>OX352736.1:0-10000000 GCA_947095525.1 Trisateles emortualis | reverse complement strand
CTTTTTTAGCATACGGCCCGCCTGATGGTAAGCAGTAACCATAACCTATGGACGCTTGCAATACCAGTATTTTTGGTCCAGTAACGCGCAAGGGATACCCCAATATAAACACCAGGATTTGATAATGGAATTTCCCTGGGATAGGAAAACGTTTAGTTAAAAACGCATCCCTAAATGATTTCTGGAAATCTGTACACAAGAACACCACTAAGGCGGGGGGTCTTTCCCCAGCCAGACTTGCTCACTAGCATGGTACCCTTCCTTTCTATAAATACAAGATCGGTAATGTGTCCGGTATTGCAAGAGTGCACAGGCCGGTTGTACGCTTGTTTCCCATCTAAGTATTAAAAAAAAGTATTCATGTAGTCAAATTACGGTCAACTTGCTCACACTTGAGATATAGGAGCACTACTCACGAACATTTGCGGTTAACCACTTGTAAGGAAGAAAAAACCGGGTGCGAGTAGTCACATCTCTGAACAGCAGGATTACAGCTAGGTATAGGCCATTTCGGTCTGCGTGAGTGTACGCATGATTTTCATATTAAATAGTGTCAACCGCAAATGGTTGTGACTGTACTTAAGTACCATCGTATTTATGATTTAATTATTTATTTAAATTATTTTCCCCTAAAGGCAATCAGTTATTATTATTTATTTTCACTTTTGTTGTTCCACTGCAGGGCAAAGGACTCTCTTTCTTTTTTCCACTTAACCCGGTCCTGAGCTAAGATATGGCTCTTTTGATTGGATCAAGCTCGTCCCGCCATCTTACCAAGCATTTATTTTCGCTATTTGTACAAGGGGTAATCTCGGACATTTCTAAACCTATTCTAAAAATGGAAACGCTATGAATATCTTTGAGAAATATAGCCTATATTTTACCGCGAAATTTTAAAGAGATTCTCTGGAAACGAGGATAAAACCGTTCGCGGTATATAATATATCATAAACACATGATCACATGATACAGCAATAATAAAACGTCATCTGTCAAAAATATTAGTACGTACACATAAAATAAAAAACAGAATATGCTATCAAACTCAGAGTGGAATGAAAAAATTTTTATAACCGCATCGAAATTCCTATCAGCACCTGTTACAAAGGCGGCTATCAAATTACCCGCGACATATCCGCGGTGCGCGCCCGAGCGAGAGCGCCTCCATCCATAAATACGGTATTCGTTATGCATTTCTCATATTCATGAATCCGTTTTATTGGCCCCAATAAAATATGAACATCTCAGAATGGATATGAGAGAGCGGGCAAATCTAATATGGATTGCTGTGCGCCGGATTCTGTCCGATCGGCGGCGGCGGCGCGGTGGCGGGTGGGGGACGGACAGCTGTGCCGCTGCGAGCCTCCGAGCCTCACCAATAAGCCACCACTGCTGTTTATCTTTAGAAAAGTATCTTCGATTTAATCACCCGCACGATTCGCAAATACTTTTTTAATACAACGTAAACACTGGTGCTTAGGTCTCTTTATACAAGTACCTTCAAGCAATAAATTAATCATTCAGGATAAATCTTTGTATAATAAAGACGATTCTTATATCTGAATGTAATTTATGTATGTATATGTACATATTTATTTGGAAATATTATGGATATGGGCAAATCAGGACCGAATAGATACTGTGGCCTGTGTGTGTCTGTGAGCCTATCCGCTTAACTGGAACCCACTTGCATATCAGCGTGTCATAGAAGTGATATTCACCTATTAATCTGACGCTTTATACGCTTATTAAAACATACAGCCAATAAAAGAAACAAATCAGGGTCGTCAACGTAAATACGCGAATAGGATACGGTAATCGCTGCCCATAAGGTTGTATGCTTGTTGCCGAGTTTGTCGGTATAAAAAATATACTTTTTGTACACCAACAATGGCATAATGTCGGCTTATGTCCTAACAATCACACAAAGAATGTACGTCCCCGCGGTAATCTGTCGCGAGTTGTAGTGTGAGTCTGACAAACGATGTCGGCGGCAGCCACACATAATGCGAATTTAAAGGACTCGGCCCCCACTAAACCACCTGAAGAAAAGGCCAGTACTTGGGTACGTGTCAAAAATTCAACAGAGTGCCGGGATAAGTGGAATGGATGACGGGCGACGCAGTACCGGATAAAATATTCTACGTCAAATCGTACGTCACCGGCTCTCGACTTGTTCTCGCCAAGAGTACTTCGCGGAAGTCGATTATTTATTCGCTTTTACGTCAGCCATAGTACCGCTCTTTTGTGCCCTTTCCAATTTATATACGGCCATCTAAGTGTTTTATAATTCAGCGAAAATCCTGAAGAGGATATAAGTAGAGCTAATTTCATTCGGTCATCCCGCAAGCGCTAAAATAATATTATATAAAATTACTGCCAAGACGCCCATGCAACATAAATAATTACTAAACTTCACCTTTATAATGCTATGGCAATTAAATATAATAACTTAAAAGGAATCCATTAAATTAAAAGTTGAAGGGGTAGAGCCAGCAGAAAGCCATTTGTGCACTCTAGTAGGAGCTCAGTATCACTAGGTGGGTCCATTATGATTATGTTATCAACGCGATCAATTAAGCAGCATTACGTTAAAATTCACCCCAGCCATCAATTACGTGGCAGCCGGCCGACGCGTCGTCAAACACTACGTAAGGCGAAGTATGGACATGCCGCACTTACCTCACGTGGAAAATACTATTTCATGGATTCATTCTGTACCTTACAATGGCTCTGTATCGACAAAAAGAGCATAGAATCAATTTTCAAAGAGTAACTATCGACATAATCTATTAGCCCTTCCCTTCTGACTCTGCACTGATCGAATTCATTATTCACCGGAGGAGAGCAATTAAAGCTCCACTAATCAATCTCAAACTTCAGGCTGAGCTGAACTCTAATCAAGAAAACTCCTATTCTGTGAAAGCTTTTCGAACAAAATTTAACTTAATTAAAAATGTAAATTAAATTCCTAGTCGCTTCCACAAGCATGACGTCGGCGTCGGGCCCGCCGCCGCGCGCCGCGCCCCGCGCACAGCGCTCTGGGCTTTTGATTGCAGCTAAAAGGTTTGGGATTAGTGCGCGAAAGAGCTTTCAGTGCATTTGTAGAGCTTTTAAGTGGGAAGCTTTCGCTTAAGACACTTACATACAATGTAAATTTTATGTAGATACCTACCGCGTGAGTGTATCTTAGCTACTTTTGAAATGTACCGTCTCTACCGATGACACGTAAGTACAGAGTGATATTTTTACAAACACAATGAAGTACTCGTGTAATCGCTAATTTTGTTTGTTTTAGAAGTGTGTATCTGCAGACAAACAACGCTAAGCGAAGGGGTTGTGGGGTGTCTGGGGAGGCGGCGGCCAGAGGGAGCGTGGGTCTGACCAAGGAAGTTCGGTGTCCGGAAATAAACCGCCCGTAAAATTGTCAATTCCGAGGGAGCGCCGGCGCCTGGGCCCGACAATTTTGAAGCGTGCGGTTCCAACCGGCCCGCTGATCTTCGTCCCAATTCAATGTTTAAAAGGCATCGCATGTCAGCACTTTATTTTGATTTCACTGCATCTTTATTCAGTAGGTTAAGCACCCTCGTTTCGAGATTCAATATTAAAAACATGCAAGTAAATAAAATGTAGACTACATATTGCAGCGCACACCGTGCACGTCAGCAAAATGCGCATTGCCATCTGGGTGTGCGCCAAAACAATCACTGTTATTCAGTACTTAGCTGTACGATACAGTAAATTACACAACATTGTTTCACAGTCATTAATTCAGCGATTTTGTGATTAAAATTTAATTATATACAACTGTCGGTACATAGTATCATCAGATAAAAATGTGTAGATTGAAAAATAGCTAAATGCGTTGGGGAGTGATGTAAAAGAAAATTGGGCGAGATATATCGCGAGAAGCACACGCAGATAACACACGCATAACCCATCCAATCACAAGGAGCAGCGAGCAAAAAGCTTATTATCGGGACGCGGCGTTGCGTCACCGGGTAATGAGGAGAGCGAGACGCGATCCTTTCGGGGCGGACCGGACCGGGCAACAGCCGGACCGCGGAGTACGTACGTACTGCACGCGTGCACCGATCGAACGAACCCTCGCGCTTTTTGAACTGAGATCATCGCTACGCTCATCCGTGAAATTGATTCTCGAGAAAAGGAAAGACTAAAAGATAAATAAAAAGGAAATAGGAAAACACAAGCTAAGATTTGGCGTGAAATTGTTTTTCAGCACCCGGCCGCCGCGCGCCGCCGACGCGGCTACAACGGCCCGGCTCGGGAATTTCCCAATTACTGAGTGTGAATGTATCTACTTGATTACATTATAGATACTTTAAAGACCTAACTTGGAGTGCAGAGCTATGATATTTTATGCACTACGAATCTAGAGCCATTACTTCATAATTGCTTACCACCATTCGTTTATTAGGTACTCGTTTCAATTACGACTAGAAAGATTTATATCACAGATAACTTTGTTTGAAATATTGAGTGAAGTTATTAAAGCTAAAAAAAATTAGAGCACTAGTCCTGTATCGCGAGATACTTTACAAACAAATAATTCAAGGACACAAAGTAAACCCAGTCGGGCAGTCCGTACGTGATATTATTTTTATTATTAGACCTAGATTCGGAACTATATTCTGTAGATCGCATAATTCTCTATCCTATTGGTAAGCACTTAAGCCACTGAACCAACCGTGCAATCAAATTCTGTCAAGAACAGGCTATTAGTTGTTCGAATATACTCGTAGACTAAACTATCTAACGGATCGGTCGAATTGGGATCTTAAAACACTGTGACATCTCATCCACTACGTGATCCATTTGCCGAAGTAAGGAGCAATCTCATTCAATACCCGGTCGCCCCGGTCTCCCCGGCCCCTACCCAGCGCGCCTAGGGTTGCTAACAATGCGATACTTTGTGAGCTCCGTATCACAGAACGCAATAAAACTTTACATTCCTCTTTAACTACTTTTCCGTAGTTATCAGCGTGTGATACGAAATGGAGCATAAATACAAAATTGTTCTTTGAATTTGTTTTCGGCCGTACAATGACATGGTTTGTTTTTTATTTTAATTTGAATTTTGTAAGATGTCAACTGTTTTGCTTTGCTTAACCCTTTGGCGGACAGTAATTTAGACACAATAGATGTTTTATTGTTATAACGTAACGTGTATAGTAAACTGTCCTAGAAAGGTTGTTATTGCACGCAATAATTCAATTTAAGATCAAAAATTAATTGCTATTAGGACGTCATTGTACGGACCCAGGTAACTTAATATGTAGTTTTTCGCTATTATTGCATTATCAAGCCTGTTACATTGTATGCTAATTACAGTTTGTTTATTGATTTTAATGTTTTACAACTTTAAAATTGCATTACACCTTTCTCAAAGGAGTAAGCACAGGTGCAAGACATCCACGATTAGCGTTTCTTTTTTTTTATTGTATAAGGGTTTATACCAGGCTCGTACTGGTCCGGGAAAAACTCAACTCAAGAATCGAACACCTGCTCGGTAGTAGTACCATAGCACCACCGAAACAGATTTATAATCTAAGTTGGCATGTATAAAAAATAAAACATGTTTATAATCATAATGTCAGAAACCACTCAGCATCCATATAAATTGCTTGCATTTTTATACCTAACCTCGTAAAAGTCGCTTTAGTTGCCGTCTATACACAAAGCTATTCTAAGTTTATTACGTACTATCTATACCTCGCGATTTCACCCGTGTTTTGGATAAACACGCCTTACTGCCCAAACATACCCGTGTCAGAGCAGAGAACATAAACGTATTATGGTCTCTGCTCTGCTCCTTTGTGATTGCAGCGTGATGTTATAGGTACAGCTTATAATCTTCTTCAATAGGTGGGCTATCGAATGCAAAAATATTTTTTCAAATCAGACGGGTAGTTACAGAGATCAGCGTGTTCAAACAAACTTAATTTTCAGCTTTATGGTATAAAGAGTAATGTTTGTCAGTTTGGATTTAGGGATAAAGCAATCTCTGAAACTACTGCTCAGAAGTAGTAAGTATAACACTTAGCAATATTTTTTATCCGGATCCGGATAAAAATTATTGCTAAGTGTTATACTACTTCTATCGACATACTGGCGAGCACAGCCGCGGCCTGAGGCTGGTATAAGTTGACAATACGAAAAAATATTATTTTTATCGCCGTGAAAAGTATCCTATGTCCTTCCTCAGGATACCATCTATCTCTTTGCTAAATTTTGTTATGATCCGTTCAGATGTTAAGTCGTGAAAAGGTGACAAACTAACAAACAGAGTTTATTTAGCATTTATAGTATTATGTTATGTATTATATGTAAATACAATAAACAAAACTGTCAAAAAAGAAAAGAAAGAAAACAATCATAATAACATAAATATATAAAGTATTGAATGAAATATCGTCAACCCTAACATAGTAGCGAGTATCGCTTTCCCCGATTGTATTAGATTCAGCTGCCCTTTTCATCTACATGTCGTTCTCTGCCTCTCAAGAGGGTCGCACGACTAGTAGATGTACCGTGGACCTACCTACATGTGTCTGCTATTTACAACTGCCCTTTAACAACATTATTAGGTATTTTAAATACCAACAAATGCTATGTAAATTACACAAGTTAACCTACCAATAATTAAAGTAATTGATTCCGTCTTGCTTCAATTAAAATACAGTCCGTATATATTTATTTTATACATAACTAGCTTAGCCCGCGGCTTCACCCGGCGTGGATATCGGTCCTCGCGATAAGAAGTACTCTATGTCATTCTCGAGGATATAGCCTATCTCGTCGTGAATAGGTTACTAACAAACAAACAGAGTTACTCTCACATGTATAATATTTGTATGGACTAGCAACCCGGGGTTTCGCACAGGTGCAATATAAGTATCTATTAATCAATTCATATTTTATGTAATACTGCGGCAAAATCCGTTGCGTACTTTAAAAGATCTAAGCGTAGGTATATATATACGCTTCTCGCTGTCTGTCACAAAGCCACTTTCCACTATATGTTGGTTTATTCTATGTAAAGAAAAGAGCGAATTTTCGAGTTTGTGTGTATGTGTTTAAAAATTCTTTCACCATTAAAAAGATAAACTATTCCAGATAAACATGGGGTATTTTTTATCGGCAACACGCGAAAGAAGCCGCGGATTAAAGCTAGTTTTGTAATAACTACACTTTTATTGCAATGCTTCCCAAATAAATTCGATCAGGATTCTCGTTAGCGTCGACATAGCCGTCATCCTATTCGCTTTTGATGGAATTTAGATCAGTATCGCCGTGTGAGGTCACCACTGTCGCACAAAACTATTTTCATCTAAAAACTCATCTATATTTTGTCGAAAAACTATGAATATGATTATCCACACCATTCCAAAGGCTATCATCCAATAAACCTAGTAGGTACCAAAGGTATCAAATCTTTTTCGTCCGTAGTGAAATTGAATATTTATCCGGGTAGTATCTCTATTCCGGAACAATTTTTATGTAGGGGGAATACAATCTCAAGATATTTGGGAGGGCCACTCCACGAGGATATTGGCAAATACCTTGCCTACATTACCTTTATTGCCTCGCGACGTTGCGTGCCC
This sequence comes from Trisateles emortualis, assembly GCA_947095525.1. Lineage (NCBI taxonomy): Eukaryota > Metazoa > Arthropoda > Insecta > Lepidoptera > Erebidae > Trisateles > Trisateles emortualis. The sequence continues at coordinate 9,992,375 of OX352736.1, read as the reverse complement.
GATTTGATCGTATCTACGATTATTTGCGTATTATTCAATGTTTCTAAATGTTATTCGACTTGAACTCTAATTCGTTATTCATGAAGCGGATAACAAAGAAGGTTTTAATGCAATATTCATTACTGTTGGTAATGCACTATTATTTATGTTTATTGTTTTACATTTACATTTGTCTATGTCTAATTAAAAAAACTTGCATGAAAAGAATACATTTTCCTTACATTTGTTTTGACTTCTGTTAACCCTATTTGATTTGCATATAAAACTATGCGTTTTATTTTTATGCATTTGCCGGTCATTATTGCCTACTGATTATGTATTTATAAAGTTTGCCATGACATTAACTATTACCTACTGCATATAATAGGCACTTAATATTGCTATAGTTCAGTTGTTTTTGTTTGGAACGCGATGTTCTCTTTTCAAACCGCAGCGATTGCCACCCACACTATAAAGCAACGATAAATGAGGTGAAGTGTACCAAATCGAACGTTCTTTAATCTGCCCACGAGCCGGGCGAGGCGCGAAACCGCTGGTTGAAAGGTAATTTGCGCAAATTAACCCAGACAGTCTGCATAATTTAGCACATAAAACTCGCCGCCATATAAGCGGGACGGGGCGGCGGACACTTATAATTGAGTAACCGGACGTAATAATATGTTTTATGCCATGAATTTATCCGTGTGACTGCCAACTTGTGTGAATGTGGCCATTGATTAGCCTTCCATGTTCAAATTTATATTTAGGGTCTGCACGCAATTGTTTAAAGATATTGGTAGCCTTAGTTAAATAAAGTCGTAAGTTGAGATACGTTTATTCGGCAGTTTGAATCTTGTGTTAATTGACTTAAAGTAGAAAACTGACATTATAATATGTCGTGTCTTATATGTCACCTATTGTAATAAGGACAGGTCTTTTATAACCATTTAGTTCAAGTTACGTAATTATTTATAAATCTGTGGTTAAAGTGTTAATACTTCTTAGAATGATAAAAGTACCCGATTAAACTGTTTTTAAAGTAATGTTTTCCTTATTATGCTTATAGTATTGCAAGCGTCTATAGGCTACGGTAACTGCTTACCATCAGGCGAGTGATACACTTGTTTGTCACCGTGGTAGTAAAAATAAACCTTAAATACTTGAACTTTGCAATATTATGAAAAAAATGTAGGTACATAGTATTGCTATCATAATTAATTTAATTGGATAAATTCCAGGTAAGTATTTCATGAATAAGTATTACGTAGGCAGATATTGGTAATGTAGAGACGAATACCTCTATTCACTTGTATAATTATTTTAAATGACTAAGGTATAAGAAGCCACTCAATCAAAAGTAATTTGATTTTGTCCGCAACGATGATTATTATTATCAGATTTATTCTTTAGTGTATACTTGCTAGTAATTGATCTATCATGTTGTTTTTATTTAGTGATAATATCTATTACTTCTATATTAAATTAAAAATTGTACTTCACAATACCCAAGTGACAGAAGTAAAAGATAGGGACGACCTTAAAGAAGGTGGAAAGTCGATCAAAACGGTTTTTTAAATACATTCCCGCACTAGGGAACAAACCCTGTGTCGCGGAGGACTTTACGAACATACAATTCACATACACAAATGACATCCAGACTCGGAACAAAAGAATCGCACAAAGTTTTGTCCGTGTGGGAATTGAACCCACGACCTCCAGCGTAGCAGTCAGGGTCAATTACCACTAGACGAACAGCCCAATCAAAATGTATCTAACCTTAAGAAAAATGAGTTAGAGAATAAATTCATTTTAATATGATCTATGACAGAGTACAATGGACACTTTAAAAAGAAAACAAATTGCTTCACAATTACTATACGCGGTCCCAAATTTATCCATCAATATAAAAATTGATCACGAACTAACACCCGTGTAACATAGACTGTTCTAGATATAGCTATTATACTCGAGCTTGTGTGAGAGAGAACGGCCCCCCTACTGTTAATTTAAACTCATGTCCTTACAAGCCGACATAGCACGTATAATAGAGTATAGATCGCTTGCGGTACAATTCCCCCACATAATTGTCATTGTTACACGTCGCGTAGATTCAGCGATAATGTAGCTAATTAACGAGAGACGAGCGACGCTGATTGTACTCTGTACGTTGACTTAAGCTGCAATAACTTAGCTCTAGTGCAGTAAATAAGTGTTCGTGATCGTCGTACACTAGGTATTTTAATGAGATTTAATAGCGGCGGTCTGTCAGCCACCGGCCGCCGTACAAGTAACGTTGTCGGCTTTTAAGGCCTTAATTGGTTCCGTACATGTTTAATCCGCTTAATGGTTGTTTTGTCCTACAACACACAATAACAAAATCCGGTTTCACACGATAATTCTGATTGATGTGAAACTTTATAGACTTGTCACTTCACATTCTTCTCGTTAGGCAAATTCGTATTAACGTAACGGAAACAAGACACATACCACCTACTTGGAACACAAAGCGAAGTGTTTACATCATACCGTTTAGCCTGAAACGTCTGAAACAAACGAATAATTTAATGGCTTCATTAGACTTGAGTCGTTGGATGTTAATCGTTATTTATAGACAATAAATTGTTATATTCATAGTGGTCGAAGCGGAAGGCGCATAAATTCGACGAGCGAGTGTCGGGTTGACACCTGTGATTGCATTTACAATGCTAATTCACGGCACAATATCACGTCATCTGCCGCCGCGGTTCACGTTTTCACAAGCGCGTTAACAACACACCCACCGAGGTACCACGGCACCACGGCATGCGGCATGCCACCGCGCCCAATTATGAGTATACAACTAATGTCATCAACATAACCCCTTCCACACTTTTACTACATCCAACTTAATTACATTATTGGCAAAGAACCAGGCGTGCAAATGGCCCGCGACAGCATAATACCCGATATTGACACAAACCATGGAAATGATTGATGATTTAAATTCATTATTAAAAAGATAAAACGGGGAGTGGGTCGTTACACGTCGAGATAAGCCGGCGGATAAGCGGCCGCAATCCATTATCGAGCAGTTAATTGATAATTACTTTCTTCCATTACGTCGAACGAAAAACGTGGTGATTAACTCAGAATCGCTTTAACGAGCACAATGGGTCGACGTTCAATTAAAAACCCTTGTCGAATGTCGACGGCTTCGCAGAAAAGAGGAATCGACGCTGACTCAATCTCGTATACATGGAATAAGGAATTACTCGCGTGCGGAAAGTTTTTAATTAAATATTCACCCGTTTTGTAATTAAGACGCGATTCAATTGAGTACAATGAAGTTTCGTGCAGCGCTTTCGAAAGAAATCGTAGACAGCTTTAACGTTTTCATTTAATGCTCACTCGCAAACACATGTATTTCAATGTTTTATTTAATCTCTTTGGCAATATTAATTAATACATTAATTGCAAAGGATAAAGACCCCGTATACGACGCAAGTTTTCCCGCTGAAGAAAACAATCTTTGTTTTCTTTGCGAATCGTTTGTTTACACCAATAGATTTAATTTCGTATTTAAGTTATATAAGTAAAAAAACAATGCTTCTATAGAAAGTACTTTTCAAAATCTTGTATAAGTATATGTCAATATTTATCCTGACAAATTTTTGGTTGAAGCTAAAATCTTTTTATATTGTAATGTAATCGGTAAGAGTTTGCCGCGGCATGTCTGCGCGCTCACATCACAGCGTCTCGCCGTACCGCTGCCGCACCGCGCCGCACACATGGCGCATTTGAGCGTAATTTAAATGCATGCACATTACTCGTGAACGACGTTCCCCACAAAACCTTAATTTATTATAAATAGCTTTATTACATGACCAAACTCATCAAAGTGATTTTTTGAAGCCTAAATTCGTAACAAGCGTGTTTTCTAGTTTAATAAGAACACATTTTATTAAATTGGTTATTTAATGCATAATTTTTACATAAAAATGACGTTATATTTAGTAATTAAATATAGATTATCGTTATTAAATTTAATATACTTACCTATTAAAAATGTATTACTCGTGGGGAATGAATTGTTTTATTAATTTGGCTATGCATTTGGTTGTAATCTTATAATGATTTAACAACATTTACAAATCATAAATATATTCTTTCTAAAACTCAAATTTCAGCACTTTTTTTTTTTTAATTAACTCTCTAGCTAAATAGAATATTATCTAAGTACATACCTGCTAGCGATAGAGACACCCTTCTTTACAATCGCTATATCTACAAAAATCCAGTCAACTTAAAAATAAACTTCAAAACTCTACATCGACTTTCGAACAACTGTAAATTATATTTCCTATTAAATGATCTGCTCGAACTGATAAGACATAAATTTAATAAAAGTTTCACAAAGTAGTTCAATAAACGTCTTAGTTATCTCTGTGTAATCCCCAAACGACCCAACTGGTAATCTCGCAGACGTTTAATTTCGCCATTTTAAATGAATCGGAGATCTCATATCCCATCCCAAAATCCTTACGATTGGTTCGTTCGTCCGCGCGTATAAATTCTTAAGGAAAATCATCTGCAGAATTCCAATAGCTGGCTGCTGATGTCCAAATTCGTGATATATCGAGGCTCAGAACGTTTAGGGAGCGCCTGTTTATGAGATATTTCATAACGTGCATAATTCTTAGGACATTTATCATCACTGATTTTATATCGATGCTTCGACAGCTAGTTCTTATTTGAAAATCGTTTGGTTGTTGAGTGCGAATTCTTATCAATTTTGTTGTTTGATTCCCGGATCAGGTCAATATATACTTAAATTGGGTTTTTCTGATAAGAAATTCACAAACGCTTCCGAAGTTTGGAAATTGGCGGTACTTCCATCCCCGTGCATCCCAAAACATGTGAAGCCATTGGTCTTACGTCTGATCTCTCTCTGGTTTTGTCAAATTGTCATCCCATCAGACTGCTACGGCGACCAGTCTTGCTAAGACCGTAATTCGGTTTGGAGAACATATTAATTAGAAAATACAATACTTTGAATCTTTCAATATACAAGGGTAGAGCTATATTTGCATGCTTGCCGTCTAAACATGGAAATATTTTTATGGTAGTATGAATTTTGTTTTAGCACACTTAGAAATTTTAACATAAAAGTGGCTATGGGTTTCATGCCGAGCTAATGTCAATATAAACCATTAACATTAATAAGAAAAATATTTCTTAACGTTGTGCTAATGGGCCATACGAAATATGAAGTTGCTAATGAAACTCGGTAAAAAGTATCTACACAATAAATGTCGCTAGTTTTTTTTAACAACCACATGAAAATTACTATAAGTGTTACCAGTTTCAATATGTTATTCAAATAAATTCTGGTTTAATTGATGTATTATGTACTTCACCTCGCCATTATTTTGAGGTATGTAAAAGCGATATTTAAAGTGTTTAATTAAACAACTCAATTGTCTAATGCACCCGCTTGGTGGTAAGCAATTGCAGTGGGGACGTTACAGGCATACAATTATCTGACCCAAATAATAGACTCGAAACAACCATATTATGTGAGTCTTTTTGGTCTATGATCGAATAAACAATACGTCGCGCAATAGTAAATGGCGAGGTAACCACTCAAGTCACTGAACCAACCATGTAGTCAACCTACAAGCAATACATGCTTGTGCTATGTAGTAACCCTGGATCATTAATGAGCTCTGGAATTATGACGTAATTTTCATCACAGGTCTTGAATTGTATGATTGTAAAGTTCCCTGCGACACAGAGCTTGCCACCTAATGCAGGAGTTGTTCTTTTTTAAAATAAATTAAATAGGTAGTGACGTATGTGTAAAACGTGTGAAGGTAAGTGTTCATATTTGGCACTCGCCACGTGATCAGGCCGCGGGTGTCGGACCCGCAGCTCGCGCACGGGAGCTCACTAGCTCCATAAACAGGTTTCCGTATTTTTCAATCAGAGAGCTGTCAAAGCGTTCTGACACCCTCATCCCGTCGGCTCGCACTCGCCGAGCACCGAAATTGGTTTTCTACATTCAATCCATACAAAGTTTAATGTTATTCGTTCGCGATATCACCGGGATGCTGCCGATGTTTACCGACGCGCCAAATCATATTGGATTTGCAAACTTTTGTTTGCGGACTTTATTTCATTTCACTGTTAGTTCAGGCCGAGAGAATGTAATTTTAGATATTGTCCTCGTCTATGTTTTGAATAAGTCGCTTTTATGTTTGCTTTCTAAGAAGTTGAACATTTTATTAAAAAAGCTTTGGTCTCGATTGAGATTGTATTTCTAGGTAATAGTGCAAGTTACAAATTAACCGCGCCGGATATATTCCCGAGCGGAGAGCAACGCTGCAATAGAGGCGGCTGAAGTCTGAAGTGTGCCCGCAAGCGTTTATAAATTGAAGGGCTGGTACCTGCGGCTTAATACACCGCCGTTTCCGGTTCATTTCCGGGCGGCGCGCGCGGCGCCGGATATTGCTTTTAAGGTTGCGCCGCACGCCATCGCTCCGCGAGCATAATACGGCCCCGCTACTCGCTCAGCTACTCGCTTTCTACTTACAATCACACCTGCCACCTAATTAATTAGATACCCACCTACTAACCCACGACGGTGCACGTTTGAAATGTAAGAATGACGGAGCTTCAATATACAAGTACATTTCAAATTAATATTAAAAAGCCATTGTAATCCAAACAGAATTTGTGTTAAATTAAAAATGAAGCAAATGGACAGAAGCTTTATAAGCAGTGCATTAAAGAACGTCGGCATAATTACAAATAAAAATACGAGAAATATAATCCCTTGGAGCCGCTCCGGAAATTAAATTTTCCCTTAAGCTTAAAGTTTAATTAACTAATATCACGCGAGTGCATAGTGGGCAGTGTTGTGGCGGAAAGCGAAGGGCGCGGCGAGCGGCGGGTTCGCATCCCGTCCTGGAGGTTACACCATTTGATGGACAGTCAATTTAAGAGCCATACCGAAGCGGGAACTGTGTGCACTTTAATTTATACGCGAATAACGAGCGCAACGTGTGACTATAGCTTATGATACGTGGTAAGTTGATTGCTTTTACTGAGTTTTGGACCGAAAAATATCGCTTTGCAATTTTTATTTACATTTATGCGCATATTCCCCGACTTTACTCTCGAGTCTTCTAATCCATTTTTATTAAAATATGGCAATGTTCAATATACATTTCTAACTTGATTTTATTGGAGTGTATATATATTATGAACAACAAATTGAGCTAAGTTAAAATAACTGTCACATCTGCAGTGCTGCACTGCACCGATGGGAATTGCCAATTGGGATTTAGGGAATTTAGAATTTGTTAACAAAATATTGGGGACATTGGGGTGTGCTGCCATGACGGGAGTGACGAACATGTAGAGTATATTGGTGTATTCAATCTTCATTTGAGAGGGGCTCACCCTATCAAAATTCCTGGTAACCTTTATTTTTAATTTTCAGGTTCGAATTCGAGTCCTGGCGAAAGGGCAGGCTAACAGTACCCAAAAAGCGTGCATGAAGAATTTTGTAAGTTAAAATAAAGGAAAAAAAAATATGTCAAGATCGTAGGAAGACGCAATCCGTAGGTCTCTACCCTTCCGGTAAACGAACGTGAATCTCGAAATGTAATGTAAACTGTGCACCACTTCTCCTTATGACAATGAGATGAAAATAACGCTTATTAAAGACTAGACATAAGTCACTCTAATATTGTTTTAAATCCAAAATGGTGGACGCTCTAAGTTAGTTAGTAAGAAGATATATAATAGAAATGACTCTTATTATAAATGTTGGACCTCGGCGTTGTAAAAGGGAAAACATCATATTAGTGCATGCGAAATCCAAATACAGTATAAAATTATAACAACTGCAATTTAAAGCCTGTATTTTAATATGTAACCTAACGCTACCAAATGCAAGGTTTTGTTGCTAATATTGCACTTGGTTCAATATTGCGCTTGGAACAAATTTTAAGTGCAAAAACATTAATCTGGCGTTCATATCAAGCAGGTGGCAACGACGCTCGTCCTCAGCGCTTTCTCGACATGCCCGCCAGACGGCGACACATGCGCGCCTTATTAATTATGTGCTACTTACCGTCTTACCTTTATGTCGGCGTCGTTATGAATATTGAATAATACCCTGGTATTTTGTGGTTATTTATTCAAAATATAATTAGGATAATAATAATAAAGGATTCTTTGTTTTTATTAGTTATGCTTGTATAATTATTGTATAGGTAACGTTACAATATAGCTACTTTGTATTTGTTTGGGCTAGCGATGTGACATCGATATTTTTTTCCGAAGTTTCTAACAAAAACTGATGGTACCTAAGCAGTTTTTTTACCATTAGGGTTTTGTGACGGATAATTCCTGCTACCTTAAATATATGCACTGGGTAACTGGACTCACGCAGAGAAACACATCTGTATACTGCATGTAGTTATTTGGCTATGGTCTCTATAAGGTCCTTCCCTTGTCGGGGTTGCTTGCTTGGTGTCCTTCCTCTCTTGTTAAAATCTATATCTCTCATAATATCTATAGTAAAGCAGCATCTGCGACCAGTTTCATATTTATATATTATGACGTGTGAATTTAATTAAATATCTAATGTATGTTTCTTGTTATGATTTTTTTTCCAACCAATAATGACCATATGGTTCATTAACGTCTAATTGACAAAAAAGTTTGTACAATCTATTATGTGAGACTTTAACATACGGTTTCAATTAAAGCCGTAGATTATGAAGCCTCTCAAAGTAATTAGATTTTACTATAAATTTCCCGCGGCTCTGCGCGCGTGTATGGCGCTTATTGCGATAAGAGTACCCTATATTGTTTCCCATGATACCATCTGTCTCCCTACCAAATTTTAATAAGATCCGTTTAGCCGTTTACTTGTGAAAAGGCAACAGACAGACTGACAGAGACAGAGTTACTTTCGCATTTAATATATTAGAAGAATATACTTAATAGCTATTTCCCGTGATTTCACACGCGTCAAATTTGTGGTTATTGCTTCTTTGTAAAGGTCATATCATAATGCCTGTATCTATAATTTGATTTAAGAATTAGGCTATCAAATGCATTTTTTTTTCAAATCCGTCTTGTAGTTCCTGAGATTCGTGTGTTCTACTCTACCAAAAAATACTCTTCAGTTTTATTATATTAGAATAGTTCAGCATTACATTATATTCCTACATTAGTTGTTTTAATTGCGTGTTATGTAAAATAATGCGTGCCTGCACACTTAATACGTATATTAGATTAATTATACGATCTTGAAACTAAATATCTTAAAATTTTCTAATTACCACATTGTTTAAGTCGTTTATTTTTTATTGTAATTTTATTCAAATTTTAAAATGTTATCGTGTGTTGATTTTATTTTTCTTATGAATTTATCTATTCTAATTAATTGGATTCGAAGTTTAATTTAAAATATCAAATGGCGCCAGGAGGTAAGATGCGGTGGGATTTACTTACGTCATATTAATATACAAAGTCGCTTTATGCGTCTGTTTGTTTATTTGCTAACTTCTAAACCACACAACGGATTTTGATGCAGTTTTTACTATCATTAAGATATTACGATAGAGAAATAAAGGAAGAACCTGACTGACTGACGTATCAGGACAGAGCTGAAAATACAGAGTCATGAAAGTTTGCATGCCGTTTCCTTTTACATTGTAAGCGAGCACAAAGAAAGAATAGATTTTTGGGAATGTTAAGGTCCCGAAAAGGGAGTTGAAAGTTATAAAAATTGGTGTTAGGGTAAAAACATCGTTCGGGTGAAGCCAGGGCGGGCCGCTAGTAATAACATAATACTACCGCAGTGCACTTTGAAAATTAATATCTATTTGTGAACATTAGTAAGGAAACTGGTCTTATCGCTCGCCCTGATTCGGCTGCATTAAATCGTTTCCATTACTTTAAGTAGAATTCGATGTTTATGTCAAACGCGACGACGATAATATCGCAATTTATTTTATTAACACATTCAGTCTAATGGGGAACAGGTAGGTATAGGTGATAGGTACTATGCACACACTCGTATAGATTATGTATGACACTAAAAACATTAATTTAATGGATTTAATTAATTAAATGTCATGTAACAGTCGAATTTATTAGCTGATTTCTTTGATCTAGTGGTCGTTGCCTGCTTCTTCTGATCACGAGGTGGTAAGTTCATAGATATTGTGTCAAGAAAGTTACTGTAGATGCCTGGAATTTGGAAATTGGTGGCATTTTAAGCCAATGCCTCGGTAAGTTAGTAAAGCCATTGGTCCTACGTCTGATTTCTCTCCGGTCCTGTTGAATTGCCATCTCATCGGGCTATGAGAATGAGGGTATAAAGAATGTACCTCAGTTTCGGTTAGGAGTATGCCTATAAGTAAGTAGTATGAACACACTCATATGAACACACACCACCAATAAAAAATATAATGCGTGTAAATGTCATGTAAATTTGCCTCGATGCGATTGTCAGACGTTTTATTGATGCAAAAGTTCGTGCCTTTAATTCTCATCTAGAAAAATCTTTGTGTAATCATCATCAGCCTATCGCATTGCTGGACTCGTACTCCTCTCAAAGTGCACGCCACTTAGCATGCTCCTTATTTAGAAAGCTTATTTCACGAGAATGGTTCTTAAGTTTCAAGTTTTGTGAGGTAAAGATTCTTTTGCTGTCTGGCTGCTCGCTTTGAGCGGGAATCGCTCCGTGCCCTACCGCTATTTAATTCAGATGTTCCATTTATCTGAAGATAAGATAAGATCGGACATAAAGACTCCTAAACGTACCGATATATTCCCAAGCTAAAATTAGTTGCAACTTAGTTGGTCGATAATAAAATCGATAATCGTTAAAACTCTTTTAATTAGGCCGCGTTTATTGTACCGATTAAGTTCACCCGTGTTAAATTTAGATTATGTGCCACGTTTATTGATACTGCCATATTATTAAATAGCCTATAACCTTCCTTAAGAATGGGCTATCCAATGCCAAAATAAATTTTGAAATCCGAATGGTGGTTGCAGAGATTACCGCGTTCAAACAAACAGACTCTTCAACTTCATATACAATATTAGTGTAGACTATAGATTTCTGTGAAAGGATTGACGAATATTTTAACATAATTACACACATAAACAAGATGTCACGAATATAAATATGAAACATATTTATATTTAAATAGATATGCATCTATTAATTTAGTGATTCTGTCAGCAACACAAAAAGCTATTAATGTTCAGTAACGGACTATAAAATGTTAAAAGTTTCTCTGAATACATATTTTATAATACATTTACACGATATAGCAACCCACTCAGCAATAAAACGGATTTAAACAATAAATATATATCGGTTCGACTTGGGTTCGTTCTCACGATTAAGCTATTACATATAATGTATCAAGTGTCAAATAAGAGATAATATCGACTCGATTTCCTTCGTTAAAACTAGTGTAGCTCATTCTATATCGATTAAATCGAGCTTTAATAGTATAATGGTGTACTGAATTGCGTGGGTAAATGTATCATGCAAACTAAAGTGCTCTATAGCATGGTGCTTTTACCAATCGATTATGGGATAAATGCCAACAATGTGGTGGTGGAATCATATTGTCAAACTGTTTAGAACTACAAATTTGCGTAGTTAAATAATCATAAATCTAAATATCTATTAATAGAGAATATGTATGTAATTTTAAATAGTTTCATATGTATCATTATCATTTTCGTACATAATAATAGAGAAAGTACTAAATGAAGTCGCTCGTATTGTACCATATAGATACGATCGTTTGTAGCCAAATCCAGCACTAAAACGACCGTTCCTTAATTGATATGTACAGTAATATAACGTATTTGCCGTATGCTTCCTGCAATTGAAACGTTTTGTCCGTTTTTAATATGTATTTTGATGTCATTTTGAATGGTGGGTCGTTTTAATTGAAAAGAATATCATTGTTACTTAAAACGTAATTATATGGCTATTCAAAACAGTTGAATAGCAAATAACTGCTTTAATATGCGATATTGTTAACAGTGAATTTATTTGAGGTATTTTTAAAATACGTGCCTATTGTACAATTAACGTACTGTTCTTTCTCGGCAATAAGAATCAATTTATTTAGAAACTGACGGTATAACAAAGAATTTTAGAAGTTTACTTATAAAACTGTCAGTTTTCTATTTTTTACGAATCTCAATATAATAAATAAATATATTATCAAGTATAAAATTGAAAGGTATTTTGTGTTGCCATGTGTAAGTAGATTAGACAGTTTCTTTCCGAATATACCCTTACGATCCCTTTTAATACGATAATATGCCTCTATCTTTCGTCTGCAGTCACACACGACCCTCGTGTGCTAATTGAATTTAAGGAATAAAATCCAATCGCCCCGATTCTTTATTATTCAAGATCCAATTTGGATAAGGTCTGATCGGACGGAGGGGCGCGGGCCGCCGCCCGAGAGGGGCAGCCGAGAATAAAATTGGTTTGTCACTCAAAACATAAGGTTATCAGTTTTGATATGAATGTGTTGTATCATATTGTTATGATCTAATAGCCTAGTAAACGAATAACTTGTGGATGGAAAAGTCGAAAGCAGAAACTTTGACTTAGGAACCTTGTTTGGACTAGTTAGGAGATAAACATACTAAAAGTCCTGACCCCTCCGAGGTGAGCCCGAGGGGGGGGAGCACAACGAAGGTCCCGTTTTTTGGTTTTTTGCTTACTTCTCGAAAACGGTGCTTTGTACGAAATTATGTTGTACGACATAATAAAAGCTAATTAAATTCTCTACAACTTTGCCTTTTGCACTTTGTATCTATCTTTAATCATTGCCTAGCTATGAGCTTCTAAAGGTGGTCGATTTTCAAAGCGCGCATTGTAACAGTACAAATTTAACAAAATCATTTCTTATTTCGTGGGTGAGCACCCACAGTATTAAAAATACCTACACAATATTTAAAAATAACATAAGCTGGGAGTACCTCCACGCGGTGAAGGCGGAAACAGTTTGAAACTGGCTAAAACTCCCAATAATATTATTTATCTATCAATAATGATGCCTTCGGTCTTATGTTGTTGTTTCGTTCGTGACCTATCGAGTATTGTGACTGTACACCCGGTAACGCAGGGAAGCAGTCACAAAACACATTTTCAAGATGACAGACAAGTGTTTCGTTTGCGATGAACTGCTGGAAGAAGGTGGAGAGCATAAAATCTTTAATTTCTGCCAGTAACCTCAGAAATAATCAAAAGAGCTCCCAACTTAAGGATTTGATGTCGCTGAAGGTTCACACATCTTGTCGTAAAGACTACACTAGACCCGACAGCATCAAAGCTGATCTGACAAAACGTGTTCCGTCCGCTGGGCCCTCCACTGTTCATACTTTAAGATCATCAAAACACAAATTTGATGTCAAAACTCGATGTCTTTTTTGTGCATGCGCGTTTAACCTTCCTATACCCGCGCGTTGGTCTGTGAGACCGACGAAATACATTTTTGTGTTTTGTTCTTTGAATAGAAACGTTGTGAAGTCAAATCTTTTGCTAACTGCCGGATTTGTTGCTAGCTTCACCTCAGTACACTCCGCGCGTCCGCGGGATACGCACGTGTAGTCGTACTTGGCGCCAATCGGTCTATGAGACCGATGCGGGTATATGTGCAACTTTTTATGTAAGTATTCACTTTATAGATTTCCTTATTTTTTTAGTTATTTGCTGTTTTATTATATGTATTATAACTTATTTATTATCTTACAGGTAATACTTTATTGTATCAAGATGAATGACCAGCAAATCAGATCGGTGTTGGCAGAAGAAGGCGAAATTTCTGATTATGATGACGAAAATGATAGCGAGGTGGAAGATCTTCTTGAGACACAAGAAGAAGATTACAATACCGAGCAAGAAGGTGATGATGAAGAGGTGGATGAGTTGGAAGACCGTCAGTTGGAAGAAAGGTCCCAAGATTTTTACCAAGGAAAGGATGGACGAAATAGATGGAACAAAACTCCTCCCTCAACGCAAGTAAGGCGACGTAGTAGGAACATAGTTGTTCAACTTCCAGGACCTAAAGGTGAAGCTAGACATTTGAAGGAACCAGGTGAGATATGGAGATTATTTTTCCCAGAGGCTACTATAAATCGAATTGTCAAATACACTAATGAGCAAATAAACCGTATAAAGCCCAATTTCGCAAGAGAAAGAGACTGTACCGACACTGATGCCATTGAAATTGAAGCACTTTTAGGTTTATTACTCTTCGCTGGAGTCAGAAGGAGTAGTCGTCTTAATGCCAAAGATTTATTCAGAACAGATGGTTCGTCTCCTGAGATATTTCGGTTAACTATGAGTTGGAACAGATTTTATTTATTGATGCGTTGTCTCAGATTCGACGAAAAAGATACGCGAGTTTAAAGAGTAGCTGTAGATAAACTGGCTCCAATCCGAGAATTATTTGATGAAGTTGTGGCAGCGTTCGGAAAATATTACAGTTTGTCTCATTATGTCACTATTGATGAAAAATTGGAAGCTTTTAGAGGTCGTTGCGGTTTTCGACAATACATTCCTTCAAAGCCTAATAAATATGGGATAAAAATTTTTGCCTTGACAGACGCCAAAAAGTTTTATACTCATAAAATGGAAGTTTATGTGGGGAAGCAACCTGAAGGTCCCTTCAATGTTGACAATTCGGCTATGGCACTGGTTTTACGACTAATTGAAAATATTCGAAATACTGGCCGTAACATCACATGTGATAATTTCTTCACTAGCCTTCCGTTACTAGATAAACTTGTGTCAGAAAAGTTGACGGTACTAGGCACAATTCGCAAAAATAAAAAGGAATTGCCTAAAGAATTTACCGAGATACGTGGTCGAGCGGAAAAATCCAGTTTGTTTGGGCATCGAGGTAACTGCAGTCTTGTTTCTTATGTGCCTAAGAAAGGAAAAAACGTTCTTCTTGTATCCAGTATGCATGATGATTTTGAAATCGACGAGGAGACGGGTAAACCCGAAATCATAATGGAATACAACAGAACCAAAGGAGGAGTTGACACTGTGGATAAATTGTGCGAAACATACAACGTTGCTCGAGGTACAAACAGATGGCCTATGGTGGTATTTTACAGCTTGATGAATGTAGCAGGTATTAATACATATATAATATACCTAGAAAACAATCCCAACAAAAAGGTCAACCGCAGAATCTTTCTTGAAGCTTTGTCGTATGATCTTATCAATATGCAACTTAGACGTCGAGCTCTCATCACATCCTTGCCCAAAACCATGAAGCTGAGACTAGCTGAAATATGTCAATTAGATGGTCCAGAATCTTCAGCAACATCTAGTAATAATAAAATTGGCCGCTGCGGATATTGTGCATCGAAGAAAAACCGCAAAACCAGATACAACTGCGCTAAATGCAAAAAACACTTCTGTTTACAACACGCTGTTATGATATGCCCTGACTGTCACAATGGTGGTGATAATTAAGTGAAAATGTGATTTTTATGTGATTTTATAAGTGATCTTTTAATATTTAGAGGTTTATTTTTGTTTCGGAGAAGAAAAAAAATTTTTGTTCTGTTTTTGTAGTACATAAGAAATAACAATTGTTTTTTAAGGCTGTTGATTCAAAGACTGATAGTCTGTAAAAGTATTAATAAAAAAGCAAATGATTAATACCTATTGTTTCATTAAATGCTAAAGTTTTAGGAAATAATAATATCTACATAGGGTATTTAAGTAAAAAAACAAGAAATAGGGTCTTGAATGTTCGGTTCGTGAGACCGTGCGCGAGTATAGGTGTCACAAAATTTGGCGCGGGTACAGTAAGGTTAAAGATGAAAAGAAAAAACCTGTTGACAAGCGACGACAGTATACTCTGTTAGAAACGTAGCCTTTAAAGACTCGTGCATTGAGGCTGGGCATGCAAGACCATCATTCATCTCTTCCATTATGAGTAGCCTAGCCCTTCTTGTTTACAGAAAGTTTGAGTCTAAAATGTTAGTTAATCTTCTCGCTAGTTTGGGATTCTCATCATCGTATCATGAGGCTCAAATGTTAGAGTTGTCTGCTATAACCCACGTTAAGCGTACCTTTGAATCTGAGTCTTTTAGCCAGTTCGTATTTGACAATGCCGACCACAACGTCTGTACCATTGATGGATTAAACACTTTCCATTCCATGGGAGGCATTAGGTGCGTCACACCATCGAACTCCATCGAAAGCAGTCATCGAATACCCAGACTGATAGAAAAGCCAGCATCAGTTGAGTGTGGAAAACTTGGAACCATTCCACTGCAAACTTACCAAAGAAATATCACCAAAAATACCGGTCTGGCAAGCATCCAAGTTGAAAACATCGATGTTTCACCCCGACTGTTAGAACCTCAGCCACATGAGATGCTGTGGTTCATTGCAAAGTCACAAGGTGTGTCAGTGCCAGAGTGGATGGGGTACATGATTGCCACTACAAAGGGGTGTTACAGTGAGAAAACGAAAGTACTCCCCCTTCCGTCCATCAATGCACCTCCTTCGGATGAGAGCACAGTGTACACTGCAATTCAGTACGCATGCCAACTAGCTACTGAAAACAAACAGAGTTGCGCAGTAATTACATTTGACCAACCGCTGTACTGGAAAGCCCGTGAGATAGCTGCAGCAGCACAATCTGAACCGATGACGAGAAAGAAGAGGCAAAAGCTAAGGAACCACAACCAGGCCCGTCATGCGCAAAGAGGAGGCGAGTGGTTAAGTAATGCTTTTATTATAGATAAGAAGAATATTTATAGTTAGTTATGAATCTTGAAATCTACGATCGCAACTGAGAACAAATATATGCCAGAAAACGTAAGAGTGTAGAACAATTTTTTTTAAATCGACAACCTTTAGAAGCTCATAGCTAGGCAATGATTGAAGATAGATACAAAGTGCAAAAGACAAAGTTGTAGAGAATTTAATTAGCTTTTATTATGTGGTACAACATAATTTCGTACAAAGCACCGTTTTCGAGAAGTAAGCAAAAAACCAAAAAACGGGACCTTCGTTGTGCTCCCCCCCCTCGGGCTCACCTCGGAGGGGTCAGGACTTTTAGTATGTTTATCTCCTAACTAGTCCAAACAAGGTTCCTAAGTCAAAGTTTCTGCTTTCGACTTTTCCATCCACACCCCCCTTGTGAGCATTCATTGACTAGACTATAAGGCTTCTGTTCGTCTTATAATCTTATCTTCATTGATTGTTTACGTTGCTAACTGCCTCGTTGTCTAATGATCGTTGAGTGCGACTAGTTTCGGGTCAAATATTATTGGGGTTTTCTGTCAAGAAATTCAGAAAAGATTAATTCTCGAAGTTTGGGAATTAGCAGTGTTTACACATTGTGCCTCGGAAATCACAAGCTGTTGGTTCTCCGCCTGATCTTTCTCTGGTTATGTCGAATTGCCGCTTCATAGGACTATGAAAGTGATGAAATAAACAGTGCATCTATGTTCGCGCACGTACTTGTGCTCTATAATATCTTCAGCGCAGATAGATAGTCTCATAGAGATAGTTCAGATTACACGCCCTAACCAAAATTCGGTTATACAGAATATAATATACAGAAACTGGTTTAATATTGCCTTGCAAGATATAATCTACAAAAATGTAAAGATAAATAAACTCTAACAAAATGATACGCTGCACAAATTTTCGTACTGCCAATGACACTAATATTGTCCCCTTTGAATGTTAGTAAACAGCTTAGGTGAGATATTTATTTATTGAATAATAATATTACCCTTAACTAACCTACCCTAACATTGACTAATGTGGTTATATCAACACTAACGTCGGTGTAGTTATTTGCGGAACGGCGCGTGCGACGGATGCCTGTAGATGTATCGATATGTCGATTATGTTATCGTGGCAGAGCAGGGACACCTCTATGGTAAACTATAGGGTAGAGAATTAAATAAAATTGATATAGATTGTGGTGGAGGTGGTTAAGGATTATAATAAACTAGTTTTTTGTTGATATAGTTAGTATTAATACAAAATGGCACTCAAAAATAGATAATAAGGTAATGAATGTTTTAAATCAGACTGTCAGTTTCTGAGATTAAACACACAGTTTCTTAAGTTTTATAATACTTCAGGGAGTAAAAGTATTTACTCGCATTATGTGTCATAAATACTAATAGGTACTAGTGAATATTTAAAACATGTTTTTATAATACAAATAACTATAAAATAGGAAAAATGTAGTCTCCTCCATGAAAATCGAGTTTGCAAGATGTAGCTAAAATGTCACCCACCAAAATATTACTTACTAGCTGTTGCCCGCAGTTCCGCCCGCGTGGATTTCGGTTATCGCTGTAAAATATAGCCTATGTGTTATTCCAGACCATAATCTATATCTGTGCCAAATTTCATCCAGACCCGTTCAGTAGTTTTTGCGTGAAAGAGTAACAAACATCCATCCATCCATCCGTCCATACTTACAAACTTTCGCGTTTATAATATTAGTAGGATGATTAAAATTCTCCTTGAAGACTCAGTGGGGCACTATTGTGTCAAAAATATTAATTATCGTTACTTTTGTGTAGTAGTAGAGGTAGAAAGCACATGAACAAACACACACAAGGGTTCCGTGTACGTGACTGAGTTCACGAAATTAATGGCAAACAAACACTGGCTTCTATTAGTGTGCGACGCACTGATTGCTATCGCACAAGATGGATTGGGGCGAATTCACCCCTCTATGCACCTCCTACATAACATAGTTCCCTGGTACTTTTAGTGTGCATCTATAGGTAGGTATATAAAATCTCCTTGGTTTCGTAGATTTTGCATCACTAATTGCCTTAATCTTATCCATCTTGATTGTTTAAAAGAAATCGCTTTTGTTTAAGAGATATAGGGCAACATACAATCGAGCAAGCCTGTCTGAGGAAGGACCCTACAAAAGACGACAGGTAAATACCTATATGCACCTAGTGATGTAAATACCGTTATTCTTATCCCACGGTTCCTCATTATTGTTCAAATTTCATAATTCAAGCCTCAGTTAATATCGACTCTGCGCTAATTAATGTGTCAGCCAGTCAGAATTGACTGCCTTGGTGGTCCAGTGGCCGCAGTATGCGCCTGCTGTGCACGAGGTTGTGGGTTTGATTCCCACACAGGACAAAACTTTGTGTGATCCACAAAGAGTTGTTTTGAGTCTGGGTGTAATTTGTGTCCGTTATTTGGATGTTTGTAAAGTCCCTCGGAACACAGAGCTTGTTCTCTAATGCGGGAGTTGTCTTGTTAAAAGAAAAGAAGATAAATTTGAAGACTAATACAAAAGAAAACTAGAACTAGAACAGTTACACAATACTCAACACTTAAAATACAATGAGAAATATTACGGTAAAGTAACAACTCACATTGCTTTTATAATCATTGTATAATTAATTGCTATACTAATAACAATTCATTATTATTTTATGGAACAAAGCGTAATAGGATCGTTTGTTTCGAACATCTCCCCTGTTAATCATAATGGTATACAAGCAATCACGCATTTCTATGATTTATTTATATTGCTGCAATTATCTGTTATGGTAATTAAATGAATTTTAATTAATGTTAATGGCGTTTTTAATTACTTCATTTTAAGTTTTTTTATATTTATCATTATGTTAAGCCATAAACGTCCCTCTGCTGGGCATCTATTCAAAGAGGGATATTAGCCTACTGTACCACGCTGGTCAGACGGGTTGGTATAGGGTTTTGTTACGAGTTTTCCCTCTCTTGCAGTGGATATTGTCTGCCTGACTTACAGTAATACAAAATAAAACTAAGAGAGTAGCGCTTGCAACTCCACAGGTATCACTGGCGTGTTGCCGACCCATTTTTTTAAAACCAGGGTTCAAAGATGAAATATCCCTGGGATAGGAAAACGTGTATTTCATAACGCATCCTTAAATGAGCGCTGGTGACCTGTAGTCCCACACAGAAACACAACTACACCGCTGTATGTAGTTATTTAGCTTTGGTCTTCTGTCAGGCGGGCTTGCTCACTAGTATGGTGCCCTACCTCTCTTATATTGATATGAAAGCTTTGCCCCTTAATGAGCGCTGGAGACCTGTAGTTACAACTACACCATCGTGTGTAGTTATTTGACTGTAATCGTCTGTATAATGAAGGTACTGCCCCACTTGGACTTGCTCCTAATTGAAACGGTGCTCTATCTCATTTCGTATCGCGCCGTAGTGCATTATCTCTCCCTTCAAATCTGACAAATTCTAGATTCAAATGTATCTTGTAGTGCGATTAATGCAAATAACGTTTCGAAAACCTGAATCTAGCAATGCTAAGATCACGACCAGAGATTATTATAATCTGACAACATTTTCTCAACGTGTTAAAATTAGATGTAAAGCCATTGGTTTCTTCACGTCCTTACTTCCAACCAACTGTCCGTTATAAAAGCCAAAACAATGTAATCTCCGTGAACAATCAGAAATAATACAGTCTCAGTAACAGCAAAGACGTTGCGAATGCATTTAATTGCCTAAACAGAGTGAATCGCCAATCGCCATGCGTACCAAAATACTGGCGTGCTGGAAATTAATCTTCCAAAATGAACAATACCAATTAACTTAAAAACGCAACTCTGATTGTACTAATAGTTCTTTTTTACCATTAAGTAAAATTGACCGCCATTTTCCTCAATCGTTAGACAGAATATCATTTTATATAGATAAGAATGACGTAATGACGTAGAACTGAAGAATGTGCATTGAGGCAGGCCTTGAAAAAGATCTGAATAAGTATACACAAATAACACTAACAAATATCTGCTCTAAGAAATACAAACAATACTCAAATAACTGCCTAATATAACCAATGAGCAGCTGAACTCCTTCGTAGTATTAAACTTAATAACAATGTAAAAAGGCGGTTCTTAGTAGCCGAGTTTATACGCCTGAAATCTAAATTATTTCAATCATCCTTACTAATATTATAAATGTGAAAGTTTGTAAGAATGGATGGATGGATGGATGGATGGATGTTTGTTCTTCTCCTCCTATCCTCTTTCACGTTAAAACTACTGAACGGATACTTTTTGCAGCGATAACCGACATCCACGCGGGCGGAGCCGCGGGCAACAGCTAGTACTAAATATCTTTAACACCGAATTTCCTAATATTAGTCAAGCTAAATAACAAAGTAAACTCTTTCATAAAATCGTAGTGAGCAATTTATTTTCCTCAGCAAAATAGCTAGAGTTGATATTCTCTCAGCTCGTTTTAAGGCCCCAATCGATCATGCACCTTCAATACGCTCACGGGTAAGCTGGGTAACTGACAAGAGCTATATAGTTGAATACGAAACGATCATTGAAAGCACGGAAATTAAATAGCCGCTCATATCCGCTCTGTGAAGTGTCATGTCGAGCGGGCCCGCACCGCGCTGCCGACAGCAAGCGCATCATGTAGGTACCTACCTACTTACTGAACAGACACTGAGTGTACTAAAGTGAAGCTATTTTCAAATCAGTTGTGTAATTTATTCATTATTTACACTTTGTTTTTGCGATAAACATATGGTTATTTAAAAGTTATATAGATTTGAAGTATGTTTTTGCAAAACAAAATCCAAACAGTTTTACGACTGCCCCTAGTAAATCGGTACAAAGGCATCATTATACGCTAATAAGTCATTATAGCAATAGATTATATATTTAAATTTGAAATTCGTTAGATGTCAACTTTATTGATCATTGATCAAAATTCAAATCAAGATCGTAAATAAGTCGCTAAGGACGTTATAGTACGGCTTCAAACGCTACTCGTACACTTATTTATCATCTTAGTAAAACTAAAAGTGTTTTCGACTTAACTATCTCAATAGGTATGGCAGAAAATTATAAAGTATCGGTATAATGCTTTTCATCATTAATCAAAGGGTAAACTCGAAATTTGCCAAGATAGCCGCTTTAGCGATATCGTGTGAAATTAACACAAATTTAAAGCGCTGTGTTTCATAAAGCGCAAATCGCTTTATAAGGCAACTCTACCTGTAAGCGCAACATAAAGTACCCACTTGATTGCCGCTGCTAAACCCGTACTCGTAAAATATTAATTAGGGATTGTTATCATAATAAGCGGTTAGTCGGACCCGTATTGTGCTGTGTGCGTGGCATTTCATAGGCGCATGGGCAACAGCCGTGAGATGCCAATCAACCTACACCAATCAATTCTAACCACACACCGTTGCAAACGCTCTTGTTGCTTTTTTGGGTTCCGTACCTCAAAAAATTTAAACGCCATTTTTATTACCAACTAGTTTTCGGGAACTGTGTTTTTTCGGGATAAAAAATCAAATTTCATCCTCAGCCGTTTTGGCGTGATTGAGTAACAATCATTCATCCTTCCATACTTTCGCATTTATAATATACTAGCTCTTGCCCGCGTGGATGTCGGTTATCGCTGTAAAAAGTAGCCTATGTGTTATTCAAGACCATAATCTATATCTGTACCAAATTTCATTTAGATCCATTCAGTAGTTTATACGTGAAAGAGTAACAAACATCCATCCATCCATCCATACTCACAAACTTTCACATTTACAATATAAGTCGGATGTTTAGTTAATTTAGCAATGTTTAGATTAGATTTTTTAAATATATTATTATTTTTGCCTTTATCTCCACTAATTTATTAGTGCAGCGTGTTGTGGGTTCGATCAGAGGACAAAATAACTGAGTCGGGGTGTACTTTGGTTCAGACACCCTACACAGTACACCCCGACTCAGAACAATAACTTGTGGATCACACAATTTCCTGTGATCGAACACGCTGCACTAATAAATAAGCTATTAAAAAACTGATAGTTTTATTACTAATGATAGCTTCAAAAGATGTCCTATTAAGAGACGGAAAACGCAGAATCACGTTTTCCTCTATTGCAAAAATTTTATACCGGACACCATGGCCATTTTATTTTAAAATAATTATTTATTGACAATGTAGAGAACCCTTGCGAGCCGACTCGCACTTAACCGCTTATTCATAACCAAAGTAATTACCAGTCTCCTAATTATTAGTTTAATTAATGAAAAACATAAACAATGATAATGCGTAACGTCACATACGATAATTATATTTTTATTATCGCATTCATAACGAAAATAACACGGGTCAACACGAATTTTGAGTCTGCGTTCTGTACCTCTGATTTTGATTACTTATGCCTAACTAATTAAAGAAAAAATATTTTTATCTATTAAAGTTTGCTTTTGTAGTTACTACAACGAAATTTATTTTTTATGAAAGAGCTCTATTTTTTAATTTTAATTATTACATGTAAAAGGAAAACAGTTTTGAATTCACATTTTTTTATTGACTTTAATTATACAAGACGGCATATATAAACCCACAAATACAAAAAATAATACAAATAAGACTTTAAAAATGAACAGACTTGGTATTTCTTCTGTGTAAGTTGGAACTTTTTCGTATGAGCCCCCAAATGTAGTCACCCATCATGTTTTCATTATATTGTCCTTGATAACGCTTTTCAAAGTTCATTACATCTTGGTGGAAACGTTCCCCTTGCTCTTCCGAATATGCACCTAAGTTGTCTTTAAAGTTATCCAAATGAGCATGTATCATGTGGACTTCCAATGACATTCTGCAACCCATAACTTTGAAGTTGTGAAGCATATCAGTAATAAGCTCCGTGTAATTCTCTGCCCTTCTGTTGCCAAGAAAGCCATTAATCACTGCTTTAAGGCTGAGCCACGCTTGTTTTTCGTGGGTACTGAGGAGCTGTAGGAATTGTTCACTGGCCATTATTTTCTTTATTTGTGGACCAATGAAAATACCAGCTTTAATTTTAGCCTCTGACAATTTCGGGAAAAATGATTTTAAACTGCCTTTACGAACTGCTTCATCAGACCTAATTTAATGTGCAATGGAGGCATTAAAATATGATCGGGCTTCACAATCGGTTCATTTTTGACATTATGTTGTCCTATTTGAAACTCGCTCCGTTGTGGCCATGAGTGCTGCTGGTAGTGAAGTGCATCGGCTCTACTGTCCCATAAACAAATGTAACACGGATATTTAGTGTACCCGCCTTGCATTCCCATCAGAAATCCAACCATTTTGAAATCTCCTATCACTGGCCAGGCGTACTCTTCATATTTTAACTATACACTATAATATTCGTTTTACATTGTGTAAAGGTACAAAAGCAAACTTTATTTATTATAAATAGAGTTTCTGCTTCTTTTTCAATGTATACAATCAGAAAATATTCACTAAATAACAGACTCAAAGAAAAATATTTTTTTTGTTGACTTGTGTAATTACTGTTTAAATTTGTCTTTTGTGCCAGTTAACAATGGGACATAAAATAGATAAATTTATTGAAAAACTAGCTTCCGCTCACGGTTTCGTTCGCAGGGAAAATTTTAGGGATATTATAGCTTTATATTTTTAAAAGAAGTCTTCAGCGCTCATTTAGTGATGCGTTTTGAAAGAGACGGTTTTCTATACCAGGGATACTCTATCTACCTCTGGTATTGCAAGCGTTCACAGGCTAAGGTATGTTTGTTCATCACCCAAGTGGTATAAAAATCCGATTCGTATCAGTGGTTCCAGAGATTATTCTCTACATCCAAACTTACAAACATTATTTTTTTATAATTTACTAGCTTCTAAAGAAAATCGTCCACAGCTGGACATAGACCTCATCAAAGATTTCCTCAATATTCACTAGGTCGTCGGTCCACCTTGTTGGAGGCCTGCCTACTTCTTCTAGTACATTTAGTATAATAAAATATTGATATTGAACGTAATATTTACTTCCATCATAGAGAAATGTTAATATTAATATCAACGAGTAAACATTTAAGTTTAACTTTGATAACCTCTCTAATTGTAAAATAAATAATGACTTGGTGATAAAAGCTCAATGTTACGTGTGAATCAACCGTTTTAGATTTATTTACTCATTATTCATATAATGGTAAGTAGTAAATAGTGGAAACTAGAGATTTATACTTACGCACAGGAATAGAACTTCCCGCTATATTTGGTAACCCGGAAATCGAACTCGGACCTTGTGATCAGTAGTCGTACTAACGACCGCTAGACCATCAGGGACGTATGCAATACCAGGTGCAATACACACATGTTGATGACCCGGAATCTCAAGTTTACAGGACTGTAGGTTCCCCTTCAAACCTAGTGCATAATTTGCAAACTTCGTCTACCTAAGAAGCAGAATAAAGTATGTTACTTATCCTCCATAAGTTCAGAGATGCTTACCTACCCAAGCTTTGCAATAAGAAGCTTACCACCAACATTTTCTTTGTTAAAGTAAAGAAATTGGCAATAGCGACAGGTTTTCCTGTGAAGCCAGAGCCTATTATACGTAATGACGATGAGTATATTTTAGAGGAAGGCTCCTGTTAGTGTGGGCGAGCCAATTAGAAGTGTTAGGTGTTGGAGCAACCGCGCTTCCCTCCACCCCTCCCTCCTCACCTCAGCTGTCCAATTAAACTCACTCTCGCGGCTGACGACGATGTACCCGCCGACGCCGCCGGAACCGAGTACCACCTCGTAATTGCGTAAGCCACTTCAAAACAAACCTCCAGTTTTTTGCACCGACGCTAACAATGGAATCATGTCAGACACCACAAGAACACCCCTCCATTCTATTCTTCTACTGTGTAACTATTGAGTTGTTAATTAAATTCGCACAACATAATAGTCGGCCGAACAAGCCGTGCCCGCAAGTCCCTATTACCTGTACATAGAGGTGATTTCAGCTCGATCCGCGCTTACTGATCCGTACTGATGCAGCTTCTTGTTTAATTACAACAATAGTGGCCCCTAATGAGAGTTTGCGCTAATAAGCACTGCAGAATGTAATCAACATGCTTCGTCGGTCTAATGAGTCGAGTTCCTGGCAAAAACAAGCAACGTCGACATTTTACTGAAGATTAATTAGGCGTTCTACCTATATGCCGTGTTAGGTATCCCCAGTTACGCCGGAAGGCCCCTGTTTCTAACTTGTTAGTTACTGCTTAAGCATTTTTCTTGGAAAATGTAACGTTAAAGAGCATAACGTCTCGTATCACGTACATTATGGACAACATCGTCGTATTCGTCGTACCGCGAATCAAAGTCGTTTGTAAACCGTATAATGACAAGCGAGCATGTACAGTGTCCGCCATTAAATAACTGCTATTGACAACAAAGTACACAGCCCTGGTAAACGTCGTTAACTTAAATAAGTACGTTTGATTACGTCGTAGCTAGCTACCCCATTAAAACTTAACGAGGGGCAACCCCGGGGAAAATAACTAACCCAATTTCCCTTTGCCGGGAAATCATTAAAAGTCTTAAAAGGGTCTTTTCATATATTTTTTACCCTGAAGCGTACGTGCAAATAAACACATTTTTACATACTCGAACAAACAATTCTCCTAACGAGGCGGGAGCGTAACGAGCGCGCGGCGCGGGCGGCACGGGGCGGTGACCAGCGCACCCGACGCCCGGCACCCGGCGCCCGCACAACGCGCTAATTGGAAGGATACGTCCGGAAATGTGTCTCGTTACAGGCGCCTACCTGTACCTGCCACTACCCGCTGTTCACCTAACGACGACACCTCTGATTTATTTGAGCCAATACATTCAAATTGACAGCCGAAACTCTGACGAAACTTGACAACCCGCGCTGCTTAATCATCTCCGCGCTGACGATCACGCGATACAACGAGCATATTAACACAATAACACTGCATTGGTCTTTGAACGTCTGACTACACAAAAAGAAAATATAGCTGTTAAATTTCGGATATAATTTAAATTAGGTTTTATAAACATAGTCAACTATTTTGATTTGACCAACTTATCACTTACTTTACTTTTTCACAGAACTGTCAAATCTAACAAATATTTTAATATCTAAACAATGTTCAGAATAATTGAGCACTTATTTATTTTGAGTAACCCTTCAAAACCTGGGTGTAATTTTTCTCTACATTAAAAACCATAGAATACAAGCAAAATATTTTTTTTAGAAACCCGTTAATTTCGAACGCGTTCTTTTTTTGACTTGTGACATTCGCGATTAAGTACCTTGTTGACGTGGGCGCTACTTTCTCAGTTAACACGTAATATAATAATGGAGTCATTAAGACAAAAATAGACTGGCCATTTTACTAATTTAGCAAATTCTGTTTACAAAGTTTTTTTACGATTGTGTCATACGAGCATGACATGTTCTTTTATTAAATTTAAAGTTGGCAAACACCAGCCCTAATTGGTAGGGTTACTAACCACCACCAATAGGTTAATCTTGTGTTATAATTATAATAGTTCCTCCTAACTGAATTTCGATTACGGCGGCTAATATCGAACTCTCCGTCTAGCCATCTGCGCGGGAGATTTTATATTGCTTAAGTGTGTGCGCAAACGCAGGTGCACTTTTTATCCCGTCACTCTCATAGAATAAACGGCAATTCGACACAATCTGAAAGAGTCAGATGTAGTGCCAACAATTTACACTTTCCGAAGCACGCGGGTGTTAACAACGCCAACTTCGGGCTTACCCTTTCCAAATTTTGATTTTTTTATCAGAAAAACCCAAAATCTATTTTTGGCCCGACACAAAATCGAACCCGGAACCACCTGATCAACACTCGCATTAAATTATCACTAGAGTGATGAGGCCAATCATGTAATAATAACCTTTATTTAGTCAAAGTCGTTTAAAAATACGACAGGTAATTATGGTCATTCACCATCCTCTATGATTGCACGATGCACTAATAGATAATTTAATTAATAGATTTCCCAATTAGTGTTGCCTGTATAATTAATGGATGTGTGGTATATTAGCGTCGCGTCGGATACAATCAGATTCGAGACTCGTCGGCAATTACTGGCGGCTACAAAATACATCGAATTCCGCGTAATTGCTGAGAATATTACGGCAGTGAACTTAATTGTTCTCGACTTAATTAATTAAGCTTTTGTTTGAAACTAACAGCAAAGTGTAGACTTGGCAATTCTAAATTGGATCTTGTAATTACCTTACCCTCCCTTTTACTGAAACTGTATACCTACTTTCAATTATGGGCCAAGCTTACTTAATGAAATCAATTATAATTGGGACACAAAATGTATTTTACTCACAGCCGTTAGTACAATTGATTATTTGTTAAAATACTCTTTTATTTTGTGTAAACAATGGTAAAAATAACAATGTTTTCGAGATATTAATGTTATAATGATAAACAAACAGAAATTGATGTTCATTTCGATTCGCTTGAGTTGATATTGTTGTCTTCATTATTGAGAGTTTGGCATTATAAAGACCGTCAGCGGATCATTACGGATGTATCTAATGAGTACCTCTTGTAATCCTAATAATAATCGCAGCCGACATTAACGATCATAGAAATCTGAATAACAACATTGTAGAATTTAATTCTGCCCTAGTGGCGCGGTGGTATAATGTGTCAAGGTGTTGAGTTTGATTTTCGGCTCGGCAAGAAATGCTTACACATTTATAACCTCTGCTTATAATTCTGTTTAAGTAGCGAGAATCTATATATATGCAGTTAACAAAATCATAGCATTACCTTTCCCTTTGTAAGTATATAAAAAATACTAGTTAAAATCAGTTGAACTCCACGAATTTATTTATACAGATTTGCGCTTCTACAATTTTGTTCACGATTTCTATGTAACTAACGCTTTGCGGGCGATTTCAAAACAAAATACTTATTACTGGGCTGCGTAATTACAGTGCACTTTAAAATCACAATTAAATATACGTACTACGAGTACGTAGGTAAAGTATGTTTAATTAAATATTAATGTCAGTGTTGAAACTAACAAACTGAAAACTTCCATTATTGATTAAGTAATTACCAACAATAAATTTTATACTTAACGATTTTATTTATAATAATATTATGATAATTAAGGACACAATAGATAACGCGTTCATTAAACTTCATATTATAATAATTAATTAATTATAATTTATCTTTATTTCGATATTAATAACTATAAGGTCTGCAAAAGGTTCGTGTTTATTTACGTATCTACATACATACTATGACAGATACATAATGTATAGTGGGTTACTTTGCAATTTACCACTAAGCGGCGTGTTATGGGTTCGATCCCCACTCGGAACAAAATCTTACTCACACGATACAGGGATTGTTCCCTAGAGTGAAAGACGTTTTTTTAAACAAATAACAGAGCTAGAAGTAGTATATCAAAAGTTCGCTATTTAAATATATATAAATATATTTTTGGTATAATTACATTTTAATATACATTAAACCGATCGCCATACTGACTGTATTGTTATGTTGTTATGATTTTATTTAATTTGGATAAATTACGGACGGAATAAATGAACTTATTATAATTAACTAATGTTCCAACTTTTACTTCTATAATTAATTAAAATTAATTTGCAATTTATAATGTAATCGTGATGTAATTCATAAATTAAAAAGTTTAATTAAAGAACAGTCGACGGACGTTCCATTTTAAAACGACATTTTTTTATATAAAAGCATTTCGAAATATAAAATCTAACATTTAAATTTAGTGTTAACATTTAAATTATCATAATGTAACTTTATCCAGATATAATAATGCATAATTAAGTAATGTTTATCATTTTGATAAAATCAAATTTTACCATTATGATAATTCGAAGTATTATAGAGTTAAATCTGTAAAATTATTATAATAAATATACAAAAATGTGGTTTCTACGACCCCCAAACAGCAACTTTGGTATAAGTTACGAGTATTATATTATGAGCGGAGGAGTGAGAGGGGTAGAGACGGGGGGAGGACTCTACCAAGTTTAATTAAGACACAATAATTAAAATAACAAGCGGCGGGTGTGGCAGCATCAGTATGCGAATTCGTGGGGGCGCATACGAGACTACTAATCCACCGGACATATTATACAGCGAGGTAGAGTCACCGGCATTGTTATCAAACTGTTTTGACGCGAAATTGACATTATCACAGCCGAGCCTTCAGAGATTTATTACATTTGGCGAACTGTTATTACTCTATTAAGATCTTCTTTAACCATTTAAATATTATATATACTTGTATTATAAATGCGAAAGTGAGTTTTTGTTTGTTACGCTTTCACTGCTAGATACTTAAACAACTGAACGGATCTTAATAAAATTTGGCAAGGACATAATAATATGTAGTAGATGGTATCCTGGGGAAGGACATAGAGTACTTTTACTGCGATAACATCCACGCGGCCGGAGCCGCAGGCATCAGCTAGTATACATCATAATATGTCAGCAAAATATTATGCGATGTTATTTCTATTAAACGTAAAGAAACGCAGCAAATAAAAAGAATAATAAAACTCTACGATAACTATGATAGAGTAGCTATTGTGGAAAATTAATTAATTACTCTAAACATTCATTAGAATTCATAAATATATTATACAATACAAAGGATAATAGAGTCGACTCTACATTTTATCATCTGATTTATCTATGAATTTTATTATTTATATAAGAGACGTAATTTACCTTAATAAAAGTAATTGACTCTACTAAGTTGCTCCAAGAGTAATAAATTATCTCTATCTCAATCATAACGTAAGAGCTATCTGTTACAGCGATTGGCTTTTCCAATTACTCAATGGACAGACATCAGCTGTCCAAAATACAACTTCGTTAACGTATACGCAGCGTAAACAGGAAATTAATGAATGAATCTCTACCGGCCTGTATTTTACAAGGTAGAGTTTAATAAATCAATTTACGCGGTAATTATAATAGCGAGAATAAAATTCTGCGAATTGGGATTATATTTATAATCAGTAAATGTTATTTTTATAATTAATTTATAACATAAATAACATTAATATTTTTCTTACGTATTTGAGGGTTTATGTATAATTTCAAAAACAATATCTAAATTAAAAAATGAAAATGTTTTAGCGAAAAATAAATACGGCTTTATCAATTTTCCACAACAATAAAGCCATACTACAATGTTTATTTACCTTTAAATTGTGTTTCCCAGTGAAGTCAGCAAACAAAACATGTATCACCAACACTCTTGTCTCGATCCACGTCAAACAAATCCACAGTCAAAATATAAGAACACAATAAGGTGACCACTCCAACAATTGTCACTTTTAAATAGATTTATTATAAATTTCCTTCAATATATGAAAGTCCGAGAACTGCAGGCGATATAGCCGGCGGGAGAGCCTCCTTAGACCGATGGCCAATTAGAATGACTTATTAAATTTGTAATTAAACGACAAGGGAACGTTAACATGAGCGAACGGTTAGCTCGTGTAAAGTTTGAGCCTCTGAGGAGGGAGACCGGCACGTGTGCTGACGAGGAGGACTCGCGGCGAAGTGAGGTTCTGTGAGTGCGGCTCGTGAGAGATGCGGGCGCGCGCCGCGCCGCCGCCGGCCCGCAGGCCCGCAACCCGCGAGGGCACCCGGCGCCCGCCCGGCCCGGGGTGGAAACAACACTCTAATATAATGACAGGGTCGGAACACTTTAATACTCTAATTGAAAAAGTATACTCCGACAGCTTTTAAGTGTAATTAAGGTTACGCTTCCACATTGCGACTTTACTCAAATATAGACATCGACGATCGCTTTTGTCATAGCCTTTAGCTATATTTAGAATTATTGTGATTTGAAATTAATGACATAATCGTTTTTAGTGATGCATCGAATATTACTTTTATGGATACGAATACTGATTGTAATATACCGTAGATATAAATATTTGGTGACATAACACAACTTAGCATCACGCGGAGCTTCCACTAAATACATATAGAGACGCGTTATGACACCCACATTTTGCTAGTTGTGATAGTTTCAATGTGGGACGAGCCTATTGTCATATACCGGGCACAATTCCAGATTCTAAAGCCATTACAGAATATAGACACCCCAATAACACTTTGTTTTACTCGAGAATCAAACTCAGGACGTTACAACTAATCGGAAACGAGGCAGTTAGAGGCAGAATATTTAGTACAAAACAAAATTACCCATTTCATCACTAATTACATTTTTAAATATAAATAAGTATGCATTAAGCAATCGTGTAACCAATTACTGTTAGATAAGACTTATAGCAAATAAGATTAGGTATAGAACATAATCATAACTTTATTGTTATCGCATAGAAACTGTGACAAAAACAAATTAATAACCGTAACGTTCATAATTAAGTAGTGATGAGTAAATCATTGTGTAACAGTTATTATCAACGACAATACACAATAATATAGTACGCAGATATCATATAAATATGTTCCCTCAATCGATAGCTAATAAATGTAATCGGCAAGTGCGTCACGTCCCACTACCGCTACATAGGTAAGAAATATCACAAACACAACCCCGCTAGTGAATTTCGGCCTAAATTCAATTCCACTTCTACCCCTTTCCTCCGCACCCGTACGAAGAAACCAATCTTCTTTACATTCCCTCGCCGACAAATTTATACACCTCCATACATCGTGAGTATTGGGTGGTACACCTGTATACCTGCGGAGTGTTCTGAAGCTTGGTGGCAGCAACACCGTCGTGGTCGCAAGAACCTCCTAAATTATTAAGCAGTCGCGGTGCGGGTGCGGAGCGGCGGTGACCCGCAAAGAAACGGCAAGTGTATGTCCAGTGGCCGGGCTACGTCTCTGAGAATTTAATTTCCACGGGCCACCCGCCCTCGTCGCCATTGTCCGCCCAGTATTTCATTACGGCTCGAGCTTTTCTATTAATAAATCACTCTTCGCCTGCGCCGTTTAATTACGTCCCGGATCCGGCCACCGTCTGATTACACTTTCATCGAACATCTAATTAGGAGTGCAGTGGAGCCGAGCCGGGGTGAACGTGTGTATTCTTTGTTCGAGAGATATTACACTCGGCCTATATTACACCGCGAAGCCTCCCGAGCTAAGTTTGAAATGAACGAACTTTGATTAAAATCGACCGCTTGCACTGCTGCTAAAGTATCAATTTAAATGTAGATAATGTACATTCTTCAACTATATGAGACTTTTACTCGTATACCCACGTATTATAATATGTACTGCTACAAGATTTCATTTGATATTAAACTAAAAGTCAATAAGCCTTTTATAAGACGTTGTTATTGGTAGCCTATCCAATTACATTCTTATCGGATTATTAAAAGGAAAATTGATTTCAACTAAATATGTCTTAGAAAGTTATTCGACGTAATAAGACTGACTTATCCGACTAGGAATGGACCTCCACCTTAAATCTGTTCGTAAGGCGGAGGGAGGTTCTTTTTTTGATAGAAGACCACAGCCAAATAATTAGACACAGTGCTGGAGGCGTGTTCCTGTGCGCAAGTACCTACAGGTCTCCAGTGCTCATTTAGAAATGCGTTTAAAAAAAAACATTTTGCAATCCCAGAGATATCCCATCAGAAGATCCTGGTTACAAATAACAATATTGGGTTGACGTCACCCGAGTGATGCTCCAGTTATTGCAAGCGTTCGTGGGCTAAGGTAAGTAGACCATACTGCCCGTCTGGGAAGTATAGGTACTTATTTGCCACATAAGAAGTATAAAAAACATAATAAACATACATGTAAGGATATACCTACGTTCATAGTAATGAAAGTGAACATTGTAGTGGCAAATTACACTGTTGTGACCCAAGACTTTTTTTTTAATTTCCTGAGAACAGGCGCGGGCGCGACCGACGCGCGGCGGCGGCGGCGCGGGCAGCGGCGGCCCGCCCGTTTAACTTATTGCCACGGTTAACGAGAATACGCCGTTGTGTGCCGGCGAAATTGAAGGATTTACTCCGCGTCCCTCCTTTATTAAACGTATTGCACACTGGCGTAGTACCCCTGTGTGTGTGCCTGCCTGTACACGCAGTATGCCGAAATTACATTTCACATGAGTCGTAATAACAAGGGCGGCGTAAATCACTAGCATTATTAGTTTCTCTTGTTACTTGTGCCATTTGTCACTTTATATTGATGCGAAAATAACGAAAGAAAACTTCATATAATAGCTTTTAAGCGTACCTATAACAATAAATCAAGTTTATACTTACTTACTGATAACTAAACTTTTACTATATCTTTGGTTTTGTGGCAGTTGAGTGTGACTGCTGATCACCACATCCCAGGT
Source organism: Trisateles emortualis (assembly GCA_947095525.1). Lineage (NCBI taxonomy): Eukaryota > Metazoa > Arthropoda > Insecta > Lepidoptera > Erebidae > Trisateles > Trisateles emortualis. The sequence goes on along the minus strand of OX352736.1, from coordinate 9,958,144 downwards.
TCGATGCCTTAGGTCCCAACCAAAATAGATATTGGGTTTTTCTGTCAAATAATTCACAATAGATACCCAAATTTATAACTTATAATTCACAATAGATACCCAAAGTTATATCTTATTTCAACATTACTATTTACCTACTCTTTTTTACACGAAAATATTATATTATTATATTTCTTTGTATATACCAGCCCTCTACGAATACTGGATAGTAAAGTATGAACTGCACTTTGCAGTTAGCACTTCACTCTGTGTAGAACAACACGTGTCACAAAAACACACCTTCTAGATAATAATTAATTATTGAGACAAGTATAAAACAAATATTCTTTTGAACAAACAATAGTTTGGAAATTGGCGGTGTCCTCGGAAAGCATGGAAAGCCGATAGCTCTACGGGTTCTACGTCTACGCATTCTACGCCTAATCTCTCGGTCGTAACGGATTGCAGTTCCATTGGTGTATATACCTTTAGGAAACTTTGGCCTCGCTGAAAATCAGCGCTGTTATGTTGCAACCCTTGCTGGTTGCAGCATAATTAGCAATATGCTGAGCGATGGCCGTTTTTAATATGCGTTTGGCGTACACCTGCACACATTTATTTTTTCTATTTACATTATTATATTGTTTTTCTTTATTTATTCTTTTTCTTACCTGTTTTTGTGCATAAAATTGTGTACTATAATATCTCCTGCGTAGAGAGTCTCCAACAAAATTAGCCGCTTCGACCAAAATTCGGTTAGGAGGGCATTATTACATATATATACATATATAGAATGGGAAAAAAGTGCACATAGCGGTAGAACATTGGCCGTCACCAACCGTAGTCCATAGTCCGTACACGGGTGGGTATAAGACACTAGTTATATCCCCGGACTTCCCGTAAGCTGAGCGTATCGCATCGCTTAAAGTTTCGCAATATACGCGCACCGAGCCGGTCCTTTATTAAAAACTATTCTCACATTTTTAATTAAAACTTGTGTTCCCCCACTAAAACTTTATTTAAGCAATAAAGGCGGTGCAATTAGCGGAGCTGTCCCCGACGGCAACTTCACCTACTTTTCCTTTGCTTTAATGAGTGTTTTTTAATAAAGCCCGGAGACTGGTGCAAGTTTATTAATTTAGTTTAACTCGTGTCACGGTAGTGGCCCGGTCTATACACCCCCGCCTTAGCTAGCACGCTATAACCATACTTTTTAATTTAACGCTTCACTACTACCTAGCCGTATAGCATTAGGTATATTATCTGTGCTACAGGTTAGATAATAGAGCTAGAAGCAAGACCTGAATGCGCCCGGTTTAAAAAAAAATCGTTTAGGAATTGTATTTCCAAAAATCCTTACTCACGTACGTCTTTTAAGGAACATTTGAGCAAAATTTCAAGTTTTTAACTTCAGTGGTTTGGACTTTGGGTTGATAAACCAATCAGTCAGGTCATATATGTACAGATACTAATCTACTACATGCAAGTATGGTCTAGTGGTGAAGGTGGTTACCTCGCAACTAAAACTGGCTACTGTTGTGGGTTCGATTCCCTTTCACTGTTTCACTGATGCATCATAGAAACTTTATTTGTCTGATGTATAAATGTGTTTTCCGAGTCTGTGTGCTTCACATGGCTCTTTCGTTAGTGCGAAAGAAAAATATGTACTACAACTTAATAAAGTTCTATGCACTAATATAAAATAATAAGCAAGTATCGTAAATTCGTAATGGAGCTGGTTTTAATTTGTTAAAAATGTTGTGCAATGTAGAGACTTGAGTTAAGAATTATTTTTACATAAAATTAGTTTACTTGAACATACAAAATAATAGCACTAATTATATCACTTCAAGTCTAAATTTTAAATCCAACATTCACTGATGGCAACTTCATTTAAAAGTTAACATGAATAAAACATACAAAAATGTAATAAATAGAAAACAAATAAAAAACGATCAAATCTAAAAACAAAACATGCGAAATAAAATATAGTAAATTATACCGTCAAATGTAAATTAAAATACCAAAATTAACTGATGGGAAGTTTATTGAGTTAACAAAAATTAAACACATGCAGAAACGTTATAAATAGACTAAAAATATTTAATTTATAAACAACAAAGAGCAAATTATCACGTCAACTGTAAATGTAAACTCTAAAAATGACTGATGGCGACTTAATTGAGTTAACGTAAAATTTTTACGTGAAATACAGTTTTCCGAAACATACATCACGAATCTAAAGTAACGATCGTTGTCGAGCAACGAACTAAAAGCTTGAATGACGTGAACCCCCCGTTGCAACCCCCACCCCTCAAGTGTTCCGGCCATAATTACATTCCCGTGTCTAACAAATGGAGAATCGGTGTTGATTTGTGTTTAGCCGAGTCCGTGATCCGCGGCCCGTTTGGACGGCGACGGCGACCTATACTATAGATGGGTCCATTTTAGTCACACCTGTAATATGCACTTACTGAACAATGTATGAGAGGGATAGGTATACGAGCTTGCAGGTCGCTTAGAAAGGATAGGAAAGTTACAGAAGACCACATCCATAATAACATAGTTGTATTCTTTTGTGTGAGTACTCTATTTATGGATGCATTTTATAGAAACATTTTCTTTTTTTTTATTTATCCTTATATTATATTATAAAGCCCAAGTGTCAAAAATTTTAGATTAGCAACATATTATTATATGAGTGATGCCTCAGGCGTTGCAAGCGTCAGTAGGCTACGGGAACTGCTTACCATCAGACGAGCCGTATGCTTGTGGGCTACTTAAGACACACAATGGTCTATTTATATTCGTGTGTGTAAGTATCCAGTACTTATTTAAAATAACGTATTTTTAAGACTGCTACAAACGTTTAATAACTTTTAATTTTACAGTCGGCAACGCGCTACTGATGGCCCTGTTATTACAAACGTCCGTCAGGCACTTTAGTAGTATTAAAAACACTTTAATACATTTAGAAAATATGTAACTCGTTAAATAGTTAGTACGCAGCTAGTAATTGCATTCACATCGACAAAGTGAAAAACGAAGCTCGCCAACCAGCCTAAAAGGTTCGCGGTAGATTGCATCACCACACGGATTTTCCATTACGAACTAGTTCTTTATTACGAGCTTCGAGAACCAAGTTAAGGTCGGTGCTTTAACAGGCTATTTTAATTAAATAAAAGGCCGTAACTATTGGAGTTTGCGTAGTAGACAAACATTAGAGCTATAACGAATCGTTTTAAAATAACTTTATTATGGTTTAATATTAGATATCCTTACACAGTGTAAAACAAAGTCCCTTTTCATGTTGGTGTTTATACGCTAATGAAGCAACGGATTTTAATGCGGTTTTCATTCACTATAATTTAAAGAAGTTCTTCCGGCAGGTTATATGGTAGGTAATATAGAAATCCAAAAAAAACCCGAAGTAATACGAAGCCGAGTCGCTAATCTATACATATAATAAAATCGTAACCAAGTCGCGTCTGTACATTGATTTTTTTTTCGAAAAAACAAATTATATACGTTGTATTCATGTTACTGAGGCCAAAAATGTGGTTTTTAGAATTTTTGTCTGTTTGTCTGTGTGTCTGTTTGTCTGTTTATCTGTTTGTCTGTTTGTGGCCGCGTTTGTGCGCGATAAACTCAGCAACCACGCAACCGATTTGAATGCGGTTTTCACTTATATATTGTGGCAACCTTCCCATAACATATAGGCTTTATTTGATTCCAATCGATTCACAAATAAAAAAGTTATGGTCACTTTAATAACACACGTGCTAAACAAGAAACACGCTTCGATTTATTTAGCTGAAACTTTTTAAAATGTAGTTTGTAAAACCACATTTGAAGTTTATATGACAATAAATTTAAAAAATAATGCGAGGTTTCGGAGATATAGCCATCACCAATTTAAGTTGAACTCTCATCAATATCGGCAACCATATTAAATAGAGATCAGCTGACTGGTACATCACGTGTTAACGGTACTAGGTTAAAAGTGACCATTTTACAACGAAATGTAATAGATCCAGACATTTTAACAGAATGCGGTGCAGGTGATAATCTTTTATACCCCGGGTTCTTTTGATTCCAAACAATTTTCCGTTTAGCAACTCCAGGAAACTCTATGTTTTAATCCCTGAAGTCCACGCAAACGAAGTCATAAACACATATCAGCTATACATCTATACACACATAAATATAAATTAAAGTGTCTGTTTGTAATATCAAAATAACAGCTTTCTATTAAATTCATGTGGCTGTTTACATAGCACTTACAACAGAAATACAATTTTAATAGTTTTATCTCTCTGTCTATCTGTTTATTGCAGCTAAAATCGTCTTTGATAAAACTAAAACTATGTAAATATACTATAAGTACGAATAAAATACGTTAATCATGCCAAGACCTAAGACAATCACTTACTAAATTTAATGCCTAATAAAACTTAAGCACAAACTATAATATATTACTATAAAATGAATGCTATTTCATTTTGTGTAGGCGCTAACATTTAACAATACCTTAATTTAGGTAATCAGGAAAGCAGCACAGAAAAGAAAACACTCCACCCAATCTGTCTGTCAATTTCATACGATTTTCACCAGAAGACGGCGTGATTCTTTCATTATAGTTTTGCGAGCGTGAATTGGCTGAAATATTACGATGATAGTTGAGCGAGTCGGAAAAATCCTGCCGTTGGAGGCAATGTTATTTGCAAATAGATCTAAAAAACTCCGCGATATATATATGTATGTGTCTATCGTCAACCAAAAAAATTACTCACAGCGAAACGCATGATCGGCCTCTGTCTCATCGGCATACTTAACTGATATATATTTTTAACTGAATTTTTAAAGATGAGGTTCCATTGCATTGCTTTTTTATCCCTGAACATCGTCATTTAAGAGCCGATTTGTAATATTTTCTTTTTAAGTGACCGACATAGCTCGAAAAATTGCCTCAATTAAGTGACAATGGACATGGCATATAGCTCACAGAACCGATGGCCGTTGGGGCAGAAAGGTTCTAGAGTGGCGACCACGAACTGGAAGACGCAGCGTGGGCAGGCCTCCAACAAGGTGGACCGACGACCTGGTAAACGCGGGCAACCGATGGACAAGGTCAGCTCAGGACCGAATGATGTGGAAAACCTTGCAGGAGGCCTCTGTCGAGCAGTGGACGTCTTATGGCTAAGATGGAACTACTTTTGTGGCAAACAAGCATATGGCCCACCTGATGTTAAGCAGTTACCGTAGCCTATAGACGCTTGCTATTGCAAAAGTATCACTTGCGTGTTACCAACTCATTTTTTACACCAGGGCTTAGATGGGAGTATCCCTGGGATAGAAATACGTTTCTTTCAAAACGAATGCCTAAGTGAGCGTATTCATGAAGTTTATTAATTGCAGAATCTAAATGTTTAAAAGAAAAACGTGACTGACTAATCAACAAACGCACAGTTTAAATCACTAGACACTCAGATAGCTATTGATATGATATAGGCATCCGTTAAAATAAGTATTTTAAAATGTAACCGCTAAAGATGAAAATCAGCCGTTGAAAATTTGTAAGGGGATAACTATAGTTTTCAGATTTACAGTAAAAGACTGAACACGCGAACGAAGTCGCGGGTACAGCTAGTTATAATATAAAATTACAATATTGGACAATAAAAAGGTCTAAATCGCGTAATATTTTGAAAATTTTCATACCTTTTGTACACGTGACGCGATTTATACCCGATAGTATGTGTAAAAATCGCGAAAGTTTAAAATATATTATAATATAAAATATTCCACAAAATACATAATAGTTGTGGATCGGATAGTGGCGGGCGCAGTCGGAACGTGGTCGTTTGTGCAATGGTTCGCACGAAGCGGGGCAAGGAGTCGTTAGGGCGCTCGTATATCCTCGGATAACCGCGAATATTGGCCGCACTAACAATGTGCGTCTTTATAAGTTTTTAACGAGCTCGGACGATATAAATTATGTGTGCGGCGGGCAGTGGGTCTCGTTATCTCGCTAACGGCGCACTAGCGGAAGCTTAATGTACCGAGAGCTTTATTGTAGCCACTTACGAGCGTACATTGCAGCTACCACTACTTGTACAACACTATTGTCCTCTCGTTATATTACTTTTACTGCTAAAAATAACTATGTAATGAGCTTATCTTCTGGAAAAAAGGTCCGACCCTCTGTTAACAGAACGCCAGCGCTCATTTAGGGATGCGTTTTGAAAGAGACATTATCCTTTCACAGGATACTCCATATTAAAGCGTAGGTGTAAAAAAAGTTGGGTCGGCAACATGCAAGTAATAACTCTGGTGTTGCAAACATCCGTAGGGTATGGTAACTGCTTAACGGGTCTGGTTCATAATATACGACTAGATGTCGCTGTTTCGAAAATGTTCTATCTAAATCGACAGTTTCCCAAAACGATGGTGCGCTGCATCCACTGCACGATGTAAATAAAAAACATAATTAAGCTTTTTTAAAGTTTTTAACCACAATTTGTTACATAAATTTGTATATTGCTTGTTTTTGATGTTACCCATATAAAATAGTTGAATAATCATAAATTGGTATTTTTTTATTAACATCCGGCTCGGTCTGGCCAGCGTGGTATAGTAGGCTAATATCCCTCCAACTGTAAGGAGGAGACCCGTGCCCAGCAGTGGGACGTTTATGGGTTGAGATGATGATGATGATCCGGCTCGGGTCAGGCAGTCGATGCAAAAAAATGCATAAAATGAGATATATCTAGTCGTCTACACTGCAATTCAGTGCTTTATACTAGTCGTTGTGCTCACGATTAACTTCTACACCATTTTTTACTTGTTTTAATGGTAAAATTATTAGTCATGGACTGCCTCAATAGCGCAGTGGTAGTACGGATACCGAGCAAAAGTCTCGAGTTCAATCTGCGGGTCGGGGGTTAAACGGATTTTTCGCTGAAAATGCTTAGTATTAACCCTAAGTCTGGAATTGTGCCTGGTATATAGCTTGCTCTATTAGGTACATGGTCAAAAGGTGTTTCTTGCCCTATTCAACTTGGAGGGATACCATAAGAAGAAGATATACAAAACCATTTATCAATCAATCAGCTGGTTAAGCTCTCTTTAGCTCCACGGTCTTCTATCTCCGCCTAGTTTGAGATCAGATGGCCATGTGTCAGTCGTCTCCAATCACAACTCTTTAGATATTATCATTACTAATTAGCTCAATAGATTCTTACATACCTAAGAAGAAGCAGTACGAAAGTATATTTTTTATTATACAATGAGGGGAAAAAAAGGGGGTTAAACGACTTGTATTATGTAAATCACTGGCATTCTCGTTTGACTAGTTTTCAAGATATGTAATTAAAACACAACCAAATTTCAAAATCAATAATTCACTCATTTATTATACGGGAACCATTATGGGTGGTTGAAAGTTAATAAGTAATAAGTACAGTAATTGGTTGACAGGTACGGACTCAAAACGCTTCAAAAATTGCCGCTATAATGTCCTCCTAACAAACCCTTGGTCACGGGCAGCGGCTAATCTCAATGGAGACTACCCTGTGGCAGATGTTATAAAGAATGTGCGCAAATACATACATACCTACTCTTTTTTGGAGATCAGACGTAGGACCCACTTTTTGTGCTTTATAAGGCAAGGAGGTGTAAATACCGCAAATATCCTAACTTTCGGGCATATATTTTAAATACCTTAACAGAACCAATATATAAATATAGCCCGACCTGTGAATTGAACTCGAAACCTAGTCAGAACACTTAACGACCACTAGACTAACAAGGCAGTTTAGTTCGTTATAACGAACTCAATGTACTACGTTTTTATTTGACATCCATTAAAACTGATGTAGAACCAGAAGAATTGCACCATGTTAAGATGAGGAAAAAACCTTTAGAATATGTCAGTGGGTTGTCAAATCATGCAAATGTTTAGTGTAAATTGATGGATTTGAGAAACAAGCTCTTTTACACGTTATTGCATTCGTCCTTAATATAGAACGAAATCTATATACACAATAAGAACATAAAGAGAAAATAATTGTATGTCTAATTGTAACTCAAAAAAATCTTTCACCAATAAAATGCTATATTTCTGAGTAGCATAGGCTATATTGTATTTAAAGAAATTGAAAACCCTAAAAAATAGTAGTGGTCGCTACCTATCTAATTGACAAGAATCTCTTGTCAAGAGCCTGTTGTCACTTAAACATGTTGCGTTAATCTTACATGTTTTTGGCTACTTATTTAATTGGTCAATTAAGAGCACTTATAGCAAACTTTATTAAATGAAAAGGACACTTACGTCTTTAAAATACTGAATGAACTGACTTTAAAAAATATATAAAAATAAATAGTCGACCTCCTTCTACTACAATCGGAAATAAAGCTACATTTAAAACGATTACCTGAAAATAAATTTTGGCAACAAGCTACAGTCGCTACCATAAATGGGAGCGGAAAACACAGTTTATTTCATAACAACGAACGCTAAAAATAACATAAGACTGAGTGCGGCCCTGGCCGGTCCCTGGCGGCGTTCACGACGAAATGAAGGTTACCTACCTACCCTGCAATTAGTGCTTAACGGTATTAATAAAGAAATCCCTTAATTCTTCCTTAATAAAAGAAATTCTTAACGTATTTGGTGCCGAGAAAATTCATTAGCATAACTCAGTTTTCCTTGGCTTGCGTTATTAATATTCGTAGGTAAACGTAAGGACCTAATCTGTGCTGTAATAAAATTGTTCGCAAGGTTGTTTTTGTACGTGGATATTTGTTTTTTCACCTTCAAAATTTAGTTTAATTTGTTTTGGACCATTTATTATTACGTAGTATTGCACAGAAGTGAGACTTATTATATAAATTTTGAGAACAATCTTGTATTTTTAATCCTACTTAGTAATATTATAAACGCGAATGGTTGTAATAATGTATGGATGTATGTTTGATACTTTGTCACGCAAAAGCTACTGAACGGATCTGGATGAAATTTGGCACAGAGATAGATTATAGTCTGAAATAGCAGTCTTGATAGAGATGGCTTTTTATCGCGATAACCGACATCCACGCTGGCGCGGCCGCAGGCAACAGCTAGTAAAAAAACTGACTTCAAAAAGCCAAAAATAACCGAGTACGAAAGTCGGTGCTAGGTTCATTCTGTCATCTAATATTCAACTTGGCACCGACTCGAACATAGACCCTTCTCCTTTCTTGAAGTCGGTTAATACCTAAATAAATGTGGTTTATACTATTTGAGTAGGTAATCATCCCTGTGTGTGGTTTTCTATTGGTGGAAGAATAAAAACCGGTCAAGTAGTTTTTGAGTTTATCCATTATGTCTGATACAAAATATCTAAATATTAATTTAAATAGGTAAGTACAAAGCATTATCTGAGTGCACGCCTAAACCTCCGCAGAACATCCCGTCTACGGTACCGAGCTTTGATTAAAAATACCAATTAAGATTACGACCTTTTTATTCTACTTGTAATCAAGCAGTTAATTAGGATTTAGCGCGAGCGCCCGCCCGCTCTCACTACTTACCGACATTTCATAATGTTGAAATTAACATTCAACAGTAATGAATTAGATAATAACTTTAAATAACATTGCCAGTGGAAAAGCGACTTATCTCAGTCTAGCCGCTCCACCCGCGTTAAATGTGTTAGTGCCATGCTCCTCTTGGATCGTAGCAAGATTTTTGAGTGATCTTCCTTAAGAATTGCAGAATGCAAAAGGAAGAGAAAAACCTTGGCTGTGGAGTCGACCTGAAATGCATTTGTAGAAGGTGACGGAAGCACCAGAATGTTCTATGTGAAATATCTGATAGAACTCTCAATCGCAAACAATGTATCTGCTATCTTGAGTCTGTCCGTGAGATTGATTGTTTTGCCATAAATATATAAATTACAGAGGAAAAGTAAATTGGTACAAAATAGGTTTACTTAATTAATAATTTAATTAAACATTAAGAACAAAATTTTAAAACAATTGTTACCCTGTGTGATGTCAGAATACTAACAGTCCTTCACTATATTTGTGTATTTAATAAGAAACCTGTTTGACCATTAGTAGGTACTGAGATGTTTTGTTCTTACTAATATAATAAATGCGAAAGTAAATTTGTCTCTGTCACGACTAAACGGCTGATCGGATTTCAATGAAATTTGGCAAGCAGATAGAAAGTGTGCTAGAAAAGGACATAGGGTACTTTTTATTGCACCGACACATGGAAACATCTAGAATATTATATTTCGAGACGATAAGAAAAACTGTAATTCACATTTGTGATTTTCTATTCAGTCACACTACACTATACAACAAAATAAATGGGTCAACTAAGTTAGTGTTATTTCCACCGAGACGATAACTTCTACTTGTTTTAAATATAGGAACGAACATGAAAGCCAAGACATATCTCTCCCATTTTAGGAGCGGCGAAGTAACAAATCAATATTTGGAGTGAGTGCTTTTTCGTGCTATGGAGAAGCTTTTATCTGGACAACGGTCGGATGGCAGCACAAACAGTCAAAGGACAGAAACATTCACTTAAATATAACACTCTATCTATCCTCTCTTGAGTTGCGTAACATTTATATAAATATCATTATGTCTCGTTATAGATGACCTATTAGCGCAGTTGATAAGTTCTGTTTTTTTTAAATGTAGATGGTCCTGATCGGTTCGCAGACGTGCGTAACAAATTAAATTTAAAAGATAACGTTTTATTACTTTATTTTGTTAATTATCAAATGATTACCATAAATCTTTAATCAACAATAACTGCGCAATTAAAATGACTATGCAACTGAAGACTTTGTTTGTAAATTGCGCAATTTTGAGATATATAATGTAACATAAATAATAGGTATCTATCTTAAAATAAAATGTGTATTTTTTTAATTTAAGTAATTATTTTTATCTAATAATTACGTATAATTTTTTTAAATATTTATTTTAAGGAACCTTTAACAATTGTTATGTCGATTCCATCGTAATTTATTCTTAGTACTACCTTTTACAAACTAATTCATAGCCTAATATAGCTTCTGGTGACATGGATTTGGTTAGAACTATGTTAAATATACCTATATCTAACTTATTTAAATTTAATTTACGTAGGTACTAAACTTTGTCTTTCAGACTCTTTCCTGACACACTCCTCTAAGAGGTTATTAATATCTTCAATTTTATTACAAGCTAAACAATCCGGTGAATCCACCTTTTTCATTAAAAGCAAAAGCTCTGAGTGGCATGTGTCCAGAACGAGTCCTGAAAGCAGTCACTAAAATATTACGACTAATCTTAAAATTACCAAACCATGGTATATGAGGTGGCTCGTTTTGTATGGTTTTGTACCATACTCCTTTAGTCTTGGATCTTTCATCAAAATACGTTTTCTACTCCTTGTGTATATTTACTCGTATATTTATTTAATATTTCTGAGTAAACCGGTAAAACGTACACCTCCACTCGAAAAATGATTGCTACCTTAGCCAGTTTAAATAAAATTCTTGTGGGAGGCATTTGTCAAACAGTGGACGTCTTTTAACTAAATAGAAAGATAATAACTGGGTAACTAAACTTATGGTGTTCATAGACGTACGACACTAAGTGTCGATAACCGTAGATTAGATAGCAGTGGTCGATATGAAATAAATTTTCCAATGACTACTACTGCGACAAAATAGAACCCAAACATGTACCTAGATAATATCCGTCGCTAGCAATAAAGGCCTACCACTACAATGATTGTACCGAGGCACAGTTCCTACACTAGGGAATAAGCCTTGTATCGCAAGAAGTTTGAAAATCATTAAAGAGTACACCAGGCTTCGGAACTCGAAATGTTGTTCTATATCAGGAATAGACGACCTATGAATATGATACGGTGAAGGCAAATGTATTGAGGAAACCCACAATTCTGAGAAGAAATCCTAAAGACATGTCTGATCCACTCATTATTCTGATGATCCATGCATTAGGCCATCATGTGTGGTGCTCTATCAAAAATGCTGAAAGGGTTTAGGCCCTACCCCCTCTCTTAATAAAGAAAAGGAGACCCGTGCCTAATAGTGGGACATATATGGGTTGCTTATTATTATTATGTCAGACCGAACTCATGACATGTGGTGCAGCGATAATCTCAAGATTACCACTTATACCACTACGCCATTCAGTCAAAATATATATTTGAAAAAGACTACTACCTTACTAAGGAACAAGCCCTGTGTCGCGAGGACTTTACAGACATACAATTAACGGACACAAAGTACACCCAGACTCGGAACAAGCAATTATGAATCACACAAAATTTCTTCCCTTGTGGGAATCGAACCCACAACACTCTGCGCAGTGGTAAATAACGAGGTAACCACTTAGTAACCCAGCAGTGAAATTGTAGTACTATATTCAATTGTTATCAGATTGTGGAATCTGAAGTCGAAACAAATGATTCCATCGCTTGTCCTGGGTGGTCCACGGACGATTGAGAGATTATATCTCACCAACTGACAAACACATTCATTTATTGCTATAGCTCGTTACTTACTTTATCAAATAAACGCTGGTTTTATTAACTTGTCTGACATGTGGGTCTCTTCGAAATTGAGACATAAAAATTAGAATAACATTTTAGGAGAGACGATATTTTTATATAGGTACTAGTGTACTACCATGATGACAAACAAGTTTATGGCCCGCCTGATGGTCAACAGTTACCGTAGCCCTGCAATAACTTAAGTATTACTTTAACAAATGAAGCCTAGAAGAACCAGTAACTTCCTTGCCAATTAGCTGAAGGAAAAAAACTGACATGTATTGTTTTTTTAAGCAGTTTATAAGTATTATCATGGATAAGATCTCGTTTTATATACCTAATAAATTATTTAAAGGCAACTCTCTCACTAGGGTAGAAGCCCTGTGTGTGTGTTATAATTTTTTTGTCCCGTATGGGGATCGAACCCACAACACACCGTCCAATGGTAAATGGCGAGGTAACCACAAGCCACTGAACCAACTATGCAGTCATCAATATAAATAAATAGATGGGTTTGAAAATGGAGTGGAGAGTGGAGGAATAGAGCGGTAAGCTATTCCCACATACTTTTGCACTACATGTACCGTGCACTTGGCTAGTCTCCGATAAAACTAACCGCGTTGTCATCGTGACGAAAATCTATCAAGAGCACTTCATGTTAGTCTTAGTCATAATAATTAAAAAAGTCAACTTCGTACTACTAAGTAGTCATAGTACGTCGTAACTTCAAGTCGTAGTATAAATAAATCCAAGAGTCGAGAAAGCGAGCTTTACGTAAACAGTTCGTAAATGGGCGACTATTCAGAAACCACATCAAAACCTCTTCGTGACTTAGAGAGCATGTGATACCCATGGTTCTGCATCTGATCTCTGCCCGGCCGTAATGAATTGGTCTCTTATCGGACAATAAGAGAGAGAGAATAGAGAGGTAAGCTATGCCCACACACTTGTGCACTACGACCGCTGCATCGCTGACTACCTGGGTGGTAGACAAGCTTACGTCCCGCCTGATGGAAGCAATAACCGTAGCCTATAGACGCTTGCAATACCAGAGGTATAACTTGCGTGTTGCCGACCCATTTTTTACACTTATTTAAAATGGAGTATTCCTGGGATAGGAAAACGTTTCTTTCAAAAGGGATCCCTAAATGAGCTCTGGAGACCTGTACTGTACACACGCAGGAACACAGTTACACCGCTGGCTGTGGTCTTCTGTGAGATGGAGCTCCTTGCCTAATCGGGCTTATTCGCTAGTATGGTGCCCTACCTTACAGAAATAAAGTAAATCTTAGTCATTATAAATAAGTTAACTAACTTTAAAGTCCCAGTAATATAATAATAGAACAGTTTTAGAAACATACTCAACTATATTAAAACAAGTTAAAGGGGCGGAAAAACATTTAATTAACGTTACCATTGGTATAGTGAGGTTTAACCAATACAGTCTAAGTGGAACTTTACCACAAGCGTTAATTATTATCTGCGAGGAGTGCTCTTTGTTTAGTTGCTAACTCTAAATTAGTTTTCGAAATGGATCATTCACACCCCGGCGAGGAGATCTCCCCAATCTCCTCACCGACCCATCCCCCCCTCTTAGTAATTGGAACGTTCTGAGATGACACCACTCGGCAGCCTCTAATCAGTTAACAAGAAATTCACTATACACTATTGTTGATCTGTAAGTACTCGTACCACATATCACGTAGGAATACGATTTTGACAGTACTTCTTGATTTGGGAACATCTTTAGCACCAGGTTAAGGGGATTTTTCGTGGGACCGTAGTAATATAAGGTAAGTATACCTGAGCCTCTAGACAAATGGCATATACGAAAGTCGAATCGAAAAGTCAAAAAAACAAATGTATGGGATTTGACGTAAGTCTACGATACAATGACGTAAACTTACGTCAAATCCCATACATTTGCTTTTTGACTTTTCGATTCGACTATCGCTTATGCCACTATTCTAGAGAGGATGTATAGGTATAGGTACAAATGGCTAAAATAAAAAAAAAATATAGAAGCTCTTTTTGAAGACTTAACGTGCAATTATCAGCGGCATCATTAGATATCTACTGCTAGAAATAAACTGCCTCTCAAGGATAACGTGCAATATGAACTTCTTTCAATGTCCAGAAAAATTATGATGCCATGTTATGTATATTTAATTTACATACAAAGTATTCCCACAGCATTCGGTCCAGAGCTGCCCTCGTCTGTTGGCTACCCGCTTCACCAGGCCATCTCGGCCAGCCTGCCACTGCTGCGAAGTCCTTGTAGGGAAACCTACGTCCAGTGGTGGACGTCTTTCAGTTGAATTGACGATAAAAATAGTTTAGGATTATTTGTTTTGCAATTAATTAAATCTTACATGCCTCCTAAGAATTATATTTTTGTACCAAGCTTTCCAAAAAGCCCAAGTATATCAAATTCAAATAGAAAAATTCACAAAGTATCTTACGTTAGAAAAAGACAAATTTCCTTCCTTGCAGCTGCCAAATCAATCATTAAAAATGTTAGTATATGTAAATGCCTCAGAAATCACGTAAAGTCGTTTGGTCCTACGTCTGATCTCACTCCAGCCGTGCCGTATTGCCGTCGTAAGAGTGTAGGAATAGAGTACACCTTTGTTTCCGCGTACACCTGTGTTTCCGCACACACTTGTACATTATGATATCTCCCGCGCAGATGGTAAGTCCCCGTCGAGATTAGCCGCCGTGACCGGAATTCTGTGTAAGAGGACATTCTTATTGAAATGAAAGTTACATCCAGTATTACAGAGACTGGGAAACCTTAATATAGTAACGCAACATGCGTTAGCCGACAGGATGATTGTTACTTAGACACTAAACGTGGCGTCGTGTTGTTTTGTTTCAGTCACTCAGTGAGGCCTTAAGTAAGCACTTATCTTTACAGTTCCTGCATTAAGTCGTCAACAATTAAGCCTCATTAAATTTCATTAGAAGAGCAGTCCCGCGAGCGGGTTGGGCGGAGGAGCGGGGGCGGCTGGACCGACGCCGCTTAGACGGATAATCTCCAGCTGTCAGCCGCTAATGCGTTTTAGAGTACGTAATTTGAACCGTCGAGATCGGTGGTAATTAACGGCCGCAATTAAGCTAAGTGATTATTAGTAACTATGAACGCAAAATGTTAGATGCACTCATCGTGACAACTCACTAAACTCTAATTGGAACCGCCCGATAGTGATTGAAAGCTTTGCCGATGGCATCGAGGTTCAATTCATCTAAATACTGTGCTCTAATCACTTAAGTTTCTATGTAACTATACTAAAAGGTGTCCGAAAGGAGTGCCTATATTAAACCAAATTTAAATAAAGATTATAGAGTAGAAATACAATAAGTACATAAACTTTTTTTTTACTCGGGGGCTGTTTGTTTGCATCCTTGAGAATCTTTCTGTGTTATGATTATCAAATGAGGTCGAAAAAACGTACTAACACCATGGTAGACAGTAGCTCAGCTATAGGTACCCCACAAGATGTACAATGACGTACATATAGCGATTCATTTCAAAAGAATTTTAAATTTAATTATTTGAAATTCGTTGCGTCAACGTTATTTAGCTATAAAGTTGTTATTGATCAAAAATAAATCGTTATAATACTTCATGGTACGGCACCTACACCGATGTTCATGGGTGGCAATTACCAATATTACCATCAGATGGGCCCTCTGCGCTAAGTCGTCTGTCTGCCACTAGCTAAATTATATAAATATCGAAGATTTATTACATGTCATGTAGACTAACTAATACCTACTTATACCCTTATCGGGAGAGACATTACTTACATATACTTACACATGGACAAATAAGTTGTATGTGATTTTTTACATTTACAAGTAAGACGTTTCAGCTTTCCAATAAAATGTAATTTAGAAGTAGATACACATGAGAGTAGAGTGAAGGCTTTACGTCACTTCAATTTTGTGTTAAAAGTAAGTGTGCGCGCCTCAAGTAACCCGGAGGCAGGGGTAATGTATTCCCATATATACATAAGTGAAAACATTTTAAGAAGCTCTACGGACCCACTGCATCACCCCCGGGGTTAGGGCCTAAAAGCACTATCTCGGAGCCAAAGCCTTACAACTCTTCTCAAATTCAACTTACTTTGCCCTGTGTGAGGTGCCCGTACGGATGTTCTTATAGTACACTAAAACAGTCTTGATACCTACATGAATATAGTAAAATCTTTTAAATTTTCACTTTTTTTTATTTCATTAATATAATGGACAACGGGTCTAAATTATATAATAGTTTTAAGGTTTCCGTACATTTTACTATAATACGTTTTGGTCGAATTGAACATTCGACCGAGGTCATCGTTTGATTATATCAACCCGTGGATGGTCAAGGGATAAACTTTTTTACTAAAAAAGTTTTCATTATAATATTATAACCTCTTTTAGCACTTTCCTCAACAAAATCATCGTTTTTATTTAATAAAATATTTTGTTATAATAAAATAATTTATTTCTCTTCAAGGTTACAATAAAAATTGTAAGGATAGGTTTATCTTTTGAATTTATTTCAATATTGCACTTTCACGCTATTTAATAATATGATTAGTGCGCTATACGCCGGATAGTAATTATAGTTCGCAAACAAAGATACAATCTCTGTTTCAATTTGATCACCTACGGACTGATCGCGGCAAGCTTGAAATCTAGCAGCTTTTACTAAGATACAAGCCCTCTTAATATAACTCCACTCCAGTCTAAGGTATCCTCAATATTCATTAGCCTTCAAGACATGGCATACCACTAATTTAGTTTAATATTAATGCCTATATTGTTTACTTTTTCTCAGGTGTTAAATGTGACTTCTGCGTGTTGACATGACATGTGATTTTTATCAATGTACGCGGATATTGTTTAGTTATTTGTGCATGATAACCGGCAACATACTCATCTTTTACTACTATAATATAGCTGCTGAATCATGATACACTTCTACTTACTAGTACTAGAAAGCTGATGCTATCTAAGTTATGTAGTTATAAAGTTTAATAAAATAAAGTATAAGTACAACAGTATCAAATGCGTTTAGATATAGTACATTGACAAGACACACGTAACGAATTCAAGTTTAGTGTCGCATAGGGCTGGGTTCTTGGAGCCGTGGTTGCAAGTGACCGTCGGACAGACCGCATCGGTACCGCACTCCACAGCTCGGGCCGGGTTGGGTTGCGTACCCAGTTCCCGCTATACTCTCACAAACATCCCACATTAACCCTCTTTCTGCTCACAAAAGCCGCGAATCGAACGACACTAAGTTAGCGTTCTTCACGTCACGAATACGCGGCTATGCTCGATTTCATATAAAATAAATTGAAAAGTTTTCGAGTTTAATTCCGTTCCTCAAGCCGCCATCAGTTCGCGCTAGCGGCGGCGTGGCGGAAGCGAATCTCGATGTTTTGTAATGGAGCTTTTTAAAATGGAAGTCGAACTTTTGTCAGACACTTTTAGCCGCGCCGGAGATACATTTAAGCTTTTTAACTTTTCCACTCCGGTAATGTATCCCACACTTTCCTACGTCTGTAGTAGAGATGTCGTATAAGTTTTTTTAAACTGAGTAGATAGATGAAGTAGACAACTTTTTTATTTATGTGACTCAGTCTGTCCCCAGTCGCTCGCAATAATCCTGCCAAAGAGCTCTCTATCCGACTTCGCACTGGTTGTTTTTTTCATGTTCGACGACAGTGTAAACATTTTGCCTACGATCCATTAAGTAAATGCACTCTGGCCGCCACTCGGCACTGCATTAATATTACATTTCTAACTCCACCCTGCTGCCCCAAACCCCTGCGATTGCGAGTCCTCGATGGGCATTTACTTCGACACGTTTATAGAAACAATGCTAATGGACAATATTATTTTACATATCGCACGAATATGGCATAGGTGTAATTTATAAATGAGCCACGTAGGCCACTATATGTATATACTTACCTACTATAAACATATTGTTTGCATGACATGACTACATTTTATAATGCCGCGCGCGTACAGTTGTCAAGCTAAAAAAGTTGAAAAGTAAGTTAGGTAAGTACCCAAATGATTACACGACAATTATTTTAATTGATGTAGTTATGCTTTCATGAATTATTCGTGAACGGCATAAACTCCTACAATACACACATGTAGCTATTTTTACCACTCATTGGCGAATGACAGTCTAGTCGTGCGCTTTTATTATAAGCATTTAGTGAACACCGCCATTCGTTGCCATCGAAAAAAACCTAACCACGAAGCCCTAAAGGAAAGGCATTTGTGTCACATAAGTAATATTATTTTATCATCATAATTATCTCAGCCAAAGACGTTCACTGATGGACATAATTACGCGTCCAAGGATTGCCACAGTATACAGTACCAAGCTGACATACTCCATCGGCAACCTTTACGTCGTCGATCCACCTGGCTAGAAATATAACTTAGGTGGCGATGTAAATATATACTTAGTTCTGTTAATAAAGATTCGTTTTATTAAAATTCAGCCAAATCAAAAAGATGACGTTCCATTGGCAAGCATGTCTGTAGTACTAAAAGTCTACTTAGACTTATCGATAATACAGATAGCATCTACTATAAAATAACAAAGAAAGAACTCGTAAAAGACGGAGCATTGGTACATTTCTTTTCAAATTATATCAATCTCTCAAAATCAATAAGTGTTTGTAGCTAATGTAAGCGCTTAACGAGCCGCGAGCGGGACTCCTGAGCGGATCAGCAAATGGAGTGCTTCATGCATAATGTAGCACAGGCTGAGTGTTGTTTTGAAAAGCGTTCTGAATTTGTTATTTTCGTCACACCAGGTGATGCCCAGGCACCTCATGAAACATTTAACAACATATCGATGTACATTATATTGTTCGACAAGCGTGTCAAGAGATTAAACTAGAATGAAGGGTACACTGCGAGTGTCTCTTGCACTTAACAAATGAGTTTTTTTCCTTATTTCATAGCTAGAGCTATTGAACTAAGATGTTGTTTTGTTTTGCCATACTAAGGCCCAAAATCGACGCGAGTCGGACTGATTTTTGCACACGACTGCCTGCTGTTGCGGGTGAAAATGGAAGTTCACTTTCACATGCACCTGTACAATGGCAGAAAGAGCTTTACTTGCATTTCATGTTCTCCATTAAATTCTTTGTAACTGTAGTTGGACGCGTCATACATCAGTAAGAAAACAATGATCTTTGAATCTAAGACAAATGAGAACAAAACTATGGTAATATCCACCTTATATTGGACGAAGAGATCGCAATGTTTGCTTTGCAGGAGGGGCAACCGTGCTTATCGCTATCCATCCATACATCTCAGCCAAAAGACGTCCACTGCTGGACATAGACTTCCCCCAAGGATTTCCACAACACTTGATCCTGAGCTGACCTTGCTATGTAGGTATTAGAATGTTGTTTTTTTTTTATTAGTTTTTGATTGCAAATAACAGAACCAATTTATTATGGAGCAACCTATTTTGCGTGACACAAAAGTTAAGCACTTAATTTGCATCCCAATTTGGTTGTTCCAACAGATTGGACCGACACAATTGAGATGTGATGCACCCTACATGCCCAAATTGATTGGATGGGCACTCAGTATTATATATCTAGTGGACGGAGATTGAGGTTCATTCAGGGTTTCATCACGGGCAAAATTGCAATAGCTTTGCTTGGCTTGGCTCTTAGCTTTCCTTTCCGAGTGAATTCAAGCTTATATGAAACTAGGGATGCGCCCGGCTTCGCACGGATTAAATTGACACTTGCATAACGAATGCCACCCAAATTTCAGACATCTGTAGATTTGCCAAAAGCTATTTCATTCAACACTTGTCCTGACAAATACGAACACAACAAAAAAACAGCCAATTCGACCGAGCTGTTCTCAAGTGATGCCCTGTCATAAATGTTTTAATTTATATAAAGAAAGTAGTCAAAGTATCTATGTTGATTAAATTTAAATTAGGTAAGTATAGTACAAGAACAAAAAAAATAGGATAGGTGAAGCTATATCTTTGCTGAGTGACCGGTAGCAGCCGAGGATCAGCAAGTGGTGTAAACTTGGAGAGGCCAGCGATAGCCTGATGATTTTATTCCCGAGTTCAATTCCCACACGCGACAAAACTTTGTGTTATTCATATATGTTTGTTTAGAGTCTGGGTGTAATTTGTGTCCGTAAACTGAATGTTTTTAAAGTCCCCCGCGACACAGGGCTCGTTGCAGTGTGAGAGAGTGTCTTTTTCAAATGAAATGAAATAAAATATGATGATGAAACAAAGCTTTACGTTTAAAGATTCGTGTCTACTTGAGCGCACACTGAATTCACTCATTCATCAAAGCATGCTCAGAGAAATAAAATTATAAGTTTTGGTCGAAAAACTGTTGTCCTGGGGCACACTTATTTCAATGTTGAGGTAGTTCCAGAGTGCTCAGGTATAATCGGCTCGGTTTGGCTCTACCACTGCATCGGATTGCCGACCCATTAGACTAGATAGTCAAGGAAGCGACACACAATGCAGCTCTTTTTTTTCTTTTTAATAACTTTATGCTTAATGTTATACAAATACTTAGCGCGCGGCTCCGCCCGCGTGAATGTCGGTTATCGCTGTAAAAAGTAGCCTATGTGTTATTCGAGACCATAATCTGTGTCTGTGCCAAATTTCATCCAGATCCGTTAAGTAGTACGTGAAAGAGTAACAAACATCCATCCATCCATCCATTCATACTTACAAACTTTCGCGTTTATAATATTAGTAGGATTATACGCGAACCTATAATAATCTTAAGTTATAAATTGTTAAATTACTTACATTCTTCACAGTAAGTAAGCCATACTATAGCAATAAAATATTTAGATTAATTAAATAAACCATTAAACAGATAAACAATGAACAAACGGCTCCCATTAAACCATTAAGTAATCAATATGAACGGAGCCTAACTTAAAGTCAAAACCTTTTGTTTAATTAAGAATATCCGATTGTGATTTTATCTCACCACAAAGCCTTCAATCTTTCTTAAGATAACACTGATGGTATAAACGAGGAATTTAACTAGCTGTCGTCTTTGACTTCGTCTGCATGAAATTATGTCCTCCTAAACGAATTTGATGAACATACTCGTATATCATCTGTGCGTGGGAAGATAGGTACCTACGAGTAAGTAGGTAAAGAAAGAAAAAAAGTTACATATCTGGAAACATGTAACTTTTTTTCTTTTACGCAACGTTGTTTTTAAAACAAATATCCCATAGCAAAACTCTGGTGTTTCAAATTTTTGGGTACCTTCACCAGGTATTGGAAGCGCCCACAGGCTACGGCATTTGGTTACTAGGGTAAAATGAAAGTCTAAATGTTGAAGGAGAGACTTAAAGAAGTAGATAGGTACTTATCTGTAGATAACAATTTTTTTAGCCCATATCAGTGATTAGTGAAGCGACTACCTTAACTACTAGACGACACATGCAGTCAAAACAATAAAAACTTAAACCATTGTAGAGCTTCCAAACAAAAGGATAAATCATAGAACAAACTCGCAAAATTCCTGGCACAAACACTAAGCAGAAATCATCTCTTTGCCGTAAAGCGAAATTTCTATATCCTTACGTAACTTTATTAAATGATAACAGGAGATAACCGGCACCTCAGAATTAATTAATCCACTCAGAGATTGCATCTAAAAGCCCCGCTGCCCCCGCGCACCCCCCCGGGGTCGATCCGTTTCCAGCCACTTAAACTTCACGCGGCGCGCTTCTAGCTTCCGTTTTAATTACAAAATTAATTCAAAATGTAATTAAAGTTAACAATAAGGCAGCAAACAATTGAAGTTATTTATGTTAGTTTATGCTTTATAGCGAGTACCTACGGCTACGTTGGAAATGCGATTTACTCAAGAACAGAGTTGAATATGCTGACTTATTGTTAACTCTTTAACTTTGTTGGTAATATAACACAAATAAATCATGTAAATAGTAGCTAAGAATTAAATAATTACTTTCTCTTTTGGTTTTTTCTCTTCTAAAAAGACAGCTCCCTCATTAGAATACAAGCCCAGATCTTTACAATACTTAACGGTTTTTTGCTTGTATTATTGATCTTTATTTGAAAATCGTAAGATGGCATTTTTATTGCCTAGATTTATGGTTTTCTTTGTCAAAAATGTAAATTAAAATCAACACAGCTATGTGAACGTCGTATTACAGCCCCCGTATAGCTAAACAAACAAAAAACTCTCATAAATAATCGAATCATGGACTTCAACAATGCCAGGTACAGCCAAGCCGCTAACTATACCTTACCATGAAGTTAGCGCTCTCTTTAAACCTCCTTTGAAGAAAGACATGTCGTTGTGACCACAGCTGACAATGAATGTAGGTAATTAGTTATATTTATTCACAGTTGTCTGGTTACAATATTTTTTGCCTAGTTGGGATCAAATGATAATTTATTAAATATTTTTAGCATTTTTGCTATGCAATCAGCTCAAATATACTTAAATATTAAAGCAATGTCACTCCAAGACGTAAACAAGCGGTGGACAAATTCGAACTCTGGAGTAGGAGCTCGGATGGCACAGTTGGTAGTGCGCTGGGCCGGAACCCGAGAGGCGCAGGTTCGAGTCCTGCTCCGGGCTCGTCGTTTTCCACATTGCTTTAATATTTAAATGATAATTTAAACATACATACATAAACGGTAGCCAATTTGCATCGCGTTTGTATTCAGAATGTCTTAGTACTCGTAGTGTGTATAGGACTAACTAATTACTATTTAATTTTAATGTCATTACGAATACTAACTAGGAATACTCGTATAAACATTTTCTCTTAACAAGATTATAATTAAAAACAAAGTTTTACTTAAGTAAAGTATTAAGAGATGAGCCTCAAGTTGGACGCGTCCATTCTACGTCGCTATACAGGCAATAAAGCTCTGTTGAAAACCACTTAACAGGATTGATTCAGACCATTTACCATTCTATAAACAAACACAACCTTTCCATTATGGTAAATTATAAAACCTTTTAGCAAATCGAAATCGAAGAAAAAGGAGCGGTCTGAATTGAAGCTATTTGATATTATTATTTAAATAGGTTGGTCTCTAACGTCGAATTAATTTTGTAGCTGTTTTGACTACAATTAAATTGATTTCGAAAAATAAAAATATTATTTTTTTAAATCATAATTGGAATAGAATAAAGAAAAAGTGCGTACCTACTACCTACCTACATACTTTAGTAATAATAATACCTAAATAGGTAGGTATGTATTT
Organism: Trisateles emortualis; assembly: GCA_947095525.1. Lineage (NCBI taxonomy): Eukaryota > Metazoa > Arthropoda > Insecta > Lepidoptera > Erebidae > Trisateles > Trisateles emortualis. The sequence goes on along the minus strand of OX352736.1, from coordinate 9,934,307 downwards.
CATGGGATTGAATTATAAATTCCTTAATTATATCGCCAAAGTAAAGTCCGCACGCAGCAAAAATCAAGGATCTCTGGGATTTTGTGATGTTTGTGAGGGTTTTGTGATGGAGTGGAGATGGATCTCCACTCCATCACAAAACCTTGGTGTTACAATATTTTGGGTCAGCATCACGCGAGTGATAGCGTCCATATGCTAACTGTTTACTATCAGGCGGGTGCTGTAAGCTTGTCTACCAGCTGAGTAGTAGCTGTATATCAGCGCTTTTATATATATTCTATGGTATATCTTACAAAAAAATCGCAGTAGGTAGGTAAAAATAGCATTATCACTTCAAATTCTCTCTTTTTTATGCTATTAAACATTAAAGCTCTGGAGACCTAATCACACACGACAACACAACTATTAACAGTCTGCACGGTTGGTGTGGTTACCTCGCCATTTACCAAGCAATTTTTTGCAAGGCGTGTTGTGGGTTCGATACCCACGATACCCATATTTCATTCATTACCCATAATGTCCCATGTAATAACAAGGACCATTTTTTTTATTTAAAGCCTTTATTTCATTGAAATAAAACATTTCAGTCCCAATTTTTTGATATTGGATCTAAAATGAAATGCACAGTGACATCTATCGATACATAAAAATATTAATAGGTCTTAAATACATTTTTGCAGTAAATAGATGGCATAGATGTCAAAATAAATTAAATAAAGATTTACTAGGCACTAAAAAATAAGTTTAATAAGCGGATTTGGTCGCGTTGTATGTTTGTTGTTAATATTAGGCAAATAAGCAGCATATTATAATTGACTGGCCTGTTGTTCTAGTGGCTAGTGACCCTGACTGCTAAGCCAGAAGTCCTGGATTCGATTTCCACAAAGGTAGATAGAAGATATATAGATAACTCTTTACTGTACACCAAGTTACAATCTTGTGTTAATGATAAATGTATAGCTATGTACAATGGGCGGCCTTATCGCTAAAAAGCAGTCTCTTACAAAAAAGGGCACAGCTTTGTAATTCATAAATATTTGTTTCGAGTCTGGGTGTAATTTGTGTCCGTCAATTGTCCGTCAGTTGTGAAGTCCCTCGCGACACAAAACTTGTTCCCTAGTGCGGGAGTTGTCTATAAACAAAGCTTATAAAGTTTGTCAGTAGGTAAACAGAAGTGGACTGCGAGAGGCAGTAATGAAACAAGAAAAGAAAACTGCTAAGGACGTGACATGAGATGAGGCATTGGGCATTGGGTACTTCCGAAGTTGAAATGGGAAAAAAGAGACACATAGTCATGAGGTCACACGACTATGTAAAAAAAATTTGAAAGAGATAGATTGAGTAGTCCAGTCTGAATAAAAGATATATAATAATAATAATGTCGTCCTAACCGAATTTTGGTGTCGGCAGCCAATCTCAACGGAGATTAGCCAACTGCGCAGGACATAATAATATTATAGTGCACAAGTGTGTGCGCAAACGCAGGTATACTCTCTATTCCTTCACTCTCGTAGTCCGGCGAGACGGCTATCTGGCACGACCGGAAAGGTATCGGGCGCAGGACCAACGGCTTTACGTGCATATCGAGGCACGGCAGTGTAAACAGCACCAATTTCCAAACTCCGTGAATTTCCTGACAGAAAAACTCAATATACATTTTTTGCCCCGATCTGGACTATTTTTAAATCCTTTTATGCGCTCTTTGATGACTAGCAAAGCCAATTAAATATGTGTATAATTTAATATGGTAAAAATACCCTCAATTTAATTTCTTAATAGCTTTGCCGTACATACCTACCGGTACTGTTTCTCTTTTTGTTTTGGTTTTCGATAACATTATATTATGTCAAAATCATTTTTGACATTGACATATCTTTGGACAATTATGACATTCTTACATAAACTTACCGCTCTAATGTCACATTTCGCGTCGCATGTGTTGTGTACCTACTTATAAAAAATAATTTGTTCGGCTTTGTTCAACTGTGTAAATGGTGTTGTTGTCGGTATTGTTGTTTTTAAATAACAATAAGTCATTTTATTTGCTTTAGTTTCTTTAATACAAAATGCGTTCTACTCGTAAAAAAGTGATCAAAACTGTGTACAAAGACGAGAACAGCGATGAAGAGGAAGGCGGCGATTTCAGCGATTCTGGTTCGGATGCGAAATTCTCTGGAGCATCTAGCTCTGAAGAAGAGGAAATTGAGTCTGAACATTCATCTGCAGATGAATTTATAAACAAATCGAATGCGAAGACTCGGCCAAAAAATCAAACACGAAAAATCCCGCCAAACAAAACAAAGTTTGCAAAAAATTTAATTAAAAAGATAAATAAACAATCATGTGGGGGTAATGAAGAAGAAAATATTGATGTATCGCCTGCAGTGTTTTCAATCAAAGACCTTACTGAGGCAGACAAACTGTTACCACCTATTCTAAATTTATCTGAAAGTGGTAAGATTACAACATAGTAATAATAATAGCTACCTATAATATGTACCACTGTTGGGCACGGGTCTCTTACCCTTATTAGTGTGTGTTATATCAAGAGTGCAGAGAGGGTTTAGGCCTTAATCCCCACAGTCTGGCCTAATATGGGTTGGTGGATTAAACACAACATAGTATTGCGCAATATTTTTATTTAAATAGACAGGTAGAAACAAGATCTCAGTACGTTTCTCAAAGTAAGAACTTTGTTTTTCAGATAGCAGTGACGATGAAGCACCAAACACATCATATAAAAGCAATATTACTGCATTACAACACATTGAAAAAAATAATGATAGTGATAATGATGTTAATACTGAATATAAAGATGTATGTATCTTTTTTTTTATAAACATATAATTTACAGACATTTTACAAATGACACCCAGACTCGGAGACTCCATTGGCATTAAGAAAATACTGACTTGGCATGCTTGATTGCTTATTGGCAAGGCACATGTGATTTGGGTATTCTTCTTCTTCTTATCATTTGGTTAGTGGCCAACCTGGTGACAGAGTTATTTAGATCGCCCATATTTGTCTATAACAGTCGGAACCGAGTTCTAACATGCCCTCTGAAGCACAAAATTTGGGTATTATTCTTGAATTACATACATTAAACAAGAGCTGTATTTTTTAACACTTTCTAGGATAGTATACCTACATTATATTACATACACATTAAGATAATAAAACATCTATTAAGTCACCATTACTGTCTATGAGAGGGTTAACCAACATATTAAATTATGCATTTTAATCAAAATTGTTATTATAAATTACCTTATATGTTACGTTTATGTTACTTGCATAGGTATGGTCAAACAATATGCAAGTGCAAGATGACAGTGAAGAAATTGCTAAAAGAACATTCATGGAGCTAGAACAACACAAATCAAAAATCGAAGAGACTAAAGCTACTTTAAAAAACTATACATTAAAAATGCAAGAACAAGAATCTAATGTTAAAGATCTATTAGCATTGGGTGAGGAGGTATTACCAACACCTGAGGTATCTACAGTCAGTAAGAAACCTAAGTTCAAAAGACGAAAGAATGACAGCGACTCTGAAATGGAAGATTGGGAAGAGGTTAAAGGTAATATTTATAAAGGATACTAATACAAATAAACTAATATTATAAAGAGGAAAGATTTGATTTTTTTTTTGTTATGATTTAACTTAAAAACTACTCTACCAATATTTAAAACGCATTCACCATGAGAAAACTATATTATCCCTATGAAAGCTAAAAAAAATTCCACCTGATCAAAAACGGTACTTGCCGCTAGTAAGTTATATATTTGATCAATTTATAAAGAGTGGTTAGTTAGTAGTCAACCTGGTGACAGCTGTTCAGATAGTCAATATAAACCTCTGCCATGATCTAATAACTGTAATCATTAGAGACCTACTTTTAACATGCCTTCTGAAGCACAGAGGACTCAGTCCAAATACCACTATGCACCCATCTTTATGCTTAACATGTTTTAAAATCATGCCATCACAATTTTCAGATACAAAAGCAATACCCCAACAAGGAATAGAGCTATTTGTTGAATTTCCTGATGCTGCCTGTAGAAAGAGCAAAAAGATTGATGTTGAGATGATGATGAGAAGAAAAATAAATAGAGTCAAAAAAGAATACCAAGTCTATATGCATAAAGTTCATGTTTTATGTTGGTTGGCCCATGGGAATTACGTTAGCCAGGTATTAAACAACCAAGAACTAATGGCAGCAGCACTATCCTTGGTACCATCAAAGGAATGTTATCCGGGTGAAAGGGTAGATATGAAATATGTTGAACAAATCACAACATGGTACAAGGATAAATTAACAATAAAACAAGATAAAAATGAAGATAAATTCAAACCAAAGGCACCTCCACTTAAAACTATATTATTAGAATTAATCAAAAAAAGAGTTGTGACTTCTAAGAAGTATTTAGTGTTTATATTTGTTGCTATGCTGCGAGCTCTAGGTCTACAGTGTCGTATTATGTTTAACTTTGTTACACTACCGTTAAAACCGCCTCATTTTGAGTTATGCTCACTTTCTACAAAGCCAAAAGATAAAAATACTACTGGTGCTGAAAAAGCGAAATCTACAGCAAAGTCGCCATCCAATAAAATAGATAAGAAGGAAAATAAAGGCGGCCCGAAAGTAAGTAGTAGTAAAGCAAAACCGAAAAAACAACAAATCGCGCAAGTAGACGGTAATTATGATAGCTGTTCCAGTGATGAAGAAATAGATATAAGTGATTATAGTCTTTCTGACAGTGGTTACGAAAATATAATGCAAGTTGATGGGAATGACGATAATCTTACTACTAGAAAAACAAGGTCCACTAAAAGACCTAAAGCAGATACTGCTAGTAAACCAGAAGAAGATGTATCGCCACCAAAAATATCTAGAAAAAGTCCTGGACGTAACTCTTCAAAACCTATCGTAAATATAGAAGAAAAAAGGAATCCACAAAGAGGCAAGAAGATAATTGATACCAACGAGAAAGGCGATACTAATGACATTGATACCAAACCTGACAGGGCGAATGTTAAAGACCTTCCTAAAAGCCTAGGACGTAAATCTCCAAAACCACCTACTAAGCCTACTGTAAATATTGATAACAAAAAAACACAAAGAGGCAAGAAAACAATTGGCACAACAGAGAAAGGTGATGCTAATGATACTGATACAAATCCTAGCAGTAGTAATGTTAAAAACCATACTGAAAGCTTAACACATGGCCTTGAAGAAGAAGAAGACGTATCGCCGCCTAAAATACCTAGAAGAAACCTTGCACGTAAACCTCCGAAAACTGCTGTAAATATAGAAGAGAAAAAGAATACACAAAGAGGCAAGAAAACAATTGATACAAAAGAGAAACATGGTTCTAATGATATTTTTACTAAACCTAACAGTAGTAATTTTGTTGACTCTTCTAAAGGCCCAGAAGATGAAGGCGTACCACAGTCTAAACTACAAAGGAAAAGCCCTGGACGTAAATCCCCAAAACCATCTACGAAAACTACTGTAAATATAGAAAATAAGAATACAATAAAAGAAAAGAAAGCATGTGATACAGAAGGAAAAGGCGATGCTAGCGATGATAATTCTAAACCTAACAGTAGTATTGTTAAGGACGCTCCTAAAAGCTTAACTCGCGGCCAAAAATCTCAATTAGAAAATAGCAATATTGATTCACAAAAAAATAAAAACACTGATTCAAATAATACAAAAAGTAGGCGGCAAAAAAATGACAATAAAATCATCCCTGAAATATCTGTGACAGATGAAAATAAAAAAGAGGTAGCAAGCAAATATTTTGAAGATACGAAACCTAATGAAAAGCTTAGTCGATTGTCAAGAAAACGGTCACATACTGCAAATCCTAATACATCAAAAAGTGCAAATAAAATAGAGGAAAAAACAACAGATGTTAAAGCTAAATCCAGAACTAAAAGTGCACCTGGTACTGCTGTGGAAAAGAGTAAATACTTTGATAATGACAAAGCAAAACAAAATACACCTAAAAGGCCAATACGTAAAATAAAAGGAGAATTATCAGAAGACAAACAGAGAGTGAGTCATAGAGATCTTGTGAAGAATAATAAAAAAGGAACAAGTGATGTTACTGGAGACTTAGTGGATATTATTAAAAATAGAATCAAAGATGCTAAATCAGAGGCAAAACAAGGACTGGTAAAAGGTAAATGCTACCAGTAACTATTTATTATAATTTTTCTAAATAATTATTATGTCCTTTGGGGCATTAAATGGTACAACCTTTTTTTTTATATTTCCTCTATTTCACTGAGGTTCATGGTACAACCTTTTTTTTTAAATATTTTTTTTATTTCACTGAGGTTCAAGCATACAGCTTATCTGAAGAATCGCATTTCTTCTCTTTAGGGATGTAAATACTTTGGTGAACTTATCAGCAAAAAATAGCATTTCACACATCATTTCATACATCATGTAGGAGATAGATTGTTCTTCAATCGTTTTTATAAAATTTGATTGAATAACTTAAAGGTCTCTCAAGCGCAAAATTTAATTTTTAAGGAAAAATCAAGGCAGAATCAGGTGAAGACAGTGATTATTTGCCTGTAGAAGACCCCAAACGTAATTCAGATAGTGACGATGACTTCAAACCTAGTAAAATCAGTCCTAAACCAAGTACGAGTCGTCGAATAGACCGTCGAGTGTTATCCTCATCGACTATAGCAGAGCCGGTCAAGAAGATTGAGGTCGACGTGTGGTGTGAAATATTCGTCGAAGAACTAGAGCAATGGATATCTGTTGATGTCATCAAAGGGAAAATACATTCTACTGAACATATTTATGTAAGTATCTTTATTCTTAACTGACTAATGACTTGCCTTTTTGGTCTAGTAATAATTAAGTGGGAGGGCTGATTACAAGGATCCCGGTTCGATAACCAGGACCGGATCAGACCAGACCCAGACTAAAAATAGATATTGGATGGGGTTTTCTGGAAAATTTGGGCCCAAATTTGCAAAATGGATATGTTCACACCTACTAGCCTAAAACAAATTTCATTTTAGATATGTGGATTTCCTCCCGATGTATAAATTTATACTGTAATTGCATCTAATAATCCATTATTACTATCTTTATCGATAGAATAACGCTACAAAACCACTATGCTACGCCGTCGGATGGGACAACAACAATTATTTAAAAGATTTAACAAGGAAATACGTGCCTCAATACCATACGTTCACACGTAAGTTTCGCGCTGAACAGTCATGGTGGGATAAGGCTGTGCGTCCGTACCTCGGACCTACGACAGCTAGAGGAAGGGAGGAGGATGAATATTTGGACAAAATGCAGCTCGAAGCACCAATACCAAAAACTGTTTCAGAGTAAGTACTTTTCATACTTAATACTTCGATAAAAACATACGCGTTTTTTAGGTTTTTTAAGCACATTGCACGCATGAAAGAGTGAGATTTCTATTGCTGGACGTAGCAGATGAGTAAGAGGCAGTTTAAGAGAGGTAGGGTACCATATTAGCGAGCAAGCCCGACTGGGGAAGGACCTCCATCTTACAGAAGACCACAGCCAAGTAACTACACACAGTGGTAATTGTGTTCCTGCGTGTGAGTACAGGTTTCCAGACCTCGTTTAGGGATGCGTTCTGAAAGAAACGTATTTCTAGTCCAGGTGAGAGTTGAGGGACCTGAAAATAATCGAGCAGATTAAAAAACAGAAAGTCGTGAAATAAAAACTTTCCTAAAAACCTACTACATTTTTCTTTAGATACAAAAATCATCCATTATACGCGTTGAAAAGACACTTGCTGAAATTCGAAGCAATATACCCGCCAGACGCGGCAGTACTGGGCTTCGTACGTGGAGAAGAGGTGTACGCTCGCGAGTGTGTGTACACGTGTCGGTCAAGGGACACGTGGCTCAAGGAAGCTAAGGTTGTCAAACTTGGGGAGAAACCTTACAAAGTTGTTAAAGCTCGACCTAAGTGGGATAAGGTGAGAATTTTTTATACCTACTAGTCGGCGGAGGTATAACATTATTTTAGTAGAAATTATAATAAAAATGAATAAAATAAAATAAGCCTTTATTACTGACTAGGGGTCACCCGCGACTTCGTCCGCGTGGTAATTTGGAATGTTTTTTCCCCCATTTTGCAACATATCTCACTACTGCTCCGCTCCTATTGATCATAGCGTGGTGTTAATAGCCTATAGCCTTCCTGAATAAATGCACTATTCAACAAAAAAAGATTTTTTCAAATCGAACCAGTACTTTCCGAGATTAGCGCGTTCAACTAAACAAACAAACAAACTCTTCAGCTTTATAATATTAGTATAGATTTTGCATGTATTACTAATTATATAAACTATCACTACGAATCGGTGTTTCTTGCTACACAACTTGTCCTTCGACAAAGACCTCCTCTAAAGACTTCTTCATCTCCCTGTCTCTAGCAATTTTCATCCAGCAGTTCCCTTAAGGTCATCCTGCCAGCGCTTTGACTGCCGCCCTTCACTTCTTTTACCATCCGTGGAGTACCATTCTCATATTTATTTTGTCCATTTCTTGTAGGAATGAAAAATGAAAACAGAGGCTTAACTAGTTTCTCGCATTTGACAGTCCCGTTAGTCCCGCAGTATAAGCTAGCACAATCGATCGTGAGGTCCTGAGTTTCATCCGCGGGTCGAGCAAAGGGTTATTGGATGTTCCTGTGTATTGAACTCATGTCCTATGCCCCTGCATAGCCTGATATTATCTAATCTTATTGTGCCCCCTAATAAAAAAAGACATTTTCTGATTGCGTTTATGTTGAGTAACCCGAGTATCTAATTAAGATATTGCCAAAATAATCAAACATTTTGTTAATGTACCAGGGTACATTAACAAAATTTTTGATTATTTGGGCAATTGGCCCAGGGGCCCGTACCATGACGTTTTGAAAGTAAGTCTTTCGAGAGTCTCTTTCTCACTCGAACTACTCACGGTTTAATCATCATCATCATCATCTCGACCCATAAACGTCCCACTGCTAGGCACGGGTCTCCTCATTACAGTTGGCCTACTATTAGCCTACTACCACGCTGGCCAGACGGGTTGATAATAGTTGGTATAGTTGATAATCTTGCAGTGGGTATTATCTGCTTGACTTTCTCCCTTAGTCGACTTTTACGACACCCATGGGATGGAAGGGGGTGGTGACATTTGTATTCTTAGTCCGTCACCACGTGGACTAAGAATCACGTTTCAATACGGTCAGGTAATTCTTATTATTTGTACCGTTTTGCTTTAATCGGCTTATTGATGGTATCGCTCATTGTAGTAGACCTATGAGGCAATATTTCCTATTTAACATTTCAGCTTTCCAACAAACTGATAACTGACAAACCATTGGAAGTGTTCGGGCCATGGCAAGTGCAAGATTACGAACCACCGGTGGCAGTAGACGGCATTGTACCACGGAACGCGTACGGCAATGTGGAACTATTCAAGGATTGCATGCTGCCTAAAGGAACTGTTCATGTTAAGTGTAAGTTTTATGATAATTTGATGTTTTTTTTAGACAATTTAATGCCATGGGGCTGCATATGACAATTTAATGCATGGGCATGATGTTAAGAGGAAAATTAATCTTGATTTGTTTAATGCATAGGGTATCTTCTTATGGAGAATGGGTTAAGAGAGTCACTCGCCTAAATAAATAAAAATTCGCTCCTAGTGTTGTTGACCCAATATTTATTACTGCTGGGTGGACCTGACGTCATATCAGGTTCCGGTGGTCCACCCGTGAAGGTGGGTGTAGGTGCCGGCCGGTCTCCGGCCTAAAGGGCCTTTAGGCCGGAGAGTCGGTCAAAACTTCCTCGCTTCCCCAGGCGGGGACCACCCCGCCTACGATATGTATACCAATGCGTTTACCCTGACATCCATAACACAAGTTAAATCTTAGCTTGGGTGTCAGAGGTGTATAACTATGTGTATACTTACAATCTAAGATGATAAAAAACCGCTGTATCATATTCATGCCTACCTATGATTGTAATACTGGAAAAAATATATACAGATATTTTCCCATCTCACCTTTCATTTAATGAATTTGCAACCTCTAGTAATCATTATTCTATATTGTAAAATATTATCATGTACTTTCAGTGCCTGGTTTAAACAGAGTAGCAAAGAAACTGAATATAGACTGTGCGCCTGCGATGACTGGCTTCGAATTTAACGGGGGCTGGTCCCACCCTGTGTATGACGGCTTCGTCGTGTGCCAGGAGTTTGAAGAAATTGTCACTGATGCATGGGTTAAGGTAAGAAATTGCAAATATTTATATTCTCGTCGGCTAACTGTAGAAGTTTCTGGAATTCGACGAGTTGGGGTGGATAGAATAATCTCCCTTCAGCCCCTAAACCCTAAATACGCACTTAGACGTGAAGTTGCGGATAACAGCCCGCCATACTATACCATCGTTTTCATTTTCAAATTTCGAATATCTAATGTGAATTTCTTAACTAAAAAACCATTGCCTATTACTGGCCCGACCCGGGAATCGAAACTGGGAATTCAAGATTAGCAGTTGCATCAAGGCAGTTATTATTTACATAATTAATTTATGATAGACCGTGTCTAAAGTAAAAACTATAAATGTTCTAGGACCAAGAAGAACAAGAGCGTAGAGAACGTGAGAAAACTGAACTTAGAGTTTACGGCAACTGGAAGCGTCTTATCAAAGGTTTAATTATCCGTGAACGTCTCAAGAACAAATACGGATTTGAAGAACCAACCACCTCAGGAACCTCTAAAGGTAAATCTAAAGGACCCAAATTGGTTGTAAAGAAAAGATCATGAATACATCATCGCAGCCTATCGCAGTCCAATACTGGACGTAGGCCTCTTTAAGTGTATGGTTGGTACGATACTCGGCTTTTAGCATCAACAGCTCATAATCACTTAGCGAAGATTACCATGTTACCTACCCTGAGGGTGTCCTACACTACGCTTTCCGAACCGCTGTCTCTAGTCTAGAGCACGTCTACTTCATCGGTTCTCGGTTCTGTGGCATATAAGAATGCATATTGTGATCCATTTTTATAATTATATTTGTTAGTATGCTGGAAAAAGGTGTTAAATAAAATGAGACGCCTTTCTTTGGCAAAGTAAAATAAAGATTGAAAATTTTCTATGATCCATATTACATGTACTTTTTGTGGAGCAACATTTTAAAACCTGATAACATTGTGGCTAATTGTTGCTATTTGTTGATTTTTTTAATGGAACTGTAGGATGTAAGATAGGATGGAACCGCAAAATACCGGTACATCCCTAGTTATAATACCACTTGTACTACCAAAATCACACACAGTGTTTATAAAATTATGTGTTAAAATTTGCTTTTTGTTATAATAACTTATGACCCGCTGCCATCTGTTAATGTTTCTTCACAGTATCTGGTGTTAAAGCACCATTATTCTTACCTTACGCCCTTCTTACCCTGTAGGTCGATATGGTCAGGCACCTTATAAATCAATCATGTTCAAAATTATTATGCCAGCACCATACATAACTTACTGTCATGTATGGCCTACCTTCTTTAAACGGTGTGGATCCGCGCGAGAACTGCCTCACGCCTCGTTTAGACGAGCGTTAAAAAAAAGCATTGAATTTGAAGTTCGTTGAATTTTAAGCTCTGGGTACACCGCACAACGCTTAAAATTCAACACAGTTTTATAAAAAACGTCGCGTTTTTAAAGCGCTAACGTGCGAATATGAATACTAAGAAATCCATTTTGTTTTTTAACGCTCGTATGAACGAGGCATAACAGTTTGTACAAATTCGTCGCGTGAAACTTGAAATGGGTGGAGTGAACAATTAAACAATATACTTGTTATTGCAATTTAAATAAAATATATAAATTTAATATAAATATAAATTTGAATAAAAAAAAATATAAATTTGACTGCCTTGGTGGTCCAGTGGCCGCAGTATGCGCCTGCTGCGCACGAGGTTGTGGGTTCGATTCTCACACAGGACAAAACTTTGTGTGATCCACAAAGAGTTGTTCTGAGTCTGGGTGTAATTTGTGTCCGTTAATTGTATGTTTGTAAAGTCCCCCGCGACACAGAGCTTGTTCTCTAGTGCGGGAGTTGTCTTTAAAAAAAAAACAAAAAAACAAAAAACAAGAGCTCTGTTATTATTGGTCTTAATTTAGTCAAATATTAGCACGTGTGCGTGCGTCATTCGAAAGTTGCGAGTAACGGAATGTTTTTCTGTCTGTACGTGAAATTGTAGCATAGATCCAACCATCACTTCTGCATGCTATGTTCTAGAAATCCTTGTTAAGTTAGTATTAAGCGCAATTATTGCATATTTGTTAATGTTTCGTGTAAACTGACGGACACATAAACTGCATCAAATTACATTATGACATTTCCAATAGTAATCCACTGATCTGGCAAACAGGCTTTAGCATAATATGCAGTTATGTATGTACGGACATAGACTAATTCAATAAAGCATAAGTATTTTTAATGTCCATCCTTACTATGATGCACTTTCTGTTTTCCGTCAGTATGTTTTTGGTAAATTTCTCAATATACCCGCCTATTCTATTAATTTTTAACTTTTGTTAGCTTTTGTGAGCTACCAAAAGCACTACTTCAATTCATCACAATCCACATAGGTGTCTTGGAGACCCAAATAATTTTAGAATATATAATGTTATCACCTATGGCTACCTCATATTTTAATCTTTAATTATATTACCTTTGTAACTTATAATATACCTATGAATAGATATTTGTAAAGAATAATAATTAAGCCCATGAATGGATATTTTAAATAATTTGAGATTATGGCCCAGTAAGTTTTAAGTACTGTTACAAGTTTGCCTGTTTTATGTACCTTTTATCAATATTTGTTTTTAACTGTTTTAATTTGTTACTTTTAAATTGTTTGTTTACACAAATATGAATAAATATTTTTTTGAAAATCATGGTGGTTTTAATTTCTAAAAATAAATAAAAGACTTAAACAACTTGTCGAATATTTATTTAATAAAAATTATAACTTATACAAATTTTGTTCATTATTATCATAGTTATGCAATAAGCTGCTTTTAAATCTTTAAATTAACCTGAATGTGCTTGTTAAATATATATAATAGCAAAAGCTCAAAAAGCGTAATATACGTAGGTAATTAGAATTTACTGTCGCACAGCTGTTGCGCGTTATGTAAATTACAAAATTATGTACAAAAATCTTTGGTGTATAAAAATATGTATAGACACTTCAGATCTTATATATCAAGATCTGGTCGGTCGAAACGATTGCAATTATTTGCAATCTTATCCGCGTTTTACAGGATAGTTTATGCACATACCTTCATATCACAATGTGATATTTCTAAGATATATGTAATCACAATGCCATCATTCCTTTCCTTTTTTTTCTTTTTTTATCATATTTTTTATTCTTGTAGTTTAACAAATTATTTATAACTCTTACATACCTACATTAAGTCTATTTTATTTACCTTATGTACTACAATATTTTATAACGAACATGTAAACTAAGGGCCCAGACACATTCATCACAATTTGTACATTATTATATGAAAGGAATGTAACCATTAATTTATACTTTCGTAACAAAATAGTTGTGCTCAAAGGCTCTATTACCATTTATTAGTCTCTTTGTAAAATAATTAGGTATCAACCATTATTAAAGCCAGTTTAATAAATGGTATGATAGTTCATCAAGCTAGGTAGCAATATAGAGTAGATTAGATTCCTTTCATGCTACCATTATTTCTAAAATGGTTTCTATAAAGACCAGCTTCATAGATTACTTATGCCATGGTCAATGTGCCTGCGCCCATACCGAATCCTACGCCCTTAGGACCAAAGTTCCTGCCGTAACAACTTCGGCAATAGATTTCTCCGTTGGGTCCGTCGTTTAAGTTAGTAGAATCCTGCAACAAAGGAAATAAAAGATTATTATACTGTTTATGAGAGGTCAGTTTTATAAAAAGTCTATAGTCTTAATAGCTTCGTATTCGAACTTTAAAAAAACTGCGTTCCATTATGAGCGGGCAATTACAATCACATTTTACGCTTTAGTTACTTTAGCTTACTCTTTTCTTCCTTTTTAAATAGAAAAAGACAGCGCTCAAGTATTTGACAGATTATCTGACACTGACACATTGACAGTCATAATTATAATTTGTGTAATGACGTGTATTACAAAATAATAAAATTAAGTTGAATTAATTATAAGAAAAATACAGTGAAGTACTGATAGTTAATAGTTATGATGAAATCCAAAGTTTTTTCTGCGGTGTGCTTAGCATATTTAGCGTTATTTTTACAAGATAGCGATGCGGAGTTTTCGACAGAAGATTGTGCTTCCCTTGGATTTATCAAAGCTAATCTTTTATGTTCGTCTTGCGATCAATTAAAAGACTTTGGTTTAGAGCAGCTTTTGGAACACTGTAAAGAATGCTGTCACCAAGATTCGTCTACTCCGAAAGACAAAATCTATGCACGAGCAGTTTTAGAAGTTTGCACTTGCAAGTTCCCGGCATATCCTCAGATCCAAGCTTTCGTGAAGAGTGATAGGCCGGCTAAGTTCCCTAATCTTCAAATTAAATACGTGAGAGGTTTAGACCCTATCATCAAGCTGATGGATAAAGATGGAATTGTTAAAGATACTGTTGCTATAGAGAAGTGGAACACAGACTCAGTTGAAGAATTTTTAAATGCGCATCTCGCTAAAGAACAAGATGAACCTGATTATTTAAAAACGAATCAAATTTAAGTCATAATAAAGTATTTAATAAGTGAAATTATTGTTTTTCAATTAATGTATACCTAACCCAAAAAGTTTTTTTGATGTCACTAATTTCTGGAACTATAATACTTAAAAGATTGCAATAAATGATATTGTTTATTATACCCATTCAATTAAGGTTATAGACTACAGTACAATATCATGCTTAAACTAAAGGGAAGTTGAGCAGTAACCAGAAATATAACATGGGGCGAAATCCAAATTCAACAGGCATTAAATCAAGAGGAATAAAGTATTCACTGTTTGTTAAGAGTTGCTTCTGGTTTGAGTGGGTCCATGGATAGTTTAGATTCACAATTGGGGCCTTATAGATAGTGCTGTGATTAATTTTGATAAACGATTGATTGCGCATATTATGCGTAGGATAATAGCTATTATTTAGGTAGGACAATGTCTGGTAGCTTATATATATTATCATAGAATACTTACAAGAGATCTATGGCATTCCGCACATGAGAAGCATCGCTTGTGCCATGTGCCATTCTTGGAGTTCATCTGTTCTGCAGCATATACTGGGAATCCGCAGCGAGGGCAGCCATGACCTTTAGCTGCCTTCTGGCCAGTGAAGGGGAGTTGTTCATTGCTGTAAAATTGAAGTTGGATTAGTATAAGGATAGGTATTAGTTAAGTTTCTGTTTTAAGTTTAGATAATACAAAGGAATTGCAAAATGTTCTGTAAAAATGAACAGGCAACTGAATAGAATGCTACAATTCATCATAATTATCTGCCTATCATAGTCCGCTACAAGTGTATACCTCTTGACAAGTTCATTGAATTCTCACATCTAGCTTAACTTAGCTTTACATTTAGAAAAGCATAATACCTAAGTACCTACTTATAATACTATTTTTATAAACTAACATAAATCGCCCAACATTTAAACTCAAGAATAATTTAATGTTACATAATAAGTAACTCTTCACCATACCTATAAACTTTAGGAAGTCGATATCAGTTCACCTACTACAGTCAGTTTACAACTAGCAAGGCACAGACAACTCTTTAAAAAAAATACCTAGCTAACTACAATCTTTTGTAAGTTACAATTACGATCAAATGCAAACTGATTTAGCTAAAACACCATGCTTTAGCTACCTACATATATAATATTATATCTATTTTATAATAAATCATGGTTCCCGATTATAGATCCAATATAAGGTATTTTTTAAAAGTTTCCGGGAAGGGATAAGTAATATAGATAAAGTAATAGTAGATAAACTAGCAAGCTTACGAAAGTAACTTACTAAGTAACAGAGGGTTCAGCATCGGTGGATACAAGGGTGGGGGCGTGGCCGTAACCGAATCCCTTGGGCCCGAAGAGCTTAGCGTAGCAAGCGCGGCAGTGGATCTCCTTGTCAGGGCCGTCGCATGCCAGCATCGAGTCCAAGGGCCGATGGCACTCGGCACAGTTGAAGCACTTCTTGTGCCACATCTGCAAACAAATGTTATAGTTAAACATAATGGGTGTTGGGGTATGCATTACATTGTTCATGAAGGGAGACGTTAAAAGTTTTTTTTTTTGGATCAGCATCACGTAGATGATACATTTGACATAGCAAGCATCCATGGGCTACGATAACTGCTTACCAGTAGGCAGGCCGTATGCTTTATTGCCTCCTATAGGTATAATAAAAAAGAAGTAGGTACCTAACGCAGGTCTAGCAAACGTCCACAGATATGGTAACTGATTGCTATCAGACGAGTCGTATTCAGCGGTCATAAAGTCTATTAATCAGAGTATTTTGGATTTCTTAACGCAAAATGTATGAATGTTGTAGATATATATTAAGTCTACTTACAGTGCCCTTTGCTAATTGTTGTTCAGCAGCAAAGACCATACCACCACAACGTGGGCAACCCTGGCCCTTGGGTGCCTTGATAGAGGTGGTGTCGGGGTTGTAGAAGGGACGGCTGGCAGAGATCTCATCCTCACTGTAAACAAACGTTATGTCTTGAAATCAAGTCAAGATACAGAAATAGCTTCAATCAGTAAAGGATTTTACTCTCGTAAACTACTTACGTTAAGCCGTCGGTCTGCAGGAAACCAGAGCCGCAAGCGAATCCGTAACCGTGAGGTCCCCATTTCTTTCCGTAGCAAGTCTTGCAGTAGACTTCAGAGTCGGGTCCGTCGCAAGCAATGATAGAGTCCAAGGTCTTTGTGCAGTCGCGACACTTGAAACACTTGCGATGCCATTCACGGCCTTTAGCAAGAACTTGCTCAGCGGCGAATACAACGCCACCACAACGAGGACAACCTTTACCCGGTGGGGCCTGGATAGCGGCCGTATCAATCACCGTTGTCCTGGGTGCCTGTTCACTGTTTAACAAATTAAAATAAATAAGTACCTACTTATGTAGGTACATAAATCTAGATCGAAGAGTTAAAAAGTGATACAGAGGTTTAGCACAGATACGTAACTATTATAATTAATCACATTAAAACATGACTATTTTATATCATAGGACATTTTGCATTACTGTTCAGGTTACACGTGGACTGGTAAAATATGCTAGCGAAAAAGTTTGGTGACGTAACTATATTTTAGTACCTAATGAGACTGGTCTTTTAATGGTAAAGAAAATAGACATCTATCCATCATACTGCGAAAATGAGCATAAAGATTATTAAGTATTTACTTCTAGGTTTAGAATGAGATAGATACAAGACGCGCATCTTATTCTCGAACAATTCTCAAAATAGATAGCAATAAAATGCTGTAATCCATGTTGTGTAACGATTGAATCATAATGAATAGTTTCACTTCTTAGCGAGCCATTTATAAAGATCTACTCACGAGAAAATCCACATCCATTCGAATACATGTTGTAAGCTCAAAACGCGTGGCTAGTCGCCGATATTAAAATTAGTCCGATCGAGAGCGGAGAGCGCGTTCTATTTTCAAATTGGCACGCTGCCATCTCTTGTTTGTATTATAAGCTGTTTTTATGAAAGTGACTATGCGATGGAAATAACCTAAACCTGTCATGTAACCTGAGAAGTATACGTAATATTACTGAAGTTTCTGGTGAAAATAAAATACCTACGTCATGTGAAACATATGGTGTTAAGCAATGAATGTTATGACCAACTCATGAACACTAGGACAATTAAAAAACTATTTGCTAAAGCAGTCTATAAGCAAATAGGCACGATATTAGATGAATCGGTTAATTATGAAGTATAGGATTGTACAGTCCTATAGACTGGATCTTGTAGGATCTCGGTGACACACCAATCATATACCTTTGCCATTCCAAGTCCTTTACATCACACATAAGACCCAGGCTTGACATGCCTCCGTGGCCAATACCTCGGGGGCCAAATCTTTGTGCGTAGCATCCTACAGCAAAAGCAAAGCATTATTATTGCATCTGAGGAGTACACAGCGTCGCACTCAAACATCATACACCGTGTCAGAGCTGTGCCCTCGCCAGATGAGTCACACGACCTCAAGCGGTTCTTACCCATTGGCGTAAGGGTCACTCTGCAAGACACCAGCTCCTTTTCCGTAACCATATCCCTTAGGACCAAACTTCTTCCCATAACATACTACAGAGAAAAACACTTAATTAAAACCACGAAAAGATTAAGGAAAGGGAATTATCATGCATTAAGTTAATTGTTTGATCACTCAGAAAGGTATCAATTATTTAGGTTGTTGCATATTTACTTTAATTATAAAAATATTAATAAATAAATATTAGAATGTATAATAATCGATGGAGAAGAAACAAACCTTTGCAGTAAATGTCTTTGTCTGGGCCCTCGCAACAGTTTGTAGAGTCCAGTCGTTTTTGGCAGTCACCGCATTTGAAGCACTCCCTGTGCCACCCCTGGACATACAGTGAATAGTGAGGAAACTTTGGGGCATGCTAGGATGTTACTGTCTAGCCTAAGGGTCACTTGCGTTATCACAATGTTACATGATGTTAAACATAGTCACGGGTGGGACGTTAGGTAATCTTTGAGTGAGAAATGTACATTTAGATACCTCTACAATATATTTCAAGATCTGGTCCGTCACAATGCATCATTGAGTCAAGGGTCCTGTTGCAATTTAAGCATTTGAAGCATCGCCTGTGATAGCCCTACGGCACAACGACAATGGAGTTATTTTATAAGTTTATTACTATGATGTTTATGGTTACCATTATTAAGGAAGTTACTTTTAGAAATTAAATATTTACTTTCCGTATAAACATTATTAAGTCAAATGAGAGAGATCTTATTTTGGCTATTCCAACTTAAAGAAGCATGTATTAGGCAGCATAAGCCGTGTTAAACTTTCAAAGATAGTTATGAGATGTAAATACGTTTAAGATTATAAATATTGTGACATTATAAATTGACTTAAGTAATATTTGAGCAGAAGTCTTACCTTTCCTCTTGCTAACATCTGCTCGGCAGCGTAAACGTAGCCACCGCATCGTGGACATCCTTCACCAGGTGGCGCCTTGGCGATAACGCGGGGCTCCAGACAAGCTCCGTTAGTCCTTACACCCCTGTATAGATGCAGCAAATCAATAAATGTTCAACAATGTTTCAATTAAGCAACGTCGAAAGAAGAACAGTTAAAAGCCTCTCAGGCATCGGATAACCCGACTGCCTCTACATACTATAAGTATCGGCCACACGGATCGCGGCTAAGCAGTTGATGCCGGCGGCGCACCTCCGCCGTAATGGGAGAAGGTAAGGGCTCCCGGCCGCCCGCTCCGCATCGGCCTCGCTATATAGCACTACACATATCGACATAGAGGGCGCTTTCCTTATCCCATCACATGTATTTACTATCAGTTAAAGCGAAGACAAAAGCGTTAGCCGTGTGTTAGACAAGGGGTAAGTAGCGTAGAAAGTTAATAACACAAGATGTCTTCGTTGCATGCTACCTAGGTGCGTCTGGAACAGCGTTGCTAAGCCAAGGCTTTACATAGTGTTTTCTCACCGTGGCTTCTTCAGTTCGGGTCGCCCCGTTGGGGAGGGAGGGATCGGTCAGGGCGGGAGCACGCTCGAGCCGGCGCGCGCCCGGCTGCGGCATAGCGGGCGTGCGCCGGCTTCGACCGCGCTCCGCGTCAAACATAACTAACTCAGGGTTGGTAGTCGACTATTTATTTAGGTGTTTTTTGTATAAATAATAAATAATACCGATGAACAAATTAAATTAAGCGATAGCGAATAATATCCTAACTATAGTAATTTAAAGTAAAGTATGGCGTGCGTTCGCGAGGCGTCGCTGGTTGGCCGAGATGTGTGTCGGCGACCCGCAAGTTGTGCTGGACGGCTGCTCGCTCAATTCCTGTTGCGACATAAACGGAGACTGGTCATGCACGTTTCAGGCGGCGCGTAATGTACAGCTAGCGCGCGCTTTCTACTGTATACGTATGAGTATTTATGTACACGCGGTTAATGTTGTTACGCACGGGCCCGGAGGCCGGTCGTCGTTGCGACCTTAGATAAGGAAAGACCCTCAGTGGCGCGGGCGGCGGGAGTGCGGAGAGGGCTCGTACTTACGCATTGTCTGCCTTCAGGTGATCGCCAGCGTCCATGGACAGGCAGCCAGCTCCACCACCGAAACCGTAGCCTTTTGGTCCGAATTTACGTGCATGGCACACTTTGCAAAACAGTTCACCTTCGTGTTCTGAGCAGTTGGTAGAGTCCAGCAACTTCTGGCACAGGCCTGGATAACATAAACATAGCGTAAAACATCTGGAGCCTAATCGCACTGATATCTTAAACCTGTATCCAGTAGAACTGTTTTTTTTACTTTAAGAATTATGAAATAAACATTTTTTCAACAAGGCTCTTAAATTGACACTAGATCTTTGCTCTTTGCTGGATAATCAAGTTGAAAGTTTCTTATATCGACAAATCATCTTAATCTATACTAGGAGTATTTTACAAAGAGGTAAAGTTTATGAGTCTGCGACATGTAGGGATATCTCTGGATCTTCAGAACCTATTTAGATAATTCTTTTACCAATAGAAAGCTACGTTATTTGTGAGTGTCGCAGGTTATAATAAACATAACGGGACTCCGGGATATACCACCCGTGCGAAGCCAGGGCGTTGAGCTAGTTTTCAAATAAAGTCAAGAACTCAAAAATCTCAATGATATTTGATTAAGAAGTATCGCCAATAAAGTGTATAATCAGCTGGATTCTTATTTTGTCATAAAACAACAAACATCCAACCGTATAATCTACACCTGAGACAACAATGGTCAAGTACCTAAATATCATACACTAACTTCCTATATTTTCTATGTAGGTATTCAAATCGCAAAATATTTTTCCAAAATCATTTTGGTTTATTCCTTTTTCTCATTAAAAGTATACAAAAAGCATTAAGTATAGTATACAGTAAGGTTTATCAAAACATCATCATTTAAAAATTATCTATTTATAAAATCTACTTCATTAAATGTTGCTGAGATTTCTTTTTTTTTATATCTGTACTTGGCAGTAGTTTTATGTTTATGCCATGCATTAGATTTGTTACCTTAATTAATTAGACACTATGGCTAAACCTATGCTAATTAACAATTTAGTTCATAAGTAAAAAAAAACTTACCGCACTTGAAGCACATTTTGTGCCATTTGAGTCCACCTGCGACTCGCTCTTCAGCTGCGTATACTGATTTGCCGCATTTAGGGCACTTGGGGTTATCTGCTGGTTTGAAAGGCATTGTGCTCGCTTAACTTATCCTGTAACAAAATAGTTCTAGTTCAGTTTATACGTCAAATAAATCAACTGTCTTAACTGATAACAGGGCCACGCGATGACGTGCAGGCGACTAGCATGTTGGCAACTCCACAACTGTCGCTAAAACTCCCGAAGCACTTTATCAATGCACCATGTATCCTTACTCGTCGGTTATAATTCACTATCACTATATAATATAAAGTAACACATTCCGTTAACACATCAGAACATTTTTTGGATACGTTTTCAAATTTAATTCTAAATGCAACAGTCGTTGGCCCAAATCCAAGTCGCCTGCACTGTTTGAATCGCGTCTGAACTGACACTTTATTGCTCAACAAGCACGTTTGTTCGACGATATATTTGCTTTGCGAGCTTCCTGCAAATGCACCAACGGCTTAAAGAATGTATTGAAATATGGAACGTAGGGCGGGCAGCGCGTAGGCCGATGCGCCGGCGCTCCTAATTTGGGGCGTTCAGGTAAAGTTACGTGCTGGAGCGTGGTGTTGCATCGCTAATAATAGTTCATATAGGAAGACGCCGCAGTATCACTCGCGCTTATGTTATGTTGTGTTAGAGAAGGAATATCACTTTCACTGGAATAAGGACCTGTTCGTCGAAGTCGCTGCGGGATGTAGCTCCCGGACGCGTTTACAGTACAGGGCTGTGATGCCTAGACTGCGGTGCGCGATGTTCGAATGATGCGCGAGGGCACCGTGCGACCGTAGTCTATACGCGAGTTGCACACGGCCCCAGTGGAGGGGCAGCGCTCCGCCCTCGCTGACTCCATGGTACACCCCGTCTACGTCACCGCCAACCCTTACCTTTATCACTTCCGTACTGTCTTACTACTTGTAATATTATTTTATTTTAATTATAATTAAGTACGTACACAGTTAACAACATATTTACTTTATTTAACTATCGCAGTCTAAATTTACGTTGAAAAACATTATTGTATAAAGAATTCTTGACCTTCCTGAGGTGAAGAGTTGTTTACTAAAAGTCTAGAAAGTTATCTTGTTGTTTTTGTAACAACTTTTGACAAATTTATTAGTTTTTTTTACTAAGTACTTCCGCATTAGGTACCTACCACGCTGAGTTGCTGAGGATTTTACAAACATAGAATTCACCGACACGAAGAGAACCAAACCAATCTATGTGTGGGTCAGAGAAATACTTATACCGTGTAGAGATTGAATCTACAACCTCTTGGGTCAATCGATCCAACGCGCAGTATCAGGGACCAGGCCACTTTGACCACTAATCTACACGTGCAGGGAAATTTGTAAGTCCCAATGTTTTGATATTATTATTTTTTTCAGTCATTTCAAGACCCAATTATTTTAATGGCTCTTATAGATTGATTGACAACAACTAATTATTCTTATTCATTACTAATTTTGACTGGCTAGTTGATCTTGTGGTTAGTTATCCTGCTATGCTATATGCTATGAGATCGTAGGTTCGATTCCATATTCCATTCCATCGCCGTGTGTAAGTTGATTCAAGTAATTCTATTAACATATTGTTTATGGAAAACCAGCTGCGTATAATTTATGGCTAATTCAATTGTCATGTATTAATAGGTAGTTAAAATTAACGACCGCACGTCAACAAAATTATGATTTGGCTAGGGAAATCGTTGTTTTACCATCCATTACGCATTAAATAGACCGTAAAATAACTATCGTTTACTAAAAGGAAGTTACAAAATAATTTATTTGTTGTCCATGAAAAGACCAGAGGACGACATCCTCTGGTCCGACATCGTCTTTAGGAGACATAGTGTAAGGAAGATTCTCTCTTTATGGTCAAGATATCATTGGGTAAGTGGAAAAAAATCCAATAACAGAGCCTCTAGACATAGCATAAGCAATAGTCGAATCGAAAAGTCAAAAAAAAAAATGTATGGAATTTGACGTGAGTCTACGATTTAATGTCGTAATTTTTTTCTTTTCAATTCGACTATGGCTTATGCCACTTGTCTAGAGGCTTTGATATTTTAGGTACCTAATGGTCTTCCAGACCGAATACAATCAGGGCGGCTAATCTCAACGGATATTTTGTGGGATACATTGTAGTGCACATTACTGCACATGTTCTGTGCGCAAGCACCGATATTTCCTGCAATCTCATAGTCTAATGGAACAGCAATCCCACAGGACTGGAGACAGATCATTCACAAGACCAACGGCTTTTCGTGCTTCCTGAGAGATCTCGCTCTGTTTTTTTGGAAAAGCGGTCACCTTGCAAAGAACTGCCAGCGGCAAGCTTGCTTAACCTGGTAGATTACCGCATTAGGAAACATGCTATTATTTATTTCACGGACATTAAATACCAGATTCGAAACAATCATTTGAGGATCAATGTATTATCCCGTGTGGGGATCTAACCCTCAACACGCCGGACGCTCAGTAGTCTACCAACATGGCAAGGTAACCGTGCAGTCAATATTATGGCTTGCTGACATAGGTAAATGAAATTCAGAAAAATCTAATTTTAAACTTCGTTTTCGTGTTTAAGTTACTGTTTCCTGTAAGTATGGATAGGTTAGTAATTATACCAAATTTCAACATTAGTGGTACTCATGCAATACCACGAAGAGTATTTTAGTCTCAGGGAGCATTTATGTTATATTAACTAAATGCAATCTGAATTGTACTGCAAATATAAAGACTTAAATAATATTTTATACTCCTAAGGCGGAAAACAATTGCAGTAGACTATGGACGTTTGCAATAACAGTGGTATCACTTGAGCGTTTCCAACCGCCCTTGGATAGGTTTCTTTAAAATCGCATCCCTAATAAATAGTATAATTATTTGGCTGTGGTCTTCTGTAATGTAGAAATCCTTCTCCAGTCGGGTATGCTCACTTGTATGGTGCTCTGCCTCACAAACCAGGCTTTACTTGGCTATTACGTGACAACCTTGAATTAGGTGACCTGCACCGAAAGCGAAATACCAGGGCTAAAGTTACAATGATATTATTATGACATACAAATTAGAACGTTTTTATTATATTAATGCAATTTAATTACGTTGGTCATTTATCAATTCTAGCTAACGCGTCACAACATTTAGAAAGCATGTTGTCTTCATGTAATCCGTTTATATATCGATCATATTAAAAAACTTTTTAAAAAGTGTAGCATGAGAAATATGAAACTGTTTAAAATAAAAACATTTGACTGTCTGTGTGGTGCCAGTAGTACTCTACGCTGTAGGCTACGGTAACTTACGCACAGAAACGCAACTATTCTACTGTGTTTAGTTATTTGGCTGTGATTTTTGTAAGGCTATTTTTATGTATGTATGTATGTTTTTAGTTGTATAACTTGAAATATCTAGTTTATTCTATAATAATAATATCTTATGTAATTTACATAACTGAGTAATTCCAACGGCACCCAAGACACAAGCCTTAGCTTAGTTTGGGGCTTAAGAAATACTCAGTTGTATCATGTATTTTATTGAAATAAATTTGATTTGATTTGATATTAAAGCAAAGCACGGCTGTGATGCGGAGAAACGGAGAGTATGCAATACTATTCATGTTTATCTGGTCCTTATTATTACTATTAAATAAAATTTTCAATTTGCCTGAAATCTAAACAGATGTCAGCAAGTACCTAGTGGGTACATCATAGTACATTTAACAAATAAACAGCATCCCGACTTAGCTACAGATTAAAATAAACGATGCACTAATAAGCATACGGAAATACCTAGCGTCTATATAAATTATTACAAGAATAAATTCCAAATTAGGCATCATTGAACATAAATACAGTTCGTGAATCATATTTTTGGCAAACATCATGTCCATAAGCGTATCGGCAATGACCAAGGGACACAAATGAACGTAGTACTTGACGTGTAAACAGATGAACCATCTGATCGCTAGACGAAAACCGAAAATAAAATTGGACAGCATTGATACTTATATATTCAAAATAGAGGCTCTATAATGATCAAAATTGGTTTTCTTCTATTTATATTTTATTTTATTATTTAAGGTTCGCGCAGTCGTCTTTCATATTAACTTTATTTGTGCCAAATTTCACACTCCTCCATGCGTTCAATATAATAGAACCCTATTAAGAAACATTGCACGCAGTACATTTGTTTACAAGATAGCATTTGTGTAAAAAAACAAAAGAAGAAAAACAAATGAACAAGAAAAAGAACAATCATCAACTAATGGTCAAAATACAGACAGTATTGAAATACAAACAATAAGGTTGGTACATATTAAACCTCATTCTGTCGTTACCAACCGTACTGTAAGGATAGACCTCAAAATTGCTACCTAGGCATACATTCGCCGTGACAGAAATAACAACAAAAATATACCTACTGTTTATATTATGTATACAATTAGTCCAGTACACCGTGTCACATTGTGGCAACAGTATTCTTGCCAACTTGCACTCGCACCTGCCTGTCTATTAATATTTTTTAATAAAAATAACTTCATGCAACATCAAACTTGCTCACAATTGTTCAATCATTATATAGGTACGTGTATTTGTAATTAACACATCATCTCGTGGGAGTATAACAAATACTTTAGTAGGTAAAGGGAGAGGAGTTTTTCATGCCAAAATAATTAAAAAACGGATTTAAAAAAATTGAAAGGTAATGTTGATGAAATATCGGATACCACCGGACACAATTCTAAACTCCAGGCTGATGTTATACTTATTATTTCTGGACCTCTTAGAGAGGTAGGCACCATGCAAGCGAGTAAGGCCAAAGGTAAAGTACCTAACTACACCCTGTGGTGATGTTCTTTTCCTATGCATGAGTGAGAGTCACGGTAGGTAGGTAGATTCCAGGTGCTCATTTAATTAAAATATTTTTTTACCGAGGATTACCATACATAAAACTCTGATGTTACAAGACGTAGAGTCGCAACGCGCCAGTTATGCTCCTAATTTTACAAGCATCATCAAGAAACATTTAGAAAGCAAGTAAAAATGTCTGATTCTGATCCATAGGCATACCGTTACTACTTACCAAAAATTGGCCGCTTCTTTGTAATTTTATATGGTAAAAAATAAACCGGCTTAAAAATAAGGAAGAAGTATCTGGATAACATTTTGAAACCAAACAATCCTTTGTTTATAAATAGAGGAGTTATGCCCTGTACTATTTCTTTCTTTCTTTCATAGGTATACAGGCGGATTAAGAGTCGCCTTCTTTTTTGAATTGGTCAAAAATCGTTTCCAAAGTAATGCTACTCGTTTTTGATTTTACTTATAAAATGGGTCGATAACACACAAGCGATACCTCTAGTATTGCGAGCATCAGGCGGGCCGTATGCTTGTTTGCCACCTAAGCTCTTTGTATATTTGAAATTTCAAATAATTTTGTAGGTGATTTTGTAGATGGTGTGTGGTCGCTGGATATACCTGGCTAGCTGCGTGGTTATGTCCAAAAATAGACTGTGCCACATCGTGCAGCAGACGACTAAAGTGGAGTTATAAACTCAAACTAACGATGTTACAACTATCACGTGTCACCGTCTCTATTTGGACAAGGAGTGAGTCCGTTCGACGTGTTTACAAAAAAATATTTCGTTCATTTTGTTTTGATTTAAATCTTGTAATCCTACTAATATTATAAATGCGAAAGTTTGTAAGAATGGATGGATTAATGTTTGTTACTCTTTCACGTAAAAACTACTGCACGGATTTGCATGAAATTTGGCACAGAGATAGATTATGGTCTGGAATAACACATAGGCTACTTCTTGCAGCGAGAACCGACATCCACGCGGGCGGAGCCGCGGGCAACAACTAGTGTGACATAAAATGGGCATTAGATAACAAAAAAACCATCTAATATACCTATTATTAGATACATATTTATTTTGTTCTTAATCCAAGATAGACGCAAATATATGCATATTTGCGGTAACGTTTGTTTTGGAAAAGGTAGAGCAATTGATTAAACACCATTTTGTTTACTTATGCTAGTTTTATTTACCTATTTTGTGACGTTATAAATCGGTCGGATGACGTCACAAATCAATAGTATTATTTCTCTCTAATTAATATCATTAAAGTGCTTGTAACTTTGTAAGGAAAGGCAAATTATATTTTCACTTTTCGACATAGGTAATTTTACGTTTACTTTGTTTTTTAACCAACAACAAACAGTAGGTAGTTAAATACATTAATATTTCAACCTTAATAATATATCTTGGCCTTTTGAAGATTGAAGTACATTCTCCTGCTTCTCGAGTACTAAATGCAATGCGTTGTTTTTAAATAGAAATGCTTTAAAACTTAAATCAATAATAAGATACGTGAATCTGGACTAGAATGACTCAAAACTGTAGCATAACAAAGAGAAAAGTATTATTATATCTGCTTATTAAAATAGAGGAAGCCAAAAAAAAGGGTTGCTAGTGTATTATAAAACATATAGTTTTATTAATCTATGATAGCTATATATATTTAAAATAAATCCTTGGTCACACTATAACTTGAACGACTAATACAATTCAATATATCATTCTGCTATCTAGACAACCTAAGACCCACCCTATTTTTTTTTAAGTTTCTAAAATTCTTTGTAGAAGTTTCTTACGGAAAAAAAGAAAATTGGCCAAAAAATAGCTATACGCAGGCGATGTCGAGGCGGGTAGTAACTTCTAGTAACCAATACACGTGTTTTTATGTTTGTGTGTTTAATATCACGGACAGCAAGTACTAGGTACGTAGAACAGAAAGGAGGTTTAATTATGGTCATGGCTCTAACCTTATACGAAGGTATAGGTCAGCGCATACAACCGACCATATGCTCCGATTACGTAACAATTCTTATACACAATATAAAAACATACAATTCTACAAGCTTATGCCCGCAGCTTTACTGGCGTGGATGTTTTGAAATATAGTCTATCTAGTATCCTGATGCTAAGCTATAAAGTTTTATCAAAATCCATGATGTAGTTTTATCGTGAGGAGTAACAAACATTCATACTTACATCCTCAAAACTTTCGGGTTTATATAATACTAAGGGTCACCCGCGACTTCGTCCGCGTGGTAATTTGGAATATTGTCCCTGATTTTGCAACATATCTCACTACTGCTCAGCTTCTATTGATCATAGCGTAATGTTATATTGCCTACAGCCTTATTAGCGCGTTCAACCAAACAAACAAACTCTTCAGCTTTATAATATTATTAGTATTAGTATAGATATCATTATCATAATCTAATTTTAATTTTATTTTAATCCGTCGAGTTTATGAGTGGTAGGGCACCATACTAGAGAGCAAGCGACTGGGAAAGGACCTTACAGAAGACCAAAGCCAAATAACTACACACAGCAGTGTATTGATATTCCTGTGTGTGAGTACAGTTCTCCAGCGCTTCTTTAGGGATGCGTTTTTAAATAAACGTTTTCCTAACCCAGGGATATTCCTGTAAAAAGTGGGTCGGCAACACGCAAGTGATACCTCTGCGCTCTGTTATTGCAAGCGTCCATAGGCATACAGTAACTGCTTAACACCAGGCACGCCGTAAGCTTGTTTGCCACCCAATTAAAATAAATAAAAACATGTTAGAAGTGACAAACATTCATACATCCTCACAAACTTTCTCGTGTATAATATGGATATCACAGCTTGTCACATCCTCAATTAAACATTAAAATACGATCACTGCCGTAATCTTTCTACTACCTACACATGAATATATAAACTTTTTATTTCTTAGAGGACTGCTAGGTCTCTTGACGCAGGTAACGCGTTATCTAATATTTCAAACGCGTGTCTGAGAGCACAGCTATTTCTGCACCAAAATTTTATCACATGCGACATAAATTTTATGGCCGTGAAATAGTCTTGGAAAAATGTCTTGACGAGAAAATTTAGCGTTGGCAAGGAGTCAAACGTGTCTATATCTCGATACTACCCTTTGTGAGTTTGTGACTGATGTTTTATCGAGTGAGGTAAACATCTGTCAAAAATAATTACTTCAAAATATTTACAATGACAGATAATGATTGAATAGATTAAGTGAATGAATTGTTGGTATGTAAATTAGGACTGCATACCTTCATTCTTGAATGAGTCAAAATGTTACAATATTAACTAAATAGGTTAACAACAAACAATATAAAAAAATAACTAAGCACGATGGTAAGCGACTCAAAGCTCAAAAAGTCATCCTGCTGCAATACAAAAAGAAACCGTAATCTTCGACAGAAACTAGAGTCTAAAGTTAAGTTTAGCTAGCGGTATAATGGTGGTACTGGTCCAGTAGGCTGCGCGCAGTGGTTTACGTAATCAATATCTGACCATGAGGCCTTACCATGAATAATATATTAATTTGAATTAAGTTAAAAAAATATTATCTTACGATTTTCAATTTAAGATCTAAAATAAATCGCTATAAGGCCGTAATGAAACGATACCTGTCCTATTTAACAAAAGTCTAAAATAATTCAGAAAAGGTACAGGTGAACATTATTTCTCGTATAAACTGTGCAGTTCTAAGTAAGATAGAATTTTAAGTACCTATGTTTTTAAACATAAGTATGTAAGAGGCTTTGAGTCCTTTCTTTTAAAGTAAATCCACGTAAAGCATTCATAAAGTCTATCAATAGAAATACAAAACATGTGAAAAAATGATCTAAAAATACAAAAAATTGGTATAAACACTAAAGCAATTGTATTTTCAATGTCATCACATCTATTCAGTCTGAAATAGCCGATGCGCAAACACGTGCACACGAAACAGGTGATATAAATAATAGCCAGTAAGTTTTTATAAGTAGGAATGTTATGAATCCGGGATTGTATAACATTCAGGTGTTTATGAGTCAATTCGCGGCGGCAGGTGTGGTGGCTCTCCATGGAGCGGCGTGTGGGCCGAGGCTAAAATAAAATGGTACCAGCAGCCACCACGCAAGCGTTACTCACGAACACATCGTTGCCCAGAGTATTACTCATGTTCTTACCCGTGGGTAGGCACACACCCACACTATATCAAAATTTCATAGGCACGAACAGTTTTAGACGAAACTTCAACTGAAACACAATCTCAACAATCAGTCTGCGTGTGTACAGGAGTACCTACGCGTTCAGACATCGTGATACGCGCTATTAATTTTAATTATTCATTAGTCGATAACAACATCACACAATTCATTGAAACCATTTTCCTACTGTTTTCTTTTGTTTTTGTTTGTCACTAATCAGGAAATTATTCTTTTTATTAGCATTCGATATAAAAACCGTTTCATTTCAATGAATTGTACATATGAGTAAACAATGAATAAATAAATCCTAGTCATGTAAGTATGCATACTTTCATTTGAGAGATACGCACATCTGCTTCACAAATCGTACTCCGCGCCAAGTTATTTATGTTAAACTATATTTAAACATTACTTAACCGAGTTACTAATCAAAACAAACCATAGAGTATGTAACTGAATTCTAAAATAAACACTAATGTGCAATGATTGCTCTCTTATGCTAAAGTTTTAATGTTTACATCAAAGAAAACCTTTTTGTTTCGATAGTAATTCATCACATCGCAAGACACATTACAAAATTGGTATTACAATATAAATACTGATTTTATTAAATACTAGCTGTTGCCCGCGGCTCCGCCCGCGTGGATGTCGGTTATCGCTGCAAAAAGTAGCCTATGTGTTATTCCAGACCATAATCTATCTGTGTGCCAAATTTCATCCAGCTCCGTTCAGTAGTTTTTACGTGAAAGAGTAACAAACATTCATCCATCCATCCATCCATTCTTACAAACTTTCACATTTATAATATTAGTAAGGATTTGTTTTAGATTAAGCGGGAATTGAAATAATATTTCTAACAAATTAATAAGTATGGTGCTGGCTTTTCCTAACTCTGAATTTTGATGTAACCAAATTCCATTGATGTGCATTTTTAAACAAAAGTTTACAAAGAGTAAGATTGATGATAACAATCGCTATCAACAATTTTATATCGAACCAACCAACCAACAATGTTTACATAACGCATCAAGATTTTTCTAGAAAGGCCAGTATTTTCTAGAAAAATCTGGATGCATTTCTAGAAAAAAAGGAAAATTAATAACATTCACATAAAACACTTTGAGTCCATGCATCTCATAAGCATAAAAACCCAGTATGAAACACAAATTTTTTAATTTATAATAAGGTCTCAAAGCTTACTAAAAACTTGAAATAACTTACGAAATTTTGCATTTTTTTTTCTACAAAATTTATTCACTTTATCTATCCGCATTTGTTTCAATTTCCCGTAGAAATTTCTGAATATGCTTTCTTAGTATCTTATCTACGTTACCTATATAAGAAAATTCTATGCAAATTTTCACGCTTCTAGGCAACGAGTAAAAAGGTATAGGTTCGCGAGCGGGACTACAGCAATATTATGTTATTGATGTGTGCGTTAATAACCCATGTACAACTATTTTTACTTAATATCATTGCTTCCAGGCATTCAGATTTTAACTGTGCGTTGTTTGTAAGTCAATGTAGAATGTAATATCTTTCGAAAATGCACTGCAATGTGCTGGAGATATTTTCATTTCATTTATTTGTAGACGATGCATGTTTATGTAACACAAAATCCTGAAGCAATTTATTATGAAAATACCTGGCTTTTAGAATATATTTTTCAAAATATTATTCTTTTATTTTCTTCTTCAACGTTAAAAATCTTATTTATTACGACTGGACGCATAAATTTCTTTCAGCGGACGAGAATAATAATAACCTAGTTGGCAGATGCAGT
Organism: Trisateles emortualis; assembly: GCA_947095525.1. Classification (NCBI taxonomy): domain Eukaryota; kingdom Metazoa; phylum Arthropoda; class Insecta; order Lepidoptera; family Erebidae; genus Trisateles; species Trisateles emortualis. The sequence continues at coordinate 9,901,973 of OX352736.1, read as the reverse complement.
TGTGTACGAAGAAGCATTTCAGCATTTACACTTTCAAGATCAAACATCAAATTAATGATATAAAAAAAGCTTTTATGTATTACAGACCAATTTAATAAGATTTTCTTATGTAGTTGGCACGTGAAAATGTCGAACAATATTTAAAATTAGTTCTTATTTATGAAATGTCGTACACGTACTGCATAACATCTTTTTTAATAGCATCAAGGTGAATCTAGCGGTGTTTTTATTATCCAGCCAGTAATATAATATTTGTACACTTATATTTTAAAGTAGGTATGGTTGGAGTGACCACCGATATACAAGCTTCATACCAATATACTCATACATACGTATTTTTTAACTAAAAATATTTGTGGTGACGCTAATTAGTAACCGCCAGTATTTTTGCATAGCTAATTAATTAGAAAGTTAAAAGTTAAATCTGACAGCAGTTTCAAAATTCCGTTGATTTGTTGATAGTCATAACTAATTGCCAGTTAACTGAAACTCATAATCAGATCTCATAATTTTCTTTGTGTCCGCGCCAAAGAGTTGCTACGCGCTCGTAGAGAAATTTACAAATAATAAACCTTCTATTTTCGTATAATCACTAGAATAGAATGTGGAAATGTTTGAGCAACAAAACATTTCCTGTTTGTTTTAACTTATATAGGGTTACTAATCTATTTTGATGTCCATTAGCAATTAATTAGTAACGATTTATGGTGTTAAAGCGGGCGAATATTGTGCTATAGATTTGAGTTAATTTTGCTGGAATGTGGTAACATAATAGTAAAAGATTAACCACGTTTTGGAATGAGAGTAGAGAACAGAAAATAAAAAGCATATTTCCTGTATGTTACGAAGTTAGCAGTGCACCGGTTCGGCACCATGAGACCGAGTTTGCTTGCCGACCGACGCTATTTCTGTCCAGAGAATGCGCGGGCGGTAGCCGCGGCTGGACTCCGATCGTTTCTTGGAAAATCCAGATTATAACACCGGTATTAATTTGGTAAGAGTATACACAAAAACTCTAACAATATTACGGTACATCTTTATTACTTCCGAAGTTAACTTGTATTACGATATCTCTTAATTTAAAACGTAAACTATCAAGCCTACTTTGTCTTAAAATGATTACTTAATACAATACAAGTCTCTAACTATGGACATTTCCAGTTTTTTTTAATACTTTTATAGCATACATGGATACGGCCCGCCTGATGTTAAGCAGTTACCGTAGCCTATAGACGCTTTCAATTCCAAAGGCCTTTTATTATATTTACTTACTGGAATACAAAAACTTTTTTTTAAAACGCGTTCCTAAATGTGCGCTGGAGAGCGTTTTGAAAGAATATACATCCTGTGTATGCATATAGGTGTATGCATACACAGGAACACAACTACACCGCTGTGTGTAGTTGCTGTAGTCCTCTGTAAGGTAGAAGTTCTTCCCCGGTCGGGGTTGCTCGCTTGGAGCCTACCTCTGTTGATATTTTTTTAAGTTTCTAATGTAGTTATACTTTCACTCAGTAGCCAGTCGAATACGAAGCATGTTAATTTATTTTTAAACAACACATTCATCTGGATGTTATATCAAAAGATTGTAAAATGAGTAGATGGAAGTAAGTGTGACAGAAAAACGACAGTAATAACGCGTCCGTTAACAAATCTATTTTCTGAATATGTTTTGCAAAAATAGACCGTGAAACCCACTTACTTACACTATACAACGAAATAAATTATACTTTCTTTAAAAGTTAAAAAACAATTCCTGTACTAGGTAACAAGCCCCGTGTCTTTAAGACTAAGACTTTACAAACATGTCACTACCCAGCCAGATTCGGAACAATCATTTGCGGATCATACAATTTTGTCTCTCTTGTGGAGATCGAGCACACAACACGCCACGTTAAATGGTAAGGTAACCTTTCAACCCACTTACCCTGCAAGAATTCGGATAGTTTTTTGGTGGTAAGCCATGATATTGTATCGTGTAAGAATAGAGCCCACAGAATGTCGCAATAAATGGCAAGAAAACTTAAACCAAGCACGCAATCATTCGGATATCCCGGAAAATTCCGATATCATAATCGTGTACAAAAAGCCATCATGGAAACTTCTTCATATTTTACATACGTATCCAGACGAGTTCGTTGACAGCACCTGGATGACGCAGATGGATGCCTGCCGAATGCGTCATGTTACAAAATTCGACACTAAAAACCATTAGAGTATTAGACGAATGACTAAAGTATTTGTATTGGAAACTCAGCCAATAATATTGTCTGTGAACGTTGATGATTTCATTCGTGTATTATTGACAGATGAAGTTGTAGCTGAGTGAGAACATACCGACCTAAAAGACACGAGGTATGAGTTCGATTCAGGCCGGCAGTCTTATGTAATACTCAAACTTTTCCTAAGAGAATTTTGCTTTATACCGCGGTATAAAAAAAGGGAAATTTTCTCTTAGGAGTCCTATACTCAGGAAATGTGTGGTGCTCACAATGTTTTTCTTTATTTACTTATTACGTAAGACTGAATCGAACTCATACCTAAAGAAGAAGGGAACGGAACGGGAGACACCTATTTATAACCCGTACAACGTCCCTTTTTACGTTTCCGTGTCCCGTCCCATGATACCGTATTTTTTCCCATTCCCTATATCGTCACCTCTCTTATCCCGTCTTGTGTCCAGTCGCTTGTCCCGTCCCCTATACCGTCCTGTGTCCCGTCCCCTTATATACGATGCTATTAATATACCATTGACAGATATAAGAGAATGTTATTCTATGTATCATCAACACACATGTGTGTTATAGCCACTTGTTATGATATAATGACGCATTTTGATTATCGTTGCAAGGAGAATGAAGAGCGAATGCAGTTGTATCAGATTCCGATGTAACGGTTAACAACCGCTTCGTGTTATACGGAAAAGTGATTTCATCACTTTTGTATGCGCTATTTCTACTATATGTTTGTAAAATTGAGTAAATAGGTTTGTAAAATGTACCGCAAAATTGTTTCGTAATTGAAATCCTCAGGAAAAATCAGGTACTAATTATAATTTTGTAATAAGTTTACACATTATTATAATGTATTTTAGGAAGACTTATAAGTGTTTTTGAAAGTTCTTTAATGGATAATAAGTTACACTATTCTTCAGTGACCTTTATTGACACACTAGCTTTAGTTCTACTCGTGTTAAATTCGGATTTCGTAACGTGCCACTTTGTTACTGTCTAGTGATATGTAACCAATAAAAACAATAATTAATAATTTCACTAGTCTAGTGGTTAGTGACCATAACTGCTACGCCGGAGATCGTAGGTTCGATTAATACACGGAACAAATCATTGTCTGGGTGTAATTTCTGTCCGTAAATTGTATATTTGTAAAATTCCCCGCGATATCGGGTTTGTACCCTAGAGCAGGAGCTGTCTTTTTTAAACTAAAAAAAAACCTTTCTGATTGGCAGATCCAGAGATTAACGCGTTCAAACAAACAACCTTTTCAGCTTTATAATTTTATAATCCACATAAAACACAAGTGAAGTCGCGCACACAAGCTAGATAGCTAATATAAATGGATGACTGGTAAGTATAAAGCAACAAACCAAAACAATCTAATAGCACTTCGTATTACATCACTGCTAAAACTGTGGAATATAAGAATGTATTCAATTTACACGTTATATTAACGTATCGTATGCATAAACAAGTTACTCAACGATTCCCGAAATACACATACCATATACCTACTACACAGTATAAATGTTTACTGGATCGAAGCCCGCAACAATTTACACAGAAGAACACAAAAGCATCGTTAAAAGAGCTATATGTGTTTAATTGGATCCAAAATACACCTTTCGTATTCATTAATTACTTATCTGCTTCGAAATGAGGTCAAGAAGGACACAGGTCATAATTATTATTATAGTGCATAAGTGTGTATGCAAACTCAAGTGCACTATATTCCCTTACTCATAAAGTCCGATAGGTCGGTAATCCGACACGACCGATATGAAGGAAAAAACAGCAGCGACGACGGCGACGCGCAGCGGTAGACGGCGGTAACTGTCAAAACTCTCGGTGAAGTTGAAAGAAATGCCTAATTTCCCTTATTTATTAAAAAAATATTATGTGGAAATAAAAACAAAAAACTTAAAACCTTAGGATTGTTTTTAAATCTACATAAAATGAGCTTTTTAGAAATGTATAATACTTTATATCAATTCCAATAAAAAGTTACAAAAATTTAATGTGAAAGTATTTCCGTTAGAGCTAAACTGGGCATTAATCAGAACTATAAACTTTGAGGTATTTAAAATTATATTTTAAATGTAATTTATGTAAAATGCTTACAATAAAGCAAAGTTCAACTCATAAACTATTTAATAGATATAAAAAAGTATACCTTTAAGCATTCATAAAAACTATTTTTGATATGCCAATGTTCTACCATATTCCATAGTGCGCCGCCTGACATTTTATGTTATTTTATAGCTTGTATATTCATAAATAACATATACAACATTCAGCTGCGGATATTTGCGGGTTCTAAAGTTATGGGAAAAAATGTGATAAAAGTCAGGAAACGGAAACCTCCTGTTGCAGTTTCTAATGTAGACTGTTTATCGATTGCGGTATGTTTTTATATAAAAAAATTGTTAAAATTTGATAATGGGGTATCTTTATTGCACTCCTTTTGTGGTGAAACTTTGATAAACAGTTTTAAAAAAAAATTATCATGTCTCTAAAGAGAACTTATGTTTTGTTATCAGTGATATTCAAAGGAATCTTATTCCACGCTTTGTAAGTAAATAAGTCCTTTTTTATTTCTTAAAAAAACGAGCATAACAATGTTTTTTTTATTATATAAATTAAGAAAAAAATTAAAGTTATTATTTCAAACATATTTTTTTCGTATTTTATTTTTAACATATACTGCTTAATAAATCCATAAAAAAAGTATATCATCTTAAGCCTTATAAACTACTTTATGTTTGTGCAAAATTTCAATTGTCTAACTCAATAAACAAAAAAGTTATCGATTTTTGGTCCGAAACAGGCCTCTATTTTCCATAGTGCGACGGCTTAACGTCCTCTTTAGGCTTTTTAAAGCACAAATAATTACTAGGGTAGTATGAAATAGGTACCTACTTAAATACTAATAATATTATAAGTACCAAGTTTTAATTGTAAAAGAAAATGAATAGGTAGGTCTTATAATAACTTAAATGAATTAAAATACTTCTTTTAACTAAGTTTGTTGTGTAAGTATGAAGTAAGGTAGATGAACAAAGTCCGTACACAGTAGGTGCCTGAGGACGGACGCCGTCGTCACAATAGACTCTGAAAAATGCTAGCGTGATGAACTGGCCGCCTTTGCCTGGAACTGGAAAGATTTGAAATCGAATAGAGAGGAGGAAGGTCATGGGGGAGACCTTTGCCAAGCAATAGAACATAACAATTTAGAGGCGGAGGTCTGTTCCTGTTTCGTGCTGTGTTATCTGGAGGTACTTATGGCACTGTTTCCTTTGTCTGTATCAAATAAATTATTCTTACTTTCTCTTTCCTCCTGTTCCTTCATACTTAATTACAAAACGTACATCTATAAAACAAATAGTTCTACAAAAGAGTTACTTTGTTGCGTCGCGTTTTACAAACATTTTAAAATTATAGATAAGTGCAGTAAAATATTAAAGCTATAATTTTTCAGCGAATATCATGTAGTTAATGTCGTCTAATGAATTCTAAGAAGATGAAAATGAAAGAAAACGAATGTCTGTTTCTGAGAAGAGCATGAGTTTATTTGTATTAGGTATGCTTATTCTATTTTTCGTTTTTCGAGACATTCACGGAAACGATTAGGACTGGCCGCATATTGCTCGTATGGAAAAATTAAATAATATTCAATGAAAAATTAATTCTGTTTGTGAGTTCTACATTTTTTACAAACGTAGTTGGAAATTAGGTTACTCTGGCTGTAATCTGCTACTAGTCATATTTTTCCTATTTTTATTGGTAACATATGAAATCTCTACTAATATTATGATTGCGAAAGTAATTCTGTCTGGTGCCTTTCCTCTACTAAAAGATCTTAATGAAAAATTTGGCAAGGAGAGAGAAGGATCCTCGGAAAGGACACATAGCACTATCATAATTACTGACATCTACGCAGGCGAAACCGCGGACAATATCTTGCAAATAATTAATTATGGTAATACTCGCCACATCATGGTTTAAATTTCTTAGAATGCAAATATTACTTCCTTAGCTATTTAATTTGTATATTTCGATCACAGAATAATGATGTTTATTTTTGATTAAAATATGTCACAACTTTCTAACTCAACCTACTCTTTAGGAAACATTAAAGAGATTAATGAAAAGATTAAGATGTGACTGTATTTTAATGTTAAAACTAAATATACCTACCTACCAAAAATACTATGTCGACATGATGCATGCAAAGTCGTATTAACCTATATATAAAAATATTAGTTGGATTGCATCAAATGATCTGCAAATATAGACACCATTAATGTGTGAAAATTATTTCAAATGACATGAAATACTTGATAAGAATTTCTTGCAAAGTTAAGTATAACAACAATGTAGATACATTCTTAGAAAGGCATATGTAGGTATTATTCAGTCAGATGAGCGGACTGAATTTTCTATAAGTTTAAACGACTTTAGAAATGTGCAGAAGGATAAATATTCTCTCGTACAGAATTACTCTAAGTACCTAATATCTGATGCCTGATCCGATTACGTAAGAACTTCTAATTCAATTTTTTAACTGTGTACGGCCAGACTTAATACGCAATTATTTCTATTGTCCGATGCCATATATATATAATTTGACATATGACCTATATAATTTGACATATGACCTATTTAATTTGACATCAAGGACCGATTCAAAATTTTTTCAAAAAACCTAATTGTAAAGGTACTTATTTATACCTATAAAGTTCCTTTTAATTAAACACTGCCTTCAGAACTTTTGAAGGTAATGTGCAGCTGCTGTACTGATGCAGCAGCTGCACATTACCTTCAAAAGTTCTAGATTGTAGGTAGGCGGTACATAGGACAGGAGCCGAATACAAGAAACTCTTTCAGCAAAGATATTGAATTACGGGTAGTTTCTAAATGTAGACCTAACCTATTCAGAGGGTCAACTCTAACTTTTGTGGTTATCTTTGTCCTTCAGAATTTTAGGAAAAGGCAGCAAGGGTATATGAAGGTCGGAGCGCGCTCTCAGTGTTTTCTCTGAATCTAGAATGATAGCGACAACAATATATTAATTATACAGAATTAAAGTAGATCCTATTAGCTGGACTAGACGAGCATAAGTTTGTCGTATCTATTCGACAAGGGACGTATTCGTAATATTTTCAATACAACCTTTGGCAACAGTACCTATAGGCAAAAAAAATTAAAAACTATGCAATCGCCATCAACCCTCCTGGACATTCGCCTCTATGTAGTGATGCCTTAGTACATAGAGGCATGAGTCTGCCTAGGTATATAGGCAGAAAAAAACGACTAAGTAATAGGTAAGTCTGATTTAATTAGAAGACCTTCGTACCTACCTATTCAGAGGGCAAGTATCAGTACTAAAAGTCAGGTAAAAGTGGTCCAGACACTTGTTTAATTTAATTTTATAGGAAGATAGGTAAATGATGAACAAGTGGTTGTTAAATAATTATTTTAGTAGAATATTTGAGATACACAAAATAAACTTACCTAAAGAGTTATATAGGTGCTAGACAACACGACAAATTAAATATAGAGCATGATTGTAACTAAAAATAAATACTTACAGTCTTTTCATCCCTAGTAGCTCAATCTATTGACAGTTTAGTAGAACTAAAGCGGTCACACTCACAGCCCTTAAGAAGGACAGCCCCATCTAGCGGCATATTATAAAATCAATAAACTAATCGTACTCAACAGCGCCATCTGGACGGCGAGCAGCGATGCTGAAGGCTCCGCTGCCGCCGCCCGACTGAACGGACTGAGCCTTCGCCGCTACGCTCTATTAATACCAGCCTTTCAAATCAAGAACATGCCTTACTATATTAAGGTTGTCCGCCGCTATCCGTTACATTACGACGCAAGATATTCGTTATTTTCGTTCGCCGTTAAACGAATTTAGTCGGCCGGGCGTTCGTCGCAGTTGCCAACAGATGGCGAAGTATTTTAGTATTTTGCGTCGTAACGCCGTTACGCGGAAATGTAACGACGTAAAACTTTATATTTGAAGAGTTTGAATATCTATTTTATTTATAGATATTAGCGAGAGAAGTAGACTTAGATTTGTTTAGTGCGTATAAAAGTATCGAATTTTCTGTTAGGCTGAAAATACATACGTAACGATTCGATGTATTTTTAAATAGAAAATAATACTTTCAACTTCTAATTACGAGTATGGTCGGGAAAGCGATCAGTTAAACAGATATATGCTTAGTATGACAAGTTACAGAGATGTGTAACTTACAGCGTTATCTACTTACTAAATAATATTAATCTTTAGTTATTTATCTAATAAAATACTTATAAATTATTACATATAGTAGATCTGATAGCCAGAGCCAACGGGGTCAATAACTCCTTCAGATAGACGATTGTTATTAAATATAGATGGTACATGGATACTTTTATAAATACCAACCTATTTAAATTAATGCGGAGCCAGAAATAGTATCATTGGCACGAGTTGTAATAGATTAATAAAAAGTGAACGTTATTGTTTAGTTTACATTTAGAATGATTAGACGATTGGTAAATGGACTAAATACCTCATTCTCAATAATGTAGGTAGGTAGGTAGGTACCTAAGTAACTGAAGCAAGACAAATTCAATACAACTTTCCCTAATTTAATATAGCTATAATTATTGTAGATAATTTAGCTTTACACAAAAATAAATGTGTGGTATATGTAAACGCGAAAACAGTCACTGAATTGTACTTTTAATATAGGTACCTACATAGGTATATCTATAAAAAGACATAATTACCTACATGTTGCCTTGATTGATGCAAATATTGAAAAAAGTAATTTATTTTTGTAAATCTTAACTACTCATTATTTGATTGCTTTTGTCAACACACAAAAAGTAAAACTTTACCATGTTAAATCTATTAGTTTGCTACTCTACTAATAGATGGCGCTAGCAGCTTCAATACAAAAGATTCAAGGGTTACATTTGATATAAATACCCAAATCCATGAGGAATTTGGAAGTCATAAGAAAATAAATAAATTAGACACGAATTAAGAACCTCCTTTTTTAATCTGTTAAAAATTGTTAAAATGCATAGGTATGTTTGGAGGTCTTACTTTCGTATTAGTACTTATTTAATAGAGTATTTATTTATCAGTGCTTCAAGGATTATTTACAAAAAATAATAAACTAATCCTCTATTTACCCCCTCGTGGAGATTTTTTTCAGCTTTATACTAACTTGCTTTGATAAAATAAAACTATCTTCATCGAGATATATCTTATCGCCACACCTAGAATACATATTATTGAGCAGTGCTGGTAGCCATCTGCAATCTTCTTCATCAGTTCTTCTCCAAATTATTAACCTTACGAAATAAAAATGGTTTGCTTATCCATATACCTATGTATATAAACTTCTAAGTCCTGAATGATTGACTGATAATCAACCTACAGTCTGCTGGTCATAGAGACATGAAACTTGGAGGGTGTGTTCTTTGTCAAGTGAAGGTACCCACTAAGAAGAGTTATTCGAAATTCCACTCCTAAGATGGTAGAATATGGTGTTCCATTTTCAATTAAACTTTTTATTCTCTTGATCGATTGATTAGAAAATAGGTACACATATTCTTTAATTAAAAAGATTTTTCAAAATTATATTTTTTATATCGTCACTGGAAAGGCAAAATTACTTCTGTCATACAAAGTGGGCATAATTGAGTTATATACATATTCGGAATCAGCGATTTTTTCTGCGTCGATCTGCCTAGGAACCATTGCAATCAGAGCATTTTTGTGGCGTTTAAGTAACCTAAAAAAAGGTGCTGCTTTTTTTTCCTAATTACTGAAGCGACGCGTTTTTTGGCCAATTTTTCACTCATGTCGCTCAAGAAATATTTCCTGAATATTAAATATTAAGTTTGGCGCTTGAATAAAATTGCCTTTGTGTAGCCTAAAAAAGAATGGCCTTTAAGTAATTTGTGCTTACCTTGAATGTAATAAAAATTCAGCTAAAGAAATCACGAAAAAAAAACATTTTAAGTAATTTTAGTTGAAGTTACTTAGTTATCCTATCGCCTCATGAGTCAAAATCCTAGACATGAGGAGTATAAAATATTTCCCTTGAAGTTATTTTGATACACCAACACGACACTAAAATTTATGCTAAAGAAATTTCATCCTACTCAAATTTACTAATAGTATTGTGTTCAGTACTTTTAAAATACAATCGTTGTTTACATTGGTGGCGTTTAAGAAAATTTGGCTTACTAAGTTATTGGGTCAAAATTACTGAAGCGCCACTTATCTTGGAAAGTAGTAAAAAAAACGAATTTCAACCACTTCCAGTAAACGCATGCTACAAATAGAATTATTTATAAAGTTATTTCATTGAAATCGGATGATTGTGTAAAAAGATATGATTTTTTTTCTAAAAATAAAAACTTTGATCGGCTTTATCTCGAAACAACCTATTTTCACTTCAGTAATTTTGCCTTTCCAGTGACGATATATTTTTTTAATTTCCAAATTTAAAATACAATGCAACATTTTTAAAAAAGTGTGTGTGTGGAATTTTCTACCACATACGATTGAGTTCTGGAATGAGCTCCCTGCCGACGTTTTTCCGAGAGACTATAGCATGGGGTTCTTCAAGAAAGGAGTTATAAGGTTTTTAAAGGGTCGGCAACACTTGAGTGACACCCCTGGTGTTGCAACCGTCCATAGGCTACGATAACTGCTTACCATCAGGCGGGGCTTATGCTTGTTTGCCACCCGAGTAGTATAAAAAAATACAATGTATAATTTCAACGTCCTTTATTTAAAATAGGTATTTACAACACAAAATACCATAGACCTAAAAAGTTATTTTTACGACAGTTATTAATCAGCCTGTCAGTTCACTGTTGGACGACAGCTGATCTTCGCGGTCTTCGCTTCCAGTGCCCATTAGTCCTACGGCAGTGTTATTTTTTCATTTTTGAAAAGACAACTCCCGCACTAGAGAACAAGCTCTGTGTCGCGGGGAACTTTACAAACATACAATTAACGTACACAAATTACACCCAGACTCAGAACAACTCTTTGTGGGCCACACAAAGTTTTGTCCTGTGTGGGAATCGAACCCACAACCTCGTGCACAGCATGCGCATACTGCGGCCACTGGACCACCAAGGCAGTCAATATAGATAGACGGCTAGTACATTCCTACTAGCTCTACAGTAACTATGAAGCATCTACTATTGTGTATGCAGTTACTAATAAAAATTGATAACTCTCCAACAACCAAGGCCAAAATATTTGCACAATAATAAGTAATAAGACTAGTGAGTAAGTTTGACCGGGGAAGGACCACACTGAAGACCACAGCCAAATGACTACACACAGTGGTGTACCTAATTGCGTTCCTGTACGTGGTTACCGGTTTCCAGAGCTTAGGGATGCGTTCCTATCAAAACGTTTTCCTATCCTAGAGAAATTCCATCGTTAAACCCTTTGTGTTAATTTTTTTGGGTCGGCAACACGCAAGTGATACCTTTGGTATTCCAAGCGTCCATAGGCTACATTAACTGCTTACCTTCAGGCGGGCCGTATACTTAATTGCCACCAAAGTAGTATTTAAAAATGATGATTCTGTGGGCACTTGCAAATTAATTGTGGAGCCCCGATAATACGGTAGGTATATCAAACCTCTAGAATAGATCACCAGGTCCCCACTCGAAAGTCTATTAGCAAACTCAATGAAACCTGTCAAAATAACGTGACAAATAATGGAACTAGGTACTAATATAACAATAACAAGGTTATGATATACTTAACGTTAAGATGAATAATTTAGTTTACAATTAATTATGTTAAACTTGTCTTTTTTTTTAAATGTAACTTCATATACTGCACCTACTTCGATTATCTCTGCATCACCTGTGGTCAATGACTATACAACCTGTGTGCATGAAGTTTAATAAATAAATAAAAAGGAGTACCTATATTTAACTATGGTTATTTAAAATTAATAATATTGTTATTGCATACAGTATTTATCTTTTTAGATAAGGTTTACTTGTTCGCCACCCAAGTAGTATAAAAAAACCATCTATCTTCCTGTTAAGATTCATCCAGCCATTTAGTCGTGAACAGATAACAAACAAACATACAAACAAACAGTTACTTTTGTATTTATAATACGAGTAGAATGGATAATACCTATCAATATCATGAATCCGTGGTGTATCAAATTTTTGGTTCAACAAAACGCTAGCACAGATATTTTAATACTAGTGTGATGATAATGATAAGAAGTTTTTCAAAAGTTTGTAGATCAGGAAGGAATTTCATTTTGTTTAGTTTATCTGATGTAGATGATCTTTCATGACTTCATGGTAAGAAAAATAATATAGATAATAGCAAAACATATACGTCCCACTGCTGGGCACGGGTCTCTATCCAGAGAGAGAAAAGGGTTTAGGCCTTAAATCACACACGCTGGCCTAATGCGTGTTGTTAAATCAGACATGTGGGTTTCCTCAGGATGTTTTCCTTCAACGTTAGCAGAAGGCGAATCATTTGATTAGTAATTACATATAAACTCCACAAAGTGAAATTCACATATGTACTGCTTGGGATTGAACTCGCACCTCTAGCGTACAAATCGGTTATTTTCTCACGCACAAGTGGATGGTTTTACAAAAGTATGCGTCGCCTGCGGGGCAGCCCTAACAGCGTCCTAAAACTGATTGTGCCTTTATGGAGTAGATAGATAGATAGAAAACCCTTTATTGTCACTAATTACATTTTGATACAAACATTATTCAAACTCAGTTATGTACACACGGAAACGGAGATAGCTGTACAGAGAGATATATAAAGAATAGTTTTTTAAGAAAACCATTGTATATGTATATTTCTGTTAAATTTTGTAACAGTGTTCAATTAAACTAAACCTACAGATAACAATAGATTTTACACAAATTCATACATTAGTTTTACTAAAAAACTAATCTTCATGAAGCGGCCCTGTATCTCCTATCTCCGTTGCCCACCGTTCAATGGGCAGCCTTATCGCTAAAAGCAATTTCTTGCAGGCAACCTCAGTTACTGGACGAGGGTCCATGTGACGCACACGTCTCGGTTTGTATCTATTCGCTATCTACCTTTTATTTTATTTACTGATTTTAATGATTTTTATTATTGTATTGTTTTTATATTTAGTTGTACAATATAATTTAAATTGAATTTTAAAAAAATGCTACTATCTTCTACTAATTTATTAATTGGTACATTGTAAATTATACTTTATTCAGTAATTCATCATATGTGTAACAATATTTGTAATAGTTAATAACAATATTATGGTATTATATATAATATAATTAGCAATATTGTATAATAGGTATCTAAAATATATAATACCATAATATATGTATATTCTCATATACCATATACCATCTCTGTTAGAGGATCCCAAAACATTTGAATGTTTGAATATATTCCATCATTTTGATCCTCTAACATTTGACTGTTAGGTTACGTTAGATACTAATATGACGTGAATAGGACGAGAAATAAAAAGTAATCATTATACTTGTATTTTATTATAAAATTATATAATAAAATGGAAATAAATAAATAATATTATCACTTAAAGCTAAGCTTATGTACAAAATCATTGGCGCTATATAGAGTGCATATAATAAACTGAAGGTACACAAACATTGCAAGGTTCTAAGTTTGCTACTGAAGACAACATTTCATTAATATCACTTCACTAGATATTCATAAAGGCTAACAGTCTCATATTAGCGTCCGTCTCTTGGATTTGTACAAACATATCTTAATATATAGTATCACTTTGTGGGAGGTGCGTAGCTTACTTGCCGAGGAGGATTTTGCGACCAGCGCCCATGTTAGAGCCAGCCTGGGTGGCACCCTTGTTGGAACCGGCCTGAAGACCGATAACGGTCTTGCCGGCTTGGAGGACTTCGTCGGAGAAGTCACGCTTGCATTCCTCAGAGGGCTTGGGGCCAAGGTACGGGCCGCTCCATTCGGCATGCCTGTAGGTCTGTTAACAATATAAAACAAATTAGTCAAGGTATCCGTGTGGTGACGGATTAAGAATACAAATGTCACTACCCCTTTCTATCCCGAGGGTGTCGTAAGAGTCGACTAAGGGAGTAAGTAAGTCTAGCAGACAATATCCACCGGAAGAGAGGGAAAAATCGAAATAAAACCCTATTCCAACCCGTCTGGCCAGCGTGGTATAGTAGGCTAATATCCCTCCAAATGTTTGGAGGAGACCCGTGCCCAGCAGTGGGACGTTTATGGGTTGAGATGATGATGATGAGTCAAGGTGTGTTTATCGAGGTAGTATTCTACAATAATCTCTCTCTATAAATTAATGGCATTTAGCCGTCGTGACACATTATCATGACTCTGCAGGGGTTCTTCAATTTTATAACCTTTTACTGAGTTTATTTTGTTCTAATAGATGCTGCTACGTATTAATGACTGAATTTGCATTTAATTTAAGTCGAGTTATAAATAATAGAAACATTGGAAATCAAGAGATAAGAAAGTCGCGAAGGAGCATTGGCGTTGATAATAATTTTGATTATAGAATCTGTTTCGTTTATTTAGTAGCAGAGTCTAATTAGAGTCGAGTGGTTATTAAAATCATGATCACCATTCATAGAAAATCGTGTCAAAAGAGGAATGTGACTTATGAAGATCTATGTTAATGTAGTATTTTGATTACCTACTTATCGTAACATAGATAGGTTAAGGGCAGCTAAATTCAACCTAACCTAACGTGAACCTGAACGTATTAGTTTCAAACATTCCCCACTCGGCCTCAGCTAACAACGCGACCTTGGATATTTATGAAAACTGAGGTAATGTTGCAAGATGCTCGTAAAATTTGTTTGAACTTGGCATCATGCCAACTCCTTATATTCTAAACGTATCTTAAACCAAACAATCTGCGAACACATTATTTTATTCGATACTTTGTCGGGTTCCTAAATTATGTTTAGTCGGGCATAATTGTTGATAATAAATGTGTTATATTTAAATATAACCGTGTGTGTGCATTGTGATTTAATTTTGATGCGGTAATAACTATTATGTTTACAAAGCTATAAAGTATATTGCGTAATAGCATGTACTATTTTTTGGAGCTCGTAAATTTCAACGGTATGTGCTGAAATATATATTTAAGAGTTTAAAGTCCAGTGCACGTTTATACAACTTGTGTTACGTCGGAATTGGAATGATTTAAAGAAATATGTCCTCACCTCACGGCCGAGAGCGAACAGTGTGTTGGTGACCTGGGCGATGTCCTTCTTCTCCCACAGATCAACAGTTTGGAACACATCGATGTCGGGTACACCGTAATTCTTGATAGCTGCCTGGAAGCTGTACAAAAAGAAATTTATTATGTCTATTCTTTGTTTATAATAAATCCAACAGTATTTGGCTAATGATTTGAGGTGGTAATTAGAAACGTAGGTTATTAAGTTTTTGTGATTAGGAATTAAACGCCTATCTTACTGTAATTGCTATGTTACTTTGACGTGAATAACCTTATAGTATACTAGCTGTATTTATTTGTTTATTCGATTTAGGTCAAGAACACAAACAATAGTTTTGTATCTTCACACTAATTAACATGGTTTTGTAGATAAGTTATAAATTACTATAGTATCTAGCAAGTAGCAATATGCGTTTTTTTACGTCACTGAAAACCGCCCACGACACAATTTTTTTTTTATATATTAGAGATCGGCTTTTTTCGACGAATGACTGAAACTCCGTCGTCCCACCCACTACTTCTAAATTCACAGATGCAATAATTTACAAAAAAAAAAGAACGGAAATTCGCATACTTATACACATTGCTGGTATACTATTTTTAGGTCATATTAAATACAACAAAGACGATGCATTTTTGTGAGCATTTCAATAAGGTGACTCTTAATCCAATACAATTTAATCAAAGCTTTAGATTTGACTTACTTGGTGATATTTTCCATCATCTTGAACTGTCCACCAGAGGTGTTGATCTTGGCGACGGAACCAGGCTTCAGCTTGTTGATGAGCTGGCAGAGGACTGTGCCGTCCCTGATAACATCCTCGTAGGCTTCGCTAGGGGGGAACTTAGCACCAAGGATGGTTTCGATCCACTCCTGAGCTTCCTTCTCCTGATCAACGTTGCGCTTGGAGGCCAACTGTGTAAAAAAATGTAACGATCATGATTTGCGTCAGTCTTGAATTTTCAGTGAGAGCTTGGCTTTTAGGTTTTTAATATTACATAACTTTTTAAACTTTAAATATTAATATTTAATAAACGTTGAAACTACAAAATATTTAGATAGATTTTTAGGCGATGTGATTCTGTTAATACAAAAATATAATAAAATGCAACTTTGATATATTTTTTTATGAAACACGAATAATGATTTACGACGAATGTGAAAATAAGTATTTAAAAACTGAGGCATTATTTAATAAAATGACACTTTTTGTTTTAAATGGAGATATTTTTAAAGTGTTTTTAATGGAGTGTGAAAAATTCTGACCTTGGCGCGGACTTGACGTTCCAGAGACATGTTGTGTGATGTGTGTGGCTTGGTGTGTGTTGTGGAGTTAGTGCGCCGTAGAAAGCACCGCTAGACTGAACTCCTGAAAGCTGAGTCCACGTATTTATAGAGCGGGCGGGCAGGCTGCGCCCTTCTGGAAAACTCGTGCGCAGCGTAACGCCACCCGATGATCCGCCGATACAAAATAGCAGGCTGACTCAACAACCTTTGTTCATACTCATGTAAAATATTAATTGGTAGATTAAATCGATTAGATATATTCTAACGTCTATGTAAACCTAATATTAAAAAGCTGAAGAGTTCGTTTGTATTTTTGGTAGAATCTCTGGAACTATTACTAAGATTATAAAATATCTTTTTGGATTTTACTTTAACTTTTGAGGAGTATATCATCACGCTACAGTCGAGGAAGTCTTGGCAGTAGCAATTAACGTGATACGAGACGTAATCGAAATTTAACGCGAATGTAACCACGGCAAGTACTTCGTTTTATAAATAAACTAAAAAATAATATATTTTTTACAGAATTCATACTTAGA
This sequence comes from Trisateles emortualis, assembly GCA_947095525.1. Lineage (NCBI taxonomy): Eukaryota > Metazoa > Arthropoda > Insecta > Lepidoptera > Erebidae > Trisateles > Trisateles emortualis. The sequence goes on along the minus strand of OX352736.1, from coordinate 9,884,614 downwards.
ATGCGTTTTATAAAGAGCTGTATATGTATGTATCTAAGATTAATTATAATATTAACTAATAAAATTAATTACAGTAATTTATAAATGTCTAGACTTCAGTAGTACGGAAGCTTGATGAAGTACACATTGGTAGTTGTTGTAACAAATGTCGTAAGGGACATTCTAAGGCTAAGTCCTTTACGACATTTATTCCACCGGTTTAACAATTTATATGACATGTGGTTGATTTATTTTATTTCCGACAATACTCTATGTACTATATGATAATGACTTACAAGAAATCATCGTTTTATTTATACATATAATAGAGCGATAATAGCAGAGTGAGAAAGAAACATATTGTGCACATGAGGTGTGGGTTCGATTCCAGATGACAGTACCAATGTGAATTTCACTTTGCGAATTTGTACGTAGTAATTTAACGATTTACGGTGAAGGTTCTATGGTGGAGAAAAATATCGTGTAGATGTCTTAGAAGGAATTTAAAAGGCATGTCTGATACACCAATCCGTATTGGGAAAGTGTATGGAGATTATCAGCTTTCTGAATGGATGGAAGACGAGACTCGTGCCGTACCCGTGCCCGTAGGACATTATTTGACTTGCTATTAAATAATAGCTATCTTGTTTAATAATGCTAAGCTTTTTCATAATATAATAAAACTAGGGGTCGCCCGCGACTTCGTCCGCGTGGTAATTCGGAATATTTTCCCCGATTTTGCAACATATCTCACTACTGCTCCACTCCTTTTGATCATAGCGTGATGTTATATAATAATAATATTAATCATTTATTTCGTGTCGCATAAACACAGAGATAAATACCTTATAGACTAGCATACATATAAATACACATCTTGGGTTAGTATAAGAATATACATATATAGCCTATAGCCTTCTTAGATAAATGCACTATTAACAAAAAACATATTTTCTAATCGAACCAGTACTTTCTGAGATTAGCGCGTTCAACCAAACAAACAAACTCTTCAGCTTTAAATATTAGGATAGATGAAATTTAAATTTAATTATTATGATTTATTGATACAGACAAAGATAATTATATTATGAGTTTCTCTCCAGTCGGGCTTTCTCGCTTGTATGTTGCCCTACCTTTATGCATGTCTATAGTTACAAACATCTTACATTGCTTTGCTTTTAAGATAATTGTAGCAATTCAACTTTGGCGGTAAAAAAAAACTTTAAAAACACATTTAGTATTTATAAAATGACTGCTTGGTTGGACTCGTTCGTTCCGTGAGTTACTGGGGTTCGATTCCTGGTTTGGCCAAAGTGATATAAAAAAAATCTGTCAGAAAATTCTCAGTAGTTTGATATCGTGCCCGATTTAATGAAATAGATTCGCTAATACAAATATGTTTCGCCAGCTATGTTAGGGCAATGCATTACCCTAACATAGCTGTCGAAAGATAGGTGTCAATCAAAAATAGGTGTAGTAAGTAAATTTTATGAGGAAAATTAATTATTACTGTTATATACATCTCTACCTATCCCTTCAGGGGAACGTGACGTTGTAATGTTATGTTATTCTAAATTATTCCTACCTATTTTTTTATTTGTGTTTGCTTCACCATGAGGCAAAGGTCTTACCCTAAGTTTAACAGATATATACTATTTAGTTGAAGGCACCTAAGGGCTGTATCATGACGTCCCTTAAGCGATTCATTTCCCATCCATATTTGAAATTCGTAAGATGTAAACTTTATTACCTGGCTTCAAGGTTGTGATGAATAAAACTTCTAACTAAGATCAAAAATAAATCGCTATAAAGACGTAATAGTACAAGACCCTGGTCATAACTCTAGTGGTTTTTGGCTTGCTCCAACAGCTCTATGAAAATCGTATCAATAAAGAAATCTTCAATTTCCTTTTATGGTATTTATGCAGCGCGTAGGCGTAGGCGCTACGATGACGCTGCGCGCCCACTCTTGCGCACGGCTGAGAACCCGCTGACTTATCATTGTCGCCGAATCCCACGCGAAACGCCCATTCTTCGTCAAAATATAAAAAATACCTTCAGTCGAAAAAAATATGTCTGAATATTAAATCATTGGTAAAATTATCTCAGTGAGATTTCTCTTTGAAGTACTTTTGTTAATAGAACAGACTAAAAAGCATGTGAATCATAATACTGTTTCGTGTTCTTTATTCATAATTGTGTTGAAGCTTTACAGCAAAGTATTGACGAATTCATTTGCGACATTCGCGTATTTCATGTTTAAGATAAATAACTGTATATTCCTAGACACATAACAAAGAATCATGCTCATAATTCAAAGATTTACCTTAAGTGAGAATCAAACCCACAATCTTCTCACTAAACCGACAGGCAAGTCAAAAGTCAACATTTTACCAAGTCAAAAGTCAACATTTTACCAAGTCAAAAGTAGCTCAAAAGTAGTGCTCAGCTCCATAAATTTAACCCGGGACTTTGCATTTAGAGGCTAACATTAGTGTTAGCCTACAAAACAGTGAAATAAAGTATTATAATACAGAAAACGATCATCTTTGAATTGGATTATAGGAATTAGACGCTAGCAGGCACGTTTTAACTCACGTGGCGCCATGTGTTTATAGCAACCCAATGTTTATACGTGGAGTAGTCATCGCTTGCGCATTCAATCCTGTCGAATACGATTTACCTAGCTACCTAGACGCATTATAACTAGTTAAGTAGTATCTCGGTCAGCTTAGGACCGTGTGATGTGGAAAACCTTGGAAGAGGCCTACGTCCAGCAGTGGACAACTTATGGCTGAAATGGAAGTAGATATTATCTACATCAATAATATTATAATAATAATATTATAAAAAGAAAAGATTTGGATTTTTTGTATATTTGTGTTGAATAAACTTAAAAACTACTGAACCGATTTTTTAAATTCTTTCACCAATAGAAAGCACATTATCAACAAGTAACATAAATAAATAAATGTGTATGTGCATAAGTACACGGTATACCTATAGAGTTTCCGGGTTGGATCTCGAGTACAGAATACTTACTATAGTACAAGTAAGTAATCTGTGTCTCGGATAAGGTGATAAGTATTAGACTTTTTATCTAAAATGCTTAGAGTAAGAAATTATACTATGTTCAGTAATAGTGTCGCCTCCCACTACCGATGTAGTAGAAGGCGCCAACCGACGAGAGATAGACACCCAGGTAATTTTGGGCTGATGACCTAACTTAGTTGGCGAAACCGGGTGTCTATCTCTTCGGGAAAAAGGCACTTGTGGTCTAGTCTACCACCTGTTTAACATTTGTGTTACTCAGTGTTACCCACAGATAGTTGCTCTTATAGGTATACTTTTTGTCATAATATGACAATGCTTTGGTCTCTCTATCACCGTACCGATTTGGCGAATAGCACAAGACAGAAGACTAAGCTATATTTTCTCGTGTAGGAATCGTAAGGGCCTCTGAATATGATTATTTATTTTCTATTCCTGTTGACTTTATAACTAGTATTTTTAGAGGATGTTAAATACGTAGGCAGATGTTATTACTAGTATCAATTTAGAACGGATAGCTCGAGATGAATTCGTTCGTATAAAAATATGAATTGCCAATATATCTGTCTACGGATTAATGATTTATCACGATTACGTAAGTAAAGTTACAAATATACATCGGATTTCTGTGAATTTGATTTGTTTGAGATAAACACCTATGTTATTTAAGGTCATTAGCAATGTTGATAAGCGAATACCAGTCTGTGGCATATTTTGTGATATGACTCAGGCCTTTGATTACGTACATCATAAAACTCTCTTAACTAAGCTTGAAACTTACGGCATTAGAGGCAACGTTATTAATTTAATTGAATCATACCTAAGTAATAGAACTCAAATAACAGAAATTAATAAGATAAATACAATAACCAAACGTGAAGAGATTTCACGATCCTCAGAACGTATAGTTAAATATGGGGTGCCACAAGGAAGTGTACTTGGGCCTCTTCTATTTATACTTTATATAAATGATCTACCAAAACATGTAAATTACCCAGTAACACTATTTGCAGATGACAGCACTTTAACTATACCCTGTCATAATGTAAATACATACGAATGTGACATTAATAACTCTTTAAATTTAGTGGCAAAATGGCTAGATTATAATAACTTAAAAATTAACGTCAATAAAACTAAATTAATTCATGTTAGTTAAAGAAATCAGGACAAAAGTCGCCTTATCGTACAATCTAATAATGTTACTGTAGAAGAAATTGAGAGTACAAAGTTCCTCGGACTTATAATAGACAAAAGATTAAAATGGAAGCCACAAATTGAAATGCTGAGCAAAACAATTCACAAATCTGCATACGCTCTTAGCACTATAGCTTCAATAATTAATACAGATGCACTCCTTTCTGCTTACTACGGACTTATTTTTTGGGGTAACTCTGTCGAGAAAGATACAGCTTTTAAATCTCAAAAGAGATCTATACGGTCGATGTTTAAACTGAAATCCACAGATAGCTGTTTGCCATATTTTAGACAGTACAAAATACTGACACTACCATGCTTATATATTTTGGAAGTGGCGCTGTTTGTAAAATCGAATCCAAATCGATTTTTGCGTCTAACTGACGTCATACCAAGAAATAGACGAGACAACAGTAAGATTTGCCTACAGACTGCTAAAACAACATTAATGCGCAAAAGTGTCTTCTGCATGGCCCCCAACATATTCAATAAAATACCTAAAAGTTGGAAGGAACTCGATATATTTTCATTTAAAAAAAGGCTTCGAAACTTTTTAGCAGATAAAGCTTATTATAATATATGTGACTTTTTTGATGAAAAAGTCATTTTTTCAAAAAATCATTTTTGTAATTTATACCTAATTGTTTTTATTTTTGTCTTATTTTGTGCTTTTGTTATTTGTTGAATTTCTTTGTACTAGCTGACTTAATTATTACTTTTTATTTTTACGGTTGTGTAACCTTTCGCATGCCTAATGGTAAAATATGGTCGAACTTATATCCTATACCATGTAACATCATACTGTACACCCATATTTGCGAAATAAATTATCTTTATCTTTATCTTTATGTGTACATAAAGATTCATTCTAGAAGAAATTTTTTTTTAAAGGACAACTCCCGCACTAGAGAAAAAGCTCTGTGTCTCAAAGGACTTTACAAACATACAATTAACGGACACAAATTACACCCAGACTCAGAACAACACTTTGTGGGTCACACAAAGTTTTGTCCTGTGTGGGAATCGAACCCACAACCTCGTGCACAGCAGGTGCATACTGCGGCCACTGGACCACCAAGGCAGTCAATTTGCAGGCTTTGGTATTTCTGATCATTTTTAACTATTAGGTATGATATTTTTTATATAAAAATCAAACTACAATGTTTTGCTACTGGCGCTTATAGCTCAGGATTTATCCTAGTTTATGTTGCCAGAAATAATAATTATTATAATTAAGTATCGTATGTCTAAATGTTAATATGCCTAAATGAATAAAAATAAATGTCTAAATTACTGCAATTAATATTATATTTGTTTTTTTCTGTGACATTACTATTATTTACCCCAACAATAAGGCAACACTAAATCATGAACTTTGACTGGCCTGTTGGTTTAGTGGTTAGTGACCCTGAGAGAAGAGTACAGAGTTTCAGTCCCATACATTATAAATCTTTGTGCGATTAAAATAAGACTGTTACATGTTATATTTAGGTAATAACTCCAGGAAAATATATATTCAGAAATAATTATATTTTCTGGTTGCCATAAGTAGTACAAGCTCTGCTTAGTTTGTGATCGGAAGGCTGAAGTCCGTCCTACTAGTCACCAAGCAAGTTTCTAGAATTTTACGATTAAATTTTCATTTCATCTTTTACAAATAACACATTTTTAATTTTATGACTGCAGACAGAATTTGCAACGGTATGTCGAGGGTAAATTCTTAGTTGCTGCATATAAATGTTTATGACTTTTATCTAAATTACCTATTAACTCGATCTATGCGGTGGTGGTGTGCACACATTTAAGAGCCAATGATAAGTTGTTTTTTAAAGATTACCACATATTAAGAGTTAAATTTTCAAATTTTCAAATTATGTCTACATTTATTACTCACCAAAAACATGCAAGTATATGAAATTACTTACTTTGAAAATGTAACCTAAAACAGTTCATGCCTTATTTAATCCCCTTAGGAATGAAATTTCTTAAAATAGCTGTTTATTGCTCACTTGCGTCAATTAAAGAACTTTTCTGCATTTTTTTAAATGTTTGTAGCTTCTGTAGTTTAGGCTCTGATAGATCAGTCAGTAGATACCAAATAGTAACTCAAATAGACAGAATTTTGTAAAACGTAGTAAATTTAATTGTGACTACTTATCTATTATTATGATTAATTAACTTGACTGCACTCTGGTAATCTATCTGTCGTTACGTTCTTATGATAACTGCCTGAGTGTACAGTAAGACTTCTTTGTTTATCAAAATTAAAATCTAATGTTGGCGATTTACATGCTAGGTATATATCTTGCTTTTTAACATTTAGCATTGATACAAATGCGAGTAATCAACTTCACTACGGCTTTTTGCATTGATACCAACCCGATGCAAATTTCTTGTAAGTGTATCGATGTAGCAGACACTTGAGAGCATGTCTTCAGCGCTCATTTAGGAATGCGTTTTGAAAAACCGTTTGCCTTTCTTAGGGATACTCCATCTTAAAAGTCTGGTGTAATAAAATTGGTCGGCAATAGGCAAGATAACTGCTAATCACTAGGCGAGCCGTATGCTTGTTTGCCAGCCAAGTAGTATAAAAGATACACGCGTTAGCTTTAAATACATATACCTACTTACTACTTTATACATGATAACAGCGACTGGTAAATCACTAACTTACCATAATTACCGTTCGGCAAAGTCCCAAAATATAAAGTGCATTTATCGCATACTACTCGAACGTAGAAATAAATCAAGTAGCTCATGATAGGTCCGTCAGCTTTCCGTCATCAGCGTTAATGAATATATCTCTCGAAATAATTAAAATGGATACGTAATTTAATTTATGAATGGACAAATGAGCATGTGTGTCTTGTAAAAATAGTTTTACTTCATCAAGACAGTTTTATTTAAAGAACATGATTGGCATTCTAACAATGCTGTAATTTGCAATAAAAAAGACTGAAATATATTTTTACTCATTGATCGAGAATGCAATATTATGTTTCACTACAACTGAGGTTCAGTGCGCAAATAATGTAGAAAATAAAGTAGTTATTAATCTTATTAAGGGGGGGTAGGGCACTGTAGTAGCGCGCAAGCCAGACTGGGGAAGGACCTTACAGAAATCTACAGCCAAATAATTACACACATCAGTGTAGTTGCGTTCCTGTGTGTGAGGACAGGTCTTCAGCGCTCATTTTAGAATGCGAATTTGTTTAGAAAGAAACGTTTTAAAAAAAGTTGTATTTAAATACTATGTAATAACATAGTATTGAAACACAAAATTAAAAAAATTAAGTATCGTTTACATTTTTTTGACGCCGAAGCCGACGCCGACGCCGACCCAGACGCCGTCGCCGACGTCGACCCAAACGCCGCCGACTCTGATGCCGACGCCGACGCTGACGCCTACGCCTACGCTGTCGCTGCCCCTGACATGTGCAAAGTGAAAGGTCTGAAGACAAGACAATACAAGTACTCCTTGCCACTCGACGACTACCAGTACCGATATTCCCCGGGAAGTCCCAGGGTTTGGGGAAACGTTGCCGGTTCTGGAATTCCAGAACTGGTAACCTTTACTCCTGTTATTCAAATTATCCATAGACCTATCTGCTTACCGTCAGACAACGCTACTTTATTAGTTATTAAAATATTTATACAGTATTGTAAGATGTTTAACTATGTACCTAGGTATCTTACCGTCCCTATGTAGCATACTGTTTTATATTTGTTAATACATACATTTTTATAATAGCAAACCGTATATCCATCACGCAAATATGTGTCCTGGGTAGAAAGGAGTCCAGTTAGGAATCTGAGTCACAAAGCTATTGCTTTAAAGACCAAGACGACAGTCGAGTAAATGTTATGTTATATAAGAGCCGGAATTTAAATTTGGTGAAATCTTTTAAACTTTTTTAGGTCCCACGTGCATCAAGCTATAAATACCTTTTAATAGCTATTTAATACTTGTCATAAGATGCACTATAGCTGTTAATTATCAGATTAATTAAAGGGAGAAAAAGTCTTTAAGGGAGAAAAAGTGAAAGAGTTTGTATGAAAGTTCATTCTATTTAAATACCTACGTTAGACTAGGGGTTTAAGGTTTTTGAAAATTCTGCAACTTGCCGTACTGAAGTCGTTTTATTTTTGTTAAAATTATATATTTTGACTACCTCGTTTAATCCAGGACATACCTAAGTTTAAACTAATATGACACACACAGCTGGAGTGAGATTAAGTTAGATAATATAAAACGCCTCGTATTGTTTTTTCGAACCACGGAATCCTAATCCCAAAGCGTAGTACACGCAAAGGTACTAAAACATAAATAGATCATCTATAAATAACTGCATAAATCATTTTATAACAACAAGAATTTTAAGCGAAAGAGACTTTTCATATTAACGTATGTAAACGTTCCAATGTAAACCTAGAGCTGTCTTCTACACAGATGAAAAATACACTGTCGGTGACAGAGTGCGTCGGCCCTACGACGGACAAGGTCGACATATACCGGGACTCAAGGTGGACATCATTCGTTCTTGGAATGTACTAGCAGCCCGCCCCAATTATGCCCGGATTTAATAGATCTTTATTTTATGGGATACATTTTCAATCATCTATCTTTTATTAAGTACTAACCAAAAGCAGGTACTTAAGTATATAAAATTTCGTGCTTCTTACTTTGAAAATGACAGAGTTACATACAACCGTTCAACTCTAATTAATCCACTCAGGGGTGAAATTGCCAAAAATAGATACCTTTTTCACTTACTTTTTTTTTAAAAAAGACTACTCCCGCACTAGAGGACAAGCTCTGTGTCATGGGGGACTTTACAAACATACAATTAACAGACACAAATTACACCCAGACTCAGAACAACTCTTTGTGGGTCACAAGAAGTTTTTTTCTGTGTGGGAATCGAACCCACAACCTCGTGCACAGCAGGCGCATAGGTACAGCGACCATTGGACCACCAAGATAGTCAAATTTTTTTTAATAACTACCTTCAATACCTTTTATTTTGCTCACGTCAATTTACCTGCCTTTTTAAAACCTTTCTGCATTTTTAAAATGTTTTTAGCTTCTATAGTTTGGGTTCTGCATTAAAGAATCAGTCAGTAGGATAAATCATTATAGGTATACATACCTATAGATATATTTATCTTTGGTTCGTAATTATGGATCATCTCTCATCTACGTCGTATCGTACTTCAATTGCGAAGGTTAGGAAAACCAAGGTCACGTGTTCTGTGTGTCACACTAACTCATTTTTCATATGTGACCGAGCTTTTCCTTCAATGATTCATATTTAAATTCTTAGATGCAGTGTGTTATTTTTAGAGAATTTTTAATAGAGACCCAAATTTTGTATTTCAGAAATCCTCAAAGGGTATTTGTATATTATTGTAACTCGATTTGAGAAAAGTGAGTTACTTGCTGGTTCCTTCATTAAGCTTTACTCCCGTCCGTTCTACGAATCCATTAGGTTAATCCATACATATCCATTCGCCCTGCATAAGTGGTATGACCTATATAATATTTTTTTTTAATGCTTCACTGTCACAAAAAGTTACAATATAATGCTATTTATGAAATATGAATCAATGATTTTGATTTAGACAAATCTAAAGTAGTCGAGATTTGTCATTATTTGTTCCAGCAATCGTCACAGTGTTTATTTACCAGTACGGTTTGCCGCTGGCGGGAATTTATTGGTAAGGATTACTGAAATAAATCAATATACCTACCTAATAATGATGATTTGATTGCAGTCTCTTTTTGTGCTACCATCTTAACTCATATACTTACCAAATATCGATTATCTGGTAAAGAGTGGTCTGGGTTTCTTGATGGCTCATACAAAAGGTTGTGCCTTGTAGGAATCGAACCCACAATATGCTGCTCCATTGTAAATAGCGAGGTGACCAATAGGCCTATCAACAAATAATTAATGATTTTGTCAAAATCTCAACTCTAAATTCTATTATTTAATTATTGTTGAATCAGAACATCGACTATTATATAAAGATATACTAGTTTAGATACAATGAGATATTAAACAATATCATCAGAAAATAATAGGTACATACCTACTTGAACATTAAATTAGTCTGAAGTGAAACAAAGTTTTGAGCGTGAACTAACTAAATAACGTCCACTAAACATAATTTAGTTGTCGTGTTGCGCACAAGGTCAGGGTAAACACAAACAAAAACAGACGATTTATTGTTTGCTTTATTAAAACACCCTCCACAAATTCATCAATAATTACATACACTCGGGTACACCACTATTATCACTATTATTTACACAAATATTTATTACATATTTACAACATTAGGCAACGACAACGCGTGCTGTCTCCAACGAGAATATCAAACTATTAAACTATTTACTTATCAATAAATAATAATTTGTTTAAAATTTCAAAATAAAACTAATTATTTGGCGACTAGAAAAAATATTACACATTTACCATTTGCATGATATTTTAAAATTCAATTGGATTAATACATTTTATAATTCATTTAGGCATCGACGAATAAATATACCATTATTTTATAGGACAACATTTAAAATTAATTTCGTTCCTTTATTATTATTTGAATTCTTCACAGAATAAGTAAGTATACCTTTGACGTATACAATATTCGGAATGTTATTTACAGTCGTATCACACAAGATATTTATTATAATAAACTATTTAAAACTAACCACCCGTGTACATATACAGGCAACTTGTACGTTTAACCGTTTGTTACAATAAATACATCTAAAAATTATTTAGAGAGTTCATTATCGCAGACAATAACATTAATGGACACGATTTGGCACTTGGAATGTTAGTCGCGCGATCGAAATCTAAAACGTAGTCTCGTCACTTAACGTTCACTCGTCACTATGTAATCAGAGCCTCTAGACAAGTGGCATAAGCGATAGTCGAATCGAAAAATCAAAAAATAAAATGTATGGAATTTGACGTGAGTCTACGATTTAATGTCGTAAACTTACGTCAAATCCCATACATTTTCTTTTTTGACTTTTCGATTCGACTATCGCTTATGCCACTTGTCTAGAGGCTCAGGAATGTTCAGGAGATGCAGAGGTGGTTGTGGGGAGCGCAGTGCAGGCGTGACGCTGGAGCGCTCCCAGTGGACTCGTCGCGACTCGGACGTAGGGTCAACAAGGCGACGGAATTACGCCCATTAGAAAAGATGGTTATTCGTTTTGGCGAGAGTTCCCAGGTGGTCGGAGAGAAGATAATTAGGAGGCGCAACGCCCAGCAGCGGGAAGCCTGTAGGCTGACGAAGCAGGCCACAGCCACCAGTCCATTTGCCTCCGCTGCCGCTCACGGGTGGCAGTCCCACGTCCCCGCCAACTCCGTTCAGCTCCTCGCACAACTTGTTTGCTGTACAACAAATAAACGTGTTAGACTAATGACGCTTGACTCGTAAATAAACTATAAATAAGTATGCAATCATTTCTTGTCCATTTCACATTATTGTCGGTAGAGGCCATAACATTGAGTGTATACAAGTGTAGGACATTTTATATGAGCAAGAGTAAAGCAAAAGTCGTGCAACACAAATCTGCTCGAATATAAAATCAGACTGCAGCTCGACTGGCGAATATGAAATAATCGTGGTAACGCAATTAAGCGCTAATCACCTAATCCTTGCTGCGCGGCTCCGTTGTTTATTCAAGCCTGAGTGACAATCGCGCGCACAATTAGCGCAAATGAGCCGAAGTGAAAATCTGGCGGCGGCAGCCAGCGGCGGCGGCTAATGTGATTAATACGACCACAAGTCCGCATTAGCCGGTCGCTGGTGAACCACCAACGGTGGTTAAAGCCGTGTACGACGCTAATCTATCCCTTGTTATGCTGACACGTGTTAAGCTATCTTTTATCTGTTCGTATGCTTTCTTTAATAACATCTTTAGTTATTATAGGTATAGGAGCAACATGTTTTGCTTTATTACTAATAGATATATTCGATAACAAGACAATAAGAAGAATAAACCGTACAAGCTGCTATAAAAAAGATAATCAACATTGAAGCGTCATCATCATCATGTTAGCCGAAAGACGTCCACTGCTGGACTTAAGACGAGGGTCTATATCCAGTGTGTATTGCCAGAGATAATTGACAGTACAGCCACGTGGTCTCTGATAACCTTAAAGTCACTCAATGAGCTATTTATGAAGCTATGCTTAGTGTTTCTAAGCGTGATAAAATTCTAACTGAGCCGATCCGCATACGAACCAAAGATACAGACATAGTCTGAATGAATTGAAATTCCGATGAGCGGGCCAGTAGTAAGAACTAATAACCGATGGGGAAGATAGGTTCTCGAGCGGTGACTACGTTCAGCAAAACACAGCATGGGATGACATTCCACTAGGTGGACAGATGACCTGGTGAGAGCTACAGGCAGATACTGGATGCAGGCCACTCAAGACCTGCCTTTGTAGCAGTGGACATTACTAGGCTCAGAAGATCCCGATGATTTTATTGTTATAGATATTAGCCATCTTCATATATAATTATAACGTTGACCTTAAAATAAATTTAGATCAAGTGCATGTTTACATTAACTGATGAAAGTTCATGGTAAACAGACCTATTTGTTTATAATAAACGAGTATATTATATAACGGAAACTAAAAGCTTTATCGGTTATTTAAAAATATCTATCTATCGTCTCGCCAGAATTTTGTGGTGGAATATTTTGCTTTCCTAAAATATTACTACGAAAGTTCATCAGGAAATCTAAGATGGCCATATAAATATATCTCTTCGTTCCGAGAACACTGTGTTTTGTCAAGGAAGCTACTTATTTTTAAGTTAAGAAGGCGCCTTCTAAAAAGTTTTTTTTACATTTTTCTAGCAAAAAGACGAGATGGTTATCTCACTTTGGTTCCGCTTACTGAAAATGAAATAATTATCGACTGGCCTGTTACTTAGTATATAATCTATGATGTTTCACTATCCACTAGACGACTGAAGGTCCCACCTAGGGCGAATGTTTGTGTGATGAGCACGTATCTTTATTATGGGTGTAATTTATAATTATAAATATATGTTTACTAGTTGTCTAGTTGCCATAGTACAGGCATAGTTTCGAATCAGATGGTTGTGTGCTAAGCCTATGTATTACAAGTGACTTCTTTCCCATTTGGCTACTATTGCTCCTTTTACCTGCTATTGGGAACACCTTAATGAAGTCTGGCAATTTTGTATTTTATACAATACAATCACGAACACATTCTATATTTAAGAACCACTAATTCGAAGAGCCGTATATATATTGTCGAAAGCAGCCTTGTTGTGTTCACCCACGTAAACATGTGAACTGAAATAGTGCGTAGCGGCTCTCGGATTGGCTGCTCGGAATGACTCACTCGGCTATAATTTCGACGATCAATGTAACATTGGTAAGATATGATGTTTAAATATATCGAGTGACATCATGATTGGAACGAAAATATCTCAAAGGAATTTAAAAAAAGAAAAACTAGCTCTCTACGAGCTGAAGTACATTAACGCTAAATAATTGTTTTAAACTAAAACAATCACTAGTGAAGTAGAAGTGTAGAAAACGAAAAATAATGTAGCACTGTACCTACACACTAGTTTTGTTAACATAGCACTGGCAGTGTGACGTTTGAAATTTGACGATGAAAATGATTAAATCGATCTTCAACCGATTGGCTAATTCAATGATCAAGAGCCTAGGGATTTCAATCGATATGTTTTAATTTAACCTTTTCTCATTTTCATTCATCTCCATCTCAAAATGTTAAAATATCACAATATGCCTATGCTACGTTTCGATTTTTTCATTTATTGTGGTAAATCCGAAAGAACAAACTTCCATTTCTTTAATAAAGCGCCAAAAAATAAAACAATATTAACTAAAAACTATCAATAAGGTACCTATTAAACTCTTTGAGCGTTGTCCAACAACTAGACTGTCTGACGACTTTTTGTTTTTTTTTAAATACTTGTTCTCATTAATTTAAGTCATAGTAGCAATTAGCGACACATTTTGACGTATACGATATTTTAACAAAAATAAGGGTATTTTTTGCTTAAGAAAAAAAAAGATATTTTTCTTTATAGACGTCATTTGTTTGCCAAAAAAATTAAACCAAAATAAATACTCGCTTTTTGCAGACAAAACATGAAATCGGAGGAATGGGTTTACGCAATTTATATTATTAAACTTCATCGCGCGGAAACTTTTTACATGTGGGATAGTAAACGTCAGAAAGACTTCTTAATGATTAAAATCATTCTATTTAATGATTATAGCTATCCAAGAAACTCGTAACATATGTAATTTTATATTTCTAATAACTGCTTTTATAATAATTTATATGTTTAATAAAAATAATAAATTGAAGATATATTTCATACTCAAATATTTTATGGTACTCATAGCTCAAAATAAAACGCCCTTAGTACAATGACGTTTTATAAATATAGACGAGTCACACTTTAACTTATTGTATGTACTAATAAAACTAGACAGATAGTAGATACCAGATACAGAGATATATCCAACAGTGGGCTGCGATAGTAGCCTGATGATAGCTAATATCGTTTTAGTCAAACAGATTTTTTTACTTCACTGAAAATGTACCTAACTGTATCAGTATTGATTTTAGGTATACATATCAAACAAGACATCATGAGACGATATGCTCGAGCACGAACGATTTTGGTGTAAATTAGCAGCTAAGACTTTGCTCAAGCATGAGAGAGTATATAGTAAATTAACTTCAGGGACCTCAGACCTATGAATCATATCACCAATATAGAAAACGGATACCGCATCTATACATAAAAACATCTTAGCCTTAACATGTCACTCTGTCATAGATTTTTCTCTTGAAGGTAAATTGACGTAAATATTTTGAAATATACGGTAATAAATCATATCATTTTAAATATAAGTGTTTCATGAAAGAAAAACCGAAAAATCAGCACGAATATATATCATGCATTTTCTGAGTAAATATAAATATTTTTGTTTAGATAAAAACGTGCAGTAAGTAAATAAGTGGTATTAAAAAAGCTGACCTTTAAAGAAACAGAGACAAACAAAAAGCATCTGCTCTTCTTTTTTAAAATCATTCTAAGACAAATTGAAAAAGAAGAATCAAGTATGTTTAAGTTTTATTGCACTTATTATACTGGCTTAATCAAAACACTTTTTTTTTCATCACTTTTATACGAAAGAGTTCAGAGTTCTTCACACTGTTGTTTTGGTCGCCTGGCATTACTGTTTTCCTTTTTTAAATTACGAAGCAAAGCCCTGTGTCGTGACGAACTTTACAAACAAATACTAACTGTAACTATCTGGTGATTATAAAGAGTGAACATCGTTGTTTGCTAGTTCTTATGATGGCTCCACTGTTGTCAGCGTATTAGACAGTAAAATGGCTGATAACATCTTTCTGGCTTGCCTACCACACTCATAATTCATGACCTTCATAAGTATTACTTTTAACTTGAATAATTAAATAAATTTTGAGTTCAAGTTAAGTTTGCACAGAGAACTGTTCCCAGGCTGAGTACTAATATCTTCAGTAAAAAAAGAGATATTCTGACAAGAAACGATCGTGATTCTAAACTCGGAACAACAATCTGTAGATGGCTGGTTTGCACAACACTATGCAGATGATGACATAAATGATTAATTTCAATTTGTTACACCTCTCTTACACCAAAAATGTTAAGTTATTTTTATGACTATTTACAAACATTCCTGAATGGATTGAATGATTTAAAGTTATGTCGTTTTCTGAATTCCATGTAGTGTTTGCCAAAGTGGCTAGTTTATATTGACGGTTACAAGATGAAAGTTATGCAAGATAAGTCTTATGATATTTCTTTAGTGCCAAGAACTCACGGTGCGATTTTCTCAGGACTACGCATGCGATGGCTCTAGCCGGCTAAGGAAAGAACTCGCGGAGCGATTTTATTAGTGATTGAATTCTGAACTGATTATTTCCGACAAGTAAGCCAAAAAATAAAAAACTTGCTTGGTGTATATAAAATAATTTTACTTACACCACCGCACCGATGCAAAAATGGCGTCTCAGTAACTTAGACTTTTTTAGACTGTTTTTAACTTTTATTTTGAAAGCTATAGGTACTAAACAAATCAATTTTTATTAATAGGTAAGGGATTTTATTCATAAGCTGGTTTAATCAGGTTTTTATTACGTGCTTTTCGAGGCGAATGAAGGGGTCTTATTGCGTTTTAAGAAAATAGGTAGGTCCCATTTATGGACTGACCTCAGCAAGTTTCTTAATCTTAATAATTCTGAAATATCAAGAAGAATAAAAATACCTTACAAAAGATCCCCATGGGTGGATCGATCGATCTGAGTATTGAAGTGCTCTGTTTATAAGGGACCAAACAAAACAAGATAAGAAAATCAGGTAGACGTAGAATTTATAATAATAAAAAATATCAGTCAATTTTTTTAATGTCTTTGGGCACAGTGATCGTGGTAAGACTATTATATAGACAGACAGGAATTTTATTTAAAAATCAAGTAATACTGGCTCAAATTATTACCCATTAAAAACATATAATGCGTTACATCGTCCTAATAAAATGTAACGTACTGTACAGATGTAACATTATGAACAAAAGTTTATAGTGAACAGTATTTCTGTCGGCATACCCTGCGCGGGTAGTTGATCAAATGTGACTTAATGTGAGAGCTAAATGTGGCGATGACGTAGACAATGCGAGGAGTAAGGTAAACATTTCGTGTGTGTCGTGTGAAAACTGATGCGAAGAATGAAGCCCGTAGGCTCCGTAAAAAAAACTTTAAAAATATGATTTTACTTTAACATACTATGTATTACGAGGACAACTGAACGCTAGTAAAAATTCGGAGTGAGCGGTTCTTTAAAGTCCGTTGAATAGAGCATCACTCACGCGTTGCCAACACCACATATTGCAACACCAAAATTTTTTGTAACAGTGGAATATGCAATGTTCTTTTTAAACGATACCCTTAAATGAGTACTACCATGCCATGGAGACACACCGTGTGGGTACGTTATCTACACGGGAGAAATGTTTGTGTGGCCCACAGATGTTTGATTAGCGTTACTAGATGTACTTTATGGACCTATGTGGTGCAGTATTAACAAACCACTGTTGTAATGTGGATCGATCTCCGGGTTCCTAAAAAAGTTTCGATATTATGTCAGGAAATACTCAGTATCAGCCCAAAGTCTATAGGGGTGAACATACAAATACAAATGCAACAGATATAGATTAGGATCCTGATATATTAGGATATGATATCACCGCCTACATAAAGTCCACAATTCATTTGTGGGACTCGGGGTACGTTTTTATAACAAACTACCTCTTGAAGTTATGAACCTACCCTTACACAAATTTAAACTAGCGGTAAAAAATCATCTTTTAAGCAAGGGTTATTACACTATTAATGACTTTCTAAATGATAAAAAGTCATGGGGTTAGTTGCTAATTTTGATACAGAATTATATAAGAATAATAACTACAAATTTGTAAGGAGACGTTTTGTGATCATTATTGACTTTCTATTTAGTTTTTTTTTTATTTTTTATTATTATGTCCTGGATTGTCATGCTCACTGAAATGCCATTGCTTGTGGTGTCGTATTGGCCGGGTCATTTCCTTCCCTCTAATATGGCGAAGGAAATGATGGCTGGTCCGTGCGTCATGCTCGTGAACGGGTGCTACTTGGGGTGGCTGGTCAATCTTGGCATGATTTATTTTTAAATAATAAAGATATAGTTTTTAGATTCTTATTAAGAACGCAATGTGATCTCGACACGTTTCTATCTTATACATACAAAAGGAAAGGATCCCTCATTGCCATACAGTGGAAAGCTAAATTCATTTTTTCCCTTCATTGTTTCCTTATTAATTTTTTTTTTTTTTACTTAAATTTAATTTTGTATGGAATATTGGGTTCCGTCCCTTTTTGTTAACACTAATATTGTAACTCATACCAAATTGTAAATGTTATACTCTGGCAATTAAAAAGAGTGGCCCGAGTTTCTTGCCAATTCTTCTCGAGGCCCAACCCTAGTCAGCGAATTGGCCGTAGGAAAAAAAGTATGCTGGCATATGTTTTTATGACGTTCATAAGTATCATGTATTTGATCTATATGAATAAATGAGTTTGACTTTGACTTTGACTTTGATCTACTTCTCTGGGTGAGCATATTGCAGGGGTCTTAGTTAGCAATACACCTATTACCCCTTCAAATTAGAAAGCGTGATATAAATTTGTATGTTAAAATACCAAGCAGGAAATTCTCACACAGAGCTTTTCACTGTGATTTGTGCGAGACCGAATTCATTACATAGGAATATAAATAGCATTGCATGTTCCAAACTAATATACGGAACAGGACAAATGTTATTCGTATGAAGAAACAATAAACTATGTTAAAAAACATAAATTTAAGATTATTTTCAGATTGCGACAGCTTTTATATGCAACAGCAACTGTGCATTACTATAAATATTTAGACTGACATTAAATACCAATATATTCATCAAGTGTATTGGTATAATATAATGTCCTACTTATATGCGTAACCGAATACTTAATTGTTAAGCTGAAGACTGTTAAATATTAATACGAGTATGTTATGAGTAACCCAATACTCTGGTGTTACAAGCACTCAGAAGCACTAATTAGGTCGGCAACGCTCGTGTATTGCCCCAGGTTGTCCGAGGTAAGGGTTACCATCAAGCTTGTTTGGCGTCTTAAGGAAACAGTAAGAAGTTACATAGCGAAGATCGATTGATTCTTTTACGATATTACTTAAATAAGTTTTAAAAAACCTATAACTTTTATAGGTAGATGTGTAGTGTAGAATGAGTTGTTTTTTTAGTCAATAAGCATAGGTATTCAAAGGGTAACTTACGATATTTACCTGCCGAAGTGATAGGCTTAAGATCAGGTGGTGATAAGTGAGGTAAAGCGTGATGGGCGGGTTGGGGCGCGGGCGCAGTGGGCGCGGGGTGCGGTGACGGCGCAGGAGACGTTGGCTTGTCCCGTTTGCCTTCGGCTTTGATAGGTGCCTCACCCGCCTTTTGTTGTGCAAGCCGTTCTTGTTTACGGAATTTTGCACGCCGATTTTGGAACCACACCTGAAAAATAAAAGAATACCTTATAAAACTAGAAGTACTACGTCTAATAATCAGGTGTCATCGTAGTTATAACAGGCTAGCAGTGCAGACTTGTACAGAATAATGGCCTGATAAAGAAAGGTCCATACAGCATACTGAACAGTTTATGCAAACTTACTCCATATAATCAAATAAGCAAAAGTAAATCATCGATAAAATAAATAATAAGATGATTTAAAAATTAGATAGTACAAACATACATTTATTATTTAAATATCTCTATATTTCTTATTTTATCGTTAATGCCCTACTCTGTTACCCAGTATTCTCTTCATGTAGGCACAGGTATTTATGTAGTTAATTAAAATCCCGACTCCAATGAATCGAAAGCATCGTAAACAAAACCGAACACAACAAAAAATATAATGAAAATGCCAGAAGCGGACGTGGGCTCGAATGAACAAACAAAGTTAGCGCTCGACCCGACTAATGGGAACGCATCCCGTGCATCGAGCGCCAAATTTTAATGCAAACCGTTTTATATTCGTTCGGATGCGCGCAAATCCGAATTGATCATAATTCGATTTGGTGCGAAAGATAATTGCAACTGCCACTGGCGCTGATTGAGCATGGTTGCGAATAAAAAATGCTTGTTCCACACACGAGCGGTCCGCCTGCTCTCGCTCCCGCGTCCGCTTCGCCTCTCGCACCTCGCGCACTCGCGACTCACACAATCACACGCATTGCTGTTTATTCATGCCAGCATACGCTGATGATGTTTGTTCACCTTTATACATATTTCTTCATTTCAAATTGGGTGATCTACGTAATATGACAATGGGACGAATGAGTGTACATCAATCAATTTTCAACATAATTATCTATAAATACATTGTTGTTCTTAATTTTTATTGTGATTTTACCATGCGTTTGTAAGGTTGCGGGCAGCCGATGGACAAGGTCAGCTCCAGATCGACCAGTGGACATCTTTCGGCCAAGATGATGATGATAAAACCTTTTTCATTAGCATCCTAACGTAAAGCTTACTTGACATATTAAAAGACATATTTTTTATCTTCTTTTGATAGTTGGTAATTAATTCATTAGTAACAGTAGCATTATCAATATAATGCATAAGAGGTATAGCAATCATGTTTTATTAAAACCATGTATTCATTTGTTATCTGTATCATAAATGCAATTGGTGTACAATAAAAAGTATTCTATCTATTCAAAAATCGTGTAGTATATTGCTTGCTTCAAGTAATCTTTTCTTCTTGAAAGCAGTTATAATTAAACTATTTATAATTTACATTATTTGCGACCAAACGAAATAAGTATTTGCTACTCATTACTATAATAATTCATTAAAATTATTATGCATAATATGTGACCTTCATTGAGCCTTGCGGTTACTGGCGCGAAAATCATGTAAATCACAATTATAATAAAGAACATGAAGAGTAACGGCATTCAGTTGTTTGTGAGTGGGTCGTATCATTATATTAGTGGACTATATCTAGATCAAGGGCCATCAATATGTCATAACTACTCATAGCTGACGTGATGAGAACGGTCGGCGTTTGTCAGTGCAATGATGGTATGCATGCGGATGTACCTACACTACTCCAGAGTCCAGCTGTTCTCGTCTGTGCCAGATTTGACATACGACTAACTGCCTACACGAAACAAAAGTAGCATCAATATATCTTCTGTTTCAATGTCAATGCATACACGTTTAGTGTCTGTTTAGTCACACAAACATTCTGCATATTTCTCTACTGTCAAATAATTACTAATATAATTGCGAAATTTTGGATGGATAGATGTTCGTTACTCAATCACGTCAGAAACGCAAAGCATCTACATCTAGATAAAAAATGGCACACAGATAAATTATAGACTGGAATAGCACATAGGCTACTATTTATTTCGGAAAATATCGCGGCTCCTGTGGGATTGTACACTCGGGTAAAAACTGTGGATGTTTATTACTTAACCACGCCAGATTTGCAGAACGGATCTGGATGAAATTTGGCACAGAGATAGATTATATTCAAGAATAGCACATGAGCTTACTTTTTATTACTGTTTCTGTGGATTGCATACGCGGGCAAAGCCGCGGGCAAAAGCTAGTGTCATATGATACTAGAAATATTTATAGAACTTAGCCACAGATTACTAAATAGTTACTACGTAAACTTAGCACCATGTTTAGAAATCTTCTGACTGTCTAAGTAATAGTAATAAAGTATTCGCGATGTTTCTAGAATCAAGCAGGTCATTAACGTTTGTCATGATCACTGCCAAGGCAAATTTACGTAGAAACACGTAGGAGGCAAGTAATAATTAATATTTGTTGTTTGTGCTCGCCATTTTCTATAAATCGTTTAGTTTCGAAGTTTTTTCTTGAAAATACTAGTATTTCTTACGTCGCCGTACAAAATTGTAATATGCCGAAGTCTACGACTTCGGCATATTACAATTTTGTACGTATTACAATTTCTCGTACAAGAACGAACTTTTTGTAGGACTGTGGAAATAGGTTCTTTAAAAATAATGGTACTGTAAGCGTTCATAGGCTACGCTGTCCTGCTAAAGAAGAACAACGTAACTGCATGCAATACATTTCTGGAAAAGTGCGTCTATATTTATGGATCTTAGGTGCGTTTTTGCGTCGACTCGTTCGTCGAAAAACGAATATAATTCATGATTGATTCATGATTGAATCTGCAAAAAACCGTATTATTGGCCATCATTACTCTCTAATTTCCCAATATTCATGTACAGCGATTTATTTTTAGTCTTAATTTGAAATTCGTAAGATTACAAGACAAGTTATATTATATATTACCAAGCTTTTAAATGGTCATTGTAAGAAATTCAAATTAAGATTGTAAACAAATCACTATATGGACCTCATGGTTCAGTCCCAAAACGAAAAGATCTATCGCTTACGATACCTTGGTAAATACCTACTTAATATATATGTTTTGACATTACCGAGTGTTTATCTGTGTGGTTGGTATATTAACTAAACTTAAATCCTAAAAACTGTCTAATAACTTTGAAGTTAAAGTTTATAATAAAACAACTGTGTCCGAAATAAAGGTAACATTCAATAGAAACAACAAAACAAAAGATTTCGCGGTAGATTTGTTGAACAAATGAAGTCGAAGATTGGTGAAGTTCATCATTTTGTTGGATCTAAGATAAAATCAGTGCTGCCGGGTGGAAAGGTCCTACGTAGATACGTGCCCGGGTTAACCAAGCGGCAAGCTCGCCGTCGACTAACGAACACACTGGCTCGGTTGATTGGGCTCGGAGTCACGACGAGCCCAATGGCCCCTAGCACCACGCCTTCCGCATTATTTCCGAATTGGAAAAAATCAAAGCTTCCATGTATGCGCCATCCGCAAACAAACAAATAATACAAAACCCACTGCCAATACAAATGAGTACCGATACGACGGCGAGTGGAATGCGAAGTCGGAGTGAAGTCGAGCGTATGCCCGAGGTAAATAAACGTCCGCCGATGTGTTTGTATGAATTCCTTGCGATGTTTATCGAATGTGATGCGTGCCTCTAATGTAAATACTTCGCCAAATTCTACGGATATCTATACTAATATTATAAAGCTGAAAAGTTTGTTTGAACACGCTAAACTCTGCAACTACCAGTCGGTTTCGAAAACATATTTTTGCATCTGATAGCCCAATTTTTTAAGAAGAGATATTGGCAGTAATAATAAACGTGATATAAAACTGCGGGGAACCTTTTGTATGTTTAAAGCTAATCTCAGAAGCTACCAATAAGAAATGTTTTTTTTTATCAAAGATACATTAATCAACAGATAAGCTAGTACCTACGTAACAAAAAGAGAATCCTCGGGAAACCGTTACTTATGAAAACTATTTTCCAAATGCGATCCCTGGAAATGAATTAACGAGTGGACTTTGTAGTCATAAATCGAATAGCTCGATATATGGCACATAAATATACAAACAAACAGCAATAATAAATATTGGGTGGGCAATTAAGCGGGTTGGCACAATCGAGCACAGCATCGAAATGCACTTTGCAAATGAACCAAATTGGGCGGAGAGGGCACGGGCGCTGCAGGAGGTGCCTGCATCGACAAATCGCACAGCTTTATCCACGACAAATGCTATTTGGCAAATTTCAACCTTATATAGATTAGCACAAGATCAAAATTACCTAACAGACGTATTCCTTCCTAAGACTTTGTATTATTAAGGGTGCAAAATATAATGTAATTAAATACAAGTTCGTGTGCAGATGCCGCGTCAATAAGATACAATGACCATGATTGTTTCGTAATTGTAATGAGATGAGACATTCAATCACTTGATTGGTAAGTAACTATGAAACAAAGCTAATTAATTAATACAATATAGAAGTAACAATTCACACATCTGCAAGAAAATTAAGTACTGTTAGAACAATATATTTTTGAAGTGAAATCTTCTTTCTCAGTCATGGAACTCGCGTCATCGTCACCGAATCTTTACATATTCAAACTTTTTGGGTTAACAAAAATCATAGCACTTCCGTCATTGTCACCTGCTTTCCATATTCAAAAATAATAATCTAATAGCTCGACGATACAATTCACAAGTTACTGAGTTTTCACTTCTATCGGCAGTACAGTCCCCAAAGACTGCAACGCATGTCTTTTTTTATATACATACCTACTACACGAGCGGTGGCCAACAGCGGGCATAGTCCTCTTGTCGGTTGTCTAACTAAATTGATAAAACCTGTCGCAATATATATTTTTTACTAACATGGATTCATATCATGGATTTCTTGGACTTTACCGTAGCCTATAGATGCTACGAAAATATTAAATTGAATAAATAAGGGGTGGGTTGACTGCTAAAAAAATAATTAAACTAATTTTAGAACTAATGCTAATTATTCAAGTGAAAACCTTTTTCTTTAGCTAAGTTGAACACTTTTGTGATGGGGAAAATCAGTCAAGAAGTTTTTTACTTCTGACATACATGCGACTGACAGTTTTTTATAGTCAATTTTATGTGTAACTTGGTACTTTCAAAATATATCATATTTTAACATTCTTCCTATAATTATAGTTAGGTACCCTGCCTCAATGACATAAAAATGGACAACCAGTAAAATGACAGCAACAAAGTGTAGCTATCATAAAGTTCGAGGATGAGAAACGTGGCGCAATCTGTAAACAGTGTTTTCTTGGTAAATAAACTATGTATTAGTGTATTTCAACACATTCGATAATTAAATTCAAATTACCCGGTTTAGTTCCAAATCCTAAACATACGAGTGTTGGCGTAAGATGCCTTACGCCGCGCCGTTATATAATATAATATTTATGATAGGTAGGATATACCCTACGACTTTAAAAAACGGTTCTAAACAAACAAGCAATTTTATTGCGTACTGGACATTGATACTGTATTCCATTTACATCGTTGCACGATTATACAGATGCAAAAAGCAACATGTCCTGGGAGCGTGATTTTGAACAATGATAACCAAGGTAACCTTGTGCTAGATAATGATAATAAAGTTGAATTGTAGTACGAACTTCAGAAATAAAATATAGCCTATGTTACGCGCTGATAATGTAGCTTTCTATTGGTGAAAGAATTTTTAAAACCTGTCCAGTAGTTTTTGAGTTAAATCGCAGCAAACACAAAATCGAATTTTTACTCTTTATAATATTAGTTTAGATTTGTGTATGAGATGTCTATGAGACCAAAGGAATAGTGAGTGCATCCGTGTCTGGAGGATTCTTATCATTATTTCGGAAAATATTTCTAATATAGCACCATACTTATTACATAGAACTCATATAAATCCGTAAGGGTAGTTTAATACAGTTCCCTCAGTAAACACTGGCAAGCAACAATGGTTGAGTATTAAAATAAACAGAGGAACGTCGCCATGTGGCGCTTCGTGGCGAGCAAACAACACAGAGTAATGTATTCAGAGGTTGCACATACAAGCGAACGTTCCAGTCCCACCTCTTGCTCCTACTCTAACTCCGCTTTGATTTTCTAATTAACGTATGACTAGCATAACTTCACTTGCATTCTCTCTTCAATCAAATGCTTATATTTCCATTGTATTCTCTGGATCATTTTTCATCTATGTAGTTAGCTGGGGGAAGTCGAGAGTCATCTGTTAGGGCCATTATTTGGCGCTTCAATGTAAAAAATATGAGCGCGGTAAACGTAGTGGAAACTATAACGATTAAGCATTTTGGCGTGAAACCTGCTAATCTTCCGTACAAATGCTGATTTTTAGGACACGCAAAGGAGTATGAAGATACAAATTACTTATGTAGGTAAGTATATTAGTAAAGTTATTTTGGGAATAGCATGAGATGAAGTCTTCTTTCTTTTTCTTTGAAAATATTATTCAAACCTTGGGTTTTTTAACACTTTTATGGCTAACAGTAAACTGTTGTAAGGTGTTAAAATAAAGTTAATCTCTGTTGATTGACATGACAACCTTAATTAATTATTAATTAGATTTATATCTTACGAAGTTTAAATAAGGCCGTATTGGTACGACTCCTGTTCTAGTTGTACTAAAGATTTATCAAAAATAAAACCTCATTGTTACTCCTAAATTATGTAGAAAGAAACCTCTAGAAGCCAAAACAAACAGCAAACAAAACTCAAGTAAAGGCGTCAGTAATTCGCAGAAGTTTGTGAGCGAAAGGCTCGCGGCGACCACGTCACAGTGCGGTAATGTTTGCGCATTCAACTAACGTTATGTGCAAAGGCTCGACTCGTCTTTATTTGACACGTTGTCAGAGGGCGGCCCTCGAGGCGTATGAAAAACGTGAGGCCGCGCGGAATGATCTAATTGTATTCATTAGCCGGGCCAGGCCGCGCAAATATTGACTGAAGCTGGGGACGCGCTTCGGGCGAGTCGGGACTCACACTCTCTTTGATCATAACCGATACTTGTCACTGTGGAACGTTGTAACCGTTATCTAACTACTGTTAGAAAACTATGTAAGGTTTTTTGTGTGATATATAAGTAGTAGGTCCGTAAAAGGCAGAGCTTGTTTTAACAATTACAATATAACTTTTTGATGAGAGATTATTTTAATCTTTATACTTATTAGACTTCCTCGTTGGAACCAGGTGGTCTTGTGGTTGAAGACATTACACTAGCACCATGCCTTCGTGTAGTTATTTGATTTCCACACGAGACAAAACTTATTGTTCTCTATAAATGTTTTTCCGAGTCTAGTATTTGTAGTCATGAACTTTAAACTCGCCCGCGACACAGAGTTTGTTTCCTTGTGTGGCAGTTGTCTTTTAAAAAGAAAGAATGTTTGTGGACGATCATAAATCTGTAAGCAGCTGTAACAAAACATTTTACTATTCATATTTCAAATGTAAAGGCCTTTTGTAATATAGTAGGTATAAACCTAATTATATGAAATTAAACTGTTAATAAAAATAACATGCGGGGCAATCTTTAGGGTTGCCGATAGAAGTGAAAACTTAGTAACTTATGAATTGTATCGTCGAGTTATTAGATTATTATTTTTGAATATGGAAAGCGTTCGGTGACGATGACGTGAGTTCCATGATTTTTGTTCGCCCAAAAAGTGCACAACGCACCTAAAGAAGTTTTCACTTCAAAAATTGAATAGAGATTTACATCACAGAAGATATCTTAAGCATTTATCTCAAATTAAACCCGTACTTTAGTCAAGGTTTCCATTTATACCTATAAAAAGAGGGTATGGTATTATTGCATAATCATAATATGCCGATAACGATATTAGGATACAATTTTATGGTATCGCGTGGAAGTTGATCGCCATTTTATTGTGCACGGTTATCGTTCCGAATTCAAATAATTTTATAGGAAACAAAATATAAACAGTCTTGTTTGGGCTTGGTGGATTTGTCTTGACAAGTACTAAATTTCTAGATGGTGTCCAAGACGTAATGATGATGTCGTAAGAAAGTAGTAACAAAAAAATTAAGATAACTAAGTTTTTTTTTTAAATAAAACGGATAAACTACTAAAATCAAAGACAAATGCTTGTGTTTAAAAAAAACTTAAAAGTATAAAAGTAGACAATACTACTGTAGGCACAACTGCAAATTAATTAATAATCTTAAAATGCCATACTTTTCAATTATATCAAAACATATAAATAAAATGTCGCAAGAGAAAAATAATTAACGATATAACTCGAACGCCGTAAAGCTAATACAAAATAAATCAATCGTAAGGCCGCGCGGTCGAGCCCGACCGAACATCTCGTGAACACACCCCACTGTTTATACTTAGCGGATGAAAAGGCAACACCGAACGCCCCGGAATAATATTAGCTACCCTCAATAAACCATTGAAATCTATCAACCGAACTGTAACAACCGGAAAATCGACTCTATTTCATAAAATTAAAGTCTAGTTTAGCTTGTATTAAATGTGTTGTTATGTGGTTTTGGAAATGATGCAGCTTTTTTTTACTAACTGGTAACATGTGTTAACATTTGATGATAATCCGGGATTAACACATCATAATAAAGAGATGAATGCATCGTTTATTTAGGCCGTATGTCGGCTATTCGACAGCATTTAGAGATTGACAGGTGTGTTGACGCAACTCATCTTATTTGATTGGATTTAATAAAGGATTTACATATATTAGAAGTGTAGTTTATAACCCGTTGTTAGGTTAATGATAGCAGCATTTAAATTTATATAAAAATCTAGTGAACTAATGTTCGGTGACGCTATATATATTTGTCAATTTTGTTTTTGTTTCTAGACTCAAATTTTAAGAGATAGAATAGTTTTTTTTATTGCAATTACAAAAAAGTTGTAACATCAATGTTTAATGATAGAGGATAGGAAAACGGTTCATTAAAATGCATCCCAATACCGCCGTGTTTCCTAATTTAGCTGTGGTCTTCTGTAAGGTGGAGATGTTGGCCCAGTCGGGCTTACTCTTTATATTGTGTCCTACCTCTGTTGTGGAGGCAACTGTTGGTTAGATTAGTAGATAGAATCCGCAACTAAATAATACCGTTTGCCTGACATATTAAATGGCATTAATTAGAAACATGAGATTTGTGATCAATCCCGCCCTTTGAAACAAAAACTTAAGGCGTACTCTTTTCAGCTTCAAGAGAGGCGGCAAAAATATTTTTGATTTATTTTAATTTAATGTCGCTTATGTATTGTTGCTATTGGCCCATGTCCGATAGAACAATATTGATTAAATATTATTACTAATTCCTTAATTGCATTATAAATACACCAATATAGCTCTTGACTCTTTTCACGTTTTGGTTTAACTGTAGGCGTAGAGAGTAATCAATAATATTAATAAATTGTAAAAACATACGAGAAAAACTTGACTTCAGAAACTCTGTCTTCGTTTCTAGTTTTTTTTTTATACTACCAAGGTGGCGAACAAGCATACGGCCCCCCCTGATGAGCTGATTGCAACACCAGGGGTGTTACTCACGCGTTGCCGATCCTTTAAAAACCTTATAACTCCTTTCTTGACCCATGTTGTTGTTACCAAACTAAACTCTTTCAACTTAAATCGAACCGTACCAAACTCATCTACATTAAAACCAAATAAGTAATCGCACTTCTAGATAGTTACAATGGCAATACATAGACATAGATTCAAATGACGTCACAATCCAATCGCGCACGCACGACAGATGTGCTCACGCGCACGCTCCATTACTCTCCACGGCCCCTATTATTCGCTCCTTTGTAAATAAACATCAACTATTAACTGTATACCTTACTCAATAAACGACACATTGATATACTAGAACTACATTTATAAATGTAAGTACATTTTATATTAATTTATTGCAATAATTAAACTCTTTATAGCTTTTAAAGAGCACCTTTGAAGTGCAAATTCTTGGCTATCTTAGTGTAATAAATTTGAGTTACAGCTCTGAACAAAAATTATAATATTATTATGTAAGTATTTGTAATTATAATCCTATAACGTGAATGAGTTTAGAGTAGGTACAGGTATATAAGGTAATGCTTATATGCCAAACAAGCATAGGCTGGCCTAATGATAAGATTTAAAAAAACAATATGCAAAACTTTCCAACAACGAGTATCTGTCGTCTACCGGATATGGACTGATACAGGCTGAATAATTTATGCATAGGCCAAAGTTTAAAAAATGATTTCTACTTTAATACAGTTTATATGTCCATCAGTATATTTCTAAGCACATAAATATGAGTCCAACCCTTAGCAATGATAAGATAAAGTTAAAAATAGAACATCGAAATTAGAATCACAAATCGAGATAATAACGAAACAATTAATCACTCGTAATCGATATACGACTTCCCTAATTCATCCAGTCGCTTCCCTACTGGGTTTTTCAATTAAAAATGTAACAGATTTGAATCGATTTTGACGAATCACCGTGATTGGTCAATGCCGCCGTGACTCGTGTCGCTTCCGCGAGACAATACCGTAATCAGTTTGATCGTGGCACGCGACACGACAAATATCCGATAGTGATCGGCAGATGCTTACTCAAACTTGTCTTTACTGTGACAGCTCACTTTGTTGATTACTATTTTAATTTGAGTATTATAAAGTTTCATTATTTGCATTTTAAAATTAGCTACAGTTTTTATAAATAAATAAGATCTAATTTAATTGGTCTATGTACTTATATTTTATTGTATTTTTGTTTGGAATAAAAAAATCACAATGGTATCATTTTAAGACTTTTCTACTTTATGCTCTAAAATTGTACAGAATTCCTAATGGTACCTATAATTATATGTAAAAGGTTATAATTAGCCCTTTCTTTACGCCAAAGCGGATGAATGGTGAGATTTTTCCATCGCGATATTGTAACTCATTACGTTCGGCAGACGACAAAAGCTACTTTCATCAATTCTTAATTCTTTAAAACAGAGCTAGTTACAAAACTAAAATAGTACTTGACAAAAGTTTTTTGGATAGAGCTATAAGTAGAAACCTTGTCACGTAAAACTGTTACCGTGTCAGGGCATGTTGCCAGTCAAACTCATTACTTGGCAAAAAGTGCCAGCATTTGGCAAACAGACGTAATGCCAGACGTAGTGAAACGTTATTGAGCGTTACTGATTATAACATTGTTGATTCATAACACCAAAATTAAAAATAGCATCTTTATTTTAGGTACCTAACTGATATTTTAGGTAACTGATTGTATATATTTCTAAAATGTCATAAATTTAATTGTCTTTATGGCAATACATTATCGATCGACTACTTCAAAATGCTGAAGTAACCTACTACTAATACCTATCAATGTGAATTTTATTTGCGGAATTCATACGTACCTACTAATTAAATAAATAGAAGAAATTTTAAAATAATGTCTGATCAAGCAAATCCGCATTAGGCCAGAGTACATGTGTGGATTAAAACCTAAACTCCGCCGCCCTCTAGATAGAGCATAGGAAACCTCAGCAGTGGGACATATATGAATTGCTTTATACGATTGAAACGGGTTAACTGTCAAATCAATACAAGATTGTCTGCTTTATCTGCCAGTTTTAAGTTTATCAAATAAACAAGGATAAAAAGAATCCTCATCATGACATGTGTACAAATGTTACAATAAACTAGAAAATCGGCTATGAATATAACGAGAGTAAATGAGTTGCAATATTTCGAATGATAAATGATCAAAGGAAGGGGCTAAAAAATAATAAAATAAACTGGAGTTAATGCACAGACAATAAAGTCACTTGTCCCTCTCTTGGTGTTAAATGGTTCGTGAGAGATGAACACCGATGTGATGGTTCGACCAAATGTGGGGCGTTTGGGCTCATAGTGAGTAGTGATCTACGTATGTACGATTAACATTTTATATACGAAGTTAGAAAGCTAAGTACCTACCTTTATCAATTGATGAGGTGTGAGCTCCATCCCGACTGGTAGTAAGTCGCAATGTGAATTTCACTTTGTGGAATTATACGAACTAATTAAATGATTTACCATCTGTTAACGTTGAAGAAAAATATTGTAAGGGAAAACCTATACCTATGTGTTAGAAGAAATTTTAAAAACATATCTGATCCGTCAAGTCGCTCTAGGCCAGCGTGTGGATTAAGGCCTAAATCTTGTTAGCTCTCTTGATATGGGAGAAGGGACCTATGCCCAGCCGTGAGACATATGTATTATTTTGCTTTTTATATCTGTTTATTCTTGTAAATTTGTGCATATCTCATTCTTAACATCAAAGAAGAATAAGCACCTACCATATTTTATCTCTGCACCCCCAAAGGTTGAATGGTAAAAAATGCCTTAAGACATTAAGACCGCCGTTGTACAATCTTGCAAAAGTTTAAATAAATAAATAAATATGCTGGTTTGTATTATCATATAAATAAGAACACTGAGATTTAAAAAAATGTCAAATAAAATAATCTAATAATTTTATTATACTTCAAAATCATAAACAAATACGGTTAATATACAACTATTAGTTTAAAAAGAACATCAATAATAAAACAGCGTATGTATAAGTTAAATTCCCCCTCAAGGACGTAGTGTTATCCCGAGCAGGACATTCAGCAACAGAGCATTGGTTATGATATCCATATATCGTGTGACGTCAGATAGTTTGTGACAGTTCGCCTATGCTCCCCTGCCTAACTTGCACGACGGCATCGAGGAAAAATGAATTTCTCGTTTAGAAATGCAGTGACAATAAATATTTGGAAATTGCCAGTTGGATTTTTGAAACGATATTTGATACATATAATTTTAGGAGGTACTTTTTAAGCGAGGTAGCCCATCTAAGAAACTTTCAATCCTTACAGAAGACCACAGGATAAGTAGAAACAGTGTAATACTTATTTATAAAACGTAACGTTTCTGGTTATTAATTTTTTCGTTTAATTTTTTTTTCTTTTTTTTTTACAAATTTGGAAACTATCTTATATCATTATTTATACATCTAAGGTAAATGTACCAGTAGTTGATACTATAGTGAGAAAAAAGCACGATTTCTTTAATATCTATGTATTTATTTTAGTTATAATTTTCAAAGTAAGTAACAAATATTAATCAATCTTTGATTTAACTTACCTACATTGAACTTAAGTAAAGAATATAAGTGTTATTTATTTTAATATCGATTTTTTTCGAAGGGACTAAAAATGTACCAGTAATTGATGGGCAAATTTTCAATTGTCCCAGTAATTGACTATGAGTTTTTCAAGCTAATGACCCAGTACTTGATAAGTAAACTCTTTACAAAAAAATACAATTAACTAAAAAAATCACAGTAATTGTAGAAAATAATTTCACAAAACCTCTTAATCACGTATAATCAACAGTTTTCTTAAAAATATAATGTACAGCCACTTTAAATAAACATCTTGAAATGTCTTAAAACCAGAATAAAACTTAAAATCTATTTAAATCATCAGTATCATCGCTATTGAGATCATCTGTACTACCACCAGAAGGCTTCCATGTTTCACATTCAGATTCGCTACTTGAACTAAACAATGTCTTTGTGATTTTTATATAGAAGTACTTAGATTCTTAGATCTTTGTCTTATTTGTTAGCTTCTTCTTTTTCTTGCTTTTTACTTTTTCTTTCTTCAGCCCTTTTCTGTTTCAGTTCGAGTTGTTCAAGCTTTTTTTCTCTTTATTTTCATGGTATTCTTGCCACTTTTCTGATGATTACTCTACAGTACTTTCTCACTTTTTCTCTTCTTTTTGTTGTTTCCCTTTTCTTCTAGCCTAAATAAATTATATTTTTTACATGCAGCAGATATTTAACTCCCAGATTTTACCTCATTTTATGCTTTCATCATGTCATCTTTGGAATAACTGAACATTTTTCCTTTTATTGGAGGCGTTTTAAACTTATTTTACCAATTTAATAAGTACCTGCAAAATAAAAAGAAAGACAACTACTTTTGTACTAGTGTTTGATATTATATGTTCCAGTAATTGATACCCCCTATCAACGACTAGGTAGAAGTCACTTAGAAAAGCTAAATTTAAAACTAAGATAGTTCAATCTTATGCTTATTGTAATACCGTAAAAAATCGATCGAATCGAGCAGATGAGAATATACCTAGTAGATGATAATTGTATCAATTACTGGAAATCAAATGTTTTTTGTCCTAGTATTTGATACCCTTGTATTTCGTTTAATTATTATAAAAACTGCGAGAAAACCAAACATTTACATAATCTATACAATCCCAAATAGAAAAATGTAAATACTTACCACTTTATAAGCTTCAATTTTGAATAACTCAGTTCGAAACAGGTATGGTCCTTATCAAATTCGTTAACGGCGACATTAAGCGGCAGACACGTGATGACACTATTGTAAACATAATTAAATTGTCAATGTTTGACAGCCAATCATTAAGAAAGTAATTCCAGGTTGGATTAAGAGATGTATCTACTATTATAATTAATAAACGTTTCATTGATACCTGTAGAGGAATTCTTATTATAATGAGTTAAAGTCAAATTTATCAACTTTTAGGGCAATATCAAGGATTGGTACAATTACCTTACATATAAAATATAACTATATTTACACTTATAAGTATCACTTCTTACATGTAAATTTTAAAGTCGGGAACGCATATATCACGCCCGTGTATTTTTCATAAAGATACTAGTATCCTATAGGATCGACGTGCCAGCAAGGACATCCTCAACAAAATACGAAAAGATGCCTACGGTTATGATTATTATAGAACCCGGCATATATTTAACAAATTAATTTCCAATACCCACGCTGTACAAGTTATTGCAAATCCCAAGACATTTCCACATATCCCCGTTGCACCCTACAACAATTTTTCTCACATTCAAATTGTATTATAATCTAGAGGCGATAGTTACACTTGATCCCACGATATCCCCAAGGACACACAACAAGTAGCGAGCTAAATGAAAAATAATTGCGCGAATAGTACTAAAGGGTGATATGGTAAAAGAGACGGCAATATCAAACTCGTATGATAGAAAGGGATAGGTATATTCATTCGCTAGTACAGAATGTAATATGTTGAATAGGTTCTAACTGTTCTGTAATTGTTGGTGGATAAACTTTGATACCTTAGGGACTGTTAATGTGAGAACTATAGTAAGAATTATTTTCACACGATTTTTTTTATGGCAACCAGGGAACAAGCACTGTGTCGCGGGGGACATACATACCATTCACACATACAAAATACACCTAGGAACAACTATCTAATAAAACATTTGTCCCGTGTGGGAATTGAACCCATAACACTTTGGAGTGGTGTTAGTAGTGAGATGAGGTAATCACATTTACAGTCATGCACAACCAATGCTTTGATGTAGATTCAATTTATAAGTAAGGTGATGTCATCACGTTTGGACAAAATTCGACTATCCGGTCAACCGATCCGACAAATCCGGTCCGTAGTGTAACCGTTCCCTCAGTAGCTTAACCGGCTGATTAACCCATCATTTCAGAGCACATGGCTATGAACGCCTCCTCAAAACTAACTCCTTAATACTAAGTGATATATATCTATCTCTTTTAATCCTTTTTTCATCAAAAGTAAGTTTGGAGTTTCGTAGCCTGTAGCAAGCTACGCGCTACACCCTCCGTAGCTCGTCTACATACATACGACTACGAAGGCACTTTTAATCGCTTAAGTGCTTGCTACGATTTCCAACACTTATTTACAGTAAATGGCTTAAGAAGAAGAACGGTGTTCTATGTTAGAATAATACGATAGATAGTAATAAAGGATGATAGTACAAATTTATTGGGAAGACATCCTACTAATATTATAAATGTGAAAGTTTGTGACGATGAATGGATGAATGTATGTTTGTTACTCTTTCACGTAAAAACTAGTATAGAGAGAGATTATAGTCTGGAATAGCGAATAGACCATTTTATATCTCGATAACCGATATCCACGCGGGCGGAGCCGCGGGCAACATCTAGTTTCAAAATAAAATTATGAGAATAGTGTATATTTTCGTAAATATTTATTTTTTCATATAACTTAGGTGGCAAACAAGCATACGGCCAGAAGGAATTAGTTACAATACAGTAAATTATATACCGACTTTGTGTTATTTTATTATGTATTTTCAAGTGATTAAGACATCATCTTACAAAAATAAGAGAAAAACAAAATACAAACGAAGACTGTTGTTAAAGCGTCTAAATATTCCTGAACATCACTGTCTACTGGGAACGTGTCCAAAAGGCTAGCGGCATTGCCACGTTGAATGGCAATGCTTATTCTCTGTGCGAAAAACAAGCCAGGCCACAATATATAAGATTTTATTTTTTATTTGTTCTATTAATTTGTAATTTTAGTTCAATGCTTAATAATTTTTATCATACGACCAAACTATGTCTCCATTAAAATACATTATTTTCTTTTATATCACAAATCGTGTGAAAATCATATATGTAGATGTTAATCAATTAGACAGGCAGATTATCGCTAGATCAATGCCGTGGGATTTGCACGACACGGTGCGCCGGCGCAATCGTCCGAACTCTTCCCACGGAGTACGCTTGTCTCTGATCTGCCCTCGTCATCGGATCAAATGTCACGCCGACAAATTAGTACGTCACATAGACTTGTTTGAGGACCGGGTGTTGTGGCGCGAATTAGGAGAGGCTTAAGTTCACCATTGGATGGATTGACATATTGATAGATGAGTCTGTTTTTTCTTATACTACTAAGAAGGGAAATAAGCATACGGCTCGCCTGATAGTAAGCAGTTACTGTAGCCTATGTACGCGTGCAACACTAGGGGTATCACTCGCACGTTGCCGATTCTTCAAAACCTTATAACGCCTTTCTTGAAGAACCCAATGCTATAGCCAGGTATTTGTGTAAGTCATAAATTAATGCTAAGATTAGCTTGCTCGTCCCAAGCGTAAGTATGCGCCTGTTTTTGGCCGATAGTAAAGATCTAGATTCGATGCCCAGATTTGGCAAAGTATTATTTTAGCTAAGAGACTTATCTACTAAAATTTTCTTAGTAGCAGCACAGTATAAAAAACTCTTAACTCAAAGAGATACTTAGACTGTCGAGCTCGAAGTCTGCATTGTATATAACTAGTATAATATAGGCTCAATCAAACTCACAGCTCTCGCCGAGTTATACTGGTTACTAGTATTATTATATTAGTGACCAGTAACACCTAGCTTAAACATTATGTTAGATTTTTACGAAACAAAATTTAATTTTGTTTATTTTCATTTATTTGTAATAGCGACAAATAAGACAATCTGAAGTATGAGTATGAGTTCTTAATAATAATTTTCGATTACGAAACGATGTTTTGAGTCATTTATAGATTTTTTGAAGTAAAAATTGTCAAGTAAAAGAAGTGAAAATATAAACTATTTTTGATTCACAAACTCGTACAAGCTTTGTACGTATCATTAAACAAAAACACACAACCTCCCTTACCCCACATAGACACGAATCACTAGACAAAAGCGTCCCGCCACTAAGTGATTACTTAATCCGCTTTTATCGTACCGACGCAATCAACGCGATTAACTAAGGGTTAACACTAAACCGTTCCATTACTTAACGCTCATTTAGATACTAAACGTTTAACGATTGTATTGGAAAAGATGTTCGAATTTAGAATTTTCTAGAATAATATTTGAATACCACATTGTTTTATTTTTCTGGCCTGTTGTTCTAGTTGTTAGTGACTCTTACTGCTAATATAATTTTTACCAATTGGTTGCTTAGATGGCCGGTCAGCCCATCAGTCTGAAAAATGATGCCATTATCATATATTATATACAGAATAAAATTTCGTGTTGATCACACAAAGATTCGTCCGGGATGGGAATTGAATCCAACCATTAAACTTATATTAAGTTATGCATTTTCAGTTATCTATTTTCAGCACTAAATTATAATTTGCAGACATCGTTATCCCGATAATATTATTATGGTTCTATCGCACCATAAAACTCAATTGAAGTGAACAATGGCAGTTTTATTCCCCATTTGAAGTGCACTGAGCGACAAACATTTGCGGCAAGTGTATCCAATCAACTAGTTGTGTGAGGGAGACGGCGCGTGTCGGTCACGTGACAGACTCGTGCGCAACACCTGCGCGGGACCATGTCACGAAGGGCTACTATTATAGTCCAGCAATACCCAAAGTTTCTTATTTATACAACTTTAGGCAAACAAGTATACAGATACGTCTGATGAAAAGCCGACCCATAAATTAAAAAGGGTTTTATGATGGAATATCCCTGGGATAGGAAAACGTTTCATCAGAAACGCATCTCTATAAATCGGTTTTCACACACAGGAACAAACCTACACCGTTATGTATAATACGGCTTTGGTCTTCTGTGAGGTGGAACTCTTTCTCTGGGGTGTATATCGACCGTTAGGGGTCAACATGGACTATCAATGGCAAGCAAAGAAGTTTTGGGTCCATGAAATTAAAACTTCAATCGATTTTATGTATTATAGATAAATCATATATTATTATTCGTATTTTAATTAACGATTGTGACTAATTTTGACTCTCAATTAATTCTCAAATATCTATTGCTTAGTTTGTACCTGAAAACCTGATTGAACAGACCGTTGGCGAAAGTTAATACCTACTGTCGTCAACGGGCAGAATATCAGATGAAAAGTGAGCTTTTATAATTTTTCCAGTCTATAACTCAGTACAGTTCAAAATAAGCCAAAAACGCATTCGTATTACCCACGACCGAAAAACATAACAAGGGTTTTAATAGACAAAAAAGTTTGAGGTCTACTGTATTACAGTCCTTCAAACGATTATAATGCGAATATGTATTATAATAACAACATCTGATTTTGTTTTGTTTAGAAATTATTATATTAGGTGCGAATCTGTGTTACAATAATATATTTTGTTTTGAGTGTTCATGAATAGTTTGCCCTCGAATAAACAGGTCAGGGTGTCACAGTGAAATATTTTCAACGACATTCGTTTTACGCGCAAACAAAATAAATGTAATAAATAACATTTAGACGAAACAAAATCTTCAGACACCGCGTATTTTGAAGACGTAAAGAAATATATAGTTATGTACAATTTAATTAACGCATACATAATCAACCGTTGTACAGCATTTGTCTACGCTCAATATTTTTTTTTATATTAATTTGTTCTGCTGAGCCTAGGTGGTTCCATTTCTGGGTCGGGCAAATTGTTATTGGGTTAATTTGATAGAAAATTCTAACAGCAACAATTAGTCTGTAATTAAAGGCAAGAATCCCTATTACTTACATGGGATTTAAAATGGCTTGTGAAACTAAAGCGTAATATGAAAATAAATCAAATCCTATCAAATCTTAAAGAAACAAAGTCTATAACTTCGTAATATCAATACACAAATGTATTCTTACCAGTAGACATTCACAACAAACCTTAAAATAAACATCTTCAATCATAATGATGGAATAACACGAATGGACAGGCTAAAGCGTAAAATCAATTACTCGTGAAAGGCAAGTAGACGGTGCACCGTCGCGTCCCTAAGGAGTGCAGCACAAGATCTAAGATCGAGAGCTGGATTGACATTTTGCTGGCGGGTCCCACGCGGCTGCACGTCAATCTTTATTGCTAGCCTCTCGAGCCGCGCTCGACCGCTGTCACGTGTCGCCGACCTGACCACTCGTTGTAATAACAATGAGATATGTAGCTAGTCTAATAAGTTAGTATTCTGAAGTTCAATATTCTATAAGAATATCTTAGTAGGAATGGCACCCAATGCTTTGAAAATCTAGACTTCGCACGGTACATTAGGATAAAATATCATAAGGTGAATATCATCTTTCGATTCTACCCGTGTTTTGATTGAGTAATTTGAACAAAATATGGTTTTTGTAACACAAACACATTACCACAAAAAAGAGTGCATGG
Organism: Trisateles emortualis; assembly: GCA_947095525.1. Classification (NCBI taxonomy): domain Eukaryota; kingdom Metazoa; phylum Arthropoda; class Insecta; order Lepidoptera; family Erebidae; genus Trisateles; species Trisateles emortualis. The sequence goes on along the minus strand of OX352736.1, from coordinate 9,845,245 downwards.
CTAGACAGCCATGCACTCTTTTTTGTGGGTAACGGTGAGTGCTATAAACATGTACTAGCTACATTATATTATATACTATCAGTAGTTTTAGGAGCATATGCGGAATCACGACGTTTTTTGAACTATTTGAATTTAATTAATTACAAACAAACATATGTACAAAAAAAATGTTTCTTGTATATTCTATACGGCCTGCGTAATGGTAAGCAGTTTCCATAGCCTATGGACGTTTGCCCGCTGCCTGTAAACTAAAATTTAGCTCAAACCTGCGACAAACTAAAAGTGTATTTAGGATGTAATCCAGCCCTTCATAAAAAACCGAAAACATACTTTGCTATCGTCAGTTTTTGGGCAATATTATTTACTGCGCGCATGGCTTTAAATTGATATTGACGATATAGTATATTTATTATATACGGTAGTATAACGGTATATGTTTGCAGATTTGAAATTAATGTAAACTAAGTACTATTATAAATGCCCAATGCCAAAGTTATTTCCTGAAGGGGGAATCACACATCCTGCATGGTTGTTACTCCTTCAGGAAATAACTACTGTAAGGATTTTGATGCTACTACAATTTTAAGTATTAGTTTGTCCACCAGAATAGCACATAGGCTATAATAAAAAAATATACGGACGAAGTCACTGGTTACAACTAGTAAGTAATAGAAATGAGGATTTTAAATAATAAACATGAATACTCGCCCCATACCTCCCTTGTCTCAACTCAAACTAATCTCTCGCGCCGCACGGGGATAACAATAAAACCAAAATCGTCTGTGATAATATAGAATTTATTGACTCGGACGCTACCGTGCAACATCGCTTGATGGATTAAATTGCCCTATCCCTATGACAACGTTGGCACAGAAAAAATACGCAGTGTATTAAAAAGCAGCTGGTCATTTTTCAAGTGATTCCTTTTGCTCTAACAGCAGTTGGCCGACTTTTTGTTTCACGCTGGACTGAGAGATGGGATGGCTTACGGCAAATTGTGCGTTTGCTTAACGCTTTCGCCGACGAACACTGTTTGCGCACAGCCTCTGATGAATTTGGGTACGAGCCGCGTGTTGAATTAGGACACGTTCGTGTCGCTTTTGACGTTTCAATTTTTTTTTGTATGTAAATTTGTCGGTGACCACTCGTGTATTTGTTGACTGGCTTATTTAAGGAGGGGTTCCCTAGAATATACGTTATAAGTATGAAAAAGTCATTAAGTAAAGTTTCGTGAACAATGTAATGCCTTCATTTGATATTATTGACTGATAGAATTATGCCTAGTCAAAGATCTTCGTCGAAATCGTTTCTGTCAATACTTATTCAGTTTTTAAAAAACAATTTAAATATACACCGTGCTAAATGATGGGTAAGTTCAATTAATCATTAACAAATTGATGTAAACAGAACATAAAATCAATTATAACTTCGTTGCAGTGGTTGTTTAAATTTAAAATGTGCCGCGGCTTAATTATAGATATAAAATACAATGCAACATTAAATTGATATTTGTTTATTTACCGAAAAACAACCCGCTCGTTGCAGTTATACGGTTTTAATTGTAATATGTGAATTCGTATTTTCCAGGCGAGTTTTAATTATCAGGAGTCGCGCGGGCCTGAGTTACGCGACCGCCCGCAATATTTATGGCGGCACCCCACCATTCCAATACACTTTTTAACGTAATGAGCGCTCGTTGCCGCGGGAGGGTGCCACCCGCTTATATATACTCGTAGGTACAAGCACGATTGTTTATCCATTACACAGCACCTATATACTCAATACTTAGGTAACTTTACACTGTCAGTATACTAACAATAGAACACCAAAGAGAATATGTTAGTATGTAATATAAAAATAAATAGAAAATACAATGTTGGTTGTATCGTTGGCAACAATAAGCGTGTCGGTTGCGCCGAGGGCGTGATATCCCGGAATACGTGATCAGGTCGCGAGTCACCGTCGCTTATACGTGATCAGATAACTATAAGACAGCTCAGCTCTTCCGATTCTGAATTGCATTAAACATTCAGTAGAAGAGCGCACACGTCGCAGATCTGACTCACATAAAAATGAGCGCTTATTATGAAATTAACTGGAGCTAAGCGCACGTCTGCTCGCCTTTTTTTATGTAGGCACCACCCGTCAGCCGCACTCGAATTACTGGACGCTAATTGGACTGCGGAAATGTGACGGACGGCGCGGGCAGCCATTTTTTTCCAAACCTGGGCCTTATGAGAATAATCCCTCTGAACCGCATTTTTATCTTTATTTTGGTCACGATTATTGAATCAAAGAGTAATCAGAATATCGAGAGAACTGTAACTAGGGATAATGTACACAATATATGTATATGTTATTATTGTACATTACAAACGCTAAGAAATGAAATCTTACCTTATTTAAAAAGAATCGTCCTCATAGTCATTTATATTCGATCCTTATTTAATTTTTGACAATGACAATCTTAAAGCTTAAAATAAAGATCGAAAATAAATTGCTATAGGGACGCCATGGTACGACCTCACGGGTTATAGTAGTGTATAACGCCAACAAATTCTAGAATCGTCAAACTCCAAGGAAAAATCAAAATTCTTAATAAACCAATATAAAAAGAGCTTTTGACTAACCTGTACTCTCGCTTCAGTGAGGTCTATTTTCATGGCGATTTCTTCTCTAGTATATATATCAGGATAATGCGTCTCCTGGAAGGCTCGCTCCAGTTCTTTTAGTTGTGCCGATGTGAACGTGGTCCGGATCCGACGCTGCTTGCGCTTTTCCGTCAACGATCCTTCGTGACCACCGTACACTTTGTATGGAAGACCGGCTGTGAAAAAGAAGTGGATTTTAATATTTTGAATATAAAAGTAATACCTACTACCAACTTTTACCTACCTATCTATTCTTTACTCTACTTTACATTTATTAGATTTGTATATAAATTAAAATCGTTTATTTTATTGACAAAGGAAGCGGCCCGCCCCGACTTCGCCCAGGATAAACATTTTTTACCCCCTTAGGAGTTGAATTTTCTAAAATGTAGATCTAATGTAACTGGGCAGGGCCCAGGAGCTTAGATTTAAGAATAGAATAGCTCTTAATTGTATACCGAAGACATGTTTTTATCATTTTTTGCTGTACATTTTTAAACAATAAGATGATTTGTGCATGTTTTAGATGTCACGTGTAATGACCTATATATAATTAGAACAAACCTTATCTTATTATAACAAAATCTTTAACTAAACCTAAATTAAAACATATTGACTGGCCGGTTGGTATAGTGGTTAGTGACCCTGATTGCTAAGCCAGAGGTCGAGGGTTCGATTTCCACATGGGTCTAAACTTTGTTTGATTCTCGGTGTAATTTTCGTCCTTAAATTGTATGTGTGAAAAGGCCCTCGCGACATAGCTTTTTTCAAAAAATGAGTGGCCCGAGTTTCTTGTTAATTATTCTCGAAGCCCTACCTTAGTCAGCGAATTGGCCTTAGAAAAAATGTATGCTGACATTTGTTTTTATGACGTTCATAAGTATCATGTGTTTGATCTAAATAAATAAATGAGTTTGACTTTTAAAAAAAAATGTTATCGAAACTTATAATATGTATATATAGCGCTTTACATATCAGAAATGAATCGCAGTATCAAACGGTAAACTACATCTGCCTAATTAATAAATGAATAGTAAGTTTGTAAGCAGAATTCCAAGAGATATCAAGTGTTAGTGAGCCGACAAGACAAAGTCATGTGTAGCAGTAAACACTGAATTAAAGATTATAACGGAGGCAGGGTAAGGAAGAAAACAGGTTGCTAGTTCATTAAAGCTTTGACTGGCCTGTTGGTCGTAACTCTGGCTGCTAAGGAGGTCGATTTCCATGGGAATAAATCTTAATATTGTAACAATATTATGACTGCCTTGGTGGTCCAGTGGCCGCAGTACGTGACTGCTGTGTATGAGGTTGTGGGTTCGATTCCCACACAGGATAAAACTTAGTTTAAACGTTAATTGTATGTTTGTTAAAAAAAAGTCCCCCGCAACACAGAACTTGTTCTCTAGTGTATATGTTTGTCACTATGTCACGTGAGAACAGAGGAGTTCGGCATAATTTTAACACAGAAATACGAATTAGGCAGATTTTATTCTGCTTATTTCCTATTTCATTTATATAAAAGGTAAATAAGTTTATCTTACATTAGCAAACAGTCTTTCAAGAGTGTTAGGTTAGTGTTACGAGCGACCAAGTCCAACTAGGGAAGGAAGGAAAGAACCACAACCAAATAACTAACACACAGTATATTAGCTATATTCCTATGCGTGAATACAAGCTCAAGTATTCATAATATAATGATGCGTTTCTAAAGAAACGTTATTCTATTCCAGCAATTACTATACCTCATCCCACATCTACCGCAAGTGATTCCCCAGGTATTTCAATCATTATACTAGCAACTCCTTCCTCTATCCATGACGATTAGAACAATCAAAACAAAGATTTATTGATAGCAGAAATATTGTTCATTAAGCATTTGCTATAAACTTTGTAATAGTAATAATAGATACTTTGAAAACGGACTCTATGACATTGTAATCATAGCTCATATTAGTTTATTAGATACGTAATCACTTCAAACCTTTTAATAGGATATCTCTAACCAAATCAGGTACAATTTAATGTAAAATATAAGTTGGTTGTAAGAGAGCGGGATGCAGGTTTCTGTCGGCCATTTTTGTCTCCCCTGTGAGAAGACGCCTCCCCTCTCGGTACCTACTATGGGTACAACCGTGAAACATACTTATAGCTATAACTAGTATGCCCCGGCTTCCCTTGCGTGGCACAAATTTTTGTTCCAACCCTCCTATATGTAATTGTTTTGTGGTTAGGAAATTTTACAAAACGTTCGTGTAGAGTAAGGAGAAAAGATTAGATTTATTGTATGTTTGATGGTAGTGTATAAACTTATAAACAACTAGACAGAATAAAAAAATATTTAGCTTATAGAAAGCTACATTATCAGCAAATAACATAGGCTATGTTTTATTATCAAAAACGTCCACCTGTACAAAGCCGGGACAGACCGCTTATCCTACTAATATTATAAACGCGAAAGTTTGTAAGTATGGATGGAAGGATGTTTGTTACTCTTTCACGTAAAAACTACTGAACGGATCTGGATGAAATTGGCACAGAGATAGATTATGGTCTGGAATAACACATAGGCTACTTTTTACAGCGATAACCGACATCCACGCAGGCGAAGCCGCGGGCAACAGCTAGTATTAAATAATGTTTGAAAATATTAATTTTAAAGCTTTCTTAAAAACTATATAAGACTAAGGTGACAAACAAACATATCGCCCGTGTGGTAAATATATGTTAATGGCATTTACAGTAGCCTATGGACACTACAACATCAGTCGTGCTCTGCCGATCCTACAATTTAACACGTTTAGCGTTAACGATAACACTGGGATAAAAAAAAAATATGTTGGAGTCCTATGGGTACTACTGACGTATGCTACTGTGTATTTGGCAGTGGTCTTATGTAAAACAGAAAAATGTAATGACATGAAATAAAATTAAAATGAAATGAAATATAAATAATGAAAACAATATTTTGAGACAACTCACTCACCCCATTTAATTCCAAACTAGGCAGAGCCTGTATTATGGCAACCAGACATTTGATAAACATACTTATATATTTCTAAATACATGAAATGAAATTTGTTTTCACATAAAATAGATTGTTTACATGGTTTGATGTGGTCCTTCTTTTTTTCCTATCATGTGAAAGATAAAGTAGTTCATAAATCATTAATGCCAATACTATTTACAAATAAATAATAGTAAAGACTGTACTATGGCAACAGACTCTGTACAGACTTACTAGTTTGGATGCCAGCTTTAAAAAAAAGCTTTTGTAAATGTTATTATTTTATTTAGTCAGAAAGCGAAAGGTATCCTATATTTAATGTACTAAATCATGTAGTAGACCTTGGTTTATCACGAGTTCCATAAAGAAAAGTCCACCACATTATGATATTTAACTTAAACTGATTTCAAATTAAATTCTAAATAAAAGACGTTTAAAACCATATATATAAGACATGAATTATATATAGACTATAAATAAATATATAAAGAGAGCGGTAGAAAAACAGTAAGCGTTAGGTTGTCGCGTGGCTTAAGTATCGATCGTAGTCGTAGCTCTGCTACGGCGTAGCACCCTGCTACGTGACGACACGGACTCCTTTTTATTTCATCTCGCGTGCAACTTCAAATGAATTCGATTAATTTTATATAATTACTTAGAAAAATATTTTTATGTATTAGTGGTAGACGAGTGCGAAAGTAATCGACTTGTGGCAAGTGATGTAAGTTTGATTCCCACCCCGGACATTTTTTTTGTGTGATGAGCATACATACATAATTTTTTGACTAGGTGTTATTTATCTATGATCTGTGTGGAATATAATATTAGCATGTGCATTTGCAAGTTCTCCGGTGGCACACATAGACAGGCTCTGCCTAGTTTTGGTTCAGATGGCCGTGTATTAATTGTCCTAAAATAATTAAGGACCGAGCAATTTCCTTCAATATTAGGAGAATAGCCGTGATGAAAGAGGCATAATAAGTAGAGAAAATTATATCTATACTATATAATATTATAAAGCTGAAGAATTTGTTTGTTTGGTTGAACGCGCTAATCTCAGAAAGTACTGGTTCGATTAGAAAAAATCTTTTTCTGTTTTTGGCTATAGGCTATATAACATCACGCTATGATCAATAGGAGCGAAGTATAAAAGCGGACGAAGTCGCGGGTGACCCCTCGTTTAACATATTTCAGCAGATAACGGCTTCAATACAAATGCAGCTGCCAAAACATATTCTAAAATTAAAATTTGCTTCCAAAAACAAAACAATTGTGGATGGAGTTGATTCACAGTCCACGCCTCCATTCCACAGCGGCTATAAAATATAATCTCGTGGAACCATAACCCTCACAGGCATTAGACATTAGATGTGGCAGGCTGCGGGCACAGCAGACCGCAGACCGCGCAGCGACAATTACCTCAAATGAACCGGAATTAATCGAGACTCGCTTCTTGGCCGAGCTGCGGTCTCATTTGCATTATTAATAGAGGCTGCGGGGTTGGAGAGAGTCGAGCGGGACGCGGGGGAGGGGTAGTGTTCACGTCGTGTCACTGCCCCCTCCGTCCCGCACACCCCCCGCACAATTTGCGGGACCTAATGAAGAGGATCTTTGCAAGATGTTTCTGTTCATAAGATGTTTAATTTGAGTTTGCAGTTCGTGGGCCGTGGGTCAGGCAGGCGGGCGCTCATTGTTATTGCGAACGTTATGTTTTATTGGGCAGGGTGAGCGGTGAGCGGTGAGCGGTGAGACGCTTTACTGCCAAAATATTTTCGTACCTTTTTATTTTTTCACAACTCGATCGTGGTCTGTATCTCACATCGGGTTGTAAGGATAACACGAAATATACAGTAACTAGAATATTTGAAGGATAAGCTATAGGACCTTATTATAAATCCTACGACTTTTTGCGTCGATGCATTTTTTTTTCTTTTAATAAAAATGCGGGCTGCCTGATAGTAAGCAGTTACCGTAGATGCTAGCGTGTTGCCCAACTAATGTTTTGTAAATATTATTTGTACCGTAACTTTAACTATTTTTGCTGTTAACTTTACGACATAATGTCGTACGCTAATGTCAAATCCCATACATTCGCTTAAAATTATATTTGATTCGACTACCGTTTATGCCACTTATCTAGACGGATTGGCCACTAAACAAACGGACATTTGAGTTTTTTCGGATATTTTACAAACCCATTTGTGTTAGTAACATTTTTTTCTTATGAACAAAAAATAACATTAAAAAAAATTACAAAACTATAACATTTACTAACATAAAACCACAGGTAACATAAAACATTCAACCATCTATTAATATTGGCATGATATATCTTTATATATAAAAATTCACCATCCGTATGTTAGTGTGCGCAAAACTCGAAAAATAGTCGATGGTTCGTCACGTTTTTTTTTACGTAACGATGCATTTATATATAACAATGTTTTAATATAGATATTTTTATCCCGATCGTCCAATGAGAACAGAAAATATCCAACAAATGACATCAGGTGGAGCCACAGTGAAACCTGACCGGCATAATGTAGTACACTTATGTCAAATCACATACATTCGCTTGATATTCGACTACCGTTTATGCCACAAATAGAAAAACGATAAGAAGAATGTTATTTATTTGGACAATTTAAAACAAACCCATTTGTCTTAGTAAAAAATAGTAAAAATTACAGTACAAATAATATTTACAAAACAATAACATTTACTAACATGCACATAACAAAGTCAACTGATCTTCATGATGTTTTACGCACTGGTGCATTTTTATATAAGAGTGTCTTTATATAAATACTTTTATCCCAAGCGTCCCATGGAAACGAAAAATATCCGACAAATGACATCAGGTGAAGCCACAGTGAAACCTGACCTGGTTTTGTTAGTAATTACTTAAAAATCATAAGTGTCTAAAGGTTAATTAAAAGCCGAGTCACGTGGTGGGTTACGTACGTAAAGCACGTGGCGCTAATTAATCGTCACAGAGCGATTAATTCACAGGTGATATGATCCGTGCCCCCACACCAGCCGTACTCTCCCACCGCTCCCGAGACTCCGCCTGTTAATTACTAGACGGCGAGACTACTTGAAGGGCGCTAAGGACTTTATCAGAAACACGTTTTCACTTGGGGAATCTTATGATCAACTATGTCTATAAGTATTCCTTTAAGTTTTGTTAGTATTTATTATTATGTGTGTTTATAAGTACATAGATTTGTGTGTTGATGACAATTGTCGAGTGTCTACCTGTGTCGCGGGGCACTTTACAAACACGGAGTACTTTGCACGGAGGTGTAAACATCGTACATTTCCAAACTACGGAAATAATTATGAATTTCTTGACAAAAATTGGACCCGGGACCTCATGATCAGCAACGGTCTAGTGCTAGACTCTACAAGGCAGTCACAAAACATAATTACTATTAGGTTCTTAAGTATCGAAGAACAAAAGTGTTATCAATACAAAAGTGCCTTATATTTGCGATAGAACAGATGTAAACTAGCATCCCTTGAAAGAATACATCACACAGCCGGGATTTCCCCAGTAAATTATATCGCGATCCATCTCTAAGTGAGCCGTGGTTCATTTTTCTCGCGTCACGCGGAAAGTTCTACAACATCCATAATGCAGGCGATGTCGGCGCGTCATCGCGGCATATTGCGCCACCGGGCACCGCGCCTCTCCCCCACTCCCAGCACCCGGTAACACCCGCGGCAAGGGTTACAGTACAGCTTAGATTAATGAATACTGGCCCGCTACCGTGTTACACGGCTTCCTGACGCTTTCACGCCTCCATATATCAGCCACTTGAGACTTGCAACTTTCATTTATTTATTTAGATAAACTTTTTGTACAACATATTTGTACAATGGCTCACTTAAGCATTCTCTATGCTTCTTTAGACTGAGCCAAGTGAGAAAGTTACCGAATTGTTACATAAGGTGTGAGTTCGATCCCGACCGGTATGCGGAAGTGCCATTCGTTCTCTGAACAACATAGCGAGAGAAAGGGTTCGTTTTGCTGTTCTTTTAATAAATTCACAAAAACAATTTGATATATTACCACAGTAAATTCATAAATATTCTTCTAATATGATCTTCACTTTGTGAAGTGACTCACCAACTGCTAAAGATGAAGAAAAACATCCTGAGGAAACCCACCCAGGAAAAGAACGATCTTAAAAGAAGTCATAACTTATCCACTAACCAGCAATGGGTCAGCGTGTGGATTAAGGCACTCTGTCTTTTGATAGAGGAGAAAAGACCCGTGCCCAATACTGGGAGATTTGAGTTGCTATTATTCTCTATCAGTTAACGTGGGTGTACTTAGTAAACTTTGTAAGAACAACAAAGAAACAGTGTTACCCTTATATGAATCTAAAAATGTTCAAAATAATAAAAATAATGTTGCCACAGAATATGGATGTAAACTCGTAATATGCAACAGCAATATATTTTATATTACAAATAAACATGTGGGTAAATTTGCGTAATGGCGGCAATAAAATGGTAACACTTTTGCGTAAATAAAACTGTACCGGCGATGTTACGTGCTACACGTTTACATACATAAATGTATAATCAAGTGTTTTAAACATTCTACATATATATATATATATTGTTGATTCTGATATATAATAAAACTATAAGGTGGCCGAGTGGGAAAGTAACCGACTTGCACGCAAGAGTGTTCGATCTCGGGTAGCAGTACCAATGTGAATTTCACTTTGAGGAATTTATTTGTACTTATAATAATAATATGGGTTGCAATTATTATTGTTATATAGTATTAATAATTAAGTTTATCGGCCGTTATCTGGTAATACAGAGGTACTTGATTATCGCCACTGTATCTTTGACTATAAGGTGATTTAATTATTAACGGTATGAATGATAGACTCAATCATTGTTGACTCCCTAAACAAGTAATATTATAATGGCAAAGTTGTATACATCACAAACAGAATGTGAGAGGTCACTAACATATCTAGACAAAATAAAAACAATTGACGCAAGCCAACAAACTCACATATATATTCAGATATAAGAAAACAATAATTTCTTCTCTAAAAATAAAAGTCAGCTCCCTCGCGGAGTGCGGCGCGCAGTAACATTGTACAAGTTACGATCGCGGCTCCCAACGCAGCTCAACTGTGAGATATTGCCTTTTTTATGACCCACTCTACTATACTATACTATACTGGGACAGAATAGATCACATGATACGATAAAATATTGCCCTCGGTCCTCCCACCAAATCGAATTAACCCGTCCACTTGCATACAAAGGCGACATGAGAATAGAAATGGCGATATCGAGTTAGGATAGCGACCTGTTTTCCCTCCACAACGTTCAAATGCTCAGTTTTGTGAACGTGGGACGAACACTGAACAAATAAAATGTTTGCTTTACGCGAAATATTCCGAGTTGAGATTTTTAAAAGAGAATTTTCATAAAACATTTTAATTTTTTGCTTAACACAATGCTGAGTTTATTATTGATTATAATGATTAAAACTGAATTATTTCTTAGTGGTTTAATTTTCCACAAAACATCCATCCATCTCAGCCATAAGACGTCCACTGCTGGACATAGGCTTCCCCAAGGTTTTCCACATCATTCGGTCCTGAGCTATACATTTATATAACAAAATTGTTTAGAATGTTCTCTAAATACCAAGGCCATTCACGACGATCTTAATACCCTTACGACAAATTTTTGAAACTTTTCTTTCTTTATGAATTCGTTTCAACCGTTTCTACGCCTTATTAGAAACCTATCCATCAATTATAGCAGCCATTCAAAAAGAAAATTGATGCTAATTGTTTGGTAAACCATTAATCAGATTTTGCTCTCAATAGTTTAAACAATATTCAAAACCCAGGAGACAGATAAGAACTCTAACCACAAAAAAGGACCATGGGGCCCAAATACCCACAAATATATATATATATATATATAGTGAGATATCAAGGCGTTTGGTCGAGTCATCTCACGATCCTAAAGCTGGCCTTTACTTGGGTCAACGTATTAGCCTTGCTATCCAGCGTGGAAATGTGGCCAGTCTTTTGGGCACCTTTCCTGAGAACTGCGACCTCAATCAGATATTTTATTTATAGGACCTTTAAATACAATATCTGATTGTTTGTAAGTAGGTTAGATTAGGTTACTTTATTTTTAATAACTATTCATGTAAATATCTTATGAAATAAACACCACAAAAAGCTATACTTTAATATTATAAATCTAAATTGTTTGTTTGTTTGGTTGAACGTGCTAATCGCAGAAAGTACTGGTTCGATTAAAAAAGGAGCGGCGCAGTAGTGAGATATGTTGCAAAATCGGGGAAAATATTCCAAATTACCACGCGGACGAAGTCGCCGGCTACCCCTAGTATAAATATATGTGGCTTACTGCAATTGGCCGAAATTTTGTATCTACGTACACATAACTAATCATGTATCTAATTGTGGATGTTTTAACCTGAATAAATGAATCTAATGAACATTTTGAAGTACAATTTTAAGATTTACCTTGTTCAGTTCAAAGTACAACAAGGCAGCATTTATCTAATGGCTTTCCTAATATGTAAAAACATAATCATATGTGGAGACATGGACATGAATAGTTAGAAGACATTTTTTACTTAAACCTTAGGTAAACAAACTTAAATAAATAATCGTTTAAAGCCTTAGTGATGTATCCAAAACGCTAAAGAAGCCAAGTCCAAAGGTATAAAGATCACATTTCGACCAAATGAACTCATGGAATCGTCCGCAAACGTTTTTATATTCACACCCAAAGCCATAGAGACAATGTTTACTACAAAGATCAATAGTGCCTTCCATTCGAGTAAGATAACTTTTCAGACGCGTCTATATATCTTCTGGCGATATATGTGTGTGTGCCTCACTCCAAAATAGGTTGATGTTGATGAAAAGCTATGTACATATTTTATGATAAATTTCCTAAGTGTTGACATGATATAATAATACCGTACACAATGCAAATAGAATCACCGTAATCTTAACCCTGTAATTCTTGTAATTGTACTACAATTAATACGCAAACTTGTAATTAATTTCCGCGTGATTAACGGGTATAATCCGGAGTTACTCGAGATTACGTGAGAGTTGCCGCCCGAGGTAAGTTATTGTGTTGCGTGGGCGTCGGCGGGGGGGTTAAAGGGAGTGACGCGGGGGAGGGAAGGTTGTCGGTCCACGCAGAGCAGAGAGCCGCAAGATGCAGAGAAGACTTGCTCGAGCTTCGTTGTCCTCCCCTTAAGATTCTCGCGGACGCCGCTGCCAATTAGGGACGCAATCGCTCACGCGGCGAGGTCTCCCCCCGCGCATGGGGCGGCCCCACCCTGAACAACTACTCTTTGTTTCGTGACCGACGTCGGCGTCGGCGACGCAACCTCCCGTCCCGCCACTTGTTCACCAAATGAAAACGGTTTCACTTTGGTATTACTAAGAGTAAAAGCAATAAAGATAAAGTTTAAGAAAGGTTTTCCACCTTTTTCCGCTTTGGTTTTCAAAGTTTGTTGTGTCTTTTACTGAAACATTTAATAACGTGATAATAGTACAAAGTTCAACATTTTTAATTACTATTACGAATCAAAGTCCAGATCGTCTCGCGGTCCAGAGAAATACAGGCTTAATCTTAGCGCGATTTTTTGTTTTAGATTTACACAAATACACACTTATTGATGATTTTTATAGATTAAGTGTTTGGAAACAAAAAATTTGTCCTATTTTTTTATATCCATTGAACCAAATCGTATGCATGCACTACTTCATGGCATGTACTATCTTCTTATCTCTTATCGGAAAATTCCTTGACCGAAGATATCAAATCTAACGAATGTGACTGAGCACTTGGGACCGACTGTATATGCCCTCTGAAACACGGAGACGATAGGATAAAAATACCACTATGCGATCACCCATCCATAGGATACGCCCTTGGTAACTTAACCCGCTGATTGTTTACTGATCGGTAATGTACCTAACTATTAGCTCCATGAGCGGCAAGTATCATGTGTGGTCTGTGAGTTTATTGCTAGTGCCTTTTATTCAGGCTCTTCCTATAGAAATCCCGTAAAAGCTTTAAAACTGTCTTTCTTAGATCAAGACCTCATTACCATACTGATAGATACTAAATTGTGATTGTGTAATTGATACGTTGTTTATTTTAATTACTTAAATTTAAATTTATTTTTTTGGTATGTTGTGTTGGTACCCTACCTTTTTGTTACCTACTTCAAATTGTAACTCATACCAAATTGTAAATATTATACCTTGGCGATTAAAAAGAGTAGCCAGAGTTTATTGCCAATTCTTCTCTAGGCCATACCCATGTCAGGGAATTGGCTGTAGGAAAAAAATATGCTGACTTTTGTTTATTTTGACGTTCATAAGTATTTGATCTAAAAGAATAAATGACTTTGAGTTTGAATTTAAGACAGAGGTCTAAATATAGGCGAACTAATTAACTCATTGTCACCAAGTTGGCCTAGTGGCCAATGAGTCAAAATGTTGACTGTCTAAGCTAGTCAAAAAAAATCGTTCTTCTTAACTATAAGAAGAACGATTTTTTATTTTTGTTATTACTCCTGTCAAACTTTTGTCTAAACTTAAATTGAATTTTAGTATGTTTGTTTTCAATTGATAAACTCCAAAACTACTTAACCGATTCGCATTATCATAAAAAAAAGAGATTCCTAATAAATCTAATTTTTCGCCCCCAGTTCTTTTATAAATATATACTTGTAAAACATATCAGACAATTTACTGATAATAGCCATAACAAGAACTAGCAATAAGATTGGATAAAGAAAGTCCATAACACCATATATATAAAACACACTACATCAAGCAAAGAAGAAGCTTTTTACAATCTAGGCTGCACTAACCTAACCCAAAACTGCCAAAAAAATCAGTCTCCATTATTTTTTAATGGCCCATAACTTTATTACAATTTGTTTTTTTTTTTTGTTCAAAGAAGACAACTCCCGCACTAGAGAACAAGCTCTGTGTCGCGGAGAACTTTACAAATATACAATTACCGGACACAAATTACACACAGACTCAGAACAACACTTTGTGGGTAACACAAATTTTTGTCCTGTGTGGGAATCGAACCCACAACCTCGTGCACAGCAGGCGCATACTGCGGCCACTGGACCACCAAGGGAGTCATAAGGTTACAATTTGCATAACGTGCCACCACTAATCAGAAACTCACTTTGCCCCCGGATACATCCTCTATTTGATATACCAACAAGTCCTTTATATCTGGCAATAAACAACATAAATATTCTAAAATATGACGAATCGCCTGATCTGTGCAGCGACGGGGAACCGAGGCTTCTAAGCGTGACTATACGTTACTTAGTCTATTTTTTTTATACTACCAAGGTGGCAAACAAGCATACGGCCCGCCTGATGGTAAGCAGTTACAACTCCAAGCACAATCTGCTCCTAGATATTGTCACCAATGTTTCTCTTGTTTTATTTTATGTTATTTTAAGTCCCATGTCATATTATGTGCTATGTTATTAAGTACCTACCTATTCATATTTTATTATATTTATATTATATACAAAATTGTTATCTTTACAAATGTTTACGTATGTACCTACCAATAACTTATATGTTTGGTGTATGCTGTTAATGTAAGATGGTAATAAATAAATTTAAAAAAATTGTGGACTGACTGAATAAAAGGACATAACCAAAACACCATACAAATAAAATCATACTTATATGATGCATGTTTCTTACTCTATTACGTAAAAACAACTGAAGGGATCTGAATTATATTTGGCAAAGAGATAGATTATAATTATACTTAAATATAATTTAAAAAGCAAATATTTTATAATCTTGATTTTTTTAACTACCCAAAATTTCCTTAAAATTTTATAATAGATCATACATTTACATAAAGTAAACCGATTGTAAAAATGCAGACTAAATAGTAGATTTAGGTATTTTTTGTTTGTTGTTACAAAAAAGTCACATCCAAACCGTGACTTTGTTTTGATATAAAAGAAGAAAAAAATACATTCACATAGATATTTAGAAATTAAGAATAAATTTTTACTATATATAATAGTACAAGGGGTCGCCCGCGACTTCGTGCGCGTGGTAATTTGGAATATTTTCCCCGATTTTGCAACATATCTAACTACTGCTCCGCTCCTATTGATCATAGCGTGATTTTATATAGGTAGCATATAGCCTTCCTGGATAAATGCACTATTCTAATCGAACCAGTACTTTCTGAGATTAGCGCGTTCAACCAAACAAACAAACTCTTCAGCTTTATAATATTAGTATAGATTAGCAACCCATATAATGTTTCACAACTGGGCACTGGGCACGGCTCTCCTTCTGTATCAAGAGAAGGTTTAGGTTTAGACTTGTTGTTTATTAGTTTTAAAATCGTCATTATAGGTATGAGGAAGAGGAACAGTTACATTAATTATTTAAATAACTGTTAAATTAATTATTTAAACTTATTCAATATATTTTGTATTACAAATAAACTTCTGTTATACCTATAAGTGAAACAATGGCAGGCGCTGTTCTATTCTATAGATTTTAAAAACCAGTCCATGAAACACTCAACCCCATAACGCAATGTTAGATACTAAAATAGTGTTACAATAGCTCTACACCTACTCTAGTCGTATCATGGTTGTACTGTTATAGTGCAGCTATGGTATGTCTACAGTAAGTGTCTCATCCCATTTTAGACTAAAATTCTCTAAGGGCCTCTGCGTGTTGGACCTATGTCCCCGCGTAAGCCTTCCAAAGGTCCGGGTATGCTTCTTTATAATGGAATAATACCCGTGACAAAGAGACACATAGTAATAATAATATCCTCCTAACCGAATTTCGGTCACGGCGGCCAATATCAACGGAGACTAGCCATCCGCGCGGGAGATATTATAGTGCACAAGTGTGTGCGCAAACACAAGTGCACTCTTTATTCCCTCATAGTCTCATAATCTGATAGGACGGCTTTCCTACACGACCGGAGAGAGATCAGGCGTAGAACCAACGGCTTTACGTGCTTACCGAGGCACGGGAATCTTTTTTACGATTAAGGTGGTAAAGAAGTATACGGGACCAAAATAAAGAAGTGTACCAACTGGGAAAGGATCTCCGCCTTACAGAAGACTACAACCAAATAACTATACTTTTTTTTATACTACTAAGGAGGCAAACAAGCATACGGCCTGCCTGATGGTAAGCAGTTACCGTAGCCTATGGACGCTTGCAACACCAGGGGTATTACTCGCGCGTTGCCGACCCTTTAGAAACCTTATAACTCCTTTCTAGAAGAACCTCATGCTATAGTCTCTCAGTAAAACCTCGTCAGAGAGCTCATTCCACAACCTAACAGGCGGTAGAACACACACAAGGAGGCAAAGTCTCTCCTTAAACTAAGTGGATCGATACCGCCTGTGAACTTGGGATCGTCAACAATCCTCATAGCGTGCCTTTGGATCGAGTCAAAAGGTCCAAGCTGGTATCCAGGTGCTCCCGCTCAAAGGTGACACCAGTACTCCATGTGGGGCCGAACTTGCGCTTTGTAAAGCAGCGATCTTTGTCCCGCAGTGAAGTACCGCTTTGCTCTGTTGAGCACACCGAGCTTCCTAGATGCCAGCTTGACCTTATCCTCCAAGTGGTGACAAAACTGGACCTCGCAGAAGATGTCAACGCTCCCAATGCTCTCGGAAATCGTAAGAGCTGTGTCCAGGAACTGTGGAGCCATAGCAAATGGGACCAGTTCTTTAAGATGGAGTATCCCTAGGATAGAAAAATGTTTCTTTCAAAACCCATCCTTTAATGAGCTCTGGAGACCTGTACTCACACATAGGGACACAACAACTCCGCTGTGTATAGTTATTTGGCTGTGGTCTTCTGTAAGGCAGAGGTCCTTCCCTCGTCGGGCTTACTCGTCAGCATGGGGGCGTACCTCTCTTGAAAAACTAAAACTTGTGTCTGGGTCTAAAGTAGGTTTTAGTTAATAAACAAAAAATATATTTAGTTACCATTCTAAGCTACATCACCGCGTCGTACGAAATGGACTACATAATCAAAATTTATGCACTGGCCCCCGATGTAATCTTTGTATCCAATATTTTATTGTTTTATCTACTTCTGAGTATGTAATGTTAATCCTTACTTCCTTACTAATACTATAAATGTGAAAGTTTGTGAGAATGGATGGATGGATAGATGGATGGATGTTTGTTACTCTTTCACGTAAAAACTACTGAACGGATCTGGATGAAATTTGGCACAGAGATAGATTATGGTCTGGAATAACACATAGGCTTCTTTTTGCAGCGATAACCAACATCTATGCGGGCGGAGCCGCGTGTAACAGCTAGTAACATAATATATCCGTTTGTATCTAAACAAATAATTTATAAAGAGAGGAAGAAAACAGATTTAATTTTTGGTACGTTTGTTTGTAATTTGTTTTCTATTTTTTTTTTTATATTTACTACTTGGCTGGCTAATAATATAAAACTAATAATCGCCAGATTTTAAGCAGTTACACTGGTATCACTTGCGCGTTGCCGACCCATTTTTTGTACCAGGGCTTTAAGATGTAGTATCCCTGGAATAGGTAAACGTTTCTTTCAAAACGCATCCTAAATGAGTGCTGTAGACCCGTACAGGTACACAACTACACCATTATGTGTACTTGTTTCTCTGTGAGGTAAGGAGAAGGTCCTTCTCCAATCAGACTTGCTTGCTTGTACGGTGCCTTCTCCTTCAAATTATATTGTATTATATTAAATATTGATTATTTTTAGTCCAGAAATGAAACAAAACTGCTGAACCGATTTACATGAATCATAGCTAAAATCAACCCGATTTAATAAACTTTCCAACAATCAGCTGCTACAGATAAAAACAGCCATGGAAATTATAATATACTGCGTTTTCCTTCGGTTGCAAGGTTTTTTATACCTAAATGGCCGTAGAAAAAAATAGTTACATCTATTGGTATTTTTTACGTTCATAAGTATCACACGTTTGTATGATACTTATGAACATATAAATTCAAAATAAATAAATTATGACAAAATATTACATATAAAATATAATATATCTAGCAATCTGTCTACAATATCGGTCACATATTTTGTTTTGTATTTCAGTAACTTATACGCATTAGACTGTCTACGAGCCGCTACGGCACGTCTTCGTAGCAATAACAAATGCTACGCAAATCTCACATAGCTACGTATTTACGTTATAACAGGCTGTAGTGAATGGATAAAAAAATCCTTTAGAATGCAGGGGTAATATTATGACGTCCTTATAACGTTTCATTGACGATCTAAATCAGAATTTAACAACCAACGAACTACTAAAACCACCTTAAAAATAGGTATTAAATTAAAATCTTTTTTTAAATAACATTTAAAATAAATCACGGTGAGGACGTCGTTGACAGCCCCTGATCTTAGTAAAAAATGTACCACTCAAATCCGTCGGATATAATATCAAAACATTACTTACGTTGTAAATTCATTGATGGTGGAAATATATGGTGATTTCTCATGGCAGCGTCTTGTGGTCTGGCGCACTGTGGTGGTGGAGGCTGGTATCTCATACCCTGGTACCGGTAGGCTGCCTGAGACATCTGGCCGCACGAAGCCAGCTCTCCCCATGACAACTCTCCGCCGCCTGAACCCAAACATCCTCCATCGAAACCGCCGCCGGCGCCGCTCAGGTATCCGTACTCCATTCTATCAGTGTAACACGGGCTATCTAACCAGCTCACTCAGTGACATGTGCCCAAAGAGCCGTAATTAATATTTTGTTTAAAACAACAACAGTGTGTGTGTAGAGCGCCGCGCCGCGCGGGGCGCGTACGTCTTCTGTCGGAGGGCACCGCTCAAGGCTCACAGCCACATAATTGGATGAGCCGCGACTATATCAAATTATGCCGATTACAGATGGTATCGGATTCTAGCGATAGTTTTTGCTGGCGCGGAGGACCGTGCGCTCGCCCCACTTGAAATCGAATGATAAGCCTAATTCAATAAGGACGATCCTCGAGGATGGGGCGGGGCGCGCACCCCCGGCGGCAGGCCAATGGTCGCGGTCCGTGCCGCCGCCGCCGCACCCCATTGGTCCGCTTACTACCCCCTCTCCGCGCCGTGACTCGGGGGTGGGGTGCGTGTCACGACACTTGTCTACTTTTCTTTTCGCCGACAGTTCCTTTGTCATTGAGGAAAATAAAAAAGTTGTAATTAACGATCCAGGTAGGTACCTACTTAACGAATGACTTTAGGTATTTAATCGATACCTTGGCGTTTTAATTAATGAAA
Organism: Trisateles emortualis; assembly: GCA_947095525.1. Taxonomy (NCBI): domain Eukaryota; kingdom Metazoa; phylum Arthropoda; class Insecta; order Lepidoptera; family Erebidae; genus Trisateles; species Trisateles emortualis. The sequence continues at coordinate 9,825,210 of OX352736.1, read as the reverse complement.
CTTGTTCTGTATAAATAATTCTAATTAGTTTTAATAAAGTCGCATTTCAGTTAATTGGTACATACAATTAACTGAAATGCGTCTTTTTTTGACGATTAGACAACTAGCTGATAAACATTTCAAAATACGTATAGTTTTTCCCTATAGTTAAATCATATTATGAATATAGGGCGCTAGTAGCTAGGTGTACTCGAAGTACGTAAATTTTTAGCGGGTCAAGCTACCAAGGGCGCAGTTACTCTATGGATGGGTGACTGCGTAGTGGTATTTCATCTGAGCGTCTACGTGTTTCGGGAGGCACGTCAAAAGTTAGTCCCGAATGATAACAGTCTCATCTCATTAGAGGTCTAAATGAGCTATCTGAACGACTTTGACCAAATTAGCCACCATGGGATAAAAATATATTAAACAATATTCTGAAACAAATATAAGTTAACAAAATAAGAAAGCAGTGCAGAACAATATTGGTACTTACCTTAATAAACCAATATCGAGGTAAGTTATAGGTACCTACTTAGTTATTACAATAAAGTTTTTTAAAACCAAGTAAAGTATAAATAAATATAAAGTTACAACAATCTGTAAGTAAAGACTAATAAAATGGAATCATTTCATTTAGTTCGTGTTCTCGGGGGATAACTCGATAACTGATAAAAGTACTTTATGAGAGGTTCCCGCTCCCGCTCCCGCTGACTAAGATAAGCACCGTGAATATTAAAAGGTATAAATATTTATGGTATTTAATAGATATTATGTAACTATAGTAATTCTGTATACGTATTACGTTATGTAGTGGAATATATTTTATTTATTTTTACGCCATATATAAAATCCCATGGGTATGATACAAAAAATAAGTAAACTAATTAATTGAAAATTCATACTAATGTGGCACAGTTTTATTGCGTACTGTGGCTGTAGTAAAATATATTCAGGATATTATGTCTGCAGGTTGGGTAGCTTATAACCATTTTTTACAACTGTGCACTTGGAGCTGTCAAACGACGCCATTGCTATTATGTTTTGGCACGAAATCTTATTAGTATTTTATAAAAGGCATTTTTTTCAAATTCATATATTTTAAATAAATATATGAGTTATTTTGTGTAAAGTAGATATGTAAAAATATCGTGGAGTGCTTTTTCAAAATCAGTCATCATGCCTATTGCCTCATATATTATGATGGTATGTTTGATATTTAAAATATAAATTAATTATTAGCCACAATCATCAGTTTCATTAATAAATCAGCGTCACTTATCTAATACAAAATTTAAATATCAAAAATATTCATACAATTTAAGCAAACCAAATACTAACGTAGCATGACATAAATAATTGTCACAAATAATCTGAGAGCAGAGCTATCACGTGTGAAGCCAGCGGGTGGCACACTAGCAAGTGCACAAGGGTATTCGGTCCGTGTGAGAATATGACAAGTATAATATTCACAATATTGAAATTACTGCGGAGAATCCCGCGGGAGCTCGCACGCGTCCGCGCCCGCTCCATGCGACAGTATACCCGCCACTTTATTTATTATTTATATTAATTACACTGTTGCTACAATGTTTTTTTTTTTTGTTTATTTATTACTTTCCCTTTCTGGTTCAATAGGAAAATATATAGTGATTATGCCGTCGCGTCGTATGATTAGTTTTGTATTGTACAATTGTTTTATAATCACAATAAAGTCATCAAAAATAAAAGTTAATGTTAAATATCTACAGAATTCAGCTGGCCATTTCCATAAACAACTTCTTAAAATACTTATTATTTAATGTGAATAAATTTATAGATATAGATAGGTACATAATAGAAAGATTTTAAGAGAGGTAGGACACAATTTAAGCTAGCTAACCCCACTAGGGCAGGACCACAGTGCTGTTATGTTCCTGTATGCGAGTACAGATATCCAGTGCTCATTTAGAGTTGTATTTAAAACAAACCATGTTTATTCATGACACAAAACCAAATTATAAGTTTTTTGGGTCAGCAACACGCCTCCATAAGCTACAGTAGCTTAGCATCAGGCGAGCCGTACCTATGCTTTTTTGTCATCTGAGTACTTATTACAAAAAATCGTGTTATACCTGCACAATTTATATTTTTACTCGTAAACAAAATTCATATCAACAACACAAGATGCAATTACAAAAACCAAAGTGGCTAACAGCCCTCACAGAGTATAATGTAAATAGCGACTTCGCCTCTGCCACTGCGTGTCTCGCGGGATGAAAAACAAGTCGACTCCGCGGTAAAATATGTGATCACTTAGCAACCTGCAATCAAACAACAACTGCCACTTAGTTTTTCTCCTTCCTTGTCGACGAATGCCTTTTTTCTGCTGGCAACATCCATATTTATAACTATAAAGACTCCAACAATAAATCTCTTGATAAACCTGTTTATGAACGAAGATTTTACTGTTTAGAAATGTTGCTAGCATAAAAATATCTCGCATTTTTTGTTTGTTAGATTTTATTTTCCATATGAAAGAAAAGTTAGTCGTCTAGACGCAAACTTTTTACTGGCTTTCGTTTATCACGCCTATAAAACTGACAACAAACAAGCATAATCGGAGACACCATAAAAGCCAGCAAGCCCCACTAGGAAAGAACCTCCACCTTTACAGAAGATGCCTCCAAAATAACTACACTCAATTGTATAGTTGTGTCACAGCGTGTGAGAGGTCTCTATTAGTGCTCATTTAGGGATGCGTTTTTAAACAAGGTTTTTACTATCCTAGGGAGACCAAACTTGCGAGTAATGCCCTTGATATACAAGCGCATATAGCTACGATAAATGCTTACGCTTAAGCGTCCCGTATACTTGAAATATTTTATAAAAGTTACTAATTGTATTGCTGTTCTAAATGTCACTACTTAATTGTATTTAAAAAAATATTTATATACAAAACATGTATAAAGGCAGAGTTGCCAGCAGCATTCTCTACCAGTCAACTTATAGGATGATGCAGAGAGGAAACACTAGGCGCATATTATTGTGAGGTTTCTTTTTATTCTGCCTGAGTGGCAAACAAGCATACGGTACGCCTAATGTTAGGCAGTTACCGTAGCCTATGAACGCTTGCAATACCAGAGGTATTACTTGCGTGTTGCCGATCCACTTTTTTCACCGGGGTTTAAAGATGGAGTATCCCTGGGATAGAAAAACGTTTCTTTCAAAAGGTATCCTTAAATGAGCTCTGGAGACCTGTGCTCACACACACGAACATAACTACACCGCTGTGTGTAGTTATTTGCCTGTGGTCTTCTGTAAGATGGAAGTCCTTACCCAGTCGGGCTTGCTCGCTATGGTGCCCTACCTCTCTAAGAACAGTCTTTAAAAAAGCAATCAAATAACAATACAAAATTAGTAACACCTACTTTACATTTATAATATCGACCTTGACATCAAATCAGTAGTAAATAAACAAAGGCAGTGCACTGTGAGTATTTGTTATCTCAAGATCACAAGTCGTAGCAAGGCATGAAGGCATCTAATCCGATAATGCGTGGGTTATGGGCGGCGTGCGTACGCCACTCTCCACTTACCCTCGCCTAATTCGATTTGAGCCCTCCGAGCCACATGCCAAGCTGCAGTGCCACTGTCCCCATATTCATAGTTGTATTTTTAATTAACGTTCTTGTTGCCGAAATATGGAATGGATTTTAAGAAGACTTGTTACTTTGAAATGCGGTTCAAAACTATTTCATATGATTATATTGACTTGAAATTTTGTGCAAAGGTTCTTTTGTACAAAGGTTCCTTTTTTTGTACTACTTAGGTGGTAAACAAGCATTTTTAGAGAAGTAAGACACTATACTAGCGAGCAAGCTTGACTGGGGAAGGACCTTAACCTTACAAAAGACCACAGCCATATAACTACACACAGCAGTGTAGTTGTGTACCTGTGTGTGAGTACGGGCCTCCAGCGCGCTTTGAAAGAAACGATTTCCTATCCCATGGATACTAAATCTTAAAGCCTTGGTGTAAAACAATGGGTCGGCAACACGCAAGTGATACCTCTAATATAGTAGCTACGGTAACTGCTTAATATCAGGCGGGCCGTATGCTTGTTTGCCACCTAAGTAGCATGTGTATGCAAGATGAGATGCGCTATAGGCATGTTACGGAGAAACACCCTATATTGCCATTATATACTCATAAGTACCATACGATTTATGTGTAACCTGTGACAAACAATAAATCATTTAATTTCATTCTAATGACCGCATTCAACTCAATTATCTAATAACGTTAATCAATTTATAAAACTAACTAAACCAATAAATATTTTAATATTTAGCCGCAGCTGGTATTGGTTAGCCATAATACGAGTATAATTGAACTAAACATTAAAATACATTTTGATGATATTTAGATAGGCTCGTATAGAGGGGCTCGTAGCTATGTGTTAGTGGCGCGGATCGGTCCGTAGATAGGTAACCAATTTCTTAAAACACAGCAAGACCCCTCCGTGCTTCTAAAAGGACGTATAGCCCTTGGTCTTGCGTCTGTTCTCTCTCCGATCATATCGGATGGCCAGCCCCTCCGACTATGAGAGTGAAGGAATAGTGGGTGCACCTGTGTTTGCTCATATGTTTGTGCACTATAATATGTCCAGCGCAGTTGGCTAATCTCTGTTGAAATTGGCCGCCGTGATTGAAATTAGTCTGGACAGCTATAAATAAGCTAGGCTTCAAGCTTTATCATATTAACAAAATCTATATTAACGCAAAATCTAGTAGTTATAAACGTAACTAGCGGCCCTCCCTATAATATTATAAAATAAACTTATGTTCCAAATTTCTGCTTTTTAGACTCAGTAGTTAAGGGTATGTGTTGATAGTCAGTCAGGAAAAAAAAATTATATACCTACCTACTTATATAAAAAATCGCTTGGTGGTCGAAATTCGACAGTAATTGCTTGCTGCACTTCCTCTCCATAATATAAACTTTACCTATGCCACAGAATACTTAATAGTACATGTACCTATCCCAAATATCACGCTTCTCCGTGCGCCCAATGTGCTTCAAAAGGGGTACTTTTTTGTTCTTTACGTAGATTGATAGATAACTGTTACATTTGTCAATTATAAATACCTACACAATAGAAAGGTAGGGCACCATACTAGCAAGCAAGCCCGACTGGAAAAGGACCTTACAGAAGACCACAGCGTAATAACTACACACAGCGGTGCAGTTGTGTTCCTGTAGCGCCCATTTAGGGAAGTGTTTTTAAAGAGACGTTTGCCTTTCCAAGGGTAGCTCTTGAGTAAAAAATGGGTCGGCAACACGCAACTTAACTCTGGTATTGACAAACATTCATAGATTATGATAACTGTTTTACATCAGGTGGGCTCTTTGCTTGTTTGCCATTCAAGTAGTATAAAAAAATCACGTACTTATTAATTTTTAGGTGACCTGATCTTTGAAAAGATAATGTTTTAAGGTCTAAATATAAATATTCAGCACCCCAAATTACGCAACGATTCCATAGTAACGACAGATATAATTGAAGACTGAACGCGAGGCCTTTTGACTCTGCAGTGCAGACGAGGGCAGGCCCCGGGGGGTGGGTTGCGGTGCGCGGGCGGCAGGGCCTGAGGCACTAGGTGCACCTGAGCCCGTGATTGATGACAGTTCAGCCATCGCCATGATTGCGAGCCGCGACGCCATTAACAAAGATCACGTGTATATGTACCTACTGATACCCATTTCGGCAAAATAGTTGATATCTAATTACTTAAAATAAATATATAATTTTCAAAAAATATATCGGTACTAATTATTAGCCCATTGGTCTAATGGTACTTAAGTAATCCTAAATGCTACGCCGGAATCTGCTACACGGCTTCGATTCCCTCTTAGGACAAATATTTCTGATGAGCACGATTAGTTGTTCTGTGGCTAAGTATAATATTAATCTATGTATGTTATTATGTATGTATTTATAAATATATATATATATATATAAGTACGTTTTGCCTAGTTTTGGATCAGATAGCCATGTGTGAGTTGTCCTAAGATATTATTATTTTTATTTTTAAACTATTTTCTTATTACGTGTTGTAGAATCCGGCGCGCTGTAAGTATTCTGCACCTCTAGACATGTGGCATATAAGCGATAATCGAATCGAAAAGTCAAAAAAGCAAATGTATGGGATTTGACGTAAGTTTACGAAATTATATCGTAGACTTACCTCAAATCCCATACATTTCCTTTTTTGACTTTTCGATTCGACTACCGCTTATGCCTCTTGTCTATAGGCTCTGAGATACCTACTCCTGCAAAAATGTACGTACGTCAGGCTGGCCCGGCCCCACGGAATTTGATAATGAGATTGGTATCAATCGAATGTACCCGCTTATACCAACATATGTAACACCTTCGTTTTCAATGTAACTCTTTTTTAAAGAAGTTACAAGCACTTCTTGGTGGCCGGGCCAGCCTGACGGTTTCAGCCCGGCCACCTTGTTTACCGCTAATCTACACAATATACTGTCAATATTTTGGTTCAGATCAAATGTACTCCTTATTACAAACATATGTAACGCCTTCGTTTTCAATGTAACTCTTTTTTTAAGAAGTTACAAGCACTTCTTGGTGGCCGGGCCAGCCTGACGGTTTCAGCCCGGCCACCTTGTTTACCGCTAATCTACACAATATACTGTCAATATTTTGGTACAGATCAAATGTACTCCTTATTACAAACATATGTAACGCCTTCGTTTTCAATGTAACTCTGTTTTTAAGAAGTTACAAGCACTTCTTGGTGGCCGGGCCAGCCTGACGGTTTCAGCCCGGCCACCTTGTTTACCGCTAATCTACACAATATACTGTCAATATTTTGGTACAGATCAAATGTACTCCTTATTACAAACATATGTAACGCCTTCGTTTTCAATGTAACTCTTTTTAAAAGAAATTAGAAGCACTTCTTGGTGGCCGGGCTGAAATTATTTCGTTAGTATAAAACAGTAAAACTGCAACACCTATCAATAAATAATGCCAGTACATAATGAGGTATAAAGATATAGAATATATGTAACGCTTTCATTTTTGATTTGAATATATATTTAGAGAGAAATAAGTACTTGAAATTATTTCAGCCCGGCCACCTAAAAGCATTAATATCTCCTATAATCTTATGCCAATTTTTACAGTAAAAATTGATATAGCCAAGAAAAGAAAGTTACATTCGTTTAGGTTTAGTCGTATACCCTAAAGCCTTCTGTTTAACTAGATCATTAAAACCTACGAAAGTTAACGTTGAGTGACCATCAGTCATTAACTAATTTCAGGACATTTGGTTTGTTGAATGAAACAAAATTCGTAACATTTTTTTTTTCTTTACCACCTTCCTAATTTTATTAGACAACATTTTGTATTAATTATATTATAACAGTTGTTAGTTATAAATAATCTGAAAAAAATATTATTTTACATATAAATAGTACTATTATATTTTTTTGGAGTTTCACATACATAAGTAATATACGTTAAGTAAAAATCACAGATAATAATTTTTGGATACATAATTAACCTATATATATTTTCTCCGTTTCTGGCTTCGCAACATAATCAGAGAAAGATAAGTAGTTGTAGTAGTAGTTCACGGACGCTACTGCCGATTTTTTAGACGGCGCCTGTGTCGCGTCATAAGACATAACATCTATCTTCCCCGAGTAGACAGAATAGATGCGCAAGAGTCGTGTAGTTATCAACACTTCTGAAATTTGATTTGATTTTCATTTGATTGATTGATTTGTTGCAGTATTTTTTTTTTATGTGAGAAACGTATATAGGTTAATTATGTATCCAAAAATTATTATCTGTGATTTTTACTTAACGTATATTACTTATGTATGTGAAACTCCAAAAAATGATAATAGTATTTATGTAAAATAATATTTTTTTCCGATTATTTATAATTAACAATTGTTATAATAATTAATATAAGTACAAAATGTTGTCTAATAAAATTAGGAAGGTGGTAAGGAAAAAAAAATTGTTAAGAATTTTGTTTCATTCAACAAAGCAAATGTCCTGAAATTAGTTAATGACTGATGGTCACTCAACGTTAACTTTCGTAGGTTTTAATGATCTAGTTAAACAGAAGGCTTTAGGGTATACGACTAAACCTAAACGAATGTAACTTTCTTTTCTTAGCTATATAAATTTTTACTGTACAAATTGGCATAAGATTATAGGAGATATTAACGCTTTTAGGTGGCCGGGCTGAAATAATTTCAAGTACTTATTTCTCTCTAAATATATATTCAAATCAAAAATGAAAGCGTTACATATATTCTATATCTTTATACCTCATTATGTACTGGCATTATTTATTGGTAGGTGTTGCAGTTTTACTGTTTTATACTAACGAAATAATTTCAGCCCGGCCACCAAGAAGTGCTTCTAATTTCTTTTAAAAAGAGTTACATTGAAAACGAAGGCGTTACATATGTTTGTAATAAGGAGTACATTTGATCTGTACCAAAATATTGACAGTATATTGTGTAGATTAGCGGTAAACAAGGTGGCCGGGCTGAAACCGTCAGGCTGGCCCGGCCACCAAGAAGTGCTTGTAACTTCTTAAAAAAAGAGTTACATTGAAAACGAAGGCGTTACATATGTTTGTAATAAGGAGTACATTTGATCTGAACCAAAATATTGACAGTATATTGTGTAGATTAGCGGTAAACAAGGTGGCCGGGCTGAAACCGTCAGGCTGGCCCGGCCACCAAGAAGTGCTTGTAACTTCTTTAAAAAAGAGTTACATTGAAAACGAAGGTGTTACATATGTTGGTATAAGCGGGTACATTCGATTGATACCAATCTCATTATCAAATTCCGTGGGGCCGGGCCAGCCTGACGTACGTAAAAATGTTTATGTTTTAGAATATATAGAATACAGGTTCAAATATATGATGCGTTAGTTGTTGTGCGTTGCTGTGCCTGATAGCTAAGATTTTTACAAAATAAATTGAGGGTATATAGGAGCTTATCTTGCTTTTGAGCTCTCCAACTATAGGTTACTGGTTGATAATGCCTCAGGCATTAAGTCCGCTGTTGTACAATTGTTTTATGTGCTTAAAGTTTTAATAAATAAATAAAGTATCTCTGATTAATATTGTTATACAGAAAACTTTGAATCATTATTTTGTATTTGACATATTTTCGCTATCTGGCAGTAATTATTTTTTGCAATAAAAAAACATTCTGATAAGTTTAATTTATCTAATTCTATCTTTTCTTAGATGCGAAGGTGTTATATCTACTTTGAAACAGCATTTGCAGTGTTTTTTTAATGTAAAAAAAGACAACTCCCGCACTAGAGAATAAGCTCTGTGTCGCGGGGGACTTTACAAACATACAATTAACTGACACATATTACACCCAGACTCAGAACAACCCTTTGTGGGTCACACAAAGTTTTATCCTGTGCGATAGAATCGAACCCACAACCTCGTGCACAGCAGGCGCATACTGCGGCCACTGGACCACCAAGGCAGTTAACTTTGACTAGCACTAAGCCAAAATAGCTACGTACAGCTACGCACTCAGGCTCCAAGCAGTTTATAGTATACCTAAGTAGATTATTATATAACTTAAAAAATATAACAGTATTAAATCATCTACCTGAATACATAAAACGGTTAGTTAATCCTCCTAGGTTTACGTAAACGGTTGTGCAAAGACACCATCGTTTGTCTAATAAAACAAACCGCGTATTTACTATCTGCACTCCCGATAGCTCTTTATAGTTAACGTTAGATCAGTGAAGGGGAAGATCGGTCGTCGACAGGACGAACCTACGAAGAGGCGACTCCTGGCGCGTTGCTTGTCAAAGTGGCCGCCGGCTTGTTTGAACAACTAATGAGCGGCTCCCCGGAGACGCTGTGTTTGCTCCGAACGCCCCGAGCGTTCGCCTGGGTTTTTCCTACAAATGCCTGGGTTTGCTGAGGTCCCCGGGTCTCTGTATAACGTTTTCTCCCCCTCAGTACTACGGGCTTGTTTGCCCTCCACTCGGTGTCGTATCGGACTTTCGAGTGTAAATTGGAAATTTGTTAGTAGATAAACCTAGAGAGACAAACATTAGGAAAAGTAAATCTTTGCACCTGTGTATCTATGTAAAGACATATACTTACTTATTTTTTATTGTTATGAGAAAACTGTAATATTCATTCTTAAGAAATATTACTTTTTTATGTCTAAGTACGTAGCTAGGTAAAATTTTAATACAGTTAACAGTATTTTTTAAGTAATATTTATTACCTAGGTATCCAACGTCGACAATTAGTCCCCAGTATGTGACGCTCTCTACTATGTATATCGGACCTTGAAATACAAAACATAGTTGTGGTACATCTTCTACCTGCCGTATTGGGACAAAAGAAATGGGCCTATATTTCGGATTTTGGTTCCGCTACAATTATTTTCGCACAAAATACCTACAAATGATGCATTATGTATAAAAAATTCTGAAAGTATTCAATCTAACTAAAAATTTATATTCAAGTTATATTAATATTTATATATACCTACCTAGTTACTTGAAAAATATTTAAAAAAAAAATAGGAGTTAACAAAGAACTTATTAATTTAATAGCAGTAAAAAGCTGAAGGAATGCAGGCATTATTTTTCTTTTAAAAATACAAATCTGCACTAAGAACAACTAGTCACGCGGAACTTTATGCCCAGATTCCGTTGATTTTAATTTTAGTGCAAGATACAATTGTAATTTTTTATAAGCTGCTGCTATCTATGAGTACAATATGGAACTATTTGCTACAAGTTCTTCCTTGCAACGTTCATGCGAAAGCTCTCTATCCCTCGGGAGCTTATGTAGTTCTCTCAAAAGTGCATAGATGTCATCACGAGTCCATATTTAAATATTTTTAGGAAAGTTATAAATAATGGAGTCTTATAAAATTATAAAGGTAACTGATAATTCTAACAATTTTAAAACTTTTAACTTTCAGCTAAATTACTTAGTATCATAATAAATTGTAACATAAGCGACCACGTGTTGAAATATTAACACGTGGTTTGAATAGAAACTTTTTTGAACAGCGCCATCTATTCATCCATTGCAACAAAATTTACTTTTTCTTCGGCTACCTAAGGTTTTTATAAAGGTTTTAAGGACAGATGGTCATGGCTGGAACCAATCGGTGTGACTGTATTTTGTATTTTTATAGCTTTTAAAATTTGTACTTATTTGTAACAAACACATATTTTTGTTTATTTCTGAATTATATATCCCTAATACCACCACAGTGCAGCAGTGCATAGAACTCAACTCTTTTATAATTATAGAGTTTCTTAGATACTACCTACTTTGCATTACCACGTGTGGTTATTGTTTATCTAGCTTTAGCTTTGGAATGTCGAAGTAGTATGTGTCCTTTACCTTTAGTTAATTTCATCAAAATTGGTACAGCGGTTTAGCCGTGAAAGCATAACAGACAGCCAGAGTTATTTTTGCATTAACTTATAAAATAATGTCAATAAAATAAACGTCCCACTGTTAAACCATAATCCACACACACCGACCTGAATATGCAGTTTGGTGCATATTACTTTATTGTTTTATTTTTAATTAGCTGTTGCCCGCGGCTCCGCCCGCGTGGATGTCGGTTATCGCTGCAAAAAGTAGCCTATGTGTTATTCCAGACCATAATTTATCCCTGTGCCAAATTTCATCCAGATCCGTTCAATAGATTTAACGTGAAAGAGTAACAAACATCCATCCTTCCATCCATCCATTCTCACAAACTTTCACATTTATAATATTAGTAAGGATGAATATTTTCATTTTCGTAGCCAGTACGACGCCGCTAGGGCTCAGTGACAGCTTAAGAAATTTTATATGTAGGTACCTACTCCCTATCTCTTTTTTACTCCCTAACAAAGATAGAGACAGTAACATATTAAGCCAGCGCCAGGACAGACCTAGCGAAGCGCAACAAAGATTTCACTTCCATTAAAATAAAATGAAAAAAGACGTAACCATAGGCGGCGGCAGGATTATTTATATGAAGGCTCACACCAAGGCTTTACACCAATGTTTCCTCTGTAGGCATTTTTCCAAGATTGCATAAGTAAAGTACCACCATATAAGTGAGCAAGCCCAACTGGGAAAAGACCTACACCTTACATGAGTTCCTATGCATGAATAGGTACGGATATCCAGTGCTTATAAGAGATACGTTCTTAAACGTATCTTTAAGAACGTATCTCTACATTTCTTTTTACTTGTCCTGTAGATACGTACTCTACTCCATCACTACCGCTGTTGGTATAGTGTTTAATGACCATGACTACCCGAGGTCGTAAGTTCGATTCCTACCCAGGACAAATCTTTGTGTGCACAATTTTTCCTGATTTATCTATAATATGTACCTACCTATGTTAGCAATATAATGTTTATCAATTGTCTGATTGTCTTAGTGCAAGCTCTGCCTAGTTTGGGATCAGATGGCCGTGTGTAAGTTGAGCCTTGCAATCCAGCGTGGAAATGTGGCCAGTCTTTTGGGAACCTTTTGGGAACCTTTTACAGAAGACCACAGCCAAATAACTACACACAGTGGTGTAGTTGTGTTCCTGTGTGTGAGTACAGGTCTCCAGCGCTCATTTAGGGATGCGTTTTGAAAGAAACGTATGCCTATCCCAGGGATACTCCCACCATAAAGCCCTGGAGTAAAAAAAAATGGGGTTGGCAACACGCAAGTGATACTTTTGGTATTACAAGCGTCCATAGGCTACGGTAACTGCTTAACATCAGGCGGGCCGTATGCTTGTTTGCCACCTAAGTAGTATAAAAAAAAAAAAAAAAAAAAAAAAAAAAAAAAAAAAAAACCTTTCCTCAAAACTGCGACCTCAATCAGATACATATTTTATTTATAGGCTAATTAATATCTTTAAATACAATATCTGATTGTTTGTAAGTAGGTTAGGTTGCTTTAATTTTAATACTTATTCATGTAAATATCTTATAAAATAAATGTTTGTTGAGTTGTGCCAAATTATGTATTATGTTAACTTATCTTATTGGGGACTGTCCTTGCGGCCGGGGAAAACTTTTGTGAATGCCACTTTCGTTCTGCTCATCCTACATCTTGATCAAATAGTGACTAAGCTCTTAGCTACGCTACGCATACATTCATATGAGTAAACATGCTAAATGCTACAGTATAAATATCAAACTAAAACCGGCTAGTTACAAGTCAAATTCGCACATGAAGAATTCCGTTTCTTGTATGTGGGTTTTCTTTTATTTTAATTTTGTTATTTCTTTTAGTGGCAATAGAAATACAGACTCAGTGAATTAAAACGGTCTACTTATTACCGTTTATGAGATAAGATTTGATAAGAGAGAGAGAGAGAGAGTCCGCTGGCAGACAGATGGACAGCGGAGCCGAATAAGGTTCGGTACGGAACCCTAAAAATATCATCATGTCAACTTATAAACGTCCCACTGCTGGGCGCAGGTCTCCTCCATACATGTGGAGGGATATTAGCCTACTATATCACGCTGGCCAGACATAAAATATAATCCACCTAATATTATAACCGTGAAAGGTTAGATGGAGTTCTGTCAATCAACCACGCCTGAACAGCTGAATGGATCTGGCTGAGTTTTGGCACAGAGACAGATTATAGATTGTCATAACACATACTCGTAGTTTATATTTTATTTAAAAAAATAACTTCCAAGCTGTGAGCATAATATAGTTCTCAATATTTATTATCCTAATTAATACTTAATTTGCATATGAAGTACATTGAAATTGTAAAGTTTCTGATTTTCCTTCACGTCACGGCCTATAAACCACTGATGTCTGTTATTAATAACTTTGTGATGGGTTTGAGATACCCATGACTTGTTCTATGGTTAATACATAGGCAGGTCGTTAAAAAGCTTTTTTTGACTCAGCATTGAATGGCCATTAAGTCAACAATTAAATATGAATAAATGGATACTTGCAACTTGTTTATTCTGGCAGTTCGTCTTCGAAGTTTTTTACACAATGCAAGATTTCTGTAATCTGTCAGTCAGTGGCCGTCAGAGTGGCTATTATTGGTAAACCTGGGATAAGTAAAACGTTTTGTAACTTAATTATTAAAACAAAAAATTGTTTGCGTTTAGCATTTATTTTAAAACTATACATTTATATAGTCAACCTATAAAATAGGCTGCCCAAACATTTTTATACAATAAGCATTATAATACGTACCTAAACACAGTTGATCTATAAAAAACCTTAACTATGAACAATTTATCGTCGATTTTTCATAATTTTACAAGGTACATAATAGTTTTTGAACAAATCTAAATTAGACTTCGGTTATAACTATAGGTTCTTGTTTTAGGTACATGTTCAAACTAATTAAATGCTCTAGTAACCAAATATTAAACAAAGAGATATTTCTATAAATAACAACAATATAATGCATACATACGAATGCCGAAATAAACTTAGAAAACGTGGGATACGATCGCTTTAGTTAAAAATCTCTTTCAACATTCATAAGCTGTCTAATTTCAATTCAAAGTAATTTTAAAAATTATGTGGTTGCATGAACATTCATATTTTTATAAACTTATGTGAAAGCTCCTTCGGTCGAGACGGACTAAAGAGAGAAACTTGAAAGCTCACCCATTAATTTATTACAATTAGTATAATTAACATAGCGTAACGTAACGCTCGTCGACTCCACGCCGGTTTATCACTTACACTGGGTTTAATGCAAGTTCTTCCCTCACTCCAGCCCCCCACCACTCAATAAATACAGTTACATACTAATTACACGCGAGGAAATTTAATTTACTATACATTAACTAACAGTACAACACTATACTGTCTCACTGATGAGTATTCTGTCGCGTCTACAAACAATTTACGACGAACTAAACCATACTAATTACTTATACATTAATTCTTACATGTTAATTATATACTAAAACATCAAGTTTGGTCGAAAACAGGAATGTGTAAAACGTTTGACTAGAATTTACTAAAACTTAACATCATCGACCTAAATAATAAATATTACAACATTTAACATTTTCACTCATATCAGCAATACTACATACTAGTCCCTCAATAGGGAGTATTCAAATCTACTACAAAATGAGATCTTATATTTAGTTACACAAGTGACACACAAAACTATAAACACAAAATATACATAGTATTAATGTCTACTCTTAGATTTGATTTAGGTAAATTTGGTTCCGGTGCATCGGTACTTATGTTATATTTATTTGTTTTATAGTAAAACAGTGACTTCATTTATATTCAGTCTTTCAAAACATTTGGAATAAACGGAGATCAAACAGCACAAAATTCGTTCAAAATTATTATAAGTCGAACAAATAAGTACCCATGTTACAAACAAATAACATAAATGGATTTATTTCGTAATAAATAACATTATCTACTCTAATGTTAATATTTGACATAAATAATTTGAGATCAATGAACAATAATTTCTTCTACACAACTTTCGATATAATTGTACAAGTTTGACATCGCTATTTGAGTTAAAGGTAGATTTTTTCTTCTCGTTGGGTCTTCTCTTATTCTCATCCAGGTGCACGACGCAAAAAAATGTTCATAACAATGCAATCCGTACTTTCATAAACACTGAGATCGTTTGATTTGTTGGTTTTTGTGCGTTCTTATGCACAAGATGGCTCCGCAGAATAAACTTTACTTGTGCGAACAATGTTGACCTGTTGATTTATCAAAAATGTACGTCTTGCACATCTGTAGGTGTATTTGAAAGTTGTGTTTGTTCAGGTGTAGTTTGTTTGTATGGTTGTGTGTGCCTGGTCCTAGGCTCCTGCGGCTGTGTCTCCCGGGCTAGCACTCGTTCCACGTGGCGCGCCACCAACTCGGCGGCTGCGGCCGGAGTTCGCGTCAGGGCACATAGTTCGTTCACTGACATGCATACACGCAATCCTCGAGCAGCCGCAGTGATACACGCAGCAGCAATCAAAGATGGCGGTACCAACAGGAATTCGGTTTCTGTTGACAAACAAAAATATTTATTTTAGACTGTTTGATTGCAAAATGAGTATCGTCTGTACGTCCTCAATGTTGTAAACAAGGTTAATTTTTAGAACGGGTTTGTTGTTTACATGTTTTTGTATTGACATTCGTACGGCGAGGCCTGAGCCGCAGGTAAAGGTGCGCATCTGTTGCGAGATAATTGCCGGAGCGCGGACAGGTGGCTCGGACACCTTGCATCCTATCTCGCGAGCCAATGTGATCGGGTACATTATTAACATCTTATAACCCACTACGAGGAAAATTAGAGATTGTCTCATAAGTAAAACAAGTTTAATTACATAGCTGATTTTGAACCAAATGTGAATGGAAACAAAAAATGTTTCCATCTTCGGCGACAGGGCAGGGGTATAAAAAAAGTCGCGTTACATTTTGCACAATACGAGAACTCTTTTGTTATTATTTGAAAAATAAGGAAGGAGAATCGAACAGCTGCCCGATTTGTGCATACCGTCCCCGTCTGCATCTTTGTGTGTACCTACTCCGGGACAATAGACGGGGAATAATGGTAATTTACATCTTAAGTCGTCTAGGTAAGGGCGCAGCTGCATTTTGCTACGAAGGAGGGACTCTATTGTGCGATTTTAAATGTAACTTCGATCACAAGTCGTCTAATCAATACGTCAAAAATCTTAAATAAATTTTGCACAATTGGCCTTTAGTATTCAGTAATTCAACTGTGTTGCAATTTTTACAATTAGGTATGCTTGATTTGTTAATCTACATAACTGTCGTTATCAATACTACTAACGGTGAAGGTAGTGAAGCGTTACAAGTCAATACTATAATATATAAAGTTTAAGTCGCTTTGGGTGTACCTACACTGACGTCGTCAGTCGAAGACGGCAGATGTGAGGACACCTGGCGCGACCCTTCCGCTCGCACTCCGCCACAAGCTCGGCTCCTCAAGCGATCGGGTCACTGCCCACCTACTACATGCACCCTTCTTTACTTCACCGTGCCCTTATACGTGACTATTTCTTAAGAAAAACAATATGCGCTACACGCGAGCGCGTCATAATTTTAATCAGAAAAAGTGGCCACACGTTAATTAATGTATGTAACTCAAGCTTACCAGCTCGTGTAACTGTGGGTCAATGGAACCAAACTGCATAGGGTAACTTAAGAATCATAACTCAAACGTGTGCTTAACAGATACAGCTTGTATTGAATCAATAAATGACTAGGCAGGAAAACCGTTGTTGAACATACGTTTATGATCCTGTAGCTTATTAAAAATCAAAAAGTATCGCGGGTTCCGTATCAGGTTAGATCTGGTCAGCATGAGCAGCGGTGCGTCACGATCCGTTGCACGACAGGTTGCCTGTCAGTTGGAGACAACATCTGCTGACCCTACGACCCGAGCCACACGGCTATCGAACCCAAGACCTTACACCCCCGCGTCTTACCCTTCTAATTGCCGCGAGTAATGACATACACTCAACAGACATGAAGAACCGTTAAGTTCCGTTTGAGAAACCTGACATTCCCACCGCCCTACCCCAATAGTGAATCCTTATTTAATAAAAAGGTAATGCAAAAACGCAGGGGTTGCAAATAGTTCAAGCAATTGTGCGTGAAACTGGTTGTGATAACGTGATGGGGAATTGGCGAATATTTTGTAATGAATTATTCAAGTACTGATTTTATTTACGAATTAACGACATTTTTACGACGTTACACTTAAATTATATTGTCATTACAATATAATTTATTTAAAGTATTTAATTTTATTAAAATGAGGTAATAACTAAAACTCACTTCCCTCCCTCGAAAGTTTAAGTTTTTTTTGCGCTTTAGCAGTTTCATCTTTCCAATAACGATGGGTAGACAAGTAAAGTTTGGAGCTTTATTCTTAAGTTCGTAACTTTTTTATTTTCTTTAGATATGTAGGTACTCAATTAGGTATGTGATGTACTAATTCATATATGCCTACCAGTGTACCAATAAAATGATATTGACAAGTAAGTGCTCCTTATAAATAAATATAATGATGTATATATGTAATAAGTACCAAGAATGAACAACTGAGCAATCCGTTTATCCTCTGTATAAATCAAAATATTTTATATCTGTATTCGAAGGCTTCTAAATAGAAGTATGTGTACAATTAAGATCGGATGTTGAAAACGGAAGCTTTAATCTTGTCAGATAATACCTTAATATTATATGTGTAGATGTACAACGGCTAAGTTTCGGGTTAGATAGGGTCGAATGCCGCCAGGTGCGCACCGAGACGGCCTCTTTGTCGCTAAGCTTTTGTCGAAGCTTCGGGACAGGGATTCGGGTGCGGAACAATAGCTGCGGGACGTCTTCAAGCATTGTCCCTGAGTCAGCTGTCGCGGTCGCTCCCCTTACGCGCAGACTAGTCTCATAAGTCACCGTAACCATGACACGACTCCTTAAAATTAGTCCGGTCTAACTGCATATTCTTTAGTGAATATTAAATCACTTTGAATAAAAATAAACTACACTGACATGAGTAGAAAAAAAATACCAGACGCAAATTTTGAATTAGATTTTAAAACTACTTGGTTAGTTTTTTTTCATTTCGACCCTATCTAACCCGAAACTTAGCCGTTGTACATCTACACATATAATATTAAGGTATTATCTGACAAGATTAAAGCTTCCGTTGTCAACATCCGATCTTAATTGTGCACATACTTCAAATCCTTACAAATATTATTAACGAGAAAATAACTTTATTTATCTGCTGCGTTTCACGACTAAAGGGCTGTACGGATCTTAATGAAAAATTGCAAGGATATAGATCTTGGGAAGGACATAGTGTACTTTTTATTGCAATAACCGACATCCACGGCGTCCGACATGTAGAGTAGTTATAATAATTGTAAGCCGTTATAAACCCTAATAAAGAAAGATGAAGGAAGTTTAAGGGTCAAGTAATGTTATTAACCCTTTCACACCTCGGGTAATGCACGATCAGTTACCGGCAATTATGTCGCTTCCGGCACCGACCGAAACTTTTACGCCCAACTTCATTAAACATTTTTTGTTTACAATATGTATAATACCTTAATGGTTATTATGGTGTAATTGATATTCTACAAACGTACGTAACAAAATGGTATACAGCACAAAAACTATATTTGTAGGTTACATAGGTTTTGCAACAATATGAACTAAATTTGTATTTAGTGTCATAAAAGTCAAATCAGATCAAGTTCTTGAGATTAGCATTTTAAAATATACAAAGTGTTAAGCTTTATAAAATTACAGTATAGGTTGGGTAACCGGGCTGACAGAGGCCTAAATATGGGCGATCTAAATAACTCTGTCACCAGGTTGGCCACTAACCAAACGATAATAATAATAATAACTGGGCTGGAATTTTGTACAACATTCTTGCAAATAAATGAATTTGATTTGAAGGTTTACATATACTGTGCTAATATTATGAATAGGTAAAGTTTGTTTCTTTTATTAGTAAGGTATTACACATTCTCGGATTCTGAAATCTCTTTTACTTATAAGAAGCTACATTAACATGAGCGAAGCAACACGCGAAAGCTAGTGACACTGTACAGGTACTATGCCGATTAAAATATCCACAACATAATTAACCAACAGATTCGTCACGAAAAACTTTAAATTTAAAGTCGATGGACCAATGGACGATGACAGAGGGGAAGCGACTAGCTATAAATAATTCTTATCGATATCCAATGGACCATAGGGGCGGGCAGGGTTAAGTATCAAGATATTCCATGCATGTTTTCGTAAACTATATTAAAAACAACAAAAAAAAATTAAACAATTAGGATGTTAAACGGATCTGGCGCCTTTGCTTTGACGTCCTAATACCAATTATTTTTTAATATTAATTTAGAACAATGACAACCTATGATGTCATATTACGAATTTCAAATTAAAATCGAAAAAAATCGCTGTAAAGATACTTCAAAAAACAAATTTATTGCTGTGAGATAAATTTGTTTATTGAAGTATCATCTAAGCGTCTGCGTGCTTTAGAATAAAAGGCACCTTAAAAATCGGTCCTGAACTCCTGATTCGTTTGATTGAGTCGTTATAGTGTATTTCACATAGCATCGGTACGGTATTGAGACGTTTGACATTTGAAGATAAAGATGAATGAAAATGATTGAATCAATCTCTAACCAATTGGCTAACTGAATGATCAAGAGCATAAAGTATATAATCGATAGTTTACCCATGCTATGTGAAATATACTATAGTATTATTTTCTGTGGTTAGAACACTTTCACGACAGAGGTTGGCCACTAACCACTTAATAAAAAAAAAATGAGGTATTAAAAAAAGAGACCATTGGAAAATACAAACGGAAAACGTTACTATTAACTTTTAAGTACAGAGGTGATACAAAGGTCAGGTGTTAAAACATTCAACGTTTGATATATGAATTAGTAATTTCCACTGTTTTTATTGTGTTCAGTGATGGGAAAAGCTTAACCCCCACAGGAAGGTAATGTCAAGGGGTTATTGTTGGTCAACACACAACGGCATGCAGTAGAAAAGTATACATATGTAGGTACAGTGTGCTCATATACAAAGGAAAACCTAGTTATAGTCATGAAAAATAAGGGCGGATTTGTTAGTAGGTTTGAATATATTCTAAAAAAAGACGATGTGACAATTGGTATATGGACTTGGATTCAGCACCAAGCCCATATACCTTTTGGTGCTGTAAGTGGAATAGCTTAGGTGCCGAAACCATTGGTGCTCAAAACATTGGTGCCGAATGAGGAATACTATGGTGTTTTCGCTATATATACTTTTATCTTTGTAATTATTTTATATTTTTTCTAGTAAGTAGGTAAACTGTAAACGTTTCATTTAAGTATTTATTTGGAACTTCATTCACTAAATTTATGTCGACTTAACGCAATATCTATCTACCAGTCAAGTGCAAAGATAAAACTGGGATTTGATATAACTTTATGATTTAATGTCGTAAACTTAGGTGAAATCACATTTGCTTTCTATTCTATTCGATTAGACTACCGTTTATGCCACTTGTTTAGCTACTTAATTAGATAAAATTATACAAAAATACTGAGACATAAAATAAGCTTACTTTTTTATTTGAGAAGGTAGCATGTTATATCATAGTTGTGCTGCTTCTAATGTCATTACTATTTATATTGAGTGTTAGTGAACATCACATTCGCAATATTAATTTATACCATTAAATTGGGTATTATTCAAAGTACCGTGATAATTTAATTGCTAAGGTTTAGGTTTTACGACGCGATGTAGCTGTAGGGCCAATAAAATAAATTGTAAAAGTAACGCTCTTAATTCTGTTATAGCTCACCACGTGTGCACCAATCTTTTCTTTAAAAATACAATTATACTCAAACAGGTTTTCATTCGAAATCATAGTAGGTAGGTACCTATTTAAAATTTTATATCGTAATTTAAAATTTAAAAATAAAAGTGAGGTCACCCGAGTGTATTTATAAATGGGAGTGCTAGAGGGTCAGTGGCTGAGGGGTGCGCAAGCGCAAGGTGTGCGCGTTATCACTGCGCAAACGGCATGTGCGCGTTCCGATACACGCGTCCACTGCCCTACACACCCCACAGTCCACACGCTCGACTATCGTTATGTCCTGTCCACCGCACACACTACAATCACATTGCCAAACAAAGGGATGCTCCCATATAACCATTAAAATAAAAACCAAACAAATTAGTGAAAAAATAATTGAGAGCGTGCCGCTTTATCGATTAATGTTAATTATTATAGGAGGAAGTTCGGCCCGCATGTTACATAAGTTTCAAAGGGAATTTATGACTGCTGAAACACATCAAGTACTTACTTTAACTACAGCGGTACCTACCTACGTATTATACATAGGTGCCTCACCTATTGTCAAGAAAGTTGACGCTAGTCTTCAAAGAACGTTTTGTTATTTATTAAACAAAATATGGTATAACAACGTAAGATTGCACATGGTCTACGGGTAAATTAAGTGACACAATGGTTTTATAGTTAGGCAATCTTGAGTATCTTTACCGTTTGTGTCAAAATTGCTTGGTTTAAATTATTCAAAAATTTAAATGTTTTGCGTGGTCGAATGCCAACAACCTACTTTTACAAATCCAAATCATAAAAATCCGCCATGTATTCGTCCGCAAGCTAGCGCTTATGATTCTCAATCTAATGTGAACTCGTAAATACTGTTAAAAATGTCGTGTACCAACCTGTGTAACATACAGACGTGAGCGTAAGCGCATGTGTCCTGACCAGAGGGTTGGTGCGACCCCACGGTACTCGCGCCAAGAAAGGCTCCACGAAGTCAAACGCCGTTGCAATAGACAACTGCCAGTTCAATCGTTGAAGAAGCATCACTTCCCATTGCTATAACAAAAAAAAATGCAATGTAAACGTTAGTCGTTTCGCTTTTGAATATCATTATACTCAAAGGGCACGACCCCATGAGAATTTAACAGAAGATTTTCTTCAATTAACAAATTCTTATACTTGTATTTATTGTTAAAGGAAGGGATGTACGACCTATTCTTAACAGTTCATACGTAACCGTCATACACGATGAGTTAGGCGGAAACCGCAAAAAGTAGCGAATCACTTTACAATTACAGTAGAAATGTCATAAGAAAACAGAAGGGGCTAAAGTAACCCTCTGTTAGCGATACATTCACATAGCCACTGATACAATAAAAGATGTAATTTGAACTCCTTGTTTATATTCACGAAAGTACGTTCTTATTATAAATGTGAAAGTAACTCTGTCTGTCTGTTGCCTTTTCAATGCACAGCTGAATGTATCTTTATAAAATTTGGCAAGAAGATAAACGGCATCCTGGCAAAGAACATACATACACTTTTTATCGCGATAAACGATATTCACGCTGGCGCAGCCACAGGAAACACCTATAGGTACTTATATATTTCTAAACAAGCACGCCGCTTAAAGTAAAAGGCGTAAATGAGTAGGTAATTTTAAACCTTAATATTATTTAGCGAAATGTAGCTTTTTTCACACCATTTTGGTGTCAACAATGATGTTTTGAAGAAAAATCTACATTCCTAAAGCGTAAGTTATAGATATTGAATTTATAACTATACTTAATAAACGATTATTTTCATCTCTTTTACATATGTGTAGGTACTAACCATATTTCATCTTAAGTATAGCAGTATAGTCCAACAAGTTCTTGCTTACAAGATCTTAATTTGAACGAAATATCGAAACATGGTAGTAAAACAAAAGCTTTTAAAGGTAATAAATTAGATAAAGACAAAAATAAAAACCATCCTATATGTGTAGCTCTTGTTTAAGTAGCTATCATTGTTTTAAAGTTCGTTAAACTTCAGTAATACCCTTCAGACAAATGAGTCGAGCTTATCTATATGTTTAAGATACGTTTATAAGTTACTACATGTTGCCCGCTGCTCCGCCCGTGTGGATGTCGGTTATCGAGATATGATAAAATTACCCTATGTCTTTCCTCAGGATATCTATCTCCTTGCCAAATTTTATTAAGATCTGTCCAGGCGTTTAATCGTGATAAAGCAGCAAACAGACAGAGTTACTTTTGCAGTTATAATATGGATGTTTATAATACTTAGGATAGGAATGTTTATAATACTTAGTTACAATGCTTATGAGGTAACGTTATTTTTAATTAAAAACGAGATGGTCTTAATAAACATACCAAGTCGACGCTCCAATTGAATGAAGTCTTAAATGACAACTTAAATTAACCAAGAAAACGTCTAAAAAATATCAGTTTCTGTTTTGATTTTTTTAGGATTTTAGAAAAATGCAACATATCCGGAGACAGCTAAATTTCTCGAAGAAGTTACAAAATTTATTTAATTAAACGGTTGGTAGTTAGATAATATCGATCATCTTTATATTGAAAGCTAGAAATAAAATGAATCTGAACATGCAATAATAATATCAACATTCAACTGATATAAATCTAGACATTAAAAAAAAAATGTGTCTCGAATACACGCAACTGACCCGCGCAACCAGTTCAGTAGGTCCGCCATTATTCTACTAGACAGACAAAATAATTAATAAGACTTAATATAACTAATAAAAATTCCGATGTCCTCTAAATTAGAATACTTCTGTGGGAAATTAGTAGACATTTAAATAATTGCCGTCAAGTCGTAGTACCTATGGGAAAGGATGAGTAGGCCCGATGGCAGTACCCATATGACGTCATTAAGTATGCACGATGCACTCATATCGCGATCATCGCATGAATTTAATTGCAAGGAAATACGAGTATTCGACGTGTCATACGGTGCGGTGTTCTAAAGGAACGCCGTTCTCTGTGGTTCTCACGGTTCCGTTTTGACTAAACATATGGTGATGCATAATTTGTAGATACGTAATTATTTAAAAAGAACGAATACTTCCGACATAATGGAAGCGTTTATTGGTATATAGGTCACCAAAAAGAAGGTAAACAATTTAAATAACAAAAATTAAATGAATGCTTATAATTTTTGAAAACATTGCTTTTTTTATTTTATGTTATGAAAAAAATATTTTTGGATAAATTTGTAAAATTTTGAGGTTAAATATGAAATTATAATGTACCCGTTGTTGGGACCAAAAGGACGTAAACCATATAATATGGTGATTTATCAAACCATAATGTAACCTGCCTAATTATAGTACCTTCTTTAATAAATAGACTAGGCATAACGTGTACCTAAGCTATCAGTGCAGGTTCGACAAACAACACTTTCTTATCCCATTTTGGCACTGCAAGGGTTAACCCAAATTCATAGAATCAATTGTAATCCCAGCACTATATAAGATACATGTGAAATTATGTAAAATGCATTGTAATTGTTGCTAGAGGCGTGAGAGAGCGGTGAAAAAGTCAAAATTGATTACAAAGGACAATAATCGAATCGCACCTGCCCTCACGGGTGTGAACGATTATGACAATTTTGTCATTACGCCCATGCTGTGGGAAATTGTTCAATATAATATACAAGGTGTTCCATTTAACCAAGAGTTTATAGCCTTCGTAAAAATACATTTATGTCAATTGTTTTATGTTTTGCAAACATTTTGTTTATATTTTAGTGGCCTTCGTCCAGAAGTGGACTGAAACAGGCTAATTGATTGATTTATAAAAAGTTTTATCATCATATCATACGTTGTTTACTAATATTTTTATTAAAAAAAATACGAAATTGTCGTTGTCTGCATAAAAGATGCATTTTGTTCCAGTATTTCGAGTACGTGGCGAAACATTTTTAATAGCACTCAGGCAGGCAGGGCATAAACAAAAAATATAGAACACTTTTATAAATATACCTAATACAAGATTTGGCAGGAGAAGGAAGACCGCATACTTGATTGTTTTTTTTAATTGTTCATATAATAATCACGTTTGATCTAAAGAAAATATCATGCTCCCTCACTTGGGATAAAAGGTAGGATATTTTTTTATTTTCCTTACAGTCGGACGAAAGTTATACTTATGCCTCTATACATTCATTGACAGATCGAACTTATTTTCAATAACATAACATGCATTTTAAGACTGTCAATAATTTAAAAAACGTACAATGTTTAGAACAGCCTCTCATACTTTTAAATGCATCGATCATTAAACATATCGGGTGCAACAACCTCATCTTATTAAAACAGTTCAATATAAGGACTGTTTAAATTAGTTCTAATTTAACCCTGGCAGTGTAGCGTATCTTGTATTGTAGCCTGTACTGTAGCCCACATTTCCGTCGGAAGCAAGAGGGCAATAATTCGGTGCGTTACTTCGTCACAGGCTGTAGGTTGTATAAGAAGGGTGACAAAGTCTTAGGCCCTCTTGAGCGTCTTGAGGAAGGTGTAATTACCGGAAGCTCACCATGTCACGAGGACTCACTTAGGGTATGGGTCGTCGCTTGTGGTATGGGGTGGAGGAGTGACATTTGACTCAACTAATCGAGTTCGTTCAAGGTACAATCAAAACAACGATTAAGTTGTGGCTACTACAGGATATGTTACCGGACGTAAGATGGCGATAGAGCCACTTGACTCTTTTTTAAGGATGTAAACAAGGATATTACATATTGTATACTGCCTATTAATTGATTAATAACAATGATATTAAAAAAATATGATAACAAAATCTGTCTTTTTTAATTTTCAAATCTTGTCTTAAAAATCTCACTTATGAAGGGCAGAAAATCTTTTATTTTCAAATGATTTAATAAATTTACATGATAATAATGTTACCATATATCATGTATACCACATTAATAGCCTAATTTAGCTTTTGACTGTACAGACTGTATACAAATCTATAAAGTTTGGTTGCTTGTTTGAACGTGCTATTCTTTAGAACTACTAGTCGGATTTGAAAAATTCTTCTTGCAATTGATAATCCAGTTCATGAGGAAGAGGTAAGATATAGATTTTGCATTATGTTACGGACTAAAGAGACTATAGCAGTAGCAATAACACAGGCAAAACAATCTGTGAATAATTCTTACGTAATTCACCAATAAAGTCCCAATATTAACTTAAATACTAATGAGCATAATAACCCTAAATTTAGCTTATATTCTTGGAATCTGTGACAATTTTTTTAATAGGCCTTTTAATCTTGTTTTGAGAGGGTTAAAGTAATCTGACACGCTGACCGAAGCCAAGCGCAAAAGGTTTCATTAATGTAAGCACATTTGAGAATGTTGCCAGGAATGTGGGATGTATTATTTATATTTGGAGAGTTTTGTGGCTTCTGACCACATGGACTCCATAGCATCCTTAGTGGAAAAAGCAATTTTAATCTTGTGTCAATTTGAATAAAGTTAAAAATTGCCAATGTTCTATTGTGAAGGTACTTACGCCTTTTTTCTCAGAGGACGCGTACGCGTACTGAGGGGTTTCTTGTATATTTAATACAAAACCAACACTCCGTGTTTTATCTGGGTTTATACGTTGTTGGTTTATTAAAGAGGAATAATAATTCGATTTATGACAGATACATTTGTTTTTAAAAAGCATTTCGAAATATTGAAATAAATAAACAAATCAGTTTAGATTAAGACTTTGTTTTGTGCGACCTTCAAATGTCATTTTGATTATTCGCGGTGAGTTAGATGAAGACAGCATGAATGAATTGATGAATGATAAATATAGTGTAAATATTTTTTACATCGTATTATTTCAGCATAGCATTTTTGTTTTACTTTTTGATATAATTTCGCGTGTATTTTGTTTAAAATCAATAAAAGTCGAATACCCTATACTTTATCCTACTTCCTACTAATATTATAAACGTGAAAGTATGTAAGTATGGATGGATGTATGGATGTATGGCACAGAGATAGTTTATGGTCTGGAATAACACATAGACTAATTTTAACAGCGATAACCGACATCCACACGGGCGGAGCTGCGGGCAACAGCTAGTATCCTATAAAACTTAAATAATTCTAATATTTAAATAAGAACAGCAATACTTACTCTGACTTCATAAGGGAGCACAGAATTATCAGTGTAGGCACACAGCAGGTCCACAGACAAGGGATGGCATTGACGAAACTTTGACGCGAGGAGCATGGAGGTGACGGCAAGGAGTTGCAGCTGCTGCCGGGAGATAGCGCGCTGCGCCAAGAACCGGTCCATGTAGCTGACAGCTAGAGGGAACACCTGTTCCTCACATTGCTGTTCCTCGCAAACCTGGGATCAATGTAAATACTTAATATTTAAACTAATAAATGTATGTAGATGTTTCTATTCATATTGGCTGACATTTAGACTACACTGATGGCAGTGGTTTAAAGTTTCCTTGAAATTTGCCGTATAGTAAGTTAGGTCACAGATTACTAAATAGTTACTGTTAGGTCCCTAAATGAGATAAAACTTTGCATGATTTTTATAGCCGACTTCCTCCTCAAACCGTGGTGAGGAGGCAATTTAAAAAAACAGCCGAAACAAATTTTGCAAAGTATACCCAGACGGGTATCGAACCCACAACATGCTACTCAGTGGTAAATGGCGAGATAAACACAGAACAATGTGTCATGATCAATATTTGTCCCCATGCAGTCCTTTTAAAAGAAAACTTTCTCTATAATATTCGAAGGGTAATTTCTCGGTGTATGCCTCAGTGTACGATAGATTAGGCTCTCACAGTTACGTCACGACGACGGACTGATGGGATGAGGTCATTGTCATCGGTGCGTAAATTACTGGCCACCGGGAAGCTTCCTACAATTGGAATATTACTTGTGTTTTTCTTTTTGAATATGGAACAGCTACGCTGTTCGCTTTGTTTTATTATATAGAAAAGCATTTTTTGGATATATTATAATTTATAATACAGTATACCTAAGTACCTTCTCAAAACAAAAACCTAGTGAAGTAATAAAGAATGATATTAATATAGGTACTTCTATGCAAAATATGATATAGTATTCAACTACCCACAACGTAATTATTATAATGCATTAATAGAACGTAATTTCCATAAATTCATTTTAGTTATATTATTATAATCTGAGCAATAAATTAGATATTTTATTAAGTTATTAAACTATTTATTAATAAATTAACTTAAGTCTGCGAAGTAAATAAACTCACATGAAATAAGGTCATTCACTCTAATCAGCTGTTAGCGGTGAACTCGTATCTTTCACACTTCACACCGCGCTTTAATCACACAATCTTACATCAATGAATTATACTAACGTAATTTTATAGTAGGTTACTGAACAGTTAAACTGAAATAAAGACACTTACCTCCAACATCCAGGTGGTAACAACTTTCCGCATGAAGGGCTGGATATCTATTTGTACATTTTGAAAGTAGTCCGTATGAACAGCATGTGCCCTCTCCAAAGCCAATAGATTTAGAAGAAGTCGAGGGTCACGATCTAAGGCACGGTCTGGACCAGCGACACACATGTCGACAGACCTTCCACTGCCACTGTTGCCGGAATTCTGCATGTTCTCTTCACAGGACAAATCCATTTTAATCACAAATTTTAATATCACTTGTCCACAAATTGTTTTTAGTAGAAGTTCAATAAGTTGTAATAACGGGAAAATATTTGCAGTCCACAATATAAGTTTGTTTACAAAGTGTGTTCGTGACACGAGGGGATGAGCGCACGCGCACCGTAGTACACAGCCGCTCGAGTAGCGGCCTATCGACAGAGTAAATAGGGCTGTATCGAAACGCTACTTCACTCCGCACCGCGCACCCCACTTTTGATCTTGTGGCATTTGTGGCCCTTTGGTCCTTGAGCGGTCTGGTTCGTATTCATAGTATATCACTGTCCCCAAATTTATAAAAAACATTCTTATTCATAGGTGAGCTGATTTGAGCATGTCTTAAATCTTTAGTATTATATTTAAATGCACAGTTTAAAAAAAATGTATAGGCTTCCTGAAAAGTCATGACTTGTAATTTTTGTACATCGTTGTTTTGATAGGCGTTGGAAAAAAAATCTATTAATTTCATTTTATGGAGCTTAGTATCAATGTTACTTTGTCAGTAATTAATAGGTATTTATTTTATTTATACATATATTAATTATTACCACATACAACCTTATTACCTAATTACCTACTATTGTTTACTACTAATAGTAATTAGCCATGGACGTATATCGGCTGAAGCACAGATCTATATCTGTGGACTGGAGTGATGTTGATGACACTAACAATAGTGCACAGAGTAACTAATCACTATGTTTTACAATAGTGTATTAGGTAAAAACCTGTGATTTTATTACCCACTATTGTAGTTACAAACTTAATGGTAGGTACTACTTAATGCGTACCTATTTAACTTTCATTAATTTACTTAAGGTTAAAGACTAATTTGTTTATTTTTAAATTATTGTAATTTCTTACGCCTAAAACATAAGTTAACACTAACAAGATAGAGGTACACGCTACATTTTAATGTTTATATAGAGTTTTACCCGACTACGGCGAAGTAAAAGGAGGGTTATCATTTTAGCCAGTATGTATGTTTGTTCATCTTTTCCCGCATAACTTCTAAACTACTTATCATATCATACATTTGAGAAATGAGGTATCGCCAGAATCGTCTTGATTGAGCGCTTCTTATTCTTCTGCTTTAAAAGCTAATGAGGTAACCATTAATCAATTACCATTGTACTAAAGTCCGATGGCAGCAGCAACGGTGAGCCACACCAGCAACGTCCTTCAAAAACCTCTTGAAGGACTATTCTTCTAAAACACTGTAGTCTTTGGTTATAATAACTCACTTTTAATTCACTCAGACTCGATCTGAAAATCTACAGCATAAAAATACCGCAACACAGTGAGATTAGGACTCATTCTCACTTGGCATAGACATAATAAAATTGTTTTTGTGTTACGGACAATTAGAAATTTAGTGCCTATTTATTGTTTCACTCTTTTTGCCCTGTTTGATTGAGTAAATGTTTTTCTTTATTCTTTTTTCTTTCTACAGGTATTTAAGTATTTGTAATCCAGTGTTGATCATAAGCATAATAAATAAATATTATCAAGTACACAATACACATATAGATCACTAGTTGTTGCCCGCGGCTCCGCCCGCGTGGATGTCTGTTATCGCTGTAAAAAGTGGCCTATGTGTTATTCCAGACCATAATCTATCTCTGTGCCAAATTTCATCCAGATTCGTTTAGTAGTTTTTACGTGAAAGAGTAGCAAACATCCATCCATCCATTCTTACAAACTTTCGCATTTATAATATTAGTAGGATTAGAAATCTTTTTAAGGTTTTTTGGAATGTCTAACAGGCTTAGTTACCTACCTTTTAAGAATAGAATATACATAACAAACTATATATACAAGAAGGTAAAAGGTAATACTAATGTCCTTCTAACTGAATTTCGGTCACGACGGCTAATCTCGACGGAGACTAAGGCGCGGCAGGCATTATACTACACAACACAAATATGTATGTAAATAAATGTGAAAGCTTTACTCCCTAACTGTCGTAGTCCGATGGGAAGACGGCAATCCAACACGACTGGAGAGAGATGAGGTGTAGGACTAATCGCCAATGTCCAAACTTCGGGTCATCTATGCGACTTGCCTTGACTGCCTTAGTGGTCCAGTGGTGGCAGTATGCGCCTTCTGTGAACGAGGTTCCTCCGCACAGGACAAAACTTTGTGTGACCTACAAAGAGTTGTTCTGAGTCTGGGTGTAATTTGTGTCTGTTGATTGTATGTATGTAGAGTCCCCTGCGACACAGAGCTTGATCTCTAGTGCGGGAGTTGTATAAAAAATCTAATTTCTTGACAGACAAAGAATTACTGTCTATAGATATCTATGTTAGACCTGACCCGGAACTCGAACCCGGGAACTCGTAGTCAGCAATCGCAATGAAAGACTACTAGACCAATGCGACGAGACAGTTAAAAGTAAATATAGATATACTTGATTTAAAAGTTTATAGGCGTCTCAGTGCCATTGATATTTACATGACAACGGATCCGAACCGGTTATAACCAACAAGTTATGTTGGCACGAGGGGACTTGTAATATTTAAATATAAGACATGCTAACTAGATCGATCAATCTCCTTGGTAACCATTTAGTATTAAGGGTTGCTAACGGGAGATGGGCTACTGTTCACCCTGTTAAATTATGACTAACTAGCTGTTGCCCGCGGCTCCGCCCGCGTGGATGTCGGTTATCGCTGTAAAAAGTAGCCTATGTGTTCCAGACCATAATCTATCTGTGTGCCGAATTGCATCTAGATCCGTTCAGTAGTTTTCTCGTCAAAGAGTAACAAACATCCATCCATCTATTCTTACAAACTTTCGCGTTTATAATATTTTTTACAGCGATAACCAACATCCACGCGGGCGGAGCCGCGGGCAACAGCTAATAGATAAATAAACTTGGTCGATTTGGGTGCTATCAGGACTGCCCAACCTGGAGTTAAAATGCAGCGCTGTGTAGCAAACGATGGAACATTAAATAAATATGTCCTACGTGCCCTTATACTTGCACTTTACGAAGAGCCATACCTCTAAAGTAGTGTGTACCTACTTTGCTACTGGAAACGCTAAACTCGCGGCATAGTTCTAGGACTTCGACACGCTCAGAAGATGACTGTCTTGCGAGTCGTTTGTCAGCATCGCTTGCACTTTGTTAACATCACATGTACTTTTTAAAACAATTAGTAGGTAAGTACGTAAATTATTACTTCTGCCGGCGCGTACCTTTATTACCAAGTAGTTATAATAATTCAAAAAAACTCGGAGGGTTGATAAATTTTTGGTATATAATTATTCTCTAAAAATCATAGGTATGTAACTCTTATGGAGCATAACAATAACATTACAATACAGTATAAAAGAGGTAA
Organism: Trisateles emortualis; assembly: GCA_947095525.1. NCBI lineage: Eukaryota > Metazoa > Arthropoda > Insecta > Lepidoptera > Erebidae > Trisateles > Trisateles emortualis. The sequence goes on along the minus strand of OX352736.1, from coordinate 9,792,763 downwards.
TGTTTATTCGGAGGGAGCTCCTCGCAGGCATGGAGGAGGGCCGACAGCTGCGCGTGCTCGACCGCCGGCTGCGCACAATCCGGTTGACATTTTATAACAAATCCAAGCACCACCTGATCATTCTAGGAATGGGACCAGTTATTATATTGCAAGATTGACATTATATTTTTCCGAATTTACTGTGCGCGTGCTCATCATGCTCTCAGGTTACCTCTGTAAATTTAAATTATAATAGCCCTCAATTTTAATATTAAACAGCTTAAGTAGGTGACCAGTTGTTGGTAAACAGTTATAGTTAGCTCATGGAATATGGATTTTATTGTTATTTGGAATATGATTATGCCTCAATTGAATAAAGAATGCTCATTGCCACCAGTTTTTAAATACAATTAAAACTGCTGTAAATATGTAAGGCTAATTTGCCAGCTTATATTTATTAATTTAAATCTACTCTAAACTGTACAAAGGTGGACATAGACATTTTCTACCAGTCAACCTTTGAGTGATGTAGAGATTACATTTAGGTTTAGTACTTCCACAACGAAATTTCGCTTTATTAGTAAACATGACACTGTCTAGATAGGAGGTAATAGTCTTGTTAAAAAAACGTAGTTTACTAATGTGTGAATTAAGGCCTAAACGCCTTATTCACTCTTTCTATCTTGATAGAGGAGAGGAGACCCGTGCCCAGTAGTGGGACATGCTTGGATTGCTATTCTTGTATTACTATTATCAGCGAGGGTCCCACCCTGGGCAATTATTGCTCAGATCGAAGCAATAGTCTCTCCTCATAGGCCGTGGGTATGCCTGGTTCTGCCCTGGTTCTCGAGAAAATGGCCGTGATAAATGATAGCCTTGGTGAACTTGAGACTACTAAAGGTACTAAAGTAAGTACTTACATATTATTCACACCTATATTTTTAATACCATATAAGCGCTTTTATTTTATTAGTATTCGAAATTTGGAGGCTTTCCGTCACTCCAGTGCCGACTAAAGTATGGAATATATCTGACAACTGGCTTCCACTCCGTAAAATAAAGACCTAATATGCCTACACCTAATCCATACGCTATCGCTGTCACGGAAAACCCAGTAAGCATTTCTAACTGCTTTCGACTAATCATTTTTGATGTTAATATTAAAATTACAATGTAATACCCAACAAAATCACTACAATTTTCTTTTTGAAAATTTCAACTAGCAAGTTTTATATCAAAAATGAATAAGACAGAAACGTATTTTTTTCTTTAGGCACAACTTAAAATGAGTTTTGACCAAATAGTTTTTTGTTCTTTTCTCATTAACCTTTTGAACGCCATGGCCTTATAAATAGAGAATGGTCATGGCCCAAAATGTTTGTACAATGCACTTCCATAGGCGTAAATAGGGGGGGGGCCGGGTGGGCCGTGCCCACCCCAGAATGGTCTGGTGCCCACCCCAGAACATTGGATGAACTCTAGGATGCGCGGACTGCCCAATTTTTTTTTATAATCGTAGAATATATTTTTACTCGTGAACGCGGGTCTAGGCTTATGTTAGCGCGTACAAAATCACGGACAAATTGCCCGCTCCAGCATGGCAGCCGCGCCGTTTGCGCAGCGCTAACGTCTGCGTGAAACGAGAAACTTGACAGGTACCTAGGGTGGATATGGGTAATGTCGGCCTGCTACACATTTACGCTTTGCATTTATGACAGAAATAGCAATGTTTCTACTTGAATTACAACCTTAGTTAATCTGCTTTATTTGAAATAAAAAGTAACCCTCGCCTTGCTTACACATTGTGTTACGAAGTGCGAAAAAGTATAGATATAGAAAATAGGTAAGACAAGAAAAATTACACACCAGAACAAGTTATGGATATTTTTGCAAAGAAGAAACGTAAATTGAAATTGGTTTTATCTTCTTCTATTAGATACATAATAACATATAGTTGCTTGTTCCTACTGACTGTCTGATTTATCAACGCAGAGCCTAAACCGCTGGGGCTACAAGCTTAAAATGTGGCAGAAAGCTTCCTTAAATGACGAAGTGAGCACTAAGAAGGGATTTATTCAAAAAAAAATTCAACCCTGAGGGGTTCACATAAGGGATGAACGTTTGTGTGGAAGTCCGTCATTTTCAAAGTTCATCAGAATCATGCAATTTCACAAACTTGCTTCTAGTTAAAAATAAATGTATGGGGTTTTTCGGCATTTTAGCCCTAACTCGGTTACAATAAGGGATGAACGTTTTGTATGGCACTACACTTCATATCATATGAAGTATGATACTGCTATGCTTGCTAAAGTTTAAAAATAAAACCTGTATCAGGGATTTTCGAAATTTCGAGGAAATTTTTTAATTAAACGAAGGAATACAATAAGCGATAAGCAATTGTCATTATAAAATATAAATTTAAAAAATGTTTTCCTAGATAATTAAAAACTACTACCTACTTAGGTACACATGTAATAATTCAAAATTAACACGATTTACAAAACTTAAAGAATAATAATTTAAGTACAACATTCCCACATTTTATTAATTACAAAAGACCTCCGACACAAAAATCATATTAGTAGCAACCCATATTATGTCACACAGCTGGGCACGATTTATTTACGTTGGATCCCAGTTTTAGATCCCATTTTTTTAGGTATTAACGATGAATCCCATTTGCTATTTCAAATGAATCCCGGTTGTAAAAAGCCATGTGTACTGTACAGTACACATAGCTTTTTTTATTAGAAGAAAAGTGTTTTAACTTTATCAAACATTTAAAAAACAGATTGTGTTCGGCCCACCGACTATTAAATGATTATTAATTATATATTAATAATACATAGGAAGCATACATGAACTCATACTTTCCTTGCACACAACCATACTGATATAGGTCAGGTCAACTTTTTACACTAAATTCGAAACACAGTCTTACAGAGATTTCTTATTTTTATTTAGTTGCAAGACATATATTATAAATTCCGTAAATAGTTTTATTGTTGAAAGTACCCGCGGTCAGATTTTTTTAAGCATTTGGGATCCAATGGAAATAGTTTTTGGGGTTCAACGACAATAAATCGTAATTACAAACCACATGTGGCCTGAACTTCTCAATAATAGGTATATTACCACGAATGGCGATTAGATAAATCTCAGGGTAGTTAAGCAACTACTACTAAGCAAATGTAATGTAGCAAATAAAAATGGTACAATTGAACTGATGATGAAGCGGTAGGCAACGGAACGCTATAATTTAATAATGTAACGTAGCCGTGTTTGGGCTAATTTTGCTATATATTAATGCTCATGCTCACTTTACCTGTAAATGATCAGATTTGTATTAACGCGTCTTTTTGGACTCTCTTACAACAGTAGGCAAGTTCCGTCTTCGTGGAAGACCGCCAATGTGCATCCGGTGCCCAAAAAGGGCGATAGATCAGACCCAACGAATTACAGGCCTATAGCTATAACCTCCCTTCTCTCGAAGGTGATGGAGCGAATTGTAAACCGGCGGCTCTTGGGATACCTAAAGGATCATGAGCTAATTAGCGACCGACAATACGGCTTTCGCAACAGTCGCTCGACGGGTGATCTTCTAGTGTATCTCACACACCGCCATAGAGAGTCAAGGTGATGCGTTGGCGGTTAGCCTAGATATAGCTAAGGCGTTCGATCGGGTCTGGTACTGGAGTCTTCTGTCGAAGCTGCCATCATACGGACTCCCCGAGGGATTATGCGAATGGATTGCCAGCTTTTTGTCCAGCAGAAGCATACAAACTGTCGTATACGGTTGTTGCTCGGATCGCCTGGACATCAATGCTGGCGTACCGCAAGGCTCTGTGCTGTCCCCGACGTTGTTTCTGCTGCATATAAATGATATGTTGTCTATCGACGACATTCATTGCTATGCGGACGACAGCACCGGGGATACTTTTTACACAGGCCGCGCAAATATCCCTCGTTCCATTGTTGATGAAAGTCGCGAAAAACTTGTCTGAAATCAGTAGCACTCTTTCCAGAGTCTCTGATTGGGGATGACTAAATTTAGTCCAATTTAACCCCAGTAAGACACAAGTTTGCGCGTTCACCGCTAAGAAAGCCCCATTTGCTATGGCGCCACGATTCCAAGACACAGCCCTTACAATATCCAAGAGCATTGGGATCCTCGGCGTCGACATCTCCAGCGACGTACAGTTCCGACATCACTTGGAAGACAAGGCTAAGCTGGCATCTAGAAAGCTAGGTGTACTCAACAGGTCAAAGTGGTACTTCACCGCGGACCAAAGACTGCTGCTCTACAAAGCGGAAGTCCGGCCCCACATGGAGTACTGCTGCCACCTTTGGGCGGGAGCACCTGGATACCAGCTTGGACCCTTCGATTCAATCCAAAGACGCGCTTGTTGACGATCCCAAGCTTTAATTAAAGCAATAAAACCTAGCGACGACGGTTTTCAGATCGTCGGCATTAAGAAGACAGCAAAGTCAGGTGTCGTGTTACGTGTCGCTAACGAAAAGCAACTGCAAAAACTCCAGTCCGTAGATGCAATCAAATCAGCGGGTCTACGTTTGGAAAAACCAAAGGGCCGCAGACCACGTATTCTTATTAAAGATGTGCCAATTTCTATGGAGGAGTCTACTTTTATGACTGCCTTGTATCGCCAGAATATTAAGGATGAAATACCTATGAAAGAGGAGGATTTCATTAAGAGCACAAAAGTTATCCGCAGACGTAAGTTAGATAATGGGCGTAAATGGATAGGATTAGAAGTTGAACCTGTAGTTAGGAAACATCTGGCGACTACTAAAGATAAAGTATTTATAGATTGGGCAACTTGTAGGTTCATTGATGACGTTGAGGTAGTACGTTGCCTGAAATGTCAACAATTCGGCCATGTACATAAGTTTTGCACTAGTATAACACCTGCTTGTGCGAACTGCGCTGGGGAACACGAAACTCGGGCTTGCCCTGATAAGCTTACCCCTAATTTCAAACCTACGTGCGTAGCTTGCAAACGCCTAAAGAAACCCAGCGAGCATAGATGTGGCTCTCAACAGTGTCTTTCATACAAACTTAAGTTAGAACAGCTTATTTTAAACACCTCATATTAACTGATAGGTAGGTCTCTAACTAGGTAGGTAGGGCCACAATGGCTAATTTAGTGTTAGGACAATTAAATCTCCACAATGATAGGTTTGCTACATCAGAATTAGACCGATTAGTTATAGAACACAAGTTAGATATTATTTTAGTTCAGGAACAGTATCAGAATGCGCACTTTCGTAGGCAGGTAGTACAACACAACAACAGAGCACGAGCTGGGATATACGTCGCGAATTCTAATTTTACAATAACGGCACTTTCCGATCTAATGACGTCACACTGTGCCGTTGCAGAAGTTACATCCTTATCCTGCAGGGTTTATGTCGTGAGCTGTTACTTTCAATATTCCGATCCTGTCACTCCTCATCTTCACCATCTTCGCCACGTCTTGCGGTCTCTCGCAGGCCACAAGATTATCATTGGCGCAGACGTCAATGCTTCTTCAGTTCTTTGGTATGGCAAACATAGGTCCAGTGATAGGGACCGTCGCTGTGCGGTCGAGGATTTCATTGCAGAAATGAACCTCTCTATACATAACACCCCCGATGCACCACCAACTTTTTGCAGCCCAATGGGCGAGTCTTCTATTGACGTCACACTTTCTTGTGGAGGCGTTCGCATTGATAGGTGGCGTGTCCTACCGGATGCGTCGTGTAGTGATCATCGTTTAATCGTTTATGGGTTTTCTTCTGGATTTGCACGGAATCCTTATAGTAATGCCGGCAACTTCAGATATAAGAGTAAAGGTGCTAATTGGGAGTTTTTCGGTTTGCTCTTTGCTGCTCATGTCAGAGACTACACTCGCAACGACTTGACCGCCGAAGAAAGTGCTGTTATTTTGTCAGACACTTTCACTTACTGCGCAGATGTGGCTCTTGGTCGGAGATCTGTTACTAGTACTCGTAGATGTGATTGGTGGAGTGATCACCTAGCTGAACTTCGTAGACGATTTCGTAGAGCGCGTAGGAAATTTAATATTATTAAGAAACGTAATATAATAGGAGAGGCCCATGTTTCGGCCCTTGTTGCTCTTAGGGTTGCCAGATCTCATTACAGAGCTACTGTTGAGAAATCTAAGGGTAATTTATTGCGTAGAATAGTCGATAAGCTTGATAAAGAGGGTCCATGGTCTCCAGTATATCATGAATTCAAAGCAAACAGGTCAGTTGAACTTGCATACATACATAACATAAAGTTTAACAATGCACATACTGTAGGTTTAGAAGAGACAGCCATTAAGCTACTAGGTTCTCTTGTACCCGATGATCGACAAGATAATGACACGGAATACCACCAGCAGATTAGACAATGGGCAGCACAACCGCCTTTATCTTCGATGTCAGATTTACCATCCACTGACGAATTTATCAATATTGTCAGATCTCTACCCATCAATAAAGCTTCAGGTGATGATAAAATTTCAAACAAAATGATTATAGAGGCTTGTAAAATCTCTGGGGAATCAATCTTAAATGTTTATAGGCGCTGTATTATAGAGGGTATTTTTCCTAGTATTTGGCGTTCCGGTAACATAAGGTTAATACCAAAAGGTGGTGATAAACCACTAGATGACCCTAAGTCGTATCGACCTATAACCCTATTACCATCTTTAGGGAAGTTGCTAGAACGCCTTATCGTTCCTCGACTTTTGCCGGGTGGGGTTAAATTTCATGAAAAACAATTTGGTTTCACAATAGGTAGGTCCACTGTAGACGCAGTTATATCCGTTAGGGAAACAGTTACTAGATCAGATTGTCAATATGTACTAGGTATTTTCTTAGATATATCTGGCGCCTTTGACAATGCATGGTGGCCGATGTTACTTTTAAAATTAAAAGCTCGTGGTGTGTGTAGTAATATATACTCACTTATCTATACATATTTTTCACATGGAACAGCTAAGCTTAAACTTGGCCACTATGTAGTGTCGAAGCCGCTAACAATGGGCTGTCCCCAGGGATCAGTATTAGGGCCGTATCTTTGGAATTTAGGTTTTGATGATTTCCTGACACTGTCATTACCATCTGGCTGCACTTTGACCGGTTACGCTGATGACGGTCTTTTACTTATACAATCTAACACCAGGGCTGGACTAGAGAGCTTAGCGGAAAAATGTTTGCGCCTGATCTCTGATTGGGGAGTGCGCAACCGCCTATCGTTCGCGCCTCATAAAACATTTCAGCTACTATAATATTGAAAGGGAATCTAAAAACGCCACCTAGAATTAGATTTAATAATATTACTGTTAGAAATAAGGATTCCGTTTGTTATTTAGGTTTGATTTTAGAAAGGAACTTCACTTTTGTAGATCATATTACAACGATAGGAGAAAAATCTAAGAATAGTTTTTACGCCTTGACGAGGATATCGACGTCGACATGGGGTCTGTCTTTTAACACCTTAAAAATTATCTATGCAGCAACTTATTTGGGTTGTATGTGTTACGGTGCACCTGTGTGGGCTGATAGGGCAACCATCGGTGCCGCACGACGCAAGTTGCTTCAGAGTCAACGTCTGGCGTTGATATTTTTGTGCAAGGCGTATAGGACAGTTAGCACTGAAGCTTAACCAGTACTGGCAGGTGTTCTTCCTGTCGATCTAGAGGTACAGAGACGAGCGGCGATTTATTACACCACACGTGACAACATCAATTCCAACTTTTTAATGCCACGTGATCGCCTTAAAATCACCCGATTATTTAAAGAACAAACTGAAGTTTATAGAATCCTCATTAATGAATGGCAACAGCGATGGGATACATCAACCAAGGGACGCCACCTCTACCAGTTTTTTCCTTCCGTTACTGATCGGTTGGCAAAGACATGGCTGGAGGTTGATCACAGTGTCGCTCAGTTCCTTACGGGTCACGGTAACTTTCGGAGCAAGTTATACTCATTTAAGCTAGTTGATTCGCCGAACTGTCAATGCTCAACACCTGGCTCCGATCAGGAGCAGTCTGCTCATCACATACTCTGGGAGTGTAGTCTTTGGCATAATGATCGTACTATTATGTTGAACAGCTTACATGTATCATCTGGAGCGGCCTACTATGGGGATTTAGTCTCATCTAGAGGGAATTTCCGCGCATTTAAACGTTTCTGCCATACATATTATAGCAATCAAACTTAGCTCACTTAGGTCCCGTAGTTTAAGGTCCTCCGTGGTGCTCCTTTTCATAGGTTACAAACCTATACAGATTTATTTTGTCTCCCGCTTTGCTATGGAGGGAAGTGGAAACTTTTCTTTCTAACTCCTCCTATTTACTTCTGATTAAATTCGTTGCGGGGTCCAAGACAGTAGGTTTAGTTGTCCACGGGACGCACGAGTGTCAAAACTCGGTGTATCAGTTGGTTACTCCGCTGTTAATCCTGGCTCACAGGAGACACAGCGGTGGGCATGTGGGTGGGATTGTCCCGATCCCAAGCTCACAGGCGGTATTGATCCACTAAGTCTAAGGAGAGACTTCGCTTCCTTGTGTGTGTTCTACCGCTTGTACAATGGGCTGTGTTCTGAGGAATTGTTCGAGATGATGCCCACGGCCACATTTTATCAACGCACCTCTCGCCACCGACAGGGAGTTCATCCTCACATCCTTGCACCTCAAACTTGCCGTACCGTAAGATTCCAGAGGAATTTCTTACTACGTACGATTAGGCTGTGGAATGAGCTCCCTGCCGAGGTTCTTCCAAGAGACTATAGCATGGGGTTCTTCAAGAAAGGAGTTATAAGGTTTTTTAAAGGTCGGCTACGCGTGAGTGAAACCCCTGGCGTTGCAAACGTCCATACGCTACGGTAACTGCTTACCATCAGGCGGGCCGTATGCTTGTTTGCCACCTTGGTAGTATAAAATATAAAAAGATTTTATAAAAACCCTCTTTAAGAGCGTTCATCCGTTAGAATCACGAAAAAGTTCAAAATTGATGACGTGAAGAAAATTGGGAGTAGGGTTTGTATGAAAGATCTTCCTGATTAAATGCCTACTATAGACTTGGGATTTTAGAGTTTTTTTTAATTCTACAAATTATGTGATTTAAGCTTCGTCGGCGATATTCGTATTCAAATTTATTTTCATTTTCTAGCGGTCCCTTGACACGCCATTTTATAAGCTTTTTGTATCAGGGGTCTTTAAATTTTTACTTTTTAAACTACCCATTCATTGTCTGTCCAGCGCATACTTATTGAGACAATTCTAATTAGCCTAAACACTTATCTATATCTGCTGTTAATTGTTGAGCAGTTGAGTATCCCGCAAACAACTTGATTTTGCAGCATCAGCTCAAGGTAATCATGTCATGGAAATATTATCGAAATAACAGTAAAACCCAATTTAAAATGGCGAAGTTACTACAATCCCTTCATAAATAGTCCTTAAACTCCTGAACACAGATTCAAAAATTATAGCTAGGAACCTCTCCATCATGTCAGCTTTCAAACAAAAACACATCAAAGTCCGTTCACTCGTTTAAGAGCTATGCTACCACGGACAGACCCTATACACCCTTCTTTTTGGGTCGGGGGTTTAAAACGTAACATTACGTTACAGTGACAAGGGACATATAGCGTTATCGACCTCCGGATTCGATCTCAGGGGCCGGGCCCCCCCTGGAAAATTACTCTAGTTACGCCAATGTGCACTTCTGGCAGTAAGTACGTATAACATTTAGAATAGGTACGTATTTTTGTCACACCTGCTACCTACCCTCAAGTAATCTGTTAAAATCTCTTATTGGTATGATAAATAGCAGATTTATAATAGGTATACCTAAGTGCTTACCTAGCTAATCGCTTAGGAGCTTTTAGTTAGGAATCCAAATTCAGCTTGAGTAGTAGGTTGAGTAGGTAGGTAGGTAGTTTTAAATTCCAATTTGTATAATAGCGACATTGAACATATTTTTTTATTTTTAATATAATTTTTTTTTTCTCCCCAGGATTCAAGTTATATAAAGTATATTGTATGTAGATATTTATGTGATTACGAGCTTCGATCAGAATCGATCGAAAATATTGTACGAGTCATTAAAATAGAACAATAATCCAAATTCCAAAGATGGGAACGTCGGAACGAGTTGACAATTGATAACTTTATAATTAGTGGTTACCGTGTGGTAGACTGTTGGACTAATTTGACGATAGCATGTGGTACAATAGCGATGTACCTACAGGGAAACACCGCGGGAACTGCCCACACGGTGAATCCCAGACGGACACCAAATGTTAATACAGTTCCGGCTATGCACACGGGCGATATCTAAATACGTACCACATTATAATATGCATACGCTAGTTTATACCTACCTATATTTTCGTATATAATATAATAATAATAATAATATAGTTTATTTCTCTCAAAATGGTAAAATACATTTGGGTTGTCTTATAATAATAGTATACAATTTGGTGAGAAACCTTAGTGAGAGCTGGAGTCTGTACTAGGTACGGAACCTGTGTGACAAATCTCCAGGCTCTCTCGTTTGGTAGGACTAAATATATGGAGACATGAAGTGCACATTTAAGAAAGAAACATATAAATGTATCTATCTAATCGAGGAATGAGAGTTCTGTTAAATACGAAATAAATAATATATTAGGAGTGTTTTGTGTGTGCATATGGGTGTGTGTTAATGTGTGAATGTGTGTGTATGTATGAGAGTATGTGTGTGTATGTCTAAGTGTATGAGTGAAGTAAGTTTGATTATTAATATAGTGTGCTTGTGTGTACCTACTATTTATATGAGGGCTGAATGATCTTGATATTCTTAATTAATATGTCTATAATAATTTAAAATAGTTAATTCCATTTTGTTAAATTTATTCATAGGCACCTACTAATGATTTACCATCTGCTAACGGTTAAGGTATCTACCTAAACATCGTGAGAAAATTCACCTGGCGTAGAAGAAATTCTAAAGCAGAGTCGTAAAACCTATCAGTTTTCTTAATAAGGAGAGGAGACCCGGGCCCAGCACTGGGAAATATATGGATTGCTATTATTATTACGTACTTCAATAAATACACAATGTATGAATGTAAGTTTGTAACTAATTCACGCAAAAACTACAGAACGGATTTTCCTGAAGCTAAATAATTTAAATAAGTTTCTACATCGTAATAGGCTATATTTTAATTTAGAAAAATAGTTAAGTAAGTAAGTACTTACTTATAAATCTGAAAAGACCATTTCTGCTAAACCGCAGGACGTGAGTTCGATTCCCACGCAGGACAAAATGTCAACGTTTGAACTTACGAAAACTCTTTCTACGAGTATCTAAGGAACACGTGCGTAAATTGCTTCTAATCCAATTCTAATTCCGCTGGTTTAGGTTTACTTTAATTGTTTTATTAAGTTTTAAATGTTAAAATACTCATGGGTGGCAAACAAGCATAGGTACGGCCCGCCTGATGTTAGGCAGTTACCGCAGCTAAGGGTCGCTTGCAATACCACAGGTATCACTTGCGTGTTGCCGACTCATTGTGTTTTACCCGGGCTTTAAGATGAAGTATCCCTGGGATAGAATAATATTTCTTTCAAAAAGGCATCCCAAGTAAGCGCTGGAGACCTGTAGTCGCACACAGGAACACAACTAGGTACGCTATGTGTATTTGTATTTGGCTTTCTATGTACCGACAGCAGCTGTAAAGCGTTGGTGGCCGAGTGGGAAAGTAACCGACTTGCACACAAGAGGTGTTCGATCCCGGGCAGTACCAATGTAAATTTCACTTTGTGGAGTTTATATGTACTAATCAAATGATTCGCCATCTGCTAACGGTGAAGGAAAACATCGTGAGGAAATCCATATGTCTTAGAAGAAATTCTAAAGACATGTCTGATTCTCCAACCCGCATTAGGCCAGCGTGTATAAATTAAGCCCTAAAACCTCTCTCTCTCTCTTGATAGAGAAGAGGAGACCGTGCCCAGCAGTGGGACATGTATGGGTAGCTATTAAAAATGTACCGAACGAAATCATTACATATCCTGTCACAATCGTTTTGAAATGGTTGACGAGCTCACTAACGGGTACGGGTACAATAATAATGGCAGCCCATAATATGTCTTATTGCTGGTCACTGGTCTCCTCTCTTTTATCAAGAAAGCTGAGAGGATTTATGCCTTAAATCTACAGGACGGAAAAAGAAGAGGGATAAAACGTTTCTTACCATCCTTATAAAACAAGATATAGATAATACCCGTGTATTATCTATATCTTGTTTAATAAGGATGAAATACCGTTATTTACAGCAACTCATTTTACTGAATAGCTTAAGTAACCTCGTCGGATTAATATTGTCCCAAAATGCAAGAAGTCAAACCTGCAAGTTTGCTGTCAAACAGGATTTTGACAGTTCACAAAGATTATTGAATAAATAAAAACGTAAACAGAAATTCGAATTACCTACTCAGTTAACAAAATAGCGTAAATAATAATTGCCCTGAGAAATATAAAATATTTTCATACAATTATGGCTTCTGAGAAAGATCCATTAGTAAGTGAAAGATCTGGAACCGTCCGCGAAGTTGGTAATCATGCTATTTGGAGTTTATCATCATGTAAACCAGGTAGCTATGTGCAACTATACAATTATATTAACATATTGTGTATAATACACATTACTTTAATATTTTATATTTTACCAGGTTTTGGTATCGATCAACTACGAGATGATTGCATGGATACATATTGGCAATCCGACGGACAGCTACCGCATTTGGTGAACATTCAATTTCAAAGAAAGACTATGGTTTCCCACATCTACATATTTACAGATTACAAATTGGATGAAAGCTACACACCAAGCAGGATATCAATCAGAGCTGGAACTCATTTCAATGACTTGCAAGAAATTGAAGTGATTGAATTGATAGAGCCCAGTGGTAATGTATCTTATTATATTATTTGTTAGTTTAGTAGTAATACTTCATCTATTTATGCACACTTGTGCACTTTAACATGTCCTCTGTAGTTGGTTAATCTCCATTAAAATTAGCCATCATGCATCCAAGCAATGATATAAGTAAAAGAAAAGGGTAAATGCTAACCTACACAACATTCGATCTGCGTAAATGGCACACATAAATAACAATAATGCAATGCTATTAGACTTTCAAGTATGATAGCATGATGTAATTATAGTAAGTGAAAAGAAAGACAAAAAAATAATTAATTGCCCTTATGTAACATCACGTTCTGGATGCTTAAACCTATCTACACATTTTAACTTATGAAATCATTGCACACAAATGCATGCTACTTACGAGGTCAAGGCTTCTCCAGAGGCCTTTTTCCAAAAGTGGTCTTGTTTTGTATTTCTTTATTAAAAACAATACACAATTAACATCTTACCACAGCTAAATAACTTATACACACAGTGTGTTCCTGTTTGTAAGTACAGAGGACTTACCAAGTGTTACATACGTACATTCTTTCTCGCTCAAACAACTCACATATGAGTTGTTTGAGCAAGAAAGAATGTACCCTACTTAACTTCACCCCTCTTTCTCGCTCAGAAAACTGTCATTTCAACACATCATAGAGTAAGCTCCTATCCCAGAGATCCCTCTTAAAGCCACGATAAAGATATATATTTATATAATCAGTTGTCAAGTAATTACAGGCTCTGCCTGGTGAGTAGAAACTTATAGTATCTGATTTTCATTTCAGGATGGGAAATGATTCCAATCAAAGACATCCATGACAGGCCTATAAGGACTTACATGATACAGATAGCTGTACTAAGCAATCATCAAAATGGAAGGGACACTCATATGCGGCAGATAAAGATACATTCTCCTTGTGAGCCAACCTCATTTGATGTCAATAAGTTCAGAAACTTCTCAACAGTACAGTTTCAACAATATGCAACAATTAGATAAAAACAATTTAATGCAAAGGCTGTTTTTAATACAAACTGCATCAAAGTACGGAATGACTTTTAAATATTTATTCAATATGTAAATATGTTATTACCAGCAATGAAAAATTTACTGCCTAGAAAACCGGCATGTATGATTATATAGACTGGCACAGGTTAAAAAGTCCATCTCTACTTTGATGCAGCTTTTGTTTGACAGTTTATATATGCTAATGCCAAATAAAACAATAACTTCAATAATTTGTGTTTTTATTTTTGAAAAAGGTAAGTTACATTATATTATGTATAATATTTAGATTGATGGTAATAGTTCCATATCTAAAAACTTATTTACACAAAGCATGTTATGCAAAGCAATTTTAATTGTATATTTTATCTGCTGTGAAAATGTATGCTATGTTGAGTTACCTCTATTTTACAAAAGACTGCACCTTAAATTATTGCTTACAGAATACTGTTGGGTTTCTATTGCTGGTATCAGCAGTAAGGAAACATAACCTCCATCTTAAAGTAAAGGGTTTACCTATTTTTACTGGTTAGCAACAATTGATTCTCCTACGATCCTAGCACTTGCTGTTGCTTTATTAACCACATAACTAATTTAAAAACCTCTTCAAACAAAAAAAAAACAATTTTTTTAAAGACATTATGACTATATGAGAACCTGCTCCTTTTTCGAGGTCTGTTATATATATAATTGCTTTACAAGACTTGCATCATGTAAAAGACTTTAAGCACCATATCAAAGGCCGCATAAGTGTAAATAAGCCTTTAGATAAGATGGCAGAGTTCAGACAATAAGACACAGAAGTCACTCCTTCAGTTAAGTCCACGTTCAACCACCAATTTGTACCCCGCCATGGCGTCATGTTAAACTCCTGTCCATTGAGCATTGAGGTATACTTAAATAGAGTCGACTCTAGCTTGGCAATTGAAGTCAGTTCAACAAAAGTGCACGCTCTTATCACCTGTCAATCACTTAGCTTTTGGGCGCCAAAAGATTTGTCATCCTTACTAATATTATAAATGTGAAAGTTTGTGAGTATGGATGGATGTTTGTTACTCTTTCACGTAAAAACTACTAAACGGATCTGGATGCAATTTGGCATAGAGATAGATGATCTGGATATGAATGATGGTCTGGAATAACACATAGGCTACTTTTTACAGCGATAACGGACATCCACGCGGGCGGAGCCGCGGGCAACAGCTAGTTGTTTATATTTGACAAAACTGGTAAACTCCTTGAATATGCCGTCGTGTGCGTTGAGATAGTGCATTAACAAAAGGAATACTACAGCGTCCAAAGCAATCAGTTTCCATAAGTAAATAAACAAAAACATTGGTCTAAAATTAAATACGGGGAAAATATTTTGCGGACGCCTTATTGCTTTGTTTGACATAGATTAAAATATTCATATGTACAGTGGAGGTACAATACTACATAAACATAGTATTGAACCTACACCGTGTATCCGAATGCTATGTTTCTAAATAAAATCTAAATTAGATTTCATTGTTAATTTAATTAATGGTTTGATGTGTTTTTCTACGATTTGCTATTTCGTTTCGAGTTGCGAGTTTCGTTTGATTGGTACAGGAAGGAACACAACACATGAAATCAAAGAATTCAATCGGTTCATAAATATTTAAAAAAAAACCTTTATAATATTGTTAAGCATTTAACCATAAATAAGTAAAATGAAGAAATTAATAACATAAATAAAAACCATAAAATGTTTCCGAATTCCAATGAAGTTCGTTAGGCATAAAACTATTAATAGGTATATTGGCCGGTCTGTAGCCTGCAGTTCATATTATTTTATATTTTTGTTATCGCTGCAGCTGATTGGTTGATAGAAATTGACTTAAAGCGAAAAAGCGCTGCATGAATGTACCAAGTGGTTAGACGACTATATTTCAGCGCTGCAAGCGAACTTTAATTTAAACTCTTTTAAAAATGCTTGTTCCATTTTTAAAAGAGTTTAAACTTTACATGACTTTAGTTCAACGCGACTGCTCTATTTACTTATACCTCAATGCCATTGAGCGTTAAACATGGATTCAAAACATGCTATGTTTAACCCATGGGTGGTTAAATGTGGTTCAACATGGCCAGGGGTAGAGATTGTGGGGGTTCAACATGGACGAAACCACTCCTCCATGTCCAACATTATGCTTAAAGCTATATGCAGTCTAAACAAACTACACAGATGTAAATCACTCGGAATCATCACTTTCTTCACTAGCTTCCTCAAGCCACTCAAAGAATTTGACAAGAGATGTCTGCTTGACAATGGGACTCTCGTTTTCCTCTAAATCTTTCTGCCACTCCAGTAATGAATCTTCATCTACAACATCAGCTTCATAGAGCAGGTGAATTATTTGTCCACACTTGCCTTCAAGCCATTCACACTTTATACAACTATCCTGAAAAAAATGCACTGGTTAGTATTTTTTTAGAAACTAATATTGTAAATGTCAAAGTAAGGAAGTATGGATGTTTGAATTTTGTTTTTACCATGTTTTATTTACTAAAACTGTACACTTAGTTTACCCTTGCTTTCCTCTAAATATTCCAAAGGTTTGCTGTAGAACTCAAATTTGAGTTAATCTCGCCTTTGTACATTATAATGTTTATATGTTTTTGCTACTGTCCTGTATATTTTATTGTATGTACAATAAAGAATTAAAGAAAAGATGTTTGTGACTCAATCACGGCTGAACGGAACTGGTTGAAATTTGGCATAGCGATAGTTTATAGTCTGAAATAGCATATAGGGTACTTTTATCCCGAAAAAAAACACTGCTCCCGTAGGATCGCGGCTTAGCTCGCGCGTGCAATCCCACGTAAAGACTTTTTTTCGAGATAAATAGAAGGCTATGTGCTATTCTAGACTATAATCTGTATCTATGCCAAATTTCATCCAGATTCGTTTAGCCGTTTTGGTATGTTCTAGTAACAACAACCATCCAAACTTTCGCTTGCCGCTAACTTTAATATTAGTATAGAGAAAGATACCAAGGAGGACTGATAACTTAGTACAGTTTGCGGGCAACCAATGGACAAGAGCAGCTCAGGATCAAGTTGAGGAAATCCTGGGGGCAGGTCTATGTCCACTTATGGACGTCTTTTGGCTGATAGATGATAGTAATGTCATACTTACTTCAACAGCTCTCAAACAATCCATAACAGATGACTTAGTTTTGATATAGTTCGCCAAAATTGGTCTGAAATACTTTAATATGTCCTTCACAGTAGCAAGGACATTTTTGTTTTCAGCAAGTACTGGTATACTAAGTAGTGCTCTAACAACAAAGAAGTTGACCTCGTGCAGTTGGATGTTGTATGCATATCTTGATGAATTTATTTCTAATATTAGATAATCACATTTCGATTTCTCTTCATAACCTCGAGCCAAACTGTCTATAACTTCTTGTAAGAATACTGTAAAAAGAAATTAGTCACTTTAAAAAGGATTGTACAACCTCCATACTCTATTAATGCCCGACGTTTTTGAGGCTAGGTCAGAATTACCCGGCCTAAAATTTCCAATATTTTGGTAAGTGCGCTCGCGACGGCAACCTTGACTTTTTTCACATTCGCTAACAATGCTTAAAACATTTTTGCGTAGAAATGAGTCAGGTGAAGGCTGCTCTGGGAGCACTAAATAAAGTTATTTTGCAATTTGGCACCTCATGTGTTTATTTTTACTTAATAGAAAAAAAGACAGAAAAGTATTTATTCGAACATACACAGGATAACAGATGGCAGATAAAAGATAGACACATAATAACAACACAAAGAATTATCCTGTGTGCTGTCAGAAAGTGTCCCAATCTCAGCTCAGTAATGTGTAGTAATTTTACTTTTGTCCTTTTTAACATGAATTTGTGTCGCAAATAGTTGTTCAAACTACTACTTACTATTGGTATCTTCAGGTATAGGAGAATTAGGTATCGAAGATTCATCACTGTCATCTGATGAATAACAGGATTCACTATCACTCCAAACCTTCGCAAATCCTATGAATTCATCTCCGCCACTTCCCGAAGATTCGTTTTCCCACTCTGTATTTTCCGAAGTTGATTTTACTAAAGGCAGTTTCTCTAAAAATAAATAAGTAATACATAAAATGTTTAAAATGCAATACTGGTATCATTTATGTATTTATCGACGAAATAATACTATGAAAACATTTTTAAGAGTTGTAAGGCACCATACTAACAAGCAATCCTGACTGGGGAAGGACCTCCACCTTACAGAAGATCACAGCCAAATAACTATTCCAAAGAAATTCTATCGTAAAACCCTGGTGTTTGGCTAGGCAACGAAAATAATACCTCTGGTATTGCGGGCGTCCATAGGCTACGGTAGCTGCTTACCATCAGGCGAGCCGTGTACTTATAGTAGAATTTAAAAAAAACTAAGGGAGGATCTCCACCTTACAGAAGACTATAGCTTAACAGTACTAGTGTTCCTGTGAGTACAGGTATTTAAAGCTTAATAAGGAAACGTTTTGCATCTCAATCTCTCTTGCAGAAAAAGTTATAGGTAACCCACCTATAACTTTTTCTGCAAGAGAGATTTTTAGAGAGGTAGGACACCATACGAGCGAGCAAGCCCGACTGGGGAAGGACCTCCACCTTACAGGAGACCACAGCCAAATAACTACACACAGCGGTGTAGTTGTGTTCATGTGCGAGTACAGGTCTCCAGCGCTCATTTAGAGATGCATTTTGAAAAAAAATAGAAAATAAATAGAAATGGGAAACGAAATAGAGATCGACAACGCAAAAGATGGGAAGACGAATTTATAATTAAGAGTCGATTGCAACTGGAGAAGAGTTGCAAAGGATAAAAATTAGTGGAAATCGTTAGAAGCCTTTGCCCAAATTAGTGGACTTTGTACCGTTCTACGCTTGTTTGCCACCTAAATAATAATAAAAAGTACCAACCATTATTTTCAGGAGCAGTTGGTACTAGACTTCCATTCAAATGAGAACCAGCTGTCACTTTCACTTTACGTGCACAAATTGAGCCATTTTCAATGACACTATCCTTTTCTACGACGGAGAATTCACCAATAAAACTGTTACTGATTTTACAGTTATCTTCGACAACTATGGATTTCATTAAATGACTCCCCTCAATGACTACATTCTTGCCAATGTCACAGTTGTCACCAATAACAGAGTTTGATATAACTGCGTCACTATTTACAGTAGCATTTGCACCAATCATTACATTTTCTCCTAAGGTGCATGATCTGGAAAATAATAATTCAAACATTAATCTTTCTATATATTTATCTTTATACATGCTTCCCGGCTTCGCACGGGTAGTAGCTCCCGGGGTCCCGTTATGTTTTTGTCAATAATATATAGCCTACTAGCTGTTGCCCGCGGCTCCGCCCTCGTGGATGTCGGTTATCGCTGCAAAAGCCTATGTAGCCTATGTGTTATTCCAGACCATAATCTATCTCTGTGCCAAATTTCATCCGGATCCGTTCAGTAGTTTTTACGTGAAAGAGTAACAAACATCCATCCATTCATTCTTACAAACTTTCATATTTATAATATTAGTAAGGATGTCACTCACAAATAACGTGGCTTTCTAATGCAAAAAGAATTATCGAAATCAGTTCAGTAAATCCAGAGATAACCCCGTACAACTTCACAAACTTAACCTCTTTATAATATATATAACAATAGTTACTGGCCAGGATAGTATTCGATTACCAGTTCACACGATAACAAGTGTATTCGCTCTTTAACACATTATCACTTACAATACACTATAAACACAATTACACACTATATTATCAGTTTAAGAAACCCGCTCCATTCAATGACGTAAACAAATCACCGAGCTAAGCTACTTAAACTTTACGCCTATACGCTAAGGTTCATATTCGCAAATTCCGTTCGACCGCTATTCTACATTTTATCTTATTACGCTGTTTTTTCTATACCGTTTAAGACGCTTTGTGTATTGTAATCGAATAGCGGTAGTTTCTTTGCGTCGTAATAATAGCTATACTAATATTATAGATGTAAAGGTTTGGATGGATGTATTAATGTTTGTAACTCAAACACACCAAAACGTCTGAACCTATCTGAATGAAATTTGGCACAGAGGTAAAATATAGTCTGGAATAGCATAGGGATTGTACGCTGAAATAAGTATTATTATTTATCATTCTTCTGTAGGTACGTACTAAACAACTCATTTTTTATGAAATTTTGTGTGTATGTTTAAGTCAGTCCCTGGGCGAGTGTAACAGTGCTCATTTAGGGATACGTTTTGAAAGAAATGTATTCCTATCCCAGGTGTAAAAAAATGGGTTGTCAACACGCAAGTGGTACCTCTGCTCTGCTAAACATCAGACGGGCCGTATGCTTGTTTGCCACCCAAGTAGTATAAAAAATATATGTAAGTATAGGTAAAGTCAATACAAATTATTGTATCATGCTTACCTGCTTAGGTTTGCTGTTTTCTCCAAGGTGATATGCTTGTCCATGACTCGGTAGCTACTTGGACTAAAGAAAACTGCATCAATAGATAATGGCTCAACCCATTTGTGTAGTATGTCTCGCCTGAAAAATCAAGGATGGAACTAATTACTATATATATTTACATTAGCAAATTTCATTTAAATCCATTCAACCGGATTAGAGTTTTTGAAATGTATACAAACCAACTTAACATTTATATATAAAGCTAAAGTTAGTCTGTAAGGTATTAATCTTTCTATAAATAACCCGATTTTTGTAACTGTGCAGTTGGAGCTGTCAAAATCGTTAGGTTGGCATGCTTGAATTCAACTGCTCGCTTCTCTTCCTATCTCCCCACAGGCCCTGTCAGTACGCTCTGGCCTTTCGGGTCGTCTGCGCTATATGACTATCCATATCGCTCTTCGTTATAACCAATAAAAAATACTTTTATTCACATTACTGTACATACCTATCAATCAAAATGATTATATCATTGACATTTTGTTCCAATGCAGCCAACATGGCAATATTTTGGCAATGGCAGCTGCACAGTTTTTAAAATCAGACTATATACTTAATTACTTACGAAATAGTCTGATAAGTCTTCCAATTGGAAATAGTTGCTGCATACTGAGTCCCTTTCACAATTATATGGTACAGGGAACTAGCGAGAATGTCTTCATTGATCAGAATCCCATTTATGAGATCATCTTTAGTTTGAAAATCAAAGTTATCAGAGAACAGTGGTGGTACCGAGGGAGAGCATAATGCAATGTTTGCATCAACCAAATTATGATGCAACTTAATTTCTGAATGGCTCAGTACTACTGGCTGTAAAATAAAATGTTTTACATTAAATACTTTTTTATTAATATTATTTGACAGAGTTGTTTGTCTAGTAGTTTAGGAGCCTGATCACTAAGCCGGAGGTTGTGACTTTCATGGACAAATAATACACAAAGTTAGGGCTTGTTTAGTAATAAATAAATAAATAGGATATTTATTTTTTACATAGCATTGAGCACCAGGTAACAATATGAACCCTGTTCCATTTCTCAATAAATGGATTATCCATTTTCCCAATTAACACTTTCAGGATAGTTACCATTAGAGCTTAAGCTACCAAATGTACCATGCAATGCTAACACAATTTCAACTTAATATTGCACCAGTCATAACACTTTAATTGATTTCATTTTTTTTCACCACCACAGCGACAAACCAATGTATGGGGGCCAGTGTGTATACTTTTTAAATTACAAACTTTGCTTACCAAGGGCAGATCAATAGTTCTTTCAGCAGACCTAGGTTTATATCTCTTATGGACTAGAATTTTTTGAGTATTGGCATCGGCTGCTAGAAATGTGGATTTATCACAACTTATTAGGGGATGCTGCCAAGCCAACTTTTTGTACACCAGTGTCATTGCAGCACCCTTGTCTTTTTTGCAAGTTTGTCTGTGAAAAAAACAAAATATATAATTACCTATTCAACAATCATGTTAAGGACGAGGAAAGCAAACAGTATAAAACAAGTTATTATTTTCTGGGATGACACCATACTACCAAGCAAGCCCCTATTTTGCTGTGGTCTTCTATAAGGTGTTATAGAAGACCACAGCCAAATAAAGATGCAAATCTTTTCTGAATAGACGATGGACAAGGTCAGCTAAGACCAAATGCTGTGGAAATCAAACATCCACCCATTTATGAACTGTGTGACATACACTCATACAAAAGAATTACATTTCAGTGTAAATTAAAATAATAACTTACTTATGCTGTTCCAGAAGCACAGCAAATGGTACATTAGTGATAGTATTGACTGTAGTTAGAATAAAGTATCCTCTGACAATACCAGCAGCATCTATCTCCCTCATCACATCACCAATGCTGTTACAGCTATCAGATATCATCACATGAATTTCCATCGTACTCCATGCCATTTTTTCGTCAGTGCATTGGCTGTAATAGACATTAATCTTATTTTTAGTATAATTTCACAAATTATACTTATATTATAGGGTAGTACATGCCATTTAAAAGCTCCTACATGTGGAGTTTCTTATAAAGTAGGTAATAATAACTCATAATTTTGCACCGTTGCTCTGTCACCAAAAAGTGATAATATATGAACAGTACTGAAAGCTAGTGGCTTCAGGGAAGTCAAGCAACTCCCTCTTCCTTTCTTTCAGAACTTTGGTAGAATATAAATAGTCATATCAAAGTCACATTCATGTAGGAAATGGCCATCACTCTGAATTATATTTTAGTTAATATAATGGCACACTAAACAACTATTTTCTTAGTATAATGATGCTTGCTTGTTTTTAGATAGAGCATTGATATTGCCCTTCCATGTGATGATACCACTAGCCCGTGGGTCAGCAACGGTTTTAGAAGTAAGAGCTAAAATATATAATTTGTCAAATTTCCAAGTCTAAAGGGCCACTTAGTCTCTATGTTATACTAAACTAGCAACCCATTATATAAAGATTTGAGGAAATAGAGAGCTGCAACTTCACATGGAAAGAGCCAGATTAAGCCAGATGGAATTAGGTTAAGTTTTATTTATACTACCAAGGTGGCAAACAAGCATACGCCTGATGGTAAGCAGTTACCATAGCCTATGGATGTTTGCAACACCAGGGGTGTCACTCACGCGTTGCCGATCCTTTAAAAACCTTATAACTCCTTTCTTAAAGAACCCCATGCTATAGTCTCTTGGGAGAACCTCGGCAATTTTAATATATTGAAAATGCAAAATGAATTTGTATATTACCTAACATATTCTTTAATAAGTTGCCCATCCTCACAACAGAATAAAATAACTTCTGCCACACCACCATAGGCTAATGATTGCAATACGTAGTTAATAAGATGGGTCCCAGCAATCTGCAACAGACCCTAGAACAATGGCAAGACTTATTAATCATTATGTAACATTGTTTGTCTTGACTGACTATCAATGCACAGCCAGAACTACGAAGACTAGAAATAGAAAGCTATTATATGGAACACATGTCAATTTTATAACAAAAGCATCCACTAAAAAGGAATTAGGATCCTTAAGCAGGGAATACTGTTTTGTTCAGCTGCTAGAAACTAATATAATGCAATACTAAAGCTTATTATGAAATAACTCTATATGTAAACTATCTATACCTTGAGGAATATCACACATAGATATCTGATCCCAAACTAGGCAGAGCCTAGCGTCCAGAATTATATACATAGGTACTTATGGATTTCTAAATACATTCAAAATATAGATAAATTATTATTATTATTATACCTAGGCACTGAACAAATAATCATGCTCATCACATGTGGAAATCGAACCTTCTAGTCAGGATTACTAACCCTAGTGGTTAGTAATCTTCGACAGGCAAGTTGAATATTAGAATCTCTTTAAACACAAAAAATTATGACAATGCCGATCGAGAAACCTCACAAACATAAGCACAAGATTAGGCCACGGGATCAATGAGGCAGTCTTTATAATTAGTTCTTCAAATCATAATTTCTTAAATAATAAAAAACAAACTTACTGTTGATCTAAAATCAGTAACAGGAGTAAAGTTCTTGTTAAACATGTCCATTAAGACGACTGCTTGAACAACATTTTCCTTATCCATGTCCATTTTGTTTAATGTTCAGTTTTACAAAATATTTGAGATAAATTCAGTATTTTACATCCAGATATAATCCAATTAATTTATTTAAATCTTTGGCCGCACAACGTAGTGTAGTAGTATATAGAACACACCACATCCGTCATCCACTCTATTTTTGACATTGACATTTTGTCAATTTTGTTTGACATTTAGGTATATTTTTTTAATAAGTAGGCAAAGAACCGCTTTTCAGCTAAGAGTAGTTTGCCACTCACTTGTTGTATATTTAAGGCCATTGGCAATATCACTGTGATGGTCACTTTTGTTTACCTATGTAATAATGTAAGTCTTTCTAAGTAAGCTATCATTATATAGTAAGCTTCATTATTCTGAATAGATTGGAGTTAAACTAAGAGATACGGCGCTGCCCGGCGTGGCACGAATGACAATGCGTGATTTTGAGTGGTTTAGATATAATAGACACTGTATAACTTTGAGCTAGATCATTTATTTCTCTCATGATCACCTCAGCTATTATGGTAATCGTAATAGATAAAAACGTGGATTTAAAACGCTTCCCTAAATGAGCGCTAGAGACACAGACACAGGGACACAACTACACCACTGTGTGTAGTTATTTGGCTGTGGTCTTATCATCTTCTGTAAGGTGGAGGTCCTTACTCAGTCGGGCTTGTTAGCTAGTATGGTGCCCTACCTCTCTTAAAGTGTTTCAAATTTACCTTTATAGTTAAAAATCTTGGCTTAAACCATAATAGTTTATGGTTTAAGCCAAGATTTTTATAAAGCTTCTTTATCAGCACAAAGCAAAACAGGGCAAAGCTAGGTGTGGCCTGTGGCTTTTTTGTAGGTATAGGCTACAAAAAGACTAAGGTACCAAAATAAAATATAATAATATTAAAAAATAATAAAGTCTATGCACTTGGATCATCATTATCAAAAATTAGAAGTGGTCAATTTTCTTGCATTTTCTGGCAGTGGTTTACTCAAGATATAACAAACAAGCGAAAAGCAAACATGTCAATTCAAATATTCCCACCACACGCCGGCCGAATACTTTTAATACTATTTTATAATCACAGACAGTATCTGAGTGGCCGAATATCATAAACTATTCGTCGCAAGTCTAGTGTTAATGTTGGTCGTCTGGTAACCAAGGTTTTATCGATTGGTTTGTCGGTAGGTACGGATATCCTCATCAACATAAGTACTTGATCAATGTTACCTTAAGAACCTATTTGAAATTATGGATTATGATCTATCACGTATAGATTATACAATATGTGGGATCACATACCCGGATACGTTAAAAATACTGCCTCCGTCTGGACAAAAAAGCGATCAAAAGGTAAGTACCTTCTTACATAATATTAAGTACCTACATTAAATTAAATACCTATTATTTACCTACTGAACAATTAGGTAAAGAAAAAAGAGGCAAGACGTTCTTCTAACAAAACATAGATTTTATCAGGTTGAATACGATCCCGACGGACTGGGATATATGTACCTAGGTTCCTAATAGGTATAATATTCATGGGCATAACATAGTATAGGCATTAAGTAAATTGTGTGTGTGTAGGGAAGAAGGAATATCTTTCTATTTTACCTTTTAATTTAAGTAAGTAGGTATTTACTTAACTACTTTACATACCTACTTTTGTGTATCTAAGCTCTAAAAGAGTAGCCTACGCTGACAAGGGGGAGAAGCAAACATAATTAAATATTACCGAAGTACACGACTATTCGGACCACAGAGTACATTACTTATAGTATGAAACTTGAACTAATGCCTATTAGCTTCAGTTGCTTTAGTTATTGTTCTGAGGCTTCAGTAGTTTTATTATGGTTTCGATAGATGTCACATGCATGTGGTGACGAATCTAAAGGTTGATAGATGTCGCTGCTTGAGAGAAAAATTACATGTAGGTCCAGAATATATAATCTCTATGTGTAGGTCTTATTCTATTAGTCTGAGATATAGGTATGTAATTTAATTTACAGATTGCAATTGGTGATAAAAATGGGGTCTTACATTGTTTAAGTATAAAAGAAGAAGAGCCAGTGGTTCAATTTAAAACACTACCAGGAAAACCAGTTACTTCTGTTCAGCTTGCTTCTGGAATCGGTAAATAACAATTACCTCTACTGATTACAAATATTATTGTTTTTAATAGTGTCTTCGATTATTGCAGGTATACAAACCGATAAAATCTTCACGGCTTCAGGCAATGAGGTCAAGGGATACACTCGAAAAGGAAAGGTGTTCCTTAATATTGAAACTTCACTGTCGGAGACTATAACTTCAATGTAATGTTTTTTATGCTTGGTTATCTAAATTTCTATAGTTACAATCTTCTTTTCAGAAAAATATCTTGTTAGTAAATTAATAATAATCATCATCATCTCAGCCAAAAGATGTCTACTGCCTCTTACTCAAGGATTAGGTACCATAGCATTCGGTCTTGTGTACACTTTGATATCTTCACTGCACGGTTGGTTTAGTGGTTTAAGTGGTTACCTCGCTATTTACCACTGCGCGGCGTGTAGTGGGTTCGATTCTCAGAAGAGACAAAAAATGGTGTGATCCAGAAATGGTTGTCCCGAGTCTAGGTGTGCTTTGTATCCGTTAATTAGTCCCCTGCGACACAGGGTTTGTTCCCTAGTGCGGGCGCTGTTAAAAAAAAGACGGAAGACAAATATTATAATATCTAAGACTTACTTAACGAATAAAGTGTTTGTAGTGTATTTCTCATACACTAATGAAATTACTGATACAACACAAGTACTTTCTTTTTTGCAATAGGCTACTGAATCACTTTCCTGTGGTGACGCAAAACATTCAATGAAGTATTTACCTAAAAAAAAATTTCAGGTGCATTCTCGGTAGTGACCTAATATTATGTAGCGGCCGAACTGTGACTTACTACAGGGATTTGAGGGAATATCACTCGTACATTTGTGAGGACAGAGTACTCGATATTGCAGCATTTGCGGTACCTAATGTTAGAATGATTGTATTTATTTGTCATATAGTACACTGTACTAACGTTTAATGTATTTCTTTCTGTTTTATATATATGCACAGAGCAACCGAATTCGCCTATTAGTGCTGATTGCGAATAAAGGAGCGATTATCTTGGAAAATGGGAAACTCATATCTCGTACAGCAATATCCTCAGGCCCGTCTCGCCTCATAGTGCCCCTAAATACTCATGTAACAGATATTCATGCTCTCTATGGAGCCAGCGACGGGTCTATTGGCCTTATTGGTTATGAAGAGTAAGTAAGAAATCAAAGAAATGGCACTTATTAATTTAATTAATCAATTGAATATATGGTCATTTATTTACATATATATATACAATATACCTAATATATTTACACTTCTGAAAAAAAGGAAAAAATATATATACCTAATGAATAATATAATAATTGAATCAATATTTTTTTAATAGGTTGAAACTATCAAGCAAATGTTTAGTGGATGGGGGAGGTTTGGGATCCGTTGTATGTCTGGGCTGGTATAACAATAATAGCGGCGTCCATCTGGCAGTCGGGCGTCACGATGGATCGATTCAACTCTATATTATGGATATGGATAATCTCGGTGAAAAACCACGTCTAAAGTTTACCTATGTTTGTATCTCTTGTACCTATTTATAAAATGTTATTGTCTACAAGAAGAATAGTAGCTAGTAACTTTACCTTCACTGTTCCTCCTTATAGTTTTGTGGAGAACCTGTAACATCAGTTGCCGGTGGATGCGTAGGCACTGAAGAGTCTGAATTATTGGTAGCCACATTTTCAGGTAGAGTATTTGCTTTAAGATCGAGCCATTCAGTCTCTGGATCAAAAATCCCACATGATCTAACAGCACGAAGAACTAAACTTGAGTAAGTTAAATGAACTGATGCATTACCTACCAGGATTTTTGTTATTTTATAATTATGTTTGTAACTTTATTTATTTTCTATAATAGAGCTGAAGTAGCACGCCTACAAAAACAAACTGCAAATGAACGCGAAAAATACCAACGAAACACCCGTTCGTTACAAGCAGGCCTATCTACGCCACCACTGCTAGATATTCAACACGAAGTAAGCATAATAAAATAGCTAATAGATCAGTAAAGATTTCTTGATAACCAAACGGATATTTCAGTTGTTAGGAGCGACAAGTGATGGTTGGCAAGAGATAAGAATTACTTCTGCAGTACCACTGGATATGCTTTTTATTCATTGTAACAAGAAACTGGCAATGCAAACAGACACTGCTGCAGTTTTGAGTATTTGTTCTACTAAGGTAAACTGGTCATCATTACTTATATTTTTATTAGTCAACTTATATCATTACCTACTTTAAGCTACTGGAACATTGATGCCATTCCAAGAGTTAAACCACGCGTTCGCATATCTATGAGTCAGTTTTAGTTGTCGAGTTCAGTTTAAATATTTATCTAACTTTTAAATATGTTGTATTATTCAGGAATCTCCTACAGAGTTACTAGCTTCTGTAAGATGTCAAGCTGGTACTCGAAGAGTTTGGGTAAAGATGCGATATGTAACTGATAGTTCTGTGGAATCAAGGATGAAAGGGAGACGTGTGCTTATTTACGTTTTACCAGCGGGTGCGCCAAGAGTAGCTCGTCTAATTACACTTAAATTGCCAGCATTACCCTATTATTTTCAACATGAAGAGCTAGAAACAAATTTCGACAAACAAGAAAGGTAAAATTATAGACGTTCAAATTGGTGATTGAATTACTGAATGGCGGACCGATAGATGGCGCTAATACTACCATACGAAATCTTTGTAATTTTTTAGGGCCTGGTGTCAACTAGAAGTCTCAGGAAATTTCTCTGTAGCTGAAATAACTTCATGGCTAACAGAAGCTCTGCCTGGTGAACTACCTCGACCAGCTGCGAACGTAATATTTGCCCGGTCGCATACGCTCCTTCAAACGACTCTTATTTGTCAATATCAGTAAGTCATACATAGTCCGATATGGTATATATCACAGATATAGATACACATAGATAACGCAAATGCACGTACTTCGCGTGTCCGAACCCCGACAAAGCGTCGAGGTTGGTCGCCGCAACTTACAGTCCGCGCGCGTCTGTTGTCGCTGCCGGTCGTCCGCAAAAACTAAAAAAATGCCTCGTTGCGTGATAATTAACTGCAATATCCCAAAAATTTCGAGCACCCAAAGACAGGAACATATTTCTTATCACAGGTAAGTTATTTTAATATTATATTATGCGTAAATTCATTTTAAATCTATTTTTTATGTATTTAGAGCTGTGATTTCAAGGATATACCTAAGTAACTATAGATTAACGTTAAGTAAAACAATATTCACATTACGTTGACGTGTTTGGTTTGAGCGTTGGAACTGACGTTGTGTGTTAAAAGACGATGAATATTACAACAAGCGATACTGTCGCGCATCGCTTCGACTTCGTGATACAGGCAATTTATCATTCGTCTGTCAAATCTAGCGACTAGTGTTGTTCGTTCTACAACATATATCAATAATCGATTTTAATCGATATCGGACCGACGAATGATATAAAAGAAAAATGGTGACATATAAAAGAAAAATGGTCTACGTGAATTGATTAAATCTAGTGGCGGCAGTGACAAACGATCTTATTTATTTAGAACTTAATATACAGAACATGTATAAAGGCGGACTTAATGCCAAAGGCATTCTCTCTGCCAGTCAACCTAGGTATAGGGTAATGCAGAGATGAAACATAGTGTGTGCATATTAGTGTGAGGTCTAGAAAGAAGTAATTATTATGAGAAATATATAATAATTATAAATTAAATAAAAATAAAAATTATAAGTGATATATAGGTATATGCAAAATCACAACAATCTAGGTATATGTATATTGTATATATTTTAAAAAGACAACTTCCGCACTAGAGAACAAACTCTGTGTCGCGGGGGACTTTACAAACATACAATTAACGGACACAAATTACACCCAGACTCAGAACAAGTAGTAACGACATTAAAAATATGAGTAAGAGTGAGATAATCAGTGCGGCGGCTCCAGTTGAATCGATTGAATCGTAGCGGCCGGAGGAGCATTGGCGGCATCAGTGTCTTTGAATCGGTTTGGATTTCTCGTCACTAAATTTCGGCTGTGACGTCACAGTAGGTGTTAAAAAGTCGGCACGCTTGATTTCAATACAAACTGTGATACTTGCGTTATCTATGTGTATCTATATCTGTGGTATATATCTATTATATGATTAACTATCTAGGTATGTTGATTGAAACAAAATCTGTGATTATTTTGCAGGCGTGGTTTAGCTACTTTCAAATCCGACAACGTATCTACCATTGCCACTATTCGAAACATAGTATCAAACTGTTCAGTTGAGAAAAGAATTCGAGTGGATTTGTCCTGCGGTAAATAGTATTGATTTGATTTCCATTTATTTTCTAGTTACGAAGAAATAATGATTATATTTATTTTTGATGCATTTTACAGATATACCAAATGACTGCTGTGTGAAATCGTTTAAGAACTTGGAAAATAAATTTAAAATGGAATATCAGAAAAATAAAGATATTGTGTTGAAAAAGGCTTTAAGGTTTGTAGCAGTCGCAGTCCATTAAAATAGTAAATCAAGTCATTGGAAAGATAAATGCATAATAAGTTTCTTTCAGCATGCTAGATTTGGATAGTTCAATGAATGAAGAGGGACCAATTTTATGCCCAGATTATGCACGCGTTTGGGATTCTAGAGATACAATAAACGAGGCTCAATTCAATGAGCTTGTAGGTAAGAAGTTAAACCCTCAATTTTGGCCATATATTAGCGGAACCCAACCTGACACGTCCTGATTAAAAACGTTGCTTTGCAAATATTCTTAAACTCGTCAAGCACACACCTACCAGGTCAAATTGCGAACCTAAACCATTCATGAAAATCGATCCAACCGTTTCGAAGGAATTGAGTGACAATATACACATGTAAAGAAGAATTGTTAAGTAGTAAAGTATATGTAATTATATGAGAAGATGTTAATGTTGTTGTATTATGTAGGTACATGACTGGTTCATTACAAGCGGCAATTCTCACAACAATCTAGTAGGTACTAAGTAAAATTGCATCAAG
This sequence comes from Trisateles emortualis, assembly GCA_947095525.1. NCBI lineage: Eukaryota > Metazoa > Arthropoda > Insecta > Lepidoptera > Erebidae > Trisateles > Trisateles emortualis. Next base: position 9,761,534 of record OX352736.1, on the reverse strand, counting down.
TGTATAGGGCATTATAACTCTTTTAAAACCCCAAGCCCCATATAGGGTTATCTAATCGCATACGTAATAGTTTAAAGCATTTTTTTTATTACAGATACTGTGATTCAGTGGTTTATGGATTGGCGAACGCTTTCACTACAAAACGACAACTTCAACAATGAAGTCACAAAATTACAGAGTGCTTTAAACGAATGTCGTATTAATGATGTTCTCAAAATACTTTCTAAGAAACCTTTATCCCAAAAAGAATTCTAAATGAAAATGTGTAAATAAAGTTGAATGAAAATATTAAGTGGTTTACTTTTATTAAATGTCCCAACTTTATAGCTAGGTATAATATTTTATGTATCCATCCTATCATCAGTAATTTTTGTGGCAAAGGCCCAATAATGACTTTTATAAGGAAATTGTTGTTACCTCGAGCTACAATATTGCAATTTTCGTAAGGATCTCTTTATATTTTATAAATAAATGAAATACAGCCCATGTACGTACGTCAGGCTGGCCCGGCCCCACGGAATTTGATAATGAGATTGGTATCAATCGAATGTACCCGCTTATACCAACATATGTAACGCCTTCGTTTTCAATGTAACTCTTTTTTTAAGAAGTTACAAGCACTTCTTGGTGGCCGGGCCAGCCTGACGGTTTCAGCCCGGCCACCTTGTTTACCGCTAATCTACACAATATACTGTCAATATTTTGGTACAGATCAAATGTACTCCTTATTACAAACATATGTAACGCCTTCGTTTTCAATGTAACTCTTTTTTTAAGAAGCTACAAGCACTTCTTGGTGGCCGGGCCAGCCTGACGGTTTCAGCCCGGCCACCTTGTTTACCGCTAATCTACACAATATACTGTCAATATTTTCTCACATCACAAAAAAATATACTGCAACAAATCAAATCAATCAAACGAAAATCATTATTTCAGAAGTGTTGATAACTACACGACTCTTGCGCATCTATTCTGTCTACTCGGGGAAGATAGATGTTATGTCTTATGATGCGACACAGGCGCCGTCTAAAAATCGGCAGTAGCGTCCGTGAACTTCTACTTGTCTTTCTCTGATTATGTTGCGAAGCCAGAAACGGAGAAAATATATATAGGTTAATTATGTATCCAAAAATTATTATCTGTGATTTTTACTTAACGTATATTACTTATGTATGTGAAACTCCAAAAAAATGATAATAGTATTTATGTAAAATAATATTTTTTTCAGATTATTCATAATTAACAATTGTTATAATAATTAATATAAGTACAAAATGTTGTCTAATAAAATTAAAAAGGTGGTAAGGAAAAAAAAATTGTTACGAATTTTGTTTCATTCAACAAACCAAATGTCCTGAAATTAGTTAATGACTGATGGTCACTCAACGTTAACTTTCGTAGGTTTTAATGATCTAGTTAAACAGGAGGCTTTAGGGTATACGACTAAACCTAAACGAATGTAACTTTCTTTTCTTGGCTATATCAATTTTTACTGTACAAATTGGCCTAAGATTATAGGAGATATTAACGCTTTTAGGTGGCCGGGCTGAAATAATTTCAAGTACTTATTTCTCTCTAAATATATATTCAAATCAAAAATGAAAGCGTTACATATATTCTATATCTTTATACCTCATTATGTACTGGCATTATTTATTGGTAGGTGTTGCAGTTTTACTGTTTTATACTAACGAAATAATTTCAGCCCGGCCACCAAGAAGTGCTTGTAACTTCTTAAAAAAAGAGTTACATTGAAAACGAAGGCGTTACATATGTTTGTAATAAGGAGTACATTTGATCTGTACCAAAATATTGACAGTATATTGTGTAGATTAGCGGTAAACAAGGTGGCCGGGCTGAAACCGTCAGGCTGGCCCGGCCACCAAGAAGTGCTTGTAACTTCTTAAAAAAAGAGTTACATTGAAAACGAAGGCGTTACATATGTTTGTAATAAGGAGTACATTTGATCTGTACCAAAATATTGACAGTATATTGTGTAGATTAGCGGTAAACAAGGTGGCCGGGCTGAAACCGTCAGGCTGGCCCGGCCACCAAGAAGTGCTTGTAACTTCTTAAAAAAAGAGTTACATTGAAAACGAAGGCGTTACATATGTTTGTAATAAGGAGTACATTTGATCTGAACCAAAATATTGACAGTATATTGTGTAGATTAGCGGTAAACAAGGTGGCCGGGCTGAAACCGTCAGGCTGGCCCGGCCACCAAGAAGTGCTTGTAACTTCTTTAAAAAAGAGTTACATTGAAAACGAAGGTGTTACATATGTTGGTATAAGCGGGTACATTCGATTGATACCAATCTAATATCAAATTCCGTGGGGCCGGGCCAGCCTGACGTACGTGCCCATGTTAGCTAGAAACGACAGCGCCATCTATCGAACCAATGGTTTACCAAATCTACATTTTAAAGAATGTTAATTCGCGTAAAATGGTAAAAGCATTTTAGCTACTGCATCATGCGTACTTCTCTCATAAAAGCTTAATTATAAACTAAGATCTACTTTAATAAAGCATTAATTTGACTGGCCTGTTGGTTTAGTGGTGAGAAACCCTCACTGCCAGTTGTGGGTTCATTTCCCTCCCACACGAGACAAAATTGTATGTGATTCATAAATGTTTGTTTCCCGTCTGGGTGTAAATTGTTATGTTTGTAAAGTCCCCTGCGACACAGGACTTATTCCCTAATGCTACTGCCACATAAATTGTCTTGTTTAATTAAAAATAAATTACATACTGCTACAAAAAATGCTGAATAGAAACTAACCAGGGTCTAGTCTAAAGATCTATATATTTTACAAATAGAAATTGAGAGACTATAATCAAATTTCAAAAGTAAAACATTTTAATTAATAAATATTATATAAATCATTGTAGTTAGTCCTACACAGCAAACCTCAATGACAGCATGCCTAAATGAGAAAACCTGTACTTACACACAGAAACACAACTACACTACTGTGTGTAGTCATTTGGCTGTGGTCTTCTGTAAATTAGAGGTATTTCCCCAGTCGGGCTTGCTCATTGCTCTTCCTCTCTTAATAATATAACAATGTTGGTAACAAAATAGGAACTATGGTATTCCATTTTTCTTGCAGGTTTTATATATCTGAATACTTTGTTCTGTATGAATATGGATATTGTTTTGCAAGTTTCAAATCATAATAGTAGATAGCATCTTGACAATCATTTAACATAGTCAGTTTAGTAACATGTAGTGATATCTCATGAATTGATTTCATTTGTTCATTTAAAAAAACTGATGTTAGAAAATCAGAGGTTTGATAGTCTTCCACTTCTTCTGTCACTTTGATAAATTTTTCTATTAGCTGGTAAGTAAAAAAATATTAGTGTTACTTGGATATTCTGTTTTTATTATATACTTAGGTGGAAAACAAGCATAAGCATTTCTGATGGTAAGTTGTTAGTAGTAGTAATACTTGTATTTGTTATTAGGACTCAAAGAGGCTGGAGAGTGAAGGATGGCCTCCAATAAGATCCACCAATGACCTGGTAAAGTTTGCAGGTAGCCAATGGATAAGGTCAGCTAAATACCAAATGGTATTGTTTTTCACAGCATTAGTACTGAGCTGAGCTAGAGCTGGATTTTGGGGGAGGGGGGAGGCTATGTCCATTTGTGTTTTGGGTGATTCAATGCTGTATAATGCATAGTTGCTTTAGAGTTCTATGTCATCATCATCAGCCCATCGCAGTCCACTGCCGGACATAGGCCTCTTCAAGTGCACACCACCTAGCACAAACCTCGGCTTCTCACATCCAGCTACTCCCAGTCAAAAGAGTTCTATGTATTCTATATTAATATTATGAATAATGTAAAAGTTTGGATGAATGGATGTATGTTACTCAATTATGCCAAAATGGCTTGATGGGTGTGGATAAAATTTGGCATAGATAGATTTTAGTCTGGAATAGTACATATTATTATGCTACTTTTATCTGAAAAAAAAAACGTGCATACAAAAGCACAAGCTGAAACTAGTATTACAATACTTAGTGAATTTACCTTAGTAATATTCTTTTCCATATCAAGGCTTTTCTTCATTGCATCAAGTAAAGTTAAATTTTTATATTCCAAAGGAGGTATCAAACCATATATTAAAGGTTTTCCTCCACGAAACATTTGATAATGTAGTAATTCAAGCATATGTTGAAGTTCTTCATTATACATTTTCATAAAGAATCCACCGGCACCAAGTAAACTTTTAGAAGGGTGGAGGAAAGTCACAGCCATGTTTAGATACTCCTGAGCTGCCTGCTGTTCCTCCTGAATATGCTTGTTCACTAACAATTCAACTAGAGGATTGTAATTGTACTTATAATAGAAATGTTTTCTTCTTTGGCCACACATAATTATAGCTAAATACTTTTGAATATATTTTGACATTGAGAAACACATTTATGATAGTCCCATATATAATTTTGTAAAAAAAATAATGAATCATTATTGACAATACAATAAGTAACTATTTCTAGTAGGCAAGGATATGTCTTTGTTCAAGAAAAGAATAAGCTTATTTCTTATTCAACATTGTTTTAATTTATAATAACCTAATCTACATTTACAGAATTAAAATCTAAGTTACAAAGAGATAAGTACCTATATAAAAATGCATTTATTTTTGGAAAGGATAGTAGTCCAGGCCGGAGTTGTATTTAAATTTGTATGTAAAACGGTTTACTTGCGTTTTTCCTATTTCAATCATATCCTGAACCTCCTTTCGATATGCAGGAGGTAATAATTCTTCTTCTAGGGTACAATTATTATTAGTCTCGGAAGCCTCTTGGGATTTAAAAACGCGCTGCCTTATAATATCCACATCTCTACTATATTCTTCCTTCAAATCTGCTACCGCTTTAGTTGCTGTATCCATTTTAATAACAAAATAATTTGCTTCTCTGTGAACAATACCGTGAGCAGAAGTTTTGTAAGGCATTGGTCTGAATCCTAAGTTTTCTATGTTTCTAATTATACCACCACGGTCAAATATAGCATGTGATATACGTGTTAATGTGGTTTTGAGCTCTGGTTTACTCATAGCACGTAACATTAGGGCCAGTTCGTAGTTAGGCATTATTTCGTATTTAGATATTTATGGACTTGTATAAACACAAAAAAAAATTGACAGGATAACAATTAACATAATTTTTTAAGGTTAGATCAAAGACAATACGAATGAAAGACATAGAGCAGAGCAGTTCTAATTTTTTAAATTTATTTTGCTTATATAAATATTAGTTCTTTAAGCCTGGTTCCGAGTTAACGATCGAAACGGCATGCGGTACGCGATCACTATTACCTATTGCATTGAAATTTACAGTTATTTTTGCTATTAGTTTCTCGTGGTTAACACCCATGTTTATTTTTATTTCGTCCCGTGTCACATTTTTTTATCGTTGCCAGGCTCCCCTTGAAGTCAAGTATTGACTTCCATGAGAAATAAGTCGGTTATTGCATTAAGATTAAATGGTTGTATTTATGAATAGAATAGAACAGACCAGTTTTAAATGAAGGTATAAAAGTATAATAAAATTTATGTAAAATTATAACTATAGTCCGGTCCTTGTAATCAAGCTTTTAATAAATTATGTTATAGTTTTGTCTATGGCTAAAACTAAATCAAATATCAAATCAATCATGGCGACAGCGTGCGCTATTTGCTAAATTAGTGTAATTTGACATATTTGTGTAATTCGTTAGATCCCATTCATCATGGGATCACATGCGAAATTTGTAGCTGACTATTGCAAAGCTTGGGAAAAAAGCGGAAGAGAACAATTGTAAGTTATACTTTGATTAAAAATTATACGTGATAAATGCTGTTGTTCAACTTTATAATAATATATCATTTTGGGTAACTAAATTGTTTATATAACGATTAGCCAGGTATTGTTTTGATTTACTGTAGAAGTAATGTGATCGTAACGATACCTACAACTACCTTACAACAGTATAATTGTAATTATTGTAAACTCAATCGAGCAGCCATAGCTTTATATGCCGCTACTATTGTAAGGGGTTATTGATAAATATTTTTTTGTTTATGACAACAATAATGGAAGGTAATGTTATGTATTTTGTTATAATCTATTTTATAATACATGAAATATAAAAAATGTTAGTTATGTTGAATATGCACGAAACAATATGCCACACTTGGTTTACAATATGTTGGTAATTTGTCTCAATTTACGACAACTCCGTGTGGTGACGGATTAAGAACACAAATGTCACACCCCATTCCATCCCGAGGGTGTAGTAAGAGTCGACTAAGGGAGTAAGCTATGAAGACAATATACACTGCAAGAGAGGGAAAACTTGAAATAAAACCCTATACCAACCCGTCTGGCCAGCATGGTTTAGTAAGCTAATATCCCTCCGAGTATATGGAGGAGACCCGTGCCCAGCAGTGGGTCGTTTATGGGTTGTGATTATTACGACAAATTAGATAACTATATGTACACATTTTAAATGAAGGTATGCCAAAGTCTATAATCTTAAATGGAAGAAAGTAGTAGTAGGTTAGGGTGTTTGTTATTTTGCAATTCATACCATTAAATATCTATGAAGGCCTATATAATAATATATATATTAAATAGGCCTTCATATATATATAATTTGCTTGTTTTTACAACAACAGCTTGACAAATTTTCATAAGCTAAGCTATATCCTAATTAAACTAGGTTTTAGTTTACCTGACTCATTGAAATAGGTTCATCCATAAAAGAGTTATGAAACAACTCATTGATTTCAACAATGGTGACTATAATACTTATTTAGTGTTCTTTTCCTATGTGTTGTTTATATAGAGGATTACATTAGTTTCTATGCCATTACACAAAAATTCATGATATTTAGGTAATGTATTTTTTGTCTACCTCTGTTTTTTGCCATACCATAATATGGCAGTAATACCTTTCAATATTACAACTACTATTAAGTATGAGAGTCAGGATATCCTTATTTGTTTTTCAGTGTAAAGCATGTGTCTCAATTTATCAAAGATGAAGAAAGAAGTCCGTTGTTTACAAAGTCAGGTAAACTCTCAGGTTTATCTCAAACAGTATATGACTTATTACTCTGTGGACTTCGTGGGAATCTGAAAAAAGATGCTGTACTTTCCGTTCTCAGGGATTTGACTGTAAGTGTTATTTATAAGATATTGTATTTTAGCTGTTGTCTATGATTTCACTAAAGTTTAATTGATTTAATCCTATGTGATGTTCCCCAAGTTTTAATTTGCTTTGTTCCTAAGGGAGTGTGATGTTAGCCTATAATCTTCTTCAAGAATTGGGCTACATACCCAATATGTATCCAGTATGTAATATGCACCGTTTAAAAATAATTCTCTTACAGGTATTGCATGCTGATATACCATCAATTATTTTAGACGTTGTATGTGTACTTGATGCTGAGACATGCACAGATGTGCAAAGTGAAGAGCGCACAAACTTTTGTTACATAGTAAGGGAACTGGAATCTTTTATTTCTGACAAACTTCTAAAGGAAAGATTAGAAATTGACACTCTACAAGATGTTGGGACATTGAAGAATAAAAACTTTTATACCAAATTCATTAAAATCAAGACTAAGTTGTAGTGAGTATTGTCTTTTATTATTCTTTTAGGAAAATGAACTGTACTACCCAGTACAGTTCCTTTTCCTAAATAGTGACTTGTATTACAAAAAACATACATATTCCTAGACAAATTTCATTGATGATGTAGGGAGTGAATAGTAATGCCATGCTTTGTCCTCTTCTCAATGTCAATGACAGAATGAAAGATTATATAATAAAATTACACCTATTCAATAAATTTATGAATATTATGTTGCCATATGAATGCCACAAGGTGATACAGCTGTGGTGTAGAGCTAATGACCTTACAAGTGGAAATTAAAGTTGCATGTTGATGAAATTCTATATATATGTAAATAATACTAATCAAATATTTTGTTTTAGTTACAAACAACGTAAGTTCAATTTATTTAGAGAAGAAAGTGAAGGATATGCTAAGTTGATAGTAGAATTAAACCAAGAGATAAGTGAAAATACAGAATGGAGAACTTTACTGGAGATTATTCAGTCACTAATAGGTACGTTTATTTTGTGCTGCGTGCCAACATATCTACAAAATACTTAGCTTCCGCTAAAGTCTTCCGCCCAGCAATATATTCATGCGAGAATTTGTCTAGCTATAATATCGTATCTGTATATTAATATGTGAAGAGAAAACTATGATCTCCCTTTTAAGCATATTGTGCGTACAGAGTAGTGTGAGATTTGGCATAGTTAAAGTACATATATGTGGAGTAAGGACAGAGAAAGCAATAACCATTGAATTTCAAAAGATGTCCTCTAGTACTTGTTTAAATTCCAATGATTTCTTCTTATGCTCAGCATGCTTCTTCTGAACTCTGGTAGATGTCCAGTTGAATTATGTCCAGAAGCAGAACTAATAAATGTATAATTTATTTTCAGGTTGCTTCAACTTGGATCCAAATAGGGCACTAGACATTATATTAGAATCATTTGAGGCAAGACCACATTTAGACCAGTTGTTCATACCGCTCATAAAGAACTATATGGGTGATCCTCAGGTCATCTCAGAGGTTTTAGGGTTCAAGTTAGGAAACATGGAAGTACTTGATAACTATAAGGAACCACCACCGTTAATGACTGTGATAGCTTTACTTTTACAACATCAAGTTATATCACTTGATGACATATATCCTTGGGTATGTATAACGATTTATATTTACATTTTTTGCCATCAATTGTAACTCATAAATTGCAAGGCTTATAGGCTAACAACTACGACACCAGGATAGTTGTTCAGATTGCCTATAAAAATACTTTGTGGGGCAAATAAAATTATCTAAAAAATTTTTTAAGTGGTAAAAGGTTATTATTAATAATTTTATTAATTGCAGCTACGTCCTGATGATACTTTAATGGCTAAAGAAGCAGATAAAGAATTGAAAACTGTTCAGGACTACATTCGTAAATTAAACATTGTGTCAACAAAAGGACCACAAGCCAATGGACCAACAGAATTTGTGGAAGAGAAGGCTGATCCTCAGGTAAAACCATATTATATTTAACATTTAATTTGTAAGACACATTTAAACAGTTTTTTGTTTGGTTTGGAAAATTGAGGAAATAATATAGTAAATTTTTAATCATTAAAAATATTTAATTTATATTGTGTTACTTGTCAGGTATGTAGTTGGAACAACCGATAAATGCTTATATCCTGCTATTCCCTGCTAGGTTTTATTTTATTAAATTATTCAATATATGTATTTGTTTTTGAGATGTTTAGATTATTATTTATAGCAATATTATGATATTTGCTATTAAATTTTACAAAAAATCTAGCCAATTGCAAGCATGTAACTTAAAAATCTATTTTGGGTGTAAAGGAATACTGGAACAATCAAAAATTGGTTCTATGTGAGACTCTACTAAAAGTGACAGCATGGCGTGAGTTCGCGACCCTGTCAGCGCGACTACCCACCACAGTGATGCCCTCGCGACCTGCAATAGCTCTATGTGGCATGTTGCATGCACTTGTGGAACCTTTGTATAGAATGTAAGTACACTTTTATATATTTTAATGTCGTCTTTCAAGTAATATACTAAATAAAATAACAGTTAAATGGATCTGGATATATTTTGGCACAGAAATAGATTATAGTCTGGAATAGCTCATAGGCTACAAAAAATAATTAAGACAAATCTACAAATAGACTAGCAACAAAGCTACTAAATAAGATACTTTTTTCATAAGTTATTGTTCCAGATTGTATACAAAGGAAATGCATAATTATATCAATGTTACATAAATAGCATTATGAACAAAGCAAGCTTAATTTAAAATTGAGTTCCCTTACAGAAAATTTTTGAGAAACATTGTACTAATTCAAATTTTGCTAAGTCCTACCATCTGAGAAAAACTGTGTGCCTTTATTTCCAGTAACTGCCGTGTGGCTCCAAAAATCATAGGCAAACCGATCCCACCTCTGAAATCAAGCTTGGCACCACCTTCATGTAAAACATTTGAAGATATGAAGGAAACTGTCATACCAGCTCTGGTCTTGCTAGGACCATCACTACATTATGATCCCATATTGATGTACAAAGTAAGTATTGCAAACATAATCTAGGATGCTAGACTAGATGGAGCGATGATTTTCGCAAAGTGACTAAGATCCGTTGTATGACATAATCTAGGATGCTAGACTAGATGGAGCGATGATTTTCGCAAAGTGACTAAGATCCGTTGTATGACATAATCTAGGATGCTAGACTAGATGGAGCGATGATTTTCGCAAAGTGACTAAGATCCGTTGTATGACATAATCTAGGATGCTAGACTAGATGGAGTGATGATTTTCGCAAAGTGACTAAGATCCGTTGTATGCCAGAGATTTCGTTAGTTTTTAACGAAATCTCTGGCATCCAACGGATCCCTAGCATCCCTAAATGAGCAGCATCCCTGAATGATTGGTGTGTATAGTTATTTAGTTATGGTATTCAATAGTCCTTCCCCAGGTGCTTTTAAGTGTTCTTGTTTTTCAGCTGCATCCTTTTCTTTTCTTTTTTCATATTATTCCTTTTCTTTTTTTATAAACAAGCATGTGGCCCGCCTGATATTAGGTACCATTCTTACTGTTTTAGTTCTAATATAGATATCTTGTTTCGCAGATAATTCGTATACTAAGAACAGCACGTTCTCTTAAACACGATCCTTTGCACCATGAAGCTTTGACAGTATTGGACGCTGCCATATTGCCGGCCCTCACCTTGATGGACGGCAACTGTTGTATGGCTGAGGAAGTTTATACATTATTGAAATTGTATCCCTACCAGTGCAGGTCAGTGTAATAGAGCGTTTTTGAATTATACGGTGGACGAAATTTCACTGAAATTCATTGTAAAATGTTTTCAACTTTTTTTAATTTTTTATACTACTAGCGCCCTCGCGTTGTATCGGTTTATTTTATTCCATATAAATTGTTATATGTACATGAAATAAAATGCATGTTTTATCTAAACTAATATTATAGAGATGAAAGATTAGATTTCCTGTTTATTACGATTGAACTCAAAAACTGCTTGACTGATTTTAAAAATTCTTTCGCCAATAAAAGCTAAGCTGTTTTCCCGATAGACTATAGCATGGGGTTCTTCAAGAAAGGACTTATAAGGTTTCTAAAGGGTCGGCAACGCGCGAGTGATACCCCTGGTGTTGCAAGCGTCCATGTACTAGTGACCCACCCTAGCTTTGTTTGGGTATTTTTGGGAAAGTTTATTTTTGATGTAAATATTTATATTAATACATGCATGTATTGTACGTATAAACCATCCGGAAGAAATTATCTGAATGAGCTTGAAAACAACATCAAAATAAATTGCGTAGTTAGGAAGATCTAAATGTATATACATTATGACAGACAGCGAAAAGCGACTATGTTTTATATTACTTAAATATATAATACGTTTCTAAGAATGTGGGTCATATTTCGTATTTAAATGTGTGTTCGTGTTTAAGTTTATTCATATGTAGATAAATGTATTTCCTACAAAGGTGTATTTCTTGTTAACTCCAAAGTTTTATTAAATTTTAGATACTGCTTATACTCCCGTTGGAAGAACGAGGCTGCCGAGAGAATACCATCGCTAATGCGCGTGCGCGGCAATTCCTTACAAAGAATAAAGCATATAATGAAACGTGTTTCTAAAGAAAATATAAAGCCTCAAGGACGTCTTATTGGAAAGTTGTCGCATGCCGCACCTACTTTAATTTTTGACTACATGCTATTGCAGGTATTAAGAAGTTTTCTAGACCTATACTTTTAGTTTATTTTAGTGAAGTAACTGATCTTTGACCCTGACTGCAAAGCCGGAAGTCGTGGGTTCGATTCCCACACGAGACAAAACTGTGTGATTCATAAAAGTTTGTTCCGAGTCTGGGTGTAATTTGTGTCCTTGAATTTTATGTTTATATATAAAAAAATCATTTGTATAAAAAATCTCAAGACAAGCAAAGAAGTAACCTAGTAAAGGTTGCGGGCAATTGATGGACAAGGTCAGCTTAGGGCCGAATAATGTGGTAATCCTTAGGGGATAGTCTTTTGATCATCTTCATCTAAGCCAGGCCGGCTTAGATGAAGATGATCAAAAGACTATAGTATCATAGTATCATAAGGTTAAATTCCACGTGCACTCTCGGTGAATCTTCTTCTCTTCGGCTGAATCGCATTGTGCTAAAAAGAGATGCATGTATCCAATATAGATGTGAGCAATCGTTTTCAGATTCAAACATACGACAACCTGATCGGGCCTGTAGTAGAATCTCTAAAGTACTTAACGTCACTATCCCTGGACGTGCTGGGCTACTGCTTGCTAGAAGCGTTGTGCAGCGGACGGTCAGTGGGCGGCGCGGCACACCCGCCGTGGTTGCAGGCGCTCGCCGCCTTCGCCGGAGCTGCCTTCAAAAAACATAACATCGAGCTCACTGCCTTGTTGCAGTTCGTCGCTAACAGACTCAAGGCTCAACAAAGGTAGGTACCTACCTATGTATACTAACCACATGTCATTATATAATGACATGGGCGAAAACTCGTAGATATATATGTAAAAGTTTGACACATAGTCTGTTATTAACCTCTACCTTTTTTTATGGTATACAATACATCATTGGCAATGTTACCAGTCGATTATTTTGACGCCATTATTTCGGTTTAGCGCAGCGTCCACGGCATCATAAGATTGGTGGAGTCTATGGACGCTTGCAGTATCAGAGGTATCACTTGCGTGTTGCTGACCCATTTTTTTTACACCAGGTCTAGAGTATCCCTGGGATACGAAAACATTCCTATCAAAACGCATCCCTAAATGAGCGTTGGAGACCTATACTTACACACAGAAACACAATTACACAGCTGTGTGTAGTTATTTGGCTGTGGTCTTCTGTAAGGTGGAGGTCCTTCCCCAGTCGGACTTGCTCGCAAGTATGATGCTCTGTCGCTTTTGAAAATGTTTAACGTCATTGTTGACTAAACACCGTTTATTTTGGGTGATACTCTCTTACACTTGCATACTAGATTTAAATAGATGAAGTAACATTTTATTTCAGCCAAGATCTCCTCATTTTGAAGGAGATAGTTCAAAAAATGGCGGGTATAGAAGCAGCTGAAGAGATAACCAGTGATCAATTGGATGCTATGGCTGGTGGTGAACTGCTTAAAGGAGAGGTAAGTTACTGTTAAAAAAAATTAAACTTATGATAGTGATCAATCAAGAGATAGATATGGTTTTAGAGGTTTATTATGTACTAGTTTTTGCTGGTGACTTCGCCCGAGTGGATTTAGTTTCGCCACAAAACTATTCTATCATGTTGCAGCTAATAAATTGCTGTTATAAACTTTTTACCAAATAAATGTTAATTCAGCTAATAAGTTAATATAACTTATTTATTCTAAGGCGGTACGAAGTTTGCCGAGATAAACTAGTAATATATAGATTAGCTGCGTCCAGTGATTTTGTCCTGTGTTCCGTTTAATGTTACTGGCACTCTCCTCTTGGGTTGTAGCGTGATGTTAAATGCCTATAATTACTTAATATTTGGGCTACTAAATGCTTAAATAATTTTTCAAATCAATCAATCAACTCCTCTAGCTTTTGCCCGCGGCTCTGCCTGCATAGATGTCGGCTGTCCTTCCCCTCCATGCAAAATTTCATTAAGATCCGTTTAGTCTTAAAATTGTAACAAACAAACTTTTTGATAATTTTAATGATTTTTTTAACAGGCTGGTTATTTTTCTCAAGTGCGGAATACCAAAAGATCGTCAGCGAGATTAAAAGAAGCTATTGTTGGAAACAATTTGGATATAGCTTTGTGTATACTTTCTGCGCAACAACGCCATTGCTGTGTTTGGAAAGGTAAGCATGACATACTATACATATAATAATAATCATTATTTCCTAATTATATAGTTTACTATAGTAAAATACAAGTGGGTTACATAGTCCAATAGATTAATACCGTACAGACCAACACATAAATATAATATTATAAAATTTATGAGTTAATATATTTTAATGGGTGCTAATTAAACAGGCTTCTTTTTAGTATCATTATTCGCCCCCAAAAATGTATGTTGCCTTCTAAATTACTAAGTCAGCCACAATTAACGAGCATCAAAATAATACTATCTTAGCCACTAGTTATCTTCTATGTGAACCACTCTAAATACTATTCAGCATAATGATTATTTTTTAGCATCTAAATTTGTAGCATGCATTCTAATAGTAAACTTCTAAAATACTATTAAATGACATCAAAATATATATTTATTTAGCATCTAACTTTTTAACTGAGTACGTTTAAAATGTAACTCATCCCATATAAATCGATAGTCAAAATTTTGCTAAAAATGTCATCAAATAGTCGGTATATTGGCCACTAATATTATCAGAAGCTATTGAGGAGATACAAAATAAAAGACTTTATTTTTGAAAAATCAATTTGTTTATTGAATAACCATCATTTTACTTATAGAAATAATAGAAACATATGAAAAGGGCTAGTATTTAAACGAGCGACTATAAATTCAATTTATGGGTGTCCAAATTACTGAATATGGCGTACAGAAATACTAAGTGAGTGACAAACTAAGGGCAAACACAAATTCAATTTATGGGTGCCAACATTACTGAATATGGCGCACAGAAATACTGTATATGGGGTACAGAAATACTAAGTGAGCTAAAAACTGAGGGCGAACACAATTTATAAAAATTAGCGCTTCGCCGGCCGCTGCCGCGGCACGCTCGCTTCGCTCGCTCGGCTCGCGCGTTGTTAGGGTCACAGTTCTAACCTAACCTAACCTACTTGTCTGATAGCATCTCGTTTCTGGTAGCAAATGCATGAATATATAATAATATTCAAATGCATGACTTTCTAGTCGGTCACTTAGTAATTTAGTCGCCCACCTATTAATTTAGTCGCAGGGCTAGAATTTACAGTATCTTATTTCACGATAAAAGAATATGATGTATTATTTTACATGCTAAGTTATAATAAATGGTGCTTTCTGTAGAAGCTTGAATTATATTTTTTTGAGGACATTGCGTAGAAGCTGTAAAACGTAAAATGGTGACGAGATGTAAAATCCGTGGCCGAGTTAGTAAATTAGGTGGTAATGCATAAATAAGAAGGACAAGTCACAATAATTGATGATCTTTACTTGACGCTTTCTATAGAATATTTAGCGGGCGTTGTAAAAAAGACGAATTAGTTTATTAGAGGCTATGTCATTTTCCCGTTGCTTAGTAATAAAATTAGAAGTTTAATCACGTGTCCAATAAATATTTTTGTGGCTAGACTTATAATTTCCCTATTTTAATTACTTATTATACCAGCGTGGTGTTACGCTGCGCTGTGTTGTGTAATATAAAATGTCTTTACACAACACTCTTACGCCAGAATTGGTATTGGTATTATGTCCTTATTCGATAAATAAGCTAAATCAAATAGCTGTCTGTGTGTGATTAGTGCCAAAATAATTAAGTACCTTTTTTGTGTCATAGATAAAGAAGATTATGGTAGTACTGAACCAGCAGGCTCTCAACTAAAAGTAGTCGGCCGATTAGCTGATCAGTGTCAAGACGCTTTAGTACAACTTGGTACATTCCTGGCCTCGTCGCATGCACCTGACGAATATGCTGCTAGACTGCCGTCACTACAGGTAATGGTATAACATTACTGGCTCATGACTTCATATGCATGTTTATTATAGCCTATGCTATTTTGATGTATAAGCTAATAGGTGCCGCCCGCGACTCTGCCGCGTTAATGTCGGTTATCGCGATAAAAAGTAGCCTATTCGCTATTGCAGACTAATCTATATCTATGCCAAATTTTATCCAAATCCGTTTAGTAGTTTTTATGTGAAAGAGTAACAAGCATTCTTACATACATCCATCCATCCTCACAAACCTTCACATTTATAATAATAGCAGGATAAAATTGTAAAGTTACATTAAAACCCGTTTAATACTTTTTGTCGGAAAGAGTAACTCATTAACTTTCATGTTTCTTCACTTGAGTGAGTGAGAATGAGTGTAAAATCGTTTGACTTTGTTGTACTCTTTTTCTTTGAGTAATCAGATACATACCGCATTTTCAGGAACTGTTGCGTGACTACCACGTAGACGCAGATGTGGCGTTCTTCCTACATCGTCCAGTATTAGCTCAAAAGATTGCCGGCAAAGTAGATGCTTTGCGAAAAACATCCGATACCAAATCAGAATCAGCTGAAAAGAGCGTCGAACGGTACACTGCGGCCGCAAAAGAGGCTTTAGAACCGGTCGTTCATTCAGTTATACCGATATTACCCAACAAAGTATGGGAAGATATCTCGCCAGAGTTTTATGTTACTTTTTGGTAAGTTTATAATATCAGATTTATAATTATCTAAGCGTAGTAAACTGTATGTCAATAAACTTTGAGCCCATTTAAAAGGAACAGCATTGCTACCGTTACAATACATAGGCATTTTTCATTTTTAATAACGCACGTAATTGTGTACGCCTTTTAGCATGTGCGTAGCACATACTAAATAGTGTATACGATTATGTGCGTATAATTTAATTTCGGTTAATTTTGTCGCTACGTAATTATTGTCTACAATATATGTTATATATTGTAAGAGATTTGAAATTTTACTTATGGGCTGTTATATGATTTGAGTGTGGTTTCGTAGTCATTCTAAAAAAAATATTATGAATTTAATTTATAGGTCTCTATCAATGTACGATCTTCGGGTTCCGGAGGAAAGCTATGACAGAGAAATCGATCGATTAAAGCAAGCGGCAGCCAACGTGGCTAAAGACACGTCGCAGGGTACGAAAGGGAAGAAGGAACAGGAAAGATTTAATGCTCTTATCGATAAACTTCAGGTGAGTTCAATTGACACATATTATTATTTAACATGATAATAATATGTGTTACAAGTTTCCGCTTGCGGCTTCACATGCGTGTATTATCTCACGCACGGGAGCTTTTTTATTTTCCGGGATAAAAAGTAACGTATAGAATCTAGATTATTGTGCCAAATTTCTTACAGATTCGTTTTGTCATTCTCCTCTGTGTAACGAACATCTATCCATCTTAACTTTCATTTATAAATATAAGTATCCTCATCATCATCTCAGCCAAAAGACGTCCACTGCTGGACATAGGCCTCCTCCAAGAATTTCCACAACATTCGGTCCTGAGCTGACCTTATCCATCATGACAAGATTATGATTATCTAAGATCATCCATACTTATTATGGATGATCTTAAATGGTAGGATTAGTTGAGTGAATCGTAGTGTGACGTGTGTGTGGTGTGTGGTGTGCGGTGTGCAGGAGGAGCGGCGGCGGCAGCAGGAGCACGTGCGGCGCGTGGTGGCGCGGCTGCAGCGCGAGTGCGGCGGCTGGTTCCCGGCGCGCGCCGCCAAGTCCGCCAAGAACGAGACCGTGACGCGCCTCATGCAGCTGTGCCTGTTCCCGCGCACCGTGTTCACGGCGGCCGACGCGCTCTACTGCGCGGAGTTCGTGCACACCGTGCACTCGCTCCGGACTCCCAACTTCTCCACGCTGCTCTGCTACGACAGAGTGAGTAACACTGTACTCATCACTTTTACTAATAAGTTTGCGTTGTCATCTAAAAAAAATGCTATAGGTACTTCAGATAATTTAAAAGATTCCAGCGCGTAAGAGTACTTTTTTTAAAATACGTTTTCTGATACCATGATTATCCACACAACAATACAAAACCGTTACTGAATTTTCGTAATCGCTTAAGCCCCTCTAAACAAGTGGCATAAACGATAGTAAAATAAAATAGATAAAAAAGGGATTCGATATTATTTCGTTAACGTATGTCAAATCTCATACACTGTATTTTATTCTATATATATATTATATATTTTATACCGTTAATGCCACTTGTAATTCTAGAGATTACCTCTCTAAATCCAAACTAACAAATTTTACCATTATTTAACTTTATATTTTATTTGTTATACAGTTGTTCTGCGACATCACATACTCAGTGATGTCGTGCACGGAGGGCGAGGCGGGGCGCTACGGGCTGTTCCTGTGCAAGGTGCTGGGCACCGCCATGCGCTGGCACGGGGACAAGGACGCCTTCCACAAGGAGTGTGCGCACTACCCGGGCTTTGTCACCAAGTACCGCGTCTCCAACCAGTTCACTGAGGCTAACGATCACGTCGGCTACGAAAATTACAGGTAAGCTACCAACGACCAAGGCTATTTATCAATTTGTCAAAAGTCTATTGTGACATAGGCTATTAGAATATTTGACAACAACGGATATTTTAATTGCTGTCCCTTTTGCGCAAAACAAAGTGTGCGCCCAACATACTGAAGTCGCTGGATATCAAAAGTTACAAATATAGAAAGAACTATGTTATAATGTCCATATATCAGTAATATCTCGAGTTGTTTACAAAAACAAATTGGTATTGTCACATTCTCATTTCAAAATGGAATTAAGGAGTAACGCCACTTGTGAACTTGGGCAAATAATAATAGGTTTTCCTACACTTACAGTTAGTGATAAAATACATAAGTACATATTAAATCTTTTTTATTTTCAGACATGTGTGCCATAAATGGCATTACAAAATCACAAAAGCTATGGTCGTATGCTTGGACTCTGGTGATTATGTACAAATACGTAACGCTCTTATAGTCCTTATAAGAGTAATGCCACACTTTCCTGTTTTGGCGAAACTAGCACAGATTATTGAGCGAAAAATTGAAAAGGTAAGTTTGCCTATACAGTTAATATAGACAATATTGTACTTTAATTAACATTATCAACATTTTCTCAGCCGTAAGAAGTTCTCTGATAGACATATCCCTCAACAATTTCCACAGATATTTTTATACCTACCCTATATATGTACTGTATGTACCAGTGATAAATAGAGCATTATAATATTATAACAGTATGGTGACAGAATAAATAATAGTCGATTGTGGTGAATTATTGTGCTTAAACTATGTAGTGAACGTTAAAGTTTAAAGGCGGAAACATACTATTGAAACACGATGCTACGCGTGATGCGCGTAGTCTTATCGAATCGTACCATTTTCTATGACCAGATAATGTCCTCCAAACCGAATTTCGGTTGCAACCGATGTCACTGCGGCTAATCTCAATGGAGACTAGCCATCTGCGCGGGAGTTATTATAGTGCACTAGTGTGCGCAAATACAAGTGCACTTTAGCACGGCAATTTCGGCGTGTATTGTGAATTTCTTGACAGAAAATCCCAATTCCAATTTTTGGCCCGACTAGAAAATTGAACTCGGGTTCGTGATCAGCAGGCACACACATCGACAGCCACCAAGACAGCTATTTTATGACACACTATCTACAACACCCCACGTGATGCATTGCACAATGACATTTATACGGGTCGTCGTAACGGGTCGCATCGCATTTCAATAGTGTGTGGAACACCCCTTTGTCCCTTTATATATATGCATGTTACTTGTATAATAAGGAGTCGCCATTTCATAATTTGAACGTTTTTTTAGGTGAAAGATGAAGAAAAAAATGTAAGACAGGATCTTTTCGTTTTGGCAACAGGCTACAGCGGTCAGTTACGTAACAAAGGACCTACTATGATGCGGGAAAGTGACTTCCATCAGGCATGTATTAGTGGTTTTTACTATTTTCAATAAAAAATAATTTTGCATTTTGAGTAGTGTTCTTGGAATACACAGTGGTAGATCTCGACCTATGAAAGAAAGTAAGGTAGGATGTTGCCATGCAGTGGCTCAAATAAGGGCTGCTAATAATAATACAAGTATTTTTATTACCTTAAACCACACGTGTACTTGTGTAGTTAAATGTACATTAGCTTCAGCCCGTAGAAACTGATATTTTCCGAGATAAAAAGTCTATGTGCAATTCCTAGTCTGGAATAGTACATATCTATGTTTGTGTCAAAATTGATCCAGATTCGTTCAGCCGCTTTGGCGTGATTGAGTAACAAACATCTATTTATACGACTACCTATCCATCCATCCAATCTTGGCATATAGAATGTTAGTAAAATGTGTTATTATTTTTATATTGGTTTTAGGTGGGTGATAAACACAAAGTGGCCGGCGTTGTGGCAACAGCTCCTGCTGCAGTGGTCAAAGAAGAACCCGCGCCTATCAAACAGGATCAAGAAACATCATCACCACCACAATCCGTGGGTAAGTGTACAATTCCTAATAGAACTTTTTTACATTTTTATTGTCTTACAATAAAAATGTAAACAAGTTTTAGCTTTAGGAAAATGATTACACATTAAGTTATTTTGACTGTCTTGTTGATACCGTGGCATAAGTTTATCCTTATGTTTGCGGCTGATCGCGAGGATATGGTTTCGATTCGATAAAAAATCATGATAGCAACACAGAGTCTAGAAGTGTGACTGGTAATGGTAAAAGACTCCCCCTATCAGGTACATGAGACCTAGCAAAAAAGTCAGTTTCGTACACCCTTCAACTACCCCTTCACAGAAAAAGGGTTGGTACTATGATGTATGTTTCCTATTTAATAAAAAAAGACGTCTCCCACAGTTGTGAACAAACCCTATGTGGCGACGGACCTTAAACACAAGACTAGACTCGGCACTACTATCCTTGGGTCACACAATTATTTGTCTCGTGTGTTATTCAAACCTACAACACTCGTTACAACCACACCTTGTTAGTCGCCGCTACCTTATCCAGTAGAACACACTTGCATATTACATTTATTCACTACTAACTTTTGCCAGCAGCTACGCCCGCGCGTGCAATCCCACTGGAGCAGTGATTCTTCCGGGATAAAAGTAGCCTATATGCTATACTGCTTAATTTCATCCAGACATACATGCATTCATCCAAATTTCGAATTCATAATATTAATAAAATTGATATTTTAGATGCTGACAAAAAAGAGTCCCGGAACAGTGATAGACGCCGAGATGAGAATGATCGCGATAAGGAATCAAAACGTGAATCAAGATCGTACGTATTGATATTTGATTTGCTTTGATATAATATGAACAAATGTTGATACAAAAATGGCTTTGGTGCATGAGATTACTTTATTTTCTAGCTCTCTAAAGGACAGGATGAAAGAAGAAGCCAGAACTAAAGAAAGGTCACCTAGAGAACGATCACACAGGGTAAAGTATTAAAATATTGTACTTACTAAACCTGGCCAGGCTACACTGGCTCAAATCTGTTATACTTGGAATTGCGGAACCCTAATTATTTGTTAAGATATAATATACTAGCTGTTGCCCGTGGCTCCGCCCGCGTGGATGTCGGTTAGTGCTGTAAAACAAACTTACAAACTTTCGTGTTTATAATATTAGTAGGATATAAATTCTTGGCCAAACAGAGTAACTGTAAACAGAGGTAACAAAAAGATTGGCATCTTCCCCTTGGATGAGTCTGTTAAGTAACTTTCAAAAAAGTCTACTCCTGTTTGAATCATCTGGAGTGATCCTTACAGTCATGTTAGAAAAAATATCATTAAAAAGTTATATCTATTCTTATTTTATTCAGGAGGAACGCTATTTGGAAACTGTATCTCCGCCGCACGATCATCGCAACCTTGCCGATGACATAGACCGAGGTGAGATTCTAGATATAAAAATCTTTATTTATTGTTAACTAGCTAACAAACATTTTTTAAATTTCATTTACAACTGCACTCCACCTATTTTTGCGCCAGTTTTATACTGGAAGCCGCATTCAAACTACAACAATTCGGGTTTTAGCCAATCCGTGTACCGTATCCGGTCTGCTATGAATTCGGTATTAAATTCTAAATGTTTACACATTGATAGATTATATTATTATCCTTCTACGTTTATTTCAACATTCCCTAACGTTGACTGGTAGATAATGCCTTTATTATTAAGCCCGCCTTTGTGCACTGTGTTTATAGTTCTAAATAATGATTTCGATAATGTTTTACAGAAACTAAGCGTCGGAAAGTAGAAAGCAGCGGCAATGGCAAGGTGAGTATCGTTGTAATAAATCGACCTTGCATCGCGCTTGCACCGGACTGAGGATTGGGCTGGACACCGACCACAATCTGCCGCGCTATCAAACTAAATAAATCAGTATTCAAGATCGTCGGGACTTTACCAAACAGTGATTAAAAACTATGGACATAAAAGTGCGAAAAAAGTGTGTAATATAAAATAATAAAACCCTTCGTTAATCATTTCAAAATAAAAAAAAATACAAGCCTTATAAATAAAACTTAATCCTACAATAAACGAAAAACATCCTTCAGAAATACTAGAAGAGGAAAACGCTGTCCACCAGTAATTAGCGGTTTGTTAGCCAGTAATTGAAGAATGATACATAATTTTGCGATCACATTTTGGCGACACAGTCTCACATATACACAAGTATAAGGATATAATCAAATGGATACATAATAAAAGTATTTGGAGAACAAAAGGACCGAATTTAAAGAGAATAACAGAAAATCATTTACAATTAAATTTACCTATTACCATATTTCAAACCAATATCATTGGAGAAGATCACTATCCTGATTTTGAATAAATTATATTATAAATAAAAAAATATTCAAATTCATATTATTCAAAGGAAGCTATCTATCATCATATCAACGTTCCTGAGAAGAAAATAATTGTTCGAGAAACGAAAAAAATACAACTGAAGAACATAAAATATAAATAAAGTAAAATTCAATGTCGACGGAAAAGTATCGTGTGTGTGTCGTAAGTCCATTCAGCCCAGTCCGATAAAATACGGTAAGGTTTGTTATTAGTATAAATAAATACATATGAGTCAAAAGGTCCTTTGAATAACGAATGAGACTACAGCTCACACAGAAAACGGAACGAGTATATTTGCAACTATTTTGAAAACATAGATTCAAAATATAAAAGAAAAACGAAACAGTAATTAATCAAAATCTCAGCCAAAAGACGTCCATTGTTGACATGCCTCCCCCAAGGATATGAGGCTCATAGCAAGGCTTAGAGTCACCCAAAGAGCAAAGAAGAGAGCTAGCCAAATTCCTTACGTTATAGAATTAAAATCAGAACACTAAAAATAAAAAGAAGATTACACAAACCAAATATAAATCACTACCAACCTTTATCAATGCTATAGGAAGCAAACGTAACAAGGATTTAAATGCCGTACATCTTTTTTATGACTCAAGACTTCAACTATTACAACAAGAGCTAAAACTATTATACCGTGCTGTTTTTTTGACAATAAAGAAACCGTAAACCGCTATGTAACGCAACATAGATATAAAAACACGGAAAAAGAAAGTGAATCACAAAATCACTATGAAAGGAAAATAAAATGAGAATAGAATTGAGAGAAATGCAAGATTATTATTTGTTTTATTCTCAGTCCCTTTTGACTCAGATTATTTATTATTTTCTTTAATGAAATGGTAATTTGTTTCAGACATACAGAAGTAAATAACATTCAATGCTGATTGTTTATTTTATTATTTAAAAGTTGTATGTTAACACATGTTTTCTGCATAAGCAGGGTAGCAAAGAGATAGAGGAACGTTCTCCAGAGAAGGAAAAACGAAAGGCTAAACTGAGAGGTGACGAACGTAAAGAGCGTAAGATGAATCGCAAGAGGGTAAGTCTTTGTGTTATACAACATATATTATATCTGTGAGTCCTATTTAATTTAGTTAAACTTCAAATTGATATCCATTTATAGAAAAATGTTAATGTACCTACATACTTTGTATTGTACTTACTATATGTTAAAAATGTTCACTGTGGACTTGGTACGCGTGGTTAAATATTTATTAGTTATTGAATTTGAATTCCATACTTATACTTTAAAGAACCCGATGAATTTTAGTGTTGTACATTTGCTATTACTTATAACGTAATTAATCACCTTTTTATAATTACATTATGTTCCACCGATAGGCAAAAACTCCTTTCTGTCAAGAGGATCTACTGTTGCTAGAGTAAATATTCAAATATTTTGAATAAAATAAGAAGACTGAAAATGGATTTCTCAAATTACAAGAAAATTTCAATAAAGTATATAACTAATAATACAAAATCTAAATTGCCTTTTCAGCTCTTCAATAACTATGATATGTTGGATCCTTTTTGTATACTGGTAATGAGCTGTTATATTAGTGTGATCACGCTCATTGTTTAGCTTCTTTGGTTAATATATAATAGAGGCTTAAAATTTAATCTTTATTTTGAATTTCTTGCACGGATCACGAATAGTCACCACTATACCCTCAAACGTTGGTAGATACTTCAAACTTTACATTTTACTTGAACTAACAGACATTCCCAATATATATGGCAGAAATGGATCGAAAGTTACACTTAACGTCATCCTAATCAAGGGCAATGGTTAGGTTGATGTTAGGCACCTTGTTCACATGCGATCCACACAAAATAGTGTTAGTGTCGCCACTATTGGATGGAAAAAAAAGCTTTCAAAAACAAAATCTATTAGTAAAGCATTACTACAGCTATACCATTTTTGATTAGGTTTAGTTCATAAATTGTCCATAGACAACACAATGATAATGCAATGATTTTTAAAAAGTAGTCATGTGTGTGCTAGACTCTAAAACCGAAGGTTCTGTGTTTGATCTATGTTATTAGTTATTTAAAAAGACATTTCATTAGGCATATGTCTGGATCTTATCTTGTTGGGGCTGTACTTATGACAAGAACAATTAGACCCGTGATCATGTTCCCTATTTGTTCATCTTCTAGATTCCTTAGTATCTTTCGCGTACCATAACATCATATATGTGAACAAGAGTCCTAACAATGTCGTCTGATCAATACTGACTGAGACTGTACCTACCGCTGCCCCGCTGTATTTATCTACGTGATATACCAAAGTACCAATGCCTACTCTCCAATATAAAATTAAATGATAAGTATTTATTTAGGATAGAGCTGAAGAATCAGCGATTTTGGAGCAAAAGCGACGCCGCGACGAACAGAAAGGTATGCTAATATTGCAAAGTTTTTGTATACAGTATCGAACTTAGTTTTAAATACGAGTATTTGGTAACCTAAAACATAAGTTCATTTAAAACTAGACCTAGCTTCTATATCAAAATTTTAACTTAACTTAAGCTTATGTAGTTAGTATATATACAGTGATAGACATATAATTAGAAACACCTTGTTTCACTTAGTAGTGTATGAATGTAAATACTATTTCTATGTGTAAGTAAATTGCAGTAGAAATATTATTTACATTCATGAACTACATAATAAGTGAAACAAGGTGTTTCTAAATATATAGCCACAACTGCATGTGTAGTCTATCCCCATAGCATGGGTACGGTGACTTTAATGAAATTCATTTCACGCTTTTTATTTTAAAAATATAATTGTAGCCAATACAGAAAATGAAGCCAAGTTGATAAAGGAAAAAAGTTTTAATATTTATTTTAAAACATGTTTTGAATTTTATTCTACCTTAAACCTGATTTTTTTAAAATATTAATTCAAAATACTTTATTAATTATTAAGAAAATAGAACGTGTCGTGGGGATTGACACATTTAAATTGGTGTAATCGATTATTGTTTTATAAACTATTCAAAATCGGTATCCAAATATTTAATATTTGCAACAATTACAATTTATAAAGAATTATTAATGGTCTCTTAATTGGTCGAAATTTGACGTAATCCTTTAAAGTTTTAAAGTTTCAACATTCAGGGTCTTTTGCCCAAGACCACTTTTAATGTAAAAAGATAATTATTTGTTTTTTTTTAATTTAATCGTAAAATCGATTCTTACTTCAATGTAAATTACATCGTTTAAAATATTTAATTGATATTTTTTTATTCGATGATATCATTACTACGACATAACAAATGCTGAACGTCACCGTACCTGTGCTATGTGAAATACACTATAATAGTTTGTTGTAAGTATTTAGCATAATAATATAAGCTTCTAGTATATTGCAAAACTACGGTAAACACAATATATTCGTAGTTTTAATTCTCGTTGTAACAAATGTTGGTACATAGTATGTTTAGTATTTGAAAAGCATGTAGATAACATTACCTCTGATTTTGGTGCCCATTGCGTTGTTCTGAGCCACTTAATCTATTTAATTGCTCAATATTACTATTATAAGCAGAATTGGCACTAAATGTGATACTTAAGTATGGGTAATTTTTTTTCAATCTGACAGTCAGATTTTGCTCTGATTTTCAACCTGATAGCTAGATTTTGCTCCTTTTCGCGGTCGCTCAGTTTTCGCTCTTACGGAATACCCTAGCGGATCAAAACGCTCGATCAACTCAAACGTGGGTGGAAACGAACGTTTCGGACTTCATCAAAGCTGAAGACTGGCCGTCATCTAGTTCGGATCTTAATCCGCTGGATTATGATTTATGGTCGAGTATGTGTATGAGTTTTAGACGCGTGCTCTAAACGTCATGATAATTTGGAGTCCCTTAAACAATCCATAAGATTGCCAGTGAAGATTTTTTCCATGGAGAGTGCGTGTTTCTATTGATAACTGGCCTCTACGTTTAAAGGACTGTATTAAAGCCAATTGAGATCATTTTGAATAAGCTTTATACAATTTTAAAGTTATTTTAATAATGTATAAACTAACACAAATTACAGTAATAAGTATTTTATGCAATAGAAAAAAAAAATTTTTTTTCATTGTAACAATATTTATGGCAAGCATAATTGAATTCCACGGCATTTCTGGATTTTGATGAAGCCTAAAATATGCGTAGATAGGAAGAATGCTTGCGATATAATGGGGTTCTTCAAGAAAGGAGTTATACGGTTTTTAAAGGGTCGGCAACGCGTGAGTGACACCCCTGGTGTTGCAAACGTCCATAGGCTACGGTAACTGCTTACCATCAAGCGGGCCGTATGCTTGTTTGCCACCTTGGTAGTATAAAAAAAAATAATGCATCATGAAATGATGATTTAATCTTTTTTACAGCAGTAATCAAAATGAGCAGTCACCAAAATGGATCCCAAGAAGATCACCACTACGAAAAATATCATAAAAGGGTAAGATATTATTAGAAAGTTTAGATATGTTATTTTCAGCTCCAAAATATGTAGAAAAGTCGGATACGCAATATTTATCAATCAAATCAAAATATTTTTTTCATATAGATACACTGCGACACTTCTGCTAGTCAATGAAAAACGTCAAATTAGACGTCAGCTATTAAGAAGAAATTTCAGTCAGCGAACCCGGCAGTACTTCTGCTGGGTTCGCTGACTGAAATTTTTTCTTTTCTTTTGAATAGACAGGTATAGAGCCTAAGAAAATAACTTGCAAGAAACTCGGACCACTCTTTTCAAATGCCAGATATGTAGTTACAATTTGATTTGTGTTACAATTTGTAATAGCTCAAAAAGTGATGCAACCAAAACCTCCAATACAAAGGCATCCGTTCAGTTCAGTTCGCCGTGTTTAATATTATCAGAATTGGGATATTAGACATTTTGGAAATTCTACAATTTATTAGTATTTGAAGTCAGATTTTTTGTAACAATTAATCTATTGTCGTGTTATTCTTATTAACAGGAGAAATCGCCATTCCGAGACCGTTCCCATGAAGAGCCAAGAGATAAACAATATCCTTTTTAATAGTAATTAATTGGTGTGATTATAATACCAAAAGACAGCGATCGATATTCGACCGTGATTATTATATATTTTTATACTACTTTGATGGCAAACAAGTCTATAACCCGAATTTTATAAATGTGCAGCTCGAAGTCCCTTCATGGGCTCCCCTGCTATTGACAGAAGGGGAGCCCATGAAGGGTTTTCGGGATTTACTAAAGCGCGGGAGATTAATATACAGGGGGATACCTTGTACCCGGTTAAGTACCTCCACCAAATATGAGCACCATATATATGGCCCGGGTGGCCATATATATGGTGCTCATATTTGGTTAATCAAGAATAAAGAATCAGATAAGAAAAAAAAAATATCATCAGATATTCTCGAGCGCATCAGATTAAGGTAGGGTGAGTTAATTACATGATAAAAAGTGTATATTCCACTAATCTGACAATTTGCGAGTGACGTAAAGAAATTGGAGAGTTGCAAAGTTGTAAAAAAACGTCATCTCGACATTCTACTCATTTTTTATTTTGAAGGAAATAATTAAAGGATGACAAAAATATATAATCTGACGATTTCCACAAGCCGAAGTAAACAAAAATTGTCGATGAAGTTTAATACGTGCAGCTGCGTGATGCCTCATTCCCATATTCCCCTCTCCGCGTTTCTATTCCTCTCTATCTATTACTCTCTAACTCCGTCTCCACTCTCGTTTCTGTTGCCATTACATGACTATAGGGATGATTTTCCAACATTGGGGAGCCCACTTTTTGTATGGCAGCCATCGCAACTTGCGCCTTGTGCATGGGTGCGTTGTCGTGTAATAGCAGCAATCTTTTGGTCAATTTTCCCCGTCTCTTCTCCTGTGAAGGAGCTGCAAGGTCAGGAGTATACGGCGGATGCATTAATACCTCCCAGCCAAACTCTTAATTTTGCTGAGTGGCTAAAGATCTGTGAGGTTTAGTGTTATCATGATGAAAAACCACACCCCTTCTGTTGATTAATTCCGGCCGCTTTCTCTAAACTTCTTGCTTTAATCTCATGAGTTGTTCGCAGTAGAGTTCAGAATCGATGGTCCTGCCTGGTGGTAACAGCTCATAATTAATAATGCCCTTCCAATCCCACCATACACACAGCATCACCTTGTTACGAGTTAACCCGCGTTTCGCCATGCACAGTCTGTGAACCCTGACCGGCCTTTGTCCACGACCTATTTCGCACATTCTTGTCGTACGTGATCCACTTTTCATCACCAGTTATGAGCTTCTTTAAAAATGGTTCGGTTTCATTACGTCGTAATAAAGAATCACAAATGAGTACACGGTTCGTTAGGTTTCTGTGAGTGAGCTCGTGAGGTACCCAAATATCGAGCTTTTTTGTGTACCAAGTTTTTTTTCAAATGCGCCAAAACTGTTTTGTGGTCAATTCCCAGTTCTTCAGCTACGTCGTAACTATTGATATGCCGATCTTGCTCCACTTTTTCAAAAATGGCATCCATTTTATCCGTAATAACCAGACCAGAGCGACGTGCATCTTTGACATCAAAATTTCCGGATTGAAAACGCTTAAACCAAATTTGTGCTACTCTCACAGACACTGCACTAGGTCCATAAACAACGCAATTTGTTTTCGCGGCTTGCATTGCATTTTTACCTTTTTTTTAGTAAAATTTTAAAATGTATCGAATTTCTTCATTAGATTGACAGTACGAAAAACAAATGAAAAACACACATTTTCCTAATTTGAATTTGGAATTATGTTCTATAAAATTTAAACTTTCAATGATACCAAAACCAGCCAGATACAAATAGTATAGCCAAAGAGATTTTATTACAAGTTCATACATACTATATTGCGAAAAGACTTTTTCCCCAACCTAATATAATATCTAACTACTATTAACTAACACAATAGGTAGAAGTAAAACATCTCTAACACTCATAATCAACAGAGTTGATGTACCTCTGTTCAGCAGCTTTTTTAGCAGGACACTCGGCGTCACCCGTCTTGTGGTTGCTCAACTTTTTAAAGCGCGAACATGTTGCACATTTTGGAGGCTCCAATTTATTGCGCATTCCGATATCGAGTGCCCTGTTTCACCACAAAGTCCACGCGTAGGAGCTTCTCTGCAGAATTTTTCATGCATGGCCGTATTGGTGGCAGTTGTAGCATCTTGTAACTAGCGTGAAGTCTCTGACGAGGCAGGATGTCCGATTTATAAACAGCCTGGTTTGTGTTATTAGGGCTTTCCGTATGTTGGCAGTGACTTCAAGTACGTAGTTACAGGTCGGACTGTCTTTCTTGCCAGACTTATGGCTTAACTTGACAAAGCTTGAAAAAGATTCTAGAGACATGGAGGGGTACTTTTCGGCTATTTGTTATTCAAATATGCATTTAAAAACCTCATTTTCTGTCATAGAAGTTGGTTCTCCTACAACCACAATTCTAGGTTGGCGTTTGTACGGTTCGTCAGCGGTAAGACCAGAAGTTAACACCTGCACTGCATTTTTCAGTTTCTCAGCATCGTGTTTGGTCATCAATATGATTTTTATGAAATTTGGTATTTAGTAAGTAGTAGTCCCACAGTTAGTGCAGGTAAAAAAAAATTACCCTAACCCCCAACAACACCCCGATTATGTCAAAATGGTGTTTTTTATAGAAAATTGACGCGCTCGATTAATTTTTTTTTCATTTTCAACCCTTACGTACGACCATCCCCATCATGCAAACGATCAGATTAACATAAGTACATTATTAAAAATACGTAGGACATGGATGTTATCAATATCTGACGCGCTCGAGTATATCCATGCAACCGTTTTTTTACATTTTTAACCGACTTCAAAAAGAGGAGGTTATCAATTCGTGTGTATTTTTTATTTTTTTTAATGTTTGTTACCGCATAACTCCGTCATTTATGGACCGAATTGAAAAATTCTTTTTTTGTCTGACTGGACATACTTCCAGTTTGGTCCCATTATCATCAAAAGAAAGTTCTGATGATGGGATCCATGAGGAATTGAGGGAACTCCTCAAAAGTTATAGGCACACATATAGCAATTTCAATATTTTTAACAATAAATCAATCATTTGCATTCAGAACGTGTAATTTGGTGAAGTAAAGCTGATGAAGAAGACCACAGTTGGCCATCTGAACTTCTCAATAATAAGTATTTTACTGATGGCGATTAGATAAGTTTCGGTTATTGTTGCTAAGCAACTATTAATAAGAAATAATGACGTGAATTAATTGAGCGCGGATTGCACAGATTAAATATAGCTTTTAATACCTACTTGACCTGTGTTCAGCCAGACGCACAGTCGATATTATTCGATTGTAACAAACAAATATTTGAAAATTTTACAACTTGCCGTACTGAAGTCGGTTTTTTTGTTGTTAAAATTATTGAAAATCTATAGCTGCTTCCTCCATCGATGAAAAGGATTCATTATATATATTTTTTTTTTCATCTAAGCTTCGCAACTCAATAGGTCTCTACGACGCTCGAGTAAATCCCCATTTAGCATCGTGGCCTCCTTTACTACTATGTCAAAATATAGACATGTAAAAGCTGCATTGGAACAAAATGTTAATGATAATTAAAAAAAAAGGAAAACATTTTTTTATAAATTATTATTAACATTTTGTTTGTTTGTTTTGTACAGTCATATCAATAAAATATATTTTTATTATAACAAAGAGCGACAAACTAAAGAATTCGGGGAAGGACCTCAGCATCGAGAGCATTCGAAACAGGGATCCGCTGATCGTTCTCAAAAACGTCATGTGTTACCACACAGATCATGAGGTGCTTGGCGCAATAAGGGGACAGAACAAGCACCTCCTTAGGGACATCGGCGGCGATGACGACCGAATGGAGGTTCGGTATCGTAAAAAGACGAGGAATCCGCTGGTGGCCTATTAGGCCAGCGGATTCCTCATCTTTCGTTTTCCTCGTGTCACCCGGGATATGGGGCCGCTTGACGGACTCCGGCTCCGTCCATATCGACCTCCAGCGGGTCAAGGTTGCGAATCACTTTCCCCCTGGTTCAGTGCTTTCGATGCTTAGGCTATGGACATACTAGAAAGTATTGCAAAAACCCAGAAGACGTGTGCAGCCACTGTGGGGGACCCCACCGAAAGATCAAGTGCACGGAGAAGCTTTCGGGGGGATCTCCAACATGCTGCAATTGCAAGAGATGGACTGCACACAAGCTGGAGTGCACCGACACGGCACACAGCGCTTTTGATGCGGAGTGCCCTATAAAGAGAAAGTGGGTTGGCAAGGTTGACTATTGTGTACTGCTAAAGTGGTCCCAAGTGTGGTGCAAGTTGGACATAAACGATGTGGTCAATGACCCTTTATCGACGGTCCCAAGAATCGGGTTACATGTTCTGCCGAGGTCCAACTATAGAAATATTAGCTATAATCCACAGCGCAAAACAGAACTCGCAGGCCCTGTTCTTTTGGACTACATTTCAAACAATGCATGCCAGAGAAAGGGAACCAGAGACGACTCCCCTGGAGTTATGGGTAAAGCGCTGTGGCCGAGCCACAGTTGGCCTGGGCAGAATGTGTATCCGGAAAGTCTCCATGACCAGTCATGGAGACTGTGACACGTGTGTGTTAAGATGCTGTTGACATGACCAGTCATGTCAACAGCATCTTAATGGGTCAAACGTCAATATCCGTCCCCAAGTAGCACAGAAGCGCTGAATAGTAGATGAATGTTCACAATGTGCACTGTTCACAATGGAATCTTCAGCTGAATAAACCTGAAGAGCGTTAGAGGCGTCTACTCAGCTGATATAACTTTGATTTCGGCACAAATTAATCAGCTGTTAGCTGAATAATGTAGCTGGTTGCACTATATCAGCGTTATTTCAGCATTATTACAGGTAACAGTCGCCCCAAGAGCTCAATAATGACTGATTATGAGGGTATGTGTTACCTTTTATACACCAAAAGGGCTACACGCAAATTATACCTCTGGTTTTTTTTCTTTTTACACAGAGACACAACCACATTGCTGCAATAAAAATGATAAAATTCTGATCTTACAGGCATTAATTACATGGTAATAGTTTCCTATCCTGTACATATTACATTTATTTACTCCTGATTTTATTTTCTTGTTTCCTTATATTTTGAGAAAACATTTGAGTTAATTTCCTTAACATTTTGTATACTAGACGCTCAAATGAGTCTAAGATAAGAAGATAAATAGCCGAAGATAAGAAGATAAACAACCGAAGATATGATGTGGATAAACTAAGGAAACAACAATTTGTGGATATTAATTATATAAATAAACTTGAAACCACATGCCATGTTTTAATTTACGAATAATTACACAAAGAATAAAGGATGCGACGACGATTCTTCATTTAAATTGAGCGCCGCCCTAGATGGTAGTGTAGAAGACCGAAGCCATATTGGAATTACCTAAGTAGTGTGGTAATACTGCTGGTGAGTTGGGTTTCTAAAGTTCCTTGGATAAAATTGCTGTACTGGCAGCAAGAGCTACTAGTGTGACAAAGCTTTGGCCTAAAGGGCCTACTATTGCATAGAGCATCAGTAGGTCCTGATGTAGCAAATAAGTTTTATTTTTACCCAATGCATATGACTTTTTAGGCGTTACTAATATAAATAATGCAATTTTTATAAATTTGCTTCTATTTCGGCTAATTTTCGCAGCGGTTGCACGGATTAACACTTTCACGGGCAGATAACAGCTAATGTTATAGAGCGTTATAGGCTACTTTTATTCTAGTCATGGATTAAGTCAGATATAGTTAAAACAAAATACAATTATTTATAGTCAAACAACCCTAACACATTTACAATAGCATACGCAATTTAGCCGCCAGCGCTAACTTACCTAAATTTTGATTCAACTACAAGTTGCCTCTCTTCTGACGACATTATGGTTGACACTTAGAGATCAATCTTGATCTGAAGTAGGTATTCAGGTAGGTACTTACTACTATACTTTTGTAAACGAGTGACTTTTAATTTAAATCTGGACATGTGGAAAGGAATGTAGGTACTTAGTAGTAGCACAGTGTAAAGAACTCTTCATTACTTCTTACAGTGCAGTACAGGGCCAACGTTTTTGATGTTTTGCAAAATGCCGCCGCCGATTTGACATAGATAATTGTCGCAGGGTTGTCCCATATTTTTTCTTAATTTACGTATTTTATATTTTGTAATGCGTGTGGGGTACCAGGAAAATAAATAATATAAATATTGATTATTAACCTTTTGACCGCCACGTAACTTACGAAAATCCGTGTTTTATACCTACAAAATAATAGTAATGCCAATGGTTTCTCAATAATACACTGATACTTTTTACTTATGCATGGTTTACCAATAAAAACTTCTCATAAGTTCTATTGGATTTTATGTCATTTCAATTGTAAAGAAAGCTGAAATATGGGTTTCACCTTTCTTCACAATTTGACAATCAATACCAAAAAAAAAACAGCGTTAGGTAAACGCGCAATGTTACAATAATAACGTAATTCAAATATTTTACATTACAAAGTGACATCACTAATTTCGTTAAGTACGTCATCGAATTACGTCCAGAGACGACGTCTGTGGCGTGGCGGGCACTGCCTTTTAAAATTTTGCCGCTTTATGTTAGAGATGCGCCCACAGAAATAGATCAGGATAGAACGGCGAAGTAGGCGTGGCACGCGTGTCACAACTTAGTACTAATGTGCATACTAATAATAATCCCGCAGAGCAGCTTGTGGCGGGCTGAATGTGAGTGGCGACACTGCGGTCTCGAATGCCCCAGAGAGTCGGTCAGGGCCTTGTCTCCGGCTTGCCTTTATTGGCTGTCCGGAGTGGGCTGGCAAGATCGCCCGCAGGACTCTCAGCTCTGGCTTGCCTTAATTGGCTGATCAGAGAGGGGTCGCCTGAGCTATATGCTCGGGGGTAGACGTGTCATTTTCAAGGGTATAACTACGGGGAAACCCGCTCTCGGGTCTCAGACCCCCGGTAGTGAAACCGGCGCCGCACCGCTCGATACCCCTAGCCGCGCACTATGGTGTTGCCCTGATGCCTGTGGGCTGTTGCCCATGTCGATTGTTTAATGGGGCCCATCTAGTGTATAGGCGAGTCACCGTCTGCTTAATTTACGTTTCCACATTTAAAGTCAGTGAAACAATGGCAGGCGCCGTTCTATTTTATAGATTTTTAAAACCAGTCCATTAAACACTCAACCTCATAGTCCAGCAATGTTAGATACCAAAATAGTGTTACAATAGCTCTACACCTTTTTTTTTTTTCTACGTGGTTTAAATGCATTTACGCATACCACCCTCCTGGGCGTCGGTGGGTGGTTATGTCGGACTCCCCGGTCTCCTACAGGAGACCGTCCTACCGACTAAACATTCCACGGTGTTCCCTCAGACGACCTATTGCAGGGGACACGAGTACGCTTGCGCATTCATCCGCATCCCCCGCAGGTCATGGCTCGCCGACCCTGGCGAGCCCCATCTGATTTGGAGGGCCTAGCCCTTCCTCACGAGAGGCACGCGCGGAACACGAGCCGCCTTCCTCTCGGGCCTGCTAAGTGACGACTGCCCAAGGTCGCCACCCGCCGGCCATCGCTCACGGTGGTCGGAGGTCTTGCGCCCTCCGACGCCCGTTGCGTCGTCTGCGGGAGGGGAGGATAGCTGTTGCTTCCCTCTCCCTTTCCGCCAGCTCCTTGGCGAGCATCACCTCCTCGCAAAAGGAGGCGACGGAGTCCCAGGCAGTCTCACCCTCGACCATGGCAAGCACCACAGAAGAGAGCGAAAAGCTGCCCGCCACCCCTATAGCAACGCCAAGGTCTCGGCGTTGCCCCGTTCACGCCGGACACTCCACCAGTGTGTGGAGCGCCGTGTCTTCAGGGCAGTTCCCGCAGTGGTGACACTCGGGCGTCTGCTCCCGACCTATACGATGCAGGTACTTTCCGAAGCACCCGTGCCCCGTCAGTACCTGCGTCAGCCGGAACGTAAGGGCGCCATGACGCCTCTCCAGCCACTCGTCGAGCACGGGACTTACCGCCGCAATAACGGCGTGCCCGGCACTGGGTTGCGCAAGACGCGCCCGCCACTCCTCCACCATGAAGGTGTGGAGCTGAGCCCTTCGCGCCCCGATTTCTTGGGGCCTCGGAAGGAAACCCTGTGCCAACTTATCCTCGCGCCAACGGAACATCGACGCAAGGACCCTCGCCTCGAGATCCAACGGAGGGGATCCTGCGAGGAGGCTCGCCGCCTCGAACGAGATTGTCCGATACCCTCGGATAATCCTGACGGCTATTGCACGATGCGGCCTCCGCAGAGATGCAATGTTGTAGGCCTTCAGGTTATCGGCCCAAACGGGAGCTCCGTAAAGAGCCATGGATCGGACGATCCCCGCGTATAGCCTCCGGCAGGAGGCGTTCGGGCCCCAAGATTGGGCAGGAGTCGCGATAGCGCACCCGCGGTGCCCATCAGCTTGGGGGCCAAACAACGGAAGTGCTCCTTGAAGTTCCACCGGCTGTCGAGAACGAGACCCAAGTATTTAAGCGTCGTCCCGACGCCGATGCGAACACCTACCATTATGTGGGAACCCTGGGGTGGCCTATTTCGGGGACCGTGAAAACACACGGCCTCCGACTTGTTCAGAGCCACCTCGAGACCCAACCGCCGGATTCTTCCTACGACTTGCGCGACACCAGCCGTAGCTAGTATCGACGCATGCCGACTCTAGTCGTATCATGGTTGTAGTGTTATAGTGCAGCTATGGTATGGCTACAGTAAGTGTCTCATCCAATTAAAATTCTCTAAGGGCCTCTGCGTGTTGGACCTATGTCCCCGCGTAAGCCTGCCAAAGGCCCGGGTATTTTTCTTGATAATGGAAAAATACCCGTGACATAGAGAGACATAATAATCATTTATTCAGATAAAGATAACCTGGTACATTTCCTTACAATTACTTATGTTTAATTAAAACAAAATAACGTAAAATTTACTTGTGATCTCCACACTAGATCGAGCCTGTCTCGTGGAGATCAAGAGTTTGCATAACATTACAAGTAAGCATTCCGGGTTCGATACATTATGATTATCATATATAAATTAAAAAACTAAAAGCTAATAGGTTTAAATAATAAAGAATGTGTGTTTGAGTGCGCGCGTGTGTGTATGTGTGTATAATTATGTAATAAGATTGTGTTCACAACCATTTCTGAACCAGGGTTTTAACTTTATTAACCTTCATACGCTTAATATCACATATTTTACCGATCTTGTTATATATAAATTTTAATATGAATTCTTGCATATGTTGAGCAAATGAAGTTTTTACCATACTTGTTGGACATTTGTAAGTTTTACGTTTAATTAGTTGTGTGTATTCCGCGGATTGAAGTAAGATTATGTGCTGTTTTATGATTATTCTTAGAATATATCATTGTCGGACATTTAATACTAATGCTTCATGATATAAACTAGTTGTAGGGTAAATGAATGGTTTTTTATGCATAACCTTTAGTAATGATCGCTGAGCTCGTTCAATTTGTATCATCGATGTGATCCCAACACTGCCCCAGTTATACAGTAGCAGATAACTGATTCACACAAAGCAACATCCACGAGATGTAAAACTTTTTTATTGGCCGAGTTACGTAATTGTTTCATTATGTGAAGTTTTATGATGAGTTTAGCTACAATTTCTATGTGAGGTTTGAAAGACAGCCGTTGATCAATGATGACTCCTAAATATTTGAGATGGTCTGTTTTTATATTGTCGTCACAGGTGCAATGTTCGGAGTAACAGTCTCTTGAGTGTAATGTGAGTTTTAAATGTACTTTAGGTGCTGAAGCCAGAGTTTTGAAGAAACAGATGTGGTTAGTCTTTTTAATATTCAGTGAAAGTAGATTAAGATCGAGCTAACGTTTAACATAAGTCAATCCCGTTTGAGCGTTTTCTTGAACTGATTTCCATGATTTATTGTGGAAGATGAGTACTGTATCATCTGCATAGCAAATAATTTCGGCCGTATTTGAAATAAATCGATGTATATCATTCATGTAGACAATAAATAAGGTCGGACCGAGCACACTTCCCTGCGAAACTCCAAATTCTACAGTTTTTTTGACACTGGTGAAATCCCCCACCTTTACACGCTGTCGTCTGTCAGTTAAATAGGATTCAAACCATTGAAGCGGTAGGCCTCTGATGAATAAAAACTCCAATATTTAATTAGTAAGGGGATTGCAACAGTGTCGAACGCTTTCGCGAGGTCTAGGAATACTCCTATACACTTTTCATTATTATCTAGATAATTTGTCACAAGTTTGGTAAGCAGACTGACAGCATCCTCGGTGAATACTTCACATATATTTCACATCGAGCATCCTCATTACGCCGTGCGACTTTTATAGCTGCGTTTGGGACATACAAAATTATTGAAATCTACACAAATATGCTCTGCCTTTAGTCGCGTTTGGTCCAATTGTTAAAAACAGGAAAGAATCGCGGTTGGTCCAATTCGCGATTAATCCAATACGCTATTAGTCCAATTCGCGATTAGTCCAATACGCTATTGGTCCAATTTAAGGTTTTATTAAATAAAACGTACATATTTCTTTGTTATTATTTATAAAAAGTTAAGAATCATATTTGTGTTACACTCTCATTAGAGTTAAAATAGTATGTCGATGTTGTACCATAAAATAATAATCAGTTTTTTAGACAAATCAAAAAACAAAAATATACCGAAGTAGATAAATGTCGAACGCGAGATAGATTGCCTTAATCGTAATTGTTTTCCTTGTTGCATCAATGGTGACAGAAGCACTACATATTTTTCTTTTGGTGCATCTCCACAACGAACTTCCATTTTTATTGTTTATATTTAGGTTATACCGATATCCATGGAGGCCTTCATAGCTAGGTGCACTCGCTGTTCGGTAAACGATCAGCGGGTTAAGCTACCAAGGGCGCGGTAACCCTATAGATGGGTGACCGCATAGTGGTATATGATCTGAGCGTCTCCGTGCTTCGGAGGGCACGTTAAAAGTCGGTCCCGACTGTTATCAGTCGTAAGATCACGACAGAGGCTTAAATATGGGCGATTTAAATAACTCTAACACCAGGTTGTATATATACATATATTTCAGGTTTCTAAAAGAATCCATTATTAAAGAAACCTGCCCTTACACAACTTCAAACTTATAGTCAAAAATCATCTTCTAAGCTTCTAATTATATAAGAATAATAATAATATAATTGAAATTTATGTCATATAACAGAAAACAAATAAAAAAAGATGATCTTCCGGCGTCAAAGACAGTTTTAATGATATTAAAATTATTTAAAAATTAAGATGTCGTCTAAAAGTGCGGAAATTACTATCCTAGACGTAAATAATTCCGTAGTCTTGCTGTAGAATAAAGTGTCCGCGCTTGAGAAGATCACATTTGAGCAAAATAAACTAATTAAAAAAGTTATTGGTGATGATCAAGTATCTAAACTAGTTTGCACAATTGGAAGTGAGGGTGTCCCGTCTTCAAATTTGAACGTGCGTTCAATCCGCCCGAGGCCCGTGTCCGAGCCGCATCGGCTCACTCCGCCGGAGCACGGAAACCAACGAAGCCCACTACTAATCCCGAGGAGAAGGCGAAATCGTCGCCAACAAGTGTGGCCCCTACGAGCATCTCGTCGACTGCGCTACAATAGCCAAGCGGGGTACCTACTGCTATACTGACCCCCACCTCGCTGTTTGCTGCAGAGCGGAAAAATATAATAATGGCGGGCGCCATTAAAATAATTTACACGATTTGTTTTATTACAATAAATCATCAACCCTACCGCATTTTCGCGATGACGAGCTTGCACGTAAGTCGAACGGCGGGCAACACAATCTCGACTCTTTGGACGCGTACTTATGGTACATTTATTTTCGCTGCGAACAGCAGGTATTACTATTAAGATTTTGTAGGCTATTATCGCGTAGGTATTGGAACGAAGTTCCATAGCGCGCGTTGTGAAATGGGGCTAGACGAAAAAAAATCTTACGAAAAGTTGTCACGACACTTTTTGCTAAAGTAAGCTATTGTAAGCTGTGCGGCGTGCGCATGTTTCTCTGTCTGTCTATATTATAACGTAAAAAAAATAAAATTTTATTACAATTCCTTCACTAATTAATCGAAAGTCCCGTGACACCTCTCAAGTTTTTTTTTCGCTTTTTTGTAGGCTATTAAGGCGGAGGTATTTTTGCTTTTGTATGGGAGTGATGTATCTGTTACGTAGTAACTATTTAGTAATCTGTGATATTAGGTTGGGGAAAAAGTCTTTTCGCATTAGTATGTATGAACTTGTAATAAAGTCTCTTTGGCTATACTATTTGTATCTGGCTGGTTTTAGTATCATTGAAAGTTAAAATTTTAAAGAACATCATTCCAAATTAAAATTAGGAAAATGTGTGATTTTCATTTGTTTTGTTGTACTGTCAAGATGAGTGAATCTAATGAAGAAATTAATACATTTTAAAATTTTACTACAAAAAATGTAAAAATGCACCGCAATCCGCAAAAAAAAATTGCGATGTTTATGGACCTAGTGCAGTGTCTGTGAGAGTAGCACAAATTTGGTTTAAGCGTTTTCAATCCGGAAATTTTAATGTCAAAGATGCACGTCGCTCTGGTAAATCTGCTAATAGGGCGCTATTACGGATAAAATGGATGTCATTTTTGAAAAAGTGGAGCAAGATACGGCATATCAGTAGTTACGACATAGCTGAAGAACTGGGAATTGACCACAAAACAGTTTTGGCGCATTTGAAAAAAATTAGGTACACAATAAAATCTCGATATTTAGGTACCTCACGAGCTCACTGAAAGAAACCTAAAGAAACCGTGTACTCCTTTGTGATTCTTTATTAC
The DNA here is from genome assembly GCA_947095525.1 of Trisateles emortualis. Classification (NCBI taxonomy): domain Eukaryota; kingdom Metazoa; phylum Arthropoda; class Insecta; order Lepidoptera; family Erebidae; genus Trisateles; species Trisateles emortualis. The sequence goes on along the minus strand of OX352736.1, from coordinate 9,720,850 downwards.
GACGTAATAAAACCGAACCATTTTTGAAGAAGCTGATATTTAGTGATGAAATGTGGATCACGTACGACAAGAACGTGCGAAAAAGGTCGTGGTCAAAGGCCGGTCAGGCTTCACAGACTGTGGGTTAACTCGCAACAAGGTGATGCTGTGTGTGGTGGTATTGGATGGGCTATTATTCATTATGAGCTGTGCCACCAGGCAGGACCATCGATTTTGAACTCTACTGCGAACAACTGATGAGATTAAAGCAAGAAGTTGAGAGAAAGCGGCCGGAATGAATCAACAGAAGGGGTGTGGTTTTTCATCATGATAACGCTAGACCTCACACATCTTTAGCCACTCAGCAAAGAGAGTTTTGCTGGGAGGTGTTAATGCATCCGCCGTATAGTCCTGGGCCCTGTTTAATAAAGCTGACAAGTCGACATATATGTCCAAAAATGACTTAATTGTAGAATTGTCGCGCTTAGGCTGTTTAATAAAGGTGACAAATATGTAAAAAATCGACATGAAATCTTTGACATATTTGTCATTTTAAAACGCGTTTAATAAAACTCGACATATGTCAAAAAACCACAGTCAAATTACTTCCGACAATTGTCGGATTGACGTGACATATTTGCTGATCATTTTGTTTTATGAAGATAAATGAGGGTAAAACAAGAAATCTATTTTAAATATTCTACGGTAGTTTTACATACCTACCCGAAATGTTTCGTTAAAGTAGAAATCAGTAATTGTGAAAGAGAAATTGATTCTGCTTTTAAATGACCGTCGTTGCCTCCTCGTTTGTATTTGTTCCAAGTATTCATTATCACTACTCCCACTGCTGTATTAAACCTTTTATAAACACTTTCTTACACCTTCAATATTCAAAATAAGAATCGCGACAGAGGGTAATGCACCTGTCAGAATTGTTGGACAATTCTACAAATATGTCAATATGACATGACAATTTTCTGATTAATAAAGCAGAATTGACAAGTTTTTCACGACAAATTGTCGCCTGTCACCTGTCGCTCAAAAAGTTTTATTAAACAGAAATATGTCGGATTGTCGTGACAAACCGACATATTTGTGAATTTTCCACTATGACAATTTTGTCGCCTGTAAGTTTTATTAAACAGAAATATTGTCGAATTGTAACTTTTTGACATATGTCGGACTTGTCGAATTGTCAGCTTTATTAAACAGGGCCCTTACCTTGCACCTTTAGATTTTCACCTGTTTCGGTCTCTTAAGAATTCTTTAGGCAGTGTCAGGTTAATATCACGAGAGAACTGCCAAAACCACTTGTCGCGGTATTTTGATCAAAAGTCCCAAAATATCTATAGCGATGGGATCATGTCCCTACCTACAAGATGGCAAAAAGTTATCGAACAAAATGGTACCTACATACTTTAGTTAAATGTAAATAAACTATAACAAAAAATGTTTTGAATTTTCTTAAAAATGCGAAGAAACTTTTCCCCAACCTATTATTTATTAGACATTGCTAATTATTCAAACGACCTTGAACTAGTTATGGCAATAGTTAGTCTCAAATACAAACGTATATTAGTATGTGTTGTCTACATACCCCCTAATTCTTCAGATGAAAAATATTTAAACACTTTCACAGTTTTAGTAAATGACGTAAATGTTTTGCTACATTTTCAAAACTATATAGATGTAGGTACTTATATTAGGAGCTTTTAACCTAAATTCTTGGTTTGCGTTTCGATTGATCAGCTAAGTTATAAAAACCGAAAAAAAAAACCGGCAATGATCGGAAATGACGAAATTTGTCAAGATCGAAGTGTGCAAAAATTGATTTTGTCAAAGTAGAAATAAAAAAGTTACAAGGGCTTTAAGGTGGCCGCGCGAACGAAACGCGGAGGATTGCGCGGCTATGGAGATCCAACAACTATTTGGGATAGAGATCTAATTATTTATGTAAATGAAAGAAACAAAGTGTCAAAATTTGTCAAAAAAAGAATTGGAAGCTCTAGATCAATATTTAAGGTAATATTCGCCTTGGAAGTTTATGGCCGCGCAATCCTCCACTCATTGTTTCTTTAATGTTAATTATTTCTTTAAAACTACGAATTCATACAGCAAAACTGTTACAAGAGTTAAGGTCTTATTTAGTTAAAACTAACGACATCAATAAATACATATAAAGCTAAGTTAAAAAGACGAAATCAGCCTAAAACAAAAAGCACGTGGCCGAAACGGTACTTTATATGCTGTTAACTCACTATCTACTATTGTAATCCTAGCTATTGCTAGAATTTCAGTGTTAACATCAATATATTCAATACACTCATCTCATTAAAACGACATGTCATTTATCACTCAGGGTAGTTTAAAACGCATGTAATCTCAAAAATAATGTCACGTCATAAATATAATGTTCTAGTAGTAGGGTAACCATAATTTCGATTTTATTTAGGAATACCTTTAATTTGTCTTAAAGTAGAAATAATTATTATATAGGATAGTCTGGCTCGATCTGCAAAATATATAGGTATTTCTTAAGCCCCGCCGCAAAAACGACTGGGTTTTGTAAGTTTGACGTGTCTGTATGTAAGTGGCATGGTACTTAGCTCCCGAACGGATGAACCGATTTTGATTTTTCTTTTTTGTTTATAAGGTGAATTTTATCCCAACTAGGGAGTATTTTTAGCTATGTTTAATAAAAATCCATGATGGCGGTTAAGCATAGTCGGAGTTCTAACCAAAATTTAAAAGAACTCCGTCTTTGCTGCTTAACCGCCATCATGGATTTGAAATATATTTTATTAGTCAAGCGGTTCAAGCCCTTTGATTTGTTACCCATATTGAGGGAATTGCGAAAAAATATGTAATGCGTCATTTTGTGGCAGGGGCTATCTTGGACCGATTTTTATTAAACATAGCTAAAAATACTTATCTCGGCAATGATCTTGACAAATTTCGTCAAAATCATTGCCGATTTTTTTTTTCGGTTTTTATAACTTAGCGGAGCAATCGAAACGCACACAAATTCTTGTAGCCAAAATGTTAACTGACATTAAGCTTATTTGTCATCCTTTTGTAAACTAGAACAACACAATAACATCAAATACTCCTATGGTAATATGTTAGACTTGGTATTGAGCAATCTAGGTGATAATTATGTAACATGTGCTCGATTACGCGGAGCCTCTCGTGCCGATAAACGCTCATCATCCGCCGCTCGGTATTAGAGTCGCGGCCGGCACCGGTGGCGCGCGCGCAGTGGCCGTGCTCGTACCTGGCGCAAACGGAGCACGACGATTCACCCCGGTAGAATTTTAAAAAAGCAAACTTATATTCACTTTACGATTCGATTATAACATTGGATTGGTCTAAAGTATTTACTTCGACTGATGTTAACGTAGCTTTGGTATCTTTCATCGTAATCTACAATCATGTTTATGTTTACACGTGCCAGTCATTAAATCATCTGTGTGTAGTTCGAAATACACTTATCCTACATGGTATACGCCCGACATAATTAATACCTTAAATAATAAACATTTCCATTTGAAAAAATATAGGTATTTAAATCTTCCCAATATGATCCGCACCCATAAAAATCGGCCCCTAGTCCCCGGCAATCCCGCTATTCTTTGCTCAGGTAGCGGCCACAGGACAAGTGGTGCTAGGAATCTCCGGCAGAGACCAGGCTACCAAAATCGACGACAACTGGCCCTGGCAACATATAACACGCGCACACTGCGGACCGACGAGAAGATTGCCGAACTGGAGGAAGAATTGAGCAAGCTGCGATGGGATGTTATAGGGCTTTCTGAAGTCCGCAGAGAGGGGGAGGACTCGATAACGCTCAAATCCGGCAACTTGCTCTACTTCCGGGGGGGCGACCAACAGTCCCAGGTTGGTTTCGGGTTTATCGTCCACAAGTCCCTCGTGAACAACGTGGTCAAGATCGAGAGTGTGTCTTTCTTTCTTTCTTTCTATGAGGATATTTCCAGAGCCATACATAGCACCAAGACCTACTTCACCGTTGTCATGGGGGACTTTAATGCAAAACTAGGCAAACGTAGCGGTGATGAGCTGAAAGTTTTGGTATTTTCAACCATTTGGGTATGGGCATCGGAATTCTCGGAGCCAAATGCTTTTGGATTTCATAGAGAAGGAGACTCCTTATGATGAAATCCTTCTTCAAGAAACGCGAACATCGCAAGTGGACCTGGGTGAGTCCTGACGGTACAACCAAAAACGAGATTGACTTCATCATGTCTACGAAGCGGAAGAAAATCAATGATGTCACTATGATCAATGCGGTGAAAACCGGGAGCGATCACCGACTGGTAAGGGGTACATTGAATATCAATGCCAAGCTGGAAATATCTCGACTGATGAAGTCAACGCTCCGACCTGCACCTATCCAAACCCAAAACCCCGACAGCTTTCAGCTCGAACTGCTGAACCGCTTCGAGACCCTAGGAGATTTCGTCGATGTGGACGATTACAACAATAGGTTCGTGGAAACTGTCCGTTCGGCTGGGTCTAACAGTTTTAAAACCCGCCGAACAAAGGAAACGAAAAAGATGTCCGACTCAACCATCAAGCTCATGGAGGAAAGGCGAGATATGGTTTTGCAGTCCTCAGATGATGCTGGCCGATATCGGCGGCTCAATAGGCAGATTTCTAAGTCTTTGACTCGCAACCTTCGCCAATATAATACACACTGTATTAAACAGGCCATAGAGCAGAACAAGGGCTCCAAAGTGTTCGCTAGAGATCTGTTTATCGGGCAGAGCCGACTGACCAAGGTGAAGACTGGGGACGGCAGAATCATATCGTCTAGGCCCCAGCTGGTGGAAGAGATCGAAACGTTTTACAGGCAGCTGTACACGACAACTCGGTCACCTGTTAGCTCTTCGACAGCCCAACTAGCAAAATTTAGTCTTACATGTATCCTAAGACCACCTTTTCTTTACTCTTATAGTATACTTACAAACGTTTGTAAGAGTGGAATTGGGCGCACTTTATAAGATAATTTGTTCTTATAGTTGTTGTAATATGGTCTTCTTAAGTAACTTTTTACTCTTACAGTCATCTTCCTAATGCCGTCCTAAGCGTGATTCTTCTTGTATTCCTCTCTGGGATCTCATTGTAAGTGTATTATTTCAAAAGGCAAAAAAAAGTGCAGGTGTATGAAAAATAAAAAAAATGAAAGTCTATTATAATTTCTTATGTGTTTTACTACTAATTTTATCTTAAATGCTTGATTTATTTCTTGACAGCCTATCTTGACATTATATTGATGAACAATCTGGCAAAGTAGATTTACTGGATAGTTTTATAAATAAATAACAATATATTTACGGGCCCTTTCCGAAATGTGCGTAGAATATTATAAATATACTTAATTATTTGTGAAATTTAAATATGAATCAAATGAACTTTGTGTGAATAATTAAAAGAGCAATTGCCCACTTCCAAAGAGTATTGTAAGGCTGATTTATCTTATTGAACACTTGTTTAGTCAATAACAAGTCTTTTGCTCTTATTAAACACTTACCTGAGACAATCTTTCTGTCGACAAGTTAATAATAATTTATAGGGTTCCTTATAAAAGAGTGTCTTATGACTTATAAGATAACTTGATCTTATAAAAGTCTTCAAATGTGCTTCTGCTCTTTAGAATGACTTAGACAAAACAAATTATACTTAAAAACGTTTGGTTTTACAGCAGTTATATACAAGGTTTTAGTAAGAGTAAAAGTCTAATGACACACTTACTCCAGATGTCACTAAGAACGAATAGACTTGTAAGATGCTTTACTAAGTGTAAATAATGTAAAGTCCAATTAGTCTTATAAAATGCACTTGTAAAACCTTCATTCTGACTTTTTTTTTATAAAGATTTCTTACAAACGTCTACAAGAGTACTTAATAAGTATGAATGTTCTTTTAGCACAAAATGTCTTCTAACATGCCTTTATAAGATAAGCCTTCTTAGTCAGGATGGATATAAAACTTTTATAATGTCTTAATTCTTATAAAGGACTCTTTATAAAGCAATTTTGCTAGTTGGGAGACGAACCAAAAGCTAAGTTGTCCCGATACTATACCGATGATATCCCGGTCATCAGCCTAGACGAGATTAGTATGGCTCTCAAACAGATAAAAAACCTCAAGGCGTCGAGTGAGGACAGAATGACAAGCGAATTGCTAAAGGCTGGTGGCAGGCCGGTGCTGAAGGCTCTGCAAAAGCTGTAAAAAAGAAAACGGTTTAGTACCATAGACCACATACATACGCTGCGGCAGGTTATACAGAGGACCGAGGAGTATAACCAGCTCCTATGTCTAGCGTTTGTGGACTATGAAAAAGCCTTTGATTCGATCGAGACTTGGGCTGTGCTACAGTCTCTCCAGCGGTGCTAAATTGACACTTGGTATGTCGAAGTGATGAAGTGCTTGTACGAAAAGTGTTTCTATGACTAGAGTAATAGAAGTAGTAGAAGCCTATCCAGTTGCAGCGAGGTGTAAGACAGGGAAATGTCATATCCCCGAAACTCTTCACCGCTGCACTGAAAGATGCTTTCAAGCTTCTGGATTGGAATGGACTCGGCATCAACATCAACGACGAGTACATCACTCACCTTCGATTTGCCGACGATATCGTGGTCATGGCTAAGACCATGGAAGACCTTGGCGCAATGCTCGATGGCCTCAGTAGAATCTCACTACATGTGGGTTTCAAAATGAACATGAACAAGACCAAGATTATGGTAAATGTCTTTGTCGCACCCGCTTCTGTCACAATTGGAGGCTCTACCCTCGAAGTTGTCGACGTAGACAACTGACGTGTCCAGGTAAATATAATATTTACCTGGGACAAACAGTCCAGTTAGTTAGGTCCAACGTCGAGAAAGAGGTCACTCGTCGAATCCGACTCGGCTGGGCAGCGTTCGGAAAGCTGAGTCCTTTCTTCTCGTCCCAAATACCGCAGTGTCTCAAGACGAAATTCTTTGACCAGTGTGTGTTGCCAGTGATTACATATGGATCTGAAACTTGAGAACTTTTTTTTAAAGTTACCCAAAGAGCAATGGAGAGAGCTATGGTTGGAGTTTCCCTGCGAGATAGAATCAGAAATGAGAAGATCTGTAGGAGAACTAGTTAGGGCAGAAAGGTTCTAGAGTGGCGAACACGAACTGGAAGACGAAGCGTGGGCAGGCCTCCAACAAGGTAGACCGACGACCTGGTAAAGGTTGCGGGCAACCAAGCGGGACAAGGTCGGCTCAGGATCGAGAGTTGTGGAAATCCTTGGGGGAGGCCTATGTCCAGTGGACGTCTTTTGGCTGAGATGATGATGATGATTTAAACATGGAATTTAACAAGGAAATGTTCAAATTATCTTATCTACCCCTCTAGATAAAAGGCATAAGCGATAGTCGAAACGAAAAGTCAAAAAAGCAAAGGTACGGGATTTGACGTAAGTTAACGACATTATATCGTACACTTATGTCAAATCCCATACATTAGTTTTTTGACTTTTCGATTCAACTACCGTTTATGCCACTTGTCTAGAGGGTCTGACCAACCTACGTTGTCCACTAATATCACTAACAATCTTCTTCTTCTTAGCGTTTCGTTGGCAAATGAATGACAATGAACTAACAATGAATGATGTAGACGGTTTTTTGTGTTCTCTTAGCATTACTATGGATTATGTAAGCTCATATGATATTTTTCTAGCGGTTAAGCGTCTAAAAGCCCAATCGTCTATTCGGCCTGACGGTGTACCACCTTTTGTATAAAAGACTATATATCGGTATTTCAGCAACCTCTGTGACATATTTTCAATTTAGCTTTAAAGTGTCGCGAGTCACACCAATGCCCAAGGATGGCTCCAGGTATTTACTGCACCACCATAGTGCTATAATTATGAATTAACCGGTCCGCCGCTAGAGCGGGTCACACAAATACGTGATCTAGGTCTAATATGGGATATTAGCTTAACATTTAGTACGCATATAACTGCGATTTGTAGTAGAGGTTTTAAGTCTCTAGGCTTTGTAATGAGACAGTCTGCCCAACTTCAGTACAGGAGTGCTATCGTTGTTCTTTATTTCTCTTTTGTTCGCAGTATTATAGAATTTAATTCTATAATCTGGGACCCTCTCGAGAAATTGGGAAAAAGTCATTTCGCATAATAGTATGTATGAACTTTTAATAAATTCTGTTTTGCTATACTATTTGTATCTGGCTGGTTTTGGTATCATTGAAATTTTAAAGAACATAATTTCATCATTTCATTTCAATTCATTCAAATTAGGAAAATGTGTGATTTTCATTTATTTTTCGTAATGAGTGAATCTAATGAAGAAATTCGATACATTTTAAAATGTTACTACAAAAAAGGTAAAAATGCAACGCATGCCGCGAAAAAGATTTGCGGTGTTTATGGACCTAGTGCAGTGTCTGTGAGAGTAGCACAAATTTGGTTTAAGCGTTTTCAATCCGGAAATTTTTATGTCAAACATGCACATCGCTCTGGTCGCCCTATTACGGATAAAATGGATGCCATTTTTGAAAAAGTGGAGCAAGATCAGCATTTCAGTAGTTACGACGTAGCTGAAGAACTGGGAATTGACCACAAAACAGTTTTGGCGCATTTGAAAAAAACTGAGTAGGTACACAAAAAAGCTCGAGATTTGGGTACCTCACGAGCTCACTGAAATAAACCTAACGAACCGTGTACCTACTCATTTGTGATTCTTTATTACGACGTAATGAAATTGAACCATTTTTGAAGAACCTGATAACTGCTGATGAAAAGTGTATCACGTACGACAAGAACCTGCGAAAAAGGTCGTGGTCAAAGGCCGGTCAGGCTTCACAGACTGTGGCGAAACCCGGGTTAACTCGCAACAAGGTGATGCTGTCATCACCTGTTGCGAGGTGGTTGCAGTTAACCCGGGTTTGTGTGGTGGGATTGGAAGGGTATTATTTATTATGAACTGTTACCACCAGGCAGGACCACTGATTCTAACTCTACTGCGAACAACTGATGAGATTAAAGCAAGAAGTTGAGAGAAAGCGACCGGAATTAATCAACAGAAAGGGTGTGGTTTTTTATCATGATAACGCTAGACCTCACACATCTTTAGCCACTCAGCAAAATTTAAGAGAGTTTGGCTAGGAGGTGTTAATGCATCCGCCGTATAAGGTCAGGACGACCTTGCACCTTCAGATTTCCACCTGTTTCGGTCTCTTCAGAATTCTTTAGGCAGTGTCAGGTTAACATCACGAGAGGACTGCCAAAACCACTTGTCGCGGTATTTTGATAAAAAGTCCCAAAATTTCTATAGCAATACCTACCTACAAGATTACAAAAAGTTATCGAACAAAATGGTACCTACATACTTTAGTTAAATGTAAATAAACTATATTAAAAAATGTTTTGAATTTTCTTTTCTTTTGGGTATGGTAGGTATGAACACAATCGAACTGCGACGTAAATTGTCCTCATGACACATAACTATTTGTTGCTACACAACAAAATTTACAATCCAACTGCGTTGTGTCGTTGTGCTCTGTCTGTGCTTGACGCGGCTGCGCTCGCGTCGCCTGCTGGCAATGCCTTTTTTTTATACTTGGTTCAAATGCATTTACGCATACCACCCGCCTGGGCGTCGGTGGGTGGTTATGTCGGACTCATCGGTCTCCTACAGAAGACCGTCCTACCGACTAAACTTTCCACGGTGTTCCCTCAGACGACCTATTGCAGGGGACACGAGTACGCTTGCGCATTCATCCGCATCTCCGACCCTGGCGAGCCCCATCTGATTTGGATGGCCTAGCCCTTCCTCACTAGAGGCGCGCGCGGAACACGAGCCGACTTCCTCTCGGGCCTGCCCAAGGTCGCCACCATCCATCGCTCACGGTGGTCGGAGGTCTTGCGCCCTCCGACGGCCGTTGTGTCTTCTGCGAGAGGGGAAGATAGCTGTTGCTTCCCTCTCCCTTTCCGCCAGCTCCTTGGCGAGCATCACCTCCTCGCAAAAAGAGGCGACGGAGTCCCAGGTAGTCTCGCCCTCGACCATGGCAAGCACCACAGAAGAGAGCGAGAAGCTGCCCGCCACCCCTATAGCAACGCCAAGGTCTCGGCGTTGCCCCGTTCACGCCGGACACTCCACCAGTGTGTGGAGCGCCGTTTCTTCAGGGCAGTTCCCGCAGTGGTGACACTCGGGCGTCTGCTCCCAACCTATACGATGCAGGTACTTTCCGAAGCACACGTGCCCCGTCAGTACCTGCGTTAGCCGGAATGTAAGGGCGCCATGACGCATCTCCAGCCACTCATCGAGCACGGGACTTACAGCCGCAATAACGGCGTACCCGCTGCTGGCAATGCCTAGGGTAAGGGAGACCGAGGGGAGTTGAAACAATTTTGACATTTTGTTTCATACACCAAATACTATAGACAGAAATCGTATGATTTAAGTACCAATCGATAGGTCATTCTTTACACTTGCGAATGACTAACGTAAAGAAATTGTAAACGTTAAATATTGTGGTGAAAAATCGACTTAACCGTAACAAGTCAACTTGTTTCAACTCCCCTCATACCGAGGTAAGATGAAACAGGGGTTGAGGAGGGTTGTAACATATGATTTTTGAGAAGTATTGAGGGCTATAAAATAAAAATGATGATATAATTTACGGTATTTATTAAAGTAAAACTTTTCAAGTGCGAAGCAAACTTTTTTATTAATATTTTGTACGGATATATCAGTAAAGTAGGTAATTACAGGTCTAAAACAATTAACCATCTTCTAAAGTAGTTATCGTCTCGCCATACCTAGACACTACACTACACTAGACACCCTATCAGTCTTTCTTTTATAATCAGTAGCATTTGTGAAACAAATTAAATCAACAACAAAAAAAACATTTTTTGTGCCCGTTATTTATTGACTGCTGTCATATTAAAATTTAAGACGAGGAGAGTTGAAACAGCCTGTTTCAAATCTCCTCAGTAATGAAAAACCTACTATTATTATTATATTATTATTTTTACCTATTTATAACCTTAACCTATATTCTAAGCTAGGTAACAGACATTTATACTGCACTAGACACAGGGGACAATTATCTGCAGTTTTTCGGACGCTCACTAAGTCATCTAAGACGATTCATGTTATGGGCCCAGCAGTTTACAATAAAATGCAACCATTTGTGACAAATAGTCCAAGTGTAGATAGCTTTATTTAATTTTTTACTGCTATTGTATATATTTTATGCAAGGATCTTATATTAATGGATTGAGTACTTCAACAAATATCGATTTCCATAATAAACCATATTCTCATGACAATAAAGATCAAAATTGTACGCAGAACTATCAGGGAGAAAAACGGTCCACATGAGATAGCCAAACGGAGTGGAATGTGTCCCTTTCTAACAAGCATGCCAGTACAAAATTAGTAGAAAATATTACAATTGGTAGTTACCTGAGATGTTATTTATAAAAAATATTTACGTTCTAATTCTTAGCTAAGGATTTCTTAACATGAAGGTAAATATAGATTTATTATTGTTAAAAATTTATAATCTTATTTCTACTATAAAACAACTTATTTATAATAAGTTTTAAATTATTAGAAGTATTTATAACAATTCATATGGCAACTAATATTTCTGTTTTCAAACAATATGGCCGTACATGTTATCATAGCGAAATCATTTAGGAATCTTAATAATGCGATTTTAGAAAATTATAAATAAAAAGGGTAAAAAAGTGTTGTGTAATAGGATGCAAAAGTGAATCCTTTGCGGGTCGTGGCATTTCCTTTTTGAAGTAAGTAGATAATTCGTTGTAAATCAAAAAATACAACTTTTGTTTACATTAGGGGGACAATACGTTCAACATTTCTCGAATTGCTTGTAGATTTCCAAAATGTGATCGACTATGTCAGCTTTGGATCAATACCGTGCAAGGTAAAATCACGAAGCACTCGGTGGTCTGTCAATGTTTAATCCATATTATCTTTTGTGATTTTTTATAGAGCCTACTATATAATATTATAAACGCGAAAGTTTGTAAATATGGATAGATGGATGTTTGTTACTCTTTCACGTAAAAACTACTGAACGGATCTGGATGAAATTTGGCACAGAGATAGATTATGGTCTGGAATAACGCATAGGCTACTACTACTTTTTACAGTGATAACCGAAATCCATGCGGGTGCAGCCGCGGGCAACAACTAGTAAGAAATAAAAACGATCACAATATTCATTTGTTTTATTACCTTAATACCTTTGTAGCGTCATCTATCAGACTAATAGAATAACGCCACAACAAGCAACTAAGTTCCACATAAAAAACACAGATGTCACTATGCCTAGAAACACACAACCGCAGAACAAATATTCGAGATGCTGAATCGCGATATGGAAGTTTACACAGATACTCAGTATATATACAACGCCCAACGACAAACCGTTGGGCCGCGGCCCGCCAGGCACGATCACCTAGCCTGGTCGGAGGATCCTCCCTTTTCGTTGGAGGTGTGTGACAGCTTTCACATCTTTAAAGATATATATTCTAAGCGTCAATATCGTGCTTGCTGCTAACATAAGACACCCATAGGCACATAAATGTACCGTCACGGTTCTTTAATAAAATCCTATATTTATCATTGAAAGTCGGCGTTTTGCTTTACACAGAGATGAACCCAAATTTCAAGACATTTTGATTTTTTTTCGGTCGGTGAGCCCCCCGATAGTCAGAAATAAATTTATCAAAACCCTATTTATTTGAAAACCAGATTTGTTTTACATAGAAATAAACCGAAATTTTAAAACATTCCAGCATTGATCAATCGCATGGACACCCTATAGAAAGAGACACAATCCTCCCTAATTGCGGACCGAAAATCGATAAGCCGTGCGCATTCCACTTGGGTATAAGTTCCTTGATTTTATGTTAACCGCAGACAACTGTCAATATTGATTATTGTTTTCATCAGTTTCGCCACAGACAATAAAAGCGCTGTCAATCTGTAAGCCGCATTCTGCAGCGTTTAATTAGTAAAAAAATATTGTTTGGTTTTGCTTACGTTTAGTTGTTAGAAATGTTACTGTTACTTCCATGTTTTTTTAAAGTTCTGTTATATATAATATATATTTTTTAATTTCAGTTTCATTTAGTTTGTTTTAGGTTAGTAGTGCCTAGTTTTGTTTTAAGTTTATCGTCAAGGTTATATGGGGATGGGTATGTATATATATAATTATATAGGTCTATTGTTATGTAAACATATATTCGTAAAATGTTATTTATTTTCATACTTTTTATTATTTTTTGGATAGCTCTTTGCCCGTGTGTGTCACTATTGGTGTTAGCAGAATATCAGTGCTGCTTCGCCATTCGGCTTAGCAGCTGCAAAGCTGAGCTAAGACCATTTTTGTTCTTGAACAGCATTATTGTACTTAACATAATCTAGGTTAATTATTATTACTTATAAGGTATATTATTTGTTAAGTATTTGTAATTTTGTTTAGGTACAAAATAAATATATTTCTTTCTTTCTTTCTTTAAATTTCACCTGAAGAAATGGCTCATTATGATGAATTTATGGAAATTAAATTTTGAAATTGTTATTATTTGACATTATTATTTGAAATTATCATTTGACATATTTTTGAAACTTAATATTTTGACATTATTTTATTCTACTAAAATTATTATGGAACTGATAGAATTTTGATTAATTAATTTTGTGCATAAGATGTTTTATTGTAATTGACATGAACAAATTGTATTATGTTGTAATGTAAATATGACTTGTATGAATTCCTTATCAATAAAATATGACTATGACTATATGTGGTAAGTACATCTAGTATACTTTATTTTATATACATATATTACAAGAACAATATGGATTCCGAAAGGAAAGGTCAACTTCATTAGCAACATTTCATTTAACAAGGTTAATTATGAATAATATTAATACGAAAATTCCACCTAGTATACTATTTTTAGACTTAAGTAAAGCGTTCGATTTTGTCCATCATACTATTTTAATTGATAAACTAGATAAATGCGGTATTAGAGGCGTAGCCTTAAAATGGTTTCAGTCTTATTTAAACAGAAGAAGACAAGTCACAAGGATAGTTAAATATAACAACAATACAAATAGTATAGAAAACTTCGATTCTATTCAGAGAAATAATAATTTCGGAGTACCACAGGAGAGTATGGGCCTCTGCTATTCCTCATTTACATTAATGATCACCCAAACATATTAAACCATCGTGATTACGTACTCTATTGCAGATGATACTACAGTAATTATAGGAGGTAACATTGAGACAACTTTTGAAAGTGAAGTAAATGAAACACTACAAGATATAATTAAATGGTTAGATAGAAATGAATTAAAAGTAAATATAGATAAAACAAAAGTTATTAATTTTAGATCATATAATAGTAAGTTAAAACATTTGAATATAGTCTACAATAATGAACCGGTGGAACAAATTAAAAGTAGAGAATTTCTAGGTATAATAGTTGATGAACACTATTTGTAAAAGAATCAATTTGTCTTTGCTTTAATAAAAATTCAAAAAAGGAACTTCAGAGCAGACCTCACATGGTGATTCATGCCTATTAGATGTTTGTTCTGTCATAGTTGTTTGGGGCTACACATCAGAAATAATGCAAGTGTTTATAGCACAAAAAATATGTTTACGAGCAATCTTTAATATGGAATGTTTGGAGTCATGTAAACCGATTTTTAAAACCCACAATCTATTAACTGTCCCAAGCATATACATCTACGAAGTAGCTAAATTTGTTAAAGGTAATTTGCATCTATTCGAAACCAAAAACAATACAAATAAACGTAAAAATAAACATATGCATTTAAAAATACCGGTACCTCGAAATGTTACTGAAATGTTTAGACGTATAGTTGCGTGTATATGGCACCGCTTATATACAATTCACTACCAGAAAATATAGTTAAACTGCCGTACCACAAATTTTGTTCTGCTTTACAACCATTTGTTTGTTTAAATAATGTTGTTATTTAAACAAACAATTTAAGCATAAGTTTTAATATTAATATTGCATATTATATTATCACGAGTTAAGAGTTTTTGACACTGCGGTATTATTATATGTAATAGTTGGGCGTATCTTCATTTGCTGGCAACATTATTATTTATCTCTCAGTGATCTGGTGAGTGCCCATGTCTCGCACCCATATGTTAGACATGGGAGGATGCATGTGTTGAATGTTTTCCTTTTTAGTGCTATTCCCAGGTTTTTGGATTTCATTATCTCCTTTAGAGACCAGTACCTTTTCCAGCCCATAGCAATCCTCATATTTATCTCCTTGGTAGGTTGGTCTTTAAAGGAGATGACTTGGCCCAAATACATGTAATCCTCTACATATGTTAATATTTCATTTTTAATTCTTATCTCGACTGCTGAGGAATTGGTTATTAATTTTGTTTTGCTGATGTTTATTTTAAGACCAATTTTTTCACTTTCTACGTTTAAGCTCTGTATCATGAAACTGAGATTTATGGGATCCTCTTCGAATAGCACCAAGTCGTCAGCAAATCTTAAATGACTTATCTTCATCCCGTTAATGTTCAATCCAAAGTTGTCCCAGTCCAGATTTCGGAAGAAATTTTCCAAGACTGCAGAGAACAGCTTTGGAGATAGTGGGTCTCCTTGCCTGACTCCTCTTTCTATAGAGAATTCGTTTCCAAGTGTCTCTAGTTGGACTCTAGCGTTGCTGTTAGCGTAGATATTTTTGATAGCATAGGTGTAAGTTGCCGGTATTCCTTGTTGCTCTAAGGTTTCCCATATGTAATCGTGATTTAAACTATCGAAAGCTTTTGCGTAGTCAATAAAGGCTATATATAGGGTTTTGTTATATTCCGTATATTTTTCCATAATCTGTTTCACTGTGTGTATGTGATCAATTGTAGAGAATCCTTTTCTAAAACCCGCTTGCTCTATCGGTTGCTGTTCGTCCAATATTGGGCTGATTCTATCTAGAATGATCTTGGAAAATGTTTTGTACACATTTGACATAAGGCTTATTGGCCTGTAGTTTTCCATGTTCTCCGTGTCACCTTTTTTGTGTATAAGTATGATACGGGATTTTGTCCATCCTTCTGGAATCTTGCCACTTATCAGAATCTCGTTAAAAATTGGCGTTAAGATAGGTATCAATTCATCCATTGTTCCTATCAGCATCTCGTTCGTGACTTTGTCTGGGCCTGGCGCTTTCCCCATTTTTTGACTCTTGATCGCTTTAACAACTTCACTTGGTAGGATTAGGGGAACTGATTCCTGCGTAACTTCAATCTTTGATTTAAGAGACGTATTTAAACCATAGGGCGTATCTCATTTTGCATAAAGGTGGCAATAGAAGTCCGTTGCTAGTTCCTTGATTTTTTTTCTATGTGTGACATTCCTTGATTGCTTTTTTAGTCGCGGTATCCATTTCTTACCTGAGTCCCGTAGTTCCCTTAATGCTTTCTTGGTACCGCCGGTTCTTTGTATGTGGTACTCTAAGGATTCTAGCCTTTTCGCTTTGCGGTCGTTTCTAATGCTTGTTCTTATTTTTTTGCTTATTTCTGCTATCATTTTCTTTGCTTAATTTGTTGTGAATCAGGTCATTTCTTTGATTTATAAGTTGTAAGGTTTGGTCGCTAAGTTGGTACTTGTTACTTTTGTCATGTTCCTTGATGAACGTATGTTTTTGTAGTTGTTTTTCAATTCTTTCTTTTCGTTTTTATCATATTAGAAAATGAAAAATAACATAAATAATTAAAGGCACTCTCTTGCCTACGTGAATAAAAATTAAAATTAAAATAACATTAAAAAATCAGGGCACCCTCTTTCGTACATGAACAATCAATAAAATAAAAATTACAGGCACTCTCTTGCCAACATAAACAAAAAATAAAATTAATATGCTTAAGCTTCCTTATAAACATATTGACTGACTTTTTAAAGGAGTAAAACATCCTCTGCCCTTTCAAAATAAGATTTGGCATGAGTGTTTGGACAATCTGATCTTCTGAGATGAATTGATGAATTCTCCTTCTTTATTTTAATATTTTTTCTTTTCTTTTGCTTTTGCAATTCATACTTTTATAAATCATTTTTAATCTTTATATATCGTAGTTAGTATTTTTGCTTAACGTTTCTTCTGTGTTAACTTTTTCTGTCTCGCCATAATCTGTAATATTAACAGTTAAATAATAACAATATATTTTTTATCACAACAATTTCCATTTGCAATAATCATTTAAAACTGACGTTGATAGAAGTTAGCTAAGTCTGTGTCTGTTATAACATCGTATGATGAATATTGTCTCCCCAGGTCAGTGACTCCCCCCCGTCGCACTTATTTGGCAGGGAAAATATGGCAGGGGAGAGAAGTTTTAATGCCAAATTCAATTGTTTTAACTGGATGAATATTTTTTTGGATTATTTGTATACCTCACTTCAATTATTACTGTATTGTTTAATTAGGGTAGTAAATGCAAATAAATTAAACGAAAAGTATAAGTTTTATGACTTACAAGTGGAGAGACACAATCACCTTGCGAAACCACTACACCGTACAGTCGCGTCCCAACAACTACAAAATGGCGATGCTTAAACGGCTTGCACGATTATTACCTACTGCTAACTTAACACCGTTAGATGTCCTTAAGCGCTACTTCCAACATGGCCGTCTTTGAATTTATGTTTGTTTTAGCGAAACGAAATTTGCCAGGGTAGATTCACAAAAATAGTAGGACAAAAGTTAATTTTAAAAATTATTTGACATTAACAAAATTATTTTATTTTTTATTAATAATACTTAAGTATAATTACTTAAATTCCTATTAATCCTACTTTAGTTAAGCATCTCATACAAAAAACATTCGTATTGTTTGAAAGTTCAATTGAAACCAGCAAGGGAACAGGCCAGGGTAGAGACTTTTTTAGACTTTGTAAAGAATTTCAGAAAAATGTGTTTTAATCAGGCATTTAATCGTGATGTTATTTGATAAAGTATAAGAAGTTATTGTGATTCATTGTAAAAATTAGCAACATATAGAATAAAAAAAAAACTGTTTTAAACTGATTGCCGCACAAGTTACCACTTATCGTAGAATCACCCATATATCTTAATATATATATTTCTTGTGTGCGTGTTTATGTGACTGAACTCCTCCTAGACGGGTGGACCGATTTTGATGAAATTTTGTGTGTGTGTTCGGGTAGGGCCCTGGATGGTTTGGATTCACAATTGGACCCGGTAGGTGGCGCTGCTGTCGGTATTTCAGCTTTTTCCGGCAGGACGACGTCTGCCAGGTCCACTAGTATATATATATATATTGTCTTTCTATATTTTATTATCTCTAAAAATTTATTACATACCTATGCATTTACTTTCTAATATCTCTGCACCACCTTGGTTTGACTGGTAGAGAATGCCTATGGCATTAACAAACTTATCATACACAAAAAGGCAGACCTTTTTGTGTATGATAAGTTTTAAATAAATAAATAATTGTAATTATTACCTTGCCCTCAATAGTTGTACGCTTCATATAATGCATATCTTTATATATATATATACTCTCTTAACCAATTTCTCTAAATATATACAGGAATACAAACATAGTAAAGCATTGTTCTGCATACCAAGCCGTACAAATATTTAATAAGCTTCCAAAAACACTAAAAGATATAGTCTATAACATAAATTTATTTAAATTGAATCTTAAAGTGTACCTGCTAGAGCAATGCTTCTATTCTATAAATAATTTGAATGCAGAGAGTACTTTTTAATATTGATTTAATGTCAAATGATTAATATTTACCTAAAGACATTAATCTTATTATTAAATATTTTTATAATTAAAAAAATCTAATAATTTTATGCTCTTTTTTGTAATAATTTTGACATCTTTTTTTTAGTTTTTAAATTGAATAATAGAAAGTAAATTGACATCACTTGACATTATATGAAAATTACCTACCCCATAGACATGAATTAATGCATGAAATAATATTAATATGTAAAATTGTAATTAGATGTAAGTAATATTTATTATTGCATTTTAATTAATTTATGCAAACATTTAAACACAATGTGTGAGGTCCGCTATTAGAGAACTCAATTCTAAGCTAAGCTCCACTCCTATCTATTTAATTGTAGCTATGTGTGATGTTACTGTTCGTTTTGTGTGATTGAATACATCACATATATATATATACAATATGTTTTATGCACCATGTATAATCATCATCACAACCCATAAACGTTCCACTGCTGGGCACGGGTCTCCTCCATATACTTAGAGGGATATAATTATTAGCCTACTATACCACGCTGGCCAGACGGGTTGGTATAGGGTTTTATTTCGAGTTTTCCCTCTCTTGCAGTGGATATTGTCTCTATAACTTACTCCCTTTGTCGACTCTTATGACACCCTCGGGATAGAATGGGGTGGTGACATTTGTATTTTTAATACATCACCACACGGACAACCATAAATTAATACAATTAGTAAACAGTGTTTAAGGCATTGTTATAGCTAAGAGTGGTCTGTTCCAGGCTGCTTTACCGCAGTTAAATAGTATTATGAATTAACTTAATACTGTGACTCCTTTGTTATTTGAACTTTAATATGTTATTAGAGGTCAATGAGTAACTACATGTATCAAAATATTCTATTTGCAATATTTTATGGTATGAGCTTATATGTGTGATATAGACTGGTACTCCATTGAGCATTTGAACAGATACTAAATCATTTTATATTACAATTATAATTAAATAACTGCGGCTATGGAAATCACACAAAGATTATAGATTTATAAATGTATCTAGGAACATCTACTAACTACACAAAACAGCTATTTCTATTAGTATGTGCAAGTGAAGATCATTTATTTAGGAGTCCTAAATGTTTTTCAGGATACTAGTCAGGGCAATAATGGGGTTAAATTATACACAAGTAGATAATATCATCATGTAATTCCTTATGTTTACATGGATGATACCTTTACAATGATTTTAATACCCGACATAATATAGGTATTATTATGAGTTTTCGTTAATCTGAAGTACCTAGATAAAGTAAAGGACAGATGCGTAACACTTGGATATTAAACAGTTAAATAGATTGTCATCCAAGTACTCATGTACTGTATACACCTGCATACTATACAAGTTAACTAATTTGTTAAATCTATCTTACTTTACTAAATAGATAATTACGAAATACTATTTGTAGGTACAAAACAGTATTTTGATTTATTTTTACGAAAATATTTGAATGTCAGGTTGGTAACTTCCTTGTAGGTATGTACCAACTCACCAACATTAAGTGTTTCCCTTCCTTAAGATTTTAGTAAAATATATTACCTTTACCTCGTCGCCACTTGTAGGGTTTGTTGTTTACTCACGTTATCACACTGGCTCGACAATGCTCTGTACTTGGTAATCGGTTTTAAACTTTTAAAAGCTCACTCACCCAGCTCACATACCCGCCCGTGGCTTACCCTTTGTTTGCCGCGCTTTTGTACAACTGTCAGGCAGCAGGCACTCAGGCAGCTCAGCTGCCATTGCGCATGCATGCTTTAGCGCTACACTCAATGATCACAGCTGTAGCGGTTGAATTGGTTAAACCAAAATATTTTTATGTTTTACTTTTATTCAAAATTTAAAACAAGAGGTGGTGAACAGATGTGGTCACTGGTCATCGTGTGCACAGGACTTCGCTGTATACAAGATATATACATATTTGCGATAATAGGTATGTACTTATTCATGTTTTATTTTGAGGTTATGTTTGGTAAACACTTGCATTCATTAGCTAATCCAAGAAATCACACGACCGACGCATAAGTAGGTAATATAGACACAAGCCTTAGTAGGTACCTAGTGATTTAAGTTAAGTCTAGGAATAAATGCTTTGACGTTTATTTGCCTCTATGTAGGAACTAATAAAATATTTTTTACGAAGATATAGGTACATAAACATTTGCCTACATTGAAACTATTAATGATTCGACTTGTACACTTTAAATTGAGAATAATAAGTTGATTATTAAACTTAACAGGTAAACACGATTAAATATTTAAAGGTATTACAAAGCCTTGAAAATAAAATTATTCAATAGGTATGTTTCTGAACGCAACCCGTTTCTAACCTCACTTTTATGCGGCTGCGTATTGCTTTTATTACTAATCTGTGGAGTAGTGAATCGTGGAAATCGATATTTATGTATTTATCTTGAAAGTTAGATTTATGCAAAATACTGGTTGTTTTATATAATTAGAGCTATTTATAGCGTTTTACTGGTGCATTCAACTAAAAGAGTGGTTATTTCACATCGATGTAAATAAGTTAAAATAATCTTTCATTTTACGAACATTTAGCAGCGGCCATCTTGTTGACTACGTGACCCCGTTTCGGAAGTTTAGTTAGGTATTAAGGTAAGGTTTTTTTTTACCTATGCGGTATGCCTCATTTAGATACTCGCCGAGCACAGAGGAACACGAGTAGGTGAACAACTTATACGGTTATGTTTAATTACACGTTATTCCTTCATTCTTCGGCGAATTGTGTGTCGATAATATGAGGCATGGCATAGTAGGAACTTAATTGAAAACGAGTTTGTTTTATTTTTACATTAACGTTTTTGTTTGTTTTTAAGCATGATTTCTTTTGTTAAATTGCCTTAACAGTAACGGTTATCGTAGGTACTTATACCTACTGATTAGACTAGGTACCTATTCGAAGATGTTGGCTCGCTAGCCCACGCTAAAAAATACTAGGTAGGTACCTACGTTAATTTTTTCCCTGCTTGCAATTGCTATGCAAAATATTATTTACATATCCTTAACTGGTTTCTTTTTATTTATTCAGTTAACTACAGTTTATTCACTGGTATTGAAAAATTTGCCGATAAGTGTAGGTACCTAAGTCTGCCTACCAGCCTAAATCATTTTACTTCTGTTGATTTTATCATTAATCTGTTTTACTTAAGTACCTACCTACTATTATTACCTAAATTAAATGTGTCTCAAATACCTATAGTAAATTCATATAATTTGTGTATAATTAGGTACCTACTAGGGCTTCCAGTCTCGTTATATTTTCAAGTCCCTGCAAAAAAAAAATCGGGACTCGCTCCGGTCTCGAAATTCCCGGGAAAACGAGACTTTCGAGACTATTTTAAAAATAGGTTACTCATTTATACTAACAAAAATGTTTTTTTAAATATGAAAAGCAATCATAAATAAATAGTTAAATTCACAATTTTTATTTTTCATTTTTATTGTGGGCACTTAAAAAAGAATGAGCTTTTCACTAAATGCTCTTTCTCTTTTATGTGCTTTCAGACAGAGAGAATCACAGCTATTAATTTACCTACCTACTATTATTACCTAAATTAAATGTGTCTCAAATACCTATAGTAAATTCATATAATTTGTGTATAATTAGGTACCTACTAGAGCTTCCAGTCTCGTTATATTTTCGAGTCCCTGCAAAAAAAATCGAGACTCGCTCCGGTCTCGAAATTCCCGGGAAAAACGAGACTTTCGAGACTATTTTAAAAATAGATTACTCATTTAAACTAACAAAAATGTTTTTTTTAAATATGAAAAGCAATCATAAATAAATAGTTAAATTCACAATTATTATTTTTCATTTATATTTTGGGCACGTAAAAAAGAATGAGCTTTTCACTAAACGCTCTTTCTCTTTTATGTGCTTTCAGACAGAGAGAATCACAGCTATTAATTTTCGCTCGTTTGGACTTTTACAAAGAAATTTATGATATTACGTATTATTTTTTTACAAGGTTACTTTGCAAACTCTACAAATTATAGACTTAAGGCGTGGCGAATTTATCGTTACAGGTAAAATACTAAATTAAAAAAAATACCAGTCTGTCACTGCTACAAAATGTCGGAAATACCTGTTACGAAAATACTTGTTACGAAAAATAATTTCTACGAAAAAACCTGCTACAGAAATACTAGGCGTAACGCATAACTGTAACTTCGGAAATATATGTTAAAAAAATACTTGTTATATAAATTCTTGTCATTTGAAATACTAGCGTTGGTACCGCATAACCATGACCTCGCATTTGTTATAAAATAATACCGATATATTACTTTTCAGTAGGTACAGCAAACGTTCAAAATGTCTTTATACTCAAAATTATCAACAAAAACGTTTTATCCAAAATACATTTTTATAAATAATACAAAACGACCACAAACAATATAGGTACAAAAAGTGGAAGCGATACTGTATTGTGAGACTACTCTATCCATTACGTCATGACAATTTAACTAATCCCGTTATGAATTGCCAGACGTTAGACTAAGAAAATCCTTTTCTTAGTCTAAAGTACTTAGTTTTGATCGGCTATTACAGTCACAATTTTTTTTAATGTGGCTCAGAGGTACAACAAAACGTATTTTTTTTAATTTCGTCTCGTCTTATCATGACTTATGAATGGCTCCATTTATAGATACGAAGAAATGCCCGTGCTGTGCATTGTGCGTGACCAGCCGTGTTGGCTGCATATGGTAACGCGGCTGCATGGGTAGCACCCGGTGCGGATATTGGGATCTCACCCTAAGAATCAAAAGAACGAAAATATCTAGTAATTACGTAAGTACTTATGTTTTATTGAAATATGACCTATCGTTAAATAACATATATTATATATTAACAGAAGCACCTAATGCTGCCAATGAAACGTTGGAAGAAATGGTACTTACTTCCTTTTTTATAGGTAGTTACTACTTATGTGGCAAACAAGCATACGGCCCGCCTGATGGTAAGCAGTTATCGAGTCTTATCCATAAAGGTCCAATATTTTGCACCAGGGTTTTATGGAATAGAAAAATGTTTTCTTAAAAACGCGTCCCTAAACGAGCCCTAATAATAACCTGTACACACACACACAGGAACATAACTACACCGTCGCATGTAGTCATTGCGCATTTCGAACAATCTGCTGCCTACAGTGAAGGGAAAAATTTAAGAGGTGCAGCCACACACTGAAACAGTGGTTTAAGCTTTAGGATCCATACCTAAGGAAGAGGAAGTGGGCAACACAGGAACGGTTGTGCCGGACCTCTCCACCAAAATAGTTAACGACCAAGAGTCCCAATCAATTAGTGACCTACCACTGTAGTCGGGAGAGAGCGGGAAAGAAGAATTCCAGTATCGCGGGTATAGTACCCGTATAATAAACTATTACTTTTTTATACTACTTGGGTGGCAAATAAGTATACGGCCCGCCTGATTTTAAGCAGTTATCGTAGCCTATCGACGCTTGCAATACCAGAGGTATTACTTGCGTGCTGCCAACCCATTTTTGTATAAGATGGAAGTATCCCTGGGATAGAAATACGTTTATTAAAAAAAAAACGAGAATGTATTAGTCCAACGGCACAGAATACTTAATAGTACAGGTACAGAAGGTTCACTTCGTAAAATCATTTAAACAAATATCAACTTTGCTCGCACACAAAAGAGCACAATTCAGCTCCCCGACGCTAACTTACCTACTTTTTTATTCACCTATAAGTTGTGTCTCTTTTTATCGCGTGTTTCTAGACATTATGGTTGTCACTTAGAAATCAATTTTTATTTAAAGTACCTATTAGGTTTAGGTAGGTACTTACTATACTTACCACTAAGGACAAATTATAATAATGGGTACTAGCTGTTGTCTGCGTCTACGCCCGCGATTATGTTTTTCATTAAATTAAAAATATTAGAGTTTGTCATTGGTTTGTTTAGAGTCATATGTCCAGTTGAAATTTAAAACTCAATAGTTATAGGCGGCTATAATATATTTACCCAATTAAATAAGTACCTACCTACTTAATTGGACAAATAAATAATACGTCTCTACAAATACTGTGCTGTATAGTGTCTACATATCAAAATCTTGCTACAACTAGGTACCTACAAATTATGTTTTTGTAAATGATAACGTGTTTCTTTCTTTACCTTTCAATATCTTTTGGAATATTGAAAAACGAGAGGTTAGGATCCTTATCACTATTTAAGCAGCTGAATACTGTGCAATATTTTCATGCCTTTATTGTCTTCCAAATATTTAAAAGCGAAAACGAATCGTGACGAATTACGGCTTTGAGTGTGTAACGTAGGTACTTACGTTAGTTCGTGCGAACTGACGACGCGACCGGCGCGCGACACTCAACTATAAATGTTGCGGCCATAATCCCCCTAGAAATGTTGCGGCCAGGTACTTGTGACACAGAATACTTAATAGTACAGGTACAGAAGGTTCACTTCGCTAAATCATTTAAACAAATATCAACTTTGCTCGCACACAATAGAGCGCAATTAAGCTCCCCAGCACGAAACTTACCTACTCGTTTATTCACCTACAAATTGTCTCTCTTTGTATTGCGTATTTCTGGACATTATGGTTGTCACTTAGAGATCAATTTTGATCTAAAGTACCTGTTAGGTTAAGGTAGGTACTTACTATACATTTGTAAACGAGTGACTTTTTATATAAATCTGGACATGTGGGGACATATTCAATGTAGGTACTTAGTAGTAGCACAGAATACTTAATAGGTACTACAGGACGACATTATGATTATTAAATTATAAGAACGAGCAGTGTGTGTCCACATCGCAGGACTGGTCAAACCTCTAAAGAACAAATTATAATAATGGTTACTAGCTGTTGCCCGCGGCTCCGCCCATGATTATGTTTTTGATTAAATTAAAAATACCTATTAGAGTTTGTCATTGGTTTGTTTGGCGCCATTTGTCCAGTTGAAGTTTAAAACTATTGAGTGATAGGCGGCTATAATATATTTTCCCAATTAAATAAGTACCTACCTACTTAATTGGTTGAACTAATAAATAATACGTCTCTACAAAAACTGTGCTGTATAGTGTACATATCAAAACCTTGCTACAAATAGGTAACTACAAATTATATTTTTGTAAATGATAACGTGTTTCTTTACTTTGCAATATCCTTTGGAATATTGAAAAACGAGAGGTTAGGATCCTTATCACTATTTAAGCAGCCGAATATTGTGGAATATTTTTTTGCCTTTATTTTCTTTAAAATATATAACATATATATGTATAACAACTTTTTCTGCAGTAAATGTTAACAGAAAAACCGCGATAATTATTGAACTAAACCCTTAGGATTTTTTTTACTTCGTCGTGTTATTCTAAATAGGCTAACAAATAGATCCCCGTTGGAAAAAATCAAAAACTTGCATTTAAAAAAAACTTTACTTTAAATGATACAACTAATATAGTTCGAAACCAAAGTATGAAAAACAATTCTAATTATTATATTTATATTTATTTAAGATTTTATGCAGTTCAATGAAATATCTTTACGGTGATCGGAACACCCTGTGTAACTTTTTTGATTATTTTCCTAGAACACATTGAGCACCATGCTTGTCTTTGTAGGTTCATGTTTAGAACATCTCCTATTTTTTTAATTATTTATATACAATATTCTGTGCATCGCGTTGAGTTAGCTGGCGTTTTATTTATATACAATATTCTGTGCATCACGTTGAGTGAGCTGGCGTATAATCACAATATTCCTTCGTTGTGTTTAGCTTGATGCAGGTAGAACAGATGACCAAACATGTCCATTCTTCCCTCGTAAAACATTCCTTCAATATTAGGCTAACGGGACGGCGTCATAGTCACTGGTATCGCTATGTTCAATAACGTCTTCTCGCTTTAAATGCATAGACACATTGTCCTCAATTTCTGACCGTTCACTCTCATCTGAAGTATATTCTTCATCAGAACATGTATGGTTTAGGTTTTCTAAACATTTATCAATATCATCGTCCCGTTCTAAAGTAATCATCGTCCATAAGTCTTTCAATTTTTGACAAAAAATGCTATTATTTCAATTATAACTTCCAAAACAACACAAATGTAAAAAGATAGAGGGGTAATCAGTAACCCCAGCAAGGTTAATATATTAAAATCCACGACCGTTAGCAAATCTGTGGTATATGCTACTAGTTACGTATATCAACGTTTAAAAAGTTACCGCATCTTTTTTGAACGAGTGGGGTGATGAGTCACCTATCCTTCTGAAGGTTGATTTTAATATTTTGTTGCAAAAATAGAATCTTAATTAACAAACGCATTTTTTAGCAACAAGTTTTTTTTAAGAAACCGTTTTTTCACTAAATATCATAAATTGTATCAACCAATAATATAATTTACGAATAGAAAAATTTCATTAGCTCATAAACAATGCATTTGCTTATAACATTTTTTTTTAATGGTGTTAAAAAATAAAAAAATATATTTTTATGTAGCATATTTAAAAATCGAATTATTCGAAAAAAAAATATTCATAATTGTTTTTTAATCTTAAATTTTAACGAATTTTCAATTGTTAATAAAAAATGGATAATGCAAATTTTTGAATTTTTCCAATGAGGATCTATTTGTTAGCCTATTTAGAATAACTCGACGAAGTAAAAAAATCCTAAGGCTTTAGTTTAATAATTATCGCGGTTTTTCTGTTAACATTTACTGCAGAAAAAGTTGTTATTAACAAAAGCATAACTAATGAAAAAACTGGGATATTTTTTTGTATGTTTATTATTCATTTAAGTACATATTGTATTATTTTATGATATAATATATAGACATACTTACATACATAACACACATATTATGTGTGTTATGTATGTAGGTTGTCTATTATCTATACATATAATAAAATCGTAACCAAGTCGCGTCTGTACATTGAATTTTTTTAAAAAAAACAATTTATATGCGTTGTATTTATGTTACTGAGGCCAAAAAAATAGTTTTTAGAATTTTTGTCTGTTTGTCTGTGTGTCTGTTTGTCTGTTTGTGGCCGCGTTTGTGCGCGATAAACTCAGCAGCCACGCAACCGATTTGCATGCGGTTTTCACTGATATATTGTGGCAACCTTCCCATAACATATAGGCTTTGTTTTATTCCAATCGGTTCACAAATAAAAACGTTATGGTAACTTTAATGACACACGTGCTATTCAAGAAACGCGCTTCGATTAATTTAGCTGAAATTTTTGTTAACTGCAGTTTGTAAAACCACAACTAAAGTTTATATGAAAAGAAATTTAAAAAATAATGCGAGGTTTCGGAGATATAGATATGACCAATTTAAGTTGAACTCTCATCGATATCGGCGACCATATTAAACTGTGATCAGCTGACTGGTGCTTCACGCGTTAACGGTACTAGGTTAAAAATGACCAATTTACAACAAATTTAGATAGAAGCAGATATTTTAACAGGATGCGGTGCAGGTAATAGTATTTTTAAACGACTTCAAAAAGAGAAGGTTATCAATTCGTGTATTTTTTTTTTTTTTTTTTATGTTTGTTACCGCATAACTCCGTCATTTATGGACCGATTTGAAAATTCTTTTTTTGTCTGACATACTTTCAGTTTGGTCCCATTATCATCATAAAAAAATTCTGATGATGGGATCCATGAGGAATTGAGGGAACTCCTCAAAAGTTATAGGCACACATATAGCAATTTCAATATTTTTAACAACTAATCAATCATTTGCATTCAGAAAGTGTAATTTGGTGAAGTAAAACTGATGAAGAAGACCACAGATGGACATCTGAACTTTTCAATAATAAGTATTTTACTGATAGCGATTATATAAGTTTCGGTTATTGTTGCTAAGCAACTATTAATAAGAAATAATGACGTGAATGAATTGAGCGCGGATTGCACAGATTAAATATTGCTTTTAATACCTACTTGACCTGTGTTCAGCCCGACGCTCAGTCGATTTTATCCGATTGTAACAAATAAATATTTGAAAATTTTACAACTTGCCGTACTGAAGTCGGTTTTTTTTTGTTAAAATTATTATGCCCCGGGTTCTTTTGATTTCAAACAATTTTCCGTTTAGCAACTCCAGGAAACTCTATGTTTTAATCCCTGAAGTCCACGCGAACGAAGTCACAAGCACATATCAGCTATACATCTCATCTCATTATCATGCACATATAAATAAAATTGAAGTGTCTACATGTAATATTAAAAGAACAGCTTTCTATTAAATTAATGTGGCTGTTTACATGGCACTTACAATAGAAATACAATTTTACCAGTTTTGTCTCTGTCTGTCAGTTTGTCTTTGAAAATACTAAACCAATATAAATCTATACTAATACTAATAATATGAAAAAGAGGAAAGATTTGTATTTTTGTTTGTTTGTTTGTTTGTAATGGATAAACTCAAAGACGACTGGACCGATTTTAAAAATTCTTTCACCATTAGAAAGCTACATTATCTGCAAGTAGCATAGGCTATATATTTTATTTTATAAAAAATAGGGGTTCGTAAGATATCTGGGTTTTTCGGATCCAATGTGTAAAAAATCACCCTAAAAAGTTCCTTATTTGGCGTACGTCGCCTTAACTATAAAAGATAGAACCATAAAATGTTCTAATTAATTAAAGTCCTTAAAAAATGCGTTAATCATGCCAAGACCTCAGACAATTACTGACTAAATTAGTAACGCCTAATCAAACTTAAACACAATCTATAATATATTACTATAAAATGAATGCTATTTAATTTTTTGTAGGCGCTACCATTTAACAATACTTTAATTTAGGTAATCAGGAAATCAGCAGAGAAAAGAAAACACTCCACCGAATCTGTCTGGTCACGATAAACTCAATAACTACCAAATAAAATTTCATACGATTTTCACCAGTTGACGGCGTGATTCTTCCATTATAGTTTTGTGAGTGTTTGGCTGAAGTATTACGATGATAGTTAAACGAATCCTGCTATTGGAGGCAATGTTATTCCTAAATAGATCTAAAAAAAGCCCGCGATACTATGTGTCTATCTGTGACCACAAAAATTACTCACAGCCAAACGCGTGATCGGCCTGTCTCATCGGAATACTTAACTGATATATATTTTTGACTGACTTTTAAAAGATGAGGTTCCCTAAAATAATTGCATGTTTTTTTTATTTATCCCTAAACATCGTCATTTAAGGGCCGATTTGTAATATTCTTTTTTAAGTGACCGACAAAGCTCGAAAAATTTCCTCAATTAGGTGGCAATAGGCAGGACATATAGCTCGCAGAACCAATGGCCGTTGGGGCAGAAAGGTTCTAGAG
Organism: Trisateles emortualis; assembly: GCA_947095525.1. Taxonomy (NCBI): domain Eukaryota; kingdom Metazoa; phylum Arthropoda; class Insecta; order Lepidoptera; family Erebidae; genus Trisateles; species Trisateles emortualis. The sequence goes on along the minus strand of OX352736.1, from coordinate 9,690,626 downwards.
TGGCGACCACGAATTTGAAGACGCAGCGTGGGCAGGCCTCCAACAAGGTGGACCGACGCGGGCAACAGATGGACAAGGTCAGCTAAGGACCGACTGATGTGAAAAACCTTGCGGGAAGCCTATGTCGAGCAGTGGACGTCTTATGGCTGAGATAGAATTATTTTTGTGGCAAACAAACATACGGCCCACCTGATGTTAAGCAGTTACCGTAGCCTATAGACGCTTGCCTTTACCAAAGGCATCACTTGCGTGTTACCAACCCATTTTTTTACTCCAGGGCCATAAGATGGGAGCAGAGTATCCATGGGATAGGAATACGTTTCTTTCAAAACGGATCCCTAAGTGAGCGTTGGAGACCGATATTCACACACAGGAACAACTACACCGCTGTGTGTAGTTATTTGGCTGTCCTACTGTAAGGTGGACTTCCTCCCCTATCTTAAAAAAATCTCTTAAAAATCATTTTGCAATTGAATGGATAGAAAGAAAGAAAAGAAAGAAAAATCATTTATTTTGAACGAATTTCAATAACACAATAATAATTTTGGAGACAATAATGAAGTGAACAATCATAAAATAATAAATCATAAACTAAATAAAATATACATAATCAATTAAAAAGATAACTAACAATTAAATATTAACTTAGTGCAATGTGTGTCATCGAATTCGTCAAAAAAAGATGTCGCTCAGCCTAAAGCTACATCGTAGTGGACGACGCAGCGCTGATTTTCAGCAACACCTCAATATATAATATTATTTATATTACATTTACTTAATACTAAGTGAGTTTGACTACCTACTTGTCTTCTATTCTTATATATATATAATTTGACATTAATTAATACAGAGAATACAATAATAATAACATAAATAGTTTAAATTTAATTCAATTAACAATACTTAATTATTATATTTCAATACAAATAAAACAAAACATTAGATAAAATAATATAAATAAATTAAATTGTCAAAGTAGTTTACTATATCAGAAGAGTACTTATAACTAATCAATAAAAATGAATAGTACCTAAATTGCTTGCTACATTATTTTTTATAAAACATTGTTGTTGTTTTTTGTATGTTGAAAAAACTTGTTTTTAAATTAACTTTGAAAGTTTGTAGCGTTTTGGAACCTCTATGGGTGGTGGAATATTGTTCCAACACTTTGTAGCAGAGTATTTAAAACTACCTCTAAAAGCAGTTGTGTTGTGTCTGGGAATACTGAGCAGATGAGAACATATACGTAGGGTGTATGTATAATAGTCATGCGTCCATGCTAACTTATCGTATAGATATCGAGGAGCCTTGTTAAACATTACACCATAAACCAAGACGGCGTAATGTAATTTTCTACGATATTCCATTTTTAAAACATTATTATTGTTCAAAAATGGTGTCACATGACTTCTACGTGGTATATCGAAGCAGAATCGCGCGCAAGCATTCTGTATGCGTTGTATAAGTTTCTCAGTTCTCACAAGTAAACATGGCCCATATACTACATCTCCGTAATTTAGTCTGGAGAGGACTAACGCATCAACTAAGCGCTTGCGCAAGTCTACATGAAGAAACTCCCGCATTCTGTATAGGATTTTCAGTCTGTAGAAACAGTTTCCAAGGACGTTATTAATATGACCCTCAAAACGCAGTTCAGGGTCCATTATTATGCCTAGGTTGCGCGATTCAGGTACTCTAGTGACTTGTTCCCCTCGCACAGAGACTCGTGGGTTGGCTTCCGTTATTTTAATTATTTGGTGTTTACTACCTAGTATCATGTACTTAGATTTAGCCGGGTTTAAGACTAGTGCATATTTTTGGGCCCAATCAGATATCCTGTCCAGGTCATCATTCAATAATTGCACAGCCATCGATGTTGCTAATGCTGTCGGCTCACAAGATATATAAATTTGTATGTCATCGGCATACAGATGATATTTACAATTCTGTATACATTGTGCGACGTCGGCGCTGTACAGGATAAATAACAGAGGACCCAAAATTGATCCCTGAGGTACGCCACGATAGATAGGATAGTCTTTCATATTGTTCTCATTTATAAAAAATCCAGTTCTGGTGATCGGATCCGTAGGGAATTGAGTAACCTCCTCAAATACTATCTAGGCATACTGCAATGAATCAAACAAATGCATTCAGGAAGCATCAATTCGTTAGTGAAACTAATAAATAATACTGCAGATGGCCAACTTCTCAATGATAAATAATTTGCCGATGGAGATCAAACATAATGTGTAATGAAATGATAGTAACTAATCATATTCAATGAGCAAATTAAAATGGTACAATTGAACTAATATGATGATGCAGCCGAATATAGGCAAAGAAACTTCGTAATTAATCAATGTAAAAAATAAAAAATGCATGGTTTTAGAGATATACATAATAATAGAAACTTATATATCGAATTTACGTTGAACTCTCACTAATATAATGACTATATTAAAACTAAAAGCTTACTGGTTTTTTTATTCAGTTTTGTTCGGGGAGTTTATGTAGAGTACTATATCTCTATTAATAGAATGATGGATCAAAAGGAATCTAATAACTATGCAGTTCAATTTCTGAAATCCTTGATAACTGCGGCGGACCATTATGCACTTTAGGAATTTAATAAATTTTTTGCCCACCCAAACTGTGTAACAGTACCTTCCAGGTTCATCATATCAACTCATAAATATCCCACTGCTGGGCACGGGTCTCCCCCATACACTTGGGAGGGATATTAGCCTACTACACTACGCTGGCTTACGGATTGGTATAGGGTTTTATTTCGAATTTTCCTTCTCTTCCAGTGGATATTGTCTGCCTGACTTACTCCTTTAGTCGACTCTTACGACACCCTTGGGATAGAAAGGGGTGGTGACATTTTGTATTCTTAATCCGTCACCACACGGAAACCTATCAGGTTAGAAGTGACATAACAATAGATAAATTCAAACTATTAGCTAGGCGATAGGCCATATAATAATAATAATAATAATAATTTTTATTTCTTCCAAAAAGTACAAACATTTACACTGTTTAAACACAAACATTAACATTTGACCAGGGTGAATGTACAAAAGCTTATGTTATGAAGTGACACACTGATTCCCAAACTGAGACATGCTCGTATCGTATAAGATTGTTTACGTTTGCGCTAAGACAATTTGGAGAGCAGAACAATCGTACAAACAAGGAATATTTCTATATGAAGTTTATTAATTGCAGAACCTAAATGTTTAAAAGAAAAACGTTACTGACTAATCAACAAACGCATAGTTTAAATCACTAGACACTCAGAGAGCTATTATGATATAGGCATCCGCTAAGAAAGGTTTTTTAAAATGTAACCGCTAAAGATGAAAATCAGCCGATGAAAGTTTGTAGTTTTCAGATTTACAGTAAAAGACTGAATACGCGAACGAAGTCGCGGGTACAGCTAGTTTTATAATATATGTGTATAATATGATATTTATTATTGTAATATTATTGTTTTTGTTAAAAGTTCACACCTACCTAGTGTTCTCTCTGCATCACCCAAATATTGACTGGCAGAGAATGCCTTTGGCATTAAGTCCGCCTTTGTACACTATTTTTGTGCATTATGAGAAATCGCGATGCTATGCATAAAAAATTTAAGTCTAACCCTAATGACACCATTTTAAAAATAACTTACAATAGATACATGAACTTTTGCAACAAATTTTTCAAAAGAAGTTTTTTTTATACGACTTGGTTGGCAAATAAGCATACGGCCCGCCTGATGTTAAGTAGTTACCGTAGCCTATGGACGCTTACAATACCGAAGGTATCACTTGCGTGTTGCCAACCCATTTTTTTACACCAAGGCTTTAAGATGGGAGTATCCCTGGAATAGGAATACGTTTATTTCAAAACGTATCCCTAAATGAGCTCTGGAGACCTGTACTCACTGAATGTGTGAATGTCTTAGTTTTCTATTGTTTCGTTTTTTCAAGACAATCTATAGACTATAATAATTATAATCTATAAGTACAAAAAAGGGAACCGAAACGGACAATTTATTCAATTTTATTATATGACATATTTAATTTACAGATATATGGCCTATATTTTTGTTACAGATATTACTTCGACATGGAAAATTATAAAAAAGTATTTCATTCGGAGATCGTCAGAAATGAAAATCCACAAAAAAATGACCTGTACGCTTTGTTAGAGGTAATTCCAGCCAAACCCGTGCAGGTAAAACCCGTAAAAGAGCATACATGCGGATTTATTCCTAAAACAGATAAAGTTTACGTACCTAAAAGACGACATAGGGTTAAAGTAAGGACTGTTAGAGATATAAGAAGAACATTTGAGAACGACATATATACTTATCTAACGAGTGACATAGAAGCACAAGAAAAATATTTACTTAATAAAATAAAAAGTGGGTTATCAAAGAACGAAAGTACAGTAAGAATTGCAAAAAAGATAGTGACATCTCATAATCCCATATCGAGATCTACTTGGGACATGATTAAAAATATTAACCCAGAGAATCACAAGTATGCTCAACGGTTTGTTTTGTGGAACGGACAACGTATAAAAGTAAATGGAAGTCATGGCGGAAACAAAACATTAATTTATAATTACGACTTGGCTAATACAAAATCTTTAAAAAAGGAAATTATAAAGGTCAATGTTCCAAATAAAAAGAAAGGGCTTTTACGAAATTCCTTGAATATCAAATTTAAACCAGGCCCTCTTGGAAGGAAAAAGTTTCTTGACGATTCATATCAAAAGTATCAAGGCGATGTTGAATTAATAGACCTACCTAAAGTGGGGCTTGTTGTGCAACCTACATATGGAACAGCCATGGAACCCACGATTACGCAATTTCTTAATAATTTACGCAAAGAAGATGGCACAATAACTGAAAAATGGGCTGAGTTTGCGGTTTCCGTTTTAGGCAAACTGAATGGTTCCAATTTTACGTTACGTAATAGTGAGAGCGTGACATTGGAATTAAGATACAAATGCGATCAAAAAAGGATTTTAATGCGTAAGGCTTTGGATAATTCATACTTTATTCAAAAACACACATCTCTAATGAATGAAAATATGCCAGCAGATCAACGTACCATAATACCTGAGATAAGTGATATTCTAAATAAAATGTTAGACGCAGTTGAAATAAACGTAAACCAAGATAATATGTTTTCTGAAGATAATAGCTTCGAACAGACTGCATTAGAAGATATAAATATGTCCGATATAACTACGCTTGCCAAAGATAAATCTAAGAGAAAGTATGCTGAATTGGGTCGGCTTGATGTTACAGTTATTCAATTACCTACGCAATCTGAAAAAAAGTTAACACAGTATTGCGGGAATGCATATTGTTCTTTGGGATGCGTCTGTGATTCCATAAAAAGTAATTACAAATTGGGACAGCATTGTTGCCGTAAAGAGTGCATGTTTGACTGTAAATGTGAGTTTTCGAAATATATAAGCAGAAATTCTTTACAAGTTGATAGCGCTGATCTAATACATGGAATAATTAATATGGAGGATAAAATTAATAAGCGATTAGCTAAAGAAGAGCAAAAATTTCATCAAACTGTTGTAGTAACTGGTGAAAAAAATATTTTGTTGAATTCTGAAAAAAGTAATTTGAAAGCATCTAAAACAAATCACTCAAAATATGTTAATCAAATAAAACAAGAATTATTATTATCTATACCAAAACTTAACTGTGAAAACATAGAACCCTGGTGTATGGTTCACAACCTATACAAGTGTTTTTGTAAGGGTAGATTTACAGAAAGGGCTATATCCTGTTTACCTTATAATTCCATTCAGGACCCAATTCCTACGGATGCGAGTTTAAATAATGAATGTTTAACAGATAAAATTCAGAAATTAGCTAGTATTGACGCACCTATCAAGGAATATTCAAGAACACGTTACCGACAAGACTTGAGATTTAATAATAATGATAACTCAATGAAGAAAAAAATATATGTGAATTTAACTGATGCAGGTAATTATTTTTGGATTTCAGTACACCTATTTGAAATGATTGGTAAACATCTTGGCAGAAGCCCTGATTCTTCATTGACTCCATATTAACCGTCATCAGCCGGCTAACAGCCTGGCTACGGTAACGGGCGGCGCGGTAGACGGGGTGGCAATCGACATGGCACAGTTTGCCACGCCACGGGAAATTTGCGTTTGCCGCCGCGACCTACAGACCGAGAGCGAAAAATCTTTATCAACGTTGTTTCGACATTGCTGGAGAGTAGTAGGCAAACCCTGTTTCATTTCATTTTGTAAAAATGGTAAACAAAACCTTGGTTGTCCTACGGATCTCCTCATTTCTAATTCGATCTCGCAGGGAAACTCCAAGCATGAGTGTTACCAAGCATTAGTGTGACTGTTTGGGTGAATTTGAGCCTTCGCACGAGGCCCATAGTGAATCGATTATGTCTGTTGTAAATTGAATTTCGCATTTCCGATCAATTAAAAGAATCAAGTATAAAAGTTGATTTTTACATTAACAATCATGTACCTACTCTTGCCATAAATATTGTTACAAGTTACAAGGAAAATTATTTTTTTCCTATTTCATAAAATATAAAATTACTGTAATGTGTGATCGTTAATACCTTAATATAATAACTTTAAAATTGTATGAAGCTTATTCAAAATGGTCTCCATAGACCATTGGTTTTACTACAGTCCTTTAAACGTAGAGGCCAGAAATCAATAGAAACTCTCACTCTCTCCATGGAAAAATTGTTCACTGTCAATCTTATGGATTGTTTTAGGGACTCCAAATTATCATGACATTTAGAGCACGCCATACTCTGTAAAACTAACCATAAATCATAATCCAGCGGATTAAGATCCAGACTACATGACGGCTAGTCTTCAGCTCTGATGAAGTCCGAAACTTTCGTTTTTAACCACGCTTGGGTGGATCGAGCTTTATGACCCGGGGCTGAGTCTTGCAAAATTTATCTAATCGTTTTTGTGTTTATTAATTATTTATTTATCTTTGCATTTGATTTTAATTTGAAGTATTATCACTGAGTGTCGAAACAAGTTTGTTTGTTAGTACCTTTTGACTATAGACAACGAAATCACAAAAAAACTGTTCTTTCAAATAATTGAATTTATCAAATCGAATCATATTATAATTATATAATAATTGTTTGTCAGTGCATCTGAACATCACTATAATGTCTATGGTCGGGTTGTGTTTACCTTTTTTACAGAATGAATTGAAATTGTGTATAGTTTTTTATTTAAGTTATAATGCTTGGAAGAGAGAATATCTTCCAAACATTATAACTAAATTAAAACCGTGGTATAGACGGAGAATTCCCCCAAAAATACGAGCAACAAAGACTATATTCAGGAAATATCTTCAAGATAAGACTTCCAAATAGCTGGTCTAGCTAATATTTCTGCAATAAAAGTTTCGGTGTTCATTATTTCGCGACGAGTACAATTAATTTTCTTAGACTATTTGCCGCGCCTGCCTCTCGACATCGTGGCATGCGCCTACTGTTTCTTACATTTGTTTCTGTCTACCGCCGCATCTTTCGACGCTCGTACGATTCGCTCAGCAAGTTCCGCCGGTCGCCGCTACGCGTAGCATGCTTAGTATTTTTCATACATTAGTTTTAATGTATATCTTACGGTAAATCTGATTAATTGAAATTTATTAATATTTTTACAAAATTATTAATAATAACCACATGTTTTGGTAAATGTGAATAATCGATCGTTTTTTTTTTTTTTTTTTTTTTTTTTTTGTAGAGGTTAATGCTTTACGCATACCGCCCCGCCCGGGGAAGTGGGGCGGTTATGTCGGACTCTCTGGCCTAAAGATGGTAGGCGGCCGGCATACCGACTAAAACCCCCCTGTGCACCAACACTCGCTTTCACGGGTGGACCACCGGAACCTGATATGACGTCAGTGGTCCACCCAGCGGCTGCCCGCTTTACGTGGGCTCCATCCCCAGTGACAGTGTCCGGGCGCACCGGGGACACTGTCCCTCCGCGGAAGGGTGCGGGTGAGACTCTGCTGCCCCAGTCTCCCCGCAACCTCACTGATGGCGGCATCAGACGCTCGTAGGCGCGCCGACGCCGCCCAGTTCGCCGTCGGCGGATCGGATCAGCGAGGAGACTTCTGATCCGCTCCGCCGCCTCCTTCTGCGAGATGACGTCCTCGCAGAATGATGCGACCGCCGTCCACTCCCTGTCGCTGGTGACCATGGACCGCGCCACGGCCGGCAGCGACAGGTCTACTCCAATGACTGCGACGAGGTCCCGGCGCTGCCCCGCCCAAGCAGGACACGACTCGAGCGTATGCTGCGCCGAGTCGTCGTCGCAGTCGCAGTGGTGACAGACAGGACTCAGTTCCCTCCTAGCGACCTTGTGCAGGTAATACCCGAAGCAACCGTGCCCGGACAAAACCTGCACCAGTCGGAAGGAAAGGGTCCCGTACTGCCGCCCTGCCCACTCTAACAAGATCGGCTGGAGCGCCTCCACGGTCCTAAAACCGGAGCCTCCAGCCGACTTGACCACTGGGCCATGATGGCCCTGCGGGCGGCCTCGCGCAATAAAAAAAAGGTTTTTATTTATTTAACCTAACCTAACCAAACCCCCGCGCCTCTCGCACGTCGCACACACCGCCCCGCCCCGCAATCCTTGGCCACTTATTACATTTCTCACTACTAGGGTTAAATTATTAATAATAACCGACAAATGTGATTAATTTATCAGTTTAACCTCGACTTTCGGTAATTAATAATAATAGATAATTATATATTATAATAATCTTCAATTATTCACTCTTACCGTAACATATACATTCATGTTCTAGACCACAGAAATAAATCAGGATAGAATGGTGATAAATACATTTTGGCATATATTTCGCGCGTGTCACTATTTCAACAAGCCACTTTGCGGGTCAACGATTCTTAGCGAGCCCGAAGTAGTGAGGAGACACATTTACCTAATTATCGACAGCCATCTATGCAACTTACTTAATCAATTGTATTTTTTGTCATACACAAATGAAAACAATTACTTACCTGTTATTACTTGCTGGATTCTCTTGGAAACCTGAAATATAACTGAATGTTTTAGATAAGTTACAAATATAAGTAAATCTTTTAGATAAGTTACATGAAGTACTAACTCTAAATTTAACTAATTTTTTAGGTAGTAAGTTTTTAGGTAATGTAATTCATTTACTTTGTAATGTTCTTAATATGATGACTATGCTAAAAAAGTATGGGCGCTTTTACTTTATGTTTTTTATGGCAAACAGGTATCTATAATATATTTACCTACTACTTTAATTTACGATGTCACAATTAAAAGGTTTTCCACTTTAAACTAAAGTTGTCTAACATTTGCTTTATTGTTTTCAGTCATAAAACAACTTTATTATTGAAAATCGATGTAATGCATACTTAAAACTATTTCATTTAAAATGTTACGTAAATCACAAAGAGAATATCCTTATTCTTACTAATATTATAAATGTGAAAGTTTGTGAGTATGGATGTTTGTTACTCTTTCACGCAAAAACTATTGAACGGATCTGGATGAAATTTGGCACAGAGATAGATTATAGTCTGGAATAGCATATAGGCTTTTTATCGCGATAACCGACATCGACGCGAACGGAGCCTCGGGCAACAACTAGTAATTAATAAATAGATGAGCTAAAATCATGTGTTCCTTGAATAAATAATTTATTTATCGATAAATACCAAAGCCACGACTGTGACACGTTGCGTCGCATTCAAGCGCATTCGATGCGACGACCATACAATCTAAGCAAAGGACTGACGTCTCACTACCGATTTGAAAATATTGTAAATCTCATTTGTATCGACGTTCGTTGCGCAGTCAATAAATGGTTATGAGTAAAAACATTGTACAGCGAAAGTAATGCGTATTAAGCTTAACGAAAAGTAAATAATTTATGATCTTCCTTGTCAAACATGGTCAAGGTGAAATTTTAATTCTCGCAAACCTTAGTTTTTAGTTATAATTAAGCACTTATCGATGAAATGAAATGGCTCTTTTCTTCGTGTTCACTATATTACTTTAATTCTTACAATTTGCGACGGAGCAATACGGCCTATTTTTGTAGATTTTATTAATTTTGTATGTCCCGAACGCAGCTATAAGAGTTGCACGGCGCAATGAGGATGCTCGATGTAAAATATATGTGAAGAATGCACATTAGTACTAAGTTGTGGCATGCGTGCCACGCCTACTTCGCCGTGCTATCCTGATCTATTTCTGTGTTCTAGAGTCTGTAGGCTGTTTTTGTACCTACCTATTATTTTTAGCAGAATACGTAACCCATTTGCATATATATATATAATATGGGATATATTCGTGGATATTTTTTGTACAGGTTCTTCAACTAAAAATCTGGAGAAATCTCTAAGAACACGAAATACATCAGAACCTTTTTCAGAAAAGAAGAAAATAAAATTAACAAGCTCAGAAGTTTCTAATAGTACAATAGATAGCAGTTATGAAACTACATTTGCATCAGGAAGTAATGATTCCTTCGATTCATGTTCAAGAGTAAATGCTTACGAAGGTAGAAAATATTCTAATAAACATTATCATAATACCAATTTAAAAATACAAGAGATGGAGAAACATGATCAAAATTTGACACAGAAGATGTTAGATATTCTTAATATATATTCCAAAAAATCAGAAGATCCACAGGCTTTGCATATAGATCAAGAAAAGGAAATCACTGAAACAGATAAAGAAAAAATATTGGTTAAAGACCCAGAAAACGATGAGCTGAAATGCCAGTTTACAGAACTGCCTAATGATCAAACATTTGCAAAATTCCTAAATGGTATCAGTGATTTTCAATCTATAGATAAGGCCCAAACCCCTAAAAAAATGTCTTTACCTCAGAAAACCAAATTCGTTAAATGGCTTGAATCTAACTACAAAATGTATAAACAGAATATTGATCAAGGTCTTATTAAAACAAATTTGGAGGCTCCTAAAGTAGGCAAAATAGCTATGTACGCCTGGGATTTTATTTTATTACGTTACAGAGAAAGAAAAAATCTGTTTCTGGTTACAAAACAAACACCTTATAGAATCTTTATGGGAGTGCACAATAAAAATCAATTTTTTGAGTCATGTATGAACATAGACGAAATTCGATACGCAGATTTAAACAAATATCCTCAAACTGTTAAAAATTTGCTTATTAATGCAACTGATTTAAAAGATAATTTTTGTATTTTATGTGGATTAGAACACTGCTGGGAATTAATTGGTTCTGTTGCAAAAGTTAGCCAAAACGATGATAATACCGAACAAATAAACGAACATAGCTTGGTTGTAAATGATGATAATACTGAAGAAACTAACGATTATAGCTCGGATGTAGAATTCATCCCACTACATAGCGACAGTCTAAATAAACAACCACCTGAAGGCTTTCTAAAAAAGAATAGTCCAATGTTATGTTTAAGCAACATTCAAAATACCTTAGAAGGCGAATCAGCTCCATCAAAATGGTTTGTTATGATTGTTGAAAATGATTTCAATGAAGTAAGATTTTTAAAAAGAGGGTTTTTTGTAAAATATGAAAGCATTGTAAGGTCAATAAATGTATGCCGAATTTCAGAAAAAACAGTGAGATTAACATCACAGAAATGTGTAAATATGAATCATGGTCAAAAATTTGGTGTTTATGCAATTCCTAACACTAACGAATATTGCGTATTTATTGGTCCATATGAATTGGAAGATTCTTTAGGAATAGAAATTATTAAACCTTTTTCAGATGTTACAACAACAAAAAAAACAAGAGGGTTTTGGATTGTTACGAACAAAGAAGATGATTTGAAAGTTGTAGATAACCCCATCAAATTTGTGAATTTAGGTAATATGAAAAGTCATGAAGCAAAGCCTATAGAAAATTACTTTAATGAGGAAAGACGTCAAAGCGGTGGTGACAAAGTTACCACATCAGAAAAAGATTCAAAAGGAGCCTTCATAAACACATCTAACCCGAGAATTAAAAAAATTGTGAAGCCAATTAAGATACGTAAGACGAATGGATTTTATCATTTAGCGGCAGTCGGCTCACTAAAAACGATATTACTTCAAAGTCCTCCAAAAATATCAGTAGGTACACTTTCAAATTCGAGCTTAATTGCTCGTCCAGATTTCTTCACAAAGAGTTTGATACGACCGAGCCTTGTTGAACACTCACCTAATGAAAATGAAAAAGATACTAACATAAAGATATTGGACGTATTTTCGCAAAAAGAGGACCCTGGCACTGATGCAAATACAAAGAAGCTTGATAAAGGCATGTTAATCTTGAAACCCGAAGAAATTAATAAAAAACTGCTTGGGAAATATTTAAATTCGGAAATTGCATCATCGACACAAGTTGATGAACCAAATACAAGCAAAGTGATATCACACTCTACTGAACAGGAACATTCATTACTTACGGACGATGTAGAATTTTCTATCGCACCGTGCACCGTGGATAAAGATGTATATGTTATTTCGGACGATGAAGAAGATAATGCTAGTCAATCTGAAGGTAGTTGGAAATATGTCCTAATCCAATGTACAAATGTTACTGATCTCGGGTGGATTTGGGGCAGACAAACGTTTGATTCACATTTATTAAGTTACATACTTCCAGGTGATCAAAATCCGAGTGCCTCTGAATTTTATCCGGAAAGTGAGGCGTTTGAAAAGTTGAATCGGTGAGTGTTTTATTATATGAACAATAATGTTTTAAAACAGATAAAGTTACGAGTCATTTCTAGATCTTATTGTTATTGGTCTACTTATAGCAGTTGCATATTTACAGTACAATGTAAATGTAAATTGGTACTTTGATCCCAATTATAACCATATTCTCAATAGTTATTGTTTTTACAGCTATTTAATATTTTATTTCCGTTTTTAGTGAAATATACACAAAAATTAATCCGTTGAAGCCCTTCGACCTGCAATGGAGAGTTCTGGATTCCACAGATGATGTACAAGGAGAACTAAACCTATTGGATTTTAATGTGTTGCATCGAGTAAGTAGCTTGTCGTTCACCTTGTGCTATTATTATAAATAGTCATGATGTTACTTGCTTAAAAAATAAAGAGTATTATTGCAGTGTACTCTTAAAATGACCTTTCACCGAGGTAATAGTATAAGTTAATGTATTCTCTCTAACATTATTTTTCGTAAGTTTCGTCTTCATTTTAAATATTACTAGGTGTCTCCAAATTTATTCCGCTTTTTTGTTTTTTATTTGGTTTAGATAGACAACTCCAGCACTATAAAGCCCTGTATCGTTAGGGACTTTACAAACATACTCAACGGACACGAAATGCACACAGACTTGGGATAACCATTTATGGATTACATACATTTTCGAGTTATCTTATGACGGGGCTTTCCTTTCGGCCAGAGCACTTTGACCCTTGGGGTCTTTAGTTGCCCCTTCCTTACCGCTCATCCTATATCCTGGTCCCTGAATCTTGCATGAGTATCAGTATATCCTTGATAGGGTCGCGCCTGTATTCCTCTAGTTCGGGGTATGCCAGTCCCAGGAGGCTTATTCTTCTTGGGGCCAACGCCAGACACGTGCATAGCAGGTACCGCATTGACTCATCTTCTTCACCACAGGTCCTACATGTCGGGCTGTTTGACAGGCCCATTTTGTGGAGAAGCTTGTTTGTAGGTTAGTGACCCTTCAGGGCACCGGTCACTGTTCTCATTTGTGATCTTCTGTACTTCCATAGTTTGTTCGTCCAGCCTTTTCCACTTTCTTTAGAAATTATTTTTCGCGCAGTGGTAAATGGCAAGATAACCATTTATTCACTGAACCAATCGTGCAGTCATTCAGAGACAGTATAAATTATTACGGCTACTTATATATAATAATAATAATCATTTATTTCAGAAATACACGGATTACATAGTACAAAACAATACACGTAGCCGCCGTATACGTAGTAATATATTTCCATAGATAAATATCTTACAAAGTAACATATCATCATCATCATCATCTCAGCCAAAAGACGTCCACTGCTGGACATAGGCCTCCCCCAAGGATTTCCACAACTCTTGATCCTGAGCCGACCTTGTCTCAGGAACAAGGTCGATTTAGGAACTAACATCCTTGCTAATATAATAAATGTGCAAGTTTGTAAGAATGGATGGATGGATGTTTGTTACTCTTTCACGTAAAAACTACTGAACGGATTTGGATGAAATTTGGCACACAGATAGATTATGGTCTGGAATAACACATAGGCTGCTACTTTTTGCAGCGATAACCGACATCCACGCGGGCGGAGCCGCGGGCTACAGCTAGTATATATATATATAAAACTTATATATAACTAAACACATTTGATCGGTGTCGTGTTACATCTCGCTGTGTTGTGTAATCGTCCGCGTAACCTTTGGTACACAACACCTTTTTATAACTTATCGATTGTAATCAGGTGTTTGGGCAGCAAGAGATACAGTCTTCACTACCAGCGACGCCATTGAGTATCAAAACATATTCGAAGAACCTTCAACAAAGTCATCCACAACAAGCCCCACGGATATTGTTACCTATAATTCATTATAAGGTAATTATTATTTAAAAATGTGAATAATAGAATAATGAATTTAATTTTTAATCAACCTTAAAAAAGAGGAGGCTATCGATTCGTGTGTATTATTTTAAAATATTTGCTTCCACTTAACTCTAATATTTAACTGATTTGAAAATATATTATTTCTATAGAATATACTTCATATTAACGAAATTCAGTTCTGATTATGGGATGCATGAGGGGTTAAGGGAACTCCCCTAATATCTATTGCAGTAAATTAATCATTTGCATTTAAAAAATATCTCTTGGTGAAGTGAAACTCATGAAGAAGACCATAGATGGCCACTTGAACATAACGTTCTACTACCGGCGCTTTTATAGCAAAGGATTTGTTTATGTTAATAGGAATAATAATTTATAAATTCACATTTATATTGTTTCAGGTTGAACAAGAGACATTGTAAATGAAAAAAAGAAAAGAAGTTCTTGCCAGTGGGTAATAGTTGTCCTTCAAACCTATTTTAGTCATGGCAGCTGATTTCAATGGAGATCAGCCTGCCCAGGACATTAAAGTGCGTGCATGTGTGTCCAAACACAGGTGTACTTTCTAATTTTTCACTCTCATAGTTCGATGAGACGGCAATCCTTCACGACCGGAGAGAGATCAGGCACAGAGGGATCACGTTGTATTATTAAGAAAATGGTGGTCATCAATCTAGGTTTAATGTGCTGGAGTCAATAACTCCAGCAAGCTAGTTTATGCTTACAAATCTCTCGAACTGCGTGACTATTGGTTAGCTACGAGCTCCTCATACAATTGTCTTTAACGAAGCTATATTGTTAATGGATAATATTTTTCCTAAATATATGTCCGTATATTTTTTTATAAGTCTATCTTAAAACCATAATTCAGGTTGGTCCCTCGAAAACTGAAATGCGGCATAAAATGGCGGCTATTTCCAAAGTTACTTGTTGGCTGCAGTTTGATTTGAAAGGTGACCGAGTCGTGTTGTAGAGCGAGAGTCGATCACTTGGGCAGTTGCTGTGCGTCGGGGACACCAATTTGCCAATGTTTGGCAAGGAGATGGTTTTTTTAGTCCGGTTTATTCTAGATACAAATAGGGCTTATGCACTAATGTGGTACGTGCATATCATTATTTTATTTAATCTCTATACTTTATCTACAAATGTGCCTTATTTAAGAAGGTATGTGCAAAAATGTACCTACGACATGTTGTCGTAGCGACAAATTGAAAAAGTGTTCAAATTGAATTATATTTTTTATAGATTATTAACTAGCTGGAAAAACATTGTATGTTTCTAGTTATGCATTTGCTCATTTACAATGAATACTTCCAGTTCTAATAGTTTATATTGCAGTTCTTAAAAATATTAGATAAATACCTACACAGAAATAGATCGAGAATGGTAGAATGGTGATAAACCCATTTCTGCATATATTTCGCGCGTGCCACTATTTCAACAAGCCACACCCACTTAGCGGGTCAACCAGTCTAAGCGAGCCCGAAGTAGTAAGGAGACACATTTACCCAATTATCGACAGCCATCTATGCAACGTGGGGTGTTGAAGTACCTATTTATTTTTACGTAATAAATTGTTTTTTTTGTCATACATAAATGAAAACAATTAATTACGTGTTATTACTTAAATTTTATAAAGGTATAATGATAGAAAAGTAAAACTCATTACTTCAATTAAAACGTTTAATAAAAATATTCATGATACTTATGAATGTTAAAAAGGATTATCCTTTTTCCTTTCAAATGACTGACATTCGTGATTTTCATTTATTCATTTAGATCAAATAAATGATACTTATGAACGTCATTAAAACAAATACCAGCATACTTTTTTCATAAGGCCAATTCGCTGACTGGGATAGGGCCTCGAGAACAATTGGCAAGAAACTCGGGCCACTATTTTAAATCGCCAGAGCATAACATTTACAATTTGGTATGATTATATCAGTGAGCATGACAATCCAGGACATAAAAAAAGAATGAAGTGAATTGTGGACTGTTTGTTCCTTGTGTTTAGTGTATGAATGTCACTGTTTTTACAAAACAGGTGTATATTTTGTTTAATGAACATGATGTTCATTAAGCAAAATATACAACTATCAGAATGCCTATTTCTTTGAATCTCTAAGTAAAACTCGTGCGCCTAAATTGTAAAAAGAGCATACTGCTCTTTTCTGTAGTATAAATATAGTTTCAATATCGGCGGCCTTTCCCCACAGTAGTATGCCATAAGACAAAACGCTGTGAAAATTACTTAAATATTTTAAATATATTTTTCCTTAATAATAGATTCTCTGGGAAACCTGAAATATAACTGAATGTTTTAGATAAGTTACAAATATAACTACATATTTTAGATAAGTTATATTAAGTACTTAAATAACAATTTTTAAAAAAGTTCCTTGATGACTATGCCAAAAAAGTATGGGCGCTTTTACGTTATGTTTCTATGGCAAACAGGTATCTATAATATATATACCTACTTTAATTTACGTTGTCAAAATTAAAAGGATTTTCATTTTAAACTAAAGTTGTCTAACATTTACTTTATAGTTTTCGTCATAAAATAACTTTATTATTGAAAATCGATGTAATGCATGCTTAAAACCAATTTCATTTAAAATGTTTCGTAAATCACAAAGAGAATATAATAAATAAACAGATGAGCTAAGATCATGTGTTCTTTGTAAATAATTTGTTTATCGATAAATACAACGACTGTGACGACACGTTGCGTCAATCTCTAGCGCATTCGATGCGACGACCAACCAAACGACAAACCAATCACAGCAAAGGACTGCCGTCTCATTACCGATTTAGAAATATTGTAAATGTCATTTGTTTCGATGTTCGTTGCGCGCTCAATTAATGGTTATGAGTAAGAACATTGTACAGCGAAAGTAATGGATATTAAGCTTAACGAAAAGTAAATAATTTATGATCGTCCTTGTCAAACATGGTAAAGGTGAAATAATAATTTTGATTCTCGTAAAACTTAGTTTTTAGTTATATTTAAACACTTACCGATGAAATGAAATGCCTTCTTTCTTCGTGTTTACTTTACTACTTCGATTTTTACAATTTGCGACGGAGCAATACGGCATATTTTCGTAGATTTTAATAATTTTGTACGTCCCGAACGCAGCTATAAGAGTCGCACGGCGTAATGAAGATGCTCGATGTGAAATATATATGAAGTGTGCACATTAGTACTAAGTAGTGGCACCCGTTCCACGCCTACTTCGCCGTTCTATCTCGATCTATTTCTGTGGATAAATAGATCTAATATTTTGTGTGGCTAAAGCTTAATTTAAGTAGCATGCAAGTTTAGTAAATAAATACATACCTTCTATTTTTGTTTATTAGAATAATTAAAACGACAATTAATGTTTTGCTAAACTCGCATGGTGTAAATTATCCTTAAAATACTTATACTCTATACGTGTGTTAAATGTTTTTTCAGTTTTAGAATATGAAATTCCGAGTCTGGGTGTATTTTGTGTGTATGTTTGTAAAGTCCCCCGCAATACAGAGCTTGTTCTCTATTGCGGGAGTTGTCTTTTTTAACAAACAAAAGAACCTTTGATGGCAGAGGAGCCATATTATGACGTTTGTACAGCCTGGCCACGAACGGCCCGCGGCCGCGGCGAGCGGTGACAACAAATGTCGTATAACGCAATGAGGTGCCCCGTGACGACGCGCGTAGTTTTTGCTGAGCGACTAGCGGCGTTAACAAGCGTACGAGTGAGCCAATGCGAAATATCTCACTTAAAATATGAACTGCTTTCGAGGCTAAGCTGAGCCATTTTGCATAATGCCATATCTAAGTACGTCCATTTTAATCGCAGCCGCTAAACGCTAGTAGGTGTACGTGGCATAGTCACTGCTCCGCTCGCCGCAGCCGCCGCTTGCTGCCGCCGCTTGCCGCTACCGTTACCACCAAAAGGCGTGGCCAGGCCGTTATAGGAATTTATTTCGATGTGTATTTGAAATTCGTAAAATGTCAATTACCTAGATTTAAGGTTTTCATTGTAAAAAATTAAATAAGACGTCAAACGCCCCGGTAGTTGTAGTTAAGTGGTCTAAAACAAGAAATATGCCCTCAATAATAGTGTGCGTTTCGATTGCTTCGCAAAGTTATAAAAACCGAAAAAACCGTTTCGATCGCGCGGCCACGTACTATTTGTTTTGGGCTGATTTCGTCTTTTTAACTTCACTAACAGCTCTATATGTATTTATTGGTGTCGTTAGTTTTGATAAAATAAGACCTTAACTCTTGTAACAGTTTTGCTGTATGAAGTCGTAGTTTTAAAGAAATAATTAACATTAAAGAAACAACGAGTGGAGGATTGCGCGGCCATAAACTTCCAAAGCGAATATTACGTTAAATATTGATCTAGAGCTTCCAATTCTTTTTTTGACAAATTTTGACATTCATTTCATTTACAAAAAGAATTAGATCTCTAACCCAAATAGAGATGAGATCTCCATGGCCGCGCAATCCTCCGCGTTTCGTTCGCGCGGCCACCTTAAAATCCTTATAACTTTTTAAATTTTACTTTCACAAAATCAATTTTTGCACACTTCGATCTTGACAAATTTCGTCAAATAATAATAAATTCTTTATTTTCAGATAATTTCTTGTCAAAATCATTGACGAATTTTTCGAAACGCACACCAATAATGCATGTATCGATTAGGTACTTACCAATGATATTTAAACAAAGACAGCTTCATACGCGGCGTTCAGTTTTTAACCGACTTTAAAAAAGGATTAGGTTCTCAATCCGACTGTTCATTTAATGTTTGTTACGCGATTATTCCGCCAATTATGAATTGATTTTGGTGGTCGCATAAATATAAATTTTATCGAAATTGATTCAGCGCTTTTATAGAAATCAAAACAAAAAAATATATCCACCTATTGAACTCTACTAATACTAACTACGAGTAGGTACCTATCATACAACTATCGATAACGAACTATCGTACTAAAGATTGAAGTCGGTGCTAAGGCTACTCCTGTCCCCAGCTTGTCACCGACTTTGAACTGTTTTTAGTTATTTTTCGTTTTTTGAAGTGGGTTAATTTTTTTGTTGCTAGTTAATGCGATAGATTATACAGAAAAAGATAGGTCGACGACAATTCCTGGCCGTTAGTGCCATATGTACGTGTTCCTTACTATAATATCATTGGGTATAAAATCATCATTTTTTATGTATTTATTTGTTATCTGTGATAATTTCATTTCAACGGCGTACAGATGTCGCTTGTTAAGAGTCAAATCATACTACAGTAAGCGCGTTATTAACTGAGTCGTCATAAATCATTTCTCTATGTCTATCTCCCTTGCATTTACTATGGAGCGCTTAGTGAAGGGCGTAACAATAAAATAAATATATCGATGAGTAACGTTTAATAGCGTTTCTTGTTCATAAAATTTAACGAATTAACAAAGTTTAGATTTTAAACTATATTTACGGGTTTTATGTGTATGAAATTAAATATTATGAATATAATTAATGACTACAAGATATCAAATTAAATACCAGTATAAACCGTAAAAATAGTTTATTTTTACAAGATTTTATTTAGCTTGCAATGTATGTTAGTTAGTTAGTTTGTATGTTAGCAAATCTTGTGAGCTAGATTTGAAGTACTTTCCGGTGTTTGATAAAGCTGAAATTTGGCACCATGGAGCTGGTCTGATGATGCAGTCGGAGGATGGCCATAGGAACTCTTCAACGAAACAAGATAGCCGCGTCGGGTTTGAGTGTTTTGGATTTATCTTGACGAGAACTATATTATTAGATGGGTATACAGAACGTGATGATGAATACGGAAGGTGGCCATGGCAACTCTTCAAGGAAACAAGATAGCCATGTCTTGTTTGGGTGTTTTGGATTAATCTTGACGAGAATTATATTCTTAGATGGGTGTTCAGGACAAGATGGTGGCCATGGCAACTCTTCAACGAAACAAGATAGCCGTGTCGTGTTTGGGTGTTTTGAATTTATATTGACGAGTACTATTTTCTTAGATGGGTGTTTAGGACGTGATGACGTGATGATGAAGTTGGAAGGTGGTGATGGCAACACTTTAACGAAACAAGATATCCTTGTCGTGTTTGGGTCTTTTGGATTTATCTTGACGAGTATTATATTCGTAGGTGGGTGTTCAGAACGTGATGATGAAGTCGCAAGGTGGCTACGGCAACTCTTCAACAAAACAAGATAGCGGTGTCGTGTTTGGGTGTTTTGGATTTATCTTGATGAGTATTATATACCTAGATGAATGTTTAGGACGTGATAATGAAGTCGGAAGATGGCTCGTCGATGGCGTTTTTGGACTTGTTGATATAGCTTCATGGCTAATATATTTTTAGGTGGAGTTCAGTGTGTGATGATAATGTTCAAAGGTAGTCATAGAATCTTTTCAACGAAACAATACGACCGTGTCGTGTTTGGGCAAGAACCCAAACACGACACGGCCGTATTGTTTCGTTGAACATGGGTGTTTAGTGTTTATGCATTAAATATTCTTAAAAGATTAAGAATATTTAATGCATAAACACCCATGTATTACATAAATACACTATAAAAGCTTGTATTTATTTTTTTTTTTTTAAATATAAACCTATTCATGTGTATGTCCATATATAAATAAATATCCTATACAGAAAGAAAGTTAGGTAAAGAAACAAAAGCGTACAAATCATTAGTGACTCATTGACACGGCTACCTGCGCAGGTTGCCGTTTATCGATAACAGCCTCGACGCGCTGCACATTCCTATTTCTATTGACATTTATATCCCGACGACTCAGTTGTTAACGCGCTTACTACACGGCAGAGTCGAAGCGCATCAAAGCGTCAATCTAACTCTTAACATAGCCCATTCACCCTTATCTCCACAAAGTAATGCACATACTAAGTACTCTGTCAAGAATGTACCGGGAAAAGGTCAGTAATACACAAAATGTTAATTATTTTTCCAATTTTATTGTATCGAAATAAGGTAGGCTCAAAAAATGTATTAGCGAAATAATACATTTTTTGATCATTCATTGTAACGGGCATATGAATACGGGCATATGAACTGACTAGTTGGGACTACTTAAATAATATACGTACAAATATAATGTTGCTTAATTGGTAAATTGTTTAGAAATTTGACGAAGCAGACATTTTTATGGACTTGAACAGCTGGAACAAAAATAAGGTTTGGCAAATCGTAACCCAATTAAGATACAAATGTATACTTTTGCATTAATTGACAAATCAGAACCAAAATGTGCTGTTAAAACACGTTTGACCAATTAGAACTTTCTTTTGACTTGACTAGTTGGGACTACTTAAATCGCTGGAGCTATATCCGGTGAATACGGTGGTTATTCGATGGTATTTGTTGAGTTTTTGGTCAAAAATTCTTTAACTATTATGGCCTCATTCGATGGCGCGTTTTCATGGTGCAAAATCCAAGAATTCTCCTTCCACATATCTGACTTTTTTCGACGAATATGAAATGGTAATTTTATTTTAAACCTGCCTCGACAAGGGTG
Organism: Trisateles emortualis; assembly: GCA_947095525.1. NCBI lineage: Eukaryota > Metazoa > Arthropoda > Insecta > Lepidoptera > Erebidae > Trisateles > Trisateles emortualis. The sequence goes on along the minus strand of OX352736.1, from coordinate 9,668,396 downwards.
AAATTTTGAGTGAATATTTTTTTATTAGTTTTAAAAGCATATCTAAACAGCTAGTCCGTTCTGACGGTTGCAAGTGCCTGTCAGAAGAGTAGTTTTAGAGAAGTCTTTTTTTTTGTTTTATGCCAGTTTATTGTGGGCGTTTTCAAATATGCGTTTTTTTAATATTTGTTTAGTTGTAACTTCTATAAAAACCTGTTTAAAGCATGACTCAAACTATGCGTCATTGTCAAGCCTGATATCTATATCTGATATATCCTGATATTAAAATGTCATTGTTCTAGGCTCAAAATCCAGGAAACAAAATCAGGAATACGTTTGTATGGAAAAAAAGGTAGTGGCAATCGCTCTTAAGTATTCTATGGTATAAGATAAAAACATGTCGTGTTCACATTGGACTCTTAATTTTTTTTAAATATAAATAAAAAGAAGACTCGCGTATTTGACTTCGTGCGTCTGTCTGTACACGACCAATGTCTTCTTTTTTTTATTTTTTATACTACCAAGGTGGCAAACAAGCATACGGCCCGCCTGATGGTAAGCAGTTACCGTAGCCTATGGACGTTTGCAACACCAGGGGTGTCACTCACGCATTGCCGGCCTTTTAACCTTCTTTTTTTACCTTAGAAGGAATATGTGCTTGTACTTTGTGGAGATAAGGGTGAATCGTTTTATATATGACACTTCGATTCTGCGCTAGTATGAATTTTGTTTTTATTTTAAAGACTGTTAATATTTGACTGAATAATTATTAAAATTATTAGTTTCTCGTATATGTTCCAACCTATTGTTTATTCATAAAACTATGTAAGTAGTTGTAAGATTAGCATTATTATAGCATGGCATTAGAAAAATAAAATAAACAATCTTGATTTTATAAGTTTTATTTTGGCATAAAATAGTATTAAGTACCTACCTAAAATAATATTTTTATATTACTTCCTTTATATTACATACATAAATATATAACTATTATTTCCTTACAGTTTGAATTCTAACTAAAAATAATAGGAACGTGTTTAAATAATATAGGTGTAACAGCTGTAAAGTAACAGGTCATATATAGTTTTTTTTTTAATATGATAATGATGTTATGTAGCTGAGATAACAATATTTTCATCTCGGCACCGTACCTACATGCCGGTGCAAAAAATATACTTTAGCTACAACTAACAAAGGTTCAAACTATTTAATAATATGTGCAGCTATCGGTAATTTTTAAGGAGTAGGACACTGCTAGAAATTACCGATACTGCTAAACTTACAAAGTGTATACAAGGTTTTATTTTTATTACTCTCAACGTATTTGACGTGTTTATCTTACTCGTCATGAGAAACAGAATGAACTTTATGGTGTAAATAAGTAGGTATTTGTTGTTGAAATAAATAAAATCATTGCAAAGGCCCGGATGATATAGCTGCAGAAAGTGAGTCGGTTTATACTAAGACAGTATAAACCGACTCACAGATATTTTAGCTTTTGCGAGTGGATACGAGGCCAACAAAAGTAGGTACTCGAGTGAATAATCTATTGGTGGTCGATCTAATTAACAATAGTTTTAAAAAATAATCCATTTATTGTATGTAATAGATTCTAGCTTATGATTTATTCATTTTTTGTAATATGTTTCAACACTTAACATAATCTATGCAAACTTATTAATTTATGATGGCTATGATATGCGAGCTGAGATCCAAATCACAAAAATAATTATTTATTGAAAAGATTACAGTACTTAGTTCTTTTCACAAAAGTATGTTTAATAATTTATTATTATTTTGCATTTTAAATATACATATATTATGTATATATTGTCAACCCTGACTAATCATTTGATAGATAATTTAATAATGTGACTTACTTCGTGAACAAAGCTGTTTTTTTATACAAGTTAGAATATTTTTACAAAAATAGTTAAGAAACGAAGTAAGCCACAATAGCACATTTTATCATGGTAGATAAGTGATAATGCCAATACCAGTAATTTTGCCTACGAAACGAAACTTCACCTAGCACTAGTGCCAAGCAAGCCGTTACGACTTTTTACTGAGTCAAAAAAAATATTTTATTCAATTGCTTTAAGAAAAGTATCGCATTACCAACCCTTACTATTTTGCGAACGAACAATATGACTCGGTAGCCGAGTGCTAGGCACGAGGACAGGTAATTAATAACTATCTATAGATGGACTCGGTAGCCGGGTTCTCGGCGTACAGCGTACCTATCAAAGAACCCGGGAGTCGGGTTCTTGGCACTAAAAGTGCTAGTATACAAAAAGCTTGGTACCTATATTTTCTTTATAATCTGTTTACTGTAAATATGACTGACGTTTACAACACACCATTTTGGCAAACCAAATGTCACGCCTTCTTTATTCTTGACAATTAACACAATGGAAGCAAAGTTTGTAAAACCTGCATTGTGTAGCAAGCAAGCCTATATTGTCACAACAATGCATATTTATTAGGTAGGTAACCGAAACAAATATAAATAGTTTGTGAATACATGAAGTTTGGTTCCACGGGCAAAATAAGGGAAATCAAAAGTACTTTAAATGTATTATTTTTATACGTTTAACGGACCTACTATTGTAATTTCACTTGTATAATGCACGAGAGGTAAATATTGCTGACGTTGATGTTGCAGTATGAGAAAGCTAAAGTCACATTTACACAATGCAGGTTTTGCAAATAAAGTTTCATGTCTTTATTATACTCTGCGAGAAATAACGATATCTCATTTGTCAAGTAGTTTAGAAGTTATGCGGGAACAATCCTCCTTACTTTTGGCGTCGCCGTAGTCGGGTAAAGAAGGTATGGTACGAGAATTGTTTTGCAAAATTGGCATCATGTAAATAGTTAGGTATTTTAAAACATGGAAAACAGATGCTTTAGGATAACACAACTTTGATAAATAATAATAATTAATACTATCGATTTTGTACATTTTGCAGAATTGCTATTATTATTTGCAAAATTGCTATTATTATTTGCAAAATTGCTATTATTATTTTATAAGTGCCTGTCAAATATGTATGCGGCTCATATTTTTTTTACATAAGTGCTCTAATATTATATGTACTATGTATTTACAATTGGTAGTTTTTATTATTGCTTTGTTGCGGACATTTTGTTTAATTATATGTTTCTGAAACAAAATAAATTAGTGTGGTATATTTTATAAATAATGAATATAATATAGGCAACTTGATTCTACCATATCCTTATTATTATTATATATATTTCAGGTAAACATCGACAGGGTGGATTTAAACGACAAAGCTAAATATTTTATTATCGTTATGATAATTACACGGAAAAATAACAGGCACAGATATATTACTGACAACACGTTGTAGAACAAGTCACTAGAACGGCTACTGGCTAAGTTGGAACAGGGAAAGGGCGTGCAATAGGGCCTATTCTCACTATGACGGCCAATTCCTTTCTGTATTAATGTAACTAACTTTGTTGTTCGGCCTGTCTTACTCTGCCCGTCATAGTAGGAACTGGTTAGTACGAAGATAACTTCTACAAGCAATCCCGACGCTAAGTTCTGTCGGTGGTGGAGGAGCGGCGAACGTTGTTTCGTTGTGGGATGACGAATTCAGCGTGGCGCGGTGACATGAAGGGGTTGGTAGCGGCGAAAGGCGCGCTTATTGAGCCCTGACGTTGCGGAGGCGCACGCCTGGGGCCTGCATCGCTCCGACCCGCCTCGCCCCGGCCCGCTTCGCCCCGACCCGCTTCGCCTCGCGCCGACTCGCCCCGCCCCACACTCGCCGCACCTCTGCGACAAGCGGCATCATGGTCACCGTGTGCCGCATCAAGTTTCTCATACTCTAGGCACTAGGTCGGGGCGATACACCTCTAGTCTCAGAACTATCCGAGTCAGTACGCTCACCTGGGTGGCCCCCCGACGTCTGCAGCGGCAGACAGCTGGCGCGGCGGGAGTGCAGGTGGTGGGCCCGGCGGCCGCCCAACTGGCGCTCCCACTCGGGGTGGAATCTGTAAACGGGACCTTATTACTCGCTAGCCAAATTACTCTTACATTTAATTTTTTAAAAGAATAATAAACTGAGAAAGAAATAAAACTACTATTCGTATAAGCAGTAATTTTTTCGTTTAAGCAACATTTTTATATTTTGCTAAAAAAACAAAAAAATAAAATGGGTGTCGCAGGCAAGGTCACACCGCAGAAAGAAAGGTACACGTGACCGAAATAAGTAAAATAAGGCGCGCAGCCGTCGAGGTTACATCAGGGCGGCGCACACCTTCACCTGGATTAAACGAGCGGCATCTCGAAACCCTGGATCGTTTTTCCAAGCATAACAGCATTTCAAACTGTCTCTATATCAGTGTATGGAAAACTCACAACTGGAGGATCGGGCGGTCGCGCGGGCGCTGCGTGTGAGTGCGCACGCGCTAACCGCTGGTGTGCGGGGGGGGCTGCGGCCAGGGGGAAAGTGGGGGGAGGGGGCCGGCGCGGGGGCAGGCTGTCGGCGCGCTGCGCTCGCTCGCTGGGCCGCTCGGGCAGGGGTCCACTGGCGGCCTGCTCTGCGGGCGGTCCACTTGCGGCCCGCTCGGGAGGCGGCCCACTCGCAGCCCCCGCGGTGGTCACTCGACGTTCTACCGGGTCCCTCTCATCGCCGCCCTCTGGCTTGCTGGGTGGTGGCCGCGTCTCTGCAGTACGGCTCACCGGTGACCGTCTTTCCGCCTGTTTATGAATTAAGAGAGATTTAAAATGGCACCTGTGTATGATCGGCTTAGTTGACGCTCGACCACTGAAAAGATTTTAATCTATTGAACTTAAAAAATCTTGGAAAAATAGAGATAACGCAGTACCATAGGGCTGGTCCTCCTGCGAGTGTCATCAGGTGATGGCGTAGCGCGGAGGGGTGGGGGTGCGAGTGCGTCGCACGGTACAGGGGGAACGCGTGCCGCTTGTTCCAGAATACCCTTTTTCTGTTCATGTCCGGCCGCGAAGTATGAGAACACGCACAGCACCGCGTAACATATCTGATCTGCCTGTAACATTTGATGTTGTTGCTTAATAGATAGCAGTGAACACAAGTTAACTAAATAGCTACACAATAAAAAAACCATAATAAACACAAAACGGATAAAATAATAGATAAATAACAAAAAATATAACAACACATACGTACACAAAATAAAGTGGATGTGAGCTATGGAAAACAAGGTGTATAATTCAAATCATGTCCATTGGTCTCAACAAAGTAACGGGCAAGCCACAAGGAGAAGTAACGGTGAAGATTTAGCACTATTTTTTCAGCCTACAACATAAACACACGTAAAAGGAACTAAAACAGAAAGAAAATTGATACAAAAATAGAAAACAGCAACTAATTTATAACACACACATGTTTGATAATGCTTACCATTACAGATTTGTATCTTCTTTGTATAATCTGCCTGGTTTTTGGATCTGGAACATAAAAACGAGACATCACCATTACCTACTTCGTATAACAGAGAGATCAAAATCGATTAGATACCTATTAACCATGCAGCATAAAGGTAGTATCTATTGGCAAACAAACAAAAGAAAATTAATACACTAAGTAGATACTATATACGAATAGATATATATACGAATAAGTAGACAATACACTAAGTGTATTAAATCCGTTTGTTCCTTTTTTCCTTATTTAAAAAAGAAATACAATTTAAAAGAAAAAGTAAGAATGATTATTTTTTTATGAAAGTGAAAAGTTATGTGGACAGCGTAAAGGATTATGATTTTCTTTCATCCAACAGAAGCATGAGTTTTATCAAGAGTAGTCAGAAGTTGACGATTGTAGCTCGGATATCTTGGATATGAGTGCTGGTATCCCATACGGCTCCGAGCTGCAACCAATAGGTACTGTTACTGCTGCATTATAAAGATGTCTATCGAGGGCATCATTTGTTATGCAGTGGACAGCATTGGGTACATTTAAAATACATGAGCCATGCCAACAAACATGCCTTTTTTTCTGTAGAGGGGAAATGCTTCACGCATACCGCCTCGCCTGGGGAAGCGGGACGGTTATGTCGGGCTCTCCGGCCTAAAGACGGTAGGCGGTCAGCATACCGACTAAAATCCCCCTGTGCACCTATAACCCGCATACGCGGGTGGACCACTGGATCCTGATATGACGTCAGTGGTCAACCCAGCGGCTGCCCTCACTACGATGCCAATATGCGTAGCTTAACTGCGAAAAAAATTTCCTAAAATCTTCTACAAATGCAATCCAATTAATATTTTACGGGCCAGTTTGGGCTCTATCACCATATGCAAAGGCGAGATGTGGCGATTGTAGACGTTTTCAAGTTGACAGGCGGTATTGAGCCTCTGTTTGACTGCTTCCCTTGTTTATACCTAATTACATCATAGTTTATCAACTTACTGAATTCTTCTAAAACGAAGATACCGCCATTCTGCGTGAAACATTTCCTTATATGGTCCAGCCGCACGAAAAACTGTAACATAAACAATACATAATAATTTTATTGGAACTAGTTTTATTTTAATCATGAACTACAAACTGAACGTAATATTTATACACACGTGCGCACACGTAGCCACAAACATTTACCATCGAAATTAAAATATTTGGCCAAAGTAAAACCCGTCAAAGAATGGGAGTAGAACTGTTTGTCGAGTCGCTATACTGTTTCGTTAGTAATACAGCAATGTAGGTTATACTGTATTTAATATAACATTTTGTATATTTACAGCAGACAATATAATCCCTTTCTTTATCTTCATAGTTATTCCAATTACCCGTTTATGCACAAAAGTAATATATTGCCCCTTCTCTTACTCTATCATCAGTAAAATCGTTTTTTTTCACTGTTATTGGGATATACTTAATTACTTTGAAATAAGTAATTATTACGTACCTACATCTGGCTCAAGTAGGTACCTCTAATAGGAGTAGGGCAATAAATAGGTGCTCGTTATGGTACCTATTTTGTGTATTTACCTAGAGCAAGTGTTTTACAATAATAAAATAAATATAACACAGTAAATCAATACAGCTGTAGCCTACATGCTAGCTAGAAACAAAATATTAATAATATATTTCCTTTGGCTTTATAAGTTTTATACCTATAATATAAATTATTATGTAAAATGTATTTACAGATACCAATAATATTTACATATTACACAACAAAATCACCAAAGAAAATATAATGTTTTTAAAAGAAACCATGCATACATGCGATACGAGCAGCGCGATGCGAGGACGACTCGATACACTAACCTTGTGAAACAATGTTACCGCCATCAATCAATAGTAAGTGAACCGTTTCGTCAGATATTCGGAGCAAATATATGTCAACATGCCAATTTATTTTGTCGATTGTTTAATACTAAACTGCCACACGACTCCATTAGCGTTTGGAGAAGCTGGCAATTGAGTTGTAACAGATTCGACGTGGCATCGTATGTTTCAGCGGTTGAAACATCGAGCTAGAGCTTGGTAGGGAGCTAGGCGGGCGGGAGTGGCGGAGTGCTGGAGTGCTCAGTGCGAGGTCAGGTGCGGTGCGGGAGCGGGAGTGGGGAGTGGGGTGGCAGGCCCGGGCCGCGCCGGAACTTGTGAGATGGCGAATGCTCTACGACTGACCTCGTGACTCGCGTCCGTTAAGCTTTAGCGCTGACGTGACGCTCGCTCGGGTTCCGGGTGATAGGGGACGAACGAACTAAATCTCGGCACAACGTGCGAGAGCGAAAGATCGAGACCGCTCGCCGGACGATCCACGATACGAATGCAAGCTGTCGGGTGCGTTAATATAAACAGATAATAAACAAAGGGCGTCTATGTGCATGCACGACTGCGCGCTTCGGCGCTCGCCGCACTCGGGAGAACTAATACAACGCTAACAACGGCTAAAAACAATCTGTAAGCCTCAAAACTACAAGTAAAGCCCTACGACCTCGAACGATCATCGCTAATTGCGAGTCTCACGGTGGCCGTGACTTGATCTTTAAGGTCGTAAAGGTCGTGTCGATCATCGTAAGAGCCAGCCATTACTATTGAATGAACCACTGTGTACCTCGAAATCCTTTTGCGCAGCGGCGCGTGTTCGGCGTGTCCGGAAAGAGTAGAACAGACAAAAATATGAGATTAGTTGAGGGCGGCCGAGCGCGTGTCAAGGACCATCTCAAAAGTTCCTAGCGGAGCGCCCCCGTCCGGCGCCGCGGCGGCTGGCGAGCACTCGGCGGTATACGGCTTTGTACGGGTAATGCAGACAAATAGCACATGCACAAGTCGTATGGAGATATAAACGTATATCAGATGGACAACGGTTAATCTTAAAAGGTAAAAAATAATCTAAACTATTACATCGAATAGTAGATAAGGATATTTAAGGGCAAAAATACTGGGTCTCAATTAGACCTAAGCTGTTCTCGACAATTATACGGAATTAGTAAATGCAAAATCACTTGAACGTTAAAAGAAAATAAATAAGTAAGATATAAATACATAAATACAGTATAATATAAAAAAATATATTTATAGAAAAATCGAAGGAAATCCAAGTAGGAAAGTTTGAGTGGTCCTTGCGTCCGGATATTTTTTTGATTTGAAAATAATTAAAGATTATAATTTGGGGTATTTAATGAAAAATATTGTCTTAACTGATTTAACTAGGTATACATAGTAGGTATCGAATAAATTAATTTGTTCTTATATAATTAAAGGTATGTCTCTGTTGGATATGGAAGCTTCATAAAAGTACGATAATATGTATAACAACGCGCTAACGGCACCGATACAATATTGAAACAATGAAGCAATGCCAGCGCGGACTCCGTTCTCCATATAGACTATCATACAGTATGATTGTACGACATTCTATATTAGTAGATACATCACTCAATCGAATCGAGACTTTTCCCAAATCAAGCATTTACACTGACATAAATATATCTTACCTGGGTTGAATCGCATGATAATACCAAAACTTATCGATAAATAGATCGAAATGTTTCAATCTAAGTTGATTTTTTGTTAGTTTTGGTACATCATTATAATAATTTAAATAACATAAATAAGCTGACAAAAAGACGAACACACGTACAAAGCTGTGAAACGTACCTTGCTATGGTGAAACAGAAGTCCGACGCCTTCCATGCACACCTTTGAATTTAGTGAAAAAAGCATTTTAGTTATGTAAGATTTATGTATGTGTGATTCAATGAATGTAACATATTTTGCAGAAAGATTTTTAGAAGAACGGCCTAAACCCTCTCTCTCTTTTAATAGAGGAGAGGAGAACATAATATATAGGTTGCTATTATTATAAATATGCCTCGAGGAGCCAACTTCATGATACCATATTTCTGTAGACCGAAGTATTTTTAGAACTATCAAGATTATTTTTATCACTAAGTAGGTATTTGAAATTTTATTTGAAACCTACAAAATTTTGATGCGATACATTTTTTGTACTACCTAGATGGCAAACAAGCATGCGGCCCAAAGTTAAAATGCTCACCAAAAAAATTTAAACTTTATTGTATACGGGTTAATTTTAAAATTGACTTTCCACGACACACCTCACGGCTGAGTTGACAGAATAGTAATAAGCGTGTTCGTCTGTCTGATTCTACGTAGAACGTCACATTTTGTTTTATTTTATTTTATAACTCTCTTGCGAACACACGGAGTTTCACGATTGAATTTAAAGTGTTTTCAACACTTCAAATTCAGTCGTGAAATATTAAAATGAAAGCATCATGTTTATCAACAAAGGTTACAAAATGTGTTTGAAAGAACTACCTAAGTAATGTGTGTTACCTGAATGAGTCCACCCTCGCCAGTGGCGCAGTCCTGTATGGGGAACTCCCCGCCGAGCTCAGCTGCGTCTTGCCGTCGTCCGCTCTTCTCCATTGCTTCTTTTATACAGTAGTATAGCGCTTTGCACTGAAAATGTATGTGATATTACTATCAATATATGTTTATGCCAAATTTATTATAATACGTAAGTACGCCCACTTTATTTTTGACAAAAAAGATAAAAACAAGAAAAGAACATGAATTAAGTAACTTTATAACATATTGATATTACGTAGGGACCGTCGAAATAAACTTTTGCCATTACTTTGGCTTTTATGCCATTTTTCTTATGTCAGTACCTAATAAATACGGCGTACCAACCGTACTTGAGCCAAATGGTGTACGTGATGATGGGAAGAGACCTGATGTTATGTCTATATAAATAGGTGGATACCGTGTTATAAGTAGGCTCGACATTACAACACTCACACCAGTTAAGTTTAACGGAACTGTGATTCCAATAAGTAAAGATGACAAGCATCTGGGGCTGCAGATTGGCAATTGGCAAGCACAGATTTCCAATCTGAGCTGGAAGGTCACGGGAGCCCTGCGGTCACTCTACCGGTTGAAAAAAATTCTTTCGTCTTAAGACTAAGAAATAGTTGGTGAAAACTCTTATTTTTCCCATAATTGACTATGTTGGTGTGTTATCTCGACCTGAATGCAGATCTACTGAACAAACTGAACCGACTTCTCATTAATAATAATAATTAATATTTTCGAATTTAATAAAATTGTATATCGCAATTATTTGTGTACATATAATATGTTACGAGCAGTATTGCAGTAATTCGAAATGTTTTTACGTTAATAAGTTTGATATTAGTACCTTCTTAGTGTAGTATTTATGCAGTTGCGTCTGTCCGCCGTTCTTCCTCCAAAGGCACAACACTCGTATCTTGGGACTGTACGTCATGTTGACTAACCTTTCGTACCACCACCTCTCCACAATAGTACCTGGAATTGCAGAAATAACTAGTTGCCCTATACCTGAACATATTTAAGATTTTTCTATATTAGGAATTTGATGGCATAAATTCTTTTACATACATCCAAAAAGCATTATATTATTTTATGGAGACACTGGTTGTTTAAAATACCCATCCAACTCTTTATATATTTTTGCTTACCAGAACAGTGTTGAGTATGCATCTGGCTTCGTCTTTACAAAAGAGTGTAGGTACATCTGAATCAAACACTAGTTTGTAGCTTGTGCCGTACCTTGCGTGGAGCGTAGCACGAGTCCATCATCGCGCACCTCCATGAAGCGTAGCTCGCCCGCCGCATCACCTTCGTGGACCGTGAACGAGGCGCGCCGCAGCAGTCGCGACCCCAAGGGCTTTAGTTCTATGTCGTTGCCATGCTGATAATAAATGATACACAATATGAAAAAAGGTACAAAATAAATGTTATTGAGCAATTTTAAGACGAATCGTACGTGTGATCCACGATTCGCTAGCTATATTAGGTCTCGTGCGATATGGAGCGACACTATTGCTTTATAAAATCAACACAGTTCCATACTCCGAGCTCATAGAGACTTGATTTTACTATAATAAGATTATTAATTTGGTTTATATTATATTATCACATGAGCACCAATAAAGTAATATTTGTTGTAAATATAAAGGTAGTTTTGTACGTTGAATTTGATATTTAAATTTATTAAAATTTTCGAAGTACAAATCGACACGAATATAATATATAAGAGTAAAATATATGACATGTGCTTATATCAGTTTAAACTGACTAAAAACCTAACACTATTTTGGTAATTCTAAATGTTCACTACAACTTAAGGATAAAACTTTATATTTCCCATTTTACTGCAAGTATGTTTACTCACCAACGTATGAACTACATCGAGTAGGTGATTGACCTCTTGACTGTAGACAAGTCCGATATGACTCTTAGCAAGCAACCGCCTCACTTTATTGCGAACTATATCAGGCTCCACTCCAAACACTACCATTGCAGCCGTTAAATTGTATAATGCCGTAGATAACAGGCGGTCTTCTTCGTGCTCGAGCCGTTTCCGTTCAGTTTCGCTCAGGCATTTGTACCTCTCCATCATTTCGTTGGCACCCTGGTCCATGCCAATCATGTCCCGCTCTTGGCTCACGGCGTCCAGGAAAGCGTCTTCCCAGAACTGCATTTGGTCCCATAAGCTTGATCTCTCTTTACCTTTAACAGATAACGACTTATGTTTACAGACACAATTATGTAATTAATAATGCGCAACAGATGTACCTAGTACCTGGATGACTGGTACGTTGCTCAGTTTTTTTTTTTAACCTAAATTGCTCGTTTAAAGGTATACATGTGGCAGGCTATTTTAGTAGGGTAGTATCATTGTTTTACTTCTAAAAATCTCAAGTCTTTTTGAGTTTCTCATCAGATGAGAAATTCGGCCAGTCAATAAGCGTGGACAAGTTCGTGCAAGATAATGAGTTCGAGCGTGCAAGCCTTCTGGCACTAGGATTTTTAAAATAATTTGGCTATGGGGGTCTCTTGCCTAAAAAAGTTTAGGAATCCCTGCTATAGGAATTTATGCAACAAACTTGCAACACTTGTTCATACTACATGAAACGTTAACTAACTAAAGTAAATAATTGAATTACGTCGCAAGGCTTCAAAATTTTGTTGGTATCTACAACAAATATTCAAAAATTTTACCAATAAGACCCTGATAGAGGTAAGTGCGCGCTGTGTCCGGCGACGTGATAGGCGACGTGACAGGTACTCCAACCGGCGGCCGGTATCCGCTCAATGATGACTTCGAAGAGAACACGCTGGCAGCTCGCGGCTTGCCAGAACTAGGGCCGCCGCGCCCCACCTACATCACGTCAAACTTACGTAGCACTTTGTTTTATTATGTTTATTTAATCCAAATTTTGCAGAAACAGAGGTTTACCTGGTCCCGTGTTCATGCAACGAATGGGTAAGTTACTACCCATATTTTTTATCGTACTTTGTTTTCGGGATTTAGTAAAATCTGTTTCCACAAAACAAGCCATTGTTTGAACGTATACGCATTAAAATTTTGTGTGAATAATCTAGTTTTCCTTGCTGTGCATTCTATTTTTTCATATTTTAATTAGATGTGTAAATTTTAGTTAAGTCTAAAATATAAGGTGAACAGACCCGCAGCCAATTTCGTAATACTATAGAAGTGTCCCTAAAATACCTACATAAGAAATAAAAATATATTTTTAGTTAGAATTAAGTAGGTATATCTCCAATAAATAATATATGAGAATTAGAAAAAAATATTCTTAGGTTTAAATTACGCTATACACTTCGGAACGGGCGTTAATTAGGTTTTTTTTTATTATACCTAAAATATATCTACATATTAAAGAGTTTGTAATTTCCAGTGAAGTTAGAGTCAAAGCTTATATTTATGTTTTATTTATGATTTCAGAATAAAATTATATATTCTCAAATATCAAAAACAATACAGTTTTTACAGAAGTTATAATAGGCCTGCCTCGATCAAGTAATAGACACGAACATGCAAATCTAAATACAGGGGCGATAAATAGCCTTACTTAAAATTTTGTGTAAAATATTCCAATTTTTGGCTTATTTCATCGCAGAGAAGCGTGTAAAGCGGACACTACAAATGGCACTAGGACTTACATTGAGAAACATGACGTCAGTGTCAGAGAGGTTGGACTTAAAGGAGGCGCGGTGGTCGAAGATATTGGCTCGGTTGGTGGTGATTGAGCCGCTCTCGTCGGCTGAGCAGTCCGACGAGGGCGCCGCCTGTCACGACACAAACAACCCGCCTGTACCCTGTCCCATGTCACTTAACACCCAACATAATACTCGACACCCGGATAGCCAATATTTTATATAAAAAAAACGTGACTATGAAATTTCGATCAAGTTTTTTAAAAACATTCCAATTAAGCAAAGATTGACTTTATAACGCCATCTAGCTTTTAGTCTTGTTACATGAAATTTAAGACCAGTACATTTTTATACAATACATAGTAATATGTATCTTTCCAATAAATTATGCACTAGCATGCTGCAATAAAACATCTAATAAGTGGTAGTTTGATGTTTGTTTTTAAACTACGACAACACTGAAAATATTGCACAGATAACCTAGCTTTGTTAAGAGTAAAACATTGAACAATAAGAGCGAAAATTGAATAGCAATAACCTCGGGAAATAATAAAATATCAATAGCTTTTGCCAAAAAAATTACGTAATTAGTTAGCTGTCCGGAATAATAAGTAAGCATAGGGAAATTAAAACTAGCATAGGGCGTATAAATAGTTTGAAACATAGGAAGCAATTATCTCGTTTGCCTTCTCTAAAATTCATTCTATATTATACGTAGAAACCTTGTTCAAAATCCACTTACTTCTTTAGAAGGACTGCTTTTCCCGCAGCAGCATTTAATTGTCTGGTGGATTTTTGGACATAGGTTGCCGCGTATACATTAGCATGGATTTTATAAGACATGCAAACGTAATAACTCGCACTTTTGACATGCTCAAGGTTTTTTTAAACCGATACCAACAAGTATCATCTCAAAATACAATAGATTGGAGCAACATATGACCATGAAACAATACTGCAACATTAATTAGTTTATACGGGACACGTTATACCAATGTATCTACTTGTGATACCTACATCTGAATCAAAGGAAGTCAATTTGCTAAAGAGTAAATTTCTCTTTTGGTTCAACATGTCCTTAAACATTTCTGTAGTGCTCTGTGCCTCGGAGGAATCCATTTCGGGATAGTTTACCATCGGTACATCTGGAAATAAATGTTATAATGTAATAATAATGTGTTATATTTTATTGCGATTGTTTTTGTCTGCAACTCTGTTATCATCAGCTTAGTCTAGAATCCTAACATCTTTATTAACATTTTATTCGAACATAGTTTTTGACACTTTCTTTCAAGGTACAACGTCTCAAATAGGCCAATTTGTTAATTTCTACTTGTTATTTATATAAAACTTTAAAATGATAATTTGAATTTGTATTATTTTCCTGTAATAGACATGAACGTTTGACAATACTTTATATCTTTACGTCTGATTATGTAAGTCGAGAATACTAACCTGTTTGCGAGCTCTTCCTTGACGAAGGCGAAGACGATGGTGTCTCTAAATCCTGTCTGCCATAATGATCCATGAGCGCAGAGCCAGCCATGCCACCATGTTCTAAGCCCGCAATTTCCTTGCTCCAGTAGTGAGTATGTGCCATCTCTGCCAGTTGAAATACTGAAGCCATGCCTCCCAATCCGAAGTTGGAGTATGTGTGCTCGAGACCATGGACGACAGATTGTAGGACTTTTAACATTCCTTTCCACACTGGTTTGCTGACGAACTGCAACAAAAGTAATATTAAAACTTGGTCTCTATTTTATATTTGCTTTCTAACGAATTGGTAAAGGTTAACTTTTGGTTCATAAATAAACTAGAGTTGTTTTGTGGTATCAGCTTTTTTAACCAGTTACAATATTTTTAAGTAATTTCACATCTGTACTTACCACGTCATCCACTTTGTCATTAGGTGTCGTCTTTTTTGTAAAATTTCTGTTCAGTTTGCTTAGCACCATGTTTCTATAAGACTCGTCCTCCATTAGCTTCTTCAAACGATTCAATTTTAACCACCCGACACCTTCGCCTTCCAATACGTGTTGCACCAACTGCAATAACGAAACATATCGCAAATCAAATAATGGCGAAAAAAGCTTATGTAAAATTGACTACAGAATATGAGTTAAAGTGACATTGATAGTATGAAGTAGGCACTTACATCATTGAGGAAGGCCTGGTTCTCAGTGTTAGCGTTAGGGCGAGTCTGCGTGGCGTTGGGAGGCGGCTGCGGCGGCGCGTGGCGGATGAGCGGCGAGCGCGCCACGAGCCCGCGCGCGCCCTGCGAGAACGGACCGAACGTCGCCGACAGCGAGCCGCCGCCCGCGCCCGCGCCCGCCCCGCCCGCAGGGCCCGACCCACCACGAGGAGACTCTGCGGCCTTCGGTTGCTTTCCTAAATGAACCGAGGAGAACTGTTGTCTAAAACCATATTTTATTGTTTCCTATCGAAAATATACATAGGTACTCGTCCACCGAAATCAGGGATAAAAATATCAAATTAATTGATTAAAGTTTATAGTATAGTGGTCTTCATTATCTGTTAACCGTTGGTACTTACCTTTGCTACCAAAGAAGTCGCTGAACATGCTAGAAGTGGAGGCAGCTAAACCGTTAAGATCAGAGCTGATGTTCGAGAAAAAGTCTCGATGCGTAGCAGCCAGTAGATTAGTAGTCTGAAGCGCTGTTGAATCACGTCGATTGACGGGACTACCTGATGACTCTTGACTCTCACCCTGGTATCAGGAAAAAAATATTGGGTAAGAGATTTCTTTTTTTTTAAATAAAGGTTAAGCTTTTATCGATTATATGTTACTGGTCCTCACACTAGGACTGTAGACAACAATACAATAAAAACGGATGGCTGATCAGTGTGGAAGAGTCACCACGGTATTTTTATCTAAGTATCTCCATGTTTATAGACGGCACGTTAAAAATTGGTCCCGTAGTGTATAGGGGATCTAAACAACTCTGTCACCAGGTTGTTCAGTATACGATATGATTTAAAAAATACAGTGTTGCATAGATAAGGCTTATAAATGTGTAAGTTCTGCGTGTGTTAGATGCAAATAAAGATATTTGCATTATTTTATTAATATATAATTATTAAATAATAGTGGTTAATATTCACCTTTATCAGTAGCCCTTTCTTCGCAGCAACTTCTTTCGCGCTTTTCGTAAGATCTCCAAAAGTAGATTTACCCACATAATGAAGATCTTCTAAAGTATTCTTACTGACTGCCGTGGCGGTCTTACTAGCTTCTAGCGCAGATTTTGATGCCTCTTGAACACTTTTTGACGCTTCTTCGGCTGCCTTTTTTGCGTGGAGTGTAAGCTGGAAAAGATTTTTATTTTTGTAAGTCGATGAAAAGGTTTGCATAGTTTTATTTTAAGTTGTTGAAGAGTCAATAGATGCATTTACTTGTATGAAAAATAGGTATGAAATCTAAAAAGGGCTGGATCCACAATTTTGCTAGAGGAGGAGATTGAAGATTGTCAACACTTGTCTCGCAAGCTTGCAGGGAGGCAAAATCTAGTCTTGACTGGATTGGCCAGGTAGTTTTGTGTAAAAGTGGCAAGATAATGAAAAAAAGGGTAACCACACCACAAACTATATATTTATGTTGTCTGGTTATATGTATAGCGAGTATGGTTTAAGCAATATTTTAATTTACGTTAGATACATGTCAATCCAAAATAGATGCTATTTGAAGTCTTACTATATTAGTCTAGCTGTTATACATATGCGGCGAAGGATTATATATTTTTGACTAATCTACGTAATGCAAGAACTCTACGGTGTCATGTGTGTATGTATGTATGTCATTATGTAAATACATGAGTATATGTTAGTACTATGCAATGTCTATATTCTATCTACGGTTGGTTCACTAGCTTCACTCAGTGCGATCTATACCTGACCGAATGGCGCAAACATTTTCTTTTCCTCTCCTTCTGTCACTTTTCCTTTCTTCTTTATTGGTACGTACGAATAAGTACACATTTTATTTAAATAAAAATATTAATACAATGAGTTTCTACATAAAATCCTGATTCGGAAACGATTTTTTAAGTAACCTTTCGATTAAGTTATAAACAAGGTTAAGGTAGAAACAGTTCACGGAGTCTAATATATAATATCAAAGATGTAGTTACCTTGTCCATATGAGCAAGTAACCCTTCCTGACTACTTTGTCTGGTGGTCTCACGCACCAACTCCTTCGCAGAAGCAGCAAACTGTTCCAACAGGGACGTCTGTGATGCCTGTCTTGATACACCGCTACCTGCACTCTACAATATAGAGAGAAGAAGCTTAACACAAGTTTTTGTTTGGTTATTTCTTGTTACTCTGTAAAGGGTTTTGTAAACAGAAAAAGATACAGCCCAAAAGACAGAAAGAGTTACCCCCTGTTCCCAGCATATTCCTCACCCAAAGAGCCGTATTGCCTTACTCACCTGTAGGAACACTGTTGTAGGCAGTGTTACCTAATTTCCCTTACCTTTAATTATTCATATTACAGGCCTTATAATTATATCAGCCCAAACAAAAACGTTGCTGAGCTCGCGGCATGAGGAACTCTTGCTTGGACCGTTATACATAATACAGCTAAAGAAAAGAACAGCTACCTCAACCCTTGCCATGGCTTCTTTTTGAGTAAATTCTGGACCTACCTCTGAGCGAATGAGGAGTTGGTCTATTCTGAAGCGAATTCTGAAGTGCACATTGACATAGGTCGCGTCACGTAAAAACAACACTGGCAGTCAAGCTCGGCAGCAGGCGTTTTGACGATCTATTCGGTGTTGTGAGGTGAAATGTGTCAAAAGGGTTCTGCAGGCTATAGGTAAGCTGCATAGCTTACAGTTGTGCTTTTGACTATAGTATTCTGCTGTGCATGCACTACTATAACCATGTGCAGAGACGTTGAGTCTGCTGATGTCCAACGTTTTGCAGTCGTTAAAAGGAGTGGCTCGTGTTTCTTACCAGATTTTCTCACGAGTCTACCCTGGTCAGAAAATTGGTCTTAGGCGAATCGGCCAATTCGCTGATATTTTTTGGATGTTATAATTGTGCATAATATGATCTAAATGAGTTTGAGTTGTTTTTACATGGCGCTCGCTATAGGCGCTCGTTGGTAGGTCGTAAGTGAGAAGAGAGTGCGGTCTCAGTGTCATACTTTGGCATGTGAGGCGTGCGGAGGCAGGGAGGAGTGGTGCGAGGTGCGCTCCGAGTCACTGGTGCTGGCGCTGTCGGCGGCCGCGCGCTGCCGGCTCACCACGGTCTTGGGCGTCGTGGTCGAGTTCGAGTCTGACTCGCGACCGAAACTACCGCTGTCTGTGTCCTAGACAAATGTATGAAATGGATATGGCTTATGCTTTTGTTTGTGTAAGCTTAATGTTTAACAGGTACTCTTATCAACGATTTTTATATATTGCTAATGGTGGCAGACACGAGCGAGGGGTTTGATCGATCAATCAGCCTGTTTCAGTCAACTGCATACATAGGCCTCTCTCCTTCTTCGAGCCTGCGGGCTATGCTGGCAACCTAATCTTTTTTTGTAGATGTAGACACGGTCGGGCACGGACAAGCATGAATACTTAATACAAAATGATTAGATGTACGACAGGGCCCCGGCCAGGAAGCGGGCGTGGCACGGTGCCGTCCCAGCCCGGTGTTACGTGATTCATCCTTTATTCTCGTAGGGGTTTAGCCATCTGCGTCGAATAAAAGCAAGTATAAAATCTAGCGATTTCTTCAAATCTGTCTCACCCAGTTTTTAGTTTCATCAGACGGAGTTTACCTACGTGCTAAGCGGATTCTACAAACAAAATGATAATATCGCACTAGTCGTAATTTCTACTGGCTAGTGTCTATTTTATGTACCTATATGAAATCAAAAACTTATTATAATTGCTATTTATTTAACTACTACACTAGCATTAGTATCAGCGTACAATACTTAAATATTATGTGAGTACTTACGCTTTTCTTCACTGGTGGAGGGTGAGCATCAGTAGTTTCCATTCTCCCTGCTTTCCCTGGCGCTTCATCGTCAGAGAGATCGCTATGATCAGAACTTGATGCAGATGGTGATGGGGAAGTAGATTCTCGTCCTTGGTCCTTCTCAGGGACCTCATCTACGTTACCGAACATGAGGGACGATGGTGGGGTGTAAACCTGTGGTTGCATCAAATAAAAATTAAACGCATAAATAGCAAAACGACATTTGATTTTTAGGCTTCTAGTTGGTTTTTGATTATCATGTTTGATCATATTATTATTTTAAAAAACTTCTCTCTTATTTGGGAACAAGCCCTGCGGCGTGAGGGACATTACACATATAAGTTTAATGGACACAAAATACACCCAGACTTAAAACAAATATATGGATCACACAATTTCTTGTCCTATGTGGGAATCGAACTCGCAGCATTGGTGGTAAAGACCTTTACCACTTTTAGATAGTGCAGTCAAACTCTACAAATTAAAACAATAGGTGGAACTTAAAGTTAATTTTAAATGGTCGGTTACCGTTTTAGGATCCAGAGATGAAGACAGCGTCATCGGTACTTGAACAACCGCACTGTACGTCTCCCCGATAACGTGCTGCTGGTTTCCACCTTTAAAATAGACCAATACTTTAACTAAAAGAATAGATACTTTAATAAAAAAATCAACGTTAAACGCCAATTGAGCCATTAAGCGAGCACATATTTTACCGTATACGCCACTAAACGTAAATGTAAATACACAGACACTTGTATGTACTTTTGTTATTCCTTTACTTTATCAATAAGCATGATCGAAGGTTATAAATTAGAATCATTATAAATCATACCTGGTGATAAGTCTGAAGAAGCCACTTCTGATACAAAGTCACTAAGGGATGAATACGATGAACTTGTACTTTCAGCTGCTTCTGAGTCCGAGCCACTTTCATCTAGAAAAATCATACTTGTCATGTTACAAAACAGTGGAAAATCGATTTCCGCCAAGGTAAGGTTAGAGCCATGAAAAAATCGGTAATAAACTCAGATCACATAATAATTATAACTTCATGTATGCGTTCCAATTTATGACAGCACGGAAAGGGGCGAAACCAAATCACTATAGAAAAAAAAAAAAAATAATATTTCGGGATAACTCCCACACCGCCATCTGATCTCAAACTAGGCAGAGTCTGTTTTAATGTAAGTCGTGGTCAGACAACGGATAAACATACTTATAAATATATATGATAATAATAATAAAATTTATTTTTGGAACAGTTTACAATAGTGTCTAAATACATATATATCAACCAATCAATTAATCAATCAACCTATCGCAGTCCACTGCAGGACATAGGACATATATAATAATATATCCATCTCAGCCATAAGACGTCCACTGCTGGACATAGGCCTCCCCCAAGGTCTTCCACATGATTCGGTTCTGAGCTGATCTTGTCCATCGGTTGCCTGCTACCTTTACCAGGTCGTCGGTCCACCTTGTTGGAGGCCTGCCCACGCTGCGTCTTCCAGTTCATGGTCGCCATTCTAGAACCTTTCTTTCCTTTCATTGGCAACACACAGTGGTCACATTCTCTGTAGATATAAATATTATTTAGGTACCTGTAGGTTGATTCTCTTGTCGCTGTAATTGTCTAAGCGCTCCGTTTAGTGAGCTACCGTCATCCCACACAGCAAAGCGAATAGGCTGCAGTTGATCGGCGAACCACTTAGGTTTATCACCAACTTGTCTGGGATCGAACACTCCCGTTTGGACCCGGAGAAATGCTACGTTGCAAGGAGTGAGAGACCATTCGGCCAGGAATTCTACTGCCTGTATCCAGAAGAAACAAACCAGAATTAGAAATGCATTATGTTAAAATTAGAATTTTACATTAGAAATAATAAAATAGGTAAGAATGGTATACATCTTTTGCATAATGCGATTTCCATTTTATCGATTTTAAACATAACGTAACACCATGCCTTTTCCGCGAATAGGTAGACAAAATATATATACCAATTCTAAACTACTGCCATATCGAGGCAGTAGATCTTTTGAATTTTTTAAAGCAAGAAATTAATTAAACTACACTCACCTGTGTCCTAGCGAACTTGTTCAGAAACGATGTAGTTCTAGGCCTAGATCGTAGAAAACTATTGATTTGAAAAGCGACTACCGGCCGCGGGTACAGCCGCAGTGTTCGCGTGTGCTCCATGAAGTTTGCCAATATGTTTTGAGAATTGAAAAATCTGACCTGTCAAGCAATGTTCAAGAAATTAATTTACAAATTATTGTAGTAAAATGATTCTAGAAATAAACAAATAAAAAAATCATATTCTAACGGCTGTCAAAATAAAGACACCATAAATAGGTTTGGTAAATGCATGGGACGGGTAGCGACCTCCCCGAATTTGGCCCATTTCAAAATTCGCCAATATGATCACTGGAGTGCTAACTCACGAAGAGAAACACAACATGTGTGTGAGGTTCTTTGGCTGTAATCTTCTGTAAGGTTCTTACCGCTCTCTAAATACCCGTGAAAGTAAATTTAAAATAAAAATAAATAAGTAAATTTACGAACCATGGCAACCCTAGTCGCTACATCCACCGAGTCTACGTCATGGCCATATATGAGTGGGTTAAAGGGCTGCGGCTGCGCATGTGAGTTGTGCGGCGAGGCGAGCGAGTGTCGCTGCGGCGTGTGTCCCGCGCTGGCCGCGCCGCCCGCGCCCTGCAGCGACACGCGCCGCGACTCGGGCGTGCTGTGCGGCGCTGACTGCGCGCCCTCGCTGCCGCCGCGGTACGTCGGTTGTTGAACTCTGACCAAACCATTTATGTTTTAGCAAAGCAAGCCAGTTTACATGGGAAAATCTCTGAACTGCCGCCGCTATTCATAACTTTGCTGATCATATTATAGTAAACAATCTTTACAATGGTAATAAACGCCTTGCGTTGTTATTAAATCTTATGAAGGTATTCGACACAGTCTTGATTACCAGTTTGTTTTGTTTTTTGGAAATGCTAAGGCAACACCTTTCTTTTTTTTAAGTTATTCAACTGGCAAATCATAGAGGGTTTAAAAAGGCTATAATATACGAGCCACGAAATGACCACTCCATGCGCTGTACCCCAAGGGAGTATTCTTGGCTCTAATTTATTCTTATTATATGTACATTTTAGGTATAAATGATTTTATGTAGCTATAGAATGAATCTTCACAATATTATTTCAAGCAGATGATACTGCATTTGTATTTACGTCAAAATTATAATTATAAAAGTGACAACTTGTACTACCAAAATATCAAAACTTCATCATTCATCTTCACAAAAATCATTTAAAATCGATAATTATGATATCAAAGAACTTATGCAGCGAAGTTTAGATTGTTTTATTTTAACTAGCTCATCAAAACGGGTACAATGTGTACCTGTTTTGATTGTTTTTGTTTTCGTTTTGTATTAAATTTTTTCTTTCAAAACAATATGAAGAAAAAACATTATGGTACGTACTTGAGTGTAGCACCACCGACGCTGTCTCGTCTTGAAGGCATCAGAGGTGCAGTGGCTTGTTCTGCGGTACTGCTCGTCAAACTGTTCAGAGCCTATAGCGATAAATTAAATGTCAAAACTACGCTTTCAAATATCCAATTACTTGCTGATATCATTTAATTGCCTCATGCCTAAAATGGCTGTGGGATATTAAATAAATTATTTTCAAAACTCAAGCATATTTTTTGTAATTATTTACATAATTAATAGCACAAAATAAAAAAGAACTTCGTTTGCACGATACAAATTTAAGAATGGATAGAATTTTTGCTATTGGCAAGTTAGATAAAAGCAGCATAAAATATGCTTTTCAAAATTTGCATTGTGTAAACGAGCCTTCATTTTATTGACTTACTAGGCATTACTTACAAAATATCGTTAAAAAATTTACTTTTGACGTTGGTATTAATAAAATTTAAACTGACTACTTAATATAAAATATTATATTAACATAATATAGTAATAATTAAAGCATAGTAGATATATTTAGCGTTGCACTATTACAACACAATGACGTCACATGCCGCACAGAATAACGTCACAGCGATAATATCTGAAATAGTGGTACAGTAAAGAGTAATTTTAATGATATATTGATAAGTAATGATAGAATATGAAGTCTGTCTAGCGAGAATTAATACGAAGTACTAACTATTAATTTGGTATGGCAAAGCGATTCCGTATTTTGTATGCAAAATGGCGAACCTTTCTAACATAATTTTAGTTTATTTTTTGCCTCCTTTCATCAATTATTACAAAATTACCTATATAGGTTTTATAAGAATTTGCAATATTTTTTAAAAAAGGTCTTGTAATTTATTGGTCTTGTAAAACATCTGTGTAATGACTGCATGCAAGTGATATGTTTTTATTATTTTTTGTAAGTTAAGTTATTTATATTAGCCATTGAATAACGCTAATTTATTTAAGAATAGTCTCATTTGTACTATGTTGTGTGTATTACTTTTATCCCTTTTTGGGAAAGACAATGATCATATTTGTCAATTCTCCCTAAACAGAGTTCAAAGGTGATGTGTGATATTACCAATAGGTCGTAGTTATTACTTACAGTTATTATGTACCTCTATTTAGTACGATCAGCGTTTCTTATTTATTGTTTTATTAGGTTATTTTAATAAAAAAATATCAAATTTTGTTCAAAAGAAAATATTGTATTTGGTAGGCAGATGAAACAATTAGTATTTCTTATTATGTATTCAAGTGGTTTTTTTTTATTTCTTTTTGAACGTACGCACGAGGGCTTTATCGATGTAAATGCTGCCTCTAAAAGAAATAGCGTACGTACAGTACAAAATAAAAAACACTGCTCGGCTTATAATAAATAGAATATGCAAAAACACACGCACACACACACAAAAACAAACTTGCGTTGCGTTGTAGGCAAGTTATATACATAAAACATAATAAATAATTATGTTGTGAATAATAGTCAAAGTGTGCAATGTAAAAAGAGTATAGATATTTACACCAGTCCCGGCACTGCCCATGAGAAGCACGGCCTAGCGTCAGAAGAGAAGTGAGGGCGTGTTAGTGAGTGAACAAAACAAAGTGGAAATGTGTTCAAATTATAATAAAAACCTGTTGAGAAAATAGCTTTGATAGTAATAGTATAGTCATTTCAAAATATCTATAAACATAGATTTCAAATTTTATTGGCAGTAGGTATAGACGTACCGAGGAGTGGGCGCAGCGACCTTTAACAGTTTCAACGAAGCCCCACCCACTCTCAGGCCAAAATTGGATGAAAATCCTGTTTAGCCCATAACAATTAATAGGCCATAACCTCGGTGCGCCCACAACAGTAAGATAAAAAAAAATCTTCAAGGGTCATCTTCAACTTGTTGGTCTAATGTTGGTAACTTTTTCTGGGTTTTTAGGGCAGTTATCCTTATAATATAATATTTTTCTGTGTAGGAACTATTGTCAAAACATGATATGATATTTAAGGACCCGTCTGCCCCAAAGCCTAAAAAATTGCTGCCATCATTAGAAAAAAACCACATTGTTGAAAACTGACATATTCATGCTCTATACCTTTGCGGTTTTATGAGTTATTATTTTAGGAATTAATTAATGTATTAAAAAAAGTATTTGTCAATTTATCTGAAAGTTTCTGGAAGGTTAAGCCTGGTACCCACTTAAGCGCGCTTAAGCTCGACTAGAGCGGTCGAAACAAATGAGCGACTTATTGCTCATTCGGTTCAACCGCTCAAGTCGAGACACCTGAGCGGTTCGACCAAATGAGCAGCTTATTCGGGACTTCTCATATGGATACGAGGCTTTAGACATCAGTATGAGTGTAGTGTAAATACACCTAAATGAATACCAATAAAACACATTAACTTGTCACAACAGCTTAGCGACATCAATAAAAATGCGCACACTAGTGCAAAGTTTAGAAAAGATTAGTGATTAAGAGAAAATTATGAAGACACGAAAGTAAAACATTCATAAAAAATAACAATACAAAGTTAGAGTAATACTTTACCTGTTTCAAGTGACTTTTTAATACTGAGCCTTCTGGTTCTGGTAAAGGAGGTAGCTCTTGATCAGTTCCAGTTGGAGATACCAGTTTCGTGGCATCTAGATCCACTAGCCAGATATCATCAGGCAACCTATAATCAATATAAAAACCTTTTTTATATGGTTGCTTATTGCACATAGTGGTAATTAAAATTATGGACATTTTCTGGGACCCACATAGTGGTAATTAAATTTACTACTATGTGGAAACCAGAAAATGTCCATAATTTTAATTAGTATAGCATCGTAGTAGGCCCAGACTCAGGTGGCGAGACGAGCTTGATGCGTTGAGAATGGATTGGTCTATTGGTTCTTCTCTCTTTGTCTTCTGGTTTTAGCACAAGATCGGGTTCAGTGGAAAAAAGGAAAGGGAGGCCTTTGCTTTGCAGTGGGATACTACAGGCTAAAAATATATAATAAAAATGCTTATTGGCCTTATTTTCATGTAGTGAAAACCACTATGCGATAATAATGCGATATATTAATATTATTTCGACGGAATACTCTGCTACCTTGCTTTTTAACATTGTCCTTCTTAACAACGAGACGTACTTCACTCACCTAAAATTCTTCTTATACGTCAAAAACGTGGCTGGTATTCCAATGAGGAAGGGCGTTGGTGCTAAGAGCAGCTGTTCAGCACAGTTCATACAACTTGGCAATAGCGGTATAGCTGGGAACATGTACTCGAGGGGGTATAGCATGGCGACCAGCGCCATCACCGACATGGAGAGGGCGTTGTAGTCGCGAGATTGGACCACCACTTTGTTCTCAAGTAGGATTAGTGTTAGCACTTTAAGGCATGTGTCGACACCTGGTGGATGAAACGAGAATTAGTATTACTGTAGTCTTAATTAATTTAATAGAATGTAAGTCCTATAGCGTTACGGGAGTGTGACGTCATAAAACAGCAATGTTAAGACTGTCTAATTATCAATTTTAAAATACTTGTAACAATGCACGTTTTAACACTTTAGTCCCTATAATTATAAGCTTTCTGCTTCATGAACCCGCATATTTAATTCTATTACGATCTCGATAGTCACTTACCTAAGAGCTCCAGTGGTAAATGCAGCGGAAAATCAACAAGCGTGAAACGCGTATGATCTGGTAGTGCAAACAGCAGAGGTGAGTGAGCGGTAGGCGATAACACTTCGAGTTCGAGACGAGTTTTGCCGGGTACTGGTACTGGAGCCGACAATAGCCGGAGGATCCACGTCTCTATCTCTTTGACGTCATGTAGAACGATCGTAGGGGTATTGTCGTATGCTTGACCTGTTAGTACTGACCATACTGTATCCCTATAGAAGAAATAACAAACATTAGGTATTGTTTTAGTTTAGGTATTAGATCACCTGGAAAGATGGAAATAGCGGTGTACACAAGGCAACGGACATATGTACACAGTGTCGCTATATGAAGATTAGCTTTTTAGGAAAACCAATGTATGAATTTGTGTCAAAAATATTTTTATCTGTAGGTTTCGTCTAATTGTACGCTGTTTCCAAATTTCACAGAAATACATATATACAATGGTTTTCTTAAAAAACTATCTTCAAATACTCGTAGTGGCCCTGTATACCTACATATTGCCTTCTGTACATATAGTAAAAAAAACATACAAACGAACGTAAAACTCCTCCTTTTGGAAGTCGAGTAAAAATACCTTTGTACATGTCATGCTCAGCAGGTGTGATGTGAGAATCAGAATACTCATTATCATAAACCTTGAATTTAACTGTAAGTGATATGACATAGGAACCTACAGTTGTTTTACTCACCTAAGTATTTGTCTGGACGCGCCGACACGTCGTGGACTGGAAGACTCATTGCAAGCATCTATTAATTTCTTTAGAATAAATAGGCACTCTCGGAATGTGGAGAAGAATGGATGATGAGACAATAGGCACAGAGACGTTAACGAATGGTTCCGTACTCTCTGTAACAAAATACCATATTTTATTTAATATAAGTACTCTTTACTCTAACGAATGAGGGTAAATATGCTGACACGGTGATTCATGATTAATCTAAATTGTACCTGTCTTTTCCTAGTGGCTCTTGGGCTAGGCGTGTGAGAATGTGAGCCGCCACTCTCCGAGTCGGGCGCGGGCTGGAGGCGCGGCCCCAGGGTAGCGCTGCTGTCACGCTCCGAGTCGCTCGGCGCCACGTTGCTGCTCCTATAGTCACTGGAACATTTTCTACGTCTTACTACACTATAAAGAACAGAGAACATAACTATGAATAGCCAATTTGATAGAGTCGGACGGTTAAAAGCCTTAAAACATCCATTTATCTAACCTTTCCAAATAAATAAGCTTTAAAACAAAAATACACGAAAACATAAAGATTTCTAAAAGACACATTTCCTTTGAATCAAAACAGCAATGTTAGATATAGCCTAAATGTAGAGCAGAAGTAATAAATGTTCACCTTGAGAAGGCAGAGTCGGAGCTCTTCTCCATGGACTTGCGCCAGGACTCGCGGCGCAGCATGCTGCGGTCACGCGGGCCTGGTGCCGCGGCACGCTCCACTGCACGGTAGAAGTTGATGCAGATGCCATAACGAGTCTTACCTGATGAACATTAAGACAATGATTTAGAGAGTATTCAGGACGGTACAGGTACGAGTACCAATCCGTATACCATTAAGTGCCCACTAGTGCAGCGATTTTTAGAACTAGGTCAGTCATTTTGGGCCCAGAGACAAGCTGAACGAGCTATTAATACATTAATACTGAAACTATTAATACTAAAAGAATTTCTGAAATGATATCTGTTAGGATGCAACTTTAAGATTGCAAAAAGACATGACGCGTGATTGAAATTTGATATACAGATCTCTAGAATAGTCTAGAGATCTGCTTATCAAATTTCACGCGTCTTCTTCTACGTATAGGTACTAAAATTTCTTTATACATAACTGCGTCCAGAATACCTACTTTGATCAGGTTAGTTACTTACCCGAATCCTTGTCAGTGAGTGTAAAGACGAATGAAGTGGTGTCCCTGGAGGACAAGTGTCCTGTTGCTCGACGTGGACCAACGGACACACAGCCTTCTGGCTGGCAGAAGTACACCATATCCAATGGTAGTGGGAAATCATCATGATTAGTGAGAGGGTAGCGACGGAGTAGTTCAGGAGCCTGGTAAACAAAAAAAGGTATTGATTTTCATCGTCAGATTTTTTACGAATCTACGTTTAGCTTCGTTATTTATGCCTTAGATATTGTTATAGTTAAATATTTATAGTATAAACAAATATTTATGCTGACGGAGTCTGGATAATTTTCTTCTTACGGCAGATTTACAAAGTGACTTCGATATGCCGAAGGCGGATTGTTCGATCAGTTGCTTACACAAAGATTAGTTAATGATCTTCGACCGCGACCGTTGTAAGGCAAACGTCAATGTATGTTGCCAAATCGATAAACTCGCTCAACTGACGAAGTCAACTGTAATGGCCACTCTTTATACACATTATGTTGTAGTAAAGCAGAATTGTTCACCAGTCTCTTCATTGGCTTTCTGAGGACCTATAAGTGTCCAGACATTAAATGCCGAACTTAGTCGATTTCGGCTGCGAACTGAATTTTCAGATGATAAGGCGTTTACACAGAGTCCTGACAAACTAGTAATAGGAACATTACATTGGCTGCTGGTGATAGGTCAATAAGTATTTAATATAGATAGGTCAATTAATATTGAATTAGGAATATGACTTTCTTACCTGTACGGGGGCTAAACCCTTCCCCGAAGTATACGGTCTTGCTCCAACGATAGTTAGATAATCCACCAGTCGCGGACATAGCTGAGTTCGCTGAATGTCCATATTTGTACAATTTTACTTAAATTCTTCGACGTCTTATTAACGAGTTTTTCCAAACCCATTATAGTTTAATAATATATTGCTTGTCATAATTATCACTTTTATTAACTAATATTCCTGGAAATAAAGACACACAGTATTATTTTATAGGATAGTTCTGTATACTATGCAGCCTAACCACGATTGCTGCCATGGTCTTTCTGATGGGTTACAAATGTGGTGCGAGATTTATGTTGATTGTGAGAATAAACAGCTTACGCCCAAGAAGAGATATAAGAAAGGGAGATCGTGGATGATTAGGGAAGCTCATAAATGAGGACCGTTTGGAAAGGACTAATATTAGAAGTAATATTATGCGTTCAGTTTGAAGCTGAAGGGCAGCTCTCTAGGTACGTACTTGTCGAAAAAACACGAAACTCATCCTATGTCGCGGTGGACTTTTACAAATATACAATTCACAGACATGAAGTACACCTAAGCTCAAACATACAAAATTTTGCCCTAAGTGGGAATCCAACTGACAAAAGGTAGATGTCGAGGTGACAACTCCACACGTGCAGTTAAAGTGTCGATCATACTTCTGTCTTTAAACTTTAAATATTATTTACTTGCGTAACTTTCCTAATTATCTACTTGATTAGCCTCCTAAAATTTCTTTATGAAATATGAAAGCCAACAGTAGTTGCTAATTTAATAATAAATGTAAAACATGAAGGTTGTATCAACTTTCATCTTCTAAACGTTATTAACCATGCAAAATTTAATAACTCGACACAAAATTATGTTAACTTTAAAAGGTTTTGAGATAATTCATTTACATTTTGCACCCTACTAGGTAAGGGCAACTCGGAACTGTATCAACAGGTACGGTACTACACGATTTATTTATTAATATATAATAATAGTATCTAACACCTACATAAGTACATAACATACCTATCTATTTAACAACTATTATACTATTAATGTAGGTAGATAACTAAAGTTATATTACGAAACAAAACAACAAAAAATAAAACTAATTAAAAGTTTCTGTAATACGCTTATTCATAGAATACTCAAAGGATAGTTAGATATTATAACTTTGCAAAGTTTGTTCTCACGACACTTATATACACACATAAATCTAAATTCGCAAAGACTCCACGTGTAACCGACATTTTATTGATCTAAGGTACCCAGCCGGTATAAATGCAAGGGCGTGAAGGTGACTTCGGCCCCTTGACCCATTTAAAGCTCTGACACGTTTCAGAGGGGAGCTTTCTATCTACCCAGGGGTAGGTCCCGAGCTTTTACAATCCCTATTGCCTATAAAATCTAGTGAAGCTTCCATAAACCGATATTAGATATATTAAACAACTTATTTAATGAGCCCAATAAAGCTCATGCTAGCGGTAAATAACGTTTAAACTACGTTTTTATGACGCTGTATAAAAGATAAGTCTAAGTCAAACAGAAAATATAGAAAACGTCCTTATACATAGCAATCCATTTTTGATATGAATTCGAATTACTAACAATGACAACCTTAAAGTTGGGTAATTAAATGTAATCTTACAAAATTTAAATTAGGATCGATAAAAATCGCTAAACGGACGTAATACACAGTACAGTGTACGTAACCCACATAATAATATATAGACCCACGCCTGTTGCCCATAGGGTGGGCAGAGATTACGGATTTCCATATATCCTATCATTTCACTTGCAATTATCACAGACGAGCATGCATGCAGCAGGTAGGTACGTAGTATAGTTCCAAATGACTGATTTCTAATTTTAAAATGTAGGTAGGCACCCATTCTCCAATTGGAAGCTAGGTAATAAGGTAGGTAGGTAATAAATCCGATAAAAATTTATGTAGGTATATAAAATACACATACAGGCACAGTTAAAACAATTAAGGCTACTAAGCTGAGATTTGGAACATTCTTAGGTCTATTTAGTAGTAAACATTCAGAAAGGATTTTTGAGAATAAAACAAAAGGTTTATCCCGGGCTGGGCGGGGCGCTTCTACGAGTATAATATAATATTTAAGAACAGTCTGTTAAAGCAGCCACGTGCAACGTTGGTTTTATAGCCAGCTATATTGTTTATCGCGTGAATAAGTACCGATTTGTGTGTAGATATATGTAAGGCAATATAAAAGCAATGTCATTATATGTAACACATGTTACTTAATGTTATTAGGTAGGTACTTTATATCAGGTGTGTTAGGTATATATCACAGTTACCAAATAGGTGAATTACATATTACAGTTGCCAAAAACCTATCACAGTTCTTAACAGACTTCTAGGCTAGGCAAACGTAATTTAAAACGCCCTCAGGCAAGGTAAAGCGACGATATTCGCAAAGCGGCTAAAAGTAGCTGTTAGGTGGCATGCACTTAACAGAAAATCTAATGAATTGCCTGACCCAGGAAACGAACCTACGACTTAGTAAGAAGCGCAAGCTTATGCTATTGACCCAATGAGGTAGTATTACTGCTTATGAATAAGAGGAACTTATTCCTCCATCGCAACTGATTATGATAGTCAGTTGCGACGACTGCCGGAATGGTATTAAACACATTGTTCTAAACATTTCAATACTGGTAACTATGTATAACAAAGTTTTGATGGAAACAGGAGCAAGGACACGAGTACTCTGTCGTGTGGGCGGGGCGCGTGCGCGCGTACAATGATAGTATTGAGTACCTACCTATTATATTGCAGATATATACAAGAACATATATATATATATATAAGAGCGGTTAAACACCACGACTATTCGCATAGATACTAATAATCACATACTACCTGGAAAAAAAAACGAGTATGCTTTAGACTTAGTAAAACTTCTTTCCGTTCACCTCGCCCGATCACACTTTTCGCTCTCGTCATGCATTCACTAGCTTACTCCCCAAGTCAAACGCGCGTACAGAAGTTTTACTTCAAAAAGCAAACGGCCTGCTTGAAGGCCTGCAGTTATCGTAGCCTATGCGCGCTTGTAATACCTGGGGCAATACTGGCGAGCATGCCGAAATACTATAACAACAGGAATTTGCGATAAGATAACCCTGGAAAAGGTTTTTTCTTTAGAAACGAAACCATAAATATGCACTAGATCTGTACTTAAATCTATACTAATATTATAAAGCTGAAGAGTTTGTTTGTTTGTTTGGTTGAACGCGCTAATCTCAGAAAGTTGAATAGTGCATTTATTCAGGAAGGCTTTAGGCTAACAATAACGTCACGCTATGATCAATAGGAGCGGAGCAGTAGTGAGATATGTTGCAAAATCGGGGAAAATATTCCAAATTACCACGCGGACGAAGTCGCGGGCGACCCCTAGTCTGATATACATGTGTCCTGGTATCGATGCAATAAGAAAGACACACACAAGATAACAGTTTTAGCGTCCGTAAGTATATCGTGTCTGCATCATTTGTATCGATACAAAAAAATCCAACAATGTGATAGAAACAGATATACTAGTTATCGTAGATACACAAAAGTTACCTCACGTTACACAAAGTATTTCCTCAAAGGATATAATAAATCAGTATAAAACCCACTGAAAGTGACGTAGGAGGTGTGAGTACGACAGTGGCATGACAATTTTTTCGTGTGTATTTTGATAAAGCTGTTAGAGGGTTAAATGTCAAAGGGATTACGTATATTGATTTTAGGTTAAAAGGTCACGTGCTATAATTATGTCGATAACCAGAATACCTTGTGCGGTCAACCACACAAAAGAATCAAGAGTATTTTGAGCTATGGGAAAGTAATTGATGCACAATAAAATCTTTATAATACTACTTATAGGAAAATACCTGTGTAAAAGAGAAACAGTATTTTGAGACTACATCTAATCCGAAACAAGGCAAAGCCTGAACTATGGTAGTCAGACATCTGAATCTAAAGTAAATAGGTTTAAAGTATTCATTCGATACATATATCCATATCACGCCAGTTTCCCATTGGGGTAGGCCGAGATTATGGTACACCAATTGCTTTGATCCAGACTTATTTCTTTCACTTCCTTTCCATTCATCAACCTCTTTATGCATGAACGTATTTTCTGGGTACTTTTAATTTTGCCCTTTTTAAACAAATTCGCTTCTTGGTTACTTCTTCTTCTTACTTCATTCGAATAGTTTTAAAAATAGTAATACGATTTTCCTAAATATTTATGCCATTACAAAAATATTTAGCTGCTTTCTATCTTTGCTTTTAACCCAATTGGGCTGATTAGATGGATCACATAAGTAAAAATAATCATTACCTTCTTTGACATGTTTTATGTAAAATCCCAAATATCTGCAATCTGGTGCATTACTTACCAAGGTCACGAAAAACATTAGTTACGTCCTACAAATGTATTTGTAGCCCTCATTACCCGATGTATTTACATATTTGTGCGCAGTTGACCAACCGTTTATTGGTAGATAAGTTACAAATTGTATTACGTTATGCTTAATTGTAATGACTTTTGAATTTAATAGTTTCAAAACGTCCAATTCTCCAATTCCCTGAAGGTTTTGTCCAAAACCGTAGTATTAACTATTCAAGTTGTAGGACTCATCACTATATGTAACCTTAATCAATTACTTACGAGATCTCGTTTCAGTAAACGTTGTCATTTCAAAGTAATAGTTTTCAAGCTAATCAATACATACAGTGGCTTTACGTAGACAGGCACGAGACATGTGAACGCGTGATCATGGTAAAGGAAGAATTTATCTGTCAACGCATAAATTTAACGAACGATAATATATTTTGAGTTATTTAATGACGTTATCTGCTAAAGCTCTCTTGGGTGTCTAAGGGTGAAACTTATTAACATTTACATTTGACTATTTTGCTACTAATAACTTAATTTTACATTTTACTTTGTAATAAATCTCTACCATCCTATCGAAACTAACCAACTATATAAGTTAGGTAAGTTAGTCAAACTTCGTATAAACTAATGTACCCACGCTACGCATTAATACTAAAGGGCACCTAACTTTAAGATATCAAAACTTTTTCATAATGTAAAAAAGATCTCGAGTATGACCTATTAATTATTTTCATTAATAAAAAACTACAGAAAGCTATGTTGTTGAAACTTTTATTTTGCACTATCTTGGTGGGCAACAAACAGCCTATGGACCACAGAAATTCCTGATCTATTTCTGTGCTACGGACGCTTGCAATAAAGGAACATCACTGACGTGGTGCTAACCTAAAAACTAACTATAAGTATTAACACTAGGATTTTGTATTATGGACAACCAAGGATAAAAAAACGTTTCATAAAAAAAACTATAAATGAGCACTCGACCTCATTACTCACGCACAGAAACAAGTTGTGTCTGTGTGTAGTTCGTGAATGTAATCTTTGGCAAGGTGGAGGTTCTACCCCAGTCGGGCTTCTCTTGATACATGGCTGTAAATTCTTACTCCACGTAATTACTAACATGCCATACGCCAAATAAAAGATATGGCGGTCATTACTTATCCTAACTAACGACTCGCGACGTAGATTCCCTAGGTTCCCTAAAATTTAATCACTTATGTAGGCTGTGGGGTAAGGTTATTTAGCACCGTCATTAACAAAGTTACTTAAGTGACCCAGATTCAACGGAATACTGACCCGATCTTTGTGTATTATATATTATGTAGTTATAGTAGGTAGGTACACGACGGTCTATGAGTGTCCATGACATATTTAATAACAAATAACTATCTGGCGATTGAAAAATTACTTGCCGGTTCTTTCCTGAAAGTATAAACAGACGATCGAACTTGGTTCGGGCCGAACCACGAACATGGTGCGCTCCGAACCATATTTGCTCGTGTGGTGCACGGTCCGCCGCACATTATTATTATTAATATCATTATAATATGGTTCGGAGCGCACCATGTTCGTGGTTCGGCCCGAACCAAGTTCGATCGACTGTTTATTCTTTTAGGCTCTACCCCTGTCTGTTCAGTCAGCGAACACGCTAGTGGGCAAATTAGCTGACGTCTTACTTGGCATTTTTTTCATTGATCAAATTATTTATTTAATTACGTATATAACTACGGTATCTGTTATAAATACACAATTTAATTTGTCACGTTATGAAAAAAAAGGTTTAAATAATAAAAATAATCTCACTAATAGCACAGCTATGCTATTAGTGAGATCTCTGAGACCTGTTGCTGGTTTTGAAATCATCGTCATAGCCATCATTTTTTAAACCTTATTCTTTCATAACGTGACCAATTAAATTGTGTATTTATAACAGGGGCTCTAGACAAATGGCATATGCGATAGTCGAATCGAAAAGTCAAAAAAGAAAATGTATGGGATTTGACGTGAGTCTACGATTTAATGTCGTAAACTTATATCAAATCCCATACATTTTCTTTATTGAATTTTCGATTCGACTATCGCTTATGCCACTTGTCTAGAGGCTCAGAATACTTAATGGCTAATAGTGAACTGAACGCCTGATTGCTACAACTGTCGTAAGTTCTTAGTTCTTAATTTACATCGTTTAAATACTAATAAGTACATAAATTAATAATCGTTTTTTTTATACTTTGAATCGAGCGCAATTTAACGAGTCGAGGTGAACTGTAAGTATTTTACGAGCTATGGATGGACCTAATGTATAATGTTATTACCTTAATACCCATTACTGATCAAATTGTAAATGAATACCTAGATGGATTTGTTGTGAATTGTATATAATCAAATAGACTTAGTTCCTCATTCTTTATTGTACATACAGAAGAATATAACACAATATACAAATAAAATATCATGTACAAAGGCGAGCTTAACTCATAATGAGTTTCTTACTAGCAAACCTAGAGTGACAGAGGAAAACATAAAAGTGATATAGAAAATTAAGTGTAGAAGTGAATTAAAATATATCTACACTCTACTCGTATAGGTAGGTACTGTAGAGGTTTATTGGTGGTCACTAGCTGGCCGCATACCAATAGTGGTTTATTGGTGGTCACTAGCTGGCCGCATGCCAATAAGTAAAACCTCTAGCGCGTTATAAAAGTAAATGTTAAATATATATATTTGAATTCTGAGAGTTTGGAAAATAGGTGAAGGTTTTGAAGATTGTCAAAGGCAGACAGGTTCGGGCTTCGTTGAAGCCAAGACATGTATTAGGAGTGAAAATAGAAGAATGAAATAACTAAGTTATTATTACTTAACAAAGTGTTATTCATTTACTCAAAGTAAATAGGTAATCGCCGTATAATAAATCCTAGCTTCGACCTTTGAGAGGCTACGTCCCAGAAGCCAGCTTGGAGGAGAAGTTGCTGACGACGGCGAGGGCGCTACATGGTGGAGAGCGCGAAGAGGATTCCAAAACAGATACGTATAATTTGATTAATTATAATGGAAACAACGAAGTTTGATGGCGTCCATCATGATGTGAAAGACTTTTTAACCCAATTTAACATCGTATGTGCGGTGAATAAATATAATGATGATGGGGTAAAAAAAATAGTATTGGGGGCATACTTGGCTGGGCCTGCGTTATCCTTCTATAAAGCAGTTGTAGAAGAAACTACATCTTTCGAAAATGTTGTAGAGAAGCTAACAAAAGAATTTACATCGACACAGGATTACGTGTCACTCTTTTATGAGAGACGGCAGAAGCCTAAGGAGGATGGATTGAGTTTCTTTTATGCCTTAAACCTTCTGGCCGTTAAAGCGAATATACGAGATGACGTCTTCATTAAACAATTTATAAAAAGTTCAAATTTTTTTTATAAGTCAAAATTGATGGCGACTTTGTTCACGGATAAAGAAAATTTAAAAAACACTCTTATCCAAATAAAATCACTTCAAGATGAAGTTGACAACGCACCATTAAATTTAAAGATAAAATTAGACAACGATTCCGTTTTTTATACTCCTTCGGATGAAGTCATGAGAATGCCAAGGTATACGCCTTCGATCCCAACACGACAAAATAATGTACACAAGTATAATTTTAGAAGCCGCTCGAATCAACATGATGTGGGACCGAATGACGGTCGATTTGGAGGTGCAATGATGCACCCAGACGCAGGACGGCACCAGAAACAGATGTGGCCGCCTACGAAAAACGTCATGTCAATGACATCGCCGGACATGACTACCGGTGGGTTCAATCCTTTTATTTTATGCCAAATTAGAGGTATTAGTACTCCTGCCCTTCTTGATTCCGGCGCATCGGTGACAGTGGTTTCCGACGTCTTTGCAAAGAAATGTCGTTTAATAGCACAAGAAGCAGGTGATGTCACACTCCGCTCTGTGGATGGAGAACAACTCTACGTAGAAGGACGCTCTAATATTAATATAGTATTGGAGAATGTTGTATATAGTATTAACTGTTATATAGTACGTAATGTTAAACAAAACGTAATTATTGGTCAAAATTTTTTAATTAAATTTGACGCTATTTTGAATTTTAGAGATAAAACTCTAGTGATGCCTAAAGGAGTATCAACATTTATGAACTCAGACGAGTTAAAGGGTAATGATGATGAAATACATTTATGTGGTATTGTAGATGAACGAGTGAATGATGAATTATGTGAACCAGAATACACATGTGATGGCGTTGTATGTAATGATGTTGGTTCGAATTTAGTATCTTTTAATATTAATAATGGGGATTTGACTAATGATGGGTTAAATGGGAACGAAACAAAAGCAGTCGAAGTTTCTAGAGTGCAACAGAGAGATAATCTTTTACGTTGGCATCAGCGATTAGTTAATAGCGGTCGTAACCGTTACAAGGGGTATTTCTTGTATAATGATTTTTTTTATAAGGTAATAAACAAAAATGGGGTAATTAAAAAACTATTACTTTCTTCGAAATTATTAAATACAGAATTCATGCGGGTGATACGTGATGATATTGTAATGGGGAGGCATTTTGGTTTAAGGAAAACATTGGGGAAATTGCGCATACGAAATATAATAAAAAATGCGAATAAAAGAATTAAAAAGTATGAAAATAGTTATACAAAATGCCAGAAAAGAAATCTGGGTGTTGTGGCTGCCACACGTTGTAATAAGAAAGAAAGAAAGAAAGGAGTACGTAGATTTGGTATGAGTTTGAGTGTGGTTACCACTCAAGATTCTCAAACCCTAAATTTAATGGAAAGAAAGGGAAAAAGAAAGATTTATAAGATATTGGAATTAATAGGACGTCGTTGTAAATGTGATATGAAGATAGCAATATGCAATACATTTTATCTTAATTGGTAACTAAAATTGTTTTTTTGTTTTCATGTAATGAATGGCGAACTCCAAAGAAATGAGACTGAGGACTGGTGAGGTCTTCAGAAGCCCAGATGTCATTCGTTAAGTTTTTATTGAAATGTTGAACTTCATTAAGGTTGAATTATGATTCAATTACGTCGACCATGGATCAAATCCATTACAATGTTCTCAAACATTGGGTCTCTCTTTTGTTGGGAGGGGGTGAAGTGGAAGACGTATTGAACATATGTTCAAAGAGTACATTTTGGTATGTGGCTGACTGTAAGTTGGAAGTTGTGTATGAAAATCCAGGAAATGTGGGCGTAAAGTCTCTTTTCTTTGAAGTTTAGACACGTTATTTCTGAATTGCATCAAACATGTAATGAAATGGATTCGTTTAGTTTTCTATTATTGTCTGTTTTTTATGTCGAGTAGGGACGTAATGTATGGGACCGCCCCTTGGGTTTTAGTGGGGTTTTGAAGAGGGGGGATTCCGAGTCGAGAAGTTTGTAATATCAGATCCCTTATTTGAAAACAGCCTGGAGATCTGGTAGATCAGACACCTCGATTCGGGATTAGTTTTATTAGAAGACCGGTTCGTGCCCCCACACTTTAGCTTTAGAATAGGTATGAGAACAGTGTTACCGTACCTGTCGCCTTTGTGGTACCGGGGGGGTGTAGAGGTTTATTGGTGGTCACTAGCTGGCCGCATACCAATAGTGGTTTATTGGTGGTCACTAGCTGGCCGCATGCCAATAAGTAAAACCTCTAGCGCGTTATAAAAGTAAATGTTAAATATATATATTTGAATTCTGAGAGTTTGGAAAATAGGTGAAGGTTTTGAAGATTGTCAAAGGCAGACAGGTTCGGGCTTCGTTGAAGCCAAGACATGTATTAGGAGTGAAAATAGAAGAATGAAATAACTAAGTTATTATTACTTAACAAAGTGTTATTCATTTACTCAAAGTAAATAGGTAATCGCCGTATAATAAATCCTAGCTTCGACCTTTGAGAGGCTACGTCCCAGAAGCCAGCTTGGAGGAGAAGTTGCTGACGACGGCGAGGGCGCTACAGTACATAATTTATTATTACACCCCGACTTTGCCCGTGTAAAATCTTCTACAAATTGCCTTTTAAAAAGATGAATGAAATTGGTAAAGTCGTTCTAAAGTTATGGCGTGACCAAGGATAATAATTATTATATAGATAAGCGATAGATAAAAGATGTAAGAATACCTAGGTAATAGTACATAAATATAAAACAAGATATTAAAAAAAATGCGATTCCAACGAAATCTAAATAATTGTCCACCCGCGAAGCCGCTATATAATATTAGGTACATATAGTTTATTTTCATTTATTTAACACCAAAAAATATCAGATAACAATTTACTAATAACTTGAATTCATGTTATTGTAACTATTCTATTTGCTATTATATATTGTACTATTGTAGTCACGTTCAACATGTTAGTAAAGAAATTGAGTAATATTATTTCATAGAGAATAAACACCACACATCCTATAATAGCCTTGAAGAAAATCAATAAAATGTGCCTGAATTGCCCAAACGATACATGTTCTTATCTACATAGTGCCTTCATCCGAAGCTTATTCGTAAGCAAACAGTTAAGCCCTCAGGTAATGTAAGAAATTAATTAATTAACTCTATATACCTACCATAATGTAATTAATATAATTAGTGGTAGAATAGCTTGTTATTCTGTAAATAAGCTCATTTTCACATAATATGTACATATACATACTTCAAAGGTATTTGAATAACTACTTACTACACTAGATTAAACGTAGCTTTATCTGTGGTTAATATTACCGCAAATTTAATATCAAGATCTGAATACCTAAAAAAGTTCTTATGTACACGTAATAAAGAGAATATATAAGTAAATATACATAGTTAAGTAGTAACTAAGTACCAACCTAAAATGTTTCTTAAAAGAAATAAATGAAGACTGATCTTAATTTATATTTAGTTGATTTCATTTTTATCATATGATACCGTTTCTTGACTGCCTCGGTGGCCCAGTGGCTGCAGTATGCACCTGCTGTGCACGAGGGTTCGATTCTCACACAGGACAAAACTTTGTGTGACCCACAAAGAATTGTTCTGAGTCTGGGTGTAAATTGTGTCCGTTAATTGTATGTTTGTAAAGTCCCCCGCGACACAGCTTGTTCTCTAGTGCGGGAGTTGTCTTATAAAAAAATAAAAAAAAAACAAAAAAATCACTTAGACTTAAATTAGTACCTACAGCCTCTCTCCACGAGGAATGTAGAAAATCTGACGCACAAATGCTCTCTCACGGACAAAGATGTGGACAAATTATTAATAATTATTATTTTTGGTTGGTTTGGTTTGCAGGTAGCGATGCCATCAGAAGCACTGATAGCATAAGATAGTAGGTAAAGCCAGCAAAAAAGTAACAGATGTAAAAGCATCAAATTGCAATATTTGGCAAACGAATAAATTTTAAAAAACAATTACAGTAGCCAATGTAGCCCCACGTTGGGCGCCACTGTAACATAAATGAAGCTAGTGTTAACTAAATTATTTTTTTATTAAGCAGGTAGGCACAAAATTCGTGAGGACCCGCCAAGTGGTAGCTCCAGGTCGAAAGAATGTGCCACCCAAGAAAACCACTCTCGAACCTTTTTATAGGGCTCCGTGTGAGCGTGCAAATGGTTATGGAGGCGGTGGTATAGATAACGTCACAAAATGCAGTAAAATTAGCTATTTAATTTATAAGTTTATATTGGGCGTGAATTAGTTTTATGTTGACAATCGAAAATGTAAAGCTAATTTTATTGTTGACCGTACATACCTCTTTGCGTCAGCGCTAGAATTAGCTTCGTTGTAAAGTAACGGCACGGCGGACAAACTTTTAAACTAAGTAGGTACCTACTCGTAGCTAAAGAACTTTAATATTGTGAAAGGTTTTGGTGCATTGCGAACTGCATGCAAACATAGTGTGCATTATCTTCATAAGTTCTTTGGAAAATTGTAAAAGCAGAGCATTTAGGTAAATAAGTTGTAATATATAATCTTTGTGTATAAACCTTGTGTATATTTCTACGTTTGTAACCTAATAAAACAGGAATTTAAACTTCATTTTTACATTTAAGGTTTTAAAGTATCACTTACGAAGGTCATAGATCAATTAAAATACTTAAATGTTACCAGCTGCAGCTGTAGTATTATTATATTGGACTGGTTTTCAAAAGTCTGTATATGCAAACACACATCACATAAACCGCTCTTTATACGTCAGAGATTAACAAATCATAAACGACACCCACTCTTACTTATATTAATATATCTGCCAGGCTCTATTACATAACCAATATACCCTCAATGTCTTTGAGGCATAGACCACTGTCATGAAAGGCCAATCGATTGCCAACTCATTTGTCAATCAGAAACTTTTCACGCGACGAGGGAGTTTGAGCTTCATTTTTTTCTTTGAAGCGGTAAGCAGGGGTGGGTCACTCCCACGTTCCACCAATGTAATCGTAATATACTGAATGGGCACTTTGCCGGACTGCGCTGATACTGAATATTTCTATATAGGAATATCCATCATCATTTTACCGGACCGGAGCGGAGGTTGAAACCCGGTATTTCAACATGACAAAGGTACAAGTACGCACAGTCTGCAGAGATTTTAAATAGATTTGACGTCAAGATTACGCAAACCTTCTAAGTAATTACAACATCTAAGGCTTCTTTAATACGATGGAAGCGTAAATAAAAATAGCTTCTTATATTAAAATTCTCCAAATTGAATTGGACTTTATTGAAATAAAGGGAAAATCGTGGATTATTTTTGTCAACAGCCAGTATACAGGAACTTTTAATACTCTGTATATTTAGGGACAGACCACGTCGGACAATAAGTAAGACTTTTATAGAATTCACGCCAAAATGCATAGGTACATACACGCAAACATGAAACGCATATATAATAGGTCTACATTTTCTTTATATAGGTAGTCTTTATGTAGGTAGTTAGTTAGATAGAATAGTTAAAAACATCGCACCTCTTGTCACCAACAGCAGGATCACATATTATAGAACCTCAATTGTGCGATGAGGAATTCCTCCCTCATACGACCAGTATTTGGAATGGGCACCCCTGCCGAGGTTTTCCCGAGCGACTTATACATATTAAGAAAAGAGTTAAAAGGTTTTCCGAGTCGGCAATGAGCGAGTTACCTATGGTGTTGCGGATCCATAGGCGCGAAGGATGTACCTATGCCTATTTGTCTTACTTGTATAAAAAAGAGAATAAATAAAACATATTAACTGGCATTTTCCATAAGCGTTGATAGCGCTGAGAGCTAGTAATCAAGGCGGTTATTGAGGCAATATTTCAGCAAACAGCTCGCGTCCGTAATTGCCATCTCAAATGACACTCGAGACGTCGCGCCCCGCCGTCAGTTGACAAAGGGCTAATGAAACGACTCTCGTTAGCTAAGTTTACTAACCCAACAATAGCTACACACTAAAATAAAACTTATAAATTTTCGCCAACTGACATAATTTAATACATAATAGCAACCCATATATGTCCCACTGCGGGGTCCTCTCTTCTTTCAAAAGAGAGAAAGGGTTTAGTCCCACGCTGGCTTATTGCGGGTTGGTGAACTGACATGTTGAAATATTCTTTTGGTCGCTGAAAAGACCGAAGAATTACAAAATATATCGTCTTAGAACGATTTAAACATACCTAATCACGATTTTTTTATACTACTTTGGTGGCAAATATGCGGTCCGCTGTAGCTTATGGACGCAATTGCAATACTATAGGTACCCAATTAACACCAGGGTTAAAATGTTTGCTTTGCCCCTATTGTGCATAAAGTTATAAATAAATAAATGTGTAATGAAATTTTCCTGGGATAGAAAACAGTTTCGTTAAAAACACAGCCCTAATTATTTTGAGTGTAGTCATTTGGTTGTGGTCTTCTGTAAGGTGGAGGTACTTCTCCAGTCGAGCTTACTCACTAGTATGGTGCTACCTATCTCTCTGTTTTGTACAATAAATAAAAAAATCAACTCAACCAGAGAATAATATTTTGAAGCGATGGCTTTCCGAATACCAGTAGGTACTTACCTAAATAGAAAGTGCAGTGGCTACCCGTATGTGTAGATATAAAGTGTTTTCAAAATGTATGTTGATATGCAAATCGTGTTCCATTTAACTAATCGCACTACCATTACGGTATTCGAGCGAGTGCTGTTACAGAAGATAACAAGAGATAAGCTCTCTGGCGAAGCGGAAAGAATAATTTGACGTATTTTTAAAAGACTACTCCCACACAATTAATCAAGTCCTGTATCGCGGGGGACTTTACAAACATACAATTCATAGACACTTATTACACCCAGACTCGTAACGAACATTTATGGACAAGACAAAACTTTCAAATCTATCG
Organism: Trisateles emortualis; assembly: GCA_947095525.1. Lineage (NCBI taxonomy): Eukaryota > Metazoa > Arthropoda > Insecta > Lepidoptera > Erebidae > Trisateles > Trisateles emortualis. The sequence continues at coordinate 9,624,314 of OX352736.1, read as the reverse complement.
AACCTTTGACCTGCGGCTTAGCAGTCAGGGTCACTAACCACTAGACCAACGGGTCAGTCAAATTATATATTGGCTTCGAGACTTTAGATAAACCAAGTTAATATTTAACTAGCTGCTCACCCTGATTTTAACTTTAATTAGGGCGAAATCAGGTTAGTTCACTAATGGGTTGAATTCCTAAAATTTGTTTTATGCTACGCCTCCGTCATAAAATAAACTTATGTTCCAAATTTCAGTTTTCTAGATTAATTAGTTTTTGTTGTGCGTTGCCAGTTAGTCAGGAAAAACAGAAAATTTTATATACCTATACGATAGATAATAGTACCTACTCAGGTGGCAAACAAGAATACGGACCGCCTGATAGTAACAGTTACCCGTAGCCTATGAACGTTTGCAATACCTGAAGCATAACTTTAAAAACGCATCCCTAACTAATGCATATACTTAGGCACAGGAACAACTACATCACAGTGTATAGTTATGGCTTGCTCCTTTGTATGGTGCCCTATCTCTCCTAATATAATAAACACTACCTAACTACCTCTAAAGACTGTATAGCTAAGAGATCGATTTTCGTTTCCTCGGAAAAGTCAAGGCCCTGCGTAGAGCGTGAGATCTTTTAGTATAATACGTCAGCTGGAATTTCGAGGATCAAGACAGTGTGTGATAGATTTTTTTATTACCTACTTGACACATATCTCGTATAAATTTAGTTATCTACCTACTTGGACACATCGCGTATTAATTTAGTAGGTACCTATACAATAAGTTTACGCACGTATCCTTTAAAAAGCCTGCGCCTTTCTTTTAAACCGTAAGCATGTATTAAAAAATTACAAATGAATCAAGAACGTTTAAATCGCATAGTAATTACTTACACGTAGACTTATATTAAAAAAATATAGATGGGTGTGAGGCACAAAGAGTGATGTTATATTATTAGAAATTTAGAAGGCTAACCAATAATAAATCACTATGTACCTTTAACAAATCAATTAAATAACAAAACCTCAAAAATAACCGCCTGTAGATTAATTAAACTACAATATGCTAATATTAAATGTCAAGGTGAAAAGTGGTTCCCTTACCCCTATATATACAAAATTAATTATTCAACAAATGCCCCATTTTTTGTGTTTCACTAGGTTACGTCACACACACAGACGTCAACATGACGCATTCGAACCACTTTCCACTGGTAGAACCTCGTAGGGGTGAAAAGAAAACCCAATCAAGGTTATAGTGACAAGTGATGTAGAAAAAATGTACGACTTACCTTAAGTTTACGTGAGGCTGAATGGCTGGATAGTGTCTACATGTTTAGCACGTAGCGCGCAATAACGTGATATCGTGCGTGTAGAATACTAGTACTAAATGTGAGCGCGTAGTAATGCATATCGCTGTATGGTCGAGTATGGCGGATCGTCCGTACTGGCATGCGCGGCCGCCCACGCTCGATACGAGCCGCGTCGCCCCGCTGCGCCGCCTGCCGGACGAAACGTGCGCCGTCCCGCCCTCGTCACCCTCCATACAATAGATACCAACAGAAGGTCTATTCGCTATCAACCTTTTGATTGACAGCTATTAGCGCGACTAACAAAGAGTAAAGTATTGCGACTACTTTATTACTAGAAAGACGTGTAGGTAGGTAAATCTTTCTATCTACAACTGCGGATGTCGGTCAATATAAAAATAATGTGTTAAAAGAGAATTTTATGAAATAATAAACTGATTATTTTTATATTAACTTTAATTTACCTAGAAAAGGAAAGATGGGGGTAAAAAGCTATTGAGTTTTTCGGTTATAAAATTTTCAGTCACAGGTTCTCGCTTAGAAAAGTGTTGGGTGCCATCATGACAAAGTTAGGCCGTACTGTATGATGGTACTATACCAATGACGACCAATGTTAACCCTTCAATTTCCAGCTGTCAAACACCTAAAACAGTACCTAAATGTAAGAAATCACTATTCTCAAAATATCGCATCGCAGTGTTGAAATTACTCAGATGTCTGTTTTGAAAATTTCATCTTGTGCCAATAATATCTGTGTCTGATTGTTATTTATTTAGGAAATGTATGTATTTAGCTAGAAGGGCTTTAAGATGGAGTATCCCTGGGATAAGAAAACGTTTCTTTCAAAACGCACCCCCAAATAAGCGCTGGAGACATGTACTCACAGGCAGGAAAAACTATGCCGCTGTGTGTAGTTATTTAGCTTTGGTCTTCAGCAAGTCCTTCCCGAGTTGGGCTTGCTCGCTAGTATCGTGCCCTACCTTTCTTAAAGTTAAAGATCAGAAAAAAAAGTAAAAGCAGTGGATAAATTACGAACAGTCCTACTGTAATTAGTTTGTGAGCATTATTGTATCGCTACGACTGCTTATTGACCTTTTGGAATACTTAAGAATCCATTGCGCCATGTCTTCCTATATAATCAAAAGCTTTCACAAAAATATTCCATGTAATTGAATTTGTTCGTAGCGTCGTCTTGCTTAATATTGTTATAAATTCAAAGGGACTGTTGCTGGCGTTGCCTTACATCTGGTAATATATTTTATTCTTAGATGAAGCGGACACTTATAGGATCATAAAACCAATTGTAATGTATTAAAATGGCCTTTCTGGTTACAATATGTACCTTATGAAAAATACTCTAGACATTTATTCCTAGGTACATTATACTAAGTGTGTACATAATGGGTAATTTTACTATTATTAATTAATTTAAAACAAAATAGACGCAAAATTAGGTCGAAGAGTTAAAACAAAAATTTAATTTCTTCAAAAAGTCCAGATAAGCATTTTAATATCGATTAGGCAATGACTACTGCTATTTTATGACGTGCTTATGTCTCCTTTGCGAAGAGTATTCGGAGCGGAAAACTTTAGTAGTTTGTAACTTTTTTAATTAACAATTTTTAACCGACTTCAAAAAGAGGAGGTTATCAATTTGTGAGTATTTATTTTTTATTTTTTTATGTTTGTTACAGCAGAACTCCGTCATTTATGGACCGATTAAAAAAAAACTCTTTTTGTCTGAGAGGACATACTTCCAGAGTGGTCCCATTTTCATGAAAAGAAAGTTCTGATGATGGGATCCATGAGGAATTGAGGGAACTCCTCAAAAGTTATAGGCATACATATAGCAATTTCAATATATTTAGGAACTAATCAAACATTTGCATTGAGAGAGTGTAATTTGGTGAAGTAAAAAAACTGATGAAGAAGACCACAGATGGCCATCTGAACGTCTCAATAATAAGTATTTCACTGATGGCGATTACATAAGTTTCGATTATGGTTGCTAAGCAACTATTAATAAGCAATAATGACGTGAATGAATTGAGCGCGGATTGCACAGATTAAATATTTTTTTAAATACCTACTTGACCTGCGGTTAGCTAGACGCTCAGTCGATTTTATTCGATTATAATAAACAAAAAAATCTTTATTTAAACATTTTTATTCTCTTCATTTTTTCCTAATATTCTCGAACACGTATTTAGGTATATTAGGTATATTTTGAATCATAAATGTGTGGTGTACAATAAAGAGTTTTCTATAAAATCAATTACCTATATAACTGACCGTACTTCACTAAGGCCTGATCAGAATATCAGCGCTGCAGTTTAAAATGCCACAGCACAGAGCTGATATTAGGACCCTTTCTGACATCACACAGGATATTGATATTATATTAATATATTATATTGTAATGGATATTGTAATGTAGCAAATGAAAACTGGTATATTTGAACTGAACTGATGATGAAGCCGGAAGCTAAGCAATGGAACTTCAAAATTATACAATGTAATCTAGCCGTGTTTGGGCTTATTTGAATGGTCATGAGATGCACTTTAGTTATAAATTATCAGATTAAAAAGAACCTTCTTTAAGGGAGGAAAAGTGAGATAAGAGTTTGCATGAAAGTTCATCCTGTAATACTTATGTTAGACTAGGGGTTTTAAGGTATTTGAAAATTTTACAACTTGCCGTACTGAAGTCGGTTTTTTTTTTGTTAAAATTATGTTTTCTTATTTTGCAATAGTATATCTTCCTTAATTTTAATTTAGGAACATGCATCATTGTAAGTCATACATAAATCTTTCATTTGTTGTCAAATACTTCTTTAAATATATAATTCTTCAGTATGTGTGTATGTCGGTGAACGGCTGAGCCGTTTATGTTATTTTCTGTACATTCGAGTCAGCCTCTGGATATTTTAGATTCGTAATTGGACCCAGTAAGTGGCGCTGCAGTCGAGCAACGTCTGAATGGTCCTCTAGTTATATACAAGTATTCTTATCGATTGGTCTACCGATTTATTTATATCGCTAAGGAGGCAAATAAGCAGATATGGGTATTACTTACGTGAATACTTACCAGAATTATTTATGAATAAAACACATAAAATAATAAATAGTTTTGTTTATTAGTACAAAATTATTATTATTACAAATTCAACATAACACTCTATGAGTTTAATAAATATTTCAAGTTCATTTTCCTGTATCTTCTTTAAGAGAGACGGTTCTATTGAAGATCACCTGAAAGAAAATACTTTAATAACAAAAGAAAATTAAAATAGGTTTAAAACAGATTTCGCACGGTTTGATGACAGTTCTTCAAAATCGGTTTAGTAGTTCTAGAGCTTATATCTGTTACAAACAAACAATCAAATGCTCTCTGTTTAGTTTAGATATAAATGTATTTGAACTACAAAAGTACGTTCACCAGTTGTCTGGTTTCTTTAGGCTCTGTGTAGAAGAAAATAATTATAAATCATTGTCATAATGAAGAAAGATAAGTTTCTAAGATAGATAGGACAATTTCTATACAGGAGTGGTGCATAAAAAATCATAAATAAAAAAAATTAAAAAAGTAAAATGTACTTATTTCTTATTTTGCTTCACATCCATCTTTCATTTAATTAAATTTTTATAAACTACTTCTATCTTCACTACTTTGTCTACAATGGACCTTGTCAAGCAACAATAATATAATTATAGTGATCGTTGCTGATCACGACGTCCAGGGATCGATGCCTGGGTCGGGCCAAAAATACACACATGACATTCCTGTCAAGAAATTCACAACAGATGCCTAAAGTTTAGAATTTGGAGGTATTTACACTCTCATGCCCCGATGAGCACGTAAAACGTTGGTCTTATACCGTCTCTCTCTCTCTCATCGGTTTGCCGACTCACAGGACTTAAGAGTGAGTGAATAAAGATTGCACCTGTGTTTACGCACTCACTTGTCCATACATCTTCCGCATAGACGGCTAACCATCTCGTAATCAAAATTCTATTAGGAGAACGTAACGTAAAGTCTTTGTACCCATTTTTAAACACATTGCGTGCACTCACTCATTGAATCGTGTTGAAGTTCATACGGAAAAAGGCTGCAGAAAGTAAACGGGCAATTTCGACCATCAGACGACCTCTACTTATTATAATTAGGCAAAAACATCACGTGTATCGCGCTAATGATAGAGAGAATAAGACACTGTTGTGAACTAACTCAAAATTCATTTAGGTTACAAAGTTACACTTATGAAGGTCATAAATTGTGAAAAAACCAGAAAGATGATGTCAGCTGAATTTTGCCTACGGCTAGCTTGCTGACGTGGTGCCATGAGAAGTACTAGCAAGACACTCGGGCCACTCTTTTAAATCGCCAGATAGTTACAATCTTTTGTAAAATACAAGTATATACTCACATTATCCCCATTTGTGTCAGGGTCAACAGAGAAGAAGCCGATTCTTTCAAACTGGAACTTGTCGTACACTTTAGCTTGTCGGATAGAGGCATCGGCGTAGGCTTCCACTACCTTCAGCGTGTCCTCTCGGCAGTCCGATATAAAACCATTCGGGACCTCATTCGGATCCTCAGGGTTTTTGTGTTTGAACCTAGGTAAGATATAAAATGTTGTGTTATTCTAGGTAAATAGGTATCAAGCGCTAGTAGTTGCGGTGTACATTTATTTACTTTATTGACTTAGACTACATCGATGGTACAGCGGGTTAAGTGGTTACCTCTCCATTAACTATTGAGTGGCTTGTTGTGGGTTCGATCTCCACACAGCACAAACAATTCGATCCATAAATGGTTGTTCCAGGTCTGGATTTACTATGTATCCGTGAATTGTATGTTTGCAAAGGCCCCCGCGACAAAAGACTTGTTCCCCACTACTTAGGGGGCAAACAAGCATACGGCCCACTTGATAGTAAGCAGCTACCGTCGTAGTTATCTATGGACGCTTGCAATACCAGAGGCATAACTTCTGTGTTGCCGACCCAAAAAAAATTGTAACACCAGGGTTTTATGACGGAGTATCTCTAGGACTGAAAAATATTCAGTTAAAACCACATCTCAAAAGAAGACCTGGAAACTTGTATTTACACAGGAATAGAAGTACACCGCTGTATGTAGTAATTTGCCTGTAGTCTTCTTTACGGTAGACCTCCTTTCCCAGACAGGCTTGCTTACTTGTATGGAGACCTACGAGTACCTCTATTAGTTGTATTTAAAAATTATACTTACAGTGGCTCGTACAGTCTTACTTCGACTGCTACAGGCTCTGATACCCAGTGTATAAATGCTTTCGGTTTTGCCGATACTTCAGTCAGTTTCGCCGTGCATTCCACTTCTATTACTTTACCACTCGCATCTTTATTTACCTTCGATACCTGTTGACATGGAATGATTACGTTTAAGAAGTTATTCTTAATTTATTTATTGTACACAATGAGCTTAAATCAAGATTGAGTTTTCTACTAGTAAACACAGTGTGGTAGAGGAAAAGTGTAAGAGTAAAATAGAATAACAAAATTTTTTTTTACAACATTTTATAGAATGTACCTTTGATATTTTTCCTTATTAATTTCTGATGGCACCAGAGCGTCCGCTATTCTGACGTCAGAGGTACGCGATTTGCTATCATACCTAACCATAGTGTAAGGAAGACTAAATATAGTGACGACAGTGCTGCATTATGTCAAAATAATAACCTACCGCCCAGAACCAATTCAGTTAACAAATAAGAACAGGCTGGTAACGTAGCGGGCAGGGCGCCCACACACCAGCAGGGGGGCGTTCGAAGTTCGAACGCGTCGAGCCTTATGCTTGTATACCAACCAATAAGTTAGAAAAATAAACTTACTTCAAGAAGGTATCCCGCATGTCTTAAACCGACCACCTGTTTAGGTGTAAGACGTCGATATCCCTTTGAAGGTTCTTCGCTGAAGTCATTCGCTTCAATATAAACGACTTCATTCAGCACCACAGTATGTGAACCTTTCTCAGGCTCATTTGGAAAGTCAGGCACAGTCACTTCTATCGGTTTCTTGCTGGGGAAGTTGGTTATCTTGATCTTTAAGGGGTCTAGTACTACCATAACTCTGCAACAAAAATGAAACTTTTTTTGAGAAAAAATAATATATTGACGGATATATAAATTAAATTTTAAATATATTTTATTATTGATAAATTAATGCACGCGTGTTCTAGTCGTTAAGGTGGTCACTTAACCACTAATGCCACTATTAGCGACTCCGATCATTGTAAGGACAAGGGTCAGTAGCAATATTACTTGTTTTGATTTTCGAGAGTGTTTTCCTTTCAATAGTTGGATATCACCTAATTAAAGAGAGGTAGAGCCAGCATGCCCGACTGGTGAAAAGCTCCAACTTACAGAAAACCACAGCCTAATAACTATACACAGTGATGAAGTTGTGTTCTTGTGCATGAGAACACGTCTTCAGAGATAATTTAGGGACGCAGTTTAAAAGAAACGTCTTCCTATCCAAGGGATACCCCATTACAAAAACTTGGTGTTGAAATACCCCTCGTATTGCAAACTTTCGACATGCTACGGCGTATGCTAACCATAAGGCGGTCTATACATGGGTGTAATTTGTGTCTGTGAGTTCTATGTTTGTGAAGAACTCCGCGACACAGAGCTTGTTCCCTAGTGCGGGAGTTGTATTTAATATATATATATATATATATGCTTCTATGTCTTTAGGTAAAAATAAAAAATAAAAACTATCTCCAATTTCTAGTTTCAAGACCGTTTTCCTTCCACCTAGTGTAATAGTTAAATAATAAATTTACAAAGCACACTTTTATGCAACAATGTTATTAATAAGGCATAACCTTGACAACACATTATGCTAACTAATACACAAGTTATCACTTAACTGAACAAGATAACGTTATCAATAACTGAGATAATGGCGGCGTACGCCCTTCAGTAGTATTCTCAATGCCAATACGATGTTTGTCCTTCTGTATGTCTGATAAAGGCATTGCTTATTTACATGTTTGTCCTGAAGGATTGTACGCGCGGACAAAGCCGCGGACGGAAGCTAGTGATATATATTTAGAGATTTATTCTGGGATGAAAAGAAGCCTATGTGGTATTCCAGACTATAATCTATCTCTATGCTAAATTTAATTCAGATCCATTAAGTAGTTTTTGCGTGAAAGAGACAAATATACATTCATAACTTTCGCGTTTATAATATTAGTAGAAAGAAGGATAATGCCTGCCTCCGATTGGGGTAGGCACAGACTATAGTAGGCCAATTGCGCAAGTCAGACATACTACTTCGCTTCTTTTACAATAATTTACCTCGCATGTAAGAATGACAGTGTCGGGTTCTAAACATTTGACCCTTTTTTAGCACATTGCCTATTCGAAAAGTGAATATTTAGATCATTAATTTATTTTACAATCTTGTTGACATAGAGATTAGTGATCCAGACTGCTAAGGCGGATGTCGTGGGTTCCATTTCCACCCAGGACAAATCTTTGTATGACAAGTATTATTCTCAAATCTGCGACCCACGTCTTGCCAGCGTGTCTAATCCCACGGAACCAATGTTTCGTTTCCGAAATAAAAATAAGCCTATGCCACATTTCATCCAGATCGTATTTATAATATTAGTACAGAATTATTACGTAAGTATGTTCACCAGATGCCATCATTAGTCTGCCTGATTAGGGATCAGATGACCGTGTGTTAGTTTAATAACGGGTGTATATATTTGTCAGTGTGACGTATAAGTAAATGTTAAGTGAACCTGGGCGCAGTGACGTTGAGCACGTCCCTGACGGTGGCGTCGAGCATGGCGGGGTCGACGGCCCCGAGCGCGCCCGTCACCCCCAGCATGGCGCAGAACGAGTTGACGGCGCCGGCCGGCACGCCGCGGCGGCGGAGGGACGTCAGCGTGTACAACCGGGGGTCGTCCCAATCTGGCACAATATTACATTTTATAAATTATGTTATATAATAATAATAGGAACCCTAATGTGTCCCACTGCTGGCCACGGGTCCTTTCCTCTATCATGAGAAAGTGAGGGTTTAGGCCTTAATTCACACACGCTGACCTAATGCGGGTTGGTGAATCAGACATGTCTTTAGAATTTCTTCTAAGACATGTAGGTTTCCTCACGATGTTTTATAATTTTCAGTTAGTAACGTTAACATAGTGTTTGTATGCTATATTAGTAAGTATTATTCATATTTTTAATTTAAATAAATTCAAATTTCATTAAGTTCTCATACCCGTGGCTATCTCTACCCAGCTAATCTTTGGAAAGGGCAGTCTGTTCTGTCAGAAATCATTTTTAGAATTTTACAGATTTAAAACTTTCTCCAAATCAAAATAATAATAATTGTAACCCATATATGTCTCACATGCTGGGTACAGATCTCTTCTCTATCAAGAGAGAGAGAGAGAGAGAGGAGAGAGAGAGAGAGAGGAGAGAGAGAGAGAGAGAGAGAGAGAGAGAGAGAGAGAGAGAGAGAGAGAGGAGAGAGAGAGAGAGAGGAGAAAGAGAGAGAGGGTCTACGCCCTACTTCCAAATTAAATCATTACTTACTTCGTATGCATGTGGCAACCATGACTTTAAAATGTATTACCTACCTCTAACAATTCCTTCTTCAATAAGTTTGCCAATTTTCCTCTTGGACACTACAGTATAGTTCACGTTTAGGCGGCCATACTCCCATTGTACGGGACAATAAATTCCTAGAGCATTGCATAACCAGTAATATGATGACCTGAAAAACAAAACATTACATATAATAGCAAATTATATACGTCCCACAGCCTGTAGGACTACTACTGTAGGTACTGTAGGTTTCCTTTTTCTCCGTTTTCCTTTCCTTTATTTTAGGCATCTTTTAAGAAATATTTTTGAACCAATTAAATAAAAGAATAGAATTAATTATCATTTTAGATATTTATTAGTTTTAAATTTTCGAGATTGACTATAAACTGACTGCTTCATTGGTTTTGCTTACACTTGTGTTTGCCCCAAAATTTAAGGTCTCAGGTTTAATTTCCGGGCAAAATGTTATTTTCTTCTATTACAAAATTCACAGTACCATGGAATCTGGAATTGTGCCCATTTATCGGTAATAGCGAGCACTAGGTACCATAGGCAAGCGTTCATAGTCTATGGTAATTACATAAAAAATAGAATCTCCTGCTGGCAAAATACCTACATCTTAGAGGAATTAGTAATGTGATGACTACAAACTCAAGCAAAATGACTAAAATTATGTACACATACCTCAGACTAATCGAATAAGATAGACGGAGCGTGTCGAACTCGCGCGTGAAGCCGCCAAAAGTCATACTAAATAGCAATGTCATACGTTTTCGTTTTCGCGCGCAGGCGATTTGAGCCGCTCTGAAGTATTTTTACAACGTTTTACTACACAATACGGCATTATAATAATATTTTGTCAAAACGTGTTTAGACGTGCGTACTCACTAGCGGCTCAAATCGACTGCGCGCGAAAACGAAAACGTATGACATTGCTGTTTAGTATGACTTTTGGCGGCTTCACGCGCGAGTTCTACACGCTCCGTCTATCTTATTCTATTAGTCTGAGACACATACCTTCTAGACTGAAACTCTTTGGTACACAAAGAGTGAGTGATATGCTCTATGCTATCACAAAGACAATGTGTATAGTCGTAAGTAGGGTAGATGCACCACTTGTTGCCAGTACGGTGGTGAGCTTTAAACCTTATCCTGTATGCCACAGGGTCTTGTTTACCTTCTTCTAAGGTTATCTTCATCCTCAAAGTCGCATCACCTTCATCAATTTTACCGTTTTTCATGTCCTGGAATTACAATATTAAGTTAATCATTTTTGAAGGTTTCAGTGGCTATTATTATATATAATCTAATAAAAAGTAGTAAAACATCATTGTAGTACTTTTACGAAAAAGGTAATGATTATATTACGCGTAACTCATACATTCATATAATCACGACCGTCGCCCATTGGGTTAGGCAGAGACTATGTACGTCAATTACTTGGATCCAGAAATAGGTACGTCATTCGCTCTCTCTGCATTTATCAACCTCTTCATGCATGAACTACATTGGAGCCAATAATTGTGTCAATTTTTTTTTTGCAGAGATGTAGTTCACAGCTTGAGCTGCGTAGAAATATCCACTTTATTGAAAATGCAGTCATAACCACTGCTTTTGTGGTCAAGTGGTTATGGTGGTCACCACAGCCAATAATGACACAGCGAGTGTTGGTATTACGATTCATGTATTACGTTGTTTAGTCTAAGTGTTGGTAAATTATTTGCTTTTAGTCCCTGGCAACATTGTACCATAGTCTTTAGAAAAGAAGCCTCTATGTGCGTGATGTTGTGTTTTGCTGATGCATCTTTAGAGCTCCATGAAGCAATGCTGTTCTAGTAGCAGGAATGATTTTATCTCTTAACTGACAGAAAGCACAGGGATTTCCTCCAATTATTACAAGGTGGAAACAACCAAGTACTGGCATACAATAATGGAAATATCAAATCCCACGAAACCCTGGTATCCAAATTTTTGAGTCGTCAACAAGCAATTGATAATTTTAGTATTGCAAGTATTCATAGATTACAGCAACTGCTTACCATTAGCTTATTATTGCTTGTTCACCACTTCAGTATAAAAAAAATTACATATTATAAAAGTACCTCAAACAGCTGTAAGCTCTCTTCAACAGGCCTATTTCTCCAGGGCGACGGTGGTGGATTAAAGCCCTTGATTTCTTCAGATTTCTGGTGACATACATAGGCAAGGTCCTTCTGTATCAACTCTACTGCCCATTTATAAAGTTGGTCAAAATAGTCTGATGAATGTGTGATTTTATATGGCTTGTAACCTGAAATTTTCATCAAGGATAATATTAATACTTGCTGAATAACTATCATTCTGACTGCTTCGGTGGTCCAGTGGCCGCAGTATGCGCCTGCTGTGCACGAGGTTGTGGGTTCGATTCCCACGCAGGACAAAACTTTGTGTGACCCACAAATAATTGTTCTGAGTCTGGGTGTTATTTGTGGCGGTTAATAGTATGTTTGTAAAGTCCCCCGTGACACAGAGCTTGTTCTCTATTGCGGGAGTTGTCTTTTAAAAAAATCAAAATAAATAAATAATTCTAGTTAAAGGCTAGGTAAAGAATACTCTTAACTGACAAGCAATGACTTACTAAGAAACAAGCCCTGTATCGCAGGAGATTATAAAATACATTTCATGGAAACATGGTACACCCAGAATCGAAACATAGTTACAGGTCTTCAGTGCTCTTTTTGAGGATGCATTTCGAGAGAAAATTTTCCTTTCCTATGGATATTCCATAGTCCAGGCGTAAAAGAATATTGGGTCGGCATCATGACAGTAATACCTCTGGTTTTGCAAGCGTCCATAGGCTGCGGACTGCTTTGCTTAGTCAGTAATATCAGGCCGGCTGTATGTTTGCTTGCCACCCAAGTAGTAAAAAAAAAACAATTTTTTGTACATTGTGGTAATCAAACCCAAGTAAATGGCAAGGTAACCACTTAAGTCATCGAACCAATGCATGCTACAGTCAGAATAATATAGCAGTGTGAGTGTAGCAGTTTCAATTTAAAAAAAAAACAGAGCTTGTTCTCCAGTGCGGGAGCTGTCTTTAAAAAAAAAAAGGGAAAAGAAAATTAGTTGTAATAGGAGAAGAAAATTATTTAAATACAATAAAATACTTACCTAACCACTCCACCATATCTTTAATACCGATAAAGAACTTCTCTTCCTCTTTTTCAGGGTTGGTGTCATCATATCTTAGAAAGCAGACACCATCATGAGCTGCCGCATACCCAAAGTTAATATTGATAGCTTTAGCATGGCCGATATGTAAAATACCATTTGGTTCCGGAGGAAACCTTGTTCTAACTTTTCCACCGGTAATTTTAAGATGTTCTGCAAGTAAACGTTTAGTGTCTGGTGTGACAGTGTAACCGTCAGATTTAAAGTTTTCTCCGGGAGCATGGAATGGCAGCTTTTTCATTAGCTCAGCTATTGACGTTGCACCGCCAATGTCATCTGATGAGTCACCCTTGTCTGCTGGTTTTGATGCTGGAATCAGATGAAAAGGTAATTATTGGATCAGTGTGAAAAGATGTTAAAATGCTACAGCTTGTTTTTGAGTTATTGCATTGTAGTTGAGCTGCCACATTATCTGCACAAAACATTTGCTAATAGGTAAATGAACCAAACACAAGAAAATAATCTGAAAAAAGGATATTAGAGTGGTTTGTGATTAGGGATTGCACCCCGGAAAACTGGAACCATTGATCCCGCATCAATATACTTCCCGGATCCTGTACCACTTTACATCATTCCGGCTGGATCTGTCTGGACCTGACCGGATTGATAAAAAAACTAGTCAGATTGTCCTGGATTGTCAATCCCTATTGGTAAACTGTATTTATAAACAAGAATGGCTTATTTAAAGTTATTAGATTATGTCAAAAATGTTATTATATTTGGAATACTTATAATATATTCATTTGTCTTAGAAGAAAGATATATTTGAATGCTTACCTTTCTCTTCAGTTTTCATGGTTTTTTTTCCACTATCACTTTTAGGCCTTTTTTCTGCTTTAGGAGGTGGGGCCAAATCAGCTTCTGTTTTAGGGCCTAATAAATCTAAGATCTGTGAAATTCAATTATAGGAATTTAAAATAGGTTTTTTATTCTAGTCTAGGTAGTGAATCTAGCTTTCTATAAATTGTTTGCTTGTAAAGTCAACCGCAACATCTACGGGCTTTTAAATAAAGAAAAATAAATACCTGAACATCAACTTCATTTTTAATTGCTTTTCCATCAGCCCATGGTAGATCAGATCTTACTGCTTGCATCACAATACCAGAGTTGAAGCGATACCTCTTTTCTAACAGCTCGGCTTTGTACTTAGCCATATGTTTCTCCACAGCCTGCTCGACTTGTTCAGGAGTAATGACCACCCCAACACCACAGGCTTTCTCAAATGCTGCATTGTCAATTTTGGCCTCACTGACATTACTAAGTAGGTACTCTAAGGCGGCATCTACTCTTAAAGTTGAATCAAGTTTACCTTTAGCTATATAGTCACATACAAATGCCAGTTTAGCAGAGATTTGAGGCTTAATCTTGGTTGCCAGATGGTATATCAACATTCCGGCACCCGCCGGCAATTTTTCAACATCAACCTGTAATTTATATTAATTATTAACTATTGAACCATGGTAAATGTAGATGTTTTACTAAGCAGTATTTTTTAAATAAATAATAAGTGTGAAAGCAAATTCTTATTTGAAAGTAACCTCATCTAATGCCGCAAGTAAAACCTTCGTGACATTAGCATTTTTTAGTGTCTCTTTTGCTTTTTGTTCGTTTAAGCCTAGGCTTTTAAACCTTTCTATAGTTTCTTCTGGTGTCATTTTATTCAATACAATTTTATTTTATTGCACAGTAAAAGTGCAAACCGCCACATGAAACTAATAAAAAAGAATGACATTGACAGTTAGAAGTTAGTAGAATTGATTGACAGACAAGACAACTTATTTCTTCTCCAAATATTTTAATTAAGGCTATGAATACAAGTCTTTTAAGACGGAGAGCTGACATCTATCGTATAGTAAGTGTTACCAGTTTAATATTTTGAAACAGAAAAGTGCTAAAATCTAAAATAAATGGCTAGTAAAATAATAGACCTAACAGATACAGACTACCTACTATAATTCAGATTGGTATTGAGGTAGTAGTCATAGAGTAACTAATCAATATTTCGTTTAGTATTTGGGACGAGAAGATAATGACGTAGCTTCCCAAACGCTGCCCAGCCGAGTCGGATTCGACGAGTGACCTCTTTCTCGAAGTTGGACCTACCTAACTGGACTGTATGTCCCAGGTAAACATACTCGTGAACAATTTCGAGTGTAAAGCCTCCAATTGTGACAGAGGTGGGTGCGACATGGACATTTGCCATAATCTTAGTCTTGTCCATGTTCATTTTAAGACCCACTTGTAGTGAGACTCTACTGAGGCAATCGAGCATTGCGACAAGGTCTTTCATGGTCTCAGCCATGACCACGATATCGTCGGCAAATCGAAGGTGGGTGATGTACTCGCCGTTGATGTTGATGCTGAGTCCATTCCAATCCAGAAGCTTCAAAAGCATCTTGCAATGCATTCCATGACATCTCCCTGTCTTACACCTCGCTGCAACTGGATAGGCTTCGTTCTCTGATACCGAGTTTCAATTTGGCACCGCTGGAGAGACTGTAGCACAGCCCAGGTCTCGATCGAATCAAAGGCTTTCTTATAGTCCACAAACGCTAGACATAGTAGTCTGAGGATGGATGTTAGAGCCGTCACCAAGAAAACCCTAGAAAAATGATACTCTGATGTTTAAATTAAATATAGCATTCTCTATTATAACCGCTAGCTAGCTAGATACCCACTCTGCTTATTGATATTGTATATTGTCCGTGTGGTGACGGATTAAGAATACAAATGTCACCACCCCGTTCCATCCGAGGGTGTCGTAAGAGTCAACTAAGAAACTAGGTCAGGCTGACAATATCTACTGCAAAAGAGGGAAAACTCGAAACAAACCCTATACCAACCCGTCTGGCCAGCGTGGTATAGTAGGCTAATATCCCTCCAAATGTATGGAGGAGACCCGTGCCCAGCAGTGGGACGTTTTTGGGTTGACATGATGATGATGATTGAAACACACACGAGAGTGGTAGGTATATTTATTTTAAATTATAGATAGGAATAAAATGTGTAGATACCTCCTACATAAAGCTTATTTTAATTAAAATCTTAGTGCTCATCCACGTAATAATATATTATGTTTCTAAACCCACTTGTTTAAACTGTGCGTTGTGTAAAAATTAGTGTAGATTAAGTTTTGCTTGGCCCTTATTGCTAAACACCTACATAGGCCTAAAGTTAAGATTAAATCGATATCTATGTTAATAGCCTACATACTAAATATTTGCTTTACTATGTAGACTACTAACTAATGTCGCTGATTAACGACATCCTACTAATACCTATAACACATAGGCTACTTTTTACAGCGATAACCGACACCCCCGCAGGCGGAGCCGCGGGCAACAACTAGCATTTATTAAAGCTTCTTTGTATTCATGACGATAATCTTCCTCAGGCATTATTTAGGTACTTAAACCTACTTACTAATACCACGAGTAAGTACCTACTTATAAATATGTAAACAGCGCAATTCTATCAAATCGAATGTGATGGCTCACTGATCCGTGAAAATAATTGTGCGACACTTGTCACATTGTATTGGGATCGAGAAGTGCACAAGAGTGTGATTAAATACCTAACATCTTCGACCTACCTACTTTGTTTAGTTATTGGGTTGAAGTCTTCTGTAAGATAGGGGTCCTTCCTCTGGCGGGCTACTTGCTCGTATTGTGCGATTATTATTTAGAACGATATTAGGTACTTCAATAGAACTCTGCTGTTTTAATTAGGTATATATTGATCATTCTGATAGATGATAATGTTATGATTACAAATATACAGCTAATCAATTATACAATCTTCGAAGAAACAGAGGAGTGAGTGGCTTATAATATCTTGAGTACCTAGGTATAAAAATAAATATATTAGGGATAAGTAGGTACATTGTTGCAATTTCAATTAGAGTAGAGTGGACAACTAGCTGGAAAAATGCAATGATGTAATTTCCCTGGAATAACAACACAGTTATTACTAGCGCAGGAATTTTTAAATTTATTTAACATGTTTCTGTAAAGAATTTGAATTTGTTCTCATTATATCTGCTCACCCAAAAAGACACCTACTTACACCGGTTAGGCACCTTCTTGCTTACTATTATCATAGTCTAAGGAAATAATCTCATTCCTCTCTATATCTGCCCAATACTATGCTATTATAGTAAAGAAATGGGACAAAGCGTGATAAATTCTGCTAATATTATCATCATCTCGGCCAAAAGACGTTCGCTGGACCTTTACCAAGGATTTCTAAATCATTCGATCTTGAGCTGACCTTGTCCATCGGCTGCCTGCAACCGCTATTACGCCATCCATCGGTTCACCATGTTGGAGGCATGTCTTTGTAAGCGTCTTCCAGTCCGCTTATATACCTATTTAATTTTAGCGTTATAAATATGAAGGGTATCTTTTTGTACATTAATAAACACGTGATGTTATATACAAATTCACATAAACTTTGAAATAGCCAGCCAAAAGAGCTACTTAACTAAACTGTCTATAGTTAATTGCACTCAGGAAAGGAGACACTGCCATCTAGGTAGGCATAACGTAACGTATTTATGAATTCGAAGTGCAGTCCATTTAACGGGGCCCTCTTGTGAATAGGTAGGTTTATTACAAGCAATCTAAGTTGGCCGGTCTTAAATTAGGTTTTCTGTGCAATAGGTACCTTAGTTAGTTAGTAAGTTAGTTTGACGGGGCGTTATCCGCACTTGGCCGCTCAAGTGGG
The DNA here is from genome assembly GCA_947095525.1 of Trisateles emortualis. Taxonomy (NCBI): domain Eukaryota; kingdom Metazoa; phylum Arthropoda; class Insecta; order Lepidoptera; family Erebidae; genus Trisateles; species Trisateles emortualis. Next base: position 9,606,476 of record OX352736.1, on the reverse strand, counting down.
CCTTTGTACGTGATTTACTTTTGGCTATTCCATCCAGCCCAACTTCTTCCAGAAAGCCTGCAAGCGGCCTAGGTGGCCGCAGGCTTCCGGTAGAGAGCCCGTTTTCTTTAGGGTCTGTGCCTTATGGCCTTTTATTAGGTACCTTAGTGTACCTATAGTGTGTAGGTACACACCTCCCTGAATCCATTCACAGCTCAGATAATACACAAAATTGTAAGTTACCAAACTTAAATAGGTAGGGATTGTAGACCACGTCTTTATTCCCCCGCTTATATATTTCAATGAATGGCAATCCGAGAATCCCGAATAGAGATCAGTCGTAGGATCAACGGCTGTACATGCAATTATTGCATTTATTGTAAATTTCTTGACAACAAAGCAGAATTTAATATTTTTACCCGACCCGAGGCCTCTATTTCAGCAGTCTCACACACAGCCACATCGAGGCAGCGACTTGCTATGCAGAGCACTACAACTTACTTACTAAATTCTTGGATTCTTTGACTTATTCTTCTGTAAGAATCAAACCCTGTAAGACTTCGACAAAATAATTACAAACGCAATGACGAGAAACAAATGAAAGTTAAATTGAAGTTTCTTACAACCTCATTGGCAATGAATGCGGAAAGCCTAAAGGATGATTCACGTTACCCACCTTTACATTACAGGTGAATGCTCCAGGTGAGGGAGCACCTTTAAAGTATTATTATGTAGCTACATAAACTGAACGTATGATAAGACTGTGAGCAGATAATATAATTGATGAGAAACGTGATCGATACCTGTTACCTACTGGGCTACTGTTATTAGATTGAGTACCTATGCGAAATTAATAAAAGCGGTCGGTATTACGTAGGTATCTGCCTTTGATAACGTCAGAATCGTGGGACAGAACAGCTGATTTCAGGGTTTGTTGTATCGGCAAAAAAGCGCCTCAGTAGATAGTGTCCAACATATTCGAAATTTTTATTCTTTTTTGTTTTTTTCTTGAAATGCGCCGCAATTATAATCTAATGTTATATTTTAGGTAGCAGTTTTTTCCATCCTTCGCCTGCCACCAACATCAGATGTCGTCAGTCTTGGCCTTGTTGGAGGCCTTGGGCGGTCCAAGGCCTGGAATAAAAGCGATTTATTTTCTATCCTAATTAGAATTTACTAGCAATACGTATCTTCCATTTCGAGCTCGCTACTCCAGAATCTTTCTGCGTACCTACGCAGGAAGATTCTGGAGTAGCGAGATTTCTAAAGCATTTGCACCTGCGAATGTTTTAGAAATCGACGGGGGAGGTATATGTTCAGCACTTCCAACAGTGAATGTTTTTCGGCTAAATAGATGCTTATTCTTTGTACTTCATTTATAATTGCTTTGTTTTTCTACATACATATCATCACGTATTCCATTGGGGTAGGCAGAGACTATTTTTTCGATCGCCAATTGCTTTGATTCAGACATAGGTACCTAATTACTTCTTTCGCTACCTCCTACCTCTTCTCCTCTCTGAACGAAGGTTCTGGGTACCTACTTTTAATTTTATCCTATCTATACATCCTACTGTTTGTAATAAATGATAATAGGTACTTACTTCACTGTTAGTCGGCAAGGTGTCGACATCAACGCACAGATGTGAAATGTTAAATGCAACACTATGATAAATTGTAATTACAGAATAAACTCGTTATAACTTCGAGTTTAGTGATGTAAAGCAATCTGAGAGCGCATCGGCATAAATAAACACGGCAGAAGCCACTTTATCAAGTCGAATGCACAAAGTTGTAATCAGCTACCCTGTTCTCCTAACCCTGTCTTGAAATTTGAGAATAGGTTTTAATCAATTCAACTTGATCCCAGTTGTACCGAATGCAACAGGTTTCGAAGACCTATGTCCATGTTGAACTTGGTGTTTTGTCCATGAAGTTTAGTTTCTCATTATAATGATATTTTAGTAAGAAAGACCTTTAAATATCATTGCTGCATTACCCATGGGTTGTCCGCTGTTAAACGTAGTGATTAGTTTCTTCGGGGTAGTTTTGTTTTCATTACTATAATTGATGAGAAAAGATTTGTCATGATTCTGATAGTAATTAATAATTTACTTAATTATTAATTACTATCAGAACTTATGATATATCAGAGACTTATATGTAATCAAACTTATAATATGACAAAGACTTATATTTCGAAACAATGAATGAAGAAACGTAGAACAAGATTAATGCAGCGGGGATAAGAGTATTGAGGAAAATGCGTGGAGTCAGAATACTTGTCAGAGTGAGGAAGTCCGACATATAAGAACGACGTGGATTGAAAGAAGATCTAGTGACAAAAGTTGAAAAGGGGATGTTTAAAATGCTTTGGACATTTGGAAAGGATGGATGAAAGAAGAATAACAATAGAGGTATGTCGTGCGAGAATGAGTGGTCACGTCGGAGAGGCTGCCTTAACATACATCGACCAAGTAGGTGGTGATGTGCTAATAAAGAGCTTAACTAAAAGTACCTACCCAGAACCGATGTTCATAATTCATGAAGAGGTTGATGAATGTAGAGGATGCAAAAAGTGTTTGGATCAAAGCTATTGGCGTACCATAGTCACTGCCTATCCCAATGCGAGACGGGCGCGATGATATCTATGTATCTGCAAATGACATAAGACGACCTATATTCCTACAAAGAATAAAAAAAAACATTGTTACAAATAACCCTCATTTCTGTTATTTCCACCAATATTGCAATCATCAAATAAGATTTAATAAAACTAAAGCTACCGTATACAAAATAAAAACCGACAAATATCAGATTATGTAGTGATTCACTCTATTTTCTACACTATTAATATTTCATCAGTTGTCCAAATATTATTATATCGCCGTACAGATCGTAGTTATGAGGATCTTCAGCCATAAATCTTGTAGCATTCAGTTTATTTAAATTTCGTTACGCGTGCTTTATGAGTGTTGCTTTATTCATATGTTTATTAAAACCTGGTTGCTCCAATTATAGATACTAATGCTTTTTTTGCCCATTATGGTAACCGCTTCATGCACGGACTTCAGACACTGCAGTCGCAGTAATATATTACCACAGAATACTTAATAGTACATGTATATTACCGCGCCGCAGTGCTAAAGACAGCAAAGCCGCTGCTTACTATGAAGTTAGCGCTCTCTTGAAGAAGGAAATGTCGTAGCACTCAATAATCACCGCGGCGCGCCAGCTGGTTATATCAGAGCCACTCCTTACTTATTATAATGAAATAATGAGCGTACTAAAGTAGATATAACAGAACAAGTAGCATTTAAATACTCGCCTCAATATAACCGCTAAAACCTATCTACTTGCTTACATAAAAAAATTTATCCTATTTCTTACTAATCCTTACTAATATTATAAAAGTGAAAGTTTGTGAGTCTGGATGGATGGATGTACGAATGGATGGATGGACGTTTGTTACTCTTTCACGTAAAATCTAATGAACGGATCTGGATGAAATTTGGCACAGAGATAGATTATGGTCTGGAATAACACATAGGCTTTTTACAGCGATAACCGACATCCACGCGGGCGGAGCCGCGGGCAACAGCTAGTATTATATATGTAAAGGTTTGTGAGGATGTATGGACAGATGTTTGTTACCCTTTCACGTAAAAACTACTTAACAGATCTGGATAAAATTTGGCATATAGATAGATTGTAGTCTGGAATAGCGAATAGGCTTTTATCGCGATAACTGACATCCACAGCTAGTAGATTATAAGTATTGGATAGGTACTATATAAGAGATTTATCTTAATTTAAAACCACGTTTAACCTGTTATATATAAATGTATAGATACCTAATAAAGAATCCAATGTTGCTTGTATTATGATTATTGAATTACGTACGTTGTTGTCAGTCAATTGTGGTGAGATGAGTATTCACAATCGATTTACCACGATATATTTAATACTTACTGTATTTATCAAAATCAAAATCATTTTATGACGATCTACCTATCTTGAATTGTACTCGTATATGCTGTACTAGCTGTTGCCCGCTGCTGCGCCCGCGTGGATGTCGGTTATCGCTGCAAAAAGCCTATGTGTTATTCCAGACCATAATCTATCTCTGTGCCAAATTTCATCCAGATCCGTTCAGTAGTTTTTACGTGAAAGAGTAACAAACATCTATCCATCCATCCATCCATTCTTACAAACTTTAACATTTATAATATTAGTAAGGATTTTATTCTCGAAACACTACATAATAAACAGTAAATCGTTTATTTACTGCTACATATGACTTTTCTTTGCCCATACAAGACACGTAGGTACAATCAACTTTTATTTAACACGAGCACGTTTTCTTCCTTACCATACGTAATAGCTTCTATTTTCGTCTATCAGACTTTATCGATTAATTTTAAGTAGAGTTGTTGTATACAGTATGTAGTAGTACTTACATTATAAATTTAGGAGAGGTTGGGCATTGGACAAAGGAGCTAGCTGGACTGGAGATTAGTGAAGATGTACCTCTACCTTACAGAACGCCGGTAGAGCTAAAGGTGGGGAGAGGAGCCTATAGGGCAGTTCCATTACTCATATAAGGGAAGCGGTTTTGAAAATGATGGCAGGCGTCCTGATGGTATGACTCTCGTTCCTTGAAGAATGATTCAGTGTGTGATGCTACCTATGTAGATACTTCGGAGCCTTCCCATTTTCCATTTATTGGTATTTAACTGGTTACCGCCGCCGCTTCTGTAGCGTGTCTCAAGCGGTGCAGATATGAAAGTCTTAGCAAGACTTAAATTTTAGAGCCGTTTGTGGTCGAAACTTTAAGACCATGAGGAATAAGTGCCCACAAACTGTATCGTAAGATTTCTAAGCGTTTAGTCGAGTCATTTCACGACCAAGGCTGACCTTTACTTAGGGCAAAGCCTTGCGATCCAGCGTGGCTATGTAGCCAGTCTTTTGGGCACTTTTCCTCAGAACCGGGACCTCAATCAAATATTTTATTTATAGGTAAATAAATACCTTAAAGTACAATAGTAGTTTAGGTTAAGTTACTTTTATTTTAATAACTATTCTTGTAAATATCTTATGAAATAAATAATAACAATAATAATTTATTGGCAGACCATAGATCCAAAATGTTAGTAACATAATATACTTAAAGCCTAATGTTAGTAAATTAACACAAACAACAAAAAATATACATATAATATAGGTACACACACACAACAATATATATAAATGGCCTTTTGTTTTTAAAATAACGTTTTTCTTATCCCAGGGTTACTCATTACACCAAGCTTTAGTATACCTAAATAACGAGACGAAGGGTCGATGGCTTCTGGTTTTGCAAGCGTCCATAGGCTACGGCTACACAAATTCAATTGCTTTCAATTCGGCGCTTGCCATAAGCTTAGTCCTGTAAGGAATTATGATCCTTACAAGACTATGAAGCTTATGGAAGAAAATACAACAACCTTGTACCTACTTATTTGTTGCAAGATTTTCTGAATATCTACCTAGGTATACCTACAACATCATCAGACCGTTGCATCATCTTGCATCACATCATCGTCCTCAACCGTACTAAGTGAAGGGCTTCTCGCAATCTGGTACTTTTCGTACTGCTAACACTGCTCAGACCATCGCTCCACCAAGCTTGAGGATAGTACATAAGATACACGAGGTCCCTATCTTACGTATTCTCAGATCATATTGTTAAACAAATATTTGGTTTAAATTCCAACTAACCGACTACACGTCTAACATAGTTTTGCTATTTCCCTTAAACTGAAAAAGCTGGTTAGGTACCGTACCAGCTTTTCAGCATCTTGGGACCAATCTAAATGAATTAAAACTTTCAAAATCAATCGCTTTTGTTCGAGATCAAACGTAAATAAATATTTATATACCTACCTAAGTACTTAGAGTTCACGCGGCAGCCCCAGGTCTGGAGAGGAGGCGAGGGAGGTAGGAACAACAATACTCATTCGTACTGCCACCGCGCGCGCTTACGCTCGTATTTTTCGTAGCGTCCAAGTCGTGTTATCAATAAACAAAAACCATCGGAAACGCGCGCTATTTCCATCAACACTTGAGAATTTTGAAAACATTTTCGTGTATCTTTGTGTAATACATCATATTATTATTTAAAAATTCACAGAACAAAAGTAATTTCATCTTTTAGTTCAAGTGCTATTACAACATTGTGTGTGAAATATTTGAAATTGTTTCGTCGTTCTAGATTGGTAAGTATTTTGGATGTAGGTACTTACTTAATTTGACTTTTAATCCATTGTGCTCAATTTTGAGGCAATTTCAATTTAATTAAATATTAGGTAGGTACCTTTTATAGGTCCATAACAATCATTACCAGATGTATACCTTGATAATAATCATTATCAGATTATAAAGATAATTAATTATAAGGATCTAATTAAAGATCACTATTTCACTTTTTTATTATAAACCTAGATAATAAAGTACTCTTACTTATCTATATTGTACCGGTAATAATAAATGACCTGTAAGTAAGTAAACACAGCCAGAATAAGGGATCTTACCAAATCCATTCTGTTTATTTTTGTTCGGAAGCGACAAATTTCATTGTTTTCCGACGTTCCATACCCTTTTCACCGCTCAGGATTTAGGAAAACATTACGATTTCAGATTGAAATAAATACTAAACGTTACGTACATTTTGTACCCATTTATAAAATAATATCCAACGCGTAAAAGCTGATGTAAATTTCCTAAGGATAAGAGGTTCATCGTTCAACCACAAAGGTATTTAACCCAGAAATTTAAATGGTTTACAAACATCGTTTTCTAAATTGAAGTACTATCATAAATTATTTTTGGTTCGCTACTTCCTTCGAATAAATTTTATGAGACGGAAATTTTATTTTCTTTTTTACAGCTTCCTGTGGTGGTCCACCTTTTTATAGGTAGATTTTACAGTTAGTTACAATTTGCGTGCTTTGGTCCAAAAGCTAACCAAGTTAGCAGACAATTTCTAGTATAACAGTCAATTTTATATATTTCAGGTAATATTCTACTGAACTTCAAGGTTTGTCATCATTTTAGATATATGACAATAACATTTTACTGCAGTAAATATATAATTATGAAATTGTCTTTGTATAAGCGATAGCTGGCTCGGTAAAGTCAGCAATTCGGATCGTATTTTTGTATGAAAATCTCAATAGCAGCCGCAGCTGTGCAAAGCCGGGACGGTTGCTAAGTTTTGATTTTTTATGGATATAGAATTTAGTTACCTAAATATCTTTCAATACACGAGATCGTATTGTACAATAAATAATTGTTTCTGAAATTATGATTTCATTTCGTATCAAACAAACAAAAGTTTTCTTTTCTAAGTTCATTATTAGAAAGAAATAAATCTGAATCCATATTTTTGAAAGGTATCGTAATTAAATTTTGTATAAGTACGGGAGATATGCCATGATTAAAAAAACTCCTAGGGAATCTTGTTTTCCTCAAAGCTAAAATAGAAATTTATGATAAGCATTTTGCTTGCGTGTTGTGGTCTCCACTTACATAATATGGTATCTCTCTTAAGACATTAGCTCTTGTTCTCTTCCTTTCGCTTTCTTATCTTTTGTATTATTTTCCTTTAGATACTTGTTGTACAAAGCTAAGTACCGGTCTTCCCCTTCCTCTCTTTTAAAAAAAAATATTTTCCTTTTTTTCTAAAATGGTCGACTCTGTTATAGAGTCGAAATATAATATAATAATAAATAAAATAAAGGCAGAAATAAAATTTAAATAACAATGAATTTTCAATCGTATCCGTAAAATTATTTCAAAATAGTAATAGCAAGAGAAACCCATAGGTAGGTATAATGCATGTATATGTCCAAATGGTTTTCTCTCCTCCATAAAGAGAGCTGAGTTTTCCTATAATGGTTCTTGTTAAAGTATACGCCCTTACTGACCCATCTCAACTTAGATGCGTTTCTTATAATACCTAATACTAGAAATAATACCTAATAGACTAACCACACGGCTGTCCCAGATCAAAACCCAGTAAGGGTCATTTTTTCAAAAACATTTTATTTTCATATTTAGATTTTTCAAAGTATGTTCCACCAAATTGTAAAGACACCAGCTTTAATATCTTATAAAGAAGAGCTAAGTGTTCTATATACCCTTCATAAACCATTTCAAAAACCTAGTAGTAAAGTTAGTAAGGGGCATAAAACATGCATTTTACATTATTTTCCAAAAAATTCTCGTATTATGTATTCAATAGTTAGTATTCCTTTCAGTAAATATCATTTTTTCAGTTTAACACATACTTTTGTAAGGCTACTCCGATTTATGTTTTTGCGCTCTACTGTAAAAATTGTTAAAAAGCACTGGGTTTTGATCTGGGACAGCCGCACTGTTCCTAATACCGATAGGTCTGCATATGCATATATATTTTAAAATGTAAATAATATGAGAAAATAAAGGAATAATAATACATATCTTGGGACAACTCATTATATGGCTATGCAATCCCAAACTAGACAGAGCCTGTACTACGGCACTGTAACTAGCACTGTAGTGTATAAGTACTTATAGCCGCCTGGCTATAAGTACTTATTTTATAAATGCGAAAGTGAGTTTGTTTGTTACCTTTTCACGACTTAATGACTGAACAATCTTAATGAAATTTGGCAAGTAGATAATATACATAACATATTTTTAACCGACTTCAAAAATAGGAGGTTATAAATTCGTGTGTTTTTTTTTTATGTTTGTTACCGCAGAACTCCCTCATTTATGGACCGATTTGAGAAATACTTTTTTTGTCTGAGTGGACATACTTCCCGTTTGGTCCCATTTTCATCAAAAGAAAGTTCTGATGATGGGATCCATGAGGTAAGTCCTCAAAAATTATAGGCACATATATAGCAATTTCAATATTTTTAACAACACATCAAACATTAGCATTCAGAAAGTAAAATATGATGAAGTAAAACTGATGAAGAAGACCACAGGTGGCCACTTGAACTGCTTAATAATAAGTATTTTACGGATGGCGATTAAATAAGTTTCCATTATGGTTGCTAAGGTAGCTAGGCAACGGAACTTCATAATTAAACAATGTAATCTAGCCGTTTTTAAGGTTTCAGAAATTCTGCAACTTGCCATACTGAAGTCGGTTTTTTTTTGTTAAATTTATTGAGATAGATAACACATCCAGACAAGAAAAAATATTATACCTACTTCATGTAGGTATAATACCATTGTACCATTTCTAATATTTTTTTACTCTTCCAATGTAGCTAAAATGCTTATTCGGGGTTTACTAGGCGTGGATTTGTGTCAATAGGGCTAATGGGTAGGATTAGATCAGAAACCTTTTGATCGTTACTCTACTCTACTACCGCTCGTTAATAATGGTGTTCAGCTGCGACTCCGACATGGTGGTATTTGTTAAGATGACATGAGATTTTTAGTTAGATAAGCCGTTATGCCAAACAAATACTTAGACCATACAAATTGTTGAGTATTTTTTTATACCCTGTGTTTAACTTCTTCTTCTTCTTATCGTTTGGTTAGTGGCCAACCTGGGTGTTATTGAGATCGCCCATATTTAGGCCTCTGTCGTGATCTAACGACTGATAACAGTCGGGACCGACTTTTAACTTGCCCTCCGAAGCACGGAGACGCTCAGATGAAATACCACTAGGCGGTCACCCATTTAGAGGGTTACCGCGCCCTTGGTAGCTTAACCCACTGATCGTTTACCGAACAGCGAGTGCACCTAGCTATGAGCGCCTGTGTTTAACGAGTAGGTGTCATCGGTCATCAGGGGAACAACGATAATGTTGATGATGATGAAGTGAATTCTCGTTGGCCTCATCATCGTCGTTTCCTCACTGCTGAGGATCGTGACCAGGTTTTTATAGGGTCGGCAACGCGCGAGTGACATCCCTGGTGTTGCGCGTCCATAGGCTACGGTAACTGCTTACCATCAGGCGGGCCGTATTCTTGTTTGCCACCTTGGTGGTATAAAAAAACAGAGTTATGCCATCTTACGAGTAATGCACTTAAGAGCATATTCAAGTGTAAAGTAAGTCAAACACATTTTTTGTAATTTTTCGCTCTTTCTTTTCTGTCTTTCTATTCTTACTTGTCAATAATTCGTTTTTTTTTAATTTATTGCCAGCCCTCTACGAACACTCGACTGCATAATGCACATACAAATAACGAGCGCAAATTACACCCCGACTCGGATCAAACATTTATGCATCACATAAAGTTTTGTAGCAGTCAGGGTTACTAAACAGTTAACCACTAGAACAGCAGGCCAGTCATCATTTACAACTTTACCAAAAGCTCTGCGTGGAACCACACTCGTATTTGCCAGCGGGCAGCGCTTATTTAGGGATGCGTTTTGAAAGAAATGTTTTCCTATCCCAGGGGTAGCCCTGGTGTAAAATCTCTAAATCCTCTGGAATCCTCTCTCTGCAAGCGTCTATAAGCTACGGGCAACCGATTTACAAGGTCGAATTTGGATCTAGAGTTGTGGAAATCCTCGAGGAAGGCCTATGTCCAGCAGTGGACGTCTTTTGGCTGAGGTGATGATATTAGGCTACAGTAACTGCTCAACATCAGGGGGACCGTATGCTTGTTTGCCATTGCCACCCAAGTAGTGGTATACGTCCACTGGACCCCTTTACTCATGCATTGTTTGGCCCTCTATATCTTTTAGATATTCATTGATCAATGGATGCAACATGGCTGTTCTCGGTATTATTTACTCATTGAAATCACTAAGAAGTAAGAAGTCGGTGTGTGGTTGTGGTACTATTAGCTATGCTTTGGTACTAACTCTACCGACAACGCAATGTAATTTAGCTTATGGTCCCTTCACAAATGACTTGACCAAAAATCTATTCCTACATGTGATACATACAGGTAAATACAGATGCAAACAATTGGATGTAAAATATACAGACGGACATGGACATCAAGGTAGAAATAGACTAATTATCAATCAGCCTTAGCATCAATTAATCAGCCTGTGCCAGTAGGTACATTAAGCTTGATCAGAAAAATCAGTGCTGCAGCATAAAATGCCGCAGCACAGAGCTGAGATTTGGACCCTTTCTGACATCGCACAGGAATTTTTATGCTCTCATTATGAGTCAATTTTTTGTCTTCTTCTGTTGTCCTGTGTTTATTCGTAAAATGCTTTTCTTTCTCTAACTGTGTAAAGTCACGCCTGTTGCCGAGAGAAGAGGGCAGAAATATATTTTTATTTAAAAGTCATTCTATAAAAAAAAGAATGTATATGTTATAAGAAAGTAAGTGATGTGCTAAAAAAGAGCCAAATTAAAAGTAGCCAGAACCGACGTTTATGCGTGAAGAGGTTGATGAATGTAGAGGAAGCGAAAGTGTATCTGGATCGAAGCAATTGGCGTACCCAAATGAAGATGGGCGTGATGATATGTATGTATGGTATAAAAAGTAGGTCCGCTTTGGCTAGACCATCGATGTCATATAAGAGTTCCGATGGAACCATCGGAACCCGTGATGTTGGGTGTATGCGGGTTTAACCGGTATGGCAGCTGCCTACCATCTCAAGGCTTGAGGCCCTAAATAACCGCCTTACTTAGCACTTCTTAGCATTTTCCTCCTCAAAACAATGAGGCACACTTAATAGTAAGTATCCTTTGTATTAATCGAGTGGCCGGAAAGCTTGTTTGTTATAAACCTAAAGATCAAGCAATACCTCCAAAGTGGCAATGCTGCCAGTTTTCTTTATGATACCTATTGAACCAGTTTTATTTTTTATTTGTCTAGTAATAAGGCGGTGGTGGCCGAGTGGGAAAGTAACCGACTTGCACGCAAAAGATGCGAGTTCGATCCCGGGCGGCAGTACCAATATAAATTTCACTTTGTGAAATTTATATGTGCCAATCAAATGATTCACTATCTGCTAACGGTGAAGGAAAACATTGTGAGGAAACCCACGTCTTAGAAGAAATTCTAGAGACATGTCTAATTCACCAACCCGCATTAGGCCAGCGTGTGTGAATTAAGGTCTAAACCCTCTCTCTCTCTCTCTTGATAGAGGAGAGTAGACCCGAGCCCAGCAATGGGACATATATGGGTTGCTATTATGATAAGGCGCCCTTTGTTCCTTTTTTAAAATCGCGAAAGTACTTAAATTTTTTTTAACTTTTTGTACGTATTTGTTGTACTTAAATGAAGATTTGTCAGACGTGATATTTCTGTTGGTACTGCACGTGCTTTGCGGCTGTTTTGCAGTGATTATTATGCTATTGAATTACTGAGGTCGTAGCGTAGCTAAGGCCAACGTGTGACCATGGCCTTGAGTTCAGTGCGCAGGATATCGAACGTTACAGGCTGATACTGTGAACCTTTTGGAAAACGAGGTGCTCGTCTGTCAAGCGTATTTTAAAAGGGATTGCTGTCAGTCAAACATAAGTCCCTTGTAAAATACTTTGTTGGTACCTACTTTATAGTTCTTGAACGCTGCTTTAAGCACGGACACATGCTTTATGGACGAAAGCAATGTGCGACATAGTCGAAATCTGAAATACAAAATATATAGGTACCTACCTACCTAGTTATATATCTCGGGACAACTCACTCGGGGCCATCTGATCCAGGCCAGAGTCTGTAATATGGCAACCAGACAACTGGTAAATATAGGTACCTACCTAATTATATATTTCAGTCGTGAAATATAATATAATTAGGTAGTGGGAAGTTACCCTAACTGCTTAGCTGGAGGTCACCACTAGAACAACTACGGGCCACTAAAACATCATAAATTCCTTTAATAAGTAATAAAAGAACATTATTTTAATGATGCGTTAAACACTTACTTTAATATGTATTATGTATATCTATGTTTAAACATACATATAGAAGAGTAGGTACTAATATTTCATTAGATAAAAGGAATTGATGTGATCGAATAGTATTTCAATTTGAATAATGAATATTGTTTCGAAATTGGGAACTGTACAAAAGCTTCCATAGTATCCGACCGGATCTAAATTAAATTCAAGGCCAACACAACGTATCAATCGAATTCTATATTAAATTCTTTACGTATGAGAAAGTATGTAGGTACTTCTTTTTTTTGTAAACTAGTAGTAGGTAGGTATATTGTATAAATTATCAAAATAATGTACCCAAGTAATGCCCACGCTAAAACAGACAAACGAAAAGCTAAATATAAACAAATAAATTGATCTGTTGGGTATATAAGTACCTACTTACTTCAGTTTTTACCTATGCGCTGACTGATACGTGTCATGCGTGCCTTCAGTCGAGATTTGTATCTGGTCACCTATAAAACAACCACAACTTCTGCTATTAAAACTATTTCCACATGATTGATTTATCCTATCCTACTAATATTATATATTAGTAGGATAGTATTGATGCCACTTCTGTATTCTGTCATCTTTTGTACCATGTTCTGAGCGAATAAATATCTTATCTACTAATATTATAAACTAGCTGTTGCTGCTAGCCCGCAGCTCCGCCCGCGTGGATGTCGGTTATCGCTGTAAAAAGTATTATTCCAGACCATAATCTATCTCTGTGCCAAATTTCATCTAGATCCGTTCAGTAGTTTTTACGTGAAAGAGTAACAAACATCCATCCATCCATCCATCCATTCTTACAAACTTTCGCATTTATAAATATTAGTAGGATAGTAGGATTGTGAAAGTTTGTGAGGATGGATATATGTATGGATGTTTGTTACTCTTTCACTTATGAAATACTGAACGGATCTGGATGAAATTGGGCATAGATATAGATTAAAGTCTGGAATAGCAAATATAGGCTTCCATCTATTGCATTATTTTTATCGCGATAACCGACATCCACTCGGGCGGAGCTGTGGGTAACAGCTAGTTGTGTTATACATTTACTCACGTTTTTAGTTGGACGTAAGGGCTAGTAGTATATAATCTGTGCGTAAGGTAACTGCCTACCATCAGGCGAAAGTATTGAAGTTCTCACGTATTAGATATTCTGTGGCCTAACATCGAGACACAAATTAGTTTGTAAACCAAGAAAATTCTTTGGAAAAATAGAATCAGTTCAAAGAAAGTTATTGCGTTCCATGAATTATAATCGTTGCTTCTATTCGATCCTCTTACGATTATCTTCAATACTACCTTATCTGGCCAGCGTGGTATAGTAGGCTAATATTCCTCTATATTAATGAAGGAGACCCGTGCCCAGCTGTGGGACGTTTATGGGTTGAGACCTTAATTATGCTAATATTAATAGTTTGGATTGATGGATGGATGAATGCTTGTTACTCAATCACGCGAGAACGGCTACTTAAATGGATCTGGATAAATTTTGGCATAGAATAGCAAATAGGCTATTTATCAACACCGGTAAACGGGCTTCAGTCTTTAAAACTGGCTGGTCTCCGCAGTTTTACTCAGTTTCACGTTTATTTTAACCTCTCCACTCCTAAGGGTCATAACGTGATGGGTTAATAGCCAATAAACCTGTTTATAAATTAGCTATAAAATGCTCTGATATTTATTTATATCAATGGATTCACTGATAATATTTGTTTTTTATTTGCATTTGGATCCAAAAATTTGCTCATCAAACAAACAATCTGTACTTCTTTATATATTAGAAGAATAAGGTACATATATAATAATAATAAAAAAATTTAAATACAGATTAAATCTAATATTAAAATCTCATCTTAACTCCAGAAACATTATAAAAGCCATTAACACATTCGCCATCCCCATACTCACATACTCATTTGGAATTATAAAATGGACACAAACGGAATTGAAAAACCTACAACGAACAATAAACACACACATGACGAAACACCGCAAACACCATCCAAAATCATCCATAGAAAGGCTGACACTATCCTGAAAGGAAGGAGGTAGAGGATTAATAGACATACAGAACCTACACAACAAACAAGTAATCACACTAAGACGATACTTCCACCAAAAATCAGAACATTCATCTCTTCACAAACACGTTACATACATCGATAAAAAACACACACCACTCAACTTACAAGACATACAAAAACAACCAAACGAAACACTCAATACCATACAACAAAAAATCGCAAAGTGGACAGGAAAAAGTCTTCACGGGAGACACCGAACCGATCTATGCCATAATCACGTCGACAAGGAAAAGTCGAACGAATGGCTCAAGAAAGGGGACCTGTTCCCAGAAACAGAAGGATTTATGCTTGCGATACAAGACCAAATTATCACCACCAGAAATTACAAGAAATTCATTATTAGGGATCACAATCAAACTACTGACTTATGTAGACACTGCAATTCAGCTTCAGAAACGATTCAACATATAACGGGCGCCTGCAAATCTCTCGTACAGACAGATTATAAGCACCGTCATGACCAAGTAGCAGCAATAGTTCACCAAAATTTAGCACACCAATATAATTTCATTAATAAAAAAGTCCCATACTACAAATACAAACCTAACACAATACTCGAAAGCAACACCTGCAAAATTTACTGGGATCGAACCATCATAACCGACAAAACAATTCACTACAATAGACCTGATGTAACTGTTCACGACAAAATCAGCAATACCATTTACATTATTGACATAGCCATACCTAACACACACAACATCCAAGCAACCATATCAGACAAGCTTTCCAAATATCAAGACTTAGCAATAGAATTAAAAACTCAATGGAGAGCACAAACAGTACACATTGTCCCTATAGTTTTATCATCTACAGGAATAATACCAAAAACTCTAATCAAAAGCCTTGACATTTTACACATGCCCACACACTCATTACACTTATTACAAAAAGCCACTATACTTAACACTTGCCGTATTACCCGTAAGTTTATGTCATCATCTACAACATCAGCATACGTAATTTAACCCTTTACGCTTGGCTTCGGCCCGCGTCACTGGGTAAAACCCCCTCCAAAAAAGGGAGAAAAATAAACAAAACAAAAATAATAATAATAATAATCATTTATTTCAGAAATACACAGATTACAAAGTAGAAAACAATACACGTAGCCTATATATTTCCATAAATAAATATATATACATACTAGCTGTTGCCCGCGGCTCCGCCCGCGTGGATTTCGGTTATCGCGATAAAAAGACTATGTTCTATCTCTGTGCCAAATTTCATCCAGATCCGTTCAGTAGTTTTTGCGTGAAAGAGTAACAAACATCCATCCATCCATCCAGCCATCCATACTTATAAACTTTGGCGTTTATAATATTAGTAGAATATGTAGATAAAGAATAAGAATCATATTAAAACAAAGATCAAAGATACCGTACAGTAATATGTTGATGTTTTTATCAATCAGTTACATTTATGATACAAACATTATTTCATACAGTAATGTATTTAAAAGCCAAGATACAAGCGAGCAAGCCTGACTGGGGAAGAAACTTCACCATACAGAAGACCATAACCAAACAGCTACACACATCAGTGTAGTTGTGTTACTGTGTGTGAGTACAGATTTCCAGCGCTTATTTTCGGGTGCGTTTTTTTCAGTAACTGGTCCGAAGTGTCCAACCATCGCGGCACTCGCAGGCTTTTCTAATGTCTTCGAGCTAAAATGACCGACATAGCTGGAAGTATTGCCTCAATTGTATGAAAAAGGACAGGGCACAGAGCGCGGAACACACATAATCCACCCATCTATCCATTTCAGCCAAAAGATGTTCACTGCTGGACACAGGCCACTCCCAAGGCCTAATAACATATAATATTTAGAGTAAATTAAAAAAAACGTGCAAAAATATCTCATAAACCGATCAATACATAACGGTGATATATAATTATTATATTATTAACCATAAAATAGGCCTCACCAAGGATCTTATATTAATGGATTGAGTACTTCAACAAATATCGATTTCCATAATAAACCATATTGTCATGAAAATAAAGATCAAAATTGTACGCAGAACTATCAGGGAGAAAAACGGTCCACATGAGATAGCCAAACGGAGTGGAATGTGTCCCTTTCTAACAAGCATGCCAGTACAAAATTAGTAGAAAATATTACAATTGGTAGTTACCTGAGATGTTATTTATAAAAAATATTTACGTTCTAATTCTTAGCTGAGGATTTCTTAACATGAAGGTAAATATAGATTTATTATTGTTAAAAATTTATAATCTTATTTCTACTGTAAAACAACTTATTTATAATAAGTTTTAAATTATTAGAAGTATTTATAACAATTCATATGGCAACTAATATTTCTGTTTTCAAACAATATGGCCGTACATGTTATCATAGCGAAATCATTTAGGAATCTAAATAATGCGATTTTAGAAAATTATAAATAAAAAGGTTAAAAAAGTGTTGTGTAATAGGATGCAAAAGTGAATCCTTTGCGGGTCGTGGCATTTCCTATTTGAAGTAAGTAGATAATTCGTTGTAAATCAAAAAATACAACTTTTGTTTACATTAGGGGGACAATACGTTCAACATTTCTCGAATTGCTTGTAGATTTCCAAAATGTGATCGACTATGTCAGCTTTGGATCAATACCATGCCAGGTAAAATCACGAAGCACTCGGTGGTCTGTCAATGTGTCAATGTTTAATCCATATTATCTTTTGTGATTTTTTATAGATATACTACTATATAATATTATAAACGCGAAAGTTTGTAAGTATGGATAGATGGATGTTTGTTACTCTTTCACGTAAAAACTGCTGAACGGATCTGGATAAAATTTGGCACAGAGATAGATTATGGTCTGGAATAACGCATAGGCTACTAGTACTTTTTACAGTGATAACCGAAATCCATGCGGGTGCAGCCGCGGGAAACAACTAGTAAGAAATAAAAACGATCACAATATTCATTTTTTTTATTACCTTAATACCTTTGTAGCGTCATCTATCAGACTAATAGAATAACGCCACAACAAGCAACTAAGTTCCACATAAAAAACACAGATGTCACTATGCCTAGAAACACACAACCGCAGAACAAATATTCGAGATGCTGAATCGCGATATGGAAGTTTACACAGATACTCAGTATATATACAACGCCCAACGACTAACCGTTGGGCCGCGGCCCGCCAGGCACGATCACCTAGCCTGGTCGGAGGATCCTCCCTTTTCGTTGGAGGTGTGTGACAGCTTTCACATCTTTAAAGATATATATTCTAAGCGTCAATATCGTTCTTGCTGCTAACATAAGACACCCATAGGCACATAAATGTACCGTCACGGTCCTTTAATAAAATCCTATATTTATCATTGAAAGTCGGCGTTTTGCTTTACACAGAGATGAACCCAAATTTCAAGACATTTTGATTTTTTTCGTTCGAATAGACGCACTAAAGAAAGGAACGGTGAGCCCCCCGATAGTCAGAAATAAATTTATCAAAACCCTATTTATTTGAAAACCAGATTTGTTTTACATAGAAATAAACCGAAATTTTAAAACATTCCAGCATTGATCAATCGCATGGACACCCTATAGAAAGAGACACATTCCTCCCTAATTGCGGACCGAAAATCGATAAGCCGTGCGCATTCCACTTGGGTATAAGTTCCTTGGGCCTCACGTCATATAAAAAATATAAACAGGGAGGAGCTTGAATCCGCGGCGAACGAGGTAGTTAACTTTTACGCAATGGCGGTAACACGCTACCATGGGATATATAAACTGCGGAGCTTTTATTAGGCCGTGTTTCCATCTTCATTACATCAAATAATTTTATCGATAATCTTGGTAGATACTATAGAGCACAAGTGTACGCGCGCGCACACACAGATGTTTGCGAATTTTCTCACTTTTATATTCCAACAGAACGGCAATCCAGCCGACTGCGACTGGAGAGAGATCACGTGTAGGACTAATGGCTTTTACGTGCTTTCACATCTATTGTGCATTTCTTGATAGAAATAGTCAATATCTATTTTCAACTCGACCCGGTCATCAAACCTGAGACCTCGTGATTAGTAGTCGTGTTCGACAGCCAGACGACCAGAGAGGCAGTCGATTGTTCTTAAACTACAGAGTAAAAAATTCTTTGCTCGCTTTGTTTTCAGACAGAGCAAGTTTTACTCAGAAAGTTTCATGATATCTGCATTTACATTGAAGTTTGCATCGTATAAATTGGATTGAAATCTTGCAGGTGTCAGGCGTCCTTTACTAATTATAAACGAATTTCATAACTAACGAGACCTATAACGAGACGATGTCAAATATTTCTGCAGTTTATTACGTTCGCTATTTCTCGCACGCTGTGACAGTAACTATCCCTTCGCCCGTCGGACATTTCACGATAAATTCTTGCAAATGGAAACGCGGCCTTATTGACATTAAATATTATCTTTATGTGCGAAAGCATAATATGAGTATGTTATGAATATTCAATGATTTTAACGCAATTATTCGGTGTCCCCGATAAGTTGTACGAGAAGCTACTTATTTTTAGAAAATATACAGTTACGTAATCGGTATATCAATTTAGATAAAAGTAGAGTTGCAGCATTTATAAAGGGAGTGCTCAGCATTTATTCGTATCACATTAAATGCAGCACGTAGTAGTTACTCGGTCTGTTCAAAATATTTACGCCTAATCCAGAGAACACATTGTTATAAAATTTTGTTGTAGTTAAACTTAAACTTAACGTCATTACTTGGTTACCTACTATGTTATGTGTGAAGTAAAACGCTTTCAAAAAGTGATATTAGTTAGATAGAAAATATACTTACATAGAAACTGCGATCTCAATCAGATATTTTATTTATAGGTTAATACCTTTAAATACAATATCTGATTGTTTGTAAGTGGGTTAGGTTAAGTTACTTTAATTTTTATAACTGTTCATGTAGATATCTTACATAGATCTACTATTTATTGTACACCAAAATACATATTGCTTCTTCTTCTTGGGGTGCCATCTTCTTAACGAAGGTCGGCGATCATCAAGGCAATTTGGACCTTTGATACAGCAGCTCTGAATAGAGAACGGGTGCTCTTGTTGTACCACTGGCGTAAGTTTTTTAGCCAGGATATTGCTTACCTTACAAAATACTGATACTGCTGCGATTCCTAATAATTATCAAAACACGCTATTTTTCCATTGTGTCTGTTTCTCTGCCATATTAGGCCTCTGGTTCGATTTACTTTAGTTAAGTTGATTGATTGATATGATTGTTACTAAAAAACATTTTCTTTGCAGGTGTACACTAAGTCAATACTAACCGATGGCATAGCACCGTCAAAATGACTGCGGGGGTGCCAACAATGTGCGCCTCCTCCTCTACATCAACGAAGGCTTCACTAGCCAGGCTAGTTTCGTATCCAAAGCCAAGGACGTTCAAAGTTATGGTCTTAGGACAACCAGGAGTTGGGAAGTCAGGTAGGTAGATAACAATTTATGTTTCTGCTTGGCAAGAGCCTCTCCTGCTCTTCTTTAGTCAAAGACTTATGGTTACATTTCTCTCTCACTAGATAATACATTGTCTTTTAAATTTTGGTCTGTTTAAATATGTCTATCGTGTTCGTGACATTGCTGCGTGTTTTTCTTGACGACCAAGATATTCGCAAGTCCTTTGACATTCATACGCTAACCTTATTTAAGTTAGTTAATATCTTAGAATACATTGCATCGGTTGCCTCGCGATAATTTAACGAAAACAAACAATAGTTTTGTTAAAGTCAAATTTACGTTCTAATGTAAGTTCTGAACTAAGACGTATACGAGGTGAAGTTAGACGGCGAATGTAGAAAATCAACTTCATTACGTTCCCTAGGGGAGAGATGAATTGAGATAGCGTTTCCAGACGTTGAACTCACACAAATCAAGTAGCCACCCACCCACCCAATATTAAATTTGACTGTGACCGATTTGTACTTTATGCAAGTTGTACCTTACTTAAACCATAGTTATGTAGACACTAACTTATTTATTAATTAATAATATAATCAGAACCACAGAAACATCACTTACTTACAATGATTACTTAAAAAAAAACATCGATCAGTGCGCTCAAATTGACCCAATAATTTCGGTCGCATGCAGTAAGTAATTTTGATCATCAGATTTTAATGTGTCAAACTGTTTTTCGACATTACTTAATACTGGATATTGTATCTGGTCATGCGACATATCAGATGCGTATCTCATAATTGTATTTCTAGTACCTAAGTACTTACTTTGTGATTTGAAAAGTTAAGATATCGCTGTCATATGGTGATCTTGTTAAAGTAACAACTTCTAATAGAAATTCTTCAAAATCCAATAATATTATATAGCATAACAATAATAAGATCTAAGATTTTATTCAGCATAGATCAGATTGTTTTACTTTGTCAATAGTTGCTAATGTATGGCAATAAACAAAACGAAGTTTCGTTTCGTAACTTAATTACTATCAAAAAATATCTATCTACTTACGATTTTTGTTTTAGATGGCGCTTCCCTATCAAACTAATATACTATCCATATTTATTAATTCAACTTAAATAAATAAGTACGTTTTAAATTATTCAAACCAAAAAGGCAAACTGTCCAGCTTGGTAGAAACAACTTCGAGAAAGAAATCAACCGTAGGATTCAGTTGGGTTGGGCAGCATTTGGCAAACTACGTCACGTTTTCTCTTCGCCTTTAAGAATGGAACAGCAGAATTACTAACGTTTAAAAATAACATAAAGTCTTCTTTCAGCAAAATATCCTTTCTACGATATTTAAGGTACTTTCGGTAGTACTTACGATCCATTATTTTCTTAATGTGCACTAGCATACAGTTATTTAAAAGAATTGGCATAAAAGAAGCCAATAAGAAGACTTACCATCAAGCAGGCTTTCCCCCTCTCCCCCTTGAATTGCTATGTAGTTTCTTTGGTATCGAACTAAGTTCTTAGCTACAACTTTTTTACTTTCAGCTCTAGTAGTAAGGTTCATTACCCGTAAATTCATTGGGGAATACGACCCCAATCTTGAGAAAATTTATCCATTCCAAACGGTTATTGATAATGAAACGGTGTGGTTTGAAATATTGGATTCCGCCGGCGTCTCTCAAGTAAGATATAATACTTTCATATTTATTTGCAAGTATGTTGTCGAAGTAAAATCTTGTACTGAAGTAAATTCAGTTTAGGAGTCCTGTTTAACTTTTTGTGTAATTTTGTGTGGAGTCTTCCATGTTTAGAGAAGACATTTCATAAAACAATGCTAATTGAACTATACGGACCATAAAGCATTGAAAATTGTCCCTAAACATATTATCATGTTTTAAAAATCTGAACGTTATTTTGAAATTGTGAACGTTTTCAAAAATACTCATTGAACTGATATTTCATAACGGAAAACAAATGCTAACTATGCGGTACCTATTTCTTTGCAATTTTGAATTAGCCTGTGAATTATTAATGTATTTTTTACGCTCAGGAGATGGCATACGCAAATCTTGAACACAACATACGTTGGGCTGAGGCGTTTATTTTGATGTATTCAGTCACGGACAAGTGCTCGTTCGACGAATGCCACCGACTCAAGTTTCTTATCAACTACAATAAGCGGAGGCGTCGTCTCAATTCCTATATGAGGGTAAGTCATGATATCTTCTAAGCGGCTAAAATATGAATTCCCGGACTACATAAGTCGTGGTTTAAGGTTTTAGTATCGAGATATGCGCAAGGACCGCACTATGACGTCTAGTATTTAATTAATTTTCGATCTTAAGTTAAATTTAAAACATGACAAACATACAGCAAAGTAGTGAAAGCGCGGCGGATTCTCTATTGGTAATAAAGTTGTCATTTTACGAAATTAAAATAATTTCAAAGTAAGTATAAACAATAATTCAATGATCGTAGTATGGCCCCGGCATCAGCAGTAATTGCACCCAATAATGTGACAATACGTTCATCCTACAATAACATAGGCTAGCAATATGGCTAACGAAACATGAGTGTGATATAATATGGTATATGTCTGCCAAGCCTTTCTTTCTTTAGCTACCTTGATTGTAAACATAGAACACTAATAGTGCATTGAGATCGGGACACAACTAACACAAGGTCATCGAATCCCAAATTAGACAGAGCCTGTACTTTTAGAACCCTAGTAAACTGGCATAGACCTAGAACAAACAGTTATGCCCATCACATAAAGATTTTTTTTTCTTCTGACAGCTCTGGCTTAGCAGTAAGAGTCACTTACCACTAGGCAATAACAGGCCAGTAATAATTTAAGACCAAAGGTTATAAATCAGTTTTATGTCCTTCGAAATCACGTTAAATAGTCAATTAATTTAGCGTCGTAAATTTTATTCTATAGTTTGGTACGTTACGTGACAGAGGTCGGTAATACACACTAAATCAACAAAAGTGTCGAATGGTGACGATGAACTTGTTTATGTAATTTGCCCTACCTTTGTTTTGGAGTTATTGCTGAAACCATGTCGTAATAAACAGTTTGACTATTCAATGGTAGTTTAATGGAAGTGCCATAGATCTTGAATTTAACATTGGTCGTAACTCTTTTACATTAATTAATTGTTAGCTTAGGTCAAATTTTACAAGTCTTCGAGTAAGATTGGAAAGACTTCTGAAATTTGGTATACCTTCTCAAGTAACATCGATTTGTAATGTAATGATACGGTACCATGGAACTGATATGTTAAAGCAGTTGGAAGGTCAAGAAATCCCCAACAAAACGAGAAAAAAAATACGAGATAGCCCTGACGGGCTCGTTAGAAGTAACATTTAAAATTAAGGCAATTGAGATTGGATGAGTATAATCCGATAACAACATAATTCGTCTATCTATCTTCTTATTGTCGAAATCATCGTATCGACCCATCTACATATTTCTGTATTATATAAAATTAATTGAGTATTGTGCAGTCCAATATAATAATTATATCTTCATTCAATTGGAGTTTTAATCAAATAAGCCCCCAGTACTCAACACCAAATGCCGTGTAAATCCTTGGGAGAGGCCTATGTCTAACAGTAGGCACTTATACATACATATATATATGGACTGAAATAATGATGAAACAGAGTTTATGAACCTATAGGTATAAAAACTTTCCCTTTGCCCCAATGCCAAACCGATACTTTACAATAACTAACCGAGCTAAGAGTAGGTACAAACCTATTTAAGGTCATAACTAAGTACTGAAAAGATTCTACAAACATAATTCCTCGAGTAAATTTCAAAGCCAATCGTATGAAATCGACTAACCGCGAAGTACGGCACGTTCCAATATGGTTAAAGCCAGCAATTCAATTTGATAAAACTTTCGAGTAGGTAAGTATCATTTTACAATACCAGCTTACTGAGAAAGGGAAAAAAATTGAATGGTAAATAAATGAAAAATAAAAGCAGAAAATTCGTAATAACATCTCGGATTTCACCTTATACAATGTTGGCATGTCAAAACTGATAGATATCTCAAAATATGGAGAATGGGTTTTTTTAAGGGATAACAAAGTGTTACGTGTAAATTATTATAAAAAAAAAACTTTAACACACACGACTATTATGGAGGTCCGGTGGACTGTGATAGGCTGATGGTATGACCATCATCTTCATCATCATCAGCCTAGTTGTCCAACAGTGAACTCATCAACATCATCTTCTTCTAGCCTGGTAATGTCAAGACTAAGATGGTAATCATCGCTATTTGCAAACGTGTTACAAAACTTTTCTCTCGACTACTTTCTCGACAATTATGTTACAAAAAATGTTCGTAACATCCGCTATTATTATACTTCACAAATCATACAAATATTGAAATAGGATCATTTTTCTTTAAAGTTTAATGTTATCACAATATTTTCGAATATGATACACAAAGAAACAAAGAATGGCTCTGAGTAAATAAAAGTCTTGGTACGAAACACACATAATAATATATTGTTCAACACATAGGTACTCATGTACCGATATGTAGAGCTATACATGTTGTGGAACTATAACGAAATTTGTACGAAGTAAAATTAGGGTAACTAGTTTTAATGAACAATACAAACTAGGGAAGGCTTTATATGAATTGTAAAGGTGACGGAAACCAAAACGACGTTCTACGAAGAGCATGCAAGCTGTATTTACATATCACAGTAAACGTATTACTAGCGTAACTATACCGTTGAAGGCCCGAGGCAATGTTGCAAAAATAAATATTAGGATCCTTCTGTGTTCAAAGCCACTCTCGGGCCGGGGTCCGTGGCATTATTGTTACGCCACTGGGTAGTGTTGTGTTTTTGATGGGTATTAGGGTTTTTATTATAGCTCCATTTCTCCATAACGCTTTCCAATGACTTTTTAGAACCTGACTTTGTTTTAAAGGCTACAAGTTTTTGGTATTTTATTTCTAAGTTTTAAGTTCACAGGATACAGAAGTTGCTACCATTAGGCTGCTTACGCTTGTCAGCATTAAAGTATGGGAAATGGGGATCTATTTCTACTGTTAGGTATATCAATTTCTACGTCACATTATTATTTTTAAGCTGTAATTATATCGCTGTAAACTTAAATCCCATGTTTCCAGGATAATAGGATTGAGACTCCCGTGGTGATGGTGGGTAACAAAACTGACCAATTAGGCGACCGCATGGTCAGTACGGAGGAGGGTCAGCGCCGCAGCAAGGAGATAGGCTGCGTCTGCTTCCATGAGATATCGGTTAGAGAAAGTATTGAACAGGTTAGTATCTTTATTATAAACATCACTAACAACTCATCACGTTACTCAGCTTATCGTATCTACATGCATCATTACAAACATAGAAATCGTAATAAAGACATTGTAGAAGTTTTATATAAGATGTTGTTGCTACGATAATGTGTAAGCGAGTCGAAATGACATAAATGTCCACAAAGATAAAGCTTTTTGGGGTACCTAGTGTTTCGCTGAATCTTCAATAGAGGGACTTTTCTTTCCAAAAACAAGAATCCAACGAATCAAGAGTATTCCATTTACACTGGCAAAGCCTTCAAGCAAATTCTTCTTAGCAGCATAATTGTGCGGAAATTATGCCGGTAATTGTACAAATAAGGGAATTCAATTTCGTTGTATTTCTAAATGGTGGGTACCTACTACGAGTAGCATTCGAATTCTGTATTTATGTGTCAAATCTGGGTGACACAAATTAATTATTTTACGCTATGCAATTTCTACAGTAGATTATATTGTTATGTTTTGTAGTTTTCTAAAAAGAATTTTGGGAAGTGGGCATAGTGTTTTGTTTTAAATTTTTAGCGTCGGTGAAGCAATAAAATTGTTAGCAATTTTAATCGTAAGAGTGTTCAATAATTTTGCTTTTAAAGTATGAATATCTAATATACTTACTCATCATCTGGCGAATTATATTTCACTTAATTCCATTTACATTTATTTCATTTCTGTTAATTTCAGTTTCATCGCGCTTATTTTATATTTCGCTATTGTTCATTCGGTAACTTATGTACAAATAAAAAAATAAAAAAGTTCATTCGTTAGAGACTTGAAACAAATAGTGTGATACTTACTGATAAGCTAAGCGAAGTAGGGCACTATACAAGCGAATAAACTCGACTGGTGAAGGACATCCACCATACAGAATACCGCAGTAGTGAAGTTATGTTCCACTATAAATTCATAAAACCCGCGATGATATTCCAGCAAAAAGTGTCTTTATAGTGGCTTTTGAGCTTCATATGACATTTTCAAATGTAATTATCCCCAACTCTATGAAGTGAATTACGCCACATGCAACCGTTTCCAATATAACTATGTTATCGATAAACCTACCTTTGAACTTTGATCGTAATGGAAAGGTAATCTAGGTACACTTAGTACCACTTCAGCCGACAGATATTTGCGAACTAGTTTAAAAGTTCATTGCGGAATGAACAAACAAAGCGCGGCAGTGGAGCGGAAAAGCAGAGCCGGGAAGTGGAGAAGAAACGGCTCGGGGTGCTGAAATGACTCGTCACTTGCTCTTGGCCTAGTTCCGTACAGTCAGCAACGTCTGTCTGCATTCCCTCGCTCCTTGTCGGTAGACAGACACAGTCCGCTACCTTACTCTGCATAACTCCTTTGCTCCGATTCACTGTCTCACTCTTTGTGGGTGGACAGAAAGTCTACTCCACTTTGTCGGAAGACTTGCAGCCTAATTATACTCTTATAATTTCGGACCATCTATATTATCCGCTACAATGCTCTTGATAGACACATAGCTAGGTAGGTACCTACTTACATGTGGTTAATAATACAAACTCAAACCTCAATATCATTATTTAAATGAAAATAAGCATGATATAATATTCAAAGCTAAATTAGCTTGTGTAGCTATGTTATTATATCACTATTAGTTTGTAATTTAACAAGCTCGTTTATTTGAGTGTGTGTGTGTCTACCTACAGATACTTACGACTGTAGTTTCACTTTTACGGTAGGTACATATGACTTGCAATTAAACTGAATGGTTTACAAACAAAATCATGTTTGGTGCTGTTAATAACTTTGTTAATTTTAATAAATAGCATATTAACTCGTAGCCAAGCTACCAAGAGCGCAAATCCTATAGATGTGTAACCGCATAGTGGTATTTCATCCTCAGATGAAATACCACTATGCGGTTACATTATTCGAAGCACGGAGACGCTCACGTCTCCGTGCTTTAAATAATCTTCAAATGAAAATAATCTGTTATAGTAGACAGCAGAATCTACTCTTGCGTAATAATTAATATCTTGAAGACAATTCAAACACGGTCATGTGATCCCAAACTAGTAGGCGGCCGCGGCAGTGCTTGCAGTACCTGGTAAATATCTGTAATTTAACATACACAAAGTACCTACACCCAAACTCGGAACAGCCATTTCTGGATTCTTTACATTCTTTAGTCTGCCGCGTAATATGGAGCGTATAAAAAGACCGATTTATAAAAAGAGATACTAAGTAGATGTTTCTTTTTATAAATCAGTTTTGTTGTCAGATTTCTATCATAATGTCAAATAGGATATTGTATCATAACAATTAATTAATTAAATAATAATTAGACCACGCTTCGCACTAAATGCACATGAATGATATAATGTCAAATAATGCTAACCCTTACAAAGGCTAAATTAATAAACGGTTGATGGATATGCAAACATTTGGACACGTAATATGATCGCAATGGGACATTATTACGTCATAGCAAATTAGGCTACAAACATATTATAAACGTTCTTGTTGTTATGGTTGAAATCATGACTTTTAAGTAGTTAGAGATATTTTTTTTGAGCGGTAGGGGAAGCTTTTTTTAAATTGACTAAGGTAGCAAACAGTACAACATACGGTCCGCCCGATGACAAACAGCTACCGCAGCCAATGGACATTACTTGCGTGTTAAAGACCCAAACATATATTATTATCACTCGAGTTTTGACGGAGTATCCGTGGAATAGAAATACGTTTCGTTAAAAACGCATCCCTAAAAGAGCGCTGGAAACCTGTGGTTATTCCCAGTTGGGCTTGCCCTCTTGTATGGTGCGTTTCTTAGCTACCAGGGAAGGACCTGCAGCCAAATAAGTACACAAACCACTTTCGTTAGTTAGCTGTGTTTCTATGTTTAGGTATCCAATGCTCATTTAAGGGTAAAAATAACGTTTTTCTAATGTCAATGTAATCTATAACACAAAACTCTAATATTACAAAATGTATAGGTTATCGACAACGCGCAAGTAATGCTTCTGGTATTACAAGCATTCATAGGCTACGGTAACCGCTTACTTTACCATTACCGTGCCGTTCACTTGTTTGTGACCGAGGTAATTATGATAAAAATAACCACGAATTAAATAATTTGTGGCAAAGTGGTCCCCAGAATGCTTATTTCAGTCTTCTTATCGTTTGGTTAGTGGTCAACTGGTCAACCTTACATCGCCGATATTTAGACCTCTATTGTGATTCAGTCTTTCAAATCTGTATGTAACTGTTCTGTGTGTTTTTGTTCGCATATTCCGTGATCCATAGATTATTTTCTAGTACTTACAAGAGTATTATAAATAATCGTATTTCATACTAATCCTAAGCCTATTTATTGGAATATGTATCTATGTGTAGTAAAGCTTCATGTTTGTGAACTTTTCCGATGATTGGAAAAATATAAGAAAACAGTTATAAATAAACATTGCGTTAAGAGAATATTACAGCGTAGGACGCTGTATTGTTAAGGATTACTAGTTAAAACAGGTCTCCAGCGCTTATTTAGGGATGCGTTTTGAAAGAAACGTTTTCCTATCCCGTGGAGACTCCATCTTAAAGCCCTGGTGTATAAAAATGGGTTGGCAGCACGCAATACCTCTGGCGTCCGTAGGCTACGCGGTAACTGCTTAAAATCAGGCGGGCTATATACTTGTTTGCCACCCAAGTAGTATAAAAAAAAACAAAGTCACGAATGTCACTCGTTCTGTAGTTAGGATTCTCATTGATCACTCAACTACAGTGACTTTATTATATGTGGTTACCTCGCCATTTACTACTGCGCGGCTTGTGAGTTCTATCGATGGAAAATATTTTGATCCACAAATGGTTCTTCAGAGTCTGGGTGTAATTTGTATTCTTAAATATATAAGCGATATATATATAAGTAAGTACCTATAAGTAGTAGTTTAAGTAAGTACTTAAACTACTACTTATACTTACTTTAGTATTGCTTTAATATTTAAGTTAGTATATTTGAGCTGATTGCATAGCAAAAATGCTAAATATTTATATATAATTTGTATTCGTTAATGATACGCTTTTTAGTATTTATCTTTTCTTTAAAAGACAACTCGCGCACTAGCACAGAATACTTAGTACAGGGCACTAGAGAACAGGCCTGTGTTACTTTACAAACATACAATTAACGGGCACAAAGTACACCCAGACTCGGGACAACTATTTGATTCACACAAATTTTTGTCCCGTGTAGGGATCGAACCCACAATACACCGCGCAGTGGTAAATGACGAGGTTACCACTCAAGCCACTGACATAGAATCCACTAAACAAATCGTCTGATCTAAAGGTAATAAAAAAATAACGATCCCTACAGAAATAGTCTATCAAAGATTTTGCAGAAAAAGTTTTAAGTAGATATTCCGATCACGATGTGTAATCTATTTCAATGAGATAAAAGAAGGTAGGTAACATTAAATTGTATCTTTTTGTCTTCAGCAAAGTTCGAAACTACGTCACCAATCGTACAACGATTTTCGACAATATTGCGGACACAAGAGGAACAGATTCTGTTTCGAAAGTCAAGTTTTCGTAATTGCATTTCGTACATTTACATGAAATAAACAATTTTATATCTATTACAGTAATACTTAATCTTATATCTATATTTCTTTTTTTTCGGGTGGCAAAGTAGCATACGGCCCGCCTTATGTTAAGCACTTACCGTAGCCTATGGACGTTTGCAATATTATAGGTATCATTTGCATGTTGCATACACTCTTTTACGAAATATCGCTGGGATAGGAAAACGTTTCTTTCAAAACGCATCTCTAAATAAACACTGGAGACCTGTACTCAAACACAGAAACACAACAAAACAACTGGGTACGTTACAATTTGTGGTAGGCATGCTTAGGAAACAACATGCACAGTAATAAGAAACACTAAGTATTTAACTAAATAGAAAACAAAATAAATTGAATATCTTATACCTTACATTGCCTCCAATGTAGGATATTGGATATATAGAATATTTTGAAGTTTATAACTGAGTTGTTAAGATGACGCTACTTAGAAAGTTATATACGAGTACTTACTTAGTTTTGCCAAACGGGTGTATAGGATAATTTAACTTTGCAATGCGATTCGATTCAACCGCGTGTCTGTTGCTGACATGTTCGTAGGACCGGTTAAGCCAAAATAAAGACCATCCTTCAACATGTTCATGTCTATTATTTATTTTCTACGCGGTTTTTTCAATGCATTGGTTTTTATAGTGCAATGAGACAGTTTTATAGGAACAATGTTTGTTTTAAAAATGATGTCAAGATATTTCGAAACCAAAGAATTACTTAAAGCTTTCGTCTAAAACTCTTATCCTTATATCGATACTACTACCCAAGTAGCAAAGAGATCATATAAGCAATCACTTCCACGACTCTAGATCGAAAAACACTCATATGAAAGATCCTATTATTTCAAAAAGCCGTGTCAAAGCAGCTATCTAGATTGTTTAGCATTTCACATTCAACGCTTTTAGGCTCTATAAACATTCCTAGTAAACTAATAGTAGTAGGTACAGGAGAGGCATAATCACCAATATTCGTTTCAGGGTTGGTTGTGAAAGCGTTTCAACAACACCCAAACATGAAGCTTTACTACACATAGTTACATTTTAGGCAATGACATGCATAAATTTATAGCTAATTGAATTAGATTTCATACAAGGACAACATATTATGTATATACGGACGCGACGGCAAAACGCGCCCAAGTGTAACTTGTAAAGTCATTGTTAATCTAACAAATTAACCAAACGTGATTTAACTTTGTGATTGTACAATAGTTTTACCCTTAACTTATCACTGTTACTTTTAAATTTAGTGGGACTGAAGATTCGTTCTTAAACAAAAAAATACGTAACTGTAAAACATCCACATTGTGAATAACGTGTTATTTCCTGATCTATTTCTGTGGTGTTATTTTATAAAACACCCATGACGCGTTATAGCAAACACAGAAAAACCACATAGCAAGTCATGGTTATCATCATGCTTTTTAATCACAACGCGTTATGGCAATAAAGAAAACCCTTGGCAAAAAAAAATCTTCTATCAAATAAGAGCACATAAAATTTTCCACAACTTCATTCATTCTTCACACTTTTTCTTAGCGTGTAGCTCGACAACGGTAAAAAAG
This sequence comes from Trisateles emortualis, assembly GCA_947095525.1. Taxonomy (NCBI): domain Eukaryota; kingdom Metazoa; phylum Arthropoda; class Insecta; order Lepidoptera; family Erebidae; genus Trisateles; species Trisateles emortualis. Next base: position 9,574,574 of record OX352736.1, on the reverse strand, counting down.
TGTATAGGTACATAGAATAAAACTTATTATTTGAATACAGCCACTGCGTACCAAGTGCCAAGCTTGGATAACACGTAGCACTCGTAGCAGGGTAGCTTATTAGAGTAGCAGATTAAGCAGATTCAGATTACTGTAAATGACAAGTAGATAGGTACCTCAAAAACTAATATTAATTAATTTATTTAGCTAACAAAGCAACACTTAAGAAGGTTATAAATGATGAATAAGCCAGAAAGACGACCTCGGATAATTTTCTCGCGGCTAGTTCACTGACGTGGAGCCATGAGAAGAACTAGCATAACATTCAGGCCACTCTTTTTAATCGCTACCTACAATCTTTTGTAAAATTATAATAGCCTGCTAAATTTATTACATAACTTATTATAAAATAATGGCTTAAAATATTATTTAAACGGTCAGCTAATTAACGAAGTTATTGTCAGCTCATTATATGTGTTTTGTCAGCAAACAAAATGTACTGGATTGCTTTTAGTGATCTGTAAAAATAACTAAATTGGGCAGCAAGTACCTAATGTATATAGGTAGGTACAAACGTAAGCTTAGACAACTTAATATTAAGTAGGTATTCAAGTAAACCTCTTTCCAAAAAATCGCCGTTCTGCCAAACTTACTGATTGAATAGTGCTCTGACGAAAAGTCGTTTTTAAAGTCATGAGTAAAGAAATAACTTTACGATTCACTAAGGCTCCAACTTCGTTACAAACATTCTTTACAATCAAGAACTAAAAGATGAAGTATTTGTGATTTTGTGTTATTTTTAAAAATAGAATATTCTTTATTGCACTCCACATAAAAAAATACATAAATAACAGTAATCCTTATTAATATTATAAATGTGGAAGTTTGTGAGTATGGATGGATGTTTGTTACTCTTTCACGTAAAAACTACTATGGATCTGGATGAAATTTGACACAGAGATAGATTATGGAATAACACATAGGCTACTTTTTACAGCGATAACCGACATCGACGCGGGCAACAGCTAGTAATAATATAATAATAATATTTTCGTGACTACTCACACATCTCTATCTGATCACAAACTAGGTAGAGCCTGCACTATATTTATATATTTCCAAATACGTATGTATTTAGAAATATATAAATATAGTGCAGGCTATATTATAGATAAATTACACCCAGATACAGAACAAACATTCGTGCTCATCACACAAAGATTTGTCCTGGGTGGGAATCGAACCCACGACCTCCGGCGTAGCAGTGAGAGTCACTAACCACTAGACCAACAGGCATAAATGTAATGATATAGACAATGGGCGGTCTTATTTCTAAAAGTTATCTCTTCCAGACAAGATGTCGGTTACACCTATTTATTTATTTATTTATTTATTTTACACTTTATTGTACACCACTATATATTACATTAAATTTAACTTATGCTACAGAGTACAGTACAATGGGCGGCCTTATCGCTAAAAGCGATTTCTACCAGGCAACCTTTGGATGGAGATATTGTTGGTAGAAGTTACTGGTAGTTGTTGGCGTACTAAAATTAAAATATAAAATAAACTGACTTAACCAAATGTACAATTTTTATAATACATACATATATACATACATATAATTAATTATCATGAGTGTTACTAAATTGTTAGGTAGTACTCCTTCACCTTAGCTTTAAAAATAGTTAGCGTTTGTGCCTTTCTTATTTCTACAGGTAGTGCGTTCCAAAGGCGTATTGCAGTCACTGTAAAAGATTTATCAAAAAATACTGTAGAATGAGGTGGCATTTTTAGCTGCAGGTTTTCCGATGATCTCAAATTTCGAATATGCGTATCATTAAGGAACACGAATCGTCCTTTAAGATAGGAAGGTGCTGAAGGATTGAATAGAACATTGTATAGTAGAAAGAGAATGTGAGCATTCCGGCGATGGCGTATTGATAACCACTTGAGTTGAGTTCTGAAATGTGAAACATGATCATACTTGCGTAAACCAAATATGAATCGTATACAGAAATTTTGGAGACGCTCAAGTTTATCTAATTGGTTTTCGGCGAGATCTAGATAGCTGACGTCTGCATAATCAAGGATCGGAAGAAGAAGAGCATTGGCAAGCGCAGTTTTGGTGGCGGTTGGTAGAAAGTTTCTCAATCTTCGAAGTGATCCCGCTGAAGCAAATATTTTGCGACTTACTTCTTGGAGTTGTGGGCCCCACGTTAAGTCACGGTCTATAAATACACCCAGATTTTTAACTTTGTTGCTTAGAGGAACAACAGTGCCATCAAATATAATCTGCGGAAGGCGCAACCAATCAATCCTAGATATTAGTCTAGCGCTACCAACTACAGCGACTTGTGTTTTTAAAGGATTTACTTTTAAGCCATAAGATTTGCTCCAACTGCCTATCTGAGCCAAATCCCTGTTTAATATGCCAAAAGCATCGGTTAGTCGTGCTAATGGAGCCTGCGTATAAATTTGAAGATCATCTGCATAAAGGTGGTAGGAAGAAAATAGATGATTAGAGACAGAATTTATAAAAATTGCGAAAAGTAAAGGAGATAGCACGCCACCCTGGGGCACACCAACATTAGTATTGCACCAGGAAGAAACTGTTTCATCGGTACGTATGCGTTGTCGGCGGTCCTACATATGTTTCAAATTACATTGATATTCAGTTAGTTATGCAGTAAGTACGCTAACCGAATTTCAATATTTTAAGCTGGATCCTCAAAGTCTATTTGACATACTTACCTACTTACTTAGTTAATGTTTATATGAAGAAGGAGTACCAAAAGCTGAACTTTTTAAATACGCAGGTGAATATATTTATAAAAGAAAAACGTGACTAAATTATCCATCAAGGCACATTTTAAACCACTGAATACACAGATACGTTACGAGCTATTATGATATAGGCATCCGCTAAGAAAGGTTTTTTAAATTTAACCGCTAATTATGAAAATTAGCCGATGAAATATTGTACGGGGATAACTTTACGCTCACTTTTCAAATTTGCAGTAAAAGACTGAACACGCGAACGAAGTTGCGGGTAGCAGCTAGTATTATAGAAACCTTCCTACCATTTGAAAAGAAACACAAAATTACCATTTGAAAATTGACTTCGGTTGGACCGTACCTACCATGACTTCCTTAGTTTCACAGAATACTTAACACTTTCGCGGACAGTAACGTAGACACAATATATGTTTTATTGTCATGACGTCTATAGGCGTTCACTGTCCTTCAAAGTGTTAATAGGTTTCGTTTAATAACAACCTTCCGCGCAATTAGTCCTCTTGCAGAGTATACTGCCTATAATAATAATAAAAAAATCATTTATTTTTTCTCCACAATTTTCTTAGGGCTAGATTTGACATAGTTTAAACTATATTCCACCTTTGTTAGAGAGACTGGTACCTGTTGTAGGTTTTCAAAGAACCCCCCACCTATGATTCGAGGGTTGTCAAGGACGCGAATAAAACTCTCCAACAACCTTCTCTAGAATTTGAACTTCGTATTTTGAGCCTTTGATATATTTCCTATAGGTACAAGTACCTAGTCAATAGAATTCTCAGTAGCGTTTTTACGTTCTCTGTCGTCTGCTAATGGACGAAACGGGCTTCAGAATTTTCAACCTTTGATCTATATTGTACAAGACTTAAATTGTAAGTTATATAGGTACTTATGTATTTATTTTATTTATTTTTTATCCCAACTTTACTTTTGTCATCTGCATGCTTCTGTGTTAGCAGTGTTGTTCAATTAAAATTCGCGTGATCTTCTGATTGGCCGGCCTGTTTTTCTCACAGAGAATCCGCATTGCCATTCAACGTGGCAATGCCGCCACCTTGGGCAGCCTTTTGGCACGGTAATAAATATTACCTGCCGTGATTTTGGACACTTTTCCAGTTGACAGTGATGCAGAGGAAAATCATGACGCCTAAACGTTTTATTTATTTAATTAGGTTACCGTATTTAGGTTTAGTTAGTTTAAATAAGTTTTAAATATTATTCGTATGTATAGCATACTATATGCTATATACATATATGTTACTGTAAAAACCCGAACTACGGTAAATCTTAGGTTTTACCAGTAAATCTTAGGGTTTACCAACACGAGTCGGTAAATGTAAGAATATGTAAAAAGAAACGATTTTATCGGGCTTTTACCATTAGAATTTAGTATGTACATGCTAGGTTTTACCAGTGACGGTTGGTTAATGTTGGTTTTGGAAATAAAAAAGCATACTTCTTAATCATTTATTTCAATTAATAATTATTCAAATCCTTACATACCTACCTAATTATTAATCATTTGTACTACTAATCAGTCAAATCCTTACCTATATCTTTTGGTATTTTTATTGATTAAGTTTTAATAACTACGTACTATTATTACGTATTGACATGTTTATGTCAACATTTATCGTGTCTTTGAGGTAAATCCTAAGATTTACCAAGCGAATGGTAGTAAAAGTGCGAAATAAACGATGATCATAGAACGGCTCGGACTTCTACCATTAAGAGTTGTTAAATCTTAAGATTTACTGGAAAATCTTAGGATTTAGCGTAGTTCGGGCTTTTACAGTAACATATATATACAAGAATTACTGAAATAAAAATTAATTATAGTTTAAATTGACTTAATCATGTGCTTCCATATAAGCAGGAATCGTATTTTAAAGAAATTATAATATGTACAAGTTTTTTCGTATACTTTTCCGATCATTGGATAGAATAATAATATTATATTAAAAATCCAAGGCTATATAAACAGGCACTACCTACTTAAGCTTCAAGAATAAGTTAAGGTGTGGTTTAGGAGGAATTAGCGAAAAAACAGACAGACGCTGAAAACGACTTTGTTTTTACTATCTAAGAAGAGATGATAAAAATATGACAGTTAACGAATGAAAATCTTGGTCCAGGTGTGGGGTGTCTTCAGCGACGTGCGTCGGTTCTGGCGCGTGGGTAGCAAGTGGTCACGGCGGGATGGTGACCGCCACCCATCTGTTCTGCACCTCTCGCACTCACAATCTCCGCCTAGTACTTTAACAATGGCGCCACAACTTTGTAAGTATTTGACACTTGTTTTAACAAATTTAAGTTCTGTTTTTAAGTCAAAGTTAAACTTATTTATTCATTTAGATCAAATACATGGTACTTATGAACGTCATAAAAACAAATGCCAGCATACTTTTTTCCTACGGCCAATTCGCTTACTATGGTAGGGTCTCGAGAAGAATTGGCAAGAAACTCGGGTCACTCTTTTTAATCGCCAGAATAATACTACTACGAAGGTAAACAAGCATACGGCCCGCCTGATGGTAAGCAGTTACCGTAGCCTATGGATGCTTGCAGTACTAGGAGGCCTAGGAGCATTACTCGTACGTTGTCGACTTTTGTGTATTTTGTGTTATGGATAACCCTGGGATAAAGAAAACGTAATTTTAAAACCTACAGATAACTTAGGTCCAATTGCGATTCTTAATTTACTATAAGTACTTATAGTATCTTACTAGTATACTACTAAATTTGAATAATTTAAAAGGGATGGCAAATAAATAAAACTTGTAAAGAATATTCTCAAAGGTGAAATCGAATATTATAATTGTTTTTATTTTAAACCAAACGCAAAATAAAAAATGAAGTCAACAAAAAAGTTAAAATAATATCTAATAATAATAAAATAATTGTAAGAAATATGGGATCTACTGAATTATTTATTAAAATTTAAACAATGAATTCTTTTGCGTTTAACAAAATCTGAGAACTTAGAAACGGCTAAACCCATTTCCATTAAACATAGCGAAGAGCTTTCACGCTTAAATAAACTTGTAACAAAAACGCATTTGTGTGGGTTCGACTTTGAACCTTTTTTAAATAGACCAGAAACTCTACCCTCCTGAATTCCCGTAAAAAACAAAATATGTTACGGGAAGACATTTTCCTTAAATTACTTCCGCAGATTTGAAAGCTTTTGCTTACTGCAAACGTAGGCAATTTATGGCACGAGTATCTTATTAGACAATGGAAAATTCGTGTACTTGTCACTGTCGTTTTGTTCCTCAAAAAATACTTAAGTGAGAATATAAGACATTTCTTTTTGTCCATGTAAAGGTTGCCTGGAAGAAATTGCTTTTAGCGATAAGGCTTCCCATTGTACATAACTGTGTAAAATAATGTTTGTAAATATCAAAAATGTAATTGGTGACATTGGTGTACAATAAATAGTTTTCTTTGCCTATATAATATATTTTCTTAACGAAAACAACTACTTAGTACGTAACGTATACCTAGATATTCTCATAAAATCTGATGCTTATAAGAAAGTCTAACGATATTATTTTTCTCCTCTCAAATAACAATCCTATTGACAATGCCTACGTATAGAATATTTTCTAGGAACTTATTAATCCGACCATAACGATGTGTACGATTTGTGGTAATATTATGCGGGTCATATGTGACCCTTGGGTATATAAGACCCTTACCAGACCATCAACATCCGAGAATAGTTTGGATGTATATTTCTTTTATACCGGTGGTAAGCATACCAACGATCCGTCCGATGGTAAGCAGTTACCGTACCTTATATGTAGACTCATAAATTACCACCCGAAAAATCGAACCAAATGTGAGCCGGACCTCACTCTGTTAGGGTTCCAAACGTATATTTTTTTATATTACTATGGTGGCAAATAAGCATACGGCCCGCCTGATAGTAAGCAGTTACCGTACCATATAGACGCTTTAATTCTAGAGGGTTCTATAATAAGGTATTCCTGGGATAGAAAAACGGATGTCGTCCACTGTTAAACGGAGACCCGTTACATGTTCCCATGTTTTCAAGATGGCCGATTTTAGGCTGCTTGCATCCAGGGCTTTCCCGCAGCTTTGATAATGTCACCTGTCCACTTTAATAACATTATTAATTAGGAATTATTTGAATTTCCAGGTCGTCGATATACAGAAGAGCAGTTAGATGAAGAAGAAGAACAATTAGAAGTCGTTCGCTGCGATTCAACATCGTCCTCTAGTCAGTCAGATAGTGGGAATCCATTCCGTGCTCGCGCCAGCACTGACTCAAGGCTACCACCGCACCCCACAAGGGTCCGACATCCACCACCACGTCCGTTCCCACATCCACCAGCCAGACGAATGAGCGTAGCCATGAGGGGTCATAACTCCAGCACGTTTTAGAATTACACATTTTATTATGCCATCTGAAAAAACAAGCATATGGCCTGCCTGATGGTAAGCAGATACTCTAGCCTATGGAGCCTTGCAATATCTGGGACATAACCATGTGTTGCCCACCCAAATATTGTTACATGAGGATTTTGTGATTGGGTTTAATTGGGATAGGAAAACGTTTCCTTAAAAACGCATCCCTAAATGAACACTGGAGACCTGCTCATGCTCTGGTCTCTTCTGTCAGGTCTTGCTCGCTTCTATGGTGCCCTACCTCTCTTAAAATAAAATATAAATCAATACTCTTCAACCATTCTCATAACATCACAGTTTGTAACTAAATTAAGTTCAAGTTACGCAAAGAGCAAATTACCTTTAAGTTAAAATGGATGTTAATTAATTATATTGTAGTACTTAGGTATCTACATGTTGTAAACCCAAAAGTCTTGTAATCAATGTGCCATTTTTATTTATTTCAATGTGTAGTTTTTGCGTAAATATTACAAAAATAGTAGATTATATTTTTAAGGCCGCGTTACCATCTGCAAGAATTTGTTGAAAACCCGAGAATGTTCCATGTGTTGCAATTTTCAGCAAACTGTTCACACTAAACTTGTAAAATAAAACAAATGTAAAACAGCCATTCACAACGGGTACCTTAAAGCTAGGAAGTACCTAAACAGGGTGTGCATAGTACAGAGATAGGATACTGATGATAGTCACTAAATAATAGAGTTACAAGATATTAATGCTAAAGGAATTTTCAAGGTGGGTAGAATAATGCGACGTAGGTATTGCAAATGGACACGCGGTCAAAATTGATCACCGTCATTTTCACAAGTACCTGGAATCATTAGGATATCAGTTAGTTAAATATTTGGCTGTGAAATACTTACCTAAATCTTGGAACTTTAGGTAACTGCTTCGCTTTTACGATATTTATACTATGTAACGTAAGAATAAAATTAACTAAATTTTTATAACTGTCTTTGTCTAAGTACAATAATGTTAATGATTGTTAACATGTGTGTAGGAAAAAATAAAGATACTATTTATTTATGTAACTATTTACAAATTCAAAATTATTTAATACAATAATATTTATTACAATTTACACATACAACCCTATTCATGGTATTGTTTAGAATTAGAATATGTTAAAGCTAGGTAGTAATAAATTTGAAATCCAAATTATTGTCCCACCGATCAGCAGAATTTTCGTTTACCGGTTTAGAAACCATATTTAAAAATGTAAAAAATAAATGTTAAGTACTTAAATGTATTACTGTTTCATTTATTAACTAAGTCTACAAATGTTAATACGAGTAGATTCAAAATGAGTTTAAAAAATAATTATTTCATAGAAAATATTTGTGGTGTTTAGATTGTCTCAATGTTATGTGGTTTTCAGCATTTATTTATTTATTATAGCTTTAAAACTATACCATTTATAAAGTTACTTGTACCGCTGTCATCTAACGTTGTACCCATAAACGCTTCATCGTAAAATAACCTTCATGCTTTCTTACGTTAGGTCGAATTTCGAACAGCCTCCATAGATAAAGTATCGTACTCATCCTCAGTGTTGTTCTCGCCACTGCTGGCTTAGAGTGTCACATTGATTGAATAAATTTGCATTTCAATACCAAACACGCGTCTGTGTACGTGTAGCTTTGTAGGAGCAAGTCGAAAAGTGATTGACGAGTTAAAAAATACGTATTTTTACAAGTTTTATTTAACTTGCAATGTACTCGTATATTAGTTTGTTTAGATCAAATCTTGCAAGCAATATTTGAACCACTAAAACTTCGTATACCGACCATGAAGCAAGGTTGATGATGCAGATGGAAGGTGGAAACTCTTTAACGATACAAGACAGCCGCGTCGTATTTGGGTACATGGATATATTGAAATTATTTGATGTAAAAATCCATCAATTACAAAATACACTATAAAAGCTTATGTTTTATTTAAATGTAAGCTTATTTTACTAGTTTTATTTAGCTTGCAATGTGTGTTAGTAGGTACATTTGTTTAGATCATATCTTGCAAAAAGTAAGATTTGAACATCTTTCCGTATTTCGTATCCGATTGAGCAGAAATTTGGTATACCAACGTAACTTCGGTGACAATGCAATATTATGGATCTACCGTGGACCTGGTTTAAGTCATTAAACCAATCATCAATTGGAAGGAGGTCACAGGAACTCTTCAAGGAAACAAGATAGCCATGACCTGTTTGGGCTCGTTGGAAATAATTTGTGTAAAACTACGAAAATAAACAATAAAATTCTAAAGAATGTATTGGAAAAAATCTAAATAAGAAAAAAAATATTTAATAAGTATGTACTAAAATGCTATCAACCCCAATACAAAACATTGATGTATTTTATATCTCTACCCAATTACTGATGAATGTATTTATAGTAAAAAAAAGGATGAAAATAAATGAAAAATCAGAACATTTTTGCTATGGCATTCCTATTTTGTGTACCCTCAAAACATTAAAAGAAATTACTTACTTTGATGTGTGCTTATTTTTATATAACCATTATATTTTTATATATAAGGCCTGATCAGAAAATCGGTGCTGCAGTATAAAATGCCGCAGCACAGAGCTGAGATTGGGACCCTTTCTGACATCACACAGGATATTTTTTGTGTTCTTATTATGTGTCTATCTTTTGTCTACCATCTGTTATTATCCTGTGTATGTTCGAATAAATGTTTTTCTTTCTTTTTTGTATGATAAAACTGTGTTTTACCATACTGTAAGAAATATTGTTCCATTCAGTATGCTAACATGTTCAGCAGGGAAAAGCCGTATCTACCCAACCCTCTAGGCAACAGGTGCAAGTCTATGCAGGTTACATAGGTACCTAGCTGTATGGACCAACACAGGCTGATGAATTGATGCAAAGGCTGATAGTTTATAAGTCCATCACTACTTTGATAGTATTATGATAATAATATATATAATCTATACTGCCTTGGTGGTCCAGTGGCCGTAGTATGCGCCTGCTGTTCACGAATGTGGTGTTGTGGGTTCGATTCCCACACAGGACAAAACTTTGTGTGACCCACAAAGAGTTGTTCTGAGTCTGCGTGTAGTTTGTGTCCGTTAATTTATATTTGTAAAGTTCCCCGTCACACAGAGCTTGTTCTTTAGTGTGAGAGTTGACTTAAAAAAAACATAAGTTTGGATGAATAGATGTATGGATGTTTGTTACTCAAGCATGGCTTGAGGCAAATTTAGCACAGAGATAGAATATAGTGTGTTTATAACGAAAAAAAACCACAGTTCCCATGGGATTGTACACACGGGCGGAAACTAGTAAGTACACACGGCAACGGAGTCAAGTGTACGAGGCCGCTATATGAAGATTCGTGTATGTATATATTAGGTTGGGGAAAAAGTCTTTTCGCATTATAGTACGAGCACAGTGTAAAGAACCCTTTATTCCTTCTTACAGTGGGCCAACGCCTTTGATGTTTTGCGAAATGCCGCCGCCGACTTGACATAAATAATTGTCGCAGGGTTGTCACATATTTTTTATATTTTGTTTTATATTTATTTTATATTTTGTAATGTTATAATGCGTGTGGGGTACCAGGAAAATAAATAATACAAATATTAATATTTAAATTGGTTAATGAAAAGGCAAAATATATTATGTATGTGTATTATTTACAAAATGATGTATATGACTAAATGAAAAAATGAGTTTGAGAATATAATTTTTATACATCTAGGATCACTAAATAGATATCATATTCGTTTTCAGCACCCCTTAAAACCATGAAAACGATACCCATATTGACTTTAGAAAAAAATCGCGTCCGCCATCTTAGATCACGAAATAGATTTCATATTCGTATTCAGCAACCCCATAAACCACGAAAACGATACCCATATTGACTTTTTCGAAAAATTCGTGTCCGCCATCTTGAATCACCGAACAGATCACATATTCATTTTCAGCACCCCCAAAAACCACGAAAACGATACCCATATTGACTTTTTCGAAAAATTCGCGTCCGCCATCTTGAATCACGAAATGGATGTCATTTTCGTTTTCAGCACCCCCAAAAACTACGAAAACGATACCCATATTGACTTTTTCGAAAAAATTCGCATCCGTCATCTTGGATCACGAAATAAATGTTTTTATGCCGTCCGCCATTTTGCCGTCTCAATATTTTTCTCTGAATTAAATTGGTGAAATCATAAATTAATTTTAACTAACCTTTCGTCCGTGTGAGGAAATTGAAATAATACGAAAAATAAATTAATAATTTAACAAAAAAGGTAATTAAAATTGCGTAAACCCTGAACGACTTGTCCCGAGTGAGTGTATGCAGCTCGGGCTCGCTACCTCTCCCCCCCCTACTCCGCGTACCCCGCACGATTGCTCTGTCTAGACGTGTCCGTCGAACTACTGTATGAAAGAGTCCTTATACTGTGGTACGAGTATGTATGAACTTGTAATAAAATCTCTTTGGCTACTATACATATATATACTATTTGTATCTGGCTGGTTTTAGTATCATTGTAAGTTTAAATTTTAAAGAACATTATTCCAAATTCAAATTAGGAAAATGTGTGATTTTCATTTGTTTTTCGTACTGTCAAGAATAGTGAATCTAATGAAGAAATTCGATACATTTTAAAATTTTACCACAAAAAAGGTAAAAATGTAACGTAAGCCGCAAAAAAATTGCGATGTTTATGGACCTAGTGCAGTGTCTGTGAGAGTAGCACAAATTTGGTTTAAGCGTTTTCAATCCGAAAATTTTGATGTCAAAGATGCACGTCGCTCTGGTCGCCCTATTACGGATAAAATGGATGCTATTTTTGAAAAAGTGGAGCAAGATTGGCATATCAGTATATACGACGTAGCTGAAGAACTGGGAATTGACCTCAAAACAATTTTGGCATATTTGAAAAATACTGGGTACACAAAAAAGCTCGATGTTTGGGTACCTCACGAGCTCACTGAAAGAAACCTAACGAACCGTGTACTCATTTGTGATTCTTTATTACGACGTAATGAAACCGAACATTTATTCATTATGAGCTGTTACCACCAGGCAGGACCATCGATTCTGAACTCTACTGCGAACAACTGACGAGATTAAAGCAAGAAGTTGAGAGAAAGCGGCCGGAATTAATCAACAGAAGGGGTGTGGTTTTTCATCGTGATAACGCTAGACCTCACACATATTTAGCCACTCAGCAAAAATTAAGAGAGTTTGGCTGGGAGGTGTTAATGCATCCGCCGTATAGTCCTGACCTTGCACTTTCAGATTTCCACCTGTTCGGTCTCTTCATAATTCTTTAGGCAGTGTGAGGCAGCATCACGAGAGGACTGCCAAAACCACTTGTCGCGGTATTTTGATCAAAAGTCCCAAATTTTTTATAGCAATGGGATCATCCCTACCTACAAGATGGCAAAAAGTTATCGAACAAAATAGTACCTTAGTTTAATGTAAATAAACTAAATTAAAAAATGTTTTGAGTTTTTTGAAAAATGCGAAGAAACTTTTTCCCCAACCTATTATTTCTGTGGAATTTGGTACCAGTGTACAACTAGAGTAAACCTACAGGTAAAAATATAGGTATTTCACTTAAATTCATTACATTGGTTTTCCTAAAAAACTAATCTTTATATAGCGGCCCTGCCCCTTTAGACAAGTGGCAGAAGCGGTAATCGAATCGAAACGTCAAAAAAAGCAAATGTATGGGATTTGACGTAAGTTTACGACATTAAAACGTTAACTGTCGTCAAATCCCATACATTTGCTTTTTTGACTTTTCGATTCGACTACCGTAAATGCCACTTGTCTAAAGGGTCTGTACAGGTAACTCCATTGCCGACCGTACATAGGTATATAATATTACTAGCGACCCGCCCCGGCTTCGCACGGGTGCAATGCTGATACTAAATTAAATACACTACAGAAAAACTATGAACGTTGTATATAAAAACATAGCGGCCCGCTCCGACTTTGCACGGGCATAAAATATATATGCCTATGTCACTCAATGAAAACATGATTAAAATCGATCCAGTATTTTTGATTCATTCATTACTGCCCTTGGCCTGCACGCATTAAATTTGGAGTAAAACAATTCCTCTTTCCCTATACTTACTATGAAGATTTCCTGCTATCTTTGAAATATCTAAATTCATACAATTTTTATTACATTACACATTTTTACTTATTTACTTTTTACATTTTTACCTAGGTATTTATTTTATTTTTACAACAATTAATATATTACAGGATGTCTTTATACACAACGATTAAAAACACCTAAAAAATAATTTGCCATGCGTGTGACTAAAAACAAAAGATAATCAACAATCATCAAGAACAAAAGATAGCTATATTCTATTAAGTTTTTTTTCTGAACTTACTTAAGATTTTTGAAAATAATTTCCTTATTATTAAATTAATTGATTATTATTTATCGTAACTTATAATTATTAACTGATACGTTGTCGCGCTGAAAAGCACGTTTTTATCAAGTACTGTTATTTTCCTCGCTAGAGAGCTCCAAAAATAAACGCGTCCGATTGCTGCTAAATTCAAAGTGCTATAGGGAGAACCGCGGCCTCCGACGCGCTATTTATAGGCATGCCTTCCCGCACTGCCCCGTCCGACCGGTACCGCCTGCCGCAAACGTAAATTTTAAATTTGTAATATCTCCGAAAATATTTGTTTAATTTACATGCTGTAAGGAACCATATTGATCTATATTAATTGCACACTGTATTTAAGGTACTTAATTCGATAAGGATTAATGCCGTATTGCTTAAAATAGCTTCGTAAATAAGCCATTTTTTCACGTAAAAAGTAAACAATAAAAATGGTTAATGTGGGTTAGCCCTAAAAGATAAACATATACCATCGCGGACTTTTTTGTAGACCTTTTTATGGTGTACAATACTGTAGTACATTAATTTGATCTAACTCGTAGGGTTTAGGCAGCGTTTTTAAATAAGCCCAAAAAAATAGGTTAATTTACGACATCACGTTAGAAACCTCTAAAATTAGAAATGTTGCCTTAGTATATGATGCATGTATTATACATATAAACCTTCCTCTTGAATCACTCTATCTATTGGAAAAAACCGCATCAAAATCCGTTGCGTAGTTTTAAAGATTTAAGCGCACATAGGGATATAGGGACAGAAAAGGCGACTTTGTTTTATACTATGTAGTGATATTTAACTCGACTAGAATTATTTACCTACCAACCTTCGCAACCGAAGTTTACCAGTTAGAAAATCAGAACAATGAACTGCTGTCATATAATATTCATTATATTTTAATAAACTCGACTCTGTTAATTAAATAAAGTCATTAGGTACGTTTTCTTAATATTTTTTTAATTTTAAGATATTTTATCAAAAACGACATTATAACTTGGATCATAATATAATTATTATGATAAAAGTAATAAAGCATAAAAATAGATTTTATGTATGTATATACATGTCTCTATCGCTCATTTAGGGATGCGTTTTTACTCCATCATAAAAAATGGCTCCGGTGCAAAAAATGTGTCAGCAACGTGCAAGTGATACTTCTGGTATTGCAAACGTCCATAGGCTACGGTTACTGCTTAACATCAGACGGGCTGTATGCTTGTTTGCCACCGAAGTTGTATAAAAAAAAACAAAATATTTTCAGTTAGATGTTTTCAGAACATCCTAGATGTTTCAGAACTAATATGAAAGCATATAAGTGTGTACGACAGTCTGACCATCAGAAGAGTTTCTATTTTCCAACTGATGACCCCTAGATATCCTTTGTATATTGAACCCTGTGACCAATGATTTGAGGTCATAGTTATGGGTCAAATAAATTGATAAATAAATGAACAACTAAAATTACCGAACAGTTTCCTCGATGAATATTAATATTAACTCACTGACCTGGTGAAGGTGGCAGTCGATGAATTAGAGCTGTTTAGGATCGATTGCCGAGGAAATCTTTGGGGGTGGCCTATGCCCAGCATAACTACACACAGGGATGTAGTTGCATTACTGTGAGTACAGGTCTCTGGCGCTCATTTAGAGATGTGTTTTGAAACATTTTCCCATCTCAAGAATACTTACTCCATATTAAAACCCTGGTGAAAATAAAAATGGGTCGGCAACACGCAAGTGGTATTGCAAGCGCCCATAGGCTACGGTAACTGCTCAACATCTTGCGGGCCGTATGCTTGTTAGCCACCTAAGAAGTATAAAAAAACCAAAGCGAATTTCTTTCGGCTTAATAGAATTTCTATAAGATATTGCACCATTTACCTACAAGGCCACAAGACAAATAAATTGATAAATAAATGCACAACTAAGTAAAATTACTTAACTATTATTATAATTACTAACTGACCTGGCGAAGGCTGCAGGCAGTTGATTTTTCTGATAGAAAATTCTTTATAGCAGCATAATAATTGCTGTTAAGAATTTTCTAACAGAAAAATCCATTAAATTTTGCTCGCCCCGGGAATTGATATGAAGATCGCACGATCGCAAACATAATGTGCTTATGTTTGCGATCGTGCTGGGATTAACAAGGTAATCAATGTTGTCATTATTCTGTTGTTTTTCTTTTCATTATGATTATTCATATTATATCTACATATGTATTTTAAAGACACTTATGAAACAACTTCAGATATTTCATCATTAGTCATTAAGTGGTATTTCAATTTTGTAGGTACCAACAATATCATCTACTTTCAGAAACCAGTAACGCTAGCAAAAATATATCTCAAACAGTAACCAAATTTACTTAAGTATAAGTAGATACATTTAAACTTTATTAAATTAAAAGCTTTCACTTTCTAATTCTGTAGCTGAGAGATAAAGAATAATAAGTCCACTTTTTAAAAAAATATTTTTTCGTGGTTTTGGATTTCTAAATGTGTAATCTAGAGCGTGGTAAAAGTAATAAGTCCTATCGACAATACTTTTTAATTTACTCAAAATAAAACAGTAAGAAGTCAATAGAAGATTAATTGTTAATTTTGTAACAAGTCCCCTTATGATTGTTTACCTGCCGCATCGGGAGAGAACTCGATACAACAATTAGTGATAAGTCCAAGCGCGCTGCTCGCAGCGCCACTGGAGACGGACTTGTTATTATTTACCCTGCAACTGTTTGCTCTTATTTAAGTGTGTTGTAAGTGTGTGTGAAAAGTCCCGCCCAGGTCTTTTAAAAGCTCACCGTGTAAAGTTTTAGATTTGGCGCTTGTTATTCTTTACCTCTCAGCTACAGAATTATGCTTGAAAAGTAATTAGAAAAACTATTTTTATTAAATACATAGGAGGCCCAAGAATCAACATCCTACTTTTATCATAAACGCAAAAGTTACTCCTTCATGCAGAAACTACTAGACGGATTTTTATGAAAGTTTTTAGGATTTATAGTTAAAAGTTTGAAATATTAAATTTCAAAACGACATAAAGAGAGCGCAGTCGCAGCCAAAAGCTAGTAAGACATATAAAATAATTATTATCAGTACACTACCGCCAAGATCTCTCTTTTGCCGACTGTACGCAGTATATATTTTTAAATAGGTAAATTGGTCCCCGTACAATCAAGCTTCTCTGAACTTATTTAGGGATATGTTTTAAAAGAAACGTTATCCTGTCCCAGGGATACTATACAAAATCCCGATGTGATAAATTTTTGGGTTGGCGGCAATACACAAATGTATTGCAAGCGCCCATAGTCTACGTTACCTGCTTACCATCAAACAGGTCATATGCATGTTTGCCATTTAAGTAGAATAAAAAATGTCCAAGTATCAACACCTCTACAGGAAAATTACAGATTTTAATAAGGTCAAAATGATACGCGTGCATACATTAACTTTTATCATATTACCTATTAAGCGGTTTTTGATGTGTTTACATTTTCTTATGAAAGCAGAAGCTCTCCGTGACCCATGCTCTCGGAACAAGATTACAGATTACCCCTCACTCTTACATTATTGAACATGTTTCTAGATGCTTTCAAAAAAGCTTATATCTACTTAGGTAGGTACTCGTATAGGAATAAACAAAAACAAATCTATCTCATTTCAACGTAACAGTTTTTCTCTTTCTTACTCGTAAATATTATATGCACTGTACAAACTTGACTGCACTTGCATTTCACACTTTCTGTTCTCTCTCTCTTATCGAATAGTCAGATGGTGACAGAGTTGTTTAGATCGCTCATAAGGGCCTCTGCCGTGTTCTAACTATTGTTAACCGATCGTTGGTTTGTGGCACCGACTTGTTATGTGTCCTCTGAAACACGGAGACGCTCAGGTGAATGGTCCATGGGTAACTGCGCCTTAGGTAGTCGTAGCTTCACTCATTCATTATTTAGCGATCAGTGTCACACTACTACTACTACACTGAAACACTAGGCTATGGCCTAGTGTAGGTACTCGTTGATCGCTAAATGATGTAAAAATTCGTCTAGTATGTAGTTCCTGCATTATAAGCTAACTAGCTATTGCCGTTTATCTCATCTTACTGTAAGTCAAGTAATATAAAATGGGCCTGTATTTTAGTAGATACTTGTGCACTAGGTACTCTTATAATATGTTCCGAGTAGTTTGCTTGTCATTATTGCATTGGCCGCCCTGATCAAAATTGTTTAAGGGGCCATTATTATTCGCTTCAAAGTCAAAGTCAAACTCATTTATTCATTTAGATCAAATGCATGATACTTAAGTATGCACGTCATAAAAACAAATGCCAACCTGTTTTTTCCCTAAGGCCAATTTGCTGACTTGGGTAAGAAGTCTGTAGAAGAATTGGCAAGATATTCCACTCTTTTTAATCGCCAGAGTATAACATTTACAATTTGGTGTAAATTACAATATTGTGGCAATAACAAGGTAAACTATTGGTTTACCTTGTTATTGCTAACGACGACACAAAATAAGATTTATGTAAATAAAAACAATTTACAAATACTTAATTAAGAAAATGAATTTAGCTTCTCACTGTGTGGTAATAAGGGATCGACTATATTTGAAAGTATACGATAAAATTATTTATGTTCACATTTCACTCATTTCATTTCATACAAATGTCACCATCCCGTTCCATCCTGAGGGTGTCGTAAGAGTCGACTAAAAGTCAAGCAGACAATATCCACTGCAAAAGAGGGAAAACTCGGAACAAAACCCTATACCAACCCGTCTGGCCTGCGTGGTTTAGTAGGCTAATACGCCTCCAAATGTTTGGAGGACACCCGTGCCCAGCAGTGGGACGTTTATGGGTTGAGATGAATGAATGAATGAAAAATATCACTCTTGGTAAAAATATTTAATAAATGTATTATAGCTAATTAGTATTATCTTACTTTGCATACCATCACTAAGTAGCAAAAACTAGCGCTATCTCGGATCAGTTTTTGTTTACGTAAACATATTTTCTCTTCTATTAATTAAATTCAAGGCAAATCGTCACCTAATAGTCCAATTATAATATTTAACCTTCATAATCTGACTAGAACAATAATCAAAATCTTAGTAAACAAGAAAATCGTCGACCTTCAATGGAACAAATCTATTGTCTTTAATAAATCATGTGCACGATATTATCAGATGATTAATTTGATCTATGGCCCACAGATAAGTGTTCTATGATCGAATTACAGCGAGACCAGACAATATTATAATAATAATTGCTTCTTCTAGTTATTTATATACATTTAATATGTCAGATAACTAACTGCGGTAACATATTTGGTGCATAGAAATATAATATATAAAACGTTACGTTACATTACACCACGTCGCGTTACTTTACGTTGCGCTTCTATACGTTACATTACTTTACGTAACGTTACTAAATATAACTTTATGTTACGATACTTTACTTTACGTTACGTTACTTAATATAACTTTTCGTTACGATACTTTACTTTACGTTACGTTACTAAATATAACTTTACGTTACGCTACTTTACGTCGTAACGTAAAGTAAAGTAGCGTACCGTAAAGTAATATTTAGTAATACGTTACTAAATATTACTTTACAGTACACTACTTTACGTTACTTTACTAAATATTACTTTACGTCACACTACTGAGCGTTACGTTAAGTTTTTGAAAATGTAAGAAACATTTTATTCGATGTGGAGACGCTCGTCTTTGAGCAATTTATTCGATTGATACCTACTCCAAGACTGTACAGACCGTATACTAGCTACCTATCCATTTGGTACCTACAACAGCTACATGTGATTTGAAGACACTCGTATTGTAAGTATTCAGGAAAGACAGGCGAAAGACATCAGAAATATAAACTGAAAAAAAATAGAAATTATACTATTTTTTACTATGTGCATTGTATCATCACTTTTAAAGAAAGATGTCCACTGCATAGACCTTCCCCAGGGATGTACATAGCTATGACCATTGTTTAATTACAGGCAAAAAGCTAAAATGTGTGCATAAAACGATTTATTTTTTTATTATCATTATTTTTTTTACACTTATTAAAAGTGAAAAAAAAGCTCGCGGTCTTTTTAAAGACTTGTCGAAGCGATTAATCAAGGCCTCACGTGACCAGAGGGCTGGCTTATATTTGGCTCAAAGAATAAGCATTGCCACTCGACGTGGTGATGCTGCCTGTCTTCTGGGCACATTTCCAGTAGACGTCGATGCAGAGGAATTTTATGACGCCTTTTAAGCAGTCCCTCCCTTTTTTCGTGTATTTTCTAAATTAATGTCGTAAACTTACGTCAAATCCCATACATTTGCTTTTTTGACTTTTCGATTCGACTATCGCTGATTATATATAAAACAAAAGAAACAGTGAAATTACATCGTGTAATCACACTCTCTGAAGTGTATTCGTCATAAGTTCGACCGATAGAGCAGATAATTTATATTTAGCTTGTATAATTAGGTACATCATTAAGTAAATTCTACGTGACATTTGACCACATAAGGCGAGGAAATTATTAATACTTAGTGAATATATGTGACATGCGGCACACCTTAATGTCATGATGTTTGTTTAATGGAGCATGTGCGTGAGGGCTTGTTCTGACCACAGGATATCGACAGGGCCGACACTTGCAACAGATTAGCTAAACCGGGTCGCGGCGTCGACGCATCATACAGGCATACAGTAAGACCAACTCAAATTGTTTCTACCATATCGCAACTTAGCGAAAAAAGGCGTAAACATAATCTTCTTTATTATACTATTTAGGAGGCAACACGCATACGGACCGCCTGATGGTAAGTAGTTACCATAGCCTATGGATGCTTGCAAAACCAGAAGTATTAATTGCGTTTTGGGGACCCAAAAAATATAACATAGTATAGGAAAATGTTTTGATAAAAACGCATCCCAAAATGAGCTCTGGAAACCTGTAGAAGACCTGTGAATTATGTGTAAAGTCATTTGACAGTCGTCTACTGTAAGGTCCTTCCCCAGTCGGGTTTGCTTACTACTATGGTGGTCGCCATGGTACCAAGAATTAGCATTTCTCATCTAATGTCATTTTTCTATAAACGAAGTCTTACTGCAGAAAATATTATATATGATTTGAGAAAAGCAAAAAAACATGTGGTTTTAAGGTTTTTTCATTAGCCAAGAGCCCGTGTCGCAAGTGCTCTAATTTTTCAGGAGGTAGAAGAAGCGTTACTTGAGTATCAAACTAAAAGGCTTCATTTAAACTGAATTGCTTCAATATAAGTAAAAGTCGCTTTAGCACGGGTACAAAAAAGGGCAAGTAAATGTTACTAATCAGTCAGCAAGAAGATTGCCGGCAGAAAGAACAAGAAGACACAAGTCAAATTTCCGAGAGTTGATAATCCGTGTAATGTGTCAACTTTAACTGTAACATACAACATAAAGCAAGATCTGCGAGATAGCAGGTGTCCGACACGAACCTTAAATTATTATAATTAAATAAACGCGTTTAGCTAAATGAGTCAAACGGGTTGCACGATCATTGATATTAACCGACGTGAGGCATGCAAACTGTTTTGTGAAATAGGTACCTACATAACAAACCGCTCAAGTAAAATAATATTATAAGGTATAGTTTGTTGGTTTAGATCTTAACCAACAAACAAACAGGAACATAACTACATCGCTATGTATAGTCATTTGGCTATAATCTTCTGTAAGGTAGAGTTTCTACCCCAGTCTTGCTTGCTCACTAAAATCGTGCCCTACTTCTCTAGTAATAATATAATATGCAAGATTTTCTAGATCTCGTCGAAGCAAATATAATATGCGTGTTTATAACTGCGGTGAAATATTGTGACAACTAGTCTGACCTTATGTTACCGGTGACCCCGCTAGTAACTAACTAGAGGAGGTCACACGACACTTTGGACGGATACTATCAAGTAATTGGTCACATTGAGTTTGGCTAGTAACCAATCCCAATTATTTGGCTAACTAGCAATGATATTTAAATAAATATATGTATTAAGCTACCGTCATACTGAGCGACGTTCTGTTTTGTTGCTTTAATATTACGCATACTTACTTATAAATCTGAAGTATGAATGCTGTAGCTTAAAGAGATAGCTTTTACAAGAATTAGCCTCTTTCGTCGGCAACAATTTCTGCGTAAGTGCAATATCTATGTACCTTTTTCATAATACTAATTTATATAAAGAGACAACGCCTGCTTAAGAAACCAAGCCCTTTGTTGCTAAGGGACTCTACAAACATACAAATTACACTCAGATTCAGGACACCTATTAGTGGATTGTATTATTTTTTGCTTTTTTGGGATTTCGAACCCAAAACACGTCTAGCGGTTATAAATAACAAGGTAACCAATTAAACTACTGAACCATCCATGCAGTCAGTCACTTGTTAGTATGACGCAACTTTTGTCATCGAAATGTAGGGAATTTGACTGTACAGCATATTTTTCCTCGTTTTGTAATGTTTATAAGTATCATCATATCATCAAGATCTAAATGAGTTTGACTGTGTCTAGGTATGTGTCGGTATCTTCGTAAATGTTTTGTCCTTCTTTGTCCAAACAGAGCTATTAATTGACATCATTTTACGTAAACGCAAAAGTTACTTTTAATATTTATCTATGCAAAACGTGAGTGTAACCACAGACAAAAGAGAGCAATAAAATATGTTAATTAGGTAAGAAATACAATAAGAGTTAACAAAAATATTAAACATGTTTTATTTCTAGTGTTTCTTAGTCACTTTAACAACCGTGAAGTAGTAAAATACTTCAAAGGATACTATTTACACTAAACGCTTGCAACAGACAGGTAGGTACAGTCATCTCATTCATTTCTGTCTCAGAGCCAATAGACAAATGTCATAAGCGATAATCGAAACGAAAAGTCAAAAAATTAAATGTATGGGATTTGACGTAAGTCTACGATATAAAGTCGTAAACTTACGTCAAATCCCATACATTTTCTTTTTTGACTTTTCGATTCGACTATCACTTATGCCACTTGTCTAGAGGCTCTGTTCTATTTGTAACCGAGTTTATATTACAATAAATTGATATTGATTTTAGTTTCAAATAAAAAGATATCGACCCTTTTCGCTAAAATGGGCGTTGGCAATCAGCAAAATACGAAAATATTTTCTTAAATAACTGTTTTGTTTTGAACCATCTTCAATTAGGAGGATTTGATTTATACGCGTGTAACATACAATGAATAGAATTTTAACTGCCTTGGTGGTCCAGTAGCCGCAGTATGCGCCTGCTGTGTTCGATTCCCACACAGGACAAAACTTTATGTGACCCACAAAGAATTGTTCTGAGTCTGGGTGTAATATGCGTCCGTTAATTGTATGTTTGTAAAGTCCCCCGCGACACAGAGCTTGTTCTCTAGTGCAGGAGTCGTCTTTTAAAAAAATAAGAAAAATAAAAAAAGAGAATATAAAAATATGATAAGAAACTTTGAATTTTTTTTTTCGTGTTCAAAAAAGTATGAGATTCGGAGTAACGTCCTTTGTCGCGAAATAAAATTAAGTGGATACTAATGTAGGCATAGTATTATTCAAAAATTAATTTTGAGTAACACAGCGTTTTCATATACCAATAAACTGAGCTCAATGTTATTCTCGTACTCAAAACGTTATACCCCACATTTATCCATTGAACGTGTTATGGCGTTATGGTAGAATTTAATTTTATGACGTCTGCAGGCGGTCTGGTGTGTAACGACTTAAAAAAGGAATTATTTGACTGGTATACTGCACTTTGTTCTACGATGGCGCGTACCGTCTGGTAACGTACTAGTCCCACGACCCACGTCTCGAGATCTATTTATAACACATTTGGCTTATGTTCTTAGTAATACGTACCGCAGAAACTTAGGGGGGAAATCTGATAAGTAGATATTATAATGTACCATACCTATATGTATTAATCTGCAATTCCATTTTTCAATTCTTTGTCAGCTAATTGGCTTTAGTAAAACCGACATCTAATAGTTTTTACAAAGCGACGATCATAAGTATCACATACTAGCTGTTGCCCGCGGCTCCGCCCGCGTGGATGTCGGTTATCGCTGTAAAAAGTAACCTATGTGTTATTCCAGACCATAATCTATCTCTGTGCCAAATTTCATCCAGATCCGTTCAGTAGTTTTTACGTGAAAGAGTAACAAACATCCATCCATCCATCCATTCTTACAAACTTTCACATTTATAATATTAGTAAGTATAATATGATTTACCTAAATGAATAAATGAGTTTGACTTTGAAAAAAAAAACTAAAAAGATAGATAGATAAAATTTTATTGTACCAAAATTCATAACAATAAATTCAAATAATACATAATGCACAAAAGACGGCTTTGTCAGTAAAAGCATTTTATAAAAGACAACCTTAGAATAAACAGAAAAAATATATATAAATTATATGTTAATAATATATTTTATTTATTTATTTAAACTTCCTGAAAACAAATTGCACAAGGCGGACTTAATGCCTAAGGCATTTTCTGCCAGTCAACCTTTGGGTGATGCAATATCTAATAATAAAGAAAGGTATAAAATATAGTAGGCAGTTTGGTGTTAAATGTGGTACGTAATCATAAAAGACATAGGTAAGTTTACATTCATTCAATTTTATGTATTTTTTTCTAATCATCACGCATAGGCCGTAACCACTGGGCCCCAATAATACTTAAGAAAGAGTAGGCAGGTATAACGATGACGAATGTCCTCAATGTCTAAAAATAAATACGTATATGTACATGTGATGCTATAAAATACGATAGAAAATTGAGCATAACACAATAGTTAATACAATTCCTAGGAACGTGGGTCACGTTGACACGTGACTGATGAATATTTTATTGCCTCTACTTCTGCCCACGCTGTCGTCGGTCGGACGACGCGACAAGTGCACTGGGACACTAGTTGCTATTATTATAGTAAACATGTACCGGTAATAAAACGTCTTTGGGCAAACAAGACGCATATTTTTCTGATTACGTTTCGCCCACCCGTTGGTATGCAATTACCGTACCACAGTACCGTACCTAAGGCCACGGAAACGCTGGCAATAGGTAGGTACTAGAGATATCACTTGCGTGTTGTCGACCCAAAAGTTTTATGATAATAGGAAAATGTTTCGTTAAAAACGCTTACCCTTATACTAAAACACTAGTTGTGTTTAACTATAAGAGTAAAAGTTCCACTATGTCGTTTGATTTTCATTTTTCGTCTTGAGCCAGACACTAATAACACTGTAAGTTTCGTAAAGCAAATGCACTCGTTCATACTTTGAGGTAAAGGGCCCTTACAATGATGGCAGAATTAAATAAACAGAGCCTCTAGACAAGTGGGATAAGCGATAGTCGAATCGAAAGGTCAAAAAATAAAATGTATGGGATTTGACATAAGTTTACGACATTAAACCGTAGACTCACGTCAAATTCCATACATTTTATTTTTTGACTTTTCGATTCGACTATCGCTTATGCCACTTGTCTAGAGGCTCAAGTATAGATTCTGATAAGCAAAATAATTCGATAATATCGGTTGTCGATTAGTAATTTGGCAAAGGTTAGGGGTACCACATCGACTATAGGGCCTTTGGCACTTTTCCTAAGTGACCAATGAAAAAGGGCCATGCGTGTACATAAATGTAAACAAGCCGCATATTGAAAATCTTTAATGTTACTAAGTAGTTTGGTTTGATTTTCACATATGATCTTTTACGTCTTGTGCCAGTCCTAACATTGTAAGTTTAGTAAAACAGATGCGCTCATTACTGATACTACAATGTAGTTTTAACACATAGTATTTTAGTTCTAAACAGTACTGAACCTACAGTTACTGTTTTTGTTAGTCTAGTAGTCGTTGAATGCGAGTCACGAGATACCGGGTTCGATTTCCGGCATGCAATCAACGACTTCACTTCGATCATCTATTGTGATTAAAACCCGATAAGTATCTATTTTTAGTCCGACCCGAGAAGCGAACCCAAGACCGCACGTTTTGCAGTAGCTTCCACAGTTCCATCTCTAAACCAACGAGGTACAATATTATAACATAGATGGAACATCCTTACTAATATTACAAACGCGAAAGTTTGTAAGAATGTATGCATGTTTGTTACTCTTTCACGCAAAAACTACTGAACGGATCTGGATGAAATTTGGCACAGAGATAGATTATAGTCTGGAATAGCACATAAGACTTTTTAACACGATAACCGACATCTACGCGGGCGGAGCCGTGGACAACAACTAGTAGAAGATAATATCCTATTTTTACTAGCTAAGTAGGTACTACATCTATAAATAAACCTTTGTGGTTATTAGGGCTTATTTAAATATGTTCTCGTAATAGTATCTGATATTCTATCTTAGGTTAACACGTGTGGTTTATCAAAGTTTATACTGCGGTCATATGTAAATAGTAATCTTGTGTGACGAAAACGTAACTTCTACTAGTTATGTCGAACATTGGGTCCGGTTCAATCTCTTTACATTTTTATTTGTAAAATAATAAGTTTTGGAATTATTTAAATTTAGTGTATTTTGGAGACAAGTCTCAAATATTGTGAAGAACAACATATTTAATTTTTATTGTGATAAAAACACATTTTGCTAAAATATCTTTTAAGTTATTATTTTGCTGTTATCAGCACCTTAAATATATTTATAAACAATCAGATGTCGGAATGTCGGAATTCTTCTATAAATAAAATATCTCATTGATATCGTAGTTCTGAGGAAAGGTGCCCGAAATGTTTTGTTGAGGAGTTTCTGTGGCCACATTTCGACTCTACCATTAGCACGGTCAGTCCCACAGTACTTACCATATTATTACATTGACACCGGCAGGGGTATTTCGTAAGAGCAAAAACCGAGCCACCGCAAAAACCGAGCAAAATCCATCTGTCAGATTGAAAATCGGTATTCCGTAAGAGCCCTTTTTGACGTTTAGTCAATACATTGTGCCGTCCCCGAGCAATCACAACTGTCAATTTTGCGATCACAAGTGTCAGTTTGCCATCGCTGTTTCTTAGAGAATTAGCCGGCGGATTGGCATAAGTAGCCAAATTTCAGCTGAGTTGGATAAATTTTAAAAATTTATCGAAAAATTGTTTGCAAATTTTGAAGCTGACAACTTACATACGTACATTGTAAATTAAAAAATAAAAGTATTTATTATTGGTAGCTAGAAAGCAAACGTTTCATGTAAGGTACGTCCCTAAAGTATGCACTTAAAAAGGTAATACAACTTTATGACTTAGTCGATGTGCAAAAACAAAGAAACACTAGGTACTTAATGGAAACAATAGATGTCTGAGCATTGAGACTCTTCAAAGGAGTACTAAAATATGGTACAATAGTTCTTCTTAGGCTATTTGTAAATCAGTGGTTTGAGGTTTTACGCTAATCACGTACGTATGCAAGAAACACGTTAGGTAGTCTCAAATGTTTTGTATTATATTTATAATACATAATAGAGAATATTTATAACATTTATTATAAATAAATCAAAATTGCTGAGCGTTATAAGGATTAAGTGTAAAAAGAGATAATAATGTTTAGGTACCTACATCTTTTTACACGAACAAACTTGGTAAGAGTAACAAGATGTAAATGTAGAAAGAGGTTAGAGTAAAAGGTGTAAATGACAAAAGTAGTGAGGTAAGGTGAAACTATAAAATATAAAAAGAGATAACTGTAAAAATATGTATATAAATGTAAAAAAGGTACGACTTAAAAGGTGTACCTATATTAATATGTAAAAAGGAGAACACACTCATTCATACATTTGAAACAGCCAAATAACAAATGACATTTAGGTAGGATTGAATATAATAATAGAAATAAAGATGCTGTTAAGATTCATGAGTAAATGAAACAAGAAAGTAGCAAAACTTTCTTGCACAACATGATGACGTCATTTATGCAATATTATAAGAGGTTACATTTATATTCTAAACATACATGTAAGGAGTGATCTCAGAAATTAGTGATCAGATTCTGAATTATATTTCACTAATAGGAAGCTAGATTATCTCCGAGTGCTATCTTATCGACATACCATGCCTCCCAAACCGCGAGTGTAAGCTGTTTACCTATATTTAGTTTCCAATTATCTATATAATTATTATTATGTGAAGAAAACTGCCGAACATCAGACGTATGCTTATTTGCCACTCAGGTTATATAAAACACTTTTTTAACTTTTTTCACAAAGTTCTATGGAGAAGGATTGCAGTAACCAATTACTTTTGAATTTCGAACACTGGACGACCTCTAGTAATATTCAATGTCTGTCCATATCTTGAAAGTGAAATCGATTATTTATTGAAAGCCCAGAATCGAAAGGACATCAAACGTCAGCTACAATTTTCCACCCCTGACACTCAATTTAAGTGTTTGCCTCCGTCCGTCGACAAGTAAAAATGGAACGAAAGCTATTATTATTTTTAGCTCTAGGTACTTTGCTTATCTACCCCCAGATCAAAGAACGACTTTTATAACGTAGAAATAAATTGATAGAAAATATTATTGTTAGATTAATTAAGGTACCTACTACCTACGTACGTATTTAAGTTACGTAAAACATACGAATGTATTATTAAGGTTTCAATTTTATTCGTCACTTAAGAAGCCAGTTTAAGATAAGTAGAGCACCACACATGGGAGTAAGCCCGACTCTGATGTACCTTATTGTTTTCCTGTGTGTAATAGTAGGCATCGTCTCAGGTGCTTATTTAAGGTAGCCTTGATTATAATGACGATTTTCTTATTTCAGGGTAAGTACCCAGTCATAACCTGAAATACAGGCTGCTTAGTTCAGGCGCAGTAGCTCAATTGTTTATATGCTGTACACCAACAAAATGTATTGTCATCGATTCATATAATTATTATTTTATTAGGAAAACATACAGTGCAGAATATTAAACATTAAACCTTAATATAAAACTAAACACCATTTAGCTGTTCTCGCAAGTAAATTAAAATATATATTAATTTTATTATTGATCAATATGTGCATGTTTTTACATAAATAAAGAAATTATTATTATTATTATAACATTCATCTTGCAGAAGGAGGCAGTGGAGCGGGTCAGCCCCTTTACGCAAGTGTATGGGATTTGATATAAATTTTCAATATAATGTCGTAAACTCACGACAAGTCCTATACATTCGCTTTCTATTCTATTCGATTTGACTACCGTTTATGACACTTGTCTAGAGGGGCAGGTTCACTGATCCGATCGGGCACGCCGTTATTGCGGCGGTAAGTCCCGTGCTCGACGAGTGGCTGGAGAGGCGTCATGGCGCCCTTACGTTCCGGCTGACGCAGGTACTGACGGGGCACGGGTGCTTCGGAAAGTACCTGCATCGTATAGGTCGGGAGCAGACGCCCGAGTGTCACCACTGCGGGAACTGCCCTAAAGCCACGGCGCTCCACACACTGGTGGAGTGTCCGGCGTGGACGGGGCAACGCCGAGACCTTGGCGTTGCTATAGGGGTGGCGGGCGGCTTTTCGCTCTCTTCTGTGGTGCTTGCCATGGTCGAGGGCGAGACTGCCTGGGACTCTGTCACCTCCTTTTGCGAGGAGGTGATGCTCGCCAAGGAGCTGGCGGAAAGGGAGAGGGAAGCAATAGCTATCCTCCCCTCCCGCAGACGACGCAACGGGCGTCGGAGGGCGCAAGACCTCCGACCACCGTGAGCGATGGCCGGCGGGTGGCGACCTTGAGCAGTCGTCACTTAGCAGGCCCGAGAGGAAGGCGGCTCGTGTTCCGCGCGCGCCTCTCGTGAGGAAGGGCTAGGCCCTCCAAATCAGATGGGGCTCGCCAGGGTCGACGAGCCATGACCTGCGGGGGATGCGGATGAATGCGCAAGCGTACTCGTGTCCCCTGCAATAGGTCGTCTGAGGGAACACCGTGGAATGTTTAGTCGGTAGGACGGTCTCCTGTAGGAGACCGGGGAGTCCGACATAACCACCCACCGACGCCCAGATGGGTGGTATGCGTAAATGCATTTAAACCACGTAGAAAAAAAAAAAAAAAAAGGTTCACTGATCCGATCCGTCGGCGAGCACATGAGCGCCCAATGCCGCCATAGCGAGGCTGCAGGCATAGTTAAGTATATATAGACTCTTTTATACAGTAGTTCGACGGACACGTCTAGACAGAGCAATCGTGCGGGGTACGCGGAGTGAGGGGGGAGAGGAAGCGAGCCCGAGCTGCCATACACTCACTCGGGACAAGTCGTTCAGGGTTTACGCAATTTCAATTACCTTTTTTGTTAAGTTATAAATTTATTTTTTGTTTTATTTCTAAAATGGTACACATAACATGCGTTTAAAATGGAATTTAAAATTCCATCAATTTCCTCACACGGACGAAAGTTTAGGTTAAATTAAATTATAATTTTATTCAGACAAAAGTATTGAGATAGAAAAATAGCGGACGACATAAAAACATTATAAAATTAAAAATTACGAATTTTTCGAAAAAGTTTTTGGGTATAGTTTTCGTGGTTTCTGGAGGTGCTGATTACGAATATGACATCTATTTCGAGATCCAAGACGGCGGACTCAATTTTTTTTAAAGTAAATATGGTTTTTTTGTTGTCGCGGTTTTTGATTCAAAATATGGTACGACTATATTTGTCGATATGAGCAGAAAGTTAAGTACTCAAATCACAATAATTTATTCATTTAGGTCATATTCATCCTTTTGTAAATAATAACACGTACATATTTTGCTTTCTCACAAAACAATTTTGCATATACATACTTAATATTTCCTTCTAATATTACACAAATTTAAATGATATAGTTTTAATTGGTTTAGTTAGTTTAAATAAGTTTTAATATTATTCTTGTGTATATATAGCATAGTAAGTAGTAAAAGTTTGAATATGAATAAAATATAAAATTATGTGATAAAATATGTGACAACCCTGCAACAATTATGTATGTCAAGACGGCGCCGCGGCGGCGGCGGCATTTTGTAAAACATCAAAGGCGTTGGCTCACTGTATGAGAGTTAAAAACTTTCTTTACACTGTGCTGTAGCTAAGAGGTCCGGGCATAGATTCTCTTACCACACCCTTCCGCGAAGGGACAGCCACTGGGTAAACCACTGATGTCATATTAGGTTCCGGTGGTCTACCCGTGGAGGTGGGTGTAGATGAAAGGGTGGTCTACCCCTTAAAGAAAATGGGGCCAACCATAACATCAAACCCACTACAGCAGATGACCTGTATGCATGTTTGACACAATTAATCGTACCTACCTACTTATAAAAAAATTGATGATGATTATTTCTCGAACAATAATAAAACTGCATATAAAAAATTGACAGTTCAGGTCAGAGAACGTTATCTCAGAACTATTAATATCCCTTAGTTGCAGTTTAATGATACATTGTTTATTAGCTCGAAACAACAAGATGTGGCCTTGTCATGCCCCAGATTGTACCGATGATGCCTTGTGGTGATCAAACAAATGCATTTTAGTTAACACATTTAATACTTACTTAGCTGGAGTTCTATAAATATGTTACAGCTGCCCCAAATATTTATGAAATTAGGGCAACACGATAATAAATGTCATGCCGCTGTGAAGGTTCAAGTTAATGCCACAGTTTAAATAAGTTTAAATTTAAAAGGTGGCAGATTTGAAACGTATAATCTATTTGTACAGAAAATATGCATGAAATGTTATGTGAAAGGAAATTAATATTGGCATAATCGACAACACAATATATTCAAATTAAAAATATGTTGGTACCTACTTACTTTAAAAGATATATTTTACTATAAAACGTATTTTTTTTAAATACGAGCTCGTGTTTTCACAAAATAATAACATTTTAAGCACAATTTTTAGCATTAATTTTCGTACTTCTTCCGTTTTTAATCTTCGAGTCTTCTTAATTGTCTTAATTGTTATGGTTTTTATCCTGAGTCCAAACACGGCGGGGCTATGTGCTTTCTTTGAGCACCTTCCGTCCTGATCATCATACCCTCATGTCATCACCACCATAATACCATCTAGAGACATGGTAGGTACTTGTCAAAAAAAATGGAACAAGCCCAAACACGGCGTTTTAGGTTTTATACGGAGGTGTACTAAAAAAATGCAGTTGTATCTAAAACCGGGAAATAGTTGACCTTAATAAACAAACTAACATTCCTTTATTAACAGTTATTTAACTTGCAACTTGCTAGTTTGTAAATAAAAGCATATGAAAAGCAAATTGCAGGCACCATGTACAATGAAAATATACCTACTGACGCTGCTGTTTTTTTCTTAAGCTGTGATGAGTCGCCAAGTGACCGTCAAATCCCCTGAACACTTACCACTCTTATATTACGTAGTACTTTTGGTAAAGCGTTAGTTGAGAAATGTTTAATATTCGACTAAAGGCTTAATAATATCATATAATATCATCAATAATATCATGAAACATTGGGTGCATTAAGTAGCTGTACATCTCTACTTCAACAGTCGTCAACATCAGGCTTCTGCTGGACTTCTTCGACGAGTTGGGGTGGATAGAGTGACCCCCGGTCACTCACCCGCACGCAAAATACGCGCATCAGCGAGGGATTGCGGACATCAGCTCGCCATACCACACCATACCATACATCCACCTACCCCATCATGAAAAACGTCGAAAATTTTACTTACTTTCAGAATAAACAGTTTAGTTTACCTATTTTCTCTTCCATACCTACTGAAAATAATTCAAATTTTAATTGACAATAGAGAAACAAACCTTTAATACGCTCTTATAAATCTAACAGAATACACAAATAGATTGTTTCTCGTTTCTCAATTCCGCGTTATCAGTTGACAATTTTATAAATATAACATATTTGTTCATCCATCTATAAATAAATAGGGAATAGATAATAGAAACAAGTTTAGATTCCCAAACATGTAGTCAGGTTGGATGGCGCCAATACTTGACAGCCTTCAAGTGTGTCTTCTCTAATTAAATTGTGGAACAGACAGGCACGATAAGGAACAGATTTACGTAAACAACATTAGCATAGTTATCAGATTTTCCTCTAAGGTCTACGCCCATTGTGTTTGTTGACGATGCTCACCCTGAATTGTTATTGGAAGGCTCGTTAATTACCTGAGATTTATCAAAGATTCTCAGTTTTACATCTTTGGTTTGGTAGAGTTTATTCATTACAGAGTGTCTTATACGTCCGGAATTTAAAATGCATTCAAGTTTTAATTTTAATTCAACAACATCAGAACACGCCAGCGGCAGCGTGGCGGCCGGCGCCATAACCCTTATGCAGGTCGAGGAAAATGCCAAATAAGACGTTAGATAAATTGCCTGCTGCCAGACAGAGCCTAATAAAAGAATTAGGAAGTAAGTACCTCTGACCACTCTTTTCAATTACAAAACTGAAAAAATTTTGGTAACATCATTGTTATATAAATAATGCCCGATGATTTAACTTAGGTACCTACGATAAAGATACCTAATTATAATTATGATATGAAAACACAGATAATAACTTATTTATTAGGTAAGTAGCTACAGGCTTGATTTAACTTGCAATATACATATAACGACCTCCAGGGTCCCATTGAACTAAAATTTTGTACTCATACCCAAGTAGCACACACAATTTACTGTCATTGTATGATGGCCATAGAACCTCTGCGACAAAAGTAAATAGCCCTGCCGTGTTTTGGTTTGAAGGGTACTATACCTGTAGGTAGTATCCAAGGTGTGATGATGCAGCCGGAATGTCTATAGGAAGTCCTTAACGAAACAAGATAGCTACGTCGTGTTTGAGCTTGTTAGAAATTACATTTAATAATAGTTTGAAAAAAACTAAAAAACACGCTTTTTATAGAAAACCGAACTATAAAATAGAAAATAAATTTTAATAAATTTAAATTAAGATTAAATTAAGAATAATATAAAAAAGCGTGAGGTGCATGGTGTCAATAGTCATAAATATTTTATTGACAGATATGATTAGAGTGATTATCATTTTGATAATATCTTAAAAGCACCCCACGCTTTTCTTAAAATATATTTTTTTAAATTCTTAATTTAATCTTAATTTAAATTTATTTTCTATTTTTTAGTTCGGTTTTCTATAAAAAGCGTGTTTTTTAGTTTTTTTAACTATTATTTATTTTTTACTTTTTAGTAATATTATTTATAATTTTATCAAATTAGAGTATTGTCATCGGTCCTCGATAAATCTACAAAGTTTGAACGAAATCTGGCCGTTTAAAGTGGGTCAAAATACGCGCCCAAAGAAGTCGGTTACAAACATACACGTAAAGCTAAAGAAAGCGTGTAAAAACTAAGACCGTTGACAGTATAATGAGTAAGATGGATAATAAACCTAATATCAAAAAAGGCAAAAGTTCGTGAAAATGGTTAGATATTTTATACCCACTCATTTACGCAAGAACCTAAGCAAAAACAGACAGATATTAAAACTTTTCAATTTTATAGCTTATATCAATGCAGCAAGTAGTAGAATTAAAAAAAAAATCACGATAAATTTTCATACAAACTCTAATATCACTTTTCCTCCCTTAAATGCATAATGTTGTTAAATCTAATCATTTAAAGCGAAAGGGCATCTCATGACCACTCAAAGAAGCACAAACACGGCTAGATTACATTGTTTAATTATGGAGTTCCGTTGCCTACCTTCCGGCTTCTTCATCAGTTAATTTGTACATAAATATAAATAAAAATAATAAATCCTACCTAAATAAACATACATCCAATAAATATATATTTATATATATAGATTATCATAAATAAGTTATATAAATTATTGAGACGGTTCTGCCAATTTATTTAAATTTAATGTATTAAAGGAATAGTTTGCAGACTTTGCAGTTGACAACATTCAATCAAAATGTGACAACCAACATAATTTCACAGCAATTAATTCTCATTAGCATACAGTTGACGATCTGTCAATAAATTGTCACCTTGTTTGTAAATAGTCTATCTATATTGAGCACTGCAAATTATTGCAAAGAATCCAGTACCTACCTACGTAATTATAGCATCTTGTCTTAACGGAAAGTCACTGACCACTGACACGTTGTGGATAGATGCATCACATGTATGCGGTAAAATGCTGGCTATGAACCCTACTTTAACATCATTGTAGGTTATGTACTCGTACAATCTGAATCACAGATTTTTTTATCGATACCGGAGATCAGTGTTCCGCAATCTTTTAGTCTTCAATGTAAGGAAATCTGGATGTTTTTTGGGAAAACAAAAGCAATGTATATTAATAAAATCAACATTTATTTAATTTCCTAAAATAAGGTTTTCATATTTTAAATTCATCCTTTTAAATACATGCTCGTAACCCGTATCGAGCGATTAAATCTAGATGACAAGAATTCTGTGTCTATCAGATTCTACTTGTGATTAACATATTCATATTTCTCTGTAAGCAAAAACTAAATAAGTATCCTAAATGAGTATAACCTGCAAATTGTGTTGGTACTCAACAATTTTTTAAACTTATTTATTTTGATACACGGGACATTTTAAATTTGTTATGATGAGGCGTTTTACAACAAAAAATACTCGTACGTACGATTAGGTTGTGGATTGAGCCCTGCTGAGGTTTTTCCGAGAGGCTTCTTCTTCTTCTCTTCGGGGTTCTTTATGAAATGAGTTATAAGGTTTTTAAAGGGTTGACAACGCCCACGTGATATACCTGGTGATGCAAGCATCTATAGGCTACTGTAACTGCTTACCATCAGGCGGGCCGTATGCTTTTTTGCCTACTTAGTAGTTTAAAAAAAATCCTAAACAATCATTTGTCACTTTTTTTTTCCTCTAGGGGATCGAACCCATCACTTAAATAAACCACTGAACTACCTACATTTCCTCATTGCAAATTTATTTTAATCAAAATTCTATTATCCCTGAAAAAAAATATGAAAAAAATATCTCATATAGTGGAGGACAATCAGTGCACTTTTCGTCAGAAAATATCATTACCATTAGACCGAGGAATCGAATCTGAGACCTCTGCACGGCATGCGGCAGCATCCACAGCGCCATCCGTATTATAGAAATGAACGAATAAAACTGTCACTTGTATTTAAAGAGGGCAGACAGGCAGGGGCGTACCTCAGGTGAGCTTATTACCATATAGGTAGGTACAGGGACTGACTACTATTAAAGATTGTTGATATTGGGCATTTCACGTTGAAAAACCCAATACCTAATTTATGAGAGGTAGCACTGGTAGAGCACCATACAAGTGAGTAAGTTTGACTGGGGAAGGACCTCCACCTTACTGTTAACCAAAGATGTGGTTGTGTTGCTGTGCATAAGTAATTTTGTTTTGTGAAATTTATACGTAGATATAAATTAAAGAATTTACCATCTGCTAACGGTGAAGAAAAACATCGAAACCCACATGTCTTGGACGTCTTGGTAGAAATTCTAAAGGCATGTCCACCAAACCGCATTAGGCCAGTGAGTGTTGATAAGACCTTAAACCCTTTCTGCTCTGTCGATAAAGAAAAGTAGACTCATGCGCAGTAGTGGGTCATTAAGTGGTCGGAAATTGAGGATTGTATTTACCTAAAGTTGATAGGTTAACATAACATGGATATGACGGGTATAATCAATTTAATTGAACAATACCGGCAATAGATAATATAGATATAGATAATAATAAATTCTGGAAATAGCAAATTCGTGTATGTATTTATGATTACTTAATTTAACCCAACCCCGGGATTCTGGGATGTCAGATGTCATGAAGTGACTTCGGGGATGCTTCAAAGTCAAAGTCAAACTCATTTATCAATTTAGATCAAATGATAAATTTTATTATGTTCATAAGTATCATGTACTTATGAACATCATAAAAACTAATGCCAGCATATTTTTTTACCCAACGGCCAAATCCCTGACTAGTGGTACGGTCTTGAGAAGCATTGGCAAGAAATTCGGGTCACTCTTTTTAATCGCCAGAGTATAACATTAACTATTTGGTATGAGTTACAATATTTTTGGTGGCAAAAAGGGACGGAAACTAATATACCATTCAAAATGAAATTAAGTATTTAATTAATAAGAATTCAAACAATATACAATTAATAAAAAAAATCTGTATGGCTAAGCAAGCTAAGTAAGCTTACTTTACCAGACAATAATTATTAATAAATTTATTCTTATCCATACTTTTATATTAAAAAGACAAGTTTATAACTTCCGACCTCCAGACATAATAAATATATGAGTTACTATCATAATAACTCAGACTAAAAGAACCTGAGCATAACACATACATGATAGGTAGATACAACTATTTACTCATCTTGCGAATGCTCTGTGATCAAGGTTTTTTAATTAAACGATAATTCATTCAAACACATACTCGTATTAAAAATCCTTTAGCTGTTTCGAACAGCTGGATGCAAGAAGCCAAGTCGTGCTAGGTCGCGTGCACTTCGAGAGGCCTGTGTCCAGCAGTGGGCTGTGATAGGTTGATGAAGATGGTAAAGTTTAATAACATAGCTACACTATTGTTTAGATAAATCCTGTTGAGTAAATAAAAAAAAAGAATAAAAAATATGTTTACCTCTATGCACGTAGTCCACCTATGATGATAACGCTGCTGGCGGTCAAACACCGACCATGCCAATAATTACTTAATAAGATTATAATTGTACTTATACATAATTGCATACTAAAGTAAATATTTTGTAGATATAAATATATAGTTGTTTTTCAGTAATTACCTCCCTCCACAACTCGATGTAATTGACCGGAGCCCTATATTTAATCGACTTCAAAAAAATTAGGTTTTCAATTCGTCTAAAAGAAGGTCCTATTAGTTCAGCCTATTTATTTACTTACCTATTTAGCTTGGCATTGGCATCGACTCCAACCTGTTATTTTGTATTTTTTAAGTCTGTTAACTTTTTTCAAATTTATTTAGTACTATTTTTTGTTGTGACATTTTAACTCGAAATTTTCCATTTTTCTGCAGCAATATTAAGTACAATTTACTATGACTTTTCCTGTTTTGAAATAAAGGTGACTAATATTGATATGGCCACTATAAATGTTATTATTAGGTAACTAATCAGGAAACAATTCTACAATGTTGTTGAATAGCCGCTGCTTCCTCGAAATACTGCGTAAACTAAAGCACAAGTGAGTAAGCTTGAATGGGGAAGAAACTATACACGGGAATTCCTGTGTGTGAGTCTCCAGTGCTCATTTAGAGATGTGTTTTGAAAAATAAACTGTTTTTATCCCAGGGATACCTAGGTACTCCATATCAAAAACCTGGTGGTGTAATTTTTGGGATGATACGTCCATAGGTAGTGACTACCTACCATCAGGCGGGTCGCTAGCTATGCTTGTTTGCCCAGAGGCATCAACTGTGTGTTGACTCAAAAATTTGTTACATTACAGTTTTGTGATAGGGTACCTATCCTTGGGAAAGAAAAAGATTTCATAAAAGACCCATTCACATGCAGATATCGACGAGATCTGGCTTGTGCCAGCTCTCGTACACGACAAAACCTACGACAATGTTTCTGTTAATGTGAAAGGTCTATACTTAGTGTGACCAGGAATTCCTCTTATGATCGCTGACCCATTTGGTAGATAGTAGTTCTACTCTCCAAATTTACGTACACGCACATTTAAAGTTGGTTACGTCTCTAACCGTGTGCCGGTGCATATCAAATTTCTATGGATCAGAGTGTGATTTCTGAGACTAACTTCCTTCAATAAGATATTTGGTAGAAATAAAGTAGCTTATGACAGCCGGAAAGAAACAAAATTGATCAGAGCACTTGTAAGAAATTTAAAAAATAGGAGTGCGTAGTTATTTAGTTATTTCATAGCATACATTTTACGTGTCATTTTAATCAAAAAGGGTAGTTGTAAATTTGTTTGTTAAATTCCCGAGTGAAAGTCGATTAAAATCTCTAAGAAAGCAGTGTACAAGATTAGCTTGGAAAGTGTAAACGTCAGACAGAGTTGGTCAATGACTTGGAGTCACCACTTTAAAGAGAGGTCATAAATGTTTTTATAGCGGAATCAGGGGTGAGTTGGTCTGCGGGCGGAGCGCGGGGCGTGGCGGCGGCGGGTGCGCGCGCGCCGCCCATCGTCTGCGTATAATAAGCGCGCGCGGCGCACGCGGCCACGAGCCAGCGCGACCTGCACCGGCGCCGGTGGACGACGCGCCAGCCAGCCGCATTGTGCACCGAGCGACCCGCGACTCTCGCACGCGCACGCGCACCCACCGCGGCTCGATGCGATCTCAGCCGCCGGCGCCAACACCCGCGAACTACACTCACGCAGTACCACTAACAACAACACTCGATTACCAGGACGCTCCTAACCTATCTACTGAGTAAGTACCTATCTACCTATTCCATTTACAATATTTACATGCAATTGTAATTTTATGCCAAAGTCTTTTTTACGCTTACGAGTATTTATCTCTATACTTTGTCCACTAACATTTAATTACAATGTAAGGAAGAAATTTGTGATTGGATTGACTTTAATAGATGATCATTAAAAAGCTTATTGGCAGTAAAAATGCAAAGTTTATGTTATGCCGGTGGTGCATTTACACCATCAATGGTTCTCACTAACATCCGCATCATAAATAAACCGATCACATAATATTTATCTAAGTGTAAAATATTCGTAGAAGCCAAAGATTGACATAAATCTTCAAAGTTATATGAAAACTCATATTTCCTGAAAGTAGTAAATCTAGAATCAGGTCCTAGTCTACCTAAAACTAATTCTGTGTCTTTTAAAGGTTTTGGATGTGGGGATTTCCTTGCTGTAATTTGTTTGTGTCAAGTTATATTTACGTTGGACTATGACAATTATAAAGTAACGTTTTCCTAACTAAATAATATTAGTTACTTACCTTTTACATAAAATGTATATAATTTATTTAGGATTCTGCAAAAAATTACCTCATATTTAAGTATCTAACCTGCCTGCTTCGATCGGTTCTGTCGTTCATTTGTGTTTTCAAAACAACTAACAATCGTACATTTTCGAAGAAATATTTTTGTTTTGTGGTTTAGTACATGTCGTACTAGGTCTTTACAAAGTAGCATAGCATATTTAAGCCAAATAATAGATTAAAAATTAAGTATAGACAGGGCAAGTAATTGGGCGATCTGGTAACGCGATCCATCGTAGGTACTTATACTGAATTTGCACTGCCCATTAAATTTCTACATAAAGGTATTAATACTGATGCCTTTTACGACACCAAAACTTTTTATTTTTACCTAATAAATTTTTTTTTATTTATATTTTTATTAAATCTAAATTTCCCAACATTTTTGAATAACAGCCAAATACTTAGCCAAATATTTTCATTTTCAACATTTTCATCAACATACTTATTTAATTTGTATTACTTTAAAAGATAAAATAGGTCATGTTGCTTATCTGATATCTACTAGAGAATCAATCAATAACGTTTTAGCAAATTTCGGCTCAGCCAATCAGGGCTTGCTGAGACAAATGATGCTCTAGGAATTAGAGCTCTCATTTGTATAATCGTATAATCTCCTTACTGCGTCGCGCTGCAGATGAGAATCGGCACAATTCTACAAACGTTTCACTGCATCGCGCTGTAGATTAGAGAAGACCGACCGTGACATTTTATGAACGCTTGAGTATGTCGCGCTGCAAATTAAAACCGACACAGTTGCACAGGTTTCACTGCGTCGCGCTGCAAATTAGAGCCAATACGATTGTATTGAACGTTTCACTGCATCGCACTGCAGATAAGAGCTGATGTTTCTATGAATGCTTCATAGTGCAAATTACAGCTGAACGATTAGTATTTATAATATTAGTAAACGTTTTTCTGCATCGCACTCAGTGTCAATTTTGCTAATGCGTTGTATTGCAAATAAATTGTTTGCAATCAATTTGAATTTAAATTACACTGATTTCAGTAATTTCTCATAAATAAACTCAGACTAGCATATAAATAGCGTTTATAAACGTTTATATATACCTAAATAAAACGAAAAGAAAAAAGAGATAGTTGGTACTTAGATATTTTTGCTACTACATACTAGCGCCCCATTCACATAATCTGCGTTTCATAAGGCAATTTTCATGTCTTCTTTGTTTCTCTCGACAACTAAGACAAAACACAGCATAAAACTTGTTTTGAAAAACGTCACTGACATCGTCTAATAAGTCTTTAGTATCAAATAAGCTACTGACTGGTAAGATTAGCTCGTCGTGGCCATAACTCTACATTCAAGCAATTTATTGGCCTTTATCTTATGACCTACATTAATAAAATGACCATAATAATTTACTTTCGTTATTTGTCATAAACTGCACAGTTGTTCTTGATATATGTTTACATGGCAAAAACCTACAAGGTAGGTACAGAACGCGACATTCTAATGAACAATTACTTATAATATTATTTAACTAATATATAATAATATTTAATTACCATTTTATTACTTATCAAACATCCTTCTGCGATTATTTTTAGTTATAAAAAACCTCGGTGTTATCATCACTTTTATTATTAAACATTGGCGAAGATTTATTTAAACTGACAATTTAACGGGTTATTAATTAATACGCGGCATAAGCTTGTTTATAGACATGCGATGCGCACAGTGCGAATGCAACTTTATCTCAGCAGATGATAAGTCAAACTTACAGTTTTAATTACATGCTTATACGTATCGCCTCGCGCTCGCCACTCGTAAGGTAGTTACAATTAGAAACCATTCGCGATAGTAATTCTGAGAAGTGAACGAATCCAGCAAGTTTCACGTTTACCGCCAGGGTTTTTACTGCTGCGGCGTCGCCCACACTCGAGCGCTCGCCCAGACACATAACTCAGTTTTTACGACCTATCCCTTAAGGAGGTATAGAAATTTGTGAAATGTCTAAACAGAAACGTACTCCTCACCGATTGATGGATTACGCAGTTCAATATAAAGATCGTATTCATACAACAAAGATGGCTACCGACAAAAGTATTGTAGGTATATTATGAGTCGGACACCTAGGTGTTTGAACTGTATCAGGTCAATGGTTAAATTGAGGTCGAAGGCGGTCACTACGAATCTGAACATATGTGTACTTACATACTACGCTACCCCTATTATGATTTTTGCAATACTACAACCGTTCTATTTGTGGCTGGTGCATAGTACGTACATTCATTGTGATCGTATTGTGATGAAACGTGACTGAATGTCGACCAGTTCGCCGCGGCGCCGTTCTCCCGTATCGTAAACACACTGAACATTATGATCACTTTCACGGTGCAATTAATACTTGTCAATAATTCACGTAGCAACGTAAGAACGTAAAGTATAAGTACTCTTACAAAGTATAAAACAATTTTTCTGGCTGTCTGTCCCTATGTACGCTTTGATCTTCTAAACTACAGAACGGATTTTCATGCGGTTTTCTCTATAATTAAGAAATTTTCTTCCGGAAGATTTTTATGTTTAAATACCTATATGTATATTTGAATAAAAAAAGGATAGGTCGCTAGAAATCTATATAAT
The DNA here is from genome assembly GCA_947095525.1 of Trisateles emortualis. NCBI lineage: Eukaryota > Metazoa > Arthropoda > Insecta > Lepidoptera > Erebidae > Trisateles > Trisateles emortualis. The sequence goes on along the minus strand of OX352736.1, from coordinate 9,532,316 downwards.
TAATGTAATAATAGTTAATAATCTATTTAACACCACGCTACCACAGGGCAGTAATAATGAACGTGACACGGGACGCGTCAAATTCAAGTTTAAATTGTGTAAAACTGCATGGATCAGTAGCTAGTAATTAATTAAGTAACTCCCTAAATAAATTTAAACACTAGCTGTTGCCCGCAGCTCCGCCCACGTTAATATCGGTTATTGCGATAAAAACTACCCTATGTCCTTCCCCAGGATACTGTCTTCTTGCCAAATTTCATTGAGATCCGTTGAGCCGTTTAGTCGAAAAGGTAACAAACATACATACATACAAATAAACAGAGTTACTGAAAATGAAATCCATACTCCACACTAATATTATAAATGCAAAATTTATAATATTAGTGTGGAGTATGGATTTAATAATATACCTAAAAATCTAAATATCGCGTACAAAAATACAATTAACGGACAAAAATAACAAATTATGTCAAACGGACACAAAAAATGCTGAAAATGTTTGCATAAGTAAATCAAAGTTATCTGGTCATACCGGGTGACTTTTTAGACATTATCGACCTTTTAACCTAAGACTCTACATATTATGATACCAAGCCGATTAGAATCATAATATTATTTAGGTAGGTAGGTATGTCTTTAAAATAATATTTTAAAGATATGCAAACACTAGGTACATAGTAATAGAACGGTAATACAACGTAAATATAGTTTTTTGTAACTTTTTTTCTTTTTTATAGGGAACAAACCCAGTGTCGCAGGGGCACAAATTAAACCTAGACTCGGAAAAAACATCATCACACAGAGTTTTGTCTCGTGTGGAAATTAAAAATCTTTTCTACAAGACCTTAAGTGCCAAATTAGAGGTAGCCCGGTAGTCGAAATTCAACCTTAATTGCTTTCTGCAATCCTGGGCCCCAATTCTGCTAATTTACAGATGGCTCAATTGAATCTGAATTGATCCTCAATTGAATATCAGTAGCATTTTTGGTATTCTGCTAGTCAATTTAAGACCAATAATTGGAAAACCATTAGTCTTGAATGATAAGCATTTTTGGTATTACATTATTGGTATTCTGCTAAATAATTCAAGACCAATGGTTTTGCAATTATTGGTCTTAAATTAATTAGCAGAATACCAAAAATGCTACTGAGATTCAATTGGGAATCAATTTAGATTCAATTAAGCCATCCGTAAATTAGCAGAATTGGGGCCCTGCTCCGTATATACTTTAATTATACCAAATCTTACACCATTCCGTGCACACAATGTGGTCCAAAAGGGATACAACATTTCTCCTTCACGAATTATTATATAGATTTGTGATTTTACCTGAGACAATAGTGACATACATATATCTTCTCGTACCTACCTATTTAGCAAAGTAGGATGATGTCAGTACACCTATTACATAAGACTAAGACATTTGATCTGCGCTCTCGCGACTGTAGTCAAGTAACCTGTATTAGTTATATAATCAATTAATTATAGGCTGTCGAAAGGTGTTCGGTGCAAAGCCAGTGACCGACTCGTCTCACCAATTGGGCAAGCCGACAATACACTTGACCCCGCAAACTCTTAAATTATCTTTTGTTACCTATCGTCTGCGGCCAACGTCTACCGTGTCTCGTTGCTAAGAGACCGCCACATGACCACTTACGTATTTTGTTACGAGAAAAAAATATTAACCAATTGGAAACTTATGGCTTTTTGAAAATAACTTTGAAAACTTTCCGTAAGTCGCAAAGTTTTCAAAGTTAAGGCATAATAGGCATAATAATACCTACTTACTTAAACAATTAAGGCGTACATTACAAACGTCCTATATATATTATAATATATAACAGGGTAAAGATAAAACAATGAAAAAATAGAGACAGTTTTTTTCCCCATCTTCATTCATTTAGAATTATTAATTATTAAAGTCATTTAAACTAATGATGGTGATTGAGTAATTAGGTAGTTAAATGTTCAGCAAATATTGGATGCCCATATTACGGTTCTTATATTAAGTAATTAAGTATTTGAAAGCAAGAAAAGTGTGGAAATTTATAAATAGTTGCAGTATGGCAATGTAGGTATCGCGAATGCAAGGTACCGGTTCCCATGCAAGTGGACTTCATTAAACACAGATTTCCGATAATAAAATCGCAATAATTATAATTTCCTGTCACTTACTTTTTAATGTTTAAATAAAGTAGATGATTCTATAATATTATTATTCCGTAGGTTCACTTGGTACTAAAGAATTATTTTAGTACATAGGTATGAGTTTATCATAACAAAGTTATATAAAACTTTAGAGTTAAAAGATAAAATTTTCATAAATTTTCATTAGATTTCAATATAAGTAGGTTCCAAGACCCCAGGGGCAGTACCATAGTATAACTATAGAGAGAGCTACTGTGACTGTGACGTCCTTATAATGATCAATTTCGATCGATATTTGAATTCAATACATTCCCCTTAAGATTTTCTAATTTAGATTGAAACTAACACTACACACAACTGAGGCAATCGGTGTCACATAGACTGTATAGTAGTCAAGAGTCACAAAATGTATCACAATGGTACATTTTGTGATATGGTGACTCTAACTACTAGACTACTACATATCTAGATCAGTGTTCTGCAAAGTGTGTACCGCAGCACCCTGATTACCCTGGTCATTAGTTGGTGTGCCTCGGAAAAATAAAATAATCCTAAAGAAAAATATAAAAGTAATAAAAAAAATATATAAAAAATAAAGTTTAGATTTGTTTATTAATAATAAATATTGGTTATAATGTTTTAAAAATTAATTTATCATTTATGTTGTCGCCAAAATTTTCCGATTCTCCAGATGTAATTTAAAGACTAAAAGTTTGCGGAACACTGTCCTAGATTATTCTAGAATTATCCTATAATCTACACAGACCTACATATACTTACAACCATACATGTTTATATATCACATTTATAGCCAACGTGACAGTAACAGTGGTAGGTAGTGTACAATTGTAAGTTTAATTTGCATAACTACCTAAGTAAGTTAATTCAATCTGATTAATAACTCACTAGATACGTGACCTTACTTAGTTATAACTATCAACCTTTGTACGGACATGATGATCTGAGAAATGCCATGTTATCGCTAAACGAGACAATCATAATTAATTAATTACAGAATTGCACGTAAACACGTTTAATTATGTGCTATTTTTTCCATTAATTGACGATGTCACTAATTTGTACAGTCAGCAAAAAAGATAAGCATTATGGTTACCGGCACGTCAGATTTAGTTGTAGCCTTCTTCCTAATGGATAATTTTGAATATAATTTAATTGTTGGAGACAGTTCAAGTTCACCTATACAAACAAAACCTTAAAAAAGTGACCGAGAGAGAAAGGCGTAGTCGCACGAGTTTGATCCCAGGTGGAAGTACCAATGAGAATTTCACTTTGTGAAGTTTATATGTACTAACGCAATGCTTCACCAATATGATAACGATGAAAGAAAAAAATCTAAAGAAGGAAGAAATTCTGTCAACATGTCTGATTCACCAACCTGCATTATTCCAGCGTGTGTGAATGAAAGCCTACACCCTCTCTCTCTCTTGATAGAGGAGAGGAGACCTGTGCCCAGCAGTGGGCTACTATAATTAGATATTATTACGTTTTTTTCGCCGGTTCCTTAATTAAATAATGAAGTAAATATTAAAAAATGCGTCACTGAAACAGTTTCCTATAGAGTAACATTAAAGCAGGAGCAAGGCTACAGATACAATCAGAGATTCAATGTAATTATTCAATCGAGTGCGCGAGCACGGGAATTATCGTGCGATGCGGTCTTAGTCGCGAGACGGTCGCAACTCGCAACGAGCGACGACGACAACGTACGTAACTCGCCCGCATGCGTGCGCACGCGCCCTACGAGTGACCGATCATGTTGATCATGTTCCACTCTGTACCGTATTGTGTTCGCAACGACCACTATGCCCTTTTAACGTCTTGCTCTTCTTAATAGCTCACATCGGACAACAAGGAGACGACAACAATAATATAGATAGGTAGAGACGGTTACCATTATTCTTAAGTAATACTTAAGTAATTACAATTTTAGCTAATTAAAGGTTGCAACGAAGTCATTAATTTAATTATTTAGTAGTGGGCTTAATTAATCTCGTGAACAGTCTGCAATCAAAATGATAATGACTCTATAGTGAGATAGAGTTACAGTCTCGAGTGTCGTGCCTTACGATCTGCCAGTATAAATATAATGGAGATTGGGTTAAGTAGTTGCGGTTCGTTTACTATACTGGGTAGGTGGCCCACCGTAGCTCACACTCTCACGTCGTGGCGCGGCGGCGCTCGTAGGTACGCCGCGCCGCTTGCCAGTGCGCCAGTGCCGCTGTACCAGCCTCAAGCTGTCTATAAATAGAACTTGTCCTCGATGCGTTATATGTATGTACGTAGATACAAACATGCATTACAGTGCGATGTGGACAAAACGACGTAATGTGGCACCCACCCTGGAACTCTCAGCACGACAATTTATAAAAGGAAGTAGCTGATTTGCATTTTTATGAACGGGGAAGGTGAAGTGGAATCATCATTATTAGTCAGATTTATTTCAATGCTACAGGCATAACATTTTACAAGTACCGAATAATATTTACATACATATCGATTATTTTTAATACATTCGGTTTCTATAATCGATGAGTTATCGTCTTTAACAATACTTAAAAACAAATAATGATACCATTGAACCATGTATAATTGTGTGAATTTTTCAAGTTCAAGTGACGAAAATATTATGCGATTACATCCTACCGTCATAGCGTGATTCATTCAACGGATATAATAACTTGGAGACTTTAGTCATGGATTGTATACAGACTATGTACTTATAATATAAGCATTGTATACAATCGTGATAGGTATCTTGTATCGTGAGCAAAATATACCTCCACATGATCTTATCCAAGGAGAATAGCTTTAGGTATTTCTGTGTTAAAGATAATATTGATTATGAATCTTTAACTCCATCATTAGTAAACATCGTGAATTTAATTAATTGGTAGATATAATATATCTGTAACATTTGAACTATACACGCGTTCAATCAACACAGATTACCTCAGCAACAAGATAAATTAAATTTGCATTAGCTGTATCGCACATCAATCTCCTATTGCCTAATATGAATTGATAAATGTGCATTTCACTGCGGAGACTATGTAGTAATGCACTTAGGAAATGAAAAGTCCTTTGAGGGGTACGTATCTGGTATCAACTGGGCGGTGCCGGTGTCAGGTTTCACGTTTGCCCTTCACGTATAAAAGCAGAAAACCTTCTTAAGTTACGCACATTGAGTATTGGGTTTTTGTATAGACGGATTAGTTAGAACCGTCGAAATAATTTACAATATTTATTTACTTTTCAGAATATTCAATATGCTAGTGAATAAGGCAGTACAATTTACCGTTCTGGCGGCAGCTGTGCTGTTGGACAGCAGAACAGACGCGGCCACTTCAGCTGCAGTCAAATTCTGCGGACGACAGCTCAGTGAGATCATGAGCAGAGTCTGCCACGCCTACAATAGCCCTTCATGGGACGCACCTACAGGTAAATACCATCTACTTAAATCCAGCAAAACAATATAGCAAATACTTAGTTTCAAACCAATAAATTATAACGAAATCAGGGCATCAGAAGCCACCATGCACCCAAATAGCGAGTTATTATCGAGTCGATTTTAATGTTAAACATTATTTGCTATATGGTCCTCCTTTCTTCAGTTGTAATATGAAGTGCTTTTCAAAGTAACGCTCCTTACAGAAACTGAAGTTACTATTTTATCTGATGCAATCGTGCGTCGGATAAAATATTGACTTCATTGCAAAACATGCCCTCCAATGTGTATATGTTATTGTGTACACAGCCTAAGTACAATATCCTCGAAGCAACAAGTTATCAAGGCTTATCGCTTACAATGTTATATAATGTATATAAGGTCAATAAGAATTCGATCAAAACAATAATAAAATATTTTTTAATGCCTATACCTCACATTCTTGACCCATCTAGGAGGGTCTCGTCCAAGAATAGTTCACAGACAAACAGGATATGCATAATATTAATTATTCATCCATGTTATTTACCAATAATATTACTAATAATTTCATATTATGCTCTGAATACGTATATAGCATAAACCTAACCTTCCTCAAGAAATAAGAGCAATAAGGAGGAAAATACTTTTTAAATTTTCCTCAAACTAAACCAAGCCAGTACTATTGCAACCAGACAATATTTATAAATTAATACATGTCGATATGTATTATACTTTCCTATATAAATTACTATTCTGATTGACTGGCTGTTTCATTAATGCAGAGCAGAGCCTAAACCTAGGCTAGTCTAGGCCTTAACTTTAAATTTTAAGACGGGATTTTAGATAGAAATTCGATTCCTAATTCGACTTTTTTATTACATTTGCGACAAATCGCTTGCTTCCTAGTGAAGCAAATGTCGTTAACGAAAAAAAAAACTAACCCAACAAGCCATATTTAATCACATTTTATAAAAATTCGTCGGCAACACGCAAATGATACCTCTGGTATTGCAAGCGTCCATATGCTACGGTAACTGCTTAACAGCACACAAATTAAAAATTCAAAGTAGTCGTCAGCTATCACACCTTTATAAGATCGATAACCTTATATCGTTCGACTACACTCATTATTAACTTTAAGCACGTAGCCGTTTATTACTTTGTTTAAACAATATAATTATTTATAAATACGTACCTAATAATGTTCTCTTAGCCGAATTTCGGTTATGGCGAGTAATTTCGATGGAGTGGGTCTAGTGCACAATCACATAATTTTCTGCACTGTTTGTTCCCTCGCCGTCGTTTTGTCGAATTGAAGTCCTATTGGACTATGAGAAGTTCGATGGTACTTCAATCCGACACGAGCGAAGAAAGTTCAGGCATAGAACCAACGGCTTTACGTGCTTTACGAGGCACGAGGGTATGAACACCGCCAATTTCTAAAGTTCGGACATCTACTGAATATACCTAAATTTCTATATACAATAACCCAATATCTATTTTCGCCGCGACCCGGGACTCGAACCTGGGACCTCGTGATCAGCAATTGCACCCTAAGACTAACAAGGCAGACAGATTTATTATAACAAAGTTACTGTATCTAAGGTGGTCCAGTACATTTTGATCACACGAGACATGAGGTGTAGAATGACACAGCTCGTTCATTTGTACATAAGTATAGGTGATTATTTAAGATACTCGTAAGTACTTACTAGTATCAACGATCCTTTTTATGGCTTCAAATTGCTTATATTGTTTACCAGTTGTCTGGTTGTCATGAGGCTCTTCCTAATTTGGACTAAATATACATTATCATCTCAGCCGAAAGACGTCCACTGCTAAATTTAGGCTTCCCTCAAGGATTTCCACACATCCGATCTTGAGCTGGCCTTGTCCAACAGCTGCTTACAACCTTTAAGTACTATGATAAAGGCCTACCCACGCTGATTTTTAACGGCAGCGGCAGTTCTGCGAACTATGTGCCCTGCCAACTACCACTTAATTGATGCAAACCTTCAAGCTACATCGGTCACTTTAGTTCACCTACGAATCTATTCATTTCTAACTCGATCTCGCAGGAAAACTTAGCATACTTAGTTCTCTCCTTTGCTATTTATTCATAGGTACTAATTACTTAGGTACATTTATTTGTTTTTCATTTTAGTAGTGGAGCAACCTGGTGCGATAGTAAGGAGAAGAAGACAAGTGGGCATAGCTGATGAATGCTGTATCATTGGGTGTACTTGGGACCAGCTCAGTGAATACTGCTCTATCAGTGCCTAGTAAGTAGTAGATCTTGTCTTTTGCCAAATAGTGTATTTTGGATTTTTGGAAAATAATTTATCAAATCGGACTGTTAGTACATGATATTAGCGCCTAACTTACCTTGCCCTCCTTATATCTCATAACCAGATCAACGGCCGTCTGCCCCTCTAGACAAGTGGCATATGAAAACGGTAGTCGAATCGAATATGTATGGGAAAGAAAATGTATGGGATTTGACATAAGTTTACGATATGATGCCGCATACTTACGTCAAATCCCATACATTTGCTTTCTAGTATATTCGATTGGACAACCGTTTATGCCACTTGTCTAGAGGGGCTGATATCAGATTTATATATTAGCAGTCACTTTCTTCATGAAAGTATCTACTTACTTAATCAATGTTTATGAATATTCTCAACAGTTCCGAATCACCACTAGAAGACATGGAATCCCACATAATTGCAGACCGGTCAGCGGAGCAAGGCGCTTTGGATTTGCGAGACACGAGTCCGCCAGCGGCAGCTGCACCAGCGGCGGTAGGCAGCGCGGGGCATGCACCGGGCAGGCGGGGGGGTCGGCCGCGAAGCCGCGGGTACGGGCGCGCACGCAGAGGCCGCCGTTGTTGGTGCCGGCGCAAGCGGCGCTCGGGCCGACGGCGATCCTCCCTCATGGGTAACATGGTGTGTCTGTTCATCACCGCTAACTTGTTCTCTTTTGTTACTATTTTAATTTGAATGTTTTATCGTTTATTTTTTTATAAGTACATACCTAATAGCTTAGCTAACTAGCTTAGCAATAGAGGAGTATGGATTAAAATTTATTTAAATATAAAAAAAATATACATACTTTCCATTAAGGAATCAGTTTTTAGAAAAAAACATTTTTCAAATAATTTATTAAGCAAACCTTTTAATATTGTTTATTTGCATCAGCTGCCTAAGGTTTAATTCTATAAAATAATGCCAACCCTTTAGAGCTGTTGTTCTATGGACCTCACTGATATGATTAGCATAAAATCCTAAAGCTTTAATAATTCAGTTTGGTTTATAAAAAAAAAATGTTTTGTAAGATCAACGTAAAAAGAGAACAAGAAGGCGGTGTAACTAACCCTCATACTAATGCTTCTTGCATGTTCATTAATTATTTAGTAACTAATTGCAATCACAGGGACCTAATGACATGATAATTTAACAATATATACCTACAAACATTCTTCTAATCTCCCATCCTAGTAGTCGTAGAGGAATGTTTGTAAAAATGTTATTTTGTACTTACTAACAATGGGATAACAGTGAAAAATTTCGTGAGAGGAAAAGTATAAGGATAAAAGGATTTTTTTTTTGCCTTTTATGCTTATATTTTTTCTTACTAAAAATCGGGATAAAATGGAAATTATTGGGCTATTGGGCGATAAACATCCTAGGTTTTAATGACTAATGAGTTAATACTCGAATGTCTATTTGGTCTTGCTGCATAAAGGGTCGGATAAAGTATTATTGGCACAATTTTATTGTTTCTCTGTTAGAAAATTCTCAGTAGCTGCATGAAGGTTTGATTGAGACCAGGAAATGGCTATAGGTTTGCTAGCCAGAATACGGGACCTAACATAAAATAAAAGTTCATGCACATACAGTTATGTGCATGAACTTTTATTTCTCTTCTTCACGTTGGGCCAACATAGGCCAATGTAAGCACAGTACCATCAAGACTAACACTGAAACATTGGGCTACTATAATTTTACGAAATCTTTTTTATTGTGCTGTGTGGGCGTATGTTTGGCCAACATGTAGAGGGAGCTCTACCTGTTGTCTTCACAAAATAAGCTCGTTTTGTCATTTGTCATCATCGTATAAAATGTTATGTTGTTTACAATTTACTATTTTTTTATCCCTGGTGTGCAACGAACTAAATTTAAGTCTTTAAAAGTATTCGTGTTTTCGATTAGGTATGTGGTACATGCAAACAAGATAAGCTAAATGGCGTTAATGAAAAATGACAAAAGAAGCTTATTGTTTTGAATATTTGGCTAAAATGGAAAACATTAGAATAAAAGGGAAAAATATTGGGTGAAAGGAGAAAATAATTCAGTTTTTAATGACTAATTAGTATTTTTTTAAATATTCTGGTTGGCTTTTGTTCCTGTAAGATTGTCTTGTTAAAGCTTGCAAGGTCACTTTATTTATTGCATGTGTATTCATGTTACAATATACGATTGCATGATATTTGTATAAAGTGCCCTATCATTTTTCCCAAACAACAAGATAACTTGCAAAATTACAAAATTATTTCTTTTTATAGTAAAATTAATAATTGCCTCTATATAAACTCTGTTAAGTTATTAATTAGAGTACTTAAATGCTAATTTATTTTTATATTGTTACAGGCCCCCGTAAAAAGTGTAATCCATCGCGCTGCTCCCGTGGTGGGCACCGTCTCCCCGCTCATCACGTGGGGCCGGACCCTCAACACTGACCTATCCCCAAGTCGACACAGCTATGCATACGTCGTCTACACGTAATACCCCTGGTTGTAAGTACGTTTTGATACGTACACACAGTGTAAATACAGACTATAATTTTACAGTGCTAGGTACAATGTTTTAGTGTTCATTATTTTATTTTGATTTATATAGGTACGTATGTTAAGTATTCTTTTCTATAGCAATGACATAAACTAACGATAGTTTTTGCAATCGACTTCGATCTTTCAGCGCTGTGCTTTATGACTCTTGAAATTAAATTTCACGTTTGCGCATATCGTGGTCGGGCTCTCACATTTTTACTGCTGATAATAGCAAATATATGTATTTGCTATTATCAATAGAGAAGATACCCGTACCCAGCAATAAGACATATGTGTCTTATTGCTGGGTACAGGTATCTTCTCTATTTAGTTAGATGAAGGGATTAGGCCTTGATCTACACACGCTGTTCATTAGGACAGCGTGTGTGAAAAAATCTTGAGGAAAGTAATTTGTCAACAACTCAAGGTTTTTTCTTTCATAGCAGATAATAAATCATTTGATTATAACATCAAAAATCCATATAGTCACACCTCATATCACCTAATGTTGTCTAGCTACCATGATGTCCTAATAGCGATATTATCGATCTTGAATTGAAAATTCCAAAGTCGCTATCTATTTTCAACCTAGGTTGTCACAACCGTGAAGCTAGATTGATTAAAATTCAATAATAAATCGCTATAAATAAGTCATGGTAAGTACGGCCCAGGTTGTAGATGTGGCCGACCTGATCCAACTGTAAATTAGTCCATAACGTCGCACAAAGTATGTTTTTACTTTGAAACTCTAGTTTAACTATCTCTTTATGTTATTACATTTTGTATTATACTTACATGCATATTATTATATAGTAAAATAATGCACCAATTTGCATATACAGATTATAATAATTTATTTAATAATGTAGATACTATGCAATACATATACATAGATATTGTTTATACATTTAATATTTTTAATCATTTTTTTAGAAAAGCATCTATTTTACTATTTTTGTAATAGACCTGAGGCTATTTCTAAGACTTTAAAGCTTTTTTTATAAATTGAGACTTATTTAAGTTTAAAAATCTAAATTTAAAAGGCTTTATGTAATGCGACGATGCAAGTCTTACAATTACTTGCCGAGAAACTCAGAGATGGCATAAGACTTGCCTTGCGAAACTTGAGTCTTGCTAATAGAGCTTTATTTTATGCAAACAATATGGTGGTCTACACACTGATGCCGCGCGGCTCTGTCTCGTAACGAAGCGTGTCTGGAACTGTACCCACCCCTAGTTTAATACAAGTTTATGATAAGTCTAAAGTGTATATCTTCGTCGTCGAATACTATGATTTATCTGTCAAAGTGGCAACTTGTACTGCCAGATTGTCAAAAACGACTCGAAAATAGGTACTTGAGTTCTTAATTTTCGAAACAATGTTGTTTCGAATTTCGAAATTGAAAAACTCATAGATAAATGTGAAGTTCAGATTATCTTATTTTCCGCTAGAGGCGCTAGTTGAAAATAAATGGCAAGAAATGAAACGTTACCTATATCGTTTCATTTCCTAGTTCGGGAGTTGTCTATTAAAAACCAAAACCAATACAAAACTATCATAACCTATACTAGTACTTGCACGCAACTTTTCATACAGGTTAAGGTATACGATTGTTACGATACGGTAAAAACCCGGCAGTGTGTCTCCACCTAATGAAGTGCATAAATAATAATTATATTTAGATTGAACAATACAATATATTTATATTCTGCAATGAACATTAACATTTACCATAATACACAAACCAATTAATAATTTATTATTGTCTAAGATTTGTACCTATATACTACCAATAATTCTCCTACCATTTAAGAATTAACGATCTCTAAAACATCTGTGATAACTCCAACTGATAAAAATAGATCATTAATTTATGAATTTTAGTTATGTCAGCATATTAGTTGAATGTATCTCCTTACGATAGAAAGTGTATGTATTTTGTAGATATTAAGTAGGTACTAGGTACTAAGTTCAGAGTGGATTATTGTTGTATTGGCAGGCAAGCCACTTGTTGGACTGATATCAATTTGCTTGATCGCAGTCTGAAGATTGGTTTGCCTTAAGCTTGTGCATGTTGCTAATGTGACTGAACTGACTGACTAGAAGAATGCTGTATTAAAAATTTTCATTTAATTATTAAAAAGCCTTTTATTTATCCCAAAATTGATGTTTTTACGCCATTGACATCTATACCTACTACTCAAACGCAAGCAAGTCGTGTGGGTACAAGGATCTTATATTAATAATAATAATAGGTAATCATTTATTGGCAGACCATAGATCCAAAGTGTTAGTAACATATACTTAAAGACTAATGTTAGTAAATTCATACATATCTATACTTAAACAATATATAAGTACACACACAATATCAAATTTTAAATAAAATAAAAATACGCGGACTAGGGTGCACACACTATGGTAAGTCCCTGCCATCGACCAAGCATTGGACAGTCCCACCGGTTGCTTCCCCTAAGCATGGTGTGGCAACGGTCGCGTGTTCTGCGAAGGATGGATGCGCTGCACTTGCGGATAATTGCATAAAAATCATCCACCCTTGCTTCAGCAAACATTCCAGAAACGCTACAAAACCGCGGCAGCCGCAACAACATAAATATATTAATGTATTGCGTACTTTAACAAATATCGATTGCTATAATAAACCATATATTCATAACGTTAAAGATCAAAGTTGTACGCAGAAATGTCGGAAAGGAAACGGTCCAAGTGAGAAAGCCAAACGGGGAGGCCTGTGTCCCTTTCTGGCAAGTATGCCAGTAGAAAATATTACCACTGGTAGTTTAAGTTCTAATTCTTAGCTGGGAATTATATATTTCTTAACGTAAAGGCAAGTAAAGATTTATTATTGTAAATAATTTACCATCCTATTCTTACTATAAAAACAACTTATATAGGTACAGTATGTTTTTATCATTAGAAGTATTTATAATAATTCATATGGCAATTAATATTTCTGATTTTAAACAATATGGCAACACCATGATATCAAAGCGACAATATTTTAGCATAAAAGCACTGTGAAAAATGTTATACTGGTAAAAAAGCATAATTTATAATATTTTTAGTGGTCGGTGAACACGTTAACGATTCGCAATCTGGTAGTTATGTGTGGTTTTAGCTTTTCCTTTATTATGACAACCCTAATTTTACCATAATAAATGTGATTTTATTCATAAGCATCTAGATTTTTGGAAGTTTACAACTAGATTCCGGCCCCAAAATGCCTCATATTTTCAAAGATTGAAATATCGAATGTTAAACGGCTAATGACTAGTAAAAGGCAACCCGTTTTCGACAATTGACAAAAAATTGACAATGATTAAAACGTTTTGTCAATAAAGATTAAATTCGTTGCGGGGTCCAAGACAGTAGATTTAGTTGTCCTCGGGACGCACGAGTGTCAAAGCTCGGTGTATCAGTTGGTTATTCCGCTGTTAATCCTGGCTCACAGTCAGTCTTCAATGTCATAATTCATATTATATATGAATGATGATATAAAAGATAATACACCTTAAAATCCTGAAATAATAATAATATTTTTGGGCAACTCACACACCGCCACCTGATACCAAACTAGGCAGAGCCTGTACTTTTTTGGGACAATCCCGCCCACATGCGCATCGCTGTGGCTCCTGTGAGCCAGGATTCACAGCGGAGTAACCAACTGATACACCGAGCTTTGACACTCGTGCGTCTCGTGGACAACTAAACCTACTGTCTTGGACACCGCAACGAATTTAATCAAAAGTAAATAGAAGGAGTTAGAAAGAAAAGTTTCCACTTCCTTCCATAGCAAAGCGGAAGACATAAATCTGTATAGGTATGAAAGGGAGCGTATGAAAAGGATACATATGAAATATATATAGGTACCACATATGTATAGCTACAACTGTCATAACAGTGCTCCGTAATTAACAACTATTGTCTGTGTTCAAACCGCTTAAAGCTGTGTAAAAGTATTGTGATTGTGCAAATAACTTACTTGTGACCCTATAACATTGTGGGTGACTAATTTTAAGCCCGATTATTACTTAAAAGTGGATCTATAGAAATGATATACATTCATAATTTTAAATGTGGGTAAACAAAGTGTGTGTTTAATACTAAACTGACATTTATAAAGAACCGAAGTTGTCAATTATCTGTGAACTTGAATCAGAGCCTTTTAGCTCTTTGACGTTTATGTGAACAGTCACATAAACGTCAAAGAGCTAAAAGGATCTACTACGACGGAAATGTTCGATAAATTGGCAGCACTGACAGCAGTGTTGCCAATTTATCGAACATTTCCGTCGTAGTAGATTTTAATCGATATTGTTGTTCCAATATTATAATAGCTTCCAAACAACGGAACTGGGGTTGCTGTTCTATGCCTAATCGTGAAGAAAACTATATTTGTTGTTCTAAATGCAAGAAAACCTATCATTGCGCTTGTTTATCAGTTGATGTAACTATTATCGATGTATCTTGTTGGGCTTGTCCTGACTGTGTAACTCCCGTGAAAACCAACCAAAACACGAGTCGGGGTAATGCTAACGTCACTGTACAACCCGGCAAGAAACCGGCACTTAATTCACCTAAAAGTGTCGAGCCTGAAACCCAACTAACGCCATCCTTGGTTGGTGAGATCGTGCAAAATGTAGTCAAAAAAGAGATTAGCGCATAGATGAATAAACTAATGAGTACTGTCACGGATACTTTGAATAAAGAGCTGAAGACTGTAAAGGAAGAATTAAAAGACTTAAAGGAATCGATCCAGTTTATTAGCAGTCAATACGACGTTATAGCTAAGGAGGATGAAGAAACAAAAGACCAAATTAAACGCCTTGAAACTGAAAATTTACAATTAAAATCGTCTGTCCGAGATATCACAACCCGCGTAAATTATCTCAAACAGCACGCCCAAGCCTGCAACGTCGAAATCCAGTGTGTCCCAGAAAAGAACAGTGAAAATCTACTCAATATTATCTCCAACCTGGGCGAGACGGTCAACTGTCCGGTTAAGGAAGGTGATATAATGAAGTGTACGCGTATAGTTAAACAAATCGTAGCAGCAACAGATCCCGTTCGATCGTTATTCAGCTTTCTACACCAAGAGTTCGAGATACCTTCCTATCGGCTTGTATTAACTCTAACAGGACCCACCCTAAAGACAAGCTTAGGTTTTACTGACCCTCAATCACCGATATTTATCTGCGAGCATCTGGCCCCTGCTACTAAAGCCCTGCACGCCGCAGTCAGGTTGAAAGCCAAGGAGAAAAGCTACAAGTTTGTTTTGGTCCGAAACGGCCGAATCTTCGTCAAGAAAGACGAAAACGCCGAATCCATATTTATTAATGATATAGGAACGTTGAATAAGATATTATAGTGAAGCTTACCTTTTTTTTTTCTCTTTTTGTATAACTACCTTAATCAAGTATTTAAAAAAATATATATATAAAATTCCACAACTTGAACATATACATATATATTTAAGAGAGGTAGGGCACCATACTAGCGAGCAAGCCCGACTGGGGAAGGACCTCCACCTTACAGAAGACCACAGCCAAATGACTACACACAGCGGTGTAGTTGTGTTCCTGTGTGTGAGTAAGGTCTCCAGCGCTCATTTAGGAATGCGTTTTGAAAGAAACGTATTCCTATCCAAGGGTTACTTCCATCTTAAAGCCCTGGTGTAAAAAAAATGGGTTGGCAACACGCAAGTGATACCTCTGGTAATGCAAGCGTCTATAGGCTACGGATACTGCTTAACATCAGGCGGGCCGTATGCTTGTTTGCCACCCAAGTAGTATAAAAAAAAAAAAAAAAAAAAAAAATATATACTACCAAAATATTCGTGGATTAAGAACAAAGACGCATGGCTTCTACAGCAATTTATGTTGTACCAACTATGATATAATAGCGTTAACAGAAACATGGTTAAATAGCAGTGTTTTGAACTATGAATTATTTAACGATAATTACATTATATATAGGATGGATAGGGAAACCTCTTTGTTGTGTATAGATAATAACAAAAAAGAGGGTGGTGGTGTGTTAATCGCTGTTTCTAAAAGATTGAAATCTAGACGTCTGGTAACAAGTGAAAGTAATTGTGAGGACTTATGGATCAGCCTTGAGGTTTTAGATTCCAAAAACATTATTCGTCGACTAGCTATTCGTGTAGTACATATATATAAAGTTCATAACATTAGATCACTACATACAAAATTGTAATAAGTTTTTTGAAAATTGGGATGGCTGTACTTGTATTTTGAGCGACTTTAATCTCGCCTCTATAAATTGGAACCAACGTAGTAATAGTATTGATAACTTACCGTTGCTTTGTCAAACTTTAATTGACTTTATACACCTGAATAACCTCAAACAAAAGAATAGTGTTCTAAATCATAAGAACAAAGTACTTGATCTTGTTTTATCTGATATAAACGATTGTCATGTGAATGTATTCAACGACACTTTGAGTTCCGTTGACCCCTATCATCCACCTCTCGATATTTCCATTGCCTTAGTTGGCGACGCAAAATTAATGCATGCTCATTCAAGCAAACATAACTTCCACAAAGCAGATTACAATTCTATACGTGATCACTTAGACAGCATTGATTGGTTTTCATTACTAGCTGACAAGGATGTTAATATGATGCTATCAGAATTTTATAATATTATACGTTATGTTGTCAATAAATTTGTACCCACCTACAGACCTAAAAGCAAAAAATATCCTATTTGGCTTAATAGCGCACTTATAAGGCTACTAAAAAAGAAAAATAAATTAAGAGAACGCTACAAAATATTTAAAAATCCTCTAGATGAAATTGAAATAAAATATTTGAGAGCGGATTGTAAAATACTTTCGACGGAATGTTAAAAAACTATATAAAATCGATAGAAAAAAATATAACTTAGTGATTGCAAATGTTTTTGGTCGTTCTTGAAGGCTAAAAGAGGTGGTTCTGGTGTGTACCCGTCTATCATGACAGATGGTAACAAGTATACTAGCGACGGTACACAGATAAGCGATATGTTTGCTGCGCATTTTGCTTCAGTTTATACAGAGCATAGTCACATCCATAGTTCCTATAACAGTACATCTTTAAATAGTTTTTTTTACTGAAAATGCAACTATTGCTAATAGTTTTACGTCATTAATTATAGAACCTAAAACACTATTGACTAAACTAAAGAACCTAGACAAATCAAAAGGGGCTGGGCCTGATGGGATCCCAAATTTGTTTCTAGCTTCATGTGCTACCAGCCTTGTTACCCCGCTATGTTTACTCTACAACCAATCATTAAGCATGGGTATATTTCCAGATGAGTGGAAAATCGCCAGAGTTGTGCCCATACCTAAATCAGGTAATAGTGCGTCAATTAAAGATTATAGACCAATCTCCATTTTATCTAGCCTCTCCAAGGTATTTGAATCTATTGTGAATTCCTATAATAAACACTTTTTTAAGCAAATTCTCACAGACCACCAACATGGTTTCGTAAAGAACCGTTCAACATGTACTAATCTAAGTATGTTTGTGGAGACCCTGTCAGAGACCTTAGACAAACAAATACAAGTTGATGTAATATATACTGATTTCAGTAAGGCCTTTGACAGGGTCTCTCATGAAATTCTATTGAAAAACTTGTCGCAATATGGTTTTGCGGGACCCATTCACAAATGGATCCAGTCATATTTGAGTTTAATGTAGTAATTAATGGTTATTCATCGGGTTTGTATAGAGTAACTTCTGGGGTTCCACAAGGGTCACATCTGGGTCCAGTCCTTTTTAATATATTTGTCAATGATATTCCTAATTGTTTTCAACATTCTGTTCCATTTATGTATGCGGATGATCTCAAAATTCTTAAATTAATTAGTTCCCCGGATGATGTCGATCGGCTCCAAGCTGATTTGAACGCTCTATATCAATGGTCTGGAGTCTAACAGTATGCTACTAAATGCTGCAAAATGTCAGCACATTAAGTTTACTCGTAATACAAAAATAATTTCATCAATTTAATCTATTTTTGGGCAGCAATTTGCAGGAGGTCGATCATATTAAAGACTTAGGTGTGATTCTGGACAAAAAACTTACATTGGTACCCCCCCATATAAAAAATATAATAAAAGCTGCCTCCAAGATGCTGGGTTTTGTTATTAGAAACGGTAAGGTTTTTCGTAATCCAAGTACTAAAATGTTATTATACAACTGCTTCGTTAGGAGTGTGTTGGAGTACTGTAGCGTAGTGTTGCGTCCGCATTATTCCGTCTATAGTCTCCGAATAGAACGCATACAAAAACGCTTCATATGGCATTTAACAAACACGTCAGGAATGAGAAACCAAGTCAAAAAAGTATCGTACCGTGACAAACTAACGCGATTTAAAATGGATTCTCTTGACAAGCGTAGGAAAGTGTTGGACCTAATGTATCTTTATAAGATTACAACACATAAAATAGACTGCCCAATGTTTCTTAGTAAAATTAATCTTCGGGTTCCAGCTAGGTATCCGCGTTCGACCATCACTCCTTTCTACCCGCCACTAAGAAGAACTGTCTTAGGGTCTAATTCCCCGGTCCCTCGTTTAATTAAGTTGGCTAACGAGTACAGTGGGTCGTTGGATATTTTTAATGATTCCATGCCTCATTTCCGTAAAAATATTCAAACAATTATTCATTCATAACTAACATTTTTTTTATATATACTAAACTGCTTCTGATCGGAGCCAGGTGTTGAGCATTGACAGCTCGGCGAATCAACTGGCTTAAATGAGTATAACTTGCTCCAAAAGTTACCATGACCCGTAAGGAATTGAGCGACACTGTGATCAACCTCCAGCCATGTCTTTGCCAACAAGGAAAAGAGACGTGTGGCACTCGGGGACTGCCGCGGTAAAGCTATTGCATATTTTTAATATAATTTTTTATCATCGATATTTTTGAATTCGATATTATCAATACTACATCTCTAGATATTTTAAATGCTAAATGTCACCGTACCCATGCTATGTGAAATTGATAATAGTGATCGCCCGTGGTCAAAATTCAACCATATTCATTAAATTTTAGACTACTATTTGACCTTTAATTTATTCTTTACTTATTTTTTATTCTCTTCGATCAAAACCTCCTTACACAAATTTGACATATTATTATTGGCCGTTTAGAGAATTCGTCATTAAAAAAGTATCACTGCTGTGCCGGTCGGAGGGTTAGGTTCGTTATTTTCGTTACGGAATTTCTGGATTCGCTCAAGTCCCGCGATATAAGCTATGCAATAGCTTAAAAACTGGTAGACGGGAGGATTCTATAAACTTCAGTTTGTTCTTTAAATAATCGGGTGATTTTAAGGCGATAATGTGGCATTAAAAAGTTGGATGTTGTCACGTGTGGTGTAATAAATCGCCGCTTGTCTCTATACCTCTAGATCGACAGGAAGGACACCTGGCAGAGCCTGTACTCTGGCAACCAGACAACTGATAAACATACTTATATACTTAATTTCTAAATACATACATACTCGTATTATAGATAAATAACACCCAAACACAAAACAAACATTTATACTCATGACACAAAGATTTGTTCTGGGTGAGAATCGAACCCGCACGACTACCAGCGTAACAGTCTCAACGAAGACTAGCTATCTCCGCGGGAGATATTAAAGTGTATGCAAACACAAGTGCACTCTTGTCACTCTTCTATTCCCTCACTCTAATAGTCTGATGAGAAAACAATCCGACAGTTTGTATGAATTATTATTTTATCCAGAGTTGCAGTTGGTTGTTGTAGTAGATTCTAAAGGTGGCGTTTGAGTTGTTTAAAAATAAAAATAAAATCACGCGGACAAAGTTGCGGGTAATAGCTAGTCTATTG
Organism: Trisateles emortualis; assembly: GCA_947095525.1. Lineage (NCBI taxonomy): Eukaryota > Metazoa > Arthropoda > Insecta > Lepidoptera > Erebidae > Trisateles > Trisateles emortualis. The sequence goes on along the minus strand of OX352736.1, from coordinate 9,511,992 downwards.
ATAAACTAAAAAGATTCATGTCACCATAGAGGCTTTTTATAATAATGTAGGCAAATGTGACGAGTTTGGAATATGACCAATTTAGAAATTGGAAGATGACGAATCAGGAACAAATCCATATATCATGTCTTGCAGGGAAATTTAGTTCCGCAGCTTTCGCAGTAAGAAAGGTAAGGCAGTTTACAGACGTAGAAACAGCTATAATAATAATAAAATAATAAAATCATTTATTTCTCTCCAAGGTTACAATAATAATGTATATCAAAATATTGGGCGTCGTAAATATAACCTTGGGAGAGCTGGAGTCTGTAGTAGGTTCAAGACCTGTATGACAGATCTCCAGGCCCTCCCCAAGAGGAATACCTACACTTTCAATTTAATACAATTGATATTGTAGCAAGTATGAGATATGTAGTTATTATAATTATGTTTTTTTTATGCATGCATGTATATGTACGTGTGTTATATATATATGTGTGTGTGTGTGTGTGTGTGTGTGTGTTTGTGTGTGCGCGTGTGTGTGTGTGTGTGCGTGTGTGTGTGCGTGTGTGCGTGTGTGTGTGTGTGCGTGCGTGTGTGTATGTGCGCGTGAGTGCGTGCGTGTTTGTGTGTGAATCTATGTGGGTGCTTGTTTATGTATTGACGTAATGAAGGTAAGTAAGTAATTTTAGTTATTTCAATTTAATAATAAGCTTTTCTGTCTCTTCGTAGTCTAATTGCTTCAACCATTTTGTAACAACATTTTTACATTCAAAACTACACTTTGGATAGACGTTCAAAATTACGTTACGTTACGTTATTTTATTATATAGGTAGGAACCTAGAAAGTAAAAGAAGCGTTGTGCAAGACTGGTATTTACGGCGTTTACAGTGCAAACAACGTGTTTACATCGCACATTACTAAATGTAGTTGAATCGTAAGGGGTTTGAGCGTGAGTGGTTAAGACGAGCCTCAGGATGAAAAGCTTACGAACAGAAAGAACGTCACAAATTTTATATAGTTCGGTAGTTGGAAACCGGTAAGGCAAATGCCAGCCAACCTTCAGAAGTGCTCGCTGGGCGCGTTCCAGTTTTAAAAGATTAGATTAGCTTTAGCTAGGCTTGTCTATTTTAGTTATTTTCACAGCGTTATGTCTAGGTACTACAGTGGGGAAATGCTGCCGATATTAAAAGTATATTTATACTCCAGAAACGAGCTGTAAGCTCTATATTCAATGTTACACAAGATTCACTCAGAGAAAAGTTCAAAGAAAAAGGCATTCTGACAGTTGCATCGCAGTACATTTTTGCCAACATTACGTTCGTTAAACAAAATTTACAATTGTTTTGTAAAAACAGTAAACACTAGGAACAATCATATTAAACTAATCGGTAACGTATCACCGTCTGCATAAAGACCAAAATTCGTTTTCGGAACTCAGGGTACGTTTTTATAGCAAACTACCTATAGAAGTTGTAAACCTACCCTTACACAACCATACAGTGTTTATAGACCAGTGCCGAAACCTATGAAAATGGTTAAAAGTGAAAAAATATCGTAGTAGGATGAAACCCATTGGAAATGGTAGAGAATATAACAAAAATTAAAGGAAAAATAAATTACGGGCGATCTGAGGTCGGGAAGTGAAAAGGGGTGAGTTTTAAGGGTAAAAAACGGTTTATCTCGATTTCCGGCAAAACTACAAGTCCTATGGAAAAAAGTTAAATAGCAAAGTTGTAGGTAATAAAAAGATCTACAACTTTTGTATTAACACTTTTTTCACATAACCTGTAAATGTATGTGAAAAATTCAAATAACCAAGTTTTTGGTTTTTTATTTTTATCTTTTACAAAAAATTGAATTGGAGAATTTTATTCTCTACAAAAAGTTTTAAATGCTGCCAGTCTCCTGGGCACGTTTTCAGTAGACGTCGATGCGGAGGAATTTTACGACGCCTATTAAGCAGTCTTTTTTGTGTTTTTTTTATTTTTTATTTCTAATTTGTGTAAATATAGTTTTAGTTGTAAATTACTTGTATTATATATTCTATTAGAATGATAATAAATAGTTTTAATAAAAGTTTTATGTTTATTTACACAAATTACTAACACCAAAAGAAAGAAAGATATTGTCTGCAACAAAGTCTCAGAATCGAGATTTGTTTTCACAAACAATTTTTTTCCATTTCTAGGTCTCTTTCCTTACAATAAATTAAATGATGCCTTATCTATATTCCTTGCTTTTATTTAGTAATACACAGTTTGTCCTATGAACAAACCGTAGATATGTTTATTATACTGAAACTAGCGACCCACCCCGGCTTCGCACGGGTGCAATGCTGATATTCTTGAAAAATCGACATATAATTGGCTATGTGAAAAACAGTCAACGCTCAAATCTACCCCCGGCCGGTACCGCCGCAACCGCTATGTCTCTGCAGTTTAAATCTGTAATATCTTTAATGATTGATTCCTATCTTTTGGACAGTTTTAACAGCCTCTCAAAATACCTGTCCGAACTTTGAATTCTTCAGTAGGTACCTAGCTTAGTTTTACCCTGAATTTCAGCTCGTGTCCAGTGGCGTAACTATAGGGTAGCATTATAAGCAAAATGCCACGGGGCCCCGGCCCGAGAGTACAAAAGGATTGTAATATTTACATTGCCACAGGCCACAAACGTAAGGTATAGTTACGCCACTGGTAGATAATGTCTGTTTTATTTTCATATGACATTTCGTTTACGTGAATAAAGAAAGAAACCTGATGCTAATAGGTACTTCATTTTAATTATGGTCCGTCCATTCTTATACTTCGTCCTAACTCCTAGGTCTAGGTCCTTGTCGCAGCATTTTTATTAAAAAATAATTAGCTGTCATGTCGCAAAAAAATGGCCGACTCTGAAAATGTCAAAGATAAAAGATTTCCAAGATAGAGAATATTTAAAATGAACTTTAAACATCGGATTTCTCTTTCCACCTGAACGAAATGTCGTATGAAAAAAAGAGACAGTTATACTTTTCACCATGTCATTTTTTGTCACTGAGTCATAGTCTCGAACAAAATCAGTATTTATGTGTATATGTAACCTAAACCTAACCTAACCTAACCTAACCTAGGTTAGGTTAGGTTAGGTTAGGTTTTTATTTATTTTATTTTATAACTTTTACCAATATGTGTCGTGAATTATTAATAATTACACTTGACTACGGCTCACATAAGGTTAAAAACCTAACCTAACCTAACCTAGGTTAGGTTAGGTTTTTATTTATTTTTTAACTTTTACCAATATGTGTCGTGAATTATTAATAATTACTACTAAAAGTAATAAATTTCGATCGATTATTCACATTCACCAAAACATGTGGTTATTATTAATAATTTTGAAAAAATATTAATAATTTTCAATTAATCAGATTTACCGTAACATATATATACTTACAAGTGTCGCTCCTGTCAACAACTTACGTATCGATAAATCTATCGCATAAATATTAAATGTCCTACATATTGTTTTCGAATAGGTATCATATTTATGTAATCTATACAAAACCAACAATGGCTGGATATTGTAATTGAAATTTAATCGTATAGTAGTGATGCTTGAAACAATATCACAAAAAAATATTGAGAAAACAATATGTGATATTTACATTATATTTACACTCTTTGTTTGGTGCACAAAGAATATAATGCAACTTGTAAGTAGTAAGATAAGGTATTATTTCAGCCTTTTATATTGAATTTGAATAAGTATCTTGTTTTCTTTATTCCATACTTACATTTGAGAACAAAAAACGTATCGGCCATATTATTAATTCATCTGAATGTGTGGAAAACAAATTTAAATTTCTCTTTTGAGAAGCAGTAGGAAATAAAACAATACCAATAAAATAAAACAACAAAATGATTGTAACAAACACAGTATATTTTATATTTATAAGTACTTAATAATGACTTATTGTTGTTTACAGGCTTATGATTAATTGACCACTAAACAAAATCAGTTTATTAAGGCTGACCTTCACTTGGGTCAACGCAGTAGCCTCGCGATCCAAAGTAGTTGAGGATAAGTTACTTTTATTTTAATAACTATTCTTGTACATATAATAAACGTTTCTTTTATTTATTTTAAATTTATTGTACACCAAATTAGATAGGTACGTAAAAATAAGCCCTAAGTATTAGAGAGAGAACAGTAAATGGGTTTTTATTCTTATTTATACATCTATGTTGCAAATTATCCCGAACAATATGCTTCGTTTAAAGTATCAAAATGTTAAGTACTTATTCTTTATTTGATTCATATATGTATATGAAACGTAGGTATATTGTTAGGAAATATTAAATTTAGTCACATAACTAAAAGTTTTCAGAAACTCATATATATGTCACATTTGATTTAATTAAAGTTTAAACAAAAATACTACTGGCGTGTAAATTAGTCGATAAATTTGTAACTCAATCACATCACTATTAACAAAATCTCAGGTACATAAAATGTCAAGTGCTAAAATAAGATTATAAATATTTAAGATTATTGTAAACAGAACAAGCTGAAAATAAAACACGCATATTATTTCACGTTCAGATTGTAAACAGTTTTAAACTACTTACATTGTAATATTTATTATCTACTCAAAAGCATAAATACAGAGGTCGATATTTTCCGATGGAAATATATATTTTGGGTATTTTCCAATAAAACACGCGTTTTACTCTTGCAGCCTGAAGCTACAAAAGCCATAGTTCTTATAGTTATACACTAAACAAAGTTTTTCCGAAATTAAACCCAAACTCACGAGAAATAATGCAATTTTGTGAACAAGGTATTGACATCCGTACGCACACCTACGCTGATTCAAAAGTCAGAACACTGTATGTATAGGTATGTTACCTCCTGTCATATTTCTTCCTTGGAAAATGTGTTTCGCCGAAAATGTCAGATTGTATGTAGTCAAGGAACTTATACCCAAGTGGAATGCGCACGGCTTATCGATTTTCGGTCCGCAATTAGGGAGGATTGTGTCTCTTTCTATAGGGTGTCCATGCGATTGATCAATGCTGGAATGTTTTAAAATTTCGGTTTATTTCTATGTAAAACCAATCTGGTTTTCAAATAAATAGGGTTTTGATAAATTTATTTCTGACTATCGGGGGGCTCATTGTTCCTTTCTTTAGTGCGTCTATTCGACCGAAAAAAAATCAAAATGTCTTGAAATTTGGGTTCATCTCTGTGTAAAGCAAAACGCCGACTTTCAATGATAAATATAGGATTTTATTAAAGAACCGTGACGGTACATTTATGTGCCTATGGGTGTCTTATGTTAGCAGCAAGCACGATATTGACGCTTAGAACATATATATCTTTAAAGATGTGAAAGCTGTCACACACCTCCAACGAAAAGGGAGGATCCTCCGACCAGGCTAGGTGATCGTGCCTGGCGGGCCGCGGCCCAACGGTTAGTCGTTGGGCGTTGTATATATACTGAGTATCTGTGTAAACTTCCATAACGCGATTCAGCATCTCGAATATTTGTTCTGCGGTTGTGTGTTTCTAGGCATAGTGACATCTGTGTTTTTTATGTGGAACTTAGTTGCTTGTTGTGGCGTTATTCTATTAGTCTGATAGATGACGCTACAAAGGTATTAAGGTAATAAAACAAATGAATATTGTGATCGTTTTTATTTCTTACTAGTTGTTGCCCGCGGCTGCACCCGCATGGATTTCGGTTATCACTGTAAAAAGTAGTAGTAGCCTATGCGTTATTCCAGACCATAATCTACCTCTGTGCCAAATTTCATCCAGATCCGTTCAGTAGTTTTTACGTGAAAGAGTAACAAACATCCATCTATCCATACTTACAAACTTTCGCGTTTATAATATTATATAGTAGGATCTATAAAAAATCACAAAAGATAATATGGATTAAACATTGACACGTTGACAGACCACCGAGTGCTTCATGATTTTACCTGGCACGGTATTGATCCAAAGCTGACATAGTCGACCACATTTTGGAAATCTACAAGCAATTCGAGAAATGTTGAACGTATTGTCCCCCTAATGTAAACAAAAGTTGTATTTTTTGATTTACAACGAATTATCTACTTACTTCAAAAAGGAAATGCCACGACCCGCAAAGGATTCACTTTTGCATCCTATTACACAACACTTTTTTACCCTTTTTATTTATAATTTTCTAAAATCGCATTATTAAGATTCCTAAATGATTTCGCTATGATAACATGTACGGCCATATTGTTTGAAAACATAAATATTAGTTGCCATATGAATTGTTATAAATACTTCTAATAAATTAAAACTTATTATAAATAAGTTGTTTTATAGTAGAAATAAGATTATAAATTTTTAACAATAATAAATCTATATTTACCTTCATGTTAAGAAATCCTCAGCTAAGAATTAGAACGTAAATATTTTTTATAAATAACATCTCAGGTAACTACCAATTGTAATATTTTCTACTAATTTTGTACTGGCATGCTTGTTAGAAAGGGACACATTCCACTCCGTTTGGCTATCTCATGTGGACCGTTTTTCTCCCTGATAGTTCTGCGTACAATTTTGATCTTTATTTTCATGAGCATATGGTTTATTATGGAAATCGATATTTGTTGAAGTACTCAATCCATTAATATAAGATCCTTGGTATGTAGTACACCAATGTTGCCAGAACACAAAAATATATAATGGCTGCGTTCCGAATTCGATCGATCTGTAAAAGTTTAGTCTTCGGAGAGAATAAAGTTAAAACTATGGTTATATAAATAAATATTATTCTATTAGTTTTCTTTAATCACTAAATAGGACATCTTTTATAATAATTTTACTCATTCCTGAGCCAAGCTAGAATATGTTTATGTAGGTACCTACATCAGATTTTTGTATTAGTAGGTATTTATAAATCATAAATATAAACGGAAGATAAAAGCACCGAAACCCAATATACTTAATGGATATCCATTAAGTATAAATATAATTGTAACGTGTTTGTTTGTAAAATTCACTGATTTTAAATGTAGTTAGAAAATTATATATTTATTATTTAATTTACAGAAAAATGTGGCGAGTGGATATTATCTAAAATCAATGTAAGGACTGAGATGCAGCCTATGTCGCCTTTGCTCATTAAACAATACCATCCCTGTTTACTGCTAATTAAGTGAAACAAAATGATAACCAACTTGCTTTTCCTTTGTATTTTTTTTTGTTTTTGGTTATAATTTTAACAATGATCACAGCTGTAGCGATTAAATTGGTAAAGCAAAATATTTTGATGTTATACTTCTATTGGTCAACTTCGTTGTATACAAGATATTCATTTTTGCGATAGTACTTATTCATGTTTTATTTTGAGGTTATGTTTTGTAAACTTTGCATTAGCAAATCCATAAAAATCATACGATCAACGCATAGGTAGGTAACATTGAAACTATTAATGAATTCAACTTGTACTTCAAAATGACAATAACAATTTAATCAATAAACTTAACAAATAAACACGATGAAATATTTAAAAGTATTATAAAGTCTTAAAAATAAAATTATTCAATATGTTTCTGAACGCAACCCGTTTATAACCTCACTTTTATGCGTTCAGCTTGTATTGCATTTATTATTTATTACTAATCTGTGGAGTAAGAAATCATGGAGATCGATAGTCATGTTTTTATCTTAAGAGTTAGATTTATGCAAAATACTTGTTGTTTTATTTAATTAGAGTTCTATATCGCGTTTTATTGATTCATTCAACTAAAAGAGTGGTTATTTCACATCGATGCAAATAAGTTGAAATAATCAGGTTCCTTTTACGAACATTAAGTAGCGACCTGGCGGCCATCTTGTTGACTGCTTGTCCCCGTTTCGGAAGTTAAGTTAACAAGGTAAGGATTTTTAACCTATGCCTCATTTAGATACTCGCCGAGCACAGAGGAACACGAGTATGTGAACAACTTAAACGGTTGTACCTATTCGGAATTTTAATTATACGTTATTTCTTCGACGAATTGTACGCCGATAATCTAAATGAGGCATAGCATAGTACGTAGGTACCTACTTGAAAACGAATTTGTTTTATTTTATATTATAGTTTTTGTTTGTTTGGAAGCATGATTTCTTTTGTAAAATTGCCTTACCTGTAACGCTCATCGTAGGTACTTATAACTAATAAACTATGTACCTATTCGGAGATGTGGGCTAGCTAGCCCACACAAAAAATACTAGGTAAGTTATTTTTTTCACTAGTTTTATATGATAAATATCATTTACATAACATATTTAGTTTATTTTTATTTATTCAGTTACCTACAGTTTGCAGTGTCTACAGGTTAGTTTCACTGGTGTTGAAAAATGTGCCGATAAGTGTAGGTAAGTACCTAAAGTGAGGTTAACTGCTTAATTTGTGCGTACCTACGTGACTACCAACCTAAATAATTTGACTTATGTTAATTCTTCAGTTAATCTGTTTTACGTACTTACCTAAAATTATTACCTAAATTAAGTGTATCTCAAATATCAAATTAATTTGTCTATATTAAGTAATTATACACAAATTATATTAATGTAACTCTAATACTCTAAGTATTATAATACTAATACTCTAAGTATTATAGAGATACATTTTAATTTATTATAGGTAAGTAAGTATCAACTTGCCGCACAAGTAGATTCTGTAATATGTTTTTCAATAGGTAATGTAATGTTGCTAGTTACATTTTCTAGCTATACAAAGAGCGTCGTTAGGATTCCGGGCAAAAAAAAAGTTAAATTATCGATCCTAATTCTGTAGTCCCCTATCTCGCATTACGCACTAAACGCATGCGCGAAGCAACAGTGACGCCCATATCACGGTGTTATTAGACTTGAGGCGTATTTATCGTTTTTTAACAGATAAAATACTAGGTTCAAAAAATACTGGTCTGTCACTGCTACAAGATGTCGGAAATATCTGTTACAGAAATTTTTGTTATAGAAATACTTCTTATTTGAAATACTAGGCATACGGTGGAACTGTGACCTCGCATTTGTTATAAAATAATACCTTTTCAACACAGAAAACGTGTGTACTGATTTTTCAAACTTTCAAAAGTATTTTGATTTATTACGGGACACAATCTACATCGTTCTGCTATCCAAGCCAAAGTGCTTACATATATTTATGAATATCTAGGTTCTTGGAATATTAATTATCAAATAAACTGTTTACTTGTTTTCGTGTTCGTTCCCTCGATTCCGTTTTATTTCAATCAATTTGCAGAATTAAGTAGGTACCTACTTTTGATCGGCTATTACAGTTACAAATATTTTTTTTTTATTTGCTTTGACGTACAAGATATATCTAGTAGTACCTACCTACGGAAATTGTAATGTAAAAATCATGCCTCATATTATAATTCAAGGATTTAAAACTGAAAAAAAAGGTAAAAACCAAAAAGTATTTCTTTTTTATTTTGTCTCGTGTCATCATGATTTATGAATGGCTCCATTTATAGATACGATGAAGTGCCCGTGCCGTGCGTTTTGAGCGACCAGCCGTGTTGGCCGCATATAGTAACGTGGCCGCATGGGTGGCACCCGGTGCGGATATTGTGATCTCACCCTAAGAATCAAAACCAAGAAAATATCTGATAATTTCGTAAGTACTTATATTTTATTAAAATATTACCGATAATTGAATATCATTAACAGAAGTAATGCTAGCGATGATACATTTGAAGAAAAGGTACTTTTTTATAGGTGGGTACTTAATACCTACTTATGTAACAAACAAGCATACGGCCCGCCTGTCTTATGGACTTCTGATGAAGTCTTAGGGACGCTTGCAATACCAGAGGTATTATTTGCATGTTCCCAACAAATTATATTTTACACCAGGGTTTTATGATGGTGTATCCCTGAAATAGGAAAACTTTTTCTTAAAAACGCGCTCCTAAATGAGCGCTGAAAATCTGTACTCAAACACAGAAACACAACTACAGCATTGTGTGTAGTATTCTGGCTGTGGTATTCTGTCTGTCCAGGGGTCCAGTCGGGTTGGCTCATTTGTATAGTGCCCTACCTCGTTTGTTACTGACAAATCTATTAGGTACTTACCCGTTATCTTAATCCTTCTCGAATTAAGCATTTATTTTAATCTATATTACTAAGCCTCTGGTGTTCGTCCGCTTATTACCGGGCTGTATCTTATAAACCATAATAGGTAGACAATTGAATTATTCATAAAGCGTGTAGGTATGTCTAATACCTCTACGACATTTTTTAACGAAATTGAATGTGTTTAACGAAAGCCAAGTGTTATACAAATGTACACCACCCCATTCCATCACGTGGGTGTCGTAAGAGTCGACTAAGGGAGTAAATCCGGCAAAAAATATCCACTGCAAGAGAGATAAAACTCGAAATAAAACCCTATATCAACCTGTCTGGTCAGCGTGGTATAGTAGGCGAATATCCCTCCAAATTTATGGAGGAGACCCGTGCCCAGCAATGGGACGTTTATGGGTTGAGATGATGAACGAAAGCCAAATATAAAGCGGATGAAACTGCGGGGAATTTACCTATTATGTCGTCAAATTTATTTAAATTGCTGGATGGCTTTTTATCATGCAATTTTATTTAATTAGGAAATAACTAGGAAAGTTATACTTAATAGCCCGGCCACGAACCCGCAGCGGCAGCGGCAGAAGTCGTGGCCGGGCCGTAATGATACATACATATTATTGCTTATCGATCGGCCGCTAGGACGTCAGCTGCTGCTGACATCCTAGCGGCAGATCTTTGGACATCAACAGTAAAAGGCGAACAAATTAGGCTTCACCACGATCCCACTGCATACCTAAGGAACAGGCAGTAGGCAAAGAACGGTTGTTTCTAACCACTCAACTACAAAGAGTGCCAATCAATTAATGACCTACCACTGTAGTCGGGGGATTCAACGGCTCGAGATGTCAAGGTCCTACCCAAATCACCTTTGAGGTAACCGGACAGGATCGATCGAGAAAAAAAAAGGAAAAAATTAAACCAAGCGAAAAATAACTAAATTACAGATTGAAGTCAGAGACAAGCTGAATATTAGGTGACAGGAGTTGTACGCCCATACCAAAATATTCACTGCTATAAATCATATACGAAATTTGTATGGCCTATAATTATTCCAAATTATAACAATTGTATTGATCGACAGAATTGTAAGCATTGTGTATACATTTTCATTTATTAATAAAATCACATTTTTCACTTCCGGTCTATTCGCAGTGTACGAATAACTGTTAATCTAAAGAAAACATTATCTTTTGTAAAAGATTTGACGTTATTATTAGATAACATTTAAGTAAGATTTATTATACAAAGTAAAGGATGCAAGAAGAACACAGACAACTAAGCCAGCCAGGTTGGTTAGCAGAGAACGCGTCGCGCCCAGCCTTAGCACCTCAACGTCAACCCAACGAATCTTAGTTCGAGATTTCAAGCTGCAGCAGATACCAGCGGATACTACTTAGTTAGTTAAGTGCCTCTCCTTCAACCTAAACATTCTCACAAACCTAATTTCTTCATCATCAAGGTGTGCTGTCTCATGTACTTTGTTACTACTCATTAAATTCACAAATATACTTGCAAATAATATCATATTAATAATAAGATATTAATCATATATTATAAACTCGTTATATTTAATAATTTTCTGCCTCGTCATTTTTTACATTAATAAAATCTCATTAAATTGTAAGTGAAATTATCAGAATAGGTTTGTAAAATTGTTTATTTATTATTATATTAAAACATACTTACTACATTATTTCATCACACCCCATTCTTACCAACTTTCACAGCAAGGGTTTCAAATCATTTCGGCCGATTATTCCAGGGCTTGTACATCGTTAACTAGCCAGTGCGCTTGCACGCATCATCGCCCTTGTTGCATTGGTTAACCGGGCACGCGTAGCGCGCCGCGCCGCACACTGGTTCAGTTTTTGAAAATAGTGGACTTAGGGATCAAACTTGTCGTATTGCGCTGATTTTTTTTTATTTGCTCATCCCGATGATAGAAATAACTTTTGTTTCAGCGTTTGCTACAAAGTACTTACTTTTTCATACTAAAAAAAAAATAAGAAGAAGTGCTATCCTACCCCGTCAGATATTGAATTAACCGTTCACAGAATCCTGCTAGTTGTTGGTGACACTTTTGATGTATCAAGGGGAGAACTAAAGATGACCAGCAAATGGGGTTTCGACGGATCATCGTCGCCTACAAACATAGAAGCGAGATGCCTGATTTAAATGACTCATCGGTATTTATAAGTCTTGTACCATTGAAGTTGGGGGTCTGCAAACGCGGTCATTATGGGATAACCCGATGCCTTCTTTGACGCTTTACTGCAGACCTGTCAAATTTCAGTTTGCAAAGGAAACCGATGATTTAGTTAAACAAGAAGAAGCTGCTATGAAGGAAGAAATAAAAAATATATCCTCATCAAGATGCGGAAATTTTGAAGCCAGTCATGAGCTGCACATGACGATGATTGATGGAAAAGTAGCTACAATTGTCACCGATACTCCATTTGCAGCTACTTGCAATAAATGTCTGGCGAAACCAAGCGAAATGAACGATCTCTCTCAAATGTTTTCAAGACCTATTCGCGATGAGGTGTACCAGTATGGACTCTCGACACTTCATATGTGGATTAGATGTATGGAGTGTCTGTTGCACATATCATACAACTTAAACTTCAAGATGTGGAGTGCTAGAGGCGAGAACAAGGATCCCAAGTTCTGCGGAGTGGAGAGCGCAAGGGAGTAATGGGGGCTCGCGGATATCTAGCTGGAACCCGAAATTGTATTTTTTCCAAAATTTGGGGACAGTCAATTTTACACCGGAGTAACTTGTACAAGAACAAGGCATCAATGATATTTCTGCGTCTTTTAAGAGACACCATTTTAAAATGTGATAACCTGGCTTCGTATGATCGTTTAATAATTTTGGTTTCTGTTTAGCAATACCTGAGGAATATGCTAGATGCCACAGAAATCTTTTTTGGATACGTTCTAACCTTAAGTTATGTGTGGCATAATGTGGTCTCCAAATTGTGCTGCAAAACTCCAAAATACTACGTACCATGCAATTATATAGCACGATCTTAGTACCGAATCGTTTAAAACCCGCAGCGTTCCTAATAACGAATCCAAGCATTTTTGAAGCCCTCTTAATTATGTTTTTGACATGGGGTACGAAAGTAAGTTCTCTATCATATATCACGCCTAGATCTCGATCGAACTTGGTTCACCTCCCGGATGACGTTAGAGCCCACACGATATGCTGAGGGTGAAAATTTCTTTTTTCTTGTATATTTAACGTTGTAACATTTAACATTTTCGTTACACCACATCGCAAGCGAATCGACATCTTTCTGAAGTTGAATGTAATCATTAGTTGTTTCGATTACTTTGCATAATTTCAGGTCATCAGCATACATGTAACATTCTGTGTAGCGAAGGCAATGTGGAGTATCATTCACAAAGATGTTGAATAGAATCGGCCCAATATGCGAGCCCTGTGGAACTCCCGAGGTGATGTGGTAGGTTTCAGATTGGTAACCATTCACGGCGACATAGAATAGACGGTCATTTAGGTAAGATTCGATCCATTTATAGAGGGTATCCATAGCTCCGGGAAGATTCCAGTATGTAGAGATTTGTTAAATATATGTAATATTGGAGATCAAAGTGGAGGCACATTTCAGAATAAATATGGGGGGGATACCATCGGGGCCAGCACCTTTCCGAGGATCTAACGCCTTGAGTTTGTTTAAAAGGCACTCACGAGTAATCACGGGAGCAGTCAATGGCAGGCTATGGTTCTTCATATTGTGAAGGAAATCCGACACTGGCATATACTGAGCTAGAACTACCTTGGTATCATTGAAAGCCTTAGAAAAGTGTGAGGCAAACATTTCACAAATTTTCAAACAGTCAGACGTTTCTGTAGCGCCATTAGTCATTGTGACAGGGAAAGTACTGGTGCCGCCTCGTTTAGCCCTAATATAAGCCCAGAAACGATTCGGGTTCTTATAGATTTCCTTTTCAACATTATTTATGTAATTGTTTTAGCTATTGGTAGCTAAAGTAGAGAACCGCTTAGTTAACAGTTTAAGGCTCTAATAAGACTCATGTCAAACCAAGGCGGATACTTCCTATTCATAGGCGGTGGCATCAAAGATGATTGTGAGTGAATTATAGTTCGAATTCTCTGGTAAAAATTCTAAGCGTATCATTGACATCAGTAACACCTTCAAATAAGCCTCTCCGTCGAATTTTTGACATGGACAGTGAATTTGACATGGACAGTGAGATTGAGGAGCGTGATAAGATTAAGCAAGTGTTTACGTATAGCTGAGGAACTCGTTAATTAATTCTAATTAGTTTCCTTAAAATACATTTTAGTACTATTTATTACAATGATTTAGTTAAAATCCTTTGAATTATCTATAGTAGGTATCTTAACAAAAATATAGGAACAATAAATGACAAAAACAAGGGGAAGGGGACTGGTTGAGTTTGAAAGTCATGTTATAAAAAACAAAATACTTAAATATATCTAATATTGAAGTATTTTTATAGTGCACTCAAAACGTAAAAATCATTCCAACAAACCTAATTGGTAAATTTTCTTTTAACTCGGGATTTTATATTACTTAAATACAAAATAATGATAACAGTTCTGATACCCACAATGAGGGTAACAACACACTGCAATTTTGGTATCATACTTAACCTCATTGAAATCACGAACGAACACAAAAACGAACTTTCTCTCTTTATTTTGTAAGTATTTATTATAAAATGAAGAAAATTTGATTTTTATAGGATACTAGGTGACCCAGCAAACGTTGTTTTGCTACTAAAATAGTAATGTCGCTATTAAAAAATTGAGGTTGATCGTAGAGGAGTGAAAATTAAGGGTTGTATGTATTTTTTAATGCTGAATCACAAAAAAAAAATAAAACAAAAAAAATGTCTAAAAAATTATAAAATAAAATAATATTAAAAATATTAGGGGTGAACCACCCTTAACATTTAGGGGGATGAAAAATAGATGTTGTCCGATTCTCAGACCTACCCAATATGCACACAAAATTTTACGAAAATCGGTCGAGCCGTTTCAGAGGAGTTCAATAACGTACCTACACCGTGACACGAGAATTTTATATATTAGACTAGCTGACCCAGCAAACGTTGTTTTGCTACTAAAATATAGGGGTTGATCGTAAAGGGGGGAAAACATTCGGATATTCACACATGTAACTAAATCTGATTTATCAGTTTCACAAATTTTAACTACCAACTCGTTTCTTGTTCCTTCAAGTGCAAGAAGATGCTACGGACATTCACGGTTTGACTCAGCAGTCTATATTAGTGAAAAAAAACGATTACATTTACATGCCATATACTATAAATGAACAGCTTCATGTTATGGAAAATTTCGAAGCATTTGCGAGATTTAAAAATTAAAAACTGTCGAAAAATGTTTAGTTGTCAAATAGATTCAGTTTTCATAGATAAAATACGTTTTTTTATGAAGTTTCTCTTTGGTGGTGCTGTTGCCAAATCGTGCAATTTGACATAACGGAGGAATAGTTATACCTGTTGTAGGTATTTGTAAAAAAATATTTTTAACTTATTCTCAATTTATAACTGGTATAACTATACCTAGTATAAAAATGAGAAAAATGTGATATAACAATTTTTATTTGTAAGGAGGTACTCCGAGGTCCAAAGTCCGTATAATGTACCTACGTTCCAAATTACCACGCGGACGAAGTCGCGGTATATAAAATTACATTATTTAAAATTCTAGAAATAAAAAAAGGAGCTAATAAATGGAATTTTAAAAAATCTGATCATCTATATCCAGAGAGCATCACATGACCATTACAACAACCATTACATTTTTTGTTTTTGGAGTTCCAGGGCCTACCTTTCGGCTTTATCATCATATTAGTTCACCAGTAAAATTTTCATTTACTAGTTAAATTGAATTTGCTTTATCCAAGTTGCTTAACTATCCTTATTGAGATATAACATCTAATCGCCATCCGTAAAATACTTATCATTGAGAAGTTTCAGTAGCTCTCTGTTTTTTGTTTCGTCAGTTTCTCCTCACCAGAATGCAAATATTTGATTTGTTATAAGAATGCGAAAGCTTTACATATGTATGCCTTTAATATTCGACAACTTTCTTAATTTTTTCATGGATCATATAGTATAGAGCTGCATTTGGAGACAACAGAACCAAACTGAAATTTAAAAAAAACATCGGTTCATTAATGACGATGTTCTAAGAGTTCTCTGAGAAACATCCTACGCAAAGATAGAAACAAAGATTAAATAAGAACTCTTATACATCGCCAATATCCCAAAAAAAAATACACTGTATTCCTGAGTAGACTAAAGCCAAAAGACTAATTAATAATAATTCCGACAGATATCCGATCTAAAAAATGCACAATAAAAGTGTACAATACCTCACACCCATCAAATAATTATATAAACTGCAGTTATATAGGTCTTAATAGTAACACCCTATGTATGTATATCATCTATGTAGCAGAAAAAAGTTTTACAATGCGCGTGAACAGCAAAAAGCTAAGTTGATCGAATCCTGATGGATTGTGATGGCAATTTTTTTATTAAGAAAGCGGAGGGTCAACCCTCTATAGTTGTAATAAGCGTTGCCCAATTGGAATAATTTAATAGTAATATATGTGCTGGTCATATTTTGACCGTTGACCTGGGACCTCACGTTCAGAACTGCATGTTGAATTTATTATTTTACTACGATCATAATATTGAGTTGCTTTTAATGAACTACTTCTTCATAATGTATAGTGCAGTACAGTTCCATATTTTAAAATACATTATTCTTTACTCAATAAACGAAATGAACTGCTAACTGCACTAAATAGTAAAAAAAAAGTACTTATTTACATCAAAACGTAATCTCCATGAAGCAATAACCAAAGTTACCACAGCAAAAAATACCAATATCTCTATATGTTTACCTATAATATTTGAGGAGTTCCCTTAATTCCTCATGGATTCCATCATCAGAAAGAACTAAAGTGTAAGCATGATCTTTCAAATAAAAATAAATAAATCGGTTCATAAACGACGGAGTTTTCGGTAACAAAAATAAAAAATAAACACAAATTAATTGCACTTTTTGAAAACTGTTAAAAATACAACGGAATTAAGAGCCTCCTCTTTTTGAAGTCGGTTATCATGTCAAGCGCTACGTTAGTAGACATAATGGAAAATCTATTGTTAATCGCGTGCCGTTTATCTATACCTTACAGCTTATAGCTGCTGCTGATTAAAATCAGGTTGGCCATACCTTAGGTAGCCTGTGGGGTTCCGTTGCATCGAACAGATTTTCAACCCTACATTCGGGACAATCCCTCCTACATGCCCACCGCTGTGACTCCTGTGCGCCAGGATTAACAGCGGAGTAACCAACTGATACACCGAGCTTTGACACTCGTACGTCCTGTGGACAACTAAACCTACTGTCTTGGACCCCGCTACGAATTTAATCAGAAGTAAATAGGAGGAGTTAGAAAGAAAAGTTTGCACTTCCCTCCATAGCAAAGCGGGAGACAAAATAAATCTGTATAGGTTTGTAACCTATGAAAACGAGCACCACGGAGGTCCTTAAACTACCTATGTGAGCTAACTTTGATTGTTATAATATGTATGGCAGAAACGTTTAAACGCACGGAAATGTCTTCCTTATGAGACTAAATCCCCATAGTGGGCCGCTCCAGATGATACATGTAAGCTGTTCAACATAATAGTACGATCATTATGCCAAAGACTACACTCCCAGAGTATGTGATGAGCAGACTACTCTTGATCGGAGCCAGGTGTTGAGCATTTACAGTTCGGCGAATCAACTAGCTGAAATGAGTATAACTTGCTCCAAAAGTTACCATGACCCGTAAGGAACTGAGCGACACTGTGATCAACCTCCAGCCATGTCTTTGCCAACCGATCAGTAACGGAAGGAAAAATCTGGTAGAGGGGGCGTCTCTTGGTTGATGTATCCCATCGCTGTTGCCATTCATTAATGAAGATTCTATAAACTTCAGTTTGTTCTTTAAATAATCTGGTGATTTTAGGGCGATCACGTGGCATTAAAAAGTTGGAATTGATGTTTTCACGTGTGGTGTAATAAATCGCCGCTCGTCTCTGTACCTCTAGATCGACAGGAAGGACACCTGCCAGTACTCGTAAAGCTTCAGTGTTGACTGTCCTATAAGCCTTGCACAATAATATCAACGCAAGACGTTGACTCTGAAGCAACGTCGTGCGGCACTACAAATAAGTTGCTGCATAGATAATTTTTAAGGTGTTAAAAGATAGACCCCATGTCGACGTCGATATCCTTGTCAAAGCGTAAAAGCTATTCTTAGATTTTTCTTCTATCGTAAAATCAAACCTAAATAACAAGCTTAGCTTAGCTGTTCCATGTGAAAAATATGCATAGGTAAGTGAGTATATATTAATAAACACACCACGAGCTTATAATTTCAAAAGTAACATCGGCCACCATGCATTTAGGTCGATACGACTTAGGGTCAGAGTTGGGCAAATTGCAATCAGATTAAGGATTAAAGATTACGATTACATTGTGTAATCTTTACTCATGATTAAGGATTAACGTACTTAATCAAAAATATAATCATACTAGAGATTGAGGATTATTAATCTTTAATCATAATCTGATTACTTTTTTTGATTGATATCAAAATAATAATGTAAAAATTAGCCACCGTTTTATAGTGTAAATCAACTTTCGTCAGTTCTTCTTATCGTTTGGTTAGTGGCTAACCTAGTGACAGAGTTATTTAGATCGCTCATATTAAGGCCTCTGTCGTGATCTAACGACTGTTAACAGCAGGGACAGACTTTTAACGTGCCCTCCGAAGCACGGAGACGCTCAGATGAAATACCACTATACGGTCACCCATCTATAGGGTTACCACAGTCTTGGTTGCTTAACCCGCTGATCGTTTATCGAACAGCGAGTGCACCTGGCTCGTCAGTTAAAATAACGTAACGTTCGTAACGGAGTGAAATTGCGTTTATGACTTTACGCACGGTAGGGTATGACCACGGTAGGACTGACTGACGGACGAGCGACGCGTAGTTCACCATTCCAGCCCGAACGCAGCGATACCCTAGTCCCCGCGACCCGCTCGCCCCCCGCATATACCGGGTGGCGCAAAGCCATGTATACCTACGCTCGGCGCTAACTCTTCTTAGAGTATTCTGTGGTAATAATAACAATCAGCCTAGTAGGTACTTATCATTGACATATATTAGTACCTATAGATCGATGGTACTTATAAAATAACAGTTATATTCCATCAATACTTTTCGAGTTTTGCAACCACAAACATAGTTACAGAAAATAGTTCATTTACTTATATTAAATTATGTACCTACCTATAGCGGCATAAACTGCTACTTACATATTAAATACAAATCTATCAGTCTATAATACAAATCAATCATACTAATATAGCAAAGCTGAAGATTTTGTTTGAACGCGCTAATCTCAGGAACTATCGATATCGGTTCAAATTGAAAAAATATTTTTATGAATAATCTATTGGTGGCAGCTTGATGTTATATGGAGGAACGCTTATGGCTATATAACAGCACGCCACGACCAATAGGAGCGGAGTATTTATACGAAATTCCACCCGAAACAGAGTTCGTGAAAAGTGGGACTCAATTTTATAACCTAAATTACAGATTACTTTAATCAAGATTAACGATTACTCAGTAATCAAGATTAAATGTAATCTGATTAATATAATAAGGCTTACTTTCAATCAAATTACTTAATCCGATTACAAAAGTAATCGATTACGCCCATCTCTGCTTAGGGTCATCTAGTGGTTTATCACCACCTTTTGGTATTAACCTTATGTTAAAGGAACGCGAAATACTGGGAAAAATACCCACCATAATACAGCGCCTATAAACATTTGATTGATTCCCCAGAGATTTTACAAGCCTCTATAATCATTTTGTTTGCAATTTTATCAGCACCTGAAGCTTTATTGAGGGGTAGATATCTGAAAATATTGATAAATTCGTCAGTGGATGGTAAATCTGACATCGGTGATAAAGGCGGTTGTGCTGCCCATTGTCTAATCTGTTGGTAGTATTCCGTGTCATTATCTTGTCGATCATCGGGTACAAGAGAACCTAGTAGCTTATTGACTGTCTCTTCTAAACCTACAGTATGTGCATTGTTGAACTTTATGTTATGTCCTCTTTATCAAGCCTATCGACTATTCTACACAATAAATTACCCTTAGATTTCTCAACAGCAGCTTTGTAATGAGATCTGGCAACCCTAAGAGCAACAAGGGCCGAAACATGGGCCTCTCCTATTATATTACGTTTCTTCTATTATATTAAATTTCCTACGCGCTCTACGAAATTGTCTATGAAGTTCAGCTAGGTAATCACTCCACCAATCACATCTACGAGTACTAGTAAGAGATCTCCGACCAAGAGCAACATCTGCGCAGTAAGTGAAAGTGTCTGACAAAATAACAGCACTTTCTTCGGCGGTAAAATCGTTGCGAGTGTAGTCTATGACATGAGCAGCAAAGAGCAAACCGAAAAACTCCCAATTAGCACCTTTTCTCTTATATCTGAAGTTGCCGGCATTACTATAAGAATCCCGTGCAAATCCAGAAGAAAACCCATAAACGATTAAACGATGATCACTACACGACGCATCCGGTAGAACACGCCACCTATCAATGCGAACGCCTCCACAAGAAAGTGTGACGTCAATAGAAGACTCGCCCATTGGGCTGCAAAAAGTTGGTGCATCGGGGGTGTTATGTATAGAGAGGTTCATTTCTGCAATGAAATCCTCGACCGCGCAGCGTCGGTCCCTATCACTGACGTCTGCCCCAATGATAATCTTGTGGCCTGCGAGAGACCGCAAGACGTGGCGAAGATGGTGAAGATGAGGAGTGACAGGACCGGAATATTGAAAGTAACAGCTCACAACATAAACCCTGCAGGATAAGGATGTAACTTCTGCAACGGCACAGTGAGACGTCATTAGATCGGAAAGTGCCGTTATTGTAAAATTAGAATTCGCGTCGTATATCCCAGCTCGTGCTCGTACCTAGTTAGAGTCCTACCACTTATATGAAGTGTTTAAAATAAGCTGTTCTAACTTAAGCTTGTATGAAAGACACTGTTAAGAGCCACATCTATGCTCGCTGGGTTTCTTCAGGCGTTTGCAAGCTACGCACGTAAGTTTGAAATTAGGGGTAAGCTTATCAGGGCAAGCCCGAGTTTCATGTTCCCCAGCGCAGTTCGCACAAGCAGGTGTTGTACTAGTGCAAAACTTATGTAGATGGCCAAATTGTTGACATTTAAGGCAACGTACTACCTCAACGTCATCAATGAACCTACAAGTTGCCCAATGTATATATACTTTATCTTTAGTAGTCGCCAGATGTTTCCTAACTACAGGTTAAACTTTTAATCCTATCCATTTACGCCCATTATTTAACCTCCTGATCGGAGCCAGGTGTTGAGCATTGACAGTTCGGCGAATCAACTAGTTACCATGACCCGTAAGGAATTGAGCGACACTGCGTGTGAACCTCCAGCCATATCTTCGTCAACCGATCAGTAACAGAAGGAAAAAAAACTGGTAGAGGTGGCGTCCATTAGTTGATGTATCCCATCGCTGTTGCCATTCATTAATGAGGATTCTATAAACTAGTTTGTTCTTTAAATAATCGGGTGATTTTAAGGCGATCACGTAGCATTAAAAGTTGTCCCTGTACCTCTAGATCGACAGGAAGGACACCTGCCAGTCTTAAAACTTTTTGTATCGATAAGGTTTTTAAAAGGTCGGCAACGCGTGAGTGATATCCCTGGTGTTGCAAACGTCCATAGGCTACGGTAACTGCTTACCATCAGGCGGGCCGTATGCTTGTTTGCCACTTTGGTAGTATAAAAAAATATATACATATATATAGGATTTTTTTTTTTTTAAGAATATTTTAATGTCAAGAAAGTTAAAACAGACAAACATTGCCAAATAGTTAAAAGGACAAAATTTTCTTTAAAATGCTGTATCGAATTTGTTTAAGAAATATTTTTATAAGTAACCCTCAATGGGTTACTTATGAAAATATTTCTTCATGTTATGGAAAATTTCGAAGCAATTGCGAGATTTTAAAATTAAAAACGGTCGAAAAAAGTTTAGTTGACAAATAGGTTCATTTATTTCTTTTTGGTGGTGCTGTTGCCAAATCGTGCAATTTGAAATAACGGAGGAATAGATAAACCTGCTTTATTTGTAAAAAAATATGTTTGAATTATTATTCTTAATTTATAACTGGTATAACTATACCTCGTATAAGAATGTAATAAATGTGATATAACATTTTTTTATTTGTAAGGCTGTTAATCTATAGCCTACTAGCTGTTACCCGCGGCTCCGCCCGCGTGGATGTCGGTTATCGCTGTAAAAAGTAGCCTATGTGTTATTCCAGACCATAATCTGTCTCTCTGTTAAATTTCATCCAGATCCAGTAAGTAGTTCTTACGTGAAAGAGTAACAAACATCCATCCATTCATACTTACAAACTTTCGCGTTTATAATATTAGTAGGATTAGTACAAAAAAGTTAACCGAAACGGAAAATTTATTCCATTTTATTATATTACTTTCATATTTAATTTTAGAAATATTGCCTATATTTTTGTTACAGATTTTTCTTCGACATGGAAAATTATAAGAAAGTGTTTCATTCGGAGATCGTCAGAAATGAAAATCCACAAAAAAATAACCTGTACGCTTTATTAGAGGTAATTCCAGCTATACCCGTTCAGGTAAAACCCGTACAAGAGCAAACATGCGGGTTTATTCCTAAAACAGATAAGGTTTATGTACCTAAAAGACGACATAGGGTTAAAGTAAGGACTGTTAGAGATATAAGAAGAACATTTGAGAATGACATATATGCATATCTAACAAGTGACATAGAAGCACAAGAAAAATATTTTCTTAATAAAATAAAAAGTGGCTTATCAAAGAACGAAAGTACAATAAGAATTGCAAAAAAGATAGTGACATCTCATAATCCCATATCGAGATCTACTTGGGACATGATTAAAAATATTAACCCAAAGAATCACAAGTATCCTCAACGGTTTGTTTTGTGGAACGGACAACATATACAAGTAAACGGAAGTCATGGCGGAAACAAAACATTAATTTATAATTACGACTTGGCTAATACAAAATCTTCAAAAAAGGAAATTATAAAGGTCAGTGTTCCAAATAAAAAGAAAGGGCTTTTACGAAATTCCTTGAATATCAAATTTAAACCAGGCCCTCTTGGAAGGAAAAAGTTTCTTGACGATTCACATCAAAAGTATCAAGGCGATGTTGAATTAATAGACCTACCTAAGGTGGGGCTTGTTGTGCAACCTACATATGGAACAGCCATGGAACCAACGATTACGCAATTTCTTAATAATGTACGCAAAGAGAATGGCACAATAACTGAAAAATGGGCTGAGTTTGCGGTTTCCGTTCTAGGCAAAGTGGATAGTTCCAATGTTACGCTACGTAATAGTGAGAGCGTGACATTTGAATTAAGATACAAATGCGATCAAAATAGGATTTTAATGCGTAAAGATTTGGATAATTCGTACTTTATTCAAAAACACACATCTCTAACGAATGAAAATATGTCAGTAGATCAACGTACCATAATACCTGAGATAAGTGATATGCTAAATAAAATGTTAGACGCAGTCGAAATAAACGTAAACCAAGATAATATGATTACTGAAGATGATAGCTTCGAACAGACTGCGTTAGAAGATATAAATATGTCCGATATAACTACGCTTGCCAAAGATAAATCTAAGAGAAAGTATGCTGAATTGGGTCGGCTTGATGTTACAGTTATTCAGTTACCTACGCAATCTGAAAAAAAGTTAACACAGTGTTGCGGGAATGCATATTGTTCTTTAGGATGCGTGTGTGATTCCATAAAAAGTAATTACAAATTACGACAGCATTGTTGCCGTGAAGAGTGCATGTTTGACTGTAAATGTGAGTTTTCGAAATATATAAGCATACATTCTTCAGAAAGTGATAGCGCTGATCTAATACCTGAAATAATCAATAGGGAGGAAGAAATTAATAAGAGATTATCTAAAGAAGAGCAAAAATTTCATCAAACTGTTATAGTAACTGGTGAAAAAAATATTGTGTTAACTTCTGAAAAAAGTAATTTGAAAGCATCTAAGAGAAATCACACAAAATATGTTAATCAAATAAAACAGGAATTATTATTATCTATACCAAAACTTAACTGTGAAAACATAGAACCCTGGTGCATGGTTCACAACCTATACAAGTGTTTTTGTAAAGGTAGATTTACAGAAAGTGCATTATCCTGTTTACCTTACAATTCCATTAAGGACCCAATTCCTACGGATGCGAGTTTTAATAATGAATTTTCATCAGATAAAATTACGAAATTAGCTAGTATTGACGCACCTACCAATCAATATGCAAGAACACGTTCCCGACAAGACTTGAGACTTAATAATGATGATAACTTAATGAAGAAAAAAATATATGTGGATTTAAGTGATGCAGGTAATTATTTTTGGATATCAGTACACCAATTTGAAATCATATTTATCGTATAGATTTTGACTAACCAAAAGGCGCTTTGGTTGAAAGCTTCTTCATATGGTTGAGTAATTATTAACATCAGGGCGTAAGCCCTGATTCTTCATTGACTCCATATTAACCGTCAACAGCCGGCTAACAGCCTGGCCACGGTAATGGGCGGCGCGGCGCAGTTTGCCACGCCACGGGAAATTTGCGTTTGCCTCCGCGACCAGTATAGACCGAAAGCGAGATTTCTTTATCAACTTTGTCTCGACATTGTTGGAGAGTAATTAAATTCAATTTATTTGTTTTCAGACAACATTACAATGTCCATAGTGTTGTAGGTACAAAAACTTAGAACTATGTTTGTAAATAAATTTATTATATTATTGCCTGTTCCATCAATTATCATGTTCAACTAATTAGAACAAATTTAATTAAAATATGTCAAAATTAACATAAAATAGAAAAATTAAAGTTATGAAATTATGTCAATATTGAATTAGATTAAAAATAGAAATTATTAGATTCTCTGTTAGTTCTTTCTCTTTTTCTGCATACATGGGAGGCTGACTGCTGTCGCGCTATGGCATAAAAGTAATCCACCCTAGCATCAGCAAACATGTCAGATGCACTACAGTAGCCTCCACAGAATCCTAAAGGCGTTGTTGTACTGGATGCAAAGAGCATTGTAGGCACGTTGCGTATAGTTAGTCCATAGGGCACACGTGTACATACTTTGACAGTAGGCTCTGAACAGCGTCACTTTAACATCTACTATACAGCATGCAAAACTATGTGCCAACATGTTAGCCCGCACCGACAACGCTCTTCGCTCCCTCTCGATATCCTCATCGTCATTTAAAGTCTCAGTCACAATGTGGCCTAGATACCTAATCTGGGAGACACGTTTCAGAAGTACACCATTCAAGAAAACAGGAAGCAAATGGTCTGGGAGTTTATTTTTACTCCTGATAAGCATATATTCACTTTTCTTCTCATTGTATCTTAGCCCGTGTTCCCCAGCATATGACTCACAGATACCAAGAAGTTTTCTCAAGTCACTTAGTGATGGGCTCATCAACACCATGTCATCTGCGTAACTAATGTTATTTACACAAACATCATCAATATGACATCCAACATGAGTGCTGCTGAGCTCACCAATCAGGCTATTAATATACAGATTGAAAAGTCTTGGAGAAGATAGCCCCCCCTGCCCCACTACAAACTCCATGGAATATGCATCTGAAAGCACTTTCCCCCACTTTACATAATTTTTCTGACCGTACTGTCCGTACCAGTAAGCAAAAATGCTTATTATCTCAATAGAAAAACACCTATATATGCGTGCTTCCTAGACCTATCGAAGGCTTTTGACAAATTATAATAAGCTCTGGGCTAAGCTTGGAGAGGCTGGTGCTCCACCTGAACTCATCAGGTGGAGCACCAGCCTCTCCAAGCTTCATACTCATTCTTAAATAAAGTTATGATGTCCTAGAGGACATCATAACTTTACTTACTTTACACAGATCCCGAGCTTATACCTATGTTTGCGACATAAGGACCTAGAGGTTCTTATGTCGCTTATCTTTTTCTTGCCCACAGACAACGATTCCAATAATACCGACTTTGCTCGGTCAATATCCTCAACCGAAAAGCCTGTGACACATATATTAATTAGGCTTTCATTGTCCATCACATCTATTTTGTTTTGAACAAACGCTAACAGCTCATCTATGACAATGTTGCAAGTATGACCGTGTGTCTACTTACCGCTCACAATTAAATTGGCTCCCCATTCGTCGGCGCCGTAGTTTGCGCGCACTCTCTACCCTTTATTCCATTCTTATGTATCCTAATGCTCCCGTTTATTTAACTTCTCAATTTAAATATCGCTGCACGATACATGAAAGAAATCTTCGCTCCTCGAACAATCTCTTACTAGCATCCCACAACTCTGCTTTTCTTCACTCCTCTTTTCCTATACAATCCATCTTGCTCTGGAATGCCTTCCCTCCTCCCTCTTGAAATCAGAATGTCCACTAACCATAACGCGTTTAAAGGAAGGGTTCGGCAACTCTTGCTTCAAAATCTGGCAGATTCATCACAACAGTAATGAGTATATTGTATTATAATATGTATGTATATGTATATATATATTTATTATGTTGATTAATTTATTTATGTTTATATATTTTATGATATAATTTTGTCCTTTTAAGTTATATATTTGAAACGTAACACTTCAGACGAGATACTTTGTGCGCCTACTATAAATAATCTCCGCATCACCCTGTTGGTTGACTGATAGAGAATGCCTCAGGCATTAAGTCCGCCATTATACATTCTGTGTATATAAAGTTAAAATAAATAAATAAATGTTGCACGTTTTACACTTCACCACAGAATACTTAATAGTACAGGTACAGAAGGTTCACTTCGCTAAATCATTTAAACAAATATCAACTTTGCTCGCACACAATAGAGCGCAATTCAGCTCCCCAGAACAAAACTTACCTAATCGTTTATTTACCTACAAATTAGCTCCCTTTGTATTGCGTATTTCTGGACATTATGGTTGTCACTTAGAGATCAATTTTGATCTGAAGTACCTGTTAGGTTTAGGTAGGTACTTACTATACTTTTGTAAACGAGTGACTTTTTAAATAAATCTGGACATGTGGGGACATATTCAATGTAGGTACTTAGTAATTAAATTATAAGAACGAGCAGTGTGTGTCCACATCACAGGACTGGTCAAACCACTAAAAAACAAATTATAATAATGGGTACTAGCTGTTGCTCGCGGCTCCGCCCATGATTATGTTTTTGATTAAATTAAAAATAGGTATTAGAGTTTGTCATTGGTTTGTTTGGAGCCATTTGTCCAGTTGAAATTTAAAACTATTGAGTGATAGGCGGTTATAATATATTTTCCCAATTAAATAAGTACCTACTTAATTGGTTGGACAAATAAATAATACGTCTCTACAAAAACTGTGCTGTACCTATAGTCTACATATCAAAATCTTGCTACAAATAGGTACCTACCAATTATGTTTTTCTAAATGATAACGTGTTTCTTTACTTTGCAATATCCTTTGGAATATTGAAAAACGAGAGGTTAGGATCCTTATCACTATTTAAGCAGCCGAATACTGTGGAATATTTTTATGCCTTTATTTTCTTTAAAATATTTAAAAGCGAAAACGATTCGGTGACGAATTACGGCTCGTGTGCGTTTCGTAGGTAAACTTACGTCGAACCGACGACGCGACCGGCGCGCGACACTCGACTAAATAATCCGCCTGGAAATGTTGCGGCCGGGTACTTGTAGATTCATACCTAAATAGCGGAGTGAACCAGGCCTGACTTCACAATGTTTCCACTAGACATTTTCGCGGCGGTATTACAAAAAACACACCCACACCGGACCGGCGCAGGTGCGTGACTCAATAGGTTAATAGGTAGTTCTTTTATTCAAGGTATAATGCTTAGAAGAGACAATCACCAGACTGCCTCGGTGTAAGTTGTCTTTTAAAAAACAGAGGATAAAAACTGTATTCAGAATAAATCAAAAAATCTTCAAGATCAGACTTCCAAATAGCAAGCTTGCTATTTGGAAGTCTGATCTTGAAGATTTTTTTAAAGGTCTAGCTAATATTTCTGCAATAAAAGTGTCGGTATTCATTATTTCGCGTCGAGTACAATTATACTGTTTTGGTTCTTATACATTTGTTTCTGCTCACCCCCGCACCGTCCGACGCTCGTACGATTCGCTCGGCACGTGCCGCCGGTGGCCACTATGTTTAAATTTAATCCCATGTCGAGGCAAGTGGGTTACGTATTCTGCTACGAATAATAGGTACAAAAACAGCCCAGAGTAGACTCTGGGCTGTTTATGTGCCTATTATTTAAAATAACTAAATATGTCTCTTTATTTTTTGCACAGGTTCTTCAACAAAAAATCTGGAAAAATCCCTTAAAACACGAAATACATCGGAACCTTTTTTAGAAAAGAAGAAGATAAAATTAACAAGTTCAGAAATTTCTAATAATACAATAGATACCAGTTTTGAGAAGACATTTGCATCAGGAATTAATGATTCCTTCGATTTGAATAATTCAAATAATAAACCATGTTCAAGAGTAAATGCATATGAAGGTAGAAAATATACTAATAAACATTATCATAATACCAATTTGAAAAAAAAAGAGATACAGAAACATGATAAGAATTTGACACAAAAGATATTAGATATTCTTAATATATATGCCAAAAAATCGATAGACCCAAAGGCTTTGGATATAGATCAAGAAAAGGAAATCACTGAAACAGATAAAGAAAAAATATTGGTTAATAACCCAGTAAACGATGAGCTAAAATGCCAGTTTACAGAACTTCCTAGTGATCGAACATTTGCAAAGTTCTCGAATGCTATCAGTGATTTCCAATCTAGTAATATTCCTTATATATATTCCAAAAAATCGAAAGACCCAAAGGCTTTGAACATAGATCAAGAAAAGGAAATCACTGAAACAGATAAAGAAAAAATATTGGTTAATAACCCAGTAAACGATGAGCTAAAATGCCAGTTTACAGAACTTCCTAGTGATCGAACATTTGCAAAGTTCTCGAATGCTATCAGTGATTTCCAATCTAGTAATATTCCTTATATATATTCCAAAAAATCGAAAGACCCAAAGGCTTTGAACATAGATCAAGAAAAGGAAATCACTGAAACAGATAAAGAAAAAATATTGGTTAATAACCCAGTAAACGATGAGCTAAAATGCCAGTTTACAGAACTTCCTAGTGATCGAACATTTGCAAAGTTCTCGAATGCTATCAGTGATTTCCAATCTAGTAATAGTGATAAGTCCCAAATCCCAAAAAAAATATCTTTACTACGGAAAAGCGAATTAGTCAGATGGCTTGAATGTAACTACAAAATGTATAAACAGAATATTGATCAAGGTCTTGTTAAAACAAATTTGGAAGCTCCTAAAGTAGGCAAAATAGCTTTGTACGCCTGGGATTTTATTTTATTATGTTACAGAGAAAGAAAAAATCTGTTTCTGGTTACAAAACAAACACCTTATAGAATGTTTATGGGAGTGCACAATAATAAGCCATTTTTTGAGTCGTGTATGAATATAGACGAAATTCGATACGCAGATTTAAACAAATATCCTCAAACTGTCAAAAATTTGCTTATTAATGCAACTGATTTAAAAGATAATTTTTGTATTTTAAGTGGATTAGAACACTGCTGGGAATTAATTGGTACTGTTGCAAAACTTAACCAAAATGATGATAATACCGAACAAATTAACGAACATAGCTTGGTTGTAAATGATGATAATACTGAAGAAACTAGCGATGATAGGTCGGATGTAAAATTCATCCGACTTCATAGCGATAGTCTAAATAAACAACCACCTGAAGGCTATCTAAAAAAAAAGAATAGTCCAACGTTATGTTCATACGAAATTCAAAATACCTTAGAAGGTGAATCAGCTTCATCAAAATGGTTTGTTATGATTATTGAAAATGATTTCAATGAAGTAAGATTTTTAAGAGGAGGGTTTTTTGTAAAATATGAAAGCATTATAAGCTCCATAAATGTAAGCCGAATTTCATCAAAAACAGTGAGATTAACAGTACAAAAATGTGTAGATATGAATGATGGTACACGATTTGGTGTTTATGCAATTCCTAATACTAACGAATATTGCGTATTTATTGGTCCATATGAATTGGAAGATTCTTTAGGAATAGAAATGATTAAACCTTTTTCAGATGTTACAACAACAAAAAGAACAAGAGGGTTTTGGATTGTTACGAACAAAGAGGATGATATGAAAGTTGTAGATAACCCCTTCAAATTTGTGGATTTAGGTAATATGAAAAGTCATGAAGCAAAGCCTATAGAAAATTACTTTAATGAGGAGAGACGTCAAAGCTGTGGTGACAAAATTACCACACCAGAAAAAAAATCGGAAGGAGCCTTAATAAACACATCTAAACCTGAAATTAAAAAAATGGTTAAGCCTATTAAGATACGTAAAACGAATGGATTTTATCATTTAGCGACAGACAGCTTACTAAAAAAGATATTACTTCAAAGTCCTCCAAAAGTTTCACAAGTAGGTGCATCACTTTTAAATCCGAACGTAATTGCTCGTCCAGATTTCTTTACAAAGAGTTTGCTACGGCCGAGTCTTGTTGAACAACCATCTAATGTTGGAAAACTTGTAAGTTTAAAAACTCAAGATTTTCACATAGAAAAAGATGCATGCAACATAAAGATATTGAACGTATTTTCGCAAAAAGGGGAGCCTTGCACTGAAGCAAATACAAAGAAGCTTGATAGAGGCATGTTAATCTTAAAACCTGAAGAAATTAATAAAAAACTGCTTGGGAGACATTTAAATACCGAAATCGCATCATCGACACAAGTTGATGAACCAAATACAAGCAAAGTGATATCAAACTCCACTAAACAGGAACATTCATTACTTACGGACGATGTACAATGTTCTACTACTATCGCACCGTGCACCGTGGATAAAGATGTATATGTTATTTCTGATGAGGAAGAAGAAGATAATGCTAGTCAATCTGAAGGTAGTTGGAAATTTGTCCTAATCCAATGTACAAATGTCACTAATCTCGGGTGGATTTGGGGCAGACAAACGATTGATTCACATTTATTAAGTTACATACTTCCAGGTGATCAAAATCCGAATGCCTCTGAATTTTATCCCGAAAGTGAGGCATTTGAAAAGTTGAATCAGTAAGTGTTTTATTCTATATACAATAATGTTTTAAAACAAATAAATGTACAAGTCATTATTAGATCTTAGTGTTATTGGCCTATTTATAGTATATAATAGCAGCTACATATTTATAGTACAATGTAAATGTAAATCGGTGCTTTGATCCTAAATATACCAATATTCTCAATAGTTACTGTTGTTACAGCTATTTAATATTTTATTTCCGTTTTTAGTGAAATATACACCAAATTTAATCCGTCGAAGCCCTTCGACCTGCAATGGAGAGTTCTGGATTCCACATATGATGTACAAGGAGAACTAAACCCATTGGATTTCGAAGTGTTGCACCGAGTAAGTAGCTTGACGTTCACTTTGTGCTATTATTATAAATCCTCCTGTTTGATGTTACTTACATAAAAAATAAATTTATATTTTTAATCGAGTCCAAAACAGAGGAGGTTATCAGTGCCTACCTATTTATTTTTATGTTTGTATCGTAAATCTTCATCATTTATGAAGCGATTAAAAAAAAAATTGAGCGTATATACTTGCAGTTTTAATGATGGGATCCATTAGAATTTTTAGGAAATCCTCAAATATAGGTAAACATACAGCGATGTTAGTATTTTTTACTACAAATCAAACTTTTTCATTCAAAAAGTATCATTTGGTGAAGTTAAACTGATGAAGAAGACCACAGATGGCCACCGGAACTACTCAATGATATGTATTTCACGAATGGCGATAATACAGGTCGTCCCACGGCTGTGCCACATGAAAGGAAAGTAACTTGAATATTGTAGATGGGACATTTTACTGAAGGAAGGCAGTATTTGAATTTAAAAAAACAATTTAAACTGCATTCATAGATATTTAAATAATTACATGGCTGAATCGGGAATCGAACCCGTTACACGAGAAAGATAATTACCCTGTACCTTTATCATACCGATCGAAAGGCTTCATCATAAGGATTATGTTTTGCTAAATAATATGTTATTTAGCAAAAAATAATCCTATCCTATATATCTGTATCCTTTAAAAATATAATCCTATTATATATATAATCCTAGCAAAAAATAGTGTCATAAATAAAAGGAAGACCATGAATTTTAACATTTGATGTGAAATTTTGTTCAGAAAAATGAAAGTTGACATTGCCGTCACACCAAAAGCCGAGCCGAAAGACGCGTAAATTAGTTTCTCCATCGCAATGCGGCTCGCCAAAGAAATAATAAAAAATGTGTTCCATTTTCATTTTGTTTCTGTGATTTTCATTGTAGGATTTTTGCATTGTGTTGTGATTTTTTTTATTTAACCATGGCGTCTTTGATTATTGACATGTCTAGATAGACAGTTCAAGCGTCGAAACGCCACAAAAAATATCAGCCTACTATAGGCCTATAAGCTCGTGCCGCCCGCTCAGTGCCGATACTGGCATCGTACGGTAAACACGTGTTCTGTGGCTTATAAAAATGACGAATTGCGCTATAAAAGTGTGCAGAAATTACAAAGGACGATTGAAAACCACTAAAAAAGGTATATGTTAACACTTTCGCGGACAGTAACGTAGACACAATAGATGTTTTATTGTCATGACGTCTATAAACGTTCACTGTCCTTCAAAGTGTTAAAGAAACATCAGGATTTATAAAGCATATTTTAACTTAAGAAGTTACGCCATTTTGATGCAATGTTTACAGGGTTGCCTGTTCTTTGAATTCAAATTTCCCATGTAAACAATAATTAATTTAAAAAAATGTTTGGAACATTCGGATCATAGGTAAATAATGACCTGGAATACCACAGGATAGTATTTCATCATCATGATCATCTAGTTATAAATAAAGTATAAAACACTAAATAATAAAATTGTAGTTTATTTAAATTATAAAATTGTGACAGCTTGAAGTGTTGTGCGCAAACTTATTTAATTCATTTATTACAGAATACCTATTGATCCTATTTTAATTAGTAGGTTAGTATTTTTTAATTAATTAGTAATTTTAAGTAATTATAAGGAAAAGACGTAAAGACGATCTCAGGCAACCAGCTACAACAACATATATGTATATATATTGTTACGTCCCACTTCTGAGACCATTGCGGTCAAACCATTGCAACATGGCGGAAGCAAATGATAGACATAGGACGGGCAGCAGCGTCCCTATGTAAAGACTTCCGCGGCTGCGATCGCCAACCCGCCTGCCAAGCGTGGCGATTATCACCATCACCATTAGAAATCGGCCCCAAGTCCCCGGCAGTCCCGCTATTCCTGGCTCAGGTAGCGGCCATGGTAGGCCGCGCCGGCTAAAGTTGTGGCGGGCACCTCTGGTGTGCCAAAACTGGCCCAAAGGCGTCGTTACAGGCCATTTCGGCCAACTTCATGGCCCCGGCAGTCCCTAAGCCCCGAGAGGGCGAGTGGGAAACCGTCGGAGCTAAAAAGAAGGCCAAACAGGCGGCCAAGAGAGCTCGGCGTGCGGAAAAGCGCAAAGCCGCCGTGATGCAGCGCAAGGCGGCTAAGCTTCGTGCCCCTCGGTCGGCTGCGGTTGTACTGACACTACAACCAGCGGCCATCCAAAGGGCGCAACGTATGCAGAGCTTCTCTCGAGGGCCAAAATGGAAATTAACCCCAGGGACCTGGGGATATTGTCGGGCCTTCGATGCAAGCCCACCACCAAACAGGTGCGCGCTTGTTGGAGGTCCCTGGCACCACTGCGGGCGAAAAAGCCGACTCCCTGGCAGAAAAACTTCGGGCGCTCTTCCCGGAGGAAGATATCAGGATGTCGGCCCAGGTGACGCTCCTGCAGGACAGGCCTGCGAGGTGCTTCCGATGCCTAGGGCTTGGACATCTAGGTGCCCAATGCACGGCGCAAGTGGACCGCAGCGACTGCTGCTATCGCTGTGGTCAATCCGGTCACAAAGCCGGCACTTGTGAGGAGGCTCCTCGCTGCATTCTTTGTTCTGCAGCGGGTAAGCCGGCGGTTATATTGGACACGTAGGGCATCAAGCGATCTGCGATGTTTAGCAATTGAGATGCTTTTCTTGATAAAAGTGGCACGCGGTATCGGATCAAACATATCATACTATGTCTCTTTTCTGTACGAACGTTTTCTAGACTACTATCTTTGTCTTGTGTAAGCGAGATAGAAAACACCAGCCGTCTATAGGTTTCTCTGTTTACGCTTTAACCTCTTTTATTTAAAACTTTTACCAGTAAAGTTTTCAATATTATTTATACAAAGCATCGGTAGCACAATTTCAGATAAGTACATAACAAAAAAAAATGCGAAGAAATTTGTGTTCTAGAATTCTACACAACAAAAAATAATAAATCAATATTAACAATAACTTGTTAATCGAATTACAAATAATAAAACAAAACCTTAAAGAAACAAAAAATAAAATTTAAACAAATAAAAAATCGTAAATTGTATTGCACATTCTACTCTAATCTGCATCGCTGCACAACAATAACTTAAACTTATTGAGACTGTTATGAAAAATATAAATATGTTTTATATTGTGAGATCGTTATAGTAGCTGCAAGCAAAATCTATTCTGCCCAGGTACTGTCCTTACAAAAGGAAGATCTAAAACATTTTTACAGCGCGACGTTGGTCTTCAGTAACGTCACAGTAAACAAACAGTAAAACATCTTCATACAAACGTGCCGCTCTCGGTTTGAATGTGTGCGTGCGCGCCGCGCGCCAT
Organism: Trisateles emortualis; assembly: GCA_947095525.1. Lineage (NCBI taxonomy): Eukaryota > Metazoa > Arthropoda > Insecta > Lepidoptera > Erebidae > Trisateles > Trisateles emortualis. The sequence goes on along the minus strand of OX352736.1, from coordinate 9,476,747 downwards.
GTCGGCACGCGATTTCACGCACACGCTAGCATAATATAAGGTAGGAATAAGGTAGCGGCAGTGCGGGCTGTGCAGCGCGACTGTGAGCACGCGCGTACGCTACATGACCGCTTGCGTTCGTCAACTCTCGCCGGCGCGGGCGGCGGACACTTGTCGTAAATTACGAGTATCATGACTTCAAAAAGGAAAAAAAAATATTGTAGTGTTTTCGGGTGCCTCAATAATGATTTCGCAAACCCGGACTTATCATACTTCCTACTCAACCAGAAATATAAGTACCTACTTATACTTAAATATTATTAGAAAATATGGTATTGTATTGTTTATTTCACAGTTTATTTGCTTTATTAAGAGCGTAGCCGAGTCGCATTTTTCTGAATACTATGTTTAGAGCTAAAGTTTATTTTAAGAAGTCTAGTTTTACTATAAAATAGAGGATTGAGTACGAAACATCGTTTAGGTAAACATATTTTTCGCGTAGGTATAGTTGTAATAAGGGCAATTTCACAATAATTAATATTGCAAATTAATTACTTTTGAAATTATTATTTTTTCTATTGTCTGATGTGTTGTTCAATCCAAATATGGTTCCGGTAGTCTGACGATCGACTTATATACTTGTGTGTACATCGCATTTTTTTGGCCGGCGTTCGGGTCGGCCACTTGACACTTGTTTTTGTTTCGCTTACCTATCGCATGAACAACCCTGGGTATCAACGCAAGAGTAGGCTAATAACTCGGCGGGCGGCCTTAGATAACCTACTGTTTGTTTACTGTGGTAACGTAGGCCAATATTATTTAAAAGGTAGGGTAAATCAATATCGCTATGTAATATCTTAAACAAAAACACAATGTCTCTGTAAGTACGTCTTTTCTCTAAGGAGACTAAACTATTAGGATGATAATAAAGGATGGGTTAAAATTTTGACTGTAAACAATGTTTTATAAATTTATTCTGTATACGCTCAATAGATTCAGAATGTATACCAATTGTAATAAGGATTCCAAACTATATCTGACATAAGCATTATATAAAATTAAGTAAGTAGCATAGTTCTTCAATTCCATACCCTGTCTAATAATAAAACCTAGCATTTTATAAGATTTGTTAACTATGTACCCAAGTCACGCCCTTCCTTGACCCTTTTTAAGTTAATGTTATATATTTTATAGTCAAATATATAAGGTCCAGTTTTACTTGTGAAACTTAAAATATATATTTTTTATATTATAAGTTACACGAGTAAAAAAAAAAAAGTAAACACTTCCAAGGGTACAGGTCCAGAATCCAGATGGCATATTGAAAATATTAATATTTTTCATAACAGTCTCAATAATTTTAAGTTATTGTTGTGCAGTGATGCAGATTAGAGTAGAATGTGCAATACAATTTACGATTTTTTATTTGATTGAATTTTGATTTTATTATTTGTTCCTTATAAATTTTGTTTTATTATTTGTAATTCGGATAACAAATTATTATTAATATTGATTCCTAATTTTTTGTTTTGTTGAATTCTAGAACGTCACAATCAGTATTTGAAATTATGCTACCGATGTTTTGTACATTTTTTTGTTTTTTTATATTTTTAAAAAGACAATAGTGCGGGTGACTAGACTGACTAGAGAACAAGCTCTGTGTCGCGGGCGACTTTACAAACATTACACCCAGACTCAGAACAATTCTTTGTGGGTCACACAAAGTTTTGTCCTGTGTGGGAATCGAACCCACTACCTCGTGCACTGCAGGCGCATACTGCGGCCACTGAACCACCGAGGCAGTCTGAGCAGAAAACTTTACTGATGAAAGTTTCAAAAATAATAAGGGTTAAAATATGCCAAATTGCCGTTTTTTAGTAATAGGTACTTCGAATTGACATAGAACCTTCACGGTTTGAGATTTTTGACTAAAACTTTTTTTCATGGTACCTATATGGTTCTTATTTTAAAAAATGTGCAGCATTCAATTGTTCCAGTTTTTTTTTTCAGTTGTTTTTTTTTGCCAGCTTAGACAAGAAACATGGACACCTACTTCTAAAATTCGACTAATTTTTGAATACTAGTTCTGACGCGGAACTAACGCGGCAGATACAGCTCTCAAAACGCAACATTGATATTGCGATCACTGTTGCGTTTTAAGAGGGGACTACTAATGATCGCACCGTGCGATTTTGGTTTAAACGCTTTCGTGATAGAAACTTTGATTTGAAGAACGAACCACGTGGAAGACCGCCCACGTAGGTAACTAACAATGAATGAAAGAGATGTTGTAATCGTGCCGATCCGAGCCAAAACTACCCAGGAATTAGCGGCATGGTTTAACGTTACCTTACCAAAAATATTGAATCATTTGGGTCAAATCAATAAAATATGACAAATTGGGTGCCCCTTGATTTGACTGATCTGCAGAAAGAAACACGTGTTAAATTTGTGCTGCCTTGTTGAATCGATACAGAAATGAAGGAATATTGGATCGAATTGTGACAAGTGATGAAAAGTGGATTCTTTACGATAACCGTAAGCAAAAAATGCAATGGCTGACCCCAGGTCAAACGCCGCAACAGTGTCCTTAAGCAAAGATTACCAGTAAAAAGGTAATCGTAACTGATTAGTGGTCTCAGCATGGTGTTATTCACTATAGCTTCCTCTGTTCTGGTCAAGCAATAACGGCAGATGTCTACTGTGCCGAACTCCGACCACTGACAGCAAAACTAGTAGTGAAACAGAATCACAATGAGATCAACTCATGAATCGATCTTCACCATTATTGCTACATGATAACGCGGCAACAGTTTTAACTCTACAGGAACTGCAATTAGAAACCATTCGCCATCCCTCCGTATTCGCCTAGAGACTTTGCTCGAGCGGACTATCATTTTTTTCGTGATTTGGACAATTTTCTACGTGATAAAAAGTTTTTTTCTCAGGAGGCAGTACAAAATGCACAGTTTGTCGAATCTAGATCACCAGAGTTCTATCGCAAAGGCATAAATGACCTTCCTATTAGATGGCAGCAATGTATATATAATAATGGTAATTATTATGATTAAATAAATATGTTAAATTAAAAAAAACTAATTTCAAATTTTCAGTACAAATCGGCAATTTCATACTTTAACCCCTAATATGTACATATTTGTTAATTTTAAGTTATCTTTAATACTGTTTGCTTTCTGTACCATTCATAAATAAATAATTAACGGAACCAAAATGCACCCAAAATCGGGACAACCATTTATGGATCACAATTTTTTTGTCCCGTGTGAGTATCGAACCCACAACACGCTGCGCAGTGGTAAATGGCAAGGTAACCGCTAAACCACTGAAACAATCGTGCAGTCATTCAGATACAGTATAAATTATTACGGCTACTTATATATAACTTATCGATTGTAATCAGGTGTTTGGACAGCAAGAGACACAGTCTTCACTTCCAGCGCCATTGAGTATCCAAACATATTCGAAGAACCTTCAACAAAAGTATAAATAAAAAAAGTATAAATTATTACGGCTACTTATATATAACTTATCGATTGTAATCAGGTGTTTGGACAGCAAGAGACACAGTCTTCACTTCCAGCGCCATTGAGTATCCAAACATATTCGAAGAACCTTCAACAAAGTCATCCACAACAAGCGCCGCCATAGAGGTAATTATTGTATAAAATGTGATAGCTATGAAGATTAGCAGACATCCTGCGAAATTAGCGTTTTGCGAAAGTGGCGTTTTTCTAATAGGCCCTGAAAGGTACAAATAATAAATTTAATTTTTAACCGACCGATGAGGAGGCTATCAAATCGTGTATATTATTTTAACATGTTTCGCATACACCGTCATTTAAAATCAGATTTGAAGTTTTGGTGATTATGGGATCAGATCTCTCACATATTGTTGGTAAAAAGGAAATTAGGTTCATTTCTACAATACTGTATAAAACACAATTTGGTTAGCATTTATTAAATCCATTTTGGCAGGCATTCCGTTTTTTCTTGGTAGTAACGAGCGTACGTACGTAACGTAGCGAGATGTAATTTTACTTTAAAATGCGGGTTTAATTTTGGTAATCATTTACTATTTTTGTCTGTTATATGTTACTTTATCTGGTGGTTAGTTAAACATAATCCAATTTCTTTTGGTGAACTGAAAATGATGAAGAAGACCATAGATGGCCTGAACATGACATTCTACTACCGGCGCCTTTAAAGCAAAGGATTTACATTAAGTACCTAGTTGTTGCCATGTTGCCAGGTATAATTATTTATAAATTCACATACACAATCAACAAGACTTTCTATTTGTGAAAGCCGTTTGTTTGTTTTTAAATGAAATATATCTGTAAGTATAATATTATTATATTGTTTCAGGTTGAACAAGAGACGTCATTGTAAAAGAGAAAAAAAATGTTAGCCAGTGGGTAATAGTTGTCCTCCAAACTAATTTTAATCAGGGCAGCTGATTTCAACGGAGATCCATATTAAAGCAACTGTCGCCATCCAGCGAGCCTTAATTGTCTTAAACGATCGTAAAGTAGGGCACTATTTTTCGACAGTCGAAAAAAAAGCCCGAATATTGAAATATGATCTAAAGGTAAGCCTTTAGATCATATTTCAATATCCGGTTCACCGATATTCATAAATCTCCATTGGTTTTTTTCCAGCTTTATTCAGAGAAATCACTGTTGAACGCAAAGCATTTGTTCCCGTCTTTTCTACAAAGAATAAAAAGTAACATTCGAATTTATTTATTTCTAATTGATAACGTTCTAAATTTAAAAAGATTTTTATCAGGCGGCCAGTGTCACTGTTTTGTATTGAAACATCGTCTCAAAGCTTATGAACACACTTAATAGTAGGGGAGGCCACGATGCTAAATGGAGATTTACTCAAGCGTCGTAGAGACCTATTGAGTTACGAAGCTTAGATGATAAAAAGAAAAAGATGTTATATAATTTATCCTTTTCATCTGTGGAGGAAGCAGCTATAGATTTTCGAATATGTAGAAAAAACGGTTGCATGGACATACTCGAGCGCGTCAGATATTGAAAGCATCCATGTCCTACGTATTTTTAATAATGTACCTACGTATGTTAATCTGATCGTTTGCATGATGGGGATGGTCGTACGTAAGGGTTGAAAATGAGGAAAAAAAATATCGAGCGCGTCAGATTTTCTAAGGGGATGTTAAGTAATCCTAAAAATAAGCTCTCACCTAACAATCTGACGATTTGAATGTGACGCAAACTCGCGGCCATTATTAGAATGTGGCAAAAATACTCAAGCGCGTCAGATTAAGATATATATTATGGTTCATCTTTATGTCTTGGACGTGCTGTCTCATAATCTGACGATTACCTGGAGGGATTCACCTAATTTGATAATTAAAAATATATAGGGTCGGTCAAAAAGTTCGTGGAATCGGGGTGTTGTTGGGGGGTGGGGTCAATTTTTTTGCCTGCACTAACTGTGGGACTACTTATGAGTGTAAATACCAAATTTCATAAAAATCGAGTCTTTGTTTATTGAGCTATCATCGATCAAACAAGTCAATCCTGAAGAAAACTAGAAAAGTTGAGAAAATCGAGTTTCGTGCTGTCATCAAGTTCGCAAGCAAGGAAAACCTCCCCAAACAATTTTAGTAGAGATGTCTTCTATTTACGGGGACTCATGCCCTGGTAAAACTATGATTTACAGGTGGCACAACCTCTTCAAGCCCGGCAGAGAGTCACTAGAAGGCGACCCCAGTTCAGGGCGGCCTATTGAAGCGATCACAGCAGAAAACATCGATAAACTTGAAAAATTAATATTGAATGATGCCCGTTCAAAGAAGAAACAACTCGCAGCAATGATTGGAGTATCCGATATAACCATTTTAAATATGCTACACGACAATCTTGGCATGTTAAAGGTGTGCGCAATGTGCGTACCGAGAATGCTCACGCCACATCAGAAGCAGCGACGTGTTGCGTGTTGTCGAGAGTTTTTGGACCTCTGTGCTGAAAACAAAGAAGCCATTTTGGGCTGGATGGTGACTGGGAACAAAACTTGGGTTCACCATTATGAGCCTGAGTAAAAGCAGAAGTCCATGCAGTGGCACAAAAAGGGTACACCACCTCCCAAGAAATTCAAGGTGTCCCAATCGGCTGCAATTTTTTTCTGTCTGTTGTATCGGAAGGAAATCAAACGACCGTCTTGTCATAGACTCACTTTATTACTAAAAATGGCCGGCGCGCGCGACGTGCTCGTCGCAGCGAGCTCCGCGTTTATATACATATACTTGTTGGATCAGGATAGCATTCTTGGTTCAGACTCATGATTAAACTGTGACACTTCGTAATTTACAGCTATATTGTTCATCAAGTCTATTTAATTCTTGTCACAGTTACTATCAGTTCTTGTTTACTAAACTATCGCCACTAATAACTATCACTACTAAAATATCTAGCACTAATAAATTGTGTATGGAGTTTATTTAAAACGTGTAACAGTTCCTCGGTGCGCGCACGCCACTGTCACGAGCTCTCTCAGGACTACGTGTTGTACGTCTCACGATTCCTAAATCAATGTTCCTTGCCACACCAAGACTCCGTTAAAGCGATGGTACTTAGCCATAAGTGTTTATCGCTTACGTTTTAAATCATCTTTTCTAATGACCATGCGACACGGCCATCCTGTGAGACTCACGTCCTCGTGGGTCCACTTCGCAAGAGAAAATCGCACAATATCATTCGCTCGGCCAACTCTGACCACCATTAAATGTAACATTTCTTCTTATCACCTATATCGCGATCCAAGGACCCCCAACAGCTGGGACCGACCCACAACGTGCCCACCAAAGCACAGAGACACTCCGATAAAATACCACCATGCGGCCACCCATAGGGCCACTACTTCTCCGGCAGCTCAACCCGCCGATCATCCACCGAACAGCAAGTGTACCTAGTCATGATCGTTACATGATACATGACTTATCAAACTAGAAAAATATACCCTTCCTATTGATTAAGATTTCATATTATGCCACTTAAGAAATCTTTGACTTTGGGTTCACATTTGTAACCCACAATTCAGATAACTCTCAATATCAAAATAGAAAAATATCATAATAGTAAAATAACCAAATAGTAAAATAATTAAATAGCAAAATAACTAAATAGCTCTCCATTAAATCCATTTGTTACCAGGGGCTAATGTGATGTCACTTGTGTCACGTACACTATTGCGCACTCCCACTCGGAGTCGCCGGACCTACTCCGGGTCCACTACATCACCTTGCTGTGTCCCATACAGCTTTGCCAATTCCCGCCGGGAACCGCACACACCGCCCGGCAACCTGCTCAAAGTAACCGCATCCCGTATGATGACGAAATCGATTACCATTGAGCCCATCTTAACTCAATGCGAGCCATTTAACCATATACTAAATCAGTGTCATTATTAATTAAGTTTAAATAGTCAAAGTTTTCTTGCTTTTCGGGCATTTTTTTAATCGATTCTCGTAATTCTAGCATGGTCACACTCTTGTACGTCCGTTGAGAATTTAATTCTTCTAGAATATATCGATCGCCATCCATCGACATAGTCCACGATATCTGTTATCTAATTCTGTTCGATTTCTCTCTTCGTATGGAATTGACGCAATATCACCTAAGTATACAAAATTGATTTAGCGTTGTGCCCAATTTTTGTCAAGTGTTATAATATGTAGCCAGTTTTTCTGTGTTAGGTGTATTATTGTTTCTCACGGTTTGTAAATTTATTTCACCCTCGACAACGGCACTTGTCATCTAAGTTACAGGTCATGCTACGTCACTGATTATGGACTAGTTATTGTAGTTCTATTAATTGTGCAATTTATTGCCTGTTAAATGTCACCTAATGCATTCTGCCAATCCTGCCTGTCATCGGAAGTTTCTACGGCAGTAAGCATTGATTTTAAGACACTCATTACGCGTTCTACCTGTCCATTCGCACGTGGAGATCCTGTTGCAATAAGATGTACCTAAGTTAATATTTGAGGACTGATAATTTTTTTTAAAACTCATTACTCGCAAAACAACGCCCCTCATCCGCTATTATTCGTGACGGTGTACCGAATAATACTATACTTTCTTTAACAGCTCTAATACTTTTTAGTATCTATTTGTTTAGAATGCCTTAGTTGTACAAATTTAGTAAACGCGTATATGAAAACATAAACGTATTCTTTTGAATCTCTTTTACCGCTAATTTTACCAGTAGCGTCTATGTGAATAGTATGCCATGGAGATGATACTTTAGGTATTGGATGTAACTGAGCCTGTATTTGTCCGGAGTGAGATTTTGCTACTTTGCATGTTACACAATTATCAGTGAAATGCTTCACATAACGAGACATACCTTCAAACTAATAGTGATCGTAAACCTTTTCTAATGTTTTGTCGTAACCAAGGTGAATAATAAAGTTATGAATGTTGTTAATATCTAACTACCTTACAGCTCGAGGTACAATTGGAAGACATTTTGTTTGTCCGTTACTTTGTATCTCTCTGTACAGGACTGCTGATCATAATTCATAGGAATTAGCTACATCATTACCTATTAGACCATTGTTAAATTTTTCGACTAGGTCTAAAATATCTGTATCGCGTTGCTGTTTAGCCAATAGGTATCCAATTTAACGAAAGCTTTGATAATTCAAACGCATCTCTTTTGTTCTACGTTTTGAGTGACTGAATTATCCTTTTATGAGAATGTGTGAAAGAAGTCTACGTGAGCTATTTGTTTGCATGAATTATAAACAATTTCAAAATAAAACAATAATTGTAAAAAGGTCCACTTATGGTTTATACGTGGAGTTAAGTCAATCTTTTCACTAAAGTACTTAAATGAGTTATAATCTGCCACTACAATAAATTTTCGGATATATAAACAATGACTAAAGTGTTTAGCTGTATTGATGACAGCTAGCGTTTTAAGTCAAAGAGTTATTGTTTGAGAAATGCGATACAGTAAAATGAAACTCTTTGTCGCTTGCCCTTTACGACTTGAAATAATATAGCACTTAAGCCCTCAACACTTGCGTCAGTATGTAATTCAGTTTGAGTATTGTGAGTCAAATATCATAAGTAAGCGTTGAGTTAGCTTAACGATAACCATTACTTGAATTTGTTTATGTTCTATCCACTTTAAAGGTACCATTTCTCACGTTCATTTATACACTGGTCCTATTACTTCCGATAACTTTGAAATAAACAATGACGGAAATACTATGGCGTTGCAAGCCCTATAAACTGTCTTTGTGAGACTATTTTAGCTGGTGATAAAGAACTGAGAGTTTCGTCCTTACGTTTATTTGGTCTAATCGCACCTGGCTGAACTTTATATTCGTTGTCTTCAGGCAAAAGCTCTTTGAGCTAGATTCGTGGAAAACCTTTCTTTTGTTAGTGTAGGTATCTAGAACATTTTGTAGTCACTAAATTCCTCGTTGTATTGTTACCGATACATTTAAAGTATCGTCTGCGTAAACCATGACATAATACATAGTGTAATGTATTCTAGATTGTCTAGAGCCCTACTTCTTGCTTTCTGAAATACAGACTGAATGATACATAAATCAAAGGACATGGACAGATATTCTTACTGTCTATATAGTGTATAGATTTGTTGTCTTTAATCGCTAACACAATCTAATAATAATAATAGGTAGCCTCAAAGCCATGCTTGGCCACAGCGACCGCTTCTAAACTCACCGCACCTCTCTGGTGTGCTCTCTAGTAGCATGCTTAGTCTATTTTACTTGAAATAGATGCTGGTGGTTGGGACTTTAGTTTGTCACCCACCGCAGCATATCTAACTGTACAATGAAATGATCACTTTTTATGTTGTGGTATGTTTGTATCAACTTCTTTAAAAGTCTTGCATAATCGCTATAATTTAATTAGTAATTCGCCCTGAACTACAATCCCGCGACTCCCATCCGACCGATCCGGCTCATGCTCAAACCCAAAAATGATATTTTCGCCGTAATAATTAGCTCGCCAAATTCCACGAAGGCTACAGCGTCACTCCGATCAACGACACCATGTCATCGTCAAAGAAACATTAATACCACAGAAAACATGAAATTTATACACACACATACACACAAACGCCGGACTGCCCCAGCAGTATCGGAAAGCCTCGCTCGGTTCGCTCGATCGTTCAAATATCAGAAAACAGTTGATATAAAATTTCTATGTTCTAGGAACATAACATAAAATTTATTCGGTAGATACTGAATATTGACACTTGTTCTATTGCTAGTAACTTTGTGCTATTATAAAATATATTTCCAGAGAAAGGCCACATTATTTTACTTGTGAATATTCAGTACCCGAATCAGCATGAAAACAACACACCTGATTGAGTTTATGCGCCGACCTGCGCTACCACGTTGGCTCCGTAGATTATTTTCTTCATGGACAGATTCAGATCCCGCTTCTGATGTTGGATCAGGATAGCATTCTTGGTTCAGACTCATGATTAAACTGTGACACTTCGTAATTTACAGCTATATTGTTCATCAAGTCTATTTAATTCTTGTCACAGTTACTATCAGTTCTTGTTTACTAAACTATCGCCACTAATAACTATCACTACTAAAATATCTAGCACTAATAAATTGTGTATGGAGTTTATTTAAAACGTGTAACAGTTCCTCGGTGCGCGCACGCCACTGTCACGGGCTCTCTCAGGACTACGTGTTGTACGTCTCACGATTCCTAAATCAATGTTCCTTGCCACACCAAGACTCCGTTAAAGCGATGGTACTTAGCCATAAGTGTTTATCGCTTACGTTTTAAATCATCTTTTCTAATGACCATGCGACATACTTATATATTATATACTTATATCTAAGTAAATACATATCATCCCTCCAACATTACTTAGGCAAACCTGTAACAATTACAAATAGTACCAGTATAATATAAATAACTAATCGTTATCACTATGTAGAACATATCTAAAAGTATTTCTTATAGCTAATATCCTTCCTAGGTCTTTTAGAACGAACAGGAGTACCAGCAGTGAGTTCGGTGTTCGCTGAGTTATCAGCAATCAGATCGCTGCTTGATTCAACTGGCAGCGTTGCCGAATTCCCCTGTCCTGTGCGTTCTCTTTCCCCTTTTTAATTCTTTCATCTCCTATTTCGTTAGGTATCTACTACTGAACTCTCAACCTCTCCTTCGGCTGTACCTAAAAGGGATGCCGGCGTTTCGACAGATTGCTGATCACTCAGCGAACTGGGTGTAGACTGGGACTGTTCTTGCCCGTGCGGCATCGACTGCACTACAGAACTGTCTGTCCGCACGGGTCACCTGTTTGACTACTTGTTTCGTCGTCACCCACGCTGGTAAATTTTCTGAGCTGATCTAAATGTCTTATACCGTTAATTTCATATTCTTTAAAATAAATTAACGTCATCATTCTGGAGCCAATAATTTTTGTGACTGTAAGCAAATACTTTTACGAGCTATAAACCACTTGGCCCATACAGTCTCACCTATTTTGAAACATCTACTCATTTTAGATACCGCTGGTACGGTGTATGTGTCATTTTCGTTATTAGGTAAAATTAAATCTAGCTTACATCTTAAATTACGTCCTAACATTGACATCGCAGGCGTGTCGCCTGTTGCACATTGAACAGTATTTCTATAATTAATTAAAAACTCTTGCAATTTTTCTACAATATTCCTTTGACAATTTTCGCCACTATTATACATTTAATCATTTTTTTACAAATTTTCACAGAGTTCTCTGCTTGGCCATTGCTAGCCGGATGATAAATGGGCGAATTTAAATGTCTAACACCGTTTCCTTTACAAAAGGCATGGAATTCACTAGATTAATTTTTACATCATTATCTGACACAATAACATTAGGTACACCGAATCTACAAAATAAATATTTAAGTTTGTATATAAGCGCACTGGTAGAAGTGCCGCGGTCCATCTGAACACACTCCAGCCATTTAGAAAACGCATCTACTATGATAAGATACTCTGCCTGCCCTATGCTCATATAATCAATGTGGATACGATACCATAGGGCGGGCGGGCGCGGCCAGGGCACGGACGGCGCGTGTGGAGGCGCCGGCCGCACTGCGGCGCACGCGGCGCAAGCGCCTACCCAGCGCTCGATGTCTGCGTCGATTCCGGGCCACCACATACGGCTACGAGCTGCGCTTTTGGTTTTAACAACACCAAAATGTGCTGAATGTAACTCTTTTCTATATATAAATGGAATAACTATTTTATGGCCGCGGAACAAACAACCATTAATAAGTTCTAAGTCTGTTTTACACTTAAAATACGGTAATACTTTTTTACACTGGATTTTTCTAGGCCAACCATTATTCATGTATTTAATTACTATTTGTAACACGCTATCAGTGATAACCGCTCGCTTAATGTCGCTAAATAAAACCGGTTCTACAGTAGGCTCTAAAAATAATAAAAATGAATTCGAGCTATTGTCATCCTGTTTGCTAACTACTGGCAATGGAGCCCGAGAAAAATAATCAGCAATTTGATTATTCTTACCGTCTATGTACTGCACTATATAGTTATACGCGGACAAAATTAACGCATATCTCTGTAGACGTAAGGCAGCGGTCACGGCTATTCCTTTTCCTTTACCAAATATAGACAAAAGCGGCCGGTGGTCCGTTTTTAAAATAAATGGATCCCGCCGTCCATACAAGTATTGGTGGAAATGCTTCACCCCAAAAATAATAGCCGTTGCCTCTTTTTGAATCTGACTATATTTTTTTTCACTCAACGATAGTGAACGTGAGGCGAATGCGATCGGTCGTTCGCGGCCCTCCGCGCTCCGGTGTGCTCGCACAGCGCCGAGCCCCCCCGGTCCGGCGTCCACCGTAAGCACTAAGGGTGCTTCTGGGTTAAAATGCGCGAGTACTCGTGAGCTAGCAAGCTCACCCTTAACGCTCTCAAATGCTTCCTGTTGTTGTTGTTCCCATAGCCACTCTGCGCCCGCGCCTAATAATTTGTGCAATGGGTTCAATAATGAGGATGCATTGGGAATAAAATTCCTGTAAATTTACTACGCCTAAGAAACGTTTAACTTCTAACACGCATTTAGGCGCTGGTGCCTTTAAAATAGCTTCAACTTTAGTTGGACATGTTCTTAACCCTTGTTTATCTATAACGTATCCTAAATAAGTAACGCTATCTTTAAAGAAAACACATTTATCTTTTTGAAGGCGCAACCCTGCATCTTGCAATCTTTTTAGCACTTCTTGTAATCTGCATAAGTGAATTTGTTTCGTTGGCCCTGTAATACAGATATCATCGAGCCATACGCTAACCCCTTCTAAACCTGAAAATAGGGTTTCCATAGCCCTTTGGAATATAGCGGGCGCGTTGGCTAGTCCGTAAACTAAACGCGTGTAGCAAAATAATCCTTTGTAAGTATTAATGGTTGTCAACTTTTGAGAGGATTTAGTTAACTTAAACTGGTTATAAGCATTACTTAAATCTATTTTTGAGTAACTCTCCCCTCCCCCTATTTTAGAAAATACTTCTTCTATTCGTGGAAGAGTATACTTGTCTACCATTAAATCCTTATTTAATGTACAGGAAAAATCACCTGCTATTTTGAACTTGCCGTTTTCCTTTAAAACTGGCACTATAGGTGTGGCATATTCCGAATAACTAACTGGCAACAAAATTCCTAAATTAACTAGTCTATCAATCTCCTTACTGACTCGGTCTTTGAGCGCAAATGGCACAGTACGTGGCTTAAAAAAATTAGGTACACTATTTTCTTTTAACTGAAGTTCTACCTCGAGCTTATTAAAACAACCTACTTCGTTTTTCCAAATGTCTGGGTATAAGTTCAACAACCGCTGCACTTCTTCAGTGTTATTGTAATGTATGTTGTTAGATAAGTTATTACAAGCTATACTATTATCCGGCGCAAAATACATTTTAAATGTCACCATAAAATCACGACCGAGTAAAGGCGGTCCGCCATTTTTTATAACGTAAATTTTTATTTGTTTACACATATTAGCATACGATAATTTAGCAACAAAATATCCTAAAGGTATTATTTTATGACCATTGTACAGGCACATAGTAATATTACTTTTATACAACTGTAATTTACAAAAATGAAGTTTATATAAATCATCCGAAATAATCGTAGCACCTGATCCTGTGTCTAACTCCATATACAAGTATATTTTATCTACCTTTACACATACTTTAATAGGACTATAACCAACATACCTCATGTTATATAGTTCACACTCCTGGCAGTCACCTCCATGTGAGGTCTCCCCCTCTTCCGCATTAATGTTGTGAATTCGCGATTGCCTATTCGCACAAACTCTTTTTAAATGACCTTTTTGCCCACAAATGGCACACTTGTAGTTCTTGAACCTACACTTTACCGCACTATGGTTTTTTAACCCGCACGCTGTACACCGCGGTTGATCGTCGTCGTCGTCAGGCCTGCGCCCGGCCCCTGCGCCGGCGCATGCCGCCGCTCGGGCTCCGCTGGACGACGGCGCGTCCCGACGCAACCCGCTGTGTACACGGTACACCGGCTCTTCCTTCACGACAACCTCTGTGCGCGCCTGTCGCGCACAAGCCGCCTTCTGCACAGTTTCTAACGCCTGTGCAAATGTTAGGGTTTTTGAGTCACACTCAAAAAGCTTATCACGTTCTCGTCCTGTTTTGAAACCCAGTACGAAGCGGTCGCATAGTAACGTGTCCAACTCCGTGCCAAATTCGCAGTACACTGCCAATCCTCTCAGCCGTGCTGCCCACTCCTCGATGCTTTCACCGTCAGATTTTGTGGCTTCATAAAACTTCGCCCTATCTGCGAAGGTTGACCTTTTTGGCGTAAAATGCTTTTTAAGTACACCCACTAATTCACTAAAAGCGATTTCTTCGTACATTTTTCGGATGCACGAGGTTCCGAACTAGACGGTAAGATTCCTCCGATAGATATGTCAAAAGTACCGCACTTTGCACTTCATCTGCGATACTATTTAATTTAATGAACTGATTTAACTTCCCATGATAAACCTCCCACTCATGTATTTTATGATCGAATTCCGACAAATTTCCAATAAACTTTGCCATTTTCGCACACGCGGTTTTGGTACCTATAAACTACCTCGTCGCCAATTGGGTGCTCCAGTTCGAAAAAAGGCTAAGTCCTCTTTTTTACTTTTGAGCTATGAGCAAAATAAGCATAAATTAATTTTTTGAAAAGAAATCGCGCGGTGTCTAGAAATGAAAATACCATGTTTTTATAGAACAAAATAAACTCTTTATTTTAGTGTTTAAAGCAAATCTTTTGAACTTATTTTAACACCAATAATTTGGAAAATAAAGATTTGGACTTATGTTAAATAATCAGGACTTAAGGATTTCTCATGGACTTTTCATGGACTTAGGAATTTGATAAATTGAAATAGTTTCTTTAATATACGCGTAAAATCAAATTAGGGTAATAATTTTACAAAATCGTACTAATAATTGAGTTTAAAACATAGAGTAGTATGGTTTATACATTACTTAATAAAATAAAAAACATTAATCGGAACAGGCTGAAATAAATAAAGGTATAATGACGACGATAAGGTAGGATGACGAATTTAGTTATTCTATTTCGTCATCCAATTCTTCAGCAATTTGAATTTCCTTTAATTCAGCCTGTTCCGTAATCATATTCTCGTAAAACTGATTTTTATCTTCTGGTACAAATTGCATTAGCTTTTGAAAATCTTTAGCTTTTGAATTTTAATTTCAAGTCCATAGAACTCACTTCAAAGTTTTCTGGAGTCTCGTTGAACAATCCAGCTTCTTGTATAAGTCTGAAGTATCATTACTCATTGTTACTAGTGTGTATAGTTACTTGGGAAGAGCCTCCTCGCGTCGAGATTGGTTACTTGTCCTGCGGACGTTCAGATTCAAGCATCTCCGCTGACTAACTAATCTTCCCACAATGACATGAAAAACCAACTTCAAAATATTGGTCTAAGGGTCTTCAGACCAGGGCCATCAAATTTGTAAAGAACCAACTTTGAGAAATTCTCTTTTCAGCAAGATAATAATTATCTAAATATGTCTATGAGCAGCGAAAAGTATGCAATCAAATTCAATAGATCCTTCCTTCTTTTTTTGAAGTTGGTTAATTTATGTCGGCCGGCACAAAGAAAAGTACTGATGTTTGTTACTTTTTTTAATAAAATAAAAACATTGCAGTTCTTGTGCGTATTACGTACTTTATACCTTGATAATTTCTCGTCAGGATTCATTATGTTTCACTAAAACGTAACACTTTACTATCACACCAAGTAACACTTACAATAACTTTAAAATGTCGAAAGAGGGTACTTTACAAGATATTTTTCACTTAATACCTCAGAAAAAAAAACGATCAACAAGTTTAAATCTGCAGCATAATGTTACAAGATTTTTAAATTTAAGTGTTTTTTTAGTAAAATCTTATGGACTTAGGGATTTTAGGACTTATGGATTTTTTGAACTGGAAGTGACGTCAATTTCAATTTTTACAATTTTAAAAAACCCACTTAGGTATTATATATCAAAAAACCGATTATACCTATCGATAGAGAAAAATACGGTTGATCAGCCTGTGTTGTTAGCGGAAAAAGCCCTAAGTGTGACTTAGGGATTTTTCGATTTGGAGCACCCAATTGTTGTATCGGAAGGAAATCAAACGACCGTCTTGTCATAGACTCACTTTATTACTAAAAATGGCCGGCGCGCGCGACGTGCTCGTCGCAGCGAGCTCCACGTTTATATATGTATACCTAATTATATCTAAGTAAATACATATCAGGGGTGGGGTCAATTTTTTTGCCTGCACTAACTGTGGGACTACTTATGAGTGTAAATACCAAATTTCATAAAAATCGAGTCTTTGTTCATTGAGCTATCATCGATCAAACAAGTCAATCCTGAAGAAAACTAGAAAAATTGAGAAAATCGAGTTTCGTGCTGTCATCAAGTTCGCAAGCAAGGAAAACCTCCTCAAACAATTTTAGAAGAGATGTCTTCTATTTACGGGGACTCATGCCCTGGTAAAACTATGATTTACAGGTGGCACAACCTCTTCAAGCCCGGCAGAGAGTCACTAGAAGGCGACCCCAGTTCAGGGCGGCCTATTGAAGCGATCACAGCAGAAAACATCGATAAACTTGAAAAATTAATATTGAATGATGCCCGTTCAAAGAAGAAACAACTCGCAGCAATGATTGGAGTATCCGATATAACCATTTTAAATATGCTACACGACAATCTTGGCATGTTAAAGGTGTGCGCAATGTGCGTACCGAGAATGCTCACGCCACATCAGAAGCAGCGACGTGTTGCGTGTTGTCGAGAGTTTTTGGACCTCTGTGCTGAAAACAAAGAAGCCATTTTGGGCTAGATGGTGACTGGGGACAAAACTTGGGTTCACCATTATGAGCCTGAGTAAAAGCAGAAGTCCATGCAGTGGCACAAAAAGGGTACACCACCTCCCAAGAAATTCAAGGTGTCCCAATCGGCTGCAAATTTTTTTTTTACTAATCATCCTTTATGGTTGACGGGCGGCCATATATATAGTGTTCATATCTGGTGGAGGTACTTAACCGGGTACAAGGTATCCCCCTGTATATTAATCTGCCGCGCTTTGGTTAGTCCCGAAACTTAACTTCATGGGGTCCCCTTCTATAAGTAGATGTTGGTTAATTGGTAAAATTTGACGAAGCAGAACTTTTATGGACTTGACCCGTTGGAACAAAAAAAAGGCTTGGCAAATCGTAACATGCGGGATTGCCACTCGCGAGTGTTCTGAAAATTCATTCATAACAACACATATTATATAGTTTATTGTATTAACATCCATTAATCCACATAACAATCCATTATTACTGGTAAAATGGGCCGTGGCAATCGTGTCTTAATATTTGACAAATTAATAAGTACTTTCGCATTGATTGACAAATCAGAACCAAAATGTGCGGTTAAAACACGTTTGACCAATTTTATTATAACTTTCTTTGGACTTGACGCATTGGTTACGGTACTTGTTGACTTTTTGGTCAAAAATTCTTTACAATTATGGCCTTATGCGATGGCGAGTTGTCGTGGTGTAAGTACATCACATCACATCTCAGCCATCAGACATCCACTGCCAGACGTAGGCCTCCCTCAAGGTTTTCCAAATCATTTGTTCCTGAGCTGACCTTGTCCATCGGTTGCCCGCGACCTTTACCAGGTCGTCGGTCCACCTTGTTGGAGGCCTGCCCACGCTGCATCTTCCAGTTCATGGTCGACTACCCATTGCTACTTAATTAAAGCAATTCTTCGAGCCATGTCGGTCACTTTGGATCTCATCATTTCTGATTCGGTCTCGCAGGGTAACTCCAAGCATAGCCCTCTCTCCATTGCTCTTGTCGTGGGGCAAATCCAAGAATTCTCTTATCCGGCCTTTTTCGACGAATTTGCTCTTTCCAACGCCGCATAACGCTCACATAATATTCTTTATTTACTGTCTGACCTTCTGACAAGAATTCCGAGTGCACAACATCGCGATAGTCAAAGAAAACAGTTACCACGACTTTGACTATTGATCGAATCTGGCGTGGTTTTTTCGGTTTCGGTTCAGTTAAAAGGCCCCAGGCAAGCTTGTTGATTGGTTTGCATGTCAAACTCATAACCCATGTCCATGAATTGACGAGTTCTAGCTTGCCTTCAGCTACTTTCACGCCATTGAGATTTTGAAGAAATTTTAGATCTTTCTGGACTAGTCAAGCGGCAACTTGTTTCATGCCCAAGTGATCGCTTAAAATGGTATTAATTGATTCGTGCGACACAGAACGATTAGCGGCTATCTCTCTTAAACTTAAATGAGGACTTTCAGTTAGCATTTCCTTTAACTTTAGTTGAAAATTTGAGGTCGTTGATGGCCGACCAGAACGAGGCTAATATCTCGACCGCTTTTGAATGCACTGTACCAATCATATATTATGCACGTGTTTTTGACACAGTCGATTTACCGTAACATTTTTGGCGACTCGGAACATGAAATTCCATTTGCGATACAAAATTTGAGACAAGCTCTTTGTTAGATGTTTTTATCCAATTTATAATATGCCAAACAATTGAGATGAACTAACAAAATCGAGCACTGTGTACCTTAGATAAAGTACATAAATACCTAAACAAACTAAATGACAGATGGTGCCCAAACATTGCACCTATATAAAAAAAACAGTTCTTAGTTCTTACCAACTAGCCGACAAAAAAAGAATTATTTGAATTCAATTTGGAATAAGAATTAAATCTTCTATTCCCGACTGAGTTCCCGACTTTTTTACAGAATGTATTCCTTCTAAAATAAAAAGTAGACGCACGATTTCGCGCGCATTTGTGCGTCTGAACACTACAAACGTCTTCTTTTTAACTCAGAAGGAATATGTTAAGTTTTAGATATGACACTTCGATTCTGCGCTAGTATAAATCGTTGTTCTTTGTTTTTATTTTAAGACTGGTAATGTTTGACTGAATAATTTTAAATTATTAGTTTCTCGTGTATGTACCTAGTGATTATGAACTATGTTAGCTGTACCTAAGGTTAGCCATATAGCATGGCATTGGAAATAAACAATCTTGATTTTACAAGTTTTATTTTGGCATAAAATAGTATTAAGTACTTACCTAAAATATCGGCAGTTTTATTTTCATATTACATTATTACATAATGTAAATATTATTTCATTAGTTTGAATTTTAACTAAACTTAATAGGAACGTGTTGAAATAACATAGATAGATAGATAACTCTTTATTGTACACCAAAATACATATTGCTTACATAGTTTCAAAATAATATAATAAAAGCAATTTCTTCCAGGCAACCTTAGGATGGACAGAAATGATAGATACCTAAAGATGTTTATAAAGTGAGCAGTTTGGTGTTGTTAGTAGATGGTAACATAGGTGTTTACATTGAGTTATAGGTAAATAGAGTCGACGCTTGCTTGCCAATTGAAGGCCGTTCATTTTAAGTGCACGAGCGTGCACTTAAAATCAACACCTGTCAGTCACTTGATAGATACTCTCGCTAGCTTTTGGGCGCCAAAATTTTTACCATTGTTAGGTACCAGGAATAAACTAACAATACCGAGCTCAAAGTTAACAATAGTCCATTCTGGCCCACCCATAATATCAGTAAAAATCTATAATAAGATTCCGGAGGCAATAAAGAATGCTACATATAGCTATAATATATTTAAAAACAAATTAATTAAGTCAATATCTCTTGCAAAAATGTTACTATAATCTGCAAGTTTTTCGGTGACATTGTTAAAAAACATTAAGTAAAACAAAGTACATAAATGTAGATGATAGCATATAAGTTTATTATGTAATTACATTTTAATTTTAATTAATATTGAAAGTATTGATATTGGATTGTATAAAGATTAGAAATAAAATAAAAGTATGAAGGTATAATATATGTATGTGTAAAAAATTTATTGATGTATAATTATCTTAATTTTATTTGTTTAAGAGTATGTAACTGTAGATTTAATTATTATAATAAAGACTGCTGCAGTGCCCTGACAGGGTTTCATTTCAGAATTTGAATTTGAAAATACGAAGAAAATATTTTGCGGACGCTATATTGCTTTGTTTGACATAAATCATTCACAGTGTAGGTACAATACTACATATACATAGTATTGTACCTACACCGTGTATCTGAATGCTATGTTTTTGAATAAAAAAATAAATCTAAATTAGATTTCATTGTATATTTAATTATTCAAAGTCAAACTCATTTTTCATTTAGATCAAATACATGATACTTATGAACGTCATAAAAACAAATGCCAGCATACTTTTTTCCTACGGCCAATTCGCTGACTATGGTAGGGCCTCGAGAAGAATTGGCAAGAAACTCGGGTCGCTCTTTAATCGCCAGATTATAACATTTACAATTTGGTATAGGTTACAATATTAGTGGTAACGAAAAGGAACGGAAACCATTATACCATACAGAATGAAATTAAGATAAGTATTTAATTTAATTAATTAAGAAACAATACGAGTCAAAAATAAAAGAATGAATTTAGTATGGTAATAAGGGATCGTTTCTTTTTGTAAAAATAAGATAGAAACGTGTCGAGATCATATTGCAATCTTAGTAAAATCTAAAAACTATTATTTAAAAATAAATCACGCCAAGATTGACCAGCCACCCCAAGTAGCACCCGTTCACGAGCATGACGCACGGACCAGCCATCATTTCCTTCGCCATATTAGAGGGAAGGAAATGACCCGGCCAATACGACACCACAAGCAATGACATCTCAGTGAGCATGACAATCAAGGACATAAAAATAAAATAAAAACTAAATAGAAAGTCAATAATGATCACAAAACGTTTCACATGACATAAATTTCAATTATAACTATTATTCTTATATAATTCTGCATAAAAACTAGCAACTAATCCCATGACTTTTTATCATTTAAATAGTCGTTAATAGTATAATAACCCTTGCTTAAAAGATGATTTTTAACTATTAGTTTGAATTTGTGTAAGGGTATGTTCATAACTTCAATAGGTAGTTTGTTATGAAATCGTACCCCGAGTCCCGCAAATGAATTGTGGACTTTATGTAGACGGTGATACGTACCAACTAGTTTGTGTTTTTGTGTTTACTGAATGAATGTCACTGTTTTTACAAAACAGGTGTATATTTTGTTTGACGAACATAATGTTGGCAAAAATGTACTGCGATGCAACAGTGAGAATGCCTATTTCTTTGAACTTTTGTCTAAGTGAAACTCGTGCGCCTAAATTGTAAATAGAGCGTACTGCTCTTTTCTGGAGTATAAATATAGTTTCAATGTCAGCAGCCTTTCCCCACAGTAGAATGCCATAAGACACGACGCTGTGAAAATAACTAAAATATACAAGCCTAGCTGTTTCTACGTCTGTAAACTGCCTTACCTTTCTAACTGCGAAAGCTGCGGAACTAAGTTTCCCTGCAAGAGAAGATATATGGCCCCCCCACTGAAGCTTCCGATCTAAAGTCAAACCCAAAAACACTGTAGATTCAACGAAACATTTTTTTTTAATTTAATTTATTATTATATGTATTGGTGCCAAACCACAGAAAATTTGGACGATGTGGTCTCTACAGTCAAAAAACTTATGTTCAGAGCTGTAATCAGTAATCATGTTTTTTTTTCTTGTAATTTGTTTTTTGTTTGAGATCCAATAAATAAATAAATAACTAAAAAGAGAAAAGGGCCTAGAATTGAGCCCTGTGGGACACCCATACCTATGGGTAATCCTAGAGATCTACTTCCATTAATATCTACAAATTGAACTCTATCACTTGGGTAGGTGGCAACAAGGTACTCAACCTTCATCTCTAATACCGTAATACCTGAGTTTTCTCAGAAGCGTATTGTGTTCAACAGAGTCAAAGGCTTTTGAAAGGTCGCAGAAAACACCAATAGCATCCATCGAATTCTCCCAGTCTTTGAAAATGTGCTTTAACAATATAACTCCTGCATCTACTGTAGAACGACCCTTTCTGAAACCATATTGCTCATTATGTATTGGTTGAGTTATGAGTTTCGTTTGATTGGTAAAAGAAGGAACACAACATATGAAATCAAATAATTAAATCCGTTCATAAATATACAAAAAAACCTTGATAATATTGTAAAGTATTTAACCATAAATAAATAAAAAGAGATTAATCACACAAATAAAAACCATAAAAAGTTTCCGAATTCCAATGAAGTTCGTTAGGCATAAAACTATTAATAGGTATATTGTCCGGTCTGTAGCCTGTAGTTCATATTAGTTTATATTTTTGTTATCGCTGCAGCTGATTGGTTGATAGAAATCACTTTAAGCGAAAAAGCGCTGCATGAAACGCATGCATGCATGCATGCACCTTCTGGTTAGACGACTATTATTATTTCAGCGCTGCAAGCGAACTATAATTTAAACCTTTTAAAAATGCTTGTTCGATTTTTAAAACAGTTTAAACATGACTTAAATTTAGCTCAACGCGGCAACTCTATTTACTAAATCTCAAGGGTGTTTAGGATCAGTAATATGAAGTAGGTACTAGACCGGACGGGTTGATGCCATTAGACCGTCGCTAGTAAGAATAGGTAAGGTGGAAAAACTAGACCGGACGGGCTGGGAGCCCTTAGACCGTCACTTTGTACGGTTCCAACCACAGAAATAGATCGAGATAGAATAGTGATAAACACATTTCTGTATATATTTCGCGCGTGCCACTATTTCAACAAGCCACACCCACTTTGCGGGTCAACCAGTTTAAGCGAGCCCGAAGTAGTGAGGAGACACATTTACCCAATTATCGACAGCCATCTATGCAACGTAGGGTGTTGAAGTACCTATTTATTTTTACGTAATAATTTTTTTTTTGTCATACATAAATGAAAACAATTAATTACGTGTTATTACTTAAATTTTATTAAGGTATAATGATAGAAAAGTAAAACTCATTACTTTAATTAAAACGTAAATATAACTGAATGTTTTAGATAAGTTACATTAAGTACTAACTCATTTTTTTTAAATAACAATTTAAAAAAAAGGTCCTTATATGATGACTATGCTAAAAAAGTATGGGCGCTTTTACGTTATGTTTCTATGGCAAACATGTACCTATCTATAATATACCTATACTTTAATTTACGTTGTCAAAATTAAAAGGATTTTCATTTTAACCTAAAGTTGTCTAACATTTACTTTATAGTTTTTCGTCATAAAATAACTTTATTATTGAAAATCGATGTAATGCATGGTTAAAACCAATTTCATTTAAAATGTTACGTAAATCACAAAGAAAATATAATAAATAAACAGATGAGCTAAGATCATGTTTTCTTTGTATAAATAATTTATTTATCGATAAATACAACGACTGTGACGACGCGTTGCGTCAATCTCTAGCGCATTCGATGCGACCAACCAATCACAGCAAAGGACTGCCGTCTCAATACCGATTTGGAAATATTGTAAATCTCATTTGTTTCGATGTTCGTTGCGCGCTCAATTAATGGTTAAGAGTAAGAACATTGTACAGCGAAGGTAATGGATATTAAGCTTAATGAAAAGTAAATAATTTATGATTGTCCTTGTCAAACATGGTAAAGGTGGAATAATAATTTTGATTCTCGTAAAACTTAGTTTTTAGTTATATTTAAACACTTACCGATGAAATGAAATGCCTCCTTTCTTCGTGTTCACTTTACTACTTCGATTTTTACAATTTTCGACGGAGCAATACGGCATATTTTTGTAGATTTTAATAATTTTGTACGTCCCGAACGCAACTATAAGAGTCGCACGGCGTAATGAGGATGCTCGATGTGAAATATATGTTAAGTCCGAACATTCGATCAAAGTGTTGGCACGCGTGCCACGCCTGCTTCGCCGTTCTATCCTGATCTATTTCTGTGGCCTAAACACTCTCTCTCTCTCTCTCTCTCTCTCTCTTGATAGAGGAGAGGAGACCCCTGTCCAGCAGTGGGGCATATATGGGTTGCTATGGTTATATGTATAATATAATATAGTAGAGAAACACAGATAATTTTAGAGGTTTTGCGCTTACATTGCAAACGCTTGGCAGAATGTGTCGCGGTGGCTTTGGCAGGTAACAGGTAATAAAGGTGTGTAAAATTGTGTCTTAAATTTAGTATAGCATAAAAGTACGTTTTTACATATTTACTTGAATAATCCCAGATGTCACTTTGTCTATAGCCAGGCATTTCGTACAGTTGCAACCCTCTGCAAGACACTCAAAGTATATGTAACTAGCTTTTGCCCGCGGCTCCGCCCGCGTGAATGTCGGTTATCGCTGCAAAAATAATCCTAGTAGCCTATGTGTTATTCCAGACCATAATCTATCTCTGTGCCAAATTTCATTCAGATCCGTTCAGTAGTTTTTACGTGAGAGAGTAACAAACATCCATCCATCCATCCATTCTTACAAACTTTCACCTTTATAATATTAGTAAGGATTGTAACTAAGTATGCTTACGGTATAGAATAAAAGCTGTATTTTATATTTGTTGTTCTTCTTCTTAGCGTGTCGATTGCAATCTAAATTGTGTCAGCTCAGAACCTAGCTACGATTTGTTATTTGGAGAAGTATTAAATTATGTTTCCTCAAAAGCCATACAGTTTCAGTAGTTCCTTCATATTGTTGTCAGGCACATTCTGAACTTTCGTTGATTCCCAACATATTATATAAAATGCAGCTTTTATACTATACCGTAAGTCTTGTATAGTTACAATTAAATATACTTTAAGTGTTGCAACCGTTGCAACTGTACGAAGTGCCTGGCTATAGACAAAAAAAATATTAAAGAATTTTCTGTACAATATCGTCCAATATAGTCCCGATATATCGCCTGTATCGCTGGTCCTCACAACTGACTATTAAGTTGATCTACTAAACGTAGACTCGTCGACTCTTCAAAGTAGGCTCTCAACTAAGACTCGTTGACGGTTCAACCAAGACTGACTGTCCGCCGCACGTCGGCCCGTTATATATGTCACCGGAAAATAACAAGAATCGTAAGTTGATCAATTTTCGAGGAAGTTGATCAACTTTCGGAATATAAATAACGGTAGATGAAATGTATTATTTAACGCATTGAATTTTAGTAAATTGATCAACTTACGGTACCTGGCATCCACAAATGAGCCAATCGTTGCTCAGTGTACTATTTAACGGTACACAATTACCCGTCATTTAATACACTGTTCTCTGATTGGTCGACGGCATTAATTACAAGCATTTGGCAAGTGTTTATTCATAGAGTTAACAAACACTTAGATATGTTAGTTTAATACATATATTTTAGAAATAGAGAAAAAAACAGAACCTAACCTAAAATTTTAGCAAGATTATATTCTTCTATCATTTGAATGTAAAAAAAGTACCTACGTGAGTCGTTCATCCAATCAACGCACACCTAGCCTTCGTCGGATGATTTAACGACAAGACGCCGTCAATTAATCAATTTACTAAAATACATAGGTACGTTAAATAATACATTTCAACTGCCGTTTATTATTTTCCGAGAGTTGATCAACTACCTAGGAAATTGATCAACTTACGATTCTTGTTATTTTCCGGTGACATATAACTCGCCACGGAATCGAGAATATACCTACTCAAGGATCGTTGTAAGTTGTAGTAACGTCTTTCCGTAGAAATAGAAACCCGTTACCAAGATACTCGAACGTTCATTTCATGATGTAAACAAATCACTGCTAAGTGCTAAAGTGATAAGTGCCTTAAACCTTACGCCTATACGCTAAGGTTTATATTCGCACGTTCCTTTTGACCGCTATTCGTCCTTTGTTTTATGATGTTTTTTCTATACAGAATGTTTGGCGCATGGACCGACACAATTTTTTCCTGGATTTGGGGGGTTACCAGCTAGGTTCTACGCATACACCCTATGCCCTAAGTGATGCGGTTGGATAAATATGTTTTTTTTACGTTTTTAAAAATAATACCCAAATTCTTACCTTAAATACGAAATAACTTTTTTTAGTGGGTGTAATTTTGTTGTATTCGCCAATGTCTTCCTAATCTAAATAACTCATTATTTTATACAACTGCTTTCAAAAAAAAAAATGTTACGCTGGAAGCACGTAACTTAGTGTTGGGCACAGTAATTCTCCAAGCACTAATGGCATCGGTCTTACATGGCACATCAGAATTAACCAGTGTGGACGTTAAAATTTTACTGGTTAGTTCTTCCGTGCTATGGACCGAGTAAAAAATGCTGCTAAACTGACATCGGAAATTTTGCGAACGCCGAGCCCGCCCAAACGAATTGGTAAGGACGCTTGAAGCCGTGCTCGGTCGTTCAGGGCCAAATTTTACTTATGGTGTTGTGGATAATTTGGTCCAATTGGCCTAAAAGTGGTAAATGTTTTCAAAACGGGGAAGACCTCAGGGCGTGCGTGAATTTAGGGACAAAATGGGCAGTATCAAATGATTGTAAAAGCCGAATGCATATTAATTTTCAGTAGTCGGTCCGAAACTTCACAGAAATTTGTACTTTTTCTTGTATATAAGAATTGAAAGCTTCATCAAAAATTGGGGACCCGAGGAGGCGAAACGTAGTTTTCTCAATAATCTTAAAATACTGTTTCTACATCGACTCCTAGGGTCCCATCCTCTAGGTACCAGATGTTAAATTTTGAATTAAATTTGTCAATGATGGGGTGGATGGCTAAGCTGAAAATAACGGGCCCAAGAGGATCACCTTGTTGACAACCAACTGCTGATTCTAAAAGTTGTTCCTTGTATAATAATTTGGATGGATGCCTATAGCATTGCCAAAGAAATTTAAAAATTTTGGGGGTTTCGAATTTTGCCTGTGTCAACAAAACATCCCTATTCACCGAATAACAGGCATTTTTAAGTCAATCTTTAAGATGACTTCACCATCACAGGTATCAGGTCCATCACAATCAAGGTATGTTGATAAGGCATGTATGGCCGCCTAACAACTCTCTCTTGACCCAAAACCCAGTTGTAGGGGTTGGAATTTGTATGCTAAAACTATGCTATACAGCCATACGCCTGTACGTAACCCTACGGCAATGGGACGAACGCCACCATCTTTCTTCCGTAGGGCGCATAAGTTAGCTCCATACCGAAGATCGATGATGCCATCGTCCACGCTGCCGGCGAGCATAAGGTTCATTAAAGCTGTTAGCTCCTTCAAGAGAGCATCCTGAGCTTCCCCGGCGCTTGAACACAATAAGATCTTTAAGGTGTTGAGGCGTTAAACCGTCGAGGCCGCCGGCAGACACGTTCCGAAAAGAGCCGAGTTCCGAGAGGTCCATATCAGATAGTTCAGGGAAGGTAAGGTCATCAGCAGGCTTACTCTGCAAACCGGCAAGAGTGTCTGGAGAGCACGGCGCCACCACATCATTAGGTACTAAATAACAACCTTGATGCTCCTCTTATATCACCTTTCTTCAATTTTCTTCTTTCTTCAAATGATAATGTGTGTTTTTTAGCTAAAAGAAAATAATTTTGTGTCTAAATGTGGTGTTGTAGTGTAGCAGTTATTTTTAATTTGTATCGTTAGAGATTTTTGATTGGCCTGGTCTTTTTGAACGTAAAGAATCCTGTATGGGAAGATGATTAATTGTTCCCAAGCTGTATTTGAGTTCTCCCGGACGACAAGACCAAATTTGGGGCCACTGTAGGTCTCTCGTCTCGGGGAACTCTCTTAAAGACCGAAATAGATTTTTTTAAACTTGCGAGATATTTCCAGAATGGAATTTTGTCAGCGGCATCCGTTGAGGCCGCTGTGTATGTCGTGAGGCTAGGCAATTCATTTTGGGATTTGTGAACTTTCCCAAAATGAATTTTCAGGCCCCGCATACCTTACGAGGTTAGGAACAATATAGGCAAAGCACTAGGTTGTTAAATGTGATACTTAGGTTGACTGGCACTTACCTCCACATCACTACTGTCATTCCATTCTTGAGACGTATATTATATACAAATTACACTTAAAAACACTATACAATCATAATACCTACTTATGAAAATAAAATTATATAAATTGTCTTTTTGACACTTTTTATGGTGATTTTCATGACTGCGCGTCGCCATGGTGCCCGTGGCATCGCCACCTGCCAAAAATGTATCCTGCTTGATGTTTATTGATTTTTGTTGATATATATTATTTCCTATTTATTGATGAGTGTTCTTTTCTTTGTGATTGTGTATCTTGTGTAGGTAGTCAGATATTCTGGATTTGTAATATTTTTCCAATTCCATGAGAAATCCTTAATATCTTTTGTCACGAACACTTTATGTCATGAGTTAGCGCACGCTGAACAGATCTAGCGAGTTGAGCCTTATTGGTTTCACTTCATGTAACCAATATGGCTCAACTCACACCAAAAGAGCGTCGAAGTGCAGCGAAGAGGAGCGCAGTTTCAGTGTCATATGAATTTTAACTTAACTATGGAGCAGATGTGAACGGTGACAGCCGTCAAAAATTTGTCGGAACAGAAAACAAGCTTTTTTCTGTTCCCATATGCTGTGTCTAGCGTAAGATCTCTATACCTAGGTATAGGATTCCTATACCTAGGTATAGAGATCTTACGCGATATATAGGACTCGAGGAAAGTATTGAGAGTAGAAAGTTTTCTAGATCACTTTCTACTCTCAATACTTTCCTCGAGTCCAAACCAGATTGTGATGTTTGTGGATTATTGGAAGGTGATCTTGTCTGAATGCCTGAAGTATTGTGAGTTGAACGCATGACTGGGTGTTAATTATCTAACTATTATGTTATAAGTCAAGTTTTTTGTTTCACAAATTTGATTTATACTCGTAAATCAGGGTAAGAATATCAAACATTTATTCAGCCAAAACTGACCATAGGAGGATTGAGTGTTCTAAGTAAACCTTGTATTTACGTCAATCTATTCCCCCTTTCCCTTATTTATATTCCTCCGCAAACTGTACGAAAGGGACAATTGCAGGCCAGACCGATTTCCGCCAACAAAAATCGAAATACAAACGAGGTTTCGTATCTTCCTCCTCCATAACTTACCGATTACAATTGTTTTGACGAATCATTCGGCAAAGAACCAGAGTATGACGCTATGATTCGTTTTTTAAGCCACCATATTTGTTTACTAGACGTTAATTTGGGACCGTTTCAAATATGCGTTATTTTTTAATATTTGGTTGGTCATAACTTCTATAAAAATCTGTTTATCCAAAAAACGATAAAATTCTTTTTACTGATTTTAGGTTAAATTTCATTGCTTTAAGCTTAAATCCAGGAAGGAAAATCAGGAATAGGTACGTTTGTATTGAAAAATGGGCAGTGGCAATCGCTCTTAAAAAACTTAAGAACTTCATCGTAATAGTAAGATCATTATGTTACTTCTAGATGAAGTATCGTGATCAAGAATGGAGTCCATATTGTTGATATTAACTTTCAATCCCAGCATGAACTTCACGAGCGTACACATTCTCGTGTCGTCGCATGCTATTTAGTCATATTTATAGAAAAAAATAGTAATTGAAACACGAAATTCCATTTGTGTACCCACCTATTTTTTTAAGACACGATCTAAAATTAACACTAGAGAATTGCAGTTATAAATTGAAATTCTATAAGATATGTGAAATCATGTCAAGAAAAAAAAGTATATCAAAATATTTTTTTATTTACATCATAAAAATCTAATTAAATAAACGTATTGTATTTACACATCTCAAGCGAAATAAAATCGTTATTAAACAAAAAAAGGAGGTACTTAGTAAATTAATGAAAACGGTAAAAAAATATCAAGAATATAAAGTTTAAAGGCAAAGCGAAGCTATCTACTTTATAACATTTTTGTAACGATTTTTTGGAAAGTTATAACCTTGAAGATTGTAGGTATAACTAACCAAAAATTTACATGAAGATGAAGTTCTTATAGATTTGTTATAACTAGAGATCGGATATTCGAATGCATATTTACCTAAAGTTTAGATCCCCCGCGACACAGAGCTTGTTCTCTAGTGCGGGAGTTGTCTTTTAAAATAAAAAAATAACAAAATTATGGAAAGCACACAAAAAAAACAAAGTTATCGGAAAATCCCGGGATTAACAAATTTTAATTCAGTCATTTCGTCGCATTTGGTCCACTTCGCAATTGGTCGACTTCATCCATTTCGCGAACCGTCCATTTCACATTTGGTCAACTTTTGTTATACAAACATATATTATAACAAGTTAATAATGAAATTAGGGTGTATAGCGCAATCTCGTTCGCAATCTCAATTTTTTAGTTTTTGGAATTGTAAAACTAGACATAGATAATTATCATAAAAATGGTTTATGAATATGATAATTACATTACGTGATTAGCTTATAATATATATTATGTAGGTAATAATTAAAGATATTGGTACCTAATCATTTAACCTGTCTTGACGCAGAACAAGATTTAAGGGATATTATAACAAGATTGCTAGTAATGTGGGATAATACTATTTCCTATAGTCGCTTGATTATATTTTGTTAACGTTGGGGTCTTACGAAAGTTTTGTTCATTATTATTGTATTGTATTGATATAATATATGTATCTATATTAATTAAAAAGTATATAATTATAACATTTCATATTTTACTTCTCTTATTTAATACACATTATAAGGACTACATATTTTTATACTTAACAATAATTATTAAATATATATCGGGAATATATCGTAGCATTTCATTATTAAAGCCTTATATATATTTTGTGATAACTCCATCCAATGGTTGTCTGGAAGAAATTGCCATTTGGCGAAATGACCGCGATTTGTACAACCCCTCAAAATCTTATCTATACAGTTTACTAGTGTAAAATTATATTTTCATTTCATTAATATAAAATCAAACAAAAGTACCTATATTTTAGTAGTTGACGAATTGCGTAGTTGACTAATGCGAAAAGGACTAAGTCCAAAGTGGACCAAATGCGAAAAGAAATACATGCGATAAGTGCGATAACCAAATGCAAAATGGACCTAGTGCGAAACGTCTCGGATTGGATCGGCTACAAAGCAAAATGTTCATATATGCTTTTGGTCTTCTCAAGCAAAAGGTCTATATAACCAATCTTGACCACATGAAGAGACTGTCCTGGGAGCAAATCGTCCACAATTTATTAGTATATTTAATAGATAAATATGTGCATACATCCTTCCTGTTATAATTTAATATAATGAATACTTCCAGCAGCAGAACTCTTTAGTATCTAAATAGCCATAGATTAACCTAACGATAAAAATTGACATTGACACTGAATACAGAAGAAAAATATTGTTTTAACACGCACACTTTAGTAATTAGTAGTTTAGTCTTAGTAATTTAGTCGCCCACCTATTAATTTAGTCGCACGGCTAGAATTTACAGTATCTTATCATCAGTCGCTAAGTTTTTGTTTTATTCGCTCGTTTTATAATTTCTCATTAGTCCTATCCTACACACACTGTTTCCGATTGTCATTCAACAATAGTTATATTATGTATTGTGGACGGTTTGGTCTGTAGCCAATATGCTGGTTAGACATTTTTTGCAAGACGTCATTAAAACAAATTATTGATTACATTTTCAAATGTGGACGATTTGCTCACAAGTCTTATTAAACTGTGGGTAGGTAGTCTTAGTCAATAGACATTTTGCTTTGTAGCCGATCCGATCCGATCCGAAATCTTAGTTACATAACACACTAATTCCCTACATTTTTATACATACATACACATAAACGCAGAGTTAAAATGTAACATTGAGTAAATACACATCTTATTAGTTATAGGCAATCCTAGAATTTTATTTTATTGAAAATATTATTAGAAGCTGCTTCCATAATATGTTAGCCGCAAATTAACTTTAGGTAAATATGCATCTGAATATCCGATCTCTAGTTATAAAAAACACCATACATTTCTGCAGTGATATTCGCTAGTACATAAATGCCTGACTGAAAAATAAATTAACATGCACAAGCAAATGGTCAGTAACAAAAATTATAATTGAACATTTTAGTTAAGACATTATTTTCACAATACTTTTTTTTAAACGATGCAGTGTATCTAAATTCAGCTTTTTAATATATTTAAAAGCTTTAATTGTAAAGCAGTTAGTTATACAAACTAAAATGTTCAGCCTTTTTTGTTAACCATACCATGGTGGCACAAGTTTGGACTCTGAAAATGCATATTACATAAATAATAATCAATTGACCACATGATTATTATTTGACATGATACTTAGAGATCAACAATATAGCCCTATTGCTTCGATTTTTGGAGCATCCCTTTTTTCGACTTATGTCCTAATGTAATTTGGCATAACGAGTTAGGCATTTTTTTGTCATAATAATACTTTGGCATCATTGTCATTTGGCATACTATTTCCGTGGGCATAAATACGATAATTAGGGCAAAAAGCATTAGCCTTAATGGGCTAATGTTTTTTCCCTAATTATCGAAAGGCATAATGGAAACATAGTTTAGTTAATTATAAGTATGTATTTATTTATAATTTTATAATATATATTCACTTCGGAATTGATAACTCAGGCACCCTTTTTGTAAGTGGGCTACTTTATTTAAATTAGAGATTCAACAATCTGTTGGTTAGGTTAGAACAATCCCTTTAAGATTTCCAGATTTCCTCCATTGGTCTAAGATAGTAAGACACTCGTTAATTGGGGCTGACTTAGTAATTTAGAAGACGATGTAGATTTTAATAAAAAATGTGTAATAATGTTTTTATAACCTTTTTTATTAATTATGCGACATATATATTATATTCATTATACCTATAAACATTATGCTTAAATATCATTATACCTAATCAAATTTCTGCTTTAGAATAGTAGCTTAACAATTATTATGCTAATAGTATTTATGCTTTAAAAAGTTCTGCCTAAACAGTTATGCCAAATTATTATTGTGCGTAACTATTATTAGGATAAGTAAAAGGATGCCGTGTTAAATATGACATATAATTTTATGCAAAAAAAATAGGAAACCAATTTGTGTACAGTCCAAAACCGAGAAAATATTGTTAATAAAATTAGTTTTGCCGAATTAACGATTTATACAATTGTCAGATAATTAATCTTTCCCTCTGTTCTTACAATAAATATTCCAAAAAATTACAACTTCAAATGTTATCATATGATTCTGTCTCTGGTAAATCAGATAAATCAAGCTCTTCAGTATACAATTTCTTAGAATATGACTTAACCTCAATGTCCTTTTTGTCAAAATAATATTTTTTTAAAAGCACATACTTGGTCACTATTACGACTAGTAAAATCACTACTAGTCATATTGGGCCTCTGTCATTGCTGTTTGGACTTGAGCCTAAGTCGCCTCCTGCTTGTGTACTCTTCTCTTTTAAAGGAAGTAACTGAAACCTTAAGTTGTTGCCTTTCATTCTCTTCTGGACTATTTTACAAATTGACTTGACGTTATTTTCTATCACGGTGTATATTGCTTCCTGTAAATTTAAAAGTTAAGTACATATATTATTTAAAAAAAAGGAATACAGAAAACACAGATAATTAAAAATAATAAAGAAAGATTTAAATATTACAAGAAGCCTTAAATAAGAAGAAGAAAGAAACAAAGAAGTTAACACTGCAAATAATAGATTGGGGAAAAAGTTTCTTCGCATTTTTTAAGAAAATTCTAACCATTTTTAATAAAGTTTATTTACATTTAACTAAAGTACCTATGTAGGTACCATTTTTTTCGATAACTTTTTGCCATCTTGTAGGTAGGGACCCCATTGCTATAGAAATTTTGGGACTTTTGATCAAAACACCGCGACAAGTGGTTTTGGCAGTCCTCTCGTAATGTTAACCTGACACTGCCTAAAAAAATCTGAAGAGACCGAAACGGGTGGAAATCTGAAGGTGCAAGGTCAGACCTATACGGCGGATGCATTAACACCTCCGGTTCGTTAGGTTTCTTTCAGTGAGCTCGTGAGGTACCCAAATATCAAGCTTTTTTGTGTACCCAGTTTTATTCAAATGCGCCAAAACTGTTTTGTGGTCAATTCCCAGTTCTCCAGCTATGTCGTAACTACTGATATGTCGATCTTGCTCCACTTTTTCGAAAATGGCATCCATTTTAGCCGTAATAGGGCAACCAGAGCGACGTGCATCTTTGACATCAAAATAAGTAATTAAGTATATTGTAATGTTTATTTAGGTGTACAATAAAGAATTAAGAAATAAGAATTAAGAAATCGAAGGTTATATTTTTGTTATAACCTTCGATCTGATTGCTGATGACAATATAACATCTATTGTCTACATTACTGATCGCAAAAAAAAGAGTTAAACTGGAATAAATTTTGGAGCTATAAAGAAGTATTAAAGTCAAATCTACCCATCAATCTAAAGTCGATTGTTTCAGACTTTGATTTTACTTCAAAAGGAGTGCAGAAAGATAAGATTAGGACTTTCAACCACCCAGCAAACCTTAGTGTAAATAATATTACCACTATTTGCAACCCACCATAGCAGCATAGCAATCACACACTACCACACTTGTGTTGGTAAATCTTTAAGAACAGTAAAATTTATCAGAGATAGGGAAATTACCATGAAGTCAAATGTTTTATATTTGATGAAATTGATATCTCTAATTTTGCAAGCATACATCCTCATATCAACCCATAAATGTCCCACTACTGGACACGCGTCTCCCCCATACACTTGATGGTATATTAGCCTACTACACCACATAGGTATACATAGGTTATGGTAATTGCTTACTATCAGACTGCGGGCTTGTTTGCCTTTGTAGTGATATAAAAATTACTTACTGATTTCTGTGCAGCCTGAGCATCTTCACCAGCTATAATCACCCTAACCTCATACTGTTTCTCTACAAGTTTCATCATCTTTTTGACACCAGTCATGAGGTCATGATCACCTATCCTTGAGGACAATGTTAGCAGCTTTTCTCCTTTACTACCTTGTCTTTCTTTATTGGCCTGTTTTTCTTTTCTCTTTGTAAGTTCCTCTGCATGATAATCAGCATTAGTCATCAATCTAAAATCATAATCTTTATGTCTTCTGTCATAGTTCATAACATATGAACCTGTTGGTCTGGTGTATATTAGACCAACAGGTCAGTAATAAAAATTTAAAAAAGTTTTAGTTTAGGTCATATAAATAAAGTTTGTGTAAACTCCTTGCTGAGTACTAGTAATACACGTGAGATACGTGACCAGAGAAAGATCAGTCGTAGAACCAAGAGTTATACGTGCCTGCCGAGGCTTTGGATACTTTAAATGACTGCTTAAAACTATCAATTTAAATCCTTCCTATTTTGTAGAAAGAAATCAAAAATAAAATATTAGATAACGGCTTACTTGTAAACAGGGCGTCTAGTTTTCGCATCCACATCTTGAACTTTTACAAGCTTTAATTCTCGCTTAGTAGACAAACTTTGAGCGTACTTTAAGTCGGTAATGCTTACTGAATTGTCTGGACTTATCAATGTTATTCTGTTTTCAAAGTTTTTCTGTTTCGGTACTTCTTTCCCTTCAGCTGTTATTATTGTTTTCACTGGTTTGCTAGATGTAGTTCTAAGGCTTAGGATTTTTTTAACACTAAACAGCGTGACAAGTTTATGTACGTTAAAGTAATTCATTTTAGTGACTGTTACTTGCTGCCTTTCTTAAAATTAAACGCAGGTAGCTACTTTATCGCTGTTTAGACGTTTTATTTTACTGCCAAGATTCTTTCTTTCATTTTCAACTTTCAACTCAAATGAAGTCACAAGTCAACTGTCAACAAGTGAAAAACGAATGACATATCTGATAACTAACAATGACATTTAGGGAAAATCTATATAATTATCGATATTTTTTAAACATCGGTAATAATATATCTTATTGAGCACAAAAACATCGATTTTAAATGGACTAAAATATGATGAACATGTAATTTTTGGATATCAATGTAAACCACAAGGTAGGTAGGCTAAGAATTTACAAAAGAAGCTTTGTTCTTCTTCTTTGCTTAAGTGTTTCATACGGCAATCGTAGATTGGTCCTAAAATACGAATATTTTCAAACATTTTTTATTTTTATAAAATGTCTACTGTCACAGTAGAAAACAAACCCTGTGTTAAAACCCTGTGTAAAAAATTACACCCAAACTCAGAACAATCATTTATGAATCACACAAACTTTTGTCCCGTGGGTGAATCGAACCCACGACCTCCGGCTTAGCAGTTAGGGTCACTAACAACTAGATGAGCAAGCCAGTCAGTCAATATTAATCAGGTATTGATTAATAGTTTCCCATATCTACAACAATGCTTACTTATATGTTATATCTGTTATAGGGTTGAACAATACTTACTTTAAAGGTAGGTACAGACTGGTGAAATGTAACATGACATGTATTATTCTACCTTTCATTGCCTGTTCGCTGCAAGCATGGACGTATAGCGCGCTCTTACTGCGCTGCTGCCCCGCGCACGCTGCGCGCCACTTTGTGTTCGTTCGAAAAACCGACAAATCACGGGTCGCTCCGCGCGCGGCTTGTAATGCTCGTAGGGTGCGCTTCACATGCACATTTCGCGCGCACAAGACGTCCAAATTATGAGATTTTTTTACCTTTCATAATACATTGCAGCTATGTGTACGGCGAATTCTTTCATTGTATGATACATTTTTCATGTTACGTTTCACTAGTCTGTACGCACCTTAGGAATTTTGAACAGCTCCACTCCAATATGTGTTTTGTCAGCAAACAAAGTGAACTTACTGTAAATTTTGTGTGGTTATTAAGACATCTATCATATCTTAATCACGAAATAGTAATTCTGCTGTCCAAGTCCAATGGAGGGAGAGCCAGTGACCTTTTTACTTTAGTCATTTTATAAGTCATGAAAATTAGCTCACTAACTCTTCTTAACCTGTAGAATAATGAACTGCTGTTCTGGCAACCCACCGCGGCCGGAGTGTTTAACCCTAACATGACAAAGATGGTAAAAAATAAAGTTCAATTTAGTTATAGTATCAGTCCTAAAAATTTTAGTATATGATATTGGCACTATTCTCTATATAGAAAAATGATTGCCAGAACATTTCTGACCCTCCTACTGGCCGCCAGAACGCTGTAAATATGTATAAAAATAAAGTACAATTTAGTCATTTTATCAGTGTTGAATTTTTTACAGAATTATTGGAAATATATGTAGGATATATGATTTCAAACGCCAGAACAAAATTCCATCACCAACTATTTGCCAGAACAAAAAATGTTTCCCTAAGGAATCATTTTTCGTACATGTCTCAGGACAGTTTTAAAGGAATATCAAGCAATTCTTTAAAAAAAAAAGAACTGCCGCACTAGGGAATAAGCCCTGTGTCACGGGGGACTAAGTATACAAACATACAATTCACGGACACAAACTACACCCAGACTAATGTCCAGAGAAGACAACCATTTATGGACCACACAAAGTTCTGTCCCTTGTCGGGATACAATCCACGACCTCTAGCTTAGCAGTCAGGGTCACTAATCACGAGACTTAGGACTGAGGTTGTGAAGTAGAAGTGTGAGACGTAGGTAGAGAATTAGGTATAAAACTTAATAAATGTAGGCCTACCCATCTTCCATGGCGGTAAAGACATACATCCATTTGAAACAAATTTCACTCAAAAATCTCAAATCATGAAGGTTCTAGGTCAATTCGAAGTACCTATACAATAAAACAGCACGTTTCTACTTTAGACCCTATTATTTATATCAACCCACAGCCTAAACGGCTGGTCCATGAGACATAAAATTGGGAGTTATTAAGAGTACTCTTTATAAAGCGTAGGTATCCCCTAAGAAAAGGTTTTCTAGCCAAAATTACACTTGTATTACAGTTTTCCTAAAATTATTTCTACTGGCCTGTTGGTCTAGTGTTTAGTGACACTGACTGCTACGCCAGAGGTCGTGGGTTCGATTTCCATTCAGGACAAATCTTTGTGGGATGAGCACAAATGTCTGGATGATAAGATAAGATATTTATTCGCTCAGAACATGGTACAAAAGATGACAGAATACAGAAGTGGTCCGACATATTCAGCTTTGGAAGGCATGTGAATTTTTTAAATTGTGTTAATGGTAGCTCTCTTATTATTTGAGGTATTTTAGATGTTATTTATCTATAATATGTAGATATGTATTTAGAAATATATAAGCATGTTTATCAGTTGCCTGGTTGCCTTAGTGCAACTCTGCCTAGTTTAGGATCAGTTGGCAGTGTGTGAGTTGTCCCAAAAATATTATTATTATTAACAGAGTGAAATAAGGCTTTAAAAAATCGCATGGAGAGCAGTTCTGGTTAGTAAGTAGGTAAGATTTTTTAATACAACTCCTGCACTAGGGATCAAGCCATGTGTCGGGGGGGGATTTTACAACCATACAATTAACGGACACAACGTACACCCAGACTCGGCACAATCATTAAGAATCACACAATTATTGGGGATTGAACCTACAACACCCCACCCAAGTAGTATAAAAAAATAAAGAAATGCATTCCACAAAATTAACAAAGACTCATTTCATACTACTTACTTAATTGTTATCTACATTTATTAAGTTGATACCTAATTGAATTTAATGACTCGCCTGTTGGTTTCGTGATTAGTGACCCTGACTGCTAAGCTAGATGTCGTGGATTGTATCCCGACACGGGACAGAACTTTGTGTGGTCCATAAATGGTTGTCTTCTCTGGACATTAGTCTGAGTGTAGTTTGTGTCCGTGAATTGTATGTTTGTATAGACCCTTGTGACACAGGGCTTATTCCTTAGTGCGGGAGTTGTCTTTTTTTAAAAAAAGAATAGCTTGATATTCCTTTAAAACTGTCTTGAGAAATGTACGAAAAACGTTTCCTTAGGGAAACATTTTTTGTTCTGGCAAATAGTTGGTGACGGAATTTTGTTCTGGCGTTTGAAATCATATATCCTACATATATTTCCAATAATTCTGTAAAAAATTCAACACTGATAAAATGACTAAATTGTACTTTATTTTTATACATATTTACAGCGTTCTGGCGGCCAGTAGGAGGGTCAGAAATGTTCTGGCAATCATTTTTCTATATAGAGAATAGTGCCAATATCATATACTAAAATTTTTAGGACTGATACTATAACTAAATTGAACTTTATTTCTTACCATCTTTGTCATGTTAGGGTTAAACACTCCGGCCGCGGAGGGTTGCCAGAACAGCAGTTCATTATTTTACAGGTTAAGAAGAGTTAGTGAGCTAATTTTCATGACTTATAAAATGACTAAAGTAAAAAGGTCACTGGCTCTTGGGCCATAAACAGTCAATTTGTAAACATACATTATGAAGGTTATTTATTTTAAGTATATTTCACACAAATTCATACTGCTATATATACAAGAATAATATTAGAAACTTATTTAAACTAACTAAACCTAAATATGAAAAACTAATTTTAACGTTAATACTAAAAACGGAAAAACATAATACAAATGAAGACTGTTGTTTAAGCGTCGAAATATTCCTCAACATCACTGTCCACTGGGAAAGTGCCCAGAAGGCTGGCGGCATTGCCACGTTGAATGGCAATGCTTATTCTCTGTGCGAGAAACAAGCCAGCCCTCTGGTCACGAGAAGCGTCGATCAGTCGTTTCGCTATGTCTCTGTAAAGGAAACGAGCACTCGGACCCCATGAACCTACAGTCTCCACCCCAAACGGCTCAAAAATGTAGTTTCCAACTAAATTGCTGTACTTTCGCCGTTTGAGGGACTCTGCAGCTGCAGCAGCAGCGCCAGCACAACCTGCTGTACTTGGAAGATGTGATGGTGCAAGGGTGTCGACGCACGTTGCATCCCACACCAAAGGCCTGCCCATCTTCCAAGGCAATAACGACATACCATCAGGTCTCTTCCCATCGTCACGTACCAAACCATTTGGTTCAAGTACGGCTGGTACGCCGGCGGTGACAAGAGCTCGACGGATAATGTCGTTAAGTTGGGCGTGTCGCGATATGCGGCCTGCGCTCCTGCTGCAGGATAGCCCATGGTGTCCGAGACTGTCGACGGCTTCTCCACAAAGACAATGATGCGGAGAAACACAAGGAGCACCCAAACGGAGGCAAGTGGCGAGGCGGAATGTAGTGTCGTCCAACATAGTGCCTATGTTGGGCGATGGCAATGCCTGCAGCCAAAGACCAGATTCCCACTCACCCACAGCAAGTAGACGGGCGCGTTCCGCAGCACTGGAAGCAGTAGAAATAAGATAATTTCTTCTCATGCTGCACAACGGCCCATCCCACTGCTTTTGGGAGAATAGGCTGGTCGGCAAGACAGTATTTGGACATGTCATTTTCCAAGCATTTACTGCATCAGTCTTACACAAC
Organism: Trisateles emortualis; assembly: GCA_947095525.1. Classification (NCBI taxonomy): domain Eukaryota; kingdom Metazoa; phylum Arthropoda; class Insecta; order Lepidoptera; family Erebidae; genus Trisateles; species Trisateles emortualis. Next base: position 9,435,696 of record OX352736.1, on the reverse strand, counting down.
ACTTCCGCATTAACCAGTGTGGGTTCTAAAATTTTCCTGGTTAATTCTTCCGTGCTGTGGACCGAGGACAGAAATGCTGGTAAGCTTACATCAGAAATTTTGCGAACGCCGAGGCCACCAAAACGGATGGGAAGTGATGCTTGGAGCCATGCGCGGTCGTTCAAGGCCACATTTAAAACTCTACTCAATGTAATTTGGATAATTTTGTCAATTTTTTCTAAAAGTGATATATTTTTCCAAAACTGTGAAGACCTTAAAGCATGGGTAAATTTAGGGACGAAAAGACAATATCTGATAATTGTGAAAGCCGAATGAATATTAATTTTGAGAAGACGGTCCGAAATTTCACAGAAATTTTGTATTTTCTCTTCTATAAAAGAGTCATATGCATCTTCTACGACTGGGGAACCAAGAAGGCGTAGACAACTACTTTCAATAATTTTAATGTCAGGTGCCAAAGAATTAAATTTTGAGATAACCGAAAGTCTATTACTCATATTTTCATGAAGATAAATTTCACATTTAGTGGGATTTAATTCCAAACCGACTGACTGAAATTTTGTTTTTAGAAAAGCCAAATCTTGAAGTACTGTGTCTACATCGCCTCCAAGTGTCCCATCGTCTAGATACCAACAATTAAATTTGGAATTTAGTTGTCGAATAATAGGGTGTATTGCCAAACTAAAAATGGCAGGTCCAAGAGGGTCACCTTGCTGACAACCAACAGCAGAATCTAAAATATTGTCCTTGTATAGTAATTTTGAAGGGTTACGGTAGCATTGGTATAGGAATTTATAAATTTTGGGTGTTTCAATTTTTACTTGTGTCAACAAAGTGTCCCGGTTTACTGAATTGAAGGCATTTTTCAAGTCAACCTTCAAAATGACCTCACCTTTACCACAACTAAGGTATGTGGACAGGGCATGTACGGCAGCCATGAAGGTTATTAAATGTCTATTTACTTGTTGATAATTTTTGCTGACAAGATAGATATTTACGGCTTAGAATAACGTATTGTGCTAAAATATTCTTTAGCAGATTTTTGTATCTGACGAAATATTTATAATAAATAACTTTTAAATAAAATTTTGTTTAAATTGACTGATCTACCATAAGTTATTATGGTATTTCAGTCAATTAAACCAACATTTTATTTTAGATGTTAATGACCTATGAACATATTTATTTATTTATTTAAAACTTATTATACACAAAAATAAATGTATAAAGGCGGACTTAATGCCATATTAATATTATTAATGTTGCTAGAGAAAAAAATAAACCATAAAGACTCTTATTCAAACACGGTTGCAGTTCTTAATATTTGTATTAAAAAGTAATTCATTCGATCGATATTCGGTCACTTTGTTTTGACACTTGTGCTCGGCAAAATGGTGTGTAATTTTTCTGTAGAAAATCTATAAATATCAATTTAATCTGAGCTCTATACTGAATGGTAACTATAATAATTGCTTTATCTTTATTTCAGTCGGCCCACAAAACATTTATTATCAAGCGAAAGCTTGCCAAAAAGCTGAAGCAAAACAGACCTATCCCTCAATGGGTTAGAATGCGCACGGGAAACACTATTAGGTAAGTTGTTTCTAATATTTATGGCTATATTCTATCAATGTGTTAAACGTGTACAACTTGATGTAAAACCAATGCAATCATGAAGTGATTGCATTGCTATAATCCTGTCCCCAGCCCAACAAACTAAATCTCGAACCAAGACGCAAGAAGCAGTAGGTACTAAGTACTAATTCGTATTGATAATACACATTTCTTCATCTACTAATAGTCTATCATATGTTGTGTTTATGCTTCTAACTAGTCCTAACGTGCATCTTTCAATCTCTGTTTAGTTCATTTGTACAGAGACAGTTTTAGTTGGAATTACACGGTTCTATGTAAGTGTACCTATGCATCATTGCAGTTTGCGCAAGTAATAACCTCAAATTGCATATTGCATAGGGTACACAATATTATGACGCCTGTCTCCCATTGTGTTAATTACTCAGTACGATCCAAACATACTAAATTGTATATTTTGCTATAATGAGGTAGGTACTAACTTTATTCAGTGCAAATGCTGGTCAGTGTTAGTTTAGTAGTTCTGTTATCTCTTTGGCTACCTTCAATACAATATGGTTTAGTTATAATTGGGCATTATAAACAAAAGACAATAACTGCATTGACTTGCATAAATCATTATTGTAATTTTATTGTTTAGTTTCACTGAAGTTTTACAGGAACTTCACAGTACGTAAACACTTATGCAGTGCTTATAACATCTTTGTAATAAATCTATAAATTGTAACTATGACGAGAGAATTTTATATTTAAGGTAGGGTAGCATCCTAGGGAACAACCCTGACTAAGGAAGGACCTCCACCTTACCGAACTCCACAGCTAAATAAATAACTACACACAGTGGTGTAAAGTTCCTATTTGTGGGTACAGGTCTCGAGCTCATTTTAGGATGCGTTTTAAATGAAACATTTTCCTATCCCAGGGATTGGTGTAAAAATGGGTCGGTAACATATAAGTGATACCTCTGGTATTAGCGTCCATAGGCTACGGTAACTGCTTAACATTAGGCGGGCATATATTATGTATATACTAGCTCTCTATGAACACTTTACAATCACTTAAAAAGGTGTATGTCCCTCTACTTTAACTGGCTTATATATTGTCTTTTGTTTGTTTTCTATAATTAAATATCAAGATCTGCCTGGCTATTAGTGATGATTTACTTACACTGTACACTTCTACTTGTGTAATAATAATAAAGTACTAGCATCAAAGTAAAATAAAATTTAACATCAGGCGGGCATATAATTATGTATATACTAGCTCTCTATGAACACTTTATACAATCACTTAAAAGGTGTCTGTCCCTCTACCTTAACTGGCTTATGTATTGTCTTTTGTTTGTTTTCTAAAATTAAATATCATAAAATTGAGCTCTAAAATTGATTTTCAAAGTGGGCATTTTATGATAGGTTTGAGATTGAGAACCTCTAGAGAGAGGTTCTCAAACCTATTTTAAAGTGCACACATTTGTCTAATAGATAAATGTGTGCACTTTACCACTAAGAGTATATTGCAAATAGGACCTTAATTATGATAGTAATTTAGGTGTTCTGGATACTTATCTATATTTTATTTGTTACAGATACAACGCCAAGAGGCGTCACTGGAGGAGGACTAAGCTCAAGCTGTAAGCTTGTAATGTTACCTGCTAAGCTTAATAAATTACCTTAAATCCACTATCTCTGCTTTTTATTTGCCCTAAATTAGAATATACATCGTCATTTGTTTTGGTCTAAACACAGTTGCTGTTGGTCAATATTAGGCGAAGTTGTAAAAAAATCATCAGCATCAGCAATCTCGGGACTACAAAGAAAAGCGGAAGGTCCAGGCTTCAAAAATATCTCATCTGTTCTACTATATATTTTTCGTATTTGCTCTACATATCGCGAGCGAAATCTAGCCATGTATAGGTAGGTACCAACTGACTAAACATACAATCTTGCTAAAGAGAGGAAGTCTGCAGAGTTCGAATGGTGTATCCACTGCATCAAAGTAGAGAAGATTATCTGACTAGCAGCCTTTGCTAATATGCCACGCCTGTTGTCCAAGGAGTGGGCACACAGTTTTTCTGTGGGAAATGTTAACATGCTGTATAATGCATTTTCGGTTTGGATACAGTGTGTAATGGATCATCCATTACACACTGTATACAAACCGAAAGTAGGTATTTATCAATAGGTTAATACATTGTATATTTATCAATACATATGTTTAATACTTTTTTATCAAAGTTGCATCCATAATGGATGCAACTTGGATAAAAAACCTACATTATGTACATAATTGACAGACTGGTCTAGTGGTTAGTGACCCTAATTTCTTAGCTGGAGGTTGTGGAATCAATTCCCACAACAAACAAAACTGGTTTTTATGCGTTTATTCCAAGTCTGGGTGTAATTTGTTTCTACTAAATGTTAGTCCCCTGTGACAGGACGGATTGTCACTAGTTTCTTAAAATAAAAAAATGCTTTGCGTATTATTTGCTATTTTAGTTTTGCAGGCGTCGTTAGAGTTAGACTATATAAACTACTCGTTATAGGTTGAGTACATACCTATGTAAATTATTTTTATTCTTAAAAATTATTGAATTTTATATTCATATGTAGGTAGCAAAAACTTCTCAAGATGCACTACTTTTATTGATAGGCAGGTAGAAATAATTAACGATAAATACCTATCATTTTTAAATAATAGTTTGGAAAGGTGAAACATGAATTTTAAATCTTGACGACCGTCTACAACACGAGCAGGCTCGCCGTCTGCCCGTGTTTTCTTAACATTCAACCCTTCGCAGCCTTTAACAATTGGCCAATATCTATCATCAGACTGGCTAAAAGTTTAGGTTTAAAAGGTGTAAAGGTAAGCTGAGAATGTATGTGCCAACTACCAGTTGTTTTAGTTTCAGTAGTTGTTCATTTAAACAGCAAAATATATTTTCAATACCTAGTCACCGTAGAGGGATGCAGGTTTCATAGCTTAGCTTAGATACAAGTTATTTATGACTCATAAATAAACCATTCTTATAAGACATCACAAGTATAGATATTTCCAAACAAAAAGAACGGTTTTATTAACGACTTCGACTGCCTCGGTGGTCCAGTGGCCGCAGTATGCGCCTGCTGTGCACGAGGTTGTGGGTTCGATTCCCGCACAGGACAAAACTTTGTGTGACCCACAAAGAGTTGTTCTGAGTCGGGGTGTAATTTGTGTCCGTTAATTGTATGTAAAGTCCCCCGCGACACAGAGCTTGTTCTCTAGTGCGGGAGTTGTCATTTAAAGAAAGAAAAAAAAAATGTTATGATATCGCAGTCATCTCCTATGGAACGGCAGTTCAAAAAGTACAAAATAAAACAAGAGAATGGTGAAAATGTTCTATATTTACAAGTTTCGATTCCATAATACATACAATGCACCAAAAAAAGTATCACAATTTTCTAATACTGAACTGTGTTGAGGTATTTAAAACTCAACCATCCCATGGAAATATAAAGCTCTTGCTTCGTCAAGTGCTCTCTTTGGATTCACTATTTGTTTTGTCTTCTTTCTTCAACGCCGCTGACTGTGTTAGTAGATCTTCTAATAGTAAATCATTGTCTACTAGCTCCAAGCTGCCCGTCCGCTGTGAAATGTAAATAACAAATATTTATACCTATATATGACAGTTATTCCTATGTAATGTAACTAGTGTCTTAATGCAGCAGTCGGTTTTTAAGAACAAGCCTTGGTCATGCATCGTCGTGACGAACAGACAAAAAGCAGATCTGGCTGCACGTATTGTCTACCGGTTAAGATGATCATCTCGCCTCCACCACAGAGTGTTGTGTATTCAATTCCTACACTGTACAAAACTCTGTAATCAATTAAGGTATTTTAAGAGTCTGTCCTCCCTCGACACTGAGCTGGAGGTGGATTGTGAGGGAGTTGTTGTAAGACTGTTCTCTATCCCGTATTGGGATTTTGAGGTCGATTATTTCAAAAACTAGGGTTACCTCTAGAACGTCAGATGCCCTTAATTACAGGGTATGATTAGTATGATATCACATGATATTGCTGAAAATAGAAATAATAATTACCTGCTGTGCGCTCACAGACCGAGCCATAAGCTTCTGCAAGTATTTGTCACGACGATGTTGTTCTCGTATACTGCGCAAGCGATCAAATTCATCAATGTCGGGGTCTCCGCCTTCACCATCCACCTCATCCACTGTAATACAATAATGTCAGTTAGGTTGGGTTATTTTTATAATGTCTTAATTTCGGCGGCTAATCTGATCTCGATTGAGACTAGCAATCTGCGTGGGAGATAGAAGTGTTAGAGTCCGCTTTTGGTTATAATGGGATTTTTCCGTCAAGAAATTCACAATAGATGCAAGAAGTTTTTACACTACCGTTCTTTTGGAACCACGGAAAGCGGTTGGTTCTACGCCTGTACTCTCGCCGGTCGTGGGACGTGTCGGATTGCCGTCCCATAACATACTTTATGCACTATGATATTAGAATACTGCGCATGTGAGAGAGGTACCTGGAATAGCTGAAGAAAATGTCCGGATGAATCATTACTCGTTTCTGGCTTTTCTATTTATAGCCCTGGTAATCCACATACCAATAGGTACCTATAGTTCAATATAAAATTAGCTACTTATACTTACCTACCTACTTACATATTTTGTTTTTCTAAATTCTAAGTTAAAATAAGGTGAACTCCCTCAAGCAGTTACGTTTATATTAATAAGAGGTCTAAGTAAAACTGGACAATGCTAGTGAATTCACATTTCGCACCATATAGTATGTTTTGTTATCTAGATACATAGAACCAACTATTGATTTACATACGCAGCGAAAACGAATAATGAGTTTTACATGTAACAATGAACAACGTAGATGAAATAAATGAAGATAGATAGATTGATGATGAGATAGGTAAGTAGGTACCAGAAATTATTCTTTAGTAATCTTTGGAGGGAACCTTTGTCCAGCTGTGGACGTCCTTTGGCCTAGATAATAATGAAGTATTTTTCTTGTTAAGTAGCTATCCCAAAATCAGGATTTTTGAAGCCGTTGGGCAGCAAAAGTCTGCAGGTTTTATTGACACAATATTAGCAGCCGTTTAATAAACGTGGCATAGAATATGTGAAATATTATAAAGTCTCAATCTGTCATCAGTTATTTGACATTGGTAAGAAGAGGACAATGCATGGCGTAACTATTCACTCGCTACACCGTGTTTATTAATAAAGCGGCAAGTATTACCAATAGATAAAGCTGTGTCTATAATATTGCCATTATTATAGTTTGGTCAACCATGCTTAAAAATAAAATAAACCTAAGTGTCAATAACCCAATAACACCTTAGTATCGTATTATTATAATAGGTTCTTAGGATATACATGGAACTGATTTTAAAATTAAATAAGACCTTCTAGGCCAAATAGGATATTCGCTAGGATCAGATAGCCGGCAAGACATTTTTGAGTAGGTATCACTTGCGTGTTGCTTAGGTACTCAAAAATGTTAATACCAGGGCTTTGTGTTGGAGCATCCACGGACAAAAAAAGAAAAAAAATCCCTTGAGACAAAAAAATCTTCAATTACCACTGTTGACAATTAGACGGGTTGAGATTTAATGATCCGCCGATGTACCTAATAGCTACCTACTGACATACCTATCAGGCGAGTTCTCTCTTTAGATGTTACCGATGATACAATAAAATACTCACACAAAGTTTGGCTTCCAGCAGCACTTAAGGACGGACCGACATCACTATCTAGTCTCGGACGATCATTCGGCAAACTGAACGAGTCCTGTGTGGTTAGAGACTGAGCTGCGGGACTCAAGTCCCCACCATCACTAGGTCTTACTCCCCATGGTGAAGGCGCTGACGACGACAACCGCGTGTCTGGAAAACAAAAAAGAACGGTTTTTATTCACTCTTATAGATAGGAAGGAAATTGACACGATAAGAGTGAAATCATGCGTAGGATTAACTGAGTTCCTAATGGGGTATTGCGGAGAAGTAGATACCCTAGCCGGCAAAAAACGTCCGTAACGTTAAAAAAAAGCGTAAGATTTTTACAGATTTTTATATTATTTTAATAGCGAATTCTCTAAACGGTGAATAATAATGTGTCAAATTTGTGTAAGGAAGTTTTTGATCTAAGAGTAAAGTAAGTAAAGAATAAATTATAGGTCAAATAGTAGGTAGCTCAAAATTTAATGAATTTTGGTTGAATTTCGACCACGGGCGATCACTAGTATCAGGAGTCTTAAGGAATTATTTCAAGTATTCCTTTTTATTATACTTATATTTTTATGAATCATTGAGAATAAAATAAAATAATGTACTTAGATAATTCTGTAAAGTAGTTTAGATTTAGAGAAAAAAATCATAATAAATAAATCATACCCGAATAATTATTTTCTTTATACCTCGAATAGAACTTGAAATTAATGTTTTATAATAAGGAACTTCGTTCCTATCTGGTGTCCCACGACACCACTCAGTTATTTTTAATAAGTAATACCAGTCTGTTTTCAGCCTGACACAAGAATCAAACACTCGTTATCAGCAGTCGCACTTAAGGATTACCAAACCAACAAGGCATTTTTAGTAATGAAAATTGTACTTAAGTACTACAACAGTTAGGTTCCAAACAAAGTGCACAAAGAATCCAGTAAAACGCGGAAAACGTCAAATTTTTGCATGTCAAGGAGGTTGGTAAATAAAGGTTTATACACAATAAACAAAAAAAACGCAATCGTGAAAAACAGCCAGTATCTTCTAATGATAATATCATTCATTAGTCTTAATTAACAAGAACAAGTTTAATTGCATTGAATCGCACGTTACCTTGTATCAATCGGCAAGAATGCATTTATGTTCACATATCTACACTATCATTTGTATTACTTTTACATAAACTAGGTCACTTAGCTAAATAAATATATAAGTATGTACCTATACGATAAGGTTTTACCTTACTTAAAACATTTTAAGAAAATATAGTGCTTTGTTACTATAAGTTCGTTTATAGACATATCCAAGTTTTAGCCAAGGCAAGAAAGAAACCAGTTATTAAAGTAAGCTGTAATGGGATATTATTGCCTCCACATTTCATAACGCTCCGTTAATGAAAATGTGGGTGACGGAAAATACGTAATTTTTCGTAGCTCTCGCGTACCTTCTATAAAAGTTTTTGAACGCCAATTAGATCTAAGCGAAATACTTCTGGAAGTAGAGATGTGACGGTCTGATCGTAGGCATACGATCTAATCGATTTTCGATCGGATTGAATCCATGCCATCCGAATTTCAGATCAATTCAATACCATAAAGTATCAGATCACATACAATCATAGTGATTTCCACACAATGTATTGTAGGTATGTTATTACGTGGCGGTCAATCAAACAAACTTGGAGCTGTAACTTAAGTTAGTTTATAGTTTACAGATGTAAACAAAGTGTCGGTACTTTACATCTTGATAGATATTATTGGCGTTAGCTATCAGCGGCGGCTTCAGCAGGCAGTAAGATGACACGTAATAAAGTTAATTTATAATCTAAACCTAATGTTTACTTAGATCCGTGTAATTTCTATTACGTTTGTTTTTTTTTTTTCATACTACTTGGATGACAAACAAGCATACGGTCCGCCTGATATATTGAGCAGATACCATAGAATATGGACGCTTGCAATACCAAAGGTAGATAGGTATCACATGCGTGTACCCATTTTTTTTCATCAGGGCTTTAAGAAAGAGTATCCCTGGAAATAGGAAAACTGGAGACCTCACAGTCTCACACACAGGAAAACAACTACACCAATCACTGTGTGTAGTCGTTTGGTTGTGGTCTTCTGTAAGGTGGAAGAGAAGAAAAGTGAGAAGAGTTATTATTTTATTAAAAGATTCAAGTACATGTCTTTTTATGACAACTTTATATTTTATTATTTACAATTGAAATAACATTCTCGATATTTTATTATTTACAATTGAAATAACATTTATTGCGTTATCACGTGGTTATTACCCACCCACGCCGATTTACTATGAACTATGATATCATAAGAGTCAATGATTAATACTAATAAATGACAATAATACATAAAATTAATTTGTTACCATGTGTTTATAATATACCTACAGTTTTCCTGTTATTTGTCTGTTAATTAGCCTACAACATGTTGAAGGGCTCGTAACTGAGTAATAATAATAAATAATAATGTCAATAGACCGTCGACTTAGTATATAAAGGTTGCGAAAGCTGTGGAAATCCTATGTACAGCATTGGACGTCTTTCAGTCACAGCGGCTAATCGGAGACTTGTCATCTGCACCGAAGATAGACTCGGATAGAATACCTAAGGCACAGGTGTAAACGCAATCTTAGATGCACGATTTGTTCCCTCACTCTCATTGTCCGATGGGACCGCAATCAGACAAGACCGGATAGAGATAAGGTGTAGGACCAACGAACAATGTTATATCGAAAGAAAGGATGGATAGACCTGCAAAGTTAAGCAATGCTGATGATAGTTCTGGTTAGATTGGTGACCGTTTTTTACAAACTCACCCGTGCTTTGAAAAGCTCGTAAACACAATGTTAAGCTGTTGGTCTTGCGCCTAGGGTCATGAGTCATGATGACCTTACAGAGATTAATTTTCGATCTTAATTTGAATTTCGATGAATATAACACAATCTTAAAGTTAGGTTGACATCTTACATAGGTTTATAGGTAGTCATTATCGCTGTTTGACGTTATGGTACTGTCTCTGATCATGTGTGATTGTCGTCCTATAAGACCAAGAGAGTAAAGGATAGAAAGTGCATCTATGATTGCGCACACACTTGATTAATCTCCGCTAAGTCAACTACGCAATGTGACAAATAGAGTATAGATCCGCGTACGTTATGTTTTCTACAATCAGGCAAGTCGTAGGAGGTTTTGGCCACTTCGGTGGCATTTGTAAAAAAAAACATGCGGGACAGTCTTTGTGGACTGCCATTAGAAGTGAAAACTAAGTAACTTGTGAATTCGTCTACTACATACTAGATTATTATTTTTGAACATGGAAAGCGTTCGGTGAAGATGACGCGAGTTCCATGATTTTTGTTCACCCAAAAAGTTCTCAACGCGTCTAAAGAAGTTTCCACTTCAAAAATATGTATGTCACTTGTAATTTGTTTTTAATAATTAGTAAAATAAGTCTAGAAATACGTACGAGAGCCGTTGCTTTTTATATTGGAGTTTCTGGACGGAACGTTGACTGGGTCGCTCGGCATTGGTGCTTTTTCGAATAAACTCATCGCTGTAGGCCTGTAAATAATGATAATATAGATAATAAATAAATGGAAACATAACACATTTTATCATGAGGACCGTGCTTAACTTATTGGAGACTGGAAATTTTAGGATACTGAGGTTAAGGGATAATAATATAGTTAATGATAGAAGACTTTAGTAAACAGGCAAAAATAATATAAAATGTAAAAGCAGATAGGTGAGCAAAATTTTAAATTGTTTTAATTCGTCAAGAGTTAGGCTGCGTTTCGATCAGAGATGTGTAGCGAGGAATGTGTTTGTTAGAACCAATAGAATCGCTTCATTTACTTAGCCTCGCTCCGCTAAGGGTACACATCTCCGGTGGAAGAACAGCCTCGGGCGGGCCCATCGATCATGGGTCACAGGGCACTTGTCCACATGCGTAAGGTGCGTATTTTGTCACTTTCTAGTGCGGAAGTTACCTCAACCTTAGACATCCAGGGGCCTTACCAAGTCGTGTTAAGAGCGATTGCCACTGCCCATTTTTCCATACAAACATACAACATACATGTGTGTGTGTTATGAATGAATTTTCCAAATACCCACGCGTGGCATAATCCTTACTAATATCCTACTAATATGATAAACGCGAAAGTTTGTAAGTATGGATGGATGGATAGATGTTTGTTACTCTTTCACGTAAAAACTACTGAATGGATCGGGATGAAATTTGGCACAGAGATAGATTATGGTCTGGAATAACACATAGGCTACTTTTACAGCGATAACCAACATGCACGCGGGCGGAGCCGCGGGCAACAGCTAGTTAGATTTAAACGCGAAAGTTTGTAAGAATGGATGTAGGTATGGATGGATGTATGGATGTTTGTTACTCTTTCACGCAAAAACTACTGAACGGATCTGAATGAAATTTGGCACAGAGATAGACTATAGTCTGGAATAGCATATCCCACATAAACGTGAGTCGTTCGAGCGAGAAAGAGGGACGGAACTATATAGCGTGTATAGCTCCATCCCTCTTATCACTCGAAAGACTCACTTTTAACACGTCATTGTATGCCCCGTAAGCCCTCTGGCCACAAATGACGCTAACATAATAATCAAACTTATCACTCTTTTGTGGCATTGTGACATACTTATTACTCACAGATAATATTGGTTTTTACGTCATGTATCTAGAAACACGGAGCTCTCTAAACATTTGTGCTGCCTACACATACAGCCTTAAGGTCTATTTATATTATTAACGGTATTAGCCGCCTCTATGGTGTCGTTAATGGCAAATCTATACTTACTATAATATTATAAAGAGGAAAGATTTGTATTTTTGTTTGTTTGTTTGTAACTCAAAAACGACTGAACTGATTTTAAAAATTCTTTCACCATTAGAAAGCTACATTATCTGCGAGTAACATAGGTTACATTTTATTTCAGAAAAAATAGGGGTCCGTAAGTTATTTGGGTTTTTTGGACCTAAGGTGTAAAAAATCATCCATTTCTGCGCTCCGCGGCCCGTGGCGACAAGCGAAGTAGGCGTCACCAAGGCGGGGGGGTGCGGATGCAGCGGTCGCGCACGGTTTCTAATAATTTCCATACGAATTTTTTTAGCGGTAATCGACATCCACGCGGGCGGAGCCGCGGACAACAGGGGCAGCTAGTACTATATCAAAAGAACTACAACCTGGTTGGTCCACCTTGTGGTTACAAGGTCCAGGGTTCAATCGAAAATAGTTTTCATAGATTTCTGTCAAGTAAATCATAATAGAGCCCGAAGTTTTTAAATTGGCAGTATTTACACCTTTGTGCCTCGGAAAGCACGTGAAACTGTAGGTCCCGATCCGACCGACGCGACGCCTGATCCGACTAATACTGACTATCCGCGAATAATTAGTACACCTGTGTTTGCGCACACACTTGTGCAGTAAAATATCTTTCGCGCATACTTTGCTTAATTATTTTATTTTCAAAATTAATTTGAATTTCGAACAATGACAACCTTATTCGTAAGATGAAAATTCGTCTTACGAATTTCAAATTCAGATCGAAAATATCGCTATACGTAGGTATTGTACTGCTCTAGATCTATAGCACGCACAAAGCCTCAGGCAGACGCTAACAATAAATAAAACCCATCAATTTTGCATCAAGATATGTATGACATTTTTATATAGAATCAAGTAGAACGTTATCATTTAACGTTCATTGTTTTATTTATCTAAACAATCATATTGGATTGATAAGGAACTCGTTACAAGAATCTTGCCAACTTTCTACGTATTGTTACTTACGTCATACGATATCATCATCGACATCCTGTCGACATCTCGTAACTGCCGTAACCGTAACATTAAGGTCAACGTATTCTTTACGGATTTGCAGTTGTCTCTTTCATACTCATTGAGGAGATTTGTGGTAGTGTAACTTCTAAAGATGTGTTAAATACTTATTCTTCATTTTAATATTATATCCTAAAATATGAGACAGTACAGACAGAGATTTCAAACACTTCTGTTAAAAACATACTATAGTAACTAATTTACTAAGTTATAGCATACCTAATATATAACGTAGTAAATTATTTAGGCAAAAGTAGTATGTTTGGATCAAAGCAATTAGCGTACCATAGTCTCTTCCTACACCAGTGTGATATGTATAATGTATGTAAACTTATTAATTTACTATAGTAAATTTTTGTAACAAAACATGCGAAAAATGGAATATTAAATGGAGATAAATTAATAAATACAACGGTATCACAAATACTTAGACTCTATTATATAATTATGCAAACGGCAACGGTATCTACTCGGACATGAATAACGTCCTACTGTTACAGAACAATATGCCATGTTGACGCTCATGATTTTCATAATAAATAAGCGTGAGTTTACGAGAACTATTTTCCCTATACACCATTTTTGAACTATATCTATCGTGTATTTAAATTACAAGTAAATAAACCGCACATAAACGTAATTTTATGTTATGTTTACAGTGTATTTGGGCATTTCTCTGTAAGCGCGTACAGGTCCCATAGAAATGCTGTCCTGGCAATTTTTTTTTATGTTTGCCAAAAAACCCTGTTCTATTTCGAAGAAAATTAACTATTATTTTAGTTAGATAAGGAGATCCACTGAATGTATTCATATATTTCGAGTTATTAGCGATTTTCCAAGAAATCATGACAGGGGACTGTTTGAGACATCAGGGGACTGTTTTGAACGTGACAGGGAGAGGACTGTTGTACTTAAAAAAAAGTCATTTTACATTAATTCATTTATTATCATATTTTCGCATCAATAGTAAACAAAATTTCTATATAAAAATGATCAAAAATAAAATTTTTCTTTAAACATTCATAAAAAAATTAACCTTAAGTGCTAGAAACAATTTGTATTCACTGAGATCAACATAGTCATATATTATTATACTATCAATAATTAAATGCTTTCAATCAATCAATCAGCCTATCGCAATCCACTGCTGGACATAGGCCTTTACTAACACGCGCCATAGCACACGGTCCTCCACCTTCCGCATCCATCCCAGTGACCTTTTTTTAGGTCGTCGGTCCACCTAGCTGGGGGCCGCCCTACCTTACGCTTACTGAGTCGCGGTCTTCACTCTAGGACACATCTGCTCCATCGGCCGTTGGTCCTGCAGATGTGACCAGCCCATTGCCACTTCAGCTTACTCATTCTGCAAGCTATGTCGGTCACTTTGGTTCTTTGTCGGATTACCTCGTTGCGAATTTTATCCTTCAAAGAGACGCCGACCTTGCTCCATAGCCCGCTGTGCTATTTTCAATTTGTTGTCCCACTGTGAGCATGCACATCTCGGCCAATCTTATAATGCTCACAAGAGCCGCTGTTGCAAAAGCAGCTGAGACTTTTTATTGTAAGTGTTTTATTTCTTTTCCTGTTAAAATTCTGTCGTCGCTTTTGATTTTTAATTTCTTTCCATGTTAAACTTCTGTCGTCGCTTATGATTTTTTCATTTCTTTCCCTGTTAAACTTCTGTCGTCGCTTTTTGCCTTCTTTTTTTCTTTGCTAAAGACTAGCACTGAACTGCTGGACACTGAACTGAAAACTGCTGGGCTGGGCTTTCCACTTCTTTAAGACAGCTACAGAGCTGTCTTAAAGAAGTTAAAACCTTTTTCTTTTTTTTTACTTTAACTTCTCCTCTTTTCTCATTTCTGCTCTCTTTTGAGGGTATTTTTTTTTTCTTTGATAACGTAATCGCTCTGCATCTCTTTTTCTGTAGTAGTTCCTCACGGGATAACTTTTTCTTTTTAGGAACCATATCGCGTGCGTTGGATCAGCCTGTGTAAAATAATTTAAGTTAATTAATAATGCGAAGTTAATAAAATGATATTACGAAGCGATCAATGATACTTTAATGATTCTTGCATTAATAAAACAGATGAGCGGATAAATTTACACAAACAATACATAAAAATAATAACCAATACGCAAAATACACAGTCCCCTGTTATGTAAAACAGTACCCTGCTGCAATTTTAGACAGAGGACTGTTGCCAGGGGACTGTATATTTCGGTTAGATTTCACAATATTTACAAAAATGATGTAAAATAGTTTATTAGGAATCTACTGATCAATTGAGACATAAATAATATAACAATAAACTTTATATAGAGATTATTAAAGTAATTAACATACATATTATGACTTACCAGAGGACTGTGTAGGGTAGCGATCCAAGCGCGTGTTTACCTCACAAATTACGCTCTGACACTAAAAAAAATAGCGTCTTAACGTCGCATTCAGCAAAATTGCCAAATTCACAGCAATTGCGTTTCGTTTCACTATAAAATATGTTCGTAAATATTTTAGTTTTTTTAAATTATGGACTTAAATTTTTGGCAGGGGACTGTATGAAAATTCTGGGGACAAAGTTTACAGGAGTTTACTAAATAAATAAAATTCGTAATTGGACCTTGTTTTACGAAAATAATATAATTTAATTATTTTTCTTTAGGATATTAACTGCCAAATGTATATAGTTTCAATAACTTCTTCGTAAATCTCATTTCTAAGTGGAAAAGCAGTGATGGGGACAGCCAGGGGACTGTATTTTTAGAGCTTCTAGCAAGTCTAGAAAAAAACTTGAAATAGTTATGGTTATGAAAACAAAGGGCCCGTAAAGTTTTAGGATTAAAGTTTCATTAGGAGTGTTTTTTATTTTCATAATTTACTTACTTTTAAAAAAAATTGGTCGGGACAGCCGATTACGAGGTTACAGAGAATCGCCCATTTATTGTGTAAACGGGTAACGAATCGTTCTTTATTCTTGACTTGCTTAGCTAACTAGGAAATATGCCCACGTGAATGTCGTTTTTCAAACTAAAATAAGACGTAAATATGTTCTATTCCAGTATATCTAAACTAATATTATAAAGAGGGAAGATTTAATTTCTTATTTGTTACGATTTAACTCAAAATCTACTCGACCTATTTATTAAATTCTTTTACCACTAGAAAGCTACATTATCAGCGGGTAACATAGGCTATATTGTATTGAAAAAAAATTACGGTATCCCTACGAAAACTAAATAAATGTATACCCGTGCGAAGCCGGACGTGCCTTTAGTAAACTATAACTCTACTGACTGTGATTGAAATCTTTTTTAATTTGCTTTATTAAACTTGGTAGGATATACGCAATTTTTATTTTATTGATTGATTAGTGACCAATTTGGTGTCTGCCTTTGTCGTGATCTAACGACTGTTAATGGTCAGGATTGACTTTTAACGTTTCCTCCAAAGCATGGAGACGCTCAGATTCACTATGCTATTGGAAATGGCACTATTGGGTTACCGTGCCATTGGCAACGAAACCCACTGATCGTTTACCGATTAGTGAATGCAATGGCTATGCCGCAAGACAACACTAAAGTCATGTATGCCAGCAAACATCTTGACAAAAGCGTGTTTTAGGTATCTTTGGTGGTATGTACGGGGCGTGAGAGGCGGGGCACGGTAGTGAACCAATTATGGGATATAAGGATTCGCGTCACTCTCAAACTATGCACCTTCAGCACGACTGCAATTGGCTGCATCACTACCTGCGCGAACTATGCCCAAATATGTTCAAATGTTTGCAACGGCAAGCTTTTGGTCAATTAATAAAAGAAGAGTTGAACATAGATTCAACACGTAAACAAATTATGTAATTATATTAAATCTCTCTCTCAAGATCTCCAGCGCTCATTTAGGGATGAGTTTAGGCAACACGCAAGTGACACCTTTAGTTTTGCAAGCGTCCATATGCTTAACATAACTACTGAACATAAGGCGGGCCGTATGCTTGTTTGCTACCCAAGTAGTATAAAAAAAACTATTTAAGTTACGAAGTAAAATTTATAAAAGTAGTAAATATTATGAAAATAATTTACAAAATATTCAACTAACCATTTTCTATCGCCGAGCTATGAAATAAGCTATTTGACTTATAAACATAGTATATTTATTGTATATAAGTCAAATAGCTAATTTTACGGCTTCAGTAGCGGTTTATTTGCTTGTATTTCAATTTACTTATTCATTTTTCGGATAAAATAACATAAACTACCATAAAATGTATCGACCGGATCATTACACATGTTTAAACGGAGTAGGTATTATTATTTTATGTACTCTAGAAGATAAATACGACATGATTTTTCAACATTTCAGTTTAAAAGTAACTAAGTAACCCATTTAATTTCCCACTTCTGGACATGAGGTTCTTCTACTCTTATCAAGAGAACCGAAAGAGTTTAGTAGATATTAATTCACACGAACCACCGTTATGCAGGTTGTTGGATCAGAGATGACATTAAAATTACGACTATGACATATGCGTTACAAGTGAGTAACTTTTTCAGTCGGCTACCATCGCTTTTATAAAGATACTATCTGTTGCCCGCGGCTTCGCCCGCGCGGATGTCGTAAATTAATAAAAATAAATAAAATTTCTAAAATAAAAGTAGCCTAAGTTACGGAACAAACAAACAGACAAAAATTAAAAAAAAAAGACTTTTGTAGGTACCGTAGTAAAAAGAGGTTATTTCAATATAACGAACAGACACTCCAATTTTATTTATTTGGATAGATTATAATTAGGTCTACTTTTATAAATTAGTTCGATATGCCAGCAGTAAGTAATAAAAGCCATCTTGTTCCTTTTGGCAGGGTTATCATGAATATTAAATTCATAAACGAACCATTCTTCATTCAATCACGTCATCATTTCTATAGTTTTAGTCAAATTAATTGTATAAGTGTGCGTTCATTAAAATATAATTTCGTTATTTTTTACTCACTAGCCTGCAGCTCCGCTCTCGTTGATGTCAATTATCACGATAAAATCGCGATTCCAGACTATAATCTATCTCTATGCCAAATTTCACCCAGATCCGTTCAGTAGTTGTTACGTAATATTAGTAGGTACTTATGATGTAAATATCGGAACTGATAACTTTGCCTGTGCTCTGTGGGTTAGTATAGGTTTCCAGAAAACAAATCTGTGGTGTAAATGTAGAGTCGGAAATGCTCGAGTAATGTTTCTCGTGCATTGTACATAACAAGGTTCCTATTAAACTACTTACCAAATTTAAAGTTATTTATTTAACATTATAATACAATTCAAAAAATAAACAACACAAGACACACAAAGCTATATAAATTCCATCAGGAGGGCCGTAGGTTCCTAAGCTCTCTAAAAGCAGCTAAGTCATCGCAAAACCTACAAATAATAAAAAAAAATACTAACCTATTTTCTGGTCGTTTTCCCATACTGGTGATGGTAGCCTGTTCATCAACTTCCTCAATAATATCATTGGCGATCTTCATACTGCCTCCACCCGCCGCCGGTTTGTTCAGGGTCGGATTGCTAGCAGATATCATAAACCGTGATCCTGTAATACATCATCATTGCTATAAGTAAAGAGCGTTGAAACAATTGATTAGCGACTAAACTCGTAATTGACTATTTACGAATATGGCTCATACTTAGATGAGTAATGAGGTCAACTTGGCATTGAGGTACACTAGGTGTCCGATATGTGTGTAATGTTGAAAAGCATTGCGACTTTTTCTCTGAAAATATAGGCAAAGGGCCAAGGTTATTACGTTGGACCTTCCGATGTTTCTATAGCAGGCGAGCATATTGCTCGCCCTACCTAGCTGCAGATATATTCCGCAAAGAAAATAAACCATACACTCATGGCTGATAATGAGCATTTCTCTACAGAACACCACTACTCAAATCGACGATCGTGTGTGTGGGAGTTGAATTTTCAAAACAAACAATACAATATTTAAATTCAAATTGCTTTATATCATCACTATTACTCACGCCGCCAAATTCGTAGCTCTGCTACGGTTGTTTTCGGACAACGCGAAGATAAATAAATCTCTTTAAAGGTGTAATACTTCTAAATGTATTATTTTCTTTTTAACCGACTTCAAAAACGAATTGGTTATGGAATCCATGAGGAATTGAGGGAATTCCTCAAGGCATACGTATAGCAATTTCAATATGTTTTAAGACAGGTGTCAAGAGATGCACTTTAGCTTAAAATGATCAGATTTAAAAAACTGTCTATATGAAAGGAAAACTGGGACTAAAGTTTGTATGAAAGTTCATCCTGTTTAAATACTTTAGACTTAAGATTATAGGGATTTTGAAGTTCTATAACTTGCCGTATTGAATTCGTTTTTTTTTGTTATAATTATTAAATATATAATATCTACAGGTTAATGTGTCTTTCCTGAACAAAGGCGCGATTTCACAACAAAATAGTACATTATGTATTTGTTTATCCTTTACTGTTATTGTGACATCAAACGATGCGCGATAACGAGGTATGGTCATCACGCCATAAATAATCTCAGTATGTTGACATAGATGGCACAACAAGGCGCAACGAACTAAACAAATAGTAACAAAGTAAAAACAGAATTTAAAGGGAGCTTTTAAGCAGTGAAGTGGCTGGGTCTGTGAGTAATGTCGTATAGGCATTTCTAACCTTTCTTCGACACCTAGTATAAAATTATGTGAGTAGGTAGGTACGTATACACGCGTAATGTATAATTTCATTTTAGTTTTATCAGAAATACGTAAAAGTTAAAAAGAAACGGCTATTATTTCTTAATCTATTTGATGTTCTTTCATGATTAAAAAATAAACCGGGTGAAGCCAGTGTTTCATTTAAACGTAGTGGTCAGATAAATTGACTTGTAACAACAATGCACATTCAAACTGGTGCACATCAAGCTGACGGAGTGCATCGCAAGCATCTGTATGAAAAAGCACATTTTTATAGAAAACTAGATGTTGTCCACAGCTTTGCCTGTCGTTTATCGCGATCAAAACTCAAACTTCATTTTGGATACAAAGTAACATTTATATTATTTGTAACATTTATTTTATTAATGTTCATTTTATTATATTGCTATGTAGGTATATATGTATATTAAATAAGTTTATTTAGTTAGTTTGCATAGGTATGTATTTATGTAGTATATTTATTTATTGTATTACCTATTATATGTATACCATCAACAGCCGCTTTTCCTAACCGCAAGTCCATCCAAAGGTTGTCTGGCAGAGATCGCTTTTGCGATAAGACCGCCCATTGTACATACTCTAAGGTTATTTTACTGTTTTTTCTTCGTCTTTTTTTGTAAAAATTATGTGGTGTACAATAAAGAATATTTATTATTAATATTATTTATGAAGTTCATAAATGATATATGTAAAAAATATGTCCCTATATATCTCCTTGCCGAATTTCATTAAGATCAGCCCCTCTAGACGAGTGGCATAAACGGTAGTCGAATCGATTAGAACAGAAGCAAATGTATGGGATGAGCAAATGTAAACTTAGATGTTTCACACTGGCAGAGGCTGTAGAGGCCTGCCACTATCTACATAGATGTGCGAATTTTAATTAAAAGATGATGTCCTTAGAGCTGTAGCTTTGAGCTATATGTTTTCGATCTTAATTTGAAATTCGAAATATGACAACTTATTACTTCCTTAGCTTTAAGTTTGCCATTACCTATGCGAATGTACATTGTATAATACAAAATGGACAAACAGTAGGTAGTACGTAATGATTGTTTAATACATTGGCAGTATGAACGTAAACAATAAAATAATGTTTGTTTTTATTTAATGTAACAAACACATTATTACCTATCTTTTTTATATATAAAAAATTGGATAGCCCAGTAAAAAGTTATGCGTGGTCATACATAAAAAAAAAACAAATATACGAGTCGACTTGAGAACCTCCTTCTTTTTTTCGTCGGTTAAAAATGAATCCCTGTTTCCCTTGTTCACGGCATCACGCTTGAACGGCTGGACCGATTTCAGTAATTCTTTTTTTTGTGTGTGTTATTGTCAGGAGAAGGTTCTTATGTAAAAAAGAAGAAAGTTACGCTGAAAATAGTTTAACCCGGACGAAGTCGGAGCGGGCCGCTAGTATAATATATAAATGTCAGCTATATGCACTCCTCTATACAAATTTATAAAATAATACGATGATGGTATAATCGGCCAAGTTGGAGGTCGACAACTTTTGAAAATTAATAATAATAATATTTTGGGATAATTTACAAAACGCTATCGGGTCTCAAACTAGGCAGAGCCTGTTATGGCAACGAGGCAACTGATAAACATACTTATATATTTCTAAATACATACACATATTAAAGATAAATTACACCCAGATACAGAACAAACATGATGATGAGCACGATCATCACACAAATATTTGTCCTGGGTGGGAATCGAACCCACGATCTCTGGCTTAGCAGTCAAGAGTCACAAAACACACTTGACCAACGGCCAGTCAAATTGCTTAACATTTTTTTTTACTTTATTTAACCGTAGACTATGTTTAATCTTCGTTGGTAGGTAAGGTATACCATATGGTGTTTAATAAATGAATAAACATTCTATGCGTGGTCGAACGCCAACTTGGCCTATAGTACTTTCAAAGTTTACTCATAACGTAATAATTTAGTTATCAATGTCCGGAACAGGCACCGGCTTGAAGAGTGTCATGTGAGTCAGAATCGTAAACACACTATCGTTAAAGTTGGTAAGATAGTCGTTTCTGTCAGCTGATACTTTAGCTTGACCGAGATAAGAGCCATTTGTTAATACATCAATCAAAACAGCCCGTAATAGCCTATTGTTAAACATACAACGCCAAGACGAACGCAGATTCATGTAAGAATATTGCCATACCTAATAATAAATACCTTAGCCAACAATCAAATTAGTATTATTTTTGGTTGACTGGAGCTCACACACAGTATCTTTAAGAAATCGTTTTGTCTGTATTATTTACTGTGACAATATTTATTTATTACGCATTAGTTCTAAAATTAAAATTAATAAAAAAAAGTAACCAAAATGTTTAATTAATAAAGAAGTTATAAGCTTAAAAAAGTTTGCATATAGAAATTTAGTTAGTCCTTATAACTGCTTGTACTATGGTAGTCGTTGACATTTGAACGGTTATTTATTTATTGGCTAATTAACTAAATATACAGAGGACATATACATAGTAAATAATTTAACAAAATGTACCGCATGCATCTGATTAGTGTCATCGATGTTACACTTTTTTTGACGAAAGAGTTTCATATTTTCAATTAACAAATTCAATCCCATTTTTAAGAAATGTGTGATTCACAAAATGTACATACTCGATAATGTTGGACCGGTGTACATGAAGTGCATGTTCAAATGCCGCTGTTAAATACGCTGTTTGTATAAAATATAAAGTTATTTGATTTATCAAAAAACTGACCTCCATCTGTCTGTGATCCAGCTGTCGGAATCCTTTGATCTTCTTTTGAGAACAGTCTTTTTAACATCGAAGTGACAGAATTGGTCCTCGTCATAGGAGTCTGTTGCAATGAGGCCATAGAGTTCGTTGAGCCCATTGAGTTCCTGTCATCACGTTTCCCCCGCTTACTTCCTCGATTCACGATGAAATGAATGCCTGATACAGCATCATCATTCATCTGCAGTTGCTGTTTGAATACCAAATTAAAAAATATATTAAAAACTATAATAACTAACATGCCGACCCCAGTAAGGAACATTTATTTTGTTAATTAGACTAAGACTTCAGGAAGGAAAACTGTTCAATCATATTTATAAGACACGGACAATTTATGCTTATCTTTTATATATAAGATTATATATTATATTGTTAGATAATAATATAATATATAAATAAGTTTTCACACAATTTTCTTATCACACGATCAAAATAAAATCGCTGGGTTTTATTTACAGCAATAAAACTGTTTATTATATTCTATTATATAGAAATAGAATACTTTTATATTATATAAAATATTTTATTACATTTTTTTACATAGAATATAATAAACATAAAAAAACACAATACACTAGGAAGAATTAACATGTACGTTAGTAGGAAATAATAAATGTGCCCACAAAGTTAACAGAAGAAAGTCAGACATTTAAGACAAGCGTGAAATAATCATTTAATAACTCAGTGACGATAAGAATAGAAGACTTATATACTCCATAAATAATAATATGACTGAGTTTTATGACGAAAGATATTGATAACTTAAATCCATGGCTAAACGACACATCGATATCAAGTCATCCATTACACACCATCAAATGTTTTATTGTATAGATCATAAAATATATTTTAATGCACGCGTTTGTATTTATTTTTCTTATAGAATAACTACCTACTTAAAAGATTACTTAGATATTAACCTACCTGTTCCTATACTTTAGGAAATCTTACCGTTAGGATTATCCTAAATTGTTAGTGTTCACTACTCGTTATATCATGTTTTAGTAAATAAAAATTAAATCCATTCTCCAGAATTATTCATATATAGGCATTTAGGCAGAATGTCACATGACGAAGTAATGACGCAAAATTAAACACGTTGGTTGACGGTTATTTTGTAAATAATACCTTCCACCACAATTAAATCCTTAGTATTCCCTAAACAAAATGTTAAATACAACTATGTAGTTTGAAAACCGCTCCGAATTAGACACAATACTGTAGAAATACATGTTTCACAATATACTACAAGGAAAACTATGTAAGTAAACATGTTACTGTAAAAGTTTAGACTACGGTTTACGAAATTATCCAGTAAATCTAAGATTGACCAAGTATAAGAGCTTAATACGAGTACATATGTACATATATTATGTACTTGTAGGTCAGTCAATTTAATTATGTAATTGAACCCATAGATGCCGAGTAGCATTGTAGGTCGCAATAATGGATATAACTTGGCCATCCTAGAGTTTACTGGCACATCTATAATTAACCGTAGATCGAGCTTTTACATTCTGTAGCATACATATATAATGAAATTGATAACCCTGAACACCGACACACTGCAAAGCACCAAACAGTCCGGGCGTGCAGCATGCTTAAAAACGGACGGGTCTAACCTCTGGCGGGTCGAACTTGTAACTCACGGTGTTGGATGGAGCCATTTCGTCGATCTTCACATTTGAGGGGGCTGACAGCACCATGCTACGTTGCCGTACTGGAACGGCCACACGCGCCGTCGAAGGCTCTGGATGTTCCTCGCGTTGGTTCTCAGTAGCTATAGTGTACGGCAGCTCCGATGGGAAAACCTCATCCCAATACTGATCCTTGATCAGTTCTGGATGCTCGTGGTGCATTTCATCGACGATCATGTATGAAACCTGATAAAAAAACAAAAGTATGTTAAAGATATTTATCTAAGGAAGAAAAACTTAACAACTGAACAAGAACTTAAGACTGTGGATTGAAAAAATGACAATATCCCTTATCTTTCACACAACTTATAAGTACAAAAGTTTTAAGGCGTGATGGATTCAAGTCACGGTTAGTCCATTTGTAAAAAACATATACAATTCATGTTTAGTCCAATCGGGTTTGGACCAATTCGGCTTCGGTCCAATTCGCGGTTGGTTCAAACAAAACAATATTTACGGGACTAAACGCAAATTGCTCCAACCGTGTATAAGGTGAATTAGACTGACCGATAATTGGACCAATCACACCTAATAGTTACAAAAGGTATAATTTGACAATGCAAATGAAACGTAAATTTAAACTTACTTGTAAATCCCTGTCTATCAACCAATTAACTTCAAAATCATCGTCGTCTTCACCGAACGGGTTAATCAGAGACTCTGCCACTTTCAACCAACCCATATAGAAGAAGAATTCTAGCGTACTAAATATTGGAAAGTACAAGTCTATATTGCTAATGTACACGGAGTCGCTCCCTGAAGACTGAAGCTTGTTGTCCACCCATTGACTACCCAATGCAGTCGTAATAAAATAAGAATATACGGCTATTGTAACTACCTGAAAATTCATTGCCAATACTAATTCGTAACTTAAACAAACAATAATGGATGCACACGTAAACTTAAAGCAATAACGCATAAATTAACAACTTCATATTTTCAACTCTAGAGTGAAGAAAATAATAGATGTGTATGATAACGTAGCAGTATGTCAAAGTAATAAACTGACTGTACTTAAATATTTCACGCACACATAAAAACTGGAGATATTTTAGTATAGACTTCATTTACACAATGCAAAGTTATGCAGATACATCCATTAACTACTTAATTTATTTTCAATCTTACTCGTAATTCGAATTTCGATCAATGGCAATCTTAAAGCTAGGTAATCAAGTTGACATCTTACGAATTTCAAATTAAAATCATATTATTCGATTATAATCTGAAATCCTGATGATCTGATGTATCTGGTGTCGTAACATGACGTCCTTATGGACGCAATAACGCATACCTAAATTCAAACGTCCTAATGGACGTCATGTTACGGTACAGGTTTCATACTGTTATTTGCCGAGAGAAACAGAAAGGGAATAGAACTTGCTTAGCGAAATTTGCATCGTGTAAATGTGGTCTTAGTTTTTAACAACCTCTTTTATTGTGTCTGTGTACTCTGTGCGAATTCTACGATTTTATGAGTTATAATTCTAAGCCCGATAATACAAACAGACCTGAGTATACACTAAGGGTACACTTATAGTGTCGTAGCTAAGAAGCAGTCCCGCTTGTCCTCTAAACTTATTTAATTCATCTATGATTGTCTTGACAGCAAAATCATCTCTTATTCTACCCTCTTTGCGGGCTCTCGTCACAATACTAGTGGCCCAAACTATTGGTAACCTGAAATCAATAATCGTATCAAAACATACTGATAAAATTTTAAACGGAAATACCGAATGTACATTTATATGGATCTTAACTCCAATCGATATTGATTAAATCATTTCCTTAACAGATTATCAGTAAAATTACTGCGCATTTGTCAGTGCAAACTGATAACCTTGTTAAGAAGTATAGAATGATTAACATTAATATTTTTAATATATGACTGAATACTATTGTCGTCTTAAAATAAAATCAGTATAAAAAGACAGTAAGTAGATATTAGATACTTACCAATGCTTCGAAGGTTTGGGAAACTTGACATTCAAATGATCGAGAATACTTTTTTCATTTTCTAGAAGGAGGCCTGCGTCGACGAAGTTGTCGAGTGTAGGGAACCGTTTCTTGACTCTGGGTGAAATCATCGTGAGGACCATTGTGAGGCAGAGGCACACGTAGCGGACAATAGTCCGCCGCATCAGACGCCCGCGCTCATCCTGTCCTCAAATTGTCTGGTTAATAATGTCCCGGTCTGTGGGCTAAACTACGCAAACATGCATCATTCTCATTAAATAATTGTGCATTATACCTACCTTAAAGATTGTGGTCAACTATTACATAAAGCTAATACATAGAACAGACCCTAGCTACTTGGAGAATCAATTAAGACTGTAAGTAGAGACCTTAAAACTACCCTGAGTGTTTAAAATGCCCACTGAAAACAATTTCTACCGTACTTCATACGAAATAAGATTAAATTAATAATATTGACAATCAATCTACTTTTTTTTGTCAAAAAAAGGATAAGTAGGTGATATTGAGCTCAACGTTATTAACATTTTTTTGTGTTATACCCCAAGTGCATCTCAAGGCCAACACGTCTTAGCGAGCAAAATAATTGTTTAGCTCTCTAAATTGTTTATTTCTTTTTGTAATACACATTAATACCAGTTCCAAGTAAACCGAAACGTGTATTTTCTCTTCATTTGTATATTTTATTTATGTGTTTTATGAAACTTCAAGAGTTTGTTATTTTTACATTTTCAATTAGGATAATCTACCATACACTATACTCCATCTGTGTTTTGTTTTCATCTGGAATTATAAGAAGTATTATGTAGCTATAAGGTTGTTATCGATCTAAATCCAAATCAAGATAAACAATAAATCGCTATCGATTTGTCATACCTACATAGTATCAAGTTATCGACACAAGTTAATTTAATATAAGCTTCTTCTAGTTACCTAAAAATGTAAGACCTTGGCACTACTTCTAGGTACAGATAACGTTGCATACGATATACCTTGTTTACTTAATATTTTGATAGATTATCTATTTCCTTAAATTGTTTATCAGTTAGATAATACTAAAACAGTCGATATCAGTAGAGTTATACGTCACTTTATTATAGGTAAACGTATCCGTATACATAGTATGACAAGATAAGATTATATCGAAGATTGCACGAGCACAACGACGTCTTGTACGATCTTAATGAAAGAATAATGAACAATAAACTATACTTACTACGAAAGACTAATTTGCATCGTTATATTCTAAGTAAAACACATTATCATAGATTTTACACAACAGGTCATGTTGATAACATTAGGTATATAAATATGACTTAACGTGTGAGATATTTTAAAATGTTTATATATATTGATACCTTATTACAAATACGTTTTAGAAAGGACCTTTAAAGTAAATAAGGAAGGTCAAAAAATATCTACTCTGTAGCATACTAAAATCTTCTATTTACTTGTTTTTAATTTAAGGTTTCACAAATACACACAAATTATGCCGCAGTTTATATATATTAGATATGATATTTATTCATATTTATTTTTATACCGCAATATAAATTATAAGAAGTCATAAAAATAACAATAAAGTTTGGACTGATTACACTTATTGATGTTTCGAAATATTCTTACCCGGTATTGTACCTATCGAAATAACATTTTATCTATTTCGGTGCACTCTGCCTGGATAAATAAACAAAAGAAAATATTTTTTTCTTTATGTAATAATAAATAATTTTTTTGATAGACTACTTGGTACTCATATTGGTATTTTATTGTTATAATATTTATATATGCGTATTTAATAATCAAATATCTAGTCTAGGTACCTACGGGCAAATTTCCACCACCGGATGACCTTTAGTCTCAAGTACAATATTACTTTTAGCATCCTACAGAAACTTAAAGTATTTTTTATCTAACTAAGAACTGACAGCGGAAGCAGGACATACATATGTATTAGCCTGCAAAGCTAGTAGAAACTTGAGACAATATTCTTCTATGTTGGAACAACACACGGGTATCTAATCCCAAACTAGGCAAAACCTGTAAATATAACAATTAGACTAACAGAACAAAAAATCGTGCTCATCACACAAAGATTTGTCCTTAATATTAAACATACGACCAGCTTAGTAAGGAGGGTGACCAACAGGCCAGGCGAATATTGAATATTTCATAATGATCGCAGTCCACTGCTGAATATAGACCCTTCCTAGTGAAGGCATAGCATAATCCTCAGCTTTTCACATTCAGCTGCTCCCAGTTATTTTGCGAAGATTATCGCTCCACCTAGCCTAAAGGTGTCCTACACTACTTCTTGATATAATTACACTCAATTACCATGAACTAGTTTACATATTATAATATGACTTAAAATAACTAAAATACATACTTACGTAATATGTCAGTGCCAATTAAGTGATTTATTGCATTGCCCTGGGGTTGTAAATCAGTGTACAATTACATACCTGTCCATGTATAGTGGCTGAGACGAAAACGGCAATAGAGTCTGGCCAAGGTATAGTTGTATATTGATTCCACCAACGGTTCATGACCACCGTAACATAGAACCCTAGCACGAACGACAGAGGTATCACATTCCCGTGAAAACTGCAGTAATTTACAACGCCTTCAAACATCCTGTGAGCAAAGAATTGCAGTTATTTTTAAATTACTGTATAATATTACTGGTATGTTGCAAGTACGTTTATTAGATGTCAGAAATGTTGTACATTATTAGTATCGACAAAGTTGACGCTCGACCATTCATAAAATATTTATTTAGTTAATTTTTCAAATGTGATTGGTAGTGCCAGGAATTAATTTGCCCGAACAAAACACAAACAATCTCTTCTGCTTTTTATCTATAAGAATACAAGTAGATTTTAACAAATTTGGCACAGGAAAGTTACTATTTTTATTTATTTTGTTTTTATTTTATTTGGAAAACAAACAGTATCTTATAACTAGATTTACAGCTGATTGTATAACTAGAAACCATTAATATATGGAGAAAGAGTGCAGAAAGCAACGGTAACTGTCGAATTTTGACCACCGGGCGACCTGTAGTCTAAGGGTAAAAAGTGACACAATTAAGTCATTCATTCGCTGAGGTCAAAAAAGCTTCGTTAAAATATTATGAGTGGTCTAAAGTCACCGATAGGAGTATGCCAACGCCAACTTTGTCGACAGTACTTACAACAGAAACATAATAGGAGAGAATTATGCATAGGTTTACTACGAGCGCGCGAGCGGGTTACATGTTACTAGTTGTAAATTTATGTTTCATGATAAAATTCATAACGACCGTGTAGCACGAAATTTTACAAATATTTTAATAGTTTTATTGTCTACATAATATTAAGGCTAGTTAACATTCTTAATGAGCTGTTTTGTTATGCTGATTTGTTAGCCCTGTACTATCTAGGTGGAAAACAAGCATAAGAACCGCCGATGGACGTTTGCAAAACCGGGCAGCACTTGCATGTTGCCGACCCATGTTTTCTGTTATGGATCCTGCAAAAGACCGTATGATGACGTCCCTACTATAGCGATTTCCTTTCGATTTCAATTTAAAATTCATAACATGTCAACTTTATTAGTGATCTTTGTTTGAAATTCAAATTAAGATCGTAAAGCTGGTTATGAAAGTTCAGTACGAATGTGGACGCAACGAATAAATCGATATAAGGACGTGATACGGCCTGTCTTCACAACTAAACCACTGCACTGTGTATAGTTGGCTGTGGTCTGTGTATAGTTATATGGTGTTATCATCATCATCTCAACCCATAAACGTCCTACTGCTGGGCACGGGTCTCCTCCATATATTTGGAGGTTTATTAGCCTACTATACCACACTGGCCAGACGGGTTATATAGGGTTTTGTTTCGAGTTTGCCCTCTCTTGCAGTGGATATTGTCTGCCTGTTAGTCGACTCTTACGACACCCATGGGATGGAATGGGGTGGTGATATTTGTATTCTTAATCCGTCACCACACGGACGACTATGGTGTTATACGTCTCTCTCTTTAATCTAAACTAACACCATCAAGTTATATTAAGCATAACAACTAGTTCACCGTTTATAAAAAAAATAAAAAGTCAAGTTATTTAAATGCATGTTTCAATTGTTATTCGGCATCTTGTGCTCTGTTAGCACTATTCATTCCGCGGCAAATTGTTGATAACTTTTCCAATTTCACCCATCTAATTTTTTACCATGTGTAATTACATACCTATATGGAAATATGAATATTTACCTTTTAGAACTATCGTCCAATAACAATCGGTATGTTAAATTGAGTACATAATATAACAGAAGAAAAACTAGGAGATCTAGCCAGACCAATTTGTATATACTTCCTCGCCATCTGAAACAAAGAGATAAGAGATTAGGAACATAGTAAAATTATAGCAAACTATATAATATCCCGCTGCTAGGCACGGGCATTCTCTCCTCTTTTAAGAGAGCTATGGCCTTAATCCACGCGCCGTAAGGCGAGTTGGTAAATCAGTCATGCCTTTAGAATTTCTTCTAAGACATACCTAGTATGTAATTAATTATGTGCTTGAACCATTGATATAATATATTACAGATAAATTATAGTATATAATGCATTTATAATAGGTAGGTACGCCATAAACTATCAATTACTCAATTACCTTGTCTATCCAAAGGTTGTCTGGAAGAGATCGCTCGCTATTAGCGATAAGACCGTCCATTGTACAGCTAGTTATCTTACCAATTGTTTCTATTTGTATAATTTATTTGGTGTAAGTACAATAAATATACTATCTATTTGTGTATTTACTAGGTAAAAAGGCCGCGATCTAAATATATATTAGTCTCGACACGAAATCACGTTTAAATTAGAAACACATGCTTCCAGACTAATGTTTGATGGATGGATTGACTAGCCATTACAGAGCCCTATCGTTTTAGAAGTCTGTATAAACTGGCGATTTGAGCTTAGACCGTAGTTCTTTATAAGGATGACCTTAATTTACACGTCAGTAGCTCTTAATAGGATAACAACTAGGTTTTTCAACGGAATGTTTTCAATTAATGTAAGAATAAATCAAAAACATATTTTTGAACGATATTTTTAGCTCCAATAGTTTTGGTTTCTTGTTATATGCAATGGAATGAGCTTCCTGCCGAGGTTTTCCCGAGAGACTAAAACATGGTGTTTTTAAGGAAAGCACTGTAGCTGCTTTCTTTAAAAACTCCATGTTTTTAAAGAAAGCAGCTACAGTGGTCGACATCACACGAGTAAAACCCGTGAAGTTGCAAGTATCTAGGCAGTAACATCAGGAGTTATCTAACTTATAGGCTACAATAACTGCTAACCATCAGGCGTGCAGGTCTATCCAGGTTTTAAAATAGCAAACAAAACGGTGGAAATGCCTTATAGTATAAGTGGTTCAGTAACGCCCTCTTATATTACCAGTATAATACTGAATTAACCGAGAACACTGAAACATCCTTGAATGCAATTGTTAGTTACGTAATCACTGTGTATATAGTTAATGTGAAGAAACTATATCGAATGTATTCAACTTGGTAAGTACGCCTACTACTTTAATGACATTTGTCCGTTTATTAGTATGCGTATAGCTGTTTTATCGCTTACATTTGAGTACGAACATTACGTCACACGTGATTATAGATCCGTATTCTAATAAAAAGTTAGTAACTGTAACTAACAGTATGTTGCAAAATAAGGATCCTATAAATAACGTGAAAGGAAAATAATATTAAGTTGTTTTCGGCAATCAATCAAATGGGAATTAACGCGAGAAAGTCATAGGCGCGAGTTAGTTGAGCGAAATTTCCTTCATTTATACGTTTAGTGGGCGTGTAAGGTTTTATTTTAATGAAATTAATACAAAACCTTCTTGGACCTTACACTCCTGCGATACGTTCCTAATATTTCGTAGCATGATCCTTGGCTACACACGATCTCCGAAAATGATCGCTCCACGCTAAATGTGCCAAACCGTGTTCTGCTTTACTTCGGAACACCTCTGCTCAATATGGCGTGCACTTGGAGCAGCCTGTGTCCAACTCTAGCAGTAGACTGCGATGGACTTATGATAATGATATTTCGTAGTGGACTTTTAATAAGGACCTTACAACAAAAAGCTAAATATAGTTTTTTTTTATATTGACCGTGACTGGGTCACATATGCTCAAAAAAAACTTATCTTTGGTATCTGATAAATTTTTGTTGAAGCGTCTGCCGAATTACAGGAACAGCTGTGTATGATCTAATATAAAATAACTGGCTGATCAAACGAATTTGTCCAGCATCCGGCTATGGACAAATAAGTAAACAAACTGTTAAATAAAATAGTTGTAGAGATTACTAATATATTTTGATTTATGTATCCGCTAGACGACATGGGAAGAATACATCGAAATAAAAGTAGGGGTCAAGGAACTCAAGGAAATGAAACCTGAACAAACGGGCCATATTTAGAACATTGGAAAATTTTTCTGTTAGTTTTTTCTTAATATTCTATAACTTATAAGAATCGGCAATAAATTACGAAAGGCGAAACAATTTTTTGCAAACAACACCATCAATTAGTAAAAACAAAACAGGAAAAGAAGGGACTGAACCTTCTTTTCCTGTGTCCATCTGTTTTCTTATACCTATTTTGTTTTACGAGCTTTAGAAACGAATTGAAGTCGAACAGATTGAAGTCGGTGCAGGTTCATTTTGTCACCTAATATTCAGCTTGGCACCGACTTCAATCTCTATTCGGTTATTTTTAGCTTGTTTGAAGTCAATTTAATTTCTAGTGATAAAATAAAAGTAAAAAAAATTACTTATGAAAAACATTGTTAGTAGATAGGTACCTATAACACTTGCGGGTTGCCCTCGATTGCCCTGCGATTCCATCGTCAGATCCTGACTTGGTGCCAATGGGACCACCTCAAAAGTATATACCTATTCTTTCAAATAAAATTTTATTTTTAGAATCGGTCCACAAATGGGGGATATCAATGAACATACATAAAAAACCTCCTTTTTTGAAGTCAGTAAAAAATGGAAACAGTTTTTCTTTTTCTACCTTAAATTTATAAAACTACGGTCGGATTAGACCACTCAGCGACCTCTAATTTTTATGCCGATATAAGAATAGATTCGGTATTTTTTTTCTAATAATGACATCACTTGATACAAAATTAATAAGTTACTTCAAGTACTTTTTTTATCCGCCTACATTACAATTCTTGCTTATCATTTTAAAATGCCAACTACCGCAGACCATAACAAGAAACATGTAGGTACTTGTACATTATTATTATGTTCTCACAAATTTCTACGCGGGTTCGTTACTGAGAAAAACGTAAGCGGAGATCACTCCATCACGCACATAATAATATAGTAGGATAGTCATTTGAGATGGGGCACAAAGGCCGTTAGATGTGCTACAGGAAAAAGGTCTTTTAAGCAATCTGTCATATCTTGGACATTTGATCCTACTTCTTATGAGCATAGTCTCGTCATCAACAAGACATATCTACTTTTATATTCCTAAATACATAATTAATATTATAGATACAGACAGACACAAGTCGAAGAATGGTGCTCATCAAACAAACAAAGAATTTGTTCTGGATGGGAATTGAACCTTTCATATTAGCAATCAGGGCTACTAATCACTAGACTAAACAGGCCGCTGGTTGTTTCCAATATCGCTTATCTATAGGGGGTATCTTAACGGGTAACACATTGTTTAACCCTGGCGAAGTCGGGGCGGACAGCTAGTAGCTCTATATATTTAGCTCTCTTACTACTTCTAATTTTCCGCGTTTACAGTGAGAATTTAGTGAAATCCTATAGTTTTCAGTGAGTCAGCAATATACTAGGTGTTACAGGTGTTTGTTGATTGTATAGTTATAATAGCCGCACAGATTAATTGATCTGAGATTTTAAGTAAGCAACCATAGAGACATCGTGGAGAGGTCTCGAAAAGGCAGTATAGTATATTTTCGATCGTGACGGATTGTTATCCCGTTGGACTATAATAGTGAAGGAATAGTGTTTGCGTATACACGCGGGCATTACATCCGTTGAGATTAGTCGTCCTGGCCTAAAGTGGTCTGGAGTACATTTTTACAGATATAAGAGCAGTTAATGACATATAACAAAACAAGACACAGTCTTAATTATCACGAGACATGATATAGCGTTTTGGCAGCTCCTATTAGGTGCGCATATCAACAATGATAAAATAAAACAAGGAACAATAGACATATTAATAGCAGTCTCGGTAAAAATAAGTTTAAATTGTATCGGTTCAATAATTGCGATGTAATGTTAAGTCTTAACCTTGACTGTGGAAGATACAGAGCAGCTGTCGTGTTTTTGCGTTCGCCTGTAGTCCGTAGTCGTGTCACACGCGAACAGTGCTAAACACGTCCGTATCATGATCGACTACTGACTTTATAATTATTATCTAGTGCCTAAATAATATCGTTCTACAAAATGTATGTTTTAAAGTACTTTTAATAAGTTCACTTCAATTGCAGAGATAAAGAAAGGTAACTTATAGCTGTTTATTTGACAAAAAAAGTCCCAAAAAGGTTATCTAAAACTTTGTTTACTATTAAAAAAGAAATAATAAGATTGAATATCACTCACACACACACACACACCAACCGGTGTTATTTTTTTATTTAATCATATTTTCTAATGAAGCTTTGATTGACTTAATAAAAACACTATACCTACCTAAAGACATAATTTACCTTTATATCATAAATAGGTAAGTAACTAATTATCTACATATTAGAAATAAATAAAATAAAATGTAATAAGACCTGATGTTGTCATTTCCGTAAATAAACAATTAAACAGGATACAACTTCCAAAATCAAGCGTGAACTTACACTAGAAAAAAAACTCGTTTGGAATGTTTCACTTTGTATGACAATGCATCATAAAACGTTTCTTCAGCAGTTCGCCACGCCATTCGGTATCAAAAATGCTGATAAACTCACTTAGACAGTAGATGCGAATCGCGATCGCGCGCGCACTAAGAAACACTACACAACAAAATGCTCTGTTCAGGCTCAGGAGAGCGACTCAACACGCTGTTACCGCTTTGAGACTTTGTGTTACTTGTTAAGGTAGATACTGATTTAACAATTGGTCACAAACATTTGCAGCGAACATTTCGTATAATTTGTTACGGTATTATATTTTCTTCTCATTCATTTGTACTGCTGCCACAATGATTAGCTTGCGAATGCACAATACATGTGTGAACATACGATTATGTATTAAATAATATATGGCAATGATGATCGAATGTCAAGCTCGGTTCTCGGTATTAGATACGAATAGAGTTGTATCAATGAATTAATTGAATTCGTAATCTCTACACCAGTGCATACCCTAAGCTTTATACCAGACTCGCAGACGGGATATTACGTCATGCTGCGCCACGGTTCTAGTGTGTCCTTCTGTGTAGGCGGATTTGAATTCTTAAACCAAACGAGACCCGCAGAGTTTTATATGTATGTAGGTACTATAAGATCATTTTAGAGCGTTAAAAACTTCATTTCAATTCTTATGAATGGAAATTCCAAATTAACTGTGAGTGTACCTAAACGTCGTGTCCTTGACATGCTATAGTCAGCTGTTTATGTAATGCTTTAGGTCTACATTCGACTAGTTGTTAAAATTCTCAGAATACCACCAATCACAGTTTTTCAGCTGTACGCTAATTACGAACAATTATCGCCTAGTTGGAGAAAACAACGTCGCACGCAAAATTATAGTCACTATGTACTTACAGATGAACATCTATGGAACAAACTTACATAGTTACGCATGTACTATGACAGACCAACGTTTCTATAGTATCTACATCATAGGCTAGACGTCACATTAAATTCCCATTGTTTTATTTGATTAACTTATTATGTAACTCCGTTATATTATGAATATACATATATATGAGAACCACGCCATCTTTAATTAACTTGGAAATATTAATACTTATGTGACAGGCCGTATCCTAGCCTTGATAATGGTAAGGTGTTATATGAATCTGTAAAATGTAAGACTATTTGCACGTTGTCACCCTGTAAGAAACGCAGTCGCTGTACTTGCAGCCTAAACCTGTCTGAGACCAGTAAAAGGACAAAGTCTTCTCTATGCCAGTATAGGCAGCGCTTCCCAAGCTCCCAAACTCTGAAAAGCGGTTTTCTTGTAGGTTTTTTTTTTTTTTTATACTACCAAGGTGACAAACAAGCATACGGCCCGCCTGATGGTAAGCAGTTACCGTAGCCTATGGACGTTTGCAACACCAGGGGTGTCACTCACGCGTTGCCGACCCTTTAAAAACCTTATAACTCCTTTCTTGAAGAACCCCATGCTATAGTCTCTTGGGAAAACCTCGGCAGGGAGCTCATTCCACAACCTTATCGTACGTGGTAAGAAATTCCTCTGGAATCTTACTGTACGGCATGTTTGAGGTGCAAGGATGTGAGGATGAACTCCCTGTCGGTGGCGAGAGGTACGTTGATAAAATGAGGCCGTGGGCATCATCTCGAACAATTCCTCAGAACACAGCCATTGTACAGGCGGTAGAAC
Source organism: Trisateles emortualis (assembly GCA_947095525.1). Taxonomy (NCBI): domain Eukaryota; kingdom Metazoa; phylum Arthropoda; class Insecta; order Lepidoptera; family Erebidae; genus Trisateles; species Trisateles emortualis. The sequence continues at coordinate 9,398,664 of OX352736.1, read as the reverse complement.
ACACACAAGGAGGCGAAGTCTCTCCTGAGACGTAGTGGATCAATACCGCCTGTGAGCTTGGGAAAAGGTAAGTTACCCGAACGGGCTGCTACAGTTTAACCTTGTACTTCACTGTACTCTACCTGTCTAAAACTCAAAGATAAAATATATACATATAGTACTCGTAAACTTACTGCCAAAGATTTCTCAACATAGTCGTAGTAATCATTTTATGATACTGAATTCACAAATCACTATACGAGTATTCACAATCTGTCTTACAAGTAACAGCACCATTCAGTCACTCAACCGCTAAGAAAAGTCATACCTTTGTGTTTCTCATAAATGACAAACTATTATAGGCAGTTTAACGTCTCAACATTCATTGTTCAGTAGCTATGTGCGACATAAATCTCTTTTATTGTAGCATACAGTATCGAGTTAACAACATTAGTACGAAAAATGAAACGATTCATTTTACAAAAACTATTCAGATATTTTTATCAAAAAGATATATCGGAGTCGCAACTACTCACAACCCTAATTTATTTTTATGTTATTACATATTTTAAATAATAAAGGTTAGAGTTAATAACTGTTTCACATCAGGCGGACCGTACGCTTGTTTGTCATAAATAGAAAAAAAAAAATACTTCAAAGGAAAAATTAGCACATAACAAAAGAAAATTTATAAGTATTCGAAAACGATAAGCCATTTCCAGTTCTAATCAGAAATCTTCAAATCTATCCTTGTAAATAAATATGTGTCGACGAAAATGAATGTTTTGGATATTGATTGATCTTTTAAAACTGCATTTTATCTTGTCATTATCTTGACAGCGGCTATCATAAGACCGTGTGATAGATTGACTGTTGCATGTTATATTGTTAGTGAATTTTGGCATTATCGCCCTCAATGAAGATTGCTAAATCTGAGATCATTATATTACATTGTATTGCACGATTTTATAGAGAGTATAGTCTGAAAAATCAATAAGTGTTTGAAATTTTATTAATTCGTTCAATGAAAGCAAACTCTCGAGAAGATTTTATATCATACGCTAAGGGGGGATTCTTCCTTACACTATGGCACAGCACCTATGCTTGAATAATCAGTGACGTCACAAAAGTTACGAAGAAGACACCCACTTCAATTAAACCTTGTGTAGCAGTAGACTTGATAAAGTTATCACGCATACAGACAGTATTTAGGTAGGCCAAGTGGGGACAATTGCCCTGGGTGGCTAAGTACGAGGGGTTGTCAGGTAGAAATTCTAGTACTTCATTTATTGATTTTTATACAAGACGGCGCTTCGTCCCAGCTTCCCTTTCCCAAAATCGCGTTCAAGGCCCTTTTCTGTACTAAATGTAGGTCCCGGGGCTTTTACCTAGAATATACCAAATCTACGTTTCTTTTTCTATCTGCAGAATAAAATACGCTACGCAAAGTACACGGTAGTAAGTGGCGGTGAATGACGCCTTAAACTTAGTAACCTAGTGATAGGATACATAAAACAATAGTAAACTAGTTGTTACAGATACAACAAACATTGGATTCATTCAGTTGAAGGAAGCTGCTGCCTATTATTTACATGACTAATGTGTTAGTCATTTGCCGGAAGATGGCCGGAAGTGACGGTCTTATTTAGTTGCCAGTATAATATCATGCAACACGATATACCAAGCATTGTTTTTATTTAAATGTCAGTACGTCCACGCGTCCAAATAGAACTTTGATGTTTGAGGGTGAAGAAGATCAGTTGGACAGAAAATGAATAAATAACCGTCTCAATTTTTAATTCGTCAAAATCTATACTTATAAAGCTAAAGAGTTTGTTTGTTTGGTTGAACGCACTAATCTCAGAAAGTACTGGTTCGATTAGAAAAAAAACTTTTTTTGTTGAATAGTGCATTTATCCAGGAAGGGTATATAACATCACGCTAGGAGCGGAGCAGTGATGAGATATGTTGCAAAATCGAGGGAAATATTCCAAATTACCACGCGGACGAAGTGGCGGGCAACCCCTTGTTATTTATATAGTGATGGTGACAAACAAGCGTACGGCTTTCTACATCTTGTAACACCAAAGTTTTGTAATAACCCTCGAAAAACGTATTCCTAAATAAGCATTTGAGACCTTGTTCAAGTTACATTTTTAGTTTTACTCCCCCAATTTGGAATTCCCTGTGTCGTGGGAATATATTCATGGTTGGCGAGGATAGACAGCTGCAGGTGACTGACAACAGGAGGGGAAAGATAATTGGCCACTTGATACGACACGGCAACTTCTTTGAGACCATTTTAAAAGTAATAATTGAGGGTAAGAGACCGAAGGGAAGACAACGACGGAGCCTTTTATAACAAGTAATGGAAAAAATCAAACCAGCTGTGGAAGCTGCATTTTTAATAGTGTCCGGTAGACAATTTATAATGCTATCACACTAGCGGACTTTGTCAATTTGTGGGCCACGTTACTCAGACGTGCTTTGTGTCACAGGGAAGTAGATACAATTTTAGTCCTCACTTCTCCTCCTTACCTCTGGTTAAATTCACTGCGGGGTCTTTCCCGGTTCCCAGAAGTCACGAGTGTCACCTAACCCGTCATTGCAAGGGGTTGCTTAAAGCAGTTACAGCGGAGAGAGTGTGGGTAGGATTGACACATCGAATATCTAACTCGCGAACAAATGCAAGAAAGTAAGGTATCAATCGATGCCATGCCGGCGAGCAAGACCAACTGGGGAAGGAGCCCAGACTTACGTAAGACCTTTTTAGAAAGCATCTTCCTATTCAAAGGTTTCCGTCAACATAAAACACTGGTGTTAAAAGTTTAAAGGTGGTCTTGAGAATAGCAAGCGTCTTATCTATAGGCTACGGGTAACAACTTATGCGTCATCATCAGGGTCCGTATGGCTGTTTGCCGGCTAGGTAGTATAAAAAAGTGCTGTTCACGAGCTAGTGTACTCTATTAAGTTATTCCACACTCTCTTGGAAATGTATGACAATATTAATATAAATTTACTACCCACTAGAATATACTTAACATGTATTTTTAAACGATGACTACGTGTAATTATTCAACGGCTTTACAAGAAGAGATGATTAATGTTTGAGCACTTAAAAAACAGACATACTGCGACTATTACAATCCGAAGTTTTTACATACATATATGTATCGTATTACAGGAGCTTCGTACGACTGATCGACGCTTCGCGTGATCAGAGGACTGGCTTGTCTCTCGCACAGAGAATAAGCATTTCCATTCAACGTGGCAATGCCGCCAGCCTTCTGGGCACTTTCCCAGTGGACAGTGATGTTGAGGTTCATTACGCTTAACGCTTCTTTGTTTCTATTTTGCTTTTCCTTTTTTGTTTCACGTATACATATATATACGTAATTTATGAATAAAGAAGTTTTTTAAGTTCTAACATGACCCACATCAGTAAAACCTGAACATCGCCAATTCACAGTTCGGGGGACCTACTAATATTTCTCTGTGTACATCATGACGCGTCGTCACGCTTCGAAAGAACAGACAATAAGCACACATCTGCCTGTCACATGTGGTACAAGACTTGAACAATACGTATCTGAACATAATTAGTAGGTACCAAATAAAGAAAATTACAATGCATGTATATAATTATACCATATTATAACAAAAATGCTACAATATTTTTTACTTCCAAATTTATTGTTTACAGGGCCTAAGTTTAACACCAAAATATGTACGTATATATTATATTGTACATACATTTTAATACAACGTAGCATCGCGCCTTTTTCCTGAAAGGGGTAGGGAGAGGTCAATAACACCCACGTTTCGCCAGCTGTGTTAGGTTCCATGTGTATTATTATGAGTAAGCATATTTTATGAAAGTTACTTTCGCATTTATAATATCAAAACGGATTATATATTATTTATTCACTTTTTTTCTGGTATATCTCGATAAAAAAATACAAGTGGTCTTGGCAATTGGGGTCTGACTTTTGCTACCCAATTGTTCTACCTCGTAACATGTCTTATGTTATAAAATATGATAAGAATGCACAATTTATGGAATATTTTGACGGTATTTTTCATACCATAAATTACTATCCAAAACAACCGGAGCGGACGGTGCAGGTGGAGCGGGCTACACCGTAGCTATTAGCTACGAGAGCCTACGAGCCCACCCCTACGTGCCCGAGGAATAATTATCTAATTGAAAAAATGTTTGTCCACAACGGATAAAAATACAGATTTGTCACCTTGTGTTTTACACCATTAAACGAGCAGGTAAAGAAGAACGCTAATATCCTGGCGTCTAAGGATATAAAAATAGAATACTTTCTTCTAGATATAGAAAAATCAAATAACCAAAACGGCTATTTTTAACTACAATCGACAAGATTTAATCAATGAAGCCAAACATCTATATCTAATCTGTGCGAAAGTATTATTAGGTCATTGGGTAAGGAATCCGCAGCAGACTTGATTTACGCTACAAACATTCATTGATATTAATAAAAATGTTAAGGGCCAACATACCAATAGATCATGCGAAACTGCCATCAAACCGTTTAACGATCGCAATAATTATACGTTTATGGCTCGATTACACACTATAATTTGATTTGGTTCACTTAAATATCCCTAGAGTAAGCTTTACTATAATATATAATTCACGTGTTTTCCTAATTTTGAAACCTCTGGTGAGAGTTTTACAAATATTTTTGTAACTACATAAATATAAAAACAGCTTCCGTATGTTTGTGGCCGCAAAACTCGAAAAGTATTCGATTATGATTGACTTAATTATTACAGGACGTTGAATTTATGTATGAGTGATTTTATAAACATTTTAACCCTAAGTTCCCACTTCCCACAGGAATTTGCCACGGCAAGGTGTAGCCGGGTTTAACGAGTAAGTGATAGCGCTTTACCACGAAACTAATTTCTTGAAAGGTGACTCAACAAGTCTACACTTTATTAAAAGAAAAACCCAAGAACCTTGAGTATGGCACTAAATGGAATTAAAATCAAATACCACAGAAATTTTAGATGTTTGCTTAGAAATTAATGAGAATGTTAACCTCAAACCGTGTGGTGACGGATTAAGAATACAAATGTCACCACCCCTTCCATTCCATCCCGTGGGTGTCGTAAGAGTCGACTAAGGGAGTAAGTCTAGCAGACAATATCCACCACAAGAGAGGGAAAACTCGAAACAAAACCCTATACCAACCCGTCTGGCCAGCGTGGTATAGTAGGTTATTACCCCTTCAAATTTTTGGAGGAGACCCGTGCCCAGCAGTGGGACGTCAATGGGTTGAGATAGTAACCTCAAACTTAGAAGACACGCAAAAGCGTTTTATTTATCAAATTGATTTACATAAGCCAAAAACTACACAATAAACACATCAATACAACAATAGAATTAGATTTCGTAATAACCAGTAATACGTTATTTCGAAATCTACCATTTTAGCATTCTGTCACAGTAAAAATTATACAGGTTCGACCTGTTAGGTGTAGCTGTTTTGACAATCAGCCAAGGAAATATCAGTCATCATGCACAGATTCTTAATTCTAAAGAGTGTGAGTATTTAATATTAAAGTGACAAAAAACGACACATGTAATACGTTCACAATGACACAAAGACATAAATAATTCAAAAGTGATTGATTTATAAGCTAAAGTGCAATGAACGCTACGAAGTAGGGTTGGAAAGTGCAATCTAGGGTGCACTGAATAATGAATGACTCTTGCCTGGTAATATCGGAGGTAGCCATTTGTATGACAATTGTTGGCGTCGTATACGTCGGAAGCGTAGGAGACTTGGATAGCAAGTAACTATAAATAGGAAGAACTTCCCACTGTCGCTCGATACTTAGTAGGTACTGATGGTTGGCTTTTCTTTTCAATTAAGGAACATAGCTTCGTATCATGTTTTATGTACACGACGACTAATACTTTTTGTTGAGTTTTTGTTTGAGAGTTCAGCTTTGAGTTGACGCGTACGATTATATTATCGTTCAAATATTAGTAACGAAAACATTAGTCAGTAATGGATGGATGGATAGGACAAAGGACAAGTGTTATTATAGCATCCAGGAGTATTTTACTGACTTAAGTCTGACATCCAAGTTTGGCTATGACATGTTATTGCAATGAAAATGTAATTGTACAGTAAAATTTATTTACTTATGTTTGAATAATAAATGTTAATAAATAATGTAAATGTAATATATTGATTAATTCTGAATAGGTAATTGTATAAATCTATAAGTTACAATAATAATGAATGTTAATAAATAATAATTTAAATCTTTATAATGTAGTAATGTTGAAATGTAATATAGGTAATTGATTAATTCTAAATAATTTTATAGAAAAGTATTCTGAAATCTCGCATGCCAGTGATGGTTAATATGTGGATTATATATTATTATTATCATGTACCACCTTGTCTACCCATATTTCTGTGAGTAAATGATTTGATTTGATTTGATAGATGATGGATTTCTGTTATTTCAATTACGTCAAAACGGCTGAACGAAACAATCTGGATGAAATTTGACTCCGAGAAAGATATGTACATAGATATAGTCTTATCATATTTTATCTCGGAGAATTACTGTTCTCGTGGGATTGAACACGCGCTCGAAGTTCGGGCGAAAGTTACTTTCATAAAAAAATACAATGAGTTCTAATTAAACAGTGAAGAAAATATAGAAGGAAAACTCTTATATTTCCCTCAATCTCGGGGCGGCCTTGCAAGTAAAGGCCTACTAGGCCATAATTGTACATCAAACACGTAAATTACAACTTGTTGCTCTATTTACATGTTATTACCATGTTGTAAATCTTTATAAGATATGAAAAGAGATGAAAAAATAACGCTAGTAGAGAAATTGATTAAGATGGTAATAGTGAGTTGATATCTGAGTGACATCTACTTATTACAACTTCATGTATATAATGTCCTCCTAATCGAATTATGGTCTCGTCTGCTAATCTCGACGGAGACTGCATCTGCACGGAAGATATTATAGTGCACAAGTATGGGCGCAAATACATGTTGCAGTCGGATCTGATGGGATGGCAGTTCGTTGCTATTGGAGGGAGATCAGACGTAGGACCAACGTTTGACTTCTTAATAGAAAAACCCAATAGGTATTTCGTTTTGGCCCGATCGACCCGCGAATCGAACCAGGGACCTCACCATCAGCAATCGCACTTAACAACCACTAGACCACCGAGGCAGTCACATGTTATTAGATAGGATACTGTTCTTAGTTGTGCGGAAAGGCTGCAGTACTCATAATTTCGCAATGCGTCAGTGTGACGTTGAAGTGAAGGTAAATGTTTGACCTAGCCTTACATTCAGTCATAATTCTGTGACCTAGCCCTAGACAATCGTTTACTATAATTACTATTAGATACTATCAAAGGTCGACTTTATTGTCCGTACTCAACAATACCCTAATATAATATATTAGAGAGGTAGGGCAGGTTAGGCACCATAAAAGCGAGAAGGTTCAACTGCGGAAGGACGTCCACCGAACAGAACACCACAGGCTACAGCCAAATAACTACAGATAGCGGTGAAATTGTGTTTCTGTGGGTGAGTACAGGGCTCCAGTGCTTTTTTTTATACTACTTGGGTGGCAAACAAGCATACGGCCCGCCTGATGTTAAGCAGTTACCATAGCCTATAGACGCCCGCAATACCAGAGGTATCACTTGCGTAAGTTGCGTGTTGACAACCCATTTTTTGACACCAGGACTTTACATGGGAGTATCCCTGGGATAAGAATACGTTTTTTTCAAAACGCATGCCTAAATGAGCGCTGGAGACCTGTACTCAGACAGAGGAACGCAACTACACCGCTGTGTGTAGTTATTTGGTTGTGGTCTTCTGTAAGGTGGAGGTCTATCCCTAGTTGGGCTTATTCAGAGATACGTTTTTACTTTTTAATGAAACGTTTGTTCCTATCTAAGGTACATAATATTATTATGCTCTATCATTAAACTCTGGGGTATTCGACAAATTGTAGAAATTTTACATTTGTTCACGAGTAGGAACAAAAAAACACTATTTATCAATACTATATCAACTACAATAGGTTCAGAACATACCTAAAACGGAATTATTTTACGCGATAACTATCCCGTAATAAAATACCTACTATCATTATATTTCTTTGTTATAGTGAATATTATGGTAACGGTAATTGCCCACTTTATTTACCGACATAATAATTTACTAGTTGTTTCCCGCAGTTTCACCCGCGTTAAATTTGAATTTAAGGCGTCCTGCATCACATTTATTGTTACTGCCATGCTCTACTTGGTCGTAGAGAGGTGTTAAATAGCCTATTTACCATAAGCTATAATGCCGGTATGAGACAGATTGAAGACAAAATTAAAAAAAATTGTAATCACCTTAATCAGGAAAAAAAGCTTTATCAGTCTGTCTCTAAGGTATATATTTTACTCACTGTTATAGTTAGTAGAACTTTTAAGAAATAATGATAGAGATTTAAACTTTTAGTACTGTTAGAGGCATGATACGTATAGCTTATAATAATAATAATAGTCGTTCAGACCGATTTCAGTCACGGCGGCCAATCTCAACGTAGGTTAGTCAACTGCGCAGGACATTATCACACAAGCGTGTGCGCAAACACAGGTGCACTCACTATACCTTCACTTTCTCTATTCTCATAGACCGATGGAACGGCAATCCGACACGACCGGAAAGAGATCAGGCCAATGGCTTTACGTGCTTTCTGAGGCACGGAGGGGTCTTGCTGTTTTAGAAAATGGTCACCCATCTACGGACCGACCATGGCAAGCTTTATCGATCTGCGCTGCTAACACTTAGCTACGAGTCCCTCTATATAGCTATAACTTTTCCCAATAATTGGGCTATCAAATGCAAAAAGATTTTTTCGGATCCAACTGGTATTTTAAGAGTTAAGGGAGTTCAAACAAACAAACATTTCAGCTTTATATATTAGTAAAGATTACGCAACAGTAAACCGCCTACAATTATAACATAGTACTTATATTACTGGGTAATACAATATGTTTGCAGTATAACATAGTAACTGGCTATAGTTGGTATTGTTTAGCTACTAGTTCATAATTATGTCCGAGAGTATATCTGAGTCATCTCACGAAACAAAGGCTGGCCTTTACTTCGGTCAACGCGTCTAGTGTTGTGGGTTCGATTCCTACATTAAGAAGAGGTAGCGTGACTGGGAAAAACCAGAGCCAAATGAATCCATACAGCGGTTATGTTTCTGTGTGTGAGTGCATGCATAGTGACAAAGCATTTTTCTATAGCAGGGATACTCGAATCCAACACAAAACCCTGATGGTGTTATCAATTTTAAATCGACAACCCGCAAGAGTCCATTGGCTACGGTAACTGCTTACAATCAGGCGGGTCGTATGCTTGTGATTTGTTTTAAGCCTTGCTATCTACTGTTGCAATTTAATCAACATTTACCTTAACCTTTCTTCAGGACAGTGAGCTAAGTCAATCAGTTTTATTTTCACGCTCTATTCCTCAAGGTAGGCAGAGGTGTATATCATTATCGCTGTTTAGTATTTTATGATATCTATTACGTGTCCTGTAATAAATTATGATTATCAAAACCTAATAGGCTTTGTTTGTTTATTCATTATTAGGTGGTATAATCCCATATATTGTGGTAATTAGTAACAATAAGTAAACCCAATAAGGGGTGCCTTTACCCTATGAATTGCTCGTGATATTTCAATTGAGCGTCTCCGTGCTTTGTAGGGTACGTTTAAAGTCGGTACATTTTAAAAAAATACTAGGTACTTAAGTGGCACACAAGCATACGGCCCGCCTGATACTAAGCAGTTACCATACCCTATGGATGTTTGCAATACCAGTGGTAGCATTTGCGTGTTCCGACCCAAAAAAATTATGATGGCATTGTCCAGAGATAGAAAAACGTTTTGTTAAAAACACACCCCTAAGTGATCTCTGGAAACCAGTACTCGCATAGAAACCCAACTACACCACTGTACGTAGTAATTTGGCTGTGGTCTTCTGTTCTTCCCTTCTCTGTCCTGTCAGTTAACAGTCGCTAGATCACATCAAAGACCTATTTAATCTGAACAATTCTGTCACCAGGTTGTTCCTCACATGCATTAATCTAATCAGTCAGCTTGTGGCCACAACTAGAGTTAAAATATCATGCAAACTGAAGGTAAATAACTCACGGTCGATATTTACATCATGCAACGTGAAAGTTTCAATGTTTTAATATGAATTTGTAATATGTAAATTTAAAAGCTACCTACAAATCACAGAACTGCCCCACCTGCTGCTTTTTCTATTTATAGAAGATAAACACACATCTTCGTCACACCAGTCGTGAAAATGTTCTTTCTTCTTGTGACACATGACTAAATTGATGATTCGAGAGTAAACATTACTCATTCTCAACATTAACTAACAATAATTTAATAACTGTTAAAATGATACAGAGCGCACTGTTAACGCTTTCTAGTTAGATAGCAATTGATAATTTAATTTTTACCTTACAAAGGTGGAATGTGAGAGAATGAGACAAAACGTTTATGCGTAGGTATTCTTCTGCATCCAGTACTACATCAGTAGTTGCCGCGGTATATCGATCTGCAAGTGCGATGACCTTATGTAAACTTTACTTATTTTACTCGTTTCTAAAATAATCTGAAGGCATCAAGTTGTTTGCTTCATGCATAAATTTAATCACCTATCGCCTTTAGACACGAATAGCGTCATATTTCATCAGAATATTTGACTTCATGTTTGACCATGACCTCGTATAAACTTTGGCAATGTCGCTCCCACTTTTCTACAAACACAGTTCTCATGTAATGCCATATGAGAACTTAAGTAGCCATCTAACTTACGCAACTTACTGCCAAAAGGACACCATTACGGAAAATTAACAACTTCAAAGATTTGCAGGTCCCTACTGTATTTGTTGATATAGCTGTCAGAAAGTCGATTTATAATGGGTCTCCTTACTTAAATTTGTTTTTAAAAGTACCTTAATATAAACAATAAAAACTAATTAATTTTAAATTAATTTTATTAAATATTTTTTCCACATTGCTTTAATATTTAAATTAATTTTGTACTGTTAATTATGGGCAGTATTTACTAAGTAATCTTGAACTTAATTAAAATAGTCTCAAGGTCACGCAAGTTCCTTGCCCTCTTGCTAATGGCGTCAATCGTCAGCTGCGTTATAAAACAAATTTAGGATTCTAATGAGCAATGTGTAAAATTTCTTACTATAATTTAAGTTAGGAGTGAATATATTAACTATGCATATTAACTCTATACTAACATAATATTTGGATGGTATCGATATCTATCGATACTTGGGCTAAATTATACTGTAGCCTTCAAATATAGTGTTATGAGATTTACACTAATGACCACCTAAAAATACTACTAGATCATTATAGAAAATATTCTTCACGAATAAAACGTTTAATGATTACATGACAAATATACAGTACTCAAAAGACGTCCTCAAGTCGTAATTTGGCGTTAAAATAATACCGGGAAACTAGTTAACAGTACTGAGTACTACATTTTTATGTCCCGTGAGTCAAGTGATTCATTGATGAGTCAGTTTGACGATCAGGCCATTTGTTTTGATGATACTATCTTTATAGTTTAACGGAGCAATCTCATTTAAACACGCAGAAACACATCAGTTTATATAGACCACTAAAGGGATGCTTTAAGTTCTAAACAAAGGAAACAAAGTAATTTAAACAATGAACGTAAAAGTATGATATTATAAGATTGAAGCCCTGTGCGTATCTTTTTTTTTTATAGCTCAAGTATCGGATCAGTATTTTCGGAGATTTCCTCCTATATCCAAACTACTAGTGGCGGACGAGTAACCAATGGTAAGTGGTTACCACTGAAATAGATCAGGTGGTAACCGACTTCATGAGCAGCTTAAAGAATTAAGCATGAAAAGGCATCTTTGCAGTCGATTTCGAGTTGCTTATCAACTACTTCCTGCTAACAGTTCAACCATTTGTATCACTTTAATAATGTTGTTGAGTGGTGATAAAAACAATGAACTACCTACTGTTAATCAGATAACCAGCGGTAGCTTGCAGAAATAGTTTTAATCTCAATTAAATTTATATAATGTTTATATGTTATAAGGATCTGAACATTGAAATGTGATATTGTTCATTTTGTGAAGGACTAAAGTCGAATAAATAGTCTTCTTAACTAAAAAAAACCTCTTTTAACTTTAAGTAAGCAGTTGCCTATGGATGTTTGCAATGCCTGAAGGTTGAGGCGTCACTCGCTTGTTGTCGAGTCAAAAAATAGCCGGAGCAGAGATTAGTGATAGAGTATCCCTTGATAGAAAAAATTAAAAACGCATCCCTAAAAGAGCACTGGAGACCTATACACTACTAAAGACTACACCGCTGTGCTTAGTTTGCTGCTATTATACGGTAGAGGTCCGACCCTAATCGTGTATGTTCATTTTACGGTTTTTTCACCATTATAGTAGACTCAAGTGACAGTCAAATTTGTGCTTTAATTCATTCTTCGGATAATAATGTAGTAAGTGGTGTCATAACACTTAAAGACAATGACCACTTAACATAAGCTGAATGCTTTTATCGTTAGTATGAATACCTGGACGCAGTGGTGCAGAAGTCTGTTCGGATTGCATAACCCAGAATCTGTAATTTCGCGCGGCAAATTGCAAAAGGTATAGTAAAATGATTAAAACGTGGATATGGGATGCGTCCCATGTCCACGTTTTGCTCATTATTTTAGGTCCTCTGCTTGCCCTTTCGGGGAAAAGACGTGATGCTATGCCGTTATACAAATGAGCGCGTACGCAATACACGTATTGTTAGTAAACCGTCACAGAGTAGGACATCATGTTTTACTAAAAGTAAAGGGAAGACCCATACATATAGACATATTTGGGTTGCTTGATGGATTGATGAGAAAATTTATATGCATACCGAACCGCCACAAACTTCAAGAACTGCATATACAGTTCTTGAAGTTTATGGCGGTTCGGTCTAGTCGCAATTGGCGTAGCGACTTAGCTCTAGTTCCTCTGAAAGAAGACTCTCATAGACTCTGACATAACTTTGAGAATAAACACTTTATACCAGATTTCAAATACCATCTTGGCGAAAATAACATAAGCGCCAATAAACCATGCCAGTCACAAATGTATGACATTTTTTGCTATAGATTATTCCAGTGAAACAAGTAAAGTAAAATTGATCAATTTACTATTTGTTCACGACAAATCTTTTACGGCAAAGTTTTAGCATCCATCGGAATTTATTGTCCTCATGAGTCTTGGGACTATTTTGGTGATTTTCATTTGCGTTTACAATGTGTAGGCAATAAACAGAGTCAACGTAGCTTGTCTACTGTCAGAGTTGGTACGCCAGTCCACCTGCACAGCCACACTTTTAAAACTGCTTAAATATACATTGGCATGAACATATAGGTAAACTAATATTATAAAAAAGGAAAGAATAAATTTTTTGTTTGTTCGTTACGATTAAACTCAAAAACAAACTACACGACCATTTTTTTATAAAGTCTTAAAAAAATACATTATCAGCAAGTAACGTAGGCTATATATTTTTTTTTAATGTAGGCCCTACATTAAAAAAACAAAAATATTATATATTTTGCTAGGTTATATCTTAGATACCCGTGTGGATATTGTTTTATTAACTTATCATAGGATTCTATCGTTTTATTAAATTATCTTGATCCTTAGCAACACAATCGATTGATTCTATAAAATGTAGTACTTATTTAGTATTTTCACATACAGGTACCTAGCGGTAATTTTAGATCACAGCTGCCTTCTCCAACTTTTCCTTCCTCTAACCTTTATTCATTTACGTTTCCCTAACTAGGCAGGTACCTTTAACTGTTCAAAAATCACGTCGTTTTATTTAACGTGAAGAGAAAAGTGCAAACATTAATATTTATGCATTTAATAATATTTTACTTATGTAACACATATTGTGAAAATACTAAATAAGTACTACATTATACTAACAACGTGTAAATTTAATTAGTCCAAAAATTTAATACTTGTGAAGTCTACGCAAATTACTTACTTACATATTTTTATCATGTTATCATTAGATTTATCAAAAAAGATACGTTAGTACTTGTCATTTGATAAAAATCTCATTCAGCGACAAGGTCAAAGCAAGCCCAGATGTAAATATTAGTCAGATATGCAAACAAGCCGGTAGTTTCCATTGACGAAACAAACATGCGACGCGAGTAGGGTAAATGACTTTGACTAACATGGAACACGAATTTTAAATTAGTAAGTTTTTTTATATCAAATGAAGGACTGATAGAATGTAGTTTAATGCTAGCGGTACTATTTTTGTGTATATTATTCAACAAATAATTAGGCAATTGACAAACGGGATTAGAAGTAAATATATAGGGGAGATCGTTGCTCAACAGTGACAGGCTAATAAAAAACGTATTTTTTTAGGTTGCTGCATCGGTAGAGAAGGAACCGTAAGGTAAGGTTTCGTGTGTACCTATGAAAAGTAAATTTATAAATATTTACAGGATGAGAGTCTGCGATGTCGAAATTTAAGGTAAAGCATAGGTGCTGTATTTCTCGCGACGACGACTCTCCCAAAAAAATTGCAGCACCTAGCTATCGAGATATATTTAACTTAGATCGCCTACGGTCAAAATTGACGAAGACACGTTAGAAAATTAATAATTTAATTAACTATTTAATATCTTGTTGTCTGATAGATACCTCAGAACATCAATAGGTGTCGCAGCAGGCCCAGAAAAAGATGGCGTGATGTGCTAGACTGGGGAAGGACCTCCACCTTACAGAAGACCACAGTCAAGTAACTACACACAGCGGCGTAGTTGTGTTCCTGTGTGTACAGGTCTCCAGCGCTCATTTAGGGATGCGTTTTGAATGAAACGTATTCATATCCCAGGGATACTTCGATCTTAATGCCCTGGTGTAAAAAAATGGGTTGGCAACACGCAAGCGACACCTCTGGTATCGCAAGCGTCCATAGGCAACGGTAACTGCTTAACATCAGGCAAATATTGTTAAGTCTAATGAATAATCTCAAGGTCTATAAAATATGACGCTTATTTTCACAATTCAGCTGGCGCCGACAGATCGCTTAAGATGCACATACCGTTGACCTAGATCTTTAAAGGTGCGCGTGTAAATACTACCTAACACCTAACGTAACGTACGTACAAATAAAGAGAAATTCTGCGATTTCTTTCGCACTTGTCAGTCTTAGGTTTTACAGTTGCGGCTTTATAATTAATATAATAAAAACAGGAGATAAGATTACAAGAATGACATGTTTTATTTTCCATTAGACTTCTAAGATTTAGATTCCAGATAGCATTATCCCGACCATACTAATAGTATAAATGCAAAAGTAACTCTGACTGTCTGTTGAAATTTCACCACTAAACTGCTAAACGGATCTTAGTGAAGTTTAGTAAGGACATAGATAATATCCTGGCCATCCTGGGGAAGGACATACAGTACGATAACTGGCTTCGTCTCGATGCCAGTTATCGTACTCTGTCCTTACTTACTGGCATCCAGACGGCTACGGCTAGTAATATTATATGTTTAGTGGCATTTAGGTGATATTTTTTTATATCATTTTAGTACATATCTATGTAAAATTAGCGACAACAAAACTAGCCGCCCACCCCGGCTTTGCACGGCTGGTATTTCCCGGGGTCCCGTAATATTTTTGACAATAAAATATGCCTATGACACTCACAAATAACGTGGCTTCCTACTAGTAAAAGAATTTTCAAAATCGGTTCAGTGGATCTAGAGATTACCTCCTACAACGTCACAAACTTTTATAATATAGATGTACCTACTTAACACATTTGGAATAATAATGCTATAAACATTAGAATAACTAGTTTTTGTATTGTTTATATTTACAAAAGCAAGGAATAGATAATTATTATACCTACTTATAATTACCTAGAGATAAAAAATGTACACCGCAACTATCTATGTGTAAGATTCAGATGTCTTTGGCACACGATCAGGAAGCTTTTAAAATTGTAAATACAGTTTCAGTACAAATTATTTTAGTAATATTAACTATAGACTTGTATAAGTGACTAGCGCCCCACCCGTAACGACGTAACCCATTTAGGAATGAATGAATTACCAAAACACCTATGATTTTTTTATAGTATAATGCGTGGCAAACAATCGCACGGTTTGTCTGATGTTAAGCAATAACCACAGCATATGAAGGCTTTCAATACTAAAGGCCATTTTTTTACACAAGGGCTTTAAAATGAAGTATCCCTGCGATAGGAAAACGTTTCTTTGAAAACGCATGCCAAAATGTATGTAGCCTCAGCGATTTAAGCTCTGCGTGGATGAATCAGTCAGTCAAAAACTCAGTTGCGTTCAGATGGCGGTGTGTGAGTTGTCCCAAAAATATTATTATTAGTTACTGTATGAAAGACATTACATTCATTATGCATTTCGAGTTTAAAGTATGAGAACACAGAGTCTTCTTTCACGGATTTTTTGTTTCGTTGTAATTTGATTTAATACTAATGGGTACCCGGTATAATGATTATTATACCGGGTAATATCACCTTATTGCTCGGGTTCAAGTTTAACCCATTAGTATTATGTGTAATATGGAATCCCATAATATTACGTGTCAGTTAATAATGGTAAGTCATTTTTTTAACACGGGTCTTCATGAAGAGAGCAGATGCTCAGGCCTTAATTGTCACACACTGGCCAAATGCATGTCGGTGGATCAGAGACTCATAATTTGAAATTCTCCTAAGACAGTGGGTTTCCTCATGTTGGTTTCCTTCAACTTCAGCAGATGGTAAATCATTCGAAGGTAAGCATAAATCCAACAAAATAAAATGCACATTTTTACTTACATTTAATGTACTATAAACTCGGTTCCATACTAGATCAAGCTTCTATCGTAAAAATTACTGCGGACCAAGTCCAAGCAAGCAGTGATACAGAAACATATGTATGAGTACGTGCTATCATACGTGGATAATAATATAAATTCAGATAATGTGATTGCATTTTCAGACTATGCGACAATCATGTCAGTATCATTATCTCGTGGAGGTCGAATAGGGCAATTAAAGGATTATAGTATCATGTTATGGTTATGCAACAATCAACCTCCAAAACAAGGCACGTATATACATTTATAATGGTTCTACACCTACAAGACCGAAAAGCAAATATACATAAGTTGAATTGAATGTATTGTATATGGATTTTTGCAAGGCAAAAGTATCAACGTAATCGGGGAATTACGAAAAACTAACATTTCCACTTAATTTGTGGCTTGGATCGTGGTACAAATATTTGTACAATTGATGCTTCACTAGGTTGACGCCATTACTGCATACAATATTAACTTACCTTTATTATTAGTTTAAATACGCAACAGCCATTAGATAAAATGGTGCTCCCTTCGAATATACAGAACTTAAATACTAATATCACGGTCTAAAGAACTCATAATTATAGGTGTGCTTATATAGGTCTAATGGTGATCCATACCTTATCATAATTAACCTAAACTCCTCGTAATAGGAACAAGCAACAACTACGATTATCATGCTAAATACTTCAAACCACTCTCTCATTGATGAACAATAAACTGGACAAAACGTTTTACATATGTTTTGACGATTGCGATATTAGTGGATTTTTATCTACACTTAACAGGCGTAATATATCCGCCTGCCTAATTTCAAATTATCGATTTACAGATAATTGTAAACTGAAATGAATAACTAGAATTTATTAGGAGAGTGATTATAAAGGTTTTTAGCAGATCGCAAAAGGTCTCTTGCAGGTTTCCTTAAAAATTGTGATTCTTTCCGGAATTGTAGATGTAAATTACATCTACGATACCGGGAAACAAACAATAAGTTACGGGCTGTGAGCGCTGTGCTAAATTACTGCAACCTTTGCAAGAGGCCATATAACTGGGGAATTACGCAGGAGAAAATAAGTTTTCGTGAAAACTGTAATGTAAATTCTGCTAATAAATTGGCACTATGACCGAAGAGCCAATACTGTTTTACTTTAAGATTGTGTGATTTTAATTCATTACAGGGTAATTAGAGATAAAACTTTCAAAAAATGTTGTACAATTCAGTTTTAGATTAGGGATAAGAAGATCGTTATTTTAGTCTACTCTATTCATGTGCTATCAGGGAAATCTATCTAGGTAGGTACCTAGTCTCTTACATTGCTCGGCAGAAATTAATCTCATTTGAAATCAGAAAACGAATACTTCAGCCAAAGAACGTTTTTATGATTTCACTCATTAGTATCGAACTATAAATCAAAGAAATTAAAAATCTTCGAACGACGTCGAACCTCTTGATGGAGGTCTTGATTGTGTGGGTGACTCGTTTACGTTACCGCGGTTTTCTCGAGCATGTTCGTTGAATTAAAAAAAAAAGGATCTTGGATTACCAAGATCCTATTTTTTACCTTACTCTGAGTGTTACCATATCTCCACCTACATTTTAGGAACGTACCTATCAAGCATAAAGCAAGGTAAGAACATAAAATATACCTACTTAATATGCTAGCCTGTCGAACGTAGACCTTTATAAAAATAATACCTAATAAACATTTATGTAAAAAGATCCTCCTCTTTTTGACGATTCTATAAAGAATCCTTGGCAAACGCGAGAAGTGAGTTCAGTTAATAATAGTTTGAGTAATCTTAGAGACATTGTTGTCTCCCTCGAAGGTCTCGCGTATGCATCTCGGTAGATTAGGGTTGTTTTTTTTTGTAATAAGTAAGTTGGTAGGTACCTATTTCTTCACCGCCATCGCCTATATAGTAATAAAATGCAGTAAAGTTTGGTACTTACCTAAGATAATTTACAAGAAACCGTTTCATCGGATAATGTCATAATAAAAGAATATGATTAGGTAAATTGCAAATAAGATGTATCTCTAAGCAAAGTTAAAAGGAGAAAATGAGATGTTTATCATTAGAACTTCCGTAACATATAAACCATGTAAATGATAGCTAAATAATTGCTTTAGTTATTTATTTAATACAATGGTTTAAATATATACAGAAATCTACTTCGGTGTATACCTAACGGTATGAAGTCGGTTAAAAATGCCAGTTCATTGAGAATATTTATTAACTTTAATATTACTTAGAACATAGTAAGTTTCTCGTCACAGACATACATACTTATTAAAAAAAAACAAATATTTTTATTTACTATAACTTATTTCACTCACCTGTATAAAACTTTTAAAAAGGTTCCAAATCCACGACAAGTTGCTACCTCACCGGTATAAGTTACAGTCATCTTAACGAGTAATTAATTTAAAATATCACAGAAACTAGAATATTTTTGAATTTCACAAATAATCGCTACAAGAAAATCATTTGTTTATTCACAAACCATGTTTTGATTTCCACTAAAACACGTTAAAAAAAACAGAGAAACTTAGGTTCGTTAAAAAATAAAATTCTATGTTAATTTATATCAAATAACTTTTTCTTGTAGAAACAATTCCTTTATGTGCCCCGTAAAATAGCTCACAATATATCTTCACATGATTTATTTACGAAAGCAATATTTTCTTTCGCAACGAGACACTCCACAACAAAGGTAAATAAATGAATGAATGAACATCACTACTACATGCACATTTAAATATCATTCAACCATTCGCACACACAGCTGCAAGTACCATAGACTAAAAAATGACACAATTACTTTTAAGTTTCTTGACTGTGAATCTTAGTCTTTTTATCACAAGTCAACGTGTTATCTAGTCTACGGTTGGACATGAAATAGTATCGCAGTCAGTTCAGTCTATACAGATCAGAGGGTTAATGCCTACATAACAAGTGGTGGCTTCTGAGTCTTTCTGATTTTATTTACCAATAACATACAACATTATTTAAGTTAAAGTTATTTTGCCTTTTAATTATAATTTCAAATTTGAAACCCTTACAGCAATGAATGCTCTAAACTTAATCTTATGACTTTGTGATTTTATGTGTGATAACTTGAGAAGACAATGTGAAATACATGTCACGATACTATTTAATATTGATAAAAAGTAAAATTTTAAAAAAAGGATACATTCGCTTAACATTACTACACAATCATGGTTATTCAAAAATATCTAACATTAAAATCTATTTTTATTATTGCACAATCAGCACAAATTTTGTAGTATACAGTGGTCCACAAGCATACCTTTTCACATCACTACAAAACATAAAAAAGCAGCAAGCAAGATGGCTGACCTGAATTTCGATTCTTATTATAATCTCTTGTAAAAACGAATGAATATAGCTAAATTGCGTATAAAGGACAGTTAATTTTAACCAATATATATGTTTTTGTTTTTTATTATTGACGACTCGTACAACAAGTGCCTTCTATGTGGTAATAAATAACAACTTTCACAATGAGCGAAATTGCCAACAGTGAAGGAGCTTCTGAACCTGAGAAGCCGGTTCACAATGATGTGACATTCCCGCCCTTCCCAGGTATTTCTAAATTGTTCAAGCCTAATGGGATATGTGATTTAATTAAGATTCTAAAAGGTATCTGCTATTGTTTGCTTTCCATTTCGGTTTCAGATCCTAAAGACGAGGATTTTGATGAAGATATTTCTGAAGAGGAAAGAACTTATTACAAAAAAAAATTCAAAGGTACCTAAACATTGTCATTTTATCTCTTTCACTTATTTTATACTATATGGGACCATTGTTTACTGTCTAATGTTTATAAATACTATTTCAGATCTAAACTCTGTGAAGACCTTTCGGCTACATTGTTCTGCCTGTGACCGTCATATGGGCTGTTCAGCCCGCAATGAACGCATGCGATCTCATCCATTGCTTCGTACCCTAGTGTGTCATACATGTCACGCTTTTTATAACAGTGGAGAATTTGAAAAGGGTGATGATGGATCAGAATTGTATTGTCGATGGTGTGGCCAGGGAGGTCAAGTATACTGCTGCTCCGATTGCCCTCATGTTTTTTGCGCGGTAAAAATACAATATACTAGCTATAAAACCATAGAATACATACAGAATATGAAAGGGTTAAAAAATTCATTGGAAAACTTTGAAGAATTATATTGGATTATGTATGCTTTGAACATTGAGTTATAGGTAAATAGAGTCGACGCTTGCTTGCCAATTGGTGGCCGTTCATTTGAAGTGCACACTCAACACCTGTTAGTCACTTGATACTCTAGCTACCTTTTGGGTGCCAAAATTTTTACCATTGTTTATATTCGAAAAAACTGGTAAACTCCTAAAATATTCCGCTGTGTGCGTTAAGATAGTGAACTAATAACACAAGAAATACTGCAGCATCCAAAGCAATCAGTTTGCATAAGTAAATAGACAGAAACAATTATTTTAAAATTAAATACTAAGAATGCTTTGTTTGACATAGATTAAAACATTCATATGCACAGTGTAGGTACAATACTACATATACATAGAATTATACCTACACCATGTATCTGAATGCAGAGATGGGCGTAATCGATTACTTTTGTAATCAGATTAATTAATTTGATTGAAAGTAATCCTTATTATATTAATCAGATTACATTTAATCTTGATTACTGAGTAATCGTTAATCTTGATTAAAGTAATCTGTAATTCAGATTATAAAATTAACTCTCACTTTTCACAAACTCTGTTTCGGGTGGAATTTCGTATAAATACTCCGCTCCTATTGGTCGTGGCGTGCTGTTAATATAGCCGTAAGCTCCATATAACATCATGCTGCCACCAATATATTATTCATAAAAATATTTTTTCAATTCAAACCAATATTGATAGTTCCTGAGATTAGCGAGTTCAAACAAACAAAATCTTCAGCTTTGCTATATTAGTATGATTGATTTGTATTATAGACTGATAGATTTGTATTTAATATGTTAGTAGCAGTTTATGCCGCTATAGGTAGGTACATAATTTGATAGAGGTTAATTAACTATATCCTTAATCATGAGTAAAGATTACACAATGTTATCGTAATCTTTAATCCTTAATCTGATTGCAATTTGCCCAACTCTGTCTGAATGCTATGTTTTTGAATAAAAAATTTAATCTAAATTAGATTTCATTGTATATTTAATTAATGGTTGAGTTACGAGTTTCGTTTCATTGGTAAAAGAAGGAACACAACGTATGAAATCAAATAATTAAATTGGTTCCATATACAAAAAACCTTTATAATATTATAAAGTATTTAACCATTAATAAATAAATAGAAGAAATTAACCACACAAATAAAAACCATAAAAAGTTTCCAAATTCCAATGAAGTTTGTTAGGCATAGAACTATTAATAGGTGTACTTGTCCGGTCTGTAGCCTGCAGTTCATATTAGTTTATATTTTTGTTATCGCTGCAGCTGATTGGTTGATAGAAATCACTTAAAGCGAAAAAGCGCTGCATGAATGTACCTTGTGGTTAGACGACTATTATTATTTCAGCGCTGCAAGCGAACTATAATTTAAACTCTTTTAAAAATGCTTGTTCCATTTTTAAAAGAGTTTAAACTTGACATCACTTTAGTTCAACGAGGCTGCTCTATTTACTTGTTCCTCAATGGCTTTGAATTAGTATATTAGTTTATAATACTGCCCTACTAACAATAAACCATGCAACTGCAAAACAATTTTTAGGGAAAATGTGCCCAAAACAACTCTTTATAGCACAAAAGTTATATTTGTACTTTACTGTGTGTAAACTGACATTGAAGTACAATGTATTATAAATTCTATGTGCCTTACATACTTTTTTCTATAGCAGATTTCATGCAACTATTTCTTTCCATATTTTCATATTAAGACCCTGTAACACTGTAAACTCAAAACAGCTTTAATCTCAAAACTTTTCATCATTATATTTTGTGTTTGAGTATTGAATATATAATGTACATTGTAGGTATATTATATACATTTAAGTATTATAATTTTTATTAATATTTTTACTAGTATGGTGCCCTATACTAAAGTAGAAAGCTGTGGGTAAGGACCAGTAGGTACAAAAACTTTACTGTCACAAATGTCGCTGCCATTTTGTATTGTCGTGACGTCATTTACCTTCTAGCAGAATCTATATTATATACATTATATTATGTATAAATATAGTAAGATACAGATTTAAATAAATATTAGGTTCAAATCTAATATGCCATTAAATTGTTGATTTTCACCAATTTGATCAAGAGCCAACTTAGTTAATACTACCAAGGTATGAATATAAGTTGGTTTTTCACTACTCATTATTTTATTAAATTTAAGCTAAATACAGTCATTTTGGGTAATTTTGAATTTAACTTTGAATAAAACCTTTCACATGTTTATTTTTTTTTACTAAAATATATTCACAAAGTTACCCAAATAATCACTTGTAAGGGCACAATCAACTGCCTTGTTCATTGGCATAATGCTCATTCGACTGCCTTGCCTTATTACTATTTATTTTTTGGACATGCTTATAAAAAAATATTTTCTTTGTTGTTAAATTTGCCTTCAAAACGCCATTCTAGGGATCTCTAATTTAGCTAGCAATCAATCCATATTCAGATTATTGTACTACACCGCCATGATAATTGATAACTAAAATGGTTTATTTTGTTTTATAGAAGTGCATCAAGCGCAACATGGGTGCGCCTAAAATCAAAGAAATTGAAAATGCTGACGATTGGAAGTGTTTCAAATGTAATCCTGCTTGTTTAAAAGATCTACGAGCTATCTGTTGGGCTGTCTTGCGCTACTGTGATCTTAAAAACAAGTACGCATTATTTATTTATTTTCCGACATTGTCTAAAGTTCTGCTGCATTTATGAAGTATCAAATTTATTACCTAAAGCAGCTTGTTGGGTTCTGCTGTCAAGAAATTCTCAGTATATAAAAGTTTAGTATTTCTGCAGCTTATATTGTTTAGACTTTGGCTGTGCTTTGTTTCCATGAATTAACATTTGTGAAATCTTAGTTTATATTTTCAATATACAGAATAACATACCAAACTCAAGATCCAGACTTGAAAGCAGCCTATCAAAAGGATTGTGCATTAGATCTTTCAGAATGTTGTAAACATAGGACGCACAAGAGAAACCAGAAAGTAAATGATTCTTTAAATAAGAAAAAGGAGATCAAAAAGGAAAGTGATGCAAAAGTAGCAGCAGTGATTTCAAAAATGCCGTCTACTATCCAGGTACAAATCCATTATAATACTAGCATAAACCTTCCAAAAGCACTTATATTCTACTTATAAATAGGAATTTACCTATAACAGAGAAACATATTGTATAATTATTAAATATTTTTAGCATTTTTGCTATGCAATCAGCTCAAATATACTTGAATATTAAAGCAATGTGGAAACTTACGTCACTCCAAGACGTAAACAAGCGGTGGACAAATTCGAACTCTGGAGTAGGAGCTCGGATGGCACAGTTGGTAGTGCGCTGGGCCGGAACCCGAGAGGCGCAGGTTCGAGTCCTGCTCCGGGCTCGTCTTTTTCCACATTGCTTTAATATTCAAGTATATTTGAGCTGATTGCGTAGCAAAAATGCTAAAAATATTTAATAATATTGAGTGGTTTCATTCTTTAATAACATTCTTTCCTCACTATTGGAAGATGTTGTACGTATAGACCTGTAACAGCTAACGTTTGAATGAAACTTACGTCACTCCAAGACGTAAACAAGCGGTGGACAAATTCGAACTGGAGTAGGAGCTCGGATGGCACAGTTGGTAGTGCGCTGGGCCGGAACCCGAGAGGCGCAGGTTCGAGTCCTGCTCCGGGCTCGTCTTTTTCCACATTGCTTTAATATTGTATAATGTGATGACGCTGGGCAAGAGTCTCCTCTCTGCCTTAAAATTTATTTTAAGACATGTTTCCTTACAATGTTTTCCTTACTGTTGGCAAGTACGAAATACAGTCCACTGTTAGACATAGGCCTCTTCGGCCTCTCGCATCTAAACCAACAACAACGTAACATAACCGTTTTGGTAACAGGTTAAGAAATTCGCGTCTGTACCTATTGAAGATACACCCAAATCGGACAAAAAAGCACAAAAGAGACCTGCCAGTCCAAAACAGAAATCTATTTTGGTGAAGAATCCTATGACTATTGCCTCATGTAATAAAGTCATAAATCCAGCTTCTAACCCACCACTTCCTAAGAAAATAAAGGTATGCCTTTTATCATACTAATAGTTTATAATTACTTGACTGCATTGCACATGCAGTCAAGTATTAAGTCTAGTTTTTTTCAGAGTGTGGGTGTTTTTGTACCCGTGAATGGTATGTTCGGCTTCGGCCGAAAGTATCGTCAAAACAATCAGCTTAACTAAAAATAACAAATGTTGACTCTGTAGGCAATTTCTGTATTGGTTGAAGTTTCAATAAACTTTCAACAACAAAAAAACAGTCCATGCTTTTAAAAGCTCTTAAGCTTATGATAGACTCATAGAGACTGCTAAAACATTGCATTTTGCTACGAGAATTACGAAAAGCGACATTTTGATGCTTGTTAATATCTACGAATAAATTTCAGAGTCCTTTTCCCTAAAGCCAGTCTGAGAGTGAAGTTGCACTTATATTTACAAATTTCTGTTTCAGTTGCCAAATGTTGCGATAAATACTCCAGTTAAATTTACAAATTCACCGCAAGACCGTAAGACTGTCGCTACATACACGAGGATAAGACCCAAGCTAACACCTCAACTACCTATTCCTATTGCGAACAATTGTTTTAATGGCTTTACTTCAAATGTATTCCAAATTAATCCAATAAATGACACCATTAATTTATCTTTGGAAAGCTTAACTCAGGTAATTACAATATTGTTTTGATTATTTTAAAAAATATTAAACAAACCATTAACAAAGTACAAGGATAAAAAAGTGAAAGATACTGGTAAACATTTAACTTGCATGCTTTTTTTATATATCTATGGAACTTATAATAATACATTAAACATGTTTAATAGTAAAATATATTTTTAAATTAAATATTAATTACAGGGTCTCGATATGGCAACTGTTGCAGCATTGTCTAATAATACTTTAAATAATGATGTTGTTTGTACCCCTGATTTTCCACTGGAGCCCTTATGTGAGGTATGAATCAGACTGTTTTGCTTTTCTAAAAGAAGGTATAATAATAATAATTATGCTATTTAAAATCGTATGAAATTACAGGTCACTGAAGATAATGATGATGATGTAGAATGCATTACACCTGGTCCAGTTGCAATTCCCAAATTGTCCATTCCTCCTGCATTGCTACCTCGTTCTACTAATGCACCAACTACTACCAATGTACCTGATGTTTCGCCTGAAAATATCATTCAAATGACGGAAAATGATGTCACAGTAAACGAGTCTACTGGAGGATTGAAATTTAGAGTTGATCCCCAAACTCTATCATCTAACAAAATGTATCGCTTGCCAGATGGACGTATATTTGCTATTAATGCTAACCCTAATATGCCTGGCGGGTACTCCGCTACTATAGTAGCAGTGACAGAGGCTAACAAATCTGTACCTAAGGGAGCGACGTTTGCAGCTAAACTCAATTCTGTTTCCACTTCAACACCTAATTCTACTACTAAAAGTAATCGTAATCAAGTGACTCGGTTCGTTAATTCAAAACGTAGTATACAAAAGATTACTACATCTACCAGTAGGTCATCAAAAACATCAGAAACTTCAACTAGAGAATGTGATTTGAATGTACCAGTCGAATGGTACCGATACAATTTAATTGATGCAGTTGATGCATTGGAATATTCACTATCAAGACTGCAAAAACTGAAAAAGGAGGCTACTTCGATTTATTTACGTACTAGATCGGTAAATGAGATTCGCAGCCTTCATAAAAGCTTAGAACGATTATTAAATACTTCTTCTAGTAGATTCAATGAAATACGTGATAATCTCAATAAAGGATTTAAACAGTACCTTTCAAAGAAGGCAGGTGACAACACCAGTGACGAAGACGATGATGTAGAAATATTACCAGATGTAGAGGATGATCCAATATTTATTGATGAGAATTCACTTGAGTCTAACATGAATGGCAGTGAAAATCAAGAGGTTGATTTAACTGGCCCTGGAAGTAGTGAATATAATGACAGTAGTGAAAACAGAAATGACCGTTTTTCCAAGGAAAGAGAAGATCCTCTGCAAGTCTCTCAAAATGACAATGCAAATGGTGGCAATGGAGAAATTATGAAAATCCTAAATAATAAAAGTAAGAGTCTCAATTCGGTGGCGTTAGAAAAGAAAGATGATGATGATAATCAAAATATTATAAATGGAATTGAGAACACACAAAAAGATGATGATTCTATTATATTAACTAATGAGGATTTGAAGTGTAATGAATCGATTACAGAAGTTAATGGTGTAATGGAAGAGTCGTCAAATAAAGCTGATGAAAAATCTAGAACTGATGACGATGTCGAAACTTCTGAAACAAACTTGAATGATAAGGCTGATAGTAAAGTTAGTGATGATAAAATGGATGATACTGACGAGAAAATACTAGATAATGACGTTAAATTAGAAAAAATACTAGATACTGATGATAAACTGAAAGCCTCTGATGATAAAAGTGAAGATCCTGATAAAACTGAGGATAAACTGCTGAATGCAGACAATAAAGTACAAGATCTTGACGTCAAAATGGAGGAAGGTGAAGATAAATTACAAGATACCGAAATGAGTGAGGAACTAATTGAAACTTTGTTAAAAGACGATAACTCACGGGACAATACCACAAACTCAGAAGTTTCAGAAGCACAACAAGTAACCTAATAGAATTACATTTTATATCTTGTCTTAGTTAAGATAAATATGTATTTAATATACATAAGGTAGATTATAAGTACATAAATAAATGTGGTAAAGTTAAGTTTAGTGTTCCGTATCTTCACAGGCAATACCAACAAAATCCTAAACAAAAACTATTATTAGTAAATATACAATTTGTCCTTTTAAATATTTTTATACATTTGGCAATATGCAATTTGTTTCGGTACGTTATCTTTATTACAAATTAAATAAATAACCACAGTTAATTAATTTCTAGCATTGTTTAGGTTCTATAGAAATATAAGATCAAGTTTTATAAATTCTCTAGACTACAGTTTATAGAATATTTACCGCCACCAATATGAAGGTAGGTTGTAGTGTGTTATGCATTTTATTCATTGTATATTTTATTGTACCTTGTTCAAGTACAGATAACATTAAATATTCGTTATAATAGCTTTTTGTGAAAGTATATAGGTAGGGTACCTACTATAGTTGCCAGAATAGAATATTAATACATTCTTTTTGTATTTTTTTACTTGAAACACACAGCTCAAATTTGTACTACGAATTGAGATCTTATGTTCGAATACTATTAAAGGTTCGGTCATGATAATGAAACGCCGGCCGAAATTAATATGATACGGTATCCTATATATTACGTTACATTGATGCGAAGATGATAGACATTATACCGCTTTAGTATATTATAATATACTGTGATATCACATGCTAACTCAGACGGAAACTGGAAACTTCTCCTTGAAAGTCGATTGACTCTCAAGGAGTAAGTTTCCGTCTCCTAAAGCTTGAGATTGTTTGTGTCGTACGCAAGTGCAGCATTATGGTACCGCCACCTACAGCTAAGTCTGGCGTTTTCAGAAATTAGTGGTATTTTAGAAACTTATCATTAGGTAGCAAAATGATTCCCTAAGGAGACTAAATACGGCCTAAGAGTAAATCGCTATTCCAAGTAGCTGCAATATTTTTTGTTTTCAACTTCATTCTTTACATTTATTTTATGGTGAGTCGAATTCTTCATGTAGGATGGTTAATATAAGAATGGATTTATGTTCTATGCAATATACACACATACACACAATATTCCATGCATGTAAACGGGATATTTATGATGCCCAAAGGCATATCGGGCTCGGTTTTCCGGCCGTCAGTTGTCAGTCGCCCACAATGTTATAGAATTATTTTTCTAATCTAATTTTATTGGTAGTATACTGGTTTAAGGTTTTCGAAAGAGTACAAAAGAAACCAGATTTTGTTAAAAAGATATTTTTATTTTTGACTGCACAAACGCTGATAGATTTTTGTTTTTATATTTTTGTTTATGATTTGGTATTCCAAACTAGATTCAACAGCTTCACTACAAAGCATTTTTCTCTAGTATTTGAATGTGTATATACGAATAAAATGAAAGAATTTATTAGCATTTTACATGCATAAGTTTAGTTTAATGATTGGATCTGATTTTACTATACAACCTATTCAGAAACCTCTTGATTTCTTTTATTATTAGACCTACAAAATATATAATTAAGGGTACAAATAGTAACGCCAGTATTTTTTACTACCCTCTTTACTTTTGAGCAGCTGAAATTAATTTTTTTTTTTTTCAATTTTCGTGCGACCGAATGTTGAATCTCGTTCGGAAACTATGTAAGTATATTATAATTGAAACTATATGGATGGTGTTAAGCGTTATACTGAAAAACGCGCGTCAAGTAATATTGTCGTGCGACATGACCAAGGGATTGCAAAACTTGAAGCAGTATAACCATGTTATGCATTATACCAACAATATAACAATACAGTTGTTGCTTTAACCACCAATATCGTCGTCGCAAATTTAAAATCTAATTCTAAATAAATCTATCGCAAATGTATAAAGTAATTTTGTCGTGTTAAAGTATAGTGAAAACAAAATTCAAACAACAAGACCAAACAAATTATTACACACACGTGTGTTACAATCTGTGACGGCAATATATTTTTTGTTAAGTTCTTACATATATATTTATTTTGTTTGTTGTGTGATACTGTTATGTATATATGAATATGCGAGTTCAATATTCCAGTAAGAATGGTTAATGAAACTATTTATAATATTAAATTAAACATTTATTATATAAAGTACACTTAATATAAATAATAATAAAATAAAACTCGCTTATGTTTGTATTCTTGAAGAATAATATGACTATTGTGAAATCTGGTATAAGGCTGTTGATCTATATAGGATATACGCCATATAATACAACACAAATGTTTTTTTCTATTATTTTTTTGCTAATTTTTGTGATAGAAGATAGACTCCCAGTGATCTGTCTTTACAGCTAATATTGTTCCAGAATAAGAAATACTTGTATTTCATACTACGCATTTTTATTAAGACCATGTTCATTAAGACCGAAGGGGTAGGTAGAGGTGTATAACCCCACGTGTTACCAGCTATGCTAGGTCCGATTCATTCCCCTAAGATACCTACACTTTCCCGGTTTTTGAAAATTCTCGCTTTACAGATACACTTTCGTGTAGTACAGTTATACAGATAAATAACAAGAATAACATTTTAAAATATTCAATTTAATTTTAAAATTTATAATAAATTGTATTTTGCGGGATATTTTTATTACGTATTAAGAGAGGGCGTCAACATTGCTCGATATCGATTTTGCCAGCAATCAAGACCTTTACAATTTTGTTAATTCGAAAATTCAATCAATGATTTCGCTCTGTGTTCAAATACCGCAATCATGCAATAAGGGCGAGCATATTGCCATATACCAGGCACAATTATATTATGTATTAACCAAGAATCTTCTAACAGAAAACTCAATAACATTTTATACCACGCGGGAATCGAGCCCAGAACCATACGGGGACCAAATTAATGCTTGTATTATTTTTTATGTACATATACATAGGTATTAAAATTAAACGCGCAAATAAGGCAGTGACTTCTTTTTAATAAAACTTATTACATAACATTATACATACGTACAAATGCAAACGATATAAATTACGACATCAATATGAAATGTATAATTAGTCAAAAGCACTTAATATCACAATTCCATTCTTATGAAAATCTTAGAAGCTGACACTTTTTTATACGTGTATAAAATAAGTAGGTACCTGAACGTTACCATAATATGATTTTGCCATAGTTTATGATATGAGAAAAGTATTACCTATTACAGTGTCCTAATAAAACGAGACGCTTCTGGTTGCTCCTGTCCATACTCGCTAGCTAGTTATGTATTGATTTAGGTTTTTTTGCGAGCCTTGTGTCGCGGCGCCTTCACAAACATACAATCACGGACATAACACGGTTGAAACATGGTTCACAGTTTTTTCCCGGGCCAGAATTGAAACAACAACACTTAGTGTTGATAGCGAGATAACCACGGTAACCAGTGCAGTCAAAGGTACCTACCTACAGTTTTTCCTCATAAAATATTGCAGTATGATGGAAATCTTAAGATTTTAAACATTACCTAATGCGTTTATTTGAATGATGATTAGTCTACACTTTAGGCATATAGAACGATGGTCCAAGGTTTACAAATGAAGTGACTTGGCTTTTAAAGCTTTGTGCAGGCAAATATGATTGTTTTTATGACACATCGACTATCGTACATATAGGTACACTTGACAGACACAAACTGCATCTTTCTCATAAAAATGTTCATCCAATATGCTGTGAAAGCTAACTTTGCCCACCCGTCTGGGGAATATTCTCGTATGTACGTTCTGAGTTTCAATCAGGTTGTTTTTTTTTTTAAAGACAACTTCCGCACCAGAGAACAAGCTCTGTGTCGCGGGAGACTTTACAAACACAATTAACGGACACAAATTACATCCAGACTCAGAACAACGCTTTGTGGGTGACACAAAGTTTT
The DNA here is from genome assembly GCA_947095525.1 of Trisateles emortualis. Lineage (NCBI taxonomy): Eukaryota > Metazoa > Arthropoda > Insecta > Lepidoptera > Erebidae > Trisateles > Trisateles emortualis. Next base: position 9,366,811 of record OX352736.1, on the reverse strand, counting down.
GTCCTGTGTGGGAATCAAACCCACAGGAGTGGAGCAGAAGGAGCAGGCGCACACTGCGGCCACTGAACCACCAAGGCAGTCCAATTTATTGATTGTGAGGCTAATAGTAAGTGTGTCTCTACTTTGATGCAGTTTGTCTCCACCAACATAATATGTGTCTAAAGAGATGAAACTCAATTAAATGAAATGTTATCATACTTATTATGCTAGGCATAGACATTAATAAAACACTTACAAAACATGAAAAAGGTAAAACAAATTGCATTGTTACACTTGCACTTATAAATTAGTTCGGATTGCGACTTTGCCACTATTATACTAGCAACAACCTATTGTGACCTAGTCTCAAGTACCTATCTATAAAAAAAAAACTAGGCGTTACTTATAAATTATGGTTTTGTGCTTAGGTACTGATGATACTATTAGAGAAAAATCGTAGGTTGAATAGCGTTACCAAATGTCTCTTCAGGGTGTTGCAGAAATATTTACTAATTCACACATTTTTAGGTAGTCATAATACGCTAGGTACACTTAAATAAACTTACCCTAAAACTTTCTTAAGATTTTACGGACAACTTAGTTATTATTATGATGACTCTAAAACTGATTATAGATCAGTACTGTAGGTACCTACCTATAGTAAGAATTGTTTTACTTTTCTGTAACACTCTGTATTATCATAATAATATTTCCATGGCCCTGGTAGATTAGGAAACAATGCCATCGGTAGTTGATTTTATTTTGTGCTATAATGGTCTTCATAATAACCAATCTACTATTTCCGTTTAATAGTATCACCTGGTACCTATAGATAAATATTTCTTAATAACGGAAATGGCCTTTTCTGGAACGTTCTTCGTGATACACTCGCATAGGAGAGTAGGTGCCGTTCGACGATCCGTTTGCGTTTAAACCTGAAAATATAATTATTAAATTCATAGATATATTAGACCTTCGATCGAGCCAGTCTCAATAATCAAGTAAACCTTCATAAAGAATCCGACGAATTGATTTGATTGACATTCTCCAAATATATATTTTTATAGTATGTAATTGCGTGTCACACCAAAGAATAAATAACATAAATGCTAGATAATAATACGCAAAAGACAGTTTTTAAATTTTATTAATTATTAGATTAAATATGGTCAACGGAAGGTAGATAAAGTGATAGGGCAGGTAATTTTCTTTTTCTTTTAAAAAGCGCCTTTGCTAGTAAACTTAGTTTTTGACTATTGATTTTTGATTGCAGGGTCCATTATTTAAACTATTTCCGAAAATACTTAATACCAGGTTTTATAAAAAAAAATGCCATGGCCATTTAATTTATCAACTGTCTACCACACAGTACAAAGCTCTACTAAGGTCTAAAGGTACACAATTTGTATATTGACACGCAAGTTAGATACGTAGCACTAATAAGTTCAGGTTACCTTTGGCATTAAGCTGTCCGTCTATTGAGCAAGCTTTTAAGAAACAATAAATATATTAATTAGCATAAGTTATTTATAAAAATATATTGTTATGAGCACGTAGAGCAACAGATAGTGCAGAAATAATGTTTATGTAAACGCTTTAAAATTCCGGTATCCGTGTTTAGTAACTTTAGATTGCATTGTTTATATGCAATTCACAGATAATTATATTTTATATTATAACAGATGAAGCACATACCCACAAGTAGGTAAACATAATAAAAATAAGTATGCATTGCATTGCATCTCAGGCAAGGGCGAAAGCGGATTCTGTCACGGACAAACCATTTGAGGCAATTAAGCCCCGATTTTTTTATTATTTTTCTAAAGTACTTGCCCCTCCCTTAAGTCAGCTGGCGACGCCTTTTATCTCAAATGTTAAGCGTTTATTAGAATTATTAATGAGTACCTAGGTAAGTAGGTTATAAATATTACTTATAAAATCGATATCTGTTAAAAAGCTGAATTTTATTACATGGATAACAAGAAAAGCTCATTGCTTGTCAAAATAATTCCTAGCTACGACTATAGTGAGTTAAATATACCTTGTAGTAAATGATGTGGCGGCGACACAGCGGGGGCAGCGCATCGTGGCGCTAGCAACAGATGGTACAGGGCGAGGTACACGGCAGCTGTCAGCAGGGCCACCACCCCCAGCGCGCGGTACACGCTGCGTGCTGACTCCAACGGCAGCTCCAGAGATACCAACCCGCTAACGATTGCACCAATGCACCGACCTAATTTACAGACAATCATATTATTTGTGGTATAGGATAGTAGCGCGACAATCTTCGCAAAGTGTTAAGTGGCTTAGAGCGAATATATCGGAGGATTCGGCTGAATTCTACCAATCGGCTGAAATCTCCCAACAAATTTACTTGAGAAAGAAAAAGGTATAGATAGTCTGATTTTTAAAATAATACCTAATACACTGTGTTGTCTTTCTGATATTCAATTTGGTCTTCCGATTTTGATTTAGTAGTGGACTGGGATTTATGATAAAGGTAGGAAATAATGATAATAGGTAGGAACCTCAAAACATAAAGGGCTAATGTATAAGTAGATAGTATAATTTAATAGGCACTTAGATGATTGGCTATTTCATGATGTGTGAAAACGAACGAAAGTTTGAAAAGAATCATATACAAAAAAAAAAATAACTTACCGATGCAGAAATGGGCGATGACCGGCAGTGCCTGGCCAGTAGCTGTATATTTTCTAGGTACCAGATGACGGAAATATAAGACTGCTGTCACCCAAACTAAGCTTAGAGTGAACACTTCCAGGATCTCGCACACTACCACCCAAGTATAATCAGTGCTGTATGCCAATCCTAAAAAAAAAAAACTAGATTTGATGCTGTCTAATATACCTACTACTGCGCAGTCAAGGTCTGCGCCTTCATTGCGCAGTAGTATATTAGACCTGACGTAGGTATGTCGTGAGCATATGGCTGCGCGACTATCCCTTCTATCTATGTCAAGAGCTTAAGTAACGTGTCGCGACTTACACATATGTACCTAATATCTACGTTTAGTCAGTTTATCATATCTGTTTGATAGCTTTAATGAAAGTAACAAGGGGTGAGCCTGGTTGATACTAAGCATTTCTCAAGTGACAAGCCCATTGCAATACCTACTTAACCCGAAACGGAAATTGAATCCGTAACCTCAGAACGGCAATACCAACTGCACTGTACCTACCTACTATTCATTTTTTGATTTTTTCTTTTTAGAAAGACAATTCCCGCACTAGGGAACAAGCCCTGTGTCGCGGGGGACTTTACAAACATACAATTAACGGACACAAAGTACACCCTGACTCAGGACAACCATTTGTGGATCACACATTTTTTTGTCTCGTGTGGCGATCGAATCGAACCCACAACACGCCACGCAGTAGTAAATGGCGAGGTAAATCTTAAGTCACCGAACCAACCGTGCAGTTTATAGTAGGTAGATTGTCAGAGGTATATATTAGGTATATATATATATTGGATACATACCAGTGTATCGAATGCCATAAAATGTGAAGGCCATGATGAAAACATTAGAATGTCCAATATAGTCGACTAGGGCTTCAGCCCACCAGAGCGCGGGTACGGCTGGCAAAGCTCCTGCAGTCAACGTCAAACCCATTTCAGTTATCGTGCCATTCAGATCCGATACCGTCCTAGAACACAATACAAAATCGTCAGAAAGTAACCTGGTAGGTTAAGTACATACGTAGGTACCTACTTACATAATATGCATCTAAAAAAATCATGACACGTGGTAGCTTAACATTAGAAAATTACCTTCTGGAGCATTACCATTACGTTTTTAATACACTAGCAACCCTGTATCATATTGCTAAGCACGAGTTTCCCCTCCTCTATTAAGAGAGCAGATGGTTTCGGCCTTAATCCACACACGCTGGGCTAACGAGGGTTGTTGGATATGTAATAAAGCTGTGTAGTTGAGCTCAATATCTTACCAAGGCAAATAAGCGTCGATCCCGCTCCACAATGTACCAAGCAGTGCTACAACTGCGAATACCGCTGCAGTTTCAGCTCCATATCTGCGCACAGCATTCATCGGCATTGTAAGCACTCCTGTCGATGTGTGCCACCACCATTCAGGAGTTGATAGTGGCATATGGCTGTAATAAACATTTATGGATGAGAAGATGAAAGAATCTGAATAGAAATAAGTACTAAGGTTCTAAGTACTAATTCTAAATCTATGTATAGATTTGCATAAATGAATCTATAATGTTTCTATAAGTTGTAGGCTACATTTATACATATCTACCTATATATCTTCACGCCTATCTCCTATTGGGGTAGGCAGAGATAATGGTATGCCAATGGCGTTCATACAAACATACTTCTTTCCCTTCCTCTACATTTATCAATCTCTTGTCGATTGCGTATACCAACTTTTAATTTGGCCTTTTTTAGCATAATATCACCTACTTGATCGATGTATATATCGTTTGCTTTACTTATCTAATGTAATAAGGGATATTAGAATAGATACGAAAGAATATCATGAAAACACACTTATAACTCATATAGACATTGATATATTTTATAATGATAACTTTATCTGCTTCTAAATGCCTAGGCATACCATAATAGCTGCATGGTTGTTTGTGATTAGAAGTTTATGTACTTATTAGTACCTATGTATTAGGTACCTATACGCAATATCGTATCCATAAATAAACATTTTATGATTCATTCAGAAAATGCAATAAAGCAAATCGCTATTTACTACCTACACATTGCCAGATCAATGAGTCATATTTTACTCCTACTTTACTCATCAAACCATCATTCATAAAATTAAATTACCTCACCCATTACTAGGTAAAGGATGACATTAAATATTTTTTTTATACGTACTTACCCATCAAATATCAGTATTAATGCTCCTATAATCATGAAAACTGCATGCAGAATGAAAGGCACAAGGTATGGAGTCTCAGGCATTTGTTCGGTAGCCAGTCCAGCTAGGGGCGGGAAGATAGCCAGCCCGATAGTTCCGAATGCCAGCTGCCTGCCGACATCACCGCGGCCTAATGATGTTTCTCTGGTTGCTATGACACAAGCAGCGCCAAGTAATGCTAGTCCAGCGGTGGGCCAAATGTCTGCTAGAATTCTGAAAATGAAAACCAGGGTGGTAGGAATTAATTATGTTTTCAACTAGGCAGAAGAGTATTTGGAGTTGATACTATAAGTAGGTAAATAATATGAAAACGTACTAGCAAAATCTAAAGGGATACTCAATAATCCTAAAGGACTTTTTATTCAGCTGCAAGTCTCGTGTTGCTTGGTCATCAATTAGGTATGTGTTTCAAGATAATTAAGTCCTAAGTACTAAACTAACCTAGAGGTAACCTAAATTAATAAGAATAGTTTAGGTAGGTAGGTAGTTATCATAGCTTTCTACCTTGTGTACAAGATGACGTAAGATCTAACTCTATCATGGTCCCTATCGTAAATATTTAAGTGATGTCATCATGCTACAACAAAAGCTCTTTTTACGACGCAAGTGTAATAAATGTTTTGCCTTGAACGCTTTAGCAGATTTTCATAGGTTTACCGTAAAACGTTCAAAACGCATAGGCTATCACGTTATGATATTAAGGCTACGTGCTACAGTTAAGACTAGTCTACTGAATAGGTGCTGATGGTTTTGGAAACATCAGTTGCAGTGCCATAACTTCCTTACAGCGATTCAATATCGGTCTTAATTTGAAATTTGTAAGATGTGTACCTACTATATTACCTAGCTTTTAGGGTGTCACTTAGATCGAAAATAAAATGGCATGATTATTTCGTGGTCGTGGCTTTGTGTAATTCCTACCTACCTAATAACCAAGTATGTCCAAAAAGTGTAGCTCGGATCTCCAATTACAAGTCGGCATTCGGCGTCGGCCAATACGCCGTCGGGTTCGTCGTAAGGGTCAAGCACTTCGCAGCGCACCGCCGGCCTGCAATCAGCCTCGTCTGTCATAATTTCTGACAGGCGTTCCGGTGGTACTGAACACTTCGATGGACCAGCTAAAAAAAATATAAATATTGTATTTTATAGATCTACTACATTGATCTACGTAGTATAAGTAAATTATAGGCTAAAGTAGTCTTTTTGGACAAAGTGTCCTTCTAAACGAATTTTCGTCACGGCGGCGGTTAATCTCGACGGAGACTAGACACCTGCGTGTAAGTGTAAGTAATGTGCCACAGCAAATGATGTTTAGATATATTTTACCTGTACGATAAGTGCACCAATCAGAATCAGTAGAATTATCTTCCGGTAACTCAGGTGCTATAAGAGACAGCGGTACTCGCAATCTAGCTTGGTGCTGCATGTACACCAAGCATTGGCCATTGTAACAAAAGTGTGGTGGATTCGCCTCGAAGTGTAAACCATGAACCTCTTCTTCATCTGTTACTGATTGTTCTGAAGGCTGTACGGACAAAAAATATAGTTATATTTGTTGCCTGAATGTTAGCGAGAGATCTAATAAGAGATTCGAAAAAAGATAATTCGGCATAGTCCTAAATGCTGCTATGTGCCAGCAGGGACAGAGCTTTCCCAAGAAGAAACACAACATCTTGCGCGTATTTTCTCAGTCGTAGGGTAGGGTAGCTTCAATTTTAGCTATTTTTTTAAACCAAAAATAAAAAACTACGAATAAATTAAGATTTTTTAATTATGGAGCGCGTGCCAGCAGCGTTGTCAATCAATAAATCACAAATCATATTAAGTAGGTACCTATACTTATGCATAATGTAAAATAAGACATGCGTGTGTCTGAAATATAATTTAAAAAAAAACTATTACAGCGAATGAACGAGCGATATTTTTTTATACCATATATTTTTTAAAATTTGTAGATGTTGTAATTGTGTTTGCCACTATGACGACATGATCACGTAATTTACATAAGTGAGTAGGATGCATATTACTCATGTTATGAAGATTAATGTGTGACTGTTGGTATTTTTATTAAGTGAGTTATGTTAGTATTACTAATGAACCGAAGAGTAGGTAAGTTTCTCAGACTAATATTATTCTATTAGTCTGAGATACTTCAGGTTTAATTTATTTATTATTAGGACTTTGTCGCTGAGCATTACACCGTCATGAGTTTTTAAGTTGCGGATAACGTTGTGTGATACATATTTACTACAACTTGTAAGACTTAGCTTTTAAGACGAGTGCCTAGTAACCTATGTAAGTTTTTCATGCACTCAACCCTGCAGAATTTCGGAAAAACGAACGGGTTCCATATTCTTCTTAAATGCTAAGTCTCATCCATACATAAAACAAATTCAATATTCTAGTAACTATGGAGCAGCAACTTAATCATTGCTCCATTTAGTTCTCTTTTGATACAAATTAAATTAAATAAGTCAGATTAACAGACATAAACAATTCAATCGTCTACGCAAAAAATCAAATCAATCTTTCACGTATATCTACAGTTATTTTTATAATACGAGTACTTAGATACATACCGTGGCATTGGCAACACTCAGATACATAGGGCTGAGTGTGGTGGTGGTAGAAGTGGTGGTAAACGGTTGTTTCACCCACGTCATGTTGTCATCTGCACAACCGTATTCACATGCCGTCACTGCTAGCACCCCTGTCTGTGATTACATAAGAATAGTATCTATAATTTAGTAGGTACAACGGTAGTCATTGTTAAAAATAATAAGGAAAAAGTAAATAAAGGGAAAAATGGGGTTAAACCTCAGACTAATATGTTTATTTGGCTATCTATTGTAGGCATAACGTGCTATATAACGCTTGATAATTGCTGTCAGAACTAGGCTAACAAACTGTGATTCCTATTCCCATTATTTATCCATAACATACTTGAGCATCATTTCTTCTTTCCCCGAAGAAATAGACATCCACCAGCTGTAATAGGGAGCGAGCCTATTGTTAAATACCGGGCATCATAATTCCAGACTCCATGCTGTTACTGAAGACTGGGCAGCTAAAACTTTTTTCCGACCCAGAACCCCACGATGGACACAAACATAAACCCAAGCTTACTTATGTTCAGGGAGCAACATGGCAGTTATTTTTCCGTGACAGTTGGATAAATTCGTTATAAATCTTTTGTAAATATAACTCTGTATCAATGGATTCACCGTTAGGGTATTAGCAAATAGTTATCGACTGACCTTCTCACCGGACCACCGATTGCAGCGCATGTCCTGTATACAAACTTCTTGCATGACATAAGCGCTATCTTCATCGCACATAAACAGCACTTGAGGTCGTCTAGCCTGTGATATGACAACAATACGGTTATATTTCAGATAAAACTAATTAAATGAACTTTTGATAATTGGTATAAATTTATGTGTACAATGTTTATAAAATAAAACTTTAAAATAACACTATGTATATTACAGTATTTTTTATCCAACAGTAGTTTTGGTAACATTCAGATTAAGTAAGAATTTTGCCTTCGCTAGCAAGAAAATTATATCATGAATTCAATTTGAACTTGCAACGTCATCTATCGTCATCATTATTCAGATGAATGATATGGAATCTATTGTACTGCTAGACATTGGCCTCCACCATAGATTTTTACTGCATTGGGTCCTAAGCTGTAATCTTTTATCGGCTGCCTGCAACCTTTACAACAAAATTATTGCAACGCCATTATAACAACAAAATTCTCTTAATTCTGCCTAAAAGTCCAAATAGAAGGCATTTTAAGTTCTTTAATGTAAAAGTATAGACGTGTAAAGTACCTCATATCGCTCAGTGTATGGTACAGCTAGTAATAAAGTGTAGAATAGAGCGCTTAGTATCAGGCAAAGAGCCGTAATCATACGAAGCAAACGCCCGGATCCGCTCGGTCCAGTGCCGCCTCCGGTGGAGCCACGTCCCACTGACAACCTAAGTACATACAAATATTTATTAATGTACCTAGCTAGTATGTTTCAAATTAAATTGAATTTAGAACCATTTTGTGTCGTTTTAACACAATAGTTGAAATTAATTAAATTTCCCTTGACATTTTTTTTATACTGCTAGAGTGGCAAACACTTGCAATACCAGAGGTATGACTTGCGTGATGCTGACTCAATGATACAGCCCCTGTTTGATTCACTAAGCATCTATTTTTACCATCAAATTTGGTCGAGGATAACCTAAATGTAACAAGTTCAACAATTATTGTTACAATGAAATAGACGAAAATTTCAAAAGCGTATACAAGTTACATTTTATTGGTAGGTAAGCCTTGATTCGCTACCAAATAGAGTTAGATACAATAAGATTACCATAATACTAACTTATCAATGAGAGGTCCTAATACGGCTGGGCCTAGCAGCGCTATACATGGTGCTACTGCAGATATCAGACGGGCTTCTCCTTTTTCCAAGCCCACTGATAACATGTGCATAGGCAGGAACGGGAATATGCAGCCGATACCTGACAAAAAAAAACATGTTTTAGGATAAAATAAATAAAGAAAAAATTCTATCCTATCTAACACTCATATCACAGTGTAAAGAACCCTTTATTCCTTCTGATATTATCAATGTGAGAGTTTGTGAGGATGGATGGATATGTTTGTTACTCTTTCACGTAAAAACTACTGAACGTATCTGGATAAAATTTGGCACAGAGATAGATTATAGGTTTCTTTTTATCGCAATAACCGACATCCACGCGGGCGGAGCCGCGGGCTTGTTAATAATAATAATTGCACTCCACACGCTGAAGAAGCGGTGGTGGCCGAGTGGGAAAGTAACCGACTTGCACGCAAGAGGTGCGAGTTCGATCCCGGGCAGTACCAATGTGAATTTCACTTTGTGGAGTTTATATGTACTAATCAAATGATTCGCCATCTGCTAACGGTGAAGGAAAACATCGTAAGGAAACCCACATGTATTAGAAGAAATTCTAATGACATGTTTGATTTACCAACCCGCATTAGGCCAGCGTGTGTGAATTAAGGCCTAAAACCCTCTCTCTCTATTGATAGAGGAGAGGAGACCCGTGCCCAGCAGTTTGACATATATGGGTTGCTATTATTATTATTATTATACGCTGAAGAAGAGGAGACTGGACACGGGTCCCCTTTACTTTATCAAGAGCATCTGCATGAATTTGGGGCCATACGCGCTCAGCGTTCTTCTAACGCAGATTAGTGGGATAGACATGTGGACGTTTAGAAGACATGATAATGTGGACTTCCTTACGCTATTTTAATTCACCGTTAGCCGATGGTAACCATTTCAAATAGGTACGTATGTATTCCGCAAATTCAAATTCACGGTGGAACTGCCACCTGACCACAAATTACTAAATAGTTACTACGTAAACCTGATCGAGCTCGCACCTCATACTTGCCCACTCGCCAATATATTGCATTGCATGATCGTCATTTATATACAAAAAAAATTGTGATAATATCCGTCGTTTGTATGTATATTGTATATATGAAACGCGAAATTTATCTAAGTTAGTAGGTATCAATAATCCTCATTTACTTATATCACTTACCGTGTGGTGACGGATTAAGAATACAAAATGTTACCACCCCGTTCCATCCCGAGGGTTCGTAAGAGTCGACTAAAGGAGTAAGTCAAGCAGACAATATCCACTGCAAGAAAAGGAAAGGAAAACTCGAAACAAAACCGTTTACCAACTACCATCCCGTCTGGCCAGCGTGATATAGTAGGCTAATATCCCGTGCCCAGCAGTGGGTCGTTTATGGGTTGATATGATGATGATGACTTATAACACAAAAAAAATAAACTTAACGTTTTTATCTATTCCAAAATGATACTAATTAGTTGAAAAAAGAATAAAAAGTAAACTTAATTCAACGATTAATCACACATTATGACAAAGTGGAATGTGCATACAATGCTAAAGAGATTTTAAATACAGAATTGCGTGCACACACACATATGTAAGTTGACAGAGAGCATATGGCATATGGGTCAAACTGAGCTGTAATCACGTTGGCCGCTCACAAGTAGCAAGACCGAGGTGAACGGTCCCTAAATCATTCGATGGCATTACCAACGCTCCTTAGATGGCAAGTTGCGACACAGCTCAACTTGAACTATTGCTGTATATGTAGCCAACTGTCCACCATGATACGAACAACTTTTTATTAGCACATCAACCAGTCTTAGCCTTTTTTACTTATATAATTATCCAAGAGAGAATTATACATCTCGTGGCTTATTTATTACTAGTGAGAAGTGATTTAGCTGTTTTAGATTTTATAGGTTCTCTAGTAAAAATGAGAGGTAGCGAAGCAATGGTAGCCGAATAGGAAAGTAAATGACTTGTAACACATTAGGATTAAGTTTGATCCCGCCTGACGGGTGATACCAATGTGAACTTCACTTGTGGAATAAAGGTACTGATAAAATTACTTAGGTACAATCTGCTGACAGTGTGGTGAAGGAAAATAGCGTTAGGAAAGCCACACGCTTTAGAAGAAACTCAAGGCATGTCTGATCTATCAACCCTGATAGAGGAGAGAAAGGCCCTGCGGCCGTGGCCTGCAATTGGATTAAGTATATTATTTTAATTACTATTATTATAGTTATTATATCTAAATAGATCTATGCACGGATTCAAAGCTCAAAGAGAAATTGATTTATCTGTTTATGAACTTTTATTTTATTTGGCAGCCAGTATCTAATAGTCAGCTAACGTAAGTCAAACATATGAAACGAAATTGATATATTATGTATTTGAATCAATTGAAATCTTACCCGAGAGAAAACAGAAGAGTACGCATTTGAGCGTAATAAGATTCTTATTGACGAGTTGCTTCATCGTGCTGTTTTTGTTGTCTTGTTGCGGATCAGTTGCTTAGAGCATTTTGTATCTGAAACAAAAAATATAACGATATAGTATAACTATTATATTACAACACAATTTACCCAGCGGGTAGGAAGTGATACGAAAACTCATATATATATATATATTTTTACGATTCTATTGAAAACGAAATTCATTCAAAAGGTTTACCTATTTGTTTACTATCGGGACTAAGTACGTACAAAAATAACTTGGTTTAAAAAACGAAGTAGGTAACTACCTACCTACTTAAGTCATACTACAATACTTTGCATGTTGACAAATTACGTAGGTGTGTAAGGTCACAGAGCAGTTACGGTACATTTATTATTTTCGAATTACACATATATTTATACATAAAGAAACTATAGATAGAACTAAGCCTTAAAGAGAATAGATAGGTAACCAACATTTCAATACATCTGTTGACGTATTAACAAAACTGAACAAAAAATAAAACAATCAATGCAACGTGTTTTGTAAATTGGGGCCATGGCCGCTTATTTAGTCGCCACCTACATTAAGCAGCATCTCGCACTGTCGCATCAATGCCAACTGTTATATTAAAATAGCTGCTATGATATGACTACTGCAATGATCTCATCCTGGACGCTCGACTAAGGATTTTGTAGAAGTTTCGGACATGATGCATTTATAATAATAATAATGGTAATTAATGACTAATGATTAATGAATGAATGAAGTAATAATAATAACGTTTATTCATGAATAAAGATTTGAGTAACATGTGCGTACAATAATGAACTTAAACAATAGCCCAGAGAGCACAAAGTATTGCAACGTTGGCACCTGTACTAGTGGAATCACTGTATCCCAGGTGTCAGCGCCTTCCAAGAGTAGGGGGTAAATAAGTTATAATACAGGAAATACTGCAGGGTAGAGGAAGGCAAACTCTTTGTAGCAGTACTTCGGTTGCACTGTAAGAGACATTTTCATATTCTGCACATTATGCCATGGGGGTATCGCTCGTTATAATTTTTAATAAGAATACACCATTCATGTCTGTAGGCATGTGTGTAAATAAATAGTAAAATGTTAGCGGCAAGGGGCAACACTGCCAAGTGCCAACCACCTGGTATCGTAAGTCTGGTATACCTACTGCAGTGTGTGTAACTGGGTTACAATAGCGTAAACATAAACACGATGGGTCCCATACTTTCACACGACAGCTGTTTTGCCTATGGCAAGCCGCCAATTTGAGTCCGATTTTTAGATTGAGATTGAATTTCATTTAAATAAATTAAAAGTTCATTTAAAATAGATTGTCTCGCCGTTTATAATTAAAACTAATTGAAATGCAATTTTACTGTGTAAGAAATAAAAGAAGAAGGTGTTCATAGGTGTGGGTTTAATTTGTAGGAAACGCAATTAGGTAGGGCGGCCTCCAGCTAGGTGGACCGACGATCTAAAAAAGGTCGCTGGGACGAACTGGATCTCGTGCGGAGATCCTCGGAGGACCGTGTGCTGTGGCGCGTGTTAGGAGACCTATGTCCAGCAGTGGACTGCGATAGGCTGATTGATTGATTGATTGAAACGCAATTAATTATTTTTGGTTGATTGGCCACCTCAAATCCCTAAAGCCATCTTTCACAAATTGGTGTTATAGGTAAATTTATGTTTTTAAAATTATTCTTCTTTTTAGATGTTGGAAATGCTTCGGCGACACAAACACAAGTAATAAAGTACTAGATTCGACTACAAAATGAAGTAGAACCACCGAATACTTAATAGTACCGTAGTAGGTAATACCGAAGTATGATGGCAGTAAGCTTATCGTTCGATCTATAAGATACATACCTATTCCTGTGTACCTACTTACAATACATGTCTGTAATTCTTTGGAACCCACATAGGTTCCAAAGAATTACAGAATAACAATAAAAAACCCCTCCGCGGAGTTAGTGATTTTGGGAGACTTTAACGCTCACCACGTTGAGTGGCTCAATTCCCGATCCACTGACTCTGCGGGGAGGTCTGCTTACGAATTTGCCCTGGCTTATGGATTCTCTCAACTCGTCGATTGTCCGACAAGGATACCCGACGTTGAGGACCATACAAGCTCTTTACTGGACCTTCTGCTGACTACACGTCCGGATGGATATACCATCACAGTGGATGCGCCCCTGGGCACATCGGACCACTGCCTCATCCGGACCTCTGTGGCCTGTGCGCTGCCTGACCCGCCCCGGGCAACGGAATGGCGCCGCGTATGGCGTTATAAGTCAGCAGATTGGGATGGACTGCGTGAGTTTTACGCGTCGTACCCGTGGAGACAGCTTTGCTTCGCATCAGAAGATGTTGAGTCCTGCACAACTGCTGTAACTGACACGATACTTATGGGTATGGAATGCTACATTCCAAACCTGGTCGTGCCAGTTACAGGGGTTAAGAAACGACCGTGGTTTAATCGGCCTTGTAGAGAAGCTAGTCTTCTTAAGCAAGCTGCCTACAAGGCTTGGACTGCGGCTCGAGTTCAAAAGGACCCCAACATCTCTGATGTGAAACGCAAACTAAATGCTGCCTCGAGGGCCAGTAAAAGAGTAATTGCCAGGGCCAAATTCGAATTCGTCGGCAGAATTGGTGAACGGCTAGCAAGCCATCCCTCTGGGAGTCGTGCTTTCTGGTCGCTTGCGAAGGCTGCCGAGGGAAACTTTTGTCGGTCGTCCTTGCCCCCACTACGGAAGCCGGACAATAATTTGGCCTATAGTGCAAAGGAGAAAGCCGATCTTTTGGGTGCTCTCTTTGCCTCTAACTCGACTTTGAACGACAGAGAAGCCGTACCGCCCACGATTCCGTGGTGTGGTATCGCCATGCCGGAAATCAGCATAACACAGCGTGAGGTCCGGCAGGGGTTGCTATCTCTTGACGTTCATAAGTCGAGTGGGCCAGACGGCATACCGGCAGTGGTGCTAAAGCAGTGTGCCCCTGAGTTATGTTAACGCGTCTTTTCGGACTCTCGTACAACAGAAGGCGAGTTCCGTCTTCGTGGAAGACCGCCAATGTGCATCCGGTGCCCAAAAAGGGCGATAGATCAGACCCAACGAATTACAGGCCTATAGCTATAACCTCCCTACTCTCGAAGGTGATGGAGCGAATTATAAACCGGCGGCTCTTGGGATACCTAGAGGATCACGAGTTAATCAGCGACCGACAATACGGCTTTTGCCACAGTCGCTCGACGGGTGATCTTCTGGTGTATCTCACGCACCGCTGGGCTCTAGCCATCGAGAGTCAAGGTGAGGCGTTGGCGGTTAGCCTAGATATAGCTAAGGCGTTCGATCGGGTCTGGCACCGGAGTCTTCTGTCAAAGCTGCCATCATACGGACTCCCCGAGGGATTATGCGAATGGATTGCCAGCTTTTTGTCCAGCAGAAGCATACAAACTGTCGTTGACGGTTGTTGCTCGGATCGCCTGGACATCAATGCTGGCGTACCGCAAGGCTCTGTGCTGTCTCCGACGTTGTTTCTTCTGCATATAAATGATATGTTGTCAACCGACAACATTCTTTGTTATGCGTATGACAGCACCGGGGACACTTTTTACACAGGCCGCGCAAATATCCCTCGTTCCATTGTTGATGAAAGTCGCGAAAAACTTGTGTCTGAAATCAGTAGCACTCTTTCCAGAGTCTCTGATTGGGGACGACTAAATTTAGTCCAATTTAACCCCAGTAAGACACAAGTTTGCGCGTTCACCGCTAAGAAAGCCCCATTTGCTATGGCTCCACAATTCCAAGACACAGCTCTTACAATATCCAAGAGCATTGGGATCCTCGGCGTCGACATCTCTAGTGACGTCCAGTTCCGACATCACTTGGAAGACAAGGCTAAGCTGGCATCTAGAAAGCTAGGTGCTCAACAGGGCAAAGTGGTACTTCACCGCGGGCCAAAGACTGCTGCTCTACAAAGCGCAAGTCCGGCCCCACATGGAGTACTGCTGCCACCTTTGGGCGGGAGCACCTGGATACCAGCTTGGACCCTTTGATTCTATCCAAAGACGCGCTGTGAGGATTGTTGACGATCCCAAGCTCACAGGCGGTATTGATCCACTAAGTCTAAGGAGAGACTTCGCCTCCTTGTGTGTGTTCTACCGCCTGTACAATGGGCTGTGTTCTGAGGAATTGTTCGAGATGATGCCCACGGCCACATTTTATCAACGCACCTCTCGCCACCGACAGGGAGTTCATCCTCACATCCTTGCACCTCTAACTTGCCGTAGGTACCGTAAGATTCCAGAGGAATTTCTTACCACGTACGATTAGGCTGTGGAATGAGCTCCCTGCCGAGGTTTTTCCAAAAGACTATAGCATGGGGTTCTTCAAGAAAGGAGTTATAAGGTTTTTAAAGGGTCGGCAACGCGTGAGTGACACCCCTGGTGTTGCAAACGTCCATAGGCTACGGCAACTGCTTACCATCAGGCGGGCCGTATGCTTGTTTGTCACCTTGGTAGTATAAAAAAAAAAAAAAAAAAAAAACAAAGAGAATCGACGAATATATAATTAAGTGAAATTTAAAATGTGCTAGGTTCAGATTAAGTCTATGCTTAGCAAGTCGAAAGGCCACAGGAATGTACAAAGGTAAAATTAAGACTTTATGGTCGTCTATATGCCCTGGACCCAGGATTTCACAAAATGCTTGCGACCCAGAATTTTACTTAGGTCGAAAGGAATAAGTCATAATAACTTAATATGACCAATTGCTTCAAATCCAGTATTTCGCACCATAATGTGTCTTAATGGGAACAGCAATTTATATTTCGATTGCGTGTCTGGAGGTTGTTTAATAAATTCAAGTAGCTAGGGAGCACGGTGCGGTCATTGGCATATATTCGCCAACCCCGAGATACAAAGTTGAAATGCGAAAATGTAAAATAAAGCGAACGTGTGAATGTGAATAGAAAGTATAAAAACTAACGACTTTCACCGTATTTTAAAATAATCATAAAAAAATAGCAGGATATGACTTTTTTTGGCCTTTTACCTATACATATAGATCGCATTCATGGCTAAGGGACTAGTACCTACGTCATCATAATAGCGATTTATTTTCGATTTTAATTTAATTCAATGATTGTCATTATAAAAAGATAGGCTGTTCACATCTAACGAATTTTAGTCGAATAAGAACGTCATTGTATGGCCCCTGAGTAAGACTAGCTTTCCAGCTAATTTGATATCGATCTCGTGTCCATCTTTTTCTATTTGCGGTTGCGTACCACATTTTATTTTTGCTAACTGCGTTGTTCGTTTTGGTGATCACAAATCACAGAAACAACTGTAACCTATATTGATGACATACATAAATTTGTTCAATACAGAAGGAATGAATCGTTAAAGTAAAGCAGCTTTAAACAGATGCAGTTGGTCAATGCATAGCTGCAAGCTGCAACGAATAAAAACAGAGCGCGTTACATGTTCAGCCACCGCATCGTAAACAACTGTCACGAACGACACAGGCCACAGCCGGCGTTTGTTTGTTTGGATTGCAATTTCAACCTTAATGGGCGATACCTATTGTCATTTCATTTTCTGATTTTTATCAGAGAAAATGCAAAGCTTGTATTGAAAAAGTACATGCATAGATTCTTGCAATATTATCTACCAGCACTTGCATTTCGGCCAGATTTTGATAAGGGAATAAAGACAGATATAAGTTTTTCTTTCTGATCTAGTGGTAAGTGGCCAACTTGGTTACAGAGTTGTTCAGAGTGCCCAAATACGTCTCTGTCACGACAGATAAGAGACGTATTATAAACCCTGCCTTGTAGTCTAAACGATCTAACAGGCATGGAAGCATGTAAAAATACATTTCTAAATTCAATTTATATATAAAACATGCGTAACTACCTATTTGTAGTAGGATTTTACTTCTCTGAATTCGTAGGAAACGGAAGGTATGTATACAATAATAAACTTCATAATGTTTAATAAATAACAATCATAGCAGTTGTTATTACCTACTGTTGGGGAGGTAAAACTGTTTCTAATTTGAAACTTTGGACGATATATGATATTGTTGTAAATAGGGTCCCAAATCCCAATAGCAACTTTCACCTAAAAGTAGCTAATACTTAGGCACTACGTCCAATTTTTCATCTTAGTATCTTAGGCTAAGTCTTTCAAACGACTTGCAACTTTTAATAGAACGAAAATGTCTAGGTAGGTTTTTTTATTGAAATAATAACTCATCTTGTTGTTTCAGCAACAAGCATTAGGTAATTAATAGATACGATTTAAAATAAACTCTTAACGGTTTAAACTCAAACTCAAAATTCATTTATTCATTTAGGTTACAAAGTAACACTTATGAAGGTCATAAATTATGAATGAATAAGCCAGAAAGATGATGTCAGCAAAATTTTCTTACGGCTAGTTCGCTGACGTGGAGCCTTGAGAAGAACTACCAAGAAACTCAGGCCACTCTTTTTAATATCGCCACAAACAAAGGCCTAAAGTATAAGCTTTGTGATAAAGCTTGGCGCTAATGCTGCATTATTTTGCGCTACATTGTTTTTTAACAAAAAAACATATATCCAATGGCTCTTTCACAATTTATTAAAAACTGTGTGAATAGCTGATATTTTGCAGAAACAGTTGATATATTTCAGTAATATAGGTTAACTGACTGAAAACTGTGTCATGCAGTCGTAATAATTACATAAAAATAATAGGGTCACACTTAATTAGGTTGCGTTATACCTACCTAGTTATTTAACAAGATACGGTAATATTTTTTAAGACTTTTACTACGTACCTACTTACATAATAAAAAATATATTAATATCAATTTTTAATTGGTTAACCTTTAAGTATTGCTAAATTGTTTTTTTATCTACAAATTATTAATACAGCGACATTTATCGTTAACGCGCATTCCAGATTTGAAAGATCAAGACGCGTTCTGAAATAGATGACACGAATCGGACAAAGTATAGAGGAGAGAGAAGCCATTCAATGTTTAATTTCCCGACTGACCATTCGCTCAGTGCGTGTTTCATTAGCTTTTTTAAGTCCTCGCTAATTGATTGAGTGGAGTTGAAATGGTGACAGTTAAACCAATTAAATTGTGCGGACTCGGGGCATTGGTATTTCTACAAACTAAACCATTAAAAACATTCTACTCTAGCGATGACCATGAAAAAATGCACTTAACTACCTGAAGTCTGCGGCATCGACTGTGTGGTATTTCTTACCCGTAGCACAGAATACTTAATAGTACCCCGTAGCAACTGACCGAATACTGGCAGAGACAGTAATGTAACGTAATTTAACGTAAATCATTACTATTTAAAAATAAACAACATATTTACATTGAATTACGACAAATTACCTATTTTTTATTTATTTAGCCATCGAATTGTTTAATTATTTCTAACTAGCTGTTGCCCGCGGCTCCGCCCGCGTGGATGTCGGTTATCGCTGTAAAAAGTAGCCTATGTGTTATTCCAGACCATAATCTATGTTACTCCTTCACGTAAAAACTACTGAACGGATCTGGATGAAATTTGGCACAGAGATAGATTATAGTCTGAAATAACACATAGGCGAGTTTTTATCCCGGAAAAATCTCCGTTCTCGAGTGATTGCACGCGCGGCCGAAGCCGCGGGCGAAAGCTAGTCTTCTATATAGTAAACTGCTATAAAGATGTTACATATACAGGTACATTTAAAAAAACAGTTAGGATAGCTGTAAAGAGCTAAATCGACACAGTATTTACAGTTTAATTACAGCAGAACATGCCTTTATCTGTTAGTCAGCTTATACCAGCATATAGTCGTTAACTCAAACCAGTCTACTTATATGTACCTAGATAGTTTGTACCTATATAGTAGGTAGGTAAGCAAGGTGGAAAGAAAAATCGATAAAGTAAGCGAAACTGGGACACCATGTTTGAACTTCGCTGTTAGCTTTATATGTATAGGTATGTACCTACACTACCTATGTAAACGATTACTTACAAGAATAAATCCGACTTTATATAAAATAAAGTCGTCCTATTAATATTATAAACGCGAAAGTTTGTAAGAATGTATGGATGTATGATGTAGGTATATTTGTTACTCTTTCACGTAAAAACTACTGAACGGATCTAGATAAAATTTAGAACAGAGATAGATTAAAGTCTGGAATAGCACAATCAATCAATCAATCAATAGGTTACTTTTTATCGCAATAACCAACATCCACGCGGACGGAGCCGCGGGCAACAGCTAGTTCTACTAGATAAGTATATCAGTCATCATCAGTTTCACTTCACCAAATTGCACTTTCTGAATGCAAATGTTTGATTTGTTGTAGAAAATATTAAAATCATCAGAAATGGCTTTTGAATTAATTTCTCAGACAGAAATAACTCTCAGACAAAAATTCGGTTCACAAATGACTGAGTTCTGTGGTAACAAACATTTAAAAAAAAACGAATTGATGACCTGCTCTTTTTGAAATCGGTTAAAAAACATATCCAATGCAAATATTACCACCAGAAAAAAAAAGCTTACACACACAACCCACCGGTCCCTCTGAGCAACAGGCGTGAGTCTATGTGGGTTTGTACGAGTACGTTCCTATGGACACGGGCTGATTAATTGATGCAAAGGCTGATAGTATAAAAGTCAGGAGTATAACAGTCAAAGGAATATACAGACGGGCATGTGCCCTTCTGTATACTCAATTCACTTTATCGCACACACACTCTTAAACGAAGAATAACGACTGCAAAACATAGTAAATCTACTGCTACTAAACTTGTCACCGCACAGTAAACAATATAAATCACTTAATTTATTGCTTCTACACTTAGTAATCGATAGGCTGTGTCACACATTACATTCACACATAACTTACAATCTGGGTCGTCTTTATTTTATGCCCTGAAAGCTTACCGTTTCTTTTAAACGTAAATCATTCGAGCGACAAAAAGGGACGGAGCTATACACGCTGTATAGATCCGTCTCTCTTTCTCGCTCGAACGAATAACGTTTAAACACGTCATGTCATGATAAGCCCTCTGGACACTGGGATAATGGGCTTCTTTAATTATGACAGAGAGTATTTAAATAAAACAGGCAAAAGGGAAAGTTAAAAAAAATTAACTTAAGGACCCCATAGACCGTGGGGAATAGACCACGGGGACCACGACAGGGACCAATGGAAAAGACAGGCCTGCTTACTTAGTGTGACATTATCGTCTATTAGATAATGTCACACTTTCGAAACATTTGTATTTGTACAAGCACGTGTGTTGTACATACGTGCGCTTAGTGTCTGTTCCGCATGAAGTCATAACTTTAGCGCATTTTTATAATAAAGTAGGTATGACATGGTCGCTAAACTAGGTAACCGGTATTTACTTTAATTTTACTGTCATTAATATAGATACTTGTTCAGTCCTGGTACTGAAAAAACTTCATGTTAGAAACTGCTTTCAAGTAGGTATAACAGGGACTAGTACATATAATGCCTTTTCGATTAGATGGAAGTGGCAGGTATTGTGGAAAATGGCAACAAACACACAACTCTTACGCCAAGCGCCTCATAACGCATAGTAGATTCTATTTCTGTGGTAGATACCTATATGATGTTGGGGCGCCAACGAACAGAAAAAACATTTCTGTTCCGTGGATGGCGCAAATGGGGTTCTTCAAGAAAGGAGTTATAAGGTTTCTAAAGGGTCGGCAACGCGCGAGTGATACCCCTGGTGTTGCAAGCGTCCATAGGCTACGGTAACTGCTTACCATCATGCGGGCCGTATGCTTGTTTGCCTCCTTGGTAGTATAAAAAAAAAATGTTCGTTCGGTCGTGTATCGTTGGATTCTGCCACAGATTTTTTAAGAGAGGTAGGGCACCATACTAGCGAGCAAGCCCGACTGGGGAAGGACCTCCACCTTACAGAAGACCACAGCCAAATGACTACACACAGCGGTGAAGTTGTGTTCCTGTGTGTGAGTACAGGTCTCCAGCGCTCATTTAGGAATGCGTTTTGAAACAAACGTATTCCTATCCCAGGGTTATTTCTATCTTAAAGCCCTGGTGTAAAAAAATGGGTTGGCAACACGTAAGTGGTACCTCTGGTAATGCAAGCGTCTATAGGCTACGAATACTGCTTAACATCAGGCGGGCCGTATGCTTGTTTGCCACCCAAGTAGGTAGTATAAAAAAAAAAAAAAAAAAAAAAAAATCTGCCATGTAGATTCTGACGTTAGCGTCAATCTACATGGCAGAATCCAACGATTCGTCATTAGCTGCATTAAAAATAAGTATTGGTATTGTAAGTAAAAGTCGGTGCTCTTTCCATAAATTTGTACCATACCAATGTACCATAAAACAAAGATTGTTCTACTGTCTGGTTTGCCGGTGGCTGACCGGTCATGATAAACATATAAATCCGTTTACCTAACTACTAGATACCTTACATGTTATAGAACATAGTATCATACTGTATTAATGGCAAATAAATAAAACTCCAGCAACAATAACCATGAACTAGCAAAGGAACAGAGATGCGATTTATTTAAAATACTTCTATTTAAAATGCAAATACAAAATGCAAAATACCTATTTTGTATTTTGCATTTAAATGCCTTTTAGTAAAAAACATTTTGTATTTTATTTGAAATACCTTTCTAGATGTATTTTGCATTTTTAATATTCATTTCAAAATGCAAAATACTTTGTGATCAAGTTTAGCCAACATTACCGGTCAAACAAAATGAAATGAACGAATAACGCTTGTATTTTCGAATTTTACCGATAGAGACGCCTGCTAGCCATGCGCGCCCTTTTTTTTTCTTCTTTAGTATAAATAAAAATTGATGTTTATTTTTTACCCTTTTTAACAATACCAGTCGAGTTGTTATTAATTAAATAAGAACTAGATGCACAATCAACCGAAATAAACGGCTACAAAATTTCACAAAATGGAGCCATGGCTCTCTTTTCGTTAGTCTAGTTTTTTTTACATTATTTTAAGTGTGTATTATTATTATTAATAAAATAATAGAATTTATTAATACGCGTACTGATAAATATGACCAAAATGTCATGAATAAGGTGCCATGTTATTAGACCTTTTTTGTTTGGTTCGGCATTGTGTCTCTATTTCTCATGATAAATACCAAAAATAAATAGAAATATCTGAGATTTGGTCAAAAGGTATTTTATTTTAAAAAAGTATTTTGAAAATACCTATTTTGCATTTAGCATTTGAAATACAAAACGCAAAACTATTTGGTATTTTGCATTTGAAATAGTAAATCTGAAAAGTATTTTGCATTTTGTATTTAAATGCTTTTTTAAAACCATTTTGTACATCTCTGCAAAGGAATAGATATCATCATCATCATCTCAACCCATAAACGTCCCACTGCTGGGCACGGGTCTCCTCCAAACATTTGGAGGGATATTAGCCTACTATACCACGCTGGCCAGACGGGTTGGAATGATATGATCTTATATTATTGTGTGTAGGAAGGAATTAGGTACTTAGATACTTTCGTTTTTTGACTTTCGTCCTTTCGATTTCATACCGTGCGTGACATCTTAATTGACCAAAATGTAATAAAAAATATAAACTACGAACTGGGCCCTAATTCTGCTAATTTACGGATGGTTCAATTGAATCTGAATTGATTCTCAATTGAATCTCAGTAGCATTTTTGGTATTCTGCTAATAACTTTAAGACCAATAGTTGGAAAACCATTGCTCTTAAATTGTTAGCATTTTTGGTATTACATTATTGGTATTCTGCTAAATAATTTAAGATCAATGGTTTTCCAACTATTGGTCTTAAATTTATTAGCAGAATACCAAAAATGCTACTGAGATTCAATTGAGAATCAATTAAGATTCAATAGAGCCATCCGTAAATTAGCAGAATTGGGGCCCTGATTGCATGTCTGAACAAAATTCACGCAATGTTATCATTCACAATAATTTAAATCTCACTAAGGGGAAAAGTTTTAGGGGTTGTAAAGCACATTACACTGTCATAACGCGTGTTTTAATTTTACAAGATATAAGTAAGCTATGTTAGAACTTAGAATAAAAACACAATACACACAAAACCAAAATGTAAATGTGTTTTAATATATTATAAAAAAACTTTATTACTTATTGTACATAAGTATGTGTTATATAGCAACTTTCGACCAAAGGAAATTCTTGAATGGTCTTAATGAAAATAATGTTTTCACATTTTGTTTTTCAACGACAAGACGAAGACAGAGAAGAAGTAATATTGAGTACTTAAGTAAGTAAGTACCTACATTAAAATATAACAATAAATTGATTTTAAATAAGATCTAGAGAAATGAGATTTTTCTTTACACTACAGGAGGTCAAAGACGGAAATAATATAAATAAGCAACTAAAAACTGATTTGGTCGTAACATTTAATATACGAGTGGTTATCGTTAGTTAGTAGGTACCATGCAATGGTATCTTGCATAGGAAAATTAGATACATCTACCTACTTGTCTTTTTGACTATCTCTTATAAAACAAACAAAAATGGACGGATGGATGGAGTTGTATGTATTTGGTAGTAATTTACCGCAGAACAAAATAGACAAACAACTAAACTATGCACAATTTAATAATTAATTTTGTTTTATTTTTTAATAAATCATTGAAATACTTTTAATGCTATATACACAATACAAGAATAATATTAAAAACTTATTTAAACTAAACCTAATTAATTAATTAATATAGGTCTACCCTATCTATGTAGGTTAGCCACAATATTGACGTCAAACAGCATTTCCTTTCAAATAATTGTGAAAAACTTTATGAAAGTGATTATATGTAACTATATTCTGAACTTATTTATGTTTGTATTGTTTCATGTTATCACCTATTATCTTATTTTATACTGTGCTATAATATTGTCTTTACCATGTTTCTCAAAGCTTTGCTGCAACTGCTCGCCTTGTACCTACATAATAATGGTATAACTAAGTATATCTGTCCTGTACAATTTGTATACATTATAGAATTAATGTTGACTGTTATATATGCCGATGCTACCATCGAAAGAGAAACAATCGTGACATTTAAGCGGTTCCACGTAACTACTTATAATACAATATTGAGTACAACACCTTGAACCGTTGAACGTGCCTTGACCGGCTGAATAAGGACTGGTTTAAGGAGCAGAGTATTATAGCAACGGGCTTAGGGCCATGACTGCCATGTTGTCGTGTAGCTGTAGCTGTGTCGGGACTGCGATCGCGTTATGCCGTCACCGCTATAAACGGCGAAGGTCTGCGACTTGTGAGTTGTGACCGAATGCGACGCCCGCGCGATCCGTCGCTTCACAAATACCATAACACTATAATTAAATAAAGCATGATGTAAACCGTCATTTTAAATATAACTATGACTATATAAACGCGCCTAGATAAACGGAATAGATAAAATACGCACAAATGACTGCACGTGTGGTCTAGCCAACACCGCGTCGCTTGTTGTGGATTCGATTGAAACATGGGGAAAAAAAAACTGTAAATCTTTGTTCGAGTCTGGGTTTATTTTGTGTCCGTGAACTCTATACTAATACAGGGCTTGGCTTGTTTGGCGCGTTATAATCTTGGCACTAAAGATTATCTAGGTTTAAGGGAGACATAAGATCTATCGATCCAAGCAGATAGTACCTTAAGCTAGCTGGCAGCGATCAAGCCCGTAGATGAGTATCATTTTTTTTAAAAGCCCGTTTACCCCTGCTCCAAAACACTCCTCGGTCGTGTCGAATTGCCGTCCAAGCATTCGCTATTCCTTTGCTAAGAGAGGAATAGAGAGTGCTCTTATGTTTTCATCTCAGCCAAAATACGTCCACGGCAACCCTAATGTTTTCCACAGCACTCAGTCCTGAACTGACCTTGTCCATCGGTTACCCGCAACCTTTACCAGGTCATCGATCACTTATGTTTGAATAAACTAATTTCAAAATGATTGTTGTCGTAAAAACGCTTTAGTATTTTGAAAATTGATATTATGCTATTTCATGATATGGAAAGCGAAGGTCATACTTTCCATATCATCGGTACTTATTTGTACCTTCATTAATACACAATACACAGTACAAATATTCACATAGGTAGGTACAACATTTAACTAAGTAAGTAGTGTTGCAAGTGTCCGTAGCGTGCATTTTAATAGCCTGTTTAGTGTACATAGGCGCAGTTTACCATTATATTTATTTTCATGTCACGTCTGCCATCTATTTGTATTAAATGACATTAGGCAAAAAGTAAAGAAAGTAAGTCTTGGAATAAGGCAGTGGACAGCTGGTATTGGAGCTTCCTCAGCAGTGGGAATATACCTATATATAGCTAGGCAAAGAAAAAAAAGAAATGAAGTACTTTTTCGGCATCTCTAAATAAGCGCTGGAGACCTGTACTCACACACAGTAACACAACTACACTGCTGTGTATAGTTATTTGGCTGTAGTCTTCAGAGTCTTCTGTAACTTACCCAGTCGGGCATGCTTCCTAGTGTGGTGCCCTACCTCTTTAACTACTTACCTCAAAGTAAGTAGGCAAGTAACTAGGTATCGGAGTACCCAATAATGTATTCAATACCTACAGTAGAATGACATAACTTTTACGATAACCTTTAACAATAGCTAAGTAGCTACCGACCTACTTTAGTTTGAGCGTTACAGTTTTTATTATAGAAGCAGTACCACAGAAATCTGAATATTATCGCAGTACACATACAATTTATAAACGGTGTCAATATACTATGAACATTATACTCGTATGTAGTGTCTTAACTTGAAATGAGATGAATTCTTGTGTTTGTATCTTAAGCTACGAACTTCTAGGAAGTTGAAAAAAATATAACAAGTGGCCTAAATACTTACACTTTTTTAGATATTACGATAACAATGCCCTTTAGCCTAATTCCTTATATTAAAAAACTTGTAGATGCGAAAGATCTTCCTGCAACTTATTATTATCTTCACACCACATCAAATGAACTAACACTTGAAACAATCAGAAGAATAATTCTTATCGTAAAGGAATTTCTCTTATACTTTCGGCGTCATTGCAAAAGTACCTACCTAGCAGAAAGCTGATATCCAAAACAACCTTTTTCCGGTGTCTTACTTCATCGCAATACGATTAAGCAGCATCTGATGTAGTTAGAACAACCGGTTTGGCATTATATTACTCATTGGGTGAATCTGCGTGTCCAGTATAGCAACGATATGTCTGCGCAATACAAGCTGACGTTAACCTGTTGGACAGCTTAAATTTGTCTGTAGTTCATAGAGAGGATTTTGCTATTGTAAAACAGCACCAAGCATCAAATTAGCTCGTGGAAGACTAAAAAGCCGCAATAGCTACCGCCGTTGTACAGAGTCTACTCAAGATCGTCCGACCACATTCAGTAAAATATTATATTATAGCATGCGACAGTTCCTTGTCCAATTATACGAAAGTTAAGTGAGTACAAGTACCCTCTGGATACAATTTGCCGTAATGTAATAGCCTCTATGAAAATACTTAAATCGTCTACGAAGTCTGGTTTGCCGCTGCAGACACAACCTGGTAAAATACGATGCGGAGTGCCGTAAGCGTCTCTATGTATAACTGTTCAAACAACGACCTTAAATATGTCACAACACAAACTAGTGCAATTGCCATGATCACCTATTAGCTGTTATCATTAACTCGAAGAGAATAAGAGTTACAGAAATCAAATTATACTTTTAAGACACGGAATAAAGTTACAAGTCTTAAAAGTATTACGATTACCACTGTAATTAATATGTCTACGTGCATAATAAATAACACACAAAGAATTAAGAAGCAGCAAAAAGAATCACTACTATTATTAAAAGAACGTGCCAAAATATGGCGTTCGACGGAAGAAGCTTGGTAATTAGAATAAATTAATGGAAAAGATGGTGAATTGGCAGTTCGTTGAACTGGCGTTGTGTCCGGTCGAGACGGTTCGCGACGACGGCAATGGCGACGCGGCTCTACATTGAATATATAGATACTTACTTGCGACTATATCATAACATACACAGAGAGAGTTTGTATGTGGGTGCGTCTTTGCTCCTTACATCGCATCGATAAGAACTCGCCGTCACGCCCCGAACATCTGGGCCATACGTCGCGTCGCCATCGTATTGTTTCACCTACACAGAAACTAGTCACTAGACTTCTTAACTAAGCTAATTTGAAGTAAGTAGGGATGTAAGTA
This sequence comes from Trisateles emortualis, assembly GCA_947095525.1. Classification (NCBI taxonomy): domain Eukaryota; kingdom Metazoa; phylum Arthropoda; class Insecta; order Lepidoptera; family Erebidae; genus Trisateles; species Trisateles emortualis. The sequence goes on along the minus strand of OX352736.1, from coordinate 9,338,748 downwards.
CTTGCGCTGTAGTTAATATTTTAAATGAAGAAGCTGTGTCTGGAAACATTTTTTTAAACTATACACCATGACGTCAGATAAGGATAAACGTATATTTATATTTTGTTAGATATAAATATTATTATTTTTTTAATCTAAGAATTTATACATATTTATAGGGTTATTATTTTTTCAGGCAAATAATCCTTGGTTAGGATTATTTAGACGTGCTAAGACGCCATCTATAGGTCGTTTACCTCAATCTTCCCGAGACCGCCCATAAATCAATGAAACTGCGATAAAATCCTACATACAACAGTAGCTTGATTGTATGCTTGTGTAATAAGTACTATCTATCTCATATCGTAAAATAATCACGTGTTACGACTGCCTGGAAACCATTGGGTGGTTTAAATTGGCAAACGCATTTCAATGTATTCCGTTTACCTCCAAGAATTGGGGGTACGTACTAAGTAGTAGAGTAGGTCTTCAGCTAAACTATGGTCTAGTCAAGGGAGCGCTTTATTTTGTATATTTCTCATAAAATGCTTTGCGTGTCTTCGCTGTAGGTACCGTCTATATATACATCTGGAATAATGTATCTTTCAAATATTTCATTTTTCAAATACATTTTGTGGTTCCGGCAGATTACCCTCTACATTGTACACATATACAAACTCACAAAGTCACACTCTCTTTTTATAATATTACTTAGTATCTAACAGCATTACCCTGAATCATCATCATCATGGTCATAATTACTGCATTATGCAGTAATGACGAGTGTGTCCTGACATGTTTGGCCCAAGTGTTATTGAATTTAACTGCCAAATTAAAGATTCGATTCGCAAAACATTACATATTTTCTTGGAATATTTTTTCGCAAGATATACTTTCACATATCTAATGTTCTTTTTTCCGATTCCTTGGTATCAATAAAAAAAACCGGTCAAGTGCGAATCAGATTTGCGCATAGTTTCGTAGTAAAATTTTATTCAGATTAGTACCTACCATTACTGCTCACTATCAACTTGGAGTTTGAAATTGGATAGCATTTCCACGAGTGACGTTAACCTTTGGGGCACGTTTCAAGTTGTCCCTGATTCTGAGGAATATTATGACGCCCTAATGCGCCCTAGGAGCATTTTATTAATCTTTTAGTTTAGAGATAGAATTGGTTTAAATTAGTTTTAATTTTACCGTATATAGATAAATGAATTTGTCATAAGGTATCTAATAAAATAAAATTATAGTTGTGTCTGTAAAACAAATCTTATAAATATTATAGCCGCTTGTTTGGAGTCTCCGGAAAGCGTTGGGTGGTCCATCCGTATGAACGCACTGCATGAATAAATAAATTAATAAGAATATTTCATTTGTCATCTTGTTTTTTAGCTGCATAACGGGTGGTAGGAACGGCTAGGTATTTACGATTCATGTAACCAACAATTACTCATAGTAGCGCGATAGCTTAGATGCATCATTGAAAACATAGTAAGTATAATATAAGTCATAGCTACTTATTATTATTCAAAAGTATCTCTGTGTCACTTAGCGCAATCCAACTTCCTACTTACTATTGTTATAAACGCGATTTTTTTAAATGTATGTATGTTTGTTACTCATTCATCCAAAAACTACTGAACGGATCTGCATTAAATTTAGCATAGAGATAGATTATAGTCTGGAATAACACACAGGCTAGTTTTCATCGGCGCGGGCGAAAGCTAGTTCATATATAAATCTGTACTTACAAATTACTATTACGCCAACTATTTTGTTTATAATAATTATGTTTCAACCACTGTTGAGCCTTAGATTATGTTGTAGGCATTTAATCAAAGGGTTAAACCTAATAATCTCAAAATATTGCTTGTACGATTTTTCTTCTTCTTTGCTTTTTTAAAATCGCTAGAAGTAGTTAACTTTCTACCAATTTACAATATTTTTATTTTTTACCGTAACCTATGGACGCTTGCAATACCAGAGGTCCTACTATCACTTGCGTGTTGCTGACTCATTTTTTTACACCAAGGCTAAGATGGAGTACTTATCCCTGAAATAGGAAAACGTTTCTTGGCTTGGTTATTTGGCTGTGTTTTTTTTACGTGAAGCCACAAGATTATCTTTTGCATTTATAATATTAAATTACTAAGTTTAAATACACTTACGGGCACATTAACAGCGAAGTACAGAATGTCTTTCAAATAAAAAAATATTTACTTACAATCCTATATGCAAACATTTTTCAGCATTGAAAATTTTACTTTGCCCACTCGGCAAAACAGGCCTGAATCTATGCTACCTGCATAGATTCAGGCCTGTTCAGGCTAATTAATTACCTAATGCAAAGGCTGATAGTGTGAACATCCATCTAATCTCTACTTTGATGCAGATTTGTGTCCATCAGTAGATATCAGATATATATAACAGACATGCGCCAGATGTGTTTAATTTATATAGCATACAATACAGTTCATTAAGATCCTTACTTATATTATAAATGTGAAAGTTTGTAAGAATGGATGAATGGATGTTTGTTACTCTTTCACGTAAAAAGTACTGAACGGATCTGGATGAAATTTGGCACACAGATTATGGTCTGGAATAACACATAGGCTACTTTTTGCAGCTATAACCGACATCCACGCGGGCGGAGCCGCGGACAACAGCTAGTTCTAAATAAATTGATATACCTACCGATGCCAATACGGACGACGACTAGCGAGATCGGCGACGCGACGCAGCGGCGACACATGAAGCGATACGGTGACACAGACTGCAGTGATTTATTGTTGATATTAGTCAAAGCTTTCTCAGTGCGCTGGTGCAGTCAATGATTGATATCGTATTTTTTTTTATACTACTTGGGTGGCAAATAAGCATACCGCCTGCCTATGTTAAGCAGTTACCGTACCCTATGGACGCTCGCAATACCAGAGTAATCACTGCGTGTTGTCAACCCATTTTTTTATTCTAAGATGGAGTATCCCTGGGATAGGAATACCTATGTTGCATTCAAAACGTATCCCTAAATGAGCCCTGGAGAACTACACCGATGTGTGCAGTTATTTGGCTGTAGTCTTAAGGTGGAGGTCCTTCCCTAGTCGGGCTTGCTCGCTAGAGTGGTGCCTTACCTCTCTTGATATCGTGATGTTTCTTTTATACGTAAGTATTGTTCCTGCTGCCCAAAGAGAGAAATAGAACCTAGACTCGACCATGGGGGTGCTTATTTGTACAGGTAGGTAGGTATTCCTTAAGGCAATTCGTCTTTGGAAATGATGAAACCGGATTAGTTGCTTATGGTATTTCCTGTTCCCACGTACCTACATAGGTGTATAGGATGTAAGATTGCAGATGGTACCACATTATTTTAGAAGGCTTGTTGACGATATTATTATGTTCGTATTACATTATACCTAAATTACATAGTTACTAATTGCTTGCCTATACATAGTACATGTGGCCATGCCATGACTATCGTGACGTTCTTAAAGCGGTTTATTTTTTATCATAATTTAAAATTCGTAAGATGTCATTTTTATTATCTGTACGAACGAATACCAAAAACAAAAAAGGTGGGGATACCTATCTGTTCAAAAGGAAATTCAAACAAACTCATGTTTTTGGTTCGTCAAATTAAATCAACGTTTTAAAATGTTTGCTGATCATTTTAGCTGATATTCTCTTTTAAAATACCCGGTATAGGTAGAGTCCTCTTTATATTCAAAACGCGTGTTTAAACTGTACATACAAAACTAAAAAATCACCATTTGTTATGGTGGTTTCTTAGTTCTGTATGTACAATTTAAAGACTAGTAGTACCTACTAAGCAGCAAGTAATATTACATAATAATAAACTATGTAGGTATGTCGTATCATGGCGGGGATATGGTTTATAGCACCAAAGTTTTTATTAGCACATCGAACGGAAGTCGTGCCTGATGCCATTATTACACGAAATGTGTTACATTTTTTATTCGATTCCAAAATGGAATCCATCCATGTGAATATCAACACATGTATCAATTTAAAAAGTAATTTTCACCATAAACAATTTTTGTATGCTTAACTAATTGATTGGTAGGTAATTTGACAAAGGTATTTCTGCCTACATTATTTCTAGATAAATAAGTATGGTTTATGGAAATATATTATATTTTTACGTATTTTTTTTAAGTTTTATAGAAAATCATATAGGTACCTACTTACCTCTATTTTCTTAAAAGAAATTCTAAAGAACGCATGTGTAAATTATTTCCTCTCTTGATAGAGAGAAGGAGACCCGTACCCAGCAGTGATGAACATCATGGGTTGCTAGATATTATTTTTCTTATTTATTTAAATTCTTCATGTTATTGTTTGTATATTATGCCTAAGGCATTCTTTACCAGTTTACTATAAGGCTATGCAGAAAGATAAAGGAGTAAAAATATCTAGGTACCTAATAGACGGACAAATAATTTCACAATCTTCATTTATTGGTTTTACTACTTTTATTGGATGAGGTAAGCTTTTATTCTGCCACTGTGTCTCGAATTGATGGAACGGTGAAACGGTCTTGTTTGCAATTCAAATGGTTATGTAGAGGCCGAAGGTAGGACAGGTAGGTGACCTCACAGGCTAGTCAGACCCAATTTAGTTTTATATACATATATATCTGTTTACGACTTGTATGTATGGTTGAGGAGTGGACTGGAACGGCATCGGCATTAGCATAATTGGAGGTCGGCCGGCAACGGCGTGGCACCCGCAAAACCGGTTGTTCGTGGTACGAAACATGACGTCATCACTGACATCATCATATTTATATTTATACATATTATATTTCTGGCCTTACATATATTCAAGTAATGAAAGTTAGGGCTTGGTAGAATTATTCTAAATAATCCCTTAGGTCTCCAGAGGAAATAAATAGAATAAAGAAATAACAAGCAAAGTTAGCATTTAAATCTAAACTAATATTAAAAAGAGGAAAGATTAATGTTTTTGTTTGTTTGTTACGATTCAACTCAAAAACTACTCGATCGATTTCAAAAATTTCACCATTTAGCGAGCTACATTATCAGCTGGTAACATAGGTAGGCTATATTTTATTGAAAAAAAATTACGGGACTCCTACGAAACTTAATAAATTTCCATTCGGGCAAAGCCGGGACGTGCTGCCAGTCAAAAATAAACCGATGTGCGGATTTCTGTTATAGTTCTTAGTGCTTATTTAAAGGGAAAATAACGTTACTCTTATCCCAGATTTACCCATATTACCAAACTTTGGTGTTTGGTGTTACAAGATGTAGAGTCGGCAACCAAGAGTCGGTTGATATAGACTACGGTACCTACCTAATTACCTTCAGGTACCTGTACTATTAAGTATTCTGTGCTTCAGGCAAGCATATGATCATCTGTCACTGTCGTACGTTACATACATAGAAAAGAACGCAACAAAAATAAGAGTAGGTATATTCCACGCTACTTCTTCAATTATATATTACTAGCTGTTGCCCGCGGCTCCGTCCGCGTGGATGTCGGTTATCGCTGCAAAAAGTAGCCTATGTGTTATTCCAGACCATAATCTATCTGTGTGCCAAATTTCATCCAGATCCGTTCAGTAGTTTTTACGTGAAAGAGTAACAAACATCCATCCATCCATCCATCCATTCTTTCAAACTTTCACATTTATAATATTAGTAAGGATTATGATACTACTAGCGGCTCACCCCGATTTCGCGCGGGTAAGTTTGAAGTTGATCAGACCAAGGAAACACGTTGTTCCATACAAACTTTGCAACCCCTTTTCACCCCTTTATAATCATTATCAAAGTTGAAAATAATCTAAATCATTATTCCGGATTGCTTTCTAACTTCTTCTATTTTTTATTAGCTGACGAATATCTACTGTTCTACTAATATCAACTGTTATTATTCTTTTATATTATAAATTCAATGCAAAGTAATGATAAAAGGAGAAAAACCAAAAGATAATCTCTAAGTCTATTTCATTTCAACGATTCCTAAAACAGCTATTTCAGTTATTTTCCAGAATCTAAATTGACAACGCAAGGTGCGGCTTTCCACTGGCTTTTTATTAATTAAAATGTCAACGTTAAAATGAAGAGCGAACACAAAATCTGCTATATAGGTCGGCACACCCAGACAAAATGGATAGAGGTGGTGCCCTGCCCTACTATGACAAACCACCCGTCACAGAATAAGTTATGCCTATTATTTATTTGGTACAAGTATTATATGGATACTCTCGTAGGTTATTTCTGAGGTTCCGATAACGAACAAGCATAAATATAATATTTATAGTATCAAAGGAAAAAATTGTTTGTTTGTTTGGTTTTTTTGTTGTATTTATTTATTTACCACTCGCTTTATCATTCTAACAGTAATTTACCAATTCAAAGATGCAGCGTATCTTTACATAAACGTCTTAACCAAATTATTACTAACAGCTTGTGAGATAATGTCGTTTGCCTTAACCAGTGACCGCCCGAATGATACACATTTAAAGGGTTTTTAAGAGTTTTAAATCACGGACAGTCCAGATACTCGTTCAAAGGGTTATTGAAGGGGTATTTTGAAGTGCTTAAAAATACCGCGCATGATACTTACCGTTTGATGGGGTCGTGGATGTGCAATGCTCCCGCGTTAAAGGGTGTTACACATATAAAAAGGTTTTGTTAGAAAATCCCCTAAAACAAAAAAGGAAGAAGAAGAAAAACCCCTTCAATAACCCTTTGAACGAGTTCATAGGATTATTAAATGGGTAGGTAATCGAACGGTGCTAGCTTTTATAATTATTTGCAGACTCGACCATAAGAAAATATTGTTATGAAAATATTGTTATCAACATTTTGTTTACTTTGTACAATGAAGTACCTACCTGTTATTAAGTAATGCTATATAACTATATTCAGAAGGTGGATCTCGATACCTCCTATTGCTGTTTTCAACTAATATCAAACTGTAACTTGAATAAACCTATCATTCTTTCTTACTTTAAAATAATAGTTAAAGCTTGATAGCACTAGATCGCTGTACCTACTAGACTCTACCATTATTTTGTAATGTTACTTATTTACGACTACTAAAACCGTAGAAGAAACATTGCTTTTATTATCTGAACATTTTGGTAACCAGTTATACAGTTTTACCGGTTTACTTACTAAAACTGTATATTAACTAAAATTAAGTTTAACAATAAACCGCAGCGAAACCAGTCCTGGTTAATATTAAAAATTATAATAGCTATTTCATACTTGAACTCTCAGAACGTTTTCAGGTCAACCGGGGTGGTCAAAATTCGACCGTAATAGATAATCTATAGGGCGTACATTAATTAAATTGAATAAAAGTAGCCTAAAAAACAGTGTAGTACCATGCAATTGATTTATTATGTGTAGCTTAATAGGTATTCATGTACTCGTAAGTCGTAAGTAAATACTTATTGTCTGAAAGGTCCAGGTTCAAACAGATTAGATAACGGCATTTTGAATTTGTAATGCTCTATTTTTAGAGAGTACACAGCAATAAATATTTATAAATTAACACTTTCGCGGACAGTAGGTACCTAATGTACTGTATTTTATTTTTTTAATGTGCTTATAATAACTCTCCAATCTCATTTTGAAAAATTCGTTTAGAAACAGAAATATTCAGCAAAAATTTTTGTTGCTAACTGTACTTACCTACTTAGCTAACCTTTTTATTCTGCCCATCCACCTTTTTTGTAAATAAATACCTACCTAATACGTAATACTTATTATAATATAAAAGTATCTACACACGTAAGTAACTTACTTTCTCAATAATCAAATAAAATGTTTGAATGTTTGTTGTACGCGCTATTCTCAAGAACTAAAAGCCCTTTATGAATAAAAAAAGACACTCATTAGAGCTACACTTCCTAAGAGACTATGCTGATGATTCTTTTTTATCATCAACCTAACCTAACGTAGAGCTTTTTTTCCAAAGGTAACAATAAGCCGGCATAAATGTGCCGCTAAGTACAAAAATTCTTACCGGTTCTTTGCAATTCATTATAAATACTTAAGTGCCTACACAGATATCAAACCGAGGGAATTGCATCAAACAATCGCAAATGTAAAAAATGAAATAAGAAATCATTAAAATATTTACCTGAGCGCAATAATGAAACTTATATTTTTCTATTAAAACAATCACTACACGCTTAACAAAAAATAATTACACTTTACACTCACAATAAACACAAAAAATCAACATCCAATGGGCAAAATAATCCAGTTGTTTTTATGTTCGTAATGTAGAGAAATATTGCGGGAGAACAAAAGCACGGCTGGTCGGCGGCGAGTCAAACGCGCACTAAACTTACTAAACTACAAACACGAAACAACTCCTAACGAATGAGTTTGTTATAATGCTACATTTACACTACACGACACGCTCTGTCAGCCTTCTTGGTTAGGGAAGAGGGTATGCCAAGCATTGCGCCTATCACGCACCCAGCTATTATATGTATTTTTTAATTATGTAAGTATAAAGTGTTCAATTTAATAAAGCATGTCCATTACCTGACTGCGGCAAAGCTAAAAAAAAGAGGTTAATGTGCTTGACCTGTTATAATGTCCGTCCCTATGATGTTCCCTCGTAACTACTTATTGGCTGAATCGATTTTGATGAATGATACTGTCAATAGATTCGCCTTTATTTCGCTTGTGTCACTGGGTAAATGACCGATTTTGCGTTGGAAAAGGGTGACAGATGTGGATTAGGAGTAATTATTGGTGGTGGTGTAATAGATTTGTTTATTTTTCCGCAGGCAGATCCGCGACACAGAACTAGAATAATATAATTTATTATATTCTGATGATGATAATGAAACAACTATTTCAAAGGTGATGTATTTTTATTATCAAAGACTGCACAAGAGTCATCAGCATGACATCAATCTTTTAACTCTTGTGAGTAAACAACTTTCTTTAAGAAAATACAATTTATACCATAGAAATAATTTACTTTGTGCTTGTGTTACTTTGGCTGTGTAGACTAAAAATTAAAACTTTTGACCTTAAGCTTATCTATGTTTATGCAGTTTTGAATGACTCATGGGCTATCTCATGTCTTGGATACGCGAGTCGACTAGTCGAGGTCAGTCAAGATGTGTTATTATATTTATTATTAACAAACTTTTTGTCCATAGGTGCCCACTAAGCTATATAATGATGGCTAAATAAATTTAGATATGGTTTTCAGTACATAGATACCTAACTAATTATATAAACTCACGCCTGTTTTCCAGAGAGGCAGAGATTACGGACTTCCATTTGGTATCTTGACATATTTCTTCCGCTTCATTCTTTTCTTACCGTTTGGTTAGTTAATGACCAATTGGGTAATATCGTTTTTTTTTAAACACCACCATGCTGTAACCCTCTATAGGATTACCGCGCCTTTGGTAACAAACGGTTTGGTAGCTGAACGAACAGTGAGTGCAGGTGCACTCGATGTGTGGTAAACAATAGCGGGTGGCTATGAGCGCTTCATTCAACCAATGACATTTTTCATGCATGCTCGTCGGTTTAGGGTACCTACTGTTGACCTCTTTGGTTAGGCAAGATAATAACAACAGAAAATAACAAAACTTCCGTACTAATATTTGGCAAAACAACTTGTTTTTAAGGTAGCACCACCGACTTTTGCCGTTATAAAAATCTTTAAAAAAATTAACAGATTTAGGGCATCATACTAGTGAGCAAGCCCGACTGGGAAAGGAGCTTACAGAAGATCACAGTCAAATACACACAGCGGTGTAGTTCTGCTCATTTAATGATACGTTTTGAAAGAAACGTATTCCTATCCCAGGGATACTACATCTTGAAGCCCTGGTATAAGAAAATGGGTTGGCAACACGCAAGTGATACCTCTGGTATTGCAAGCGTTCATAGGCTACAGTAACTGCTTAACATCAGGCAGGCCGTATGCTTGTTTGCCGCCCAAGTAGTATAAAAAAAGCAAAACTAGAAACCGAGATCACTGCCTGGTGACAGACCGACGGACGGACGAACAGTAATGTCTTAGTAATAGGGTCCCGTTTTTACCCTTTGGGTACGGAACCCTAAAAACTGTTTACGAATGTAGCTCAGTGAAAGGAGAACGCACTCAAAACTAAAACTTTAAATAACTAAATATTGCTTGTGACAGTGACGATAGAGTTTCGTCATCAGCCTATGAAACACATGCTGCTGGAATTGGGCGTAGTTATACCTCGCACGAATCCACTTGGGAAAAATATATTTGCGTAAGACCACAGTAAGACTGTCATGTCCTCATGTCACACCTCGGACCATCATCGTTAGTCGTTGTCGTCAGTTAGCGTTGTGACCACTATTCACCACGTAGTGCTAGTACCTACTTCAACAAATAAAAATAATTTTGAGAGCATTTGATACTGACCTCGTTACTAAAATAATAAAATTCAATGACCTCTGATTATTGTACGTTAGGGATCAATGATGTTAGTACTAAAAGAATATGAGGGCGTTATGTGACAACATCAGGCATTCTTTATAGAATATTATTTAATACACTAATTATACGAGACTATTAGGCAATTTTTACTGCACACTAATAAATCAGAGATACTTGGGCTAAAGTCACAAACCGTGTAGACACATACACCTTCATTGACATCTATAGAGGTCAGTCATGGCCACGTGCCTTAGCCAAAGCCAACCGCTTTGAAAGTGCGTTTGTGTTTTGCCTAAAAGACTTGTATCACATTAAAAAAATCATGTTCGTTGCCTGAAATGAATGAAAGAAAATTAAAAAAAACTTGCGAAGATTTACTTCATTTTACGAAAATAATTCAATATGTTTGTAAAAACATAAAATATGGCTAAGTGTTTGTAGAATTTTGTGGACAGTTATAGTATCGTAGAATTCTTAGATTGTATATGTATAAAGTAATTGCTTTCTCGTAGAATTAATATTATATTTATTGTTGCCTTATTTCTCTGCCGACATTATATTATACACCACATAATAAAACATTTCCTAATATTGCTATGACTCTTATCAATGTTAGCAAATAAAAACTGAATGTTATGGCTCCTGGTAACAACGAGCGGCATCCAGGTCATACGGGCACTATACCCAAGACAAAAGTGAGAAATAATTGTAATGTTCCTCAAGAAGCTGTTACGCCGACTAGACGAGACATGACGACCAATCTGGTATCGGTAAGAATGATTTATTTATTGTTTTACTTGTACAACATTTCTTTTAAAGACATGCTTTCATTTCCACTATTTTTCCATTTTTTAGGTTTGGTAACTGTTTATAGTCACCACATTAAAATAATAATTTATATACCATTATTATTTGCTTCACTGCTACAATGTGCTATAAATAAAATTATAATTACCCATCTAGTATGAAAGTATGATATAGAGAAAGGCAATTTTTTTTTATAACAAACTGTTACAACAATTTTATTCACACACTTATTATGCTAAAAAAAGTACCTATTCTGTTCCTGACCCACTTTATAATATCTCTATAAAATCTCACACCAAATTACTATAGTAATTTAATAAAACAAACAAACATTCATTTACCATTATATGTAACAGGGAAGGAATTATTATTTGGCGCTACGACACAATAAATTAATTTCCATTGAGTTGATATTATAAAACAAAAATTTTAAAATAGGTAGATTTTAATATAGTTGATACATTCTAAAAATTTTAGCACTAATGAATATTATTAGTAAAATATAATTTTTATAAGGTATGTTCTAATTTTAGAATTAACTGTTTGATTTTAGAATAAAATTGTTCTTCTTTTCTTCACTGGTCACAGTAAAAAAAGTATTTATTTATTTATCTCAATTTAAATGCAGTAATATTATATCTGTTTATAAATAATTTAAGAGAGTACAATAACAACCGGTGTCTTTCTTAGTAAACTAAGACCACATGTGAAGTTCGAATGAGTTTATTTTTGGAATCTTGAGAGTTTGTGTAATTTGAACTGCTGCCAAGTTGCTATGGTTTGTGACACAGATAATACTGAACAGAATTTTATTCTATTTCTTCTAAACTAATCTCATGTTTAAGAATAAGGTAAAAATAATTTATTGTGAGTAGTGTCTTTAATTGAGCCTATATTTTTTAATACCCTATGGGAGGTTGTTTTTCTAAATATAGTCTGAAAAAGGTGTGTGTTCCTCACTTGTTTATTGTGTTGTAGATATATTTTAAGAAACTATATGACTTGTGTTTTAGTAGAAACCCTTTATGTTTTAGACTTCATTAGATTGGGTGCCTGTCTCAGAATATAACTCTCGGACTAACTACAGCCAATCTAGAAAACCAGCAAATAATACTTCGGACCATGAACTAACAGATTTGGGTAAGTTAATCTTTATTTAACATGTCTGTCTAACCATATTTGGAAACCAAAATTATGCATTGATGATATTTTTTTAGACAATTCGGTATCTTTTGAGAGTGGGTTTGGAAGATTTGTACCGGTGAGACCTCAGCCTCGCCCGTTGCCGCCATTGCATGTACAAAATCGTGAAAATATATCGGCTGAACAGCATGACGATGGTACTGGATCATCAATATCAGGCCACACTTTACACCCTTATGCGCATCAAATTCAGAATGGTATTAATCCCATTGTATTACAATTAGTTTATGAACTAAAATTTACATATTTGTTTTCAGAAATTTAGTAGGTATACTTATTTTATTGGTAATTAATACTATCATGACATGCATCATATCCACCCTTACCAACCTTAACTCTAAATGTCATACTTATTTGGCAATATAAAAAAAGTTAAAACTTTTTTACCTTCAATTTTTTTATATTCTATTCTTACAGACAAACCAGTACCTCCTCCCTTTTCAAGTTTAAAACAAAAGAGTTTTTATGTACTATGACACCACATAAAGTATAGACTAATTAATAATATTATGATTAGTGATAAATTCAGGTATAAAAGACACATTTTTCTGAACTTTCAAATAAAACCTGTCAATACAAATGATGATATATTTATTATAATTTTGTTTATTTAAAACTTATGATAGTAATTGTATGTTCCATTTTTTTTATTACATTTAAGACTTATATACAATAGACCAATACGTAATAGGAACATAAATAATAGTAAAATTACTATTAATGTATGTTTTCTCACATTTATACTATCCAACTCTTAGGCCTAATTCCGCATCCGCACACAAACCATGCATCGGCAGCTGTTATGATTGTAAACCCAACTACACCAAATGCTACCGGAAGCGTATCACAACCATTTAACGTAAGTATATCTAGTAGTATCTTTTTACATAGTATAGCATCTTGCCTTTTCCCCCCAAAGATGTAGGCAGAAGTGAATTACACCAACGTTTTGTCAGCTGTTTTTTTTTTCTGAAAATCGTGGGTTTGATTCCCAAGCAGGACAAATATTTGAATGGTGAGCATTCTTATTCTTTATTCTGTCTCTGGGTGTAATTTATGTATTTACTGACGGCCCGCCCCGACTGCGTCCGAGTTAAACTATTTTTAGCGCAACTTTCTTTTTTTTTTTACATAAGAACCTTCTGACAATAACAAACACAACAAAAAAGTATAACTGAAATCGGTGCAGCCGTTCACGCGTGATGCCGTGACCAAGGGAAATAGTGATTAATTTTTACATATTAAAAATAAGTAGATAAATATAAGTATGTTCACTATCCCCTTCTATCCCGAGGGTGTCCTAAGAGTCGACTAAGGGAGTAAGTCTAGTAGACAATATCCACCGGAAGAGAGGGAAAACTCGAAATAAAACCCTATTCCAACCCGTCTGGCCAGCGTGGTATTGTAGGCTAATATCCCTCCAAATGTTTGGAGGAGACCCGTGCCCAGCAGTGGGGCGTTTATGGGTTGAGATGATGATGAAGTATGTTTACCAGTTGTGTAGTTCCTATACTCTGCCTAGTTCAGGATCAAATGACCGTGGGTGAATTGTCGGAATATATCATTATTTTCTTATACCTGTTTAGGCACCAAACCAAAACAGAAACAATTTAACAAGGAACCTGAATCCATCTAGAAACAATTTTGACGGAAGCCACGCAAGCAACAACAACACGACACCACCAATTTCTAATTCTAGAAGTGGCACAAAAACTGTTAATTTAATTAACAATATGTATGAACAGGGACAAGGAAGTTTCAATAATCTCAGCGAAAATAATCACGTAAGTATTATCTTTAAACTTTCATTTGTATACTACCTAAGTAGCAAATATATGCCCCGCCTAGTGGTAAATAGTTATATAGGTACATATGGACATAATACTTATGCAATAATCGTGGTGTTATCAACACTTAAGACTTCTCTTCGGTAAGGCTCACATGCTCAGGAATTTCAGTACCTTTAGTACTTAAGGTACCCTTAAAACTAGAATAAATAAAAAGTAGTGTACAATTTTCACATTGCTACCTCGTAGTAAAATTATGTCTCGGACTGCAGTAGTGCCTAGCTAAACAGCCATTGCAATAAAAAGGCTAACTCTTTTGTTGATATGTAAGAGTTAAATAAAGTTCTGAATGTTTTTTATCTTTTCATTGCCATTGTTAGGTTCATAGAGAATCGGCGCGAGCCTTGGGCGAGGCAATAGCCGCTGCTTGTCCTGATGCAGCAGCCGTAGAACGTCGACTAGGACAAATACGTGAATACATCAGAGTTACCTCGTCTCTGGTTGACACTATGCGTAACTCTGAAGAAGAGGTATGTATTATTTAAGTAAGTTTTAGTAGTCCAGTTAAATCTAAGACCATATGAAAATTGGTTGACCTTTTTTGTAATTTAGGCTTTTGTTGAACATACTAAAGAAGAATACGATGAATTAGTTGAGATGGTAATGAAATTAAAGGAGAGTGAAACCAAGCTTGAGAAAATACTACTGGATAATAAACCTGAAAATGATGAAGTACCTGCGGAGGAGACAGAAGGGGTCACTATTGTGGAATTACAATCTAGCGACACGGCTCTAGATACCAAAATTGAAAGTCCAATTGATAGCAATTTAAATATAGATAAAACATGCAATGTCAAAAATACCGACAATAGTATTAACAATAATCTGAAAAAAGTTAATAATATTGAAAATGAGCAACTAAATAGATCATTGCATAACATTAGGGTTGATGACGAAACTCATACTCAAGAAGAAACTAATAAATCTACTGACGTTGTACTTGTCGAAACTGCAGCCTCCGATAACTCGGAGAGAATTGAAACAGACAAAGTGAATGTAGTAAAGGTAGATGAGGAAACAGAAAAAGATGACCAAGAATTAAATGATATGCTGCGAAAGAACATAATGTCGTGTGTTGAAAAAATAACAAGGATTGAAGAAATGAAAACTAAAAAGAAAGAAATGAAAAATCGCGCTGAACAGGTTTTTGTTTGTTAATGTGAAGTATGGAGTGTGTCCCTCTGTTGTGAGCCGAAAAATCCATAGCATGAAATGGATGCATTCTTCAAGCAGATAATAACCATCTCTAATACCTATTTACCGTAATCGCCAATGTCATTTGATACTGACTGTCGCGTCGAAGCTGCTTCCTAGCTTTAACATAGATTTTTCAGCTTTAATCTTGTTACTCATCGTTTTACTGTTGTATGCATTAAGGTATTTGTACTATATAAAGAGAACATTTTCCCAAAAATTGACGTACACGTGCCGTAATTATTTACACTCGAAAACAAATCGATTTTTACCGTACTTGCAGTCATTGTCTCTAGCCGTTTGTAAAAACGCGCTAATCATTTTCTTTTTTTTGGGCTCACAAATTTGTTTTTAATGTCTTCTCTTTATAAAGTTACTCAAAGGATTTATGTGGATATTTTTTGATTTTATTTATATAATGTTTTGTTTGTATAATGGAACTGGTGTTTTTGTGATTTAAAAAGAATAACTGTCCATAATATAAACGAAACATTAGGTCTAGTAAAAATTTTATAAAACCTTTCATTGACCTTATTATTATTTCAATTATTTTTTTAAATTTCTTAATTTTCTAATTGACTGGTTAGTAGCCAACCTGGTGGCCTTGTTAATTAGGCCTGTGCCGTGATTTTACAAGTGTTAACAGTCGAGATCGCCGCCCGGATTGGGTAGCCCTTAGTAGCTTAACCCCGAGTGCTCCTGGCCTCTGACTAAAAAAATGATTACTGAATTGATTTATCAAAAATTATATTGGACCTTCACGCTCATTTGTCTTATATTACACATGAAATAATTTTATAACAGAATGATTTACTTTTACATGTAAAATAGATATAATAATTATGTAAATGTTCAGCAGGATGTCGTGACGCGACCTGTATCGGTCCAAAGCAACGGATCTACATATAGTGATAATGAACTGTGGCAAAATGAAATAAAAAGTAAAATGGAACTGTCGCAAGTACGTTTAGCTGCACTGAAACAGCAGCAGAAGAGACTTTTAAAATATCAGGTGAGTAATATAACCATTTTTGAAAATTCTCTGTAGCAACATGAAGATTTATGTTCTCCCTTTATAACATTTTGTCTAACATAGGTAATAAAATGTAGGTATCACAAACCCCTACACGGTGTGGTGCTATGAATTATATCTTCTATACTCACTGTTCGATCAAGGGGAATTTGGGTATCGTATATTAAAATTCTCGTGACCTTTTTTAAAATTATACATTAAATCAGGCTCTCCTTTGTACATAATGTTTATAAGTATAATATATTGTAATCTTCTCTTGTGTGTACGAATAAATAATTTAATTTCATTATCCTACTAATATTATTAACGCCAAAGATAGAAGAGATGTAAGAGTGTATGCATGTATGTTTGTTACTCTTTCACGCAAAAGCTTTTAAGAGAGCTAGGGCACCGTACAAGCGAGCAAGCCTGGCTGGGGAAGAACCTCTACCTTACAGAAGAACACAGCCAAATAACTACACACAGTGGTGTAGTTGTGTTCCTGTGTGTGAGTACGGGTCTCCAGCGCTCATTTAGGGATGCGTTTTGAAAGAAACGTATTTCCTATCCCAGGGCTATCCCTGCTTTATGATGGGACTATTCCCATCATAAAGCCCTGGTGTAAAAAAAATGGGTTGGCAACACGCAAGTTAAACTTCTGGTGTTGCGGGCGTCCATAGGCTACGGTAACTGCTTAACATCAGGCGGGCCGTATGCTTGTTTGCCACAGGATGAAATTTGGCATAGAGATAGATTATAGTCTGGAATAGCATATAGGCTTTTTATCGCTATAACCTACATCCACGCGGCCGGAGCCGCGGGCAACAGCTAGTGAGTTATAGTTTAATTTATACATTTACAGGCAGAAGCTAAACAACAATTGGACGAAATTAATAGAGAAAGAGCCCAAGCTCAAGACATACAACCCTCCACGTCACACGACAATTTTGGCTCTGCACAAGTAAATATCTTATTTCTTTTATAATTATACCTTATTTCTAATAACTGTCATATGTACGATCGCCAACGTAGTTAGCTGTACAGAGCCTCTAGACAAGTGGCATAAACGGTAGTCGAATCGAAAAGTCAAAAAGAAAATGTATGGGATTTGACGTAAGTTAACGACATTAAATCGTAGGCTCACGTCAAATCCCATACATTTTATTTTTTGACTTTTCGATTCGACTATCGCTTATGCCACTTGTCTAGAGGGTCAGGGCCGCTATATGAAAATTAGTTTTTTAGGAAAACCAATGTGTGAAATATATTTGTATCTGTAGGTTTAGTCTAATTGTACATTGTTACCAAATTCCACAGAAATATATACAATGGTTTTCTTAAGAAACTAATCTTGATATAGTGGCCCGGTACAGCTAACTCCGTTGCTGTGTGTACCTATCCAATGCTTCAATTTCAGAATCAATCCTTAAGTGGCAACTACCATCATTCGAATCGAATGTACGCAGCTAATCAACAAATAGGTGTAGCAACAACATTGCCTCACTCGTCTGAAGCTCTTCATGTGCCACAGAGTATGTCTGCTAACGTAGACCCTGACCATGGACATTCAGCGCATTCGGGGCATTCTAACCATAGTCAAGACGACAGGTTTTCACATAGAGATACGAATGTGGGTAGCGAGGTGAGTAAAGTAACTAAATCACCAAAATTAATTTAATTTAGGAGAGGTAGGGCAACATACTAGCGAGCAAGCCCTACTGGGAAAGGACCTCCACCAAGTCAACAGTCACATAGCTACACACAGCGGTGTAGTTGTGTTCCTGTGTGTGAGTACAGGTCTCCAGCGCTCATTTAGGGATGTGTTTTGAAAGAAACGTATTCCTATCCTAGGGATACTCCATCATAAAACTTTGGTGTAAAAAAAATGGGTTGGCAACAAACAAGTGATACCTTTTTTTTTTTTTTTTTTATACTACTTGCGTGGCAAACAAGCATACGGCCCACCTGATGTTAAGCAGTATCCGTAGCCTATAGACGCTTGCATTACCAGAGGTATCACTTGCGTGTTGCCAACCCATTTTTTTACACCAGGGTTTTAAGATGGAAGTAACCCTGGGATAGGAATACGTATCTTTCAAAACGCATTCCTAAATGAGCGCTGGAGACCTGTACTCACACACAGGAACACAACTACACCGCTGTGTGTAGTCATTTGGCTGTGGTCTTCTGTAAGGTGGAGGTCCTTCCCCAGTCGGGCTTGCTCGCTAGTATGGTGCCCTACCTCTCTTAACCTTTGGTATTGCAAGCGTCCATAGGCTAGGGTGACTGCTTAACATCAGGTGCATCAGGGCCTTGCCTATTTGCCACCCAAGTGGTATTAAAAAAAGCATTTAAATCCTCAAAAATTCCAAATAACCGCAATTTTTTTATAATATTGAAATATCCAGTGTCACTCCAAATCCATCTAGCCGTTTAGAAAATGAAAAACAAAATAAATACCTACTACCCATGACCTATTTAGTTAGCATATAAGTACGGGCTGACAACGTGACGGGGGAGGCGCCCACGAGCGCCCTTGTCATGACCGGTAGGTATTTATTTCGACATAATGTTGCAGTGTTCTCACTATATAGGCATACAAGGATTTCCACATCATTTGGTCCTTAACTGAGCTTGTCCAACGGTTGCCAGCAACCTCTCCTAAGTCCACCATGTTGTTGTTACATTTAAATTAATTATTTTAAAGGAGGCAGCTGGCATTAGTCGAGATAGCGAAGCAGAGGAAGATGATATGATACTAAATGAACGCAGTCGCATCCTACAATTAAAGTTAAGAGAGTTGCAAATGAAGAAACAACATATTGAAAACTTGGTATGTACCAACCTGTAAAACAGTATTTAGCTTCTATTTTTTATTGAATCTTATAATTTACGTACGTATATAATACGTATGTTAATAATAAAATTCCTATATTTGTTTTAAGAGAGGTACCATACTATCGAACCAGCTCGACTGGGGAAGGACCTCCACCATACAGAAAACCAGAGCCAAATAAATACACAAAGCGGTGTAGTTGTGTGCCTGTGTATGAGTACAGGTCTCCAGCGCTTATTTAGAGATGCGTTTTGAAAGACGTTTTCAAAACGTTTTCCTATCTAAGGGATACTCCATCATGTAAAATAATGGGTCGGCAACACGCAACTGATACCCCTGGTAGGTATTGTAAGCGTCCATAGGCTACGGTAACTGCTTAACATCAGGCGGGCCGTATGCTTGCTTGCCACCCAAGTAGTATAAAAATTTAGTAAATCCTACAACAAGGGGAATCCTAGTGTAGTCCTAACCCTAGAGTATCCTACTCTAGGGCTTTATGCAGTCAAAGGTTTTAGTTTATAAGAAACTTTTCCTGGGTACGAACCTGATACCAATAAAGTTAAATTTGGTACTGTATTGTAGGTCCAAGAATTTCAAAAGCTGCAATTGGCAACACGTCTCAGCGCTGGACACAACACGTACTCGAGTTCTGGCGAAGAAAGTGCTGAAGAAGAACCACCTCGAAAGTGTAATAAACCTACCAGTAACAATAAGAATGACGATCCATACAAACTTATGGAAATTAAAGCTATCAAGACTGCTTTACAGAAAACTAAAGGTAAGTGAAATAATGATGAGTTATGTGTGACCATTGAGGATTTGTTATTACGTATGGAGAAGACTATATAAACATTTGCGTGCCAACAATTGACAAAATGACTAAAGAAGGATGGTATTGATATCTTATTTTGTCAAGTAATTTTTTTTTTATCTTAAAAAGTTAGCTATAAATTTCGAACTTAAAATGTAGTCTACAATTTGCTATTGCACCAGTAAAATTAATAATAATTTTCTTCCAACAGATTTGATGAGATCAGTGGAGAACTATGAATCAGAACATCTCTCAGGGACTCACGATGATTCCTTCAGAGAATCATCGATGCATTCGAACATCCATGACAAGTAAGTAAACAAGCACCATTTTGTGTGTGGTATGCCCGTTGCCGAAGATATTATTTTTCTTAAGACAACAAGAAATAGCCTCTCAAAACTTATATCGCGTAAATGAGTCATTACTTCTCGTATATCCTTATTTCACCCAGATGATGTCCACTATTGAATATAGGTCTCCCATATATGTTTTTACAAAGGCCGGTTTTAAGTGGCCTGCATTGAATGCCTGCCTGCTCTGTCTAGAAGCCGAACGATGACGTCGAAAGCGATTTATTTTCGATTGAATTTTAATTTCTATTAATGATAACCTTTTGTGTTTATTTATCTTAATGTTAGGTAATAAATGTGGCACCTCACAAATTTCGAATTATGGTCACTAATAAATCGCATGGCCAGGCAGTGCCGGATCTAGGTTTTGAAAAAGAGGGGGCAGATTGCGAGTTCGTCGCACTCTAGGCAAAATTACCTTAAAAATAATATTTAAGTACATTGATATCATGATTTGTTGACTTTTTTTTGGTAATAAAAAAACATCTAGGCTGGGTATAGTGCCGCCCCCCAGTCTTTGCCGCCCGGGACGGCTGCCCCCTCCCGCCCTGCCCTAGATCCGGGTCTGTGGCCAAGTTATCTGTCCACCCAGTGAAGCCAATCTTCATCATTATTAAATAACACTTTAACTCATATCATTATTGAATATTGTGTTATATTTGCTTTTATTCTACTCTATTATATAAACATGTATATAATAATAGTAAAATAAATGAAAACACAAAGCTGTTATATATATTTCCCTACAGAGTACAATGGGTGGCCTTATCGGTAAAATCGATTTCTACTTTGCAACATCCGTATGGAAACATGTTGGTAATAGTATATTGTTCCAGATTATTCCACGCCAATTAAGCTGTAAAAGAAAATCATCACCTAGGTTAAATACGTTCTTATAATATGTTGAAACTCAACCTATTGGCATACAGCTGTACCCGAAAAGCAGCCTAAAATGTTACGTAGGTTTTTTTTTTCTTTTAGTATCTCACCATCAATGGGTAAAAGACGTGTATCTGTAGAATAACATGAGTTATACTCTCTGGGAGTCATTGTTTACATCTTTTCGGGGAAGATTAGATGGTGACTTCGCCTCGAATTTCTAAACACACATTATCTCATTTATTTTCTTATTGTTTCGTATACTTGCAATCGGTTGCCAAAACATAGTAAATTGGTTTTGAACTGCTGCACCATTTACAGTATGTGGTTTTTTTTCAACCTTCCGACCAACATGTCCAGTATAGAAACGAAATGTATTAACGTGAATATCTTTGTTGGCTTTCATATTCGTCTCAGCCAAAAGATATCTACTGAAATCTATAGGCATCCATCATATTTATTTATGTAACTGCACAAATCTTTTTAATAGGTGGACTTAATGCTAAAAGCATTCTATCTGTTATATTATTATGTTTTCAGTAAATCGGAAGGTGGTGGCAGTATGGGCGGGTGGTCTAACGACGGTAGCATGTGTCGTGTACGTAACTCGTTGCCGCAACGTCACAAGTTCACCAACGAACAACACTCGCAACAACATCTCGCACAACACCAACAACAGCAACAACAAAGTACGTCAAGCCTTTAAATTATAAACTTTAGAATTTGAGAAATGGTAGGGCACCATACAATTACAAGTGAGCTAGCCCGAAAAGCATTTTCTCAGGCATTCTTAACCAGTCTCATAGGGTGAGGCCGATTTATTAGTATCAATAGTGTTTAGAATACGCTTTTCTTTGCTACACGTTTTGAAATTTGAACTTCATTTATGTTACAAAATAACACTTATGTAGTCGTTACAGGTAATTCAGAAAGTGATCCTAATCAGTTTTCTGATGTTTATACGTGATAATATATTTGGATCGTTTGTAGATCAAGCTCTAAACCCTCTATGTTGATAGTTTCTTGCTCAGCAATGGGACATTATGTGATAGTATTATTAAAATATAACTTTATTGTCAGATCACGAAGCCAACATCGCTACATTACAAGAACTAGCGCAAGAGTTGCGCATGGAAACTGAAAATATAATGGGTGAACGTGCTCGTATCAAAGATATAATATCTAATAAAGGTAAGTGTCTTATTACATATAAAGTTTACACAGCATAATAAATTTATAAAATACTTATATCATCGTCATCTCAACCCATACACGTCCCACTGCTGGGCACGGGTCTCCGCCAAACATTTTGAGGGATATTAGCCTACTATACCACGCTGGCCAGCCGGGTTGGTATAGGCTTTTGTTTCGAGTTTTTCCTCTTCCGGTGGATATTGTCTGTTAAACTTACTCCCTTAGTCAACTCTTACGACACCCTCGGGATTGAAGGGGGTGGTGACATTTGTATTCTTAATCCGTCACCACACGGCCATAATAAAACAAAATACTTATATACGGGTTATAATACTTATTAGGAAGTCGGTTGCACGGGATCGGTTCAGTAGCTTTAGTACCTTGTTATTTACAAGTGCTTTGTGATTCAATCCCCACACGAGTCTGGGTGTATTTTGTGTCCGTAAATTGTGTGTTTTTAAAGTCTCCCGCGACACAGGGCTTCTTCCCTAGTGCGGTAGTAGTAATCGCTCTCTCTTTGATCATAATAAATGTATGTACCGCAACGCTAAATAAATTTGCCTCGATATCAAATATTACGGTCATGTATTTATTTTATTTGGTTCACAACAACTGTTTACACCAACAGTACACAAAGAAACTTATGCATGATACGTAATAGTGTAACAGTTACTTAAAGGTAAACACCGCATGAGCTCTTAAAAATCTAATTTAAGCTACATAACTTAAGTTTACATTAGACGAACTTATCGACTTTAAAAAGTGGGGAAAAATAATAACGTAAAGAAAGTTGAAAAGACAACACAAATAATATATAACAATACAAGGGCAACGAATGCAAAGTTATCCTAGAACTGGTAAACAATTCCAGATCCTAGATTTAAGCTTTGCGAGTAAGTCGTGATGTGCGTCTATTTGATCGCTGCAGCCATTTATTATTAAAGTTCTCCTGTAGAGTATTGAAGTTCTCCTGTAAAAAATACTATTAATTCCAGCGGAGGCAAGTCGTAAGCAGAAGAAAGTGAACGAGGAGGTGCGCGCGGGCCCGTCGGGCGCGCCCGGCCCCGCCGAGCGGAGACAGTTGCAGCTGCGGGCACTACTCGCCGACAAGCAGCGGGAACTGGAGGCGCTGCTCAATAAGGAGGTCACCGACTATCACATTAATTATTGCTATAAGTTTTTTTTCGTTAGATCGATTGCATTATAAATGTTTCACTAAGCCTGAGTGGAGTTCTAACATCTAGGCAGTTGATTTGTATAATAATAAATAAATAAATAAAAAATAAATAAATATCAAGTCTAGTTTTCAAGTAAGAATTATGTTTTGGTTTATTTGCAAAAATGGGACTTGTTTTCAGCATCTGGGCGGAGCTAGACTCAGGACTGTCATGTCCAAAGCAAATGTACCTACCTAACGTGATGATATTTTTTAATAAAATTCAGCCAATGTTATTTGCTGATAATGTTCAGTAGTTTTTGAGTTAATGCAACTTCAAGAAATCAAATATTTTCGCATATTAATTTAGATAATAAGTGCATAATTTAAAAAAATGCTTGTTTTCCATTACAGAAAGTGTTATGCTCTGGACCTGAACCTACGAAAATAAAACCGGAATCGCGTACCGCTTCTGTGGTTAACCAATCATACAATAGGTAAGCTTTTGACTTTACCAAATAATTAAGAGCGGTAGGGTATCATACAGGCGAGCAAGCACGACTGGAGAAGGACTTCCACCTTACAGAAGACCATAGCCAAATAACTACGCACTGTGGTGTTGCCCGCGTGGATAAAAGTGTATTTGCCAAATTTATAAACAAACAGAGTTACTATATTATAATATTTCGTAATTATATATTAGTATGGAAGTTTGGATTCGCCAACAAAAATAAATCATTGCCTTTGTAGGGAAAATGTTGGTATTTTCCCTGCCATCCTGCTCAATGTGAGCGAAAATTTTGCTTGACTCTACATTTCTATGTATATATATATATTGCTATTCAACCCTAAAATGACTAATCTCTTTGCAGTGAACATGAACACATTAGTGAAGCTGAATCCAGGTCCGAGCAAATACTTTTAGATTCTCAAGACTCGAGGGAAGCTGAAAATTTCAGGGTAAATAACTACTTTCTTTTAAGGACAACTACTGCACTAGGGATTAAAATATAATCTATTTCTTTGCGAAAATTCCTCCAGATCTTTTCAGCCGTTCTGGCGTGATGCATCATTTGTTCAACATTTATACTTTCGCATAGTAGTAAAATTCTGTTTTCTAATATTGGTATGTGTTTGTATGTAGGGTGGTGGAGACAGTGTATTGGGAGGCAGGACTGGAGCATTACCACCTCATATGGGCAGTGCTTATGGCAGCGACACGGATAGGTAAGATAACATTTCCTAAAATACATATTTGCTAAGAGAAAAATTCTAGAACTTATTTTTATACTACTAAGGTGGTAAACACGTAGGCAAGCGTAGCAAAACGTAAGCAGTTACCGTCGTCTATGTATGCTTACCTGGGGCATCATTCGGGTGTAGCTCACACAGAAATTTGTATCACCAGGGTTTTGTAATGAGATATCCCTGGGATAGGAAAACGTTTCTTTAAAAACGCATACCTAAATGAGCACTGGAAACCTGTGTACCACAGTAACGCAACAAAACTGTTGTATGTAGTTATAATTATTTGTTTGTGGCCTTTTGTAAGGTAGAGTCCTACCTCAGTCGGTGCTTGTTAATGTGATTGTGAAAAGTGCATAATGTGTTTAATTTTATAGTGCATCAAGAAATAAGTCAAATCAAAGAAATCGTCCAAGGCGAAGACAGCCACAAGAGAGACAGCCGGAAGACAATGCCGTATGTTTTAAATATAGTTATTTCCATTTAAAGTTTAATACCTATACATATATAACCTTTTTTAATACTATTTGGTTGGCTAACAAGCATACAGTTCGCCGAACGTTTACCAGTTACTATCTATATGCCTATCTATCTATAGGTAGCCTATGGACGCTTGAAATAATACAAGAGATATCACTTGCGTATTGCCGATCCATTTTTTACACCAGGCTTCAAGATGGCGTATTCCTGGGATAGGAGGACCTGGGATAGAAAAGTTTTTTTCAAAACACATCCCTAAATGAGCGCTGGAGATCTGTACACACATACATAGGAACACAACTACACCGCTGTGTATAGTTATATGCCTGTGGTCTTGTGTAAGGTGGAGGTCTTTCTCCAGCCGGGTTTGCGCTGCTAGTATGTTGCCCCACCTATCTTACTTATTAAATTATCAACGCAGAGCCTAAACCGCCTCTAAAAAATAAAAAAAATGCGTCAAGGTTCCTTAAATGACGTAAGTGAGCACTAAAGAGGATCTTTTAGAAATTCAAATCTCTAAACGTGAAAATCATTGTAGGTTAGATTCCCACACGGGACAAAACTTTGTGTGATCCACAAATGTTTGTTCCGAAGCTAGGTATCCGTGAATTGTATATTTGTTAAATCCCCGCAACAAGAACTTGTTTTTTAGTGCGAAAGATGTCTTTTTAAAACGAAACCTTTTTTTGTAGGTACCTCAAACAAATAATGCTAATCAAAATATTCGACACGAGCCGAGGGTTGAGACATCTAACGTGAACATGGTCCCGCCAATTTCTCAAAACTGTAAGTATATATATCATTACGTAGCATAAGTTTGCGTTACCACGGTGCAGTTCGCCTGGTGACAGTTACCGTAGCCTATGAACGCTTATAATACTAGTACCGATCTAAAAGAATGAACACCAGTGTTTTGTAGTGCGTTTTGTTAGAAACGTATCTGTACATGGGCACTGGAAACCTAAACCTGATATCGTACTCCAGTGGAAAAATCATGTATGTTATTTTTGCAATTTACATCTTATTTTTAACAGCTAAAGTTCGAAATTGCCTAATGGCATTTCTCAAGGTACGCCATTTTTCCACTGAGAATGCGATAATATATCTTTACATAGTATAAAGCAAAGTCTCTCCCGCTGTCTGTACGCTTAGATTTTTAAATTACGTAACGGGTTTTATGCAATTTTAAGCGAAATATATGTTTTCTTTTGTATGTTTAGTAGGTGACAATCCCGCTAACATGCCGTACCCACACTTGCCTCCACCATGCTGGAATACTAATAAATCGAATCAGGTAATTATCTATTATTGTAATATTTGTATTCGTTGCCAACTACTAGTAGGTATATAGTCTAAATTTGACCGCAATTCATTAAATTTTTATGTATTTTTTTTTGCTGTTTGAACATTATTAAGATCCTTTTAGCTTAGATTAGATATAATGCATAGCATCTTTATATGTTGTTCTATTACGTCAGCTGCACGCGTTTAAAAAGACGTGAGATATTCACGTATTTTTTCACGCGCGCAGCTGTAATTTGTTAGCATGTTTGGTATAGTGATTAAGGTGGTCACCTCGCCAGCAACATCGTGCCTAGTTTTGTGTGTAAAAAATGTGGTGGACAAATTCGAACTCCGGAGTGCGCTGGGCCGTAACCCGAGAGGCACAGGTTCGAATCCTGCTCCAGGCTCGACGTTTTCCACATTGCTTTAATATTTAAGTATATTTGAGTTAATTGCATAACAAAAATGCTAAAAATATTTAACAACACTATAATTTGTTTATTAATTATGACTAATACAGATATCTTAAAAATGTGTATTGTGTTCCAGGATATGCGCAATCAATTCACTCAGAATAGTCACTCTCAAACAATGGAGCGTTTGTTGGGAACACCGCAGCTGTCGTTCCCGCCTTCTATGCCATTCAACATGATGATGCCTTACAGTAAGATTATTTGTTGTGTTCTTGTTATTATCGTTTTGGTGGCTAATCTAGTTTTTTCGATCGCCTACATAGGAGTTAATCGTGATCTAACGACTGAACGGTTGGGACCGACTTTTATCGCGTATTCCAAAGTACGGGCCACATACTATTACTACAATGGACAACGGTTCTAAATCATGTAATGTTTTTTTGTACCTTTTATTTCCCGACGTTTCGGTCGCAAACCTTCGAAATATTACACGATTCAGACCCGTTGTCCATTATAGTATTTGGAAGAGGTAGGACATCACATTAGTGAACAAGCCCTGGGGAGGGACCTCCACCTTACAGAAGACCACAGCCTTGATACCTCTGGCAAGCGGTAAAACTACTTGGTTGGCATTAAAGCATACAGCCCGATGATGTTAGCAACAGTTATCTTAGCCTATCAGCGCTCGCTAAAGGTATCACTTGCGTGTTGTCGACCCATGGTTTTACACCAGGGCTTTATTTAATAACGCATCCCTAAATGAGCTCTGGAAACCTGTACTCACACACAGGAACACAACCACACCACTCTCCGTAGTTATACATAATTTTAAAAAATAATAAATGGTCCGTTACTTGAACAGGCATGGTGGGCGGGTGTGGATGCGGGTGCAATTTTTGGGGCGCGTGGTGCTGGCAACAACTTGTCATGCAGCAGAGAGAGATACACCAACTTAGAGATCAACTGAACCATGTAAGTCGCCTCTACTATTATATTAAAACCAAATACAATGTAAAGTTCAATTTTGTAATTGCATTAGGTACAAACATGAACTGTAATAGAGTATAATATACTGAATAAGACTGCATGATGTTATAAACTGCCATCATCGTATTTGGAAACAAAAAATATGTCTAGACTGCATATAAATCAAAAATTCTTTATCTTATTTTTTGTGTTCTTATTTAATGTATCAGTGCTGAACTATAAGCAAATGTATTGAATGATATATGGTCCAGTCCAGTGTGTCCTCCAGCAAGGACATCTACTTCTTATTTAGATTATTGGATCAATTGTAGGTATTGTTGGTGTAGTATGCAATTGCAAAATGTTTTCTTTTTAGCCGTTCAGTGTAGCTTAGATTTGTCAATTTGGCTGCACGTTCATTAGAATGATTCTTCAGCTGATAATGCTTGTATGTTATCAGTATTTCCTCGTTTACAGTGTTTATTTTTAGGTTTTGATGTATCTCTTTGATAAACCTGAGGATCACGTTCTGCAGGATTGATATGTTGAAGTTACTAGCACTACCCCATAGTTATTTACTCCGTTATCAAAATAATATGCTTGTTATTTTATACATTTAAAAATGCCTGTTTTAGTTGGAAGAGCGTTGGCGGGCAGAAACCGCTTCTCATACTTTGAACAATCAAGTACCACCAGGCAATAGAGCTAACAACTATTGGGACAACTTTCGCAGGTAAGAAAAATGAATATCAGCATGTTACTCGTATTTTGAATCTTTTAAAAAATATGTATTTATCATGATTTTCTCTTTTCAGATATTAGAGAACATACTTATTAATTTTGATTTAATATAATATTATTTTAATATAGTTCACCTAATAAAATTATTTATATATTTTAATTACTTCAAAAAATTCATTAAGGGTGAGAATTGTGTTTGCCCTAAAATTTTCGTTTGGATTGGTTGATACGTTTTCTATAGCTTTTGTGAACAAAACTAATATTATACATTTATGCCTGTGCTATAACACTTTATGACGTGTTCATACTAACGTTTCATTTAGTGTTAATGGAATTGGCGTGTTTTATTTTACAACTTTAAATATACCAATAAGCGTAATTATTTTTCCTTTCCAGCTACTCTCGACAAAATCTTCTCTCCGCTAATAACAAGGCAAACGCGGATGGTCACCTAGGAGTCGGACCGGCTCATAACCCACATCCTTTAGTCGAAAGATCTCATAACACATTACATCATACCTCTGCGGCTACTCCCCCATGCATCACACCCAAGAGAAATACCAACGCCGCCAGTTCATCACAAAACGGTCCATCATCTCAAACGAATAATGAGGACTTGCCTAATAGACACACGCGACGAAACGTTGTATACGAAAGATCTCTCTCATTCTCTTCTGCTCCAGACGTATTAAATGTTAATCAAAATCCTGATTCCGACGCCTCTGCAGCTTGCCACTCGAGGAACATGGACGACAGCAATGTTTCTAACATTAATATTAACCGACAAGAACTTCCTACAAACTCATTTAGAAATTTGAATATTACAAACCCGATTCCAGAAATTATTCAGTCACATTCAAATAACTTAAATACCTCTGCTAATAGTAAAAAGAAATCTTCATCCAAATTGCCCGCAAAAAATTCAACAAACAGACGAAATTTCGCCTTAGATTATTCGCAAATGAGCAATATTAACATTGCTAGTACGTCTGAAATGCCTAATCCTAATTTAGCATCTACAAGTCGCGAAGTTCAAGATAAAGCTGCATCAAAACTATTTGATCTCCTTAGAGAAAATGTATATTCTGAAGTGACAGCCCTGATTGATGTAAACGAATCTCACCCAGATTTCTTGATACAGTTGTTCAGAGAACTACAATTAATAAGTTCGGACGCTTTACGACAAAAAGTATTACAGTCCATACGTAACGTATTGTCTCAATACAGTTCCATATTAGAAAATCAAACCGTTGAAAGTTCGCATGAAGATAGACAAGAAACGGTTTCGACAACATCTGGCGAACCTAGTACTTATAATGAAAGTAACACGATGCAGAATATGTGTGGTAACGCCATACAAATTAATAATAAAATAGTTCGTTTCCTGCTAATGAAAAGTGATGAAACATGTACTGCTGAGTTTGTAGAAACACTAGCTTCAGTGATCCTGAGCAGTGTTGCGGATGGTAGATATTCACAACAAACTAAAAGAAGGCTTGTTGAATTACTATCTAAATATGATGGTATGAGAGTTTGTGATGTTTCAGGCGACATTCTTGAGAATCTTCCTTTATTGATACCCTCTAGTAATCAAATTCAAGAAAGTGAACCGACACAACTAACAAATGAATTATCTGAATCCTCCATTTTACAAGACGTGGCTGGATCCTTAAATTTATTTAGCTCTAGCGACAGCCAGTTACATCAACTCAATGCTTGCTCTTACGATATGTGGCCGGGACATGTTCACATGGACATGGAAACATCTGATATGAACGATAATAGTCCACGCTCGAGTCAAGAGGGTAAAGTCGATCTCATTAATTGTTCAGAGATGCATAACGGAGATTTAGCTGAAGCCGATCAAACATGTCATACTGAGAACGAAGATGGAGGGATTAATGGACATGACGAAGCTGGAGCTAACGCGGAAGCTTTACCCGATGTTGTGGACACCGAGGAAGTTACTCCGACTGAGGTAATGCAACACGTACTGTATTGTAGATGCCTGCCATTAATTAATTGTGCTAACCGTAATAAATAACTTTTAATTTTCCAATATTAACAAACATTGACTAATGACATAATACAAAATGACTTTCAAATAAAAATATTTATCCAATGTGTAAAAAAAATCTAACTGCAAAACTGTCTTCCCACCCCTCTGGGTAACAGGCGTAAGTCTGCAGGTTTGTAGACTGACACAGCTTGTTTCATAGATACAAAGGTTTCAGGCCTTGTAGGCTGTTACTGATTTAGACGCTCTGTTCATTCGGATCCCTTGCAAATACACTTGGTGTTCACATGATAAGTGTATACTTGCTTGCAGCATTTTGGTTGATTTGCAACAGTGCTGTATTTTATTTAAAGGATTCAGAAAAATAAATTGAGTTCAGTTTTCGAAACTCGCGTCTAGGGCCTTCTCGAGACTGATATTCGTGTTTAAATTAGAATTCAATGACCTAGGTCGAGAGCATAATTATGTTTTTCTACCGCTCTGATGTCACGTGTTGATCCTTATTAATACCTAAGTGTCTTAATTTAGTTAAACCTGGGTGTTTAAACAAATTAATAATAGACAGCCAGCTTACTAACAGGGAAACCAAATGGACTAAGCCAATTTATACACGGTGTGAGCTGCCTATAGTCCTAAGTATGACGTCTTAATATGAAACCCATATAGGTACTAATTAACCAATTTTCTTTAATATGGCTACATGTTTTGAATGGCTTTCAAAAAATAATCTCGCCAAGTAAATGTGCTCTATTATACAATTTTTATAACTTTCTACTGTTTATGTGTATATCCGCATTTAACTGTATCTAATAATGTTGCTTTGGGGCCACTCCCGAAGGTGTGCGAACTAAAGATGGGTAACCTCCACCTCATTTCGCTGCGCCGGGTGTGTCAACTCACTAATTGCAAGTGTGTTGGCGCATAACTCTTCTAACTTCAGCGTAATAACTAAGATTAATAAATAATAACCATAACAAATATTTTTTTATACATTTATTTCATAATAAATTAATGATGCTTACAAATAAATGCATATGATAAAAATTTCCTCTCTCTCACTGAACTACTGAACACTGAGTTGCGCCAGCGCAGCACAGCGCGTCGCAAGATAAATCAAAACACACCGATTAGTTCAGTTATTCAACTGACTCGCTGAGTTAAGCCAATGTGCTGCGCTAAAACCCAGCAGACAGACTTTACAACTCATTCAGTTCGTAACACTTATTGTTACTACGCCATTGGACAATTTTAAGTTAGCTCAAAGCGCCGGCGCAGTGAGGTGGTTTTAAGTGTCATTATTTTGTTGAATTACCCATCGCTATTGCGAACATGCCCGATTGTGGTCAGACTTCAGCTAATAAAATATAACCTGTTTTTTTTATTATAATCATGATCTAAGAAAACTGTTGATGATGAAAGCCGCTTGCGGACGACGCGCAGTAGCTTGCTAAACGCTAAAAACGCTTATTACAAGTACTTGCGTCAGCGATCTAAAGTAGTCAGTGTTCACACCATGATGAAATTTGATGCAGTGTACTTGCGCAAGTAACTGTGCATCGTTTGTAAGCGGCTACTAATGATCTAATACTTTGTGGCCTGAATCCACAGCCATATATTTACACTTTTATTATTATAATTATATTTGATCTGATTTAATATCTGTCACATGTACTCAAATAATTTTATTTGTAATATTGAAGTGATAATAATAAACTGAAAAATATATTATTGCATTTTCACTTCATAAAAAAAATAAACAATTTAAACATTCCATATAATTTATTACATACATTATCAGGTACACAAGTATCACAGGTGGCGGTGTTGGTTCACACCCTATCATTTCTTTAAGACGTCACTTGTATGTTAAATACCAATTTGTACGTCACATACAATGTATAACATGTTGGTGTGTTTACATTAAAGGCTGAAGCTGAGTGGCTTGGACTTGACCGTGTGCCAACAAGGCTGCACATGGAAGAATCATCTGAAAAACAAAAAGGTGATGTTAATATCCAATAAAAATGGAGCAAACACTCAAACTAAAACCACAAGGCTTTTATTTTGCTTGAGCGGAACCTGAAAAGGAATATCAAATTTGTTAAAGCTTCATTCACTGCATCTGGAACAGAAAAGCAAAATAAATAGAAATAATTAGAACTTTCTTTTGTTTCTTTTTCAGATTAAACTGAGAAGTTTATGGATTTACTGATGACTTTAGTATTACTCAATGTTATAACTGTATCCCATTTTTAATATTATTATTTTACATGAATACTTTGTGTAATATATAAATAAATATTATTCTTGAAAAGTTGTATATTAATACATTTGAAGAAAAAAAAAACCCTCCCTTTTTGCCTATTATAATTTTATTAGATAAGCCTTATGCTAAGTGAGAAAAACTTATGTCAAATTAGTATGTATACAAAATGAAAGTACATTTCTTAATGTCCCAATCACTAGTGTCAAAAATATCACACATGTACATTTCCAATATATATATCTAAGTCACAGACACTGTATCAAATGAAATATGTTTCCTCCATGAATGTTCCAATATAAGGACTCCATAAGATCTTCTGTATTTGTATCCAATTTCTCATTTGTCTCAGGTTCAATGTTTTTCTCTCTTTGTACTTCTGCAGATAAAATGGACAATATTTTCTGAATTAATTTTTGACATTGCAGTAGAGATTAGATCATATGGACCATGAGACAACGAGATATATCTGGGTTGTTGTGTGTTGGACGTAGTAAACATGGGTTGAAGTTGGTAGTTGATGGCACCATACCCTCTGAAATAAATCGAATTTCATCACACTGGGCCTCAAGGTTCAGACAGGAAGCCTCCATGCCGTGTTTTGTTGCTGTTTCCACTTCTTGTTCTATTTAATCCTATATTAGAATATTTACAAGCAGGTCTTAATAACTACACCACAAACCTAGAATCAACAATGACAATTATTTTTAAACTCCTGTTTGAAAAAGTTGAAACAGTTTTTTTTTTTATGTACTTTATTTACCGTTTTTTTTTATTGCAAAATAATAAATAGTATTTTATTATTTAATTGTAGGATTGAACAATTATTTTAAATAAATTACATATGAGTTATTTTGTCATTTGTGTGATTCTAGGCTAATGACCTCTCCCCATATTATTATTTGCAATTTTAATTATAGAGAATATTTTTAAGATTTTATTAACAAGAGAATTATGACTTAATATTGATAAATATTTATTCAATATTTTACTTTACTATAATATATTAATATGTTATAAAAGCAGTTTTTTTTTCTAATAGGTGGGTATCTAGTTATTTGCTTAAATTCAGGCTGAAACTCTATAATTTTTGAGTTTCACATTGGTCTACTAAATAAAATAAGTGTGTTTCACCTTTGGATGTATATCATGTTTAAACAATTCTGACTATGTCACAATATCCATACAAACGTTTTTGCACCCTTTTTCATGAGGGGAGTATAAAAAATAATATTTTCTATAAATTTATTATTTCTTTTTATTCTCTATAATACCAATTGCTGTGACATATAAGAAACCAATATTTCTAAATGCAAAGATTGCAAGACTCAGTAGAGGGACAATTTAACCCTTTAACTGACCACAAACTAAGATATTTAGTGTGCAGTGAGTGTAAACACTAGATAAGTATTAATAGTTCTGTAAGTCTAAGTCAGCACGAGGTTTTTTTTTCACTGACTAAATACTTAATAGATTTATCACAACTGCCGACAGTGCAAACAAAAATATGTACAACTTAGAAGTTAACATGGTGTAATGTTTACAATATCACAAAATATTACCACCATAATGTCAAAAACGTTTATAAATATACTAAAATAATTGTGAGCTGTCTTATATTATATTAGCGGCCTGTCCAGATTTGGTGGTGACATCATCACCTGAGAATCAGTATTTGAAAGTGCGTAATTGCTAAAATTATCAGGTATGTATTACTTGTACAAAGAAAATATTACATATAGTTACTTATATTGTAACTATGCATCTATATAAATAAAAGCCTATTTTCCTTGGTCATGCCATAACTTGAGAACGACCAAGTTTTCTTATACTTTGTAGAAGGTTCTTAAAAAAAGGTTCGTAAAAAAGAAAATTACTTAGATGATTGAGTCCTGGGCGAAGTCGGGGCAGGCCGCTAGTGTCTGACATTGATTTTATATACATTTATGTAAATAAGTCATCTTACTTCAATGATGATGTAATGTACAGTTCTCTTAGATATTTTGAGCTTTTATCATGCTTAACTCATAACACTTGGTCCTCTGCTTAAAACATGATAAAAACCTTACATATAAAATATATCCTATATAGTATTAGTACAACAAGAGTTAACAGTGAAATAGCATTACCTATGTGTAACTAATGATAAATAATATCCTGGTAACTGAATTTTGTTCATGGCGGCTAATCTCAACAAAGACTAGTCTTCTGTGTAGTGAGACGTTATAGTGCACAAGTGTGTGCGCAAACACAATTGTACTCTAAAGAGGCCATCAGACTATGACGGTGAAGAAATACGATCGTAGATAGATCAGGCGTAGGACCAACGGCTTTACGTACTTTCCCAGGAATGTGGGTAAACACCTCCAATTTCCAAACTCCAGGCATCTATTGTGAATTTCTTAGCAGAAAAATCCAATATAAATGTTTGGCCTGACCTGGGAATCGAACCTGGGACATTGTGTTCAGCAGTCACACACATCAACCACTGAGCCACCAAGGCATTCATAAGTGATTATAACTTTTAAAAGTCAGTTTGATCACTTGGCTTCTACTACACTATTCATATTGTTATTTAAAAAAATGAACCATTTACACAATCACAGACAACTGCTTGCATTATAGTAATGGACTTTTAAGCTTTGCATCAATTAATCAGCCTTAATTAGTCCATCCTTAAAGACTTACATTTGTCCCAGGAAATCATTAAGTGATTTTATGTAGTTTGTGTCTGTAGTTTTAGTAAATAATTCAATTTACAGTTTTAATAAGTGTTTGCAGAACCCATACAAAAGAAACATTTACCTAAAAATATATCTGTTATTTATATTATTTTGGGATTGGTCACACTAAGAATATGTCTATAGTTCTTTTCATTTACGAAGTCCTTTTTAACACCTGTCAAAAAGCAGGGTGCCAGTGAAGCAGGTACCATTGTGTAACAAATCAGTTATCAATTACTAGTATGAACAAATTAATAATAACTTTTTTGGTTTTTGGTTTTACAAATATAAATTCAAACATGTAATTGTTTATAACTACTAATTATCAAAGATATAACAAAACTAAACACATCATCAATGAAAATATTAACACATTACATATACAACACTTCTGCATTAGTACTGAACAATTAATAAAATGATAGGTTGTGAAGGATTGACCAAGCAAAGGAAAGAGTATAATATGAGTGTTTTTGCTTTGCCAGTGATTATGATACAATAATATGAATTTATGAGATTGTTTGAGTCACATCCCTGTTTACAAGTACAAAACATGCCATAGTACATAAACGCGAGATGTCAGTAAAATATTAATTTAATTTGTAAGTTTTAATTACTTTGAACAGGATCACTTGAAAAATATGTCTGTGAATTAATTGTTTATTAGTTTAGATAGATTGGGTTTCATAAAAATTGTGTTTTACTGGCCAAATACCAAAATTGACTTATCTGTTTATTTTGTTAATTCAAATGAAACGTGGATAGATACATTCTCAATAAATGACATATGTGTCAAAGGGGACTTTGTATATGAAACGGACTATACATTATAAATATTTAACAGTTACAAAATAAAAGCATAAAATGTATAGTATAAACATATTCATAGAATTTAACAAAACTAAAAGCATGCAAATATGTTCTTGTTCTCAATTTGCAATTTGTGTTTTTTATCAACAACAATGGGTTTCTAGTCAATTTCAGCAAGTAGTATAAACAATAGGTTCAAGAAAAAGTTACAAAGCTTGTGTGAAACTGCAACAAAACTGTAATATTTAACATGTAGTACCATCTGCACATCAAAGTGGCAATGGGAGACTTCCTAATAAGCAAAAATAAAAAACTACAGAACAATCTTGTTGCTCTAATTAAATAGCTTTAAGAATTGTTTTCTGTAAAAAAGCGTAATATTTATATATGTAACTCAAATGTTAGGTTATGAAACCTCACTGAATTATTACAGAGTCACGTCGCGTCATAACATACCTACTATCAACAAA
The DNA here is from genome assembly GCA_947095525.1 of Trisateles emortualis. NCBI lineage: Eukaryota > Metazoa > Arthropoda > Insecta > Lepidoptera > Erebidae > Trisateles > Trisateles emortualis. The sequence goes on along the minus strand of OX352736.1, from coordinate 9,301,613 downwards.
CAATAAATCAGTGAGATTCCAATGCGATAAAATCAACTTACCATCTCGAAGACGCTTGGTCTGAGGGTAGTCTTCTTCATCTGCACACCGCTTCTTTGTATTTGGTTTGGCTATCGTTCTATTGTGTTGTATTGCTTCCTCAAGATCGACCATTTCACAGTCCGTGTCAACGTGGTTGTTCCCAGTATTTTTGAGATCATGGTAGCCGTAATAGCAATTTGTTGATACATGTAGATTCTGACATTGGCCCATTGATTGATTGGCATCCGTAAAAATTGGAGCAGGTCGAACAGCGTCAAAATTATTTCTGGCATCCTGCAGGTACGAATCAACGTTGCTCGCCGGCATTTTTCAACTTGTTGTAGGTACTTTTTCTTATCCAACGTCGAGATTTCTAACAATCTAGTTACTTTACTAAGTAATTTTAAGTAAGTATAGTTTTCAAAACAGTAGTAATTCGATAAAATTACTTTACTCTTTGCAAATAGAAGCACAAAGCTGAGTAGGTACTTATTATATGGGCGACGCCGAGTGACGGACGCCGACTGAAAGTTCGAAATCGTCTGAAATCGATTTAGTAGTTGCACGATCGGATCGAATAAAATCTCGATGCGATCCGTTTCCTAGTGTAGTTTAATATAAAAGGAATTTAAAATCCTATATAAGACCCTTGGTTGTGTCCAAGAGAGGAGAGTATAACAAATAAATTAGTTTATCATGGGGAGTAATTTGTTTACCAATAGCGAAATGTTAAAAATGGATCTAAAGTATTTAAGGAAAAACGGATTTTTCTGCAATAATGTTCAAACAAAACCCTCTAACCCTGACGAGTTTTATTTTCTTATGATCGTTTTCTCCCGGAACAAAATACACGAATGCCTAGATAGCTTTTGTTGCATATAAAATATTTGAATATCAAAATTTGTATGTTTCGTGGTCTTAAAGTTAATTAAGATTTTGTTGCTAAAGTTTTGGGATTGGCCAGAAAACAGCTTCGAGCAGAAGTTTGAAAACAATAAAAATACAAATTAAAAACAAACAGCAACAACAGCTGCTGCTGATGCTTCACGCCCCGCTCCCTCCTCAGGGCTCTTTACCGCCAAAGCTTATACAGTTTCTCTCCTCCACCAGTAATATTGTATTTAATTATTTAAAATTAAGTGTAAATAAATGAATTTACCTACTCAAAAAAAATAAATTAAAAACTCATTTTTAAACAAATTGGAACTATTGCAATGCAAGTCTATTTCATTAGTTTAAATTGGTTTAAAGTTTAGTTTTAATTTGTTTCATGAAAGCCAATATAATTAAATGATTATGAAAATTAGAAAAAAGAGGAATTGCAAATAAACCAGTATACTTGTAATCAAATAAATCTGTTACATGTACCCTTGTTACACCTGTAAATAAATAAAAAACCTTATATTATGTAACTTTACGCTATTTGAAGATAAAAATAAATTTAACTACATTTAAAATGGTCTTATTTATGTGATCAAATATACAGTACCCATAAAACGAAGAACCATAGCCCGCTCGAGTGAGCGGGCTATAGTTCGCCGGTTTTCGGCGTAAGCCCGCATGGTTTACGCCGAAAACTGCGGATGGGTCTACGCAGGTACTGCATTTTTAAGTAAATTTTCTAAATTAGAGGTCAGTGCTCGGTTTTTTTTTCTTCAAGGTCACTAATATTGATATATTATTACTGATATGGGTACGGAAAAGATTCATACCTTAATAGAACATGATATCACTTATTTAAGTTATGAGCACTGAGCACCTGAGTGAATCAGGTCTTTCAAACCTTTCAAAATAAATCTTATTAAAAAAATCGACTTTTTAGTGTTGTCTCAAATCGAGTACTATTTTAGCAGAAAAAGAATTTCACAGATAATGTGCATCGTGCATCCTCCCCTAGTTATGTCATATCATATGTCATCTCATCACCATAGACATATCAGGATAATTTTCTCACTTTCATGAAATAATGAAAATAAAGTCATTTTACTTGAGTATTACGTTGTTATTACAATTTAGGAAATCAATTTGCGTATTTTTAAGTATAATGTATATTTAAATTTCTATTTTTACGTGTATCAGTTTTTTGGCTAAATAATAAGAGATTTATAAATATTATTCAGTGTCCCAAGGTTGGATATTTTTCTTAGATTACTATCATGTTGCCTTCGGTAGCCGCTAAATGTTTTTATAGGACTCTAAAAAGGCATTCTATTGAAATAAAACACTTTCATTCATTACGCTTTGGTGTTCCAAGAACACTTCGACAAGGTACACTTAATGAAAGTAAAAAGGAACTGTGGAGATGTGTGCATACTTCTGTTTATCTTTATGATAAAAAGGGAAATAATAATAAAGTTCCTGATGCAGCTACTGAATCTTCGAAAGAGATTAAAAAGGCTGAAATAAAAACTGACAAAAGCCCTATAGTTGAAGTGCCTAAAGTTGGCAGCCTAACTCCAGAAGAGGCAGAATTTAACAAATTAACACAAAAAAAGAGGGATGATATAATTGTGAAAACAGTAGTCGATCGCAACAAAGTTGTAACTAAACTTACTATTGAGAAGAAAAAATCTCTTTTAGGAACAGATGGACCAGTACCTCAACCAGGTTAGTTAATATTTTAGAAATATTTAGCTGTTGCTGTCCCTGAAAATAAAAAAAAATCCGGTGAGAACCTTTTTTTTTCGATAGTGTTGTGGTAATCCAGACTTTCTATCTCTGTGCCAAATTTCATCCAGATTTGTTTAGCCATTTTGGGGTGATTGAGTAACAAAGGCTCAGGCTCCGATACTTAGCATGATGTGCTGGAAAGAACGACCCCGGTAGTAGAACAAAATAACTTTATTGAAAGGCCCAGTACCAGCCATTAAAGTATAAATGAAGATAGTTAAAATTGGTGCTGCTTATATAATCATTGTAATATGGAACTGGGTGTTTCTAGAAATGACAGTTTTTATATATCAAACAAAAGAGATTAACGTTCGGTCCACTTTATTGTGTTTGCTAAAGCTAGCATAACAGTAGTAACAAAAAATACACAAATACAGCACAGACTTGCAAATACTAGCACAACATACCAATATCATAACAGTGCTTATAATGAAAATCAAATCATTTTATATGCATGAAATGTGGTACAGATATGGTGTTAGGTACAAAGACGATCCTCACAGTTCACCTGCTTTGGTATGCAAATGTTATATTATTTATTAATAATGACTCTTACGAAAATAAGATAACTATTCATACTTGGTTACGGTCCAGCCACAACATCGCCCAGCAGAGTGGCAGCATCAAATGTACTAAAACCCTGCGACGCCATATCGCATGATAGAACGTTTTAGTACATTCGTTCTCAGAGCTGCAGGCCAGGCTGTTAAACCTCAAAGAATTTGTGTAGTATCAACCATTTTATTACTTGAACTGCAAGGAAAGGGTTATGTTTTCATGCATATCTTGTATATAATATTCTTTATTACTTTGTTTTTTTAAATTGCTCAAAGGATTTTTTTACAATTGTAATCATAATCTCAGCCAAAATATTTACACAGCATTCAGTTTTGATATGACCTTATCGGATAAGGTGAAATAATAATTAAAAATATTTTTATATTAATTTACAGTAAAAAAACGTCTGCTCATTGATTACTCTGCATCATATACTGAGCGTAACTTTATAACTCCAATGCGTGCAATGACAGAATATTTATTGAAACAATCGGACCTGGAATCGTTACCCAAAGTTCTTAGAAGATCACCGTACGAGTTGGAACCTCCAATAACTGTTCATTATCGAAAGGATGTTGAAGCAAAAGCTATTGAGGTTTGTTATATAGTATAAAATCGTATCATTGCACCTGCATTGGAAAAATGTTGAGAATTTGTAAGTTCATTATTCATAAGCCAAATTGATTAAGGAGTTTCTGACGCATAAGGGTTTGCAAACCCAATACTAGTCACAATTCAGGGCAAATCACTGGTTTGCTCTAAATTGTGTGCCTATTTTCAGTTAAAGTTCAAAATTGCCCTGTGACATTTTTCAAGTTATGCCTTAACTTGAAAAATGTCACAGGGCAATTTTGAACTTTATACTTAACCCAATTTCTATAAAAATATTGTCAGGTTTGGGGATCCAAAGAAATTCTTGAAAAGGAACTACTGAGACGCGAATTGGATAGGCGAAGATATGAACAAGGTAATTTTAAAATAAAATTCACTGATAACATAAATCAGAGTAGTGTTTATTTTGAAATACATATATATTTTAAATGAATTCTTTCACATTGAATAAAGTAAAACTCGTAACAATAAAACTTGTGTAGTATTTAACCTTTTGATTTTCGCCGTAAACACTTCATAAATGTTAAAAAATACGCATATGTGTATGAATATTTTTAACGTTTCAGAAGGCATTGAATTAATTAAGTTATATCTTTATTTCTGATTATTGACAAGTATCTATAGACATAGTTGGCGGACAGTACTCGCTTGTTGCTATATTTTACACTATAGTAAAAATGATATGACACTCATCTGAAACATATATCTTTAATAGTTTTAACCCATAGATGTGTTCACCGTCAAGAGGCGCCTCAGAACCTATAGGCGGGAGATGAGTTTTAAACGTCATGGCAAAGTTGATGAGATTGGGTTAAAAACGACATCTGGCAGAGTGGTACTTACAGCTATAGGAATGTAAGTAACTAATATACTAGTAGTTATAGACTAAGTAGACATATTCATAGCCATAATGTAATTATAAAAATAGGTAAGTATATCTTTGTAAGTGGGATAGCTATCAGCCCTGGAACTGTGCTCACACCCTTGGCTACTTACAAATTCTGATAAAGTTCCCATGTCTATAATATAAAGCTGGTTATTTTCTGACTAATAAAGCGGAGCAGAATAGGTAATGGAATAGAAGCTGAGCTAAGCAAAATATTGTTCTCCATTTCATTGGTTGAAAAAGAGAACCAAGGCAGCACAAGGAATAGCCTCTGAAAGAAACTATCACTCTATACTTCACTTCGTTGGATGTAAAATAGGAGCAGATGTGGCAAATAATTGTAGCCCGAATTTTTAAAAGAAACATTGCCACTCTTTTGCCTCGCTTTTTCGATTGGAGAGTAAAAGCAGAGTGGAGCAAAGAATAGAAGAGCTTATTTCTAAAAGAACCCTTACCACCCTGCATCGCTGCTCTTTGCTCTTTGCAGCTTACTCCACGCCGGACGACGACATGTTTCTATATAAAATCATAAAAGAGCAACATAATTAGCATCCCTGTCAAAACAAAGTGCCGCTTTGCTCCATCTGTTTCTATAGTTGTCTTATACAACCTTATCTTTGCATGGATATGGCCTTATCTATGCAAAACATGAATAATAACAAAACACCATGTGATTACTGATAGCGTGATAGCTTGTACTGTCAATCGTATGATTGAGAAAATAATGCAATCATAGACTACTAGTTTTTGCCCGCGACTTAAAAGTCGTAGATTTTTTTAATGTTTAATATAGCCTATGTATATTATATCAAAATCCGTCCAGAAGTTTATGCGTGAAGGTAATATTAGTAGGATTTTGATAGATACAATTTGTTTTCATTTGCAGAAACGGGTGCAATTTTTTATTTAAACTTTGTGCATGGTTCTACACTGGGTCACACAGCCTGTTCTCTGAATGTATTCACTCTTTTGCTGATACTATCAACCAGTTGATCCTAGCGTATGGAATACATAAATCAGGCCAAGTATGTGTTATTTAAGGCTAGGAGTAATTATTTTATTAAGTAATCGTAATATTATATAATATCTACCACTTAGTTGAGACGGTTCCTGTAGTATATTTTTTTTAGACTGTAATAAATAATAACGAAAATTAGTACCATATTCATATCAATTGGCCATTAGTGACACTTAATTTAATACGCATTTTTTTAAAGAAACCGTCCCGTTTAAGTGTTAGATATATGTATAACTGATTTAGTGGTAAATGCAGTAGTACTTTTTTAACATAGGCATATTTTTAGATCGCGGATCCTGACCATCCATATGGTTACACAAACATGAAATATGTGGCTTCCCTGATATCTGGAGTTGGAATATTCTGTGTAGGAAGTGGTTTATCATTTTATCATGGTTTCTCTGGTATTATCGATCCTCAACCACTGTCAAATTTCTTTTGGGTAAGTTATTTTTATTAATATTTATCTAGATCATTTTAACGACCAATTCTTGTATATATATTTCGTGTATCTGTAACGATTATGATCATTCTTTGTATTTATATTTTAATCTATTATCATTTACTCATAAAGGTGCATTTGTTCTGTGTCTAGAGGATATTCTCTGAAACTACTGAACCAATTCTTTTTATTAATACTGAAAAATCGGAGTAGGTATCAGAAACAATATAAATTATTGTGTTCAGTTTTTTTTTAGATATTTATATTTTTAACCATTATAAGTTTTACTTAAATATTAAAGCAATGTGGGAAAAGACGAGACATTGCTTTAATATTTAAGTATATTTGAGATGATTACATAGCAAAAATGCTAAAAATATTTAGTTAAGCATAAATTTTGGTTTAATTTTACAAAAAATGTTTTCCACTTTTAGGCCTATTTTGTCATGGGTGGTGCAGTTGTGTCCGAAGGCGCTACATTGATGGTTGCTTTGAGTGCAATCAGGAAAGGAGCGAAAGAAGCCAATGTGCGGACTATAGACTACAGTAAATATTTTTATAATATTTTTACCATGAAATGATCCTTTATTTCGAAAAACCAATCAAAATAATGCATGTTAAAAAAAAGACTCCTATTCTCGTTTTAACCGACTCCAATAAAGGAGGAACCCGATCGACTGGAGCACCGAGTTTCTAAGGCAGCTATTTTACACCTTTTTAAAATTCTGTTTAATTGTTTTTATATAACATTTTGTTTATTATGTAAAATCTATAGATAAGTAGCTGCGTTTAGAAAGTGCTAGGCATATAAAGTAATGAAATCTAATATAATACTAGTAGTTGAAGGTTGTCTATAAGTTAAAACAATAGCCTATTAATATGGGTGTAGATGTGCCATTACAATTTATCGCTTTTTTATAGCCTATATAGAATATAACGCATACCCATACGAGTATGTAATATTTTAGAATCATATTTTGCATGACAACAAAATTAGAAATGGAAACAAAAATATAGAAAGAGAAATAATACGTACACAAAGCAACGGAGATATGAAGACAGGGTCGCTATATGAAGATTTGATTTTTAGGAAAATCAATGTATGAATTTGTGTAGTTTGTACATACAATGGTTTTCTTAAACAACTAATCTTCATATAGCGGCTCTGTATACATATCTCCGTTGCTGTGTGTACGTATTATTTATCTTTCTATATTTTTATTTCCATTTCTAATTTTGTTGTCATGCAAAATATAATTTTAAAATATAACACAGGAACATAGCTACACAGCTGTGCTAGTTAGCTGAGGTCTTCTCTAAGTTGGAGGTCCTTACCCAGTCGGGCTTGCTCGGTAGTACAGTGCCCTACCTCTCTTGAATAACAAGAATGTTTGTTTTAGTCATGCGCAGTTCGGATCCCTCTGTAAACGTGGTGCTATTGGAAGATACCGCTGCGGTTGCTGGAGTGATAGCAGCATCGACTTGTATGGCGATATCTCAATATACAGGCAACCCACTACCTGATGCAATCGGCAGTATAATAGTTGGAACACTATTAGGCTGTATCGCCTCATTTATTATACTTTCAAATGTAGGAGCGCTGGTTGGCAGGTACTTCGTAAACATTTATATTTGCCGCTTAATATTATTTGGCTATTATATTAAGGATTGCTATAATATACATAACAGGGAATTTAAAACAAAACGCTTGTAAAGATTTGTTAAAAACTACGAAGTTACAATCACTGGTATCTTGTGACGTCACATTCCCGTAACGCAGTCGACAGTTTAACTATAGTTCTGCGGAAAAGGGACACCAATATTCCAATTCGCAAATTTTAAAAGCTTGTAATTTCTTTATTCAACAATTATTTTGTTTTATTCTCATGCTATTTAAATTTTTGTTACTTAACTTTCGAACATGCTATGCCATGCATGATAATTCCTTTATTTGAAATGCCCTTTTGTACCTAAAGAAACTCTTATATCGAGCCATTGCCGCCGATTTTATAATTATTTGTAAAAAAAAATTAAACTAAAAAGGAAATTTGATTTTTGTCGGTTACGCTAAGTCGGCGATAATGGCTCGATATGCTCAATAAGTAACTTTTTGACAGAATAATATCCTGTTTTGATCTAAATATCGAAACTGCTGATCTACCCTTGTTGCGACGATAGCATAATGCCTTACTTTTCGCGCAGAGAATTAGCTGCCATATAAATTTTGCCAAGTAAGATTAATATCGTCTTGAAGTCCATTTGGACCATGCAAGATTATACGTAAATGTGATACATTTCTGCTTACACCTTTAATTAAAAAGCGTGATTCTATGTTATATGTTATTTGTATTGTTTCTATTTTATTTATTTTTATACATTTTTTTTTCAAACAGATCTATACCACAAGAGCAATTGGATGAAATTAACAGTTTTCTAGAACGAGATTTTATGATTAGAGCTATACATGACGTTAAAGGAATAGATATAGGAAGTAATCTAATAAGATATAAGGTTAATATTTACATTTTATAAATAAAATAAGTTTCATGATTAAGTGGTTACCTCGCTACTGCGCGGCGTGTTGTGGGTTCGATTCTCATATGGGACAAAAACACTAAGTGTGATTTACAAATAGTTTATCCGAAGTCGAATGAGATGTCGGTAGGGGCCGCTCTAGGAGAACATACAGCGACCAAGTAGATTTGCTAAAAAAAAGTACCCAGAATGGACGTTCCTGCAAGAAGTTGATGAGTGTAGAGAAGGCGAAAGAAGTATGTTCGGATCGAAGTAATTGGCTTACCATAGTCTCTGCCTACCCCACTGGGAGACGGGCGTGTTGATATGTATGTACTTTGGTGATATTATATGGTGTTACTTTGTTTGTATTAATTGTACATATGTTTGCAAAGTCACCCGCGACCCAGCACGGCTTTCTAATGCGTTAGGTGACAACCAAATTTAATATCCTATTTACTTCTGATTAAATTCGTTGCGGGGTCTAAGACAGTAGGTTTTAGTTGTCCACGGGACGCACGAGTGTCAAAGCTCGGTGTATCAGTTGGGTACTCCGCTGTTAATCCTGGCTCACAGGAGTCACAGCGGTGGGCATATGGGTGAGATTGTCCAGCACCCATATTTAATTTTCGATTACTTATTATTTACGTCATATGCATATTGCTTAAATATATTCTAAAATAAGTTTGTAATTTCAGGCTGAAGTTGACTTTGATGGCAGAGCCCTGACGAGGTCATATATAGAAAAACATGACTTAAATGCTTTACTGGAGGTAAATCTTGATATACATTATTTGTAAATATATCATCATCACCTTATAAATAATTTATCGTCTAAGCATATATTAACCATATATGTTATATTGTCAACATTATAGAAATAGGCATAACAATTTGTTTACAAAATAGTAAGAGATTTTAGTGCTTATTGAGGAATGCGTTATTAAAGTAGCTAATGTTTTCCTATCTTAGGAATGTTGTGTAGTCCCAGGAAAGTGTACGTAGTCAGATAGGCTGTATGCTTGTTTGTTATCTGAAGCAGTAGCCGCCGATTTGTTAATTATTTAAATTAATGAATATAAAATACTCTTAAATTTAGTCAAAAAGTGCTCTGAATTATCATTCCTTTTAAATTTAATTATACTGCAGACCGCACAAGCGGTATTTAAAGAAAAAGGATGAATTATCGTGCGATTAGATTTAGTAATACGACGTGTAAATATTGACCCTCTAGCGAGAGATCTGACTCTTGTGCTTGTAAATATATTATGTATTTACATAATTATTTTAAAATGTGCTTTATATGTATGATAACTTGCTCGGCATCGCATCACTGACTCCACGAGCAAGTATACCACTTCTACAACGTTGATATTACGATTTCTATGATATTGACATAATAATAATAATAATAACCGGATGCTATTTGTGAGATGACTATGATTTATTGTTTATCATTTCAGGACATCAAAAAAATTGTAACCATTGACGATGTAGAGGCATTTTTACTTAAACATGGTGAAAATATTGTTGACATGTTGGGTGGAGAAATCGACAGAATAGAATTAAAACTTAGGGTAAGCAGAAATATTTATGTACTATTGCGAACAAGCAGCCCGACTGGGACCTATCGCAGTCGGGCTGCTTGTTCGTTCTTGTGGTCTATTTTAAGGTGTGAGATCCTAATCTCAGACCTTAAAAAAGACCACAGCCTAATAATTACACTGCGGCGTAGTCGTGTTACTGTGTGTGAGTACCTACAGGTCTCCAGTGCTCATTTATTTTTCTTAGGATAACCAACGACTATAACAATATAAACAACAGATATAAAATACAGCGAGCCATTAATAGGTCTTCAATACTAGTTGTAACGTAAATTTAAGAAATCATAACGCTCATAATAATTGAAGTTACATTAAAACATAATATATATAAATATATATATATATATTTTAATAGAATAAACTATTTCGTATCCACACAAAACTCTTGTGTTACGAGATAAAAGATTGTTAAGTTTATAATTCTCCTGGAATTCTAGCGTCCATAGGCTACGGTAACCGCTTTCCATCAAGTGGGCTGTACGCATTTTTGCCGCCTAAGTAGTATTTCTCTTACTATAATAATTATAATATATTCATATTTTAATACTTTATTTTTTTTACAGAAAAAGTTCCCGAAAATTCGACACTGTGATTTAGAGATACTTTAAGAACTTATATTACTACCAAATTATCTGTAAAGTTGCGAAAAAGTGAAAGGTGAACGAATACCGAACTTTGACGAAGACACTAGCGCTCGACTCTACAGATATATTGGTCATAAGTTTAAATCTGTTAACATTTGTAGCATATTTGATAGTTGCATAGCCGAACTAGTCATTGCTAAACAAATCCTGTTCGAAACAAAAAAGGAAACGTAGTGAAAAGTTATCATATAATAAATATTAAGTATGTTAAATAGTAGCATTGTAACCTTTGTGCAGCTTGACCTTAGACCTTATAATGACGTGTTTAACCGTCAGTCGTTGAAGCGAGGACGAAGGACGTAGCTATATAGCGTGTATAGCTCCGTCTCTTTTTCTCGCTCGAACGACTCACTTTTAAACACGTCATCACACGCCCCCTTATTTTTATTCTGAATTGTTAAGTAAATTTCTAAGAATAACGAAAATTTAGTAAAGTTAGTTATAAAATACTGGATTGAAGGATAATGCTCCCGAAACGTAAAATTGGGTTATAGTATCAGAGCTCCTGATGAGTAGGCTGCTGATATGGTGGCGCGTAGTTATTTCATATCGACAAACCTTTGTTAACTGCTCATTTAATATCGGCGAACCTTTGTTAACTGCGCATTTAATATCGGCGAACCTTTTAAAGGGTCATTTATTGTGAGCATTTTCATATATATATTCACTGCAGGGTTGGTTCAGTGGCTTGACAACACGCCGCGCAGTGGTAAATGCCATCTGCATTTACCACTGCGCGGCGTGTTGTGGGTGTGTCGACATCATAAATTATTTGTAAAGTCCCCTGTGACATAGGCAGTTATCTTAAAAAAATAATTGGTGGACATAAGCCTCTCCACGTGCGTTTTTCGAGAGCGTTTTCCTGCCATTCAGTTAATTATGCTATTTAGTTCAAGGTGTAAAATAAAGCAGAAATTTAGAAATAAATAGCCTGACTATTTGTTAATACTACCTTTGCTTGCGGTTTTTCTTGCGTGATGTCAATAAAATGTACGGTCTTCTAACTTCAATTACAAACAAAAATGCAATTACCCTCAGAATCCGCATATTTTTATTGATATACTTATCAAGTGAAGTCGCAGGTAAAACCTAGTAATATAATAATGTCCATGTCTCTAAAATAGCTTATTTATATAAATTTATTTAATAATACTATGATATAAAAGTACATTTACGAAACACAATAAAAAAAAAATTGTATTACTTGGATACAAGCAAGACAAATATTTTATTCTATAGGGCCTAGTCCACTAACAGTTGTTCAGCTTTAATAGAACTTCAGCACTAATTTTAAGTCTTCAGGCCAGTTTAGATATAACCTACATTTTCTACCGCTTTCAGTTGCAGAAACTGAGTGGGTCAAGGCGAAAGACGGAATATTACGCGATTGGTTCGCTACTCAACTCGCTTTAGCTTATATAGCTTACGTTAGTTATATCTGAAAAGGCTTAAGAGCCCCCGCATACAGCAGACTAGGGCTGCTCCCCCAAGACCGACAATCGCTGACCGACTTTCTTTGGGAGAAAAATAGAACGTACTTTTTGCTATAGCGCAACGTACACGATCTACAATAAGTCGGTCAGAAATATCAAACAAAATATCGGCCTACAATCGGTCACCGATTGTCTGTCGTGGGTGGGCAGCCCCTATCGGTCTATACTTTGATCAGGTTCTTAATCAGTATAAAGAGTAATGCAAGTGCAATAACAATTGATTCTTCATATCAGTTTGGCAACCGACTAAACTATCGGCCGATTAGTCTGTAGTTTGCGGTGGGTCTGAGACTAACTAATAGAATACAATTACAATAATATATACTTCGGGTATTAACGAGAAGTATATAATTATTGTATATCATGCAACGCTATAGTTTAATAGTTAATAGAATAAAAGTAATGTTATGTCTCTACTTACAGAATACTTTTTTAAATGATCCGAGTTGTGCAATGATTTTTATGCTGTCTCTGTCTTACTCACTGAGTAAATAAGATAAGGCATAGAAAGCACTACTTTGTTATATTGCTTTTGTAGGTACCTAATTGTTAGTTCTGTCTTTAAAATGTGAGATATTAACCATACAAAAGTGCACATTAAAGGACATTCCAATTTCTCTGTTCACGTAAGCATATTCTTAGAAAACAGTATGCCCTGTCTTTTCATTTTGTTTAGCAATACATTATGCAAGTTTTACAAAGCAAGTTTCATACTATTCCTGTATTTATACGTGAGTAACTCATACACAAAATCATTAAAGTAGCAAAGTAACGCTCATGAAGATATATATATATATATATATATATGTCTGGCTAATTCCCTGACAAGTATATAACTATGAGAAAGAATAAGAAATTCAGGCCATTTTTTTATCGCCACATAGTTACAATCTTTGGTAAATTACAATAATGGTAGCGTGCAAACTGGTGCATATAAAACACCATGCTTATTACTAAAAATGCTGATCGTATGTGATTAGAAGAATAGTTAGTGTGGTAAAAGAAAGATATCACGAATCTTGCTTTGCCAAACTTTCCCTTAGACGCAGACTAGTTTTCCTTCTCAAATGTTGTATTTTTCTGTGATCTAGAATTGTATTTTATGTATGTAATGTATATTTACTTTTAAGTATTGTATAGGCATAAATATAATTTATAGGCTGTACTGGTTTTACAAGGTACTGAATCAGGCCACTGGCGTAAAACGAGGATCACCTGTAATATTGATATTCTGCATCAAGATGTAAATAAACTGCTAAAAACGATTTTATTGTCTTATTACCTACAATATATGATGGAAGATAGGAAGCGGTGGTAGCCAAGTGGTGCTTCCCCACTCAGCTACCACCGCTTCCATCGACAAGTTACCAGAGCCTCTAGACAAATGTCATAAGCGATAGTCGAAACGAAAAGTCAAAAAATAAAATGTATGGGATTTGACGTAAGTCTACGATATAAAGTCGTAAGCTTACGTCAAATCCCATACATTTTCTTTTTTGACTTTTCGATTCGACTATCACTTATGCTACTTGTCTAGAGGCTCAGGAACCATAGGCATTTGTTTGAAAATTGCATATCCACGATCACGCGCGGCATTTTTAAGCGCTTAAAAATACCCATACAATAACTCTGAACGAAAAAAAAGGGCCAATATGAATATCACTTTGTAGAATTTATACGTACCTACCTACTAATCAAATGATTTATATTCTATCTGCTGACGGTGAAGAAATAAAAACTCGAGGAAACTGTTACTAAATTCTCTCAGCTCTTATTATCAGAGCAAAGATGATGCATGAAGATGGCCAGCAGTTGAACTAGCTGTTGTCCGCGTGGATATCGATTATCGTGATAAAATTGAATGTAGCCTTTTCGTTATTCCAGACTATAATCTATATCTATAGCAAATTTCATCCAGATCCATGTGGTAGTTTTTACGTGAAAGAGTAACAAACGTCTCATCACAAACTTTAACATCCTTACTAATATTATAAATGTGAAAGTTTGTGAGAATGGATGTTTGTTACTCTTTCACGTAAAAACTACTGAATTGATCTGGATGAAATTTGGCACACAGATAGATTATGGTCTGGAATAACATATAGGCTACTTTTTGCATTCTGCAATTTCTTTTATGGATTCTGGTAGGTTATATAAATAAAATACAAAATTTCAATCATAGTTTATTTAGTATAAAATATAACAATTCCATTTATCTTACAGGCTTGATATTTTGTCTGGACACTAAACTAGCGTTAATTAAGCAAATTAAAGATTAACATAAATAAATATATAACAACCATATTAATCTTTTTTTCAATGCTTTAGGTACTGGGCAGTGCATTCAAATTACGACAAAAATATAATAATGGATCAAACTGATTGAGCACAATAAGAACAAACAACAACGATACAACACGCTAGCATGATCTAAATCCATAAATGATAATTATAATTAATCAAGTAATCACAATTTGTGTGCGTTGAGCATTTTTAACCCTCGACGCAAGGGTATTTTGTTTACAATTTTTGTATTTATATCTGTCAAATCGTATATTTCAATGAGTTCGGTTTTATTTAGAGAGCTGAATAAATTAGGACAGTACGTAGCTAAATTTGAAAGGGAATCTGTTACATAGTATAAAATTTTGAATTTTTCATGAGTAGTATAAATAGTTGAAAATCGAAGAATAAAGATAATAAGTAAAGATATCCTTATTTAAACATTAAATGTATTGTTTATATAGACTGTTATTCTGTTATAATTATATTATGCACTATTGATGCGTATTATTTCACCTATTGATTGATTGACGCATTTACATGATGCAAGTTGATACCATCTCCATTTTCTCGATAAGTAAGACTAAATGCAGCATGAAACTTATACTTGGACCACTCATAGAATGTTTATTTTATTACATGAAATATGGTATTCGGCCATTGCAAAATTGCACATGGTTTACGGAGAAATTAAGTAATAATGAAATCAAAAGGTTTTTTAAGTGAATTTACCCAACGGCCATAATTAAAAAAAAATCTTGGCTTCGTGTCTCAAATGTCAAACTTTGCATCTTGCATCGTGTAAACGAGCTTTCAAATCAGGTTCAACTTGAATTATTTACTGTAAGGAAATGCACGTATGGAGTTGAGTTTAAAAAAAAACAAAGTATTTAAATAGCAGCTTTAGTTTGTGGCAGACATAAATTGTAGTGAGCAGTTTTGTTCCAGAAGTCAGAGTTTTTCCAGCCACACCAACCCTTACTGATCACTGTAGATAAATCTTCTGCGCCCGTGTAGTGAGGATCTAAGATAAGATAGCGCGTCTCGTTCGTAGAGCTGTTGTATTCAACACCTAAAATGGTATGTGCCAGTACTCCACCACCTGGAAATGAAATTTACTTTAACATTATTTTGTATATGGTTTTTATCTATACTAATGTTATAAAGCTGAAGAGTTTGTTTGTTTGGTTGAACGCGCTAATCTCAGAAAGTACTGATTCGCTTTTTTTGTTGAATAGTGCATTTATCCAGGAAGGCTATATAACATCACGCTATGATCAATAGGAGCGGAGCAGTAGTGAGATATATTGCAAAATCGGGGAAAATATTCCAAATTACCACGCGGACGAAGTCGCAGGCGACCCCTAATTCAGAATATGGGTAGACTTCATGAACAGATGTTTTTAATATACAAATGTCTTACACGCTGCGAGCAGTCTACTTGATGGTAAGCAGTTACCGTAGCCTATAAGACGCTTTTATACCAGGAGTATTAGAAAGAGAGAGAGGTATGGAAAAAGTTATAAACGGTCTCATAAATGAACACTGGAGACCTATGCTCACGCACAGGAACGTAACTATATCACTGCATGTAGCTATTTCGCTGTGGTATTTTTTTAGGTCCTTTCCCAGTGGGGCTCACTCGCCTGTAAGGTGCCTACCTGTTTGTGCTATGATCCATAAATTTTATGCTTTGATTCAATGCCAATATGAGTTGATTATTTCGGGTGTTATTATAAAATAGCTATTTGAATACTTACCAATCATAATAGGACTTCCATGAGTCTGGAAATGATGAACTAATTCAGGAGCATAGCCCTGCAGGTCTGCTCCAGTGTTAGCAAATATAATCCTTGATTGGACACCTAACATTGTCTCTAGACAGAACATAACTTCAGTAGAGCCTATCCATTGCTTCGAGCCTAGGAAAGTTGGTGGTTTATCTCCAATTTTGACAAGGCACTGCTGAATATCTTTGTGGGATGGCACTTCAACCGTTGTGTACCCTTGATATCTAAAAAAATACATAATTATTGGCGTTAATAATAAAAGGTATAGCGAGAATGTCTGAACGCAGTAGTAGAGGTAATGCACCTCAACGATATTCTCCCTAGCCTGTGTCTTTGTGTTTCCGAACGTACGAAGGATTGCTCACGCGGCACGTACCGATGACCAATGAGAGCGAAGCCGGTACAATATTGCCACGTGGTTGGTCTATTTTTATAAGTGTTAAAATGGCCGCAAGGCTATAGTCAGAGTTTGAGATATCTGCCTGTTAAAGAACATAATTTATATATATATTTATATAATATATATATTTGTTTCATTTTTTTTTTCGGGACAACTTACACATCGCTGTCTGATCCCAAACTAGGCTGAGCCTGTACTATGGTAACCAGACAACTGATAAACATACTTATATATTTCTAAATACATACATATTATAGATAAATTACACCCAGACACAGAACAAACATTCGTGCTCATCACACAAAGATTTGTCCTGGGTGGGAATCGAACCCACGACCTCCGGCGTAGCAGTCAGTGTCAGTAACCACTAGACCAACAGGCCAGTAAAAAGTTTACGCCACCAAACAAAGCTCCTCACTACAAGCACAGACCCACTCCGACTAGAGATTAACGCCGGGCGTTGTTGTCCAAGTCTAGAATACTTTGTGCCTCTTAATGAAATATTTGAAGTCCCCTGCGTCATAGGAATTTATCCTTAGTGCGGGCGTTGCATCTCTTGAAAGAACAAAAGGAAAAAAGAAAAAAAAAGTTGCCTTACTAACCTAAACCAAGAGAATATAGTTTGCATCGAGCGGTAGGCGCACCCCCACCCATCATCATTGAAGTTATCTTGCATGTAGTGATGGTAGGTATACCGTCCGCGTACCAGTGCGACTGTTACATCAGGCTTCGGAGGTGGCATCGGTATTGCTTCGTGAGGGTTCACTAAACGGCCACCACTTTTCTCACAGTATACATTACCTCTACGAAACACTGGCTTGTTCCGAAGTATGCCTAGCTGCTCATGCAACAACATTCTTTCTTTTTCTGAAAAAGAACAAAGCTTATGAGGGGTAGTACACTAGAATGCCTAAATTGATGGATAAAGACCTCCACCTTACAGAAGACCACAACCAAATAGCCACAGAATAGTGTTGTATTTGTCTCCAGTGATCGTTATCACAAAACCCTGGTGATCAAAAAATGGATTGGCAATTTGTGATACCTAGCCTATGGACACTTTCAATACCTGATTGAAAGTGTCCATAGGCTACTAGGGTAAACTGCTTAGCATCAAGCGGGCCGTATGCTTGTTTGCAACCTAACTAGTATAATATACATATATATAGCTAAAACCGACTTTAAAATAGTAAAAATAGTTACACATCTTACCCATACTCTCATCTGGAATGCCTTTAGGTACTATTCTAGTAATAAAATGTCCGAGTTCTAGTGGCAGAAAATGACAAGTTTCTGGTAAACGTAGACCAGCACCATCACCAATACCTTCTTGTCCTGAAATATACATACTAGCATCACTTAACTAATCAATCATTCATCATCAATTAATTTTAGTGAATTTTATTATTTTCCAAAAACATACTAAATGTAAAAATGAAAATTGAACTGCTTTAAAAATTAAGAATTGTTTTTATATTAAAAAAACTACTTAGTAGAAATAAAAATTTGGCATTTTGACCACCTTGACCATTAAATACGTGCAATCATCATAATGTAGGTAGAAGTAGTAAAAATTACGAACCCAGTTGTTCTAAAAGCACAGACTCGAGCAACCTGAGTGATCTACACGCAGCCTCCACGAGCACAGTGTAGATTTCCAACAGTTTCGTGTTGCGGTGTATCATCGCCAATGTATCTATCCGTAAAGGCATACTGATACAAAATGCCGCTGAAATTTGATAAGCTCTATATTATTTTTAGAAGAGAACATTATGAGAATCACTAGCTAACTCAATTAAAATGCATTAATGTTAAGGCGTCCTACTAATGTTTTAAACGCAAAAGTTTGTAAGAATGTATGGATGTATTGTTACTCTTTCTCGCAAAAACTACTAAACAGATCTGGATGAAATTTGGCACAGAGGTAGATTCGTCTAGAAAAGCACATTTTTATCGCGATAACCGACATCCACGCATGCGGAGCCGCTGGAAACAGCTAGTTTAACAATACATTTAACGGGAGAGAGCAAGAAACTCAGGCTACAATTTTTAATTGCTATCTTATCATTTAAAATTACAATCATGGTAATATGTAAAGGTAAAAACAACATAGTAGTAGTAGTATGATAATGTTCTACAGATTGATTTCAGTCAATTATGGATATAGTAATTCAGGCATGGAGGGGTCTAGATGGGTTTTTTGATTTCAGTCAATTATGGATATAATAATTCAGGCATGGAGGGGTCTAGATGGGTTTTTTGATTTCAGTCAATTATGGATATAATAATTCAGGCATGGGGGGGTCTAGATGGGTTTTTTGATTTCAGTCAATTATGGATATAATAATTCAGGCATGGAGGGGTCTAGATGGGTTTTTTGATTTCAGTCAATTATGGATATAATAATTCAGGCATGGGGGGGTCTAGATGGGTTTTTTGATTTCAGTCAATTATGGATATAATAATTCAGGCATGGGGGGGTCTAGATGGGTTTTTTGATTTCAGTCAATTATGGATATAATAATTCAGGCATGGAGGGGTCTAGATGGGTTTTTTGATTTCAGTCAATTATGGATATAATAATTCAGGCATGGGGGGGTCTAGATGGGTTTTTTGATTTCAGTCAATTATGGATATAATAATTCAGGCATGGAGGGGTCTAGATGGGTTTTTTGATTTCAGTCAATTATGGATATAATAATTCAGGCATGGGGGGGTCTAGATGGGTTTTTAGAACACGGTCACGGCAGATTTATCGATTATTGTCGCCATCAAAATACGTATGTAAATAACTTACGTTTTCTCTGTGTTGTCATCATTTTGACTGCAGTTTTGACCAGTTTATCAGATAAAATGTCTTTTGTTGTCTTCATGACAAGATTTATAGGTACTATTTCCTTGAAAATAAAAAATGATATAAATATTAGACTTCAATGGGTACAGCTGTTTTAAATTTATTTTTGTTCATAAATGTTATGTTAAATGTTGTGTTATGTTTTTTTTTTACCTTTCCACAGTAATATCTAGTCGCCAGTTCACATTTAGCATTTAAAAAAATAATTTCCTTATCTCAGGAATATAAGCCTGTTAGAAACTTATAGATTGGAAAATGTGAGTGATGCCCTAAGTATTAAAAGGTCCATAGGCTACGGAAAGTGCTTACTATCACTTTTTTTTTTACAACTCCCGCACTAGAGAACAAGCTCTGTGTCGCGGGGGACTTTACAAACATACAATTAACCGACACAAATAACACCCAGACTCAGAACAATTCTCCGTGGGCCACATAAAGTTTTGTCCTGTGTGGGAATCACACCCACAACCTCGTGCACAGCAGGCACATACTGCAGCCACTGGACCTCCGAGGCAGTCACAGGGCTTAATAGATAGATATATGCACATATACTTACTACATTATTAGTATTATGCTTCTTTTTCTTAGTTGGCTGCTCAGGATTCATGGAATCCATAAGTTCACCAATAGTTGCCTCCGCATTTGTACCGGTGAGGCCAACATCAGATGCCACACCAAACAAATACACAGAGGTGCCATCGAGATGAAATGACACCTGACCTGATGCAATCTGTAATGAGTTTTTAGAATTATATATAGATGTTTTTATTATTATTATTAAGCCATTTCGGTATCCTTATATAAATTTATTTATTTTTCTAGTCTTTTTATTTAAGATCTCTTTTTAAGGTCCTCTTTACGAGTAAAGGCCTCCTCCGTCTTTTTCCACAGACTTCTGTTTTTAATTTTTAATACCCAATCTTTTCCTGCCGCTCTTTTAATTTCGTCGAGCCATCTCTCAGATGGCCTTCCTCTCTTTCTTTTGCCGATTGGACCATATATAGATGTACAGGGCTGCTATATGAAGATTCGATTTTTAGGAAAACCACTGTAGTTATCTCTATGGAATTTGGTAAAAGTGTCCAATTAGACTAAACCTACAGATAAAAATACATTTCACACAAACTCATACATTGGTTTTCCTAAAAAACTAATCTTCATATAGCTTCCTGTACAGCTAACTCCGTTGCCGTCTGTACATGGGCATTCTAAGGAGAGCATTGAGAGTTATTGGGGTATGGGAATGGAAGAGGGCCATAGAAAAGGCGATGGGATACAATGAAAGCAAAGGGGCTACTAACCAAACCTGCTTTTTTAATAAACGTGTTATAGAAAGTGAATAGTTTCACAATGCTTTGTCCTCTTCTTTCAAATATCAAATTGAGTGATAGCAGAATGAGAGATTATATAATAAAATTACACCGATTCAATTTCACATTTATGGATGAAGGTGGTAAAAGATTATGGATCCATTCAAAGGATAAAAATCATCATATTTATATTGCCTCTTTATTCATAAAGAGAAACCTTTTTTTAATGTGGGCTGTTTTTAACAACTCAATGTCTAAGCGCATATTTAATGTGTGGCTGGGTGTTGAAGGGAGAAATAATGGCAGTTGTTTAATATAGAACTTCTTTACCTTTTTTCTTTTACTCTGTAAGACATTTTTAACTCCTGATATTGTTGCTTCACAACTCAATGGCAGTACAGTATTCAATCGTAGATGAACAAACTGTTTCCACATATCATCTGAATTCAACACTTCATATTTGGTCTCTTCATACTTATCGTGGACTAAGAAATGAGCTTTCATTTCTCTATTCGCATTGACTATAATTACTAGAGGATTGTCTGTTATGTCCACATCCTGAAAACAGGTTTATAAGGAATATTTATTCAAATCAAAATCATTCAAATTATTTAAATAAAATAAATGTTTCAAAACTGAGTTTATCTTTGGCCTCAAACTAAACTAATGCTTGTGTTGGACGCAGTTAGAAATATAAAAATTTGTTAGCGTAAAGTCTAAAACGGATTTTAATACTCAATTTAAGTTAGATATTAATAATGTTTTTAAAATAGCAGTTAGAAGTGACTGAAAGCCACATAAATTGCATCAAAGTTGACTGAAGAGATGTAGGGCATCATAAAAGTGAGCAAGTCTGACTGGGCATGGACCTCCTCCACCTTACAGAAGAACACAGCCCAATAACTACACACAGTGGTACTGATACTGAATGTGGTGTTGTTGTGTTCCTGTGTGAGTACAGATTTTCAGAGCTCATTTAAGGATGCATTTCTTTTCCTATCCTTTTTATAAAGATATAATTTTTCAGGTCAACTCACAAGTGATTCCTCTGGTATTGCAAGTGTCCAAACACTATGGAAACCACTTACCACCAGTACAGTAAAAATAGCTTAGCACAAAATTGAAATATGATGTAACTAACTTAATTGTACTATGTTCTGATTTGTGTACCTAATAAATGAAACTATCAGTCTTGGCATCAATTGATAAACCTGCACAGCCTAACATCTGTTTCCCAGATGGGTGGGCAGGGACAGTTTTTCACTGCTGGAAATGTTTGCATATTTAAGATTTTTTTTTTTAATGTCATTCTGTACTTTGATGCAATTTATGTGTTCATCAGTATATATTCTTTATTTAAAATTAATTTAAATATATAAGTATATTAAATTTATGAACAGCCCTATTTCCGATAAATATAATAATATCTTGTTAACATGGTAAGTTTGAATTCAAAGTTGAGAGATAGAAAATAATGCTTACCTGTAATATTTCTTTTGTTCTAGTTCCTGTCGTTAAAGTTTCGCCAAATTTGACGACGCCGCATAGTTCTATCTCTGCGGGAAGGTTTAGCAACAACTGCCTGTATGTGTTCTTCTCATTTTCAAATAAATCTAAGCTTAGTCCAACCACTAGCAATGTGCCATCGTACATGAGGCCGTAAAGACATCCTGTACTTTCATATGTGTCTATCTTAGACAGCCTCTGAAAATGTTCGTTTCAGATTATTATTTGGAGAGATATTACAAAAATAAACATCAGTAATATAACTTGAAAATATGATGATGACGTATGTAATAAAACTGTTCACAAATATTTACTTTTGCTAAAAATATGTGGACAGATGACCTATAACTACAAGTTTTACATTATATTTATGATTTTACAGTTTCAAAAGCTGTATTTATGTAAAAATAAAATGGTTTACCTCAATAACATAATTTGATATTTTGAGACGTGGTGACATTTTACATGAATGTTGCTAACTGAATAAAAGAATATAATGTCAATGTCAATATTGCAATAATTGCCATATTCATCCAATTAAATAAAGTAACCCCTAATATACATGTATGGACGAGCCAGCAGCCTCATCCAATGTTTATTAGTGGCAACCACTGCTCAAAGACATTGAGAATATTACTTTACTTTATTAGTAGGCAACTGCTTGGTTGTGCCAAGCAGTTGCCTACAGTAAAGTAAAGAGAATGGAAGTTGGTGAAATGTCTATGTAACTCGGATCAGACTGGGTTATGTGAAAAGATGACATTGGCACGGAAGGGTCCCTCGTCTTTTTGGCCTATGGTAACTATACAGGGCCCCAATTCCGCTAATAATATTAACGCTGAGACTCAATTACGAATCTACAACGATTGAAACGAATTTGGTATTCTGCAAAAACTTGTATGGAAGCTCAATGGGGTCGTATTGGAATTGAAACTCTCTCGTCACTTGAATGGTTACATGTGTTGCCTTTTATATTCTACCAACTCATTAGTGCTGCCATTCAAAATCTACCAGAAGACTGAATGATTAAACGAACTATAGTTTTGTTTAAAATAAACGTTTTATTTATTTTCTTTTATTTAATTATGAATTATATCGTCCGCAATGAAGCGCTATGTCACTTAAACACGACTTTTGTAAATACGGTGGCCGCATCATGGCTGTGTTATGCCAATTGACATTAGACAAATAGACAATTGTCTATGACAAAGACAATAATTAAAAAAGTAACTGTCATGTCAATGTCAGATCAAAAAGAAAAAAAAACAAGGTGGAGTGAGCCGTGTTGTTTACTTGTTTGTTTACTTATGTACTTATTAAAAATGTTAGGGTGGTTGAGTGCCTCAGCAACTTGCCGTATGGGCCGAGAGACAGTAATCTGAGAGACATTGTGAAGATACTCTGGCCAACCAGAGTCTGGTATGATCCTGTGGCATAGAATCAATAGAATAAGAGCCAATAAGTATGTGCACGACGCTTACCACAAACATTTAACACTATCGTAACGTATTCGTATCAAGACTACTACACGAATACTTATTTATTACTATTTTAATGAGAAGATGAATATAATGTAGAAAAAATGGAGTATTATATAATACCCCCTGGGAAGATGGAGGTAAGCAACATTGATTAGTAAGTTGATATATTATATTACCTACTCACTGCATAATATAGTCCTGAGACCTTATTGTACATGCACAAGAAATCCACAAACTACAAAAACTATGCACAATATTATCACCACTACTAAGTGATATAATAATATTATAATGTTACTAAGACGGTACCCATTAATGTGTGTGTTGTTATTGTTATACCTACCTTGACAACTCTTGCATATTTTTAAGTAATTATAAGAAAAGTTTATTATAATGCGCCTACCTACCTATAGAATATAATTTTTTTCTTGTTTCTACAGGTGATGAAGACTGGAATACTCCGGGTAACAGCAAGGATAAAGGACCTCTGTTGCAAATGATGTGTTTTATCATATCACCAAAGCCCAAATCAGTACTACAACTACAGTACAATCACAAAGTCACTGCTATAACTTGTCATGGTCCCTTCAGTAAACACATCAGAGCGACCATCTAGAAGTTACAGACATTCCTTTCTGCAAAGCTTGTACGAGTGAAAAAAACATGGAAGTCTACATTACTACTCTTGAGTGTGAATAACAGACTGCTATACCATGTCATTATTGTTGATTGAAATGTTAATTATTATTAATTAGTACCTACCTAGTAAAATGTAAATGTATACTTTATAAATAAATATTTTTTTCAATTTTCATGTGGTTGCAACTTATTACCTTACAATAATTAAAATATGTAGATAGGTAAGTAGAAAACTATGAGATTATTATTTTTGTTACAATATTTATTAAGTAGGTGATAATATCTGCAGTGGGCGGCCTTAGGGCTAAAATAAAAATATTAATAACTAGTGGCCTGTTCTGGCATCACATGAGTAATTTATTTAATTAGATAGATAGTTCATTTAATGACTTAAAACATTCAAGTAAAATATACATAATATATAAAAGTAAAATATAGTACCACTTCATAGCACTGATATTCATGAAACTATGACATAATATCTGCAGGGGTGGTCAGTTCGTTCCCCATCCAATCCCATGTTAGGGATGAACCTATGTTATGGGTTGGTCGGGGTACCTATAGACCCTACAACTCTCTGCAGCTGTAAAAGACTTAGGTGCTAGATTACATTAGTAGGTTTTAAACGTAACTAGGTACTGAGTCGTCAAACTAGGCGCGCCTATCATATGTGGACTAGTTTGTTTATTATAAGTAAATTAATCAAAGCACTAGATAAGTGTGTTATGCCACATCTTGTGAATATGTATGAAAGTGAGGTTAATGTCAAGTGTAGATGATTGTATGGATTGTGGGCTTTATTCGGATGAAATAAAATAAATTAATGTGGAGCGGGCAATCAAAATTAAATAGGTGTAGGTATCAATAAATTATGATATCAATAAATTTATATATAGATAAAAAGTAGCTACCTACATGATAATTGATGATTTCTGAGTAACTATACTTAGTTTTGTTCTTGAAGCCATGTTTTTGTTGGTTGTTTAAGTGGTAAATAATATAATGTAGATTTCATATAGGAGACCACTCAAAAATTGTTTAAGTATAGTGTAGTTTGGTGGGTAAATAGGTAGGTACATTACAAACCTATCTGCACAACTGTTTCTTACATATATTATAGGTACTCTTGTCAAATGTTAGATTTGAATCCTTTGTAAGATGTAAAGTTGTCAGGACTGGTAGGTAGGTACCTATGTCTGTGTAAAGTTAGTTCCTCAGACTAATAGAATAAGATAGACGGAGCGTGTAGAACTCGCGCGTGAAGCCGCCAAAAGCAATACTAAATAGCAATGTCATACGTTTTCGCGCGCAGTCGATTTGAGCCGCTAGTGAGTACGCACGTCTAAACACGTTCTGACAAAATATTATTATAATGCCGTATTGTGTAGTAAAACGTTGTAAAAATACTTCAGCAAATCTCAAAAAGAGTTCTGGAGTATCGTTCCATAGGTAAATAATTTTAACATTATAGATTTCTTATTGTTTTCGTAAATATTTTAGTTACACAAACTAGGAACACAAAACCTCTACCATGTTCTACAGTGTTGCCATTCTTAGCATATCTTTTTCCCTAAAATATTTTGCAACGTGTTAGTGGGAATATAAAACAATATTAATCAGTCGATATACTATTTAAAATAAATCTGAATGATAGTTGGGGATCCACGCGAAAAAAAAAAGAAATTGTTGTTTGCATTTAGCGAGTAATTCCGTATTTTTGTAGTGATTTTAAGAGGTACCTAGGTAGGTACTTAGATAATGTTTTTCTATGTTATTCAGATGATGATCAATTAATATTAATATAATAATAATAATTGATCATTTATATTCATAAAATAAGTAGATATGTTAGGTTTATGATTTATTTAAAAAAAAGTATTTACATCCTAACCACGGCTGTGAGCGGCGGCGGCGAGCGGTATGAACAAAATTTGTTCTTACCGCTTGCCGCTAAATATTTAATTTTTTTTTATACTATTTGGATAGTAAACAAGCATACACCATATATATACATTTTTTTAGATACAATTTTTGCCAGTTTTGTTTTACGAGTAATATGTTTTGTATTTTATGTTTGTTTTTTTTTAATATAATATTGTATTTTGTCTTGATATGTTTGTTAACAGAAACCTTTTTTTAATGTAACATAATGCTAAGATGTATGATGTTATATTTAAAAAGATTTATTTTATTCGTCAGAAATTAAAGCATGTAGTTAGTGTTTATTGTTACCTATTTATTTTGAAATATTAATGTAAAATAATTATAAATAATAACATTATTTAAACAAACAATTTGAAGTATAATTTTTAATATTGATATTGCATATTATTATCACGAGTTAACAGTTTTGTTTCAACTTTTGTTGGGAGTATTTCATTTGCTGGCAACATCGTTTTCCACGTCACACGACATTGACAGCGCTTTGTGGCTTCACTGATTTGTTCTACACGCTCCGTCTATCTTATTCTATTAGTCTGAGGTTAGTTCATACATTTAGTAGAACTCTTTGTGCTCTCTCCAAAGGCAGGAAGAGAGTATTCCCTTCACTACCCCAAGAGGTTATGCCGTTGTAGTTGTCAGGGATTCCTGTTTTTTTTTCTAATACAATTTCTCAATGAATAACACTCAGACTAATAGAATAAGATAGACGGAGCATGTAGAACTCGCGCGTGAAGCCGCCAAAAGTCATAATAAATAGCAATGTCATACGTTTTCGTT
The DNA here is from genome assembly GCA_947095525.1 of Trisateles emortualis. Classification (NCBI taxonomy): domain Eukaryota; kingdom Metazoa; phylum Arthropoda; class Insecta; order Lepidoptera; family Erebidae; genus Trisateles; species Trisateles emortualis. The sequence continues at coordinate 9,274,167 of OX352736.1, read as the reverse complement.
TTCGCGCGCAGTCGATTTGAGCCGCTCTGAAGTATTTTTACAACGTTTTACTACACAATACGGCATTATAATAATATTTTGTCAAAACGTGTTTAGACGTGCGTACTCACTAGCGGCTCAAATCGACTGCGCGCGAAAACGAAAACGTATGACATTGCTATTTAGTATGACTTTTGGCGGCTTCACGCGCGAGTTCTACACGCTCCGTCTATCTTATTCTATTAGTCTGAGGAATAAAAATGGAACATTATATTACTTAGTAAAAAACAATTGAAAAAGTAGTTTTTGAGTTAAGTACCTAACTCATTAGGTACATACAAACCTAAAAGTACTTAAATTCTTTCCAAAAATTATTTAAGTAAGAAAGATAAGCATTTAATCGATCAAATGTTTGAAAAATGATGTCTTTAAGTCAATGTCCCTTTGTAAAATCGTAACAATACGTATTGTTGCACGATCGTACTTCAATTGTAAAATTGAAATGTCAAACAAACGTCAAATAAGAGCAGAATACCGATATTGCACACAACTGCGACACGATTGAAGAGTAGAATAGCAAATATTCCGGTGGCAGTTTAATGAAGCGTCAATAGAAAACCATTGGTCCTAAATTATTAGCAGAATACCAAAACATGTTTAAAACTGCTATTGAGATTCAATTTATATTCAATTAAATTAGCAGAATTGGGGCCCAGTTCAGAAAGTAGGGATTAGGTTCAGAAAAGGACTCAGTTGGCCTAAGTTCGTTGAAGTTAACCAGATTAACATCGCTCCACTTGGGAGATTGTTGCTTGTAAGGCTTTACATTTACTTGATTATCGTGTAGAGATATTTCCTCTTTCTTCGCTCTTCAAACACACATAACTGTAGAAAATAGGCCCTGCCTCGCGGGAGCCTTAACCTCACGCACAAAGTTTTGTCTTGTCTGGGAATCGAACCCATAAGCGGAGCCGTCTTTATTGCGAGTCGACCACGATAATCACTACACATAGAGCCTATCTTTATTTTGAGTCAGTTGCATCCAATGTTCTAGTACCTCATGGACAAGGTTATTTTGCATGTTATGGAGGCGCTTAAATATAAGTTGACAGTCTATTTACTATGAATGTAAAGAAAACAATAGAATAAGGTACTTATTAATTATAATATTTATTTACTAAAGTTTCTCTTCATAATTTTTTATGCATGTATCAATAACTTCTTCTATAAGACGTGCCCTGTCTCTGGCTACCTTTAGGGCCTTTTCTTTACAATCTTCTCCAAGGTTACCACCACCAAACTTTTGGGAACTACAAAGAAAGCCTTTGTTGTAGCACAATATTAAATTGGCACCAACTCCTCCACACATGTCTTCTTCATATGATGATGGATCAACAAGAATTACAGTTCTGTAACAAAAATATAAATATAATACATAAGTCTGTTCACATAGTTAGAGTTGTCTAGGACCACACATGTCTATCATAGTGCATGTGAGGTCTAGTGGTGAAGGAGGTCACTTCACCATGAACACCGCTTTGAGTGTTTGGTTTGATTTATTTATGGGATAAAACTTTGTGTATGTATAACTTTGTTCAGAATTTGGATTGGTACTGTGTCCTTGAATTTTATGTTTGGTAAATCCAGCGTGATACAGTAAGCCATTGTTATTGCCAAGTGTTATTTTGATTCTTTAAGTTTTAGTAAAACTGACCAAAAAAAATTAATAATGCAAATATTTGGATTAATTTTTGAAACTTAATTACACCAAAACATATCTGGATGTCATTTTTTACCAAGACAAAACACTATAGTCCCATGGGATTCTATGTGGGGGCGAAACTGCGATCGGAAGCTAGAATATTTGCATTGAATTTCAACTAACCTTTGAATGTGTTTGTAAATGACAAAGCTTGTTGCTATAGGTAATCCATGTATTTTGAGTTTATTTCTTACACTTGTGTCAACTTGAATATCCTCAGTTTCTGGATCAAAGGTAACTGTTGGCAGTGTTACTGTAAATAATAATAAGTCATAAATTATGAGTAAACTTCATTCAAATACAGTATTGGTTGTATTATTTATAGACAAGACATCCTACTAATATTATAAATGCAAAATTTTATAAGGATGGATGTTTGTTACTCTCAGCACATAAAAACTACTACAATGATATTCCTAGTTTAAATATTATACCAGAATAGCACATATCATAAAGAAATTAATACAGATTTTTGCAGTCTGTAGCGAAAATAATAAGGGCAGGATGTTTTTTTTAGAACCTGTGGGAGCCCAGATGTGAAGTGACCAGTCCTTATATCCTGATAGTGTAAACTAAATTATTAAATACAATTTAAAAAACACATAGGGTAATCAGATATATTTTACAATTCATTGCATGTGGTATCACAGCGTCAAGTGAATATTGGCTTATTAAATCAAATTACTAGTCAATGTACATATGGTAAACTTACATGTTCTCAAGCTTGCTATCAAACTGATAATGCAAGCATCCACCAAGCTGCCACCATGGTCTAAACACAGCATATCACAGTGTAGTACCCAAGCCAATTTATCAGGCACTATGCATAGATCTTTTAAATCTATACATTTAGAATTAGTTATAATATCTGATACAATAGTACTTGTGACTTGAGCACTGTCTGATGGTGGGCCAGGCTTGAACTTTGAAGAGCATAATGGAGGTAGCTCTACATTTGTTACTAGGAAGCCATGTTCAGGTTCTTCTGCCTTTGGTGTTGCTAGTTCCTGTAAATTATAAAAGTTATCCTTTTCCATAGGTACTACTTAAAAATGGGAGGTATATCACTGATATGGGTTCATACAAATACTTAAAAAAAAGAGGGTATGTATTAGGCAGTAAATTAAATTCAGTTTTTTATTTAATTTTCTTAAATTAATTAAAAAACTAAAAAAGAGCCCATGTATGGTCTGCAATAGGTAAAACCGCTAAATAAAGATTAGTTTTTTAGGTAAACCAATGTATGAATTTGTGTGAAATACATTTTTATCTGTAGGTTTAGTGTAATTGTACACTGTTACCAAATTCCACAGAAATATACATAATGGTTTTCTTAAAAAACAAATCTTCATATAGCGGCCATGTACAGCTAACTCCGTTGCTGTGTGTACAATAAAATTAAATGGTAGCCTAATCTTGCAGTGGACTACTTTCCAACAGAGAAGAATGAATAGATGATAAGCAGTGTTTTAGGTAATTACCAATTTAATCCCACATATGATAGAAGTATTTCCACATTTGACTAAGGCTGACGCGTCTGCTGTTTTGATAGCATCCACATTTAACTTCACATCTCTGAGTTCATTAAATGCTCTTCCATCAGGACGTACATCTCTTGATATATAATCGTTAAAGAACTTTACTGGATGAATAAGCCTGTAATAAAAAATATATAATATAAACAACAACTTTTATTACAACAAAAGTACCGAATAGTTTTGTGCTAACTTGTATACTTCAGCCATAGTTCAGAAACGATGTGAAAACTAAGCTAACTTTTCTAATTCGCTGAATTTATGTTATCTTCTTATTTGAGTGGATCATGGAAAATATTATCTTAGAAACAAAAACAGAACTCGTGAAATCGGAAGAAACGTGCTTTTGACAGTTGAAATGAAATCAAATGAAATGTCAAATCATCAGTGTTGTGATCTCGAGGTTAGTGGTGCTCACAATTTTATTGCAAAAAGTTTTAGTATTTATGCGATCTCATAAAATAGTAACATTATGAAAAGACTGCCTTCATTTATTATTCCACCGCGACATTGAGTATCTATCTGCGACACTAAATATGATGACATATGGGAATGTGTTGATTTTAAAACATGGAGCAATAATTGTTATAAAATACAACCATAATATGCGACTCGAGTACTCACAGTTTTCAAGGTACCTAACATATCTTGGGGAGGAATTTATACAAATAAGGTGTATTATTTTTATGCTTTTATATGTGATATTACCTCACATATAAAAGCATAAAAATAATACACCTTATACATATTTTATATGCACTACTATAAATAAACATGCTTAATAGTAATAAAATATTCTTTAACAAATTCCTTATCACACACATAAAATTATATCTAAAACTATCTTCAAAAAGAACGATTATAACTGTCAACTGTCAAAGTCGAGTGACATGAGTGGTTGACTTTGACGTTTCTTTTTGATTTGGTTTTGGTGCACGAAACTCCAAGGTGTGTGTTTTTTTGAAATAATCCAAGATAATCAGAAAAAGTATAAGCCGGAAAAGCCATAAAGCGTTACGATAAGTGTTCTTAGACACCCTGCTAAGTTTTAGGCATCTTATTTTGTGAAATTATTTCAGATCACAATGGCAAAACCTAAGGGAGAGAGGAAAGGCAAATCTGCTATCAATGAAGTTGTGACTCGTGAATACACGGTGAACTTACACAAACGGCTTCATGGAGTCGGATTCAAGAAACGGGCTCCGCGTGCCATCAAAGAGATCCGTAAATTCGCAGAGAAACAAATGGGAACCCCTGATGTACGAGTAGACACTCGCCTAAACAAATACCTTTGGTCTAAGGGAGTCAGGTAAATAGCTGTTTTGTTGCTTGTTTGATAATTATTAACTGTGCTTTCTCTCTATATTTTAAATTTCCTATGTTTATTTGCGTTGGAGTACTCTAATGACATAAACATTCTAAAACTAAACAAAACTTAGGTTATAAAATGTAAGTGTAAGTTTTACATAGTTTGGTGCAGTGTACAAATCTTATTTAGTGTGTCAAGCTGTGAGCACTTCTCCTAAAGATTATGTAAACTAACCTTTATTGGTTTTAAATATTTAAAACATTTTAGTTATCATCAGTGATAAATTAGAATGACATTGTAAATTCATTTATTTAACTGTAAATGTTGTTATAGTATAAAAATGACAAATGCCAAACAACCTCATTATACCCCTTACTGTTATATTAGAACCTATTTTGAAAAATAATTGCAATGCACTTGTTAGTAATAATTAATAAAGTTTATTTAACTTTTTTTATTTGTGTATTTCAGAAATGTCCCCTTCCGTGTCCGCGTCAGGTTGTCCCGCAGACGTAATGATGATGAAGACTCTGCACACAAACTGTTCACACTAGTGACTTACGTACCTGTAGCTTCAATCAAGGGCTTACAGACAGAAAACGTTGACGCTAGCCAAGAATAAACACTAAGTTTAAGCTTACAAAGCATTTTCATTTCAAACCTTTTTAGAATTTAAGAGTAATAGTTAATTCTGACTTAAATTATTCCAGTAAGACTGCATCTAATTATTACAATGCCTATAATGTATTTCACATAGCATGGGTACTGTGACGTTTTATCATTTTACAATGAAGATAAATGTCCTAACCAAATTTCAGTTATGTCGGCCAATCTCAACGGAAATTAGCCAACTGCGCAGGACATAATATAGTGCACAAGTGTGTGTGCAAACACAGGTGCATCTCTATTCCTTCACTCTGGGTCAGCAATCCGACACGACCAGAGAGATCAGGTGCAGGACCTATGGCTTTAGGTGCTTTCCGAGGCACGGGAGTGAAACTCCGGGCATCTATTTCGAATTTCTTGGCAGAAAAACCCAATATATTTTTTTTGATACGACATGGGAATCGAACCAGAAAAAATAAAATAAAAGAGAATGATTGAATCAATCTCTAACCAATTGGCTAATCACATGATCAAAAGCCTAGAGTATTTAATCTATTGATTATATGAAAGACAAAATAAATTAAGACCTATTGGTTTTAATTTGTCTTTCATATTCATTGATATTTATCTTTAAATTTCATAAGTGGCAGTACCCATGCTATGTGATACATTGTGTTCTTTTGGTGAGTAGGGTTTTCAAAGCTTCTTAATAGGGCAGTTAGGTTTCTAGTATGATCCTGTCATTTAGTGTATATGCTTAGTGCTAGGAGCCATGGTTACATGTTGCTCCTAGTCCTATTAAGCATATACATGTAGTGAATAATTCAACATACCTATTCATTAGTTTATTTTCATTGTCAAACCAAAAGGTATACGTAGATATTTTTTAAATAAGTTAGGGTAATCTCATACAAGCAATACAATACATACACACTAAATATTTTATGAAGTGGCCATGGTTCACTGTACTTTGTTATAAAATAGTATTTATCATAGTATAATCAATAACCCCTTTATAAACAAGGATTTTACAAGCAAGGCAACCATGGGATGAAATATTATTGTCTTGGACTAGTACAATTGGGCAGTGCCGTAAATAGCCCTTTTTGCGCCCTGTGCGAGCTTCTATAACTGCGCCCTTGTTTTTTTTTATACTTACAAGGTGGCCAACAAGCATACGGCCCGCCTGATGGTAAGCAGTAACCGTAGCCTATGGACGTTTGCAACACCAGGGGTGTCACTCACGCGTTGCCGACCCTTTAAAAACCTTATAACTCCTTTCTTGAAGAACCCCATGCTATAGTCTCTTGGGAAAACCTCGGCAGGGAAGCTCATTCCACAGCGTAATCGTACGTGGTAAGAAATTCCTCTGGAATCTTACGGTACGGTATGTTTGAGGTGCAAGGATGTGAGGATGAACTCCCTGTCGTGTCGGTGGCGAGAGGTGCGTTGATAAAATGTGGCCGTGGGCATCATCTCGATATTATAGGTAGGTACCCTAGAGCAATGCTATGTAGGTATAGGCCATTTCTTGTAGGGTGATAAAATAAAGCACAAGGAACTTAGTGATGGGGGACCAATCACTACATATTATAAAACAAACTCGCTGTCGCTGTCTGTCCGTCCCTATATATGCTTAAATCTTTAAAATTACGCAACGGACTTTGAAGCTGTTTTTTTTAATAGATAAAGTTATTCAAGAGGAAGGTTCATATTATGTATAATAGAAACACTGATAAATGTAGGTTTCTGATGTGATGTCGTAAATAAACTCATTTTTTTGCGCTTACATTACAAACGCTGGCTGAACCCCACGAGATAAATCAAAATAATGTACCTACTACAGTATTGTAAACCTTAAAACGGTCAACAAAAAATTTCGCGATGGTATATGTTTCTTAAGGATAACCCACAATAACCATTTTTTATTTTTTACATTTTACGGGAAAAAATGGCTTATTTACGAAGTGATTTTAAGCAACACAGCATTAATCCTTATTCGAATAAGTAGCTTAAATACATTGTCTATTTAATACAGATCAATATGGTCCTTTGCAGCATGTAAGTAATTTAAATTTTAAATGAATATTTTCGAAGATATTACAAATTTAAAATGCGGGGACAGAGCGGCACAGAGTAACTAATCACTACGTTTCAGAGCGGTTGCGGCGGTACCAGCCAGGAGTAGATTTGAGCGTTGAGTGTAATATGGCCAAATTATATGACGCTCTTTCAAAGAGTTACAAACATGTTTATATTGTCTAATGATAAAAAAGCTGTAAACGTTGTTTATAAGGACATTCTATAGTAGGTATATTCAGTATCAGCATAGCACCCGTGCGAAGCCGGGGCGGGTCGCTAGTTATCTAATATTTTGGAAGAAAAATCTATTTTTTTAAAGAACTGATGTAGACAAACAAGCAGACAAGCCATCTCATGTTAAGTGGACCTATTATACCACCCACTGTGTCTCACTCACTAAAACTCAAACGCAAGTTCACTAGTGCAAATGCATTGCCCACCCTGATGCTTAAGATTTAATTTTTGGGCTACTATGGTCTTCAGCATGGGCAGCGTTTGGGAAGCTGAGTCATATCTTCTCGTCCTAAATACGGCAGTGTCTCAAGACGAAAGTCTTTGACCAATGTGTGTTGCCAGTGATTACCTATGGATCTGAGACGTGGTCATTCACTATGGGCCTCGTGCGAAGGCTCAAAGTCACCCAAAGAGCAATGGAGAAAGCTATGCAGGTTATTGGAGTATCCCTGCGAGATCGAATCAGAAATGAGGAGATCCGTAGGAGAACCAAAGTAACCGACATAGCTGGAAAAATTGCCTCCATTAAGTGGCAATAGCAATAGCTCGCAGAACTGATGGCCGTTGGGGCAGAAAGGTTCTAGAGTGGCGACCACGAACTGGAAGACGAAGCGTGGGCAGGCCTCCAACAAGGTGGACCGACGACCTGGTAAAGGTTGCGGGCAACCGATGGACAAGGTCGGCTCAGGCTTGGGGGAGGTCTATGTCCAGCAGTGGACTTATTTTGGCTGAGATGATGATGATGGTTTTCATACTTCTATAATAAAATAACACCCTTCAAAGTTCCAGTAAACTGTAAATTAATTTAATTTTAAGTTGTATTCTGTGGTATAGTAGAGTTTTGAATAAGGAAGGTAGCATATATTATAAATTGCGTTTAATTAAGTATGAATTGGTGAAATAATGTTTATTCAAAAATATTTGCAAGAGTATTCACAAAACACAAATGAATGAGACGACAAATGAATGACTTCAGACAGTAAAGATTTATTAAAGCAAACCATAAACTTTTTTAAAGATTTACTTTTCGCCCTTTCTTTATTGCGAAATCGTTGATAACCTTTTCATAAGACAGGCACCGTCCTATGTCGCGTTCAATTGACAAAATCGCTAGGCCAATTGTCGAGCGCAAGTAAGTTTTTATTAATTTGAGCTTACTAAATGATTTTTCGCAGGAAGCTACAGTTACTGGCATTGGTATTTTTTTTATAGCGACTACTACATTGGGAAACACCTCATTTATCAAATAATATAGTCATTGCAACTTGACTCTTTAAAGTGTCTAATTCAGCCCAAAATTCAGTAGCAATAGTCTGCTGAAAATTTGATACTCAAATCAGCGGCATGTTTTTTTAGTACACAAATACGCCCGTGCGCTGCCGTAGCGCGATGTTTGGTCTAATTTAATAGACTTTTTTGATGATACTGGCCTGTAGGTACGTATGTGTTGGAATCGAGCACTAGGGGCGCAGCGGGAAATTTTCAGAAGCAAACCGAAAAAAATAATAGTCCTGTCTGGTCTGGCCATTCTTGCGCCCTCCATAGTCTACGCCCTGTGCCTGGGCACCGGTGGCACCGCCCTATTTACGGCACTGCAATTATTATAATAGTTTTTTTTTCGTACCTACTTTTTAAATTGACTATGTTCAAAGCGGTGGTGGCCGAGTGGGAAAGTAACCGACTTGCACGCAGGAGGTGCGAGTTCGATCCCGGGCAGTACCAATGTGAATTTAACTTTGTGGAGTTTATATGTACTAATGAAATGATTCCCCATCTGCTAACGGTGAAGGAAAACATCGTGAGGAAACCCACATGTCTTAAAAGAAATTCTTAAGACATGTCTGATTCACCAACCCGCATTAGGGCAGTGTGTGTGAATTAAGGCCTAAATCCTCTCTCTATCTTGATAGAGGAGAGGAGACCCGTGCCCAGCAGTGGGACATATATGGGTTGCTATTATTATGTTCAGGGTTCATAACCTCCTAAATAATGACATCCTGCTAGTTGATACTTTTGATTGATCAGAATAATTCATTAGATAATACCAGGAACAATGTACCTATAACACGGTACTTAGGTAAACACTTTTAGACTGCTGAAACTAGGAAGACTAGGGAATAATCCATAAATCCTTGTCATATATTATGTAATATATGATAATATACATAGGTATATCAAAAAAGTGAGCAGACACTGAACTTGTAGGTACCTTAGGCTATATATGTTAAAAAATCGCCGACATGCGACCCTACACAAGGGAACGGAGATATATACAGGGACGCTATATATATTTATTATTTATAAAGACGACTCCCGCACTAGAGAAAAAGCTCTGTGTTGCGGGGGACTTTACAAACATACAATTAACGGACACAAATTACATTACTTAGAACATAATTAATGTAATTTGTGTCCGTGAAGAATTAGAGACTTAGAACAACTCTTTATGGGTCACACAAAATTTGTCCCTGTGTGGGAATCGAACCCACAACCTCGTGCACAGCAGTCGCATACTGCATCCACTGAACCACCAAGGCAGTCAAAGTATGAAAATTAGTTTTTATCAGGAAACCGTTGTATATATTTCTGTGGAATGTGGTAACTATTCTGGCAATTAAAAAGAGTGGCCCGAGTTTCTTGCCAATTCTCGAGGCCCAACCCTAGTCAGCGAATTGGCCGTAGGAAAAAAGTATGCTGGCATTTGTTTTTATGACGTTCATAAGTATCATGTATTTGATCTAAATGAATAAATGAGTTTGACTTTGACTAAACCTACAGATAAAAATATATTTCACACAAATTCATACATTGGTTTTCCTAAAAACTGATCTTTATTTAGCAGCCCTGTATATTCGTTGCCGTGTGTAGGTACTTACAGGTCCAATACAGATTATAGAACCTAACATCAAAATATGCTAGGTAGGTACCTACTACTGCGCTGCGTGAAGTGGGTTCGGTCAACAACATTTTTAATGATACATAGAGTAGAGATGACGAGTACGTGTCTGGGTGTAGGTACTTTTGAGTCAGAAATTTCGATAGTAAAGGGATAATAACATTACAAAATTATTTATTTAAAGTATTCTAAAAATTTCTGTAGCGTCATCTATCAGGCCAATAGAATAACGCTACAACAAGCAACGAAGTTCAACATAGAAAACACAGATGTCACTATACCCAGAAACACGCAACCGCAGAACAAATGTTCGAGATGCTGAATAGCGCTATCGAAGTATACACAGACAGTATATAGGTATACAATGCCTAACAACTAACCGTTGGGCCGCGGCCCGCCAGGCACGATCACCTAGCCTGGTCGGATCCTCCCTTAGCGCTAGGTGAGGTGTGTGACAGCCTCTACATTTCTATAGTTACTTACCTACTCATATTTGTCTCGTATTTTTTTTTTTTTTTTTTTTTATACTACCAAGGTGACAAACAAGCATACGGCCCGCCTGATGGTAAGCAGTTACCGTAGCCTATGGACGTTTGCAACACCAGGGGTGTCACTCACGCGTTGCCGACCCTTTAAAAACCTTATAACTCCTTTCTTGAAGAACCCCATGCTATAGTCTTTTGGAAAAACCTCGGCAGGGAGCTCATTCCACAGCCTAATCGTACGTGGTAAGAAATTCCTCTGGAATCTTACGGTACGGCAAGTTAGAGGTGCAAGGATGTGAGGATGAACTCCCTGTCGGTGGCGAGAGGTGCGTTGATAAAATGTGGCCGTGGGCATCATCTCGAACAATTCCTCAGAACACAGCCCATTGTACAGGCGGTAGAACACACACAAGGAGGCGAAGTCTCTCCTTAGACTTAGTGGATCAATACCGCCTGTGAGCTTGGGATCGTCAACAATCCTCACAGCGCGTCTTTGGATAGAATCAAAGGGTCCAAGCTGGAATCGAACCCACAAAGCGGCGTCGTGTCAGTGCCAAGATGAAAACTAACTACTGCGCTACACTTCAATTAACACTAAATTATTTGCCTTGCAAGACCAAAAGGGATACAAAATAATATAAATTCTAGTTCAAAGATGCTTCGCAAGCTTCGCTATCCATTATGTTAGTAACCGCTCGAATATATATTATAGGTAGGTATGTACGTAGGTAATGTTACTTAACCTATGTCACTATGGTGCAGGATGTGCCACCGGTCTGAGAGGTGTACACGTCGACCACAACGCTAAGCCTGCGGTTCACTTCCATTAGTACGGCTAAATCCATTACAGATACATCTCTCGCCTTACCATCTGAATTAAGTGTGTGTCTTACGTATTTCCCTCAAACTCGTGAGGGCTTTGCATCTATTGAACTTAGGTATAGCTATCTACGTATCTAACGGACATATTGAATGTGTTGCCTAACCACTTTAGTGGTCTGTGGTCAGATCTATGAATAGAGCAATCTGCCTACTCTGATCTGAATGGGATTTTGCGGGAGATTTTCATAGTTGATAACGTTTCTAAACTGTAGGTAGGTACTAGTAATTGTACCTACTTACATAGAGGTAGAGATGTACCTACCTACTTTATTTACACGAGAGGTAGGCCACCATACAAGCGGACAAGCATAGCATCACGCCTTTTAGGTAGGCAGACAACATCCACGTTTTGTAGTAAAGCTATTGCTATACAATGTCAGATTCCAGGCTGATACGAAGCATTTTATTAGGTAGATATTATTTTAGATGAAAAAAACCTAATAACACTCCAACTCAAACCGGACTGGTACCTAGGCGGTTCCTTATCATTACGTTTTAATATCAAATAAAGACCCCTGCACGGCAATGGTATCTACGCACTTCCACTGCATCATTAAGGTAGTATTGTGAGGTGTGGAGCACCTTCCACAATATCACCAGACGAGCTAACGGCCTACGTAAAGGCAAGTGGTAACCACCACTCATGGTCTTCAGCAATTGCATTGACACAGCCTATTCGGTGTCCCTTCGTCCAGCATACTCACCATGGAATCTTGATATTTCATGAATGCCAAAAAATAGTTGTGAAATAGTTGTAAATAGTTGCCAAAGGAAAAAAATAGTAGTCTTACAATAGTTAAATTACAGCCATAACTATATGAGTATGCTGGGCGAAGGTTTCGCCCAGCATACTCACCTCCGTTTGAGGAATCTGCGTACGTTTCATACATAATTCATACTTCAAAAAATAGTTGATAAATAGTTCATAATGGTGCCCAAAAATAAAAAACAGTACTCTAATAACTTCGGAGTTATAGGCTTTGTTCAGTGAGTATGCTGGGCGTAGGTTCTACGCCCAGCATACTCACCTCACTATGCAAATACGGAACGAGCTATAGGTACAATTTACGTCTCAAAAAATAGTTGTTGAAATAGTAGTCAATATCAGTCTATTTTTTGCTTGACTTTTGACCTAGAAAACCATTAAATTTGGTTGTAAACTTTTACATACATTAGATTTTAGTACAGTCGAATACAAAACTTTCTTAAACTAAACTTACATTTTATAGGTATAACAATATGAAAATGCAAAAACGGACTGAAGTTTGATGTGTCTGTGTGTATGTGTGTGCGTCGTAGCTCCCGAACCGATTTTTTTGTTTGTTTGAAAGGCTAATTAGTCGAGAATATTATTAGCTTTGCTTGATGCAAATTGGTTCAGTAGTTTAAATACTGATAATTCGGGGAACCAGCTGCAGGTAAATAGGTAAGCGGTCCCGCGATTTGACGACATTTATTCAATATAATTTTATAAGTAGTCGAAGAATTTTTAAAATCGGTTCTGTATACAAAAACGTACCAATTACCGTTACAATTACCTACCTTATATACAAAAACGTAAAAATTTTTTCTCTTTATCTATACTAATATTATAAAGAGGAAAGATTTGTTTGTTAAGGGTAATCTCCGAAACTACCGAACCGATCTTAAACATTCTTTCACTGTTAAAAAGCTACATTATCCTGAAGTAACATAGGCTATATTTTATTTCAGTAATAATAATTTTTCAGTCTGAAATTACAGTATATGTGAAGCAATCCTGAGAAAATTGCGCTAAAGAGCCGCTTTATCCGCGTGTGCTGTCCAAATGTTGCGTCGTACTTTAATATTATGTACTACAAAAATGTTTGTCTTTAATAGATCTAAAAAAAAATTAGTATACCACATACCTATCTGTTATATATAAGCCACAATAATGCAATTTATATCGAAAATGAAAATAAAATTAGTTATTAGATTTTCTATCATCATTATCTGGCATAGCATATTCATCTATACAAAATAAATATATTTTACCATCAAGGCTATTTTATGTAGATAAACTTTGTCCTTTCCAGCATGCCATTTGGTTGCCTAGTTCGCGAAATATTAAGATATAAAAATAATGAGTAATAGAATTTCGGTCGCGCTGTCGTCGGACATCGCGGGGCTGAGGTGGGCGTTAGGTACCATAATAATATCTGAGGAGTTTGTTTGTTTAAACGCGTTAATTTCAGAAACTACTAAATCGAATTAAAAACAGAACAGAAATTGACGCGGACGAAATTGCGGTCAACAACGTTATTCACAAAATCAGGATATTATGCCTAATGTTACTTAGCAGTCGCTGAAGAAATTAGTAATAATCTGTACAAAAATAAAGATACCGAAACGAAGCGAGGGCGGGCCGCTAGTTATATAATATAGATAATAATATAGGATTACACATTAATATGATTCTAGTTTATTATGATTATGATATTAAATAAAGTGAAATTAGCCTGAAAAATAATGTCGCTGTATTACACTTAACCACGATGTATATAGTATGATTACGGAATTGATGACTATGCAGAGACTGACAATAATACACTAACACAACTGTACAAAATGTGATTCTGATCTGTGATTATTTATCGCTGTAGGATATAATACTATAACATACAATAATGTGATTCTGATCTGTGATTATTAATTTTTATTTACTATAGGATATTTAATTTTAACACTAGATTTTTTAAATTCTTGCCCGGCCCCTAAATTATCTGGGATCTGCGCAGTATACCTTAGGTTCAGCTTTTGCTGGTGATTTACAAACATATTGTGATTATAAACTGTGAACTAACTAAGATAAGTACATACGTGTTATTTTTAAGAAAGTTTTACCAATAACTATTTGGAATACTATTTTTATTCGTAATTATTTGAAATTATATTTTCTGTAAGGTTATAGCCACGCAATGGCTTAACAACTTAGACTATGCAGAGACTGACAATAATACACTAACACAACTGTACAAACATACACCCACGCGCCCATTCAAACAAGCACACACACACACCCATGCAGATAATTAATAATTATAGCTAATGTATAATCTGAACACAGACACAAATTGTTTACTAATAAATATTGTAAGTAATATAAAATGCTTTTTACTGTTAAACCTTTTATTGATCAAACTTAACTAGTATTGGATTTAGTAAATTAAAAAATTGGCACACTAAAAAAATCTGTATATTTTTCCATAATTTCTCAAGATCTCAATAATGTTATATTTTTTTATAGTGACATGTCAATGTGACAAGTGGCTTATGGAAAGCACTAACATCGTCCAGATATTATGATGGTGACTGTACTGTGGTCGCTATCCAGGTCGCTAAAGCCTACCACAAACCTAATGCCCTCCATCACCTCTTACAACCCCCTTAAGCATGTAAGGGGAGGCGACAATGTATTCCTAGGCCGTCGCCTTCTCGGCGGGCTGCAATAAACTTTAGTGTCCAGACATTTTTTTTGGCAAATGGTTCACCCTATGGGCAATGAAGTAATAGGATTTATTTACGCTTACAGTTTCATTTATTTTATTATTTTTACAAAAATATATAGGTACTAGGTAAATGCTAATATATTATATTTAGACTGTGAGAAAATACCACAAAATAATTCCCAATCACATAACACCCACCATTAGAATGTTTAATATTTTTATATTATAAAACATGTGTGGACGACTGTACCTCATTTAAAGTTAGTATGTAGAAGTTTACAACCAAATTTAATGGTTTTCTAGGTCAAAAGTCAAGCAAAAAATAGACTGATATTGACTACTATTTCAACAACTATTTTTTGAGACGTAAATTGTACCTATAGCTCGTTCCGTATTTGCATAGTGAGGTGAGTATGCTGGGCGTAGAACCTACGCCCAGCATACTCACTGAACAAAGCCTATAACTCCGAAGTTATTAGAGTACTGTTTTTTATTTTTGGGCACCATTATGAACTATTTATCAACTATTTTTTGAAGTATGAATTATGTATGAAACGTACGCAGATTCCTCAAACGGAGGTGAGTATGCTGGGCGAAACCTTCGCCCAGCATACTCATATAGTTATGGCTGTAATTTAACTATTGTAAGACTACTATTTTTTTCCTTTGGCAACTATTTACAACTATTTCACAACTATTTTTTGGCATTCATGAAATATCAAGATTCCATGGTGAGTATGCTGGACGAAGGGACACCCTATTCGCTGCCTACCGTAATAAAGTAGGTACGTAGGTAGATACATCTATGTAACACCGCAGTAGGTAAGTTATTTAGTCAGTAAAATGAAGTTTAAAATAAACTGACAAGCGGTAACTGCAGACATAAATAACTAACATTTTGCTAGAAATGTACAGCAAGGAATAGCGTGACTTTCTCCCGTTTGTGTCACCAACTTTATTTACATCCGTGTGCCGACGCCTGATAAACTTAAAGTATTATGTGGACTGATGTTGGTACCTATGTATGTATGCTTACTAGGTCGTAGCGCTTTGTAGGTACCTTATGCAAGTTTGTAAGTGAGTAGAAGCTTGTTTTTTGCTATTTTTTTATACTGCTGACAGCAAACAAGCATGTAACCCGCCTTATGTTAGCATTTACCGTAGCCTATGGACGCTTGCAGTACCAAAAGTATCACTTACGTGTTGCCAACCTATTTTTACATCAGGGCTTCACGATGGAGTATCCTTGGGATAGGAAAACGTTTCTTTCAAAGGAATTCTTAAATGATCGCTGGAGACTAACGGAAATGTATGGGATTTGACTTAAGTATATTATGTCGTAAAGTAACGTCAAATGCCATTCATTTGCTTTCCATTCTATTCGACTACCGTTTATGCCACTTGGTTCAACCAAACAAACAAACTCTTCAGCTTTATAATATTAGTATAGATTTATTAAAAAGTCGTGAAAAATCTGCAAGTACTTATAATGGTTTTATCACCAGAACGAATATTTACGCGGGCGGAGGCCGCTGGCAGCACCCATGTTATTCAAAAACGAATTAAATATGATCGATCTATTAGATACTAAATGTATCTATTTGCACATGATTCGCACTCAACTAAGTACTGCCATTAGACAAATCGATATGCAAAATGGAAATACTGAAAAAACATTGAAAAGCCTACGTGAAAACATTATGCATCAGTGAACAAACTGTGAAAGGCCGAATAATGTAGGTACCTACCTACCACTATTATAGTAGATAGTGTACTGAATGTGTCAACATTTTACTGTAAACGGATCTTTTATTGTTCGTGTTTCATCGTAATAACAATGTTGAATAAATTGTAGGACAATCAAACATACGCGATAAACGTAAATTTCATGACACGATTATACATATATTTAAAGCTTGTATATACGTTTTTTGATTTGTTTCGCATTCACCTCACGAAGTTTTGCCCCACGTAAAAAAACCGTAGGTATTCGTCCTACATTTTAGTCCGTTTTAGCCCCAAAAATATATCATATGTGGCTAAAACGAAATAAAATGTATGACGAATACGGGTTTTTTTATACTACTTGGGTGGCAAACAAGCATACGGCCCGCCTGATGTTAAGTTGTTGCCGTAGCCTATGGACGCTTGCAATACCAGAGGTATATTAGGTACTTGTGTATTGACGACCTATTTTTTCACCAGAGCTTTACGATGAAGTATCCCTGGGATAGGAGACCTGTACTCACATACAGGAACACAACTATACCTACCCTGTGTGTAGATATTTGGCTGTGGTATTCTGTAAGGTGAAGGTCCTTTTCCCCAGTCGGGCTTGCTCATAATACTTAGACAGGCCCGTATCGCATATAATTCTACCAACATCATAAATGTAAATTTTTTACCTCCGCAATGTTGGGAGTTGTTCGACTGAACTCAAACTCAACGCAAATAAGGAATATTATCACGTTTTAATTTATTTCCTGTGCGTCTATCCTATGGCCGTAGCAGATTGGTTAGTTTACTTTCTTGTGACACGTAGTTCTAGTTATTTCTAACACAATGCGCACTGTCATCGACCGCAGTGGTGTGTTGATACTTAGCGGCGCACCGCACTTGTGCAGCTGATACATGGCTTGACCTCGCAAGTTATGTGAATGCAAAAAGCCGACCTACTAGACCAACAAGGCAGTCACATAGATGAGGTATAATTAATTTAAATAATGCATAATAACCACAATGTATAACAGTAATAATTATCGGTTAATATCCCTCCGATGTTATAACTTGTATAATCATGACAAATTACTATAAATTGAGTAAAAGTATGGGATAATTAAATTGAACTTTTCTCATTATAACATCGCAGTTCAATAGGCCATGTTGACATTCACTGTGATTTAATTATGATGTAAATTGAAAGCTTTATGATTAATTATTAAATATAATAATTACAAGCGGTTACCCGCGTCTTTGCTCTTGTCGATACGGTTATCACTATAAAACCGGTTACGGTTATCACCTATGTTCTTCCTCAGGATACCACCTATCTCTTTGCAAATTTCATTAATATCCGCTAAGCGTTTAGTCATAAAAAGGCAATAGACAGACAGAGCTACTTTCACATTTATAATATTAGTGCGGACGTAGGAGAATTAATAGTCATTTTTTTCCTTTATAAACCTACCTACCTACAAACACAGCGTAACTAATCACTACGTTTTCCTACATACTGATACCACAGGCCACAGTTTAAATAATAGTTACCTAGTAGGTACTCATAAAGGAACTTACAAAAGTTTTGGAAATACCACATTGTATCTATTGTACATACCTACAAAATAACTCATTTAATAGATATTACGTAAATGTATTAAAAATTACTGAAAATGACAAATATTTTTTTAGTAGGTATAGTCAAAAGCTAAACGTATCTATTATATCTGCCTACTAGCAACTAAAAAACAGTATTGCAAATTTAATGAACTGCAAAAATATTATTACGCCACAAATTGCGTCCAATTCAACTGTTGTTTCCCTGTGAATTGGTTCTTATTTTTCTTTGCTTTGTTCGTGCTGCAAATTGTTTTTAAATATTTATGTTGTCATTATACTTAATAGCAAAGGTTGAGCAACAAGAAATGGCACAGGCAAATAACGTTAAGGTATCATTATCAATAAATATCGGTACTTATACCTCATACGCTCAAACAGAAGCAAATATAATGCTATATAGCTTCAGGCCTTTATCCTTGAAAGCGCCTTTAGCTTATCTTATCTTATCTTGTGTCGGGGCTGTCCTTGCGGCCAGCGCACTTCGACCCTTGGGATCTTTTGTGCATGCCCCTACCTTACCTCTCACCCTACGTCTTGGTCCCTGAATACCTCCTGCATGAGCTTCAGTACGTCCTTGACGGGGGCGCGCCTGTAGTCCTCTGGTTCAGGATATGCCAGTCCCAGAAGGCTCATTCTTCTTGAGGCCAGCGCATGGCACGTGCATAGCAGGTGCCGCATTGACTCCTCTTCTTCGCCACAGGTCCTGCATGTCGGGTTGTTTGACAGGCCCATTTTGTGGAGAAGCTTGTTTGTAGGGTAGTGACCCGTGAAGGCACCGGTCACTGCCCTCATTTGTGTTCTGCTGTACTTCCATAATTTGTTCGTCCAGCCTTTTTCCATTTTCCTTAGGAATTCTTTCGCATGGCTTTGGCCTTCGGTGTTTTGCCAGTACTCGCCGTGCTTTTTGGTGGTCATTTCTGTTATAGATTGCTTGACCACCGTTTGTGCCAGGTTTATGAACGGCTCTGGGCCGCACATAGGCGATTCCGATCCACTTCGTGCTAGGGTATCGGCTTTTTCGTTGCCTTCGACGCCTTCGTGGCCGGGTACCCAGACTAGTTTTACACTGTTGTGTCTCCCTAGTCTGTTTAGTGTTTTGGCGCAGTCTAGTACTATTGCAGACTGCACCTTGTAGGACGTCAGTGCTCTTAGTGCAGCCTGACTGTCACTCGCTATGTAGATGGAGTGGTTCTTTGTTTCTCTATCTAACAGCCTAGTATGCCTTTAGCTTACTGAAGATCTATTCTCCGTCTAGTCCGGCTTGCTCAGCCCTAAGAATATAGTATTTTATTTTATGATCTTTACTAATATTATAAAGTAAAAATAATTATATATTTATTTGTAATTAATAAACTCAAAAACTAGATTGATTTTAAAAACTTTTTCACCTATTATAGAAAGCTACGAGTACATTAGCAGCGAGTTACATAGGCTATTTTTTTATTTTAAATAATTAAAGGGACACCCCAGAGAAATTAAAAAAAAAAATCACCCGTGCGAAGTCGGGACGTGACCCTAGTTACATAATTATAATTTAGTATTTAAGAAACCCTGACAGAAATGCATGATAATTTATTTTTATATAACATTTCCATAATTGGATTTCGTTCACATGGAGCGAGCCCACAGGGCTTCGTAGTAAAATAATAACATTTCATATTAACGACACAGAAGTTATCTCCTGACATTGTCAAATCGTGACATCTTAGTTAACAGGGTCTTGGTGACACAGACCACGTGCAAAGAGTTACTACTATAGACTTTGGTACGAGCGAAGTTGCCACTACTTCGACACAGTTCGCACTTTGACAAGTAATTAATTCTAGAACTACGTGGAGTATATGTTGACGATACAAATTTATTTATTTACTAGCTGTTACCTGTGGTTCTTCTACTCGCGTTATATTTGGATTTAGGCCAGTATTACGTTTATTTATTTGTTTATTTACTGTTTGTACAAAGGTGGGCTAAATGCCAACAGCTTTCTCTACCCACTACCCCTTTTGGTAAGGTTTTATACGTAGTAGTCTTAAATACTATTCAGCTTTTGAGGTACTAAGTAAGTACTAGACGCGCAGATCGATAGATCTGTAACGTTAAGTAAGTTTGTCACCGTCAGTCCGCAGAACGGTTAGGTACCCTCTGTTCCCGGCAGCCAATCTCAGCAGAGATTAGCTAATTGTGCAATTAGTATAGTAGTAGCACAGAACAGAATACTTAATACTATTGGTAGTAGCTAACTATAATAGTGCACAAGTGTGCGCGCAAATACATGTGCAGTCTTATGGAGGAGTATCGCTGCGCTATGTTTTTAGAAAATATGGTCATGGATTGTTTGCCAACGAGTCCAAATAAAATATAGTACAAACACAGAGTACAGATTTTTTCATCATTTGCTCCCAAGTTAGTAATGTCGACTGGTAATCCGACAACGGGAGAGAGATACACTGCTTAGTAGTCTGATGAGTCTTTTACAGACCAATCGACTATATTTATCCTTCGACCACGTCACTGTGGCAGAATAAAATCCAATAATTGTGTAGACGAAGGATTCAATATTGTTGATAAACAGATTAACCTATCAGACATGTGTTAAAATACAGTGACAACAACATGGCCTAAATAGCTCACTTTATGTAAGAGTTACGTACCTCCTATCATCACAATTGTTAATTTACCAACCATATCACGAGTCACAAGTATGGTTCGGAACAGTAAAGCTTCCGAGGTCAACGGTAGGCCGGATACATGGCTCGGCCCTTATCACTCGGGGTTACTGCCGTCAACAAACTAGGAGCTTACGATACTACACTCTAACTTACATATTTTGGAGATTAGAAGCGTGAAGGATATACGTCAATCGATTGGTAGTACAATCGTTTATTATGACAGCTGTTGTTAGGTAGTCATCTCGCTACCAACAACGCACCGAGTATTGTGGATTCGATTCCAACTCTGGACAAAACTGTGCGAATCATGTTTGTTCCGAGTCAGGGTGTACATGAATGGTATGTTTGTTAAGTCTTGTACAGACTGTGCGTTAGGTACAAGTAGTCTGTACGCAAGGCGATACTTTGCCTTACGTTTGGCGTGCACCAAACTAGTTACACGCGTACCCCTGGAACGCGCTATCCGTAATGTCCCCTGCGACACAGAGCATAAAATCTTGTGTAGAAAACTTCTTAAAAAACTAAAATTATGTATTATGGCCTTCCTGCGGCATAAGTATATGTTTACGACCGATAGTGAAGCGTCAGGTTCGTTTAATGGGTTGAAGAATTGGACGGATATTCACTGACTGTGTTAAAAGTAATATATAATTATTGACTATAACAAAATATGGCTGCAATAAGTATATGTATTGTATTGTGCATATTTGGCTGCCCTACATGAAATAAACAATCTGTTATTCACATGATCAACCGAGAAATTACGACCAACGTTTATTTCTCATTTAAAAACCAATTACTGATGTTGATTTTATTTGTGCATTGAACTTTATTGCAATGAAAATATAAACTGGAAACCGAAGTAGTCAAAAAATCTTTACAAGCATTTCTTGTTCTTCATTATCTAATGAAGAAGATTCTCCTCTGATGATGATAAAGAAACGAATGTATACTATTTGTACTGGAAACTCTTTAAACTAATTCATATTATTATAATAAGATAAATGAATTTAAAATATTTGTTAATATATAGCTAACTATGTACTTATAATTAGCTTATGTATTAGGTACTAAGTAGAGATTATTTAAATAAAATGTAGCTGGTGCTATTCTGATATTATAAGCTATAACTTTATAAAGTTTTATTAAAATCCGTCCAGTAGTTTTTGCATGAAGAAGTAACAAACATCCATCTATGTAAACTTTCACGTTTATTAATATAAGTAGGATATATATAACGCAACAAAAAAAGCAAAAATATAATGTTGCTCCATTTGCGCTTCAATCGCTGAATGGTTATAACTAGGAAGGGCAGCAGGAGGTATTATCTCTCGCGCTTGACCGAGCTTCGATCACCGCCTCGACGACTCCCAAAGCCTTGTTAAGGCCTAATGACACGAGAACAACCGAAATCTCCACTTATTTATACCTTTCAACTCGTAAGATAGCTCTTGACATGATTCAGGTGATCGTCATGTGATTAAGTATTTGCACTGCAAAATGCTTTAAATAATGTTTTAACGACGATGTAATTTTTATATAAAATAATGTTTTATACTTTGCATCATGTGTATTAGATAATTACAATGAGTTTTTTTTATTGTATGGATGTTTATACTTCAAAATAATTGGAAATTGTTTTTATTGAATAAAATATAATTTGATATTCTGACGTAAAAGCTATAATTTTATTTTATTTTGGCAACAAACAGTTTTACATGTTAACAAGACTTTTGGTAAGATACAGATTTATATACTTTAGTGCCGAAACTTAAATATAAATTTAATATAATATTATAAACTTTCGTAAAAACTTATTCAGTAGTTTTTGCGTGAAAGTATCTAACTAGAAACAAATAGATGTTATTTATTTCTCGCAAAGTTTCGCATTTATAATTTACTAGCGGCCCGTCCCGACTATTTTCGTCCGGGTTAAACTATTTTCAGCGCAACTTTCTTTTTTTATACATAAGAACCTTCTCCTGACAATAACAAACACAACAAAAAAGAATTACTGAAATCGTTCCAGCCGTTCACGCGTGATGCCGTGAATATGCCGGAATAGAAATTCATTTTAATTATATAAAGATATTTGAACTGGCGGATGCCAGTTTAAATATCTGAAAGACAATTGCTAGTAGTAGTTTTGTACTGACATAACTATCTTTTACACTAGCACAGTCTGGCTATTACTTGTGTGCGCGACATAGGGCTGAAAAAAATATAAAACAATTTATAAACCGTCGTTAAATAGGTTTGCACGGCCAAAATTTTCAAAATGTTGTAGTTCATTGTTAATGATTCTAAGCTTACAATAGAATACAAAAGTGTAGTATTTCAAGCCTAAAGAGTTATATGGAGTATGGCAGCAATCAAGCACAGACATCACGTACCTCGCCGTAGATCTAATAAATGTCCCGTGTGCGCGCGAACGGAGGCGTTGCTTCACTTAAATTATGGACTATTTGGTATTTTTTTTGTTTCAAACGTACTACCACGACCGAAGCTATTTTTAATGTCGTTTATCTTGTAACTGGGACTGTAACATGACGTCCTTTCAGCGATGCATTTTTGATTGTTTATATGGATTTTTGGTTAAGTCACTTTCAGCGCTCTACACATCAAATTACAACTGTCTGGCGAATGAAAGGGGTGTAAATTAATAAATATTACCGAGTTGTCTTCTTTTTAATTGAAAGATAGCTGGGATAATAGATTATTTTCTTTTGCTCACTTTTTTATGATTTTTATCTTGCAACTCATAATGTCATTTTAGCGATGCATTTTTGATTGTTTATATGCAGTTTTGGTTGAGTCAATTTCTGCGCCATGATACATGTAAAATTAAAACTGTCTGTGGGCAAATCATTTATATAAATTATGAATAATAATAGACCAAGAATACTTTTTTGGGATACCCTGTATTTTAACATTTTAGGGTCTGACATATGTTTGTTCAATTTTTGAATCATTTTTGTAGTTTGCTCCGCTTTGCGAGGATCATTCACACAGAAAAAATAATAGAAATAAAAAATTGCAAACAAACTTTACCTTACCATTACAAAATCAGTTATATTTTACAGTTCGGATATTTTTTACTCCAAACGGAATACTCACACATGTCCTCTCATATCTCCCTTCCCTTTCGGACTTCGGGACAATAACATATAATCTAAGAGCCGTCCATTGATTGCTATTATTGTATAAACCACACAGAGCGTGATCAACGCAATAATTGTGCCTTTACGATTGCCTGTGTTATTACAAAAGCAGGTCCAGCGCATTGTTCTGAATTCAATTGGTTTAATCAATCTGTAATCGGCCTCAATTAGAATATATCTAACGCATAATATAATAACATTGATATTGCTAGGTTAATTAAGCAAATCGTATACAACTTGTGCGGATAGATTGGAATTGGAAATGCAAGTGTTCTGTTTTGTCGCGTTACTACAACATTATTGTTCTGATATTTAATCTACATAATTCGAATACACTTAAATTATAAAGTAGGTACCAAATTTCATATACCTTATTCTGGTTAGGAATAAATGTACAAATGTATCGGAGTTTTTCAATATTGTACCTAAGGAGAAAAAAAAATGTTGCTCCTAAGAGAGTAAAAAGGATATTCAGACATTTTACGTAAAATAAAATTTAAGCTGGGCGAAGCTGGGGCAGGCCCTAGTATCGTATATTTCGGGTATTAAGATGATCATTTTTTTTTACCTTTAGATTGCTACATGTTTCGACCTGGTCACATTGCCGTGGTCACCAGTGGACGGTTTGTCGGATATTCAAACGCATTTTTACGAACTTTGAATAGCCGACCAACTGTCAACTGTAGGTATTAACACGATCATGCATTATACCACTATACGCTTCTGTGGACCATTGTTATCTATATTATTGTATATGTTATCTCAAAGTTTACGAAATAAAATATATAATTATTAAAAAGTTATTATTATTATTATATGGGAAATTATAAGTCTAGCCACAAAAATATTTATTGGACACGTGATTAAACTTCTAATTTTATTACTAAGCAACGGGAAAATGACATAGCCTCTAATAAACTAATTCGTCTTTTTTACAACGCCCGCTAAATATTCTATAGAAAGCGTCAAGTAAAGATCATCAATTATTGTGACTTGTCCTTCTTATTTATGCATTACCACCTAATTTACTAACTCGGCCACGGATTTTACATCTCGTCACCATTTTACGTTTTACAGCTTCTACGCAATGTCCTCAAAAAAATATAATTCAAGCTTCTACAGAAAGCACCATTTATTATAACTTAGCATGTAAAATAATACATCATATTCTTTTATCGTGAAATAAGATACTGTAAATTCTAGCCCTGCGACTAAATTAATAGGTGGGCGACTAAATTACTAAGTGACCGACTAGAAAGTCATGCATTTGAATATTATTATATATTCATGCATTTGCTACCAGAAACGAGATGCTATCAGACAAGTAGGTTAGGTTAGGTTAGAACTGTGACCCTAACAACGCGCGAGCCGAGCGAGCGAAGCGAGCGTGCCGCGGCAGCGGCCGGCGAAGCGCTAATTTTTATAAATTGTGTTCGCCCTCAGTTTTTAGCTCACTTAGTATTTCTGTACCCCATATACAGTATTTCTGTGCGCCATATTTGTATCTCCTCAATAGCTTCTGATAATATTAGTGGCCAATATACCGACTATTTGATGACATTTTTAGCAAAATTTTGACTATCGATTTATATGGGATGAGTTACATTTTAAACGTACTCAGTTAAAAAGTTAGATGCTAAATAAATATATATTTTGATGTCATTTAATAGTATTTTAGAAGTTTACTATTAGAATGCATGCTACAAATTTAGATGCTAAAAAATAATCATTATGCTGAATAGTATTTAGAGTGGTTCACATAGAAGATAACTAGTGGCTAAGATAGTATTATTTTGATGCTCGTTAATTGTGGCTGACTTAGTAATTTAGAAGGCAACATACATTTTTGGGGGCGAATAATGATACTAAAAAGAAGCCTGTTTAATTAGCACCCTTATTATATACATGCTCGCGTTAATACCCGAATTAATATTGTATGAGTATATCATGTGGCACAATTATTTGTTCTAAAATCAGGTACCATCTTGATGGGACAGTCTTTAAGTTTAGTCTTTTGTGTCTTATTCCACAGCTCGTACTCGCAGCTCACGTGTGTTAACTTTACTCAAACAATTAATTGCTCGTAAGCTTGCACGTAAATTTTAAAATTAAACCAAGTCTGGCTAGATTTGTTTATACAACATATTTTGATGTGGTCTCAAACTTTACCCGAGTTAAAACTTTCATCAATCCGTATCGAGTTGTTTGTTCCGTGAGATTTGCGGATCGAATAACATGATTCAACGTAAACGCTACATAGTGCTACGTAGGACACATTGCTACGGAACGGTTACATTGTTCTACGAAAGCGCCAGTACGTGAAACAAAGCGCTACGGAAGTGTTATAGGTCTAGAGTGTCCACAAAACGTATCACCCGATTCTCATTAATGGTTTTATGAATATAATTTGAGTCTTTATAAAAATAGCTGTTTAATTTCATGTTAAGACAGTAAAAAAATCTTAAAATTACATTTATTTATTTTTGCAAATGTTTTAGGAAATCTAGAAAGTATTACTACATATTTAATATGTATACATAGTATTTCTCTCTTTCCCAAAATAAATTGGGGACGATGGTTGATCTGTAACTCATTTTCCTCTTTTGGTAACAAGAATAAGTTACATATTCTGACACGGGCGCGACCTACATAAAAGTTTTGGATTAAGTTCAACGCAGCTCATCCGGCTGGCAAAACGTACGAATAGATAATTTACTGTTAGGTGACCTTCAGCGGATTTCAGTGAGAGATATGAGAAAGGGAGTTGCGCCGGGAAGACAATGTCGTACATATTTTAAGCGGGCACGCCCCGTTCGCACAAAGGCGTAATTTATAGGGCCGCGCGGAGACGGGTGCCTGAGTTATGTCCCGACGATAGCGACGAGCTTTTAACTGCCTAATGGAGCGATTTACTCAGACCACCTTGTGCCCGCTCACTGTTTACATTGAAGCACGCCGAATTGGACAGATAACAACGATCAAATTAATTAATGTTCAAGTTTTTGAACAAAATATGTTTTTAAATTTATCGCTGGAATCTGTACGTGCCTAAATGAGTACGACGATAGTTCGGCGACAGGGTGTCGGATAGAGAGCTCGGCGTATTGAAGAACGATGTGAAAAGTTTTTTAATAAAACATAGCCCTCAGAGACAACATTTCAATGGAGCAACCGTGCGATGTTTACGGCCCGAGTGCCGCCGCTTCTCTCTTCTCCACACTCCGCAGAACAATCCAATCCGAAGGTATTGATCAAATCGTACGATACACATACGTTGTAGCACAAAACAATTGATACAAATAAATGCTATTTCACCCCTAGGCCGCCGCTTAGCACATAATTCTTTCTTCCGCAAATTTCCCAGATTGATTCCTTTATTTGTACGATTTATATTTTATATCTATCTTGGTAAAGTAAAAGGGATATACATTCTAATATAATATATTATGTTTACAGATCACAAATTTGTGTGTTTTATTGAAATAGTTTTGAAAATTGACTTTATCGAGAATATACGGAGCGTAAGTCTGTCTCGGTTTGAAGTAAGTTTGTAATCCTTATTTCTTACAGAACTGAATAGTGTAAGGGGATGCTTTTAATTGTAGAACTAGAGTTAGTTTCTGAAAATACTAGCGCGCTTGTCCCATTTCAGGTATAAATAATATATAAGTACAGATATTTTTATTTTACATAAATAGTAAAAAATTCTCACATTGACCCCAAAACCGAAGTATACAATGACCCAGATGTTTGTTGCATTTTCATCTGTTGGCGTTTGCTTAGAACACATACATGCATTTGTTATGATACTTAGAATATACGTATGCATGAGGGTGAAACTTGTTTCTTTATACGAGAAAGGCCCGTGTGTTGTTTTGTACAAGCGTTGGAGTCGGTGTAGCCGCCTTTTGTTGCACGTTTTGCATTGCAGGTCAAGTGCAATCCTCAGAGATTGCCGCGGCCGAGTAGGGGAATAAAGTAAACCGTTTGAGAGCCTAACGATCGCACATGTTACATACACGTCACGTGTTAAATGTAAACCTTGAAATTTCCTTCCAGTCACGTTACCTATCTTCGACTGAATACGAAGTTTAATCGCGTAAAGTAAAGGAACAACAAGCTCGTAATGGATTGAAATAAGTGATTCGCTACAATTGTCATTAGAAGAAACAATTAGGTCGATAGTGGATTACTGAGGGTGATTGCGTTGCGGAACGAGGTATTTGTGTCACATCGAGCGATCGATCCGCCCACTCCCAGCCAATTACTGCCGATACACGACCGAATATTGTTCTCGATACACACGATACAGCGAATACTGTAGGGTTATACTACATTGGGTCGGGTACATAGCCGCGAGCTCCCGATCTCTATATGAACGCGAGGCTCTGCGGCGCGAGGTGACGACACGCCGCGATACGCCGCTCGCCGGCTGTATCTAGTTGCGCCTTTGTCACGGATATCTGCACTCCAATGTTTTGACGATAACCCAATTGAATGTTCGTGATCTGATCGCAAAACGCCTACCCTACGTTTTTTATTTTCTTTTGCTGCGAGATTCGGTCGGAATACGTTACGTGCGTACGGTTTTGTTTTGAAAAAAAATAAATGTTTACTAGCTTTAGGTAGTTATAGTATAGAAAATTACAAAAGCCTTATACCTACATCATAGCTAAATGTTAAAAGCATGTCGAAATTCGCTAACTAGTAGTAAATTTTCCTCATGAAATATTTTATATAAGTTTCGCATAATATACTCGAAGGATGAAACTTTAAAGTTTTGATATTCCCGGCTTTGCATAACTTTTCACCAAATAACTATGTTGCTACAGCCTGACTAACGGATTGAATAACTCATTGACTAAAGTTAATGTGTAATTTTATACATTTTATTTTGTAGTGCAACGAATGTATGGTGAAATAATTGTGGGACATTAGTGGGCCAGTGTAATTTAATTGCACACAGGCACAATTGATATTTATGGCTGCAACATATTCTACCTACACACAGTACTTGTTTTATTTTGCAAAATTCAAGTGTTACTATTCTAAATCTCTACTACGATACATTATCGTGGTATTTATTGTTGAGAAATAAGTTAATAAGTTCGTAATAAGTATAATGATTAATGAATTTAAAAGCACCATACATGCGAAAGCTATACTGCGGAAGGACTTCCTTTCTCCTGACAGAAAACCGGTCAAATAACTATAACACAGATGTGTAGTGTTTTTGTGCGTGAGTATAGAATTCTAGTGCTCATTTTAGAGTGCGTTTAATACGCACTATTAAATGAGCGCTAGAAAGACACATTTTTTTGTTCTGTTTAAAGGTCGAACCTACCAACACTGTTTTGAAAATGACTATGTAACCACTTAACCCACTGAACCAATCGTACAGTCAAAAAAAGGTCCCGTATATTGAACGAATGTAAACAAACATTGTATCGACGGAAAAATCCAATATAATCATAGTAGTATTGAGTAAATTAAACAGTAATGAAAAGGGATTGGGTCGAAGAGGCCAGCCAGTCTAATTTTCCGGGTTCCTATGTTAATGCCACGAATTCCAATTAATGTATTCAGTTTGGAAGTTTATTTGTGATACGTTTTGTTACAAGACAATGCATTATTCAGATGTGTTGATTGTAGACCAATGAATACCAATTAATTGAACGATTTTATTGCTATTTGTTTGGGTAATGTAAGTGTGCAGTTAGCATATTTGAACTATGAAAATATAGGTATACATTGATAGTTTTTTTTTTATTAATTTTGGTTTTGTCTTTGTTTTACTTACGAGAAAATTAGCTTAGTTGACTCCACGGTTGGTTCAGTGGCTGAAGTGGTCACCTCGCCATTTACTACTGCGCGGCGTGTTGTGGGTTCGATCCCCACACGGGACAAAATATTGTGCGACCTATAAATGTTTGTCCCGAGTCTGGGTTTTCTTTGTTACCGTAATTTTTTTTTGGGTTTGTTCCTAAGTGCGGTAAAAAAAACAAAAAAAAAAACAATAAAATGAATCCACAAAATACGTGTGTGATTATTCCAAGTCTGGGTTTACTTTGTGTCCTGTGTGTTAGTTAATTTTGTGACTTATAGCATAATGCGTGTGTTGTATTTTACTTGTAGTGAACAATGTGTTATCTCTGCTACTGGATCAATCAATTAATTTATTTGCTCAAATAGTCTATAAACTAAAGGTTTTTATAAGGTGTTCTGTCGTCCTGTTTATTTTTTTATGCTCCCTTTGGCACATAGTGTGATATTAAATTATCCTTTCTAAATAATTGAAATATCACATGCAAAAATATTTTTTCACTTCACGATCTAAACTATTGGCATAGCATATTCAAAAATAATTTTTCACATTTACGAGTAGTTCTAAAGATTAGCGCGTTCTAACAAAAACATTAATATAAGTACCATCACATTCTGTCAAACGAACGGAAGCTTCATGGGTTCATATGTATAATTATTGTACTTTTCTGGTAAAGACGCCCATTTTGCATGTACATATTTTATCCCATAAAGATGCTTTTAGGCATAATCTCGTATTTTACAAACTTATGACTTTACATCTGACATATATTTTCGATGATACAATATTTTGTAGTAAATTAAATGATGAAATTTGGAGTGTTTTTCAGTCGTTTATATTTGGTGGACTGGAATTCGAATGATTACACTACACGAGCTTAATGAGGACTGATTTACTCAACACGAGACAAATATGTGGCTAACAGATAGTAACTTGCATACTCATAAGTCTATTGCAGTCCACTGCTGGACAAAGGCCTCTACAAGTAAATGTAAAGGTAAAAAGCTGAGTGATCTGAAAATTGTCTGATTAGACAAAAAATAATATTTATGTAATAAAAGTAGTGAGGCTACTACATAATATTACGTATTTTATAATATTTTGTAAATATAATATTTTGTATGTGGCATTGAAGATTGTATAATGCAAATTGTCATATAATTTTCAAACGTTAGGTACGTTGCGTTATATAATGCGGCAATTTGCGTGATACAATCTTTAATGCCACATACAAAATATTATAAAATACGTAATTTTATGTAGTAGCCTCACTTCTTTTATTACATAAATATTATTTTTGTCTCAATATGGAAGTAGATACATACATAATATATTCCTTCGTAAATTAGATACCTTTTATGGAAATAGTAAATTTTACTGTGAGGACGCAGTAAAAATGTTCGCAAAGTATTTTTTGATTCCGGTCCAGGGGATTTGTTCCCCAATGCCATTACTCAACTGTCATTAAAATGGCAAAGATATACCGATAGCATTGATACCAATAAGATGTAAAAAAGACATGGTAAGCGATAAATTGCTAATTTCATTTTTCTTATGTTTTTTAGGCAAATAATTCAATGATATTAAAAAAAAAACTGGTCGGCATAAACGTTATTTGGAAAGCATGTTGTTATCGGCAGTAAAATCCATCAGCAGTAGCTGTAAGTAAGAATGAATCAAGGATTATCGGAAAGTAATCCTTACAATGGTGGTCGGACAGGATAAAAAGTACAGCTGGAAAGCTATGGAGCTTTGCACAGGACCGAAACAGATGGTGCTCAAAAGACCTTTACCCGGCAGTGGATGGATCCTTACTCATCCACTGCCGAGTAAAGGTCTCCTCTTTTGCACGTTAGAAAAAGATGAAGAATCCTTACGATTTCCAAGAGTATCGGGATCCTCGGTGTTGACATCTCCAGCGACGTCCAGTTTTATCATCATTTGGAGGACAAGGCCAAGCTGGCATCTAAGAAGCTCGGTGTACTCAACAGAGCAAAGCGGTACTTCACCGCGGGCCAAAGATTGGTGCTCTACAAAGTGCAAGTCTGATCCCACCTGTACTCCTGCTGCCACCTTTGTTCAACAGAAGATTCAATACCAGTTTGGATCTTTGGACACCTTTGTAACATTAGGGTTGTGTATTATGATAATTCTGGAACAGGTAATATATTTTTAAGGTCCTCCGCACAGAAAGTTTAGTTTATTAGTATGTTTCTTTTTTTCATCTAGCCCAAAGAGGACACGCTACAGTGGGATAGACATTGAATAGGTATTTTGTAGTGTAGTGTTAAGTACCTATATAATAAGATGTATTACTCAATTAAAGTCAGTATTTATCCAGCACCGTGTTGTTTAATTACACTCTCCAGTTGCCATCCTTACATGGCGACCCTGCCAGTGGCAGTCGCGCGTTGCGTTTGTTGTTAAATTCCATACCAAATATAGACTAATAATGTGGAAGTGAACTATGGACCTAGCTCCAAATAATTTGTTACATATAATTAAATAATTTATTTTCCAAAACACATTTAATAAACTATCACCTTGATAAAGAAGAAAAGGAAAAGGTGTATTTATTTTGAAAGAAAGAAGAAAAAGAAGAGTTTTGCTGTTCAAAAGTACACAAAGTAGATCAAAATGCCTATATTGAAGCGACGAGGACCAACTGTAAGAACCTTTGCGCCTTGACCTAAGGCAATATTTCACCAGTGGCGGTCATAAGTATGGTGGCAGCTGATTTTGGGAGCGATGGTGCTGATTGGGAATTTTCTCGGTTAGACCGTCTGATAGAGGCGGAATGGCACTTCCGTCGTCCCGATAATTATTGAAAACCGATTGAAAACCGATGAAGAAGATGGACGTGTTCAATAATGTGTGATGTGACGGTGAAAATAACTTTTTTTTCCTGATTATTCTATACGAAAATGCGACTGCATATTTGTGTTTTTTTTTATTATATTTCCTTTTCGTATGCTCATTGTAAAAGAGCGATCACTATAATCATTATTTCTATAAGATATTTTACGATACATAAGTGTCACGCATGTTTAATATATTTTTTTATGAAATTCATACAAGTAAGTACATATTATTACGTTTTCTATTATGATGCTCTTAAAAAATAATATTGAATTTATTACAATTACTGTTTAGTAGCATAATATTTATATGAACAGATAGATGCATTATCTAAATATAGCCATACCTATCAGATAATCGTTGTGTGGTCTTGGAGTGTCAAATTACGAAATGAGTGGAACTGTTGTCATCCGACCGAAAGTTAAACAATGATGTAATTCAAGTTTATAGAAATATGTTTGATGCTGATTATAATTATATTGTACTTTATTATTTTTTGCTTTGAATGAACTTTTATGATGGTAATATGGCTTGACAACATTAAATGAGTAGGATTTGTAAAAGGAAAATGGATATAAGATTTGAAAGTTTTGGTTTGTTTTATAAGTGTGTGAATTGTTTCGTACATAAGGTTTGTCATGTAATGGTCTGATCAACCAAATACAATGCAAATTCTTTTAGACAAAGGAAGTCAAATAGGAATAGATATTTAGTGATGGTTTTAATATGAAAGATTAAAAAAGGGTACACATGATAAGGTACAAAATAAGGGTTAATGTCCTTCGAATTCGATCATGGTGTAAACAAAAGGTTTCTCTGTGAGAATTGTTGGTGACGTAAAATGTCTTAATTAATTACCCTAGAATATGTATAATTAAATGAATATTAAATAAATGAAGTGAGCAAGAAAATAAAATAACAGGTACTGAGTAGAGACCTGTATAAATAAAATGTACCTTACGTGTGATAAAAGATGATGAATAAAAATGTGTACCTAGGAAAATAATTGAAATGAAGGATAAGTATGAAATAAAGCTAAGTATGAAAAATATACGAGATAATTGGTTTGAAACGAAATGGTTTTCAGTGTAAAGTAAATACATTAAAATTATGATTTTAAATATTATTATTATTATGCAGACATACATAAGGTCAAATACCAGTCTTATATTTTTTTGAATTGTTATTCAAACTGTTTACTATAATATTGTTAACTTCTATTATATTTTTATTTTAGATAGACATAGATTTTTCTTTTCAATTTTATGTATACCCAATACTCATTTTATTTCATTTAGTGTTATATTATTTTGGTTATTTTTTTATAGAATCTATATTAATCCTATAGCTAAGTAAACTATATTCATTTTACATATGATTTAACATTTTAGGTTTAAAATAAAATAAATATTTTTGAATTTATTTTATTTTTTTCCAGGGATGGAGATGTAGTGTAGTGTTAAGTACATGTGTATTCACCTATATAATAAGATGTATTACTCAATTAAAGTCAGTATTTATCCAGCACCGTGTTGTTTAATTACACTCTCCAGTTGCCATCCTTACAATTTCAAGAAATATTAAGTTTTAGTCAAGGGACAGACTTTTCCAGATAAACGGTTGTTTTTGGATATGTGAAAAATATCACGGTAGTAATATAAAAAAAGAAAGGTAGGGCACCGTACTAGTGAGCAAGCCCGACTGGGGAAGGACCTCACCCTACAGAAGACCACAGCCAAATAACTACACACAGTGGTGTAGTTGTGCTCTTGTATGTGAGTACAGGTCTCCAGCGCTCATTTAGGGCGTTTTGAAAGAAACGTATTCCTATCCCAGGGATAATCCCATCATAAAGCGCTCCTGGTGTAAAAAAATGGGTTGGCAACATGCAAGTGATACTTCTGGTATTGCAAGCATCCATAGGCTACGGTGACGGCTTAACATCAGGCGGGCCGTATGCTTGTCTGCCACCTAAGTAGTGTAAAAAAACGAAGTTACAAGGAAACCTATCATAACTGCTTAGGCTTCAAAAGTTTACAAGTAATAGTCGACTAACTTATAAAATGTACTTGGAGAAGTAAAAATTCTTACCATTATCCTATGTGGACCTGTTTTAGACGTTGTAAGGAACAGTTTAAATCTCTTACGGCCGCACTCAGAGTCACCTAACGGCTACTTAAGGCGCTCCTTAGTAGAGATTTAAAAAAGCTCACTCTCAGAGTCAGCTAATGGTTCATTAACGTCCCTAATCGGCAATTATAGTTAAGTAGAGCAAAACCTTTACTTACATTCTTAATGATTGATTTTGAGTGACAGGTGAAAGTTATATTTAGCGGAAAAAAATTAAATTCGTAATATTTTCTAACAAAAAGCTAAAATGGGTATGGAATTGGCAGACGTTCCGAATTTTGGGTCGGATTATGCTAAAAGGAATAGATAAATAGAGGGCCTTGGCGATCCTTACGTGATTACACGCATCCTTTACAAAATATTCAGTGCAATAATTCCATGCACATTACAGATTTACTCCCTATTAAGTAAAAAATACTATATTGCCTATGCTAGCACCAGATCTAAGGATTACAACAACACATTTGCACCAGAAAATGACTCATACCTAAATGGTATCAGTAGGTATTCACCTACTATAGCTATCCATTTATTTTACAGAAATTGTATGGGGATGTGATGAATACCTATATGCCTTCAGCTTCTCAAGAAAATTATAATAAGAGCCACATAAGAACAAGAAATACTATAGAAAGATGTTTTGGGTCTTCAAGTGGGGATGTGTATCAAGCTACTCGTACATAAAATAGCTGCTGTGATACGTGCATGTGCAACACTTCACAACCAACAAATGGGGGCGTTCATGTGGCCAATAAAGTAGTTGATGTTGCACAGATAAATGAAAACCCTAATAGCAATGGTTTACAGTGCGACAAGCATTAGTAGAAAGATTTTTTACTTAATGCGCACTGATTACTTAAGAAATAAAAAACTATATTATATTAAACAAACAATACTTTTATTTTATAATTTAAACAAAAAAAATGACTTCAATACGGCAAGTTGTATAGTTTTCAAACACCTTAAAATCCCAATTCGGAAGTAGGTAACATAAGCAGGATGAATTTTCCTATAAGCTTTATTCCCATTTTACCCCGTCCGTGAAAAAATTATTATTGAAAAGTTCAGGTGGCCATCTGTGGTGTTTTTTATCAGTTTCACTTCTCACCTGTACTTCTGCCTATAATTTTTGAAGAGTTCCCTCGATTCCTCATGGATCCCATCATTGGAAGTGGCTTTTTAAAAGTAACTTATTTACATTACTGTAAATATATATAGGTACTATAAACTTTTATTTCATTCGCAGCGAACACACGTAAAATCAAAACAATAATACCTACTATTGACATTAACAGTTTGACAGTAAGCACAACAAGTAATACCATTAAAATAAATCGTAATTCTTAAATAAATTAAAAAATATTTTATAATTTTTATAGTTTGACTTGTTGATGAAGAAATAATATGGATATAACTGATTAAACTTAGATTTATGATATGCTTTAGTTTTTGATGTATTTAAATAGATTTTTAAATATTTATTATTAATATTTTTACGTGTGGCCACACTGAAAATATATCAATATGCAATCAATAGTGTACGCTTCACCCAAAGATTCCTTAAAGCCGTCATTAACTAATGAACCGTTAAATACTGACTCTGAGATACACCGATATTTAGCGGATTTAATGCTTATTAGTTAAATACTCATTAGGACTAATTTAATGAATGTCTCTGAGTGCGGCCGTTAGTCTACATTTTTATGATGGGCAACTATGGAATCTTACAATGCACGCGCCAGAAACGCACGCTTGGTATTTTAATGAGCCTGAGAGAGACCTAGAGACAAATTAAAACTAGTTAAATATATTGTTTTACACGCTTCAGTTTTTGCATGTGTTAAAACCTGAAGCTCACTTCACCAATTTTATTCATATCGATTTCACAAACAACTAATCGGCTTATTGCGCCAATCGTTGGAATATCGTTGACTAAATACGGATTTTGCCAAACGATACCTCAACATATGTTCATTAAAATATTAATTGGAATTAACATAATAATGTTTCAATGTTTGATAATAATTATATCAAATGAATAATTTAATATCTTTACATCCTTCCTGTTTCAGTGAGGATATAGTTTATGTGAATTTGACTGAAATCTATCCTAGTAATATTATGAATCCGAAAGTTTAGATAGGTGGATAGATGGATGGATGTTTGTTACTCAATAACGTCAGAACGGCGCGGCGGGTGAAAGCTAGTACTAGCTGAAACGTATGTTTATTATCTTTAGAACTACCAGTCGGAATAGTTTTTAAACCGACTTCAAAAACGAGGAGGTTATCAATTCGTGTTTTTTTATTTTTTTATGTTTGGTACCGCAGAACTCTGTCATTTATGGACCGATTTGAAAAATATTTTTTTGTCTAAGAGGACATACGTCCAGTTTGGTCCCATTTTCACCAAAAGAAAGTTCTGTTGATGGGATCCGTGAGGAATTGGGGGAACTCCTCAAAAGTTATAGGCATATATATAGCAATTTCAATATTTTAAACAACAAATCAAACATTTGCATTCAGAAAGTGTAATTTGGTGAAGTAAAACTGATGAAGAAGACCACAGATGGCCATCTGAACTTCTCAATAATAAGTATTTCACTGATGGCGATTAGATAAGTTTCCATTATGGGTGCTAAGCGACTATTAATAAGCAAATTAAAACTGGTACATTTGAACTGAACTGATGATGAAGCCGGAAGCTAGACAACGGAACTTCAAAATTAAACGATGTAATCTAGCCGTGTTTGGGCTTACTTGAATGGTCATGAGATGCATTTTAGCTGTAAATTATCAGATTAAAAAGAAACTTCTTCAATGGAGGAAAAGTGAGATAAGTGTTGCATGAAAGTTCATCCTGTTTTAATACTTATGTTAGACTAGGGGTTTGAAGGTATTTGAAAATTTTACAATTTGCCGTACTAAAGTCGGTTTTTGTTGTTAAAATTATTTTGTATTTGATACTCCAACTCTTACTCTTAATTAAGGAAAGTTATAGGCGATTAGCATTACGCTAGAAACAATAGGAAACATGTTAGTGACAAAAAACGTGGCAAGGGACGAAATTCAAATTGAACGAGACCGTGAAGTGTTGTTAAGAAAGTGATTGTTTGTAGAGAATTCCTCAATAGAAAATCCAATATATATTTTTGGCCCGCCCCGGAATTACGGATCTGGGACTTGGTGGTCAGCAATCACACTCTACGAGTATGACCAGAGAAGTAGCCAAAACAGTAATAATTAGTAGTTCGCCGCGAACTGTGATTCTCCCTTGATTGATAAGGCTCATGTTCTAATTAAAAAAATATTTTTGTTCCATTTATTCACCTACCAAACACGATCAACGATTATATACTCGAGTTATCTTCGAACAAATATTTATATATACATACCTACATATAAACATACATACATTCAAACGCCGGATTGTTTCAGTAGATTCGGAGAACTTCGCTCGCCCGTTCAATTAGACTAACAGACATTTGAGGTATGTATGAGTTTAGTTAGTTTAGTATGACCTAAGTTTTTTTTCATTTAAAAAACGTTGTCAGCCGACGGTCTGTGTCATCAATCAGTGGCGTCAGGTTGCCGCCAAAAACATTTCAGATTGCATAATTCTAGACTATTGTAGCAGGTAACGGGTAGGTAGTTAAAGAAGATAGAAAATAACATTTATTAAGGCTATGAGCATGAGACATAAAGAATAAAACAGACAGGAAAAGAAAACAATTGGTATTTTAGACTAATACAAATTTCGGAGAAAAAGAAAAGATATAGTAGTGTAGCAGAAAAGTACAACAATATGAATACAATAATGCTATGTCAATTTTTTTGTAATATAAACTAGCATCACGTCTTCGGATTCGCACGGGCGGATATTTATTTAGTTTTCGTAGGTGTCCCTTCATTATTTTTTTGATGACTGGCCTGTGATTCGTAAACGTTTGTTTCGAATCTGGGTGTAAATTGTGTCCGAGAATTGTATGTTTGTTAAGATACAGGGCTTATTCCGTAATGCGGGAATTGTCTTTTTGACTTCTTGAATTTTAACAAAAAAAAACCGTCTTCAGTACGGCAAGTTACAGAATTTTCAAACACCTTAAAACCCCTTGTCTAACGTAGGTATTTAAACAGAATGAACTTTCATGCAAACTCTTATCTCACTTTTCCTCCCTGAAAGACGGTTCTTTTTAATCTGATAATTTACAGCTATAGTGCATCTCATGACCATTCAAAAAAGCCCAAACACGACTAGATTACATTGTTTAATTATGAAGTTCTGTTGCCTAGATACCGGCTTTATCATCAAATAGTTGCTTAGCAACCATAATGGAAACTTATCTAATCGCCATCCATAAAATACTTATTATTGAGAAGTTCAGGTGGCCATCTGTGGTCTTCTTAAACCTTAACTTCATCATATTATACTTTCTGAATGCAAATGTTTGATATGTTGTTAAAAATATTGAAATTGCTATATGTGTGCCTATAATTTTTGAGGAGTTCCCTCAATTCCTCACGGATCCCATCATTAGAACTTTCTTTTGATGAAAATCGGACCAACCTGGAAGTATGTCCTCTCAGACAAAAAATATTTTTTTAAATCGGTTCGCAAATAACGGAGTTCTGCGGTAACAAACATAAAAAAAACAAAATACACACGAATTGGTAACCTCCTCGTTTTTTAAGTCTGTTAAAAAAGCATATATTATGGCAATGTACTATAAACAAAGAAGGCGCTTGACTACTCATAGCATTTTAAGCAAGGGATTGCTTAGATGAAATATCATAAGGTTTGACTGCTTCACTTTATTTACTCGTAGACCACGTGCGATCTTGCGTAGCTATACCATATTGTTTAAAAAATAAATAATCATCGTAAGTGATCATCTTGGTTGGTCGTACATATGCGTCGGTCGTATATATATAAAATTATAGCTGGAAACTTGCTCGGAGCGTAAATTTGTCATTAGCTTAGGCGCGCGATTCAGCTCTCGTGAATGTCAATTATCACGATAAAATATCTTATTTGGCTAGGAGACAGATGGTATCCTGGAAAAGGCACCAGGATACCATGCATCATGTTGATAAATTTCATTACGATCCGTTCAGACGTCTAAAAGCTCCTTACCTTTTAAACGACTTTATCGATTTATGCGAAAGTAATTATGTCTGTTGACAGCAACTATCGCAGTTATAATAGAGATTTATTTGAAAATGATGTTAAAGTACTCCAGGTGAGGTTTTGTTCATGTAAATCAGATGGGCGCATCCATCAAAATGATAACAATGTTCAAAAACTCCGTGTTCCATTTTCTACGGCAACCTCTATTTATTTTATACATGACTGATTTTCTGTTGTATAGACTCGTTAACTTGGTTAGTCGTTACTATTATTTCAACAAAATAAAGTTATTTAGAATTCTCTCAAAATACTCTAAGGCTTGTCACACACATTCGGTTTTCTTTCACATAAATTCAGAAAATCGTATGTTTGCGATGCCTCTAAAAATGATTTATTTTTAACAGATTTCGAAAAAGGAAGTTCTTGATTTTTCTGTGGTTACATATTGAAGTATACTTTATAGCTAGGTCCACTCCTATCACCTTAACCTAGTTCGGCAAAGACTTAAATCTGTATTCGCTTTTTTTAAATTAAATTATTTAAAACTAGCTGTTGCCCGCGGCTCCGCCCGCGTGGATGTTGGTTATCGCTGTAAAAATATGTGTAGCCTATGTGTTGTTCCAGACCATAATCTATCTCTGTGCCAAAATTCAGCCAGATCCGTTCAGTAATTTTTACGTGAAAGAGTAACAAACATCCATTCCATCCATACTCACAAACTTTTACATTTATAATATTAGTAAGGATAAGTATATGAGCAGTCTCGGAAAATATGCCACCGATGGTTAGTAAGACGGCAACAAGGCATACCAGTCGAATTAATCCGCTGACTTTGTAATTAATGTAGACCAAATAAATTCCGAAAGTTTATAGTAGCGGCAAGAAGTCTCATTAAGGTTTAGTGAAAAGATTCTTAACTAAATAATGGTGGTAGGAGGTGCAGCGCGCGTGCACTGCGGCTTCTAACGACCCTACAACACTCGAGGGCACTCTACGCTTCAGCTGCTTCGCGCTCATGCACTTTTCAAGTACGCACTGTTTATGCTCCAGTTCGGTTCAGAAACTTACATTAAACTGCAGACATCGCTTGTTTGAATTTCAATATCGGCTGCGGTTTTTATGTTCTTTTGTTTGTTTTGTGCCAGCATTTTTGCCGTCGGTCTTGTATTTTTAAAGTTC
Organism: Trisateles emortualis; assembly: GCA_947095525.1. NCBI lineage: Eukaryota > Metazoa > Arthropoda > Insecta > Lepidoptera > Erebidae > Trisateles > Trisateles emortualis. The sequence continues at coordinate 9,232,642 of OX352736.1, read as the reverse complement.
AATTCCAAAATTAAGAACCGAGATGGATTTATAAATGATAATAACAATAATTGAGAGATGCCTATGTGAACGTCTTTAGGAAGAGACGATGAAAGAAAATCAAATAAATAAATAAAAACACTGTTTGAATAGTGAGATTGGCTAACTTGATGCTCAAGGGTGTGGTTGCGTGCCCAGTATTTACTCTTAAAATTTTAATCGAGCTATTTTGACCTTAAAGGACAAAATTGCTGAGCTAAGATATTTCTCAAGATATATGTCATTTTATTCATCCAAAGACATACATTTTATAAGTGGTCGAGCACGAAGTGGGCCATTCGTACACCTCTAACGTTTATTCTAAGCTATTTCCCACGGTTCGGGGGTGTGTGGTGATGTGGATGAAATACTTTTTATAGGAAAGACAAAAGGTCCTCCCCAAGATACTATCTATCTCCTACCCACATTTTATTAAAATCAATACAGCCATTAAGTCCTAAAAAAGGAACAAACAAACATACCAACAGAGTAACTTTCACATTTATATTAGTATTGATATGTTTATTAATAATGTGTGTCGCAATCTGGACTAATTCTAGTTATTGCTTACTGTGAGATTAGCATATTAACTAAATCTATTCAGTGCGACATCATCCATTCTGTATCATTATATCTTAATTCATTTAGAGAGTAGAACAATGCGACTACAGTACGATATTCTTGTTGACTTGATTTCCATTCGACACGTACCGTTAGATGACCATTGTGCACACCCATTTGGTTCTAATACATTAGACTGGTGAGTGGTGGCTAGTGTGTGTGTTACACGGACGGGCCTTATGCAGCAAGCTAAGTGGAAGCATGCTCAAGATATGAAGAGCTCTTGCCCCTTGTAGCCTTCTGCAGTGCAACCGAGGTGCGATGTTTATGCATTATGTATCGCCAGGAGGCTGATACTTCGCGGTGTATTTTGCATACAGCTTTTGAACAAATTCTTTAAGAAATTTTGTGTAACGTAAAGCGGGGATGTACATCATTTGAATTGACGCTACGTTCTATGTTTGCAAGGTTAAAGCATCGTTAAAAATGTTATCTAAAGATATATTTAAACTGGGTCGTAAAGTCGTTGGTTTTTATTTAAACGAAACATCTTGCGCTAGATATACGCCCTTTATTGCGAGGATCTTACTAGGACTCAGCTCCTCAAGATAAATGACATAAACGGTAGTCGAATCGAATAGAATAGAAGGCGAATGTATGGGATTTGACGTAAGGTTACGACATTATATCGTAAGATACATTGAATATGTGTAATTTGTTGGCTGTAGTATTTTTTAAAGTAGAGGTCCTTCTCTTATAAGGCTTGCTGGCTTGTATCGTTCCTTATCTCTTTTGTTGCGAATAAAGTCTGTTTGTAGATAAGTACGATGGTGAAATAAGAATAATCAAATAATGTGTCATCAGACGATTGAATAATGAAGAGAAATTCAGACCGCAATCACACTGGAGAAGATTAATGGCTTATTCCTGTTGTTGAATGAAGGCGACTCGGTCGATGCTAATTTCGCCCGCCGATGTGCCGGACGGGTGACACTTAGTTTCCTGCCCACCATGTTTATGTTATGACATCTCTGTGTAATTAGTAGCGACATGATACCGTTGTTAATAGAAGGCTTTTAACTGGTATTGAATTACTGACTGTTACTACATTTTGTAACTAGCTGTTGCCAGTGGCTCCACTCGCGTAATCAAAAATAAATTTATTCCACGGGTATCATACATTTTTGCGGGATAAAAAGTAGCTTCTGTATCTATCTGTGCTAAATTTCATTTAAATCCATTCTGTAGTTTTGTGTGAAAGAGTAACAGACATCCATTTTCACAAACTTAGCGCACTACGTACTATGAATATGCTTAACATGATAGGTTTTATTTTACGGTTTACAGAATTCCTAAATATAATCAGCTTCTACTTACCCGCAGCTCCGCCCGCAAACCAAACAATTTTTCACACGGGTGTTATACATTTTGCTATAAACCTGTGCTATTCTAGACTATAAATCTATCTCTGTGCCAAATTTCAACCAGATCCGTTCAGTTGTTCTGGCGTGAGTAATAAATAACAATCCATCCAAACTATCGCATTCATAAAAGAGTAAAGTTTTATTAATTTTACTTCTTTAAAGCTATAACATTATATTCTTGTTGAGTTATTTATGCACTAAAATAGGTTATGGTAAGTTATATATAATATAACACGCAATGTTAAAAAATATTTGAAGTCGCTTGGTTTTATTTCGATTCGAAACTTTTTCACGTTGACGGGTAAATCTCTACGGAGCCTCCATCTTCGCGGGCGATATAATAGTGCACAAATTTTAATAATGTTTGCGCAACAACACAATTCTTTCCGCCTATTTTTAAAGTCCGGTGGAAATACATCGAGTGTACGTACGACCAACGTTTTAACGTGCTTTCAGAGGCACGGGGTGGAAACTTTTGGCCCGACCTGCGATCACCATTCGCACTCAACGACCACTACACCAACGAGGAAGTCACTAGGTCATATAATGTCTTATTGTCAATGATAATATATTATTACTAGCTGTTGCCCGCGGCTCCGCCCGCGTAGATATCGGTTATCGCTGCAAAAAGTAGACTATGTGTTATTCCAGACCATAATCTATCTCTGTGCCAAATTTCATCCAGATCCGTTCAGTAGTTTTAACGTGAAAGAGTAACAAACATCCATCCATCCATTCTCACAAACTTTCACATTTATAATATTAGTAAGGATAAAGATAAGCTATCTTCATACTAAGTGGCGTTTAGTTTTATTTCCATGTTTATATGCCTACATATAGATTTCAAGTATGAATGAGATAGGTAGATAATTTATAACGTAATGATACAAAAAGTGATAGTTAAATCTAGTTAGCTACTGTTGACGGCAAAGTTTTCGCGTTCTAGTGCAATGTCTACGTATTTCTTATTAAACTATCATTGCTTATTGCACCAGCATCGTGAATGTATTCGGAGGCGAACTTTCTCACAAATGAGTCAATACATTCCCTACCAAGTTGATTGACCTAGTACCAAACTAAGTGTGACTGCCATTATCACTGAGCAAGAAGTTATAGGAGCGCTGAATACTTTTAAACTTCTAAGAATTTTTAGTACATATATCATTTATTTACTTATAAATTATTATGATACTCTTAATGACAAATTATTAGGCTCAATTCATACTCTACAACAGTAAATTGAATATAGCAAGCTTGCAGTATAAAAATTGATCCGTGAAATATAAAAAAGTGAGAGACCATATCAAGTATTAAATTTAAAATACCCCAGACACGTGCATCTTAGTGACTTTTAAACAAACATAATTTTCACTAGTAATTTTTATGAAACGTACATACATAAAAAATAAATTGGTTGAAAAAGCATTAAACTGCATTTAAATTTGGTCATCCGGATTTTAATTATAGTGACCACACGGCTTGTCTGTTAATAAATGCAACATACAGACGTAGGTGTCATACTTATTACATACTTATTCTCTTATATTCCAGACTTTATTCTATCTCTGTGCTAAATTTCATCCAGATCCGTTAAGCCTTTTTAGCGTAATTAAGTACTTAACAAACATTCATCCATCCAAACTTTCACATTTAAAAATAATATAGATTGATATTGAAAAAATAATTTGCAATCCGATTGCATGCAGCGACTATCACGTAAATGTGAATTAATCCTAAGTCTTTGAATGTTCACTGTTGAATACAGAGCTGGCTCACAAATCTTCAAAAGGAACAGTCCGGTATTGTCATAATTGCTAAGCTTTGCGGGCGGATTGCCAATCGCAGTATGATATTATTAAGTACATAGGTGGATGCTGTTGCCTAACCATGTAAGCCTTTTACTGTACCCACAAGAAACGCTTTGACTATAAAGGATTCAGTTCATGTTAATGTCTTAAGGTTTTTTGTCGGCAAAATTAATTTGTTATCAATTTACCTCCTGCCACCAACACAGTCCGTCTTCAATCGTTCTGTACTTTTCGGTTTCAGAGGAATTTCCTTCCATTTACAATTATGTTGTGGAATGAGCTCATTCCTGAGGTTTTCATGAGATACTATAATAATAATAAATCATTTATTTTATCTCCACAAATTACCAATATACAGTTGTGTTGATGAATACAGCAGTTTGGTAGGTACTTACACGTAATTTGTGGGAGATCTGGTGTCCAAACTAAGCCGAAGCCTGTATCTCAGAGCACCAGGCACTATAGCATAGACTTCTTCAAGAAAGGAGTTTAAAGTTTGTATAGGTTCGGCAACGCGCGTCGTACTTCGGCTATTGCAAGAAGCCATAAAGTATGAAAATTGCTTACCATCGGCAAATATACAGCCGGACTGATGGTAAGCAGTTCTCATAGTCTATGGATGTCGGCCTATTAGAAAAGTTGTTGGTTGTTCCAGCAACTTTTCCAATTGGCCACCATGTACCTGTAGCCGCGTTACTCCGACTTCGGATACAGTTATATAACCGTGTGTGCATCTATGTATATAGTTATTTTTATACTACCAAGGTGGCAAACAAGCATACGGTTCGCCTGATGGTAAGCAGTTACCGTAGCCTATGGACACTTGCAACACCGGGGGTATCAGGTGCGCGTTGCTGACATTTTAAAAACATCCCGCTTATAACTTCTTCCTTAAAGAACACCATGCTATACTTACTTGTACTTACTTACATACATCTCAACCTATAAAGTATAAACGTCCCACTGCTGGGCACGGGTCTCCTCCATTAATTTGGAGGGATATTAGCCTACTATACCACGCTGGCCAGACGGGTTGGTATAGGGTTTTGTTTCGAGTTTTCCCTCTCATGCAGTAGATATTTTCCGCCTGACTTATTCCCTTAGTCGACTCTTACGACACCCACGGGATGGAATGGGGTGGTGACACTTGTATTCTTAATCCGTCACCTCACGGACTGTACTTGTACTATATATATATTATATCGTACTTACTTATACGACATATTTTAATGATAGACGGCAAAAAGTATAATAAAAACTTTGAATATTTTTGCTTACTTCTATAGTACATTGACTGTTAACGCAGATTTAATTAATTTTACTAATACGTTGGGTGCGGACTGTGATTAGTGACTCATAACTGGGATGGGACTTTTCCTGACACGTCTTTGTTCTTTGTGACGTATATGTTTACCATAGCTAGTAATTAACATATTAATATAACAGCGTGGCACCTTTTTGCGTATACGAGTGGGTAGAGATTGACGACACCCACGTTAAAAATAAGGTTAATCTCGATGGAGCCCTGCGTGGAAGATATAATGCCTTAACACAGATGTTCTATTTGTGAGTGACAAAATCCGATGCTACCATCAGACTTAGACAAAGGCTGATGCTACCATCGGACTTTGTCCGTGAGGGAACAGCAGTGAGGTAACAAATAGTACATCTGTGTCGTCGTTGTATGGCAATCTGACAATTCTGACATGGCCGACATGAGCAGGCGTCGGACCAATGGCGTTACACACAATCCAAGGAACGGTAGCGTAAATACAGCCAATTTCCTAACACCAGGGATTTTTCTTATATTTCAGGACAGAAAAATCCAATATCTATTTTTGTCTGATCAGGGATGCAAACCCGGTACTTCGAACTCAACAATCATACTCAACGACCATTAGGCCAACGAGGCAGTCACCTTCCCACTTATAATTCATTTATTTATTTATTTATAAGTCAAACATGGACCACATTACACATACATAAATAATTAATTTAAAATTACAAATTAAAAATGACATTAACAATAAAATTAAATAATAATAAAATAACAAATAATAATAATAATAAAATAAATTGAATTAAAATAATATTTGTATATTAGCCCGTACATGTACCACGTCACAGTGGTACATATACAGGCAGTCAAAACGCTCGGCGAAAGTGCGCAGGATACTGTTCGGGCTGACCCGCACCCTGCGCACCAGGGATGTGCACCGCTTGCGCATGGTTGTATAAAAACAATCCACGCGCGCTTCGGCGAACATCCCCGAGGCGCTACAGAAGCGAGGCAGCCCCAACAGCACCCTGAATGCATTATTGTATTGTACGCGTAGAGCGTTGTACTGCTTTTGTGTATAACTCAATGTAAATGTATAATTGCAAAATGCACTAAATAGGGTGATTTTGACGTCCCTCCAACAGCGAGCAAATCTGCGATCTATCATATTCGCACGAACAGATATATATTATGTATTATGTGCTTTTGTAAAATAAAAAATACTGTTACAATAATTCCTCCTAAACAAAGATTGTGTTCGGAGATGACTTTCATAAAGGTGAAGAAGAATGAAAGCAGAAATGAAGAGACGTTGTTACGTCAAATTGTGCGGCAAAAGGAAATGTTGGTATTATTACATGTTAATGATATATGAATGCGGCAGCTATGAAAAACTGTACATGTGTGTATCACCATTGAAATTTACTGCTGATTCACGTCCGCCGTATTGTGTTGTTATTTCAGTTGAGTGACTGGGGTGAAGTGAAATAAATGAAACTATGTTACACAAACGATTGAGCAAATATTTCATCAACTTGTTGCCCCAAAGGACATGGAAAAATCATTGTTCTGAGCCCGATAACGTCCTTCAGTGAAAGTTTAATAGAGGTCGCTTTTAGATTGTGTTCTTTGTTCGCTCGCCGAGTTAGTAATGTGTATTACTAGTGAGTATCGTGTTTATTGTTGCCGTGGAAAGTTCTCGATATTTACTAGGCTCGTGTTATTGTAAGTACTTGTATAAACGCGTGGAATATTTGTGCAGCCGCGGGCGTGGGCTAATCGCGGTGTCCAGGAATATTTACTGCCCCCCGGGAGGCGTCAACTGATAATATGTTCGGCCCTGTTGTAAAAATCGTTGTTCATTTCAATGTCGGGACATCGTATGACATAAATAATTCGATAAACTCCTTTGAATCTTGAAAAACTTTAATGTAAATGTAACATTTATAATGATTAATGATAACAAAATGTAACGGCTTGAGCCACTGTCTCGAAAGATCTCTTTTATTACAATATTTTTGCGTCACTTTGTATAGAAATATTCAAATGATTTATGGTCCTCACAAAATTCTAAACAATGGGTATCGACGATATGTCATTATACATAGCTAGAGTACTATACATCCCTCGCACACGAGTATTTTTGTGAAATCACAACTCTAACCAACATTTTTGATACCTTTAACGATCACAATACATAATAATATGATAGGTATACTTAACTGGCTTGATGGCTTAGTGGTCGTGGTGTGCGACTGTCGATCACGAGATCCCGGGTTCGACTCCTGGGTCGAACCAAAAAAAGACAATAAGTTTTTCTGTCAAGATTTTTACAAAAGGTAGAAGTGTTTACACCACCGTGCCTGTAAACTATAGTGCTTATGGACGGCTTCTTATGGTTGCTTATTACCTGAGTTCTGAGTTACGAAATCTAATAGTCTAATTTTTCAAAATTTTAGAAAAACGTAATGTACATATATCAATGAGTATATCCTAAGATATTTGTTCGTTACAAATGCAATACTAACAGTGGGCTACAACGAGACAGCAGCGCTGCGTTTGTTAGGAGTGTTAAGTAAACATAATAGTAATATATCCGTGTGGATTACGTAGTACCAATGCTGGCGGCTCGTTGAGTGATTGGGCTTCAACTTTCCAATCGATATGAGTGAACAAACTGGGCTAGCGTGTACAATTCAACTGTTGTTTGCTTTGTAAAGGCTAATGAAAGTATCGAGCATTGAAATTGCTAGCTTATTTGTTACTGTCCCTTTGCTGTGCGACATTAACCGCCTTACATGTTATACTTTGTTACTAACAATTATAGGGGAAATACCTACAATGTTATTTACGAATTTTGTTAGATATGCCAAGGTTTTTCAACGATAAATTTTATACTTTACAAGAATATATTTAAACAAGCTTTTGTTTCGTAGTTTATTTGTTTTTTTCTAATTCTAAATTCTAATATTAATTTTTAAATTTTACTTCTAACTAGCCCAAAGATGAGGCGGCTTTAACCTGCCAACTTTATCATCACTCCTTGGACTCTCTTGAACTTCATGATTGACAAACAAAGCAATCCCAATGTTTTTATGTAACTTGACATAATAAAGTATTTTTATGTCCTCTCTATAATCTAGACAGATAACTAGTAGTAAATAATACTAGATTCTTACCTAATAAGAGTACGTTCGTTAATATTATATTTCAAAATAATTATCACAGGCCAAACTTTGTACAAAGGCGGGTAAATGTATGATTTAATCATGTATTCTAAACTATAACATCGTTACGGTCCCCGGGTTGGCCACACCCATAGAGCGTTAAATGATGATCACGTAAAAGGCACAACATTAGGACAATAAAGAAGGCCTTTTGCCTATAACAATCATAATATACGAACCCTTTCGGCTTAACAACTCGGGGACCGACTAGTCGTTACCGAACTGTGTGCTTGCGAAGTGTCAATATGATTATATATAATTTTAAATGTTTTAGAAATACTCTTTGTCGAGTTATAGTGGCCTTGTGACACAGTTTGCCTATATGCTTTGATCGACTAAATTGTGGTAAATGGCTATTCTTAATCTTCATGGTCTTCAACAGTCCCAGTAAAGGTATCCAGCTAGCTGTTTGACATCCTAATTATATAATTAGTTAATATATATATGTATATATGATTTTAAGATATTTATTTTACACTGCCGTCAAACTTGACGCACGTTTAAGTGAATCAAAGTGAATATGTGACCACAATTCGAAACATCATCTATCTTTACTAATGCAGTTTTTTTGTGAAACACATTTACTTACAGAACAACACTAGTTTCGTATAATGACATATAAAACATTATTTATATCGACATAGTAGGTACATAAGTAAAATTTTCTGTTTCGTGCTAGTTAATTAAAATTTACCTCATCAACGTAATTATCTGAATCGGCTTATATTGTATTGAGTCAGAGCGAATAAAAGGCGCTGTTATTTCTCGTTTACTGTTACTCATTACAGTTCATGGGCTATTCTAACCCTCTCTTGTATTACTATCGCTTCATTCCTTGTGAGACAAAGCTTCTAACCCTTAGCTAATACTCATCATACATCAGGATAAAGAAACACATGAATGAAATAAAAAAGTATTCTAGCGTTTCTTTATGACCGCTAAGTCTTCCGAATCATTAGACAATTCGCAAACACGGAGCGTCGATAGCTTGATAAATCCATTACGAAATAGTACGACAAAAAAAACAAAGAATTCCTTTCGTTCCGTAATCTTATCGGGTGTTTTTTCTACGGTCGACAAGTGGTGTCAAATATTTCACGGCGCAAAATGAGAGTGGTGGAATTTTGGGGAAGTTTCCTTTCTAAACGAGGCAAGTTGTGCGCTCTTTTGATGTTCGAAATTAAGGACACGAGTGAAAATGGGTATTTCACATACTTTAATAAGCCTCGACGTTAAATGCTCTTGTTAATGGTGTCATGTCATGAATTACTCATATTTGTACTATTTGTTTTTATTAGAAGGTTGAACTCGTTGAGGTTGAGTTGTTAATACAAATATATTAATTATATAGCTGTATTTAATGACTCTTAACCGTCGCCTTAAATTGGAAGTACGGTCTGTTATTCCTGGTACGTAATTAGGACTGTTGTAAGCAATAAAGTTAAAAGTTGCGGAATTGTTCCCTGCGGCTTTTATCCACGATGTGCTAAAGTATGCTCCAGGTGCAAAAATGGATTGTATTATTTTATATATCCATTCATTTTAATATCGTACACTTTTTAATATATTAATAAAGGAAAATAAGGAAATGTTTTATTAGTATGATTTATTTATGTGGTTACTCCAATACTGGAAATTGTGTTTTTAATCAAAAATCCTTAGACTTGTTTTCACGTACAGGTATACAACTACATCACTGTGTAGTTATTTTGCTGTGATCTTTTACATATAAGCTGGAGGTCCTTCTTCAGTCGATTTTGCCTGCTCTTATTTATTTATTTATTTATTTATTTATTTATTTACATACCTACACTAACATTACAGGTAACCTAATGCGTTAGAGTAGTCAACAATACAAATAATAGTACATATTAAATTAATTATATCTACTTAACATAATAAACTAGAATTTTCTTAATCTATACTTAACAACTAACTAATACTATAACTTAACAACCTAAGGCTTTACAGGTCGCTTGATTAAAGTCGCTCAGTTTACAAGTAAACAAATCCAATGTACCAGCCACTATGTTGAGCGTGCGCAGCGCACGCGTCAGAGGTGCACGCTGCAGTAGTGTGGTGCGTGCACTCGGCACTACCAGTAGCTTTGGCATCTTTCGCCTACTATTGTACTCATCTGGTACATTCAGACCAATTTGCCTTAGAATGGCAATATTTGATGCATCACCACGTAGAACCTGCAACAAATATGTGGCTAGTGCTACTTCGCGCCTTATTTCTAATTTACAGTATCCCACCATACCCAGAACAAATAAGGTAGGATACAGTAATGGATAACCCGGGTATACTCCGTATAACTTCAAGTACATAAACCTAAGAAACTTGTTCTGTATTCGTTCTAACATAATTATGTACTTGCTTTCACTCGGACTCCAAATAGCCGAGTTGTACTCTAGATGGCTTTTAACAAGAGCTTCATACAAAGCCCTAATAGCCCTTAAATTAGTGAACTGGTTCGCGTGCCTTAAAACGAACCCTAAATTGCGGTAGGCCTTCTTGCAAACATCCACGACATGCTTTCTGAAGTATAAATCCGCAGTGAAGCGGACGCCGAGATCTTTCACCTCCATGACACGTTGCAACGGCTTACCTTCGATGGTATATTGGTGGTGAAGTGAAGTGTGTGTGCGCGTAAACGAGAGCACCGAACATTTGGTCACGTTAAAATAAAGTTTGTTTTCCTGACTCCACTTGGAAGCTCTATCTAGATCCCGTTGTAGTATGTCATGATCGGCCATATCATTTATAGTATGAATCAGCTTTAGGTCATCTGCAAAAAGTAGGCATGTTGAGTCACGAACTACTCTAGGCAAGTCGTTCACAACAAGAGTAAAAAGGAACGGCCCTAAATTACTACCTTTATTCTTATGGTACCCTGCCTCTCTCTATATTATTGCAAATAAGTTTTGCTAAATAACGTTCATGTCATGGGATTTCTTTTGAGTTACATAAAGACAGTATGAAATTGGCTTTGTAGAATTCACGCCATGTGATTTACAAGAGCGAGCAAACTCGGCTGACATCTTCAGAAGACCACAGCCAAAGAAGCCAGCCAAGTACAGGTTTCCAGCGTTTATTTAGGGATGTGTTTTTAACGAAGCGTTTTAATATCCCAGGGATTCCATCACAAAACCCTGGTGTTAAAACTTTTGAGTTACATAAACACTGTATGAAAATGGCTTTGTAGAATTCACGCCATGTGATTTACGAGAGCGAGCAAACTCGGCTGACATCTCCAGAAGACCACAGCCAAAGTAGCCAGCCAAGTACAGGTTTCCAGCGTTTATTTGAGGATGTGTTTTTAACAAAGCGTTTTAATATCCCAGAGATTCCATTACAAAACCCTGGTGTTAAAACTTTTGAGTTACATAAACACTGTATGAAAATGGCTTTGTAGAATTCACGCCATGTGATTTACAAGAGCGAGCAAACTTGGTTGACATCTCCAAAAGACCACAGCCAAAGTAGCCAGCCAAGTACAGGTTTCCAGTGTTTATTTAGGGATGTGTTTTTAACGAAGCGTTTTAGTATCCCAGAGATTACATCACAAAACCCTGGTGTTAAAACTTTTGGGTTGGCAACGTGCAAGTGATATTTGCGGTATCACAAGCGTCCATAGGCTACTACGACGTGACTGCTTACCATCAGGCAGGTCATTCGCTTGTTTGCCACCTACGTAGTATATAAAAAAAACTTCAGAATTGTTAATTGTAACTTATTTCATAAAACAAACAATATATTTATACGTTACATTGTTTGCAGAGGTATTATATATTTTTATGTATTCAAACAAGATTGAAAGTCTAGACGTAAATAATTGGTTTAACGTCAAAAGTATCAATGTTAGGGTCGTTTAATGAATACGGGCGTACAAGATCGATTCAGTTTATGTAAAGTGTACATACACTTTATCAATTAGTGGGGACAAGTTTATTCAATAATGAACGAACCAGACTTATCTAATCGTATTGGTTTTGTTAGGATCTATTATTTCTCATATAGCTCGTATAGGTTTGGTTGGACTCTTTGTTTTTGAAGATTATTATACTACCTTGTTCCGCGGTATTTTCACCAAATAACGAAACAGCATACTTTTTAAAGACATTTTTATCAGAAGTTATATTTTTTTGACAATTGAAATAGAAAAAGGTTTAGATATTTAATCTTGATTTGTAATCTTCTTATAGTTATATAATATTTTTAGCAAAAAAACAAACCAAAACCAAAACAAAACCACAACAAAAACCTTTAAACCCCTAGTCTAACGTAGGTGAATACCTACGTTAGAAAAATTCATTCTGTTTAAATAAACAGAATGAATTTTCATACAAACTCTAATCTCACTTTTTCTCCCTTAAATGCATTATTTTTTTAAATCGAACCATTTACAGCAAAAGTGCATCACATGACCATTCAAAGTAGCCCAAACACGGCTAGATTACATTGTTTAATTATGGAGTTCTGTTGCCTACCCTCCGGCTTGATCATCAGTTAATTTCAATTGTACCATTTTAATTTTCTAAATAACATTTGCTTAGTAATAGTTGCTTAACAACCTTAATCAAAACTTATCTAATCGTCATTTGTGAAATACTTATTTTTGAGAAGTTCTGTGGTCATGTGATGCACTTTTGCTGTAAATGATTCGATTTAAAAAAATAATGCATTTAAGGGAGAAAATGTGAGATTAGAGTTTGTATGAAAATTCACTATGTTTTTTGAAAATTCTACAACTTGCCGCATTGAAGTCGGGTTTTCTTTTTACAATTATTCTTTATTTTAAACATTTCACCTCTGAAATATAATATTCTTTTAAATACAGATTCTCCGGTGAAAAAGAGGTCGTAAATCGATTATAAATGCCGTTTTTCTAAATACCTCGAAATATGGTGCCAATACTAAAACGTGGGGTTATGGAATATATAAGTTGCCTTTACCTTAGATGTTTTTTTATCTATTTATTTATTTAAGGAACCTCTACAACTTTTTGAAAAAGGTACATACAAATTTCCTATTCCAAAGGTATTCTAAGCCAATTACAGAGTTCCACAATATGCATTATGTGGAGAGATATAACTTAATTAAGTTCCTATAGCCAAAATATTAGAACATAATTTTAACAAAAAAAAACCGACTTCAGTATGAAAAATGAAAAATTGAATGAAAAATTATTTATTTGAACACAGACAGAGACAACACAAGCTATATTAACAGAAATATAACAATTAAAAGAAAAAAGAAAGAAGAACCAAAAATATATATGTATATATATAGACATAAAATAAGACACGTTTAATAAATGCTGTGTATGCCTCAGAGCTGTGCCAAATAGGTCCAGTTCAGCATAGGTCTAAACATCTGTTGATGTTCGACGCTGATTTTCAACTGAACCTAAACATAAACCTAAACATAAACATCACGGATGCAAAAACAAGTTTGTTATATATATTGTACATAGATAAAATGGCAATAATTATGTATAGTGTGTATATATATTTCAATCAGTACGGCAAGTTGTAAAATTTTCAAATATTTGTTTGTTACAATCGAATAAAATCGACTGAGCGTGCATCGCGTCGGGCTGAACACAGGTCAAGTAGGTATTAAAAGCAATATTTAATTTGTGCAATCCGCGCTCAATTCATTCACGTCATTATTTCTTATTAATAGTTGCTTAGCAACAATAACCGAAACTTATCTAATCGCCATCAGTAAAATACTTATTATTGAAAAGTTCAGATGGCCATCTGTGGTCTTCTTCATCAGTTTTACTTCACCAAATTACACTTTCTGAATGCAAATGATTGATTAGTTGTTAAAAATATTGAAATTGCTATATGTGTGCCTATAACTTTTGAGGAGTTCCCTCAATTCCTCATGGATCCCATCATCAGAACTTTCTTTTGATGTAATGGGACCAAACTGAAAGTATGTCCAGTCAGACAAAAAAATATTTTTTTAAATCGGTCCATAAATGACGGAGTTATGCGGTAACAAACATAAAAAAAAAAATACACACAAATTGATAACCTCCTCTTTTTGAAGTCGGTTAAAAAGGAAACAAAAACAGTGGTTAGTTCCCAGAGCTCTTTTGGAAAGCGCTGTTCTAGCAGCAAGAGGAACTTCGTTTCTTAGGTTAGAGTTATACTTAAAAGTTAGTTCTAAAAAGTTAATAAAATTTAATAAAAGGATTTCAATAGGAAGGCAATAAGCTGAGATTTGATTTAGTTCCGTTTAAAGAACGTCTTAGCAACTCAAGTTGGAATTCTATTTCTTGCCTCTTTATAGTCAATCTATTTTTATATTCGTACAATATTTGTACGTAGCTCATTGTGCTGAAATATACAGATTGTGTGTTGTGTAATACAAAATAAATAACTGAAAAGTAAGGTTATATTTTCAGGACCGTTACACTATTCATCTTACAGAAGACATGGAATTGTCAAACCTCCATTCATATTTAAATTACTCCGCAGTAAATCATAATAATATAGAGGGGGCTATAAAAATATCAAGTACAGAGGTCGGTCCTCCCCCCGGTGAGGGACGGGCCGCGGCAGTGTACCTCCTGTCACCGGCGAATATTAAAAATATTGTGTGAAATTGTATCAAATGCCTGCCTCAGGTGCACGTCGAATACACGATCAGGATATTTGGATACTCGTTACATGTTTTTCGCGGTTAACCGTCCGCAGTTCTGATGAGCGTGTCGGTCAGTTATGTTGATATGTTATTGACAAGTTATATTAAAGTCTCACAGTTGGACGCCTAAAAATTTACAGTACATAGATAAATAAAATACAGTTTTTAAAAGAGCACGCTTGATAAAACTGTGACAATTTATTTGTTCGTTTTAGATAAAATAAAACAGAAAAAAACGTAATTGGTGGAGTGTTTTGAATTAAAAAATGTAAATAGCATTACGTATAGGGCAACACAGCGCCGGGTATCGCCTGTGTCGGATGACCGTCGTAATTACTCTTCCACGCTCCAAGCCTCATCATCGTCTATTAAAATTCATCCATATACACGACCTTTTCCTCTATGAATAAAATTATAACATTAAATAGACATATTATATGTTAAAGCCCTCGTATTTTTATAATTCCTTTGATATTATTAAAGTGAACAAAGTTTGCTCGTTTCATATTATCATTATATTACATGAAACAGATTTAATTCTAACATCATAAAGAATTACTGATGTTACCTAATTTGTTCGAAGACAAAGGTTCACAAATTTTAGAAGTTCTTCTCCTGTTAAGTATAATACCTACTCATAATATTAGGCAATCTGAAAGTCGAATCTTTAGAGGTTATTTTTATATTTAAGAGGGAAGATACCTAATATACAGTAACGACACATTTGGTAAAACCGCTCTTTTGAAATTTGAATTTGAGCGGCACATTACTCTGTAAATGACTGGCTATAAAGACTTCAAACGCAGGCTAATCGTGGCTTCCGACCTTTTAGGGCAGTGAAGAAGGACCCCAAGTACCTGACAAAACGTTTCCTTACTATTGAACAACCGTATTTTAAGTATGTGTAAGGTCAAGTGTAAAAAAGACCTTTTCATAAGTCAGGAAAATTCAATGATCGAGGGGATTTATCGAGTTATCTCAGGTAAATAGATATTTTACGTAAATTTTATCCGAGTAAATGTTATCCATTGAAGTTTAATGAAGTTTAAGGCATACCTTTATCATTTTTATGAAGATAAGATTTTAAGAAGATAGAAGATATTTATATAATTTACTCGCTTAATAAAATACTTACTTACTTTGTCTCAAATTTACCGTAAGTATGGATTAACTAACAACTTCGAGTATAAGAGCTTACGACTTTTAAACAAATATAAAACAACGGGCATTGCTAGTCATTTTGACTATATTATAACAGGCATGATGTCAGTCCCAGTAACCTGGTCGAAACGCCAAGCAATCTGAAAGTTGATATTGAAATGATCGCGTTAATACCCGGACCTTTATATAATGTACCGCGACTTCGCCCGGGTTAAACTATTTGCAGCTCAACTTTCTTATTTTTTTACATAAGAACCTTCTCCTGGCAATAACGAACATAGCAAAAAAAGAATTAGGGAAATCGGTTCTGCTGTTCTCGAGACTTGCGCTTAGCAACACATTCAGCAGTTCATTTTTATATTATAGATATCTTGCAATGCGAAAATTTTAAGCAAATTTTGTAGTTTGTTAATAACAATTTATTTCAAAGCATTGTGCCCAATCGTGACGTAATAGTAGATACGCTAAATGAAGCGCTGCTCACATTCAGTTACCCAACTAGAACAACACCGAAGTAGTGATCCGAAGTTCAGTGTGGCAAGTTGTTCATATTTCTTAGTAACGCGCCAGCACTCAGTAGACGTTTTGTTTTCATTATAGCACCGATTGGCGGGCGCCGCGAGTGACACACAGCTGCGTAGTCGTGTGAATACAACACAATGCATTCATATATAAATAAGTTTAATTTAGATAATTGATCCATTGCTAATAATAGCTGTACCTACTTACATAAAAAACATCACATCTATACAATGCTAATACTAGGTGCTTACAGTAAAATACCGAAACACCTCGGATTTAGTTTTATTTGAAAAGAAAATAAAAAATAAAACTCACGAGGTTATAAGCTGGTTTCACTATGTAGTTTTTCCTGCAACATTATGAAACATCACTCCACGACGTAAACAAGCGGTGGACAAATTCGAACTCCGGAGTAGGAGCTCGGATGGCACAATTAATATTTAAGTATATTTGAGCTGATTGCATAGCAAAAATGCTAAAAGTATTTAATAACATTATGAAAACCTAGCGGAAAGTACCGCTAGCGCCGCACATACCAGAGTAGGTATAAACCATTTCGGTGTGTTAAATATGCCCCGTTAAAATATGGATGTCCAATTTTAAACAATTTTCATACATTATTGGCACAAACTGACAGACCGTGTCAAGTGGCGTACTTTTTGGGAGGTTTATGTCCAACAGTGGACTGCGATAGACATGGATAAAAAAATATTCTACTTGTATCTGTTACTGCTTCTGAACAGACTGCTTTCAGGTTTAACCTGTACCATAAATAGCATTGTATATTAATACGTGAAAAAAAAAAACTTTGTACCCGTTTTGAAGCACATTGCGCGCACGGAGGATAGTCAGATTTGGCATAGTGAAAGCTCATACGGAGAAAGATTGCAGAAAGCAATGACGAAAGTAATAATAAATCTGCATATTTAGAATGCCGTTGGAGTTGGACCTAACAGGCTTCAGCACCTACGTACATTGTTTTCTCATAACAGCATGGAAGCCATCTGTGTACGCTTCTGCGGTCATGTTTGAGGCGCTGCAAACCGCAGCAGCACCCTAAACCTTGCAAGTGTGTACAACTTAAAATATATGCCTGTAGCTTCAGGTAGTATGGCTTGGAATATATGCCTGTAGCTTCAGGTCTTCCATAAATACAAGTGGAACTAAACAAACAAGCAATAGAGCGCACATAAAACTGTTACAGCGGCTCTCGGCGCCGCTCCCTTGGTAATGTTTCATTGTGCAAAATGCTATAAAAATCGTCGTAAAAATTTATAAAGCTACTCAATAAAATGTACACTTGGAATTTTGTGAGCTCGAATATTACTTCAGGTTAGCATCGAATAAAATACGTCCAAATTGTAAAAGTAGAACAGTTTTTATGATTCAAACGAAAGAATAAGATACTGTATTATATGATATTGAATTGTACTTACCTGATTGTTTCGACTTCTGAAGCTGCCTACCATGACGACCTTATAACGATTTATTTTTGATCTCAATTTGAAATTCGCAAGATATCAAGTTTAATACATAGCTACTAGTAGTTGTGAATGTTCGAATTTCAAATTAAGGTGGAAAATAAATCGTTATAAAGTCGTGATGATACAGTCTTTGGTGATGTTCCACCCGCTAAAAGGGAATAAACTATGGTATGACTCTAAATTATAATTGAGGGATAAGTACTAGTCGTGCGGATGTTGAGATGTCTAGCGCTGTATCAAACTTGCTGCGATCAATCCATAGATGGGTTGCTGTATTTTAAAAACACAGCGACTTATATCCTGCATCGCTGACTGATCTCTGTTGAGGTTGGACGCCATGACCGGAATTGGTCTGGTGACTTGCAATTTATACAGCCAAGTTATACATATTCATAGCCACAAAAATGATGCAAAATTATTCTTGTGTAGTTTACTGATTGGTTATGCAGTGGTTTGTTTCGAGTAATCGACGGGTAGATATTAATGTAATCATGCATTATTTACCTACCTCTAAATTACTTGTTTCAACCATGGTCACAAGCAGACTAGTAAAGCAATGTTAGGATTTAAAATCGTCAAAATTGATTCTCATACTTTTTTCCACGTACCCAGCGTTATCCGTCGAGAGGTAGCGTTATTTTAATCACTGGATTTCACATAGTTTATAGTTTAGAGCTTAAAAGTTTCAATATGGACGTCTGTTGAATTTTTCTGCTGCTTGATTTCTATAACATCGTACGATCCTCAAATATCTATAATTTACTATTACACATTTAAGATAGAGTATCCTTGGGATACTCTATTTTAAATGCCCAGCATTGGGACGTTTATGGCTTGAGAGGAAGGAAGATCCCAGGGATAGGAAAAGGTTTCATTCAAAACGCATCCCTGAATGAACGTTGACCTGTACACTCACACAGAAACATAACCACGCCGCTGTGTGCAGTTATTTGGCTGTGCTCTTCTGTAAGGTCCTTCCCCAGTCGGGTTTGCTCACTCTTACCTCTCTTACTGATCTCTCGACATTTTAATAGTATAAATTGTAACTTTTAAATTGCCTCGATAATTCCGAAATGGAGGAATCTTAGTAATCGATGACAAAAACACTTAATCGTACTAGGAGTACTGAAAATGATGAGATTTAATTCGACAGTGATTAGTGTCATATTCGAGTAGATATTGGGTGATCGTGGATTTGCTTTCTTACGTTTTTTTTTCTTGTTAAGATTAGTTGTGAAGTCAGAATGAATAAATATATAACTGCACGGTTGGTTCAGTGGCTTAAGTAAGACCTCGCCATTTACTACGGCGTGTTGTGGGTTCGATCCTAACACACGGGATAAAAAATTGTGTGATCCATAAATGGTTGTACAGTCTACCGCGACATAGGGCTTATTCCCAAATGCGGGAGTTGTCGTTATAAAATAAAAAATATAAAGAATTATATTTTTTTTCTTCTTCAACCCATATTCCTGAAGCTATTCCTACTTATACAAAATACTATTATTAAAAAACAATCGGTCCGTATGTAGTGTCAACGTGTCGGCCTAGTTAACTCTCTTCCGATGTCTTACTACAGAGCTGTGAATAATTTTACAGGTGTTACTGTTGCATAATAAACAGTATTTGTTGACCATTATAAGGCTTACTTGCTAGTTCTTCTCATGGCTATACACCTAATTTACGGCTAATTCGCTGACATCTTTTTGGATTATGTGCTTCATTCATAATCCCTAATAAGTGTTACAGTGGACGTCATCAAACTGAGATGATGATGATGAAGTGTTACTATGATTAATTTTAATTGGGTTCGATTCCCACCCAGGACAAATATTTGTGTGATGAGCACAATTGTTTGTTCTGTGTCTGGGTGTAATTTATCTATATTATGTATGTATTTAGAAATATATAAGTATGTTTATCAGTTGTCTGGTTACCATAGTACAGGCTATGCCTAGTTTGGGATCAGGTGGCGATGTGTGAGTTGTCCCAATATATTATTATTATTATTATTATTAATTAAAGCGAAAATCAAGAGTCACCGTCATAGTGCGTAGCTAAAGACGCCATTCGGAAACCACCGCTAGACCACCCGGTGTGTTTGTATTAATGATGATGGTAGAAAGAAAACAATTATATATTTTTAAATGCTACCCCAGGTCACAGATAATATAATACATCCTAGCACATTATTACCTTAGTGTTCAATATAACATAGCTGTCTACAATTATTCATTTTAATATGTACCTACTTCATTTACGTATTTCTGCAACACCCTATGGTTGACTGGTACTGATAATGCCTCAGGTAATAAAGCCGCCATTACCATTGTGTATAAAGTTTTAAAAAAATAGCCCTGGTGTTTATTTTTGGGTAGGCAACGCACAAGTGATACCTTTGGTATTGTAAGCGTCCATAGGCTACGGTAACTACTTACCATCAGGCGGGCGGTATGCTTGTTTGTCATATATGTAGTATAAAAAAATATACCTACTTAACCACTTACTGTGGTGGGCCGTATTTTTTGTTTGTCACCTATGTAAGTGACAAACAAAAATACGACCCACATATATTTTTTTCTAAAATTGATCTTTATACTATGTAGTATAAAGACCAATTTTAGACTGAAGTCACTCAGTTCAAGGGCGTATATAGCCTACATAAAGATATATTACAGTCGACATTATAAGTGACCTAATAAATTAAATTATAGCGTCTATAGGCTACGGTAATTGCTCTCCATTAGACAGACTCTATGCTCATTTGTCACTTTGGTAATATAAAAGAAATTAATATTATGTTTTCTGCGAAGTTGCGAGGCAAACACATCCTCACATCACTGGGCTGCTTCGTGCTATCAACACACGCCTTCTCTACAACAAATGCAAAATATGGAAAACTAAAAAAATGCATTGAATTACATCGTCATGAATTAATGACGCGACATGTCGGACGCGACGCGACTGTTGCAGGCGACACTCGTCATAAACTTATTATACTCGTATATTTTCGTTTGGTACATTTGTATTGAATGCTGAATTTTCTTATTTGTCGTAGCTTGTCAAATTTCGATGTCGTTGTTTTTTTAAAAACAACAAGAGAACAAGCTTTGAGTTCCTTTTTTAAAACCTATTATGGAACAACTCACACGCACGGGCTCCATCCCAAACTAGTCAAACCTATATTATGTGCACTAAACAACTCGTAAACATACATATTACTATTATATAAATAAATTAGCGGCCCGCCACGGTTTCGCCCAGGTTACTTTCATACTTCTTAGTTTGAAAATGAAAGACTTCTAAACGGGGTGAACTTTTCCAAAAATCACTTTTTAGTGTGCATTTACTTAATTTATGGAACCTATGTGCAAAATTTCAAGTTTGTAGCCCCAGCTGTTTAGGCTCTGCGTTGATGAATCAGTCAGTCAGTCAATTAGTCAGTCAGCCGGACAAGCAATTATATATGTATGTATAGAAGATAAGTTGGTCTTCTTCTTATCTTCTTCTTCTTCTTATCGTTTGGTTAGTGGCCAACCTGGTGACAGAGTTATTTAGATCGCCCATATTTAGGCCTCTGTCGTGATCTAACGACTGATAACAGTCAGGACCGACTTTTAACGTGCTCTCCGAAGCACGGAGACACTCAGATGAAATACCACTATGCGGTCACCCATCTATAGGGTTACCGCGCCCTTGGTAGCTTAACCCGCTGATCGTTTACCGAACAGCGAGTGAACCTGGCTATGAGCGCCTCGATAAGTTGGTTATCTATAGGTATCTACTACTAGTAGCGTTTCATCATAATTCTGCATATAGATAATAACATAGGTGATTAATATAAGACTGTAACAAGCTTTCAATATATTACTTAACTAGCTTCCTAACATGGCTTTGCCTGTCTGTACAATCCCACGTGAACAGTCATTTTTAACCGACTTCAAAAAGAGGAGGTATGGAACGATTTGAAAAATTATTTTTTTGTCTGACTGGACATACTTTCAGTTTAGTCCCATTATCATCAAAAGAAAGTTCCGATGATGGGATCCATGAGGAATTGAGGGAACTCCTCAAAAGTTATAGGCACACATATAGCAATTTCAATATTTTTAACAACTAATCAATCATTTGCATTCAGAAAGTGTAATTTGGTGAAGTAAAACTGATGAAGAAGACCACACATGGCCATCTGAACTTTTCAATAATAAGTATGTTACTGATGGCGATTAGATAAGTTTCGGTTATTGTTGCTAAGCAACTATTAATACGAAATAATGACGTGAATGAATTGAGCGCGGATTGCACAGATTAAATATTGCTTTTAATACCTACTTGACCGTTTTCCGAAGTCGGTTTTTTTTTGTTAAAATTATTCTTTATGTGTTTCTCTGTGTAAAACGACAGAACGGATCTGGATGATGATCCAGATCCGTTTAGTCGTTTTAACGTGATTGAATAACAAACATCAATACATTCATTCAAACTTTCGCATTTATAAATATTAGTATATAGCTGTTCCCCGTGGTTTCACCTGTGACTAGTTTGGATTTTATCCCAATACACGTTTTTGGTAACTACTCAGCTTATCAGGTGACTTTTATCAGCAAGTAACCATAACTATATCGTGATGTTAGATAGCCAATAACCCTCTTCAATAAATAGGCTATAAAGTGCACAAAGATTTATTCAAATGAGACAGGTACATAGATCCTGAGATAAGCGCGTTCAAACAAACTTTCCAGCTTTATTATATTCTGAAATAAAGCAATACCTATCTCATATTTCAATACTTTTCTTATATTACACTTTTAACTGTTTTCAGGTGTCATAAAACTGTCTTAGTCTCAGAATATATTTTACAGCCTAATATTGTTATCTGCCGCATGTCAGACGACCAATGGGCCAAACTCACAACCCAGACCCAGATGGAGATGGCGGGATGACTTGTACTCATTTATCGCAGACTGGTCCTTAGCGGCTATAGACAGAAAGAAGTGAAAAGAAAGTAGGGAAGCCTTTGCCCTGCAGTGGGACAATACGGGCTTATAATCAATCAACACACACAGGACAAAGGCATCTCCCAACACGCGTACACGGTCCTCCGCCTTCCGCATCCAGTCCGTCCCAGCGACCTTTTTAGGTCGTCGGTCAACCTCGCTGGGGGCCGCCCTACCTTATGCTTACCCAGTCGCGGTCTCTACTCTATGACACGTCTGCTCCATTTCAGCCGTCGGTCCTTCTGCAGATGTGACCAGCCCATTGCCACTCCAGCTTACTAAGTCTGCGAGCTATGTTGGTAACTTCTTTTTTTAAAATTATTTATTGATATCTATACATAGTAAAAGAACATTACAAAAATTGTACAACGCAAACTTTGTGGTTTATCCGTGTAAAATACCTTACAGCTATTTTCTAATTCTGCTGGTGTTGCTATCGGCGAATCAAACATATATACGAGTATTTGTAGATAACATGTATTAAAATAAGTTAAGGCAATGGTGTATTATACCATACACATCTACTTCTATGTATTTGTAAACAAACTATGGTTCTAAGTCGGATTTATATTATCTTATATATAAAATTCTCGTGTCACAATGTTCGTTCCCGTACTCCTCCGAAACAGCTTGACCGATTCTCATTAAAATTTTGTGAGCATATTGAGTAGGTCTGAGAATCGGCCAACATCTATTTTTCATACCCCTTAGTGATAAGGGTGGTCCACCCTTAATTTTTTTAGACATTTTTTTTTGTTTTTATTTTTTTGTGATCCAGCATATAGATATACATACAACCCTTAATTTTCACCCCTCTACGATCAACCCCTATTTTTTAATAGCGATATTACCATTTTAGTAGCAAAACAACATTTGCTGGGTCAGCTAATATAATATAATATTGTTAGATAAGATATCAGTACATCTACGCAGACATGTCGTAACCGACGCATTTTAGTGAGACAGGTATCGTGTGTGATGTGTCTATGTCTACGCGCCACGCCGGTCATGCACTTCGAGTACTACTTTTGATTCAATTTATTTTGTCTGTGCGTCGATCTAGGTCAACGGCCGTTGGCGACAACGTTCAATAATATCGTGCGTACGTTTTAAATACATTCTCATTACAAACTGCATGTGATAGTCACCTCGTTATATCCATTGCACGGTGAGTTACTGTTTGATTCCCACACGAAATATTACTAATATTATGAATGGATGGATGGATGTTTGTAACTTAATTAAGCCAGAATAGCTGAACGCTAATGATGAAATTTGGCATAGGGATAGATATAACACATAGGCTATTTCATGTAACGAAAAAATTTACGGTAGTAACTATATTAGTAACGCTTCACTTGCTCTTCTTGCTTTTGCGTTAATGTGGCACTTGTCCGCGGAAGCAATAATAATAGTAATACCACAATAAATGGAATACTACACCCTGCGGCCAAGTCCTTCTTCATAACGTGGTGCAAGTACGACAGGTACTATTTGTACTACTCAATAAATGTCTTGAAATTTGAATTGCATTTGAAAAAAAAAAAACTTATTTATAAATTTAAAAGTTTGTGGGGATGGATGGATGGATGTATATAGGGATGTAGACTATAATTTAAGTGTAACAACTTAAATTATAGTTTGGACTAGCAAAAAGGCTACATATTCAAATTCAAATTCAAAATTCTTTATTTCATTATACAGTAAAACAATAACTGGTTAGTAGCTGGAACCTTCCGTTAAGCAAAACAATGCCTGTTTTGGAAAGCTCCGCTCTTCCATTAGCTAATAGACTTAAAATACATTTTAAATTTAGCTTTAAGTAATAAATAATTATAATTATAAAAAACATATCGTATAAGTTATTTCATCATTTAGTTTTTAGATATAAGTAATTCATAAACTATTACAAGTATTTTCTTGATCTTTAATTTAATCTTAACCTAGTGTGTGTGCGCGCATGCATGTGTGTGTGTGTGTTTTTTTTTTTTTTTCTTCCATCGAGGTAGGAAAATACATTTACGTATCGTCAGGCCTCCTGGCCTGGTATGTCGGACTCGATCTATATACCCATACCGACTAAAAACCTCCTCTGTCATCGACCTCTTCATCCCCCGAGGAACCGCCGCAAGGCATTACTTCACGGAGGGAGGTTCTAGCTACTGCTTTTCCTTCACCTGATTGCTATCATTGCATCTGTATCTTTTCCTGTTCAACACGTTCTCTTTGTATGCTACGGAGTTCCTTAATTACTGCTGTCGCGAAAGTGCTTGTCGCCTGCCAGACTTTCTCAGAAGAAAGCATGGCTTCTACCAGAGACTCTGGCCGCGCTTCCTGCATAAGGACGTCTTCCCAACTACGTCGGGCTAGGTCGAAGCGAGGACACGTGAAGAACACGTGCTCTGCATCTTCGTTTACCACTGGACAGGAAGGACAGTCTGGGGAAACCTCGTGCTTAAATCTATATAGGTAAGCCCGAAAACACCCATGTCCTGAGATCATTTGCGTCAGATAATGGTTGACCTCCCCATGATTGCGGTTCAACCAGGCATCGATTTGTGGAATAAGTCTGTGAGTCCACCTGCCATTCGCTGAGGTATCCCACTTAATTTGCCACCGTTTCGTGCTATTTTGTCGCTCTTCTGTGCGTAGTTCTTTAGTGCTCAACGTGGTTGTTGATTTCCGTCGATAAATGTTTTTCCGTTCTTCGGCTAGAATTTCAATAGGCAGCATCCCAGCAATAACGCACACAGCGTCTTCAGACACCGTGCGGAAAGCACTGGCGACTCTCAGTGCACTCAGCCTATATACTGGTGCAATTTTTCTTCGTGCCTCCTGTATTT
Organism: Trisateles emortualis; assembly: GCA_947095525.1. Classification (NCBI taxonomy): domain Eukaryota; kingdom Metazoa; phylum Arthropoda; class Insecta; order Lepidoptera; family Erebidae; genus Trisateles; species Trisateles emortualis. Next base: position 9,206,655 of record OX352736.1, on the reverse strand, counting down.
TAAGCGCATCAGCCCAGACAGGGATCCCATAGGTGAGTACGGATGTTACTACGGATGTCAGTAATGCTCTCCTTTTCGGCTTCGGGCCTCCTATATTGGGCATCAGCCGCGATAGGGTTGCTCTTATCAACGATGCTTTGGCACCCACATGTTGCGCCTGCTGTTTGAAGCTGAGACGGGCATCGATCATTACTCCCAGGTACCGGAGCGATGGCTGGGATTCGATGTCATGACTTCCGACTCGCAATGTTATGGTTTCCACCTTCTTCCTACTAGTGATCAGCACTGCCTCAGTCTTGTGCTCCGCTAACTGCAGTCCAACTGTGTTCATCCAGTGGCTGATCTTTTCGACAGTAGTGTCAAAGATGAAACCTATTTCTTCCAGGTGCTTTGCGACGATAACTATTGCTACGTCGTCTGCATATGCCACAAGTTTGACCTCTTCGGCCATTTTAAGTTTTAGTAAACCATCGTACATGATATTCCACAAAAGAGGACCTAGTACCGAACCCTGGGGCACTCTTCCAGTGACTTTATATCGTCTCGGACCATCTTTGGTGTCATATTTCAGGACCCTGTCAGAGAGATAGCTTGCTACCATCGCTTGCAGGTATCCTGGTACCTTCATCTCAGAGAGGGCTTTCATTATGCAATCCCACTTTGCCGAATTGAAAGCATCTCTCATTGAAAGCATCTCATCAGCTCTCAGCTCAGTGATCAGCTTCTGGAGTAGGTCCCAGGCTTGCGTCCTCTTCGTGTCGGCGCTTGCGTCCGCTATAGTTTGTTGAGCATGTTGCCCATTGTTGCTTCCTTCATTGTTTTGTTTTTTGGTGTTATTTAGATTCTCCATACTATTCCCACGAGTACTTCACCACTGTGATTAGTCTCCTACTGTATTGTTGTGTAGGTGCGCGGCGGGATGACGTAGATATGGCCGGCCGAAGTACCAGGCGCGCACGCAGGTAGAAGTTGTGAATGACGAGTGTATGTTGGTCGTGTTTCCACACCTCTTCAAGTTTACTGCACTGACTAACGCCAAATTATCCTCGCCGCGCCTGAAAAATCAAAAGTACCACCAGTACTTTTGATTTTTCAGGACTGAATTTTTTTTTTTTTTTTTTCTCTGGGGTCCTCTATATAGTTCGCTTGCAGGGCCGGTGTCGATTTTATCCCAGCTGCGCCGGATCGGTGACCACGTGGCCACGTGGTTTTCGGTTTTTTGGCTATAGATCCTCGAATTTGGATTAAAAAAATCCAAAATTCGGTAGCCAGATGAAGGTCACTGGTATGCTTCGACCCGCACTTTAAAAAGTGGGGGTCGTCACTTTCGTTTCCGAGGAAATCGCGTCGGAAGATGTTAAATTTAGTATTTCACTATTATTGCCTTTGCACTATGAACGTGGCACTTTCTTTCAACTGCACTGCACTCCTTTCACGATTCCGAAAATTTTCGTGTATAGAACGTTGAAATCGGATAGCTTTTACTACGTATTTCGATTTTTTAAAAGCTTTTGTGTGTGTGTGTGTGTGTGTGTGTGTGTGTGTGTGTGTGTGTGTGTGTGTGTGTGTGTGTGTGTGTGTGTGTGTGTGTGCGTGTGTGTGTGTGCGTGTGTGTGTGTGCGTGTGTGTGTGTGTGTGTTAAAGTAATAGCGATTCTGTTTGAACATAGGTAAGTGGTTTTATCCAGTTTACAATTATTTTCTTAGCGTCGTGTACTTGTTTATTGTATATACATATATACCTCCTTATTAGTTTTATTATAGAGCTGAGCAGAGCGTGTGGCGTATTGCCTAGTAGCGAATACTGTTTTCGTTTGGGGAATTTGTGCGACTCTGTCTTTTCGTCTTTTTGAGGTTTGTACATATGGGAGAGTTATTATATTATAGCAATAACTTCCATCCACGCGTGCGGAGCCGCGGGCTACAGCTAGTAGGCTATAATGGTTATCGCTTATTGTCATAAGCTTATTCATCAGGCTTTGTCTGCATAAATAAGTTCTTAGAAACTTTATTACCTAAGAAAACTGTCCGGTTATGAATGCAGTTGTTTGAAAAATGCATAGATTTCCTAGAAAAATGTTAAACATAACATGCTGAGTAAAATATTAGGTTTCAAAGCTCGACGGGCGGAGCAACGCCAACGCCACGATGGGCGGTCTTTCTAAACGCAATACATGCGAGAAAAGTTCTTTGTTCATTTTTCATTAAGTAAAAATGAAAGTAGTGAAGTGAACTATAAAATCTCCTCGCAATAAAATGGACAACTTTCATGTTTTTTAAGTTATATTTATAATATAATAGACGTATCTTATAATAATTGTATCTTATAAGATTTCACGGTTTTTCTCAGGACATTACTCATCGACAGCTAGGGTTATTATTACCTTTAAAACTTGAATGGTGTAAATAGCGCTTAGTATTCGTTTTCCGAATATATTTTCGGTACTCAATATATTTCCGGGAGTAGGCGAAACTTCTATAGAGTATATACTTTGCCAGTATATCGTTTATTTTTCTTTTTACGGTTCCGAACTCTAGAGGCAAGACTGAACCCTATTGCCGTTAGTCCGTTTGTACGTCACTGGCACGTCTATCTCGCAATCGAAATCTTTGAAATTAGCTTATTTATTTATTTAACCGGTTGCATGTTGTAAACATTTTGTAAATATGTTGATTAACAAAAATACATTGTCGTAAAAGTTGTCGTTATATGGGCAATGAAAATGGCAACACTTAAATTCTTTATTGTTAAGTATACCCTAGTATCATAGAAATTCGGGCTTTAGTAAGAAACTATTGAATCATGAAATGATGGTACGACAATGAAAATTATTAGTAAATTAAATGAATATCTACCTATACTGGCAGATTCCGTTATGTTCAGCATACAATGAAAAATGAAACTTAGTTAAGAATTTCACAGGTTCACTCTTATTTAAACGATATTTAGAAAACCTTATTTTTGTACGTATAACTCTCGCAGAGAACAAGCCTGTCGCGGGGGATTTTACAGACAATTCACGGACACAAATAACACCCAGACCTGAAACGAACATTTATTGATCACACAAAGATTTGTCCCGTGTGGGAATCGGACCCATGACTTCCGGCTTAGCAGTCAGGATCACTAACCACTAGACCAATAGGACAGTTAAGATGACACTGATCTACTATTAACCCAAAAATATCGATGCTACTTACTTATTTGTCCCGGCTAAGTGTAACTTTGTCGATACTCGTAGTCGTAGGGAAGTTACCTATACCTATATGTACTGGCAACTTTTGTTAACGTACCGTTATGCACCAGTGGGAATTTTCCAACATTTTCCTGGAATTCGTGTAGGTACACGTAGCGATAACAGGAATAGTAAGGAGATAAAATGCATATCGTTTGCATACCAAGAGCTGTTCGTGAAAAGTTACTCGCTTTATGTAGGCTTAGAGCGGGGTACAGCTTCATTTGCGTCGGGTATGCTAATAAGGTGGAACTGAGCAGTCAGCAGTTTCCTTGTAAGGCGCTGCACCTCAGAGGTGCGGGCGCGAAGGACCCGCGGTGGCGCCAACTTAAGGGATGATCGGTGCGGGGTGCGGGGCTCGCGGGGCGGCGCGCCAGTGCTGGTCGCTACTCCGCCGCGAGCGAACGTCGCGCGCCGCCGCGGTCGCCTCCGTCGCCGCCGTCGCTACTCGTGCCCTGCACGCTCGTTAATTTAATTAAGTGTCGCATAAACTGAGAGCTCACGTGGATATTGCCATATAAGTTTCGTGAAAGCCGAAATGACACAAGCTGAGTCAGTTACGCGACACTAAACTGGTATGCGATTAGTTTGACGTTGGAGAAGCCTAATTTTAAAAGTTTTTTCATTAAATATGAACTTTTCATGAGCTTTTCGTAGTCTAAGAACTTTATTGCAAATTAAAATGGCCGCTTTTTACGTATCTGCTCATTTAAAATACAGCTTATTAGCGCCGTTCTAAAAGTTTGATAATTTGTTGCGGTGGTTTTGTTTTGTTTTTTCATAATTGTTTAGACATAATTTTTGTTTCAAACAACAGTCCACATTAGTTCTATCTAATAAAAAGTTTATTAAACCTGGAAGTTCTTTATTTAAATTTTCGTTTTCTCATTTATTTGGTAAATCAACTTAGTGGCAGGCAACAACTACTCGAGTATCGGTTACCGACCTCCCAATCGTACTAAAAACTTTTATAGGAGTTTTCTTTGTTTTATTGGTCACCGATAACCTAAAACTACCCTCCATAAATATGTATGCTCATGAATACGACAGGTGGTATAATAAATAATATATTTGCGACTTTTCTTGTAGGTACTGTACTAGTATTGTACCTACATCTAGAGTTTTATTTGATATTAGGGAATGCGCGTTTGGCTCAGTGGCTTAAGTGGTTATCTCGCCATTTACTACTGCGCGGCGTGTTGTGGGTTCGGTCCCCACACGGGATAAAAATTGTGTGATCCATAAATGGTTGTCCCGAGTCTGGGTGTACTTTGTGTCTTTTAATTGTATGTTTGTAAAGTCCCCGCGATACAGGGCTTGTTTAGCCTAGTCCTATAATGTGGAAGTTGTCTTTATATTAAAATAAAAAAAATATATCTATAGGTACAAGTATTCCTGTGTATATATATATATATATATGTATACCTGTATATATATATATACTACTTAGGTGGCAAACAAACATACGGCCCGCCTGATGTTAAGCAGTTCACTTGCGTGTTGCTAACCCATTTTTTTACACCTATATGATGGGACTATCCCTGGGACAGGAATACGTTTCTTTCAATACGCATCCCTAAAGGAGCCCTAATATTTTTAATAATATCTAATAGGTATACAAATAACAATAAAATATTTATTATCGTAAATAAATATCGAACTCAATAATATATCTAAGATAAACACAGAAATACAATATGTATAATATAATTGACGATAAAATACATTTGTGGCCATGATCCCAACGTGGTAGATATACGTAATAATGATTTATATCATATGTCATTTCGGGGAACATAGACTACGGCCTTCAGGGCCGAACTCACGCAGCACTCGTAAACATATCAGTGAAGCAACGCGACCCAAAACCCCATTGAGCTTTGCTCGTATTTCCAATGTTACTACGTTGGGAACAATGGATATCCATTGTTCATCTACTGTACTCTCACGTATAGGTAATAACAAGCATATAAAACACTAAGTTATGAATGCATTTTCTATGTTGTTTTTGTTTTCAAGCTTCAGTTGTACTTTTTTACCCAACTGACGCAGAAGTAGGGTAATGTTTTTGACGCGCATGTGTGTCTGTTCTATTGAGGCCTTCTGTACCCTAAACGGCTTAACTGATATTCAAGAGTGAGGTGTCATTAGATTCACATTCTTTCCCGGAGTATCACCGACAATATGCCGTCAACACTTTTTAGTTCTTATTTAGTTAGGCTTTTTGGTTTTAAATTATTTTTACTTGTCAAGCTTCAGTTGTAAGCAATCTGTATTTCTTCTTTAGTAACTGGTATGGTACTAGCTGTCGCCTATGTTTAATCTGAGTTCAGTATCAACGCTTGCATTGTCACTGAATGTATATTATGTACCTACTTAGATGGTTGTATTATGTATGTAGCTGTTTGGGGCATCTCGGCTCCAGAAACCTCTTCAACCGTGAACGACATTGACGCTTATCTAGAGCATTTAATTTAAGTCGACGCCTACCACTAACGTTGTTTAGGTTTATTTAAACCTGGAAGAGGAGTACAGATATATCTAAATATAGAAAATAGTAATGCGAGTATATATATTTTATAGTCGCATTATTTTAGACTAGAGAACAAGCTTTAAACATATATATATTATAATATACATATACAATTAACGGACACAAATTACACTCAAACTCAGAATAACTTTTTTCAGGTCACACAAAGTTTTGTTCTGTGTGGGAATCGAACCCACAACCTCGCAGGCGCATACTGCGGCCACTGGACCACCAAGGCAGTCTATATTATTGACAACAATAAGGAAACTTAGTACCGATATTATTGACTTTTTGGTTGCATCTATTAATTTGAATACTTTGAGCGTCACTATTTGACGCTGACTATAGGTATATAATAGGTATTATATTCAATTGAAATAAGTTTTGTTACATATTAATACCTAATTAATATTCATTAGTTTTATTAATACGCTCGGGATTACGTACTAGTCGCAGGGATAAACAGTTTTGTATAGGGAAGCAAACTTTCCACGGTCAATTCGTGGATGGTTGACTATTTGCTGAAAACATGAGAAGCTAATGCTTTGAAAAGCTTGTAGAGCCGTTGGACCTGCGCAAGATCTCGTTCCAGTCGTGACGGATAGCTGTCCCATCTATACTAATATTATAAAGCTAAAGAGTTTGGTTGAACGCGCTAATCTCAGAAAGTAGGTACTGGTTCGATTAGAATTTTTTTGTTGTTGAATAGTGCATTTATCCAGGAAGGCTATATAACATCACGCTATGATCAAAAGAAGCGGAGCAGTAGTGAGGTATGTTGCAAAATTGGGGAAAATATTCCAAATTACCACGCGGACGAAGTCGCGGGCGACGTATAGGCGCGAAGCAATTGTGTGGTTTGCACACTCTTGTGCACTATAATAATAATATGTTCTGCGTCTGTTGGCACACATTGGGTTATATCGGGTTCAATTTTCTAGAGCTGATTTCAATACCTATTCTTACTTTGTATTCCGATCCCATAAAAAGTCACAGTTCTTATTTGGCATATTCCTAATGAATAAGAAAAGTCGATGATAAAATTCCAAGCTATTGATCTTCCTGGTAAGAAATAAAACTCTACAACTACAAGGCACTAGAAAATGAATTCATACTTTTATGCAAATTGATTCCTGAAAATAATTAACTTTCAATGCAAAAGTGACTTCACTCTCGTCCAGTGATTTTACTCACCTGAGAAACTGACTCCAGCAAGTGCTTGGTCATGGTTGACTGTTAGTCTTGAAAGGTATGTGAAGTCTTCAAACAAAAATCATTGTCTATTACATAACAAACCTAAGGGTCACTATGTATTACAAGCTCTTAAATGGCTTGTAATGTTAGTTGTTTGGATCTTGGAAGCAACTTTGGACCCAGTTCAGCAAATATGAAATTTAGCATTTGTGCACCTAAAGTCTTGCACCATTTGTGCTCCTAATTTAGTGGCAATGAGTAGAGCAGATAGTTCGACCTTTCGCCTGAGATGATGAATATGACGAAACCTGGTCACAATGCAATATAATAAATAAATGATGATCTATCCGATACGGCAGCGCGCGCTCCAAAATTTTGGTTTACGGTTTTCTACACATTCGACAGAAGTATAAAATAAATAGAAAATTATAAGCTGCGAACATGACCTATAAGCTTGTTTGCAATATATAATTTAAAATTTCATATCTATTAGTTATGTTAAATGTATGTTTGCCAAAATTAAATATGTAAACATTTATAATTTAATAATCACAGAATATGAATTATATATACATTTACCTATTGATTGAATTCGTGCAATAATGATATTTCAAACTACATAACTAATAATATAATATATGTGATCAGAAACTAGCACGTTTTCGATAAAGTTAAAGTTATGATTGTAGGATGTTTCGTGATATCTGATTCTCTATTTATTATCACGTGTGAAAATTTTTGCAGTCGACTGTTGTACGTGCATGCACTGAAGACATTAAGATTGGTTACGCTTTTCCATTTGACTTTCCATGTGGAAATTGCGTCTTGTCATGAAATGAGTTCACTCTAAACCTTTCGAGGTTATTAGGTTATCATAACCGCCCTTTCTCTCGTAAAGAATTTTGACTTTTATGGCCTTTAAACTTAACCGGAAACAAGGCAAAAGGGTACAACTTTTATGCTTCTTAAAATAAAAAATATTGACATTTAACCAAATTACAAGATTTCCGGTTAACGTTATTTTTTATCGTTGATTACATTAAAGACAAGGGGAATACTAAACTCGGAATGTTTAAATCCTTTAAACTTGTGATTTGTCATGTCAAATTGTCAATTAACATTAAAGAAAGGTCAAAGCATAAATGAAGGAGACACGCTCCTTCAAACTTCCAACCTTAATAATAATAAGGGACACTTTTTGAAATGTTGGCAAAAAGATAAAACCGAGTGTCGAAGGAAAGAAAACGAAGGGAAGTTTAATAGAAGATGCATTTATTGAAGGAGCAGTTGGAACTTATTGAAGTCAATGTGCTTGCAAAGTAAAATAAACCTCTAGGAAAATATAGATAAGTCCGGATATTCACAAAAGGTTGGACGTAAAGGAGGATAACAGACTCAGTGATCATTTGCTAAACTCTACATACATACAAGTAAAGTAAATTAAATATATAATGCTCTGTACATATAGACGGTCCTTTTGACTTATAAGAAAAGACTGGTATATTTTTAACTGAAAGTCGTCGCTGTTTGCAAAAATGGTATTTGAATAAAACATCTAACTGACGTTAGAGACCTGCCATTTTTAACGAGGTCTTGTCCATTCAATGCGATAAACCAACATTCAAGGATGTACCTTGCAGTAATCTTAGATCTTAGTATTCAAGGTTTTCCTTTTGTTGGTGGAATTTCCACTGGACGGGCTTTCGACTGGCCTATTGAATATTAGGCTTCATCTTCTTCTAGGGCTGTCGAGCAAAATAAATTGATACTTTTCACCTTTTTGAACAGTACGTAAAAAATGAAAAGGTGGTGTCTTTTGTGCAGCATTTTAAAATGGCTACTCTTAATGGACGGTAGATTTGCGAGAGATAGAACAATAGTGACAATAAAGAATGTAATGTTGTAGCAATTCTTTTGTTTTTGATTAAATTTGTTAAACAAAAAATTTGTATCTAAATATTAAAAGAAGCGAAGCACGATTATTAACATTGAGCTGCACAGCCAGTGAAGTACAAAGGCACTTTGCCGGTTGAAACCTACAGAAGACCATTGTTAAATAATACCGCCCGTACAGCACCTTCCCAGGTTGGGAAGACACTGTTTGTGTATGAATAAAGGGACTTTGTTTCTTAGTTTTGAAGGTCAATTTTCAACTAATGTTGCTGGCATGGCAAGCGCATATAGCTTGTTCAGTTTTTTACTGCAACTTTTTAACAACTCCGTTCTGACTCTGTTTGGGGATCAAACCACAACACTTGGCGCGGTATACCACCTCAATGGTCATACCGAAAATGCAGTCACTTTATAATTACGTTGTTTATGCAAAAGCTTGCCAACCCTGTTGGTCAGAAGTGAGACACTCACGTTCTCGCCAACTATCCCGGGTTTGACGACTTCCAAAACTCGATCACATTTATATTCAAGGACTCTTTAAATTGCTATTCTCAGTATTAGAATAGATGAAAGTTTTACTTTAACGTAAGATCCAATAACCAGTTGCGATTTTTAAACCGCCACTGTGACATCGAATTATGTGTATAAATACATAAAATATTTACGTTTGTGTGACACCTTCCTTTAAATATTTGGCAGATTTTCGTAAATTATTTGAAATTATTGGATTTATAACGCGCAAAGTTGAAAGTGTGTACCTGTTTTGCTTTGATTAGATTTGAGGTCCTTAATTCAACCAGCCAATAACGCGAAGGGGAAGATTGTTGGTTCATGCATCGTGCTCGTGAATTAACGGGCTAGCATTTTGTACGAAATAAATGTAGATCCTGGAATGTCTTCATTACACATTTGCTCACAGTGAATCCTTTATAAAAATTGTTTTTGACAAACGAACATCAATAAAGTTCAAACTTAAAAAAATAATCAATATTACGGCCTAATTTGACCGCTTGGCAACTACTTATAAATAAAAGCTAATACATACCTAAGGGACTATTAGGTGATTGGAAAAAAGCCCCGTTCGGAAACTACGACATTTTTACTTCCGTATACTGAAACCGAAGAAGTGGAAGAGAGACCGTTGTCATTTCCGAGTGAGTCGTCGCTTCCGTTACGTTTTGTTATGAGCCCACTGCCAGGGGACCGCGCCGACGCGCCGCTCCGCCCCGAGCCGACGTCGTTAGCCGAGATCAGGATTAGTCGTTATGAACCCGGAAAATATTTGTTGATAGATAATATTATGTACTTCATAATGTTACCTGTTATCGATACCTTTTCATTAAATGTTGTTCATGATAACAGTAAAAGGCGACATTAAAACAGGATCAAAATAGACCTAAGTATATTTTGTTGTGTGCTTTTTATGTCAAGGCTTTTTGGTGTTTTGTGGTTATTACTTAAATATATAAAATGAATATTTGTTTGTCCGCTCTTTTGATTGGAAATAATCCCTATATTGCTGGTTTTACGATCATTGAAAGCATAGGCACAAAGAATACCACTATAACTAAGCCATGAGAATATTATAAAGAATGTCTATGCTTAGTGCTGTTCAAGCTCTTGTCGTTCGCAGCCAATGTTCCTTTCAAACTCATTCAGACTTTATAAAATAGGGTTTGATATATAGTCGCTGAAGTTGAATATAGACAAGGATGCATAATTGTTCCAGCGGATTCCTGGGGGTATTTGAATTGGCTTACACTTTAGGGCTGTCATCAGTATAGTCTGAGCGTTTTAAAATTACGTGATGTCATATCGATCGCTGAGAACATTCTTCCTTTACGGTCGGATGACTTATTTGAATTGTGTATATGCTTATTAAATCGATTGATACAATTGTTTTATTATAACGCTAGCTGTTATCCGCGGCCTCGCTCGCATTACCCATACCCGCACGGATTATCGCGATAAAAACCTATTCCGTATTCCAAACAATAATCTATCTCTATGCCAAATTTCATCCAGATCCGTTCAATAGAGTTTACGTGAAAGAGTAACAAACATCCATCCATACATCCTCACAAACTTTCACATTTATAATATTAGTAGGATAGGAAGTACTTATACATAGTATATATGTATATGCGCACCGTCTAGGGCAAAGACCTCTCTGTTCTTTTTCCACTCAACCCTATCTTGAGTTAAAATAGACTTAGTCTTTAATATATGCATCAAGCTCGTCCTGCTATCTGAGCCTGGCTTTTCCGCTGTAATTAATAATGTGAAAATAAAGACCTTATAGTAGACTTACTTTTATGTGATAAATTAAACATTTTAAAATAAATCGGAAAGTAGCAGCCCTATATGTACAGTACACCCCGGTGCGGCTAGTTAATAGTATCAGATAAACAGATTAAAGTCGTTTTAAGACGATTAGAATAAGCAGGGAAACCGGTACTGGCTGCAATTTCAGATTGGTTAGTGAAGGTTTCAATACAGATAAGTTTATAATAAAATAAACTTGAACACTAACTTTTATTTTATCACTAAAATAGAAAAATATTTTTTGTTTTAGAAAAAAAATTATACTGACTTCAAAAAGCTAAAAATAACTGAAAACAGATTAAAGTCGGTGCCAAGCTGAATATAATGACAGGATTAACATAGCACCGACTTCAATCTGTATTCAGTTATTTTTAGCTTTTTGAGGTCAGTTTTAGATAACTTTCCTTTACAACTTGTTCTAAATATAAAGAAGCAAGATATAATTAAGTTATAAAAATATTTGATTGGCTTGGTGACCCTGACTGCTAAGGCGACGGGACGGCTGAAAGGGATTTCCACACGTGACAAAGCTTTGTGTTATCCATAAATGTTTCATCTAAGTTTGGTTGTAATTTGTGTCCGTGAATGGTATGTTTGTGTCCCCCGTGACACAGGGCTTACTCCCTAGTCCGGGAGTTGTCTTTTAAAAGAAGAAAAGCATTTAAATAAAAGTAAATATAGTAAATATTACAGTTGTTAAAGTTGACAACAGTTACATACACTTCAAAGGAAGATACATTTTTCTCAAGACGATTGGTAACTATAAAACTTGTGCTCAACTCCCTAAGTTTACAACAACGTCTCATATCCCCCAGTCCTTTAACAAGTATAAAGTTGGATTATACATTATTCTGTTTTATTCATTTGTTTACATCATGCTATATTTATATGTCGATGAATGTAAATGATGGACTTAAATATTTTGTCAGAAAGTTAGTAAGACAAAAAGCTGGCTAGTTGTTGGCCGCGGCTCCACCCACGTGAATGTCGATTATCGCGATAAAAAGTAGCCTATATGCAATTCCAGACTACAGTCTATCTCTGTGCTAAATTTCATCCAGATCCGAGTTGTTTTTACGTGAAAGCGTAACAAACATCCATACATTCTTACAAACTTTCGCGTTTATAATATTAGTAGGATGTGACAAACGCTGTCCGCCTGATAGTAAGCAGTGATCGCACAAAGACATTCAAGGCATCATACGTGTGTTGACAAACTAAAATTTTTGAACACCAAGGTTTTGCGTAATGAGAGACTCTGGTATAGGAAAACGCATTCGTATATTAGCATTATAAAACCTATATTGACGCACAGGAACATTGTGTGTAGTTATTTCGCTGTGGACGTAAAGTGAAGGTTCTTTCCCAGACGAGCTTGGACGTATATTGAGTCTTATGCATTACAGGTACTGCTCAGTGCTTCAGTGCACATTTAGAAAAGCATGTTTTTAAAAAAATATTTTCGTTTTTTAAGTTTATTTATAACACTAAACTCTCGTGTTACGTTATAGATACCTACCTATATAGGTATAAAGTCAAATATATGTATTATTCTGGTGTTTTGACTTCTCAATGTCAGAGAATACGCCGAACTGAAGCCGGAATTGCCCCAGAATCCCTAATAATCAGCATATTATGAATTAGTTATTATGTTGGTAAGGATGTTTCGTCCCTAGAGATCGGCTTATGTTATGTTGTATTTGAATTACGTTTATATAATATACAAACAGATACAATTCTTGTATAAATAATGCCGTTTTCTAGACGGTATGGCAGTAATGGGAGATTATAAAAAGGTAACTCATAACTTAGCCGTAATATTTACGCATTGAATTTCTATAAATTTAGAATTATTATTACACATGATATTATTCTTCTAATAAGTACAAAATAACTCAAAACAATACAAAATATATTTATAAAAAAACACATTTTTAAACAAAAATTTTACTTGTAAAATAAATGTTACTTTTATCGAGCCAAAATATGATGAAATTATCTTGTTTTATTAAGAAGTTCCTATGCCACCTTCTGACTTCATCATCACACGTTGAACACCACCTAGAGATAGATACTCTTTTCTATCTTACTTATGAACATAGATACGTATTACAAGTACGTGTAAAAAATGTATGGTAATATTTTTTGTTAGAAGCGTACATACATGTTTGTGTATAGGTATAATAAATAACGTTAGTGAAACGGCCAAGTCACCACAAACTTTGCGTCACGAAGTTGGTCTTTATTTCTTGGCATGTATGTACGAATTATTAATGCCTGACCAGTTACCAAGCAAACAAACTTGAGTTGCTTCAGACCTCATGTATACATACATTGATTGCTAAAATGAGTTATTATGAGACTTATATTTGAATAACTCGAGTGCTTGGCTTTAAGCTGAAGCGGTATGACCGTCGCAAAAGTAGTATTCTTTGCTCATTTCAAAATATCTTCAATCCTTGTTTTTATTTATTTAAAAATTGACCGTCCTATATTTATGTTCAATTTAACAAACTGAAACCCAATCTGTACTAAAGTCATAGGGCTTCAAGAATAGGCGGATACGTTCGAGAAAAGATTTTCTCGGAAGCGTTTTATTTCATCTTTCTTTTATTTTTTCTTAAAAAAAAACAATTCCTAGGGAATTAGGGAAGTGTTCTAGAGGACTTTTCACACATATAATTTGCGCACTTATTTAATCCAAACTCTGAAAAACTATGTGTGGTTTCACAATATTTTGTCCTGTGTAAGAATCGAACTCACAATACATATCACAATCACATAATAATTGGCGGAGAAACCATTTAAGCCACTGAACCTACTATGCAATCGTTTCTTTTTAAGCGCCTTGGCGGAGCCACTACCAGTTGTTATATTGGAACTAGGGCGTTATAGCACGTTGGAGTCTACGCATCATATTGCCTGATCTGCATACTTGATGAGCATCTTTTTTTGAGTTGAGTACCAAATTCAGAGTCTTTTCAACTGACGAGTAGGTTTATGTAAACATCGTTTTAGCAATCAACTATGCTGACATTGAATAAGTATGTCTTATGAAGTAGGTACATCTATCTAGTTTTTTATGTTAGCTGCAGTACAATGGTAGGAACAACAATTTGCTAGTCAATGAATGGCTGAGTGTTAGGAGTTAAGAGTCCTTTACACTGTGGTATTATACTGACTGCCTCGGTGGTCCAGTAGCCGCAGTATGCGCCTGCTGTGCACGAGGTTGTGGGTTCGATTCCCACACAGGAAAAAACTTTGTGTGACCCACAAAGAGTTGTTCTGAGTCTGGGTGTAATTTGTGTCCGTTAATTGTATGTTTGTAAAATCTCCCGCGACACAGAGCTTGTTCTCTAGTGCGGGAGTTGTCTTTTAAAAATAGGAAAAATATTCTTTAGAAGAGAGAGAGACTTTGTAGGAGGTGGTTTCCTGTATTCTAACGATGCGAGCAATATAATGCTTAGGTTAAGCACATGTTCTATGTCTATGGCATTGCACTTACAACAATAGGTTTGTATTATGAGGTTGCGAGTGTTGCGACTTTGTAACACAGAGGTCTTTCAAAGTCAGAAACTGATTCAATTTGTCACAGAAAGCTCTCTGTACAACTTCTATAATTATTTCGAAAGAAAAAATAATAAAACTTTAAAGCTCTGTTTATACTGCCAGTATTCAATATCAATAAATTTGAATAATTTATTTTTTGTGATGGTAATTTTGATATCAAGAATCCACAAGTTATCTCCACCTCGTTAATTCGAGTTGTCTCAAGAAGTTGACGAGAAATACTAAAGTTCTATTACGAGAATAAATTATGTACAATGGACTTTCAATAAGCAATTTTTTTTTAAAGTTATCATTCATATTTCTATGTAGTAATTATATATCGAGGTAGATCATTCTAGAGACATCGAGAATGAACTACCTGAATGGTTTTCCGAGTATGTAATGACGTGCTCTTATTTCAAGAAAGTTTAATAAAAGCATTCAGTTCACGGCAGGCTAACAGCCAACGTCCATAATAAGGTACTCGTAAGGAACGGAAAGTGGTAGCCGAGTCTGAAAGTAACGAACTTGTTGTTTATTATTATTATTGTTACATATCAGGTGGGAATTTGATCCACCATAATACCAATGTGGATTTTAATTTGTGAAATTTATTACAGTACAAATCAAATATACCATCTGCTAACGGTGAAGGAAAACATTGTAAGGAAATCTTAGAAGATATTCTATGGGAATGTCTGATCCACCAACCCGCATTGGACCAGTGCGTGTGCTTAAAGTTTTTACTCTCTCTTTCTCTCTCTCTCCTAATAGAGTAGAAGAGACTCGTGTCCAATAGTAAGACGTATATGGGTTGCTATTATTATTTTTCGGTTGGCCGTAAAAAATAAACTTATAATAAAATTTACTAGTTAAAGCATCTATTATCGTTATATGTCGCTTGTACATTTGGCGTTGCTTTGTTGAAGATGAAATGAGTCAGCTATAAATCCGCTGCTCTAGGTTGAAAACAAGTTACTTGATTTTATTTTTCAATTGAAAAGCGCTTTTATCTATGAAACTTAATGGTGCAAAAAATATTAGTAAATTGCTTTCAAGTTTATGTAACAGCTTTGAAATGAAGATCGACTTTTAGTCATCAACGACCATTGATTTATTTGACCTTTTGTCAGTTATTCACACACGTTTATACGAGTATATTGACGCTGCTGTGTTACATATGCCAAGAGACTGAATTAACTGATAGTAATATTACATTAAATAATTTAATCGACCGATTTTGGGGACGACGGCGACCACATTAATGCTGTGTATATTCACAGATGCCCTCAATACAATCCGACAAAATTGGAGAGATCAACGAAGTACAACTTTACGTGATTTTCGGCAACCGTGCCTCGGAAAACACGTGTAGTTCTCGCTATGATTGTAGAAAACATTCACCTATCTACAGACCGACCGCAGTCAGATTCTAAACTTTGCAGATCTAATGATCTGCTCAGCTATTAGTTACTACGAGAGCTTTAAATTAAAACTAGTCCTAACTCAATGTATCTATACTAATATAATAAAGCTGAAGAGTTTGTTTGTTTGTTTATTTGGTTGAACGCGCTAATCTCAGACAGTACTGGTTCAGTTAGAAAAAATCTTTTTTTGTTGAATAGTGCAATTATCCAGGAAACTTATAGGCTATATAATGATCAATAGGAGCGGAGCAGTAGTGAGATACAAAATCGGGGAAAATATTCCAAATTATGACGCGGACGAAGTCGCGGGCGACCCCTAGTGTCGTGATAAAAACGACGTAGACGCTATTCACAAATCTCACTGACAGGACTACTTTGGTCAATAACTCATATGAAACTTAATAAATTCTATCGCGAACATGTTGGTTTCTCAGAAACTCAAATATTAACATGAAGATGATGTAGATACTATTGATATACCAGTATTCATATAATATATTATTATTATTGGGTATGTTATGTAGGGCGATAGTAGTCGAGTGGAAAAGTACCCGAAATCGATTGCTTCGGTCCTAGCCGGCAACTACTACCAATGTGAATTCAACTTTGTGGCATTATATTAGCATATTGGTATTTACTAATAATTAAGAAACTATATTTACCTAATGGAATTCACAAGGCAATTAGTAAAGGAAAACAACGTGAGAAAATCTTTTAAAACGCTGTACTGATTTTACTTTAACATAGCTAAGAATAACCCTGATTGAATAAGCTTTTAAACAAAGAAAATTGTATTAAATTCAAATCATAAACGTGGCAACTACGATGCCATAGAAAGACGCTTAACTTTAACAAAAAATGCGCTCAGTGGAAATATTAATTTAATACCTTTCTATTCTGCTTATTGAAGTAGTTACTAGTAAGTCGAAGTGGGCACCTGCTCTACTATTCATCATAAATGGTTTGTTATAACAAGCTCAGATGAATTGTGGGGGCATTTCCCCACGAGCAAGGGAGGCTACCCCTTTCTGAAATAAGCTGCATCCCGAGAAATCAAACATTAAAATCATTTATTCATATAGGTTAAGCCATAACATTTATGCAAGATACTATAAGATTAAAAATGTTAAATGAGATTTCGGGATGATACTCAGAATTTCTCAATAGACAATACCCCACTTTATTAGGGGATCGAACTCGGGACCTAAAAAGTTCATAGTTTGCTCCTTCCCTTCTTAGGCAGATAAAACTCTAGCAAAATAATGAGACTATTAACTTGTCGAATAAGCTCAAATCTGAGGTTCTCCCGAGAGACTACATAGCATGGGGTTCTGTAACTCAACGAGATTTGCAGTTTTTGCAACGCATGAGTAGTAGTAGTCGAATCGAAAATAGTAGAAGCCAATTGTATGGGATTTGACATAAGTGTAGGACATTATGTCCCCTACATTTGCTTTCTATTCTATTCGATTTGACTACCGTTAATGCCACTTGTCTAAAAAGGCTGGTGTGACCAACGCTCTTAAGCTATGGTGCTTACCATTAGGCTGATCGTATGTTTGTATGCCTCCTTAGTAGTATAAAAAGGCTGAGTATACCAATGATAAGAAGAGTATTAAACCGTCTATCATTGTCTGTTCGGTAATTTGTCAAGATCCAGGTGATAAAACCATGAGACACGGTTACCCAATTCTTGTTTTCGCCAGTAAAGATTTCCGTAGACAGTAAAAATGTCCAAACTTTTGCCAACAGCAGCATAACGTAGTGGCTGTAACTTGTTTTGGGACATGTTTAACGGAATTATCTTATTGTTTGCTTTCGTGAAGGAAACACAAAAGAGAACAGTTGTTTTCTTATTGTTAGTGCTTGCATTTCAGATTCTCACTTGTGATAAGTATTTTACAAATGTTTAATTTTACTAGGTCAACACTTTTACAACAAATACTTAAATTTACAAAGAACGTTTTATTTTTATTTTTACCGTGTTTGTTCTTCCAGCTTTGTTTTGCTTATTATACTACGTACAAGCCTCGTGCCTTGGTTTTTTTTATGTCATATTGAAAATAGCCTATTAAATGAGATACTTGGGTCAGACTTTAAATTTTAAGGTATCTTTATATCAAAATCCAATAAAATTGTAAAAATGAATAAGTTTCTTACTGTCTAAGAATCAACACACTGCGACATCGGCTCGCCTAATTAGCCTTTCCATGTCTTTATTTTTTTTTATTAATTTGCTTTGCTCTTTCTTCACTCAATGTCTTTCGTCAAGGGTTATGTTACCTCTTGGTCAAATATCACCTAGATTGTCTTGATAAAGTTTAGTGAAAGACAGACTGACAATAACTTTTGTATTTATAGTATTCTGTTTCTAATTGAGTGGTGGCCAACCTGGTGATAAAGTTGTTCATCATCATTATCATCATCATCTCAGCCAAAAGACGTCCACTGCTGGACATAGGCCTCCCCCAAGGATTTCCATAACTCTGGATCCTGAGTTAAAGTTGTTCAGTTCACAGAATTTATAGTATTAACTGAAGCTGTTCCCTTTACGTTCATCAAATACTTTTCTGTCCGTATTTTTAACGTAGCTTTCTTTATAAAATTATAATTGTTAAAAATAATGCTAAGCCAGAAGTACTCATTATACAGTACATTAACAGATGTATGTGTAGGTGCTCAATTAATTCGACTGTCCCGCCACTTACCCCTACAAGAGTATCAAGCTTGTATTTCCAAAGTTCGCCATTAATTATTACAGTTTTATCTTCGTGTTGATGTTCGTTATTGTCTCGAATTGCTGGAGTGTACGGTAATTCGAATAGAATTTTTGATTTTATGTGGATTTTTATTACCCTTATACGAATGTCAGATTTTATGTTACCTCGCTAATGTCGATGTTTTTCCGTACACGTTAAGCTTAACGACATGTACAGAACATGGGTACTTAATATAGTCTTATTTGCAATCGTAAAAGTGGTGTAATAAGTTTCAATAACAACATTTCTGATGCTGATTTTACCAAACGATGATTGTTAAGTCCAATGCGACTGGGTAGACTTCACACACGAAATATATTTTAAACGGCTCAAAGATCCGTTAGTTTCAAGGTAAGTACTCCGGCATTCTGTGCAGACACGGTTTCTATTTGTTTACGTTTAAAATTGGGAGGTTACCGTGTTTTGTCATACCATCTATGAGATTACCATGTTTTGTGAAAAGATAAATTAGGCACCCGCCTTATATGTGTATCGACATCACGACGCTTCTTCGCGACGAATGCCGCGCGAGTCAGCCTCGTTATGTTGCCTCTCGAGCCAGTTTAAACGTTGCCTGCCTGTCTGACTGACTGCCTACTTGGAGTAGATTGCAGATCTACCGATCCACGCAGGTCAAGCACGCTTGTTATGGTCAGCTGAAAGATGGATGATCATTTAATAAACACATCGAGGCCACTTTATGCCCCGGAATCGGAAAGCTGTTGGTCACGTGATCTTTCTTCGGTCGAATCGGATTTAAAAAGGTATAAAGAGTGCGTCCGTGTACACACACTTGTGTACTTATAATATGTCTTGCGAAGATGGCTAATATCTTCTGAGAACGTTTGGTTTAGAAGACAATATATTTAACTTGAAAAATTTCAACGTCCAAAAAAAACATAACGTTACTTAGTTCCAGTTACATAGGATAACCACAAACCACCAAATTAAACAACACAAGTCTTATATTATACACTTATACACACTAAATATATAACGAGTAACATTAGACTCAAAATGTTCTAATGAATATTGCAGGTGAACTTAATTTACCTACTAAACCTAAAATAGAATTGAATCGTGTTAATTATGCCTTCGCGTTTTGTTCGTAGTTTGGTCATTCATTACCATCGCTCAACACGTAAATTTTTGGTTAACTATTAGGCATCCTACTCAATGTTCATTCAATTAATTTGAAAAGAAAACTTGGCTGTCATTGTTTTGTTACCGGACCAACTTCATTGTTTCAAGCTTAAAATTTTGAAAGAAGGGCAAGTGATCAAAGACAAAAACCTTTGCAGAGCTATTCTATTTTATTATCAAAAAGTTTCATTAAGGAAAAGTTGACGGATGTTTGCCGGTTTATTGTCCAATTCATTTGTGTGGAAGCGAGCACAAACCGCCACGGTAAATAATGGAAATGTTGTGGACTCCGCTGCGTTGTGTTGTGTTCACGCCACCAGATTATTGTGCACTAAGTTTGTCTTGCTTCTCGTTATGCTCTAACAGGATACGAAGAACAAACTTTGTTATTGCTGCACTGATAGCACGTTTTAAACAACTACAGTGCATATATTATTAAGTCCTCAACCTTCGTATGAGTGATAAACTGATGCACTATTTAATTTTTCCGCCTTAATTTTCGAGTCAGTTTTGGTTTGTACTTATGTATGTATATTAGTTTTTGCTTAATAACATCATTAGGCGTAGGTAATGTAGGTAATTGTATCATTGACCTAGTGTTTGTTGACTGCGACTGGTGATTCCGCGGTCCCGAATTCAATGCCCGGGTCGAGCCATAAATAGATAGAAGGATTTTCTCTACAACAACATATTTATGGATCTTAAAAGTTTTTGTCCCGCTTGGGGATCGAACCCACAACACGCCGCGCAGTAGTGAATGGCGAGGTAACCACTTTAGCCACTGAACCAACCGTGCCGCCGTGACCGAAATTCAGTAAGAAGGATATTACTCGTATATTAGCGTACCAATTAAAATAGGTCTTCCTACGCTCGGATCATTATGTTAGTAAATGTCCTTTATGTTATTTTTAGAATACTGTAATGAAGACAAAGAAAGTGGGCTGAAAATGTCAATTAATATTTTTATAGGGCTTCCATCAAATTCAATGTCTTATCAACTAAGAGTACATTAAAATTTGACTTCAGTGTCTTTGTCATGAATTAGTTGGAAAGCTTTTAAATATTTGTGATTTGTAAGTACTTAGCAAATTAATATGAAAACTAAAGTTCAAGTTTCTGCCTTATAAACTTTGCCAGCTATTTCACTACAAAGTTTCAATATTTTGTTATTGAGACCAATTTTCTTTAAAACATGTATAGACTCTGAAGAAATCTGTATATCTGAATAAAGAAAAATAGCTGCAATGTTCTCTTCGCTGCTTCACTTTGGTTAGCAACCTTTTCAATACAAAATCAACACAAAAGTATTCTTTTAATATAAACTAGGTACTTAAATAAATCCGCAATTGTGTGTGTGATTGTCTTTTTTTCACAATGAAAAGGAAATGCGTTAAAATGTGTTTTTTAAGTGTCGTGAGAGGTACAGGGCTACACAGTTATGTAGGAACATTTCATGTCCTCGTGGCTAGTGGCACTATTTCTGAATATTGTAGTTGTTTGTAGAAATAATTGGATACTTGATAATTAATATGCTTTTGCATTAATTTCAGGTACTATATACCTATATATATATACTATATGTATCAATCTCAACTGACACATATCATATTACAGTTACATTAACACTTAACACCTTACTTACATAGTGCGACACAGGAACACTATTACACCGCCGCACGCCGGGCCGAAGGGCCACAGTAGTCCTTTGTATATCTTTAACCGACTTTAAAAAAGAAGGAGATTCTATTGTGGTATCCCCTCTACGTTATATTCATGTCCTCCTAACCGAATTTCGGTCACGGTGGTTAATCTCAACGGAGACTTGTCATCTGCGCAGAAAAATATTATAGTGCACAAGTATGTGCGCTAATACAAGTGCATTCTTTATTCCCTCACTCTCATAGTCCAATGGGACGATAATCCGCCATGACCGGAGAGAGATCAGGCCGTGGGACCAACGGCTTTACGTGCTTTCCGAGGCACGGGGGTGTAGATACGGCCAATTTCCAAAATCCGGGCATCTATTGTGATTTTCTTGACAGAAAAACCCAATATCAATTTATGGCCCGACCCGGGAATGGAACTATGTATAGATTTAATGTGGGTATGTATATTACTGTTCTCATTTCACGAAAAATTATAATATATGATTCTTAACCACCCAATTAAACAGTAACAATCTATATAATATCAGATCAATACTGTTCCTTCTTTTAAAAAGCTTTTTTAAGAACCGTAGTGTTTCTAGTAGTTATATTATACGGAAGTTCTAATATAACCTTTAATTTGTTTCAGGAAATCGGTGATCGCGTTCCGACCAAGTGAATAATAAGATATTTGACATTTGCGTGACACTGGCTAACAATCATCGTAATAGCTAAAATACTTACTGATGATAGTCAATCGACGAATAATAAAATAAGTTTTGAGTGTTTCTAGTATCTCTAATGCCATATAACATGCTTTTACATGTGTTATTTGTTGTCTCAATTAGTATATAATCGTTTAGGTAATAAAAACGTAGGTGTGTGCCATTCTTTATAACTGTGCTAAGTGTTTTTGTGTGCAAAATAGTCGATTAAGGATCTGAAAAAGCAGTTTAATATAAGGTGAGTTAATTTTCATTCGTTTCTACTTTTAGTACTCATTATATTCTAGAACAATTTATATAGTTACATAATTTTACCAAAAGGCAAGTTGCAGAATTTTCAAAAACCTTTAAACCCTTAACGTAGGTATTTAAACAGATGAAACAGAGGATGAACTTTCATGCAAACTCTTATCTCACTTTTCTTCCCTTAAAGACGGTTCTTTTTAATTTGATAATTTACAGCTAAAGTGCATCTCATGACCATTCAAATAAGCCCAAACTTATGAAGTTCCTTTGCCTAGCAACCGGCTTTATCATCAGTTCAGTTCAATTGTACCATTTTTATTTGCTACATTACATTTGCTTAGCAATAGTTGCTTAGCGACCATAACCGAAATATCCGTGAAATACTTATTATTGAGAAGTTCAAATGGCCATCTGTGGTCTTCTTCATCAGTTTTACTTCATCATATTATACTTTCTGAATGCAAATGTTTGATTTGTTGTTAAAAATATTGAAATTGCTATATGTGTGCCTATCATTTTTAAGGAGTTCCCTCAGATCCCATCATCAGAACTGTCTTGTGATAAAAATGGGACCAAACTGAAAGTATGTCCTCTCAGTGAAAAAAGATTTTTTCTAATCGGTCCATAAATGACGGAGTTCTGGGGTAACAAACATTTAAAAAAATACACACGAATTGATAACCTCCTCGTTTTTGAAGTCGGTTAAAAAGGGACTTGGATCGGTAACGGTTTTTTATTGTTGAGTGATATTGAAGTTTGTTTAGTTTTAAACATTATATTTTTAGGTGAACTATTTTTTTTGTAACTGTTTTGTAAAATCTACATATATCACACTTATCCACTATGTATGTAGATCAGACTCAAACTCATTTTATTCTAAATAATTTATTATCGATTTAAAATAGAGCTAATTATAGTGGCAATTTGTTTGAAATCATAGAAAGTTTGACAACAAAATAGTGTAGAAATGAAATTACACACAATTTCGAAACCAAATCTCATTCTCAACGGAACGAGATAAGTATTTGTCAATTTTTACCTTGTTAATTAACGTAAATTTCGAGTTTCTTAAGTTTTTTTGAAATTTTTCTATTGATTACGATAACGGTATTGTTGAGTCGTCACACATTGACATACTTATATCTACTTTTTATTCTATACCTATATATGTATAATGGACAAAGCTCTACAAAACACTTTTTCAAGTAAAATCAGTTTTCGAACCCAAACAGAAGACTAATATGTTTTGACAACTTGCTCAGTTTTGGTGTCACTTTAAAATCCTTGTATATTTAATATTATAAGTACTTATTATACTATCACAGGGTTTTTATTACGATTTCTATGTTACCTCGCGAAATAAAATAATGTGAAATGAACCACCGCAACACGTGCCTGTCTTCATTAACTGTCTATTTCAACACAGGGATATTTGGATTTGCTGTTTTGCAGCACATTGCATAAATAGTTATTTATACTCCTCCTAATTTTGTGCCTTTTTAATGCATAAAGGCACAAAATTAGGAGAAGGTTACAGCAGCGGACTGAAACCGACTGATTAATTAATTGATTAAATAATAATAGGCACGTGTCTAAACTTTTCGTATTTATTCGAAACGATACTGTGAATCCATTTGAATTAATTGCACGGTTGGTTCAGTGGTTTAAGTGGTAACATCGCAATTTACCATTGCGTGGCGTGTTGTGGGTTCGATCCGCACACGGGACGGATTGTTCCGAGTCTGGGTGTAGGTACAAAATTATATGTTTAAAATGTCTCCCGCGACATATAACACAAGGACAGCTTCCGCACTGGGCAGCTCCCAGTGCGGAAGCTTTTTAAAAACAGATTTTATAAATTAAAGGGTGTAATTTGTGTCCGTGAATTGTACGTTTGTAAAGTCCCCCGCGACACAGAGCTTGTTCTCTAGTGCGGAAGTTGTCTTTAAAAAAAAATGCAAATTTCTACACATTTGTTATTTTAAAAAAGAATACAATATTGTAGTATTATTAAGAATATCTCAAAAGAGTTGCCTTTAGTTCATATAAAAGTTGTTCTTGGAGTTGTGTTGTGTATAGAAACAAGTTATTCATCGTTTGAAATTATAAATACTTTTTGAATGAAGACGAGTAAACAAACTTCACCAAGTTTCGTGAACGTTCGCCACCACGTCGCTGCAGCGCTGCAAAAATCAACACACATACTACATAGCCATAGTTAGGGTAACTGATGCATAATATAAAATCTGAGCTCGCCTGGCATTACTACCTCAATTTATATTCCGGTGAAAATGTTTTTTATTTTTTC
This sequence comes from Trisateles emortualis, assembly GCA_947095525.1. Lineage (NCBI taxonomy): Eukaryota > Metazoa > Arthropoda > Insecta > Lepidoptera > Erebidae > Trisateles > Trisateles emortualis. The sequence continues at coordinate 9,181,672 of OX352736.1, read as the reverse complement.
TCTGTAGACAGGTAAATTTTATTCAACATATACATCTTAATCAAGGCAGAATGTAGGTTGAGAAATAACTCAACTACGTAGAAATACTAATTTATTTAAGTACCTTAGTTATTTCAAAACGTATACAACGTGTATGAAATAACTAATCAATATTTCGCTTAATATGTAAACTAGCTTTGCCCGCGAATACGCCCGCGAAAATTTTTAAAAGATTAAAAATATATATATATATTATAGCCATGTATTATTGATATTCTGGTGTATAAGTTTCAGTAGTATTTCAGTACTTTTTGCGTGAAGGAGTAAGAAACATCCATCCTCACAAATATTTGCGTTTTTAATTAGTACGATTATATATAACACTGTATAATGTGTTATCAAAATAAATACCGGTAGCATTGTAGTCACCCGGTCTCATTGCTTGTAGTAGATTTATTTACTGCAGCTCAGAGCCGGTGCTTGCAAAAATATAATTTGCACTCGCTCGAAATTACCTCTACGTTTTATGACACAAACGAGAAAAAAGTTTTCCGCCATCCGCGCTTCATCGCCTCATTTCAGACTATATTTTTTATTTAAACCACAGAATATAATTACATCTAGAATGGGTAGGCACCGTATAAGCGAGTAAGACTGACTGGGGAACGACTTAATCCTTCCAGAAGACCATAGCCAAATGACATTATGGGTGACATTAATTTCAACAGGCATTTCTTGTTGTAAAAATCCAATCTTTATCTTGACCCCGGAGATTGAAGTGAGCAAGCTCGACTGGACATGGATCTCCACCTTACAGAATATCTCAGTGAAATAACTACACACAGTGGTGTAGTCATATTCCTGAGCGGGAGTACAGATCTCCAGATATTTAGGCATGCGTTCTAAAGAAGCGACTTTTCTATCCGAGGGATACTCTATAACAAGACCCTGGTATTTATCATTTCAGCTGAAGGCATTTCTAAGGATTTCCATTTTCAGTTAGTGGTGACTACATAGCCTTTCTGTCCCAACGGCCTCCAGTATTAAAACCTAAAATTGATATTTTGTCCTTGTTCTAACAACTCCCATAATGTCTCTTAAATATCTTTGTATTACATTACATTTTAATTAGTTCTATAAGAACAATTAATTTTGTCTTTTTGTTAAGAATTTTACAGTATTTAGGCTGGCCTTGAGTCTTGATATTGTTTTAGATATAATTACATTTTTATATTAGATCGGGCACCTATATTAGGTGACAGATATCTTGGAAAACTTGTGATAATGATATCGTTGATTTTAGTCTATTACGAGTTCGTTTTTCGGCTAGATTCCTTGCAGACTCTTGAAATTTCAATAGCTAAAGAATTATATGACAGATTTATTGTTTAGCTTTACTTGTTAGACTAACTTTTCTTCTAAGGTATGTTCTATTTTTCTTGTTTTTATCTGCTATTCAGGTACCTGTACAGGTCTCCTGTGTTCATTTAGAACAACCTATTTCACTAGCGTATTTTTTTGGGTGGGCAATAGCGTTTATTTACCGAGGTTATTGAAAGTGTTTTTACGACCTAAATAGGCAGAATTGTAGTACCAACCCGCTCGAAGTTATAATTGATTGGGTTCTCTCAACCACCAATAGTTAATTGTGGGGTCCCTATCAATTAGACCAGGGTCTAATTGATAGGGATCCCACAATTTACTGGACCCCACTGCAGTGTATGTATCTACCTCATCCATTCTATTATTCATTTAATAATTGTTTATATTCAATTAGAATTATTTCCTATGATTGAAATAGTAAACGGCTACAATAAAATGTAATCAAAGTTCTCCTTGGAAACAAGTTAATTACTTGCCTTTGTTGAAATGTAGCGCAGGAGAATAATCCGCTGTAGGAATTGGGTCTTATTTTGACGAGTGACAAAACACAAACATACCTGGAAAGCTTTGTCCCTGTTTACGGTGTCGAGACGTTATTTAGCCAAGGAGACACGCTCACTATCTGCCTTTTCACAAGGGGACTCCATCACAAAACTCATTTGGCATTCAGCCACCTACAATGGCTCGTGTGGATGCGAAGCGGTTTAAAATACCTGTTTTTTGCCGACACAAGTTGGCACGTTCTACTTCAAATACGATGCTAAAATAAAATGAAACGAATTACTAAATCCTTATAAACAAACCTTTAACTAAGTGTAAACTTCATTAGTTTCTGTCATCGTACACTTAAATAACTGAAAATATAATAAGTTGGTGAAACGTGATTGTGTTCCTTAACTGTTTTTTTTTCCAGAGATATTTAGACGGAGAAAAATGACTGTTATTAATGTCTAACGAATATTTTACTGAACGCCGAAAAACTTATAAATGGTTGGTATTAAAATTTCCCTGTTTCGGAAAGAAGAATTTATTTCTTGTCAAAGGACGTTCTGAGAAACTTTGATGACGCTTTTCCATGACGTTAGATACGTTTGATAATAATTTAGTTGCACATTCTCTTTTGATTTATGGAGATAACTTGAATAATTTTATGCGGTTTCTGATCGAAAATTGATGCTCCTAACCAATGCAGGCCGCGCATTCCTGCGTCGTTAGTTTAGTATAGTATTGGACATTGGCTAATAAGTTTCGTAACTGTCATATTAGTACCATCAAGAGCTTGAAAAATGGTAAATTTGTAAAATGTGAATCTTTTTTCTTGTTTCCTTTGTTTTGCTTCAAATAAAAATCTAAAATACGATGTGATGTAGGTTATATAGTAATTCAGGTCATAAGATCTAGTGTATTTATTGTTTCTTAGACCTAAATGAATAAATAATCTTCTAACTCTCAAGTTAGAAGATTATTTATTCATTTCACATCTCAATGTATACTCAATTATTTGCGCGCAGGAACAAAAAATACGGTTACTGGCCTTAACCAGTCAAACTTGTCCACTTGTTTGGAGCCCTACCTGTCTTGAAAGTGCATATGATGCATTCATTTCGCCTATTCTGCAGACAGAAAATCAAACGTAAGCCGTGATTAAAATAAAATAGGGCAACGTAAAACAAATGATTGGGATAAATATTTCGGTTGGATGATTCGGTAGCGAATGGTTCGTTAGTTCCACGGCAGTGTTGAGCGGTACGGTGCATCCGGACGGCGGAAAAACTGACGACGGCAAATACAAATCGCGCTTTCTTTGCACCCGCTGAGCTGCCGAACGTTCCATGCCAGGCTTTTAGAGGCACCCCGCGTCTGCGCCTCTTAAACTACCTTTACTTCTTTAGAGACTCATGTTGTCACAGAAAACACTACAAGCACACACTCGTTAACTAACTCGTAAATGTAAGGATGTACTCGTATACCGACATTTTTTAGGGTTTCGTATTAGAAAAAGGAACTATTATGGTGTGACTTTGTTCGTCGGTATGTTAGTGACGTTTCTCCCTTATTTTCGGCGTGTTCCATATCTTCTGTTATTCATCTATATAAAAATGAAGCGCTGAATGAACTCGAGAACAGCTGAACCGATTTCGCTAATTCTTTTTTTGTTGTGTTTGTTACTGTCAGGAGAAGGTTTTTATGTAAGAAAAAAAAGTCGGAGCGGCCCGCTAGTTTAATATAAAACAAAGTCGCGCCGCTGTTTGTATGTTTAGATCTTTTAATCTACGCAACGGACTACAGTGCGGTTTTCAGCAATAGATCTCTATCTATTGCTGAAAACATGATTCAAAAGGAAGGTTTGTATGTATAACACATGCATATTATAATAGAAAAAGTCAGTAACCGAAGTGATGCGAGGGCATGTCGCTCGTTTAGTATAAAAATATTTTAAATGTTGCAAACAAGCATACGGTGCAGCCGCGGCTTCTACTCGTAGATGTATTCAATACCTAGGGCATTCGCGTGTTGCTGACCGGAAAATTTATAACACTAGGGATTTTGCGATGGAGTATCTCTAGCATAGGAAAACGTACATTCATAAGTGAATACTGAAGACCTGTATTCACGCCCAGGACCACACTTGCACTAGGTATGTGTAGTTATTCGGCTTTGATTCTTTGATAGGTGGAGGTCCATCCCTATTCAGGATTGCTTAAATTAAATAAAAGTGCTACCGAGCCCTCTCGGTGTGCGAGTCCAAGTCATATTTCGTTCATTTTTTAAAATTTTTGCCTGATTCTAGTAAATTGTAGTGATTAATTTTTAAATTCTAATTTTGATTTTACAATTTAGATTCCCATTTGAAGGCAAGATACCGGCGTGTATTATTATTTATTTAAAAGAACAAATCGTGTTATTTTCTCGAAATGAAGTGTTGAATTGACAATGAAGATATTTTCGGAGTACGTAGTCCCAATTGAAAAAAGAAAATACGTATTTGAATTTCTAAGGAGTAGAGTTTCTAATATAGGGGTTTGTTTGGAATGTATATCGAGGTAATTTATTTGTTTATTATACTTTTGAATATCGGTATGATTGAATAACAAATAAAGCGCGTGCGTGAGATTTCATTATGGTTTCTAAATGGAAAAACTGTGTACGGTTTGTGTCATCGCATATTCATGGGGCATTTTCGTGAGTCGACCTCTCAAAGATTTGCGCACCGACTAAGTAAACAAACTCTAATGGAGGGATTTTAGGAGTTTACGTGACGTTTATAAACATTCAATCCTTTGTAATTTATGTATTAATTTATTACTTACCTGCGACAAACCGGTGCTCGTATAATGGCCAGCTACGTTTACTATAGCTATATTTTGTGCCTAACATGCGGTGTTACGACACTTCGGGGAAAAACACATAAAATATTTACTGTAATAAAAGTAGTTATACATTAAAAATAACTTGCGGAGGGTTTGTCAGTTTGTTCCTAATTAAAAAAATGGTAATTATTTAATTGGTGTATATTTAACCCTATCAATAGATTGATATGGTAAATTTCCCCCCTTGAACTCTCTCCGGTCGTATCGGATTGCCGTATGAGAGTGAGGGAATAAAGAGTGCACTTGTGTTTGCGTACACACTTGTGCGTTATAATATCTCCCACGCAGATGGCTAGTCTCCGTCGAGATTAGCCACCGTGACCGAAATTCGGTTAGGATTCCCTGCATAAAATTTGCCGCTTACAATATTAAATCGAGATTAAATATTTTCAGTTCCTTGCGATGCTTCCATGGACTGCGCAAGTAAGCACTTAAAAATTAGATATAGCGCGGCAACTGATCAGTTTGAACCTGAACTAATCTACAGTGGGACTTTTTCGACGGATATAATATTATATTTTGTGAATACTTCAAATAATAAAGTATTCACAAAATATAAGTAAAAATAATGAAAAACAAACCTAAAGAAACAAAACTAATATTAAAAGATTAAATCTCGTTTGCGAGCGAGAAAACCCACTTTCAAATGCAAAGCAATTACGCTTCGATTAAATTAGAAGAAAAAAGTCCAGAGCAGCTGGAACCAGGTTGATCAGGGCATTAAACGTCTACAACCAAATGATATTTTCAACTTCTCTCTCCGGTCGTTTCGAATTGCCGTCTTATGCGACTATAAAAGAGAATAAATAGAGAGTGTTTATATACATAACTAGCTGTTTCCCGCGGCTCCGCCCGCGTGGATGTCGGTTATCGCTGTATTATTCCTATAAGCCTATGTATTATTCCAGACCATAATATATCTCTGTGCCAAATTTCATCCAGATTCGTTCAGTAGTTTTTACGTGAAAGAGTAACAAACATCCATCCATCCATTCTCACAAACTTTCACATTTATAATATTAGTAAAGATTATTTCTCCCGACTGACTGACTGACACAAGAACCGTCCTCCACACATCTAAACCGCTGAGACTACACAATTAAAATTTAGCATTACAGTTAATAAGTGAGTGGCTAACAAAAGATTTATGGCAATTTCACCATACAAAGGAATAAAATAAAAAAATAGTGGTTGAATGGGAGTCCATCATTTTCTTACTAAGAAGCACGAAGCTTCATACAACCTGTTTTTGCTAAAAAATAAATATTCAGGTATATCGGCTTTTTCAAAATGTTACGCCTAAGAGGTTGAGGACCGTTTAACTACACGGTGTACCCAATCGAGGCTGGGGTGGATTGCTAGTGTGAAATGAAAAGTAATGTCAATGTAAAGAATATTTCCAGGTCCTATTGAAAGCATTGGTCTTACTTAGAGATATAGAAAAATATGCCACGAAAACGCGCGATGTTGCCACGAGCCTTCCCAGCAGGGAATACTCCGCAACAAGCATTAACTGTGGTTCTTTTTTATCTATCTTCATTAACGTGTGACTAACTGAATCTTTGCTCGTATGAAATTATAAAAAAAAAATGTAGTAAAAATAGTTGCCGAGTATAAGCCGTATTTAGTACGTACCAAATGTCATGGAATTCGTTTTTTAAAGTGAAAACTTCTTTTAGCACGGTACGCATATTTTTAGATGAGATTAAATCTCTGGATTCGCGACACCGTTACGAGACGCAGCTTGACATATCCAAAAAAATATTTTTTCGACTGTCAAGCAAAAAGGCGATATATGCCTGTACATATAGCAGATCGCGATCGCGTCTAGATAAATAAAAAAAACAGTTATTGCTATAATTTTCGATTATCACGTTATTAAAGCAAAGAGGCGATATATGCATGTACATATTATAGCAGACCGCCAACGCATTTAGATAAATAAAAACAAAACATTTATTGCTATACAATTTGTAACAACTGTTTTGCCTAGTGTTTTCACTTCTGTCGGCACTCCCGGAGTGCAGTTTTTTAAACCATAATAGTGACAAAAATAGCATATCATGTCGAATTGTTTTATGCATTTGTTTAAATGTTTTTTTTGTATTTGCCACACCTTGCACAAAAATATTTTACAAAGCCCGCTCCATATAATTACTTGGAGTTTTAACTCAATTTATTAAATTGAACTGGACAAGTGGACTGCCCAGTAATCTGCAGGGGAAAATAATTGAAAAGAGAACGCAGAGTCCGAGGTGTGGGGGTGGGCAGGAGGGTGGTGCCGTGCCAGGAAGCGGCTTTAATTACTATGATTTATTCTTCTTACTGTTTATTTGTAATCCAATTAATCACAATTGTTTATATAATTTAGTAATTTTTGAATAATTTGGACGTATTGATATGACTTATTTTAGGTATTTGATTCCGTGTTTTGCGTATTGGATTTGTGGAAAAAAAAACCTATAGGTGTTCTGTGGAGTATTTTGTGTTAGATACTTGTTTTACATTGTGTCATCACGGGTTCATTCCCCGGGTATTAAGATTTTTTCGAAAAATACTCTGAATACTATATGGACCAGCGTGTGTAGATTAAGGCCTCAACTTCTCTTCAGAGAGAAGAGAAGAAACGTGCCTAGTAAGACATATATAGGTTGCTATTGTAACTAATATCAGCAGTAAGGTACCACCAGCTACCACATAAAGTTTCAAAATTACTATTCACAAACAATTAACTCCAAACATACCTATAACTACATTTAATAATGTGTACTCTACGGCTTGTAATATACTCGTACGTCAATAAATATTAACATGTTTGTGAAATAATCTTGACGTACACACAACATAAGATTACGATATTGATATGAATGTTTTCGGGAATATTCGTTATATGTATTCATTCGTGTATGTAATGCAATATATGATAAATGAGGAAAATAATATTAGACATCCTTTTTTATTACAAATATGGTGGCTGTAAGTTATTACCGTAGCCTATGGATGCTTGCAATATCAGAGGTATCACTTGCGTGTTGTCGACGTATTTTTTTACATCAGGTCTTTAAGATGGAGTATCTCTGGGATAGAAATACGTTTCTTTTAAAACACATCCCTAAATGAGCGCTGGAGACTTGTACTCATACACAGGAACACAACTACACCGCTGCCTGTTTATAGATATTTGGCTGTGGTCTTCTGTAATCTGGCGGTCCTTCTTCAGTCAGGCTTGGTCACTAGTACGGTGCCCTACTTCCTCTTAAACTCGCAGGTACTCTAATATTGCGCGCGTGTAAATAATTGACTTGACTAGCTTGTTAGTTAGTAATACTAAACTCTTTGGCGTTTAGGCGTAATTAATTTATAAAAGCAAAGTAGCATTCATCGACTAACACAAAATCTCGTAAAATTTATGCTAAACTTGAAATTTGTCTGATGGTTTCCTCAAAGGGAGTTGGTACCATATTACAAGCTATGCCAAGTTTGGGATCAGATGGCCATGTATGAGTTGTCCCAAGATATTATTATTACGAATAATAATAAATAAAAGTTGTCATTCACTAATCGCTTGTTATAATATATACAATGAAAAAAATCTAACGATAATCGAAGGAAAGTAACTTCGAATGGTAATTTTTCGCGATGCTTGTTAAAGTTTTATCAGAAGCGAACTTCAACGACGCGTCTCGCGTTTGCATTCAAAAGTCACGGTTTTATTGCGAACTTCCAGTTCAGCTCAAGTGGGTACACGAACCTTCTTGTAATACATATATAAGTAGTATTAGGAGGGGAGTATCACTCGCTGTTTGCGTAGCCCGGTCAACGACATTCAATTCAACACCATTGCTATTTGACATGAAAGAAACCGAAAGATAGCGTAGCTGTTTCGCCGCCATATTTTATCCAAGATATTTCTATCTTGCAGCATAGAAATGACTACGGAAGCGATCTAGCTACTAGACTGTAATATATTGAGATATCGATGGAGCAAAACACTTCGCTGTGTAATACTTGACATTCGAAATATGTACTTCGTATTTGGTGAGGGAAAATCGTCGTGTATTTCTTAGCGTATTCAGTGAAAGAAACATTGAGTCATGTCAACTCGGAAACCACTTAAAGTTAACAGAAGTTACTTGTTGTGTAAATCGTTTTTTCTTATTTTATTTAACATTCGTTAGCGAAGAGGTAAGTCTTCTCAGGTGATGCACGTACCTAAAAATATTAATTATTTATTAGAAGTAAAAACCTTTTTTAGGCACGAAATCTTTTATTACTGAAGTAGTAATATATAGTGTTAATAAAAAAAATCGTTATTAAATCTTGAAGAGATAAAATATTGATGCAATATTTATATTTTAAATTTTAAACTTTTAAATCCAGTCCCTATTAAAAAAAAATCTGTCTACGATGCTACATATTTATTGCAATCTTCAATTTTACCGCGTTTTTGTTGCAGGAATTTTAAATAGAAATAAAAATCTCGTGGCTGTATTTAGTTTCAGAAGGGTATCCGATACAGTGGACTATATTCTGGTTCGAATTTATTTAAATAGAGAAAAGAATAAAATACTCGAAGTGTTAGCTTAGATGGCGCTACAATGTGGAATCATTCGATTGGAACTCTCGATTAGATAAATTTCAATACTATCGGTTCCAGTAGTGGAGTGGATAAACAAGACTTATTGAATTGGATCCCGGACAATATGGCCGGGATAGAAAGATGCGGAAAAGCTGACTTCATCGCAAATACAAAAGTTAGGTTGATTTATATTGGTAGCTGACAATGGTGGTATCAGTCATTCGGTCGAGCCTCTGAACAAAGGCTTATACATTGCACATGTCATCACATATACACTCGTATAGTTTGACCCAAACTTTCCTAGATTGTGTTAGATTGTTACCCATAAATAACGGACTGTCACAATTATTAATGTAACTGAGACATACTGATATAGACAATATACTTGTAGTGGATTTAGACAATACAGTATATTAATATGATTATAAATATACAGTTTATTACACAAATGTACAAACGGTATTATTATTATATTAAGTATTTAATTATTTCATTACTCAATTTCTTTTATAACATTTTAATTACATTAAAATGATATTAACACTGATTTTCGAATGAGTGCCTGAATCGCTCTTTGCTGCGGAATTGCGTAAACTGTTTGCAACAAATTATATGCATTCACGCGAACAAACGGCGAGGCAGTTCGGTGCAGCGGCGCGCGGCGGCACAGTCACGTTACGCACCTCTATTGCAAATTTAATACGTGTATGCTAGAAGTCGCTATAATGGTATGGCCATTATAGCGACTAATTCCAATTAGTTCACATCTTACTAATTCTGAATTAAGATCAAAAATAAATCGTTTTAAAAACCTCATGGCACGGACTTGGGTCGCTGAAAATAATCAAAAAGCTCTACAACTACAAGACAGACTGTCACTGTTTATAATTCGATCCTTAATGTTGTAAATGGAAGTTAGCCACAACACTATAGCACTAAAACTGTAACTAAAACTGTAGTAAGTATATCTTTGTGTCCATCAAGCTGGTAATAAACACCCTAACGACACTTGTTGTGCTCCCAATTACTGAAACAGACCTCTTTCAAGAAACAAATGAGCGGCGGCGGCAACACCGACATCTACATTGTTGCGTCACCAAAAGTAAACCCGCCGAACATCGATTTACTCTTGATTATTTTCATATGAGTAGCTCCGTTTCAGACTTTTACGACTATATACGTCTTTTGAGAGCGATAACTTAGTCATTTTATGCTCACCCTTTCTTACTTCGCTGTACTTATGTCGAGAAGTTCAACGTGTGAGTCCCCGTGGAGCGTCATAAACACGCATATCCTTTTCCATCTTCCATTTGAATATGTTTTTCTTATGCCATCTCATACAAGTAAATTTATTTTTGACCTACATTCTTCTGTCATTAACCGAAGTATAAAAGGCGTTTAGCATTTTTTCAATAAAGGTTTACAAGTACAATAAAAATCAAAGTGCTAAATAAAATGTAGATTAAACGTAAGGTGAAAGCAAAAAGTTAACTTCGGGTCGCCCGGCGAGTCGTAAGGGGTGGGAGAATCGGTCGCGCGCGGCACTTTATAGTTTTAATATCGTGCGGTCTGAGGTCGTCCGAGTTATGGCGGGAACACGCTTTTACTACAAATGCGTGTCCTCGCTTTGGTTTCATCGGAACATGTTTACAGGAAAAACGGAACTTGTACGAGTTAATACCTTTTGATTTCTGTGGGGCGCTCGCGTTTCTATAGAACAGAACTACTCATTCCCAACGTTCAGCTGCGTAAGTAGGCCGCTATCCTGCTCATAAAGGCTATTTCAAACGAGATAGCATGATATCACGTTCAGTATTACGAGGACGGTTTACAATACGTAGATATCCTCTGTTGCGGTTTCAATATCGGAGCTTCTCGGGTGGCGCATTGTTTATGTCGTGCGGAATAATTAATAAGTACTTGTACAAAAACAGAAAGCAACTAAGTGAATTACCTTCATGTCGCGTTTGTGCAAACAGACAAGGGAACAACTTCACGTAGGGCATGCCAGAGCAAACGTTTATTTAAAATAAACATTTTATTTGCCTTTCCGTGTTAATGTAAAAAAACTCCGGCACAAGGCTTAGGTAGGCGCAAGTTATTTTCGTTTTATATTTTCCTCGAGTCGCTCGAGGCGCCCTCTCTCGGGCCAGATAATTTCGTATAGGCTACGTGCTGCGTCCCTCCTGTCCCGGCCGGTTGACCTGCACTGCCTTCGAAACCTCAAAGCAAGAAAAGCGAATTAGTCGTACGTTTGTACTTAGTGTAATCCATTCTAACCGTGTCTATGTTTTTCTTTACTTAACTAGATTAAATTGCTTTCTAATGAGAGTAATGTGTAGCCGTCTTACACTAAGTAAACCTTTTTACCTTAATAACATTAGACACATGTGTTTAGGTATTTTTGTAATTATAATCTAATATACGAGTATGATATGTGTACTTAGATATACATACACAAATCAGTTTTATTATTTAGAGTACATACGATCTCTAATTTATAGTAACAGTATTAATTGATATCTTTAAAACCAAGAGGCTATCATCAGCCGAAATACGTTTACTGCCTCCCTCAAAGATTTCCACAGCATTCGGTCCTGACCTGACCTTATCCATTGGCTACTTGTGATCTTTACTTAAATATCGGTTCATACATTTTATAGTCATGAGATTTTGAATTAAATACTTCTTTGAGCGCATTGAGCACTTTTTGGGTGAACAAAAATCGTCAACGAACGCCTTCCATATTCAAAAAAAATAATCTAATAGCTCAACAATACAATTCACAAGTTACTTAGTTTTTACTTCTATCAGCCCCAAATAATGCCCATCATGTCCATGTTTGGAAAACAATATTTATGACTGTACGTGTCTTTTAAATTTAAATTATTTAAACTTTGTTCTTATACTATAAAACTATTAAAATTATGCCAGGTATTGTTGAATAAGTATAGTAGACTAAGTTAGTATTTAACACAATTACTGTAAAGTTAATATAAACTTGTTATCTAGTTACCGTTACGTAACCATGCTCGACAACAGTGTAGAGTTGATACGATAAGTACCTGCTCGCACACCACTGTTCTACATAAAACTTTTACTTGCTCTGTACATAAATTTACATGTACTGTGTAATCGTCTAAGTCCGATTAGGTCGTCCAACAAATATATTTGTAAAGCGTGCACCTTCGTTCGGTGTTAGTTTGTGAAGCCAAGAAGTTTCCACTTCTGAAGTGCAGTTTACGATTATCAGTTACTAGGGATCGCCCGCGATTTCATCCGCGTGGTAATTTGGAATATTTTCCTTGATTTTGCAACATATCTCACTACTGCTCCGCTTCTATTGATTTTAGCGTGATTTTATATAGTCTATAGCCTGCCTGGATAAATGCACTATTCAAAAAAAAAGATTTTTTTCCAATCGAACCAGTACTTTCTGAGATTAGCGCGTTCAACCAAACAAACAAACAATCAGTTAGCAGCACTCATCATCAGTATCATGTCGATCCATTACGCTGATGTAAGAATTACAAACAAATAAACAAACACTTTGAATTTAAATATTAATATTATTGTTTAATATCTACAGACTTTTACAATTGGCTTTGCGTTATTCTGAAATCGTTTGGACATTTGTACCTATTTAAATCTTTTATTATAATATTACGTAGGTTTAAAATAATAATATTTTAATTTCTATGGATAACGTCAACTCTGCGGGAGTTGACGTTATCCAAAGAAACTAGGGAACAAGCCTTCTGTCGCGGAGGATTTTACAAACATACAATTTAACGGACTCAAAGTAGACCCAGACTTGGAACTACCATTTATCCAACATAGATAAAAGGTGGTACCGAGTCAAAATTTTTATCACGTGTGGGGATCGAACCTGTAACACACCGCCCAGTGGAAATCCGTGCAGAAAAATATAATATATTTCTCTTTCTATTTATGGGTAGGTACTAATAACCTATTATTTTTTTATTTTTCTTAATATTTATTACCTTTATTTACTTCATGATTATCACAATGAACACCAAACTGCCTACTATAGTATGTTAATAATTAGGTCTATCTATCTTTTTCGCCCATCTTAATAGCTGCTTTGCGCATTACTATATTTTATATATAAATATCTATTTATTTTGTTGTACAATAAAGATTTCACTTGTTTTTAAATTTAGATTATAAAATAAATTTAGCAAGTGTAACAAGAAAGAAAGAAAGAAATAAATGTTTATAGGAAGTTTATAATGTATCTGTTTTTAAACGACCTCTTATCTGATATAGCATCGGAAGCTCACCTTGTTGCAAACCCAACACTATTAACCATAAATTTGTAGAAGGTAATTAATGTAAGTGGTAATTTAGATGGGGTGAAAATAAATTGCGGTTTGGGAGACAGGAGTCTATAAAGTAGGACGGAAAGTGACGGGGGCTTGAGTATCCACTACCCATACAGTGTTGGGACCGTGTCCCACATCCAGCCTTTTTTATGGCGCCGCGCTATCGGCCCTCTCATCTATTCGAGACCTTAGATAGTGGATCACGCACGCATGAGCGGCTGCTACACAAAAACTTGACCTATTTTAGTGACATAAAATGCAACTACCAATTGAGAAATGTGACTCTGTGTTTTATATAGGTCAAGTGTTTTATGTGTGTGCGATCAAACATTCACCTGTGTGCTTTAGTGAGTATATAACAAATGGAATATATGGATTGTTGAATGTAAGAGCTTAGAAAAGTATACTTAAGTCCCTTTGTCTACTTAGCCGCATGAATGGATCAGTAGCTACGTATGTTCATGAAAATTTTGTCAATTGAGTACAAACTTTATGTTGCGATTTGACTACTGGCCTGTAATAATAAAACATTCCTTTTTCTTAAAAAAAAAAACATGCGGAGAAGTCTTTGGGGACTGCTGACTAAAAACTAAGTAACTTGTGAATTATCGTTAAGCATAATTATTATTTTTAAATATGGAAATGAATATAAAAACCGTTCGGTGACGATGACGCGACTTTCATGATTTTTGTTTATTTTTGAATATAAATACCGCTCGGTGACGATGACGCGACTTTCATGATTTTTGCTCACCCAAAAAGTGTTCAACGCCTAAATAAATTTCACTTCATAAAATAACTGTAGCTTTAGGGAACAAGCTCTGAGTCGCGGTTTCAAACATACTATTTACGAACAAAAATGAAACCCTGACTTGGACGTACATTTATCAATCATAAAAAAGTTTTGTCCATTGGAATCAAAACTACAACACTGGATGCGGTGTTGGTGGCATGGTGTGCACTTTAACCACAAGACCACACTTGCACTTGTATTGGATATATAAACCTACAACCGTTATTTCTATCATTATATATGTTAAAAATTTTGAGCTCTCTTGCGTTGTAGATGTAAAACGATTCTGAAATATAAAATAAATTATTGTTACTTAATATTCTTATTACATCAATTCTTAATAATGTAATATATTTATTTTTGCATACTTTAATATTATAGCGAACTTATAAATTTAGCTACTAGAATATATTATATATACTCTAATACAAGATTATTATTTTCTACAATAAAAAATACACGAATACCAATGCGTTCTCATTCTAACGTTATGCGTTTTTTACTGCGACTATAAATCATAGAGGGTGAATATTCTACGCCAAATAAGTAATACATCTTAGATGGCAAACAAGCAAAGGATTCGCCTGATGTTGAGAATTGTTACCGTAACCTATAGACCTATATACAGCAGGGCTATGGAGTGTCCCTGGTATAGAAAATCGTTTCTTTCAAAACGCATCCCTAATGAGCACGGTAGACTTATAATCAAGTACAGGAGCACAACTGAACCACTATGTTATTGTGTGTGTTATTTAGGTGTGGTATTATGTAAGGCGTCTCCACCAGAGATGTAGCGAGGAATGTGTTTTTAAGTAATAATAGATATGCTTCATTTACTTTCCTCGCTCAGCTTAGGCTTAATGAAGCGATTTTATTTGTTCTAAAAAACACATTTATCGCTACACATACCTAGTGGAAACGCAGCCTTACAGAAGACCACATCCAAATAACACACAATAACACAGCGGTAGTTGTGATCCTGTACCTGAGTATAGGTCTACCTAAGGGGGAAGGTCCTTCCCCAGTCGGGCTAGTTAGCTTTTACATAAACACGTTATGAGTCGTATTTTTATAACCATATTGATATCATACAATTTTGTCATACGACTTCAATGGGTGAGATAAAAACCTATGATGGCCTGAAGCGATGCCTCATGCTTCATGATTATTTTCATATAGCTCAGTGAATATTGCGAGTAAATTCTATAGACAGTAACGATCAAACACAGCGCAACGTCCCATCTCACCAAATGTTAGATATATATACGCTTTGATGTGTACCTATATAGGTACTTACATATATAGTAGATACATACGTACTAGTGAATCTCCCCAAACTGTAAACTCACTCACCCTTGACCGATTTAGGTCATCTTCGTACTTAAAAAATCTCATTAATTCGCCTACTAAATTCCAAAACATTCCGTTTAACGATGCTCGACCTATCGTCGAACAAACATATTTTATAGATACATCTAATATGTAAAATTCTCGTGTCACGGTGTACGTTATTGAACTCCTCTGAAACGGCTCGACCGATTCTCGAGAAATTTTGTGTGCAGATTGGGTAGGTCTGAGAATCGGACAACATCTATTTTTCATCCCCCTAAATGTTAAGGGTCCACACCTAATTCTTTTATTTAATTTTTTAGACATTTTTTTTTGTGATTCAACATTAAACAATACATACAACCCTTAATTTTCACCCTCTATGATCAACTCCTATTTTTTAATAGCGATATTACTATTTTAGTAGCAAAACAACGTTTGCTGGGTCAGCTCGTATTATTATATAAATGAAAAGTACCCAGAATCGAACAGGCGTGATGATATGTATGTATATATATATTATATAAATACAAATGCCGGATTGATCTAGTAGACTCAGAAAACTTCGCTCGCTTCGTTCGCTCGTTCAACTAAATGTATGTATAAGTAAATCTGATGCAACATAGAAAATGATGTTAAATTCGTCGTCATGGAAGTCATTAGAAGGTTGTATTCGATTTTCGATCAGCGGTTCTATTAAGTGTGTACAAACAATAGAATCAGATAAACATCATTCGACGAAATTGTGGTCACGCCACCGATATAACAAAACAGTTTAATCGATAAACTCTTCGTATCCCGATATATTTTCAACGAAATTGCTAACGTTTTCAAACGTTCCATATCCTAACCGATAACGTATGTTCCAATCTATACTTATATAATAATATTGTAAATGTGAAAGGATGTCTGTTACTCAATTACGCCAAAACGGATCTGAATAAAATTTTGCATAGACCTGTCTATGCAAAATTTCATTCAGATCCAGATTATAGTCTGGAGTAGCACATTAACATTTTATCCGAAAAAATAAAACACTGTCGCCGTGAGATTGTACACACGGGCGAAGCCGCGGGTGGAAACTAGTGTATTATATGTTAGATATATACTATTATACATCAAAATAGATATCTTTGTTTACGGGTAAAGCAAACAAAACAAATAAGTATTTGGAAGGCAGTTGGGAATCTATAACTCAATGCCAAGTTTTCCAAAGTTAGCGAACTCGTAGAGAAGTTCCAGCCAGAGCAAACAGGCTACGCAGAAACCATTTGCCGGACTTACCTGTAAACAAAAACAATTCGTTTAATATATATATATAAAAAATATACTCTATGATAATATTAAAAATTCTGTTTTGCAAAGAATTTTTTTACAGCTTAACTTTTCGTTTGAAAGTAACAAAGTGAAGTCCAAGATATTTTTCCCTCTTATATTGTAGTTACGTAGGAACAATGACACTAAAGGGAGTGATCTTATTGTTATATAAAATGGCCAGCATACCGCAGAGACCACCTCGAGGGAAAACCATATACGAGTTTAGTACTAGTTTTACAGAGACTTTTATTAAATAAAATATTTAAGAGCATGTCAAAACCCTTGTATTTTTTTATTATATCGTATAAGTGTGTGTGCATTCACAGTGCAATTTTAACAAATTCTCCAGCAACATAATAAACTTTCTTCGACAGACGAGTAATAACATTTTCGATGAAATGTTTGTTGACTTCTACAAAAATGAATTACTGAGATAAAGAGCGCACCTTCTCGCCAATTCGTTTTAGCTATTTCTACTTTTATTGTGATTGAGAACTGAACACCACTTTTTATGTATTATACTTATAACATTTAAACATATTATTGTTTTAAATATTTTTTGAAGCATTCTAGAACATATTAAAAAAATATGGTAAGTATAATATAAACATAACCTAGCAGATAAGCAAGTGTCTCTTGCACGATTAACTAATACATAATTATATGAAATAATATCAGTGTCATAAATGCAATTTGTGTACAATGAAGAGTTTTCTATCTATCTGATGCAATTACAAGTCGGAGTTTAACAAATAATTACCGATGAAACCATTGTTGGCATGCATGATTATATCTTTTCCTACAAAAAAAAGGCAGCCCCGTAACACGGGGGCTGCCTTTTTTTGTAGGAAAACCACACACAAAACCATTTTAGCAGGTTTTTTGTCGGAATATCCTTACAAATTAGTTTATATACATAATTTACATTTAACAGCGCATATACAGATATTATGTTTAAAGTTAGGTATGTACACATACACACACACACACATTTCCAAACAAAATTCATTATTATGTTATTATACTTATTTATTCTTAATTCATGCGGGTTGAACAAAATATATTTAAGCTCTAGCTTGAAGCCACGTTGAGACTCACGTGGAGTCAAACGGGCGTCACGTGTAAAGTTTAATGGACAACCCCTTAGGTACAAGCAAGTGAAACATAAATTTTATATTTGATTGTGTATTTTCAGGCTTTCATGCGATTTTCTTATTTATTTTTGCCACCTTTACAGCCCACGCGGTTTCGTTCGCGTAGTATGTCGATAGAAAGTACTCAGGAACATTGTAGTTTACTTTAAACGAAAAAAAAATTAAGTGAACAGTTGTTATAAATTTTATAGCAATACCTGTTTTTTTAATTTATCTAGACGCGTTACGCATATCGCCTCTTTGCTTTAATAACGTGACAGTCGAAAAAAGATTTTTCGGATTTTCGGATTGTCAAGCTGCGTCTCGTAACGGTGTCGCGAATCCAGAGGTTTTATCTCATCTAAAAATATGCGTACCGTGCTAAAAGAAGTTTCCACTTCAAAAAAATAATATGGAGACGGATCGGTAGTTTTAGAAGTTACCCTATACATCCAAAGTTTTCTCTACCTCACCTATTTTACCTCTTAAAAATTAGTAAAGGCATAGAAAGAAAGCAAGATAAGAACTTTATTTTTAACATACAAATGACGTAATATAGACATTTCTATTTTCTTAGTTTCTGTACTCAAGTGGTCTTCTGGCTTAGAAAAAAACGTGCGTATTACTATGTGCTCATAAACACGCACTTCATTACTAAAACTCTTAATAAAATTGTTGGAAGAAATTATAAGGTATTTATCAGTAATGCGCGAGTATCTGGTGCTGCAAGCGTCCATAGGCTACGGTAACTGTTTACCATCAGGCGGGCCGTATGCTAGTTTGCCTTCTTAGTAGTATAAAAAAAAGAAGTCGAATGATTGATGATGCCTATAAAATGAAAAAAAAAACCACCATTAAAATATTAAAATATTTCGCTTTCCTTTGGTTAGTGACTGACTGCTAAATCGGATATTGTGAGTTTCAGTTCCAACCAGGGAAAATCTTTGGAGTTCTTTGTTCTGTGTGTGCGTCTAATGTATCTATGGTATATTATTATGTATGAAGAGATTATATAAGTATATTTATCAATTGTCTAGTTGCCACAGGATAGACGTTGCCTACTTTGGAAGCAGATTGCCTTGGGTGAGTTATTCCTAGATAATGCTAATTATTCGAAAGCTCATCTTTTTATTGCCACACGATATTTATTTGGTCATATTTTGATTGAAGATTTTTTGAATTGTGCAACTAGCAAAGCGCCGAGCGCTGACAAATGTTATATAAGTAATATATGTGTATAATTTATCCTGTTTTGTTATTCTATAGGCGAATGAATATACAATAAGGCTGTCAAAATTTATACTTTAGACGATATCAGTACTTTGCGTGTCGCTAGAATATTAAGTCTAGGCAGCCTATGTAAAAAAGACCACCTTCTATATCACCGTCTGGTTGAAATATAAATATTACGTATTCAGGTCGTAACTTAACAACTTAATGTTATATAAAATGATGGTCTGTACACTTTTTAATAGTATAGAAATAGATTACTGGTGAACGACAAGAGCTGTTTCCAATTTGGACGCGGCGAACTTTTACGTCGGCAGCTTTACGTGAGCTGAAATGTGAGCAATAAGATTAAATATAAATTATGTTTCGTGTAAGGTGTAGCCATAAAAATACTGAAGGACAAAAAGGTGTGTAAGTAAAGATAAAGAATGGAAGTAAGGTAGGACACCATACAAGTAAGTAAGCCCGACTGAGATAGGACCTCCTTCTTACAGAAGACCACAGTAAAAAAACTACAGAGTACAGCCCCTCTAGACAAGTGGTATAAACGATAGTCGAATGGATTAGAATAGAAAGAATTACATAAGTTTACGATATAATGACGTAAACTGCTTTCCTGTACATTTGCTTTCTATTCTATTGGATTCGAATACCGTTTATGCCGTTTGTCTAGAGAGGCAGGTCTTCAGTGCTCTATGCGTTTTTAATATAAACGTTTTCCTATAACAAAACCACATTACAAATTTCGAATCGAAAACACACGAGTGATATCTTTCATCATTAAATGCTTACCATCAGGCATGCCGTATGCTTGTTTAAGGAGTACCAAGGAAAGTAATATAAAAAGAAATAGAGGAAGAATTTAAAAATATCATTCAGCATTTTGCTGTGCTCTAAAATTGCAATTGGGTTAAACTTGTGACCCTGTTTTCATTGTTTTATCCAACGTACCTGGCTTACCAATTACTTTCTTGTGGTTGCCAAGGAAAACCGCGAAGTAGCGGTCGTTGGTGTTAAACGAAAGTTATACTTGCGAGCAAGTATCTAATGTACACAAACAAAAATAACAAGCATAGGCGTAACTTTACGTTAGAGTTTAATGTATCGTATGTAGCAATTATCTGTTTTAATTGTGTTACCTTCATCAGGCGGAGTATTAATAGTCTTAAAATATATCCATATTTATATAGGTATTAAGGCATAGGTAAGTATACGTAGTCGACTGCACGTAGTAGCAGCAAGCGACGTGTGATATAGTTTCTATGTATTTCTATGGAATACCTTAACGTCGTGTGTTGCTACGGGCCGAGCGGCAGACGACACTGTCATCTGAACGCATATCTGATGCTCTAGACAAAAAAACAAATGTATGGGATTTGACGTAAGTCTACGACATTTTTTTTTTTTTTTTTTTTTTTTTTTATTTCTTTTTAAAAGACAACTCCCGCACTAGAGAACAAGCTCTGTGTCGCGGGGGACTTTACAAACATACAATTAACGGACACAAATTACACCCAGACTCAGAACAACACTTTGTGGGTCACACAAAGTTTTGTCCTGTGTGGGAATCGAACCCACAACCTCGTGCACAGCAGGCGCATACTGCGGACCACCAAGGCAGTCAAAGTCAAAGACATTATATCGTAGACTTATGTCAAATCTCATACATTAGTTTTTTTGACTTTTTGATTCGACTATCGCTTATGCCATTTGTCTAGAGGCTCAGTAGTACAAAAGAAAATCGCGAGTTTTATTCTTAAAATCGCCCGATATCTTGTCTCATGGTATATGGCGCTGCTGTCAGCTGCTGCCCCTAGCTGTCGGGTTTGCAATCATAACAGTAGCGACATGTCACCACAGCGACGTGTCGCTGCAACAAAACGCGGCGACACGTCGTCGAATGAAACTGCTGCGTGCTACGAACTTACCTTTAAGGATGGCTATGATTATATTAAAAGTATCGTCTATTGAATATGTATGAACCCTACCTTACTATATTTACGTTATTTTATTGTTGGTATGAGGCAGTTTGTTTTGTTATTTGCAACTTTTTCTCGGTATACTACGTAATAGGAAATATTTTTGTGTATGGACTTGCTTATTAAGGAATCGAATAATTGTTTTACTTCTATTGGAGAGTGGATATTATTAACTTACTTTGACCATTTTATATCAATTTCACTATATATTTTGACCATACAACCGCATCGTATTGTCTCGCATCGTATGTTTGAAGAATGTTATTCGGATTCAAATACTCCCGATCCTTTTGTATGCGGGGTTCGTAACTATGTAGGTACTGCGACTTCGTTCTCGTGGATGTGATTTTTCGTCTGTTCCCTTTGGATTTTTCTTAACCACCCTCGAGTTGAATAAAACAAAGAGATTTTTTGATCACGGAAATTGATTTTATATAGAAAATTCATACTATTATCCACAAACTTATTATTATGTAGAATTAACACTACGCTTTAAGCAACACTATACTCCCATAAGCCATTGTGGTAGGCGTCTATTTTCATATACAGGCAATCGCCATAACAGCGATCTATAGTAGGGACTCTGGGCACGTATAGTGTGTACTAATGGAGTACAATACATAGATAAGCTACACATGTGATAGGTGACAGTTAGCACCCTGACACACTTTAGTAAGGACTCGTAAATCTCTCGGCTTCAGTTGTATCCTGAACATCTACGTTAGTCGTCAGGTCATATTGGTAGCATGTGCCAATTTATTTGGCATATAAAACAATAATTTAAACAATTTTTAATAAGATTTTCGTGATTAAGTGAGTGTCTACGTATATAGTACTTCATGATATTTATAAAGTCCAAACTTTCCTTATGTGTGTGTACTTAAAGCTTTAGAACACATCGACAAGGTTCTTATGATCTTTACTTAAGAACTCTAATGTTACTCATAATAAAATAAAAAAATCGACGTTCATCGGAAGTATAAGCGTCATTCTATTCTTGGCGGGATGCCTTTCGATAATAATAATAATGATTACGACGAAATCGTATGTTTTCACACACTTCCCATACGGAATAGGCACAAAGGAGCCATCGGATGAGCAAAAAGTAATTTCAAGGGATATAAAAATAAATCATATGTCCCATACGAACGCGCACACATAATAATTTCCACAAAGCTGTTCAACATTATTGAGTTAAATATTAACTTTTTAATGGAAAGAGGATCAGAGGGACGTTAAAACTTTTTTCTCGTAGCTAAAGTTTAAGTTAGACCCGTGAACAACTGAACGACTGCGGTTTCCTCGACCTGAATAGTTTAGTGAAATTCACCGAACACCACGCTGGCCTCGTGCCGAATGTTGCACTTAAATAATTTGTGATAACCGCTTTCATTTATTCAACTTTCGCGCGAGATTTCCATGAGTAATTTGTCTGTTTTAGTTTTAAACGTTTCTGTTATTATTTTAACTGTGTACGCGTAGATGAGAATGAATGTTTTAATTGTATTCAGACAGAGAGGTGGCTAGAAGACGTTTATTGTGCGAACTTTTTACAACTCGCAGCTGCTTCCCTTCGCAATTTACCGTCGGCCGCACTAAAAATATGTAACAATGTTTACGACTCTTAATTGTTCGCTTGTGCAATAGTTTTTATTTCAATTGTAGTGTTGTTGCAGGAATTATTGTGTTTTTATCGGAATGACGATCTGTGGAATATCTACGAATTGCATCCATTATTTAAATGTTGTTATGTATTATGACTTTTATTTATGAAGCTTTTCGTTAAAACTTTCAGTCGGACTCAACAAATATTTTTGCATATGATAGCCCATTTCATGGAATTAAGAGGGAAAACAGCTAGTCCTTTACATTTTTACTCATTTATTAACATTTATAACACATTAATAGCGAACAAGCCCGCCTGGGGAAGTACCACTTTACACACTCCTCACACCTCACACACAGCGGTGTAGTTGTGTTCCTCTGTGTAGTACCTACAAGAGAATATCAATAGATCTGAAGGGTCAAGCAATCTTGTAGCAGTCAGTCTGTGGATGGGTGACCATTTTATAACAACACATAAAGATTCCTGTGTGTCTTAGAAAACACATAATACCATTGATCTAGTGCCTGATTTATTTCTGGTCGTGTCGGCGTCATAGGACGTCAGTCCTATAGGACTATGAGAGTGAAGGATTATAGGATGTGCTTGTTTTGCCTACACATTTATGCACTCTAACATGTCCCGCGGTAGTTGGCTGTACTGAAGGACATTATTAAGTCAGACATAATTAAATTGAAATCTTTAGGCGCGTTGAGCACTTTTTGGGTGAACAAAAAAAAACATGGAACTCGCGTCAACGTCACCGAACACTTTCCATACTCAAAAATAATAATCTGCTCTCGTTACAATTCACAAGTTACTTAGTTTTTACTTCTATCGGCAGTCCCCAAAGACTGCACCAAATGTTTTTTTTAAATATTAATGTATTTATTGTATGTTTTCTCTACGACATGGCTCCGGGCCTGCATGATTGTAGTACATTAATCGCCCGCTACAACCTCTTGGTTGTTGGATTTCCCAAATGCTTTTCTAATTGGCGTTTTCTCTGTTAGTAGCAGTAGGTAATGGACTGTTATGCTGTAATAATAATTACGCAAAAACAGTTACATGATATAGTAAATGTTCCTACGTTTATCCTACTAATATTATTAACGCGAAAGTTTGTAAGTATGGAACGATGGATGTTTGTTACTCTTTAACGTAAAAACTACTGAACGGCTCTGGATGAAATTTGGCACAGAGGTAGACTATGGCCTGCAATAACACATAGGCTACTTTTTACATCACACATCCACCAACTGCGGGCAACAGCTAGTATTGTATAAACGTAGGAACACTTACTCTATCATGTAACTCGGAGGCTCTGCAAGGTAAGTTTTATTATATTACTGTTTTTCTTTTTATTGTTACAAACGAACGTAAGTATGTTGTAAGTGGGTATATTTCCATAGTCAGTATTTTAAAACGAAAGACTACCTTACTAGCGAACAAGCTTCAAGTCTCGGGAATTTACAATCATACAGACTGGCCTGTTGCTCTAATGGTTAGCAATCCTGGCTGCTAAAGTCGCCAATAGTAGGTTCAATCACCACACGGGACAAAACTTTGTGTGATTCATAACTGTTTGTTCCAATTCTAGGTGTAATTTGTATGTTTGTAAACTCAAACTCAAACTCAAAATTCATTTATTCATTTAGGTTACAAAGTAACACTTATGAAGGTCATAAATTATGAATAAACCAGAAAGATGATGTCAGCAAAATTTTCCTACGGCTAGTTCGCTGACGTGGAGCCTTGAGAAGAACTAGCAAGAAACTCAGGCCACTCTTTTTAATCGCCAGATATTTACAATCTTTTGTAAAATACAAGTATGATAGCATGCAAGCTGATGCAGTCAAAACACGATACTAACTATATTATAAAATAAGGTAATCGTACTTAGTACTGGTCGTGCGAGAAAAATAAAAGTATGGTGTTAAAGTCTGCTTCAATTTACATATTGCTATTAAAGAATATAGGCAATATGTGAATAGTGACAATTTTTATTGTAAAATTTAACGTTTTGCTACTAAAGAAATAAACAAAGAAAAAAAAAAGAAAAAGTACAGAATTATTACTAGAATTCACAATGTGCCTCACGTCACAAATAAGAACTTATGTACTAAGCTGATTTATTCTAAATTAAACAAACGCAACTAATTTATGCAACTAATTCCAAGACTTTTTATCGTTCAAATAATCATTTATTGTATAATAGCCCTTCCCTATGAGATGATTTTTAATAGTAGGTTTAAATATGTGTTAGGGCAAATTCAAAGTCTAAAGTCCTAAAGTCCACGAGACAGATATTAAAAAAAAAAAAAACGGACACAAAGTACACCCAGGCTCGAAAAAACCATCCCTAAAGAGTAGAGTACTAAAGACTTATACTCACGAACATATACAAAACTTTTCATTTATTCAAAATCACACACAGTAAGTAATTTTTAAAATAGGTTATTTCGTTTTTCGGTTTATTCATTACAAACAAAAATTCCAATATTTTCTCATCATAATATTGTAGATACCTACCTATATTTGACAAGATTGATAAAGGTTCTCATATAAGTATTAGATTTCTTCTGTATAGTGCCAGCAGCGGCAGGTATTTTTATCTGTCGATGTGAGCCATACAAACGTGCACACTAATCTATCACGGCGAGTGTCGGTCGACGGGTATTAATGGAGTGTGAATAAATTTGAAGACAACCTGAGCACCATCTTCTCGTATTACCTACAGCTGTACTGATTTTATCTGATTCTAGTACGTTTTATATACATTTGTAAACATATAACATTGCAGATTTATGCCTGAAGGAGTAAGCAGAGATGTCATCTCTGCCAAAAGACGTCCACTGCTGGACATAGGCCTTCCCCAAGGATTTCCACAACTCTCGATCCTGAGCCGACCTTGTCCATCGGTTGCCCGCAACCTTTACCAGGTCGTCGGTCCAACTTGATGGAGGCCTGCCCACGCTTCGTTTTCCAGTTCGTGGTCGCCACTCTAAAACCTTTCTGCCTCAGCAGAGATGTATTACACCATATTTCCATTCTATTGATCTAGTCTATATACTTTTATATAACAAACTTGTTTTTGCATCCGTGATGTTCAGGTTTAACGTCGACAGAGAGCTCATTCCTTGCCCTAATTGTAATTGGGAGGAAATTCCTCTGCAAAAGTACTGTAGGCACGATGGAAGTATATTATAATATCCTTATTATATGTAACATTATCATGTCCAACGTGGTTATAGTAAATCACTTTGCTGTGAACGAACAAGACAAAATTACATTTTCATATTCAAAACTGTCTTCATTTTCATAATAGATTTATTTGAACGCTTTGTTTGAAATTAGGTCAGTGAACTCTTTATGACTGTTTCTATCCTTCGACTAAGTAATAACTATGGACGGGCTTGTTTGACTATTTCTTGTAGACAATAAAGTGGCTAGTAGGTACAAGTGAAACGCAGGTATGTACATATGTGTGACAAGTGCAACTATTATAAAACAATTTGCCATCTACATGCATACAAAATACAGCCATGTAAATACTTTATAGTTAGTAAAACTATAAAGTACTAGTTGTTGCCCGCGGCTCCGCCCTCGTAGATGTCGGTTATCGTAATAAAAAGTAGCCTATATGCTATTCCAGACTATAATCTATCTCTGTGCCAAATCCGTTCAGTAGTTTTTGCGTGAAAGAGTAACAAACATCCATACATACTCACAAACTTTCTCATTTATAATATTAGTAAATAATACTATAAAGTATTTACACTAAGGCTTTGTGTTATGGGTCATCTTAAAAAAAGAAAACGTTAAAAAAGAAATCCTACCAGAGAAGTAATGTTCAAAAATGGTTGAAAAGAGCCTGTCTATAGTTTTTATTTGATCAAAGTTTCGATCCATAAATTTGTTTAAAGCTGAATAACTGAATTTTATTCAACGGTGATGCATAGCATCACGCTTTTTTCCTTCAAGGAGTATGCAAAGGTACAAGCTACCCACGTTTTGTCAGATATACTAGACTCCATGTAGTATATGGGTAAGCTTACCTACTTCCGTGCCGCAAATTACGATTTTCTTAAAGAAAAAACCTAAAAACACTTTGCTTGATCCGTGAATCCAACCCAAGACCTCTTCTTCTTCTTAGCCTGTTAACGTGCACTGCTGAACCGAAGACCTCACAATTTTTTATTTATGTATCAATAAGACAACTCCTGCACTAACGAACAAGCTGTATGTTGTAAGGGACTTTACAAACATACAAATCGCGGACACAAATAACACCCAGACTCAGAACAAACAATTATGAATAACACAAAGTTTTGTCCCGTGTGGAAATCGAACCCACAACCTCCGGCGTAACCACAGAACAGAAGGTGTAACAGTCAATTAACCGCAAATGTTTCGTTTCGGGACTAACAAGGTTGTCATAATATTGAAAAAAAGAAAGAAGAATCATTTATATTAGTGCAAAAAACACAAACAAGAAGGCAATAAACAAAACAGAAGTAACAAATGAAATGAAAATCATTCCTGTGTGTGCTCCACCAAAAGGGTGTCCAGCTCAGCATGTGCTAGGTAATTTGGACCTAGCGCTGGTAAACTGCTGAATCCCTAGGTAAAAGTCTACCAATATTACCATAGACAATATTTATATATTTCGGGTATCAACACGATCATGCTTTATTTAACTTTAGATTGCTTGACGTTTCTACCAGGTTGCACCGGCCGTGGTCA
Organism: Trisateles emortualis; assembly: GCA_947095525.1. Taxonomy (NCBI): domain Eukaryota; kingdom Metazoa; phylum Arthropoda; class Insecta; order Lepidoptera; family Erebidae; genus Trisateles; species Trisateles emortualis. Next base: position 9,153,884 of record OX352736.1, on the reverse strand, counting down.
CAAGTTGACTAGTGAAGCGATGTCAAAACTCCGTTTGTAAGGTAGAATCATCTAATTCTACCCTTACATTATTATTTCTCCACGAATCATTACATGTATATCATACAACGCGATAATCAAAAGTTAATATTACTATAGACAATAATATATTATTCGAGTATCAACACGATCATGCTTTATTTACCTTTATGTAGATATATATATCTATGTAAAGGCAACGGCATACGACGCGAGAGTTAAAAGTTAATATTACTATAGACATTAATATGATCATAGTTCTCCTTGTGTTGTCTTATGAGACTTTCATCCTTACCAATGGAGACTGAAATTCATTACTTACGTAGAAAGCCTACGCTTTTATCTCGAAAGATGTGCTTTTGTAATCACATTACGCAAATGAGAGCTCGAGAATTCATGTTTGGTCCCAGATAGGGTCGTGATCCCAACAAATGCCTCTTACACTGGTTGACAACTAAATCTCCATCGAAACATTTATCCTGGCGATAGCCGCTATGTTCCTTAATGATACCATAGTACATTTAGATAAATAAATAAATAATTCTTTGTTGTACCCATAAAACTAAAATTACTAATATTTTAAATGCGAATGTAACTCTGTTTGTTTGTTTCACGACTAAATGTCTGAATAGATGTTAATGAAATATGGTAAGAAGATACATAGTATCATAGAAAGGATACAGTGTACTTTTAATTGCGATAGCCGACATTCACGCGGCTGGAGCCGCGGGCAACAACCAGTACCAAAAATAAACATTTTAAATTTTCAAGATAGTATAAAGATTTTTTTCATAAATTTAGAGACGACTGCCTTGGTGGTCTATGGAAAATTTTCCAAATTACCATGCGGACGAAGTCGCGGGCGAGCCTTAGTATACAATAAGTATGTTTACCTGTTGTCTAGTTGCCATAGTAACAGGTTCTGCCTAGTTTGAGACCAGGTAGCATTGTCTATGTTAACTCAAGATATTATTATTTCTTTTGAACAACTCCTATACTAGGGAACTAGAGGTCGCCCGCGTGATAACTTGGAATATTTTCCTTGATTTTGCAACATATCTCACTACAGCTCCGCTCTTATTCATTATAGCGTGATGTTATATAGCCTAAAGCCTTCCTGAATAAATGCACTATTCAACAAAAAAAGTTTTTTCTAATCGAACCAGTACTTTCTGATAGTAGCGCGTTCAACCAAATAAACAAACTCTTCAGTTTTATAATATTAGTATAGATAATATGCATTTTTTTATACAACTAAGATGACAAACAAGCATACGGCCCACTTAATGGTAAGCAGTTACCATAGTCTATGAGCACTTACAATATTATGAGGGACATTATTCGTGGGTTTTCGTCCCAAATTTAACATCAGGGTTTTATGTTATGGGTAACGCTACCATATGGAAACTAGTATACTCGTAGCTAGCGAATAGTAGACCTACTTTCTTACTTATAATATTAATGCTTAAGTAAATTTGTTTGTTTGCATGTATGTTTATTAACTTTATAATAATATTAATTTATTTCTATTAGTACACAAAGTTTCATACATAAATTGTTAAGATCTTTTAAGCATATGCCTGTATCAGAATACATCACTCTTTCGTAACTTAAGTATTTTGTGATGACAATAGATAGATGTATACTGATAGGAAATTAATTAACAAAATAATAATATAAATGTATGGTGGTGTACTTTTTACTACATAACCGACATCAACGCGGATGGAGCCGCGGGCTAACAGCTAGTGTCACATATCTCTGCTTACCCTTTACGCAAAACATGTTTTATTGTTGTTATTTTAGGAGCTGTACCATAATGTGTTTATAGCGAACTAGCTGTTGTCCGCGGCCCTACTCGTGTTAATGTGGGTTGTTGTGATCAAAGTATAAATTGTCCTTCTCTAAGATACCATCTATCTTCATGCTTAATTTTATTCAGATTCGTTCAGCCGTTAAGTCGTGAAAAGTTAACAAACAAAGTATTTTCGCATTTCTAAGTTTAAACTCATAAGATATCAAATTGATTTCATAGTTTTAAGGTTGTCATTCTTCAAATTTCTAATTAAGATCAAAAATAAATCGCTATAAATACTTCATGGTATATCCCCTTGTGAAATTATCAATAATTTACCATAAAAATAATCTAGTCACTATTACAGTATAAAAACGAAACGTAAACTAAAAAACTGAAATAGATTGCAGTCATTCTCATTACCATTTACCGAGTTTGGCAGAAGTCCTGCACCCGCCAGGAGAGTAACTCCATTTCCTGCTACGTGCTACGGCTGCTACGTCGTAGCTCGTAGCCGTAGCTATCGTAGCCGAGTGCCGTTGTGAATAATTGTTCATTTTGCTTTTTTTCTTGTATTGCATAGGTAAGTAGGTCGCATTCTTTAACGTATATTTTTTTATTCTGTTGTACATATATGATTTAGTAGCCCGCCCCGACTTTACCCGGTTAAGCTATTGTTTACCTGTTTTGAGATTGAATTTCCAAAATCCTTTCTTAGCGGCTGTTTATGTTATAAAATAGTTGTAGTTTGCCATTCGGCTTAGCAGCTACAAAGCTGAGCTAAGACCATTTTTGTTCTTGAACAGCATTATTGTACTTAACATAATCTAGGTTAATTATTAATTACTTATAAGGTATATTATTTGTTAAGTATTTGTAATTTTGTTTAGGTACAAAATAAATATATTTCTTTCTTTCTTTCTTTCTTTCTTTCTTTAGTTATAGTGAAGTGTACTTACTATAACTATAATGGACAACGGGTCTAAATCGCGTAATATTTTAAAGGTTTTCATACCTTCTTGTTTCCCGACGTTTCGGTCGAATTGCACCGACCGTGGTCACGGGTTGACTAGTGCGGGTGAGCGGTGCCGCCGACTTCGTTGCGAAGCGAGAGGATTAGTATCTACCCTCACTTGGTCGTAGTTTTTATAATGTTCGGAACTGTTAGTACGTCGACACACAACACTAATGACGTCTACACACGGGTCTACTTTTTCATTACGGCGAGGCTTAAACCTACTGATAACAGGATTCCAAGATGTTGATAAGCGGTATCCATCTTCCCGGTTGAAATTAAAATGTTTTTTGATTTCAACCGCCTCTCGTGCTATTCTTGAGTAATAGTGACGATCAGTGGAGAGTACTTTGGGCTTATGTCACTCAATCCAGTGATTGGATCCTGATTCCAGCAGGTGCTCAGCTATCGCCGACTTCTTGGTTTGCCGGTTCTTGACAGCTGTAATATGTTCCTTAACCCTTTCAGCTATTGTTCTTTTGGTTTGACCGATGTAGGAACTACCACAACTGCAATCTACCTTGTAGACACCCGGTGTCTGTAGAGGGATGACATCCTTCGGAGTACGCAGGTGATACGATACTTTGGAGTACGGATTATATACAGTCTTTATGGAGTATTTTTGTAGTACTGTTCCAATTTTGTCCGTTACACCTTTTAAATACGGCATAAATGCTGTTACTCTGCTAATTTCCTGTGCCTTATCCCTCTTTTTTGGACATCGTAAGGTTTGCCGGTATCCGTTTCGCTTAAGTACCTCCTGAACATGTGTGAGCTCACATTTTGAGTGTTCAGGGTCACATAGATCATGCGTTCTGTTCGTCAGCGATGTCACAACGGACTGCAAGTGTTGCGGATGGTTGATGGTGGATGGATTTAGACCCGTTGTCCATTATAGTTATAATATGTGTACAAATCGTGAAAGTTTAAAAGAATGTAAGTGTACTTACATTACACTATAACTAATACTACATACTAACCCTACAACTTTGTAGTGTTAGTAGTTTTGGCTGTGCTTTAATGGTGATTATATTATATATTCTCAATCATATAATATTAAATCTTTTGTTTCGACTGGTGAGTCAGAACAAAAGATTTATTTTTTTAAATTTAATATGAGGGAGAATATATAAAATTGCATTTTGTATGTATGTTTGGCGCTCTTAAAATAACAGTACTGCGGGCCTACTATGACGTATTTAACCGTGAGTTGTCCGACCGAGAAAAAGAGGCGGAGCTATATAGTGTATATAGCTCCATTCCTCTCACAATACACCATGGCCCCCTGCACATTACGTGACATTACTAGGTGTAGTTTACTTAACAATCGGGACAAATATTTGTGTGACCCACAGATAGTAGTTTCTTTCTTAACTAGTCCTTACTTTCCTTATCGGTTGAGCTGAGCTTGTCTTCTAGTTATTAAAAAATATAAAATGTATTCTAGTGGGGATGAGACCCATGCCCAGCAGAATTGAATATAGGTAAAATGTGTTGTATAGACAATTTTGGTCTGTGGAAAAGGGAATACGATATTATATTACATTTAATCATACTGTCAAAAGTAAAAAAATAATAATATTATTCTCTTATAGGAAAAGTGTTCCAAAAGATTTTGAAAATGATTAACAACTAGCATTTGCCTGCGGATCACCTACGTGGATTTCGAACGTAAAAAAAATATAGCTCAAGTGCTATTCTAGTCTATCGAATCAAATCTATCCAGTACTTTTGCGTGAAAGAATAACAAATACACAAACACATACGTCATTACAAATTTTACATTTACATTATTAGTAGGATGTATATAAACACGTCCTTAATCAAAACAGCAAGTGAGCCTTAAAATAGATTTCATAAGGAAAAAAAATACGTCCAATAACAGACCGAACCTTGTTACTTTTGACAGTATGATTATATGTAATATAATATCGTATTCCCTTTTCCACAGACCAAAATTGTCTATACAACACATTTCACCTATATTCAATTCATGACGTGGGTCGCATGTGAAATGAAATATCAAACAGATTACCCCTATCAACGATAATAGACACGCTCAAACTCAGAACTAGAGTGGCCCTCTAAAGATATGTTATTGTTCGTCGGAATAATAGTTCAACGATACGAAACATTCGATGTTATTATGTAATAAGAGAAGAAAGTAACAGAGGTAGGACACCATACCATACTAGGCGCTCAAAGCCAATATAGCTCTACTAGCTGTTGCCCGCGGCTCCACCCGCGTGGATATCGGTTGTCGCTGCAAAAAGTAGCCTATGTGTTATTCCAGACCATAATCTATCTCTGTGCTAAATTTTATCCAGATCCGTTCAGTAGTTTTTACGTGAAAGAGTAACAAACATCCATCCATCCATCCATCCTTTATACAAACTTTCACATTTATAATATTAGTAAGGATATAACAATAACATATTATCTTTAGACATACACTCTAATTCTGAGTTTTAACGTATCTGTGTGTGAAATACCACTATGCGGTCACATATCTATAGCATTAGCTATAGGTGCGTGACCGCATAGTCTAGCGTCTATATTCTTGGGTTAGCACGTTAAAAGTCGGGCCCGACTTTTAACAGTCGTTAGATCACGATATAGCGTAAATATGAAAGATCTAAATAACTCTGTTACCAGGTTGGCTGCTATTAAAACAATTATTTGTTATTATGATTATAACATGTTTAAACATATTGCTGTTATATATTTTCAATTACGCCACTACTTATTTAGTAGGTAAATATTATTTTTCTCAATTCTGTAGTCAACTTCAACAGTGCGCCAACTCGTTTGTATTTTGATTCCTATGCAGATCGACAGTGACAAAATGACTATTTGATTCTCAAGGTTGTTGGCAGTTATCAGCATCTTCAAAGATCAAAAGTAACTGACAAATGAGGTCTGAGTTCAACTGGGAGTACCAAAATGTATTTATTAACCGACTTCAAAAAGAGGATGTTATCAATTCGTGTGTATTTTTTTAAAACTTTACGAGTATATATATAGTATACAAAATAGAAAGCATAAGTAGTTATATGTACTAACCAAATGATTAACTATCTCGTTACGGTAAACGTAAATATTGTAAGGCATGCCACATGTTATTAATATCTTATAAGAAATTCTACATAAACAGTTTTGATACATCGAACCGCGTTGAGAGGGTTTAGACCGACCTCCACGCTCGTAGACCCACGCGTAGACCCAATGTCAGCGGGTGTAGAAGTCGGGTTTAACCCTCTGAACTCTCTTGATAAAAGGGAGACCCACCCGTACTCAGTAGTAGGACATAAATGGTTGGATGTTTTTAGCAGCTTTAAAAATAGGAAAAAAAGACAAGACAAGTTAATATGCTATATATTACAATCAATTACATGTTCTCACCAGCACTTTATATAATGAAAGGAGTTGTGACAAAGACGCAGGCTCGTCCGTGGCCGGTACAAAAATGACGGTATCAATTAAAAGCAGCGGCATGGCGGCCGGGGGCCTCACTGTCATCCATCACGCGGGCCCCCGCGCCTGACGCGGACAAATGAAGTGCGATTTGATCCGACACCCGCGCACCCACTGATCCCACATTCATTCACAACTTATGCAGTCACTAAGAAAAAACAAAGAACTCCACCTCATTAGGAACGCTATGTCTTATGTTTTATCAGGCTATGGCCGAGCAAACGGCTAACCCAACTAATTTAACTTTTAAAACGAGTGACAATTTGTTCAATTCAGAACATTTTTAATAATAGAGCTTGTCAACTTCGGAAGCAATTTGGTTGGGGCTTGAAAGTATTTAATAGCTTTGCAACTGCTACGATTGCCGTCGTTGCACGTCATTGTAGTTTCACATCGTGTATTACAAACGATACACTCGTATTTTTTCCCTAAACTTTTACGGCATTTTAATTTGATAGCCGTTTATAAAAATGTATGGAATATTCGATTTGCACGAAGGCCATATAAATGTTAGCTTTCGTGTATATCGCATATCACATGTACATTATTCTTAAATGTTATGACGAACAATTTAATATGTGATGCTATGTTATGTTATATTGTTGGGCATAAATAATTTTATTAAATGGTTATTCTAAAATATTGTGATATCTGTGGACACATACATTTCCAGCACATCTTGGGTCGCCATTTTTCGGTTTTCACTTTGTTTAGTGACAATTCTGAGGGCTTTAGAGCTTTCTTGGCTTTCAAATCGTCGCCGTCGTTCAGTGCGAGGTTTGTAAGGATTGAGGGGTAGATATCGAAATGTCTACAGTCGTGCTATTTTGTAGGAACAACTTGAATGACTGAAAACGATAATGACTTTGGGTATAAACGTCAGCGATGGTAATTTTCTTTCCTCTTATTTTACAGTTCACAGTTTTACCGAATTGCGTATCGTTGCAGATATTTCACTGTGAATTTTACAAAGTTGTTGTGTGTCAAAATTTATCGTGCCCGGCCAAAGTTGCCGTGAAAAATAGCAACAGAAACACAGCGTTCATTATCATCTCGCCTTAATATGATGAGAGTTGGCAGAGTTCCCGAACTACTACAGCGGATAATTCTGTTTTCGGGTACGTGCTGTGAATTATTAGAGGCGTACTCCCTCACATCGACCAATTTTACCTTCTTTCATCTAACGCTGCGCTACTCACAGTAGTATAGCAAATTAAAAATTAGATGCATATACTGCCCTGTTGGTCTAGTGGATAATGACCCTACTGCTAAGCCGGGACTTCCACCGGACAAATCTTTTTGGTACACGATTCCTTGTTCTGTGTCTGTATAATTATAATGTATCTATAATAATGTAATATATATGCTTAGCTATATCGATAAAAAATAACTATGTCCATCTAGAATAATGTACTTTACTCGAACGAATAATGGTAAAAAAATCTAATAGGTGCAGTGGTTAGGATGATTGCCCTCCACTTATATGCGAACTCGCAAAATCTAAAGTAGAGAGTAGAGATTTTTTTTTATAAATATACTCGTAGCTGATGTTACTCGCTGATAATGTAGCTTTCGAAAGGTGAAATAATTTATAAAATCGAGTAAGTTTTGAGTTTATTCGCTAAAAACAAAAATAAAAATCTTTTCTCTTTATAATATTAGTATAGATGTATCTAAAAATATACTAAGACTCCTTTTATAATGGATGGCCGTGTGTAAGTTCTATTTAGGTATTATTATTTTTAATATCCAATTCATTATTCATTTTGAAGAACTTGAATTATTATTTAAGTAAGTTAAACAATTATTTAACGTAACTATGAGCTGTAAGCTTAATAATATCTAATCACACTTATTTCAAGTAACATGGTTATACTACAAGAATGTAGTTATCATCGATCCGTCTAGACGGTTAATAATTTTATTCAAATCCTTTTAGTAAGACAATAGGTAGATATATATTTGGTTAGGGATCATTGATCTAGAATCTGTTCATTGACTCGCGTTGGCTTGTAAACCTCACCGTTCCACACAGAGTTATTACAGTCTGAAATTCCTTAACCTCGAATAATGTTGGAAGTCAATACCTTATTTTAAAATGGAATAGGTATTATTTTATAGAATAATAATAGAATGATAAAGTGGTAGCTGAGTGGGAATGTAATTGCCTTAAAACATTAGAGGTGTGAGTTTGATGCCAACCAACATATCAATGTTTATTTTATGGAATTTATATGTACTAATCATATGAAGAAGGGAAGAAAATCATCGTTGAAAAATCCACATATTATATATTAGAAAAAAATCTAAAACCATATTTGTTCTACCAATCCACATTCGGCTTAAACCCTCTCAGTTTGCCGGATAGTGGCAAATAGACCCCTGCCCAGCAATGGAACACACTTTTATGAATATTTTATTCTACTTCCATAAAAAATGTATAATATATAATAATGAATCTGGTATTGCAAGCGTCCATAGGCTACGGAGACTGCTTAACATCAGGCGGGCCATATGCTTGTTTGCCACTCAAGTAGTAAAAGAAAAATATTTAAAGTCCCAGCTTTAGAAACCAGCCATCTTTAGCTGGGCTTTCTCACTTGTACGGTGTCCTACGTCTGTAATAGGGTATGGGGTAATAATAATAATAGCTTATAGCAAGTAATAAATTTTAAAGCGCATAAAATTTTGCATTATGTAGTCAGTGATACTCGCGTCGTCAATACAAATCTAATGACGTATTTTTATAAAAATCAATGGAACCTTTTAGTAATTGCAAGCAGACATAGGAACAGACATACATACATACAGGTCAAATACATAACCTTCGTCGAGTAAAAGGCTTGTATTTGGCTCCCAAACAGTTTCAAAAACAATTTCCCCCAGTTTTAATAGAGCCTTATTTAATTTATTGAATGTCAAGTTGATCGGATAACGCTAATTTAATTGTAAGAGAATTAAGGTCACCTTAAAGAATTATTGCGTCGGTGTCCTTACGAGTTTGTGGAGCAATAAATACATCATGCGAGGTACACGTCACCGCGAACGTTTCCATCTAATATATTACTTAGAGGGAGAGTGAAATACTTAGTACACAACGATATTTATGTTCGTATGACTGAATTATAAATACGATATGATATATGGAACAAGGTTTTATTGGTGGTAATGTTGTGGAGTAAATATGAGCGTTAATGTTGAATATAAACGTCTTGCATGTTTAGTCTGTACATGTCGAGTGTTGTGGGTTTGATTTCTCCTGGACATAATTTTGTTTAAACTTTTTCTGTTTGTAGAGAGAAATGGACATTTGAATCGTGTTACCGACCCATTTTTTTGACACCAGGGCTTTAAAATGGAGTATCGTTTGGATAGGAAAACGTCTCATTCAAAACACCTAAATGATTTTGGAGACCAGTACTCACACACAGGAACACAAGGTCCCTCCCCAGTCGGGGTTGCTCTCTTAAAAGCTTTGGTAGTAAGCAAATTAGCTGACTTTATTTTTTCATGTATCATGTAAAATATAAAATGTATTTGAGATACAAAATGTACACCAAATATGTTGGAGCGAAAACAGATACCGCGTTGGAATATAGCCTAGTAATATTTGTTGAATTGGGACCAGTAACAGAACTCAAATATTAACTACTCTAACCAATTAGCAAGGCTTAATGGAACTACGTATCTGATGAACATCGTATGAATATAGTATTTATTGACGTTGCCTTTTATAATATAAAATAATCACAAATTCATATAATGCATTGCACACCGTTAATTAAATAATTTGAACGAAAAAAACCGATTTCAATGCAGAATTTTCAAAAATTAGGATGAATTTTTAAATCCAATCATTTACAGCTACAGCGCATCTCATGACCATTCACATAAGCCCAAATACGGCTAGATTACATTGTTTAATTATGGAGTTCCGTTGCGTACCTTCCGGCTTTATTATCAGCTCAGTTTAATTGTACCATGTTCATTTTAAATTACAATTACTTAGTAATAGTTGCTTAACAACTTTAATCGAGACTCAACTAATCGCTATCCGTGAAATACTTATCATCGAAAAGTTCAGGTGGCCGTCGGTTTGATTTATTGTAAAAAATATTGAAATTGCTATATGTCTGCCTATAATTTTTAAGGAGTTCCTTCAATTTCTCATGAATTCCACCATCAAAATGTGAAAAATTATGTCTAAAAAATATTGTCCTCCTCGTTTTTGAAGTCGGTTAAAAAGGCATCACTTTATGGAGTTGTATAATATACATATGTACTAATCAAATGATTCACCATCTCCTAATGGTGAAGATAGTAAAATCTGATTTATCAGATCAGGTCAAATTTTGTGTAGTATGAAGAAGCACCAACGATGCACTTCGTACTACCACAGATCGAACGCGTGGATCAAACTCACAAGACTTGGCGTGATGTTAGTGGCAAGAAGAGTAGTGCAGTAACTGTAGGCAAAGTTAAATAAAAGGGTTCGTGAATAAGATTAAGAGTGTGAAGTGCGTCCTTGGTGCTTCTTTGACCAAGTTTGTTCTTGCTAGTGAGTGCTTCTTTGACTAAGTTTGTTTTCGCAATAATCCTTTCATTCGTATGTCTTCAGTACTAAGAATTCTGCTATAACTGGATTTTATTTAACCGCTAGGAACATGAGTAGTTGCAAAATTATATCATGTTTACGAATACGCTGAAATGGTTTTGGTTTGACGTCGCGGTAAAAGTTTTCAGCAAGGTCAGAGGCCGTTTTTGAGGTGACGAAACTACGAATGTTTCGTCCCTCTCGAACGATACGCAAAGATAACTCGTGGGACAGGGTAAGCAATGTGTCTCGAAATCGTTCAAGAGTAGGATTGCGATAATTTGTAAGACATACAAATAGATGGTAATACTTTTAGTTGGATAAACATCAATCGTGTTTCGTCGGAGTGTAACGTCTCAGTCATTAGGTGTTTGGGTCGCGTTCTTACCCTTTTCAAAGTAGTTGTGGCGCGCTTGTCGGCGAGTACTTGAATTATTTAGTGGACACGCGCCAACGACCGTCGTGTATGACGTTTAAAGCGCGTCGTCGTCATTAATATTAGTTACCCAATAATTTGACAATCAGGCAGTTGTAACAAAGGTGTAAAATAAAATTCTTATTTGTATCTTATCCATACATTTATACTCAAGTGCTTACAATTTATTTAATTTATATATTTATTTAATCTATAATTAACTTCATTTACTGCACCTACTTCGTTTATCTCTGCATTACCGAGGTTGACTGGTAGAGAATGCCATTGGCATTAAGTCCGCCTATGTACTTGTGTGCGTGAAGTTTCATAAATAAATAAATAAATTTAGACACGCAGGTTGACATATATCTACAAGGATAAGCCAGCTTGCCGAGGTCAGTCTATAGATAGGTGACCATTTTGTAAAAACAAAGCTAGGCACCGTAAGTAAACGTATCTCGAAAAGCATGATTTGATGGCCTGATGATTTAGTGGTTAGTGATCCTGATTGCTAATCCGGGGTTTGATTCCTATAGGGGACAAAACTTTGTGTGATTCATAAATGTTTTTTGAGGTCTAGGTGTAATTTGTGTCCGAGACGTATATATTTATTTAAAAGTCTCACGCGACACAGAACTTGTTCTCGGGAGATGTATTCAAAAAAAAATTGCCGTTGGTCCTGCGCCTGGTTTTTCTGCTATCTCTATCTTCTCTCTCATTGGACTATTAGAGTGGAGAAGAGTGCACTTATTTACAAACACAATGGTGCACAATAATATATTCTGCGCAGTTGGCTAATCTCCATTGAGTTCGGCCGATCGCTGTGAACAAAATCCGTTTGGAGAACTATTATTTTATTAATTCTGTAAATTTATATCTTTTTAACATAATATACTGTCTGCTTGTGACAATTCAAAGTCATAATAGTTGTGATATACCGATCCCGATACTAAAACTCCGGGCCAAAACTCTGCATCTCTCGACAATAAATCCATACATATTTTTACCAAAATTTGGGCTAACCAAAATTTCAGCCACGCGGGATATAATTATAATAAAGTGCATAATAGTGTGAGCAAATACAGGTGTACTTTCAATTTCCTTTATTTTCATAGTCCGATGAAACGGTAATCCGACACGACCGGGCGCACGATCGGTGGCTTAACGTACTCTTCGAGGCACAGGCGTGTGCTACCAACCTACTAACTTCTGTTACTGAGAATTTTCTAACAGAAAAAAACCAAAGTACTTGGTCTGACCCAGGAATTAAATTCGATAACTACCATTTGGAATTCGAGTGTAAGAAATAAGAATAATAAAAGTAAATTTGCTAAATTAATAATGCACTTATTTCTTAAGTGTAAAAGTAATTCAATTCTACACAAATAAATAAAAATGTTTCAAATTTTTTTTTTGTAGTTTGTTTCAAATTAATTTGCAAAGACAGAAAAGCCCTTTTTTGTGCTCGACCCAGAAATCAAACCTGGAACCTCTATCCTGACAGTCGCACTCAACAACTACTAGGCCAATAAGGCAGTCAAAATTTAAAAGTGCCAATATTTAACACTTTTTAAAAATAAAGATACATACAGACAAAAAAATCTTGACCAATGAGGGAGCCTTTTACAAGAACCTAATATCAATTTACACTAAACCACCGAAGCAGAAAAAGGTATTCATAATCATATTATTTTCCTTCGTAAACAAATCATTTGTCTTTGTTTTATTTTTACACTTGGATTATGAACCATCTTTCATTTTCTATGACATTTATGTTCTTTCGTCTGAATTATAAATACGATATGATATATGAGCCCGGGTTAGTTAACACTGGTGTGTAACGTGTGCTTCTATACAATTATGAATTAGTTGTCCATTGTAGTTTTCAGAACAAGGTATAGCTATATACATATGTTATGTTGTATTTATGTGAGACATGTTTTAAAGGGTTATTTCGTGTCAGTAATCTAAAAATTAATAGGTACATGAAATAACTATGTACCCCTTTTAAGCACTTAAAACACATGGGTGTGAGTTTTGCACAGATAAGTTAATATGGGAGAGGACTAAGCAAAACTAAAATAATGAAATAACTAATAGAAAGAATCACGGTCGAATTTTGATCGCTATAGAGCCTCTAGTATAAAATATTAAACATGCATATTTTATCCTAATCGATTTCGATAACAACAACGAATTTAATTGGAGTTGACTTCATACGGAGTCTAGCCAACTGAATTAAAATGCCATTACGCTGCAGTGAGCAGGCAGCCTAAGCCCCACGCCTTATTCAGAAAATCTGCTACGAATGTATGTTCTGCGTAGCATCGGCCTACTACATTCGCTACGCTCGTAGCGTTCGTAGACATCCTCGTCGGATGACTTGCGTCTCTCACATTATCTGGCAGCGTATTTCGGATATCTATTTGGTTAGCACACTGTATAGGTGTTAAATATAGACTTTAAGAGTAGAGAAATGAATATATGTAATATTTCCTTTTTCATTATAGTATTCCCCTAACCAAGGTTGCAGGACTGGAATGCAGGCAGGCAGCGATTACCTTAGCCTAGATACACGTGCTTTACCCGGTCAAGTTTTTCTTATATGAGCACTAGAAAGACTTCCTTAAATGACAACACACAACACATCTACGCATACACATATGTATATAGTTATTTAACTGTGGTTATCTGTATGATGAAGGTCCTTCCCCAGTCGGATTTGACAGTTCGGCTTGTAAAGTATCTCTTTTTATACATTTAAATTTTTTCTTATCCGATTTTGCACACATATTTGCATTTCCTAAACAGATAATACTAAAAATATAAAGCTTTATCATAGCACTAATAACTTCATACGGCAATTAGCTATCCGCGTGCCAAACGCAGTGATTCCACCACCCACAAGAATGTTCTTGGCTTAAGACAGTTTAATTTTCTAAGTGGATAATTATGCCTTAATATTTACATCAAAAATTTACACTGTGTTATTAGGCTAGTGGAATTTGTAACAATATTATACAATGATATGCTGTGGACTATAATACAATACTACTCGAATGTGGTTGGTTGCCTTTTTTGTATGCTTAAAACTTTCTACAGCCTACAAAAAGGTTTTTTTTGTAGGCTGTAGAAAGTTTTAAGTCTAAGAAAGTTTGAAGTTAGAATAAGTTATGCGTTTAGTAGAGGCCTGAGTTTCCTGGTAGATCTATTCATCTTTCATACAGCTGGAGGGTAGAAAAACTGGGCTGGTGAGATCAGTCGTATCATTGTGTATACAATGGGTTCCAAATGGCAGGCAGTAGGCACGTGGTAAAGTTTTCAAGGTACAATAAATCAGCCTCGTAAAAAAAGAGTAAAGATACGGTAACAATAATAAAAAAGTTTAAAATTGCGATTGATTTTCCGACGACTTCATACATAATTTATAATCTTAGTCAGTTATTTTAGCCCTTTATTATTAACATATTTCACAAGATTTGCCTTCATTTTCTTTTCAAGAAATTTATTAAAGTATCTTACAGCAATGTATACTTCAAAGAATTTCATATTTTAAATCAAAAATAGTTTTATATAAAGCGCAACTTTTTCAAAGAAAATCTTTAAGATTACCAGACCGCGAAAGGCAACGGACTAGGTAACATGGGAGGCTTTTATCTTCAAAGGTGTGGTGTTACAATGGCGGGATAATGCAAACGAGAGCTGAAGAATTTAAAGTACGAGTATGCTGTATGGTAAACGCCGCGGTCTCGACGATATAATGAGATGCTACAGACGTAGTACAAAGAGTAGGTAGTAAAGAATCTTCGTTATAGCTGCGCAAAAGTAGACAAATAAATACCTACATACCTTTGCATAGGATTGTCACAGTGCAATAATATAATAATTGTAATAAGAGACCATTTCATTGTTAAACATAGGATGGGATTGACTCTTCACGTGGCTGTCTTATATTTGGCTCAAAGAATAAGTATTGCCATTTCTTGTTATTCTTGTTAATTTTAAACGACAACTCCCGCACTAGAGAACAAGCTCTGTGTCGCGGGGGACTTTACAAACATACAATTAACGGTCACAAATTACATCCAGACTCAGAAAAACTCTTAGTGGGTCCCACAAAGTTTTGTCCTGTCTGGGAATCGAACCCTGGACCACTAAGGCAGTCGAAGCGTTTCCAGTAGATATCGAGGCGGAGGAATTTTATGACATCTTTAGCAGTCCCCTATTTTTTGTTATTTATATTTTAATTACCGTAAACATAGTTTTAGTGTTAGTGTTGTAAAGCATTATGAAAATAATAGTTATGTAATTATAAAAAAAGGTTTATTCTCATTATAAATAAAATCTAAATAAGTATACCAATTTAAGTTGCAATAAAACAATGCGATGCACGGTGGGCACCCGTTCACAACGCTGCTAACCCGTACTTATACCTACATCAACTTAATCGGTGTAGGTAGATAGGTATTTAATTTGACATTTTTGCTCAGTTTCTTTACTACTTATTTATACTATGGTACAGCACACTAATATTATTTTGTAAGCAAAATCCGTTAACCGCGAATTGTTTTAGACTAAGCTTTGGAGTTTTATTAATGCAAGGAGTACATGAAGATATCAGTTGATCGGATCGATGGTATAGAGTAAAATGGGGATGTGTTAGCTCATACACGCTCATGGAATATTTAAATGAGTGTCAAAGTATGTTTGCATACATTTGTCACCAGTGAAACATGTTTTTTTAAATAACTGACGCAAAATGCAGGTTATAAGTTTAGCTATTTAGTGCCTGGGCATTAGCTTAATCTCGTAAACTAATAGCGTCCTTTTTACATTAGCATGGATCTTAACTGTATTTATGTTGTTATTTTACGCTTTCAAATTTCCAATATTAATATTTTCTTAGCGGGTGCTTACGATATAAAATAAAACTATGTTCCAAATTTTTGTTTTATTGAGGTTTTAGACTAGCTAGTTTTGGCCGTGGTGGCCAGTGTGTCAGTTAGTCAGGATAAAAAAAAAATAGATTGCCAAGTTTCTCTTGTGCTGTCAACTATTATGATGAACGGTATATATCAACGCCACGTCTAATGGATGATGCGATACGACAGCTCGGGCATCATTATAATAATTTTCTAATCTCAGATTGGCTCGGCCAAGATGAGAAAAATGAGTTCTGAGATTAAAGTTTACATTATTTACTGTATATATTATTATATTTGTACATCATATTATCCAGTGATGTTTTTATCTAATTTGTGAATTATATCAGAAGTAAAAATATAAGCAATGGTAGTCGAAGGAGAAAATAACCAATTTGTACAGTAGGACGTGAGTTCGATCCCAAGTGAAAGTAACAATGTAAATTTCACTTTGTGGAATTTATATGTATTCATTAAATGATTTACCACTGGTTAACAGTAAAGAAAACATCGTGAAGGAACACACTTGTTCTACAAAAATACCTAAAATCATGTCTTATCTACCAAACTGGAGTAGACCACCATGTGAGGATTAAGGCCTCAACTCTCTTTGCTCTTTTGATAGAGGAGCCTGAACAAAAGATCAAGCTCAAACCCAAACCGTTAACCCAAAGTCCTAGGTCCCAATGAACATAGGACTTCGGGTTAACGGTTTGGGTCACTCACAAGCCAGTCCAAAGTCGCAAATAGCAGGCAGCTTCAAGCTATTAAATGTAAATTTTATCGACTGTTAAGCAATCTAAACACTATGGTCAATTTGAATGTAAACTTCCTATTTGCAAGTTTGAATTAGCCGAACACTAATTGCGGCTATTTCATGAAACCTGACATCAATTTTGCAAATAACAATTTGAGTAATTTAGTATCGAACCGCTAGCGCTTGGGGCATTTGCTTGCAGCTCAAAACACGACGTATCTTTCGGCTACTTGGAAATTTTGAACGCTGGGAGACTAATCGACTAGTTCTACTGAACCGATCAATGTTAGGAAGTCCATTAGGCAGTTTGGGTGCTATACAATAAAGTTTATGCAAAGAAGTAATAAATTTAAAAGTGTGCACTTATAATACAATGTTTTAATGTCATTAAAAATAATCACATTGGGACAGTCTGTGGATGAAGCCCTTTCTTAGCTCTCTTGGTAAAGAAGAGGAGACTTACATATTATATGGGTTTCTATTATTATTCTAATAATAGTCTTTCCTGCGCATTCCACTTCCGATGCGTTATTGACTTCTCTAAATCTTGCTTGAAAAAGGATTCAGTTAAAAGTTTTGGCAATATATTGGAAATCGATTAGACACCTGAAATAATACAAGCGCAGGTACACAATGGCGCATATTGTTGAAAGTATTAGTGTCGCATTAGGTTTAATTTAAGGCAGTTACTTATAAATTTTGTATCCATTACTCCCGTATTACAACGCAGATCTATTTGTATGTTCTGTCCAAGTTTTACGAACAAAAACAGCAGATTAATACGACACAGTTTTCTTGATAGTAGACAAAATATCACTGTGCAGCAGTATGACATAATGCTATAATAAAAGGCTAACATGGTGTAAATAAGCCTGCAACTTAGTTGTTAATTTCGTAAAAAAACTGACGTCATTCTCAAGCTCGTTTTTAAAGTTTAAGGATCTACTAATTAGCAAGATAGTACTAATTAAGGTTGGTATCACTGTCCCGCTGTCCTCTTACTGAAACAAACTAGACACTGTATAATATAAATTAGGTTTTCAGAATACTCGGGCTCAGTGTTGTATAAGACGTTTCCGAAAACTGTTATTCAGTGGGGTATATTACCCGTAGCTGTGTGCGTCAGAGGTTTGTAGGGAAGTCGTCGCGTCTCCGCAATAATTCAGCTATTGCGGGCACAATGACGCTCGTGCCCACATTCAACGTTCGTGTTCGGTTTACACTTGCCCCGCAACTAGAGATACATTTTGGTGTTATATTCGAGTTGGAATTTTTTGGTGAAAAGCTTGAAAATAACCTTTTGATTTTGCTTTTATCAAGTATAAAAAGAAAATATCGTGTTGTTAAAAAATTGTGTTAAGGTAACGGCACCTAATTCCGAGGGGTTCTGAAATTGGCACCTAATTCCGAGGTATTTAGAAAAACAGTATTTACTCGCGATAAACAAGCTATTTTTTACCAGAATATCTCTTATTTAGTAGATAATATATCTACATGTGGATATATTATCCAAAGTAAGGTGTAAAGTATAAGATGTTTAAGATAATCGATAATTTTCGCCACGATAGCCGGTCCAAACTCACTTTTCATACATTTGGCACCCCGTGCTCGTAAATACCACGTTTTTTTAAATAGCGTTTTTCTTGTTATTGTTGTACGGTGTGTGTAATTCTTTGCGTTTAAGTAGTAGAAGGACTATATTTTGATAAGTATTACTTAACTTTTTTGTATTTTACTAAATAAATAAAGGCGAAAAAACGTTTTGAAAATACCGCGGAATTAGGTGCCATAAAAATTAGGCGGTTCCTTATTCCGATGTATACCACGGAATAAGGATTTCATAGACTTAGTTTCATTTTTGGTTTTCAGGATTGTTTTTAGGATTAGGCACTTCACACTTTAGATTTACTAACTTAAGTAGTCAATATATATAAGATCTAATTACGAGGTACACTTTTGCATCGCATTCACTAATTATAGCATATCAAAGGTGGTGTATTTAGGTATTTTGTTAATTCGTTGTATGAGTATTTCAAGACAAGAAATCTAAGTTTATTAATAATTCAATGTAATTTTTAGCAAGTGCTATACATATTTAGAAAGATATTACAATTATGCAGTAATCTGTAAATAAACTTTGCCAAAATGTTCTAACTTTTAACACTCGGAATTAGGAAACGTGATTTTTTAGTACGAAACCTAATTCCGATGTATAGTGCATCGGAATTAGGTTCTATGGGCACCTAATTCCGTGGTATAAGCAAGTAAAATACAGGCTGTTCACAATTCACTGGAGCATATAGTTTTTTTTCTTGGATGAAATGTAATTTAGCAAGTTTGTATTTTGGTTATTGATATTGTAAATTTCATTATTTTTTCACCCTAATAGAATGTTCAATAATAAAATTAATTGAAAATTAAGTTTTTTTGTTTGTAAAATTCTTTTCATAGTGTTCTCGTAACAACTCACGTAAAAACTCGTTCCATCCTGATGTTAAGCAGTTACCGTAGCATAGCAGAGACTTGCAATACTAGAAGTATCACTTGTGTATTGACGAACCATTTTTTTACACCAGGGCTTAAAGATGGAATATCCCTATGATAGGAAAACGTTTCTTTCTTAACCCAACCCTAAATGAGCGCTGGAGACCTGTATTCACACAAAGCAACACAACTACACCGTTGTGTGTAGTTATTTGGCTGTCGTGTTCTGTAAGGGGGAGGCTTTCCCCAGTCGGACTTGCTTGCTAGTATGGTGCCCTAAAGTAAATCCTGGCCCTCTCTTAATTTACAATAAATAAAATCAGTGATGCTACTTTACAAATGTATCTGGTAAAAATATTTTTTTCAAATCTCGACAACATTAACATTCTAAAAGCAATTTTGTGTTATATCTACCTAATAGTACATATATTATAAAACAAAACTATTCAATTTAATAAGAAAGAATCAACTTGATATCCCAAATTCCTAACTTTAAAATACTGAAATAACAAACATTTAAAAAACTACGAATTTATAACCTCCTTTTGTGAAGTATAATGCACCCCATGGTTATAAAGATTCAAACAACAATAACATATTTATAAAGTAGATAGAGATATTTTTTGGACACCATATCTAACTTTTCTTCCGCTACATTTTGTTACCTCGGAATTAGGAACCAAATACATCGGAATTAGGCGGAATTAGGGGCTACGGACATTTTTCATATTTTATTTATTATTTAATACAAATGAAGATCTAAAAGTCAAATCTTTAGTCTATTTCGATAGTCAAATAAACAAAGCTTCTGATAAAAATAACAAAACCCCCATAAAGGTATAGTAAATGCTTAATTTTCGATGCTCTTTCGAGTTTTGGTGAAAATACCGCGGATCAAGGTGCCGTTACTACTTTTTAAAAATGTTATTGAACTGGCCTTACGATACAGCTTGGCAATGGGGCCAGTCTTTTGGACACCTCTCTTCTGAACTGCGACCTTAATCAGATATTTAACTTATAGGTAAAAACCTTAAAAGACAATATATGATTCCTTGTAAGTAAGTTGTTTAGGTTTATTTACTGTTATAAATAAAATGTTAATTAAACTGAAAAATATTGAACTTACAATTTGTAAATATGTTTAGTTAAGTAAAATTTAAACCACTTACCTGTGTTCGATTGCGCTGAAATGTTATACATCACTTAATTCGGTGATAATTATATGCTAAGCAGATGATCTAACGATGCAGTTTGAACGTGGCTTTATGAACTTCGTAACGAAATAAGATAGCCCCGACGTATTTGTTGGGTAAAGGGCCTCATTAGTAACAAAATACTTAATAGTTTAGTTGAATCTATTGAGCTAAAGATAAACTTTGTTGTTTAGTTCCTAGAGTCTATTAGAACAATCTGGCATTCGCATGTGTGTGTATAATGTAATCTTGTTCGACGTTGACTCGAATAATGAGACAAAATTCGGCGAATTAATGAGACAAATAGATTTTAAAGTTCGAACACGACCCTAATTGGTAAAGGGTCACAAGTTCACACCTCGGGGCGAACTACAAGGTAATATTTTGACACTTGACTATGCTGATAAGAAATGCTAACTCATTGTATCTTATTTTATAAGTAGCATTGCTACTAGGTATGCTTCCATACTTACTAATACTAATTTGGCTGGCCTGTTAATCTAGTGGTTAGTGACCTTGACTGAATAGAATAGAATAACCGTTTATTAGCATACACAAAACAAGTTAACAGTTAGGATAGACAAGAAAATAATTTAATAATTTACATAGGTACAAAAGTATATGGAGCATAAAAAAAAACAAAACAATAAACTAAAATTAACAGTAAGAACACAACATAGCAAACAAAACAAATATAAATACATATATTAGGTTGGGGAAAAAGTCTTTTCGCATTATAGTATGTATGAACTTGTAATAAAATCTCTTTGGCTATACTATTTGTATCTGGCTGGTTTTGGTATCATTGAAAGTTTAAATTTAAAAAAAACATAATTCCAAATTCAAATTAGGAAAAAGTGTGATTTTGATTTGTTTTTCGTACTGTCAAGATGAGTGAATCTAATGAAGAAATTCAATACATTTTAAAATTTTACTACAAAAAAACGTAAACGCAAGCCGCAAAAAAAAAATGCGATGTTTATGGACCTAGTGCAGTGTCTGTGAGTATAGCACAAATTTGGTTAAAGCGTTTTGAATCTGGAAATTTTGATGTTAAAGATGCACTTCGCTCTTTTATAATATTATCATTTATAATATTAGTAAGGATAAGTCTCTAATCTGGGTCAAAATTTAAAAGGAAGGTTATTAACCCCGGCATTAAAGTGTCATGCAACAGTTTCTTTTAAACAAAACAAAGTATACTACTATCTATTATTTACCATACGAAATAATACTAAATGCTAATGCTTTTTGACCCGCGCAAGTCGTAAAAATAAACGATGTAACTGTTTTACTGTTATGTACGGTAAAGCCTGCACGGTCATATTTTACCGCGCTCTGTTTGTGCTGTACCTGATTTTAGATAGTGTGTCGGTATTGTTCTAATAAAGCTAATTGCCTTGCCTAAATTAACCGCCTTGGTGGTCCAGTGGCCGCAGTTTGCGCCTGCTGTGCACAAGGTTCAGGGTTAAATTCCCATACAGGACAAAACTTTGTGAGACCCACAAAGAGTTGTTAAGAGTCTGGGTGTAATTAGTGCGTGAGTTTTCATTTAAAATAGATCAAAAATTATAACATTTAAATCATCATACGCTTGTTTTCTAATAATTATAATGAATATATCGGACTATGAGAGTGTGAGAATAAAGAGTGCATTTGTGAGTGGGCTCACACTTGTGCACTATAATATCGCTGCGATATGCTGGAGTTATCTTCCGTTAGTTGTTAGTTAGTTTGCAATGTAAACATAACACCAGGTTTAATTACATAAAGTAATAAGAAAGAGACTTAAAAACATACGTTTTTTAATATTACTATAATGTGTTGATTTTGTATTGGATTGTTTATTAATTTCAACTGAAAATTGATTACAAGCTCTACAGTAGTAACTTATGCAACAAATCATTCTGAAGTCGACAACAGCAGGTCGACTCGACGCACTGCTCGCTCTATTCGCTAGTATTTGCTTGTTTTGCGGCTATATCGGCGCGAGGCAACTCCTCTCTGCAACTCACAAACTCTAAATAACAAAGTGGGGTGAACCATCCTTCGTTGAAAACAAATAGCCGACCTTTTGCCTTCTTTATGAGACCCTTGTTAACTTGTCCTTAATAAATTATTTATTTTGCGCCGCGACGGTGTTACTGCTACATTTTTGTTAATTTTATTTATTATTTTCGAATAAGTTTTTACGGGGCGGCCTATTAATGACCAGAATTTATTATACTTGTTAACTTTCTTGGAACGGGCGGAAAAATCTTTTAGAACTTTTTTGATGTTTGTTATTTACTGTCTTTGTGGTAACTGAGAGGAATACTGCGTGGGTCCAGTGACATAATCGTAAATGTGTGCGTACTTATCCTTGTTACTTTATTGGAACATTTATCTAGCTATTATGAGAAAGTGGTTAGAGAATTGGTCTCTTTTTAATTTCGTTAACAATAAAATATTAAAATACAAGTTCGAATTCATAACATTAACAATATTGAGGAATTTGAAGCTAATTAGTACACGGATTGATCTATAGGTCTGTAAATGGGTGAACAATTTTTAAAGACACAGCAACACTCCACGGTGCCTCGGCAATCACGTGAAGCCCTTGGTCCGGTCATGATGAATTGCCGTCTTATCGGACTATAAAAGTGAAAGCTTAGAGTACACTTGTGCACTATAATATATAAAACACAAAACTCTGGTGTAACTTAGGGTCGGCAACGGTAAGAAAGCTCCTGGTATCGCAACTGTCCGCAGGCTACTGCTCAGTAACTGCTTACCATAAGGCGGGTCGTATGTCTGTTTGTTACCGTGGTAGAATAAAAACCTTTTTATTAATATATTAAACTATTTTTATAAATATATAATATATGAAAATTATATATATTACTATTATAAAGTTTTCATAACTTCATTTTAAAGACCCACATATACATAATTTAGAAATAATCTATTGATCACGATTATAAAGCACTTTTATGAAAAAAACGCAAGCTTTATAAAAAGGTTTGAAACAAAAGACTCATGATTGAATTAAAACACCGTAAAGCCGTGTTTTATTACCATGGCAACGGAAAATATATATGTGGAAAACAATGTGTGACGGCGTGTACCCGTAGGTATTATAAAAGAAGGTAAATAGCGTCGCCTGGTATATTTGCCGGAAAGATTTTCCGTTTGAGTCACACGAAGAAAATGTGTTTGATTTATCAGCACTTGAGGCCGGACCTTCCGTTCGCTATAAATTTTATTGTGTTATGATTTAGGGACGTGTATGCGATTTTATGGTAAACACTTTGGCTCTTTGTGTTCCTTATGTGATTTATATCGTAGCTTAGGCCTGATGTGAGATGCTGTCGAATGCTCATACATTTGAATAACAAAATTCTAAATTATGAGTTTATCTCGGTCGATTTCCGTATATTACCTTATTCTTTCCTTATCGATTCGGCAGTGGCGTCTACTACAGTATGGGTAGAAGACGCCGCACCCCACGTTTGGTTGACCTTGACTTGCCATGTTCCAAGTTACACATACCACAGGAATTTCATTAGCTACAAACACAGTAGTAATTAAATGGTGGTATAATATCTTATATTGCGAGAAAATCAACCAGGTTAACACAAATTTAGGCGGTTTTTAAGCATTTCGCGTTATTTGTACAATATTTGATTTTATTCAAGTTAAATGTACTTAGAAGTTTTAAAATTCCCTGTGTAAAATACTAAACTTGTGTCTGTCCCGGGTGGACATTTAATTCTTTTAGATATGTCCTATTTCTTAAACTAATTGTAAGAATTTTTAACAATAAAAAAAAATCAGATAACCTTTTAATCCAATCTTCCTCTTAAGGGTAAAATTTTAATAAACGCTAATTAATATCTTTTAATTTGTTTTGCTCTTGGCAGAGCGGTCGTGATCACGATGATTGTTTAATGTGGAAGAGGTTTACGATGTCTCGCCAATTATTTCTGTGGGTGGACAGTCTGGTGCACTCATTAACAGAATTCCCTATTGACGATTTGATCAAGATGGCGCTAGTGCCACGCATAACATTAGCTCCACGTATTATAGTTTCTTAAACAATAGTAAATACGTAATTTCTCGCAAAAAACAGTTAAAATATATCATAAATAGTCCAAATATTAAGTGACAGTGTTATCTCAGTGAAATAAGTGTGATCAGTACGAAAAACGTTTCGTTTATATGTGCAGCCTCAGTAAAATTTTGTTTACATTACAAAATAAATAACATAGCATATATAACATCTTTACAATAATAAACAATCAGTGCAGTGCAATAACTCTCCCATATTAGTGTAAATAATACTATAAACTCAGGTTTTAAATGAATAATAGTGAATTCAGAAAAAGACTAGCGGTTGCTCACTTGTTTCAAATTAAAAATACCGCACATTTCTAATTATTACATCGTAAATTAAGAACATTAATTTCGACTTCCTCGACAGCTACAAGCTGGTCCAGTGGCTATGAATGCCACTTAAATCGGCAAGATCAATGATACGAGTTCCGACCTAAGCCTACTAGCAAAACGTCTTTTTGTGATTGTTTCTACTTTATCAGTTGAGTTTGAAAAATATAAGCAAAATTTGTTATAATTGATTATTAACAAATATAGAAATAATTGTATTACATTAATTATATACAAAAAATAATACATAAAAGAACCATGAATTTTCTGGAAAACATAACATTCCGGCGTAACAGAACCAGAACACAATCCGAAACATCTAGTAGTGATGACAGTGACACCATATCACAAAACATAGAGTGCACCGTTAGTGATATGCCGGACTTGTCAATAAATGAAGAACAATTAAAAATTCTAAATAATAAACTTTCGGACATGGAAACACAGTTACAAAAAGCGCAAAACGAAATTAAATTATTATCATTAGAAAACATTCAACTGAGAGAAGCCAATAATGAATTATTAAAGGAAAATGCAGCTTATAAAAATATTACAAATAGTCCGGTCAAACACATAAGCACATCACCAAAACGGTCAAGAAAAAACAAAACCCAACAAGTACGAACTGAACTACTAGCGCAAAAATACACGAATCCATCAACAGACATCATAGTAACCCAATCTTCAAAAAATGATTTAAATAGTACTGAGAACATCAAACATTTAGATCTCAATGTCCAGAATAATAATGTGGCAAAATCATCCCTTTCACCCACCCATAAAAACAAGATATGCATATTGAGCACGAACAAAAATAATAAAATCTTATAAATAGCCCAAGATTTATTAATGAATGGATACGACATATGTCACTACCTTACACCGAACAGTACAACGCAGCAACTTGTTAACGGACTTTCAACTAAAATAAGTGATTATACTATGAGTGACTATTGTTTAATATTAATTGGAGAAGAGGACTTTAAAATAACTACTAACTACTTGAATACTATTGTATACATACGTAACGTTTTAAAACAACTTACTCACACAAACATAATTATCTGCTTCCCCACATACAAACTTGGAAATTACACTAAGTTCACTAATATTTACAACTGGAGGATTGAATCATTCAATAATTTATTATATTTAGATTTAATAAGTCATAAGCATGCATACTACTTAGATTCGAACTGTACATTGAATTATGATCATACCATGTTTAACTTTTCATCAGGTCGTATTAATGATAATGGGATACGTAATGTTTTTGAAAATTTGTTAGAAATAATTAATGAAATTAGCTACAGCAATATATCCAACATGGTAAATGTTGTAAATACCTCCACACACGAATCATCCTCATTGTTTTTTCGATCTTAAGTATCTTAATGTTCTGCATCAAAATATTGCAGGATTGTTAAACAAATCCGACGCTTTATTGATTAATTTGGAAGAGCTTAAGGATAAAAATATGGAGATTGATGTAATATGCATTACGGAACATTTTATGTTAACTGGCTATGAGCAACATCTATACATACATAATTACGCTCTCGCTGCATCTTTTTGCCGTGTTAGCAATAAGAGAGGCGGAGCATGCATTTTAGTAAATAAAGTACATAAATTTAAAGAACTTCCTCAAGTTAGCAAATTATCCATAAACAATGTAATTGAATGTTGTGCGGTTGAGATGCTTGATTTCAAAATTGTAATAGTTTGTATATACCGTGTACCGGGGCATACCGGGTTGAATTTATTCTTTGATAGGCTTGATAATGTTCTGAAGTGTATCTCTAAACTAAGTTGTCATAATACTTTGGTAGCTGGTGATTTTAATATAGATGTCATGAAGTGCAACAATGTAGTCTCAGATTTTGAGTGTTTATTGTTAAATCATAATCTTAAATTAGCTTTACATCAACCTACAAGACTAACTAGTAATACTTGTATAGACAACTTTGCACATAATTTTAAAAAACAATGTAAGACTGATGTGTTAGAGCTTGGCTTATCAGATCATACAGCTCAATTAATGAAGCTACCTGTCAGAAAAATATTAAAATTAAAATATTGGTATAAAATATCGCGAGACTATAGCACAGAAAATATTCAAAAGTTTAAAAGCTGCATACAACGCTTATCTTTTGATGAAATATATAAAACAAGTGATTCAACGGTAGCATATCATTGCTTTATTAAAACCTTTAAATTATTTTATGACTTGTGCTTTCCACGAACTCAAATTACAGTAAAGGTAAATAGCAAACCAAAATGGATATCGCGTGGGATAAAGATCTGTAGTAAAAGAAAAAAGGACCTGCTATGGACTTTTAGACGCAAACCAACACTTAATAATAAGAAAGTATATGTTAACTATACGAAAAGGTTAAAAAAAATTATATATCTTACTAAGCGTGCACATAATAATTACAAAATTAATACATCAACTAATAAAAGTAACACAACATGGAAAATTATAAACAACAATAAACTAAATATACCAAAAGAGTCGATAGATAAAATACAAAATAACGATAACTTCACCACTGATCCTACTGAAATAGCAAATTTATTTAATAATTACTTTATAAACAAAGTAAAACCTATTGTTGATGCTGGACATAAAACAACATCTCTAATCAACCATCAACCCAACTCAATGTTCCTATCACCAAGTCTGCCTTATCATATACAAAAAATTATAAAAAATCTTAAAAACACAAACAGTGTCGGGTATGACGGTGTTTCAACTAAAATAATAAAAGCAGTTAATGAGGATATATCTCAACACTTAAGCTATATCCTGAATCTCTGTATATTGACTGGAACATATCCAAAAGATCTCAAATTAAGCATTATAAAACCTATATTTAAAAAAGAGAATAAGTTCTTACTGGAAAATTACAGACCCATAGCATTAATTGCTATATTTTCAAAAATCTTTGAAAAATACCTATATAATGAAATTAATAATTACTTGGAAAATTATAAGATTCTGTGTGATGAGCAAAAGGGCTTCAGAAAAAGTAAAAATATAAATATGGCAGTTTATGACTTTTTATACAATGTTTACTCTCACGTTGACAAAACTTTACCCGTTTGTTCTGTTTATTGTGATATGTCACAAGCGTTCGATTGTGTAGACCACAGTATACTACTAAATAAACTGGAAGCTTATGGTATAAGAGGTAATGTCTTGAAATTGATTGGATCATATTTATCTGACCGAGAACAAATTACAGAAATTTCAAAATTTGATCATAAAACTAAGCGTGAACAGATTTATTCCTCCAAAAAGCATTACATAACATATGGTGTACCTCAAGGTAGCGTATTGGGACCCCTCCTATTCTTACTATACATTAATGACCTTCCGAATGCTACCATCCAACCTATGTCATTATTTGCGGATGACAGTACGGTAACCATAACATCCAAAGATTTAAATAACTATAACTCTGATATAAATAATTCATTAAATTCTATAATTATATGGCTCAATAATAATAATTTAAAAATAAATCTCAAAAAAACAAACATAATTCATTTTCAACAGCGAGACACTATCCGAAATATAACAGATGTAAAATTAGTTTATAAAGACAATATTATACAAGAAGCTGCTACAGCTAGATTTTTAGGATTAAACATAGATAAACAATTAAACTGGAAATATCAAATAAATGAACTATGTAAGAAAGTCAGCAGTTCATCATACGCCCTTTATAAACTAGCTCCAACTGTAAGCATAGATACTTTACTTACAGCATAGCGAAGTCGTGTCGGATTTCCTTTCCATCGGACTAGAGGACTATAGAATACTTTCCATAGGACTATAGACTATAGGAACGCACCCTGTGTCGCAAAGGCTTTACGAACATACTATTAATAGACACAATGTACACCCATTTTTTGTCCCGTGTAGGGATCGTCCGTGTCGTGTAGGGATTGTCCGTGTGGTGACGGATTAAGAATACAAATGTCACCACCCCATACCATCCCGTGGGTGTCGTAAGAGTCGACTAAGGGAGTAATCCCGGCAGACAATATCCACTGCAAGAGAGGGAAAACTCGAAACAAAACCCTATACCAAACCGTCTGGACAGCGTGGTATAGTAGGCTAATATCCCTCCAAATTAATGGAGGAGACCCGTGCCCAGCAGTGGGACGTTTATGGGTTGAGATGTAGGGATCGAACCCACAACACGCCGCGCAGTGGTAAATGGCGAGGTCACCACTTGAACCTACCGTGCAGTTCAAATTATATTTAGCATTAATTTTTAACATTGAGTCATGTGTGGTCAAGTAGGGAGTTCAAGATTTTTTGTAAAGGCCACTGCAACATACGGCTTGTTTCCTAAGGAAGGTTTGTTTTTTATTTTAATTTATTACAGCGTTTTATGTACCCCATTACATTCTAGGTAACTTGTAAATGACATACACGTAAGTACGTAGCTTCGGTGTTATAAACAAGTAAGTACGTGGCATTTCTAACGTGTGTAATGGTTTTGTATATTGCTCGGTGTCGTAAAAGTAGTTATTCATTTTACGTTCAGTTTAAATACATTTGTAATGGGTTGAGCCAAATATATTATTACGATACGTTTCTTCGCTGTAGATGTATCATGATATACGTAATATATAAGTATATGAGGAATAGTACCTAGTGTCTTTTGTTTGAGGGTGTAAACAGAGGTGGATAACTTTTTTATTTAAACTACTTATCTAGGTGGCAAACAAGCATACGATAGTAAACAGATACCCTAGAAAGCTTGCGAAAACTAACTTATTTTTTTATATTACTTGGGTGGCAAACAAGCAAACGGCCCGCCTGATGAACGCTTGCCATTCCAGAGGTATCACTTGCGTGTTTTTACATCAGGGAAAATTTATGATGGGAAACCCTGGGATATGAAAACGTTTCTTTCAAAATGCATCCTTAAATTGATGCTGGAGACCTGTACTCACACACTGAAACACAAGTACACCGCTGTGTGTAGTTATTTGGCTGCAGTCTTATGTAAGGCGGAGGTCCTTCGCCAGCCGGGCTTGCTCGCTAGTATCGTGCTGTACCTCTCTTCATTGATATTCATCATAAAAATTAAATATGATGTACAAATTGTGAAAGTTTAAAAGATTTTACTGTAGTTATATTCAACAAAATTCACTTTCCCATCAAGTATCCGATAAGTGGTACAGATAAGTACCTCCTCTAGTTCCGTAGCCTCTTTGCACAGAATATAACAAGCATTGCTCGAGGCTTGATCGAGCTCGATGCACGCAGGCCATTATGCTGCCTTCTCGATGAACATTTCAGAATTAATGATCACGTTCAATCTAGTAACGAATGGATTTTACAGAACATTTGATTCAAATCCATTATGATATTAATATTTATTTATATTTTGTAGATTAATATGATTATTTTGAATAGATAGTACGTTTTTTTTCTGGTTTTATTTTTCATTATAAGAGGCTCGTATTAAATAATAGCCCGTCGGATCGGTTGATGTGAAAGGTTATGAAAGCTTGCCGCATTCAGTCCATAAATGGGTGACTATATTTTTTTTTAAAACGAGACCAAATGGTCTTTGTTGCTTTTCATTGATCAGCACATGATCTCGTGTCGTATTAAAAGAAAGTAAGCATCTACTTATTTTTTTTGCAATAATTGGACCAACTTAGATACCTATACCTAGATATGGTATCTATATTCTATTTTAGCGACAACATTTAATTTAAAAAAATCGTAGACCTAACGTTATCATTTTCAGTTCTTTTAATCATGAACTTATAGTAGCTACTGATGCAAAATAAAATCTTATCTAACTTTTTCTAACAATAGGGCACCGGTTGATTGCTTTCATTATTTCCTTTTCCTCGGTAGGAACTGTAATTTTACTGATGTATTGCATTTTTAATTTTTTAACGACTGGCTATTTTCCAACCCGGTGACAGAATTGTTCAGAAAGCCGACATAGGCCTCAGAACTGTAAACAGTTGGGACCGACTAAAGCATGAAAACGCTCCGATGGAATACCACTATGAGGAAATCTATCCCTATACTCGTAGATGGATGACCTCATAGGGGTATTGAGACGTCCACTGCTACATATAGACCTCCCCCAGGAATTTCCCCAGCATTTGTTCTTTAAGCTCTATATGTAAACTTTTATTTCTACCAAAATATCAATATTCTTACTTTGACATACCTACTAGTAAAGTTATAGACAAAACACGGTCTAAATAGAAAGAAAAATAAATTATGTAGAAGATGTAGTAAGACGTTTATGTCCTATGGGAGAAACTAAGATAATGTGTTTTCATTACGCCAAGTTTAAAAGCATTTGGTAGCAACCCAAAACTATAGCCATTGAGTACAAGTTCGGCTATATCGACCTCAATATTCTGCTGTTGTGTGGCCAATATAGCGAGGACCGACCGGTGTCACCTGTCAAAATGTCCATCGTATAACATGGCACAATAAAATCTGATGAGAAGTAAATTGATTAATGTTTGATTAATTTTCACTCTAATTAAAATGAAATTGAAATAAATACCTTCGGTAATCTAGTATCGTATTATATATATCGTATATGTAGCAATTAAACATAGATGCAGCAATGTTTTTCGGGTTTAAATTGATATTCGTTTGTTATATCTTTTTACTTTCTGGTATACTAATAATGGCTACAAATTATAAATGTATGATGTGACATAATCTTTAAATATTTTTATTTATTTTGTACGCATGTATGTCACTCACGTACAGAAATGAAATAAACGCCAAAACTGCAGGACAGATTTAGATAAATATTTAAATGTGTTTAATGTTTCTTTAGATAAAAACATTTGCTGCAATATAACAGCAGCCAAGCCAGAGTTCGGACAAGACAAAGTCTGTCAGGACCGCTAGATTTATGATAAAATAGGAGGACTGGCTTACCGGACAACATAAATGTTTCTTTTAAAGACATCTCTCGTACTGGGGAACAAGCCCTGTGTTGCAGGGAGCTTTGCAAACGTATAATTACCGGACACAAAGTATACCCCAACTACAGACAACCATTTATGAATCACACAAATTTTTGTCCCGTGGGGGTCGAACCTACAACACGCCGCGCCACTGAACCTACTGAGCCTCTAGAGAAGTGGCATAAGCGATATTCGAATCGAAAAGTCAAAAAAGTAAATGTATGGGATTTGACGTAAGTTTACGACATTAAATCGTAGACTCACGTCAAATTCCATACATTTTAATTTTTGACTTTTCGATTCGACTATCGCTTATGCCACTTGTCTAGAGGCTCTGTGCAGTCAAAACAAGATATATAAAACTAGGTATAGCTTCTACTTTTAGGATCGACAACGGGCAACTGATGCCCCAGGGAACCTTGTGCTTTGTTGCCACCAAAGTAGGATTAAAAAATGATTAAGTCATAAAGTTTCTGATTGTAATCAATGCCAAAAAGTTACAGAACTCGAAAAAACAAATAATTTAACTTTATATGAAGTTAATTTGATAGGCAGATATCAAATTTTCCATTTATTATCAAAGGTAGGACGCCATATTTGCGAGCAAGCCTGACTGGGTAAATAGAAATTATTAGGCTGTAAGATGAAGGACTTCTAACTACACACAGTGGTGTAGTTGTTGTCGCTAGTGTTATTATGGGGCTCGTTTTTTATTTAATAAGCCTTTTTCTAGTGTTAAAGTTGTTTTTGTTTCTGTCATTGCAAGAGTCCATAGGCTACGGCCACTGTTAAAAAATTAAAAATATGTTTGTCAAGGGACTTAAAGCTAAGTACTAGTCACGCAAATCAAAAGATTCACAGAGTTAAGCAAGGTTGCCGCATTCATTCTGTGAATGGGTGACCATGGTCCTGCGCCTGATCTCTCTCACTCGTCGTGTTGCATCGCCATCATATCTGACTATAAGAGTTTTTGCGCACACACTTGTGCACTGTAATAAAAATAAATTACCTAACAGATGTCAGCCTGAAAGACTGTGTTACTTAACTTTAATGACTTCTTCTAGTATCTGTCATTGTATTACTAAGGTCACAGCTATATAAGACACTTAATTGTAGTAATAGGTACTTAAGATTGAGAATAGTCAGTTTGTAATTTCAACCTTAAGAAGAAGTAGCAAGATACAAATTTCGAATAGAAGTAGTATCTTCATAGGTCTTTTTCCCATTGAGGGTGCGATATGTTTGCGGTAGCAAGGGCGCGGTGTGAAATGACGTGTGAGAAAGGCCTACATTGTAAAGTTTAGACAGAGGAATGACAGCAACAACCAAGCCTATCTAATTATTACCTAAATATACATTGTTTATAATTAGATACGACTAATTTGAGTCCGGTCTTTTAATTGTATTTAACTGCCTTAGTGGTGTTGTGGTCGTTGGGTGTGAGTTCCTGGGTTCGATTTTAAAAATAGATATTGGGATAAGAAATCCACAATAGATACCCACAGTTTAGAAATTGGCGGTGTTTAACTACAGTCTCAGAAAGCATGTAAAGCCGTTGGTCCTGTCCTGGGCTGTGTTTTCGCATACTTGTAAACTACCCACTTCTGCATTACAATATCTCCCGCGCAGATTGCTCGTCTCCGTTGAAATTAGCTGCCGTGACCCCCACCGCAAACAAACAAGTTGGGAGGACATTATTACTTATTTTATAAAGAAGTAATTAAAGTTTGTATGCTTAGATGTAGGTTGAAAAAAAAACTTATCAGAAACTACTAATCTAACTTGAAAAATTGTTTAACTAATAGGAAGCTACATAATCCCTGAGTGAATTCTATATGCTATATTTTTAGACACAACATGGGAGCGAAGCTGCAAAACGAAGCTAGTGTTTATAACTCACATGTCTACGACAGGCTTTTTACCCTTTTCAGAGAATAGAACTTAAAACGACACTAAAACATCAACATTCGGTACGATAACGTGTAGGTTTTAATGGTATAAAGGATATAAAATGTACAATAAACACGAACGTACGTAGTAATAAGTCCTAACTTTAATCTTCACAAATAAACCTTTTAGTTGTGTTTAATATAGTCACCTTTTACTGTCGCTGCCATTGTCGGATGGTACGGAAGGCGTTGTAAACTAATTACTATGTGTAATTTAAAAGGCGTTAGACCCGATGTACGGCTGCATTCCGTATTTGTCTTTTTTTAATTACAACGCTTGCAATAAGGAACAAACCGTGTTGTGAAGGATTTTACAAACATACAATTCACAGATATAAAGTATACCCAGACTTGGAACAATCATCTATTTAGGTGAGGACGGGCACTATTTAGCGAGCCAGCTTTACTGAAAAAGGACCATCCTTCTTAGTCATCTATCAGGAGTTATTTGGCAGTCTTCTGTAAAAGACCGCAATCAAATAACTGCATATATCACTCAGCTCTAAATTTGTATTCCTGTGCGATAGTATAATAATAATAGTTTTTCAGTGCTTAATTAAGGGTAAACATTTTTAGACCAAAATATAATCTGTAGTAGCACAAATTTGGTATATGACAATAGGCTCGCCCCCAATTATAAGTCTTATCATTTTTCCAGACAGTGTAGCTTTTTTATCATAATGCCCTTATATTTTCATCTTGATTTTCTTTGTAAGATATCATCTTTATTATTAAGCTTTAAGGATATCATTGTTGCATATTCACTACAACACGCTTCTTCCCAAAAGGTATAGGCAGAGACGTAAAGGAGACTTAACAAGTCTCCTTTACGTCTCTGCCTATACCTTTTGGGAAGAAGTGTAATGTTTTGGTATGTTATCAACTATTTTGGTAAGCAAGCCGTCTGGTCGCATAATGAGGAGAAGCCTTTAGCCGTCGAGCGCCTCAGGGCATCGAGTGTCTTAAACGCAACGTTGTTATTTTCGTTAGTAACAGCTAGTAATTACCTGCTTGCCTGTTTGCTGCTGACAGATCCAATTACATTAAAGGGATCGAACCCCATTCCATTAGGCGGCACACTTTGTTACTTCAACAAACGTATTGTTTTCAGTCTACGATTGTATTACGACTACAACGTGAATTAAATGGTATTATGCTTTTAGTGAAAACAAGATTTGTTTTTTGTACTCTTTTAATAAAGACTATTACTGGTTATTGTGGGTCTACTCGTTAGTAACACTAACTGATAAACATGAGGAGGAGAAGGATCAAGAGTGGTAGGGCACCATACTAGCGAGCAAGCCCGGCTGGGAAAGGACCAGAGGGAAGGAAACACATGAACATAACTACACACAGTGGTTTAGTTGTGTCACTGAGCGTTTTGAAATAAACGTTTGCCTATCCCAGGGATACTGCATCTTAAAGCCATGGGATAAAAAAAATGATCGGCAACACGCAAATACCATCATGATACCTCCGGTATTGCAAGCGTTCATAGTTTACGGTAACTGCTTAATATCAGGTGGGCCCTGTTTGTCACCTAAGTAGTATAAAAAAGAGGTCGTAGGTTGGATTCCCACCGAGGACATCTCTTTCAGTATATTTTTTGTTTCGTAAACGATTGTGATGATAACATCACTGGGTGTAGTTATTTGGCTGTGGTCTTCTGTAAGATGAAGGTTTTCCACTGTCAAGCTGTCGGCTCGTATAGTTTCCAATCTTATTTACTAGAAATTTAGGTCATATTATGATTTAAGATTAGAAATAGGTAATACTATGTTAACAATAACATTTTGATAATCTATCAATCAACAGTCAGCTTATCAAAATGTTAATGGCTCCTACCCACAACGCTATTAATGGCGGTATTGTTGTGGCTATTGTTTTATAGATGTGGTTACCACTATTATTATATTAATATGAGAACCGAAGTCTTCGGATTGCGCTGTGTAAGATTTGGCATAGTTAAAGTATATACTGACTAAAACCTAAAATTAATGCATTAGTATCCTTACTAATATTATAAATGTGAAAGTTTGTGAGAATGGATGGATGGATGGATGTTTGTTACTCTTTCACGTGAAGACTACTGAACGGATCTGGATGAAATTTGGCACAGAGATAGATTATGGTCTGGAATAAAACCTAGGCTATATTTTACAGCGATAACCGACATCCACGTGGACGGAGCCGCGGGCAACAGCTAGTATATTTATATATTACAAACTAGCGGCACGTCCCGGTTTCGCACGGGTAAACATTTATTAAGTTTTCGTAGAGATCCCGTATTTAAAAATAAATAAAATATAGCCTATGTTACCCGCTGATAATGTAGCTTTCTAATGGTAAAGAAGTTTTAAAATCGGTCGAGTAGTTTTAGAGTTAAATCGCTACAAACAAACGAAATATCAAATCTTTCCTCTTTATAATAGTTAAGATAAATAGTCGTATATATGTATGTATGGAGTCTGAAATAGACGTATAATAGGTTCGTCATTACCCAAAATAGCTTTAGAAACATAAGATGGTTTTCAGCCTACCTAAAAAATGCGTCATGTTTATAAAAAAATATTTGAAGTCTATAAAACCGTATGATCTGTGATCGTATAATGCCGGAGTGGCTAGTCACATATTGGTGATAAAAATATTTATTTCGTTCCACTATCAAATCTGTATTTAGATTACAAAACTGCCGCGTGATTCCTGTTTCCATTTTCATTCAGAAATATACAAATACAACATATTTAAAAACCT
The DNA here is from genome assembly GCA_947095525.1 of Trisateles emortualis. Classification (NCBI taxonomy): domain Eukaryota; kingdom Metazoa; phylum Arthropoda; class Insecta; order Lepidoptera; family Erebidae; genus Trisateles; species Trisateles emortualis. The sequence continues at coordinate 9,117,108 of OX352736.1, read as the reverse complement.
TTTTTTTTGTTTTTATACCACCGAGTTACAATTAGTATTAAAGCGATACTTTTTTACACATTTAGCTTGTATGTATTGTGACAGTTTTCCGGCCCTCGCTTATCTAATAGTACCATAGTAACCCTTAAACGCTGCGCAACACGATAACCAGACGATACGAGTATTATATTCTTTTGTTGTGTTTCAATGTGTGAGTGCGGGGCTTAAGTTCGTGGTTACTTAAGTTCGGAGTTCCGTATTCTGGACCTTGATATTACAAGAAGGCGATTTAATAACTCGAATTATTGAAATGGGGTATCATATTGAAATATTGATTTTATAAAAATATTAAAATTCTAATAATACCGAGACAAAGTGATTAGTATCTATATGTCACCGGAAAATAACAAGAATCGTAAGTCGATCGATTTTCGAGTAAGTTGATACACTTTCTGAATATAACAAACGGTAGTTGAAATGTATTATTTAACGCATTGGATTTTAGTAAATTGATCAACTTACGGTACCTGGCAGTAATTTAATAATTCACTATTTTGCTACAAGTAAAATCATCCACAAATGAGCCAATCGTCGCTCAGTGTACTATTTAACGGTACACAATTACCAGTCATTTAATACACTGTTCTCTGATTGGTCGCCGGCATTTATTTACAAGCATTTGGCAAGTGTTTATTCATAGAGTAAACAAACACTTAGATATGTTATTTTAATACTGATATTTTAGAGATAGAGAAAAAACCTAACCTAACCTAAAATTTCTATCATTTGAATAACATTTTTTATTTTTTCACTTGGAGCTGTGTAAAAGTACGTGAGTCATTCAACCAATCAACGAAAACCTCGCCTTCGTCGGATGATTTAACGGCAAGACGCCGTCAATTAATCAATTTACTAAAATACATACGTTAAATAATATTTTTCAACTGCCGTTTATTATTTTCCGAGAGTTCGTCACCTACATAGGAAATTGATCAACTTACGATTCTTGTTATTTTCCACTGACATATACAAATGGTAGTTGAATAGTTAAGTGGCCGCAGTATTTAGAAAAATAATCATAATTATTTTGATACAAATGAGACTTTCAATATGCGTATTAAATTGTTAAAGTTGAAGGCCTTACGACAACGCGCGAGTGATGCCTCAGTCGCAAACGTTCATAGACTTCATGGTCACCATCTCAGCCTGATGACGACCCTGTCGAATGCAGGGCATTGATTCATAAGGCGCACACATGTATTCATAATGGTCGATCTGATTTAAGTTGTGCGAAGCACTGCTTAAATCACACAGCCATTGTGGAGACATAGAATATGGTATCTGCTAACCATCAGGCAGGCCATATCCTTGTTTTTTTATACAATTTGGATGGCAAACAAGCATACGGCCATCAGAACGCTTGCAATACCAGACGTATCACTTGTTGCCAACCTATTTTTTACACCAGATGGAGTATCCCTGGAAAAGGAAACGTTTCTTTCAAAACGCATCCATTAATGAATCAGGATGTCCACTAACCGAGACACCTTTAAGGCTAGAGTACGGCAGCTCTATAGCAAATATTTGGCAGAATCATCACAACGTTCATAATATACTTATATTATTTATTTAAGTATTGTATTGTTATAATTATATATTGGGGGAAAGCTATATCTGGAGCTCCTAATATTAATGGAATTAATCAATTACCAAAACCTCCAATTATAATTGGTATAACTATAAAAAAAATTATAATAAAGGCATGAGCTGTTACAATAGTATTATAAATTTGATCATCTCCAATTAAAGATCCTGGATTACCTAATTCTGCACGAATTAATAATCTTAAAGATGTACCTACTATTCCTGCTCAAATTCCAAAAATAAAATATAAAGTTCCAATATCTTTATGATTTGTTGAATAAAGTCATTTTCGCTAAAAAAAATAAAATGGCTGAATTATAAGCGATAAATTGTAAATTTATTAATGAGAAAATTCTCTTTTATTATACATTTATAATTATTAATATACGAATTATTAATATAAGAGTGACGTCGCGGACGTAGAGCTGTCAAACGCCTTATGTTTTTGGTCTCAGTTTTTAATAAATAAAAAGTTATTTACTTATTAGTTTGCAAAAATTACTCATATAAATGTACATTCAGTGTTGATAAACTAGTGGAAGAGTTTAACAGTGATTTTATAAAGTATAAATAAGTAAAAACTATTAATTAATAACTTAAAAACTAAAGTGAACTATATCTACCCGTAACTTACAAAAAGTGAAGTGACAATCTGCATAAAATTTCGATAACTAAAATACTTAGTGAATTTTTGTGTACGTATTGGTGGTGTGTTGGGCCGTATGGTATTCGATACCACCGGGAACTACACATATATGATTATATTGATCTCTGAATCAACCTCTCGGCACAAGTTGTAGCCCCTAGCGCCATCTATTATTTCACAAGGGAACTAAACTATCATGGCCAAGTGTGCTACTTGTGGTAGATTTATAGCTGCAAGGGAGGTGGCTACATGCAATCTTTGCAAAAATAAATATCATTTTGCTTGTGTACACCTCAAAGAATCCCCTAAAGCTAATTTTAACTGGCACTGCCAGTGCTGCAAAGATAAGGTGCCATTAAGTAACATATCAGTTACACCTTCAGGTGAGGCGGTAGATATGGATTGTCTAAGTACTCCGGCCAGCTCAGCTAGCACAATCACTTCTTGTGTAGATGCTGCGGAACAGGGAGTATATCATCATCAGAGAGACAAGTCTCCCTCTAAAGTGAATATAGGCCAAGAGATCAGGCTATTTAGAATTGAGATACGGAAAATGATGGAGGAATTAAAAAGTGAACTAAGGGAGATACACCGAGAAGTAGCTGATCTCCGCCAGACTGTCACCGCGTGCAGCACACGAGTCGACAGTTTGGAAACCAGAGTCTTAGCTCTCGAGAACCGGCCGGAAAGCGCCACCTCTGAGAGTTTACAATGTAAACTGGAACAGACGGTGGCTCATCTGAAAGTGGAGCTCAATGATAGAGAGCAGGAGCTGTTATCGTCCGATCTCGAAATTAGTAACATGCCGGAGGACAATGGGGAAAACGTCACACACATCGTCGAGCTTGTGGCGAGGAAGTTGGGTGTGTCGCTGGACACACGTGATATTGTCTTCGCAGAACGAGTGGGCCCTAAACATACTCAGCTGGAAGATAAAAGCAATTCTTCTAGTGCGACCCCAGAAGGCACAGCGTCAGGAGGCGGGCGCGGGCGCCGTATCGTGGTGCGACTGGCGCGTCGAGGTTTGCGCGACGAGTTACTGCAGAGCGCCCGCGTGCGCCGTGGCGCCACTTCGGCTGATCTCGGGCTAGCCGCCCCTCCGCGACGCTTCTATCTCAACGAGAGACTTACCCGGTACAACAAACAGTTGTTTCATCGCACCCGGCAAGCTGCTGAGCATCTGGGCTGGAGATTCACGTGGACGAAGCGCGGTAGGATACTTACCAAGCAGGGTGACGGTAAGCGCACATATAGCGTACGCTCTGATGAGGACCTCTTACGTGTTTTTGGTAGTGACGCTCTTAAAGACAATGTGTAGTTATAAGTATTGTAATATTATTCTTTTTATTGTTTATTATTATATATTATGTTCTTCCGTGTATGGTTTTGGTTCCTTTCTATGTTATTATATTATATTGTGTGTAAAAAAGGTAACAACAGCTATAAACAATCTTTATAAAAGAATATGGAGATGTTGCGCAAAATTAAAATTGCCTTTACCCCTAAAGATAATAAATAATTACTTTTTTTATAGCACTATTACGCAGTATTTGCATTTAAACAGATCAACTGTCATAATAAAACTCAATCATATACATAACAACAACATGATTTTAAATAAGACAAATTTAATAATGATTATTAGAAACGTTGTAACAATTTTATTTATTTCAACATACTTTATTTACAATTTACTTTACAAACACAGTTCACAAATTATAGAGTACATAACAATAAACAACATAAAAAGCTACTATGAAAAAGGATAGGAAACTTCGTGTTGGTCTTTTTAACGCAGGGTCGCTTGGTTCACGGCAGGATGAGTTTCTTTTGGCTATGAACAATGTATCCGTGGACATCATGGCAATTAATGAGACCTGGCTCAGACAGGGTGAGGAAGGTTGCGCACCAACTGTACCCAACTACCGACTGCGACACGTGCCGCGCCCGCGTAGAATTCGTGGAGGCCGTGGTGGCGGGGTCGGGTTTTATGTGCGCCAGGGCCTTAACGTGCGTACCTTGTCGCACCCACCTGCCCCTATGGTTGAACAAATGTGGATTAAATTAGCCATCAATTCACAATCTCTTATAATAGGTACAGCATACAGACCACCTTGGTTAGATGTGAACACCTTTCTAGATGCTATAACCGACACTGTATCCTCATTTGCCAAGGTCGACAAGATCCTCCTGCTTGGTGACTTTAACATTAATGTCTTAGACGCCAGTGACAATAAAACCAAGTTATTGAATAATTTTTTACAATGTACCAGTCTTGTTAATGTAATTAATGAACCTACACATTTCACCAGCCATAGTGAATCACTAATTGATCTAGCCTGTACTGATGCTCAGGTATGTGGAACCTCTGTGTTACACATACCTGAGCTTGGGCAGCATGCCATGATAACGGTACAATTGAATTTCAGGACTGTTAGGCCACCTCCTCGCTGGGTTTGCTACCGGCCTATAAAGGACATTCTGCCTGACATATTTAATGATGATGTGAGGAAAATAGACTGGGATCATATAGTTGGTTTGGACGACGTTAATGATATGGTGGACACATTTAATTTATGGTTTTTAACACTGTTTGATCTACATGCGCCACTTAAGAGAGTTTTGATTAAAAAGAAAATTTATCCTTGGATAACGGACACTGTTAAAGATATGGTTAAGCTCCGAGACAAATCTCACCAGCGATTCAAGTCTAGTAGGTCAGACTGCCACCATACCACCTATTTACAACTTAAAGGTATAGTGAAAGCGGCAATTGACACTGAGAAGCGCGCCTTCTTTGCCTCCAACATAAACATGAATATAAGAAATCCCAAAAAGTTATGGAATAACATAAAATCTGTTATACCATATACAAGCAGTAAAGAGAATGAGTTGACCTTGTCCTGTGATGATGCTGAAGCCTTTAATAAATGCTTTTTAGATGTGCCCGGAAATGGTAGGGTCACTTTGTCGGAATTGACCTTTTATGAATTCAACAGACATGGCCCGGGCTGTTTCCATCTCCAAACAATTAATGAAACTACTGTTTTAAAAGCTATTCAGAGTCTTAAGTCAAATGCTTCAGGAGTAGATCAAATCTCTCTCGACATGCTGATAATGACACTGCCACATACACTAACTGCCATCACCGGAATCATTAACAGGTCACTGGCCTCTTCTTCATTTCCTGACTTGTGGAAGCTGGCAGTAGTCAGACCTATTCCCAAGAAATCAAATCCCAGCGCTGCTACTGATTTCAGGCCTATAAGTTTGCTGCCTTGCTTATCCAAGATATTGGAAAAAGTAGTGTGCAGTCAATTAAGAAAATATATAGAGATGCAAAATATTTTACCTGAAACACAATCTGGTTTTCGGTTAGGACACAGCACTGCTACTGCTCTAATTGATGTCGTTGACAATATATTGGAGGCTCGGGATCAGGGAATGGGGACATTGCTCACTTTGCTGGATTGCTCACGTGCTTTTGATTCTATTAATGTTTCTCTCCTATTGTCTAAGCTTGCCTATTACGGTTTTGACCCAGAAGCTGTGCGTTGGTTCAATAGCTATCTGAGCAATCGTCACCAATTTGTACAACTGCATAATAGGGATGGAAGTACGGTAGAGTCATCGATAAGTCCTGTAGCTAGGGGAGTCCCACAAGGCTCAATCCTCGGGCCTCTTTTATTTATAATATACACAGCTGACATAGCCGGGTCACTAGTAGACTGTAAATACCATCTGTATGCCGACGATCTACAGTTATATCATTCTTTTAAACCGGAAAACTGCATCGCATCGGTAAAAAAAATTAATGAGGATTTGGATAGGATCTATGAGTGGACAAGAGGCAATGCACTGGTATTAAATCCCAGTAAATCTAAGTTTCTTGTCATGGGCTCTAGAGACTGCATAGTAAAAATTCAGGATGTTCATCCTGATGTTAGAATTAATGGATGTCACATACAACAAGCTTCGGAGGTGCGCAACCTTGGGGTGGTGTTTGATGGTTTACTACAATTTGAAACTCATGTACTAGAGGCTGTGCGCAATTGTTTTTATCGTCTAAAGCTTCTGTACCGGGTGCGTCCCTACATAAGTGAGGAAATGCGCATCATGCTTTGTGAATCATTGATATTGTCAAAACTTAACTATGCAGATACAGTGTATGCAAACTGCCTTCTAAGAAAAACAGAGCGGCTTATTCAACGGGTGCAAAACGCATGTGCTCGTTTCTGTTACAATGTGCCACCCCGTTCTCACATTACTCCGTTCCTCAATAATGGAAACATGTTGAAAATGCTGTCGCGGAGGAGGCTTCATTTTGCTACCTTGCTTTTTGGAGTGATATTAAATCATAGGCCTGAATACCTGTATAAAAAACTTTCTTGGTCCAGTGATCTTAATAAACATAATACAAGAGCATCTAATTATCTTCTAGTTACACCAAGACATAGATCAGCCGCATTTCGTGGGAGTTTTAAGTTAGCTGCCACTCGCTGCTGGAATGACTTGCCGCCGCCCTTCCGTGCTCTAAAATCAGTTTTAACTTTTAAAATCAAGTTTAAACAGCATCTACTTAATGAGCAAATCACGACTAAATAGGTGCAGCTAGCGTGATACTTACTATGGGGATGCACTTCTTTTGAGGATGGCTGGCGACACTTTGGCAGGTAGATATTGTAAGAGGCTCATATTTGTATCAGTTAAACGACATTCAACATTGGATCGCGGCTGCTACATGATTTGTTCATTTTGCATATTTTCCGAGGGTCGTAGTAGTGCATCATCAAATAAATTCATAGGTCACATTTATTGACATCCTTAGCGTATGTAGTTTTAAGTTAATTTTAGTTTATTAAATTTTTTACTGCTATTGCATATATTTGATGTTAACCGCAGACAACTGTCAATATTGATTATTGTTTTCATCAGATTCGCCACAGACAATAAAAGCGCTGTCAATCTGTAAGCCGCATTCTGCAGCGTTTAATTAGTAAAAAAATATTGTTTGGTTTTGCTTACGTTTAGTTGTTAGAAATGTTACTGTTACTTCCATGTTTTTTAAAGTTCTGTTATATATAATATATATTTTTTAATTTCAGTTTCATTTAGTTTGTTTTAAGTTTTATCGTCAAGGTTATGTGGGGATAGGTATGTATATATATAATTATATAGGTCTATTGTTATGTAAACATATATTCGTAAAATGTTATTTATTTTCATACTTTTTATTATTTTTTGGATAGCTCTTTGCCCGTGTATGTCACTATTGGTGTTAGCAGAATATCAGTGCTGCTTCGCCATTCGGCTTAGCAGCTACAAAGCTGAGCTAAGACCATTTTTGTTCTTGAACAGCATTATTGTACTTAACATAATCTAGGTTAATTATTAATTACTTATAAGGTATATTATTTGTTAAGTATTTGTAATTTTGTTTAGGTACAAAATAAATATATTTCTTTCTTTCTTTCTTTCTTTATATAATATATGTGTATCATGTATGTATGTCTATTATTTTATATTATATGTGTATAATATGACATTTATTATTCTAATATTATTGTTTTATTTAGTTCTACGGTTTATGCACCTACCTAGTATTCTCTCTGCATCACCCAAAGGCTGACTGGTAGAGAATGCCTTTGGCATTAAGTCCGCCTTTGTACACTTTTTTTTGTGCAAAAGTTTAAAAAAAAAGAAAAAATAAATAAACGCTGGAGACTTGTGATTAAGTAATGCAAAAAAATACCAATGCCTCAACCTGTAACCCTTTATAAAATGGCGTGCTTCAATTATGACGGATAACTTCATAATTGGCCAGTTTATCTTCACAGTATGTTCGTCTCCAGGAACTAGTTACATCGACCGAATTCTTTTCATATGGTACAAAAACTGATCAGCTTAATCAAGCCGACAGCTGGGCGTCAATCAAGCCACCTCGTTACTTAAACGACCAGTGATTTACTTTCGCTGACCGAACGTGTTTCAAACTATCCTTTGATTCCATTCACTCATTGGTTAGTATATAGCTTTGTACATTGTGTTTGTACTTTTTTATAGGTAAGTATATGTTTTATACTCCTTAGGTGGCAAACGAACATAATGTGGCCTTTTTAGTGGAGAACCGTTATTGTAGCTTATGTACGATTGTAATATCTGGGATATTGCTCGCGCGTTGCAAAGTCTAATTTGTACAAATAATACGATAGGGAAATGACCGCTTTGTCTGTCTATTGCGTTATGGGTCCCAATAAAGGATAAACCGATTTTAATGTGTATTGTAACTGCATAGGACATAGTATAGTGCACAAGTGTGTGCGCACATATAGGTGACTTCTTTATCCCTTTACTGTTATAATCCGACACGACTGGAGAGATAAAGGACGGGGTTTCCGAAGCACGGAGGGGGTCTGCTTCTATGAAATTTGTCATCCATTTAAGAACTGACTACTTTTTATTATCAATTAAAACAATTACAAATATCTACTTCGGAGTTCTGTATTTTTACAAACTGGCTTTGGTAACTGCTTATCGTCGGGCGGGCCATATGCTTGTTTGCCTTCTTAGTATTATTATATATAATTATATATCCGTTGGATTCCGAAATTAAAGTGCAAATTGTAAACTAAACTGTGTTTGTAAAAAACATACAAAAGATCTATAGAATTTATTTCCATTAGATACATATAGGCCTTATATACTCGTGCCACGTAAGAGGAAAAGGTTACTCTTAAAACAACCGCGAGTACTTAAGTTGTGCGTGGCAATCGGCAGTTATTTTCTTGTTCGTGTGCTCACCCACTGAATGCATAAAGGTTACGTTAAAAGGTTAAAGTTTTGATAGCAAACACTTGCAATGTCATCCCTACTTAAGTATACCTACTACTAGATTTACCTTTCTCTAATATTATGTACTTAAATTACACTTTTATTCAAAAGCATTCGGCACTCAAGTGCTATTGTGAATTACTAAGCATGTAGACCGTTAAAACATTATGTAATGATTTTGACATGGTTGTAAGTAAAGAGCTTATTAGAACGTAGCGACACGAACCGATGCTGTAATTCAGTGACGATTGTGTAAGTTCAAACGTTGCCATTATTTTCAGTTAGTTCATGTACTCGGGCCTCATGAATTATTCTACGGGTACGCTATTGTGTTGTACATACCGTCGTCATACTGTAATAATTGATAACTTAATACCCTTGGGATATACATTTTTCAACACTATTGTCATGTTACTAGAGCAATCATTTTATCGTGTAAAAAAGTCATATGCGAGTATATGTAAAAGGATTAATTAATTTATGAAACCAAGACTTTATATTGCGTCATTTTTCGATTAGCCTGGCCATTTGTGTAATGAGTACATTTGCTTTTTTATCAAAGTGTAATTAATCTATACTAATATTATAAAGCTGAAGATTTTGTTTGTTTGGTTGAACGCTCTAATCTTAGAAAGTACTGGTAAAAAAAATTTTTTAAGCTATTGCATAGCTTCTATCGCTGGCCTTGGGCGTGGAGACCGAATCCAGAAATTCCGTAACGAAAATAATAAACCTAACACCCCACTCCGACCGGCACAGTGGTGATACTTTTTTTATGACGAATCCTCTAAACGGCCAATAATAATATGTCAAATTTGTGTAAGGAGGTTTTGATCTAAGAGAATATTAATGTGAAAAAGATTATAGTTTAAGGAAACTTAAGGAATTATTACAAGTATTCATTTTTATTATTATATATTTTTATGAATCATTGAGTATAAAATAAAATGATTTAGATAATTCTGTAAAGTATTTTTTTATTTGTTTCGATAAAAAATCATACTCAAAATTATGCAATAGCTTTACCGCGGCAGTCCTCGAGTGCCACACGTCTTTTTTTTTTAATAGTGCATTTATCTAGGAAGGCTATATAACATCACGCTATGATCAATAGGAGCGGAGCAGTAGTAAGATATGTTGCAAAATCGGGGAACATATTTCCAATTTACCACGCGGACAAAGTCGCGGGTGACCCCTAGTCTATTATATGCATATATTTTAAAATATTTAAGCATGTTTACCAGTTACCGGGTTGCCATAATAGTCTCAACTCTCCATCAAATGGTCGTATGTGTGCTGTCCCAAAATATTGATCAATGTAATAATATATTGATTGTTGTTTATATTTTTACTATAGCTTTCATAATATAAAAACGAAACAATCGCGATATTGTTGGTTTTAGGCAGAAATATAAAAGAGGACATTGTAAAGGAGCAATGGCATCATTAAACATGTCGACCGGCTACGTTAGTTACTAAGATAGATCGTATGGAAGTGAAAATAAGTTGCAGTATTGCAGTGCGACATCACCGAGCGTGATTACCCAGTATCACACAAGTACCCACTATAATGATAGCAATAATTTGACCGTAATCGGCCGCATGCCGCTTTGTAGTCGCCTTGGGAACAAAGTCCGATTTTAAGCTGGCTCTATTTTGCGCATCAGTGGACAACTATCTGAATCAACGAGGATAATTGCCGCTGCTACATCGTTAGCTTAATAGAGAGTCTGCAATAAACTTTCTAGTGCAAGCATTTTATTTCAAATCGAAGTTAAAACGCCGAGGGATACGGAATACGGAAGCTCACGTATTATACACCGACGCGTCGCAATATTCATAGCTAAGTTCCGCTTAACTCCGTTTAGTTTCGTGATAAACTTGTAACGGTAATTAAAATAATTTGGCGAGACAAGCAAGCGAACTTAGTAGTGACGCGAATGATTTAGTGACCTTGTTAATGGGTTAACTTCGTCAAACTTAGGCTCAACGCGCACTGGGACTCCTTGTTAACCCGCCACGGGTGTTATGGTATAATTTATTTATTAACATTATGTGTTACATAATTGCACATAAGAATTTCCTTTATGCTATTGGGGTAAATAAAACAAACTCAACAAAAAGTTAGATAACAAACGAGCGAATAGAGAAACAACAAACAATGGGAAGAGGAAATAGTTAAATCTTATTCATTATGTTCGTTATGAAAATAATGTTACTTTGTTGTTATTTTTAACCGACTTCAAAAAGAGGAGGTTATCAATTCGTGTGTATTTTTTTTTTTTTTTTTTTTTTTTTTTTTTAATGTTTGTTACCGCATAACTCCGTCATTTATGGACCGATTTGAAAAATTCTTTTTTTGTCTGAGAGGACATAGTTCCAGTTTGGTCCCATCATTAAAAAAAAAGTTTTGATGATGGGATCCATGAGGAATTGAGGGAACTCCTAAAAGTTATAGGCACACATATAGCAATTTCAATATTTTTAACAACTAATCAATCATTTGCATTCAGAAAGTGTAATTTGGTGAAGTAAAACTGATGACGAAGACCACAGATGGCCATCTGAACTTTTCAATAATAAGTATTTTACTGATGGCGATTAGATAAGTTTCGGTTATTGTTGCTAAGCAACTATTAATAAGAAATAATGACGTGCATGAATTGAGCGCGGATTGCACAGATTAAATATTGCTTTTAATACCTACTTGACCTGTGTTCAGACCGACGCTCAGTCGATTTTATTCGATTGTAACAAACAAATATTTGAAAATTTTACAACTTGCCGTACTGAAGTCGGTTTTTTTTTGTTAAAATTATTTTGTATCATAACGATTTCATCGATAATGTAGTAAGCATCTACTTTTTTATTCAATCTTTATACTAGGGAATATACTCTGTATCGGGCGATACTAAAACTACCCAATTCACGGATACGCAAGGAAACTGGGCATTTGCGGATCATATAATTTTTTGTGCCGTGTGGGTACCGAACCCACAACCCGCCACGCAGTGGTAAGTTGTGGGGTAGTCACATAAACCACTGAACCAACCATGCAGTGGAATTATTCTATCAGTTATTATTGTTATGTAGACACAACTAACTCAATTTGATTCACGAAAGCATTATTAAGTGGTTTATCGGCTTAACAGTCTTTGTTCAAGTTCTCATAAGCAAAGTTTGTTTTGTAAGTGAAAGTTTTCTTGTGAACAGTTTATTCAGATTTCGTGTACACATACGAACTTTATATTTGCAGTGAAAACGTAGCGCTTTGAAAAACATTTCTTATATAAAACCCATTGACCCAGTGCGAACGTAACTCAGCGCGGTGAGCGTACGGGACACGCGGACAATAATGGTAGCCATAATTTGCCTGTAATGGGCCTTACACTATCGCACTGTCAGCCGTACCAAAAATAAGCTTCTTTCTCTTAAATCTTTTTGCGAGACGAGATGAAGCTCTTTAGCACACTTTTAGCGGATTGTAATGTACGTGTGAACCTGCGAACTAGGGGGTATATAGTTAAGATTTATTTTACTCGTTATTGTCCTTGCGGACTAGTTACATGACAAATGGTTCTTTTTGTGTTATGTTAATACGATACAGATATAAGACAATTTCTGCCAACCTCACAATTACTAACAGATTAGGTATCTGTTAGTAATTGTGAGGTTGGCAGAAATTGTCTTATATCTGTTTAAGAAGGTGATTTATCTTTACTACTATTGACACATAAATGTGCTTATTTTTTACATCTAATTTATATGAATTCGTTTAATTTAAAATAGGACTACGTAAGCATATTTAAGAAATAAATAAAGAAATGCCTAGTTAGTGCAGTGGTAGTGCGTCAGTCACGACTATAGAGAGATACCGAGTGTGGCTCGAGTGTCTAATCTGACGCAAATTCTCAGTATCCGTACGAAATCTGGAATTGCAATAGGCTCGTCCTCTATTACGTAGCAGAAAACATAGCTAGTGACACGTAGTGGTCATACATTTCTGCCTACCCCTTCGGAAATAAGGTCGTCTTGCTATATTATAAATGATATGTAAAATATTTGTCTACTGATTTTCCTATGACTTATCTTATAGTTAGTTTATGAGCGTATTATATGTTTTTTGAAGTGTAACTGTACACTAAGGAATATAAAACAAATTCTCAAAAAAACGCATAAACAAGTAACCGATATATCAATGATGTTTAACTAGATTTGCGAATGTAATGTTATTTGTAGTGGCGAAGTAAGGATCGTCGCCAAGACGTTGACGGATGGTGTGAAGACAGAGTGTGTACCGCCTCAGGGGACTCCTTTATCTATACTGGACAGGGTTATTACGGGGCTGTTTAGAAATGTTATCGTATATGTACGATATCCGTCTTGGGACTCGTCACTTGACTTATTGAGTCCACTGTTCAAAATTGCAAAGGGACAGTGATTTCTCAAGATTACTATAGTGTTACGCTTGTAAGGTTTCGACCTTAAATATTTTATGTGATATTAAACCGCTGCCATGTTTATGCCTCTATATCATTATATTTATACTAGCTGTTGCCCGCGGCTCCGCCCGCGTGGATGTCGGTTATCGCTGTAAAAAGTAGCTTTTGTGTTATGCCAGACCATAATCTATCTCTGTGCCAAATTTCATTCAGATCCGTTCAGTAGCTTTTACGTGAAAGAGTAACAAACATCCATCCATCCATACTTACAAACTTTCATGTTTATAATATTAGTAGGATTATATGTTGACTGCCACCATAAACTGCATCAAAGTTGATTCGAACCTTCTAACTCTTAGCTCTTGCATCAATTACTCAGCTTGGTCAGTCTATACATACCTGCATAGACTCACGCATATTTCCCAGAGGGATGGGTAGGAACAGTTTTTCAAAACGAAATTTGGTTTATATCTAAAACTTATAGTACTGATACTGCATATATTTGGATGGAAACCCGATTCAACCTGTTAAAGAGATCGAAACCGACGTCTTTGGACGGCAGTCTAAAGCACAACCACTTTGTCATTGAGGCAGTAACTTTATTCTAAATCACAGCAAGTTATAACGCATAGTAGGTTCATAAACACTACATATTTTTAATTAATAAGGGTTTAGTCCTTAGGCATGTACACGAAGTAAAAGGCGTGGTCAGTTGAAATGTTCTTGAAGCTTCACGAGCCTCTATCTTAATTAATCTCGAGCCGGCCTGCGGTCTTTATTACAACCTTCACGCTTCGTTTAACAGCTTTTGGGAATCAGTCAATTTGAAACATCTGTTCGAATAAGGCTACATCGAAACGTATATTTAACCGGCGTCGTTGATAGAGAAAAGAAAGAAATAGGAATATGGTTTACTAACTTTGTCTGAGTCAGTATTTTAAAACCAAAATGTAGCTATGAGCTATTCTAATATTTTTGATGTATAAACTATAACGTTTTAGTGTTAAAAAAACACACATCAATCGTTTTAGACTTTAACGCGTTTATAATATTCGAAGCATTTTTGGAGAAAGAGAGAGTGGAGAAAACCTTTGACAAATTTTACTTCGTAAACTACATTTTACCTAAAAGTTTTTATTAAAAGCCCGGACACAAAATACACTCAGACTCTAAATAATCATTTACATATCACTCAATTGCTTATCACATTTAAGGAGATCAAATCTTTAACATGCTCCGTAAGTGACGACAAATGGCGAGATGACCACTCAAACCACTATGCCAAAACTAGGACTAGTATTCCTAGGATAGGACACCGTTTATTTCAAAACGCATCTTTAAATAATATTTGGTATATAAAAGAAAATATTTTATCTATCTATTATTGAACGAGCGAGCGAAGTTCTTCGAGTTTACTATAACAATCAAGCGTTTGTATGTAGGTATGCATATTATTACATTATTATATGCATACCTACATATGAATAAATGTTTGTTGGACGATGAAATATAAACAGAAAGATATGTTTCATTAAAATCAACCATTCCAAACTGCGTTCCATTTTTTTAACTCTAGCTAAAAACGAAGGTTGCTGTTAGTTTGAGTTTCGTCTGCGTGTGTGACATTTTAAACCTGATTGGCACATTAATGAGCTAAGGTAAAAAATCTACTTATATCTTCTTTTTCATTATATTCGAGGGCAGTTTATTTACGTTATTTGAAAAATAACATTCTTATTTTGAAAATTATAAAAAAAAAACAACTGAGTTTAGAACCTGCCTGGTCAAAAATAGGTTTTCATCGTTAAAGTTTTTAGTCGATATTAATTGCTCAATGTTTTAATCATATTCTAGAAATTCTCTTTTCTAGGTAAGTAGGTATCTAAATTTTACAACAATATTTTTACAAGCAATTCTGTTAATTTGTAGAGTTTTTTAATCTATTTACGACTAAATTAATTACACCAAAGCGAAAGACTTAGCACTTAGTGTAAATCAAATATTTGTCGACTTTTATTTAGCGGTCGTTCTTAATATCTCTTAAAATTTAAGTAAGTAGGTACCTACTTAAAGGCTTTGTAACAAACAGATTATTTTATAAATTACATCTTTAAGTGTTGTTAAGAAATAGGCTACATTAATATGGGTTGTATAAACTACCACTACGTTGTTGTTGTCATCATCATCATCATCATCTCAACCCATAAATGTTCCACTGCGTGCCCAGCAGGGTCTCCTCCATTCACATTTTTTCATACTACTTGGGTGGCAAACAAGTATACGCCCCGCCTGATGTTAAGCAGTTACCGTAGCCTATGGACCCTTGCCAAATTGCCACTTGCGTGTTGCCAATCCATTTTTTTACACCAAGGCTTTAAGATGGGCGTATCCTGGGATAGAAATACGTTTATTTCAAAACGCCTTCCCTAAATGAGCGCCGGAGACTTGTATTCACACCCAAAAATACAACTACACCGCTGTGTGTAGTTGTGTTTCTGTGTGGTTTGACTGTGGTCTTCTGTAAGGTGGAGGTCCTTTCCCAGTCATTATTATGGTGCCCTACCTCTCTTACACACTTGGTGGGATATTATGCTGTCCAGACGGGTTGGTATAGGGTATTGTTTCGAGTTTTTTCCTGTCCTGCAGTGGATATTGTCTGCTGACTTACTCCCTTAGTCGACTCTTACGACACCCTAGTGATAGAAACGGTGTGGTGACATTTGTATTCTTAATCCGTCACGATCATAACATGTTATTGTTGTACTATACAAAAAATAAATGTAATAAAAATGTAAAAATACTAACTTTTGTTAGTTAGTTATACAGATAGGTACTGACTTAGTTAAATTTAAATTCGGCGTAGTACCTACAGTGTCGCTTTTTAGCTACGAATTGGATAAAACAACAAAATAATTGGCCACATTTCAAAGAACTGTTAATAAATTAAATAATGTACAGTATCATGTCCATCCTAAGGATGTCTGGAAGAGATCGCTTTTAGCGATAGGCCGGCCTATTGATCATTAATGTAATATCTACTCGGTAAAGAACATTATATCTATCATTCAAAATTCGAACGACTGTCTTATTGAAAAAAAAAATTTTTTTGTTCATTTTGTAGACACTACTTATTTCTCTATTTCCTTACAATCTCTTAATGCAAGTTTTGATAGTTAATACAAATAAAAAACAATGCTTGCCACTGTAAGTAATTAGTTACTTTCTTTTTGTCGAAGTGTAAAGAAAAATTGCATTTCCTTTTTTCACTTCTTATTTTCTTTGAATTACGTTTCCAGTGTGTTCTTTAACACGATTATCTAGATGTTCTCGGGGACACAACAGCTGCATTGCCGGTGTTTTTTGTAGGAGACCAATTTATATCTTGTTCTGTGAAAACTCTACCTATGCAGTTAATTGATAATTTTATGTTATAAAATAAAGACAAGAACACTGTTAAATGCTAATGGTAAGTCTATTTGTAATTTTATACAAGATATTCAAGCATATAAGTTCATTGTTATCAGCGAGAAAATCGCGGAGATGACTGAAAAACTTTTCTGACAGCTCGGTTCAGTTTTCATTTTCCAGCGGGCCACGTAGTTCACACGATTTGCACTAGATGGCGCTACTAAACGCATCTTCAACTGAGAAGTTTACAGACACTCCAACAGGTGGCGCTTTTGCTAAAGTTTGGTTTAGGCAGTTTGAAAATAGCAATACTAATAGTAATATAATATTAAGATAGTTAATATTATATTATTATTAATATTAGGTTCGAAAGCTTGGTTGTCTATTAGTACGTTTTGTCTAAATTTTTAGAGAGTTAGAAACTAATTAAACAATATTTTAAACTAATTTATTTATTTGTTAAATCTTCTTAACTTAGCCTGTAACACTGATTTACATTTTTATTGTAAATTTTGGTCTTAGTATTTGAATTGCTTATCGCCAACCGTTAAAAGACAAGTCGTCATTAGGTGAGAATATAATACTGAGAAATATCTGTAGCCCGAAAACTCCTTTATAAAGTGGTGTCAAGAGACTGGCTTAATTATAAAAGAAGTTAATCTTTCCAGTTCCCTTCTTTCCGCATGCATGACCGCAGTTAACTTTTGCTTAGCACGCAATCTTTACGTACCTATTTCAATTAATTTTAAAAGAGTTTTTCCAGACATAATTTATTGGAGCCTTAATTTAAACAACAAAGTACGTTGTATATTTTTACGGGTCATTTATATCTGAAGTGTATTTTAAGGGTGGCGTAGTTATAAGGATTCGGATTCGGAGGATTTTGGTTCAATTCCACAGAAGAAAGAAGAAAAAAGAGTGTGAGCATACTTTGTGAATTAATTAGACATTTGTTATTGCCATTTTTTAAAAAAAGAACTTAAATAATTGTATGACTATAGCTGTTGCCCGCGGTTTCGCTCAGGTGGACGTTGGTTATCGCGATAAAAATTATCCAGCGTCCTTCCTCAAGATTCCGATTAGTCGTGAAAAAGCAACAGGTAGACAGGCTGACAAGAGTTATTTGTATTTAAAATATTAGAGGGTAAGGGATGTAAGTAATTAAAAGTCAAATATTACACTATAATATTAATGGTGTACTTAAATTTTACAGAACTCTTGATAGGCATTTTGTATGTGAATGTTTAATGTGTCACACGAAAGAGGCTGTATATTGTATAGTGTGAAGTTGTTTTTTAAGGCCGGGGCTGCCCTGACTGGCCCTCTGACACTGGCTGTCAATATTGGGCCCTTGTTGGAAAACTTTTCAAAATTGGAATTCCGAAGTTCAGAGAGACGTGCCGGCTCGCGGCGCCTGCCGCACGGTTCGTCTCTCAAAGGAAATTCGGTAACGGGCCATGTATTTACGCTGGAATTGAATTATCTACTGTGGCGTAGATTATTGCATTTACTGAGCGTGAAATTGCTAAATACTGGAAACGAAAAACATTCAATTATTAATTGTCGTGTCTCTTTACATTCACTTAATTCACTAGAGGGCGTCATCAAAAGAATGTTTAAAAAATGTTTACGATTTACTTTTTTATTGCTAATAGTGACAGAAAAGTCCACCTGACGGCAAGATAATGGCCGTGAAGTAGCTGTTTTTAATTGCACCTCATTTTAATAACTTCCACGTTGCATTTGCTATCTTTGTCTTATTTGCCTAGTTAAAAAAAGTACATCTTCATTGTTGCCAATATTATAAAGTTGGGCTGAGTGTAGTGTAGTCGCTGAACCCCACGCTTCGTAGCAAGAAGACCACGGTAGATGAAATTCGACCCTGTGAATTAAAAAGTATTTAACGTTAAAAGTCGGTCTCGACTGTTATCAGTCGTTAGATCACGACAGAGGCCTAAATATATGAGCGATCTAAATCACTCTGTCACCAGGTTGGCCACTAACCAAACGATAAGAAGAACACTTTTTTATGATGGAGTACTTAAAGGAGGAAAGCGTTACTTTAAAAACATACCAAAAAGAGTACAGAGTATACTGACTACCTTTTATGCCACTTGTCTAGAGGGGCTGGAGACTTGTATTGTATACTCTGTGTCAATTGAATATAAAAATAAAGTAAACACAACCCGACCATTGACATTTTAGTGATGTCCACTTGCACTGACAAATAATTATGATATAATTATAATATTAATCGATTCGATAAATTCAATTATTTGAAATAACAGGTTTTTTTTATTTCTTTGTTTACAGTCAATATTATTATTATTATAATATTTCAATAGAATTAGGAAATAATAATGTGTACCTACTTATAGGTTGTGTAGGTAGGTACTAAACTATGCACATTGACCGCTGCGAAGACGATATGTACGTATATATTTTTTTTAATTATTAAAGTCAGGTATAATAATATACAGATAGGTATGGAAAAAGTATGACGTATGGCTAAGACGACCTCATGTCGTAAATAAATTGGGATATAGAAACATAAACATTAAAAATATATTTAAAAAAACATAAAAAATATATATAAATAATTATAATAACAATAAAATAATTTAAATTACTTTATTTCTTATTTATTTAAAACTTTATTATACACAAAAACATTAATGTATAAACGCGGACTTAAATTTTGGCAATATACATTAGTTGATTGTTAATTAAAAAATCTACTTTGTTTTTTTTAATATCTTTTAATTGATCGGAAATGCGAAATTCGATTTACTACAGACATAATCGATTACTAAAAACTTAAATTGAGCGCGTCGATTTTATTTATTCGCACATCACTATTTTACACAATGGGACCATAGACAATACATCAATTTTGCGAATGTCAGTTATCCAAATTTTACGGATTAAAAACTTATTACTTATTTAATGGATTCAAAACGAATTTTGGTATAAACAGTGCTAGTTTATCAAGTTGAAACTTTCGAAATTCATGTGAATGTGTTACTTGTTCCATTTAGTGACATTATGTGTGATAACTTTAAACAGATAATTTTTTTTTACCTTATTTATATATTCAATTGACATAGGGTATAAAACTTAGTACTAACACACTAGTCACTGCTTTAGCTTTATATCTATATATACTACATATATACACCAGTAGGTGACAGCGTTGCAGTACAATTTATAGATATATATATGTATGTTATGTAGTACTGACCACCTACGTTGGTGTTGTCGCACCGCAGTAACAATATAGTGTGCAAATCGTATACAACTATAGTGTATTTCACATAGCATGGGTACTGTAACGTTTAAAATCTATACTAATATTATAAACCTGAAGAGTTTGTTTTATTGTTTGGTTGAACGCGCTAATCTCAGAAAGTACTGGTTCGAATTGAAAAAAATTTTTTTTGTTGAATAGTGCATTTATGCAGGAAGGCTATATAACATCACGCTATGATCAATTGGAGTGGAGCAGTAGTGAGATATGTTGCAAAATCGGGGAAAATATTTTAAATTACCACGCGGACGAAGTTGCGGGCGACCCCTAGTTTTACGATAAAGATGAAAGAAAATGCTCTGGCTCTAATCAATCTCTAATCAATTTGCTTATTAAATGATCAAGAACCTTGAGAATTCAATTGATAGGCTTTAATTTAATCGTCTATCATTTTGATTCATATTTAACTTCAAATGTCAAACATCACAGTACCCATGCTATGTGAAATATACTATAGGTATGTTCCGATATGAAGGGACCTACTATATGTGAGTTGAGAACTAGGACGACAACGCGTGAGTGATGCATACGTAGTTTAGCCTATAACCGTACTTGCTTACCAATAGTCTCTAAAAAATATGATATAAGTATATTGTGACTAATTAGACATACCTGTTGGTCTAGTGGCCTGGGTATAACTTATTTATAATAGGAGATATATATATTTAGAAAAATATAGAAAGGTGTAGCCAGTTGTACGGTTACCATATGTAGCTTTGCCTAGTTTGGTATCAGGAGGCCGTGAAAGTTTTCTATATCTATATAAAAGACAACTCCTGCACGTTTTGTCCTAGGATATTTTTTTATTAATAACAAACAAATAATTTTCCACTGCTGCGGACGAGTCTCCACTCCGCTATCTAGAGAGCAGAGAGGGATGATATTATTTTAGTAAAATATTAAACATTTAGATAATTTCTCGCAATACAAAACAGGTTCCAGTGGATTAAAAATCTATCTAAGCAAAGAGTACAAAATGCACAAGCATTATAATAGCAGAAGTGGCAGTTGTTTGCAAAGCTTAAGGATGATATAAAGCGTGAGCAGCTTTATTGGACAGCGGAAATGAGTCTAAAGTTGCATTGTGGGGATTAAACGCAACCCAATTAACTGGCGCAGAGTCCGTGCCTGCCTCGACTCGATATCAGATTAGCTCCTCACTGGATTACATTAGTGACGTCACGTTGCTCGCCATGTTATATACTAACAATATCCCACCAATTATACCGGCGTGCCATTCAATAGTCATGTAGATTAGTGTCATCAACATATTAACACTCAGTGCGTATCTGTTTATCTTAATGCGATTGTACTGTGATATCTCATTGAGACGTATATTGCTAATATAAGGTTGACTGAATGCAATTATACATCATGTTGCATTCAAATGATTAAATCCGTAATATCTCGGATAATTACGAGATATAGTATATTATTACATACGAGTCATTCGGTATTCCCTTTATCAGTAATACTAGTGTTCCCCGTGGTTTTATCAGCCTTACATTTGGATTTAGTCGCGCTTCTTGATAATGCCCAACCTATCTAATAATAGGCTATCAAATGCAAAAATACTTATTAATACTTTTTTAATTCGCGGTAGTCCAAAGATTTGTGTATATTACAGACAAACTCTTTAGATTAAATACAGGTTTAAGATTTGTATCTATACTGTACAGATAGATAAATATAAATAATACTTATTTATATTAATAATAATGAAGGCATGCAAGGGTATACCTATAGATTGTTACAATTCAAAAAATAACATTTATAATGATCCGCGTGTAAGATCCCAATTTATTACGCAATCAGCTAATTAATCGAAATCACTTTTGAATGAGATAGAAGTATCCTGGTTCTGTAATAACTAGCTTATTGAAAACTTTCAGCAAAAGTGTATTTTAAACAAAATATTAAGAAAACACTGATCGAATAATTCAATTGCTCCTCGATATTTTAGTTTACACAAAGTTTAAAAATTTGAATATTAAGAGTAGTATAACTAATTTTTTTATTGGACGCAAAATACGTGAATTCGACGCGGAGTTGCGGAGACCAGCCCGATATACCAACCGAACTTCGGTCATGGTGTCTAATCTCAATGGAGTAGCCATTTTTACGGTAGATATTATAGTGCACAAGCGTGTGCGTAAAGACAAGTGCATTCTTTATTCTCTCTTTCTCATAGCCTACGACCGAAGCCGCCGACGACAGCTTTGTGGGCGTGTAAACACCACTAATTCCAATTTTGATTTTTTTATTAGAAAAACCAACATTATTATAGTGGCCCATGCCGAGGCAGTAAAAAACTAGTATGCATATACAATGAATAATACAATCTTTAAGTATAAAAAGCTTCCACAGATTCCATTAAAAATATTTAAGTATATCATTAATAAATCCTAACATAAAATAAATGCTCAATAAAATTGCGCAAAATGGTTCTCAAGTGTAAATGATTACCTAAACTTAAAGTGGCATTTTCCATTTGAATAATTTGAAAAATATTTAAGTAGCAGTCTCTGTCTGTTCAGTACTCTGTGCCAGTACTGCTCGTTAAAAAGTTGGTTAGTTAATATGGTACTAGAGCGACTGTTGGAATATTCAGTCAAGTAATCTAATACTCCTCAGTGTCCTGTGAGAGAACTATGTAAGACATTCATTGGATTGTATTAATCTTCACTAAGTCGATTCACATAGACAATTATTGAATTATTTGGAGCCGGCGCATCTGTCCTTAGTTATTATGACGTATAGTGTTGTGATATATTGTTGAAAAGGACATTTGACGTAAAATTATGTAAGTATTATTTTTATTTTTTTACATAATGTGTGATTTTTACATCATAGATTAGTGATTATATATTAGAATGTAGATTATTTAGATAGGAAAATTTACATATCATATGATTTATTTATTGATTGGTGGTTTTTTTCTAATACATGGATGTCATTATGAGGGTTTTCTCAGGATAATCTTCCTTCATCGTTAGCAGAAATGCAATCCCAGAAGGTAGTCGACGAAAGAAGTATCATACAGACGTTACCATGACGTCTTCATAGTGATATCTTTTCGATCTTAATTTGATTTTTTTACAAGGACATTTTCAAAACTAAATAATTCATTTTTAATATAAGGACGACATGGTACAGCTCCTGACCCTCTAGACAAGTGGCATAAGCGATAGTCGAATCGAAAAGTCAAAAAAACAAATGTATGGGATTTGACGTAAGTCTACGATATAATGTCGAAAACATATGTCAAATCCCATACATTTGCTTTTTTGACTTTTCGATTTGACTATCACTTATGCCACTTGTCTAGAGGGTCTGATGTGCTGAAGTTGGTTACTTTCTTGCTCGGTTATATATCAAATACGTGTAAATTAGTGACAGGTATCAGTAACCGCATCACTTATAAATTATAATAGACACGTAAAGCCGCGTTAAGTCGAACAATGTTATTGGACATCTAATTATAGGTGCGTCATAAATTAATTAACTACTAATTGTGTATCGACCATCTGTCTGTGCTTCGATATGTTACGTTACGTACGTGTCTAGTGCTTGCTTAATTCGTGTATTCACTCGGGCATGAAACTCTGCATGATTTACATAGTCGAAATTGTTCTCTGCCTATTAACAGAATTCGTATCAATCGGTATAAATTTACATTTCATTTTCAATGTTGAATTTTAAAATATATATTCCGATGGCGGTTGGGGTAGAAAGGTTCTGTAGTAGCCTCTAACAAGGTGTACCAACGACCTGGTGAAGGTTTCAGGTAAGCAATGGATGGTAGGTCTTTAGACTCTCCAGTGTTCATTTAAAGTAACGTGTCCTCTTCCCGGGGTTACCCACAAAATTTTAGTGTTATAAAATGTAGAGTCGTCAACATGCCAGTAATGCTCCAGGTTTTGTAAGCGTCAATAGCCTATAGAAAATGCTTACCATCAGGCGGGCCATACTTTTTATATAAATACTAGCTGTTGCCCGCGGCTCAGCCTGTGTGGATGTCGGTTATCGGTAATGTCGGTAAAAAGTCTAAATTATATATATCAGAGATTATAGCCTATATGCTAATCTAGTCTATAATCTATCTTTGTGCCAAATTTCACCCAGATACGTTCAAAAGTTTTTGCGTGAAAGAGTAACAAACATCCATCTATACTTACAAACTTTCACGTTTATAATATTAGTAGGAAGAAGATATCTCCTGAAGTATCTTTATTTTCTATTTCAGTCCTTGGGCTATGTCCATCAGTGGATGTCTTTTGGCTTAGTAGATATAATTCCAGAATTATACTAACAATAGCTTTGTTTAATTTTCATAGCAATAATTTGCATTTCTGAATGTCCAGAATACAAACAACACTTTATAGTTTGATAATGCTGATTTACAATCGCTCCCAGTAACTATACTTAAAATTTATTTGTACAACTCAAAAGTTTGTTTCATTGCTCAAAAACTTATTTTATTCATTAATATTCCTTTTAAAGTTTTCAAAAGACATAATTTAGATGTAAAAGTATTTGATTTATTATGTAAATTATACCAAGTATGTCTTGATTTAAATATATGAATACTATTTAATACTCTCTCAAAAAATTAAGAAAAGGAGGTGTCAATGAAACCATTTTTTATTGGTAGTTATAGACAAATGACTGCCAAAAAATACAGTATTAATCTACAAGATGTGTTTCATAATCTGGTGTTGTCATAAATTATATAGTAATTCTAAATAGTTTGTAAAAAAACATGGAATCAGCACCAAATTTTTGAGATGTAACCACTTTATGACTTCAATTTTTATCAAATAATACGAAAAAAAAACAATATTTGAAGAAAACATACACCTATAATTTGGTAATGTTATATTTAGAATAAGTTTAAATTTTTATTTATTAAAAAGACGCCCATTTAAAGAGTACATCTGTTTGGCGATCGCGGGGATACCGCGCTCGCCTAGAGAATTAGGTCGTGTTTGCTTCGCCCAAATGCTCAAGGTCGTTGACGATATCACAATCCTTAAATAGAAAAAGTTTCAATATGGACCCGCTTTGTTGTATTTAAAGTTTCATTTTGGTTTGACTATTCAATGAATTAAATACGATTCATCAGTTCAATCCATAAACGCCCCCATGCTGGGCTTGGGTCTCCTCCTTGCACTTGAGGGATATTAGCCTACTATACCGCGCTGGTCAGACGAGTTGGTACAGGGTTTTGTTTCGAGTTTTCTCTCTCTTGTAGTGGATATTGTCTGCCTGACTTACTTCCTTAGTCTACTCTTACTACACCCTCGGGATGGAACGTCGTAGTGACATTTCTATTCTTAATCCGTCACCATACAGGTACGATTTTTGAATAAGATTTTTTTGTGTAAGTCTTTTCATTATTGTTGCGTCGCCGTCGCTGCTGAGGGTTTTTAACACCTGCTTGAACTACTTGAACTTTTTAGTAGCCATTTTATATTATTAGGACACCATACGAGTGAGTAAGCCTTGGCATGTATATATAATAACTACATCCAGCGACGTAGTCGTGATCCTATGCGTGAGAACTGGACCTCATGAGCACTCGCATTAGTCGCATTAGATGAGTTTGTTAAGAAATGTTTTCCTATCCCAAGGGATACTCCAACTCAAAACTCTGGTGTTACAAATGTCTATGGGTAGCTAATATCCAGGTAATGCCTCCGGGTAACTGCACAAAAGGTGGGTTGTAATGCACGTCTGCCAACTAAGTATGTTAAAAAATCCAATATGTACCTAGATTAATATTTAAATTTTGCAAACAGAGTAGAATGAGACATTTAGGTACTCTAGTCGAGTTTGAGGAAACCAAATATTAAATGATATTCAGCAAATGAGTTCGCTCTATTATAAAGGCCTTCAAAAATCAGATATTGCAGTGAGTGCAGCAGATTCAGCACACGTGAACGGTCCGCCTGATGTCTGTCCGACCTATTCCATACGTGATGAGACTACAGATATAACGCTCCTAACTGATGTAAGTTTTTGATCACGTTCACGTATAAATTGTGTTTTCCTTCAAAATCTGATCGCCATAAGTGTTTCTACGAAACTTATTTCTAACAAAATTTGATTCCCTCTACGGATTCATAAAAATCGGTTTACAATTCAGTTTTAGTTTCAATTTATTCAAATAAAATTGCACACAGTAAACTCGATTGTTCTATCCTATGACTGTATCAAAGGTATGCGTAAAAGGGTTTATATGGAAAAGCGGTCAAGTGTGAATCGAACTAGTTCAATGAATGCATTCGTTTATTCAATTATTTTTGTATGCAGTCAAACAAATATTCCTTGTGAATTTCTGACTTCAATGTGGTCAGTTCGCCATTTTCCACTGCGCAGCATATTATACTGGTTTTAATCTCCACATGGGAAAAGAGTCACTCATTGGGTAAGCAGAGACTATGTTAACGCCTATTGCTCGTGCATACATACTCCTTTCGCTTTCTCTACATTCGAAAATCTCTTCTAGCATGAACGTCGGTTCAAGGTACTTTAGATTTTGGCCTTTTAGCACACCACACAACTCATCAGTGTTTTGTGGTGTGCTAAAAGGCCTAAATTGTTTAAATAAACACATGAAAAATAATTGTTTTAAGGATGGGTATACTTTTTGTCTATAATTTCAATTTATATTATTTATATTTTCTTGCTAAGCACAAATCCCACAATACAATCTACGTGAATACATTTTACATGCTTCAACTGATGGAACACTAGACACGATTGAAAAGCATTGTGTACCGAGCACATATGCACCAGCCTTGGGGATCTTATTAATTTATTTTCGATAAACCAATAATCTCTCAAACCCTCTTTCTTGATAGAGGAGAGGAGACCTGTTCCCAGCAGTGGAACATATATTGGTTGCTAATATTATTATTTTTACTAACAATCACTATACTACCACAATGATAAACTGGCGTACGGCCCGCCTGATGGTAAGCAGTTACGGTTATATATGGCCGCTTGCAATACCAATTACTTGCGGATTGTCAATATAGCATCTTGTAACACTAAAGTTTTGTAGTATGGGAATCTCTGGAATAAGGGAAAAGTTTTTTAAAACCTTCTAAATGAGCACTTCACTTACTCACAGGAACACAACTATAGTATTTTTTACTTAGCAAGGATACCGTGATGTTTGAGATACAAAGATGAATGATTTGATAATTTCCCCGCGCAGGCTAACTCGAGACGAATAATCTTCGTTATAAGACGCACTACAAATATACTCAATTTTATAATTGTACGCGCTTAAAAACATCGTATATGTACCTTTGCAACCTATTAGCGAATACTTTGTTCTTCTAATTCCCTGTAAGGACGAAATATGGATATTTGACATTATGAAGATAAATAAAAATGATTGAATCAATTTCTAACAAAAGCTTAGGATAGTCAATGAATAAAAAAAGACATTTAATCGTCTGTAATTTGATTGATCTTTATCTGTAACTAGCTGTTGCCCGCGGTTCCGCCCGCGTGGATGTCGGTTATCGCTGCAAAAAGTAGCCTATGTGTTATTCCAGACCATATTCTATCTGTGTGCTAAATTTTTATCCAGATCCGTTCAGTAGTTTTTACGTGAAAGAGTAACAAACATCAATCCATCCATCCATTCTTACAAACTTTCACATTTATAATATTAGTAAGGATTATCAAACATCACAGTACTCAAGCAATGTAAAAAACACTATCAACATTTTACTAACTTCTGCTCTCCTTACGCCTTCAAGTAAAAAAGCCGTGATGCAGTTTCAGTTAAGGAAATTACTTCTACACATCCTAATCCCAAAACTGAGCTTACTTCACAACTACCTAAGTACAAAGTTAGTGAGTTGAAAGTGCTAAATGTTAATCATGGGTAGATTATGATCTCAAGCTCGGGCAGTGGTTAATTTACTAAGTTTATACACGAGTATGCAAAGCATGACTCAAGAAGGTCAGCTATAAGGATGCAGTTTTAATACGGCAAGCGGCAGTGTCTCGCCCATAATTCACATGCTTGTCTTGCTCCCCATTGGGCTGACGCTTATTTTATACGTGACACGGAACCGCGATCCTTGTTACAACACTATTTCTAATATCTTTTATTTATAGAACAACGTGTAAGGATATTGCTGAAAGCGTTAGTCTTAAAATTTTAAATTCTTTGTCGGT
The DNA here is from genome assembly GCA_947095525.1 of Trisateles emortualis. Lineage (NCBI taxonomy): Eukaryota > Metazoa > Arthropoda > Insecta > Lepidoptera > Erebidae > Trisateles > Trisateles emortualis. The sequence continues at coordinate 9,088,649 of OX352736.1, read as the reverse complement.
TCTGTTTTAAAATAAATGCGGGTAGTTGATAATCAATCGAATCTAATGAAAATCTCTTAGAGAGATGACTAAGATATTATTATGATGAAGTCAAAATACAACAGGAAAATTTATGTTACTTTTTTCTAAATTATGTTATTAAAAAACATTCTAATAAGACTGTTAAACTATTAATTTTATTTATTTAAAAGTCGATTCTTGCGCTAGAGCGCATAGCCTGTGTCGCAGGGAACTTAACAAATCGGTCTAGCTATTTTTAAGATTAGTCGGAACAAATAGACAGATAGGCAGAATTTTATAAAATGCTTTTTGGTTAGATGTAGGTATTAAGTAGATAGCTATAAGAATGTAGAAAACAGTTGTTAGTATGAAATGACAAATGTTTTATTTATTAATAATATCAGATTTAGTTAATGCCAATTTAACACACAGAAACGTCATATAAACAGAATATCGCATGTAATAATGACATAACGACTTATATGAATGATGTTCAGCCGAACATTGCATCAGATGTGTTCCACCAATGAACATCGGTCGCATGTCATCGGCTTAAAGTCACTACAGACATAATGGCAATCATGATAAATGGGGAAGCTGAATACGTGGAAGGTGAACTGAAATCAGATACATAGGGATTGTGTCATCTGGATATTTTAACGTAATTGAATAAATACAGAGTTTATCTTTATTACTATTACAGGTAGGTATAAACGCGAAAGTTTGGACGGATGTATGAATGTTTGTTACCTAATTACGCCAAAACGGCTGGATGAATCTGTATAAAATTTGGAATAGAAATTGATAAATTGATTACATCCTGGAATAGCACAAAAGGTACTTTTTGAATTAGAAAAATCACTGTTCCCCTGAAATGGACGCGCGGGCGAGGCCGCGGGTGGAAACTAGTACCCAATACAGATACTTTTCGTAGAAAATGTTCTAAATGTGAACTTGAAACTTGTAGGTATAGATTTCTGCTTTATTTAATCCAGTCTCCAATGCAGTCTGCATAAAAACTGTTTTTCAAAGCAAAAATAGGCGTATGAATAACTGTTGAATTTTCACATTGGTTAGAGGCTGCATTTCGGATCGGATCGGCTACAAAGCAAAATGTTCATATATGCTTTTGGTCTTCTCAAGCAAAAGGTCTATATAACCAATCTTGATCACATGAAGAGATGGACCTGGGAGCAAATCGTCCACAATTTATTTATGTCCATAATTCAAGTAGTCTATAATTGAAAACTGCCTGTAGACTATCACTATTACAATATTCTTATTAGGATAGATATTATTTCAAACACATTTTACAAACCGACCATGTTAGTAATTATTTCTGTAGCGATCAGAATCTATCGACATGTACAATGAAAAACTATCGGTTTTTATTACGTATATTTGATACTTGACCAGAGTAAGAATGGGTCACAAAGATTTTCTACAAGGGGTGTTTGATGGGCCGTGAAAACAGGGATGAGGTAAGGGCTACATAAAAAAATCCTGAAGGGTTAGTGTTATCAGTGTTTTACACCTGTCACGACCGTATATAATGTGAGTGGCCTTTATAATTTTCGTTTTGAGGCGCAGTAGCTTTGGTAGCGTTGGTAGCGGTTTAGCGTTTGGTAGCTTAATCCGCTGATCAGTAAACGATCGTTTACTGATCAGCGGATTAAGCTACCAAAGGGTGCATATGGATAATGGATGGGTGCATAGTGCATAGGTGCATAGTGTCTCGAAAGGCACGGTAAAAGTCAGTCTCAATTGCTAATAAATCGCTACCATTTGATCACGACAGTCGGCTATTTGGGGCATCTAAACAAATCTATCACTAGGTTGGCCATTAACCACTAAAAAAGAAAATAAGATTTTAGTTTCTATAGACACTAACATTAACGATTTATAGAGGTTACGCAGTATAACTTCTGTATCAAACGTGCTACTGTAATGATACACTTGCGATATCAAGGTTTGAATCACAGCTTATGTTGACGTTATTAGCATCGATATGCTGATAACGTCAACATAAGCTGTCAACCACTTGTCTGGATCGCAACATAAGGCGGGCCGTATGCTTGTTTGCCACCCAATTTGTATTTATACGCTGTATGTATGTGAATTTATCGAAAGTTATTTTAGTACTTTTCACCAGGGAAATTCAGATACAACTTTGTCACCAGATTGGATACTAACCAAATGATAAGAAGAAGACCAGAGACATTTAAAATTGTTTATGATATAACAAGCTGTTGTCCGCGGCTCCACTATCAAGGTTATCGTTATAAAAAATACCTTATGTCCTTTCATGGGATGTCCTCTATCTCCTTGCCAAATTTCATAAAGATCTTTTAAGCTGTTTAGTCGTGAAAGTTAACAAACAATCAGAGTAACTTTCGCTTTTAAAATATTAGTATAAATATATCATCACGCTTCGACCCATGTGAAGTACGGCAGTAACTAAAAAACGAGACACGGAATGCAATCCAAATGTAAAAGAGACTAGTGTCATTCATTCAATCTTAATACCATATATTTACTGCGCAGCAGGACCAGAAATCATTGTGAAATATGACGTAGGGGTAAGAATTCATTGCTGCATGGAAAGGATGAATAAAAGACAATTAACAAAAGGGATTAATCGACCGAGTATAAAGGGGAGTATTGCTATGTGAGGAACTAACGGTAGAGGTACTACACACACATACATATTGATGATTGGACGAATTGTTACATATATACAACAATCGTCATTAGAACTGGCAAACAATGAACATTGTAATCAGTGGCGTTTGAATGTTTAGTTCATAATGTATACAGTTTTGCATTGATTTCAACTGTAAATTCTAGTATTTATACTAGAATTTACAGTTGAAAGTATATATTACAAAAGAGAAACAGATAGAAAGATTCAGGGTGTAGATCTTTAGGCACAAGATTTGTTGAGGACCCGCTGAGTAGTAAGTAGGTACTTAACTACGGCCGACGATACGCAGGAGAAAGAGAAGGACGGCTCGATGTCACAGCCTAACCAAACACACATACAGTAAAATAACTACAGCACATAGTAAAGTAATGTAATTGCGTTTCTTTGCTCATTTTTTTTATTTTCAAAACAATCATAAGCTCCACTTTAAACTGATAACATAAATGAATTATTTCATTATGACATAAATCACGTTTCATATTTTACCTTGCTTTAAAATTTCAATATCACCTTCGTCTACAATGAGAGTAAATATTGAATAAAAACAGCTGCTTGCTTGTGAAGGCAAGCAGTGAATGGCGTATTTATGAACGTTGTGACACGGACGGGTAAACAGAAGCCTACTTTATATTAAACCGAGCGTCCGTCAGACAGGGTAGCCACCGCCGAGCGCCGTACCACGCCGATAGAACTGGATAAAAGACAGGACGTTAATTAATTACGCTTTAGTGGGGAAACGCTTGAAAAATAAGTTATAAGAAACCTGAGACTAGCATGAACCCCGATTTAAGAACTGGTAAGATAGGCTTTATACTTTGATTAATTGTTTTTTTTCTTACAAGTGGTATTTTTAGGATATTTTCGGTCTTGTAGTGTCCTCCTTTGCTGTATAAGTTGCCGGTTCATTATGATTAATTATGAGAGGTTATGATTATGTAATACGGGCTGACCATCATACCCAATAAGCTTCAAACAATGATTTATAAATTATAAGTTTTATAAATCAAATTATCAAACCTTGGTCAACATTCAAGTTGCTTTCTAGTATAATGCCCGGCCCAAAGATCTTGAACAATAGTCGGCGTAGTTCACGCATGTCTTATTCTTGACCCAATTGCAAGGTGCATAGTTCGATAGTATAAACCAATGACGCGAGTCCTTCAATCCTGTGACTGGTTCAGTGACGCGCCCTTCCCCCGCGGCCCGCACACACCACCATAGAGACCTAAAAACACTTTCTGCGCAATTTGTCAAAATGCTTGCCGGGCATAATATTATTTGCAGTCTGATTGAATCCATCATTTATTTATATTATATAATTAAACTCTCGTATAAGCTGGCTCACGTTAAGATATTTGAATTTATTAATAAAATATCAACAAAGATAGATTGTTAGAAAAGTTTGACGAAGAATTTTTATTAAATCCCAACAATGTCTGAACAATTCGTATCTCTATGGAGCGTCGGCGAATCTATAATGAAACCGCTCTGTTTATTCTGTCGATACGAAATGAGAAATGAGTGCAGTAAACCTTAACAATTGCCTGCCTCAAATACGAGCCAAGTATTTACATTAAACGTAGAAAGTAATTATGTTACAATTTTGTTGAACATTAAATGGAATGTTTAATTAATGAAAAGTGTCTTTAATTAAAGCAATTTTATAAAGTTAGTGATTTAAGACCTTGTTGAATTATATTATATAAAATATTCTTAAAGCTTAATCAGAAGTATAGTAGGTTATATGCCATGGTTTTTATTAGCAGGTCCCTTCTTGTACCTTTTAACAAGTGCAATTTAAGTATACCTTATCACAAAAAATACAAATCAAGAAAACAGCTTTACTGAACATCGATGAAGCAGTATCAAAAGAATTAGCTGGTTTGTCTTCTCTTCTCGGTCTGGCCAAACTATTGGCATTTGTGTGTTAGTATTTTACGAAACTCACTTATTTCCACAAACTTTTCGTTGTATTTTAGAAGTGATTTCACCCAAAAATATTCTCTGTTTAAATTGTTTTTAAGTACGTAATATAAAAAATAAACAAAGCAATCTCGAGTACAACTACCCTAGTTACCAAGCAATGTAATTTTTACAAGCAATAAGATTTTCTTGTACAAGCCGAAACGTCTGATTCGAATATGATGGTGGCAAATTTCAATGGAGATTAATCAAATACGTGAAACATTATTAAGGTGCATACATGTGTTTATAACTGATGCACTTTCTATGCCTTTATAATCCAACAATAAATGAGAGATATTAGGGGCAGGACCAGAGGTTTTAATAATTGCGAGTTTAGTAAATGGTCTTCCATCTACGAACTAACCTCACAAGGGTTAGATTAACGTGATATACTATAAAATATATACTAATCCACGTAGTTATTTCTTAACTATCTCATAAAAATATCATTATAAACTTACCTAGTACGATAGGAATTCTTTAGCCAAGTTTAGCTTGATTTTCGAAATAGGACTCCTTTCTTCCAAAACTTTGCACTGAGAAAGACGGACTTATGCAATGCGGAAATTTGAGAGATTTATGGAACAATGAAGCTTTAGTTAAACACTGCATTTATGTAGACTGCCACCATTATTAAAGACATTAAAATATTTTCTATTTTATTAGCCTATCTGCCTACGTTGGTTATCCCTGTTTTGGAACGTGTGATGTTTCGTATTCTGTTTGTTCTTTTTACACCTAGAGTGCTGCACTCCATTGCTTTTTGGTAAATTACGAATTATATTATGAACTTATATATTTCTAAATGCATATCCATCATCACAAAAAGCGGTGGCGGCCGATTGGGAAAGTAACCGACTTGCACGCATGAGGTCCGAGTTCAATCCCGGGTGGCAATACCAATGTGAATTTCACTTTGTGGAGTTTATATGTACTAATCAAATGATTCGCCATTTGCTAACGGTGAAGGAAAATATCGTGAGAAAACCCACATGTCCTTAAAGAAATTCTAAAAACATGTCTGATTCACCAACCCGCATTAGGTCAGCGTGTGTGAATTATGGCCTAAACCCTCTCACTCTTGATGAAGGAGAGGAAACCCGTGCCCAGCAGTGGGACATATATGGGTTGCTATTATTATTATTATTATCCATCAGACCATTCATCTCAGCCAAAAGATTCCACTGCTAAACATAGGAAAGTTTTTCACATCAATCGATCCTGAGCTGACCTTGTCCATCGGTGGCATGTACTTTAATAGTAAATGCAAAATTTACTATTTTTGTTTGTTAATATTTGACGACTAAACGCTCAACTTAATGAAATCTGGCAAGAAGATAGATAATATCCTGGGGAAGGACGTAACATAAGGTACTTCTTAAATCGATACCAAACCCGCGAGCAACAGCTACTTTAACATATATACCTCATAATGCTTAGTCGGCTTTTATGATACCGAAGCGGCTTGTCCATTCATAATCATGCCCACACTACCCTAATTTAAATAACATGAACATATTCGTTAGATGTAAATATTTCGTATGTACGCCTATGCTTGTAATATTGCCTGGGATAGGAACCTTGTTAATATGATTATGAAGTTTATGTCAGAAGTTTACTTTAATTTCTTTTTTTGGTATGGTGTGTTGGTTTCGCACCTTTTTGTTACCTACCTTAATTTGTAACTCATACCAAATTCTAAATATTATACTCTGGCGATTGATAAGAGTGGCCAGAGCTTAAGAAGAAACAACTATAGATATATTAATAAAAACAGCGTGGAAAGTGTTAATGTTAATTTTGAAATACTAGTGTATGGCATTGAATTTATAATGCTAACATAGTGTATGTTAGCATTATAAATTCAATTCCATCGAATATTTGGGAATATTAATTTTGAAAAAACTTTATCCAAGTCTGAAAATGTTATTAACGAGAGTTTCAAGGGGGAATGAAAAAAAATAATAGTTTAATGCAACAATAATATTGTATTTTAAATCGTTGGCGAACACAAGGACCGACGAAGCTCTACAAATTAAGTCAATACGAGAAATAATGTTGGCAGGAGCGGCCACGCGGGCAGCGCCGCAGCACAATCCAGTGGATTAGGCCTCCAACACGCGCACCCTCTCGCAAACTTCCTATTTATGTTGGGCCGCTAACCAAACGACTTGTAGGCTCTTTATTACAGTTGTTCTTTTCCGTTCACGACAATGTAACTGTTTTGATAAAATATGGTGCCGATTTCTTTTGTTTGAACGAGAGCTTATGTTTCTCCCTGAAGTAGTAGATCTCAAATGCACATAACTTTTGAAATATAAATTATCCAATTTTAAAATTTAATGGTTAAGTTTTCAATAATTGTTAAGATTTTTGATATTTCCTGTGATAATGTTTACTTAAAAGAACAACTGGTGAGTGACGGGAAGGATCTGTTCTATTCCTTGATTATAATTCCATAATAGACTTCAAAAAAATCTGATTGATTGGGTGTCTCTGAGATTTATAGAAAATTTCCGATGGCGGTTATCCAGTTTTGGATATAATTACTAAAATTTCTTTCTTTTGTCCTCAGATGCGCTGACAAAATGTTATGAGTACATCGAGGATGGAACGGCCAGGTCGACGGGCTAAGGCCGGCTCTCTAAGTGGTCTATCTGGGGGGCTGCCGAGTGTACCTTCGGCAACTAGCGGTGTCCGTCGTCAGCGTTCCTTGGAGTGGGGCGGTGATAGGTACAGCAGTAGTGACGACGATCGCCCCCCACAGCCCCCACCACTCGCAGATCGGGTGTTCGCCTCACTCCTCGCTCAAGCCACGCAACAGTTCGACAGTAAGTTTTGCATGTAATTAATCTCTGATATGAAATGTGAGGAGCGGAATTGAGTGGGTAGATTGAAAATGAAATGTGTTATATTTGGGAAGATGAATGTGTTTTAAAACGAAAGCCTAATGCCAATTTTCTGTTCAATCTTTGATGTAAAGACCAAGTTAAATGTGATTCTTGCTACAATTATTGTATAAAAATGCAGTTAATAAAAGAAGTGGCTGCCAGAAATCTGGATCTTTTGTTTGTTTATGTATTCTTGCAAGGTGCTTAATCTTATAATCAAAATAAATTATATTATTAATTACTTATATACATTTTCTCAACTGAATTTTAGTATGTATATTGTTTTTAGATATCGTGGGATATTAAATAGAAATATTACACTACGCTACATTTTGCCAGCCCAATATGATCTGTGATCTGTCAAAGCAATAATAGCGCTTCACGTAACCAGAAAGCTGGCATATTGTTAAAAAGAATAAGAATAAATGTTACCATTGAACGTAACAAATGGCTAGATAAACAAACTCTTGACAATATATCAAATATTTTATAAATTCCAAACAATACTAATAAGTATGAAATCCAAAATGCTTTCTAATAATGATCTGTAACATTTGAGAGATCTACTGGCTACCGGAGTGGGATCAGCTAGGAATTTGTTATTCACCGAGTGACACGGCCGAAGGTCCACGCTGAGCCCTAACAAGTGGGATCATTAGAGGAGCTCAGAGGGGTGGTGAGAGGGGAAGGTGGAGGGGAAGGGAGAAAGCGGGATCACGGCAATTGATAGGGGAGCGCCCTGCGGTGAGCTTATGAGGAAAACTTTACACGTAAACTCAACGCAGCCTTTGCTCTACGTGCGTCACAGACACAAACTAAGGATTTAATGAAGTCATACAGATGCACAACTCAGTTTCAGAGTTTGGTAACGATAATGTTTAACACTGAATCGAGGATTTGTATGTCGGTGACTTTGTGTTATTCTTGACGTAAGACCTTGTAGCAATAAACAAAGCCGTTGAACATATATTATATTATGTATATCTTTGTACTTGGTAACTTTAATGTGACCAAGTCACATTATTCAGACTGGCAATAAAGTTCTGCGTAAGTTACATGCCTTTCCACTTCAATTTGGTGTTTTTTGTGTTAGTTAAATGTATGTTTGTACAGTCCCCTGCGACATAGGGCTTGTTCCCTAGTGCGGGAGTTGTCTTTTAAAAGAAAAAAAGAAAATGGCTAGTGCAATACACTACTGGACGTTGGCCTGCGCCACAATTCCTATCTACTACCTATCTATTCAAATTAATTATAAGTATATATAAATGTTCTAACATTATTAACTCGTGGCATTTTTGTGACTACATCATTTGATATACTGCGTATTAGTTTACACCCAGATTACAATGTTGTATACTTAAAAAAACAGTCGATATGCTTAAATACCCAGTTTACTTTTATCGATCAGCGGGTTAAGCAACCAAGACCGCGGTAACCCTATAGTTGGGTGACCGCATAGTGGTATAACTATAATTTGAGCGTCTTTGTGCTTTGGAGGGCACGTTAAAAGTCAGTTCTGAATGTTAACAGACGGAGGCCTAAAATATGGCCAATCTATATAACTCTGTCACCGGGTTGGTCACTAACCAAACGATAAAATGAAGAAGAACCTTTATTAAATGCATAAATACATATCGCGCTGTCTCCCATTGGGGTAGGCAGTGACTATGGTACGCTATAAACATACTTCTTTCGCTTCCTCCACATTCATCAACCTCTTCTGCATGAACGTCGATTCTGGGTACTTTTAATTTGGCCCTTTTTTAGCAAATTTTCTGCTTGGTCGCTGTATGTTCTCTTAGGACAGCTTCTACCGACATCTCCATTCATTCTTGCTATAAAACGTTAGAAAAAATAGAAATAGTATTTTTTGTTAGATCTTATCTTCTTGGTATTGTATATGTACGATACGTATATAATGAATAATATTACTATTAATTAATCGTATCATATACATTGCTTGCAGCTATCCGATATTAATACCAAGATGGACGACACAATAGATACTCAGCTAGCTTTAATTGAGTTGTAGTGGTGAGACGGCAGTCGCTCAGGGTAAATAGTGTTAATCAATCGTATCAGGCTAGACGGGAACCCTATCACAACATACTTGCGTAATAGCTGGCTAGATTGTAATAGCTATTTATATTAATTAGTCTGTTGTTGCTTGTTGCTGAGTGTATGTATAGCGTAGTGGTTAAGGTCTTGTGAGTTTGATTGTGCGTTAGGGAACCCTGTGTCGCAGGGGTCTTTATAATGTACTGCACGGTTAGTGGTTACCCTCGACATTTATTGCGGTGCCGCGTCTTGTAGGTTCGATTCTCGCGCAATGCGGTTGTTCCGAGTGTAGTTGTAGGTACTTTGAGTTCATGAATTGTGTATTTGTAAAGTCCCCCATGATATATGGCATATGCCTAGTGTGGGAGTGTACTTGCGTACACTGACACCTGTTTCCTAGAGACGTGATACGTTTGTCAAAGCTGGAAATGTTTGCATATTAAGTAAATATTTTTATTTGTAAGTCATTCTGTACTCATCATCACCAGCCTATTGCAGTCTACTGTTGGAAATAGGCCTCTTCAAATGTACTCGCATACGTAGGTGGAGCGACGATATTCGCAAAGCGGCTGGGAGTAGCTGGATGCGGGAAGCCGAGGATTGTGCTAGGTGGCGTGCCCTTGGAGAGGCCTATGTCCAGCAGTCATGTCAAAGTCAAAGTCAAACTCATTTATTCATTTAGATCAAATCCATGGTACTTATGAACGTCATTAAAACAAATGCCAGCATACTTTTTTCCTAAGGCCAATTCGCTGACTAGGGTTGGGCCTCGAGAAGAATTGCCAAGAAACTCGGGCCACTCTTTTTAATCGCCAGAGTATAACATTTACAATTTGGTATGAGTTACAATAGTGGTAACAAAAAGGAACGGAAACCAATATACCATACGAGAAATTTAGATAAGTATTTAATTAATGAGTAAGCAATATTAAAAAAAAATGAATTTAGCTTTCCACTGTATGGTAATGAGGGATCGTTTTTTTGTAAGTATACGTAACGTGTCGAGATCACATTGCAATCTTAGTAAATATCTAGAAACTATATCTTTAATATTTAAAAATAAATTATGCCAAGATTGACCAGCCACCCCAAGTAGCACCCGTTCACGAGCATGACGCACAGACCAGCCATCATTTCCTTCGCCATATTAGAGGGAAGGAACTGACCCGGCCAATACGACACCACAAGCAATTGCATTTTAGTGAGCATGACAATCCAGGACATGATAAGAAAAAAGAAACTCAATAGAAAACCAATAATGATCACAAAACGTCTCCTGACAAATTTTAAATGTAGTTATTATTCTTATATAATTCTGCATCAAAATTAGCAACTAACCCCATGACTTTTTATCATTTAAAAAGTCATTAATAGTGTAATAACCCTTGCTTAAAAGATGATTTTTTACTTCTAGTTTGAATTTGTGTAAGGGTAGGTTCGTAACTTCAAGAGGTAGTTTGTTATAGAAACGTACCCCGAGTCCCGCAAATGAATTGTGGACTTTATGAAGACGGTGATACGTACCAACTAGTTTATGTGGACTGCGATAGGCTGACGACGATGATGATGAAATGTACTCCACTTGGCACAGTCATCGGCTTCTTGCATCCTGCTACAAAGACCCTCAATAACGTTCAATCTCAGAATGTAATGATTTTCTAAACTACCAAGGAAGCAAACAAGCACACGGCCCGCCTGCTGGTAAGCAATTACCGTAGCCTATGGACGCTTGCAACATCAGGGGTAACACTCGCGTATTACTTTGTCTCTTTATAACCTTATAACTCCTTTCTTGAAGAACCCCTTACTATACTGTTTTGGTCAAATTTCCACCACCTGGCGACCACCTTGTATTACATTTAGATGAAAACATGTGAACCTGAATACTTAGTATTATGGTGTATGCATTGTTGCGAGGGGATTGAAGTGCAATGCGAGTAAAACGCGGGGCAATGACCTCTTCGTAATTAGGTACTCGTATGATGCACATTTGTGAATATGAAACATATTTTTAGCCATTTCAGGAGAGGTGAGGTAACCCACACATACATATCAGTAAAAGAGACTTTCATGTAGAAACGGAACATGTGTGCACTAATGGAGTAGCATAAAACATTTAATTATACGTACATACATATATTTTTCTTTCTTTAAAAATACATAGCATCACACCATTTTTACGTTATCACTCGTAGACGTAGGCAAAGGAGACTGTTAGGTCTCATGTAATAGGAGACTATTGTCATATATCGGGCTTAATTCCAGATTCTGGGTTTATAATTTTCCTAAACATTTTTTGTAGTCCCAATAAATGCACCATCGAGGTAGTTAATTTAAACAACCCTCGATAAAATCGCTGATGATCTTGCGACTGTATAATTTCTATCAAACACTTTTATTATATTTTTACCAAGCCTATCTCAAAGTTGTCTTCCATAATATAGTATCACTAGGGGTCGCCCGCGACTTCGTCCGCGTGGTAATTTGAAATATTTTCCCCGATTTTGCAACATATCTCATAACTGCTCCGCTCCTATTGATCATAGCGTGATGTTATATAGCCTATAGCCTTTCTGGATAAATGCACTATTCAACAAAAAAAGATTTTTTCTAATCGAACCAGTACTTTCTTAGATTAGCGCGTTCAACCAAATAAACAAACAAACTCTTCAGCATTATAATATTAAGTTTAGATAAATAGGTGCTTATTTAGTAAGTCGTTTTTTGAAGAAACGTTTTAATAAATTTTCGCATCCCATAACACAAAACTGTGGTGTTTAAAGTTTAAGGCTGGATGTTTTTTTCACGTGATTTATGCCCCGAGTATTGCCAGTATCCATGGCTACGCTAACTGCTTACCATCAGGCAATCCGTATGCTTTGTCACTTAGAAAACTGTAGATATTACAATTCACTTTAAAAAATTCAGTACAAATGCTACGCATGAATTCAACACATCGATTGCTACCGAATAGAAAGGATTAACAAAGCTTCAGTCATGATAATAACCCCTGTGGAACCATTCACACGTGTAAACGCAAATAGAACCTTTACACAAAGCGAATAGAGTTGTTATTTGAACGATTACATATCGATAAAGGTTTAGACGGAGCTTATGACGAAAATTCGTGTGTCGCCCCGATGAGAATGAATGCTAGTCGTTGGTCCAAGCTTTGTATTGATTTGAATGTTATGTAACCTTTAACGTGGACGGTGTTTACATGAAAAGGTAACAAGATTTTTACGTGCAGTTCATAAGTTACATTTGTAACCAAAAAGGCTTGTGTTTGTGTAGTATTTAACATCAATTCTGTCTAGTACATGACATCTTGGATATACTTAAATATTAAAGCAATATGAAAAAGGCGAGCCCGAAACAGGATTCGAACCTGCGCCTCTCGGGTTCTCGCGTACTATTAATTATGCCATCCGAGCGCCAACTCCGGAGTTCGAATTTGTCTTTGAATCTTGGATGTATTGTCCGTAAAGAGATTCATTAATATTTTATCTCTTTGGTCCGCTAGTTAATGTATTTTTTTATTATAGACTTACTTTTGCGGTCGTGTCGGATTGCTGTCCCATAGAATATTAGAGTGCGTGAAAAAATATAGCAACTGTATTAGCGCACATATTTGTGCACTATAATTTCTCCGACGACATTAGCAGCCAACAAAAAATCTGTTTGGAGGACATTATATGATATTTATAAGTGTTAGTGTTAGTACCTTAATTAATAATGAGATTTAGTTTGAGAATTCTAATATTAATAAAGTAATAACACGTAGTCTTAAACTACTAAATATAAGCTCAAAATTAATCTTAGTAGTTACGTATACACCTATTAAAGCACTACTGTAAATCTCATGTTAGAGCGTTGTTTCGTATTTCCGCGGCATGTCTGTATACTAAGTATATTTACCTTAGATACCGTACGTATAACATTATCATAAAGGAATATCATAAAGGTTCATGTTATTGCGGCACAGATATTGCCGTTTAGTTTACTTTCCTGTACCTCATATTACGTATAAAGACAACGATAGCGTTATCTTTTTGACCTGTACGAAGTCAGTTTTATTTAGATGAATCCTATAATATCTTATGAATGTTGATCTTTATCATCTGTTTGAATATCAAGTATTATTACATTTACCTTTTGTAGTTTAATGATATTGTATTAGGTCAGTATTTGGCAAAATATGGTGGTATTTATTTCGCAGACAAAGGGATTATTTTTCTGGTTTAAATTTCTCATTAGTTCGATAGATGGCGTTGATATCCTTTACTCTACTTAGATTACAAATAAACAGCCGGCCTTATGGTAAATAGTTACCGTAGCTTATAACGCTGGTGTAATAATAATATTCATTATAATCGTATCGGTTTAGAAGGGTCATCCAAAATGCATTTTACAATAATTTCTAGAATCTGTGATTAAATTTATATTATCTGTAAGAAGTTTACATTTTCAATACTTAAAAAAAATTGAATATAATTTGAGGGTAGAATACCCTCAAATTATATTAAATTTTTTTAAAGCAGCCCCTTAAGTGTAAACCATCAAAACATCCTATATAATGTAACGTGAGTACAGAATATTAATTTGTTGATTTAATTACGGTGAAGGAAACCATTCAAAAGCAGATCATATCCCAATTAACTGCCTACCTATGTTCTTTATTTAGAAAGCGAGGGTACTCGCTCTTAAACGATTTTGTTTATCAACTGATATTCTATTAACATTAATAATTTATGTAATGTTTAAAATATATTTTAAGTTTATCTTTGTGCAGTTCTGGTTGTTTTTCTGACAAAGTCGTTTAAAAATATGAGGAAAACATTATTTCTCACTTTTTCTTTGTTTTTTTTTTTTTTGTTCTACTCTCATAGCAAATAATCATACGGCCCGTTTTATGATAAGCAGGTACTGTAGCCGTAGGTGCATGCAATACCAGAGAGACCAGTGTTCAATTCTCGGGATTCCCGGGTTTAGCCAAAAACATGGGTTTTTCTGACAAAAAAAAACGCAATCGCTGATTTCTCTCTCCAGTCGAGTCGGATTACCGTCCCATTGAACTACGAGGGTAAGAAAGTCTATAGTGGAGCTATGTTTGGGTAAATACTGCATGCATGCGTTATAGTATCTTCTGCGCAAATTTTCGTCGATATTAGAATCGTGAACATGACTTATGCTTGCACAATTAAATATTTACTTTATCATCAATAGAAAAGTACTATGTATTGATTTAAATTTACACCTAACAAATTAAACGTCATAAACAACACAAAGAAGGAAAACTCAGTGCCTTCTATTCAATAAACAGCTTTCAAAGCTTCAAGTGGGCACCCATAATTCAATATAAGGTTTTATTAAATTCTCGATGACAACCGATTTATTGGAAAAATAATGCTATTGGAGATTTGAGACTAGATACGTTAAATATTGTATGAAATTTATTGTAATATTAAACGGACGACGTTTCATAAGATCAAAATACAAGGACTGTAGGGTTAGAAGTGAGAATATTAAATAAATGTTATATTTTTTGACACTTTTAATTTTTTACTATAGCAAGGGGTTCTTTAAGAACTAAGTTATAACGTTTTTTAAGGGTCGGTAACGCGTAAGTGATAACTGTTTAAAGCGGACCGTATGCATCTTTGCCTCGTTAATAGTATAAAAAAGATACGGACACTCGCATTCTCTGGACTCATATTCAAACAAAATTAAAATCATCAACCTAGGTCACACTGTGACACTTATACAGGTCGACATTAGCAAATTTGCTTTCTGCTGGATTCATTGTCTAAACAGACTGGGGCAGAGCTTAAAGAAATGACCGGCAAGAATCTCCAAAGCGAACGTTTCAGCACGTGACATATATTTTTTTATAGTAAGCAGAAAGTTAAACTTAACGCTGCTGTGGAAATCCTTAGGGAGGTCTATGTCTAGCAGTGAACGTCTTTCGGCTGAGATGATGATGAGTAGAATCTATATGGAAGTAGCGTAACAAATTGGATTCCGAAAGCCGTTTATGTATTCGTTCATTTGAATAATGCGCTTATGGTGATGCTTGAAACCACTGTTTCGGATAGTGTCTGGATTTAACAGCTCATCTCACTTGTTGTGGCGCTATGCTGATGACGCATGGCGAGCGGCTTGGTTATACCCCTGGCAAGCATATGGCCCGCCTGATGTTAAGCAGTAACCGTAGCTTATGGACGCTTGCAATGCCAGAGGTAGGTATCACTTGCGTGTTGCCGATTTGCCATCACACCAAAAAAACAACTGCTTGCCAGCAGGCGAACAACATTATTAGTCACTTTGATTATATAAAAAACGACAGTATTTGTAACCTTATAATAATATAAGTGTTATTTTCCATGCTTTCTATACCTGCTCTATTGCAGTATACCTACACCTATCCTAGTCCGCGAATTAGCCGTAAAAGTATGCTGGCATTTGTTTTTATGACGTTCAAAAGTATTATGTATTTGATGTAAATGAATAAATGAGTTTCACTTTGACTTGACTTTGTATACATAGATATCGTTGCATACGATCTTCGAATCGAACTGCACATGAAAGCACCAATATCACGTGCAAAGCGCCTGTAATAATGCTCGGTGTACGTACGCGGTGTAAATATGCACTTAATTGGATGTTGCCATACAACAGCAGAGCCCGTATACTACATATTAGTTTCGACAATTGCCGCCCTGTTGATAAAGCGTCACGTTCGATAGGTGGCGCTTGCCACTACCATTTAACGTTGCATGTTGAATTTACTATGAATTCAACGACGTTGATAGATTTACTGGGGTATACAGTCATTAGAAATTCTACTTTAGTAAAGACATCAGAAATTCTACTCTAAAGGCTGTCGCAATATTCGCCTCCTAGTGGGAACAGAAAATGTCTTGAGGAAAATTATTTGGAACATGTGAAAGTTCAGTGAATGTGATGGACTACGTATTCAGGTTGCTGCGCATAAAGTTTGTATGGATGTTTGTAATTAAATCACTCCAAAACGGCTGAACGGATCTTGATGAAATTTGGCTAAGAGTTAGTGGCATAGCATTTATTCTGCTTTTCATCCCGGAAAAATCACTGTTCCCGCGGCATTGTACGCTCAGACGATGCCGCGAGCGGTAACTAGTATTATATAAAGGCAATTCTTAGTGAATGTAATATTAAGAATATGCGGTTTGTTTACACTTTTTTTTTTTACTTTATTAAACATTTATTTCATAAGATATTTACATGAATAGTTATTAAAATTAAAGTAACTTAACCTACTTACAAACAATCAGATATTGTATACACTTATATAATATCAAATTTACCTTTAGCAAGATGTCTTATAATGTACCTATGTCTTATAATGTCTAAGTACCACTGACCTTTATACAATTCCCTGAAGATGGGGTCTCACAAGGATTCGATAACCGCTAGAACATTTGCTTACAAATATTGACTAACATTTATTGGATTGAAAGCGTAGGTGTACGGGCCCAAATTGTTCAACGACTTAAATCAAATCACGAAAAGGTATATTTGTTTGTTTGTATGTTAGAGGTTGTCACAACATCAAAGGCTTAGTCTTATTGATTTTCCTCACTATTAACTTAATTATAATGTATACTTATATTGTCATATCGAGTTATCACTAGTAAACTTTGCATTAAAACTTGAAACTATGTGATTTGCAATGTTTACTGAGTGGAATAAATACGTATTTGTGGATATCACAATAATAGGTTTGATTGGAAACTTAAATTAATAATGCAGTTAATAATTAGTATTTAAAAAAATAAAGGCACCATACTAGCGAAAAGCCCGACTGGAGAAAGACCTCCACCTTACAGAAGGCTACAGCCGAATAACTACACACAGCGGCTGTGTTCCGTGTGTGAGTATAGGTCTCTAGAGCTCATTTAGAGATGCGTTTTGAAAGAAACATTTTCCTATCCATTCATACTCCATCTTAAAGCCTGGTGTAAAAAAAATAGTTGGAAACACGCAAATAATACTTCTGGTATCGCAAGCGTCTATGGGGTGGTACTGCTTGGCATCGGGCAGACTGTATGCTTGTTTGCCACCCAAGTAGTGTAAAAAAATATCTACCGACATTCATGCTTAAAAAGGTTGATGAATGTAGAGGAAACGAAAGAAGTATGTCTGGATTGAAGCAATTGGCGTACCAACGTCTCTCCTACCCCAATGGGAGACGGGCGTGGTGATATGTATCTATACTAATATTATAAAGCTGAAAAGTTTGTTTGTTTGGTTGAACGCGCTAATGTCAGAAAAACTGGTTCGATTAGAAAAATACTTTTTTTGTTGAATAGTGCATTTATCCAGGAAGGCTATATAACATCCCGCTATGATCAATAGAAGTGGAGCAGTAGTGAGATATGTTGCAAAATCGGGGAAAATATTCCAAATTACCACGCGGACGACTTCGCGGGCGACCCCTGGTATTATATAAGTATGTAATAATGAATATCCGTACAATAAAAAGTGTATCTACTTAGTTTTGAATGAATTGATTAAATAAGAAAATGAAAATGAATGAATTGCGGCTGTCATCACTTCTGCTAGCCATTCATGGAAGCGTGATGCTATGCTATGTTTTTGGTCTGGTAAGCGGTTACCGTAGCCTATGGACGCTTGGAGCATTATGTTGTTAACCTTAAATCTTGCAACATTAGAGTTTTAAGTATAATAGGTTTGTAGAATTGTTTTTTTTTAGTCCACGGAAATAGTTTGAAATTTAGATTATGTTTTTGTACGAAATCGCAATAAGTAAATATCACGTTTAATTTGAGATTTCTACTGTGACATGTTTTATAACACCATCAAATCTCACATTTTAAGATATTATTGTTAACTTGAAAAATGTGCACCTATGTTAAGCCGGAATGGGTCGCTAGTATTATATATACTGACTGCCTCGGTGGTCCGGTGGCCGCAGTATGCGCCTGCTGTGCACGAGGTTGTGGGTACGAAGAATTGTTCTGAGTCTTGGCGTTATTTGTGTCCGTTAATTGAATGTTTGTAAAGTCCCCCGCGACACAGAGCTTGTTCACTGGTGCGGGAGTTGTCTAAAAAAAACATGTTAATAATGTACCAATACTAGTAAGTAAGTACTTTAAAAGTAAGTAATTTATTTTTGACGTAAAGTGAAGTGATAAACTTGTGAGTATTTGTATCAAGGTAGCGGTTCGATGCTGATTGTTCATTCAATCATACAAATGCACGTACATGTTCATTTAACTCTTTGTGTTTCAGTTCATTGTTAACGTACTTTTAATAGGTCCTAGAATAAAACCGATATTCATTTCATTTGAAATGAATATAAACGTATTCATTTTATATGAATATAAATAATTTATATATCCAGTTTATATCGCCGTTTTTACTTATTTAGTTCATATATTAACATTAAGTGATTAGGCTATCATACGCTCGTAGACCGGTATCATGGATGTCGGTGGCAAATCTGCGAAACTTAAATGGGAGTGGGCGGTACACATTTCTCGTATGCATCCAGAGAGATGGGCTCGTATCGTTACACAGTGGATACCAGAATATAGGCATCGCCGCCGAGGCACACCTAGGAAACGCTGGCGAGACGACCTAGATGCATATGAGAAGAATTGGTGGAATAAGCCAATGGACAGGCGGGAATGGAAGTCAATGGGGGAGGTCTTTGCTCAGCAGTGGAACAATACAGGCTAACTAAAAGTTGATTGCTGGTCTATCTAATATTATATTATTGTAGATAATATTATGTTTTAAGAATCAAGTCGTCTGTATCTAAATTTGCGCTCGGTGCCTCCCTGCAGTTTTTCTTTTCTTATTAAGTCTCTTTTCACCAAGTAGGACGACCTCCTACTAGGTCCCACGCTGTGTTTTCTTACACATGGTCGCCACTCAAATGCTCCTCGTCACGGGTTCGTTAAGCGAACCTGCGCATTACCACTTAAATATTGGCACTATACCATGAAGGTCTTATTTATTTTCGATCAAAATTTTTGGTTTACCACAATTTGCTAATAAATACTTCAATAACCAAAATAAAGGAAAGGCAACTATAAAAATACTTAAAAGCATGTAAAGAGTACTTTAAAAATACCAAAATGATTTTAAATATTGCGGTATTCACATTTCTTTTTACTTACATAACGAGTCTATGTATGAACATTAGGATCCATCTCCAATATGAGATTCATATGGGAGTGAATAATTTACACTGCAGTGTAGACTGGAACTACAGAGTTCGTTCCCGTACACGGCTCTGACATGCAAATGGCGGCTTTTTAGGTTGTTACCAGCATTACCTTTGCGATGGGCACTAATGTGATTAGTCTCGCCGCGTGATAGCATTTGCAGAGCTTTAATGCACGGCTACGTCACATCATAAATGCGTTTTCGAAATTTGTTAATCGATGTGTCTGTCGGGCAGAACTGGAAGCGATGGGTTAATTGCTGGCCGGCTAAAGCTATTGTGCAAAATGTGGATAAATTGTTTAAAAATTGTTCTGTTTTAGAGCATATTTTTGTGCAAAGATATATTATTATAGGTATATTTTATTATGATTGCCTGTGTGGTATTGCGGTTAGGGTGATCGCCTTGCCAGCATCAACGCGCTGAGTGTTGTAGGTTCTATTCCTGAACGCGACAAAACTTGGTGTGATCCATAAAGGTTTTGTTCAGAGTCTGACTGTACTTTGTGTCTGTGAATTGCATGTTTAAATAAAAAAATGTATTAAGGAAAATTTTGGAGTTAGTATGTACATATATTAATAATTCTTTTGTATATAATGGGCTATTTGACTGCTATTTTTTTATGAAGAGAAGTAAAATCAAAAATGTTTAAATTTTGCTTTTTCAAAAAATGGTTAAGCCTCTGCGGTAGTCAACCTCGGGCACCTCACAACGCAATCCGTTATTACTTAGCTACGAATTTCTCAATAAATGGTTTATAAACAAACTAATAGTAGTGTTGTTGTGGTATCAAAATCAGTATAGTTATTGTTACATAGAATTTTGCAAGACTATTTCAAAAGGCCGCATGCTAGCAAAGTCAGACGATCTGAATAATACTTTAATTACTAGGTAGATATAGAAGTTAAAAGCAAGGGAAATTCTGAAAGAAACATGGCAGCGGGGTCGTGAACTAACGCCGAACTTTCACCGTTCAGACGGAGGCCTTGTCTCGTCAAGTGTAAATATCCTTACGACACGAGAAATATTATAGACGAGCTGCTGCTATCGAGACTTTATCCACGTGGAAATTAAAAGTAACTTAAATATTTTTAGCATTTTTGCTATGCAATTAGCTCAAATATACTTAAATATTGCCCGGAGCAGGATTCGAACCTGCGCCTCTCGGGTTCCGGCCCAGCGCATTACCAACTGTGCCATCCGAGTTCCTACTCCGCAGTTCGAATTTGTCCACCGCTTTTTACGTCTTGGTTTCGATTCCTGCTCCGGGCTCGTCTTTTTCCACATTGCTTTAATGTTTAAGTATAAAAGTATCTTCTTTCAAAATCAATCTATCCGTTTCCTGGAACAAAACCGACTGATACCAAAAAAATAAATCTGCTTTTGGTACCATTCATCATCAGAAAACATTTGTTGTTTTTTACTGTTCAGATTTTATAAAATATGTCGAAAAGTTTAACTAACTCAATTGAAAAGGTCGAGACAATTGTTTTTTCTAGATTTATAGTTAGTTCTAGATTACCTTAGCAACCGTGGGTAGATAAGGGTAATCTATTCCA
The DNA here is from genome assembly GCA_947095525.1 of Trisateles emortualis. Taxonomy (NCBI): domain Eukaryota; kingdom Metazoa; phylum Arthropoda; class Insecta; order Lepidoptera; family Erebidae; genus Trisateles; species Trisateles emortualis. The sequence continues at coordinate 9,067,238 of OX352736.1, read as the reverse complement.
TTTTATGAAATAAGTAGGTACTTAAATTTTGATGAAATTAGATCAAACAGAAATAAAATATATAAAAGTTATTTTTGAAGTTCTTAAGAAATCATGATAGTTTCATTTCTACAAAAGGGAATCGTCTATTTATCCCCAATCGGCATAGAATATTAAAATGCGAAACAGACTCTCGTATTTACAACTAACGTTAGGCGAGATCGGAAACCATAAGGCGTCTTGTAGTTTCCATTTCATTTCGTATTTTTCTTCTTATACCAACGGTATCGGCGGTATTATTAGAGGCAAGCCCAGTAAGTACGCAATATCTCCGGCCGCGCTCCACAAGAATCCTCGGCGAGGCTATGCTCCGTTATTGCATGGAAATTCTTCGGCGTGCAACTTCATTGAGCGACTCTCTTTGTATAAAGGTACCCGCGCAATGTTCCACGGTTATTGTTTTTCAAAAGCGAAGGAGGCACCTGATATTACCTTCCTTGAATCACAAGCAGTTAGGTTTATTCAATTAAGGTTATACGCGGTCTTTGTGGAGCGAATAGATATACCAGCCAAGTGAGAGTAGGCCAATAACAACATTGAAATTTTATGTTGTCGAGGTAATAACTATTTGTTAGAGCGGCGTATGACTTTCAGGATAGGTTTTATGTTTATTAAAATAAGGTTATGTTCACAATGTAGGTACGCAGTTTTATGATATGTAAAATATATTGCATTGCTATTGGGCTGTCTCGTTTGTGGTTCATCGTAAGGTCCGGAATTTTTTTGATAATAAAATTTTCTATACTGCTATTACATACTCTAAGAGAAGTAGGGCGCCATACTAGCGAGCCAGCCCGACTGAGGAAGGACTTTATAGAAGACCACAGTGGTGTAGTTGGGTTCCTATATGTGAGTACAGGTTCCCAGTGCTTATTTAGAGATGCGTTTTGAAAGATACGTTTTCCTATCCCATGGACACTCTATCTTAAAGCCCAGGTGCAAGAAAATAGGTCGACAACACGCAAGCGATTCAGCAGTTACCGTAGCTTATGGACGCTTGCAATACCATAGTTGCAAGCGTCCATAGGCTGCGGTAACTGCTTAACATCAGGTGGGCCGGGCCGTATGCTCATTTGCCACTCAAGTAGTATAAATACATGGAGCCTGGTTGACGAAACATGGGTCTCATACATCTTTGCTTATCCTTTATACGTTAAGTTATTTGCACTTTTCTTTGTATGATTAAAATGACAAACGTATACGTTCCGCCTAATAGTAGGTAGTTACTGTAACCTATAGACGCTTGCAATACCAAAGCCGCAGGGATATCACTTGCACGCCCCCTTACATTTAACCACAGGGTTTTGTGTTGTAGGTGACTTTGACATAAGAAAAGCGTTATTTTAAAACAAAACGTTACTTAGTATATAAGTATATAGTAGATTAAGACCCTTTCTGACATCACACAGGATATTTTTTTGTGTTGTTATTATGTCTATTTTTTGTTTACTATCTGTTATCCTGTGTTTGTTCGAATAAATGCTTTTCTTTCTTAGAATAACAATCTACCTTTTTTTTATAATGCATACAGCGCTGCCAGTGGTAAGCAGCTAGCTAAGCTACGGTCGCTTGTTAACTTGTAATGTAACATGACTAGCAGAAAAACTGCATTTACAACTTTGAAGGCACATTCCCTTGACAAAGCCTCTTAATACCTACTCATATGTATATCTAAACTGACATAACATTATCTTTATCACCCATAGTGTTATGGTGCAGTTATCTTTGAATGGCTTGGGCTTAAAGGAACGATGGAATTGTGATAAATGTAGACCACGTGACAGGTGGCTTTATACCCACGGAGGCAATGCGGCACGATCACACCGTGTTATTGACACGTCAAGCTCTACCAAACATAGTGAATACAGCTAACTGATTGATTGATTACTTTAAAAGCTTTTTTGATGTGCTACCATGATGAGTTATACAAATTTATTTGTGTATTAGTCGTATTGGTGTATAAATTTGTTCGAAATTCAATCGTTATTTTATTGCTAGCTGTTGCCTGCGGCTCCCACGTGGAAGTCGTTCGTAAAGTAGCCTATTCGCTATTCCAGACTATTGGTTTACTAACCGGCCGAAGGGAATCCATCTATATGCCAAATGTCATCCAGATCCGTTCAGTAGTTTTTAATTAAAAACTACTGAACGGATCTGGATGACATGTCTGAATGTTTGTTACTCTTTCATGTGAAAGAGTAACAAACATTCACACATACATCCATCCATCCTCACAATCATTCACATATGTATATAATATTAGTAGGATATTTATACATGTACAGACACATACAGTACCGTATCCAGTATAGATGTTTTTTTTTAACAGAATATATATTTAAATCTGAAACCAATTGACGTAAGACGGTTGCCCAGTATTTTCACTTTAGTGTGGAACAATAGGTATAAGCACAGTATATTTAAATATAATGAGTTCTAAAGGCAGTATGTATTATTTCACAGAAGATATTATTATTCTCTGTTTTGTTCATTATTTATTTTAGCTGGTCAGTCGTATACCTATAAGTATTACATAGAAATATGAAGCTCTAAGTAATGTAAATTTTAAATGATATCTTCAAACGGGTTACTATTCATAGTATTAAATAGATGTTGGACGTTAGATACGTTTGTGGTTAGCAAGAAACAATGCGACGCTGTCACCGACTATGATTGCCGTGAAGCATTGAGTCCGTATCTAATGAAAGCGGGCACTACCCTCATCAAACAGGGATTTATGTGGCTTCGTAAATTAAACTAGCAATCGTTGTAGTGCACCGTGTGCCCCGTGCGTTTGTCCCACCAACACTACCATGCGGGCTCTAATCGTCACTCCGTCCAAAGATAAGAACGACCTTCCACTAATACAACTGAATGACTTTCCTAGATATTAACACTTCTACCCTCTTTCAAATGACCTCTGGCCAGGTTTTACTTTGATAGGACGACTCTATCGTACCGATTAAATCTTCCAGACATATACATATATTTAACTTAACTTGTACAATACTATCATAATGTATTCTTAAACCAATGTTTTTCTTTCGCTTTAATAGCATTTTAGTGAAGACTAATATTTGTCCAGTTGAAGCACAAAGGGAAATATACGAAGAATAAGAAATTAAAAGAAAGGAGCTCTCAAGAATATGCGTCGAGAGAAATCCTATAAATCTCGTAGAGTTCAATTGCAGGGTAAATACTTTCTTGATAGCCACGCTAAATGCAATTTACCATTGAGTGCACCAAACGCGAACCTTTCTTTGAGGACACTACTAATAACAGTAGTGGAAGTAATTCTATAAAATGATATATTTCATACTTTATAGAGATTTTTACAAAATATAAGCTTTTTATTGTGTCAGTTTACGATATTCAAAACGACGATGAAAATCTTCAGAATAACTCAACTTCTAAGTGTATAAATATCCAAAATTATTCCCTTTATCATTCAAAAATAATTCATCTACTTAACTTTTTCTTTTATGCTAAAATTCTTTGAAGTCGAGGAAAGCTCCCAAAAAGTAATTTTATTAATTACGAGTCAGGAATTCAACAAAGTTCCAAGCCAGAGAGGTCCTTTTCTTTCGCGAAGCGATCCATTATCTTATGAAGATTTAGAAATTCCTGCGGTGTGCGTCTCGCTCGTCTCACCGCGCGCCTTGCCGGCGCTCCACGCTCCACGCGAAGTCGGCCTCCCCACTGCGCTCCGAGCGGATGTGATACTAAACAAAAAACAGGCATTCTTCCGCAACTTATATTAAATTGCATATTGTACATAATGTACAACCTTAGTAAGCACTTTCACTTCACATGTGAAACATAAATAAAAAGTTAATCCTGCAACATACATTGTTAACTAAAATAGGCAGAGGCCTAGCAAAAGTTAATAAATACATTTTGGAATTCGCATTAATATGTTAGAGCAAAGGCCACAAATCGCTATGTACATATTTCGTCCAAAGGTTTGGAAAGTTGACGGCAGCGGCACGGCGCGGCGGTGGCGGTCTAAGGAAACAAAGGGTGGAGGGTCGGCTTCGCTGCCCTACGGCCATTTTCTTTGTAAATGTTGCCGTAGTTCGCTTTGTCGTTTTGTTCGTCGGGAGGTCACGAGAGGGCGCCATAGACAAGCTCATTTACCCTCTTTACTAGAATGCTTATAGTTGACTCGACGATACCACAGGCTGGCGGTAAGCACAGGTAAGTAACTTTTGCGAGTCATTAACATTGTATTTGGTTTTATTTGCAAACACGATCATTATATTAATGGGATTTTCACGTGATGTGTACCGAATTTAATAAATGAAGTTGTTGAATCAGTTAGGTGTGTCTTATATAAGTAAAAATAGTACATTGTAAATAATTTATATCTTCGTTTGCACAATGTCACATGATTTGAACGTTTGGTTCGATGAAACTTATGAAAATGACATGGGATTTTATAATAAAAGGAAAACATTTAACACTTAGGTCAAACTTAAACTCAAAATTTATTTATTCATTTAGGTTACAAAGTAACACTTATGAAGGTCATAAATTATGAATAAGCCAGAAAGATGATGTCAGCTAAATATAATATGTAATGATAACTATAAGATTTAACTGTAATATTGTGCATCTATTAATCAGAGTTTATTGTAACAAAAAAGGTCTTTAGTATTCCTATCTCCATATGACCCATCACCCAAAACAGTTACGTTAGAAAGAAGAAATGGCCGCTAGCGATAAGACCGCCGAATGTAAGCCTTAACTTAGAAATTTAAGTTGGAAAAATAAAATTTATGGTATACAATAAAGTATATTGTATCGTATTGTTAGAAATATTCAAAAGCTTTCAATTTTTGTATTGCAACTCAATGATGTCCGTGGTAATAGAGCTTAGTTTTGATCTTACTCGTCAATAAACTATTATTTAGCCGTTCAAATTTATCTATTACAAGTAAATATGTAGTCAGTAGTTACATCAATAACCTTAATTAATAATATATAAGTACATACAGACGACATATTCAGACATGTACATACATAACGTACAGTAAGTAATGAATATTAAGGTCTCCACCCACTATCCTGTACTGTTAACGGACCGTGTCGGGCACTCCATGAAAGAAAGAAAATAATAGTAATGATTGACAAATTATTTTTAAAATTGTATGTCGTATCTATTTCAATAAGGTTTCAATTCAACATAATGCTGTGGAGTGTGGTGAAAGTGGGCACGGGTCAGCTAGTAATTGATTTTGGAAATTTGGGCATTTTTGGGCTAATATATAGCCTATGACACTAACAGATAACGTGACTTTCTATTGGTAAAAGAATTTTCAAAATCGGTTCAGTAGATTTAGAGATAACTCACAAGCTTTACCTCCTTATAATATTGGTATATTATCTTTAATACTAATATTATAAAGCTGAAGAGTTTGTATGTTTGTTTGGTTCAACGCGCGAATCTCAGTAAGTACTGGTTCGATTAGAAAAAATATTTTTGTTGTGTAATAGTGCATTTATCCAGGAAGGCTATATAACATCACGCTATGATCAATAGCAGTAGTGAGATATGTTGCAAAATCGGAGAAAATATTCCAAATTACCACGCGGACGAAGTCGCAGGCGATAGTAAGTAATAAATTGATCCTAGTATATGGGTTCATAAGCATTTGTGCGCACTAAATGCACTGTACGATACCGTCCTGACGTCTTCGGTATATTAAAATTTGTCAATAATTGCTATTGGAAGAAGACATGGTTGACTGATCTGGCAACGTTTATTTGCCTGACCAGTTGTGACACGCAACGATGTAGTAGTTGTGGATTTCAAACTTATACTTATGATGTCAGCTATTTTACCTACGACTACTTCACTGGTAAGTAAAAGGCCGTAGCGTAGTACTTCATGCAAACTAAATAAAGTAATTATTATTGCATGTGTAACGGGACGGTAACGACCATAGTATGACACAGTGTAATGGACGGAGACCTTTAGCCGTAAAGTATCTAATTGGTTATTCTGTTTAGTTCCCCAACAAGATCGATTGAATATTTTACAAGATTACCTGGCGGACAGCTGCTTTGATTTGCCAAGGTGACTTACATATTTAATTTTCACTCAAGTGAACTTATGGGAACTGATTTCTAATATGACAAAAATATTATATTTTAAGAGGGGACTTGTTGTCTTGTATGGACCCTTCAAACGGTAATGATCTCTACATTACAGAAGATTCAGTCAAATAACTACACACAGTAATTGTGTGTAGCAGAGCAGAGCAGAACTCATTTAGGGATGCATTAAAAAAAATCTACTTAAACAACAAATATCCCAGTGAGCATACTGGACACCTCTGTGAGTCGTTATTTGGCTGTGGTCTTCTCTATGGTAGAGAATACCCGTGATCAGGCTACCCCGCTATTTAAAAAAAATACCATGCGAGAGATACTACCGGCGGAGGGTAGTTATAAAATAAATAAAGAAACTCCCCATTGGTACGTCAATGTTTATAAAGAGATACTGAGATAATAAGTTTCACCCCTTGTGCAGTTTTTGTCTCGACGATATAAAAGTAAATTTTAGAACGCCCCTATTTTATGTTTGGTTTTGCATAAGATTTTACGATTTTATAGCGAACGAGTTGAAGTTTATTGTGGGTTTAATATCGTATTTATTTATACAAAATATATAAAAAATTTTTGAAATAAAGTCATAATCGTTTTAATAAATATAAACTTGCAATCTATTTTGCTATGTTTATTCTTAGACAGGTTTTGTAACCGACTTTAAAAAGAGGAGGTTATCAATTCGAGTGTATTTTTTTAATTTTTTTTTTATGTTTGTTACCGCAAAACTCCCTCATTTATGGACCGATTTGAAAAATTCTTTTTTGCCTGAGAGGAATTACTTCCAGTTTGAGCCCATTTTCATCAAAAGAAAGTTCTGATGATGGGATCCATGAGGAATTAAGGGAACTCCTCAAAAATTATAGGCACACATAGCAATTTCAATATTTTTAACAACACATCAAACATTTGCATTCAGAAAGTATAATATGATGAAGTAAAACTGATGAAAAAGACCACAGATGGCCACCTGAACTTCTTAATAATAAGTATTTTACGGATGGCGATTAAATAAGTTTCCATTATGGTTGCGAAGGTAGCTAGGCAACGGAACTTCATAATTAAACAATGTAATCTAGCCGTGTTTGCTTATTTGAATGGTCATGAGATGCACTATAGCTGTAAATTATCAGATTAAAAAAAAATAATTAAAAAATGAAAAACCGTCTTTAACGAAGGAAAAGTGACATAAGAGTTTGCATGAAAGTTCATTCTGTTTAAATACCTACGTTAGACTAGGTTTTTGAAATTCTGCAACTTGCCGCACTGAAGTCGGTTATTTTTGTTAAAATTATATAACAAGAGAACAAGTCCTGTGTCGTGCGGTACTTTATTTACACCCGTCTTAGTGAAGTACCGATCACACAAAGTTTTATCCTGTATGTTTTTATGAATCGAACCCACAACTCCTGCAGCAAGGAGACTAATTTTACCACTAGTTAAAGCAAAATGGCTACGGTCTAACTACGCAATAGGCCTACAGTTTTATGTTATACTAGCTGTTGCCCGCGGCTCCGCCCGCGTAGATGTCGGTTATCGCTGCAAAAAGTAACCTATGTGTTATTCCAGACCATAATCTATCTCTGTGCCAAATTTCGTCAAGATCCGTTCAGTAGTTTTTATGTGAAAGAGTAACAAACATCCATCCATCCATTCTTACAAACTTTCACATTTATAATATTAGTAAAGATCTTGGTAGATCATTTTGATATTCACTTTGAATTATCTCACAAATTTACATACTATTTCAGTATAAACACAATAATTTTCAACCACTGCCTCTATATGCTAATTTCATTCCTTATTAACGTGCATACTCACAAATCTCCGCATAATACCTTATCTCTTCATTTTCTATTCCATCCAGACATCACCATAATAACTCGCGTGTTGTATTCGTAGGGAAAATTTCAATAATTCCCATAGGTTTGTGATGCCGATGAACGGTACGCACGTGTCCCGGATTACGTTCGTAATTGATGGGCCCATGGTCTAATCTCTGCACTTTGCTACCACTCATATCCAACCTTATTCAAAAATAATACGAAGTAACCCCATTTTGTTTTGCAACTACAATGTTAACAGTATTCCACCCTCGAAAACTAATTTACATTTATTTATTTAATTGAGTTTATACATCGGAAAGTGGTAGATAGATACATGGAAGCTATTGATGGAAGCCTTTGTCCAGCTTTGATGATAAAAATGGTAGATATATTTTCTTATTATACTCAATGACTCAGGTAGTAAGTCGGCCTATGCCATGAATATGTATAAATTTTTAAATAAAAAAAATAAATCAAGAGAGGTAGGACAGAGCAAGGACCTCCACCTTACAGAAGACCACAACCAAATAACTACACACAACGGTGTAGTTGTTTCTGTGTCTTCAGCGCTCATTTATGGATGCGTGTTGAAAGAAGCGTATTCCTATCCCAGGGACACTCCCATCTTTAAGCCCTGGTGTAAAAAAATGGGTTGGCAACACGCAAGTGATACCTCTGGTATTGCAAGCGTCTCTAGTATGTCAAAAGGCTTTGTCTGCTGGTAAGCAGTTACCGTAGCCTATGGATGCTTGCAATACCTTAGGCAACACTTGCGTGTTTCCATCTTATAAAATTGTGACATTATGTTTTTGTGATAAGGTATTAATAGGATAGGACAATGAGTGCTGGAGACCTGTACTTACGCACAGAAACACAACTACATCACTGTGCATACTTATTTAGCTGTGGTCTTCTGTAAAGTGGAGGTCCTTCCCCAACTGGGCTTGCTGGCTAGTATGGTGCCCTATCTCTCTTTAAATGCTTATATGCGTACTTATGTGCGATTGTACTTTATACTATAATTTATATTTTACGAGTTCACACATTGTTATTTGACTTCAACTGGTTGTATTAGTTAAATATTAAAGCAATGTGGAAAAAGACGAGCCCGGAGCAGGACTCGAACCTGCGCCTCTCGGGTTCCGGCCCAGCGCACTACCAACTGTGCCATCCGAGCTCCTACCCCAGAGTTCGAATTTGTCCACCGCTTGTTTACGTCTTGGAGTGACAACATGATGAAGTGAATGAAACTTACGTCACTCCAAGACGTAAACAAGCGGTGGACAAATTCGAACTCTGGGGTAGGAGCTCGGATGGCACAGTTGGTAGTGCGCTGGGCCGGAACCCGAGAGGCGCAGGTTCGAGTCCTGCTCCGGGCTCGTCTTTTTCCACATTGCTTTAATATTTAAGTATATTTGAGCTAATTGCATAGCAAAATGCTAAAAATATTTAATAATATTGAGTGGTTTCATTCTTTAATAACATTCTTTCCTCATAATTGGAAGATGTTGTACGTATAGACCTGTAACGGCTAACGTTTGAATGAAACTTACGTCACTCCAAGACGTAAACAAGCGGTGGACAAATTCGAACTCTGGGGTAGGAGCTCGGATGGCACAGTTGGTAGTGCGCTGGGCCGGAACCCGAGAGGCGCAGGTTCGAGTCCTGCTCCGGGCTCGTCTTTTTCCACATTGCTTTAATATTTAAGTATATTTGAGCTAATTGCATAGCAAAATGCTAAAAATATTTAATAATATTGAGTGGTTTCATTCTTTAATAACATTCTTTCCTCATAATTGGAAGATGTTGTACGTATAGACCTGTAACGGCTAACGTTTGAATGAAACTTACGTCACTCCAAGACGTAAACAAGCGGTGGACAAATTCGAACTCTGGGGTAGGAGCTCGGATGGCACAGTTGGTAGTGCGCTGGGCCGGAACCCGAGAGGCGCAGGTTCGAGTCCTGCTCCGGGCTCGTCTTTTTCCACATTGCTTTAATATTTAAGTATATTTGAGCTAATTGCATAGCAAAATGCTAAAAATATTTAATAATATTGAGTGGTTTCATTCTTTAATAACATTCTTTCCTCATAATTGGAAGATGTTGTACGTATAGACCTGTAACGGCTAACGTTTGAATGAAACTTACGTCACTCCAAGACGTAAACAAGCGGTGGACAAATTCGAACTCTGGGGTAGGAGCTCGGATGGCACAGTTGGTAGTGCGCTGGGCCGGAACCCGAGAGGCGCAGGTTCGAGTCCTGCTCCGGGCTCGTCTTTTTCCACATTGCTTTAATATTTAAGTATATTTGAGCTAATTGCATAGCAAAATGCTAAAAATATTTAATGGTTGTATTAGTTCACAATATCGTGTAATAACCTTTTAGGTATATTGAAGACTGGGTTTAAGAAAGTATTTTGATACAGGTTAGGTTTTCGTATTAATTTATGGACTTTATACATTTTTTATTTAGCGGATTTAGTTCGACTTATAAGGAATATTGGCACAATTTAAATAAAAATAATTTATCTACCTACGTATTAAATAAACGCAAGATAAATGTTTGTTCCGAGTCTGGGTATACTTTGTGTCCGTGAAATGTATGTTTGTAAAACCTCCCGTGACATTATTCGCAAGTACGAGATTTAATTTTAAAAATATCTATATATGTACAAATAATCGAAATTCAAATTAGTATTGTTATGCAACAGATGAATGAATATTTCTTTCTTTTTTTTTCAACAAATTGGCTATTTTATTTTGAAGTATTCATCTATTTTAATTCACCTTAACAATGTTAACATCAGTCCAAAATCTCACAAACAACTTTGTATATAACAAAGTAAAGAGATTTGAGCCACAGCAAATTTTGCTGACAAATTTTCATAATAAAGAAGTAAGTAACAACAAAGTTTATGTAAACTAACCCTAGATTTCCAGACTTTATAACATTTAAAGCTTATTTTGTTAGGCAATATTTTGTCTAGTACTAACCTATTTAAAATAAAACAAATGAAAATGGCAATAATTTCCAAAAATCTTAAGTGCTCACTTATGCTATGGAACCTTTGTGGCAAATTTTACTTTTGTAGACTTAGCAATTAGGCTCAGCGTCGGTAAACCAAGTCAGCCAAGTATGGTGTGTATAGATAGATATTATGTCTCTCTTTATCACGGATATTCTTCCATCATTCAAAGAGAATACCCGGGCCTTTGAAAGGCTTACGCGTGGACATAGGTCCAATACGCAGAGAGGCCCTTAGAGAATTTTAATTTAAAATTAGATGAGACGCTAACCTTAGTCATATCACAGCTACACTATAGCAGTATAGCCACAGAAATAGATCCTGATCTATTTCTGTGAGTATAGCCATGATCTGCCTATGGCAAGTGTAGAGCTATTGTAACGTGTGAAATAATGGTACGAAAGTCTAACACGACCGGAGAGAAATCAAGCACAGGACCAACGGTTTTTACACTTTCAGCGGCGGCATCGAGTATTTTTGGGTTTTTCTAAAAAGGCCACCCATCTATGCCCTGACCACGTCAAGCTTACTTTAAAACCCCGATAGATTGATAGAATCTGCTTGGTTATTAGTTCGCTACGAGCCTATACGCTAGTGTTAAATACCTTTATTTTCAAAGGATTACATAACATGAAATTTATTTGAAATGTACTATTGTATATTATGGACTTTTTCCGTTTAAGTCGTAAAAAAGTCATCATTTTAATATTACGCACCAGTAGAATGTTGGCTAGATTATTTAACTAAACCATTAAGTCGAGGTAGATAAAATATTAGATCGTACTGAAACCACTTAGAGCTATTTCCCCAGGATTGCGTGATAGCAACACTTAATTTACAAGCTCCATTTAATTTGAACTATTTTGAGGCTCAGGCAGGAATTTAAATATCTGCAGATAAGCAGCTCACGCGAATGGTACCCGCGCCAATGTTCCCTACAGCGAGCCGCAACGACTCGCGACTGAGCGCGCAGGCTAAATTACGAGATTAAAGAAATAAATGTACACTAAGATATTTTTGGCTTTTTCCTCAGGAACTAATATGTAAGCTTACCTCCAGGTGTCACGGCATGCAGCATCGCTTTAGGGTTTATGGGTAATGGGGTAAAATTAAGAATATTATATAGGTATTATAAATAACGTCGTTCGAGTTTTGTGCACAACAAAATATTAACAACAATTAAAAATATTTTTGCTTATTTAGATTTATAAAAGTATTTTACAAGTATACGCTCTTTTTAACTCATAGTATATATCCATTATACGTGTAGGGGTATATTAATAATTAAAAAAATAGATAGTTAACCAAGATAATATAGACTAATTATAGAAGTTAAAACATTTTAAAATAAATCTTCATTGGAATGCCTCGTCGATGCAGGCAGAGTAGTGCGCATGATTATCGTGCAAAGGTTTTGGGTTTGAATTCGAGTCCAGTATTAATGAGTTTTCCAAACGAAAAGCGTTTAGAATCAGCCATATAATTAGAGGTAAGTAATTCCACGTGAATGAAGTCGTCGGTAGCAGCTAGTCAATCATAGTAAATTACTTTATATTAAATAAAAAATTCAAAAGTTGTACCGTCATTACTCGTTGCCTAATTTATATGTGAACAGGCTCTGCAACATTAACTTTTTAGGAGCTAGTCTTATTCCTTAAGGGATAAAGCATACGTATGTAATATTTCGTCTGCGATTATATTGCTGAAAAACAAAATAGGTATGATGAGAAACGACAGACGGTGGGGGTAGGTGCGAGGGTATGCGGGGGGTACTACGGCGGCGCGGCGGGCCGCGATCGCTCTCAGGGGCAAACAACCGACGATTGAATGTGAAATTTTAATTCAGGTCATTTTCATCGCAGGAGTAAAGGAATCTATTATTTTTCCCTAAAGAAGACTATTACTCAGCAAACATATTTTAAATATGAATTTCTTAGCCTCAAAATCTCCATTTATTTATGCAGTTCACGTCATGCTTGAGTGCCTCTGTGCTTTCTTCGTCCCCACTATTTGTTAATGTTATTACAAGTGCTATTACACTTGAGAAAATTAAAGTTTTTATGATATTATTCTACTTGGAGAATATTGAGGATTGACATGTATGTTAGTACCTTACACAAAATGTATGTTAGTACCTTAGATTATAATACATACTAGATTGAGTGTCCCGTTCTGACAAGCATCGTGTACGTGATGATGCCGGCTGCGTATCTAGTATGTATATAATCTAGGGTTAGTACTAATGTATTACGTTCAATCCTATTAGGCTCTTACAGCTTTGAAAAATGCATTTACTTGCTAGCAACGCCAACATCTCGAGCCTCGAAAATGCAAGGTGCACCGTTGACTTCGTAAAGTATAACTAAACTTGTTCGGAGCGAAAGTTTGGCACTTTACAAATGAATGCTCGATCTCAGTCTGAATAACTCTTAAATTCTGATAGATGCGAATTAAACTTTCATCTATGGAGATGAAAGTTAAACTTGGAATTTAAGGTCGAATATTTACTTTATTTTAGGCCTCTTCTGTATGCGTCAACAAAGGCCGATCTGAAGCAGCTTGCATTCAGTGCACTCATCATTAGGCTGTGAAAAGATGGAGATGGCAATATAGTACGTAATTATAGATTCGGTAAAACTATAGCATGGGGTTCTGCAAGAAAGGAGTTGTAAGGTTTTTAAAGGGTCGGAAACGTGCGAGTGGAAACCCTGGTGTTGCGAGCATCCATAGGCTACGGTAACTGCTTATCATAAAGCGAGACGTTTGCTTTTTTACCACCTTGGTAGAATTAAAAAAAACTATAATTGGATCACAAGATACTGATATGTCATGTCAATTAACGTTTGTGCTTTTAACGGCTGAGTTTATGGCCTTTCATACTAAGCCTACAGGTTGTAGAACCATACGGCTCGGTTGATGGTAAGCAGTTAGCGTAGCCTATGAACGCTTGCAATACTCGTATGTTGTTGACACTAAAATTTGTTTGGTTTTGCGATAGGGTAGGGTAGTATCTCTGGAACAGGATTTTTTTTATTTAAAAGGCATTACTCAATGAGCAGGTAGCAAATATGCATATGACCTGCCTAATTGTAAGCAATAGCAAAAGAGTCACTTGCGCGCTGCCGACCCAAAAATGTGGGTTTTGCGATAAATTAGCCCAGTGCTTATATATCGCAAAACCCACATTTTTGGGAGCCCACTGACGAAGACCTGTACTCACACACAGAATACATCTACACTATTGTGTAACTATTTGACTGTGGTCTTTAGTAACTCTAAGTTGTCTAAGGTAGAGGGCTTTCTGCACGTGTTTGTTTGCTTATATGCTGCCTTGAAACAAATAAAGGTAGATTTTATAAAGAAATTCGTATTTACATCCTCAATGTCGACCTACTGAGAGACGTTTAATAACTCACCCGACGACGGGTACATGGTATCTCTCTTCGATTAAATTAGTCGATTAAATTTTCATATTCAATCTTGAGTTGTTTACTAAAGGGAAGCATCGCCTCGGTGGACGAAATAAGTTGCTATTCAAATTTGTATCTTACCGTATATATTATAAGGTTTATTTAAGACTGTAAGTTACACATTTAAATATTCATACGATATATGATATGAAAAAAACGGTTGAACTTAGCAAATATTACTAGCAATTCGGTGCTAGCAAGAAAGTTGGTGCCTTTAACAATATTTTTATTACTTACAGCTCGTTTTAAGAAACTGTTAAAAGGAAAACTTGTTTCTTTATATTTGTATTAAATAACAAGACTATTTTAATAATATGTTTTCCAAGTCTATATTGAAATTAAGAATATTGTTGTTGTTTACTAGTTAAATGCAATGTCCATTGAAATCTTAATAAATAAAAATCAATGTATGTATGTTTGTCCTCCGTGCATTCCTGAGTAATTTATCCGATTGCAAAGTATCTTTGATGAATGTTCTGCGTACGGTCGCAACACGTGACTATAACACGCAAGCGAAGCTACGGGCGAAAGCTAGTTTTTTATAAAAATAATATGAACATTAACATTTTTAATAAATACTAGTGGCACGTTGCGGCTTCGTACGAGTGGACATTTATAAATATAGCCTATGTTACTCGCTGATAATGTAGTTTTCTATAGGTGAAAGAATGTTTACAGAAGACCACAGCCAAATAACTACTCACAGCGGTGTAGATGTGTTCCTGTGTGTGACAGGTCTCCAGCGCCCATTTAGGGTTGCGTTTTGAAAGAAACGTATCTCTATCCCAGGGATACACCTATCTTAAAGCTCTGGTTTAAAAAAATGGGTTAGGGACACGCAAGTGATACCTCTGGTATTGTAAGCGTCCGTAGGCTATAGTAACTGCTTAACATCAGACAGGCTGTATGTTTGTTTGCCACTCAAGTAGTATAAAAAACAGTCTAGTAGTTTTTGAGTTTATTCGTAAATATTTAAAAATACAAATATTTTCTTTTTATAATATTAGTATAAATATAGGTGATGACTTCTAGTTCTTTATTTCATTATATTTGAGCACAAGAACCCCGCACCGCCTTCTCAGACACATAAACTACTTTCTCAGGTTGTTACACAAATTTTACTAGAACAACTACCCGTATAAATTGTCTAGTATCAAAATAATTCTCTCTATTTGAATAGTTATGATAAAATAATGTTCAACCATTCTTCTTACTGCTATTTTATTACGTTATTTGTGAGATAGAAGGTAATTTGTCTCTTGTTTAACATATTTAGAAATCTAAATTAATATCAACGTGTAAAGAACTCGTGACTGTCTTTTAATGTGGCTGCCTCGGTGGTCCAGTGGTCGCAGTATGCGCCAGCAGTGCACGAGGTTGTGGGTTCGATTCCCACACAAGAAAAAACTTTATGTGACCTATAAAGAATTGTTCTGAGTCTGGGTGTAATTTGTGTCAGTTAATTGTATTTGTAAAGTCCCCCGCGACACAGAGCTTGTTCTCTAGTGCGGGAGTTGTCTTTAAAATAAAAAAATAATGTGCCGTCCAAAGCATGGAGACGTTCAGGTGAAATACGACTATGCGGTCACCCATCCATAGGGCACCGCGCCCTTGGTTGCTTAACCGCTGATCGTTTACCGAGCAGCGAGTGCATCTATGAGCGCCTTATTTTTCACTTATAGAAAGTTTCATTATCAACAAGTAACCAGCATGGACTGTATTTAATTTGAAATACATTTTGCGAAAGCTATTTAATTATAAGTCTTTAATATCAATTAGGATTGCAGTCAATCGTTAGCTTAACATCAATAAAAATAATTAAGTCCCACCAAAACATTTTCATGTAAAATATTGCTAAGACAAAGCTAACATTATTGTACTGTCAAAAAGTTCCTAACTCTACACGCCCTAAACTAACACGCTCACACACATCATAGCGTATAGCGTTCTTGAATCCTAGTTAGAACTTCTCTACAAACCCTACAACTTGGTCAAAATAATGTGGCATGGCCCTGCACTTCCATTGTCACGTCTTGGCGCGGGGGCACTACTGTGCCACTAGATGTAGTAGTATACATTAAAAAACTCAATTAAAACTTTATTTCATAAGATATTAACATGAATAGTTATTAAAATAAAAGTAACTTAACCTAAACTACTAACAAACAATCAAATATTGTATTTAAAGGTATGAATCCAATAAATAAAATATTTCACCGAGGTTGTAGTTCTGAGGAAAAGTGCTCAAAACCACAAGGTGCCACATTTCCACGCTGGATTGCAAGGCTAATACGTTGACCCAAGTAAAGGCCAGCGTTAGGATCGTGAGATGACTCGACTCAACACTTAGATATCTCACGATACAGTTTGTGGGCACTTGGACCCCATGGTCCTAGAAGTTTTAGTTTTAAAACTTGACAGCCGAATGGTAGAAATCTCGACTGCTATAAATTAGGTGTGAGTTCGATACCAGCTAGCAAAACCAATGTCCTTACTACTGAACTAATCAAATTGATTCACCATCTTACAGTATAGGACAACATTGGCATCGTAAGGAAATCCACGTGTTTTGAAAGAAATTTTACACTAAGGCTTATCGGATCCATACCCCGCATTACGCCAGTGTATGTAGATTAAGCCTTATATCAACTTTAGTCTTCAACTCTCTGATGAAGATACCCGCTATTATAATTTATTATATCTTTCACACTATCAAAATACTAACGTCGATATAATACATCTTAGTTTGGTAATATAGTCAGATTCATGTAAGATCTATCAAAACAAAGGCACGTTTATTTGGACTATAATTTCATTTCGCTTAAAGTGACTTTCAGAGGTTGTAATGCTAATTGAGTTTGTAGAATCGTTGAGTAAACTAAAACAAGGTGTTTAGTTTCATACAGCCGTTGGCTACACACCAGACCGTCGACTTAACTTTCATTAAACGCTACATACAAACCCTTTAATATTATTTCAGTTGGGAATTGTTAAAATTTGTTTTTAGGAGTATACGTGTGGGGTACGTGTAGTCGTTGGGTATCAACAAAGGTCGGTATCAAAATTATGAGCGTTACCAGTGAACGCCGTTCATTAAATTATTTACTCGTACTAGGCGTGGAACTCTTACTTATTGTGCTTTTTACGACTACGTTAGACCCGGTCTTAACATCTTTTTATCGTCGACTTTCGAAAAATATTAAAATGCTTTCCCTAAAGTTATAAATGACTGCGTCTCTCTGCTTATTTTCAATTTATTCACGTTTCGTTACGGAGAGCTGTGTTAACGTTGCCAACAAAATTCAAAGTATTGCGAAACTTACCAATCTGAGCGAGTATTTTTAATTCATTTTCTTTCGTTCACCAACTTTCTTTTTTATACGCATTTGTAGGTACACATAGACGTCGTGTAGTTACAAGTTTACTTTGGAATTTACTTTAGCGGTTGTTGTAACATTTTAAGTTCGTGTTTTCTTGTAAGATAGGTGAGCAATATTTAGCGGTAAGTTGTATTAGCAGTTTTAAGAAATACTACTATTTATTAAATTTATTCTTTAGTTCCTTTGCCGTAATCGTTGATTCTTTTTATGGTGTCTAATTAAAAAAATAAATTGCGGAAGAAGTGATGTATTAAGATGTTTGTGCAAGTTGACGCAATTTAATATAGTTACGATAATAGGGTAGGGTATAATAGTGTTATTACGATAAGGTCTTCACTTTTCTTATAAATTACCAAAATATTCTTACAATTAACCAGTACACATTTTTTATAATACGTGGGTGGTATACAAACATACAGTCCACAATGTTTTCCATTATATATATTATTATACGACTGTATGACTATAGCATGGGGTTCTTCAAGAAAGGAGTTATAAGGTTTTTAAAGGGTCGGCAACGCGTGAGTGACACCCCTGGTGTTGCAAACGACCATAAGCTACGATAACTGTTTACCACCAGGCGGGCCGTATGCTTGTTTGCCACCTTGGTAGTATAAAAAAAATGACCGTTAGCAGATAATAAATCTTTTAATTAGTACATAAGTATACGCCTAAATTTCACTAAATTTAATGAAAAGCGTGCGCCGCGTCGCGTCGACTGCGACGATACAACCTGCATAGACATTTATTTTATATTTTTAACTGCATTTTTATACGCTTAATTTTTTGTTGTCAAAGTCAAAGTCAAACTCATTTATTCATTTAGATCAAATCCATGATACTTATGAACGTCATTAAAACAAATGCCAGCATACTTTTTTCCTAAGGCCAATTCGCTGACTAGGGTTGGGCCTCGAGAAGAATTGGCAAGAAACTCGGGCCACTCTTTTTAATCGCCAGAGTATAACATTTACAATTTGGTATGAGTTACAATAGTGGTAACAAAAAGGAACGGAAACCAATATACCATATGAGAAATTTAGATAAGTATTTAATTAATGAGTAAACAATATTGAAAAAAAATGAATTTAGCTTTCCACTGTATGGTAATGAGGGATCGTTTCTTTTTGTAAGTATAAGATAGAAACGTGTCGAGATCACATTGAAATCTTAGTAAATATCTAGAAACTATATCTTTAATATTTAAAAATAAATCATGCCAAGATTGACCAGCCACCCCAAGTAGCACCCGTTCACGAACATGACGCACAGACCAGCCATCATTTCCTTCGCCATATTAGAGGGAAGGAACTGACCCGGCCAATACGACACCACAAGCAATGGCATTTCAGTGAGCATGACAATCCAGGACATAATAAGAAAAAAGAAACTCAATAGAAAGCCAATAATGATCACAAAACGTCTCCTGACAAATTTTAAATGTAGTTATTATTCTTATATAATTCTGCATCAAAATTAGCAACTAACCCCATGACTTTTTATCATTTAAAAAGTCATTAATAGTGTAATAACCCTTGCTTAAAAGATGATTTTTTACTTCTAGTTTGAATTTGTGTAAGGGTAGGTTCATAACTTCAAGAGGTAGTTTGTTATAGAAACGTACCCCGAGTCCCGCAAATGAATTGTGGACTTTATGAAGACGGTGATACGTACCAACTAGTTTATGTTTGTTCCTTGTGTTTAGTGTATGAATGTCACTGTTTTTACAAAACAGGTGTATATTTTGTTTAACGAACATGATGTTGGCAAAAATGTACTGAGATGCAACTGTCAGAATGCCTATTTCTTTAAACCTTTCTCTAAGTGAAACTCGTGCGCCTAAATTGTAGATAGAGCGTACTGCTCTTTTCTGGAGTATAAATATGGTTTCAATATCGGCGGCCTTTCCCCACAGTAGTATGCCATAAGACATGACGCTGTGAAAATAACTAAAATATACAAGCCTAGCTGTTTCTACGTCTGTAAACTGCCTTACCTTTCTTACTGCAAAAGCTGCGGAACTAAGTTTCCCTGCAAGACATGATATATGGGCACCCCACTGGAGCTTGCGATCTAAAGTCAAACCCAAAAACACTGTAGATTCAACGAAACCTAACGTTTCACCGTTCAAAATTATATTACTTGATGTAAGAGTTTTAGTATTCGGCATAGTAAACTTAACACACTTGGTTTTTATTGAGTTTAACAGTAGATTATTTGCATCAAACCAGTCCAGGACTTTCGCGAGTGAACCATTCACAGCATCAAGATTTGATTTTTTACGGTCTACCTGAAATATAAGCGACGTATCATCTGCGAATAGTACAATGTCACAGAAATCCTGCACATAGAAAGTTGTTTTTAGGATATAGCTTAACATCCGTTCGCCACTTGGGGTTACCACTGAAAATAAGCAAATAAGCATTATGCTGAGTTGTAACCTCATTGACACAGTAATTATAAGGTACAATATATAAATACCAAAAATGTGACTGTGTCAATAACTGTAGTTTTCTTTCTTTCTAAATTAAAAATTCAATTAATTTGCCATATTTGTACTGACATTCAGTATATATATAGAGTTATGGTATTGGGAATTCTGATATTACTGGTTACGGATAAAGGAAGGATATGGAAGAAGTCACGAGGGATAGATTTTTCATTTAAAATCTTTATGCACAATCGCACATAGGCAGACTTGATGCCATAGGCGTTCTCTACCAGTCGACCTTGGGTGGGATAGAGATGAACATAGTAGGTGTACTAAAAAAAGTATTTTTTTTGTGAGACAATAAACACTACTTAATTATACTTACTACTTGACTTTTTGATAGGACTAGGTTATTATTATATAAGTATAATAGAAAATCGCCTGGACTATAGGCTACGGTAACTGCTTATAAATCATCAGTTGAATCGTATATTTGTTTTACACTTTAGTGTTATAAGAAAAACAATAAAATTAAATTGGTAGGCATATACTTATTCAATGAAAAGTAATGTAGTTTTTACGTCAAAAGGAATTATTTGTGCAGGCGGGTGTGTTCGTTGTTTGGCAAAGTACTAGAGCGGTTCGCGTTCGCGTTGCCCGCGGCCCAACTTACGGCCAGCCGTGCTTCTGCCCTCCGGCCATCGTATACATTTTGTTTGTTATTGTTTAGAATTACCTACCCAAACAAACCGCCTCATAAATTCCAAACTTTCCGGCCTCAACTTTTATACTGACCTATTTGTATAAAGTGTTGAAAATTATTACTTACTCGTACCATAACTACGAGTAAGTACGGCGGATGTTTGCAAACTTTTTTTTATGTAAAAAATGTGGTGTTAATGTTGTATAACGTGATTTAAATATGGATAACTTAAAAAATTTGTGTTTTGGGGAAAACATTTTAAATTTACGAAGTTATGCTTTGTTTTTTGTCGTTTCAACTCCCCGAGAGATCGAGTTCTTTTTCACAGAGATTTACAAACATACTTAACTTATATGTAGGTATATTTTTATACTGTTTAAGTGACCAACTAGCATACAGCCCGCCTGGCCTGATGGTAAACTGTTACCGTAGCCTATAAACGTTTGCAATTTATTCTTGGGACAATTCATACACGGCCATCTGATCTTAAACTAGGTAGAGCCTGTACCAGTGCAACCAGATTACTGATAAAAATACGTATAAATATAGACATAATAAATAATTTTCACCCAGACACAGAAACAAAGAATCGTGCTTTTCACACGAATATTAATTATCCTGAGTGGGAATCGAACCTACGACCTCCGGCTTAGTCAATCGGGTTCTTTGATGAACTCTTTTGTTATTTTAATTTAAGAACATGCATATGCCCTTCTAATAATATTATAAATACGAAAGTAACTCTGTTTGTCTATTGCATTTTTACTAATAAACAGCTAAACGCATTTTATACATATTATAGACTATTTTCAAGAGAACCGACATCCAACTGAATGCAGCCGCAGGCAACATTTATCCTTATCCTAATATGGAAGGTTTCATTCAAAATACATATAAACTTTATCGAATTCTGTCTCTAAACCTAAGACATCACCAAAATAACTGCAGATCAGATAACGGTTAAACGAATAGCTAAGAAATGTCCCAAGTTAACAACCTTTCGAACAATAAAACTGCATTGGATCAGTTCATCATACAATGCTAGACAACCACAGACAGACATACTCGTATTATACCTACAAAGTCTACAAACTAATAAAACCCACGCGTGGGGTGAAAAAACTAATCAAATGTATTTACTGTTTTTTTTATTTGTTTAATCAGATGAACAGCGTCGTATATATGGCTCGGAGGGGGGTGAGGAGTTACCTCGATATGCATGCAGCCCGCAGCGTCAGGCGTCTCCATTCCCTCATGAAAGCACCAACCGTAGATATTACAGGAGGAACAGAAACTCTAAAGGTATGTATATCACTTATTGTAAGCAATAACTGTCGTGTTTGTCATCGTCTAAACAACTAGTAGACCAACCTCGTCAAACACTATCGCAAAACAGTAAAGAGTCCTAAATACCAACTTTTAGTATAATGAATCCACTTATCGTTCACTACTCGTGTAGCTTAGTGATCTCACCACTTATGACTACAAAGCGTGTTGTGAGATGGTTCCTTACACGGGACCAAAAAAATGTATGATTCACTAGTGATTGTTCCAAGTCGGGGTAATATTTCTGTCCATGATTTTAATGTTTCTAAAGAAAAACCTGACATTTGGCCTGACAATAGATGTCGCCTCCTGAAAGCACTTAAAGTCTTAGGTATTTCCTACACCTACGTCCTACACACTCTCGTGACGGATTGCTGCTCATCGGACTATGAGAGTTAGGTAATAATGAGCGCACCAGTAAACTAAAAAAAATCTGATGAAGTCGCCAAAAGGTAAAGCACCGGGATTGGAATTATATGAATGGTCATGAGATATACTCTGGCTATAAATGATCGTAATCTATATATCGGTTCTTAATCGTGCAACCTAAACCGCCATTATTAGGAATTCGAATTCCGTCTTAAAGGAGTCGTCTTAGAGGAGGAGTATTAAAGTTTGTTTGTTTGAAAGTTCATCATGTTTAAATATTTCTACGGCATATAGGCATGTAAAGTAAAATATTTGTTAAAAGAAAATACTTTTAAACATACTTGATCTTATGTGAACTATTTTCATGAATTCAAAATTCATATACCTGAATTAAGTATATCACATACCTGAAGACATCACGGGTACGATACCCGGCGGGAATCTTATACACCGCTATGCTGAACATCAAACGCGGCGCGGAAACACAAGCTAATAGCGAAACTCTCTCTCTGAATGTTTTTGAACTAATTACTGTTTGCTTCCGTCTCGTTTTGCTCTGAGCGGTGTGTTATATTAAAAGATACTGCATGCCGTTTCGATACGCCAATTACAACTTGGATAAACTCTTGAGATATACTCGATTGCAAGCTGCTTGAAAGAAATAATGAAAAACATTTGCGTACTCTTACGAAATTGTTGTAAACAATGCTTTAGTGGTTAAGGTGTCGAGTGTTGTGGGTTCAACTCCCACACGAGATATTTTGTGACCAACAGATAGCTATACTTTCAGTTCATAAATTGTATGTTTATAAAGTCCGCCGCTTCCAAAGCATATTTTCCATACCTAATTCTAGGTTCGTCATTATGTCTTTAATACCGGATTAAATGAAAATTTAATTAGGACAAATCTAATGAGCCTACACTTAGTTGTTTTGTAACCATTCAACGGTTCCATCACCTTTTTTTAAACGACTTTAAAAGAGGAGGATTTCTCCACTGTTTGTGGACCGATTCTCAAAAAATAACTGTATACAGATTGAAGTCGGTGCCAAGCTGAATATTAGGTGATAGAATGAACATAGCACCGACTTCAATCTGTATTCAGTTATTTTTAGCTTTTTGTACTCAGTTTTTAACCCCATATAATTCATTACAGCAACAATCAACAAACAAATTATATTGTTGCCATCCAAACACAATCGCTAAATTTTATGATAA
The DNA here is from genome assembly GCA_947095525.1 of Trisateles emortualis. Classification (NCBI taxonomy): domain Eukaryota; kingdom Metazoa; phylum Arthropoda; class Insecta; order Lepidoptera; family Erebidae; genus Trisateles; species Trisateles emortualis. The sequence goes on along the minus strand of OX352736.1, from coordinate 9,043,338 downwards.
TAACAATAAGAAGGTAACATTATGTTCCCTAGTTACAACATGCAATAGGATCTAATAAAGAAGACGTATTAATGAGGTATTTGTTGTAGGTGAAGAAATATTTAGTGCTGAGACTGGGACAACGCTATCAAGACGACCGCGCCGTGAAGACTTCGGGCATGACAACAACGCACGCAACGCCCGCCTCTGCCTCAACAATGGTAAACATTTTACGAATTCTTTTATTTTTAATTCTATTGTATAAAGACAAATATCGATACTTAAATCTGTTATACAATGATTTGAAAAGGTTAAAGTTTTTGTTGTCTTTTACTGGTTTTATCTTCATTCAAAGTTAAAACAGATTTGGCCAAAATGTCAAAAATGACTCTAAATGTCGTATCGAAATCAAAAACCATAAAACCAATTAACTCATACTGCGAAGTTCATAGTTTATTTTCATTAAGAGGCTAGTAAGTATCTATGAATATAATGATCTAGTATCTAAAGCACCGGACAAACAGCTCACTTTAATAATTGGATGAAATCTGTCATATTCATTATTTTCAAAACATTTCCAGTACTAAGTTATTTTTATTTCAACTTATTTTATATGAAAATGCCGGTAGAATATAAACAGGAAAACTGTTTGAGGAAACCAACCCGTTTAACTAACAAATACCTGTAGTATTTTTTGTTTGAGATCCCAAATAGATTATCCCAATCACTGTTCTTATAGGAACCCTTGGCTGTCAAGGAGTTTCTTTAGCTAACTTTGAACTCTTGACTGTATATACTGTTTTGTGAAATGATAAGATGCCTTGAACACGGGCATCTTTATTGCTAGCAGACGATGAATATGGTGCGTCCAGCAGTGGATATCTTTTACCTGAGATGATGGTGATGTCTTTGTCTCTGTATTTCCCCGTTAAGATGTGGACGTGTTAGTAAATTATACATATTTTCTAAATAATTACTTCTAAAATTACAATAAAGTGTCCTAAATACCAACTTGAACCCATCATTTATTTATTTATAAAATTTCATGCAAACATGAACATAGGCGGATTTATTGCCATAGGCATTCTCTACCAGTCAACCACGGTGATGCAGAGATAAACGAAGTAGGTGCAATAAGAAGTCACTTCAATATCGAATAGATACGATTAACCGAATACACAAAAATACATATACTGAATCAAATAAATATATATAAAATAATATATATAATTAGTATACATTAAACATTAAAATCATGGACACAAATAACACCTAGACTCGGAACAATCACTTGTGAATGTGTCCATGATTTTAATGTTTGTAATCCCCTCCCCCTCACTCTATATATAAGGATTATGAAATGCGAAACTGTTCTTTATATGACTAAGACTAAACCATCTGACTAAACTATTAGTGGAGAGAAAGTCTGCAGTCTATTATAGACTCTAAGATAGCAAACAAGCATACGATACGCATAACAGTAAGCAATTACCGTAGCATAACGACGCTTGCAACTCGCGCGTTACCTAATACTATTGACAGATTCCCTGTTTGTCAATACTTCCAACAATTTGCCGTGGTATTCATTTCTATAAAAACATAACTGTCCCATCGCAATGCAAGCAGGAATGTAGGTATATATATACACCTACTTATATGATAAATGCAAGGATTATTATCACTACTAATTCCATTGCGAAATGTAAGGTATGAATGAGGTATTACATACATTCAGTGTCGGATTCCAGTTTAGTTATAATAGTATAGGTATTATGAGCGTAATATGGAGGTGGGTGCATGCCTTTGATAAGGATGTTTGGCATAGTTAGAGAGACGCACGCGAGTAAGTACACCTACATAGGTAGACAATGAGCTTATGGAATTGTATTCATGTGAGCCACGCGAGTGATGATGATGCGACGAACATAGTAATGTTATTCGCATTAGATATTTATTACTAACGATTTTATATAGGTATAACAAAAGCTTTATGTTTTAATTTATTTAGGTTGCTAATGCTCATATAAGATTGACTTTAAAGATTAGATTCTGTTTTATAAGACAGTGAAAGTATTACCACTGCCGTATCGAATTGCTCCAGCAAGAAAACTTCCTAGTATTACACCAGACGCAGGGTTTAGAATCATGCGGTATATGGTACTAGGATCGCCCAAAAACTGAATCATACTATTTCTTGCACTAGCGAGCATCATAATATTTCATCACACTTATTATGCCAGCTGTTTTAAATAAAAGAAATCTGACTGTCTTGGTGGTCCAGTGGCCGCAGTATGCGCCTGCTGAGCACGAGGTTGTGGGTTCGATACCCACATAGGACAAAACTTTGTGTGGCCCACAAAGAGTTGTTCTGAGTCTAGGTGTAATTTGTGTCCGTTAATTGTATGTTTGTAAAGTCCCCCGCGACACAGAGCTTGTTCTCTAGTGCGGGAGTTGGCTTTAAAATATATATAAATATATATATATATAAATATGTAATTTCTTCTTATTTAAATTCAGGTCCATCAAACAATAATGGGCCGGCAAGTGAGCGGGAGTGCGATTCTCCTCCAGAACCAGCGCCACCTGAAGTTCCACCACGAGGACCTTCACTGCACGTCACGTTGCGTCATCGTCCCTGCGAACAGCCTGCAGAGCCTGATCGTCTTTACCTGTCTGAAGGTAAGTAGTGCTTAATAATCTGGTGAAAATGTATCCGATATGTTTTGATTTTTTTAAATATAGGTACACAATATTATAAATACTTCAGGTATTTGATTTAAATTTAATGTTTGATCAAGAACTAGCACTAAACAAAATTAATAACAATTTCAAAAGTAATAACAATTTCAGGTTTTTTATAAAAAAACTGAATTTTCTCAATTTTGTGATAACATAAAGTAATATTTTTTTTCATCAAAATTCTACTTTATACAAAAACCTAATTTTATGATAAACCTGCAACAAAATATAAGTGTATATTTTGAAACCCACTTTAATACTTAAAAGTTCACACTCAAAAAGAAAATACACATAAAATATGAAAATAAACACTTCGATACGTTTACGATTAAACTGTTCGGTTCTTAAAATATTTTCTATAACAGGTTTTCTTTTTAAAGTATTGAGAGGTGACAGAAGGGCAGACGGTTATTTTAATATGGAGTGACATTAAAAAATATTTTTATTCCGAATTCCATATTATTATGCTAGTATAGAATCTCTTTAACATATTATAAGTGGCAGCCCGATTTTTGGAATACAAGAGTATATAACATATGTAAATTTTAATGTAATTCTATTTTAATATTAAAATATACATAATTATATAGGTACTTGGTATTGCAGTGCAGAGGAGATGTTTGCGCAAGAAATTTCATTCTTCTTTTTTTATTTATTATATTTTTTGAAATATAAAATACGATTACTGCTAACCTTCTGATCACCTTCCTGATGTTGAAAAACCCTTGGACGCTTAAAAATACTGCTTTTTAATAATTTGTTTTTTTTTGCAAATAGTCTTGTTTATACCTAGTAGTAAATAATAATTTCTAAATAAAACCTAAATGTTATGAAATGATATTAATGAACAAAATATGTTCTAAAATCATCACCACGTAATTTGAAAAATATATTACTATTAATAATAGACCAAACAAATACATTTACAAATAACTTAACTAAGAAGTTAGTGCAGTTCGTAAATAAAGACGCATCTTCCTTTACACAACAGACTGATGTAGATGTGGCTATCAAAAAACAAACGATATTATGTATCTTTAGTGCCAATTCATACCAAGATATAAGACATGTTGTGTTTAGAGGCTGTACAGTCTCCTATAAAAGTACGTATCAGATTCATAGCACGCATACATTGCTAGGTAGGTTCTTCTGATGAGTTAGCTAATTAAGTTACCGTCGTAAATGTACAACCGCGTTAAGTAGGCCTTGTTCTTGTGTTGGTACTTTGGGTGAAGTTTAATCGAATCGCATCGTCGTCCGTACCAGACCGCGGCGTTCGGCGCCGCTAAGTTTACTCTCGCTGACAAATTAGCCACTTGATCTCGCTATGCCTCAGGCGTGTGTACGTAAAGAACTTGGGCTTTAATTTCTTTTACTTCTTTTTGTTATGTTTTTGGGTTCAGTACAAGTCGCGTAAGAATAAGGTACTAAACTGTTACGTTGTTTTTTTTAACATTTCTTCATGGAAAAAAATCAAAGATTCTCTTAAATAAAATAATAGGTACACTCCTTTTGTTCATTTTCACAAAAAAAGAAACCATCAAATAAATTCATATTTTTTACTACTCATGTTTTTACATTTCTATTTATTTCAGTTTTTGTAACTTAGTAAGTAATTATTTTAACTTACTGATGCTAACTTTTAATTGTGTCTCAAAATGTTTTGTATGATAGTCATTCACCTTGGGTCAAATATTTAGTAGTGACTCAGTGGCATGACGAAAGAAGAAAGCTGCTAAATTTGATTTGTAGGAGAGCTCGACGCAGGATGAGTCTCTTTGATGTGGCCGCCCCTCGTCGCCCGCGCCTACACCTCCCTACTGAAATGGCGCGCACTTACACAGAAACTCTTACCGTAATTTAATTTTTATGATAGCGCATTGTAAGCGTCCTGGGGACTTTCATTTAGATTTTGATACGTTCACTTTATACACAACCATTACCGTGTACCCTACAATTATTGATATATTATTATGTACTCGACTTTATTTTCTAAAAGATGAACAGAACTCTTACCTACATATTTGCAAATGTTAAATCAATGTTAAAGCTGTTTGAAGTAGGTTGACACCGGAATGAATTAGGCAAATCTTGATTCAAACAAGAAAATAGCTTCAAAAGGTCTCGAAAGTTTAATGGAATCGAACAGGCCGGGACCGAAGTAGTCGGAAGTTTGCGCTGGTGACAAATTGGGCACTTGACCCGCGCGCCGAGCGAGCCTCCCAGTGCTTGTTTCTCGAGGACCGTAATAAGTTTAACTTAAAGTAAACTATATTCCATTCCCTCTAATTTGCCGTCGCGCTACGCTCCTGCGATACTTTTTACAGTTTCAAATTAACATTTCTATTTATACCTCTAAAAGTAATTTCAGGTACTCTATAATTCAACGTTGCAGCTCCGATTTTACATGCCATTTTATTAGTGTTAGGTTAACTAATTTGTTTCATTAATATTTAATGCTTGAGTAGAAAAGAATGGTAGTAAAACAGAGTATTTTGTAGATGCAATATTATTTTGTAAGAAGAGTCGGCATCTCGACTCTAGACTTGCTTGAAAATTGAAATCTCCTCTGAGATTCGCTGTAATTTAATTTTTACGATGCCGTATTGTTAGAGCTTCCAAGAAGCGGTGTTTACAGTTAAAACTCAAAACAGCCTTCTTTGAGTATTATTATAATGGCTTTGTTTGAATTAAACAGCGACTTACCTGTTTGTGTTTCTATATTGAGATAATGTTGATCTGTTAATGCGATACGTTGTTATTGAAGCTAATTGGATTGGATATGTTGTGATATCTTAAAATGTTGCGGAAGCGTTTGATTGCTGATTAAATTAACGTAATTTGATACTATGTTTTGCACCCTTAACAATGTTGTTGTTCCATCAAAATAATTTAACCTTTTCACCAATATATTGATTATAGTATTGTATTATGATTTATTTATTGTTCACAGGAAATAATTTCAAATAAATAATTGAATATATTGTATTTGTTGTAAAATACAATAGTTACTATTAAATAAAAGGTTTATTGAAATTATTCTGTGGTGATTAATTTTGCATTTGTTGAAGGGTAAACTTGTAACACTCCTAATGAGTTGAGTTTAGCAGCTTCGATGCGCGATTGATGTAGTAACCAAATAATTGTCAGATATTGACTATACATGTAGTCGCCTTGTCACCAACCACGCGCCGCCCAAACTTTATGTGATCCATAAATGTTTGTCCGGAGTCTTGTTGTACTTTGTATAAATATAATAACTATATTTAGCCCAAAATGTACATGTTCAGGTTACAGGTAGTTACTGAACCATGGATTCGCTATGTCTGTCTGTCTCAGGATTCATCTAGTCAACACAAAGTATTAATTAGTAAAGTACTAAGATATCAAATAATAACTTTCTTTATAACCCAATTCAAATCTGTATAAGTTTTCTACGACACGTATAACCTAATCTATGTAGATTCTGCGGTATATTATAATGAGTTCTTTTGCAATCTCGTTATATTATTATTCAGGCAGGCCGCTTTGTATACGTTAACGTGTTTATTTCGTTCTTGTGATGGTGAAATAAAACCGTCATTAGGTACTCTGAATTGCGGTAATATGTACTGGGGTAAATTATTCTATTGGATTTGCATGGCCCAAAGAAAGAAAGGAAGGATTAAAAGTGAAGTGAAATTTGGACTGCACGTCTGAACACATAGTCTAGTGGTTAAGGTGGTAGGTAATATAAGAAAGTATCGGCATATACTTTCTTAATAAAATCAAGTCACTAATTTTAAGGATATTATAATTCAAACTCCAGTCTTATTCGCTTCTTTATTTACTTCTCATCTTTTTACATCAACATTAACTGATTATAATCGTTTAGACAATTTCACTATACCATCTCAGCCACAAGACGTCCACTGCTGGACATAGGCCTCCCCCAAGGTCTTCCACATCATTCGGTCCTGAGCTGACCTTGTCCATCGGTTGCCCGCAACCTTTACCAGGTCGTCGGTCCACCTTGTTGGAGGCCTGCCCACACTGCGTCTTCCAGTTCGTGGTCGCCACTCTAGAACCTTTCTGCCCCAACGGCCATCGGTTCTGCGAGCTATGTGCCCTGCCCATTGCCACTTAATTAACGCAATTCTTCGAGCTATGTCGGTCACTTTGGTTCTCCTACGGATCTCCTCGTTTCTGATTCGATCTCGCAGGGAAACTCCAAGCATAGCTCTCTTCATTGCTCTTTGGGTGACTTTGAGCCTTCGTATGAGGCCCATAGTGAACGACCACGTCTCGAATCCATAGGTCATCACTGGCAACACACACTGGTCAAAGACTTTCGTCTTGAGACACTGCGGTATTTGCGACGAGAAAATATGGTTTAGCTTCCCAAACGCTGCCCAGCCGAGTCGGATTCGACGAGTGACCTCTTTCTCGAAGTTGGACCTACCTAACTGGACTGTATGTCCCAGGTAAACATACTCGTCAACAACTTCGAGTGTAGAGCCTCCAATTGTGACAGAGGTAGGTGCGACATGGACATTTGCCATAATCTTGGTCTTGTCCATGTTCATTTTAAGACCCACTTGTAGGGAGACTCTACTAAGGCCATCAAGCATAGCGCCAAGGTCTTCCAAGGTCTCAGCCATGACCACAATATCGTCGGCAAATCGAAGGTGGGTGATGTACTCGCCGTTGATGTTGATGCCGAGTCCATTCCAATCCAGAAGCTTGAAAGCATCTTCCAATGCAGCGGTAAACAGTTTCGGAGATATAACGTCTCCCTGTCTCACACCCCGCTGCAATCGGATAGGCTTCGAGCACCGATCTTGGAAACGGACTGACATGGTGGCGTTTTCATACAAACACTTCAACACTTCGACGTACCGAGTGTCAATTTGGCACCGTTGGAGAGACCGTAGCACAGCCCAAGTCTCGATCGAATCGAAGGCTTTCTCATAGTCCACAAACGCTAAACATAGGGGCTGGTTATACTCTTCGGTCTTCTGTATAACCTGCCGCAGCGTATGTATGTGGTCTATGGTACTAAAGCCTTTTCGGAAACCGGCTTGTTCGGGAGGCTGTAATTGTAAATGTAATTGTGAATGTAATTTCACTATATTACTTAAGATTAACAATATTATTATACTACTTCATCTTGGCGACACGGTTCGACTGTGCATCTTGCCGCCACGTTGTCCATTCTGTCTCCATGACAACGACTGGAACTTGGAATAGCTTCGTTTTTAAATATTCGCCGAAAGCACATACATCGTTTTTAATTGTTTGACAGAAGAGCACGCCAACAGTAGGTAGTTTTGTGGGTTCAATTCCCAGATGGGTTTCTCCCATGTACCCATGTATTTTCTGTTATCCATGAAGGTTTGATGCCAGTCTAGGTGTACAACTACACTAGGTGTGCTCGTCAAGTCCGTCGTTAACACAGCAATTATTCCGCAGTGTAACAGCTTTCTAATAACAAAGTCTAGAAACAAATTTATTTTTTAATTAAAGACAAATTTCTGAGTGTGCTCATTGCGAGGACTTCGTACACCCATACTCAAAATCCGATTTAAATTTACAGCAGAATATATCTTTAAAAAAATGCTAACCAGTATTGTATTAAATTAAATTTATCTTTATTATAAGACTGTAAATCCGTAAACAAGAACATTTCACATATAATCAATTTATAAAAGTACTTTTTTATACTACTTAGGTGACAAACAAGCATACGAAGCCTGATTTTAAGCAGTTCTCCAAATATAAAACAAATAATATTGAAGGGTTAAGGTAACCCTCAAACCCTAAACTCAACTACACAAATAAATACTAAATATCGTGATATTAATTATATGAGACACGCAACGAACAACACCGTTTGAACCTAAAAGATATGTTAGAAAATAGGTTTATCTACGGTAACAATGCTTTTTAAGGTTGCATTTTAAAATTCACCTTGCTAAACGCATAATAAACGTAAGTGAAAACTGCAGCGGTAAGTTTATTCATAATAAGTTTATTCATAAAGTTTTAACTGCTCATAAAAATGACGTTGCTTGAGATCAAATCAGACATTGTCGTGTTGTGAGTGGAATGTACCCGATCGAGTCGCGGGAGAGTTTTAAACATCCCCAGTCCGGAAGGCACTTGAGTGCTCATAAAACACTCATGCCGTATAGATTCCTGTCTACTTGTGTTATTTGCCTTCCTTGAGGTGACTTCGTACGAGATTTATTGGATCGTCAATATTATTTTCAAGCTTAACTGTTTGCAATAAAAAAATATATTATAGAATAGAATAGAATAAGCGTTTATTAGCACACACAAAACAAGTTAACAGTTAGGATAGATTAGAAAATAATATACACAGGTACAAAAGTATATGGAGTATAAAAAAAAAGAACAAAACAAGAAACTAAAATTAACAGTGAGAACACAACATAGCAAATAAAACAAAAAACAAATATAAATACCTATATATGTATACATATATAAATCATTATTTCAATCGAGTTAGACATGGCGCAGTTTTGTGTGACTAACAGGCTACAGCTCAGCATATGCTGCAATAATTATATTGCAGCGCTGATTTTCAGCTGTACCCTTGACGGCTAGTAATATAATATTGTTAATAACATAGTAACAGGTAAGTTAAAATAAATAAAATAGAAGTAGGACCAGTCAAATAAAATAAAATAAAATGTAATAGATTAAATATGTAATGATAATACTTACAACTAAATAAGTAATTCATTATATTCTCATTAACTATAATAGATTTATAATAATATTGCTTAGAAATTCATTATGTAAATAAATCACTTGATAATAGTATTGTAAATAATGTGATTTAATTTCTTCATAGTATAAATTGGTAAATAATATTTTGTCATAAAAGTATATAATTATATAAACAATTTGTAAATATTAATAAATTAATCCATTCATAATAATTAGGTATCTGTGAGCGCTGTACTAATTGCTGGATTTTTGCTCGTTTAAAAACATGTTTTTTAATTTGTATTTAAAGTTATGTACATTAGTAATACTGCGCATTGGGGGGGGGAGATTGTTCCAGCATTTAGAAGCACTATATTTGAAGCTTCCTCGGAACGCAGTAGTTTTGTGTGGTGGTATGCATAAGGGACATGATATCGCTCGCTTTGGGTACTTGCTGAGATCACTTATCCAGACAAGTTTGGCATGTAGATATTGTGGTTTTTGTGTTTTAATAACACCAAATAGTAGGGTAGCTAGATGTAATTGTCTCCTATATTTCATTTTTAAAACATTAAATCTATTCAGAAAGGGGGTGACGTGGCTTCTAGGCGGAATATCATAGCAAAAGCGGGCGCATGCATTTTGCACTCTCTGAATGAGACTTTCGGGACAATCCCACCCACATGCCCACCGCTGTGACTCCTGTGAGCCAGGATTAACAGCGGAGTAACCAACTGATACACCGAGTTTTGACACTCGTGCGTCCCGTGGACAACTAAACCTACTGTCTTGGACCCCGCAACGAATTTAATCAGAAGTAAATAGGAGGAGTTAGAAAGAAAAGTTTCCACTTCCCTCCATAGCAAAGCGGGAGACAAAATAAATCTGTATAGGTTTGTAACCTATGAAAAGGAGCACCACGGAGGACCTTAAACTACGGGACCTAAGTGAGCTAAGTTTGATTGCTATAATATGTATGGCAGAAACGTTTAAATGCACGGAAATTCCCCCTAGATGAGACTAAATCCCCATAGTAAGCCGCTCCAGATGATATATGTAAGCTGTTCAACATAATAGTACGATCATTATGCCAAAGACTACACTCCCAGAGTATGTGATGAGCAGACTGCTCCTGATCGGAGCCAGGTGTTGAGCATTGACAGTTCGGCGAATCAACTAGCTTAAATGAGTATAACTTGCTCCGAAAGTTACCATGACCTGTAAGGAACTGAGCGACACTGTGATCAACCTCCAGCCATGTCTTTGCCAACCGATCAGTAACGGAAGGAAAAAACTGGTAGAGGTGGCGTCCCTTGGTTGATGTATCCCATCGCTGTTGCCATTCATTAATGAGGGTTCTATAAACTTCAGTTTGTTCTTTAAATAATCGGGTGATTTTAAGGCGATCACGTGGCATTAAAAAGTTGGAATTGATGTTGTCACGTGTGGTGTAATAAATCGCCGCTCGTCTCTGTACCTCTAGATCGACAGGAAGAACACCTGCCAGTACTGGTAAAGCTTCAGTGCTAACTGTCCTATACGCCTTGCACAAAAATATCAACGCCAGACGTTGACTCTGAAGCAACTTGCGTCGTGCGGCACCGATGGTTGCCCTATCAGCCCACACAGGTGCACCGTAACACATACAACCCAAATAAGTTGCTGCATAGATAATTTTTAAGGTGTTAAAAGACAGACCCCATGTCGACGTCGATATCCTCGTCAAGGCGTAAAAACTATTCTTAGATTTTTCTCCTATCGTTGTAATATGATCTACAAAAGTGAAGTTCCTTTCTAAAATCAAACCTAAATAACAAACGGAATCCTTATTTCTAACAGTAATATTATTAAATCTAATTCTAGGTGGCGTTTTTAAATTCCCTTTCAATAGTAGCTGAAATGTTTTATGAGGCGCGAACGATAGGCGGTTGCGCACTCCCCAATCAGAGATCAGGCGCAAACATTTTTCCGCTAAGCTCTCAAGTCCAGCCCTGGTGTTAGATTGTATAAGTAAAAGACCGTCATCAGCGTAACCGGTCAAAGTGCAGCCAGATGGTAATGGCAGTGTCAGGAAATCATCAAAACCTAAATTCCAAAGATACGGCCCTAATACTGATCCCTGGGGACAGCCCATTGTTAGCGGTTTCGACACTGCATAGTGGCCAAGTTTAAGCTTTGCTGTTCCATGTGAAAAATATGTATAGATAAGTGAGTATATATTACTACACACACCACGAGCTTTTAATTTCAAAAGTAACATCGGCCACCATGCATTGTCAAAGGCGCCAGATATATCTAAGAAAATACCTAATACATATTGACAATCTGATCTAGTGACTGTTTCCCTAACGGATATAACTGCGTCTACAGTGGACCTACCTATTGTGAAACCAAATTGTTTTTCATGAAATTTAACCCCACCCGGCAAAAGTCGAGGAACGATAAGGCGTTCTAGCAACTTCCCTAAAGATGGTAATAGGGTTATAGGTCGATACGACTTAGGGTCATCTAGTGGTTTATCACCACCTTTTGGTATTAACCTTATGTTACCGGAACGCCAGATACTAGGAAAAATACCCTCTGTAATACAACGCCTATAAACATTTAAGATTGATTCCCCAGAGATTTTACAAGCCTCTATAATCATTTTGTTTGAAATTTTATCATCACCTGAAGCTTTATTGATGGGTAGAGATCTGACAATATTGATAAATTCGTCAGTGGATGGTAAATCTGACATTGAAGATAAAGGCGGTTGTGCTGCCCATTGTCTAATCTGTTGGTGGTATTCCGTGTCATTATCTTGTCGATCATCGGGTACAAGAGAACCTAGTAGCTTATTGGCTGTCTCTTCTAAACCTACAGTATGTGTATTGTTGAACTTTATGTTATGTATGTATGCAAGTTCAACTGACCTGTTTGCTTTGAATTCATGATATACTGGAGACCATGGACCCTCTTTATCAAGCCTATCGACTATTCTACGCAATAAATTACCCTTAGATTTCTCCACAGCAGCTCTGTAATGAGATCTGGCAACCCTAAGAGCAACAAGGGCCGAAACATGGGCCTCTCCTACTATATTACGTTTCTTAATAATATTAAATTTCCTACGCGCTCTACGAAATCGTCTACGAAGTTCAGCTAGGTGATCACTCCACCAATCACATCTACGAGTACTAGTAAGAGATCTCCGACCAAGAGCCACATCTGCGCAATAAGTGAAAGTGTCTGACAAAATAACAGCACTTTCTTCGGCGGTCAAGTCGTTGCGAGTGCAGTCTCTGACATGAGCAGCAAAGAGCAAACCGAAAAACTCCCAATTAGCACCTTTACTCTTATATCTGAAGTTGCCGGCACCACTATAAGGATCCCGTGCAAATCCAGAAGAAAACCCATAAACGATTAAACGATGATCACTGTTATCACCCATAAACGATTAAATGTGAGTGGAATGGAGAGATACCTACGTAAATTGTATACGATTTTGAGCCGGTAAAAACAGTTTCTCACGATGTCTGAGATATGTTGTTCAAACCGCAGCTCATCATCCATTAATAGACCTAAGTTGCGAGCCACCTGCACGCGTTCTATACACTGATTATCAATATAGATACGACAATTATTGCTTATAATAGAACTTTGCTGATATCTTGAACCCAATACCATATATTTTGTTTTGGAGGAATTTAAAATAAGTGAGTTACGTTCGGCCCACTTGTAAATATTCTGTAAATCTTCATTTACTTTTTGTGTTGCTATAAGAGAATCATTTGGTCTGAAAGAGTAATAAATCTGGACATCATCTGCGTAAATATGGTAATTGCAATGTTTTATCTCCCGTGTAATGTCCGCACAGTACAATATAAACAATAAAGGGCCGATTACAGATCCTTGTGGTACCCCCCTACTGACATCTGATAGGTTGGATCTAGTCACTGTTCCATCTGAATTTCTTAATTCCACAAATTGAGAACGATCACTGAGATAAGAGTCAAACCATCTGATTGTATTACTGTCAAAACCATAATAAGCTAACTTTGAAAGAAGCAACGGAATATTTATACTATCAAATGCCCTGGAAAAATCCAGCAACATGAGGATCGTACCTTTGCCTTCATCCTGAGCTGATAGTATGTTATCCATAACGTCTAGAATAGCAGTTGTGGTACTCCTATTTTTTCTAAAACCGGACTGTAGGTCAGGTGGTAGTATATTATGACTTTCGAGAAAACCACTTAATTGTGAACCAACAACTTTTTCCAATATCTTTGATAAGCAAGGCAAAATACTAATAGGACGAAGATCTTTAATGTTATTTATGTTAGGGGTTTTTGGAATCGGTCTAATTAATGCTGTTTTCCATTTTGTTGGAAACTTAGAAAACAGTATGGACTTATTAATTATAGATGTAATAGTATCCAACGTAAACGGAGTCAGCATTGTAATCATGTCCAAAGTTAAACCATCTATGCCAGCAGCGTTTGAATGTAGCTGCTTTATAATATTACCTATTTTTTTAGCATCTACAGGCTTTAAACTAAAAGTATCTTGGCTGAACCTGTGGAACTCGTAGTATGTCAGGTGTGATATGGACACATTTGGATCTCCAGGAACATCCAGGAAGTTAGTGTTAATGACATTTGCGTCACTGAGATTGGTTGGCAATTCGATTGATTTTTGTGGCAATATTTTTGATTTTAAATTTTTCCATAGTTGTTTAGGATTGTTTACATTATTATTAATATGTTCATTGAAGTAGCACTTTTTATCATTAATTTTTATTTATTTATTTATTTATTTATTTATTTATTTATTTACATACCTACACTAACATTACAGGTAACCTAATGCGTTAGAGTAGTCACAATACAATAGTACATATTAAAATAATTATATCTACTTAACATAATAAACTAGAATTTCCTTAATCTATACTTAACAACTAACTAATACTAAAACTTAACAACCTAAGGCTTTACAGGTCGCTTGATTAAAGTCGCTCAGTTTACAAGTAAACAAATCCAATGTACCAGCCACTATGTTGAGCGTGCGCAGCGCACGCGTCAGAGGTGCACGCTGCAGTAGTGTGGTGCGTGCACTCGGCACTACCAGTAGCTTTGGCATCTTTCGCCTACTATTGTACTCATCTGGTACATTCAGACCAATTTGCGTTAGAATGGCAATATTTGATGTATCACCACGTAGAACCTGCAACAAATATGTGGCTAGTGCTACTTCGCGCCTTATTTCTAATTTACAGTATCCCACCATACCCAGAACAAATAAGGTAGGATACAGTAATGGATAACCCGGGTATACTCCGTATAACTTCAAGTACATAAATCTAAGAAACTTGTTCTGGATTCGTTCTAACATAATTATGTACTTGCTTTCACTCGGACTCCAAATAGCCGAGTTGTACTCCAGATGGCTTTTAACAAGAGCTTCATACAACGCCCTAATAGCCCTTAAATTAGTGAACTGGTTGGCGTGCCTTAAAACGAACCCTAAATTGCGGTAGGCCTTCTTGCAAACATCCACGACATGCTTTCTGAAGTATAAATCCGCAGTGAAGCGGACGCCGAGATCTTTCACCTCCATGACACGTTGCAACGGCTTACCTTCGATGGTATATTGGTGGTGAAGTGGAGTGTGTGTGCGCGTAAACGAGAGCACTGAACATTTGGTCACGTTAAAATGAAGTTTGTTTTCCTGACTCCACTTGGAAACTCTATCTAGATCCCGTTGCAGTATGTCATGATCGGCCATATCATTTATAGCATGAATCAGCTTTAGGTCATCTGCAAAAAGTAGGCATGTCGAGTTACGAACTACTCTAGGCAAGTCGTTCACAACAAGAGTAAAAAGGAACGGCCCTAAATTACTACCTTGGCTGACACCTGAATACGTGTAATACGGTTCAGAAAGACATCCACCACAGTCAACATATTGACGTCTGCCTCGCAGGTAATCAGCAAAGAATGTCAGTGTGTGCTGCGTGAACCCCATGCCAGCCAATTTCAATAGCATCACATCATTATCTACTGTGTCGAAGGCCCTTCTAAAATCTAAGTACACTACATCCACCTGTAGTCCATCATCAACCGCTGGTACAAGTTGCGTCATAAGATGCAGCAAATTACCCATTGTGCCCCGCCCAGGACGAAAACCATGTTGCTCGTCAGACAAATGAGCGCTTACTTGTGTGTATAAGCAGCTGTGAATGGTTGCTTCAAACACTTTGGCCGGAGCGCTAAGAACCGCTACTGGTCTGTAGTTGCCGGCTTCCGTACCGCCCTGACCTTTCGGCACTGGCACCACTCGACTAAGCTTCCACCGATCGGGAAATGTTTCGTTGGCAATAAAAGCATTAAACAAATACAGTAACGGCTCAAACAAAACTGTGCGGCAGTCCTTAAGCAAAAAAGGTGGTATGCCATCCGGTCCCACCGAGCGCTTCGGCGGCAGGCGAGCCAGCGCGCGGCGCACTGCCGACGCTTCTAAGCGACCGAGGTGCGCCCACGCGGCACTCGGCGCCGCAGCAGCGCTCGCGGTCCCCACGTTTAACTCAGCTGGCTTTGGGTTATACACTGAGTGAAAGAAACGTGCAAACTCTTCAGCGCATTCCTGGTCTGATAGGATTTGACCGTTCCTGTTTAGCCTGTACTGATTCGAATTCCCCCTTTTGGACCTAATATAACTCCAGAAAGCTTTCGGATCTGATGCAAAATGGCTCTGCAAGCTATCACGATGCCGGTTATGAGCAAGAGCAGTCTTAGCTTTGACTCTCGCGCGACACCGAGCAAAGGCCTCATAATCACTAGAAGATTTACTTATCTTATATTTTTTATGTAGGCTGTATTTTAATTTAATATCCTTAATTATATCTGATGTGTACCACACAGGATAAAAATTGTTACTATTTTTACGCTGTGGATGTTTTAGAGGTACACACACATCAAATACTTCAGTAATCCTATCGTAGAAAAAGTTTAAAGCTAAATTTGGGTCAAAATTAAATAATGTAATCTCAGCCAGCTTTTTTAAATCTTTATAATATAGTTTGTCTTTATCGGTCCTAGTGCGCCTATAACTTTTCAAAGCGTTATCGCGCAAGTGCATCATATATCTTACATTACTTGTAAGCCAGGGGGAAGGCAATTCCTTAATTTTCTTAGATCTAAGAGGTGCATGAAGGTCAAACAAAAAAGTAACCGCATTACTGTAATACGACACGATGTCATCAATATCCTCTAAAGATTCTATCCATTTCCAGTCAATACACTTGACGTCCCTGCAAAAACGATCTTTGACCGAAAATGCACGACTTTAGGCGCGATTTTGGGTTTTTTAAAAAGAAACTCACATGTAATAAAAGCATGTCCATTAATTTTCCCCATACAATCCACCGTGATATTCCGGACAGATGTACTAGTGCATATGACGTCTATTAAGGAGGAAGAGTTATCAGTGAAGTGTGTAGGGGTTGTCACAACCTGCATTAGACCTGTACAAGACAAGAAAGTTTTAAAAATATTTGTCTTTATGTCAGAATCATTAAGTACGTTAATGTTAAAGTCTCCCATTATGATAAGGTGGTCGAAAGTTGAAAAGGAGCCAATAGTGTCCATAATCGCGTCCATAAATGTTTGTGTATCCAACCATGGAGGGCGATATGCTGTGCCGATGATAATCGTATTATTATTAATTTTAGTTTTAAGCCACATCTGCTCAATCAATCTGTGGTCAGGATAAATACAGGTACGTACATTAAGGCCACGGCGCGGCGTATAAAAAATCCCACGCCTCCACCGCGACCATTGTGGATCCAGGTAGGACGAGGTACATGCCTCAAACGATACTCAGGCACGGAGGGAGCACGCCCCTCTTCACCTCGCCTCAACCAGGTCTCATTAATACCCATAATATCAGGTTGATGATTTAACATGGCAGAAATAAAATTATCCTGATGAGCATTTAAAAAACCTACTTTAAAATGTTTATTGTTAGTCATTAGAATATATTAAAATAATTAATACATAATAACCTTTGTAATAAGGGTCGATATATAAATATGAATAATCATTAGTCATGAAGTAGCAATAAAATATTACAAAACAATTATTATGGTATGAATTTAAATAGCAATTATGGGAAAAAATAATATAAATAATTATCGAAACATAGATTACAGTGCCCATAGAAATCAATATAAACAATCTATTAAACGGCGTAAACAAAGTATCGCCGTATAAATTATCATAGCAGCTGGTATAATATATTTCATAACTAAAACTCGTATTCACTCGGGACTTAGGATGATAAACAAAAGTTGAAATTATACTATTAGTCACACAAACGCGCCATATCTGAATTTTATCAATAAAAACGTACAATACTCTTACAATAACAATAATATGAATTAGGGAATATATATTGCTTTCAGTTAAATGACTTAAAAAAATAATTATGATACAAAAACCGGTTATTACTTTTAAACAGAGGTAATAACAAAAACTAATACATTGAATTAGGTGCTTATTACTCGTGGAATCAAACAGTATCAATACCAAAAACACGCTTTATGTCGGATTCAGATTTGATGGCGAAGGTGGGCTTACCCTCTGCTTGTTTAGCAAATATCCGACCTCGCTTGGTCCATACAAACCGCCATTGCAGCCGAGCTCGAGCTTCCCTAGCCTTGTACAGTAGAATGCGATTAAATTTTGTAAGCCGCTCGTTAACATAGAACGGGCGCGACTCTGTTGCTAGGCCGAAGTCAGCCGTATTAGCCCCGCGCCGAACACGCATACTCTGTAGTAGCTCATCGCGCAGCGCCTTGCGCGCTAGACGGACCACGAGTGGGCGCGAGCGCAGTCGATATTCTAGTTCTTGTCACGGGAACAAAAAATCTACAAATATATTTTTAACTTGTAGAAATTTCAGCAAAATGTGGTGTTCATTCTACACTTGGTGACAAAGACGCTTTCGGTACAGTCTATGGTTCCATTAAACCTATGGACTTTCAATACTATGAGCATTATCTACTCACGCGTTGTCGACCCTACAGATAAATTTAATATTTACTGACGTTTTAATAATTATATTATGTCAAGAGTATTGATCAGAATCAATCAGAAGAATATTCAAATCGAATGTCGTACTTCACCAGTATTTATATTATTATAAGTATTTTAACCTGTTCATATAGATAATCAACCACGTTCACCGTACATATATAAACAATATAGGCATTATAATATTTAAAATCAAATTCATAATCAGGGTCAATAACTATTGAAAATCTATAGAACTCTATAAATTTCTATAGAATTTTTGACTACATGAGAGATAATAAATAAGTACTAAAAAGTAATAAATTGAAGAGAGACATTATTCAAGTAACAAACGAGTGTGCGATACGTCACAGTAAGTTGGAACACTTTAAAGTTTTTCCGCGTAGCGGTGGTGCTGTGCAGATCCAACCGTGGACTGAGAGAGAGCGGGATAAATGATTGATGGCGGCCCTCCAAGTATAAACTCGATTATCCGTTGAGACGCGAACAACTTACAAGTTTTGTGTAACGATGGATCAGGATTATTTGAAACTTTCCCCCACGGGAAAAAATCGACTCATGACAATCATATTTGAGTTGAATATCAATGACAATGGCTTATCTAAAATATTAGTCTGGCAATTTTACGTTACACTCGTTGGTTACCTTTTATGAAGATTTATTTTAAAAATATTGATTTTATTATTATATGTATTATATTCTTTATTGTACACCATAAAAATATATTTAAAGATTTACCTTCATTATAAAGTAAGGAGTACAAAGGCGGTCTAATCGTTAATGGCAATGTCTTTTAGGCAATCTTTGGATGAAGATATGTTGTTAGGTTTAAATAGTAGGTACTACTTTAAATATAAGATAGATTGGTTGCCATAGTACAAGCTCTACTTAGTTTGTTATCAGATGGCAGTATATCAGTTGCCCCAAGATAATAATATAACCTTTTTCCCGTGGCTACGCTCACATAGGAACCGTTTTTATAGCGTATACCGTATTCTAACACATAAGCACTGATATACAAAAAACTGTATATTAATGTATATAAGCTTATAACACTGAAAACTTTCACCAAAATCCATTCAGTAGTTTTTCTAGGATTGAGCAGCAAAAATTCAAATATCCTCACAAACTTTCGCATTTATAATTTTAGTAGTATTGTTTATCCGCCGCGTCGGCGTCGCGTCGCCCGGAGCAACCAAAATGCAAATGCTGCACAATACACCTTTAACTTTTCCTTCAGTAACAGATAATGATATTGTCTCTTCTTGTTTTTAAATTTGTTATATACTTAGTCGGTAAACAAGTATATGGTCCACTTGATTGTAAGCAATTACCGTAACCTAAGGACGCTTGCAATATCAGAGGTTAGATACTTCTGCAAGGTGGTGGTCCTTACCCAGTCGGGTCTGCTCATATGTAAGGTATCCTAACTCTCTTAAAGTTGTAGTTTATTTATATCAGTGACAGAAGGCATACCACTTCAGTATTGTTTAAGTAATTAAATCTTTTTCTTTTTTTACTGTGTTTAATTATTTGGCTATGGTCGTGAGAAGGAGGTTTTACCTCTACTCGACTTCGGTTCACACAGTTATAAGTTATTTCTTTCTAACGATAAATACATTTTAGGGTGAAGCGAGACTGGGGTTTTCTAAATAATAATAATAATATTTTCTGGACAACTCACACATCGCTATCTGATCCCAAACTAGGCATAGCCTGTACTATGGTAACCAGACAACTGATAAACTTACTTATATATTTCTAAATACATACATATTTATAGATAAATTACACCCAGACACAGAACAAACATTCGTGCTCATCAATCAAAGATTTGTCCTGGGTGGGAATCGAACCCACGACCTCCGGCGTAGCAGTCAAAGTCACTAACCACTAGACCAACATGCCAGGTTAAATAACTTTTTAATTAGAATAACTTGTTTTAAATTGAACATGACGTAATTGTTATATTTCTGAAATTGTCGTTCATTATCATTTAGTCGTGCGTCATAGCGCTGATGACCACCTTCCACTACCGCTGGCTGTGGGTGAAATACCGTATTTATAGCTTATAGCAATTACCCCGTGTATTAATAAAATTAAATTGTAATGGGTATGATTAACGTCTACCATCAGAGCGTGATCGTTGTCATATTATCGCCCCAGGATATTGGTAAATTATTTATTGAAACGGCGCAGTTGTACAGAGGGAAAGTAACGAAATTGTAATACATTAGGTAGGTATGAGTATGTCATGATTTGATCATGATACTATAATACTGTATTACACAATACCGAATATAATGTTATACCAGGTTAGCACTTCAGGAGGCAACCTTCCGATCCTGATGCTCCGTAAGAACTGAAGTAAAACCAATGAACCATATAGGCAGTACTAAAGTGAATATCTCTTTGTAGTTTTTTTTACACTGTATTTTTTTACACTAGGGCTTTAAGATGGAAGTAACCCTGGGATAGGAATACGTTTCTTTCAAAACGCATTCCTAAATGAGCGCTGGAGACCTGTACTCACACACAGGAACACAACTACATCGCTGTGTGTAGTCATTTGGCTGTGGTCTTCTGTAAGGTGGAGGTCCTTCCCCAGTCGGGCTTGCTCGCTAGTATGGTGCCCTACCTCTCTAAAAGAATTGATATACATTAATTAAATAATTTAAAACTAGCTGTTGCCCGCGGCTCCGCCCGCGTGGATGTCGGTTATCGCTGTAAAAAGTAGCCTAAGTGTTATTCCAGACCATAATCTATCTCTGTGCCAAATTTCATCCAGGTCCATTTAGTAGTTTTTACGTGAAAGAGTAACAAACACCCATCCATCCATACATCCATTCTCACAAACTTTCACATTTATAATATTAGTAAGGATTTAGCAGATAGTGCTAAGTTTGAAGGAAAATAGGAAACCCACGTGTCTTAGGTAACATTTTAAACGCATGCCAAAACTAAAAACCCGCACGCGTAGATTTAGGCCTGAGCCTTCTCTGCTCTCGTGGTAGGTCCGTACCCAGTAGTGGGACATTATTATTATAAAAACATTTCGCCATTATCCGCAGTAACAAGTTACTTTTTAAATCTGTTACTGTGGGTTCGAATCCCACATGGAATAAATAGTTGTGCGATCTACAGATTCTAATCTGGGTCATTGTTTAAAAGACATCTTCCACTCTAGTAACAAGCCCGTATTTAAAGGGGAATTTTACAAACATACAAATTTATGAGCATAAAGTACACCCAAACTTGGGCAAACATTTATGGATTATAAAGTTTTGTCCCGTATGGGAATCGAACCCACACACAACACTCGGAGTGGTGTTGGTGGCGTAGTGATAACCTTGTTAATATCTCAATGATACCCGTGTGAAGCAGGGTACGCTTGCTAGTATTTAATAAAATTCCCATCAGTACTAATCAAGCTATATTGAGAGATTAATGAATTCAAAAGTTTATTTGAGTTGAGAATCTGTAGAATTTGATCAGTTCAAAAACATTGGTAGCAGAATTCGCACTAATGATGAGTTTTGGTTGAAAACGAAAGCCGAGAGAGTAGGTTTTACTCCAACTTCACTGAATTATTAAATTTTCCAATTTTCAGCACACGGGCCTGAACCTAATAACATTTGTAACTAGCAAGTGTATATTGAAATTTTATTGACATTTTCAGATTTTATATTATGGCAACATTATAAATGATGCTTTTCTATTTTTAAATCTTATTTAGAATTTATTAGACTATATTACTTTATCGGCTTATTGTATTCAATATTAATATGAAATCAGATAAAGAAGTTCAGCAACTATTATTCGTAACGTAATACATATTTAGTAAGCCAATTATGAGTGTAAACGAAGCAAAAGAATATGAAAAGAGTGTAGCTATTGGCGATTTGTCTACCCCTCAGAGAAATTGCTTTAATCTATCTATAACAGTTTAAAATGACCGGAGCTGTGACGGTGACGTAGACGCCGTGTGCATCCGTACACTTCAATATTAGTTTGTTCTGTAGGGACAGTCGGCAAAATGCGACGAAGCAAAATTGTTTCGTCGTTTATTATTCCGAGTTTTAATCAAGAAAGAAACTCGTGTCGGGAGACGGCGACGTCTGGGAAATATCCACAATGTCGCCGTTGTGATCCGCCCCGTCCACATTAATCGTGTGTAAAATATCCAGCAAAAAGCTCATTAAGAGCCAGCTCGTTTCTCTCTCTGTGCTGGACAATGTTTACACAGAACTTTGTGGTAGTTACACTAACTGCAGACAGTTGAGACAGTATAACAACCACTGCTCTCAAAACACCACTAAACATTGTGTTTATTATGAATATTTCTTTTGTTGTATTGAAAATTTTGCAGTTAATGTTCGTCTTTATGCTTTGTTATATATGGCACTTTATTTAATATCTTCTCTAGGGTTTTGGCATTTAAACGCCTATATTATGTAGGTCGGGGATCAGACTTGTCTTTATTGCCTTTATTAATATCATCTAAGACAATGGGGATTTCCTCACGATTTTTTCTTTCATCGTTAGCAGATAATAAATCTATTCATGAGTACATCATTATAAATTTCACAAAGTGAAATTCACATTGGTACTCTCACTAAAATGTGAACATTTGTAAGTCAGTTACTTTCCATTTTACTTGCCACTTCTCCAGCTTTTTCTCGTGATCACTGTATATTATGTATGGCAGAATAGTTGCGAGACTGTTCCGTTTTTCAAACGTCAGCAGAACTCAGTAAGAATATCAAGCAATACCGAAAATAAATTGCATACTTTGATAGAGTGTACGGCGCGTCATTCAGGTGGAAACTAGGAATGTTCGCGCATATGTAGGGGAAGGAGTGGAATAGGTAGCGTCATAGTATAAACAAGTAAGTAGTAAAGAAACTGAGTCAAATACCTACCCCGTCGTGCCAACTTTCGGCATCGCATCGATTATCATAAATATATTATTAGGCTGGGACTATTTAATGCATAACAAAGGGGCTTGCGAGATAACACACACTCTAAGTACTTATTTATCGGTTTTTACGTAACTATAAATATGATTCTCTACTATCTATTCTTCATACTATAGCAGCGTCTCGACGCAGCAGCGTGCCGCTCTGCGCCCTACTGTCGCTCACAAATGCGATTTATTCGGGCTACTTTGCAGACTCTATTTTGTTATGTTTTCGTATTCGGCAAACTAATTCGGCGTGAAGTGCAAAGGGGGATTGCCCATATATTGTGGATTAAATATACCTAATAAAGTGACGCCTAAAATTGGTTTAGTATTCTGTGACCCTGACTAGTGAGTCGAAGGTTGTGAGTTCGATTTTTACTCAGTATTTTTATATGATGTCTGTGTCTAATGAAATTTATCTTTAAATATTTAAAAACCTATTTTTATGAACTGATCGGTTAGTATACTAAAGGCTTTGTCAGGTTTGAAATAGATAGGCGTTGTGTTGCTTTAAGATATTATTATCAACTTAATAATGGCGAAACGCAAAATATTGACATTATAAATTAGGTCACCAAGTGTTCAGTCAGCGATAAAAAAAATCAATAGGTCTCTATCTATTCCAGTCATGTCGCACAACAAAGTATCAGTCGGTTGCGCTGCTCTCATTTACAGTTAATCCTATTTGATATATTGGCCCATTACGAGCGCTGTCCCAGCTTGCTTCTCGTTCAGATTGTAAGAAAATACCAAGTAACGATGGCAGTATACCTTTATAGTCTCGGACAGTCGAGCTGATATCGACGGTGGTTGGCGACGTAACGATGTTCACAAAAACGGTAATACCCATTCCCCGCGCCAATGATCACGAACAAAGTTGGATCATGTATTACACATACATGATCTGAACAATGATGATGATATAAACAATTTCCAAAAAAATTGGATATGGTAAAGCAATATTGATTGATAACCCAATTTATGTGCATTCTTGTGAAGTGCCGCATCTCAATGACAGTTTATCATACATTTTTCTGGGAGTCGTTTTTTTAACTTGAACAAATTGGATCGCACTTGGAATATAATACCGACGTATCTTAGTTAAGTGCAAGTTGGTAATAGTGAAATGGACCGTGTACGTCTGTCTTTGGTATCAGAACATCACTTACCGGCAACATGATACCAACTCTATTCTGACTCTGTGTGGTTCTATTTTTAAACAATTAAAACCATAATACATATATTATTCACAAAAAATATATGGAAATAATATTTTTTTAACACAGCGAAGCTATCTTGTTTTGTTAAGGTTATTAGGTGTTTAAAGGGTCGACAATGCTTGAGTGTCAACCCTGGTGTTGCAAACGTCCATAGGCGGTAACTCCTTACCGTTAGACGGGCCATGCGCTTGTTTGCCTTCTTGGTCGTATAAAAAAATAAGTTTTTATGGCCACCTCCAAACTACAAATTACATCATTATTCCGCGGACACTACGACAGAATAAAGTACTCGCCAAGACCAATACAATGATCTTACATGGCCAGGATATCTTCTTTAGTCCATTTGTTTTTAACCATAACTATATATTCTATTTTATTCTTGTGATTGCGCAATCAAATATTAAGGAACATAATATAGATATAATTAATATAGTACGCTAGTAATTACGGCTCAAGATGTCGATGATGACAGTTGAAGTTATAACGTTATCTCTAATTCGTCTTCCAATTGGAATATAAATGCTTTCAAATTTACTTTACAAGGAGCAAGTTCTAGTTAAAAAATAACGTGAATAAAGTTGTCTGGTATGGTAAAGTTATTCAAGTATAAAGAGCGCAATTCATTTGTTTCATACCTGTCCTTTATCTAACTTAGAATTTCATGTTTAAATGTGACATTTTAGATTGATGCAGGTTGTAAAAACGGAAAATAAATCTTTGAAAATATTGAAAGAAAAGAATTCGTCAATAAAAAAAAACAGTTTTATACTACACTGACAGATATATAAACTGCATCATAGTACAGAATATGCATAATTGGAAACTTTTTTTTCTTTCTTTTTTTTTTTTTTAGTATGATGATAATAACTTTTAGTTTTAGTTACTAACATAGTATAAGTTATATTGTTACTAACACTATGGATCTCTGGTTCTGAAAATAAATGATTTTTATTTTTTATAATGAACTTTCAAATTATCAGCCTCTTCATCAATTAATCAGCCCGTTCTCATGCCAATTGAATATTTTTAACTGCTGGAAACGTTTTTATATTGAATAGAATCTTTTTTTAAAACTCATTCTGTGCTTTGATGCAGTTTACTTGTGTCGCAGGTAGCAAACAAGCATACGGCCAGCCTGATGATAAGCAGCTACTGCAATCTATACACGCCTAGAACATCACTCGTATTGTGGGGTCAGAAATACATATATAAAACCAAGTTTTGATGTTGGGTATTCCCTAGTGCCAATAAAATATTCAAAAAAATAATTCAATAAACGTTATCATGATCTGATATCAATCTATTTTGTAAGCACGCTTTCGCCTAATAATAAAGGCGGGTTAGGGGAGCTTTTAAAAGTCGGTTTTAAACGTGATACATTATCAAAGTGGCGTTGCTTTAGAGCTTTCTTTAGTATCGGTGAAGCGACTCGCGGATAAATGATTGATGGCGGTGTCACGTCACACAGCGCTATCACGCGCGACTTTCACTTTGGTACAACGAAAATATTTTACACGTTACGTGCCAAATGTCGGATGAAATGAGAAAAAGATCTCACACTCAATGATACAACTGAATCCGTAAATATAAAACAATTCGCGAAAAAGGGAACATGTCTTGTGTTAAAAGGGGCTGCCCTTTGAAAACATACAAAAATTACACCCAGATTCGTAAGATTTTTTTACTGCAACACGTCGCGCAGTGGTAAATGTCACGGTAATCACTTAAGCCACCAAAACAACTATGTAGTCATCGTACATGTTTGTAACATTGCTTGGTAGTTCTATAATTGCATATTAAAAAAGTCAAAATAGCCACAACATAACAGGCAAGCGAGCAAACTAGGGAAGGACCTCCACCTTACAGAAGAGAGAAGAGTATAGCCAAATAACTACAAACAGTGGTGCCCTACCTCTCTTATTATTTATATCATAATATAATATTAAAAGAAAATAAAATCTATGAGAATAGCAATTCATTTTTATAATAATACTTCAATATGCGTCGAAGGTGTACGAGGGAGTAGCTACTCTCTGTAGCTATAGTTATAGAGGGAGGGTCCGTCTGGTACTACGAACTCATAACATAATAAATAGGATTCCAAGAGAAAGTTTTCCAGACATGAATCCGTGTTTGTTTGTACATCATTTCCTTATTTCAAAATATTCAAATGCAGGGTGAATCTCCGTGCAAGTACATATATCACACCGTTAGATTTAGCTTTGAGGAAAACTTAAAAGAGCCGCAAAGGTTCATTTGAATGGAACTTGGTGTATAATTTGCATACTTATTTACATTATCTCTGCAGCACACAAGTGGGGCCCTTTCATTATCAAATTCGCAACATAGGGGGCGGGTGGAGCGCCTCGCCGCCTGAATACAAAGTTGAACTTGAAAGTGATTATCACTAAATTCCATGCAAAAAATATCACCCGATTAACGACGCAATAAAACTACCAGTGAACGCACAAAGAAATCTATTGAGTCGCTGAACAAATAAAAACAGTATTTGAATTTATTTGCTCACCTAACTAGTATTTATTTACTTGAGCTTGGTTGTATTGAATAAAACATTAACTTATAATGTCAATTGGTTAAAAACTTTTACGATATATTTTGAAAAATAAGAATTTACCTAAATATATCTTATATTAAAGGTATCAAAGAGCAATTTTCAACGAAATAAAAGGTCTACGAACTCGCGTAGAACAGCTACGATCTGTCTGCTACGGCGTATTATAAAGCCGGTTTAATGAGAGAGAGGAGTTCGAGTTTTTATACAATTGAGATGCAATTTCATCCATTTTTGTGAGTTTTAGTTGAGGGTTATCTACACAGAGATAATTAAATTCAACCCTTTACTAAGCAAAGGAAAGACTCGTAAATTAGAAAACTAAACTGCGGATCTCACCCCGGGATTCAATTAGCTGCTAATCATATCTGGAGGGTGTGAACAGATCGATCGTGGTACCCTTCCGTATATACCAAGTGTACATGACGTGACTTCAAATAACGGATTGTTTATTTATGCTTTATTACGAGCTTATATCGATGCTTACATTAATCAATTAGATATTTTAGTATTTTTAAAATTTATCAATTGCTCGTAGGGCTAAGCAGAATATATGATCGAAAGCTACGTAGACATAATTATACAGGCCATAATTCCAGACTCAAATTTCATCAAACTAATCATTCGAAAAATAAGAATTTTATCAAACGAAAACTCACTAACATAGACACAAACTTATGCCTCAGGATGGCACTTTACAGAACAAAATGTCAGTGTCTATTAGAATATTAAGCCTAGAATGTAGTAAAATGTTGTCAAAAACATTCTGTATCGCGAGTGTCGACATACTTGTGTACTAGTGGAGCGTTCGACACCTGTACTAGCGACTATCAAATAAATGTACCGATGTATTGGGTTCATAAAATGTATCTTTGTTGTTGCGAATATCCGGAAACGACACCAATAGCAAATGCACTTGAACGAACGCTCACATTTCCGATCCCTTTTCAACCGCCTCTCGCTAGCAGGGCTTCTTTCATTGCTATCTCTCGCTACTTCGTTGAAAATTTTTACCAACCCATTCAACTGTAAAGTCTTGCATTGCACGTCGACATACTATAATACTTTTATGTACTCTGTGTGATTGTACGAATATCAGGTGCAGACATTTTCTAATATTACGCAGATACGTGTGCATAGCATCATGCTTGTATTATTTAAAACTATTTCTGTCATAATAATATTGCATTATAAAGGATCTGTAGCAGCCATGCGGATGATAATTCTGCAATGTTAAATATTTTTGCTGAGGTCATTCCGTAGATGAGTGATTTCTAATACAAACGTCGCCATCGTCGAAATTTGAGCGTAATACACGTTCTTAACACTTATTAATGTAATTTGTAATGTATTTGTTCTTGTTTATATGCATAGTGTACTTGTGGTTGCACATACACGTGTGCATTATAATACGTTTCGCAAATTAGCTAATTTATAAAATATATATCTAGAGCACTTATTATTATGAAAATATAATTAAACAACGCCGTCCGTAGATTTGGGCGTTACAATACAGTTTGTCGTCCACCCTTCCGACGAAACTAATCGCATTGTATACCCTTATTTTATCGCCTACGAGACACATTGTCATGTTTTAAAATACACTTTACTTTTTCCCAAGCAATGCTAATATTGAAAGCGCAACAAAATACTTAAAATTGTTTTATAAAAGCTGTATATTAGTACTACGTCTAACCGTGACGAAGTGTTCGTGCCAAACTATTTAGTTAACGCAAATAGTTGAAAAGGAACGTATTGTTATCGCACGTCGTTGCTCAAGAATGTGAACGATAGAAAGTTCACCGACGAATATACCACGCAAACTATCACGGAACAACACCAAACTATTGACCTGAGCTTAAACATAGACAGCTTTTAATAACATGAAATTGCCTCGACATCATTTAGTCGCTGCAAATATTACTTTAATCCCAGAGCAATAAAGTTTAAGCGTCTGAGCTTGCGGGGAATGCAATAAAACCTTTAGAAATTAAAGGCGTGCTTGTGAAATCTCGGTCGTTTCTTTCTAACCAAGGTCAGAGAACGTATGAGTGGAGTGTTGTCTCTATTGCGTGAGCATCGCGTTTATATTGCGGAGGCGGCTGCAAGACGACGGCGATGAAAATTCTTGGTACCTCAGTGTTATCTTATGAGGCAGGTTTACGTTTAATATTATGTTATCATGTCAAGAATAAATGATATCTGAGGGCGGATTTAATATAGTTTATGAACTATGAATTTAAATAAAATATTCTCTCGTTTACCTTCAAATTGTTATTTTGAGCCTCGCAGTGGTAAATGGCGAGGTAACCACTAAAGCCACTGAACCAAACTTGAACTTGCAGTCTTTGGGCATCTATTGTAAGTTTCTTGACAGATAAACAAAGTGAATAAACCCAACCCAAAACCCCAAAACTTGGGTACTCGTGATCGGCAATCACACTCAACGAACACTAGACTTACAGGGCAGTTATTAATACTAACATAAGTTAGGAATCAGTTTCAGCTAGCACACTTTGCATTTCGTGAATCTATATAAAAAGAAAAGAGAAAGAATGTAAAAAGATAATCAGTAAAATGCCAAGGCCGAGTCTCAATGTCAGAATAAAAAAGTGAATATTTTTTACTCAGCAATCGTAATTTGGTTCCATCAATCAAGTAGACTGCTCCCATTTGATAATAGAAGCTTTCTATGTCACGTCTATCCACAATATATTTTACTAGACTGACAAAACCTAGCTTTAGTGAAAGTCCTCAACAGTTCGTTTTTTACTGCAACTAACTCCCTGAATGTCCTCACCCACATAGGGCGGGGATGGCGTCCCTGTGAAAGCAGGTTTATGACTAACACGTGCCGACCCGAAGGATGTTGGCTGAGCCTACCATATTGATCACACTTAAAACTCACAAAAACTACATATTTTCGAATCTTCGCTTTTTTTAAAATGTTATCTAAATATTGCAAATCCGTCTACCAAGAAAATCTCTTCTCATTTCTCGGGTTAATAATATATAGTTTTGACACTCACAAATAACGTGGCGATCTATTGGTAAAATAATTTTTATAACCGGTTCATTACATTACCCCCTACAACCTCACAAAACCACAAATTTACCTCTTTATAATATTAGTATAGATAGAAGTGTATATATTATTATAATCTAAATATAATCCATATGTTTACTATAATATTATAAGTGAGAAAGTAACTCCGTTTGTTTGTAGTGATATATATAATATCATATGTAAAATTTTCTTCTTTCTTGTATATTAATACGTGAAGCAAAAACTTCGGATTCCTTTTAAAGAATTTTGCGCGCACGGAGTAGTATGAGATTATGTATAGCAAAAGTTTATACGGAGATGGAGTGCTGTGCTATATTTATTATTAAACATGAAACACAATAAAATAAAACAACAATTAACTATAAATAACTAGTCATGTAAATATCTTATGAAATAAATAATTAGACTTCCCCTTAATAAAGCAAAACGTACAAGAACTCATTGCCAACATTCATTCTACTAATGTCTAACGTAGTCTTGGTAATATTATAAACGCGTGAGTTTGTAAGGATAAATTCTTTCCTTCACGCACTAACTACTGGATGTTTTGTTTTAATACGTAGAGTCATCCTCTTTACAATTTTATAGTATATACGTCCATGCGGGTAAATAATGCCTTATTTGCGAGCATATATATGAACGAGATCAATCGCAATAGCATTAATTCAAATATCTACTCAATTTAACGCTATACCTTCTAATATTTTTTCATGTAAGTACCTACATATTTTATTCTTTGTATTTATATTATTTCTAACAAATATTAATATTTAACTGTCGATACCTTTATCGACTGAATATTTTTAGTATCAACATTCAAGTATATATGCTTAGTAATATATCTCTATACTCTTTTTGACGTTACGTGAAAGACAAGCTTGTTTTACATTTTGTTTGTACAATTTATTATACTTTTTGTACAAAGAATGCCTTACGAGTATTGACAGGTTTCTTTCATATCATATTTACTGTACACTGTAGTGTAATTGGCATTTTTTCACCTTTTACTTTTTTGTACCTACCACGTTCTATGGAACTCTAATACTGAAGTATTCTTATTTTTTAAACGAAATAATTGATTATTACATACATACATACATAGAAATCATCACGCCTGTGTCCCAGTGGGGTAGGCAGAGACTATGGTACGCTACTTGCTTCGATCCAAACATACTTCCTTCGCCTACTCTGTATTCATCATCCTCTTCATGCATGAACGTCGATTCTGGGTACTTTTAATTTGGCCCTTTTTTAGCAAATCCCCTACTTGGTCGCTGTATATTCGCCTAGGGCGGCCCCTACCGACTTAATTATTATTATTGTTTAAATACTCAGTTGGGGGGTAATAGGTATTATATAATATACCTGCTACCCCCAACTTCTTCATTATACATTTTATTATTAGCCATGACTGTCTTCTCACTGCAGAGCAAATGCTTCCCTCTCTTTCTTCCATAGGTCACAATCAAGACCTCTGACTGTGATTACAATATACATTCATTTTCGTAAATATTACAGAAAATAAAGTTAAAAACTAATGTTATTTAGCAACCAGTACGGCAAAGCCAATACAGTATCTTATAATCTCAAATCAATCACGGTATCGCTAGCTGGTGAAAAAAGCTATTGGTTAAGTTTTTCCTGTTATTATATTAAATGCGTTGCGCTATATTTGTCAACAAGAACCAAGTGATGGATCGTTTATAATTTATTTCTTCGTATGGATGCCACCATACCGCCCGCTTTACAAGCAACGTCAGCAAAATTGGCTCCTTGGGGACTTTTCCTCCAATTATCGGTGAACGTCGGGGTTGGTATTGTTGATCGGTATAAAATACGATACGAAAACCTGTCTTTGTACGCACCAAAAGTATATTAAACCGATAAGGGTAAACAAATTGCAATACTTGTGAGCCTTATTACCCGTCACATCAATCATAGAACCCCAGAAGTATACGATTACCTTGGCAACGTTTCGTCTCGAGTATCTCAATCATAGTTGATGCTTTCGTGTTTGTATGATTTATTTTAATAAGCAGTTACATAAAATATGGTTTTCACGGCAACCACAACGAAAAATATTTTTATTTATTAAGGTTTCTAATAATATATTTGTCCTTATAATAAAACTTACTACTACTAAGAATGATTTATTTCTTGTTGTTTGCCATTATAATCAATTTATATAATAACGTCAAATTTTAGATACTTTTGTATGTAATGATAATTTTCCAGACCGTTTCCTGTCATGGTGGCCACTCTCAATGTCCTGCTGTGTTTTTATAAAAAGGCCACCCTTCTCCAGACTGACCGCGACAGCTATTACTTAGTTACTATTACAAATCCCTTAACTTTTATATTAATTGAATAGCTTTTGCCATTGTCTTTGCTTGCATACCATCCTTTTAAATATTAAATAAGCCATATGCTTTTCCAGTATAAACACACTATAATACTGTCAACTTTTATTAAAATACGGTTAGTAAGTAGTTTTAGCCTGATTATTTATCATTATTAGATAAATAACGAAGAAATTTTCATAATTATATTATTAAAATACCTAGTCTCATGTTACATACAAGATTGATTTGCAATTTTCAATACAGGTTACCTACGTTGTGAAGACAGCTAATAAATTTGCACCACACAATGTACGATCAAAGAAAGGAAGCATCATGACTGACTTGAGTGAATGAATACTGGCATAAAACAGAGCATAAAAAGTAATCTATCCAGACAGCAGAAAAAGGATATAAAGAAAACTCTATTAATATCGCGTTTAATCACGAACGCCACAACAAAAAGACAGGAGTAGACTTTATGAGCGGCTGTTTACAGTAGCAAATAATAAAAAAAAATGTAAACGACGGTGTGACGTCACAGGCCAGTGAGCCGGAGCGAGCGGGCGCCTGGGCGGGTGAAGCGCACCGCCCGCAACGCTCCGCAAATACGAGAGATAGCCTCGGCCGGAAATTCAATCAGCTCGCACGGAGATTCGATCAAGATACGGCTAATTAAAATACCTAACTTTTTACCTAAATACACCTTCAAATCAACTCCACCGTACCCGATACAAATCTTAACAATTGTAAAATGGAACAGCGATTTTCTGATTAGAAATAGGTATTGGTCGGTTGAAGTAATTTCAATATTGGAACATTCTATATAATTGAGTGCAGATAAAAGATTTTATTACGTGTTCATGTTAACACAGAATATAGATGGATTTGACTTTTAATTACGTACCGCTATCCACATGAGGCAGATAGTTAAAAGGGAACGTGAGACTGAGGTGGCTCTCGACTTATTTATTGTCCACTATAGAAATTCAATATGGTGGCGATCCGACGCGGTAGAAGGTAATTAAAAATACGTCACTCGCAGCCGACCTTTCAATTCGTGCATATATATCGAAATTCGGAATGAATCATTTCTCGTTTATATTTGTACGTTACTGTTCTATCTGCGGGTATGTACTATTTATTGTTAGCTGATAGAAATACAACTGGACAGCTTTTTATTACCTGTGGTTTCATAACTTAGATCTCTCGATATCGCTATATAATTTGCTGATGTTGTTGTTAGTGGATTCAATGTTTGTGATATTGAAAAACAACATGAAATCAAAAGTTATGTTATTATTAAAACAGGCACAGTGTGTATTATATTTATAGTTTTTTTAAGAGAGTTCTAAGACGGCGATGATCTGATGTCGTGCCGAAGCAGTATGTTTTTTTTACTGCCAAACAAACAAGCATATGGACCGCCTGATAGTGAATTACCGTAGCTTACACACTACTACACGCTTGTAATATCTGGAGCATCAGTCGCGTTTTACCGATCTGAAAACGTTTAGCACTAGGGTGCACTAAAAAACGTAATTAAATATCGCGAGGAAACCTGTGTATGTGAAATAAGGCCTTAACCTTCTTAGAGAAGACGAGACCCGTTCTCAGCAGTGGGTCATATTATATTATATATGTTGCTATTATCGTTATTATTATATAATCAAAAAAGATCCGTCCCTCTCTCTCTCTTTTAACACGTCATGAGCCCTCAGAAGTTATCCACTGATAATCCCGCACCGTAAGAAGCGTTATAACATCTGAATTCGATTGAATTCGCTCATTTTGCTTCAAAACATATCACAAATAGGAGTAGATACGTGTAGATAAATATTCCAAGATATACATATATATAATAAAGGTACATAATAGTGTTCAATAACGAATCCTTTCGAATACAATACAACAATCCCATTGTTGTCCTATCAAGATCTTGGAAGTAGGCGATGTGAATTAAGCTTAATATCGTATTGATATTGGTAACAAAGATATTCCTACTATTAGTATTATCCATAGCGTTATTTCGTCACTAGGGAGATGTCTTATTGTTAACTGAATAACATCTCTGTTTTGGTTTACGAAATTAACTTAGGGTACACCCTGAAGGGGTATTTCCGTGCGCTAAAGGGGGGTGTGTAGATTAATGAGGTTAATAAAACATATCCCTAAATTGTAAGCAGGTATTTTGTCATTTAGAATTTAATAACTGCATCTTAACATTTGCATTTTCAAATTATGAAAATCTATACTGCTGTTAATCTTTAATGCTATTAATGTTATAAAGAAATGTTGTAATCTGGAAACTACTGAATCAATTCTTACAATTATTTCATGTTACTAGTTTTCTTTGAAGAAAGCTACGTTTTCCCTTAAGCTGTTTTGTCGTAGATATACCATGCGAGCGAAGCCGCGGTTGGTAGTGAGTATGATATATAAAATTAGGTAATTATACTTATTTTTAACCGACGAAAATGCCGAAGGAATTTCTCAAGTCGACCATATTTTTTTACGTACCCATCTCAGCCATAAGACGTCCACTGCTGGACATAGGCCTCCCCAAGCCTTATTTTTTACGTATGACCACGCATAATTGTGCGGCAAAAATTTGCGAGACTTTATTTATGTTGAAAAAAAAGTAATGGCACTAAAACCTGTAATACTAATGGTGAAGGAAATTCTAAACACATGTCTGAGCTACCAACCCGCATTAGACTAGCGTGTATGAATTAGGGCACAAACCCTCTTTCTTGATAGAGGAGAGAAGACCCGTGCCCAGCAATGGGACATGGGTTTGTATTATGTATTGTTATAGCAAAATATTAAATTACTTCATAAAAGCTGCTAATCAGACTTCATAAATATTAAGCCGTAAGAAATACGATTGCGGTGTACGTGTGCTACTCATATATTGCGGGCGGCTCGCAATAAGTTGAAAGTTCTGAATGACCTGAGGTAATACATTAGTGGGGAGCACATCTGGTCATCGCCGACGAGTGCTGCGACCTGATTTATTTTCCGTATCCATCACTCGGCCACGTACAGCTGAGACGACTTGTCTCCCCCTCTTTCACTTTAATCGCAGCACACTTTTACAATTATCTATTGTATGAAAAAAAAGTTTTTCAGAGTACCGACTCTGAAAAACTTTTATTTAAATTTCGAAACATTTTTTTTTATTGAAAACAATAAAAATACAGTTAGTTATCAATGATATAGCCATATGAATAGCATTATGTACAAAGGCGAATTTAACTCAAAATTGAGGTCAAATAATAATATGACGATCAATCAGCAGAATCAAGCTGGCAGGCATTTCTGTGTAATTTAAAAATGCGGTTTATTTAAATAAAACAAAATGTACTACTATATTATATTGTTATTCTTATTGTGTTTATATTTTTAGGTAATGTTGATACATTTAAATACATTTAAATCCAAAGTTTGTCTGGAAGATGTCGCTCTATAAGACATTGTCATTGCCTTATTCTTAAATAAATACTATATTTTTACATGTTATGTATTGCTTAATGATATATATTTAATCTGTATATGTATGTACTATTTACTTCATTTTATTATAAAGTAAACAGATTTGAACCTCAAAGGATTCTGAAGTTTCTTAAATATTTTGAATATAAACTACAACAGAAACTAAGGAGATGAGTCAGCCAATATGACTTAAACCACACAAATTTAACGCAAAAGCAAAATGAATAAATGTATGCGTTTCGTAGATTCACCTGTCCGATTAAATTCCCGGCGGCTAGCGCCCCAGTCTAATTTAGCGTTAGTGGCACAAATTCGTTTAACATTTAAATTATATTCTAGCTGCCGATTCAAACAACTGTGTCCTGAATTAATAATTTCGAAAATATTTAGTGGCACACAATTTCGCTAGATTTTCAGATTGCAATTTGCATGTTAAACGTCAATCCGGCGGCGATGCGTCGGGCCCTATCACTGAATATTAATGCGACGACGAGATTTTGTTTTACTTTGTGGAAATTCGATTATGATGCAAAGTTGGTGACAGTGCAGATCCTCACATGATGGTAAACCTAGCGTCTCGACGTCTGCACTCTTCCTTCTTTATTTTTTGCCAGCGATCTTCTTTGCGATATCTTTTATTTTGCCTGTTTTAATTGTGAAACTTAAACTGTCTGGTTCCAAACCAGGCAGAACTATGGCAACCAGACGCTGTAAACATATCTACTTATATATTTCTAAACACATGCAATGCATACATTACACTCAGACGCAAAAAAAGGATTGTGTTCATAACATAAGGATGTGTCCTCGGTGGGAATCGAATTCACAACATCCTTACTACAAGGTTAACTGCAGATCAATCGGTTCTTGAGCCAGTTATGTATGTTTATTGTGTGTGTGTGTGTGTGTACTGTGAGGTCTATGATATAATTATGATTCAATTTTGATTCAAAAGTAAAAATAAAGACAAATAAAATGTAAATCTGTTGGTATTATGGGGTTCACAAATTTGTAACTTAATAGAATAAATTATTAAATACCCAAGTGTTGACGCCTGCGTCACCTCAAAGTCAGACAAACCGTTTAAGTAATAGCAATTTAGTATAATCAAAGTTGTAATATTGGGTTACACTTATCTAATATACATTTTATCGTCAAGTATGTTATTAGTTTTAGTACAAATTCTGTTATTAATAAGTTTTAATACTCTCTGCAGGCTCGTATTAGCTAAGTATCTGCTTAGTTGAGAGCACCGCGCTAATGTCACACATTTTACTGTAAAATCTCGTGTAATGGATATTCTAATTACATATTCTGTTGAACAACTTTGTATGATAACGAAGGTTTTATGTTAACTGTTTGACCTTTTGGTCTTTGTGGACCGATTCTAGCTTGGTGTATAGCAAATATTTTGTATTCACAATAATAATAAACTCGGAAATTGTGAAGACTATGAAATGTTGTTAATGTTGACAATTTTAACGCGAAATGTTGTCAAATTTTTAACGCGAAATGTTGTCAAATTTTTAACGCAAAATGTTGTCAATTTTTTAACGCGAAATGTCTTTTGTTTAACGCAGACAAAATGTGTAGCTTTTGTGATTTGAGGAATAAGAAAACGTTTAATTTAAAAAAAACATTTCTAAACGAGCACTGCAGACCTGTGTGTACTCATGCAAAGGACTACCACAACTATTATGTGTGGTTATTTAGCTGTGATCTTCTGTGTAAGGTCCTTTCACAGTTGGGCTTGCACGGTTGTGTAGTGCGCTACCCTTCTTGCAACTTATTAGTAAATCTAGCAAAAAATAGTTTTCTTCTATAAATTTTGAGTAATTGTAAAAAGGGTAGAAACCGAGCTATCAAGCACTTAGATAGCATAAAGAGGTCAACTTAAACCAGTTCTTTGACTCCATAGTTTAGATGTGTGGAGCTTTTATAGTGAAAAGGAAATAATGCAAGCAAAGCAGCAGCCAGAGGGTTAGGTATTTATATAAAATAATGTAGATGGATGAGTAAGTGTTTGCTAGAATCACACCTTAACTTATTTGTTCTAACTATTAATTTGATATACCTACCCTTAGCAGGACAGTTTTTTGTATAAAATAATAATTTGTATTACCAATTATTTCAACAGGAATATACCTCTGTATTCAGAAGGACTTTAAAAATCTTATAATTTACGAACACATAGTACACTTAACTCGGTATATCATGCATTTTTATATCAAACGATTTGTCCCGTGTAGGAATCGAACCCACAACTCTCGCCACGGTTTCAGTAACTACTTTAAAATGTACTTTTTTATATTGTAGGGTTAACCCTACAATATAAAAAAGTACTATTAATAGCATTTTAGACTAGTCATGACAAATATACTTTGGTAGTAAAACGACAGGTTTAAAGGTAATATAAAATATGATCCCTTACACATTAAAATCAAAATTCAACGACCAGCAAGAATTACCATTTTTTTTTCTCGTGAACACCCCTAAACTACTCGTAATGGTGTTTACTCCTCGGAGGGAGAGGTCAACTACTATTTAATCTAGCATGAATGATTTATTGATGTTTTTGAAATTCTCTACACAGCTACGAAGAGACACTCGATCCATCGATATAAACTTATTAAAGTAAACTCTTTCTAAAAGTAAACCAAGTCAAAATTATGTTTTTAATGTGACCATTAAAAATTAAATTACGTAGTGTAATTAAAATTAATCACGGGTGTAAGACAGTCTTGAACGCCGAAGCTTATAAAAGTGGATTTTTTTCGTGTTGATCAAAATATACGCCTCTCTTAATGAAATTACGGAAAAGTTTAACCACCTGTTCCAAGAGGGATGAACATGGATCGCGGTGTTTTGGGAGTGCGGAGGGGACACCCGGCTTTTGCCGAAATTTACCTACTTGCTTTAATTAGCCTTGTGTAGGCTTACCGGTGGTCATTTTTCTTGTTTAGCCGTAATTGATAAAGGGCGCGCTGGCCCGCGCCGACCACGTCTATCGCTGCACCCAACATTCCCATGTTTCATGTCATTTGCAATTTATTGCTTTTATAATTTAGTTACATATAGATATCTAACTAAATTACGTTCATACCGGACCTTGTAATAACTTTCCAGTCGGGCTTTTCAATCTCACTAAAGTCTAGCATTCAATGGTAAAGCTCATACATGCACACATGATATCGTGTTCACGTATAAAATTTACATACAAGCAGGCTTTTAAGTGGATTGAATGAAAATATTAACAAATTGGCCTGCAGCTGGATTAAACAGTAAATTCTCATATCCACGTATTAACGTTTCCCCTTCGGTGAAGGGTGACCGGCCCTGTGGCCCTGCGAAGGGGATGCAACCTCAGCAATTGCGTTAAATCAGCAGCACTATTGGATTAATACAGTATCGTATCCATACGTCTACTTGACTATACAAAAATGTATGAATATATCAAGTTTCGTCGTCAATCGTGTCTACAGATACGCAAATAAATTTAGTTGTAAGTTTTCTCGGGGTGATCGATAAGGTCGAGTGATTTGATTTGGTCGTCGAAGGCCCGACTCGACGAGTTTCTTTTTGAGGGCGACGCCGGTGCCTACAGAACTGTCGCAAGACCAATATTGCCAAGGAAATTAGTTTATGTAAAATGTAGAACAGGAACGAAAAATATCCGAAGGAAAAGTGTAGAGGGAATATTGAAATCAATTCAGTTTGTTACTCCTGCGTTATAAGAAGTCATCTTCGAGAAATAGAATTACAATGAAAGGAATAGGGCACTCTCCTTTTTCAGGTGAAATATTAAAAGGGAGAAAATGTTAACATACCTATCGTGGGCTATGTTGAGGCAAACGCTGGTACAACATGTACTTAGTGAGCTATTTGCATAAACAATTAAAATATCAATTGCTCAGTAATCGTTTTGGTAAACCAACAAATTTCAATTAAACCTCTCTAACTGTGCACCTGGAAAATTCATGCCAGCCAGTTTAATTTAAATTTTCATACATAATAGATGTCGATGCAAACATTTTGACACGTTTTAGGTCCATTAAACAATATTCCTATGGCGAGCGAGTTATTATTATTTTTTTAATCCTTCTTAATGCTCACTGTTCTTTATTTTAGAAACCTTTGAAAAAAAAATTATAGCTTCAGCGGCATGTGTTGATGAATCAATCAGACAAGACAAGTAATTATGTATAGATTAACGTATGACAGGATAAACGTTCATTGTTACTAAATCTTTTAATATTACGTAGATTATGCATAAAATACATACATACCGTCAGTAGGATACAAAGGAAACGGATCCACGCGGTTCATTATAACCTCGTGCATAATAATAAGCTTTTACAAATAATGCGATGTGCTATTTGATCGGTTAATTTTCACGGACATGACTGAATAATTTAGTGATTCAAATATGTACAATAGCATTAACGTATTGTGTAGTGATATCTGGTGGACTGGATTATTTATTAATTAATACATCTATGATAATATACAATGAGCTCTCTGATAATTAACATGAATTATTACTTTAATTGTATTAGGTACTAATAATTTAAATTTATAAGGTTATTTCAAATGTACTTGTAACACGTGCCTAAAGTATAAATTTGATTGAGATACCAATATATAATTATATACATAAGCCAAATAGTCATCATCATCATCATCATCTCATAATATCCACTGCTGAACATAGGCCTCAAATGTCTCCACAATGGCCGATCTTGTACTGCCTGCATCCAGTGCTTACCTGCAGCTCTGATGATATGTGTATGGTATGTGGATACAAAAATACTGCTTGATCCCTCTACTATCCTTGACATACAAAAAACATATTTAATTGGTTAAGTTAATACATAGAATACTGCTTGCACAAACGTTTGTAGAGATCTGTCTCCGTTCATGTCGAATTCGAATTGCCGTCTAATCGGTTTATGGGAGTAAAAGAATAAGAAGAAAGCGTGGTTACGAGTAGTTAACTAAACACCGTTTAGATTTGCAACGATTAGGTCTATACCTATTGTGGTAAATTTTAAGACTATTTTTTTGACATGATTCGCATGCTGTTATATTCGCAATACAAGCGGCGCTAGTCATAAGTAACTTTCCAAAACATCTCGGACTGCGTCTCAAAACTTTTCCCCACGCATATTGATACATTTAGCTAATTTAAATTCTAGACACATCGTTTAATATTTTAGGGTTGAGATATAATTGGATGCACAGCGGCTGCATCTGAATGCTGCCTTGAGTTTTGGCGGAACGCCACGTATTTGCATAATTTAATGTTCTTCTAATAAATACAGCTGCCTTCAACCTTCACACTCGTTTTCCTTAATGCCTACTACAAATTACTTTGTGTTCTGTCTGTTATTTAAGCTAAGTGCATGCTATTCTTGGTCTACTGTATTGACAGATTATTTTACTTGTTTTGACTGTTCGTTGAAAATTATCACTCCAGTACTATAAGTATAATTTTTATACAATATAATTTTATATTTAATATAATAAATATGTTCTGCACGACCTGAAGCTCAACACTGTGAAACAAGAAATCGCTGTCCGAAGCTTAAAGTATCAACAAAAATTATCAGGACATGTTAATGCTCTAGCTGCTAAACTAACGGATTCCGAAAGTACTACATACACAAGTGTATTGTGCATTTCTTGTCAGTAAGACCCAATATCAATTTTTGGCACGACCCGGTAATGGAACCCGGGAGTCACAGAGGCAACGGGACAACACATACTCTACCAGAGTATCATATATTCATGCATAAAATGCATGTATACTGCTTAACATTTGCCTCAATAATAATGTTATGTTGAAAACAAAACTGAAACGCAATATATTATGTCTAGATCTATCCAAATGCATGTATACTGCTATAATTGTTAACAAGTTGAAAGCACAAGTGGGCAAGCTAATTAATTTCCAGTGTATCGGTATATCGATTTTGGCTCGATCGCTTTCAAGCGCTATTACATGCGGTGTGTCTCAAACTTGTATGAGGAAACTTCGCGATGTCCATTACACGTCTTATTATACCTACGTCGGCCTGTCAAGCGTCTGTTACCAATAATAGCAGGTCGATAAAACTAACCTTATGTTACGAGCAAACATTTGTATCGTTGTTCAACGTGAATTTTGGAAAGCGCATGGTTTCAATTAGCGGTGATGAAGAAAAACTTGATTGTTATTTCTTTGGACAAAATTGTCTAAGTTCTGAGATCTCAGTTATGTCAACAAATTCTATAGGTACTTAAAAAATACCGTTTTTAATTTGTGATTAAATAAAAACGAAACGACGCTTACAATAGCTGGTATTACTTGTGTGTTGCCAGCCCAAAATATTGTTATTCCATTATTTCGGAAACACTATAAAAACGTAGGTTAAATAAGCACTGGAGACCTGTACTTACGTACAGAAACACAATTAGGTGCACCTTTGATACAGTTTGTCTTTAAATCAATTTCTTAATAAGTCTTCGAGAATCTAAAAATATTAAGAAAATAACAGCATACGTAATGCTGTTATTTTTTTATATTCTTACATGTAAAAACTTCATATATAGCCACCAATATTAAGCATGATCCTAAATTATTTTGTCAACTATCTTCACAGACATGTATTCTCTAACAAATGCTATAAAACCTTTATTAAACCTAGACAGAATAAACGTACAGTGAAATCCACATACATTAAACAGACTAAATAATCATGTAGAAATACGAAAGAAATAAAATGTATAATATCCAAACGTAGCCAAATCAAACATCCCCAGGAGAAATTCCGCCATTACCCCATGTGACGCAACTTGTAATTGGTTTTTTGTTTCTATGTAAATTTCCATTCGGGCTTCTAAGATTAAAAACTCTTTTTTAAAGAAAACGTTTACATTATTACTGACTGTATATTATTTTAAATAAGAATCTTTCAGGTTTTTGTAAAATGTGTAAAGCTGATCAGTACATTTAGTAGGCGTCGAATTAAAATTTAATAAGTATTTCATGATTTTCGTGTCACACATATAGATGTTTTCCTTCTCTCTCATGATGGAGGAGAAGAGTCAAGTGCCCAGCAGTGGGACATGTATTTGTGAGGATGGTTGTTTGTTACTCCTTTACGCAAAAACTACTGGACGGGTTTCGATAAAACTTCACAATTATAGCTCACCATAGAACATACGTTTTTTTTAATAGCCCGTTAGGAAATATTTTAAATCAAAGCTAGAAAGAAACGTTTAAACTATACGTTTGAGTATATATTCTTTAGTAGAAAAATATTTTATATAATCATAGACTTATCATGTATTATAATTATCAAAATATATAACACACCGATGCACCTATCTTACAATTAAATTAAATTAATATTAAGCCACTGAAATTGCAAATATAATTTCAATGCTACTAACAGTAATAGGATTATAACCTGATATTGATAATTATTTTAATTGCGTTATTGCATTGGGTGTAAATCAGATTAATACGTATGTATATCCGCAAAGGAAAATCTAGACATGTTAACCATCGAAAATATGTGAAAATAACGCGATCCCAACTAATAATAAATTAAAATAAGAAATTGTTTCTTTTGAAAATCACTCTTACTCAAGGGACGTTTTGTCCCATGTAAGAAACGAACCTACAACATTCGGCACAGGTAACTAGGCTACGTGCAGCAAATTTATTTAATATTTATTTAATTGTTTACCAATTTTTACGTCTTTTGGCTGAAATCTTCTTCTTATCGTTTGGTTAGTGGGCAACCTGGTGACAGAGTTGTTTTAATCGCCCATATTTAGGCCTCTGTCGTGATCTAACGACTGATAACAGTCGGGACCGACTTTTAACGTGCCCTCCGAAGCACGGAGACGCTCAGATACGTACGTAATTAAAAC
Organism: Trisateles emortualis; assembly: GCA_947095525.1. Lineage (NCBI taxonomy): Eukaryota > Metazoa > Arthropoda > Insecta > Lepidoptera > Erebidae > Trisateles > Trisateles emortualis. The sequence goes on along the minus strand of OX352736.1, from coordinate 8,999,250 downwards.
CTATTTTAAACGGAATAGGAATAACAGTAGGTGTTATTTGTTTTTTAAAAACGCATCTTTAAATGATCATTGGATGCAAGCAAACTATCTCTGCAACTATTTAGCACAAGTTTAGTAAATTCAACAAACTTGAAATGAAATTCTAGCGAAACAGTTCAAATATTCAGAGTTACACTGAAATATTACTTACCTCTTGAATAGAGACGGAGATAAATAAGCAAGTGTCAGACTTTGATGAAGCCGTTTAATATCGACTGAATATCTGCTAGGGATGATTCCTATACATTTAGTGTTGCGTCGCAAATGCCATTGATTTTGTATGCGGTCCCTGACCGTCGAGGAACAATGCGTCCCCCATCAAGTTGAATAGCTCACCATGGCAATGCGATGTACCCTGTGAATAGCCACAACCTGCTAACGTCCGACGACCACATTTATTTGTTAACAGTTTGCCTTTGACGCTCGATATCCTGTCGACCATTTTGTCTGTACCTACTTCTGATTGCATCTATCTACGAGTATGTCGGAATGAATTAATTACCAGTACGGATATTCTGAATCTGTAGATGCATTAATACATTTAGGTAATACATCATGTATTGGTTATACGAGAATAGTGCACAAATGATTAAAAACTGGAAAGAGATAATAACCTTATGACATAATATGATGGTCGCGATACATTTTATAACTGTTACAATTTACGGAGGTTTACGCAATGTTCTAATCTTAGGTTAGTTTGTTAAGTAGTTTATAAAAACAACAATGCAAACACTTTACATTTGAACAAAATCCTTCTAAAGCGTCGTCACTGTGTAAATTTTAAAAAATAAAAAAGAATAGTATATTTGGCAATGTTTTTGCAAGTGCCAATGTTAAAAACTAAAAACAGTTGACTGGGCATCCAAACTCACTGGTGCACCTAGTGTTTGTTCATTAACAGAGCTGTAGTGCATTCACAAAATGACAAAACCAACCCCAACAGCTCTTTTAATACTTTTAAGCGCAAAAATTAAATAAATTTTTATAACCACAGGTATGAAGCTACATAAATGGTGACGGGAAATAAAATTTGTATTAAAGTAACAATAATAAGAGTAGGTAAAGTTATGACCGGAGATTGCCTATCCACATTCTGTTGATAGTGGTATTTACAAAAGAGATCCAACTTTACAGACCCACGCTTGTCTAATGGAGCACTGGCCTTCCGGCGGGGAGTCCAAGAGGCATTTAATCTTGTGCTGAATTATGTGTTGATGTCGGAAACCCGGAAAACGTTCCCTGTCCGCGCCCCAGTAATTTCACTTTTTATTATATGCCTCTTTTGGTCGGTTTATGCATTTATTTAGTAGCTTCATTTTACTTTTATAATTAATTTTGTTGGAGCTCGTCGGCTGTCGGTGAGGCAATTTTAATTGTGTCTGATATCAGATAGTTCTTTGTTATATTTTATATTGCGTTATTTTTTACGAGAGGCGCTTTATTCATTATTACTTTAGATAACGGAACCGTTGGAAGGTACACGTTGCAATAATGTCAACATTCTACGTTATTTATAATAATAATGATTGGGGCAACTTTTACACGCAATCTGGGTATCTGGTCTCAAACTAGTTAGAGCCTACTATAGCAACCAGACAACTGGTTTTAAACACACTTATACATTTCTAAATACGTATGTACATTATAACAAATTTATAACGAATTATGTAAGACTAGCTATTGCCCAACGCACCACCCGCGTGGAAGTCGGTTATCGCGATAAAAAGTCTATTCGCTAATCCACACTAGATTATATTTCAAATTTCATCGAAATCCGTGTGTTTTTTATTTTTTTATGTTAGAACTACTTCTAACATAAAAAAAAAAAATATCCATACAAAACTTCCATCCATTATGACAAACTTTCACATTTATAATATTAGTAGGATGTGTTCTAGGTCGAACCCAGTCTTGAATCAAACCTGCCTTCGGTTTAGCAGTCAGGGTCGCTAACCACTAAACCAACAGGCCGGTCAGTATTATCATAAGAGACAATTTCATAGAATATCACCAATTACTACTGGTGTTTTCATTACATTAACGGGTTGTTTATCTAAGTTAACAGCTGGTCATGCTTCAAGAAAACAAAGGAATTAGCGATATTATGTACGTACACGTAGGTGAGAATCTTTGGGAAACATAAATTTGACAAATACGAATCAGCATTTCGCTTATTAAAGAATAAAGTGAGTAAAAAGTAAAGTCAAATAAATAAGTGAAATACGCTGAAAAATGTAGTTAAAGTAATATTTCACATAAAAATACCTTAATTTTTACTTACTTAAGGGTAAAAATAATCGCGTGTATTTGCATAAGATATAACTCAGAGAATTATTTTTTTGTCATTGTTGAAATTTCTAGTGAAATTATATTTAAAGTAAGTAAAGCTGTATACTATATAGCTATCATACTATATGAGTAAGGAAATATAGAGTGCACCTGTGTTTGCACACACACTTGTGCACAATATGTCACTATATCTTACGCAATTGGCTAATCTCCGTTGATATTAGACGACAGCGACGTGACTGAAAACAGGCTGGAGGACTATAATCAGTATTTAAACAAAACTTAAAAAAATATAGCTTTAAACAACATATACAATCAGATATAACAAACATAAACTTAATCAGAATCGTGCAATCATTACGTATTTAGTAATTGACTTTACAGCTAAGAAAACACTAGTGGTAAAGCAGAGAGCCTCATGCTACATCAATTATGTCCTACAAACAAACCTATACGCCTGAAAATCGTAAAGCAACTACAGATGTAGGTTACACGTTACGCATCACCTTACTTGCAAAAGCTATGCAAACTAGTAGGCTAGCATCAAGTACCAGGCCGTATATTTACTGAGTTACCTCGTTCACAGGTCGCAGTTTCAGTTTCGAGTAAAAACAGGGAACGTCGGTAGCTGGTAGTACCGTATTCCCTGATGTAATTACTGCGAGCTCGCCTGAGCGAATCTACTAACACAATGACCGATGCCCGATAAACGCGATTCCGCTCTCGCTTCAGCTTCGCTTACCGCTACGGCCTCTCCCTAAGCGAGTTGTTCCGCTCCATGACTTGAGTCGTAAACAACATTATCATGCGCTGCAACTATTTTATACTGACTCAGAAATGTACTCAGAATGTGTTGCCAGTGAAAACGTAAATCTGAGAGATAATACAAATATTACTTTTTTAAATTTTAGGTATTTTTACAATATGATAGTTTAGTTATGAGTAATGATTAAGCACTAATTAATTAACGTTTTATGCACTAAAGCATCCACGACAAATAATCATGTCCGTCAATTACGTAAAAAATAAGATCTACAATAAGAATGTATTAGGAAATTCATGTTTGTTTTTATATAAATATTATATGCGCTCTACGTGGAGGGGGGCGGACGTTAATGTGTTTATGCTCTGGCGTACTTAAGATTAAAAGTGTAACAGCAGGGTAAAATAATAAGAATAGAATCAAAGATCTAATATTATTTCTATTCAACGGCAGATTTTTTAAATCTGCCGTTGAAATACAAAAAGACAGAGAAGTTCTTTGTTTAAAACCATGTTTCTATTATAATTTTCAAACAAAGCAAATAAAATACATTAATGTAAAAGTATTTCAATAAAAATATCAGTATCAGGGGAGTGGAAACATTTATGGTACCTCCACAACCCCAAGCGGTGTTCTGTGGTGTAATTCAATAACGCTTGCAGCCAAACGCAGTTACGGCCAATTAAAAGTATGCCACTCACTCACCGGCGCATGGCGAATCGAGTTACACGAGCCCCCGCGCCCACCGGGACTCGAACCTTGAGACGAATACAAACAAATAACGAAGATCGCCACGTAATTAAACTCTTCTTCACAACTATTCTCATTAGAACGCGGTGAACCGTCTTATCATTTGAAACATTAGCTGTAATCATTCATTTAATGTACAACACTTACGGCTGAGCCGTAATCAAATATTCGTAAAAGGTTTTAATTAAATTTTCAATAATCCTTCCTCAATAATTAAATAGGCGCGTTTAAATTTTGAACTGGTCTTTGAAAATCGCCATTCAGACGCACTTCAATTAAACCAATATTTTGCTACGTTCATTTGCTTAATTTAAAAATGTATTGTAATAACGAAAATGATAAATTAGTATTTAAAAATGCATTAGATCTACAGGCACATAAAAATTTAAGCTGATATTTTGACAGCGTCTTAAATAGAAACTGATGAATGGGCCTTTTGTAGTTAGTATTTTACAAAGACTTTTGCCAGAGCAATGTTTGAATTGTAATTAAACAACAATTTTCTATTAAATTTAAGTGAATAATTACATTTTTTCAAGTTTAGTTTGGAAGCAGACGGCTCAGTGCTCGCACGGGAGTGCTAAGTTTCGTCCTGAACTGTAATGAGATTTTTCTAAACTTGTTTGTTTTCCTACCACTTATTTTGTGTATTCATTAAAAATAGGAGTTTACGAGAAGTCAAATGTAGATTTGTGAAGGATGGATGTTTGTTACTCCTTCACCAATTACTGGACAGGTTTTGATGAAACTTTACAATTTTATTATAAATTAAAAGTTTAGGTTATATTGTATTTAAAATAAACAACAATCACACGTATAAAAATAAGCGAGGAATCAAAAAGCGCGCGCAGATTTTTTACTCTGTAGATTCTGTTATATTTTATTAATACTAAATTTAAAGAATCTTTACATTACATTAAACGAAAAGAATCGCTATCTTTCAGAACGATATAACCTTCACTAAAAGTAGAAAGTTATCATAAAACCAGAACGTTGGATCAAAATAATAGTTGGCGGTGTCATTCGTAATACTAATTTAAACTTAAAATGAGGTTGTTGAGCGAGAACACAGGACTTCTTCTGGCGTGCGTCTGAATGAGACACTGTCATTAAATTAAAGTTTCATTTGTCTTCATTTGCTAAACAATAGCAATTATACAAAGCCCCACAGCGGGCGAGTAATCAAGCGTCCCTTTAATTAAGTACAGAAACAGTGCCAAGTAATTGGAACTGAACAACTGAGTAAACAAATCGAAATGGTAGGTAATAAATCTAACAAACACCTCTTTTGGCGTCAGTAAGCACTGCTATTGTACAACTGCTTTACTAATCTGTACAATAAATATTTTTTATACTTAAAAAGATAACATTGGCTGTTTGTATGTGACATTTTTACAGCTAAACTACTGAACAGAGCTTAATAAAATTTGCCCAATGGTGTTCATTAAGACCCCTCTAATGAAGGCCATTAGGCTAATTTTATAGAAGTCCAGTAGTGGACAAATGTTGACCTAGTTAGCTAAGAACGTTTGGGTTCTGTTCTTAACGATTTGTACCTCTTTGTAAGGAGCTGTGTTACAAAATAGCAACACAGCTTTCTTTTAAAGTTTCATCGGGCACTTTCTTCATGATAATAATCACATTTGACGGTTGCCTCTGAGAATGCATTGCATTGCATGAATAACTAGACATACTGTAACAATATTTTTTTCGCAATGCTTAAAAGAATGCATGGTAATGATATTCACGTGTAGTCTAGAGATTAAAGAACGAAACAATGCAAAGGTTTTGATAAATGTTCCACGTTGAATATATCATATCTGTGATGTAGCCTTAAATAACTTTTAATTATAATCCCTCGAGAAATATCATGCATTTCAACAACTTTTGTACAACAAAAGAGTTTAAACGTTGCGGTTAAAACAATCCAATTTGTGTAAAATAGTATGTACTCTAGCTTTAGTTTTGATGAGAGTCTGTGTCCCCACGTCTGTACGCTATAGCCCACCGGCACAGCTCACCTACCGTCGCCATCGTACACCACACGTAGCGCAGGGACGTATTCATTTCCGGCTTCTTGCATTTTTATAACCTTTATACAGTTGCTATTTGCCCCTGTAGGCTTGTAGGGTTGCTCACAAATAGATTTCAAAACCGCTTCCAGTTTCAATTTACTCTGAATACCCACTTACCAAGTACGGATATTTCGATTTTGATATAAATCGAGTATAAATTAACATAATTGCCTACTTTAGGAAGTAATTACATTAAAATATACAACCGCGTAAATTCTACAAAATATTTTGTTGAATTGTGAAACCTTTATTTTTTGCTACTTTTTAGTGAGATGAGTTAATAATGAGGGTCCGGGAATATAAAAGTGAATGGCGTTCGGTATGAAGCGAACTGAAATAATAGGTGCTAAGCGCTTAGGTTGTTCCCTCAGCCCTACAGCAGTTAAACGACATCAGGCCACACCGCCATATTTATATTCATGGTCTGAGAACCTTTTTATCCGGCAACGAAATAGTTCCTCAGCCATTTTCATGTATGTTCCCAGAGATAGCAACAAACAACCTTACTTTTTTCGCTGTTCACGATTTGATTGCAGGGATTTACTTTTATGGTCAGATTTATAGACAGTTTCGGCAAGATTTGCCGCTTGGCACAATTTTATACAGCCGGAGGCTGTTTATTTAAAACGACGCGAATAAAACATAATACATGTATATTTTTAACATATGATAATATGATTATGTGTGCCTAAATCAAACGAAAGGGGGTAAGGAAAGCATTTAATTTTATTTTCAAAATAAGTCGGTTATACGATACAGTTTTCCTTTTCTTGGTATTCGTAGGAAATTATTAACATTTTTGGCATGGCAAGCGTGCGTTCCTCGTCCGTTCCGCGAGGAAACTGGCCCGACATCGTGTCCTATTTACAACCCTCCCGTCGCCGCCGTGTATCGCAAAAATCCAAATTACTTTTAGTTTTCAAGTAGGGTACGAACGATTTAGTTTCTGGTAACGTTCAAAGTAAACTTAATATTAAAAGCTGTAAGGTTTCGTTCTTCAAACATAAGTTTCGTTACTGATCTTGTTGCGTGCTTTTTAATAATTTAATTGTAAACATTTCCAATTATATATGCCTAAAAGATATAAGTGGAAGATGGATGGGCTCGACTCATTCCTAAAAGCCTGAAACCAAATGGCAATAAACCGGGCAGTGTGGAAAAGGTAAGAGAGACCTTTGCACTGCAATAGGACAACAAAGGCTTATATTAATAATAGCTACTCGTATATTATGTCCCATTGCTGGGTAGGGGTCCCTTCTCCTATATCAAGAGAACTGAAAAGGTTTAGGCCTTAATCCACACACACTAGCCTAACGTGGCTTGGTGGGTCAGACAGTTTTAGAATTTCTTCTTCGAGACAAAACCCATAGAGTTTTTTCTCGATAATTTCCTTCATCGTTAACAAATAACAAATCATTTGATGAAAATTAAACTAACATTGATATCAAATCAAATTCACAACTCATGTGCACAATTCGGTTACTTGCCCGCTGCTATCACGACTCAATAATTAATAGAAATAAATAGTTTTGTTTCATAAAATAGTTAAAATGCTTATATTTCAATAAACATAATTTTACAGCAATATATTGTTTCATTGTATGATTAATGAGTAGCTCCATGACCGGTTTAGCGGTATTCGTCCCTCTTTCAACAAATGATAGTAATTTCCAAGCGGAAATGCATCGAAATGGCAAAATGGCCTGCTAAGCGGCGTCCATTTGCTGAGATTGCTTCTCGTGTTCAAATTTTATATCTATCACTATATTTAATAGTGTTTTCGAAAAGCTATTTCAGCGAAATATTTGGTCGGTATTTCATAAAAATGTTCAATTATTAAAAGAAATATTTAAACAATTAAATAGTTGCTATTTTATTGAAGATTACTTCTCATTGTTTATAAAATGCTTGAATTATACTAGAAATTGCTTACGTCTAAATAAGCATCATTGTATATTGCAGTACTTACTACAGTTATTTTTAACAGGCGAGACGAGTGTTAGGGTTACAGCAAACATGCTACGTATAGAATCGGCAATCTGCGATTTAGTCGCTTTTTAGAAGCTAAATGCTGCGCCCAAAAACTCCAACCACGGCGATTGAATCGCTTTTCGGAAGATCGACACATCGACGAACTTCGCACATATTCGGATGCTGATCGCATCGAGTCGCAGACGGAACGCAGAGAGATGCGTAATTGCGATGCAGTCGCAAAATCGCACGATTCCGAAACCGCGACCGAACACAGAGAGACGAAATGGCAAACAAATCCTGTGCTGCCAATTCACATACACAAAGAATACCCAGACTCGAAAACAACAATTTACATAGGTTCCACATTTTTTTTCCGTCAAACTCAACACGCCGAGTAGTGGTACATGGTTGGGAAGCTAAAAGTAAACTGTGCACTCAAACAAGCAGATCATAAGACTAATAACATAATGCTCTAGGTATACAGAAAAATCTAACTAACAAATATGTCTTGGGTTAGCGTCCTTTGAAATCGATTATGGATGCCAGACAGCAGACGCCCCGTGTAAATGATGGTAATCAGCCGCATGGAAGCCGTCTCCAAAACAACAAGGAGTATTCAAATGTCATATTATTTTTGTTATGAATTATAGGTGAGTTTATGCCAACGACTTTGTTTTCGTCTACTACGAGTATAGAGAAAGTCTAATATTTCGTTAAGGTAAAAGTAATTTATGTTATTCTCTTTCAGCTGTCCGTATTTGGTAGCTACTTACATACATCATAAATTTTGAAGTTAAATTAACTCAAAGTAGATAATATCCAAGGATTACTCATATACGGTCATCTGATCTGATCTCAAAGTAGACAGAGTCTGTGCTATATCAACTAGAAAACTGGTAAACATACTTGTTTATTTCCAAATATAAAGAAATTTGATAATGATACATATTTTTTTCTCGCGTGGCAATCGAACTTTTAACACATCACGCACATGTAAGGGATGATCACTAAAACTACTAAGCCATGTGTGCAAATTACTAACGTGTATTGGCAGCTTAATCCAAAGTGAATTTTGTAGCAAACACGAATACAAATCCGCATCTGTATTGATGCACGAAGACCACCATTATTGGCGCTTTGCTATGCTCTGTAATCCTTTGATCCGCCACACACTAACTACTAATATTAGATACACTACAATAATATCGCTTTGTCATTTGATCATTGTTATGTAGGTACCTACTGATAGTTATGTATACGTGTAAAATGTTCGTGAATGATTTTACGACATTCAAGTTTTGCTGCGTTAGGCTTCAAGTAATATGAATAAAAGTGCTGAGGTGCCTACTCTTTGCACTATTAAAACTGCAAATAACTATTCCCTATATACCTATTATTATTAACAAATAAGTTTGGTATTCTTATTTGTTAATAATAATATAATAATAATAATATATCCCGCCAAAACATTTTCATGTAAAATAATGCCAAGACAGGTACATATTGCTTGCACTGTAAAAAGTTGTCAGATCGCACGAGGAACTAAGCTCCTAACTCTACAAGACCTAACATATTCATCTTAAATCCCATTTTTTCCCATTCCCAATCCCATTATCATTCATTCTGTTTGAATCCCAGTCTCAAGTTCTCTACAAACCCTACAACTTAGTCAAAATGTGTGGCCTGGCCGTTTTGTAAGAGTGACGAAGACACTCCTAGAGGTTTATGAACAGAAAGTAATTCACTAGATGTTAATTTTGTGCCGTAAGGTCCTTGAGTAACGAAACGGCCAAGCCACAGCAGACAAGGTAAACTAGCCGTAAGTAAATTTTCTGGCATTATTTTTCATTATTTATCTGCCTTACCTGTAATATTCATAATTGATGACCTTCATAAGTGTTACTTTGAAACCTAAATCAATTTTCAGTTTAAGTATACCTCGATTTCTTATAAAAGCAAGATCTGTATTTTCCGAATAATAATAGAAATCCCTACCTATAAAAATAATATTTTACATTATACTAAATAATAAAATACGACACCTAACTCTATAAGTGTTCTTGAAACTATATAAAGTCACCATCAAATAAACTTTCATTTTTACCACCGGTAAAACTCTTAATAAAACTTGTTCGCACAAATTCTTAAAACGTTCAATTTGAGCCTTGAGCGCAAACTGACATCTGTGTAAAAATATTTACACATTATTGAAATTATGTTCTCAGGCTAAACGTTCCAGAGGCAATATTTCAATTTGCTGGCACACAGTCACGACCGCCCGCGGCTGAAGAGCGTGTTACGTATACGTACAAATAAGGCCAATTTTCAGTACCATTGCGATATAAATTGAGGGTCTGGCCAACCTGGCCGTGGAGTAGCGCATTAATTGAATAGATACGTCCGTTGCTCGCCTCAATCTAACCTTAATCACACTTGAAAAGGCCGAGATAGGAACCAGCTCCTCACAACAAGCTGCTAATCGTACAGCGCATCGCACTTTCTGCTTGATCTTGTTAAGCAACTTCCACTTTACACTACGAACTCGCTTCCTTCCCTGGCTCCAATTTATATAAATTGAATAGGCGATACTGTTAAGCTTTGACTGGTTTGATTTGGTACATTAGAGGAAATACTCAGTCAAATTTATGATTACATTGGTTTTGTATTAGCTTTCAATAAGTGTATTATCTTATTAAATATGGTTTACTTGAAGCGTTTAGGTTGGGCAATAGATAGAAAATAAGTATTTTAGAAACTAAGTATATATATTTATTGTTTCCAAACAATTAATTACCTACTTATCTAAAACATTGCCTGGCTTTGTGTTTATAAAATTACACGTCATAAAAATATAATGTTAAAATTTACGTTAAAGTAATCCTTTTTGTACACAAACATTTCTTATCAAATGTAGGTAACTAGTAAAACGGGCCTTGTACATATCTCCCGGGATTAACCTACAGGTCATGTAGCCGTCATATTCCAAATGAGTTTTTCTTTTGAGATATCTTATTCAAACTACAACGTTTACCCTTGTAGAACGAATATGCCACGTCATCATATTATAACTAGTTTTTGTATAAAATAGAATGATAAGTATTCACTGAGATCGCAGATAAGCATAATTGAAATATAAAATTTTATCTTCTTTTAAAATTTTGTCAAAGAACATTAAAATAAATGAAACCCGCAGTTACTTTTTAATCGCAGACAAAATGAAATTAGCACGCGCCGGCTATCCGATGAAAGTAAATTAGTTTTCAGTTATAGCGAGGTGTAGCGACCAGAATCAAACTGCAAACAATGTGTTTCTATCAGATCTGGTTTCAGGGAAAGCAATTACATTTGCCATAAGTGTTCATTCACATTTGCAATTAGCGAGTGGTCCAAAAACGTGCAAATCGTTAACCGCCGCCGTCGAGCGCCGTGTCTTTGCATATTCATAGCCTGCTTAAAATATTTTAATACGGGTCGCCCTCACGCCCACATCTACGCTTTCTACAAATGTTGATTTCGCTATGGAATGAATAAAAATGAAAACGCAAGTTGTTCTCAGAATTTACTAAACTTTAAATTGGACAACATAAAACACAATTCACACCATTTTAGATAATTCTCAAGTAAATAAAGTACTAGCGATAAATCTTCAAATTGCTGAGAAATATTACTTTTTTTCACTAAAATACAGTAACCAACCATTTAGAAAAAAATATGACGTCAGACCTACTGATTTTTAATTTCACATCATAATTGTATGTACATCTAGTGACAACTGAGAAACAATAGAAAATTCTATCTATACTATATAATTTAATAAAATTATAAAGCTGAAGATTGTTTGGTTAAACACCCTAATCTCAGAAAGTATTGGTTCGATTTGAAAAAACTTTTTTTGTTGAATAGTGCATTTATCCAGGAAAGAAGGCTATAATAGGCATATAACATATAACATCACGCTTTGATCAATAGGAGCGGAGCAGATCAAATTACCACGCGGAAAAAGTCGCGGGCGACCCCTAGTAAACATATAAAAGGAATTTGAATTACAAGCATAAATATGTAATAACATATATATTATTATGATAGCAGCTACTATAGTAACACCTTAATTAATCATTAAATTAATTAAGTAATTAATTGTACTCACAGTTCTAGGAACTAGGCACCCCTATTTTAGCTAAAACAATTTTAGTGGATACGAAATCTCATAGTAGGTACGTATAACAGTGCTGAAATAATATGCTAATGTTAGCGGTACGAATAGATGTGAGTAAAGAGAAGTAGGGCAACACACAAGCGAGCAAGAACGATTGGGGAGGGACCTTATAGAAAACCACAGCCAAAACACAGTGTGTGAGTACAGGTTACCAGCAATCATTTAGGGAATAAGATAAGCGTTTTTCACGAAACGTTCGGATAGTCAAACTCAAAACCTTGGGTCCATAGGCTACGGTAACCTTACCTTAAGCTTACCTTCTAGCGGGCCGTATGCTTGTTTGCCACATAAGTAGCATAAAAAATATGTATAAACAATCGATTGAAGGAATGGTGATGTAGCTAAAACGTAGATATTATTTTAGAGGCGAACGATCATAATCATAATATTATCCACTCAAGACGGTGTCTGGGCTTTAACGTTTTATAATTTTCCACTCTTTACTCCCTGTTATCGAGAATTTCTTCCGCTTGCGCCCTCTTCCTTCCGCGGATCCACTTGAAAGGGTATTTAGGAATAAGGGATCCTTAATTGGTACAACGAATTTATTTTACTACGAGTTTCTACCTATATACCGACCTCTCATTTTGAGTTATATGTATTTTAATTGTTGTATGTATTATAGCTTATGAACTGAGGAATGGTTGAATTAATAAAACTATGGTGTCGATCGTTGCGGAAAAGTATATAATTATGTAAATTGTTGTTTGAGTACAAGTACTGAAAGCCAATTATTAATATATACTAGATATAAGTCGCGAGGAGGTCAAAGTTCGCCTGTATTTTTTAATTTGAAAGTTATTAACCCTCAATATCGTTAAAAAATATAAACATACACAAGCGGACCGGGCAGATGTCGTTCTGCCCGGAAAAGCTGACCTACCGACAGCAGCGCCACTTAGCGGTCCAATTGTAAATCTAAACCATTCTCGAATCCACCTGAAGACACAAAAAAATAATTAAAATCGATCCAGCCGCTTAGGAGTAGTTTAGTATATAGAATTCTATATATAAATAAAGATTTATCATAGCTTGTCGGTATTAACTTTACCTATGCCAAATTTCACACATCTTTGTGCGTGCAATATTCTTATAAAGCTACTATTAGTGCATTACGTTACGTTTGCGTCTGAACTTTAACGGTACTACTCACGCATGATACTTTTACTTTTAATACGATAACACTAACTCAACAACATTAAAATTTGATGATAAAGGTAAAAGATAATTAAATCATAGTCAGACTTAATTTTAAGCGGTTGCGTGTCGCCTCTTGTCGATGAAGATTTAAATGAAGCTGACGAGAATTTTCAATTAGCGGGGACACTGAGCGATGGGTGACGATTGTCTCCGGCGGCGGCGACGACAACCTCATCCATCTACATTTGAGTAACCAAGTGAAAAAGCAATGAGCCGCGCTATTACTTCACTTTACGAATAAATACTAAAACAGATTCGCGGCGCTCTAAACAAAACATTGAACATTAACTTAATTTTAAATATTGCAAATATACGAGTATAAGGGGCTCAAAGCTAAATAATATATGTTTGGATTGCTGGATGCTAGGCTATACAAGTTTGCTGCAGTTTGTTTTTAGACAACTAGGTACCATTTTCAATAACTGTGTACAAAGAATTCGCCCCTCGGTGCCTCAAAAAGGACGCAAAACCGTTGGTTCTGCGCTTGATCTCTCTCCGATCGTGTCCAATTGCCGGCCCATCGGATTATATTAGTAAAGGAATTGAGAGTGCACCTGTGTTTACGGACACATTTATGCACTCTAATATAACATACCAACGTATGCCGTGACTGAAATCGATAATTCCAAGTAGAAGCAAAAGTATTTATTATCCGCTCAAATATTTCACCGAGGATTGCACAGCGTTTTTTTTTATAACTCTCAAATAAAAAGGCGCATTCAAATAGCATTTTACATTCTACGCACAAAAGGAATATTGGCCAATGTATGCATGTAACAATATTTTATTCTTTTACTTTGCGATCGAAAACTAAAAGCTATTCGAGATTGTACCTGTTGCCAGTTTGACTATTGATCGCAAAGGTGGACAATTTGAAGGGGAGCAGACTAGGGTATTTTTCCAAAAACTATTATTGGAACAGGCTTTGGCAAATAGCCCCTTCACTTAGTCGAGTGTTTTGGGGAAATAACTATCTATAACGAAAAAGTAAAATGGTTTAAAGTGTATTAAGTAACAGATATGTATGTATATGTTTACTAATGGTGTCAGATTAAAATGTGAAAACGCTGAACTTGTAAATTTTTACTCTATTGTTCTATTATATAAATAAGGTTTATAATAAAGTAAATTAACTTATTTTAATTTTATTTTATAGATAAATCAAAATGTTATAGCTATTTATACTTGTACTGCTAGCACATGTAGCGCATGTGATACAGGATTATCCTAGTACAGGCAACCTAACATTGTAATACCAATATATTTTATAAGATTCATAACAAAATTTGTATTATTACATAATTATGACGAATTATGATGTTTTTATTTTTTAACTACTTATTATTTGTATATTGAAATACATTATTTATAGTTTGTCAACAACAAGAGCCTCAAGAGGTCAAAGTGCTCGCGATCCTCGACTACGAGTAAAGAGCGTAATAATATTACGTTATATCTTATGGTGGTATTCTAGGAACCTCAAATAAATTCTTAGATAGTTCTGTTGAGCATGTAAATATAATTCCAAATTACCATAGTTTTGCAGACCCCGTTTCATCCCCCTAAACGCATAACTGCGTTTTATTACGTCATCATTGTAATATAATGACGTACTTACAAACTACCTCTACTTTAAACGACTGGACCCTGGGGTCTAATATATAATATACAAGGCATGTATGTAACTTTTTATATCACTGTAATTTATTTCATTTTAATTAAGTTTTGTTAGCGTGTTTTGTAAACACAGACCAACTTGCCTACGTATTTTGTTCATTAAAAGCTTTAATAGTACCCTCTGTGATATTGCTATTTATTTTATCAACATTTAAGATATAGCGAAGTTCAAAAGAATGGCACAATTAATTACGTCGCAAAGCAAATTGTTCCGCATAAAATTGTTTGTTGTCTCTGGCGCGTTATTGGCGTTTGTGCGTGCAAACATTCTCCCTCGCGTTCGGACTTCATTTTCCTCAGCCGACACATGTCAGGACACGTCACACCATATCCACGCCATTACCATACGAGCGCACAAAGTGAACTGCGGAAGGATCCCCTTTACAACTCATAAATAGGCGACATGACAGACTCGGGCGTGGTCACTGTTTGATTAAAATGTAACTTGGAATTGCGCTCAGCGCCCTCTTTTCTGTAAAGGCTTTATGTACCTATCGTGATGGTGACGTAGCTTTAATTACTTTTGCTCGGTTATGCATGAGTGACGTTATTAAATAGCCCTGCGGTTGTATCGTAAGCGATCGTACAGTGTACTGCGGTTTCATGTCTAGTGAGCAGAGGATTCATCGACTATATTAAATGTCGCTACGTGAAAGAGTTGGATAGAATATGATCCGTTGTTTGCTGCCAACTTTATTATAACTGTGTCATAGCTTAGTCAATTTACTCGACGTTCGTTAATAGTACAACTTTGGTAATAAGATGAGTTGAACACTCCTTTGAGCAACTTTCTCGCACTATTATTTAGGATCAAATATATTTTGTTTGTTTCTTACACGAATGTATATTTTGAACAGTTAGTGGAGTAAAACGATATTTATCAATTTTTGCCAAGCTGAATGAGAAGAAAAAAAACAACAATTTTTATTTCTTATTGCAATTTTTTCAGGGAAGGTGTGATTTGTGTTCCATTCCATTAAGATTCATTTGGTCATCAATAGGAACCTATAAGGTTTTAGAAACCTTATAGGTTCCTATTGATGACCAAATGAATCTGGTCCCCACTGGTGGACACGGATCTCCTTGCCTTTATCAAGAGATTTGAGTGGGTTAAAACCTTAATCCACACACGCTGTCCCAATTCGAGGTTGTGGAACAGAACTGTCTTTAAAATTTCTGATACGACATGACATGGGTTTTACTTACGATGTTTTCCTTTAACGTCAGCAGATGGTAAATCATTTGACAAGTATATAATAATATGTTTATGAATTCCAGAAAGTAACAGTTGTCCTTATGGTTTATAAGGCATCCTCACGCGTAAGTTCTGGGGCATACCAACGTAAGTCGTTCGAGCGAGAAGGAGGGACGAGCCATACACGTCATAATAAGCCCCTTGTTACTTTTTTTACCACTAAGGTGGCAAACAAGCATTCCGCCTGATGTTTAGCAGTTACCGTAACCTATAAATAAATTAACAACATGATTTTGTCCCTTCGGCCGCGAAACAGGAGGTTCGTAACCAGTTACGAAGTAATTGTCATGGAATATCCCTAAAATAGAAAATCGTTTCTTAGAAAACCTTATCCCTAAATAAGCACGGGAGACCTGCAGTCACGCATGGGATCACAACTACACTGTGTAGTTATTTAGCTGTGGTAATCCGTAAGGTTTTATTCTCAGTCAGGCGGACTATTTTGATTGATGCCTTACACCTAAATAAATTATTTCATTAAAACTTAATATTATTATGGATTAGACTCTTAACATTGTCCGGAAACCTACATGTCTTTTTGAAGAAATCTTCAAGGCATATATGATCTGCCAATCAGCAGATAAACCAGCATGTCTGGATTATAGTCTAAATCCTCTTAGCTCTCTTCATAGAGGAGAGAAAACACATACCCCACAGTAAAACATATGGGTTTTTATTACTAGGCCTCCCATTCTGATTTATTCCACCACTCTGAATATATCTTTCTTACGTATTATTTACCAGTAAATTTAGATACAGACATAGACAGTTGCTATGTGACGTACAGATGACGCTTTCACAAAGTATCAACAAGTTGAATTTGATTCATAATTAATTTTGTTAGCTGTCAGATGAAAATCAGCCTCCATTAAATAGTATCTCTATAATCCACCACCCTTATGTAAAGTAATTATGTTATTGGAAACATATGGTATGAAACACACCCTAATTAACACTCAGGGTATTCCACCTGAAGGTACTTTATGTCAGGTATCTATAATAGGTATATAATATAGTGAACAAATAGTGTTTCGCTTGGTTTTATAGAATTTTGTCCCGTGTCATAGTTATTGTTGGCCAAGCGGTGGCTGAGTGGGAAAGTAACCGACTTGCACGTAAGGTGTGCGGGTTCAATCCCGAGTTAACCGACCAGTTAACCGACTTCCTTACTGCAATGCTTGCTTTAGTTCGTAGCGTGATGATAAAGCCTATAAACTACTGGGTTTACTAATATTATTATAAAATGTTCTTAAACTTGGGTGTAGGGCGTAATTTCGGAAACTTCTAATCCAAAACCTAAAATCCTTTCACTAATAGAAAGCTACACTATGCCTGCACATTGTAAAAAAGTTTACAATATGCAGGCATAATGTAGATATACTCGTACTATGCGAGCAAAAAAGCGGGGAGAAGCTATATAGTACCATCTAAAAATAAAGTAACGAAACATTCCATTACTGATTTCTTCGATTTTTTGCCACATGTTCGGTATAATATATTTTATACTTCAATGTTTTCCTCTATGTACTTATACTACATACGTGAAAAAATAATAAATGAATGTGTTCCCGACATTTTAAAAGATTCAGCCTCAAAGCGATTTCACCTTTTGAAACTTAATGCTTTTGACTTCTTTTGAACCGTACGGAGACGTTTTAAGCATAG
This sequence comes from Trisateles emortualis, assembly GCA_947095525.1. Taxonomy (NCBI): domain Eukaryota; kingdom Metazoa; phylum Arthropoda; class Insecta; order Lepidoptera; family Erebidae; genus Trisateles; species Trisateles emortualis. Next base: position 8,981,344 of record OX352736.1, on the reverse strand, counting down.
GAAATCATATAAAAAGCTTCGGTATAAAACAGGCGACCTGTTGCTAAAGCGACGGCCGACATCGACTTGGGGAAAATTGCCCACGACGCCAACATGTTTGGCGTATTATATGGCACGGGTATTATTAACCATGGCAACCGACGCTGCCCTCCCTCGCCCTCGACAACTTTTTCAAAACATCACGAGTTTGACGTCTGATCACCTATACAACGCAGTTTATAATCTTTCTGCCGTTTGTTCCGTAGTTCACTCTCCCCAAATTTGCAAGTCGCGAACAGCAGGGGTGCGCAACATGCCAAATAGATGACGGGATTATTTTTGTGTTTGACATAATCATAGTGACAAATGTATGCTTTAGGGTTGTCACTCTGACATGTTCGTTTTGATAAACATCTTTGTGATTACGATGTGTGCATTACGCATAATAAACACAGTGTATTATTTCACTTGCCGATTAGGGTCGGTCAATAAGGGAGAATTAGAACACACTATAAAAATAACATATCTAATATTGTAAAAATACCCACATTCTAAAAAATTTTTACGTAATTGTTACAATGAAAAATAGAATGAAAAGAATAATTGTTGTGGACACAATTTATTATTAATCGTTTTACTTTTATAATAAAATTAACAGATGTTGTAGTCATTAAGTGTACGTAGCCCTTATATATACTAGGTTGTAAAATAATATCAAAAATGAGATGAATGTAGTGCGGCTTAGCTCATTGAATGGTGAATGAATGGCGTGGGCGCGCGTGACCACAGCTCCCTTTAAAAGAGGGGTCGGAGAGATTATGACGAAAAAATCTTTTCATCCTTCATCTCTGCTCCATGTTTATCTAAATACATAAAAATTTAACATTTACGTCATATTTTACACCAGTAGGTATTACATAAAACATGTTATTTTTATTCTGTGTAAACTCACCAATATAATTCGAAATGACAATTTCACACCGAGATATAATCAAAGCATTGGCGGACTCGTTCCGAGTCTGAAAATACAAATTTATATAATCTGACATCGATCAAAGTTCGAAATTGGAAATTGTACTTGCCTACCAATTCCCGTCATATTGCCGTCAGCGGAAATGCCTACAAAATTTCGTCACCACAAACGCGAAAGTTGCTCTGCTTGGTTGCCATCAAAAGTTAATTTGAGAAACATGACAGGCAGGTACATATCGCTAACCTCTCGGCACGAAAATTGCAAAATTATCTCTCGTCTTTATCTTCAAAGAGATGTCATCCCCATCTGCGTGGCTGGGCCAGTTTCAAAGTTGTTTGCGGCACCGCTGGAGATCGTTCTTATTATAAATATGTTGATGTTTATCCCAATTCACCTGTCTGCGTATAATGGAATGATAAATATCATTTCAAATCCTCTTGTTTAGGTATATCCACTCTTATAATTATATTCCTGTTCTATTAAGAGAGTGCATGTATGGTATTTTTTGATATTGATGTTGGAAGAAGAATTGATATTCAAAACATGGCAGAAGGAAATCAATATGTCTAGTATTTATTTTAAGCTTTGAACCATGTTTGTGTATTTAAAGTAAGTACCTAACGTTATATCGATATCTATTCTATGCGAAAATCCTCATTGTTTGTTTATATAGGAAAAATGGCGCATTGTGTGACTTGTATGGCTATGGGATAAGCTATTTTTGTCTCACCATCTAAACACGGGACCTAACCAAACAATGGCAACATAATTTCTTTACGCTTGGTTTTGAAAACTTCTTAGCTTTTCAAAACAAAATGTTGTATTTTTAGCCGCATCTGAGATTACTCTAGAAGTCGCTAACAAAGACAATAAGTGTAAAAATAGTTTTTCTGCCATTATAAACAATAATATTTTTAAAAGAAGTATAAACATAATATATGTATATGCATATAATTATGTCACAGGATTAGACAAGCTATTTGTAAACGAATAATGTTAGAAACAAAAGCAAGTCACTAATAGAAAAACCTGGTGTAATTTAAATAATTCCAGTGACGTTAGCATTATGCAAACTATTTTCAGCTAACAAAGAAACAAATACCTGTTATGTTTCATTAAAATAATCCCCTTAGGAAACACAAATTCCACGTAATATTTATTCAGAAACTAACCCACTTATTCGAGGTTACGTCCGCCATAGCGGAGCGAACTAACCGGGTACTGGCATCAAAAACTATTTTGTTCGAGACAGGTCAGAGTTTTGTAAATTAATTCGGTGGTTCCGAGCTATTACACAAACTGTCAGCGCAGGTGCCGAGCCCAGCTACGGCGTGCACACGATTTGCATTCGGAAATACTCGTACTAATTTAACTTCTCTGTTAGCTAAGTCAAACTAAACAACACACGTAGTTTGTCTTATGAGAATCAAACAATCGGCTACAGCAGCGGAAGCTTCTCCTATCATATTAAAATTAAAACAAACGCTCAGACTCATTACACTGCATTTGGTTATTTACAGTGCCGTGTTGTGGTTACCCTTTGGAGCGTCGAGCGGTGCAACGCGACGTACCTTCGCACCAATTTCAGGTTTCATTTGCCTACGTACACATTCAGGGAACAAATTAAAGCCATTGTGTTAGACGGATTATGGAGCGACGTCCATTTATATGTAAAATAGTGACGTGTACGATCGAAGTCAGTCAGGCGCGTGTGCCCGCCTCGCGCAGCGTTCCCAAAAGCCTGTCGACATACACTCATCATTCGTGTGCCTGCTATATCTATAAATTGTACCTATATACTACGCAATCAATGTTTCTTCACTGAATTATACCCTCTCGACGATAAATCTCTAACCACGGGAAGGATTAGTTTTGAAATTTTGATAGTCTCCGCAACAAACTTCTTTAGAACTTTGCCTATTGAACACGAGAATATTTTATAGCGTGTTAAAGCTAAACCAGTTTTTTATCAGGTAAAACAATATTTTACCTGTATATCTCGAGTACTAAGAGCGGATAATTAATGTTACTTGTATTAGTCTTACTTCAGTATTCAGCAAAATTTATTGCAAACCAGCTTTAGAACAGATTTATATTAAAGATTTTGGACAGTGAATAACTATGTTCCATCTCGTAATCAAATCTAATGAAAATACTCTGTATCTTCATTCCAAGCGCTGATCTCATTAATAACATAATTGTATAGTACAATGAGTAGGCGGATGAATGAAATTTGTAAATGAACGAGCAAACTATCGCAATAAAGGCTACTTATTCAAGCGGGGGATGTTGGGATTATTATTCGTGGCTCAGATTTGTGTACGAATTTTCTGCATGTAATAATGTCGAGTTTCTGTTGTAGTTGACAGACAGCGCACTGTTGACGTGAATAAAGTTTTCACAAACAGGGTCTGGGCGCACTGAAATATCGCCACTTGCAGGCGGCGCAAATACCGAGCCGCGACGCAGAGCTACTAACGAATGCAGTGCATTCGTAATAAAGGAAAGAGTTTATCGCACAATGTATGAGTACCGCGGTCGACTCCATCCGACGGAACATAACCCGTTATGTCTACATTAAGGAAACGTAACTACTTATGGGACTTAGTACTAAACATCTGCCGTTACATTTAACGCTTATAGCTTCAATTAATATTCAAATACACAGTTCACTTTATACTTACATTATACATACACATTCTCTTAATCCATGGGTGATAAACTTTGAACAGAAAGTAATAGAAGTAATATTTATGCTATCTATCGACGGCCATTGACTTACAAAGAAAGGAGTCAGTCAACTGTATTTAAAGTATGATTTATCTTCTACAAATAAACTTGAAGTCAATCTTACATGTCATTAAAAATAATCGTGTCGAATATTCTAGATTATGACGTCAGCTATTAAACAATTGGCCAGTATTTTAAATAAAAGAATATAATACCTTTTATCCGAGAACAGGCAATTTTACTTCTGACAAAGAAACTGAAAATAGTTATGTAACTACGCTACCATATCTAAATGCTTGTGAAATGTAAATGTACCGTTTTGACTATCATTCGTAGCTTCGTGTACTTCGCAGAGGCAGACAAATCGTATCGCCTCTTGCTCGCGTTCGTTAGCCGTTTGTTCCCGGATTTCGTACACAGGTACTGACATAGGTATTTACATGTCAACATGTACTGTTGTACCACTGTATTATATCAGCAGATATCCATTACTTAGAATGTGAACTTCACCTTTTTACATAACACGCACTGGGAGAGATAGCTGATATATATATTGTATGAATAGCTCGACTACAGCTGTGGTGTCTGGTAGGGTGCGGTTATTTTTATCTTACAAAAGACCACAGCTCATTTTTTTCTCTCTTGATAGAGGAGACCCGTGGCCAACAGTGGGCCTTATAAAGGTGTAAACACTATCAATTTTGACACATCACTTGCCAAATATTGTATTTTTTTAAATCTATTTTTGGCCTTACCCAGAAATCAAACCACGTGATCAACAGTTACACTAAAAACCAATGAGGCAGTCAATAAAAACCACGCACATGACGTAATTTATTAAAACAACCCGAGCCGTTACCCACCCGCTTTATTCAGTAGGAAAATGATATATCTGCCGCGGTTGATCAATCAACGCTTCGTAACGTTACCCGAGACTGACGTATTACATCGATAGAGATTTTATTTTAATTATCGCACACGACACGATGGATATGCATTATGAACGGGATCAATTTGTTTATTCAGAAGGCTCACAACAAATTACAGCCATCGTGTACGATGGATTATGTAAAACGACACCCATTTGTATGTAAACTAATGGTGGGTGGTGTATGGGTAGCGACGAAGTGACGACGTGGCTGCTATTTAGTTTTGCTACCTTTTTTATACATAGGTGTCAATGTTTAGAAGGCTTTTTTACACTGTGATTTGTAAGATGTTTACAGGATTTTATACTGCTTAATTGGCAAAAAAGCAAACGATGCGCTTAATGGTAAGCAGTTACTGTATCCTACGGATGTTAGCAATACTAATGGACCATTCGCACCTAAATATTGGAACACTTAGGCACTTTTTGTCAGGCAAATATTGTAGAGGTATTATTAGTGCTTCAGACCAATTTTGATCACTACGGCCAATCTTAATGGAGATTATCCAACTACGCAGAACAGTATAATATACAGGAGCACTCTATTCCTTTACTGTCATAGTCCAATGGGACGGCAATATTTGGAACAACGGGCTGTGTTCCGAGGAATTGTTTGGTATGATGTTTACGGCCACGTTTTATCAACGCACCTCTCGCCATCGATAGGGAGTTCATCCTCACATCTTAGAACCTCTATCGTGCCGTACAGTATGGTTTCAGAGAAATTTCGTCCCACGTACGATTAGGTTGTGGAATAAGCTCCCTGTCGAGGTTTTCCAGAGAGACTATAATAGCATGGGGCTCTTTAAGAAAGGAGTTATAAGGTTTTTAAAAGATCAGCAACGCGCTTGTGTTGCAAGTTTCGATAGACTACGGTAATTGCTTACCATCAGGCGGGCCGTATGCTTGTATGCCTTTTTAAAAGCATAAAAAACAAAAAAAAATATGACCCGAACGGATAGAGATCTAGCGCTGGATCAACGGCTTGCTTTTTGGAGGAGTCTGGATGTATTTTAAAGAAATAGTCACCCATCTACTAACTTACCATGACAAGCTTGGTTATGTGCTTGCGAATCTATAGAACCGCGTAGCTAATAGGTGCTCAGCTACAAGCTCATCGGTAAACTAAATTAGTAGCACTTCAAATTAAATCTTTATGCATAATTTATCTCAGCCTAAACTAGTAAATAATGAGGCAAAAATAAAAATACAAAGAAAATAAATGAAATAAAAATACAAGGGTGTAACTTCAGCTTTCCTCACGGAAGCAAACACCCAGTTAGCCTTCGTTATCCAGTCACTTAAAGCATTGTTAAAGTGGACGGTCCTTCTAGCTGAGAGAATCTCATATACAATTCTTGGTTGTACGGTAGGTAGTGGCCCTTGTCTGCTTCACAAGTACATTAGAAATAATAACTTCATTCATTACAATCCAAAAATATGCTATTGTATGAATTTATGGATGGAAGAACTTATTTTAGTTTACAAATGCCTATTATTGCCGCAGTGAGTGGCTCAAGTGGCCTTTTTTAAAGATCTTGAGTTATCTTTAAAAAAAAATTACTAACTAAAAACACTACACTTTTACAAACATACAATTAATAAACCCAGACTCGAGACAACCATTTATGGATCACACAAATTTTTGTCCCGTGTAGGGATCGAACCCACAACAACGCCGCGCATTTATAAATAGATATGATTGTTTGCAGCTGTAACCTCTCTACTGAATCAACCGTGCAGTCAAACCTTGTTTGCTTATTTTCCTCCAAACCGAATTTCAGTCAAGGTGGCTAATCTCGACAGAGACTAGCCATCTGCGCGAGAAATATTACAGTGCACAAGTATGTGCGCAAATACGGGTGCACATTTTATTCCATCACTCTCATAGAGCGATGAGACGGCAATCCAACACGACCGAGGAGAGATCAGGCATAGGACCAACAACCGGCTTTACGCGCTTTTCGAGACATGGGAGTGTAATAGGCGTCATGTAAATATGTTATTCTATACAATATGAATATTTTTTTGTGTGATGAGCACGAATGTTTGTTCTGTGTCCGGGTGTAATTTATCTATAATATGTATGTATTTAGAATTATATAAGTATGTTTATCAGTTGTCTGGTTACCATAGTACAGGCTCTGTCTAGTTTGGGATCAGATAGCGATGTGTGAGTTGTCCCAAAATATTATTATTATTTAAGAGTGAGCAAGCCTAACTGGGGAAGGACCTCCACCTTATAGAAGACCACATCCAAATGACTACATACAGCGGTGTAGTTGTGCTCCTGTGTGCGAGTACAGGTTTCTAAAGCTCATTTAAGGATGAGTTTTTAACGAACATTTTTCTATCTTAGAAATTCCATCAAAAAAATCTGGTGTTTATTTTTTGGTCGGCAACACGCAAGTGATACCTTTGGTATTGCAAGCTTCCATAGGCTACGGTAACTGCTTACCATCAGGCGGACCGTATGCTTGTTTGCCACCATCGTTTTATAAAAAAATACAGATTCTATTAGCTTGAATATGAAATACTATACCTAAGTATTTGTCAAAGTACTTATTCTACACATTGAGGTGCTACATGGAAGTGGGTTATCGTGTTACGGCGAGATGGCAGACTAGTTGCTTGTTTGAGATTTACGTCACCTTTGAGGTTCGTTTAGCTAAACAGTGCCTTTAGGTTACTGTAGACAAACTTTAGCTTCAAATCACTTACATTTCTCGAGTCTTGAATCATTTATCTAGAATAGATAGGTACACTGAAAGAATTCATATGAAAGTAAAAGTATTTGCTTTATAAACTAAAAAGTATTCTGTTTTCAACAGTACGCGGCAATAATGACTCAAAAATAAGATAGTCTGTTATGTAAGTTATATATTGTGCTTTTAACATTTAAGGCTCAAAATTGCCAAATAGCATTTCTCAACTTACGCCTTTTATCCACTGAAGGTGCGAGAATCAAACAGTATTTTGGTATTTATTTTATTCGGGTCGTAAGAAATCTTATTATTCAAAATATCTAAAGTTAAGTTACTGATAACTTAAAATATGACTCTTGGTACCCTTAAAATAAAGGTCATAGTTGTATTCCTCAATAGGGAGCAAATTATATTAGAACGACACAGATTTCTAGCAAATATTGGAGTAGTGCCGTTAACCAGTTAGTTCGACTATCCACGTAAAGCCGTTAGCCCTGCGTCTGATCTCCCTCTGGTGGAATTGGCGTCTCATTGGATTATAAGAAAAAAGAAATAGAGAGTATATAATAAGATATAGAGACTGCTCTGTGTTTGCATACACACTTGTGCACTTATTTTAGGAATTTAGGAGCCTGATCTCTGATGAGTGACGAAATTTGATTAGCAGGGCATTATTTAATTAGGTCAACCAAGTGTTAAAAACATTGTTTCATGATACATAGAAGAAAAAGTACATCAAAATTTAAATTAAATGATCAATATAATAATATTATTATTATAATAGTAAGTATACTACTAATTACATAGCTTACACCCACGCCAGCCCATTAGGGTAGTGGTCAAGACTTTTGGCTATTAAACGATTATAATAATATCAACCCATATGTCCCACTGCTGGGCACGGGTCTCCTCTCCTCTATCAAGAGAGAGAGAGAGGGGTTAAGGCCTTAATTCACACACGCTGGCCTAATGCGGGTTGGTGAATCAGACATGTCTTTAGAATTTATTTTTAAGACATGTGGGTTTCCATCCTTACTAATATAATAAATGTAAAAGTTTGTGAATATGGATGGATGGATGGATGGATGTTTGTTACTCTTTCACGTAAAAACTACTGAACGGATCTGGATGAAATTTGGCACAGAGATAGATTATGGTCTGAAATAACACATAGGCTACTTTTTACAGTGATAACCGACATCCACGCGGGCGGAGCCGCGGGCAACAGCTAGTAATTATATATTGGTATTCTATCATCAGTTGTGAAAGTCAAAAAAGGCACCCTCGTCCCAGAGGTGTCGTGAAGTGGTCTGACATCATAATAATTGGCATACTTCCTCTCGTTGACGACTTGTACAGTTCACTGATTCCAATCAATTGATGGAACGTTCATCGCGGACTGGGTGACTATTCATGAGTAAAAAATGTACATTAGCCTCGTACTTACGTGTATTTTTTTATTGTTAACGCGTATATTCTTTTATATTGAATTTGGTTGAAGGGATGGAGACGATTTAGAATGATTTATTCAAGGACGGTAGGGCACCATACAAGCGAGAAATCTCAACTAGGGAAGGACCACCTACCATAGTCAAATATCTAACATACAGTGGTGTTATTGTGTTCTTATGCGTGAGTACACTACAGTCCTCATTTACTGATGCTTTTTATTGAACTCTTTTTTTCTCTGATATATGTCTATGAACGCTACTTCGGTCACCAGGTGACCCTCAAACAATAGATTTTCTATTGTATCTGCTGTGTGGCGTTTAATTTAACATTGTCCGTGTGGTGACGGATTAAGAATACAAATATTACCACCCCGTTCTATTCTTAGGGTGTCGTAAGAGTCGACTAAGGGAGTCAGGCCGACAATATCAACTCCAAGAGAGGGAAAACTCGAAACATAACCAACCCGTCTGGCCAGCGTGGTATAATAGGCCAATATCCCTCAAATTTATGGAGGAGACCTGTGCCCGGCAGTGGGACGTTTATGGGTCGAGATGAAATGAAACATTTCTTCTTCAGCACTCAACCCTGATGTTACTAATCAAACAGGTCAGAAACACACTAGTGAACTTCTAGCTAACTGCTTACCATCAAGCGGACCATATGTTTGTTTGCCGCCTAAGTAGTACAAAAATAATGTTAAAATCTAATAGAACACACTAAGCTTTGTGGATCCGTGTGGTGACGGATTTAGAATACAAATGTCACCACCCCGTTCCATCCCAAGGGTGTCGTAAGAGTCGACTAAGGGAGTAAGTTATGGAGACAACATCCACTGCAAGAGAGGGAAAACTCGACATAAAACCCATATACCAACCCGTCTGGCCAGCGTGGTATAGTAGGTTAATATCCCTCCAAATATATGGAGGAGACCCGTGCCCAGCAGTGCAGGTGGTGACGTTTATGGGTTGTGATGATGAAGCTTTGCGGTAGTGTAGGTTCTCAACCTCACATTTTTATTGACAGAGGCCTTAATATGGCCGATCTACAAGTGGCATAAACGATAGTCGAAACGAATAGAATAAAAGCAAATGTATGGGATTTAACATAAATGTACGACATTATGCCGTAAAATTACATCAAATCCCTTACATTTGCTTTCTATTCAGGCAGGTTAGCCACTATACAAACGATAAGAAGAAGAACGATTAAACATCACAGCATAAACTTATCAGTATGACATCCACAAGCCACTAATTTACCACAAATTCTTAAAAGATAAATAAAATAGGAAAACCAATATTTATATGTGTATTTTTCGTTTTCGTGAACCGTATTTTCGTCATGTTCCATGACGTTGGCGTGACAAGACATGCTTTCAACTGTCACCTATGACAGTGATATTCAAAAGGTTGGAGATGAAGAAGATTTTGATTCCATATTATCAACTTCAAATGACATCCAACAATTTTGAAGAAATGAGCACGATATACCTCTGGACCATTTGGTCAAGTCGCTGGGCCAATTTTTACTGAGATTAGACAACTTCGCAGGACATTATAGTGCATAAGTATGTGCCAAAAATACACGATCAATTATCCAACACAAACGAAAAAAGATCGATAACATGCTTTCAGAGGCATGAAGGACGTTTTTTATACTATCTTTGGAAATGGTCACCCATGTACGCAATGACCACAACAAACTTGATTAACGTTGTAAATCTATAAATCTGCGTAGCGTACTACTACGGCCCCTCAGTACAACAATAAGATTTTGGCAACAATAAGATCGCGTGCCAAAAATTCAATAATCCATGCTAAAATTATAAATGCTAAAGTAACTGTGTTTGTTTGTTTATTAGTTTGTATGTTTGTTTGTTACTTTTTTACGGCTAAACGGCTGAACGAATCTTAATGAAATTCGGCAAAGAGCTAGATGATATTTTGGGGGAGGACATAGGGTCACTCTTTACCGCGATAACGGACAGCTTGTTTCTAATAAACTAAAAAATCATTGGTATTTTTGCGTTTATAACTTTAATACAATTTCTCTTGCAGTGTACATATTATGCTTGTTTGAGCAAATATTTACTTTAAGAACTGTTGTAACATTTATACTTAGTGTTCTGTTCAGCGCATAAAATAAACACAAGTATAAGGATCGTGTTTAACATCATACGCCAATGTATGAATAAGTATTATAAGATTTATAAAATAAAGTTAAAAGGTATTCAAATTAAAAGTTAATATTTTAAATGTGACTGGGAAATTTTCTTTTTGTTTTAGTACTAGACATTCAACAAATATATTCATATTTAAACAAACTTTAATGTTTGACTGCAATCATCTTACCCTCTACTTCCTATGAATAGTAACTCATTTACGAAAATGTTCCGATTTATTTATTTGCGATTTCATACATTTATTTTTTCTTTAAAGACAACTCTCGCACTAGGGTACGAGCCCTTTGTCGCGGGGGACTTAACAAACATATAATTCACGGACACAAATTACATCTAGACTCGGAAAAAACATTTATGAATCACACAAAGTTTTGTCCCGTGTGGGAATGGAACCCACGACCTCTGGCTTAGTAGACAGATACATACGTACATATCATCACGCCCATCTCCCATTGGGCTAGGCAAAGACTATGCTACGCGAATCGCTTTGATCCAGGCATACTTCTTTTGCTACCTCTACATTCATCAACCTCATCGTGAATGTGATTTTATAATGTTGTTTTTATTCTTGCTACAAAATATTGGTAATATTTTTTGAGTTTTGATCGCCACGCGCGCCATTCCGTTTACAGATTTGACGTACACGTCAAGCCCCAAAAAACCGCAAAAATAGGCAAATATTAAAACGCATAACGTTATAGTATTTATTTCGTATATTTCATTGACTAGTAGGTAACACTTCGTTGGCGTAAAAGGCACGCTTGCGCTTGACGAGTATAAACGCCACTGGCGTAAACGTTTTACTATAGATAACAATGCTACTCTATCCATTTATCCAATATTCCAGTGAAATGTACGTTGTTGTTGACCGGCCGGCTGATTCTTTAAGAAAATGCGATGGCAAACTGACAGCTGTGATCGCAAACTGACAGTTGTGATTGCTCGGTGACGGCACAATCTATTGACTAAACGTCAAAAAGGCTCGGTTTTTGCTATAACGGAATACCGATTTTCAATCTGACAGCCAGATTTTGCTCGGTTTTCGCTGTGGCTCAGTTTTTGCTCTTACGGAATACCCCTGCGGAATAAATAGATAGAAAACTCTTTATTGTAAACCAATTATATATAAAACAAAAATAACATATCTTATAAAATCTTCGTCTTCTTCATCATGTTCGTTTTAAAAGTCGATTACTTTCTCATTTTTCCTCATTTTACTGTTAACAATTTTCTCCACAACTTTTCACAACTTCAGGTCATGTTTAACCTTCATGTTTTAGTTTATAAGAATTAACGGTTAATCAATAGTTGCTTACAAAACATGATGGAACACTTTTGTTCTATGCTAAAGAAAAACATACATTATGGAACCTAGTTTCAAACTACTTTAATAGATAAGTGGTGCTTATATATATCGCACCTTATGCCAATAACTTAAGGTTAAAATTACAAAGTGTCAATTTTCAATCTAAAGCCTTCTTGCCACTAAAGATATAGAGGGTATTTTAAAATGTGTGAAGTGTTTTAGATGTGGTATAAAACCAGTTTATGTTATGCAGGTTTGCTACTGTGTTGTAAAGTGCATTACCTTGTTAACGGTTCAATCTTTTAACAAAACGTTTCTACACCTAACCTACGAGTATATCACAGGTATATACTTATATATGGCTTATATTCTATGCACATTGCATTGCATTATCAGCGAGTAACATGGGCTATATTTTATTTTAACTAGGCCCGCGACTTCGTCCGCGTGGTAATTTGGAATATTTTCCCCGATTTTGCAACATATCTCACTACTGCTCCGCTCCTATTGATCATAGCGTGATGTTATATAGCCTATACCCTTCCTGGATAAATGCACTATTCAACTAAAAAATATTTTTTCTAATCGAACCAGTACTTTCTGAGATTAGTGCGTTCAACCAAATAAACTCTTCAGCCTTATAATTTTAGTATAGATAAATTAAGGAATCCGCACAAAAACTAAGTAAATGTCCACCCGTGTGAAGTCGGTTTGTCCCGCTATTACCAATATAGTTACAAAATAATAAAGAAACTTTTATATAAAAGTGATTTCCATGTGCACAATATCTCTCCATGATTTTTAAAACCATTTACTTTACGACTTTATTTGTGGTTTTATCCTCATTTAATATTTTTGTGGTGATATTTTATCCATGTGCTTTACCAGATTTTTATACTTACATAGGGGGCTATCAAATTATTATTGCCTTGCAGACTGATTTTGAAAGTTTGGGCGCAAACACAGGCACACTCTCTATTTCTTCACTCTCACGATGGGTTTTGCTTTTTTTTAGAAAATCATCACCCATCTTCGGGCTGACCGTAAAAGGCTTGCTTAATCTTGCACAGCCATCGAACTGCGCGGCCATTACTTAGCTACGACCCCTTAACAGTTAATATCCACGTCCTATTTATAAATATCAGTTATAATCCAATATAATATGCTTGGTGTATGTTCACCTCTTTACGCCTACGTAGTGCCTAATATACGCTCGGGAAATGACGAACTATTTTTATCCAAGACCTCACGAATAAAATATAAACTCTAATAAAGCACTCTACTTCCTGGTGAAATTATAAATAAGGTAGAAAAACAAACAGATTTTATTACTTTATTTTGTTTACGTTTCTAGGACATAGCTTTATACGAGTAGGTATTTATAATTATTCTTTACGTGTACGTTACTGAACTTCTCATATACAACTGGACTGATTTTAATGAAATGCTGTATGTGTCTGGGTGTAGCACTACATGGTTAAGATTTACAATTAAAGTCTATAGATGGCGCTGCAGTCCTCTAGTTTATATAAAAATCTATAAAATTTGAGAAAAAACAGAATTATTGTTAATTAAAAAGCTTACTTAAATATTGTAAAAAATATATTTACATATTCAAACATACTATTTTTTTGAAAAATATAAATTAAAATAAGACCACAAGCCTCATGTATACATACATATTTGAGTGAAAATATAATATGTGTTTACAGAAAATATTCACGTGTAATGCAAGCGTATCTTGTAAACGTTAGACAGAAGAGCCCGGACGTAAAGGTCACGGTTGGCAATAGAGCTTATCGCGGCACCGCAAACTGCGACTTAAATGTTTTGTGCTCCTGTATTATACCACCTATATAGATAACCGTTATAGCTCAGGGATATTCAACAGTCTTGAAATTATAGCACAAATATTACGAACAAAGACTTGTAACGTTATACAGTGGTTATGCTAACTTTAAACTTAGGCGTTCCATAATATCTGTATACAATGATATTATAGTAAGAAAAACGTAGATATACGAGTACGTACTACATTTCATCTGTTACTATCTCTTTCTGTAGTATTACGTTTTGTAATATTTGTAATCTCAAAATCAGAATTCAAAATCGACAGGTCACTTATACTTTTTTATACTTTCAAGGCAAACAAGCTAATATAATGGTAAGCACTTACCGATTTACCTAACCCGTAAAAGAAAAGCATGAATATGTGTACTGTTGTATATAGACTGCACGATAGACTTATATCTATCTTGTATCTCTCAGAGGGTGCCAAGAGATACTTCATCTATTGTCAGTTACTAAGTGCATACTTGCTAATCAACGTAATTATTGTATGACCTGACTTATGATTCTAGGTATTTATCATCTGTGTTAGGGAATTCGTACTAGTCTTTTAATAACTGACTGCATGGTTAGTATGGTTTTATCCAGGCCACCGCGCGGCGTTTTCTGGGTTCGATTCTCATAGGCGATAAAAAATTGTGTGTTTCACAAATAGTTGTTCCGAGTCTGGGTGTGTTTGTTAATACGAGAATTTAGTTTCTAAAAGCAATATGGCAAATTAATCTCAACTGTGTCTGTGGTGTTGACGACAATGACGTATCGATTTTTGTCTATTGATATTTCTAAGAAAGGACTACGATATAAAGACTTTTCTTTTTAAACTTTAAATTTCGAACCCTATTACACTTTGTATTTTTATACACGCTATAGATTTGCAACAATTACTTTCCCCGTTGCATACAACCCAATTTCGTAACACTATCAATTACGAACAAGTATTCTTTCTTGTATTCTTTTAAAGTTTCAAACGTATTCGGTAGACTGTGACAAACTTTTATTCGCAACAAAATAATATAAATGTGAAATTACTCGACAATTCCGTTATGAATGGAATAGTGATATCTACTAGCTTAAAGCTCAGTTGAAACCAGTGGCTTTTCTGAATAGGACTCACTATCTGTCGTTACTCTACGAGTACAGCCAGAGCCTGCCAAAACTATTGTTTTGAACTTTAATCATTATGACCGTTGTTCACATTTGTGCTATTTTTAGTCTGGTACTCCTTTACACTAGTATTGTTGTACTTAGATATTATACGTTTAAAAACAATAATCAGTGTTCTCACACATAGAAACACAACTACACCGTTTAACTTAATCTTTTTACAAAGTAATATTTAAGCATACTTATATAAAAAAAAAATGTGAGGCAGTCTTTGAGAACTGCCAATAGAATTGTAAACTAAGGAACTTGTGCATTGTATCGTCGAACTATTAGATTATTATATTTGAATATGGAAAGCGTTCGACGATGACACGAGTTCCATGATTTTTGTTTACCCAAAAAGTGCTCAACATGCCTAAATAAAATTTTCACTCCAAAAAATGTCCATTACACATAGGTGTCGGTAACATCAAATACCGTTATGTAAGTAGGTATGTATAATCTGACAATAAATATAACCCTAAAAGAGCCATCGTTATCAGGCCCATTTTCTCTCGTAGGCCCTTTGCCGAATGTCAAATATATAGGGTTACATGATATCAGTCTCGCCTTCCTAATGGACACTTATAGGACCGAGTGGGCCTTTTCAGTGTCGGTGTTTTGACACCCTTTAATATAAGAAACCTTTATGTACGGTGTAGGTGAAATTAAGCGGTACAATATTTGTGTAAAAATTAATCCGAGTTTGTAGAATGAAGATTACGTGATTGATTTTTATAATTGACGATGTCTTTTTATTAATTTATAAAGAAAATGAAAAATATAATGAAATTTTAACATAGGAGTCTTTGATAGCCCGGCGGTGCACTAATTAGCCCAACGAGCTGATCGGTAAACGATCAGCGGGTCCAGCTAGTAAGTACACAGAATTGCTACAGAATGAAGAATTATACTTATCATTATCACACAAAGACTTGTAGTGGGTGGGCACCAAACCCACGGTCTCCGGTAAGCAGAAAGAATAGCGACCGTGACGGCTACGCCTAAGGCCGTCAATTTTAGAGGTAAGCGAACCGCTTAGCGAACAGTCCCTCTAGGGAAGAGGCATTAACGCTGTTAGAATAGAATAGAATAAAAAAACAATATTTGGGATTTTACATAAGCTTACGATATAATGTCTTATTATAATTCTTCTAGCGTTTATGCCAATTGTCTAGGGGACTGGCCCCCTCCTATAACATAGAATAAATTATTTACACGGGTTAAGTAAAGGTATTATAAAATTAAATGGGTATATTTTAGTCTTTAACAACTTTTCAACACTTTAAATAAATACTTAATATGATGTAGGTAACCTATTTATCAATAGCAGATATTTAATTCAGGTATTTATTCCAAACAGAGCTACACATGATGTTTATATACATTAATAACCAAACATTAATCTAAATAGACACATACATATTATGTCAGAACAAATAAAATTAAACAATAGAGTCATTCTGATTTGCTAAACCCCGTAATACATTAGCGAGTTTTAGCAATGGCGATTTTTCGATAGCTAGCTGCGGAAACCTATCAAGTTCAAGACTGAATATCTGAGTATTTATACACGTGAAAATCCAAATACTCTCCCCGTCTCTTTCCTTTTCCTTGTCCTCCCTTTTTTCTCATGGTACGAAGGGACTGGGTTGTTTTGTTGGCATAGGTTGCAAATTTAAAGAACATAGCCAGTTCGTTATCTGTTCTGTGGCCAGTTCTATGGCGGTTACCGCTACGAATCAGGTGGGCCGCTAGTTTGTCTGCTACTGCTAGTCCTCCTATAAAAAACATTACGACTTTAAACATCGATTTAAACGCAATGCAATCGCTTCACTATCACTAGCTGTTCAACCTTTATACAATTTTTTGCATCAATACAAATTAATGCAAAAATGGTTTTAAATCGCTTATGTATTGTTGCAGTTGTGCGTTCAAAAACTTAGAACTTAGTTCTTTTAACAAACTCTAATCACCAAAAAGAGAATCAGTTTTTATTTTCGATCGTTAAATGCAATCACAGAGATTGCAGAAAATTTTGAGAAACCAACCATTGTAACAGGTTTCTATTTATTATTTATACTACTTGGGTGGCAAACAAGCATACGGCCCGCCTGATGTTTAGCAGTTACCGTAGCCTATGGACGCTTGCAACACCAGAGGTATTACTTGCGTGTTGCCGAACCATTTTTTTTTTTATACCAGGGCATTAAAATGGAAGTATCCCTGGGATAGGAATACGTTTCTTTCAAAACGCATCCCTAAATGAGCGCTTGAGACCTGTACTTACACACAGGAACAATCTAGTCATTTAGGGATTCGTTTTTAAATAAATCTCAAGGATACTTAAACACAAATCAAATTAATTAAATAAAAATTATAAAAAAAACAGTTTGACAACACTAAAGTGATACCTCTGGTGTTGAAAAGGTCCATAAGCTATGACTACAACTGATTACCATCAGAGTAGAATATACGGCCATGTTTGTCACGTTAGTAGTATAAAAAAGAGTAGTACCTATTGTTGCAGCTCCACGGATCGCCAATGCGTTATCGCTACTGTATACACAATCTAACAAAATCATTTCAATATTTGGTATTTGTTGCATTACCTAATGATGTATGGTGAGCCACGAGCGGCCATGATGCCCGACGAACGGATAATAAAATGAAAATCATTTAAATATTTCGTACGTGTGTTTCATATCAAACAGTTCAGTAAACCTATTCATATTTGTGTGTATTTCAATACCTGGTAGCATTCGCTGAATAGAGACTGCAACATTTTGCTTACAAAATAGATAAATAAGCTAAATCTACGGCTATTAGGTATAGCCGTAGATTTAGCTTCTGACAAACAAATTAGGAACTTTTTACAACCAAATTAACAAGACAATAACTATTATTCTACATGTGTATTACATACTTCAAGAGGACATTCTTTTATTATGAATTTTGCACGTGAATGTTCAGAGTTCTATGTTCAAAGATTCAGTAATCTTTGAGAAAAAAAAATACAAACGAGACGATGATACAGTCTCAACACGTAAGTATGCAGCCATTTAATTTAAAATGTGTATATGCTCTTCGCAATTTAAATATTTAAAAGATATTTACAAGAATAGTCTTCGATCAAAAATACAATAGATACACGGTCTCATACAAAATCAACGCCAAGTAGTATCACCCGATACGTAACGTACTTATAGATGTGTTTGCATTTATAATGTCGACCGAAATATAAACTAGACTATTCATAGAATTTTTATATAGACAGATGAATAAACATTTTTTTTCCTTGTTTTAAAAACTCCCGCACTAGAAAACAAACTCTGTGTTGCGGGGGACTTTACAAACATACAATTAACGGACACAAATTTCACCTAGACTCAGAACAATTCTTTGTGGGTCACACAAATTTTTGTCCTGTGTGGGAATCGAACCCACAACCTCGTGCACAGCAGGCGCATACTGGCCACTGGACCACCGAGGCAGTCAACTAAGAGACTAGTTATTAAAATAAAAGTAACTAAACCTAAACCTGGCATCACGAAGCTTAAAATCATCAGTATTTAAATAATTTAGTTAAAATATTAGAAACAGTACATACATTTGGGGACTATGACATCCTAAACTGACACATTCAGATAGACAAAGGCTTCATAATAGGGCCTTTTGTACGCCACGGTTTACGAAAATTATGTAATAGAAACAATTATTAATTTACTGTCTCAAAAAGTTACATACAATGTTGTTTAGTCTCCTAGACACTTAGGATTCTCTGTGTCGTGGGGTTTAGTCGTTTTCAATCCGTCGCATTAGAAGTACAATTACAATAAGCAAAAATCTGAGATAGACAAAAAGTTTGTCATACCTAATGTGAGTGGGCGTGAAGAGAAAAGCAAATTGATTGGCAACTTTATTTAGATTCACATAGTAAAACATCCTCACTAAGATTAAAAATAGTTACCTACGTCTGTCAATATTACCTTACATATATTTTAAATGTTTTACAATAATCGGATAACCTTGTTTCTCTAACTTGCAAACAAACAAACTCTCCAAATTAATTGAAGAGCATTCAAGATAATAATTTTCATCACAATCAAAATCGTTTCCTTATAATTTAATCATATTTCAAAATAATTCTTGTAAGGGAAACATTTGAATTTGTTTAATTGGTCTATTATTTTTATTGTCTCGTTTCATGAAGGCCGCAGGGGACTTGGAAAGAATCGCCGCTGGATGCAATTAGAGAAATGAATCGCGTGATCTTTGCCTTTATCTTCCTTCAGTAACAAACCGTAGCAGTAATAAGTACTAAACAAAAACATAATAGAGAAAACATTCCGACGATACAAAGGTTGCTTTGTTGTACATTTCCTTTGCTTGTTGTAAAGTGATTTTACAGAGCTCATAATATTCTGCTTGCACTTATTAACTTTAAAGGCTTTGTAGGACTTTTATGAACTACATGTTTGATCTATACTTTTATTTACGGTAATTGGAATCCTAAGTGATTTAAAAAAAAGCCTGAAAAAAGAAACTTCGTTGACAAGCAAGCGAGTGCCCGATGGTAAGTGGTTATGATCAGTGTAGCGATTCAATGTAGTATCCTGTATACCTTTTGTGAGAAAAAAACACAACAAGTAGTATTAGTACTTACGTACTCGTAACTATATCAAAAAACTAATATATCAACGTAAATAGTATTATCATTTCAAATTGCATTTTTGAGAAAACATTATAGTGGCGTGCTTCGAGCTCGTAGATGCATCTCTTACCGCTTCTATAAACTAGTTTGGCTGGAGCTCTTGCGTTTTTGTCACCGCCTGTAGTACATTTCCGTGTACCGTTCCCGACGGAAACAGCCTTTCAGTGTTCACCTGCAAAAGCAAAGAAAAATTCTATCCAAGTGACTTAAAGAGGCCGAAGTCTCTAATATTTTTCTACATTATTCAAGTTTAAAGCGGTGGTTACCAAACGTTTTCGGAACTACAATAAAGCGTTAAGGAAACATTTAACGTCACGCAACATGAGAGAACATGATTTAAATGTATTAGCTGCCCCATTTAACGCCTGTTAGATATTACTCAAACGAAAGTACGTAAGGGAGGCAGATTCATCGGCTCATGTATGAATGTATCATAATATATAAACGTATAACTGTGCAAAAGCATTTGGAAAATGACAGAGAATGTTGGAATGATAACTTATAAACGGCTTAGTAAGATGTTTTGACGTTATTGATAACATTATATTTTCTGACATATAAAACTGCCTTCTTGGTCTAGTGGTCCTTGAGTGTCACTGCTGATCACGAGGTTCTAGGTTCGATTCCCGTACAGTTGGACCAATAATAGACATTCTGTCAAGAAATTTACAATAGATGCCCAATATTTGGAGATTAGTGACGCCCTCTCGGAGAGCACGAACCTAAATCTGCTAGTCATTTCCCATCGGTCGTGTCGTATTGTTATTGATACTATTATTGATACTATAAGAGCGCAAAAATAGAGAGTACATCTGCTCGCTAACACTTTTCTGTGCTGTAACATAATTATCCTTCGCTTTTGGCTTATCTCAGTTAAGATTGGCTTCTATGACCAAAATTAGTCTGAAGGGCTATAATTAATTATTAAGTCCAGTCTTCTATCAATGGGTCAATCCTAAGCTTGTCTGGAAGAGATCGCTCTTAGCGATAAGACCGCCCATAGCACCTTCTTGTTTGTATGTTTAATTCTTATTG
Organism: Trisateles emortualis; assembly: GCA_947095525.1. Taxonomy (NCBI): domain Eukaryota; kingdom Metazoa; phylum Arthropoda; class Insecta; order Lepidoptera; family Erebidae; genus Trisateles; species Trisateles emortualis. The sequence goes on along the minus strand of OX352736.1, from coordinate 8,960,349 downwards.
TAATTAGTTTTAGTACTTATGTTGTGTACAATATAGAATATCATATCTATCTAATTGTTATTTAACACCTAAGAGCTGGCAAAACATGCATATCATACACCTCTCCCTACCATGGCATGATGCTTTCCTATTAAATCGCTTGAAATGTAAGATTCTTCTCTACTCTCTTGATAGAGGAGAGAAGACCCTTACCCAGCAGTGGATATATGGCTGTTACTATTATGTTATGTTACGTTATAATTTTGCTGTAATAAAATATGTACAAAGAATAATATCCGACGTATGTTTTGGTTGCGATACAATGTGATTGGCTGATTTTCCTCAATTTTCTGTCTTAACATGTTATTATCTTATCGACATCCGACTTGTAAAGGTTATCCCTATTTATCGGTGGTTCGTTTACTAGACACAGTTATGTAATTGGGGACTTTTATGTTTATGCTTTGTATTCCGTGTTTATTAATTGTAGTATTTTTGCTACATAAATGAAATAAGAAAGAAAATTGTTCTGGGATTTTCTGTAACTCTGTGGAATATTATATTGATACTAGCTGTTGCCCGCGGCTCCGCCCGCGTGGATGTCGGTTATCGCTGTAAAAAGTAACCTATGTGTTATTCCAGACCATAATCTATCTCTGTGCCAAATTTCATCCAGATCCGTTCAGTAGTTTTTACGTGAAAGAGTCCATTCTCACAAACTTTCACATTTATAATATTATTAAGGATTATCACTTTAGGTATTATTTTATACAGTATTGTAATACGACGTTTCAGTTTAATTACACCCACCGTAGTCACGGGTTGACTGGTGCGGATGAGTGTCACTGTCTTCGTCGCGAGGCAAAACCTTCAAAATGTTACACGATTTAGACCCGTTGTCTTTTAAAGTAATAATATGTGTACAAATCATGAAAGTTCGAGAATTGCTTGCTAAAGCTATAAATAGATACGCAAATATGTAGAAACTCTTTTGTACACCAAAATATCTATTAAAACTCAAATCATTTGAAAGAACTCATTAACCTCTCTAATACTCTGTAAATCACAAAACACATAACATTAATTAATATTCTGTTATTAAATCAAACAAAGATGGCGGTATCTTAAAAGACAGACAATTACTGTTTGCTTACACCTAAACCAAACGGATTCACATGAAATTAAATTAAGGATTTTAGACAATAAGCGATGTTTGGTAGCGGTACGATTTGCTGACGCGTTATAAAATTTAATTTTAATCCGAGGGCGCAAATAAGATAGGATTTCACCCTTGCTTATCTCGGTCATGTAACGTCGTAATGTTCTTAAATAACCTTCCAAGCGACATTGGATGCCGCTCGGCCGACTCGGCTCGTATAAGCCTTTTAATAATTAATATTTATTCATATTTCGGTGTGTATCTCCGACCGTAACTTGAATAATGCTTAATTGATTCACTGTTTTGTACGCAGATTTATGAGCTTCGATATGCTATTAGAATTTTTCATATTATGGAATAATTAAAACAAAATATATTTAAAAAATATCAATAATAAACTCAAACACAAAACTTATTTAATTAATAACTAATTGTTGCCCGCGGCTCCGCCCGCGTGGAAGTTGGTTATCGTCGTAAAAATTTGCCTATGTGTTATTCCAGACCATAATCTATCTCTGTGCCAAATTTCATCCAGATCCGTTTAGAAGGTTTTACGTAAAAGAGTAACAAACATCCATCCATACATCCACCCATCCATACTTACAAACTTTTGCGTTTATAATATTAGTAGGATGTAAAAGAAAATTCATAATAATATTACAATCAAATAACTACACAAACTGATGTAGTTCCTGTGCACTAGTAAAGGTCTCCAATGCACATTTATAAAAACGTTTTTTTCAAAGAAATGTTTTGCTAGCCTAGGATTACCCATAACATAATAGCCGGGTGTTAAAAGATTTTAGGTCAGCAATCGCGTGTTGCTGTGATGCATGAATGATTTCTTTCATATGCGTAATAAATACTGTCGAATTTCTAGTATTACGCTTAACACCTAAACGACAAAAGTATACCACCAGTGAAATACCTACTATAAGAATTCGTAATAATATGAAAGTTTTTACACTGAGCTAATATACCTAATAAATGCGAAAGTAACATGTATGTTTGTTTGTTACCTTTTCACGACTAAATGACTGATGACTGAAATGATCTAATGATTTTTTGCAAGGAGATGGTATCGTAGGGACATAGGACGTTTTTTTATCGCAATATCCAACATACAGGAAGACGGAGGCGCGGGCAACAGCTAGTGAAGAACGAATACAGCAATACACTAAACCACCGAACCCTAATCACTAAACCTACACTTACACACACCTGTACACAAACGTCTGTGATTCTTAAGAAGTTAAAGCCGGTGTCTTACCGCAAGCGCACATGCAGTGCTTCAAGCTCCGACTCCACAACGAGGGAAACCGACGCTTTGTGGCCGATTGTACGGGATTAAAGGTGCTCGTCACGAATATTAAATATCACAGTGCAGTTAAACCAAGACTCGTGGGGCTGGGGTTTTATCATGAATTCTTTATTTATGTCAGTTGAATGCTGTTTAAAAACCGTTTACTAGGTGATCATGTAGCTGGAGTCGAAACCAAAGACAGTGCCAAGCAGCGTGCACTTGGAGAGGCCTTTGCCTAGCAGTGGACTGTGATAGGCTTATTATGACGAGGAGTGACCTAAGAATTAGGGAGGTTAACATTTTGTGCAACAGTTTACGTCTATAAACATACTTTAGTAGCCGCCAGCTCCGGCATCGCACGGGTGGTAATTCCTGGTGTCCCGTAGTTTTTTTGTCAATAAAATGTATCATATGACACTCACAAATAACATGGCTTTCATTTGCTAAAATATTTTTTTTAATTGGTTCAGTAGATCCAGAGATTACCTCCGACAACATCACAAACTCACAAATTTGTGTTCTCTTTATAATACAGTATAAATGACAATAAAACATCTATTGTGTCTAAACTACAGTCCACGAAATGGTTAAACATGGAGTACAGGAATGTAAACATCAAAGTATAGTTACAATAGTTATAATTATTTTGATGTTATTGATAAAATATGGGCAACGCAGTGGTAGACGAGTAGTAAAGTAATAGAAGGTGTACCTAAGTTCAATTCAGACCGGCAGGCAACACCAATCTAAATTTTCTATTGCCTTATGTAGAATTCATATGATGACGTAACTTTGGTATTACTGCATAGCTAGTAAGTATATTTTCTACAATTGCTATAGAATTCATATCAGTCTACCAATTCCTTAGGATTCATTACTGAGTATCCAGAATAAACTATTGAGCTAGCCCCTACATTTTATCTGTATCATAAAATACGCGGAGTTATAAAAAACTACGCATGAATTCAAATCGAACCTTCTCTCAAACAATTTGCAAATCCAAGAATAGCCAAATGAAATGAAGCGATTTTTATATAGATTTCCCTTCTTATGAAAAACTAGCTGTTGACCGCGACTCTGCCCTCGAGAATGTCGGATATTGCGCTAAAAAGTACTCTATGTTTTTCGGCAGAAGACCATCAATCTTCTTTCTTCTTGAACCGTTCATCCGTTTTGTTGTAAAAAGGTGATAAACCAACTAACAAACAAACAGAGTTACTTTCACATGGGTAATATTAGTATGGATATGGATTGTTTACTGGTCTTATTCAGATATTTTGGTATCGGAGCAAGATAAACATTGTGACATTTTTACAACCTCCACACATAAACAGTCACGCTCATAAATCATTAAATTGGATCGTCCCAAATATATGTCACATCGATACATAAAATTTATTAGCTTATCAATACAGCACCTAACGTGCAAATCTCTGAGCCAATAACTATAAAGAAAGTCAATAACATTGTTATTATTCAACGTATACCTCTTCTTAATAAGAAAACGTGTATCTAATGCGGTGTTTGATATTCGTATCATCTGTGTATGCGGTGTCGTAATGGCGGAGAATCACAATATCTCGTTATAAGCGGGCGAAACAAAGAAAGGCGCGCGTGCCTCGCATGCCAACCCATCATACCGCCGAGCGCCGACGATGGTGCCTCACCGAAACAGCTAAAAATCTATCGAAAGGTACCTATGCCTGTTATATCACTTGCATCATTTATTTACAAAGGACCCATTATCTACATATCTAAAACACTGTCACGTGTTAGGACAACAAAATTGTTTTATGTGTGCACAAAACCAATTTGGTAAAAGCTTGCGATGTAAACTTTGCTAATATTATGGATTTTACAGTCAGTAAAATATACCCTTTTTAACGCAATAATATTGCTGCCACGATTAAAATAGCCTGCATTTGTATTTGTCAATTTTATGGAGGTAGACAAAACTATTTCAACGTCCTAATATATTATTTGAAGACCCTTCAATCAGAGGTCCAACCGTCCTTTTGTGTTTTCCTCATAAGCATAATCGAGAGTCTCAAACGAAAGGGTCGGACATCTTGTTCTTATAATGTTTATTGATGGTAAAAATAAGTGTGGAGTGACAATTTTTTTTTTACATAAACGTGTTTATTTTTCTAATTCCTTGTAAGCGGTGCCTACTAAGGCGAATTTTTGTTTAGTAAGTTACATGAACTTCCCTGTCTGTAATACAAAATACTATACTCTTAATTTGGTGCACACATCCATCAACTAAACTTTATAAGATACAAAAGAATATTAACAATATAATTCTGCTACACAAGCAGTTCTCCTTTTTATAAATGGTTAGAGAGGGAGAGAGAGTTGCGACAAATGCAATAGTAATAGTTTTGCAACAGCAACACATTTTGCAAATGACTCGTTGACCACATCTACCATTGTTTCATCATAGTGACTGACTCTCGGGAGAACTCAATTTTGTCTAACAAATAGAGTACAATAACCGTTGTAGTATAGTTTATACGAAATCTGGGAAAATTATATCACGTAAAAGTAATATTTACTTGAGACAATTGCCAAATTTTTTACAACTTCGTTTCTTAAAAACGAAAAAGTACTTGTTTTTATCATTTACTTATACAAATTTCGGGTACTAACGAGATCATGCAATATTTACCTATAGATTGTTTGACATTTGGTGTGGTAACGACCACGGCCGGTGTAACCAACACCGGCCGTGGTCACAAACTGACTCAAATAATGTTTGATTGCATCATACAAATTGAATTATTTACTTGTCTGCAACGCGTTAGATGCTTCTTCTTCTATTCTAAACCTTATCCAATCACCTGAGGCCGGCTCTCCTTACAAGTAGATTAAATACATGCCTTTTTTCATTTATTTCTATATCTATCATTATGGCATCTATTTCTTCATCCTTGAGGTCTTTTTGGATTATAGTCAGCCAAGTCGCAGGCGATCTACCACGACGTTTATTTGTCGTGGTCGTTGTCGTGTCGTGTCGTTCTGGGCTCAGGGCGGCTGAGTGCGTGGCCATACTATCTTAGACGCTTTGTAGCCTCCTCTGAAGAGTACATTGTGTATTTGTTAGATGCTAGTAGGTAAAATCCGCCTTATTTCTCGATAAACTTTAGCACAGCTTATTATCCATGAGCGGCCATGTAATCCATCTTGTCTCGTCAACACATTAAAATCAATAATATCATCACGCTTTTCTGTCCTGTAGGGCAGAGATATATGACGTGACACCCCCGTTTATCTATATTAGATCCCATAGAGAATGAACCCATTACCATGTATCGGGCATGATTCCAAACTCTATATATGAAGCAATCGGCAAAAAAAATGTTATATTATATGTTTATCTACAATCTTTCAGAGTAAGTAGGTAGGTATCTATATTTCATATTTCATTTGACAGAGTGGGCTTATAAGTACTGATGAGTCTACCACAACAATAGAAGTTTATTAAAGTAAACGTACTTATTCTCTTGAAAATAGAGAAACATTTGAAAATAATGAAGATGAAGCTGTGAAAATATTTTAACTGAAAAATGGGTCTACTCCGCAACTTAATACTAATTTCAAGGTTCGCATAAATTTTAGTAACAAGCAAACCAATCAGTTCTTGTCAAAGTGATAAATCTAATAACTCGACGAAACACTAATTCAACTAACACTCTTCGAAATAAATTATGCCTTTAATTCGTAAGCTCTTAACTGTATTTAAAACACTGGTAACTATATTTTCATAATACTTACACAATGCTTTAATCTAATACGAAAATTGTTTAAACATAAAAACATCCTTGAATATTTGTAAACTGTGGAATCTGTTTCTAAAAAATCATCAACTTGAAATGAAATAAAAACAAATTGTAATCGGCATATCTATACATATCGCTCGCACTCTGATTTTAACTGATTTTAAACTTATCCGTTTTTATGCGTTGAGGGCAAAAGTCAAAAGCTCACTATTCGTCGTTAATAATATAATATCTTAATTACATGAATAGCGTCAATTAATATCAATGTTTTATAAAGATATAATTTTATGCTAATAAACAACAAACCATTCAACACAACTATCTTATAAAACCACACATGATCACTTTGACAACCAAGCGCAGTAAACGGCTGTGCTACTCCTGACCGAGATGATACACCGATAAACCTCCTCACTTTAATGCAGTGAGGATAAAATACGTTGCTAGAATACAGGGCTAAATAAATTCTACAGTGTATTTTTAAAGCCACTGCAGTTTGAGAGTATTAGAAAGTGAAAGTGTAGAAACTGGATCGTTCTTAGTGCTATTGGCTTGAACCTCAATGCGCTTCAGTACTTTGTTTTAGCTGTTTCTTTCAAGTTATAGTCTAAAATAAATTCGTATGAAATTTAAGTCATAACGTAAATAAGTATAAAATGATATATGTTTCTATAAAAATACAATTCCCGCACTAGAGAACAAGCTCGGGGTCGCGGGGGACTTTACAAACATACAATTAACGGACACAAATCACACCTAGGCTCAGAACAACTCTTTGTGGGTCACACAAGGTTTTTTCCTGTGTAGGAATCGAACTCACAACCTCGTGCACAGCAGGCGCATACTGCGGCCACTGGACCACCAAGGCAGCCTGATATATTTAATAACTTGAGTAACCATGGAAAAGAAGTCTTATAAATGTATTGTACACGTCGAGCTTGAACAAGTTTTGAATTGAAAAGTTGTAGTTACGTCTTTCTACCGTGGGTCTTCTTTCATTTCTTGCACTGTAGTTGTTTAACAAAAGTGTGTTCAAAATGCAATTTTAAAAATAAATCTGATATATTTATTGATTTGTCATTGTTTAGCTAGATGTATTGTTAATTTATGACTCAAGTTCACGTATCCAGCTCCCTGTTTACTCAGCCCCAAATGACAATGGTGTACGGCAAAATTATTCCTTGTTGTTAGACACAGCCGTGTTACGTATTCAAAGCAAGAGACCATGTTACAAGCACGTTATCACTGTCTGCTTGTAGTGAATCACCCACCAGAGACGGTACAAAATGACTATGAACATTGTTTAACTTACGAGTATCTATAGGCTTTGCTTGTAATATGTTAATAAAAAGTAACCTTTATTATTTTCTAGGATTCCAGTTATAATTTCAATTCTATATTGAAATTATAATAAAATTACAATTCTTTCACGAACAGACAACATTTAAATTTTAATAATAAAATAAAACATCATAGCATCACCACAAATTTTCCAAGAAAGTGGGCGTAATATTTTTATACCTTTTTAACATTAGGTATTTTACCAATTAATTGTTCAAATAATATTAAAGCTTATTATTACTGATGAAAGTTTTAATTGTGTTGCATTAACTTTAGGTAATCTTTAATACTGTTTGTTTTCTGTACCGCAAATAAACGAATAATTTTTTCCAACTAAAAGTTCATAAACTCCGAACCAATACTGAATATGTCTTGACCAAAAACCTCAATATCGCTTTATTCTATACTAACGAACTAGGGATCTTTGCTCAGCAATTGTACAAACTATCATTCCCTCCCAGACATTTCAAATATTGATTAAAATTAATTGTTATGTACTTAATTCATTGAATTAAAAGAAAATTTTCCATCGCAACTTTTCGTAAAAAAGCGCATTTATTTTCATTAGACCGCAACTTTAGCAGAGCGCTTCAATGTCAGGGATTTTAAATTGAATGAATTCTGACATAAACCCAATTAAATTTGTTTTCTTTATGTTAATCTATCTCTGTATCAAGTTTTATTCTTATTGTTTCTAAGATAAACAATGGGCAGCATTTGCGTATTTACATTAATTATATTTAGGACTGATAGTAATAAAAAAATGCTCTTTTAACCGCATTTTGGTAACAGCGACTAATCTCGACGGTCTCCGTCGAGATTAGTCGCTGTTACCAAAATGCGGATATTCATCTATGCGGGAGATATTATAGTGTACAAGTGTGTGTACAAATACAGGAGCACTCTATATTCCCTCACTTTCATAGTCTGATAGGACGTCAATCCGTCTCGACCGGTGCGACATGAGGTAAGGGACTAACGGTTTTATGTGCTTTTCAAGGCACGGGTTTGCAAACACCGGCATTTTTTTAACTTCAGACATATTTTTTTTTTGTCCTGATGCGGAAATCCCATCCCGAAACTTTCTGATATCATTTAAAATAAAGAGGCAGTTAAAACGACTAATAGATAACCTAGATATTACATTAACACACTAAATCCCTAATATGCTTAAAATAAACCTAGTACTTACCAACATGTTGAAAAGTAAACTAAATTCGCAGGTATATTTCATTTACCGAAGAAAAATGAATTATGATTGTTTTTACTATTAAATTGGTAGCAAATAGGGCGTATTTACATCACGCAAACCGAGCCCAGCCACGTTACTCCTTAACCTAATTCTGGCATTCATTTCGCCAGCTCACTCGTAAAGTTTTAATAGCTGTAGGAAACGTTGATCCTATAACATGGAAGAAGAGTTTGGGGTACACCTTTGATATAAAGACAGGATACATAATGTGTGTCTCTATCTTATTAATCTGTCGTCATAATCCCAGACTGTACGCGACGTAATAATAATATTTCCTCCAAAACGAATTTCAGTCACGGTGGCATATCTTGACGGAGACTAGCTATCGGCAAGGAATATATAAAAGGCACAATTTTGTGCGCACACACAGATATATTTGTAACAAGAGCAAGCTCACCTGGAGAACCTCCACTTTACAGAAGACTAGTCAAATAATAACGTGTAGTCGTGTTCCTGTGTGTGTGAGTATCTCCAGTGCTTGTTTAAGGGTAACGTGTAATGTTCCTTACCAGAGTTACCCGTGACGAAAACCAAAGATGTTCTGTCTGGTGTTACTAGACGTAGGGTTATCAACGTGCGAGTAATGTTCTGTTTTTAGGCTAAAGTAATTGTTTACCGTCAGATGTGTAGTAATTTGTCACCGTATTAGTAAAAAAAAACTTAATTAAAAATTATTATTCCCCTGTGCAAGAATCGTTTAAAATACCTGTCATTATTGCTTTGTATTTGGTACATTTTACAAACTATTAACATAGCGATACCACTTTTAATAGGTCAGCGACTTGTTTTAATTGCCCATGAACACGAATCAAGTACACAAAGTCGGAGTATCCCATTTTATTGTCATGTACGTTAATAAAGTGAGACTGAAATAAATCCGTTCCTTGCTCATTTCTTAATTGGATTCTCAAGTTTATTTTATAGACCGATCTACTTTAAATAGGAGTATTCGTTTTACGACACTGAATCTGTTTTTACGTGGAACTGTTCTAATTATACAATAAAATATTTTATTGATTCTATTACATTTTACTGTGTTTGTGGAGTAAGTATGCGGTGAAGTACCCTATATAAAAAGTTTATAAATATTTTGAAAGCTATTGTTATTCTATGGTTTCTTTATCGTTATGTATAAAACTATGTTGTGCATGTATTCGTAATTCATCGTTACGACTAAATCTTGACGACAAATGTATCGTAGCCACGATAAAAATTTCGTCTCGTCGTTTACTCGTGACTCTGACATAATCCTTATGGATTTTTTTTCAATAACATTGGATGTACCCAATACTTTCTTTTCTTTGCTTGCTTCATCTTCCTTCTTTTCAAAAAGTAATACATTCATTAAATTTTGTCTTCGTCCCTTGAACTCAGGAGCATAAACGCACTACTGATCCCCAAGAGAATATAGAGGCGACTGTAGATTTGTAGCTTGCTAGTGCTTGATGTGTAAACGACAAAGCAACTGCCGTGAAACGATAAAATGTCGTCGCGATCCAATAGGAACAGCTAAATACGGTAGTCGCTAAACGGTAAAAAAATTTGACGACAAACAATCGTTATAATAGGAACAGCTAGAGACGACAGTCTTCCGACGATAAATTAACCGTCACAACATAGTGGGAACGCGCCCTTATGCTTTGCTCTTTGTATTTGGTAATTGTGTTCGACCTTTAGAACTTTCTTGATATAATTGCAATCTGATACTTTTGCACTACTAAAGGTTAGTATAGTAAAATGAATTTTACATTAATGTAAAGCAAACTAGTAATGAAACTTAAGTTTACTTATGTTCATTTATTTTTATCATATTGCTTTTTCAAATTCAAATTGAAAAAGAGAGGTAGGGCACCATACTAGCGAGCTGATCCGACTGGGGAAAGACTTTCGCTTTTCAAAAGACCACATCCAAATAACTAAACACAGTGGTGTAGTTTTGTTCTTGTGTGTGAGTACAGGTCTCCAGCGCTCATGTAAGGATGCGTTTTGATATAATCGTTTTCCTATCTATGGGAAACTCCATCTTAGAGCCTTGGTGTAATAAAAGCGGGTCGGCAACTCGCAAGTGATACCTCTGGTATAGCAAGCGTACATATTATGCTATGGTAACTGCTTAAAAAGAATCTAACATTATACTAATTCAACCATTTTTCTTTTTAGATATACCGATTTTTACCTAGGAAAATTTAGTACAGTAACCTATATCCTTGCCATTGATGGCCGTACAGTGATCGGTATGCTTAGCTCCATTTATCTGGCACTATTCCAGCTTTGTCTCCAATAATCGAGCACAAAAATTTATATCAACATCATGGATATTTCAAATCCTGGAATCCTCGGCTGCAGAAGTGAGCAACGTATATTTGAATTCTTATATTGCTATACATATCCTAATTCTAAGTTATGTTAATATCTTCTTCTTTTTTGTCAACCCTTATCCACCCACTGCTGGGTATAGGTCTCCTCTTTTGTGCGCCATCTGTTCCGGTCCTGTGCCAAGCTCATCCAATGGATTCCCGCCGTCCTTCTTATATCGTCTGACCACCGGGCGGGTGGTCTACCCGGCAATCGCCCTCCGTTTCGCGGCCATCATTCTGTGACGGCTCTGGTCCACCTTCCGTCTTCCCGCCTAGCTAGATGTTCATGCTAGTCAACCGTTTACCCACATCTTCGACTTTCGTCCTACGTCGAATTTCTATGTTGGGTATCCGGTCCACCAGAGAGATACCTAACATGGCCCTTTCCATCGCTCGCTGTGTCACTTGGATCTTGTGCGTGGTCTCTTTTGTCAGGGTCCATGTTTCGGCACCATACGTGAGGATAGGCAAGACACATTGATTGAATACCTTGGTCTTCAGGCATTGCGGGCTTTATGTTAATATACTACACTACAGATTGCATTAAATTCAAAAGTACTAAGGCAACGGGACTTTTCAAACCGCCCTAGTATATAAGTTCTTATTCCAATTCAAAATGATAATTGCTAATAGGCGGCATTTCAAAAATAGTTGAGGATTGGAAAAGTAACATTTGTTACTATCTGTCGTGATAATCTACTAATAAAGCCTAGATATAAACCTACTAATAGAAAAACGCTTTAAAGATCAACAGATAATAATCGCCATATACATAATATATACTATGCTATCTCGATTGTAAACACGCCCGTAACTTATTTCACTCACATAACTCAACTCCTAGCTTTGCAAGAGTCATGTAAAATTGCCGTGTAGCACATTTATGGATCGCTGTAGATTGCGTTTACACCATCCAAGCGATCGGATGACGACAAAGAGCGCAAGCGATTGGCTGAGAAGTTTAACAGCCACCATATATCTAGACGCATCCTGAACCTCTATACGAACCTCCGGAAGTGCCCATAAAGTGGACGTTAAAACGACGACTCTTTTTACACTTTATTATCATTGGATGTGAACGTCGGCTCAGATTCCTTCGCAATTTACCGCGCCGCGAAGAAGACATTCTTGTTGGACGCGTTTTATCGTAAAATCGATATAACTGATTATGGACGTGAGCTCTGAAACGTCATAGCTTATGAACTTCTTTTTACGATGGACATCGAATCGCCATTTGGACGTAAGACGCAATATATACAACAATAGCTTTTATGTCGAGACATGCAGCAAGTCGCTCGGTTTAGTGAATGAGCTTGTTTGGATCCCAAAACTTAGGCGGGAAATAACGTTGGGAAAATAGCGTCAAGTGAGAGTGGCGGTGTGACAGCTCTTGTCGATCAAGCGATTATGATTATTATGCTAATAACGTATTGTGAGCTATCGTCTATTGATGTCCGACACAGGATCGTGGAGATCGAGTTACGCAAGTTTTGGCCAAGTTTTAAGACCCTGCCGAAGGCCTCTTACTAACTATCTTCCTTAACGCCTTAGTTAAGAAGCGCCTTATGAGAACTTTGACGCCGAGATTGAGGAAGCTATTACGGGTTCCGTTCAGATAGATATAAGCAGGATGTCACTTCCACGCTCGACTTTGTGAACTTGTTTACTTTGATGGCTCAAACTTTCGTCTAATTTATCTGAAGAGAAGGCATTAGTGGCGCTTTTCATTTTAATTTTGTATGTCAAGCTTACCATAACAAAAGGTACATTAGGGGAAAATAATCCTCATCTTTAAAAGAAAACAAATTCAGAATACCTAAGTAATAAGAGATTATTATGGCAGAGAACGTTCGTTTAAAAGGAGTTATTGAGAATTGCATTAAGTGAAAGAAATGGAAGATTAAATATTATCTTGAGCAAATATTTGTCTAGTGCACTACAGTAACTACTACGTGGAGTTGGCCATCGGATCGGGCAGCAGTGGTGGCATCCCGCTCTATCATTACTTCCGCTCCGCTCTCAACTGGGGCAATCGATAACGGGGGTAGCGGGAGGTGCGGGCCCTCCGACCGCGTTCGCTCCCTTCCGTATAGCTCTTCGCGCGCATCACTCGTGTGACAATCGCTCACGCTTCGCTCGTCTGTCGCTCATCGTCCAACGTTCGTGGTTGATACCAATGCTGGCTTGTAAACAAATACATGACTGCCTCAAAAATTTACGAAAAAATAACAATATGTTTCACACTACTCCCTACAACATGTAAACCACGTTATTTCGTACTAATATCCGCGTGCACCTTTTTCCTACTATTTAACGTAGTCATCTTTAATCAAATGGGTATTCTATAAATTTAATAATACCAAATTATATAAGTGCAGATCTACATTATTATAACTACGAGTAATTTATCCCAGACATACCCCATCTCAAAACCCAGGCATTGCGATTATTTGAGTCGGAAACAAGCGAGTGATGCCCCAGATATTGCAAGCATCCATAGCTTACGTACCTGTGGTACTTACCATCAAGCGGGCCGTATACTTGTTTGCCACCTGAGTAGTATAAAATAAAAATATAACTTACCTCCTAAGTATATTCACATTAATCTATTTACTGAAAGACAACGACTTACAAAAGAATTATTTTTCTATGGCTTTAATCTCATTATTACGGAATGTCTGCCAATACCAGCTATAAGGAATGCAATGCAAAGCTTTGTTCAAGAGCTATCATAGAAATCATTAAGATTAATTTATTAACTTTCAGCTTATTGATGGTGGGATGTCAATATAGTGTTTTATTGTATTTATAAATGACCTAACTGATAACATATAATAGTAGGTACTAACAATATTTACAAGAACTACAAAAAGTTTGTTACTTGATATATTAAGACAACTGATACAAGGCCATCTGATCCCAAACTAGACAGAACCTGTGCTATAGCAACCATACTAAACAAAGATACTTATATATTTCTAAATACATACATATTAAAATAAACTACACCCGGACACAGAAAAATTAATCGTGCGCATCACACGGAGTGTGATTGTGATTTGTCCTGAGTGGGAATCGATCCCATGACATCCGGCTTAGCAGCTAGGGTCATTAACCATTAGACGAACAGGCCAGTCAAAAATATTGTATGACATGGAGGCGCCGGGTCGTCATGATTTTTTGCACAATGATATTTCGAGTGCCAAAGAGTAGCATAGGTTACTTTTAATCTCAAAAAATATCAAATTTTTCCTTTCAATATACCATGTGGGTAAAGTTGCGGGTAACAGCTAGTAGTATGTAGGCATATATTTCATAACTTCACCCCAGTATCTACTCGACGACAAGGTAGGGAGAAATGTTATTATAGTCACATTTCACTATAGTATTTTGGGAAAACCTCGACAGGGAGGCTCATTCCACAGCCTAATCGTACGTGGTAAGAAATTTCACTGGAATCTTACGGTACGGCAAGTTTGTTTTCTACAAGAAGACTTAATGGTAGTTTTTTCTGAATCGCGCCATATATTATCACCCTAACCGTTATAGTCCGACTGATTTCGGTCACGACGGTCTATCTCAACGGAGATAAAAAGCAGGACATATTTTAGTACACAAGTATGTGCTTAAAACACAGTTGCACTCTCCATTCTCTCAGTCTCAAAGTCTGATGGGAGAGCAATTCAAAACAGCTGAAAAGAGATCAGTCGCAGGACCAACTTTTTGTGCTTTCCAAAGCACGAAACGTACTTTAGTAAATGGTCACCCATCTACAAGCTTGCTTGCAACCTCGCAGCTCTACAGATCCGCGGGGCTATTACATTTTACAATCTCTTTAAAACTAACCACTATAGAGATACTGGACCAAAGAAACAGACAACAAACTTCAATCTCCGCTTCTATCATAAAACATAGCAACATATCTACAATGCATGTAAAATCCTTGAAATAAGATATTGTAGGAGGGAAGAAGCGGGTCCGGTAATAAAACGTTGCCCCCGAGTGCACACTAAAAAATGTGCGAACTCGGCAAATTTTCAAAATGGTCCTTGGAATAAAAAGTGAGGCCAGTTTATGTCCGGAACCGGCACCTGTTCTCGCAATCACTGCATCTTCTCTAATATTTATTACGTGTGAATATCATATGCTACTTCTTTGCAATCTTTGCCCCTGTATCTGATTGCAGAGCGCTCATGGCCCGCCGCCTGCCTTAGGGGAATGTTAGATGTTAGCGCGTCATAAATATTTATGCTACATATTTTGTTATGTATACTGCAGGTAACGTCAAATTAATTTTGTATTATGACGATAAGTTGTGTGTGTACACATAAAATAGATTACTTCGCAGATACGTTCATTTTATATCCAAAGGTAAAAAAATAATAAAAAATAACAATCTTTAAAAACGACTGTAATAACATAACATACCTAACACAGTAGATATCACGCCTTTTTGCCCTGAAGGGAAACGTGTATAACACCTACATTTCGCATTGGACGTATTGAACGAAAACTGTCCGAGATAAAAACTTTTATGATTGATTAAATGAGCTTCTAAGAGAAATATTGCTAGTTAGTCCTATTGGGGAAAACTTAAGCCACCTCCACCTTATAGAAGACTTTAGCCCAATAACTACATAAAAATGTTATATATTTCAAAGAAACGTTCACAACACTCATATGTCATATTGTACAAGCTTTTATAGGTTACGGTATAGGGCTCAGCAACTTGTTTGAAACAAAAGAATAATAAGAGTATGCAGAATAAAAACCAAACAAACATCAGAAGCTAACGATGAACTTTAGTATCTGCCAGTCTGTCACAGGCAATTTCCTCTAAGACTACTTGACGTAGACATTTTAGAACAGGAATGGAAAGCAATGGCCCCCACAAATGTTCTGTGACGAGGAGGTACCTAGATGCAAACGTATCACAAGTACTGGGTGCATGAAAAATATTTGAAGAACAATAAAAATAAAGTGGCTGCTAACTGCTAAGCCAGAAGTAGAGTCTGGTTGCCGCAGTATACTTTTTTTTTTGTGGGCCTCATGCTTGTTTGCTACCTAAGTAGTATAAACTACTTAGGTAGCAAACAAGCATACGGCCCACCACAGATATGATGTAAATCTATATCTGTGCGGCCCACCTATGGACGCTTGTAATACTAGAAGTATCACTTGCGTGTTGCCAATCCACTTTTTTTACACCAGGGCTTTATGATGGGAGTATCCCTAGGATAGGAATACGTTTCTTTCAAAACGCATCCCTAAATGAGCGCCGGAAACCTGAACTCACACACAGGAACACAACTACAGCACTGTGTGTAGTTACTTGTTTGTAGTCTTCTGTAAGATGGAGGTCCTTCTTCAGTCGGGCTTGCTCGCTAGTATGGTACCTGCCTAGTGCGAAAACAGATAGCCGTGGGTTTATATTTTACTAAACATTGATATATAGGAGTTATGTAGCGATGACTTGTATTTCATTATATATATCTCCTCAATTTTTATGTTTATTAACTTATTTTAGTGTCTTTCATACCATGTTTACAAAACTTAAGCCACTGAAGATAGACGCACAGATCAATGTGAGTCTACATACATATTTAAAGAAAACAAAACCCCAAGCAGAATACATTGAGTATTTAATCCACTAACTTTACTCAAATAAGCTAAGCTTTAAAACTAGAATGAACGCAGCGGTTCGATTCTTATGGGACCGCAAGCTCATTACATTATTGTTATCTAAGCAACCTTCAGTCGAGTAGTATATGGAAGGTTGTGTGGAGGTAAAGTGTGGCTGCTCGACCGGGAGGGCTACAAGAACAAAAGCCTCACGTAATTAGACCGACCGCGGCAATACATAAATAATTTGCCTCACGTACCGCTTTGTTCACAGAACAGCTTTTTATTTAACACTGTTATATCAAGAGCAACACTTCGTGTGCTTTTGATGGCCGTAATCCTCTATCCTTTTATCCTTACGCACAGGTAGCCATTGTTGGCGGGAACTGCCTTTGTTAATATCACTATTAACAATTTTATGACCCACAAATGTAGTATTATTTCGCTTGATTACGCTCGTTCTGTTTTAGAGGACGTCTTGTATACGTAGTAGTAGTTGATATACAAATCCTTTAAAAAATCTACTCTTACAATTCAACAGATACTCTTGTTTGAAATGGTATAAATTAACATAAAAACTTACATGAAAACCGAACAAACAGAAATCTTTCAAAATATAAAACCCGATATTCCCATCCGATACCTTACAATTTCACCCTTTGTTATTTCTACACAAAAATATATCTTTGGTAAACGGAGAGCTATGAAATATTTGACGTTAAATCCAGTTACCGGAATTTCGGTACGGCGTAAAAGGAAAAGAAATTTTAGGCTGGTCCGCTTAATGAAACAAATTTTCAGGGCGGCGACATTTAAACCGTAAGTAAGCCCTTTGTAGTGCGTTGGGCGCAGTTCGCCGCCGCTTTTGTCCCAAAGCTGAGCGACCCGCGGCGACACTCCTTTGTGCTGCTTTACAAAATATTGCTAATTACGATTAAAAAGAAACTTCTGCACTTCCATCTGGAACGTTTGTGGCAGCCCTTCGATTACAGACAAAACAAAAACAATAAAAACGTTAAACTTTCGCTTTGAAATACAAATAACAAACCAATAAATAAACAAGTTATTTTAGCTTGAAACACGTCACCGTGTTTAATATTCACGACTATTAACAGTAGGTACTAACTACTACTATTGTCATGGCGATGAACAATCCCAGCTTAATTCGACCATAGATTTAATTTTACCACCGTGGTGCCGAACACAATACTAGCAAATCTATTTGATTTCTAGCTAAGGTTCGAAATTTACACCTAAATTTTGGCACAATTTTCGACGATCACGCACAATTGTCTTTACTATTTTTAATTGTAATAAAAGCTTTAATGAGAACGGTCCGTTCATTAATTTTAATTAATGTTCATCTGAAAATAAATGAGTGGGTATGCTTGAGCTTATGTGATTCGAGTAAGTAGTACATTAAATATTAGTATTGAATACGAAGTTAGTTTACTAAGAGGAGAAGAAGCTATTTTGAAAACAGCTTTAGAATGGCTGTGTATTCTGGGTATTTACACATACCTACCTATAATTATACGAGTAGGATAGGAATCCTACTCGTATAATTTATATACGAGTATAATATATTTTAGAGACAAAGTCCTCATTGGCGTCTAAAATGAATCCTTTAGATTGAGTAGGTAGTTTAATTCATATCATTTTAGCGTATTATTTGGTTGCTTCCTTTGAACATACAGTTCCTTCTGCTGTATACTTCTAGTGGTTTTCAAAATTTAAATGGAATTAATATTTAAATTTACCTGAAGTTTCGCTTGTATGATATTATGTTGATAAAGGTCACCTGGATTGCTGTCCAATCCTCTATGACTGTATAAAAATCATGTTTATTTTGACGAGACAAACAAACTATAAGCATTTTAGCATTATTTCTAAAATGCTTCATGTCCATACGGTCTGCCGCAGTTACCGTATGGACGCTAGCAATTCCAGGAGCATTCCTCGCGCGTCAATCTACAGTTTTACACACATTTTGCAACAAGACCTTTGTGTTATGTGTAATCCTAGGATAAGAAAACGTTATTTTTAAAGAAATGCCCTTCAAATATGCGTGATCTTTCCCCAGATTTGCTCGCTTATAAAAGAGAAAACAATACAATCTCATTGTTTTATTTTTTTTCAAAAAGACAACTCTCGCTTTGAGCAACTAACTCTGTGTCGCGAAGGAGTTTACAAACATACAATTCACGGACACAAAGTACATCCAGACTTGGAGCAAACACTTTGGAATCACACAGTTCTTTATGTCTCGTGTGGGAATCGAATCCACATTACGCCGCGCACTCGAATATAGTGAGGTAACCACTTAAGTCTCTGAACCAATCGTACAATCAAATACATAACTGCACTCTATTTATATCAACAAATTAATTATAATATGGACTACTTAGTTACGGGTAATTGTCAAAGCCGTATCCCAAAAGGAATTTACTAGTGTGTTTCCACCGAGGTGATACCGAGGAACGCAAAGAATTCGCTGCACATGCGTAACGAGGTACGTGTCGAAAAAACTGACCGCTTGTATTTATTATCACAATGAACTCATTAAAACGGTGGTAGACGAGTGGGTAAGTAACCGACTTGTACACATCAGGTGTGAGTTTCATTCCAGCTAGCAGTCAAAATGCCAACGTGAATTTCACATTGGTACTGCCAGTATCTAATGTTGTGTCATGTGTTAACGGTGAAGAAACCCAGGTATCCTAGAAAAAAATCAGCTCCCAAAAAAATCCTTTCAGCTCTCTCGGTAGAGTTAGGAGATCCGTGCCTAGCAGTGAGACAATTAAATTGGTTGTTATTATTATATTGTTGTTAGTAAAATTTAATAATAACTCATATCAGCTTTCAAATTCCGTTTCAAAATTTTATGTGAAAACCACAGTGTAGTTATTTATTGTAAATGCTGTTGGTGAAATTCATAATTATAATTCATTGATATTCAATCACAAATGTTGACATTGTTTCAATATTATCTATTATTGTAATGTAATACTCAGCATATATCAAATATAAACCCATTATATGCTATTTGTGGACATAGTGAAACTCAAACATAATACCTTAAACTAACTTATGATTCACAAATATAGATCATGATCATGGAAGAAAAAAATACACTACATTAAAAATCATGAATCTAAAACTCGGGCAATATCCAATAAAAGAAAGCAAATAGGGAAACAATAGTTTCCCAAGAAACAGCTAAACGTGTACGTATTTGGCATACCAAAATTCAAATACAACATATAAACAAAAGCCTGACTGCTAAAAAATTGCCTTTAGCTCTCCCCCAAATATTTGGCCCTCGACGCAAGTTATGTTGTCAACGTGACCTACAGTCTATAGCTTAACAGTATTAGAGGAAAAAAAAATCGCTACAAAATTTTACGTCCGCCGTGTGCCACCCCCCTAATAATGTCTGCTTAAGGGTGGCGGTAACATGGAGTACACATTTACGCTCCGTTAAACGGGGAAAGCTTTTTTCGTGTTTAGTGTCACAAAAACTGTTATTAGCTTGAATTGCGGTAGTAAGAGCCTCCCAGGTTTAGATGGTCATAATATAAATTAAGGGAATAGCTTTAGCATTGACTTATTGATACCCTTGCAGAGTCTCTACTTTTACTCTCATTCACTGTGGTGTTTATGTGCTAAAGTTTTTTTAATTACTGTACCTACCTTAATGAACACGTGCTGGTTAGCAAACAACTAAGAATATCCTTAACCATTTAGATAAAAATCAGTAAGTTTATTTTAGTTTCTTAAAATCTATTTTAGCTATATTACTTTTAGATTTTAGTATTTGTAGATTTTAGTGTTAATTTGTAATACAGCGTCACCTTTTCTCTCTCTATCATCTCACAAATTTCATTTTTTGTTATTCATTTGTTTGGTGTAGGTATATGTTACTGCTCATAGCTTGTCTGTCATACAGACTCATATTATTTTGAAACTTAAACCAACGTAAATAATATGACCGATCCTTTGGATTTATTGTCTTTTTTTTTATTGGCGTGTTTACCCTGTATGTACGTTTTTAAATGCACTGAGTGCAAAAGTAACGAATTAGAACTTAATAAAGAAAACCAAGATTAAGTTCCTAATCTAGTAACTTAAAACCTTGGGATACGGTTCACAGCAAACATATTTTGGCAGAATTCGTTTTAATCTTGAATTCTTGCTTTATTCTCTTCACACCCTTCTGTAATGACGTGTGATGTTGAGAAGTTCTCAAGTCTTTTTCCCTTGTAGTGTTGATGGGGAATGCGAAGCTTATACTTCAACGCTCGATTCATACCTTAAGAATTAACGTATATTAGCATCACAATAAAGTGATATAATGCTACTACTCTCAATGTGTTGTTATCTGATAGCTTGTTAGTCCGCTTATATAAAAGTATTATGTGGATTGGGTTTAAATTTTACAAATTAATTACATAATTACATCGTAAGCAAACCAAATAATATTGAATCATTAAATGGTTAAACTAAAGGATATTATTGAAATCATAATGTCCTAATGATACCATAAGTATCTGATCACAATAACCCCAATGACCCAAAAAAACCTTCTGCAAATAAGTACCAAACATGCTTTTGTACTTAACTACACATCATCCAACTTCAAATGACAAGCATTATCACAATTACTATTTCCTTAAAATTATACATGAAGCAGTAAATTGTCCACGGGTAAAGTCACCTGTCTCCCTTCACTTATTGACTAGGTTTGACAACCACCCTTAATGTGCGGTTTGCGTGGACGGAAATGGACATTTGTATTCACGTTGGGGAACATCAAGACATTTTAAGTGTCCTACTGTCCGTCATTAATAAAATAAACAGTCAGTTATACAGATTTCAGATCTATTTACTTACCTTAATTTTGACAGCGGTAAGAAAGTAACCGTCTTGTATATAAGGGAAGGTATTGTGGAATTTATACGTACTAATCAAATGATTTACCATCTGCCAATGATGAAGAAAAAAATCGTGAGGAAAGCCTATCCTTGAAAGACATTTTAAAAGCATGTCTGATCCACCAATCCACACTCGCTTTATGCACAAAGAACCAGGGTGTGCAGATTTAATACCGTATCTTCTCAGCTCTCTTGGCAAAGAAGATAAAACCGTGCCCAGCATTGGAACATATACGGCATACGGATTTCTATTTTATCTACGTACTACTAATACTTTATAAATTAATCTTCATTTCCAATACTTGAAGTCGGATATCATTGGGCTTCTATCGTCCAAGTTATCAGTAAAGCCAACAAATAACTTTCATAATCTAGATATTTCAATCTCCAACATTCCAGTCAGCAAATACCCGAACATATTTGAATGATATTTCTAGATTAATATCGGGAACGGTCTGATACATTTTATGATTGAAATAAAAAGTTTCATAGGTTGGCAAGGTAATGTAGTGGTTTATTGTGCGTTAATATAGGTAATAACTAATATGGTTCGGCTTTATCACCGTGGTGGTAATCGTAAGTGACCGCGCCCTGTCAGAGCCACGCCTGCCCACAAGCCACTATAGTAATGCCATGTCATTTCATGCCTCGAAATCTGTGACGAATGACACGTGCAGTGCACAATGCGTAGCCCGCGACTAACACAAATAATAACAGGGTATAGTGATTACTTTGTAGATGAAAATTGGATACTTACTGTCATTCACTATGTCCCAAGTAATTATAGAATGAATTTGTTGTTGCTGACGTTTTATTTTGAAGATATTAGGTACAGCTACTAGATACTCAATTTTATAAACTACTAGGCATGCAAAAAAATATATAAAAAAATATTACACCATGTACTAGTTCGAATTTGATAGCATTATAAAATTGTAAAAATATTTCTTAGCCGAGGTAATTGCATAGTGGTTGTAATTGTAGGCACATTATTATTTATAGCGAGTTTCACGGAAACCCACAGTGTAATTACTAAGTGCAATGAAACGCAAGCTACACTACGCAATGATACCATCGATGTGACCTATTTGTAACAATATCAATGATTCGCAGAAGGAAAACTTAGTTTCTGGTCAAGTAGGGATTTTTCTTTTTCGAAATTCAATATATCGAGGTCGATGTGTTTTGTAAGGAACTAAACAAAATATAATAGAGTGGAGGCTCTAAATGCTTGGCCGGGCGAACGCGGATGCGGGAGTGACGGGCGCACCCGAGATGGGCGGTATTAGTTTTCGCCACATTGAACACGTTGTGGGATCCAACTTATTAGGAAATGTGATCATGCGAATAACACTCGCTTCATACGTTTTATTGCGTTAGGGTATTGGTTTCTCGCGATACTGTTCGTTATATTTCAAAATTAATATCTTTAGACGCCAACGAAAAAGAATTATATTTCGATTTTCCTTACAAGCAATTTTAGTTGATCCGTGAAGACCAAACAGCCCTTAAGGCGATGTCAGATATTGTACGCAATATTGACAGAATAGCTTTATGAATGGAATTTTGAATATTTTTGATTTAGCAGTCACCCATCGATAGCAGGTCACGAGTTTTTCTTATCACATGGAATGAACATCTAAGTAGGACGGCGGCGTACACAACAGATGGTTTCGTATTTCGACAGCGTCTCGCTGATTCTGATTATGTAGATTCCTTTACAGAGAAGATTTTACGCAAACATACGAATGAAGATCGAATCAGATATGCATGGGATCAGTTTCTTATCCTTGAGAAAATATGGTAAAATATTCCGTAAATAAACTTAAAAAGAACATATTTTTGGGCATGTCGATTTTCTTGGTATTTTTGTCAACAATGAACAGTTTCATAAATAGAATGCTCATAAAATATGTTATTGCCACTGTTTCATTCTGAATAATATATCATATCCAAAACGTAAAAGAGAAATTGAACGTATCTTGAAAGTATAGTTTAAATATTGCTATTTCATCTCGCTAACACTATGATGGATATAAAGATTTGTAGGTACATTCATTTTTAAAAGAGCTCCGAGCACCTGTTGCACGTCAGTATAATCCAAGTAGTGTTTTAAAAAATCATTAGTTCGTTAGAGTACAAGTGGCAGAGAGGTCACAAGGAGAGTCCACCTCAAATCCAATCGAGTAAAGTGCGCGGTCTCTTGGCGTCTCCGCGGACTTATTTAGCTGAAACGTTTCGGTTGTTGACAGCAGTTGTGGTATCGACTATTGCAATATTGAGTGCCACTCCCATTTATTTAACCTTATCAATATTTTCTACATTAAACAAATAATTTCAAATTTCTTAAAATAACAACTCCGTATAAGAGTACTAAACTAAACAGAATTGGTGTTAGACTACCTCGGTGCTTTGTCGCTATTTGTTGCCTGTGAGTAAAGAGAAACAAAAGTTAAACTATAATGTGTTCTCACAAGTAACTAATGGATGGTAAGTTTCTGTAGGTACTTAAGCGGCCAATTCTTGAGGCCAGACTACTTTCTGAGTACACATTAGCGGGTGCCGGCGGGTGCTTTCTTGGCTAAATCTTAACTATCTACTTAAGTCAGTGTCAGGTTGAACTTGCGAACGAATTGAATAAGCCCCTCGCTCGCTCCTCCCTTCCCTTTATCTGCTTTCATTACATGAGCTTCACTCTGAAATTCGGTTCAATTACTCCGTAATTTGGTGAATTGACGTGGCATTTTGTCAGCTTCCTTGCGTGTTTTGTTTAGACCTAGCAATTTTCTTTCTTATTTATTTTATAAATTTTTGTTTGTAATTATAATTAAAATTAACTTCACTGAACTTAAGTTTTGTGGGCCTCGTAGCTAAGTAATGCGTGGATCGATAGGTCTGAAAGGTTAAGCAAGGCGATGAGGTCAGTCTGTAGATGACCGACAATCGGTCAAAAACAGCTGGTCTACCTTACCTCGGTAAGCATGTAAAGCAGTTGGTCTCTCTCCAGTCGTGTCGGCTTATGGCATTAGCACAAATCACTATTAAGCTTTTTCGATACAATTTCAGCAATAAAAAGATTATTTCCCTTAAAATCACAGTTAAATATAGGTATAATAATGGCTCATAAAATTAGTTTTAATATACCGTTCATGGCGTTCATGCCAGATTGGTTCAACTGCGGTGGCGTTGCAATATCGCATCATAAATGGTTTATTGCACGAATGTTGTCAATTTCGACGAAGGTTCACTTCCGCGAATTACTGACCAATGAAATGCCAGTGTGACGCGTCTCTCCCTCGCCGTAATAATATAGAACACGGCGGTGTCCTCGTAAAAATATGTTTAATGACGTCATAAAGATTCGATATGTTCGCGCGGCGTTGCGCTGAAAGCCTGCTCTCGCAAAAGTATACATTATATGTATCTATAAATCCGGGAGTGTTCCATTTATTACCCACCATGGCTTTATCGATACTAACGTTACTGTCACATTAAATATTTATTGTTTACCTACGTACTACTATTGTGTAGGTATTATTAGCCGTATGTTAAACAGACCGCAGCTGACTCTGAAAACGGTGAAGTTTCATAAGTTGGCAACATTTGTCCAGTAACTTGTGTGTACTTAGTAGTTAGTTCATTATTCGTAAATAGAAATTGTTCGAATGAATCATATTATGAAGATAGAATATAATAACTACAATAGAAGTTTCACAAAGGCTTTCCCATTGAATTGTGTCGAAATTTCCCGCGCGCCTCTGTGCCTTCTCCCGCTTCTCCTCTCTGCTCACCCCGCCACCCGCGTCGGTTCGTCTCCTCGATGCTATTAACCGCAAGTTTCGTTATTAGCGACTGTGTTGGAAAGTTATAAGGGAATCACCTTCATTTAAGTTGAGATTAAATTCTTACCGTGATTGAATAACCGCACCATTAGTTTTGTTTGAGATACTAAGTGTCTGACAATATACAGAGACAAAACGCTATTGTGGGTAGTTGGGATGTAGGTAACAAGAGTGATACTTTGAGAAATACAGATATCTAATGAGAAATCTGTTTTTCTTTATTTAATAAATTCAAAAAGTCTAAGAACTGCATAAGTATCCACGTTTATACGTTTTTATTGATTACATAAACAAATTAATATATTTCTTCCAAATCAAGTTCTGAGAAATCTTAAAATTTCATTTATACAAAATAATGAAAATTGAGTAAACTCTTTCCAAGAAAAATAATCGAACCAAAATTAATGTTGAGTCATTAATTAGAGTACCATTAAAAAAAATAACAATTAGCTCACGTTAAATAAATACAAGAAAGTGACGGTAAACAATAAATTAGACACAAACTTTGCGAAAACTCGGTACAATCTTCAAAGGCCGTAAACGAGATCAAGTAATTTAAGCCGAAATAAGCAAAATTACACTGGCATTGTCGGCTTCTCAACAACGTTACGGTAAAGCGTCTCCACAAACGTTTCTTACAAATTAAATTTAATATTTTAACATCATCAAGTATAATATTTATATATAAAGTTACGATATTAGTCGAATGCAGCATTTTACATAATTTGTATGGAAATATCGTAGTGGTCGCTGTAAAGCTGATGTCCTCTCCTGTTTTAGGTATTCAGGACACGAGCCGTGTAGGAAAATTAAGGTAGGCCGCAACGGACATGTGGACTTTGATTCCGTGCCGATTTTTGTATGTAAAAATGGCAGCATCCTCATATGGTATTCATAAAGGATCGTGCCACAAGACACTTTACCGAGATACATTATATAGGTACCTAAGTTTTGTTTTCGTCGTTTACATTTTACAATATCTACCTGTTCAGTATTGCCTACCTTTTATAATAAAATAAAATTGTTACCAATATAATAATATATTATATTACAAAAGTAAAAGAGGTAGTAAAGAGGAAGGTAGGATCTCCACCTTACAGAAACAGCCAAATAACTACACACAGCGTTGAAGTTGAGTTCCTGTGTACAGCTCCATGAGTACAGCTTTTTATCGCTCATTTAGGGATGTTGTTTTCAATTAAACGTTTTCTATTTTCAAATGATTCTATATCAGGTCACAAAACTCTGGTGGAAAACAATGAGTCGGCAACACGCAAGTGATACCTCTGGTATTGCAAGCGTCCATAGGGTACGGTAACTGCTTACCATGAGGCGGATCGTATGCTTGTTTGTCACTTAAGTAGGTAGTATAGCAATAGGGCTCGTAGCTAAGTGTTAGCGGCACGGCTCGATAGATCTGCAAGGTAAAGCGAACTGGCCGCGGTCAGTTCGTAGATGGGTGACCATTTTCTGGAAACACAGCAAGACCTCTCCGTGCCTCGAAAAGCACTCAAACCCGTTGGTCCTGCGCCTAATCTCTCTCCGGTCGTGTCGAATTGACATCTCATCGGACTATCAGAGTAAAGGGATCTTCTTCTTCTTAGCGTTTCGATGGCAAACATCGTTAAATTTATATTATTGCGGCTTAAAATTCAGCTACATTGACTGCATGGTCAGAGGCAGCCATCAAGTCCTCTTGCGTGCAGGTGTTAGGACAGGATGTGAGGTGGGCCATTGTTTGCGTAAGCGTTAGTCGAATCGAAAAGTCAAAAAATAAAATGTATGGAATTTGACGTGAGTCTACGATTTAATGTCGTAAACTTATGTCAAATTGGGAATGTCGTAAACTTATGTCAATTTGGGATTACATTAACTTTTTTGACTTTTCGATTCAACTATCGCTTATGCCACTTGTCTAGAGGCTCTGTATCGTCTATAAAGGAATAGGGAGTGCAGCTGTTTGCGCACACACTTGTGCACTCTTGCGCAGTTGGCTAATCTCCGTTAAGATTGCACTGTGAGCGAAATCAGTCTAGACAGCTACTATTAGTAAAGCAAAAAGGTCTTACAAATCTATCGATCCAAATGGCACCCGTCAAAAATAACACATAAATAAGTAAGTCAATGTAAGTAGGTACCCACATAGGTACGAGTTTTTCCATTAGTTATACATACGAACGAGTGGTTCGTAAGTAATGTAAGTTTGTAAAACTTCGCACACCTAGTTTTATTAGCCGGTAGTGTCCATTAGGTAACAAAGCAACGACATTAATGGTTAGTGATTAATGAGTTGACTCGTTAGGTTTCTTGTTTGAACAATAATTACTTAGTATGGAACTAAATCAGTGTGGAAGGAACATTTTTGCCGCTTCGCGTTCGTCGTCCGGAAGCACTTCCATTCCATCATAACTTTCCAAACTTATCTTAGTTAGAAGCGATCAATTTTCATTTTCCGCCGTTTACGAAAATTTTCTTTAGATGATAAAGAAAAAAGTAATACTGTTCTTGTTGCCAATTTGTAATATTGGTTATTTGAGTGTACGTATTTATTGACAGTTACAGAAATGTAATGAAGTTGTACATAAATCAGTTAATTGTAATGGACATTTTACAATTATTATTTATGTTTAAATTGCATACTAGCTTTTGGACGCGGCTTCATCAGCGTGATTTTTAAAATAAAATATAACCTATGCCTTATTCCTTATTGGGGTTTGCCTAATTATATGGTGCCCTACTGGAGTACTCAAGCCCAACTGGGAAAGGTCCTCCACCTTACAGAAGACCACGGTCAAATGATTACAAAGGTGTAGTTGTGTTCCTGTTTATAAGTAGGTACAGGTTTTCAGCGCTCATTCCTGTTCCTATTCTAGGGATATGATATTTTTTTGGGCCGACAAAACTCAAGTGATACCTTTGGTATCGCAAGTATCCATAAGCTACGGTAACCGCTTACCATTAGGTGGGCTGTCAGCTTGTTTTCCGCCTAAGTTGGTAGTATAAAAAGATCAACCGCAAAACGTGATCCACATCATGAAAAAAATATCAACACTAATGCTAAGAATATTACAGACAACTTCAAAGAGGGTCGTTCATTTCTGTCTAAGGGTACGGCATAAATTAATAATGAAACATCGTATCTTATGTAATGAATAACGGGGATCTGCCAGATTTGTTTTCATTTCTTCCGCTCAAGACACGTATTTACATATTATACAAACGGAAGACCTACGTAATACATTTGCAAGATGATAAACAGAACGGAACAAGGGAAGTTATAATTTACAGTATTCGGAGGCGCATGGGGCCCTTGCGTATCAGATCAACACGCCATCTTCTCTTACGTCAAGCATTTGTCATCAATTTAATAACACTACCCTAAAACGGACAAGAAATTTGTTTTAGATTTGATTGATTGAAAGCTGTAGATTTTTTAAATTGAACTTTTAGAAAATAAAACCTGAGTAATTGTTGTACAAAAACAACGCTTCGAATATAAACTTTGACTGCCTCGGTGGTCCAGTGGGTGCAGTATGCGCCTGTTGTGCACGAGGTTGTGGGTTCGATTCCCACACAGGGACAAAACTTTGTGTGACCCACAAGGAGTTGTTCTGAGTCTGGTTGTAATTTGTGTCAAAACTTTGTGCTACCCATAAAGAGTTGTTCTGAGTCTGGGTGTAATTTTTGTATGTTTGTAAAGTCCCCCGCAACACAGAGCTTGTTCTCTAGTGCGGGAGTTGTCTTTAAAAAAAAAGAAAGAATAAGTTTACTAAACAGTACCTACTCCTACTCTATTCAATAACACAAAACTCTTCAATAACAATTGATGTGAAAATACCATCTAAAACGCAACAAAAGTCCTTTAGAAATAAATAAAGAAGAAATTCTCTTTCCACAAATCATTGATAAATTTCCCTTTACAAAAAAAGCTTCTCACATAAACATCAGTCAGGAACTAGGATAACAAAGTAAATAATTCATTAGATCGCTGCGACAACATCGAGTACAATCAAAGCGTCTGACAAAAACTGTTTCCAATAAAATGTATGGTATCTTGTCGAGGCGTAGAAGCGGCGAGCGAACACGGTCTTCGATCTAACAACATCCATCATGCTCAGAGTCCGCATTCGGCAGATTGATCGGCGGCGCCGGCCGCACGCCCGTACCAGTGCAAATATAGCGTCGACGAGCGGGAAACACTGAGACAAAAATGGTGAGAGCAAACAAATGCGCTGTCGATATCGTGACAGAAGGATTGATAGTGGAGCGCGGCCGCTACGAGCTAAGGCTGCCACTCTCTCCCTTTGTTCCACAAAAACTTGTGTGCGCTAGTGGTCAGTATCCGCTCTCTATCCGCACTGAAAATAGTTCAGGCAACAGTTACATACTTTCTCTATATTAAGCTGTGTCAAGCAAAAAGGTATTACATATCATAGATTATAAAACATTATTTACCTAAAACCTAAATAAAAAGTAATTATTGTTAATTAAAAAGCGTATGATTTACAAGATACAGTTACACTTCTTCAGGTTTTTATAATAGTCAAACAAATGTATCGGCACCTACTCACGATCATTTAAGGGTGACAACTACATACGCAGCATTCTCGTACTCAGGTGACCGTAGCTGCGACCATATCTACGTCGAGTACGTTTTTCATCGTACAGTCACCGCGGTATAATGGTCAACCACAAATGGCCGTGAATCACTCAAAACATATTTAATTTTTGAATTATATTCTGTGTGGTTTTTATCATAAATTACTTATAAAATAAATGATAACGTCGCCTATACGTTTTAATGCTGGCACAGGGCTGGATATAGGGCCTCACAGAGGCTCAAGCTGACCCAATGTAGATTGATGGAAGGCATATTTATGCCTTTAGAATTTCATCTTAGCACGTCATGTGTCTGATAAAATTCTGTTCTCTGATTTCCTTTACAATGTATACATACAATATATGCTTTTGCAGTAAAGAACAATATTGTGACGTCACATATTAATTATTGTTGCAGAGTTCGCTTTGTCAGAAGGAGGTGCAGGCAACTATCCTGCCAGGTCACCCATATCTAGCTCCACAACGGGACATTCGAGCTCCAGCCATCACAGGTACGTTTTAACTATAAAAAGTTTATATCTTCTAACATAAGTACTATAAAAGCTGTTTCGGTCATTATCTATTATATATTATTTTATTTATCTATCTATTCCGAATATCAGTTTTTATAAAGAGGAAGTGTCGTCTGTTCTCATCATTCTGATGTTAATTACTATTATTATTAATATTTGCAATCATTTTGTAACAGCAATCAATCGCGTCAATAACTGCATATATATTTAATGTCTTCATCATGAAACTAGTATTATCTATCGCATTCATACTTGAAATCTATAAGTACGCGTAATAATATGGCAACAAAACTGAACGCTCCTCAGTATAAAGGTAGCTTATCTTTCTTGGAATATCATTGTTCACACCTCTATCAATTTTATAAGCTTCTACATAGTGTTATCATCTCTTTTATTAAAAAACATATAGACGTCTCGTGCCCTTTAAAACTTCTACAAGTGTAGACACATTGCACTGCTCATTATTATTCACTTATATTTTACTATTGGATTTATATATATATAATATCGTGCAAAAAGAGGAGCATTAAAAATGTACAAGACTCGTGGAACCTAAGACCTAGGCCTACGGAACAAGCCAGACTGGGTGGTGAAGGTAATTTACCTTCACCTTTAAAAGACCAAAGTAAAAAAGAACTGAATTACGCTTCTTATTAACTGTGGTACTAAAAAATAAATTAAACATGCCGTACACACTGACACAGGCTGAATAATTGATAGTTTGAAAGTCCATCTCTACTTTCATGCCGTTTTGTTTCCGTTAGTACACATGTTTTGTCTTATTACTAATGGAAATATTTCAAAAGTAATTGTATAATATAATTTGGGCCCTCAGTAAAAATAAAATAAAGTCACGTAGCTAACACTCCTGGCAAAACTAATTCGATTACACTTACAAGGTTAAAACAGTCCATAAAAACGCTCAATACTTTAACAAAAGCTTTTACGTAATAAAGTCGCCGAATATGCACATAAAAGCCCACAAAATTTAATAAAAGCATTTTTCGCTATAGAGTGCCCTATTCTAAAAACCTTTTATTAATGCACTTATATTCTAAAATTTTCCTTTGAGCCTCCCTACAAAATTAATCTTAGCTCTCATCAAAAGGATCGAAAATACTCTGCATTCCTACCGCGTATTGAAAGGAAGAGGACAACGCATCGCAACGAGACAATTTGACGTGTCAAATTCAATTAAATTCTGCTCGCCTGTTGATTTAGTGGTTAGTGATCCTGACTGCTAAGCCGGGTATCGTAGGTTCGAATTCCACTGAGACAAATGTTTGTGTGATGGGCCTAATTCTTGGTGTTGTCCCTGGGTGTGCCCGTATTTTGGGATCAAATGTCCGTGTCTGAGTTGTCCCAAGATATTATATTCATTATAGCTGCGGCAGATATTTTTAATTGTTTATAGCCATTTTGATGTATGATCTATATCTTTACCTACCATACCATACCTTTAAGAAGTTTCATCGAAATCCGTCCTGTAGTTTTTGTGTGAAGATATACAAACATCCATAAGTACAAACTTTCGCGTTAACAATATTTGTAGTGTAGGTAATTTACTAACACTAGTGCAAACATTACTACATACTACAAATATTTAATTAAGGACCACACGGTCTTTAATTAAATATAATTGTTCTTAAATTCATTGAAAAGAGAATCTAGGAAGGTAATAAAAAATTGATGGAAGCGCTCGGTCGCCGGTCGCGGCCAGTAAAAGTGCTTGTGTCGGTCCACATTAATTTAAACTTATCCGCGAGAAAATACTTTAAACTTTAGAATCGAGAATGTACTCTAATTTACATATTTAATCGTACTTCTGTTTACTTCATCTTATTTAGCACCAAGCTAGGAAAATTAGTGGCTAACTTAATGACTGTAGTAGCTATTACTTAAACTTGTTTGAAATTTCAATTACGTTATTTATTAAATTTAAGTTGTGTTTAATGATTTAGTTATATTGGTTATCTTATTAGTGCAGATGGTACGCGTGTTTGACTTCCCTTTTCAGGCAAAATACATTGTTAAAATAAAATGTTAGGTATGTTTTTCTCTAATATATCACTGGTAAAAAAAGCTTCAGTGGCCCAGTGGGACAGACCTAACTGACTTGCACGGAAGAGGTGCGAGTTCGATCCCGGGTGCAGTATCAATGTGAATTTCACTTTGTGGAGTTTATATGTACTAATCAAATAATTCGCCATCTGCTAACGGTGAAGTAAAACATCGTGAGCAAACCCTAACATGCCTTAAAAAAACTAAATGTCGGATTCACCAACCTGCATTAGGCCAGTGTGTGTGAATTAAGACCTTATCCTTCTTTCTCTCTTGATAGAGGAGACGAAACCCATGCCCAGCAGTAGGACATATACCTATGGCTTGCTATATCACTGGTAAACTAGTTAAAGTATTAAAAGCATGTCGAACATTCCGTTGTTCGTAATTTAGCTGCGTTGTGCTTGTTCATAGGTGCGCCGAACGTTAATTATATAAAGTCGTGACGTCGCTAGGGAGGATCGCGTTCCACTTCCACAAGAGAATTCATAACGTATGCACTTTCCAAATTACTGCTGTTTAGCCCGCTTTCAGATTTAATTTGCTCTATGAGTTTAGTTGATTGTTTTAGCAGGTAACATGATAACATGATTTGAAACTTATCCAATTTGCATAGATGTTTTTAGCTTGAAGGATCAAGATTTATTAACCAGAATATAGCAACTCACATATTATGTTTGACTGCGCATCAAAAGTGCATGTGCTCTGGAGGGCAAAGTATTACTAAGTATTATAATAAGTATATATGTATATATATAGTAAGAATGCCCAGGACATATTCCATCTTCTTGCCAAATTCATTGCGATCCGTTCAGCTGTTTATTGGTGAAAAGGTAACAAACAAACAGAGTTATTTTCACATTTATGGTATTACTAGATATGGATTGACATGGAAGACACAGCGTGGGTAAGCCTCATGGCCTCAAACAAGATGGACTGCAGTGGACATCTATTTGCTGATGATGATGATATTCATAGTAATTTTATTGGACAAAAAAGTACTAGATATAACAGCGAGATCAGGTAAGTTGCTGTGTTTTAGTAGTATAAGCAGCCGGACGTGTGCCGTCACCACACACCGCCACATACCTTCCGGCGTTATCCGAATACATTAGCTTCGATATACGTGCCCTGACTCACCGAATATTCCTTCGTTAAGTTACTGCCTAGAGGTTTCTGATGCCCTGGTACCTTACGTCAGCAATAACTAGCGGATAGGTAAGGTTACATTATTTTTTAGGCTAACCCTAAGTTTACAGAGGTACAACATAAACGAATATTCTCCATGTTATATTTAAAAGGTATTTAATTTTATGGTTCGACTACCGGTGAGTTACCGGCCCACCCCAACTTCGCCTGGATTAAAATTGATTTTACCAATTTAAATGTCAAAAAAATCTTTTCTTTGTGCTCTCTGATCAGTACTACGTCATTTAAGGACCGTTTGTTGAAAAATTTGATGAATTAGCTAGTCAGTCAGGTCACATTCTTCTTCTTTTTAACCGACTTCAAAAAGAGGAGGTTATCAATTCGTGTGTATTTTTTATTTTTTTATTTTTTTTAATGTTTGTTACCGCATAACTCCGTCATTTATGGACCGATTTGAAAAATTCTTTTTTTGTCTGACTGGACATACTTCCAGTTTGGTCCCATTATCATCAAAAGAAAGTTCCGATGATGGGATCCATGAGGAATTGAGGGAACTCCTCAAAAGTTATAGGCACACATATAGCAATTTCAATATTTTTAACAACTAATCAATCATTTGCATTCAGAAAGTGTAATTTGGTGAAGTAAAACTGATGAAGAAGACCACAGATGGCCATCTGAACTTTTCAATAATAAGTATTTTACTGATGGCGATTAGATAAGTTTTAGTTATTGTTGCTAAGCAACTATTAATAAGAAATAATGACGTGAATGAATTGAGCGCGGATTGCACAGATTAAATATTGCTTTTAATACCTACTTGACCTGTGTTCAGCCCGACGCTCAGTCGATTTTATTCGATTGTAACAAACAAATATCTGAAAATTTTACAACTTGCCGTACTGAAGTCGTTTTTTTTTTGTTAAAATTATTATGAAACAACTCCCGCACTAGAGAACAAGCTCTGTGTCGCGGGGGACTTTACAAACATACAATTAACGGACACAAATTACTCCCAGACTCAGAACAACTCTTTGTGGGCCTCACAAAGTTTTGTCCTGTGTGGCAATCGAACCCACAACCTCGTGCGCAGCAGGCGCATACTGCGGCCACTGGACCACCAAGGCAGCGCATAACCATCTATACATGTAGATGTATAGATGGTTATGCGCTTAATTCGAAGTAGACCATTTTGACCTGCCTGTTCCGACTTTAAACGAGTGGATTAATTTAGTTTTAATTGGGACTTGGGACCTCTAACATATTTTTTTGTTAATTTATCTATTATGATATTCATGTATTATACATATAAACCTTCCTCTTGAAATCGTTCTATCGATTGCTGACAACTGCATTAAAATCTGTTACATAGTTTAAAAGATCTAAGCGTACAGACAGCTGCACAGACATGCTATAACTAATCATTGATAGAATTCATCTACAGATATCTTTTACGTTGTTTATTCTTAACATTATATACAGGTTGACACGAAACGTGTAAAATATTCGTCTGTAATCTATTTTTGTTACAATCACTGTCAAAAGCCTCCACCCTAATTTGACGTTGACTTGATATGTTTGTCCTGTGAAAGTGAAAAACTTTACGTGAAACATGACGCGTCTACAAGATCACTAAAACTCACTAAAGTCTTCAGGCAAACATTTGTAAATAATTTTTTCGTGTGACATACACGCACGGGGGCATTATAAACATACTAGCTGTTGCCCGCGGCTCTGCCCACGTGGATGTCGGTTATCGCTGCAAAAATAGCCTATGTGTTATTCCAGTCCATAATCTATCTCTGTGCCAAATTTCATCCAGATCCGTTCAGTAGTTTTTACGTGAAAGAGTAATAAACATCCATCCATCCATCCATTCATCCATTCTCACAAACTTTCACAATTATAATATAAGTAAGGATTTTGCTCACTGCATGTCATCATATTGATCATTATTTTTAAATTTGAACAACCTATATAATAAGGTAATTCTTGGTACACAGGGCCTTGCAAGTATTTTCTGCGGAGATGGCTAGATTTTGTAGATTTTTAGAAGTGATTACTTCTTCAGGTGCGTTGAGTACTTTTTAGGCGAACAACATCATGCAACTCGCGTCATCGTCACTGTTATCTGTATTCAAAACTAATAATCTAATAGCTCGATGATACAATTCACAAGTTACTTAGTTAAGTCCCCAAAGACTGACCCGCATGTTTCTTTTTTCGGGAAGACATTACTTTACCCCCATGTTACTAACATAAACTAGCATCATTTATAGAAAATTAATAATTTCCTTAGTCTAGAAACCGTCTGCATTGCAGGCAAAGCATTATACGTTGCCATATTGTTAATAGACCAGTTCGTCATAAATATAAAAGAAGAAATGGTGCAATACATATTATACTAGGTAGTGAATTGATCTTTCGTAGGTACTGTATAAAGTTATAGGCTAGCCTGAACAGTATGTGATACGATAAAAATGTCTAGGCGTAGGTCAGAAACTTTGGATATTGAATTGAAATGAGTTTGGTAAAATTGGTAGTGCGCAAAAAAACCTATTCAAGGCTAAGGTGAAAAATTATACCTTTTCGTTAGCTATCTATGCATATGTCATTACTTCTCCTGACAGACTAACCGATTCATCAACGCAAAGCCTAAATCGCTGAGGCTACATACTTTTAAATTTGCATAAAGGTTACTTGAGCACTAACAAGGTATTATTCGAAATTCAAAATTAATAAAACAATAAAACGATGTTTTTGTAATTTTATTTACATTACTACTTTTTAGTCATATCTAAGTTTTCTTTATTAAGACACATTGTGATTGTCTAAATAAAGAACTTCTCTTCAGTTTTATTATATTCGTAGGTACACTTAGATAACATAAGATGATAGTGCTTAACAAAAATAAATATCAGGCCGTGTACAATGAAATATTCCTCTCCTTCTCTAACGATATGCAAGGACGGCACATGCGACAAGGAAAGCAATGAATTATCATGTCAAATTCTTTACAACGAGTAGGGCTGCTATCCAGGCAAGAGTTTTTAAAGGGTCGGCAACGCGTGAGTGACACCCCTGGTGTTGCAAACGTCCATAGGCTACGGTAACTGCTTACCATCAGGCGGGCCGTATGCTTGTTTGTCACCTTGGTAGTATAAAAAAAATAATAATAATAAACTATAAAGCTGACGTGCTAGAATTTGATCGCACAGTCGCTACCCATAGTGACTTTGGCAGCCAGATTTCAAAGATCTGTCGTCTGAGAGAATACAAAATGTAAAAAAGTGACTTTAAATTTTCTCTTAAGACGTAATTCGTTGCCTTGGTGGTCCAGTGGCCGCAATATGCGCCTGCTGTTCAGGAGGTTGTGGGTTCGATTCCCACACAGGACAAAACTTTGTGTGAACCACAAAGAGTTGTTCTAAGCATGGGTGTAATTTGTGTCCGTTAATTGTTAATTGTATGTTTGTAAAGTTTCCCGCGGCACAGAGCTTGTTCTCTAATACGAGCATTAGAAAAGTCTTTAAAAACGACCTTTTAGTCTGGCAGAATAAGTCCTCATACGTTAGTTACTACTTATATTATATCTTTTTGATAAACAACTCCTTAAGTAATATATTTTCCTAACTTATAATCGCTAAAACCAAACGCTAACAAGTTATTTACACCTGTAACTAGGTCAACATGTCTTCATTTTCAATTCCAGAACTTTTGTAAACCGAACAATCAGCAGCTGTTCAACTGTGGAAACATTTCACACGTTTGCACAATTCAACGAATACTGGCATTAATCGATGGAATTGTAGCATTTTGTTAGAATAATATGTTCTGATAATGATTTAACGATAGGAATGAAAACCGTTTTATATTTTTATTACTCGTACAGATTCAGTTTTCTGGTCAACCGACACGTCAGCCGTATGCAGTGTAGAATAGAGGAGCATGCCACCCGCAACGCGCTACCGAGACACGGAAAATGCTTTAGTGAATCTATTTACTGCCAAAACCACTCTACTTTTTTGTTAAACGAAATGCTGAAATGCAATTTTATCTTTTAAAATTAGCATTTTTAGTGACAGCACCGTTTTTATGTTTAATTTTGCAACCTATTTTTAATGTATTCGCGAAAAGAGTTCTCTGTTCTGGCGAACCATTGCATGCATGCAAAGTAAAACTAGTTGTTAAGTTTAATTTGTGCACGTTGATGGTCAGTATAGGATGATATTGTTATTTTAGTTAGACTGCACTACTGGCCTAGTGGTTTAGATAGTCATTTCGCCATTACGACCGCTTTAGGTTCGATTCCCTGTGATTCAAAGATAGTTGTTACTTTTTTTATGTCATTGTGTATTTGTACTATTTTATGATGGGATTTTATCATAAAATAGTAGTTCTCTAGTACGGGAGTTGTGTTTTTCATAAGAAAAGAAAAATATGAAAACATTTTTTTTTTATGCAATAAATAACGTCAAAGTGAACACCAAACCTGTAATGAATAATTTTATAAAAAGTAGATAGCTATAAATTAATGTTATTACCCACAAGTAATTGATTATTCTCGAGCCAACCACACAATACCCAACTCATTTACCTTTCCACAGCCAGTGATGAGAATATATAAATAGGCGTTACGACCAGTTATTATTAATTTTTAATTTACAGATACACAAAAATGACGTGGCTCAAAATAAATGAAGGAATAATTGATACGGTGCCTTACATTTCGCCAGTTGAGCATACAACGGTCCAATCATTAATATATTATTGGGGTACGATCCTGTCTGCGCACAATTTTGCTTATTCACGATACAACCAACCATTTCCGAACGCGTTAGCTTTCAAATTGAACCTTAAATAATATATAAACCTATCCTTAAAGACACGATTTGTTGACGGCTCCTTCCTGCCCGGTACTTTCCTACAACTTTCCCAGTATTTAATTATTTCAAGCCTTTATTTATTCACGCGCTCGACTTAGTCTATTTCTCATTAATAAAATTACACACATGCATCTTTTCCTATAAAATTTTAATTCAAAATTCCGTAAAAGTTCATGTGAAGATACGTTTGATGTTATGAACTTCTAACACAATCTTTGAACTCGGTACGTATCTTCTATTGCCCCCATTTTGAGTTTTCACCCCTTAATGGAAGGGTATGTGGCGATACATTGCATTACTTACATAATAGAAATTAGTCAGCAAAAGAGAAGCGGTAACTTTAATGGTTAGAGTATGAGATACTTGAATCGTAAAAGTCAATTGGGGGAAGAGGTTACTGGCGTTATATAGGAGGGGCATTATTGTTGACTGTAAAGTGCAACTGTGTCACATTTAACAAGCACCTCTGTAATAAATTCGGAGTTAATTACGTATAAATAATTACCTTTATGCATTGTAGTAGCTTTATTTAATTGTTTCAAAGGACTTGTAGATATTATGTAGATAACGTAATAATGTTAGATATCAATATATATATGTATATACAGCATGCGGCTCTTCAAGAAAGGAGGTTTTTAAAGCGTGAGTGACACCCCTGGTGTTGCAAGCTTCCATAGGCTGCAGTAACTGCTTACGATCAGGCGGGCCGTATGCTTGTTTGACCCCTTGTCGATACAAAAAAAATGCCTGATGACTCTACTATGTATTGGTTTGGTACGCAAACATGGTAAGAAACCTGACGGTATGTCTTTATTAGCGTGAAAATTCGGTAGGCATTTGAACCCTCGCGGCATCCCATCTTCTAAGCTTAGCATGTGCTCGCGCTGCTGCTTTATCAGCAGAGATAATGTTTTTGGGCCGTTTTAAGTCAAAAAGCTTGGGTTGTGGGTTGCAAGTGCTCGTGGTCTATATAGAGACAATAGCATGGGATTCTTCAAGAAAGGAGTTAGTAGATTATAGTCTGGAATAGCAATTTTTATCGCAATGACTGACATCCACGACGGCGGAGCCAAGGGCTAGTATTTTTATTTAATTGTTTTTTTTATTAGCGTAAATATAATTTTATTGTGAATATAATTTGGCCCACCTGATGTTAAGCAGAACTACACTGCTATGTGAAGTTATTTGGCTGTGACCCTTCCCCAGTCAGACTTGCTAGCTAGTATGGAACCTCTCTTACTTTTTACCAGGAATATGCATACCCACACCAACGAAAATATTTCTTCTTTTAGCACAGTGATGTAATTGGAAGCATGTAACTTACCTACCAGTCAAATAACTTCCCTATATCTTTTTCATTAAGGATATAAAAACTTAATGGCTTTTTAAGAAACAATAAACTAAATCAGCTTATCAATTATATGATCCCTCTCATAAAACAACTAGTTTAAAACAGCTGAGTCAGCATGTTCATTAGTCACTGACCTCACAGGAACAAGAGTCGGGGGGCAATAAAATAACCCCTTTTACAATGTGTTAAGTGGAAACGAATCATATCCTATCATCAATCATAATTCCTCCCTCTCCAAAACAGGCTCGATCAAATGAATTTCCACTGTTTGTTACTAATTTAATTTATTTATTAATAAGATTTTACATTGTTTCCTGTAGAATAAATAAAAGGTGGCAGCCCTACCGTTAGGGTTGTCGGAGAGTAATACTGCTGTCAACTCTCCACAAACGCAATGTTCGCCAACCATAAGCATAATTAAAATAGCTAAGTTGGAGCAATGAAGGACGAATCATAGAGAAACCCGCATGCCGAAAATAAACTCCAAACTTCAGGGCCGTGATAGTTTAAGCCACCTGTCACTTTGGGCTTTAAACACCGTCGCCGGTGATATACGTAAGATAATGAACAGGAAACATCCACAGCTGGACTAATTATTAACAATAGAATGTTAATTATATTATCTTTGTTGATAGCCATCATACTCATCTAAACTAATATTATAAATATCAAAGATTTGTTTTTTGTTGGTATTTTTGTTTGTTACTATTTAACTTAAAAACTACTAGACCGATTTTAAAAATTCTTTCACAATAAGAAAGCTACATTATCAGGGAGTAACATAAGAATATTTTATTTAAAAAAAAACACTGGATCCTTACGTTAACTTAATAAATGTCCAGCCGTGCGAGGGACGTGCCACTAGTCAACAATTATATACTTTGAAGAGAAAATATTTTGATAATAAAAGGAATATATTATGTATGTAGGGCTAGTGCCCTACATATTTCTTCTGTCTTGTCTTATCAGTCAGACATAGTTGTCTTACTGGTAATCTATCAAAGATTTTTACGGCAGGGCATCCTTGAGAATGTAATACAGCACACGTATTTAGAACGTACCTTCATTATTATGATTATGTAGGTACGTTCTAAATACGTGTGTTGTATAGGTAGATACTTACCTAAATCGCTGGTTTACATATAAATTTAAATACGTGCGTCTTCCGTTTTTAGAACGTAAATTACACACATCAAAGATTTTTCGCTAATGAATCGCCTCAAAGTGTAGCTCTTAAACGCAATTTCGTTTGAGTTTTAGGCCGTCGTTTTCCTGGTAAGGGAAACAAGTGAAGTGTATTTGGAAGACACATTCGAACTGTTCATTCATTTCACATCAACCCATCACTCGGGAAGGAAAAAATAAGACAAGTCGGGTGAGTGGCTGACGGCTGACCACATGCAGACGATCTTCTTCCCCACGCCCCTCTCACCTCACACCTCGACCCGCGACCCCCGCGTGTACTGACTGACGTACCAGCTTCAAAGAAGCTCCATTAACCACCAACTTTAAGGGCTCAACGAAGATGCGAACGCGTTGTAATAAATAAAGCGGTTGAGACAGATAAATTATCTTTGACTTGCGCAAAGCTACCCTTGACAAATTATCTGTCATAAAAGCTAAAAACAAATTTGTTTCGAAATGGAAAACTTTGTAAATAACAACTCGAATTGTTTTGCAAATCTTTATAAATATGAGTTGGCTGGATTTTTTCGCGTCAAACTTTACTAAAACGTATTTATTACTTTGGCAACTCGTTTATCGATTCATTATCGTGAAGCGGCATAGTGGACTATAAACTCAAGTATATTTACATGGCAAAATCGGGAAGAGCGCGGGAGTCGATGTTGTTAAAGTTTTAATTGCTTTTATCACGGACCTCCGCTTTTAGAGGGAGAATATGCGTGAGTGCCGTGTAGAGTTATCAAATTGAATCTTTTAACAGCAATAAATTTATTACAGTGCGCCGTTTAAAACTTATTCAGTCGAAATAGTTTACGTCCATAACATGTATGTGATAATAGTTAATATTTTAGCGGTGAATACATGTAAGCTTGCGTCCTCCATCAGATAAAAAAATTACATTCTGTCACTTACACTGCAAACATAAATTGAGTGTCATTTTTTGCGGCCATTTAAATAACCACTGAACAGCAAACATACACAGACCTCGTACATTAACCGCATGGTTTCATAATAAAAACAGTGTTCTCCTAAATTTTGACCAAATTTTCGGGCGGCTTATCTCGACGGACACTAGGCACCTTTACCGGATGTATTATAGTTCCTACACAAATTTGTTTGCAAACATAGGTGCACATTAATTCCAAATTCTTGTAATTGTTATTTGCTATTTTATATACGTATTATATATACCTAAGTGTAAAAATATATTATTATTTTTACCTATATCTTCACTCTCATAGTCCGATCGCAATTCGTCACGACCGCGAACGGAGACAAATCAGGAGTGGGACTAACGGCTTTACATGTTTATCCATTGTGAATCCATCCGTTATAAAATTTCAGCCCTACCCGGGAATAGCACCCAGAACTTCATGTTCAGCAGTCGCACTTAACAACCACTAAACCAACCAGTATTATAATATACCTACATAATCTAACAAACATTTAATTCCAATTTTAAGGCGCCTTAAAGACTGGCCACATTGAAAACCAAATTAGGTGTATTATTAAGTCCAGTTAAAATCATTGAATGATTGCAATAGCGAACAATATGTCATAATAATTGCAGGTCACCCCATCTCTGGTGCGAATCGGTTGTTCCACCATTGTCCTTTGCTATCCAATTAACATGAAACACGTCAAGCGTCGATGCAGACTGATGTTACGCTGTGTCACTAATTATCGACCTTTTGTATAAATAATACATGCGTGTCACACAACTTTCAGTATACCTATTATTATAGACAACATAACAAGAGGGGAAATATACACCAATATGTTACTGTACTTTTTTTTGACTGCATGGTTGGTTCAGTGCCTAGTGTGCCTACCTCGTCATTTATCACTGTGCGGTGTCTTGGCTATATGTTCATTGCAATCCACGAATGGTTGTTCCGGATCTGAATCCACTTTATGTCCGATAATTGTGTATCTAGTCAGTCGCCGCGATACAGGGCTTGACACTTAATATGGGAGTCGTCTTTAAAAGGAAATAAACCGTGTATAAAAAAATTACTAAATGATAATAAGAATCTTTCTAGCGAAAATCGTACGTTAGATAGGTACTATATATTTTACAGTGCTAAGGATTGAA
Organism: Trisateles emortualis; assembly: GCA_947095525.1. Lineage (NCBI taxonomy): Eukaryota > Metazoa > Arthropoda > Insecta > Lepidoptera > Erebidae > Trisateles > Trisateles emortualis. Next base: position 8,916,922 of record OX352736.1, on the reverse strand, counting down.
CGTAACAGGAAAACCAGAAATATAATGTCAGTCAATTTACCTATCGTTAGTTCGCTGACAAGGGTAGAGACATGAAAAAACTAGCAAGAAACTCGGGCCACTTTTTTAATCGCCTGATAGTTACTTCTTACAAATATACCAAAATATTCACTGCAATTAAAACAAAGGTACCGTCATAATACAAAAGGAAACAAAAATAGTACTTATGTTGTTCAGGTGGCTGGCATTAACACAAGAAATACATAGAATTTAAAGGAAGTCTAATTCCAACCAATATTCCATTGAACAAATGAATGTACACGTCTCAGGTGTAACGTAGAGTTGGTAAAACATTTACTTTATACTTATGAATCTTATACTTATAACTTTATAATTATAAGTCCGTAATGAACCAAACAGAAATATTAAAGCCCCAATTAAAATCGCTAACAATCTAAGCAGAATACCTCCTAATAAAATGAAAATAATTATATGAGAATGCTATCAAATATGAGTCGTTAATGAGGTATCTCCGGAACAAATCATGCGTCCTCATTGAATCCTCTTACGCTAATCCCTCCTCCCTACAAATAAGCCGAGCAATAGAGATATGATACACGTTATTAATTAGATGTCGCTACGTCTTATGCCGTTTCATTGTTGGAAAAACCCATAGCCTTAAGTGAGGTTCCCCCGGTGACGGAGCCACTCATAACAACCATAACACCCCTATAGATACGCAGCTAAGAACGTAGTTTTATGGAATTTTATGGGCCGTATTTATTTGATTAGTATATTCAAATCGACAAAATAACCTATCAGAATTGTAAATTAAAATAAAGTAACTGAGGTAATTGACATCCATGTTTCGTAAGCAATTTTAGGTTGATACCTACCATGTAAGAATAGGTGAATTTACTTAATGCGATGTACCAGACACAATTACAGACTTAATCATAAAACCCAAAAGCACTGCCCGATCAATACATCCGACAATACTCTGTGAGATGAAAGATGTTTCTTTTAATATCAAGAAAAATACACCTCACACTAACACTACTCACTTAGTTGTATGAATATATTAATATAACGTCTATTATCTGTTCAAGGGAATCAAAATAGAATATATAACTCATAAACTAACTTCGTGTGTGTATTAATGAAAAAGAGAATGCAATAAAAATCGTAGCAACGGACATCCCCTTAGATAGGGTACCAGTCCCATGGCAACACCCCGTGACCACGTGTACTCTGTCCAAAATGGCGTACACTTAGCGCACCGTAAAATCTGTACTGATAAAGCACCCCTCTGCGATCTCAGATGAAGTATAATGGATTCACATCACCCGTCAAAATATGGAGGCATATCCCTATTAGAACAGGGGCATCGGAAAATGGTGTAGATATCGAGAACATTCAATATTATTCTTAATCATAACATCTTTGTTTATTAGAATTATTTACAAATAACAAATACGGTTAATGGTTCCAGATGATTGGTTACAAATAAGCATATAGCTACCTAGGGCATCACTGGCAAGTTGCCGACTTATCTTACTTATAGCGCTGCATATATTATGCATAACCTATTCTCATCACGTTGGCTGCGTTATACACTATCCAAAAGCCGTGGAAACCTTAATTTTCTTAATTGCGAGGCAAAGAACTACATTTAGATCAAACGAGTTACATGATACAGAGCTTTTCCACAAAGAAACAGACAATTGTTGGGGTATTTCAAAAAGAACTGATAAAAACACTTCATAAACATTATTATTTTTATAACAAGCAACGGCACAACATTAAATAAAAGTATTTATTGTTTATAAAGAGGATTCATCTTACAAAACGTTTGCAGCAATATGGCGGGAACAGAATTCGCTAATAAATGAGAAGTACATTTTACCAACAGTTTTGTATTCAATTATTCGATTCCACTAAATTTACTTGCCAATTAGTTGTCAGCGAACAGTGGCTGCAATTACCCACGTTATTGCAACCAGACTGTGAATTAAATTTTATTTAAAAACCTCGATATCAGAGCGGCAAGTCTACTGTTACGCGCCATTTCATGCGTAATTTGATATTCGGATGACAAATTAGTTGGCAAACGCCCGGTGCAGAGCGTTCGCTGAAATTACAGGGAACGGTACGTCAATGGAGGGTGGCCGTGTACGTGCCCGCGTCCGCTATCGCCCGCTCCACGCTCCCGCTCTCGTCCTCTGCCTACAGCTTCAACCAACACCGGCAACTTGTCGACTCTAATTATAGTTTCCTTTTAACGCAATCCACTTTGATTCAAGAGCTTTAAAGATTAGACAAACATTGCTAATTTCTCGTCGTAACATGTGTTTTTTTGATGTCAATTACAATGTAGGGTGCAGCTGCTTTTAAAGCAAAATTTACATGTGGCAAAAATATTAGGTTGAATGTGTAAAATTGGTTGTCGAAAAAATGTAAAATTATAAACATGTACTAGGTAAAATTTCTTAATCTAAATTATATTTCATACTGTGCTGCCAGATATAGCAATTCATCAAGTAAATCCTCAAGTCATGCCCTATTTGACAGGTGCATTAACTAACATCGTTCTCAGATCATTAAACAATTGTCTATTATCCATAGGATTGCCCATAATTGCCAAATCATTTACCTAAGTAATTTCAGATATTTGTTATATTCATATACCTATCAATATTGAAGTCGTTCAGAGTTCGTGTGATACATTTTCATTATGTTTGTATTGCACCGTGCTAAAAAGTACTTAAGGAAGTGTATTGTACATTAACAGTTAATACAATTTACGAGTACAAAGAAACGTCGAAACGACAAAAATATTAGAGCTTTAAACAAAAATGTTGAACAATGAGTGGCTTCCTCCCCCGAGCGGGCGTCGCGGGCGTCGACGAGCGGTAATTGGACGGGCGTAATTACTGCTTGCTTGTAAAGCCATCATCTTATCATCTCCGAAAGGGTATTAGCGAAAAACACGACCTAGAGGAGGGGTACACGACCGAATGCGGCAACCAAGACAGCCGACGACTTAGATGGTTATTAATATCTTTAGAGGACTCGGGAAATAAGCGACGGTCTCTCAAAGGGTATACGTCAAAACAACGCAATTATGAGATAGGGTAATTAGGTTTATACATAATCTTTATGTTTCAGGATTAGGTTCGTCCCGAATTTGTTGAAGACGGATGAGCCAATTTTCACGTTGATAAATAAATATAATTTATCTTCAATTTATGTCATATAAATAATGTTACTATACTTACTATTATTTCACATAACTAGGTCCTTGTAAATTAGTAATAAAACTTATCGCGATATAGTAAATGTTTATAATTTTTATTAAGGTTTAATTTATTTGAAAGTTATTGAAAAATACAGCAAGCAAACACTTGTTGGCTGCCTTATGACTCTACAAACATGCAATTTACGAATAATAAGTACCAACTAAGTAACCAGGACTAAGTACAAACATTTTTTTTAAAGTGAAATCTTCAAGTATGGTACGAATATTTTTAGATGAAAAAAAGCTTTGAATTCACGACACCGTTACGAGACGCAATTTGACATATCCGAAAAATCTTTTTCGACTGTCACATTATTAAAGCAAAGAGGCGATATATGCATGTACATGTTGCAAACTTTAACTTTTAACCTTTAACCTTAAAAAAAACACTTATTGCTATAAAATTTATACCAACCGTTTTGCCTAGTGTTTTCACTTCTGTCGGCACTCCCGGAATGCAATTTTTTATTTATTTAGCCTGTTTCACCTCACTGCTGAGCAAAGGTCTCCCCTATTTACTTCCAATCTCGTCTATTTATTATAGAGAAATGAATAGACACAAATAATATGAAACAAGACAAGATAAAATGAATCTCGTATAACTAAATCACGTAAAAATCAACACCTAATAAAAGCAGAGTGAGTTTCGTAACAATAGTTTCGATACATTCGGCAAACATTCAACACCATTTTTTAATCTAAACAAAAATATTCAAATTCAAACTGAATGAACAAACAACACAAAATCAAACTAGTAACAAGCGTTCGTATAAAATTTCACTAAATCCTAAATCAACTATGTAGTTTCCCTACCAATCATAATAAAAATATTTTTTTTGTAAATTTATTCGAGGTTTGTTCAAAATGTTCGTTGCAAAACCACTAACAAAGTGGCATAAGTCAACAAACCCGTTATCGAAGCATGAAGAGTGAACTCTGTAAGCTAAAGGGTGAGGTTTCCCTCACGCCACACCACTCGGTTGATGACTTGTCTTCTTGACAGATTTCACTGTAATCAGTTTTTTGACAAATTGTCTTAATGCCATCATACTTTCACCCTTTACTGCTACTTCGCGAACGACGCAGAAAACGGAAAATTATCTGTTGCAATATTTTAATTGACAAATTATTTCAGATTGTTTCGAGTTGATACAAAATTTTAATAAGACATCGACTCTTTGGTCGCGTACGTAATCGACCTTTTGCGAAGTTTATCAAAATCACATTTCTTTGAAAGCTGTACAATATTATATTTCTTGTGACAGCTATTTTAAGACATACTCTAGACAAAACAAAGAATTGTGCTCATCATACAAAGATTTATCCTGGGTGCGAATCGAACCCACAACGTCCGACTTCAGGATCACTAATGATTAGACCAAACAGTCTTGTGTAATATTGTTACATTATTTTACGAAAATATTATGCAGATAAATACAATATATATTATTATCCAAGGCGGGAGAGCCCATGTCCAGCACTGGAAGGTTTTTCTCCTCAGAAGGATACTATTCTTTTTTCTTTAAAATTACTATTATAATTTTGAAAATGCATTTAAAAAGAAACATATGTATTGAATAAAGCTGTTTCAAAATAATCCTTAACATCCAAATCAGCACTTAAAAATTTACGAGGCAATGCGTTGTTGAAAATTTTGCTTGTTGTAGTCTCTTTGTCACGCTTTGACTCACTTTCGTAGAACATAAAAAAAAAACTCGGGGTCGAAAGTACGCGCACATTTTATGAAGGCTAAAAGAACAATTTTGTTAGGTGCCTGTTGAAAATTCGTTGACTTCAAAGGACATTTTAACAACGCTCTCTCTTTCATTTTATTGCCTTTGCAAAAAGTGTATCAAAAATTCGACTGACTATACATTAACAGAAGTATTTTAAAAGCCTAAAGCTATTTTAAATGTCTAGTGTATGTGTCTGAAACAGAAGCTTTTATGTTAGCGTGACATGGGCATTTTTTTTTGTTTCACTTGGTCTATAAAAATACTTCTGTATTAGCTAAAACAGAAATTGTTGTCAAAAAGTTTGTAGTTAATATTGAGTGGCTCTAGGCAGAACTTACAGTTTCATTATATTCTGAGCTTAGTATATACAAATTATTTATTTATTTATTGAATAGAACGGTACAATGTCCACTTACACTATTCACAATATTTGACAAGTTTATATTAGGTATATAATGTACAATAAAAGTTATAAAACAATCCACTTATACAACTCTCTCGCAGAACTTCAAACATTCTGACAAAATCTTTCTTCTATCACTAGCAAACACATCACTCTTAGGGTTGGTGTCCAGGAATCGGTTTAATACATGAAGAGTGCGGGTCAAGGGAGAATTTGCTCTAGCCACTGTTCTGCATGATGGTATATAAAAACAACAGTGCTTCCGATTTCGAGAGATTATGCCCTACTATGTTTGGATTGCCCATGTGGTGACAGATTCAAAATAAAAAAACAAATGTGAAAAAACTCTACAATGCTTAAAAATATTGAGTTGAATACGCATTGATCTTATATGAATATGAAGTTTAGGATTGTATCCTTGTTAATGAATTGTTTAGCATGATGTATGTAATCATAATTAAATTAATTGTACCTAATATGTAAGAATCTATACTTCTATACTATTTTATAAATGAAAATACTTAACTCTGCTTGTTTGTATGTATGTTTGATCTTTTGTTACCTTTTCACGACTAAATGGCTAATCGGATCTTAATGAAGTGCTTGTATTAGTAATTGTAAGGAGATAGATGATAAGGATATTTCACGCCGCGGGTATCAGCTAGTATTTTTTAAAGATAAGAAATTTCCATTAGAAAAAAACAAGCTAATAAGAATAACCTAATTGTTATTCTTATTCGCTTGTTTTTTTTTCTAATGGCAATTTATTAAATTAAGAAATTAATTTAAAATAAAACAGGCAGTTCGATTTTGAACAAAGTTTAAATAAAGATCGGTATACATCTTTAGATGTACTAGTAGATCAACTTTATATAAACCAAGTTGACTAAACCAATTAGTTTACATAAAGTGTACGTTGCCAGCGCTACAGCTTTATTTTGCTCAATACAGAATTACGCAATATTTAGATATGACACCTACGAGGCCTGTGTATAATTTTAGCAAAAACTAAGCTGAACTATCAATTTTAGGCATAGATACGTCAGACGCTATTTGCATACCTTATTTAATTTATGTTAAAACGTGACTATTATTTTAAATATTCTGTTTTCCAATCATTTCTGTGCTACGCCTACACAATGAAACCTGTGATAATAGTATAATTAATTATAAACTGTAGCTTGACAATAAAGTTATTTCAATAGAGAGTTTCATCCCAAATGCAGTATTAATGTGAATTTAACATTGTGGAAATTACACGAACAAATCAAATGATTTGCCATACGGTAAAGGAAAACATTATGAGCAAACACATATATCTTAGGTAATTACGGATTAGGGCAGCGATTCAACTCTAACGGTCGAAACCTTAAAATACTTTCCAATGCTACCTTCTTGATTGGGTTAAAAAAATATTATCATCATAAAATAGTAATGCCTAAATAAATCACTAGATACGACAAACAAACACATCTTGGCAGTGTGGAAGTAAACAATCAGTATATTTATCTTCCCAACAAACTGCATCATTTACGATCGCCTCGAACTATTTGCCCAACGCACAAGCAATCACCTAAGTCCGATTTCCAATTTGGGTTGGATGTTAATGTCATAAAACTAGACGAGCCTTTCCAAGATTGTTTGCATGTGAACAATAAAAAGGATCGCACGAACTAATTGTATAGGACACAACCGGTTCTCCGCATAATTAAATAAAGTTCCCTACTTCTTACCAAGTCCTTGACTTGAAGCCAACTTAATAAGGTTTATTGTTCATTCTTGAATACAACTCCTAATTTATATTTCGTTCTAATCTACGACCTAGTTTATTTCAATTTGTACCGTCTCCTAGAGTTGTAAGCATGGGTGAATTTTTGACTGGAAGTATTTATTCGGTAAAAACTTTAAATTGCTTCCGACCCAGTTAGAGCAGCTATTGAACCAATTCGCGAATTGCCTGAGTCCGAAGCTAAACTCTCTCCTTGTTTATTTATTTGTGTCACAGGTACTTTATGGTGACCCAATTCGAAGTTTAGCACGCACTATTGTCGCTAATATCATTATCATAATGAATATAAATTATGGTTTATGCTGGTGTGTTACTAAATATTTGTCAATTAAGAGTATTCATCCGTTGTTGCGCGTGTTAATGTTCTTTAAAGTGAAAATAATGTATATAGCGATTTATTTTCGATTATATTAAGTAGAAATTCGCAAAATATCAACTTTATTATATAGCTCTAAAGTGTGATCAAGAGTTTCCTATTCAATAATATTGCCTATTTTTTAATTTTCCGTTAAAGATTTTTAATTATACTTTTCCTAAAATCCTTTTTCGGACCACTACAAATATTTTTAAACAAAAACTAGCAAAATCGGTTTAGCTGTTCTTTAGTGATGCGCTTTCTAACGAACAGCATTTCATTTTCATGTATGTAGGTAGGTTTTATTAATCTCACGTTATATATTCTTAAAACTAAATATTTTCATATAAATCGTAAAACGTTTCTTTCCTGATTTACACCGATACAGATTATTTTATCTGTAGTGTGAACGCCTGCTGAGGTTTTACGAGCAATGTCACCTAGATATGAGATAACACGGCTTAAGAGAAAGGCACTTTCTTGAGGATCCAACTTTACAAAGTCATCGCGGACGCAACTAGTGCTAAATACCTACTTAATTTTGCGGATAAATTACTGTTTATTAGTATGTATATAACTGCCCAAGAACGCCTAGAACAGCTACTACATAAGAGCGCTGGTGAAGAGTAGGTACATAACATATTGTGTATTCTGCTTATGCTGATTTGAACGGAATGTATTAGACAATTATGTGTATGGCTAGAATCAAATTTAAACTAAATTCAAATTAAACGCCATTATAGGCTGTAAATACTTAATATCCTATATAGAATATTATTCTTCTTTTCCAAATAACTTCGCCTTTATCATATCATACCCGTGTGACAAAAAACGATCAAACAAAAAATACTTTGACAAATGAGAAATAAGTATATTATTTTCTACCTTCTATAGCAATGAATATGTTTGATGCCACGTAAAATCACGAATGTTTTGTTATCCTTGTGAGATCGAACATGAAAGATACATGGGTACTTGTTTACTGCATAGGCAGATCCTTTTTGCCTAACGCCTCAATTTTAACTATGTAGTTGTTCGTTGTTTCCGAGAGTTTTAGAATCTTTGGTGATGAAATTGTCAACAAAGTCAAATTTTGAAGGCTAATCTAAAAATGTAAGCCAAAATGTGGGCGTCTTTATTAGATCTAAGCCGTGCTTCACGGCTTTATAGTTATCCTGTATAGAACTCAAATCAGAGTGCACGTAGAGTGTATACCTAACCTACTGCTTACATCTTTGGGCCCTAAATACCAGCTTGATTCACTTTACTCTCTGTTATGCTGATTGAATCGCCAGTAATTTTAATATCATAATCTCAAGCTACCTAGGTATTAACAACATTAAGGATGAAGGATAGTAGTTGCGGTAAGGTTCTTAGCTGGAGTCAACAATTAGTGGCCCACGGATAACGAAAATTGCTTCAGACCGCTACGTTCACGGACGTTAGGTACAGCTTTCCATACATCGAATAAAAGTTTGTAAGGCTGTGACGTAGAAGCCCTTCTTCAAAGAACACAACAGTATTTGAATGCCATTGATCTTATTTAACTTCGAGAAATGTCTTCTAATTTAATATTGAATGATGGAAGCACTATTCCAATAATGCAATCAATTTGTTCGCGCCATCTTTCTATTTTCTTTCGACCATTTATTGCTTTTGAACGTTTCTATTCTCCGTAGATATATTTGCAAATCTATGTATAACATTCAAATTGAAATAGTTACAAACCTAGAAATTTATTCTTGAGAATATTGAAAATGAAAAAATTGCGTATTGCTCACCCCTTAACAACAAAAGAGGTTTATAAGTTTATTCATATTAATTAACACAATTAATTGCGATGAAGATGGTTTTTTTATCCGTCTAGTATTCCCCTAGATTACTTGAAAATTGACGATGAAATCATTAACGAAGTCTAGCCAGAACATTGTAATTAAGAGCCAGCATATGCTATGTTTATAATATTCGACATATTGACGGTGATCAATAACATGAAGCTGTAGAGAGTCGAGGGGTTGGTAATGAGATCGGGTGGGAGGCGTTCGCGCGTGGCGGCAAGCCATCCGTGTGAATTTCGTGGGTTTAAACGTGCGCACCGACACATATTGGTAGCTTGGTACACATACCAGAACATAATGATATCGGCAGACGCCTGTGGCGCTGTCCATGTACCCCGAATATTAAACGATATTGAAATAATTCACTGCGTTTAACCAGCAAATGTTCATTTAATATCTTGCGGCTAAGCTTCATTAAATATGCTTGTTGAATTTGCACGTTATACGATCATCACAAATAGTATCATAGAAAATATATTTTAATCTTAACTAATACATTTAAATTGTGAAAACGATTACATATATCAATGCAAACGTCTTAATAAAAAAATGCATAAAAATGAGCTAAAAAAGCTTTTCAGCTCACTTTTATGCATTTTTTTTTTTTAAATTTTGAAAGAAACACTACTTCACCACTGTGCGTAGTTATTATATTTATCTGTGGTCTTCTGCAAAGTTAACATTCTTCTTTTGCTTGCTCGTTTGTCACATAAATAGTACAATAACAATTATTGTACTATTTAAGTGATTAGTAAATCTATACTAATATTATAGGTAAATGCTTAAATTTCAATGGATGTATGGACGTTTGTAATTCAATCACGCAAAAACGGCTAAATGGATCAGGATGAAATTTGGCACAGAGATAGGATATAGTCTGGAATTGCATATAAGCTAATTTTTATCTTGAAAAAAATACACTGTTTCCGTAGGCTAAGCCGCGGGTGAAAATAAATTTCTAATAAACTCTGAAAGTAGCAGCTCACATGACCACGTATTTAATAGATATTTGAAATATCACAGACTACAATGGTTTGAACTTGTGAATAGAACTATTGTATTCAATATGACTGTACGCAAAAGTAATAAATTGCTTTGAAAGTTGTACTGCAATGGACATGGCTTTTTATTCGTTGACAACTTTCAAGTGGTGACTACAACTCTAGTAACTGTTCTGAAATGTAAACATAACATCCATACGTTAATTCTAATATTAGTTTCAGCTTTTTACAAGGAATATTATATTTATTTGGCTCAAAGAATAAGCGTTGCCATTCAACGTGGCAATGCTGCCAGTCTTCTGGGCACGTTTCCAGTAGACGTCGACGCAGAGGAATTTGTGATGCCTATTAAGCAGTCCCTCCTTTTTTCGTGTATTTTCTATAATTATTTTTTCTTTTTTTAATAAGTGTAAATATAGTTATATTGTATACGAGTTTATAGATGAATAATATAACATCTAATATATGATATCTGGACAACTTACACACGGCTATCTAACCTAAAACTAGGCAGAGCCCGTAGATACTATGGCAATTAGACAACTGGCAAAAAAATTCATATATTTCTAAATAAAACATTATGGATGAATTACATCCAAACGTAATTAGTAAGTACATATAAATCTTACAAAGTCAAATTTATATTTTGTCCAGGAATATTAGGAATATTTTATATTTATTTTGTTTTATACTATTTAGGTAGCAAACCAGCATACGGCCCGCCTGATGTTAAGTAGTTAGCCTATGGATGGTTGCAATACCAGAAGTATCACTTGCATGATACCAACCCATTTTTGTACACTAGGGCTTTATGATAGGAGTCTCCCTGGGATAGAAATACGTTTCTTTTAAAACGCATCCCTAAATAAGGGCTGGAGACCTGTACTCACACACAGGTACACAACTACACCAATAGTAGTATCTATTTAGTAATCTGTGATTACTGTGTGTAGTTATTTGGCTGTGGTCTTCTGTAAGGTGGAAGTCCTCCTCAGTCTGGCTTGCTCGCTAGTATGGTACCCTACCTCTCTTGTATGAATTATTATTTTTATTATTGAATGAGAGATAGTCAGCTATAAATTTGTATAAATCTTTATTTTGGTACCCTAGAACTTGTCTCAAAACCTACTTATCGTAGGATGTCCACGACTACAGATATTCCAAGGTCAAAGGTCAAAAAATCGAATTTGAAATATTGTAGAGGACTAAATTCTTTACAACTTTTGTTTACGATCCTGTCTAGGATCAAATTCACATCTTGTGTAAATCGGTTACTCTTCATACACAAATAAACATAATCTTCATATAACCGATATTATTACCGACTATAAGTTTATAGTATGCAAAGGAACTAAGTAAAACATTAAAACGATCACGTTCCGCCATTCAGAATTTAAATTACCTCTTATAATTTTCATTCCGGAAAATGTAAGTTTTCTTAAGAGTTATTTTTCCACGTGAGCGAAGCTACGAGCTGAAGCTGATAACATTATCAGACTGCTTTTCCTTTTTTGTGTTCAACCTTGTGTCTGTTATTCAAGTCTTTTTAATATCTCTGACTGGCCTTTTATTATAATAGTTTTACAGATATACCTAATGCAATTTGTTTCTTATTGGTAGAAGCCACTTGTTGTCTTATACTACTAACTTTTGGTTTAGTGGTTAGTTTCTCTGGCACCTAAGATGGAAGTTTTGGATTCAGTCTCCATCCGAGATATATTATATTTGATAAGCAATATTTCGTGTTTTGTGTCAGGGTGAAATTTTGTTTTAAAATTATACAATTTTCTCTCTCCCGCACTAGGGAATAAACCCTGTGTCCCGGGGGACTTTACAAACATACAATTCATCGACACAAATTACATCCATACTCTGATCAAACATTTATGAATCACAAGTAAGAGAGGTAGGGCGCCATACTAGCGAGCAAGCCCGACTGGGGAAGGACCTCCACCTTACAGAAGACCACAGCCAAATGACTACACACAGCGGTGTAGTTGTGTTCCTGTGTGTGAGTACAGGTCTCCAGCGCTCATTTAGGAATGCGTTTTGAAAGAAACGTATTCCTATCCCAGGGTTACTTCCATCTTAAAGCCCTGGTGTAAAAAAAATGGGTTGGCAACACGCAAGTGATACCTCTGGTAATGCAAGCGTCTATAGGCTACGGATACTGCTTAACATCAGGCGGGCCGTATGCTTGTTTGCCACCCAAGTAGTATAAAAAAAAAAAAAAAAAAAAAAAAAAAAAAAAAAAAAAAAAAAAAAAAAACAACGAGTATTATCCCGTGTGGGAAACAAACCCACTACCTCTAGTTTTTGAGTCAGGATCACTAACCACTAGACCAACAGGCCAGTCACTCAATTACTTAAAATATAAACTCCACAATACAAGATTGACATTGGTACTGCCACCCAGGATCGAACTTACACCTCTTGCGATCAAGTTGGTTACTTTCCTACTCGGCTACCACAGCTTTTAACATTTTCCATACAATTACTTTGATCTAACTACTTACAAAGAATACCTATTTACATACTGAAATATCATTAAACTTGTAAGAACGTTTTCTACCTTTGAAAATTTCCTTCAAGGGATAATAATACTAACAGTTACTGTAACGGTGTTAAAAAAACTAGACAGTTCCACATTTGGCATACATATGGCGAGTTAATAGAGTTGCCCGAAATTAGTTCTCCGGAAACCGTCTATAGACTTTTACGACTTTCATGGGACGATGGTTATCGTACTGAAAGACTTGAGTTGATAAAAATCTAAACAGTTCAGTTAGTTTCAAACCATTATTTAAAAACATTGGCTTATAAGAATATAGATATGTATTCTTTTTTATTACCCAGTAAAGATACTTAGGATAAATCCTTTAAATTTTGTTAACTGCATTATTTTAATACAGTTAAAAAATACGATTCTGTGAAATTATTTTGTTTCGTTGAGACAAATTAAAAAAACCTGTTAAGAAAAAAAACAGTAGTAGGTAACTTATACAATTTTATTGGAATATTTTCAGTTAGGCTTTTCTATACTTTATTTACTTATATGTGTACAAGGCGGTTTAATGACAAAGGTCTACCAGTCAACCTTTGGGTGATGCAGAGAAAAACCTTATTTTAATTATCTTTTTTTTCTGTTACTAGAATTTGAACTTTAGTGTTTCTTATGTCAACGCTGTTGGTCTGTAAGCGGCTTTTCTCTCCAAAGAGATTCGGGGAAATTCACTTTCAACTGCCAGATGGATAAAGAGCATAAACAACATAGTTAAAAGTGAAGTCCGTTTCATCAATTATAAAACCGGAAGACATAGAAATGTATTTTTACTTTTCTATTATGACCATGAAATTTATTACACACAAATAAAGTTACCCTAAAAAATTTAAACATCGATTATTAAGTAAGTTATTTTTAAAACATCGTTCCATAAACTGACATAATGCTTAATCCGTATTGACATAACACGGAGTCGGTACACAATGTGACTAAGAAAATTATGATCACGTCATAACTAGGGGTGTGGTTCGTTTAGTATTTTTGTATAACGCCCGATTTAATTTGGTCGAGTGAGTGTCGCTGTGTGCTCACGTTAAATCAACTACCTATTTAAATTTAGTTTAGGAGATTAATTAAAACAAGAACGGCGGATGAGTGCGCCACGTACCGCTCTGTCACAACCGTCAATGGCACCCGTCGCACTGTTTTATTCTCTCACTAGCGCCATCAATGGGAGACGCAATTGAATTTGCCAAATGACGCTCATGCTAAATTGCTGAAGAGTGATTGATTGAAATGCTCTACAGTAAAAGTATTTCACACTGGAAATTATCCAATCCGAATAATTTAGGACGATACTACCGATGCACTGCGAGATGAGTGGTGATTTCAGAGTCCAATATTTACTACGAGATATGAATAGACGACTGATATTAATAAATGTCTATCACACTTTAGTAATTCATAAGTATGCCGGTTGACAAATACTTCTTCCTACTCTATAAATACGCAGCACAAATATAGAACACGTAATATTTTGTTTAAGAAGTAAATTACATACTTTGTGGCGTAATAAAATATTGTAGTGTTTAATGCTGACACCCACTTAAAACTGCCATTAAACTCAAAACTTAACAATGGATTTTAAAATATGAGATCTTATCAGTTTTATTAGCTTGTTGTTGTATTCAAAGTCAAATGCCCATGTAGGGAGGCATAGAGATTTTGGATAAAGCCTCTCGAAAATGCTTCTACATTCTGTATTTTAATTTGATTACGTGGTTTAGGGGAGACTCGCGAGGGTCAGTCGTGGACGAGTGCACCGTCCTGACATCCGATATTAGCCTGATTAACTATGAAACGGGCGCTCGCTCTGCAAAAAGCTTTAAAAACATCGCGTCGCCAGTAATTTAGTTAGCACACCACCACCGGCGCGGCGGGTAACCCAACTATGATTCACAGTTGTCACGACTCGAAACTAAACTAGTTAGTTTACGTACCGACACATCGTGTATATTATCTTCCTTTACGAGCTCACCATCTCGAAACTGTGCCAATCCCAACTAACGATTTATTTATTTATTCCGGTTACCCAAACATCTGAGTAACTATCGTAACATTTTAAAACGAATCAATTTACCTAGTTTTACAGTTACAAAGTACCTAAATAAAGTTTATAGGTTGGGATCATAATAAAAATAGAATCAGGTGTTTCCTTGTCTTGACACATAATTTTCTCAATGAGATAAGCTCGTTCTCACTGCAGACAGGATAAAAATAACCATAATTTTCACCTGATAAAAAGTTGTGCTAATTAAAAAACTCGGAGAGGGACGACGGGAAAAAGTTAGTAAAATATACATATCATATTCCATATCTGAAGCGAGTTTTACAAAAATGTTTAGACTGGTGAATCGGATGAGATATTCAAATGAAAATGTAGAATTACAAATAAGCTATCGTGTCTTCTGTGTTGTCAATTACATTTGAAAAGGGGTTTCTTTTCAGCATCAATGTCAGACGTGTGAAGAATTCTGAGCCGGGTTGTAGATCTGCTTTAAAGTGCCCTCATTTAATGTAAATTTTTATTAAGGATGAAAGCCCGTTGTTAACTCTGTGAGTAATTTTACTTGGGCTGAAAGTTTTATTAAAAAAATAAAAGTAAGTAAGTAGTGTTAATTTTTTATCAAGATAACTTGTTTTAACTTTATTAAATATTTTAGATGAAAGGGTTACCGCTAACAATTCAACGTTCTTAGTTAGACTAAGTGGAAGTATAACAGATTTTAATTTATTCCGTGAGAAAATTAAAACTAAAAATTAAAGTAGGTTATTTAAGTATTATAATTGAAACATTTGCATAGTCTTCACTTTATGTACAACTAATAAGCGAGATTGTTTCTCGAGTAGAAATATTTGCGAACTCATGGTAGTCCCGCAGCCGCGCTGTAACCCGACGATAATTAGATACGGCGCGCTTTTACAGCGCCGCGATTCTGAATACCGACCAAATTGCGCCCTTCCAATCCTGTTTATGCTACGATGGAACTCCAACGCTTCATTTGGTCACCATTTTTCATTTTCATACTCTGCGAGGCTTGTTTTTATATAGACACTAAAGCATAAGCAAGTATGTCTGTTTGTAAAATTGTTTGAAGTGGTTAGAGAGTTGAAAAATTATTTTCTTTTGTTCTCTCTATTTTTTATGCTTACCAGTCATATCATGCATGAAACACAAAAAGTAGATTCTTCTGAAACATACAAACTAGCGAACTTAATTACGTGTATATAAAAAGCTTTAGTTTTATTCATTCAAATAAAATGAGTCTAGAATAAAAAGCTCAGGTACTTTCTTTTTTAAAAAGCGTGCAGTCCTAATTACACGTTCGCAACAAGTTTAATACTTAGCTATTTAATGGGTGCATTCCGTATCTGTGGAGGCTGTAACCGACGAGTGCACTCTGCATTCCGACTAGTTGATTAGCTCGATGCCGATAAAGTGAATCCCCTCGAAATACTCACGCTCCCCAGTAATACGCACCTGCAGTTTTCGGCACAGCAGTTGGAAATGACAGAGCGGATATGAAAGAGTAGATTGTGGAATATTGCTTTATGAATTTTACAGCGGGATCGGTGATGAAAAAGTATTAAAATATTAATTATTGTTTGTAAAGCTGAATGTAAATAAGTAAAACTTATAGGTTTTATTGTTGAGTTTCGCTCACAGAAATGTCTAGTGACAGCAGATGTGGTCCTTTGGTTAATGTCACCTTCCAACTAATATAGCTCTGTAACATAGACTGCGATTCCCAGATGGAAAAACTTTCTATGATCCATAAAAGTACTTAGTATTATGTGAATTGTATGTTTATAAAACCACACAGGGCTTGTTCCCTAGCGGGGGATATCTGTTAGATATGTACTCTTATTTTAAAAGCATAAGATAAAATGAAGATTAGATACGTCATTAAGCAATTTTCATTAATGCTTATTAAGCATGAATGAAAATTGCTTAATTTAGCAATTCTCAATATGATGTCCCTTATCCGCTGGTCCAAAAAGATCCTATACTACAGTCATAATATGTATACATAGTAGTTTAGTTGAAGAGAGGTAAAGCAACATACAAAAGTGCAAGCCTGAGACGGGTAAGACCTTACCGAAGATCACAGTCAAATAACTACACACAGTGGTATAGTTGTATTTCTCTGCACGTGTACAGGTGTCCAGAGCTCAGTTTCTCATCACAAAACCCGGTTACTATTTTTGTGTCGTCAACATGCGAGTGATTTCATAGACATTGCAAAGCAAATTTTGACCGTCGTTTTGGTCTAGTGCTTTGTGGCCCTGCTAAGTGTGTGATTCATTAATGTTTTTTCCTTGTTTCGGTTTAATTTGTGTCCGTGAATTGTATATTCTTAAAGTCCCCCGTGACACAAGGCTTGTTGTTAATGCGAAGTTGTCTTAAAAAAAAAAGAAAAAGAAAAGTAACTATTTAAAAAGTGTAAAAAAAAGGAAAAAAAAACAGTATGACTAAATTGATAATAATCAAACCATAAAGAGCCAACGCGAACAAAGCAGCAACCACAAGCTCGCGGCTATAACCTATAATAGCCTATTTAATCCATAGAAAATAAGTAGCCCAAAGGCTCAAGGAAGCGATTAGTAGCCACATTTATATAAGGTAGCTACATTTATGAATTGTAGCATTAAAACTGTTTCAACTTCCAATAGCATTATTTATATAGAGCTATAAATGTTGATAAGGATCTGAGAGACTTAAAAGTAAGTGATATTATTAATGTAATAAATGAAGCTATAATAATAAAACTGTTTGCTTAAGGAAACGTGAGTGTTACAAGCAGGGCTTATGAGTACATTTTACTACTCACTATAAGGTATTAAAACGTTCTATTAGGTTTACGATTTCATTCGTTGGGACTCGCGAGATAATCTGATACGAATTGCTTTAACGAACGACTATTCTGAGTTAAATACTTTTCATTTAGTAAAGTAAACAATAGGATATTAAGTAAATCCTACTATGTAATATTATAAATGTAAAAGTTTGTAAGGATGGATGAATATTTGTATGGATGTTTGTTTCTCTTTCACGTAAAAACTACTGAACGGATCTTGATGAAATTTGGCTTAGAGATAAATTATAGTCTGGAATATCGAATAAGTTTTTTATTGCGATAACCGATGTCCATGCGGGCGGAGCCGCGGCCAACAGTTACAGTCAAATAAATTATTAATCATTGTAAAAATAATTTAATTGGCATTGGCAAATGAGGTCAATTTAGTAATCATAAATATAGGTAGGACTGATGATAATGATACCTCTGGTATTACAAGCGTCCATAGGCTACGGTAACTGCTTAACATCAGGCGGGCCATATGTTTGCCACCCAAGTCACCAGCACCAGTGCCACCCATCATTTTGATACCCATACATCAAGAGTATTTAGCTATTAGGCTCAAAAATAAATAACGCTTAGCCGAAACTCCAAAGGGTTGTTTGACAAACATGAATTGATTTTAGTCAACATTTGTTTACATAGGTTTTTGGCGTAGGATATTGATAACCAAAATTCATATTTTGTCACGTATTCGTCTCATAACTGACAAAGTACTTCTTGACTCATATTGTTATCTTTTGCTACCTTTGTAACGTTAATAAATTCAATATTTACTCATAGAGAGTTAGGGCAACATACAAGCGAGCAAGCCCGACTAGGGAGACAGAAAATCACAGCCAAATAACTTTACAAAGTGGAGTTTTTGTGTTCCTGTGCATAAGTATACGTCATGTTCATTAAATGAACTTAAACTGAGTGACCCATAACACATAATAACTCTGGTGTTACAAGATGAATGAAAAAAAAAAGTGAGTGTTGTTTCTGATATAGCAAGCGTCTATCTGATGCTGAGCCCATGGGTTTACAACAAAAGAGGGCTGGTAGCTAAGAAAACCACGCAGATCAAAATATATGCAATATTAAGCAAGCTTGTTGCGATCAGTACGTAGATGGGTGACCCTTTTCTAAATACACAGCTATACATAAAGCTGCTGATCCTGCACCTGATCTGTCTCAGGTTGCCGTCTCATTCGACTATAAGAGTGAAGGTATAGAGAATGCAACGGTGTTTGCGCACACACTTATGCACTATATTATGTCCCGCACAAATAACTTCTTACTGATATCCGTTGAGATTTCCCGCCGTGACTGAAATTGGTCTGGACTATATTGCAACAAATTTATTTATGCCTATGTTGTTTTGTGTTGAAATGATAGCATGAAGGTGGATACTCCATCACTAGCTCATTATGTTGCCAGTTGTCAGAATATTATCGACTATAAACGTTCATTCAGCGATATCTCACGTCACTTACCTCACCATCGTTGACAATTTTGTGCCCGTATTTCTGTACCTACTTAATTGGCTTTACTAAGAATCAGCGAAATGATTGACGGTAACATTTTTATTTGTTTTCATTTTGATGCATCCAGGTAAATAATAAATACATCTGAACTTTATTATACTTATTTTATGAGCTTGTTGATATAAGTGGCTAGTAAGTGTCTTGCTTTATACCTATGGTAGATTATAACAATGGAGCAACGCATCTCTAGCGTGTTACTGCCGTAAATGGGGACCGCCGGCTGATTCTCTAAGAAACAGCTATCGCAAACTGACAGTTATGATTGCTCGGTTACGGCACACACGATTGTTAAACGTCTAAAAAGCTCGGTTTTCGCTCTTACGGAATACCGATTCTCAATCTGACAGCCAGATTTTGCTCCGTTTTCACGGTCGCTCGGATTTCGCTCTTACGGAATACCCCTGCCGCCGGCTAATTCTCTAAGAAACAGCGATGGCAAACTGACAGTTGTGATCGCAAAATTGACAGTTGTGATTGCTCGGGGACGGCACAATCTATTGACTAAACGTCAAAAAGGGCTCTTACGGAATACCGATTTTCAATCTGACAGATGGATTTTGCTCGGTTTTTGCGGTGGCTCGGTTTTTGCTCTTACGGAATACCTCTGCCGGTCTACTAGGCAGCGCACCTAGCACTTTTCAATTCCTCACCCTTATAATTTCATGGAATAATAATCTTACATGACAGGAACAAGCAGCACCGAAGCGGCTAAATGTGTTTCCGAGTCAGAATTCAAATTTTTAACAGAAAACCCCAATAACACTCTGCATGACACAGAAATCAAGCCCAACATCTCACGTTCGACCGCAAATACCAGTGCATACTTAATTTCTATGGGTCTACGGGGCCGTAGAGAACAAAAACAGACAATATACCACCACCAAGCATCGAAACTAAAAATAACTCAACGATAAATTATGCAGCACTTGATAAAAATCCTTCAATAGGTATTCTTCAAAGCAAGTTGAAGTGAATTGCGGGAGAAGCATGTCACGAAGTGGTTGTATCAGATAAGTCCGGTAGTTTGTTCTGTGAACGTCTGTGTCATTTGTCGTTTGCGTACAGCGACAGACTAAGACGACGTCGACGTAACATCGTGACTGCGTAGGCGTGCACACATGCAGCTGCGAAGTCGAGTGAAGGAGGTAAAGATGGCCGTTATACAGTGTGGGAAAATTTTTACGCTATATATTTTTCTTTTTGGAAATCAGGTTACATCACAGTTTGACGATTTTTATTAGCATATAGGTATGTCTAAAGTATATGTGTTTTTCATTATTTGCGGTAAATGAAAGTAACTAACTACACCAACGTGTACACGTAGGCACATTAGGTGTGAGTTCAATAAATTCTAGGTGGTACCAATGTTAATTTCACTTTGTTAAATTTGTAGGTACCTACTACTAAAATCATTTACTATCTACTAATGGTAAAGGCAAATACTTGTCGGTCTTACTTAGCAAAAAAAAATAATTAAAACGTTAATTCAACATAACAATAAACAAAAAGCACTAAGCTCCATAGCTCTTATCACTCTTATCATATCTGTATTTGTGTACGTTTCTAAGGGACTTTTTCTATATTTTAACATCAATATCCCCAAAGGCTTCACCAATTTTTCGTTTACGTTATAGATCTTTTTTATCTTTTCTAAAATGGTTTGTTTACTTTCTTCCCATTAAAGTAAAGGTTGACCTTTGAAACCGCTTTTTTATCTAATAGCCACTTACTAGGCTGATTTTTTTTATGTAGGTTCTCTCTTCTCAATGAAGAAAAAGCCAAACAATGTTGTCGATTCGTTACTAACTGAAACGAGAATATACTTCATCTACATTTGTATCCTATACTTAATCTGTTCGTAAAACTTTACGTCCATTACAAATTTCAAATTACACTTCGCGACAAAATATGCAATCATAAAACTTGATTTATGTTGTATAACTCTAAAATATCGTATCCAATAAGTATAAAGTACTAAGATCCTTGTAAGTAGAGTCTGCCCACGCACCTTCACCGAGAAAGGAATAAACATTGCGTCGGCGCATGCATTTCGTGCATTATGCACTTACTAATATATTACTTAGGTATGCCAGAAAGCATTTTTCCTTAAATTATGTTGCTTTTAACATTTGCATTTGAATATAATCTTGAGACGCAACCTGAGAGTTATGGAGCCTAGATTATTAGCTACATTTGTATGTAAATTACAGGAGAACGAACGTTTTATTCAGTGTTGTTATAAGCTGTTTCTATTTTGTGTATGACTGTAAAATGTATAGCCAATGAGTATACATACAAACTCTGTTACTTTACGTGCAAATCTCAAGAACAACCGTGTGAACAAAAGTATATTGATGTAATTAGTAACAATATAATAATAGTTATATCTTGACAAATTTACATACGGCCATCTGATCTAGAATGAGGCAAAGCCATCCAGTCCTAATCAGTCCTGTCCAGTCCAGCCATGATCCAGTACTGTAGTAACCAGTCATATTATAGGAACTTAAATTATACTCAGACGCAGAACAAACAATTGTGCACATCTCACAAAATTTGTCAGATGGCAAGGTGGCCACTGAAACAATCATGCAGTCATGTAAATTCTGACAAATATACAAAATCAGGAATTCCATTTCTAGAAAGATACCTACTTCGTTTTATTAGACGCAGAACAAACAATTGTGCATATCTAACAAATATTGGCAGATGGCAAGGTAACCACTTAAGCCACTGAAACAATCATGCAGTCATGACAATTCTGACAAATATACAAAATCAAGCATTTCATTTCTAGAACTATACCTATTTCGTTTTATTAGATGCAGAACAAACAATTGTGCTCATCTCACAAAAAAATAAAAATGAAAAATGGCAAGGTAACGTCACTGAATCAAACAGTCATGACAGAATGCGACAAATATACGAAAACAGGCATTGCATTTCTAGTTCTTCTTTATATTTCGTTTTATAAATATACTAGACGAGTTTACATGACATGTAAATTATTTTACATATAGCATTGTCAACAACGGATAAGTTTCTGTGAACACACAACAGCGCAATAGCCACGCAAACTATTCACGATGCTCTCCACATTGCATTCAAATGACGGTAAATATTTGTTGTTCTACGCTCCAGTTACTCCAACTCAACAGATAATTAGGAGCTATCCCAAAATATGTCATACTAAACGGATATTAAGTGCACTTTAACAATAATGTAATAGTAATTCACAAACTATATTCAAAGGCAATTTAATTACATGATTAATTTAAATTTAAACAAAAAAAACCGACTTCAATACTACAAGTTGTAGAATTTTTAGAACCCCTTAAATTCCAAGTCAAATATTGAAATAGCTATAGCTATTTAAATATATGTATGCCTATAATTTTTGAGGAGTCCCCTTAATTCTTCATGGATCCATAGAATATACATAGAACATATTTTAATAAAAAAATAAGGTGTAGTTTTTTTATAGATATGGGTCATAGTATAATTCAAAGCTTCGGTAAATGGAGGTTGCATTATACTCAGAAACCCAACTAAACCACTATGTTATACGGCCATATCAAAGCGGAAGTCCTTCCACAGTCAGGATTGGTCACTTGTGCAGTGTTAGGACACTTATTATCTCTTGTAATTTTATTACCTAATTATACTGCGTAAAGCAGGTTTTACTGACCTTGTGAGCACTGTTTGTTTTTGGTTAGATCGCGCTAATCGTTGAAATTAGCAATAGGATTAGTTTTTTTTTTTGCATATGGCATTTTTTCACGATTTTTGACTAATCTTAGTACAACAATACAATTACGGGACTAAACTCAAGTTTAACGCGAATGAAATGACGCTGAACAGCTAGTATGTAAATGTTTAAAATTTTGACTTAATTTACTGATCAATTTTAGTCTTTGGATACGAACACTTCTTAACAATTAAATTACTCTTGTCTTTGTTTGACAAAGAAAGTAGCACTCTTAATTTAGAGTCCAAGAAGCTGAATCCATTTGAAAAAACCTTTATACGGGCATTTGAATGAATAAAGAGAATTCTAATCAACGCTCGCGTAACTTTAAATGAAGGTGAACATTTTTGAAACCTTTATCCGTCGGCTGAAATTCAACCTTTATTTGGGACCGGAGGGGACTTATCAGGGCGTTTTTCAAATAACGGCATCAATTTCGCGCCGGCATCCTCACCTGTTATCTGTTTCTCTTCCTGCAGCACACAAAGCGCCCTCGTGGGCGGCATTTTAGCGTTACGCGCTCATTTTGTTACACTCCAAATACCATTACCTTTGCAGCGTATGGTTGGGTCACAAGGCATAGCTACAACGCTCAAATTATGTTAATGATCGCCTGAAAAAACCGTAAGCACCCACGTCGTTAAATTTTAAATACTTTTGTTTTATAAAATTCTGTTTTTGTTACAGGTACTGTGGTATATCCAGCCGGTATGTTTTATTTCTGTCTACGTAGTAGATAATATAAATTATATCATCACTCGCACACCGCCAGGAACATAAACTTTATCTAAATAATTTTAGCCAATGTATCACTATGAATCATCTCTTTGATGTTCCCTTTTAACGGATTCTAGTTACCAATACGCAGAAATAACCAATATGACTACAAACTAGTAGCGCAATTTTAACAGATCTGAGTTTTGAATGAAATGTATCACACATTCGCAGAATGCCTATCTATGCATTTTTGTTCAGTGGACGTATGAAAAATAATATAAAAAAATGCACCGGATTCAGGTGTTTCGGCTATGATAGTAAGCTACGTATCAATATGGACTCAATACTTCCAAAGCTTTTTTGTTCACATAATACAAATGTCTACAGATTTTGAAAAAAGCTAACAATCCACTTTCAGAGTACTGAATGTATAGTATATATAGTATGTATAGGTATTCCTCTTTGTACCTACGTCAGAATGGAGTTAATCGGAGAATAGTATTGGTAACTTTGTGACAGGCGGAGAGACTCCCACCACAGCAAGTTTAACTTTTCCCGCAATAGCTAGTTAAGCCGGCTTTGTATAGCGTGCGTCGATTTATTTACCTTTTCGCTTCTGACTGCTGAAGCGGGAATGTATTGTACCACCTACAGATTTCAAATGCACTAAGCTGACTTTCTTCGTTAAATGTGCGACATTTTGTTAAATTGTGGAGCTTAATGCGTGTTATCTTTAAAGAATTATATACTGCTGGTATATAAACAAAGATTGGAAACCGAAACTACATTACTTAAATCATTTAATTTGAATCGAATACCGTCTTAATTATTACCTATAGTTAATATGTAAAAGTGGTAGATACGTGAAAACGCGGATATTTTGAGTTGAGTTTCACCCCTTTGCTTTCGGCGGAGAACTTTCATTACGAACTTTTTTAATCGTCCTTTGTCCCACTGAAAAAAGTCCGTTGTGACGCCGCGCCGGTAGAGACGACTCGGCGTATCCCGGCCGCGGTGCCTGTAATTAAACTGACACCGACTCCCGCGGGACGAGTTTTGAATGTTATTAGAATCTCTTTCGCGCCGTCGACTTTGATTGGAAATCTGTTATGTTGTCACGTAAATACAGACAACTGTCACCACCACCAACACCGTCATCTTGTATTCGTGCCAAATTTATAATTATGCAACTATAAATTGAGAACGTTTCAACTTTAAATAGGTTGACTTACCTTGCCTTTCAAAGCATTTCAACCAAAAACCTAATTTACCTTTTCAAATTGTTGTTTAAATATAAAGTTTATTTATTCCATTCGGTAAATTTAATTATCAATTTGTTTCTGAATAAGCTAAGAATACTTACACAATATTATTAAGTCCAAACACCGCGATAAATGTCAACTGTGAAGTAACTTAGAGTAACTCTGACTCTATGTTTGTTTACATGTTTATGTTATTTTGTTGTGGCAATTTGATATGATTCATAAAAAGTATGTTGGTGAGAGTGATCATTATAGTACATGGCACATCGGTAGCTCGGTCGGCCAACGCGACGCGGGAACGCGGCCGGTGTTGACAGTCCTCGTACAGCCTCGACAAACAAACATATGCTGTTGACTCAGCGACACATAGCTGTATGCTTTGAATTTAAATTAAAGCAGCAATGGAAATCGAAATTCAGAAACGTGTCTGCCAATTTTTAAGCTCAATTAAGTATTTTGATCACAACATTTCGTAAATATTGAATTTGATTTACACAAATAATTATTCATTTTCATGAGAAAAAGTTTATAAAATATTATGGTAAATACTAAAACTGTGTTCCGCTGATTAGTTGGCTAATAAACAACTGTCATTCTGTAACATTCAACGTAGGTACAATAGTATAAAACGTTTACGTATTTATAGCCTGTCAAATAAATATGTCTGGCCATTTTACGAATTAATTGGTTATCCTTAATCCTTTCGATGACAAAAATGTTAATAATCGTCTCACGTACTATATATATTTCACAAATTAGGTAGAATTAATAAATTTGTGTTGGTTTTGAGGGACGGCGGGTGTGCTGGCACGAAGCCAAACATCGCCACTTTCCCTCACACTCGGAAGCTTCACTCTTAAACAGTATAGTGCGGCCGGACAGAGCACATTGCCTCGATTTCCGAGAAATTGACGATTTCCAACTACGCTCAGAGACCGGCATCGGAAATATTTTATTAGTGATAAATGGCTATCTATAGGTAAAATTGATAGCATAAATAAAGATCGCTGAAATAGTCACAATGTGTTGAGTGACGTTCGCACGCTTAACAACCTGAGAAAGGCAATGTCTAAACACTATATACATATGTATGTACAATATGCTGCCAATCTGGTCTAAATCTTTATATTTACCAGCGCTATGATCAAACAGTGGACATTTCCTGTAAAAACGGATATTTATTTCAAAGAGTTTCTTACATTGATTTCTGATTTTATACTTCACAAAAAATTATATTTATTTTATTACTAAATAAATCTGCGACGATAAATTAAATACTGCGACAAAATAGCAGCTATATTATATTATGAAGATTGTTATGAAAATAGTCAATTTTTTCACAACTCTACATCGTCTAGTAGTTATAAGTAGTACCAAAAGGTAATTTTCTAAGAATCCTAGCAGTGTCGCCATGAGACGTAGAGATGTAAAAAGTATAATAAAATATTGTGCATTTAAAGTAAAAGCCATAGTCAGCACTCTTGTAATATTACTTACTTCTTCTTTCTTAGTTTTTACCCAGCAAGGGATATTTATTTTATTATAATTCAAAAACCCTTTCTTAGTGCTCACTTGAGCTATTTAAAAAACCATTGTGCAAAATTTCAAGTTTGTAGCCTCATCGGTTTAATCAGTAAGGACAAGTTATTATAATGATGTAAAGAATTATGTAACTCATTATTTTTGTTCTTAAGGAACATAATATAACGTTTTGATACAGTCATATTATTATAGTTAAGGCTTGTGATATCGCCAACGACCTTGAGTATTTGGACGAAGCAAAGGCGACCTTATTATCTATGCAAACAGATGTACTCTTTGAATGGACGTCTTATTAATTTTTAATAAATTAAAATTTTAACTTATTCTAAATATGACATTACCAAATTATAGGTGTATGTTTTCTTCAAATATTGTTTTTTTTCGTATTATTTGATAAAAATGTAAGTCATAAAGTTGTTAATCTCATGTTCATCTTAATAATTTGGTGCTGATTCGATGATTTTTTTATAAACTATTTAGAATTACTATATAATTTATGACAAAACCATATTATGAAACACATCTTGTAAATTAATACTGTATTTTTTCGCAGTCATTTTTCTATAAATGCCAACAAAAAATGGTTTCATTTACACCTCTTTTTCATCTTTTTTTGAGAGAGGGGCCTTAAAAATACAATAATAGTAGTCATCCAGACCATTCGGTCACAGCGGCCAATTTCAATTATAGTGCACAAGCGTGTGCGCAAACACAGGTGCACTTACTATTCCTTTACTCATAGCTCGATGGGACGGCAATCCAACACGACGGAATAGAGATAGGGCGCCGGACCAACGGCTTTCCGAGGCACGGAGGACTTTCTGTGTTTTAAAAAAGAATCACCCATCTACGGTCCGACCGCGGCGAGGTTGCTTCACCTTGCAGGTCTATCGCCGCTAACAATTAGCTACGAACCCCTCAAATTCAATTCAACTGTTTATAAATTAAACCAAAGGCAAACTTACCTAGCAGGTATGCATGTTACAAAATCATAATCCTCTCTTAATATTATAGTAGAGATCGGTAACGAGCTGCCTGCTTACACATTTACCACAAAATGCACATATATTCCAGTAACTACACAAATAGCTCTTAGTTTTCTTCCTGTACCTATACTCCCAGCTTATTGAGGCAAAATATAAATAACAAAACGCATAGGTATAAGATGTAGGAGAACCGTTCCCAACAGGACGTTTACAGGTTGAGATGATGATATAAGATACCACCAGGTACACCAGGTAAATTAATAAAAAAGTAGTAGTGGTTTTTTAACCGACTTCAAAAAAGAGGTTTCTCAATTTGACCGTATATATGCTTTTTTATGTTTGTTCACGGATAACTTCGTTGTTTATGAACCGATTCTCAAAATTCTTATTTTATTTGAAAGAGTTATACTCTAGAGGTGGTCCCATTGGCACCAAGTCAGGATCTGATAATGGAATCCCAGGAAAATCGAGGGCAACCCTCAAATATTGTAGGTATTAACAATGATTTTTACTTTTATTTATCTCTTAAAATCGTTTCATTTTTGTTTTTGAAAAAAACTGAAACCCACTAAAAACCCAAAAATAACTGAATACAGATTGAAGTCAGTGCCAAGCTTAATATTAGGTAACAGGATGAACCTAGCACACCTCTAATTTCTTTCAAACTTCAATCTGTATTCAATTATTTTTAGGTTTGAAGTCGGTTTCAGGTATTTTTCTATTTTTTTATAAATATACAAGTTCCGGACTATAGAATAAGCGCTGTGTCGCTGTGGACTTTACAAAGTCCAATTTATAAATAACAAAAACCCCTCGACTTTACAAAGTTTTGTCTAAGTCTAGACTTAGGACAGCCTTTTGTGAATCATGCCATTTTTTGTGCCGTGTGGGGATCTAACCTAACACGCCCCAGTGGTAAATGGGGAGATAGCCACTGAACCAACCATTATGTCTATAATTTTTAGTAATAAAAGCACTGGCACATCTCCGTGCATGCATAAGCTTTAATTTTGCAATCAAGATAAAAATCCTACTGAAAACATTGTTCGTATTAAATTGAATGTGTATAAATGATGTATGATCTCAATTTGTGAAATGGCGTGTATTTACGCGATCGTTTTGGCTCGCCAGATGCCAAACAATGACGAACGTCCATCGCGCTTATTTATTATAAATGGCAAATTAAAATTTTATTCATTTATCAATTTTGCAAGAACAGAGAAAGCAATTTAATTCACAATTTTTATACACCTACACACATTTAAATAATATTAATTTACGTAGTCATTCTGTTTAAAAACAAAACACTGAGGTTTTACACATTATTTAATATTGTAAATTGAGTACTGAAAGTTACAAAATAGTTCTAATAGATATAATGATGTACTTTACTATAAAATTTCGGGATTTACCGAAGTTCGGCTTTATACAGTAACATACACCACTTGGAGAAGTCAAAGGTGCGCTATTAAACTCACATCGGAGACCTTTGACTCAACCATCTAACGGGTTTGCCACTAGTCTGTCTGTGTTCCTACGAGTAATGAATGGGTACTAACAGATACACTGCATTCACAACAAAATTATGCAAACTTTAGCTATAAGAACTGTGACATAGAATTTGCATCAGAAGTGTTTGCATACTAGATAGATAGATAGATAGAATATTCTTTATTGTACACCAAGCAAAAATACAACAATAAAAAAATAACAGTTTGATGTAATAGTTAGCTGTACAATGGGCGGTCTTATCACTAAAAGCGATCTCTTCCAGACAACCTTTGGATGGATTTTAAAGAGTAAGATAAGGATATACTACAACATTGACACATTAATGTACGTACTCATATTTTAAGTTTAGTTGTATTATTGATTTTAAGAAAGGTAAATTAACCATACAAGCGAGCATCCCCTACTGGGGAATTACCTAACAGAAGACCACAGCTAAATAACTACACACACTGGTGTATTTGTATTTTTATATGTGAGTACAAGTATTCAGTAAGCATAAAGTCTGTAAGAAATGCTTTTCTTATTCCAGAGATATCCCATCACAAAACCCTAGTGTTTTTGGGCCGGCAAGATGCGACTGATGCAAATGTCCATAGACTAAGGTAAACTCTTACCATCAGGTGGGCTCTTCTCCGCGATACGACACGAAATCTATGCAGTCTTCGACACAGGGCTTGCTCCATAGTAAGAAAGTACTCTTACAAAAAACAATTGATATAAAGCTGAAGCCCAGCTTCATAACGTAATAACAACCTTAAACATTAAGCTTGCATAACTTCAAGTTTATAAATTAATCTGTTTAGAACTAAAAGATATTGTTATTGCTATCTAAATGTTTACCCGTAAACAAGTTAAAACTTGCAATATAAGGTAACACAAGGGGCGGACGGGGAGCAAGTGAATCGGAAGCGCGGCGGCAACCGGAAAGTGCGTAGCTCCAGATTCAATTTCCGTTCCCGGTCGCGTAATAAGTCCACTATTCACTCTGTGTGCTCACGTAGAAAGAAATAAATTAAAAAATTGTTTGAATTAAAAATAACAGCGCTTCTTATAACTTGCATTCGTATGAAATATTAACTGGTAAGATACATAGTACTTTCAATATTTTAAATTAATAGTTTACCGCTGCAATATTAACAAAATAAAGTATTATTGTTTTGTTTTACATACAGTACTTATTTTTTATGTTTTGCATACTACCTAGAATGTATATTAACAGTTACTGTAACGTGTGGATACTTCCAACACCAGGGGTTTCACTGGCGCTTTGACGACCCTGTGAAAACTGCACCATGCTGTCATGTCGATATACTTCTACGGTTTTAAATTCATAATACATATATCTTTTTATTTCATGTCTATTTACCTATATATGATCACAAAATAAGTAATTAATATCATAAAATGCCGCAGCAAAGAGCTGAAATTAGGACCTTTTCTGACATCGCACAGGTTTTTTTGTGTTCTGATTATGTGTCTATTTTTTTTGTCTTCTATCTGTTGTGCGGTGTGTGTTCAAATGAATGCTTTTCTTTTTTTTCTTTTTCTAGTATTCATAGAAAAACAACCAGCTAGCATTTTAATACAAAATTATTACAACGACACTATAAAACGAAATTCAACCCCAAATCTTTACGTTTTACAAAATTGATTGACATACATATTGATAATATTAATTTACATAAGATAAACTTTGTACAAAATAAAACATTACATAGATCACAAACTCCGAACAAGGTAGTTAAGAGTTATAAATTCAAGCGAAATTACAGTCAAAAGTCAGCTAGTAGTATCTGCAGCCCGAAGAGGTTCGTATTCACAAAGTTGTGAACTACACGAGAGCAGTGGATAGGTAATTAGAGCGCGGGACACACAGTTGCTCATTCTTGTTCAACGAAAAGTTTGTTAAAAACAAGAAAAGTTTACCCTGTCATCAGAGAACCATGTTACAAACACATTTGTTGTTTAGAATTAGAATACCGTGGTACCGGGGCACTGTGGGCATGCACATCGCGACCTTCTTGTAAAAAAGGAATATCACGTGCAAGTATCCAACAAAGCGCCCAGTACGCGGGTAATTCGATATTCTCGGGTTGAATGATCCCATATCAACGCCGAGAACCTTAATTCAGCTCTCGACGCGACAGAGGCAGAGTGCACTTGGGCGTAAATAAAAAGTTGAACGTCGCTGTAACGAGAGAGCCGCCGCGACAGACAATGACGCTAGACAATGTGTTAGCGAAATGACACTCCAAAGCCACTAGGCGCGCCCTCACAACCTTAGAGTGTCATATTCGCACTGCACTCCTTTGAAGAAAACCTTGAGAACGACCTCTTGAACCAATATTGAAAAATATGTTTCGCCAATTTGATCTAAGTACCTATTTACTCTTTTATTGAATCAAAATATCTGTCGGAAACGAAATAACTTAGTACGTTTTAATTAAGTTTACTCAAAGTATTTTTTAATAATCACTCAAAGCCTTAGTAAGCTCTTATTAAGAAAACAAATTAATCCGCGACGCAAATTAGTAAGAACAAGATGTATTAATTACAAAGAAAAATTATAAAGCAGCTCATTTATACAATACAAAAAGGTTTCTACGTATTTGAAAGGCTGCGAAAATGGGAGTAAATAAAGTGTGAAAAATTATTCTGCAAAATTAGAGTTGAATAGTGTACATTGAACCGCGGATGAGCTCATGAGCTGCGACCCTTCACACCCAAACATTGCCTCAGTACTTGTGCTCAATGGATAGAGCACCCTCCGACACCACATTCCCAGTGCGGCGCAATGGCAGTCATCAACGACGCCCGCCTCTGTCAACTTTGCATTTTCTAAAAGACATGAAAAGGTTTTTAAAAAGCTCCTTCCTCACTAATAGTTTACACTGTACGAGTATAAACGTCTTTGCACGGCGCGTGGAGTAAAACATAACTTATACAAAGGGTGCACTCAGCGTAGCGTAATCCTAGAAGTTGATTTAAGTTTCTAAATAAAATGTTTATTTGAGTTTTCATTCTATTAAATTTTAATGAAAGCCATCGAGTGCGGGCATTGTTACAAACACGGCGCTGCCGGCCGATGTAATTTACATGGCCGGCTATCGCATTAACGATGACTGAGCGGTTTCTCTTAATTATCATTTTGCACGGTTCGTCAGGCACACGCTTGCTCCTGTTTGGAACATACCACACTGCTATTATTATAAGTATGCCACATTTTTGGTTCCTATCAATAATAATTAATTTTCGAACACTTGAACAAAAACATTTTATAATTAGAAACTAAAACAATTTGATCAAACTCAGTTCCTACCTAAGTGAATTCCTATGAAATTGTTTTAGTTATTCGACTGTTCAATTCCCACCCACAACAAATCTTTGTGTGCTCGATGGGCATGATTATAATATTTGTTCTGTATCTAGTAATAATATTCTAACATGTATGTATTTAGAAATACATTAATATTAATGTTCAGCTGTCTGGTGTTTGTAGGGCAGGCTCTGTCTAGTTTAGGATCAGACTGCCGTGTGAACGATTCGCATTTCTTTTAGGCCGACAATTAAAATAGGATAATATAAATAAGATATTTTGATTATTTGCCGTACAAAATGCAGTATTTAACTTGGTTTAGAGATAGCTGTGACCTACTAAGCTACATATCACCACCCCAATGTTTTGTAATCTTTAGCTCAGTATTTATTGCTAAACGAGGCTTACGGTGGTGCCATCTGATTTAGTGTACATTTCCCTCGGAACTCTTCTTATGGCGGCAGAGTAAAGACCATGAAGCTGTAAATTTCATGTCGACTTAGTTTTATAACTTAATTTACATTTGTTGCATGGATATGATTTGCATTAATGTTTCATATTTGTTACCAATTTTGAGCTTACAAGTCTTACTTTAGGTAGTTTGTCTATGTACTATCGGCCAGGTTGGCGCTGGTCACTCTAAACATTTTATTAATTTATTTTTTACCTTAACGTTGCCATTTTAACCTTAACGTTGCTTAACTAAAATATTTTATGATTTGACAGTGTTCCTTTATTAATCCGGGGACTATGTTAAATCTTACGTAGGTATAACATATTGTATTTAAAAAAAATAACAAATAATATTCTGTTAGTGGTCAAGCACCAACTTAGCCGATCGTACCGAACAAATAAATAAACTAACTAACAAACCATCTACCAAGCATTTATTTGCGCATTATAATATACTATTCTGACTGCCTTGGGGGTCCAGTGGTCGCAGTATGCGCCTGCTGTGCACGAGGTTGTGGGTTCGATTCCCACACAGGACAAAACTTTGTGTGACCCACAAAGAGTTGTTCTGAGTCTGGGTGTAATTTGTGTCCGTTAATTGTATGTTTGTAAAGTCCTCCGCGACACAGAGCTTGTTCTCTAGTGTGGGAGTTGTCTTTTAAAAAAAAAAAGTTTGGATTCAAACAAATACTTACACAAGTATATATAACTATTCTCCACGTAATAGTTCGTACCTCTACCATCTATCAAATAATAAAATTTATTCTCAATGGTATTTCTTCAAAAAAATAGTGTCATTTTAACACCAGTGGCTGTGTAAACGGCTTGGCTTACACCAATTTTACTACAATATTGTCACACATAAAGGTACTTTTGAAGATATCTGAGGAATATAAATGTATATTATTCAGAGTACATACGATAGATATATAACAAAATAAAAAGATTTTTATACGAGTACTAGGGGTCCCCGCGACTTCCTTCGCGTGGTAATTTGCAATATTTTCCCCGATTTTGCAACATATCTCACTACTGCTCCGCTCCTATTGATCATAGCGTGATGTTATATAACCTATAGCCTTCCTGGATAAATGCAATTCAACGAAAAAAAGATTTTTTCAAATCGAACCATTACTTTCTGAGATTAGCGCGTTCACCAAACAAACAAACTCTTCAGCTTTTTAATATTAAGTATAGATATATGGCATGTCTAATAGTAAACAGGCCAGTAACATGCAAGTTATCATCGCAAATAATAGTCATTTTAAAATTGTAAAACTTTTATTAATAAATAAAAATTGCCAAGAGAGTAAAGAAAGAGTAGGTTGGATTAAGAGAGATAAGCCAACTTACAAGCAAGCAAATCCGATTGGAGAAGGACCTCCACTTTACAGAAGACCACAGCCAATTAACTACACACATGTATAGCTTGTTTTTTTTTTTTTTTTTTTTTTTTTTTTTTTTTTTTTTTTTTTTTTTTTTTTTTTTTTTTTTTTTTTAAAAGACAACTCCCGCACTAGAGAACAAGCTCTGTGTCGCGGGGAACTTATATCGCGAATGATACCCCAGGTATTGCAAACGTTCATAGGCTTCTCACCATCAGCCGCGTATTATTATTATTACCAAACAATTACCAAAGTAGGTAATCAAAACATGTAATTTATGATTACTATCATTTCTAATTATCTCTTTTAAATTATTCCCATTACAATTTTGTCATAGCTTTCATGGTTTGCGTGACGTATCAGGCCATAACCAAAAACTCCCCTTACTATAAAATGCATACAAATGTACTATAATGCAATTTATTTGAATTTATCTTTGAATTAAGTAACATCTGTTTGTATGGAGCTTTTTATCCTTACTAATATTATAAATGTGAAAGTTTGTGAGAATGGATGGATGGATAGATGTTTGTTACTCTTTCACGTAGAAACTACTGACCGCATCTGGATGAAATTTGGCACACAGATAGATTATGGTCTGGAATAACACATAGGCTACTTTTTGCAGCGATAACCGACATCCACGCGGGCGGAGCCGCGGGCAACAGCTAGTTTTATAATAAATTTGAGAGACATAACAAAAAATAATTGACAATAGTCCCTTAAATAAAATAAAAACAAAAATGTACTAAATTAAATAAAAGTTTCGAACCTAGGTAATCATGCAAACAATGTTTTTTCTGATTGAATTACTAATCCAACTAACCTTAATATTATAATAGCATCCGGCCGCGGTAACAGTGTTTTTTCAAGGATAGTACTAGCCTATATGCTATTACAGACTATAATCTATTTTTGTGTCAAATTTCATCCAGATCTGTTTAGCCGTTCTGGAGTGATTAAGTAACAAACATTCATTTCAAACTGCAAAGGTGCGGAGATCCTTTAAGTCGAACTCGACGGCTAATAGTCGTTGGTTCACGGCAGACGTGTATAGACGATCTGAACAATTTACACTAACCCCATACATATATAATAAACTACTACTACATACATATATAAACTATCGTTTATGCCACTTGTCTAAAGGAGCAGAACCTCTAGACAAGTGGCATATGCGATAATCGAATCGAAAAGTCAAAACAACAAATGTATGGGATTTGACGTAAGTCTACGATATAATGTCGTAAACTTACGTCAAATCCCATACATTTCCTTTTTTGACTTTTCGATTCGACTATCGCTTATGCCACTTGTCTAGAGGGGCAGGTTGGCTATTAACCAGTCCATAATGTAAAATTTATTTTGTGTTTTGAGCTGTGAAGTATCATAGTAAATAAATATCCATCAAATAGTTCACTATAAATAAATACAGATACTCGTACCAATACATAACAGTAAAATTGGCTTCAACGTTCAATTTATGTGCCTAGTGTTCCATGTACTGTCATAACATCGAATGGATGAGCTACAACGCTTCCCATCAAGATTTCTCGCCAGCTCACAACTCCGTAATTCGTTAAGCTTCAGTCAGCCGTACCGGTTGTAACCAGAATATCCATGACAGACGCCGCCTAATCTTAGGCATTCATATCTATACCTGGTACTACAGTATTTCGTGTTTCACTGGCTTCATACTAATGAATAACAACTGGTTTTCTAGGGTCTATAACCAAAAAGGTCAGATTTCTGTATATTTGCTTCGGGTATGTAATCTTTATAAGAGTTAAAAAACAAGTACTATTTTTTGCCACGTATCATCATTATCATGGCTGTGGTGGCCGAGTGGGAAAGTAATCGACTTGCACGCAAGAGGTGCGAGTTCGATCCCGGGTGGCAGTACCAATTTGAATTTCACTTTGGAGTTTATTTGTACTAATGAAATGATTCGCCATCTGCTAACGGTAAAGGAAAACATCGTGAGAAAACCCACATGTCTTAGAATAAATTGTAAAGACTAAATTTCTGATTTAAGGCCAGCGTGTGTGAATTGAGGTCTGAATTCTTTCTCTCTCCCAATAGAGAAGATTAGACCCGTGCCCAGCTGTGGAATATATATGGGTTGCTATTATATATCATAATCTCAGCGGAAAGTCGTCCACTGCTGGACATAGGCCTTTCCAAACATTCTATTTTGAGCTGACATTGTCCATCGGCTGCCCGCAGCCTTTAATAGGTTTTCACGCTACTTATACTTAGAAATTATTTATAAAGGTAAAAATACTTATATTTATTATGTTAAGTTGTGGCAAATTGCATCCAAAACTTATAAAAAATAGTAGACAATTTTTATGCAAAATTTCAATTATTTTTTATTTGTCAAGCTGAACGTTGTTGGTTCTACTTGTATAAATGCCAAATAGAGCTCTGTGAAGGGTAGTTTGCCGGACCCGCGCCCATTCTCGACACTTCTGCAAGTTTAATTGTTTATTCAGATACGGGGAACTTCTCGAATTAGGTAAGCCGGAATAGCCGCATTAATTAATATTTGTGTTTAAACTGTCTTCGTGCCCTTGAGTGATTAAGCGACCTTTCGAATAACAGTTAGTTCAAGACAATTACTATTATTTGCCTTCCAATTTCTGTCGTTGTATCCTGACTGTTGTCCCCGGGATTATTAGATTGATTCGATTTAACATTTATGTAGGTATAATACACAAAAACTGTGTCAAGTTTCACATGAACAGTTCACTGTATACGATTTAATACCGAACTGAAGAGTTTTTACGATTATCCTCTCGACAATGGAAATATGAGACAATATTGGGTGTATCGTAACTCGATCTTATCATCTCGCCCGCCAAAGAAGTGAAACGAATCGTAAATAATACACGTGAATTAACGAGACAAATCCTTTTGTGTTTCGCTCAGCGTATTTATAGGGATGAAGCGAATATCACGGCGCGGTACGGCATCGGCTCGGCTTATAGTCGAACAGCTGTGTTATTATACCACGATTATTCGTATGTTTTCGTGCGTCGCCCGAAGGCTACAACGTAATAGTTATCCGTTGCAAACGTGGCGACATCTGTGAACTAGCTCGAGTTTGACTAATAGAATAACATGGTCGTAACTTACAGCCTCCAGCAACCTGTAATGAAATGGAAAGGGTCTATCAATCCAAACAATACGTAGAAATTATAGAGGATTTATTCTAAGATATATATAGCAATAGTTATAGTTTTTTTTATTGTATGTAGGATTATTTATATTTTGAAATAGAATTTGCGAAATTCTGTCTACTGTATTTTAGAATACAAGTAATAAAATCATCGACGCATATACAGGCTTCAAAGTGTCGTTTGCGTTCGCCCAAAGCTTATAAATTTAAAACGGTGAAAACAATTTATATTAAGCCTAGACAACTAAAATCCGGATTTAAATAAGCTAGGCGCTGCATACAAACTCATTTGAACAGTCAAATAAGTTAAACAGATACATAATGTAACAAACAATTTATGTATGTATTATCGTGTAATAAATTTCCAAAAAGTTTTTATTGTTATTATTTTGTCCTCAGAAATGATTTTAAATAAACTGATATTTTTCTTGTTTCCTAAAGCGACAATGAGGCAACTTTCATACCAACTTATGTAAGGTCGGTAGGTATGTTAACATTAACTTTATCGATATACCATAGTAGACCTTTCCAAATCTACCACCATTCTAAATATATTTTGACAGGCGACTGAATATTTTGTCAGGTAAAAAACAAACACAGATAACAGTTTCTGAATACAACATTTTGTAACCTGATCTTGGATCACAGACGTACAAAAAATAATATTATTGTATGCTAAATTGTATCGATGAATGCAAGCACAAATAACATGGGGTCACAATAAATTTGAGAGCGGTTCCAACTAAAGAGAATGTTAATAGCTTTTGAAAGCCAGATAAGGATGTCGCATAATCAAATATTCTGGAATCCTTCTTAAGAAAGAAGCTGGGCGCGCGGAGCGACCGTGCATAAGCAACAATATCGGTTCCTTTAAAGGATAAAGGCGACTCAAGGACGATTCGTAATCCGCTCGAAAATGTATTGCAACTTATCTGTGGCCAGGTACGCCCGGAAACCGCCTTGAACATTGTACAAATCTATGTCGATCGATATTTAAATAACGGTTTTTGGTTCGTCAAATAGACAAAATAAATTAAACTTAGGTTAACACATCAAACTTTCATGGTAGATTCAGTGGCTTAAGTGGTTTCTCGACATTTACCACTGCGCGGTGCATAGTGGATTTCGGAATGTCCACGGTAAACAAATATTGTATGATATGACTTATTACCTAGTGCGGGAGTTGTCTTTTAAAGGAGAATAAGAAAGTAAACATTGGGTGTGATTTATCTATAACTAGCGCCCCGCCCCGACTTCGTCCGGGTTAAAGTATTTTTAGCGCAACTTTCTTT
The DNA here is from genome assembly GCA_947095525.1 of Trisateles emortualis. Lineage (NCBI taxonomy): Eukaryota > Metazoa > Arthropoda > Insecta > Lepidoptera > Erebidae > Trisateles > Trisateles emortualis. The sequence goes on along the minus strand of OX352736.1, from coordinate 8,878,178 downwards.
TTTTTACATAAGAACCTTCTCCTGACAATAACAAACACAACAAAAAAGAATTTCTGAGATCGGTCCCGCCGTTTACGCGTGATGCCGTGACCAAGGGAAATAGGTATTCATTTTTAACCGACTTCAAAAAGAGGAGGTTATCAATTCGTGTGTATTTTTTTTTTAATTATTTTTTTTAATGTTTGTTATCGCAGTACTCCCTCATTTATGTACCGATTTGAGAAATTATTTTTTTGTCTGAGAGGACATACTTCCAGTTTGGTCCCATTTTCATCAAACAAAGTTCTGATGATGGGATCCATGAGGAATTGAGGGAACTCCTCAAAAATTATAGGCACACATATAGCAATTTCAATATTTTTAACAAGACATCAAACATTTTTCAAACATTTGCATTCAGGAAGTATAATATGATGAAGTAAAACTGATAAAGAAGACCACAGATGGCCACCTGAACTTCTCAATAATAAGTATTTTACGGATGGCGATCAAATAAGTTTCCATTATGGTTGCTAAGGTAGCTTGGCAACGGAACTTCATAATTAAACAATGTAATCTAGCCGTTTTTAAGGTTTTTGAAATTCTGCAACTTGCCGTACTGAAGTCGGTTCTTTTTTGTTAAATGCATTTAAAAAATATATACGTTTATCAGTTGTCTGATTGCCATAGTACAGGCTTTGCCTAGTTTGGGATCAGGTGGCGGTGTGTGAGTTGTCCCAAAATATTATTATTATATTATAGTTCAATCTAGTATGTTAACAAATCCTGGTCGAAAGTAGTGAAGTAGTATCTACCAATAATGTCTGTAGTGGCTTCTATACTGATTGCTATCCGACTAGATTGAGAACCGATATCTATGTGTGCCTACGTCAATCATTGATGTTCTATAGATGAAGCCGCTACAATTTGAGAGATCACTGAATGTATCTAGATGGATACTACACGATTTTAAATAGCTATCGGTATATCCAAGCTTACGCCCTGCAATAATAATAATAATAATAATAATAAAATTCGTTTATTTTTCCTTTCAACAAATAAGACTTACGGCTAGACTATAACTAAAATGGAGTAATAAACCAACTGTTGAGTAATTTTGATAGAGATCTCGGTAAACGTAATTATATTTTTCAAAATTTTAGTGGGAGCAGTAGTAAATACAAATGACATAATTTTAAAAAAATGTCGTCGCAATTACGTAATTATAACATACGCATTAATTATGAAATTCTTAAGAAAGTTAAGGAACTTGATTTCTGAACTTCCTTAAAATTATTAAAATGTAAGACATTAGATTGTGCTAATAGGCTTGATGACCGGTTCTTTTTGGTGCAAGTAATATCCTAACGCGTTAAAGAGCGCGTAAAATATATCGAAGATGACTCTTCAGTGTGCATCAACAATAAAAAAAAGTAGACATGACAGTTGTAAGTTTTGTGTGGAACACACGGCGCGCGGTGGTTGCCGAAATTCTCTGACAATGCGTCATTGTTGTCACGGTATAATACGCGGCATTAACATTTCGTACACCGATTCACGTCAATGATGACGATTTATTGTCGCACACCAGCGACCAGCTCTATGTGGTATAATTAATCCTACATTTTTTATCTCCTGCGATGATTTAGGACTGTTGTGAAGTTTGTTTTGCGGAGACATCTGCCGACGTCGCTATTGTTAACCGAAGCTGTCCTCAGGTAAACCAGATAATGGGTATTATCTCAGAAAGAGTTGACATTTCTTCTTTCAAACTTTTGTGGAGTCGAGTGTTTTGACAATGCTTGTTTATTTAGGAGATTTATTCTCAAACGGTTCTCATTAAGATAGTGATCTATAATAACTAATTGCATTTTGTAATGGAACGATTGTAGACGCATTTCTTATTCTATTTGTGTTGATTGTTTATTACTGTCACATAGCTTTTTTATCTCCATACATACATGTATATCCTCGAGTCACGCAGAGTCGATCGCTCTCCCATACGAACGGACACGTTCATTTATCGAGTAAACAAAGAATTTATTGGTGTCGTATAATTTTATGTTCTAAACAAAGGCTCGTCAGGCGCTCCCGCTGCCTCTCCCTCTTCCCCCCACCCCACCTCTCCCCTGTTGCCCGCGCAACACCCGCTGCGCATGCACTTGTTCACTAACATGTGTCTACAAATGCGTGTGTTTATGTTTTCAGCGTTTACATTAACCGTAACTAGTATAAATAAATCTTTACCAAGAAGTGAAGGTTTGACATTGCGTTTACACTTACAAAATGTTTAAACTAAAAGCATAGTGCGCACCAAAATACTTTCACCTGCTTCATGCGTATTATCGCAGACATTGATTAAAGACGCCAGGTCAAATGTCGGTACTTGTTAAATGGAATAGGTAAACACAAAAAACTGAGACCGCACATCATTCTTTACTAACAGTACAATGCGGTGTTAAAATCAATTGGTCAAAGTCATTTATGCATTCAACGCGGCGCGGCGCGGCGTTCAGCTTAAGGAAACGTCTTTTGAATCCCATTGTTGAACTGGAGTCCAACTGTGACGTTGTCTATCTCGTTCTGCCCGCCAATACTCTCCCGGAATGCGTACAATTCACCAAAAGAAATTTAAAAAATAACATGTTTAAGTAAACATGGATAGTGAAAATACTCGTATGAAGAGTTGAAAGGGTTCGTATCAAAAATAAAAGTGATGACCGAGCGGATAGGGTGGCGGCAAGGTTTTAAAGTCATAAAACTAGATTGTGAATGTCCTGTAGAAAGTAGAACGCGAGATCCAATCCGAGTTTGCAAACAAGGGAAGTTACGGCGAGCGGTGCGGGCGCCGGCTGTGGCTCGGCAAATAGGTACGGGCCGCGCCGATAAGACGCCGTCTCCTGTGACTTCTATTTAAACAGACAGGGAAAGGCTCACAGATTAAATCTTTCACCTGTTTATTTTTCTTCCCGACGGACTTTCGGGCTAAAATATATCTGAGACTAAGATGACAAGTAGACTTATCTCTATCGGCGCTAATCTAAAGGTGGAACGAGTTTTTAAAATGGTTCAGTCGCGTCCTCACTCGACGAGCTGCCGAGGTCGGATTATGAGAGCTTTCAGTCTCGTACAGTTGTGCCGCGACGCGGTTATTAAGGTACCAGCTTTGTTTGCGCATTCGGCGATTCAGCGCAAAGCTTCCCGTAAAATATTAAAACATGAACGCCCCGTTCCACTCACAACTGCAAAACTCGTTCTTTTGATTTTGACATGGGTGATTCCGACATTAACCTTTTGCGGCTCTATTTTTTTTGAGCAAATAGAACGAATCGTACGTACATGTTGTCTGAAGTTCTTATAAAACAATGTTTCATCTGTAAGTGAAATTTTACTGCTGTTTAATTTTAGTAATAGGGACGCATACACTTAAGGGTTTTCAAAAGAATTTAATAAATAATACAAGGAAGTGCTTAATTGTAATAACGCCATGAAGATCATTTCTCACATCTACGCGAGGTATTATTTCATAATGTAATCAGTAATTATTGCTTTAACGAGTCCGCCTTTAATTTGTTAGGCGTTTTAAACGGCTTTGCGTATTTGAATCGCAAATTTCTTAGAATATTTCAAGAGGGTCGCTGGCGTTTCGAGGACATTATCTCTTCATAAAATTCAAGATCCCGCTGAGTATTTCATTGTATTTCTAAATTAAACTTTAATATGTCTTAAGTTAACGCGAGCCCTTATGTAACACTAGTAAACACACAAATTTACGGTAAGTAGAGATACCTAGCCCCCGTCCTCATTTCCCCACGTTGTGTCCACAATAATTTAGCTGTGAGGATTATTAAAACGACGAAACTTCCTATCAGTTTTATATAATGCTCATTTACTTTTCAAAGTTTTGTTTACTTCTTAAAATGATTTTATTTGAAGGTATTACCATCAATACGAGGTAAATACAGTATTATATGGGTGTACCTTTGGTTAATCCGCTCAGATGGCTAATCTCTTTGGGAGAGGGTAAAGTGCACGAAGCCGAGCTGTAGGTACCTACTCATATATTATGACCCTCTACATAAACATTACATTAACATTAAAGAATATAGTGAACTATCTCTGGGACTCATACGATGCTATCATGGCGGTGCATTTACGTTTCATGAGTTTATTTCAACTGCTCCCAAGACCTAAGCTGACGTTAATGTAAAAGAAAGTACGAATGCGGAAAACATCCTAGTTGTTTGTAATAATGTATAATATATTTTCTTTTCTTAAAATGCATTACTTAACTATACTATAAATAATATTATAAAGAGAAAAGATTTTTAATATAGTTTGTAATGAATAAACACAAAACTACATACCGATTGAAAAAAAAATCACAAATAGAATGCTAGTTAATAAAATAAATTTCCACAATATGTGTAAAACATATGATGAAAAATAAACATTTAGTTAATAAGTAACTGTTATTATGTAGGTACCGTTGCAAGGCAGTGATCTTTATTCCTCTACCAAGAGATCTGAGAGGGTTTGTGTCTTAATCCACACATGCAAGCCTTGGAAGGTTGGTGGTTGAAGGTTACCACGCAACCTGTTTTCTTTGAACAACACTTTTAACAAATTAAAAAATTTCATTCGCCTTACATTTACTTACTGTCTACTACTACTTACTACCAGAATTGTACTCACATCTCACGTGTTATAAGTTGCTTACTTTCCCACTCTTCTACCATAAATAAATATAAACATACAGAAAAATTCTTACACAGATTAAAAACTAACCTACATGAACAGCATATACGCTACTTGCATTAAAATTTCATATCCGATGCAAAGGAAATAGTGTTGTGTAAGTTGGCAACAATAAGTACGTCAAGAGTTCGTATATAGGTGTTGGTTAGTATCGGAGGCAGGAAGCAGGATCTGTTGGCGTCGCGGTACCAATCAGGCGCACATCCGTCTGATACAGTTTGCTCTTTGTCGCCACTCTTTGTTTGACCGACTAGAAACTTAAAATTAAGTGCATGTCGGTTACATAGTCGTAGCGAAGTATCATTAGATACATTCCCTTAATGTGTTTGTGATTTAGGCAATGTTTAAGGACACACCCCGCACGTAGCGCGCCACGCAAAGGGTTGTCCTTTGCTTTACCCCAAAGGCGTGGCCCCTGTGGAACAAACAAACGGAAGTGAAATTGAGAGGAGCGCCCGGAACTGGAGGTATACCTTTTCATTACAGAATCCCTTTTTAATTACCAGGACCCAAATAAAAATTGTATTTTTATTTCAAGTAGGCGTAATTGAAAAGGAAATTGCCGGGGCCGGCGGCCGCACACCAGCGTCGAATAAAACTTTAATATAATGCATAAGGCCCTTTGATCTCGCACTTCGCTTGCATTAAATCGCAGAGATGTTCTCTACTTACCAGATAGAATATCCCGGTTGCCACTTTAGTTACGGAATAATATTATTTAAAAAGACTTTTGTACAATTGGAAAATTTTGTACAGTTAAAAAGTCACCAATAAAATTTGTTCGAGTCAAAAGTCTCTTTATTCAGAGAAATCGTGAACCTTAGAAGTGTCATAAATTACATGTAAAATAATAAAAGAAGGAAAATCTTTCATCCGCAAACGTTTTACAAAGACACCCCCGCTCTCCCGCTCGTTGGAAGATAAATGTCGCCTGTAGCACGATCTACTGTCGGTGAAAACGTGTCTCTAATAAAAATCCACCGAGTTCGAGTGTCCCTATAAACGCATACTTTTCGGGGAACAGTTAAATAAAATCTTTCGTTCACGGCTACGAACCAGGTTTGAATTTACATTTCGTATGGATAATCTTCTCGCAACAAAGATAATTGAATACAAAGAAGGGAGATTACAAAAAGAAAATCAACAATTCACTCACCTTTGGCCGACAGGCAGAGGGAAACAGTGGATCGGCGAAGGTAAGACATACGGTCAAAGGAAAGATAATAAACCGTTGTATTTTCATTTTAATCCGCAGTGGAGTCGGGATGAGCCGGGGGAATAGGCGGGTGACGGGGAGGTTCGATATCTAAAATTACAAGCCTGCACAGAGTGCCTATCTCGAAGCACACCGTTCTCCATTCCTTTATGTTCAGCTGCCACTTTCAGACATACCTCCATTCAAACTATACCCCAGACATTACTTGTCTAACCATAGATTTAGAAGAGTATTTCTATAGCTTCGCGCTTTGAAGTTGCACATGTCATGTTTAAAATAATTATGGAAATGCGAATACGTGTTTTAGACACGCAATTTGCGAACTTATTTATACTAAATACAGGCTATTTCTTAGCCTAGGAAAGCAGTATGCCATCTACACTATCGTCGTATTTTTAGTTCGCTTTCATCGAGTAATGGGCTTAAAAAGTCTTTGTACTACATTGCTGTTGTATTTTATTATAATTATATTTTATTATAATTACATATACGAATATGATAGGTTTCCATTTTTTTCTATGAATAAAACTAATTAATTACTTTGATACTGTGGAAATCCTTGGCTCCGTATTTAGGCTGAGAAGAATTAGTGTTGTCGCCACAGTATTAATTAATTACAAAACAAATACAATAGTTATTATTTTAAGTTAAAAGATTTAATATTGTAAAGTTTAATTAAATTACTGGCAAGATTATACGGAACATTTACACCATTGGTTCATTTGAAAATAAGAGTGGTGAGGTGGAATTACAGCAGGATCGTTCACTTATATCTTGTCGGGCATACGAGCAACATTGTATACTTATAATTATTACTAGCTGTTGCCCGCAGCTCCGCCCGCGTGGATGTCGGTTATCGCTGTCTAGCCTATGTGTTATTCCAGACCATAATCTATCTCTGTGCCAAATTACATATAGATCCGTTCAGTAGTTTTGACGTGAAAGAGTAACAAACATCACTCTGTCCATCCATCCATACTCACAAACTTTCACATTTATAATATTATATAGTAAGGATTCTGTTCTATTTAAATGAATAAACGTCTATTAATTTCATTCGGTGTGTTTAGTCTCTTATATTAGGTACATTAATATGTCCATGAAGTAAAATTTAGTATAATATAATAATATCCAGGGTCACTAACCAATAGACCATACAGGTCACTCATATAAAAGTAGGTAGATAATATCATTGATTCCTTAACAAAGATGCCGATTACAATCGAAAGCTGAGCAGATTTTAATCCAATTTATTGCACAATGGCATCGACTAGTAGAATTTTAAATGAATAAGAGAGGGTTAACCTTACTAATCAAGAATTGCACAGGTTGTTATGATCGAATGATGACAGCTCAGCGACGCCGACATCGATTATTCGAGATAAAGCAGGGATTATAACAGCCACCCTCTTCGTTCTTAGTTATTTCTATTTCAGTAATTAGAAGCGCTAATATTTTGATCGCGGTGGTTGCTGAGTGGAAAAGTACGCAAGAGGTGCGAGTTCGATCCCGGGTGGCAGTACCAATGTGAATTTCACTTTGTGGAGTTTATATGTAGTAATCAAATGATTCTCCATCTGCTAACGGTGACGGAAAACATGGTGAGAAAACCCAGATGTAATTCTGAAGACATGTCAGATTCCCCAACCCACATTAGGCCAGCGTGTGTGAATTAATTAAACCCTCTCTCTCTCTCTCTCTTGATAGAGGAGAGGAGACCTGTACTCGAAAATATTATAACATATTTTTTTGTCAAAATATTATATCAAATGTCCCAGGGTCTCCTCTCCTCTATCAAGGCATAATGCTGGTTGGTGAATCAGACATGTCTTTTAATTTCTTCTAAGACATTTCTAATATTATTTAAATACATTAATGCAATTTTCAACAAAATAAAGACACGTAGTAGTGATGACAATATCTTTAAGTGAGTTATATAATTCACTGATGTGTAAAGTTCCGTATGTCACTATAATGACAGACAAAAGCCATGTGCAAGGTGTAAGACAATGCGGTCGCGTGCCTCTGCACCTTATGGACATTGCAATACATTTACTTTGCAAGGAAGCCTTATTAAACTGGCCGAGCAATTGCCTGCATGCCTGTACCACACGTGCAACCACATCTGCTAAACTTGGAAGAATGTGCTTTTATTTTTGGACCTAAAAATGTGGTCATAATATACTGCGGTAATCGATCTTTTTTCTGTGCCCCCTCGGTGGCAAATAAGCATACGATCCGGGTTTTGTGATGGGGTGAAGTATCCCTGGGATAGGGAAACGTTTTTTCAAAAACTCCTGAGTTCATAGGTCATTAAGAGAAACACTACAGCACAGTCCGTAGTTATTTGGCTGTTGCCTTCTGTAAAGCGAAGGTCCTTTCCCAGTCAGGCTAGCTCGCTTAAATGAAGCAAACTCTTTTTATAAAAGTTGGAAGTCCCTACTTATATTATAACTATGACTATGTTTGTTTGCCTTTACAAATAAAAATGGTAACCAATTTGAAAGAATTTTATTGTTGAAATACGTTTTCACAAACTATGCGGTTAACATGCATTTTATTTGAAACAATTCCTCTTACATTTAGAAAACATAAAACACGCTTCAAAATACTGATTTTATCCGCATGGTTTAGTTGAACATAAAATTGGAATTGTATCCCAGAGATGGCGAAAAGCTTAGACTGTAACGAACTTAATGAAAAAATATGTTCACTGCTCTTTAGAACACACATATGACAACATTTATTGAACACAATAATGAAAGATTGGCTGATAATTATTAGAATAACAGAATAAATCTACAAAATGGAATAAATCTATGAAGAAAAGGTCGCTACTCGCTATATAAATTATATTAGAACCCTTTCGTATAATACGCAAAAAACAAAACACAAACACATTGTAACACATACCGAGACGCTCAGTATTAGAAAATAATTTCACAACCTAATAACTGTGTCATATTATCCAATTTTCTAAAGAAATGTACGAATATCTGATACTATTTTCCACACTGATGCCCCTCCAAGACTTATTGTCACACAAGGGCTTGGAATATGAACAAAGCAACCGAATCGAATGTAATAAAAATCACTTTAGCATTACGTAGCGACGGGAACTGATGTCTATCGGCATTGTGACACACGATGCGGCCTCGATAGATGTCACAGGGGAAAAGGCTGCGTCGAACCGACTATTATTTTTGTACGACAAAACAAAATTGATTGTTCGATGTCGCCTCTACGTTTTATACGGGTAGTTTAATTTAAATACAGCTTACAGTGCCTCAAAAAGATTTTGATGGAATTTTATAAACAATAGGTGGTAAACCCTTATTATAATAGGCTTGGGGTTAGTCATTTATTATGTCAGCGCTTAATATTAATGTTCCTGTGTCAACCCCTAATTAAATAATTGAATACAAGGACACAATTATACACATAAATACTAGTTTATGTTAATTTTTCCCACAGATTCTTTCCTGTAATGGTAAATTATTAACAAGTTAGATTTTATAATTATGATGGAGCTGTTCTGGCTTCAACTCATTACGTTGTCGGTAATAATATTACCTTTGAGTATCCGGTGCAAATCCGTACATCGCATTGTTATTGAGGCACGCAGCGTATAAAATTCTGGTACATATAGCAAAAAAAAAAAACATAACATTCTTCCTAAAAATATATTTATACGTATCTGAAAACATGTAAATTAAAAAATACCAAATTCCTTTTTCAACCTCACTTTATGGCAAGTACAATAACTATGGTTTCAATTCAATTATGCAATAATTTGCTGGATGCGAGAGGCCGAAGACCGTGTCAAGTGGCGTATTTTTGGGGAGGCCTATGTCCAACAGTGGACTGCAATAGGCTGATGATGATGTAAAAAAACAAAGCATGTGTATAAGAAGTATTGTTTTAATTTAATCCAATTACGCGTCTGTACGATTAGTACTGACTGAAATAAGCAATTTGTTCGGTAAACGATCAGCGGGTTAAGCTACCAAGGGCGCGGTAACCATAGGGTTACCGCGCCCTTGGTTGCTTCACCCATCACCATGCGGTATCATCTCTATAGATGGTTGACCGCATAGTGGTATTTGATCTGAGCGTCTCCGTGCTTCGGAGGGCACGTTAAAACTCGGTCCCGACTGTTAACAGTCGTTAGATCACGACAGAGGCCTAAATATGGGCGATCTAAATAACTCTGTCACCAGGTTGGCCACCAAACGACAAAAAGAAGAAGAAGCAACATTGACAGACGGAGGTACAAAAAGGTACTTTAGAAAATACAGCATTTTGTCGACCAAAAAAAAGACCTCAAAAAGGCGTTGTTTGGCTAGATTAGTTAACTCCATAAAAATCTTACTAATAATACATTTTACTCACATTCCCGACACACAATAATAAAGATAAACAACCCTACAACCACATTACGGCAGTTCAAAACAAACAAATGTTCCACAGAATCCAATTTCTATTTACGAATGCTTACCTACTCACAAAGGTTGTTTTCCTTATATATCTATTGCCAAAATAAATCACAATTTTAATCAAATTTGGGGAATATCTAATTGATAAGCTTAAAATAGAGTGGGCGACCGAATTGATTCCCGATGGAGAGTTATATCTCACCCCAAGACAATAATTAACCTTTTTAATGGGTCCCTGTTATTTATCGGTACAATCTTAGGAATATTTTCACTTAATCGATTTTAAACTTGAGAATTGTGGAAATAATTTATATAGCCTTACTGATCCTTCAAATTCTAAATGTTCGAAAGTTTGTGAGGGTGCATAATATCTTACTCCTTCACGCAAAAACTACTAGTCTGGTTTTAATTAAACTTTAGAATTTTTTAACATATACATTCAAAAAATATATCGCCTGTCTAAAACATGGCTATATTATTTTTCTATTCTAAAACCAAACAATATCCACGCAGGGGAAACTGTGGCAATAACCTATCATCTAGTAATATTAATGTGAAAAATTGTATGTTTGGATGTGTATTGTTAATTATACAAAAACTACTTTGAATGAAAATTGATAGTGTTATCCTACTAATATTATAAACTTAAAAGTTTGTAGGTATGGATGGATGGATGAATGGATTTTTGTTACTCTTTCACGTAAAAACTACTGAACGGATCTGGATGAAATTTAGCACAGAGATAGATTATGGTCTGGAATAACACATAGGCTACTTTTTACAGCGATAACCGACATCTACGCGGGCGGATCCGCGGGCAACAGCTAGTAGTTTATAATTATGCTGGAATAGGATACAGCCTATATTTTTTTATTAAATCTACTCGGGCAAAACCACTTGCAAAAGCTAATATATAATAAATAAGACACGGCAGTTGCCTAACTTTTAATAAATGCTATGAAAGCATGCATCCAAGCTAAGCTAATTAGCCACTATAACAAACCGCCAATAATTATAGAGAAAATGAACATATTTATCTCATATTTTTTGTAAGACTACAATACAGATGCATTTATAAACACTGATTACAACAAATCACCAAATTCAATACAAAAGAAAATTATTGCACGCTAGAATTTGGCTCATTTATTCATTAACTTGTTTACCCCCGCGGCTTCGCCCGTTCGTACAATCCCTCAGCAACAGAGGTTTTTTTTCAGGAATAGAAAGTAACCTTCTTTTTATTCGAGACTATAATCTCTATGCCAAATCTATCTCTATGCCAAATTTTATCCAGATCCGTTCAGTAGTTTTTGCGTAAATGAGTAACAAACATTATTTCAAGCTTTCGCGTTTATATTACGATTGAATAGATTGGTTTAGGGTCCACTTACACCATTCACAACTATGTTCAATAATGTTACAAACCGCTCATACATTTCTTTCATAGCATCATCACATACGTTTTAACAATAGCTTTTTTCCATCACTGATAAATACATCTTTCTTATATCCTTTGTAAATACCCAAATGATTGTACCTATAGCTATATTTAATGCAAATAAACAATTCATTTGTTTTATCTGAACATATTACGCAAAATCATAACTCCTCACAATTGATTCCAAAATGTCTATATTCATGAAACATCCGTAAGTAAATTCAATGTTGTATTTGCTCTAGGGACAAACATTACGCAAGACTTACCTAATACTTGACTTAAACAAATAATACATGGAAACCTTACTTTTCTCTAACAAAAATAGCACATTTTAACATCTTATCTAACTTCTACATAAATAAAAACATTGATTCACAAAAGGCAACTTAAGTATCTTCTAAGAATAGACTTCCAACAATCTCCTTCCAAAATACCTCCTAAATAAGGTTAAGTATAAAGCGCAAAGGTTGTTTTGTATAATCATAAATAGTTATGTATGTGGGTCACTTAGAACTATGTCGTAATAATGACGTCTCGGTCTGATGACTCGTCACATGCTCAAGATCGACGCTCTGTGCGCGTACCCATGACTGAACCAACTATAAATTAATCAATTTCAATGCCCAACATAAAACATGTAGTTAAATGTCACTGGTAAGAACGGACACTAAACGATCTTACTTTTGGACCTTTCGAAATTTGACTTTTATTATAGTGTCATGACAACAAACGAACGTAACATGGAAGAGGAATGCAATTACCTACTCAGTTTATATTAATCATGGGTTGCCTCGTTGGTCTTGTGGTTGCTTAGTGCGACTACTAATCTCGTAGTCCAGGGTTCATTTCTAGGGTCTGGTCGGGATAAAAATATATAAATTTTCTGTCAAGAAATTCACAATAGATGCCTGAAGTTTAGAAAATGGTGGTGTATACTTATAGGAAAGCTGTATACACCGCCTGATCTGTCTCAGGTCTTATCGGATTGCCGTCCCATCGGACTATGCTATATATATATATATATATATAACTTTGCTTCCGTGTTAGCGCACGCACTACATAGTCCTCGGCAACTTTAGTCGCCGCGCCGCGACTGAATTTCTAAATAACAAACTGTGTAACAAAGGGCTAAAATAACAAGTGTTAACGTACACAGACTTCATTGTCAAATTATTAGTCTAGCAAATATTAATCGCAAAAAGACTTGCTTTCTCTCGATATTACATAGTATACATCCTGCCGTCCTTGCCCACCTGGTTCCCTTTATCATTAGATTAGCACCGACTTGTACGAAACAACTTTCAGACAAAAGAGTAAATAAAATATTTATAGGGCTTTTTATATGCGAATATATTTTTATATGTTGGCAGCTAGTGGTGTGTGAAAAAATCGGCTTCGGAGGATTCGGAATAATATAGAGAAATAGGTAGTACAGAAACTGCGCAAAAATGACAAATAAAACAGCTACGCTCGGGGCCGATTAAATCGGCGTGCAAGTTGCTTACTGGCTGGCAACGTTGCGGGTGGCAGACGGCATCGCATCGGTTTATCACTACTCGTATTGGTATATTTTTTTCAAATTATATAACACTAACAATTATATATTTTATTTTACAATAATTAAAAAGGAATAAAGAGTTCTTTACACTGTGATAATTATTTTATTGCTCTCTGAAAACCGTACAGCTACGAGGCATGCGCGGTAAATCGCGCTTCAGATATTTATTTGTCGGCTTTCGCTCAAGTATTAAGGGCCCCTTTTCCGAAATTAACGTTTCTAGATCGAGTTGTTTTCAGAGAAATCAATATATTAAAATTCGCAAAAAAATATATAGTACAGATACATGTTTGATCTAGTGACTTTTTTGGTTAAAAACGCAAAATTTAACTTTTTGCTCGATAAAAAAGAAGTCTGAAGTTAAGTCGATTTTGAAAGTATTTCAAGTTGTATGAGACTTGGGGGAACGCAACTTTTATGAAAATTTAACATTTCATTTACTAATCGGGTTTGACAAGGATATTATTGGATAGATTTATAAAATTGCCCTTATTTTTTTTTATATAAAATAAATACGTGAAAAACTGCTCGCGCGCGACGCGCGCACCGCGCCAGTGTCCTGCCGGACGTGATCGAGGGAGGACCTACGCAATTTTTGCTCGCGACCACATTATCGTCGCCACAATATAATACGTCACAATATAATACTGTAATGTTTTTCTCTACACAGAATAGCGAAGTCAGTATGACTAGAATTTTGAATCTTTAATATCTTTAATGAAAACATTCACCTTTACATATTTATACATACTAACTGAGGATCAGAATGGCGCAGCGGTAGTGAGGCTGCCTTACGGACTTAAGGTCCCGGGTTCGAATCCCGGTAAGGGCAAATGTGCATGGACATTTGTTTCCGAGTCATGAATGTTTATACATAATAAGTACCTATACATAATAAGTATTTACAAAAAAAGTATATATGTATTATATCAACTATCTGGTGTCCACGATACAAGCCAACGATATTTATTTATTGACTAGTTGTTGTCCTCGACTTCGTTTGCGTGGAAATTTGAAAGAGTATTAAGAGCGTATTCACAAAATAGCGCAGCTACAGATTAGGTAATTATCGGTCGACCGGCCGTGGAGTGCGCGTGTGTGCGTGATCCTCGCACACATACATTGTTCGTGAAGTATATTCGGCACAGTGCAGGGTGCGTAAACTTTATTGTTATATTACGGTAAGATTTTTGGTGTTATAATATTATTGTTCATTTGTAGAATATGTTATTATTAGAGAAGTAAAGGAACACATTGGCATACCATATCTATTCTAATACATATTATTATTATAAATGCGAATGTTTGGATGAATTGATGTACCTAAGTACCTATGAAGCTTTTTTTTGCTTGTTTCTGCCTGGGGTTGTAAGTGCGGGACGTAGTAACTATTTAGTAATCTGTGGTGCGGGTGAAGCCGTGGGTGGAAACTAATGCCATAACATGGTACCTAGCCTACAAAAAAGTAGTAGGTACTACTTTTTTGTGGGCTACTTTTTTGTAGGCTAGGTAAGTACAAAAAACAAAAATGATCATAATATTAATAGACCACAGCCAAATTATTTATTTATTTAAAACTTTATGCACAATCGCACACAAGCGGACTTAATGCCATAGGTATTCTCTACCAGTCGACCTTGGGTGATACAGAGATGAACATAGGTAGTAGGTGCACTCAAAAACAAAAAAAAATTGGATAAGACAAAGAAACAAATTTAAGATAGTAAGGATATAGATTCAACAATATCTAAAAAGATATATAATGAATATATATGCTGTGGTATATATAATATATAAAATAAATATAAGTACCTACTTACATAAACAAAATTGTTATGAAAGTGTTAGACGTACTAATTCCGGCGATTTATCAGCGAGAAGAGCCCGAATCTTTACTTAAATTACTACACACATCGGTGTAGTTGTGGTCTTGTGTATGAGTAGTATAAGTACTCCAGGGCTCATTTAGAGATGCGTTTTGGAAGAAACGTTTCCTATCCCAGGGATACTCCATCATAAAGCCCTGGTGTTAAAAAAATGGGTCGGGAACACGCAAGTGATACCTTTGGTATTGCAAGCGTCCATGGGCTACGGTAACTGCTTATCATCAAGCGGGCCGTATGCTTGCTTATCATAAGGTGGTAGAACAAAAAAAATGCTTATTAAATTTGCATATTAGGTAAAATAAAAATAGCTACCTCACACTGCCATAGATGCTAATACGCCATAAATCGATTTAGGTATAAAACCTACCTACCTACCTACCACCAAAAAAAAATAGTTGACCTCCTATTCCCGAGACCTACTGAATATACATACAAAATTTTATAAGAATCGGTCAAGCCGTTCCCGAGGAGTTTTGTTTGTTACAAACACTGTGACACGAGAATTTTATATATTAGATCATCGCCTGCTTTGTCAATACATTCATAACATTAAAAGTGTATTAGTGTTTACAGTCAATAGTGCAGTGGACATACATCAAGCTATACGTTTTTGTTGCAAACTAGCTTTTATTACCAGCACGCCAATAATATTTGACCTACTGATTATTTATACTGTGGCGTGCTCGCCCGCCGCCATAGGTCACCGGAGTTCATATCGCAACGGCTCCTGTGCAACGCGGGCGCAAGCCGTCTCCGTGCGTAAAATGCCTAAACTTTCGGGAAAAGGGGCCCTTAAGAAGATTCTGTACTACAAATTTCTTTATACTATGGTTTCGGCGCGGTACTGCTCGGCGCGACTTGCGCGCGTGCCGTTTAATGACGTCGTCGATACGCGCTGCGGGGGTGAAACGTTTGCACCCCGGCTTTTTATGATTTCAACTTCACCTTTTATGTCACAATGCGAGTTTTATAGCTTTTATGAAATTCTTTACACGATTATCGTTTGCCCCTCCCGTTGATGAAACACACGACAAACGATGGCTGTTAAGTTTTTTGTTATTATAAATGATATAATTAGTGACACGCGGGGTATAAATTGGAATGATTATTTTAATGTTGTATGATATGCGTTGAAGTACCCTATTCAGATAAAATGTGATTGTGTACATGGTACGAAACAGCTAAAATACACACAAAAATACAGTCGTGCTGAAATTATGAATCATGTTTAACTTCGCCAGAACTATTGTAATGAAACATCAATCCATTTAAATACAATTTAATTGCTTTCAATTCGTATATGGAAAAATAATAAACATTTGTTAAATTATTCTGTTTCTTTATTTTATTATCCAAGATGTGAAGTTTTTGCCAATATGGTTGCTGTTTGGTAACATATTTATTTTAATTAATGGTCATAAATAAGCTCATCCCTTTCTTTGATAAGCATCTTGTCCTGAAACAGTGAAAAAACCCTCTGTGTATATTTGAAAACTTACATAGTTATGTATGCTTTTAATTTTTCCCTTTTAGAATAACATATTTTAGTAGATATTATTCCTAACAAAAATACTATTAATAAATGAAAACAGCTATTCTGTTAATTATTTGGCCCCATCAAATTACGTTAGGTTTTATTTTCTCAAGTATATAAAAACAGTCATTTTTGCGCAGCAAACCTTGTTTCTGCTCCTCACTGGACGACTCTAATCATAAACTTTGATGGTATAATGATGATATAAAAACTTTATAGGCAGACCATACTTCCACAATTTCGTATAAAGATAGTAAAACCTATTTATATGCTCTTAGTGGTTTTTGACACACGGCTACTTTTTGTTGAGAAATAAAAAAGTTGGCACTCAATAAAGAGGATCTAATGGTTATTCTAGCGGGGCTTTAAAAAACTATGACGTATGTTATGTATCTATATCTATATAGGTGTAAAGACGAAGAGTTATGTACCTTTTTCTCATCTATTTGCTAACACATTTACTATTTATTTTGCCCGCTTCTCTTCATTATCATCGTCATCGCAACAAAAAATACTCCTCATTTGCCCTTCCGCAGGATACCATCTATTCTCTTTGGCAAATTTCTCTACTTTTACATTAGCAATAAATGCTGACGAAAAGGAAGAATGTATCAATTTTCTACTTAACTGGATGTATTCTAAGAAACTCAAACGATACAAAGTAAATAAACTTCTTACTTACCATTATAGAATTCAATCTAACAGATACAAGTATAAAGTCTTCCATCGTCTAATGATAATCACTGTTTTAACTTTTCGCCCGTAATCCACCAAAAATCCACAAGCGTAAGTAATTTTGTCCTTAATTGCTCCACATCCGAAGTTACTTTGGAGAGTATCATCTACTCGTAAGATTCCGTTTTTCCTTTACCTTGGGAGATCGTGTAATAAAAAATCGCTCGTTTGTACGTGATGAATGATCTCGTCGGTGGCGGCCACGTAATTGGATGTCGAAGTCTAGGGCTAAAAGCATACACGTGTCGATCGTCGACCATCTGATAGGCCATTGTCTGTGCTTTATCTGGTACAGTCTGTACACAATAAATCGTCCATGTACCATTGTGTTGGGCTAAGTGATGTACACAGTCGCGATCGAGGTGTGTGAAATATCGCCTCGGAATGTTATTAGAACGCCGTATACTGAATCGATCGACAGTATTTTCTGTTTAGAAAAGGAAGCGTTTGCGGGCCGTATATATTCAAGTTTGGAAGGCAGATACCGCCTCTTTGTGAATTATTTTAGCCGAAAATATATGTTTTTTTTTCGAATTTAAAAGTAACTACTTATTCTAATTTAAGACCTCGTGACTGATTTGAATTCAAATACATTAATGAAATTAGCCACTTACACACTTGCCAACGTTTTTTTTCTTTTGCCACTATGTATATTTTTGTTTTCAACACTTTTTAGTCAATTAATCTGTCAAAACATAACATCATTTATATTACCATAAAATGACTAACTGATCTTAGTATGCAACATAACTTCAAAATACTTTATGGTTAGCTTTCAATAGCCTTAAGTGCGGTCACAAACTCATTATTCTATATTTGCCATCCATATGCTATTAGACGCAGTGGCACGGGGTCGTTAAAGGCCTCAGAATAATTTAATTGCGTATAACATTATGAAATATGAACAGTCAATATGGAACAGAAATAGCATCCCAGAGGCAGCGCTCGGTCGGTTATTTCGGCCATCCAAATCATTTCCTTCCATTATGGACAGATTCACTGACATATTTATGTGAGTGCTACGCAATTATACCTAGTGTCACTCAATGATGTCGAACCTGTCCAATTTAATAGCGGGAGAATAAATCGATTCCAAGTAATGAACGTTGTGGTCATGTTTTTCTCTAACACCTATTTAACTCTAACAGTTTTCACTAACTAGAACATGCCACTTCATAATTCGTGCTAACATGTAATGTGGTGTTTCATTGTAAATTCATAGTTTTTCCTTTTTCTAGAATTTATGTACGCAACACCGTAATTGTTCCTGGTATTTTGTGCGAGTTAGGTATATCAATACTGTTGGTATGTGAACGTCGTCGCCTGGGGAAGTAGCGACTGGGTAAAAGTGTGGCGCGGTCGGCGGACGACCGTTGCTAAGATACGAAGCCCACTCACCACGCTGCCCATACCCGTACGCTGTATACTATTGTCCGCCACTTCTTATTTCTCTCCTTTTTACGCTCCACAATAATGGGAATTTCTGAAATTGCAACAATACACATACGGACTCGTTGCAATAGCGGCTTGAAATTTTTGCTCTTATTTACTTCTATTTAGTGAGGAGAATGGGTGTAGTTTATTTCAGTCTGTGTTATTAGCTGTCTGGTTTGTTGTGTGTCTGCCACGTGTGATAGTTATTACTTATTATGAAGAGGGTAGCGGTAGTAGCCGAATGGAAAAGTAACTGATATTTTTTTAAAGACAACTCTCGTACTAGTGAACAAGCCATGTGTCGCGGGGGACTTTACAAACATACAATTCACGGATACAAATTACACTCATGCTAGGTATCATTACAAACATTAATGGATGACACTAAGTTTTGTCCCGTGTAGGTATCGAACACGTGAACTCTGGCTTAGCAGTTGGGGTCACTAACCACTAGGCAAACAGGCCAGTCAGACTTGAACACAATGATTTGTTTGTTCGATCCCAAATGCAGTACAAATGTGAATTTAACTTTGGAGATGCCCTTTACTTCTCAGAAGACCGCTTTTAAAGAACTATGTGTAGTAGTGGTAAAATGTTCCTTTGTTTGAGTATAGGTTTCCAGAGCTCATTATAGATAAAGATAAGTTAAAGATTAATTTATTTGTTATAACATGAGTGGATTACAATGTAAAAAATATACATGCAATGGTGTTTAATCGACTGCCTCGGTGGTCCAGTGGCTGCAGTATGCGCCTGCTGTGCACGAGGTTGTGGGTTCGATTCCCACACAGGACAAAACTTTGTGTGACCCATAAAGAATTGTTCTGAGTCTGGGTGTAATTTGTGTCCGTTAATTGTATGTTTGTAAAGTCCTCCGCGACACAGAGCTTGTTCTTTAATGCGGGAGATGTCTTTAAAAAAAAAAAAAAAAAATACTTAAAGCTACATGTTATGCCACAGGAGGCGTACAAATATATGGAAAATTAACATTATATTATTAATTAAATATTATAAATTTCAATATTGTACATTTTTATCTAAATAGTAATGAATTATAAAAATTAAAATTTATCATTTAAGAATTCAGTAACACTATAATAACATTTTACTGTTAACAATTTTTTTTAGTTTTTGTTTAAATACAGTAAGTGTTTAATGTTTCATGTCCTTTGGAATTTTATTGTAGATTTTTGGACCCATACAAACAATACTGTTGTGCAACATTGTAGTCTTTGATGGATGTATGCAAAGATTATCGTTGCGTCGATTTCGGACAATTTTATCTGATAACCGCGGAAATAAATTTGGATTATTCCTTACAAACAATGCTACTTCAACAATATACAATGACGGAAGTGTGAGAATTTTGTGCTTAACAAACATTGGCTTACAACTGTCAGTGGTTTGCAACCCGAACATTGATCGCACACATCGTTTTTGTGTTTTAAAAGCGAAGTCTTTATGAGTTGAGTTACCCCAGAAAATTATTCCAAATCTCAATACTGATTCAACAAGACTGTAGTATGCTGTAAGTAAAGTATCTATGCTTACAGTTGGAGCTAGTTTATAAAGGGCGTATGATGAACTGCTGACTTTCTTACATAGTTCATTTAAACTAAACTGTTTTAAAGTAGCATTTCTTCTTCCCAGGATTACTAATAACACAAATTTTGTTTTTAGATGTAGAGTCGACAACGCGCGAGTAATACTCTAGTGCCTCTAGAGTAGACAAGTGGCATAAACGGTAGTCGAATCGAATAAAATAGAAAACAAATGTTAAATTAGACATAAGTTTACGATATTATGTCGTAAACTTGTATCAAATCCCATACCGTTTATGCCACTTGTCTAGAGGCGCTGGTGATAGAAGCGTACGTAGACTACGGTAACTGCTTACCATCAGGCGGGCCGTATGCTTGTCATCTAGTACCTATATAAAAGGTTTATTTGTTTATTTAAAAGCAATACACTATATTGGATGGAACAATTAGGTAGGTAGCTTAGCTACTAATTAAGTAATATGAACACACGGTACAACCAAATCCCTAACAATTATTGTAATTGTATGTAGACCACCATGACTAAGGGTCGCGTAACAAAACAGATAAATTTATCTATACTATCCTTACTAATATTATAAATGTGAAAGTTTGTGAGAATGGATGGATGGATGGATAGATGGATGGATGGATGTTTGTTACTCTTTCACGTAAAAACTACTGAACGGATCTGGATGAAATTTTGATTTGGCACAGAGATAGATTAAGGTCTAGAATAACACATAGCCTACTTTGTGCAGCGATAACCGACATCCACGCGGGCGGAGCCGCGGGCAACAGCTAGTATATTATAAAGTTTGTGCGTTTGTTAGTTTGTGACGTTGTAGGGGGTAATCTCTAGATATACTGAACCTATTTTGAAAATTCTTTTACTAGAGAGCCACTTTATTTGTGTGTTATATATTACGAGTATATAAAAAAAAATTACGGTACCCCAGGAAATACCAACCGAGCAAAACCGGGGCGGTCTGCTAGTAATATAATAGAAAGAAAGAATGAAAGAAAAATATTTATTTCGCTCTCAAACAATAAGTATACCTAACATAGATGGGTACGAAAATGGTCTTAGCTCAGCTATATAGCCGCTACGACGAAATACGTGGCAGCGCTGGTATTCTGCAAAAACCAAAGTGACGCGCACGGGCAGAAATAATAAAACATTTTCATACTCACCCGTTGCATGAAGCGTTATTGCATCGAGCGTACGTCATATGTTCCGCTTCCGTCAACGCATTGATTTTTTTTTTTAAATTAATAACACAACTTTTCTGTAGATTCTGAACGTAGAAACTGGCTAGACGCATAATATGACAAGTCTAATTTGCCCGAATACCCGCGACCGATGATATGCATGGCGTTTATACCGCCAGATATGTACCGGCCCTAAACTAATTGTTTATTACAATGTATGAGTGAAATTCTAGTCCCATAATAAATCGGCCACAAATTCGATACCTAGCCTCAGTTTTATACTACTTAGAGGACATGCAGCCATATGGCCTGGCCGGTGGTAAGCAGATACCGTAGCCTATAGACGCTTGCAATACCAGAGGTATCACTTGCGTGTTGCCGACCAAAAACATATAACACCATGGTTTTGTGATAGAGTATGATTTATCCTTTTTTCTTATGATAGGAAAACGATTCGTATCACACAGGAACACAACTACACCGCTGTGTATATAGGTATTTGTGGTATTCTGTAAGGTGGAGGTCCTTCTCCAGTTGCTCATTTGTAGGGTGCCCTAACTCTGTTTATATTTATATATCTATACTAATACTAATCTCAGAAAGTACTGGTTCGATTAGTTCATTTATCCAGGGAGGCTATAGGCTATATAACATCACGCTATGGTCAATAGGAGCGGAACAGTAGTGAGACATGTTGCAAAATCGGGGAAAATATTCCAAATTACCACGCGGATGAAGTCGTGGGCGACCCCTAGTATTCTGATATGAGAGACAAGCATTCTGTTCTGCCTGATGGTAAACAGCTACAATAGCCTATGGCTGATGAAATAATGTCCTGAGAATAAATAACATTATATCAACCAATATAATATTAAATACCGGCAACAGAAAAATAATTCTAAACATACTTAAGTAGAGGCAGTAATATTGTGGATCGAACATCGTAAGGCTAAAATCCCTTGTACTTACCGTTAACTAACGTAACTGTAACCCTATTACTCGAACAGTGTCGCGTGCACGCAATTTTCACCTTACGATAGTCGACCGTACCAATTGTGAGTGTATAAGTATATCGCTGAACCCTATCAAAAAATTCAAATGAAATCGACTGAGTGTAGCCACAGTCCACCCTCATTTAAACCAATTTGTATTCAATAAACAGTTTTATCGATCCAATAAATCAACGTTAACTAGCCTAATATAATATATTCAGCTTTAATTTATTTGTTCATATATCCATTACGAATTCGATTAATAAATATCGATCAATAGACCACCTGTCTGTGGTCGATGCGGAAACGGAAGCGCACGCGTTGCGTTATACATCTGGCCTTTATAACCTGTACATCCTCTATAAACCCTAAAAGTGTCGACATGCATTATTTTCGACACCTACTGGGCTTCTATTTTAATATAAACATTTTATACTTATTTAGTTATTCATACCTACTAATAATGTTATAAATGCAATATAAAATCGTTTTGGTCGGCAACAAGCAAGTGATAGCTCTGGCATTGCAAGCTTCCATAGGCTACGGTAACTGCTAACCGGTGGGCCGTATGCTTGTTTGTCACCTAAGTAGTATAAAGGAAACAAAAAGTTGCATACTCACTTTTTCATATTTTATTAAGTTTTCACTGCAAAATTTTTTGATCAATCTGATGACAGAGTTGTTCAAATCGCCTTTAAATACTGTCGTCATTTACAGACGGGATCGACTTCTGACGCCTAATGGTACAGCTCCTTTAGACGTCAACCTCTCTAGGTGTCTAAATTGTCCATATTGGCCTTTGCCGTGATATAACGACTGTAAACTTTCCGAAGCTGAAGATATTCTCGCTGATCGCCAAGCGATCAGTAGGTTACGCTTCCAAGGATGCAGTTACCCTATGATCGTCCGAGCGAGCGAGTAGTCGAATCGAATAGAATAGAAAATAAATATATGGGACTTGACGTAAGTTTACGATATAATGTCGTACCTACACGACATTGATTTCTATTCTATTCGACTACAGTTTATGCCACTTGTCTAGAGGGGAAGAGACGCTCAGACGAAATACCACTATGCGGTCACCTATTCATAAGGGTGCAGTTAGCACCCTTCTAAGCTTAACCTACTGATTGCTAAGCGATCAGCGAGAGTATCTTCGGTTTCGGGATGTTTAAGATCACGGTAGATCACGGCAAAGGCCAATATGGACAATTTAGACACCTTTGTCACCAAGTTGACTACTAATTTCTTGATAAAAAATGTAATATCAAAAAAATATAACACAAGTTCTCAAAGTGCTTTTAAAATATTGTAATACGGTGAAGAAAGTTTGATATAATCATAAAATCAATATCAGTCCGTAAGACAGTTTGGAAACACTTCTGTTGTTATAATATTGTTATGTAAAAAATCAATGGCTCCTTTCTTGCAAAGTTTCCGAATTAACAAGCCTGTCTACCTATTAGATATATATATTAGAAACAGAATATTGAGATCATTTACATTTGTTGTTTTAACAAGGGTACTTTTTTACTTAATTCAATTCGTAGTTTTTGTGTTCCATTTTATGTTTTAATAAAAAAGTTTCTCGTGGGTGGATCGACGGGTAAAGTGCTTGCTTCTAGATATTCTTTGTTAGCATAATACGTCTTCATGATGCCGTCGAACGTTCAACCGAGTGTAACAAGACTCGCAGTTTGTCTTCATTCTTAACGCTGCAATTCATTTTTATTCATACGTCGTCTTTTTATGTAGGCAAAAATATCGCTCGTATTTATCCTTCGTTTCATAATTTCCCAAGAATTATTACTATTTTTATAAATGTGAAAGTAACTATTTTTGTCTGTTGCAACGATCACGACTAAACGGTTGAATGAATCATAATGAAATTTGGCAAGGAGATAGATGGTATTAGGATATTATCTAACTTCTGGCCAAATTTCCAAATAGGTACATATTTGGTAAGTTTATACATAAGTGTCCTAACCGAATTTCAGTCATGGCTGCCATTAGTAGTAGTGCTTTAGAGATTATATATTATGTTATAGTACACAAGTGTATGCGCAAACACAAGCCAGCCAATATTTATTTTTGGCCTGACCTAAGCATCGAACCCGGTCCATATGCCAAAATTGAAAAGGGATTTTTTATCACGATAGTCAACATTTACGCAGGCAGGGCCGCAGGCAACGTCTAATATAATAAAGTAACTTTTCTCATTAAGCAGTGATAATTATCTTCTATGAAACTATAACCTGAATACTTAGGTTAGGTTTAATTTAAAGTTCTCAAAGCGCTTTATTTGTATAGGCTTTAGTCTGCATAGATAAACTTAAAACTTAGATTACATGCACATCATTATTTCGCCGCAACTTGCTACATCTCATTTTAAATGTTAAATGTACAGATAATAAGAAAGAACAAAAGTGTTTGTTTTGGTCACAGTATTATTTACAAACAGTTCTGGGATATACTATTTTACTATAGTTATCTTCCAATTCATGCTGTCATTAACAGTGGGTGACGTAGTTAATAGTGCTTGCATCCGACAAACTAATATAGTGTCAAATTCATGATACGCTAGTCCTGCCAACGTTTATGTAAGTACCCACTCTCACTCTCTACCTATGTTATATTTGTGTGATAAGCTTTGTTCCTTGTTCTGTGTCTGGTTGTAATTTATATATTTTATTAATAACCAGTTGTCTGGTTACAGTATATAGTTATTTGGTTGTGGTCTTCTGTAATATTACGGTACTTCTGCAGCCCAGCTTGCTCGCTTGTATAATGCCCTGACACTCTTAAATTCAATAACTGTCTTGCTATTTTAAAGACATCATTTTGGAGAAACAGGCTATTTGTATGTGATTAAACGCAAATTCGAGTCAAATACAAAAGTGAAAACAAAAATATAATTGCTTGAAAACGTACAAAGTTATAAGACAGAGACAACTCTGACGTCCCACACCCGTAACACCATAGTAATTGACTGTATTTCCGGACGAATGCTTGTTTTGTGGAAAAGGAACTGCAATATGGAATCGCAAACTATAAAAGCTTATAATTTCTTCATAGACGTTTACTTCTTTTGCTTTCTTTTATAATAAAAAAATTCTTTGTAATTCAATAACTCATCAAACATTGTCTTGGGTAGGTTTTCAATATGTAGTATTGTTTATCTATGTTGTTACTTGAAAGATTTTGTTGTTAACTTCGTATCCCAGCACTACAATGGTATCCTTCTCCTTGCGTTGACTTTTATGACCGACACGACGATACGCAGCTGACTTATTTTATGTTTCTCGTTCTTTTGTAAGATAAAGATGTCATGTGAAGAGAACTCATGAAGTACAAAACGAAGAATATTGTTTATATGAGTGTGTTCACACAAAACTAGCTGAACTATGCGGTCTGGCTCATGACAGTTTTTTTATATAGGTACTAATTAGATGACGAACAAGCATTCGGTAAGCCTGATGTCCAGCCAGTTACCGTAGCTTATGGACCCTTGCAATACCAAAGGTATTAAATGCATGTTGCGGACCCAAAATTTAAAACCAAGGTTTTGTAATGGATTTCTCTTGGATAGAAAAAACGCATCCCTAAAGAAGCTTGAGTAACCTGTACTCACACACAGGAACACAACTACACCGCTGTATGTAGTCCTTTGGCTGTTCTTCCTTCGGGTTTGCTCACTAGTATGGTCCCTCTCTTAGTTTTAAAGCTTTTATAGCATAATATATCATCTGAGAGAACATAGAGGAACTTATACTATTTTAGATCATGTGTAATAGAGTGCATAAATGCATTAGTAATCATATGTTATATACATAAATAATAGGTTTATACATTTATTTATGTACTATGTAGTTATGTTTAATGTTTTGTATTGCATTTTACTCCTTAGTTTCTTTTTCACTCTTCTTTATTAATAGATATTGTCACCTGCATCACCCAAAGGTCGACGGGCAGAAAATACCTGAGGCATTAAGTTTGCCTTGTGCAATTTGTTTGCAAAAGGTATAAATAAATAATATATACTAGGATAATACTAAGCATTTATAGACATATGAAGTATTAGTAGTACTTAGTATATACCGCTTGGTTTAACCCGGGGATGAAATCTAAGACCACAGTCAGACAGTAATACGCTAAAGCTCTATGGGGCACATTCTCCAAATTGCATCTATCTCTAGTATAAAATCAATATTACTAATAATAATTATACTTACAACGGCGACTTCGCCTGCATTTTATGTCTAAAAAAGAAGCTGAAAGCAAATCAATGATAATAATAATAGCTTCCTGTTACTGAAAAATCTTTTGAAATCGAATAACTAGTGTGCAAGAATTAGGTATCTATCTTAACTTACAAACTTTACCTCGTATATATTCATCCAACAGTTCTTCTATATCTTTCTCGTAACAATAGCAAATGCATGCAGCTTAGCAAAGAATAAGATACACAAAATATGTTACAAGATCACATAGGTTCCGTTCTGTATCACGTGCGAATCGTGGGATGTGCGACACGAGACGCGACGCGACGCCTTGTTGTATGCAAAGGGCGCACCCGGGTATTCGGCATGCCACCCGCGTCCACCAACGTACAACTTTGAAAATCGACTTTCATTGGAAATTCGCCTTTTCACGTCACATTTACATTTATACAAACAAAGTCTCGAAATAGGTAAATGCATAATGATATTCATTACAGTTTTCTGACGGAGGTTTTTCATTTTAGTTTGTTATGATTCAGAAACAAAATGTACCTTATTTTCGCTTTGATTTTATAATTGAACTGTTATATAGCTTAAATTTAAATAATACTATACCTTTGTGTTACTACTACTATTATATTATATATAACTTATTTAATACTTATTTAAATTGAATAGACCTGTTAGTGAAGTACCTCCAATTAAGCCTTAATAACACTACTTAGGCAACGTTTTGTTTCTGCTGGTGAGTAGGATTTGGGAATCAGAATGGCGCTGTAGTGGCAGTAAGGTGGTTTTGTGTAGGTACAGAATTTTTCTTTTTTTTAGTGTGCCTTCGAATAAGTTGCGCATAATAATTGTCTTTCAAGATCCATCATAGTATAGCCTCTGATACATGCATCCGTCTCTTTTGACGGCCCATTATTCATCATCACTGGCAGGCAGTATCATCCCTAAGATTTCTATACCTAACCTCAACAATCGGTATAAGAAATAACTTTATAATAACCTCAAATTTCAATTGGAGT
This sequence comes from Trisateles emortualis, assembly GCA_947095525.1. Lineage (NCBI taxonomy): Eukaryota > Metazoa > Arthropoda > Insecta > Lepidoptera > Erebidae > Trisateles > Trisateles emortualis. Next base: position 8,850,211 of record OX352736.1, on the reverse strand, counting down.
TGTAGGTACATAAAGTACTCAAATATTTTAAGTAATTAAAAGTATTCAGTAATTGGATTTGATTAAAAAACTTAAAGCACTCTTCTTTTAGAGAGTCTTGGTTAAATACAAATTTATATTTCCATGTTGGAAAATGGTTGGAAAGAATATTATAATAAAATATAAATTTGTAATTCAACTTTCTTGGTGCAAAAACTTTCTTAGAAAATACTGAATAATCAATTTTATTAGTGTTTTTGTAATCAGAACGCTGAGAGATAGGGCACCATACAAACGAGCAAGCCCGACTGGGGCAGGACCTCCACCTTACAGAAGAACAAAGCCAAAAAACTACACGCCGTGGTGTAGTTGTGTTTCTGTGCGTGAGTACAGGTCTTCAGTGTTGCAGGTTACAAGCATCCAAATGCTTGTACATTACAGGTTGGCAACGCTTTATCGCCCCAGGTTGCAAGCGTCAGTTAACCACGGTAACTGCTTACTATCAGCCGAGCCGTATGGTGGTATGCCAGTAGTATAAACTTCCTGCCACGTCGTCTATCCATCAAGGTAAAGCGTCCTCAGTTGCACTTTCCTGTTGACAATATTCTGGAAGAAATATCTTATGATGTACTTCCACTTTGTTAATTGAGGAAACCAGTAAATTTCTCTTTTTTTACCGTTTCCTCTATAAACAACATTACTAATCTAATGAATAGTTATTACGGATAAGTATAGATGTGCGACCCCTATATACCTTGTTTGTATTAAGTACCCCTTGTTGTCAAAAGCAATTTGTGTCCATTAACATACTATCTACTCGACTACTTACCATCTAATTTCGACACACTATTTAATCTCAGATCGTACGTTAAGTATACCCATATATGTATAATTTGATGCCTATGTAAAGAAACAATAGAATCGTGGTCAACAGTCGACACACAATTGAGGACAATGCGACATGTAGGCTTAAGGGCATGAGATTTTTACCCCGTTACATATTTCTTCATGTACTCGGTCTTCAGTTAAACGACGAATTCGGTGCGTGCGAGCGACCGACCGGACCGATTCGATTTGCTCTAACGCGATAGTCACACATTCAGCTCCCGGCGGACCGTGTAAGTGCTCCATTCACTACGGAGACCATTATTAATACATCCCCTCCCTACTCGTCTCCTCTCGAGGCCCTCATTGTGCGCCGTTGCGAGTTAATCCTCCGTCCGGCAAAGATCGCCGATCGAATGCGACCGACCCAGCTTTGTGAAACGTAATAGGGTCCTACGGTTAAATGCCGCGTGTAATTTTTGGTTTGCGATTGTAATTATCTATTGAATCGCGGTGCTTCAAGGGAAGAGTTCAATTATCGCGCGACGCTCCGCCGGACTGATTGATTGGTTTTGGGCCTGTTTGTATCCGTCAGTCTGATAGACATACAACACACCACTACATTCTACACTGAATTAGTAAAGCGACCAGCTTACCGCATTGTTTTACCAGACGCACTAAACGCACTGCATATGGCTAGCATTAGCGACTTTTTATTCTTCATTAACGAACTTATTTGTGGTAAACGTAAGTCTAAATCACACTAAGAATGAAAAAGAAAAAATAGTATAAACACGTGACTGTAACGAAACTAGCCCAGCATCGTTAGAGAATAAAGCCCTAAATTGTTCTAAGCGGGTCCGGTAGGAAGTGGTTCACAATGTTGATAACACAAAACGGAAACACGTATCGATAAAAATAGATGAGCTGTGAATCGATTGAGAGCTGTGTAACAGGCCGAACGTCGCCGTCGCGACGGACGAACGGACACCTCCCAAAGGAGTTGCAGAACCAAGCTCGGCAAAGCAATTTAACCAATTTAATGTCATTCGCGTCTATTGACGGCGTCCCGCGTTCTCAATTTGAAAATAGACGCCATTGTGTTGCTCGCGCGAAAATATTGTGCTCCTGAATATTCTAGCGGTATCAAATTGTGGTACAGGCTTTCATCGCGCCGTCGAATACGAGCTTTTCTTAGAACATGATTTAAATAGTCATAACCGGAGATGCGACGACATACTTATAACCTAATAAAATTGGAATACGGCAACAGAAGACATTTATTATCGAGATTAAGTTATTTTCGTTAAGACATCAAAGTCTTCGGGTTCACCTGAAGTGTTCTTACCTGAATTTCACGAACCAGAATGTAAATATAATGAAATCAAACAAAAACGTTAATTCGTCATCTATTATGATATTCATAATAATTTCGTATATAAATAGTCAAATTTGCTTGCTTTTAACGAAACTAAAGTCCACCTGACTGCAAATAGACATCAATTTAATGTAAATTTAAAAAGTTTGATGAAAACAAGTCTATAATTTCACAGATTTATTTGAACAATGATAAAATAAAACGCAAGTTTACATTGAAAAAACTTATAAGTATATTTATTTATGTCTTACTATATTTCTTTACAGTTACTTCGTCGTTCAATTTCGTTGTTGTTATTTGAACTTACTACCACTTAAACTTACTAAAGCTCTTAAATAATAATCAAATTGAATATTGAATCGTACTACAAACAAAATAAATAATTTCATTACTTTTTACCATTTTAATAGACAATGAATAGCAATTCGATGCTTTCATTAAAAAGTAATACATGACTTTTTAGTTATATCACATTTCTCATTTATACAAGAGGTTCTTTAGCTATCGAAATTCAACCGTGTTTTTTCAATTATTTTAGCTGTGCTAAATGTCACACACACAGTACTCGCACTAAGGAATCCGAAGTTTTTGCTTAGCGTATTAATATATAGATGAAGCCAAACTTAAACTATCAATATGATTTAGAATCGTATTACTGTGTCCTGAAGGCATAGAATTAATTGTTTTAGCATCTTCAAGTTGTGTCTTCGTGTATTGTAGATATAGAAATGATACTGCCAGTTCTGCCGTAATCTGATGAAATAGCAATATGCTTTTATTAGCTCGCAGGTAAAAGTTGCGACATATCCTTCTGGTGCTGTCATTTTGTCTGTTACGACACCCCTGGGATAAGACGGAGTGACGGACTGCAAGCTTACAAAAATATATTTTTGAAATTCCTAAATTATTTTTTATATATTTGTCATGTACTTTTTATTCATTTAAAACTTAAACTTTACATCGCTGTCTAGTATAAACATGCCCAGAAAACTAGCTGCATTGCCTAGTTGAATAGCTCATGCATCTATACTTTACGCACTTAATTATAATTAATTGTATTAAATACTTTTTCTTATCCTACTTAGGTGGCAAACATGCATACCGCCCGCTTGGTGTTAAGCAGTTACCGTAGCCTATGGACGCTTGCAATACCAGAGGTATCACTTGCGTGTTCCTCATCCAACTTATTGTTTTACACCAGAGCTTTATGGATGGATGGGATGGAGTATCCTTGGGATAAAGTTTTTTTCAAAACGCGTACTATACTCATAAAAAGGAATACAACTACACCGCTGTGTGTAGTTATTTGGCTGTGGTCTTCTGCAAGGTGGAGGTTCCTCCCCAGTCGGGCTTGCTCACTAGTATGATGCTCTGTTTCTTTAAAAGAAAATCTACAAATGGTTCGATCAAAAATTTAGATAACTTTTAATTATTTAATGAACCTACACAAAAATAAATTAGGTACAAGACAGATAACAAACATATAATATTATTATGTACAAATGCGGGCTTAACTCAAAGTTGAGTTAAGCCCGCCTTTGTACTAACTACGTATTTACAAAAACACAGTAAGTATTCATATTATACTAATTGTAGCAAAGACTGTGTAAAGATTTCTTGTTTCGTAACATTCATTTCAATAGATAGATAAGCTAAATAGAATATTTCGTCGAATATTGAACACATTGATCATATTCATTGGTAAAGGTTAAATTATGTATTAGAGAAGGACAGACAAGTTATGAAAAAATTGTTTACCTATTCCCGTATTCTAAGAAACATAAGTAACAATCGTATCAGTAACCACAGAAACAGATTTTACCTGAACTTACCAATGTAGGTCGACCTACTTGGTATAAGGGTCTAATATTCAACAATCTGCTTCACAAGTCCCCTCGATATATGTACCTATATTCAACTAAGTAATACATATATTTTCTAAGAGATACTCGGAAATAATATTATCACAAATCATTATGGATTACAGCAAATATTCCTCGCACTTCCATAATTCATTTCCATGTCTTACATTTTCATGAGAGCATATTATTTTTATCATACTATTTAGTCTGGAACGCTAAAAATAATCGATCAAATCATTTCGGTCAAAACTACGGCGGCTAATTCTACAAGAATAGCCACCGGCGCGGCGGTGACAATATTATAGAGCACAATTGTGTGCCCAAACAGATGCACCCATTATTCCCTCCCTCTCAAAAACCGAAGGGACGGCAATCCGATATAACTGTAAAGAGATCGGACATAGGACTAACGGTTTTACGTGCTTTCCGAAACACGCAGGTCTAAATACCGCCGGTTTCTAAATTTCGAGTATCTATTGTGAATTTCTTGACAGCGAAACCTAATATCTATATTTAGCCCTACCGGGGAATCAAACCAGGAACCTTGTTATCAGCAGTTCTACTCAAAAACTATAAGACCAATAAGTCAGTTCAAATAAGATATCATTGGTAATCATAATCAGGGCAAAAAGTATTCTGTTGCCGTGTGAACCATCTTTAGACCTCTCCTAATCAAATATACAAGTGTCTGCCTCCTTTATAGAATATTTACTACTCTTACCTTTGGCTATAAACTAAGGGTACTGATTTAGGTGACCATTATTGTAGTTAATGGTTATTTGATTATTTTGAAGCTATGAAATGTAAGACAAATTTTAGTCGTTTCAGAACTATCATTTAGTATGGCTTTACTAATAATGCCTCATCAACACTTGGTATATTTATTAGATAAATAAAAATATTGCAAATATGTATAGAATCAACCAACATTTTCCTAGGTTGTTCAATATTTATCCTATGACATCTTATTCTATTTTTTTACTCATCTTAAACCAGCACTCCTAAATCATCCGATCACATTATTTTAATAAAGATTCCCTATTCAGCCGAGATGCGTTCCTCACTCTATTTGTCTGGTAGTAGAGCTATCTCAGGAACTATCAAAGTAATACCAAAGTAAACACAGATTAAAAAGAAGTATTTTTATTCGAAAAATTAGGCTTAAGCTATGCATATATAATCACGCTAAGTCTCAAGGGATGCATGACAAACGTGACACTAAAAAAACCAAACGTTTGTTTACACATAGCTTCGTTCTTAAACATACTCGTACGCATTGTGACATTACAGAGTACACCCAAATTCTAAATGTAGTTCCTTGTTATAAACGTCTAGTAAAAAACAAGAATATACAATATTTAAATAAAACGTCGGAATGCTGACAGAAACCATGCAGTGTTACTCTAAAACACGTCAATTAGTAAACAGGCGTAAACCGCAGGCATTCGGTCGAGCTCGCCGCTCCGCGAGGGTTGTCCGCCATCTTGGATCGGGGGTCAAATTAAATTGACATGTGGTTTGTGCAGACATATTGTGCGCGCTCGAAAGCATTGTGTTGACACCCCCTAATTATACAGGTCCGCCGATATGAGCAGATAAAACATGGTAATTAACTTAATACCCGTTTTGAATATTATATGACCCGATTTTCAAGTTGTTCTGTTCTATAAATCACGCCTGCTTCTGCATTGTATCGGAGTACTGTCTAATATTGAAAATGTACAATATTATGTTACACTAACTTTCAATCATTAGCAAACCACAAACTTTACTCAGAAATTTAATAAAAATATCAAATTATTGCGAACGAAAATCCTTTCGAATGTTTAACATGCAAAATAACATTTTCATAAAATACCTTTAATGTTATGCAGCCTGAGGCAACGAGCGTCTAAATTATAAAACGTGGTCGACGAGAAGAGGACGTAATATCGCCAATATCGCCGCTCGAAGGGAAATCTTCGGGAAGCGTTGTCGTTAAATTATCGCATCACATCGAGGCGGGCAGACGCGGCGTCAGCGGCGTGCGGACGCTCCTCCGCTCTTTGCGTCCTCGGTTTAGCATATCGACTGAGCTCGCCAAATTCACACCGAGACATAATATAGACGTTCGGAGGCACCCCGTGTTAAAGCCATTATTGAACCCTAATACTATTTTAAAAAATGGCCATCCTAAAACTGAACGCCTTCGCAAGGAAGGAAAGCTGTTCGCGAACAGACACTTAATAGGATTGGATGAAGATGGCGGAGTAATAAAGCGTGTTCAGTAATGTATTTATAGAAGATGTGCCGGCATCGCCTCGTTGCACGGATCGCCTTCAATTTACTGTTCAAGATTACGATTAGCTTTTCGATCGAGCTTTATATTAAACCCGCCGTCGCCGCGTCGGGGACCAACCGACGACACAAAGACCGAAGCTCTCCGCACTACGTCAAAAATATCAATTACTATATTACTGACTCGACGCTACCGTCTAAGAACAACATTGGTTATAACTTTGTTAATTATTATAATGGAATAATACATCGTGATAATTCAATTAAGCAGCTAACAGTCGTAAAAGGGCATTTGGGGAAGTCAGATTACCCAAGTTATACTCAAGCTGTAGTTTACTAAAGTTACATTCGCGCGCTGCTGCGCACGTGCAACTCAACTTTATATTAGTTTAATATACGGGCTCACGTACTCCTGAAAGGTATTTACGAGGTGACCCCCAAACAACAAGCTATAATACCGATACAATCAATATCAACTACAGATTAATTACTCGTACTTGTAACAACAACGTAAGGGGTGGATTCATTGGATTTGCGGACATCAGCCGGTATCATTACTGTGATACGAAAATAAACGAATGTAGATAATGGACGGCGGGATCAATACAAAGTAATCGCAAGCGGATCCAATAAGCCCGGCCAAAACAACGGGGGGTCGCATCGGACGGGATCGGAGGCTGTGAGCCGAACATGGGGAAACAATATGGCGGCATGCAAATAGCTCGGCCATTATCGCACCTGGGCAGCGCGAGCCGCCCCGACGAGTAAACAAGATTACGGGAATTGAATGGCTAATTAGGGGAAAAGAAGCGAGCCCAGCTAGCACACTGAGTTATCTCACCTCGTTGCTGCCATATTTCACAACGCTTAACTCGCCTTTATTGTTTGGCCGCCTCTTGTTTAGCTAAAGAGCCTTGTTAGCTTATCTCCTGAAGCCTAGGTAGACTGCATTAACTGCCGTCACGGCCAGGAGCTAAGATTTATTGCGCTACAAAGCTCCTAACACCGCTAAATAATAAGCGACGCGACGGTTTGCTAAGCTGTTAACGACGCCGAAGCTTATACATCTTCAAAATAAAACCACCGGCAACAAATTCATTATGTGAACCCGTTTATCAAAATATAAATACTGTAGTAATTGGTTCTGTTTAACTGGTTATAGGCGAATAAGTATTTTATATGACCCACATGATAGATAAAGTCATTAACAAGGTATACGTGGCAACAACAAAGTTACTTGTACATGGCAATATTGGTCATCGACAGAAAACAGGCTCTGGCTGCGGCGGCTCGCGGCACCGACCTCATCACACAAGAAAGCACTTTATCATTATTCAATTAATTAATTAGTGACTTTTATAGATAATAAACTGAACGTATTTACGAGTCAGCTTGGTTAATTTTATGTTATCTGTTTAATTGTATGAGCCCCCGGCGTCGTCGGTTGGGTATTATCACAGTATCACCCGACTCGTTATGTCCCCACTATATTATGCCTACGATATGTCGATCACGTTTAATATGATCGTCATAAAATTACTAATAATATTAATTGAGCTTTTTATTTAATTATCCAATTTTGATAAGAGGTATTAAAAATAATAGAAGTTGCCTCGTAGTTGTTGACCATATTCGATGTTCCTTACATTTCTAACGGGCTACTAACATCATGTGACATTTTAATTGTGCCTATATACCTATGAATTTCAAAAGATAAATGACTACAGATTGCCTTAGTGGCAGAGTAGATTCGAATATAATAAGGTACAGTGCTGAAATTCCAAGTAAAATCTAGAGATTTAACTTGGAATTTCAGCATAATACCTTACTTAGTTACTCAACCTAGAGGTCGAATAAACTTTTTATATCAAGCAATTATTTTATATATGGCAAAAAGCTTGATTACATTACGTATAATTTAACATGAAATTTTAAATCAAAATTATGTTAAACAATTCTGCTTATACGTATTCCGTAAGAGCAAAAATCGAGCCTTTTTGACGTTTAGTCAATAGATTGTGCCGTCACCGAGTAATCACAGCTGTCAGTTTGCGATCACAACTGTCAGTTTGCAATCGCTGTTTCTTAGAGAATCAGCCGGCTGATCTTTCTTTCCTTCGTTGCAAAACTTGACCCCTATTCAAAAAGCACGACATTAAAAGGTCACACAGGTGAAGTCTAACGGTAGCTAATGAGCAATTAAAATTATAGACACAGACAAGGAAAATTATATTACAAAACATGTTATCACAAAGAGGTCTTTACACTGTGATGTTATGGAGGGTCGCGTATAACATTTTAGGCTCATTAAACGAACCGATAACTAGTTTGAGAATATGTACCTACTTGCTACAATGTTAAAATGTAAACATGGCTGGCTTGTTATTCTAGTGCTTACGGACAATGACTGCTAAGCTGGAAGTCGTGGGTTCGATTCCCACCCAGGACAAATCTTTGTGTGATGAGTACGATTGTAATAATTGATGTACTATTTGTATGCATTAAATAGGTATGTTTATCAGTTATCTGGTTGCCATAGTACAGGCTCTGGCTGATTTAGGATTAGACGGCCGTTTATAAGTTGTCGTAAGATATAAACGACTAAACATCGTACGTTCAGCTTTTAAGTCACAGCTGGTAGCTTTTTCAACAACAATCTCATTGAGTAACATAGCAATAAAAAAATCAAAATGATAGCACTTGAATCTGCCATAATTTGTCACAGCTATAAGCTTCACATCGTATAAACCCGCATAAAGCGAAATCCTGAATAATTTTATTGATATACATTCGTAAATCGAAGGTGTAGAAACGATACGCGTCACAATGTTTATCCTCAAATAAATCCGCACACAGCAAACAACAAACAGACGGCACAGAAAGCAGTAAACAAAAACGTTTGACCCTTACGTAATGACCGGTCTGTCTGTCTACTCTAACTTTCATTTACGGGTTCGATATGATTTAAAGAGGCTCGTCCGCACCGCACCGCGACGTTAAACTTAATTTAATTACACATAGAGCTTGTCTAAGCCCACACAGAATCTAGTTACTACAAGATTAATGAATCCCAACGATACAGATACATGACTTATTCTGTTACAGACGCCAATATTTTATGCCCACGATTTCATGATTTAAAACGCTGAGGCTTCCTCGCTAAAGACACCGCTCAATTTAAATTAAATAATATCACTAATGATAGATATTTATTTCTTTCTTCGGCACAAATTCCTCATTAATTTGTGAAAGCTTTTAGTGACCCGAGATCCCGAAAGCCAAACACTTTGTCTAGGCGAAGCCAGAAAGTTCCATAATTTCTTTGCCGAGATAAGAGGCGAAAGTTCACGCAGGAGCGGAGATTTATGACATCACCGTCGTTCCTTTCACTAAATAATAAAAGGCCCGCTGTAAAACGCGGTGGAGGCATAAAAGTTTTACGTCCATACAACCCGTTGGTGTACGTAAACGGAGCATATAGGGCGCGTCGTGTTAGGACGCCAAATCTCCATAAAGAGTAATCAGTGTCGGCACAATAGTCCGTTGCCCCATAAATTGTAACGCCAACGTACGTTCATTTTGTCTTGATTCGCGTCGAGCATAATTTGAGCTCGGCCCGTCCCTGAGACCAAAAATTATGAATATAATTCGGCATAAACAGTAATAATATAATAGTGACTTGTTGCTCTGGTTGCGTTGCGGGCGGTACGAAAATGTGGCGGCGGCGGCAGCGTGCGTGGTGTGCGCCACTTGAACGTCGAGGTTGCGTGTAGCTGAAGCCACAACGTCACGTTATGACAACAACATCTGGCCTGCTGTGCTGCTAAGAAATTACTATTGCTACAATTTAGCTTGTCATTTCACGAGGATAGCTCCGTAGGATAGCCTTGTTACTGGTACCAATTAAATATTTATCTAATTTATGGCGAGAGCGTAGCGTAAATCACTTGAGATATTGTTCATATTCGGCTTCGTAGTGGTTAGTGAACTGACATTGTTAAAATAATCGTACTAACAATCGTTGTTTTTACCCGCCTTTTTCAGATTCAAAACATTAAGTAGGAGTAAATAAGAGGTTAAAAACTCATTTTTACGGCGTTATATTGATCTAACTATCAAACGATAAACTCCAAAAGGTAAATATTAGTGTACAGCGTACCACGGTTCTCTTCACTTTTCTCCTTCATTGAAACCTATAACTAATATCTTCTTTAGTTGACAAAAACCACTAGAAGTAAATGAATAGTAAGTAGTTTTACTTTAATTTCTTGCTAAGTAATAATATCGTCTCTGGAATGTATTCATTCATTGCATTCAAAGGTCAGTTTCAAACTTTCAATCAAAGCGGACACAAGTGAAGCATAGAATTTTCAAACAATCGGATCTCGTCAAAGTTGCACTTTAGTCAGAGGTTCAAGCTGCGATCAGCGTCTGAATGATTTAATAAACGCCGCTTCGCCAATTGTTACTACAGTGGAACATCCTCCTCAAAGTCCTACCTTACCTTAATAACGCAAAATACATTAAATTGTTACACTAGTTAGAACTAAGTATGAGAGTGGATCTCCGATCAGTCACTTTAGTAACTAAAACTATAGTATTGTTAAACTGCCTAACTAATTAGTCATTATGTCCAATCCAAACAAAAGAACAACAGAGTAACTTAACTATTTATTATTGTGATTCAATTTATTCAAGCGATCCTTAGCTTCAGACCGCCTGGAGACACGGTAAATAATTTACACAAATAAAATCGTGTACTCATTTTCAGATAAGATTTATCATGTTTTCATAAATATACTTCTTTATGCTAAATAACGTGATGCAGTGACTAAGCTAAAACACTTCATTGTTAATATAATTATCTAAATTGCAAGCGTCCATAGGCTACGGTAACTGCTCACCATCAGGCGGGCCGTATGCTTGTTTGCCTCCTTGGTAGTATAAAACAAAAATTTAAAAGAGGTTAACATTTATGACTTTTTTTATATGGGGTGAGACAAGTTTACCATGGTAAACGAAATTGAAAATTACCTATCTACAGGTGTGAAATATCAATATTGTTAAAAGTTTTTTTGTAGAATTTCATAAAGCTTTTTATATATTGCGAAATATGTGTTATACTTATAAGATCAGATTAACAAAACAGCGCCGTGCTTTGATAAAAAAGCTTACATTAGTTCTCGTAACATTGTCCGGGTTTTTATATTTCTATTGTAATGTGAATTTTACTTCATCTTTTATTAGGTACCTACGTCATACTTTTGAAATTCAATAGGGGATAAACTGTTTGTAATATAAGCAGCCATTTATTGTAGATTTCATGTGCCTTCTATTTATTATTTTTTGTTTTCTCGTGAAACAACCAAACCAAGCAGACACTAAGTAGTCCTCAGAGGTTTTCAGTCAGCAGAGACAAGCTTACAGTATTTTAAATACACCATCAAAAACAATAAAAAATTACGAGGTATAAAAAAGCACTATTTTTATGGAAAGTAGTGCCTTGTCCAATGTCTTACCACTTGCTCTAATAATCAGGTAAGCTAATTGCTGGTCAGTTATCATTGGCAATAAAAAAATCCAATCGCCTATCATAGAGATAAAATCGCGTGCTCCAAACGTCCAAATGTGTAGCTGTTACTTTGGCACTTGAAATTTTTGCTGTACGAGTACGTTCGTAAGGCTTGTTTACAGCTTTATTGAGATCCCTATCTGCTTATAAATATAATAAATTACTAACTTTTTTCCTAATTGGATTCCTAAATAGGTAACTTATTGTTACTGGCAGCACCATTTACGGTTAAGGCTTACTACTTAAATTTTAAAATGACTCAAATTATACTGCAAGGAACGCCAGTACCTAATCATATTTATCAAAAGCCTTATTTAAACAATGCCTACACAAAACTGTACATGTCTTAAGTTCATTAAACTCGTTGTTTGTGTTTCTCTAATCTGGCGATCAGACGCATTCTCGTTGGTTGTAAGACTACCAGATTATGGGTTAACATGTGATTGTAACCCGATATGACACGCGCGGGCACGGCGACGGCGACGCTACGGTACGCCATGACGACCTCTACCTACGTGTCGTAATTTAATAAACCGCTTTAAACCCTCTAATGGAAGGTTCAGCTTCAGAAACCAACGTTAAGTAGTCCACTTTACCTTGAAAACAATGTGAGAAATCTCAGAACATCGTCTAGGTACACAAGTCGTTTCAATCGTTTCGAATTAAGATCACGCACATTTTACTCTCGATACACTGAAGTGACGCGAGACCTAGTTTCTGTTAGTAATTACTTTGTTACTTTAAATGCTGGTAGTCCGTTAGTAAATGTTACTTTGTCCTCATTAGTTTTATACTAAATCTGCGCGCTCTAGACATGTTGATCTCAGATCACAATAAAGTTCTAATTGTAGAAGTTAAATATTAAATTAAATTACATTAGGATTAGGCAGTACTTACTAATTATAATAAATTTTGAAACAAGTCCCCTTTCCTATTTAAATATTAGTCGACTGAAATTGTACCATACATACGAAGGCTCGTGTAGAGATGAGATACGTAATTTTCCAAGATATTTGTTTTTGTGAAATATGGCAAATTGAATACGAATCTTGTCAAGTCGCGCCACCTTTCCGTATTCTTAAGACTTCTTAAGATTGGCACACAGGGACAGATTAGAATGTCAACTTCAAAAGCTTCAATCTAACTCGGTACATGATACTCGTCACTTTATTATCAGATCCGACTCTGACCAATACCAATAAAATACTTGCGTCTCTCAAAGCAAACGATATATTACTATTACGTAAGCGGATTATTTCAATCTCCAATCAGACTAATGGTAAAACAAAGTTGTGAATAAGCAATTTTTCAATATTATTTCAATATAAGTAGGATGGGCGTCTATCCGTTGTGTGGCATTATCGCGCGATCTGAGGTACACGGCCGGGCGGCAGGCGGGACCGTGCGGTGACAAACAACATTCGTGGACGACATTTATGCGACGTCATGGCCCTCAATAGAAATGCTTCGATTTACGTTCCTCTTCTACTTTTTATCAGACGTCTTTTTTATTCATTTTGTGGCACAAGCCATTACATAAAACTGTTATACCTGAAACATCGCTGACGCCAACTTGCTCGTCTCAGCGCTCAGTCCTGCATTTGTGCAGCGAACGTGGCACTTTTGTCACGGTGAATAAGAAATAGCATTATATTTTTCATGTACCTAGCTGTTTACTTAGACGAGATTACTGACCTTTTTGTAGAGCGTATAAATATTTAAGAGGATCTTTATATCTTTCTTGCGGATTGACTCAGTTGAGTAAAGAAAATTTTCATTTTCATCCTGCTTTTAACAAACATCAAAGTGTTAGCCAAAAGCATGTTATGAAAGGCTTTTTAAACGAAACCGAAACTGTCACCAGCTGCTAACAGAAAATAATCAAACGCTATCTTTAACTCGGGCAACTGATAATAAGAGTTAAAGATCAAAGAAACGTCTTTCAAAATTCTGTGATTAAGACAATCCAATTTTCAAAACTGGAGTACTTCAGCATTAGGTAGATACTTAAAGAACGTCGAATTTAAATGTCTTCGGCAAAAATTGAAGGCAATACCAACCCGAGATCAAAGCGATAGCGCCACTTCAACTTTTTTGTGGAACCGATACCTACTCTTCATTTCCTTTTTAATACGGATTCAATATACCGATAAGGACATCGGAAAAAAATTACAAAAATCAATCTTGGTATTATTGAATGTATTTATTTTGGGCCGTAAGACGACAGAGGAAGGTGTGGCTAGCGTAAATATTCGTATTCATAAACAAAAATAATAGTTGAGACCGTAGAGCTTATAGAATGAGCTTTGATCGAGATTGCAGTAAGACAATGCCTTCACGGTGGCGATGGCAGCTTGTAGGGGAGCCATTTGTATTCGTAATGGTAGATCGAATTTCGTATTTGTTCGTGGGGTCGTTAACAGCACCTTCGCGCTTGTTTATAAAGAAAACAAAACCCTTTATCCACCGCGAGTCGCGAGGGCTGCGGCGCCGTCGAACGCTGAAACCTTACTCCCACTTTTCCTACCTAGCTGTCGTATGAATAACAATCTAACGATTTAACTGAATGTTCTAAATGTATGTGAATTTATTACTACAATGTAAACATCTTGATTTACATAAGACTAATAAATTATGTCTGTAGCATTATTACGTATGACGATAAATCATAAAATCAGCATTTTCATGGTTACATTATGCATTGTTCCGAATGTTCTGGTTAGCTTAAATTTTATTAAAAACTGAACAGCTTATTCAAACGGGTCGACATGTAGTAGAGGCATGAGTACATAGTTATTCATGTCGCCCACTAAGTACAAGGTATGCATGTTTGTAAGTTTTTACGTTGTTTTTAGATCGTTGGATAGATACGGCATATCTTAAAGCCGATGGAGCGTGAACAAAAGTCACGCGCCAAGGATTTCGGCATCCACACGTCTCGGCTCGCGTCATCTTGCTCCTCGGTAAAGCGAATAGCTGAAAGCTTCTAAGCGGCCTATAGCCCCGTTTGCTGCCAATCGGTCTGTGCAGACATATCGGCTAAATTAACATAATGTTTGGAGATTTAAAAAAGGATCCCAAAACTAAGGGGTTCCTTAAAATCATAGATACCACATTTAAGGAAAATGAATGGCTATTATTTTGGATAGTTGGAGGTTGTGGATACATGGCATTTTGTTTGGAACGTTTAAAATTGACACAACGTGGACGTCACAAGCTGTGCATATGCGGTGTCAAGATCACGTCGGCGTAGCGTCGCGCCGCCGCGGGTGACACGCGCACCCTGCACCCCGCGCCTCGCCGCCGACACCCCCTCACACCCGCGCTCGTCCTCCTGTTACCCTCAACCCTCGCACCACGCATGCTCCAATTATAATCTGTTTAGGGATGTCTATTGTCGATTAAGATTTTTGTTATGCAAATTATTATTATTAAACCTTGCTGGACCTGGAAATTATGACAAATTGTTACATCAGCTACAAAAGGACCTTCAGAAGTTCAGAAAAATAAAGTATATATTGGATTTATAGCTAAAAGCTAGCCCTAGAAACACCTTTTGTAGTGAAGAGCGAAGGTTTCACGTATGTATCGTCAAAAAAGCGACTGCTAAGCACTATAACCAGCCGAAGTGGATAACTCGATAGCTCGACATGGGATAGGGCGGCATTATCCATCGGGTATGATGCGCGCGCAGCAGCGTCGCGCGGAGGGCATCAAATCGCCTGCGGAGGGCGGCCGTGCCGCGCGCGTTTTCGTTGTCTCTCCCGCGCGATCATTCGCCACAACACCTCCGTCGTCGGCGAGAGGTGCGCTCGGTGCTCGATGCGCGGTCACTGACCGATACCGTCGTAGAACACTACATCGCACGCTTGACCTCTGGCCGTGCGCGTCCCGCGATCCGACGTAAGAGCCTAGTGCCTCCCGTGGCCGCCCGCTGTCGTACACCACATGCATCAGCAGGTAGCCCGAGCCGACCCTCGGTAGCGTGATATCAAACAATATATCCGTAAGCGACGCAGCACACCGGACCGCTCGCTCTGTGTCCGACTTTAATTTGTTCTTTATTGTTTTTTGGTGTTTACGTTTTACTAAATGTGTTGTTAAATTCATGGAATTCCGATGGACTAAGTCGGTCGTGTAAGTGAATTCGTAAGGGTGCCTTTCGACGACAGGGCGTGAGTTACTGATGGACTGTCTCTTCAAGTTTTATATACGTCTATTTTTATTTGGATATCATATGTAATTTTATATTTACGTGCATATATTAAAAAATTCTCTTAGATCTTTTGATAAGCAATACCGATGGAGCTTTTATAAAATACCTCTCATAAACGTTAAAGAAATTAGTAGATGTTGATATACATCTTCGTTTCTAGTAGTGGGAATGTATGAAATAGAATCTTGAAATATCTTTCTGAACAAACAATTTGTAGTAAGATTAAATCTTTTACCATAATGTATACAATATTTGTAAAGCATGCCGCTTCAAGATACTATATCCTTTCTAAGACACAATAAAATGTCACATTATTAGTGGAACAGCAGTTTATACGCTTGCCAACTGATAAATCTGCAGAACTCGACTGCCAAAACAAAATATATACATACAAGTATATTGTATCCATACAGTTGATCGTATTTTACGACTCACAATCACGTAAATATAAAAATACCTCTTTCCATACAAATGACAGTGATAAAAATTGTTATTTATCATAAATATCTTGTGCGGAGTTTTATTTAGAAATATTATAAGCTTAGCTAAGTACGAGTATTTCTCACTATTGTATAATTTTTATATTTAAAATTTCTTTAGAAAACTAAAACTCATTCATCGATATTAAAAAACTATATCCTTACTAGCTGTTGCCCGCGACTTTACCCGCGTGGATGTCGGTTATCGCGATAAAAAGGACCTCATATCCTTGCTTAGGATACCACCTATCTCCTAGCCTAATTTCATAATGATTCGTTTAACCGTTTAGTCGTAAAAAGACAACAGACAGACAGAGTTACTTTCACATACATAATATTAGTAGGGATTGATTAGATAGAGACGGCAGGGTTAACGATGTTATCATTAATTATAATTTCTTAGTAATTCTAACACATGTTTACTTTCGATTGATTATAAATATATATTTACTACACCTAGACTTATTCTAATAACATTTCTTGATAATGGTGCTTAATTAAAGATAAGTGAATGTTATCTGGAAATAAGTTAAGTTTTACTATACTTAGGTCCTTTAACTAAACAAAATATTTCAAAATACTAATAGTTAATGTATACTAACTATACTTTATTTAAGAATATATCGGACAAATTCAAGTATAAGAATTATATTTAAAGACGCATGTAGCGTCTTACCAATAATACCACAGGTATTTGCACGTTGCCGATACATTTTTTACACTAGGGCTTTAGGATGGAGTATCTCTGGGATAGAAAAACGTTTCTTCCAAAAAAAAAGCACTGGAGAACTATACTCACACATAGGAACACAACTACACCGCTGTGTGTAGTTATTTGGCTGTGGTCTTCTGTAAAGTGGAGGTCCTTCTCCAGTTGGGCTTGCTCGCTAGTACGGTGCCCTACCTATCTTGCTAGGTCAAACAAATAAATCAGTTTGGTATAAAAGTTTATACAAATTTTATTTAGGTACCCATCTATTGCTTGTAATGTATGTTTTCATCATAAATCACTATTAAAACGAACCTAACCTGACATTATTACCTAATATATTACGTTTAAGAATTTGTTAATATCTCTATAATTTGTTAATGTCAGCTCAAAATAGCCATATTGTTGAATGTCATCGAATTTACATAATAATTGAACAAGTCAGTCAAGTTTTTATAAACTTGTCTTACTGTTGCGACTTTTGCTGACCAAGTGTAGTCTTGCACCTGCATAATAACGTCATTATTGTAGCAAACCATATGTCCCACCGCTGGGCACGGGTCTCCTCTCCTCATAACACTTCAATGATAGTAAAATTAGTTGGTCCAGTGGTTACCTTGTCTTTTACCACTGATGCGTAATATTTCGATGCCCTTAAAGGACGTAACATCGATGTGATCCATAAGTGGTTGTTTTGAGTCTGGGTATAATCTATAAATACTTTTTAAGAGACAGGCGAACATACCTTAAAATGTTAGTACCTAATTATTAAACTCTAAAAGAAATAAATAATAAAAGTCAAGGATAAAAATACAAACCTATACCCAATTCAAGGTCACTCGAATAATAAATACCGGAGATAACTACGTAGAAATTAAATATAGAAACAATACCCGATTCAGACAAGGTATACAATCAAAGCAAATAAATGAATTTTGTTATAATTCTAATATAAAATCTTGTTACCTTTGATTCCGAATTTGGCATCCATAATACACATGGTAAACATCCTACTAATATTATAAATGCGAAAGATTGGATGGGTGTTTGTGACTCAATCACGCCAAAACGGCTGAACGGATTTGGATGAAATTTTGCGCAAAAATAGATTATGATCTGCAATATCACATAGGCTACTTTTCATACCTGGAAAATTGTACACCTCTCGTAGGATAAATTTGTTTTTTGGTTTTACAGGCGGAGCCGCCAGTACCTACTGTAATGTTTCTAAATACATACTTACATATTTTATAAATTAAACCCAGCCACAGAACAAATAATTCTCAACCCTAGCTTAGCGTTCAAGGTCACTTTAAACCACTAGACAAACATTCCAGTCAATTAAACATACAAAATGTACAATATTGCCAACAAAATTAAAAATTGATTACAAGGTCAAATCTGAATAAATTTTACCCTCACATATGCAAATGAAGCTACCTACTTCTTATAAAATATTTAACGTACCTTCACAAGCACTTAAAAGTATAAATAATTGAGTGTGAATTTGTCTCCAGATTCGACAAAGTAAAATACCCATACAAATCTCACAAGAAATACTTTAAAAATTGCCAGTAAAATGCCAAATATTTTTAGCTAGACACTCTCGGCTTTGCTCGCATACCGATGGTAATCATATAAAAAAAGTTAAAGTTACTAGTTTCCACCCACACCTTCGCCCGCACGTACAACCCCACTGAAACAGTGTTGAACAGTTTATTTTTTTAGCATATCTGCTATTCCAGACTATATTTTATCTCTGTGCCAAATTTCATCCAGATCTGTTCAGCCGTTTTGGCGTGATTGAGAAACGAACATATCTATCCAAATTTTCGCTTTTATAATTTTCATAAAACATATGTATGTGTTAAGATGTTGTTTAACAATACACTGTGGGATTTCCAAAACTCCCCACACTAGGCAATGCCTGTCCCACAGGGAGTTAACAGTTTAATATTTTAACAAGCCGGCTAAATTGATAAATATACTATTTGACCGCAACAATTCTGACTCGAAACTTTGTAATGGTAACTTCTTTAGGTCTCCAAGATTGCTCCGGTTTTCTAAGAATGAATCGTGACCTCTGCATGCTTCGATAATCACGTATAGCTGTTGGTCCGATAAATACTTATGTCCTCCTTCAGCTCTATAGCAAACCGATCAGTATAAATTACTTTTGCATTCATAATATTAGCACAGTCTAAGGATCTATCATCATCATCTAAGAGTTCTTTACACTGTAATATTAATATGATATACCTAAAGGATTTTCTTACTTACGAGTATAAAGGTATTTAAGCAGTAACAGAGTAGAGTATGATATTAAAGCTTATAAAATGTAATTATACCATTGTGTAGCAAACTACACATTTTCAGTCTCTGTAACTTAAATAACCTAATGCATGCAGTAACCATTTTAGATAGATACGTACGCCACCGCACAAAAGCACATTCTGAAACAAAGACTCGTAAAACTTGCTGAAAGCTTTACTTCAGTCAAGAAACTCATTATTTTGATTGTCTATTTATCACTTCAAATAACATTAAAAAGGATCAACACAAAACCTTTTTACGTTATGATAGAACTATGTGTTTATGTATTTTAAAATTTTACGCTTTTCACTATAAAAACCGTATTAAAATGAAATCAGAAACAGACTATTTTACCTTAAACACCATGTATAATTACACCGTAACTATAATATGCTTATATAATCGTATCATAGCACGACACAAGTATACGAATACGTATACATATATACATTTATACGCCGAAGAAGTCTCACGGTGCCTATTAACGATGTGGAACCATATGCAAGAACCGCTGGCTGGCGGAGTAGGTATTAACGGCAACTTGAACTCAAGCCCGGACATCAATTAGGTTCGACTTGTTCTCGCAATTATGTGCTCAAACTAAATTGCTGGAAGATTCGTTGGACGTTAATGGGTCCACTAAGTCGCCACGGCACATGCTTGAGATAGCAAGCCGCTCTTGCGTTCACACGCTAACCTATGTCACGTCTTTATAGAATCTATCACAATTTAGTCAAATCATTGTTCGTTTCACACATATCGTCTTGTGTCACGTGTCAAGAATGATATGTCACGCACGGTACGGTGTGGCGGCCTAATGTCCTCGGCTAATGCGGCGCTGGTCCGACAAGAGGACAATTTCCGGGCCCGCCCCTACCTTCCCGCCATTACGCACTAGAAACAATTCTATAACCATTATAATCATTAATGATGCCGCATAACCATTAATCCTCCTTACATTGATTTTGTCTTTTCACCATTACTTACTATCTGAAAATCAATATTTCAAACGTCGCGGCTCGTCATTTTTTGATTTATTGTAGGGATCCAAAGTGCTGTTTGTTTTAGTAGTTTACTTGGAATATTGATTACTCCAGGCTTGCGGAGTTTACATTTATTCTTCCTTGTAAGCACGTAATACTTTTAGAGTCATTCGAGAGCGAGTCAGGTGTCACAGTGTATGTTGAAAAACTTTTGGGTGTAAACCGTTTTGTTTTTGCCCGATGTCTGCAGGCGACAATACTCTGTGTGCTGACAGATGCAGGGCTAATGACA
This sequence comes from Trisateles emortualis, assembly GCA_947095525.1. Classification (NCBI taxonomy): domain Eukaryota; kingdom Metazoa; phylum Arthropoda; class Insecta; order Lepidoptera; family Erebidae; genus Trisateles; species Trisateles emortualis. The sequence goes on along the minus strand of OX352736.1, from coordinate 8,829,326 downwards.
AATTAACCGTTAAAAACTCGTGGAAAGGCGGGAAAAAGACTAAAAAAGTGGCAGAGTAAAAAGTAACGACTCGCGGCTTTTATCTCCGAACATGTTTCGCAAAGGCAACGTTTATTTTGGATGACCACTCTGGTATTGTGGAGTGACGACGCGACGCGACGACGACGCTGGGCGAGCGGCGCACGTGGCCTCGCCGCGCCGCGACGACCATCTTTATCAACCGACGTCCGACGTAATTATCGTTTACCAAATCAAAAACCGTTTGATCTCTATTTCAAATCCAGTTGGAAACTCGTTATTTTTATTAAATCCCAAGAAATAAACAACTGTGTTAAACAAATAACATGATTTTATTACGATTAAGATGTTATAATTAAAATGTTTGCGTCATAACTTGAATTTACGTATTGCTGTCTAGATTAAGTATAGGAATTTACTGAGAAATAAATTCAATTGGTCGCGTACCAATACAACGGATGTAGGTATGTAAACAACAGCTATCATCGATATCCAGTAAATTATAATCTTCGCACGCGAGCGTGGATTGCTCCCACGATAATTACATCAAGTAATGTGTGCAGCAAATCATACACTACGAAATGAGGCATAAAATGTTAGAGCAGAGGCTTGGGAACGAGACGGGCGTGCGTAATTACCCGACGAGAATGTGGCCAAGTCCTGCGGCCGGGACAGCCTCCGACCGCGTCGCTAAACTAGGAATAAAGTGCTCAGTGCGGTACCCTTAACTCGTTAATTACACTCGGGAACTTAATATACTTACCCATTTCAAATTTTACAACTTTGAATAACTCCAAATGTTCAGGATATCAAGTGTACTTAAAACAATATTTTTAATGAGTATTGTCGGGTAAGAGCGATGTATGTCGAAGAACCTACTCGTTTCCTCGGGGCATCTATTAAACGGACAGGAATCGTTTCCCACAGCCCGCTCTCGGCTCGTCACGGAATCAATATCGTCTTTTATCTTATGAAACGTGCTCCACATACACACACCATCGCAGCTCGCGCACGCACACAAGGGTGTATCCAGGGTTGGTAACGTACCAGAATAAAATGTACAAATACAAGGCAGATCGCGATAATTAATCCAAATTTCTTCGCTCTCGCACGTGTTTGTTCGCACGCTCTCTAAAACTCGGCAGATTTAATTAAACCTCCCTCTCGAGTTTGTGATATTAGTTTTCCGTTTAATTATTATGCTCGTGAATCGCGTTCAGTCGTCCGAAATAGCTGACATAGAAAACAACACGGATGTTATAAAAAATAAATTACAAATTTATTATCTCAAACGTTTTTTCGTAATAAAATATTATTATAAAATATGTTTGCCTGTTCACCAAGTTGGTTAAGATTTCAAATATCAAATAAAGCTTTAAATTAAAATCTGTGAACTCATAGGCAGTCCTATCATTGACATTTGTTCCTGCCGCTTAGAAACTCCAAACTTTAACGCCAATTAAAATAGCTGAGAAACTTTTTTGTAGCGCAGCGGCTGACGGATGCCGAAATTTATTTAGGCCAGTCAGTGAAGATTAATACGGTTCAAACGAACGAGGCTCCTTGTTAATGTTAGTGTAAATACACTGACTAAAACGTGTTTATTAGTGTACAACTGGTCTGTTCAAGTATGGCATAGAGGCTGGAGCACTCCGAATACAAACAATACTGTGTAATTGGTGCAGTTGTTATGCAACAATGTTTTTACGCTACTACTGTTGCGGAGTCGGTTGGGACCAATAACGAGTCCATTGTGAGGTTTATTCTTGTTCAAATTGAAGTGGCTCGTACTACTTATCTTTAGGGAGTATTGCGCCGAGCGCTGCAGTGTTTCGTGCAAGTTCAAGTGCAACAACAGGCTTCGGCATACATCACTCCGGTCAGAAATACATCAGTCAGCGTCTAAGGCATGGGAAAATGTTCGAGTGAGACGCGACCCGCTTCCTACTTGCCATATATGAAACAACCGCTATTGCACAAGCACGCTCGCGCTCGTACAACTCGGGAATCCAAGGCCTTGAGATATTTACTAAACAATGTCTATTATGATAAGTTTTTGTCTTTAACTAGGAGAACTGTAGTCGCAAAGCTAATATTTCTATACACAGAAGGATATCCCATCCCATACACTCACTTGCAAATAAAAAGCAAGAAATACACTACATAAGTAAGTTATATATAATATAAGTATATCAGAAATATTAAATAATACGTGACGTAAATCATTACCTCAGTAACATACTTATAGATAGGTTGAATAAATAAAAAAGTATTTTTAAAATTCTCAATTAATACAAAAGTAGATTATTAAATTAAAGTAAAATTTTAAAGCCGTAATATCTGGTTTATGAAAGTTTCTGGTGTTTTGTAATTATATTGTGTTTTTAATTATAGTGTAAAAAAACAATCTCTATAAGGAAAGCAAATTTTTTTAAAAAAACACGCACCTATTAAGTAATATAACCGTGAATGTTAACTTTCATTAAGAAGTTTTACTATAATTTCATAAGTCCGTGCAAATTATTGGAGTTGAAATATTAAATTGAAGAAGAACAACACCGCTAAAGTTGATTCTAGGAAACGTCCACAGTTTGAAAACTCGTGGCAAATCCACTTCGTGGCTCGTCGATATACCTCGATGTAATACAAAACAAAGTTTAGTCACTGGGGCTTTAAAATTCCCTAATGTTTGTCAAAACATACTTAAATCTGTCAGGAGGCGCTTAAATCAATTTATTATACAGGTACTCGAAGACACTTCGGCAACGAGCATGTTTACCCGCATGTATGTATGTAAATCTTGCATTCGTTGCTTCTTCAAAAAGCCGTATGGAAAACTCTAAGCCTCTTTTATATTCTTATTCCTTATCCTTGCGGGATAATTCGGGCCCATAGGACAGGTTTTTACATAATTTTACCGCATCCCTTTCTATTGGCAGTACGTTTTTTGCAGAATCACATTTTTTCGGGCATTTTTATTAGTCACACGGTAACGCGTCGCTAAATTAGAAAACATTCAATAAATCACAGGAGCGTAATTCAATTTCGCCGATCGTAAATAAAATTTGTACGAAGGGTATGTAACGAGTTTTAAAAACAAACATTTTAGAGAACAAAAAGGGTAAACGGGTGTACACCCGACGTATTTGTCGCGAACAATATTTGTGAGGGTAATTGTTAGAGATGCAAAGTGCTCAGATCAAGCGGCTCTCGGCAGCCGGCAGGGGAACAGGTCTTTGAACTAACACGCTGTTGGTCGTTGTACACATATTACACATGCAGTAAACTGTGTGCAGCATGTACTATGGACTATGAACGCGCTGTGTCCTATTGAGCTTTTATTTGCTGCTCGTTAGTACGCAGTGGTTTATTATTATGCATCTGTAACATTAATGTAAGTCCATGTGATTCATGTTTACACGGGGAATGTGCGTAAAGATTTATGACACTGTAAAATAGTGTAAACATTGCTTACCTTTTTTATCGTCGCACTATTCGTAACAAAAGACTGTAATTTACTCGTTTAGGAATATACATTTAAACAAAAATAAACAAAAGATCAATCGGAATAAACGGACACTTATCTTATCATTCACAGTAATTTAGTCGAACGATTCCCGTGGCCGGCCCGACCCTCGTCCACTCGATAATCGTATCGATTAGATACTTTCTCCTTTCTCATCTCTACTTCGATTACCTTGCATTCTTTTTACTTGACCTAATGCCATCATTAGCCTTTCCCACTTAACTTCCCCACCGAGCGAAATCTTCCCTACTTAAATATAACGTGAAACGTTACGAGCTACGAAATCTCACGTGTTGACTACACATACAAAAAATAAAACCATATGCGACTAATTTGTGTTGAAAAAAAGGTAATAAATCTACTAAATATGAAGTTTGCGAAAGCTATAAAATGTGATGCGGCTTGTCTCAAAAGGCACCCTCGGTTCTACAAATCAATGTGATTCACACTTTACACAATATTGTTGAAACACAATAGGAAATTCAACCGCATGCCGTCTGTAGAACATGGGTGTGCTGTCGTCCTGTTGCGTCAGGTCTATAACAGTCCCTCGTCTTACGTATGCTTCGGATTTTTTGTGTTCAAGTCTAATAACTCGATGAGCTTGACGGCACCTCGGCGCGGGCGCAAAAAATGACAAAAGCTCGTAAGCTCGGCGAGGGTCGGGGCGGGCTGGCACAAGGTAGATGCAACGGCCGTCAGTCGGCCGCGCACACCCGTAGGGCTACGTATACTCGCGTCGCGGGACTGCGCACGCAACGAGATCACTACAATATATTTTCGTAATTTTCAGTAGAACATATTACAATAAAATTTATACAAGTGTGGTTAAAAAATGTTGAAGAACAATATTTAAACAAAACAGTGAATTTAGTTTGTTTATATCATGATGAACGTATATACGATAGTGTAACGATGTAAGTGATAAGACTACAGTGAAATGTTGAGTTTGGAGATCATTCATTAGTGAAGTGGACTTTGTAAAGCGAAGCAGGATGACGATGAAATCGCTGAAATACAGCGAGCGGGATGATATGATGGAGGGCTTCAGCCCAGTACCTCCACCACTACCCCGCAGACAACCAGTCAGAAACATCTATGCCGAACCCTTCGTAGACCCTAGGTAAGTTACATTTGCTATCGAAACACCTTTTGACTAACACCAATGCAGGTAAGTATCTTACTTATAACTCTCAACATAATTATCCTCTTTTGCACTCTATTAATCATAATAAACCTTAAAATAAATAAACAGATTAATTTGTAAAACGAAGTACTTATAACACTTGTCACAATAAGTGCGATAGAACACGATAGAGGTGTAACACAATCTATATCGCTTACGATTTACTTTTGATTTTTAATCCGCTTAATACATTAAGCCTCAGATAAAATTCTTTAAGCTTTTAAGATAAGTATAATACAACTAGGAGAATTTCTGAACACGAAAATAAAATATTCAACAACAATAAGATAAAACACATTAGTGAAGCCGATGACAACGCACATAAATTACTTGAGCTTTTGATAAAGCCGACACGCTACAAGCGATTCATAATCGTTTCGAAAACATGACCATTGTGATAAATTATAAATTATTTCAAGACTCTTTTAAGACAACGCAATCTTATAAGAATAAAACAGACCGTGTCTTGACAAGTTAATATTAGATGATAAGCCTCATCCAATAGGAAATATTAAAAGAAATCTTAACGAAATAAGGAAAATGTTCAATTCAATTTAGTATCTGAATCAGTTGACGGCACTTGTTTACCTTCCCGACCCCTGCTCCGAGAAGGGCGAGCCCTTGTATTCATAGCCGCAGTTCAGAGTAATAATAAAGAGCCTGAAGCCAGAAAACATCTATTTCATATACCGCACGACTACATAAACACGGGACGCTCTGAACCCCACAAACCTCCGAAGACCACAAAACATTATTAAAGTAAGGCACTACACAAAACTAATTCTGCGGCTCTTATTCGGGTTGTCCTTTGGGGTTTCCGATCGGAGTTCTTACAATAAGAATTTCTCATTGCAAAATGTAGTTTAGTAGTTTGCCGTGAGTAAGGGATACGGAACAATATGCATATGGTATGTGTGCTAATGGCGATAGACCGGTCAAATCTGAACGTATGTATGCTTCTATATGTTCAGTCATAAATCATATTTTTATACTTGGCGCACGTTTGAACGCGGACGGGGTGGTACGGGCAGCGTAGATAGCGCAGTTATTGCCATCTGCGACACCCCAATCGCCGCAGCTTAATTTCAACAGATTCGAGGGCGAATCCGAACTATTAATACCACAGCATCAATACGTAATATTCCAACATCAATGAAAATACACTGTCATTTCTTTTTACCAATCTAATATAACTGTTTATTAAATGGAGGTCTTTAATATCTGATAAAAGTAATTTAATATAATAAAAACTGTTCACACCTGCATATATAACTCATAATTAATCTTACCTTTTAAACGATTAAAGTAACCAGGCCAAAAATGAAATTTATTATTGACTTGTTTAATGATAACAATTTGACACGCTAGAGCGATGATAGATAACGGAAACATTATTTGACGGAGTACTAACTGTGAGTAAAGAATGTAATTTCCTTTACAATGTGTTAACAAGGGCCAAACAACGAGGCAAACTATATGACGGTTAAGTGCACGCAACAATGGTGGATAGATAGCATCGTGGGGCGCCCTTCATGCTCAGGCGCGCCTGGCCACGCTCCCAGAAGGAGACTCACTTGTAACGTCACCCTAGTGTGACGATGTGTGCTTTACCACACACCGACACACGCGCAACTATCTTGTGCTTTCTCAAATATGCTTAACTATGCTCTACATTTTTTGCGCACAATTGGCTAGTCATGCTCTTTAAGAGTACAAAACTTTTTTTTTTTGGTTCTAAAGATTTGCAAAACAAGGCGCTAAGAGGCTCTACAAATTCTTGGAAATTAACATCATCACCTAAGCTTAAAGACTACTGATTAAAGGTTTCCACAGCAATTTAGGTCTTAGCTCACCTGTTCCATCGGTTGCCGTTACCAGGTCGTCGTGAAAAATATACTACGAGTATTAGCAATAATGTTAATTTCTGTAGACATTGGTACTTTTCTATACTTAACTCATGATTGATTTGACTTTACGGCCAACAAAACCCAAAAAAGTACATGGAAGGGTAGTTTGAGAACAAATGAAGTATACTTACAAGTGAAGAAGAAAGGGTACAGGATTCTACAGAGTTCAAACCTGTTTTCTTGATTCAGAAACACGAATATTTCCCTCCTTATATCGCATAAATTCAAAGTAAATTTATTTTGGATATCCTTCACAAAATTACTTAAAAGCATCGAAGTTTCGTAATTAGCGTCGGTGTGTAAACATGAGCAAATGCGTCATATGTCTGCAAAGACACGATCGCCAAACTGTGAGGAGTTAGGAACTGGCGGCAAATATTTGGGCATATATGGAGCCGAGAAGTTCGGCCGAGCAAGAAATGATTTCCATACGGCCCGGACAAGCAAACACAGTTCACCCATCAAACTCCAACACAAACTTGCAACTTAGTTAATAGCGTTTAGACGATCGCAAACGTTGTGCCGACCGAATTCACATTCGCTTTGTGCATCGACATAATTCGGTATAGTTGTTAATTAAACTGTTTCTATTTTATCTTATAATAGCTTCTACCCGCATTGTATATTGATAAAAGAACATGTGGCACTGAGGAATACCGTAGCTTTCTTTATTAAAAGAAATACCGGTATTTTTAAATTTAGCGCTAGCATACGAACTCATAGGCCTATGTCCAGCAGTGGACTGCGATAGGCTGATTGATTGATTGATTGATTGATACGAACTCATATATGAGGGAGGCCTACGTTCAATAGTAGACGTCATTAGGTTGAGATGATGATGATACAAACTCGTCAGCTTTATAATATCAATCAATGGATTTTTTAAACAATATGACTGCTATAAATGTGGAAATGATGGTAAAGTTACTATCGAACTTGCAGTGCATTAATTCTAAATTCAAGCCTGACCCATAGTAGTTTGTGCAATTTAAACATTTTTATCAAATGAGCCATCTGCTAACGGTGAAGAAAAACTTTGCAAGGTAACATGTCTTAGAATTTATTTAGACACGTCTGATCCACCAACCCGTATTAGCACTTATGGCCTAAACCCTATCTATTCTGGATAGAGGAGAGAAGACTCATGCCCAGAAATAGGACATATGTATGTTGGGATTGCTATTATCGGTAGTCTATTGTCGTATTGACTATTTTCTACTTTTATTTTTAAGAGGAAAATGCAGAAAGCTTTTAACGCTGTTAACTTGCTTGCTATAAAAAAAAACAGTATAGTATCTGATTCACCAACCCGCATTAGGCCAGCGTGTGTGAACTTAGGCCTAACCCTCTCTCTCTCTCTTGATAGAGGAGAGGAGACCCGTACCCAGCAGTGGGACATATATGGGTTGTTATTATTATTATATGTATTAGCCCTACCATAACTAAATTTAAATCATCTGTACAGATAATAACTTAACATACCATCAGTACCATCTGGTAACGATATTATAAAAATAATATAATAAATAGGTATTAAAAACACTGTACTGTAGGTACTACTCGTAGTACCAATGTTTCATTAAATTGCTTTCACATGTCATACAATGCATTACTACTAATCAACCAATGATCTTTTCTTACATTAAATTGATACAAAAGAATGTCACCACATATGCAGCGACGCACGTGAAGAAGAAACGTTGTCATTAATCACCCTTCACAATAAATTAACGTTCCCAAACCACAAGACGTAGAGCATCACATAACAGCTATGTTACCGTAAACAATAAGATTGTGTCAACTAACATACGGGGGCAATACTTAGCTAACAAAGCTTTGACTATGCTGAATGCCAATGCTTACGGTTATTACGGACTTTGAAATTGCTTTGCGAAGTGCATTGTCCACTGAAATGCCAACTATCTCTAACAAATATTATCCTTTACTCTCGACTGTTCACACTGTCTGACGGTAGAATGTGACTCAAAAAAAGTACTAGATTGAATTGCAAAAATCTTCTTACATCATTTAAGAAACATCGTTTAGGCTCTGTGTTGATGAATCAGTCAAGGCAAGTAATTATAAATATATATTATTCACTAATAACACTGTATCTTTAAGCATTCATTAATGTCTATATTCTATTTTCTAATATCGAAAGCTGCTCAGGAGTTAATTACGTCTAATACGTTTTCAGATGTAACCCTTGAACTTCACTCTCGAACATTTCTCAGACGATCCTCAAAACCCATTAGGCATGTTCGTGATCGATTGTTTATTATAACTGGTGCAGCATCTTATTAATAGCTCATATAATTAGAGGAAACGCCCCATCAAGCTCGCACCGCGTGTCCTCTTGTGCTGCTATGAAAGGGGCACTGACGATGCACTGAACACCGCGCGGCATTCGCTTCAGACCAATCACAGTCGTCGCAGGAAGTTCAATTATCTTCCTTTAACTTTAATACATAATGTCGACACAATCATTTCATTAAACTGAATCTTTGTGATTCAATCGCTCATAATTGGCATGATCAAACGAACCAATTACCGTGAAGCGCTAGACGAGCGTGTGCAACGTCTTTAATTACATGAATCAAGCGCAGTTTCAACTTCGTATGTAAATTAATACCGCCAATAATACTCTTCAAAGTTTACAGCATTAAAGCGCTTTGTTTTTATGTAAACAATTTTTAATTAAACCGAATTGTTTTTACGCTTAATGTTGTTCTATCTGAATCACTTTGTATCTATATAAAGCGATGAAAATACGAATGGACGTGCAACACCTGCACTGTGTAAACAAAGTGATGAAATAATGGAATCATAATATTGTCTTTCGATCCAACTGTTTCGTATCGAGGACTTGTCAGTGAGGCACAACAAAGCTTATCACAAATGTATGACGGTGCATCGCCAACGAAGGATAATCCAGGATCGTCGTGACGATACCACTGTCACAAAGCTGGACATAAATCTTTCATGTTGACATCGATCGACAGCTACGAGTTTCTTAGTTACCAACACAAGCACACATAATCTCCTGCTGTCGCCGACTGTCCCTAATACTTATTACTTCTAACGTTTGTAAACAAACCACTTTTCGTTTGAATAATACACTCGACGAGGTGAGGCACCGAACACAATGGAGAGACTGTAATAGTTTCCGTTTTGAATAAGAGATGCCCATTGTCTCCTTTCTATATTGATTGAGTTCATCTCTTATATTACAAATGCCAGCTTCGGAAATTGTTTTCCGGTATGGGTAGAGTTAATTTTTATGTTAGTCGATGTGTTTACGATCAGGTGTGTTATGAATATGAATCATAATAAGCATGTACGAACATTATTGGTTTCAGTAGAACAGGTAATTCTTAAAACTTTTGCGTCGGAGAGGTTCATTGAACGCGTCGAAAATAATGAAGTTCTAATAATAGCATTGGGATATTTCGTCATCTGTGGCGACAGCGCATATCGGTGTGTGACAGTGACATCGGCGGTATCGGTAGAATCAGCGTCGACGCAGATATTTCGGTTGCACCGACAGGCACCGGACGCTTATCGGAATAGGATATTTCAGCCTAACCAGTTTTAAAAATAAATAAACCGCTGTCCCGTCCGAATAAATACAAACCCCGCTTTGACACTGCTTCCTATAAATAACTGTAATGAATAGGCAGCTGGCGTGGCGTTCCCGAAGTAATGTGGAAATGTAATATAGTCCTCGTATCGATTTTTTGGTCTCCTTATTTGAATATTTTTATAATTGAGAAGGATACATTGGTTTAAATAAGGAGGTTTATGGGACAAGTAGTTGTCGAATAAAATATTGTAGAAAGGTCAAAGGGGCGCGGTTACAGAGCGCAACAACACCGTTGTAGTAAAGAAGGTGCGCCACATAACTAACTGTATATGACATTATATGAACATACAACATAACTTTACCATGTTCATTTATATCTTAATTAATAGAAATACAAACCATTAAAGAGATAACAAGACGTGTTAGATATCTAATCACGTCGAGGAGTAATACTTGACTTTCGATAATTATAAATGATGACTGATGAATGTGAGCGACGTAAAAATGTTTTACATAATTTGGAGAGATTATTTAACTAATCGCACGTCCCGGTTTTGCACGGGGAGACATATATTAAGTTTTCAATTTTGTATGGATCCTATTTTTTTTTTCAAAAAATCTTGTACTCTGTTACCCGCTGATAATATAGCTTTCTTATGGCGAAAAAAAATTTAAAATTCGTCATGTAGTTTAAAAACTACTCGGCCGATATTTGACGAAATAAACAAACAAACGAAAAATCGAATCATTCCTCTTTATAATATTAGTTTACATAGTAAATAAATTTCAAAGGTAACTAGGTAATGTAGATATAAATAATGTAAGGTCGTTCTTAAAGATGCTCACCAATAACGCACCGTCTCTTGAAACTCACTGTAGAATCGCTTGATATTACCATTTTGTGTTAAGTATTTTAGAATACGATTTCTAAAATACTTAACACAAAATGGTAATATTCAAAGGAAATGAGGGCCTGCAAACATACACTAAAACGCCGAACACTAATAGGTAGGTAGGTATAATACTGATACCTATATAATATTAATAAAAAGAGTAGCCGGATTATGAAGAAAAAGCTATTTTAAATTGAGAAAATAAAAGCAGTAGTAGTTGCACAGAATGATGACAGGTTAAGAATTGACATACTCCATATGATTTGTCAATATTTGACAAGAACAAAAAAACAAAAATATTAATTTAAGTAAATAAATACTTCCTTTGCTAAGTTTAACCAAAATAAAAATAATAATTCTAAAACTGGTATTATACCTCTAAATATGTGTAGTTATTCCAATTGCCTGAACTTAAACGTAACATATTGTAGCGTTTTGTCCACATTTGGAGATGTCCGAGGCAAGTTTTTGATTCAAGTGCACATATTTGGTGAGAGCGACCAAATAACGGACCACACAGGGTGGCTCCATTTGTCTGAGCTCTACTCCCTGAGAGATAACAAACGTGCTCGCTCTCAGCTGCATTTATCTAAACACTTAACTCGAGCCATACACAAACAAAGCTTCACCCCAACTTACTTTTTACCATGAAACGTCTTTTTTTACCCTTTAGGGCTTCGCGGCATTGCATGCTTTGCGTGCCGAGTGCCTTTGTTTCTGTCCGGAAATTCATGCATTTCGCCGTAATATGCAGTTAAAAGAAGATACTTCACTAAAGAAATGACCTTTCCGTTTAATTTATGTCGAGTCACTACTGAGACAAAAGGACATCTAATTTACTTTTAACTTAACCCCGACTTATTTCTGTAAAAGCTTTACTTACAAAACATTATCGCCGTCCAATATAATTTCAAAGTATAAAAAACCTTTTAAGACAAGCACCTAAAAAGGTTGACAACGAAATCTTTCTAATAACAGTTTTGGTCTTGTCCAAGGTACTACACGTCATCGGGCGTGACTAACGAATGGCTCGCCCTACAGACCCTAAATTCTGAGTCGTAAGTATCAGTGACACGACAGAGCGCCCGCGCCGGCCTCGGCCGCGCGCAGCTACGGGCGAAGCCGCCGAACATTACCATAACTCTCACCGACCCATAAACGTAATTAGAGACACCAATAACACACCGAACACTTGAAACACATTAATCCCCTTTGATTGGGGGTCAACGCTCTTGGCACTATATCAAACATTATTACGACCGTAGAGTCCTGACACAGTTCAGCTTGTACAAATAAAATAAGCAGAACCACCGTGACGTATACAAAAAACGATACAGTGTACCGTCTATTGATAGAATTAAGATTCCAGATAAAACGAGATAATGAACTGAATTAAGGATTTTTTTTAACTACAGAATATTAGCGTGACTAATTAATTATATATGTAATATATTGATAAAACAACGTTGCTTAACTTGGATCGACGACCGCTGCTGCCTGACATATAAAACTTGTAATTACCGACTATGTAAAAACGGTAAATACTTAATTCAAATCTGACTGCCATTAATAATCCATACAGAGCCATTTAAACTTTGATAGAGATTGATCAATCTATTAGATATGACTGACGCTACGTTTAGAAATATTTACGTCAACATAACACCAGTGATTAATGTCGAATGTTTGAATGCATGTGAATACTACATGTTTATCACATAAAAATATAAATAAGATAAAGAAATGTGATAGTTATCTAACGGTTATTAAAAACAAACGTCTACAAGGTACCTGCTAAGGTAACAAATTATATATGATTTAAATAACTACCAACTTCCCAATTTAAAAAAAAATCGGACTTACGATGCAAATAATATTTATTACACTATTATACACCATAAGCTAGGCATACAATATAAATCAATTAATCTTGAAATAATTATTTGTCCCAAATGATCATAATATATACTTAAATATAAGTATACATTATGATCAATATAAATTATTCTAATCATAGGCTATTTTTGAATTATAACAAAATAAATGTTCTAAAATTTCTTTGGTAATAATTAAAAATATATTTTAGAGATCCCCCTAATTTACACAATATAAATTTTCAAAAGATTGACGCTCCTTGTGTTCCTTGAAGAAACAACTAGAAACATCTTTTCAAATATTGAATAATGTAAATACCTACTACTATGATTGGATACTTATTTTCTATTCTCAGTAGTAGACTAATCATAAAAAGCTTCAGTCTAATAACCCCTAAGGTTAATAAGCTCTCTCCCCTTTAACATTTATGTTACAATTGCATTGTAACAACATAACAGACCCATTTTGTACCATTAAGATTGAAATAATTTTAATGTATTCTTTTTGCCACTTCTATCAGATAAATAGCTCTCGGTTTGACCACGACACAAGCTTAGACTATAAACTTGGATATATTATTACGACGGCAAATCGTTTTTCTTTTAAATACTGTAATCCAAAGTTATTTAACGGCCAGTATTTTTATTAACCGACGACGTTTGATTAACTTACTCTAAAATTCCAATACGTTCCGTATTTAAATTTCAAAACTGTCAACTACTGCATAACTTCGATGACATATTCTCAAATTAAAATGGTTAATGTCAACGGCACTTTCCTTAGCCAATTTATTCTACAAAAGCATAGATTTTTGATTATATTTCATTGATAGCTTCGTTTGCGTATCTGTGTATAATTGCAGATTACGAAGAGTCGCGCGCATATTGATACCAATAATATCAGTGCGAAAATTAACATGAAGTTTGAAAATTGACTGCTGAGATAGATACATTAGATTTTTTTAAAAAGACTATTTATAAAACTGTCATTTTAGGTATTTATAAAAGTCACAACAGCGTTTTAATTACAGTTTATTTTCACAAGAAAGTTCTGCAAGCCAATTTGTATGCTGTCTTTGTCGTACACGCTTAGAATTACAAAGCTAACATATAACACTTACTTTGCTGAACTTGTATAGTGTAAATTGCGCTTTAGGTCAAGTCAATTCTACTTCCAACCTGTTCGAGTTTTTACACATGTCTAAATGCCAATCTTATGCATTGATCATTAACGGACGTCACAGCCATTAAACGTGTAAATATTCACCTCGCAAGTAAACTGTTTTGCAATTCAATGGGTTGGTGCAAGCAAACGAATGACCCTTATCATTTAGCGTGGTCTGGTCAGCCGAGCGACGGACGTACCGGCCACTTTTAAACGTAATAATTTATAAACTACCGTCATCTTGCTTGAAATATGCACAGTAAAGTCGTAGAGGGAAATAAGGAGACCACAGATAGCGTGCATTTTTAATATTTTATTTCTTTAAGCCAGACTATATTTTTATTTCTACAACCTATATTTCAACAAACAATTTTCAAAATTCACACTATTTTAGACTCTAACTACTTTCTTCTTTCTTTTTAAGTCTTTACAGAAGAAACTCTTTTAATTTAACTATCCATAAACAAAATAGACCAGGTATTAATTGGCAGAAAGAGTATTAAAGGTGCAGAAAAACAATAACTAGCAAAAAGTCCTGCACGTGTTTAAATGTTTTCGGAATTTAATTTTAATGACATCGCTTACGAACATTGAAGATGATTTATTGCATCTGCAAATTTTATTGGTAATTTATTTCTTAGGCACGTGTCCTGAATATACCGTAAAGTTTTTAAAGATGTATCATCATCATCGTTGTTCCCTGACACGACTCTGCTGACCCTAGATATACATAATATACGACCCGTTTTCAAGCTATGCGGTCTTTGGAAGTGTTAATCGTCGATAGTACAAGCTACCTTTGACAGTCTGACCGTCTCGCTCTGGCTTAAGTTCTTTTTAGCCTTCCATTCGACCCAGAATCAAGTAATTTTTCAGAATATGCTTACGTTCATGCATATGTACAGATAAAGTTCCATCTAATCCATATGCTCCGATACAGCATTATAAATCATAGTTATATAACACAACACAATGCAACCATTCCATAAAATTATAACTGGTGATTTTCACTAAGGTATTCGGTAGCAGTTGTCGCGCGAAAATTATACTAGGCGTTTTAAATTACTTATGAAAAATGTAAATTGCCAACTCAGCAAATTGCACGCTTTTAAATATAATTGTGACATTTTGATGTACTAAATTATAGCAAGTAATAATAAATTGCGGGTTGTATCAAATGGTACGCTATAATTTTGAAATTGAAACCAACCGTGCTTAATTGATAAAATATTACACATGGAATTGTCCTTTAATAAATTTCACGGGCTATAGGGTTGGTTATAGGCAAAAAATGTAGATGAGAGACAAAATGTCAATCGTGTTTAATTCAAAACTAGGGTCTCACTGACTTGCTGGGACGTGGGTAATGTAGTGCAACAAATGAATCGCGCCCCTAACGCATCTCAGTGGTTTTGTGTCAAAGTGTGCTTCGTAAATGGCAACTTGCTTTTGCTTCTACACAGTTCGCTTCTGAGTCGAAAATTGAATTCAAATGCTCTTTGCCTTTCTACTGCTATTTGTAGTTGCGAAATTTTACCCTCCTCTGTTGGCTACTGTTACTTTGTCAATAGTCTTGTCTTTACCACAGTGACACAATGTTCCATTTTATACTTTTGCTCCACTTTTATTGTTATTTTATCGAGTCTCAAAAGAAATTCCATCTTTATTATAGCTACCATCTTTGAACGTAAACCTTACAAATTATTTCTTATCATTTGTATCTGTTCCAGTAATGGTTCGAATAGCCCTCAGCAATCGCTTAGATCAAATTAAAGCAAATGCCCTTATCGATCGCTTTGAACTCGAAGTTATTTGTCTTTCATTAGGCTCAGATCGAGGAAATCCAGTAATGGATCCTCATTTGTATCTTCCTCTGTATAAATAATGGCGTTGAGCGACGATTCGCCTCACAGCCAAAACAAATATAATTACAGAGACATTGTCCCCCCTCTTGTGCTGTTTTCGATATTCAACTGTCGGACAGTGATTCTTCGGATATTTTACACGTCATTTACTCTACTACTACACAAACATTTGATCCTTTCAGTGTAATTTTGAATTCATGCTGTCCGACGAACTTAAAATGAATCCATACGTAGAAACTAATACCATCAAAAGTTTCCAACTCTACACAGGAAGAAGCGCACGCTCGACAGTCATATTTCCAAGTTGTAACGAAAAGGTACACGCGTAACTTTTGGTACTGTCCCACTATAACTACCATAAAAGGATCCTTTAGAATATTTTGCGCAATATCAAATAAAACAGGCTGCCAGTAACCAGACCGGATAAAATCGCATATTTGCATATATTTAAGCTTTAGGGCTATTATATTATGACCATGAGTACACATCCCGGTCGCGGGTTCCCACTGGCAGTACCCATATCAATGTATGCCGAACAGCGAACACAATCTATTATCAGCAGGGGTGGGGGTGGAATGCGATAAAATTTTTCAATCAGGCAACCGCCGAAAAATATTTACAGTGTAACCCGAGGCAGCAGGCGGGAGGACAATATTGTGGAGCGATAGGCGAGAGGTGCCCGCGGCGACGCTGCGGCGACGCCGGCGCGGGCCTTCCGCCTCTTTGTGCCAGCGACTGTCGAAATAATATTGAACTCCGGATGAAATACGAGCGCCTGCGGAGGGACGCCTCCTGCGAAACCGTTTTTCCGTTTCGCTGAACAATAGCAAGCGTTTAGTTTTGGACTTTCGTGCCTCAAGAAATCGGGTCGTATTAGGTGATATAGGTTTTCATGTCAATAAATGTAAATCTGTTTTTACTATAGTATATAGCCCGCATTAGTTATTCCGTAGAAGTACATGACTGAAAAACAATTCCGCTCCTATTTCATATGCATCACGTCCACTTCAAATCACAGCCGTTAGGTAAAGTCTAACCGTTTTTAGCCCTGGCCGGGCTATTTCTTTCGGTATTTATTGCAGTACTTAATTTGCATTTCTCGGGTATTACCGTAATAATATCTTCCAACGACAAAATACGTATGTAATAAAAGACTATCGTGTACGGTTTTCCGTTAGGTATGGAAATCGTAAGTACACGTAGTTCCCCCCTGCCAAGCTTGGCTAATGGAAAATTGTTTATCACTATCGGGTTTCTGCGCGTGAGCACGATTATTTACGTGCGGGCCCTCGCTGTCTACCCGCCAACCAGTAATTGGCCGCTTACTCTGTATCGCTTCCATTCATTTCTAGCGATAAACTAGTCTAGCTCTGCCTAGGGCGCACACAGAGAACAGGGAGCTCTTTAGATAATATCACTAAGATTATCTGTACTTTTGATTACTGATCAGCAGGTTGGTACACTATCTTGTATAATTAATCAACACCACGGCGTATAATGAATAAAATTTATTCATAATCTATATGACGTGATGAAGCTACATATAATTTTTTGAATATTATTATTTAAGAGATTTGTTTTAGAATTGCTGGATTGCCTCAGTGGTGCAGTAGTAGTGTGTATGACTGTTATGCAGAGATCTCCGATTAAATCCCCAAACCAGGTAGTATTGGGACTTTTTAACAAAAAATTAACCAGGTTGGCCACTAACCAAACGATAGGAAGAATAAAAAATGATCAGAATCAGCTCGAACTTTGCAATTGTAGACAAACATAGTAAAATGAGAGTGCAATACATTTCTGCTTGCCTCCAAAAAAATCGCGATGCTATGATTCCTAATATCAAAAAGTAAGTGCCTAATTATTGTAGGTTACAAAGTAACAATTATGAATATCGCATATATCTACAGTGCTGCTAAGTTTGAAAGTAAATTTAACGTAACATGTAAATAGTGGCATTTCCGTCGTCTGATATATTTGTAGCAAAATTATTTTCGCTAAATATACACGAGTGGGCGCTGGGCGTACCGGTCGCGTACTTGCGCTAGCCGCGAGCCGCACTCTCCCATTCATGAATCAACTTCAACATTACCTAACCGCCACACGAGACGACGACTAAAACAAACATCACGCTATGAGAGTTATTAATAAGAGTTGCGAGTTCAATGAATCCCACCGTATGTACTGTATTTAAATTGCTGTATCATTCCAATATGCACTACACTTTATACATTCATTGCTCAAAGCCAGATTACGTATCCATTTTCAATAAACACCCTGATACTTGCGGAAATCAATTACAATATCAATTTATATTTATGACCTCATCCATCGATCTAAACGATTGTGTAAACTTAATTGACTGTCATAGTTAGCCTAGTTTATTAACTTCAACGTGTTATTAATACCGCCATAGATTATACTCCCGTAGAAAATTTTCATTGGAGAGCCCATTTTGACAAATGTTTTTAATTAATCCGTTGGGTGTGATCGGTGTGGAATAAGGCAGATATTTAAGTGGACAGATTCCAGGCGTGGCTGACTGTGACTCGTCGAGATGTACGAGCGCCACTTCTCAGTTCTGTTTATTTTGAATCTGTATTTTTTCTTTTTTATGATTCTCGTCTGTGTAAATTCCTCTTTTCGGAACGCTTCAATCTAACTTTCTGTCTTAAATAATAGTAAGCAGTATGTATGGATGATAATTTTATTCAGTTTCTTTGTAGTGAAAACGTTCCTCGAGGGAGGAAATTGGCATAGCGGGGCCATGCTATTGTTATACATTTCGTTTTAAATTGGGGAGCTTTCTTGAATTTACACCCGTGACTTGCAATGAGGGTGCGAGGGCTGGTCGCCTTTACAACTTAGGCAACGTGTTTGTATCGATTGATCCACCAAGTGTTTTATTCGTGCACCTTTTAATCTTTTTCCATTTTGTCTGACACTTGAATAAGTCGATTGGAGGTCCCCTCATTGTAAATTCTTCGAGAGTACCTTTTACGTTTTTAATTTGCGTTCAATATGAATTATGCGAAACAATCATCATTGAAAGCCTCGCTCGAGCTCGAAGCGCTTATTTCACATTTATCTTATTGTTCTTCATTCAATCGACGAGGCAATTAGTTCCAAGATATCTTAAAATAAACTGACTCTATAGCGGTATTATAAATTGTTATTCGTATTAAATTCGATAACATCTCTCGATCGCTTTTCGACCCTTACAATGAATGTAGGGGGCGTTTTAAAATCTACCACAAAAGGAAAAGAAAACACGTATTGAGTAACGCGACCACACCTTCAACATCGATAAAATAAATCTTTAAGTTGTTGTCTCTTTTTAGTAGAAACAGTATATTATCACAAGATCGAATGTTGTTTTTAAATCGTTGTTTGCTGCAAATAACTATCTACGTAACACATTTGGCTGAATTGATAATACTAAGTATAAAAGATCACCAGAAGAGAACGAACGTCCAAAAGAAGTGAACGACACAAAACCTTATTTTAGGTACGTAGGTACGTGAGTCACGGACAGTTTGTTCAATGTCTTGTTCATCTATTAATGTGTATTTATATATAAGATCCCCATGATCTTGATTCGACCGCTATTTAGCCACTTTTTAAATTGATATATTGTTAAGAGAAAAATGATTGAAACTCGTCAACAGCTAGATAATAAAAAATCTTTTGACAAACAAGAAATAAACGGGTACTGAACTTTTTTGTCTTGGTATATGTAAACTAACTACGCCTTTTAACAGCCCACCATATTCCACACATAACTTACAGTCACATAATTATTATCTCATATCGAACAATCCTTACGTCATTGTCCTCCAATAACATTTACCAATACAATATGCGTTGCATATGCCGAGTGCTGCATTCCAGTTTTTAGACTAAACTGCAAGAGTCATCTGCAAAACATTTACGCAAATAGCTTTCGGGCTAATGTCGACAACCGGTCACATTCCACCTGTTCCACTACAAATTAACTAAATATAATTTGTTCTCATTGCAATGCAATTAAATTACAAATAATAGTTTCATTTCCATAAAAGCAAATGCGGTTTAAACATTGAAAATTACAGCCATGTTGCTAAACGTTTACTTTAATAAACTGATGAACATTAATTTTATATTTCTTTTTAAGTTTAATACAATTATTGATGAATAGAAAATGTATGGATCTTTCTATTCAACTTATCAAAATGATGATGGGAAGTAATACAAATAGAATATCTTGAGATATTCTATTTGTATAGTTTATAAGAAACTTTTAATCGTGTTTTATTATGTAAGTACGCTGTAAGTATTTTTTAAGGCACATATTCAACTTTTTTTTTAATTTAGTACCAAAACAAATGAAAATGATTTTTTACAAATAAGTATGCCACTTAATCCTAAATGGTTTGTGTGTGACACCATGTTTCGACCTCTGTCATAATTAGTAAATATAATATATAAATAAGTATCTAGCGGCCCGCCCCGACTCCGCACGAGTTAAATGATTTTCTGCGCAATTTTCTTTATTTTTTGCCGTAAGAACCTCCTACAAAGCATAAAAAAGCTTAAAAAGAATATAAATAAAATCAGTGAAGTCGTTCTCAAGTTATGGCGTGACCAAGAGAAACAAGGAATCATTTATATATCTATAGATGCTAAATTCTGTGTACACGAGAGTTTTTATACTACAATATACATATGTGTCATTTTTACTCATGCTGGAACACCCAGAGCTGTAAATATAAGCACTTTTATTAACTCATACCACTAAACCAGTTGAACGGGTCAATCATTTTAGGGCTAAAAGCGTTGTGGTTAGCCTCCGCAGGCCTATATTTAGGGGCGAGATGCAATAAAAGCACATCGCTGTCCGACCCATTCCCGCACGACTGTGCAAGATAAATGGAAGGTACTGGGCGACCGCGCCGAAGGAGACGCGTTCTCACGGCCCGTGCCTGCGTTTCTTTCTTTTTGTTTCATCTGGTTTCCGAGTTAGAGGTCGGCAAAGCCCGCTTCGAGACTAGAAGTGACCGCTGCACGCGCGATTACAACGATAAAAACTGTGCGACAGCAGCGAACCTCGGGCGACTAACGAGCCTTCACTTACCTGGCCATGTTTTTGTAATGCACTATTCCTATTCTACATTACGATTCCCGTTACATCCAATGATAGTTACGTTGAGCTAGTAATAACATGAACGAATCATGTGTGGGGGACGTCGTAGTTTCGTACGTGTAAACTGGTCGTGGTTGTCTCGCGTTAATTAGACACGGTTCTCGCACGGCGCAACACCTCTGCTCATTATTTACCGCTTCATTAAGAGCTCACTCGCGACGAGTGCCTGTCAAAATCTCACCGAACGCGCCCGTCCGTCCGCCACGCCGCCGCTTGAAATATCGCAGCATTGTCCTACAATAACGCTGTCGTCGGCCTCGTTAATTGTCTTAGTCTCTTTCCTTCGCGAGATCTCCTTTATTTAAAAGCGCAACTTTTGAGCTCATAAAATAGAATGCTCGCTTCCGTTTCAAAAACAAACGCATTGCGGTATTGCGCAACATTTTATTACTAAGCCACAACATCTCTAGTAACAAAAACAAAATGAGAGCACTCAACTCATTTCGGTAACGTGCGGATACGGTGCCGCGCCTACCATGCGGGCTGGTAATAGCTCTAAGTTACATTATAAACAATAAAACCCATTACCGTAATGATGATGGATTTAAAAAATCAATTTCGTCTACAGTTATCTACAAAATGTCGATAGCCAGTCCCGATCACGACTTCAATCGGTTTAAATATAGCCTTTTCTTATTTATTATACCCAAACTTTTTCTTTATCAGCAATCTCTATGTAGTAGTCGAAATCCTTTTTGCGAACAGGAAATGAAACCAGTAATATTTTTTAGGAAAGTTAAGAAAAAGATTCTTAGATACTGGATACGTAGGTGAATAATTTAGCAATTAATTATTTATTCATCCGTATACCTTGAGTCGGTGTAAAAGCAAAATGATTTTTTAAATCAATGGAACGATGTAGAGTATATACACTTTAAATATCGTCTATCTTTTTCTTTGATTTATTATTACGTAGCAACCAAAATTATATTTTTTAAATCAGTGACTTCATAAAGAAAATTTGAGAATTAGGTACCTACATCTACCTACCCATGCAATAAGTAATGAAAGCAAACTGTTTCTAAAGAACTGACGCGATAAGATCTTGGCTCTATAAGTTATTTCGTCGAAAAATGTATCATTACTTCACAAAACAAAATATAACACACACAAGTCCAAACAATGTACAATGACAGCGGACATTTTAAAAGCCATTTAAGGGCAAAATCTGCGTGCCGCACCATTGTGATTTCTGTACACGTTTTAATGAATTCGTCCTTCCTTCGACCGTTCCTCGAGCTCCTCGGCCGCTATTCAAAAGAAAATTACAGCCAAGAGCCTCTTCGAAACAAAACCCTTTAGGAGTCACGCTTCATTCTCGCTAAACTTGGTCCAATTATTTCAATTCTCTTTTTGCTTATTCCTTTATGCGAAAGGTCATTATAGTGGCGTCAGTTGGTGAGCGCCTCGGACTGCCGCACCATATGTTCTCAGTCCCGGCCTTTAAATTTAGTCGTGACACTGAAGTTCGGATAATTGATTAATGGCCTACGGGGCGGACGTGCTTAAACGGTTCGGTCATCGTTTTTTGTCGGAATCCCCAGTAATGATACGTTTTGATTGTCTTCCATGGAATTTAATATAAGAAGCGCCATATGGCGCGGGGCACAGATTCGCCTCGCTAACAGTTGGCCCAAACACTTTACGACAGGTTCACGTCTACACGTCTACCTGCTATCACCAACAGGAATTCATTCTTGTTCAAACGTATTTTTTTCACTAATATAAAATAACTTTATACCTACAGAATAGGATAATCTCATTTTAAATTTTCTCTTGACAACTGGGTCACCTACTTCCGTAAGTTGGACATATTATTTTTCTTCTGTTTTGATCCCGGAATAAGTTGGAGTTTGTTATTCAAATGTCAAATTTTGTCCCAATTCAAAATGTGCCAATTAATAACTGTTATTGTTGTTAACTGCAGTCATGACTTTTTTAATACAAAAATAATAGAAAAAATACAAACTTTCTTAATAACCGAAACGTTGAAACCAACAGAGATAATAATATGACATATCTTTTTAACAGAAGTGTCATTGATCTTGTCATAGACTATAGCAAATCTAGAAGCAGGTAGGTATGCTTAGAAGACAAACGTAACATTTAATTATTTTAGGGACCAGTTTAATAGCTTGTCATTTGGTAATATTGTAAGTGTCAAATGCATTGTTTGTCACCTTATTGGTATAAAAAATATTTAAAAAGAACAAAATCATAAAGTAAAGACAACAGAGAATAGGGCAAAGAAGCTCTTCTGACTTGTACTAGTTGAAATGTAAATTATAGAGTTCTGTTCATATGTAAGTAAAAGCGACTGCCTACTAGTAGATACTTAATCTACCAGTCCGGTTGGAAGACCAGTTATAAACCATACCTTTGTGTCTTTTGTCACATGTTCTTAGTTGTGTTATTAACATACACTTCTCTTCTTTTGGTCCTGAAGTGGTGGTAGCCGACTGGTAAAGTAACCGACTTGTATACATTTGGTGTGGGTTTGATCCCGACCGTTAGTCCCAATAAGAATTTCACTTAATGGAATCCTATGAATATATTAATAACAGTGAAGGAAAACTTTAAAGGCCAATCTGATCCAGCAATCGTGTGTGGATTTATGCCTTAAACCTCTCTACTCTCTTGATAGAGGAGATGAGACCCGTGCCCAATAGTGGGATATATTGCTATTATTATATTATATAACCTGTGTGTATTTTGTTGCAGATTGGGTGGCGCGCCAATGTCAAGTATGGGTGGGGGCACGCTGGGCAGCGGGCACTGCCAGCTGGCGAACCAACCCTTAGTAATGCCGGTGTTCCCCCCACGGGCCAGCCAGCCCAGCCCCGTCCCTGTATACTCACCTTCGAGGTTCCACATAGACAAGCGATGTCAACACAGATGCACGTGGAAATGTCTTGCTATCGCCATGATATGCCTCTGTGTTATCTTAGCGGCTATGCTCGCCTACTTTATAGGTAAGACTACCCGTATTTACTTTCATTTTGTTGATTAAATTACCTCGGTAGCACAGTAGTAGTGCGTTTAACTACCGTGTAGTTAACTCGGGTTCGATTCCCGGGTAGGGTTATTTAATTTTTCTAATGAAGAATCTTGTTATCATCTCGGTATCTGTAGTTGTGCTTAGTATATGGCAATAGACCTAAATAATATTTTTTTTGGGTTGGCAACACATATACAGCAGCACAGAGGTAAGTTATACCTCTGGTATAGCATGCGTCCATAGGCTACGGTAACTGCTTACTATCAGACGGGCCGTATGCTTGTTTGTCGCCTAAGTAGTATATAAAACAGCTGACAAAACATAGAAGTCATACATACATCTTTACTCCTTCGGGTAATAGGCGTGAATATGTAAGAAGTGTATCTACATATATTGATCCAACGCGTCTAAAATCTAATCTTTCACTCAGTTCTACAATATAAACCCACAATACATAATAATATGTCTTAATATAGCCAGCAACCGTTTTTAGCTAAGTCGTTTAGCATTTTCTTTTTTAATCATATTAACGAAAATCGTCATGTAATAATAACATACATAACATACTGTAATACTTAAACGGCTGTAGGCATCAGCAGCTTCAATTACGTGTCAAAAGTATATCTTACGAATCATGACGACTGTTGGTCTAGTAGTTAGTGACTCTGGCTGCTTAAGCCGGAGGTCGTAGGTTCGATTCCCACCCAGGACAAATCTTTGTGTGATTGTTTTATCTAGCTTCGTTATTTATTTGGTGTCTGAGTGTAAATTAACTATAATATGCACGTCTTTAGAAATATGTAGGTACGTTTACCAGTTGTCTAATTACTAAAGTGCAGGTTCTGTCTAGTTCAGCCGGCTGATTTTCTAAGAAACAACGATGGCAAACTGACAGTTTTGATCGCAAACTGACAGTTGTGATTGCTCGGTGACGGCACAATCTATTGACTAAACGTCATAAGGGCTCTTACGGAATACCGATTTTAAATCTGAGTCAGATTTTGCTCGGTTTTTGTGGTGGCTCGGTTTTTGCTTTTATGGAATACCCCTGCGGGAATAGATGGTGATGTGTTAGTTGTCAAAAATATTATTATTATCATCGTCTTAGCCAAAAGACGTCCACTGCTGGACATTCAATCTTAACCAGCAACATATTACTTTATTATGCCATTCATGTATTATACCCAAGTAAGTAGCTTCTAGCAATTCTCAAGTTCGGAAACTTATAACTTCTACGTAAGTTTGATTGAAAAGTTGCGCCTGATACCTACTTATTAGTAAACGAACTGCTAGCTTTTCGTTATTGAAAATCGATCATTAGAAATTAATATATTATTAAGCTTCGCTGCGGTTTTGCTCACATAGTATGTTGATTGATATGTGCTTAATAGCGTGGCTTTTGATCAGTGAATATTTTTTTTAACAAACCCTGTATCGCGAGGGTCTTCAGACATTTAGCTCACTGTGACAAACAACACTGCATTATGCCAGCGTGTGTAAGTAAACTATCTTAGCCAGAAGAAACCTGTGTCCAGCAGTCGGAGTATTATTAGGTGCTATTTTAAACTAAAAACAAAGTTAAAATAATGAATAAGTAATCTATATTTTACTTAACAACAATCTAACTCCGAATGACAGTTCTAACAAACTCAATATATGCTGTCAATTTAATATTGAAATATCCAACTTCAAGTTACACTATACATCTTTGTTTCTAAAACCCAGCGGGACGTACAAAACTCTCGTTAAGACAGAATTTTTATTAACTCGCTCGGAATGCCGATTAGAATATTCATAACATTATTCTTTCACAATCCATTAGCGTTAGTGTATGGCCTTCGTATGGTACCAAACAAAAGTATATTGTAATAATAATGACGTCATGTGGGGTTAACAACACATTTTTGTATCACAAAATTATATAAATCAATTTCAATTGTATTGTTAGGCCGTATAATTAAAATGGATACTCTACTAGCCTTATTAATAAACTGAAATAGAATAGGTGTAATTTTATTATTTATTCTCTCTCTCAGTCTGTCATCAGTAATTTGACATTCGAAAGAAGAGGATAAAGCATGGCGGCACGTGTATTGTTCACTTAGCTATGGACGATTACAACTTTGAAAAGCTTGCAATTGTAGTCTTACCAAAAATATAGATAGTGGTATGGTAGCCGAGTAGAACAAACTTGTTCACATGTGGTGTGAATTTGATCCTGTTAAGAATTTCACGTTGTGGAGGTAACTCATATTATCCTAGAAGAAAATTCGAAAGTCATGTCTAATTTCTCAAACCATGGCATCTCTCAACAAGAGAGCTGAAAGAGCTTAGGCGTTACCTAAGCTCTTTCAGCTCTCTTGTTGAGAGGATACCTGTGCCCACCGGTGGGACATACATGTCCCATACATGGGTTATGCCACCCATAATACTAAAACAAAATAAAATTATTAGATATAATACGACTGTTTCAAATGAAACACAGACAAAACCTATTAGCTTTATTATAAGCTTGAACTTAATCTGAAAGCTTCCAATCTGATTGTTTTACCAGATTACAAAGTAATGTAAAATTGCACTCGTATGCTTTTATCCCCTTAAAGCCGAATCGTGCCCGAAGCGAGATTCCATCCAATTAAGGGGCTAGTTCTTGTACTGTATGATTGGAAACCGACAAAGGAATAGCCTCCAAGGCACACGAGATTATATAGTCTCTCGAACTCGGCCCTGCTTTCAAACAGTAGCAAAAATTACTTTGACTTCTGCAAATTGCAACCTATTTGTGGTCTAAATGTTTCCATTTAATGCGGATAACATAGAATTCTTTTCACATGAACATGCATGTTGTATTTAAGTGTTGTTTTAGAGATAACTGAATGTTCAAATTATATAATCAAATATTAAAACGAGTCAAAACAGATAAAAACTTTCATAAGATGTTATAAACAATTTTAAACAACTACTTCCATCAAACAACATTTCTGTGTAGTCCAGACCAATGCTAACGGAAAACGTCCATAAAAATACTTTTATCGTTATATGACCAAATCATAATAGAAAAATATTTTCATCATCACATCAAAACTCAATTACTCAAAGCGATAAATTTATATTTATATTCACTCGGTACATGCAAATGAATTGATTAAACATTGATGTTTCGACGAAAACAGACGTGGACCATTAGTCTTTTATCATTCTTTGTTTAGATCTCGCAACCGACAGACAGGCTCGTAAAAAACTAAACAAACATCAAAAAAATATAAATGATGCGCCTAACCTAAGGCAACACGCGCTGCGTGCCTCGGGCCCGCGCCACAGCCCGCGCTCGCCCGTGTTAGCTCAGTTATAAATTATCTTACACTTTCACGTCCCGTGTTATTTTACTACGAATACATCAGCCTCCCGCAATCCCGAGCGAACCCGCCTACCCGCCAAACGACCAATCATAATTTATACATACGTAATGCTTCATAAATCGCAAAAATAAATCCCTGTTTGATTTAACGACGAGTAACTAATCCTTTCCTTGCGGTATAATAAAACAATACATTACATTTTATATCTAATGGAATGGCACATTCTCTCAACTGCATGTAATGCTTATTGCTATACAGAATGTACGAACATGTACTGAAAGCATTTTAAGCTAACGACGTGAAGACACGGAATAATAAAGGACATGGCACACGGTTACACTGAAATGGCTGTAGCAGCTTTCATGTTCTTAGTATTGTTATAATTAAACAAGATTACTGATACTTTGCTAAGTACATACATACTTATTTTAGTAATAGATTAAAATAGCGATCACCTACAGTTATAATCAGGTAGAAATCACAGCTATAAGTCCAAACCGCAAGCACACGAGGCATCACAAAAATAACATCAAAGTCGTCACGGGTACCGACGCGACGACGACGACGCGACGCAATACTTTTGGCCTACATTCGAACATACATTTACCCCGCCAAGCCCCCGCAATTACTATAACAACTCGAACGATAATGACTATGTATTCTTTGTAACTCGTTATTACTGAAATAATCTTCCCTCAAGTATATTAACGTTACACCCATAAAATATGAAAGCTTTGTCTGACTGTATTATCTATTTACATTTTGAAACATAACAGTAAGAAGCTCTATTCTTTGGACGATAGCACTAACAAAGTAGTTATTTCCGAAATTCGACCCTAAGAGGGTATAGAATTTTTTTTTTACGTCGTCGCTCGTGGCGAGTTGGCAGAATAAGAAATGGGAACAAGGAAGCGGCTGAAATGTCGTATAAATATGACTGGGGTAGTTTGTGTTTTGTTCAGAGCTTTTATATTTTTGATGCAAATATGGTTTACTTCCGAGTTATGTATATAAAAGCGAGCGATTTATTTGTGTAGTTTTGGATGAACTATTAAGGTTGAGAAATTCAAACTCCGACGAGCGTAATCGATTGAAGGTACAGTTTACTATATATCTACTATATAGGTGAATAGGTATTACAGGTTTACACTAACTTGGGTGGCTACGTCACGCGAATCATGTATAACAGTATAACATTCGCAGAAACAATGTGTCGTTGGTTGCACAGCCGCATTGCCATTTACGCTGAAAGCGCTCACTCACTGTAATGTTGGGAAATTACTTTTGTTTATTTCCCTTCGAGCGTCGACATCTTTTCAAAGTGAGGGGTGGCCGCAATAGCAAATTATGCACCTAATAGCAACTCAATTATGGACATAAATTGTCATTTACTTGAAATGGGATTACTTCCGTTTTTAATACCTTCGTTAAAATGTCGCTCTTTTGTCAAATGTACGATCAGTCTACATTTAAAATCGTGGGTGTAAATCCCTTGTTAAGCAAAACGTAATTGGAGATTATTTAGATTAAAAGGTAATATGACGGGAAATAAAACCAGTATCACGAAACAAAAAAGAACCGGTTATCTATATCTATATTTAATACAACATGTCTAAGGGTGAAATACTACACCTAAAGTAAAATATATGTTGTACCTGCATTGTTCTACATTTGAGGGGCCAAGCGGATCGATAGATCTACAATGTTAAGTTACGTTGTCGTGGTCAATCCGTATATGAGTGACCGCCAGATCTTTCTTCGATCGTGTCGTGATTGCTATCCTATTGGACTATGATAGGGAAGAAAAAGAGAGTGCATATATTATTTCCGCCACCTACTATACTTTGCCCTAATCCACAGACTGACAAAGATTACCGTGACTGAAATCGGCTATTAAACATCTGAGTTAGATGAAAAAAAATGTTTTAAATACGAGTACAATACGTCAACTTCGCCCCACGTATCTATTACTACATACTAGAATAATAGCTATGGGGCAACTTTTTATATACGAAAAAAGAAGGTCCACACGGATACAATACAGAGTCATTTTGGATTAATCCTTTGCATTCTAATCTGGGAATGAAAGTTCATTGATTGTATCATCTGCTTACTCTCCCGCCGGTTTTGTAAACTGTTTAGTTAAGCGCACTCGTTACTGTAAGTTTACTTAACTTTCTATAAATATATCTATTTCACCACTCGATTTGAAGATTGAATTAGAAAACAAAATAAATATTTATTAACTACGCATGTACTTAAATTAATATTAAAAAATAATTAAAATAACAAAAAACAATAAACAAAAGAGTTAATTAAAAAATAATTTATATTTTTTTGGTTTTCGAATCGGGATTTTGACTAACTACTATGGCGTTACAGAACTGTAACGTCACAAAACAGCATTATTATATGTAGATACAATTCAAATGTTTGAAATTTCGTTCTTTTTACGATAATTTTACGTTTATCTAAACTTATATTAAAAAGAAGAAAGATTTGATTTTTGTTTGTTTGTTACAATTAAACTCAAAAACGGCTCGACCGATTTTAAACATTCTTTCTTCTTTATACTCGCAGATAGCTACATCATCAGGGGGTGACACAGGCTACCTATATTTTTTAATGCCCAAACGGTCGAAGCCCGGCTATGCTGCAAGTTTTTTATAAAATCAATAAAAATAATAGTATTAACCATTTTATACATCTTAAACACAACAATTTAATTTTAGTTTTAAATAATAATTATAAACGTTGCTTTTGATGCCGCCTAAACTATAGTTTCAATGAAACTTAAGCCTGCGTTCTATTACAGTTTCAGCAAACACTAAATAATACGCTTGTACTACGATACAAACCACTAACTACTTCAATAGTTTTGGCAACGTGCTACACAAACAAGAATACTCAATTGTACAACGCTTTTTTTTAAACGAGGGTTACCTGTTACCATATTTCGAACATTCTTATTCTTCTTATTTAAAGAATTTTCAACAAACAAATTTTCTACGATATTAACATAATTTAGATAGACTGTATTTTAAAAGTCCTATAATAAAATAAATTCAGTCGATGCTTCTATAAAATAATGTTACTGAGTCGATGTAAGGTGTCTCAAGTCAATGAGGCTTATCGTATCAGATCTCGCTTCATTTAGAGACCCGTTAAATTATACCGCAGTAGATAAGAAATGCATGTAGCATATCGATAGCCGCTGCGACCTGTCCACTTCAAAATGTTACCTTATTTTTTAAAGCACACACATACACACACGGCTCTAAATTACCACATTTAGATTTCTCTAAGATAATATCAAAACCAATGAATCTGTTAAACGCTACCTATTCATATACATTTCTTTTAACTACCAGTTGTTCACTGAGATTTCTCCCACGTATGTGTAAGGTTTGAAATAAGCTAACTGCTGCGGTGTTTCCTGAACGCTATTACACATCTTCCGTTGAACTAGGATTAAAGAAAGTGCCAATTTCGCATTACGAAGCTGATTGTGGCCCTAGTATTGCTGAAATCTATGAGATTCGATTCTTACCTACCCTTAGGTAGACGGCTGACTTATCTGCTACCATTGGCTATTCAAAAAAAGATTTCATTAAGTTAGAATTGATTGCATTTGTAAAACACAATATATTTAGGACACGCCTCCTGGCGTTACGGATTTGTATCAAATAAAAAGCGGTTCTATAGTATAATCCGACATAAATCTCATGGTTTGTGCCGGTAGTTTTAGTGATGTAATGAAAAAATGTGAACCATCTGTTGCACCCTTCATTACGTATATATAGTGTACGATGAATGGGGGCAACTACAACTCCGTCAACTTTTTAATGTAATTGAAATTGTGAGGACCCCAAAATGTTTTATTAAAGCTCGCTCTATGTTGAACATTAACGCTTCTGAAGTGGCTCAAGCGCACGTTCCATCGATCGATAAAGCTTTGTTATAAAAAATAACATTCGTAGTAATGTAACACCACATTGGTAACCGTATTTCACACATTGCCGGTAACATAAACATTGTTAGTAAACGCACGGTTAATGTTTATTTGTTACAATACTTTTGTTACATATTATATTTGAATGATCGTGGTTTCAAATAATAGTGCCTTACAGCCTTACAAATAAAAATCTGTTATATCACATTTATCTCATTCTTATACGAGGTATAGTTATACGAGTTATAAATTAAGAACAAGTCAAAAATATTTTTTAACAAATAAAGCAGGTATTACTTTCGTATAACTATTTATCAGTTATGTCAAATTGCACGATTTGGCAACAGCACCACCAAAGAGAAACTTCATAAAAAAACATATTTTGTCTATGACAACTGAATCTATTTGTCAACAAAACTTTTTTCGACAGTTTTTAATTTTTAAATCTCATTGAAATTTTTCATAACATGAAGATGTTCGTTTATAGTATGTGGCATGTAAATGTCATCGATTTTTTTAAAATCGATGACATTTACTTTAATATAGACTGCTGAGTCAAACCGTGAATGTCCACAGCATCTTCTTGCACTTGAAGGAACAAGGAACGAGTAGGTAGTTAAATTTGTGAAACTGATAGAACAGATTTAGTTACATATGTGAATATCCAAATGTTTTTACCTGACGGGGACGTAACCCCATATCTCAAAGCAATCATCAATTGTAGAATAGAAGATAATCCGGGTGGATTACCTTCTATTTTCCATATTGAGATACCTATCTACCAAATAATTTATCCAAAAACATCACACCACTTTTAGAAAACCGATATTTTATTTGACTTATCTTGCAGCCTGTATTAAAACAATGACGTTATTTACTTGTTCTACTTCTTCTATTGCTTCTAAATCCATTTCTTGAAACTAAAAAAAATATAAAACACGTAAATAAGCCTGAAACGTGGTATTTTTATGATTATACTAGGTTTATACTAGGGTACGGGCGCGTATAACTTCGACATAACGATTGTATGGACAGAAGTGTCAACGCTATACTTGGTATAAGCTATACTTTGTTTATTTGTAGACATTTTGCTTATTCTCGTGTATAACTGTTATACCACGTTTATTTGTAAGGCTGTTAGTGTTAATAGTTGACAAACTTAAGACGATTTTTGTTATACCAATAATTGATACGAGATTGTTTGTCAAGTAGACAGCTACAATATGAACAATACAAGCATTCAGAATCATTACCTCTTCACATCATAATCGTCAGCCTATCGCAGTCCGTTGCTAAACGTAGATCTGTGCAAGTGTACGCCGCGCCGCTAGCGGGCACGATCCTCGGTTTCTCGCATTTGGCATACTCACACGGCAAGACAGCATGAACTCTTCCTCGATTAGAAAAATATCAGTAATAATAAAATATATAGTTTTTGGTTGACACCGGTTTTGATAGACCACACATAATTTTATTAATAGAGGATAACTCATTCATAATAACTAAACACGCTTTATAATTGATATTTTGATGTTAAATCAATGATGTTAAATTAATAGCAAGTAGCTGCAAGCTATTAGGTTTCTAATAGCTTGCAGCTACTTGCTATTAATTGCCTAATCAACCAAGAAACAAACATTTTATTTTTAAAAACTGGCAAATAACAATTTGATCCCAAATATTACAATTTACACCCATAAATCACTTTTTTTAACAAATAGGGAATTTCAATGACAGGTTTTTATTATCATGTAATCAAAATTTGGACTTGTTTGTATTCCTCTGAGTAAAATGGGGCAAACAAACCGCGACCTCGTGCGAACGTAGTTAATATGTGCAGGAAACAAGGATGGTGATATTAGATACTGTGTGTAATGAAAGGAGACAGGGCATACAAGTACACGAAGATTTATCACGTGACTAATACGAGACTGTGCGACGGCGCGTTCGTCCCTCGGGACTCCATCAAACGAGTTTCTGCTCCCCCAACGCACGATGCAATCTATGCTGAATCGTATTACAATAAATTGTATTAACTCGAAAAATAGTAGAGATAGCAAACATCGTCCATCTGCACACAATCGTCGTATGCATCTCGTCCGCCGACCTCGTCAACTCGAGCACCCTCCATTTCCTACCCGCTGACGGTCTATACACAAAATTTATAGATTTTACGAGGGATCATCGGCAAAAGTCGCGACTTACCACATTGTCATATTTTATTTTCTTCGGGGAAATTACGTCGTTTTCGAGCGTTTATCTGTTAACATGGCATACGATAGATGGGTGATATTATTTTTGTAATACGTTTAGGGTGCTAAGAGGAAAGAATAGTACTATAAAATAAAATAGATTTTGCTGCAATATTTGCGTAAATGGCAAGAATATAATTAAGTTCAAAAGTATAAGTTGAAATAATGAATTCTAGAATCTTTTTGGTAATTGCAGAATTATTATTCCCAAATATAAAGAAGTCCTATTGGCACATGAAATTATAAATTAAAGATAAAATAAAAGTATACATACTGAATGTAACATCCTTGCATTATAATATTTTTATAAGATATAAGAATGACAAAAAGCTACGTTTAAAGAAGAGCTTGTCAAATACGATCGAGTTTTAATTCATTTTTACGACCGCCCATTGAAGCGAGTGCACTATTTATTTCCATTCTATCAATACTTGATGCAGGCCAACGTACTGACATGGTTTATTGCTCCATGTCTTTGGACTCTGTATATATGAGTTTAGAAGTATGATTTAAAATCTATCTACACATACGCATGTAGCATTAACACTGAATATAAATTGCCTCTTTAACCGTCGTTGCTAAGCCGATAAAGGTTATTGTCAATGAACAATCTACCCTCGGCTACTATAGTAAAGTTAAATTGTTCAATCCTAAACGCAAACGGCCAAATGGCGTCAACGTTTCGCGATCTTATCACAGAGTAAATCTTGGGGATAGATAGGCAACTGTTGGGACTCCGACAGATAACTTAATTGCTCTGACACCGCTAGGGTTATCAACTCGAATTATGGTAAATCTCTCGAGTGTCACTCGACAGCTAATGAAAAATGTTCACACATAAAATTGGATTAATAAATACGATTCTAAAAACTATAACCGCATGTCTCTCGACAAATTACTGAACATGTTAATTAGCCGGAACAAAATCTGGGCTGCGTCAATTAAGTCTATAAGGATTGATATATCGCCCTTGACGCAACGCGCAACATATTAGGCGCACATCCTGCACACGCTCCGAAACAAATAAACGTTGCATCCCCATTCAAGCACAAATCCTGGACGATCGTGTGCTTCTTACTGAGCTAATAAATAAATGCAATAAATTCTCTTTACATTACTAGCGACATTCGATCCCTCCCTTGCATTTTCTATTCAGTATTCATAGCACTAAAGGAAAAGTATTCGTGCATATTCGAAAAAACTTCTGACTTAAATTATCTACTTTATTCTAAAAGATCTTATTTGATGCTTCAGTAGTTACGAAATATACTATACCAAACAAGCTAAGACTCGTGTCATCAAAGTTCGTGCTTTTCTTAGTTAACACCGTGAAGAATTATCCAATTAGGTTGCGTAGCACAGCATTTTATGATCAATTCGATTGCCCGCGACTGTCGCATAATGAGGAGACAACAGCGTTCTGCCGAACAAGAAATGGTTGGGTGTCGCCGAGCCACCTACGTGCTCGCCAGAGGCTCGGCTCGCGGCAGCGGAACCAATCGTTCCGTCACAGAGTGCCACGAAATGCTGCATAGCCGTGCTTCGCTTAATTAAAACTCGACGGGACATCACGTCGCCTACCCTGCATTCATACACTTCTTAAACTTTGAAATGACATCTCTTATTGTGTTACGTTTCGTAACACGGCACGTCCAAACGACACTCATGAGAACTGTAATAGAATTACCGTTCAGCTACTGCTTGCGATCGATGTGAGCCGTCGATAAGGAACAAACTTAATGGAAACTTAATTGGATGATCGGGTTTGAGTGAAAGATTAGAATCTTTAGACGTGATTGTATTGGTAAAAAATATGATTAACGATGTCATATTGTACTAAATCAACATTTACTTTGTTTTTTGCAGCGTTATCGTCAATTAAAAGTAATATAGACAATTCAAATTGCATCCTGGTTCAAGATGTAAAAGCAGTAACACATGCCCAAGGAATTAGGGATGCCTTATCAACGTCATCGCCTTCAGACGGTATGTTCATATCAATTTTTTTGTTCACTTTTATAATTTATTTTAAGTACTTTGGAATATTAGCTGACTGTATCTATTATTTACAGAATCAATATCAACATCGTCTTTAGGGGGTTGGTCAACAACGGCGGAAGCGGCATTAGAATCAGTAGTAATACCACAACAAGCGCAACAAGCCGCCCCTCCGCCTTGGTCACCAGCGCTGGAAGTTAGAGAATTTGACGAATTACATAGAGCAACTATACCTGCCTACCAATTTTGGAGTTCTGAATACCGCAACAAGCAACCCGCCTACGTTAGCCTTAACTTTACTGTGCCCTGGGGAGCTAATTTTGCCGTATATGGTAGACGAAATGTGGCTCCAAGTGTAACACAGTACGATTTTGTAGAATTCATTAGAGGCGGTAGAGTCGACCATAGACTTAGAAGAAGAAGAAGCTCATTAATTGACAATCGTTTCCAAAGTAGTTTAAACGACTGGGATGCATTATTAAGTACGATCGGTCCGATGCAGAGATGGAACCATACGATAAGCAAAAGGTCAACAGACATGAGAGTGAACGTCAGTATTTTACAATATCTTGACACAGGCAGATGGTTTATATCAGTATACAACGACGAGCTACAGCCGCACAATGTTGAAATGATCGTTTCTGAGGCCGAAGGTGTCACAAATTCTTGCCCCGACGACTGTTCAGGTCACGGATCTTGCTACCTTGGAAAATGCGATTGCATGGACGGCTACGAGGGACACGACTGTTCAAAAAGTATGTTGATGTTATGTTAATTGTATTCATTATGTTTATGAAAGTTTGTGTTCGTTAATAATAGCTTACAATTGTTTTGCAGGTGTCTGCCCAGTTCTTTGTTCCGGGCACGGTGCGTATGCAGGTGGCGTGTGTCACTGTTCCGAGGGGTGGAAGGGCGCGGAATGTGACGTGCCGGCACACGACTGTGAGCCGGCCGACTGTTCCGGAAGAGGTCAATGTAATGCCGGCCATTGCCATTGTAAAGCTGGCTGGAAAGGATCAAAATGTGATGAAGGTACATAAAACTACCATGAATTGTATAGAGTAGAAGATTTTATATCAATGCAAGTATCTAATAAAATATTTGTAATATGCAGAGGATTGCCTCGACCCGACTTGTGGTGGCCACGGATCATGCGTACGAGGTAGATGCGTGTGCCGCGCAGGATGGCGTGGACCTTCTTGCAGTGAACGAGACGCAAGGGTCCAACGATGTCTGCCTGCATGTTCACAACGAGGAATTTACGACCTTGACGCTGGCAGATGTGTTTGTGACCCACTTTACACCGGCGATGATTGTTCACAAGGTATACTTTTCACAGATGTACAATATGAATCTAATTATAATTATACACATGTATGACCTGATTCATTAAAACTATTTCATTTCAGTGGTATGTTCACTGGATTGCGGACCGCATGGCGTTTGTGCTGAGGGTGTATGTCGATGTGACGATGGGTGGACCGGTTCAATGTGTGACCAGCGACCATGTGACATGCGCTGTCAAGACCACGGCCAGTGCAAAAATGGCACGTGCGTATGCACGCAAGGGTGGAATGGCAGACATTGTACTTTACGTAAGTTAATAAACTCATTTAATTTTAAAAATAATAAAATCGTTATTCTAATTTCAATCAAATATTCATCTTGTGAAATTTTAGCAAGCTCTTGACAGAACGGTAACATAGAAATAAAATAAAGCTCAAGTAACTTACATTATTATTTTACTCAGCCGGTTGTCCCAACGGTTGTTCGCGTAATGGACAATGTCTCCTGGAAGACGGAGTGTACCGGTGTTCCTGCGCTGATGGCTGGGCTGGCACCGACTGCTCTATCGCTCTTGAACTTTCTTGCAACGACAGCGAAGACAATGACGAAGGTAAGTGGCACTTTCTATTTACAGAAAAAAGACAAAAATTACACCAAATAAATGTAAAACAAAAAAAAACAAATATTGGATGTCACTTGACAATGGAACTACCATTTTGAAGATGGCATGACGGACTGCTCGGACTCGGAATGCTGCAGTCGGCCGGAGTGCGCCGAACACATCATGTGCCTAGCCTCCAATGACCCCGTAGAAGTACTTCTAAGAAAACAGCCGCCATCTGTCACCGCATCCTTCTATCAGCGTGTCAAATTCCTCATTGAAGAAAACTCAGTACAAAGCTACGCACACATGGATGAATACTCGGAGAGGTGAGTTTGTAGTCTAAGAAAAATGTCGAACTATTAACAAACACCAAATCACTTCATGTACGTAAAAGATTTCGTAAGTACCTCTTCAACAAATATTACAACACAGTATATCAGTAATCAATATAAAGATGGTACAACGATAACTTTTACATTTGGTTTAGGACTGACCTATCGGTTTGCACAATTCATGAATTTAATATAATTGCACTTTACAATGATTTTAGATCCGTGATATCATCGCCGTACTGTAATGTAAATCCGTAAGAAGAAGATACAAAATTCATTACGACATAAAATATATTAGGAACTAGCACCTTCACCATATTCCCGCTCATCTTCCTAAACCTCTCCGAGGATTTGGTGTGGTTATTTTAATTTAATTGGTAACAATACTTTTATAAATTACAATTTATTTTCTCATCTGGTGGAAGTGTTTTGATTTTCCTCTGTTTTGTCGCGTGTAAAAAATATTAATTTATTGTTAGCATTCCTAGCATGGTTATGTTTTTTACCATTGAATTTTTATTTTTACTTTATGAGTTTTAATATGTTATTTTTATTTTCACACCAGATCCGATGTGTTGTGTATTGTCTAATGTTCATCCCTTGTGTGTGTCTAACCCTACCTGTTTGTCTAAACAAAAACAAAAGCGTCTTGTAAACAACAAAGTGAAATTAGAAATAAATTAAGCGCTCAAAAGCTTTCGAACAGTTTTGTTTGTCTTGACGATAACAAAATAATATATATTATTTAAATAAGGTCAAACTCACGAAACTTGAATCATGAAAGCATTAGATACATAGTGTATTAAGTATTATAGACATATTTCTAAATAAAAACATAAAATTAAATGCTTCATACTTTAAAAAAACTATTACGTACATTATTTGAAAGAATCTCTTAAATTTGTCTTTCATGATCTAAGTTTGTAAACAAAATTATTAAAGTTTTTATTTGCCCTATTTGATACCGTGTGCGTTAATAAAACTTCGAACAATCTCTAAAATAAATAAGACATAGCAAAACTGAATAATAAAAGTAGTCAACCCACCTCGCTTAATATGCAAAAGCGCCTCTAAAAGTTTGTTTGCATTAAAACACGAGCCGCTTCACTATATTTTATTTAAGTTCAAAAGTCTAGAGTGGTTATATTGCGTTCTGGCATTTGTTTCATCAGACCTTGTGAGCGTAACACACGACGGGGTTCCTTCATGCATACAACATCCAGCATGTTTACTTTAAACGTGTAATCTTTGGTGCAAACTTCCAATAGATTTTTTCAAAATTAATCCGAATATTTAAATGATTCTTGTCAATCGATCAATAGTAGTGGTGCTGTTCTAATGCAAACGGGCTTCGTCTGTGAACTAATTAATAACGTAGATATTTCTGATCGGTAAAAGCAGTGTTCAAACGCAAGTTAACCATAATAGACGAGTGCAATCAGCCGGAGCGGTTGCAAAACCGGGGTGGGGTTGCACTGAGGGATGTAGGTATCTGTGTAGTAATCTGTCCTGTCTTTCTGTGTCCCTGTGCCGCCGTGTGTCCGCCACTCCTAGCGAGTTCTGGAATTCCTTTACACCATGGTAAGTGTCAGTCAGCCCGCCCTCGCCCCTCAGTGTTCAGTATCTGTTCACCTCTTCCCTTTTGTTGCGACTCCTGCATATGAGTGTGATGCCGGCGACCTTCGCGTGTCCCACAACGACACGCGATTGGTGCCAGACGCTTTTTAACTTTTTGTTCAATCCTTTGTCTGTATTCGTTTCATTCTCTATGTGTATGTAACATCTGTATGTTTGTCTTGAATGTTTTCGTGTGACTGCGACAAACTCGTCGCTAACTAAACATAAAACAGGCGTACGTCCGCCAACACCGCGCGCCGCGTTTCTTTACAAATATGATTTGCCGCAGTCACAATTGTATTTTGTACTGTTTATTTGTCTCGTCTACTGTGCTTATATTCTAGTTCACATATATACTATGGAATAATTTTGTTATACTATATTGAAACTTAGGAAAATCATTTACGCTTTCACGCAAAACGTTTTAAACACAATCGTTTAGGCATAGGGCTTGTAAAATATACAAATCGAACCGCGAATTGTATATTATCAATTGAGCAAAATTTCAGCGAACACGCAAATTTAGCTTCAAATAAACTTACCCTTTTATGTGTTCCTTACCCTTTGTCTGCGTCTTTCATCTGTTAACCAACCCCCTACCCTTCGCCCAAGCTCTTTATGTGTTTAGATCCTCACCCTTTGTAACTAACCAAAACACAAGTTATTTGAATGTATTCCTACTACTTCACAACGAGATGATAGCAGAGTTGTCGACATTGTACATTACTACCATCGCTTCCATTTATCAGTCATTTACTTACGACATTCTATTACACTTTTGAAATTGGTGCAACGAACGTTTTCTGTATTTATATTATGGCTTTCAGAAGTGTCTGCCTTTTTACTAACTCATTAAGATACTTGTCTTATTACTTAAAGCATTTGTCAGTCAACCTTCCGCATTTTGATATATAAAGGGCAGTACAATTCTTAAAGCTTAGTAACGTTAAAACTTTAATTGTTGTAAATTTTTCATT
Organism: Trisateles emortualis; assembly: GCA_947095525.1. Lineage (NCBI taxonomy): Eukaryota > Metazoa > Arthropoda > Insecta > Lepidoptera > Erebidae > Trisateles > Trisateles emortualis. Next base: position 8,788,751 of record OX352736.1, on the reverse strand, counting down.
ATGGCATTTACACTGTTGTTCACAAAATAAATAATAATAATGTACCCTCTTTGCAGATTCTTTTCTTACCAGGTTTATTAAAACACGTAATATTGTGCCTATTTATTTACCTTTAATGTGTATACTATATGTTTAAGTATTTTTATGACATTTTCTTTGAACCTATGTTGAGTGACGGCGTAATATAAAATCACAACGTTCATCATTCTTTTCAGGACTGACCTCTAGATATAAAATATACTTATTTAACTATGCCTATTATTCTAATACATTGTTTTATATACATACCTATGTAATCTTAGATAAGCTTTGAAAATGTAATGATCAATGAGTATTAATAAACGAATTAAACGGAAACAATATTAATCCAAGAATTGTGTCGTCAGTAAAAAATAAAAATAGAACTAAGTAATATAATTATTTATTTATGTTTATAAAATATATATTATGTGTATCCTTTATACTTCTTTGTTCTTATATAACTTTAAAGGAATTTAGTTTGTGTGGGTGAGACGGATATGGGATAGTTTATAGCCCAGCTAATTAGCAGTTGTCGGGAAAAATGATTAACGAGATGTTTCCACTTACAACTTGACAGATAGTCTAGTTTTCAATTATTATTTTTAATTAAATTCAAAAGCATACCGCAGAAAAACATTCAATAAATAACCTTATTAAAATGACAATTAGATTTGTACCGCGTTTTTCTTGGAAATGATAAAGTTTTGTGTCGCGTTTTTCTTTCGAAATTATAAATTGTTGTGCCGCGAGTTTTCTTGCACCAATTTCAATTTTCATGATGTACAACCGAACATTCGAACATGAAGTATTATAACAAAATTGATTGACTATGGTTTGTGTGGCAGCTGTTACATGCATACATACCTTCCTAGGTAGATTTCCGTTTACGATACTATTCAAAATAAATAAATAACTGTTAAAAGTAATTTCAAAGAATTTTTTTTTTTTTTTTTCATTTCTCCAAAATGTTGTCTGCAAATTGGAATGTAAACTGAAATGTACCCTAGATTTTAGCTGATCCTAATACGAGAATGTGCAATGCTAAGACTTCTTATTTATTTTGTTTTTCAATATTATTTTCATACTTTACTTCACTCTCACAGCGTTTACATTATGAAATATGAAGCATAGCACGAGACCTCGCTCAAAGTTTTATGATCGAAGGTGCGCATAGGGCGATACGTTTCACACAATATTTCTCTCATATTTATTGGAGTAGTATTTCATTTGAAATTGCAGTTGCGATATTCATACTGAAATGTATTCTTGATAAATGTATCATTTTCCGAACTAATTCTAGTAACAGTTTTAATGAATATGTTAAATTACAATATCTAAATAATAAAAACTTTATAATTTTATTTTTATTTCATAATATGTATTTAAATAAAATAAGTATTTTATCTATAAACTATAATGCTTGTTAATTTTATTTCATATTATGATTTATTTGAATAAAGTATAAAGGATATTTTAAATAGTTAATCAAATCAGATTTGGATGTTACGTTTACGTACCATTTAGCTAGTGTAGAGTGTGTGAATCATATCGCCCAATGCCGTGTGCTGTGTCACGCGGCCCCAACTGATGAGCTGGTCTGTGCAGTCGCGTGTCCGTGATGCGAGGGCAGGTGGTCTCGCCTCAAGGTCTCGGCATCATCGGCATCAGGGTCTCCGTCGACAGAGAAGCGCGCTTCGGATTCACGCTCACCAGACAGGGTGGATGGTTAGTAACAAACAGATGTTACGGTGGTGGTTCCTTGTGTAATGTAATATTTTGTGTTATAGCTAAACTTTCAGGTGTTTCAAGAAATAATTACGTAGATTGGTAAGCTGCGTTTCTTATACTAGTTACTTTATATATTTTTTAATCTTCGCATAAGTGTTATCTGTGTTTTTGTGTACGGTTATTACGGCAATATTACGGCAATTTTGGTATACCCACAAATAATAATAATGTCAATGAATTTTTGAACTAGAACTACGCAGATTTAAAGACTTTATTTTTTTTCGTATAGAGTTATTATTTTAAAATCATCTACATAAGTTTGCATAAACATAGCTCTGTTTTTATGGATCTTTAATCCATATTTTGAATTTTAATCGAATTAGTAAAACAAACAACAGACCGTTTTAAAATGTTGCAACCACGAATTACTGCTAATATTCTAACATAATATATGAACTCATGACAAAAACCTAGTAATTAACTGTCAATTACATACATAAAAGACACATAAGTACGTATATATTATTTATAAATTAACTAAAAACTACATCTACGCTAATGTAAACAAACCAATTTTAAATCGCTCGCTCTAAATAATGGCACTGTTATTGTTTTATTTTGGCAAAACCTATTTGTCTTCATGTGTAGTACCAATTCGTCAATATTGACGAATGGTATTTGAATCATGAAATTTTATAAAGAACTACAGAAGTTATTATGGCCAAAACACACCTTTAAGTAATAATATATAGAGAAACAGGTTATGTAATTATTTATTATTGCAAGCGTCTATAGGCAACGGTAAAAGATTACCATCAAATCAGGCGCGCCCCTCGGTATCCGTGGCCGAGCCATATGTAGATATTATGCAAGTTTGCCAACGTTGGCATGGTGAACACATTTCCAGTAAAGTTATCGGCAAAACCCGACTATGGCGTTTAAAGGCTAAGTGCCATGATTTTAAAACACTAGCTTTCATTTGCGGCTCGTGGATTATATCGATAAACTGTAGACTAGTTACCTATTATAATATATATCATTAACATCATTATATTCAGATATACTTACTCTGGCCATAAATACTGTTACAATAAAAAAAACATAATATTAGATTTGAATTTGGAATCTGTCATTCTTATTCATTGTGTTTTCTCATTTTCGCGCCAATAGGTTTTAAATATTATTGTGATATTAAAATGGTGTGGGGTGAGAAAGGAAACCGAATTGCTGTGATTGCATTACACAAATTAGGTAAGGAGCCAAATGCAATATTTGAAACTCACCATTCGCTTGGTATTAGTCGAATGTTTGTGTACGGGGCTATTGATAGGTACAATGAAATGTCCTCTGTTTGTGACAGAAAAAGATCTGGCCGTCCACAAGAGTTCGAAGAAATCCTGTCCGTAAGCGAAAGATCTTATCTCGGGAAATGAATATAGCACCTAGAACCATTTCACGTATTTTAAAAGATGACTTAAGACTTGCAGTCTATAAAAGACGTAGATACTGAGAATTATTTAACTGATAACTTAAAAATGAATAGGGTGTTAAAATCAAAAAAAAATCTTAAGTGGTACGCAAAGGAAGGTCATAGAAAAAAAAAATACTAAAAAGATTTTTTTACTATCGAGCAATGTTTTAACAAGCAGAAAGACCGAGTTTATGCTTAAAGCTCTATAGAAGCTTCCCAATTAGTCAACAGAGAACAACGTGGACATTATCCGACTTCAGTGATGGTTTGGTGGGGTATTAACTATCAAGGAGACTGAGCCATATTTTTGTGAAAATGGTGTCAAAACATCAGCACAAGTCTATCAAGATACGATTTTTGAGAAGGTGGTTAAGCCTCTTAACAACACCATGTTCAATAACCAAGAATGGTCCTTTCAATAAGACTCAGCCCCGGGTCATAAAGATCGATCCAGTCAAGCGTTGTTGGAAACAAACGTTTCGGACTTCATCAAAGCTGAAGGCTGGCCGTCATCTAGTCTGGATCTTAATCCGCTGGATTATGATTTATGGTCAGTTTTAGAGAGTATGGCGTGCTCTAAATCTAAATGTCATGATAATTTGGAGTCCCTAAAACAATCCATAAGATTGGCAGGGAAGAATTTTTCCAAAGAGAGAGTGCGTGTTTCTATTGATAACTGGCCTCTACGTTTAAAGGACTGTATTAAAGCCAATTGAGATCATTTTGAATAAGCTTCATACAATTTTAAAGTTATTACATTAATGTATAAACTAACACACATTACAGTAATCAATATTTTATGCAATAAAAAAAACCTTGTAACAATATTTATGGGAAGACTAGGTATATATACTTATATGCAATGAGTCCTAGGATTACCTTTCAAATTCAAAACACAAATCGTGTCATTTTAAAGTGTAATTTTAAAAAATATCATGGGAAACCTAAAACAGTTTAATTTTAAAATATCGCCATTAAAGTATTACATTTTTGAGTAATAAAACACATGATTTTATTTAAAAAACTGTTCTATTATAAACTAGTTGTTGCCCGCGGCTCTGCTCGCGTGAATGTCGGTTATCGCGATAAAAATGCTTTATTCCAGACTATAATCTAACTCTGTGTCAAATTTCATTCGGATCTGTTCAGTAGTTTTTACGTGAAAGAGTTAAAAACATCCATACATCCAGGATCCAGGATATACGTCTAAACCATTGAAAATTCATATTGCCTGTTTGTTTTTGTAAATATTTTTGTCAGTACTTAGTTTAAGTATTTAAATAATGTTATATTCAATTTAAAAAACGAAATCTATCTATCTTATAAGCGTGTTTTTAATTTTCATCCGGCAGAACGAAGTATAGTTACGACCTTACGACTCGAGAGGCGGGCCATGGGCACGACAACAAATATATTTTTCTACTGCACACTAAATACGTTAAACGTTTTCTGCATGCCTGTACACATATTCAAAAATATATATATATATATATATAGAGTTTTGCCTGATTTAAAAGCGGAACCAGTTGACAAAAAAAAAGTAATAAAATTATTAATTTAGTCAACTCATCCCGCGGTATCAGTTTAGAGCGGGATCAGTTTACTAAAGAGCCGATTACGCTTGAACAGGGTATACTCTCTCACGCGTCATTGGTCGAATTGTATATGACTAACTCTACACTACCACCATTACTGCGATGTGAGTTTAACTACATTTTAGTTATATTACCAAACATGGTGGTAGGAATTGCTTGCGAACATGGCGCGCGTTCAGGGACCAACATGTCATGGTACGAGTAAAATAAGTTAGGAAGTTAACGTGTACTTAATACCAAAAAGCTATCAATAATAATATTTACCGTTAGAATATCTGTTGAGTACCTCTAGTACAAGTTTGTAATTCGAAAAAAGTTTAAGATTTCGCCATCGATTAAGTAGGTACTATGATTATCCTATTAAACTGCTAACTTGTACCTACTACCGAAGTGCAAAACAGTTACTTACTCGAAATATCGTTTGAAAATAGACAATTATGAAGAACTGATACTGCGAGGTTACTTTCTATTAAGACTCTAGTTCCAAATATATGGCATGAAAAAATTTTGTTTCGTTGTTCTTTCAATACACGTTCTAAGAGTACAGGATAGACGTAAGCTCAAATCTTCAACAGGAATGTGGCAGTTATAGTAAAATTGTCATAGGAGTAGAACTAAATCTAAATTTAACGCAGGTAAATCACGGGCAAGTAAATCGAAGTAAGGCAGGCAATATCCACTGCAAAAGAAGGAAACCTCGAAACAAAACCCAATACCAACCCGTCTGGCCAGCGTGGCATAGTAGGCTAGTATCCCTCCAAATGTATGGAGGAGACAAACAGTGGGACGTATATGGGTCGAGATGATGAAATCACGGGCACGAGGTAGTAATCAATATAACGATTAACAAGTAGAAGTGAAAGTAATCCTCTTATTACAACAACCATATAATGGTAGATGAGGAAACCGCCTAACTACTGCTTACCAAAGTCAAAGTCAAACTCATTTAGTCATTTAGATCAAATACATGATACTAATGAACGTCATAAAAACTCTTTTAAATCGCCAGAGTATAACATTTACAATTTAATATGAGTTACAAATATTTGATTAATAAGGAAACAATAAAGAAAAAAAAAGACGTGTGGCACTCGGGGACTGCCGCGGTAAAGCTATTGCATAGCATTTTTTATCAACTTATGCAATTATAATTATATTGTATTTATTTTATTTATGCAGTATTTTTTTCCTTTGTTTGCTGATTTCATTTTTGTTTCTAAATTTAATCGTGAAATCGATTCTTACTTCAAAGTAAATTATTTCGTTTAAATTATTTAATCGATATCTTTGAATTCGATATTATCAATACTACATCTCTAGATATTTTAAATGCTAGTGATCGCATGTGGTCGAAATTTAACCATAATTATTTAATTTTAGGCTACTATTTGACCTTATTTATTCTTTACTTATTTTTTATTCTCTTAGATCAAAACCTCCTTACACAAATTTGACATATTATTATTGGCCGTTTAGAGAATTCGTCATTAAAAAAAGTATCACTGCTGTGCCGGTCGGAGTGCCCCCACTCCGACCGGCACAGCAGTGATACTTTAGAGATATAGAAATTCCGTAACGAAAATAACCTAACACCCCCGTGTTAGGTTATTTTCGTTACGGAATTTCTAGATTCGGTCTCCACGCTCAAGGCCCGCAATAGAAGCTATGCAATAGCTTAAGAATGAATTTAGCTTTCCACTGTATGGCAATGAGAGACCCTTTCCTTTTATACACATAAGATAGAAACTACGTCAAACCACGCAGGTTTGCGACGGAATTGGGATAGAGTCGATTTTAGCAGGCCTGCCCTTAAATTTCTTAGTAGGTAATTAAAATAGTAAACGAGCTCGAATGAGTGCTCGGATCATAGGAGTCGTAAACCTAAACTTTTGCCTTTATAAATCGTAGACATTTAAAAATCGGGGTCGTGTACACTTAAGCACTGTATGCGTCAAACATTGCTTTCACTTTGCTCAAGCGTGTTTTGTTACCTATATAATACCGTAATTGATTCTTTAAAAAAATTACATGACTGGAACCGCCAGGCGGCGTTAGATTTGTAGGTATCTCTAAGAATCCGTCAATCGACTACCGATCAAGCCGTATCTACCTTTTTACTTATAACATCAATGGTGGTAACATAAAAATACCAATGACGAAGACAACGGATTTAATTTCAAAATATACATAATGTAATGGTAAATTAACATAAATAACAGTAGCAGGTACGTTAAGCCGCAATGGGCTCAGATCGATACGCTTAATGGTAATTTAACCACAAACCCACATACTGTTTCAATAAAGGCAATATGCTAAATACCTTGATAGGTCTTGGTAAATCATCAGAGATAAGTCTATTACATCCGAATTCCGATATCAAACACACTAACAAAAACAAAATAATACGGCATGAGGTAATCACCGTATCAAAACGATTCTTACGTACATGAAAACATACGAAAAACGTATCAGTCACGATGTTCTTGAGTCATGGAACTAAAGTTACATCGGAGAAAATAAATTGAATATCGCGTGAAAGATATAAATATTTGAACAAAAACCAATACAAACATTTGTTTTGATCCAAAGTCGTCATTAATGTTCGGACACGGTGTTCGGAATTCCTTGCACGTACAACTAAAGGCATCAAGTATGAAATTGAATTACGCGGTGGAATCAAACCAGTATCATGTGAACATGTAATCAAATAACGCGTCACGTTTGAGCTTTTAAAAATCAATTACCGTAACTCAGTAATAGTGTTTACGTCCACACATTTCTTTTATTGGCCGTACGATGATAGAGAAAGGATAGCTTAAATTGTATATAATAAAAATAAACATAGTAAACCAGAGACACATTAAAATAACGAATTTTAAATGTGTTTTAGGATCTTCTTCCTCCAGGAAAAAACCAAAAGAATTTTGATTACCCACGTTTAGCTGACGACCTCGACAGTCTTTAGTGACGATCGGGTAGAGCTGAGGTGATCCTACAATTGGTGCAAATGACTTCAAAATAATTCCCAGAGACAATTATGTATATTGCGGTCTAGACTAGTGTTTTATATCTAAATCTTAGATTTAGATATAAAACATTGCCAATCCTTCAATAGTCATTTCAACAATGTGTCAGTGACATTTTCGGACTGTGTAAGAACCTCTAAACTGTCAGTTCTAGTTACCATATATATCACAAAGTCTTGTCTAAAATGTCTTGACCTACGTCATCCATTCGATCGAATCTTAGGTAACGTATACCAAATAATTTATCAAGCTAAAGCCACCCGTCAATCACTTTGTGAGAAGTAATCTACTACATCAATTTCTCCCTAAAAATTTAATCCTAAGAAACTTGGGCATAAGCCACAATGAGGATAACTTAAACAAACCTTTATTGCTATAACTTTAATTAGAGTTAAATTCAGAACTGTTAGAAACATTAACTTTACCACAAAGAATTTATTATACTTAACAAGAGGAAAATTCATTTTTTTTTTCTTTTATAAAAGGTGCTGATCATTAAAGTTATTCCCTAGCTAAAACGATCCAATAACACACTTGCTAAAAATAAACCAAAGAAGGAAAACGATAAATAAAAGAAAAAATATTACACAGCGTTTTAAGCGAAAGAAAAATAAAGTTATTATTGGAGATGGAACGAAGAGTACTTAAGTACAATATAATGTATGAAATGAGAACTGTTATGAAATTTATTTAAATAATAAATATATTGACGTACACATGAACTGCATCAAAGTAGAGAAAGACTTTTAAAACTTCAAACTACCAGCCTTTGTACCAATTAATTAGCCAGTATTAGTCTATACATACCTGCATATACTCACACCTGTTTCTCAGAGCCATGGACACAATAAATTTTTCTCTGCTGCAAATGTTGAGTACACCATCAACTACCGCTAAATCCTACTCACATATCCATCCAAAAGTTGCCTGGTAGAAATTGCTGTTAGCGATAAGTTTGTTTTTTATAAAATTATTGTAATTGGTCTACAATAAAGTAAATAAAACATAAATAAATGTTTGCATATTTGATAAATATTTATATTTTAAAGTTTTACTGCAGGTACTTTGATGCAGTTTATGTATTTTGTAGATTTATTTGAAGTCTATAGCGCAGGTAGAATGTATTTAATTTCATAATAAATGAGATCTGACAGTAGTTAGGGACACCATCGTAGCCATAAGACGTCCACTGCTGGACATAGGCCTCCCCCAAGGTTTTCCACATTATTCGGTCCTGAGTTGACATTGTCCATCGGTTGCCCGCGACCTTCACCAGCTCGTCGGTCCACCTTGTTGGAGGCCTGCCCATGCTGCGTCTTCCAGTTCGTGGTCGCCACTCTAGAAACTTTCTGGCCATCGGTTCGCACTAATATTCCTCGATTTTTTAAATTCGAAAATAACTTACATTCTTTCAAAAGCCTAATCCTTCACGGTGTTTCAATCAATACTAATATAATTAAAAGCTCTTGATAGAAAGACTTTTGTTTGTTTTAACGCACTAATCTTTGAAACTACCAATCGGATTTGAAAAAATCTTTTATTATTTGATAGCCCAATTCTTGAGCAAGATCATGGAATATTTAAGATTACGCTATAAACCAAGGGGAGCACGGCAGTAACAATTAACTTGTCACGGGTCGAAATCCAAATTAACGCAGGTAAAATTGCGAGGAACAGCTAGATATCTAATAATAATTGTAATTATTATTCGTCTGTGCTGTATTTCGCTACGCGAGAATCACAATTTTACTATGCTTAGCGTTTCAAAATACGTTAATTTTGCGTTTCACTATGATCTATGGTGTTACAAACAAAATTGGTTACACAGCCATTGTATTCTTGGTAAATTACAAAAATCGATTTTCACATAACTTTCACATAATGCTACTTAGTTTTTAGACGACAATGACAATCATTATTTTACCTTCGCGCATCTAATGCCTAAATAATGTTTTTTTTACCGTAACATTCAAAAATAAAGTACAAGTACTTATTTAAACTTTACTATTGCACCCTAAAACGTTTATACGTTATTGTGAGGGTTATAGAGCGACGATATTATCCTATCAAAATAAAAACATAATACACCTTACTTTCTCTGATAATGGGAAAGCGAGGGTGGAATTGCAAATACCTTCGAAACATCCTCATTTAGATTTATCAGCGAACAATTCACCGACCATTTAAGTAATTATAATTAAATTACCGAATACACCTGAATAAGTTGTTTACATAATTATTCGTATTTGTACCTATTCGTTATTCGATACTTGGCGAGTATCTAAAATTAATTTATTTTATTTACAGGCCAACACATTTTTTTGTTGTCATAAAGTTTAATTCGTTGACCAATAAATAGTACTTGTTCCATATCTTCCGTGGTCTAGGTCTAGACTGCCTATTAGTCAGTTATTAGGTAATATTTATACACGAAATATAGGTTATTTCTAGGACTCAATATGTGCGTAGTGTTCGTACATGTAAGTGTGTGCAATTGTTTTTTATAAACTTAAATAGCAAACACTTTATTTTTATGAACATGATTTTATTGCTTTTGCAGCACCTCGTACTACTTAAATAAGTGGAGTAACTTTACTCTATTGATTAAAATATTGAATTTAAGCGAAAGCAATATCTTTAATAATAATAGATTTTTTTTGTATAAAAAATTGGTAGGAATAAAATTAATAGTTCTGGTAACATTGTAACGCGGTTAGACGTAAAATAACAGCATTTGTGGGTATTCCGTAGGTTACTTATCTTTCGTCTTAAAATTAAATATCGAAAAAAAAATTGTGTCTGCGAAAAGACATGTGGAGTTAAATATTTAAGTGGACGGAGGGTTGTGTATTGTTCCCGTGTAAAACGGCTTCAACGTGGGTGGCTACGGCTCCCGTCTAAGATAGATATTTAAATATGTATTCATAATCCAGGTTTGACGTGCTGGTGAATGGAGGTGGAGCTGTAACCCTGCAGTTCCAGAGATCACCGTTCAAGCCGCTGAGGAGGACAGTCTTCGTACCATGGAATCAGATCGTTGTGCTACCCCCAGTACAAATGGAATTAAGTGATGACAATATGAAAGTACCCACACCCAGGTATGATAAAATTACTTTACATTTATATTATACGAGGTTCGGGTTTCGATCGTCAAATTTATCATTCATGTGTGTGTGATCCATAAATAATATATATTCCTACATATATAGGTAAGTAATTATACTTACCTATATATTTTATTTATGTTCCCTGTGTATTTATAGTATGTATCGTTAGATTTCGAAAAATTATCTACATCGTAGATCAATTAACTGGTGCATTCGATTATTTAATGAAATGCTACCATCTCCTATATTTCGGGCACTATTTGGGTCAAATTCTGTTTGTGGTTTCTTAAGTTTATCTATGTATATTATAACCTTAAATTTGGTCGTGACCAAGAACAAAATTATATCGAGGTAAATTAAATCAAGCCATTCGGAGGGAGAGGGGCATAGATCTTCGCCCAATGAAGCCGGTAGTGCTAAGGCCTGCACTGTATATAGGTGTCTTTTTTGGCGTAGGTCGGTCACTGCTTAGTAATTCCTCATTTTATGTAGAATATTTTAATAAAATTGTATTCTACTTAATTCGTACCTAAATTGTAACTAGCTTGCTATGGTATGTCTTTCACTTGCTAGTAGCGACATATTATACAGTACACAAATAACAACACTTCTACACTCTACAGTATTCTTATTACGATATCTACATATCTAATTTAATTTACGAAAGTCTAATACGAAAACAAGATGGTTATTGAACTGGGCTTCACATTCTTAGTGGGGGTCCCAATAATTTAATCAAGTCACCCTATCACTTATCGTAATGTTATGGAGCTATAAGCTCATCACGAATAATAAAATGAATTTGTAACACAGATTCATTCAGTATTTGATTATACAGTACAGCTAGTGTGAGTGATATTTACAACTAGCTGTTTCCCGCAGCCCTGCCCGTGTGGATGTCGGTTATCGCGATAAAAAGTAGCCTATTTGCTATTCCAGACTATAATCTACCATTCATCCAGATCCGTTCAGTAAATTTTACGTGAGAGAGTAACAACATCATCATCATCATCAGCCTATCGCAGTCCACTGCTGGACATAAGCCTCTCCAAGTGCATGCCACCTAGCACGATCCTCGGCTTTTCGCATCCAGCTGCTTCCAGTCGCTTTGCGAAGATCGTCGCAAACATCCATCCTCACAAACTTTTACATTTATAATATTAGTAGGATACAATGCCGAGTGAATAAATATGTCTCTAATATTATTAATCTACTCCTAACCCAATTTGGCTAATCTCGACGCAGATTACGCAATTACTTGAGAGATATCTCTCAAGTAATTGCGTTGCATTCATTTGTGCACTATAATATTATAGTGCACAAATGAATGTGCAAATACTCACTAGTCTGATTAGTCGGCAATCCGACATGACCGGCGAAAGATCGTAGGTCAAACGGCTTTAGGTACTGCTATTGCGTAGCTATGAGTCAGAATTACTACAAACTTCTCGCAGAAGTTTAGTACAGATACAATCAAGTCTTCGCGTCGCGACACTCCATACCACATCTGTTAGTATACCCGGACAATTGTACGATACTTAGTTGGTCTAGAAGCAGACACTCCTAGCACAATAAATATGGCCGTAATACACTATTCAAACAAAATATAACTAAAACTGCAGAACTAGATAATAGCACGATGAGGTAATTTATATTAGCAATACCTTAAAGTGAACACAACACTCCAGGGGTTGAATGTAATCAGAGGATCCCGGACTTATGGCAGACAAATAATACTTCTTCTTCTTATCGTTTGGTTAATGGCCAGCCTGGTGACAGAGTAATTTAGATCGCCGATATTTAGGCCTCTGTAGTGATCTAACGACTGTTAACCGCCGGGACCGACTTTTTAACGTGCCCTCCAAAGCACGGAGACGCTCAGGTGAAATACCACTATGCGGTAACCCATCTATAGGGTTACCGCGCCCTTGGTAGCTTAACCCACTGATCGTTTACCGAACAGCGAGTGCACCTAGCTATGAGCGCCTCAATAAATACTTAATGTTATTAAGAAGTTATAGTTCGTAAGTTTGGATGTAATTTGGATGTACTCGTAATCTCTAAAACTACTGATTCAATTCTGAAAATTATTTCACAAATAAACAGTTACATTATTCCTGAGTGCTATTGGCTACGTTTTTCGACATACCACTTAGGCGAAGCCGAAGATGGAAGCTAGTGGAAAATGAAATATTTTTTTCTTTTCTATTAAGCTTATAAGTAATGCTCATTTTAATATCCGAGTCATGTGTAACAGGGGTCCAACTCACGTCAGTTGGGTGACGCAACAGTCCCAATGGTGGGAAGATGCGGGTGCACCATGTGCTGCTCATGACCACGAGCGACTTCGACCTGAGGTGGTGGCAGTACCGCCATTAGCATCACCTGCTGCGTCATCAGCTACTACAACCACTGTTATTTACCCTGAAGCTCAGGTATGTACTCCTAATAATCTTAAAGTGTGTGATGTTGTGCCGTCCATCACACTGTAACGTTGAGTAGGTAAAGAGGTAGGTTTTCAACCACGTGTGCTAGTTGATGTTACAGTAGCCCACGTTGGGCGCCATTTTCAAGTGGGCCACATTGGGCGCCATTTTCAAGTGTCAATAGGGAATTTGTATTTCAGGCCCCTGCTAAAAGAAACAATTTAAAATAAGGCCAAAGTAGGTACCTAATTGAAGTAGGCCACACAAAGTTTGTCCTGTCCTGCAAATTACACTCTGACTCAGAACAATCTGAGTCAGGGTGTAATTTGTGTCCATTAATTGTATGTTTTTAAGTCTTCCGCGGCACTGAGCTTGTTCTCTAGTGCGGGAGTTATCTATTTTAAAAAAAAATGCTATGTCGTGCGGGAAATAAAACTTTTGAATTTGATTTCTTGCCATCAGGCCATTTGGAATCTCGTTACCTACCTGCTTCTATATTCATTCATAACGAATCGTTTTTAACCTCTATAACACAGTAAGTGTTATAAGTTTAACTTATGGTTCGGTGTCTGTCGATGGCAACCGATTTTGTTTTTTTTTTTTCACTAATAAAATAATTAAACTACCGGGCACTTTTATTAAATCATTATTGTCATTTAATTTCAGATTGTAAGCGAGTCTATCGGCATACCCGGCTCATCGGTTAAGCTGACTTACCGTTCTTCTCAATCAGCCGGCTACCTTTCATGTGTCCATGTTCAACTAACTCGTCGAATGGTACCATTGGCACTAAAACGGGTACATGTTCGAGTGGAGATTGAAGGTTCTTTGCACACGCATACGTATGAAGCTGACCCCGACTTGACTCATATCTTCGCTTGGAATAAGAGAAACGTATACAAACAGAAGGTAAGCAAGCCAAAGACTTCCACTGCTGGACATAGGCCACCCTCAAGGATTTCCACAGCATTCGGTGTTGAGCTGACCTTGTCCATCGGCTGCAACCTTTACCAGGTGCACCTTGTTGCAGGCCTGCCCACGTTTCGTTTTACAGTTTGTGGTCACAGCACAAGTATAATTAAAGAAAAAATAGTCAACTGCAATCTTTCATTAACTTACACGGGGCTTCTTTATGATACACAGTTAAAAATATTCTTCGTATTATTCCAGGTTTATGGCGAAGCACAAGCTAAAATATCAATCGGTTATGAATACACAACATGTTTAACAATCGTTTGGGAGACACAGACTGCAACGCTAGCTGGCTTCGATGTTGATATCTCAGACATCGGTGGTTGGGGACTGGATATTCACCATCACTATAATTTCCATGAGGGTATTCTGCAGAAAGGCGATGGCGCTTTACTCCACTTGAAACAATATCCAAGAACTGTTCAGGTAAACATAAAATTTCCCTTTAATTTTTAAACAATTCTATTGGTTCGTTAGTTACGAAAATGATTGCTAATCTACGCATATTTTTTCTGCAGGTGGTGATGGGTACCGGTCTTCAACGAGCTTTAGATTGTCCCGATTATTGTAACGGCAAAGCCGCAGATTCTCGCCTGTTGACTCCAACGGCATTGACGTCTGGACCAGACGGATCGTTATACGTCGGTGATTTTAATCTTGTACGTCGAATCACACCCGAGGGTGTCGTCAGCACTGTACTACAACTACAGTAAGTAACTGATACTGGAAATAATCGTTATCTTAATGAATCTCAATAGAGATATTAAAATACTTTAATTGTGTACTTAAATGTTATTCGAAACGCTTTCCTTTCAGGACAACTCAAGTCGCATATCAGTATTATATGTGTATATCACCAGCGGATGGATATCTTTACATATCAGATTCTGAAAAACACCAAGTCCGTAGAGTAATAGCGTTGGAAAAAATTCGTGATCCAGCAACTAATTCTGAAGCTGTTGTTGGCAATGGAGATCGATGTGTGCCCGGAGACGATTCCAACTGTGGCGATGAAGGTCCTGCTATTAAAGCCAAATTAGCTCATCCTAAGGGTATGTAAAATCACAACAAATTTGTAGATATTTTACGTTTTCTAGATAGTTTACGTTTTTAATTATGATTATATAAACAATATTTTTTTACTTTTAGGTTTGGCAATCGCAGCTGATAGAACGATGTATATCGCCGATGGAACTAACATAAGAGCAGTCGACCCAAATGGCATTATTCACACTCTTGTCGGTCATCATGGTCATCACAATCATTGGGCACCTGTTCCCTGCCGTGGAGCAATAGCTCCTTATGATGCCCAATTACAATGGCCAACCGGAGTAGCTTTATCTCCTCTGGATGGATCACTTTACTTCATAGATGACAGAATCATTCTTAAACTGACTGTTAATATGAAAATTAAAGTAGTCGCCGGTCAACCTTCACATTGTCGTTTAGGCAGTGACGGAAAACCAATAGTTAAAACAGAAAATAGTACCAATACTGATATTAGAGAAGAATCAAACTTAGGTACAATTTTGGCAATTGCATTTGCACCGAGCGGCATTCTATATGTTGCTGAAGCAGATTCTAAAAAAACAAATACTATAAAGTCTATAGATCCCTCCGGCAAAATTATGCACTTTGCTGGAAAAATTCTTGAAAATCTGAAGGAATTAAGCTGCGAATGTAACTCATCAGTTTCTGCAACTGTAACACCAACAAATGGACGCGATGAAGGTGCTGGCTGCCCATGCAAACTTAGCGTAGCAGCTGGTGACGAACCGCCTACTAGCACTGAGACGCTGCTGTCTTCGAACGCTAAATTCCAAACGATATCTGCTCTTGCTGTTACTCCAGATGGAGTTCTTAATGTCGTTGATCAAGGTATTTCTTTTGACAGTCATATCTGGGACTTGATTCATACATAAATTGTAAATGTTAACGATTCCTTATTTTTCTTTCAGGATCTCTTCATATTCTAGCATTGAAACATTATTTACCATCTCATGACGAAAATGGAGAATTCAGAATACCGTATCCACCAACCTCAGAAATATATGTATTTAATCGTTATGGACAGCATATCACAACAAAAGATTTAACGTCAGGCAAAACTAGATATTCATTCTTATATTCAAAGAACACAAGCTTTGGTAAGCTCTCGACTGTAACCGACGCGTCTGGAAATAAAATACAATTACTCAGAGACTACAGTAATATTGTTAGCTCTATCGAAAACACCCAAGACCACAAACTCGAATTGAAAATATCCGGAATCGGTTATCTCACGCGAATAGCAGAGAAAGGAGCTACAGAAATAGAATTCGATTATGATGCCAGCACGGGATTACTCAACAGTCGATCAGGGGTGAGTAACACTAGAAAATTCGTTACCTTTTAGTATCCTAAATTACCACCCGTGTTTTATTTCCTTATTTTTGCTACTTTATTAATAATTTTTAAAACTTTTCTATTCTAGGTTGGAGACACTGTTATTTATAATTACGACGAACTTGGACGAGTAACTAAAATAATAATGCCATCTGGAGAACAAGTGCACATAACGTCTGGGCTTGCAAAGAATTATGGATTAGCAGTGACAGTATCAAATCCAGCTAGCACAATACCCGTTGGTGTAGCCAAGAAATGCGAATACGTATTACATGGACAGTCTTTCAAGCAGATCACTATAAATAATGGTAAACAAATCACTGAAGGGCGTATATACTCAAACAATACTCTACTTCTTGATACACCATGGGGAGGCAAATTCGAAAGTATTGCAGCTGCGAAACACCCATTACTAGAAGCAGCGTTGCCAATCGAAGCTGAAATGCTTCATATGTGGTCTCACCAAACAACCACCTTTGGAGATGGATTAGTAAACAACATGTATTCTCTGTACACTCTAGTAGGCGACGTCAGAAACCCACAACAAACTCTTAATAGAGAAATATGGGTAAACGATTCTAGAGTTCTTATTATTGAATTTGACCAGTTCAAGAGCCGTGAGACTTTCTTTAATGCTGATAGAAATCCATTATTCACCATTTCGTACGATGTAGCTGGACTGCCACTCTCATTCAATCCTCATGGTGCCGGCGTTCCTTTGAACATTTCATATGACAGATTTAATAGAATCAATGGCTGGAAATGGGGTGATACTGAAGAAAGCTATAGCTATGACCCTCATGGAATGTTATCAGAAATCACAAGTTCTCAAGATGGGACTAAATTTATTTATTACAATGATGGTAACCTTGTTTCTAAAATCAGCTTGGCCAGTCAAAGAAGCTTCAAATATAAGTATGATGATGATGGTGGTTTGACTCATGTTATACTACCATCGGGATCAAACCATTCATTCAGTGTTCAACCATCTATTGGGTTTCTGAGAGTTACGTACACTCCACCTGGTTCATCTAAAAAATATTTGCAACATTACTCGCATACTGGCGAACTCCTTCAAACTGTATTCCCGGGTGATGGTGCCCGAGTAGTCTATCGCTACTTTACCACTAACAAGGTTTCTGAAGTCGTACATGGAGATGGTCAGACTCAGATACATTATGCAGAAACCAGTGGATTGCCGTCAGAAATATTGCACGTGGATCGTGATGTCGACTATCGTTGGGAATCTACTTATGTCGGGGGCCTATTGACTGAAGAAAGGCTTGACTACGGCGCAAAAACAGGGCTGAGTAATGCAAAGATAATTTACGAGTATGATAACAACTACAGAATAATATCCGTCCAGGGTCGAATTGGTGGACAAACTCTCATTACACAACACACAATGTATAACAGTAAAACAGGAGCGCCAGAAGTCTTGGGACAATTTACTGTATCTAAACAAAAATGGAATGAAACTTCCGTGTATGATGGAATTGCCATGTTTTCACGTGTGCTAACCGATCAATTCTTGGAGAAAGAAGTCACTGTAAATATCCACCGAATGGAAGTATTCAGAATGGAATTTTCTTATGATAAACACGGCAGAATATCTCAAACACGAACACATACAAGAAATGTAGGAGTCAACACTTACACCAATGTGAAGAACTATACCTGGGATTGCGATGGCCAGCTTACAGGATTAGAAGCACAAGAACCTTGGGGCTTCAGATATGACGACAATGGCAATATGCTATCATTGACTTATAGAGGAAACACAATCCCAATGGAATACAACGACATGGATCGCATTGTAAAGTTTGGTGAAGGTCAATATAGATATGATAGTCGTGGTCTTGTTTCTCAAAATGCAAGGGAAGAAAGATTCCAATATAATTCAAAAGGTCTCCTGATTAGAGCAACAAAACGAGGCAGATTCGATGTTCGTTACTACTATGACCACCTTGACAGGTAATTCACTCTTAAAAATAAAAGACTAGCATTGCTGCACTTTCAAGACATCCTATTAACTAAATGAACTCTATCATATAATAATACTAACAAAACGTTACGTTTCCAGGCTCTCCACTAGAAAAGATAACTTCGGTAATGTAACTCAATTCTTCTACACCAATAAAGAAAAGCCTCATGAAGTAAGCCATATTTATTCACCACGTGAAAATAGGTTTATGACTTTGGTGTATGATGACAGAGGACATCTGATCTACACTCAGGTATGTATCTTAAGAATAATCTAGTGATATATAGATCACTTATGAAATTTTGTAGGTACAATTTAGTAATTCTTTGTTTACTCTTACGTTTCAGGTCGCCCGACATAAATATTACATTGCTACTGATCAATGTGGAACGCCAGTAATGATCTTTAATCAATATGGAGAAGGTATCAGAGAAATTATGAGATCCCCATACGGTCATATCGTATACGATTCCAACCCGTATTTATATCTGCCAGTAGACTTCTGTGGCGGGCTTTTGGATCAAGTTACATCGTTAGTCCACATGGCAAATGGAAAAGTTTACGATCCTCTAATTGGCCAGTGGATGTCTCCGTTATGGGAGAATATAATTGAAAGAATCCACAATCCAACTCAATTGCATTTATACAGATTTAATGGAAATGACCCAATCAATGTGAGACCTCAAAACAAGAAGCCAGCAGGTACAACACACATTCACATATAAAATTAAACTTTAAAAAGTACTCATTTTTTTGTATTGCATATTAATACTCGACTTTCCTTTTACAGATCATCTTTCATGGCTAAAGCTACTTGGCTATGACACGAAGAGTTTGGCGCCTCAGCTTTACCCCGACGAATTGCCTGGCGGTTCAGTTCTGCCGAGCATTCCCCGTGGTCGGCCCGTATGGGGCACCGCACCAGTCGACAGCAGCCCCGGTCTTCCTTCTGCTATGTCGCTGCTTCCTTCAGTCACCATCGAATCTGGCTTCTTATCACACATGTCCAACAAGAGAATCGCAGACTTTAGAAGCCTCTCGATTCCGGCCATGTCGGCTCTCAAGACAGACGTTTTGAACCTGGCACCGAAACGTATCGGTTCTGATTCCGAGCCGCCGTTTGGACGTGGCATCCTCATATCGCGTAACTCTCGCGGTCGCGCAGTAGTTACCACAGTGCCATCTGCGAATGCCATCTATCGCGATGTCTACACCTCAGTGTTCAACCGATCTCATCTTCTACCGTTCTCGTTCATCGTGCATGGTGACCAACAGGACGTGTTCTACTTCGTTAAGGAGGAAAGCTGGCGTGCTGCCGATGACAAACAGCAATTGAAACGCATGCAAGGCAAATTAAACGTGACGTTCCACGAAATACCGGAAGGTGGACGTTCTTACGCGGACGTGAAGATCCACGGCAAGACAAGCATAGTAAATCTACGATACGGCACGAGCGCTGAGCGCGAGCGCCAGCGTCTACTGCATCACGCGCGCGCGGCCGCGGTGCGCAAAGCGTGGCACCGCGAGCGGGAGGCGCTGCGCGGTGGGTTGGGCGGCTCACTAGACTGGGCTGCGGCGGAGCTAGACGAGATCCAGAAGGCGGGGCAGGTGGCGGGCTACGAGGGCGAGTACGTGCACGACGTGGCGCGCTACCCGGAGCTGGCAGAGGACCCGTACAACATCCGCTTCGTAAAGAAGCGATCAGACCGCGCTGAACGGCGGCGGCGGAAGCGCGAGGACTGCCGCGCGCCCTGGTGGCTCGCCTGGGACGATATCTGCTAGTGACGTGCCGCCATCCATATGCCAAATGGTGTGAATGTGAAAATAGGTGTGTACGAACGGGGAAGAATGATCGTGTGAGTGTTTGTGGAAATATATTTTGTAAATAGTCTCTATTAATTGTTAATTGTTGATGTATGTATGTACGGTAGATGCGAATCCCTATCGCTGTGTAAATAATAAAATTTAATTTGCAGGGAGAGAATGGACCTTTTGAGAGGACTGATATTAAAAATAAATGTAATGTATGTATAAATAAGATTTATGTGAATATGAAATTATTTATACTTATTTATCGGTAAAAAAGCTTCATTGTGTCCAATGTTCTTATAAAATTTAGATGAAGACTATTTGAAAGAATAAAAAGGCATACTTTTTTAACCAAAACCAAACTGCAGTTTTTTTAACCTCATAATCTGACTACCTAAACCCTGTCCGTCTCTTGATAGAGGAGAGAAGATCCGTGCCCAGCAACATAATAAGGGTTGCTTTTATTCTGATAACACATAACATAGCTATTTTATATCCTAAAGGACGTTTCATAGATCCCTACGATTATCAGTAAATAAAAGGTTATCCTTTCAAGGGTTTCGCTATATTAATAGAAGTCAGTAATACATGAAATCAGATGTACCAGGCTCCCAGTAAAAGTAAAGAGATATTGGTTTCATATATTAAGAGAATATTTTAAATATTTAAATCAGAATTACTAGGCTATCAGTAAAGGACAGGAGATTATCCTTTCATGGTTTTTGTTGTTACATTTAGATATAGTACTAGGCTCCCAGTAAAGGAAAGGAGATTATTCATGATTTTCCTTATATTTGGAGAATATTGTCAATATTTAAATTAAAAGTACCTAGTTTGGCAAGGCAGATAGTTCTCGCTATATTGATACAAAAAAGCAGTAATACGATAAATCACAAGTACCAGGCTCCAATAAAGAAAAAGGGATTGCTTTCATGGTTCTTCTTATATTAAGACAATATTTTCACTATTTCAATCAGGAGTAGGCTATGCGTAGAGGTTATTCTTTATTAGTTCTCGCTACATTATCTGTTTAATCGTTTATCTAATCTTCAAAACAGTTAAACCGATTTTGAATAGAGAAGCTTATAGGTACATTCAACATCCACGCGAACGAAGTCACTGGCTCAGCGAATCAGGTAACGTAATCATAAAAACAAATTTGAATATTTGATCGCAGATACACAGGATAATCTTGACATCACAATAAAAAATGTATATGTGTAAAAGTTATTTATTTATGTCGAACCGTCAATCTTTGAACAACGTATTCAAGTTAATTTTTACAATATCAATTTTATACACAAAATCCATGTCAACGCAATCATAAAAATTTTATTGTACACCATTTATGTTATAAACGTTTGAATGCATTATCACATGTCATCTAAAATAAAATAATATTTACAATGCTGTTTAAATCGACCTAGTTGACACTGAAAACTTCATACAACCTCGAACTGAATTATATTGTATTATTTATAAAAATCTCCATTCGAAAATATATACAATAATTAATTTATTATATCTTAAAGTATAGGTACAATCGCATGTTTTTCAAATAAACTATATGTTACAATCGCCTACATATTGAGCTACACGTTCGTAAACAAATGAGATCAACAAAACGCACATTAATCAACTAACACCTCGACTTATGCAATATTTAATGTTAATAGCAAAATATGTTCATGCAATCTATCATACACCTAGCCACTTGTCCAATATCTACAAAAACAAAATAGTTCTCTTATCTAGGCATGTCATAGAATGCCCGAATGAACACATCACGTTAACTAAAATAAATATAAATACAGCGTAATCGCTACGTTCGAGTACATCAAAACTGTACATCATAAAATATATGAAATGGTATGCCTATTGCAATATTTCGGCAGGTAACATTAATATTAATATATAGTAGTAATACATAACGTATGTTTTGTGCGTGTGAAAATGTATTAACAATAAACACTAACAGTTAATTAAAAAGTTTACAAGTATTTAGCACTACTAATGGGAACTAATTCATAAGGGAACGCAACTTCGATTATATTCTTCTCTTTCTTTATACACAAAAGTCGATTTAATTGCTCTTATCATTGAAATGGGGCAAAATATTGATCTCATAATAAATATTGAAAATATTTTCAGACCATTACCGTGATACAGTGATTAGTATCTATCCAAATACTAGTAGTGTTGTATATCGGCCGCAGAGTAGACTTATTTTAAGGTTAAACACCCCGACTGCAGAGAGCTACCAGAAGAGTCGGCAATTATATAGTATAGTACTTTGGGGATTTACATGACTTATGAAATGACAAAAGTAAATACGTTGTTGGCTCTCCTTCTATTAAGACGTCGTTTTTTATATTTGGATAGAGTATCATGGTCTGATTCATTACCTTCATATTTTATATAATTCAATATTGGTGTTCTACTAATTAAATCGTCTTCTTGTATAGTGACCAAGATAAGAGAGAGATCGAATGCTTGACAAAGGCGCAGCACATCAACAGTACCCAAGATACAAGCTTAAACTATTTCGTTATTGTGTCTTAATTCACAAGCATTAAATTTTCGGTTATAACTAAGTATTATGTAAGTCTTGCTTCGGTATTACAATATGAACATTTAACACTGTTAACGTGTAGGGGGCAGACGCGTATATTGAGAAAATTATATGTTTAAAGTGATAAACAATTTGTTAATATAGAAGTACCTATACTAACAGACACATAAAAGCAAGAGATGGACTTTTAAACAGCCTTAAGTATATGGCAGTCCATAAAGAAATACCTACATAGACTTATACCAGCTTCCCACAGGATTGGGCATATTTGATAAATTTGTATCCATCAGTGTAGGTATTAAGGCTCAAATTACATTGCTACGGAAAAATAGAAAACTTAAAAATTAAATTGTCGAATGTTCTGGAAAAGTCTTTGGCTACGACGATATGACGAAGGACACTGCAAAGACGTCTTTTATCGTGACACGTCAGAAACGTATCGAATTCATAGATTTATTTTGGTTAGATTACATTTGTGTAGCAATATGTTGTGATGACTTTATGAAATATATGAATTCGATACAATTTTGATATACGACACCAAACGTCAGAGAATTATTTGTCTGTAGTAGAAAATCTCAAAAACCGCCTAAACGATTTATTTTATTTTTTTTGTAGATTGTTATTATTAGTGAGTAACATAAATAATAATAATAGCAACCTAAATATGTCTCACTGCTGGGCTCGGGTCTCCTCTCCTCTATCAGAGCTTGAGAGGTGTAGGATGGTTTAGTTTGACTAAAATAGACAATATATTTTTAAATAGTAAACTCCCTACGAAAACTAAATAAATGTCTACCCGAACGAAACTAATACGAGCCGTTTTATGCTTATATATTAACAAAGTCTTGATACCTTTAAACAAATAATTTTCTCAATGTCAATAATTATTATACACTCCAACATTATGTACTGTTTAATCTCCAATAGGTATTTGCATGATATCGCAATCGCCACTCGATACATTTTTATTTATAGGGTTCTATAGTTTAGCGTTAGATCCATCAGAGAGTAAAAGTGCATCTTTAGACACGTATATTTCGACACATCAAGTAGAAAGAATAATAGAATAGAAAGCCTTTTAGTAAACGATTTTAACCTTTAGTACTTTATTTCATTAATTTGCATTTTTCATTGTAACTCTTTTTAATGTTGCCACCTGCCGTCATGTATATCTCTGCATCACCTTGACTGGCAGAAAATGCCATTAAGTCTGCCGAGTGAAATTTGATTGTGATAAGTGTAAGGGAAATATCTATCAATTGTCAATTTTGCCGTATGTTTATTTAGCGGAAAGGCACAGCAATCCCTGTCCTATCCCTATACAAAATTAACTTTGAAAGCTTAACTTTATGTATTTGTTGACTTCTACTCTTTTTTTGATGTATTAAAAAACATGCCTAAATCTTTTATTCGATGTCAAACACTTCATTGTATGAAGGCTTTCTATTTTAGTATTATGTGCGCCTGAAGGTACATAGCCTGTACTCAATAAAATAAAGGCGTATAACGAGCATTTGAATTTCAACTTTAAGTTAATTACAGCAAGGTCAAAAATTGCCAGACAAATGTATTATAAGCCTTCTTTCACTGAGGGCACGACGTCTAAAGATGACTTTTCCCTCAATTCTATTTACCCAGCAACAATGAATCTTAAATTCAATCCTACATAAGCTATTCTAATACAGGGTGGTAATTTATGACGGATCAGTAAGGCCAGGTAACCTAACCTTAACCGTTATAAGTACAGGCAAACGATTTTAAAACTCGATTGGAACCCAACAATAAAAAAATGCTACAGTTAGCAAGAAAAATGGCAAATTTTACATAACTTTTTTTGTATGAGTTTTTGTAAGGATCAAAGTATCTACGCTGCCAACTGAGGTAAGAGTACTAGAAACAATCTAGAAACACAAACATGTATGAGATTTTATTGCTATTTATAATTTTTCTTATAATCTAAACTAAGACAGTCCATAGGTTCTGAACGGCATCGCCATTTTACTTGCGAACTGTATCTTTTTGAAATCTGTAAATTATAATCAAAATTTGATAGGCTGTTTCTTAAGACTTGCTTTACCTGTAACATCATCCTTATTGATCTATCTCATATTACCAATCCGTATAAATACAAACATTGAATGGATTAGAAAAGTTTGATGTGGTAAGGCAATATATTTTAAAATACATGCGATATTATTATAATAATTGAAATACTTGAGTTATATTATATATCTTTAAAAAAGGAACTGCATCGAAATCTATCGAATCATCGAAGCTACACAGATAGCCGTTAAGCTATCTGTGTAGCTTCCTACTCCACGGCTTTTTACATTTGAGTTTAAGAAAGCACCACATACATACTAATATCGTAAAGCTGAAAAGTTAGGAACAATTTTTAAATCTTCCTGTAGAACTATCGGCCAGATTTCAAAATTCCTCTTCTACATTAAAGCCTATTTATTGAGGTAGGTTAATAAAGGCCATATATATATATATATATATATCATCACGCTACGACCTAAGGTGAGCGTCAGTAACAATAAATGTGTCACCGAATAACAGCTAAATTAACGCGAGTGAAACCGCAAAACACAGCTAATTGTTAAATAAATGTGGAAAAATAAATCTTGGTATTCGAACATATCATTTTATAAAAGATCTACGGTTTAATACGTCATATATTAGTAAAATATAATGCCAGGCCACATCAAGACTTTCCGTACATAGTTTAGATGTCAATCAATACATACACATATCACGGCTTAATTCTACACAAATACAGTCCTCAAGAAGAGTTAGGACATAAGCAGACATGTTACTTTTAATGTAGGCGATAGGCGATATTGCAAAACCTAAAATCTTTATTAAGTTTAAGAAAGAGTAAGAGCTTTATAAATCTTTACCGCAAACAGTTATTAGTATGAAACTATTTAGGAGCTTGTAGGTAATGACGTCACGCCCATGTAGTGCTATCTCTATCTAACTATCGATAGTATTTTTAACAATACAACACCTTAGCTAATCTTCTCAGAAATAAAAAGTGATGCTTTATTATTATCATAGTAATTGACGATGAAAACGTTAACACCGATATAAAAGTAACATGCTACTATAAAATTGTATTACTATAAGTATTATTAACATAATATTGCTTTGTTAAATACAAACGTATTACATACAACAAGAAAACAGTAAACATTTAGTTTATTTCATTGTATCACATAAATCATTACCTTTATCAGAAATCCACAGAACCCAAAAATAACAAAACATTAAAAGCTTATTTACACCATGCATATTTTATTTCAAGGCAGTTTCTGTGCTGTCTTTATTTTTCTCGCCATGCATAACAGAGATGGCAAGAGATTTGCTCTGGATAACTTTCAACATGTTAATGGTACCCTCTTATTAACTAACTACCTGGAATCTGATAAGACTCCAGGTAGGTAGTTAAGAGTTAAGGATTATTATCGATTTAAATAAAATTTCAATCAACTTCTATGGACTGTAAGTACTGGCGACTACTAAAAAGGGATGGAGTGAAGTGTTATCAAACAAATGATACAGAATGCTGGCCACATACAATATAGAGTATAGACATAAATCAGAACCTTGGCAATATAAATGTAAGCGTTTTAATATTAATATCAGGATATTTTTAAAACATGCAAAATTAACACAAAATCTAAATTTTTGAAAAAGTAAGTCGATAGAGACAACACTGCTATTTTGTGAGGTCACATTTCCGTAACGCCATAGTAGTTGACAGTTTTGCCGTACTAATGCTAACGGCAATATCTTGATTGGCAAATATTAAAAGCTTATAAGTTATTTATTAATTTATTTACTCTTTCTTTCATCATAGTTTAAAAACATGCATAATAAATAACTATATCCTTTGTTGTCAAATAATCTAATAACAGAGAGAGAATACTACTTAGTTATGCAATTGCTTTATAATTACGTCCTTCAAAATATTTCGAGAACTTACTAAATTATTGATTTAACCTTTTAACATAGTCATTTGCTGATTTTGCCTCATTTGTAATTTAAACTTGTATAATTAATCTAGATTTCGATTTATATCTAAATAATCTATATCCTTGAATGATTGACAGAACTTCACCATGCCTACCCATTTTTGGCAACTGCCCCTTACAAATACAAACAAAAGAACTCCTTAATATATATATACATGCGTTATTTAAAACACGAAAATAGTCAAAAACATAAAACAACAACGTAACTCCAACTAATTATATCTGTGATGCTTACAGGCAAATATCTATATACATATATACAACTAAACTAACACAGATTCACAAATCACTGCAATGTGTTGTACTTTATATAAGTTCCGAAATAATCAGTACCGAGTTGTCTATTATTTTATATTTAATACTGATTTACGCAAATTTTCGCATTTGAATCGGTGTGATTTTGAGTTAATTTAGTAACCACACTTTACTGTATTTAATATTACTGTATATTTCAGTGTGTTAATATAATTTGTCTGTTTAACAAATCTCATAACAACATTGCTTTACTTATACAGTTGTTATCAACAATACTAACAACAAATAAAATCTTCACTATCATAATAATATCTAGAGTTATCAACATTATTACATTACTATGCAGTAACACTGTCAACTTTACTCTCAATTCATGTCATGATCCAATCACTTTCAATGTTGCATTTTAAAATAAAATTCCATATATATATTAATTTGTGACATTCAATTATTTAAAAATACATGATTGAAAAAATATATATGATAAATAATTCGAATAAAATATAATGTGTCAAATACATGATTAAAAATAAATAAATCTATATTGAAGATCATTTACATGTAGTGTGATGATATCTAATGAATTGAATATAATAGTAAGTATAGGATTAAATTACAATAAAAAATCAGTCGTTGTTTCTCTGACATTTCGGAGCTAGCAACATTGAAGATACTACTTATATATAAATATATATTTGAATCTATTCGCGTTATTGAACTATGCACTAGAAAACAATGTTTACGGTATTAAACTGCCGTAATTTAACTTTTATACCTCAGAGTAATAGCAACTGTAAGAAGTATGAAACTCAAATAAAATAATTACAAATTCAATATATTCGCATACACGCACATTAATGTTTTAAGTCTATTTCGAATATCGGTGAAAATAATGGCCGCAGGGTACGTATGTGGGATGACAGCATCTAACTGCGCACGGCACTGATCACTAACATCGTTACGTAATAATTTAGCTAAAAGTAATATTTACAGTATTTCACTAGAGGCCAACCTCCAGCTCTTTTGTGACATCACTAAGAGCTATCGGCGTTCGATTTCCGTCGCACTTGTTGAGCACCCAGCGCCTGCGCAGCCGCCTGTGCTATAAACTGACTCGTTCCTGAAAAACGACATTATTAACATTATTCTCGCTATTTTCTTCTCCTTTATGTTGTCGACTCACAATTTTTAACACCAGGGCGTTATAATGTATCCCTGAGGTATGAAAACGATTCTTTAAAAACGAATCCCTAAATGAGGACTGCAAACCTATATTTACTCATGCATACATAATATATGTACTTATGCGAAACAATATGGGTATTAAATTAACAATGATAATAGTAACGGGCATAAATCGCGTCAAATTATAAATAAGGAAATAAATTTCAGTTACGTCATCGAAACTACTACTATACTATCCGCAACACGAAGTGGCACTTATCGTAGAGGTTACCATGTCGATTAAATATTTAAGTATTTGTCGATATAATTATTGTAAATTTCAATGTAATTTGATATTAATTGGGTAATATGTTTTAGTTTTAAATATGATATTAGTAGCAATCAGGCTTTTCTTAAATAATACTAATATGACTACATATAGTAAGCGCGTTAACAACTGAGTCGTCGGGCCATAAATATCAATAGAAATAGGAATGTGCAGCGCGTCGGGACCGTTATCGATAAACGGCAACCTGCGCAAGACGTGTTGATGAGTCACTAATATTTTTTACGCTTTTGTTTCTTTTACCTAACTTTATTTCTGTAAAGGATATTTATTTATGTATATATGGACATACACATGAAAATTAAACTATTTTTATGGTTTATATTAGTATTTAATTTGCTATCTTGTAGTCATTAATTATTTTTACATTATTTAATTTTATACACATAAAACCCGTAAATATAGTTTAACATCAAAACTTTGTTAACTCGTTAAATTTCATGAACAAGAAACGATACTAAAAGTTAGTCATCGATATATTTATTTTATTGTTACGCCCTTCACTAAGCGGCTCCATAAGGCCCGTAAGTGGAAGGGAGATAGGCATAGCGAAATGATTTATGGCCCGACGACTCTATAACTCTATAATAATTATTGTATGTGATGTGTGGGTAACTACTGTAATTAGTCATAGAAAAAAATACTAACCGGTAGCGGTGGGGAGAGTGGGGAGGGTGGGGAGCGACGGTAGAGCGGGCGGCGCGGGCGAGGGCGCGGCGGGCGAGGGCGCGGCGGGCGGCGCGGGCGCGGCGGGGCGCGCGGCGCGGGCCGGCGTGCGCGCGCGCACCACCTGCACGCTGGCGCCGCGCGCGCCGCCCTTCACGCCGCCCGACATTAGTTGCGCTGGAACACACGCAACACCACCGATACATCACTACGGAAGATGGCCGTGGCTTCGTTCTCGCGTATGCGAACTACTTCATATAAACGACGAACAATTATGTTTGCCGTTGCTTAATGATGTTCCCGATTGAATAAACCCACTTTAAAAAGCTCTCTATTTCAAATTATTTAATATACTGCACCGATGTAGCACCGACAGCCTTACAGCATACATTTTTAACTAAATCTGTTGTCTGGGTTTGTAATCTTCTAGTATGTATAAAATATTACAAAAATCTTTTTATGGACTTACCTATAGGCAACGAGAGCACCGAAGGTTGATTGGTTAAGACTACAGAAGTAGTCGGTGGCACGGACACGAGCAATCCACTAGGCGCTCCGGAAACGTTCAAGGACAATGATATAGGTTGCGATAGACCGGGGATTTGGACTTGCACATTTTGTAAACCCTGAATGCCTTGGAGACCTTGAAGGGATGCTAAACTTAGACCCTGGAAAAACACAAAGTAATTATGTCTAATTATATTTTTAATGCATAAATTATAATATTCTTATTTATAGCGTAGTACTAAAATGTGACTATTTTAAGTGTCTAATCAAATAATAAATTTAAAATTTACTCTGCAATTCAAATAGTGCTTCATTTTTTTGCCTTTGATAAAAGAAACATTGGGTTGGACTGAGGTTCGAATGCCAAGAAAAAAAAACTGCCTTCCTTTAAAATATATAAATGCCAAGGAAAATGTCTCCTTGATACTGTTTGCAAAGACAGTTTTCTTGCAACTATAAGGGTTAATGGTAGCTAACTGCTGCATCTCAAAATAACACCTTATATTTAGTTTTGTTATTTTCTAACCTGTAAATGACACACAGGTTGTGGCTGCGAGGCTGGCGGTGTCGACGTCTCAGGACCCATGAGTCTTTCCAACAACGCACTCTCACTACTTGATACATTCGTCGCATCGTTATCGCGATTGTAATTGCTCATTACTTGCACACCAACACCCTAAAAATGTACCAAAGTTAGCACTACTATTAAATCTATATGAATAAAAATCAGTTGCCACATATGTGATGGAGCATCACTTGAAAAAGGCTTGACCGAATCGGCTGATTTTTTTGTCGTGTTTGGAATATAAAGGACAAAGTTTGAAATATTTTTGAAGAATCCACGGGAAAATTAAACGCACTTTTAAACTCGAATACCTACGTAAGATCACAAAAACATGCTGGAAAACGCACGTGCACGTTCGTTTATAGGAAAATGCACGTAACATATGTCGATTATACGACAAAATGAGCCCGATTTTTTAACGCCCTCAAAGTATCGTCGAAACTCTATAGACATAATAAGACGAACGAAATTTTGCATGTAGTGTTTAATACTAAAATTATTACCACGAAAAGTTACTCAATATTGACCGTGAATATCCTGGAGCCAACTATCGACAGCCGTGAGCCGTTAGTCGTTGTGTTACCGTGATGTCAAACGTTATATATAGAATTATATTAAAAGTTACCTGTTGTGTATACGTAGGTAAGGTATGTGAGGCAGTGGTAGCTGTGATGATTCTCGCGCCGGCTATTGACACTCTGCTCAACAGTTTATGTGCGTCCATGTTGGCGTCAGCACTAGATGTCGCATGTGTCATGGCCGCCGGCGCACTATTTAATAAGTTCAGGATCGTAGCATTGCTACTCGGTGTACTGACGACTGCGGATTTTGCAGCGTTTTGGCTTGCGGCTATTAAAAATAAAAAATTTAGATATATATTTGGTTATCTTGCAAAACTGTAAATAAAAACTTTCTAGGTCTTGGCTAACACATAATAAACTAATGCTTATGACAATAAGGATAGGCACATAAAAGTAAAGCAGTACTGAGGCAATTTATGTCTAAGAAAAATTTCCGTTGCCAGTCGGACTAAGTATATGTATCAAGGAATTCTCGATATCAAGAATCACCTCATCTCCTTAGAAGAGTATAAACCGGTCGATCTAGGCTAACATTTGTGCAGTGAATCTGTACTCTTAGTTATATTAATGCCTGGTCGACCAACGGGTTTACAATGCTTTCCGAGGACGGAAGTCTCGCTATTTTTATAAAATGGTTACTCATTTACGAACAACGTCAAGCTTGCTTAACTTTGCACATCTTTCGGTCTGCGCAACTAGTACTTAGGAGAGACCCTAAACAACATCAAAGAAATAAGTACAATATTACTCACCTTGTTGAAACTGTTGTGCGGAGTTCATGAGACTAGTTACAAGAGCACTGATGGCGGGATTCGTTGTCCTAGGTTTTGTGATGGTTGCTTTTTGCTGCGTAGTCGTCGTATTAGTGTATTGTATATTTTGTACCTATCGAATGGCAAAACATTTTAATTAAAATGAATTTAACCTTTTAAACGCTACTGTCAAGTCTTTACTTTGGAAGATTTTACCTGTGGAGTGCCGGCGGGTGACATAATTGAATGCTGTATATGAATAATTGCTGACTGCATCTTCTGAGGGTTGAGAGGTTGCTGTGGATTCGTCAGTTGCTGGGCTAGCAGCTGATTTGTAGACGCCTGCAATAATGTTACACTGTATTATTGAGATAAACAAATTTCTAACGATTTAATATAACATTTGATGACCAAGGCATAATTCATTCTATTACAATTACCAGAATTTAATTTACCAATTAATATATGTATAATAATGGTAATAAGAATTGAGCGTGAAAGTAACAACTGAAGTTCGAGCTGAAATAAACGAAATTATAATGACGTAATTATAATTCCGCCTATTTCAGCTTTCATTTAAGCTTGCCTTTTTGTTTTCCAAAATAGAACCGATTGCATATTTTTAACAATAATTTTAAAACTACTGCTGTCTATCTTTCTAGTCAAATGATTTTTTTACATCACTTCTCTCATTAAACTTGTTTGATAGATATCTAATTACCACAAAAAAATTGTAATTTAACATTTTTTTAAACAATTTTAGAGTAAAACGGTTTAAATTCTTACCTGCGGCGACAAACGAGGCGTTGTAGGCGAGGGTTGTTGTTTTAACGCTGGGTCGGGCGTAGTGGCGACATTACCCACACCCGTATTGACGTTGCCCACAACAGTATTAACGTTGCCTACAACCGACCCTACGTTGCCCACTACATTGTTAACGTTGCCGACCACGTTGCCTACCGTGCCCACGTTACCAACTTGTTGCAACTGCGCCTGCTGTTATAAATATAGCAAAATGCGTATTATTTTCATACATACCTAACAATAATTTTAAAATACTATCTGCATGGTAGTTAAAAAGAATTTCAGCTACCGGCTTACTTAATTTTGATTAACAAAACTGATCAGTCATTAAGATAATTTATATAACAGATATTTTTTCTAATCTAATGATTTATCAGGCATTCAAATGTAATTATACTTACAAGTATTGGTAATTGACGAGCATTCGTATGAGTATTTGTTGTAGGTTGTATTGCTGAAGTTCTGTAAATATATAATTTAAAAAGTTACGAGCAGTAATATCTGTCAAATATATTTTTTTTATAATTAAATCTTTATATACATCATGTACATAGGCGGATTTAATACCAAAGACATTCTCTATCAGACTACCTGTAAGGTTGATGCAGAGAAATACAAAATAGGTGCAATTGAAGTTACCGGTAAATATTCAATATTGTTTACTGCGAATACGTTATTTGAATTATTGATACATAATGTGACGGGACTGTGACGTCACAAAACAGCAGTGTAGCATATGTCTAATTGTAAATATTAACAACACACTTTGTGCCTATGGACTAATTTCCCTGAGTGTTTAGTATTCCTTTGTTCTATGTAATAAACTTTTAGTGTTTACAATATTATAATTATATTTTGTATTTAGTGTTCCCTTTGGTGTGATCCTGACGGGCCACGCAGGTCAACTAGCCCACGTGTCCCGGGAACCTACCTAACACACGCACTACGTTACACTGTAACGTCGTACTTTCTCATGAACTACCCGGTTTGTCAGCGATTGAATAGCAAAGGCGATTATTTCCTGATATATAGTACAAAATAGGACATTAAAACACTACTTACACGACAGGCACTGAGGTAGAGTGGGTTTGAACAGTCGCAGCGTTGGCGGTGACGGTACGCTGCTGCAGTAATATTTGCTGACCTGCCTAATAAAACACAATGAAAAAAGCGTTAAGTATTATAATTAGGTTGGCCTGTTGCTCGATTGGTTAGTGACCCTGAATGCTCAGTCAATGGTCGTGGATTTGATTCCTACACAGGCTCTGCCTAGTTTGGGATAAAATGATAACAAAAAGTGTTCCACAAATTATTTTAAATGTTCACTTTTAAAATCTTATTCCTATGAGTTGAAGTTAGTTGAAGTTGAGAGGTAACCATACTAGCTAGCAAGCCCAACTGGGGATGGACCTTCACATAATAGAAGAACATAGCTAAATAACTTCACACAGTGGTGTAGCTGTGTTCTTGTGTGTGAGTACAGGCCTTCATCGCTCATTTAGGGTTGCGTTTTGAAAGAAACGTTTTTCTATCCCAGGGATACTCCATCTTAAAGATCCTAGTGTAAAAAATGGGTTGGCAACATGCAAGTGACACCTCTGGTATTGCACACGTCCATAGGCTACGTTAACTGCTTAACATCAGACGGGCCGTATGCTGCCACCCAAGAGGTATAAAAAAAAGTATGTAAGGTATAGTTTTTAGAGTCATTTTGCCAAGGTATTTGTTTAGGTACAATAAAGTTGTAAAGTCCCTCGTGGCACAAGGAACGCACCGTAGTACGAGAGTCGTCTTTTTAAAATATAGATTTTAGTTTTTGAAGAACGATTTCTAAATATGCAGATACTTACCAAGTCTCTCATTCCACCAGTAAAAGATACCCTTGGTTGCTGTCCAGGCACAATATGTCTTATTCTAACCGACTTACGACCTTCTTCTGTAAATATCTCTGTGAATTGCTGTATGTATTTGTTTGCTTGAAGTCTTGACCCTGAAACACAAGCATCAGCATATTGTTTACATAGCCTAGATAATAATGAATATACATTAATTCATTAGCATTGACATTATTGCATAATTAGATGCACAGTTGTTTAAAGAAATTATCTGAAATAAGGTCAAATTAGATTATATTACAAAGTTAATTTGCATAGAGAAATCTACCTAATATGTTTGATGCACATAAACAACATGCAATTTTAACCAGTGAATATCTATGAATTTGGAATTGGAAGTTTTTTTATAATATAATGTAGATGATTTTTTTATAAAAAAAAATGGAAAAGCATTGTTTTTTTCATACTACTCAGGAGACAAACAAAGACAAACAAGCATACGGCCCGCCTAATAGTAAGCAGTTACCATAGCCTATGGACGCTTGCAACACCAGGGGTATCACTCACGCGTTGCCGACCCTTTAAAAACCTTATAACTCCATTCTTGAACAGCTCCATGCTATAGTCTCTCGGGAATACCTATCTCGTATCGTACGTACAGTACGGCAAGTTTTGGATTTATTTTGTAGGATTAATTAAGCTAGGATGTGAGAAAGAACTCCCCCCTGTCGGTGGCGAAAAGTGCGTTGATGAAAAGTAGCCCACAAATCATATTTTTAAAATTTAGAGAAGTAGGCCACCATAATAGTGCAATGCAAGCCCGACTAGGGAAGGACCTCCACCTTACAGAAGACCACAGCCAAATAACTACACACAGCGATGTAGTTGTATTCCTGTGTGTGAGTACAGGTCTCCAGCGCTCATTTAGGGATGCGTTTTGAAAGAAACGTTTTCCTATCCCAGGGATACTCCCACCTCAAAACCCTGGTGTAAAAACACGGGTTGGCAACACGCAAGTGATACCTCTGGTACTCTGCAAGCGTCCATAGGCTTCGGTAACTGCTTAACATCAGGCGGGCCGTATGCTTGTTTGCCACCCAAGTAGTATAAAAAAAAATCTTGTACAGGCGGTAAAACACACACACTATGTGCCTATTAACTCGAAACTTATAAAAATGAAATTTGCACAAACATCAAACTATTTACCGTCAGAGAGGCCGTACGCCTATTTATCACGATAGTTATATAAAAAGTGCTTTTATTTACCTATGGTTCGTATATAGAACACATGATAGTTATTTCGTCAAGGATAACAAGAGTATACTAGTAGAGTAACTATAGGTATATAAATGCTCGACGACTTGGAGCAATTTTTCAATTTATATCTCTTAAGAAAGGTGCGATCAAATAGTTTATTGAGCTATTGCATGTCTTAGTTAGTTAAGCGGGGTGTTATCCGCAGTTGGCCACTCAGGCTTTGTGCGTGAGTATTGCTTGTCTTTTATCCACTTCTTATAGTACGGCTAAGATAAGGTACTTAATTACATAATACTTATTTAAAAATATGCATCATAGTTAATAATAAAATATTTTTAAATGCATTTAGAAAGATATGCGAGTCTATTATTACAAGTAACATATTAAGTTGCATTATTTCCTGATGTATGAATAAAAAGTAAGGTCAGCAAGTATATTAATAATAAATCCTGAATAAAGGCAACAGATTTCGTATACTGATGACTGGTGGCATACTACATCTCTGGTATCTAGTGATAATGGTATAAAATAATGAATATACCTAAATTCGACACAATCTCACCCAGATGCCAACTGCTGTGAC
Source organism: Trisateles emortualis (assembly GCA_947095525.1). Taxonomy (NCBI): domain Eukaryota; kingdom Metazoa; phylum Arthropoda; class Insecta; order Lepidoptera; family Erebidae; genus Trisateles; species Trisateles emortualis. Next base: position 8,752,297 of record OX352736.1, on the reverse strand, counting down.
TCCTGTGAGCCAGGATTAACAGCGGAGTAACCAATTAATATTTTATTATTATATTTATTATTTATTTATTGAACCAAAATTACATAGATAACGCAGGTACACAAGTATGAGGTGACATATCCATAATACAATACAATTTATGATTGTTCAAGGTAAGTATCTATGCACAATAACTGAAAAACCCTGCCTCTTAGACTAGGTAAAACCTACAGGTTTTACCTAGTCTAAGAGGCAGGGACACTCTCTCTTAGGATACATCCTAAGAGAGAGTGTTCGACCAAACATAAGTTGGATACACCGAGCTTTGACACTTGTGCGTCCCGTGGACAACTAAACATACTGTTTTGGATCCCGCAACAAATTTGATCAGAAGTAAATAAGAGTTAGAAATAAAAGTACATACCTAAAGTAAACCGACATGCAGCACCATTTCTCTCCCCCTCAACATGATCTCTATCCACATAGAGCTCTCCAAGAAATTCCTGGTCGGACGGCCTTTGTAAAATTGATAATTTTATATGAAAGAAGCCCGCGCCCGCATGCGGCGAGGTCTTTTCAGTCTCTAGTATATATTCTTCGACGAGTTGCGGCTGGCAGTCTGGGGTTGGTCGCGGCCTTTCATACGCGCGTGCTAACCGTAAGGGGCCGCTTGCTTCCGCCGGTACAGCTAAAGGTAACGGCTCCATTCTTGGAGTCTCGATTGGCTTGAACACCTACAAATTGAAGATAATATTTATATAACATACTCGAAAATATACTTGCGTATTGAAACAAAAACGTTGCGTTATAAAAAGGATAATAAACTTTTCAAATTTGAGCACGACATTTTAGAGTGCGGGAACGCACGTCCACGCTCTATTTCTTTACTCTCATAGTTTGATGAGTCGAAAAGGAAATTATAGAGGATATGTAATTTAAAATTCGAATTGTTCTAAATTCGAATAAAGTTTTAAAATAAATCACTACAAGGACGTCATATGGTCATAGGGTCCTAGAGGCCATTTTGTTTAAAAATAATAACATATCTTACCTCTGGTGGCTTTTTGGGATACTTAGAAGTAAGCCGTGTTTGAGGAAGAGATTGTCTGCTATTCTTTGCTCTCTGTCGGTGTATTAAGTCTAATAATTCTAATCCATGATAATGTGTAAACTGATCCAATTTTCTCTTTCTATTTACTGCCACCTGTAAATAAAACATCAAATAATGCTTTATTTTTACATATCTTCTAAAATTGTACCGTCTTTTTTTCCCAAAATTAATAAAATGCCATTTTATAAAAATAAACTGTTATCCAACAACTTATTGTTTTTTTTTTTTGACAATTAAGTGACAAATATCATTAAATATACCTATATGGTATTCATAAAGCTTAATTTAAGAATAAAATAGACTTAATACGATACTTAGATACGTCTTCCAAAAGACTATAATATAAAATAGAACATCTTACTTAACAATTCACAGACACAAATTACACTCAGACTCGGAACAAACATTCATGAATTACACAAAGTTTTGTCCCAATTGGGAATCGAACCCACAACCTCCGCTTACCAGTCAGGATCACTAACCACTAGACCAACAGGCCAGTCAAATGACTTCCTATTATAGATGCTTGATAACATCTTGTTGTTAACACGGAGATAACAATATCCTCAATAACGCTTACATGATCCGTTTTTGTGATAACGACTAATACTACCTGTGAGAATCTCTTTGCTTGTCTCCTAATCCGGGGCGTATTGAATAGCCTAGGTGCGGCGTGCAGTCTCGCCGCCAGCAGTCCAACAGCGGGTCGTGGGTCTAAGCACAGTGGCGGCGCGGCTGCGTGGACCAGCGCAGCTTCCACCGCTTCTAGTGCCCCACGCTCCTCGCCCGCCCACCCACAACGTCCACCAATACACATCGCGTCTGTTATTATGCTCTGTACCAAATCAAAAAAATATACAGTCAAAAGTATATCTGTTAAGTAAACTTGAAGCATAAATAATATATTAAAATTAAGTATTCGTATTATTATATCTATTTATCTACACGATTAATAGCCAAATCCAACATTTTGCTTTAGAGCTTGAAAAGAATTTTGTGCAAAAATATTTATTAATTTAAATACTTATTATCTAGCATCAGAACGAAATAACTTCGACACATATTCACATAACATAAATTTCAATTAATCAGTTGACATGTTTTAAAATGGTAACTAATTAATAATTAATTTACAGGTTTAGTAAACCTTAATGAAATAGTGTTGTGTTATATTGAGATAAAGAAAATAAAAATACTCCCAGAAAAAAAAAATAGAAATTTTACAATTATTGTGGCAATTTAACTATACTGTTCCTCAGCTATTTTATAATGATATTCATTATAAACAATATATAAACGACGGGTATTAACGCGATTATGTGCCATTTACCTTTAGATTGCTTGACCATCTACCAGGTTATACTGGTCCATACTCTTTGAATATAAAGATAAATAATCACCACGCAGAATACGCCCTTATACATGGAGTTGTGAAAATAGCCCGCTAATATCAAGAACTTACTGTTCCAAGTGTCCATAGGCTACAGTAACTGCTTACAAACAAGCAATATGTACACTTGTACACCTTAGTAGTATATAAAAAAAATCAAGTCAGAAGACATTTGGAATAATGTATTAATGCATTATGACCCGTCGTTTTTATATTTTAGGATAATACTCAATAATAGATAATCTAAACAACATACCTGATTTGTTGGCCTTAAAAGTACATGATGAGTATCACAGAGAAAACTGGGATATGCCTGCCTGTAGTCCCTTATTTGTGCTATTATACACCCCGAGTAGAATAGACATGAGTGTTCAGACTCCAACAGATCAAGCAGTACTACAGGCAATTCCTCATTGTCAATATAACTCAACAGTTCTTCCTCCTCATATGGCCATCTTGGGGTTTCTATTAATGTCTCTTCTTGGTTTGCTGATGACTGTTACACAAAATATTTTAAGTACTACAAACAACTGGCAAGATACCTTAAGTAAATATATTGACATAGAATAGAATAGAAAACTCTTTATTGTACACCAATTACATATCTGAATATTTTTAATTATTATGTAATAATAGGATCTCTCCTCCTCTATCAAGAGAGATGAGAGGGTAATAGCATATAACTTTAAAAGCAACCAAAAAATTGTAGTGAGATTTTTATGCTTATACAGTTAGGCAATTTTGTACAGCATACCATAACATAGCAGTGATGCTATGTAAGCCCATAAAACTGTGAGCCTTCGTTCCTGTACGGGTAGTCAAATGTATGACACCCACATAGGTTGAGTTACTTATATAAAATGATTTGGTTTAAATTATAGGGTAGTTCAAAAATTCAAAGGTAGCAAAAATGGTGATCTTATTTATTGTAATACACAGTATAGTTACGTCACTTTGCATGCTACCACAAATTGCTACATTGCAATAAATTGTAACACACATACGTTGTAACAGAGAGGCTAGTGTTACTTATCAGTTATTTTTACATAGCTTTAGCCTCTACTTTTTCAATCAATTGGTGAATCTGGTCACTGGCAAATTTTACTGACATATTTGGAATATTGTTATTATAATAATTAGATTGGATGAATGTATACAAATACCATGCTGAGTTTCCAGGTTGGATAGAAACAAATATTGTTTTTCAGATGAAAAATGCTTACTATAAGCCCAGAGTCTACTGACAAAATGACACATGCGGCTTAGTGGTAAATAGTAAATTTATGTGACCCTGTACTTAGATACATAATTTTTACATTTATTCTATTCCCATAATTGTGGTAATTCTTTGTTGCTACAAGATTTGCGTTTGTTATTACACCCCGCAATATATATATGAACTCTAATGTGGAAGAGCTTTTAAAAAAATGAATCCATAATTTATATAAAACGCCTGCTCTTTTATACATGATACCTAACAAAACATGGGCATGCACCTTTGGTTTGTTAACTTATGTCGAATTGTGATTGATATTATTTAACAAAATTGGTTTATAATTTTATCCTACTAATATTATAAACGTGAAAGTTTGTAAGTATGGATGGATGGATGGATGTTTGTTACTCTTTCACATAAAAACTGCAGAACGGATCTGGATGAAATTTGGCATAGAGATAGATTATGGTCTAGAATAACACATAGGCTACTTTTTATAACCGACATCCACGCGGGCGGAGCCGCGGGCAAAAGCTAGTAAGTAATAATTTTACCCACTTATTCATATTCTTTTATTACTAAATAATAAAATTAATAGAAAAATGGTAGGTAATGACTACTTACATGTCCATCTGGTGGGTGTAAATACTGCGAGTTGCCATTTACTTTCAGCGATAAAGAATATCCCTTATTGCCTGGATATAGATTTATAATTAATGTATTAAGATTATATATTGCTAATAACTTTTCCAATAGATATGATGTGGTCTTCAGGCCTTGCTGCAATTATAAAATAAATCATTATTTTAATCAGTTAAGTATTGTAAATGTTTCAAATTGAACAATAAATTTTATATAAATTTTGTATAAAATGTAAATACGTCTAATGGAATTTATACATAATATTAAAATATAAATTTTAAAAAATTGTATCTGTGGCTCTTTGATAAGATTATTTATTTTACTTACAATTTGTTAAATTAAATAATATTAAGTACTGGTTTTATACATTTCTTTTATTTTTCATTATACTATGGTGTTGAACAAACATAATATGGCCCACCTTATGATAAGTAGTTATTCTAGTTAAGGATGCTTGTATTACAGGAACAATAATAATACATATACAGATAATATGCCTACACAGCATCAGATAGATTAAATTTACACTAGGTGACTGTTGATTATTTTGTGTAACAAAAAAGATTATTATAATAACAGGCCAGTTTTCAGAATCGAGCCTTTTATAGTACAATCATTCCTTATAAATATACAGTCCATCAAAATTTACCAATTCAGAGTAGTCCTAGAGAAACTTTTTATGAATAAATAGATTACAAAATTAATTTAAATAAAAATATTAGTATATTATGTGACTCTTTGATAAGACTGTTAATTATCCCACCAAGTGGTATATATAACTAGGAATAGAGAGAGTGAGAGATAGAAAAATTATGTAATTAATTAAAAAATATTATACTGTCTCTGCAATAATGTAGCTCTTTAAATTAAAATCAAAGTTTACTGCTATATATAACAGGTACTATTTATACCATTATTATATTTTAATTATTAATTGTTGCATATGTTTAATACAAGGTACCATTTATTTAAACACTCATATGCTGGTATGCAGATTTATTTGACACCATTTATTTTCTACTGTGCCTAATCTACCAGCATCCGAGGGGTATTGACACATAATTTCATACCTTTTAGTTTATTAAATACAAATTTGGTAATACTACAACTGTACTATTACTGATATTTTAACTGTTTTAAATTTAATATGCTTTTAAATAGCCCAAGGTTTTTGCCACAGATATCAATATAAAAATAATAATCAAATATATGTAAAGCTTAAATTAACTAGATAAGATTGAACCTAACGATTTTAACCTAGATAACCACATAATATTTATAAGTAAAGGTATAAATATATTTAAAAAATAGTAAAATTTTAACTTTCTACTTACATAGTTCACCTGTAAAGAATCATCTCTACTTAAGTCGTTGTAAAGTTCATGAAGTTTCTTAAATAAATCAAACTTCTCAGTTGCCTTGGAAGCAGATCCAGACGAATTACGTTGGAATTTCATTCTAGACTCATCTACAGATTCAGCAAGATGTATCTTATCATGGGTCCAAGTCATTTTGTGGTCTGGAACACCACTACTAAATTGTGATAAGTTTGAGTTCACATGTTTCGCCCGGTTAAGTATTACCTGAAATATAAATTATTGTTATTAAACAAAGCGCTACACAAGAATATTTAATTAAGTAAAGCTTGGTTAATAAATAGAAGAAAGCAATGAAATACCTCAGCTTCCAATGCCGCGTGAATTAAACCATCCATAATGTCATTAATTAAAACAAATATGTAAGTGGCAGTTATTTTATTAATTTTATTATTTCATATTAACAGTTTAGGCCTGAGTATTAAGTCATGATTTTTACAAAAACTAATATGCTTTATTTATGTTTCACACTGCATGACAGTAAAATAACATGTCCAATGTCCATCAACAATTTTTGACAGTGTCTGTTGTAGATAATCTAGAGATGTCCACATCATAAATTATGTCACAAAACAAATCGATTACTAATACTAATTTATTACTACAGTGTGAAATGTAAATTTATTAATAAGTGCAATAAATGTTTTAGTTTTACTTAATAAGTTTCATAGTATAAAATTAATACAACAGATAAATATTACAGTTTGAATACTTGCAAAACAAGAAGGTTCTGTTGGACAATGCAGAAACTACATTTAGTTATAAAAACTAAATATTTAAAAAATAGTATGGCACTTTTGTAAATTACATTACATCATTTAATTAATCACCAATACCAAAGTAAACGGAGTTTATTTAAATAAATTAATAATTTTTAAAATAGCCAAAACTAAAGTAAAGGCGACGCGGCGCGACGGGCGCTCGAACTCGGTTCTAACATAAAATAGTACGGCACTACGAATAAATCACATTAGTCTAGTCAACAAGTGCCTTTTTAGTCAACTTTTTTCAGCAGTGTCCGAAAATTATGATTGAGGTGTCATTCGATTCGGAATGGCATCTAGATGATTTTTGAAAAAAAATGAAGTTCCGCTTGCAAAAATTGCAAATGTTATTAACAATTAACTAAAAAAAAGGGGGTTTAGTTTTTGCAAATATCACAAAAACTAATAAAGATTTTTCAAATTTGAAACAAGATTCAAAAAGAGGAAGAAATTTCCTAAAAGAAGTCTTGACTCCCGGAATTGTAGGACTAATATTTCTAATTTTCCCAGAGGGTTGAAAATACGCCCGAAAACGGGTACTCCGGCTTGCGCAAGCCACGCCCCCTTCGGACCTTTAATGAATAAATAGTATTTAAACTTATTAAATATGAAAATAAAAAAATGAAAAAATTCAGGCGCATAAAGTAAGTACAGATCAATGAACAATAAGCCTTGGTCAAAAAATTTTTATCGCGATTTTTCAATAAGTTCTTGTTTCAAATTTATTGACCAAAAAGGCACTTGTTAACTAGACTAACATGCAAATGCACTATCAAATAAAATTATCACTATACACTAACATTATTGTTGGGCGCTATATTTTTAGAATTAATTTAAGAAATGCAAAAGCTACTTAGCTAAGTGTGTAGGTACATTTTTAAATGATAGATAGATAACTCTTTATTGTACACCAAGTTACAATACTATAGACTATAGCATAGGATTCTTCAAGAAAGGAGTAAAACAAAAAAAATGTCTTAGTGATAATTTTTTGCTATGTACAATTAGCGGCCTTATCGCTTAAAAGCAATCTCTTACAGGCAACCTTAGGATGGACAGAATAGATGGTAAATAAGACAAAATAATTATTAACACTGGTGTTTGGTGCTTATAAAATAAATAGTAGAAAAATAATTAAGACAACTAAAATAAATAAACATACATAAATAACCTTTATTATAAACCTACATAATTATACATATGATATAAAATGTACCTATATCATACATATAAATAATGTAATACTCTATATGAAAGAAAAAAAAAGAACAAAATAAAAAAGAGATGATCAAAATTAAAGAGAAAGATAGTGTTCGCAGACCATTTTTTTTAAAGAGACTGTGCTCTCCTTATAGAAATAGGCAATGTATTCCACAACCGAGCAGCCTGTACTGTAAAAGAGTTATCAAAGAATTCTGTGGAATGCATTGGTATCTCTAGTCTTAAATTTTCCGCTGATCGCAGGGACCTCACATGTGTGTCATTTAAGATCTTTTAAATAAGAGGGAGTACAAGGATTAAACAGTGTTGTAAAGACGACAAAGAATATGAGTTTTCCGTCGAAGGCGAATAGGAAGCCGCTCTTATTCGCGCAAACCAAATATAAATCTTATGCAAAAGTTTTGAAGACGCTCGAGCTTGTCAAGTTGTGCCTCAAGTTAGCTGACATCGGCATAGTCGAGAATCGGAAGAAGAAAGGATTGAGCTAACGCAACCTTAGTAGCAGCAGGAAGGAAGTTTCGTAATCTTCGCAGGGACCCCGCAGAATAATACCTACAGTTTTCGGCTAACTTCTTGCAACTGGGGGCTCCAAGATAAGTTACTATCAATCAATATGCCCAAAAAATCCTTTACCGTTTTACCGATCGATAAGACCGTGCCATTGAAAGTTATTTGGGACAAAAGCAACCAATCAACTTTTGATAACATCTTGGAGCTACCAACAACTATGACCTGGGTCTTAGCCGGATTGAGTCGCAGGCCAAATTCATTACCTACTCCAATCACTTTATCCCTTTAGATCCATATTAATTAAAGATATTATGCTTTCAGTAAACTTGCTAACTGGCGCTTGCGTGTAGATCTAAAGATCATCTGCATAAAGGTGGTAGATAAAAAAAATGAGTTTATAAAAACTGCAAAAAAAGTAAAAGAGACAGTACGCCACCCTGTGGTACACCAACAGAAGTATTACGCCAAGAAGAGAACGACTCTTCTATACGTATACGTTGTCGGTGACCAAACAGGTAACTGTGAAACCAATCAATCACTGGTGGAGATATGTTAAGAGAGCGAAGTATGCCGAGTAAGATATGGAAATCTATAGTGTTAAAGACGTTGCTGAAATTACGTAAGGAAAGAACTGTTAGATTTTTATTTTCCATACCAAGTCTAATATCATCCGTAACATTGACCAGGGCTGTAACAGTACTGTGAGCAGGACGGAAATTGGATTGGTAAGGATTTAGCAGAAGATTCTTATTATGGAATCTTGCTAGTTGAGAATGGACAAGGTGCTCAAGGACTTTTAAAAGGAAAGGCAGGATTGATATTGGCCGGTACTCGACATATTAGACGGGTTGGATTTCTGCAGTAAAAGTAGGTATAATTTGGGCCTCTTTCCAAACAGACGGCAAGACACCACTAGATATGGAAAAGTTAAGGACTTGGGAAATTACAGTAGGGATTTCATCTAGGATGGGTAAGATCATGTTACGGCTGATACAATCGTTCCCGACTGGGTTCGACGTTATAGACTTTATGCTCTTCTTAACATAACACGCAGAGAACTGACTAAAGAAAAACGGTGGGAAGCTAGAAGTTGGAAGAGAATAAAGATGTTTTAATGTATTGGCTTTGGTCGTCCCATCATATTGGGACGAAGAAGAGAAATGTTGATTTAATAAATCTACATTAATTTTTTTGGGAATAGTATCTTGTCGTGATTTAGCAACTCCTAGTGTTCTTAGAAATTTCCAGACTTTTGCTGGATCTCCGTTTTCAACGGAGTTATGAATGTGCTGGCGTAGTGCTTACCTACACACCTTGCTGCAGTGATTTCATAACGCAACATATTTATCTTTGTTGTTGATAGTTGGTCTACATTTGTACCTGGTGGAATCAACTTTCTTTAAAATTGTTTTTGGCTGGCTTACTAATTTTGGCGTATTTTTTTTAATAATACGAAAATTCTCAGTCTGACACTAACTATGTCTCCTCTATCTCCTTGGTATAGAAAATACCTACGTTCTACGTTTGATCGCCAACGACAGGATGGCAGTCGCATCCGTCTGCAAGATCTTCATCTCGCAAAAGGAGGTGGTGGAGCGGATCAGGGAGGAGTCTCCTCGCTGATTCGATCCGTCGCACATGAATGCTTGATGCCACCATAGTGAGGCTATGAGTGAGTGGAGCACCTGCACCTTGCCGCGAAGGGACAGCGTTTCCGGTGTACCCGGACGCTATTACTGGTGACGGAGCTCGCGAAGCGTGGGCAGGCACTGGGTGGACCACTGATGTCATATCAGGTTCTGGTGGTCCATCTAATATTGCAGGTGTCGATGCACAGGGGGGTTTGAGTCGGTATGCCGGCCGCCTACCACCTCAAGGCCCCGGCCTTAACCTTTAACCCTTAGTCCGACATAACCAATGGTATGCGTAAGCACATAAGGTTACCTATATTTAGTTGTATATAGGTAACATAAACTTATACATATTCATCATCTGTTCTTAGCCTAAGACTTCCGGGTTCTAAGGTCCACAGTTACATAGACGTTCCTCAAGGATTTCCACAGCATTCTGACCTTTTCCATCACATATATACCTATATTTAATTTATATAAATTTATTAATACGGGTATGCTGCATGTAGAACAGATACCTGCTGAGTGTATATAATTTATTTTGCTAAATACCTAGCTACTGCGTTACAGACAAAATGCGAAAAACAAACACCCTATATTTTACTGATGCCGACATGCCGATCGAACGCTTAATTTATACATCATAGCATTCATTTCGTTTGCCCTTTTCCGTCTTTTTCAGTTTACCTGTAGATATTTCGATATTTAGAAGATCCAGTGCTTCGAATTTTTTTTTGAAAATCTAATAAAAGCTGTTATATTAGAAAATATTAATAAAAATAATCATAATATTAGACAATGATTTAGGATTTTCTTTGTGACTAACTATTATTATTATATACTAACTGACTCGGTAAACTTCGTACCGAAATTTGTTTTTCTTGATTATTTTCTTTTATTTTTTTTCTATTCAAACCTTGTCCCGACGATAACAAACACAAAAAAAAGAATTACCTAATTTGGTGCAGTCGATCGGAAGTTATGCGCGTACATACATTAGGGGGTTTAATTTTTATTTATATAGATAGATTAGTGTGTCGCAGAGGACTTTACAAAAATCTAAAATACAGTACGCCCAGACTCCGAACAACTATCTGGGAGTTGCCTTGCCTCATCCGCGTGAGATTCGAACCCACAACAGTTGGGAGTAAATTTTTTATTTACAGAATATCAGATTAAACTGTTTTTAATTTAACATGATGGTCTTTCAAACAGCCTGTTTACAGGAAAAGCTAAATTTATTTTTTATGACTAAAAATGAAAACCTAATCCTTAGAGGTTAAACTCGTAACTAACATTTATTTTAATAACAAAGTCATCTCAGTAGTCTTAGACATTGATGGGTGAATTTATCAGACAGGACTTTAGTAACTAACAAGCGACAAATTTTGAATTAAAAGATAGGAAATTAAGTAAATAATATTAAAAAACAAATTAAAACTTTTGCACGAAAACAAAAATGATTTAATCAACCTCTAGCCAATTTGCTAATCGAATAATCATAGATACCTAGAGTATTTAATCAATATATTTAAATTTAGTGTTAAATAATTTTCATTAATATTTATCTCCAAATGTCATGTCACAAAACGTAGTACCCATGCTGTGTTAAAAATAAAATTGCATGCATATTGTTTTACTTAAGGGATTAAAGAAATACAAAGACAAATTTAAAATAAAAATATAGTGTATTTAACTTAAATAAAATCACAACTTTTATTAATTGTCATTTGATGCCATATGCCTTATTAAATTTGATATGAACTTGTCTATTTTCCTCACATCCTGTTGCACTTCAGTTTTGTACTGTAGACACTAAAAATTAAAAAGGTTATTAGTCATTAATATGAATATACAATAAGTATTTAGGGAACTCAGGATGACCAAATGACAACAAATACTTATTAGGTTTTATCTTAAATATCTTATGAAGTAAAATAGTTGTTTTATTAAATAGGGCCCTATATATCCTCACAACTAAATCAATGTCTACCTGTGAAATGTTTGGAGCCTGCTTTTAAAATAAAGTTCCTAACTAATCGTTTCAGCAAATATTCAAACCTCAAACTTGAAAAGAACTAAAGAGGTATAAATATATCATGCGAAAATGTATGGAGATATCGGTAGGAGCCGCCCTAGGCAAACATAGAGACCAAGTAGATCATTTGCAAAAAAGGGCCAAATTAAAAGTACCCATAATTGATGTTCATGCGTGGAGAGGTTGATGAATGTATATAAAGTGAAAAAAGTATGCCAGGATCGAAGCAATTGGTTAGTCTCTGCCTACCTTAATGGGAAACGGGCGTTATGACATGTATGTGTATATGTAACCTTAACTAAGTACCTACTTACATACAAGAAATAAAATCAATACAAATCTTTATCAATACAACATGTTGGTTATTTTCGTATTTCAAATGATAATGCATATAATAAATTATAATTACCTTTTTATTATCTGTAATTTTAACCATAAATACACTTTTTGAGTGGGAATATTTAATAGCATATCGTGTGTTTACTGGATCCCTTAAATAAAGCATCTCTGCAGACTTCTCAAATTCTTCCCAGTTAGGTATAAAGGTCATGTTGCCTGTATAACAAATTGATCCTGTAAAATCACGTAAATCTATTGATTGCGAATTCTTAACTTGATTAATTGAATTAATTTGTAAAATTCACATGTATGCATACATACATCGGCTATAATCTGTCGTATTGTCAATACTCAATTGTCTTGTCAAGCAAGTTGTCAAGTTGTGAATTTCATCTTATTGTCAAACAACAAATAAGGATGGACAACACTGTAAGTTTTTTATTATCGATATTCGAGCGAATCATAAGGTGTCTACGAAGTAAAATATTTAAATATCCGTATCTGACCCTGAATGTAATCTGTTTCACAGCAAACTTCATGATTCAGATCAGACGTTTAATAATACAATATTTGTAGGAATAAAGCATACTGCACGAGTCTTCTGATCATATAGCTAGGTACTATTAAAGTTTGAAATACATATTAAATTCGGCCTAGATTTGATTATTATAAGAGAAATGGGTTGGCAACACGCACCGATAGTTCTGGTAATGCAAGCGTCCATAGGCTACGGTAACTGCTTAACGTCATAGGCTGGCCATATGCTTGTTTGCCACCCAAGTATAAGTATAAAAAAGTGATCTCTAGAAAAAATACTAAGGTAATCATATCCGAGATCTACCTTCAGTTGAGCCTCTATATTGCAGTTTATTTAGAAACTAGATGTTGGCCGCGGCTCCGCCCGCGTTGATGTCGGTTATCGCGATAAAAAGTGGCATATATGCTATTCCAGACTATATATTTCATCAAGATCTTTTCACCGTTCAATAGTTTTTGCGTGAAATAGTAACAAACATAAATATATATATCATCCATCCATCTCAGCCACAGGACGTCCACTGCTGGACTATAGGCCTCCCCCAAGGTCTTCCACATCATTCGGTCCTGAGCTGACCTTGTCCATCCATCCATATTATTTATAAATATACATACTTACAAACTTTCGCGTTTATAATATTAGTAGGATTGAAACAACAAAAATAGGTTTAAAAGTTTAAAAAAATCTTCTAATTTATCGATTATCATCGATACAACAAAAACTGCTAATGACAACCTTAAAGTCAACGTCATTATTTTGTCGTCGCTGTCGTGTCATCGCTTTTTTTTTTTGTTTAGTGTAAAAGCATTTTATGGCCTTTAAAATAAAATCTGTGAATGAAACCAATAAGTTTTGAAAGTATTTTATAATTATAATAGACAAACTTTCAGGACTATTTAAATCTAGAATTTTGTTTGATTTACTAGAGATGTACATTACACAACTCTACTAAAATAATTGAGGTTAATAGTAAATTATTGTCAAGGTATTGCCATTTTTGTTAAATGGATACACACTGCGTAAAAACGAAAAAGAATTATTATATTTTACAGAATTTATATTTATTAATAATAAATAATAGTTACCTTAATACTGAAAGCTCGATTCATACTACTTCTAATGTAAGTAATATATGTGATTTCTTAAGATACCGCCTTCGGTTTATTATGTTTTTTTACAAACGAGAGCAGTAATAAAATCAACCCGTAGTACTGCACTGCATTGCAATTAAAAAGCACGGCAAGACTTCTTTTGTAACATGCGCGCTCTTGAGAATTTGAGCTTCCTAAAATTAGTAGTTGAAACGATTTTATATACATAGGATCGATGTATACAAAAATATTTTGTCCTGACTGACGGTGGAAGCTACTGTAATAAGTCTACGACGCTGAAATTAAGAACAAAGGTTTATTGAAGAATAAAGCAACCGCTAAAATTGGATTTTTAAAAACCTCTAAATCATGGGGTAATTTTTTATCTAGACGAAGTCGGTGCGAGTCATTTGTCATAATATATATTATATTATATATATAATTGTGTAAGAATTGAACCCAGAATAAACTGCGCAGCAGTAAATGGCCAACTAAGACTTAAGTCATTCTAACACATGACTTGACTTTCTATGATTTTAAATTGATGCATCAGTTATTTTAGATCTTCGCTGCTGCTACGTTTACGGCCTTTCTTTTCTTTTCTTTTCTTTCGTGTCGATGATTTTTCCTGTTTTAAAGATCCAGAAAGCCTTTGAAAGGCAATGCAAAGAAAATAAATGGTAGGTACATTCAAGACTTTACCTTGCATCATTGACTTGCCTCAAAATCTTTGTCAGTTTAATTTGAATAGAACTATAATTCCTTTAATGTTGTTTTAGTCATAGTGGATCTAAAGTTGAATTATGAAGATTTCTATGTACATTTTTTATTGTAATATAAATTAAGGTTTTTTTTATCTGGTCATATTTTTCAGTTTGGTCTATCTAATATTCAGTTAAAGTTGGCAATACTCTAAGCCACAGACAGCGCAACCAACTACGCAGAAAATCAATACACCGTGATGTATTCGCCTTTTTAAAATGAGAACGTGACAAAACATTAATTTAATTCATCGAAGAAACCACTTTTATTTAAAAAAAAATATCTTTTGAGACTTGATGCTCATTTTTTATTATTTACAAAGTGATGAGTATTCTCATAGTTACGGCGTGGTAGAACTTTCTGCGCGTAGATTATCAGCTTTTCCTTCAAATTATAAACTGTTAAAGGTTAGTAAATCATTTTTAATTATAAAGACTAATTTAAATAATTTACTCATGTAGATTTCATACCATATTCGGGTAAAAAAGTGTTAAAAACGGATTATCGACCTTCGCCATTGTCTGCATGGTGCATTGCGTTTATTGTGCGATAGGTACGTAGGTACATACTATATTTATGAAGCCATTTTGATGATATTATTTTAACAATTTTGTATATTATCTGCATGTGATTGAAACGGTGCTAAAACTTCTTTGTGCCCACATCTTCATTACTTTTTAAAACCTATTGTATTGGTGGCAAATGAACCTACACCCTTGGATCCTTGCAGGCTTCGTGTAGCCGGACTGTCGGCACCAAATTATATAGATTTTTTCTATAACAATGCATGATATCTTATTTTTTCTAAGAATGTCATGTAATCTTATATCACCTAGTTTTATTAGGTACCCAGTCCTTTGTCACTATTAGAAAAAATATTGTTCTGCAATTTAATTTACCAAATATATAGCCTATGAAATATACTGTATATGTATTTATATTTTACAAATTTATAATATAGTTTACAGGTAAGTGCAAAATCAAGTTATTATTAAAGTGTTTTTTCTATCCATTAGACAGACTGACATTCTATATTTTACAAGAAGCATCTTCCTACTGCAGTGTGTTTCATTAGATATCTATATATTTTTTGTATTAAAGGCTTAATGCAGTGAGTGAACAAAAGCATATTGCTGCATCAGTTTCTATGTCCATCTGGATGTAACTTAAAAATGGTAACCCTCATAAACTTACCAAGTACAAGACTTGCCAAAATCTACTCATTAGTTTTTAGTTAGTAACCATAGTTTTCTTTTTCTATGTAGGTATTTGGTTTAGGTAATTTTTAATTATTTTACACTTGTGCTACTAAATCTATATTATTTTAAACCTTCATTTACTTGGTACTGGACAGATCTGGGCTCGTTGGATATTAATATCTGAAACCATCTGAAATTTAATGTATCTCTCACATTAATTTTTATATCATCACCATCTCAACCCATAAACATCCCACTGCCACTGCTGGGCATGTCTCCTCCATACATTTGTAGGGATATTAGCCTACTATACCACACTGGCCAAACGGTATATTGTTTTGTTTTGAGTTTTTACATATTAGGTTTTAATCTGTACAGTTACACTAATTTTGAACACTGAAACAATGTATGAAATTAAATTCCAATTTTATTTCATCCAATGTGCATATGCACATATAAAATAATTCAATAAGACCTATTTAAATTTTATTTACTAGTGAAACCAATTGTGACCTCTTGGTCAATCAATTGCTGCATGAAAATCTAATCAAATACTGCCTTTATACATATAGAAACCAGCACTATAATATTAATGGCTAACTTACATACAACATGTAACATAAGAAATTATATGAGTTTGATGTATTCTGATTGTTGCTAAGCCAATGCTTTAAATGCTCGTTTTTGTGACTATGAACTTCAAATTATTCACACATTAGTATTATCATCAGATGATGATTATTATTAGCCTGTTTATTGTCCTGCTGCAGGGTAAAAGCCTCTTTTTCTATCTATGATACCCTATTTTGCCCAGTTGGAGCCAATCCCTTTTTAAAGGCATTATGTTTGTTTTGCCTTCTCCTTATTGTTCTAAATTCATAGAAAATCTTGATACTATGTAGTTTGCTGTGTCAATTTTGTAATATACCAGTTAGTGCCAGAAGCGTGTAAGAAACAAAGACTTCATTGAAAAGATATCACAATTGTTTGTGTTGTTACATTGTTGTGCCATTTATAATAAACATTATATCATGCAGATTAGTTTTACCAGAATACTGCACACGCATTTTTCGTAGAATAAAATATGAACCAAATATAGGTTTAATCCTGTGGCAAGCCATGTATATGCCTCCCGCATATGTCCAGCAGTGTACGTTTTCAGCTGATATTCTGATGATGATTTAAACCTCAACATTGTTTATAAAGATATGAGTTTGGTCAGCCTTTAATAATTCTTTATTGTACACATATTACATCATAATATAAACATACACAATGCCTTTCTTACGTCTTCTTGATTTTTAAATACAAATCAATACTATTCACGGCTTGGCTCGCGTGTTGTCGATAAAAAGTAGTCCTACTGTCACGTCAATATCATTGTACATAAGATAACATCGATCCGTTTAGCGAACATAGCTCAGTTTTGAGGTAAAAGATTGACAAACAGACACATATTCACCTACTTACGTATTTTTTATTATTGGACATTTTAATTGATTGCTTTTTATAATTGTTGATGGCCAACACAAAGCACACTTACGTGACCGCAATCCATCTTTTCTATTAGGTTGTCAGCCCATTTGCTATGTGTAGGAAAATTTAATATGCTGCAGTCGGTTGTTCACGCAACTACGCCTGCGCCCTAGTTAGAGGTCAGAGGAGCAATTCTTGTAGTTTTGTGTGATAGGCGGAGTTAGGTGCCTGCAGTCGAAAAGTTTATTGACAATCCCTCCCCAGGCCTTTTCAATATTTAACGAAACTGGTGCGCCAATACGACTTCAAAGCTAATTTACGTAAAGTTATCTAGCTTTATTGGTTTAAGGTGTTTTTAATTATTCAATGATACTCTTAAAATAAAGAGATGAAAATAATGTTTTGATTCTGATTATTTTCAAACCGAAGAACTCTATGTAGACTCAAGGCCAGCTTTTGCATGCGCTATTCTTTTATATTCCAATCGTCTTTGAGGTATAGAAGGATAGCCGGAGAAGGCTCTACCTTAAGGCTTGGACCGCACTGGGCGACGCTTCGCGGCAGTGGAGCGACACTATTAGGTACCTATACCGCACTTGAACTGCAGTGCCGCGACAGTTTGCAGCAATATTTTTTCTGTCAGTCGTTTGGCAATTTCTGAGAAAGATGGTGTTGTTTTTTCCCAAGAGAATTCATGTAATGTTCATTTTGCTGATCATAAATCTCAGGATACTTACTGACTAATATAATTAATTTATCTTCATTGAAATGCTTGCTATACCGCACTAACGGCAGCGGAACTACGCGACACGCTGCGTCAGATTTGATGAATTGGTCAACTTTGATGCACAGTGTCGCGGCGCGTAGTTACGCTGCTGCGTAGTGCGTTATACCTCATACAATTTCTTACAAAAAATATTTGCTTTAAAAATATTTGCTTGAGTGCGGTCCAGCCTTTATTCGTAACTAGCGGGCCGCCTCGACTTCGCCCGGGTTAAACTATTTTCAAAGCAACATTCAAATTTTTTCTTACATAAAAACCTTCTCTTGACAATAACAAACGCACCAAAAAAAGAATTAGCGAAATCGGTTCAGCTGTTCTCGAGATTTGCGCTTAGCAACACATTCAGCGATTAATTTTTGTATTATAGAAATGCATTATCCCTGACAGGCATCTGACACTTGTCGATCAATTTCAGTGTACCTAAGTATACCGAATCTATACTCAGTAAGTTCAGGTCAATTTACCTGAATTAGGCAAATAAGATTTCGAAGTTCATTGCGGCACTTCAAAACGACGACGGGACTCACGAACATAATAAAATTACGCACGCTTTTTTAAATTCAGCAAGGATACATAAACTCCTAAAACTAGTTTTCTAGAAAACTAACGTAAGAGACGGTGATAGATAAAATATTCAAATATTCAATAAGTTAGTAAATATCTGTATCATAAATGTAATTGATCTACAACGAAGAGTTATTTATCTAAATACCAAATACAAAACGTCAATAAACGAGATCTTTTCCAGACGTCATGTGTATAGTGATCATAATGGTTATTATTTTCTGGGTGCCTTTAAACGTATGGTCGCTCGCTGCGCCGATTGTGGTTCTCAACGCGAAATTCGGTATCGATACCCTTTGTGGCTTACTAAGTACGAACGCACTCCGTGTCTGATATTTTTATTATTGAGTACAAATCGTGACATTAGCATTATTAACAAATTGATAGTAATACCTCAATTTATTACACTTAGTCGCTAACGCTAGCAAAGGCAACTAAGCTATTAAAATGGGGTCCTTGAGAATCAAATAGATACCTATTTGTAATGCTTTTTCTAGCAAAGTAGGAAAGTTATCGATTTGTAACACGTGAGATGAGAGTTCGACTCCCCGCTGGCAGTTCCTATTTTCAAAGTATTCGTAACGACCTCTCTATCGATCTCCTCCACCAAGAAAACTCAGACCTCCATCCACCATACATGCTACTCCAATGCGGGTTCAGACATACCTTTAGAACTTCTTTAAAGCCGCGTGCTTACGTGACTTCTGAGCTTTCTTAATAGACAAGAGAAAACCCGTGACCAGCAATAGGACATAGGTTGTGCTATTATAATTAGGTTTGTTATGTCAAGGTAGTACCAGTGTGATCAGTGTCCAGTACCTAGAGTATAAGACACTGACTGACAACCAAAGCGTCAGGACAAAAAAATCGTGCGTTGAATATCGCCTAGTAACATAAAGGCCCTATTTATTATTGTTAGACGTTATCTAATCTTAGTTTTGAAATAGGTTTTTCCTTTTTATTATCCTTGTTCTTAAAACAGATTCCAGGTTTATCTCAATTTCCACAATATTACATTTATGTAGCTTTATTCGTCACAGAATAATAGTTAATTAACTTATCGATACCTACCTACCTACTAAACATAAAATGTTAGTTCTTATGTATCGATCAAGTATAGGAAGAAAAACGGTTTGCTTATTAAAATAATCTTTAATCTTTACGATAGTATTTATGATCATTAGAAGAATCTTTTAATTTTATTTCTTCTGAAAAAGTATATTTACCAAAGTTGATATAAATATCGACTTTAATCGTCTCGCTGTGATAATGTCCAATGGCACTGCAGCTGGATAGATGGCGCAAACTTTTTACCATACCATATAACCGTTACGTTTAATTTATTTCATTAAGATATATCGGAAATTTTATCACGTATTGTAAAGTTATACGAAATTGGAAATGGCTCGCTCTAAGATAGATACTGGTGATTAAAAGAAATGGGGTCAGATATTCTTGCCAGTTCTCGTGGATCTAACCTTGTCTGCGTATTGGCTGTAAGAAAATTTACTGACATTCATAAGTTCCATGCCAGAAACTAGGATTAACACCTGTAGCAGGTGAATCCAAGGCGTTTAAGAACAAAGGTGTTCCATCACTAAAAGAGGGCAGCAATGAAGCACGAAACAAATTTATTTAATGATTCTTTTGTCATTAAATTTGTGGTAACTGCTCCGCAACATGAGCATGCTTATAGATTTATAGAACTTTGCAAATCGAAGAGGTTGATCCTGAAATTAAAAGTTTAAACAAACATTTCAAGCTTGGTAATATATAAATACAGGTAACCACGTACCTACATTGATTTTACTTCAAATTGCGTTTACGTACTTATCTAGCAGCCATGTTTTGGCAGGTGAATATGATCTGCAGGGGCGTTGCCTTGGTTTTTGATCCTAAATAAACTCGTTGGGGCGATCTCTCCCTAAAATTACGTGAAAGCATCTCTAGCGATAGGGGAATGTTATTGATTAAGTTTATTAGTTATTATGTGTGGGTACTACGTGTTACCATTGTTGAATGTTTCAATCGTGCTTGCTCTTATGTATTTGAAACATATCTTATGTAGGTATTTCGTTAGTGAATACGCGTAATAATACACAGGGTTAAAACTAAAAATTCTATAACACAATGATCCTGCCAAATCTTCGGTCTACAGATTGAGAATGCTGTTTTCCGTTACGTATTTACATACATTAGCCATGTGGCAAATTATACCAACCCTCTTTTGCATGTACATAGAAAATAATTGTATTACAAACAGGATTTCAAGGGTCAATCATATGTAGACAGATTTTATCGCAGCTGCCCGCCGCGTTGCCGTCAGTATCGAGTGGCGGGCAGCTGTCACCGTCATCCGTCGTTGAAACTGTTAGTCTGTATTGTATTCCTGTTTATTAGTGAAAACCTGAATAAAAATCTGCAGTATTTTTTTAATATCTATTATGCGGCGCCTTTTATTCACATAACCTGAAATTTTTGTTCGTCGCGAGTCGCGACATTTTATTCATACGGTTTCTGTTAATCCATGAAGCAGTATCTGTGTAACCTAAATACACATATCCCAGGAATCTTGGAGGAACTGAATTTTAAAATTGATATCTCTTGTATTTCGGCTGTTACAGATTCTTGTTGAGTAAGGTCAAGGAATATTTTCATTATACACCAACATAATTGTAAGTTAAAATGGAAGAAATGAATGGTGATCTTTATGGGGGTGGCTTAGTTAGTCTTGGTGATGAGGGCTCTTTGGAGTCATCTGATAATGGAAAACAAGAGCAAAATTGCAAAATATGCGAGTAAGTCAGCACTATATTACTTCAGTAATTTTGAATGTCCATAGATATATCAACTTATGTAACTTTTACAGCAATAAGCTTTGCAGTCCCCGAGTATTGTCTTGCCTTCATGTATTTTGTGAAGCTTGCATTGACAAGTTGATGGTTAATGAAGCTGGAGATTCACTTAAATTTGATTTGGCTGTAGAATGCCCAATATGCACACAAGAAACCAAGGTAAGTTTTTTGACCTGTGACAAATTATCTTTATTACGTCTTCAGAGCAGGTTGAAACTATTTATTTATTTTGTTATCAGATACCTGGAGGTGGGGCTGCATCCCTTCCTTCCGACTATGTGCTTACTAACATTCTCGATGTGTCGTCTATGGATCAGTCTGTTGTTTGCACTTGTTGCAAGAGCAAGGAACCGGCTGTTGCTAGGTGCACTGATTGCTCTCACTTTTTATGTTCCAACTGCAATTCTGCTCACGAATTTATGAGATGCTTTGAAAATCACAGAGTGGTACCATTTGACGCTCTGAGGTCATCTAAGGAAAAAGCTGCTGTGCATAAACCAATATTTTGC
Source organism: Trisateles emortualis (assembly GCA_947095525.1). Lineage (NCBI taxonomy): Eukaryota > Metazoa > Arthropoda > Insecta > Lepidoptera > Erebidae > Trisateles > Trisateles emortualis. The sequence goes on along the minus strand of OX352736.1, from coordinate 8,730,302 downwards.
TCCCGACATGCAGGAGAAAGTCTTAAGTTTTATTGCTGTGAATGTGAAGTCGGTGCTTGCACTGAATGTCTCACTGTCGACCATAAAGTCGGTGAACATCGTTGCGAAAGAATCGTTGATGTCGAGCCTAACCTACGAGCTGAATTACGGAACTTCATTGTGGAAGCCAATGCTCGTGCAGCCACAGCTGGTAGTGCTTCTGCCAGATTAGATGATGCTCTTGGAGACCTGCAACGTCAGCGAGATGAAGCCGAAGGTGTTATTAACGAGGCTTTCCACGCTTATAAAGCCGCTCTTGAGAGATGCCGTGAGAAAGCTCTTGAAGAACTGGAACGTTTGCACAAAGAAAGGGAACTAAAGGTCATGGACCTTTTTGATCGCGTCGATAAAACTGTGCAGCGTATAGACTGTGCTTGTAAATTTGCGGCTAGACTTCTTCGTCGTGGTGATGGTACTGAAATTGTGATGTTGAAAAAGACAGTTGCTTCGCAGTTTGCTCGATTACTAGAAAGAACTCCCGAATTCGACGTGGATTATTCTCTGGAGTTTGTTACTAAGATGGATAAATTTGAATCTATATCAGAAGAAACATTTGGAACATTCCGTACTGAAGCAACTCGTGCAGAAGAAAGAAAACGCGCCAGTGAATCTTCAGCTATCGTATCTGTGACATCGAATTCCCATTCTCCTGCTGTATCAGTAACTAATGCGCCAGTGTTTGAAGACTACCCTATTGCTGGCGTTCGCCGCGTTACTGGTGTGACTGGAGTCGGAAGCATAGTGGGAGTGCCTACTATTGGAGTTCCAGGAGTAGGTGCTGTCACCGGGGTAGGGGTTACTAATACGAGCGTCCTGCCCGGTGGTGTAAGCATTAATAATGTAACTGGAGTAGGCGGTGTTACTGGTGTTGCTGGCGTACCTGCGTTACCATCTATGGTGGAATACAATCTGCAACAACTGGCTAGTATTGCTGAAAAGGAAGTACCACCACCACCCCATGCATCTCCGGCTCCATCTTTCACACTTGCTGAACTATTGGCTGGAGATCTTAATTCGCCACAGGCATATAACAACCTGCAAGCGCTTGCTAAACTTGGACTGAATACTGGTGAGTTATTACGAGTTTTTGAATTCTTGTTTCTTCTGGAATATATTTATTCTTATGGTTTTTTTTTTTCAGAAGTGAATGGCTTTGGAGGCGTTGGTGGTGTTGGAGGAATTGGAGTCGGTCCTCGCGGCGTGTCTCCTGGAAGACCTTTACTGACTGCTGCTGAAGAAGCTGCTCTGGTTCCTCCCCCGGCACCACTCGTGCGCGCAACTAAAGCTACTCCTATGCATATTAGGTTCAAGTTCGGTCAACTGGGAAGTGGCAAGGGACAATTCAACTCCCCTCATGGATTTTGTCTTGGAAATGATGAAGATATCATTGTCGCTGATACCAATAATCATCGCATCACGGTAAAATATGTTTCATAGAATTTCAATAGCATACGCCTTTTCCGTGTATTTATTTATTTATTTAATAATTTATGCACAGTAATGTACAAAGGTAAGCTTAATGCCAAAGGCATTCTCTACCAGCAAACCATTGGGTGATGCAGAGATGAACATAGTAGGTGCAAGATATGAAAATCAACAGGATCAGAAACAATATACTTTACATTATAGTAATAATTATATTTTGGTTTAAATGTATTTTTACCTCGACATTGTAAAACTTGCAAACGAATAGTGCGATTTAAGTGAGGTTTTTTAATCTTATTTAATTGGGGCTTCTAGCTACGTTTCAAATAAATCGACTCGGGCCTTTTAAGGTATGAGTATTTAAGATTGCAAAAGACAGATTCCTAAACTATTTATGAAATTAACTTTAAATGTGTAATTTTTAGGTATTTGATAAGTCTGGTACTTATAAGTTCAACTTCGGGATTGCTGGGAAAGAAGAAGGCCAGTTGTGGTATCCGCGCAAGGTGGCAGTAGTTCGAGCGACTGGAAAGTTTGTAGTCTGTGACCGCGGGAACGAAAGGTCCCGCATGCAAATCTTTACTAAAAACGGACACTTCTTGAAGAAAATCGCTGTGAGTAAATACGAATATTAATGCATTAAATTGTACGGGTTCTGTTTACAAAATTTCAATAGTTTTTAGTCTTAAGATTTATAATATTATTATACAGTATCATCATCAGCATTTTAACTTGGTTCACTGTTGAACGTAGGAATCCCCCATATGTATCCATTGGCTGATCTTGAGTTGCCTGCATCCGGTGCTTCCCCGAGCTTTGATTCCATCGCCTGTCCATTTTGAGGGAGGTCATCCCACACTGCGATTTCGTGTACGTGGTCGCCAGCCGTGAACCATTTCCCATCGGTTATCAGTTCGTCAAGCGATGTAGTCTGCCTATACTTACTCACCTTACCAATACTCATCATCATATTACCATAATTGCTAAATATATTTTTGTAAAAGTTCGAACTACCTAAAATTATACTCGCGATAGAAAGTCTGAAAAAGTAAATTTAAAAAAGTGACATTACTTTTCTGACTTTAACTTGGGAGTTGGTAAATCTTAGGATTTAATTCGGGCTTTAACATATGCAGTATACAATCCTCTATTACTATGTATCACTAAATATATTTTTCTTTATAGGTGCGATTCATCGATATCGTCGCCGGATTAGCTGTGACCGCTGAAGGTTTGATAGTCGCAGTGGATAGCGTGACACCTACTGTCTTTATATTGTCTGAAGAGGGTGACCTCATGAGCTGGTTTGATTGCAGTGAGTGCATGAGGGAGCCATCTGACATTGCAATTAGTGGTAAGTTATGTTACAGACTATAATCTATTTGCACTAAGAAAATAGTAAGTAATCGCTGTCACTCAGCTTTGAAACGCCCTTTGACCATAGTTATTAGAAAGTCGTGTTCACAACTAGTTGAAGTAAGCCCTTCAGACAGTATGGACGCCTCTTTTGTTAATTTCAATAACGAATACCTTACTATACATATATAGATGTTACCAGATCTTGATTATCACTATAAAAATTACCTTATGTGCCCAGGATACCATCTATTCTCCTTGCCAAATATCATTGTCAGCGCTGTGTTGTTACCACAACATAGCATTATGCTGTGTGGTAACCTCATTGACACAGTAATTATAAGGTATAATGTGTAAATATCAAAAATGTGACTGTCAATAAATGTAATTTTCTTTCTTCTTTAAGATACGATCAGCTGTTTATTTCTAAAACAGTAACTTCGATTTATAATATTAGTAGGAGTATATATTATGAGAGCATACACACTAATAACATTGGTTATACTGTAGCTAATTGATGACGAAACATAGTTTGTATCACAGTATTTTAGCATTGTATAGTGTAAGCATAAATAAGCATAGTACCCTTCCCTCTTTTTTTTGGAGGAAGGAAATGCTTCTTAGGCATATCTCACCACGCCCGGGAAAGCGGGACGGCCTAGAGATGGTAGGGGGCTGCAATACCGACTAAAACCCCTCTATACAGCTACATCCGATGGGTATCCTTCCTCTGTTACTCAAGATACGCTAAGAGCATACTAGTTCTTTTTTCATTTTAGGCAAGGAGTTCTACGTGTGCGATTTCAAGGGGCACTGTGTGGTTGTGTTTGATGACGAGGGACGTTTTCTGCGTCGCATCGGGTGCGAGAATGTGACCAACTTTCCGAACGGTATCGACGTGTCGGATGCCGGCGACGTGCTCATTGGTGATTCGCATGGCAACAAGTTCCATGTTGCAGTGTTCTCGCGTGACGGTGTGCTTGTCACTGAGTTCGAGTGCCCATATGTCAAGGTATGATTTATATTTTTAAATTCATTTGACACTATATCATAGCATATAGGCTAAGTTTTGCTTACAGGCACATTAACCTATAACGTAACCGTGATACGGCCTTTTTTTATGATTTTGGTACACCTATTTTTTTTAGTCTTTATTTTTAAATAATAAATTTACTATTCAATATATTGTTTATACAGTCCACAGCTTATTAGTTGTACCATTAAAGTGATTAACGAGATTTTCACAAATAAATGCAGAGGTTTCAGAGTAATAATCAAAACTCGTCTCACTAGTTTCTTTTGAGTATGTATATAGATTACAATGACCTTGTTTGTTTGCAGGTGTCGCGCTGCTGCGGTTTAAAAATAACATCTGAAGGATATATTGTCACTCTGGCTAAAAATAATCATCATGTTCTAGTCCTCAACACCCTTTATATTGTCTGAGGAGTAACTCGATGGCTGTAAGTCTGCATACTACAAGATCTCACATTTATTCCCTATATTTTATATTAATTGCTGTTTTTACAAAGCTTAACAATTTTTGCTAAACCAGTATTTGACTACTTATTTCGTTATTTTGTGTTAAATTTCACGTTAGTCTGATATTTTAGTATTCTGTCTATATGCAGTGAACTATAGTGATCCTATTTTGGTATGCTTCGTGATTTTTTTGTTTTTTGGCATTCTAGAATGTAGAGATGCACTATATTTTTTTTCACTGCTATGGACAGACTTGAGTCATTATTATTTCCAAAGTACTAAATACTTGCGTATTGTTTGGGTTTATTCATCTGTCATTATTATTTTATAATTGCATTTAGTTCTAGTAATGGAAAATCCAAAGGTTAGTATATAATATTCAACTTCTATTATTATATTTTTGTTTAGTCCGATTTGTATACAAATTTGTTATATTTGGTCATGGAGGATCTAAGTTTCGGATTTCCTTTATATTTGACTATATATGTATTAAAGTGCACGCTGACTGTGAAAGCGATGCGTAAACGTATAAGTATTGTTATTGAGTGTTAGGCTTTTGAACACTGTGTATTATAAATATAGTCGAAACTAGATACATCCGGAACATCCAATTTCCTAATAAAGGAATACCATAACCAAATTTAACTGAAAATATCCCATCGACAGGACTTGAGTATTTTGTTTCTAAATTTTAGCAGCTGGTAAGGTTCCTAGTTCGAGTGAAGTTTAAAACATGTCAATTAGGGGACTGCGTGAGAGTGTCGCCTCATATAAAAATGTTGATTTGTTGCCTGATATACGTACATATATTTATTATTGATTTTATTTGAATAATGTAATTTGCTTGAAAGAACAAAATGTGAACGCACAATTGAGTTTACAAGGAAAATATATAGTTAAAAAAGAAATTTCAGTCTTGTCATGACCAAAGGAGGCGACACCATAATAACGTGCCATCTAGTTTAGGTTAATCTCGTATACAATATTATATATTGTCCGTTAAAATATATTTACCATTTACAGAATTCTTGTGTCTATACAAAATGTTTTTCGTGTACTCTTGTTTTGAGAGCCTATTTGAAAGATTTTTCATGAGTAAGCATTACAGTATACATTGTTAAGATTTCGTTTATTATAAGTAAATGTCTTAATGATGAAACATTAATGCTGTGTATTATTAGATAACCGCTATTAAAGTTTGCAATAATTTTGTACAACTTACATATATTACCTATGTAATTTGGATAGTTAAAAGTTGATGTAGAAAATTGATAATTTGGCATTTTCTTGTATATAGCGAGCTTTTAATGCAAGCTTTAATATTGTTTTAGTAAAAGCACTCATAATGTTGTTAAAACAAAACTCAGCTTATCTCAAATTAAGTTATTTAATTGTTATGAGTCAAATATAGACTAGAGAAATTTACTATTGAAACCAAAGCAATAATTGCTTTTCTTGTTATGTACATGAATTTGCCATTATAAAATGTTTCTACATATGTATGTTCAATGAGTAAAATATATATACAGTTCGCCAAATTATATATTTTTATAACTATCCACATTTATATTCAAAATTAAGAATTCATAGATTTTAGATAGTAGGTACAAAAATGCGGTTTAATAAAGCGATACCATATTTAGATATAATCACTATTATATTATACATCATATATTATTATAATAATAATTATTATTGTTGTCCCTTATTAGATTTCCTAAAGTGTGGAAAGTGGGACATGTGACGTCAACTAGAATTCTTATTGATATGGTATCAATATTGTTATTGTAACACAGAAGTAATGGTCAGATACAATGCTAAACATTTACTGAAAATCTACCAGGGATCCATGGTCTTCCAACTATTACTTAGGCTTTTGAACGAATTACTTAAGTGTAGTAGTAACAATATTGCTTGTGTGTACTATTAATAACATACCACATAACTGCACTTACGCGTTGTTGCTTATTGTACACATAATATAAAAGATTATTTTACGCGTAACAGTTGAAACTAAAAAAGCTCGCTGGAACATTGGTACATTGTTGTACATGACCATTATTTTGTTTTACACATAAATCACTTTGGAAATAGTACTTAACCAGACCACCTAAAATTAGTGTGATATTTTACCAATATTGTTATATGCTCTCTAATTTTTTTGTGAATTCATTTATTATATTAAATATTTAATTCCCAAAATCTCTAAAATATAGAAGTCGTGCATCTCATTGAAAAAAAAAATACACCTTCATGTTACTAAATTGTAATTATAAAAATAAATAAATAATTAGTTGATAGTCAGGCACTCTCTTCGTATTGCTGAGCCATATAATTTATATTGATTATTAAAATCACTATTAATGAACAGTAACATGTATAAGTATGTGTACTTAATTAGAAATAGGTATTTATTTTATGTATTTGTTGTGTATTGGAACAGTTTTACAATATTCGATACGCAAAATTAGATGTGATATGAGCAATAATAGAGAGACATAATGAACCAACATTTTAAGACTTACATGACTCAATATTTTGAAAGACACGAGCAAAGGCCGCGACGTAGGGCGATGCAGCAACGTCGGTCTTTGGAAGCCAGTGATAAGTTGAATTTTGACATTTTAGTCTGAATCCTCTATTGATTAGTGAGTAACTTTTGGGTTTATTTTTCATATTGTTTTTAAGTTATTTGTTTCAGGATTTTTGTCCCAATAGTATTAGGGAATTTTATTTTCTTTATTTTAACTAGTTTAAAATGAGTCTACATACCCTCGCGGAATGAGCAGGTGTGATTAATACTCTAATTTTGTCGTTTTATTGTTTTCTTTAATTATATGTTCCGGGCCTATATTATATAAATAGTATTTTTGGCCAGTGTGTTTAGGCCTTTAGAGTTACGAATTTTTACTGCCAAATTATTTTCTTACGATATTTGTGCATGCACATAGTAATTATTTTATTGTATAATATTTGTAAAAAAATAGTTATTAGTTGTTGCCAATTTTTTTGTTTTATTATAATATTCAGGGTTTTAATATTATGATGTTCAATTTTAATTCGTTGTCATTGATCAAAATTATTGTGTGTTAGTGAAGTAAAATTAACCGAAATAGAACTTATTATTGCCCCAAAGGGAGCGTTTGACGCTATTAATAATATTGCTTTAGGGTTGCATAAAATTATTAAAAAGTGGTGTGATAAGTTTTGGATAATTTTACAAATTATACTATTTTATGTGTGAATTCCAAATATTTAAAAAATTCAAAGTGAAACATTTCATTACAACATCCAATAATAATATTATTCAATGACGAACATTTATAGTTTTGTTTTTAAACTATTTCAAAAGTATTATCTCGTCACTGGTTTACCCCCTTAATTAATGTTAATTTTGGTGATATCGACACTTTCCTCTTTTCTTGCCATGTATTTTATGTAGGGATCAGCGTAGAAATGTTTAGTAGGTACTAGTATTTTTCAATTGATATACACACATACAGTATCACAAGTTTGCCTATATGGTGGTGTTGTTTAGAGATGTTTATTAGTGGTTGGCGCGGGCCGCGGCGGTTATTCGCCGCGTCGTCTGCTTGGCTGTATAATTTGCCGTAGCGAGTAAGCACTATGTCATGGATGAATGGCAGTCAAATGGTATCTATTGTCCATTGACATTACTTGATAATAATTGTATCATTAGAGTACATTACAGTAGCCTTTCTCGGGAATCTTAAAAAGTTACCTATATACACTTAAAAGCAATTTTGGTAAAGATATTTCTCTTGAATCTATATTCCCTTATGTATCCAGCAATAAATAAATTACTTCAGTAGTTGTGTAGTATCACTTTATATGGCACTGAAAATTGCAGATTTCCTTGGTATTATTAGTGAGCTCGTAATGCGGTTTGCGGAGAGTCGTTGTAGGGGATGTCAAGGACGTTTGCATAGTTGGTGCCAAGTAATGTGATAGAGGTAGGGTTCGCAGCGCACAAGGTGAGCTCTAATGTTACCCTCCCTATTGGAGGTGGGCGTATTGCCTAATAGTGGCACCAAGCACAGCTCGATGGTTCCGGGGTGGAGTGTTGTGGTGTAACAATTCAATTCTGTTTCGAACTGTGGGTGGGATTAACGTTGTCTACTTTATCTAATTTTAATTTCGAAATGATTCCAATTAATACCTCCTTGAAAGACGGCATGCTCAAACGATATAATTTTTTGTTTTACCTTCACCCACTTTACAAATATATAATCTCCACTGTTCTAAAACAACATAAATAATAATAAGGTTGTGAGCTCTATTCCCGTTGGAATTTTAAAGCCACATGTGTGCTTGTGCAATAAATATCACAGTTTGGATTTAGGCTTTTAAATTATTATAGATTATATACATTGTTGAGCTGATTATAAAAATTTAATATATTATTATACCTTTTAATATTGTTAAAGAATTCTAATTGCATTCCACATCTTAAGCGTGAACGAATTTGAGATGACCGTTTTCAGTCTACATTATACAATTTTTTTTTTACAATTGTAGGATTATTAGCAGTTGCCAATGTTTTCCTTTAGTCAGTAAAAGTACAAATATTTTAATATACAATCTTGGTATTTACGTATTGTAGTGATCTTATTTTTTGATTCTATAACTATAAGCATAATTTTTTTCTCTTAAGCGGCCATTCAAATACTTCTTCATCTCACAAATTATTCAGTAAACAACAAAACATATCATACCGAATCAATTTAGTTTACATAGAAATTGTCTGCAACTCCCGTGACTTATCTCTCATGATTGGTTTTAATGTTATTCAAATGGCTATTTCTTTTATTTTCAATGTAGATTTAAGTATATTCTAAGTTACACTGTCTTATGTTCTTGTCATTTTATGTTGAAATGTGAAATTTATTGTAATAGTTAGTGTGAAAGGTGCAAGTTCCAAATGCATATTTTAATTTTGATCCAAAGATTTCATTAATTCCTTATAATTTAATTATTTAATTCTCATTTTGCGGCAATGACATTTGTGGAGTATGCATTGGTATTTGATACTAGGAATAACATGAATTATTCTGTAGAGATGGTGCAGCCGAGCAAACCTCTACTAATATTCTCTTAAGAATATATTGCTCAATAATTTAATTCTGTTAAAAGTATTTTAATCCTAGATTGTAGTCCACCGTGTGTTTAGTATAATGTGGACTCCAGACACGAAATTATATCTTAACAGACAATACCCTCCGTAAACATTTGAAAAATTAAATGTTGAAGTTTATTAGATGTAGTTGTTTGCCTTGATGGCGGCTTGCCGCGAAGTGCAAGCTGCAAGGGGTGCCAGCAGCATCAACACATTCTGAAACCATTATACTATACTGCTCATTAGAGATAATCACAACACAAGCTTATCTGCATAGATCCAGTTTTTATCCGACATATCTTTCTCATCAAATATGTTCCATAAATATTAAACGTTATGGCAGTTGATATAATGTCTTCAGTATACCTTGTGTGATGGTGTTGACTGTATTCGTACTATTTAGCCCCACAGTCAACGAAAATTGTTATGTAATCCATTACAGGAGTCTCTGCTGCATTGTGCCTAGATCTTAGAAGTTAATGGTATCAAGGTAGAGTTAATCTCAAATATTTTGGCTCTTTGAATATTCCATGATATTATTTTTGTTTTTCATGAAAATGTATTTACATGATATACATACACCTAGTAATATTGTATACAATATGAATATACATTGCGTGGTTTGTAACTTGATGTTTAATTATATTATTTTATTGTAAAGTTAAGATGCCCAACTGGTTCTCTGTCCACGCCAACGAGATGGGAGGAATTGAGCGTATTCGATAATTATACCTATATTATTCAACGTAATTAATTGAATAGTTGAATGTTTACATGTGGACAGAAGTAGCTTTTTTGTTTAAACTGGTTGCACATCTTACTTTGACCAAATTCTTTTATCGCTGAAGTTACTTGAGAATTTGTATGTTTGCCATTTTGCACTCTTTCTTTAACTTTATTTAATGGCGAATGCAAATTGTCACGTGGCATTAGTGATTTATTAATAATTATAAGTTTATTAACGTGAACTGTGGCCAGGATAACAACAGCAGAGCAATGTAATTCAGAGCCTGCCTAAAATATATTTTTGTCATGATTTTATTTAGGTATATACATGTTATTATTCACATATTACAGTTTTCTCAATATTAGCTTGTATTTTAATTAAGAAATAATCATATTTAACATTGCCAGGTGATCAGCAACCTGCACTTTAATATTTTTGGAAACTATTGAACTTAAATTGTACTGACTTTATAAATATATTTACTTCAATAAAGATTTTCCATGCCACTAAAAAGAGTTTAATATCAAAATTTTGCCCTATGCTCATAACCAGGTGATATAAAAGAACATTATACATATCACTCATGTCATTGGGTACCAGTCTATTTTTTATACCAGTGCTGTATCGCATCGCGCCGCATCACTTTCTAGGTGGCAACATCAAGCATTGACCTGCTTAATGGTAGGCAGTTACCGTAACCTGAAAGCCTAAGCTTGTAATTCCTAGGGCATTACCTACTCGCCGACCTAAAGAATTGTAACACCATGCCATTATGTGGTGCTTTCCCTGTGAGGCATAATGATCTGTCATGTTATACAAGTGAGCAATCTGGACTGGGGACGGACCTTCCCCAGTCCGGCTTGCTTGTAATGATATACTACTGTATTTTTGCGTTTCGACTACAAACATGGTTGATATACACCGGCCTATAATACAGCCACTTAAACTGCATTGTCTGCGTGCAAGTGTTAGGACATGCAGGGCACGATGTGAGGTAAGACCACAGATATAGATATACAGGTAAGACATTATTTGACCCGAGGGAGAAGTCCTGTTTATAACCATAACCCAATTTTTCTAAGACGAGTGTGCAGTTGGAGCTGTCAAAATCATAGCATGGGTACTTTGACGTTTACCATTTTACGATAAAGATGAAAGAAAATAATTGAATCAATGTCTAACCAATTAATTGAATAATCAATAGGTTTTAATTAAAATTTAATCGTCTATAATTTTCATTGATATTTTCTTCAAATGTCAAACGTCACAGTATCCCTGCTGTGTGAAATAGACTGAGGTTGGCATGATTGAATTTACCCGACCGCTTCCCTTCCTACATCACCGCAGGCGCCTGTCCCTGTCAATACGGTCTGCACTTTCGTGCCGTATCCCTTTTTGACGGGTTTTTAGTTACTGGAAACTACAAGTCTGCTTACATTGTTGCGTTGGTACTGACAGCAGTACAACTACTGCAGTAGTGATCCCTATAGAGTTGAAATCGCATTCCGTAACGAATGAAATAAACTTGGAATAAAAATGAAATACGTATATTAAAACCATGATCCATGATCATTTTATTATCACATGTTAAACTATAAAAGTACATTATATAGTGGAAACAATATTTCGTTTTATACCTTAAAGGTTACAATATTTATATAAAAAAAACGTATAAAATATGGAATCATAATATACATTTATATACACATTCTCCAGCAATCCAAGTAGATTCGACTTTTAATGTATCAGGATGTATCATCACAAAGTCTGCGTCATAACCATAATTTAGTTTTCCTTTTTTGTGATCAATGCTTAAAGCTTTTGCTGGGTGCAGAGAAGCAGTTTCCAGAGCGTATTCCATAGAACAATCTGGAACAAAAACGAATGTTTAATGCGCGATTAACACCAAACTTAACGCCAGCATAACCTGCGCTAGAGTAACAGGATTGAATTACTGTATGTTAATTTTATAACTACCGAATTCTCAATCTACGCCATAACGCTATTTTCTCTTGCCATCTCGAGCTAAATAGAAAACGTATCTCGTTAGGTAATGTTTTAGAACATGTAGACCTGACTTTGGCCATGCATGTGTCAATGCAGTGCTGCGTTTCATGTACGCCGAAGCAAAAAGTTATGGGCCATACACCATACAATTTTTGCAACGAAAATTTCAGGCTCTCGCTGCGTTAATTGGGAAAGAGACGGCATAAGATAAAACTTTGTAATGTTCACGTTGTCACACGTGTTACCAGTCGACTAAAATAGGTCGAAATAGCATACAATTAGACCATATTAAACATTATGAGGAGGTAAGCTAAATGTTCTTGAAATAAATACTTCTGAAGCACGTCGTCCATTTACTTACTAAGTAAGCAGGTAGTTTGTCTTACAAAATTGGTATGGTGTAGGCCATGCAATTTTTGCAAGGTAAACTAGCTACATCAGGCTTTGAGATGACAAATATTCTTACCTAAAGACTGTTTCAAAGTCGCAACACACGCATCAAGTGCCGCAATGCTACCACAGAGTACTTTGGTACCAGTCACATATGCATGGCCACATTCTACCGTGACCGACTGCGGTCCAATACGATAGTTCCCATCAGGAAGACCTTGAGCAGCTACTGCGTCACTGACTAGCACTAGTCCTGAAAATTAAACATTTTTATTTTAGTAGGTATATTGAGGGAGGTATGTACATAACTATGAATACAAGGATCTTTGACACTGATGGATGCGATATCCTGATAGAGTACATAATAGCAACATAAAGGTGCTTAAGTCTTCTATCAAAAGAGCTGATAGGGTTTAGGCTGTAATTTCACACACAAACACGGGGCCAATGTTGATTGGTAGATGGTCTTTAAAATTCCTTCTAGAATGTGTGGGATAGTATTCAGAATCGACGTTCATGAATAAAGAGGAAGCGAAAGAATCATGTCTGGGTCGAAGCAATTGGCGTGCTATAATCTTTCTCTACCTACCCCAATGGGAGACAGACATGAAGATATGTATGAGTGGGATTTCTCACAATTTAGCTGATTGTAAATCATTGTCATATAGTCAATTCTCCCACTCGGCTACCGATGCTTATTGCTTTACTGCCTTTCAGAGTAACATCACAATGTACTTCAATCTTGCATCTCCAATGTTCTCTGCACAGTTCCTCTCTCTCTGCATAATAAGTACTCATAATGTACATACCTTCAGGATTTGTTCTGCTTGCAATTCTTAGGGCAGATGGGTGAGTATGAAGGCCATCTGATATTATGCCATAAAACACTTGATGTTTTGTTGGAGATGCTAGTAAGCCGACTAGTCCAGGATCACGATGATGGAACTGGAATAGCCGAAAAATTTTGTAATACTTCAATAGTCAGTAAATCTATGATAGCTGTATAAATGGATAATATACTCAAAGTAAGAGATGAAGCTCAAAGCTAGATGGTTTTGGTAAGGATCAGTATCCATCAAAATATTGTAGAACTATGTCAAAGGGTTTTCCTTTAAAAATAACACTTCTCATAGCTTGGTGGATACTAAATCAAAGTTATGAGAGCCGTAATTAGATTGAGAGTCGGCTTAAAGTTTAAGTCAAATGGAAAACAAATAGACTCGTGGATACCTTTCAGCAGAGACAATAATGATGGTGAAAATCAAAAATATTGGTGTAACTGAAACTTTACATACTGGCAGCATAGCATTAAATAAGTGTGTGATCAAATTGGCTCCACATTCAATTGCTTTTTCTCCCTGAGCTAAACTGGCTGTAGAATGTCCTAAAGCCACTTTAATTCCGAGATCAGTCAAATCTTTTATTGCTTCTGTGGCGCCAGGTAGCTCAGGAGCTATTGTGATGATGACAACATTCTCTAAGGAACCATAGACTTCTTTCATTGTCAGCACACCCTGAAAAATTGTAAATTATACCAAATATTATTTTTGGTTCATCCGCGTGAATAGTTTTTTTTATAAACTAAAGCTGATGTTATATCCTACTAATGTTATACACGTGAAAGTTATATAACTGTAAAGAAGAATGTTTGTTACTCCTTCACGCAAAAACTACTCAATGGATTTTGATGAAATTGTCATGTTATGGCTTATACATCAAAATAAGACTATACCTATTTGAAAATGTACGCAGGAGAAGCCCAGGTATAAGCTATAACTAGGGTGGAAATAAAGATAATATTATACATTTACTACCTATATGAAAATTGACATCAGATTGAGACCTTGCAGTAAAAGGGCAATGGCTAGAATGGTTGAGTAACTGATAATAGGTCCTTCACATTAATAAAGTATAGATAGTTCTATATTACATTTACACCAGATAAAAAGTAGGTTAATGATAAATGTTTACTGATACTGTCAGTGTAAAGTACCAAGCAAAACAAATATTTACTATAGATAAACATTGTGATGTTTAATTTGTATTTATTGACATAAGTACTGGTTACATCAGATTTTATATTAGCTTCTACTCATGGCTCCACTCACATGCTGTGTTGATAAAACATAGAAGATTCCCGGGATTAGTATTTTCAAATAACTAACTTCATTATAATGGACTTGGTCTAAATCTTGTAATATTTTAAAGATTTTGTTGCCTGATTTTTTGGTTGAATTGCATGGACTATGGTCACTGAGGCATGATTAAGACTGGTTATACATTATACAGTAGCCAATAAACATCTAAATGAATAAAAGTCAGCATAGTCAATGTTTTTGCATGTAAACTTTCAACCACAAATATTGCCTACTATTATTATTATTAGCCACTGCAGGGCAAAGGCCCCCCCTTCCCTTTTCCATGATAGCCTATCTCTTGCCAATTGAAGCCAATCCCTTTTATAGGCGTCAAGCGCATCTCGTGAGAATGAGAATGAGATGACGAGATGCGCTTGACGCCAGCTAGACAGTGGCTATGTGGTAGTCCACATAGCCGCTGTCTGGTGTTAGGGACCCACTGTGTCGTTATTTAGCCTACTATTAAATTGCTATTTTTATTTTGTAATAGGAGTGCCGCACATACCACCAAAGAGACCTAGAAAATGCTTTCTGCAGTCATTTGTCAAAATGTTTGCCGGCTACAGTAATAATATGAGTAAAAAAATCTATTTATTACTATCTACATTTTCACACTGCAAACTATAATAAGACTAATATAACTTACACACAAACCTTGTCTGGAGTTTTAATATATTCTTCCATATGAGCACCTTTTTTTGCCAAATTAATAAATGGTCCTTCCAAATGTACACCAAGAACAGTGGCCCCATGTTCACCACCTTGAGTTGGTACAATCTGAGGTAGAATTTTCTGGTACTTTTCTACATCTGATGTTACCATTGTTGGGCAGAAGGATGTCACGCCATGAGCGATTAGTTCTTTTGCTACCTTTCTTATACCTTCCTTGACATTATCTGAATCATATGAGAAGTCCACTCCCCAACCACCTAAAATATATTTATTTATCTATTTATACTTTATTGTTGGTACATCAATTACAATAAGATTGTATATGATAGGCTGTTCTATTGCTAAGAGCTATTTCTACCATAAAACATATTCAGAAAAATAAAACACTATATATTTATTTTTAGAATGCTTAGTTGCTGAGCTGAGTTCCTACAACTGCAAGGCGCATTGTGGGTTCAATCTTCACACTGGATGAAAAAAAAAATTGAATATGGGAGTTATTTATGACCGTTAACTGTATAGAAGTTGTATTTTTAAAACAAAAAATAAAAACATTGAAGACCCCCATTTCTTAACAGCTTAAAAAAAATAAAAGTGCATAAAAATAAGACTGCACATTTAAATGCAGTCTAAGAATACATCAATAAATATATTAACAATGCAGAACAAACTATAAATGTTCGGCCTGTATTTTAATTACAACGGATCTGCAACAGTGTCAAACTTTTTATAGGTCAATGCACTTACACGAAACCAGATAGAATTTTAAAATAATACGTACCATTGATCTGTATGTCAATGAACCCTGGAGCGATAAGCAGGCCTTCGCACTCTATAGTTACGTCTGCTTGTAACTGTTCTCCATAAAATATGTTTTCTGGATCTTCAATTTTATCATCTCTTATCCATAAATCTTCTTTAATTATTTTACTATCACGAAGTATAAGGCAATTATGGAATCTAGTTAGTCCTGATGTAGGTTTCATTATAGCTAAATATGCAACGGTGAAATGGGTGCAAGGCTTTTAAAAGGCTAGCGCCTGTATATCTGAAGAACCGGTAAATGATAATACCGGTACGTGACCAAGAAACAAGAAACACAGAAGTGAGAGAAAGTAAGGACACAAATAAATAAACTGCGTTAATGTGTCAAAGTTACTGGTTGACATTTGACAGCTGTTATCACGTTATAAAGTGAACACTGTTCGTGATGATAACTGATAACGTTTGAGAATTTGTTGTAGAACGGAGTACTGAAAAAATACTTTGTATTTTTTGTAATACTTCTTACTAGAAAAGAAAATTTCTACATCCATAGGACTCATTTCTATATCCTTTCACACAGTGTTATTTCATCATTTATTATTTTATTCAGAATTCAGTTTTTGGTTTAAAAAACTGTTCCTAGATGGCGTTGCATAGGTAAGTAATATTTTGTAATAAATTATTTTAATGCTTTTTCTTTAACTTCGTTTGTTATAATTTATTTTTGTGTCTGAAATATATTGTATGAGTTCCCATTTGTAATTAGCGCCAATAAGTCCAAATGGAAGAATACGTTTAAAAGACAACAATAGGTAGGTACCATTGTAAGTTCCATAATATTTAAAACAACTAAAGATTGCGAAATAAAATAAATCGTTCGATTACTTAAATACACTCTTGAAAAAACGCTTTTTATGAAAAATTACTTTAAAAATATTTTTTCTGCTTTCTTCGTCTTATAGAGTTAAGGGCTTACCGAAGTGGAGACAGTTGCTTGGGCTTTGTTGTAAGTTGCTTGGTTACGCAAATATTTGTTTCGCGACAGAATTTAACCCACATCACTCGACGCGCGATCTCAGTAGCGAGATAATGACTTAGACAAATGCCGCACAATGATTGAACCTGCACCTGTGTGTAACTATAGTAGCGTTGCGCTTTGCTATTATTGTAGTAAGCAGTCACTACCTATATTTATATGTACAACTACTAAAAATATATGCCTAAAATAATATACTACTACTACTACTAAGGCACTGCTCACTTCCACATTTTTTTAACATACGTGGATGTATTGTATGTATATGTATTTTACATAATTGTAGGTAAAAAAAGATGCTCTGTCTCTGTCTCAAGCCAGTCTTCGCGGTGGGTATCCAGTCATCTTTCAATTTCTTTTAAAGTCGTCTTCGGCGGAACTGTTAATTTTCAGGTTCTCACTTTTGGCCAGATATAAGACTGAAATGTTTAGCCCAATCCTTTTTAAGCCTTTGTGCCTAAGTTGTTAATCCCTGTTTGTAGCGCAGCGTGATGTTTCATGTTTTTATTTATTGTGTGTTATAATTTTTACTGTCATTCACATCAACAAGTAGCATGGAGTTTTTCAAGGAAGGAGTTACATTTTTTTTGAACACGTAGTAACGTAATATCCACTTTTAAAAATAATAACGTTGCTGTCAGTAGACACAAATTCTTTTTAACTGACTTTCAAAAAGGAGGAGGTTCTATTTTCGTCTGTAAGTATTTTCCTATTTGTATGTACACTGTTTTATCGGTTAATCGTGAATCGACTTTTTTTGTTTTGTTTAATTTTATTGGTATTGGATCTCGGATCACGCAGATACACCATGAAACTCATCAGAATCAAATAACGATAAAAATCAATGCTATCAAAATATAAAAAAGCGTTAAATACTCAAGCTAGGTTCATCCTGACACATAATATTCAGCTTGACACTGATTTCAATCTGTATTCAGTTATTTCTCGCTTTTTAAAGTCAGTTTAATTGCTTTTTTTTTAATTTTCAAAGTTTATTCATTTTATAGTATTTCTAAGGAATTCTGAAAACTATTTTATTTTTGAATAATGTATAAAATATAGAATGTAGCGAGTAGTAGTTGCAAGAGTTGCGACTGCGCGAACAGTGAAGGAATGCAGCGCGTATTCTACAGCACGGAGCTACGACAGTCGGCTTCCCGCGGCTACGGCGCGAGCTACGGATCTAGTCGTGGTGACGCTCTCGACCGCCTCAGCTGCGAATCGCGATCGCGTAATGTTCACACGCGCGTGATTGCATGATTATTGCTACTTAACAGTGACAGCCCAAGTGATTAATATTAACATTAAAACAGGTGAACTTTGTTATGTTAAATTACCTCTGTATATGTTTCGTGTAGCGCGAAAGACTGCACTTTCTTTAATAGAAATTTTTAGTCCCCGGGGAATCGAACTTTTCGTATCTCTATGACTGTTATTTGTCAACTTTTTGCACGTAATGGATGTGATGTTTCTTTTCGGTGGAACCGTTGTTTGAGAAAGTACATGAAGTTTATTACTGTGGATGTGAAACTACTCGTTTTTATTTTATACTTGTAGAAGTAGATCGTTTTTATTTTTAGTGCTTTCATTCAGCTTTAGTGTTATCTCTTTTCTAGTTTCTTTATTAGCCAATCTTATAGGTAACTATAATTATAATATAATTATATTTGTAAATGTCAACGTAACATTTTAAGCCAATTAACGCCTTCTTAATAGATACAATGGTTAATATTCAATAATATATCTACTTATCACATGAATAAGATTTTAATAAAGCACATGTACATAGATTTAGAATGAAAGTTTTAAAAATATTTAAGAGAAATAATCGAAATTAGTATAACATAATTTATAATATCAATTAAAATATTGTGTCATTGCAAAAGCAACCCATATATTATGTCCAATTGCTGGGCACGGGTCTCGTGCCTCTTCTATTAAGAGAGCTGAGAGGTTTTAGGTCTTAATCTACACACGCTGGCCTAATAAAATATTTATCTAACTAGGACCATCTTGTCCGTACTTATTATATATCTTTTCAACCACTTATTAAATTATAAAATCTAACATTATTTTTTACGGTTCTTCTAATATAATTACAGCTTTGTAGAGTAGGTAATTAAATTTATTAATTAGTCTTACGCACGAAACAAGTTGCTTTTCAGGGTTTAAATCTTAAATATTAACTGCTACTAAATTCATTAAGCGTTTTTGATGTGCTTGTGAAGCAAGACATTTATTATAATCTGTTTATTACTCCGTTTATCCTTTATTCAGACCTCAATTATTATTGGTTAAAAATATAATTTATAAATTCTATACCTTGAAACAAATTGGTAGCTAACAAATACATAGGTATACGGCCTGCTTGATATTAAGAAAGTCCATAGCCTATTGAACTCTACCACGAGTTTGACTTGCGTTTTGCCACCCTTTATCCCTATTGCTGATAATATAGTGGAGCTATGGAAGCCAAATTGGTCAGCAGAAAGATAACACTACCAATGTTATTAGGCTGTGGACTTCTGTAAGGTGGAGGTTCTTCCCCAGTCGGGTTTGTTTGTTTGGTTTACTGTTCTTTCTATGGTATTTTCATGACATGGTAACCTTGCGCTGATGCTGCAGCATCAAGTAGTCTGCGGGATACCTATCTCATCAGCAATTTACAGCAGAGATAGCATATTTGGGCTCATTAGAAAGGCAATTTGGTTCCCGACATGACGAGACGCTTGAATCAAAAAATATAACGAATTAAGTATTTAAATTTCATTATTTACTTTATATATGCTATTATGTTTTTTCTAGGGGGTTTTTTAAATTTACTTTTATTTCATTTACTAAATAAATAGGACTCCTAGGTAAACTAAATAAATGTCCACCCGTGTGGTGCCGCTAGTATTATATGAATACATAAAAATATCAGTTTACTCACATTTTATTTCTAAAATTAGAAAAAGATTTTCGTAAGGGTACAAATTCCTACCTTAGCGATTCACGAAAATGGCCAATTTTTTACGGTAATAAAAGTCCATTGAACTTTTCTTATACATACTTTACCATGAAAATATTTAATGGCTTATTATTTTTATTACTTGAACTACTACCTAGCATGAACAGTTTTGAATATATTTTCCCCCATTGACTTGACTTATGGATTCTAAGTTTATTTTTAGACAAGAAAACATTTGTGTCTTCTTAATTACCTACTTTGTTTGATTTTAGGTGGATAACTATACTTTATAGAAAACTATTTTTTACTTAAAACAAAAGAAATAAGAAAACTATTGTTTTGAATTTTCAGCTTTGAAGTTATCAATTCTTTCTATAATGCTTATCACTGTTTTATTATTGCCTGTAATGTTCATGTTTCTTCGTTAATCTTTACAGCTGAAGTACATTACGTATGAAGAATTTTATGAGTGTGAATATAGCGTAAGAAAGTGTCTTTGTCTATTCCTCTAGGAAACAGGAATATGGGTATATAATATAGGGCTTTAAAAATACCGCAATTTTACCAAGTAGAAACGAGAAAACGAAGCTCTATCACCCAAGTTTCCACTACCCATTATTTTATTCATATTACTCACTAATCATAATAATGAAATACCTTATTTTAATCAGATATAGCTTCATTATCATCATCTCAGCCAAAAGACGTCCACTGCTGGACATAGGCCTCCCCCAAGGTCTTCTACAACTCTTGATCCTGAGCCGACCTTGTCCATCGGTTGCCCGCAACCTTTACCAGGTCATCGGTCCACTTTTGCCCACGCTTCGTCTTCCAGTTCGTGGTCGCCACTCTAGAACCTTTCTGCCCCAACGGCCATCAGTTAGCTAGTCAGATAGCTTAATACAAAATTATAACTATAATGGACAACGGGTCTAAATCGCGTAATATTTTAAAGGTTTTCATACCTTCTTGTTTCCCGACGTTTCGGTCGAATTGCACCGACCGTGGTCACGGGTTGACTGGTGCGGGTGAGCGGTGCCGCCGACTTCGTTGCGAAGTGAGAGGATTAGTATCTACCCTCACTTGGTCGTAGTTTTTATCATGTTCGGAACTGTTAGTACGTCGACACACAACACTAATGACGTCTACACACGGGTCTACTTTTTCATTACGGCGAGGCTTAAACCTGCTGATAACAGGATTCCAAGACGTTAATAAGCGGTATCCATCTTCCCGGTTGAAATTAAAATGTTTTTTGATTTCAACCGCCTCTCGTGCTATTCTTGAGTAATAGTGACGATCAGTGGAGAGTACTTTGGGCTTATGTAACTCAATCCAGTGATTGGATCCTGATTCCAGCAGGTGCTCAGCTATCGCCGACTTGTTGGTTTGCCGGTTCTTGACAGCTGTAATATGTTCCTTAACCCTTTCAGCTATTTCCCGTTGTCCATTATAATTATAATATGTGTACAAATCGTGAAAGTTTAAAAGAATTTAATACAAAATATTAATTAATGTGTACCAGCCAATTTATTATACCTGTTGGATATAAGCAGTTATTTTACAAAGAAAATAAAATTACAGATCTCTCGATTGCTCATGTTTTAAAACTTAGAAGTGCATAAATCCAACAAGTATATTAAATTGGCTGGTACACCTCAGAGAGTGTATGCATATTAAATTGCCAAGATAGGGGATTGCGTGGAATGCCAAAATAGTATAACTTTTCATAAAACGGTGGCATTTCATGATATGATCGACCAATTCATGACATGATTGACTAATTCATGTGTGTGGAGTTATGTGGCTGTAGTCTTCTGTAAGATAGAGGTCCTGCCCCAATTGGGCTTGCTCGTTTAAATTTTGTAATACCTCTCTTACGTTAATATAATATTTAAATAAGAAAATAATTTGGCAGCCGTCAGCCACCATTTTTGTAAATGTTTTTAGAGACAGTTTGTTACCATTTTTTGCAAATTATTAACGCTTTTCAAACGTCTATTCAAAATAGGTTTAACACATTACATGGAATTAATTTTTAATGAAAAACCTTTTTCATTATGGCCGAAAATTGCGAAATGGTACAAACGAGTATTTTAAAATAAGATCTTTTGTATAAAATCTTACACTAAACTTATATAAAATAACTAGCTGACCCAGCAAACGTTGTTTTGCTAAATAATTTAGGGGTGGACCACCCTTGACATTTAGGGGGATAAAAAATAGATGTTGTCCGATTCTCAGACCTACCCAATGTGCACACAAAATTTCACGAAAATCGGTCGAGCCGTTTCAGAGGAGTTCAAAGTTGAACACTATGACACGAGAATTTTATATAAGTATTAGATATCCTCCATATTTTTTTATATAGGTAAGTTTTTTTGTGTTGGTAGGTAGGCACTTATAAAGGTTATTTTTTTTTTTAAAAGACTTCCGCACTTGTTCCCTATGACATTGAATTCACGGACAGCTGTAGTCCAAGAGGTCCAGTAGTGCGAGTGGTATACCCGCTATTCGGTAAAGGCTAGCGGCTACTCTGCCCTAAAACATCCATGATCATGGTTAATAATGAAAGGGTCATAGAGGCCATTATGACTTAAGTTCTTGTCCTATAGTTACCTTTATCTATTACGCACTTATCTTCCAAATTTTAAGGCTTTGTAGTTAAGATTACGTTATAAATTTATATACAGTACCCTTTTGGCTGTATTGTCTAATGTAGGTAGCAAGATTATCTATAAATCTTCCTTCCATAGGTTGGGTTATAAAGAAACATTTGTACATCCATTAAATAATTTATCAGTTTCATCGAGTGAAGTTCAGTAAAACAAGGAAAGTGGGCATTGTCCTTTTAGGGCACGCATCAATTTATTATACTGGACAATCTCTACTTATGTTCTCTGCGGGGGTCGGGATTGCGGAAAACTAGACAGCCCTACCTTATTAATGTACCTCATTAAATTATGTTTGCTTTTAGTAACATTCACTAGAAGGATGTTTCAAAACCATTGTACAATATAACAAAAGGCATTGGAGTTATTCTAGAATTTGTAAGAAAAGTAAATTGCAAGAAGCCGGCAGGGATATTCCGTAAGAACAAAAACCGAGCCACCGCGAAAACCGAGCAAAATCTGGCTGTCAGATTGAAAATCAGTAGTCCGTAAGAGCAAAAACCGAGCCTTTTTGACGTTAAATCAATAGATTGTGCCGTCACCGAGCAATCACAACTGTCAGTTTGCGATCACAACTGTCAGTTTGCAATCGCTGTTTCTTAGAGAATCAGCCGGCGGATACATTAAATGATTTTTACTTAATGTTATGGAGTGTAGTTATTTTTATACTACCTCTTTGGGTGGCAAACGCTTGCAATACCAAAGGTATCACTTGCCATTGCCGACCCATTTTTCACACCAAGGCTTTAAGGTGGTGAAGAATAGTTATTTGGCTGTTGCCCTACCTCTCTTAGTATTGCATAGTATGTATCTATAATAGATATTATTTTATTAAAAAAATAATTAAGTAAATAAGTAATATTAGCTAACGATGCTATTTCACTAAGTTTAGGACTCGTAGCGCTCCTTCCTCCTCCGTAGTAAATACGTCTTTACACTCTAAACTATAAATCGCAACAAATTAGAGAATGACTTTCAAATAGAAATACTTATCCAATTATTATTATAAGCCTGTACTGTCTCACTGCAGGGCAAGGGCCTCCCCACTCTCCTTCCACTTCTCTCTGTCTAAAGCCGCCGAGGACCAGTCTTGGTTAAATGAATCCAAATCAATACGTGAAAAAAAAAACAAAACTGAAAAACTGTCTTATGCATATAAGAACTGACTTAGATTAAATAATGCAAAGTTTGAAAGTCCATCGTTCAAAGTCAACCTCATTTATTATATAATATCCTACTAATATTATAAATGTGAATGTTTGTGAGCATGTATGGATATATGTTTGTTACTCTTTAACGTAAAAACTATTGAACGGATCTGGATGAAATTTGACATAGAGATAAATATATTCTGGAATAGCGAAATGGGCTACTTTTTTTCGCGATAAACGAAATCTACGCGGGCAGAGCCGCGGGCAACGGCTATTACATGATACTTATGAACGTCATAAAAACAAAAACAAATGCCAGCATTTTTTATTCCGTTTTGTATCCGTCAGTTTATACCAAAATTAATTGCAAAAGCTAATCACTAATGTGTGTGTGTAAAAAGTTATATCTAGAAGAAACAAATACCTGTTATACGAATAATTCAACAAAATAACAATATTCGTGACGCTTTACTTCCAAATATCTATAAAAGGCAGAACATTTATCTCAGTCAGAGGGGTGAATAAGAATGTAAGTAATGCATCACGCATTGCAGGTATTCTTTAACATTAAAGCCGGTGTAAAACAAGAGATTAAAGGTATAAACGTGAAATGCCTTATTTCAACACATGTGCCAAAACCCGTTTTTGTATAAGGATCTAGTGGTGGAATAAATTACTATGACCGTTGTCGTCCACGTAATTCCATAATGTTTTGTGTACCAACTAAGGTGTACTATACTCCCTTGTTTAAAACTTTTTGCTTGTAAATGTTATGTTACTGAATTGAGTTATGATTGTTGTTGTTCTCCTAATCAAATTTCAACAAACTGAGCAATATGCGCGGGAGATATTTTAGTGAACAAGCGTGGGTGCAAACACAAGTGCCCTTTTTTATTTCTTTTCTCTCATAGTTTGATGGGACGGCATTTCGTATAGAATTGTCGTCGGACAGATATCAGGCGTAGGATCTACAGACTTACGTGCTTTCTGAGCGGTTTTTTTATACTACTGTAGTGGCTAACAAGCATATAGCCGGCCTGTTATGGCTGTTGGCTTGGAAAGCAGTTACCTACTGTAGCCTATAAACACTTGCACTCACAGAACACAAAGCTCGCGTATAACAGACCCGACAATTTATAACATCAGGGTTTTATGATGGGGTATTCCTAGAATAGGAAAACTTTTTTTAAAATCGCATCATGAACACTAAAGGAAGACACACTTACGTACAGGAACACAACTACCTCCGCGAGCGTATAGTTATTTCACTGTGGTCTTCTATTAAATAGAATCGTTTCTCAACGGGCTTGCTCCTTGTATAGCGCTTTACTCCTCTTTATTTTATAATAGTAGCAATACATATGATTATATATTTTGTTCTCTGTTACAATCGTTGCATTCATATTTTTAGACTTGGCATCAGTTACTGCAAGTCATTATACTTCAAAGTGAGTTTTAGTACACATATTTAATCATTGTTGGTAGCAGAAACCGCGTTGGAGAACAAAAAAGTGTCGGTGGACGCGGGTTGTGACAGTGACTTATGCGAAGTCCGCCCTTTCGCCGCCTTCTTGGACTTGTCGCTACTCATTGCCTTGAATTGTTAGCTGAAATTATTTTTCCTTTAGCAATTTTATTCTTTACGTAATGGGCATTGCATTTATATTTTGGTTTTAAGTTACCTGTGACGTAATAAGGATGTAGGCCAATGATATTTATAGTCAGAAAGATGTAGATATTGCACTAGCGTGCGGAAACTTTTGCCGTCAACAGTAGCGTTATTTTATGTATCACTATCTCTTTCTGTATCATTAAGTTCCGCATTATCTAAGTATCGCATTCATATTTAAAATCTATTAGCAAATACGAACTAAACTGCCGCTCAGTATGAAGGTAGCTTATGTTTCTATATTGTTGATGTAGGCGGTGACAAATGTATGACGTGAACGTAGATATAATTTGGTTTTGTTATTTATTTCTATTATTAGAAATGGTATTATTTAATTTGTGATAACAATACGTTTTAACCTTTAGAGTGGAAAGAAAGCATACGGCTCGCTTATTGTAAGCAGTTACCGTAGCCAATGAACGCATTTTATATATCGTATAGAAAAATAAATCGAATTAT
This sequence comes from Trisateles emortualis, assembly GCA_947095525.1. Classification (NCBI taxonomy): domain Eukaryota; kingdom Metazoa; phylum Arthropoda; class Insecta; order Lepidoptera; family Erebidae; genus Trisateles; species Trisateles emortualis. The sequence goes on along the minus strand of OX352736.1, from coordinate 8,704,227 downwards.
CATAATTTATTTTGAACTAAAGTTGAGCGGTATTGCTATATCTATTTTTCATTGTTTTCGGCACGTAAATCCAGTGTGATCAAAGATGGATTTATCGCCATTCGTCGAGCCAAAATACAGTCGGCTTTGATGGAATCGCAAATCTGAAACTAAAGCTAAGTTTCTATCACTATGAATAGGTACTTGTAACGAAAAGTGTTTGATAACATAAATTATCATTTTAATAAACTAATCTCACTGCTAGAGATAAGCCTTCTTTACAGATTACAATAGCATTTTATCTTAAGCTGACATTATCCATTGGCTCTCCGCATCCTTCACCGGGTGGCTGGTCAACCTTGTTGTCCACTCAAGAACCTTTCTGCCTCAGCTGCCATGGGCTCTAAGAGTTATGTGCCTGCCCATTCGCATATAGTTGAGGGAAGGATTCCCTATGTTGGTTACTTTGGATCTCCTAAATTGCCTCGTTTCTGATTCGATCTCACAGGGAAAGTCTAAGCATAGCTCAATACCTGCTAATAGGTACATTAGGCAAAATATAGGCGGTTAAATTTATAATAATGCACTCCTAACTGAATTTTGGTTACGGCGGCAAATCATGGCGGCTACGAGCTATTTGCGTGGGAGATATTATAGTGCACAAAGTGTGTGTGGTAACACAAATGCACTCTTTCTAATTATTTTCAAACATAGTTATCTATTCTAAATTTCTTTACAGAAAAACCTATCTATTTTCAGTTAGTCCGAACCTGGGACCACAAGATCAGCCGTCCCACAGAACTCACCGATCAGTAAATCTAGGGCATCTATCAAATTTATAATACTTGCCGTATCTAGCAAAGACAAATTGCTTTAATTTTGCTAGTAAAGACGTCGAGTTGAAAATTTTTGTTAGTGAAAAAAGAAGTTGAAAAGTTTTGTTTTGCTAGAAATTAACACATTTGTACTTGTTTTTTTCTGTCATAAAAGTACCTACAATTTAAAAAAAAACAGTACAATATTTTTCTCGAAGTTTCTTTTGTTAGTTTCTTTCCCGTTATTATGAAAAGATCAATAGATTAACATAATGTGTCTGGTAAACCTCGGGCGGGATTAAGGTCAAATTACAATAAGGAGGTTTAATTATAAAATATGTTGTTTCATACGCATGATAAAGGCTTAGCTAATGTCTGTTCTTAGAAAACAAAAATATTACAAAATATTTTTCCTGTTATAGTAAAAGTTGGGTACATTTTCATCATTTCTTCGTTACCCGACATAAAGGTCAATTATTTTTGTTTCATCTTGTTTTTCCAGGGTAATTAGATTATCATATTAGCATCGGCTATTAGGGATTTCGATAATAATAATAATAATAGCTACCTATATAAATATCTTACTGCTGACCTCTCTATCAAGGGAGAGAGAGAGAGAGAGGATAGAATCAGACGTGTCTTTAGAATTTCGTCTAAGACAACTTCCTGGCTTCCTCACGCATTTTTGGTTTCCTTCACTGGTATTATCGTTTACACGTGTTACCGGATTTAGATAGATTATATGTATAAACTCTTTATACACTATTAACATTATGGTTATTTAATTGTCAGAGCATTTTCTCTTATGTGGGGCTGTTCTTATAGGCCAGAACACGTGATCATATGGGATCTTTTGTGCTATACTTCTCCGTTTTGTTTATTACGTAAACTCTTCTGTGGGTGGTAAGTAGATACCTATGATGCGAATGCGCCAGAAGTATACTGGTTGTAAGTAAACCTAGCCCAGAAGGCTCATTCTCTTTGTAGTCTCTTCACACTTGTAGGTATAATTGTCTCTTCCTCCCTATAAGTCATGCATGTCAGGCTATTTAATAATCCTACTTTGTGAAGGTGCTTGTTATCCTTAAATTATAGGTAAATTGTATATAATTTTTTAAGTTTAAAAGTAAATATCTACTATAAAACATAAATTATACCGCGGTGAAAACTGATTCGGTAATTGAAATTTCGGCTAACGGAGATAAATTAAGCCTTAAAATGTAATAAAAATGTGGTTTCTTATATAATAAATCTTTTGATCTCAAACTAAGTTTAAATTAAGTTCATATTAATTTTTAATTAATAGCAAAGAGAGCTAAGATTTTGTATTTTCTTTCTTTAATTAGAAGCCTTTGTGGAAACCTTACAACCTAGTAAGGTTTCCAGAAAGGCTATTACCTTTCTAATATGATTTCTTATATAACCATTATATTGTTCTTATATGATGTGAAATGTATTCATTCAAAAGTAATTAATAACAATAATATCTTGGGAAAAATCACACACGGTTATTTCATCTTAATTAAGACAGAGTTTGTACAGTGGCTATCAGACAACTGGTAGTTAGACATACTGACATATATTGCTAAATACATAAATACCACCCAGAAACAGAACAAATAATCGTACTCATCACAAAAATATTTGTTCTTTGTGGAAATCGACCTCGGGCTACGGGTTCGCAGAGTCCAACGGGCCAGTCAAGAATGTAAACGTTTATTTACACCAAGGCAGTTTTCAGTACCAAGTAAGCTCATGACCTTGTCTCATTTAGCGAGAAAAGCAGTTAAAAAAAGCATAAGACTTAATTCAATAGATTCTTTCGAAAGCCATTACTAGTTTTACAGGATTGGTGTACAATAAAGAGTTTCGCTAACTATCTTTATCGTGCCGTACAGTACGGTTTCAGAGGAAATTCCTGACACGTACGATTAGTATATGGAATAAGCTCCTTGAAGTTTGCATGAGAGACCTCAAGCATGGGTTTCTTCAAGACAGGAGTTATAAGGTTTTAAAGAATCGGAGACGCGCGAATGATACCCCTTATGTTGCAAGCGTCCAAAGGCTACAGTAATTGCTTACCATCCGGCGGGCTGCTTGTCTACCTTCTTAGTAGTATAAAAAAATAATATGGAAACCAAAAAAAAAATCAGCTTAACCGATACTATAATAATCGATACAAAAAGAGAGGTATTATTTATAAATGTGAAGCATATAATCAGTGTGTGGAATTAAGTTCTATGGAGTAAGGCAGTATTCCAGGAGTTAGTTCATTCTAAAGCCTACGTGGAAAACGCGCTGGATGAAATCTATTAATCCGTACTACCTGGAAACGATCAGTACTGCACTTGGTGTAGGACATATTGTGTATTCTGTTGAATACGCGGTAGTACTGTTTAAAGCCCTATCCAAACCTGCCCCTCTAGACAAGTGGTATAAACTGCTTATCAAGCGCGTCCGTACTTGTTGTCACCGTGATAGTATAAAAAAACACCGATTATATAAATACCCTTTGCCTTTCTTGCTACTGAGTTTCCTATGTATTATATTGTAATTAAATATCAAGAAATGGTCCTAGAATATTGTTATTGTGCAATTATAAGTTGAGCCTCCATCCAAGTTTCAAGTTGTCGTCATATACACTATATAATATCCCTCCTATCCCCTTAATGTTAGTAATTACAGATGTTATTATTGAGTTCAGAAAGACTTACATCGGTCCTTCTGAATTATCTTAGATAGATATTTCAGTAGTAGTGTGTAGGATTACACGAAGTAAGTATAAGATCTACTTAGGTAGGCGTATTGGAATTAATATTTGCGTTATTATACTAAGAGAAAACAAAAAATGTTCCATATATAGAGTTGACTTTGTTTTAGTTTTGATTGTTTCTTTATTTCAGTAATACAAATTGGTCTCCATAGATTTGTCATCTGCAAGTCAATAATACAAATAAACCTCCTTAGATTGGTCACCTTATACACAATTATATAATTGTATTGACCGATAAGTCTTAACCTCTGGGGTTACAACCTTAAAATTTTGCATCAAGGTTCCTTAAATGACGTAAGTGAGAAAAGAGAAGGGATTTTTGTAAATTCAATCCCTAAACGAGTAAAAAAAGTCCTATATACCGATTGTGACTATGTACATACTGTTATTTAGCGAAATCCTTTAGATAAACTATGTGTAATTTCACTTAAGTATAACATACATATATTAGAGTAAATTGTCATTAACGCAGCTATCTAATGTGTTGGATAAACATGTCCCTAATGACGTCAGCCTCATGTCTGTGTTGACTGTGATTTAATTAAAATTCTTACGTTCATTAAATAAGTTTTTGTTGACATTGGACGCTTTCAAACTTTTTGTCAGCGTGACCTTCTTCTCGCGTTTTTATAAGAGTGGTTTTGTCTTTGACGCACTGCAAAGTGCGAGCAAATATAAAAAGTGAAAAGACTCGGTTTAGTTTTTTTTGAAGCAACTTAGTGTGTTTACGAAAGCGGGGTGTTTATAAAAGTTTATGTGGTGGGAATATAGTTAGTGTGTATCTACATTATTTATGAATGCCGTAGTGGCCTACTTGTACTAATTGACCTCTCAAAGTGTGTGGGGGAAGATAAACTGTTTTCTTTCATATTATAAATAAGAAATATGCGTAAATATGGGATAGTACTACAATTCCGTACTGAGTCTTGTGTTTAATCTCGGGTTGGGATCGGCAAAAGTATCTCTGACTTAGTAGTAATATAATTCCGTAATGAAGTCCTGTGTTCAATCAAAATCTCGGGTTGGGTAAAGTTCTTCCTCTTATAGTTTGGTTATTTAGATCAGCCATGTTTAGGTCTCGTCGTATCGTGATCTAACGACTGTTAACAGTCGGGACCGATTTTTAACGTGCCCGCACGGATACGCACAGCTGAAATACTACTATGCGGTTACCCATCTATAGGGTTATTACGACCTTGGTAGCTTAACCCGCCGATCGTTGACCGAACAGCTAGTGCACCTGGCTATAAGCGTCTCGGTGAAAGAAATGCCGGAGTATAGAATTGTACTGCAATCGCAATAGATTCCTGTGCCTGTATGTACCTGTACCTACTTGGTGTGATAGATTTTTGTCTACCCCTTTAGGGCAATATACGTGATGCTACGTTATATAATTATTGACTGCACAGATAATGTATTATTTTCGTTATTTACTACTGTACAATATGTTGCAAATGCGTATCCAGCACTGAAATAACAATTGAGCAACTCTCTAGGTGTATGTATATTTTTAGTGCGGTATGTCTTTAACGAACCTGATGATACAGGAATTACTTTCTTCAATGCACTTCAAGAACGGAGTTCAAAGGTTTTTATAGGGTTAGCAATGTGCGATTGATACTCCTGCCCCTCTAGTGTCTAAGTGGCATGGTTAAATCGAATAGAATAGAAAGAAAATATATGATATCTGTTTACGATATATCGTTAACTTTGGTCAAATCTCATACAGTTGCTGTTTATGCCACTTGCCTAGAGGGGCTGGTGTCGCTAGCGTCCATAGGCAATGGCCTATGTATAGACGCTTGCAACACCTTGCCTAATGGTAAGCTGTTACCGTAGTAACTTTTTCCATTAGGTAGACCTGGTCCCCATAACACAGGGAAGCAATAAACGATTATTATTTAATAATATAATCGACCGTACGCGAGTTTATCCTCTTTTTTAGTTATTTTTTCTTGGTTTCGTATTTATTGATTGAATATGTTATTGATACTCAAAGTAAGTAAGTGTGTTAGTGTTGAACGGCACCGGTGTATTTGATTCGTATTTCACCAAAACCTGTCTCGGCAAATGACGTTAGCAACATTTTATCGTTTCACATATTCATAAAACGCCCGTAGCCATCATTTATCAGGTGTTGTATTCAGTCGGGGGCAAACATTTTACAAAACATTTATTTGGTGTGCTTGCAGAGATTTACATGTGGGGCGACGCACATTAATCGTGTACTGAGCCCCTAGAGTAGCATTTACTATTAGTACTCTCATTTTAATAGGTGTGTAGTACAAAAGCGGCGTTAGAGTTTTTGCACCTCTCTCATTACGCAGGACAGTAAAAAATTCGTTCCTCCATAATTGCGAAAATCCACCGGTTAACCTTTATAGCGTCGGTATAATTTAACCTGGATGTAGCGTTGAATAGAAACGGCATGTCCTCGTTTATTACCACGCCAGAACGAATAAATACATTTATTTCTATACAGATAGCTATGTAGTGACTACGCCAGTTCTATTATCTATTAACATCGTTAAGAGACGTCCTTTAAACTGTTGAAACTTTAATATTTCGTGCAGAGCTTTGTAAAGATTATCCTCGCTATCTGTCGAGTCAGTTACAACTTCAAATATCATTTTTGAAACTAAATTCATATTGTATTTCAGTATTGCCTTAGCCGGTGCGACGCAGATTGAACGCCAGATTTAGCCTTTTTAAAAATTGAATTGAACCAAAATGAATTTAGGGATTTATATGATAATCTCAATATTATATATTCTATCGTATATGCATATTCGATTTATGAAACAAATATATCGTAGAAAATTTACGACCATTGGAATTCCATTGGATTTTAATTCCAGTAATAATGGCAACTAATAAATGTCCCACTGCTGGGTACGGATCTTGCCTCGCTTACAATAGAGCAAAGAGAGTTTGTTCCAAGGCGGATTGGTGGAGACATGCCATTCAGATTTGTTTCTTAGACACGTGGGTTTCCTTGTGATATTTTTTATATTTTTTTTCCCTCACCCTGAGCAAATGGCAAATAATTCAATTATTCTACAAAGTGAAATTCATATTGTCACTACCAGGGATCGAACTTCCACCTATGTTACAAATCTGTTACTGTCCCACTCGGCTACCACCGCTATTGAATTGAGGATACACAAATAATTGTGTCGTTATTGTAATACTATTTTCATACACCTATATTCAGTAATGCGACACAGTATCAGTATAGATGATAAGGAAATCGAGGATAGTAACGTAACAATACTACTTACAACGCTCATTACAGATAGGTACAGAGACTATTTGTTAATCAGCTTATTCCAAACACGTACGTATACGTCAATGGAGCTGCGCATTGCATTTGGTATGCGGTTAAGTCAGTAATGAGATTTGAAAAGCCTTCCCCTGTCGGCGGATACGAGGGGTGAGCGCGCGGTCACTCGTGGATGATCTATGCGGATTTTTTTATAGCCATTTAACTATGTGCTTCGTATATTCTGTAGACAAAGGTTAAATTATAGCTCTCGTTTGTTTTCGCTGTATAAAGGAAATGCAGCAATATATGAAGCACCGTTAAGCGTGACTGTTTATGGTTTTCACGGTGTCTTTTACTTTTTTGATATAACGTATTTTTGCATAAACCATATTATATATGTACTAGTGGTTGCCCGCAGCTCAGCCCGCGTGGATGTCGGTTATCGCCGTAAAAAGTAGCCTATGTGTTATTCCAGACCATAATCTATATATGTGCCAAATTTCATCCAGATCCATTCAGTAGTTTTACATGAAAGAGTAACAAACATCCATCCATCCATCCATCCATCCATCCATTTTTGCAAACTTTCGCATTTATAATATTAGTAGGATATATGTAGATACCATGCAAATTTTTCGCAAGGTTCATTATTCGGTTACTTTTTTGCAATTAACATAATAAATATATTAATGAATTTTATTAAAGTATTTAGAGAAGAATGAAGTACCTACATAAAACATTGTAGATAACCTATCTTACAGTAAATAGTCGAAATCTTATTATACTACTTGTGTAGCAAACAAACAAACGTCATAGCCTATGGACGCTTGCTATTTTATTTCATAAACAATTACTAATAAAAAAAGTACATTTTATTTGCTCCTTTTCGTTTAAATATCACTCTAGTCTACGTCACTGCTACCCTCTTTTTCTAGTACGCAAACGTACATCACATTTGCCTACTAGAAGAAGAGGGTCAAATTTAAAGGCACGCACTGAATTCTAAAAAAGTGTTACAAGCCAAAGTGGTAGAATTATTGAATCTCACAGACTAAAAAAGGTATCTATATTTACTATAGGGACTAGTACCTTTTTTAAACCGGGTTTATATAAAGGGCACAAATTCAAACAACATTTTATTCAAACTGTATAGCTATATACGTAAACATATATATCGCATTTACCCAAACACTTTGAGGTCGAAACCCGTTAGAGTCCGAATAGTGGTAATCAGCCGCATCAAGTTAGTAGTTTAACAATATTTACACGGAACAACTCCTCTCTGGTAAACTCTGTAATAGAATCAGACTAGTGACCTAACGTTAGATTAGTTAACTAACTTTTTCAGGAACTTCATGTTGTACTAGAATGTTTATAGATAATTATATTAGCTGTGTTTTATTATTTACATATATAGCAACATCACCTTCTGTGGAGTAGGTACGACTGCTAGGCACGAAGTTCTAGGTTCGAGGCCCGAGTCAGGACTAAAAATAGATATAGCCTCCGTCCAGATTATCCACCGTAATCTAAATTCGGAAAAGATTATTTTTAACAGAACATCTTGAGCTTATTGCAGTTTTACTTTATTTTTAAATATAGAACTCATGAATTTACCGAAAATGCAAGTGGCCAGTATCATTTTATTAAATTTGAATATAAAAAAAGGCTTATGACTTTTTGTTAGAATTCCTTTCGATTTAAAAAAAAACAGCCACATCAAATTGTGCTATTCTGATTTTGTCATTTCAGCACATCAGTATAATTTTCAGTACGTTTATTCTAACATAGCCTTTTGACAAAATAATCAATGGAGCTCACAAATCATTCAAATTACAGATGTATCATGGAGTTGATACAAATCATCATTTTCCCCGAAATAAATGGTGTAATTAATTAGAGTAGATAACAGGACGTGGATAATGCATTTCAAACGCGGTGGTTGTATTGAAATTGTACAATATCGGTATACCGTGTAATCATAACATTCGACTAATCATTCCAATATTATAGTTAGCGTCATTAAAACGTTCCGTTTAATTAACTATATGCTATGGACATATTATGTGAGTGTGATTGCTTTGGTAACTCAGTGGTAGTACGACTGCCATATGAGGTCCCTTCGATTCCCCGGTTCGGGTAAATTTCCAGTTTTGGTCTTATAACAACTCCGATGTTGACAATTGTGTTTAACATGTTGCGCTGATGGTAAGCAGTAAGCGTAGCTTATGAACGCATGCAATATCAGGGGTGCCTGTAAGTTGCCGACGCAAAAGTTTTAACACCATGGACTTTTATGGATTTTCCTGGGATAGGAAAACGATTGTAATCACGCACAGGAACACAACTTCAACATTATATGTAGTTCTTTGGCTGTGGTTCTCTGTAAGGTCCTTTCCGAATCAGGCTTGCCCACTTGTATGTTCTCTACCTTTCTTAAATTCGTCCCTAAAACGTCTTTTATTAGATGACACTTATCATAGTGGGCGAAACATAACTGCGAGTTGCCTGCATTGAGAAACGGTTTGCCTTAACATGATATGGGACAATCCTACCGATTCCTATGCATACACCCCCCACTGTAACTTCAGTAAGCCAGGATTAACAACGACGAACCCTTGTAAATACCGAGCTATAACTCTCGGGAGTACTGAAAGCTAAACCAGTGTTGCAGTATTGGACACTGCAACGAATTTAATCGAAAGTTGAAGAATTTAAGCAAATAATGAAGTATTTGTATATCCAGGAAATAATAATGTCTCTTAATCGAATTTCGGTATGCTGATCTCGATGGAGTCTAGTCATCTAAGCGAATAACTTTTGCTTTTGCATAAAATGTCATTGATTTTTGCATTCTTCGATTTGAAATCGATCAAAACGGTACAACGTTGTTTCGTACCATTTACAACGAAACGATTAAGTGCAAAGGAGATATTCATCGACTTATACCAACCACTGCTGGTATGAAACTGCCAAAACAAAAAGAATCCTTGGGCGATTCGAACTGTGGTCCGTACCGGCGTGATGTAAAATTACCAATGAATTTTAGTAGAAGCATGAGTGTGTGCAAAATAGTTGCACTTTTTATCTGTTGTGAGCTTTTTTAAATAGAAACCAAATATCTATTTTTAGCACAACTCGATATTTCAAACTCGAATCCTCGAGACCAACAGTTTCATTGGTCTAGCGTTCTTCATGTTTGTACGTTGTCCTGGTTGGGAACTGAACCTACGGTTTCCGATTTAACAGTCAGAGTGACTACTGTGACTAGCCACAAGACCAACAGCACATTATTATGTATTATACAGCGTTCAAACAGAGACTACATAATGTTATCATGTATATGTATATATTACGCAGTAAACATATAAATGTTCCCCAAGTGAGCAAAATTTTTCTATGAAAATCTCATGAAATTCCGTTTTGTAGTTTCTAGAACAGCGTGCATATAGACTAATAGACTATAGAATAGAAAGCTCTTTATTGTACCTACACCAATTATATTTAACACTTTGAACAAAGAAATTCACGCTTAAGTTTATCTTTTGAATTAGTTTTTTTTTATATTATAAAGATCATCTTTTAAATTTAGAATCATTGAATGTAAAGGAAGCGCAAATGGCCAGTATCATTTTATTGAATTTAGAAATACTTTTGCCAACTTTTTTTAAAGTTCAGCCAAGGGTTACTCATAACAAAAAAACGTTGGTGTTATTAGGGTCAATAACTTGCGGGTAATGCTTTTGGTGTTGCAGGTGTCTATAGGGTACGGTAACTGCTTACCATAAGGCGCTCTGTACGCCTGTTTGTCACCGTGGTAGTATAAAACAACTATTTTTAATAGCATTCTTCATCCGAATAAGTTGTATCGATTCCTATCTTCCCTACATATGTATTACATAAGTATTTCAGGACTAATAGTTCTGAACACGAACAATTTATTCCCAAAAGAGTTGTCATAAATAAGTACAACACATAATAATATCTCATATCGGGTGAAACATTTATCTGAGAGAATAAATGTTTATATTGACAAGCGTTTTTATCCAATCGAAAGTGGCAAGATGAATAACATTTTAAATATGCGATATATTTCGTATTGGTTTTGTGACGTTTAATTTTTAATTTGTGTTCTTTTTTGTTACTTTCTATACAAATGTAAAGCTGTAGAGCTTGTATGTTTGTTTGAACGCAGTTATTTCGGATTTAAAAATAATTGGCTTTAATAATAATAGCAACCCATTACATCCCACTGCCGGGCACGGGTCTATCAAAAGAGCTGAGAGGGTTTAGACCGTGACCGGTCATCTACCGGCAAACGAGACACAATAGAAAAACTATTGTTGCCAGGACGTCTCGGTGAAGCCATTTATTTATTTATTATTTATTTATTATTAAGAGGTTTGCTCACAGCATATACATTTAAGTTATAAGCAAATCATTATGAGTGGCACTGTTCTCATGTATATGCCAATTACGAGCTAACACAACATTCTTATACAGACTTATTATTAACTATCTAGGTACTTATAAAGAAAGAAAACAAAAAATACACTTAAGTTAGACTAATTGTTACAACTAAAGAAATAAACAAAACAATAAAAACTATACTATATACTAGAGGTACTTAGGGACTTCAAAATACTATATTTAAATTTATTTTTACTGTCGAAAAATATGTCAGTCTCACGTTCTCTATTAATGAAAGAGTTGAGTTCGGTGCACATTCTTATTATTGGTGAGTTACGTCCTATGTTAGTAGTGGTGGAAGGTAATTCGATCATTCGAGTTATTGGATAGCGAGGATTGCGACGCGGAACATTCAGAGACACGCGTGTAAGCAAACTACAGTCCATCAAGCCGTTCATGACTTTGTACATAAAAATTAGACCAAACATAATCCGTCGGTCCCGTAATGACGATATTCCAAATGTCCTGAGCCTGTCGTTGTAAGGACATCGAGGTGAAATATTACGCGCTGAAATCGCCAAATGTCTGGTGAAGGATCGCTGTATACTTTCTATGCGTTGAGAGTGAACAGCGTAATACGGATTCCATACTATGCATGCATATTCCAGCCGGCTGCGCACAAGTGAGTTGTATAGAATCATTTTAGCCTGCACAGATAGAAAACCTTTAGAGGTACGTTTTAGAAATCCTAACATTTGTGCGGATTTTGTGGTGGTGCTATCTATGTGAGCCCTGAAATTTAATTGACTGTCTAGCGTCACACCAAGGTCGCGAACTTCATTCACCTTAGCTAGTTGAGTGTTGTTAATACTATAACAAGGTGGTTGCGGTTGTTTTTTTCTGGAAAATTTTATTTGACAGCATTTACTAACATTCAACAACATAAAGTTTTTAGTACACCAGTCTTGGATTCTGTTTAAGTCATCTTGTAATTGAAGACTGTCATTGGGTGAAGTTATGATTTTGAAAACCTTTAAGTCATCTGCAAACATTAGATGTTTGCTGTATTTTATCTGCGATGAGATGTCATTTATAAATACAGAGAACAAGACCGGTGCAATGTGCGATCCCTGGGGGACGCCAGAAGTAGCATAATATGGCTGCGATTCGTACCCGTTTGTAGCAATTATTTGTGATCTATGTCCTAGATATGACTTAAACCATTTGAGAAATTAATACACGCACACTGACCTAATGCGGGTTTGGTGAAACAGACATTGCTGTAAAATTTCTTCTAAGATATGTGCGGTTCCTTACGATGTGTTCCTTCACTGTAGCACTTGGTAAATCACTTGATTAGTACCTACGTATAAATTCCACAAAGTGAAGTTAATCTACTACTGGCCGGGATCGCACTCGTGTTTGCGCATACACTTGCGTATGTCTTTCGCAGTTAGCTGATCTCCGTTGAGATTGGTCGCCGTAACCGAAATCGGTCTGGTCTGATCGGTGACGTTTATAACACTAATGTACGGTATTGATGTTATTATGCCTCGTTGGTATAGTATATCTGGCACATATTTTAGATTTTTTTCCGTCGAAAAATTTACAATCAATGCCGAAAATTTGGAAATTGGCGTAAAGAACGGTGGCACGTAAAGTCATTGATGCAACGCTTGATCTCTCTCCGGACGTGAGGAAATGCCGTCCTATTGGACTATGAGACAGAGGGTATGTAGACTGTATCTGCGCTCACACATGTGCACTATATTAACTTCCGAGTTGGTAGCTAGTCTCCGTCAACATTGGCTGCTGAGACCGAAATTCAGTCTACCCAATTTTCAATCCAATCGTTTCGCTTTATAGGTTTTTTTTTCTGTTGCTTAGGTGGCAATCAAGCAGACTTTGATAGCAAGCAGCTATCGCAGCCTATTTACACTTGTAAACCACTTGTGATTGCAGAATTACTTGCGTGTTACCGACCCAAAAATTGTAAGACTAGAATTTCACGCAAAAGTACCCTGGGATAGGAAAATGTTTCGTAAAAAATGCATCTTTAAATGAGCGCTGAAAACCTGTTAATAATCCTACTAATATTATAAATGTGAAAGATTGTGAGTATGGATGTTTGTTACTCTTTCACGTAAAAAGTACTATCTGGATGAAATTTGGCACAGAGATAGATTATAGTCTGGAATAGAAAATAGGCTACTTTTTATCGCGATAGCCAACATCCACGCGGGCGTGGATTGTGAAGTGGACGCGTTAGTTCAAGTTCATACGGAGATGGATTGCAGAAACCATGCGGTCGAATTCCGACCACCTGGCGACCTCTAGTATCTATAAATATCTGTCACAATAATTTAAAAAATCATTATTTAACAAACAGTTTCTATTATAGTGATAATACAATGTTTTTTGCATCTGATGCCCGTCTTCAAACGTGAACATGAGTTTCTAATTTTGGTAATTACTAAAACAGCTCAGGATAACTTTGGATGAATTGAACTTAGAAGTGCACTTTTTGGACAGTTAATTGACATAGAGTATTTATTTAGACTGGAGAGCGGTGGTGGCAAAACTACAGAACGGATCTGGATGAAATTGGGCACAGAGATAGATTATGGTTTTTACAGCGATAACCGAAATCCACGCGGGCAACAGCTAGTCAATAATAAACGTGCAATAGAATAGGTGTAATTTTAATATATAAACTCTCATTCTGGCACCAGTAATTTAACATTCGAAAGAAAAGGACGTAACTATTACGTCACTACACCACGTTTATTATATTTGTGTAAGTTTTGAAGTAAATGTTCTAAATAAAATTATGTGAATTAGAGTAAATCCTACTAATATTATAAACGCGAAAATTTGTAAGAATGTATGGATGTTTGTTACTCTTTCACGCAAAAACTTATAAACTGATCTGGATAAAATAAATTTGGCATAGAGATAGATTATAGTCTGGAATAACACATAGGCCAGTTTTTATCCCGGAAAAATCTCTGTTCCCGAAGGAATGTACGCGCGGGCGAAGCCGCAGGCGGAAGCTAGTTAAATAATAAATTAAGTAAATTTTAAAGGCATGACTGATTCACCAGCGTGCAGCATGTTTTGATTAAGGCCTTAACTCAGTTTTTTGATAGAAGAAATATTATTTATTATAACTTATCTAGTTAGACTAACAAGCGCAGGGCGGATATTGAAACCTCTAATACGTACATATAAAGCTATGTACACACTTGAAACTATGCACGACTGCTAATTAAAACAAGCGTACTAACGCGTTCCTCTAATTCTAAAAGCGTAACTGTATGTAATAAACTTATATGTGCAAAAGTAAAGACGTGCCTTTGAAGGCTAGTGTGTAGTGTACTTTAAACGAGTTTTACTTTTGCGTCACTATGGACTTTGACGACTCTGGTTTTTGCAAAGAATACTTCTTTTTTGATAGGTATGGCACTATGCAAGCGAGCATGCCTGAATAATTAACTTTACAGAAGACTATAGCCAAATAGATACATATAGTGATAGTTGTGTTTCTGTGCTTGAGTGGCGCCCAACGTGGGCCACCCACTCAACGGTACTATGGCCCCACGTTAGACTCCACTGTAACATCAAGTAGGTGACTAGCCCACGTGGTTTGAAACCTACCTCTTCACCGACTCAACGTTACCGTGGCCCCATGTTGGGCGCCACTGTAACGTTGAATATAGATATCTCCTTTGCTCATTTAGAGGAAACGTTTAAAAAAAAAATCCTCTCTACCTATAATGCCAGTGTTACAAGATATACGGTCGACAACGCGCTTATGAGTTTCCTGGTATTGAAACCATATCCTATGGTAACTGTTTACCATCAGGCTGGCCATAGGTACGCTTGTTTCTCACCGTGGTACTATTAAAAGTGCTCAAAGCAGCTTAAGCAGTTAGTATCTATTCTGATATATGTATGTGTTAGAATACATACTAACTAGTTGCTTGAGTTGCTTTAAAAAAACATTGTATTTAACTGAAGAGTTTTAATTTAAGAATACGCCTAAATTATTTCATACTGAGAAATTCTTTTGTAGGTACTTGAAGGTCTATTTTTTTAAGAATAGAGGCTATATTTAATCACGCTTTGACTAAATGAGAGAAGGCACTAACAATTAACGTGACATAGGACGAAATCCAAATTTATAAATTCAATCCTTAAACAGGTAAAAAGTGGTTTAAACTAAGCGAAGGTGCGGCGGTCTGCTATTATAAAATAAAATATTACATTACAAGTATACATATAAAGCTTCTATCAAAATTTGGAGCTAATCCCTTAGGGTAAACATATTAGGTACTACTGGATGAACGAGGTCAGTTAATTCAGTTAAGCATCTGCTCTATTTATAAATGTCAAGTTATGATTAGCCCACATGCAACATCATTATATTTCCGAACGATGAACCCTTAAAATAGTGACACAGAATATGCACGGCCATTTTGGGTTGGCTTTATGGCTTGTACTTACATGCTAAAATAGTTTGTTCAGTATTTTGTGATTTGTTCTGAGGAGATCGAAGCTTAGTAATGGTTGAGCATATTGATAGATCCATGAAATTAAGCAAGCTTGTCGCGGTCAGTGCATAGATGGTTAACCGTGTTTTAAAAACACTTCGTAATGTCTCGGTGCCTCGGAAAGTTCTTAAAGCCGTTGTTGTGACCGATGTCTCTCCGGTCATAACGGATCCATCGGAGCTGCGGAGTATGAGAGTGCAGGAATAGAGAGTGCATTTCTGTGCTTGTGCTGACATTTATGCACTATAATATGTTTTGCGCAGTTGATGAATCCCTAGTGAGTTTGGCTCGTCGAGTTCTAACATGATAAAAAACAAAAAATAAAAGTTTTTTTTTCAATCTAAAATTGCGTATTCTTTTATTAAATGGAGGATTTAATAAAATATTACCCCATGGAATTTAAGATTGGATACTAATGGGGCCAAAAATAAGTATAAAATTATTAATAATGTAACAGGTGTGTTGTCATAAAAAAGATTATCCCACTAATATTATAAATGCGAAAGTTTGTAAGTATGGATGGATGGATGTTTGTTACTCTTTCACGTAAAAACTACTGAACGGATCTGGATGAAATTTAGCACAGAAATAGATTATGGTCTGGAATAACACATAAGCTACAGCGATAACCGACATCCACGCGGGCAACGGGGACTAGTAAATTAATATTTATAAATTTCACAATTACTTAGTAACGCTGTGTATAAATATGTATATATACATAAATACATATGTAGTAGATAGAGCTCAAACACGGCAGGCAGAGCCGTGTTATGTTGCGGAGTTCCAAACGTTTTCATTGTACTGAATAATTGCATTGTCTCTAATACAAAAACATATCATATTTTAGCTCAATCTCAAACTAATTAAAAAACATACATTTAAAATTAAATAAAAGCTAGTAAAAATTGTAAATCTCAATGAGTTAAAAGGCAATGCCAGACTATTTAAATAAACATAAAGCGTATTTAACTTAGAAAGCAGAACAAAGAACACGTGTGTAAGATATCAAGTACACACCAGATTAAGCTAGACTTCTGGGAATTGTTGCGAGAGTAGCAAGTGTATTGTGGTAGCAGCCACTAAATATTACAAGAAGAACGGCTATTGTGTGTTTCCGACGTATAGGTAACTATCTCTAACTATGTATACTAATATGTTATTTTAAGCAAGACGATGCACAATGCAGATTTTAATCGTGAAATAGTTTAGTCTTAGCCGAGTGATTTTAGTGTTAGTATTAACACTAAAAACACTCAGTGGTTATAGTTAGCACGTGATATGGTAATCCTGTAGTAGACGGTGTGGGTAGGTACGATTCCTGTGAGTAGCAAAAAATTGAATTGATAAGTAACCGCGTTATAACTCGTGACGGATAAGTTCGATACCGGCATTACAAACACGTATTTTACTTTGAGGAATTAATTCCAGACCCATTACGATACATATTTGGAACTCTAAATAAATGCCATATGAATAATACATTGTTAATTCGGTATTAAATCTGAGTATGCAGAATGCTTATTATTATTTCTGTGTAAAAAAATCTTCCTTCCTCTAAAACTCATGAAGTAATTTCATACATATACATATATAAAAAGTACACGTCCTAATTCGTTTATCGCATCACACGTAGTAACTATTATCTAATCTGTGGCATCACCATGGTTGACTGGTAGAGAAAACCTTCTAACTATATAATGGTAAGTCTGCCTATGTACTTATTTGTGTGCACGAAGTTTTAGAAATAAAAGCTTTACAATGGGTCTTTAAGGTTTAACATTCTTAATACTTACATTTTTCTTTCTATCCAAAGAGCTGACATTTTCCTGTATGAATCTGCTTAAATTGATATCTATAAACTTCCCACGAATTTCGTCGTAATATTTCTACTAGATGTCCTCTTTTCAGAAATGAATTCGTTGAATTTTATTCGATTTCAACTACATATTACACGTAGATTTTTATTTAGGATGCCTATTCATAAGAATTGTCCTTTCTAATATTATTAATATAATTTATCTATTATTTTTTTACACATGAAAGCATGACACGGTTTAGAATTCTACCGATGTTTAAAATATATTTACGCTAGTATTGTAAGTTTTGATGAGCATAAAACTGTAATTTTTGAAGTGTGAGATTTAAAAAAGTTATACCTATACACACGTAATTTAATTAATGTTATAATAATAGCAACACATTATATTATGTCCCACTGAAGAACACGGGTCTCATCTCGTCTGTGAAAATAGCTGAGAGGATTTTGACATTTATCCACTTGGTCTAATGCGAGTTGGTGTATCTGATATAACCTCTAGTCTTTTTCTTAGATACGTGGCTTTCCCACGATGTTTTTCTTTACCGTTAGCAGATGGTAAATTATTGTATTGTATAATATATATATATAAAGGTTATACAAACTTTTTTATTTGTCCTTGTGTAACAGGAAAAGGGAAAAATATATTAATTTTGTATATTGTGGTATATGTATTCCTGGGTCTAAGTACAAGGTCTTAAGTGCTCATTTAGTAAGTTATTAATTTTTATTTTTTAAAGACATGTTTTCTAATCTCAGGAGTAGCTACCCACCCTATCACTAAATCCTGGTGTTACTATTTTTTTTAAAGGTAACACGCGAGTATTGCCCTAGAAATTATAAGCGAACATAAGCTAAAGTAACTGCTTACCATCAGGCGGGCCGTATACATACTTGTTTGATATATAAGTAAAAAAATATTTGTTTCGAAGGACTATTATGTTGTTAAATAAATGATGGTAAATACCTTAAATTATGATAGCGATTATTTGCTTTTCAAAGAGAATTATTGGTTTTATAAATATATTTATTGTTTCGTTTCTATTTTATGCATAAATATTTGATAGATATACCATGTACACGATATAAGAAAGAAGCAAAAGCTGTACAATTTCAATACGAATACAGTTTTCACTGGTCTATTTTTTAGAAAATTTCCTTTAATTAAAATATAAATGGGCAGACAGACGAAAGTAATGGCGGCTAATAAGCTTTCGGGTGACAATAGCAACTGTAAACGCGCGAACAATAAAGGGAAGGGAATAGGCAATAACGAATTTTATGATTCTACGTCATAGGTTAAACGCTTGGGGTAAAATATACTCCACAAATTAAATACCTAACTATTATTAACGCGTTGGAATCTTGCTACTCTTCAGGCTAACAGAACCGTGAACAATAAATTCGTTTTGTATTTTATCCTTAAGTTGTTTCATGTAATAAAAAAATAAAATTTCTTTCCTACCCATGTTTACTAGGGCGACGTGCCGTTTTCTACCTCGTATTTTCCTCAAGAATGCAAGATAACTTAGTGTCACTAAACAACTTGATGCGTCCCCGACGCCGCGAGCCTCGCGCGCGCTCTTCCCTGCAATAAATCTGATTTCAGTGCAACTTCGTTCTAACATCTGATAAATAACTCGCTTCCACGTTTAAATTTTTTTCAAAAGTATGAATGAGAGCTGCTTCAATTGACAAAAGGTACGAGGGTTTTGTTTTCGATAAAGTTCTACAACTACGGGAAACTGGAATGACGTAAGTTGGGGAAGTCCGCCTTTCAGCGAGTGAACGTGCAAAGCTTTTATTTTGTACTCGGGTATTGTTACAAGAATGCCAAGCTTGGAGTCGAGAGCGACTCTGAATGTTAATCAAGCGATGAGGACAGAGGACGTCGTCCATCTGTTATTCTTGTCATAATGTGACTGTCGAAACTCTTTTAGCGTCGTGACACCCGCCCGGTGTCTATTACCCACAGAAAGAGCTATTACCTTTAGTCGGTTAACATTATTCTTTATAGGCAACAAGCAGAGACAGAGAGATAGAAGCCACGTTTCATTTAAATTTAATTTTGGAGTATTCGTGATGAAATGGACTGGCTACATCTAACCCACTTAACGACTTAAAACAACAGTTAGTAACAGGAAATCCTACTTTGTGGACTTTATCAACTAAGTTAGTAACCACAGTACAAACTAGCTACAGTTTGCAATATTGAAACTTCTTTTGAGTGTGGCACTGAACTGGCTAGAATTAATAAACGTTCCAAATACAAATAGAGTGAACAAGTTCAGAAATATAAAGTAGTTCAAATCTTTGAGATAATTTGGTTTTTTTTTTAAATATGAGATTTCGAATTCCTCAACGCCAGTAAAATAAAATTACCTAATAATGTTTTATAATCGTTTCAGAGCTGAATGATATTGGAATTGGTCGTTGAGTGGGGTGCGAGTTCGAGGTGTGAAACATTACGCCCTGGGGAAGATTTGTGTTGTATTCGCGACAATACGTCTAGTCGTAAACCCACGTCACCGTTCCTCATACGTAACTTCACATCGCACACACATATACACGAACAACTACACTTACAACACAACGAAAAACGAGCACGATATAAACATAGGGAGGCGGAAAGTGTCAAGTTTCACGACGTTTTATGAAAAATATTTTTATATAGCGGCAACTTTATTTTTTTAAGTGCCAATGGAGCCTTTAGCTTTGTTACATTTTTAAATAGAGTTATTTTATGTAGTACGCTTGCGTGTCTAGTTATGATGTTTAGATTATAAATGTATCAAGTGTTTGAAGTAAAAACTTCTTTTAGCACGGTACGCATATTTTTAGATTATATAAAATCTCTGGATTCGCGACACCGTTACGAGACGCAGCTTGACATACCCGAAAAATCTTTTTTCGACTGTCACGTTATTAAAGCAAAGAGGCGATATATGCATGTACATATAGCAGACCGCGAACGCGTCTAGATAAATTAAAAAATATATATTTATTGCTATAAAATTTATAAAAACTGTTTTGCCTAGTGTTTTTACTTCTGTTGGCACTCCCGGAATGCCATTTTTTTTTACCACGTTTCCTTTTGATAACATTGTGCGCACGGAGAACGTGTGATATTTGGTACAGTTTAAGTTAATAGTGCGTTAAGTTAAAATTTGTACCTATATTATTATAATGTGTTCAATAAATACATTATACTTACGATACATTTAAGTTTGAACGTCACTGAGGTTTTTTTTTGTCAAAGAGTATTCTTTGACAAAAAAAAACCTCAGTGACGTTCAAACTTAAAAGAATAATGAATTACTTACATTCGAATTTCGACCACCAAGCGACCTCTGGTGTGTATAAATCAGTATTAACTTCTAAGAAAATCCATTACATTATTCCTCCTTTGTTGTGCAAGTGTGATTCTTTTTATTTATTGTGAGCAAGCTTTGGCGACGCAGTAGCTACGCGAGGGAAATATTAGCTGACACATGTAATCTCATACTCGTCTTGTATAAGATTATATGTGTCAACATATACCACCTCGTTTATCTTGGGATAATGGAAAACATACCGCGGTTCACAACACGAATTAACGAAAACAATTTCAACCAATTTTACCTTTCGTTGTAAATATGATCGTAATATTCTTTAACAGTTTAATGTGTAAATTGTTTTGTCATACATTTAACACGACGAGGATAATTGCCATTGTTTTGTACAGACTAATTAGTTGGTATAATATTTGTATTGTTTAGATACAGTACACGCAATTAAATTGGGGTATATTTTTTTGCTGTTGATTCTATAAGGCTAAAATTAAACAATTAGGAATGTAGATATAAAATACTGAGCGGATTAGTACTTTATTCACGATTTAAATGCAACTGTTGGTTATAGCCGACTAATGTTGTCGTAGTCGGCCGTCGTTTGCTAACATTGTGTTGGCTATATACGACAAAGGCGTTTAAAAATGTTAAGGTTAAGGTTTTGCAAACATTAAAATTGGCTGAAATAATTTGGTTTTGGTCTGGTTTCTCGCCTATACTTTAGAGATAGAACTTAGTTCTATGAATTTCAGACGACGTTCGTGCTCAATCCGTATTCAAAGATTATAAATTACATAGTAATTTGTAACAGTGTTGTAATACTATACTCGTAAATTACAAAGTGGGCAAAACCGTGACGAGCGAAGTTTGTCAAGTTTCCAATTCTCTGTGCTTGTGTACTTTGTATCTCCCAATATTCCTCACATCATCTTTTCTGTACACAAACTTACCAAACTTTGGCGCGTTCTTAATTAAGAAAAATCTTAACCAAATAGAAAGTATAATAACAACACTGCAGAAATGGTACATCGCATGATTAAAAAAAAAAAATAAAGGCCACATGAAGGCGAGGTGAAGCGACGATCTTCGCAAAGCGGCTGGGAGTAGCTGGATGCGGGAAGCCGAGGATCGTGCTAGGTGGCGTGCCCTTGGAGAGGCCTATGTCCAGCAGTGGACTACGATAGGCTGATGATGATGATGATGATGAATGGTGAAAGAAGCCATTGACTCAAAAATATCAACAAAATGAAATTTCTTTAATAATAATAATATAATAATAGCAACCCATATATGTCCCACTGCTGGGCACGGGTCTCCTCTCCTCTATCAAGAGAGAGAGAGAGGGTTTAGGCCTTCATTCACACACGCTGGCCTAATGCGGGTTGGTGAATCTGACATGTCTTTAGAATTTCTTCTAAGACATGTGGGTTTCCTCACGATGTTTTCCTTCACCGTAAGCAGATGGCGAATCATTTGATTCGTACATATAAACTCCACAAAGTGAAATTCACATTGGTACTGCCCGGGATCGAACTCGCACCTCTTGCGTGCAAGTCGGTTACTTTCCCACTCGGCCACCACCGCTTTTAAAATCTCTTTATCTACTTTTAATTCGAATACCCTTATAATGCTGACTAATACTTTGTCTGCATTTATGTGAGGTCACTTCGCCACTAACACGAGTCGCCACTAAGCGAGGGTCATGATTTTGATTCTCACACGGAACAAATATTTGTGATATCCACAGATAGTTATTTCGGATTTGTGTGTGCTTTGTGATCTGTGTATTGTATGTTTGAAAATTCCCCTTGTTCTCTAGTTAGTAGCTAGCTTGCCTTAAATATAACAATTTAATAGTTCGGTGATTATTAAGTTATTGATAAAAAGCGTTATTTGATATTACACAACAATATTACTGTTCATAAGTGTGACAAATGTTTGACAATTACGGTATCTACCGTTCTCCGATTAATCGCCTCGATTCAATGTCTTCAAACGATGGTTGCTAGACATAACAGTAGATTGAATTGTGATGATTAAGTTAAATTATGTGTTACTAGCAACCACTCGCGGCTTTACTCGCGTAGTATCTCGATAACAAGTAATCTATGTCCTTATGAGTGACCTTGTGAAATAACATTTTAAAAGAAGCATAGGGGCAAATATAAATAAACTGAATTATTACTATTACTTATATTGCGTGGATGTCGGTTATCGCTGCAAAAAGCCTATGTGTTATTCCAGACCATAATCTATCTCTGTGCCAAATTTCATCCAGATCCGTTCAGTAGTTTTTACGTGAAAGAGTAACAAACATCCATCCATCCATCCATCCATTCTTACAAACTTTCACATTTATAATATTAGTAAGGATATCATAACATTAGATATACTTTTTTTTACAATGGAGATAACCCTTCTTATAATAATTCTTAATTTTTATGCAAGTATCGCATAAAAGGTATCTCATCAATTCGCACCCCCAATGGATAAAAGACGAAAATGGAGGGATTACCAGCGGAACTTTTACCTTATGTTTATAAATATAAAGTATAAATTGCCGAATAGAGATAGCTTATCATACGTATTTTTATCTATGGGTGCGAATTATTAGAGTGCATAAAACCAGTACTGCTTGTCGCCTGCAACTTTACTCGGGTGATATGTCAATAAAAAAACAGATTGTCAGTTTCAGATTTTTCAACTCTCTCTGAGAATAAAATCACGTCGATCCGTAACTTTTGTGTGTGGACGTGTGTGGATTTGAATCATCTCCTTTTCTCATTTTCTCAAAAGTACTGAGGCGGTTTAGGTTTTAACCTAAACCCTATCAGTACTCTTGAGAAAATGCCCAACAGTGAATAAAGCCACTAGAGCCAGAAGTCTAATTTTTACGCAGGCATTACTAAGGTGCATTATCATTCTACAAAATAACTTTTGGAAACGGTTTCGAGTTTATCTTTATACAAAAGTCTAATATTTACTCTTTATAATTGGTTTAGATAAAATCACAAACGTTCGAATAATACAAATATTTGTAACGAAATGAAATGTCCTTAAAATGTTGTAAGTATATTGTATAGGTTGATTATGTTTATACCGACATCATTATGCGAATGTTCTCTTTTCTTTGTTTACAAAGCTGTGACTGTTTCAAAAAAGCCTTTATTATGTTTATATGTTTACCGTTTTATCCTTTAATATTTTCTTTCATAACATTACTTTTTCGAAGTCTTCCTTGCGAATATTTTCCTAACAGAGAGAGGTATTTATTCAATTAGTTTTATTAACAACGTAAAAGGTTTATGAGTTTCTCTTCATGGTTGATTTTCAAGTGCTTGTTGAAATGTAGGTAAGATATAATTTGTTGTTAATGAATCTGACTTGCTGGCTGGTCTAGTGTTTAGTGATCCTGACAAATACGTGGAAGGTCGTGGCTTATCCCAGGACGATGTTTTGTATGATGAGCATAATTAATCTAATTATTACTCCGGCTTACTGACCTATAAACACAGAGAGGCTCCGTTGTGGCTACAAATTAAAAAAAAACATAAAAAATCTTTAAATAACGTAATATGAGCACTGGTAAGGAATTTTCGAAAATTGAATCTCTAAACGAGTAAAATAAATATTAACTTGAAGTCTAAGCCTATCTAGTATACGAAATTGTATGTATTTAGAATTATATAAGTAGGTATGTTTAGCATGGATCTAAGTAGTTGCTAGTTCGAGTTGCCTAGCCAGAGTCGAGATACAAATCACATTGAGTCAACGAAATGTTCGAGTTTATGGCGCACATTATCATGGTGACCGGTCAGGGCTAGGCTAGTTGGTGCGACGACACGATCCGCCATTGCTATGATTGATCGTACACAGCCGGGAACCAATTAAACTTGTCCACTACACTGATCCACATAAAATTTT
This sequence comes from Trisateles emortualis, assembly GCA_947095525.1. NCBI lineage: Eukaryota > Metazoa > Arthropoda > Insecta > Lepidoptera > Erebidae > Trisateles > Trisateles emortualis. Next base: position 8,679,360 of record OX352736.1, on the reverse strand, counting down.
GCACGATAAATGGAACATCCAACATACGGTCAATTGAATTTGTAAGTAAATTGAACTTTACGTATTTTATGTCAATTTTTTAAGTCATGTACACACGGCAATGGATATATGGATACAGGGCCACTATATGAAGATTGGTTTTTTAGGAAAACTAATGTATGAATTTGTTTGAAATATATTTTTATATGTATGTAGTTTTAGTCTTATTGTACAAAGTTACTAAATCCTTCAGAAATATATACAATGGTTTTCTTAAAAAACTAATCTTTATATAGTGGCCCTGTATCTCCGCTGCCGTGTGTACATAACCTGTCTCGTTGGTCTATGGTCGTTGAGTGCGATTGTTGATTACGAGGAACAATGGCTTTATGTGCTTTATGAGGCACATAGGTGTAAACACCGCTAATTTACAAATTTCGGGCATATATTGTGACTTTCTTGATAGAAAATACCTATATAGATTTTTACTCGGAACCTCGTAACCAGCATTCCAGTCAACGACTACTAGACTACCATGGCAGTTTATATAATAATTAAAAGACTATAGTAATATTACTATCGTCTTTTAATTATTATATAAGCTGCCGTAATATTCAATAAACCAAATACGAACGAATGCCAAAAAAAGCAGATTAAAAAAATATTTTGTTAAAAATTTTCAAACTACTCTGAAATATTCAGAAACGGTTAAATATTAAAGATTGCTATCTAGTGGCATTTTATGGACATTTAAAAATTCTCCAAACTCGTTATCATGCAATAAATGGGATAAATACCGCTATAAAATATGAATTTAGTTCATAAAATGCCCCGAAGATTGTGAAACTTAAGTTTATATTTTATGTTAGTACGTAGGTACCTGAAGAGTAACGATCACACCGATCGTAGCTTCAGTACTATTTCTTCAATTAGTTGAATAACGCTCATGATTAAGAAAAATATCGCGACAAAAAAGAGTAAAAGTAAATCTTAAGTCCACAAACCCGCGTTGGGCTAGCATGTATAGATTACACCCCCTCTAATCTCTTTATAGAGGAGAGGAGATCCGTGCCCAGCAGTGGGACTTATATAGGTTGCTATTACAACACTGGCTAATATCTGGCATTCATTGCAATGCAGCACTACCGCTCAAAGCAAGGTGCACTAGTTGATCGGTAAACATCAGCGGGTTAAGCTTCCAAGAGCGCGGTTTCCCTGTAGATGGGATACTCCCTGTAGATGGTATAGTCTTATTTTATTTGGCTGTCTTTATGCATCGGAGAGAACTATATAATATAACTCTACATTATTTAAAAACTTCAAGAAAAAATATCCTTAGTAGCTCAAGCTCTGTTTTCTTTCTTCAATGAAGATATCTGTCTACATTTATGCCAAACTATAATAATATAAATCAACTCATATAAAAGAATTGGTGTAAGATAAAAATAAAAACATAAGTTGAGAAGATAAACTTATTTAATAAAATGTATATACTATACAGTAAGTTAAATAAAATACATTAAACTATAGGTATTAAAAGCTTTTACCTTGAACAATAGTTCTGTAAAATGAAAGGAAAATATTATATTGTTATGGTTCTCAGCTAAGGGTCAAACCACGTTGAGAAAAAGGGATAATACCACCCAAGATTTATGGTAAACCAACAAAACCATATAACTGAATTAAAAAGGGTGAAAAGAAAAATAATATAATATGGAATATGCGTCATTGTACTTGTGAAATTTCTTTATAAACCGTATTCCGTCTATATATTTATACCGAGCGAGAAAGAGGGACGTATTTATATAGCGTGCATAGCTCCGTCCTTTTTCCTCGCTCGAACGACTCACTTTGCCCCTGATTCCAAGCTAGGCAGAGTAGGCATGTACACACGGCAACGGAGTTAGCTGTACAGGGCCGCTATATGAATATTCGTTTTTTAATATAACCATTGTATATATTTCTGTGGTATTTGGTAACAGTGTACAATTAGACTAAACCTACAGATAAAAATATATTTCATACAAATTCATACATTGGTTTTCTCAAAAAACTTATCTTCATATAGCGGCCCTCTACAGCTTACACCGTTGCCGACCGTACCGTATAAGTAGCCTATGTGTTATTATATACTTCTAAATCCTTACATAATATTATGATCGATAAAAACGTTAAGTTCCTAAGTTAAGTAAGTGACCTATAAGTGACGCACAGGAATCCACTGTGTTGTTTTCGCTTTTTCTTTCAATAACTACTCACAGTGGTGTAGTTTTGTTTCTGTGTGTGAGTAAAAGTCTCCAGCGCTCATTTAGGGATGCGTTTTAAAGAAAGAAAGAAGTGTATTTCTATCCCAGGAATACCCCTGGGATAGAAATACGCTTCTTTGCCAACCCATTTAAGATAGGAAATACTTCCTATCTTAAATCCCTGGTGAAATGGGTGGGCAACACGCGAGTGATACCTCTGGTATTGCAAGCGTCCATAGGCTATGGTAACTGCTACCTCTGAAATTGCAAGCGTCCATGGACTATGGTCATATCAGGCGGGCCGTATGCTTGTTTGACATCCAAGTATTAAAAAGTATACTATTATCAGTTTTATTGAATATCATTCTATCAGGGTAAAAGGGTGGTCTCATGTTTTTCATGAAGGCGAAGTCACTGAAGTCGTCTAGTTATCTTGTAATAATAAATCATTCGCGAATGTATCGCTCCTTTTGTATTTAACTTCAGTGTAATATATCTTATAAGTTATTTGTTTGACGTTATCTTAATTAAGTTGTAATGGTTCTATTTTTCTTTTTAAAAACAAGATTAATACATGTTGGGTATGAGTTCTTCTACAAGGTGTCTAGGTGGTTCTAGCTAAATCTCATTCTTTCATTCACCAATTAAATTATTTACCATCTGCAAACATAGCCTGACTGGCCTGTTGGTCTGGTGGTTAGTGACTCTGACTGCTACGCCGGAGGTCGTGGGTTCGATTCCCACCCAGGACAAATCTTTGTGTGATGAGCACGAATGTTTGTTCTGTGTCTGGGTGTAATTTATCTATAATATGTATGTATTTAGAAATATATAAGTATGTTTATCAGTTGTCTGGTTACCATAGTACAGGCTCTGCCCAGTTTGGGATCAGATAGCGATATGTGAGTTGTCCCGAAAATATTATTATTATTATAGAAGAAAAACATCGTGAGATTTTTTTATAGAAAACCTACATGCCTTACAAGAAATTCTAAAGGTATGTCTGATTCACCAACCAATATTAGGCTAAGGCCTAAATCCTTTCACCTGTCATGATAGAGGAGAGGAGACCCATGCCCAGTAGTGGGACATAATATTTTACTTCTTACTATAAAATAAAATGCATGTTAAAATTTTCGCGATCTACTTTTCTTCTGTATGATTGAAGGAGCTGTGTTCTCCCAAGCGGTTTTCATAAAAATATAATTTATTTTGAAAGCAATTTAAGCGTGGTTTAGTTTAAAAGCGTATGCGTCTTCGTTGGGTTGGGTAATGGCGCTCCGGGGGACCATTCTTTGCTTGAAAATCCTCACACCGCAAAGCCAAAACATATTCGTAGAATAAGTTTTGGCATGCAACATGTACATTATTCAACGAGTTTTGTATCACAAGGAAGTACTTGAGACGTGTGTCGTCATGTGTAAGCGGTTATTCTAGGTCTTTCAATGTACTTTCTGCTTTTATTTACGGCTCCTTTATGTAAATGCATTCTGCGGTTATGATTTGAAAATCTTTGCAAAACGGTTTAACTCACACTGGCCGAATACGTTTTAGGCAGATAGAAAACTCTTTATTGTTGATATAAAAGTTCCTCCTTTCTTTTGTTTTTTTTTCTATTCTGTTGTATATAGCGTCAGGCCCTTTTTCCCAAGAGTTAGAGGTCTGAGTGGTCTGACTCATATACTTCTGTTATTTGAGTTACTTTGTAATGATACATTTTTTCATTATATTAGTATATTTCAAGAAAACATGCCTACATAAAAGTCTTAGTTATTAAAAAAAATGGGACAATAATTCACACACGGTCATTTATTCTGATCCCATGTTAGGTAGAGCCTGAATAATAGCAGGCAGTGAACTGATAAACATATTTATATTTTTCTAAATACATACACATATTACATAAATAAATAACAGACATAAAACTAAGTAATTTTACAACATTTCCTTCACTCAAACGGACTACACCCAATTAAAATTTACCAATTCTATTAAAAGTTTATCTCACACGATTTTGACCACATAACTTTATAATATGTCGGTGAGTTTAATTTTGTCACCCTATCTGAATTTCAGTCACGGCAGCATTTCTTGACAGAGACTAGCCATCAGCGTGGAAGATATTATAATTACAACGGTGTGTGCAAATGCTGGTGGACACGTTGTTTGGTATCTCACTCTCGTACTCCAATGGGTCGGCATTCGACACGGCGGAGATCGACCCTCTATACAAGTGGCATAAATGTTAGTCGAATCGAATAAAATAGAAAGCAAATAATTTGACGTCAGTTTACGACATTATATCGTAAACTTATGTCAAATCCCATATATTTGCATTCTATTTGATTCGATTCGACAATCGTTTGTACCATTAGTCTAGAGAGGCTGTCGTAGGACTAAAGGCTTTATGTGCTTTCTGAGGCACAGAGAAGTCTGTCTCGCTATGTTTAAAAAATAGTCATACATCTATGCACTAGCCGTGGCAAGCTTACTTAACCTTGCAGATCTCTCAATCCGCGCCGGTATTAGGTTCTTAGCTACGAGCCCCTCTAAATTTAATTATAGTAAAGGTCACATAGTTGTCTCTCAAGCTGTCGCACAAGTATGAAGTCGACATACGAGTAGAGTTAAAACTGCTCAACTACTCGGTGGGAATGGTGGGATAGGTTCGTAGCGACGACGACAGCGGTCCTATCAAGTCGACATTTTCAATTTCCGTTTAAGTATAATTGAATTTTGAATATGCTCCATTTTCTTTCAAGACAAGAATGATATAATATTCCTTTATTTTTTCTTTTAACTAAGTTAAAAGTTTTAAAGGTAATAGAATAGGTAGAGAATCCTGGATGAAGACCTAAATATTCAAATAAGAATGTGATCGAGTATTTAGAGTTATTGATTTTTTTTAAATACTTAGATTTTTTGTAAAATTGGTTTTGTTCAGGAAATAATTGTCTTGACAACACCGAAATTCTATGTTTCCGTGATTTCATTGTTTGCAAAACATTATTCACTAGAGCATTATAAAAAAAGATTCTGAATTATAGTAATTATTATGTAGTAATACAGACTATTTAAAAATTAAACTGCAGCTATTTGAATCGTTAGTCAAGAGCCTCTACAAAACGAAAGCTACAGGCGTCAGGTACCTAAACAATGCATGCTCTCGTTAAAACCCGAAGTATAAGTATAATATAGCATGAATAAATAACTTTTAGTTTAAAAAAAGTGTTAGTAACGTCTGTTCCATATGGAGTAATAGTACCTCAATACTGGTCACTCTTAAAGTTCTGATCGATCGCTCAGCGTCAAAGTCTCTCCTAGCTCTTAGCTAGTCAAACAATAGCCTCTTTTAAGATTTTTTTTCTAACGACTAGGTAATACCGGGATCGATATACTTCTTCTTATAGTGACCAAACTTATGACAGAATTATTTAGATCGCCCATATAGGCCTCGTTCGTGATTTGTTCGACTGTTAACAGTAATTTTAATGGAACTCGGGACTTTTAATGTACACAAAGACTTTGCCATGAAATATTAATATTTCAAATCCTTGATTCAATTATTAAAGAATAATACACTATGCATAGACATACCATTTTGCTTAGGGCTAAGGTTAGTAAAGTTTTACATCTTTTTTAAGTTATAGGTAGTTACAATAATATGTTGGTCTGCTAATCGCTTACAATTCTATAATACAATTGCAATATTCTACAATTGCAATTCTATAAGTTATCAATTTATGTTATTTAAACTTATTTATAGAAGAATAAGTTGGCTTTTACTCACTGTTTATTTTTTTTAGTTAATTAGTTCTGTCGTAGTAACTCTTTAGTAATCTGTGGTTCTGTGTCCAGTGGTTCAAACTGTCACAGGCTGTTTAAAGTCCACAGAGGCGTAGTTATGGAGCCTCGGCCGGAGAATAATTTTCACTAATTTCTTGTAAAATATGACCTACTAGCATGATAGGAAAATTGTACGCTTGTTATATATGAAGCTTACCATAATAATATGAGTGTTCAGGACTTTGCTAGTAGCTTTGTTAGTGCTTTCTTTCAACTTTCGGCATAGTAGGTATTAATTTTAAAAAGAATATCGCACCTCAGACGTAAGTAGGCGTAAAATGAGATCCTTTGGTCCACCATCGTAACTGATCTTTCGTAACCAGCTACGAACATGGATTTTTTTTCTTATTTTGATAACCAGCTACGAAAAAAGAATTAATTTGTCGTTTTTGTAACCAAGTTTCGTAACCAGCTACGAAAGAAGATTTTTATTTCTTTTTCCGTAACTGGTTACTAATCAAGAATAATTATTCCAGGTTTGTGGTTACAAATGTATGTGGGTAAATAATACACTGGGTAATATATACTGTTACAACAAATGAATATATTTTAGTAGTTATAAATAGACAGATATACCGACATGGTGAAACTACAAGAATTCCTCTTCTTGACTTCTATGAAACCCTAGACATTGTAGTTAAATAAAAAAACTGATCTAATAACCAAATTATTATAACATAAAATTAAAACAAATTATTATAACAAAATTAAACTTATGAACTAATAAATAAACTTATGAACAATTAATTTGCAAAAATCAAAAGCAGAAAGGTGCGATAATCTCTAAGCAGTGACCTACACTTATAGTGTTGTTTTCTAAGTCTTGAACGGCAGAATTTATTTCAAAATCGATTTCTTGATATTGTTTACTTTTATTTGACTCTGTGTTTGTACGAATCTTCGTTTCTCTAACTAAAATATCAAGAACTTTGGCAATAGGTGGATTTTTACGACCCACATATCTATTTAGTCTGGCGTGCCAACCTTCTAAATGGTTTGTTGTTCTTAGCTCTTCACCAAAGCAACACCATTTTTTTATAAATTGGACGTCATTTAACCAGTACTTATTAAAATAGGAGTTAAATGTCACCACTTCTGGGTGTTTTGGTGCTCGTTTCATTATATATTATTCCTTAATAATATATAATGCTCTTTATATTTGTAGTCAGCCATTAAAAAATATTCATATTTTACTAGTATTGTCACTTCTAAAGGATTTTGAAAATGCAGCTTAGTCACGCCCATTTTTTTTATGTCTTTCGTTGTAAAGACTACTTTTGATATTATTAAAATATTATTAATAATAAATAAAATAGTTTTCCATTTATAATATATAAAGTGAAGACCTATTAATGGCTCTCTGTATTTTTATATATGTTGTTTACTTTGTTATTTTAGCTGTTGGTTTTCCTAAGAAAATAAAATAAAATAAAATAAAATAAAAATATATTTGTAGCCTGACATGATATATTTTAGAGGTAATCGAGCCAAACCCATGCATCTTGATACATGTCTTCTTTGGACTCTAGACTTTAAACCCAATTTTTTAGCCTTCTTTAGTAAGCTGTTGCAAAAATGATAAAAACAACCTTTAATTTCAGTTTCGGGAAAAACTTTTGCAATGGCATTAATTACAGGTTTTTCGTAATCCAGAGTAATTTTCACTGGATTCCAAGTACATAATCGACTCTTGAGCAAGTTAAATAATATTTCGTAGGTTTTTTGATTTTTACTGTGCAATGCAAATATTAACGGAATTACTTGTTTTGTTGTTGCTTTGTAGCCGTGAATGGTATAAATTTGGGTAAAAGGTGGAGGGCATGACTTAAACGTCCCATCAAGTAAAAAATGTTGATTGTCTTTTAAAAGCTCATGAATGTCAGGAGGGCAAAATACCATAATTCTGGTCTCTTTATATTTGTAGTCAGCCATTAAAAAATATTCATATTTTACTAGTATTGTCACTTCTAAAGGATTTTGAAAATGCAGCTTAGTCACGCCCATTTTTTTTATGTCTTTCGTTGTAAAGACTACTTTTGATATTATTAAATTTGGGTAAGTCAGCAACTAAATCCACACCATCATCTTGCAATTGACAAATAGTCTCTTCAAATTGTTTCTGAATTGGATCGAGATTTTCTACAACTTTTATTTTTAAACTGTTAATTTTTTTCAAAATTATGTTTTTTGAGAAATTCGGGATACAGCCATCGTCATGAGGTTTGTCTTTTATAAATATATTATTAGGGTCTAATGTTATGTTTCCTTTACACTGAATTTTATTGTAACATTGCCAAAATGTATTCCCGTTGGTGTAAATTTTTCTTTTATAGTATTGACGACCGCTAAAAAGCATTTTCATTCCTCCACGTTTCGTCGACACAAATTCAATGGGATTTAAATCATTACAGTCCATGTTCACTTTTTTATTATCCACTAACAAAATTGATAATAAGAATGATAATTTTATATTGAACTAAATGAATATTTTCTGTAGTTTAAAGTGCATAAAGTGTAATCTTGAATATTGAAAATACACATAAATGAATGACATTTACATGACATTCTGATAGAGAAAATAATTATCTATGAAGTATCTACTATCCAATAATGACAAAATGTCTACCTACCTCCTTTCCTATTCACATGGTTACAAACCTGGAATAATTATTCTTGATTAGTAACCAGTTACGGAAAAAGAAATAAAAATCTTCTTTCGTAGCTGGTTACGAAACTTGGTTACAAAAACGACAAATTAATTCTTTTTTCGTAGCTGGTTATCAAAGGAAGAAAAAAATCCATGTTCGTAGCTGGTTACGAAAGATCAGTTACGATGGTGGACCAAAGGAATGAGATACGTCTTTACAGCAATTTTAATCTTATGAGTTGAGCTTAAGGTTTATATTAGCTAAAAGGCATTATTATTTTAGGTCTCTTTTCACTATGAATATGATTTAATAAGCAGGAGTTTTGCAATAGCAAGACGTAACGAGAATGTAATACTAGGCTTTCTGAGCAATTTATTCCGTGTATATTTCAAATTTCAATAGCCAATTCCGATTGAATATAGAACTCCCGTTGAATAAATTTCTTTTTTACAGATCCTAAGAGATTCTTTAGTGGTTTAGTGTTGCTCTTTAGTCAAATATTCAGTCAAACACGAAAATACACGTAATTACAACCCATAAAAATTTATCAGGAGACTACTACTACTACTACATTGCGACAAAGGGGATACAAGAAATCTTAATATACTCATAATTTTACAATAAAAATTAAAAACAATAAATTTTGTGCGAGGCCACGAAACCAACCGCGTAGTCAAATAATAAATCCTTCTTGAGGTATCATCAAGTACCATCAAATGGTTTTGCAAAAATAGTTTTCCATTTATAATATATAAAGTGAATCTCAAGACGAAAGTCTTTGATCAGTGTGTGTTGTCAGTGATGACCTATGGATCCGAGACGTGGTCGTTCACTATGGGCCTCATGCGAAGGCTCAAAGTCACCCAAAGAACAATGGAGAGAGCTATGCTCGGAGTTTCCCTGCGAGATCGAATCAGAAATGAGGAGATCCGTAGGAGAACCAAAGTGACCGACATAGCTCGAAGAATTGCCTCAATTAAGTGGCAATGGGCAGGGCACATAGCTCGCAGAACCGATGGCCGTTGGGGCCGAAAGGTTCGAAAGGAGTGGCGACCACGAACTGGAAGACGCAGCGTGGGCAGGCCTCCAACAAGGTGGACCGACGACTTGGTAAAGGTAGCGGGCAACCGATGGAAAAGGTCAGCTCAGGACCGAATGATGTGGAAGACCTTGGGGGAGGCCTATTTCCAGCAATAGACGTCTTGTGGCTGAGATGGATGAAAGTGAATCTTGCGATGAGTTTGAGAGAAACAAGTCAATTTCATTTACGATTTTTAAATCTTGATCACCTTGATTTTTTTTTTTTTTTTTTTGGCATCTTAATTACTATGTATAAGGTTGACAAGATGAATAAATTATGTTTGCAATTTGTGAAGAGCTGGTGCCAGAAATAGATATAGCCCCACAAAGAGTTGTTCTGAGTCTGGGTGTAATTTGTGTCCGTTATGTCCGTTTTTATGTTTGTAAAGTCCCCCGCGACACAGAGCTTGTTCTCTAGTGTGGGAGTTGTCTTTAAAAAAAAAAAGAAAGAAAGAAAAAAGAAATGTATATATCTGCTGAGCGTTTATGCGACGCGATAATTAAATGATTAAGTATTATTATACTCGAGACAATAAACTCTATTCTATTTTATTCTAAACATACGCCGGATTCTATTTCTCTCTAAACGTTCCACATTTCTGTTAAATAGAACCTAGCCAGTATAATGATACACAGTAATTAACAGAATTTTAATTTGAACAATTATGAATAGAACTAAAATAACGTAATTACGTAATTGCGTCGTTAGCCCAACTCAGCTAATATCTAGTTAATGGACAAGGTAACAAATATTCTATAATACTGTTTTTTTAATACTACCAAGGAGGCAAACAAGCATACGGCCCACCAGATGGTAAGCTGTTACCGTAGCCTATGGACGCTTGCAACATCGGGGGTATCACATCCGCGTTGCCGACCCTATAGAAACCTTATAACTCCTTTCTTGAAGAACTCCATGCTATAGTCTCTCGGAAAATCCACCTCGAAAAGGAGCTCATTCTACAACCTAGTTTCCACTCATGGCTTTGGGGACGAGAACAGTGTTTATACCGGGTTAAAAAATTATCTGTGCTATTTCAGACTATAATCGATATCGTTTAGCTGTTTTCGCGTTATTGAGTTACAAACATATAAACATCCATCCAAACTTGCGCATTTTAATCAGAAAGTAGGATACTATTTATACTTTAACAAGTAATCTAACTTGTTGAAACTTAGACTTAAATTTAGACTTCCTTTCTATTTTGCTTTTGTGTGTACCTTTAAAAAATAGTTTAAACACACAACTACACCGCTGTGTGTAGTTATTTGGCTGTGGTCTTCTGTAAGGTGGAGGTCCTTCCCCAGTCGGGCTTGCTTGCTAGTATGGTGCCCTACCTCGCTTAAATATTTTCATTAAATACTTAATGTTATCTAAAACAAACTAATCCTTAGATCTGAGTAAAACAAACGAGCCCAAAGTAATAACAAACAGACATACGCGGACTACTCAGCAAATGCAAGTGAGAACGCATGCGATGTCGGCCTACGCTCACTTTGCCGTGTGTAAATGGCTCATGAGGGATTTCCTCCCACTCAAACTAATACTTTCGTACGATGTTGTGTAGTTTCAGAATAATTCTGCGCGGGAAAAGTCATTTGTTGAAATAACGATCATATTTTAGCGCTATAGTGGGGAGTATATTAAAAAAGCAAAATGAAATCTAACACTTTCATGTTTCAAACATACATAATTATGTAAAATATGTTTAAGTATGTTGTGATGGTAGAGACTTTATGCGTATACTAAAAAGCGATTGAATTAGTAGTATACCTGAAGACGTTGCATCGGACCATGATATTCAAATGTATAAAAAAAATGTTTAATTGTTTATATTACCAGACACTGCGGCCGATACACGATACTATTAACTGGCGTTTAGATATATATTTATAGTACTCACTCTCCGCCTTATTAATAAACGTGGGATAGAATAGGAGTAATTGTATTATATAATCTCTTATTCTAACATCAGTAATTTCACATTCGAAAGAAGAGGTCAAACCATCGCGTAGCAATTCACTCGCTACACCGCGTTTATTAATAAAGCGGTTTAAGTTGGTATTAGTTTTAGGTATGTACTGTCTAAGACTATTTTTTCTTTTTTATAAAATCAATATTATACCCATTTCAATTACTGGAGTAATTGAATTGCTCTCTCTCTGTCGTAGTGGCGAATCAAATGCCATATATTTTTATTAGAAATTACTCTGGAAGTAAAAGTCACAAGTAAAAAGTATTCGTCTTCTTCCAAAATTACTTTAGTATAATATATAACAGGACAAAAATTATTTAACTTTTTCTGTTTTCGTAATGGTGGCTTAGCCGTAATCACTGAGCTTGTGACAGGGCGCATTGCTAATCGCAGTGAGTTGAAAAAGTACAGAGAGATTGACGTTCCTGCCCACCCCTTCGTCATCTTGTACGACACCCGCGGGAAGTTAGGGGCGCATCTCCTCGTACCCGGGAACCAAATACAAAAAAAAACTTCAAAATGAAACTCAAGCTTGGCTTTCCGTAATAGGGTAAATTTTAAATGTAATTTAGTTCTTTTCCTTTATTATTCTGATCATCTTGTCCTGTCTTAAAAACTGTTTCTTATCTGTGAATTTCTCGTTTTTAAACTAAATAAGGATATCTAATAATACTGTCGGAAAATGAGGTTTACTATAAATGCATGGCCCTTTCGTCTATCTGTGGCGGACGGGTAGTCCGTTTTAATAGATTAATTTGCGGATGTAATGCGATTAAGTCCTACAGGGAACTCAAATGAAGTAACTGTTTAATTATTTGTTGACAGGCCTTTGTAGTGTGATGGAGGGGTTGAGGTGAGGGCGCGCGGCGGGCGGGGCGCCCCGCCTGCGTCCGCCCATGGCCCCAGCATTCAGACTCAGGTAAAGATATTAAAACAATTGATGTTTTTTGATATTACTTTTTTAGCTAACAAGCCGGCCTTCCTGATGGTAAGTAGTTATCGTAGTCTATGGACGCTTGCAATATAAGTATTGCAAGCGTCCATAGACTGCTATAACTATCACTCGCGTGTTATTGACGCAAAAAATGTAACACTAGGACTGTGGGTTTTGATAAGAAAATATGCGTTTCTAAATAAGCACTGCAGACCTACTAAAGTACAAAAACACAGTTACACGACTGTGTAGTAATTTGGCTGCGATCATCAAATAGGTACAACCCATGTTTCTGTACATATTCCTTTAATACAATTTCATTACATTCTAACATGTTTTGGCAACGGCAATGTTATTATCTCAACGATATCTTTCAATTAGAAATCGAATTCGGTTTATTTTACCCTTAATGGAAGGAAGTCGAATGTTTTTATACAAGCGACTGCGGGCAGTAGGTATACTTCTCTGTTACATCAAAGCTGTTGACTACTTACCTTTGAACCCGATGCCAATACAATACAACGTTGTTTTCATTCGATTAAAATTTACGAATAAAGTACCTACGCTATTGTAAAAATAACATCCGACAATGTTTGTTGTTTATTCATTGTGTTATTTCAAAGTAGCTGCCTGTTGTGCAAGGTCGTAATTTTTATTTCATTACAGCCATCTGACTTTTATTTTTGGTATAATAATATTACTATAATAGTAACCCACTGCTCTGTTTCACTGCTGGGCACGGGTCGCCGTGACCAGCAGTGGAAGCCGTGAAAACTATAAAACTAAGTATAAAACTTTAGAATATCAAATGAAAAGAGTCTGTAGTAATTGATTAGCATTGATATAAGGAAGAATCTCTCTATGTATAGTAAGGCCTGTAAGTACCTACAGCTCATGACCAGGGCGCTCCGCCCAGTACGTTGCCCATTCCGTATTATTATGCTGACTGAATCTGGGATGCCCCTGTACCAAGACGAGACAACGTAAGCGCAGGGCACTACCTACCTTTTCTTGAAGCGTTTCGTCGTATTAGGTCCTGCTCCTCTAGACAAGTGGTATAAACGGTAGTCGAATTGAAAACTCAAAAAAGCAAATGTATGGAGTTTAACGCAAGTTTACGATATAATGTCGTAAATTTACGTCAAATCCCATACATTTGCCTATGTGACTTTTCGATTCGACCACCGTCTATGCCACTTGTCTAGAGGGGTTGAGCGGTAAGTATTTATTTTGACAGATTGCGGCAATGTCTTCACTATTAGGTATAGAAAAAGATTCTTCCCTACACTATGGCATTGGTAGCTTACTTACCTTATTATCAAAGTTAAACAACAAACAGGTACATAAACGGATACTAACTAGATGTAAACTGTTATTAGATCTACCACTGGGGCTCTTGTAATCGAGACTAGTAGAAAGTTTTGTTGAGACTCATAGAGAAAGGCAACTATGTTGAACAAGCTTGATAAGTTCCCAGTTATTTAACTGTAGATGTTTGAAACTAGATTATATAGCTATTTATTCGTCAATAAATAGTGTGAAGTTTTAATTAAACTAGCTGTTTTATATGGCATCACGCATGTTAAACTTTGATTTCGTCTCTTGTCATGTTTGTTGTTAGTCACATGCTTTCCTTAGATAATATCTAGTCTATATCCTTCGAGAATTGGGGTATCAGATATGAAAGAGATTTTTTAGAAACCATAAGATAGTTCTAGAGATTACCATGTACTTATATATAGTTATATTAGTAGGTACCCTCCAATGTATTATAAATAAGGTTACTTGGTAAAAGACTTTTTTTTGGTCTGTCAATTTATTTTTATCCTACTTAGGTGCCAATGGTAAGCAGCTACCGTAGCCTGTGGACGTTTATATGCACCACTTAGGTATCTAATAACAAAGACTGGAATAGAATTTATTTCGTGCTCTTTCAAGCATAGAAAGGATTAGTTCAACATAAACTAATCAAACCAAATATTTAAACTACAATTTGTATTTTACGTAACTATTTAGACGTCCGTAGTATTATCACTTATATCACTTTAAAAACCTTATAACTCCTAATAAAAGTTAAAGTTTATACTTAGAAGAAGCGCAGAAAGCTATAATTGCGATCAATTTTCGACCAATGGGCGACCGGTTGTACTTATAATCACGTGTGTGCGTGAAAGGTAGGAGACAGTACGAGTTCTTTTTTATTCGTCTTTTTTATATTTTTTACTATCGCTAGGTTTGTCTCAATTGACATGCGGCAGACATGTCCACAAGTTTACCTACTTATAACTTCTTATGAAACATACACTGTCTGGCTAGTTTGCAAAGTTTCTTTAACACGTGTTATCTTCTCATCCAATTGAAGATGTAAGGGTATTATTAACAGGGGCAGCATCCATTAACGACTTATACGATTCATATCACATCCTTACTATAGGGTCGAATTACAATCAGATGATTAATAGGTATAATTGAATTCTCGTTGGGATAACAAATTTCATAATACTCAACTGATTGATTTAAACTAGTAAGTCAGTTTTGTGTACAAAGCTAGTAGCAGGGACACAAAATATTTTGTAGGTATATGCTGATTTAGGGTAGGCCGATGTGGTGATGAGGTGAATCGATGACCTGGTAAAGATTGCGGGCAACCGATGGACACGGTTAGCTCAGGACGAAGGCTGTGAAAATACTCGGAGGAGGCCTATATCCAGCAGTGGACGTCTATTGGCTGAGATGATGATATATGTCCATTGGACCAACGAGATTATCTGTATATCTACAGATAGTCTCAACAATAACATCAACACACGTTATGCAGTCGGTCTTAGCGAACTTAAACACCTTCACCTATTAAAATGTGGTATACTTACAAGTAATAATGGAAGTACATGAAAAAATACTTGTTTTTTAATCACTTAAGTGTCAAAAAACAAGTATGTCAAAATACAAACTATGGTCATTGGTTTCAAATAGTACGGGATTGTGTTATTGATAGCTCTGAGATATGTTAAAGTAATTTTAAATAACCGTTTCCCCGAAATAAATACTGGAAACCTATGCACTCACGGATAAAACACAACTTAGTAGGTATTTAAACTGGTAAGGAAGTCGAGACTAAAGTTACCTCCGATGCTTTTTCTGGTGGAGGTACTACGTTCTGTCTTATATTACTTAGGTAGCAAACAAGCATACGGCTTGATAATAAGAATTTACTATAGCTTATATATCATATATCTCAATCTGCAATACTTGTAATATATAATTTTAACAACTTGAGAACTTAGTATGATGATTGTATCTTTAGAAAACTTCGGAAGCCAGTGGAAACGTGGCCCTGGGACTAAGTTAGCTACTAACTACATGATAAAGAGACTACATAAACATTTTATATGTAAACTGTTAGTATTTAAATTGCAGTTGTTTAATGCCACTTTATAGAACTTTCTTGGAAGAAAGTCAACGAATTCTTTAAAGTAGTTTCTCACAACATTTCGGTTTACGTTTTTCTTTTTAACAACTTGCCAGCTGAAGACTCTCACTTCTCCATTACAGAACTAATCAATAGAACATTATGAAAGTTGTAGCTCTTTTTCATTAGTCATATTTTGCGGGTTTCTCTATAATTTTAAACCAGATTTATAATGAACTGACTGGCTTGGTGGTCTAGTGGTTACCTACTCGGGTTCGTTACTTACTCGTAGTGTCCCTGTTGCATATTTAATTCGTTCGGAAATCATATTTCTCTTTCATTAAAAATATTTAATGAATTAAAAGACTCTAATCTAATATAAACCTTGACAAATGTAATTTTTATAGAGAAAAAATAAAATATTTAGGCTATATCGTGGATTTTCACGCCGATACCAACAGAGATAGAATCAATCAAGTTTCTTAGGTGCTGCGTCGTGGTAAACGAGGTTTATACCTAATTTTAGCACTTTGGCAGCTCCCTAAATAAGGAATAAATTAACTTCTTAGAGCAAAGATTCCTCTGCGTCTCGTGCATGTCGTAGAAGATCAATTTCAACTCAAGACAAGATATCTATAGTACCTATATGTATATATTTTCGATATAAAGTTTTTTGTATCTTTAGTGGGTATCCTTTAGTCTTGCAGCAGAAGGTATTACAAGTTTTAAACCTATACTTATTTATCTTGAGAATTGTAGCTCCCAAAGGTTCTCATAAATAAAAGACTACTTTTTTAAAGTTTTTCTGATTGGAATTGTTTTAGCTATTTTTGATGGAAATTAGTCCTGGGGCTAGTGAGTGCTAAGTTGGAGGTCGTGGCTTCGATTCCAATCAAAACAACGTGTTCAACATAATGTTTTTGTGTGCCGTGTTCGAGTTTATGTTCTTTGTCTTACTGACAGTTATCAATATATGTATTTGATTTTATTGAAAAAATTTAAGCTTTTCAATATGTGAAACAACATGGGGTTACAAATAATGAATCTTATACCAATATTATAAATGCAAAAATGTTGAATGGATGGATGTATGAATGAATGTATGAATGTTTGTTACTCAATCACGCCAATGTAGTTTATCGGATATGGATGAAATTTGGCACATATATAGAATATATCGAGGATTCTACATCTGACTGGTGTGACCTAAACTCTGGTGTCCCTCAAGGTGGCATTCTTTCTCCTCTACTGTTTTCTATATTTATTAACTTCTTGACTCCTAATCTTCAGTGCGCGTATCATCTTTATGCCGACGACTTGCAACTGTATTCTAAAGCTAGCACTGACAGTGTGTCAGTGGCGATTGCTGACATTAATGCTGACTTGGAAGCTATAAAATGTTGGTCTAGCAAATTTGGTTTATCTGTGAACCCTACCAAATGCCAGGCCATTATCGTAGGTAGTACTAGGCTGGTAGGCAGATTAAATGTTGAAGACCTGCCTTCAATTGTTTTTGATGGGTCGACTATTCCTTTTAGCCAAACCGTGAAAGATCTTGGTTTATTTATCGACTCAAACCTAAACTGGCAAGCCCAAGTCACCAGTGTTAGCAAAAGAGTTACTGGTACCCTTCGTGCCTTATATCGCTTGAAGAACTTTCTACCATCTAAGACCAAAACGATGATTGTGCAGACTTTAATCTTCCCTATAATTGATTATGCTGATGTTTGTTATTTCGACCTGAATGCAGATCTATTCAATAAATACGAACGTCTTCTCAATAACTGCATTCGATTCATTTTTAATCTTCGTAAATACGATCATGTCTCTTCCTTTCGTTCTGAGCTGAGATGGCTACCCATTCGGCAGCGCCGAAATTTGCGAGCCCTCACGACTTTATTTTCTTTTCTACATTCACCGTCCCCTCCTAGTTACTTAAATTCCTATTTTCAATATCTATGCTCAGTGCATGATCGTAAACTACGTTCTTCTAATAATCTACTTCTTGCTTGTCCCTCTCACACTTCTGATTTTGTACACTCCTCCTTCTTCATACAGTCTGTCTTGCTTTGGAATGCGCTCCCTCTTGAAGTCAGGATGGCAACTAGCAAATATATGTTTAAACTGAAAGTTCGGGATCTCCTCTTCGACGGACTGGCAGGATCATCACACTAGTAGTATAGTATATATTATATATCTATTATTTATAGACTTGTATATTTATTTATATATTTGTAGTTAGTGTATCATGTAGTTTATGTAATTGTATTATTATAAGTAAGTATATTTGAACATATTCTGTTTTAGTTTAATATTGAAATAATTTTCTTATTTTACTTTCGAATCTTGCACCTACTTCGTTTATCTCTGCATCACCCTAAGGTTGGCTGGTAGAGAATGCCTTTGGCATTAAGCCCACCATTGTACATTGTGTGCATAAAGTTCTAAAATAAAAAAAATAAAAATATAGTCAAAAATATCACATAGGCTTCTATTTATCCCTAAAAAAGCACTGTTCCCGTGGGATTGTACGCTCAGGCGAAGCCGCAGGCGGAAACTAGAAAATGTTAAATAATGTATTATTATTATATTAGTAATATGTTTTGTATCTATAGATGGGTGGTGCGTTGGTTGGTGACGGCGACGGCGTGGGCGGCGCTCTGCGGTGGCGGGCGCGCACACACACTGTCCCTCACGCCTGCGCTGACGCCGCCTTGTCCAACACACTGCATCTGTCTGTCACAATCACAGGTACATGCCATTTAGATGGTGCTATTTTTATAAAACACTATTTTTCTATACTAAGGAGGCAAACAAGCATGCGGCATGCTAGAAAGCAGTTACTGTAGCATATGGACGTTTGCAACATGCCTGACTTGTAAAAAAAAGCTTCTAATTCCTTTTTTGAAGAACCCCATGCCAACTCCAATATACCCTTGACATCGAGCTCAGCTTACAATTGAATCGTACCAGACGAGAAGGGTTAGAAGTTCCTTAGGTACTGACTACTTAACATGCAGCATAAAATTTGCGCTTCAAAACTTGCATAGTGTTAATATAAAATGCTAGGTTATAGATTTTAACCGAAAATCACAATATTACTTTGCTTGACCTGATAATAAAACCTAGGTCCTCACAATCGGCCAAATGTAAATGTAAGCTTATGCCGCCTGACCAACAAGGCAGTATGTTATATCATATGTATAAGAGCGGTGGTAGCCGAGTGGGAAATTAACCGACTTGCTCGCAAGAGGTGAGAGTTGGGACCCGGGTGACAGTACCAATATGAATTTCAGTTTGTAGAATTAATAAGTACTAATCAAATGATTTACTATTTGCTAACGATGAAGGAAAACATTGTGTAGAATCCACATGTCTTACAAAAGAATATAAAGACATGTCAGATTCACTAAACCGCATAAGACCACTTATGAATTAAGGCCTAAACCCCCTCTCTCTCTCTTGATTGAGGACATACATATATGGGTTGCTATAATTATTATACATGATATGTATAAAAACCACGTTTATATATAGATATTTTCTACTCCAAAATGGGCTACGGTTTGTGTGTTATTTTTATATAAATCTTTATAAGGGAATATTACTGTATATGTATTATTTTTCTGTTATGGTTTACTGCCGGGTTAGGAAACTGTTAGTGCAATGAGCAGTTGAAATGAATAAATAAAATAAATACCACCGGTCGGAAATCCAATATATTAATGCTGAGAATGTGTTGTTAACGTACTGACATAAAACGTTGTAAGATCTCATGGAATGATCTAGAATACAAGATTGGTATGTATATAATTGTTCTAGTTCAAAGTTCAGTGCGTAATGGTTGGATTTAAAAGTGGTTCGCATAAATTGTGGACTGAATTGCATTCAGCTTTTTTAGGAGCTGGCAGTAGAGTGCGCTTCGATAAATCAGCCCAGAGTGTTTCAGACAAAAATACCGTCAAACGTACGCTAGTGATTTGTATAACGTAGATTTAAGTAATTAGATCAATAGTATAGAAAACTTTTTATTTAGCCTGACCTCGTGTAATAATAATGTCCTAACCGAATTTCGGTCACGGTGCCTAATTTCTACTGAGACTTATCTGAGCGGGAGTAGTGCACAAGTGTGTGCGTAAACACAAGTGCACTATTCTCTGAGTCTCATAGTCCAATGGGACGACTCTTTATTCCCTCACTCTCATAGTCCGATGGGACGCCTCGTGTAGGTATGCTGCCAGTTTTTTTAACTACTTCTATTAAACCGACTCTGATGAAACTTTGCGTAGGTATATAATTATGATGTAGGTATATATGATACCGTGAAAATACAATATTATGATAGACTAACTGTTGCCCGCGGCTCCGCCCGCGGACAACAGCTAGTCGGTGTCGGACTAGAGCTAGACGGATGTCGGTGGTAAAAGTAGCCTATGTGTTATTTCAGACCATAATCTAAATCTCTGTGCCAAATTTCATCCAGATCCGTTCAGTAGTTTTAATGTGAAAGAGTAACAAACATCCATCCATCCATCCATACTCACAAACTTTCACATTTATAATATTAGTAAGGATATACGAGGGTCAAGTAGTTGACCCTCATGTATTTATATAAAATAATCTATATAAAATATAAAAGCGTTTTTTTGAAAAATGTCTTTGACTTTTTTTGATACTTAGTTAAAATCCTTTTATAATATATTTTTTTTAGAAAAAAATAAAATTAAGCCGACCTCAAAAAGCTAAACATTACTGAATACAGATTGAAGTCGGTGCTATGTTCATCCTGTCACCTTATATTCAGCTTTGCACCGACTTTAAAAATTATTTTTCTATTTTTAGTGATAAAATAAAAGTAAACCTATAATATTTGAGGGTTGCCCTCGATTTCCCTTGTATTCCATCATCAAATCCTGACTTGGTGCCAATGGGAACACCTCAAGAGTATACTCTTTCAAATAAAAATAAAAAATTAGAATTGGTCCACAAATGGATATTTGTTAAACCTTCACGTAAAAGCTGTTAGACGGATGTTGTTGAAACTTAACCATGTTCAGCTTAGAACAAAAAATATACTTAAACATAAAAATAATTACACAGATGAAGTCGTGGGCAATAACTAGTCGAGAGTAAAGGAAATAAAACTTTCTGAATATATGCCAAAATACTAACATAAAACGTTTATGCTAGGTACTATTTAGCTCGATGGAATTTCTATATTACATCGATACTATTAAAACAAATCGCTAAATGTATTGCTAAGCACAAATCTCGAGAACAGCTGAGCCACTAGACAAGTGTCTTAAACCAAATGTATGGGATTGGACGTAAGTCTACGATATAATGTCGTAAACTTACGTCAAATCCCATACATTTGCTTTTTTGACTTTTCGATTAGACGATCGCTTATGCCACTTGTCTAGAGGGGCTGAACCGATTTCGCTAATTCTTTTTTTGATATGTTTGTTAATGTCAGGAAAAGGTTCTAATGTAAAAAAAAATTAAGAAAGTTGAGCTGAAAATAGGTTAACCCGGGCGAAGTCGGGGCGGCTTACTAGTTTAAAATAAATTCAATTCAAATAGCAGCTGTAAGCAGTTATGAAATTTTAACATATAGTAAAATGTTTTTTTTGACTTACCTAATGGTCTGGTATGGTACAGAGCCAGCCTAGTTTGCGATCAGATTGCTATGTTGTCATCAAATATATTATTTTGTTAAATATCGTTCATTTAAAAATGTATTTGCGTAAACAAAATAAACTTTTAGGGAACAATATAAAATAAGTTATTAAGGCTATTTGTAGGCTGCTCATTTTACCTTTCATACCTTCCATTCTACAAGCTAAAAAGGTAGAGGAATGTTGAAATATTGGATTAAATTGAAATTAGAATCTGTAATCTTCGCGATTGAAGTCAGCCCATTGTCGCACTTTTTCAGACATATAAATTACCGCTTTTCTTTTCTTATAAAGAACATTTTTATCTTAGATATTTTTACTTTAATATTACAGAATACTCGTACTTTCTTATACTATAAGTACCCATCATACATTTATTTTATAAAATGCACAGGCATCGTTGATAGAAAGTTTTATCGGAATCAGATAACTTGCAAATGTGTTTCACATACCTACTGTTATTTTGCACTAATTTATACTTTACAAACAAAACAATGGGTTTCAATCGCGTTAAAGTCTGCATTAAATGTATATTAATTGATTAAATGTACAAACAGATAACTAATACTGAACTGGCCTACTAAATTAAATTGGAGTTTCGACATCGACGCTTAATGTGATTGTACTTACCTACAGCGCTGAATCAAATTGATATTTGTTTTGGTCGATTATATGTGAAGCTTAAGTTTGAAACAATTCAATCAAAATATGGGTTTCTGTCCCTGTACGTCAGTGACGATATTTTGGAAAGGATTAAATTTATTGACCGAACAAACACCGGCAATAATGCTTAGGTCGTGACACAGCGTAACTGATAATTCAATCATTTTTATAGGATTGCTGTTCGTTGTAGGCGCCGTACTGGCAAAATATTTGTTAAGGATAAAAAATTGATTACAATTTGAAATGTTTGTTTTAGTAAATGTTTTTATCGCAGGTGGTGTGCAACAGCGCAGCGTTGCGCGGTGTACCGTCAGCGCTGAGTGCGAGCGTCACGCAACTGTCGCTGTCGCGTGCAGATCTGCGCGTGCTGCGCTCAGACGCGTTTGCGCATTTGCGACAGTTGCGAAGACTCGCACTCGACGCTTGCAACCTCACGCGCATTCGACCCTTCGCCTTCCGTGGGCTGCCACGACTCCGTGAGCTAAATATACAGCATACACCGCTTACGACTGTTGACGCTTTTGCGTTCGCAGCTCTACAGAACATTACATCCATCGTTCTTAGTCACAACAGGATAGCTCAAATCGAGGGATATGCCTTCGCCGGTACAAATTTCATTAAGCTGATATCCTTTCGAAATAATCCAATTAAACGTATATTAGCGCATGCGTTCTCTGGCCTTAATGACGTTGCGCAGATAGAACTTCCATCAGGAATAAGATCTATAGAGCCTCTAGCATTCGCTGGACTGGAGGGAGTCGGCGTCCTCGAGCTCGCATACATGGACTTACCGTCACTGCTGCCTGAAACTTTTCGCGGCCTTGTGCGCGTCGGTCGGCTCGCTCTACGTGATTCTGATCTCGGCGTAGTAAGAGTCGGCGCATTTGAAGGATTACAACGTGTCGAAACGTTAGAAATTTGCAACAACAAAATAGATGGCATCGAGGAACTCTCCCTGATACAGAACAACAGCGTTAACACATTTAAACTGACCGGAAACCACATGTTGGAATCGCCAGAAGCGGTCATTTTGGAAGTGGACAATATAGTGATAAGTAACAATCACTTGCCGTGCGAATGCGGGCGTGATCCGTTAGCTAATCCACTAGCACTTACCCAAGATTTTGCGGAGGTAAACTTTTGTATTTCACCATTAAAAGTGCGCGGACGTAGTCTGGGTAGCGTAGGAGCAGGCAGTGCCGGGTGTCGCGGCGAGGCAGGCGGGAGCGCGCGCGCCCGCGCCGCGGCCGGGGCGGGCGCGCGACGCATCGGGGACGCGCTCTCCTCGCCGCGCCTCGCCCTCACCACCGCTACCCTGGTATTCCTGGCGAGTAGCTAACCGCCCTCGGTGTTCATTAAGTGAGATGTATCCATTTTGTAAATATTGTAATATATGCGAGTGAGTATAATAATGCGAAATTTTACATTGAAAGGGTCCGTTCATTGTGTATACGTTGGACCATGAATAAAATTTGCCTTTGGAAATGCCCGTTTGACTTTTATTTTTATTGACTTTATCCTACCTTAATTAACGCTTTCATGTTTAGTATTTGATACAGTGATGATACGGAGTATTTTTATTGCTCGTAAATGAAACTCCAAATCGTTCGATGAGTAAATCAGAACAGATATTTCAAGATTTATGTTCGAGTAAAAATAGCGTTTATCTGTTATTTCTAGTCAATTAGCAGAAGACA
Organism: Trisateles emortualis; assembly: GCA_947095525.1. Classification (NCBI taxonomy): domain Eukaryota; kingdom Metazoa; phylum Arthropoda; class Insecta; order Lepidoptera; family Erebidae; genus Trisateles; species Trisateles emortualis. The sequence continues at coordinate 8,655,204 of OX352736.1, read as the reverse complement.
TCAGATAGCGGGTTGAGTAATGTTCCGGCGCGTCGTTGGCGACGACGACGGGTGGAGAGCGGTTAGTCTGAGCGAGGTCGTCATGCCACCACCGCTGCCCCTACATAGAGCTATCTATATACAGATATTCGTTTGTTCTTTACTACTCTAATGTGAACTACAAACGAGGAAAACGTTTGGTGCATTAAATGATTTTTGGAAGTTATTGCCCATTAAGAAATTTTATTGAAATATTTAACATGAAGTTTCATCGTCTTATAATTTTCTAGATAGGTACTTAGGTACTATATTCGATCTGCAAGGCGATATTACACAGTGTTTGCTATCATTAGAAGTGATGGATGCTGTTATTAGGTGCTGAGAGAAGTGACAAATGAGACATCCCTGTGTACGCGAGGGCATCAGGAAGTCTTGTGTCATGAACATCTTTGATCACTGGGTCCTTCAACCCCGATAATGTTGGATAGTTAGGATCTTGGAATCTATACTAATAATATAAATAATACTGGTTTGATTGATTAATTAATTGGTATGGATAATTGCACACTATTAGAATGCTTAAAAATATATACTAAGTAACATAATTAAAAATAAAATAGGAATAGAATCCCTACGAAAGCCAAATACATTTCCATCTGCCGGTATCGGCCGCTATATCTTATAATTATAAGGTTTTTAAAGGGTCGGAAACGCACAACTGATACCTCTGGTGTTGCAAGCGTCCATAGGCTACGGTAACTGCTTACCATGAGGCGGGAAGTATGCTTGTTTGCTATCTTAGTAGTATATAAAAAAAGTAAGTTATAAATAGCAGTTGTTTCTTGAAAAACTGATATTCGATCTCCAAATACCTGTAGCGTTAAAATAAAAAATACACTCACTTTAAAAAGTTACTATTTATCTAAGCATGGAATAGAAAGGCTCCTTAGACAACAAAGAACTGAAATTCAGAGTAAGGAAACCTCCTTTGAATGGAAGGCCAGATATTGAAGCTTGCGAGAAACTGTTTAATGTAACTCTAAACTCTTCATTACAGAAGTTTACTATGTTGGAATACAAAAGATATTTATTAAGCGTACAATAACCAAGACATGGGGTATCTTAATGCTATTATGAAGACTACAAAGTACAACAATTAAAAAATATTAATATTAATTGATACGTCATCTCACCCAAAACACGTTTACGTTCTAAAGATATTTTGCAGCATTCGGTCCTAAGGATACCTTGTCCATCGGCTGCCTTTTTTCATACTATTTAGGTGGCAAAGAAGCATACGGCTAGCCTGATGTTAAGTAGTCGCCTATGGATGCTTGCAATATCAGAGGCATCACTTGCGTGTTGCCGACCTATTTTTTACACCAGGGCTTTATGATGGAGTATCCCTGGGACAGGAAAATGTTTCTATCATAACGCATCACTAAATGAGCGCTGGAGACCTGTACTCACACACAGGAACACAACTATACCGCTGCGTGTAGTTTTTGGCTGTGGTCTTCTGTAAGGTGGAGGTCCTTCTCCAGTCGGGTTTGCTCGATAGCATGCTGCCCTACCTCTCTGATAAACTACTATCTATCACCTATCAGTATAATAATAATACTATTTATAGAAGGTAATCAAATCCACTAAAGTATTGTTAGTAAATCCTTTTAACTATGTTAGTATAAAATAATAAGTATTATTTACGATTGTAATATCAAAACATTTTTAGTTAAGCAAATTTACAAGTAACGGTAACTTTGTAGATACTACGTAGAAGATATGTCGCTCATGATTCGATACTTAAATATACACCAATCAGTTAGATGAACATTAAAATCGTATAAGAGCTAATTGGTATTCGAGCGGCGCTCAGTAGCCTGTTCAGCAAGCTCGGAGCGCGGAGCGTGCGCGGCGTGGTCCGCTTACGCTTCACGTCCCACCGTCGGAACGTATTCGATACACACATGTCGATTGTCGACAGCACGTCACGGCTCATTAGTGCGCTATCGATCGAACGGCCGATACCGCACTACGAGAGCGTACTCCCGGCTGCCACAATTTATGCCCCATCGCGCCACTACCCTGGCCCATAATGCCGCCGCGTCGAAGATTCCAACCGGCCTTACCAATTTTACATCTAACTTTCAATTATTTACGCATCGAAGCGATTTTCCGTTCCATTTCGTTGAATCCTGCCTGTAATACCATTGTGAATATCAAAAGGAGGAGCAAAGTTTCGAGAGACCTTTTGTTGGCAATACACGGTATTGTAGATTTCACACAATTCCATGTTTTATCTTAATTTGAGTTTAATAATCAATTTTATTGCGTACTTACTAAAGTTTCGTAAAAGTTAGAATTTCGTGCAAAATTCTATCTATTTAAAAGGTATTTTCATTTTTCGTCGTCCATTCAATTTGTGACATTGCTGTTGATTGAGGGACGTTGTGATTAGAATGTAGAGGTGCTACGTCGTAGCGGGTCTACGGGGCCTAATGACCCGCGGCTATACCTGCACCTGACGGCTCAACGTAAAAAGGGACTGAATAAAAGAAAGTATTATTGTGATGATTTGATATTTCCGAAGGAAAATCTCGATATTACAATTTATGTATTTAATGATAATATTAGAGCAGTAAGGGCAAATTTATGAATTAGACTAAATATATAGTTTCATGACAATCTATCTATTACTAGTCACAGAATTGAATACTAGGAGTTTGTGCAATACAAAGGAAAGAAGCATCAAAGATAAATTTTGGGTTTTGGTTTATGAGTTTACTAGGGGTCGCCCGCGACTTCGTCCGCGTGGTAATTTGGAGTATTTTCCCCGATTTTGCAACATATGTCACTACTGCTCCGCTCCTATTGATCATAGCATGATGTTATATAGCCTATAGCCTTCCTGGATAAATGCACTATTCAACAAAAAAAGTTTTTTTCTAATCGAACCAGTACTTTCTGAGATGAGCGCGTTCAACAAAACAAAAAAACTCTTCAGCTTTATTATATTAGTATAGAAACTATCATAAAAATTCAAGAACAGACGAACTTTACTTGTACGTGATACTATATAAGTTCCTTCCTGATGCTAAACAGTTACCTGGTTACCATAGCTCACACATAGATGTCGGTTATCGCAATAAAAAGTAGCCCATGTGCTATTTCAGAAAGCCCATGTGCTAGCCCAGATTATAATAATCTATCTTTGTGCCAAATTTCATTCTGATCCGTTCTGTAGTTTTTACGTGAGAGAGTAACAAACATTTATACATCTAAATTCACAAATTTCACCATTATAATAATAGTAGGATATTGTAAACATATCAGTAAATTAATATTTGACGTGAAATGTGAGAACATGTCTGTATTTCTATAGGCTACACGTCAAGGTGTATGTTTCATAACTCAATGCAGTTCCCTATAAACCAACGATTGACGTCACAACCTCTCAGATAAGCCTTGAATTTACGCTTTACATTGACATAACCTTATTTTATACCTTTTGTCATTTACTGTGAGAAGATCCAACAATATATTACTACTGTGATATGAAATCTCTTTATAAAAACCTTTATGGTATATTTTACACGTGCATGAAGTGCTACTGTGAATAGATAAGGTGTAAATTAGGTTATTATCTATACTTATATTTTGAACAAGCTGATGCGCACGGTTTCACCTACATAGATGTTAGATATCGCAGTAAAAAGTATTCCATGTAGTTTCCCAGGATACCATCTTTTTCTACCCACATTTTTCCAGGATACATTATTTATTACCTTGCCAAATTTCATAAAGATTTGTTCAACCGGTTAGTTGTGAAATAGTAACAAACGAAGTTACTTTTGCATTTATTATATTAGTATGGATGCACAAGTTTGCATAGATGGATTGATATTTGTTACCTAATCATGCCAAAACAGCTGTGCAGATCTGGATGAAACTTAGTATAGAGATAGATTATAGTCTGGAATAGCATATAGGCTCGGAAACTTCTATACAAAAACCTTTATGGTTTATTTTAGTGGAAATAAAAACTTTATTATTATTATTTTACTTAATAAATTGAGGTATGTGTGAACTTATGTTGAATCCTATACATTTTCATTCTATTCTATTCAATTCGACTACCGTTTATGCCACTTGTCTAAAGGGCAGTACTGCCACCCAGGATCGAACTCACGCCTAATGCATACCAGTCGATTACTTATCCACTACCACCACTTATTTGGGGAAAATAATTACGGCTATCACGTGACCGCTACCGAAAAGCACCTTACGGTACAAACTATAAACTCAGTTTCAATCAATCCTTTTACTCCTGCTTAACTAAACTGTAAGCCGTAACATCCAGTGGGATCGATTACAAGACGAGATAAGGATCAAAACTGACCTTCAAACAATAAATCCATGTTGAGAAGGGTAAAACGAAACGGAACAAGTTTTTACTTGGAGCAAAGTTGTGCTAATGATAAGTATAAGTAAACGACTATCTATGTACCTGTATACATTTTACCGGGTTTTTTAGGGATTGCATTTTTAAAATCTTTTGTTAGGAGATGATTATTTATTTAAAAACTTATTATACACAATAAATTATGTATAAAGGCGGACTTAATGACAGAGGCATTCTCTACCAGTCAACAAAAGTACAGATTACAAAGTAGGTGCATATGAATTAAATTTTTAAAGATAATAAAAAGTAAAAACGACAATACATATGAAATATGACACTAATACTTAGCTATAGGTACATATTATATAAAGTATTATGTAAAATATACCTATGTTCCAAATTCCAGCTTTCTAGATTTAGTAGTTTTGGTTATGCGTTGATCGTCAGTCGGGACAAACGATTCAAATTCAAACTCAAAATTCATTTATTCATTTTGGTTACAAAGTAACACTTATAAAGGTCATAAATTATGAATAAGAGAGAAAGATGATGTCAGCTAAATTTTCCTGCGGCTAGTTCGCTGACGTGGAGCCATGAGAAGAACTAGCAAGAAACTAAGGCCACTCTTTTCTGAAAAAGGCACAATGGGCTACCATTGTGCCTATTTAAGAAAAAGAGTAAGGAAAAAAGAAAGAGTGATGCAAGCTGATACAGTCAAAACAATTTTAATTCTAGACTAATATTATAAAGAGAGAAGATTTTGTATTTTTGTTTTAACTCAAAACCTACTGGACCGATTTTAAAAATTATTTTACATAAAGAAAGCTACATTATCAGCAAGTAACATATACCTTCGATTAAATGAATCACGGTCAGAATTCGACCACCAGACAACTTCTCGTATTAAATGTACAACAGAACGTGAGTTGCGATAGAAATAGGAAGATGGCAACCAATTCTGTTTCTATTACGTACATGTTACAGACAAAGAATGGAGAGAAATTTTTGAGATATTTTATTTTGTTTTAGTGATAGATTTTAAATGTATTTGTAAATAAAATATTTCCATTTAGCCCATTAAAATATACTACGTCACCTGGTGGTCGAAACTGGACTGTAATTTATAAAATAATTAAGATTCCGTTTAGAAAAAAGGCTACAAAAAAATTACAAACAGAGGTACTAAACTCTATTTAAAAAAAAAATTAATAAGGAGTTTAAGTTTTTTTCTTATTATTAGTACTAGCGTGCAAATAAATTGTAATATCAATCGATTTCAATATTCGATATACGTTTTACGTATATCGAATATCAAACACAAAAGTAATGTAACAACTGAAATTCTTTTTGTTTGTCTCTGTGTGATATTATATACGACGTAGTTATATACAAACATTGAATACAATTTCAGTACCTACTTATTTTAAGAGTCCAATACATAAAGAATTCGTATGTGCATCATGAAACATAAATTAGTGTCATGAATATGTAGAAAAGGTTCAATATATACGGTCAAGTCAATTTTACTGATATTTTTGTTCATTGTTAAAATTTTAATATCATGAAATATTGGGCAGTCCCGGTAATGGGCAGTGTGCCTATTTGTGGTAACGGGTTGTCTACCCGGGGCAACGACTACCGTGAAAACACGGAATGACGCAATCATTTAAAATTTAACAATATCCCTTATAAAAATATTTTACCTTTATTTATCTTAATTAAAAGGATAATATTAAGTATAATAAAATTTTATTCAATGTGTCTTTAAAATAATATTTTTTTTACGTTGTTATCCCAACCTTTGTTACGTATAAGTACATAGACCTTCTCCTTTTCCATCGTAACATAAATAAACAGTAGACTACAGCCAGTTCTCAAACTTTTTTGTTTTATTTCTCTTCCAATGAAATTCAATCGGTAAAGTTTACTTAAATATCAAAAAATGTAATCAGACTCTGTGTTTATACCTCAAGTACTTACGTAAAGTATAAAACGTAAAGCCGGAATGAAATTACAGTAAATTAGAACTGAGTAGCCTTTAAAATGAGTTGGTGCTGATATAATAATTGGGTGAGTCACCCCAGCAAATTGAATTATCTGTAGGGAACGTGTACATCGAAGGTCCAATGGCCCTTCATTTCAGAAGCTTGCAGTCGACAAGTGGAATGAACCAAATTAATTATAGGTAATTCTACGCTTACTGATTTTCTTTATTGTTATTATTTTAGCTTTTTACAGATAATACCTGCATTTGACGATAATTTGCAAGTCTCAGTACACAAGGAGTACCGACAAGGATACTTAAATTCTCGTTTTAGGTACGCTTTGACACATGTAGTTTAGTGGCATAGGTGGTGATCTTACTCTCTAAAGTCAAGTGTTGTGGGTTCAATTCTCACACGGTAATGGAATTGTTTGTACACTTAGTCTTTTATTTCGTTTTAGTAGAGATCCTTAATTAAAAGAAAATAGCTTATGTTACTCGGGGTAATGCAGCTTTTTATAGGTGAAAGAATATTTTATATCGGTTCAGTAGTTTCGAGTTTATTCATAACAAACAAAAATACATTTTCTCCTTATTATATTTTTTGTAGATTGTTATGGTATTGGGTAATTGTGCTCTTTATAAATATTGGCTTTATTCATATCATGATCAAATGTATAAAGTTGTTTTCTGTTTTCTATAATTAGCACTGTTTATGTGGTACGTAACAAAATATCAATAATAAATACTTTCAGGTACGATTTTACTCTATTTGTACACTCGGGATGAGTATAACTTACAAGTAAGTTACATTTATGGTTATCTAGTTGACAAACATAAGACGAGGCAAAAGGCGGAGCTTCAGCTACATACATTGTGAATTTTCTTTTCTCTATACAAAAAGACTAAACAAAGTTGCTAATACTGCCCACAACCGAAATAAAAAATAAGTTCAAATAAAAATATAGGTTCCTTCTAAGGAATTTTCTTTATTAAATATGCAAAATTGTGCAAATATCACTAAAAAATGCAACATTAGTTTTGTAAAGCGCGTATGCGTTTTCAACGCTACATTTACCTTTGGCCACAATTCGGGGCTATTGTTTACATAATATGTGACAGCCACAGATATAGATACACAATATCTGTGGTGACAGCACTTTCAACGAATTACATGGCCTGTCTATTGCCATTTATAAACAAAAGCTTTACTACGAATTTTAATGTTTAGGATATGTTAATAACAAAATATATATAATGAAATTCTGATTATTTATTGCCATTGATGGCAGAAAAACCAGCAGTGCCACCGGCCTACTAGTTATAGGAAAAGAAAGGCCACTTCCGCTAGAGAAAAAGCTCTGTGTCGCGGGGGTCTTTACAAACATAAAATTAACGGATACAAATTACACCCAGACTCAGAACAACTCGTCGTGGGTCACACAAAGTTTTGTCCTGTGTGGGAATCGAACCCACAACCTCGTGCACAGCAGGCGCATACTGCGGCCACTGGACCACCGAGGCAGTCAAAATGTCAAAATATGTGAACAGCATTTACCAATAGACTTCGGTAATGTTAAGAACACAATCAAGTCCCTGTCTTCTGTACCAAATAACATACTACAAAATAAAATCATATTAACATTTTTGCAACAGTCCGTCTAAAGTGACAACATAATAAAAGTACATGAAACTGAAAAACTGGGCTTACAGCTAGCAACATTGTAAAATAAACTAATATAAGTAAAACCTCCTGGCCTATTAACTTCAGGCTACGTTGTAACTCGTTTGGATAGCTGACATTTATTATAACTAGCACCATCAAGTATCTTACTACAATATACATATATTTATTTATTTAAACTTTATGCACATCATGTACAATGGAGGGCTTAATGCCAAAGGCATTCTCTACCAGCCAACCTTAGGGTATATTATAAATCTTATATCTATAATTGTTTTATAAATCCGTGGGAAAATATATGCTTTTATATCGAAAAAGGCAGTAAATGAGCAGGTTTTACCGTAGCTTATGGATGCTAGATTTAAGAGACAACACTCATGGTATCATCATCATCATGTCACTGCTGAACACTGGCCTCCCCCAAGGCTTTTCACAGCACTCAGTTTTGAGCTGATCTTGTCCATCTGTTGTTACTAGATAGAGACCACGGAAGTCGAAACAACTGAAAAAACTAAACAAATACAAATATAATAAGAAAACACCAGTTATGTGCTTATTGAAAAGAAAACGTTTGTAGACTAGACAGCGAAGTTAGAAATTTTAGAGTCATAATGTAGATTAATTACATCGCTGATACAATTTATAGTATAGCAAATTGTAGCTCAGGGAAAATTAGCGCCCAGAACTGCTCCGCTTACCTGTGGACAATGTGGTGTGATTAAGACACGCGAAGTTATGAATAGAAGGATGAATCATATCTAAAGAAGAAATCAGATTTTATCAAAATTATATGAAATTGGTTAAAGTAATAAAAAAAGGTCTTCATTAAAATATAAGATGTATAATAACGATATATATATTTGGATGACAGGCATTTGGCATTTATTGAAATAAAAAGTGAGCGTCCCGGGTGGCGCTGAGGGTGACAAAATTGTGAACATTACTCATGACATTTAAGGGTGCTTCACATTGATTGCTCTACGTTTTCACTTGATGAAATTATATAAACCACTACTCGGCCCCGGTTCTGCTAACTGGTTAAATGGGTGTGACTAAGTATTATGTCTAACGCCACGAGCACGTCTAACTGCATGTCCTACATAATTCAAAACCATATTAGCTTTTAAACTAAGTTTAAAAAAATAAACTAAGAAATGAATTAAGTCAAACAACTTTTGTTGACTGACCTGTTGGTCTAGTGGTCAGTGATGGCTGCTGTGGGTTCGATTCCCACTCAGGACAAATCTTTGTGTTATAACCATTATTGTGATAAATTATGATACTTAAATACCGTATTAGCAGTGATCTAACGAATGTTAACAAAACCGACTTTTAATTTGCCCGTGCCGTCAAAAGTACGGAGTCTTTCCAAATAAAATACCACTATGCGGTCACCTATCCAGAGGGTAACCGTTCCCTTGGAAGCTTGTTTCGCTAATAGTTTACCGGTTAACGAATGTATTTAGCTATGAGTGCCTCGTTGATTGTTAGTCTAAAGTATATTACTAAAGCCTGAATGTAGACTGACGTACATATAAACTTGACTTTCACATTTTCGGCCTTTGTACCTTTTAATAAGCCAGTAGTAGCCTGCAGATACGCTCATAGCCAGCTGCACTCGCTGTTCAGTAAACGATTAAGCTACCAAGAACACAGGAACTCTGTAGATTAGTAGTATTTGCTGAGCGTCTCCGTGCTTTGGAGGGCACGTTAAAATTTGTCCCGACTGTTAACAGTCGTTAGATCACGACGAAGGTCTAAATATGGGCGCTCTTTATAACTTTGTCACCAGGTTGGCCACTATCCAAACGATAAGAAGAAGAATAAGTCTGTGTCAGTCCGTACATACTTGTATATACTCACGCCTATTGCCCAGCTGGTAGGCAGAGACTGATTTTCACTGAAAAAATGATCACATATTGGATTTAAATACAATGTGAACATTATTTTCAGTAATATGTAATAGTCATTCTGAGTGTCCGTTGGTGGTGTATAATCCCTCATATATTACAAAACTGGGTTTGTTTTACTAATTACATTCGAAAACATAATTGGCATGATATTTACGCGAGCCACAAAGAGGTTAATCAATTATGTTAATGTGCGTCAACAGAATTTATATTTTTATATTAAACTTACTCCGAAGCGAAGTGTTAAAATCTCTTTTTCAATATACAAGCCCTACTGTTTACCATATCGACAAAAAATTTGACGTTACAAATATTGTTATATGTAATAGTGGCAAACAAAAATAGAAAGAAAGAAAGAAAATCTTTTATTCAAACATACACAGGACATTACAGAGGAACAATAAATAGGCACCTAACTTACAACATAGAACACAAAAAAATACGCATACGGCTCGCCTGATGTGAAGCAGTTAGTAGATACCGTAGCCTATGGGCGCTTGCAATACCAGGGGCATCATCTGCATGTTGCCGACCCAAATGCTTAATGATGGATGTTCCTGGGATAGTAATACAACCAAACTACTGTGTGTAGTTATTAGGCTATTTGGCTCGTAAGGTCTTTTCCCAGTCAGGTTTGCTCACTAATATGGTGCTTCCTACCTCTCTTATGATATGTGTAGATATTTACTTTTTTTTCTTATACCTATTAGTTATTTATGATAAGGAAAACAAAATAATACAAATCAAATTAAATCAAAATATTTATTTGTATAAATATGGGAATACATACATACATGCAAGGTGGTCAATAGTTATGGTCCAACCATGTCTAGCCTTTAAATTCAGGCGTACAAATGTTCAAAAGGTTTTTCTTTTAGATATTAGTAAAACAATAAAAAAATAATAAGTATACAATGTCAAGTCAATAGTTACTAAAATTAATTATGTCAATTTTAATATTTATCAAAAATTAATTGTAATTATTATTATTATTACAATCATGGCAGGAGCAGAGACTTACAGGCAAATAAATTTAATGAGCACTGGAGATCTATACTCACACATAGGAACACAACTACACTGCTATGGGTAGTTATTCGGTTGAAGTTTTTTGTCAAGTGTGAGGTGCTTTCCCAGTCAGACTTGCTTACTTGCAATTTAAATATAAGTTTAATAATAAAATGTATGTGTGAGTATGATAAGATGTCAATTTATTTTTTCTCTCCACAAAATGTCAGCTAAAATGATTATGACTGCATAATAACGAGAGCTATCATCATTATTCTCCGTTCCTTACCATACATATAACATTCGGTCTGTGTGTTTGAAATAAGTTTATAATTTTAAAAAATAATTTTTCATTACAATTTTTTATCGTTTAATTTCTTTTTTATACTATTTGGGTGGCAAACAAGCAAACGCCTGATGTTAAGCAGTTACCGTAGCCTATGGACGCTTGCAATGCAAGAGGTATCACTTGCGTGTTGCCGACCCATTCTTTTTACACTAGGGCTTTAAGATGAAATATCACTGGGATAGGAAAAGGTTTCTATCAAACCGCATCCCTAAATATGCGTTGGAGACCTGTACTCACACACAGGAACACAACTACAATGCCGTGTGTGGTTATATACATATGTTTTAACGCTAATTATAGGTGGCCATAGAAAATTTCACAATCAGAAGGTGGGCAATCGGCTGCATTGTAAAGAGATGGTCTTCTAATGATTAAAGTCATAGAAAGCTATTTTTTTAAGAGACCACCCGCACTCCCGAACAAGCTCCGTGTCGCGGGGGACTTTACAAACATAAAATTGACGGACACAAATTACACCCAGACTCAGAACAACTCTTTGTGGGTCACACAAAGTTTTGTCCTGTGTGGAAATCGAACCCACAACCTCGTGCCCAGCAGACGCATACTGCGGCCACTGAACCACCAAGGCAGTCAAATCGAGTGTATTTTTAATATAATTCTATAATACGACTCTATAAAGAATAAACACGAAAGTTTTGAACACAAAGTTCAGTGGTGATCAATCATGTGCCACAAACCGCGAAACGGAGATAGTACAAACACAAAAGTAATAAGGTCAAGTGTGAATAGTTTACGTTCTACTTCCACCGATGTCCTCGCCATAATTACATTGAATATTTGATATCGTGTCAAACTAAAGTCTTCGTTCTACTATTTTATTAAAACATATTGAGAAAAACGCGACCCTAACATATTTGTGAGAAGGAAACATTTGTTTAGTTTAAATGGATCATTATTTAAAAAACTTTAAGGGAGAGCACAATGAAAGTGAGCAACCCTGGCTAGGGAAAGATCTTAGAAAATACTACTGCCAAATAGTGTTGTATTTGTGTTCCTGTGTGTGAGTATTGGTCTCCAATGCTAATTTAGGAATGCGTTTTAAAGAAACGTTTTCTTATGAGAGACCCCAACACTAAACTCTTGTATATTATACTCGAATATTATAACATTAACTGTTGGTCGACAACACGCGACTAATACCATAGATATTACAAGCGTATAGGCTGTGGTAACTGTTTACCATCAGGCGAACCGTATGCTGGATTGATAAATAGTATCCTACGAATATTATAAATGTGAAAGTTTGTGAGGATGGATGTTTATGACTGTCACGTAAAAAATACTGAAGGGATCTGGATGATTTTTTTGTAGAGATAGGTTATAGTCTGATAACCGACATTCGCGTAGGCAGAGCCGCGGGCAACAGCTAGTAAATAATAATAGAGCAATGGAAGACTACCAGTACAGAATATTTATTGACGAAATAGAATTGCCAGCCAATGTAATTTTAGCCGTATAATAAATGTCACTTATCGTTAGTATTCGATAATTTTGTCACATTTAGACAATTGTCGAGCTGCAGTATAATAATAACGTGATATAAACTTCCCTTATAGAAGGTGGATATTGATCGGTTGTCGTATACCTACGTACGATAGTAACGACGTAGATAGGTATTATTTATAGCGATACTGCTAATCACTGGATTAGGAGATGCTATATGTTTGGTGTTTGTTATTCCGTATTTAGGTTAATACAACTACACAGTCTCAAACGCTCATTTAGGGATGCGTTTTGAAAGAAACGATTTCCTATGCTAGGGATTTTTTTTTTTTTTTTTTTTTTTATGTTATGATATACCTAAGTGGTACATCATTATAATTACAATCTAGTCTAGAACAGCCTAATAAGTAATTTTAATTTAACCTAAATTAATAATGTGAATTAAACTAAGATAGTGTCCATTAACACTTATCTTATTGTCTCTATAAATATGAAGACACTTTGCTCTTGTGTTCTTTTACACTACACTTTTATGTGTCACTCACTTGGCACTTTCACATTAACTTAACTCAAAAGGTTTTGTCCTTTTGAGTCTCCTTACTAAGTCTGTATGATCGAGGAGCTGGATGGCCTCGACGTTTACATGATGATGAAGTCGGTGTTCATGAGCTTCAGCGAATTTCCTTATGATGTCCGCGACGGTATCTACTTTAAGGTCTCGATGAAGGTCGCTCATTCTGATGTACCAGGGCGCATTTACAATACCCCTGAGGACTTTGTTTTGGAAACGTTGTATCATCTCTGTGTTGCTTTGTTTGGTACATCCCCATAACTGAATACCATAAGTCCATATGGGCATGAGGACTTGTTTGTATAGGATTATTTTGTTATGTATTGACAGTTCTGAGTGTTTACCCAGTAGCCAATACATCTTCCTGTAGCGAAGTTCTAACTCATCGCGTTTCTTTTTGACATGAGCTTTCCAGCGAAGCTTTGTATCAAGAGTCATTCCCAGGTATTTGGCAGTATTTTCGTAGGGTATTGTATGGCCGTTTATGTATACTGGATGGTAGTTTGGTATTTTATTTGTAAAGTTTATATGAACCGACTTCGATTCGTTAAGTTTTATTTTCCATTTGTTGGTCCAATTGTAAATGGTATTTACGGCTATTTGGACTTTTTGTACTGCTTCTTTGTGCGTAGACCCCACGGCCATTATTGCCGTATCGTCTGCAAAGGTTGCTATGGTACTATTTTCTAATTCTGGAATATCACTGGTGTATAATAAGTACAGGATCGGACCTAAAACACTCCCCTGTGGTACTCCAGCTTTAATTGGTTTTAGATCAGAGTATGCATCTTCTTGTCTTACTCTAAACATTCTGTTTGATATGTAAGATTGTAAGATATCTAAAAACTGTTTTGGTAGCATTGTATTTAGTTTGTGTATAAGTCCCTTATGCCACACCTTGTCGAACGCTTGGGCTACATCCAGTAAAACTGTGGTACACACTTTTCTATCTTCCAAGGATTTTTCTATAATATTAATTATTCTGTGAACTTGGTCAATAGTCGAATGTCTTTCTCTAAAGCCGAATTGGTAGTCAGGAATTAAATTTTTGGATTGTATGATGGGTTTTAATCGTTTTAATAAAAGTCTTTCTAATAGTTTGGACATTATTGGCAGAAGAGAGATCGGTCTATATGAGGATGCATCATGAGGTGGTTTACCAGGTTTTGGTATCATTATCACTTCAGCAACTTTCCACATATCGGGTATATATTGTAATCTGAATGTAGCGTTTATGAGAGTGGTAAGCTTTACCACCGCTTTACGCGAGAGATTCTGCAAGACTTCCCCAGTTATAAGATCATACCCTGGTGATTTTCTGTGTTGAAGGAGTTTAATTTCCCTGTGCATTTCTTTGGGAGTTACTAATTTTATGTCGGACAGATCATTTTGCATTGTTTCAAACGATATGTCTTCGGTGTCAAGTCCAATTGGATGAAATATTTGCTCTAGGTGGAGTGCAAATCTAGTAGCTTTTTGTTCATTATTAACGGCCCATTGTCCAGTTTCATCTCTAATTGGTGGAATTTGCGTAATAGGTCTTTTCAAGCTTTTTGTGGCTTTCCATAAAGAGTAATCAGTAGTCCGATCACACGTTAATTGGCTTAGATATGTACACATCGATTCATCTTGGAACTGCTGTATTTGCCTAGTAAGTTTTTTTGTCAGGTTATTTAAAAGTGTTTTGTCGGCAGGAAACCTCGTTCGCTGCCACTTTTGTCTCTGTTTCCTTTTTTCAGCGATGAGATTCCGAATTTCAATAGGGTAGTTGGTACTTACAACTCTTCGTTTTAATTCCGGTGTATTTTTCCAGGCACATTGTTGGATGTTTGTCACAAGAGTTTTTACTTCTGTTTCTAATTGTTGCGGGTACTTTAGGGGGACTTTTAAATTTATAATGGAGTCCAAGTCGTACTTAAAACTTTCCCAGTCGGTTCTTTTATTAACCAAAGATGGGCGCTTCTCTCTTTGCAATATGTTCTCACATACTGTTAATAATATAGGCGAATGGTCGGAGTTCATGTCATAACCGCCTTCGATGTGAAGGAAGTTTGTTGGAACGTTTTTATAAATAAAGAAGTCTATTAAGTCTGGGATTTTCTGTGAGTCAGTAGGCCAATATGTCGGCTTCCCTGTTGATATGACGTCACATTTCATATTTCTGATTGCACATAATAGTTCTTTACCTTTTGTTGTTGTAAGCCTGGACCCCCAATGGGTGTTTTTGGCGTTAAAGTCACCTCCAAGAATAAATCTGTTACCAATTTGTTTAAATAGATTTTCGTATTGGTTAGACTTTAATGAGTATCTTGGCGGGCTATATATAGAAGACACGGTAATGGGGTAACGTTTGGTTGTTACACACACCGCTACTGCTTGTATTTCATGCTCTTCATGTTTAAATTGTTCATAATGACAGATGTTTTCTTTTATTATAACTGCGCTGCCTCCTCTGGCTTTGTTATCTGGGTGTAAAGCATGGTATATGTTGTATCCTTTAATTTTTATGAAAGATTCCCTAGTGAAATGCGTTTCAGATATAAGACATATATCAATACTTTCTATATTTAGGACAACTTGTAGCTCATTCTGATGGCGAAGGAGTCCATTAGCATTCCATGCCATAACTTTCAGTGACTTAATCATTGTGTTTATTTGTATATAGCAGCATTGGTGCTATGTTCCAATTTGTATAATCTTTCATCAAATGATGTTATAATGCTTAAAATTTTGCTAATCTTAGCGTCTAAAGCGGATGTTGGCTGTGTCTGTGAATGCGACTGTGGTTGTGCCTCAACACATTTTGTGATTTGGGCAAAAGACTGACTATGGGTAACGAATTTAGAAGTAATACCTTTTTTACCCGGATTTGCCTTTGCACCCAATTTTGTAGGGGCTGACTGTGCTTTCGTAGCTTTATTTCTAAGGGTTTGTAGCTCTTTAGCTACCATACAGCCTCTGTAGCTTGCAGGATGTGCCTCGCCACAGTGGACACACTTTGGTTTAGCATCTGCAGGCTTCATGCAGTCTTTGGTTAAATGTTTGCCGGTACATTTCACACAACGGGGCTCTTTGGAGCAGTATTTTTGTGTGTGACCATAGGCTTGACATTTTTTACATTGCGGTATTAATTTACCCGCTTTCAAAGGTTGTATTTCTACTTTACAGCCAAGAATAGTCTTAATTTCGTATATTTTTTTTATGTCTTCATCTTTATTAAATGAAAGCATGAACATATTGAGTGGTATTTTGTCCCTCCAGCGTAATTTGTTTACCGCATCGAGGATATTGTAACCCTTTGTTGACAGGTCTTCAATTATTCTAGCAGGCTCGCAAGTAGAGGGTAAACTTTTAGCCATTATTCTAATCGGCCTATCTTGTTTATTTTCATAAGTATGCCAAAGGCATTTCTTTTCTGAAATCAACTTAGTAATGATTCTATAGGAATCTTCGTTGCATGCGTTTATTTTAACGCTGTCAGCATTCCTCATTTTTATTGTGAATGAATCTGCCGAAGCACTTTTCGACAAGAGATCGTAAAATTGTTGGTAATTTTTAACATTTTCAACGATGATGGGTGGCGGTTGTGGGGCCTTCTTGACCTTTTTGCCTACTTCTTCGCTGGAGCTTGCTCCTTGTTGCTTAGGTGGGGTCAGCGATTGGTTCAGCTTCCTTTTCTTTCGATTCTGCTGACGTATCCACTCGGTTTCGTTAGCAAGCTCCTCTTCGTCTGTCTCATATCGGACTTGTTCAGAGGGTTTTTCCTTACACAAAGGTTGTTGTTCTAACGTGTCATTCTTTTCCTGGACTAATTTTAATTGCTGCTGAAGTTCGGTTATCTGACCTTTTAGCGCCTCTACCAAACTCTCTAGCTTCTTACGTTGGGCCGATTCTTCTGTAAGATGTTTATACAGAAAATGTTCTGTTTCAGTTTTTAATGATATCTGGGTGGAAGGCATGTTTATTTGGTGTAAATTATGCCTTTAAAATAGTCGCATTACACATGTTTAATTATAATTATTCACTAATTGCACAATTTCAAAAACTAGGTCATCACGATGACCGATGTCGGACACTCGCGACGACTAGTATGCTGCCTCAGCGTTTTACTCGAGTGAGAACTAGAGCAATACGCACGCGGGCGTTTACAACGGTTGCCGAACGCTGACTATGCTAGGGATACAGGTGATCTTAAAACCCTTATGTAAAAAAAATAGGCAACACGTGTGATACCTCTAGTAATGCAAGCGTCCACAGGCTACGGTAACTGCTTACCATCAGGCGGGCAGTATGTTTGTCTGCCATTTAAGTAGTATAAAAAAACATAAACCCGTAACTTGTACAAACACAGTACAGCTTTGACAACCCTATTTCTAATCCCATTCATTCACCGCACACGCATTGTACTTAACCTTTACTTTGATATGTAATGAAGATGTAAATTGTATAGTAGGCAGCCCTATTAGGAATAGAGGTGGGATTTAGTTGTAATTTATTCGTTTATTAATATTAATTAGAAATGATAACTAGGCAAGTACTTCAGGGAAATATCTAGGTTAATACTTAGTAATTGTCAAGAAATAAAATAGGATGTTGAAAAATGTATTTCTTGGGACAACTCTACACTGTCATCTGAATACAAACTAGGCAAAGACTATATACTGTGGCAAGCAGACAATTGGTAAATATTGGTAGACACAGAACAAAGAATCATACTTGTCTATGTAGTGATGGATTAAGTATACAAATGTCACCATCCCGTTCCATCCCAAGGGTGTCGTAAGAGTCGACTGAGGGAGTTAGTCAGGTAGACAATATCCACTGCAAGAGAGGGCAAAACTCGAAACAAAACCCGTCAGGCCACAATGGTTTAGTAGGATAATATCTCTCCAATTGTATGGAGGAGACCCGTGCCGGGCAGTAGAACGTTTATGGGTTGAGATGATGAACCACATAAAAGATTTGACCTGGGTGGGAACAAACTTACGACGAGCTTAGCAAACAAGTTTACTCAGCACTAAACCAACAAGACAGCCAAGATAAATAGGGCAAAGTAAGCCAAACGCTTTAAACTACTATCGGTAAATATACAAGTTACAACTGAGAAGTGTCACCCGTTATCCGATCTTGAAAAGATCGATAGTTATTTGAATAAAAGAACGAAACGGCAAAAGCAAGAAAAAAATACTAACTGGCACGAAACAATAGCCGTTACGAGCGGCGCGCTGAAAGCCCCATGAGCTCGGTGATTCGTTAGCAAAAAGAGAAAAAAATGGTCAGCTACGAATTTGTTACTAGATGAAGGTTTCGCACTAGATATTTAAGTGAGAAAACTGTACAGGATTGGAAATCTTTAGAGTAGTTATTATGGTGAAAAAATTTGATGTGGAAGAAACTGAAAAATTCCACAAAGATGACAGACAAATGTACTAGAAACGCATCTTTTATTTCATACCTTCAAAAAAAACTGTACATTTAATTTACGGACACAAAGTACACCCAGACTCAAAACAAATTTATATGGATCACAAAAAGTTTTGCCCCGTGTGCGAATGTAACTCTTAACACGGGCCCCGATAATAGAGGCAAAGTTATTACTTTAACTACATGGTCTCGCGCTAAATAAATATATGCAAGCAAACAAGAAAAAGTTCAACATGAATAGAAAATAGATTAATAAGAAATAATTTTAGTAAAAAAAGTATTTAAATACGATGAACTTTCATAAAAACTCCCCCACTCTGCCTCACTTACAGACTTATAGCTAAAGTGCATCATGACTATTCTAATAAGCTCAAACACGGCTAGATGACATTGTTTTATTATGGAGCTCAGTTGCCTACTTTTCAATTCTACCTTTTTGATTTGCTACATTACATTTGCTTTGTAGTATTTGTTAAAAAACTTTAATGGATCGCCATCCGTAAAATACTTCTCATTGAAAGGTTCAGGTAGCCTTCTGTAGTATTTTTTATCAGTTTCACTTTACCAAATGTCACTTTTTGAATATTTGCATTCATTATTTATTTTTTTGTAGAAAATATCAGAATCGTTATATGCATGCCTATAATATTTAATGCCCTCGATATCTCATCCCATCATCAGCTTTTGATAAAACTGGGACCCAATTTTCAATTCATAAATGACGGAGTGCGGTAACAAACATAACCTCCTCGTGTTTGAAGTCGGTTTAAAATTATGGATCGACTTATAAATTTATAGCTCCGTAGCTTTTGTATTTTTGAAGTACGTGTTCGACGTTCAATTTCATTTATGTTTTTTTTTCTGTTATTTTTAGTATATTTTAGCTTCAAGATTAATTTTATTACTCGGAGCTTTTCATGTGGTTTAAGCATGAAAAGCTCCGTGTTTAGATTGTATTTGTCGTAGGGTATGTCATCACATACCCTACGATAAATACAATTAGGCCATCTTAGCATCAAGAGATTCCATAGAAAGTAACACACAAATAGTCTTACACCCGAAATGTACTACTATCTTTCGGCTGTTGGTTAAAACACGATTGTTTATTCGTTCAATCAAGCGACGGATTCCTAAAAAACAATTAAATAGTTCATACGCTGTGTTCGTGACTGCTTCATGTCTTTTAACATTCGTCTCCGTTACACTGACTACCATTTACACTACACTCGCTTCCATTTTATTGTCCCTCGTATGTTAATTTGGATATCGGGGATTTGACAGCGTCTATGCATGTATATTACTTTTTGTCGTGCTCATATTCATAACAAAGGGTTGGATAAAAGTGGTATGCTTTGAACATTTTAATTTTTTGATGAGCTTTTTCTAACGTGTAATTTATGTAGTGAATATGGTTTCATGTTTTCGCTACGGTTAGTAATTTGAATTGAGTGTTTAACATTTAAGCTTACAGCCTGTATTTATTTACGATCTTAATTTAAATTTCTAATAATGCCAATCCTATAGCTAGGTAATAAAGTTGACATCATATGAATTAAGCTAATATTCATATGATGGTAGTACGGTTCCCGGACTTTTCTCAGCTCACTAGAGCAAGATAGACGATCACGCAATTCGAAAGCGCATAGACACTCCAAATAGAAGCGACCAATTTCGTCGATGCAAGTTGCTCCACATTCCAATGAGGAATAATTAAATATGCAACACTTAGAAAATCACTTAGATTTATAAATTTTAATTGATTTATCACTGCTTGCTGAATACCTTTTGCATTCAATTTAATTCTCTCTATCTAAAACTTATAATAGAGTTACTTTCAACACGAACATTAAATTTATTTTGTGTGGGAACCGTGAGAGTCAGAAATTTCTTGAATATAACCAAATGACGTGTTACCGTCGTCGCCCTGTATTTATCACCACCCATAAAAACTTAAATTTGGAATAATTTTCTGTCACATTCCAAACTTTTATTTGGTAATACCCCAGAGCAATTCCTACTTTGTTTACAAATAAACTTGGCGTTGAAATTGGGAAGGAAAAAGCTTTTCGAAAGAGGATAGGTAAATCGATTTATGCAAAACAGATAGCGCTTTTTGTATGCAAATTTTTGTTGATTTCCCAAAGATTGAAATCGTGGTATTGTGAAATGGGAAATATTGATTATCTACCGACAATAAACAACGCGCCCAGTGCTTGTTTAAAATAATCATGAATTATTTAATGTTCATTTGAGAGAAATATGTAATTTTACACTTGCTGGTTCATGCGGTGTTTTGTGTGGTAATTCGCTAATTACGCTTGACAAGCAAATTAGTACAATACCTTTGAAGGGTTTACTTATGTTTAGAAAATGATAATATTAAAACTGACATCATATTGGCTCATTTTACTTATTATATTTTAAATAATGTAAATAATAATTAATGTAAAGTACACGAACATTAGACCTCATTAATGTTGACCTATATAATTTATAATGCTATTGTAATATATTTACGATATAATTTAATAGAAAGCAGCAAACATTTGGCCTTTAGAGAGTTGCGTTGTATAATAAAATGAAAATGTATAAAAATGAATTATCGCCCTTCAACCGTCTCCGCAGTAGGTAAATTAGGAACCGCTAAAACCTCGCCGAGGTGATAAATCTCTGTCGAATTCGTCAGCCAACAGTTTTATTTCTTTTTCCCTTTCGCACCGGTTTTCTTTTGAACAAAGTTATTCAGCCACTGGATGGACGCACGTTTATGTCTGCTTATACGTACTGAGCTACATTCTGAAGAAAAATTGTATTCTTTCTTCGTCTCTCAACTTACATTGTTCTTGTTAGTTGTATAACAATTGTCTTTTTATGTAGTTGTGACAGTAGTATTTATAATTATAACAGGACATTCATTTGCATTTAACGTATTTACTTTATAATATTATTTAGTAGTAAGTATATTTTAACGGGCAACCGATGGACAAGGTCAGCTCAGGACTGAACGATGTGGAGGACTGACTGAAAATGATTCAATACATACCTTTCCTAGGATTTATATGGAATGATCGTCGATGAAGTCTGATGAGACGGAAATCTGACACGACCGCATAGAGATCAGGCATAGGATCATGGCTTTTCGAAGCACGAGGTTATAAACAACGCTATCTGTCAAAATTCTGGCAACTATTTTGTAATATAACTTGACAGATTCTAATGTCTATTTATTGGCACAACTCGGGAATCAAACCCAGGTCCTTACTATAATACAATTTTCAGATCGGTAGCTAGATATGTACATGTTTGTCATCTACGTTAAAGATATTCCTAGCGCAAAAATACAATAATAGCAACCCATAATTATGTTCACTATTAGGCATGGTACATACATTCAACAAAATAAAAAGGACATAGAAACCATAAACAACAAAACCGTAATTGTATAGAAGGTAAACATGCCGTTACCTTTATACGAGTATGATTATATCGATGCATCAGTTTATATTCTCACATATTCGATTCATAGCTCACTAGACATATATTAGTTGGCTGTCACTCGAAGAGCGGGGGACATCCCCCGCTCTTCTTCTTCGCTTCCTATTCGTACACATGTACGAGTAGGAAGCAAGCGGGATTGGTGCGGTGCGGCACGGTACGACACGACATGGAGCGAAGACGCCTTTACTCGCGACGCGCTGACGCGATTTGTTCCTGAATTGCATTGTTCCGCCGACACCTGGAATCTGGATTCGGTTAGCACAACCTTTTCCGAAAAAGATTTGTTGTTACCTATTTTCTTCGGGTGAATTGTTGCTAGCTACGGATCAATTTAACAACATTTCTTGGAGAATAACTAGATGGTGGAATAAGTAAGACACGTAGCTGGGTTTCTATATTATTACTACACGTCTAGTGTAAGCACTGAAATATAATGAAGCAATTAGTGTTTTCTGGGAAGACAACAAAGATGTAACCTAGTTATGAATAGAGATGAGTTTCAGATACAAACTCATCTCTATTTCATCTTTAATTTTTATGTTTTTTGTATTAATTTATATTAATTATAATGAGTTCCTATCATTTAGGATACCTATTAATATGTAGGTATGTACCGGATTTTGGTCAGTGGCGTGGGAGATATTATAGTGCACAAATGTGTGCACAAATATAGGAGCAATCTTTTTTATAACTTTTATAATACGACGCGACGGCAATCCGTCGGACTATGAAAAACTAATACTAATTTAACGAAGTGGGGCACCATACTAGCGAGCAAGCCCGACTGAGGAAGGACCTCCACCTTACAAAAGACCACAGCCAAATAACTATACACAGCGGTTTATGTGTTATGTATTATTTATTTATTGCGATATAAGAAACATACAGTACTATAGGTAATAACAATAGGAAAGAAACAATAATGTTAGCAATGTCACCAAACAAGTTTCTAACAATTGGATAATTATGTATTATGTACCTATTGATGTCGGTCATTTTGCTGGAGGCCTGCCCACGCTGCGTCTTAAAGTTCGTGGTTACTAGAGAAACTATATGCGTTAGCGGTCATCGATCCAGTGAGCTACGTGGCTATTTTCGAACGACAAGAGCTATATCAATATGTAAATTGTTATTATAAATAAATTGCGTAAGAACATATATCATCCAAGAGTTGTATAAAACTCGGAGCGTCTGGGTGGCTTAGGGGAAAGGATCAAACTTTGACGATTTAGTGAACTTTCTATAGCTTATCTACTCTCAAAAGATATTCAGCTTTTCCCAATTTTAAACAAAGCATTTATAATTAAGATTAAAATACTGTTTAATATAATTGAATAATAATAATTTAATGTAGTTACTGAATACGAATTGTAATAAACTTTTTCAATTTACTTAATGGAATGGAAACGATTTTATTTGAGGTTTACATCACGGTACTTCTCATGTAAAATGTATTATAAGTAATATGTAACGAGTGTATTTTGCATGTCCTGTTACCTTTATCCCAGACATAAAAAGGGTGTTATAAGTTTTAAGCTGTCTGTGACGTATTAGTTTAAATTTCAAGAAAGAAAACCAATTGATAATAGTTATTACGAATATAACTAATTAGATGAAATTTGATTATGCGGTCAACCATCCATATGGTTACCGCGCCCTTTATATCTTCATACGTTAATCGTTTAGTCGTCAGCGAGTATGATGTTATTCCTGACTACGAGCTCAGCACTTAGGTGGAAAGTATTTTAAATAAAAAACGAATCTGTGTATACGATAGTAATACACAGATTCGATATGTAAAATAATACCTACATATACATATACATATGTTAAAAATAATAATATACCTAGTAGATAAATTAAAAGCCAAATTAAAAGTACCCAGAATCGACGTTAATACATGGAGAGGTTGATGAATGTAGAGGAGACAAAGGAAATATATTTGGATCGAAGCAATTGGCGGACCATAGTCTCTGCCTACCCCGCTGGGAGTCGGGCGTAATGATATGTATAATAAATAGTAATAATAATAGTTTATTTCCAAATAATATTACAATCCACATTATAATTAGGTAATACATATGAATCTATATATAATTAGGTATATTGTTTTTATAATACAATGTGGGCTTTCCGAAACTCCCCACACCAGGCATTGCCTGTTCCGCAGGGAGTTTACATTAAGTTTCCTTGATTGTTAAATGTATTATGTATGTATGTATTCCTCAGGTATAAAGATGTACTAAAGTGTCACATGAAAAAGTGCGATATTGAGCCCTTACAGTGGGAGCAATTAGCTACTCGACGACCTGAGTGGAGGTCTCTGGTGAAAACCAAAGTCAATGACTTTGAGGCGAATCGCTGCTCTGAGCTAGATGCTCGACGCGATGAACTGAAAGCACGTCCACCCTGTGCAATCAATTATAATTACTGTAATGGTGTGCTCACCTACCCGCAATGTGCGCGTACGTTTAGCAATAAGATCGGCTACATTAGCCATATTCGAGCACATCAACGCCATGGCCGAAATCGGTCGAGGAAGTAGTAGTAGTAGTACGTATGTATGTATTATAACCTCTATTCTTTACAATAAACAAAGAAACATTATTTGTAAAAAAAAATAACGAAAATAAACAGGTGAATGTCGCTGATGTGAAATGAACGTTCCTTATAATGTAGTTTATTTATAACTGTACCTTGGCTCTTGTGATTTTAATTGCACATACATGTATATAAAAAACGCTGCAATCAGGTTTTCTAGTCTACGTTAATACAAGTATTTTAAGACGATACGGCGATATCATCGAATGATTTATACCAGCTATTTATAACAGTAAAAACCGTGAAACTCAGAACGTCAAAGCTTTTGAAGCGAGCCGCCGAAGGTCTCTAAATAGATTTCATTTGGATTCGCTGATTAATAGGCCCGTCGTCAGGATATTTTATCTTAGGTATTTATAACAGCTGAGACCAGTGTATGTTACGAGCTATGAATAGAAGAGGATAGGAATCTTATTAAACAATAAAAAAAGAAAACCTCATGTATCGTATTTGACTGCCTTGGTGGTTCAGTAGTCGCAGTATGCGCCTGCCGTGCACGGGGTTGTGGTTGGGTTCGATTCCCGCACAGGTCAAAACTTTGTGTGACCCACAAAGTGTTTTTCTGAGTCTGGGTGTAATTTGTGTCCGTTAATTGTATGTTTGTAAAGTCCCCCGCGACACAGAGCTTGTTCTCCAGTGCGGGTTTGTCTTTAAAATATATATATATATATATATATAAATAATATATTTTTTAAGGATGAATCAAGGCAAGTACGGATGAGAAGGAGGGACTTTTTAACAACCAAGAAAGTAAGAAATTCTCAAACTATTGTTTTAAGACAACTCCTGTAATAGTATCTAGGAATCGAACTCACGACACTGGCGTGGTATTTGGTACATTAGATTGGTATGTACTTACGAGTACGTATCCCGATGAGCGAAGTAAATTTATCATAATCTAATGTCCGAAGTGGAATTTTTGAGTTTAGGATCATGAAAAATTCAGCGTTAATGAATATTAAACATAAGGAAAATATCAAATTTTCCTTTTAGCAACACTTTGTAATCGAATAATTTAACGGTACATAATAGGTTTTTTGAATTAACATGTAGATGAGAAACAGGTCTGTTTCATCATATATATATAGAGTTGTGAGAATCTGCAGACAGCATTGGAGTGAGACATTTATTTAGTGTAGGGTAGCGAGCGAGGGGAGAGGAGGGGTGTAAGGTGTAGTGTACGGGGGATGGCTAACGAGTTTCTGTCTGATGTTTGTGAAGTTCGCTCCGGGTCACGCTGAGTCGCCGAGCACAGTCCGCGTCCGCAGCGACGACACCGCGCGCCGGTCAGCTAATGAAATATCCGTTAACCTTAAAAACTTACTACTTCTTTATTGACGAAGTTTAACATATATATATAGACTTCAATATTGGCAATGCCAGACTGTAATGTTGGTTGAGTGGCTTAAGAGGTCACCTCTTCATTTATGACTGCTCGGCGTGTTGTGAGTTTCGGGACAAAAATAGTGAGATCCATAAATGATTGTCCCGAGTCTGTTTGTACTTTGTGTCTGATAATTGTATGTTTGTAAAGTCTCCTGCATCACAGCACTTGTTCCCTACAAGTGCGGGAGTTGTCTTTTTAAATAATAAATTGCAAGAGAGGTAGGGCACCATACTAGCGAGCAAGCCCGACTGTGGAAGGACCTCAAACTTCCAGAAGACCACAGCCAAATAACTACACACAGTGGTGTAGTTGTGTTCCTGTGTGTGAGTACAGATCTCTAACGCTCATTTTGGGATGCGTTTTGAAAGAAACGTATCCTATCCCAGGGATACTCAAAATTATCTGTTAATAACTGGCCTTGCTTAATGGTTTCGATAAACACAATTATGAAGTACTAAAACTCAAGTTACAGCGAAATTAATTACAAATTAAAAGTATCCACAAAAAATAATTATAATTAATTTGTTATCTTGATTTGTATTAAACTAAGTTAAGAATCATTTAAACTTTTTAGTAAGCTAGGAAATCGGTTAGTAAGTTAGTTTGGTGGGACGTTTTCCGCACTTGGCCACTCAAGTGGGTCTTTGTGCGTAAGTGTTCCTTATTGGCTATTCCTGCCAACCCAAGTTCCTCCAGAAAGCCAGCAGGCCGCCGAAGTAGCTGCAGTCTTATGGTTGTAAGTCCGTAGTTCTAAAAACTCACGATATTATAAGCTGATTTCATTGTGTAGGTTTTCCTGCACGATTATGGTGAGTAATATAAAAAGCGGAAAGTGCTGCTAGGTCCACGTGTACCAGAGTACAGACCAAATATATTGTGCATATGTTGAATTAAAATATGGCCCATTAAAATACTTGTACTCACATACATATATTAATGGTTCTAAACAATCTACTTTTAGGTTTAACATATACCATAAATAGGATTGTATATACATTTTTAAGTATATATTATTTTCAGTTATGTTCGACACATGTAAGTATGTTTATCAGTTGTCTGATTACCATAGTAAAAGCTCTGCCTAGTTTGGAATCAGATGGCGGAGTGTGAGATGTAAGAAAATATTATTATATCAGAACTTAAACTCACTACACTCGATACATCATTAGCAAAACTCGCACCTCATTTTAATAATTTTGTTATAAATATAAGTAGGTATTAAAATAGGCGTAATAATAAATTGCTTTTATCCATAAACTATAATACATACTTGTGGTTACACGGGTTGGTCGCAAATGTGTCTGGCTCGTATATTTCACGTAAATATTTATAGCGAATCACAATACACGTCACGGTGTGTGCGGACCAATTTTTATGTCAATAAAATATCGTAGGCAACGTTTTATTTTTATTGAGTCAGGTATATCCAATTTCTAAATTTGGCTTTGAGTATCTATGACAATTTCAATCCTATCATGCTGTTTTATTTTGTATTTTTATGTATAATTTTACACATTCTGTTTTCTTATAGATGGTGTTTTTATTTGTGTCGAATTGCGTTTTTTTAAGAATGATCTTTTTAAATAAACATAAAAAAACGCTATCTAATATAGATGTTGCCAAAATACACCAAATATATTTTTATCTTACTACTTCTATAAATACTAAAGTTTCGGTTACTAATGAAATTTAACACAGAGATAGATTAATCTTGAATAGCCCATACTATAGGCACAGTATTAATACACCGTGCCATAGCCTACTTTGTATCCCGGAAAAATGTTTGATTGCCGTGGTACAGATTTGTTTTAGTTTTCGCGGGTGATCAGCGGGCGAAAGCCAGTATTTTAATATGTATATACCTACAAGAATTACTCGTTTAAAGTTATAAGATTCGGAAAGATTTGGAATGAACTGAAGGTACGATACAAACAATAATTGTGTGTGCGTGCGTGAGTGCGTGCGTGCGTGCGGGCATGAGTGCGCGTGCGCGTACGTCTATGTGTGTGTGCGTGAGAAAGGCACATTGTAATATCTGTGAATTTGACGAAAGTTTACGACATAATGACGTAAACGTACGTCGAATCCCATTCCATTCAACTGACTTGTTTAGAGGCTCTGATCTGATGATCTTTTTATAAAGATGACTCCCTTAAGCTTGTGTCGCGGGAGACTTAACAAACATACAGTTCATAGATACAAGGTATCTACATCCAACCACGGAATAACTTACATAAATATTTGTGTCATGTGGGGATCGAACCTATAACACTGAAACCGGTCTCAGTGGCAAGGTAACCTCAACCACAAAGCCTTAAGTACTATGCATAATTTTGCGGACAGTATGTTTGTGTACCTATATTTTCTGTCATAATAGCAAATACACTTGTAAGCGTTTAGTACAACAGCACCGAATAGTATCTTCTAGATTATGCGTGTAAAGCTATGGTACTATAGTAGGTAGAGTGCTATGAATATTTTGGTCCACGAGTTTTAATAACAATATAGGTAGGCAACCATTGGTGCTTTGCGCCGAAAGCCGCCAGATATAGATTAATAAATGGTATGTTTTTCTTTTTTTATTTGACTTACGTGGCAAGCAATTAAAAGGGCTTTTTTTTTGAAGAGGGGAAACGCTTTACGCATACCGCCCCGCTCGGGGAAGCGAAGCAGATATGTCGGACTCTCCGGCCGGCATACCGACTAAAACACCCCTGTACCTACACCCGCCTTCACGGGTGGACCACCGGAACCTGATATGACGTCAGTGGTCCACCCAGCGGCTGCCAACGCTGCGCGGGCTCCACTCTAGTGACAGCGTCCAGGTGCACCGGGAACGCAGTCCCTCTGCGAAAAGATGCGGGTGAGAGGCTCGATGCCCCGACATATCTCACCCGCAGCCTCACTATGGCGGCATCAGGCGCCCATAAGCGCGCTGACGCCGCCCAGTTCGCCGGCGACGGATCGTATCAGCGAAGATACTTTCCTCCCTGATCCGCTCCGCCACCGTCTTCTGCGAGATGACGTCCTCACAGAAGGATGCGATATATACACCGATGACTGCGACGAGGTCCCGCACCGCCCAAGCCGGACACGACTCGAGCGTATGCTGCGCCGAGTTGTCGTCGCAGTCACAGTGATGGCAGACAGGACTCGGTTCCCTCCTAGCGACCTTGTGCAGGTAATGCCCGAAGCAACCATGCCCAGACAAAACCTGCACCAGTCGGAAGGAAAGGGTCCCGTACTGCCGCCCTGCCCACTCCGACAAGAACGGTTGGAGCGCCTCCACGGTCCTGAAACCGGCCCGTAGAGCCGACTTGACCTCTGGGCCATGATGGCCCCGCGGGCGGCCTCGCGCCACTCG
The DNA here is from genome assembly GCA_947095525.1 of Trisateles emortualis. Taxonomy (NCBI): domain Eukaryota; kingdom Metazoa; phylum Arthropoda; class Insecta; order Lepidoptera; family Erebidae; genus Trisateles; species Trisateles emortualis. The sequence continues at coordinate 8,625,579 of OX352736.1, read as the reverse complement.
CGAATTTTTAATCCCAAAAGCAATTTTACGGCCTGCCTGGTGGTAAAAAGTTACAGTAGGCTATGAATGCTTGCAATACTATTTCGTATCTGTGAATAGTATGTTTGTTAGATTTATAACCCTTTGCTTGAAGTATGGAATAATAATTCGAACTATTTATGTTTTAAAGAGGTAAAGTTTTAATCTCTAAATTGATGTTTCTATAGATTTTTAGTGTTATCATGTAAAATCAGACTACTTAGATATTACAGTCATAATTATATTGTATACTGTTACTGTAAAATAAAAGTAAATTAAGTAAGTAATTATTTATAGAATTAAAAAAACAAACAAAAAGAATAACAAAATAAGATACATAAGCATTGTTATTGGTGGTATTCAAATTATGTTTTCGTGATGAAACATAAATTGGAATACTTTACATTGTACCTTTGGTTTATTTACTTCGTTTAAAAATAATGAATGTTATTGTGTGTCAAAACAATTTAGTTTTTACAAAAGCAATATAGCTTTATGGTAAGATTAATCCTGAATAACAAACTGAAAACATTGTATTTGTTTTTTTATATTTTTAATACATATGGGTATATAATATCACGTAGCTGATAAAATAATATAGGTACTATCCCGGGAATCTTTGTGGCATAAAAAAAGTTTCTTGCCTGTGGTTGTAAGGTGACGTTTAACCACTGTCGGACTTGCTAGCTAACAAAATGGAGTATATAAAAATAAATCGCTAAATGTGTTGCTAAGCGCAAATCTCGAGAACACCTGGCCCTCTAGACAAGTGGCATAAACGGTAGTCGAATTGAAAAGTCAAAAAAGCAAATGTATGGGATTCGACGTAAGTTTACGACATTATATCGTAGATTTACGTCAAATCCCATACATTTACTTTTTTGACTTTTCGTTTCGACTATCGCTAATGCCACTTGACTAAAGGGGCTGAGCCTCTAGACAAATGGCATAAGCGATAGTCGAATCGAAAAGTCAAAAAATAAAATGTTTGGGATTTGACGTAAGTTTACGACATTAAATCGTAGACTCACGTCAAATTCCATACGTTATATTTTTCGACTTTTCGATTCGACTATCGCTTATGCCACTTGTCTAGAGGCTCTGAGCCGATTTCGCTGATTACTTTTTTGCTATGTTCGTTATTGCCAGAAGAAGGTTCTTATGTAAAAAAGAATAAGAAAGTAGACCTGAAAATAGTTTCACCCGGGCGAAGTCGGGGCGTGCCACTAGTATTTTATAATTATGACTAGTCTTACACAAATTAGAAAATATAACGAAGTAATAAAAAAATGGGATATAGAATAAGCACCCTGTCGAAGTCTTCCCAAGAGACTATAGAGTTTTAGTAAAATAAAATTAAATGTTATATGTTATAAAACCTCCTTATCTCTCTTATTTTGAGAAAAACCGCGTGTGGCTGTAAGAGAAGTAAAAGTATCAAAATATTGTCAGACTCATCGCGGTAATCACATTCCCCTGTAAAGTTAGGCAATAAGCCTTATTATCTAACTTAAACCTATTTGAATATACTCGTGAAGCCATTGCCGCCATTTTAAATTCTGCTATTCTCTCATGTACTTGTTGCCGTATATATACGTACGTAGTTATATTATGAGCACCTAACGGTACAGTCGAAACAGCTTTTGAAGCGAAATTAAAACTGTTCCGGAGTTTTGTCTGTTTCCGCGATGATAAACAATGTTTCAATTGCAACGTTTTGTGTCGGAATAACGCCAAATAATCACAATATTGTGAGGCTCGACGTCATCTTTTTGTTGGGATTCACGTTAAAAGTTAAATAGACATTGTTGTTCATTTCCAAATAAAATGTTTCATTTGGTTCGTGTAAATATAAAACATTTATGTGGAATTACCAGTTTTTCATTATAATTGTACCTGTAGTAACATAACCTTCCCTTGCAATAATATTAGAAGTATACCTTTTTGTTACTACTACTCATTGTTAAATGAACAATTTATATATTATGTAAATTGTTCATTTAACAATGAGTACCGACATCCTAAGAACAGATATAAAATAAATACATTGCACAAATCGAGTGAGAACCGTGAAGCATGTTCGAGTCGTACAAAGTATTGAGGAAATTCGTTCGCGTTTTATTTTATTTCGACTAAGGATTTTCCGCCAGAGAGGTTCCAGGTTCCTCGGTCAGATAAAGTGCGCTCAAATATAAAGTTTCAATTTCCCCGCCGTCCGCGAGACGTGCGGTGCCTTCTGAAATGAATGACCTTTCTCATCTGTCCCTCTCACACTTTATTATATACGCTTTGATCGCTTCATTAATGCGTATTCAATATTAAATTCAGGAACGTGAAGTCCAAACATTTTTTCGCCAACAAAATATTTTGGTAAGTACTTCGTGTTGAACACCAGACAGCGCATATTTCCATTTCAGAGTTTCTGACTACACTCACTTTTTTGCGCCGCATTTGATTTTTACAAAGAAAAATGTATCTTTTTGCAATGAAAAGCTCACAAAATATAAATGTGCAGCAGAAATATGTACTTTTTGTATATATTCGTACCATTATGTAGTTGTCAGTCCAAGTGCTTATCTTGAATTTAGTAGTCGACTTGTAAATATTATATTATTATTTTTTTCAAACTTTTGCGCATACCACTGCTGGGCAAAGTTTTTCCACACCTCTCTATTCGATGCTAAATCTCCAGTTCTCCGCAAAGGCGTCCAGCTCATCATGCCAACGTTTTCAGGGTCTACCGCAATGACGGCGACGGCGTCTTTATGCATCTGTTCGGATGCATTCTGTAGGTGTGCCCCGCCTATCCCCATTTCACCTTGGTAGACTTGGCACCCACGTCAGCGATACCGATAGCTTTGATAATATTGATGTGGTAAAAAATCATAACAATCTCAACCTATCTGTCATGAATAATTCTTAAGCATGATAACCCGAAAATTCAATCTCCGAACAATGGGATCGTATTAGCATACAAAAGGTTTCACATATTTTACGCAAATCCGTTATATTTTGAGTTATCTTCTCCCAAAAAGGGAATGTTTTTCTCCTGACCTGTGAAATAAATTTTATTTGAGACATAGCTTGTTAGCAAGTAGAGGTTGGATTGTTTGAATTATTAATTTTTAATTGACCGACACGCGCGGCTGAGATTAGGTTCAATGAGTTTCATGTTGAAAATTGTTACTTCGCTTTACCTTCGCAAGTGAACGGAAGAAACTTTCCGGGTATGTGTGTTGTGTACATTTCTTTATGTGAGTTACATACAACCTGTAGTTTCGGACTTGTGTTCGAAATCAGGTGGTTATTTTGTATCATGAAGTGTTTCCGTATTGCTGTAGCAATCACGTTTGTGTGCAGCTGAGGCACGCTCCGCCACAGTGCGCCTCGTTCTGTCTCCCTGTCAAATTGTCCATGTTTTACACGCTGTTTGTATTATCCACCGTCCAAACTGCGGTTTTGAATAATTTTACTATACACACGACAGCGAAATATATTTATGTTTTTGTGCCTTAACTAGTTGGAGCTTTCCCCTCGTGAATTTAATTACACTTAAGCTAAAATAACTTGTTTAACAGATGGTACAACAGTCGATGGTACAAATAGTCTAATTGAGGTTTTGTTTAATGTTATACAACACTTTGCTCTTATCATCTTCTTGTTTATTATAAGTTAATTGAGTAATTAATGTAACAGGTTCAATGTCTTTTAATATGATTTAAAATTCGTTTCTTAGTTAATTTCTTTTTTTTCTAATGCCGTACTCAAAAGGTATTAAAACGGAGTCCAATTGCTGTCACCTTGCCGTCCGTCTGTTATAGACCTGTAATTTTGATTCTATATTTTTGTAGAATGTCAACTTAACAGTTTTTTTGGGTCTTTTCAGGCCCTAAATACGATAACTACAGTCCAAATAAGATTACTACAGTCTTATAATTAATGACGCAATGTTTTTTTTGTTCTGAATTCAAATTTAAAGCCATACTAATATCATAGTGTAAAGAACCCTTTATTCTGAAAGAGTGCTTATACTGTGCTTATATTATAAATGTTGGAAAGTAAAAGTAAAGTAAGTAAGTTTCACGACTAATTGGCTGAACAGATCGTAATGAAACTTGGCGAGGAGATAGATTATATTTGTTGCGATAAAAAGATAAATTCAAAATAAAGGAGACGTTGTTGGTGTATGTTTTCAGCAGTTATTTAATTTCACGTTTGGCGGAGTCTCAATCAGGTTCGCATTCGGACCAATCATTCAATCAACATGTCCATAATTGATGGTTATCGCATTACGCGACTCGTTAGCGTTTGCCGTTGATTTTTGTTATCATTCGACCTTTTATTTGGATAATGATGAACGAATGAGAATTTAAACAGATTTCCTGACATATCTATCTGACAATGGGCAGGGCACATGGCTTACAAAGTCGGTGGCCGTTTGGATAAAAATGGTTTTGGAGTGGTATCCACGAACTGAAAGACGCAGCGAGGGCAGGCTTCTACCAAGATGGACTGACAACCAGGTAAAGATTGCAGGCAGACCAATTGCTGTAGAAATCTTTGGTATGTGTCTTTTTCTGCAGAAAAATGGAACCTATAAAATTGTCAAGAGACGGGTTATATACCTTAGATTTTGTCCGTGTGAGAATTAAGAATACAAATGTCATCACCTTGTTTTATCCCGATGATATCGTAAGAGTCGACTAAGGGAGTAAGTCAGGCAGACAATATCCACTGCAAGAAAAATAAAATCGAACCAAAACCGTTTACCAATCCGTCTGGCCAGCGTGGCATAGTAGGATGCCTCCAAGTTTATGAAGGAGACTCGTGCCCTGTAGTGCAGATGTTTATGGGTTGAGATGATGATGATAATACCTCGGAATATATCTGTTACTACATATATTTTCTGTCTCATATTACTGATAGGGTCTTTTAAAAAATGTTCTAAAATACGCAAAATGTTCCAATATATACCGTGTACTTAGGTACCTAATTATGTTAAATGTTTGTTTAGGACTGTTTAGTACTAATACAGAATCCGACTTTTTCTGCAAATTTACTCAAAACTTTAATCCGTTTAACTAACATACCCGTAAACTAAAGAAGCCAATATGATGTCAATGTTTATTCACCAGTTCTTAGCGTTCTAGTGTTTAAAATTCAAAGCAGATATTTTAATAGTATTACACGAAGTGTAAGTAAATGCAACTAAATTCAAACAAGTACAAGCGGTTCACGTAAGTGTGACACGAGGCAGGTTCACCTCCAAGAGAGTTGGTAACTTAATTCATTATAGTGCGCCGTGTTTGAGTTCCGTGAGCACTCTCCGGTTTCGGCCTTGTTTCGGCAAACGAATTCCTCCATCACCCACCCGCCACAGACGGGCCCGTACTCCTCTTACCTCCGAATAAACAACTACCTGATTGACACCTATACCATGCAAATTACTTGCGAGAACTTTTAAGGGTAGTACAACAGCGTCCTAGGTTCTGTCAACACATAGTTTAGCAAGTATATTATCTTCAACCGGGCTTCAGTGCAAACATTGTGACGACCTATTTGAATATTTTGGGCGAGTTGTAGACTTAGTTGGATTTGGAACTGGGTGTTGTTGTCGGCTTAGTCCACCCTCTGCGTATGTTAGTTATGTTAATTTTCAGCAAATGCTACAGTTAAATATTAATCGTTTTAGTACATGTAGAATAACATGACTATGTACATTAAATATTTTTAGTGGTTTATATACAAGTTTTAGTCCTGCTATTAATAATGAAAATTCTAGCTATCTAATATATTATTTGTAGTCAGTAATATGCTGTATACATAAATTATTTATTGATTCATTTAATAATACTTGAATTTCAATAGCCCATTCAAAGGTCGCAGGTCTAAAGTTGTTTAAAAGTTATTTCGTAAACTCAATTACTTAGAGCAAATGAAGGAGGATTAAAAGGCAATTTAAAATTTAATTCAATTATCGCGTAAAAGTTATATATAAAAAATTAAATTACAAAAGCGAATAGAAAGTCGAGCGTTGTTAAACTGTCACCAACAACGACAGTAAACAAATCTTAACTTAAATTGCATCTCAAATCAGCGAACTCTCTCACAGATGGTTAATTTTGTTATTATTAAGTTGACTTCGTTACATTCTATACAAAGTCACAATAGTGTGAAGAATCAGCGCCCGGCATCATTAGTACACGAACTGATAAGCGCTATGGAGGGTGCTCTTTGTTTCGAATCAAATTTAATCGATTTAAGTTTTTGATAAAAAGTTGTATTGGACATCGTGTAACTAAACTAGCGAGTTTAGTTTTACAAAGCATAGCAATCAAAGCTTAATTGTTCACGTATTACTTACTAACGATGCTGACAGTACATAGTTCGTTAGGAGACTCACAAAAGCAGGATTAACTAGCAATTCGAGAGGCACAACGAAACTGTATCAATAAAGCGATTGCCTGGGAAAATGAGCTTTGTAGTGTGTGATAATGAAAATGTGGATATGGTACTTGTTGATTTTTTTTATACAACTATAAAAACTCTCCTCTATTAAAAGACAGAGAGAGGGTTTAGGCCTTAATTCACACACGCTGGCCTAATGCGGGTTGGTGAATCAGACATATCTTTAGAATTTTTTCTAAGACATGTGGGTTTCCTCACGATGTTTTCGTTCGCCGTTAGCAGATGGCGAATCATTTGATTAGTACAGATTATAAACTCCACAAAGTGAAATTTATATTAGTACTGCCGCCCGGGATCGAACTCGCACTTCTTGCGTGCAAGTCTGTTACTTTCCCACTCAGCCATCACCACTGCTAGGAAAGGTCTACATCCTGCTAATCAATCACACTGTACACACTATTCATACTCCTATGTAGATGTCAAACATATTAAAAATACGTATCCGATTCAGAATCTCCCTGTTTTGTAGATCTTTATACATGTGCTTTTCTCTTCCTTTTTCCTATACCTATAGGTATATATCTATGTAAACTGTACCTATTTTTGACTCCTACGAAACTAGTATACATATAAACAGTTCAAATCAATTTTTACTAATTAAGTTTTTCGTGCTGAAGTTTCTCAGTAAAGAGGAGCATGGTTGGGTTAGTACTACCATAGTATAAGGAGGCGCTCATAGCTAGGTGCACTCGCTGATCGGTAAACGATCAGCGGGTTAAGCTACCAAGGGCGCGGTAACCCTATAGATGGGTGACCGCATAGATATAGATGGGTGACCGTGCTTCGGAGGGCACGTTAAAAGTCGGTTCCGATTGTTATCAGTCTCAGATCATGACAGAGGCCTAAATATAGGCGATCTAAATAACTCTGACACCAGGTTGGCCACTAACCAAACGATAAGAAGAAGAAGATAAGGAAGACTATATAGTGAGGACAATACCCCAATATGTCAAAATAAATCTACAACTCAGGATCAGGGCGCTCGCGCACTGGCACGGCGCCGCGCTGGGGGCGTCGGTTGCCCCTCCGTACTTATAATTATGGTAACTAAATTGATCCTGAGCGGTAGGTATATATTTTGACATAATGCAGCAGTGTCCTCACTACACTACCCTACACTATACAGAAAGTATCTCTATAACATTATGTTACTACCCTACAGTACCATCTATGTGAACATGGTTACTGGAGCACTTCGGATGCCGTCGCGCGCTATTCTGACAAATTCTTGCCATGGTTTGTACGTGGGGCAAGATTTTGTTGTAAAACCTGTAATGATTGTTCTCCGTTCTTTCTAAATTTACGGAGTTCTGCCATGCTCCCCTCGGGTGGTAGTATGATGATTTATAGCCTATATCTTACTAAAATAATTTGAAATCCGATTGGTAGTTCCAGAGATTAGCATATTAGATTGTATATTATTCTTTTGTATAATTAATGGAATTACAGGATTAGTTGATTATCATAATTTCTAAACATTAAGGCTAGTGCTCAAAAATCAAGACAAAACACACGTATTTCACAGACTATAATTAAAGTATGTAAATAACAAAGTCTATCATTCCATATTCAAATATTCATGTACAAACTACATACATTACTAAACTTAAATTAGGTTTACTAGCATGACACTGACAACGGTAGAAGGGCACTACGTCCTCTTGTCACCGCCAACATTTTTGTACTATAGGTAATCGAACTTTTTATGACATGCTTAGCAAAACACACACTTTATCGAGTTGTTAAAGAGGAAACAAGTTAAGAACAACTCATACAGTATAATACAATTAGGTTTTAAAGTATAAAACTGTACACTTAATTTCCCTCGACTCAACTCCGGTGCAGTTATCCGTGTTCCTAGACTTTGCTAATGATTTAAAGTTCGCCGACAGGCAACGGAAACCACGGATTTATTCTATAACGTTATAAGAATGAAGTTACAATTTTGCGAAAATACACAACGAAGTAATGAACAGCACTGCAAACGTCTACTTGTTAACTTTTAATGACCTAATAATGAGAATGTGGGGCAGAGCCACCAGTACGACTTCTGTGTTGTGTGACAGCAAAATGATACGAATAAAAACCATTTGTACCGAGTTACTATAAGGAAAAAAAGCTGGTTAAATAAAAAGGTTAGATAAACATTTCTTTTGACATTAATTTCTTATAGAAGGGGAGAAATTCACTTTTAAAAAAGGAAGTAATTTATATTGGCCGCTTTGCCAGTCGTTTAGTGAATCTATTTAATCGTGTGTTATTCAAAATATCTTCAGTGTCATGAGATAAGAGTGTAACCTCTCGGGAAATTACTGCCGAAATCTCGCCGCCCGCCTATAGACAGTTTGCTCGCCTCCTTTGTGCCTTGAATCAATTCCCGTAACTTATCTGCATATTTTATAATGCGAGACGAAGTGACGCTGCAGCATTCGGTAGGTACCCCCTATAGGGATTTCATCGTGTTTCGAAACGTGGGAAAGGGAATTACTAATAAAAGTTATCTACGAAGATAACTAATTTGTGATCATGCTAAGTTTATGGAATGAATGTTTCCCTTGAAACTCATCTATATTTTTCTCTACTAAAATGAAAGTAGTTCGCTAGTAGTATCTATCTATTAGCTTAAACGGGAATGTTTGAATTATCTTTTCGTTGTAGACAAAGTAATTACTAGTACGGGTTATATAGAGAGACTTCGTCTTATTAAACAGGTGTAGGATATCTCATAATTAATTTATGCTGCCGGTTAAATAAACATTGTTTTATACGGGCCCATAATAAACAAACAAAAGTTTCTCTTATGGGTAAGACTAATCCGCGGAATAAGTAGCTTCGTGTAGGTATACATAAAAACATACTTGGTTGAGGCTCTGGCGGGTGGCTCGGCGGCAGCGGTGCCGATCTCCCGAGGCGTTAGCAGTATTTTGTTGGTACCGCGCACCCAACTTTTAGGAGCAACTGGCGCGAGTCCGTACCGCAAATAGGATTACCGACAGACCTAGAAAGCCTGCGCGTGTCAGTTAATTCAATTTTATTGTCAATATAAAAACAAAGTAAACTTTTTTGTCCAACTTTGCTTTCTGTTTTGTAACTGTTATATATTCTATCACAATTGAAGAATGAGTCGTCGCCGCGTTGTTTTAGACGAGACTGATATTACTGAAATTGAACCATTCTAGGTACAATGAAACACGAAAGAATAGAACTTCTGGACGTCCAATTTTAACCAAAACTTGGACTGGACGAGCCTTTGAAGCCGGTAGTAGCGGTCCTAGCCGATTTATTCCAATTCTGACGGGGAGGCAATCAAAGCTTTTGCAGATTTAGATCGTCGTCCGTCGAAAAGTGAAACAACGAAGCCAATGAATGGTATTGTCGGAGTGAAGCGTACAGCCGTCTGCGGCTGACGATGCGACGTGACGTACCGAACGACGACTCAAATAAACGAATGCACGTACTACGTAACGATATGTCACAATAAAATCTACAGAGTTGACATACTTACTACACTCAGTTGCATGGATTTTTGTACGTGAATATTTTCTGAATTGCTTTAGAATTACATTAATTTATGTTTCGATCAGGTTACACCAACCGTGGTCACAAGCTGACAAACGTCAAGTAATTTAAAAGGTAAATAATTATTTATTACATACATACATATCATTACGCAAGTCTTCTATTAGGGTAGGCAACTAGAGACTATGGTACGCCAATTGCTTCGATCCATACATACTTCTTTCGATTCCTCTACATTAAGTGGGAATAAGAGTTTAGAGGTATATCTGTGGAGTCAGAATGCTAAACAGAATGAAAAACTATGACATAAGAGAACGATGGATGAAGGAAGAATAACAAAAGAGGTGCCTATATTGTGCGAGAATGAATGGAGATGTCAGTAGAGGTCACCCTAGGCGAACATACATTGGCCAAGTAGGTAGGTGATTTCCTAAAAAAGGACTAAATTAAAAGTACCCAGAACCGACGTTCATTTATTTATTTATTTTATTCATTATAAGCACGGTTATACCAATTACGCAAATAAGAGAAATAGTTAACAAAGAATACAAAAATATTAAAAAATTTAAATGTGTAAAATAGACTTAAAAATAATTAACACCCAGTCATGCGTTCATCTCACAATACTTCAGGCATTCAGACAAGATCACCTTTATTCAGATTGATTTATGAAGATTCATGCATGAAGAGGTTACCTTTAGATAACTTAATCTAATCGTGTCAATCAATACCCGAAGTATTATATAATGTTTATTTGTTAAAAGTGGTAATTGAACATTTTCTTTAATAAAGTATTACGGACAAGGTTACGATTCAAATTTAACTTTATTTTACGGTTGTTTTAACGACTTGAGATTGTTGATAAAACTCCACCGCATTGTCTTATCATGGCCCTGTAGTTAGTCTTAGACTTTGAGAATATTACAATATTGCCATTTATCGGTCATCATTTCAACTGCTATAAAGAGCTCTCAGTGAAAAACGATTACAATTCCACAGAGAAAAGAGGATTAAATGGAAAAAGGTGAGGATTTATTTTATTGTCGATTCTTCACGGCTATTTTTGTGTTTGAAAATTTCTGTTCTATAAAGACTTTGTTTAAATTTAAGTGTTACCATTATTTTGTGAATATATTTTATACATTTGTAAATAATGTCATATGCACACACGTAGTTAGAGGTAGCTGTCATTAGTGACAACTGCCAGTCGCCGCAAATGGCGGAAAAAATGGGGTGACATGGTAAAACAAAAAATGAAAATATATATCACTGTCCTGTTTGCAATTTTTCAACAGTTTACAATATTTTTTATTTTTTTATACTACTTGAATGGTATACAAGCATACGACACGACTTATGTCAATTGGTTACCGTAGCCTATGGATGCTTGCAATACTAGAGTTGCCGACCCATTTTTGTTACACCAGGGCTTATCCCTCGGATAGGAAAATGATTTTTTCTACTGAGACCTGTACTCACACAGGAACACAAATACACTGCTGTGTGTAGTTAATTAGCTGAGATCTTCTGCAAGGTGGAGGTCCTTCCCCAGTTGGGCTTGCACGCTAGTATGGTGCCCTACCTGTCTTAAATATAGATTTTTTATTATCTAAGAGTCCTAAATTTTACGATGACATAAGTACCGAACCGTGTTGACGCTGTCATATAAGCGCAAAGGCAAATAAAAGTAGTGTAAATGTGTTTCATATGCCTACAGAATACACAATTACACTGAGAATAAACATATCACTCAGTATAAACTCCGGTTAAATTGGGTGAGTTTTTGTCACGTTTTATAACATTGAAACAATATGTCATTATAAAAAATATTACAATGTCTATGCGTCTATGAATGTTTTGGGTTTGTGAGGAGGAAATGCGAGACCTCTCTAATCATGGGATTATCTCGTTAAGTCGTTAGTCGGCTGTCATTGGGTGATCCCTCCCGACACTGGCGATTCCGCTGTGTCACTCCAAGATTTTTTGCTCACCCATGGATTTGTAGCTTATACGAGTTATTTTGTACATGTTATACTATATATGTTATACTAGCTGACCCGGCGAACTTTGTTCCGCCTTAATGTCAATAAATAAGCAGTTTTTTTTTATTGAAAAAAATACAAAAAAAAAAAAAAATCTACATCAATCATTCATAATTATTTCTGTATTTTAGTACATAGGTGATATGTCTATAGATAGGTAGGTACAACACAATAAAACACGGCCGGTATATACGAGCGTATATTGAGAACTAAAAGAGACATGGCGGTATAATACAGACATAACTATAACATACATACATCACACCTCCCTTCTTAAAACCTACTACTACTTACTACGGTACAACAATAATACTACCCTTCACCCATAATCTATGACATATGTAATTGGTAACAAAAGGAGAAAATAAAAATAAAATAAAATTAATTATCCCAACCAAAACGGTTAGGGGCCTTTCGCACTCTTTGCGAATAGGGACGATTCACGGGCGGTGGTGTGGTATACGGCGGAGAAGAGTTTGACGAACACGGAGAGCCTTCGTCAGGTGTAGGTAAAACGACGTCACCTTGTACCTCCGACCGATGCTCACTAATTCTACTTCCGTGTTTGTTATTAATTAATTCATCCGTGTCCGTCAATCCTGACGCTGTAGGAATTTCGCTCTCACCCCTTGAATTGATGGTATCATTAGAATCTGGATGACTAATTAAAGATTTCCTTGGTCTATACCTTATCTGATCTAAATGTTTCCTAACAAGCTGACCATCCACGCCATCCAGTATAAAACGACGCGATCCCTCTTTTTGTCGTACTGTTCCCTTATTCCATTTGTCTTTTGTGCCATAACCTCGGTACCAAACGGACTCCCCTACTGGTATATCCCGAAGAACACCACCTGCGTGTGCTACTTGGTGCTCTTGGCCTGCCCTAAAATTATCCTCTAACCTACGATCTCCTCGGAGCAAGTCTAATCTACTGCGTAAACCACGGCGTTGCAAAAGCATAGCTGGACTTTGCCCTGTAATGCTGTGTGGAGTGTTTCTGTACATTAAAAGGTAAGTCTGTAAGGCCGCATCCACGTCTACCTTTTCCCTGATCGCCTTTTTAATTGCCCTTTTACAAAGTTTAACAGCGGCTTCTGCTGCTCCGTTTGATGCTGGGTGGTATGCCGGTGAAAACAACTGTCTTATGCCATTATTCTTTAAAAACGCACTAAACTCGGCACTCGTGAACGGTGGTCCTTGATCAGAAACTAAATCTGTTGGTAGACCAAACCTCGCAAACGTCGCCCTTAAGACCCTAATCACATTAGTGGCGTTCGTGCTAGGCATATCAAAAACTTCTAACCATTTACTATACGCATCTACTACCACCAGAAACGTTCTTTTGTGTATTGGCCCCAGAAAGTCAATGTGCAGTCTTGACCAAGGATGCGACGTATAAGGCCAAGGTTGCGGAGGAGCGCGCGGTGGGGCATCCATCTCAGCGGCGCACGTCTCACAGTTGCGGCACTCACCCTCCACGTCCTCGTCAATCCGTGGCCACCAGACATAACTACGAGCTAAAGATTTTGTTTTCACAATGCCCATATGACTGCTATGTAACTGACGCAAAACCTGTTTCCTAAACGACGATGGTATGATCAATCTGTACCCCCACATAAGACAACTACTATCAATGTAAATCTCGGCTTTCCTAAGGAAAAATGGCTTTAAAATTTCCTCTGAACAAACTGAAGGCCAGCCAGATTGTGCATACATCATGACTTTGCTTAAGAGTGGATCAGTACCTGTGGCTTTGCTTATCTCCTGATTAGTAATCGGTAGGAACTTTTCCACAAAGTTCAAGTAAGTTATATCGCCTATTGCGTCTTTAATTACCTTATGTGGTAATCTTGATAAGGCATCAGCACAATTTTTGTCAGACGGTACAAACTGAATGTTATAATCATAACCAGACAGCAATATTGACCATCTTTGAAGACGGGACGCAGCCATCACCGGAATTCCCACTTTTTCTCCAAAGATGTATGTCAATGGTTTGTGATCAGTCCTCAGTATAAATTTCCTACCATACAAGTAATGGTGAAATTTACGCACGCCGTTCACTATAGCTAAAGCCTCCCGGTCGATCTGCGCATATGCTTTTTCAGCTGTAGTCAACGATCGCGATGTATAAGCGACTGGTCGCTCCCCCTCCGGCGTCAAATGTGACAGCACGGCTCCTACGCCCACACCGCTGGCGTCAGCTGTCAGTATTACTGGCAAGTCCAACGAATAATGTGCGAGGACCTCACTTGACGTCAACTTTTGTTTAATCGTGTCAAATGCCATCTGGCACTCATCGCTCCAATTGAATTTAACGTTAGACTTTAATAAATTGTATAAGGGAGACATAATTGTACCTATATTATTTATAAACTTGCTATAATACATGACCATACCTATGAAAGCCCGCAATTCCGATACTTTTGACGGTGCCGGGGTCCCTACAATCGCTTTAACCTTGTCCGTACAAGTATGAATTCCCTCTTTGCTAATCACATGACCTAAGTATTGTACCGACTTCGAAAAAAACTCACATTTTTCTTTCTTTACTCTAAGTCCCCGAGCTTGTAATCTATCAAAAACTTTATACAAATTTTCTAAATGTATTTTCGTAGTTTTCCCGGTAATAATAATGTCATCCAAAAATACTCCAACCCCTGGCAAATCCATGAACAATTGCTCCATACATCTTTGAAAAATGCCCGGGCTGGACGCTAGACCATACACTAGCCTGTTATATACGAATAAACCTTTATGTGTATTGATTACCGTATATTTCTTTGTGTCATCTAAAACTAATTGTGCGTAGGCCTGTGACAAATCAATTTTACTAAATCTTTCCCCCCCATACAAACGTGCTAATAAATCGTCTACTCGGGGCAACGGGTAACGATCGACCTCTAAAAATTTATTCAGAGTTAACTTATAGTCCGCGCAAATTCTAATGGTACCATCTTTCTTGACGACGGGCACGATAGGCGTGGCCCAATCCGAACGCTCAACCGGGGTGAGAACTCCATCCCGCACGAGCTGTGCTAGCGCTCGCTCCACCGGCACACGCATCGCGTACGCCAGCGGCCGCGCACGCATGAACAGCGGTCTTGTCCCTTCGCGCATGTGAAGGCTCACGGCCTCGCCAGTGAATCGCCCCAGTCCGTCGGCAAAAACTTTACAATATCTGGAACTAAAAATGGATAAGTTAAACTCATATTCTTGTTCGACTGAATTACACTCGACACTAGGAAGTTGAATGTTAAGTTCCAACATCCATTGTCTTCCCAATAAATTCGTTTTTGCCCCACGAATAACATATAATTCCAGCTGTTTCGAACACTGTTTGTATTTCACTATAGGCATAATAACTCCAACCGGTTTGACCACTTCGCCCGTATAGTACCGCAACAATAAACGACATGATTTAATTTCTAAATCACTAAACATACTAGTATATAACTCATGACTAATACACGACACGGCGCTTCCCGTATCACATTCCAATGATAGGTCTTTATTGTTTACATTCAGTGTGATCATTATTGGTTTGCACTGGAACATATTAAGTTTATTTAAATCGTAAATGGTTACCTCCTCACTTCCTCCGCTATCCGATGATAAGCTATCTCCGTCGTCGCTGATTACCCCCAAAGCGTGTTGTGCCGTGAGGTATGGGCACATCTTCTTTAAATGTCCTTGCTTATTACACACCCGACAGATGTAACGTGTAAATCGGCATGTTCCCGCGTCATGCTGCCTGCCGCATGTGGCACATTGAGCACGTGGCCGCTGCGCGCCTGCACCGGGCGCTGCCGTTGCTTGACGAGTCCGAGCGCCAGCGCTGCCTCCGAACCGCGGCACGTGTGCCGTCGCCGCTTCGGTGGTCCCGGTACCGCCATACCGTTTGCCTCGCCAATTCTTGCCTGTTGCCATAGCTTTGCATTCCACCGTCGTAGCTCCCGTACTCGAGTTCCCGCCTTGCTCAACTACCGCCGCATTTTTCTCCGCCGCCTCCAGACTGACTGATAAGGTGTAAGCCTTTGCGAAATCTAAATTTTCTTCAGCGAATAACCGCTGCCGTATAATTTCACTGTGAATGCCACACGCTAATTGATCCCGCAGACTTTCTTCTAACCCGGTGGCAAAGTCACAGTTTATCGACATTTTCTTCAGTACCGCCACATAGTCAGCTATCTTTTCACCTTCCATTTGGTTCCGCTTACGAAACTTGTAACGTTCTGCCAAGGGACTAGGTTTAGGCTGTAGGTGTTTTTCCATAATCTGTGTAAGCTCCTTGAACGTCTTGGTATTAGGTTTTTCTGGAGTACACAGATTAACAAGCAACTCATAACATTCTGATCCCATAAATGTAATTAAGGTAGGCACGTGCAGACTCTCTGCTATTCTATTCACTAAAAAATATTGTTCCAGTCTCTCAATATATAATTTCCAATTGTCTTTATTTATATTAAATTCACTTATTTTTCCGATTGACATGTTGTAGGTATATTAACTTGCACGCACAGGTAAATAACACGTTGCGAAATAAATCCTCGTCGCCACTGATATGTCTATAGATAGGTAGGTACAACACAATAAAACACGGCCGGTATATACGAGCGTATATTGAGAACTAAAAGAGACATGGCGGTATAATACAGACATAACTATAACATACATACATCACAATAGGTTGCTCTTCATTTAAGTACCTTGTGATACACGACATTTTTTGTTTTATTATCAGGCGCAAAAACAAACAACGCAGATGGTCTTTCGACCCGTGAACATGCCACGTATAATTGACCATGGGAAAAACATGAATGTTCTAGATTTAAACCACAAACTTTTAAGGATTGGCCTTGTGATTTGTTGATGGTCATGGCAAATGCAAGACGTATCGGAAATTGAAGTATTTTAAATTCAAACGGCATATCGGTTGGGATCATCGGTATCCTCGGAATGAGAACTTCCTCACCTTTGAATTTTCCTATCATTATCGTAGCGTAAATTACATTGTTCATCAATTTTCTTACCACCAAACGCGTACCGTTGCACAGTTTTGGTTGGTTTATGTTTCGAAGCATGATTACTACGGAGCCAACCTTTAGGCGTAAATTGTGCGGTGGTAAGCCAGGCACGTCCAAAGAGTTTAAAAATTCAATTGGATAGTTGGTGGCTTCATCTTCATTTGTGACGCAGTCAATAGATTTGAATGAATGCATTGTTCCAATGATCTTATTTTAAATTATGTAGTTTAGGTCATCTACATCTTTATTCTTAGCCGCTAAAATTGCTCGCTCACTCATCCATTCATAATTTTTGTAGTTAGAAATAATTTCTGGAAATACATTGTTGATAAGTTCGTCTTTTGATGAGACAAAACTTAGATTTGACGATTTGAGGCAAGCGTTTATTTCGTCGGCAGCCGTAGATCTTGGAATTACTGGCAGTATTTGGCGGAAATCGCCAGAAAGTTAAATCATTGCTCCTCCAAAACATCTCGAGTCATTGCGTAAATCTTTTAATGTTCGGTTAAGTGCTTCTAATGCACGTTTATGCGCCATTGTGCATTCGTCCCAGATGATGATTTTCGATACCGCTAAAACTTTGGCCATTGCTGAGTGTTTTGCAATATTACACGTTGGTTCTTCAATAGTTTGAAGATTTAACGGTAATTTGAATGCTGAATGAGCCGTACGGCATCCTTCTAACAATGTGGCTGCTATTCCAGAAGAAGCAACTGCAACCGCTATGTTAGATCTCGCCCAAACATTTGCTAAAACTAATGACATGAGGAATGTCTTGCCAGTTCCACCAGGGGCATCTAGGAAATATAAACCACCATTTTCATCATCGATTGCCTTCATTAAAGTATCATAAACTTCCTTTTGTTGGTAATTCAACATGCGTTTGAACTACTAAATCTAATTCCTGGTGATCATCTCGATTAAATGCGTCATTCATTTCACGATATGGTGCTGGCATTCCTAACCTGATTAATAAATTACCGCACATGAGGTAACACATATCTTCGATCAAGAGTAAAGCACGATTATGTATCTCCTCATTCATCTCAATATCGTGATTTCTGGAACTGACACGAATTTGATGTAAAATATCTTCTGACATATTATCCTTGTATTTGTGCCACAGGTTACATGGGTTTGATGGAAAACATGTCGAAATTATGATAGCGAATAATGTGCGTATCTGACTTGGAGATGCAGAGATAATGGCTTCAGCGATTGTCGTATCCCAATGACTATCGTTTTCTAATAACTTAAATTCTTCACATGCAGAACGATATGTTGGGAATATTACACCATTAACAGTTCGTAGTGACTCAAATGACGTTGGCCCATGCACATTTTATAGTGACTGACGTTACATGTCAAGTCACACGGGAATGATGTCGAACGGGATAAAAATCCTATGTCCTTCGTCTGGCTCTAAACTACCTCCCTGCCAATTTTCAGCTAAATCGGTTCAGCCGTTCTTGAGTTATAAGCGAAGTAACTAACACGACTTTCTTTTATATATATAGATAGATGATATATATTGCTGAATTGTCAGAGAAGCACATGGTCTGCTTGATAGTAAGCAGTTTTTAGACTCATTTTCATCAGTATATTAATTATTAGGGTTTACCAGTTTTATTAATAGGTTTCTATAAAAACTTATCGCAATTAATTGTAGTAACGACAAGGAAAATTAATTCCTGGGACATTGTAGAACCTCGAGCAATTAGCACAAGGTTCTACAGTGTTCCAGAAATAAATTTTCCTGGATATACAATGAGCAGAGGGGATTCAGTTAAAGATTTCTTAGGAGCTGATGATTTGTTTTTTATAATATACATAGTTACCTATAGTTGAAAATTTCTGAAGAACTTCCTTGTTGTTGAATGAAATATTACTTAAAGGATTCAGTTAAACTGTTTACAAAAACATATCATAATTTTCATTTTTGTAAATGGTGTTCCTAAATGCTTAATTTCTTTGTTGAGTGTATACTTAGACATGTGCAAAAGTGGTGACAAAAAGCCGGCGGAACATTGTACTTTTAGGTATTTGTCGAATATAAAGTTTTGTGAAACACTGATCTGAGCCTCTAGACAAGTGGCATAAGCTCCAAATCGATTAAATTTCTACAAACGGTACCGCCTCAACAATGTCGATCCCAATTTCGTAGACAAGTGTCAAGATTTTACCAACATTTGTCATAAATTCTGATTGCCACCTTCGAAACTAGTCGACTTATATTATATTCTTTTTATAAATTGAAGCCGAGTGGCAGTTTTGGCAATCGAATTCGTTCTTTTTATTACGTAAATGAGCCTGACGTTAGCGAACACTAACACCTTGTAGTTGACGCTAAAAAATGGCGGATAATCGATCAGCTGATATATGTTGTGGAAGTTTTGTGATTATCTTACTGTAATTCTTTGTTTGTTTTTTCGTAAAATGCATAAAGTATGACTGTTGTTGGCTGCGCATAATAAAAAAGTATGGCTCACGTGCCGCAAAATAAATATTTATTGACGATGTATATTATAAGCTGCAAATTACTTTCAACAACCGCGAGTAGATGGCGCTGTACCTAGTCACAGTATAAAAGAATCGAGCGAAGGTTCTGCCCTAATTCGTCATAATTATTTTCTATTGACTTGTGTTTATATAGCAGTCATTTTGAGAATTGTTCCGATTTATTGATTCATTAAATTAATTAGAGGTCAAATATAAACTTTTACTTTTTACTGTTTAATTGGTTAAATTTATTAAAATATTATATACTTAGTAGGTATATTGATTTGTAGACCAAAAGTCGTTAGAAAAGTTGTTATTACGTTTTTTGAGACGGTAAAGCCTTAACAAAACCCGCCAAATTGGCAACACTAAGCGCACTTCACAAACGAATCAAAATGTCAAAATAACATTCACTAGTAAAATCAAGTAGACTGAGAGTTTGACGAGTCCTTATTAACATGACTCCCAAATTGTTAACGACATTGCAAAGGCGTTAGCGTTTATTGGGAAGTGCGCTTAGTGTTACCATTTTAGCGGCTTTGTCGCTAAAAATTAAAAAATAATAAAAATGTTTCAACGTCATAAATAACGTTCGTTATTTGTAAATCTCTCTATAAACAATTACTCCGTCATGCATTACACTTATTTGCTTTAAACATTGACAAGAAATAATTCTCTTGGCTTTCCTGAGTAATATCTTTTCATTATGCGCAGCCCACAAAAGTCTTATTTTTATGCATTAAAAAAACTAATTCATATAATTTGCGATATATGGGTGTACAATAAAAGTTGTTACAGGTTTAAGGGTATTACGACATATTTCGACCATTAGACTGGCAGGAAAAACGTTACAATGTAGGTATATGATATGACTCTATATGAAATCGCTAACTAACTTTACAATAAATATTATTGTAAAGTATGTAGCATTTTTTTTTGTTTTTATTATATGTCAAAATCATATTATTGTAAGTACATATTATGTTACATAACAATAAATATTTAATGCTTATAAACTACATTAGGACCTACCAATGAAAATGTAAATTTTATTGTATTATTATAATTATAAATGCATGCATGACAAAATTAAATGATAGAAAACATTCAATTAAGCGTGCAAATACCTATTTTATTTTATCACTTAAATATTTATCGCCTGAGTAATAACATTTATTCCATTGTAATGAATTTATTTTATTTTTAGAGGGCTGGCAACACTGTGATCGCCAGACGACAAAATGCTCTCAATTTTAACCTTTTTACAATAATTTGTGTAATTTCAATTAAATTCCAATTTAATATGTACGTGAAATTTATAGAATAATTATCTTTGCTGACACAGACAGTGTTTGGTTGTTTGTTAATAAATAAGTACTATAGAAACTGCCCCGAACAGTGATTTGAATATGCTGTTTATTGTTATTTGAATTGTCATCGTATAAAAGTGTAAAACGCAGGGAGTATATTACATATTTACCGTAATTAGCACCCCACAACACCTACATACTCTGCCCGTGGCCCATATTGTATGTATTCTATATGAGCTCATAGAGATATTTACGTATGTGATCCACGTACATGCAGCACTCACTGGTAGTTTCGTTCTCGTTTTGCTTGACGAATATAATATGTGGAAGCAAGATTGACGAATAACAACTTGCTTCATTACAGCAAACACATATGCACACTGTATTACTTAGTTGTTAAATGTTGTTGCCCTAAGCATAAACTTAAATAAACTCACTTTCGCTCAGCTACTGTCATTTTTCTTGGTAAAACATATTGAAATTATTAAATTAACACACCTACTCAAAACATAGTACCACTCTTTTTCAATATCCAATATTTTTTATCACAATTACTGTCCTTTTCCACTTTACACACCTACATTTTCACTCTTGTCATCTCAACATTTGTTTTTCTTTCTATCTCTCAGCTGTTTCATTTACTTTTAAGGTACTTGGTGATACAGAAAGCCTTGTTATACGAAGACCCGTAGAGCAATGGCTTAGGAGACCGAAACCAAGCTTAAACTAACGCTGCTTGAATTGAAGAAATACAATGAGGACAACAGCCAACTGTTAAAGAAACGCAGTGACTGTGAAGAAGAATTACAATCAATTAATAACAGAGTTGCTGAGTTGAAGGAAGAGCTATCTACACTACACCATCAATATGTAGAAGAATTGGACCAGCGCGATAAACTACAGGAAGAAGTGGAGTCCTTCAGTAGTTGTAGTGATGTACTTAAGTTCTTTGCATTGCATTCCAGAGTTAAAATAATGTCTTAACACAGCATTTCTAAAAAATAGTTTACTTGATGACACTATTCGGGTTCTCAACAATAGTGAAACTCAAAACCTGTTTCTGAGCTCTTATGTGATAAAATAAATGTGTTAAATGTTTTGAAAAATAATAATATTGTTTGTTTGAAAAATATTGTTGTAAATAGTAGAAATAAATAAAGGAAACATTTGAAATTAAGAAAATTAATTAGATAGCTTGAATTCAACTTTAAGAGGTCAACAACCATTAAAAAATATCACAAATTAACTGTGATTTAATCAAAGAGCTTGTGACATTTCTTTCAGATATTGATAATTGTAGCTAACAGTTACTTAGCAGTAAATTAATGTATGAGCAGGATACAGTCATGAGCTTAAATTTAAAAAATTCAGAGCTTATTTCTCATACCAATAATAAGATGTGTTTAACGTGTTCACAAACAACACCTAGCATTAAAATGTAACACTTTAATGCTAGGTGTTGTTTGTGATGTGTCACAGTCGCTCAACGGTGAACAACTACTTTATAATGATTCTGTGACTGTGGTTCCACTGACTCAATAACACATTCAGAATCTTATAGCAAGAATGTAATTATATTTTCTGACCAATTAGTTAAGGGTTTGGGCAGTTTAATTAATAGTCATACTATTATTATTAATTTAGAAGATACTGTTGTTTTCCGAATAAAATAAAATAAATATACTGAGTACCGCGTCACAAATATTTGTTCACCTGGAAGATAGTTTGCTAGTTTTTTACTAGTGTTGAGTCTGCTCATTTTAATGATCAATCCACAGGGATTATTTTACTTGGTGACAGCTTATCTGTCACAAAAAAAGATATTACAGTTAACTGAAGTAATTATATCACTTCATGATAGTTTATATATACTACAGTTAACTGAAGTAATGATATCACTTCATGATAGTTTAGGGTGTAGATATATTATTTGTGCCTTGCCATATTCTTATGCCTTATTAAATAAACAAAACAGGCATAAAGAGAAAATCTAAATCTATTAATCTATAATAGTACATGTCGCCTTCGTGACTTCATTTTATTTTTCTACAATAGTATATTTATTAGGTTTTTTTACCGAAGATACTATGTACCTTTTCTTATTTTATAAGCAACAAATTGCTAAATTATTAGCATTTCATTTATTTACCGACACAGGTACTCATAGGGTATTGCAGGATTTGGTAAAACTCAGTAGTATGAACACTACCAATAGCAATTTACATACATCTAATAATTTAAACTACTAGATGTGACAAAGGATAAGCAGCAGACATATAGTCTAAACATAGTGCACCAGAATATTCAGGGATTATCCGGCAAGGAATTAGAAGTAGATTTATTTTTAAACAAACATAGTATTCGTGTGCTTTATGTTACTGAACATTGGTTAAAGAGTGATCAATTATTATTATTCAATAATGAACATTACACTATTTCTAGTGCATTTGTAAGAAATAAGGCTATTCGTGGTGGCATATATAGATAGATATAGCAAATCTTTGTATCGAGCGCCCTATTGAAATGTCTTGTGTTGAGCTTGAGGAACATATCATAGTCTGTGTATATTATTTTTACTGTATATCTTTATAAATATATATATTTTTTTTATTTACAAAGATATACAGTTTTAACATTTTGGAGGTTGCTATTTGTTAAAAAAAACTATATTTTTGACAAATAGCAACACTGCCAAAATGTACTAGGTATTTTAAATTTTAATTGTTAATTAAATAAAGTTTGGTTCCATCTTATTTTTATTATTTTTTATGTAACTTATACCTGAAGTTAAAAAGTGGATCGTATTGTTATACGATGAAAATTTACATTCTGTAGCTTGTGGTTGACACAGAACTAAGAATGTTGCTGTTCTCCAAAATGTACAAACATGGTAGTCTTAATAATTATATACTTTTATATTATTATATTAACAAAGTTATACAGTTTTAACATTGTGGAGGGGTTGTTGTTTGTTAAAGAAAAAGTATATATTTTTTTAACAAATAGCAACACTTCCAAAATGTACTATCTAGGTATTTTAAATTTTAATTGTTTAAGGGTTAGGATACTGCCAACGACCTTAGCATTTGAGCGAAGCGATCACGACTCCCGCACTAATTCTCCAGACGAGTGTGGGGATACAAACATAATAATATTTACTCTTAACAAAACACAAAGTTACGGAAAGTTTGTCTTGTTAACATTTTAATTTAGTTTAGTTTTATTGTATCATCTTTAATTTTAGTAACCTGAGGAAACGTCGTGGATTGTACATTAATACATTCATTTAGTAATTAAGATATATTATACATACTGTACAATTGTTTGTTTTCCCAATAAAGAAAATAAAAATAAAATAAAATACTCTTTGACTAGACGTCTTATTAATTTATATTAATTAAAATTCGTACTTATTCTAAATATAACACAACCAAATTATAGGTGTATGTTTTCTTTATATATTGTTTTTTTTTTGTATTATTAGATAAAAATTGAAGTTATAAAGTGGTCACATCTCAATAATTTGGTGCTGATTCGGTGATTTTTTTACAAATTATTTAGAAATTATATACAATTTATGACAAAACCATATTATGAAACATCTTGTTGATAATAATATAATATAATTTATTTTTTGGCAGTCATTTATACCAACAAAAATGGTTTCATTTACACCTCTTTTTTATATTTTTTTTGAGATAGGGGCCTTATTTAAATGAAGATTGTTTCCATGTTAATTTTATTTAACTTATACCTAAAGTAAAGAAGTGGATCGTATTGATAAACAATGAAAATTTACATTCTGTATTTTATAGTTGATACAGAACTGAGAATGTCTCTGTCCTCCAAAATGTACAAACATGGTATGTTAATGTAGTGTTAACAATAATGTAACTGTGAAAATAAGGGTTTACAGTTATCTGATTTTTAAGGCATATGGCCCATTATGCACCTCTTAAAACATTAACAAACACAGTAACAAAACTTCCACAAAATAGGTATATCAGCTGATCGAATATCCGCCATCTTGATGAGCGAATTCGTTTGTCGACAGTGCCGTTTCGCTTATCGAGTAGGTTATATCAAGATTTGTCTTTACATTTCCAATTCTATACGTTGCATCAAATTACACATCGTAAACTTACGTCAAATCCCATACATTTGCTTTTTTTGACTTTTCGATTCGACTATCGCATATGCCATTTGTCTAGAGGCTCTGTTGATTACATACCTACGTGATATTCATAAAGAAACAGCACTTGATGCTTGGTGCTCGCTTTCTTACTTCGCCATTATAAAATGACAAGTAGCGAGCATTTCACAATCTCGGCTTTAAACTATATCTCCAACTGTTTGTGTTTACTCTAAGTTTGGAAGTAATACATTTAAAAGTGTCAGATTAGAGGGGGTCGGGCTGAATTTGCTTAGGCGGGTTCGGTCAGCAATTTATGTCTGCGTGCCGCCGCAGATGTGGTCGGTGGCCCAGCGCCTCGCCGGCTTGCGGCACTGTTTATAACAACAAAGGCGGAGTAATTAAACACTTAGACACGACACCAGGACCCTCCCGAATAATACCGCACAGAGCACAAGTGTCTCGGGAACTTTTGCGTAAGTACATGCCCACTTCTATAATAATTCGCTTCAACAATATATAGCTTAAGTTTTAGTATTTTAAGAACGAAGCGCCCAGTAACTATTAATTTTTAATTAGCTACGAACAACTCACAAGGAATTCAGTACTTATCTTTCTCATTTTCTCTTCGCAAAGATCAGCAAATTCTACAGTTGCCTTAACACTATTAGTTTACTTTGCACTTTTAAGAGTAATCAGAGGGTTTCTCAGACTTTCTGTTTTATTAGTCTTTTTACTGTGAGTTTAGACTGTATAAAAGAAAAGAACGAATAACTGAAAGACATATGAAGACGCGTTAGTTTTAGAAAGCAGACGTGTCGAGTTGTGCGAACACAGTAGAACAAGTCCAATAATCGCGCGCGCGTCGTTACCTCCCGCTCACCGCACGTGATCCTATT
The DNA here is from genome assembly GCA_947095525.1 of Trisateles emortualis. Lineage (NCBI taxonomy): Eukaryota > Metazoa > Arthropoda > Insecta > Lepidoptera > Erebidae > Trisateles > Trisateles emortualis. The sequence goes on along the minus strand of OX352736.1, from coordinate 8,599,662 downwards.
TTATACAATGAGTTTATCCTGTGCTCACAGACTACTTAGATGTAATGCGTCGTATAGAACCAAATGATCAGTGAACCAACAACTTGATCGAATCACATGTGCGGCTTTTACTAGGCTTTATATTTCTATTTCTTCGCAACAATATGCCAAATAAAAGTGTTGGAAAAAATAAACATTTCCTGTTATGTTTTAGGCTCAGCGTAGACGAGGGACTATTTCCACGACAAACTAAAAAAAGATAGGAGAAAATAGTTCACGAGAAATGGTAACACGGCCTACATTATTTTATCGCCGGAATCGTAGTGGGAGTGTGAAAACTCAACACGAACTAAAGTCCACCGTGTATGTCACATGTCACGGGGACTTTTGTGGGACAACGGGAAGTACCTCGTATGTAAGAGATATATATTTATATAATCCTATGTTATTTTATTCCCAGCGGAGGACGTCTTTCGGCTGTGATGATGCTGATGAGGTTTGTTGGTAGACGGTTTTGAATTGTTTGACCAATCGCCTTTGGTCGTCACTTCGTCACCAACACCGCACCGAGTGATGTGACAAACACTCTGGACTCACAAACCACAAAAACCCAACAATTGTAGTCATCACACAAATATTTGTCCTGGGTGGAAATCGAACCCACGACCTCAGGCTTAGCAATCAAAGTCACTAACCACTAGACCAACAGGCCAGTTAGGCTAAAAACTTTTTAAATGTTTGAATCAAGTCTGGGCTTGTTCCCTAGTGTGGGAGGTGTTCTCTTAAAGAAAAAATAATTGTCAATAATAGCCAAAGTAAGAAACCAAAAAAGGATAAAGCACATCGAAGTTATAGTACCTACTCGCGATGCCGCGATGTCTAAAACCTTGTCCTCCCAATCTCGCCTCCCAATACCTACAAGGGAGCTGTCCTTGTAGGTATTAGGAGGCAACTTGGCCTTAACTTTTAATCTGACCGCTCGTGACTCTGGCCTGCGCAAATATTAAATAAACAAACAAGTTTCAATTCAGCTTACTTTAATGAATGTAATATTAAACAAACAAATCTCAGTTTTGCTTAACCACCAAAGTTATTCGACCCTCGCAAATCGCGATATGTTTTTCCTTTTTAAAACTTTATACTTTGCGAAATCCCTTTTCGGGGCTAGTTTTGGGCGGCCGATGTTGCTTTAGGATAATTTTACCTTGCTTCACTTTTTTAGTTTATTTATATATTGTATCCTTTGGAGATAGATTTGTGTTATTTTCGAGAATTTATTATTATATATATTACGTATCGAAATAAGCTTATTTATATTTAGTAAATCCTGCAGTTTTTTTCTGGTAGTAGGCTAAAACAAACAAAATAAAAACGCAACATTTTTTTTTATTCTATAGGTTATAAAGGAATTATTAATTTTAGTATTATATTTATACTAAAGAAATAATTTAAAATGGTTACACATTTGTTCGTAAAATCAAAATCCTCTATGTTTGCAAAACCCGAACCCAAATGCGCCGCGTTTTAAAGAATAAAGCCGTTCTGCGAAACAAGACTAGTTTGTGAAAAAGCTTGGTGATGTTTTGGCAGAATAGATTTTATACCGACTTTGCTCTATACCACAAAACAATGCCAAGTTAGAATATATAACGATTTTACTGGCTTCCTTATTTGTACTTTTCCTTCTTATTATTGGCCAAGCTGGTGACAAAGTTATTATGATTGCCTATATTTAGGTCTCTGTCGTGATCTAACGTCGGGACTGACTTATAACGTGCCAACCGAAGCAGGGAGACGTACCGATGAAATACCACTATGTGGTCACTCATCTATAGGGTTACCGCGCACTTGGAAGCTTGATGCGAGTACACCTGACTACGAGCGCATTTAGACTGGACAGTAAATTTAAAAGTACCTAGCAGTCCAAAGAAGGCCTGCGTATACGAACGCAGCCGTCGACACCCCTTCGTGTTCAGTGCTCATCCATCATTCGACTGGTTTGTTTATCTAGTAGTTAGTGACCCTGACTGTTAAGACAGAGTTGGTAGTTCGTTTTCCACCTACCAAATCTTTGTTTACTGAGCACGATTATTTGTTCTGTGTCTCAGAGTATCTATAATATGTATCTATAATATGTATGTATTTAGAAATAATAAGTAGGTTTACCATTTATCTGGTTGCATTTAGAAGGTCTAATTAGTTTCACATCAGATGGCTGTGCGTGAGTTGTCCCATTACTATTATCCACTGTTACATAACTATTCATAATTACTGGATAAAATATAACAATATATATGGTGCAAGGTATAAGATACATTGTTTAGCTAAGTAAACAATGTATCTTAGACATTGCACCATGAATCGTCTGTAAAAAACGTAAAGGCATATAATATACTAGCTGTTGCCCTTGGCTCCGCCCGCGTGAATGTTGGATATGGTGATAAAAAGTAGCCTATTCGCTATTTTAGTCTAGAATCATTCTGTATGCCAAATTTCATCCAGATCCGCTTAGTAGTTTTTACGTGAAAGAGTTATAAACATCCATACATACATTCATCCATCCTCACAAACGTTCACATTTTAATATTAGTAGGATAAAGTATATCTCAATAATATTGTAAAATTATTTTAGTAGTATCAGTTTCAGGGATAAGTCCTTTGTAAAAATAAACAAATTTTACGTCTTTTCTGAGTTGTCACTCAGGTCGGATTTAAATCTGTAACTGTCGCTGACCAACGTGTCACAAAGGGAAGCTTCCTGCATATCCAAAGATAAATTACCTGTCGACCAAGATACTGTTACTTACTGTCCCTGGCTTCGGTGGTTTACGTGGACCAAGGTACACTATGACTAAACGGATGTTCTTTGAATTACAATAATGTTATACTAATAATGATGTTTTATTTCAAAAGTAGGGGTCGCCCGCGACTTCGTCTGCGTGGTTATTTGGAATATTTTCCCCGATTTTGCAACATATCTCACTACTGCTCCGCTTCTATTAATCATAGCGTGATGTTTTATAACCTATAGCCTTCCTGGATAAATGCACTATTCAACAACAAAAAAAGATTTTACAAAACGAACCAGTACTTTCTGAGATTAGAGCGTTCAACCAAACAAACTCTTTAGCTTTATAATATTATTATAGATTCTTTATAAATTTTATTAGTATACAATGTTAGTGTGCGTAATTTATATAAATAACTACCGACCCGCCCTCGCTTCGCTTCGATTTTTTCTGGATTTATTTATTATACTATGCATGTATTATACCTACACATAAACTTTACTCTTGAATCTCTCAATCTATTGCTGAAAACTGCATTAAAATCCGTTACGAAGTTTAAAAGACCCAAGCGTACAGATAGTGGAACTTTTTTATTTATCCTACCAAGGAGGCAAACAAGCATACGGTCTGCCTAATGGCAAGCAGTTACCGTAGCCTATGGACGCTTGCAACACCAGGGGTATCATTCGCACGTTCATCATTTCGACTTTGTATAAACCTTGTAACGCCTTTTCTGTATACTTTGTTATATATTATACTATGTAAAATTGAATCATTCTATCATCTTTGCCCGCAATGACACTTAAGAGGTTATTGAGGCTACTAAGAATCTATTGCCATTTTAAGTTAACCTTACATACAATTAACATTTTTTTTTATAAAATACATTTTTTTCACAATTTTTTAATAAATTACATACAATTAACAAACTTTGGGAAAGTATCAAGAAAAAGCGGAATAATGCACCAGATCTAAAACAAAAGTTACGCATCGTTTAAATCTGGCGAATTTACTTAGTTAACTGATTATTAATCATTTATTTATATTATCATTCTTTTCCTTTTGGTACCAAATTGGAAAAGTTCAGTCAAATTCGTAAAGGAAATGGGAAAGTTCCATGTTGATTTACTGTGAGTTGTACAAAATGCGATATCGGTAGGTACTTTGGTTAACTGGTTTCACAGAGAGCCAATTTGTACCTGGTAGACATGTTTGAGAAGGATTTCAGAGTAAATCAAAGCATATTTGTATTAGTTCCAACTCACTACTAGATATAGGTATACAAAATAGTGTTTGTACTATCGGCTAAGCGCTCGACCACTCATTTAATCTAGCGATTTTAACCTTAACGCACAAATTTGCGTATTTTATGATTTCACTTTACTTATCCGTGGACCGTTATCCGTAAAAGCGGTGGTGGCCGAGTGGGAAAGTAACCTTGCATGCAAGAGGTGCGAGTTCTATCCCCAGCAGTACCAATGTGAATTTCACTTTGTGGAGTTTATATGTACGAATCAAGTGATTTGCCATCTGCTAACGGTGAATGAAAACATCGTGAGGAAACCTCATATCTTAGAAGAAATTCTAAAGACATGCCAGATTCATCAACCCGCATTAGGCCAGCGTGTGTGAATTAAGGCCTAAACTCTCTAAGCAGTGGGACATATATGGGTTGCTATTATATCCGTGGACCATGTTAAATCATGTTTAATCTATTCCATATTGTGTTTCAAAATAATCTGTAATTGATCTAACAGGAACTTTTCCGTAGGAAAAAAAGTATGCTGGCATTTATTTTTATGATGTTCATAAGTATCATGTATTTGATCTAAATGAATAAATGAGTTTGACTTTGACTTTAACACTAACTTGGCCGATCATAGGTACATATTATCGTACATATAGTCAAGCCATAAAAACTTATATATTGACACTAAGAAACACTACTAAAAATGTAATGGTTAATAGGTACACCTGGCTCCAGAAATGAATCCGTATGTACCATTGGATTCAGTGGGTTAGTGATTACAAAGCTATTAACACTCCGCTACGTAGGGGTTCGATTCTCACACGGGACAAAACAATGTGTGATATACAATCTTTGTTAGGATTCTGAGTGTTCCTACTTTGTGTCACTCAATTGTGGATTTGTAAGGGCCCCAGTGACCGTAGTAACCTATTGCGATAGTTATCTTTAAAAAAAAGTCTATGGCTGAATAATCTATACTAATATTATAAACGCGAAAGTTTGTAAGAATGTATGGATGTTTGTTACTCTTTCACGCAAAAACTATTAAACGGATCTGGATTAAATTTGGCATATAGATAGATTATAGTCTGGAATAACACATAGGCTACTTTTTATCTCGGAAAAAATCTCTGTTCCCGAGGGATGTACGCGCGGGTGAAGATGCGGGTGAAAGCTAGTATTCAATATGTAAGAGACTAGTCTATTTCGAATAGAAATCAATATATCGTAGACAGTCTTTTTTTATCATTGTACAGAATAGGCGTCATCGTTTCGCTTTGTTTGCACTCCAAACATAGGTAGGTACGAGATAAAAATATCGCTGAAGCGTCGTTTCTTTAGTCATATTTTAGTCCTTTATGCTATGCAAAAATAGTTCGCGAGTATTGAATCAAAGGATATTGTACAAATAAAGATATCAAATGTTTCTAAACTTCTCTTAAAATAAAATAAACATTTTGAATGTTTTGTTGGTTCAAAACAACTTAAGTCAGTGAATTATGTTGTTATTTTGCTTGTGACACTGCGTGGAGAATTGTAAGGTCGATACCAACTGCTTTACGTGGGACAAAACCTTGTGAGATCCATAAAAGACGTCAATAGCTTGAACCTCAGACTAATAGAATAAGATAGACGGAGCGTGTAGAACTCGCGCGTGAAGCCGCCAAAAGTCATACTAAATAGCAATGTCATACGTTTTCGTTTTCGCGCGCAGTCGATTTGAGCCGCTAGTGAGTACGCACGTCTAAACACGTTTTGACAAAATATTATTATAATGCCGTATTGTGTAGTAAAACGTTGTAAAAATACTTCAGAGCGGCTCAAATCGACTGCGCGCGGAAACGAAAACGTATGACATTGCTATTTAGTATGACGTTTGGCGGCTTCACGCGCGAGTTCTACACGCTCCGTCTATCTTATTCTATTAGTCTGAGGCTTGAACATACATCCCCCAAGGGACTATTATACTACATTTCTTTAATATACGGTCTTAAGCTGACATTGTTCATCAGTTTCACCAGGTCATCGGTCCGCCTTGTTGGACGCCTGCCCACGCTAAGGTTTCTGGTTCTTGGTCGCTACTGTTTTTCTGTCTTATGTACTAACATTCCATCATTCATTCGATGTAACAACCTGCAAGGGAAGTACCTAAGTAAATTCGATATCACGATCAATAATCTTCATTGTACTTAATTGTAATACATTTTTCTCTGTGTAACCTATATGCAGAATCGCCAGAATCGAACAAATCGTAATCATTCTATCGTTTAATGATATCAACCAATCATTGACCGTAATGTAACCACAAGCATTCAAAGCAGTCAGTATTATTGAATGTACTTAGTATAGCCACGTGTTTAGAATTGTTATTATAATCTGCCTATAGTTAATTATAATGATTTGATTAGAATTATGCTATATCCAACGGCGTATAATTGCATTACAATTAATGAGTTAACCAATGAATTATATCTGAATACATAATATTGTATTAATTTAGATAATGCATTTATAGTAATTGTATTATAATGTCCTCCTAACCACATTTTGGTTACGGTGGCTAATCTCAACGGAGACTAGTCATCTGCGCGGGAGATATTATAGTGCGCAAATACAAGTGCACTCTTTATTTCTTCACTCTTATAGTCCGGTGGGACGGCAATCCGACACGGCCGGAGACTAGGCGTAAGGCAAACTCCGAGCACCTATTGTGAATTTCTTGACAGAAAAACCCAATATCAATTTTGGCCCGACCCGGGAATCGAATCCGAGACCTCGTGATCAGCAGTCACACACATCGACAACTGAGCCACAGTGGCAGTCAGTAATTTTATTATAATTTAGGGTTACATTGTAGTATATTTATTAAACTGTAAATAATTATAATTCCAACCTATATAATTGTCTCCTCACCCATCTCCTCTTCCTCTATCCACGCACTCTGGCCTAATGTAATTTGGTGGATAAAACATGGCTTTAGAATTTATTTTAGAGACGGTTGGGCTTTCTCAACAATAACATTTTTTTTATAAGACTAAGGTCTCTCCAAATACTCACCACAATACTCGGTCCTATGCTTTTGTATTTAGTGTATGTACATTAGCAACCTTATTGATATATCATACCTAAATCGTAATCGAATAGGATTTCCACATACTTTACAAAATATTTGCTATGATACTTTACTGTATACTGTACCTTTTGTGGGACACTCGGCATACGCATGTCTACGTACAATCGTACCGAAACAACTTTTTGTACTGAAGAAAGTTTTTGTTGGTGTAACGATCAAACAACGCAGTGGCACGCCACCTCAATGGCAGTGAAGGGGACTCTACGGTGTGCAATGGAAAGTGAAATTATAGTTTTAAGGTTGAAATTTATATTTGGTAAAGAATGCTTACCTATTCAAGATTTTAAATAAGGCATCTATAGAATGTCCTTATCCAAAATACCGCAAGAGTTAAATGACTTAGCATCGATAAAAAATATAACTAAAATACTTTATTTCTTTCTTTAAAAAAAGTAAGAAAGAAAATAATATTAATTGACATAGGTGAATAATGTTGGTAATACAGAAAGTAAATAAAAGTAAATTAAAGATTTGCAGGACGCCGCGCCATCGCGGCATCTTATAGATACTATGCATCGATAAGGTTACCATTCAGCATAATGTTATGATGATTACAATCAAGATTGCCTATCAAGCTTCTGTTCTCTAATCTTAACTTACTTAATAAAAGAAAACCTACAGGTAGCGTTCATTTATGTAAATATTCTGATACTGATTTGTTACAAATGAAGAGTTTGTTTGCTTTTTGTTACGATGCCTTAATATCAGAATCCCTAAAACTGTCAGTCGGATTAGATTTTTTTTAAATTTGATAGCTCAATTCTTGATGATGGTAAAAGCACGATAGTAACACTATACGTGACAAGGGACGAGATCTAAGTCTAACATCAATAAAACCACGCGGAATACATAGTGTCATTAAATACCATTTGGCACTCGTCAGAAGGCACTCACTATTTGTTGTGTTTTGAGTATACTTAAAGTATAGACTTAGACTTTTGTGTGACTCTGGGTTAAAGGCGAAATCTTACTGTAAATTAGAATATAGATCGATAAGTTTGCGATCAGTTGTTACCTAAATGTGAATACACTTTTGTTATATTATATTGTATACAACGTAAATAGAACTGAAATTGGTTGCAAAATTCGTATGGATATCGGTGTTCTCGTGTGGCCCAGTTGGATAAAACTTTAATAATGGAAGGTCCCGATAGCTAAACTTTGCTCGGGTAACGACGTTTACCCGCGAGCTCGGCCGGTGGCAAAATAAAATCAACTTACTTCACGACCAACTACTGTCCGGGCCGACTCTTCGTCGACGTTCTATATCAATAATGTTCTTTACCTGATTGTGCCGCTCGCTATTCCGCCTCACATACATAAATAACATTTTAGTATTTTATTTTCGTTTTTTTAAAGGAGTCCTTCCGCACTAGGATACTAGCCCTGCGTCACAGTAGACTTCAGAAAGATATATCTAATAAGAACAAGATATCAATTAACGAACAAAAAGTACATCCAGACTCGGGAGAACCAATTGACAATCACACAATTTGTATAAGTAATTATTCCCATATAAGGAATGAACCAACAACACGCCGCGCATGAATAAATGGAAAAGTAACCACTTAAACCACTGAACCAACTGTGCAGTCTGTTTAATTTTAGTATTCACCGTTTTATACTTGAACTAGTAAATTATAGAATAAAATGAATACGACTAAAATGAATAAACAAATGTGTAAAATAGGTAGAGCGGATTGGGATTGGGAATATTGTATTCCTATTGGTGAGTAGCATCTCTAGAGCTACTTTAGGTAGCGCTGTTCTGGCAATAAAAGGGAATTTGTCTCTTAGATTGCAAGTACAGCGATTTTCATTTTTACATGGTGACATCACTGTGCAGCTGTAGGTATGCTTGTTTGCCAACTTTGGTGGTATAAAAAATAAGTACGAGTATTTATAATCATAATCTTTATTCGTGAAACATGGGTTAGTTTATAGATCTTAATATTATGTTAAAGTTTTTATGAAAGAGCCGTTTGAAGAAATAATTCTATTATAATTAATATAATAATAATAATATATAATATATTGTTTTATTTTCTCTCACAAGGTAAGTACATACAGTGTTTAAATTAAGATAGGTACAGCAATTTGCGAAAAACCTTTGTGAGAGCTGGAGTTTGTACTAGGTACGAAACCTTAAAAATTATGTATTCTTGGGTTGGAAACACGCGTGTGATGCTTTAAATATCGCATACGTCCATAGGCTAAGGTAACTACTTACTTACCATCAAACGGGCCGTATGCTTGTTTGCTACTTTGTTGTGTTCAAAACATGTGGTTAAAATATTTGAAAAAAATTAATTATCTAGATTTTCGAACATTCCCGTACCTTTTAAATTCAATTAAACATTGATACACAAAAATATCAATGGTCATATATAGCATTTGTAAATATCACTTATCTGATGTATGTTGTGTATAAATACATAGTTAGGTACATATCATACATAATGATGTACTCTACAAACTTTGTTACGTAACTCAATTTCCTGGATACCTTTAGGCGGTTTACGTATCTATTATGTCTCCATTATTGTTTATAATTCTTATATGTATGTACAACACAGAAAATTGTGTGCAATGTTTATAAGTCGTCCGTGTAGTATGTCGATAAAAAGTAAACTATTATATGTATGTATGTACTACTGATAGTGGTTCGTAGTTAAGTAATAGTGGAGATCGATACTTGTGCAATGTTAAGCATGCTTGTTACAGTCATTTTTTTTAAACTTTAAGGATTTGTACATATTTACTTTACTTTTATTTATTTTTAAGCAGTCCTTCTCCTTTATTTGTGTTGTTTTTATTATTAGAATTTATTTTCATTTGTGTAAAAATATGTTTAGTTGTATATCCGTAAAAATGTAAATGAAATTATAAAGTTTTACTTTTACTTTAATGGACAATGGGTATATAAAACTGCGTGACATTTTAAAGCTTTTACACCGTCCGTGGTCACGGGTCAACAGATCAGCGACCACGGTCGGTATAATTCAACTGGTCAGTACGATTGAGACCCGTTGTCCATTATAGTAATAAAATTGTTACAGACAAACCATTTTCTATGATATGATGAAGATCAATCTGTGCTTCGGAAAGCACATAAACCATAGCCAGCCAACCAGCCATCGCGCTGCTCCTGATCTCTCTCCGGTAGCGTCGAATTGCGGTCTTATGAGACTGTAAGAGTGAAGAAGTAGGAAGTGCACCTGTGGTTACACATAAATATAATATCGGTCAATACATGATACGTCGCAAAAATAACATAAAGCTTTTATTTTGGGGGTTTTTTGGGCTTAGTCAAATAACTCATATTGTACACCAAATTATATTATTCATCAATAATAATAAATTTACAGCTATGTAGGTACAAGAGACGGCCTTATCGCTAAAAGCATTTTCTTATAAGCCACCTTATAATATTGGCAACAGATAAATACAAAACATTAGCTTTTCAAGCAACTAATGAATAAAGTAAATAATTATAAATTTCCGGCGCGTACAATTCGGAGAATTAAATAGAGTCGAATATAGACTTCCAAGTAATAATTAGGCAAAAAGATGGGGCAGGTAGGTGGGTAATTGTCGATTCGTAACACGCGCTGGGCGCTCGGGTACGCCTGAATCGGCTCGCCGGCCACCAAATAAGATCACTTAAATTCCGCGCCCGTAGCCTTACACCCAGATAGCACTAGCAGTTACTTCTGTTACGTATATGAACCTCGCACACACAGTAATTACACAAAAGAAACGGAACTAAGGAGGGTGTTTAAACATTGCCTTCGGTGGCTATTAGATCCTGCGGAGTAAACCCGGAATTACTAAAATATACTCTTTTCTCTTGCTATGTTATTAAGTTTAGTAGTCGTTAACGCTGTGGGGCAAAGTTGGGTCTCCTATGAGATAGTTTGCGCCTTATCTATTCATATTATTGTAGCAATTAACAAATAAAACGATTTACAAGCTAGGGATTTTTGCATCGATGCAAAAAACCATAGCTTATGACGTGTTGTTGGACTTATAATTATTGCATCGATACACATGAGATTTTAAGGCGGTTGCATAGTATTTGTATCGATGCAAACATTGTAGTGTTTATAATTAATAAATTAATTCACATTTGACAGCCAATTAATAGCGTTAACATGTCGTTGAAATCGGTGCAAAGTGTCGTAGTGTAAAAAAAAGCTCACTAAAGAAACCATAATGGAAATGGTTTATATTTAGAACATAATCGTATATCGAATTACATTTCTATTGATAAAAGATTTTTAAAATCAGTTCAGTAGATCCAGAGATTACTCTACAACGTCACACACTTTGCCTCTTCATAATATACCATAGATAATATCATATGTACATATAGTGTGTGGACCCCAGTTGTCTATTTTTACTTCTGTACGTTACGTTTCAGTATCAGGCGTGAACGATCAGTTTAGACAGAAACTTTGTCCATTGGCTTTTACTGTTGTCAAAGTTTTGCACTAAATCAGACTAAGACTAATCTTAACTAATCTCTATTTTTGTGCTTATCGACAACGGACTCCGATTACGGATTGGATAAGCTATTTGTACCTTGATTTATTAAAGGCAATTTGTCTTTTTTACAACTTGTTATTATTTGTACATTAGATCAGTAATTTTAAGATTTTTATTGAGCTAATAATAATTGTGTAAAAATAATTTATGTGTACTGATCAAGTGACTTACCATAACTAAGGGTGGGGATACATCTTGAGACAACAAACCCATCTTGGAATAAATTCTAAAGACATGTCTAATTTGGACAGTGTGCTTGGCTCTTTTGATAAGGAAATGGAGTCCCGTGCACAGCAGTGGGACATAATAATAATTTATTATGATGCATGAAAAAGAATAAAGTAACAAGCATTTTAATATTGATATTAAGGCACTGCTGCTGTTTTATGACGTCTCACTCCCGTAATGTCACAGTCGTTGACAATTTATCAAATTTGTTTTGCGGTAAAGGGCAGCAATATCTTAACCGTCGCAAATTTTAAAAGCTATAACGTTTTTACTAATAAACTTCGAACTATTTAAATTGTAAATGTTTTTTTTTAAGAATAATTGTATAAATAAATTATTCTTTTGTTGCACAACTACTACTTATCTACTTGTGTATATTAAATGGGTTTATGTATAGGTACCTATATATGGCCACAATACAAATTATGTCTTTGACACAAGCCATTCCAAATTTAGCTTGCCTCTACGGAAACCACAATGACTGTGGCTATACCAATAAAAGCCACCTATTTATAACACAAGTAGATTTTATTAGTCAACGACTTAGTTCATTTAATTGACTTATTTTACAGTTATAAATAAAGTTATTTGGCTGTGGACTTCTGTAACACAGGTCCTACTCATAGTAAGTAATTGTAAATATTAGAAACTTTCAAGTAACTGTAATTTCTTAATTCACTATTTTACAAAATGTTATGACATCCTATTAGAAAAGTAATATAATTTGAAGAAACGCAATTATTAAGAAATTGCAGTAGTTTTTAAATAATGTTTTGAAGAGCGACCTGCACTGATTCCGTTCAAGCCTCGGCAAACTTCTTAGGTTTATTGTCTTCGCTTGAATTAAAAAAGTTTTTTCTCAAGTTCTTTCTTAATACTTTGAGCACATATTTACTTACCTATGAGAGAAGGTAATAAAACATTCCTTTCGTCGACCATCTACATCTTCCTTAAAAGCTTTATGTAAATATGAAATGCTTACGAACCGTATTGAATACCATCAGTATAATACTCAGTTATGGTAAAAGAAACTAGGCATAACCATTGAAAATATGAATGAGGTAATTCAAACTATATGGCACGTATTCGAGCCTCTTTTTGCATTTGGTTTTATTGAGGAAAGTCAACTATTCACAGATGTTTTTTTTAAACAGGTGGCAAGGTTTAAATTATAAATGATAGCCGAGTGGTAAAGTTGCCGACTCGTAATGCATGATGCGGGTGTCATCTCGGTTGGTATTTCCAATGTGAATTTCACTTTGTAGTGTTTAATGGTTAACACGTTCCGGGACAATAAACTGGAGATGGAATTATGTGATATGACACTAAAGAATTCCATTTTTTTTTTGACCGTCGTTGGACGTGTTGCTGTTATCTTACTTTTTTTGCGCGTCGTGACACTCAGCATTCGTCGGCAAAAAATTGTATCGGTGAGTACCGCCCATAGACGTGATCTCAATGTGTATATTTGCTCAAAATGTATGTAAGTGTGAAACCAACATAAAAACTTACTCATGAGCTTTCGATATGACATCTCTGAAGAAATTAATTAGCGCAATATTACACTAGGTAACGTGATTCCTTAAAACAGTATGTAAACTGGTCGGCTGTAGACGAGCTGCAAGATTCGTCAAGTACAAGATGTGGCCGTAGTGCCATATTAATTTAACTTAAAATTACGTCTGTCGACAGGATGTCCCGGAATGTGTTAAGAAAAACGTTGTGAGGAAATACACATCTCTTAGATCAAATTCTAATGACATATCTGTTCCACGAATTCACATGAGCCTAGAGTGGATTAAAGTCTAAATGAAACCTCTCAGCTTTTTTTATAGAGGATACAATCGTAATATTATATTTCAGTTTTCTTGACAGCCCTGTTATTCTAGTGGTTAGTAACTCTGACTGCTAAGCCGGAGGTCGTGGGTTCGATTCCATATCAGGACGAATAATTTTTGTGTTATGAGCACGATTGTTTGTTCTGTGTTTGGGTGTAATTTATCAATAATATGTACGTTTTTAGAAATATATAAATATGTTTAGTTAGTTTAGTTCAGTCGCCTCGTTCTGCCTAGTTTGGGATCAGATGGCGGTGTGTAAGTTGTTTCAAAATATTATAATATATTTTTTCTTCTCAGCCAAATGACATCTACTGGTGGACATAGGCTTCCCCTAAAAAAATCTACAGCATCCGATCCTAAATAATTTTCAGCTTTAAATAATATATATAAAATCGATTTTGTTTTTCAAACTAAAACACTAAGCTAAAATTACTCATCGATCAACTTTTTCCAATCGCTTTGAGTTGGGTTGTTCAACTATTGAGTCGAACGTATACTTGATACTTTTAATACTCTGAAAATTTCTAACTAAAGAAGTACTCGATATTGGCTCTTTTGATAGGTTCCTTTGGGTATTATTTCTCAAACTTGTTACTGAAGTTATCATTTATTATATAATTAGTTAATTAATGATCTTGTAAGATTTTGCTGAATTTTTTGTACTGCCTAGTAGATACGAACCATCTGAAAGTAAGCAGATACCGTAGCGTATGGATTTTTGCAATGACTGGGGTTTATCTATTACTGACTCAAAAACTTTTAAAACAAGAATTTTGTATATGGGTAATCCTAGGAAAACGTAAAATAATCGTATTTCTTAATGAGCACTAGATACCTTTAATCACGGCCAGGAATACAACTATTCCACTGAGAGTATTTGATTGTAGTCTTTTGTAAGGCAGAGGTTCTTTCCTACTCGGGCTTTCTCGTTTGTATGATGTCCTATATCTCTAAAATATAAACATAATTATGCTTATCATCAAAGATTTGACCTGGATGGAAATTGAACCTACGCACGGCCTCTGCTTTAGCAGGGAACACAGAAATAATTCTGAACAGATCCATTTAAGGCGATGCTAATACATATGTAACATTGATGAAGTGATAAAGGTATAACAAGCTCTGTGTTGCGGGGGACTTTACAAACATACAATTAACGGACAAAAATTACACCCAGACTCAGAACAATTCTTTGTGGGTCACACAAAGTTTTGTCCAGTGAGGGAATCGAACCCACAACCTCGTGCACAGCAGGCGTATACTGCGGCCACTGGATCACCAAGGCAGCCAATATTGCTATTATTAGATAGGATCTGCACTATTTACACACTAACACAGTCCTTGAGTATTCTGGTCATTTCTATACATCCTAAGGTTGCCTAAAAAATCGCACTTAGCGAGAAGGCTGGCCACTTTACCTACTTAGTTTTATTCTCTATGTACTTTATTTTAAATATTTATACATTTTGAAACCAAATTGTAGTGTATAATAAAAAAATATGTATCCATTAAACTACTTCTAATTTAATATTCTAAAGAGGCACCGGTATACCTTTTTTGAATAATTTCGTTATAAAAATAAATACTAAGATGTCCTCTACTGAAAAGGTATTTCTATTAACATGCTATATCATGAAATATTCCGCCTAATTAATCTCAAATTCCATTAGATCTTCAATTTGTGTAAATGTTTACAAATTCAAAGGGGCGTTTTAGTACTCCACTTCATACGGGATTAAATTACTTGTATAAAAAACTCGCCTTTTATAACCTCGGCCTTAGCAAACCTACAAATACATAATGTTGATATAGGTATAGATATTTACTATAGTAAACAAGAGTTTAATTTAATTGATAAATAGATAGGCTTAACAATATCAATAAGTATTTGGAGGCATCAGATAATTGAGCTACGAACTTGAAGACGTAGCGTAGGTAGGTCTCCAATAAGGTGCTCTATTGACCTGGTGAAAGTCGCAGACGGCCTATGAATGAAGGCCGCTCAGAGCTGAATGTTGTGGAAATTCTTGGGAAAGGCTTATGACTAGTCATGAACGTCTTCCAACCAAATAAATAGTTGTTATTATAATAAAATTAGACAAGGCAACAGAAAATATCGTCGTGAGTGCATTTTCTTAGCATGTAACCATTCTTCGGTTTTTATAATTGAAACAAAATTATTAAGGTTACAAAGAAGACATTGTGTTGACTCAAAGTTATGAAAGTAACAGAAAAGTAAGAAATACTTATTGTAGGTAAGTGGTAGAGCCATGAAAAGAACTGGCAAGAAACTGGTCACATGATTTCAATCTTTGGCAAGTTACAATTACCATAATTGATACAGCTAAAAACAGCATACACAGTAAAATACAAGTAGATTTATTATGAAATAATAGAAATAATGAAACAACTGGTTATCTTCTAGTTGCGTCTCTATATCATCTGCATTTGAGCATAACATATTCGGATTATATTAGTTACAAAGTTCAATAAACAGAATAATACATAATTTGATTATGAAATTGACTTTACCATAAAGAATGGTTCAGGTTTGAATTCGATTCAAAACTACACTAGTAACAACGGGCATAAATTTGTTCCGCGTCTGAATGTTGGTACATGTGATTTGTGATTGTAATAGAGGTACTACCTATGTCATATAGATTCTCAACTCGAAGACCGTAAGAAATACCTATATTTTATTCATACATGCCAGATATATAATTTCATATTGTTTATTAGACACATCTAATATTACGTAAAGTGATTTGCCACTAAATAATAGATGCATAATAAGAATTTTGAGAGAGGTAGGGCACCACACCAGCGAGCAAGCCCGACTGTGAAAGGACCTCTACCTTACAGAAGACCACAGCCAAATAACTACACACAGTGGTGTAGTCGTGTTCCTGTTCTCCAGTGGTCATTTAGGGATGCGTTTTGAAAGAAACGTATTCCTATCCCAGGGATACTCCCATCTTAAAGTCCTGAGGTAAAAAAATGGGTTGGCAACACGCAAATGATACTTCTGGTATTGCGGGCGCCCACAGGCTACGGTAACTGCTTAACATCAGGTAGGCCGTATGCTTGTTTGCCAAGTAGTATAAAAAAAATGGAAGCCTTAAATTAATCACGGTATATAGAGTAAGTCGTTTAAGTCTTTTCGAGTTATTGTAACACTCTTTAATAAAAGAAAATAATATGGTCAGACATTTCTGGATTTAAAGGAACAAGAGTAATCTAAAATTTGATTTTTATAACTACTACTACATCAAATAAAAGATATTCCGTTTCAGTAGGCATTATAAAATTCTTCCGCATCGCTGTCTATTGGAAAAGTGTCCAGAAGACAGGCAGCATTGCCATGTTGGTGATGCTAATTATTTGAGCCAAAAATATGCCATTTTTCTAGTCACGTGGAACGTTGATTTATCAATAAATAATTTTGACGAATTGCTTTTATACTGGTGGCATTTTTTTATACTTTGCATTAATTTAAATAATTTTGAAGACTTATAGAACACGTCCGCATTTGAAAAGCTTATTAGTATGCGGAAAATATATATTTGTTTAGATACTAGGGTCGGAGAAAATTGACCAGTAACATTTTAGTTGCAGGCAAAATGGCGACTTGAAACGACCTTGAACTACCTTACAAATTACAGCTGAAGCTCCTTAGTGTTTGCTGTTATAGAAGGCAAACATTATAGCTGTAACAGTAACGCCTAAGTGTGTACAAAAATCTGGTATTTGGCATCTGTCTGCTACAAATAATATAAAAATAAATCTGACGATAAAGGGTTCTCTACATTAAGTGGCGTTTTGTGGTGAACGTGTGAGTGGAGCTCAGCGAGCGTCGACTGGCGACAACAACGTGGCATTCTAACTAAACAATGCTTTGTTATGTCGACCACAGCAGACCACAGCTACCGCTTATTGCAGATTGTTTTAACAGCTTCCATTCAAAATGTCGTTTGTGGTTTTTATTTCAACGTATACTTCCAATTAGTTTTTTCAGGTAAAAGTTTTATGTAGCAAAATGTAATTTACCCGGATATTTTAACTGGACTTTGCCTTTTTAAATTTCAAATTAACGTGCGTAGTTTCTCGTGACCTACTTTTGTAAAATTGTTACGTATTTAGAATTAGTTTTGCATAATCACCCTGGAGGGTACAAAAATACGATTAGGTTAGTTCATGGCCAATAAATTACAAAAAAAGCTCAATGAGCGTCGAGCTTGTAATTTCAACTTTGTATTTTTAAATAAATTTATTGATTTGTTGAAACTTATTGACGCTCACTCAATATTTTTAAAAATGTTCACTACTTAAGAGGAAAACAATCACACGGAGCCACACAATTCCTGGAGCATCCATCGGGTGTTGCCGAACTGAAAAAAATTAACACCCTTGTTTTAAATCTCTGGCATAGACTAACGTTTTTTGACGAGAAATGGGATTTGACTTCATTTAACGACATTATATCGTACATGTACGTTAAATCCCATACATTTGCTTTCTATTCTCTTCGAATCAGCTACGGTTTTTACCATTTGTCTAGAGGGGCTGTTCTTGCACACCACTTTGTAAAGTTATTTGTATGTAGTCTTCTGTAAGGTAGATGTCCTATCCCAGTCACTCTTGCTCGCTTGTAGATAAATATTAAAACTCTTTATTGTACACCAATTACTTTTTTGATTTGATTACTATACAAACATGATTTCACACTTGTACCACAGACTAAGGATCTCTTTTATGAAAGAGTTAAGAGTTCTTTACACTGTGCTTGAACGGTCCTCTCTTTAAATAATTATCTTGAGAATAATTGTTAGGGCAACTAGTGTTTAATATAATCCATTACAATAGTAATATTGTTTTATGTTATTTGTAATACTAAATCCACAATAACGAAAGACAAGAACATAAATATACATAGCATAAGAACATCCACATCCGAAACTCAATTTGTACAGAATATCCAAAAGCCAGAAATTGTAGAACATGTGTTTGCAGTTCAGACCTCGGCGACAGATCAAATAAGTTTAGCAAACTGCTCTGGTTGCTTTTACAATAGTCTCCGAAGCTAAACCTGGGGGAGCTTTATTTATTAGTTAGGGTTTCTTTGTGTTGTATATTTATTATTAGGTATTGGTATATTTATTATAGCAATGATAAGCGATCAATAGAAGATGTCTATTGTTCTTCTCCTGAAGAAATTTTACAAACTACCATGAACAGCCAGGAGTCGTTTTCGTTGTGATGTAACTATTCTGACCGAGATATACTTTATTTTATGAATTACTAGCTGATGCCTGCGGCTCCGCCCCGTGAATATCAGTTATCGGGGTAAAAAGTACCCATACTTCCTTCTTCAGGATATCATCTGTATACCCGCAATTTATTTTCTTTTTAAAGACAACCCCCGCACAAGAGAAGCCCTGTGTCGCGGAGGATTTTACAAACATACAATAAACGGGCACAAATTACACCCAGACTCAGAACAACTCTTTGTGGGTCACACAAAGTTTTGTCCTGTATGGGAATCGAACCCACAACCTCGTGTATAGCAGTCGCATACTGCGGCCCCTGAACCACCAAGGCAGTTAAATTAATATTCGCTTAGCCGTTTAGCCATGAAAAGGTTACAAACAAACTAACATTTTCACTTTAATAAAATTAGATGGATAGTAAATTATATATCGAAACCTGATAACTACATTATGGTAACACGCGCATAGTAATTAAAAATGAGCTTAATTAATTTAATGTTTTAGCTTAATTAAATAATTATTTTCTACCAAGTAGGTACCTACTTTGTTGGTTTAGAATTTCCTCAGATATTTCGTATGTTACTGAAACTTATTTTCAAACACAAACATTCGTGTTAAACTCACTCCAGTTAATATCCCTGGTGATTATTATTTCTATGTTAACAATAATATCCTTTCAATTAGTTTTGCGTATTGCTAGTACGAAAATACTTTTTTATACTATTAAGGTGGTAACAAACTAAGCATAATTGTTACAGCAGGACTATTGCTGCAGGACAG
Source organism: Trisateles emortualis (assembly GCA_947095525.1). NCBI lineage: Eukaryota > Metazoa > Arthropoda > Insecta > Lepidoptera > Erebidae > Trisateles > Trisateles emortualis. Next base: position 8,579,845 of record OX352736.1, on the reverse strand, counting down.
AACTATTTTCAATTACAGAAATATTTACGTAAATTGCATGTATTAGGTGTCAGAATAGACGGTGATATTACGTCTAATTTTTCCTCATATAGTCGATTGAAAAGTTACATTTGGGGTTGCATTTGTCAGAAGACGCAATTTTATTTTTTAGATATCAAGGGGGGTCAGTTTAAAGATAAATCAATCTCTTGTCCCACGGCCGCCATCTTGGAAAAAGGAGTTTAAATGGTTTTTACGGTTTATCTGACGAACTATATAGGTCTTACAAAAGAAAATGTTTAAATTTTTTGTTGCCAATAAGATTATCTACAACTTCTGTCAAGTAACTTTGGTCGTAAAACCAAAAATAAGAAAATCCATGAAAATTTGAGAAAAAAATCTATTCTTCGATATAACTTTTTTTCTAATCATTTTACAGAATATGTGATCAGATCATTTTTATAGATGGTGTTTTAAGGAGTAATTTTCATTAAAAACTTTTTAAATTTTATTCATTAGTTAAAGTTTTGGACTAATAGTATTCGACTGAAAATTAAAAAGACAAATTATTCCATTAAAAATAAGAACTAAATATTTTAATAGTAATTACTTGAGTTGCTAATTAAGCTTCAAATTACTTAACGACCGTCAAGCAGATTAAAGTGGAGAGGCGTTTACAAGTGAACATCTAAATTGAAAGCTAACCTAAGGCATTGGATACGAGTAAAGCGTTCCCAATTAAGCAGTGGCTCTGGAGCAGTTTGACTCAGCGGTATAGCTACCGCATAGAAAGGCCCTGTACCGCGCCAACGCGCCGCACCCAACAATGTAATGAATCGTGAACATGCTTAGACTTATACCACTAGCTTTTAGCTTTGCCCAGCATTTGGTTTATACCATTTTAATCCTTATTACGGCCCCTTAAGTACTAAATTTATACAGATTGTAATTGAATACAGATATGTACATTTATTGACCAATCGATAAACATTGAGGTCTGTTATTTTATGCCTAAGAAATATTTTTCTACGTGGCAAAACAAGTAAGCAGTTGCTTTAATTTATATACCTGCAATACCTGTGTAATCACTTGCGTATTGCCGATTCAAAAACTTGTAACACACTGGTTTTGTGATAGAATAGGAAAACGTTTCTTTAAAACAACATCCCTAAAGGACTTGTATTTGCGTTGTCACGCAACAACTCGAATTTGGAAAAAGAGAGTTTCAAGAAGCAAAGTTTTAATAAACTCGTCGAAGCAAATGATGTAAGGTGAGGGTACAAGCGCGGGATGCGAGTGAGAGATCAGAGCATATACTTTTATACCAACCTCCCGCAAAGCTCATCCTCGCACGTATTACCCGCTCCGGTACACCACTTAGTTTTGTTGAAAATAGACGCATAGTTTTGTAACTTAGTCCTGCCTGCGCACATCTCTTAGCTAGCTAGCTACCTCCCAGGGGAAATGCAGTCTTAAGCTGTGATATTTCTTTTCTTTTTATCCTTTAGTTTTTATTTTTGTTGTAAAATCCATTCTTAACTTAAAACAAACATATGTAAGTACCATTACTAACTGGTAAACTTAGCTAAGTAAAAACCGAAAGAAAGTTCGTTTCTATAAGTTATTGCTTAGCAGTGGACAGAATAGACGACCGGTAACATCTTATTAATTTATTAGTCTAGTATTTATTTAAAGATCCTTGAAAGAAACACGCCAAATGAGACAAACTATAAAAGAACACTTAACAAAAAATGAATTTCAAAATATTTAATATATGGTCTTATATGTAGCAACAATGGCTATAATATGTTTGTATTCAACAAAGAGGTGCACTTAACACCTGAATATTGGTCCTAATATGAATCAAACGTACGACCTCCGGCTCAGCAGTTAGCATCACTAACCACTCTAAACCAACAAGTCAGTCTTATAAAAAGGAATATTTTATTAAAAAATGCTATTAGTTGTCTTAATAATGACTCAAACAGAACAGTTTTTAATAACACCATCAAATGTCACGCGATCTAATTAAATATACAATTTTTCATGTCATTATTGTGACAGCTAAATGACATCAATTTCTGTCGGTTAACCTCTGTTGCTGAAGTAATTACTTTGTCTTTACTTTGTAAACAAAGGTTTCACTTGCTCTATCTATGTCTTTTGTTTACCTACATTTCTTTTTATACTTATAAGGAGGCAAACAAGCAAACGGTCCGCCTGATGGTAAGCAGTTACCGTAGCCTATGGATGCTTGCAACACCAGAGAGTGTCACTCGCGCGTTACCAACACTTTAATAACTGCATTATTCTTTCTTCTTTCTATTTGAATTTTCTTACATAGAAAGCTTCTTACTATAAGGGGGTCCTCATAGTAAGAAGCGTACTTACGTATCGCGAGTCAAAGTTTTATGGAACTAATAAATATATTAAACTAGCTGGGCTGTCAAGAAGATTTTTTTTTTATCGCTTTTATTTAGCACTAGTATATAAAGAAAACAACTTATTAATGATGTGAATATACTAAACATGATCCGTGTAAGTATAATAAAAAAAATATAGCATAAAAGAAGTGTATGTGGATAATGAAAGTTTTCATTCAAAATGTTCTTTCAAAGAGACTTTATAATAGTCGAGAAACTTCATTACCTAGGCTTCTCTTAAATAACCAACTTAAATTTAAATATTATACTTATTCCATTCAGCTTCAAAGTTTTTAAGTACTGCAGCAATTAAAATCCTATTAAAATGTCGTCCTATAACTTCTGAGCCATCAGTATATTTTCTAGCAAACTACAAAAATGGAGTAGAATTTTATTTTTAATAAGCCTACACATTTTCATCCTGAAGGAATTGTCAGTGGGTATATCATGCCCTCGTAGACAGCGTAGGTAGTGAAACATCACCTGGTACAATTTTAGACTCCAATTTAATTTTGCATTGCGTTTATGGGTAAAAAAAGGTATAACAGGTAGGTATAATAAAAGGTATCGCTATAAACAGCTTTGTAAACATCCAAATTTAGTTTAGGTTTACTGTGACATCATTCTTGTTACAGCAATAATAAAATAAAATTTTATATAAATGTGGGTAAGTACTTAACAAAATAATAAATTCAAATTTAAAAAAAATGGTCATGGCGGTCAATCTCAATGAAGATTAGGCAACTGTGCAGGACATAACTTATTATAGTGCTCACAATATGTGTACGCAAATAAATGTACTCTTTATTCCTTCACTCTCATAGTCCGATGGGACGGCAATCCAACCAGAGCCTCTAGACAAATGGCATAAGCGATAGTCGAATTGAAAAGTCAAAAAATAAAATGTATGGAATTTGACGTGAGTCTACGATTTAATGTTGTAAACTTACGTCAAATCCCATACATTTACTTTTGTTGACTTTTCGATTCGACTATCTTTATGCTACTTGTCTAGAGGGGCTGACCTGATAGTTCTGCGCCCCTCTCTCCAATCGTCACCTTCAGAACTCTGTGCCTCACAAAAGCTCTGAGTTTGTATCTTTGGTTTGAGTCTGGTGTAGTTTATCTGTAATAGTAGGCATGTGTTTAGAAATATATTATAGGTTTTCCCATCGTACAGGTTCTGACTAGTTTGGGATGTGAATGTGTGGGTGGTCCTAAGATAATTATTATTATAATTTAATAACCAATGTTCATTTTATTTAAAATCTTATTTAATTAGGACGGGTTGAAGCGGTTTAGCCGTTTCAAGATAATAAGCTTGGTCGAGATTAAATATTGTAATGAAATTATCTACTTGTTTAAAAGAATAATATTCGAAACAAAAAGAATTTTTAATCAGAACCCACAATAATATTCGTGTTGGTGTAAAATAATGTTAATTACTAATATTGTAATAGCATTATGATATATATGGTTTTTATTATTGCAAAGATTATTATTAGTAGGTACCAGTGTTTGTTAAAATTAATATAAAATACGGGTTAGGCATTTTGTTTTCGAGATAATTCCTGCAATTTGGAATTAGCCTTGTATCGTGGGGAATAAACATGGATAATACGAAGTTTTAGCTCGTGTGGGAGGGGAAAACCTTCCTCTCTCTACAAGGGGTTGGTGATCACCAAGACCAGTAGACCGCACATGTACTTCAAGTTATTTTCTTCAAATAAGAGAGGCAGGGCACCATACTGATATATTTGTGATCCTGTGTGTGAGTATAAGTCTCCAGTGCTGGAAGATAGAGGATACTTTTTTTAAAGATATATTTTCCCATCACAAAACCCTGTTGTATGTTTTTTATATCAGCAATGTGCAAGTTATAGTGTTGCAAGTATTCATAGGCTTGTTTACTATCAAGCGGTCGTACGTTTATCCCTCCTTAGAAGTAGAAAAAAAGTTTCCAAAATATGGATTAAAACCTACAATTTTTTTAAATAAAAAGAAAGTTATAAAATCTTTATGACGTTTATAAAAAGTTGTCTGATATTCCAGCGAGACAGCCGCGGGTAGTAGCATTAGTTTAGTCAAAGTCCAGGCGCGCTCGCTACTTTCCTCTCCTCTGACCAATAATCATTAATTTTCCTAGAAGTCTGGTTAAGACTTGAGACGGTTCTTTGACGAAATTTCATTTCCTTGTTACAGTCAGTACTTGGTCGGGTTTCTCTTCATTACACTACAAACTTTATAATTATATTAAAGGGGAATATTGGTGAGACGGTCGCCCATTGGCTTAAGTTGACTACTGGAGGTATACTTTACACGTTAACCGGATGACAGTTAAATAGTCGACATCATTACTTAATCTAATATATATATAATAGTTTATAAAAAATATATATGATATATATATATTTGAGTTTTAAAACGTAAAGAAAGAAAAAACATTTATTCAGATACATAGTGAGACACTTAAAAACAACAGCAATTACCAAAAGGATTTAACTATAAACTTAGGCTAGTCTTTTGTGTGCCTCACATCTGCACCGAAAAGGTTTAGTTCAGCATAATGCAGGACAACCACAGATAAGTAGTGCCTGGCGCTGGTTGTCAACTAAAACCAATGAGATTGTCATTGAGTTATCGCAACTTCATGAAATCAGCCTTCCCGTTTAGATGTTACGATACTACAGTCATACGAAAGCTCTAGTTATTGTACTCTTTTTTGAATCGGAGGTAAATATGGTATGTCCTCCAAACTAATTTTGGATGCGCAAGACTGTATATGCACAAGTATGTGCACAGATGTCTCTGTTGATTATTGCCAGATTGCTGGCTCATTGTACTGAGAGCCAGCAATCTGACACGTCCTGAAGGAGATCAGGCATAGGACCAAAGGCTTTAAATTCAGACACACGTGATATCTATGCGTTTTCTTTAGAAAATGGTCACTTATCTAAGGATTCGACAAGATCGAAGATCTATCGATCCGCGTGGCTTATGCAAATAATAAGTCCAGCTGATGCCCGCGGCTCCGCCCACGTGGAAGTCTGTTATCGCAATAAAAATACCCTGTATCCTACTTCAGGATACCATCTATCTGCTTGTCAAATTTCATTAAAATCCGTACATCCATTTTGTCGTGAAAAGGTAACAACCAACATACACACAAACATAGTTACTTTCGCATTTATAATATTACTCTAGATTAATAAACCTACAGGTATTACAACATTCTATAAAATAAATAATTTTCTATAAAAGAAAATTATGGCCCAAAACGAACACAAAAGGTTCTTCTATTAAACAGCGTAGTCTTAACAATAAAGCAATTAGTGACTGATATTAATAAGAAAATATAATAATGGTCCTATTATTATATGGATAACAATAGGTATATGTTTCACAAAATACTGAATTCTAAATATATTTTAATTTCTTTATCTGAGAAGAGTGTATTTTTTAGGGTTCCGAAGTAAACAAGGTACCCTTATAGTTTCGCTATGTCCATCCGTCCGTCCGTCTGTCCGCAGCTTTGCTCATAGACCCTTAGTCCTAGAAGGCTGTAATTTAGCGCGAATATACAAATTAGTCATGCTGACAAAGTGGTAAGTTAAAATCTTGAAAAATATTTTTTTCTAGGGTATCTCAAAAAAAATAAATGTCCACTCTGACATGTAAAGTGGGGATGTATATTTTTTTCTTAAATAATCAGTAGGGTAGGTTAGGTTAGAACTGCGACCTCCTACGCACGAGCCGAGCGAGCGAAGCGAGCGTTCCGCGGCAGCGGCCCGCAAATGTCATAAACTGTTATTTAAGTAGGTACATACGAACAAGAAAGAAAAAATATTAGGTATCTTATAATTATATAGCTACCAAATTTTAAAATTTCTACATTCATTATAAAAAACCGCCGGGTGGAGTAAGGTTCCCCGCGACCGATTTTATGCGACTTATTTCAAAAGTTTACCAAAATTGTGGCCATTGTCCTATGTTCTCAAAAGTCATGAATGTTAAAAACCATAGATGAAACCTTATTCTTAGTCTACATTATTGGGAAGTGCAATTTCGGAACCCTACATTGTGCGTTACCCGACATGCACTTAGCCGGTTTTTATTATATGCAGACAGCCCGCGAGGCGAATGGCCACGTGTATGTCAATAAAAATACCATCTCTCAACTCTCATTATTAATTTGTTAATACCATTCTTGTTTCAAGATGGCTGCAAATGCATTTCCATCTGCAGTTTTAGCTTTAAGTTTTCAGCATCAAGTTTTGCTTTAGTTTCCGAGACGAGGAAATCTCTCGTGTGTTTACTTATTCCATTTACTATTGGAAAGATGTGTTAGCACGTGGTTAAGTTTCGCAAGACAATATTGCTTTATAATACGTAGTAGCACGTCCTGGCTTCGCACGGGCACTGGACGGTACATTATTAAGATTTTTATTACTCGCTAATAATCTAGCTATCTATTCGTGAAAGATTTTTTTAAATCCATCCAAAAGTATCGATGTCGGTTATCATGGTAAAAAGTACTCTATGTCCTTTTCCAGGATACCATCTATCGCCTTGCCAAATTTCATTAAGATAAGTTCAGCCATTTGGTCGTAAAAGCGTAACAAACAAATTCACTTTCGCATTTAGGTATTATATAAGTATAGATAGATTTAGAGGTTGAGAGTGTACAGCAGTGCGACATTGTATTGCATTTAATAGTGTTCGAGTATTTCATCGATTTACTTAATAGAATGTTATACACTCTGAATAGCTAGTTAAAATTTCAAAGCTCAAGCAATTTATATCTAATATTTTGGTAAAGAGGAACTGTGTTATGCGACGTCGCGCAATTTTGTTGTTATTCAAATGACTTTGCGTGGTTGTTCTTATTAACTCGCTAATGATAGCCTTTGGACGAAGTTATACGACAATTTTGTGTCTTCAATGTTAATTACTCAATAAATTTTAAGCGGTATAATTTTAGAGTTGGTTGTTGTGGTAAAAATAAGGAGTTGTTTTATTTTGTATTCACAACATGTTTCCGAAGGCAACATTGTGTTCTGGTACACATACAAAGCGTGATTCAGTGGCTTGCCTTTTACTTTATATGTAGGTATATACGATTACTTTATAAAATATATTGCTTTTGACTGCGGTTTTACTCGCGTGATCGCTCTCCGATGGTGTTGAATGATAAATCTATTTCTATGTTTTTTTTAAACAATATAAAGCTGTCTGATGGTAAGTATTTAAATCAATACGCTATTCTAAATAAGAAGTCTCGCTATAAGTTACATTTAGTGTAGTATTTGGTACTAGAAGACATCGGGATCCATTTGAACCATATTACTTATATAATTCACTGTGAGGCGCGGTAATCCTGTAGATGGGTGACAGCATAGTAGTATTTCATCTCAGTGTCTTCGTTAAAAGTCGATCCTGACTGTTAACAGTCGTAAGATTACGACACAAGCCTAAATATGGATGATCTAAATAACTCTGTCACCAGCCCTTCTAGACAAGAGTCATAAACATCGTTTATGTGACATAAACGGAAGCCGAATCGAATAGAATAGAAAGCAAATGCATTGATTTATTATATTTATTGTAAACTTATATCAAATCCCATATGCTTTTTGTCTAGAGGGGCTGGTTGGCCACTAAAAAAAACAAACGAACGAATAAAAAGCTGAGCTGGATGGCAAATTGAACAGAATGTTTGCTTATCGGCAAGTAAACAATATACTAGGCATTCAAAGAGCTAAAGTTGTTCTATTTCAAATACGATACCACAACAATTAAACTATAGCTGATTAAACACAGGTTAACTAAAACCTAACGGCTAATTGAATTAAGCTCACTTTGCTAAACGGTTTAACTTACAAGTCTCATGGGGCTCGAAGCATATGTTGGAGGATGGACAGTGGTTTTCACTTATTGTGCCGTAAACTACGTCTACTTATAATTCAGTCATGTTTCTTGTTAGTTCTTTTCTTGACTCTACATTTGGTGGCGAACTGTAAATTGACTGACGTCATCTATTTGCACCATATGCTATATTCATCATTGATGTTTTATTTTTTTACTCCTTTGGGTGGCAAACAAGCATACGGCCCACCTAATGTTAAGTAGTTACCGTAGCCTATGGACGCTTGCAATACCAGAGGTATCACTTGAGTGTTTTGCAACCCATTGTTTTATACCAGGCCTTTATGATGAGAGTATCCCTGAGATAGGAATACGTTTTTTTCAAAACGCATCCCCAAATGAGCGCTGGATATGATATTTATAAGTGTTACTTTGTAACCTGAATGAGTTCTAAGTGCCTTATGATACATCATCATCATCTCAGCCCAAAGAAAGATTTTTTACAGCATTCAGTCTTGACCCTATCTGACCATCGGCTGCCAGCAATGTTATGAACGTATTAACTCAATCTCAAAATTCAGCTGTGCCTTTATAAGCACAGCTGAATTTTCCTACGGCTAGTTCACTGACATGGAGCCATGAGAAGAACTAGCAAGAAACTCGGGTCACTCTTTTTAATCGCCAGATAAATACAATCTCTTGGTAGCATGCAAGTTGATGCAGTCAAAACACGACGATATAATGGTACAGCAATTCTTAATTTTAAATTTTAATGAATCTTTAAATAGATGTGCCGCAGAACCGATAACCGTTTGGAGATGACGGGTGCTTGAGTGGAGACCGCGACTCGGCAAACGTAGTATAGGGCACCCTCAGGCTAGGTGGAGCGACGACCTTCGCAAGATGGCTGGGAGTAGCTGAATGCGAGAGGTCGAAGAACGTGTCAAGTGGCATACTCTTTGGGAGGACTATGTCCAACAGTGGACTGCGATAGGCTAATGATGATGATGATAAGTTTGAGCCATTTTGACATTTTGTGCCATTTTGATACGCCTGGTGTTAAGCAGTTACCAAAGCCCCAGTGGGGCTCGCCCACTAGTATGGTGTCCTACCTCTCTTTAACCTTGACATTGTACCTATTTTACTTTTTTGTAAGGTGTCAACAAACAAAAAACGGTTAAAGAATTCTTTAAATCAGACCGCAAGATCCTCAGATTAACTTATTCAAACAAACAAGTATTACAATAGTAGACAAGAAATGTACTTCGTTGTATATTCTCACTAATCATCGTACAAATTGGGCTTTTACAACAAAGTTAACATATGAAATCTAGTTGATAGTTTCCCTCGCTGTGAGCACGCTGAAATATTCAGCTTTGCATATATTTATAAGCACTCACACACATTTAGCTACCATGTAGCTGGTTCACGAATACTGCTGTTCACGAATACGGCGGTCTATACAATACGAACGACCATGCTACATCATAAAACGTTACGCTTTTTCTCCGACAGGGTAGGCAGGTGTAAAACACCCATGTTACGCCAGCTTATTATCATATTTTTTATAAGATATAATACCATAAAGTTTTACTATTTACGAGTAGGAATACTCAAATGGATTGTCATAGTCACGTGTACAACTTCTAAAATAAAGAAAAAAAGGCAAAAAGGGGGAGAGCCTTTTTCATTATACTGGTTACAATTCTTAACTCCATGCTACAAAAAAAAAACTGTCAGAAAAATAATAGCAATAACACTTTCTCTGACCTAGAATTGAACCCAGGATCTCACGACTTATGCCGATATATGTATATATAGACCAGACAGACAGCGTAAACAGATGATAAATTAACTGATTAATAGATTTCATTTTCATTTCACTTTGTCGAATTTCAATTCAAATTGACATTGGTGGGATCAAACTCATACCCCTTGTGACTCAAATCGATTACTTACCAATCACCCACTACCGCAATCTCATTGTAGCTATTATAGAAACAATAATATAACCAATAGTACGTAGTTGAAATCATAGCGGTTGATGCGCAGCTCAGTGTCGGGACAGGCCGCAATCGCATTACCTTAATCACGGCATTGCCCCGCCGAGGGCAGTTTATATGCTGCCTTAATGGACTTGCACCACGTAGCCGCTCCCTGACATGCCTGTTCGTATGTGATTGAAATGTTCTATGAACCTGAAGTGAATTGCTTGTGATTATACATATTTATTACATACAACGGAATTACTTAACATTGCAAACTTAAAGTAAGTTAAATGACAAAATTCATCAAAAGACGAAACTTAACTTTACTCAACGTTTACTCTTCGCCCCCAATTCAATACAATATATATATATATATTTTTATACTACTTGGGTGGCAAACAAGCATACGGCCCGCCTGATGTTAAGCAGTATCCGTAGCCTATAGACGCTTGCATTACCAGAGGTATCACTTGCGTGTTGCCAACCCATTTTTTTACACCAGGGCTTTAAGATGGAAGTAACCCTGGGATAGGAATACGTTTCTTTCAAAACGCATTCCTAAGCGCGCTGAGCGCTGGATATTCCAAAACAGAAACAGTAACTACTTTTTAAACCTACAAAAAAATGACTTAAAATTGTTTTTTTCATCTTTGGACAACTTACACACGACTATCTGGTTCCAAATTATAGTATAGCGAACAGACAACTGATAAAAAATTACCTGGGTGGGAATCGAAACCATGATCTTCAGTTAATCATTAAGGTCTACAAACTGCTAGACTAATTGGCTAGTCCAATTGCAAAACCTGAATCAAAGTTTGGAAGTCTCTACTTTGATGCTGTTTACGTGTCTATCAATATCTGTATTATACTCACACGCTTTTTAAAACAAGAGACATTCCCCATTAGTGCAGGTTTATTTGATGTTTACTAACAAATAATTTCAACATAATAACAAACGAGATATTATGACGTTTGAATATAAGAATATGAATATTAAAACGACTTCAGTTTTGATACCACCTGGGAGCTACTGAGATACATATGTTGTTAGATGTTTTTAAGTATATTGCTTTTCGCATATTATATTATAACTAACCGAAGAGGTTTTGATTGGTTGCCTGGCAAGCCCAACTGGGGAAGAAAATCCAACTTATAGAAATTTTAGCTTAATAATAACTCGATCGACCCACAACACGTTGGTGCGGTGTTTGTGGCCATTTTAACCTCTAGCTACACTTGCAGTAATTATTCAATTCAATATTAATAATCATGTCTACTAAGCACGTATGGTATTTTAATCGATACTATTTTGCTGTATAAGTACTACACATACAAAAATAACAATTATGAGATCGTGACACAATATTTTTCCAACATAAAATACTTATGACGTCAGCAAAAGTGACATTTGATATTAGGGGAAAAGAAAAAATAAACAGCGAGGATCTTCATTAAGTAGAAAAAGTGGTATATTGGTCGTAAAAAAGAAAACATAATAAAACTGTAAATAAAACATGACTTGTGCAACTCAATGCTTATAAAAATGAGACGATTAAAATTTTATGTGTCTATAAGGTGGAAGGAAATTTTAAAGTAATTCACGAATATAATAAGATTTAAAACACTGAATTTAAGGAGATACATTATATTTTGTTCTGTTAAGAAATTCACAATAGATGTCTTAAAGTGTGAAAATTGGCGGTCTTTACACCCCTTTGCTTCGAGAAGCACATAAACCCGTTAGTCCTGCGCCTGATCTTTCTCCGGTCTACTATGAGAGCGAGGGAATATAAAGTGCACCTGTATTTGCACACTCACTTGAGTCATATAATATTAGCTAGACTCCGTCGATATTAATAACTGTTATCGTAATTAGGTTCGAGAGGCGTTATAATTATATAATATTGTTCTTTACTGCTCCGCATGTACGGAAATTAATAAAATTCAATAAGAATTCAGTTGTCGTTAATTTTAAAGAAGTGGGTACCAGTCACAATAATTGCGTTAAATAATTCATAAGTTCAGATAGTAAGCCCGAACTGACAGACAATTTATTCGGTGTTTTGAATAAAATTTGAATCATTTGATAAGGCATTTAAAATAGCAATTGAGGTCCGTTTGCAATTAGCAGGAAATTTTCTTAAAGCTCTTGCGGCAACTTTATTCCGGCTTGCGTCCAAACTGATCAAGTCGGCAGTGGCACGTCGCGAGTTCCTAACACTCATTAATTTCTTTGAAGTCTCGCCTTCAGCCGACAACTTCCTCGGCTCTTTCTCACCAACAATTATTAAGAAATTACTTCTGCTTCATTATTGAACGAGTACGCACGCGTCCAACGCTCGTTAGCGCAGCCGTTCCGATTGAACACATCGCGCTTTGATTGAATGTTTTTGTTTGAAATTACGTGTGGGCGCCATGTTTACTACTGTTACCGTGTTGCTGTTTATGACTATTAGGTACTTCGAACTGAAAGGATTGCTGATTCACCATGTGTTAGCTTTTGGCGCGCAGTTTTACCCGTATGTATTTTTATTGTATTTTGTTTTTTTTTCTTAGTATAAAACATATACTAACTTAACTTTAGTATAAATTTACTTAGTTTAGTATAAATTTATTTTATAAACATAAAACAAAAAAAACTAATTGTATATTATATGGCGTGGATTCTATAAATTACCGATAAAAACCAGGAAGAAATCTTATTTCAAGACAACTTTTGTACTAGAACACAAGCTCTGTGTCGCGTGGGACTTCACAAACACATACTTTTCACAGTTAACTTTACCTACACCTAGATTCGATACAATTTTTTATTCCATGTAAGAATCAAACCTATAAACCAGCACGGTATTAGTAGTAAGGTGGTTACCATAATTTCTAGACCACAATTGCCAAAAAGTCACCAGATCGGCAAATATCCAATATTGCAGAGAAATATTAGCGCAACCGAATTAAAAGCCAAGTCTAATCTGATTCCCACATTTTATTAAACTTGCGCCAAGAACAGGGTTGGGAAATAGTTTGATAAGAACGTAACGACAGTGGCCATTACCGAGTAATTGATATAAGGTCAAACTGCAAGTCCAACTTCAAGAGAAACCGCTGCGTTGCAGCTGGTGGGAAACGTTGTTAGCTACGTTATTCAATAAACTTTTAATCGCATCAACTCGACTTTCCAATCAGGCTAAACATGCTCGAGACCAAGTTGCGTTGAAACTTGTAACAACATAACTTATGGCCAGATGATTTGTTGATTTTGTTCGCTCGCTGCTGTTTAGAATTAGTATGCGAGTACAAAAGGGATAGAATGAGAATTAGTTTTCCATTTGCAAACGAGTCACTGAAATAAAAAATGTTTATTTTTTTCAGAAAAGACAACTTTCTTACTAAGAATTAAGCTCTGTGAAATATTGTGGATATATAAATACCCGCCAAAAATGTGTTGTAAGTATATAGTTTACACGAGACACCGTGTGAGATTAGAACCCACAATACCGGGGATGGGCGCTTCTCTTTGGAACTGTGACCGCAATTAATATGTACATTTCTATATCTTATTATTATTAGCCTATTAATTGTCCCACGGCAGAGCAAAGGTCTTCCTTTCCTTTTTTTATGATAGCATATCTTTTACCAATTGAAGACAAACTATTTCAAGCATTTCGCCATCTCACTTTATATTTCAAGTATATATAATAATTTATATTGTTGTTTAAAATGAATATTGTATTTATAATATCCATTATGTTTTGCAATCGTACATACAACAAACACAACACTAATCTTCATACATCCATCGAAGCGCCGTTCTAATTGAGCAATGTTTAGATTACAGAAGAACAAAATTGCGTTGTGTCGAGCGACGGAATTACAACCATCAGGGAAAGCAAATTAATTACACAAACAGACTCGTACGTAACACATATACTGGCTTGTTCGCGACAACTTAGAGCTTATGCTCATGACGGAATCTGAGCAATGAAGTTAGACATAATTGAGTCGAGGCAATGCCCCGCGGGCGCACATCCCAGTAACGAGAGTCGCACCTCGCATACGAAACGCCTCGTCTTCGTAGCATCCGTATTTACACAAAACAACAAATTTATGTTATTCAACATTGCTCACGCTATAATAACATATTACACGAAACTGGTTCTCGGTTAAAATGTTTTACATTTTCACGATTTGTACATCGATATTTTATTACTGTAATAGACAGCAGGTCTAAATCGTAGAATATCTTGAAGGTTTTCATATCTTTTGTCACGTGACGTTACGGTCGAATTGCATCGACCATGTTCACTGGATGGACTGGTGCGGGCTTCGTCGTGAAGCGCGGGGTTCAGTAACTACTCTTGGCTTCGACCATAATCGGTGCAATACGGGTCTGAATCGTATAAAAAATATTACACGATTCAGACCCGTTGTCTGTGTCTCTGTTTAAAGATAACGTTTAGCTTTCCCCCCGTTCTTTCGAATTCACGGTGTAATGTGTGCCGTCATTAGCAATATCATTCTTATTGCCCCGTTTTGTGTAATTTATCACAGCGGTAGACGGACTTACTTACAGAACAATGACATATGAATATACTGACGTTATTCGAAGTCATTCTTTTTTAGAGATTTATTCACTGTTTTATAAGATTCTACCACCATTTAAATACTTTTATAGGTCTGAGTTGTTAAGGGAATCGATATTTTTATATTAAGTTTTTTTTATACGCATAACACAAAACCCTAATCCTGGTGTCATAAGTTTCAGTGTCAGCAACGCGTATGTGATTCTCCTAGTATTGTAAGCGTCCATTCGAAAGACTATGGACGCAAGGGCGACTGGAGGAGTATTTTAAAGTACTTCCTCAGTCGAGCGCAACCGATGCGAGGTTACCGGTGCAGTTTTTAAAGAAACGTATTTCTTAATAATGTGCGCAAGGCGGACTTAATGCCGAAGGCATTCTCTACCAGTCAACATTTGGATGATGCAGAGAGAATACTTGGCATTTGATACATAGAAACTAAACTAAAACAATAATATTACTTAATAATTCTGACAAAGTACACGCACGCAATAAATAATAATAGTAAATCCTATTAAAAATATTTAGGTTGACAACATGCAAGTGATACTTCATATTGCAAGCGTCTATAGGCCATGTTTATTGCTTACTAGCGCACCGTATACTTGCTTACCACCTAACTACTATAAAATAAGAAAAGTTTTGATTCAAGTAATCAAAAGGTAATCAAGAATCATAAAAGTCTTGGTCCATTAAGTACTAATAATAAATCGTTGATTTGAATATAATTGGTCTACTAAAATCTAGTTACTAGACACAGAAGACTGAACACGGCATTAGTGGGCGCTTCACAAGGGTTAGATATAACATATCTTAACGCTACATTAATTAGAAATGAAAGTGGGCCATGGTATATATCATACACTAACGACCCGCTCCGACTTTGCTCGGGTTAAAATAAACTACTTAGTTTTTGGTTATTTATTCATTGACTTTACTTATATCATATACATTTTTAATAATTAGAAATATTAGAAACATAAAACACAAGAAGGAACAAAAAATAGAAGACTGTTGTTTAATTTTCAAAACATTCCTCATCATCACTGTTTACTGGCAACGTGCTTGTTTTCACCCAAGAGAGTGAAAGAGAATGTTGCACGCTATACGGCGTTTTTAAAAATTGTATCCCTACTTAAGAAAGTAGGAATACAGTTTTAAAAAACGCCGACATACGCCTATGTCTAATCAGAAACAGGTATTTTAAAATTTCGTACATTTTTCTTTTAAAAATAATGGACTTCTATGTAACGGGTCATTCCTTTTTTATTATAGTTGGGGTGACATTTTTAAAAACTCCCTAGTGCTCACATATGTCATATAAGAAACGTTTGTGCAACACTTTTAGTTTGTTACAGTTTAAGGTCCACGTTGATTAATCACTCAGTCAAGACAAGCAATTATATATGTATAGGCAAGCTATTATATGTATAAATTATTACGTACGTACAGTTGTCTATGTTGATCGTAGTTAGATTGCAAGCAGTCGAGCTGTGGACGTGCGCCAATCTGCGTTGTTTGCTCCCCATTCGTCCCCTATGAGATTATACCTCGAGCTTGCGATCTCACCGACGAGCCACATTGCAGCCCATTAGACCGTTTTAATAGCATATTCTCTATGTGCTACGAGTATAAAGCCTCACCTATATCACAAATGTAAAAATGATTATGATTTTTTTATCATCAACAGTCTGTAGTCCACTGCTGGATATAGGCAGCCACAAATAGATACAAATAGTTTTTCTACATATTGAATAGAAAATATTGAGTGATTTATTTTTAGTAACCGTTGTATTATTATCAGTATTAAGGTTAAACTGGGTAATTATTTTGGTGCGTCTGCATCAAAATATAGAGCGGGTAAGATTTTTATATACTTCTTTATGTATGTAAGTTATTCTGTATGTTAGGGTCAAATCTTGTGAGCTAAATTTGAAGCACTTCCCTGTATTTGATGGAGCTGAAATTTGGTATACCGACGTAACTTCGGTGACAATGCAATAATATGGTATACCATGGAGCTCGTCTGATAATGCAGTCAGAAGGTGGCCATAGGAACTCTTCAACGAAACAAGATAGCTGTGTCGTGTTTAGGTGTTTTGGATTTATCTTGACGAGTACTATATTCTTAGATGGGTGTTCAAGACGAGATGGTGGTCATGGCAACTCTTTAACGAAACAAGATAATCGTGTCGTGTTTGGGTCTTTTTGATTTATATTGACGAGTTCTATATTCCTAGATGGGTGTTCTGGACGTGATGATGAAGTCGAAAGGTGGCCATGGTAAATCTTCAATGAAACAAGATAGCCGTGTCATGTTTGAGTATTTTCGATTTATTTTAAAGAGTACTATAATCGTAGGTGGGTGTTCAGGACGTGATGATGAAGTCGGAAGGTTGCCATGGCAACTTTTAAATAAAACAAGATAGCCCTGTCGTGTTTGGGTGTTTTTAATTTATCTTGACGAGTACTTAGATGAGTGTTGAGGACGTGATGATGAAGTTGGATAATATAATGCTTTAACACCCATGTATTACATAAATACACTATAAAAGCTTGTATTAAAAAAATATTTTTTTAAATATAAACTTATTGATATTTTGGCAGTAGGTACTAATTATTATTTAATCGACGAAGAAAATGTAAGCGTTTTTAAATAACTTAAACTACTTAATAAACATTGTATGGACCAACTTTATCGACAAAGAATTTCTGTCCACGTTATTGAAATAACTTAACAATTCTCTTTGATTTAGTGTGTGATAGTGTTGCCATGAATTATGCAAGAGATGTTATCTATTTTATATGTTAGAATAGTTTGGTTCGTTTTAAGTTATAGCCAAAGATATTGTTAATGTAGATACATTTAGGAAATTAATTAGGTCAGATTTTTATTTCTAGACATGCATGACTTGGTTTTGTGAACCACACGATACGTACTGTAAATGAATCGAGTATTAGACTCGTATTAATGTATCTTTTATTTAATTACTTTAGTATTACTTTAGAGCTACTTTAGTCATTTGGCTAATTAATGATCGGCTGATCTGTTTTATCAATACTCTATAGAATGCATAGCAGGATGGATTAATTCTAATTGCGAAATGTTTCCAGTTCATCGTCGCCATCGTCGTTCCTGCTGTATTATTTTTCTTTTATTATGGCAACCATTTAACTGGTAAACATTCTTACATGATTTTTTGGGTTCCGAAGTAAACAAGGAACCCTTATAGTTTGGCTATGTCCATCCGTTCGTCTGGAAAAAATCACGATAGTAACATATTTAATAAAATTAAAAGGAACTATCACAGCTAAGTAGACTTTACAAGTTTACGAGTAATAGCCGAATTATAAAATGTTATTGGATAAGTTAAAATTAGATTGGGTCTTAATCAAGTCTCCTGAAATATAAATCTGTAACTCTGGGTTTTGTCTCAAGCCTTTCTATATAATTATAATTTCCCGTACTTTTTTCGTACTTACATAAAAAAAATTACGTATAGTGGAAATGAGTATGATATTTTTGTAATTTTCGTAGTCGGTAATAGATGTAGGAGTAGGATGACCTGAACATATTAAAATAATCAGTAGGTTAGGTTAGAACTGCGACCCCCTATGCCAAAATCTAATATTTAGGTAGGTACATAGGAACAAGAAAAAAAATCATTAGGTATCATGTAATTTTATACCTACCAAATTTGAAAAATTCTACATTTGATATAAAAAACCGTCTGATGGAGTGACTTCGTCTTCCACCTCGTTCTCCGCGAAACTTTTAATACAACTTAGTTAAAGACTTTTACCAAAATTGTTACCATTGTCCTATGTTTTGAGAAGTCATGAATGCTGAAACCATAGATACCTTATTCTTAGTCCGCATTATAGGGAATGGCAATTTCGGAACCCTACATTTTGCGTGACCCGACATGCACTTGGCCGGTTTTTAATTATATAGGTCTAGGTATCTATAATAATCATAGCCATACTTTTCTAATATTATAAATGCCAAAGTAACTCTATTTGTTTATTAGTTAGTTTGTTACCTTTTAAACGGCTTAAATGATCTTAACGAAATTTGGAAAGGAGATAGATGGTATCTTTATTTTCATTACAATAATCAACATCCTGTCCGGTGACGGAATAAGAATACGAATGTCACCACCCGATTCCATCCCAGGTGTCGTAAGAGTCGACTAAGGGAGTAAGTTGTCGAGACAATATCCACTGCTAGAGAGGGCAAACTCGAAATAAAACCCCAATATCAAACCGTCTGGCCAGCGTGGTATATTAGGCTAATATCCCTCCAAGTATATGGCGGAGACCCGTGCCCAGCAGTGGAAAGTTTATGAGTTGAGACTACGAATCAACATCCACACGAGTCAAGCCGCGGGCATCAGCTAGTTACAGATGAATTACTCCCAGATACATGACAAGTTATCTCGCTCATCTTAAAGATTAAATGTAAATTGGAATCGAACCCACGACCGGCTTAGCAAGCAGGGTCACTAACCATTTAATTGTCATAGACAAATATTGACGACTTAATACAAGATTAGCATGTAGAAACGTATGAACAAAAGTTTTTAAGAATCGTAATATATCTTATAACAAACGTCGGCGGTTAGTAAAGTAGACGTTAATGCGTGTTGTTGGTGCGTTTTTCATAAAGCTATGATTTATAATGTTTCACGCGACTCATATACATGCTATAATTTACACTAGCTCGCGTGGATGCTAGTAATCCCGATAAAAAAATGCTTATGTTCTTGTTAAATCACCATCAATCTCCTAGCCAGATTTTATTGATTCTTGAAAAGACAAGAGACAGGCAGACAGAGTTACTTTCGTATTTATATTATCTTTATATAAATAATTCTTCTGTACGTGTATGTCACTGACCTCCTCCTAAACGGCTCGGCTGATTTAAATGAAATTTTGTGTGTGTGTTCGGGTAGGGCCCAGATGGTTTAGATTTACAATTAGACCCGGTAGGTGGTACTGCTGTCGCTATGTCAGTTTTTCCGTGCAGAACGACGTCCGCCAGGTCCGCTAATTAGTTATAAGTATGGTATACTGACACTGAATGAACTGATGGCCGTTGGGGCAGAAAGGTTCTAGAGCGACGAAGCGTGGGCAGGCCTCCAACAAGGTGGACCGACGACCTGGTAAAGGTTGCGGGCAACACATGGACAAGGTCGGCTCAGGATCGAGAGCTGTGGAAAACCTTGGGGGAGGCCTATGTCCAGCCGTGGACGTCTTTTGGCTGAGATGATGATGATGATGATACTGACACTAGGGTACTATACAATACGAACCTATACGGCCTTTTTAATAAACGGGGTGTGGCTAGTAATTACGCCATGCTTTGTCTTTTTCTTTCGAATATCAAATTACTGATGACAGAATGAGAGATTATATAATAAAATTACACCTATTCTATTCCATGTTTATTAATAAACGCGCCACAGAACATTGTATTTTTTATGTAACAATTAATGTAACATAATATATGGAAAAGAGAGTGTACATGTGTATGCGCACACAGTGTGTGTAGTGTATATGAGCCGCACATATGGCTAAACTAAAATTGGCTACCTCAACCGATATCGCTTTGGAAGACATTTATTAGTCTCCAGTACTCATTAAGGAAAAATCTCCTTAAAGAATCGTGTTCCTATCCATCTAAATATATCTAAATTCTACGTAGGTGGCTAACAAGCTTACGCACCGTCTCATTGACAGCAGTTACCTTTTAGCTACCGGCTTGCAATTCCTTGCTGAGGGTTTGTGATGGGTTATCCCCGAAATAGGAAAACTTATCCTTGAAAAATATTAAGCACTGGAAACCTGTTTGACTACTGCTGCAGGTCCAGGAAAACCAGATACAATAAAACACTATTGTAACCTGGACGCCGCGGACGGTGCTGTACCGGTTGATGAGTTAATAATAAAATAATATCGCAGTAATAATGAGGTTAAACAGAGAAGTAAGTTCGAAGACTTATATCTCAGAAAGTTCCTCAAGGATCGTATCTTGCAAACTCTTTAGCTGATTACACACAGCTTTGTTCGGAAAGTTTATTTCCTTTCAAATATTGTTCAAATCAATCGAATAAACTCCTCGTTACCTCTTGAAGCTAAATATTAATCATTAAAATTCGTAACTTGAAGATGTTATAATAATACTTCACTATATTAATTTGCTATACATATTGGCTACGTTAAATGTAGGTAGGTACGTTTTATTTATACAGTTGAATTGTTTTCAGCCTAGAAAAGTAATAATTCGGCTACATTATTTTAATTATTAAAATGATTGATGAAGTCATCCTTCATTATCATATTTGGCATGGAATACTTTATTTTTTCTTTATTATATTTTTTTAGTAAGCCTGTATCATTAACTTCCATTCCCGTTTGTCCGTTGCCTTGTTTTACCAATCTTTCTCATATGCATTTAGGTCGTAACGCCAACGTCAAACGTCACGTCGGCGGCGATACCCATCTTCAACATGTGCATGATGCATACGAGAAATGTGTGCGCCAACTCCCATTTAAGTTTGTTTAAAGATTTGTCTTTATTGATTAATTTATGCATTAGTCTGAGTTAAATAATACATGTAATTTAGATCTTTAAGCTGTTGGAGTGCTAATATTTGTCTTAATTTTGTCCAATCAAAGCTAAGAGTCTAAATTAAAGTAAATAATATCTGTACTAAACGCTGAGTAAGAAGTTCAATATGAAATTGGTTTGAAAAGTTGTAAATTAATCTGTCTAGAGAATACATCAAATCAAATTTGATGGTCTCGCTCTGGATAAACTTCGCGCTCCGTTAAATTAATACATCGTAACGCCAACGACCTTGTCTAAGGATTTTACCCAAACATTCAAATTAATATTAGAGCCATCCGCCACTGTTGGATTTAATCCACTAGAACAATAACATTGTTAACATTTCATCGTCCTCGGTTAGCAGTACGTCTACAATATTTAGTACTGCTTAATTAATTAAATTAAGCCGCCCGTTGAGGAGTAGGTGCCATTATTAAGATTAATAATGTACACATACAGTTGCGAAGTGCGGATCTTAACACTCGCTCGACACTTGCTTTGTTCGCGATGTTTGTCGACGTACGTGTCCCTCGCACGCTTTCATCGCGTATATATCGACACCTCGACACCAATTTATGTCATCACACTTATCGATAATGTTGATTCCCTTCAGCTAGTGCCAACATATACGCATCGATACTATTAATTTTATTGGTTTACATTTATGAAAACTAGTTCAGCAAGCAAGGTAAACTTGGGAAAGAACTTAACCTTACAGAAAACCATAGCCAAAACGTGACCAAAGCGTTAGTGTGGGATAAGAAAAAAACACGTTATTTTAAAAACTTAGAGAAACTGATTTTACATTTTCTTACCCCAGGTTTACCTTTTATACAAAACTCTGGTGTTAAAAAGATGCACGAGAGTAATGCTCCTGGTATTGCAATGCTATAAACTACGGTCATTCACACGCTGTACGCTTGTTTGTCACAGGAGAGTATAAAATGTTGACTTTCTGGCTGAAAATTATCAGTAGCGACACAACTGTTGTAATTGTTCCCGGTTACCAATAAGCTTATTATAGCTCTTATATATGGGACCTAACATAGAGTGGGTGCTACATAGGTACTCTGCCTACTCCTTCGGAAAGAAACGCGCGATGCTATGTATAAAGACAATAGTCGTAACATATATGCGTCTACAGTAACATATTGTTGCACTCAACATTCTGTATGTGTAAGATTGTGTTTGAAGTGCTTTTACAAGTATTTACGTTAGCGCGTCACACGGGAGCCAGTCCTCGATTTTATCTATGTTTTCATTTGCTCAATGCCCTCGTCTGCGCTACGACGATGCTACGGGACTACGACGCTACGATGCTACGACATCGTTGTAGCAAACGTTCGTAGGGTTGTAGAAAGCTTTGACACTTACCAAATTGTTTTATCTACTCGCGGAGACACTGTTAAAATTTTGCTCGTATTACATTTCAGCTTGTTACAATACGTTTAGTAGGATTTCGAGTGTTACATCATTTCATATTAAATTACTTGCTGTTAGTCTGCGGCCGATTGTGAAATTTTAATCTTTATTTTAATTCCCGGGTAGGACAAAATGTAATTGGATTCTTTGTCAGAATAGACTCATTAGTAGGTCTTTTAAATTTTGTTCGTATACTCGACTCTGACTCGACCTACTGCATACATTTGGTCGAGTCAGGGATAAATGCTATGAAAGTCTTTAGGGGAGACCTATGTCCAAGAACTGGGCATCTCTTGGCTGAGATGATGATATGGCTCGGTTTCTGTGGAGACATAGGACCTAAAACAAATGGAAAACGCAGATGTCATACACCTCGGCCAACGCCATATGGGAATAAAGCATGATGTAATCTTATATAACATACGTAGTTACATTACATTTGTATTTATTAAATGTACTATGAAAAAGTTATTATACAATTAAAATTAAGCATTCATGAAAACAACTTTAAATTTTATTCTGTAGCATTTACATCTTGATGAAAATAATGTATACATTTTGAACTCATTTGGCAGTCTGTTTTAAAACTGTTATTAATTAGTAATTTTGAATCAATTCGTCTTAGTGTCAATGAACTGGAAGACGCAGCGTGGGCAGGCTATTGCCAAGGTGGACCGACGACCTAGTAAAGGTTGCGGGCAAGCTGATCTTTAATAAGTCGTCAGCTCAAGACCTTGTGCTGTAGAAATCCTTGAGTGGAGGCCTTCGTCCAGCAGTGAAGTCCGCCTTTAGCTGAGATGAAGAGTCTAGATGATTTTAGAAGACCTCAGCTAAATAAATAGCTACACAAGGTGTAGTGGTGTTTCTGTGCGTGAAAATAGGTTTTTAGTGCTTGTTTAAGGGAAACTTTATGACTTATTTTATTTTTGTTCTTTTAATCTTAAAGATTTTTTTAAAAGCTTTTTTTAAATAAATGAGTTTGACTTAAAGAAGGTTTTTGTTATTCCAGGGCAATGCATAAGTGATTCTCGGCATTGGAAGCGCCCATGAGTTATGGTAACTGCTAACCATTAGATGGGCCGTATACTTGATTCTTACCTTAGCTGTATAAAAAGAAAAGTGAAATTAGGGACAACCCTACAGATTCAATTTAAGAGTTCGACTCGATAATGATAGTTTTAGTCGTTGTTCGTAGCTGTACAATCAATTGCAGCTAGATTTATTGTTCGAAACGCTAAACGTTTTACATACCGATGAGATTTATTGGGATACGACGATATATTGTTTAAGATAGGTAAGTGATAGTAATAATTTGTTAGAAATATATACTGCTTCAGTGGCATAGTGTTTAGTGGCAGTTGTAAGATCACGAAAGAGGTCTAAATATGGGCGATCTAAATAACTCTGTCACCAGGATGGCCACTAACCAAACTATAAGAAGAAGATAGCAACAATGTTGGTCACGGTGGCTAGCACCAGTCAGAGGACATATATGACATGCACAAGTGTAATAAAGGTATACTTATAATATACATCTTCACTGCCATAGTCAGATTGGACGGCAATCCGGCACTACCGAAGAGTGATGAGGTGCAAAACCAACGGCTTTAATATGTGCTTCTTGAGGCTTGGACGGATCTCGATGTTCGGTTTCTCATCTATGGAGTAACAGACATAAGCTTGCTTAACTTAGATTGGACTTAGATTGGAGACCTATACCCCAACAGCTATCGGTTCCGCGAGCTATGTGTCCTGGCCCATTGTCACATCCTTCGAGCTATATAGCTAGCCTGGGTTATAGCTAATACACTGCAATTTTTAAACACATCTCTTACGCTATGGAACAAGCTATGTGTCGCGAGGAAATTTTAAAAACATACAATTTACGGACACAAATTACATCCAGACTCAAAATAAACATTTGTAAATCACACAAAGTTTTGTTCCGTGTAAGAATCAAATCCGGCTCAGCAGTCAGACTCACTAACCACTAGACTAACAGGCCAGTCTTAACCTAAGTCTGCATTATTAGTTGAGAGAACTTTCTCGTTACGTCCGTCAAGTAAAACGATTTAAATGAAACGTTCAACTAGCTAAGACATAACTGAGCTATGAACAAAGCCATTACGTGATACGTAGTTGCATTATGTGGTATAAGTACGTAATATATTAGTTTAGTGGGCCGGCTAGTGTACGAGGAACACAGATGGAGAGCAAACACGGGCTTAACTGCACTAGACGAGTAGATTCCCTTTTAATTAAACGAGTTGTAGACGCTCTTGTGCTAACCGAGGCCAACTATTCAGCTTACATTGAAATTGATATAAAACTACCAAGCCATTTCCAAGAAGCACGTACCGTAGTACTTGTATCCTACTTAATATTATAAATGTGAAAGATTGTGAGGATGGATGGGTGTATAGAATAGATGTTTGTTGCTCTTTCACGTAGAAACTGCTGAACGGATCTATTGAAATTTAGCATGAAGATAGATAGCGAATACGCAATTTTTATCGCGATAACCGGCATCTACGTGGGTGTAGCCGCGGGCAACAGCTAATTGATAATATTGACAAAGACAAATATTTATGTGAGTTACTTACGAGTCTAGAGATCGTCAATAATTTGATCACTACAACATATTAGCTGATGGATAAGGTCACCTCAGGACTGAATGCTGTGGAAATCTTTGGGGGAGGCTTATGTTCAGCAGTGAACGTCTTTTAGCTGAGATGATGAAGGTACAAATTTCACCAAGTCAAAGACGCTCACACGTATTTATTAGTCGAAACTTTCTCACTTGGCCATTATTGCGTTGTATTCTATTTCATACTTATATTATAATATATAGGTATATTTGTGTTTTCAGCAAGTTTTAATTTTAAAAGAAACGAACACAACAAGCAAATACTAATTTATTTGGAGGTTTCAGTGATTCATAACAACAAAGGTTTAAGCTTAGTCCTGGTCCCTCAAAGTAATTACGTTTCTAGTAAAGATATAGACGGTAATTTATATAAAAGCTTACCTACAATTAATAGGTATAATGTCTAAGGGATAAATAATTCAAATGTATTAAAGATGAAGAAATGTCAACAACAATGTACAGTCGAAGTTTTATTATTATCACATTATCGCTATATACATTTAATACTATATACAAATATGTATGTTTTACTGAAAGATGAATTGAAAACCTTTTTTGTAGTCAGTTAAAATCCATTCATTTATAGGACTGTGAAGTTCATCAAAAATTTACATTTTAGGCAATTGGCACGTTGCATCGCATCTCGCAGAGTGGCGTGGGAGTGCCTGTTCTTACATTGCTTGAAACTTTCTATCTTTGTATTGGAAACACGAGTACTACACACTGAAAACGCATTCACGCGCAGTATTATTGTTCCGTCTCGCCTAGCATTCCGCACCGTGGTCCGGTGGAGTGTGCCAATCACCTTAGTCGCTCTGGCGCGGCAGACTCTGAAACTTAACATAATACATCAATAGGTAAACCAATTTTGAGTCTTACAGTTTGAAAGGTATGTATATTGTTTTAATTGAAGATATATATGAACTACATATTTTGTTTTTTAAACACACTAGGAAAATGCCCCGTTTTACGATTAGTTCAGGTTTATAAAAATCAATAAGCGCTTAATTCAATCATAACTCTTCTCTTGTGTTATTTATAACAAGTGTTCTAAATAGGAACCCCCGTCTGATTCACTACGTACTCATAGGAACAAACATTCAAAATAAAACAGAGACACTTTCAATGTGAAAAGGGTCGAGCGGGGTAATTGGAAAACATAAAACACAAAAACTTAATTTATATCCGTGCAACGCGTGTAAATAATATAAATTGATTTGGATCAATTTTAGGGAGAGAATAATCACCGATTTTTATTGGCTATACTTCTATCACGAGTATTTTGTGAGTTCATAAGAGTAGTCAATAAATTGTATGATAAAGTGATCGTTTATGTTTTAGTGTCCCGAGTTGATCGTTCTGGGGTTTGTAGGCCGTTGCTCCCGTCTCGTAAAGTGTCTCGTGTCACGCCAACTGTCCTCTAGGACGAATAATCTACAGGTGCCGTTGTGATATCCAATTATACGAATAAAGTTTATGACTGCTGTAACTCGCTAGATTATTTTTTTTACTATCGTTATTGCGTCAGGATGTCAATCTTATGTTTAACTAGCGACCTTATACTAAGCGCGGCTTTGCACAAGTGCAATTTAGAGTTGTAATTTTTGTATTATAATAGGTATGTATTTATATTTTTACATACACTAGCCGCCCGTCCCGGCTTTGCACTGGTGGTATTTCCCGGGGTCTCGTAATGTTTTTGTCAATAAAATATAGCCTATGCCATTCGCAAATAACGTCGCTTTCTTTTTGTAAAAGAATTTTCAAAATCGTTTCAGTAGGGATCTACTGAAACGATTTTGAAACGTCAACGTCACAAACTCGCAAACTTTACCACTTTTAATAGAAGTATTATAGATATACAAAATCACCACATCAATATATGTAAATGTAAAGTTAAAATAAAATAAAATTCCAATATGTTATTATATATTTTATATGTTTAAATACACTACAAACATTACATCAAATATTGTGTTTATCTAAAGCAAAATTATTTTCACAATTTGAAACGCCAAATTAATTTTGCTGTCCGAAATAATTGGTACAAACTACAACGACGAACTGCATTTACAACATGCCTCTAACATGTATGTATGTACATTTATATGGTATGCAAATAGTAGATTGAGTAGTCACAACACACCGAACGGTTAACGCACAACCAAGCATTCAGCATGAATAAACGGCTTAAGCTTTAAAACAAAACACGGATACCATTTGACGTCATGAACTAAAAGGAACTGTTTGCAATACGTATTACACAACGCATTGAACTGAACAAGGCAATTTGAACTAATCTACAAGCAAACGGAGTGGGAAGGCTACCTACGTACGACTGTATATTAGCGGAGCTGAGTGGGTAATAGCTACGGAGCTTGCACACCGACCAGCTAACTTAAGCTCAACGGCAAACTTAATGTAACTTCGTCGAGAGCCAAGACGAGGCCTAATATAATAATATCGTCATTATATCACCCACTTTAATATCTCGTTAATGTCTGCTAATTGTTATTAATTTGGCTTTGGGTCAAAAGTAGTTAATTCAAGAGATATGTGATAAGTAGTCAATTGATTCTGTGTTATATTAACATTACCTATGTGTATAGAATGACTTCAGACCCTTTAGACAAATGGCATAAACGGTAGTCGAATCGAAAAGTAAAAAAATCAAATGTATGGGATTTGACGTAAGTTAACGATATAATCTCGTAAAAATGGAGCTATGATCAATTTAGTTTGTCTGGGAGCAGGAAAACTGGAGTGCAATTGAAGAAGCCTATGTCTAGTATAAGAATAGACAAGTACTTAGTCAAACACATACAAACTATCAAAATATTACGTTTATTGGGGTGTTGCTATAAATCAGCACTGCGTCGTCCACTACGATGTAGATTTAAGCTGAGCGACATCTTTTTTTGACGAATTCGATGACACTATTTAATTGTCCTCGTTATATTAGTTCAATTTTTTATTTTATTATTATTATTCAATTTTTTTTATTTTTTACGTATATTTTATTTAGATTTATCATGAATTGTTCAGATAATTATTGTCTAGAAATATTATAATTGTGTTATTGAAATTCGTTCAAAATAAATGATTTTTCTTTGTAGCAATGGACTGGGATAGGCTGATAATGACGATAAATATTAACATACGTTTTATTGTGTGCTTTGTTAGTAGTAGTTGCAATTACAATACACCTGTACGCAATGGAGCATAAACACAATATGCCTTAACTAAAGCCAGTTCGTAGATGGCGTGCATCATTAAACTACACATTCTATACAATTCACGTGAATAATAATATGTGTATGCATCTAACAAGTCTTGTATACGTATCCCTTTGTATGCGCTTAAAATAAACTGTATAAGTCAAATTTATATAGTTTTATATACTTTTGTGAAAGAGAAATAAACATTTATCATAAATATTAGATTTTATTTTGTTTTTTGTTTGTACTCGCATATAATGATTATATATTTATTCCAATTTACCTTTTTCTCCTCTGTAAAACAATTTTCTTTTTTATTTTGTTTTATTTACTAGCAATTAACGAGCTACTTATTACATATGTTTATATTGGACATCCCTATCTAGCATCTAGTGCTATCAATAAAAACATTTTATAAATATTTGGTTTTCCAACGTTTAATTTTATAAATAACGGTCGAATTTCAACCACCAGACGGTTACTAGCTAGATTAAATAAGCTTTTATTTTCTGAAGTTGGGATTAATCACCAGTTCACTGAACAAATAATAGAAAATAGAATGTCACGAATTTAGTACGCAGTACGTGTACAAACTAGTATCTAATTATAGTGTTGTACTGGGTGCAGCGTTCACTGGGGTGTACGTGGGCAGCGTTGTACCACGCATATTGAAGCTATTCGATACCTACCACGAGAGGGAACGATATTCGATTGTCGCCTACTTGTCATATTATTAGCATTGAATTTAAAAAGCATGCCTTTTGAAATCCTTGCGGTCTTTGACACAATGTTAAAAATATTGTTTGTTTACCCTATTATTTTAATAATACTGATTATGTATTACTATGTAACTATGTGTAAGGTTTTGAATAAATAAATAAGCAACAATAATAGTAGACATTATGATTATTGTTGCTTCTAAAAATCATAATAAATGTTATACTCATAGGTATGCATTAAAAATATGTTATAGAGGTAAGTAGTACATATGTAATAGTTAAATACTGATTATTAGAATCTGTGACTATCCTAAAAATATGTTTATTAATCTAGGCCAATGTCTTATCAATAAAGATTATAAACGAAGATTACAAACGCAAGTTGTTTTTCAGTACTTTCCTATTTTTTTTTTAAAGGCAACTCCCGAACTAGAGAACAAGCTCTGTGTCGCGGGGGACTTTACAAACATATAATTAACGGACACAAATTACACCCAGACTCAAAACAAGTCTTTGTGGGTTACACAAAGTTTTGTCCTGTGTGGGAATCGAACCCACAACCTCGTGCACAGCAGGCGCATACTGCGACCACTGAACCACCAAGGCAGTCAAATATTATTTATTGCATGAATTTCATGTTACAGTTGAGAATAAGGGAATCCGATAACAAAAACCGTAGAAGCGTGGTAGTGGGCGGCGCGCCGCCGGCTTGAAGCCGCGTGGCGGGAACGAGAGGCGTTCACCGAGCCACAGCTGCAATTACCTAATGATGCGCGGTGGTTACCCAATTACGGCGACTGCTGCATTTACGTTTTTAGTTCCGCTGATTCAGCCGCTTTACTTAACAATTTACTGAACACATTTGCTGAAAACAAATAAAAAAAATGATAACAAAGTATTGTTTTATTTTACAGAGGGAACTATAGATATGTATTGGTATATCGGGTTGTTCTCCCGACCACATATATAATTATTGTCAGAGCTCTGAGGAGTATGTGCGAAGTCTAAATGCTAAACAGAGTGACAAACTGCTTTGTAAGAGAACGATATGAATTGAAAGAAAATGTAGAGACGAAAGTTAAAAATTACTGTTAGGATGATTTTGACATTTGGAAAGGATGGATTAAAATGAATCAAATACCTGTTTTGTTATGTTTCATAACAAAATAATAAATGAAGATGCGAATAGAGGCGACAAGCGCTAAACAAGCATACATCGATCAAGTTGGTGATTTGCTAAAAAGAGCTAAATTAAAAATACATAAAAAATGTAGCAAAATTTACACAAGTCTGTCTAGATAGAAGCAATAGACGCACGTAGTCCCAGCCTACCCGAATAGACATGCGTTATGATATGTATGTATGTGATTAGCTTTGAGCTTTATACGTAAGCTCGGTTATTTGTGAACGATATTGATGACTTCCTGCTCGTAACTATGCAGTGACACGTAGCGGCTAGTGCGACCTTTTTATCATCACAAATTAGGTTTCGTCGGTGTAGCCCTCGCAAACAAAGTGAGAGAGATGTTAATTTAATGTACGACGGTGTCACTCGGAGCGGACCCACAGCTCCGACTTTCAAAGGACTAGGGCAGCCACGGATTCTCTATTATGTAAATTCTCGCGTAATTTTCTCGGTGGGAGTGCGCAGCGCCGGCCAGACTTTGTAACACGAGTGGTCTCTCATTAATACTTACCTGAGCTCTTCAATTTTTGAAGGACATTGAAAATTTACAAATGCTGATTCTATTTAAACGGTCGACACAATTAAAAAAACGCCTTTGCCGATATAATTAACTAGAAACGCTCGTTAACGGCGACCCATTTAATGAAAAACTGAAGGAGTGTCATTTCAGGATGATACAATTTTAATATAAATAAATACTGAAATAATAAGAACACAAATAATAGCCGTCTGAATGTTTCCAACAGTTTCCATTTGTAATGTAGGGCACATGATACGAAAACCTAACGGGTACTAATCCGTAGATGAGCCGTCGCTTTCGTGGGAACATCTGCGGCCGCGACAACAACGATGCGCAACGAAACAAAAACGAAATGAGAAAGGTTTGGGAAGTCGTATTGTGGCAAGTTGCGATGAAGCAGGAGCTAGGGGGGTTCGCAGCTATTGTGCCGCGGACGCGCGTGCCCGTTCCACGCCGGCCGACCACCAACACGTACATTCTAACACGGCTTTTTCACTCATATAAATCCCTCACATGCCTGTCAGACAAATGTTTAAACTAAATAACATCTACAATGAACGTAAATTAATTCTTACGAGTTTCTTAGTTGTGAAACGTGTTAAATTTAAAAATTAATTGGCCTGTAAAGCACCTCTACGGAACGAGATAAACCTACTTACGTCTCAGTTTATGTTCTGAATAGGGTATTAAACAGAGTCTTTAATTTTAGTAACTCGTATTTTATGTAAGCGTATAAACGTTTTACGAGGCGTACTAGACGTGAGTTGTTTAAATATCAATACGAGTCGTTCATTAACTATTTCTTGTGAAAACTGCGAATCTGTTCATGATTTACTGTCTTCATAAATAAAATGGATAATAGCCCTCTCAATAACCTGTCACTCCTTACTACTTAAAAAACAAAATTAGCACCTGGCAATGCATAATGTAGGTATATGAATTAGTAAGACAGATGTCTTTTTTCGTATCCTACTTGGGTGGCAAGCAAGCATACGGCCAGCCTGATATTGAACAGTTACTGTAGCCCATGGACGTATGCCATACCAGAGGTATCAGTTGCTTGTTGCTGTCCCATATTTTCTCATCAGGGCTTTAAGATGGATAAGAGAGAAGGGATGCGCTTTAAAAGAAACATTTTCTTATCCCCTGGGATAGGAAAACTTTTCTTTCAAAACGCATCCCTAGATGAGCGCTAGAGATGGGTCTCCAGTGTAGTAGGAGTTGTGTTGGTTTTGCGGTGTAGTTGTATTCCTGTGTGTGAGTACTTGTACTCACACACAGGAACACAACTACACCGCTATAAACTGCGGTGTAAAAAGGGATTGCTCCTGTTCTTTTATACGGTTATCCATCGAAGAGATGACCACAGAAATACTACTCAACCTTGTCTGTCGATCGATCTGCGCGGCCACCAATCCCGCTCTAACCTAGGTATGTACATTACGTGGAATACACTAGGTAAGTATAATAATATAATTACTGCAGTAACGTTTTCTCAATTAGGTTATCCATCTGATCGTCCTAAAGTTAAATAATTTTAAGAAAGCACGTGCTTCAGTTTAAAAGATTCAAATTGAATAATAGAGAGAGATACAAGACAAGGACAATGAAGCTCGCTGAAAATTTTCACTTTTCAACCCATTTACTTCGTGATAAAAATATTCTCCGTTTCTCTCGTACTGTTTTGTATCTAGGTAGCGGGTCGTTACTACTTAACATCCTCGGTATGGGTGATAATACGTTTGATAATCTACCTCGGGAGGCATATTAACATGATGCGGCGGCTGCGAGTAGCGATCTGTGAACGAGCCGCGCCGCCGTGACCGGACTGAATACAATTACTGGAATAGTGTAATTAAATTGCAAAGTTAGAGCCTCGTAGCTGCATATAAAGGTATAAAAACCGGCGTACTATGAAGTTTTAATGATATTACTTTCGCATACATGGTTCAAGTGTTTATTTTAATTCCAAATCTAAATTTCAAACAACCGACGCCCTTAACGATGAAAACTTTGTTTTTACTTCGAGTTTATTGTGAATAAAAAGTTTTAAAAGCCGTCTATCATTGTCAATCATTCACCTGTCTATGTTCCCAAAGTAGCGTTTATACTAAAATAAATTATCGACGGAGTTCCCTTCAGAGTTTTTGCATTTATAAGATCATCAAACAATTTATCCATGACAAGTGTACGAAAGTTATGGATGAAGAAAGCTTCTCTTGTAATAAATAACTAGCAATCGCGAGCAGTCAAACAGCCAAAGTTTGTCCGACACATATTATGTGTATGTACGTTATATCAATTTAGTTGGAACGTCAACAAATAGGATAAACAAAGGCGAGTAAGTACCTATCGGTAGTTGTTTTATGTATGTGGAAAAGACGGTAACGTGAAATAGGTATATTGAATTCTAAGCGCGTCTGCGACGAGCGAGCGTACGTGCTCCGCGACCAACTGTTCCACAGCCTCAACAAAAAGTCGAAATAGATGTGTGCCCGCAAAGAGGATAAGAAAGGCGCCATTGTGGCTGATGCACTACCGAGCTCCTGCAAATCTCAAAACATCTCCAAAGGACATAACGAGAAAAGTTGTGTGGGTTCGCACCGGTCGGTCGCCGCGGTGCCGAGCGGTCTGACTCTCAGATTCTATTATTATTTATTGCTCAATAACCATCCAACAATTTTTATTGCTTGTAAACATCTGTCTTTCTGTACGGATATTCTTTACTTTTGTTCCTTTGCATTTTATTATGAAGACGTTCAAGTAATAAATCAGATTGTTAACTTAGCTTACTTTTGTAGACTAGCTATTTAAAACACGGCTTTTACAAGTTATTTTGTTTTACCTTTGAATAAACTTATTTTGTGAGGATCTTACATTACTAGGTACATTTCGTAAATTCAATATCAGTTTTTCTGTTGTTGATGTTACATTTATCATTGTCCTCATTTAAGGCTTTACAGCATTGATCTTTGGCCTGGTTATGTAGGTGTATCGTTCCTTGTAGAGAAATCTTTTTTCTAGACACCTATTAATGTAAGGAGTCGGAATTAAATATTTTAACATTTCTAATATAATGACGATATTAGTGTTAAGAACACTAATATCGCCATTATATTAGAAATGTGAAAAATATACATTCTAAATTAAAGTTTTTTACAATTATAAAGTATTTCTTGACGTATTCTTTTTTTAAACAACATACATAGTTAATATTTAGGTAAATTTTCAAGTTTACAATACGAGTATACAAACGTCATTAGTACGTAGATAAATTTAATATGTTGAAAATCCAATGAATTATAATTGAGAGTGTGTAAACAGGATACCTGTGGAGAGAAAGTCAAATAGAGATGTGGAAGCTAGAGGGTTATCGGGCAGAGGTGTTTGCCTGCATGCGGTCGGTGCCCCTGCCCCGTTTGCCTTCTCACAATCCACATTGTACACTGCACTCCCTCGCTACCAACAAATATACGGCATGAAGCTACGTACCGAGAAATGACTTTATAAAATAAGTTGGTGTACTCGCGTATTTTGTAAAATTTTCTGTATTAGTTGCATTGTTTTCAGTCGGAAAGACATTAAAACTAGAATTACGTATGTTACGTGTTCTGCCTATCTACATTTATGGTGTGAAAATATTTAATATTTAACACCGTGCAATAGCTGGATGAATTTTCGTGTAAATTATTTCTGATACTTGCTATTATTGGTTAGAAATATACAGAATTATATTATACTTAAATGATTATCATCATCATCTCAACCAAAAAGATGTCCACTGCTGGACATAGGCCTCCCTCAATGATTTCCACAACATTCGGTTCTGAGCTGACCTTTTCCATCGGTAGACCTTCATCAAATGGCTATAATAAAACCATTTAGGCTTGGGCTCATTTAGGGATGCGTTTTGTTGGAACATTTTCCTATCTCAGGTATACTCGATCTTTAAGCCCTGGAAAAGCAAAAATGGGGCGGTAAAACGTAAGCGATCCCTCTGGTATTGCAAGCGTCCATAGGCTACGTTAGCTGCTTAACGTCAGGCGCGCCATATGCTTGTTTGCCACCCAACTACCCAAGTAGTATAAAAAAAACAAAAAAGCTCTACAACTATGGAAACAAAAGTAAGACAAAATGCCTCCGCATCGTTGTCTACTGGAAATGTGCCCAGAAGACTGGCAGCATTACTACAATGCTTATTCTTCGAGCCAAAAACAAGCCAACGTTTTAACGCTAATCGGATTAGCGATAGTCTGGTGCAGTTACCGTACTATAAACGCTTGCAATGCTAGAGGTATCACTCATGCATTATCGGCTATACATATCAATAGATCAATACGTCGTACTACTCTGGCGTTTTAATTGATTTTAGGAAATACCTACCATTCAGTAAGTATATATAGGTACCGCACTTTCCATTGAATAATGTTACAATAAGGAATGTAAATTTTTTAGGAAAAATAAATAATATTTAAATGTATGTATGATGTATCTCATTGCCAAATTTCAATAAGATCCGTTAAGTCACTTTGTCGTCCTTGAAGTCTTTCGAGCGAGAAAGAAGGATAGAGCTATAAAGCGTGTATAGCTCCATCCCTCTTTCTCGCTCGAACGACTTTCGTTTTAATACGTCATAGCAATCCTTAATACTTTCGTAAGTAAATATTAGAAGAGATTATGACTTTATAAATTAGTTATAAAATCAGTCCAAATTTACGGTTATCTATATTAATGGAATTACAATAACGATTAATATAATATGCAGTGTCAAGTGTATTAATGAAAGGTAAGATTAATTTAATGATTGAATTACATAATTGTTTATATTGTGGTTTTAAAATACATATACATATACATAATATCACCAAGCCCGTCTACCATTGGGGTAGACTAACTATTGTACGCTAATAGCTTCGATCCAATAACATTTATTTTTAAAATATCAGTAATAAAACGTAATGGTCATAAATTAAGAAGTATAAACAGTTATATGAATCTATTGAGACAAAAGACATCTACTGTTAGACATGGCTTCCCCAAAAGATTTGCACGGCATTAATAAGTTAATTTATAAGTTTTATAATAAATATATGTTAGTTTGTAAGGTATATATCTATGGGAATATATTATCTACTTGTATTTTAAGTACTATGTAAAATATGTAATTCCTGAAATAAATGATTATTATTATTATTAAGTCTTGGAGGGCAATATTCCATCGGCAAAAAAACTAAGTTTAAATCCATTTGAACTCGAGATTTTTCTAGCGAGAAATAGTTGATATACCTGAAAAATGTCCACAAAAATACATATTTGTTTTATATTGTCTTCTTAATTATATTCTTAGACGAATAAATAAGATTTAAAAATACTTTTTGTTCCCTTTCTCCAAATAAAGGAAAATATTGAAAATTCGTGAGGCCGAAATAGGAACAAAAGCGGAGGCCATCAATTCCACTTATCTATACAATTATTCAACTACCATCATAATGTGGGTTTCCTTCGAACCTTTGTCTGTAATCGAAACACTAAGCCGAAGTGATTTAAGATTATGGTGTGGGATAATAGCGTTCATTTTCGTTTCTACGTGGCACAGGTGCGATACCAAATTTTTCTTAAAATCGTGAAATTTATGTTCGCTGTAATTTCCTTTAGCGAAATTACTCATGTTTAAGTACAGTCTCTGTTGACTTAGCTTCACTCCATCTAGAAGTGGGTCCTGTTTTAGTTAGAATGTTTATTTACTCCAAGAAATGCCCGAGGTGTTTTAGGGAGGATAATGATAAAGCCACGCACAAAAGTTTTGCGTTTACATAGAGGTAATTTCCTGTTGTGTATATCTCTAAATTATTTCATACATACGCAGTAGGTATATCCATACTCCAGAGCTCTCAAGAAGCCCCCTGACCCAGTAAAGCGAAACTTTGCGCATTATTGTTGGTATATTCAACAACACAAGTGAGCTCTGTACATTTCCACACCTTTCTCGTATAATAAACTTCGTACAGAAACAATGCAACTGACATTTCTATATTTTTCACTGCATTTATTTTGAAATCAGAATCCTGAGGTTATAAATAAAGGAATAAATATATTAAACTACTTTTGTTCTTGATTGTACTAATATGTTTGGCAGTAGCATTCAACAAACATAAGGTTGTCACTCGAGCCGTACCGTTATTAAGTTCGGGGTCTCACTATCCCATATCCCAATGAAATGATCAGAAGGAAAATTTCCACCCTTACGGTCGGCGTCGATCCCTGGCTATAAGTCAAAACTGTTGTAAAACTGACTTTAACACGAGAGTAAATAGATAGACCTTAAACATATTGTAGCTATGGGTAAGTATACAAGGGGACGGACATTTGAATATCAATATGTAGCGATATAACCGGCGGTCTTATCGCGAGACAATATTTCATTGGTAACATGTCGATATAGATTTATCTAGTGTCATCAGTCCGCGGAGAATGAATTTTATTTTTATTTCTATTAAGAAATGAAATGACGTCACGCATAAAACGTAAGTGCCTGTTGAGACGACACAACCTTTACTATTTTTTTATTTAATGCTCATCAAGTAACCACCTGTGCGACGTCACATACGTTTACCTACTTTCTAAGAGATCCTTCTATACTCCCATATTATATCCTTTTAGATTATGGTTTATTGCATTTATATAATAGGAAACAAGCTATTTACATAAGAAACAAATACCATTCATTATAACAATAGACCGAAGTATTACAGAACACAATTAAATAGACGAATAACCTTTCTCTTATAGTACCTTATATCACAATGAAGGAGGAAGGCTTTGTGTAATTAACCGGAGGACTCATATAAGACAACATACCTAAAATAACTACGAGGTCTACAATTAATTGTCTAGGTATTTTAATATTGTTGATTTTTAAGATGGAATGGGGAAGGACCTTACCCGTGCACTTGGAGCCTAAGCAAATAAGTATACACAGTGGTGTAGTTGTTATTCCTGTGTGTGAGTACATGCCTCTAGTGGTCATTTAGGAATGTGTTTATAAAGAAACGTTTTCCTTTTGCAGGGATTTATTATAATAAAACCCTGGTATCAAAAGCATTTACAAGACGTGCTTTTTAGGCGATCTAATTAACTCTGTGACCAGGTTAGTCACTAACCAAACGATAAGAAGGTGATGCCTTACATACTACAAGCGTCTATAGATGGAGAAAGCCTGCTTGTTTTCATCAAGTAGTATAAAATAAAAGAAATTCTTATATACCAACCCGCATGAGGCCAGCACGATTCTTCATGTGACCAAATAAATGCTTACCTATGCTTCCATAAAAAGTCAACATTTCGTACACACATTAATTTCATTCTGCAATCAAATTTCTATTGACGAATATTCGCAATACCTATCATATAAGCCATGAATGACAAGTGAGTGATCATCGAGTTGGTCCCGAGGGCAGAGATTACCGTCGTCGCTGCATGCCGGACGCCGGACACTGTGCCCGTCGGACGTCAACCGTGAGAGCTCGCCACGCATCATTGCCATATCATTGCACCACCAATGCGCTGATCGTATACTACGAACATACGATAAAATTAAATCATACTGGTGTTATTATCGGATTAATACTTTAATGTTTTATTATGTGTGTTTATTTTAACGATTTTCATCAGCACAGTATTGCGCTCGACGTTTCAAAGGGCTATGGAACTAAGTATGCTGGTTATTTAACTTACAGACGACGAGTGACGTCAGTAATCAGCACAAAAATTACAGACTTCTTTTGGATAGCTGTCACGCTGAAAAGGAACTGGGTTGGTTATATCTGCCGTATGTCAGATGATCAATGGGCTAATCTCATCCAGTGGGTGGATTGTCGAAGGTCGTCGGTCCACCTTGTTTGAGACCTATCCAGGCTGCGTCTTCCAGTTCGTGGTCGCGACTCCAGAACTTTTCTGCCCCAACGGCCATCAGTTTTACGAGCTATGTGCCCTGCCCATTGCCACTTAATTGAGGCTATTCATCGAGCTATGTGGGTGACGTTGGTTCTCCTACAGATCGCCTCGTATAGGTATATAATAAATCAGAAACATTTACTTGTACTTGTATTCAATATACACTGTGTATTGATCGTGTCACATTGTTCACACTGTATTATATTAAGAAAACTTAACACAGCCACTTTGCCTAAGAGCTTGTTTTGTTTGTTCCTATTGGCTGCAGTCTACAAGCGCCTATAATAATCTATTTATTCTGTGAAAGTGTTGTAGGAGACATTTGTTTTTATTGTTAATGATATACGTTTATACACACATACGAACACGTCAAAGAATACTTGAAAGATAAAAAACAATGAAAAAGCAATTCTGTTGTTTTTAACGCGGTAAAAACTTAAATCCACGGGTATAGCTAGTTATCTAGCTTTTTGTTTGTAATGAGCAAACTCAAATACTAATGGATCGACTTTATTTATAGAAATCTACGTTATCAGCGAGTAACAGGCTATATATGTATATATTTTTTTAAATTAAATAAGCTAAATAAATGTCAACCCGTGTGGAGCCGGGACATGAAACTAGTTTTTTAAAAAGACAGCCTCGCTGCTCTCACAGCTTAAGGTTTTGCTTAATTTTTTTGGTTGATTGTGAAGTTTCCTGATTTATGTTAGATGATTCGCAGAAGTAGCACGCATTCGAGATGTTTATGGTGTCACACACACAAAGAGCAGAGAAAACTGGTCAAGCCTTGCGCTTGATTTCGTCTGCTCTACCCTGTCCTGCCATGACCTCAGCTGTCCTATACTGCCCTTAGCTGCTCTGTCCTGCCCTGCACTGATACAAAAATCGACAATCATGTCTACAGCATTAACAATATTTTGCAAATAAACTGAAAGAAAATAATTCCTAAATTATTTTGCCAAACATTTTTGAATACCACTGAATTCATTCAATACCCGATTGATTGGTTAGCGTAGTTAACAAGTTCGTTGAATATCTATTATACTCGTCTCTCTCTGTATAAATTGTGTATATTTTGTCACAGCGAACTGTAGGAAGTAACAAATTTATTTCGTGGCCCGTTGGACAATATCCTCGACCTTTTAAACTGATTGTTGTACATTTGTAAATTGAAAAATAAATCTAATTATATCGAAACGTGTAGCAAAAAATAAAAGTAGGTTCGAAGTTTTACCTGGATACTATTATGTATCCTCTATCATCACGCCTTTTACCACGAAAGGGTAGACATTGATGCCCAATACCCTCGTTTTGCTAAGTACGAGTACGTAAGGTAGGTAATCAACATATATGTCGTGAGTAGTCGTGACCATTTCGTAATATTGGCCACATCAGGATATCACATCAATTCTACAAATTTGCCACTAATATATAAAATACGAGCGTACATAATTATATACTTCGTGTGGATACAATACATTATACTCTATCATCATTTAAAATCATTTTTATCTTAGGTTTACTACTCTAATCAGCGGTCTTATCGCTAACTGTGATTTCTGCTGGATAGACAGAATGAATGAAAAAAGGCATTGCACTGTAGTTTACGCTACTATTTTCCTTCAAATTATCTTCTATTTGACGTCTTAGAATCTTCCATTATAAAAATTAAAACCTCGAATCTAACCTAAGGAATTACAATTGGCCACAAGCATAAAAACAAGCAATGAGGCAATATACAAATTATAAAAAATGTATAAAAGATAAAACCTAGCTAACAAACAAGGTTGTTGTTAACGGCAGTTCTAGGAAGTATGGCCCCCTTGAGAGTTTAAGGCTTTTACTAAATATTACACAAAAACTTTCAAGAGAAGTTGGGTCTTTGAAGTTGTATGGCTTTACTCTATAAACTAAAACTGTATACGCCTTTGCCCACTATGATCTTAATTTGGAAACTTTAGAAGTGCTTAGCTTTGAGACCTTATATTCCTGATAGGCATCTTACCAAATTTGTTTTATTTAATTAACAAAATAAACTATGTTCTACAGTTTATATTTACCTTACTAACATTATGGGGTATGATAAATTAGTTAATATAGTTACTTCTTCACTAAGAAATCTTTGTGCGTTTGAAATCCAGACAGAAAAAAAATGGTATTTAAGTAGACTATATATGATAACTGTTTCGAGTCTGGGTGTACTATGTGGGACGTACATTGTTTTCATTTTATACGGTGGGCCGTACGCTTGTTACATAGCCCATCTAATGGTAAGCAGTCACCGCAGCTTACGGGTGTTTGCAATACTTGGACCATTATATACGACCAGACTAGACTAACACCAGTTTTGTGTTATGGGTAAATCTGGGATAAGGAAAGTATTATTAAAAAAAATCCTTTGCTCTCGTCATTTGAAAAATACGTCTGATCATCGTCATTATCATCAGGCTATCGCAGTCCACAGTCACTGACATACGGCCTTCCGGACGACTCTACGTCTTTAGTTATTAGTAGTTGTGAAGCGAACACTTACACAATCATACATAGGTCTCTGGTAAACGTCCGGGAGGCCGTATGTCAGTGACTGGTCTGCGATAGCCTGATGATAATGACGATGATGAAACGTATTTCTCAAATGAAGAGGGCAAAGGATTTTTTTTCAATCTTTAAAAAATGGGTAATTTACAATTTCTGTATAGGATTTCTTTTCATTTTAAATTTGCGCGTGTTAAAGTTAAATCACATATTATTATACCTGTATTCTTGTTTAAAATTTGCATAATTCTTTTATACTTCAAGTTTCACGCTCAGTGTTCATAGCTGTAGAATTGTATTTTTTTTACGTTTAAACCTTAATAATAAATATTAATAAACAAAGGTTTTTTTAAACAGCGTCGAATACAATCAACATACGCAAGCCACTGATTGTAACTAAAAACGTGCTCCAAGATAAATAAATTATAAAATACCGTATCAAAATGGTCGGTTTAAAACCATTTCTCAGACGTGTCATACAGAAATAAAACCGGCTAAGTGCGTCTCGGGACTCACGCAATGTCGGGTTCCGTAATTGCCAGTCACAATATTGCAGAAGAAGAAGCAGGTACCTACAGTTTCAGCAGCTCATAACTTCTAAAAATACAGGATGATGGTCACAATTTTGGTAAAAGTCTTGCAATAAGTCGCCTTATAAGTTATGCGGGGGAGGAGGTGAAAATGGAAGGGAAGTCACTTCTCTACAAATTTTGGCGTATTTTTTTATATAGAAATTTTTAATTTTGTTAGGTAAATCCTACTAATATTATAAATGTGGCAGCATCAGAATATTACATCAATTCTACAAAACTTATATCCTTCTAATATTATAAACGCGAAAGTTTGTATGAATGTATGTATGTTTGGATGTTTGTTACTCTTTCATGTAAACACTACTGATCGGATCTGAATAAAATTTGCCATAGAGATAGACATAATAAATAGGCTACTTTTTATCGCGATAACTGACATGCACGCGGGTGGATTAGCAGAACAGCTAGTAGCATGTAATAAAAAAGAATAACAGCTAAGTAGGCATTACAAGTTAGTAGTAGTCATAGTCAATTAACTTATAACATATGATTGGAGAAGTAAATATTAGTGTTGAGTCTTTTACTTGTTGACTTCGGAACCCTAAAAATATGTTGTTTTCTTGAGACTCGTACGTCACAATTATCGTATTATTTACAGACTTTAAAATAACATTTTCATACATAAATAATAAACAGCATTATATAATCCCTTGTTTTTTAGTCTTAGAAAAAGGGCGATCTTATAACTACGCAAACGATACGCAGAAGAAGAAGAATCTTAGAAAGTAGACCAACAATAATATTTCACAATTCTGAGTGACGTCATCATCTCTTTAGAAAAAAAAACTGGTGTGATCACCTTTTATGCTACGTACTTTTATCAAGAGTTGTCAAGACGCGAAAAGTGTAAAAAATATTAATTTTGGCTTGACTATCAGTCTACCGATTGCATCTAACTCAATTTGATATTTCTGATATTTTCTTTATTTGGATTGTAATAAAAATTTCGTACGCATAGTGTATAAGGAAGACAATCGTTTAAACAATGATTATCTTAAACATAGCTTAATATTGCATGTAAGGAGTAGCAGGATAACATCATATACGTATATAGCTTATGTGATGTAACCTCATGGAATATATTGGTGTTTGTGCAGCTATCTCCGTAGCCCACAACACCTTATCGCTTCCTCATTGACGCATGGCCAGACGGTCGATGATACATGAATGATCATTGGTCAACAGATGAACGCAATCACGTCGTGTCGCTTCGTCGGGTCCATACTCTGCCAAAGCTGGTATAATCCATTGTTGGAGCTCGTATTGCACCTATTTTATCTCGAAATATATAGACATATGTAAAAAAGTCTTGCTAGTTCCAGCACATAAAATGCAAGAACGGTTGCACCGATTTTCTTGTTCGTTATTTTTTAAGATTTGTCTTTGTCCCGAATTGCAGTAAAAGTACGTCATTTGTCACGGAACACATTCTTTATTACATTTTATGAATAAAACTCCAATTCTTCATTTATTTCTCTTTATAATGAAGCGTGCATCATGTAAAAAAATAGTGCGTATTTAATAATTTTAATTTTAGTAAATAAATATTTATAGTATATATATATATATATATATATTATATATATATAATATTAGTAAATATTATTAAATTAAAATTATTAAATAGTAATAGCAAAGTATATGGTTAGTTTTTTATGCGTTCTCATTTCCATATTCATGGATAAAAAGGTCACATGTGCGTTCCATTTAGCTATAAAATGCACTCTTGATATTTTCCCGTTATGAATTACGTTTTACTTACGTATTTCTAATTTCTGTGTATTGTAGTGTTGCCGTGCTATAGACAAGAGCATTATTGTGCTTGGATGAAAAGTAGTTTATTTATTATTTAAGCACCTACTCTTCGTTATTATGATCGTGAAATATTTCCTTTATTTTGACATACCTAATACAAATATTTATATCTAGCTTTTGCCTAGTAAAACAAGCATAATATACTAAATTATTGGAGTTCAACATTTTCGATTCAAAATTAGAATAACATCAGGGCATATCGCTAAATGAATCGGTAATTATAATTTTGATTCGAATCAAAATCAACATTTGTTAAGCAATTACGAATTGAGATATCATTCAATTTATTATTTAAACTAAAGTTAATTAAAATTCGAGCCAAGTTCGCGATAATCTTTCCCACTTTCTAAATAAAGTGACCCAAGTTTTGCTTTCGTAAAGTTCCAGACATCGGTTTTGTACATTTAAAATTCATGAAGGTGCCTATTTAGCGAAAATATAATAAAGGAAGAAGACTTGAGAGTAATGACATAAAAAAAATTGTGACGTAATTTTTACTGTCTACGAAATTGTCGCGGAATATAGTCAAGTTCAGTGCGTTTATGTGCCTATGAATAATACGGTTTAATACATAAAGGGAGTAATATGAAGTATATTATATGGCGGTACTTCTGGTGCAGCACAGAGCTACAGTCGTAAAGTATATTGTGTTTTACTTTATAAAACTGCCAGATATAAACTTATTTATAAAGTA
The DNA here is from genome assembly GCA_947095525.1 of Trisateles emortualis. NCBI lineage: Eukaryota > Metazoa > Arthropoda > Insecta > Lepidoptera > Erebidae > Trisateles > Trisateles emortualis. The sequence goes on along the minus strand of OX352736.1, from coordinate 8,535,092 downwards.
AGCACTGTACAATTTAGCCATATAACATTTTATAATTAATTAAGAGCATATCATTGACGTAACTTATTTTTTTATACTACTTAGGTGGCAAACAAGCATACGGCCGGGCAGTTACCGTAGCCTATGGACGCTTGCAATAAGTATTGTTGTATTAAAAAATGGGTCGGCAACACGCAAATAATACTCTTGGTAAGTACCAAGAGTATCATTTGCGTGTTGCCGACCCATTTTTTTACACCAGGGCTTTAAGATGGAGTATCCCTGGGATAGGTAAAGTTTCTTTCAGAAAGCGTCCCTTAAATAAGGGCTGGAGACTTGTACTCATTTACAGGAACATGACTACACTGCTGTATGTAGTTATTCCTTTCCTTCTCCAGTCAGGCTTGCTTGTTAGTATGTTACTCTACCTCTCTAATCTGATATGTCTTTTTCTTAGATATTAACTAAGTAAATTAATGACTGCTACGTTTGGCTTATGCATTGGTTGGTTCTGGGCTGACACTGAGCGTCTTTCAATAGAATCCAGGCATTTGTACAACCTTAGTATATAAAATCTGACAGCATGCGACTGTATCACGTTTAGATTTTAAAAAAATAGAAGAGAGTATTTTCCAGAATTGTTACACCATTCAATGATCTTGATGACCAGTGTCTGCTACCAATAGATTGGCTATTATGTCCGTTTTAAGGCGTACAATGAGCCGTTTTATGAACTCTCCGAAACTTAAAGAAAGGTACTCAAATACTACAAAGTGCTTACTAACCCTAACCACAGATAATATAATACATGCTCGTTACCATATACTCATATTATGTACAAATCATTTAACTTTGTTGAAAGATATAGTTTAGGTTATATTATATCTAGTTTCTTGGAAAGGATATAATACCTATACCAAAAGATAGGCACATATTTTGTAGTAGGTAGGGTTTAGTGCCGAAAAGTGAGGTATACCTCATTTTTCACGTCATAATGTACTTAATCTATTTGTTATCTTTCAGTTGATTAGTTCATCAAACATCAATCAGCCTATCGCAGTCCACTGCTGAACATAGGCCTCTCCCAACACGCGCCATAGCACATAGCGTAGCATAGTTGATTAGTTAATAATATTAAATTCCTCGTTGATGACGAGGTTCCAGATTTAAGATCGGGAAAAGACAAGTCTTTTTTTATATTACTTGGGTGGCAAACAAGTATTGATGTTAAGCAGTTACCATAGGCTATGGACGCTATCTATTTTGTTTTTTTGTCCAAAAGTTCTCAATAAATACTCGAAGTTTGGATAAAGGTGGTGTTGGGCTTACGCCTGATCTCCCTTCCGTCGTGTTGGATAGCATCCTATCGGTCTATAAAAGTGAAGGAATAAAGAGCGTTCCTATGTTTGCGCACACACCTGTGCACTATAATATCTTTCTTAAAATGGCTAGTATCAGTCAAGATAAGTCACCGTGACCTTAATCCGGTAAAGAGATGATTAAATAATGTTACTTTAGTTATAATAACGCCATACATAGTTAATTGATTCGGTTATTAACGGTTGTTATTATGAATTTCTCCCTCGAGACTATTCATTGTAACGCTCTAAGGAGGCTGGTGTTCTGTTCTGAACGTTTACAGGCTATTATTATTATTGCTGCACAGTTGGCAGTCAAATGAGAATATACTACCAGTTAACTATAGTATTAACTACGTCTTCTACTATTTTAAGAAATAAAAGAGGTCGTAATAATATTTTTTATTTTGTATACTACTTGGGTGGCAAACAAACATACGGCCCGCCTGATGTTAAGGAGTTACCGTAGCCTATGGACGCTTGCAATACCAGAGGTATCACTTGCGTGTTGCCAACCCATTTATTTTCCCAGGGCTTGGAGATGGAGTATACCTGGGATAGGAATACGCTTCTTTTAAAACGCATCCCTAAATGAACGCTAAAGACCTGTACTCACACGCAGGAATACAACTACACAGCTGTGTATAGTTATTTGGCTTTGGTCTTCTGTAAAGTCCTTCCTCAGTCGGACTTGCTCGCTAGTATGGTGCCCTACGTCTCTTAAATAATATTCTCTATTAAATAAAAATATTTTTACGACAACTGACACACCGCCATCTGATCCCAAACTAGGCAGAGCCTGTACTATGGCAATCAGACAATTGATAACCATACTTATATCTTTCAAAATAAATACATATTATGGATGAATAACACCTAGACACAGAACAAACATTTATACTCATCACACAAAGATTTGTTCTGGGTGGGAATCGAACCCAGTAGAAATAAATTCGAATTGAAAAGTTTGAATAGAGTTTGAGGCATGGTATGTGGAAGACTATAGAGAGATTCTTCTTAACACTATGATTGCGATTAGATTATTAAAAACAGACTAGAAACACCTACAAGAAACGTAAAAGTTTTGTGTCAATCTAATTTCCTCCAGATCGATTTCGGTTAGGTTATCCAATCTTAATGAAGATTAACCATCTGCGTATGGCATAGCGCACAGATTTAAAATCCTCTAGAAATTCCGGAACAACAAAAGTGAGATCTGTTTTTAAAGACGTGTAAGGTTAAGTTAAAAACTAAATGGGTGATCTGAACAATTCTGTCCTTAGGTTGACAAAAACCAGTTTTTTTTTTAAATTTAACTTATTGTATTGCTGTTGCCCGCGGTATGATATGTATCGCGATAAAAAATAGGCTACTTTAACTTTAACTATAATTTATCTTTATGCTAAATTTTATCCAGATCCTTTCGGCAGCTTTTACGTAAAGAGTAACAAACATCCATACTTACATCCATTCATCCACACAAACTTTTATATTTACAATATAAAAATATTTTAATTTTCATACTTGTACGTACAAAATAGATACGATTTCAGTGTAGTTGTAAGTAAATACAAGCATATTCTCACTCTACCTTTTGGCTTAGTCAATACTTAGAGTGCCCACAAAAAGCGAACTTCCGAGTGTTTACATGGGCCCAAATTGACCGCAACTGACCTTTATCCTCGACCCCTGCTCACTTTGCTGAGGATTAAAACAGTTAAGAATATTTTTTTCCATTAATTTGTTATGATAAAGCGAAGTTTGTTTAACAAGGTATATTTTAGATACAACATATATTATTAGATTTCTTACCGAGTCAGGTTTATTGTAATTAACTTGCTACTGCTCATTGGGTCGTTGAGTAATATAAGCCCATAACGTTCCTCAAGAATTAGGCTATATTCGATAGCCCAATTCTTGCAAAAATATGTCATATCCGACTGGTATTTCCAGAGATTAGCATAGACTGCAACTGCTTACCGTCAGACAGGCCGTATGCTTATTTGCCTCCTTGGCAATAAACAAAATAGACATACGAAGAAACCAACTCTGCCTCTTTATAATTTAGTAAAAAAATATTATATGCTTTATTTTATAGCATAAAATAGGCACCTATGTAGGTATAGAACATTATATAGTAGATTGAACAATAAGCGGCCTTATCGCTTCCAACCATTGAACGTAGTCTCTAGTAAAAACTGTTTTCTATAATGAGATTCACTGACAAGGACGTACCTACTTTCTCAGAATTATTGCTATCCACGCCTTGTAACTTTTATATTTTAATTATTACTGGAATAGTGTTCTAATTAAGTCAACAAGAAATATTGAACTTTGAAAATAAATAAGTACATTAATTTAAAATTTTGTTACGAAAGCTTTTTTGTACTTACAGACGTTTGTTCTAAATATTCGTAGTTTAAGTATTTTACTTTCACGAAAATAAGTTTAGTTGAATTATTTTATTCCCAAAAACATAATAGCATTAAATATCGCAGGCTTCTAACCGGCGAATTGGTAATGCTGGCACAGTCTGCTTGGACAGTCGATGGTCAAGACCAAATTTAAAAAAAAACACAAATATTGAACTAAAAACTTGACAATTAGTAAAAATCCTATTCAATATGTGTCATAACATTCTTCTGCATCACTGTCTACTGGAAACGTGTCCAAAAGACTGGCAGCTTAGCATGTAGAATGATAGCAATGCTGCTATTACAGAATTTTATGAGCCCTAACTATCAGGAGACAAAATAAAAAACAAATTAACTTTATAACTTTTAGAACATGAACATGCTTTTAAATTTTGTGTTCTAAATAACAGTATCAGTAGCTTTCCTCGGCGACATTTTTTATGTTAAACAACAATTTTCAGACAGAAAACTTTAAAAGCCAAACCTTATTAAAATACATTTTACATTTTACACAATTAATACTATTTAGGTAATCGAAATCATTAGAGCTGTTTTCGAGATACACAAAATATTTTTTTATGTACCTATAAATAAATATATACAAGAATTGCTTGATTTGATTTGATTTTAAAAAGACAACTCCCGCACTAGAGAACAAGCCCTGTGTCGCGGGGGACTTTACAAACATACAATTAACCGACACAAATTACACCAAGACTCAGAACAATTCTTTGTGGGTCACACAAAGTTTTATCCTGTGTGGGAATCGAACCCACAACCTCGTGCACAGCAGGCCACTGGACCATCGAGGCAGTCAGAGAGTTGGTGGACACCTTAGCACCAACGCAAGCCCAATTTGTCTGAGAAGAACCTGCATTTTACTAAAGACCACAGGCAAATACACACCGCACACAGCAGTGTCGTTGTGCGTGAGTATAGGTCTGCAGTGCTCATTAAAAGACGAATTTTTAATCAACAAAAAATCTTCTATCCCAGGGTTACCCATAACACAAAACTAGGCTTGAAAATGCTCCTGGTATTGTAACCGTCCACCGGCAACATACATACAGATGAACATATAATCTCCTCCTTTTTAGAAGTTGGTTAAGAATGCTTTAGTTTCCCCACTACCAACAGTAGTTATAAATTTATTTACTGCTACATATAAACCCTATAAACCCATCAAAGTTCCTTTACATTTTTCACCAACAGCTATGATAATATTCAATGAAATTTTTCCGTCCCAAACTCAGATCAGGGCAACCAATATCCAATCGACCCTTTATTTAAGCTGTGATATTTTATGAGTAGCCGTCGTATATGAATAGTATTCAATATCTAATATACAACCATAAACGTATCTTTTATTTTGGATTTGTCAACTGTCATTATTTTATTGATATTTATGAAATAAGATTTAATTTTGTTTTTCTTTCATTGTTTTCAGTTTGCAGTGGGCAATATTAAAAAGCATATTTTTGAAGTGCTTTTACTCTGCAGTTTTGGTACAAATATACTGCTCACTTATTTAAAGCCACAGCTCACCAGCTATGTAATCTTCCATATCATAATGTGCTCATTGTTTTCTAACAATGAACCAAAAAATGCTGTCTCGGTACCCGAAAATTAAACCCAAAATCTAAGTATGGTATTCATTATCACAACTCTTGTGGCATAAGGAAAGTATAGTCGCATACAATCTGTCGTAAATTTAGCCCAGAAATCAACACGACGTCTAAATATTCGTGTAATTTATACAGGACCGGTTAGTGTAGAGGTTTGCCTTTAGCAGGCAGTGTTCTGCCGAATAATTTTCAGATAGTGGGCCGAGCGAGTACACGAACACAGAACTTCGACCACCTCGTGTCGTGTTGAGGTCAACGCTTCGTTTAGGTTACGAAACATATACTGCAGTTTGTTTTGGTATATACATCAATAGATACTGCAAATTGCATTTTTACATGTTTTTAGATGTGTAAATTGATTCTTTATTTAAAATTACTATACTAATCTACAATGTGTGTGTGGCGTTTTTTTTAGTAATAGTTCTTGACTTCATGCCTTTTTAAAAGGGGTAGTCACGTGTAATGGTTACATATAAGGTACAGAGATTTTTTCGATGATAGCCCCTGATCCGGGAATTGAACCCTAGAACTCTGCATGGCAGTCATATCCACTACAACTGGACAAACGACGCAGTCATAACACGTTTGACAAGAAAGCTTTAAATTTAAACTGCACCAATTTTTACCAAACATATTTACGAACTTCCTCGATTAAACCAGCAATATATTTATAAAAATGCTGTCACCAAATACACAGATGTCAAACTTATTACACCCGCAGTTTATCGACGTCAGGGACTAAAAATGGAATCGTATATAATAAATTCGTAGTTGTAAATGTAAATATGCTGCTAAAATGTGCGCCCAGCATATATAAATACGAATTGTGGAGAATAACACTTATTCACTTATGCATGCAAGCAAAAACCAACATAATGTTTTGTCAAATACACTGAAAATCGTGTCATGTATACTTGCACTATAACAAAGTTTGTTACATTGTCCTTGACTTCACGGTTTGATTAAATTCAAAACTAGTTACGATACATTGTAGCACCAGATCCGAGAAACTTGGCAACAATAATTACGACTCGTTGTTATCACTAGAGACCACTATTGATCTTTGACTTGCAGTTCTCAATACTCAATAACTTTCCAATAGTTAGCAGATTGACCTGATTCTAGTTTTGACGTAACGCGCCTATGTAAACTAATATAAAACAAGTCGTAGGTATCGCATGGTTGAGAAGTCAACACAATCTTGCCAAAGGGTCCCGTGTGACTCTCACCAAAGAAATTACCCGAGATTTGCATAAAGGAGACTCAAGGGATCGGCTTTGAAACTCGCCCTAAGTTTGTGGACAACATGCTTTATATTAAGTTACGCTTTGCTTTGTTCTAAGTAGTGTACTTTGGCAGTAAATAACCGGGATACGTGTGAAGATAACAGGTTGTATCTATATTATATCGTACGCACCTATCACGGGAAATCCACCCTTACCCGGCTTGTAAGTAGGCTTGTTTATACATATATAAAGGGAACGAGTGTCCTTCGAGTTCACAATTATACCGCACGAATAATTTCTCCTCATTCCATACTTAATTACGGCCTCGCTAGTTTGTTATCAATCAAGATTGACGCGCCAGTAATTGTTATAAGTTACATTATGTTCTAATGAATGATGTTATACATAAATGTCAATTACCAACTCTCGCTCGTTGTGTTATCGGAGCGCCGTTAGTTGGTTCAAATATTTCAGTACAGTGCACATTTAAGCGTGACGCAACAATTGAGTGTGTGGATTGTAATTTAAGATTATCTCTCGAGTTAATGGCGGCAGTTAGAGTGACTATCTGGCACACGTTGGACAGCACATTTGTCCACGCGACAGGTACAATTACCTGGAACCGGTCTCATTCGTTCAAATACCTAAACGATTTACCTTTATATACCTATCGCACAAAATTATTGTATTGTGTTGTGCTTCTCTGTATTTTATCATAACGTTGTTATACAAGATAGTTGAATGTAACTAATGAAATTCTTGATGATCAAAACTCTAAACAAAGACGTCCTAAAAGTTTTGAAAGTACATACGCACAAAGCTCGTAATTTCCCCCGAGATGTCTAAGGCCCCTAGTTAAATTAGCTTGGCTAAACATTCCTTAATGAGCTATATTTTTCAACTGTAGACGCTTCTTGAATGTTTTCGTCTCCATATTTTTTCCTCTATAGAGTTCATTTCGTGGGATGTTTATTTATTCAAATATTTAAATTTAAATACGGTCCATTTTATATTGTAAATAGTAGCTATAGTGAAATGTGGTACATTGAGTTGGTTTTCATAAATGGATACCACAAAAACGGTGCATTCATTTGTGGTTATCTTTCATTTTCCCTATATTATGTACTAGATGTTCCTTGTTTATTCTTTTATATTTGTTTTTTTCGTAGCGTGATAATATACATAATATCATTACAGTATGACAGTACTTAAAAATTGAGATTTATTACAAACTGAAAAATATTTTTCTAATCCTGGTGGTAGTTCAGAGATTGACGACTTCTAACTAAAAGCCTTTCAGCTTCATTAGTCGTACATTACAATTTGTTATTACACATTCCTCTTTTCTTACAACTCATATAATAACAATACAAGCTAACAGTTAATTAATAACCACGGCGAATTAACGAGCGCAAGAGATACATAAATAGACCGCACAAATATATGGGGCATGTTAACTGAAGGGCGATGTGATGTGGGTACATTAACGTGCCAAACGATCGGGAATACGCGAGGGCGTGTCACAGGCTGGCAGCGACATGGATGCAGGAAGTAATTTCTTCAAAGATGAGGGTTGCGATAACAAGAAACCTGACAGATGTCCAACGTCACATTGACGATTCTAGATTGACATCTGTCGTGGACCGGCTATTACTCACGTAGCTTTTACTGAGATTGTAACGCTATTTTTCTAACTAAGCCACAGGGTTTAAAGTCGTCAAACACCATTCGATTTGCAGCATTCAAAAGTTTTTGACCTTACCTCTTCTTTGATAGTTGTCGCCGTAAAATTACTTCGTTCAGAATCAGTAATTGCATCGATTACAATAGTTTTGAAACCATGTTATATTTTGTTCTTATAATATATAAAATACTTTAGAAGTAGGACGAAATATTTTAGTACCCAAATCATATTTTCTTACTGGATAATCTTCATACATGATAGGATTAGGTATATATTTTGTTAAAGCTTATAAAAATCATAATATTTTTTCTAAAAGTCGAAAGCGTCGATAAGAAGTTATTACTTCAAAGAGTGTCTGACTACATGAATTCTCACAAAACAGTGGCACTACCAGTTCTTTCATATCAACAAATATGATTTTCTTTATGTATTACCATAGAAATGTGTAATAAGATCAACACATAAGTAAGAATATTCCAAATAATAAGAAAAATAACCTGGAGTCGGCGTTATGTCACACATCACTGTGGTGCTAGAGGAAAATAAAGCGAATCTGAATATTACTTTGTGAGTGCTTCTTCACAAAAACTTTCACTATTTCAACTTTTTTATTCAACAAAATGTTAAAATATCTATCTTCGTGCGAAGGCTCCTTAGTTTGTGTCACAATAGGTTATTCCCGGAGCGCAGACCCGCACTTGTGGAATCTAGTTAAGAACTTAAAGAATTGACTTGTTCGATCTCGAACAGTAAAATAGATTCGTAAAAATGTTATAACGTTTGTGAAGATGGGCTTTTATATACATTGTTATTTTATGTTCGTTTTAAATTGAAAAATATATGTAGTAAAACTCAATCATCAGCTGGCTTTTACCGTCCATTGCTAGGCAAAGGTCTTTCAATAATATTGGTCACGGTAGCACACAATTTGCACGGGAAATATTATAATTTGCAAGCGTGTGCGGAAATAGTCAAGTGCATAGTCCAAGTGGAACAGCAATACGATACGGCTGGAGAAGATCAGGCGTTGAAGCAACCTCTCTACGCGCTTCCCGAGACTTGGGTTGTAAACACCGCCAATTTCCAAATTTTCGGTACTTATCTATTGAGAGTTTCTTGACAGAAAATACCTTTTTTTGCCTAATCCGGGCATCGAACCTGGAACCACGTATTCACAGGTCGTTGTTAACCACTAGAACAGTTAGGCAGCTACCTCTTGATTCAATAATCAGACCAGTTAGCACGATCATCCTATACTTATCTCCTCTAAAGCGAAGACCGTACGAGTAACTCAATAGTGAACTAAATTTTGAAATAGTATAAAGTTCATTTTAAATTACTTGCAGTCAAAGTAAGCTGCGCTCGTGTCAAAGCCAGACGTATTGATTGAAGAGAAATGGACTTTATCAGAATAATTTATCATTTTCAGGTTGAAATACCCTCTACTTTTACTCAATTGGCTTAGCAATTCTTTCGTCTACGAGAAAATCCAGTTTACTTTTTAAGTGAGCAGTTCTCCACCTATATCGGTCTCATTTAACTTATTTAATCGCAACTGACGTGAACCATTTATCGTAAACGTTTAATATAACTTCAAATGAATCATCCTACTGAATTATTATCAGATACCGACAACGTAATAATTTAAGCCGATCGCTTGTTCCCTGCCAGTACATAATTACAAAGTAAATGTACAAAATACTTGGAAGCTTATCAGAAAGGCCTCATCTACATTTCATCGTTGGTCGGTCGCGAGATAAATGAATGGAGGATGGTGGTTTGATTACTATTCATAAAGTGGCGAGTTGTGCGCAAACAAAATTGTTACGTCGTCGTCTAACATGGTACGGTCGTCGCTTTCCGCTCCGGCCTCGGAGCCGGCCGACTGTTGCTGCAAATCAAAAGGGCACAACACCAAACTTATTTTCCGGTTCCACGATCTCATATTTACATAACAGATTTCAACGCCTCGCTAAAATGAAGCGCGGCTTTTTAAGTACAAATTCTGAAAGTATACCAATCTACGTCCGTCTTTATGTTGTGCATTATTACAGATTTTTGTGAGCGTCGGCGTCGCAGCTGATTTTAATAATCCACATTAAACGGTCTGATAAGGCAGAAGCTTTACTGTTACGTTGCTAGGGCATTCTTAAATCATTTCAAAACGAAAATATTTTAGAGTTTCAATATTAAATAACTTAATTAGCCTAGTTATAACTTATTGACAATATTTTAAAATATTAATAAAAATAAATACCTTAATGCCGTAAATTTTTCTTGTTATATGTGCGGTAGAATATGTCGTTTTTGCTTCGGTTCAGATACTATAAGCAACGACCATTAATCATGATTCTGATGAATAAAATAGCAAAATACTAAAGAATTATATCTGTTGCAAGTGTAATAAGATAAAGTCAATAAAACACTCCGTATGTGCTACACACCTACTCCGTTTGCTGCTAATTTGATGAAGCGTACGTTTTCTCATTTGCAGCAACGTCAAGTTAGCGTGTCAAAGAGCCTAGAGTACTTGATGCACCTCGTTATGCAAATTGCCGTGTGATTTCTCTCAGTTACTTAGGTGTCAGTTGCTCTATACAAATTTTGAAGTGTCTTACACACCCAAGCGCAAATTTCAGGCAAGTTGGCGTATACTCCTAATTATAAACCGTCTTTGATAATTAACTTGATGTGTAACATTTGACTACACTTTCGCTACGTAAAATTCATTGGTTTAATTTTTGCCTCATAGGGCTACGTATAAAGGTTGTATTTTATTTCTTTACATACATTATAAAAAATAAGTATATTGACAAAAACGTCCACTTACTTTTATCTAAACTCAAACTAAGTATGGTTTTCACAGAACTTCATGTTATTAAGTTGAGCCGTCTTTACTAATTTAGACTGTGCTGGTAAAATTAGTTATAAACTCTGCTGCGAAACATTGTTGAGTGTGGGTTTCTGTTAACAACTACACCATGAAATCCTGTTAGTGTCATGTCATTGCCATGTTTGACAATACCATAGAAATCGTAATAACATTGTAGAAATTGCATAGCGTACGATTGTTGTTTTTTCTTTTAAAAGATAACTCCTGCAGTAGGGAACTAAAAAAGCACTGTGTCGCGGTGTCTTTACAAACTACAAATATGTATGTGTAAATAAAGGTTTGCACGGTGTGGGAATCGAACCTCCTGCTTAGCAGTTAGGATTATTAACCACTAGACCAACAGACTAGCCTCAATCATATCGATTCACCACTTGGAAAAAACGACAGTTATTACATCATTTTTTGGTCAATAATTGTTTTTCAAACCGACTTCCATCACAGTAGGCAATTTAGCCAACTTTGGGAACATCCCAAAGTACTCCAAAAAGAGTTCTCCTACTACCCGATGAAATGTGAAAAACTATTATTAAAATGTTCTCAGACTAACAATATAATAAGTATTTGTAAATAATAATCTTTCCTTGGAGTAACTTGGGAATGAATGTATGAGATAATTAATTTTTTTAAAGAAATGAATGGAGTACTTTGCGAATAACCCATAAAACAGTGCAAAAGTGTATTCTCGATTTATTTACTTTTAGAATCTGCGACTGCGACAGAAATCGGACATGACCGGAGAGAAATCAAGTGCAGGACCAACGTCTTAACGAGGACGTTGAGTATTTTTTATTTGAGTTAACAAAGAGATGCATCGTTGTGTTGAGGAATTAGTTACACAATAACAATTTACTGAACTATATTAGTTGTCTGACAAATATGTCAATAACTAAACACTTATGGCATCATATCGGCATATATTCAGCTGTCTGTCGCGTTCTTTTTTACATAGGTATGTATAAAATCTTACTTATATTATTAACGAAGCGAAAGTTTGTAAGAATGTATGGATGTATGTTTGTTACTCTTTCCACAGAGATAGATACCTAATAGTCTGTAATAGCACATAGGCTACTTTTTATCGCAAAAACCGACATCTACGCGGGCGGAGCCGCGGGCAACAGCTAGTATTTAATAAGTGTAAAGGATCTTTTGAAATATATAATATCTTCGTATGTATATATCATGGTCTCGTTATGCTCTCGAAATAAATTGTAATGAGCAAATTTTGCGTAAATAAGCAAATTTTGCTCTTGACTTGCAATTTTAATTGATTTAATTGGCTATGAGTGAGTAATTAATAAATGTGTTCGTAAAATTTTGACGTAATTAATAGCAAATATTATAATAACAACAAATGCTATTGAAATCCCTGGAGGAGTAATAGATATAATTATAGTTTTTTAGATATTATGAACAGACATTTTAATGTATTTTAGACCCACCCCGGCTTGGCATCGATGCAATTAACTAATTACAAAATATCAATTTGTAATGTTGCTATGATAATATATGACAGACTGAACTTCACAGTTCTTTATTGTCATTTTTATACAAAAGTAGAATCCAAATTTGAAACTATTCCCATATTCCTACAAAATAATTTATTTAAATGTGACAAATCAGCCAAAAAAATCGAGTCCATCTCTAGTAATACTCAGATTTTTATTTGTTATACAGCCCAATATTTACTACACGTGCCTCCTCCACGTACCTATAACTACTTAAAGGTATTTTGTGACAATTCAAATAAGGTAAACCAAATATAATATCGTTTATAAGTAATACTCGGATGAAAGCAACCACTAGGTACTTGTCACGGACATAACCCACATACAGAACATTTGATTGACTGACACCCAATTATGTCTCAGCTTTATACTTCTAAAGGGAGGCCAAGCATTCACTAAATAAATACTCGTTCATTATTTCTATTAATAAGTAATGTTAATATATTCCAGACACGTATTTAATATTTTAACAACGAGTGGGGAAAAGATTTATATGTTACTGAATCACGAACGCTACGTAATTGTGCCGGAGTACAAAATGTCGGATAATTTTGTTTCGCTTATTTAAATACGTTATATTATTGATTTCAACTGAGTAAAATGTTTCAATATTACAATATTGAATGCGTATGTTTTTCAGTGGATAGCGTGGTCTATATGTTGTTGGTCGATGTATCATGATGTGATGTAGTAGGTGGTTAGTTAAGTTTCCAACCACGTGGGCTATTTGACCCGCGTGACCGGTCCAGAGGACATAAAAAGAAACACTTACGAGTATAACACAAACGATTGATATATTATCCACAAGTTATATGTATATATAACACGTAGGTTCTAGGCGCAAGATTCGTAGAGGTAGTCCCTCTAAGTAGTAAGTACTTAACTGGCCGGCGCGATGCGCAGGAGAAAGAGAAGGACGACAGCGCCCGCAGACCCTTATATGTATTATATAGCCCCTTATATAGCCTACGTCGACTCGCCGCCTGGAGCAAGCGCGCCGATGGAGGGCAGTCGGTGATGGACAACGTCACAATGAGTTTAATTCCAACACAAGAAAATTTTTAATGTGGTTTACAGATAGTGATTCTGAATATGGATCGAGATAGTGGTTCTGAGCTGAATCCTTGGTTAGGCGCAGCGTGAAAGAGTGCAGTGACCTGTTTAGTTTTAAATATATAGACCCCAATGATATAATTAAAGTTTTTAAGTCGCTTAATTCAAAAAAAACTGGTGACTTATGGGGTATTTCTGTTAAATTAGTTGAAAATATTATTTTTAATATAGCGCCACATCTGGCTGTAATATTTAATAGATGTGTGGATGCAGGTGTGTTTCCCAATTTAATGAAACACAGTAAAGTGATACCGTTATTTAAAAATGGATCTAAGAGCGACCCTACTAACTTTAGACCAATATCCATATTGCCCGCTATTAGTAAAATCTTTGAGAAAGTTATACTGCAGCAATTAGAGAGTCACTTTAACTTACATAAATTATTACACAAAGAGCAATATGGTTTCACAAAGGGTCGCTCCACCGTAGATGCAGGTGTTACATTAATAAAACATATCTTTGATGCCTGGGAAAATTCTATGGATGCTATTGGTGTATTCTGTGACCTCTCTAAAGCTTTTGACTGCGCTGAACACAATACGCTTTTGCGAAAGCTAAGTCATTACGGTATTAGGGGCGCTGCACTTAATCTTGTTGCTGCCTACCTGAGTCACAGGGTTCAATACGTAGATGTAAATGGAAATAGGTCTTCTGGATTACCTATAGCAATGGGCGTGCCCCAGGGTTCGATTCTAGGTCCTTTTCTCTTTTTAGTGTATGTAAATGATTTACCTTTCTTTGTACAGGATTTGTGCGACATAGTGCTATTTGCAGATGATACATCACTTCTCTTCAAAATTGACCGTAAAGAAAGTAACTTTGATGTTGTAAATGGTTCTCTCGCACAAGTCCTGGACTGGTTCACATCAAATAACCTACTGTTAAATTAAAAAAAAACTAAATGCACTAAATTTACCATGCCTAGCGTAAGAAGTGTTACCACTAATTTAAGTCTAAATAATGAGAAGCTATTTCACTTGTTGAGTCTACAGTTTTTGGGTTTAACTTTAGATCGTAAACTTCAGTGGGGAGCCCATATATCATGCCTCACAGGTAAGCTTAGCTCTGCGGCTTTTGCAGTTAGTAAAGTAAGACAACTTACTGATGTAGATACGGCTAGATTAGTTTATTTTAGTTATTTTCACAGCGTCATGTCCTACGGCATATTGCTGTGGGGCAAGGCTGCTGATATTGAAACTATTTTCTTAATTCAGAAACGAGCTGTACGCTCAATTTACAACCTAGGCTCACGAGTTTCTCTTAGAGAACGTTTTAAAGAAATAGGTATTTTAACAGTTGCATCTCAATATATATTTGCAAATATTATGTTTGTTAAACAGAATATTGATCTATATAGTAAGAACAGTGATATTCATTCAGTAAATACCAGAAATAAACATAAGTTAGTTGGCACGTACCATCGTTTACACAAAGTGCATAATTCATTTGTAGGACTCGGTATACGTTTTTTTAACAAATTACCGAAAGAGATAATGAATTTGCCCTTACACAAATTTAAACCTACTATTAAAAATCATCTCATAGGGAAGGGCTATTATACAATAAATGATTATTTGAACGATAAAAAGTCTTGGAATTAGTTGCATTATATAGTTGTTTGTTTAATTTACAATAAATCAGCTTAGTACATAAGTTTTTATTTGTGACGTGAGGCACATCGTGAATTCTAGTGATAATTCTGTACTTTTTCTTTTTTTTCTTTGTTTATTTCTTTAGTAGCAATACGTTTAATTTTACAATATAAATTGTCACTATTCACATATTGCCTTATTCTTTAATAGCAATATGTAAATTGAAGGAGACTTTAACACCATACTTTTTTTTTTTTCTCGCACGACCAGTACTAAGTACGATTACCTTATTTTATCAATATAGTTAGTATCGTGTTTTGTCTGCATCAGCTTGCATGCTATCATACTTGTATTTTACAAAAGATTGTAACTATCTGGCGATTAAAAAGAGTGGCCTGAGTTTCTTGCTAGTTCTTCTCAAGGCTCCACGTCAGCGAACTAGCCGTAGGAAAATTTTGCTGACATCATCTTTCTGGTTTATTCATAATTTATGACCTTCATAAGTGTTACCTTGTAACCTAAATGAATAAATGAATTTTGAGTTTGAGTTTGGATATACTTTGTGTACACAAAATACCCCGTAACTTATTGGCATAATAAATTAATACACAGATTATGATTCTGGAGTGTCGACCACGACCCGGCAGACGTTGCGCTCGCAGATCTCCAACAAGGTGGACTGACGGCCTAGTGAAGGTCGCGGGCAGCCGATGCCCAAGATCAACTCGGGATCAAATGCTGTCGAAATCTTTGTAGGAAGCCTATGTGAAGCAGGACGTCATTCAGCTGAAACAGATAAAAAAACAAATATGCTAAATTGACAGCACTGTAGAGGTTTATTGGTGGTCACTACCTGGCCGTATGCCAATAGTAAAACCTCTGGCGTTTTATAAAAGTAAATGTTTTTTGAATTTGAATTCAAAGATTGACAAATAACCAAAAAATTGGTGATGGAAGTCAGGTTTGGGCTTCGAAGAAGTGAAAACGTGATCTGATATGAGTAATTATAGGTAGGCAAAGGTCCAATAAACAAGTTCAGTTTAACGTTCTGCGTTTCATTAATGAAAGTTATAGTTGAAGCACCCATCGCTCGGCATTATCGTACCTCTTACAAGAGCCGAGTAGAGGTCCCCCATAGTACGAGCTGAAGGAGAAGAAAGGTTGCTGACGGCGGCAGGGCGCTAGAGTACCTATGTATTTTTTTATACTATTTGGGTGGCAAACAAGCGTACGGCCCGCCTGATGTTAAGCAGTTACCGTAGAGTATAGACGCTGGCAATACCAGAGATATCACTTGCGTGTTGCCAACCGGGCAGTAGTATCCCTGGGATATGAACACGTTTCTTTCAAAACGAATCCCTAAATGAGCACTGGAGACCTGTACTCACATTTAGGAACACAACTACACCGCTATGAGTAGTTATATATGTGGTCTTCTGTAAGGTGGAGGTCCTCTCCCAGTCAGGCTTCCTCGCTAGTATGGTGCCTACACTCTTTAAAATAAAATAAAGATCTGCTAAGAAACGGATCTCTATTACGACGTTAAAGGACCACATTGAAAGAGAAATATTAACACTAATTGGTTTTACTCAAACGATGAATAATGTGGGATATTACTCGTATTAACAGTGATTACACTCAGGGATGACCCATATTTAATTTAATATAAGCAAAATAATGTCGATAGCTTCGAAAATTTATATGAAGAACTTTATTTGGTAAATTTTAATTTATTTTCCGATGGAATTATAATATGATTGGCTTTATAGTAAGCAATTACTGTAAGCACTCACTAACACCAATCCAAGCAGAGTTAAAGAGAGGTAAAGCATCATACTAGTTAGCAAACCCGGCTGGGATAGGACCTCTACCTTACAGAAGACCACAGCCAAATGACTGCACAAAGCGGTGTAGTTGTGTGCGTGAGTATAGTTATAGAAATTAGGAACCCTAAAAAGGCACAATGTTATGTTATAAATAATAATAAAACAGATTAAGAGAGGTAGGGCGCCATACTAGTGAGCAAGCCCGACGGGGGATCGACCTCCGCCTTACAGACCACAGTCAAATGACTACATACAGTGGGGTAGTTGTATTCTCTGATGTGTGATGGACTTTTATTAAAATGTTTTCAATGTGCTTAAAAGGGAAAAAAAAATTTTTCACCTATTAATCTAAACTAATATTAGAAAGAGGAAATATTTATTTTTATGTTTGTTACAAATTTACTCGAAAACTACTTGACCAAGCATCGTAATCGCAAGCGTCCATAGGCTACGGTTACTGCTTAACATCAGGTGGGCCGTATGTTTGTTTGCCACCCAAGTAGTATAAAAAAATAGGAACATAGGCTATATTTTATTCAAACAAATAAAATGATACTTACGAAAACAAAATAAATGACCACCCGTGCGAAGTTGGGACGAGCCGCTAGTAGGTAGGTATACAGATACTTTTTTGTCAAATTCGGTCAATTATAAACAATATAGTTTGTAGCCTAAACGTCTGTAATGTTAATGAAATCAGCTAAACTACTATCTGAAAGCATGAATAAAAAAGTCCTTAAGCAATTTTCTTTAGTTTAGGTATATGTATTAGGTATGTATGTATTTAAGTGTGTATGTATTGTTATATATACGTACGATACATGTACGTATATTTTTACAATGTAATATTGTATTTTACTATTTAAAATTAAGTGTAAATAAAATAAATTACACCATCATTTGTTTTTAAGCGTTCTGGTCATTCCTGTCCATCCCAAGGTTGCCTGGAAGAAATCGCACTTAGCTTATAAGGCCGCCCATTGTACTAGATTATTGACTGTTTGGTATTTATAAGTAAGCTTTTGTAATGTTATGGTGTACAATAAAGAATTATCTATCTATCTATCTAAACTAGTATTTGTATCCTAACGTCGGTATTGAACTGGAGTCGGTCTAACGTCTAACTAACAGACAAGATACTAACTTAGTTCTTACTATTGGGTTTGTGGAAGGCAACTTAGACTTACAATAGAAGACGAAGTGCTCGATTCTCATACAAAGTATTGATTTAAAATAGTAAAAGTTATCTTTAAACTTCCTATCTTGCTTCTATTTTTCTTAGCGTATTTGATTTTGAGATAAAACTTACATTAGTTTTTAAGAGAAATAGGGCACCTTACAACCGAGTAAGCCTTACTGGGGAAGGATCGTCACCTTACAGACAATAAATGACTACATACAGTGGTATAGTTGTGTGCGTAAGTGGTCATTTAAAATAAATTTATATATTTTAGAAACTATTTTAAAAACGATTTTTAAGCCTTTACAAGCTACGGTAACTGCTTATCGTAGCCCTACAAAGCTTACCTTGCAGTGGACCTTACATGTTTGTCCCCGTAGTAGTATAAAAATAAAATTTACTAAAGTACCTAACGAAATTTACAACATTACACATCATGCACCCCGAAAATGCTTTCACAATAAGAATAATTTTCAGGGGTGTGAACACGCACGAAAATTGATAGCTTTTCTTTCTTTTCATAGTAAAAGAAGTGAGTGAGTGGCGAATCGGGTGCGATAACGAGATTTTCACACAAATAGCAGCACGTGTGTAGTGGCTAATGGAGCGGTGTGCCGCGCCTGTCGTTCGCACTCCGTACGAGGCTCGTACGACCGCCGTCCGACCGATGCCCGGCCCGGCAGCGACCGATGTCCGACACCGCGTGCCACAGCCAGCCTTCTCGACACCGCAGCATCACGTCATAGTTACGAAACATTGGGCACAATGTGCTTTACAATAATCGTAATCATAATACAACTAATTTTATATGATTTAAGGAACTTCATTTTTCCTAAAAAGCTGCTTTAAAGCTGGAAGCAATAATAATTTTAAAATTTTCAAACAAACAAACTATTATAAAGAGGTGAAGTTTGCTAGGCTAGGTGGAGCGACGATATTTGCAAAGTGTCTGGGATGGAGGATGCGAGGAGCCGAGGATCGTGCTAAATGGCAAACACATAGATAGGCCTATGTCCAGCATTGGACTACGGATGATGATAAATCTTTGTAAGATTTATATTTCAGTAAAACTACTGATGCTATTCAGAAAAATCTTTTTCACCTATAGAAACCAACAAAATCTTTGTACTCTATAGATTACTAATAATCAACATACTACGTGACTCAAGCCACGGGCGAAAGCTAGTTAAGAATATTCGGACACATTTCATTGTTTTTACAAAGTAATAAGTTGACGATTGATCATTTTAGTTTTTAAATCAGTTAGGAATGCATTAGACAAGGTTAATGCGATGTAAAAGATTACGCCCGTTTTATGTCAAACGGAAAGATGTTGGTTTCTTTCGAATCTCCGCGTTTTCCTTTATGATAAAAGTTTAATTTCCTGCAAGTCGTTTCAGTACTATGAACAATTACTTTTTTTCATACTACCTAAGTGGCAAACAAGCATATGGACTTGGTGGTAAGCAATTACCACAGTTTGACTGCCTCGGTGGTCCAGTGGTGACTGCCTCGGTGGTCCAGTGGTCGCAGTATGCGCCTGCTGTGTGATCTTCAAAGAATTGTTCTGAGTCTGGGTGTAATTTGTGTCCGTTAATTGTATGTTTGTAAAGTCCCCCGCGACACAGAACTTGTTCTTTAGGGCGGGAGTTGTCTTAAAAAAAAAAGAAAAGCCTATGGATGTTGCTTGCATAGATATTGCAAGCATCGATCGGCTTGTTATAAAAAAAAAACTTTTGACATTCATTCTTTCTCAATTCTCTCCCATGTTTGGTTGCTATTACTATTACCTATTAACATAAATTTACCAACACATGTGTTGTCGTTTTATAGTCCACAAAAATGGCTTAAATGGCGAAGTCAGTATTATTTATATTTTTTGCACACCTCTCGCCACGGCGCTTAAGTGACAACACGTATATTATTTTTGTCTATATAAATAAATTCAAAAACCTAGTAAAAAGTGAAAGTTTCAAATAGTGCTATATACCATTTTGAAGCCTGTGAAACCAGCTTTAAATTGATTATTAAATCACCTCTCTACTCGACGGGGTTCGTGAGTAACAAGAAAAAACATTTTTAAAATTTTTAAATAACGACATTGCCTGACCTACGACAACACGCAGACCGGCCCGCTTCGCACTGCACTGCACGTGCTATGCCAGCGCTTCAACCGCTTTAAAGCAACTATACTTATTAGACGCAACGAATAATTTAATTATTTTGTTCGAAAATTTCAATACTTCATTTTTTTATGTGCAATGGCTCCTATTAGTAAGAAATGTTCTGGATGTAACAAAAAACTACCTAAAAATGAATTTCTCAAATGCTTTGCATGTGGTTTACTCTATGATCTTCTGTGTACGAATGTGTCTACAAAACGATTTCCACTAATGAATCCAGAGCAAAAAGAAAAGTGGATATGCCATGAATGCATAAGTAAAAAACAGCCTAAGAATAATAGCGCCGATACTCCCGCCAGACCATCCCTACTACGAACCGATACGTACTCTTCATCAGAATCAATTGATGTTTCGCCACCAGCAGAAAAGAATGTGATTGAACGCAAAAACCTGGATTTCACCCGTCCTAAAGAAATAGAAGATCTTGGAACGAAAAACACCCTGGAAAGTATTCGAGAAATGATCAAAACAGAAGTAACTACCACTATACGGCAGACTATAAAAGAGTTGGTACTGCAAGAATTAAAATCGATAAGAGAGAACTTAGAGACATTTCAAGATTCACTACAATTTTTTAACCAACAGTACGAGGATATCAAAATGCGTTTAGATGAAAAAGAGGCTGCAATAAATACCCTCGAGACTGAAAATGTTAACTTAAAGATATCTGTGAAGGATCTTTCATCTAGATTAGTACTGGTGGAACAGCACCTTAGAGAAACCAACGTTGAAATAAATGGAATCCCTGAACGTAAATCGGAGAACTTGGTTAACGATCTTCTACAACTGTCTAAGTCCATTAATCACCCCCTCCAAGAAGACCACATTTTGCACATTACACGAGTTGCTAAATTAAATAAAGATAATAATCGGCCTCGTACTGTTGTAGCGAAATTACGTAGCACACGCCACCGTGACGCGTTCTTGGCTGCAGCAGTTACTTATAATAAGAAAAACGTACAAAATAAACTATCTATCCGACAATTAGGTATAACAGAAGGATCAAACTCACCTATATATGTTGCTGAACATTTAACTCCTGCCAATAAGTGGCTACATGCAGAAACTCGCAAGAAAGCCAAACAACTGTCATATAAATTTGTGTGGGTGCGTAACGGACGAATCTATTGTCGAAAAGATGAATTTTGTCAAGCTATTCATATCAAAAGCTCAGATAGTCTGGGGTTGATTGTTTAAATTCATTTTGTTTTAATTATTTTTTCTAAAACCGTGGTATATGATTTTGTATTTTTTAATTATTTTATTATGGATATATATTATCAAAATATTAGAGGAATGAGGACAAAAACAAACGAAATACTACAGAATATTCTGCAAAATAATTTTGATATTATAGCACTTACTGAAACATGGCTTAATTCAAACATAAATAATAGCGAAATTATCGACGAAAGATACGCTGTATACCGTAGAGATCGAATCTGTTCGAGAGAGTCTAAAAAAGACGGAGGTGGTGTTCTTATAGCAGTATCGCGTAACATTCAATCTATACGTGCACGCAGCTTTGAAAGTAATTGTGAAGACATTTGGGTAATAATTCAAATCAAAATTGGCAACTCACTTAAAAAAATTGCTGTTTGCACTGTTTATCTCCCACCACCGGTTAGCTTAGACACTCTCCAACATTTTGTAGATAGTGCAAACACTGTTCTAAATGATGTTGACGAAGTTCTAATAATGGGAGATTTTAACCTGAACTTCATTAAATGGACAATTGATAGTGTATCTAAGAATCTCGTACCTACCAACTATAGCAATAACTTGGGATACCTTTTTACAGATTTCATGTGCTTAAATAATTTGTATCAATACAATAACGTGTGTAATAATGATGACAGAGTTCTTGACCTTGTACTAAGTAACATCCAATCTATTAATGTCATGAAGTCTCCTGATCTTCTAAGCAAATTGGACACTAAACATCCTAATCTTCTCATTCAGCTATCATTTAGTAACATTGAATACTTGTATTCCAAGCCGCGTAATGATGTAAATTATTTCAACGCCGACTACGATAGCATAACTACCGAGTTGAGCAATGTTGATTGGCAATCTCAATTAATTAATAAAGATACTGATGAAATGACTTCTATGCTTTATGACACACTCAACAAGGTGATTGAAAAATTTGTGCCTAATAGAAAAACTAAAAAATGTCAATATCCCGTCTGGTTCACAAATCAATTAATAAAATTACTTTCAGAAAAACAAAAACTACGCAAGAGATATGTCAAGTATAAAAATCCCAGAGATAAAATTGAATACGATATTGTTAGAAATCGTTGCCATAACCTCGTCCACCAGTGCTATCAACAATATAAAAACAAAATACAGGAAGAATCACGTAAAAACCCCAAAGCTTTCTGGAGATACATAAAAAGCAAACGAAAAAAGGAATCTACCCTGCCATCGACCATGACCCTTAACGATCGTATAGCCCAGTCAGGCGAGGAAATAAGTAACTTATTTGCCACCCACTTTTCCTCAGCATATTCTAATCTTTCATCTGGTGTCTTGTCCAATTCTACTGATTCATATAAGTCCAGCGAATCTAGCAGTCTCAGTCATATAATTATAAATGAAAATGAAGTCATAAAGCATATAAAACAACTAGATACTCTCAAAGGAGCTGGTCTAGATGGTATACCTCCATTATTTGTAAAACGTTGTTGCTCTGTACTATCGTTGCCACTAACACTAATATTTAAGTGTTCTATAGAAACTGGTACCTTTCCTTCAGTATGGAAATGCGCTCGTATTGTTCCTATTTACAAAAAAGGAGACGAAACTAATATTTCTAATTATCGTCCGATTTCCATACTGTCTTGTTTTTCCAAACTGTTTGAATCTTTAGTCTGTCCACATATCACCCGATTTATAGCTCCACAAATCAGTCTCTCACAGCACGGATTTTGTAAAAGTAGATCCACTGAAACCAATCTGATATCATTCGTGTCTGATATATCACATCAGGTAGACAGAGGTTTACAAGTCGACGCAATCTACACAGATTTTAGTCAAGCATTTGACAAAGTTAGTCACTCTATTCTCCTAAGTAAATTAGAAGCTAGCGGTATACACGGCTCATTACTCAGGTGGTTCAGATCCTACTTAGAACATAGATCTCAGATTGTTGCCGTACAGGGTTATGAATCTAACGTATACTATGCAGGTTCTGGCGTTCCACAAGGCTCCCATTTAGGTCCTATTCTTTTTACCCTATTTATTAATGACGTAACATCCCAAATTCATAATTCAAAATGCCTTCTATTTGCCGACGACTTAAAAATTTATAGAATAATAGAATCACAGTCAGATGCCGTACTAGTCCAAAACGATTTGAATCGTATTAAAGAGTGGTGTCTTCAAAATCACATGACCTTAAACGTTGATAAGTGTTTTCATATAAAATTTACCAGAAAGAAAAACCCAATTTCTTCTTCTTACGAGTTAGGTGGGAAACAATTAAACGAAGTTAGCGCTATACGGGATCTGGGTGTGGTTATCGATTCTAAATTAAAATTTACTACACATATCGACACGATAGTCAAAAAATCATTTCAAATGCTAGGCTTCATCAAACGCAATGCAAAAGGTTTTCGCTGGGATATAAAATTAGTCCTTTATAATGCCTTAGTTCGTAGCCACCTCGAATACGCGTCTACCGTGTGGAACCCAGTATATGCCGCGCATTCGCAACGTGTGGAAACTGTACAACGTTCATTTACTCGTCACCTTGCTTTCATGGAACATGGGATATCGCATCGTTGTCCTTACAATGATCGCTTGGCCCATTTTAAATTAACATCTCTCCGTGACCGCAGAATGATTCGAGATCTTACGATGTTGCATAAGACTATGAATGGTAAAATAGATTGCCAAAATATCATTGAGCAGATTTCGATGGTTGTACCATACAAAATACCTAGACAACCCTTGAAACGTATTTTATGTGCTTCTTCTTGTAGAACAAATCTGGGTCAACATTCGCCTCTGGTAAGGATGTGTAGTCATTATAATTCGGTAAACTCTGAGGATCTTGACATATTTCATGATAAGTTGCTATCGTTTGTGTCTAAAGTTAGGAAGAACATTAAGTCAAATGAATCAATCATTAAGCGTTAATTTACATATTACCATTAATGTTAAGCCATATGTATATTATTATTATTGTTTTTATTGTGTTTGTATACCTAATTAATATTTTTATAAAGTAAGCTTAAAACTTGCCACATATATATTGAGAATGTTGTGTACACCTTTAAGTGGCATACATATAAGAACATTAATATTAGTCATAGTTTTAAGCAATGAATAATATGTATAGCTGTTGGTGTTCCATTAAGAAATAAATAAATAAATAAATAAATGTTTTGTTTATATTCATAAATACTTCGCCTATTAAGGCCAACAAGCAAAGCTAATTCCACTGGTACTGATTTTTCGAACGATGAATCTTAATATCAAGTAGCAACACACTTGATACCTCTGGTATTGCAAGCGTTCATAGGCTACGGTAACTGCTTAACAGCTCAGGTGGGCCGTATGCTTGTTTGCCACCCAAGTAGCATTATTAAAAACAAAGTTTCAAACACACATTTCAAATAACACTGGCTAGACCCGGAGATCTAGAATAATATTACAATAGACCCTATAATGCATAAAATCTAACATACACAATACAAGGCATACAACCCTGCCTAACCCTGGGGTAAATAGCGTGATGCCATATTAAGTTATAATTTCAATATCGTCGTATATTTACCGTTTAATATTAGGCATTGAAATTGATTTCGTGACATGAACACAGGAAGGAAAATATCATTACCAAAACTCCCGTTACAGTCGATTGAAACTCAATCATCCATCTCTGCTTCAAATTAAATCACATGTTCACAATAACACCAGTATTTTACTCTATATCAACTGATGTTAGCGGTCAATTATATACAGAGAATATAACAATTTGGCAGCGGGCGTACAACCGTTGTTGAAATGTAACGTAAATGTGTTTGTTATAGCTTGCTATAACGTGCTATCTGCGATACTTAAGCTAAAGAAGGGTTAACTCTCATTTGATTGTTTTTGAGCTAAAATGCAAAGTAACACAGCGCAACATTGTTTAAATTTTGGTCTAAGAACCATACCTGTGTCATTATTTGTTATGGAGATAGGTACAGATTATTGGTGAACAGTCTGGGGACTTGCTTGTTGGTTTAGTGGATAATGGCCCTGACTGCGAAGCCGGAGGCCGTGGGTATGATTATAGCAAGCGGAAAAACGTTGTGTGACCCATAAATATTTACTTGGAAACTGGTTGTAATTTGTATCCATGAATTGTATGTTTATAAAGTCGTCCACGACACACTGCTTGTTCCCTAGTGCGGGAGTTGCCTTTTTTATGATCGAAACTTTTTGAATTAACTTCATTATAAAAATCAGCTTACCTATAAGACTAGTCTATAATGGGGCAAAAGTATTTTAAATTCACGAATACTTGATTTTATGTATAATTTGCCTAACTGAATTTATTAGACGGTTTTTATTGAATTTCACAAAATCTACTAATTGAGGTTAACCCTATTCTAGCTTAACTACGCCAGCTATAGATCACTATAGCTTAGTGTAGGTAGCATATAGTGTGTAGTCTGCTGGGAACAGGGCGCGTGCGACCGCAAACATGTTGCGTGTCGTGGTCATGTCCTGCCCTGCCAACCACTTAGCATACCCCGACCCCTTTTAACACAAAATATCGTATATCGAAAACTATAATGTTAGAGGATAACCCTTGATCGGTGAAGTTTTAAGTTTAAACTATTTATAGTCCATTTACGTGTTAAGAATTCGTAAATATTTTAGTTTTGTTTGTAAAGTAACTACTAAATATAAATGTGTTTCAATTTTATTTAGTTCTGATTGAAAGATTGACTAGTAACAAATATTTACGTCATATTAAACGATTGCAAAATAATCTTTATATAAATCAGAATTATATTTTTTTTTTGTATTGGATAACAACTAAGTGCATGCCGTGGCGACCTTTAAGTAAGGTAGCACCAAACACTAGATATAAGTACTAGTCCTAAGGAACTGTATGGTGTATACCTTGTTGGTTGTCCTAAATAAATAAATAAATAAACAATAAACTGCTTGTCACAAGTCTCTTATGCCTAGTCGGGCTTAAATATGCCTTCATCGACCTAAAATTGGTGAATCAGACATCCTTCTACATTTGCTTCTACGACATGAAGGTTTTCTCTGGATGTTTTCCTTCACCATTAGCAGATAATTAATCATTTGATTAGTACGTATATTGGCGTATAAATTGCAAACTGCAACTGTATAAGTCGTTACTTTCCCACTAAGCTACCACCGCTTGAAATAGTATAGATACTATTTTCATTCAAGCTATTTTGAAACGTCTGGCATTTATAATTTTAGTCCAGACCGATTTTAGTAATGGCGGCGGCCGAATATCAGCTGACTGCGCAGGATAGAACAATATAAAATGTGCACAAGTGTGTGCGTAACACAGATACCCTCACTGAGTCTCATAATTCGACTGGAC
The DNA here is from genome assembly GCA_947095525.1 of Trisateles emortualis. Lineage (NCBI taxonomy): Eukaryota > Metazoa > Arthropoda > Insecta > Lepidoptera > Erebidae > Trisateles > Trisateles emortualis. Next base: position 8,507,922 of record OX352736.1, on the reverse strand, counting down.
GATAATCCCATACGATCGGAAAAAATAAGACCCAAGTACAGCGGCTTTCCTGAGGAAAGTTCTCGATGTATTACTAGGTAAACAGCCGTACAATTTCACATTTATACAATTTCTCGTTGTCTATTTTATTCGTTGAATTTCATATTCAGAGTCACGAAATCTTGTATTGAAGCGGTCTTGCATTTGCGTTCAGTAACGTAAGGGTCCTCTAGTGCGTAAGAAGCGTACACGCTGGTTTACTGATCGTATCTAAATTTGATGAAGTATCTTGGATATAAAGCATTTCACTTAAACTGTTGCTTGTACCAATATTGTTTAACATGTCTTAGAACATATTCAAAACACACTCTGATTTATAGAGAAGCGGAGACCGGCTGGCTGATTCTCTAAGAAACAGCGATGGTAAACTGATAGTTGTGATCGCAAACTGACAGTTGTGTTTGCTCGGTGACGGCACAATCTATTGACTAAACGTCAAAAAGGCTCGGTTTTTGCTTTTACGGAATACCGATTTTCAATCTGACAGCCAGATTTTGCTCGGTTTTTGCGGTGGCTCGGTTTTTGCTCTTACAGAATACCCCTGCCGTGCCTAGCAGTGGGACATAATATGTATATGGGTTGCTGTGTTAGTATAATTATTATGTCTTCTTTATTATAATTTATATTATTGCGAAAGCTTTTCTAGCCAGTTAATTTTCACGTGAGATGCGTGATTTATTTGTTGACTGCAACTAACAAACCTGGTGTAATATTTTTGGATAAGCAAAACGCAAGTGATGCCCCAGATATTGCAAGCAACTATAAGCTAAAGCAACCAAGAGTATGAAAATGTTAAAGTAACACCTCTAATCTAAATCCGAATAATATTATTTTTGGAGACAACAAAGTACGCTTCTTTTATTGGTCAAAGAATACCTAAATAGTCAAAGCTTTGTATATATTCACAATGTATACATATTATAGGAAACGTACACAAATCGAGTAGATCTTAGTAATTGTACCAGGATTTATGTGAAGGCGACGATGCGTAGCGCCCGCGGCAGGCAACCGCAGGCGGCGTCTCGTCGCCACGACCGTCGCCTTTGATTAACGGAGCCATTGGACACTACTCGCCGCCAATAAACATTACTATAACACGTTTGTACGCTCGTTTGTGTACCACTGTTGCTTTGGGACTCAAGCACAGATACACCGATAGTCCGAGGTAGTGGAACATAAATTCATCCTAATAGCCATCCCGGCATTTAGCCACCAACAACCACATACATTCACAATGTAAATATTTGTCCAAAACGTTTTAATTAATCAAAATTATTTTCTGACTGATCTACATACAAAGGAACTTAAGATAATATTTGTTGGTCATATTTTTATATTCATATGAAATGAGTAAATAATAAAATCGATCAAGTGGCAATCGGATTTGTTAGCCAAGGTTTCCGTACATCGATTTTATATTTTGATTCTTTTTACTAGCTTTTTTTTAACTTACAGTGTATGCAAGCAGGATTTGAACTACCTACTATTAGATGTCCAAAGTCTGGTGCTGTGTGCGATCTGATGATTAATAATTTTAACAAAAAAAACCGACTTCAGTACGGCAAGTTGTAAAATTTTTAAATATTTGTTTGTTACAATCGAATAAAATCGACTGAGCGTCGGGCTGAACACAGGTCAAGTAGGTATTAAAAGCAATATTTAATCTGTGCAATCCGCGCTCAATTCATTCACGTCATTATTTCTTATTAATAGTTGCTTAGCAACAATAACCGAAACTTATCTAATCGCTATCAGTAAAATACTTATTATTGAAAAGTTCAGATGGCCAACTGTGGTCTTCTTCATCAGTTTTACTTCACCAAATTACACTTTCTGAATGCAAATGATTGATTAGTTGTTAGAAATATTGAAATTGCTATATGTGTGCCTATAACTTTTGAGGAGTTCCCTCAATTCCTCATGGATCCCATCATCAGAACTTTCTTTTGATGATAATGGGACCAAACTGGAAGTATGTCCAGTCAGACAAAAAAAAATTTTTTCAAATCGGTCCATAAATGACGGAGGTATGCGGTAACAAACATAAAAACAAAAAAAAAATACACACGAATTGATAACCTCCTCTTTTTGAAGTCGGTTAAAAAGGAATCCGAAGATTTCCCCATAATTACAAATGTCTAATATTATCCACTTTAACTTACATAAGTATGTAGGTGTCCAATATTCAGTGTAACGTTGCATAGATAAATAAATTAATCGTTTATCATATTTAAAACAGTTCAAATAAAACTTTTGAATGCTATTTCGAATAGATTCAGATGTTTAATAAATATGTAATATTTGAATTAATTCTTGTCTGTTGTTGTTTTGCCTGTAAGAAATTGCTTTTTAGTGATAAGGCCGCCCATTGTACATAACTAAGTATAAATAATGTTTGTTATCAAAATGTAATTGGTGTACAATAAAGAGTTTTCTATTCTATTCTAATTTTTGTTTAGATAGAGTCGGCATAGTGAAGTACGCTGTTCGATATCATTTTGCTGTACGAAATGTGAGAGGTCTAATTAAATTGGAATCTAGTTGAGAACAAAGTGACTCGTTAATGTGATAGTGTCGTTGATGTTCGTACCTGACCCAAAACTTTGTCTTCCTCCTCAAAGGAAAAGCGACTCGCCGAACCCGCATTATGAGAATTGTTTTACAAGTTTTTTACATTTGCTAAATTGCTTCTCTAAACATAAAGCTAATTACTTTGACTTATTTTTGATGTTGAGTAACGTTGTGTTAGCTTTGTTTAATTTTAGTTGTTAATTATTCTTTTAATTTAGGTGGGTGCTAAAAATACGCTTTAAATATATACATATCATGCCTTTTTTTCCAAAAGAGTAGACACCGAGGTGTATGACACGCAAAATTCGCTAACTATGTTATATCCCATGTAACTGGGTGCGAGTTTTTTGCCTTACCGTATACAATACCTACGAGGCTTGGTTGAAACTTTCTAAGCATTTTTTTATTTTTAACTGCAGAAGACACTCGGATGAAATATCGCTATTTCTATCCATAGGGTGGGTAATCACGTCCTATCAAGGAAGGAGGTGTTTTATGCGCCTACTTACATCACAGTCGTGGAAGCTGATGGCGTCAACAGTAGCTAAGTAGCTTATTCTTCTATCACTATCTCTTTCTGTATCATTACGTTCCGTATTATCTATAGCATGACTGAAAATATACGCACGAAAACATGGAAACAAAACTGAACGCCGTTCAGTGTGAAGGTACTTACTTACTTTTTTTGTGTGCTCATTAGTCAAATATAGGTATGCCCTTTGTGACAATTAAACCCATGATCGCCAGCTGAGCAGTCAGCGTCACTAACCTGTAGACCAACAGGCATGTCAGGCAAGTCGAAAACACAATATCAATTAATTAGTAGAGATTGAAACGGGATGGATTAAAATGCGACGCCCGACGTACACAAGGCTGCGTCACAATAATAACATTGTTTGTCCTGAAGCAATTTAAAATGAACACATTTACTTATTAACAATGCATTCAATGTGACCACTATTTAGTTCGCATCAACGTAATGGCTTTTTGGACTTTTTGGATGATTATAAATAAAACGCGATGTTCTTATTATAGGTCCCGTATAAACTGTTGCTTCACTTTGTCTTTTAGTACACATGTAGTATACTTATAACACATGTAGGCTACGGTAACTGCTTAACATCAGGCGGGCTGTACGCTTCTTTGCCACCAAAGTAGAATAAAAAAAAACACCACAACGTGTAGTTATTTAGCTGTGATCTTCTGAAAGATGGAAACATTTTCTCGTGTTTGGTTACTTGAATCAATGCTTGGTTGCATATATCTCTTGAATCTGGCCCTAGCTCTCTTGAGGGGACCACTCATGTTATCACATTATATTCTAAGTAGAAATTTATGTTATAGTAAAAAGGCGGCTTAAAATAATTTATGCTTCGCAGTTTAAACATTTTAACCTTGCTACATTCCTTGGTGAATAATTTATCATTGTCATAAACAGGTTGTGTATATGAGCGTAGGTACAGTTCGGCCAGTACCTACAGGAGACAGGAGACTCGACAAATGTGTCAAATCACTACAGTTGATAGCCTGGTGAAAGGTGTAGTACGGACATACTCCCTCCCAGTGTAATCTCTTAATCTCCTCTTAGGACACTTTAGTCGTTTGGTGCTTTATTCGAAAGTGGATCTAAATAGAGTAATTATTGAGTATGCAGAATTCATTTATTTATGGTAACTCTACAGCTTTTTCAAAAATCGAAACTTTTACAAATTTATTCTGAAAAGGTATTCTTAGCCAATTACAGAGTTCCATAACATGCATTATGTCGTAACTAAACTAAGTTCCTAAAGCCAAAATATTAGAACAAAAAGAAATAAAAATGACTATAGTAATATTCAATATACTTAAGTAAGTGATCAATATACTTAAAAAATCTCATAACATATTGCAATTTATTTACGTTGCAAGCAAGCATACGCTCTACCTGTTGGTAAGCAGTTGTTATAGTTTATACCTATATACGACCTCCACCCGCGTGGATGTCGGTTATCGCTGTAAAAAGTAGCCTATGTGTTATACCAGACCATAATCTATCGCTGTGCCAAATTTCATCCAGATCCGTTGAGTAGTTTTTAGGTGAAAGAGTAACAAACATCCATCCATCCATCCATACATACTTACAAAATTTCGCGTTTATAATATTAGGAAGGATATCTAAGTTAGACACCAGAGTGTAGTGATGTAGTGCTTGCTATAGGAAAACGTTTGTTTAAAAACGTATTCCTTAATAAGCCGACAAAACCGACGGAACCGAAATAACACTGGAAGTATCCCCTTAGGTGCGATTTTATAGAATTCGTTTTGCACGTATAATATTATCACCCCGATACGCATAAAATATTCAATTCTCTATTAGCTAATTGGTTTGCGGAGTTTGAATTCCGTAATGCTAGAGTAATACGCTCTAAGCGTTTGCTAATTCGAAATACTTACTAATCTACCAGATTAACATTCCGAACTTTGGCCTATGCTTTTCTTTAATTATTTTCTACAGACAAATATATTTGATATTTTTATTTATCAATGTAATATGGTTTCTTTGGACGTCAAACATTTTTAACACTAATTTAATTAGTATTTCTAGCTCAAGTAAAAATATATCTGTGTGTTTAAATATTTTACCATATCGTAGTCTACTGCTGGACTTAGGTGCAGGTCGATCAAGCAATTTTCTCACATTCAAGTTCTGCCAACCACTTTTGTGAAAATCGACACTCCATTTAGCCTGAAGGTGTCGTAATCTACGTTTGTAGATACGTATACATACATATTCTATGAATGACATCACCGGTTAAGCCGTGTAGGCTTAACCTCTTAACTAGATTTACTACTGCGTAATTGAAAAAGTTGTGTCCAAAAACAAAGATAAAATGCTTAATCTACTTGTAATAAATAGAAGTAACATGTTTCGTCCTTTGTAAACCCAATAACAAAAGAATAAAATACAATAAGATAATATATGTGATTGAACACCGGGCGACGCGCGACGGCTACCTCACGAAAAAGACTTTTACATTTCACGATTTTTAAACACACAAAAAAGGATTACGTTCTTAGGAGGACTTACGTTCGTTCGAAATTCGAAGACTTGACTTACATAAATTTAATGGACACAAAGTAACCTCAAAATAACCATGTGTAGATTATTCGTTTTACATTTCAACCCATAATACACCGCGCAGTGGTAAATGACAAAGTAAGCACTAAAGTCACTAGGTACTGAAGATCGCGACCAAAGTGTAGGCTGCACGGATGTACCGTGCAGCCTACACTTACTCCTACAGGCATTTTTACACTTTAGTACACAGTTGTTATGGTAAAATTAAGGGAAAGTGGGTATAATGAGTTACGTAAATCTCTGTCAGCCTAGTCACTTAAGAGTCTTAGAGAAAAACGTACAACATTTTTTATCGGCCAAATACGTGAACTAAATTACGATCAGAAACTAGTGAATATAAAATAAATTTAACTAAATTCCAGCTTTTGTATTGACCGTCTGATGTACTCCCATGGGTACGAATTGTTTCTCTTTTGTGCTTATATTGATCCAATGCAAATTGTATGCGTCGACAAGGGAAAAGGAAACGCTCTATGAACTTCGTAGGTTTTATACCTTCCTCAGTTCCTGTTGCATTTGTTTTTACTATAAAAAAATAATTTTATTTTTAGATAGTAGCCGGATAGTAACAGGTCTCTAACGCTCATGTAGAGATGAGATTTTAAAAATAAATATTCATATTCCGTTGACGCCAATATTCGAATTTTTCCAGTTATAGAAACCTATGAACGCTTGCAATATTCAAGCGTCAATAGGCTTCAGTTACTGCATACCATCAGGCGGGCCGTATCCTGGTTCCCTTTATGCAAATTCGTTTGTTATTTGTTTTCCGGAGATCTATAATCCTTTGATCTATTGGAGCTTAATACATTATACGCGTCCAACTTTCTCCTACTTTATCAAACAATTTTTTTTTAAATTGGCACTAACTTTGTGTAATATTTTTAACATATTATATATTAGTCTTATCACACGCTTTGATATCCTAAATCTATTAAAAATATGAAAGTTTGTGAGGATGAGTGGATAGATGTTTGTTACTCTTTCAAGCATACATTACTTAACGGATCTGGATGAAATTTGGCATAGAGATAGATTATAGTCTGAAATAACGAATAGACATATTTTTATTGTGATAATCATCCACGCGGGCGGAGCCGCAGGTAACAGCTAGTAAAGACATAACATTCTTTGACTAAATTACATAATATACATATGTATACCATATTATTAGATCCGGGATTTCTGAACGCGCATTAGTCATTTGTTATCTAGTTATATGTATTAGTTTACTGGTTCTTTTTTGTACCGTTTTATAGAATAATAGGGCAAGATAAATGTGTATCAAACAGTCAAGTATAAAGGTCTCAATAAAAACACCTGGAGTCATGTGGGTGCGGGACCTTACTGGCTCAGCGCTCAGCGGATGCGAGCCACAGGCAGCTCTTAATTCTTATTGACCACAACCTGAGATATATACTACACTTTTATTGTTTGTAATATTGAGTTCGGTTTTAAACGGTATATTCTAGTTGAAGACAGAAGAATTAATTAAAGTTCAATAGACTTTACGGATGGCGAAACCAACAATTTGTGGAATCTACAAACAGCTTTATTTGACTTGTAATGTCAGACTACGGACCAAAGAAGTTATCAGGAAAGGTTAAAAGATTTTATATACCTAATAAAAGTCATAAAGTAGTTAATTGCAATTTATACACATAGTACATAGTTGGGTTCCTGTGAGTGCGTACACGGTCACCAGTGGTCATATAAGGATGCATTTTATGGAAACGTTTTACTAATCAGAGTTAAACAATTTCCTGGTACATTTTTGACCTGACAACACGAGATTCAGTATATAAATAAATAAATATTGCCCATTTTTTGTTAGAAAAAAAATGCGAATTACTATCGGTTTACGATTTAATAATAATTGTGAAATAACTACAAAGCAATAAACAATTTCCTGGTACATTTTTGACCTGACAACACGAGATTCAGTATATAAATATTGCCCATTTTTTGTTAGAAAAAAAATGCGAATTACTATCGGTTTACGATTTAATATTAATTGTGAAATAACTACAAAGCTTTCACTAAAACAATATGAGCGTTAACGAAAGAAAAAAGTTGAATTGAAATTAAGTTAATAGTCAGCGGCAGCAGGCGGAAGCTGAAACCGCAGCACTGTACGGGTCGGCTATGAAACTAGCGAATAGAAAATAGTTATAATATTTAATATGATGCTTACGGCCATATTTTATCAACATACCTCCCGCCATGGACGACGGGGAGATCATCCTCACATCTTAGAATCTCTACCATGCTGTACTGTACGATTTCAGTAGAATTTCCTCCAACGTACTATTAGAATGTGGAATGAGCTCTCTGCCGAGGGTTTCCCGAGATACTATATAACATATATGGACCCCATTCAAGAAAGGAGTTAAAAGGTTTTTAAAGGTTTTACACTCGGGACCCGTACACTTTGTAGGTATCCCCACAATACGCCGCGCAGAACAGAACTGACCGTGCAGTCTAATATTAAAAGTAAACTACATATTATTATTATATACCGCGTAAAAGCACTCATATCAATGGGTAAAATATAGTCTATAGACGTTTGCATTACTAGAGGCATTATTAGCGTTGATATTTATTCCTAAGTTACATAAAAATATATATTTCACTAGCTGCTCCATTAAACACAAACTTCAAAGTAATTGTCAATTTGCACACTACTATTGAATAGCACAACAATAATATTTTTAGGTACACTGTAGAGGCCAATCTTTAGTACAATATTATCCAATTTCAATAGTAAGTACTCCCCGTTACAAAATAAAATAGCGTGCTCAATATATTTTTTAATTTTACCAAAGAGGCAAACAAGCATAACGGTTAGCAATTATCACTGGCACGTTGCAGACTCCTTCATTCACATTTTATACTTGTCTCTCAGTAAAATATTTCGAATTTAAGATTCTAGTTAGCTTGATTATCGTAACTCAAAAATATGCTTTGCGACCGTTGAAGCATCCTACTAAGCTCTTTACTAAGCTCGACAAAAATAGTGAAACGTAAAACACGCGACATATCTACCAATCGTGAATAAAACCAAAGAGGCCAATTCATTCTCACAATATCTCAATGGCGGCACGTTGCTCGCCTATTTCATGGCTCATAACAAAGAATTAAATGTAGCGTCGGTCGGATCCGGGATCGCTGAGTTAGTGCCCCGTCCGCGGCCGGAAACAGGTGCTGCCTCACCCGCTCTTACAACTCACTAATTTTATATAAATGTAAGTAGGTAGGTAGCTGGACGCGTATGTGGTCAGTGATTTGGCATGGAATATTTGAGGTCACCTGAAAATAGTTTCCATTTAACGATTGGTTTTAGATGCATTTGCAGTTGATTAATTTTGCAATTTATATCAACCTTTTATGTAAAATGCGGGGATGCACTGGGTGCAAGCAGTTCAAGATAGGCAGTTATGCAAACATATGGAGGGGTCATATGTTCAACAGGGGATGACGACGGTGAGATGATGATGATTTCAATTAGCGGCACGTCCAGGCTTTGCACGGGCATTTAAATATTACTTAAATAAAATATAGCCTATGTTACTCGCTGAAACCATATTTAATACAAATATTTTCTCTTTAATACTTGGTTTTAATATTATATTATACAGTGTATGTAACGGCTTTTTTCCCAAATATGTAGGCAGAGGTGAATGACATCCGTGCTTCACCAGCTATATTTGGACCCACCACGTAATTTATTTATATTTTATACCTACTACATACTTACATAGAAGCAAAAAAAATATTATTGGAAACAAATTCGAGCTGTATGCTTGTTTGCCACCTAAGTAGTATAAAAAAAACAAGCTTACGGCCCGTATGATTACGAAGTAAATTGACGGTTGCCATACCAGAGGTATAACTTGCGTGTTGCCGACTCAATATTTGTTTTCACCAGGGCTTTAATATGGAGTATTCCTAGGATAAGTACACTTTTTATCAAAACGCATCCCTAAATGAACGCTGGAGACTTGTACTCATACATAGGAACACAACTACATAGCTGCGCTGCGCGATGGTCTTCTGTAAGATAAAGGTTCTGCCCTAGTCGGGCTTGCTCACCTGTATGAGGCCCTAGCTCTCGTGTATCTCTACTTATATTCTTTTGCCTTAATATATATGTGATAAAATACCTTGTATTGTAAATAACAAAGCCTTACAAGATCTTAGCAGGTGTGCATACCTACGTAGGTAGAGCCACACATAAATTATCACCTGTCACAGCTCAAGGCATTATTCGCATGTGCCGACAGACGCAGCTACCTCCTTTGATTTGTGTTCGTCTACTGACCTCTCTGATGAATATAAGACACACAATATGAGTTCAAAGTTCACTTGCAATAATATTATAATACTACTAATATTATGAACGCGAAAGTTTGTCAGTATATAATATATGGATGTTTTTTGTTACTCTTTTATGCAAAAAATACTGAACGAATCTGGATGAAATTTGGCACAGAGATAGATTGTAGTCTGAAATAGCATGTAGGCTTTTCATCGCGATAACCGACATCCACGCGGGCGGAGCCGCAGGCAAAAGCTAGTTTTAATTATAAATAGTAAGTAGGTGCCTCGTGGGTCTCATTTACGTTTGTGGCCGATTGTGAGATCCTGGATTTGATTTTCGAGTCAGGTAAAGCATAATATATACCTTTTTCAAATAAAAAATCATAACAGGGTTCTACTCTTAGTCTTAAGTTGTGCCTGATGATTTGTCAATAGACTCATCCCCTATAAGTTTTCTTGGCAATTTAGAAAATTACAAAATTAATAATTTTCCATTTTCAACAAAGTCAACTAAACTGTATTACTATTGGAACGTTTTTATATTTGCATACATTTTCTATACAAAACAGTTTTATTATTTGTTTATTTAATAAGAGCACGAATACAATTTTCATTTTCCTATCTAGTCTGCATTGCATTTTGCCAATATCGACAATGCTACCCAAACGCTGCATATGCAGAAAGCCGGGACCATTGCGAGTGTAGAATAACGTCACATAGAAGGACCTCGTCTGAAAGTGCTCTCACCATTGTGCATTGGTTTTGAAGTGTTACATTCGAATCACGAAACTGGAGATGCGGCGAACTTGTAACTTGAACGGTTTAAGCTCGATCCAATTACTTTCAGGGCCAAGAACATAATTATTCAACTGTCAACTCGTCGCATTACCCTTTAAGATGATTTACACTGCTACACGTTTGCTTTGAATTTATATTTTAATATAATTAAAACATGATAAACTACATCACTGCAATATTCATGTCAGACATATCTTGCATAACTTTGCACTTGTGTAAGTAGTTTCTTAAACATAAAACAGAACTAAAATCTCGTCTAAAAGTTAACCGCAGCTTTACCCCGGGGTTAGCTAAGCAGATGAGTTGTTTGAAATTTTACTCAAGACATACTTGTCTTAAGCCAGCACTGAGTAAGTATGGCTTGCAAATATTTGCCGCCTTCGCCTCATTTTCAACATTCGAAGTCTATTCTCAGCACACTTTGTGTGTCCTTTCTTTAGAAACCTCTCCTTTGAGATTAAAGACTAGAACTTTGTGTAATATATAGACTAAACGTTTTATAGGTTTCCTTTTACAAGAAGAAGTATTGAACAGTGGCTCGTGGTACATCAGTAGCTTTTTTATAAAGGGCTATAGTTATCCTTCTTATGTTTTTTAACATTAATTTAAAAGGTAGGTAAGCTAATTTAACAAAATTATACGTTTCGAGAAAAGCGGATATTATGCGGATTTTTTTTTTTTTTAGAAGACAACACCCGCATTAGAGAACAAGCTCTGTGTCGCGGGGGACTTTACAAACATACAATTAACGGACACAAATTACACCCAGACTCAGAACAACTCTTTGTGGGTCACACAAAGTTTTGTCCTGTATGGTAATCGAACCCACAACCTCGTGAACTGCAGGTGCATACTGCGACCACTGGACCACCAAGGCAGTCTAATTTCTCCAACACTTTGTAATTAACCTAAAACCCGGCAGTTCTACAAACATTGAAGTCAACTAATGTTTGCCCAGAATGATGTACCCATAACACGCTGCCCAAATGATGAGATGACCCATAAATTCAATACAAGTAAGTCACATGCACAGTTAAAATATATTATCCCAGGGTACTCCATCATATAACCCTGATGTGAATGTTTTTGGATCGGCAACACGCAATTGCCAATTATGGTATTGAGAGTGTTCATAGGCTACGGTAACTACATTAGTTATACTTATATTATACTACTACGGTCACTATCAGGAAGGCCTAAACTGGTCTGCCACCTAAGTAGGTAGTATAAGTAAGTAATATAAGTATAAGTAAGTATAATATATTTTTATATTTCCTTGTAATGTGTGATAGTGTTTTTATTTTATTTTATTCAATGGTGTTATTCTTGTTGTATTCTATTATAGTTGGTGTTATATTATATTGCTAAGCGATAGGATCTACATATATATCTATGTATATATCAAAAATGATGAAAAACTTGTAAATGATAAATTAATATTATATATTTAGATATTTCTACACTTCTTAAGTCAATACCTACTAAAAGAAATATAGTTTCTACCCTTATGGCCCGTAACATGATTATTTTGCGTGAATCGTAAAGTTAATATAAAAACATATTTGACTTTTACGATTCACGCGACGCCTTTTTAACCAAAATAGCTTTTATACACTAGGTATTTAATGTAAGGCAGTATGACCCAGAAAATTTAACACAATCTACAGAGCACTTGTACATACAGTACTCATTTAAATCCTACTAATGTTATAAACGCAAAGTTTGTAAGAATGTATGGATGTATTTTGGTTACGCTTTTACGCAAAAACTACTAAACTGAACTGGATGAAGTTTGGCACAGAGATAGTTTATAGTCTGGAAAAGCATATAGGCTACTTTTTATCCCGATAACCGACATCCACGCGGGCGGAGCCACGGGCAACAACTAGTTATATATAAATTAATATCAATGGTCACACGTATGGCGGTGCATTACTTAAGAACGGCTGGACCGATTAGGCTGTTTGTTTCTTCAATGCTTTTGTAATTGTCATTGTATTGGACAAGATTAGTATTAAATATACATATATTTTTATAAATATTCACGGGAATGGTCAAAAATTATGATGGATATTTTTGTATGAAAATCTTAATAACACTCATACAAAATTGGAGCGAATCGCTAGTATTGTCTAAATACAAAAGTTTCTGTATCTCATTAAATTGAAGTATCTGTCTTTGTTAAACTGCCGAAGTTTTGACACATACTCTACAATACGATTAATGTGTAGGTAGTTAAATACTTCCCACATACACAAATCGTAAGGCTAGATGGGCGACGAACATCTGAATTTGAGCTCTCTGAAAGCATTGAGCTTTCAGCTGTCAATCTAGATTAACAAACAGATATTTATAACATACAAGTATAGAGAATATGTTTATTTATATTTTTATTTGTAAAGAAATACTCAAAAACTAGACTGATTAAAAAAATATTTTACCTATAAGAAGCTACTTTATCAGCGGGTAACAAGCTATACATTTTTTTTAAAGAACAGAAACTAAATAAATTCTTGGAAATGCCGCTAGTAAATGTAGAGATGTACTAGAAACTAGAAATACTAATATTAATGTGCTTTGACATTGGTAAAATTGTACGATATCTTATTTTGTAATTTTACAACTGCACGTGATATCTAGTGGTTGTAAGTTAGATTCAAACGTTTATTTTTTATTATGTATTTTATTGTACACCTATATATAATTAAAAAATAAAACCTAATTATACAGAATACAGTACGATGGGCGCCCTTATCGCTAAAAGCGATTTCTAGCAGGCTTTATAAGGCTTTCGCCTTCTAGGCCCTTCGCAAAACCATGGTGTTACAAATTTTTGAGTCGGCAATACGCGCGTTCGATTCCCCAGGTATTATTTACTAGTGTGTAGTAGCCCAAACAAGGCTAGATTATATTGCTTAGTTATGGAGTTCCGTTGCCTACCTTCCGGCTTCATCATCAGTTCGGTTCAATAGTACTATTTTCATTTGCTACATTACATTTGCTTTGTAATAGTTGCTTAACAACCAAAATCGAGCCTTATCTAATCGCCATTCGTGAAATACTTATCATTGAGAAGTTCGGGTGGTACCTACTTCTGTGATTTTCTTCATCAGTTTCACTTCACCAAATTACACTTCCTGAATACAAATGTTCGATCCACAAATCAAACATTACAAAAAATAAACAAAAATTTAAATTGCTATATGTATTGCCTATAATTCTTGAGGAGTTATCTCAATTCCTCATGACTCACATCATCAAAACTTTCTTTTGATAAAATTGAGACCAAACGGGAAGTATGTCCTCCCAGATAAAAATATTTTTTCAAATCGGTTCATAATTGATACACACGAATTGATAACCTCCTCTTTTTTGAAGTTAGTTAAAAATAGACATTACACGTAGGTACCTACAGTTTATTTGAACATTAAGTTAAGTACTTTCTTTCATTGAGAATGCTTAAAGCTCAAAGGTATATAGGCGTGGGCACTCAACGTGCTCCTTATCAGCTATTAGGTCTTAATGTGGAACAGATGTTACCTTAGAAACTGTTTCTACTGTACCGCCCGCCTGATGGTAAGCAGTGACTGCCTTGGTGGTCCAGTGGTCGCAGTATGCGCCTGCTGTTCACGAGGTTGTGGGTTCAATTCCCACACAGGACAAAACGTTGTGTGACCTACAAAGTGTTGTTCTGAGTCTGGGTGTAATTTGTGTCCGTTAATTGTATGTTTGTAAAGTCCCCCGCGATACAGAGCTTGTTCTCTAGTGCGGGAGTTGTCTTTATAAAAAAAAAAGTTACCTTAGCATATGGAACTTGGAATATTGGGCGCGTCGATGCCGAAGCCAAGGGACAAGGTCAGCTCAGGAGTTCATGCTGTAGTATTCCTTGGTGGCCACTATGTTCAATGCTGGACATAGCCAGCATTGAACATAGTGGTTAGTGACTCTGACTGCTACGCCGGAGGTCGTGGGTTCGATTCCCACCCAGGACAAATCTTTGTGTGATGAGCACGATTGTTTGTTTTGTGTCTGGGTGTAATTTATCTATAATATGTATGTATTTAGAAATATATATGTATGTTTATCAGTTGTCTGGTTACCATAGTACAGGCTCTACCTAGTTTGGGATCAGATAGCGATGTGTGAGTTGTCCCGAAAATATTATTATTATTATTATAGTACTGTAGCAGTGTAGCACTGATTTAGTCGAAATTAAAACTATCGATATTAAAGAGTAAAAGGTGCTTCTTATGAAAATTACAACAAATTACGCCATCAAAGTGTGTAATTTATTTCAATCCTTTCAATCTCCTCATTCATTTTTGACCTTCCTCAATTGATTGACACTCAACACGACTACTGATTGAATTTATGTGAAGTCCTGAATAAAATTCAACATACAATGGCGGCCAATAACATTATGTCACCCTGTTATTGCACAGAGTAAAAAACAAAATGCGGAAAATAAAAAAGGATTTGAATAAAAAGTTTTTATGTTTTTTCGGCCGTGTTATGAATTCAATTTATTACTGTTACTAGACGTGTTCTTGGTAGAAAATCCCATCAGGAAACTTCACATAGGAATTTTGAGAAATCCCTTTTAAAAACTTACCTATCTAAACTAATATTACAAAGAGGAAAGATTAGATTTTTTGTTTGTTTGTTACGATTTATTCCTTTTAATCTCCTGTCAAAAGGATTGTCTGGATTATGTGGTAATGGTCAGAGCACATAGTTCGCAGAACAAATGGTTGCTGGGGCGAACAACCATTAAAATGTATAATAATATAAATAATAGCAACCCATATTTGTCCCACAGCTGGGCGTGGGTCTCCTCTCCTTTATCAAAAGAGAGAGAAGGCCTTAATTCACACGCGCTAGCCTAATGCGGGTTCGTGAATCAGACATGTCTCTAGAATTTCTTCTAAGACATGTGGGTTTCCTTACGATGCATGTTTTCCTTCACCGTTAACAGTTGGTGAATCCTTTGATTCATCATCATCATCATCATCATCTCAGCCAAAAGACGTCCACTGCTGGACATAGGCCTTATAAATAAACATACATATAAACTCCACAAAGTGAAATTCATATTGATACTGCCACCCAGGATCGAACTCGCACCTCTTGCGTACAAGTCTGTAACTCAGCCACCATCATCATCATCACATTAACACAAATTACGTCCGTATTGAAATTGAACCCACAAACACAAAGCGCGGTTGACAATAGCAAGGTGACCACTATGTAATATAATATAGTAGGTACTTATCATGTAATTGATTTGTTATAAGGCATTTCTCAAGTGAATCTACATACCGGGTACATAAATAGGGTAAATAAATCAAACAACAAAAATATTCAAATACCTAGTACTTGAATATTTTTGTCAAATATTTATTTTACTCTATACCTGAGGCAAAAATGGTGTGATCCCAATATTTTTGTTCCAATTCGAGTAGACCTTTGTATCCGTAACCGGTAAGTTAGTAAATATAAATGGGGTGCAACTTAGTGCGGTCAAAATAGGTTCACCCCAATTACATGGAATTTATTTGGCAAAACGTGCTTATATCTCTGCCTATACAGACAAATAAAAATGCATCATAAATTATTATAATCGTCCGCTTACAATAAACAATGATATAATTTGACATATTATTATTGCATTATAAAATCTGTCGCATTTCATATCATGTATTTTATCATTATCTTCAAATTTATACATTAAAACAAATTAATGTTATATTATAACTTGTGGCTCATCCCGACTATGCCTTGTGTAAATAAATCTGTTAGGTCAGTCGTAGGACTGCACGTCAAAAGTAAAACCTTCTTAGCTTCACAAACTTGTAAACACACAAATAATGTACATATCTGAGCTTGGTGGTCACGCGGGTTAAGTGCTTTTTCCCACCCGGAAAATCCCTAACGTGTCTAAAGAATTTTCACTTCAAAAATTAATTTTAAAGTGAAAAACTTTATGTGCTTACGTTATTCAAGTTTCTAGATTGATTTAGGCTCTGCATTGACGAACAGTCATTCAGTCAGGTCAAGTATATGTATAGATAAATGTTGGTATCCCGAATTTAAAGTATGATATTTACTCTACCGTACACAAACGCATGCACTGTCGGATATTGATTTTTTATTTGTTGAAGCTGGGGATAATGGACGCTTTTATGCAAATGCAGCATCCGCACTGCATCATATAGCGAGGCGAGCAAGAAAAACAAACAGGATAAGTCCAGCACCGGTGTCCATTATTCCCTGATGTATAGTTTCATGACTATCGGTAATAGATAAATACGTTACGCTTTGAAATGGTGTTCAGATGACGTCATAAGTGAAGTATACGAGTACATTTCATTTGTGGGTTATGCAAATCTATATCTACCAATACGATTAATGTGAAAGCACCTCTGTTTGTTTGATATGTTTCTACGACTAAATGGCTTAATGGATCGTAGTGAAACTTTTTATTGCGATATTTGTTTTCCACGCAAGCGAAGCCGTAGGCTGCTAACAATGTGTAAATCACTCAAATAGGTTGCATACATGTAGGTCATAATGTCTGTCTGCCTATTGGATTAGACAAGACAAAAAGTTGATCGAAGTAATTGGTTACCTTTACATTCATAAAGTTGGTACGGATAGTTTTTATTTGGTCTGCCTTTATTACGGTAACCAGGCAACTGGTAAAATACTTATATATTTCTAAATACGTAAATATTATAGATAAATTATACCCAGACACAGATGACAGGCCCGTCATATCAATGAATTGAATATTTTCCAATCACATAACTCTCTATGGAGAAAATTGTAATCTTTGAAGGACATTTTAATTTAATTTCTATGGCCCAAAACCTTTGTGGGTAGGAAATTAATTTGCAGATTACAACTGATGCTTTAACGGCTCAAATAACGTTTGTATTATATATTATAAACAAAAGATGAGATCTTACAATCACTTCATTGTTGTAGTGATTTCTATGCGCCATCGAATAAATAGCTCATGTGTATCGTTACTTAGAAGTATGAAAAATTATAGAAATCACAGATTAAAAGTTATAGAAATCATGTATATGTATGTATTTTGACTGCCTTCGAGGTCCAGTGGCGGCAGTATGAGCCTGCTGTGCATGAGGTTGTGGGTTTGATTGCCATACAGGACACAATTTTGTGTGACCCACAAAGAGATGTTCTGAGTCCGAGTTTAATTTGTGTCTGTTAATTGTATGTTTGTAAAGTCCCCCGCGACACAGAGCTTGTTCTCTAGTACGGGAGTTGTCTTTTTTTAAATAAAATAAAAGAAATAAATCTAATATATAGAAAAATTTGACTAGCCTGAGGTCGTGGGTTCGATTCCCATGCGTAATTAAACTTTGTGTGATTCATAAATGTAATTTGGCTTCGTGAGTTGTATGTTTGTAAAGTCCTCCGCGACACAGGGCTGTTTTCCTAGTGCGTATCATCGTAATCATTTTTACATTGCTTCTAAAAGTATTATTTTCACAAACTTTTGCCTTCACATTGGACACTAAACTACCAACACTCTCTTATGGAATCATTTCCATAAGAGACATGTGTTGGTATTTCTGTGTCTATTTTGTTTAATTTTTTTTTGGATCGGCAATCGACATGCAAGTGATGGTGCATGAAGTTATGCCAGATATTGCACGATTCCATAGGCTGCTTATCATTCATCATCATCATCGTCGTTCCGTCACTGCTGAGGATGCTTACAATTATGCGTTTCATATGCTTGTGTGTCACCTACAAAGGATAATCGTATCCATTGACGATAAGGCCATGCAATTTTCATTAGAGATGAATATTAATTGGCATAATCACAGAAAAGACAAGTATCTATAGTTTATATGTGCCGCTTCTTCTTCTTATCGTTTGGTTAGTGGCTATCCTGCCAAAACTTAAATCCAAACTCGGTAGGTTTGGTCTCACATTGACTTCCTGGCGCCATGGCGATGGTGGCGACATAATTTATAGGAGTTACACTTCTATATTGTTGTTTTAACGATATCTATGAGTATAGTAACATAATCGTAAATATGACAATACTTAATAGTCGAGAAATATGTGGTATTTTGTACCAAACATTCCCTTTTTCCTCTTTACATTATATTAAGTATAATATACGTTATACACTGCGAAGAAAGCGACGAAACTAAATGAGATTACATTTTCTTTACGTTACTTCTGGCTAAATAGCTTTTTAGAAAAATATTTAAGATATCATCTAAAATGGATATAGGTTCGCTGAAACCGAGTTTTGATGAAGCTTGGCAAAATTTCTGTTACCATAAGAAAAAGAATGTCCCGATGCATTTATAGCGGCACATGTATGGATCACATACTAAGCTCGGCAAAAAATAATGATCCTCCGACCACGCAAGATTATAGTGCTTGAACAAGCCAACACCCAACAGTAAAACGCTAGCAAATCTCATCTGCTGTAAAACGATGGTATAATCCACAGTATAGTATGCTTGCCTAGAAGGTAGGTACCTATTTACTTGAAGATACGTTGCTTGCATTTATTAGCACACACACATAGCAAGCAAAGATGCAGGATCCCGCAAGTAATTCTATTGCTTTGCTACCTACTAACTCTTCCTACATAAGCACAAAAAAACGTCGACGGTACTTAATAGTCGCGCAAAGAACTCATTTAATTTGTTACACTTATAAAACAAAACACAATACATTGACTTGATTAACGTACCGTAATTAATTTGTGTGGGTGACCCTTTGAGCAGCACAAAAAATGTCATTAATTCACTCTTTAAGTACAAAAGTGTACAAAGGAAATTCTATTTGCGAATAAATTGTATTATAGTTAACAAGCAAATAAAACAGAAATACAGCGTCTGAAAAGCTAGAATATCTGTTTAAAATTTGTATATATTTGACATAGATATAGATTATAGTCTGGAAAAGTACATAGGCTACTTTTGATAACAATAACTGCAACCCACGCAGGTGGAGCCAGGGGAAACAGCTAGTAAATATAGCAAGATAAGAGAATAGAAAAGCATTAGATTGGCTGATGATACAAATTATTGGGACAACATGACCTGTGGCGCCACCTAGTTGTAGTTTGTACCCCCTATCCTTACCCAGTCAGGCTTCCTCACTTGGTGACAGACAATGTATGTATACTATGTATGTTATACTTCATTCTTATTTTCCCAAGAGACATACCATGGGGCTTTTCATGGTTATGCAAGGTTGATAACCGTGTGATTGATATTGGGTTCAGCAGGCATCCATGTTATGGTAACTGCTTGCCATCAGATGGGCAATATTTAATTGTTATTTAAAAAATTACCAATCTCAGCAATATTGTATGATAATTAGATTGTGGCCTAATGTTTTGCACAGAAATGTAAGGAAGTCTGCAGCTCTCACCCAGTTCATCTGTCCACCTAGTAGAAAGTTGATAAACTTACATCATTTTAATATGCACAGTCCTATAATGATGTTCTAAATAAAGGCAAGCCTTGTATATCTTCTGACAGAGGTGACATTTGTTCTGATTTGAAGGCACATGCATAAATCTATGTGCAAGGAGCTGAGATAGGCAGGTTACTTTCTCTTTGCACAACTCACATTGCTTGTCATCTTTATGTATCTCTAAATGTTTCTGCAAATAATTATTGTCATCAAAACTTATGGGGCATAAACCTGAAAGGTAACAAAAAATAATTTGTATTGGGCCAATATTCATCTGAGCTCCTGTTGTGGGTTAAAATGGCAATGTACTTTTTAACAGCTCCTGCACCAGGGAACAAGCCTTAGTGTCACGGGAGTCTCTACAAACACACAATAAACGGCCACTAAAAGCAACCATTTGTGGGGATCAAACTTGCAGCACTATGCAGTGGTTAATGATGAGGAAGACTTTTGGTAATAGCCCAAGAGCCAGCGAACGCCAGGCCTTAATTTAAGTATAAAAGCTACAAGCAAGTTAAGAGAGGTAGGGCACCATACTAGCGAGCAAGCCCGACTGGGGAAGGACCTCCACCTTACAGAAGACCACAGCCAAATGACTACACACAGCGGTGTAGTTGTGTTCCTGTGTGTGAGTACAGGTCTCCAGCGCTCATTTAGGAATGCGTTTTAAAAGATACGTATTCCTATCCCAGGGTTACTTCCATCTTAAAGCCCTGGTGTAAAAAAATGGGTTGGCAACACGCAAGTGATACCTCTGGTAATGCAAGCGTCTATAGGCTACGGATACTGCTTAACATCAGGTGGGCCGTATGCTTGTTTGCCACCCAAGTAGTATAAAAAAAAAAAAAAAAAAAAAAAAAGTTTCACAATGTATGTATGTAACTATAGGCCGTACCAGGATGGTCGGTTGAGGTTTGCCGCTAACTAAGGCACACACTTCTCCTTTACCAACAACACACAAAGAAGAGTACCTACGAGTAAGTTGTATTGCAAAGGTTCATGCTTACTGTAACTTATTATCAGACAAGAGTATTTTAGTATATGATAATATTAAATATTTATACAATTCTGCTTAGTATTGAGTTTTAATGTAACTAACTAGACTAATAAGAATCATGTTATGCCTAGAACATGTACATGTCACCTCACCTTGGAATTTTAACAATTTAATTCAATTTATTTTATAGTTGCAATTGTTGAAAGTTATAATTTAAAGTTCGTTAATTATATAACAGCGTAATACAAAATATGGTTGGGTAAGTTAAGGTCTAAAGAGATCACGAATTAAACCATCAGACCTCGAATAATTAAATTAGACTCATTTTAAAGAGAATTTACGAGTTTACCAACTGAGCAATAAACACGGTCGTCGACGCCTGGAACGGCATTCTTCGCTTTTGGTTTTTTCTCGTTATTGTGGTTTTAAATTCTTCTTCGTTAGTTGTTCCAATTAGGAACTTTTTCTGTAAAGTTGTTGGTGATATAAACGGTTTCACATTTCGATATAGGTAATGAAAATTATACAAGAATCGTCAAACAAAATTCAATATCCTTTTCATTCAAATGTATCGTTTTAAGATTTAATTCAATTATGTATTGTTCTGATGTCAATATAATAAATACTATGGTGGCAGCAATCTATTGAGGATCTGCAAGGTTAAACAAATTATCTTGTTGAGGTCAGTCAATAGATGGGTGATCATTTTCAGATCATTATCAGGCCAGCAGGCTTACCATGGAATCCAATACCAATCTCAATCCCGTTCCAATCCCGTTCCAATCCCGAACCAGTTTCAATCCTAAGGGCCAATGAATTCGTTTGAAATTTGACATTAGCTCGATCCTAATAACATTTGGTACTCTTGACGCGATTTTGACATTACAGATCAAGTTTGGAATCGAGTCTGGGATCGACATTATACGATTACAAAAAGCTAACTTTTTTGGGATCGAGTAAACTCAATCCCAAAAATTACTCACAATAATAAACTATTGTGTGTGATTTATTAAGAGATTGTCATCAATAATGGCACGTTTAGCACTTATATATAATATTTTGGATAATGCGCATGCATTGGATGTGTGACAAAGGCAGAATTTAAACCCAATGGTGCATTATGCCGACAACGCGTTTTCTAAAACGGTGACAATAAATAATAGAAAACAATAAAACATTATCTAATACTTAATAGAGAATTTCGACGTAATAAGAACTTTTGATACTACATTATATACTAATATGTAATTATATATTGGAGTTGCTAACTTATTTTCCCTGATTTATGAATTTATTACTAGCGAGTGTGGTGTGTGCTGAAGTAATGAAAGTTTTCGTATTACGATATTTCATAAGATAGGTAATCATTTAAATTGTGTGGTGTAAAATGCATCTATTATGTAGTATTATGTATGCCCACCGGGCAACGGAGATGGCTGTACAGGGCCGCAGTGTATGAATTTGTGTGAAATATATTTTAATTTGTAGGTTTAGGCTACACTGTTACCAAATTCCACAGAAATATATAAAATGGTTTTCTTTAAAAACTAATCTTCATATAGCGGCCCTGTACAGCTATCTCCGTTGCTGCGTTTATCTACCTACATTAGTGCATAAGGTAACTAAAGTATTTAATTTGATAAGGACAAATAAGTCGTACTGTCTTATAAGCTTTCCGAACTCCACCTAGTTTGTATATATTTTTTTAAACATAAAAATGGTTAGGCATGGAAAGCTATTCGTATAATATAGACATATGCCGTCGCTGACTATTTTGTAGTTCTAATAAAGAGAAACATGTCCATCATACTTTATTATGTTAAATTAAAAATAAGACAGCACTTTCTATGAAACCTTGGGCTTGATTTCTTCCGACATCATTATGAACAATCATCGTTATATTTCAACAAATTAACACAAAACGTAAATCATAGTACCTATGTAAAATCTAAAATAACATAAAAATCTATATCTACGACTTCTATACTTATAAAAGTAAGATATAGTCCCTAAAATACATTCAAAATATAGGTATTGTATTGTATTGGCTATTGTTTGTTGACAAGTTGAAGTAGCGGGAACTTTTTTTTTAATGGAGGGTTGCCATTGTAATCATATAATTTATAAAATGTATTTATTTATTAATTAAATATTTAACCAGCTGAAATATATGCGAAATATACTTTTAATGGTAATTCATGCTATAATAAATATGAAAAGTAATAATTAATAAATATTTCACTTTATTTAATAATATTTTATTTGTTAGTTTAATTTTTTTATTTGTATGGCAGCCCAGTATAGTCGATCGTGAACTCGATTCCAATTTCAATTACGATCGTGTTCAAGAGTGCCAATTTTATCACACACACCTCGCAGTACAAAATGACATTCTAATTTCAATTTTTAAACGAAATCGAGTGTCCAGGGTAGACTCGCAGGTCTCTCTCCGGTAGTGTTGGACTGCTAACTAGGGACTCATATACAGACTACTAGGTATTTCTTCAATATTGCACCTTTATTTGTGCTCTATATTACGTACTTAGCAATTGACAAATCTCAGTTGAGATTGGCTGCAGTGACCAAAGTCGATCAGAAGGACTATGATGGTGTGATGTGTGATGTATGGTGTGATGTGTGTGATGGTGCCATCCAATTGGCTTGATAGACCTGGAAGGTGGTTAATGAACCTTGAATGACCGCTAGTAAACTCGCCGAGTAAGCTCATTAGACTTGTTTTAACGAGTCCTATTCACTTTACCTGATAACTTTTTATTGCAATACATAAAAACGTGCATTTTTACTGTGTTTCGTCTAACTTGGATTAACGCAGTCGATATACTTATCTATTTATTAGTGCAATAGCAGCGGTGTGCGAATCCACTACTATAGAGTAGCTAGCAATGTACAGAGACTAGTCAACTGTGCATGAGATATTACAGTGCACAAGAGTATGCGCATTTATTCCTTCACTCTCATACTCAGATATGGCCCCATCCGACATAACCGGCGAGAGATCAGGCATAGGACCATAACTTTACACACATTGGTGAAGTTGTGTTCCTGTGACTGAGTACAGGTTTGCAGAGTTTTTTAAACGAATTCAATAATTTCAGTATGTAACCTTATGTAACAGAATTGTAAATAAAACAACAATTTAAATTCAGATAGTAATACCTAGTCAATAGTTTAATACCCTTTTAGTAAAAATGTATGTATCTAGAACGATCACTACTCCACACTGATTCTAATCTCACACACGAAAGCTCTACATATGTACATACTAAACCGGTTTCGTATCTACTTAATTTAAAAATCGTATCCTTCGTTACGCCCTAGTTCGTTCCTAAATAGCTACCGAATTTAGATCGATGAATATCGTTTCTAGAATTAAGTAAGAACAATTTATTTATACAGACATTAAATTTACGCGGCGACCGCAAGCGTCAGGTACAACACCGGAGTAGATCAACTGCCAAAACCAGAGTCGGGGCTCGCGGATATTACCGTGAGACATTTAATTTTCTACGTGAAAGGATAAGGCAAGTAGAATTTCCTGGAGCATCCGTAGAGGCTGCTCAAACTGTGTTACGCTTCGCTATTAAATACGAACAGACCAGGGTTAGCATGATGCCGCGTTTGTACTCGATTCAATTTAAATCGTCACTGCGATATTAGTAACGATATTAGTATCTATTACATTTGTGATGTGTCTGAGTTGTTATTAAATATTGCTGTGTTATTAAATAAACTATAACTACTTAATATTTTTTTATTTAGTTTGGTGTCAATAAACTCGTGTTCGTCCTAATATTGTATTTCCAAAAATATCGTCTTATCACTTATTTTTGGTTCTTCTAATTTCTCAATTACATCGTCAAAGAAATAAGTTTGTAGCGCCCGCCAGCCGTTTGCGTTGATGAATCAGTCAGGATCAGGACAAGTAATTTTATGTATAAATTAAAATGTATATGTTCATAAGAAGTGTTATTTCTTTGACTTTAATAAATATCCAATATCCCAGCTAATATTTTATTAGTAGATATCGCCTTAACATAACATTATGTAGGTATACAAGTAACGTAGAAGTAAAATAAAATAAATATGAAAAACACGAAACTACTTTTAGTTATATTTGTAGCAAAACTGAAGTGTATGAGTTCGTTTCCCAAATAAAATAAAATGTTTGTCTTTCTATAAAGAATGAATTGACGTCAATATATTTGTTAACAATCAACATGCCTATTGTATGGACTGCCGCCTCCGAATGACCGAATAATTGAATATCAATTCGAACCTACAACCAGTCTGGGTAGCGGACTGAAAAAAAAACAACGATAGGTCATTCGACAGCGAACGATCAAGTTGTGGAATGAGCGATACCGAGGTTCTCCCGCGAGATTTTAGCATGGGGTTTTAAAAAAAAACCAGGGTCGGCAATGAATGAGTGATACCTCTGGTATCCTATCCATCCTATCATAGGCTACGGTAACTGTTTACCATCAAGCGGGTCGTATGCTTGGTTTTTACTTTAACAGTATAAAACAATATCATAATAAATAAGAAATGCGCTTTTGTTTTCTGGTAGAAGCCGATTTTGTAATAGGATAATTCCCGTGTATGTATGAACAAAGTAAAGTTGCGCCCCGTGGCTTCAGATTCCGGATACGAAGCGGGAAACTCTCGCCGGAATACACCCACCACATTTCCGTATTTAAATTGCGTGGATCTTCAGGAACATGTTTTAGCTAAGTGAGAAAGCTTCTGTGACTTTACGTCAACGAAAACCTAAAGCAAATTACCAACTATAAGTATGTGCGAACAGGTGAACGTGGGACCAACTTTGTGAACTGTAAATTCGATATTGGCTTTGTTCTGGAAAATAAAGTGGTTGCTTATTGTGTTTTATTCTAGGAACGAATTGAAATATTTTGTATAAATTTAATGATTTCCATATAATATTTTGATCCATATGTAACTATATATAGTCTATTAGTCTCTTTATTGTATTCAGTACGCTCTGCCCTTTTTATAATAATGCTGAATTTGAAACGATCTCGTTTTGTTTAACTACTAGTCAGTAAGCAAACACTTATCGTAAATGCAGTGAGATACTGAAAAGAACAAAACTCAATATCGTGGTTTAACTTTTGACTCAACGAAGCTTGAAAAAAAACGTTAAAAGCCATTCCGCTGCAGTTTTTTGCCGAAACGGTTGATAATTCTATTTCACTGCTATCCGAGAGAGTGCTCAAAGTGCTGTGAGGTGAAATTATAAAAATACTATCTTCAGATAAAAAATTAAAACTTTAACGTTGTTTGTCGGTGCTAATTTCCATGTTAAATGTTCGCTTGCGAGTATTATATTATCTGTGGCTTGGGTATGTAATAAAGCAGGAAATATAAAGCTAATTAATAACTAGGGATAAAGCGAGTTTATGGTTTTAGTTATTGTAAGTATTACTTAGTTCATGATTAATTTCCAACTTCTTTTAAGTATTACTTAGTTGACGATTAATTTCCAACTACTTTTAATAGAAAAAAAAGAGAGGTGGTGTAGTTGTGAACCGTTATAACAGAAAATTTTGGTGTTGCAAGATGTGAGGTACGTATTGATGACAATATGTAGGAGGTATGTGAGGTACGTATTTAGACAAAGTGTGGGTGATGCTCCTAGTATTGCAACTAATTGCAAGCATCTATAAAATTGGGTAGTTTTTAGCTATCGAATTCTATAGATGCTTGATTATGCTATGATGCATGCTATGATTGCTTGATATGCTAGCTTTGGTAGCTTGTTTGTCATCATTGCCCATTTATTTTTACTAATGTTACCATTTTATCAGTTGCCATTATTCCATACGAGTTGCGCCTTCAACACTACGGGATCACGTGATTTTCCTGGAATAAAAAGTACCCTTTGTGCTATTTCAGACTATAATCTATCTTTGTGCAAAATTTCATCCAAATTCGTTGAGCCATTTAGACGAGATTGAGTAACAAACAATATTAGGTAGTATAGAAGTCAACACGAAGTCAACATATAGTATAAGTAACAAACCGAAATGATGGCTCGGGATGTGGTTTGACAGTGAATACTGTCTAACCATTGTTATCTCACTTCAATAACCGCAAGTGTAGTTTCAAAACAGTAATTAAACCGTTGATAAACTGTTTTGTTATTGTTGTAGAAATTCATTTGGCACACCATGAAACCCGGCCCATTTTAGCTGTGCAATACCAAATTATTACACTAAGGTATATAAATAGGTATAGCGAGTGATAGTCCAGTGGGAAAGTAACCGATTTGTACACATGTCGTGTGAGATCGATCGTTAGTAATAATGTAGTAATAATATATAGTTTATAAGAATTATTTACCATCTGCTAACGGTGAATGAAAACATCATGAAAATGTTTAAGAAAAAAAATAAAATGCTTGTCTGATATATCTGAATCCAAATTTTATACTACTTAGGTGGCAAACAAGCATACGAGATGTTAAGCCGTTATCGTCGCCTATGATGCTCACAATACTTGAGGTATCATTTGCGTGTTGCCGACCCATTTTTTTACACCAGGTTTTTAAGATGGAGTATTCCTGGAATGGGAAAACGTTTTTTTTCAAAACGCATCCCCAAATGAGTTTTATTTTTTCAAATTAAGCCAATGTGTCGATTAAGGTTTAAAACCTCTCTGCCCTCTTGTTGAAAGTATTATTATAATGGTAATATAATATATTTTTTTGTATACTTTTCATTTTAAGGAAAAAGTACTTCGAAAATTACGATAAAATGTTCATTCTATTTTTAACCTCTGGTGAAACGCGCAGAGTGGATAACTTTCAAGTTTGATGTTTGTATTCAAATGCGTTTTTAATTTAACGATGTTTCAAACCGATTTGAACAGTGTAAGTTTTAAATGATAAATGTTTCAATTACATGCACAATTTAATAATCTATACTAATGTTATAAAGAAACGCAAAATATTTTATAACTACCTACCTAATACACAATATCTAGAATTACTGAAAAATACCGTAAATGAAAATATTCTTTACATTAAATATATTTATCCATTTTGTGAAATATGTAACTATTTGGCGGTTTAAAATGGCCGATAGTCAGAGAATTAATAAACCGCGTTTAGTACTCAGTTAAATCATTTATATGGGTTCAGCCAACTGCCTGTCTATTAAATGCGAAAGTTTGGATGGATGTATGGATGTTTGTTATAAACTAACACTAAAACGCCTGATCAGATACGAATGAAATTTGGCATAGAAATAGATTAAAATCTGAAACAGCACATAAGCTATCCCAGAAACCACTTCCCGTGGGATTGTTGATTGACGAAACCGTGGGCGGGAACTTGTTATAGGATGAAGCTTAATATTGACAGTACGCCTTTGTACTGGAGCTAGCTTGCTTTACTTTCAAAGAAATGGATCAAATAATAATAATACTACCTAATACCTACGTTCAGAATTAAAATTAGAAATCATAAAATCAGAACTGTTTTTAAAACTTCTATTGAATAAATTCTTGCATAATATTGAGTAAATATCGTTTACATTTACCATATAACCGTAAGACCCAGCGCAGACAAAGCACTATTGTCCACTTTAGACGTGAAGAAAAATGACTAACGTCCAACATGTCGAACGTCACATCTCATGTTACGGGCATAGTATAAATAAGTAAGTAGTAAAGAAACTTAATCCTAATGTCAAATAAAATACCTATCCTTCAGCGCCGATTTTATTGGCCTAAAAGTTCGGGCTGGCAACGTTGCGGGGGGGACGTCTACATCTAGCGAGTCCGTTTAAATAATACATTATTAAGCACTATTAACATAGGTATAAGTATTTTTATATTCACTTCTCTGACAAACAAGCGGTAGGGCAATTATTCGTTGCCGAGACTATATCTTGTAACACTAGGGTTTTGGATGGAGATAGAACAACTCTTCTAAAAATTACTCATGTGCTGGGACACAACTACATTACTGTGTGTAGTTATTTGGCTGTGGTCTTCTGTAAGGTAGAGGTCATTCTCCGAGAGGGCTTGATCGCTGGCATGGTGCCCTATCTCTTCTAAAATTTTATCAAAAGTTAATTTTTAGAACAACTAGAAACTAGCGTGTACTAATTACACTTTTTATTTTTTTTAAATAAGTTAATATTACCATGGAAAAGTAAATGAATGAATCAAAAGAAATAAATCGATAGGCATTTTCCAATCAGTACATAAAATCTAAAAAGCGTAGATTTTCTTAAAGCACCGTCATTTTTTAGCTGTCTTCAAAAATATAATGTCCCTCAAATTTCACAAATCGCTTCTGAACATTAACGAATCTCTACTTAACCAAAATATAATACCTGCCCAAAACTTTCAGTGAATACACAACTTTTATCTAAAGCTAATAAAAATGCAGGAAAACAAAAAGTTATGAATACAATTCTTCTTTCTGCGTTTATCCCAACGTTTTAGTATTATACCTATACGTATTTTAAAAGTTTCTGCAGGTATTTTGAAAGGACCTTTTATTGTTTTCATAACACCATTCTTCTCTACTCACCCTTTATAAACGTTATATATTTTTTATACTTATGCTGAAAAATGTTATCTGTTGTAGTAAATTGTTAGACTATCTTGTAAACTTGACCCGTAATAACAATAACTAAGTGATTCCCTAGAGGTCTGTTAGTGAAGACTGAAAGATTCTGAACATTTTCTAAAGAGTACCTACGCATGAATAACGCCTTTAGTACAGAGTACTAAAGCTCTATTCAACTATGAGATCACCACAAAATCCAATAGCATAACTTTAGATTTTGTTGCTGTAGCGCGATTCTTAAATGTTTATATTCCGAGTCTGAATGTAATTTATCCGTGAATTGAGTGTTAATAAAGTCTCCCGCGATACAGGGCTTGTTCCCTGGTGCGGGGGAGTTGTCTTTCATACAAAGACGATGTGAATACACCGTGATGATGCTGCTATGAAGTCGTTAGAATATGGCAGAGATTTATCGGCTGATCTGAACAACTATGACATCGACTTGGAAAATTAAAAAATTAGTAAGTAATTGTATTTGCTTTTTGTTAAAACTTACTAATACTGTTCTACTACCAGCCGAAAAAATATTGCGCTTTATAACGTTCGCTTGAAAAAGGTTATAGCTCTATGCGTCTTATCATCACGCTACTAACTCACAGGGAGCACAACAGCAACAATCAACATGACATAGAATGAAATCCAAATTTGATACAGTTAAAACCATGTAGACCAACAATTTTTTTCTACGTAGTCATATATTTCAATCTCCACGCCTACAACATAGAAAAAAGTACCTACAGTAAGTAGTATTTCGTAGAAATAAATGCCTACAGCCAAAAATATTTTAGAAAAGTGAATGACACTCATATTTTTAGGCTTTCAATTCTACGTAATCGAGATTCAGTGAAGTGTTCGTGTAAGACGTAGGTAAAGATTTCAATGGACATACCCACATAATGTATGTTGTAAAGTGCCGTCAATTCAAGCTCAAAAAAGGTCGATAGCCACTTGAGTACCCACTCACATCGAGAGCAGAGCCGTTTCCGTTTATCGATTAAAATTTACACAAACCCTTTAAAGTTACTCGTTTTATTTAGAGTACAGTAACAAATCCGTCTGTTTTATTACTTCATTGTATAGAGAGTAGTTCGTTAATCACAGTACGTGCTATTTTATCGATTAGGTATAATAGTAGTAGCGTGGGCAGCTGGTAAATGTTGTGAGCAGTCGATTAGATCAGTTCAAGACGGGATCATTCCGAATGCTATATCATTCTTGGAGGCATATGTCAAGCAGTGAATTTCTTTCGTCTTTATGATGACGATATATAAGTAATATTAATAGCCTTAGTCGAATTCAGCTGCATTTGAGACAGCTTAGACATTAAACAGTGTCGAAGCACAGCCTAAAGAACTCTTTCATAAGCAGTTGTTTACACTGTGATATAAGTGTATGTGTATTCTCTATTCCCTTAATTTCATGACCAATAAGGACGGTAATCAGATATGATTTGGGAGAAAATCAGGTTCGTTGTTGAAGCGAGAGAAAGGGATGGATCTATACACGCTGTATAACTCCGTCTCTCTTTCTCGCTCGAACGACTGACGTTTTAATACGTCATCATGATATTTTTTTTTCGTAGATGGAAAATGCTTTACGCATACCGCCCCACCTGGAAAAGTGAGGTGGTCATGTCGGACTCTCCGGCCTAAAGATGGTAGGCGGCCGGCATACCGACCAAAAACCCTCCTGTGCACCAAGACTCGCTTTCACGGGTGGACCACCGGAACCTGATATGACGTCAGGGGTTCACCCAGCGGCTGCCTGCTTAACGCGGGCTCCATTCCCAGTGACAGTGTCCGGGCGCACCGGGGACACTGTCCCTCCGCGGAAGGGTGCGGGTAAGACTCTACTGCCCCAGTCTTCCTGCAGCCTCACTACGGCGGCATCAAGCGCTCGTAAGCGCGCCGACGCCCCGCCCCATGATACGGCCTCTGAGCTTGCTGTCACAAAATTGAATAATACACTAGAAATTACAACATGACCTTGCAATAAATAAATGGGTAGCTTAGTTTGATTCATTCGTTGCTCTTTTTAAATTCGAGCAACAATAGTAACATCCATCAAGATTTTGGCAGCTAATTTATATTTTGTCTGTTTTCGAGTTGCTATTGTCTTCTAAAATACTGTATATTTACAAAATCTGCAGTCATTATTGCTAAATGTATAATATTGCATACAATATTAATAGTGTTTGGCATTGAGAATGTTGTATTTGTTTAATATATTTTACGTTGACACAACCAATTATGTGTGGCTGCAGAAGATGAAAAGGACACCGATCAGAATTAATGAATTTATTAGTTTCTACGCATACAATCTTATTAAAACAGCATATGTGCTGTTCCAGACTATATTCTATCTCTGTGCCAAATTTCATTTAGATCCCTTATGCCGTTTTTCCGTGATTAAGTATCAAACATCGATACATTCATCCACCCATCCATCCAAACTTTCACATTTATAATACTAGTTTCCGCGGCTTCGCTCATCCCTACAATTCCACAGGAATAGCGTTACTTAAGCAGCATAGTATAGTATTAGTAAGTATAGATTTATTAATTATTGATACATCGCGAAACTATTGCGCAATCTTCAATCATATGATATTGATTTGCTAAGAAGACGGTTTAGCAGGTGCAGTTAACCGTACAGTGGTTTTAGTCATGAGTTCGGGCTACGTTAAGTAATAGAAAGAAAGAAAGAAAATTCTTTTATTTGCTCTTACATTAAATAAAACAATACAAACTGAGCAAATTAGGTCCCGACCCCAGCTCTAATGTTGAGGCCTGGACCACAATGCTGGTATTCTCGCAGGTCCTTTAATAGCTATCTTGTTATCAAAAAAACCCCATGGCGTTTTTTTTGTACAGATGTTGTAGATACACAAAATCTATTATCAGTTTTTTTTTTTACCAGAATCTCGGTGAACTGACACAAACGGGAAAAACCACAGAAATCTGGAAACAAAACAAACAGCGTTGGTTCGTTTAAAAAATGGCATTGGGATTTTTGTTGCGAAAGCTCGTTTTCAAACCTGTGGCTGTGCCTGTGGCACCATGACGTATAATAATTATTGCGTTTTATTTCCTGACTGACAGCTGACATAACATAGCTATTGGTTTAATTCTACCCACATCTTTATAAAAAAGGTGAGTTTTTAAATACTTTCAGGTGGCAAACCAGCATACAGCCTACCTGATACAGCTTGTAGAGGAGCTTATTAGAGGAATCGCTTGTGTGTTGACGATTCAAAAATTTTTACACCATGGTTCTATCATGGAATAGGAAAACGTTTAAAAACTCATTTTTAAATAAGCGCTGAAAACCTATACTCACAGGTTTTTAGCTCTCATTCACGCTCTTACACTGGAACACAACTACACCGCTGTGTGAGTCATTTGGCTGTGGTCTTCTTTATGGCGGAGGTTCTTCCCTAGTTAGGCTTACCCACTCTATATTGTTATGTACTTTTTCCATAAAATACTACTGTACTTTTTCTAGGACAATTAGTATTATATACTACGATGTTAATTAAAAAGGGTAACAAACGGAAAGAAATTGTATAGTCATGCCTTCAGGCTAAAGGGAGAGGTGGCATGACAAGGTGCAACGTTTCCTACATACCTACATCATTATAACAACGCACAATATTCTTTTGTACTCGCATACTTCCCTTCATGCTGCATACACTCTTTCCATTTTTCACAGCAATTTTCAATATTCCTCATACAAATAAATTTGTTTATAATTTATGAATAGTGTAAAAAGTCGCTGTGCCGTTCGATTCAAAAGTAAATTTAGAAAAATACATGAGAATTGGCTGTCTCTGCGATGCTTTAGTACTTAGTATGTACGACTGCTGCTGTAAAGATCTCGATTTCGATCCCCGGGTCATGCTTAGTATCAGCCCGCAGTCTGGAATTGTGGCCATCAGTATTTCGGATATTTACATGGAAACCATTACCTCTGCTTACCTCGTTGAGGCAAAAGGCGTAATTCTATGTTTATTACAAACCTCCATAAGCTGCGGTAACTGTTCCTCAAAATACAGGATTTTCCTAGTTTGAGTAACAGGGGACTCAATATTTTTTCCCTTTATACAGCCTACATACATACTATGTCATCTCAAAATTGTATTTTTTATTTTTGTACACTTGCAATGTTGTAAGGTTTCGTGAAATCAAGCTATTATTATATTATATTGTATAGGTATATTATATTATTATATTGCTTACCATCATGCGAACCGTATGCTTGTTTGCCACCTTGTAGCATAAAAAAGCCTGATTGTATAATGCCTTACCTACGCTGCACTGTGATGTGATGACTCTTATACATCATTTGTTTTCATTAATTATTCACCTGCATTAGATCTGTCTTACCACTACTACCTTACTTACTGAATATTCATAAGAGCTATTGAGTAAGCTTCATTCAATGTAATAATACCATGAAAAATATCTCATCTTATTATATTTTTGAAATGTTTATCTCTGAGTGTACGTCATACTGGAACACAAAGAGACGGTATCGGTTGTCATGAATGTGTATATAAGTTAATGTGGAGTAATTTGTGAGCACAGTTACTAATATGGCGTCGATAAACATGAAACTTTTCCTTCTGTTGGCTTTTGTGGTGGTATCAGCTGTATGTGTGGAAAATGTTACTACACCGGCTGCAGGTGCCCCGACCTCTATTCCTGCTGTTACGCCTGCATCTACCACCACGCCTAGCACATCAACTTCTAACTCTGTAAGCCATTAATTAGGTTTCATAAATCATCATGACTGGCCTGTTGGTCTAGTGGTTACTGACTCTGACTGCTACGCCGGGGGTCGTGGGTTCGATTCCCACCCAGGACAAATCTTAGTGTGATGAGCACGAATGTTTGTCTGGGTGTAATTTATCTATAATATGTATTTATTTAGAAATATATAAGTAAGTTTATCAGTTGTCTGGTTACCATAGTACAGGCTCTGCCTAGTTTGGGATCAGATAGTGTTGTGTGAGTTGTCCCGAAAACATTATTATTATTATTAAAATAATTTCCTTGTAACCGAATTTCGGTCAATGTTACTACTTTCCTCGTAAACTAGCCGTCTGCGTATTATATCTATTACAGTTTTTGAGTCGTACTATTTTTTTTTGTTTACGCACACACGTAACCAAAAAAAAATGTCTACGTACGACTTTTAATTTCCTCCGACCGAACCTAACACCGGAGAGGAATTAGTAATTCATTAACTACGGCCCGTTACTAGAGCAGATGGACGCTTGCAGTACCTGGAACATTAAGTTAATACTACATTTTGTAATATCATTTTTTTATGTAGGTGTCCGTGAAATATTAAAAAAAGTTATTTAAAAAATATTTCCCATAAGTAAGCACTGGAGACCAATGCTTATTTAATAACAACAACTTAAACTATTTATTAAAGATCCGTTTAGCCGTTTAGTTGTGAAAAGTTAACAAACAAACATACATAGACACAAACAATCATACACATAGAGTTACTTTCACATCCTTACTAATATTATAAATGTGAAAGTTTGTGAGTATGGTGTATGGATGTTTGTTACTCTTTTACGCAAAAACTACTAAACGGATCTGGATGAAATTTGGCACAGAGATAGATTATAGGCTGGATAGCTTATACGCTTTTTATCGCGATAATCGATACCTACGCGGGCGGAATCGCAAGCAACAACTAGTTTATAATATTAGTATGGATACCATGATAATGACAGATAATAAAAAATACTTATATGATTAATATTTCTTTACAGCTGACTAACCTGATCACTTATCCAATAGCCGTAGCCTATAAAGGGTGTGAATTGGTAAGTTATTTTTTTAAATTATTAACGGTTTTTACAGGAGGATGTATGATTGTTTATCTAATTAGATAAAAACCGTTAACTCTTTTCTTGAAGATTCTCATGCTATTTGGGTAAGCTTCGGCAGCGAGAATACATACCACAACCTGACTGTGCGTAGTTGGAAATTCCTCTGGAATCGTACAGCACGGAGGTTGAGGTTCTATATCCATTTCAATATAATAGAATGGAATTTGGCTTCTCTCTGGTTAACTACTTATACTTTGAGGTTTTAATTAAAATAAGTTTCAAGATACATATTTGCGTTGACAACATCTAAATTCAAAACATCAATATTAAACACATTGTGATACTACTCAGCAACCTATCAAAGTTTATATTGTTTGTTTATTCAAGTTAGCGACATGTATTATAAGGAAAATTAAATTTTATGTGTGAACAATGTTGTTGATTGCACATTGCACTCAGTCAAAAAGTGATTTTATTT
This sequence comes from Trisateles emortualis, assembly GCA_947095525.1. NCBI lineage: Eukaryota > Metazoa > Arthropoda > Insecta > Lepidoptera > Erebidae > Trisateles > Trisateles emortualis. The sequence goes on along the minus strand of OX352736.1, from coordinate 8,471,653 downwards.
AATTTTGTTTTTGTTATTTTCAAGTTAGCTCAAAAGTAAAGTTTTCTTCATACACACTTCACCGTAAATGTCACCATATAAAGGGTGATTTTATTAAGCTATTGCATAACTTCTATCGCGGGCCTTGAGCGTGGAGACCGAATCCAGAAATTCCGTAACGAAAATAACCTAACACCCCCCACTCCGACCGGCACAGCGGTGATACTTTTTTTAATGGCGAATTCTCTAAACGGCCAAAATAATATGTAAAATTTTTGTAAGGAGGTTTTGATCTAAGAGAATAAAAAATACGTAAAGAATAAATTAAAGGTCAAATAGTAGCCTAAAATTTAATGAATTATGGTTGAATTTCGACCACGTGTGATCACTATAATCAATTTCACATAGCATGGGTACGTGACGGTGACGTTTAGCATTTAAAATATCTAGAGATATTGATAATATCGAATTCAAAAATATCGATGATAAAAAAATCATACTAAAAAATATGCAATGGGTTTACCGCGGCAGTCCCCGAGTGCCACACGTCTTTTTTTTGTTTCTTACTACGAGTTAAGCAGGGTGCCCACGAGCAACTTAATTGCACTACAACTTTTACGCCTGTGTTACAGTCGCCGCGGGCGCACTTGCATTGCAATATATAATAGACGGACAGTTGTGTCGCTGGCCCGGTTCTCCAGTGGTCAAAAAAGTCTTCCGACTGTCGCGTCGCTACATGGGCGTACTTTCATACTAACCCATAATCTTGATGTGATGGACAACTGAATGATGGAAGAAAAAAAGGAGGTTTTGTCTTTCAGTGGGACAAAACGAGCTTATAAAAAACTGGTATATTTTACGAGTAGAAGAAAATACAAATTAGTTGCGGAGACAAAGTTACTCGTGGGCGTCCTGCTTTATAGACATAGAGTGATGGAAGAAAAATGGAGTCTGTCTATACTTATGTATGCAAATATTTTTGTTTCAGGTGAAGGCGTTAGCAGTGTCATTGTTTCCATTCAGTTAAACATAAATAAGTATTCGGAGTTCGTCAAAATAGTATTAAAATTATAATGGAAGTATATGCTTTTTTATTTTGTATCAATACCTAAGCTTTTAAGGAATAAAAGCAACCCTTATATGTCCTACTGCTGGGCACAGGTCTTCTCTATCAAGAGAGTTAAAAAAGTTTAGGCCGCTAATCAGACTGGTACAATGTCGCTTGCTAGATCAAACCTATCATTATATAGATTAACTTCAATGATATGTAAGTTTTCTCAAGCGGGTACCTAGTTATATAATTTTGAACATAAATATAAGCAATTTTCACAACAATATAATTATTTTTCTTTAAAAATTACCCTACCTCCTTGTACCTAATAATATAATCTCTATATAAGTGATGTAGGTACATATAAGTCTAGTAGGGTCCTGAGTTCGATCCCAGAATCGGGCCTTAATATATTATTGGGTTTTTCTGTCAAGAATATCAAAAATAGTTTCAAAATTTGAGAGGTTTATAGGGTATAAATTTCGCAAATTTTGAAACTATTCTTGACCGTTACCCAGAAAGCATGTAAAGCTTGGTTATACGCAAGCCCTTCTAGACAAGTGGAACAAACGGTAGTTGAATCGAATAGAATATAAAGCAAATGTATGGGATTCGACATAAGTTTACGATATGATGTCGTGGGCTAATCTCTTTTATGGGGAAAAGCTGCTGATATTGAAACTATATTTATACTCCAGAAAAGAGAAGTACGCTCTATTTACAATTTAGGAGCACGAGTTTCACTTAGAGAAAGGTTTAAAGAAATAGGCATTCTGACAGTTGCATCTCAGTATATTTTAGCCAACATCATGTTCGTTAAACAAAATTTACACCTGTTTTGTAAAAACAGTGACATTCATTCAATAAACACAAGAAACAAACACAAACTTGTTGGTACATATCACCGCCTACATAAAGTCCACAATTCATTTGTGGGACTCGGGGTACGTTTTTATAACAAACTACCTCTTGAAGTTATGAACCTACCCTTACACAAATTCAAACTAGCAGTAAAAAATCATCTTTTAAGCAAGGGTTATTACACTATTAATGACTTTCTAAATAATAATAATAATAATAATAATAAATCATTTTATTATCGCGTCGCATAAACGCATAGATATATACCTTACAGACTAACGTACATATTAATATAATCCTGTGTTAGTATTAAAAAACTTAAAACTATGTTAGTACACTTCACTTGCACTATGTCGCAGTGCGTTCGTGTGGCACTTGTCCGCGGAAGCGACGGAACACTACACCTGTCGGCCAAAAACTCTCTTCCAAGACGAGATTTAGGCAGACTGTTGGTACTCGCACCACAAAAGCCCTAAAATTGACGTTGCGTCGCGACTCCAACAGCTGCACTCTCGGCAAGTACTTGGTCTTTTTGCGTACGTAATCTGCGATGTCTTCTGTCTTCGTGGTGTAGTGCAGACGAGAAATATACACCGCAGTGTTGGGTGCAGCGGCACGCATACCAGGCTGCGCTGGAGCCGTACCGCAGCAGTTCTTGACAGGACGATGACGGCGCTTCCTCCGTTGCACCGTCACGAAACCATCCTCTTCAGCCTGGTTCGATACCTTTTCAGGTACAGGCTTGGCGGGTCGAGCAATTGGAGTGCTCTGCGTGACCGGTCGGTCAGCTGATCGCGCGGCGAGTCGGAGGGTAGCCGCGGGGACGGGGGGAATGCAGTGAGGCTCAGGCGCAGCGCATACAGCCGACGCTGCATTCCGCGGCGACAAAACTGCTGACGCGAAGCTTGCGACACTTGCGACCGATGTGTCGAGTCGGCAGGCTCCTCGGCGCATGTTCACATTACTGCACGCAGTCGATGACGCAGTTAAGGTCACAGTATTGCGCAACTCGTCGAGTTCCTTGCGCAAATCTGTGACGTTATTCTGGGATGTCTCCAACTTCTGTTGCACATCCGCTAAACTTGCCTTCAACAGAACGATGTCCTTCAGCAGGCTTGTGACGTCGACGTGGTCGAAAGTGACGGGTGGTAACTTGTGCAAGTTTTTCGCCACAAACGTTAAATAATAAAAAGTCATGGGGTTAGTTGCTAATTTTGATACAGAATTATATAAGAATAATAAATACAAATTTGAGAGACGTTTTGTGATCATTATTGACTTTCTATTTAGTTTTTTTTTTTATTATTATGTCCTGGATTGTCATGCTCACTGAAATGACATTGCTTGTGGTGTCGTATTGGCCGGGTCATTTCCTTCCCTCTAATATGGCGAAGGAAATGATGGCTGGTCCGTGCGTCATGCTCGTGAACGGGTGCTACTTGGGGTGGCTGGTACAATTGAAAGCTAAATTCATTTTTTTCCCTTTATTGTTTCCTTATTAAAATTTTTTTTTACTTAAATTTATTTTTGTGTGGTATATTGGGTTCCGTCCCTTTTTGTTAACTCATACCAAATTGTAAATGTTAAACTCTGGCAATTAAAAAGAGTGGCCCGAGTTTCTTGCCAATTCTTCTCGAGGCCCAACCCTAGTCAGCGAATTGGCCGTAGGAAAAAAAAAGTATGCTGCCATTTGTTTTTATGACGTTCATAAGTATCATGTATTTGATCTAAATGAATAAATGAGTTTGACTTTGACTTTATATAGAATTGAATTGCCGTCACATTGTCATGGTACGTTTTTTTAAAAATAAAATATTCGATTTACAATTAACACTATAAATACCAGCAAAAAGAAGTATAAGTATTTAGCGTTATTTGTATTTATTTATTATTTAATGATCTATATTAATTCCTTATTATAACACCAAAACTTTTCACTACTTTCACTTTATTATATTTAACTAAATGTTTCTGTCCATCTAAAGGTTGCATGGAAGAAATTTCTTTTAACGATATCACTGCCTATTGTTTCTTCATAACTGTGAGAAATTTATTCATATAATTACATATATAGAAGATAATTAGTCTACTAAAACAAGTTCTCTAATAAGCTGAAACTCTATTGAACTGGAGCGCCGTCCTTATAAGAGATTTGTTTTCGAGCTTCATTTGTTTGTAAGATGTCATTGTTAGAAATTCAAATAAAGATCGAAACTAAGTTGCCGTGGCGTGGTAGCGTAAAAAACATTTCAGCTACAATAGTTACATCACCCGGGCGTAACATCACCCTGTTACACAGTTATATGGACAAAATGATAGTTTCTAAGAACTTTCCTGGTGATTAAAAGTGCTTACATTGAAAATCATGGAAAGAACTTTAGGCCCGTGTTGACCCTTATCATGATCGTTTAGTACAATCAACCGTTTTAGTTCTCGTAGAAATTGTTAAAGGCACCTGAATGACGTTTCTAGCCCCACATTCACTATGCCATGCCCAATAAACTTAATACAAAAAGATTTTTAGAATTGTGGAATCCACCCGAAGAATATTTAGACATTATTACAGAAGAAAATACAAATTTAGCAGAAGTAGCACCTCGAGGAAGTACCTCGATCTTACAGGAGACCAATATAAGAACACAGCGTGGTGTGTTTGTGTTCCTGTGCGTTAGTACAGGTCTCCAGTTCTTATTTAGGAAGGCGTTTTTAAAGAAACGTATTTTTATATCAGAGTACACAAAATCAACAATGGGTGATGAAAGGAACTGGCTCGGCAACACGCGTGAGATGACCCACTTATTGTAAGACTTCATAGGCTATAAGTAGTAATTTAACTGCCTACCATCAGGCGGGTCGTATGGATAAAAGAGATCGCTATTAGTGATAGGACCGCTCATTATTGGAACAACATTTTTTTAAAGACAAATGCAACTCCCGCAAACACTTCCTCCAACCTACTCCATTCTGGTCTCTCTCTGGCTACTCTACTCCATGTTGTGCCTGCAACATGCCTGATATCTTTTTTGCTGTCTGCCTCTATTTCTTATAACTTCCCTTGGGTATCAATGTGTAATTACATTGCTCCATTTGTCCTTCCCTACGATTAAGTGTCCTGAATACTTCCATTTTAGCCTTTTTATTTTTAGGGCTACTTTCTGTACCTTGGTCTTTTTCCTAATGTTGATGTTTTTTTATTATACGCGAATAATTTTAATTGTGTAAAATACATAAATAAATGTGCAGTAGTCCGTGTGGTGACGGATTAAGAATACAAATGTCACCACCCTATTCCATCCCGTAGGTGTCGTAAGAGTCGGCTAAGGGAGTAAGTCAGGTAGACAATATCCACTACAAGAGAGGAAAACTCGAAATAAAACCCTATACCAACCGTCTAGCCAGCGTGGTATAGTAGACTAATATCCCTCCAAATTAATGGAGGAGAGCCGTGCCCAGCAGTGGGACGTTTATGGGTTGAGATGTAAATGTGCAGTACTATAAGAAACAGAATTGTATATATTTTTTGTCCGAATAAAAGGCTTTATTATTATTACAACTCCCGCACTAGGGAACAAGCCCTGTGTCGCGGCGGATTTTACAAACATGTATGTGAAGGCCCCCTCCGTAATAATGTGGCAGTCCTTCATATCATTATCTTTAGACAACTCACACGCGGCCATCTGATTTCAAACCAGGCTGAGTAACAACTGATACATATAAGGATTTTTATTATTAGCACATATTATTTCTTTGAAATTTATAATAATAATGTTTTTATTTTCTCCACAAAGGTAGTTACAAATTTACTTATAGCTAAGTAATTAGATATATACAGAAATCCTTTGTGAGAGCTGGTGTCTGAAGTAGGTTTCATACAAAAACTGTATTACAGATCACCAGGCTCTCTGCCACTATTTCTTCAAAATTTATAATATGATATAATGAATTGTTACTTACAATCTCAAGATGAAAAGAATAATGAACTCACCATTATCGTAAATACCGTATTTATTAAAATTGAAATAGCCTAGACTCACTTCTAGTAACTTCTGAAAAGGCTCTGTGACATTTCTTGGATTTCAATCCTCATTACGTAAAACGGTAGGCATTCACAAAATTTCACACACAATAAATTTCTGCCCTAGACCTGTCTTTTACCACATCTATTTGCTTGCTTATTAAATATTCATAAGAGCAAAATGTTGAATGAGCTTCAGTCAATGTGATGAAGAACCATGAAAATGTTTCGTCTTATTGTGTATTTCAAATGTTTACTTATGCGTCCAGCTGGACACAAAGAGATGGTTTTGGCTGTCATGAGTGTGTATATAAGTTTGGGTGGAGTAATATGTGACCACAGTTGCTAATATGGCGTCGACAAACATGAAACTGTTTATCCTGTTGGCTTTTGTGGTGGTATCAGCTCACTGTGCGGAAAACGTTACTACACAGGCTGCAGCTGCCCCTACTACCTCTGCTCCTACAGCTTCGACCACCTCATCCACCTCATCTTCGCAATCCACTTCTAATGCTGTGAGTTATTAATTAGGTTATTTTATTAATTAAACATAAATATTATGTATATATGCATCCAGTTGCTGTCTGCAACTCTGACCAGGTCTGAAGACGACCCGACAAGGTGGACAGATGACCTAGTCAGACCTGCAGGCAGCTACTAGATGCAGACCGCTCAAGATCGGCCTTCGTGGAAGCATATGGAGGAGAACTACGTTTAGCAGTGGACGTTAACAGGCTGAGAAGAAGAAATTTATGTAAAAACTCGGAAAAATCTGATGTGATTTTTATATGATAAATTTTAAACAGGACAACATCAAAGTTTCCCCGCCTTAAAACTGTTACTAGCTGTCGCAAAGTTGTCCGGTCCAATTTTTACATTTGTAGATATTATCTACTGATAGTATCTACATAGATCTACACAAATAAACAAATCTATTTTTTGTTCTTATTTTTAATATATTTTACTTGTACTTGTACTTTTATAACCCCAAGTTCAGACTTAAATGCACCTACTACGTATTATCTCTGCATCGGCCTTTTGGTTGACTGGTAGAGAAAGCCTCTGGCATCCGTAATAAGTCCGCCATTATACATGTTGTGTATATGAAGTTTAAATAAATAAATAAAATAAAGTGTCTGTTTGTAATATCAATTAATATTATGAGTTTCTATAAGTGCCGAGTAAACATTCACGTACCTACTCGTATGCATCATATGAATGTTTATTTATTTTATTTTATTTTCTTTATTTCGTCACTGGAAAGGCAAAATTACTGAAGTGAAAATAGGTTGTTTCGAGATAAAGCCGATCAAAGTTTTTATTTTTAGAAAAAAAATCATATCTTTTTACACAATCATCCGATTTCAATGAAATAACTTTATAAATAATTCTATTTGTAGCATGCGTTTACTGGAAGTGGTTGAAATTCGTTTTTTTTACTACTTTCCAAGATAAGTGGCGCTTCAGTAATTTTGACCCAATAACTTAGTAAGCCAAATTTTCTTAAACGCCACCAATGTAAACAACGATTGTATTTTAAAAGTACTGAACACAATACTATTAGTAAATTTGAGTAGGATGAAATTTCTTTAGCATAAATTTTAGTGTCGTGTTAGTGTATCAAAATAACTTCAAGGGAAATATTTTATACTCCTCATGTCTAGGATTTTGACTCATGAGGCGATAGGATAACTAAGTAACTTCAACTAAAATTACTTAAAATGTTTTTTTTTCGTAATCAGTTAAAATTTCTTTAGTTGAATTTTTATTACATTCAAGGTAAGCACAAATTACTTAAAGGCCATTCTTTTTTAGGCTACACAAAGGCAATTTTACTCAAGCGCCAAACTTAATATTTAATATTCAGGAAATATTTCTTGAGCGACATGAGTGAAAAATTGGCCAATAAACGCGTCGCTTCAGTAATTAGGAAAAAAAAGCAGCACCTTTTTTTAGGTTACTTAAACGCCACAAAAATGCTCTGATTGCAACGGTTCCTAGGCAGATCGACGCAGAAAAAATCGCTGATTCCGAATATGTATATAACTCAATTATGCCCACTTTGTATGACAGAAGTAATTTTGCCTTTCCAGTGACGATTTTATTTTTTCTTAGGAAAACCAACAGCTAAAATAACAAAGTAAACAACATATATAAAAATACAGAGAGCCATTAATAGGTCTTCACAATTAGATGTAGCGTAAATCTAAGAAATTATATCAGTCTTAACACTCGTAATAAAAGAAATTACATTTTTTTTTGAATGAAAAACTTTAAAAATACTATATAAAAAAAACTAAAACTTAATAACAAACAATAATAAACTAACTACTCACTGACTAAGTAACCGTCTTGCCGACGCCACGCTAGTGTTAAACAGATCAAGATCTAAAGTATTAGAAACCTCATTGTACCTATTACTCGCTCGCCGAATAAATGCATTCTGTCTGTAATTGGTAGACGCATGAGGCAGATGTAAAATGCCTTTACTTGGCACTTATACCAAAAACGCAATTTTTTAAATTAAAATATAGCATAGGACAGCACACTAGATTTTTCCAAACTTTCATACTTACCAAAGTGCCGTTCTAGTTGACGCACTTACCAGCAAATATAAATTGTATTTTTATAAAAGATTACTAAATATATTTATTTTCCTTGACAGCTGACTGACCTGATCAGGTATCCATTTGTCGCACTATCCCAAGGGTGTCAATTGGTAAGTTCCCAATCATTTTTTATGTAATAATTGGAATTTAGCTCCTTCATTTTATTTTTAATGGCCTAAAGACATTTAACACCGACTTTTACTGACTAGTTTGGGGTCAGATGGCTGTGTGAGTTGTCTCGAGATCCAAACTAATATTATTATAACGGCAAAATATTATACCGCCTGTACAATGGGCTGTGTTCTGAGGAATTGTTCGAGATGATGCACACGGTCACATTCTATCAACGCACCTCTCGCTACCGACAAGGAGTTCATCCTCGCATCCTTGCACCTCAAACATGCCGTACCGTGAGATTCCAGAGGAATTTCTTAACACGTACCTACGATTAGGCTGTGGAGTGAGCTGCCGAAGTTTTTCCAAGAGACTATAGCATGGGGTTCTTCAAGAAAAGAGTTATAAGGTTTTTAAAGGGTCGACAACGCGTGAGTGACAACCCTGGTGTTGCAATCGTCCATAGGCTACGGTACCTGCTTCATCAGGCGGGCCGTATGCTTGTTTGCCACCTTGGTAGTATAAAAAAAAAGAAAGTACTTAACTTTGTTTGTCAGTCAGTTAGTTTGTATAGTACCTTTTTACGACTTAGCAGCTAAGCGGATCTTAATAAATTTGGTAAGACCATTATGGTAACTTGAATAACATATGATAATTTTATGTACTTAGCGACATTATATTTATAGCGATAACACTATTATTATGCACACACTTGTGCACTATAATATCTCCCGCGCAGATGGCAAGTCTCCGTTGAGATAAGCCGCCGTGACCGAAATTCGGTTAGGAGGACATTATTATTATTATATATAATCATTAAGACTTATTGTTATTTTATTTTTGTTTCAGGTATCAGCATTCGCATCATCACTTTTTACACACAAATTTTCATAAAATATTACCTGCTATAGTCATGTAAGTTGTAATAAAATGTATATAAAGGAAATTAAACTTATTTTATTACCTACCATATTTCCAATTATCTAATCCTAATTGTTATTAAAATTATACCCTTGCAACGTAAATTACTCATCTTTAGGTACTCAGTAGGTAGGTATACTTATATTACCTGCCAGGTTTTATAAGATTGGGTAGAGCATATACGATACGGTATACTTATAATTCAATCAATCAATCAGCCTATCACAGTCCACAGCTGGACATAGGCTCTCCAAACACGCGCCACAGCACACGGACACTCTAGGACACGTCTGCTCCATCGGCCGTCGGTCCTTCTGCAGATGTGACCAGCCCATTGCCACTTCAGCTTGCTAAGTCTGCGAGCTATGTCGGTAACTTTGGTTCTTTGTCGGATTACCTCGTTGCGAATTTTATCCTTCAAAGAGACTCCGAGCATAGCTCGCTTCATAGCCCACTGTGCGACTTTTAATTTGTGGACTAGTCCTACTGTGAGCGTCCACATCTGGGCACGTACGTCTTACTTATAATTATGGTAATCTTATTAAACATAAGTTAAATATTGTAAAGCATAGCGCAGGGGTGCAGTCTATAATTTTATTCTAAATTGCCAGGAGAATTTAAAACAATAATAATATATCGTTTGCATAAGTTCAAAAATAACCTTCGTGCACGACTGATGGAAAAATGTTATTATAGTATAGAAGAGTACTTACAATATAAATCTTTGTGACATTTTTCGTAAACAGTGGTGATTGCCAACTAGGATATTAGTTTAGTGTCAAAGGAATTATTTATTGATCTTATTCCTTATTATATTGACATTGTTTTTTTTTTCTATATTGATATTCACCATTGTTGATCATCATCATCTTTTCTCAATTTATTGTAAGAATCTTAAATATTGTGATCTTTATTATTTTGATTTAATTAGTTGATAGTTATGAGAGACACAAATGAAATTTGGTTATAAATAAATGAAATGATATGAAATTAGCTTACGACTCTCGCCAGCTTACACCTAGGTGCGAGATGCCGTGCACCGTGCAAAGAGGCGTATGTCCAGTTGTGGACTGCATGATGATCATAATCATGTAATAATACAGTACATTTTCTTCATTTCTGAAGGAATTATCAGATCCTATGAAGCGATATGGAGAAGTATATTAGGTATCTAATAAATGGCGATATGTGTATGTGTAATTGTGATCAATTTCAGGCCCATTTCTGGTAGGCACTGAGCATTTTTTGACAGGAAAAGACAATTTCACTTTACCAGGGATCCAACTTAGAACTCTTAAAACGGCAGTCGTACGTCTCATATTATTCGTACTAAGCACAAACAGCAGAAGAGTGTAGTGACTAGCCCGCAGTTTTGCCTACGCATACAATGCCACAAAAACTTTATTTTTTTAAGTAGGTAGATTAAAATGTAGCTTATGCTATTTCAGACTATAATCAATGTCTTCAAATTTCATTTAGACCGTTAAGCCGTTTTGACGTGATTGAGTAATAAAATCTACCCATCCAAACATATGCATTTATAATATTAGTAGGTTTTTAATGCACAGATAATTTTGATATATGAGCTCAAAACTGATAAATAGAAAAACACACTGTTATAACAAAATAGTATCCTATGTATTTTTTGAAAAGCGAATACTTACAAAAATGTAACGGCCTCCAGTAGAACCGATTGCAACGGAATATCATCTGACCTCCATAATCCAATTTTTGTGTGTGTCATTTCAAAGTTTGAATAATCACCGCGATACAAGGATTATATATTAGCGCGAGAGTCGTTTTAAAAAAAAAAGTGGTTGCCTTGTGGGTGATTTATACGCATGTCCATATATGATCCTGGTTGCGATGCCCACGTTGTGCAATGTGTTATTAAGATGTCTGTTAGAAAATAATTTGACACAATATTTTTATTATAATAGCAAACTATATTATTATATGTAAATTGCTGCTGGGCATGGGTCTCAGGGGTACAGGGTTCAGGCCTTAATTCACACACGTTGGCCGAATACGGGTTGGTAAATCAGTCATGTCTTAAGAATTTCTTCTAAGACTCTGGTTTCCTCACAACGTTTTCCTTCACCGTTAGCAGATGGCGAATCATTTTATTAGTACATATAAACTCCACAAAGTGAAATTCACATTGGTAGTGCCACCCGGGATCAAACTCGCACCTCTTGCGTACAAGTCGGTTACTTTCCCACTTGGCCACCACCGCTTATTATTTCTATTAAATCAATCTATCTCAAACTAGCGGCCCGCCCCCACTTCGTCCGAGTTAAACTATTTTAAACGCAACTTTTTTTTTTCATAAGAACCTTCTCCTGACAATAACAAACACACCAAAAAAAGAAATACTGAAATCGGTCCAGCCGTGCACGCGTGATGCCGTGACCAAGGGAAATAGGGATTCATTTTTATACGAGTACTAGTGGCCCACCCCGACTTCGCCCGGGTTAAACTATTTTAAACGCAACTTTTTTTTTTCATAAGAACCTACTCCTGACAATAACAAACACAACAAAAAAAGAATTACTGAAATCGGTCCAGCCGTGCACGCGTGATGCCGTGACCAAGGGAAATAGGGATTCATTTTTATACGAGTACTAGTGGCCCACCCCGACTTCGCCCGGGTTAAACTATTTTAAACGCAACTTTTTTTTTTCATAAGAACCTACTCCTGACAATAACAAACACAACAAAAAAAGAATTACTGAAATCGGTCCAGCCGTGCACGCGTGATGCCGTGACCAAGGGAAATAGGGATTCATTTTTATACGAGTACTAGTGGCCCACCCCGACTTCGCCCGGGTTAAACTATTTTCAGCTCAAATTTCTTTATTTTTTTACATAAGAACCTTCTCCTGACAATAACGAACATCGCAGAAAAAGAATTAGCGAAATCGGTTAAGCTGTTCTCGGGATTTGCGCTTAGCAACACATTCAGCGATTCATATTTATATTATAGATTGTGCGGTCAAAAGATCATACATACATCAAAAGTCATTATATTATTATATAAATCTGCAACAGGTACTTTACATTGTAATTATATCTCATATAAGTCAGTGACGTCACAAGCACCCCAATACATATCCTTAATGAAAATATACATTTATTGTTTACAATATTCATTATGAACTTTCTTGGCGCTCATATTTAAATGTTGAAACATTTAGACACGCAAGACATTTCAAAGAGTCTTTTATTTTACTTTGCTGACGTATTTCGATATTGTTATACTTATAACGTATATACTGTACATAAGTACAGTATAAAGTATAAAGCAAGTGCTTAAATATAAACAATAAATAACCTTTAATGCCTAACAGAAATTAACATCTCATTAGAGGGTTACGACAACGTGGTAAAGAAAATTCGTCATCGTAACTAAAATAGTTGAGGCAACGATATTTTACACTAGCCTTCATTGTATATTACCTAAGACCGCGCGCACGTGGTCCCCGTAAAATCTATGCATCTTTTGGGAATAATATCTGTATTTAATAATGTTACTAAAATTGGTATAAAATTAATGTAGACCAACAAATTTATTTTAACTTATCTTGCACCAGTTTTAGACCCACCCAGGCGTTGTGCGGATGTTATTGATATACCATCAATATGTCAGACTTGTCCAGTAGATTTTCCCAGACAATGACAAACATCCTCAAAAACACCCAAACTGTTGAGCCGTATTCAAGTGATGCTCCGTTATGATGCGGAAAATGATTTTATAGTTTATAGTGCTTATTAAATACAAAGGTATATATAGCATTAAGTAAAATAAATCAAAATGCTAATAAGTATAAATATTTGAAAAAAAAACACTCTGTTTTGTTTTTTTTTTTCAAATATTTATATTTCTTTAGATGTGATGTCACGAAACTTAGAACCCCTCACACACCTTGTCATACATACAATGTCAAACTTTGCACGCTCCCTCCCTCCCTTTATCGTGTGACAAATCACAAACTAATGACAAAACATAGTGTGTTACAAACTTACGAGTACTAAAGCTCACATTGTAAGCTCTGATTTTAAATTTAGCGGCATACGTGCAAGAATAGCAGACAAACAAATATTCCAATTATAGTTTTTAAAATATTGTAAATTGTATTTTGTCTATCCACTAATACTAGCAGTAAACCCTACTATTGTTACTAACTCTTTGGAATTCTTTCCAAAATAAGTGATATTATTTATAATAATTATTTATATATATTTATTATTACTAATAATAATAATAATAATTTCAGATAATATTTCATAGTATCACGACCTCTTGAAAGACTGAAAACATAAGAGGTTAAAATCTAACATGGCAAAAATATGATCGGATATAAGGATATCCGATCATATTTTTGCCATGTTAGATTTATTTAGCCCATAATTATTATGGACTTACATGTAACTGTGTATACACACAATTTAAGATGAATGTCTAAAGGTCCTATACGACCTATTACTTTAGTTTAAATTTAAAAAATAGGTATAGTGTACCTCCTTTGTGTGAGGTCAATGGCAGTACGTCAACCTCCGCGCGGCTGCCAAAACGACCACATTGGAGCTGAAGCCACCTGGTGCTAGCTCCTTGTAAAATGTACGCTCTTAATATATTGTCAATAAGTAATGTGTGAAATCTCTTAGGCAACATATTTTTAGTAAGGCAAGAGTAAAACGTTTTAAAGTAAATTCAGAATAAGACTAAGTTTCTAGAGATAAAAATAATGCCTTTTTTATACGATGTAGGTGGTAAACAAGATACAGCTCGTGTGATGGTAAGCAGTTACCGCAGCCTATGGACGCTTGCAATACCAGGTGAATCACAGATGCGTTACTGTGTTGAATGTTTGTATCAAAATGATCGTATCGTATCTCATTCGGGCTAGCCAGCTTGTGTGTTGCCCTGCCTCGCTTAATAAAATCTAAGTAGGTATTCGTGTAGCCGTTTTAGTTTGTCAGACTTTGTATAATACTTAGATCGATATCAATACGAAGCACTATGTAAGTTGCTTTTAGAGGTTTTCTTAATGTAAAAGTCTGAAACTTCTTATATAAATTACTTGGAGTTTTACTAAGAGGCCTTTGTGCATGACGTCTTTCAGCTGAGGTGATGATGTTCGGCGAGGCTTAGAAATAATATTAGTACAGTATAAACGTCTTTGCAAACTTTCAATTCATACCAATCCAGTACATAGTGATACGTCTAGTATTGCAAGCGTCCATAGGCTACGGTAACAGCTTTTTTTATATACCTACTACTTAGTGATGGCAAACAAGCATAAGGCCCGCCTGATGTTAAGCAGTTGCCGTAGCCTATGGACGCTTGCAATTGTGTTGCCAACCCATTTTTTACACCAGGGCCTTACGATGGAAGTATCCCAGGTATAGGAATACATTCCTTTCAAAACGCATCCCTAATTAATGAGCGCTGGAGACCTGCTTACTATTCGGCGGGCCTAATGCTTCTTTGTCATCTACGTAGAATAAAAAAATATACTTTACAGAATATGCTAACAATAGAACTAGCATTTACTATCACGCTGTCAACAATTACATTCACACTACCGAACCAACAAACAATTTTTATTTATGGTACATCGCGTGAAAAACCAATACTCAACACGTTTGACCTGACGTCATATTTTTACGTTCTTGTTTAGCGAGGGATGCGAATTTCACAGCATTTTTTATAAAACAAAGTTAGCATGACAACGAAGCCATTCCTTTTTTATTTGGCTCGAAAACTTTATTTATTAGAATTTCTAACTATATTTTTAGACTGAAATTCATATCTACATAGCATGCAATGTATGCAAGACTGACTAGATGGATATAGGTAATCTATTTGTATACAAGAAGAACTTGACTGGACGTATCAGCGCACAGCCTAAACGCCTAGACAAACGACAGGGCCGTGAAAATTTGCATACCAGTTCCCTTTACACATTTTGGAAGTTTGGTCAAGGTAATGAAAGTATGAATGAAAGTCCGTAATTTTTAGGCCAAAGATTTCTAGGACATGAATGGGAGCCCAGGACCTAAACTGAAGTCCAGGTCCTGAGCTGACGTCATCAATCGGCTGCCTGCAACGTTTAGCAGTTAGTTGCAGTCGTGTTTCAGGTCGTGGTCGCCACCTTAAGACATATTTGCTATAACGGCCATCGGTTCCTCTACTAATGACTGCCCTGTTGGTCTAGTGGTTAGTGACTCTGACTGCTACGCCGGAGGTCGTGGGTTCGATTCCCACCCAGGACAAATCTTTGTGAGATGAGCACGAATGTTTGTTCTATGTCTGGGTGTAATTTATCTATAATATGTATGTATTTAGAAATATATAAGAATGTTTATCAGTTGTCTGGTTACCATAGTACAGGCTCTACCTAGTTTGGGATCAGATAGTGATTTATTATTTTTTTTTTTTTTATTTATTCGGAAAACCAACAGTTTTACAAAAATCATAAAAAAACAATATCAATAGTAACATAAAACCAAAGCTGTCCCGAAAATAATATTATTATTATTACATTTACTAATAATATGAAAGCGAAAGGCTGGCAAACAGGGTTACCCTGTTTGCCTGTTGCGTTTTCACGCCTAAGGCTGCCATCTACAAGTGTCGCGTATAATTGTCGTAAGTAACCACTGGGGAGTATAGTTCTGTTATAGTTTGGGTTTAACTGGCAAAAAAATTCTGGTATGAGTTAGAATGTTGCTAGCTCATCCAGGACAAATCTCTGAGAGATGAGCACAATTCTTTGTTTTATATAAGTATGTTCACCAGATATCAGAATAACATATAGGCTCTGTCTAGTTTGGGATCAAAAGGAAGGAAAGACAAGATACTAACACCGCCATGGACTCCCAAACTGAATTTATACTACGACAAGATTTTATTTCGACAACATGGAACTACAACACGTCTTTGCTGTAGTTTCCCTTTCCTTATACCCAGTCCTGAAAGAATGTGTCTTGACACGGAGTACAATAGGATGGTAGCAGCCATGTACTCCATGTTTGTAGCTGACTAGATGTGTATGGATTCCATTTTTAATTTTTTAAAGTACCTTTTTATCTAAAACAATAGGACGATAAAATAAAAGGTTTTGTTAAAACGATTTTAATATCACATTGATATATTTTTTATTTATTGAGTCTACGAATTATAATATGGCATCTGTATCTTTTGTATAACAAAAATATTCTTTGTTCATAACTAGGTATTTTTCTTAACTTATGATTTTTTTTGTAAAACAGTGGCATTAGAGATATGGGAAAATGCGTAGCAAAGAACAATTTTACAAAATGTATTTTCTATACGATTTCTTGACGGGGAATAAAAAGGTTGATCAATTTTAGTTCCCAGACGTACGACATACGTATACGTAATTTGGTAATCCGTTAGTAATATAATACCAAGCCATAATTATGTTTTACTGGTCACCTGTCCTATCCAGTTTACCAAGATCAAGTAGCTTAAAAGATTTATGATTTTTCTTTCCGTTGATTTTAAAAGTGTTCTTTTCTGCGCACCCCAATATAAAAAAAACTAAAATTAAAATCAATTTACAAACTAACGCATTCAGTTAACAGACAAGAACTCGGATAATTTTCTTAACAATAAACGTTTATCTTATACTCAAGCAAATTAATTGAATATATAAGTATATAAACAAAATTCATTCCTTTTCAAAAGAAATAATATCTAATTTCTGTGTTCAGTATTATAAGCAAAGATACAATGAAGTTACGCCTGATGTTTAATATTTATATATCTCCACGATATATAAATTATTTAAGGACTAGATACATACAGTGCATTGATACCATTAAATAATTATATTAATAGATTATAATTAACATTACAATGTTAACTCCAAATTAAAACAAATAAACTTGAATATCAAGTTTTAATTATGTAAATGAAGATGCTCTGATAAATTATATTAACAATGAGCATGGAATTTCGATTGATTCCTTCAGCAACTATTATTTTTCTACATTGTTTTACAAAATGTCTATGATATACAATACAACACATCGATAATAATTTTACTTAGCAAGTAAGTAGATATAATATGTACTTTGTTTGTATGGAAAAAGTTATGCCTATATATATATAAAGTTTTAAAACATATATACCGTATTTATTAACTGTAAAACGTCAAATATATAGGAATGTATATCTGTACAAGAAATATTATATTAATATTTATAGAACTGGTGGGCTAAAGAATGTAAATACTGACTTCATTCATTCTATCCAATTACAAAGTCCTACGACAAAATATCACATCATCCCACACACGCCTTAACCATGTCATAATTATACTGGTTTAATGGCACATGCATTTTGTTGCCATATTTACCATCCACGCTTTTATAAACAAGACATATTCTACGAAATATGTTTTTATACAACGATTCATATAAAATATATTATAAAGCGGAGGTCTGGCAACCCATAACTTGGCGGATATCATATCCGCCGAGGTGGCCACAATTTATTTTCTGTGCCAACACTATTTGGCTATCTGCTCTCTGCATTATACACATTTAAACATACATAAAATACATCTAGATACAAACCTATTAACATGAAAGAAGATAAAAATAAAAATAAGCATGCTACATGAAATTGAGCTGAAGGCGATTATAGAAAAAGAAAATGAATTAAAGACAAAGATAAAACATTAATAAAATATAGATATTGAATAGATTCTTATTCATTTCGAATAAAGAGATCAAAAAATAATAGTACTACAATAATATACTTATGATACTCGTGGAATTGAGGTTACTACTGCGCAAGAAGACAAGATAAACAGTTTTTAGACGAAAAAACTTCAGTTTCATCGTTGAGCCTCAAGTTTTTAGATTTGTGTTTTAATTTATGACAAAGAAAGTAATATTGGCAACGTGTAAGTTTTCTGTTAGCGTCTGATATTGCAAGTCGTCAATCTAACGATACTGGCTAACTATCAGGAAGGCCGTAGGTTTGTTTGTTTATTTAGAGCGTCACAGTGAAAGAACTTCGTTCGTAATGTCTTCTTCTATCGTAGTACCCGCCTCAATGCCTCAATTACTCATGCAAACAATAACATAAAAAGAACTCTATATATATTATAATGAGATTAACTTATAATGTAAATCATTACGAAATTATTTGACTAGACCGTTCGATATATTAACATACGCACGATTAATATCTTTAGGCTTATTCTCAATATCGACGACTGTAATATACGTTGGATTAGTGACAGCCGAGTTACAGATTTCATTCTTAACATTATTTTGTTTGATTTCAAATACTTCGTCTGTTTCTTCATCGATCGTTGGACATGTTATTGCGATGTTTGGTGATGTGCTGCCTTCGTGGTCGGACTCGGAACCGCTCCTGGCTGGCAAGTTGTTTAAAGTCAACATGGGCGTCAGCTCAGATCCGCAACTACTAGTATCGGACTCTTTCGGACTGAACTTACGAGCATCGAAATCAAATTTGTTATTTTCAAGTCGTGGACTGAATATAACTTGTCGCGTCCCAGGATTCATTTTTAGATAGCCATCATCATCTGAAAAATTTTAAAAATAATATTAGGACATAATAAAAAAAAACAAATGGTTTTATTTAATACAAATAAGCAAGCTTTATGGAATGGAAGAAAAAAGGATTTAGTTTCGTGTAATGTGTAAATAATTGTGCTAAAATCAACATAGTTTCCGTTTTCAGTAATATTGATTACAGTGGTAGATTTATCGCGAGAAGATTTGGGGGTATCAGAACTCGTTACCCGGTTCGTTCGTTGGATAAAAATATAATATAAGAATTTAGAAATGTGTGTTGGAGTTCATTTCAATATATAGGCATAATAAGAATTAGTTGAGCATGTGACTGAGTGTAGGCAGAGACATTTTTAATTGACCAAGCGTCGCATTTTAGTAATATGAAACATTAGTGTCTAAAATGGTGTGGATATAAAGTTAAAAACCTAGTTTGTTATCTATCTCTCAAAAATATCTCGTTGCTAACCATAACATTTACCAAGCATATGCAACTGACGTCATTGTGAACCCAATTAGGCAAAAGTAGTAGATCAGTGTCTAAACTAATTTGCAGGTAATTTGTTAACAATATGACAGCCGTACCTACTAGTTTACTCGTTGTAACTATCATAAAGCCTGGCTGAATATTTTAAAAACATGTATTGCAGAGTTTGGTATCAATTTGTCATTGGAAAGGCAAAGCTACTACGGAGAAAAGGAAAAGAAGCTTTACGGTTAGATATTAAAACTATAACTCTCACTTCTTTAAAAGAACCATTTATTCGTCAATGAACTGCAATTTAAAAAAATGTACGTGACGAAAATATTTTTTGTGACATAGACATTATTGAATGTCTACGTCAAAAAAAATATTTTCGTCACGTGTATCTTTTTTATTTCTGGTGCTGTCGCTAGAGCCCCAACGCTATCTAAAGCTTCTACACACACCATTTGCCGTCAACTTTGTGCTGTGGTGGAGTCAGCCGCGGGCATATAGCCTCATAAACAGAGGCTTGTGTGCAGCGCGTACGGCCGACCTTGCCCACGCTAAGACTAAACCATTAATTAAACATGACTAGGGTGCATTTATTGTGAAGCTAATATTATTTGCATGTGTTTGTGTGCAATGGTGTTAAACATAAAATGTACCTACTATTTACACGATGCATCTTTCATACCTTTTTCAAGTTGAACTGCTGCATGGAAATATTATGAATGATTAAGTATATAATCTATATTACTGGTAATTAAAAAGAATACTTACCAAGCTTAGGAGTCGTAGGGAAGAAGCTTCTGGTTTCGTTTACGTAGTGATGTGGGCTGGGTGTAACCAGATTGTTGTAGTCAGGAGCATTCACTAACGTCAAGTAATCTTCGTGTCCTGATGGCTTCGCATTCATATTTAGGTATGTTGAGTTTAAGTCCACAAAGTGCTAGAAAATAAAATGAAATTATTATAAAAATCTACAGGATTGTTACAAAAACGATATTTTTATAAAAAATATCGAAAATAGAAAATATCCTCTAATAAAATTAATGCTAACAAATAATATTTTCTCACGGCGCCATCTATTAAATTCGGTCAGAACTCTTACCATAGCTACGTACATGAGGTAGGTACAACGCAAACCCTTAAGAGATTCTATTCACGCCACATAGATGGACAATTCGTTATCCTGAGTATTCTAGGGTATTTTAGAAGTCTGTAAATAAATTTTAACCAACCGAGTAACCAAGCCGAGTGAACGTAGGTTTCTGCTCCCAGCATTTCAGCAACACTTTAGCAGATTTTGAACATTAATTTTGTACCGTTAGAAAGTTAAACAGCAAACAAAATTATTGATTTAAAATAAAACAATTGTATAATCTCAAAACTGTATTCGAGTTACTTAATGTGGCTATATCAAAAAGTTTTTAAATAATGCCACGTTTCTTTTACTTCATTATGTAAATTATCCCTCTTCTCCTACGTGAGACTACTATAACACGAAATGGTCAAACCCAGAAACTGAACTTTACTTGAACTGGGAGAATAAGAGGTAGTCAATACAGAATTAGTCAATTTAAGTATCAAGTGATGATTGTGATGTTGCGGGCAAAAGATAATATTGTAGTGATTAATTGATCTTGCTGGATCATACATAATAACAAAAAAAAATAAAGACTTACATTCCTGACGTTGTCTTCTAGGAAACCACCGATTATCTCCTGGAGCCGAGTGAATGTAGGTCTTGCTGTAGGCTTCTGCTCCCAGCACTTTAGCATTACTTCGTACAATCGATCGTCTGCGTATGCCGGTTGGGGTAACCTTTTCCTGTAAAACACATTATCTATACTACATACGAGTATATTTTAAGGAGATAAAAATTGTGAGTTTGTGATGTTGTAGAGGGTAATCTCTAGATCCATTAAACCGATTTTGAAAATTCTTTGACCAATAGAAAGCCACGATATTTGTGAGTGTCATAGGCTATATTTTATTGACAAATACACTATGGGACTTTGGGAAAAACCACATATACATATATATTGAAAATAAAATATTTGCTATTATTTATGATCTGAAAGGCATCGGTTTTGGTGGCTTAACACTCCAATGCGCCAACGACATGCACATGCCTGATAATAAAAAAGGTTGAATAGATAGATAGACATTAACTCTCTGTTGTTTACAAGGGGCTGCCTTATCGCTAAAAGCGATATCTTCCATGCTTAGTAGCCTGAATAGTAGATAGTATGATACTTAGGTAATTATAAAGAATAGTAACAATAAAAAGTTATTGGTCTTACCCTTCAGTCAACCACCGCAGCAAGTCAGAAGTACTGAAGTTCGGATAGGGAGTCTTGGCTAGTGAGAAAAGCTCCCATAAAACCACTCCGAAGGACCAAACGTCTGACTGAGTGGAGAATATTCGGTCAGTCATGCATTCGATCGCTAGCCATTTAACTGGAAGTAGGGTCTGGAATAAACACAAAATAAAATATTAAAATCATACTTGTATTCTTACATCGGTTTCGTTCTTTATTTAATAATTTTTTTGTTAGTTTAAAATTAAATTATTTACAAATCAGGGTTCTAGAAAACCTTGCAATTGCAATAATAATGAAACTACTAGTTAAACTTACGTTTTCCTTCTTTTGATATTCATCGTTCTTGTAAATACTCCTAGCGAGACCGAAGTCGCAAATCTTCACTATGTTATCATCGGCTAACAGAACGTTTCTTGCAGCTAAGTCACTGTGAAGAACCTGAAAATTACGATCATCAAAAATATTAATTTATGTCACAAAATGTCAATAAGAATAAAACAGTGAAAAGGCCTAGAGCCCCTGGCGAAAATTTGGCAGGAATCTCAAACTAATATAATAATAGCAACCCATATATGTCCCACTGCTGGGCACGAGTCTCCTCTCCTCTATCAAGAGAGAGAGAGGGTTCAGACATTAATTCACACACGCTAGATTAATGCGGGTTGGTGAATCTGTCATGTCTTTAGAATTTCTTCTAAGACATGTGGGTTTCCTCACGATGTTTTCCTTCGCCTCAAATTATCAAACTACTAAATTATTTTAATTTTGGATTCCAAAATCGACCTTAAATAAAATTAAATTTTGTATTTCCTAAACTTTCTACAATTTGTTACGTTAGCGTTGCCCTAATATTGCTTGGGGCAAGTTTATGGAATGTACTAACCTTCCTACTGGCAAGATACTCCATTCCTCTCGCGATCTGGAAGGCCCACGCGAGTAGATCACGAGACGTGAGCGGTCGAGGGTTTCGCCCGTCATACATATTATAGTCGCTCTCGTAATTCGATCTCCATGCAGGTTGCACGTACCCATCAGATACTGTAAGTGCCAAATTAACTTACATGACATATATAAACCAATGAATGAGATATTATAAGAATATGGAAAAGGACTTGGAATAAGCATGCATTTCACTCTAGTACTTACTATTCTATTCTATTTTGCTATAAACTATGCGCAGTGGTTTCAGAATACCTATCTACTAATCATAGACGGAGGCAGCACAGTATAGTGCTGCTTAAATAATTTTGGATATACTTACAATCAGGACCACAGCGTAATTAATTTAATAAATCATTTTTGAGCTACTAAGTATAATTAATATTCTACGTTTTTAATACTTTTCAAACATAAGTTTGGCCGCCTACTTCATCTGCATTATTATTTGTACATTTTAAAAGTTAAATAGTAAAATAATTTTACAAAATTCTTTTGCTTCATTTTTGTAACAGAATTAAATGCAGAAGTCATTTTGCGCAATGTACACTTAATTGCAAAAAAAAATCTGGTATTTATTATACATTTCGCAAGCTAGGCCACAGATTACTAAATAGTTACTACGTAAGCTAGGCATAATATAGCATACACCTTCCTTCCCCGGGTATGCAGAGCAGTATCAAACCCACGTCTCAGGTTGTGAGCCTATTTGACAATAGGCTCACAACCTGAGACGTGGGTTTGATATATAACATTCCAGACTCCATCCAGGCTGATAACGACATCCAGCGATGAAAACTCATAAGAACCATTTCGTTAATATTTATGCGTTTTTAAATTTATGTACTTGTAAGGCAAGTATTAGTTTAATCAGATGCTTTCAGCGCCATCTAGGACCCGCAATGGGAACATCGCGTTCAAACATAAGTTCGACAATTTACGTCTGAGCAACATAAAGTAACTAAATTTTGTGTGATGGTTTTTACTGCTGAGTGACAAATTAAAGGCAATTATTTGAATGTAAACTTGGCATTTTTTATCCGACTCGTTAAATAAGTGGAAAACCGGTAGTCGATTCAAATAGAATAGGAAGCAAATGTGTGGGATTAGAAGTAAGTGTACGACATTATATCGTAAATGTCAAATTCCATACATTTGCTTTCTGTTCTATTTGCTTCGATTACCGTTTATGCCACTTGTCTAGAGGGGCTGAGCAATTAATTCATGCGACAAAGTAAGTTATTCATCCGACTGGTGTGGTGACCAAAACCTCCACACATCAGGCCTATGAATTACCATTGTACAAACTGACGTAGAAAGACACTCTACAACTAACTGTTTATCTTAAACTATTTTAGAGATATGTAAAACAAGATCTTCCTCGTTCCATTTTAGTAAGTAGGTACCTATTATTAAAAAAACGTTATAGTTTATTTAAGCAAATTAAATACAATATGTACCTATTATTATATTTATATATTTTTTTAAATTGAAAATTATGATTTCCTCCCTCTCTTCCTCTCTTTTCTGACACTCTAGACAAGTGGCATTGAACGGTATAAACGGTAGTCAAATCGAAAAATCAGAAAAGTATATGTACGGGATTTGACGTAAGTTTAGACATTAATCCCAAACAAATCCCATACATTTGCTTTTTTCATTTTTCAATTCGACTACCGTTTATACCAATTCTCTAAAGGGCCTAGTCTTTTCATTTTATTCTACATCTCTAAACGCTACACTCTGTGACTACACTACTCTCATATATTACAAAATCTCCAATAATACTACGGCTGTATTAAAAATGCTTTGTAATAAACTCCTAACCACTTGCAGAAGTTTTTATTATATTATATTTTTATTGTAATGAGGAAAAACGCTTTGCAATTAAAGCACAAAATATATACCTACACATAATTTATTAGTCAGTTTACAAAAATGCTCAACAAAGCTCAATAATATAGCCGTAGTATTATAAAAAAAAATAAAAAAACATTGGGTGAATAAGCAACAGGGATAAAATTTTAGCCAATACAAAAATATTTAACATCCTCGAAATATATTTACCTCTTACTAATTCCAATACTTGCTGTTTTGGATTGTCTGGCAAAAATTAGAATACGATTTAGATGAATATTTTATCAGTCTATAATAATAATTCAACCAACTTTAGACCTGCCCTAGGTCTAAAGTCTACCCAATACAGAATAATTCTCATCACTCAGTAAACCAATGTATAGAGAAAATCTTTATTCTATAAACAGTGAAAGCAGGGTTTTAACATCCTTAGAGCGATTTATTTTAGATCTTAATTTGAATTCAGTAGATACAACAATTATTTACCTTATAGCAAAGTAATAAAAATAAAATTTTATTTCAAATTAAGATTTAAAAAAAAATCTTCGTAAGGTAAACTTGGTACGGTTCCAGGTGTAGTATCTAATTACATGATAAATAAAACGACATTCAAAGCTACAGCCAGTGCAAACTTACTAAACAGCCTCGATAAATATTTACCTTTTACTTGCGATTTCGTCTGTTGCCGATTAGTATCCTCTGGTAAAAATTAAAATGATATTTTACTGATATATAATGATATAATATTGTTTATCACCTATCAAAATAACAACTACTGTTTATCAATTTTTGTGTATTGTTTGCCCCAGTCTGTCACAGATTTTCTAAAACTTCAAAAATTTATACTAATATTATAAAGCTGAAGAGCTTGTTTGTTTGGTTGAACGCGCTAATCTCAGGTAGTACTGGTTCGATTTGAAAAATTATTTTTTTGTTGAATAGTGCATTTATCCAGGAAGGCTATAGGCTCACGCTATGATCAATAGGAGCGGAGCAGTAGTGAGATATGTTGCAAAATCGGGGAAAATATTCCAAATTACCACGCGAACGAAGTCGCGGGCGACCCCTAGTTATATATAAACTTAGATACAGGTAAACTAACTTAATAGGTAATGGAAAGATAAATCGCAGTAAGTGCAATAAATGAAGCCTAAATTTCCAAATAATGTCAATTAATTACATAAGTCGATGCGTTAATCAAATTGATGATGATAAGTCAAAATCCTATATAAATTTTAATGGTACTAGTAAGCATTTTTTTAAATTTAAATATCCAATATAAAAATACTTGGTTTTATAAAATAATATCTACTTATGAGGCTGTTATAGGATTTATCTGAAGCAAAAAAGAAGCGCTTCTAAGATCCACGCAGAGCTTCTTATTTGTGATATTATATTTGTAAGCATGAGATAATTGTATGTTTGGTAATTTATTTATCTATGTTTATTGCGCAGCAAAGTTGCATATGAAGTACTTGCTCAAAGCGTTCAGGTAATTGAGAGACAGTTGCATTGATGGTATAAAAAACTTTTTTTAATTTAGGTATAGATGCTCACGCATTTTCTGTTGTTATTCGTATAACAATAAAACAAAGATAATACAAAAAAGAAAACAAACAAATTTCACACTACTTACAAAGTTGCAGATTCAATAACCAAAAAATACAATGAATTCTTTGATGTACAACGCAATATAAATTAAATTAACCATGAACATTGTTAAAGATTTAATCATCATAGCAACTGAACGTGAAGGCCAAGAGTGCGCTAAAATTGTTATTAGTTAGCTCGCCGTACATCAAACACACACTAAGGCCATAAATTAATTCAAAATGTGAATCAAAGAATGTTAAATTAGAAAACAATCAATTTTTTAAACACTTTCATAGGTGTAAATTATGAAATAAATATTTACCTTCTATTACTTCCAAGTCTGGGTCTGGCAAAAATTAAGGGTAGGTAAATATATTTATAAAGAATTTAGTTAAAGTAAATAAGTTATTTATAGTTATAACCTACCTAACATTGAAAAAAATGTCCTCCTCGCTGCGTCCCAAACAAATTAAATTACTGAATCAACAAGCATTAAGCATATTTTACATTATTGAACATACAATACGATCTAGAAATTCTTAAAGCTCGATAAACGATAATAAATAAACAAAACATTTAATAATAGAGAAGGAAACTATAGGAGAAAATTAATAGACATTATATGTACAAAAAAATAACAGTCATAGCTTTAGACGTAAAATTGACTATCGTATTAGAATTTATGAGCAAGCCATGATGAGCCTGATGGTAAGTGATAACCACTGCCCATAGACACTGGCACTAATAGAGACACAGCCAAGCCTACTGTGTAAACAGCTCTGTCTAGTTTCATTTGAAGAAGGATACTGTATAAAGCATTATTTTTATATTTTTCACTGTAAAAATACCTATAATAAATAAAACAAATAATAAAAGTGGAAGGGAAAATTAAGTAGAAAAATTCAATTAAGTACTTGATCGGTGCTAAGATTCCGATAATTTGATCGTACAATGCAGAAGAAAACAAAGTACCTATAGAATTAATAGACTTGATAAAACTAACATTAAAATAAAACAGTGTGGCAAATAAGACAGTGCAAATAAGTAAAACACCTTAAAAGTAGTATGTTTACCTCTCGCTAATTCCAGTTCCTGATGGCTAGGCTTGTCTGACAAATATAAAATAAAAGATTTTAAGTGGAAGTTTCTGTTGATTGTAAATTTATTATTCCTGCATTTAAACCTATTAAACCTATTTCATCTAAGATAGACCGATCTACCGACCTAGTGCTAGGACGCAGACATGATTTTTGAACAAACCTTTTTTGCTTCATCTAAAGCAAATAGTTTATACTTATATTCAATAGTCAGTTTTTATTATACATTTTATGAGTCTTGTAGATTAACTTTTTTACTTAAATTTATAATTAATTGTAATGACAAAGCAATAATAAATATTAATTTACCTTTTCTGGTAGATCTGTTGGTGTTGCCAGTGTTCACGAATGTATGATCTGTCTGCTGTGTGTTACTGGCTCCAAAATAGTCGGAATGGGCGCTGAAAATGACAAAAGCTCATTGTAAGTTAAAAGAAGGTTGTCAAGTGTAAAATAATTAACTTTATAATTAGGACCATACATTCGCATTTAACCACTTTCAATTAAAATAAATAAAAATACAATAAAAAAACAAGTAGCTAGTATCGTTTCATCGAACGTTGGATTAAAGTCAGGCAGACGGCTGCCAAAACAAATTCGGCAGTTATTTAGTTTTTTTATATAACAAAAGTAGTCTATGTAATTTCTAGGGTTCAAGCCATATCTATAACAAATTAAATAAAATCGTCTTCGATCGTTTGGTTCAGAAGATCTTTAATCTAAGTAGGTACCAATACAAGAACTTTTGTTACTTGTATTGGTACCTACTTAGATATGATAAGAAAATTAGTATAACATATTCACCCAGTACTTCCGCTGCTACACGAGAACCCTCTATTAACTTTGCCAAGATTTTTTTCTCTGTCACCTGTGAGCTGGTCGATGAACACCTCCCGATGTCGCTGCATATAATTATGAATATTGCCGAACTTGCAATATTCAACAATTACACTTAGTTCACCTGCATATGCAAAAAATGCCTTTAATATAACAAATGCGGTTTTACCACCATCCAAATCACGATCCGAATCATAATTATAATCGAGATTTTTGTTTCTTTAATGGGTATTTATTAAAACAATAATTATTCTAAAACAAAGCATGACAAAGATGACAATAAAATTAAAATTAAAACTATGTCCCTATAAGATTTACCTACAGGAAAATTTAAAATGAATATTCATATTTTCCTGTTGGCTTACTTATTAAAGGGGAAAAAAATAGAAATGTGTTTTTAGAATCCTTTTAGATTGTCACTCAAAAAACGGAACAAGTATTATAAATAATAATATATCAGTAATAAGAATCTTACGTCTTTCAATATTTTTAGTAACCGCGCCGAGCAAGTTTACAATGTTTACATGTTTCCCTAGGTGCACCATTATTTTTAGTTCAGAGATCAGTGCTTTAATAAACATGTTGTCTGCATTATTCTTCACCATTTTGACGGCTACTTCCGTAGTTTCTTCTGCATTTATTATACCACGAGCTTCTGCCTTATACACTACGCCAAATGCACCAGCTCCTAGTTGTTTACCTAAAACATGTTTAAAAATATCAGTATTGCGTAACTGACTTGTATATGTTTACGAACGTCCATGTAAATATTTAGTTGATTAAATTGGCTTATTTTTATACACTGACATAAGAGTTTTTTTTTATTAATATTGACAAAATATATATTATGCCTAATTTCTTAATTTTAGGACAAAGTTTTTTAAACAGTCCATCTGTATAATTTAACTCTTTGTCACCATAATATGTTAATGATATTTTGTTCGTTTTATTTGAAATTTGAAACTTCTCCTTATTTTAAACTATGTTTTATTCTATACTTTTTGCGTTTTTATTCGTTTGACTCAACTAAATAAACATTAAAAAAACTCACTACTTACCTAGAACTAATTTATCTGCAGGAAACTCAAATTTACTATCATAAGGTAACAGTTCAGCTTGTTCGTCAATACCCAGATCAGGATTAAGAGACTTAGGGACGCCTTCTTTGAAATACAAAAGTCCAGCAGCCGCTAGCTCTCGCCTAAACTGTTTCTCCTTTCTTATTCTTATTGTTAAATATATTACAATGACTATTAAAATGAATATGATTACTATAATTGCACTCAAGTAAGTTGTATATGATGCTTCTGCTGAAAATAATTAAAAATATTATTATTGTACATGATATCTTTTAATCAAATTACTATAAATTAATATATCATTTAAAGAATATACCTTTATAACTTAGTGTGTATGTTCGTTTCGTTATCACTCCGTCACTATTATTAACTAAACATTCGTATTTGCCTTTGTAGTCGTCTCCCATTTTACTGATAACTATTGTTGAGTTAACAGTCGTACGGTTAATATAGTTCGTATAAATGTTCGCGTTACTATCATTCATCATAAGTTCTGCATCCTGGAAATCGGAAATGTTCTATTTATAAGAGATTAAAATTTTGATCTTAGCGCATTGATGTTCCTAATTGATGTTTTCAGCCTGCGTGGATTAAATATCTACATGGTATAGCTACAAGCAAATAACTACTAGTTATATTCTCTGCACGTGTAAGAAGAGCGTAGGTATTTATTTTCGCAACTTTCGAAGTTTCCAACAGTGGATATTGCCGAAATACTGCG
Source organism: Trisateles emortualis (assembly GCA_947095525.1). Classification (NCBI taxonomy): domain Eukaryota; kingdom Metazoa; phylum Arthropoda; class Insecta; order Lepidoptera; family Erebidae; genus Trisateles; species Trisateles emortualis. Next base: position 8,441,608 of record OX352736.1, on the reverse strand, counting down.
TAAATCTGTATAGAATCATTATTTTCGGCCTACCTTGTACCATTCCACAGTAGGTGGCGGAACACCTTCAGCTTGACATGTAAGGTGAATATTTTGAAACGGATATACTTCTTCAGTCTTATCCATGATTGGCTCTTTTATGATCGGCGCCCGAACAGCTATGAAAAACATACAGCTAGTTTAATAAAGTTACTAATTAGTGAGAACATATTTTAGATAGCGTGAAGCGAAAACATACCTGCTACAGAAATATATATAGGTTCAAATTTCTCGCTACCATCAAATCTCTCTCCTCGGCAAGTGTATTTTCCGCTTTCATTTAAAGAAATACGAGGCATTTTTAACCTTACAACATGGGAAAGTGGCCTCTCTGTATATTCCACTGTAAGAATTATAATAAATAAAAATTATAATTAAAAATAAGGAATATTACAAGAGCAGTATAAATTTAATTTTATATTATTGCGGCAGCGCTATCATTAATTATTTATGTAAATTACTTGCATTAACATAGCTAGTAAAAGCTATTGTAGGTACTCCTATACTAACACAATATTGAAAGTTGACTGAAATAAACATTATCATTATTATAAACCTTATATTTATTATTTATTAAACGAAATTCAAACTTCAAGATAATCATAAGTAAATATAAGTAATTATCCATAAAAATATTTAGTCAAAAGTGCTTACTTAAAATAAAACTTCATAATTATGCTGTAAGTTTGAGTTTCGTTAATCTGGTCGAAACAACAAGCAATGTAAAGGTAATATAATAGTAAACTCGTCGTTTATCATGCAAACTACGCGTTTTAACTTGGAGTTACGGAGAACAGTCCGCCATAGCCGTCGTTTTATATATCATCTAGAAATCGAGTAGTTACTAACCCGTCTCATTGAATACTTCCTCGTCGGGGCCAATCCAGGTTACACTTGAAAAATCATGTATAGAAGCAATACAAGTCAGTGTAACGTCTTGGTTTTGTGAGAACCACGTGTTTTTATTCTCAATACCGAAACCATCTTCTATTTCGTAAACAAGAAGTCTTCTCGTAACATCTACAATGTGACCATTTTTAGCTTTACAGGTTATGTTTCCAGAAGTTTGTACTGTAATGTCAAGGTACGCCGTCACTTTGTTCACTGGTTGTACATTTAATGAAGTACTACTCTGTAAAATAAATACATAAATATATATTATAGCATAAAAATCAATTCAGTACTATCATAAGAAATTTATTTTATAAACTCGGCCTGTATTAGTGCAATCAGACAACTTGTAGATATACTTTTTATATTTCTAAATACATAGGAACTTATAGATAGTTTGCACCAAGATGGATAACTAAAAAACATGATCATCACACGAAGATTTGTGATGGGTGGGATTCAAACTCATGACCTCCGGCTTAGTACTCAGGATCACTGATCATTAGAAAAGGAGGCCTGTCAAAAGTAAGTATAAAACTTATTTTTTACTACTTCAAAAAGTAGGCTCAAAATATTTTTCTGAATGTTAAAACATTTTCAAATGAACATATAGAATTATAGAAAAATCTCATCAATCTCCGTTTTTATTTCATTTCTCTGAAATGTCAAAAGATTTCAGAGCCACCAGGGAGCTTGTCACAAGTGAGCGGTAGGATAGTCGTTACAAATAAATTTGTTTTTGTATAGCATTGTTTTAACTGTAGGTATTCATTATTATCGACTTACCAATGTTTGTTCTTCTTGGTCGTCGGAAAATACCCAAGTAATGTCTGGTGGGGGAAGGCCAATAACTTCGCACATTAGTGACACTTTTGTGTTCTTCATATATCTCTTATCACCACGTCCGAAGACAACAATTGGAGGTCCTATAAATGAGCAAGAAAATTTTTATACATACATAGTAAAAAAACATTTTATTTTTTATTTGCCCGCTAGCGAAAATATTACTCTGAAATTTCTTATTGGTCCAAAACATAATATGATGTAATTTATCACTTCGTGACTATGAGGCTGAATTTTTACGTTCATAAAAACTTTAAAAATATTATATCTATTAATATCGCCTCTTTTATCATTGCAAAAAAGACGTACCTAATATATGAGATACGTCTATTTAGTAAGTTTACATCTTATGATATTTCGCATATAGAGAGGTAGGACACTATACTCTGCATCACCGTGGTTGACTGGTAGAGAATCCCTATGGCATTAAGTCCGCCTATGTACATGTTTGCATGAAGTTTTATAAAATAAAAATAAACTATACGAGCCAAAAGCCGAAGCAGAAGACCTACTATCCATTTGTGGTCCCACCTGGGAATCGAACCCGGACCCTCGAGATCAGCAGATGAACTCAACGACCACTACACGAGCTGAGATTAGGAGCCTTTCTGACATCACACAGGATAAAAATTATCCTGTCGGAACCACGCAAAAGATTCCTATTATTGCAAACTTTCATAAGCCTCGTCCATTTTTGTTTGCCTCCTGAGTAGTATTAAAATAAATAAAAAATACGTACCTTGTACTCTTAAATCAGATGTTACATTTGCCGTCAAGTGAGTATTAGAAGCAACCAGAGTATAGTTTGCAGTATCAGTCACTGTTAGATTGGAAATCAGTAAAATAGCATCTCCCGTGTATTTATTCCTTGTTACATTGTATTTTGAGCTATTTGAAGGTAGACGTACACCATCCCGTAAGCTGTAAATTGAGTGATATATTATTAGAAGTAAGGCTACTGTTAGCACAATAAAGTGGCGGATTTATCATAATGTTACTTATATTTAGCTAGATGGATGATCTGTAATACAGGTTTTTTATAAAACCTACTTCAGACACCAGCTCTCACGAAGGATTTATGTAAACATATAATCACAAAGCTGTAAGTAAAATTGTAACTATCTTTGTGAAGAAAATAAAACATTATTATTATTTGATTATTATTTATATTATTACTAATATTATAAACGCGTAAGTAACTCTGTTTGTTAAGTCTATCTGTCAGTTACTGTTGCACGACTAAATGACTGAACGGATCTTCATGAAATTTGGCAATGAGATACATGGTATCCCGGAGAAGAACATAGGAACACACGGGCAAAAGCACGGGCAAGAAAGCTAGTTTTTTTTATAAATATATAAAATATTGTATAACTAGTGGATAATGCTCTTTGCTAGAGTGTAGCTATGACCCTACAACATTTCGCTTTCAAATAGGGAGCGAATTTCTTGCAGACGCCGGATATTAAGCGTTTTCCGACGGAAAGCCTCATTACACCTAAATACATCGTAAAATTGGGGAAAAGAGATCGACACCAGGCTTTCTCTTTCGCAACTCTAAAAGTTAGGTAAAGCGTAATTTCAATACTTTACTTAATATTTTTTAATAAAGTTATTTTATGGTTTACGGCAACTTAATACTTACAAGTAAAATGTGGCAGGTGGATAAGCGTCAATCTGTATATTTATTTTTATGTTTTTGTCCACATACGAATTCATAGGATTTTTTTTGAATGTTTTGAGAATAAGCTTAGGCTCAGCTGAAAAAACAAAATATTTATTCAATCTTTTCTCTTTCTTTCTTTTGAAAAGGACAACTTCCGCACTAGAAAACAATCTCTGTGTAGTGAGGGCTTCACAAACATACAATTAACGGACACAAATCACACCCCGACTCAGAACAATTCTTTCTTTATGATACAAAGTTTTGTCTTGTGTGAGAATCGAACCCACAACCCCGTGCACAGCAGACTAATACTGTGGCCACTGGACCACCAAGGCAGTCATAAGAACTATACTCCGAGTAACTTATAACTATAATACCTTGCGACAAGTCACACACGGGGCCATTTAAAGCCACACTAATGCAGAGCCTGTGCTTTGTTGCAACCAGAACACTGGTAAACATACAAGCAAACACAAATAGGTATTTCTCCTAGATGGGAATCGAACCCACGACCACCAAATTAATGACTAAAACTAATTTCTAATGTTGAAACGATTCAAAATTGTAAAGCTTTGACTTTACTTTAACGTTAAAAGGTACATTAAAATAACAAAATAGTTTTTAAAAAATCTTACTGTTATAACTTACCCAAATATATTTTTCCAAATTCTTTTTGTTTAGTGCCACAATTATTACTCGACACACAAATATATTTGCCATTATGGTCTTTACTTGCGTTGACTACAGTAATATTTTTATATAGCATGCCATCTGCAGATTTGCGCTCATTAGTGTCAATTATTATTGAACTCTAGAAAAAAAAATAGGTAATTAAACGCTTGGTCCGTGGGTTGAAAGTGCTCGTAGTCTTTTTAAATATTTTTTAGAAAAGACAAATCCACACTTCACGTGACCAGAATGCTGGCTTTATTTGGCTCACAGAATAAGCATTGCCATTCAACGTGGTAATGCATTGTCTTCTGGGCACGTTTTGTTAATTATGATATAATTAATTATTTTCCCTTTTGAATAAATGTAAATATAGTATAATATAAATAGGTAGTAATATTAGTTTTGTACCCAAAGCATCCCATAAGAGATAGTAACCTTAAAAATGGTGCTAAGGTACATTATAAACATGTTTTCTTTAAATCGAATTTCTCGCGGAAACTGAAGGAGCGAAGGGCGCGCCTACGAATGATGTCGCTAGCTGATTCCTCGGGAAATTTTGTTGCCATGGACTGGTACTTGGAAAAGCATTTGAATAAATTCTGTGTTTTATTTAAAAAGACGTTTATTTATATTGATCTAAAAGATAATACATATAACAATAGTTTTAGACATTTTTGCCTTCTATTTTGTCGGCATATAAGTTGAAGCTGTGTACAGTTGTAGAAAAGACTTTTGACACAAAAATAAAAACTATATCAAGTTGATAAAGTAGTCTAAGTTGCCAGTGTTTTCGTTAGGCTCCTTATTTCTTATCTGTGTATTTGTTTGATACAGTTTCTATCACTACAACTAGAACTGTGATTGTGAGACGTATGTAAGTTCAAATTTTTAAAATTCAAGTCGTTAAATCAGGAAGACTAAAATCTATATTAAGTCCTCCTGTTTTAACGACATGATTTTTTATTATGTGGCTTTATGGCTATATTTTAAAAGGAAAAAAAAAGAAAAAACTAAATATTATAAACCCTGCAGTCGTTTAAAGGTGAAACTTTATTGTAAACATAAATTTATTTATATATATATATATATAAACAAATAGCTAACTTACCTCATTAATATTTTTTGGATATTGCCAAAATAAATTGACAAGATCACTGCTTTGGTACGGTACCGTACAATTGATGGAAAACGTTTCTCCATCTAGGAATTCATGAAGGTCACCTGATATTTTTGGCTCCGGCGGTGGCGAAACATCTGAAAAAGATTGAAATTTTAATTTACAACTAATCCATAAATTCATAAAATCAACTGGACTATTGAAACTAGAGCATGCGTCTGTAGCTAATATAATCTACACTACTACATAACTTTTTTTTTGTCGTTGCAAATTTAAAATCCTCTATCTGACATTATTGTATTATATACTAATTATGTGCTTCCTAGCTACTAGATTTCTTCTATGTAATAAACATATTATCATCATCCCTGAGACAGACAGACTTAATATCATATGTGTAAACCTGCACTAACTTATTGCACAAATCTTCAAGACATAGGTCTTAGTATTGTGTTAGTATCAAATTTATTTCAACAATATTTGAAGAAAGAATTTTCCTAACAAATTACTCTTTAGACATGGGAGATTTAAAAATTGCAACCATGTTATGTAGTATGTTGTGAACTTGTTCTCTTTAACAGTCTAACGTTGCTGTAAAGCTAAGACCTCCTACATAATAAAAATTAAAACATCAAAATTAATACATCAACTATAAGTTTGATAATATATCAAACTTCAAACATTAAACAATACCTTGCATGGATGCATCATTTAATTAAATTATTCCATTAGATAAACCTAATTTTACAGGCATGAAATCAAACAATAAATTGACAAATTAAAAAAAAACTGTCATTCGTAGAACTGCACCTCATAAGTGAAAACTTCTTAGTATCACAAATTTTGTAAACATTAACAATACACATCATCAATAGATATATAATATAAATCTGAGCATGACAATCACGCGAGTTTAGTGCTTTTTCCAACATGTGTAAAGAAGCTTTCACTTCAAAAGACCTATAGATTTGATCGGCCAAGTTATCGCTCGACAACTTATAGAATAATTCTATCCACACAATATAGTATACCTGCGCAAGATTAAACAGGGTCTTTGATAAATAAAGTGTCATAGTATAATTATAAAATATTTTAGTCAAAATCACTAGATTAAAATGTTAAGAGTAGTCGAGGGCCAACTTAGCCGATCGTACATTGAATAGATGCAAATAAATGACAGTTAATTCAACCCACCGTGAGTTATTCCGCATACCTAATGTCAAGGATCATAGTTAAATAAATAATTACAATACAGTGTTAGTAAATATTAATAGTGTACATGCATACAGGGCTCTCACAGAGCAACACACCAAAGAAAATGAAAGAGAAGAAATAAGCGAAACAAGCTTGTAACACAAAACATTGATTATTATAAAAACATCTACTTAATAGTATTTACACAAAGTGTTAAGTAAACTTCTAATCAAAGAAACAATACACACCGCTACCTAGTTAAGTGACATCAAGATTGAAGCACTACTTACTACGGATACGCTTCTTTTCGGTAATATTTCCACTTCCAAGGTATCCTTGACATATGTGAGCAGACCTACTACACGTTCTCAACAAAAACCCGATCTTTGGTGAATAAGTTATTGAATCTGCTGGCTTGTTACTCTGAGACTAATCGACAAGTATGGTTAGTACAATAATAATATACATATGTATATACTTATAAATCGTCATGTTTTTCAATTTTAGCATATCTTAGTAAGTCTGTTAAAGACACACGTAAACTAAAAGTATCCACACTTATATTATTATAAAACAGTGCCTTTGTTTAAAAGCGTGAATGTCAGTAACTACCAGTTAGATTTTAATTTTGCTAATCAAAATTTACATTGTTCTCGAATGATAGACTAAGTAAGCAAAGCCGCTGCCAGAAGCTAGTTTATAATAAAATTGAAAAACACAACGAGCCACATTCATGAGATCAAACAGTATTTTTTTAAAGTGATCAATAAAATATATGATAAATATAGTAGAATCAAATTTAGTCATTTACAGTGTGCGTGTGTTCTCATGAATGTAGTAAATATAATTATAAAATATTAAACACACACATCTGCTTTTCACCTACATGATTTGACTAAGATTGGTCTCTCTATAATATCGTTTTGTCCTTGAAACACACAGGTAAAAAAGGTGTACGTCGAGGGCAGATCGTTATTGATGATGAACCCGAGTTTAGGATTATATTGACCTGGAGTATCCTGAATTTTAAGAAGGTTATTATGAAACCATTCAAAATAGCTCGATTGGAATCTGTCATGCTTTAGTGTTGGCCTTGTTTGCAGCAATAAGCGTTATTTAATTCAAAGCTTTTAATGAGACAACGCTGATGTTCTTGATATGATTTTAGGTCTTTAACTACATAAACCTATAATAAACATTGTCTCATTAGGCGACAGAAACAGTAAAACAATGTGATGGTTATTTAAGATTTTTAAATTAAGACCATGCAGCTGCACAAAGCGATTTAATTATTATATTGATTACCATACAAATATTTATAAAGTTTCTTATAGAAATTTGAATTTGTACGCAATTAAACGATTTCTTACATTGTTTATATTCATTGTAGTATACGTACCCGCGCTGGTTGTAGCGACACTTCTATGTCGGGTGTCGTCGGTCTACATTCAATAACAAGTTTTAATCGATCTCTTGGGGTCACTATTTCCCTCATGGGCGCAAACAAGCTACCAGTGCCTAAAAGTTCATATAGCATGATTATAACGATTTTTAACAAAGTATTATTTAAAATCATTTAAAAGCAGTGTCTCACCGTTCACGTATATATAAGTATACGCTATATGTGCCGTATTATTTGGCTCTTCGGTGAGATTGTTCAGTATACTGCTTATGTTCTTTTGTACAGTTGCATCGAAACATGCATAATAACCAATAGTATTTTGATCAACATTGTATAAGTCTAAAACTGTTTTGTATTTGTATTCTCCCTCGTCTATTATTTCATTTTTTTGTATTAAATTAAGGCTGATGACTTCTTCAGGTATTTCCTGTTGCCTGAATTCTACTATACTATGTTTTGATTTGCATGTAAGAGTGTAATTTTGACCCATTTGAAGAACAATATCGCTTTTACAGGGTTCAATACGCGGTCCGTCTTGATGATGAGAATCTGAAAGTGGACATCGAATAACTATTTAATGTAAAAATAGAATGGAAATTAATAAATTTATTGGGTAAGTAACGAAAACATTGTCAATAAGGGGAATTTCAAACACCTTAAGGACTAATGTGTTCTTGGAATATCGTCATCTCTCTGAATTATTGGGAGGTCAGATAGCAGTGATTCCGTGGCAAAACTAATATTTAGGAGAATGTGATTAGGCAAAATCCGACTGAAATACGTGAAATGATAAAAATGCCAGGAGAAATAAGTTTAACATTTGCTTCCAACTATTTATGTATGACTTAAACGAAACCGATAACTAATTGCTTGACATTATCTGTATATAGTTAATAGTATATTATTGCCAGTATTAAATATAAAATAAATTTGTTTTCCTAAGAGTCTTATTAATCATGATGCATAAGCGTGTATTGACGTCGTTATAAGGTCGAGTTTAGTATTACAGCAGGCTAATCGAAGGGTAATATATCATAGGTAAGTAGGAGATTGACGAGAATGACGACAGTAGAGCTGTAGCGGCTTGATGAGCTTATCATCATACTAATGGCGTTTGTAACTTGAGCCTTCAAGGCGCGCGACGGTACTGCTCACCTATCGAAAACACTATTAATTAGCGATGTTCGCGACCAGGGTGTGACACAGGTGCGGTCAACATTCGGAAAATTAATCCTACCAGCAGCAAATGAACTGCGACGTCATGTGCCTAGCTGATAACAATTGATTGTGTTAAACCTTGGCAACGACCAATTAAGTGATTAGGACCCCGTGGTTATACTTATCAACAAATTAATGGTCATCTCATCACGTTAAGTGCAAGTGACCGCTTTTTTATATGATATACTAAACTACTTTGTCGAAGTGACGTACGTACTTAATACGGTCCCGTGTAGGCGAGGCTGAATGCGAAGAGAAATCAAATTAGGATTGTTCATACAAACTGTTTATTCCGTCCTTAGACAAGGGTAAAAATGTACGTGCCTGATGTAATATGTGCACGTATACTTACGTCCTTTTCTATATCTATACTTATATTATTTTTGTTTTAATTTGGTGACAAACAAGAGTATTGCCAGTTGGTAAGCAGTGTCCAGTTTGCAGTACTAGGAGCATTATTAGAGTGTTGTCAAATCTACCCGTCTTGTAACACCAGAGATTTAAGTTATGGGTAACCCTGCGATATGTTTTAAAATAAAAATGTTTCCCTGCACTGGAGACCTGTACTGAAGAACATAGCTTCACCAGTGTCTAGTTATTCGACTGTGGTTTTTTTAAGGTTAAGACCCTTCCCCATCCAGGCGTGCTCTCTACTAACCTCAGCAAATTAGACGAAGATTATATAATTTCTTCTAAAAAAAAATTCCTACTACTTTAATTTTCATGTATTCTGTCCATTCTAAGGTTGCCTGCCTATAAGAAATTGAAAAGCCGCCCATAGTTATAAAGGTTCGTGGCTATAAATTTATTATTAAGATAAATTATTGTATCTTGGTATACAGAAAAGAGTTATCTATGTACTTTAACACTTATGTTACAAATATATAGGTAAATATTACCCAATTACTTATATTTCGAAGAAGTAGTCGTTTCTAAGAGAGGTAACCATATTAGTGAGCTACCCCGACTGAGGAAGTACCTCCACCTTACAGAAGACCACAGCCAAATAATTACACATAACGGTGTAGTTGTTCCTGTAGGTATGTGAGAGTAGAGGTCTCCAGAGCTCATTTGTTTCTTTTAAAGTCGGCAACACGCAAGTGATACCTTTGCGCTTGTTTGCCACCGAAGAAGTACATATATAAAAAATAGATATACAACTCTGCCCACGTCTTTGGCGTAGGTGTAATATTTACGCCAGCTATTTTCAGTCTAATATACTAAAAGGCAAATCTATTGACATATACTGGTGACATTCCAGATTAATTCTGAGTATTTCTATATAAAAAAAATACAATATCATTTTATCCGATCCGGTGTCGGATACGGGACCACGACATACCTGTGTGATGCACTAGCATTGCGTCAAAAAACTTGTAAGAAAAGATTATTTTTGTAGGTACTTTTTATACTAGATATTAAACTGACAATAAAGCAAAACAGTTCGTCTGATGATAAGCAGTTTAAAATTTTGCCAAATCAATCCAGCTATTCTCAAATAATTGTTTACAGTGACTTTATCCACGCGAAAAGACTTTTATATAACTTTGCTACCATTTAAACCCTGTCTTGTGAAATCCTTCCTTAACAGATCTCCAAGTCTCCGGTTGAAGCGACCTGTCTTCTAAAATTCAAATTACAAATTTGAATTTTGGAGCTTTAAATGATTGGAGATCGGAATGGTTGGGATTTACGGGTTTATAATTTTCCCTCGGTATCATCTGTGTCGTATTTTCTCCCTTTCTCCTGACAATCTTAGTAGATCCCTTCTTATAGAATGCTTACATTTAGGAACCTGTAGAACATTTTAGGCTTTCACTAGCTTTGAAATACCTATACCTCAATCTTAATTTGATAAAAGTTAAGTATATTTCAATGTTATAATTTAAATTTCAGCACTGAAATACATATCAGGATTTATGTAAGCCTAGAAAGGAATGGATGGATTATTGTTTGCAGAATATAAATAAAAAACCACCGTGCGTGATACATCAACTTTGTTTTGGCAGCTGACAGCTATTGCACGCGGCTTCGCCCGTGTGAATGTCGGTTATCGTAATAAATATTACTCTATGTCCTTTCCTAGGCTACCATCTGTCTCCTAGCTAAATTTAATTTAGATCCGTTTAGCTGTTTCGTGAATAAGTAACAAACAAACAGAGTAACTTACGCATTTGTAATATTAGTATGGAAGTATGGATTACTCGTTACTACAACGCGCTACGGTGCATATAATACCAATGATAGTACGTAAATAATGTGTTACGCAATAAACTCGCCGGATGTCTGAATTAAGATATCATAATGCTCGTCCTGCTGCTAAAATTATTGCAAAATAAGACACTTCCGTTTCATTATGAGTAAAGTGCGCATCCAGAACGTTTTTGAGAATTGTGAATAACGGTGCAGTTGTATTTATGAAGAGTATGTATTTGGGTTTCAATCCGTACGAGGGTCTTTTTTTAATTAGGTTATATTAGATAATAGTGTATTTTGTGTTTAGTACCCGATGCACCGTAAATAAAAAGAAATAAAAAGAAAAAGAAACTGTTGAACAATTTCATAGTTTTTGCATGATTGAAGTACAAACATCTTCACAAACTTTCGTATTTATAATATTAGTGGGATATTTTCTCTTGCTACTTATTAGTTAAGCCTAGTTTTCAGAACATTGCGTGTAAAGTCACGGGTAGAAATAATTCTATTTATAGTAACAATAATCTGCTTTAAATGCCGATTTACTACGCCTTATATGTGGTTTGTTTACGAATAACTTTCATCAATGTTATCAAGTCACGCAACAAGATTAGAATTAGGTTGAAAATAACTTCGTATTCAGTTTAATATAATTTATTTTACTTTTTAACACAGAGATTATATTAAGAGAGGTAGGGCATCATACAAATGAACAAGCCTGACTGGGAACAACCTCCAACTTATAGAAAACCACAAATAGGTGTATTTGTGTTTCTGGGTGTGAACAAGTTTTCAGTGAAGATTTTTGGATGAGTTTTTAAACGCACGTTTTCCTATGCCAGAGGTAACTAAATACCTACAAAATTATTTGGTTACCCTTGGGATAGGAATCCATTTCGTCCAGTAACTTCTTAATGTCACGCGGACCATTGGATTGTTTGCCACACTAGTATTATTAAAAATATACAGGAGATACTTATATTATTTTCTACTAGTACTATTTAGTTCGTATTATTCACTTGGCAAGTTAACCACCTAGGCCACACGTGCAGTCAAACTAGCAATAACTATTATTGAACTTGAAGCAACATGTGATTGTCAAATTTATTTGTTGTGAATATTTTATTTTTTGAATAAGTCAAGCGTTATATTTGTAACCGAATACATTTTTCAGTTGAACTTTAACCTTCAACAACAAGGAAAGTTATAATTTGGCTTTTTCTTTGTGTTTGTATGAGTTAGTTTTTCAGTAGCATTCAGGCAGCCTTGCTACTGAAATACACTAAAATTACTGACACTAGTTTCGGGATAGACCGGCCCCGGCCAGATAGACTGACGACCTCAAGAAAGTTGCTAGGATAGACTGAATACAGAAGGTGGAGACCCAGGTACTAACACGAATTATAAGAAGCCTGTGTCCCGAGGTGGATTGAAACAGGCTGATTCATTTATTATTTAGAGTCGTATACAAAGGTGAGCTTTACTACAGCACACTTACAGCAAATCAATAGTGTATTACATTACAGTATGAAAATCATCAAGGAACGAGAAACTCGAGGTATTCACGTAAACATAAAGGTCACATATCGACCGCACAAATAATTATTTAGTAAGGCTGTTAGAGCGTTATCGTCGCTATTTGGAATAGTGTGCGTACCAAACAAAACTAAGGTACCAAATTACGTACTCCATTACGTCTGAACGATCTAAATTCATATACAATTTGGACGATGACTTGAGGTTTTGAGGTGTTCAATTTGGGTACAATTTATACGTAATTACATCACTACGTTTACATTAGTGTCGAGTGTACGTTTACAGAAACAACAATAGAAATTTATTTACACACAATATAATGGTTCTCCTACACTGCTGTTAAACAATGTTAACAAACATTAGTAAACATGTTCCTACAACAATTAATCACAATGTTAGAAAATGTTTTCATGTCAGGTAATCTTTACTAAAAAAATTTTAACAAAAATGTAGGAGCACTCATAAAATCTTACAATTCTTACAGAATCTAACAACTCCTCACATTTGTTAGTAATTGTTTAGTGTTAGATAATGTTTGTAAACATTTTTAATAGTAGTGTGGGAGCACCATAACAGAAAATCTTATTTATAATAATAACTACCTACATATTTATACTAATAACATAAACAGGTAAAGTTTGTAAATTTGAATGTTGGGAAGATGATTCATTCACTAATAGGAAGCTTTGTCTTTCCTGAGTGCTATTAGCTACTTTTAATCTATATTTATAATACGCGTGCAAAGCAGACGGGGGCTACTAAAGAATATAAAGCATCGTATTGTTTGTGAGTGTAAAACAAATTATATTATTTATAAAGTGAGAATTGCAATTTTGTAACATTCGTCCCGTTCTTCCATTTCAATTTTGTAACATTCGTATAGAAAAGGCTGGAGATATGTACTAATAACCAGGACTTGATGAGCATATAATCTCCAGTGCTCTTTAACACAAAAATCTGTTTTTACAAGCATTCTATAGCTGGTACATTTTGGGTTAACCCCAGAGGGAGTGTATTTCAAACGTCTATAGGGTACTATTAACCAGTGAGCCTAAGTAGTATAAAAAAACCTAGCTCTCCGTTTATCTAGATCTGCTTTTGGAAACGCTGACTGTAATTATATGGCCCTATTATGTAAGAATATCTAAATATGTAGGTGCGAAGAAGACATCGATACCTCCCACGTAAGTTATTGTAACCCACAAAATTGACATTTTGCTTTTTTTAGCTATATCGCCTTTTTATACCTATATTTACCTGCTAAAAATTAAAAAAGTTGAAAAATAGCCATATTTAGGGTACTTTTCAGACGTATACAGTTGTATCATTATTATGACCACAGCGTATAAGATTGCATCGACCTTATGCAACTGTTTACGCGGGTCGGGGCCGGGGATCGTTGAGCGCTCGCGCCGTGTATGTGTGACATACAATAGTCTTGCCCGGGGGCGCTCGATCGGGTGGATGCGTCGCTGGGTGCGATAAATATCGAACGTTTTTAATGTTTTAACAGTATTATTATTTAGCTATTTTTAAAACAATGGAGCGTAAACAAAAAATACAAAGTAGAGGCCGAAAACTCTGTGATATGGTAAATAATACTGATAAACCCACCGAAAGTTGCTAGGAAAAATCAATAGAAAACCAGAATATGTCCTTAAACCAAATAACTAAATAATAAATCCGAAAGTTTTTGTAATTCAAGTCTCCAAAATGTAACAGTATCATTTAATTTTCTTTATTTTATTTCATTTTTTATTTTATTTTGACAAAGCCAGCCTAAACTGTTGTATAGATTACTTACAATAACTTACGTCGCTAAGAATAACCTAAAACAATATTGTATAATCACATACAACAATTAACGTTGCGGAGTTATAACAAATTAAGTGTTATGTAATACATACAATATTTTACGTGGGGATTGGTTACTAAAAATCATATTGTATGTTGACATGGCATATTTTACGTTGCTATGAATTTTTTTTTAAATTTACATACAATAGAGTGTGCCTAAAATTCTTACATTATCTGCCACTGCTATCATAATTTATGCATAAGCTATTTCTATGGTTCAGCTCATGGGATTCTACCACTTCCATTTCATTAAGAATTGATGATATGACTGCTTAACATTACATAACATCCCTTTTTAAAATTGGGAGGGGTTGGGTAAATACTCCACCACACTAGTCAATTGTAGATGGTGGGAGTAGGCTAGTGGTCCACCTACTGGTTGTCAAGCTGTCCAGGATTTCTCCACCTAGCTTAACGATTATTACAATTACGTAATAACCGGGATCTTTACAATTACTTTACGTGAATGCCAAAGCCCAAAAACTCTCGAGTTAGATATGCCATAGACGATTATCGACTTTCAGTTGTTGTTTTTATTCAGCTTAGACAAGAAAGATGGATACTTCTAAACTTCGAGTGATTTTTGAATACGAGTTCCGAGGCGGAACTAACGCGGCAGAAACAGCTCGCAATATCAATGTCGCGTTTGGATGGAGGACTGCTAATGAACGCACCGTGCGATTTCTGTTTAAATGCATTCGTGTTTCTCAAATCAAAGTTTCCATAACTTTGATTTGAAGAACGAACCATGTGGAAGACCGCCCACACAGGTGAATAACAATGAATTGAAAGAATAGTGGAAGCCGATCCGAGCTGATGGTTTAACGTTATTTTACCAACAATATCTCTTAGATCTTGTATTAATTGAGACTCCAAAATCCACAAAATACACCAAAAATTGTGTAGTAATGTGTGTTCGTGTTTATAATAAATTGCCTCAACACTTAAAATTGTTAACTTGTAGACTTTTTAAAATTAAATTGTATGCTTGGCTTAATGACCACAATTTCTATAGTGTTAAGGATTTCATGGATAAGAAATTTAAATAATAAAAGTGTCACGGTAATTTTTGCATGCTATTATCTATTTATAGCTGAACATGTTGTACATAAAATATCATGTAACACCTGTAAATACCATGTTTTATGCAAATAAATTATTATTATTATTATTATTAATATTGACTCATTTGCGACAAATCAATAAAATAAAAAATGTGAAAAATAGGTGCCTCATGATTTGACTGATCTGCAGAAAGAAACGCGTGTTGAAACTTGTGTTGCCTTGTTGAATGATACAGAAATAAAGGAATATTGTATCGAATTGTGACATGTGATAAAAAGTGGATTCCTTACGATAACCGTAAGCGAGAAATGCAATGGCTGATCCCAGGTCAAACGCCGCAACAGTGTCCTAAAGCAAAGCTTACCTATAAAAAGGTAATAGTAACTGTTTGGTGGTCTCAGCATGGTGTTATTTAGTTATAGTTTTCTCCGATCTGATCAAGCAATATCTACTGTGCCGAACTCCGAACAATAATAGCAAAACTAGCAGTGAAACAGCCCCGACTCATGAATCGATCTTCACCATTATTGCTCTCCATGATAACGCGAGACCTCATACAGCACGATAAACTAATTTAACTCTACAGAAACTGCAATTAGAAACCATTTGTCACCCTACGTTTTCGCCAGACCTTGCTCCAACGGACTATAGTTTTTTCGTGATTTGGACAATTTTCTACGTGATAAAAAGTTGTCTTCTCAGGAGGCAATACAAAATGCTTTCACACAGTTTGTCGAATCTAGATCACTCGCAAAGGTATAAATGACCGATGATGATATTACATTTTTTTTGGATACTGACATTCAGATAACTTAAAAAAGAATGAAGTTAACGTTATGAACCTTGATTGTAAGCTGATCTCAGAGTTAGACAGTAATGTAAATTTATTGATTAAGAATTTTTGTTACAGTTTTTATTATTTACCCATAAAACTAGGGTACAAGAAAGTAGGGTGCAAATTATTATTGATTAAAAGCAACACACATTATTTTGATTATATTTTTTATACTGGACTTGAGTGCCTTGGTGGTCCAGTGGTCGCAATATGCGACTGCTGTGCACGAGGTTGTGGGTTCGGTTACCACACAGGACAAATCTTTGTGTGGCCCACAAATATTTGTTCTGAGTCTGGGTGTAATTTGTGTCCGTTAATTGTATGTTTGTAAAGTCCCCTGCGACACAAAGCTTGTTCTCTAGTGCGGAAGTTGTCTTTAAAAAAAATAGATAAAAAAGAAAGAAAGATACTTAGTATACTTTCTGTATGAAACATTTTATTTACATTTTTATGTTTGTATTCCTTTGATCTCCTTTGTTATTATTCGTTAGAATTCTAGAACCAGTTCCTAGATGAAAAACTCTACAAGTATCATCATCTTCATCTCAGCCATAAGACGTCCACTGCTGGACATAGGCCTCCCCCAAGGTTTTCCACATCGTTCGTTCGTTCTACAAGTATGTTTTGTCCTATTTGAAATATTTTTAAGTTTATTTTCATTAATAAAAGTTAATTTTCTTAACATACAATACTGCATATATTTAGTTTCACCCAACGTACACTATAGTATTTAACACATACAATAAAATACAACCATTATTTTCCAGTGTAAACGATTGTAAGTAACACATACAACTTTTTTTTAAGATACACATCGCTGTAAAATATTGTATGAGCAAAATCTCAAAAAGTACCAATATTTTCATAAATTTTCTTGCCTTATAATTGAAAGTACCCAAAACTATATATACATACCAAATTTCACAAAAATACTACAAAAAATGACGATTATATTTCAATTTATAACTTTAAAACGCTCTACTGTAAAATCTTGTTTTTGGGGTTACAATAACTTACGTGGGAGGTATCGACATTATCGTATAAAGTTTATTAACATACTTGCTGCTTACTCTGTGTTATCAGAATACATAATCCAGTTACAATTATCGGTCAGTGTCAATAACAATGGAAATGTAGTACTAATGATATCAGCAGGGTAAAAGACTGGTAGTGACTCATGTATAATGTGATCACGATTACTGTATGCTGCTGTTCTAGAGAGGAAGATGTACATATGCTGTTTGAGATGTGACTTGGTATTTTTTAAGGTTTTTTTTCTGAATGCTATGAAATGTCTTTCTTTACATTGGTTTTACGATTGACAGCTTTTTTTTATACTACTGAGAGGTGCCTTGCCTGATGGTGAGTAGTTGTTGTAGTCAATGGACGCTTGCAACACTAGGGTATTACTTGCATGTTGCCGATCTTGTAACTCGTTTCTTAATGAACTTTTTTATGAGTTTTCTTCGGAAAATCCACTGCTTGGCTGTGTTCATAGAAAGTATAGTTTATAAAATCCTCATTAACGAATGGCAACAGCGATGGAATACATCAACCAAAGGACGCCGCCTCTTCCAGTTTTTTCCTTCTGTTACTGATCGGTTGGCGAAGACATGGCTGGAGGTTAATCACTGTGGCGCTCAGTTCCTTGCGGGTCATGGTAACTTTCGGAGCAAATTATACTCATTTAAGCTAGTTGATTCACCGAACTGTCAATGCTCAACACCTGGCTCCGATCAGGAGCAGCCTGCTCATCACATACTCTGGGAGTGTAGTTTTTGGCATAATGATCGTACTGTTATGTTAAACAGCTTACATGTATCATCTGTAGCGGCCTACTATGGGGATTTAGTCTCATCTGGAGGGAATTTCCGTGCGTTAAAATGTTTCTGCCATACCTACATATTATAACAATCAAACTAGCTCACATATATCCCGTAGTTTAAGGTCCTCCGTGGTGCTCCTTTTCAAAGATTACAAACCTATACAGATTTATTTTGTCTCCCGCTTTGCTATGGAGGGAAGTGGAAACTTTTCTTCAAACTCCTCCTATTTACTTCTGATTAAATTCGTTGCGGGGTCCAAGACTGTAGGTTTAGTTGGCCACGGGACGCACGAGTGTCAAAGCTCGGTGTATCAGTTGACAGTAGTTACAATATATCTGCTCCGCTGTTAATCCTGGCTCACAGGATTAACAGCGGAGCAGATATATTGTATTACTAGCAAATGTCCGACACGGATACATTTCTTGTTTAGGCTTGCAAAACAAATTCAGTAACAGAATCAGTTTGCAAACTACAGACTATATCACATTATCTTTGAAATGCAATGGCATCTAGACAGCACTTGTAGTATAATATTGTACCTATCAATACAATATCTCTCCTTGGCTAACATCAAAGCCGTCGTTACAGATTTAACCAAGCAAATTGGCGTACTAGAAGATGAGCCGTCAATAAACTAAGCTTTGTTTAATATTATGCTGCAACTGCAATTTGAAACAAAATTGTACCTAAAATTTAATTTCTATAATAGAGATATCAATACGCCATTCATTTCTTTCAAATATCTTTGCGACTGTCCCACATTAGGGTAGGCAGAGACCATGATACGCAAATTGATACGATCAATACATATATAAGTTCTTATTTTGCTTTTACCACATACTTAACCATTTATACGAGTATGTATTGAGAGAAGAGGTCAACGTCGGCACCATACTAGTGATCAAACGTGAGAAAGGACCTCCACCTTACAGAAGACAACAGCCAAAAAACCTACTAACAACTGTGTAGTTGTGTTCCTGTGTGTGAGTGCAGGTCTCCAGCGCTCATTTAAGAAATGTTTTTGTACCCTAGGAATACTCCATCTTAAAGCCCTGGTGCAAAAAAAATGAGGGGGAACACGCAAGTCATACCTCTGGTATTGCAAGCGTCCATAGGTTACGGTAACTGCTTAACATCAGGCGAGCCGTATGCTTGTTTGCCACCCAAATAGTATAAAAACTTTGAGGTAGTATATACTGTTATATTTAAGTTAGTAGAGTTATTGGATTCTACAAAATCTAGGATGATATTAAAATAGTTGAATATTTCATTCCATAGAAATAATACTCAATAGTTTTTACTTAGTATGATTTTAGTAACAAGCTCGATTTTCATACGAATATACACTATTGGCAATGTTAGCGGATTTATGCCTTCATCCCAAGTAATCTGGTTCGCATCAATAAACAGAACTGTTTCTATATTTAGATGTAAGACCTAAATATTCCTTATATTTTGATCCATTTTACTAAAAGTATCTATACTATATAGGTATTATACTACGCCACGCCGCCGGCCAGACGGGTGAGCGCGGGAGACCTATAGGTACTCACACACAGGAACACAACTACACCGTGGTGTAGTTGTGTTCCTGTGTGTGAGTACCTATTAACTATATACTATTAACTACACACACCGGTGTACCGGTGTGTGTAGTTAATAGTATATAGTTAATAGTAGTTTTTTGGCTGTGGTCTTCTGTAAGGTGGAGGTCCTTCCCCAGTCGGGCTTGCTACCTCTCTTAAATATTGTACCTAATTTGACAAGAAGATAGATGTATATGAGAGGCAAAGGGTACTTTTTATCACGATAACCGATATACACGTAGCAGCGCCGCGCAGTAGCGGCGAAAAACTGTCCCACTGCTGGGCATGGCTGGGTAGCTAATCCTACTAATATTATAAACGCAAAAGTTTGTAAGTATGGATGGATGGATGGATGCATGGATGGATGGATGCATGGATGGATGGATGTTTGTTACTCTTTTACGTAAAAACTATTGAACGGATCTGGATGAAATTTGGCAGAGAGATAGATTATGGTCCGAAATAATACGTAGGCTATATAGTATTCTATATAATTTAGTCCAGTCTTGACCAAAAGCATATAATAAAAAGCCACTATTTCATGTTAATCTAATAATAAGACTGTTATATGTCGATTTACG
The DNA here is from genome assembly GCA_947095525.1 of Trisateles emortualis. NCBI lineage: Eukaryota > Metazoa > Arthropoda > Insecta > Lepidoptera > Erebidae > Trisateles > Trisateles emortualis. The sequence goes on along the minus strand of OX352736.1, from coordinate 8,421,084 downwards.
ACATCTATAGAATTTGTCCATTGATTTGCGCAATAAAACCGACGTGCCGATCAATTTTATTAGCCATTAGTGGACGCAATTTTATCCAGACTTAGGAAAATGTTTGGTGACCCCGCCTTGAGGTGATTTTATTCATGATTGAAACAAATGGGGCTTATCGATTTACTTACGTTACTCTACTTTATACGCTCTATGTTGTGAAGATTTTTGGAGTACGTTTCTATAATAATTTTCATAACTTGTTATTACGGTATTTGACGACAAAAAAATATTTACTTATCGCATGTTTTTAAACTAAGATGAAAGAAGTATTAAAATAGCAAGGAAAGTATACAATTATTTTAGTAAGGAACAAGTTATAAAAGCTGTAGCCAATTGGTCTATAGCTATCCTTTTTCCGCAAAATAAAAATTTATATTGAAAAACTATCAATTAAGCGTTACGGGAGTGTGACGTCATAAAACAGTGATGTTGTCTTTGTGTACCTAATTAATTTATCAATATTTAAATGCTTGTGACTTCGATTTCTATCAATCTATTCTAAGTTTTTTTTCGACACAATTTTGCGTCTTCTTTTTTATAGTACTTAGATGGCAAACAAGCATTAAAACGCAATTTTAAATATTTTATCATACGTAGGTATTGTAAGTTACTATAAAATTGTGTTATAATTAAACATTATATATATTCTATTATCAAGAGAATACTGTTACTTATCTCATCCTGTGTGAACTGAATTGGTCCTGTTCAATTACAAACATCTGCATTTAATTTAATATTTTAACATTTATGATGAACTAGCTGTTACCCGCGGCTCCGCCCGCGTGGATGTCGGTTATCGCGATAAAAAGTAGGCTATATGCTATTCCAGACTATAATCTATCTCTATGCCAAATTTCAACCAGATCCGTTTAGTAGTTTTTGCGTGAAAGAGTAACAAACATACATCCATATATTCTTACAAACTTTCGCGTTTATAATATTAGTAGAATTGTAGCAAAAAGAGGGTTGTTTAGAGGATTATAGTCGTCAGTAATAAGGCTTAACTACCCCACTTGTTCTTCAAAATGTATACGAGTATTAACGATTTATACACGAGAAGTATTATACACAAACCACAGTTTTTACTTGACGCATATTGTTATTTTTGTGTTAACATATTTTTTATTCAGAAGAATTGTGAATTATTTGCACTAAAAGTAAAAAAGAGCACAAGACACTCATAAAAAATACAGATGTAGGAGAAAAACATAAGAACATACAATATACAAAGAAAAATACATGAAAAACATAGAAAAAGTAAATAAGGTCTGTATAATATAAATACTTAGATATTAATATCATTTATAGGTCAGCTCAGGATCAAGTGTTGTAAAAATCCTTGGGAGGCCTATGTCCAGCAGTGGACGTCTTTTGGCAGAGAGATAGATTATGGTCCGAAATAATACGTAGGCTATATAGTATTCTATATAATTTAGTCCAGTCTTGACCAAAAGCATATAATAAAAAGCCACTATTTCATGTTAATCTAATAATAAGACTGTTATATGTCGATTTACGACATCTATAGAATTTGTCCATTGATTTGCGCAATAAAACCGACGTGCCGATCAATTTTATTAGCCATTAGTGGACGCAATTTTATCCAGACTTAGGAAAATGTTTGGTGACCCCGCCTTGAGGTGATTTTATTCATGATTGAAACAAATGGGGCTTATCGATTTACTTACGTTACTCTACTTTATACGCTCTATGTTGTGAAGATTTTTGGAGTACGTTTCTATAATAATTTTCATAACTTGTTATTACGGTATTTGACGACAAAAAAATATTTACTTATCGCATGTTTTTAAACTAAGATGAAAGAAGTATTAAAATAGCAAGGAAAGTATACAATTATTTTAGTAAGGAACAAGTTATAAAAGCTGTAGCCAATTGGTCTATAGCTATCCTTTTTCCGCAAAATAAAAATTTATATTGAAAAACTATCAATTAAGCGTTACGGGAGTGTGACGTCATAAAACAGTGATGTTGTCTTTGTGTACCTAATTAATTTATCAATATTTAAATGCTTGTGACTTCGATTTCTATCAATCTATTCTAAGTTTTTTTTCGACACAATTTTGCGTCTTCTTTTTTATAGTACTTAGATGGCAAACAAGCATTAAAACGCAATTTCAAATATATTATCATACGTAGGTATTGTAAGTTACTATAAAATTGTGTTATAATTAAATATTATATATATTCTATTATCAAGAGAATACTGTTACTTATCTCATCCTGTGTGAACTGAATTGGTACTGTTCAATTACAAACATCTGCATTTAATTTAATATTTTAACATTTATGATGAACTAGCTGTTACCCGCGGCTCCGCCCGCGTGGATGTCGGTTTTCGCGATAAAAAGTAGGCTATATGCTATTCTAGACTATAATCTATCTCTATGCCAAATTTCAACTAGATCCGTTTAGTAGTTTTTGCGTGAAAGAATAACAAACATACATCGATACATTCTTACAAACTTCCGCGTTTATAATATTAGTAGAATTGTAGCAAAAAGAGGGTTGTTTAGAGGATTATAGCCGTCAGTAATAAGGCTTAACTACCCCACTTGTTCTTCAAAATGTATACGAGTATTAACGATTTATACACGAGAAGTATTATACACAAACCACAGTTTTTACTTGACGCATATTGTTATTTTTGTGTTAACATATTTTTTATTCAGAAGAATTGTGAATTATTTGTACTAAAAGTAAAAAAGAGCACAAGACGCTCATAAAAAATACAGATGTAGGAGAAAAACATAAGAACATACAATGTACAAATAAAAATACATAAAAAGCATAGAAAAAGTAAATAAGGTCTATATAATATAAATACTTAGATATTAATATCATTTATAGGTCAGCTCAGGATCAAATGTTGTAAAAATCCTTGGGAGGCCTATGTCCAGCAGTGGACGTCCTTTCGCTGAGATGGATACTAAATATACTTATATGTCTAACTATCTTCGGCACGCAGCTGCGCCCGCGCGTTTGTCCCACGGGAATAGTGATTTTACCCTGGACAAAAGTGTATGTAATAACTGACTATAATCTATCTCATTGCATAATTTCATCCAGATCCGTAGAACCGTTTTGGCGTGAATAAATAACAATCATCCATCCATCCAAAATTACCATGTATAATAGTAGTATAGATATAATATTATGAATGTGAAAGTTTTATAATATTATATTTATACAGTATTTAGTTATATTATAAGTATATTTTGACACGTAAGAAAGTTTCCAGTGCGGCATGTTGCAGTGCACAAGTGCCCGCGCTGATTTACAAGAAGCGTTTTCTTTTTTACTAAATTAAAGGCATTGTGTTATTATTCAAAATTTAGTGTAACATACTATAAATACAATCGAACCAGCCTAACTGGGAAAGGGTTTTATACATACTAGTGGCCCGCCCCGACTTCGGCCGGGTTAAACTATTTTCAGCTCAACTTTCTTAATTTTTTTTACATAAAATCCTTTTCCTGACAATAACGAACATAGCAAAAAAGAATTAGCGAAATCGGTTCAGCTGTTCTCACGATTTGCGCTTAGCAACACATTCAGCGATAACCATAATTAAAAACTACTCAAAGTCATAACAACAGTCTTCATTTGTATTATGTTTTTCCTTTTTTTGTATTTAAGATTAAATTAGTTTTAGGTATATAAGTAGTAAAATGTATAATTAGTGTAAAAACATGTATATTGTTTCTGTAAATAAAAAACTCAAAGTGATGCATTTATATTCCTGTGTGCAGTGACGTATTATCCCTAAGGTAAACTCAGTACGTGCTTAGGGGCGCGCGCAGAAATTTTAGTTGTGTTATTGTGCGTGGGTATGGATCTCTTCATTACTCATTTAGGTGTTTTAAAAAAAGAGGATTTTCTAATTCAGGGACACACGATAGCAAAACTCTGATTACATACATGTTTCGGTCAGCAACATGTATTGCAAGCGTCCATAGGCTACGGTAACTGCTTATTATTAAGCAGGCTGTAATTAGGAGAAAAGTAGTAGATTTCCGCACTAACGCGATTTTCTCGTATATGCAAGTTCCTCAAAGGTGACGTCACAGTTCACTTTTATAGGTAACATTAACATGACCGCAGTTAATAATAAACAGGACATTACGATTGGACTGAACACACGCTACAGTGAGAAACAAGATGTCATAATTTTGGTATGAGTTATTCGAATAATTAATAGCATTCTTGTTTTATTGTATTTTACGTTTAATGCTTTTAAACTGATATTTTTTGTTTCTTTGTTTTGATAGTACCTACGTCGAGGATTTAAATTGTACAAGACCAAAATTTTGCCACCTCAATAGTGTTATGAATAGCGAAGCAGTCGTCACTGAAAGTGCAAGTGGTAGGACACAAAAAGCAGGGCCGAAGAGTTGAGACGTTATTTGCTGGTCAGTGCCACATTCGCACATTGCTTGTAACGGAATTGCCCCACTTGTCCATATTGTATTTGCATACTGCCACTTGAGTTTAGAGACGGTTGAGTTTAGCGATATAAATTCTAAACTATGAATTGATTTTTTAAATAATAGACAACTGCCGCACTAGAGAACAAGCTTTGTGTCGCTAAGGGACTTAAATATACAATTAACACACAAATTACACACAGACTCAGAAGAAACAAAAGAAAAAAGACACAAAGTTTTGTCCTGTGTGGGAATCGAAGCGAACCTTGTGCACAGCATGCGCATACTGAGGCCACTGAACAACCAAGGCAGTCTGTCATTGTAGTTGGTATGTATTGTTAAATAAATATGTTAAATTCGCACTGAATATTAATAGGTCAAACGTCCTTTGTTTTTACCTGTTAAGTAGGTATATATGTATAATGCTATTCTTGGTATATTAAATACCGAAACATTCATTTGTTTTCATTATAAAAATATAAATACATACTCACAACTGATTTCACTGTGTAGTTTTTCCTGCACAATTATGGTCACCTAGCGGAAAGTGCCGCTAGGGCCGCGTGTACCAGAGTACTGTAGAGGTTTATTGATGGTCACTAGCTGGCCGCATACCAATAGTGAAACCTCTGACGTTTTGTAAAAGTAAATAGTAAGGGAGAATGACATGAGGATTGTCATGTGGAGTCAGGTTCGGGCTTCGATGAAGCAAAGTCGTAATTGGATGTAAATACTTAGAAGTAGGGCAAAGTATAATAAACAAGTTATATTATCCAGTTGTATTTAATTATTGATAAAGATAAAGAACCCCTCTTCCGGCATTGTACTAGCTGCATACGTCTAAAGTATACGTTCCCCGTAGTACGTGCTAGAGAAGCCCTTCGGCCAGATTGGAAACCAAAGTTTGGAAACCGGTTTCGAAAACAGAATTATTTTTCTTTTTACGAAACCTGGTTTCCAATAAAGAATAGAGGAGAAGTTGCTGACGGCGAGGGCTTTACAGTACCTACCTACAAACCATTTTGATGTATTGTGCATTAGTAAAATTAAAATATGGCCCTTTAAAATATGGGTTATACCCAACTTTAAACATTTGCATCCATTATTGGGACAAAACATAACGTGGTTTCAAAAATTATTGTACTCGAATCTATACAAACTAGTTTCAGGTTTCGCCTATACACCTTTGTATATTTAAATTATGAGTTTGATATTTATTTTTCCGTTTGCCTTAGATATAATGAAATTGTCTTGTATGTGATAAACCAAATATATTTATTATCTGCTATCCATTTGCCCTTATTATGTCAACTAATCATAGACCGGTAACTAAGTAAATGTCACGCCTACGGTTAGTTGTCATGACGCAGATTCCTATTACGCTTGAAATCTAAAAGCAGTACTAATAATACACAAAGTGCATTAACAAGAAAATGTACACTTAACGTTTATTATTGTGACTCAACCTTTGGCAGAAATTACACTGTTTGTGTAGCGTGTCGTCTGTTATTTTAACAATTTTCAAACAATGAAATTCAATAAAGGAAGCATTGTAAGGCGCCTTTTGAACTTTACAGGTTTTGCATGACAATGGCCATATATTATGTATTCTTAATTTCTAAGTTCTAACATTTTCAAGCACAACTAACATGGTAACTAACTAACATTTTCAAGCACAACTAACATGGTAACTGACTAAATAGGGCTGATTACAATAATAATTAATATCTATATCATATATACTATTTATTTTATTTTTTTAAATGAACAGAGAAGTCCTAAGTCAGAACAAGCACAAGAACACAACATTTCTATATCTGTGGTCTTCTGTAAGGTGGAGATCCTTCCCCAGTCGGGATTGCTCGCTTATATAATGCCGTACCTTTTTTAGATTACACATTACTATTAAGAGTTTCCTACTCCGGGTTAGCTTTTTTTTTTACATTGCTTTAAATATTTAACACATCTTATGCAGGTATAGTACATTGACAAAGCAGTTACCAGTTACCTAATTGACCTGTTAAAAATATCCGTTATTAATTGGCGTGGTAATACTAGGTGCTATTGAATTTTATATTTTAAGTTATTATTTTCATATTTAAAAGTGGAATTGCGACGCTTGTTGCCAATTATATCCTTCGTAGTTGAGCCTGAATTTATTGCGATAATGTATTTTATCTCTCACTTTCAGATTTCTACAGATCTAATTTGCATATAAAATACTGAGAAAATGATTTTAGTAGTAGTACGAGTACTATAGTAGTTTTTGAACTTCGAACGACGACGCTGGTTGCGGACGCCGCGCCCGCTACGTTGCCAGATGCAGTCGTAGGGACTGCATCTGGTATATGCCAACTGAATAGATCCTAAACGGTAGGTATTTATTTTGACAAATTGCGGCAGTGTCTTTACTATATAGAGAGAGAGTCTTCCTTACACTAGATAGTCTCGCACTAAATACTCACTCCCATTGTGTTCAGAATGTCGTCGGTGTAAGGAAAATTATTGGCAGAAGTCCGTTTTAATTGGACTCAAGTTCCAATTATTAAAATAATGTTATAAAACTTCAGACAATGTTTTCTCATACCCACGTTGTTAACTTTAGTCATAACAATATGGTATTGTTTAACTGCGAACGAAAAAAATAGAATTTGATATAATTTTAGGCCTCTTATAATAAAATTCTTATAATAAAAACTTGAAATTTTGTACTCCTGTACAAAATTTCAAGTTAGAAGAATGTTATGGATTAGGCTCCATGTTTATGAACAAGACAGTCAATCGGGAGAGATATGAATAAATAGATAGTTAATACTTAAATATACTTTATAAAGGTATTATATAATTAGATAGATAAACATTAATACTGAAAATTTTAATAAGTATTCGCGGGTACACTTTATATAGGTATCAGAATTTTCTTTTCTTCTAAATATGGAAGCAGTACAGGTTTTATAACTACAACCACAACCTGTCTTTACATTCCGTTAACTAGGGTGACTCCTTTCCTTTTACTTTAATAAAAAATGCATTTATATAGAAGTGACTCATGTTCTACTTAGGATTGAATCATTTCTACCCTTACTTGTGTCAGTCTAAAGTTAGGATCGCGATGAGACACAGAATGATTCATCTGGTCGATAGCACACAGAGCAGGATTACAAACGCGTCATTTACACATGTTGCAAAGTAAAACATATTCGAAGTCTGAGTACCTATGTCGAGTGAATATGTGTGAGTAATGTATATTATTTATGTAACAATCGACAATCGTTTCGGAATATGATTTACACTTATAATTGTTTTCGAAACACAAGCATTTTCTAGTATTTCAAAACCACAGGTAATAATAATATCTAGGTACAGCTTATAAACGGCTTTGATACTAAACTAGGTACAGCCTACTTATACTATGATAACTAGACAACTGGTACATGATACAGAACTTCGCTCATCTCATAATATTCTTCTTGCATGTCCCTCGCATACCACTAATTTTGCACATTCTTCTTTCTTTATACAATCTGTCCTACTCTGGAATGCGCTCCCTCGGGAAGTCAAGGGCCACCAACCGCTACACTTTCAAATTGAAAGTGCGAGACCTCCTCTTTGATAAACTGGCAAAATCATCACTTCAGATACATTAGTATGTATGTATTTATGAATATGTATTAAGTAATATATAGCTATATTTCATTTTATACCAATTCTAATTTTATTATTATGGTGTTAAGTATCTCCCTGTTGATTTCCACATCTTGCACCTACTATGTTCATCTCTGCATCACCCAATGGATGGCTGGTAGAGAATGCCTTTGTCATTAAGTCTACCTTTATACAATACTGTGCATAAACTATTAAATAAATAAATAAATATTATAGGTAAATTAATCCCAGACACAGAACAAACAATTGAGTTTTTACCATAAAGATTTGACCTAGGTGAGAATCGAACCTACGAAATACAAATGAACCAACAGATCAACAGCCATCCTATATTGGTGGGATACCTGGCCACTTTAGTTGCGCCGAGTGTTATTGGTTCGATCCCCACAGGGGACGACAATTGCCGCCTTTCTCAGAAAGTGGACTTTCCCAAAACATACACATTTAGCTAATATCATCTTTCCGACTTATTCATAATTTAGAACCTTCTTATGAATGATAGACCTTGTAACCTAAATGAAGAAAATGAGTTGTGAGTTTGAGTTTAAAAACCAGTCTGAGGCTTAAAAAAAAATAACATGCGAGGCAGTCTTTAAGGACTGTCGATAGAAGTGAAAACTAAGTAACTTGTGAATTGTAACGTCGAGCTATTACATTATTGTTATTAAATATAGTAAGCGTTCGGTGACGATGACGCGAGTTCCATGATTTTTGTTCACCCAAAAAGTGCTCAACGCGTAAAGAAGGTTTCACTTCAAAAATATATTCGTCTAATTTCGAATCAAATATAAAAATATCTGTAAAGATACGCTTTCTGAATACGCATTTATATTTTTTGACATCTACCTTGTACCCTCGACTTGGGTAACTATCGTAAATCGTCGATACGTACATACTTATATAGAAGTACCTACCTAGCCTTATTAATAGAAGGCTATGTAACTCCGTCTTTTAATCGCAACACACTTATTATTCATTCAAATTCAAACGTGATTAGATTAATGTAAAATCAACTTTATAAATATAGCTTTAGGTTGGTATTCTATTGAATATAAAGTAGTATGTAGACAAATAGGTACACCAAGTCTAACACCCAAAAATGCATTTCCTTATTTATATAACTAGTTAGTACTTATTCACATCTTATATCTGCGCGTTATGTTTACTCTGTATACTTTATTTTGTATCAGGTTAATTTTGAATGACGGTAGAATTGAATGCCATCTCTGTTTATTTCAACGAGTAAGACAAAGACAACATGAAGCTTGAATTGCATTACTTATTGGTTGCCTTAGCAACACATTATGCAACAATATTATGAATGTAATACTGTTGGCCGAATTTAAGCTATACTCCAGCCAGTCTCGAAAAAGTTGTTTTAAAAACAGTTTCCCTTAAATGACTACTGAAGCCTTACTACTTTTACTAGTTTGAATTGCCCTTATATTAAGAAAAATATGAGGTATCAAACTTATAATCGACCACGAACATAAGCGCAAACGTATGCCGCTGGAGTCTGGACTACTAGCTACCAGCTCAGTATAGATTTAAATGACTTACTGCTTCAAAGACAATAGAAGTATAATATCACTAGTTGTTGCCCGCGGCTCCGCCCGCGTGGATGTCGGTTATCGCTGTAAAAAGTAGCCTATGTGTTATTCCAGACCATAATCTATCTCTGTGCCAAATTTCATCCAGACCCGTTCAGTAGTTTTTACGTGAAAGAGTAACAAACATCCATCCATCCATCCATTCTTACAAACTTGCGCATTTATAATATTAGTTGGATGAGTTATTCCCAATAGACTTCAAAAAGAATGCCCAAACTACTCCATTCTAGGTACTCTATTACAAAAATATAATAGTAGACTACACGGTTGGTTCAGTGGCTTAAGTGGATAACCATTTACGATTACCCGGCATGTTGTGGGTTCGATCCCATTATAGGACAAAAAAAAACTAATCTGATCCATTAATATTTATCCCGAGTCTGGGGGCACATTGGATGTCTGGGCTTTTTTAAAAAAAATGCAAGTAGGTACATGGTTTTCCACATAAATGGTTAATCTTACTATCTTCACTATCTAACCAATAAAACAACTATAATCCTTTTAATTAGTCCGATATTATACTCGTATACTTACCAGTATCTGTTTATTAATTGTGATTTATTTATCTATTAAGATAGTATTAAAAGTAATAAGTAAGTATGTATATAATCACTTAATCAATCAGATTGTTCCGTTAGAACAGTTATAAGATTTTTAAAGGGTTGGCAACGTGCGAGTTATACTGGTGTTGGTGCGAGGCTACGGTAACTGCTTACCATTAGGGAGGCTGAATGTTTTCCTCCTTGGTAGTATAAAAATTATACATAAAGAAACTACAACAACTTCAAGCTTATTGAAGTCGGTGCCAAGCTGAATATTAGGTGACAGAGGTGAACCTACCTTACCTTAGCACTGAATTTATTATGTACTAGCTCTTGCCCGCGGCTCCGCCCGCGTGGATGTCGGTTATCGCTGTAAAAAGTAGCCTATGTGTTATTCCAAACCATAATCTATCTCTGTGCCAAATTTCATCCAGATCCGTTTAGTAGTTTTTACGTGAAAGAGTAACAAACATCCATCCATCCATCCATTCTTACAAACTTTCACCTTTATAATATTAGTAAGGATTCAGTTAACCTAGAATACTTTTAATGGCAGTAAGTCAGGCGTAAACCTGAAGCTATAATTATTCATTCCCTATATGATTCTGAGAAGTTTCTTGGTGTATCTCTGGGGACCAATACCAATCAAATTAATATAGGTCTACCTCGAAAGTATACCCTAACGAACAAAAAAAAACCGTTCACAATTGTCAGGCGAACAAACCTCATCCTTTCTGGAAGTCGGTTAAAGAAAGAAACTACATTATTACTAAAGAAGCGCATCAACTATCTGTAATACCAAACGTCTAGTTGAGTTATTTTATAAGGACATGTTGTGAATGACAGTATCAAAAAAGAGGACGTTGACAAATGACTGGTGCTCACACAATAGGCATCAATCAACCCAATCTACAGAATGGTTTAGACAGGGATAATAATATTTGCCGTATGTACCTATATATGTATTAAGAACCGCAATTAAAGATTTCATTAACCTTATTATACATATTGAATTTTGATATTCAGCTGTTTGAAGGCTATAAACAAAAGACTGGTTCTGTAATCAAGTAGATGCCGCGGTGTTTCTTTTTAACAAGGTGTAAACTGTAACTGGCCAACAGACCAACAGGTCTAGTGGTTAGTGACTCTGACTGCTACGCCGGAGGTCGTGGGTTCGATTCTCATCCAGGACAAATCTTTGTGTGATGAGCACGAATGTTTGTTCTGTGTCTGGGTGTTTAAATTTATCTATTATATGTATGTATTTAGAAATATATCACACACACACATCTCAACCCATAAACGTCCCACTGCTGGGCACGGGTCTCCTCCAAAAATTTGGAGGGATATTAGCCTACTATACCACCCTGGCCAGACGGGTTGGTATAGGGTTTTGTTTCGAGTTTTCCTTCTCTTGCGGTGGATATTATCTGCTAGACTTACTCCCTTAGTCGACTCTTACGACACCCTCGGGATGGAAGGGGATGGTGACATTTGTATTCTTAATCCGTCACCACACGGACAAATAGAAATATATAAGTATGTTTATTAGTTGTCTGGTTACCATAGTACAGGCTCTAGTTTGGGATCAGATAGCGATGTGTGAGTTGTCCCGAAAATATAATTATTATTAAAAAGAACACTAAATTAGTACGCAGCGGCTTGACTGTTACTAGCATTGCCGAAGTCCATGAGCGATGATTATCATTTACAACCTGCCACCAGGTGGGTGGCTGCTCGTTGGCTACCATTAGCAATCAAAAATATCGCATCCCGCATCCCTACATGAGCACTACGGACCTGTACTCACGCACAGGAACACAACTACACCGGTGTGTGCTGCTCACGTGTATAATGTTCAACCTATCGGTATACGTCGATATTCGTGTTATTACACTTTTCTTCAATACCCTGTATTACTTGCGACTTCGCACACTAAAACGACAAGAAATCTTCTTTCCACACCGTTGAGTCTGATCATTTATAATGACTGTCCAAAAATATAGGGGGCGACACATCCTAAAGACCTCAGTAAAATAATAAATCAGCTTATCTATCAAAATAAATTGGTTTTCTTTTCTTATACTACTTAGGTGACAAACATACGGCCCATTAGCCTTAGGTACCAAGGCCCTACCTAGCCTTGGAATGCATGTAACACCAGGGACTTGTAGTATTGGTAACTCTGGGATAGGAAGTAGTTTATTTTTTAAAACGTGTCTCAAAGAAGCACTCGAGGCCTGTAGTCACGCACAGCAACACAACTACACCACCCGCTTTATTTGACTGTGGACTGTAGTCAGAGGATTACAATTCAAAGAATTAAGAATCTCTTCCTTGGAGAGGTAAAAAAAAAGGGAACCATGACTCCTCCAGTCATGGTTCCCTTTTTTTTAATTACAGGTGTGGCGCGTTGAATAAGGTGGTTTCTCGCCACTAAAGTAGCGCCGATTGTTAAATTAAGCAAGATTTTATAAGTTTCTGTTCGCATTATGAGAGTGCTTTTGGACAGTAACTAATTTAATAAGATTATATATAGCACATGTCATCAATCAGGAATGCTATTGAAGCAAAAAGCGATTACACGTTTCCACTAAAATATTCCAAAGGTTGTCGCCTAATATCCATTACACCTAAATGTCCATTAGGTACATTTTTATTTTGGTAACAAGTACCGACCCACAGTGTGGAATTTTAATTATTCAACTTGTTCGTAGTAATCTGATTATTATAGTTACTGGTTAGTAGGGATAGCTGATAGGAGTAATTATCACCAAAAATGTTAATGGGTCGTTTGGGCATTACGTCAGCCGGCAATCAGTCCTTACGATTACGTTCAGTGATCATAACTATCACTGTTATCTATTGGCTGTGAAGACTAAGCACATTACCGCGTCATGACTGTATAAAAAGTTAAAATAATAATAAAATATAATATTTCTTTTTGAATTAATTTGTTTAGGAAAAACATATTTTGGGAGAGACTGGTGAGAGGTGGTCTGCATTATGGAAACCCTGTTTTACGGATCAACCCAATCACCAAATAAATTTATTCTGGCAATTAATTTATTCAAGTTTTATTATATACATTTATTACATAGACATTTTCATTATATATATATACAATTTTCAGCGTAAAGCTAAGAAACACAAAATAAAAAAACAATATAGGAAACAAAATACTGTTGTTTAGGTTGTAATAATTTAAGTCATTGTCATCAAAACCGCAATTAAAACGAAATAAGTATTGAATGATGACTTTAAAGTCGTCTTTGTTATTATCATTAGGTTACTTTTTAGAGTTAATAGTTGTAGGTCATTGTGATATTTGTGTACTGAATATATTTTGTTTGCAAGGTTACATTGGAAAAATCTTAAGCTACCTGCTTCAATAAATTGTGCAAAATAGCTCTTGATCATTGCAGTTAGGTTAAAATTGGCCTATAACGAATGTTTCAAGACTTTCGTGTTCATAATAACTTAATAATATGTTTAAATTATATTGACGTGTTAAACAATCCGAAATTATTCACGATGTTAAACCAAGTTATGTAAGTACATAACGTTCTAAGTACACAATACACACTTTAGAATACTTTGTCTTAACATTTAAAACTAAATATAGAAAATGTCGAGACGACCTTGAGGAACGCTGAGGCCACATGGCAAAAATGACTGGCGACGTATTGAAGGCGCGGTAATTAATTCAAATATTTGAGTCTTCTCACGTGCGAACAATACATTTGTATTCCTTTAATGCGCCTTTAACTATTCTTACACATCTACTACTATCAATTTACGTATATTATGTTTATGTAGTTCAGCCAAAACAGACGCAAAAACGTAACAATTATGAAATAATTTACTGAAAACTCCCGTCACTGGCAAAGAGTTATTATATTAGAACTTCAAACGCCCTCTACTGTTTCTATGGGTTCCAGAAAAAAATCCTCCCACATACGTTGAGGTTATGGAGTGACCTACCTGTTGAGGTTTTTACAGGGTCGGCAATGCGCTAGGGATAATTTAAACGTCCATAGGCTAAGGTAACTGTTTACTATCAGGCGAGCCGTATACTTATTCAAATGTATTATTTTCTCTCTTTTTTTTCGTTATTGTTTGTTTCTTAATTGTATAAAAATCCTTTCATAACATAGCATAGCATAGCATAACCTCCTTTCTTATAGATGTAGGCAGAGCTGTATCAAAATTACATATTACCGCTACTCTATTGCTAAATGACCTAGTAGCAGACTGGGCTAATATATACTAATTCTCTAAATAATCTCCATCCCACATTTACACGCGGCGTTCAATTAAGGACCCAATAAAGCTCAGGCACTATCACAGCCACAGAGGCGTTCATATAAATAAAAGCCTGAACCAATTTTTAGCAATCCGAATTAATCTAAAGTTGAATGCCTATTTTCAGTACAACGACGGAGAGTTTCGACATTTCATTTTTATCAGGGCATCTGTCTGAAGCCTGTGTCCGTTTTTAGCTTCAAATGAATTATTTCGGAGCTGAATGTTATGACTGCGCTAAATTATAGTAAAGCCTGTTGCTTAACTTGTTTACTGTTATTGGATCATAGGTCGTTTCTGTCACAAAAGCTACAGTTTCTTCTCACTTCATCATTATCTTTCTTAGTTTGGTGATGTCGATTGTTTAAAGTAAAATAGGCTGACGACATTTTAGATTAGCTACTTCAAATTTGAGTTTGACTTGGTAGATGTTAGTCAACCCATCTGAACTGTCCTTTCAGCTGCAATATGCTGTACAAGAGGATATAATGTTACACGCTGCCTGCTGCGCCGTCTACGTCATATCGGATACGCTGAATTTACGTAATCGGAATGCGTTTAGGGGAATTTGTTGACATGCCACTTCGCCGCGCTTACAGCACGAACCAAATTGTTCAACATCAGATACCGTTTTGCACCTACAAAGAATAATTTAAATGAGCCTAAATACAAAAATAACACAAAATGGATGATTTTATGATTGGTTTAGAGACAATTTTATCTCTAAGTTAGACAATCTTTTTGGAGAATTTATTATTTATAATATCAAATGTGAAGCACCGATTCTACAAAGAGCAGCCTAGAGTTCTGCGTTTGGTATTTACTGTAATTTATACGAAGACTCTACAAGATCTTTACAGACACAATGGCAGTCAATAACAACGGTTACTATAATATACTTAGTAGGCCAAAGCCCTCTTTCTTTCTTTATAGCGGAGAGGAGGCCCGTGCCTAGCAGTGGGGCATATGGGTTGCTATTATCTATACTAATATTGTAAAGCTGAAGAGTTTGTTTGTTGGTTTGGTTGGTTGAACACGCTAATCTCAGAAAGGCCTGGTTCGATTAGAAAAAAAAAATTGTTGAATAATGCATTTTTCCAGGAAGGTTAAAAGCTATATAACATCACGCTATAATCAATAGGAGCGGAGCACTAGTGAAATATGTTGCAAAATCGGCAAAAAATATTCTAAATAACCACACGAAGTCGCGGGCGACCCCTAGTTATTATTATATGTGAACACGAAACATAATATCTCTAAACTCAGAACTCCAGCCAACTGTATTTGAGATCGGCGCATATGTTGGAAGGTATTGCTATTGATAGGTACATAATGGTCTAACTGCATTAATTAAATGTTTTATAGTATTTATTATACTCGGACTCGGCCTCATTTTCTCTTTGCGAATCAAGTTCCAGGATAAAGTTAAGGATACGTCATTATGTCTAACAGAGTAAAATGAGTAAGCCCGATTGGGTAAACACCTCCACCTTACATATGAATATAGTCAAACATACAGAGTGATGTACTCGTAGCTTTTTGTGCGGAGTACTATTAAGTATTCTATGGCGGAGTACATGTTTTCAGTACCAACTCATGAGAGCGATAAGCGGATGCAGGGCAGGATTTTACCTATGCGCCGCCCCTGGACGCTGTAAAATATCGTAACGTTGTCTAAAATTTTAAAGTGTAGTTTTTTCTTACGCTCCGAATTTTGTTACCCCTGAAAATTTGCCACCCTGGGCAGTAGCCCTGGTTGCCCTTATAGTAAATTCAGGGCTGCGCGGATGTGTAACTTAGCTGTATAAACCACGGTTTTGTAAGTTTGGGACGGTAGGGTATACAATGATTTTATTTTATTTATTTTATTAAACTTCTTGTACAAAGTTATACAGAGGCGGACTTTATGCCTTATACATTTTCTACCAGTCAACCAAGGGTGAGTCCACAGAAATAATCTATTTCTGTGGACTCACTCAATAAAATTATGAAAATTAAAAAAATGTGCCCGTATCTAATGAATATGTTAATTTCTTTCTTTATACTATATAATTACTAGTTCGGTATTTAGCCGTGTCATACAATTATATATATACATAGTAATATAACAGCCAATTTCAGTTTAAGTGGTGTAATATAGATAAATACGGATATTTTATTCGTTATCTTATCAAGCATCATGTATTGTGTCAATGCTGACTTATTTTGTAGTGATCTCTTTCATAACATTAGCAGAAAATGCTTTTTGAATAAGCTAGATTATACTTATTATTGATACTCTTGAATATATATTGATATACGTAACTTATGTATTGACAATAATCAAATATTTATCGTGTTTAAACGCGCTTACGAACAGACTGATTTGAAAAACTCACCCACTGATTTATTATTCACTACACAACTTATTTTATACAATGCAAGCAAAGTCACAAGTAGAAGCTAGGGTAAATAAAGAGGTATTCCTCAAAGCGCTAGTGCTCCTTTTTTATTCCTCGGAGCGCACTTTTTAGGAGCGGTCCCGATAGAGGAGGAATAAAAAAGGAGCGCCTCCTTAGGTGCGCTTCAAAATGGTAGCGCTTCGAGGAATACCTCAAATAAAGTAGTTTTTGAAAGCATCATCATTAATATTAAGCAACTAGCTGTTGCCCGCGGCTCCACTCGCGTGGATGTCGATTATTGCGATACGAAGTGGCCTTCGCTATTCCCCAGACTATATTATTTTTCTATGCCAAATTTCATCCAGATCCGTTCAGTAGTTTTTACATGGAATGAAAGAGTAACAAACATCCATCCATCCTCACAAACTTTCATATTAGTAGGATAAAAATATTAAATCTGGCCAGCATAAATCGCGCGCCAAATTTGCCATAATGTCATATATTATGGCAAATTTGCCGCGTTATTATATTAGGTAGGTTGTCATTATCAAATTATACTTACACAGTTTATAAATATTCACTAATTGCAATTATTTATGAAACAACATTTCAAAATTAATAGATTAAATTTTCAATGAAAATTTAAAACGTCAAGAAGCGGATAATTAAATTAAGTAGGTAGAGAGAGAGAAAGTATATACCTTTTCATTATTGTACGAATTATCTGACAAAATTGACAACACAGTGAATTGACACTTTGTTTAATTTATAAAGAAAGGAAGTATCAAATTTGAAAACGCCATGAAAAGATAACATATATTAAATAAATTGACACTTCGTTTATTTCAATTTGACAGAGTTGTAAATTCTTGGTACATTGACCTCAAGATTGTGAGTAAGTAGGTAGGTAGGTACTACAGACAGAAAAAAATGGAAGGTCATAAAACTCGATGTGGTATCTAAATTTGGCTTGTTTCCAAACGTCTACTATGATAAACAGAAAATGAATAATAGATAAAACAGTGGCGATCAAATTGATTAAGAATAGACAGAGTAAGTACCTTCTATTTATCCAGTATAATACCATCTCGCATCCTCAATCCCAGTGGCAAAAAGTTATTTCACTTATAGAATCTTCATATTAAGCTATATTTTATTTTTAAAATAGGAATTCCTACGAAAACAAAATTTACTGTCCATCTCCTCTATCATTTGTCCTGTGTAACATTTCCACCCGTGTGAAGTCAAGATAGACTTTTAATATATTATATTTTTGCGTTCCATTTTGAAACTCAGCATCAACAATATTAAATATTCAAGTCTAAGAAGAATCAAACTCCCACGCTCATTCAAGACTAGTTATAATCAAATTGATATTAATGACAGAAAAAACAGATGTAGCATCTGTCTGTAAATTTAAAATGTTTTTAAATCATTGAAATTCTAATATTAGTAGGACACTATGTCCTACTAATATTATAAATGCGGAAAAATGGCTGGATATTTGTTACTGAATCACACCAGAACCGCAGAACGGATCTGGATGAAATTAGGCCTTCAACTTTTTATTCCAAGAAAAAAACGCTGATCTCGTGGGCAAAGGCGCGGGCTAATGCTAGTAAAGTATATCTTTGCGAAATAATAAATTGAAGTAGATCCCGCTAGCCTCGCGCGGCCCGTATCTACGGCAATCAAGACGCCGATGAATGGCACCAATTACTCGGAGAATAAAGCAAAGATAAGGAGATAAGACTGCACGTCTTGGGGTTACGTTGGTCACCTCGCTACTAGCACCGCACCGAGTATTGTAGGTTCGAATTCCTCAAGGGACAACATTTTTACTTTTTGTCCGTAAATTGTATGTTTGTATGGTCCCTGCGTCCCTGGTCCCTAATGCGGAAAAATCTCTAGGAAAAAAAACTTTATATTTTGCATAAATACATGTGGACTTAAACTAGTGGTGAAGTCCATAAAAGGAAAATAAATAATAGTGAGTTCACCTGTTTTCTAAAATAAACTAAAAACCATCCACCCATCCATCTTAGCCATAAGACTTGATCCTTAGCTGACAAAACATATGTAGCATCTGTATGTAAATTTAAAATGTTTTTAAACCATTGAATAAAAAAAAACATGTCTTTGGGTGGGGACTGCCGATAGAAGTGAAAACTATGTAACTTGTAAATTGTATCGAACTATTACATTATTATTTTTGAATACGGAAAGCGTTCGGTGACGATGACGCGAGTTCCATGATTTTTGTTCACCCAAAAAGTCCTAAACGTGCCTAAAGAAGTTTTAACTTCAAAAATATAATTATTTAGGTAACTAGTTCAATTTTTGGTTATCTTTTGCGTATGTAATTGATATAATCTACGCATATCTAAATAGGTATATTAGAATTAGCTCAATGAAAGAGATTTATGACAGTATCGATATCACCACTTTATTATAGGATTTCGTCATCGTTTAATGACGTCATAATGCATTAAAACACATTGAACAATACGTACCCTGTTAAATATTACTATTATTAAATGAACATTATCGCTGCCTCAGTGGAAAATCGAATGATAAGAAATGGCACCTAGCTATTTTCAACCGTGTATTAAAATACATAACATTTAAATTTAAAACAGGCGTAACGTACCTTATGTCTTTTTGCCACTGAGTCCCACGCTATTATTATTCTTGGTTATTTATTAGTTAGTACGTGTAAGTGTTATTTTCTTATTTAAAACTAACATTAAAACAGTTGATAGTGATGCTGAGGAATATTAGTTTTGTTTTGTTATTTTTCTTCTTTATTTTGTAAATATTAACATGTTTTCAATTAATAAATTGCAAACCAGATTAAAATATTTTTTTATGTATTAAGTTGTGAAATACCATTGATGGTATGATTAACATCTGTAGGTACAGACAGAAGGTCGAATGAGTCACAAATACGAGTAGTTTCTCGTAAAATATAGTGAATTCATCCGAGACTCCGCCATTGACGACTTACTGAGTCATGATCGCCAAGTGAGGCTGCCTCATCTGGCGCAAGAATAGAAATCGTAATAGTAAATCTGTAGAAATTGTGTACAACACGTAGTGGTGGCAAATTGATACAAAACCGAAGTAGTTTTTATTTAGGTATTATGTATCTACCGGTCTGGAAGAGATCGCTTTTAGCGTTATGATCGTCCATTGAGCCTACTTGCTTCTTGTTATATTTAATTCTTTCTGTAATTTGTTTAGGTTTACTTATGTGGTGTACAATAAAGAATACTATATCTATCTACCTATCTATGTGAAATGAATTAAATTATTTAAACCTGCATCATTATTGAATAAACCATAATTTCAGTTTTTTTTATTAAGTAAACGAGTGGCCCTGTGGTCGAAATTCTAAAGTAATTCACTGTTGTTTGAAGTGTTAACGTTATTGAAATTCTTTTGTTTCTACATATTGCAGTTTTATTAAATGTAATACCTACGTCAGCTTCAAACGTACATCATGTGTTTTAATTAATTAAATAGTAGTATGGACGCAAACAATGGATATTTTATTTTATGTATTTGTAACACTCAAATGATAGTTTTTTTGCAATCTAGTTTGTCAGATAAACTATTTCTACAGTGTTGGGGTAACAATAGCTACAGGCGCTAGCAACCTTCAGGAAAACAACGCTTATTAGCAGATATTGGATGTCTGCAGTATACGAATTGGCAAACATATTAATTAGACCAACGTCTATGTGAGTCTATAAACAGCATGGTTGTAATTGTTCATTTCGCCATCTATACTAATATTATAAAGAGGTAAAGTTTGTGAGGCTGAAAGGGGTAATCTCTGGATCTACTGAACCGATTTTGATAATTCTTTTAGATACCGATAGAAATCCACGTTATTTGTGATTGTCATAGAATATAGGTATATTACCCCGAAAAACATAACCCTCCTTTTGGCAGTACTAACCGAACCACAGTCATAATTTCGTCACAATAAAAATAAAGTGGGCACAGGTCATCTTCAATATATTATTTCATGAAAAAAAAACTTTCAATCCCTTTGAAGCATATTGCGTGTACGGAGGATTGTGAGATTTGGCATATTTAAATTATTAAAAGGTCGAAATTACGGTGAAATTTCGACCACCGGGTGACCTCTAGATATAATAATCAGGCAATAAAATAGCTGTAGGAGAGTTCTCTTTAAAAAAAAGAATGATTTGTTAACTGTGATATTATGACCTCTTTAGATCAAATCTTATAAACGTAAAAAAATGCATATACGCAGCAAGAAGCCTAGATAGTTAATGTAAATGTGATTAGATAACCATCCATTATTAGACATGAAAGGAAAATTATTTTTAAACGTAAAAAACTCACGTCATACTTTTATCAAAAAGGATTTGGGCTTTATTGTGTAGTTAATGGCGACCTGGTTTTAAATAGCGCTATAGGGGAACCACAAATTAAGTACTTGACGTAAGTAAAAAGTGATATTTTTATTACTGTAAAAAACCGGAAAATATGACCTACCAACATTTATTACGACATCGCATGAAAGTTACTGTAGATACTCGTTATATTTTTGAATCAATCACAATTAGGTTAGCCTTGCAAATTCCAAGAATACATTTAGAAAAAGTTTTTTTTCGTGAGCTACTTCTTTGTAACTTATATCCATTTGCTACACTGCACAATATTCATCCTTACCTACACCAATATTTGCTTCCAACACTACTTTATCATATAACTACAAGTACAGTACTTACTCAGTAGGTTTATGGGGTTCGTTTCGCCTACAGAGACCTACCAAAACGACTGATCGACGCTTGACATGACCAGTGCTTGGCTTGTTTGTTTGTTTGTGTCATTGTCGGACTAAGAATTATCACTAACAATGCCGACAATGTGGCTAGCCTCCTGGGCACGTTCTCAGAAGTGATGTTGAAGAATATTTTTACTCTTAAACATTCATTTTTAAAATGTTTTGCTGTTAACAGAATGAAATACATTCCTAGTATCAACGTCTAGAAGAAAAATATGAATATAATTTTACTCTACAATATTAAACTTTATTGATGTTTACATTTTTAATTTATGTGTCAACCGTGAGATAATAACCGTACATACGCATATCTCACAGACAGACCGAGATAAACATATTCGCTGAGTTACACTTGCAATATGGAACAAACCATCTGAGTCACTGGTCACTAACTTCATTTTTTTCAATTCCATTGATAAAATGTGTAAAAATATGAATCATAAGCGAGAAAGTTTGTGAGGATGTATAAATGTTGATATTGACAATGTGGACTGACGATATGGTGAAGGTTGCGAGCAGCCGATATAGGAAGGCCTAAGGCCTAAGGTATTATAAACAATAAGTGATGTGTAAAACAAATTTGTACTTCTCCAATCCTTGTACTTAAATAACAACTGTCAATTTTATTGATATTTTTGTCCAAAAATAAATAACGTGAACAGATTACATCTGATTATAGATAGTATATCAGAATCTGATTACAATAGCTCTGAACAAGTTTGTAAATCCATTCTAATTTTAGCGTGTATATCCAGATATGAACGTAGATTGTCTAAATTATTGTGATATTAAACACTCCCGCACTGAACTGCCGAGACTAAATGGTTTCACACCTGTTGAAACTTCGACCTTATTTTCCCTATAGCGAACTATTTTAGATCTTAAACCTTTATACTTGGTAATAAAGTTATAAAGTTGACATCTTGAGAATTTCAAATTAATATAGAAGATGAATTGCTAGAAATAAGGACTTGCCCCTACTATAAGACTCGACTCAAGAATTTGTTCATTAGGTCTAGATTATTGGATACGAGTATATGGATAAATTCTTAACCTGTAGTCTGTACTATGTTCAATGAGATTTAAAATAGACAACGTCAGGAGGCAAAGGAATCTGTTTATTTATATTACTAAACGGAACGCTCTCCATACTGATATTTCGTTCGTCATTTTACCCGACTGTAAGGAGTTATGGACCTATGTATTTTACTTTCTCATACACATAGCATCAGCTATTTTTCCTGAACGAGTAAGTATAGGAGTATGGCACCTTCATGTCGAAAGCTATGCCCTATGTAATAGAGAATGCGCTTATGTAGGTATCTACAATACTGGACACTATTCCAGACTTATGGCTAATACTAAGGAGATATGAAGTAATGAACTATGGTCCATGTTTCAGTACAGTAATAAGATGAACTAATACTACCAACGACCGCTTTATTGGTGCAGTGTTAGTGCGCCTAATCCATCACATTCTTTTAAACTTGCTATAGTTTATGTTGTAAGTGAAATACTTATCTACTTTCTTTTCTGCTATTGTTTCCAAATTTTATAATGGCATTTTAGGATATAATATTTATTTTAAATTAAAAGTTATTATTTAATCTCCAATAAAGCGGTGGTGGCCGAGTGGGAAAGTAACCGACTTGCACGAATAGGTGCAAGGTCGATCCCGGGCGGCGGTACCAATGTGAATTTCACTTTGTGAAGTTTATATGTAAGTACTAATCGAATGATTCGCCATCTGCTAACGGTGAAGGAAAACATCGTGAGGAAACCCACATGTCTGAGAAGAAATTCAAAAGACATGTCTGATTCACCAATCCGCATTAGGCCAGCGTGTGTGAATTAAGGCCTAAACCCTCTCTCTCTCTTGATAGAGGAGAGGAGACCCATGCCCAGCAGTGGGACATATATGGGTTGCTATTATTATGTAATCTCTAATGTATTGTATGTATAATTTGAATTGTTTCGTTATCCAGGTGCACGTCACTCCTGCGTTTTAATAACCGGCGTTAGAAACATTTGCAACCTAGCACATGGTGTCATGACTACAGAAATAGATCAGGATCCGTGGTTGTGACCCTATTGGCACAGTTTAAGTATTTTTATATAAATCTAGCGGCCCTTCCCGACATTTTGCCCGGGGCTAAGCTATTTCAGAAGAAAAGAAACTTCCACGAAGTATTAGAAAATATTTAAATACAAGATGAATATAATCAGGAAAGTCGTACTCAAGTTATGACGTGACTAAGGTAAATAGGGATTCATTTTATATAATAATATATAGATGTATAAATAAGTATGACATACTTATTTGACTTTTAGCACATGTAAAAAACGTAACAAATACCTAATAATTTACTTTATTATCGATTAATGTGCGAGGTCAGATATCAATAGATTATATTGCATAGGTTAACTTTTATTGATCAATTGGCTGGTCACCCAATGTAGAGCCTAGCCTAGGTCAATGACTTATTAGCTGGTCGGTCTTGGTCGGTTGGTTACCGTGTGTTTAAATTTTTGATCGCTCTTACTTGTAAGTAAGTGTTCTTGATAAGCAAAGACACGGTAGAATGAAAAAGATAACAAAATTACTATTAGACGCGTACTTATCATATTATGTTTGAAAGCAACAAAATATTTTTCACCTTCAGTTTTTATTCATTCCGGTTATTATACACTAGGGGTCGTCCGCGACTTCGTCCGCGTTGTAATTTGGAATATTTTCCCCGATTTTGCAACATATCTCACTACTGCGCCGCTCCTATTGATCATAGCGTGGTGTTATATAGCCTTCCTGGATAAATGCACTATTCAACAAAAAAAGATTTTTTCTAATCGAACCAGTACTTTCTGAGATTAGCGCGTTCAACCAAATAAACAAACTCTTCAGCTTTATAATATTAGTATAGATTTGTCTGACCATACAAGCGAGAAAGCCCGACTGAAGTAGTACCTTCACAATACACAACTCTACAGCCAAATAACTATTCGACATATTGGTGTAGTTATAGAAACAATATTCGTGGATGCTCCAGTGCTTACTTAGGAATGTGTTGTATACCTGGGATACCCCATCACAAAACCTTATTGAGGTATATAAAGTTATACTCTTTTGAGTTGGTAATATGCAAATAATTTCTCCAGATATTGTACGCGCCCATAATCTCCGGTACCTGCTTACCACCAGGCAGGCCGCCTGCTTGTTTGCTACCTTAGTATTGACTCAAACACTTTATGAAACATCTCTTTTTGAGTTGCCATAAGCCTCTGCTTAGGAGCTTTTTACTCTGTACCTACCTCATCGCTGTTAATGTGGTAAGGTTTTTGATCAGCTTGCTCACCATGGTCTCTCTTGTTGCATAAATACTGGTAGAATCCCGTGGCATGCATACCAATTTAAACGACGATATTAGTCGAGCTCTTTAGCGCGCGTATTACTACCGTTTTGGTACCGAACGGATTGGTACGTAGTGATGGCAGGCGTCGTGATAGTATATGACTCTCGTTCCTTGGAGGATGGGAAGGCCTTCAGTGTGGGATGCTATTTGTGTAGATACTTTGGCGCCTTTCCATCTTCCATTGACTGGCATTGAATTAAGTTCAGCTGCCTCTTCTGCAGAGTGTTCCAAGTGGCGCAAATATGAAACTATCTATGAGACCACAGAATACTTATTAGTGAGACTTCCATTTTTTAACCCGTTTGGGGTCGTAACTCTAGGACCAAGTGCCCACTCACTGTATGTTCGTGAGATATCTAAGCGTTTAGTCGAGTTATTTCACGATCCGAAGGCCGGCCTTTAATTAGGCCAACGCTTTAGCCATTCGATCCAGCGTGGCAATGTGGCCAGCTTTTGAGCATCTTTTCTCGGAACTGCGACCACAATCAAATATTTTTTTAAAGGTGAAATCCATTTAATAGAATATCTGATTGTTTGTACTAATATACATAGTTTATTAGATAATCTTGTAAATATCTTATGAAATAAAAGATTCAACAAAAATATGTTGCAGTTCGCTATTAAATTGGTGTTAAAGGTAAGTCTTTGTTGCTAACCATTTAAAATTATAAATGGTTACGTAGTTTTTGGTTGCAACCCTAAAATACGAGCTCCTAAATATAGGCCTATTAGGCTCTTATTTAGGTACTAAGGAAGCGAGTAAAGTGAAACATCCCTATTGTATACTTTGCAAAGAAAAAACAGTATTGTTGTGCCGTTTAAATATAATTAGAATTTTTTCGCTGAATCAGCTAAGATGATTCTTTATCTAAAAGATTTATAATACTACGTATTTTTACTGTTATTAGTTTATTAAATCTGTGCAAGTTTTGTTAGCACAATCGTTATGTACATGTTTATTTAGCTATATATAAAGACATCAGATTCTTCTAATGTATTTAGATATATCTTTCACTATACATACCCCTGCGAAGCTATCTTCTATATACATCCAGGAGTCGACGGATCTGTTGTCAGTAGCAAGCTTTAGTTATTAGTGACCATAATTAAACAATTCATAATGCCAGTATTAGATACGCGAAAGATAGTGACAAAGTAGGTAGACACAATGCTGTTAGATTTCTCAAATAGTAATTAGGTTCTATTATGTCAGTAAGTAATTGAAAGAGACCTGTTCCAACACAAGATGCCGAAGCCACAAAACATTTTCTATTATAGTATTCAACAGCTGATTCATTTATATTGAATGGTATTATTATTTTATTGACACAAATTATTATTGTGGTTATATCGAACTTTTGTTACTTTATATTTTTTTAGTAAATTGTTTCTGGTAACCAGTCAAATGTATGGCATATGTTTAATTGGAACAGCCTCTGTTTACTGACATAGGAAGAAAGTGCAAAAGAATTCAATGCTCGTGTATTCCAAAATCACAATTGCCATTTGGATATCATGCGTTACAATTATATATTTAGAATTATTATGAAAATGAGACAACCCGTAGTTCAAACGTGACCAGTCATATCATAATTATTGTGCGTTAAGTAACACGATTAATCCTTATGATGTGTCAGAACAAAGTTCAGCATCAACACATAAATACTATATTGACTTACCTTTGCAGACATCGTCTGCGTTTATAGGTAGTGCTGTCCAAGAAATCACCAGTAATACTGCTATCTCTGTCATAAACAGAGGAAGATCCCAGTTCTTCATATTGATGTCACTTCTTTTTACTCTTACTTATGATGTATAAACGCAATCGGCATCTCCCATAATAGAGAACTGTTTTAATTCACGACATAAATCTTAATATTGTTCTATTTTTGCACGCCTGTATCTAGTTTGAACGAAGTTTGGCGCGCACATAGATTCCACTAGTGAGCAGTCTGATAAACAACAGCTATAATCACTTTAATTTTTTAAACACACATTTTGATTTGATGAAAACGCGTTGTAATTGGTTAATGTAAATAAATTTCCATAGTTGTCACATTGTGGCGGTGAGCACTGTTAACGAGCGGATTTCCTCGTAAGTAATCGAAATGTAATAGTTACACTATTCAGTGTGTTACTAAAGTTTTAAAACTATTTGTATTACGTGATCGTTTATAAAGTAAGAGGTAGGTAGGTGACGCGGCCGATTCGCGCCATCAACTCTGCCGGAATGTCATAAGTACAACAAGCGGTGCGCGGAGCGGGGTCCGCACGTCGCGCAGCCAAACAAGCAAAAGCAAGATAAAACACCATGAACGAACTCTTGTTCGCTCCCACATACCGTAAAATTAGAAGTAGAATCGCCAGCGCCGTAGTACGTACATAATTGATTAAGATTCATTGCGCACATGTAAGTATACAAGGTTTTATATTTTATGTTGCTATTATTGATACGCAAAACTGAATATTTAAAGGGGTGTGTAATATATGGCATAATAACAGATCGTATAATATCACTTGAGTATTGTAATATTCGTAAAATATATTATGCTATAAAATATAATTTTCTTATACGATAAAATATAACCAAATTTCTTATGATCAAATTTTATATTTTATAACTTTCATTTGCTCTAATAACATTTAGTATAATGTTCATTTCATATAATTTTCAATGAATTCTTTTTTTATACAACGTCCATCCAACAATTTTTTATTTTACTATCTATCCAAAATTCTGTAACGATTAAGTAAATATCAGGCAACATCATAGGTACCTACCGTTATAACCTCATCTAAGCCAAATGTTTTATCAACAATAGAGGGGATCTAAATTATATTAAACGTTACTTATCTGGGGGCACGGGAGTGGCCCAGACGAAACAACAGACTGAATGTTATACTAATTGAATATTAATTCAAATGTGCATTACAGAAAATATTCATTGAACCATATAAAACCAGGTAAAATAAAATTAGGTAAGTATAACAATAATAATTACCTATTTATATAATTTGATTGTAATATTTAAAATAGCGAAAAGTAAATGAAAATAAACCATAATAGGTATGATCATTACAACTTTTGTTATTATTTCAAAAGTTACACACCCTATTTAAAGTACCTACATCTACGCTTGACTGACCCGTTGGTCTAGTGGTTAGTGACCCTGACTATTAAGTCGAAGGTCATGGACTCGACTCCATCCAGGGCAATTTTTATCGTTATTCGTTCTAATCTGTATCTGAGTATAATTTACCCGTATCTAATATTACTAGGGGTCGCCCGCGACTTCGTCCGCGGGGTAATTTGGAATATTTTCCCCGATTTTACAACATATCTCACTACTGCTCCGCTCCTATTGATCATAGCGTGATAAATGCACTATTTAACAAAAAAATATTTTTTCCTAATCGAACCAGTACTTTCTGAGATTAGCGCGTTCAACCAAACAAACTCTTCAGCTTTATAATATTAGTAAAGATATAATGTACAAATATTCATAGTCAAAGTCAAACTCACTTATTCACGTAGATGAATAAATGTATGATACTTACCTATTTATGAAAAAATTGATTTATATTAGATGTTCTTATAAATATAAACAGTGTATAATATAATGTATGTAATCTTCAGAATTACCTTCCAGTGCTATTTAGATTTTTATTTACAGGTTAAAACCGGTAAGTATTGACCTACTTATACCTAATAAAAAAGAAAAAAACATAATGACTGATGTAAGTTTCATCTTATCCTTTTGTGCTGTACTATATACCTATCTAATGTTATGAATTCTATGTTGAATTTACATATATTATTGTACTATATATAAATGAATATTATCATCTAGTACTTAATTACGTTTGTTAATTACCTGTATTTCGTACGTTATACAAACGTTTTATAACATAAAAACGTGAGTATTATATCCCAAATATAATTATTTCTTAACGTGTCGTATATTTTCAGAGGTCATGGTCACCGGGGTCACGAATAAGCTCGTAAAATTTGTATAATTTCAATGTTATTATACTACTTTTAATGCTGAACAAAATAGTAGGGCTTTCCGTAACCTTTTCGTAATTTTACTAAGTTGTTTAAATGAAATAATAAAATGATTTACTATCTGCTAACGGTGAAGGAAACATCGTGGGGAAACCTACATGTCTTTAAGGCCAGAAATTCCTAGCCCGCATGTAAAGATAAAAGACTCAAACCCTCTTTAGTTCTCTTGTAATGTAATAAGGTATGTTACATGTTAGTAATTTATTTCTTATGGTGTACAATAAGAGAGCTATCTATCTATCTATCAGTCCATCTATCTTGATAGAAGAGAGAAGACCAGTCTCAGCACTGGCATTAAAGAGTTGCTATCTATCTTCTATAAAGATTTCTAACACTCTGTAGAAGGTTCTTACGGATAAAAATGTAGAACATTGGAAAAGTTCAGAATATATCAGTAATTTGGAATATTTTACCCGATTTTGCAACATATCTCACTACTGCTCCGCTCCTATTGATCATAACGTGATGTTATCGTAGCATATAGCCTTCCTGGATAAATGCACTATTCAACAAAAAAAGTTTTTTTCTAATCGAACCAGTACTTGCTGAGATTAGCGCGTTCAACCAAACAAACAAACTCTTCAGCTTTATAATATTAATATAGATGGTAATAGGTAAAGCAGTCAAATACCAAGTAGGCACTAACTTATACAAACAATTTAATTACAATATAACACTTTATTCATGGACAGTCTACATTTGAAATTTAAATATGTAGCCCGTAAATTTCCAGGCGATTCACCCCTATCCATGGTTACCGTGTCGTACTCTTCACTACATTAGTTATTCATAGTCCATTTGTACGATAAACAATAAAAGATTTGTCAAAATAAATGTAAATTTGTGAACCATTAAACTGCCTAACCTCTTCAATGTTATATAGAAACGTACCTAGTGGCTTCCATATCTAATGCTGGTTCGAGTCCAAAAAAGTACAATAATATAATTTCCTCAAAAAAACACACACAAATAAATACATGATAGAAAACATTAGTTGCTTGCAAAAAGGAATGTACCAACAGTATAATTAATTTACGAGGTCTAGAGAGAATTCTCATACCCCATGGCGCGTGAAATATACCTAACTGCAAAGGTTAAATGCATATTACAGAAAAGTACTATCTAACAGTCTACCGTGTCTTCTAATAGGTAGTTCTAATTAATTGCCCCATTCATCGGAATAAAAAGTACCAAGGGATTCTCATAATTTGAACTTGTTACCCTTGAAACTCAATAGCAAATGCAATTTATACGAAGGATAGAAGCCTCATTTTGCAACATTGTGACCTACCTTTCCGCACTCCCATAATTGGCCCTTATTAAGTTTCCCAGTCAGTCATAAAAAGCAGTATTTTCTATTGAAAACTATTTTTACTTTCTATTTCTGACGCTGGTGGAGCAATAGTTTACATTATACTTTGCCGTTATCAGAGCACTTTGTATCGTGGGTCAACCCCATAAGAAACAAAATTAGTTCCCAAGAGTTCAAGTCGTCTTTTAAAATAAAGCAAATGACTAACGGGCAGAAAAGAATTGATAGCCAGGTAGGAAAGTAACCGACTCGTGTACACACGAGGTATGAGTTCGAAGAAATTCTAAAGGCATATCTAGTCTAAATGCGGTTTAGTGCCACATTAGGCCAGCGTGTGTGTGTGTGTATATAAAGCCTTTAAGCTCTCTTGATAGACGAGAGAAGACTCGTGGCCAACAGTGGAACATGAAACTGTTATTTGTGGTTATTATAACAGGAACTAGATACAAAATCTCTCAATATTTATCATCATGTCCCGTTCCATTTCGATAATGTATGTATGTATAACACAAGTTTTTTTAAGAAAGTAGTAGGAAGGTATTAGTTTTGTATCTACAGTTACACAATTTGATGGAAAATTTGATGAATTTAAATTTTATATTCAATTCATGATGCTAGTTGACACTCGTCGACCAAATTTTACATTCAAATATGCTAAGAGATAGTTCTAGAACATCGAACTCGTGCAACAGTTACATAGAAATTTGAATAATATTAACAAGTCTCTGTTGTGTTTACCTATTCATCGAATTCATTGATATTCAATGTTTTGGTTCACAAAACAATAAGAGAACGAACTGCCAAGGCTTGCCGACGCCAATACGCATATCTATTTCGTCAGCTGTTGCTTCGATACGCATATACAATCTAATCAACAAATTTTAATATTCCTGCTTAGTGTTGACGAAAACACTATACCCAATTATGACGTAGTTACTAAGAACGCATGACATCATTAAATGGTGATAATATTGTATCGGTAATTGGAATCATATGAATATTTTATTAATAACATGTTGTTCTTAGTCGGGCAAGTAAATATTGTTATGTTCCGGTTCTGGTGTGTCACCTCGTGTCGTCCAATACTCGTTCTGTTATGTTCTTAGTAACAATGTATTATCGGATATACAGGGTGTTTGGCGCATGGACCGACACAATTTTTCCTGGATTTGGGGGGTTACCAGCTAGGTTCTACGCATACACCCTATGCCCTAAGTGATGCGGTTGGTTAAATATGTTTTTTTTTACGTTTTTAAAAATAATACCTAAATTCTTACCTTAAATACGAAATAACTTTTTTTTTAGTGGGTGTAATGGTACAAAATAAATTTTGTTGTATTCGCCAATGTCTTCCTAATCTAAATAACTCATTATTTTATACAACTGCTTTCAAAAAAAAAAGTTACGTGCTTCCAAAGTTTAAAAAAATGTTTAAATGTATGAAACATTGCAACTTTAAAATTCATTTAAAAAAAAAACTAATATTCATTTGGAACTTAGTTTTATTTTAAAAAGTTCTTTAGTTTATAACCTTTCGAACGGTATGCTACATGTCATAGAATACAATTCATTATGCAGTCAAAATACTAGGTAAAAGAGTCAGGGTTAAAAAAGACTTATTGTGTTTTATTAAACTAAAGTTACAAACCTTATTCAAATAGACCTCCTTCATTTCGTATACAAGCATGACACCTGTTTCTTATTTCAACAGTCGTCGTATGTACCTAGTCGCATTTCTTCCTTCATTACGTTAAACGCGCCGGTTGGGCCTGTCCACATCTCCACGTCACGACATCGTCAACGTGAAACGGTGCGCTAACGTCAAACGGTACGTTGACGTGCAAATTTACGTAAACGTAATGTAAAAATGCATGTCACGACACAGCAACGTTGCACGTCGCCGTGCCTTGTATTTTTTTTAAATCACAAATCACATCTAATCGGTAAGACAATAAAGCATTAACTGAGCAAGCGCACCGGATCGAGCGACGTCGGTCGACGACGCCACGCGCCGTACCACGGCGACGGTGCCGTAGTTTCCAAACTCATGGATTGGTAGGGGTGGTCTTATACCTTGGCCGGCACGATCACCGGACCTGACACCTTTGGATATTTAAGTCTGGGGACGTGGAATTAGTTTACCAGACAGAGGTGCCCACTAGGAAGATTCTGATTGAAAGAATAACCGGCGCGTTTAACGTAATGAAGGAAGAAATGCGACTAGGTACGACGATTGTTGTAATAAGAAACAGGTGTCATGCTTGTATACGAAATGAAGGTCTATTTGAACAAGATTTGTAACTGTAGTTTAATAAAACACAATAAAATTATAAGTCCTTTTTTAACCCTGACTCTTTTAACTAGTATTTTGACTGCATAATGAATTGTATTCTATGACATGTAGCATACCGTTCGAAAGAGTATAAACTAAAGAACTTCTTAAAATAAAACTAAGTTCCAAATGGATATTAGTTTTTTTTTAAATGAATTTAAAAGTTGCAATGTTTCATACATTTAAACATTTTTTTAAACTTTGGAAGCACGTAACATTTTTTTTTGAACGCAGTTGTATAAAATAATGAGTTATTTAGATTAGGAAGACATTGGCGAATACAACAAAATTTATTTTGTACCATTACACCCACTAAAAAAAAAGTTATTTCGTATTAAAGGTAAGAATTTGGGTATTATTTTTAAAAACGTAAAAAAAAACATATTTAACCAACCGCATCACTTAGGGCATAGGGTGTATGTGTAGAACCTAGCTGGTAACCCCCCAAATCCAGGAAAAAAATGTGTCGGTCCATGCGCCAAACACCCTGTATAGACGCCATCAAATTAGAGATGGACTTTCAAACCATCAAACTTTGTAGGTACATGTATAGCTCCATAGACTCTAGTCAGTTTCTGCGATAGGCTCAATGAACTAATGACTTGAAAAGGTTTTAGATTACTCTTTACCAAATTAATCACTAACAATAAAATATTGCAAAAGAGACAGGCAGAAAATTTAACTTGTTTTGTTACCTTAGATAGATATATTTCTATTTATGATACTGATAAGTAATTTCAAAACTTATGCCTAGGTACTATTAGGTCTAGGTCTAGTCCCCTTCACCTCCAAATATTCCAAAGTGTGTAAAAATATTATTTTTATTTTGGGTCGAAACAAAACTTTAATCTAAAACATCGTGATCAGATGTTTGACTACTAGAACCACTAGAACAATGAGGCAACTAACATCTTTCTGACATACCATCGATAAGCGACAGTACAATAAACAAGTAATGTGCATTATCTTGAAATCGTACAGACCTGAATCATACTTTCCTAGAACGGCAATTATCATAGAACACGTGCACCGTTGTCCATAACTAAACTGTAAATGCTACGTTTGATGTACCATGCATTACTAATTAAGACATTAAAATAAACCTCATTTATACAGTTTTTAGAAACATTACAATGTACGATGACGTAGATAGTATATATACAGCCATGCCAAGACGTTATTATACATACTAGTTCGTAAAATTTCAACTTTATTATCTAGCTTTGAGGCTGTCATTTATATGGATACTCAAATAGCGCAGACGACACGAAAGTGCAGACCGTACTAACAGGGCAGGTGCGGAGGGAAGCGGTCGAGTAAATTCAATCATGCCAACCTAATGATTTTGATAGCTCCAAGTGCACAGTTATAAATATTGCATTACTAGCTGTCGCCCGCGGCTCCGCCCGCGTGGATGTCGGTTATCGCTGTAAAAAGTAGCCTATGTGTTATTCCAGACCATCATCTGTGTCAAATTTCATCTAGATCCGTTCAGTAGTTTTTACGTGAAAGCGTAACAAATATCCAACCATCCATCCATCCATACTAACAAACTTTCACATTTATAATATTAGTAAGGATAATTACCACTACGAGAAATACAGAACTGACAACATTTATTTTACATTGTATCAACAGCAAAAATAAATTGTCAACAAATTAAAATAGTACAGGAAGTTTCATTCATAAACTAACTACTACCAATGACGTGATCAATAAATTAAGTATAGAGAAAAATACACTCAGTGTTCACGGAATGAATGGGGGGAAACCAAAGCGACAAAACAAGCTAGTAAAAAATCTTCCTCACATTATGCTAATGTCAATTTAAAATGCCAAAACTAGATTAAAATGATAGAAACAACGTAAATACGCAGTTAAAAAAATGCCTACATAAATACATGCATAGGCTGGCCTGTTGGCCCAATGATTAGTGAACTGCCATTTGTCTAGTGGCTCTGTGCAGCTAACTGTTGCCGACCGTACATCGAAATTGTTTGTACTCTGATTCTAATCCACACGGCCCTAGCGGCACTTTCCGCTAGGTGACCATAACTTTGCAGGAAAAACTACACAGTGAAATCAGCTTATAACATAGTGAGTTTTTATTTTTTGTTTATTTCTCCATGTCTTAATAAAATTCTTACTCTTCTAATAAAAACAAATTTGGGGTGTTTCAGTATTTTACTTTATAAAAATAGCATTGTATATAAGTACCTGTACTAATACGTATTCTGTGATGTAACTGTATTCACCAGTTGTCTGTTTGTAGTTTGGGATTAGATGACCATATTTGATTGGTTCCGGGAAATATCAACATCTTTTTTTTCCCAGTGACGTAGACAGAGGTATACGACACCCACGTTTTTCCCGCAATGGTAAGTCCCACTTACAAACAAACGCGAACCTATTGTCATTTATTGGATACAATTTTAAACTTTGTCCTACTATAGAAAATATTCTAACCCAATACCCAAAATTGAACCCAGTAAGTTTAACTAAAAAATATTGTATTAGGTACTAAAAACTGGATATTCTATCAAAGGGCTGAATATAGCCTGCCTGACGAACGCACGGCAAATGGCTGTTATTAGTGTCACTTTTATCTAGGTATATTTTTTACCTCGCACTAACAAAACTACTAAAACACCAATATTTTGTTAGTTTTATTAGAAAAAGATTTCGTTGTCGCCGCTTTTTGAGAGGTTCATATCCAATTCCCAATTACCTGGCCTTCACTGAACGCACTTTAATTTGTTCACGTACGACTCGTACTGCTATTCTGTATTCTTTAAAAAGACAATTCCCGCACTAGGGAAAATACCCCTGAGTCACGACAAACATACAATTCACGGATACAAATTACACCCAGATTCAGAACAAACATTTATCACACAAAGTTTTGTCCCGTGTGGGAATCGAACCCACGACCTCCACTCCAGCTTAACAATCAGCTCACTACAGGCCAGTATTCATGATGCCTTGAAAAGCACAAAACACCCTAACCCCGATCTCTGTTCTGTCAGTTCGAGTCGGATTCCTGTCTCATTACACTATAAAGATTGATATGAGTGCACCTGTGTTACGCACACAATTTAGCATGATAACATCCGTACGCATAGATCAGTATGCCCCTGGACAAAATGTCTCTGGTATTAAGAAAACAACCATCCACAGCCGTGACTACTTGCTATTGTATGTTTGTTTGTCACTATCAAATTAACACTAGACGAACAAAAAGTGCCTTTTTATTTTATAGGTAAAGGTATAGTCACTATCAAAGTCCGCCATTTTGTTTATATAATTTAGATAATTCTGATCAAATCAGTTGATCTACGAATAAGGGAAAACAAACCGTATCAGGTTCTTATCTATCCATACGATTTCTTGAAGGCAGTGGGGAAAATGGATTGCTATGTTGCTAGTATAGTAAGTCGATGAACTTTGACCAAAGCATGTGCTTATTTAAAGAAACTTTCTGCATACAAGTATGTATGCATTACGAAATAAGATGATGAGGTACCTATATGTATTGTGAATGTGTATATTTATAGCAAATAAAAGACAATACAATTATAATCGCCAATTTTGCCTAACAATAATAAACGAAAATCTTGATAATCTAATGCGATTAGATAAGTCGTGAGTGAGCACATGC
Source organism: Trisateles emortualis (assembly GCA_947095525.1). Classification (NCBI taxonomy): domain Eukaryota; kingdom Metazoa; phylum Arthropoda; class Insecta; order Lepidoptera; family Erebidae; genus Trisateles; species Trisateles emortualis. The sequence goes on along the minus strand of OX352736.1, from coordinate 8,384,493 downwards.
AATAATAGAGGAAGAGCCAGCGATGTATTTGTCATTTGGTACCCACAGGACAGGCTCGCCTAGTGTGGGGCCAACGGATAATATGAAACTGTACTGTTTTTTGGTAATAAATGATTTTTATTTTTTAAATTTAATTTTATAAGTCATGACAATTTATAAACTATAACTCCTTTATACCTGCACAATAATAAAAAGTTCTTTTGGCAATCCTCCGCGGCTGGGATGTTTAACTCTTAAATAACAAAGAGGGTGAGAAATAAAACCTAAACTAAAATACTTAATTGAAAATAAAAAATACAGCCAATATAATTTTTACTACAGATTTTAGGACTGATACTATAATCAAAATTAGTTTAATTTGTTACCCTCCTTGTTCATTTAGGGTTAAACACCCCGGCCGCAGGGGGTTTCAAAAGAACCTATTATTGTTCTGCAGGGTTATAAGAGTCAGTTGCTGTCTCTTGGTCCATAACGACCATAGGATATTTTTAAAAATACATCTATCGAACACTATATTTAAAATATCAATTTTGTGGATAGGATGAATTTAGGTTACGCCAACGCCGCTAAAAATAAGGGAACCGTTAGAATTTCAGTGTACCTATTCAATTATTTATTTCACATGTGTACGTGTCGTCGGCTTGTCGCACGTCGGAAAATTGGACGCATCATGTTAGTTTCACCCTCGGGGCAGAGATCCGAAACACGTCACTAGACTAAATTGATTCAAGTCACATTAAAACGATTGAAGGTTGAAATGACGTAATAGTTACATGTACAGTCGCGTAATAAATGTGTTTACCACCCTTAGGTTTATAATTGGATGCATATTTATTCATCATTATTATTTATTAAGTTTATGTACTAACTATAGGCAGACTGAATGCTTTAAGAATTCTCTACCAGTCAAACATAGAATATTTACGCAGGTTATTTAATTTATTTTATATTTATTTAATCATAGTAGTTATTATCATCATACCTTTTCCTCTGCAAGTATGGATATTGTATCTCTGGATCTACCAAATCGATTTTGAAATTTGTTTTACCAATAAAAAGTCACGTTATTTGTGGGTGTCATAGGCTATATTTTATTGGCAAAAACATTACGGGTCCCCGGGAAATACCACCCGTGCGATGCCGGGTGAAACTATAAAGTGGATTCCATTTCCATCCTTAACATTGACCCCTTGACCAGGATAAAATGTAAACAAGTTCTCTATACTTACCTCTTAAAATATAGCTACGATGCTACTGAAAACCGCCATTAAAACACACACACACACATACCCACTCTTACAAACGCACGCATGCTCACTAATGTATAAATAAAAAAAATATTTTAGATTTATCAGCTTGCCAAAGGCTTTTTGTGAAATCTAGCAATACTTACAATGTTCTGGGGGGCCTGGGTAATCTGTGTGACAGGGTTTCCTAGTGCAGATACCAGTCTCCCACAAGGCTATGTTAATAACTATACAAGTATGTAATTCTAGCTTTAAGTTGCCTTTGTGGAAGATAAATAAATAAATATTATTATATATATATTCATGGCTTTCTGAATTGGCTAACAGCTTGTTAAATTGGTATAATTAATAAGTTATGGCTTATTAACTTACCAATATAACAAGCTGTCTAACAAAGTATCATAATATTATAACCAAGCCACACACACAATACCACAAAGTATTATCACACATTTCAAGCTTACAAATCCCCTCTATTTACCGTCAAGGGGGTTGTAAAATTGATGAACATTTTTAGAGAGCGACAGTATAATTTCATGTATACAATTTATCATAGATAGATAGTGCAATCAGAAATAAATATACTATGCACACTACATGATAATATGACATCTCGCAAAATGCTGTTATCACTGGATTTGTGTTTACTCTACGATAATGATAACGATAACTGATAATGGTTAGGATTTGTAATTATTTTTAGTGTATCTCGTTACATGGTTCCACGTTTATTGCACTCTAATATATATACAAACATTGTTTAACAATTACCTTGACAATGGCGTTTTAAAACATTTGTGCCGTCAACTGAGTTTCTGTGTACAATATCCATCCATCCATCTCAGCCATAAGACGTCCACTGCTGGACATCAGGCCTTGCCCAAGGTTTTTCACATCGTTCGGTCCTGAGCTGACCTTGTCCATCGGTTGCCCGCGACGTTTACCAGGTCGTCGGTCCACCTTGTTGGAGGCCTGCCCACGCTGCGTCTGCCAGTTCGTGGCAAGCAACTCTAGAACCTTTCTGCCCCAACGGCCATCGGTTCTGCGAGCTATATGCCCTGCCCATTGCCACTTAATTGATGCAATTCTTCGAGCTATGTCGGTCACTTTGGTACTCCTACGGATCTCCTCGTACAATATAATTATTTAAATTATGTAGTGGTTTTATGTTATTATATTATGTGTAGGTATATAGTGTATATAAGTAAGGCAATTATTACTGTATAGTTATTATATAGGTGTATTTAAATGCGCAAAAGGTGCATTATCTCAAGAGAGGTAGAGCACCATTCTAGCAAGCATTCCCGCCTGGGAAAGGACCATCGACTTACAGACGCCCACAGCCAAATAACTACCTAGACATACTCGTAGGTTTGTATCTGTTTGTGAGCACGACCGGCTGAATCTCTAAACAGCGATGGCAAACTGACAGTTGTGATCGCAAACTGACAGTTGTGATTGCTCGGTGACGGCACAATCTATTGACTAAACGTCAAAAAGGCTCGGTTTTTGTTCTTACGGAATACCTATTTTCAATCTGACAGCCAGATTTTGCTCAGTTTTTGCGGTGGCTCGGTTTTTGCTCTTACGGAATACCCCTGCGGGTCTCCAGCGCTCATTTAGGGTTGCGTTTTGAAAGAAACGTTTTCCTATCCCAGTTATACTCCCATCTTAAAGCCCTGGTGTGAAAATAGTTTGGCAACATGCAAGTGATACCTCTGGTAATGCAAGCATCCATAGGCTACAGTAACTGCTTAACATCAAATATGCTTAAGGCCGTATGCTTGTTTGCCACCCAAGTAGTATAGAAAAATATCTTACTAATAATATTAATGTGACAGTTTATGAGTATGTATGGATATTTGTTACTCTTTTACGTAAAAACTACTGAACGGATCTGGGTGAAATTTGGCACAGACTTAGATTGTAGTCTGGAATAGCACATAGCATTTTTATCGCGATAACCGACATCCACGCGAGTGGAACCGCGGGCAACAGCTAGTATATAATAACAAGGTGTTATAGCGATCTAAATTCGACCGTGTTTTATATAGGAGCATTTCGCAATTAGCTTCATAAAGAGAAGAAATGAATGTGTTACTAATGATCCAATTATCTATACTTATAAATTTTCTCTTATTTTTCTTATTTTGTACAAACCTGTGTTTATATGACAATAAAGATAAATCTTATGCTCAGTTATACAGCTTTTAATCCGTAGTAATATCAAGTACTTATCTTATAATAAAAGCACTCGTAAACCCTGATATTCATTTATTATAAGCGAATATAATAAATGAATATCAGCTATATACATATATCCAGACAAACTGCATAGTTTTCTAACAGAAACTATGCACTTTGTCTGGATGCCATTTGTGGTCGCACTATATCCAACTACCTAGAGTGAAAATTAATTTTCAGTTTCTGACAGCGACTGATTTGATTGATTTACGGAATAGTTTTCTAGTTCATGAAACGACTATTTTATTTTTGCTTATTTCTGTTGGAAAATAGAAAATGAAATTAGCTCAAATTTACTAATTACTAGCTGATTACCTACCTACTATCCTCTTCGGTTTCCATAGCATACTTCGCTTCAATTCGCACCGAATTTGTACCAATTATCTCTCAGCAGCGCAGCGTGGCGAACTCTTGCAGGGCCAAAATTATACCCCTGGTATTGCAAGCATCAGGCTGTGTGCTTGTTTACCGTTCAAGTAGTATATAAAAAAAGATGCAGTTTTTTAAACGATATCTTTACCACAAGAATACATCTAATAGAATAGCTTGAACGGGCTTGAATGAGTAGCGCTACAGCCGCGGTAAGTCCCTTTCTCCGGTACCGTCTCGTAATTATGTTTTATGCTTTTCTGTCCCTTACTTACCATGGTATGATATAAAATGAGGGGCCTTGTAAAGCAAGCTTGCCGCGCTCATTCCGTAGATCGCTGACCCTTTTCTAAAAACCTCTCATACTTACCTAGGAAAGTATATAAAGCCTTGTACCTGATCTCTGATCGGATTACCGTCCTGTCGGTCTATCAGATTGAGACAATATACCTAAGAATCCGCTGGGACACTTGCATGTGCATACACTTGCATACTTTAAGTATTTAATAAGTCTCGCGCAGTTGGATATCTTCCATATTAGTCGCCGTGACTGAATGCGGTAAAAATTAAAATAAATATTTTTACAACGTAGCTTAACTCTATGAAGCGCTGTACGTAATAAATTAACAATAAGGTCGTTTACCGTAACTACAATATTTACCTATACCATGTATTTTATTGTAGTTCGTAGAACAGTTTACGTAAAATAACACTTACGGCGCATCACTCTAATTAAATCATAATATGTACAGTAGCAACAAAAAACTTACATTGGACATTAATTCCACAAATTGGTCTATATGACAATTGCGGGGAGGGGAGGCGTGCCGCACAAAGCCCGGGTGTTTGTAGGTAAGTCAAAGCCTTGACCTGTCGCGTGTCACTGTTAAAATGCCGCCTGAAATTTGCCTTTGGCATTTTTCACTAAAATTCACACGTCACCATAATATAAAATATTGTATTTATTAATTGAATGTGAGGCTTGCTATGTAATGCTTTGTTTTAAAACAAAGCTGTTGACGTAGAGCTGGTACTTTATAGAAGCATATTCAGTCTGTTTAGCCCTTAGAATAATTAAATATGCTAACGCTAAGCGGACACACCTTTCACTGTCTCACAGTTTGAAGCACGTCTGAATGGACTTTCATTTACAAGAGTGGTTTTTTATACACGAGATAGTCAACTATTGTAATGGCAAGAATAAATTGTAATTATGTAAATATATTGGTACTGTGAAGGTTTACCTGTCCCACGCTAAGTCGATGATGATGTTAGTTAACTTCATTACCTAATCTTTGATTATAATATAACAATAATAATATTTATTTTCTCCACAAAATACATAAATCCTTTGTGAGAGCTGGTGTCTGAAGTAGGTTCATACAAAACCTGTATTACAGATCATTATTATGAGTCTTAAAAATACTTAACTTTATATTTCGGATTGGATTCTTTAGAGAGTCACTAAGCATAGACCATTTCCATGCTCGCTGAACGATTTAAATTTGTCTACGAGCCATAACGTGATCGTCTTCGTATCGGCAGCATACTTATCTAACAACAACATACTTATCAACAAAGATTCTAAAACGTACGACGCGACGCACCGGGCCTTTGTCGACGTAAAAAGCGTCTTCCGTCTTGTTGTATCTTCCCGCGAACTAATGTAATAGAGGACAAACTCAGACACAAGATTTTATTTTATTTTACTACAACCACCCTGTGTCCTTGTAACTGCCAAAGTATTGTTTTCGTGCCTATGTTCTTAGTATCGTACCTACTCCATTTCACTGCCTCGTTTGCATTGTGTGTGAGTGCTGATCACGAAGTCCTGGGTTCTATTCCTGTGTCGGGCCAAAAATATATTGGGATTTTCGGTCACGAAATCATAATAGATGCATTTGGAAATAGCGGTGTTTACATCCTCGTACCTTCGAAAGCACGTACTCGTAGGTTCAGTGCTGTTGGTTCAACGCCTGATCTCTCTACAGTCGTGTCTGATTGGCGTCCCATCGGACAATGAGACTTTATGAGGGTGAGGAAGCATCATTTCTAAAGGTTATTACATACAAAGATACAAATATTTATAATAATATTGTATTATTAGTAACGTATAGATAATAAGCCTCATCATCATCAACTTAGCCGACAGCCATTCACTGCTGGACATACTCAGACTCACATGCCTCTTCTAAAAAAAAACTTACACAACATTTGGTCCTAACTCATAAACGCCTGCCACAAAAACCCTAATTTGCAGTCAGTAAATAAAAATCTATTTTTCTTACCTAATACATTACAAATTACAAGCAATATATATTAGGATATCTGTAAACCTCAAATGCATCATCATACTTTATATAGACTACGGTCAGCTGATACCTAGTCATACCGTAGCAGTTTGACCATGATAACAATGTTAACGCGCAATACGAAGTCTAAAAAAGGTACCTACTTATGTAATAAATATATATAATACAATATTATTTTTGCTATAGTTAATAAAAACCGAAACACCCTATATTTGTTTTTATTAGAAAAGTAAGAAGTCATAATGATTTCATTGTGTATTGTTGTGTATTATTTATTTCATTTTTTTTTGGGTATTTTTTCCAGCACGGCTAGCATGTACAAAATTTAAAATTAGATAAAATATTAATCGGTATATGGGCATCAATGCTTGTTTAAATTTTTTGGGTCAGCAACACACGTAGGTACTGTGTGAAGCTCCATATATTGCAAGAGTCCATTACTACTTACTATAAGGCGGGTGGTAGGTATACTTAATTGCCACTTAGGTACATAGTATCAAAGACAATGCTATTTTTATAGGTATAGACGAAACCTGAAAGTAGTTTGTTCAGAATCAGTAATAGATTCGAGTTAAATATTTTTTAAACTTTGTCTCAATAAATAACGACGCAGTGGGTCCCAAACACCAAACAGCGGCCACGTGGTAGACCCAAAATGAGATGGCGAAATGAGCTTGACTCCTATAAAAGGTATTGTCTCAATAATGTAAAAAACTTGTTGGACACCCATATTTTAACGAACCATATTTCAATTTTTAAAAGCATTATACCGAAATGGTTTGTACTCTGGTACACGCGGCCCTAGTGGCACTTTCCGCTAGGGCCGCGAGTACCAGAGTATAGTAAGTACCTATGGCACAGATTACTAAAGAGTTATGCCTACTACAGATTACTAAAGAGTTACTACGTCCTACGGCGCGCCTGATGGTACACAGTAATGGACTCTTGCAATATATGGAGCATTTATTACACGTGTGCTGCCGACCCAAAAAATTGTAACATGCCATGATGCCCTTATTATATTTTACTAGCTGTTGCCCGCGACTCCGCCCGCGTGGAAGTCGGTTATCGCTGCAAAATGTATTCCAGACCATAATCTATCTCTGTGCAAAATTTCATCCAGATCCGTTCAGTAGTTTTTACGTGAAAGAGTAACAAACATCCATCCATCCATCCATCCATTCTTACAAACTTTCACATTTATAATATTAGCTAGTAAGGATCTAATTTTAAATGTTGTGCTCACAGTTCTGTGGTGAGGGTATGTGCTAGGTAATAAAATTGACATAATCGAATTTAAAATAAGGATCGAGAATAAATTGCTTTAAGAATGTCATGGTACGGTCAATTGGTTTTATGAGCTTTCCACTGATAACATAACAATATATTTTTTCAATAAAAACTGTCAATTCTAGGTTAATATGTATCAAATTAAATAATACAAATACTGCAATAAGATCTATCGTGATAAGTTTAATAGTGTGCGTTGTAACAACACATGCTTATCGAGGACAAACATTAATTTGGTTTATAGTAGGGTGGCTAGGCTATACCTCCCTGTGTGTTGGGCACGGGGTGCCCGGCCGAGCGATTACGTCAATCAGATGTCCACGTCACATGATGTAGGTACCATCGGCAAGTGACCGCTTGAATTCTCTTTATTTTTATTAATTTAAACTTAAAAGGCGGACTTAAAGCATTCTTTACCAGTCAACCTAAGTTTGGTGTACAGATAAAACAAAGTGGGTGCATATTATTTAACTTAGAGTAGGAGAAAAAATCATTATTATAATAACTCTTCCTTACTAATATTATAAATGTGAACGTTTGTAAGAATGGATGGATGTTTGTTACTCTTTCACGTAAAAACTACTGAACGGATCTGGATGAAATAGAGATAAATTATGGTTTGGAATAACACATAGGCTACTTTTTATAGTGATAACCGACATCCACGCGGGCGGAGCCGCGGGAAACAGCTATCATTATAATCTAGCGATTTTGATCTTATTGGACATTGCTTAACTCAAATACTTTAGGATTTTACTGTGTCACTTAATTTACTCGTAGACCATGTTAATTCTTATGTACCTACTAACCGCCCTGCTTCGCACTGTTGGTATTTCTCGGGGTCCCGTAATGTTTCAGTCAATAAAATATAGCCTATGACACTCACAAATAACGGGGCTTTCTGTACTTGTACTAAGTATTCTGTGCTATTGGTAAAAGAATTTTCAAAATCAGTTCGATAGATACAGAGATCTCTACAACGTCTGACGTCACAACCTCACAAACTTTACCTCTATAGTATAGTAGGTATAAATAATATTGTGTTAAATAAATAAAGAAACATTATATTAGTATCGTACTTTTTTCATGTAAATACTACCACTTCCTTTGCCTTGTTTATTGAAAATTGTGTAATAAAGTAAGTTTGTAAGGTATATATCTATGGGAATATTGGGAATATTATAATCTACTTGTATTTTAAGTACTATGTGAAATATGTAATTTCTGGAATAAATGATTATTATTAATATCATTATTGTATTATATCTAATATAGATATTAATAAATGTACAAAGTAAAAGAAAACCATTTAAAAACTGTTTGTTATTTGTTTATTGTCTACAGTCTACACAATTTCCTGTATAAAATAATGTGAGGGAAACAATGCTGGTTATGTAACAACCAAATACCTATGTTGTACACTTTGGCATTGTTACACAATTATTTGTTTTCATAAATAAATAATTATATATAAATAAATAAAAAAAACAATCCTTTATATTTTTGTATAGTTATATAGATACGTTATACTAAGTTACATATCGCATCCTTAGTAGAAAACTGGCGTAACTTAAGAAATGGCACCGGGCAATTTTAGACCTTAGCTGTTAAGAATAAGATGTAAATTGCAAAACAAACACGCTTCAACTTAAGTCATTTTTCCACTACGGGTGCGATATCCATCTCAGCCACAAGACGTCCACTGCTGGACATAGGCCTCCCCCAAGGTCCTCCACATCATTCGGTCCTGAGCCGACCTTGTCCATCGGTTGCCCGCGACCCCCACCAGGTCGTCGGTCCACCTTGTTGGAGGCCTGCCCACGCTGCGTCTTCCAGTTCGTGGCCGCCACTCTAGAACCCTTCCGCCCCAACGGCCATCGGCTCTGCGAGCTATGTGCCCTGCCCATTGCCACTTAATTGAGGCAATTCTTCGAGCTATGTCGGTCACTTTGGTTCTCCTACGGATCTCCTCATTTCTGATTCGATCTCGCAGGGAAACTCCGAGCATAGCTCTCTCCATTGCTCTTTGGGTGACCTTGAGCCTTCGTATGAGGCCCATAGTGAACGACCATGTCTCAGATCCATAGGTCATCACTGGCAACACACACTGGTCAAAGACTTTCGTCTTGAGACACTGCGGTATTTGGGACGAGAAGATATGACGTAGCTTCCCAAACGCTGCCCAGCCGAGTCGGATTCGACGAGTGACCTCTTTCTCGAAGTTGGACCTACCTAACTGGACTGTATGTCCCAGGTAAACATACTCGTCAACAACTTCGAGTGTAGAGCCTCCAATTGTGACAGAGGTAGGTGCGACATGGACATTTGCCATAATCTTGGTCTTGTCCATGTTCATTTTAAGACCCACTTGTAGGGAGACTCTACTAAGGCCATCAAGCATAGCGCCAAGGTCTTCCAAGGTCTCAGCCATGACCACAATATCGTCGGCAAATCGAAGGTGGGTGATGTACTCGCCGTTGATGTTGATGCCGAGTCCATTCCAATCCAGAAGCTTGAAAGCATCTTCCAATGCAGCGGTAATCAGTTTCGGAGATATTACGTCTCCCTGTCTCACACCCCGCTGCAATCGGATAGGCTTCGAGCACTGATCTTGGAAACGGACTGACATGGTGGCGTTTTCATACAAACACTTCAACACTTCGACGTACCGAGTGTCAATTTGGCACCGTTGGAGAGACCGTAGCACAGCCCAAGTCTCGATCGAATCGAAGGCTTTCTCATAGTCCACAAACGCTAAACATAGGGGCTGGTTATACTCTTCGGTCTTCTGTATAACCTGCCGCAGCGTATGTATGTGGTCTATGGTACTAAAGCCTTTTCGGAAACCGGCTTGTTCGGGAGGCTGGAAGTCGTCAAACCTACACGCGAGACGATTCGTAATGACTCTTGAAAACAGCTTGTAGACATGGCTCAGGAGTGAGATGGGTCTGTAATTCTTCAATAGGGTTTTGTCGCCCTTTTTGAAGAACAGCACCACCACACTCCTGTGCCACGTCGTCACGACCATGTCTTTCCCGCGAGTATGACGGAATCAAATAGCTTTTGAAGTGCTTTCAGCACCGGTATTCCACCTGCTTTCAGTAGTTCGCTTGTGATTCCGTCTTCACCCGGTGCCTTGTTGTTTTTGAGCTGTTTCAGAGCCATACTAATCTCGTCTAGGCTGACGACCGGGATATCGTCGGTATAGTGTCGGGACAACTTAGCTCTTGGATCGTCTGTCGAAGAGCTAACAGGTGACCGTGTTGTCGTGTATAGCTGCCCGTAAAACGTTTCGATCTCTTCCATCAGCTCAGGCCTGGACGATATGATTCTGCCGTCCTCAGTCTTCAGCTTGGTCAGTTGGCTCTGCCCAATAGACATATCTCTAGCGAACACTTTGGAGCCCTTGTTTTGCTCTATGGCCTGTTTAATACTATTTGTATTAAACAGGCGAAGGTCGCACGTCAATGACTTAGAGATCTGCCTATTGAGCCGCCGGTACCGGCCAGCATCATCTGAAGACTGCAGAACCATCGCTCGCCTTTCCTCCATGAGCTTGATGGTTGAGTCGGAGATCTTCTTCGTTTCCTTTGTTCGGCGGATTTTAAAGCTGGTAGATCCAGCCGAACGGACAGTTTCCACGAACCTGTTGTTGTAATCGTCCACATCTACGCAATCACCTAGGCTCTCAAAGCGGTTCAGCAGTTGGAGCTGAAAACTTTCGGGGTTTTGGATCTGGATAGGTGCAGGCCGGAGCGTAGACTTCATCAGTCGAGACCTTTCCAACTTGGCATTGATATTCAATGTGCCCCTTACCAGCCGGTGATCGCTCCCGGTCTTCACCGTATTGATCACGGAGACATCATTGAATATCTGCCTCTTCGTCGACAGGATGAAGTCAATCTCGTTTTTGGTTGCACCGTCAGGACTCACCCAGGTCCACCTGCGATGTTCGCGTTTCTTGAAGAAGGAGTTCATCATAAAGAGTCCCTCCTTCTCCATGAAGTCGAACAGCATTTGGCCCCGGGGATTCCGATACCCATATCCAAATTGCCCCATTTTCAGCTCATCACCGCTCCGTTTGCCTAATTTTGCGTTGAAGTCCCCCATGACAACAGTGTAGTGGGTCTTAGTGCTATGTATGGCTCTGGAAATATCCTCATACATAGCTTCGACCTCCTCATCGGGATGTGTCGACGTTGGAGCGTATACCTGTATGACCTTCAACGAATACCGATTGGTGATTCTGAGTATAAGGTACGCTACCCTTGTCGACACACTCCCAATTTCGACCACGTTGTTCACGAGGGACTTGTGGACGATAAACCCGACACCACCCTGGGACTGTTGGTCGCCCTCCCGGAAGAAGAACAAGTTGCCGGATTTGAGCGTTATCAAGTCCTCCCCCTCTCTACGGACTTCAGATAGCCCTATTACATCCCATCGCAGCTTGCTCAATTCTTCCTCCAGTTCAACAATCTTCTCGTCGGTCCGCAGTGTGCGCGTGTTATAAGTTGCCAGGGCCAGTTGTCGTTGTTTGTGGTAGCCTGGCCTCTGCTGGAGATTCTTCGCACCCCTTGCCCCACCGTTACCATGGCCGCTACCGGAGCCAGGAATAGTGGGGCCGCCAGGGACTAGGGGCCGTTTTTTATTGGTGTGATACATTTTGGGGGGATATTACCGTAATCGCCACGCTTGGCAGGCGGGTTGGCGATCGCAGTGGCGGAAGATTTTACATTGGGACGCTGCTGCCCGTCCTATGTCTCTCAATTTTCCTTCCGCCCGGTTTGAATGGATTGACCGCCATTGTTCGGTTGACTGACTGCACTAGTGTAGATATCCGGTGTCATAACCGTGTATACCCACACCAGTGGGCGGTGGGATCGTCACTTCCCGACGCCGAATGCGATATATATGGCTAGTATTTTATAGTATAAGGTTTGCCACCTATTAGGTAGCTGAACAAAGTGTTTTTTACATATTAATTAGCGGTAAGCAAACAGAACGGATGCGGATTTTGATAGGCGAGCAATATTAGCTAATATTAGTACTGGCCAACACCAGCTATCAACTCTTGTAGGTACAGATGTATGCCTTATAATTTAAATTTTATCGGTTTATTATTTTCCTGTTGTTTAAAATGTACCATTATCTTTGATGCACATTGTTAGTATGTCCAATTATTTCTGATCATACTGTGATTGCTGTAGAACTACGTGTAAGTCTACAATCACGCATGGATTCCACAATTTAGTGTTAAACGTGGATATCGCTTTCACCTCTTAGGTAGACAGTGACTATCTTTCTTCTAGAACGAACCGTCTTCAACATTTTCAATTTTCAAGAATTGGCATTTATTCTTACTGGAAAAACAACATACCTGTAATAGTATCTTCTGTAATACTAATTCTATTATGACCTGTATGATATATGTATGTATAATTTCTGTGTTTTGTGCCTCCAAAATAGTATATTATACTCTTTCAGTTCAGAGGCACAGAACACAGACTTTATTATCCATGCAAACAAATGAACATGTAGTAATAATAATATACCACGCGTTGTTTCACACAATGAATATAAAATTATAAACTGTAATTAAAAGCTCGAGACGCAGACGGTCCGTTTTAACTATTCAAATAATGGAAATACCAATTCTAAAAATAAATAAGCTTGAATTAGATTTCGACGAAAACTTTATCAGTATTAATTGGCTATTCTTAGAATATTAAATGGTTGTAATTAATATAATCAATCTATAGCTTCTAATATCATAATTGAGAGCTACCATCCAAGCGAACAAACTTAACGGGAAAATAATCTCCACTTTATAGAAAATCACAGCTAAATAACTACACATAGTGACGTAATTGTGTTCCGGTGCATAAGAACAGGACGCCATTGCTCAGCTAAGAGCTAAGCACTGGAGACCTGTACTCAAATATAATCTATACTAATATTATAAAGCTGAAGAGTTTGTTTGTTTGTTTGGTTAAACGCGCTAATCTCAGAAATTACTGGTTCGATTCGAAAAAAATTAATAGTGCATTTATCCAGGAAGGCTATATATATGGCTAGTGAGATATGCAGAATCGGGCAAAATATTCCAAATTACCTCATGAACGAAGTCGCAGGCGACCCCTAGTGTGAGTATAATACTTATCTGTAACTACGTAATACTCATCAATAGTGTTACTCTATAACATAAATAAATAAATTAATTTTGAGTACATAATTATGCAGGGTAACATAATAGCCGTTTAATAGATGTTTATAAAATGGTAATTTGACACTAATGAATAATGATACACACTTTATTGCATATTTCAATAAAACCAAACGCGCGTGCATTTCCGTATTGATATTCTAGTACTTAGATATTGGAACTATTTTTGCTCATACCAACTTTATGTTCATTTATTTACACTTTTTTATAATACAATGGTGGTAAAAATACAGCGCGCCTGACTATAAGGTTTATAGTCAGGCGTGCTGTATGCTTGTTTACACCATAGTATTATAAAAAAGTGTAAATAAGCTATCGTATCTAAGTGTAAATAAGCTAGCGACTTAATTATGGCAAATTCCGTAACGAAAATAACCAACCTAACACTCCGACCGGCACAGCGGTGATACTTTTTTAATGACGAATTTTCTAAACGGCCAAATGTCAAATTTGTGTAAGGAGGTTTTGATCTAAGTAAAGAATAAATTAAAGGTCAAATAGTAGCCTAAAATTTAATATATTATGGTTGAATTTCGACCACGGGCGATCATTATAGCATGGGTACGGTGACGTTTAGCATTTAAAATATGTAGAGATGTAGTATTGATCTTATTATCGAATTCAAAAATATCGATGATAAAAAAATCATACAAAAAAATATGCAGTCCCCGAGTGCCACACGTCTTTTTTTGTAGATTTTAATAATTTTGTACGTCCCGAACGTAGCTATAAGAGTCGCACGGCGTAATGAGGATGCTCAATGTGAAATATATGTTAAGTACGAACATTTGATCAAAGTTTTGGCACGCGTACCACGCCTACTTCGCCGTTCTATCCTGATCTATTTTTGTGGTCAATCCATTGCAACATGGCAGAAGCTAATGGTAGACGTAGGATGGGCAGCAGCGACTCTATGTAGAAACTTCCGCCGCTGCGATCGCCAACCCGCCTGCCAAGTGTGGCGATTATGGTAAATCGCCCCAATATGATATTGGCGTCGGGAAGTGCCGAACTTCATAATACTCGTAAATAAATTATAGCAATCAAGGTAAAGAGCCTTCTTTTCGAGCTGTAATTAACTTGCCTCAATGTTTATGACAAATATCGATTACCAAGCCGCGTGGCATTAATTGCCCGTTTTGAGTAGACTGAAAAAACAATTGTGTAAAAAGTCTAGAGGACCATCTCGGATTTGCCCGGAGAGTATAGTATAGTGGGCTGTTTTCCGCAACTCCTCGTCTAAGCTTGTATTTTGCGCGCGGTTCCCAAGACTGGACATTTATTTCGTTTTTGCAGAGATCTCTATTTTAAACCGACTTCCAAAAAGAAGGAATAAGATATTTAACGTAGCCCAACTTCAATACGTATTTAATTCTTTTTTTTGTTTTTTCAAGTCGTTTTAATTGTTTTGTATATATATATATTTATTAATATTAAAAAATAGCTTATGTTGTTCGCTGATAATTGATAATGTAGCTTTCTACAAGTGAATGTTTGTTTTAACAGTTTATTAGTTTTTGAGTTATTACAAACAAACTTACAAATATAGAATCTTTCCTCTTAATAATATTAGACGAGTCGACCCACATACAATTAGACGACTACACCCACAATTTGTCGTTAATAGGCGCATTATATAGAATAGAATGGAATCGCACAGAATATTCTAGTCAGTGGTACAATATTATACTTGCAGTAGAAAAAAAAATCTACTATTTGATTAATATGTCACTCATTACAATCGTACAATTGGTTTCAAAATAACTGTTGTGTAGCTCTTTAATTTTTTTTACTAACATAGTTCTAAGTTTATTGTTACTAACATAATATGAATTCGGTGTTCGAAATAAAATTTATTTTATTTATTTTTTTATTTTATTACTATTATTATGTTATGTTATTACAAATAACTCATCATACTATCAATTATTACTATAAGCAGACACTACTAAAGAGTAGAATTACATAACTTAGGTATAGAAATATCAGCTAATAAGTATAGTATTGTACCTACACTGTGCATCTGAATGTTTTAATCTATGTCAAACGGAGCTATATGGCGTCCGCAAGATATTTTGTTCGTATTTAATTTCAAAACAATTGATTTTGGTTACTTACTGATTCCTTTGGTCCCTGTAATATTGCTATCAGTGCTTATCTTAACACACACGACGGCATATTTTTTCGAATATAAACAATGGAAACCTTTTTGGCGCCCAAAAGCTAGCGTGAGAAGCAAGAAACAGATGTGCAGTGCGCACGCCGCTATTGAACGGAATTCACTTGAATTCAATAGTGCTGATTGGCGTCTTATCTAGTACGTAGAACATATACCTCAGTGGAAATATCATGTTTCATTGAAGTCAATAGTCGTTAAAACAATAAAATTCGAAATATAAATACAGCGACCAAAATTATTAAGTATATGAAACACTAGCTGACTCGGCGAACTTCGTACCGCCATATAAATAAGTTCTTTTTTTGTTTTAATTTTCTTCTACACAAACCTTGTTCTGACAATAACAGACACAAAAAAAAGAATGATCTAATTTAATGCAGTCGATCGACAGTTATGCGCGTACATACATTTGGGGGGTGGATGTCGGTTATCGCTGCAAAAAGCCTATGTGTTATTCCAGACCATAATCTATCTGTGTGCCGAATTTCATCCAGATCCGTTCAGTAGTTTTTACGTGAAAGAGTAACAAACATCCATCCATCCATTCTTACAAACTTTGACATTTATAATATTAGTAAGAATATTTATGGAAGATAGATTTTCTGCGAAACGAAATTCTTTGAAGTTTCACCTTAACATTTCGCCCACATTACTTTTAATGTTTTATTAATATTCAAGCTCAGTCCACGTTCACCGAACGTGATACAGCAACAACCCAACACAATACTATAATAGAAGATCATTGTTGACATATTTTTTATCCATCGCCTCTCGCAACATTATCTCACTTATCTAACAATTTAACAAGTCTCCCAACAATAAATAGACGACTCTTTTGGACGATATTTTGACAAGATTGTTGTTATCTGTACATTTATAGAGAAAGAGAACAAGCTGTTTCCTGGGGTTTCACTCGCGTAAAATTTGTATCCCATATCATGTTTATCTCTACTGCCATGCTTTCTATGGGTCGTGATGATTTCTATACATAATAATAATAATATTTTGGGACAACTCACACACCACCATCTGATCCCAAACTAGACAGAGCCTGTACTATGACAACCAGACTAATATAAACATACTTATATATTTATCTTTTGACTTTTGACTGCCTTGGTGGTCCAGTGGCCGCAGTATGCACCTGCTGTGCACGAGGTTGTGGGTTCGATTCCCACACGGGATAAAACTTTGTGTGACACACAAAGTGTTGTTCTGAGTCTGGGTGTAATTTGTGTCCGTTAATTGTATGTTTGTAAAGTGCCCCGCGACACAGAGCTTGTTCTCTAGTGCGGGAGTTGTCTTTTTAAAAAAGACAAAAGACAAAGACAAAAGACAAATCTAAATACATACATATTATAGATAAATAACACCCACACACATAACAAACATTTATGCTGATCACACAAAGATTTGTCCTGGGTGGGAATTGCATGAAATGCACAAAGCTTCCTTATATACCGTTAGGGAGCACACACATTTTTGATAGGATTTTTGGAAATTCAATTCCTGAACGGAAAAAAAATGCTTAAACTTTTGGCTTAACTTAGTTTATTTTCAGCCTGTATTGTCTTCCACAGAGTAACTAATCACTACGTTTTTGTCCTCCTGCAGGACAAAGGCCTTATTTTTCCACTCAAGCCGATCCTGGGTTAAAATGGTTAAAATAGACCAGACTTTCTGGTATGCGTACCAGTACATCTTAATGTAGGATATCAAATGTTAAATCATTTTTTTCAAATCCAGGTGGCTGTTTTAAAAATTAGCGTGTTCTAACAAACAAACTCTTCAGCCTTTTATATTAGTGTAGATATAATCGACTGTTTCTGACAATAGACTTTTTCTCTTTTTGTATTGTCTGTTGCGTATATAAGCATCATATTATTGTCGTTTGTCGAGTTGGCAATGCGTGGGCGCACAATATAGTTCACTGCCCACTTATCCAGAACACATTCGAGTAGTTTCCGGTAACAGGCAAGTATGGCCGCGGTCACACATCCGCCATGATTATAAGAACATGCCTCAGATAAAAAGTAACTACAATATAAATATTTTTGTCCGATAAGCAAATATCTCAAAACAATACTTATTTACCCATATTCATCGTTGTTACATTAATAGTTATTAAAATAAAAGAAACTTAACCCAAACTACTTACAAACAATCAGATATTGTATTTATAGGTATTTATTTAACTATCAAAGTTACCGACATAGCTCGCAGAATTAGTAAGCTGAAGTGGCAATGGGCTAGTCACATCTGCAGAAGGACCGACGGCCGATGGAGCAGACGTGTCCTACAGTGGAGACCACGACTCGGTAAGCGTAAGGTAGAGCGGCCCCAGCTAGGTGGACCGACGACCTAAAAAAGGTCGCTGGGGCGCACTGGATGCGGAAGGCGGAGGACCGTGTGCTATGGCGCGTGTTGGGAGAGGCCTATGTCCAGCAGTGGACCGCGATAGGCTGATTGATTGATTGATTTAACAATAAATAAAATATCTGATTGAGGTTGTAGTTCTGAGGAAAGGTGCTCAAGGACTGGCCACATTTGTAGGCCAGCCTTAGGACTGTGAGATGGCTCGACTGAACGTTGTTATTCATTTTGACTGCCTTGGTGGTCCAGTGGTCGCAGTAGGTATGCGCCTGCTGTGCACGAGGTTGTGGGTGTATTTCCCACACAGGACAAACCTTTGTGTGAACCACAATGAGTTGTTCTGAGTCTGGGTGTAATTTAAGTCCATTGATTGTAGGTATGTATGTAAAGTCCCCCGCGATAGAGAGCTTGTACTCTAAGACTCTAGTGTGGGAGATGTCTTTAAAATAAGAAAGAAAAAAAAAATTGGGACCACTAACACAGTCATCCCAAACTAGGTAAATGTACACGCTTTGCCTAGTTTGGGATTAGATGACCGTATGTATAGCAACTAGACAACTGGTAAGCATACTTATATGTATACATATTCCTTATTAATTTACATCTAGATATAGAGCAGTTAATCATACTCATCAGACAAAGATTTATCTTAGTTGGAAATCGAACCTACGACCTCCCGCTTGACAGTTAGGGTCACTAACCACTAGACTAAAAGAGTTTATATGTCCTGCTGCCGTGATCGAATCGGTCTCGAGGACAATTTATTATAATGGAATACTTTTTAGAGCTTCAAAGAAAATATAATAAGCAGCTAAACAAAATTCTTTGAAAATTATTTGTTTCAACAAAAACACAGGGTACTTCGAGACACCGTTCAAGAACCGTCTATTAAAACCACATTAAATATCGCACATGTATCCGACAGCATTAAATAAAGCGATTACTATTACCTATGAAGTCTTAGTTTTAGCAAATGCGCCAGAAACACAAAACAGACCTATATTTAAATATAACCAGTAACTACGTCAGATAATCTTCAAACAAATATTTATAAAGCATTCCATTTGGGGCATCTGGAAAAGACATAGATTTGAAAGCTAAGAATTTATTTTCCATCTCAACAAGATTCTTAAATGGCACGTTTGTATCAACAGTAAGACTAAAGTCAAAATACAGTGAGCAGGTGGCATCTATCATACTCCTTGAAGTATTCATAATTTATTATTAAATGTGCGTCTTTCCCTCCACTGTTTGTTGCTGGTGATAAATTTAAATACCTACGTGAGTGCCTACCTACTTCGAAATCTGTAACAAACATCGTATTTGTATAAATATAAATCTTTGATACACAACGCCGCGCCGTATAGTGTTTCTTGAATGCATGAAGTTGAAAATATTGTAAACAAAAATCGTTCTAATGAAACATTACAATATTTAATTGTTTTTTTATTATTATTAATATTTTATCATAAACTGTATCCAATTTGGACATCTGCCAAACTGCATAGCAGTTTGTCGGCAGTCAGCAATCGCAGATTGCGCGCGTGTTTAACACTTAAATACTTAATATACCTACAGGTTATATTGTGTTTAATAGGTAAGTATAATACTTAAATTAATGATGGAAACAAATAATTACAAATAGGTAGTATTCTTATCATCCTAACAACCTACATATAAGTAGGTATAAGTTTATAAATATAGAATATCCTTTGCTTCGGTATTTCATGACACTGCTATAAGTAGGTGTAACATTATTATAGAGTTAAGAGTACGCTGAGCCTCTCTATTGTAAATTTGATTCTCATTCTTGTTACATAAAACAAGAAAGCCCTATAAATAGTGTCGTTATTAGAATACGTTCTGTTATACCTACCACTAAAGTCTGCAAACAAGCATACGGTCCAATGTCCTACCCACATGTATCATCGCTCAATTGTGCAATGCCTACCTTCTGGATACCTTGTAAACTGTTTTATTAACAAACTTTACACTGAGGATCCTTTTTTCCCACGTACAATCCGGTGACTGTACGTGGGAAAAAAGGATCCTCTGAAACCAGAATAAACTTTTCCATGTAGCCATGTATCATCACGGCTGATCTTCTGACGTTTACGTCGATAACGGTCGATACACATGTAAACTTGTGATCATCAACAATCATCCTCACATCTTGATTTTGGTCAAAGGTGAGCACTAGCAAGGAGAAGTGGCATGAATTGATATTAGTAATGTATTGCACAAACATGGTATTCTGTAAACGCATAAAATTGTTTAAAAGAAAAATATTCCCTCGCTTATAAAACACAGCAGCTCTGAACCTCAGACTAATAGAATACTCTGAACCTATTTAGCTAACAAACTTGGAAATAGATAGGTTTTGTTGAGTGAATTCGGATAGTAGTACCCAAATAGTTAAATATTTGTATCACGAAGTAAATAAAAAGATATGATAATAAAATTTTATTAATAAAATCTTCATGGTATAACAATAATAGATTAGTACTTAATGTTAAATTGTCAAACGATATTCACTTACAATCAAAATTCAATATAATGTAAAGTGATATTATAATCGTTATATGTATTTTAGGAGATCGTGTCTCTTTAAAAAGTGTAAAAAAACGAATCAAAAACTGAGTAAATAAATTAATTAAATATGCTTAGCAGGCACTCATAAAGCTTTCGTAACCATAAAATTTATGTTAAAATACGTTATTATTGGTTAATCATTTCAAGATATATAGGTTGATACTCGTAGTTAGTTACCTATATAATAAGGTAGGATCAGCTAAAAGCTTATAAAACAACTAAGTTCGGATTAATTAACGCCTATGTCACGTGATGTTACAACAGTGGCAGTGCGAGTGACACTAGTGGAAGCATTAGCGGTTTTGGCTGCTGTGCCAACCTTCCTTACAGTAGTCGTTGTGGTCGTTTTAGATACACCTCCATTAGCAAGTTGCTGGACGTCAGTATTTGTACGCACTTCTTCAGTAGCTGCCTGTTTCTTCTCATAAGCAGTCGCGTTCTTTACGTTCCTTTCAACATTCTGCTCAAATCCTTCCTTTCTAATGACTTCCTTGCTCCTTTCCTCAGAACAACTACCACTCATTTGTCCCTTCTCTGCGGTTCGTATAACTCCATTCTGTACTGGAATGACCTCAGAATTTTCATAGTGCTCAGAGTATCCAGTTCCATCCGATTTATCGATAGTGTAAGAACCGCGACGTACTATCGGTTTTTCGGGAATCCAGACAATTTCTTGCGTTAGTGATTCTTGATTATGAACTGGGTCGGGGGATACTGTTGTACTTCTGACACCGTTTTCCTGTCTGACTTCAGTCACGTGAGCACGAGTGACCTCATTAGATACATTTGACTCAGCAATGTTTTGATAGTATTCATTATTTTCAGCCTGATTATTTTGCCTCTGGACTTGAGAGACGACTTGCTTAGGTTTATCAGTATATTGTGTGACTTGCTTCTCCGGTGAATGTGGTCTACTTAATGGTCTTAGCTGTCCCAGCAGGGGCGAGTGCTTAATGCCGAAAGTTATTTGTGGCGTTTTGTTAATCTGCACCTGAAACCAAGTAAATTTTAGTAAGTAAACTTTGTTTGTGACATGATTTTTTGTTTAAAATTTAAATTTAAAAAATATGTTGCCTCTAATAAAATCTACGTGCTTAAACTAACGAAAGTGTATTCTATTGTTTAAGTTTATTAAATACCTTTTCCGGTGAGTAGGTGCCCGGCGCAGGTACTCGCACGCGATCATCGACAGGAACTTTATGACGTCCCGACATTGTATATACGGGAGTATCAAGTACAGAGGTTATTCTGTAGGAATTGGGCGCTGAAAACAAAAAGATCATATTAGTAAAAATATAATTTCTAATAACACTCTATGATGTTACGATTAAGGTTGACGTAACTAAACTATCATAAAGGTATTATGGTGTTATCCCTCGTACAATTTAGAAACTGTTAATCGAATATCCGGTGTTGGTGTTGATTAGTTCACTTCACCGTCATGCTTGTTATGTTTTAATCTCCCACCATCTGTGAAACTAAGACTCACCAGGGGTTTCTGCAAACTTATTTGTTTGTATTTTAATACCAAAAGTATGTTCTGGAGAATAAGTCAGTATAAATTTGTAGCCTTTCTCAGGATTATAAGCTCCTGGAGCTGGCACCTTGAGGCGCTCGTCTATTGGTTCCTTATGTCTACCCGAAATAGTGTATAATGGTGTTTCGACAGGCGTTGGAATATTGTATGAATTCGGTGCTAAAATGAGTTGTAATAAAATATAACATCAATAATTCAGTTGGTAAACTCACACAACTTTATTTAATAGAGTTTAAAAAAATCACTTACCAGGAGTATCGACTGTCTTCACTTCATCAGTTTTTATCCTAAACGTATACTGAGGAGCACTGTGTAACAAAACTTTATCAGCTTTATCAGGATTGTAAGTGTTAGGTGCAGGTACGTTGTCCGGCTTATGAGGATTTGTCTTAATCCTAAATGAGTACCGAGGTGCACTATCCAATAGAACCTTATCGGCTTTCTCAGGGGAGTAAGTATTTGGGGCAGGTGAATCCACAATCTTACCATTTTCAAACTTGGGCCGGAATGAATATGATGGCGCATGTTCATGTAGGATTTTATCAGCTTTTTCTGGAGTGTAAGCATTGGGAGCAGGGTTGCTGGAAGGCTTATCAGAGGGTCCTTTAGTACCAAAAGTGTATTTTGGAGTTCCATCTAACATGTAATCATATTTACTAGGATCATATGTATTAGGGCCGGGTGTATCTCCTGGCTTGTGATAGGGTTGCTTGGTTCTAAATGTATATGCTGGCGAACTTTCTAACAATTGTTTATCACCTCTCTCTGGGTTATAGGTGTTTGGAGCTGGTGTATTCTCAATTTTCCCGGGTTGGCCTTTACCTGCCATCGTAAATCTTGGTGTACTATCTATTAGATGAGGATTATAATTATTAGGTGCAGGAACATTAAAAGTTTTTGGATTATGTCCTTTACCCGACATTGTAAATTTAGGAGTACTGTAAGGTAAGCTAGGATCGTACACATTTGGGCCAGGAGTATCTGAAGGTTTACCACATAGTCCTTTACTGCCCATCGTATATTTTGGCGTTCCATCAAGTAAACGTGGGTCGTAAGAATTTGGAGCCGGGACATTTGAATGTTTTTCCTCGTGGCCCCTCCCACACATTGTATAACTTGGAGAATTACTGGGCAAATGAGGATCATAGCTACTTGGACCAGGCGTATCCGAAGGTTTTCCATCATGTCCTCTGCCAGTTAGAGTAAAGTTTGGAATATTATCCGATAAATGAGGGTCATATGCGTTAGGAGCCGGTACGTCAGATGGCTTACCAGAATGAGGTCTTCCAGAAATGGTATATTTAGGAGTCCCATCTATAAAATGAGGCTCATAAACGTTTGGTCCAGGTGTATCTGATGGTTTTGCATCATGGCCTTTGCCATATAAACTATATTTAGGAGAGCCGTCCAATAAGTGCGGATCATAAACATTTGGTCCAGGTGTTTCATTAGGTTTTCCTGTGGCAGTTTTAGGTCTAAAAGTGTACGCAGGTGATGACTCATGAAGAAGTTTATCGGATTTATCCAAACTATAAGCATTAGGTGCTGGCATATTGTCCATTTTCTGTGAATGCCCTTTTCCTGCAAGGGTGTATTTCGGAGAACTATGCCACATTTGGACGGAATTTTCTGGTGCATATACGTTTGGTGCCGGAGTATTATCAGTTTTAAATACTTGATCCTTTACTCTAAAAGTATAAGCTGGCGAAGCCTCATGTAATATTTTGTCAGCCTTGTCTGGGCAGTAAGCGTTAGGTGCGGGAGTACTTTCAATTTTATCGCAATGACCCTTTCCACTGATACTATATTTTGGGGCTCCGTCTAACATATGCATCGACTTTTCCGGAGCATAACAATTAGGAGCTGGCGATTCACTTCTTATGACTGACTGCTCTTTAATTCTGAATGAGTAAGATGGAGAACTTTCGTGCAAAACTTTATCAGCTTTTTCGGGAGTATAGCTATTAGGAGCTGGTGTTTCGGATACAGTGACATGTGCACTTTTCCCCAACATTGTGTACTTTGGTCCACCGTTCAACATGTGCATCGATTTTTCTGGTGCATAAACATTTGGTCCTGGTGTTTGTTCGAATTTCTCAACAACTTCTTTAGACCGCATTGTATAAGCTGGAGAACTTTCATGTAATATTTTATCAGCTTTCTGAGGGCTGTAGTAGTTTGGACCAGGTGTAACTTCGAGCTTCTCTGCCACACCCTTACCAGCTAAAGTATATTTAGGGCCATTTTTAAACGAATTTATAGATTTTTCTGGTGAATAGATGTTAGGAGCGGGTGCATTATGTACTTTAGCTAAAGAACTTTTAGTTCCAAATGAGAAAGCTGGTGATTTTTCTCTTAGCATCCTGTCTGCTTTTTCTGGAGAGTAAGCGTTGGGTGCAGGAAGTTGTTCATGCTTTCCGAGCTTCATTTTTCTTGAGATAGTGCTCTTAATGGTTCTTTCGCGTACAGTCGTCGAAGTACCCTGAAATAGTTAAAATATAAATTAGCAACATAACAATAACACTATGTATTATTTTAATAAAAGCAATTTTTAAATAGCATATAAAATAAAACGTCTAGTAACTACAAAGTACAATAGAAATAATTAAGTACCTTTTAATTAGTTGATTAGAAGAAGGAGCGTATTATAGCAAAAATTAGTTTCAGAATGCGAAAATATGTATATAATAAATTAAGTGTCAAGATTAAGTTATTACGACAATACATTTATTGCTAGTTTGATTTTATTAAAAGAATATTTTAGTAATCAATTTATATACATCTCAAAGTTAATATCCTAAAACATTAGAAAAACCTTAGCTCTGATAAAGCATGGTGGTGAATTTCTGACACCGATGATATCTTGTGACGGATAGATGATTGTTAGTTCGCAGGAATTTCTTCTGGTGCTGGGTAGTGTACGGTCTTGCCCAAGTATTGCGAGTGTCGGATTCCGAACGTGTGCGCCGGCGCCCACGGCAAGTTCACACACACCTGCCATGCACCCACCACCCTTGTTAGTCACACTCAGGATACAATGAAGCTGATAACACGTTCGTTGCAGATTACGGGAACATCTACTTTCACTCAAAGGGGAAATTATAAGCAGGTACTGACTCAAAGACTTCTTAAAAGCGTATACATATTCCTCTTATTTATTTGGAATCATATATTACGCTTCTTAGTAAGAATTAGTCTATTTCAAAATTCTTTTGATGCAAAATTGCTATCCTAACTAGTAGAAAAACAAAAAAAGGCATGAACCTTGATTTGCACTTTTTCTTATATATTACTCTTACAGAAAACTTAAACCGCTTTATTAATAAACGTTGTGTAGCGAGTAAATAGTTACACAATGCTTTGTCCTCTTCTTTCGAATATCAAATTACTTATCACAGAATGAGAGATTATATATATAATAATAAAATTACACCTATTCTATTCCACGTTTGTTAATAAGAGTTAACTGAACAATACTACAAGGAACGTGTTAACATACGTAATGTAATGCTTGTTGAAAGTCAAATCCATTATCAAAGTCGATATCAGTAGGCGAAAAGCCATTGTCAAAATGTTTATTGCAAATCACACCCACAGTGTTATTCAACCCCAGTGCGGGCGTACCCGGCACTCACACCTGTTTCCGCGTGGAGTGAATCTAGGAAGTTTACAATTATTACGTAATTTATGCATAAAATTCTTTTAAACGCTGACATCATTCCCTGATACTGACATCGAATATTTGATAAAGAATTTGATAGTGATTAATCTCAAGTAGAAGACCACAAAAAACCAATAAATTATGAATAAACAGGTTATATTTCGCAATAAATTTGTCAGAATAAAAACATGGTAAGGTAAAAATAAAAACAATCATGAATTAATTATTGCGAGTTATTGTGAATTATGTTATTCTTGATGGGATTATTTAAACGTGCAAATAATATAGTTATTATACCTTCTCCGGACAGTAGACTCCAGGGCCAGGTATGGCTGCAGCGGGAGATTTCAACTCTCGTCTCGGTGCCATCGTATAGGCAGGAGGGCGTTTGTTGAGGGCCGACGATGCTTTGTCGGTCGTATAAGTGCCAGGACCGGGTAGATCAGCTCTGGTTTCAGCAGTTTTACCACGACCAGTGATACTGAATGCTGGAGCTGCTCGTTTCCCACCCTCTTTGGCCTCGCCAAGAACCGGTGGCATGGAATACGTGTTTGGCGCTGGAAACGACATAATCCATACATTATTCCACGGTCTAAATTAGTATAATACTTTTAGAAATGATAAATAGTTGATTACTCAATGGTTGCGGTAAATATATTAACCTAAATATTCATTACAAAAATGAACTACATTCAAACTGAATGATTAATTTGAAATTACAGACTAAATGGTGTAAACTATTATTGAACAACAACAATGCGTCACTAAATAAACAAATGAATGGCTCATTAAAATAAAATTGACATCAGACATCTATTATCCGAAGTAACTAAGCTTTGGAAAACAAATGATTCAAGCTGTCAAGACCTTGAGTGATGATCTAAGTATTATGAAAAAACAGGCTAACAGAAACAAAATTATTACGAGAAATATTGTTAAAAAAGCAAAAAAAGAATTGTAGGCCTTACGAATAACTAACTGTACAATTCTGAACTACTAGAACTTATTTTGTACATACTTAGTTAATGTGGAAATACAGATTATTTATTGCAATGTTATTTCATTAACATTTCAATAAATTAGCATGTACCTACTAAAGATAAAATGTTGACTAAAGATTACAAGGAAAGTTGCGAATGTATCTTGCTTACAGCTGCAGTGCTACGACCAAAGAAATAAATATATCTACGAGTATCAATTAAAACTGCTAAATGTGAAAAAATCAGACATAACCAAAGCTAAATGACAGTGATTCAAATCAGCTGCATGCTACGTAACATCGGTCGTGAAACCACCTGGCGTTTTGCCGCTGGCCTGCGGCATGGATACTCGGAGACCGATGGAAAAGGCAGGAGCATGGTCGTAGACTGCTCGAGATGCCTTGATGGATTCGTAGTCGCAAGGTGCGGGCGTTGGCGCAACACGAAGCGGCTGCAAGCGCGCATGTAGCGACGCCGACGGCGCCCCCGAACGCCCTGATTGTTCCACCATGCGAGACGATAGTAAATAAAGACAAGACATCTATAACTATAAATCATCACATGACTGCCCATGTGTGACATCTTATACTTACATAAAAAATATCCTTCTAGACCATATTTATTAATTATGTATAAGCAAGCTTAAATAAAAGTGGTTAAATTAAAGCCAAGCTTAAATAGTCTATATAAATGCATTTATTTATGTAAGAACGGACTATAAAAGTATTCTGATACAATTGCTCGCCAAGAACAAAAATAAATAAATTTCAATTGGTAGATACTCCGGGGTTCCCGCTGCCCCGCACCGGGTTAATAATGACATGTAATTGATACATTGATATTTTCGATTGAATACGAATTTAAACGAGCGTATATTTTAAATGTCACCTGGTAATTATGAAACAGTTGCTTTTATTGAATGAAAATTTAATATTATATTTTATAAATTACCTATACAGAATGATTCCAGTAAAAACTATTTATAAACGCTATTGAGGACAAATAATGAGTTTTTTATTTATAGAAACCTAAGTAGGCACTTAATTATTTATATAATATCAGAAATAATTATATTTATTGTTTCAAGTATCGAGTAAACTAAAGCGTTTATTGTTAAGTAAGTATAATTTTTTCTACTTAACCATTCAAAATAAGAACCCAGAAACTATCTAGGCCTTTAAGTGATCAAAACGGAGATCAAAATACGGAAGGAACCTTGCTGTGAAAAACATAATCGAAGTATAAAGTTATTTACTGAAATATTTACCACAAATCCTCTGTTACAGCTAGTAGATGCACTACACTCGAATTTTCTCTAGCACTGAATAATCTTAACAAAGTTTGTTGAATAACAAGCAGTAAGTACTTGGCAGAGTAGCGAGTGTATCGAAGTGGATGCGCGACTGAGGCTTTACACGACCGAGACGACTGTCAGGGTCCGTCCGGGCACCTACACGAACGGCTGACTCACCGAACGCCGATCACCTTCGCATATACGGACTTATTTGGCGACATCGACCAAATGCAGCCGCACTCGGAGAAACTTAGTAACTGTTGTACCCAATGCCACTGTAATTGACCAATTAAGAGCTTATGTATTTATACATACATAATCATTATAGTTCCTTCCTCTTGGTAAGATCAATGAGGTTTTTTCTTGATGTTTATAGACAGTTGGCTGATTGCAAGATTTTAAGCTATAAAAGCTTAATGTTAAGGTCAACCTTTGAGTCAATCACGTTTAAATCAGCAATAGGAAATCAATGACGATACCGAGAATTAGAGCGCCAAATATGAAATCAAATACGTAGGATACATTGTATAGCTATTTA
Organism: Trisateles emortualis; assembly: GCA_947095525.1. Classification (NCBI taxonomy): domain Eukaryota; kingdom Metazoa; phylum Arthropoda; class Insecta; order Lepidoptera; family Erebidae; genus Trisateles; species Trisateles emortualis. The sequence continues at coordinate 8,355,651 of OX352736.1, read as the reverse complement.
GCATAACAGCGATAGCTTGGACTTCTTATAATTTTAACATGTACCTAGTCAATTTATCCTATGTTAAAAATAATATCAAGTATATTGTGCTTTTGAATGAACACTTGTGAATTCCGTCGACGGTAATGATGACAAATTTCCCTAAGACGGACCTCTTGCTCATACCTCTCATAAAACATATTATAATCATGGATTTCATAGACAGGCAGACAACTATAATAAGGTTATATTCGATTATTTGCATACAGAACCCTGAAAACAAAACAGTACGACACGCGATAAAATACTTCTACTGTTTACTGCAATAGAACGCAATATAAAATATTGAGGAAAATTAATAAGAGTCACGTAAGTACTTTAAATTGTATTTTAAATAGCTAAGTTAATGTATACAAAGTAAAAACATAGGTATCATACACTGCAGACTATATCGTTTATGTAAATCGGACTGCAGTCATCATGACCCACTTACATTTTACACGTCGCAGAATGAATCGCGACAAAAGACACGCCCTTATTCTGGAAAATTCTGGAAGTAATAATGTTGCAATACTGTGTTCTGTACCAAAATCTTCATAAATAAAACAAGGAGAATTTTTAGCTGTCCTTCTTAATATTATAATGATGATTTCTTGCCTGTATTTTTAACATTTGGTGTACAATAAAGCATATTTATTATTATTATAATTATAAATGCGTAAGTAATTGTCTGTCCGTCTGTTGCTTTTTCACGTCTTGAACGTATCTTAATAAGCTTTGCCAAACAGACAGATGGTATCCACGAGACAGGTATTCACACACACACACATGTATACACCACAGTATGTAGTGTGCTCCTGTGAATTAATTTTGTGACATTAACGTGAATATAAAATATTTCAAAACTTATTATTTATCAATACTAATATTGTTAATACTAAAGTAGCATGGGGTTCTTCAAGAAAGGAGTTATAAGGTTTTTAAAGGGTCGGCAACGCGTGGGTGACACCCCTGCAAACGTCCATCGGCTACGGTAACTGCTTACCACCAGGCGGGCCGTATGCTTGTTTGCCACCTTTTCATTTTAAAAAAACTCTGTTTGTTAACTTTTCGTGACTACACGGTTGAACCTATCATAATAGAATTTTTCATGAAGATAGTATACCCTGGGGAACCACATATGGTATGGTTTTAAAGCAATAACCGACATCCAGGCGGGCGAGTCGCCGGCAACAGCTAGTTATAAATATGTTAAACATTTTGCGCACATTTTATTCCATATGCAGTCACCATATTAGACCATATAGCGAAACTGAGCTACAAAAACACAATTCTATTAGATACGGCGTATAAACTGTGGGCGGTAGACTGTATAATTGCCCCTAGGAAGATAAACGATTTTGCTAAAGCAAACCCAAGCAATTATCCAGTAAACGACAATTGCGGACTACCCACGATTCTATTATACAAGACAAGAACAAATAAATTCAATTGCTCTATCTTTACTAATTTATGTCATAAAACTGAAGTGTTTATTATTTAACGCGCTCATCCTTGAACCTACTAAATTAATTTTAAAAATTCTTATTGCATTTGATAGGTAATTTCTTGATTAAAATGTATTGTCATCCTACTAATAGGCTACTGGACTGAATTTAACAAAACTTTACATTGTTATAGCATTGTACAGTAATAGATCACATATCACATGGGATATATTTTATTCAACAAAGATAATATCCACGTGAGTGAAACTGCGAGCATAAGTTAGTGTATAATACAATACAGCTGAACCTAAGAGAGGTAGGGCTACATACTAGCGAGCAAGCCCGACTGAGGAAGAGAAGACCACAACCAAATAACTAGACACAGCGATGTAGTTGTGTTCATGCATGCGAGTACAGGTCTTCAGTGCTCATTTAGGGATGCGTTTTGAGAGATACGTTTTTCTATCCCAGGGATACTCCATCCATCTTAAAGCTCCGGTGTAAAAATATGGTTCAGCAACACGCAAGTAATACCTCTGGCATTGCAAGCGTTAACTACTACGATAAGTGCTTAACATAGTGATGTGGCAAACAAGCATACTTACGTTGTTTGCCAACTAAATATGCAATATAAAAAGGAGGTGATTAGTTATTTGGCTATGGTGTGCTGTAAGGTGAAGGACCTTCATTGTTAGTATGCACTAATTCTCTTACTTACTTACTTATATTATAATTTAAGCGTTAACTTAAGTACTAAGTTTGGTTTGAAAAAAATATTGTGCATTTGATAGCCTAATTCCTACAAAGGGTTATAAGTACGGTTCAAGCACATATGCTATTTTTAGCATCAGCGATCAGCGATTTTCGACTATGACTATGTTTTGGCGACTCTACGTTCAGTGTCGTGCTTCCGAAGAGCGACTTGCGCATTTAGCGTTTTTTAGCGTGTGGTGTGGAATGTTTAGTCACTGCGTTACACCTTGTAAAAAGCGACTAAATCGCAGATTGCCGATGCTAATAATAGCATGTCTGCTGTAGCCCTTAAATATTACGCGACGATCCAAGGGGAGCATATTGTCAGTAACAATAAAAGTGACTTTTGACAAAATCTAAATTTAATGCTGGTGAAACTGCGGAAAACAGCTAGTATTTGTGTCCGTGAATGTTTTTAAAGTCCTCCGCGACACAGTGCTTGTTTCCTAGTGCGGGAGTTGTGTTAAAAAAAAAAGAAGAATGTGTAGTAAAGAGTTTATTTTTTATGTTAGTACGCAGTCTTAATCACTGAAACTACCTGTATGATTTAATTAAATCTTTTTGTACTTTATAGCTCAATTCTTGCGGAAGGTTATATAATACATAGTAATACATCATTACACGACGACCCTTCTGGAGCATTGCAATAAACAGTAAACGTAACACTAGACGAAATCCAAATTAAACGCCTGTAAAACCACGGGGAGCAGCTAGCTGTTCTATAAATTTATATGTAACAACATCAGCCGGGATGTGCTTCAGTAACTTCGTGCTATCTACCAAGTGGGCGAGGCTGGCAACTTGAAATCGATATATAATTACGCTATCTGTTGTCAACTAGGCCAACTGTTTTGTTAAGTTTTATTGCTAAACTAGCGGCCCGTCCCGACATCGCACGAATTCTTAATTTTATATCTATAGGTAGATGCTAATATTATAAATGGTTTGTTACTATAAATATTGGATTGAAATTAAAAAAAGAGTATTATTGTCTCATTTGTTTTAATGACGTTCATAAGTATTTTGCATTTGATTTTGAATGCGAAAGTAATCGTGTTTGTTTGTTAGTTTATTTATTAATTAATTTGTTACCTTTTCTAAACGGCTGAACGAATCTTAATGAAAATGAGTAAGGAGAGAGATGGTATTCTGGGAAAGGGCATAGGACCTTTCACCACGATAACGAACGTCTCCACGCGAGTGATTTTGTGTACACTAATAAGATTTGTATTTTAGTTTGCAATAAATAAATTTAAAACTACTGGCCCGATTTTGGAAAATTACCCAGTTTTAATATCGCATCATATCAACTGATGAAGGAATTTTCCAAAATCGGTCCAGTAGGTTTAGTTTATTCATTACAAAAATAATATTTTCTCTTTATAATAATGTGTGTAGTCAAAACCATGTAAGCTAGTTTTATAACCTTACAAAACTACTGTTTTGACACCCAAATCATGTGAATGGTAGGTAGGCGACTTGGTATACATTTCTCCCTAAATGTGCTCATAACACGCTATTTAGTTTTGTTTATGGAAGCCATCGTCATATGACAGTTAGGGCAATTATGTCAACAACTTTCTCTTGTATCCTTAGTTAGTTATTTTCTAGAATGGTCTAGAATGGCTGTCATAGTGGTTGAATTATTGCTAAAGTATTAGTCACTAAAATATAACCGCAAGTAGGGTTGCGAAGTCTGAATTACATTACCGAGTCAAAGCAGAGGTAGGGAGGCATCATACAAACGAGCAAGCCCGACTGGGGAAAGACTTTAAAGAACACTACAGCCAAATAACTACACAGTAATGACTGCCTTGGTGGTCCAGTTGCTGCAGTATGCACCTGCTGTGCACGAGGTTGTGGGTTCGATTCCCACACAGGACAAAACTTTGTGTGACCCACAAAGAGTTGTTCTGAGTCTGAGTGTAATTTGTGTCCGTTAATTGTATGTTTGTAAAGTCCCCCGCGACACAGAGCTTATTCTCTAGTGCGGGAGTTGTTTTTAAAAAGAGAAAAAAGAGTAATATTGTTGTTTTCTTGTGTGTGCGTACGGTTCTATACTGCTCTTTTAAGGATACGTTTAAGAAAAGTTTTATATTATTGAAACATGGTGTCCCAAAAAGGTCGGCAACACACAAATTATTGTCCCGGTATTGCAATCGCCCATAGGCAACGGTAGTGTTTACCATCCGGCGGTTCGTATGATTTTTGCCACTAAAGTAATATAATTAAACAATTTGAGTGTTATTTTTATATTCTTAGTTGTATCTATGAAGTTGTTTGAAGATCGTCTCTTTGTAAGGTTACGATAATCTAACATCGGTTTTTATGAGCTGTTACGCTGTCTTGAAAAAGTAAGTATACAAAAGTGTGGACGCCAAACATTGATATAGGTAGGTATCCAGTAGATTAAGTCGATAATGCTATAAATCTAAACTTAGATTCATTAAGTGGTCTTAGTTGATAGTGGTACCATGGCAAAGAAATCGGATAATATTCATGGAAATAATAACTCGTACCTTTGGCAGTCATTCCTTCTGTGTTATAAGAATTGGGTCCAGGACCAGTACGAGTTTGAGCACCAGGAAGGTCAAGCTTATGCCCGAAGGTGAAAGCTGGAGCGCGAGCCCGGCGTGATTCTGGTGGTGGTTTCCCTGTGAAGAAAACACAAATTATTACCAAATGACTAATAAATAAACTTGTTGGAAGTCATTTACAGAAATTTTCACAAATCAGAACGAAATATTGGTCAAATAAGTGATTCCGCAAATATCTGAGACATGTTTCATATCTTAAAATAAACTTCAAGTTTAAAAGATGCGGTGATCTAACTATTTATCTGACGCTAATTTCTGTTCGCAGTCATATAGGGGTATTAAGACAGATTAAAATAGTATTGTAGGCACCAAATCATTATCACAAATTTGGAAGTAAATTCTGCACTTTGCAAAAACACCGCAAATAAAAATAAATACAGACTTACAATCCTTGGCCAATGTCAAACCATATTGTATATCTCACACACTGCCGATTGAGCTCACCTTGAACAGGGTCAATGTTTTCGCCTACGCTCGTTTTGTATAGCTTTATTATTTCCGAATGTGACGATAAGATTTTATTAAAAATTAAAAATAAATAATAAATCCAACAAAACGTTTAGACGTGCGTTGCTATAACTTAAATCGATAATATTATCGAGTCACTCAAACATAACACATTTATTTATAATTAACACTACACGTGCTTCGACATCACGAATTCGATGAATATATTTCGATATTTTTAAACAGATATACTTATGCGGTATTACTTAGTGAATAATACTAAAATCATGATGTCAGTTTGTATATCAACAGAGCGAGCGAGCAAGGTCGGTCCTTGCGGTGCGCGAGTGTTAATCTCACAACTCGAAAACACAACCTCATTGGAGTGGGATGGGTGACGTAATCTTGAGCGAGAGGCTGAACAATACTCGTCGAAACGCAAAAAGAAATGACCATATTGTCATTATGCACTATGTACACAGCCACGCAAATATACTAAGTGCTCGTTAACATAATATTACTTGTTACAATTTGAATAAATGTTTCTTTTTATACGAAAACAGGTACTGGATTTTCCACTGTTCATTTATTTGGATACATATTTGCACTTTACATCGTTCATCACTCGTTGGACGAATACTTTGCTTCATTATAATTTTATGCCTGGTTTTTCAAATTAGTCTATATTATTTATACCTCAATGAATAAATTAGCTGAATTATTTTAAAGTCGATATTTCACTGTATGAAGCACTTATAGAAGATATTTATTTTTCTTTAGAACAGCAAACTTAGCATCAAAGCATGGCTATAGGCTTATTTACACAAAAGAATGTAGAGTAAAGTGATCTTTAGGTCCATAATGTTTCTCGTCGAGAAAGTCACAGATAAAATAAAATGCTTATATTGTTTCCTTGCATGAACTTGCATCGTGTAATCTATACGAATTTAAAAAATAAAGAGTTTCTTTAAACGCGCTAATTTTAGGAACTATCATTTGGATTTGGAAACTTATTTAGCATTTACTTAAGTATTTGATAGCCCAATTTTCCATAAGGAAGGTCATAGATAACTTCACACTACAATCCAAGGGGAGTAGGGCAAAATTCAAATTTAACTCGGTTGAAACAGTGGGCAACAGAATTTGGAACAGTACTTATTATGCGACAAAGACCCAGGCAACTTAACGCAAGTTACAATCAAATAATTTTAATAGCCAAGACTACGATCTTAATAGTCGAATACGTTAAAATGATTAAAATTAAAAAAAAACTTGAATACAAATGAGATTTTAAATAATATATTGGCTCACAAAAACTTGTTTCAAATGAATACAAATTATAATATAATATTTTGGAACAACTCACACACGGCCATCTGATCCCAAACTAGGCAGTCTATACTATGGCAAACTTTTTTTTATACTACTTAACTGGCAAACAAGCATACGGCCCGCCTGATAAACATATTTATTCATATTTCTTTATACATATATAATTCTTCTTCTTCTTAAAAATACAACTCCCGCTCTAGAGAACAAGCTCTATGTCGCGGGGTACTTTATAAGCATACAATTAACGGACACAAATTACACCCAGACTCAGAACAACTCTTTGTGGGTCACACAAAGTTTTGTTCTGTGTGGGAATCGAACCCTCAACTTCGTGCAGAGCAGGCGCATACTGCGGCAACTGGACCGCCAAGGCAGTCTATATACAAACAATTTTGCTTATCAAAGATTTATTCTGGGTGGGAATCGATCGAACGACCTTCCCTTTAGCCCTGCAAAATGACATACATGGGTATGCAAAGACTATGGTACGCCCATTGCTTCGATCGATCAGCTTTTGTCACTACATCTTGCTTATATGCATCTTCTGGTTATAAAATTACCTCAAATCAAAATTACCTATAAGTGTTGGAAGAGACACTACAGCAGGTCCTGGACTTGCAGATTCTGCAGCTATCGGTCCCCGGCGCTTAGTAGGAGTCCAAGGGTTCTGACGCACTCCCATGGGTGCGTCGGACCCGGCGCACGGGTACGGTGCTGGCAACAGAGAAGGAGTGCGCGTACGGCTTACCAGGTCCTATAGTAACAAAAACAATGCAATTAAAATTTGAGTTTAACATTGCTTTTTCCTTTTAAGGACGACTCTCCCATTATAGAAAAAACCCTGTGTCGCGGCAGACTTTACAAATATACAATTCACGAACACAAATTACACCCAGACTCGGCACAAACATTTATGAGTCGTACAAAGTTTTGTCCCGTATGGTTATTGAACCCATAGCTTCCGGCTTAGCAGCAATATACATATATATTTAATATAGTATAATGTTCTGCTAACTATGTAGCATAGTTATTTATTATATTCAGCCTGCTATCACCGTAAAAGATTTTATTTAAATTATCTGGCGGTCTTAGTTTAGTTTTAGTTCTTTTACTATCTTCTTACATATAAGAACCATCAGCCTGTTGTGGTGACCGAATGACATAAAAAAGGCGAGAAAGCAATGAGGTTAGCAGTGTCTTGTAAATACTAATAATAAGTAAAGGATACTAATCTTCGCATTTCGGACTTGCCGCTTGATATCAACGATTTCTGTGTCGTATTCATTGTTGTTTTCACAATACCTTACCAATATAAGCTCACGAAAATAATTATTAAAATAATTCAATCAAAATCGAATATAAAAGATACGTAAACTCATGTCAATAAAATCATCTAAAAATTGCTTGTACAAATTGGTACTGACGTAAAAAATATGTCATTCAATGTTTTTTTTTTCATTTCTAGAGACCAAATAGTTTGTTATACTAACATAATATAAAGCTGAAAAGTTTGTTTGTTTGAACATTTACCACTGTAAATAAAAATCACAAAAGTAATCAGATTATAAAAAATCTTTCCACAATTGATCGCCTAATTCTTGAAGAAGGTTATAGGTTATTTATCATCAAGCGTCGACCCAAGAGAAAATAATACTACATACAAGGGAATAATAATAATACACGCACCGAAATCCACATTTAAAACGTGTGCGTAATTTATATAATGTCCTCCTAACCGAATTTCCCAGCGGCTAATCTCAACGGAGACTAGCCATCTGCGCGTATAGTGCTCTCTTTATTTCCTCACTCTCATAGTCCGATGGGACGGCAATCCAACATGCCCTGAGTGATCAGGCGTGGAATGTCTGAATTTCTAAACTGTGAAAAAATGAGATTTTCATGACAGAAATACACAATATAATTCTTTGGAATCGAACCCGGGACCTAGTGATCACACACACTACCACCGAGGCAGTTATTTATAGCGACAGATAGATAAATGTTTATTGTACACCAATAATAGTAAATCACAAAGGGCTATTGCTAAAAGCAATTTCTTACAGCAACCTTAGGATGCATTGAAAAATTACAGAAAAAAAAATAAAAGTAGACAGTTTAGTGTTGCTAGTAATAAAATTACCTATAGCTATAAAACTAATACACAATACACATATAATTATATACCTTATACTATGTAGGTGGTAAACTAGTATATGGACCGCCTGATAGCAAGCAGTTACCATAGCCTATGGACTCACAATTACTGGGGCGTCACTCGCGTGTTATCAACCCAAAGGCTATTGTGTTATGCATCCATGAGTAAGCACTGGAGGCCTGTACATACGCACAGGAAAACAAATATACCAATTCGTTTACTTATCTCTCTGGGCTTCTGTCCTTCCTTAGTCGGGCTTACTCGCTTGTACGGTGCCTACCACTTTAACATATAACTAGCGACGTGACGCAGTCTCCCTTCTATATGCATGTTTTACACATATAAACCTTTCTCTTGGATTACTCTGTCTAATGCTAAAAACTGCATAAAAACCCGTTGCGTAGTATAAAAGATCTATGCGAATAGATTTTGTTTAATGCTATGTAAAGAATATTGTTCTCCTCTTCTTTTCTCTAAATCTTTATTATCAGACTAAGTACATACATAATAGATACATTTATAGGGTTCCGTATTTTTTATAGGTAGATATATTTATAGGCATGAAAACAATAATGATGTTATTTGTCATACGTTTTGTATATAAATGATACCATATGACTAGGTTTCTCTGACTACGCATATGACTATGTTTGTTTCATCTGAATGTTCATCGACAATAAATTACCGCGACGTTTACGACGATGTATTTTGTTTTATAGCCTTTTTAATAGCCGTGTTCTTTTCTGCAGCACAGCGTCCAGATTTCGTTCGTATTAAATACATAAGTAAACACAATATATAATGTACAAAATTCACGTATGGTGTAGTGGTTGAGGTGACCTCTTTACCGCATCGAGTGTTGTGAGTTCGACAACATTTTTGTGTGATTCATAAATTTTATTAATTTTCCGAAAGTCCGAGTATACCTTATACTCACTTAATGTATGTACAGTATTAAAACAGCTTTAAGTTAGTAATGGAAAGCTAAAATATAATCTGAATAAGGTGTAGTACTTAGTAATTTGAATAGTAGATAATGGTAAATGTAAAATCTTTTAACGGTAGGTAATAAAAAAAAGATATTTTGTGGAGAAGCACATTTTTTGAGAAAAGCAACAAGCAGTTACTTTTCTCAAAAAATGTGCTACTGTTATAAACAAACTTATTTTTGCTCACAGACAATTTTGCTTCCTGAAAAAAATTTAAAATTCTTTACGATTTTTTTCGAAGCCGGGTTTTTTTCTACCCGATGCCCTAAATTACATCTGATGCTAATCGAAACAAAATTATAAAATTTATCACAATAATTCACACAATAACACATGTTTATAAATAACCGATAACAATGAAGGCTTTTCAAGAAAAATATCTGTTTCATCGTTGACAACAGCATACAATTTAATTCCAATGAAAGCTTTACGGCTGCAATGTGTAAAGCAATGTTTTTGAATGAATAAATGAAACAATCATGCACAAAGAATGTTATGAATCTGAATAAAGCGAAAAAAGTATGGCAAGATTGTAGCAAGTGGCAATCAATAGTCTCTGCGTACTCCTCTGGGACTTAGGTGTGAGGCGGATTGCCAGTAGGTATAAGTAGCATGAGGGACTATAGGACGCATTGCATTCTTCAAGAAAGGAATTACAAAATTTTGGTGTTGCAAGCGTCCATAGGTTACGGTAACTACATCGGACGGGCCGTATGCATATTTGCATTCTAAGTAGTATTAATAAAAAAAGTAGTTGACCTTTAATTAGTATAGATACCTTTATTTACGAACGGAAGATCAGCCTATTTGGTCCATAATAGGCTAACTTTCAAAGAGATCTTTGCCAAATTAGAAGTTTGAAGGTTTATTTCACTGTGTGTGGGTGAGAGAATCAATGCTAGGTATATTCATTTTTATACGCAATGCCTTAGTAGACAAGGTACGAATAAGATAAGGTAAAAATTAAAACAATCATATTTTAGTTTAAAAAAAACAGTGATAGCCGTGTGAGAAAGAAACCGACTAGTACACAACACACCTATACAATATGAGGTGTGAGTTAGTTCCCAGGTGGCAGCACCAATAAGAAATTCTCCATGTGGAGTTTATGCGTTTTAATCAAATCATTTACCATCTGCTGCCGATGAATAAAAGCAAAGTGAGGAAACCAACATGTCTTATTAAAAAAATAAAGGCATATCTTATCCCACATTAGGCCAGTTTATCCTTTCTTCCTCTTAGCTCTCTTGATAATGAAAGGAGAAACACGTGTCCAGCAGTGGGACATGGTTTGTTATTAAATTTTCTATAGATCATGCAGTTAGATATAAATTATACAATCATCCTCTCATCGTTTTGTCAGTGGCCAACCTAGAGACAGAGTTGTTTAGATCGCCTATATAGGCGTCTGTCGTGATCTAACGACTGTTAACTGTATTATAATTATAAACCTCGTAAATACTTTTATATATATTGGTGACCAAACCAGTTAACTCTTTTACAACACAATAATTTCAGTTGATTCATTTGTTCGCACGTACATGACATAACAACTCACCGGTGAAGATGGCGTCATACGCCTATTTCGGATATGACCAACTATTTTATAGCTAAAGTGGAGAATCGGAAAACTAAATTAAAATGCTGAATATGTCCTAATCACAACTAGAAAAGGTTCAGAAAAATATTTATTTGACAACGAATTTATTATTTATTTATTACGCATGTTTTTTATTTAAATAAAGGAAGAATTAAAACAGCAAAAGAAGGAAACGTTACCGTTCGATCTTAGCAAAATGTTTGAAACTTCATTTGCTTTCATTTCTATATTTTCTTCTATCGCTTGCTGGTAGAAAACTCGCCTTTGTACCTTATTGCGTGTACGAGAAAAATTAAAAATAAATAAGATTCCTTATAAAGAACTTGATTGTGGACCAACATAATGAACATAATCTACTTTTGAGCTACTATTCGGACTATTGGAATGAGCGCTTCGAAGTGCTACTTATAAGGACAAATAAGATTATACGAGATTACCATTGGCGTTTAAGAAGTTGATAGAATTTGTTCATGGCTACTGCAACTTAATAATAATAATAACTTTATTCATAAAGATTTACAACATTACATGTGCGTACAATAATATGAAACTTAAACAATAGTCCAGAGGAGCACAAAGTATTGCAACGTTGGCACCTGTACTAGTGGAATCACTGTATCACAGGTGTCAGCGCCTTCCAAGTTGCAATACATTTATTTATTTATTTACATTAACTATACTTTTATTACTGTTGAAATATTATGTTTTAATTAAGATTACTTGCCAACGCATTTTGTTATGTTTTTAAATTGTATTTTGTTTCTCCTCGTAAGTGATTTGTAATCTTTGAGAAATAAAGTGATTTTAAACCGTATTTACTTGCTGTTAGCCGCAGTTTGATATTCGTTAAATCTGAATTCCGTCCCGTGTCACATTAATTGTTACTCCCATATTCCTCTAAGGCCCTACCGAGATGGTAACCTTCCTAAATAACTGGGCTATCAAATGCATTATCGAATATGACTGGTAAACAAATAAACAAACTCTGCTTCTTTATAAAGTATAGATACCTACCTAACATCTGATGCAATATGCAAAGAGGAGATCAGCTTTAAGATTTAGTTACCTAAGATAGATAAGCTTTATTTGCTCAAAAATATTTGTTTGTTTATTTTGTCATCGGAGCTTATCGAAGAGGAAGTTCCATATTAACTACGTCTTTTAATTTTTTTATTTTGTATAACTCGTTTAATAGCAATAGAAAAAATATATAAATCTTTGAATTACACGTGATGCACAGTCTATACCTACAGGCAGCATAATAAAAAAGATACAATTTAATTAAATCCTGATTCGAAGAAATATGAGACAATCAATTCCATATAATATTTTTTTTTCTTGATTTTAAACAAAAAATGGATGATGATGACATACAATACAAAGATAGATGATAGACATATATGATGATATCGATACTATGTAGCGAATATGTCGTAAATAATAATTACGAGTTAGCAATCAATGTTTAAAATAACCGCTTCAAAATAGACTATGATGACGTAATGGTTACAAATGTCAATTTATCTACACTAATATTATAGATAGAAAATAATTGTATCATTGTCTATAATGAACAAACTCAAAAACTACTAAACTCAATTAAAAACAAATTTTACAAGCAGAATGCTATATCGAATCACTGGAATCACTACGAAAACTAAATTGCTTTAAGAATGATATAATTATTTATTTCGATGTTATATGTAAACCATAGAATAGAAGTAGAGAATAGAAGTAGATGTTAATTATATTTTTATATGTTTGCTTAGGTCCTCACGATACAGGCTTGCCTAGTGTGGAGACCACAGAATTGTTATTTAATTTTATGTTTAAAACTAACAGCGCTTGAAAAATACTCGTTTAAATGTAAAGTACTTGTATTAGATATTAAGTTATTGTTAAACGCTGAATATAAAACATTTTTCATTTTCATTTTTTTCATTAAATAAATGTCCTCACGTGCCAAGCTAGAATCAAATAGGCGGCAAGTCTTTTTTAAAGATGTTTTAGTACAAAACATGGTACCTGCTCATAATTAGGATCGAAGTTCGAAGTGTATTTGCTAGGCAAGCCAATTTGCCAATATACCAAAGCTATTAAAGAGTCGTTACAAATAACACAGCTGCTTCCTACATCGCCCCACCAATTTACTAATGATGATACATCTTTATTAAAACCTTGTAAAGCACAACATTGCTCGTGCTACATACTATTGTAGCCTGGTATGGTATAAATGTATGCGTTTCGCAAAAATCTAGGTATCGTAGAAAGCTGTTATTCCTTTTACAGATATGTGACATAAGTTAGAATGCATGAGAACCTACATTCGTATGTTTGACAACTGGACTGGCACTGGTATAAATGATTATATTTTGTTATACAACAGTTTGCAGAGTTGCCTTTTAAGAGCGGTCTATAAAGATCCGTTGTCGTTTAATGCTGGACGCAAAAGATTACAGACTTACTAGCCTTAAGCCGCGTCTATGCCTAGTTGGATAACGTTTTTTTTTTAAACAAAATATAGCTTTTGTACTATTCTGATATATAAACTATAATATTGGCAAGTTTCATTTAAATCCGTCCAGTAGTTTCTGGATGTAGGAGTAACACACGTCCATCCATCTTTACTTACTTGCGCGTTTATATTATTAGTAGGAGAGTGTCACAGAACAGATGTTTCACTTGTTTATAGCCTGGCTTTTCCCGCGCGTACAACAGGGAACAGTGTTTTTCCAGGATAAAAAGCCACACATACGGTTTTTATCCTGGAAAACACTGTTTTCCCGACTCTATAACTGTGCCGAATTGCAGATCCGTTTAGCTGTTATGGAGTGATTGAGCAACAAATATCCACACTCTAGGTATACATATTTTGCATTTATAATTATATTAGTATAGAGGCATTTGAGAACATGGCATATTACCAAAAACAGAAACTGAAAGTTATTACGAACATTGCTTTTGTGTTTATAATTTTACATAATAAAAATGTTTGTTTTGTGACCATTGCCTTCGATGAGAAAAAGGTAGGTACTGAACAGTTTTGTTCATCTTCATTGGTGCGTACACACCGCGCCAACGAACGCCAACGAAGGCATTCGTTGGTCCTATGTGGACGGATGAGCGAACGCCAACGATCGTTTGTTAGCGTTTGCCGGCGAATCGATGCGCGCAGCTGCGTACACACTGCGCCAACGAACGCCAACGAAGGCATTCGTTGGTCCTATGTGGACGGATAAGCGAACGCCAACGATCGTGTGTCGGTGATCCGAAGCGTGGCGGCAACATCAAAGGAATTTAGCATGGACGGCCGCCGCATGACGTCAGAAAGACCAAAGAGTAGACGTAGTCCAGAGTAGTCTGGACGCTTTGCTTTTTTTTTCTTTTAGCGTACGTTCGTTAACCTTAGGCGTAATTCTGAGAATCTCACCTCACATTATTTTAATATTTCCCGCCATGCATAAGGCGTGCACGTTTATTTTGGTAGTAGTACGTTAAGTTTATAAGAGAGGTAGGGCATCATACTAGCGAGCAAGCAAGACTGGAGAAGGACCGCCACCTTACAGAATACCACAGCCAAATAACTACACACTGTGGTGTAGTTGTATTCCTAGTGTCAGTACAGGCTCAGATCTCCAGCTCTCATTTAGGGATGCGTTTTGAAAGAATATTCTTATTCTGGGATAGGAATATGTTTCTTTCAAAATCCCTGGCTATACTCGGTACCTTAAAGCCCTGGTGTAAAAAAATGGTTGGCAACAAGCAAGTGATACCTCTGGTATTGCAAGCGTCCATAGGCTACGGTACCTGCTTAACACCAGGCGGACCGCGTCCTTGTTTACCACGCAGGTAAATAAAAAAAAGTTTACTTTTATTATGGAGCAAAACAAAGATCGGTACCTAATATAAATTAAAATTATTTTGTCGTCTATAATCAAATTGGGAATGCAAGCCGGAATCGGTGCTAACGAACGTTTGCTCGACGAAAGAGTGTGTTTCGACGTACAGTCAGCGTCAAATTGATAGTGACACTTGAGGTATTCAAATTAATAGACGCAACCAAAAAGTCAATAATATCGGTAGGTACAAGCAAAGTTTCCAATGTTTTATTCTATCTTGGTTTAATATTGCACTTGACATTGATATGACATTATATTACATAAGAGGTTTTTATTTTGCGGTGGTTTGTCTAAACCTATCTTTATGACATTTTGCACGTCTCGACTTTTGAACGCTTATATAGTTAACAACAATATTGATACTATGCTTGTACCGATATTATAGACTCTTTGGTTGC
The DNA here is from genome assembly GCA_947095525.1 of Trisateles emortualis. Classification (NCBI taxonomy): domain Eukaryota; kingdom Metazoa; phylum Arthropoda; class Insecta; order Lepidoptera; family Erebidae; genus Trisateles; species Trisateles emortualis. Next base: position 8,340,015 of record OX352736.1, on the reverse strand, counting down.
GTCTATTAATTTGAATACCTTAAGTGTCACTATCTATTTGAGGCTGACTGTACCTACGTGCGTGCGCGGCCAATCCGCCAATGCTAGCGAATGTTCGTTGGCGTTCGTTGGCCCGGTGTGTACGCCGCAGCGAAGGGCCAACGAGCGTGCGGCAGCAAACGTCAGCAAACGTTCGTTGGCCTTCGTTGGCGCGGTGTGTACGCACCATCACCGATAGCTGTAAACCATATTTTAAAAAATATAAAATATTAACCCTGCCATCTTTATATATTTTAGAGACTATTATGTTTGTCAAATTAAATCCAAACTTATTTCCGCGATTATCAGATGTCGTAATTAGAAATAGACGTGACAATGACAGACTTTGCGTTCACAGTTCCAGAACTGCTTTATTACATATAAGTGTATTCTGTATGGCGCCAATTATTTACAATAAATTGCCTAAATGTTGGAGGGAATGTTCTGTTCAATTTTTTAATTGAGAAGGTTTATTACAATATTAATGAATTTTTGACTGATAAATTACCTGTTAATAATTGACATTCAAAACATTTAGGTAATATAATTATTTTGACATTGTATTTTTATTCTTTTCCTCTTGACATCACTTGATTTGACATAATTTGACTTTTTTATTATATAAAATGAGTTGTCTGACTATGCTATTCTGTTTGTCATATAAAAATGTATTTTATGAATATAATAATTATTAATAATAAAATTTGATTGATGTTATTTGTTATAATCGATAGATAAATTTAATATATATTTGTACACCGTAAAGGTTAAACATGACTGTGAATATTATGTGTAACATCTTGCATGCCCTGTGTATGTATACTCATGTTTGGGACAAATAAAATGATCTTGTATCTTGTATCTTTGTCTTTACGTATATAAGTAATGGGTTGTACGTGGCGTGGCTCGCTTGGGCTATAGGTACTTATTATTTATAAGCCCTTCATGTCAGACCCACGTCTTCTTGATAATAATATATCTTATAACAACAACCACTTCCAAATAACGATTCATTGTTTGTAAATCCAGATTTAAATTAAAATACCATGATGACACAAATAAAATTGAGTAAACAATAGGTAAGTATGGTATATCTGAATCAATATCCATCATGCACAATGTATAAGGTAATACTACTTTGTTGGGTTATTCATTGTACCGCCTTCAGATTTCGCCCACATCCACAAAGCTGAGTGACAGGAACGTGAGCTGGTGATTAGTTATGTTCCTACGTGTTGATACACATCGCATGCTAGAATTACTACGATGTTAATATCAATGACAACAACATTTAACATTGAGATTGGTGTAAAAATTATATAAAATGTGATTTCATTTGACACACCTGCCCATTGTAAAAATCATGTACCTACTCGTAGATATAATTTGCACTTTCTTTTGTCGCACCCAAATCGCTAGTGATTTTACACTGATTGATTACCTCAATCATTTCACTTTATTGCGCTATTTATGATAATCTTACTTCTATTAGAAATGCGACATTTTGGATGGATGGATGATTGTTACTCAATATAAATGTATTTTTGTTTTCGCGTAGACACAGGCAACAACTAGTAAAATATGAAATGACTACAAGAATGATAAATTGAATGATTTAAAGTAGCAATTAATTGTTTGTCTATCTGTGTACCATAAATATGCTTCTACAGGTAGGTACTCAAATAATGGTGGATAGCGGTACAAAACATTTATAGATACAATAGTGATGTTTCCAATCTGCAGGTACCTATGATACCTACCTACTTTGTGTTGGTTAGTTTCTATTGAAGAATCTTTTTTTATCAATGAAATAATAATAAAATCAATATAAGTTAAAAAGTCAAATCATACTTGGAAATAAGGTAAGGTATCGATCGATTTAGCCAATTATTAAAAAAAGAGTTTTTGCTAGAATAGAAAATAATTACCTACTTTATTAGGCTGATAAAATAAATAAAAACACAACTGGCTGACATTCATGTTATTGCGAAATTTGTATATTGTTTCAGTTAAAAAATATAGTCACGAAGTTACAAATAACATGAACGTTTATGTAACAAAAATACAAAAACTAATATTATGGCAAACTATTTTCAGTAGACGTAAACTGTAAAGTACGTATTACTCTCCTACATAAATACTTCTATGTTTGTATTTTTAATATAAATAAAGGTAGGTAACGCTGTGACGGTATCTGTCTAGGTATATGTATAAAAACCATACTCGTCACGAGCTGAAAGAAAAGCTAATTCAGTGCCAGGTCGTACGAGTCACTGTCGTCGTGAAAAATGAATAAAATCGTATTTGGGCCATCCGCTGCGAACGTCCCAAAGCCTTCGCGAATAATCCAACTTTCTTGTAAATGCTTTTTCTGTTATATGACAAGCTGTTTTTGTTATGCTTTGATTTTTAAAATAGCTTGTGTGATAGGTACTGGTTCTTTTATCATATTTTATACGTGTAGATCGACTGTCTCAAACAAAAAAAAACTTATCCAAGTTTCAGACTGGTACACTGTATTATAATACTTTACAAGAAAAAATAGTAAGCAAACATGTTATGTATGCGCTTTGATAATAGCATAGAATGATATCTACACAACATATTTGACTAATTAGCAATGTTATCAAACAGCCAATAACGTTGGTTTACGAGTATAGAACAACTGTCCTAAAGATACTGAACTGAATATTGCGATACTCAATACTTCATTGCGTTCCAGATATTTTTACAAAAAGTTATAAGATATAACAACAGTAAGTTTTAATTGTAGACCCTTTCGGGCACAGCACAGTTTAGAAGAGAGGAGCAAGAGGAAGAGCGCATTACACGCGATGGGTAGACCATACCTGACTATTAAATTTAGTATACCTAACACCTTATCACTAATGGAAACGACATTGAGCGTGTTCTCTTGTCTAGCTTTAGTTATCCAATAACAGTACTTTATCACAGTGAGTGTTGTTTCAATTGAGCTCATTTGTCGATAACCTGTGCTGTAGTCGCGACCGGAGCAACATGCCGTCATCGACCATTTCGTACACTACGGACGTATGCACTTTATTATAGGCATCGGGAAACTTCAGAGGTTAAAACGTTAAGGTCATCATAACAAAAAGTCTTTAATGTAAACACAAACTAATCTTTTGATATCGATAGATGTATTAGATCATTATACGTGCCTAGGCGATAACATCGTCAGTGAATCAATGAACAAATAAATTGTTTTAGTAACATTCGCTCGACACACGGAAGAGGTTTCTATCACGTTATGTAGGTACTATATTGATCTGCGATAATTCATGGTAAGTGATTGGTAAACAGTAAACAATGTTCGTGAACTGATTGACATATCTATGTAAAAATCAGACAGTGCTTTATGCGCGCTATGACGAGATGCACTTGTGATAACAACGTGTACAGTACCAAAGAAACAAGAACACAGGCATGTAACTTCACACAGTGGTATAGTTGTGTTCCTGTGCATGGATACAGGGCTCCGGTGCTTATTAGGAATGCGTATTTTTAAACGTTTTTCTAACTCATAATCCAAAACCCTGGTGGTACATGACAAGCATTCAAAAGCTTGTACGTTTTGCAAAAAGCTAGTTATGTCGCAGATATATTGCAAATGCACTTAAGCTACAGTAACTGCTTACCATAAAATAAATACAACCACCGTACATACGTTTGACATCAAACAATTCTAATTCTTGTTAATTCTTGACTTTAGATATTGACTGTAATTGTTGACACTTTGTTTTATTTGTAGGTAATGAATATATTATACTTCCTACGCGTTTAGCGAGTAAACTGGTACTAGTAATGAGAGGCCGCAATTACGTGTCTTTACTTCTACCGCAAGGTGTAAGCAGAGACTATACTCATCCACTTGCTACAATTTGGTCATCGTTTTTAGTTTTTTTTATTTACTCTAATTAATCACGTCCGATTAGATCATCGATTTAGATATTCTTAACCTGTTTTTTAAAAAATATCCAACGTTCGGATAGGACAATGTCTCTTGGGTCCGTCAAATAAAACCTTTTTTTCTTTTTTATACTACCAAGGGACAAACAAGTATATGGCCCGCCTGTTGGTAAGCAGTTACCGTAGTATACTTACGCAACACCGAGGGTACCTATCACTCACGCGTTGCGTTTTTATTTTGTTTGAAAATAAATAATTAGTAGTTTAAAAACTTCATTTCATAAACTACTGTTGACAGAAATACCTCAATGGTGCCGTACCATTCCAGAGGATTTTCTTCTCACGTACCTACACTTAGGTTGGGGAATGGGTTTTCTGCCGAGGTTTTTAAAGACTATATAGCCTGGAGACTTTTAATGTCCTAAGTACGGTAATATAAATTAAATTACAATTACGGTAAATAAATTACCTACCACTATGAATAAGGTTATTGCACCCATAGAAGCTTAACCCGCTTATTGTTAAAACATTAGCAGATAAATCTAGATTGGGTCCAATCTGATCCTTAAAAGGTCCAATAAACCTTTTATATAATATGTTTTATGATAGATCAAACATAGATCGAAAAAAAAAGTTTAATTTTATTAGACACACAATCTTTTGGGAACAGTGAGTTTTTCGGGCTAAAAAGCAAGTGTCTGTGCCAAATTTTATCGAGATCCGTTCAGTCGTTTTGGCGTAATTAAGTAACAAATATTCAAACTACATATGTCCAGTAATGGCTTTTCGGTTGACATAATAAGACATTTATGTTGGATACCTGAATAAACTATATAACGATAAAAGAATTGTATGATATATGAAGAAGGCTTTCGAAGTATAAAAAGCTGTTATTGGTGTAAGTGTGACCATGACTTTTATGTCCAACCGCATGGATCGATAGTGTGGCACGTAGCCAACTTGACCTAACAAGAACCCCACTTAAAATATTAAATAGTATAGTTTCATAAGCCTCATAGAAGTACTATAAATATACTATATTTAAAGAGTGGTAGGGCACCATACTAACGAGCAAGCCCGACTGGGGAAGGACCTCCACCTTACAGAAGACCACAGCCAAATGGCTACACACAGCGGTGTAGTTGTGTTCCTGTGTGTGAGTACAGGTCTCCAGCGCTCATTTAGGAATGCGTTTTGAAAGATACGTATTCCTATCCCAGGGTTACTTCCATCTTAAAGCCCTGGTGTAAAAAAATGGGTTGGCAACACGCAAGTGATACCTCTGGTAATGCAAGCGTTTATAGGCTACGGATACTGCTTAACATCAGGTGGGCCCTATGCTTGTTTGCCACCCAAGTAGTATAAAAAAAAAAAACTATAATGATGAATCTATAAATATAAAAATCCATTACCGTATGACGGAGTATCCATCACTTGAGAACGACTCGACTAATTTGGCTTCTTTTTCTTCATTGTGTTAATAATTGTCAGGACAAAGGTTTTTATGAAATATATTTTTTGGAAAATCCAAGGGAAAGGTCTGAAATTTTGATGTTATTTTATTTGAAAATCACAATATCAGAGGCCGGTCCTCAGTTAGTAGTAAAAAAATATGCCTATTTCTGAATTACGACTACCTTGCCATGTTCGATGCCGGTATGGTATGGTTTTTACGTTGAAAAATGATTAGTATCAAAATGGGATCTGGTCTGTGCCCGATATATGGTAATATTCGCGGTCCGTGTAACATGAGACCTAAGCTGGCAATAATTTTTAAATTAGGTATTTATCTTTATATTAATATAGGTACGTAAAGGAAAAACGTTGTACTCCTTTTTAAACACATTTCGCACGAAAGAGATTTGGCATTGTCAAAGTTCATACGGAGTTTTCATCATAGGGCTGCTTGAAAGTACTTGTATTTATTATATTGTAAGCTTTCTGCGCAAATAGGTACCTATGTATGTACAAAAACGGAAAGCCTAAGGTATTCTTAAGAGATTTTAAAACGTTATGCACACATATATGTTTTTTTCTGTTGAAGGACTAAGTCTTTCAATGAAATAATATAAAAATATCCCTTATAGCAGCAACCCTTATTTACCCCTTTTCTTAACACGTGCCTTCTCTACTCTAATAAAGCAGCTGAGAGGGTTTAAACCTTAATCCACATCCACGTTGTCACGCTGTTTTCCTACTACGTTATCGACGAACAATTAAATAGGTAAACGTAAACGTAGGTACCTAGTCATTTATAAAAAGAACATCAATAATATTAGCTCTAGACTATGTATTATATTATCTGCGACACTAGTATAATATATAAGTATCATCACTTGTTTGAATACAATTATTGAATACAATAGAACTTTTTGCTGTAATTTTAAAGAAGTTTGTTATTTGTTTGTTGATCTTCGTATTAATTTTGTCTTCGTACTCCTCCCTAATTTGATCACCCTCAAGGATAATTGAGGTCACCATTTTATTCACAGAAAGAAGGTTGAATAGGTACCGGGTTTTCAAGTCACCATTTTTTAAGCGTAGCGCGTAGGTAATAAACACATAACTTAATGTAAGTTATTTAAGTTTTACTTGGGCAAAGTTGTTAATTCTCATTACTGTGTAAATTGGTACTTTGATAACTGATAAGGAGGTACCTAAAGGTACTCATAATTTCGTTCAGGGGCTGCACCATGTCGTCATTATAGCAATTTTCGATTTCGGTTTTATTTGAATTTCGGTCTATAACCAACCTTAAAGAAAGGTAATCATGTTGACATGTTTGAACTTTGTTTTTAAATACAAAGTTAAAGATTTGTATTATTACGGTGGATACAAATAACCAAAGAATTCACTTAGTAAACAGGTCTTACATATTGTATGCATCAGTTGACTCACCTGCTAAATTCTGCTTAGAAATCGGACGACACTTTCTTCAATACTCTTGTCAATTAATAGTATTTAATTGTAATAAATTATATAATAAAAATTAATAACGTACGATATAACTGAGCTATTATTTTTATGTCTAGTTTAATCGTGAATTTTCGATCAGCCGTGGCTGTCGTCGGATTGCGCGGCGGTCGCTCGTCGCGGTGCACTGCGGTCGAATGTGTTTAGTTATCGTCGCTTGATGTCTCCACCGGATTAGCTGCCACAGAGTATAGCCGCGACTCGCAAGTGGGCGCTTCCCGCCAAAACCGGTCGCCTTGGTTACGAGACGCGGTAGGTAATGTAAAATAGCGCGGCGCAGCGTTCTCATTTACGCATGCGCGGTCCTTATAATATGGAATGACATTTTACAAGAGGATCTACTAGTTCTTTCTACGTAATCATGTTAAATGTGAAATAATATTATGGTGTGTCCAGATACTGCGCGGCATAGATGTGCGAACAGCGTGGGTCACGCATTCGCACGTCGCATGCTGTCATTGAATAGAATAGAATAGAATAGAATAGAATATCATTTATTCCAGTACAGGGCACACAAGAACAACTTACAGAATAGCCATGAGAATACACAGTAAGAACAATATCAAAATAAAAAACAACAAGAACAAAGATACAAAAATAGACATTGTGCTGCTCTGCAAGCCCATACTGGAAAAGGTCACCATCTCAGCATAAGCTAGGCGCAAGCACCTAGCGCTGGTTTTCAGTTGGCAACCTTAAGTGAAGCACGGACAGGGGTATCGAGGGGAAAATATATAAAGCTGTGTAAATAATAAAACAGTGTTACAAAAATAAAATATACTTACATACAATAATAAGAATATAACTATATAAAGCGTATCGGTAACTGCTATGGAAGGCCACTGATCTGTGAGAAGGTATATTCAATTGCTTAGCACAGCGTCTACTCTCACGTTCCCGGTTACTTTTGATCCATAAAAAATCATTGCGCTGTTATCATTTTACTTTTGTAGGAGGGAACTATAAGTATAATGTTATATTCACAGTTTCACTCACAGACATCTTTTAATTTAACTTTTTATATAGTATATACCACTTACAGAAGGGAGATTAACTCAATCGTGATAATTATTAGAAGGCTGGCCTATTTCTCGCACAGAAAATAATCTAACATAGCGCCTTCTGCCCACAATCCCAGTAGGCAGTGATGTTGTGGAATAATCTTATTGTCTGTTTGATATTTTGCTTTACAATATTATACAGATAAAAAACATGAGTTAAAATATCAATAATATGAGTGAATAAATCCAAGTTACGTTAATATTACTGTCACCATTCTGTCTACTGACTCCAAGATGAGGTTATCTTTGTACTATGATTTGTTATACCTACCTACATAATAATACATACATACCAGTATGGAAATGATCCTCGTGTCGGGCCGTGTGAACGCGGGCTCCGCCTCCAGACCTGATACATTTTAGCATCACTTAATGACGAATATAACTGTTTGGTACCTATTTTGACTTGGTATGTAGGCGGAGGCCCTGTGTCGCCAATGGGTAATGCTATAGGAAAGCCATTTGATTTGAGTAATTTTCTGATTATTTAACAAATCCTTTAAAATCAAGTTTGTAGTGATGTAAGCAAGTCTCCGTAGAAGAAACGGTGACAACAGAGTGGGAAAATAACGACTACATGCAAGAGGCGAGAGTTCGATTCCGAGTGGCAGGCCAATGTGAATTTCACTATGTGGAATTGATATATGAATTGATTCATAGATTCTTATCAAATGATTGACGGTTAAGAAAAACATCGTGAGGAAGGCAATCTTAGATGAAATTCTATAGACTTGTCTGGCTTGTCAACCAATCTGCATAAGACCAACGTGTGTGGATTAAGGTTAAAAACCCCCCTTTTGCACTCTTAATAGGCGAGAAGATACCCGCGCATAGCAATGGGACGACTATGGGTTGATATTAAAAGTGTCACATTCTTATGAGAGTATCCTATATTATGAGACCATGACGACGACTTTATAGCAATTTAAGTGCGATTTTAATTTTAAATTCGTTAATTACTTCGTTACTTTATTACCTAGCTGTTTATAATTTAAATTAAGATACGCAAACGCTTTGTGTGCTCAGGGAAGCTACTGTTAGCAATGATATAAAAATACAGATAAGAGCAATATGTATTTTGGTGTACAATAAAGAGTTATCTATCTACCTTCATACTGAGAGGCGTTCAGTTCTTGCAAATCATTAATTTCTGTATGGGTAGTTATGAATATTGAAGAATAGTATTCGTTTGCAGGGCTTGAAACCTTATCTAATGAATATAATTTAAAAAGTTTGTTATAAAAATTACTCCTTAAAAAACCATCTAAAAAATAAAATTGCGTCCTCTGACAAATGCTAAGCCCAAAAAAATGTAACATTTCACTTGCCTAATAGCGCTAGTGCAATCTACCTATTACTATAATATCATTGGGTGTTACGGTATGTATAAATCAAAAACGAATCAAAAGTAATATAAAATATAATAAAGATATACAAATTATAAATCAAACATTTCTTCCAAACGTATCGAGTATGGTATATCGTGTACTGAAGTCCAGTTGCCTGAAGTTTGTGTCGCATCATGAGCCCGTTTCACGGCCTCATTTACTACTTCATCCTTATATTTAGTCCAACGACGTTCATTTACAAACTCTTGGAAAACTCCTTTTTTATCGGGTATCTGAAAAAAATATAGGTAATAAGTCGAGAACGAAGACGCAAAAAAATCAAAGCGAGTTATTGAGTTGTTTTGGATGAAAATCATTGGCTTAACAGGGTCACTAAATACTCGACCAGGCCAGGGAATAGACGACTTATAAATGAATTTATATAATGCCTACCATTTAACTCAATCGATTTTTCCAGTCATTGACAAAGGTGAAAACAAATCAATCGAGTAAGTAAATACTTTTATTTGTTTAATATCTTCAATACTATCTGCTGTGCAGAGCGATTGTGTTATCATGGCCTAACAAACGCTATTTCTTGTCATCGGTCACCTCTGGTTTTATCGCGCAAATACTAGAAAGAGACTATTTTTCTCTCAACATAATAAAGCTATTTATTATTGCACAATGTAGGGTCCTAAAATATATATTTAAATGCCTTATCGGTATATATAGTAAGATACATAATGATGAGGTACATATATTGTAAATAATAATAATAATAGCAACCCATATATGTCCCACTGCTGGGCACGGGACTCCTCTCCTGTATCAAGAGAGAGAGGGTTTAGGCCTTAATTCACACACGCTGGCCTAATGCGGGTTGGTGAATCAGACATATCTTTAGAATTTCTTCTATGACATGTGGGTTTTCTCACGACGCGCGACGTATATAGTAAGTAATTATTATATTTTTATTAAAATATAGTAAGATATTCACAATACATATTTTATATGTTTTCATAATATATTTGTCTTTTTTCCGAAAACTTCTAATGTTATCATAGGGAAGGAGAACGCCATACTTAATAAGATAACGTATAGAAAATACAGATGGCAGATATCTAAGTATACCGTATAAACTATTATAAATACTTATACATTATGTAAGGCAAGCAAGATTTAATTTAATTAACCTTTGATCAGCTTAAATCTGCAGTTGGTCTATTAGAATTTGATTGAATTTATTATCAAAATTCAATAAGCGACATAACGGTATGATTGATGTTTAATTGCCTGGGCATGGCGCCATATAAGTCTAGGTAATATTTTCTTGAATTAATTTTCGCTCTTTCCTTATTCAGACCCCACGGTGGTGTGAGTTTTTGGTTGCATTACTTATCACTTTCACAGATTGTAACACAAATCAAATTGTAACTACATAATATGGCTATCAAAAAGAGTGGCCTGAGTTTCTTGCTGGTCGTTTCCTTAGGCCCAACTCCTGTATGTTCAGACAGCGAACACGGCAGTAGCCAAATTTGCTGAAGTCTTATTTGGCATTTTTATTGACTGCATGTGTCACAGTGTGATCTATATGAAGAATGATCTTATTTGATTACCTTTTTTGTCAAGAAATATTTAATACGCGTCCAGATGTTAGCAGTGTTACGTTGTTGAAGCCACACTATTGGCATCAGCATGCAGTCAACTCTGTTCAGCGCCACGATGCACCGGTCCCGCATATTTTCACCAAAACCAAACGTTGAGCCCGGATTAAATTGACACACCTAAATAATTAGAATAATATAAGACCTACAGAAGACTGCAGCCACATACAGTGGCGTAACAATATGGTGGCATTACGGGCAAAATGCAACGGGCCCCCGGCGAAGAGTGGTCGTGAGACACTGAAGGGTCCTCATATTTGCTATTGCAACAATGCCACTAGCCATATACAGAGTGCTGAAGTTCTTCGGACGAATGCTGCTACGAAAACTTGATTATCATCAGGCAGGTAGTATAAATGTTTGCCGCCTTAGACGTATAAAAATGCAGTAGCACCCTGCTGAAATCAGTCTTGGATATTACTAATCGTTGAGCACGTGTGATAAATGACTGCTTACACTTTTGAGAATAAAAGGCGCAATTACACCGAACTCACCACCACCACTTTTCACCGTACTTTAGTGGTGGGTCTCGTGTGCATGGTACATATCAAGCAATCAATCAGCCTATCGCAGTCCACTGCTGGACATAGGCCTCTCCTAACACATATATTGTTACATATATTGTAATGTAAATATATATTCGTAAAATGTTTAATGTTCATTTTTATACTTTTTATTATTTTTGGACAGATTTTTGCCCGTGTATGTCACTGTTGGTACTAGCAGAATATCAGTGCTGCTTCGCCATTCGGCTTAGCAGGTGCAAAGCTAAGCCAAGACCATTTTTGTTCTTGAACAAGATTATTAAATTTAACATTATTTAGGTTACTTATATTAATTACTTAGAAGTTGTATTATTTGTTATTATGTTTAAGTACAAAATAAATATGTTTCATTCTTCTTTATCATCTAATTAATTACCTGCATAAATATAGTGCGAAGGTTGGCTGGACGATTGTCTGCTTTGAAGTTGAGTCTGTAATTATATCAACAATATTAAAATTATTCTTGCCAAAAGTTTTATAATAAGCAATATAAGTAAATTAGGTAGATATCATAATAATGTTATGATATACAATAGTCGCTGCAACTAACGCAAATATTTGATAGCATTATTACATTAAATTATATGTTATTTTATATTTGTGATTTAACAGTGTGTGATACTTTAAGAAAAGTCACAGGTGGGACAAATAAACTTCAATTGCTCATACTTTTCACACGCTATCTTAATGTGTCAGGCATGTCTAATATTCATAGATAGGTAACTTGACAATAAGATACTATTCGATAGCCATTATTATAAAGACGACTTGGCTACAATTCCTTTTGTACCTAAGTCAATCGTACCATGAACCAGAGCATTTTATGCGCAACATCAGAGAAGTACTGGCGTGAATCTATCAGCTTCTAAAGGCTAACATGTAGATGAAGTATGAGCAAAACGGAAAGGGAATAAAGCTCCCAAAGGATTAAAGTGCAAGATAAAAACAATAATACCTAGGGCCTTCTCGATTTTCTTCTGATACTTTTAGTTTATCAGTAAATGAAATATCATGACTCTTTACAGTTCTTGCATCTATAAGGGACTGTGATTTAATTTGTGGTAGTGACTGTGATTGCACATTTGACAATATACTTGCATTAGCTCTGGGTTTTTTTATTTCTCCTTCATCGCCCTCGTCAATTTTTTTTTCATCGCTTTTTTTTTTATCTATTGATCTGGTTTTTAATATACTTGCATGCATTTTAGAAGACGCTGCATCTGTATCTTCAATGAGCCGCTCTGACGGAATGTCTGTCATATAGGACTTTTGATCGGTATGAAATAACATTGTATAATCTTCGTCACTATCTGTTACCGACACCTAAAAATCAAACCTCAAGTATATAATAATGTTTCTGTGGATGGCTTTGTCAGAGTAGTACTCGTCCGAGTAGAAAGTTGAAAAAAAAGATAAATAAAGCTAATATAATAAAGCCAATATATAAGCTATAAAGCAGATATCTCAAAAAATATAATAGCAAGATAGGTAGATACGACTATTAAAAGTAGTTTTTTTAAAGTAGGTACATTTGGATCGTATAGTGAGTATTGTTCGCGTCCCATGTGAGTAGTGATAACGACTTGCAGAGACTCGATCATTTGACAGCGACCATCAAGGATAAAATAGACGAAATTAGGAATACCGTGGCCGCAACCCAGTATTATATCATTACGAGCATATGTTTTCATTTTAGCCACAATACAGCCCTCTCGACGTGCCACCTGTAACAAAAAGCGAGAACGCACGAACTTAATTCAACAACAAAATAAAACCATACTATTAGGCCTCAATAGGCCTTACTCAAGCCTAGTCTGTACCTAATAATAAAAATAATATTTTGCGACAACTGGCGCACCACCATCGAATCCCAAACTAGGCAGTATCTACGGCAACGCGACAATTGATAGGTATGCATTCTTATATATTTCTAAATACATACCTATTATAGATAAATTATACCAAAGGCATTTTGGCAAAGGGGATTTGCCAAAATCATGTTTTTACATAGGCGAACCATAATATTATAGGATATGATTTGGCAGTTTTGGATGACACTCTTTTCTGATTAAAAAATAATACTATTTTCATAATTAATCAAATTGGTATGATTTACACTAAAAAATTTAGGTAGTAGGTATTTGCATAAGTTTACCTCGTCTAAACCATCAAAATAACTGAAATATGACATAGCAAGATTTACTATATTCCATGTTGCCTGTATGGTCGTGTGAAGTATGGTTTTAAAATCTTCTTTCATCAATACAAGCAGTTCACAGTGACCTAGAGTGGTACAAGTTGCAGATCTAGGGATATTGTGCAACAATGCTACTTCACCAAACATTTCTCCTGCTTGCATAACTTTTAGCTCCACAGGTATATTCTTTTGCAATAGTTCATCATAAACCAAATGACTGACTTGTACACCACCAGTCACTATGAAATACATCGCAAATGCTTCGTGGTCTTGACGAACGATCACTCGATCAGGACCGTAATACTTAAAGTATGTTACTGCAGCTAATTTCCTTTTTACATGCTGAAACAAATTACACCTTCAACCAGAGTTTGTACTAACTAATCTTTACCTTATTTATTGTCTTCTTATTCTATTCTAAACCTTATCCATTCCCAATTTTAAAAGACAACTCCCGCACTAGGGAACAAGCCCTGTGTCGAAGGAGATTTGACAAATATACAATTCACGACATAAATTACTCTCAGACTAAGAACAAACATTTATGAATTGCACAAAGTTTGGTCCCATCGGATCCACGACCTCCGGTTTAGCAATCAGGGTCACTAACTACTAGATCATCAGGCAGTCAGGTCAGTATTTTTATGTAAATGTTACGTTTGCATGAATTGCTCACTGCATTTACACTCACGTATCCGTCAAAATTAAAGTTGAGCAGTAAGTAATAAGCCTACCGACCCAGTCGACCCTGGCCAAGCTGCTGCTGGATTTTAATGAAATTGGGTGGCTTTATCTTTCAGCTGTCGACAGAGCAATTAATCAAATCCATTACTCCATAGATTCCAAAAATTAGGCAAGGGCAAGGTGAACATCTTAGGGTCTGGGGTGACCTCGGCTCATTTTTAAAAGGCTAGAACCGAATGGCAGTAGACTCGTCTAAATGAAAAGAAGGTAGCTGTTTGCCCTACAACTGTACAATAGTATTTTAAATACCTAAGTCAGAGTCACAGTAGTTTTTCCACTGAGCCTCGAATATCTGGTTAGCTGTCATTTACAGGGGTAAAAGATTCTTACATGAGGATACCGGCTGAAACATTTCAGTCCGCCTATAATACGATATATATACTTCTTCTCATGATCAGTTCTATCTGCGGCAGGTTTATTCAACAAGGCTTTATCCTGAAATTAAATGTGCTTTAGAATACTATTTACAGTACACCACTTACGTATATAAATATATAACTCGAACAGAATAATAAGGCCTGTAGCCAACCTATGTTCCAAAATTATAAACTACTAGTTTTTGCTCGCGGCTTCGCCTGTGCGTATCATCCCACGGTCTGGGATAAAAAGTAGTCTATATCTATATCTGCATCCAATTTCATCCAGACCCGTTAAGCGGTTTTGGCGTGGTTGAGTAAAAAAAAACCCATACACCCATCCAATCATGACACACACTTTCACTCACTAACAAATTGCATGTGGCGCCGGAATGAGTCGCAAAATTAGATATCAATAACCATAACTATTTTGTCAATGTTATTGTATTTAAGGAATTACTTAAACAGAGAATACATTGCGACCTGAAATACAGGATCTGCTTAATTAATTTTCTGACATCAATCTAAAAAAGAAAAAACTTACCCGATTTTCTCCAGTAGAAAGCTATATTATCAGCAAGTAACATAGGCTATATATATTTTTATTTGCAAAAAAAATGATAATTCCCTCAAAACTTAATAAATATCCATATTGTCCATCCATGCGTAACCAGGACGGGTCGTTATTTACTTTCGTATCTTACCTCCAAAGACAGTAATTTCTTTTTCTTACGCGGCTTACGCACTGCTTGTGCCACAAGCTTTTTAACATCATCAAACCCCTCGTAATCTTGTTCCTCCTTTAACCAATAAGCATTTAGCCACGCCAACCTTACGCACGCCCGAAACTGGCATTTTCTCTTGAACTTTTTTTTTTCTAACGCTACTGGATCCTAAAGAACAAACTTAAATAAAAAAATGTACTCTTACCATTCTATACAAAAGGACAGATTATAACAACAACAGCAAACGTGGCTTATGTCAGTACAGGAGCTTTAGCACCATTTTTTATACTACTACTGTAGCAAACAAGCAAATGCTCGGCCTGATGGTAAGCAGTTACCGTAGTTAATGTACCCTTATAATTATGTATACAAGTTATGTATTTCCATAATGATATGGTTAAAGTTTATAATTTAATTGTTCGTTGCCCAATAAAAAACCTACAGGCTGAACACATGAACAATCATAATAATATATAGTTGACGATATTATTGAACTTGAACCAAAAATAATAATTTAAAAGCCAAACTTTTGTCGATTATTTGCATAAAGGTACTAAGGAGGCAAACAAGAATACGGCCCGCCGTAACCTATGGGCGCCTGCAACTTTTGGTGTATCACTAACTTGCCGACCCTTTAAAACCTTAAAATTCCTTTCTCGGCAGGAAGCTGATTCCACAACCTAACCGTAGCGTACAGTACCTACGGCATGATTGAAGGTACTAATATGTGAGTATGCCCTTGCTGTCGGTGCTTTGATAAAATGTGGCCGTGGGCATCGTCCGTTGTACAGGCGCAGAGGCGCAGGCATTAGAACATACAGTATTGTACCTACTGTGAAAGTTTATTAAAAAGAAGGTATTTAATATTTACTACAACATCCTTTTTCTTTTGCCGTTTGGCCTTGACTTCCATTTTCCAGTGTTTATTACAAAACCACAAAAATAAAATAGAAACTAAGTTATATCTAAAAATATAGTTTTTATAAAAATACTGATTATAAATACGTTTTTAAATAATATGTAACATGTCTACGAAGTATTACTGATTTAAGACAGTAAATCAATATCAAAAAGTAAATAAAATTTAGAAATCAATGAAGGTACAGATGACAACTTCAAGTATTTTTTTCTTCTATTCGTATGACATTGTCTAATGCAAAGCTAATTTGTTTCGACTGGCCCTCATGTGGTCTGTTTGTGACCCTGACTGCAAAACTAGAGGTCAGGGATACTAGGATACCCACCCTGGATCAATATTTGCGTGATTAGCATGATTCTTTGCGCCATCTGATCCCAAACTAGGCAGAACCTGTACTATAGCAACCAGTAAACTGATAAATATACATACATATATATTTCAAAATATATATATTATATTTATTAAAAATGACACCAGACACAGAACAAACAATCGTGCTCCTCACATAAATATTTGTCCTGGGTGGGAATCGATCCTACGACCTCCGACTTAGCAGTCAGAGTCACTAACCACGAGACCATCAGGTCAGTCTAAGTACCAGTAGTACCAGTGGTCGTTTGCCATAGTACAGTTTAGGATCAGATGGCTATGTATAAGTCGTCCAATGATATATGATTATTATATACTAGCTGTTGACCGCGGCTCTGCCCGCGTGGATGTTGGTTATCGCTGTAAAAAGTAGCCTATGTGTTATTCACCTGTACCATGTAAAAAGTAGACCATAATCTATCTCTGTGGCAAATTTCATCCAGATCCGTTTAGTAGTTTTTGCGTGAAAGAGTAACAATCATCCATCTATCCATCCATACTTACAAACTTTCACGTTTATAATATTAGTAGCATTTAACTTATTAATCTTAAATCTCAATTTTTTATTGGTTAACTACCCCATACTAGGTTCAAACTGAACATCATTAATTCGTCAGTTATTTTTCCAGGGATCTTAGTGTGGCTCCACACTGCCCACACGCAACAATCACAAAACGCCATAACCGAGCTATTTCTTGTAGTTTTCATACATTTTATATGGACTGGTCGCCACTCGCTACAAATAAAATGTATGAAAACAGGTCGATGGCGGCGCTTTGTGGCTGTCGCCTGTGGCCAGTGCGCGGCTACCCTTATACCTTGGGTATAAGTTTCTTGCAATTTCCTTTTTGCGCCCGTTAAGAGGACTTTAGATCACGCGATATTATTATCTACAGTCATTGATTATATTGAATAATACCATTACTGTGTATCGTGTGACGATAAAAAGTGACGTAGGTACCCAATAGTTTAAGAGTATACCACCAACATCCAAAGACTTTACATCTCTATTTTAGTATAGATTACTGCAGTTTTATGCAGAATGCTGGGAAGTTGATAGATTGTCAGTCAAGTTTCAGATTGCTAGACCAAACAAGTGATGACAAAATACCATAGGGGCAGTAAAAAAACAAATATTCTGGACAAATCCATTACAAATTAAAAATTATATTTATTTATTATTTTATCTAATAAAAAGTAACGCATTAAACAAAAGTCTTTCATTAAACATAGGTAAGTAGTTCTTATAAAAAATAAAACATTTTAAACTAAATTAAAAATACAACAAATAAATAATAATGAACTAAATATCTGTTATTTCTTCTAGACGGATGGAGTATGGTACGTCGTGCAATGAAGTCCAATTGACAGTATTAGAACGAGAAACCACGTCTTTTACTAGTCCGTCGCGGAATTCGTACCAGCGACGTTCTGATAAGAAGGATTTGAACAACTGCTTCTTTGTTGGAATCTGAAAGAGAACATAACATTACGTCACGCTTTAGTCCCCGAATGATAAAGGTGATTATATGACCTCCACGTTTCTCTAACTATTAGGTGCTATTGGGGTGCTAAGCGTTTACACGTAGTCTACGGATACATTGAGTTGAGAGAGGTAGGGTACCATACTAGCGAGCAAGCCCGACCGGAAAGGACCTTCACCTTACAGAAGATCCCAGCTAAATAATTACACGCCGCGGTGTAGTAGCGCTCATTTAGGGTTGCGTTTTGAAAAAAAACATTTTCCTTTTCCAGGGATACTCCATCTTATAGCACTGGTGTAAAAAAGTCCATATGTGAAATTGACATTGGTACTGCCACCCTCGACTGAACTCATACCTCTTGCATACAAATCGGTTACTTTCCCTTTCGGCTACCACCGCTTTATTGCATTTACGCAAAACCGGTTCAAACCTAATAAAGACAATTGGTACGGACATGTAATATTAACACAAGAAAAACTTTCTTCACGTGATAACTGTTTTGTCGTGGTCATGGGCGACAGACACAAAACACGGCCACCGACCTGTTTTCATACATTTTATTTGTAGCATGTGGCGGCCACCGGCGTCAACCGTGTGCAGTGAGTCCATATAAAATGTATGAAAATTACAGGAAATATACCGGTGGCAGCATTTTGTGATTGTGGCCGGTAGCCCGTGTGCGACAACGATAAAAGCAGAACATAACATCATGCTGTCCTAACTGTATCCCAAAGTGCGTGGGCAGTGTCTATAGCCAAATTCGGCTTTTTAAAGTGCGTAGGCTCGCGTTCAGCTACAATGTTGCCAATAAAACCTTTACCAGATATTTTAGTATATTATTCCAAAATTTCATATAATAAACCAGATACCCTGTGCTTATAGCGGCTTCGTGAATAAGGTAGAATAGACAAAAACAAAAAACGTAATTAAATGATAATATCTAATCTCTGTGATATGAATAGAACTTAAATATACAATTTTTAAATCAATTTTATAGTCCAATAAAAAAGATAGACAACCACAAACCTTCTTATCCAAGTAGTGCTCAATACGTGTCCAAATATTAGCAGTGTTACGTTGTAGGAGCCATATCTTCGGCATCAGCATACAGTCAACAGGTGTTAACGCAATAATACGCCTGTCTCTCATATTCTCACCAAAACCAAACGTTGAGCCAGGATTAAATTGGCACACCTAAATAAATTTAACTTGTTTATTAACAAGCTTATGGCAAGGCGTAAATAAAATACAAATAACTTATAATTGTTCGACTGTAACAGCTAAAACCATCGATGAAAGATTTTGGCTATACTGCCATACTAAAATGCATATATTTGGCTATACCACAGATATAGATATACATAGATAACGCAAGTATCACAGTTTGTATTGAAATCAAGCGTGCCGACTTTTTGACACCTACTGTGACGTCACAGCCGAAATTTAGTGACGAGAAATCCAAACCGATTCAAAGACACTGATGCCGCCAATGGTCCTCCCGCCGATACGATTCAATCGATTCAACTGGAGCCGCCGCGGCGATTATCTCACTCTTACTCATATTTTTAATGTGAGTAGTCGCGCCACAGATTACTAAATAGTTACTACGTAACCTATACCTAGGTTGACTGGTAGAGAATGCCTTTGGCATTAAGTCCGCCTTTATATATGTTCTGTATATTAAGTTCTAAATAAATAAAATAAATAAGATCGTTTGTCACTGCCGCCGCTAGATTTAATCAATTCACGTTCTTCTTCTTTAATATTTACTTCTATTCTATTCTTTTATTTATTTCTTTAATTTTAAACACAATAGAAATTTGTAAACACACCAAATGTATAAACATAGTCGTATTAGTTTAAAGGATAAACATTAAACATGAGCTGTCGTATAAAATTAGGAGGTGAGTTTGTTTTTATCTACTCAACTGGCTTTTTTATAATATAATTCGTCTGTCCGATATCGATTAAAATCGATTATTGATATATATTGTACAACGAACAACACTAGTCGCTAGATTTGACAGACGAATGATAAATTGCCTGTATCACGAAGTCGAAGCGATGCGCGACAGTATCGCTTGTTGTAATATTCATCGTCTTTTAACACACAACGTCAGTTTCAACGCTCAAACCAAACACGTCAACGTAATGTGAATATTGTTTAACTTCGTTAATCTATAGTTACTTAGGTATATTCTTGGAATCACAGCTCTAAATACATAAAAAATAGTTTTAAAATGAAATAACGCTTAATATAATGTTTAAATAACTTACCTGTGATAAGAAATATGTTCCTGTCTTTGGGTGCTCGAATTTTTTGGGATATTGCAGTTAATTATCACGCAACGAGGCATTTTTTTAGTTTTTGCGGACGACCGGCAGCGACAACAGACGCGCGCGGACTGTAAGTTGCGGCGACCAACCTTGACGCTAGAGTTGCCTATCAATAGTCGACTATCGCTAAACTATCGATAGTGTATCGATAGTTGACGTCATATCAATAGTATCGATAGCCTATCGATAGTATCGATACTATCGATAGTATCGATACTATCGAAAGTATTAGCTCCGATAGTATCGATAGTATCGATACTATCGAAGACCAGCATATGTTTAGGAGTAATATTATTGATAGTATAATAAACGGCGATTATTCACACTATAACTCATTTATATTTATTGAATTTTTTAACATTATTCTTAATTTAAATGTAATGGATTATTTAAAGGCAATACGCCTTTAAATAATCCATTACATAGCTAGTTTAAAACTCATAAAAATAATGTGTAAAACAAATAATAGTTTAAAAAACTAAAAAAACACGTTTTTTTAGAAAACCGAACTAAAAAATAGAAAATAAATTTCAATAAATTTAAATTAAGAATAATGTTAAAAATTTTAATAAATATAAATTAATAATAATGTGAATAGAAAACCGAACTAAAAAATAGAAAATAAATTTCAATAAATTTAAATTAAGAATAATGTTAAAAATTTCAATAAATATATATTTTTTTTTTTTTTTTGGTTTTTTAAAAAGACAACTCCCGCACTAGAGAACAAGCTCTGTGTCGCGGGGGACTTTACAAACATACAATTAACGGACACAAATTACACCCAGACTCAGAACAATTCTTTGTGGGTTACACAAAGTTTTGTCCTGTATGGGAATCGAACCCACAACCTCGTGCACAGCAGTCGCATACTGCGGCCACTGGACCACCGAGGCAGTCAAAAAAAAAAATTAATAATAGTGTGAATAAAAAAAATAAATAAAAAAAAGCGTGAGGTGCATGGTGTCAATAGTTATAAATATTTTATTGACAGATTGATTATCATTTTGATAATATCTTAAAAGCACCCCACGCTTTTTATTAATTTTTTTTTTTAAATTAACTACTTGGTTGGTACATAAGCTATAATTGGGAAACGATACTATCGACGGTTATTAAACTATCGATAGTGTAATACTATCGATAGTTTTACAAGCTATCGATAGTATTGATAGTTTTTTCATTTAATACAACAATACTATCGATACTATCGATAGTATCGATAGTATTACTTAAAAACTATTGATACTATCGATACTATCGATAGTATTAACATGTAATAGTATCGATACTATCGATACTATTCATTCCAATCAATAGTATTAGTTAATTTGTACTATCGATAGTATCGATAGTATCGATACTATCGATACTATCGATAGGCCTATCGATATTGTTACTAGTTTTCAAGGTCAACTATCGATAGCGAAACTATCGATAGTTGTGCAACTCTACTTGACGCTTTGTCGGGGTTCGGACACGCGACGTGCATTTGCGTTATCTATGTATATCTATATCTGTGGGCTATACTGCCATACTAAAATGCATGTATTAGCATGTATGTAGATTGAGGCAGATGATAAAAATAATAGCCAATAGAGACAATAATAAAAGCTATCAAACGATTGAGTACAAGTTGTTTCTTAAGAAAACGTAGCTTTAATAATATCAATACCTGCATGAAATAGGTTCGAAGATTCGGCGGCACTGGTTTCTCCGTAACGCTAAACCTGTTATAAAACAAACTTATTTAGTTTGGCTTAAAGTCAATAGATACAGATTTAGATTTAGCAAATTGACTGGTTTTTGGTCTATCCAAGAGCGGCAATGGGACCAGCCTTGAGAAGCATCAGCTGTCAGAACCTGTTTGAACAAGATAAATTTTAATTACAAAAAGTAAAATGGTTTACTCTAGTTATTCTAAAATTGGGAAACAGATTTCTTATATTCTAAATTGATGTCTAATAGTTTTAAAAGGTAATTTAAGCCCGGCGAACTCACTCTTTACTTTACTCTTGGAGACCATAATTGATCAGGAAAGACTAAGATTAAAATCAGCTTATAGCATCGTGAATAATCGTGATTAGAAGTTTATTTCAGAATGATTTTGTTCAATATCAATCAGCCAACGGGTCGCAGCGACCTATACGGAAACGAGAAGATCGACAGAAGTACAAAAGTCGGCTGATGCCGAATACCTACATATCGAGATAGAGATAGATAGAGATAAAAATCACGTGTGGCTTGACCGATTTTATGTATTTTTTTGTGTATATTTAGTAGGTCTGACAATACGTATTTATATAGTCCTGGGTGATAAGGGTGGCAAGGATTATTTTAATCCTCCTTAGAATTATTTTGTTTTGGTCAATTGTTTTTTTAATGATTTGGCATTTAATATACTTAAAACCCAAATTTTTACCCTTCTACCACCAACGCCTATTTTTATATGGTAAAACAACGTTTGCCATATCAGCTAGTTATATATGTATAATATAAGAGTAGGCAACTTAAGTGCGAGCTTTACATGTGGTGTAAACCGTGCTTAAATTAAACGAAAACAAATGACTTTTAAAATTCTGCGAGATTAATAAATATGGGTAGGTAGACAAATGATCCATTTCATATCTCAAATAACTAAATCACTTATGGATGGAGTTGGTCATGTTTCTCATTAGTAATGGACTAGATCTGCCATTATGTGAATATTTAAGTCAATATATTACATGTTTAGATGAGCTACTCTATTATTATTTAGGCAAATAATATCCAAGTCTATATATACCTGACGGAGTCTCGGCGTTGTTGAGGACTCAATAAAACAGTAGACGGTTCAGGAACTGGTTCGTCAGATTTTGTAGATACTTGGACGCTTGCATCCTTCACTGCGGCACTACTGGCCTTTTCGGGCATACACAAAAGTTCTTGAGCTTCGGATTCTTTTGATGCATCCTTTATTTTTAAAATACTACTTGGAGCTTTTGGTGTTTGTGTGGATGCATCTACTGCAATTTCCTCTAAGACTGCCTCTGGTATTACTATCGATTCTTTTTTCTCTTTGGCTTTCGGAGTAATGATAGTGCTGTCTTCAGGAGTAATATTTTGTAAAGCATAACCAGCAAAATATTTCGTGTCGAAATCCTGCTCACTCTCTTCTTTTGGGACCTAGAAAAAAAGGTCTCTTAATTTAATGGTAGATAAGTTGTTCTCTATTAAAGTAGCATGACAGGGAACATGAAATACGTTCCCCATGAAATATGCCCCTTTAGCTACATGAAATACGTTCTTATTTTATATCTATTAGTGTTATAGTGTTTTGCTTTTATATAGGTACTATAGGGATCTCGTAGTTTGAGTTAAATCGTACCAAACAAACAAAAAACAAACAAAAATTCTAATCCTCTTAGTTTAGGTTACGTGGTAAAGTTACCATAGCCTATGCCAAGCCTTGGTTTGCAATAACAAGGGCATCACTCACATGCTGCTGACCGACAAAATTGTAACAAGGTTTTGTCAGAGTAGGATATCAAAACGTTTCCTCACAAAACGCAACGTAGTCACAAAAAGGAACACAGCTACACCAGTATGTGTAATTATTTGGCTATAAATTCCTCCTCTAGTCAAACTTTTCGGCAGCTGTGGTGCCCTACCTCTCTTTAAAATGTACAGTCTTTCCATAACACTAAAATAAGCCTTTATGGAACCAGCCTGATAGTAGTAATAAACAATCGTAGCTTCTCTCAGGTGTATTCCAAAAGTTTATTATTATGTCCATGTATTTATTGGAATAACTTACATACGGATCGTAAAGTGCGTAATAACTTTGTCCCAAACGATGAGTAGTGCTGACGTGCAGGGACTCAATCATCTGACATTTACCAGACAGAACGAAGTATACAAAGTTAGCAATACCGATGCCGTCTCCGAGAATGGTTTCATTTACTGCGTAAGACTTCATTTTTGCTACTATACAACCCTCACGCCTAGCAACCTGCAAAACGAGAACCACAATGTCAATGCAAATGCAATTTTATTTTTATACAGAAGAAAAGAAAGAAAGAAATACCTACTACAGTCTAAATTTTAACTCTTCTTACTTAGTTTTTATGCTATACCCCATCTCAGCCACAAGACGACCACTGCTGGACATAGGCCTCCCCCAAGGTCTTCCACATCATTCGGTCCTGAGCTGACCTTGTCCATCGGTTGCCCGCGACCTTTACCAGGTCGTCGGTCCACGCTATACTACTACAGTGATAAACAAATGTACATACGGCCTGCCTGATGGTAAGCAGTTATGTCACCTTCTTTCCCCGTCCTCAGTTCGCCCATGATCACTAAATGATTTTACAATTCTCTAAAGATTTTTTTAATTCTTAGTCCTTCTGCTGGGTAAAGGTTTTATTGGAATTATTTTTAACGTTTTACCATAATTTTTAGGTCAAGACTGAGTGCTGTACAAAGCCTTGGGAAAGGAGTATGTCTACACCCCGTAGAAGGTAAATATAAAAGTTACCAATTTTAAACGAAAATATTAAGACTTACCTCGTCAAGTGCATCAAAGTAGGAAAACGCAGACATAGCATCTCGCACTTCATCCCATTGTTTTTGAATGGATGCTTGAAGGATATTTTTAAAGTCTTCCTTCATTAGTTGGATTAACTCGCAATGACCTAGTGAAGAAAGTCAATTGATTTGTTGCTAGTTATGGTTCCACTGTACACCATACACTGTGCGGTTTCTATGCCTTGTCAACAAAACATAGAATGTAAAGCCCAATACAGACGATGCTCAGTCACGTGCGCAAGTGCTAGTGCCAAGTGACTCGCTCAAAGTGAGCGATACGGCTCGCAAAAAGATATTTACATAAACTTGCTTAGAACACCGATAGCAGAAACGTCATACTTCTCAAACTGGACGCAGTTAAGATAACAGGGGCTGTACCATGACGTGGTTAAAACGTAAAGTAGTACGAGCAAGAAAGAGGGACGGAGCTACATATAGGTATAACGTGGTTAGCTCCAAAAGCTCATGTTTAACAAGTCTTGGTACGGCCCCAGGCAATTCTTATTAGCTAGGATATTATTTTGCATTTGCTCCAAAATAAACAATTCTGGTTGAATACTACAAACTAAACGGCCCTGTATAGGGCGCAGTTCAAGTGATTATTATCGTAGCCGAAAGACGTTCACTGCTGGATATAAGCCTTCCCACAAGGATTTGCACAGCATTCGGTCCTGTTCTGCAACCATCGCGAGATCGTCGAACTACCTCCAGTTTTCTACCCCAGTGATCATCGGCTCTTCAAGCTAGCATTTCCCATTTAATTGAAGAAGGTGATCAACTCTACTGTAATTCTGGTACAAATTCTATCTAGGTAATATTGCGCAAGTTACTGTACATCGTCTGTTCAGGGCTTAAATCGTTACCATGACACGTCGCTTGTTCGATAATGATAATTTTAATCGTGATTATTTCCATATTAGCTAGTCAGATGAGTGATATTAGGAATTAGGTAAGTACCTACCTATTATGTACAGTTCTTCTCTATTGTAGATACTTAATTACATTTATTTTTAGACTTACGTAATTATTTTCAGACATACATAATTATCAATTTGTAAGACATGTGGCAATATTAAAATTTTACTGTTGAGAACATTTTTTTTTCCGATTACAATTTTTTTAAATTGTAATCAGAACGTTAAATTTTTTTTAAACATGTTCATGGTTGTTGAAAGATTTTTTTCTGGTTAGCTAATACCTCAAGCGTAAAGGTAGGATTATCCGTCGTAGAATTTCTGTAGTGACATCTATGTCGTTATATTGTAAATACATTGTCGTCTTCGCATCTTCGCTTGCTTGTGATATTGTGGTTGTGGCTAATAGATGACGACATAGGCTCAAGCAACAGATTTTTAATGTAGAATAAAGCCGCACAATTACACTGTTATGACGCCTTATGTCGTAATGCATCAGAAGGGTTATTAATCGACTTGTTCAGGCGGATAGCTTAGTAGGTGTAGACGGGGTTATATATTTTTTATCCTTCCTGTGTGTGAGTACTTATAGGTCTCCAGTGCTCATTTAGGGAACAGTTTTGAAAGAAACGTTTACCTATTCGTATACCACTCCATATTTCAGCCCTGGTGTAATAAAATGGGTCGGAAACACGCGAAAGATTCCAGATTCCATCTGGTATTGCAGGCGTCCATAGCCTACGGTAACTGCCTAACACCAAGCGGGCCGTAGGTAGGCTTCGCACGAGTGGATGTAAAGAAATACGTTTTAGGGCACTTTTTTACACCTTGGGTTACGTTACTTAAGTTTTAGTAAGGATCCTTCACCATAATATAGCCTCAGGGTGAATGTAGCTTTTCAATGGTCAAAGAATTTTTGAAATCAGCACAGTAGTTTTTGAGTTTATTAATTACAAACATACACACACACAAAAATACAAATCTTTCCTCTTTATAATATATATAGTATAGACTTCAGTGACAAAGAGAATTTAACCATTAATTAAACTATCATTAATGGTCAGTAATAACTGTAACGTATGGCCGCCAGGGGCATCATTCGTTGCCGACGTTGGTGTCTCCAATAACATCAAACATATAAACTAACTACGATTGGTAAAATTCTAACCAGCGGTGGTACAAGTTGCAGTCCTGGGGATGTTATGCAACAAGGATACTTCGCCAAACATACTTCCAGCATGCAGGATGCCAATATCCACTGACACATTTTGTTGAATCAATTCATCGAAGAACAGCTGGCTAACGATTACGTCACCATGCAATATGAAATATAGCGCATGCGCATCGTGGTGCTGTCGAACTATCACTCGGTTGGGTCCATAGTACTTGAAGTACGCTACAGAGGCTAATTTTTTCTTAACGTGCTGTGAACAAAAAAGGTGACTTTAGGATGGTGTCCATGCAGAACCGACATTCGTCGTGCAAACCTCGTAGGTATGTGTATGTGTCAATACGGAGCCTAGTGCTGCTTTCTGAAGCCCTATAAGTACGTGATCACCGTAACAGGACATTTGCATTAATATCGTCACTGGAAAGGCAAAATTACTTCTGTCATACAAAGTGGGCATAATTGAGTTATATACATATTCGGAATCAGCGATTTTTTCTGCGTCGATCTGCCTAGGAACCATTGCAATCAGAGCATTTTTGTGGCGTTTAAGTAACCTAAAAAAAGGTGCTGCTTTTTTTTCCTAATTACTGAAGCGACGCGTTTTTTGGCCAATTTTTCACTCCTGTCGCTCAAGAAATATTTCCTGAATATTAAATATTAAGTTTGGCGCTTGAGTAAAATTACCTTTGTGTAGCCTAAAAAAGAATGGCCTTTAAGTAATTTGTGCTTACCTTGAATGTAATAAAAATTCAGCTAAAGAAATTTTAACTGATTACGAAAAAAAAACATTTTAAGTAATTTTAGTTGAAGTTACTTAGTTATCCTATCGCCTCATGAGTCAAAATCCTAGACATGAGGAGTATAAAATATTTCCCTTGAAGTTATTTTGATACACCAACACGACACTAAAATTTATGCTAAAGAAATTTCATCCTACTCAAATTTACTAATAGTATTGTGTTCAGTACTTTTAAAATACAATCGTTGTTTACATTGGTGGCGTTTAAGAAAATTTGGCTTACTAAGTTATTGGGTCAAAATTACTGAAGCGCCACTTATCTTGGAAAGTAGTAAAAAAAACGAATTTCAACCACTTCCAGTAAACGCATGCTACAAATAGAATTATTTATAAAGTTATTTAATTGAAATCGGATGATTGTGTAAAAAGATATGATTTTTTTTCTAAAAATAAAAACTTTGATGGGCTTTATCTCAAAACAACCTATTTTCACTTCAGTAATTTTGCCTTTCCAGTGACGATATTATAAAGCAAGCCCGACTGGGAAAGGACCTCCACCTTACAGAAGACAACAGCCAAAAAACTACACACAGCTGCGTAATTGTGTTCCTGTGTGTGAGTGCAGGTCTGTAAAGCTATTTACGGATGCGTTTTTAAAGAAACGTTCTCCTTTCCCGGGGATACTACATCTTAAAGCCCTGGTGTACAAAAATGGGTCGGCAACACGCAAGTAATACTATTGCAAGCGTCCATAGGCTTGATTAACATCAGTCGGGCCGTATGCTTGTTTTGCCACCAAGTGTTTGTAACTCAATCCTGCCAAAATAGCTGAAGAGATCTGGATAAAATTTAGCACAGAGATAGATTATAGTCTGGAATAGGTATATACATAGGTTACTTTTTATCTCAGAATGTGTGGATGGCAGCAACGGTTCGCGCCAAATTTGCCATAGTTCAGCTGCAGACTGTCATGAGTTGATGATTAGAAAGAGCATAAATAAAGGTATGTAAGTATCATAAAGTTCTTTAAAAAACGATCTTACATTAGGATATCGCTTAAAACACTTGAGGCCGCCTATGATACGATAGATATATTTTTTCTCCGCATCAGTCCTGTCATCTGCTGGCTTATTCAAAAGGGCTTTATCCTGAAAAACAATTTGTTTATTAACTTTAATTGAATCTTTGTAAAAGGAGATATATGAATTATATGTATATCTACTAATAGTGATGATAATTAAAACGTATCCTACCTATAAACAGAGCACACCTACAGCGAAAAGGAAGGATCAGCCGACACGCCCTACGTGGCTAAGTTTGCGGTAGTGACATCTATGTCGTTACGACGTAACTACGTAAAATGTATCATGTACAATTAAATCTGCGAGTACGATAATTGACTTTCTTGTTAACTCTATGGCATTTCAAGAATCGATACTTGTATATACATATTTAAAGTTACTTAATCCTAATAATCATTTTCTTGACATGAAAACTAAACCGCAGACTTCACACTCAGCTAGAATCTGCTAGAACTTCGATGGACTAGGGCACAGATAATATAACACTAGACTAGGGACTTAGGAAGTCCGTTTCTACACAGTGGCTTGTGCTAATTCTACATCACATCAATACGCTTAGGAAAATAGTTCACCAGATCGCCATTAGGTTTTATGAAGGCATGTCATCGACCCATACTATCGATTCACGATACCAGTACCTATTTAGGTATAGTAATAATATTAGTAGGTACTGTTCGCCACACCGACGAATATGGTAGGTACAAAAGCGAACCAATTAGGTGGATTTGCCGCCCCAAATAAGAGTTTCGAAAGCTTCAAATACGTGGTTCTGCCGCCCCAAATTAGATCCTCTAATAAAATTCAAAGATTAATGCAACAAGAAAATGAATACCGTTATAGTTAATAATTGTTTCTTTTTGGTTTTTCCGCGGACGGCTTGCGCAACCCGTCGCTTGACATCTTCAACGCCTTCATAAGTGTCTGCCGCCTCGATCATCCAGTAAGTATTAGCCAGCACCATTCGTCCGATAGCTCGAAAACGACATTTGGCGCGAAACTTCTGTTTCATTATCAGTTCAGGATCCTGATAAAATTTGCACATTAATTAGGTACCTAATAGTCATTGATAGACATCACAAGTAAAATGTAATTATACCTACTAATATAGCTATAGGTATCTACCGTATCTACATAAAGAAGCTTTATAAAACTATAGCATCTCTATAATTCCCTTGTTGACTACCGGCTTTGCTAGAGTCGGAACGTAGGTAGATACAAAATACACAAGTACGTAGGGAGTACGGTCTACTTTGCACACTGCTCTGTCAAGGGAGCGATATTATGCATTTATAGCAGTTTTATATATTTTAATTATGTTTTGGTGGGTAGTTTTGATTAACAGTGCTTTTCTCTTTTATGCGACCATTCAGCGCACGCATTGTTCTGTTAATAGCAACTATATATACCTAAGAGATATAACTCTTTTCTAAAATTTTCACCTAATTAATAGATAGGTAGGTACCTATATATAGTTGCTACGTAGCAACTCTACTTGTGAAGGCAGCTTCGTCAGCAGTCAGTAGTCAGAAAGGTACGTGCAATGGGCTTATTGATTGATTAGTCTGGAATCTAGGCATCTACTTACATACCTAGTTTAGTTATGACACTTATGTATGTATATACATTAGTGTTAACTACTGTGCCTATGTATATAGAGCCTATCGTAGAAGTAGTATTTTATAAAGGACATTGTGAAATGTTGGGTCATTTCATAACTCTCCTGTTACTAGGTGCCTCGACAAAACAATTATTATGATTCAAGGGTAAAATCTATGTGCCTTAAAGGCACTGTGATGCTGAAACAAGTTGACAAAATACATTATATTAACCACAGGTTTTTCCTTCCTCTTTTTTCTTTCCGACATATTTATGGATTAAATTTCCAATTACAAAGAAAATAAACGCAATAAATAATTATTAAAATTAATTATTTAAATTGGAGACAATAAAAGACTATTCAACTCGGCTTGACATTAATAATTAATAAAATATAAAAATTAGTTTTTTGTTGATATCGTTGATATGATTTGGTTCATAGATAAATAAAATATAGCATAGTTATTTATGAATTATATTTTTGTATTGAAATTAGACCTCCAAAATCACAGAAAATGTTAATTCAAAAAACTTTATTTTAAATGATATGAATTTATTCTAGATGGCGCTGATAAAGTGTGGGCTTGTGTTAATCTTTACCTACTAATATTTTATAAAATGTGAAAGTTTGGGTATTTGTGATATGTGATAGAGTATATCACGCCAAAACGGCTGAAAAGATGTGGAAGAAATTTGGCACAGTGATAGATTTTTATAGTCTGGAATACCTTTTTCCCAAAAAATCACTTTTTATTAAATACATTTTTAAATAATAGATTTTATGGCAAGTTTTCTTACAGCGTTAGAAGGAGAAATCCATTAGCAGTAACTGTGATTTGATATTCATTGTCACTATCCAACCCAACTTTTCAACTAACAAATTATCCAACAAGTTTGCTAGAAAATGCCAGATAAGTTACACAATAATATAATCTATGGACATGATTGACCATTTTTTGACACTTGTTCGAGTCATTTAACTGACAGATGCGTCGGCATATTCCTATCGAGCGTGAATTGGTTATTTTATAAATAAGTCTAGTATTTTCTAAACTTTAAAAGATTCTAGCTGTATTATATTAAAATTTGTTAAACGTACAAGCAAAATGGTAAGATAAAACAGTTTCTATGACTACAGATATTTTTGTTCTTTTTGTCTCTTGTGTATTTTTTCATACCGATTTAAATTTCAGAGTTTTGGATTACCTTCGTTGAAAGTTAAGCCAGAATATGGCAGTAATATTAAGCCACAAGAAGGTCCGTTTGGTGTACCAGACCCGCTTGTCGCGGGCTTGAGTGCTACTAAATCTAAACTTGGTGTATCACATCCTTTAGAAGTATCGGAAAGAAATGTAAGTTACTTACATATCTAATAAACTTTATGTCCAAGACTGAACAAAAAGTGCTTTTGCACTTTTAACAGTACTCTGCTATAGTTTAACCACCTTCAAGTTGCTCTTTGAACCACAATTTCGAATCACTGATTCTAGGTGTTTATTAGTAAGGTGAGCTTATTCTCTGCAACTTCTATGTAGGTGGATTAATAGGTATTCAATTCACCCCAGCTTGTTTACAGTATACACTTGATGTTCATGTACATCAACCCTACTATTTGGATTGTTACACTATGTTAAAGTAGTAAATATCATAAAACTGTCATTATAAAAAGACAATTATTTTAAATAGAAGAAACTGGCACTATATTAAAAGCCCTGTTTGAAGAAACGCAGTACATAATATACACTCCAAGCAACTATTTAGGAAATAGGAATGTTATATTTTATGTGGGCATCAAGCAAAACCCAAAACAGTTGGTAGGTACTGTCTTAACCCTAAGGCAGTACCTACCAACTGTTTTGGGTTACAAAGTAGTTAACAAGATAACTACTTCATGCCACAACATACTCATGTACCAGTCTTCTAATTATTACTATAATGGACAACAGGTCTAAAACGCGTAATATTTTGAAGGATTTCATACCTCTTTGTTACCTAACGTTTCGGAATGGCTGAGCGGTGCCACCAATTTTGTTGCAAACTCGGTCTTGTTTGTATAAGGTTCTTCTAAGTAATATTTGTGATTTACATTACAGTTTTACTCAAATCAAGAGAAGATGAACATGGCCATGCTTCGTAATATCCAAGGACTTCATGCACCACTCAAGCTCACCATGGAAATGAAATTCACCAATAAGGTATGTTAAAGTATTAGTCTTACATGGCATTTTCCACACTTGGCTGCTAAAGTAAGCCTTTGTGCATGAGGACAAAGTCATAATACATGCAGAAATGTTATATTTTTTCTGCAATAAAAAACAAAGTTAAATGTTTTTGCAACATTATGGATATTAATTATATAAAATTTCTGGGTGTAATGACTTCATACATTTTGTTATTAGTATTATACATAGAGTTGTTTAAATAATTAAACAATTTTATCAAACAATCTAGATAAAACTATAATAATATATAATCCTCTTAACATACAAATTAAAACTATATTAGTAGTATGTAAGCAAAAAATATATTATTACCTTTTCTGGTGGTACAATAATAATAAAAAACTGATTGTAGTAAGTAAATAGGCTGATACAGCATTATGTATGGAAAGTCCTTGCACCTCAAACATGCTGTACCGTAAGATTCCAGAGGATTTTTTTACCACATACAATTAGACTATGGAATGAGCTCCTTGCTGAGGTTTTCCCAAAAGACTATAGCATGGGGTTCTTCAAGAAAGGAGTTATAAGGTTTTTAAAGGGTCGGAAATGTGTGCGTGACACCCCTGGTGTTGCAAACGTGCATAGGCTACGGTAACTGCTTACCATCAGTCTTTGCCGCATTGGTAGTAAAAAAAAAATACAAAAAAAAGTACAATATAATATTTTAACAAATAAAGTGTGTACAGTTCCGTTCTCCTAACTAGGTTAGAAAGTAGCCTGTGTGAAGGAGCCCCAGTTCTATTTTACCTAGATTTAAAGTTAGTAAAATAATCATAAAATTTTTCAGATTGGTCACCTGCCTTTCCTTCAGAGGTCGAACTTCCAACATGACATTCTAACTGGTAAACACCTAGATATTGGATTTGAAGACATTCTCAATATTCCAGACCATTGTGAAGTAGCTGGACAGCCGCATGCAGTTGTTGAGCGATCTCTCGGCATTCTGTGAGCCAATAGGTTTAGTTTTGTCTTGTAATGGTCATATGGAATATTTTTTAATAAAAATTAATTGTAAAATCTTTCTTTTTCTGTTTAAATATGTGAACTAGTGTAGACTAGTGAAACCAACTGACATTTTGTAATATTAAGTGGTGGTTCAGGCCAAAAGTGCTAAGACAAAAAAAGGCTTATTTTTAACATCACTAAAAAGGATAAATGCTCACGAAAATAATTTAACACTAAACGATCGGGACACAGCGGGGGGTCGCAGCTCTAACCTAATATAAGGCTATTTTATTTAAGTCTGCATTTAATTTACTCGCTTAAATTTTGCAAGCATTTAATATATTTTGGTGAATAATATAATTTACTTAGTCCTTAGTCTTCGGGTTATTTTGATGATGATAAAAATATACCCAAAAGAATACCACAGGTTTTGCTGTAATATATTATTAATTTAAAGTGTTTGAAACAATGCAATCCTAACATATCAATAGACAACTCGCAAACGGAAATTTGGTCGCAAACTACTACATATCAGATAACTTGGAAACATACTTATATGCATTAATACCTTAGTTACTAAATCGTGCTCATCACAAAGAATTTGTTCCGAGTAGGAATCAGACTTGTATTTCTGCCAACGACATCTAGTGGTAGATTTTGTAACTACATTTAAACATTCATACCTTATCTGTTACCATTTTAGCCACTAGGTGGCTGTAGTTGAATCGCTTTAAAACACTGACAAATAACAATTGAGCATCGATTAACGATGTAATGTACAGAATTTGGGATCAATTTTCTTCTTCTAATACGGACTATTTATTTGTCTCTCTTTTATGTGAGACATTAGTTCAAGAACGAAGATATCCTGGATAACTATTAACCTAGGCGCTGAATGAACTAGCAGTAAAGACAAAAATTAAAGAAAAGAGTTGATACGTAAATTTATTAAAGATACCATTTACTATTACAAGAACAAATTGATGGCAATAGTATTCGACAACAAAAAATAATTGGAGAATAGGTAATAGGTAGATACAACTTTACTGTTAAGATAAAAGAGTAAACAAGTAGATAATAATAATAGCAACCCATATATGTACCACTGCTGGGCACGGGTCTGCTCTCCTCTATCAAAAGAGAGAGAGGATTTAGGCCTTAATTCACTCACACTAGCCTAATCCGGGTTGGTGAATCAGACATGTACCTAATTAGAATTTCTTCTAAGACGTGTGTTTCCTACTGCCACCCGGGGTCGAACTCGCACCTCTTGCGTGCAAGTCGCGTCTAATTATTTAAGAATGTCCTATCCACGAATCTGTCTAATAGGTACCTGAATGATCCAAGGGAACAATAGGTATTCCAATAAATACTCCGATAAAATTGAATAACTTTTCAATTTAATAACGAAATGCTGCGATGTTTCATACGCTGACAAAGTCTCTATAAATGTATTATGAAGCCGGTCATAGGAAGATTGCAACGCTTCCAACAAAATACTCCGTGATGCGGTAATTTCAGAAACCGCTTATTCTGTGAGATGTGCTTACGAAAAACAAGCCAATAATGTCTACTGGCGTCAACCATTAAACTTCTTCATACCATCAATGCAGAGGCTACGCCATGTTCGATCAATTTTTCTCCATATAGAGTAAGGTTTTAGGAATATTAGTGAGCCTGCTTTGATTAATACCTACTGGTGCAAATATTTTAACAACCTAAGTAGGTACCTACCTACCTATGTCGAAATCTTATGCTGAAAAAATACATTCACAAACGAATTCATTGTAGCTAGTAGGTATGTAGGTACCTATTAGGCATAAGTATATAATTTATGGTATCGATCAGAGGTCGTGGGCACAGATTACCTACTAAATAGTCGTGGGTTCAATTTTCTTTCAGAAAAAATAAATATTTATGTACCTACTAGCTGTTGCCCGCGGCTCCGCCCGCGTGGATGTCGGTTATCGCTGCAAAAAGTAGCCTATGTGTTATTCCAGACCATAATCTATCTGTGTGCCAAATTTCATCCAGATCTGTTCAGTAGTTTTTACGTGAAAGAGTAACAAACATCCATCCATCCATCCATCGATTCTTACAAACTTTCACATTTATAATATTAGTAAGGATTTTAATGACAATTGTTAAAATCCTCCCGAGGTTAAAAGTCATTGGTCAACATTCGCTCTCCTTTGAGATTTATTTTAGCTTTGAGTCGTATAAGTATTCTACCTACTATCTACTTACAATCTACTATTTTATAATCATAAAAGCAGCACCTCTAGACAAGTGACATAAACGATAGTCGACTTGAATAAAATAGAAAGCAAATGTATGGGATTTGACGTAAAATTACATTTAGCTAACGATACGGTCAAAAGCTGTATCTGTGCTTAGTTTGAAGTAGTGCTGGAGCAGCAAGGCTGTAATTAATGGTGATCAGACAGGACATGAGGTATGTTAAAATACCTAATAAGGATATCCACTAGGACGTGCGGGGCTTACATATTCGACTGACTGTTCTGTTCTAGAATAAATCAAAGGGCAGCGCGGCTGGCGGCCGATGTGGCCCGATTGCGGGAGGTTAGCCGAGCGCTTACTCCGTCCCGCTTCCCGCGATCTTTTAATCGTTTGTTCAGCGGGTACAAACGTAATAATATCAACGTATAAAGTTCCACGTTGGATGTTTAGCTTTCATGCGATATCCAAATAACATTACATCACAGAAAACCCTCTCAATTGACATTAATATGAAGCTATCTCTTTATCTCATATGAACGTAAACTACTAAAGTATAATTCAAACAATTAATTTATAATACCTACGTACATAGTAAATTATAACAAAAATACCCATGAGATATGAATATTGACAGTTTAAATAATATGAGAGTTTTACAAATATTGATATCCATACCATCTACTCTCTAGTCCTAATCCTATACGGGATGTAGGTACCTATAGCATCAGGGCATTACTATTAAGTATTCTGTGTTGAGAGTAGAGAGCAGATAGTTATTGCTAAATCTGGGTTTAATCAATAAAACACCCACAGAGCCCTAAGCTTTTTTGCGTAGTGTGTTATGATGACAAACAAGTATATGATTCGCCTGATAGTAGCTAGTTGCCGTAATCCATAAACGCTTGCAATACAAGCCTGCAAGTTATCGTAAACTTACATCAAATCCCATACATTTGTTTTTTGACTTTTTGTCACACTTGTCTAGAGGGGCAGAAGCAACACTTACGCGTTGTCGACTCTTCAATATAGCTATCTCGGGTTCAATCTATAATCTGTTATTTATTTAAAACTTTATGCACAATGAAAATAAAGGAGGGCCTAATGCCTTAGGGTGGTGCAGATAAACGAAGTAGGTGCAAGCTTCGTTCAAATATAACTTGATCGAAGGATGCCAGATTAAAGAAGTTAATGAAAAAATACAAAACGTTATGGTCTGCTCAACGGCTGATTAACCCCATAGCATAGCAGTCTTTACTCGAAAGCCTCTTTTACACATGACAAAACAGGTCTATATCTATCGTTTTTTGTCCGGAGCCTCGGCCTGATCCTAGCAAATTGCTTCTCCTGAAGCTCTGATGACCTGATGATATTCAATAGCAGATCCGAGATATCTACTACCTATTTTTTATGGGCTGCTTGGTTCGTACTCAGCCACTTCCTTGGATTTGGCTAGCTTCGAAATTTTCATAAAAACATGTCGTTGAAAAGCTATAAGAAACT
The DNA here is from genome assembly GCA_947095525.1 of Trisateles emortualis. NCBI lineage: Eukaryota > Metazoa > Arthropoda > Insecta > Lepidoptera > Erebidae > Trisateles > Trisateles emortualis. Next base: position 8,302,383 of record OX352736.1, on the reverse strand, counting down.
CCTAATTTGTGCCTCCTTTCTCAAACATACCACAAGTATCACGTACAAGACAAGTTTCATGCTCTATTTGTCTTAATCGCCGAATAATGGCATGAGACTTACCACCAAGGAGACTCTATTTTGCCTACGGACTTTCGGGGTGCCTCTCCATAACATCTCTGCCCCAGCGGCCATCGATTTTGCGAGCTATAAGCCTTGCCCGTTGTCGTTCTGCTCAGGACCTTCTCGTTTCTTGGCAGGGATCTCGCAGGTAAACTCCAAGCATTGCTCTCTTCATTGCTATAAGGACAATTTAAGTAAGTAGGTATTTCAGAAATTAATTACATATTATATTTTATCAACGCACTTCTCGCCACCGACAGGGAGTTCATACTCACATCCTTGCACCTCAAACATGCCGTACCGTAAGATTCCAGAGGAATTTCTTACCACGTACGATAAGGTTTTGGAATGAGCTCCCTGCCGAGGTTTTCCCAAGAGACTATAGCATGGGGTTCTTTAAGAAAGAAGTTATAAGGTTTTTAAAGGGTCGGCAACGCGTGAGTGACACCCCTGGTGTTGCAAACGTCCATAGGCTACGGTAACTGCTTACCATCAGGCGGGCCGTATGCTTGTTTGCCACCTTGGTAGTATAAAAAAAAAATATATATATATAAACAAAATTGAACGTAAATAAAGGTAATAAGTTGTAGCATCCCAACTGCACTGTTTGAACACCGTTGTATTTATCTGTTTATTATCTGTAAACAGCGCTCCTACTCATTACGGGTTCGACTAATGAGGGAATATTACGGTGTGTTGAGTTCAAACCAAACAAAACATTTTAGAGGTAGTTGACCAGCTTTAAAATACTAATAATATAGGTAATGGTACAATGTACAAAGCATCTATCTGCCGTCCATCCCACTAATATTATAAATATGAAAGTTTATGAGGATGTATGGATGGATGTTTGTTACTCTTTCACGTAAAAACTAGGATTGGGATGAAATTTGGCATAGAAATAGATTATAGTCTGGAATGGCGAATAGGCTATTATCGCCATAGCCGACATTCATGAAAATGGAGCCGCGGGCAACAGCTACTAATCTAAAATGCCGTTATCTCACAGGTCGATTTTCAGTAATACCACCTTAACCAGGGTTTACTCAATTATTATTGTTAATTAAATTTTACAGACCGATTGATAGTTTTAAACATTACAGACCGACCAATAATTGTCTTATATCACAAACTAAAAATCGATCTGATGTCTAATAGCGGCATTTTAGCTTATGAACGGCAGCTGTGATCATTTAAATAAGAGGTTTTATGGTGTCCTACACCTGCCTTGTCTACCTACCTACTATAATTTACTTCGTTCTAGATTCTATACAAAACATTACTAGCAACTACCATAATATTCCAACAAGGAAAGGTTTTTAAAAGCAGCTCAGTCTCAAGTCCCAACGCGTTCAAAGCACATCTATATCGTTTCGTAAAGAGAAACAAAAGCGACATTTATGTGTCAGTTGTGAGAGCTTTGGTGCGCGAAAAGGCGAATAACTGCGAATAAAGCCGAATAAATCAGCGACCGCGTTGACGCGCGGTGTAATAACGAGTCCGCGGGGAGATCTGTGCCGCCCGCGACAAATGGCCGCCAGGGAGATTTCGCGTCTCACCCGCACATTATGAGCGGCTAGAGTTACCATGACATATTTTTGAGATGATGTTCCTTTTGTATGTTAGCTAGCTTTTAACTGCTAACGTACGAGATATTTTTTGTTTTAGATATCTACTTCTGCTTGTTCTTAAAATTTATTATTTTAAAAGTAATATTAAGTATTATACTCAAAACATTTTATTTCTAGATTTCCACTATAAGAGACCTTTCCGTAATAGTGAGTGAAGTGGAGACCGGTAAAAACATTATTGTCTACCTTTTCGGTAAACGATTAACATATCGTCATCTCAGCATTTCTCTTTAGGTACCTAAGAAAGAAGAAAGAAAGAAAGAAAGAAACGTTTATTGCTACAATAAGAGACATTTAACATATTGTGAAAGTATAGGAAATATTATACATAATATATAAACTAAAAAATTAAGAAACTATCCTAAACTAAACATAAAACAAAGTGCATGTGTCTCATAATTGTAGCAATCAGGTGTCCAGTTCAGCATTAGTCAGATCTTCGGGACCTGACGCTGGTTTTCGACTGGAACCTGTTTTATACATAGGTATAATTAATTATTTGCCATTAGCTTATTTAAATAATAATAATAATAATTGTGTATTAAAGATATATAAATATGTATGTATGTGTATATGTGTATTCATAATAATATAAATGATCAATATTGTGTAAAAAATAAATCTTATTGTAAAATTAAAAATAATAATTATAATAATAATAGGTGCACTGTGTGAGGCTTGCAAGAAACAATAATAAGTAGTGCGTAGTTTTAGCATCAGCATCAGATGACATGTGAGATGACATGTTAGATTAACGACATGTCAGCATTTATATTATTTTGCTCCCGCTGCGCATTAATAAGAAAATCCTTTAAGCGCAATCTAAAAGTGGATATTGATGTTATTTGTCTCAAAGGTGGAGGAATAGTATTCCACACCTTGGATGCAGCGTAACGGAAGCTACCTTTGAATGTCGCGGTCCTGTGAGAATGAACGCATAGCTGTTGCGAGCACTGCCTACTCGAACATTCTCTCCTACTTGCTATCCAGCTCAGCTTATTATATAAATAAGAAGGTTCCTGATGCCTTATAACACCAAATAGTAGGCACGCTAAATGTAATTTACGGCGGGACTTCATTTTTAGCATACCGTGTTGATTTAGGTACGGGGTTATATGTGTTCGTGGAGGGATGGTAAAACAGAACCGTGCACATGCGTTCTGCACTCTTTGTATGAGTCGCTGAGTTCTTGCTAGGAGTCTAGGGCTACACACAACGTCTGCATAGTTTAATTTGGATAAGACCAAAGATTCTATTAACTGAACCCGCAATTCAGTCGATAAATAGTTCCTTATTTTGTACAAAACTTTCAGTCGATAGAAACAATTTTGGACAGAAGCGGCTATATGCTTTTCAAACCTAAGATTGGAATCCATGATTAAACCGAGGTTTTTGGCTTCATGAACTCTTTCTATCGATTCTCCTTTAAGAGTTAAGTGCAATGTTGAGGGCAGTGTTTTCAATTGCTTCTTAGTGCCAAACAACATGTATTTTGTTTTTGTTGGATTTAAAACTAAACAGTTCCGTTCCGACCACATAGCAATTCTATCCAAATCTGCATTCAACTTATTTAAAGCATCCTGATATTGTGTAGGCTTAAATGAGATGTACAGTTGAACGTCATCGGCGTACAGGTGATATTTGCTATGTTGTATACATGAATTGATGTCAGCACAATATAATATAAATAAAATAGGTCCCAAAATCGAACCTTGAGGTACGCCTCTTTTTAATGTCGCCAAAGTTGAGGAATGAGTGCTACCATCACCCTTACGTAATTCTACCATCTGTTTTCGATTACTTAGGTAGCTATCAAACCAATGCAGGGCCTCAGGCTCAAATCCGTAGTAACTTAATTTGGATAGCAGCAGCGGAACACTGATGCAGTCAAAAGCGCGGGAGTAGTCTAACAACACTAATAGTGTACACATGCCCTGGTCTAAAGCAGACAAAATATTGTCAGTAACATCGATTAGGGCAGTGCACGTGCCTCGTCTCTTTCTAAACCCGGATTGAAGAGTTGGCAATATTTCATTTTTTTCCAAATAAGTAGTAACCTGCTGGCATACCACCTTCTCCATGACTTTGGAAAGGCAAGGTAAAATGCTTATAGGCCTAAGGTCTTTAAAATCACGTGGATTTGAAACTTTGGGTATCGGCTTAACCACTGCTATCTTCCATACTTCAGGAAAGACAGACGATGCCATTGATAAATTTATCATAGATGTTATCGTGTGTAGTGTGTAAGGCAAAGATAAAATAAGCATATTTAGGTTTATATTGTCACAACCCTCAGCATTCGTTTTAAAACTAAGAAGAAAACGTTTTACAGTATCCTGAGTTACTGGTGTAAAGGAGAAAGTAGTAGTACCGTGTCTGTGAAATTCAAAATAGGTCATGTGTGAAATAGAAGTCTTTGCACTGCCAGGCACGTTGAGAAAATGGTCGTTTATATTATTAGGGTTCGTAAAATGATTAGGAAGATTAAGATTATTTTCAAAAAATAAAATTTATTATTATTTTCAAAAAGTAAAATAGTTGTTTTTATGTTTTTCCATAGTAATTTTGGTTTATGGATATTATTGTTAATGTTATACTTAAAATAGGCTGTCTTTTCATTGTACAAAGACCTACCTAAGTAGGTACCTAAAGAGTAGGTTTTTGGCTCTATGTATAATATTGTAAACCAAGGTATTCAAGGAAAACGGTGCAAAGCACCAACATAAGGTATTTTACTACACTTACAATAATTTTAGAATGGCATCTTAACGTATTCTATGTCCTAACGTTTATGGTGTCCAAGTTAAACTTCAGTGACCAAACGTTTTGGTAATATATGTTAGTACGTAGATAAGTAGGTATAGTAACCAGCAAACATCTTGAACAAAAGTGGACGTAGCTCGCACAAGTACAGTGATGCAGTCATGCTGCAAGGTGACGACGGTATTAACCAATGACGCGAATCCTTCAATCCCGTGATTGGTTTGTTGTCGCGCCTCGCATAGGTATACCACTAAAGAGACCTCAAAACGCATTCTGTGCATTTTTCAATATGTTCGGCGGCTGATTAGGTATAGGTGCTTAGATCATCATTTAATCAGGCTTATAATTATTATTATAAGCTTGTATTGTCCTACTGCAAGGCCTCTCTACTCTCCTGCTACTTCTCTCTGTCTAGAGCTGCTGATCACAATGTCATGACTGCTGATTACGAAGCTCACAATATACCCGAAGTTTGGAAATAGGCGGTGTTTACACTAAATCAGATCCAACTTCTAACAAAAAAATGCAAATAGCTTAGAAGATTGGATAAATAGCTGGCTGGTGGATCAGACAGCGGCGTAAGAATAGGGTGTTATTATGGGCAAAATGCCTTTAGCCATAGTGGCCATGAGCATAGTATCCTAATATTTATTATTACCTACATCATAGCCACGAGCCTCAAACGGAATAGTTACGCCACTGGGATCAGACATGCCATTGTAATTTCTATTATCATTTATTATTATCACCGTGATTAGATGATTAAAATCATTTGATTATTACGCATAAATTCCACAATCTGAAATTCATAGTGGATAGCCGGTCGGAATCGAAATCAGCTCGTGTGTTACAAGTCCGTTGAATTCTCACTTTTCTATAAATGCTCAAAAATATATATATATATAAAACATGTCTTTCTATAGGCGTACAAATGTACACCCTACACAATATGAATGCGAACCATTTTGATAGCAATTTGAAATTTGATCCGGCTGCCGTTTGTTCTTCTCGATGCAGATTATTATATAAGACATTTATGTTTATGACTAACCAAATCCATTAGATTCACATAAAAATACTTTAATTCGTAGCCAAGTCGTAGGAAACATTTTTTTTAACATACCTACTACTTGGGAGGCAAACTAGCATACGGCCCGCCTGATGGTAAGCAGTTACCGTAGCCTATGGACGCCTGCAACATCAGGGGTACATTGTAGTGCATATTGGTTTGTTCACAATAGTAGCGTATATATAAACAAATTGTGTAATGCATTTCTACTGGGGTAGGTACTGCAGTAAATGTCCTTCTGGTCTTCAGGACAGTTTTTTTTATACTACTTGGGAGGCAAACAAGCATGCGGCCAGCCTGATGTTAAGCAGATACCGTAGCCTATGGACGCTTGAGGTATCACTTGCGTGTTGCCAGCCTATTTTTTTACACCAAGGCTCTAAGATGGAGTATCCCCAGGATAGGAAAACGTTTCTTTCAAAGCGCATCCCTAGATGATCCTTGGAGATCTGCTTTTTTGCATTTCACCCTACAGAAAACAGAACCTGGATTTAAATTGAATTGAATTGTTTTTTTTTTCATTACCAATGGTGGCACTGAAACAAGCCCACCTAATGGTGAATGGTAACCATGGAAAGACATACAGCCAACCCGCTTACGGGAAGCTATTGGTAAGTTAGTGCTTTCTTTTCTCATCGCAGCAGGTAGTTCATTCCAGAGCCTACACTTACGTGGGCAGAAAGAACCTACTAGACAAAATCGTACTCAAAAGTCGCCTGGCTGAAACCGTACAATGGCATCCTTAGGTATAGCGATTTATTTACTACTATTTTTAGCCCGTGACACAATTAACGGGTACAGTGTTTTGTTCTGGATAAAAGTCTATCCAGACCACATGAACCTTATATATTAATATCTGTGCCAAATTTCATCAGAGACAGAGAGCAAGAACGCCACTCTTTTCATTTTTCGCAATCATCATATTACTTTACTTAGATTTTAATTTGAATGTTGAACAATGGTACCTATCCTTAATGTTAGGTGAAAAAGTTGACATTTTAGATATTTTCAAATTAAGATCGAATATAAACCATGGTACAGCCAGGGCCGGATTTAAACTCAGCGCCGCCCCAGGACACTGTAAAAATACCACCCTATTATAGTTATCATTAGATTTGTAACAATTTTGTTCTCTTAATTTTTATTTTTTTATACTACTTGGGTGGCAAACAAGCCTACGGCCCGCCTGATGTTAAGCAGTTACCGTAGGCGATGGACGCTTGCAATACCAGAGGTATCACTTGCGTGTTGCCAACCCATTTTTTTACACCAGGGCTTAAATCTAAGAGTGTCCCTGGGATAGGAATATGTTTTTTTACAAATCACATCCCTAAATGAGCGCTGGAGACCTGATAATTATAATTAATAATGGAAAACTGATTTATTTTAACTTAGAGAAGTTTTTACTTTGATGACATGGGTGGCAAAATTTTGAGCGTAAGAGAAAATATGATTCACATTATCGAAAGTAATATATATTTTTCTCCTATGCTCCGATTTTTTCCGCCCTGGGCAGTAGCCGTGGTTGCCCCTATAGTAAATCCAAGGCTGTGTTCGGCACTTCTTTGGGTAAACGCTGTGTGTGTGTCGTACAATCATTATAGTGGACAAGTTTCTGCGCAAACACAGATGACCAGTACCTACTTATCATTATCTAAACCGAGTAGTTATTACCTAATACAACAGGAAGTATCTTGCGTTATTATTTAAATCGTTATTTTTCTAATATCTCTATATGACTACTGAGTGGTCACGATTCTGTTATTAATCACGACTATATTCAAATTAGTAACTTAGTCGTGTGGGTAGTAAATTCCACCGTGGCATAAACTAGAAAGCAAAATATTGCCTACCCAACAACTTTCGACCCTAGAATTTTGTATTACTGGTAACCCTGGAATAGGCAAACGTTTTATAAATAGAATACATCCTTAAATTCATTCAGTTCATTTCGGGATGCATCGTCAAGGTAGGCCCCCAGGGGCTTACCATAATGTGGATGTATCCCGATGATGATGATCCATCTATATGATCTAGGTATAGGTACCTAGTACATATCTATTTTTTATGCTTATAGTAACTAGCAATAGAAGGGTACATCAGGATCTCCATTGCCCACCGTACCTATCTGATAAATAAATGTCATGTCCTAGTCCTACCTGAAGCAAGTAGATCACGTCACACAACATTAAATCTTATTATATTTCAGTCAGTGTAGTAAAAACAACGAACTATTAACATAATTAATCTAATAACATTAAGTGAAAACTTGCGTACGTAATAATCATAGAATAATAGTCATAATAGTAATACTAATAAACGGGAGTCGTTCGCAAACAAAACATAATGGAGGTGACACTCTTGAGAAATCAAAATGTGGTGCTTTAAAATGATATGAAAACAATAAACGTAAAAGCTGCAGCGTTGGTGATTGCTGTGAATTAATTAAAGTGGTTTTCATTAGGATCATAAATGTGCGTCGCGCCGTACGGCGCGGCAGCTCGGTGCGACGGCCGCCATGTTTGAATGTGGCGAGCACGAAGCAGGCTCTGGCCGTCCGACGGCAGGGCGGGGCCTCGCGATCACAGATAACAAAGCTCCGACGCCGCACTCCCGCGATACTCGCCTCTGTTCGTACCTGCTGTTCCACGCTTATGTACGAATGCGAACGTGACGCGGCTTTACGTCATGCCATTTTAACAATACATAGCCAGTTCATTAAAACAACGCGACAAAATTAAATTAGAAATAATAGCATCATAAAATCACACAGGTCTCTAAGGCCTTACCAAAATTTTAATAATGATAATAGAACTAACGTTTTTTATAAATACCGTGGGGAAAACTACCTATCTTTTGTTTTTGTTACCATTCTAAAAAGCTATTTTAAAATCATGTTTCTAATTGGTATTGTAATATACTTCTATATCTACATATATAGACCAGAAAATATATTGCGCCTAATTACATTAAGTACTTTATTAATTCATGTTTGAAATTAAGGATGTCATTAAATAGGTATGTAATGAATCATTCCTTATTCAGTAGGGTTGCAATGAAAACTTATGAATATAATAAAAAAGAAAAATACCTAAAGACGTCAACCATATTTATTTAAGCTAAAATTGCTAAAACTATTAAACTTGGCTGTAGGTAACTGCCAAATTAGCTAATTTAGGATCATAGGTAGAGCGTTTTAAGATAAACTCTATCTTCCATTTGATACTTAATGTATACAAAGTATTAGTTATGTAGGTTTTATTTTGGTAGTACATGAATTAAGCCTTTATCAGGTGTTTTCAGGCTCTCAATTGACGGCTCTCTTCTTTGCTCTGTTTTTGATCATTAGGTTAGGAAACCTAATCGCCAAATTTAAAAAAAAAAGTAGCATAAAGGTACAGAGACCATACCTAGTACTTATTTAGATTTAGACTTTGTTTTGAGCAGACACAATAAAATAAATAGTAGGTAGTTAGATACCAAAGTTATATGACTAAGTTATACCTAATGCAATACAAAAAAGTTGCAGATGTCAACCATCTCTAGATGACGTTTTTTAAATACACAAACTCAATTTTATTTATTTACTTTAACGCATCAGTCAGCTTTATATACAGATTAGCTGGATACATTTAAACGTAACGTTATCGCTAAGTATAGATGCAAGTCCAGCCATAAAACCCCTTTTACGTAACATGTGACGTGACCATGAGTGATTTATACCGACGATCGGGACCACAATATATCCAAAGTTTACTTTAGACAATCCGAACCCGCCCTATACAATACTTGGTATAATTTATATACATGTGACGGATAAACTTAGAACCTTTATCTCTTTGTTACAGAATTTTAGGTAAGATAAAACAGATAATGTGGTCTTTTATGTGAGTAATCGTACTGTCCGCCCCTCACCCTACGACCTCATGGGGTCTAATAATGTTTGGGATCGAACGTAAAACCTATACCTACAGCTGTTAAACTTTTCCTGGCGTTTATAACATTGACAGATAATCGTAAAGAATGTCTTTATCTTGATAATAAAACGCTTAACTGAAACGTACATCACTGATAACAAAGATAACTTTGTGGATTTATACTTGCGGGTATCTTATGACAATGGTATGCATATACCGACGTACTTAACAATTAGGCACTTATATGTTGTATGTTATGCATATTAATGATAAGGAGTAGAGCTTATTTCATAGACAGAATGTTACATTGAATGTATTACGAGCTATTCTGAACTGCTTATATAATTCCCGAAGCTTGTGTTATGCTTTGATAGAATTGCGTATTGACGTCAAAGAAGCAAAGGCACCACAAAAGTGAGCAGCGGGGGGAGACCAGGTAGTATTGTAGGTACATGTATTTGCATTTGTACCCCTGGTGTTGCAAACGTCCATAGGCTACGGTAACTGCTTACCATCAGGCGGGCCGTATGCTTGTTTGCCACCTTGGTAGTATAAAAAAAAATTGGCCGGCGACCTATGACTCTAGGATGCCAATAATCATCAAGAGGAAAACACGTTTTTCTTATTCCTAAGTAACCCTACTTTCAAAATTCAAATACTTGTAAAATCAAATGTTCAGGCTGTGGGGTCAGCAACGGGTGACTGATGCTGTACATAGTAACCATCAGGCGGAAGGTGGGTTGTTTGTCACCATAGTAGTATATAGGTGCTCCCTCACCTGGAGCATTCGCCTGTAATGTTACGTTACAGAGTCGAGCATAACATCAGTGAAAGAGGATAACCGAGCATTACCCTGCGCTTGATGATACTTTATTTTCAGCTACAACATTTCTTTTTATTCTTCTTCATTTGGATAATACAATAAATGTGTAAACTCAAAGATACCAACACCACTTCGTCGTCCAACATATTAACTACGAGAGGTCAAGATGGAGTCCTGGGCACGGGCGAGCAAAGAGTTTGAAATGAGCGTGTTACCACAAATTGCGACTGCTAAACATTGTCTTAATACGAGTATAACAAAGTCACTGCTGCTGAAGTTACTTTTACCAAAAGGTGTAGCATTTTTCGCGTAGCAAATATACTACGCCAATTGTACCTACAGCCGCCATGTCACCTTTAATAGGTGACGAATAACTGACACACGATACGGTCACGGTTTATACTGCTTGTGTCAACCAAGCGTATGGCTCGCCTAGTATGTACAACGTCTAGCCTAAAACACTGAAGATAGTAACGTGAAATATGGAATAAACACATTTCGTCGGTGGTAGTTACTACAGCTTTTTCGCCAACAATCCATAACGCCTGAAGATATGAGCCAAAATTATGTTCAGGCGTTCTATCTTTGATGTAAATGTTGAAGGCAAACATTGTGAATACCTATGAAAAATCCTAAAACATAATATGCGATCCTAGGTTCGATTCTTACATCAAGCAAAATTATATTTGAATTTCTTAGAAAATTCTCAGTAGCAGGAGGAGTTCCGAATTGTTGCCAGTTGTTGTTGTTGGAATATTGGTTAAAGCTCCGTATCGTAACATAACTATCGAAACGTGGACATCATACATCTTACCATGGGAAATAAAATTGTGGATCACTATCCACAATTTTTTTATGTGTTTCAAACAATAATGCAGAAACTTTCATACGTATGTAACGATATTATGTGACATCATATAGCTAGCTTGTATTTTTAGTACCTACCTACTACAGATATCCACATGACAAGTTACAGTACGGTACCACAACCCGCATGCAAGAATACTAAGTTATACAATACCAGAATGTTAATTTATGTTGTTTAGCAGGAGTAGGACATGTGCGGAGTTCACACGACCGTTGATTTACAAGTTGGAGCGGGTCGATGCGGTGCGTGACGTCGGACGCGGCACGGCGCGGCTCGGGCGCGGCAGGTACGCGGCCGGCCCGACTTTATAGCGGAACTTTAATTTACGACCGCTCTAAATTACGTGGATTTACAGCGCGCCTTTATTGGCCCGCTACGAACGCCCCCGCCACACCTTACCCACCCTTCCTCCCCCCCACTTTTAAGTTTCCCCATCTTGCCACAAACGACTTCTGCTTCAAAAGTGCATCGCTAAAACTGCATAATTTAATACGCCATAAAACTGATAGCGAATCCAAACTACCTAGCTCATAAATCCCGTATGAATTCAGTAGCATGGAATATAAGCACGAACGTATGAATCAGACGGTAAATAAATAAAACGCTTATATTTGCTGCTAATTATTTTTTATGTACGCAGTCATCGTAACATCGTCGTCGCGTCGCGTCTATGGTAAACAGAGTCAAAGTGTAAAGATAAACCATGCTTTAAGGTGACCACTCCATAACTTTCATTAGATGACTCATGCACTTATTTTTCCCGTCGTTGAAATTCCTGGGGTGTTTTATCCTCACAATGGAATGTATCAAGTAATCGTGAAAAGCTCTGTCTCTCGGTGCGCGGGCGCAAGGCCGCGTCACATCCGGCGTTATCTACCAGGAGAAAGCGGATGCTGTACGATGTCGGTGACTTCAAAGTGCCGAAGCCCTTTGTCGGCATTCCATCTTAATTGCTGTTGCAAAACTAACTATGTTTATTACTCTGTAATGAAGTCGAGTTATAGGCAAAATGCGTGCGCTTTTAGGCTGTAAAACAGTATAAATTGCATTATAGCACAATTAGCAATTACTCATAATATTGAACTTAGCAAGCCACTGATTGTTAGGTACACAAACAATTAAAAAACCATGTCCGCATGAACTGAATTACAAAAGCATAAATAAATAGACTAACACAGAAATACCTACTAAGGTAGAACTACGTCTTTTCAATCCTTCAATATTAAGTAATTGATATTGTTAAACAGTTTTCTTTATACACATACATTATAGAGATCCCACGATTCATTTTGTTATGTACTCATAATTATATTAAGGTTATGTAAAGGCACGTTTTTTGCTCTCAACTAAACTATTCACCTAATGAGAGCTAAGTCGTGTAGCCGTGTCCTGAGAAGCATTTAATGGCTCCGGCCCACGGCCCGGCTTTTAACTTCTAATCTAAGCCTATTAAACATCACGAAACCCTCTCCGATTTCTCGTGAATGCATTTCCAAGTAACCAAGCCGATATAATTGTAAAAAATAAAACTCGGGACGGACAACAAACACGTTTTACCTAAGCATAAAATTTGCATAAGACTCATTCTTAAATCATATATCTTTTAACAGCACTATTTAAAAAATGATCTAATTTGTATGGCATTGAAGTTTAAAATCATATGTTACTGTTTAGCCCTTAAGTCGTTTTTGTATTGGAATTAGTTTTATAGCGTTGGCGGCTGGGCAGTAATTGGAAGCGAGGATGCGCGGGCGCTGTAAAGCGGCAATTGACCAGAAAATAACGAGCCCAAGCCCGCGGCTATGCTTATACGCACATATGCCTCTTATATACAGCTGCCGTGCGGCAACATGTTTATTATTCTTTTAAATTATTTATTTTAACAAATTAATGTCGTAGTAAAATTTTTAGAGTTATGAACTTATATACGTTCTGCCTCATAAGGAAGTTTGTTTAGACAGTTAGCTAATACAAAACATTTTTTTCAAAAGGGTATGTAAAGTACTTCTTAGGTTTCCAGCATAATATCAATGGCTTGTTTAAAGAAAACTTATTTTTATAGTAGCATTTTTCTTTTTCCATGGTAATCCTAAACAAGATAAAGTGTCAGCAACGCGCAAGTAATTTTCCTGGTATTGCAACTATTGCAAGCGTCCATAGGCCAGTAAGAGTGTAATTTGTTGCCACCACTCAGGCCACACGCTTGTTTGAGACCACAAAGAAAAAAAAGCGAGTTTCACTTAATTTCCATACTGCAAATTGACAATTTACCGTCGGAAATCATAGGCAGTGTTCATTACTATTATAATAAATTTCCACGCACGTAAATCACTTAATGCCGTTGGTCCTACATCTGATCTCTCTCCAGTCGTGTCCCACCGGACTTTGAAAGTGAGGGATAAAGAGTGTGAAATGCGGCCAGTCTTTTGGGCACCATTCCTCAGAACTGCGACCTCAATCAGATATTTTATTTATAGATCCTAAGACCTAGACCTTTAAATACAATATCTGATTGTTTGTAAGTAGGTTAGGTAACTTTAATTTTAATAACTATTCATATAAATATCTTATGAAATAAAAAGAGTGCACTTGTGTTTACGCACAGACTTGTGCACTATAATATCCCCCGCGTCTTGACTGCAATTCGGTCAGGAGGATATAATTATTAAATAGCAACCCATATATAGGTATGTTCCACTGCTGTGCACATTGTAATTTTAAGTTTTTCTTCAAATAAGTATAAACTTGGTGCGCCTGAAATTGCCTCCTTGCTGAAATAATTATATTCCCCTCTTTGATCCAAGACTGCACACAAAACATCCGCCGAAACAAACTACACTTTACACTACTTATTGGGTATAAATTAACGGTAAGCTAGACTACCACATTACCATTGGTAGGTATAAATACTATCACGGAGTATACTAAATACTATACTATAGGTCGCCTGGTGATCATAATTCGACTTTATTTACCTGCTTTCTGCAGTCTTTCTCCGCATAAACTTTAACTATGCCAACTTAACTATCTCACACTCCTCCGTGCGCGGAATGTGCCTAAAAAGGGGGCACAAAGCTTTTCTTCACGTACCTATTTATATATAAGGGCTTAGTATAAAATATTTGTCATTCAGTTTGAAAATTACATGTAAAATACGTACCCATGGGTTTGTACATGCAGGGAAAGCCTTTGCAGAAAGTAGTCTATAGTAAAACAACAAGTTCAAATTCGTTTTTTCACAAGCACCAACTTTCTGGCATTTTGCAACTAATTTCGGTAACCACTGAATCATTGTATATTTGTTTGGTGGTCTTAAATATACGAAATGAGCCACCAATACCTTTCCGGTGAATTTACTAACTCAGCTATTTTACGGCTAATTTCGACTAATTCAAAATGTAATTAGATTTCCAGTTTGTGCAATTGAAATATCGATAATAAATGCTTTTGCTGTTGGTCAGAAACAATGAGTCTTAGAACCGTAACGCAGTAAGCTCGGCAAATGTAGCATAGGACGCTTTAAATGGAATGCCGTTTTTGGAAAACTCTACGTGAGAAACCGAGGATCGTTTCAAGTTACGAGCACTTGAATAGTGAATATTACCTACTTTGGGTAGCAAACGTAGATTTATACTAAAATATTAGCGAGCAAGCGACTGAGGTGCGGGCAGGGATGCATGTCTCACTCAAACAACAAAATGGCGTATTTCATCGAGTACCACACATGTGATGTATGATGTATGATAATGTAGATTTTAGGACTTAGGTAAACGGTTTTTTTGGGTTTGAATGAAGTATTGTAGGTATGAAAGATATTAGAAGCGAACACGAAGTTTATGATATCAAATAGTCCAGTATTGCCTAAACAGAAACGGCGGCACACATTTCACAAAAAAAACGGTTTTTAACCATAAAATACGAATTTATGAAATAGAGGCAAACACCGGATTATTCGGTCATTTTCGGATTTCCTAATCACAGAACTTTAAATTTCGTATACCTCTTATAAACATAAGGTTTTACACACACAAGGATAATTGTATATAGGTCAAATATGACTATAATAAGGAATAAAACAATTTAAAACTTGTTTCAAATAAAAATTCACGTGCCAACGGCACGTTAACAAGTATAAATAAATGTGTATCAAAATACAATCCGTAATGGTTATGGACCCACGCTGCGAACGAATAGAGGAGTCCATACAACTCGATGATGATTCCATAAATTTATACAGTGCACAATAAAAAAGCAGCTCGGAACAAAACGGCGTCACCTCGTTTTATGGACTGCCTTACGCGTACTAAACGCACCAATCATTGTTTCGTAAACTTCGTCTAGTTTTAAACAATCAACACTGGCGGCGGCGTCTAAGATAATTACGCACCGTGAAATTGGTCAATGACCAAATTTATTGGGATTTAGCGACTCAATATTGAGCCCGATTAGTTTCGAGGTACACATCGTAAACAGAGATTCGCCTTGACACGAATGGCTTGTCTTGTCTTGACGTCAGATGTAACTATGTCGATGTCGACGCGGCCGTTCACGTACTACTGCTAATTAAACACCAATAAAAGCTTTATTAAAATGACCAAATATATGAATGCTTTAGTAGGTACATTTACGATACGAAGTTACAAAATTAATGTAGCAATATAATAAAGTAAAATTTTCAAGTGTTATAAATATGTCGTAGAGCAGTGGATTTAGAGCAACATCATTATTAGGTACGATGCTGAGAGCAAAGTAGATAAATAATTACTTTAGTTGCATCCAGAAGAGAATTGTGTATTTGAAAATTGCAGTAATTATAATTAAACGGAATGATCAATGTTTTATTTTATATATCTCAATGTATCTGTCATTTTTCCGCACTCTTTTTCTTAAAACTTAAACAATGCCATCTTATACTCCTCCGTACGCGATATATGCTGGGAGTGCTTACATAGTTGTCTTTCCACCTATTAATGTACTTATTACTTTAAGAACTTCACAATTTAAAACTATACAATTTCAAGCATAAAATTCGTCTTTCTCTCTTTTTTCTCTTATCATATTTATTATACGATACCAGTTGAAATATACATCAACAACGCAACGTTTCCAAACCATATCTTCCGCAGAACAAAACAAAAGAAGATTTATGAGTCTCTCAAATCAAATACACGTTAATTAATAAAATTTCCATCGTTCGATATAATGTTCAGAACGCCGGCTTTATAAAGTGAAGTGCAGTGGAGTGAGGTAAGAGGCAAAGTGCAATTTAGATTTCAGAAGACACGCCGGTCATGTAAATCGCACAAAAGAGGTCTAAGAGATTCTTTCTAGGTATTCTTAATTATTCTTTGAGAATGAATATATATTACAATTAGGTAAGTACAGTTAGTGCTTCATTTAACGTACTTAATTAACTGTGTATCAAAAAATATCGAAAAGAATGTATGGTTTACAATAAACAGTTTTCTATTCTATTCTAATTGACAACAATAAATGATTGTGTTGAAGTACTAAGTACAATTGTTAAGATAAGGATCGTAAGCATTTTATTTGGTGACTGGCCTGTTAGTCTAATAGTAAGAGACCCTAGCTGCTTAAACAGAGGTCGTGGGTTTGATTCCCATCCAGGACAAGTATTTGTGTAATAAGCACGATTCT
Organism: Trisateles emortualis; assembly: GCA_947095525.1. Taxonomy (NCBI): domain Eukaryota; kingdom Metazoa; phylum Arthropoda; class Insecta; order Lepidoptera; family Erebidae; genus Trisateles; species Trisateles emortualis. The sequence continues at coordinate 8,285,552 of OX352736.1, read as the reverse complement.
TTGTTCTTTGTCTAGGTGTAATTTATCTAAAGTATTTAGAAATACACATATAATTATGATTTCCAGTTACTGATTTCCATAGTACAGTTTTTTTGCCTAAGGACCAAATCAAATTACTAAAAATAAATTAAAATCTTATTATTAAGTTCTTTTTAAGATTTAATTTAAAAACAATCTCTATATTTAAAAATATTGAAGTATCTGATTACAATAACCCTGAAGAAGTTCCTAAATGTACTACAAATTTTACGTAATACGAATATATAAAGAAGCTCTACGCGTCGTAGCTACGTAGGCGGGGTCGGGCATACGCGGGTGCGCGAGCGCCGCGGGGCGGGCATCACTCTAGCAGCGCGCGGCGGATTAAACTCGGACAAAGGCGACACATGAAAAGCGCCGCCGAATCTGCTTATCACACCTTATTGTTTGTTGGCCGCGGTAATATTACCCCTCTATATATCAGCTCACGTGGACACTATGCTAGTGTGTGTTTATGTAATGATAAAACTTCAAGTACGTAATACAATTCTCTTTGAAAATGGTTACGTTGAAAGTAATTAGTGTTCTGAAGTGTTACCGTAGTGTTAGTTAATATTTACTTGATATAATCGAAGGTAAATATAATTTGTTGTGTGAACAAATGAACAGTCTTAATATTTAGGTAAATAATAGTTTATATCGCTACTTAAGTATGGCTTACAGTAGTCTTCCTGGTGTTGTAAGTAGCTATCAAGTTGACTGCATGGTTGGATGTTGAGACTTCTCTCAACATCCAACTATGCAGTAAACTTGAGCATCAGTTCTTGTGTACAGCATGCAAAGCAGATAAGGTACCAGGGTACCTATATAAGGTTTTTTTTTTTGGAAAAAAACAAAATATATTTTTCGAAGATTTGCAACGGTAAATGAGTGTGATGGTTTAAAACCTCATAATAATATACTCAGTATTTTCTGAAAAAAAAAAAAACAATCCTTATAGCGATCATAGTACCTTATCTGCTTAGCATACTGTGCACACTTTTGCGCTATAGGTGTCTCTACCGCAGCAGGATAGTATTCCGTGAGATAAAAGCCTAAGGTGGGTCAGAAGGACCAAGATCATTAAAAACAAAACTTTTTTATTAGTAAATTGAATACTTAGTAACAATCTTACAAAATGCACTCTCTTTAAAACCATTCGCATTATCATTATTTCGCTTTTGTCAGAAAATGGAAAAATAAAAACTAGTAAATAAACGGCGCGCTTATTAGATAATACGTACCTACCATTTACATAGCCATTACATAACTACAAAACGCAACATTGTCTGTGGGAATTTATAATACCTACACAATAGAAAAACATGGAAGCTACACTTTGATAGGTATATCTTTATGTAAATTACCACGTTATGTCAAAATAATTACATAGTAGGAAGGTACTGTGATATGCACATTGCGTTGGTCGTGCGTCGTGCCATTACATTTCAATAGGTATACTGGGTATACCTAATGTGATTTTTCTTCTATTCTACTTCAATAATTCCGAAATTGAAGCGTCTGTGTGTATTATCAAAATAACAGTTTTCTACTAAATGCATATGAATTTACATGTCACCTTAGCCTAAAAAAGAATAAGATTATTTTAGTCTGAGCATGACACGCCAAAATTTTAATGTTGGTAACGGCTGGACCGATTTCAACGGAACTAATAGGAAAATTTATTATCCTTGAGTCAAATTCAAAATCATTTATTTCATAACTAGCTGTTGCCCGCGGCTCCGCCCGCGTGGATGTCGGTTATCACTGTAAAAAGTAGCCTATGTGTTATTCCAGCCCATAATCAATCTCCAATTTGCCCAATTTCATCCAGATCCGTTTAGTAGTTTTTACGTAAAAGAGTAACAAACACCCATCCATCCATCCATACTTACAAACTTTCGCGTTTATAATATTAGTAGGATAAAGTGATCACATTTAGTAATACCTAAAGGACTAACTGGATATGTCGATAAGAAATAACTTGGCAACTTTTTATCGACAAAGTCACACGCAAACCAAGCCGTGAGCGAATATTAGTACCTAAACAATATACACGAAAACTTCGCCTAAGAACAGAACACAAAACATAACAATATGAACAATTAGCTCTACTTCTGAGTAGAAGAATAGCTAAAATTGATCTGTTCAGAGTTCAATGATTATAATGTGAAGCCTCTTCAGTTAATTATGCAGTAAGATTGACTCTGGGTTGATTTGATCATTGGGTAAATGTGCACGAGTAAACCTCTATAGTATCTATGAAGCAGACAATAAAACAATTATGTTGACACTGATTGTTGATACAGTGAAATAAGAGGACGTGGTCTTCTGTACAGCATTTTCCTTTTTTATTGAGGCAAGATGCAAGTAATTGCTTGCCAACAGACAGACCGTCAACGTAGGCATGAATGGCATCCTAGTGAAACTAAAAAGGCACTATGAAAGTATCTACATCAAGTTTACTTTTGAACCAGAGACCCGTGATTTAGCAGTCTCTCAGGTAGGCTATCATGTCGAAATCTTGTTTAATTATATACTTTCTACGAATGTCGTGTTAGTCTAAGTCCATGTCGTAAGGGCTGCTTACGGTTTGCAATTATAGGGATTAATGCAAGTAGTTGGCTCACACGCGCTGGGCGGAGCGTCGCAAATTGCCCGCAGTCAGGTAACCTGGCTAACTACATATTTACAGCTTTTTATGGCACATAATCGCTGCTCTTATTAAAATTTAAGTGGTTTCCTTTCATGACGTAACTATGTACTTATTTATTATGTATATGTTACGGTAAGAGTGAATAATTGAAGATTATTAATAATTATCTATTATTATTAATAATTACCGAAAATCGAGGTTAAACTGATAAATTAATCACATTTGTCGGTTATTATTAATAATTTAACCCCAGTAGTGATAAATGTAATAAGTGGCCAAGGATTGCGGGGCGGGGCGGTGTGTGCGACGTGCGAGAGGCGCGGGGGGTTAGGTTAGGTTAGGTTAAATAAATAAAAACCTAACCTAACCTAACCTAGGTTAGGTTAGGTTAGGTTTTTATTTATTTTATTTTATAACTTTTACCAATATGTGTCGTGAATTATTAATAATTACACTTGACTACGGCTCACATAAGGTTAAAAACCTAACCTAACCTAACCTAGGTTAGGTTAGGTTAGGTTTTTATTTATTTTTTAACTTTTACCAATATGTGTCGTGAATTATTAATAATTACTACTAAAAGTAATAAATTTCGATCGATTATTCACATTTACCAAAACATGTGGTTATTATTAATAATTTTGTAAAAATATTAATAATTTTCAATTAATCAGATTTACCGTAACATATATATCTATAAATATAGTACATAGGTAACTTATACATAAAACATTATCCATGTTCATGTTTTAAATCAAATTAGCGAATGAAAAGAGATGGTAGCTGGGTGGGAAAATAGCCAACTTGTACACATGAGGAGTGATCGATTTCAGGTAGTAGTAGATAATCAAATGATTTACCATCTGATGACGGTGAAGGAAAACTTGTTGAAGAACCTAGAAAGACATGCCTCCACCAACTCGCATTAGGCCAGCGTGTGTGTATTAAGGCCTGAACTTTCTTAGATTTCTTGATAGAGGAGACTCAGGCCCAATATTGGGGCACAATAATATAGGTTGCTATTATAGCGAAGGTAGCAAATCAATGTTACGCGACGGCGGAAATAAAAGCGTTGCATTATCTTACTAAAGACATAAAATATAATCGTAATATTATTTATTACGATAAATGCAATAAATAACGTATATTATAAAAGCGGTTTTGTCTTAGTACTAAATTTAGATACAAATAAACAGAATGAGTGATGAATTGTCAGTAAAATCTAGTTGGTGTCTAATATCCTAAAAGTTGTTTAAATGTTGATTAGACATGTCCATTTTCTTCTAAGACATGTGAGATTCCTCACGCTGTTTTCCTTCATATTTGTATATGTGCGGCTGCTTCATAATCAAAATTCATGTTCAATAATTTTAACAAAAACATCGACCTCAGTACGGCAAGTTGCAGAATTTTGAAAAACCTTAAAACGCCTAGTCTATTTAACTTAGGTATCTAAACAGGATGATCTTTCATGCAAACTCTTATCTCACTTTTCCTCCCTTAACGACGATTCTTTTTAATCTGATAATTTACAGCAAAAGTGCATCTCATGACCATTGAAATAAGCCCAAACATGGCTAGATTACATTGCTTAATTATGAAGTTCCGTTGCCTAGCTACCGGCTTTATCATCAGTTCAGTTCAATTGTACGATTTTCATTTGCTACATTACATTTGCTTAGCAATAGTTGCTTAACAACCATAATCGAAACTTATCTAATCGCCATCCGCGAAATGCCTATTATTGAAAAGTTCAGATCACCATCTGAGGTCTTCTTTATCAGTTTTACTTCATCATATTATACTTTCTGAATGCAAATATTTGATTTGTTGTTAAAAATATTGAAATTGCTATATTTTGGCCTATATTTTTTGAGGAATTCCCTCATTTCCTCATGGATCCCATCATCAGAACTTTCTTTTGATGAAAATGAGACCAAACTGGAAATATGTCCTCTCAGACAAAAAAGGATTTTTTCAAATCGATCCATAAATGACGGAGTTCTGCAGTAACAAACATTTAAAAAATACGAATTGATCCTCCTCGTTTTTGAAGTCTGTTATAAATACATATAAATGAAACACTTGCTATTATAAAATTGATAGCTAAGTTAGTAAATATAATTTCTTCTAAGTGTATATTTAAACATGATTTTAGATTTCGATGCTCCCGCACAGTTTGCACGCATGACATTACGTAGCACTTAATGAAAGACAAAGATAGGCAGCTAAGCGCTATATCTGCTAAGCGCACCCGCATAAAATCATACTGACCGCGTACATTCGCTTTATCCTGCTCTTTCTTAAACTTAATAAGTGAACGAGAACGAGATAAACATATTTGTCGATGCTGGTGCGTAAAGGCATGCATTAATTCTTATCTGCTATTAGTTGCATTGCATTACTAGCTCACTCTGCGCATTCGATACTATCCTATGTATGTGCATAGAAAGTAGCAAACATCGCTATATACTGAGTGATTTTCCTCCTCGGTCCTCTAATTATTTTTGTGCAAAAATCCAAATGAATCTTTGACAAGATTGTGGAATGAACAGTCTCAGTGCGGTATCACGTATTTTTTTCACGAAGGGTTAGAGTTAAAAGGTTTTTATGGGATCGGCAACGCGTGACTGATACCTACCCCTGGTGTTTTCAAGCGCCCATAGGCTTTGTTAACTGCTTGTGTTCGCCACGTAAGTAGTATAAAAGAATTGTTATCCCAACAACGTTTCGTCAGCTACTTAAAGCTAGGTCTCATAGTATAGTTGATAAGCCTACAGATAATCATATTATACAGGGCAGTGGGAGCATTTCTTGGCACAAAACTCAATAGATACAATTACTTTAGTTGACCAGGGGATTAAACCCGGAATCGCATGGCATCGACCACTATGTCTATTATGTTATATTCATCAACAATTGCTCAACAAATTCTCAGCTAATCCAACCTCTAAGCAGTTGTTTGCAGACAATTAAACACATAAACACCACCGCCGAATACCGCCTTCCACTAAATAGATTATTTCACTCAAATATACATACAAAATACTCAATTATCTGTTGTAGTGTTGAGCCAACTGGCTCCTCTACGGTGTATTGTGGCGGCATTCTTTGAACAATTAAAATACAATAGCGTTTTGACTTCACAAGGGATTTTCCTGCAGTTCGCAAGTTGAAAACAATAGAATCGACTTTGACTTAACAATTGGGGTGCACTGATACCTAGGCGGCAAGCAGTAATGCAGGTAGCCGCTTTTGTTTGCTATCTGCCGGTATGTACCCCATCTGTTGGGAACTTAGGTATTTCCTTGTAATGATAGTAGCAGACACGTTCACAAAAATTCTAAGGATCACCGTCTGTCCTAGTTACAGGATATAGATAAAAGAGTTTGTCTTTGGTTTGCCGCTTCGTTGATATCTGTGGCTAACGCAAAAGCTACGATTGTAGTTCAAGCATACTTTATAGAATAGGGAAAAGAAAGAAAAAAGCCCTGGTGTCAAAAAATAGGTTGGCAACACGCAAGTGATACCTCTGGTATTGCAAGCGTCATAGGCTACGGTTACTACTTAACATCAGGTATGCTTGTTTGCCACCAAAGAAGTATAAAATTATTTTATTTTTAAAATGACGTTTCTACGTATGTATCTACGCTTTGCTAGAGTTAACATTATTGTCTTTTTACAATTATGGTATACACCGGGCACAAGCCTCTTACCTGTGTTCCTATGTTACAGGCTAATATAAAAAAAAAATGTTATGCTAAGTTTCCCACAACACAAAACTGTGATGCTCCTAGATGTAAAATCGACAATGTGTGAATATTAAAAGCAATACCAGGTATTGGTTAACATCAGGCGGGCCGTACGATGCATGTCACTTGGTAATAAAAAAACTGGAAAAGCGTGATAAAATTAAAAACTGATGCTGAGTTTTCGTAGGTTTCTTTCGTAGGTAGATACTTACCTATAGAAGAAAACATTTATAACGGTGTTCCAGATATTTTTTATGTTCTTTTCAAAATGTAGACATAATAGGATTTCAACGATAAAACCTAAAAAAAAAGACTGAATAAAATACTCCTTCTTTCAATAGTTTCATGTAGAGTCACCGAAGCTTCTTGAAAAGCTTTTATACTTGCAGCAGTGATAAGTTGGGAAATGGGAACCTATTTGTGGTTTAATTTTTTCTTTTTTGAAGAATAAGTAACTATAAACTACGGTTCCTGTTTGCCTTGCTTAGTTGCCACTGTAATGTAGGTACTATTTGGTGCATCAGATTTACATATTTACCTACGAATAGGTATTCATGCTATTGTAAGACAGTTCAAGTTTCCACAAGATGAATTTGAAGCAAACAATAATAATGTGTAGGCATGCAGGCACCGCTCAGCTACGTTTATTGACCGAATCATGGACAAAGACGCTGCTTTTACGAGCTCGTAAAACTTACTATTGTTCAGTTCAACTCAGCACCAAACTCCCGCCTGCTCATTGTTAATACTTAAATAAGACATCCATTTTTTTATTGTTTAGCCCATTAAGGGTTTACGTTTGTACATATTTTGACTTGGCCGTCTTCGGATGATCATCCTTTGAGTGTAGCCGCCTCTTTCGTTTTTGCAAAGAGATCACGTGCTAAAATGTTGCGCCTATTTTTTTCCTTATATTGTTTTTAACTTGCCGACATTGTTTATATTTGGCGGTCTTTACATTATGCTTTATTATAAACAATAGTTAAAAATCAACCGTTAAACGCTTTCGGTACTGGCGTTATTTAATTTAAAAAGTATAACCCTAGTCCTTAATAACTTTTACCGCTACAACGTTTTTATTATTGTTCGACTGTTTTCCACAACTTTCTTTTGTTTCTTACATTTTTGCGAATGCAGATGAAATTATAGTTTATAAAGCATTATATTTTTACTAGTTGTTGCCCGCGGCTCCGCCCGCGTGGATGGCGGTTATCGCTGTAAAATAGCCTATGTGTTATTCCAGACCATAATCTATCTCTGTGCCAAATTTCATCCAGATCCGTTCAGTAGTTTTTACGTGAAAGAGCAACAAACATCCATCCATCCATTCTTACAAACTTTCGCATTTATAATATTAGTAGGATATTATGTTATAGTACTGTAGGTTATATGAATTCTATCAGCTTGTGTAGCTCAAGAAAACAGTATTCTAATCTCTCATTTACACAGGTTGTATGTAATTAATTACATAACATTATGTTAGGTATAATGCAATTGCATAATACCTAAAATAATATAAGGTAGTATTTAATTATAATTTTTGACTTGATTTTAAATAAAAATAAAAATTATGCCTCTAAATGGCTTAAAGAGGACGAAATTATATTTTTTACAATCATACAGAGGCAGTACTTAGGTACGCTGCGCTGGTCGATAGATCTGTAAGGTTAAGCAAGCTCCTCGCGGTCGTCTTGTAGATGGGAGACCATTTTTAAAAAAACACAGCAAGATCCCTCGGAAAGCACATAAAGTTGATCCTGCGCCTAATCTCTCCTCGGTCATGTCGGATTGCCGTCCCAACGGACTATGTGAAGGAGTAGTGAGTGCACCTGTGTTTGCGCACACGCTTGTGCACTATAATATTTTTTGGTCAGTTGGCCGGTCTGGATCGGATGCAATGATATTATAAAGAAAGATAAGCTGCCTTCATACTGAGCGGCGCGGTATGCGGCAGGCATTCAATTTTGTTCCCATGTTTATGTATTACAATTATTAAGTAATGTTATTGTTTTAGTTTACTTTCTACGTTTCTTTGAAATGCACCTACCAAGTTTTCTCTCTGCATTACCCAAAGGTTGACTGGTAGAGAATGCATTTGGCATTAAGTCCGCCTTGTACACATTATTTTGTGCTAAAGTTTTAAATAAATAAATAAATTATGTGCGTTCTTGCTTATAAATTTCAAGTATGAATGCGATAGATAATACGGAACGTAATGATACAGTAAGAGATAGTGATATATATGAAATGCAGCTATTCAATGCGATATATATCTACGTCTTTCTTGCTATAATATCATCGTCTGGACGACTATTATTATAATTAGTTTGTTTTGCTATAAAGAGGCAACAATATTTTGATTAGCAAACTTTGAAAGCTTATAGCTTCTGATTTCTTTGTTAATCAACTACTTTGTTTACATATTTTGCTATTTAATTATTTCTTTCACTTTCATCTCTACTTATGTTATCTATTACTAACATTTTTTTTGTTGCCAAAAACCCTAATGATTTATTGTCAGCTCCAAAATCAAAATCCATTTGCGCTGTATCTACTATTTGTTAATAAGGGGCTAAAGTAGGTATAACGCAGCTTTACAATATTGACACCTAAAATATCACTTTAAATAAAAATACACTTAAAGAAATTGATGAATCCGTATATTTATTACGCGAGTAAGTATTAAATACATACCGCATACCTATTATATATCTATATTTGATATAACGACGGCGTCAGGTAGGCACCTACACTATTGATCGACGGAGTTTCGACGTATTTTACAACGGGTTATAAATTAAAAGTGTTATAAATATAAATCTTGGTCCGCGTCAAATCGCATCACATATTCATGCCCCGCGGCCCGCGTTATTAAAAACCTAAATAACCGATGCCACTTCAAAAGTGACCCGTTTTTTGGTATGTAGGTACCTCAAATAAAATATATTCACAAATCACAGTGCGTGATATTTTTTGGTCGGCATAATGTATTATTTGAATAATTTGGAACTTTATTTTATTACTAAAACAAAAAATATGTGGCAGTTAATAATAACTTTATTTTACAGATTACCGCCTACTATGTTAGATTATTATGATGGTTAAATATCACTCTTTCTGGATGCTCCAATGTATTTTATGTCATCGTTACATAAGAAAATCTTGACACTTACTATAGGGCGATTGTAAGTACACCTTTGCTGATAAATGTATATAAACGTGACAAGGGTCGTACCATTATGTCCTTAGGTAAAGCGAATGATTTTCAATCTTATTTAATTTTCGAACACTGTCAACTTTAAAGCTAGCTTTTAAAGTGGACATTTTACAAATAAATCCCTATACGGATGCCATAGTACGCACTGTGTTGTGTGTACGAAACTTTGATATTTTTTTTAAAAAGCAACTTCAAGTTCAAATTCAAGGATCGAAGTCGGAGTGTAACTCAAGTGCTAGTACCTAATGATAAGGAATCTCGATTACTGAAATAAAAACACGATGACACAAAATCAGGGTTTTTTAAAACTTAGTACGTAGTATGGCCCGCGGCTCTGCCTGGTTTAGGATCGAAAAATCGTGTGGGAGTTGTCTCAAGATAGTCCTAGTCTCTTTATTCGGGTATTCTCCTGCTATTTAAGGGCGAAGCAAACAGATGTACTCTTTGAATGGACGTCTTTTTAATTTTTAATAAATTATAATTTAAACTTATTCTAAATATAACATTAGCAAATTATAGGTGTATGTTTTCTTAAAATATTGTTTTTTTTTTCGTATTATTTGATAAAAAATGTAGACATAAAGTGGTTACATCTCAATAAGTAATATAGTGCTGATTTGATGTTTTTTTTACAAACTATTTAGAATTACTATATAATTTATGACCAGACCATATTATGAAACATATCTTGTAGATTAATACTGTATTTTTTGGCAGTCATTTGTCTATAAATGCCAACAAAAAATGGTTTCATTTACACCTCTTTTTCATCATTTTTTGAGAGAGGGGCCTTAAGGATAATAATACTTATTCGCAAGTTTCAAAAACATACTCTAGTCTTTAAACAAACATATTTTGAATACGCAACGAATACCATTAACCTTTTACCTCTAAGATATATTTGGTCCTGTTTTTGTTTCGAAAATTATATGTTAAGTAACTAATGTGAATACCTACACAACAAATTTTATGGACATTAAAACATAGAACGATCCGACAGACTCATTTAAAATTCAGTGTGAATTGCACACGTCTTAACTTCTCAAGGAAACTTAATAGGCGAAAGTAGCAAGCGACGTAGGCTGTATATTTTGTCTGTGTTTATAAATTATGTAAAATTAAATACAATGACTTTGTATCTGTTCGATATGAGCAACGGAGAGCGTCTATATTAGAATATAAGTAAATATTTAATTTAAAATATGTTAAACACATTATTTTATCGTTGATTTTCGTAATTTATTCACTTTTATCTCTCAATCGAGCCTAAACACGACGGCGCTATCTTGTTTCGTTGAGGAGTTGCTATGGCCACCGTCCGACTCCATCAACACACCTTGGACATCACCACAAAACCAACAAGCTCAAACACGGGGCTATCAAGTTTCGTTGCTGAGTTTCTATGACGACTTTTTACTTTGATTTTGCAAACTTATTTGACCTAAACTAATAAACAGACACACTAACAAAAAGTGAAAAAATAGAAGCTTGTAAAATAAAAAAATACCACAAATTAAAAGTTACTCAGCGAGCTATGTAGAGGGCTATGTTAGGTGTCTCTCTAAAAGATCGAATTCGAAACGTGGTGATCCGACAAAGAACCAAAGTTATCGACATAGCTCAAAGAATAAGCCAGCTAAAGTGGTAATGGGCGGGTCATATTTGCCGAAGAACTGACAACCGTTGGAGCAGACGTGTTCTTAAGTGGAGACCGCGGCTCGGCATATGTAATGTAGGACTCCCTCAGGCAAGGTGGATCGACGTTTTTCGCAAAGCGGCTGGGAGTAGCTGGATGCGGGAAGCCGATAATCGTGCTATGCCCTTGTATATATCGTGGCGTGCCCTTGGAGAGGCCTATGTCCAGCAGTGGACTGCGAGAGGCTGATGAAAATGATGAAAATTAAAAAGAAGATTAATTTGATTTGATTAAATGTATGTATTTAGAAATATATAAGTATGTTTATGTTTATCAGTTGTCTGGTTGCCATAGTATAGGCTCTGCCTAGTTTGGGATCAGGTGGCGGTGTGTGAGTTGCCCCAAAATATTATCATTACACATAAATAAAGTTGGGTGTACACAGGTGATGTTCATCCTCATTTATTTATGTGTTGGAATGTTTATTTTGTGTAATGCCTATAATGTAAGTTTGCCCAGATATACAAAAGAGTTTTTCTAAGTAAGGAAATGGAGATCCTATAAGTCTGGCTTCCTTACGGTACTAAAAAACGAAGCTCGCCGTTTTAGTAAAATTATTGTAACTGTAACTTAAAAGCTTTTTTATGTACAACGCGCAATGTTCCAATTTTTATAACAAAAATATGCATTATATAAACCTAATATTTTTATTTTATTTATTGCAATGCATATATAAACTTATATTAATCAAATCGTCTCTATTACTATTATAAATCTTGATCAAGAATTAATAATTCAAATGTGGCCATTTTAGTTCATTTCTGTTATTAAATAATAATAATATTTTCGGGACAACTCACACATCGCTGTCTGATCCCAAACGAGGCAGAGAACCAGACAACTGATAAACATATTTATATATTCCTAAATACATACATATTATAGATAAATTACACCCAGACACAGAACAAACTTTCGTGCTCATAACACAAAGATTTGTCCAGGGTGGGAATCGAACCCACGACCTCTGGCGCGGGCCGCGGCGTAGCAGTCAGTCACAAACCACTAGACCAACAGGCCAGTCAAATTAAACTTTAGATTGCCCTTAATGTAAATATGTAGATTTATTTTATTATATTAAATTTATTAATTAGGTACCTATATGGTAAGTATCTGCCTTCGTATTTTCAATGTTTAACTTATAAGTAAATTCACATAACACGTTTTCTATGTTTTACCATAATTAAATAATAGCCAAAGTGTGTTCCATACTAATATTATAAATGCGAAAGTAACTCTGTTCTTATGTTTGTTTGCACCTATTCACGACTTGCGATCATGCGATGCGGCCTTCCGCAGGCCGCATGGTTACTTGCGAAAACCATCTTACCAAAAAGTATACTATACCCTTGTATACGAGTAGTATACTTTTTATCACAATAACCGAATAGACGCGGGCGGAGCCGCCCGCTACGGCTACTAGCTTATATCACACTAGCTTTATTGGATTCGGATGTCGGTTATCGTTGTAAAAAGTAGCCTATGTGTTATTCCAGACCATAATCTATCTCTGTGCCCAATTTCATCCAGATCCGTTCAGTAGTTTTTACGTGAAAGAGTAACAAACATCTATCCATCCATCCATCCATCCATACTTACAAACTTTCACATTTATAATATTAGTAAGGATACTGAAATAGTACATACAGTATATTTTATCTTGCATTAGGTGATATTTTAAAAAATATTCTGTGATATTTTGGTAGTTCCAAGCCTTCTTATTGATACCCATGCCTGTGCACATAGCCATTGACCTTAGACACCATATATACCTAGTACTCTTAAAAACGAGTTGATCTCAGGTTGTCTAGATAGCAGTGTGAGTGTATGACTAACTGCACTAAAGACTATAATATCATAATATGACTAGGTTGCAATGCCCAAATTTTTTTTGACTCATTTTTTCTTCTGAAAAGGCAACTCCCGCTCTAAACGCTGTGAACAAGCCCTGAGTCGCGGGAGACTTTTCAAACATACAATAAACGGTCACAAAGTACACCCAGACTCGGGACAATCATTTATGGAATCACACAATTTTTTGTGGGTATCGAAATCGCAACGCGCCGCAAAGTGGTAAATAGCGAGGTAACCATTACCCAAACACGGTGTATTTGGCTGGTTTTCCACCACCTTTGGAGCATTAGATACTAAGAAAAAAGTATTTCATTATCATCATCATCGCCTCAGCCGTAACATGTACACTACTGGACATAGGCCTTTTTTTAAAGAGGGAAATTGCCTTACGCATACCGCCCGGGTGGGCCGGGGGGGCAGTTATGTCGGACTCGCCGGCCTAAAGGTGGTAGGCGGCCGGCATACCGACTAAAACCTGATATGACATCAGTGGTCACGACCCAAGGATTGCCACAGCATTCTTGAGCTGACCCTGTCCACCACCTGCCGGCAAAATTCACTAGGTCATCAGTCTTCATCATCTTATTGCCTGCCTAAGCTTCAACAGTTCAAAAGCCCTGCCTTTTGAACCTTTCTCACAAGGAATTAAACAAAAGACATAAGCCTCAAAACAGATACAATTATATATTTATTTATATATAATACAAAAACACGATAAAGATTGACTGAATGCCTGAGGCAATATCTACCAGTCGACCTTGCGAGATGCAGAGAAAATAACTGTATGTGTGGGTCTATGTACTAAGTAGTTACTGTGGTCAACGATTGATCTGGGATCAGACGTAAGTTTAAATTTTTTCATAACAACAATTTTAGTAAGTGAGTTAGTAGGACATGATAGGACAGAGCCTGTACTGTAACTATCTACATAAATAATTTTCTTTGTCTTAGTAATTGTCAGGACAAGGTTTGTATGAAGTATTTTTTTTTATATGTCAATGTCAATAACACCCTTGCAAAACTATATTTTTAGAAAAACCTTTTTTTAAGTATGAGTATACATGCATGACTATTTCGTAATAAGGATTACTAAATGTACTATGGTGTAACAGCCGCTTTAAGAAGACCTAGTCAAATGCAAATTGGAATTATACAATTAAAGTTTTATTAAGAATTACAGGGGTAATTAACTCTTATTGTTTCTTATTTAATGTTGTGACAATCCGGCTACCACAGAATATACTACAATAATAACAAGTTACGATACCTACAATAAAGTTCTGTTAGGTTTTTAATTAATGAACATGTCTTGAGTGAAGTTTATGGGTACGGTTGCGCGGGCGCCGGCAACGCCGACGCGCGGCGGCACGCTTGATATCGCTCAGTCTCATATCTATGACTTGTGTGCCTACATAGGCAAGATTATGGCCAAGTGACGGAGCGAAAGCTGGATTAAAAATTAATTTAGGCTCTTTTATGTTCGCCGATAATCCAGAGTTTATCAAGATATCAAATCAACAGGATTAAACCTACCTAGTTAAATGTACCTAATGCACACGATAACAACTGATTATATCTACTTGTTGTTCACCATTTTGCGCTATAGGTAGGTACGTATATATGTATATACAAAATTGTTTTTGTCTTTGTAAGACAACTCCTGCACTAGAGAACAAGCCTCTGGCTATAACAACACAAATCACGGACACAGAATTTCTACACCAAGACAAAATCATTTCTGGATCATACAAAATTTTGTCCCGCGTATTTTCAAAAATTTTTATTCATACTTACTTATTTGTTAATTTTGAAATAACTAGAAACATCAGGAAACCATGATTTAACCTAACTTCATGTCGATAAACTAAAAACATTTGTTTTGTTATCGTCATAGATATACATAGTACATACACCTATACGAGTCTATATCGATTTGCAAATCTTGGCCTCAAGGTTATTAAATTTGTTATTAATAAGACAACATCTCAGACCAGGCATATAGACATAGAGGTCGATACGTAACGATTTACTATGTAATAATATTATATTTATATCATATACTTACTACAAGACTGTGTAGCTTGAAGCATTTTCGGATGCGATCGTACAGTGCTACGATAATAAATGTGCACAACGGCTATCGGCTATCGTCAAATCGGTCAGCTGTATCACTTGAGTCATTAAGTCTCGAAGGCGTTAATTTTTTATATAAGATCAAGTTTGACCTACAGGAAATGCCTAATTATTGCAAAAACAGGATACGCCCGTAGTCGTGTGTGTTATTTTTGTGAGCTATACAGCCACATTTTGTATTCTAGTAAGTAATATTTTTATATTTATTTGTTAGGTACCTTTTTTTTTTTTTTTTTATTTATTTAATTACAAAAAATATACAATTTATACACATAAGCAGTCCAAAAACCACTAAGGTTTGTCTGCATACCTGCATAACTTGGTGTGGTTATTCAGGCAAATGGGCGGTAGTGGTTATATCTGATATCGGAAACCAATCTTTACTTTACCTACGTTATGTCGACGGTGACACAACGAACTTAAATAAAATGTCGAATAAAATTTGACTTTGTATTACAGAATTAGCTCAAAGCGTTCGTACCTCCAAAGCTCATTCACAATGCCTTTGTCCACACTTTATTCTTATATATGTATGCATTGTGTAATGACGTGTCTAATGATTTAATAGGATGGGCACAGTGGGTCCACGTTCACAGTATTCTCCAGTTAGGCGTGACGTGTTAACGACCTGTGAGAGTGCTGTCAAAGGGCAAACAAAGTCAGGGTGAGGACAAACATGTGAAGCTCTGTTTGTTTTACGCCGGGCCTCTGTGTAGAGAACGCAGCAAGCACGCCGCGGTGGTCGTTTACCCAACTTTTATTTACAACATCATTGCTAATCCCTTCAAATATAATAATCTTTAAACAGTACGATAGTCTTTTGTAGCCGATAATAGGTACTTACCAAACAACCATTGAAAAATTATATCATTAATGAAATTTAATACACTTTTATTCGCTTTTGATTTCAATGTGATATTTCAGGTGATAGTTAGGTACCTAAATAGATAAAGCAATTTTAAAAACTACCTTCGAATGGATATCGAATCGAATATCGAAAGGTAGAAGATAAGATCACACATAACCCACGTGACTTCCGGATTTACATATCTATGTAAGCATTATAAAAGGATATTTTAATGATTTATACGTCTACATAATCTTCTTGGATATATACTTACTGACATTTAATATTGCAGTTGGTTATGCAGCAAAATAGCTGAGTAAAGCTGGTTGCGAGAAGAAGAGAATTGTGCCAAGTGAAGCCGCTGGTTAGTGGCCAACCTGGTGACAGAGTTGTTTAGATAGCCGCGCCCATATTCAGGCTTCTGTAGTAGTGTGATCTAATGACTGTTAACAGTAGGGACCGACCTACAACGTGCCCTCCGAAGCACGGAGACGCGCATATGAAATACAGTGGTATTAAATGCATAGTGATGCATTTATCCATCCATAAAGCTGCACCCTTGGTTGCTTAGTCTGCTAATCGTTTACCGAACAGCGAGTGCACCTGGCTATGAGCACCACATTTCTAAAACTAATATTATGAAGAGGAAAGATTTGATCTTTCACCATTAGAAAGCTACATTATCAGCGGGTAGTATAGGTTTTATTGAAAAAAATAGGGGATCCCTACGAAAACTAAATAAATGACGAAGTGCGAAGCCGCACTAGTCTTTATATTTTTATTAGGTATTTTACGGACTTAAATCGGCCTATAGTTTAATTAAAATAATGATAGTGAGAGCGCTTGCATTCGAACTCGACGAAACTATCGATTGGAAAAAAGTTTGCAGCCTGCATGAGCTTTTAAAGAAGCCTATGTCTAGCAGAAATTTTCGAAAGGCGCAAGATTATAATTGATAGCAGAAATAAATTTATACGACTATATTCTTGGGAACCCCCAACGTGAGGCGTCACAAAACGGAGGGTTGGTATTAGTTTTAGAAGTTAAAACTTCTTTAGGCGCGTTGAGTACTTTTTGAGTGAACAAAAATCATGAAACTGGCGTCATCGTCACCGAACACTTTCCATGAAACAAACCAAAAATAATAATCTAATAGCTCGACGATACAATGCACAAGTTAGGTACTTAGTTTTCACTTCTATCGGCAGCCACCAAATACTGTCCCGCAAGTTTTTCATTTTCACTGAAGAGATAGGTATAACGAAGATAACGAAGGAAAATTAATTTATTTAGTATGTTTTTAAATTCAATGATCACGTGATTTACCAGTTAGTCCATCAATCAATCAATCAGCCTATCGTAGTCCACTGCTGGACATAGGCCTCTCCCAACACGCGCCATAGCTAGTCCATGTAATAGGGCAAACCTATTGCCATTTACACAACCGGAAAAAAAATCAAACAACCCGCTATATTTACTAGCTTAGCTTACCAACGTAGGACAAAATCCAAATTTAACGCAAGTGAATCCATGAGGAACGGCTAGTAGTAAATAAAGCCTTACAGCGATAATAAAAGGCACCACTTTGGATGTGGATTATGTAAAACAAAAACAAAACATTTCATTCCCACCGGTTCCCACCTTACGTTATCCGCCATCTTGAATTTATAATGACCTCGGGTGCCCAAAATTTAAAAAAAAGGCTAAATAGTTTATATTTCCATGGGTCCACTGAACAAGTCACGTCTACAATAAAATTATTTTATTCCGAAGAGGAAAGAAGCTCGAGTAACTCTTACCAAAGTAGGTAGGTACCTATTTAGTAATATACCGTAGGTATTAATTTTTACAATCATAGTATCTGACCTAGGTCTTCCTGTCACATAGAATACCAAGCCCCTTTGTTTAGGTAAGTAATGCGAGTTAATACATCATGTTTTATAATAAATTTAACTATCTTTTCTTTATATCCAAAGGTTGCCCGGAACTGCTCTGAAGAAATTGCTTCGCCCTTTGTACGTAACTATGTAAAGTATACATTTTGTAGCAATAATGTTATTGGAGAACATTCTATCAATGGGGTTGTTCTACATTCGTCACAAAGTAAATTTCCACAGAAAAAGTAGGTATGTGTAAATTCGTCACAGTTCTAGACAAATTTACACATACTTTTTTATGTGGCAAATTTACTATGTGACGAATGTACAACAACCCATTTAATAAGCCACACTAATCATAAAATTAATAAACCAAATTCAGGTTTCTCTCACATTTCCTCTAGACAGTAGCTTGAAAGTACCCCTTGTTCTGTCAAATTCTTAAGAGACGGGTACTTATCAGCCTGGACAATAGAGAGGTCCGTCGTGGCTAAGTGCCAGCTGCACACATTCATAGATTTGCAAGGATAATGTAGCTTACCGCAGTGAGCCCGTAGACTCGTAGACCATCTTCTACAAACACAGCGGGTCCCTTCTGTGCTTAGAAAATTATATTTAGCCGCGGCTGCACCTATATCCCTTTGGTCGTATCATATTGCCGTCCCATCGGTATATGAGGATAAAAGACTAAATAGTGCGTTGTGTTTTTCGCACGCACTTTTGCAATATAATGTCCTGTGCAATTGACTAATCTCCGTTGAGTTCGGCCACTGTGACCGAAATCAGTCTAATGGCGGACTATTATAAGACCCAATTAATATATATATTTTTAAAGTAGCTGTTTTAATAATGCGACGTAACAATTAAAAGGAAACTGTGCCTTGTCATCATTACAACACAATGTGTCACTACCGTGTTATCACTATTATGAGGCATAGTAAGTTACCTACAATGGAGTACCTACAACTGCATCACAGTAGATACAAACTTAGCAGGCATGAATACTACTCTATTATTATAAATGCGAAAGTTTGTGAAGAGGGTTGGATGTTTGTTACTCCTCCACGCAAAAAGTACTGTACGGATTTTGATTAAACTTTGTTGTGTTATAGCTTATACATTAGATATAGGTACCTACTTCAATTTATTTTAAGATATATCATCCATGTAAGCGAAAATGAAGGCTAAAAGCTAGTCGTACATATAAGCCAGTAGGAAGGACGTAGTCGAGCCGATGATGCGCCGGTGGGCGGCGAGATATGACGATATGAAGCACCAGGCGGCGCGGGCGCCTTTGATACTCCTTTCAAAATGCCCTCAATAAGCATCAGTTTACTCAGCATTTAGCGCATTCACGTTCTTCCCGCGCATGCCTATAACATGCTCTAGGGTTGGCGCTAAACAGTAAAATTTTATGCGTGGTTGTTTGTTATCTTTTAAGTGAATCCGGACCGACAACTTGAATTTTGCATACCTAACTACTTACTTGAAGGGTCGTGAAGAGACTTAATATTATGGTACTTTTTATTCCAATATAATATCTCGATCCTTCTTTAGACGAGTCGTACAGGAATGGTTATAAAAATAAGTAATTTGCTTCTGCAGAACTTGATATAGTATCCAGAGATATAACTGTATGAAAACATACTAATAACTTTTGTATAAATTAGCCATTTTGTTTACTTCTTTTGCTATTTTTAATTGTAAATTATACACAACGTTCTTTGAAGAATTTCTACCAAATCAAGTCCATTTTTTAGAGCTAAGTCTTAGGTAATAAAACCCTATTAGATGCGCATCCATCATCATTAAATTTCTTTGTATAAGTACGTAGTTGTAGTCTGTGCCGTCAGCCGTCTGGGCTTTGGCTAAAGATAGTCCTGTCTACAAACTCAATTCGATTAGATATAGATTCATCTAGAACGTCACATATTTATTATGTAGAATACCTCTCCGGTTTTGTTTATAAGACAAAGAATGTGCATCTGCGTTCGCCCGTAGCTAGCTCCTTAATGTTCGTATTCGAGAGATTGGACGTCACACAGTTTCGTTATCAATTGGGCGAATATTAGTATGCAGATTTACGATAATGTGTTTAAATATATTATGTAATTATATAGTAGCGCTCTACCCAAAAAGCAACTCAGAACCTGAAAATACAAATATAGCTTCAAAACTTACTTTAAGCATAACTATAATGACGTTGTAAGAAGAAATTTGATTTAAAAAAGTTATTTCTTTTCTGTTATTAAATTCCAAGACGATAATAAATCAGATGCATACGATTGTTACCTATCTTAATTTTATATTGACCATTCCTCGTGGGACAGACGGGAGCGCAATACAGAGCTGATTGTATCGATACCTAGGTCGGATAAACTCTTTATCTTCTGTTAGAATACATGTAGGAATTGCCAATTGCCTGTAATTGTAGCTAGCAAAAAGCTCGTCTCCTAGTATATATCCATCCATCTCAGCCACAAGACGTCCATTGCTGGACATAGGCCTCCCCCAAGGTCTTTAGTATATAGGACCTAACAAATCTGGGAAAATGTGGGTGTCATACACCTCTGTCTGTCCCATAAAGAAAAAGTAGCAAAGTTTTATTGCGACTTGCGAACGGGTATAGTTTTTACTATAGCGGCCTATCAACTGTATGTAATTTGTAAAACAAAATGTTATAATCTATGCTATTACATAATACATATTACAAATGCGAAAGTTTAGATGGATGGATGGATGTTTGTTAGTCAATCACGCCAAAACAGCTGAAGGGATCTGTATAAAATTTGGCACAGAGTCAGATTACAGTCTGGAATAACACATCATCATCATCATCGTCGTTCCCTCACAGCTGAGGATCGCGACCACATACGACACAATACACATAGGCTACTTTTTATCCCGGCAATGCCACTATTTCCGTGGGGCAAAGCCACGGGTGCAAACTAGTTATTTATTTGAAAAAAAATATAATTATCAAATCTACACTAATATTTTAAAGAGGTAAAGTTTGTAAGGTTCTAGGGGGTAATCTCTGGATCTACTAAATCGATTCTGACAATTCTTTTATTTATAGAAAGCCACATTATTTGTATGTATCATAGGCTATGCACTAACCCGAAAATGCCCAACGAAGTCACGGGTCAGCTCGTATCAAAGATAGTCAAATGCTAAACTATATTCCCGTCTCCTGAATGAAGTGTGAACCCTGCACTCATTTCCGTTACTGACAACAATGTTAAGTCAGTATTATGGGTCTAATTTAAACGTAAGCGTTTATCCAGCATTACGTTACTTCCGTTGCATTCAAATATTAAAAGTCAATTCATGAATGTTTCATTCATGCTTCTATGTTCACTGTTTGTTGTCACTCACTTATTGTCACACACTCACACCTAACAAATTAAGGCTCTGTCTCTGTGTTTGTATAGGCGTCTTATTTATAGTTTGTACCTACCTAAATAATTCTTGGTACTAAAGAAGAATTTATAAGAAGCTCTTAATGCATAGGTACATTATAAATCAATCGCCAAATGTGCTCTCGATATTTTTTGTTAGTTTTGCTCATCTTAAGTTTACTATTATACTTTGTACTTTCCTTTACTTATTAGGTAATTAACTATGTGATGTAATACGTTTTGGTCTACCTATTAGATGTACTAGTTATATTAATAATAAAATCATTTATTTATCGAAATAATTTCGATATTGACTTACATTACGGCTCAACCTATGTGGCTCTTCTTTGTCAAAATGTACAAAAATACAAGGAAAACCTGAAATAGGGATGGTTTTTTGTATGAAAATCTCAATAACACCTGTGCTGAAGCAGGTTGCTAGTAGATACGTAATCAAATCTGACGGGTATGTGTCTCTCTTTTTTTACATTTCAAAATAAAAGGATGGTTGGTTCAACGAAAAACGTAATAAACATCAGTAAGTGCGGTTAAAAACGCATGTGCTTGCGCAATACCGTGCACTAAATAGCACTTCAAACGACTACACAGCAGCATACAGATCCAGAACAAATGTTCGGGCAACTTATAAGTCAAAATCAAAAACAAATAATAAAAGTCGATGAAAATTGCCTATGTCAATATGCCAATAGAATATGTTCTCTTCTCGTTCAGAAATCAAGTACAACAATTGATAAGTATGTTATATGTATTCTTAGATAATAATCCTATCCAGCCAACCGAACCGAGGATATGAAATAAAACCTTCTTTTTGACGAATTCTATGTTTGACACTAAAGTTAGACAGTAAAGTCTTTGGTTTTGATGTGCTGAGCGATCGATAGAATTTTTGTCGGCACTCTGTAAATTTACTTATTTTTGTTATTTGATTTATTTTGTTACGTAAAAAAAATTGTAAGGAATAAAACTTCCTAGGTTGATTATTGCTTTGTTTTTGAATATTAACCGCTTCTGATCCCTAAGAGTATTTATATTGAGCCTTTTTTCCACCTTTAACTAACCTTTAATGTAGGTGTCCTGTTTATTACGATGATACTTGGTCATGTAGGGTAGAGTTACACTCAATAGGTGTAAAACTATTTTTAGGCAATGTGCCTGCATTTGGTTAGTAGACTGCTAACATATTGCATTTCATAGAAACTAAACAACGAATAATATAAATAAAATGAAGATGGACTACGCTCCAAAACCCCTTTCTACTGTCTAATATAAAGACGAATGAGTTGTACGTACAATTTATTACATCCTTACTAATATTATAAATGTGAAAGTTTGTGAGAATGGATGGATGGATGGATAGATGGATGGATGGATGGAGGGATGGATGTTTGTTACTCTTTCACGTAAAAACTACTGAACGGATATGGATGAAATTTGGATGAATTTTTACTTTTTGCAGCGATATCCGACATCCACGCGGGCGGAGCCGCGGGCAACAGCTAGGTATTACATAAAGCTAAAGAGTCTCTGCCTGTCAGTCGAGCTAACCACAGGAACTACTTACTAATTTGCAAATTTATTTCAATTAATAAAAGGTACGCTATTTTAGGCCTATATTGTTGTACAATATAAGCGAAGTGGTTCATCACAAGCCTGTCTTATATCAAGGAATGTATCCTCCACATTTGCGATACTTTTAAGTTAATCTTTAAAAACACACGTTAAAAAAACATACATTCGTCAAATCATCATCGACGTTTGATAGTTCTTTGTGTAAAAGAAAAACATACGGGGCAGTATTTGGAGACTGCGGATAGAAGTAAAATCTAAGTAACTTGTGAATTGTATCGTCTAGCTATTCGAATATTATTTTTGAATATGGAAAGCGTTCGGTGACGATGACGCGAGTTCCATGATTTTTTTTTCACACAAAAAGTGCTCAAAGCGCTTAAAGAAGTTTTCACTCCAAAAATACGTTTGCATTTTTTATAAGCATTTGTCGATTTTTCAAGCACAACCACACCCGTCGGTCGCTATGTTAAACAAAGCAAACTACGCCTGAGTAGAACGTGCGCAGTTAGATTGCGAGACTAATCCCAATTAGTCAAACAAAACAATAATATAGGAACTAGAAACTCGTGAACGTATAAAAATAATACAAATTAGTATAGATTAACATGAATTTATTTAGTTTATCAAATGTGTTTCGTGATAGTGCTGCATAAATTCTAACAATTCAGGTGTTCACAAACATTTTCTCATTTAACATCAATCTTTAATACAACAAGCACAAAACTTACAAAATTTCACACAATATATCAACTGATACCGAACATAGTGATACGAATAAAAATGAATACTGTTAGCACCAAAATACATAATCTGTTTAGTACCACAAAACAAAAGGATAAACCAGGGAAATCGAAGTACCAGAAATAAAGTTCTTATTTCGATCTTTAAGGATAAATTATCACGTTTACCTCTCAGACAGCGGATTGTTGGGCATAATCAATAAATAATAATATATAATAACCAATTAACTCAATCGCACTCTTACTGTTTATGTCAAAATTACAAAACCCCAACGAAGTGACACCCACACATTTATTAATTTTAAAGACAATACCGCTTGTGAATCGAGTGATATCTTTACCGTGTAATGCTATAGAAATTGGCATAAGAATAAATTATTCTAGATTTAAGCTATTATTTACAGAACAGTTACAACTAGGAATAATCTCATTCAACGTAAAAACTATTTGCACCTACTTCTCAAGGCCACAAATGCAATGATCATCATCATGCTATAAATACCACACTTCACTGCCGTACATAGTTAGTACTTACAAATGAGATTCGCAATGAAATTTGATGCCAACTTAACACTTTGCGCTATAAACAATTTAAAACCCAAACTACAAACAATTAAATGAACTTTCAAATTAAACATTTTGAACAAACATTATTAACTTTATAAAAATCACTGGGAAAGGCACTTGTAGCATTGAGAAATAATAATTAACCGTTAAAACATAATCAATTTAATAATACTTAATCGTAATAATAATAATATAAAAATATAGTATTCTATATTTACAGTCAAGTGACAAAATTCAATACATTACATTTATCTGTACCATATAAAGAAATAGGGTACTGAAATAGCTATAAGGCGTGAACACTTAGATAACTATGATTAGCACTAAAACAAAAACTAAACGATCATTTCTGTTGGAAAAACTATTTCATTAATAACGCATTTGAAAAGTAATTCGAATGTTTGATCACGCTAAAGTATCTTATTAAAGAAAAAGTCTTAACAACAGAAAGTTGAATAAGTGTCTCCTTACAGCCTTTTAGGTAACTATTAAAATAGTACCTAAGAGTATTAATTGTATAGTTTATTATTGATCTCATTTAGACGCACACGATTGCACTTAAATCACTTTATTTTGTCGTAGTAATGATGCACTGACATCGGCCTGTCAAGCCATTGTTCAATAAAAGTCACTAGGCGTAGTTGTCACTGTGCTCACAATAGTGTTGTGGTCACAGGAGCGGGACTGGCGGCACCCCAGGGACTAGTGGCTCGGGGACACCTTGTAGGACACCCTGGTGATAATGGTGGTGATGCATCATACCATTCATCATCTGTTGGTGGTGGAGCATCGTCGCGTGGTGTAACTGTGCGTGTTGGAGCGACGCATGGTCTCCCTTTTCCTTCATGACTACTTCTTCGCGTTTCTTTACCTGTTTACGCTCTTTGGCGCGTCGGTTTTGGAACCAAATTTTTACCTGTAATAGAAGAAGTTGTTTTAATTTACAAGTCAAAAACAGATGAACTAGCGGCCCGCCATGACTTCGCCCGGGTTAATCTATTTTCTACGCAATTTTAATTTTTTCCGTAAGAATCTTCTTTTCTTTCAATTTCATTCATTTTTTTTAGATTTCTAATACTACAGAGTATTGGACATCTAAAAAAAAGATGAGTCGTTCTCAAGTTATGGCGTAACCAAGGGAAATAGGGTTTCATTTATATATACACATATATAGATTAAATGGTATGTTGTCGACTAGTTGATCGTGTTCAGATTGTATCTCTGATTACTTGTCAGATAAATTTACAAGCAAAATGTTATGTTAAGTTAATCGAT
The DNA here is from genome assembly GCA_947095525.1 of Trisateles emortualis. NCBI lineage: Eukaryota > Metazoa > Arthropoda > Insecta > Lepidoptera > Erebidae > Trisateles > Trisateles emortualis. The sequence goes on along the minus strand of OX352736.1, from coordinate 8,259,929 downwards.
TACAAAAGGGGGAAATATTTTATTTTCACCGTGCACATTTTATAAATATCAAATTCATAATGAATGTTTATATTTGTATAAATGTTCTTTTAAAAGTTCAGTGTACAGTAAATCTCGGATTTTACTAAGTAGTTACAATAATAAATATTTAAAAATTATTTTCCTTATAATTTATTTTTACGCGTATATGACGGACTTGACACACATATTTAGTTTTTTTTTCTGATATTTAGCTTTTTATTACAGTAACAGTAGTAGGTGTATATGTACATTGTACGTATTCATAGCAAGACAAACGTCTTCAAAAATCATTATTATAATATGTGGGATTGTTACTTGTCTTTCAGAAAGCCCTAGGCTAACAGCTAGTTCAGCCTTTCGTCGGATAGTGATGTACCGGCTGTAGTGGAATTCTTTCTCCAACTCCAGTCGCTGATGATCGCTGTACACCACACGATATTTGTCCTTCGTGCGCGTTTTACCTTCAACAAAAGATACATTACACATTATTTTTCGTTTTCATGTAAACAATTTTGTAGGGTGAAACGTACTAAATGTACTCCAAGGGTTGTAAAACTGAGCAAACAAAAACATCTCACGACGTTAGTGGGACATAATTTGTCGATTTACTTCATGAAAAGTCTTTTATATTCTCGACGCGAGCTCGCGTGTAATGTACGGAGGGCTGTGAGGGCACAAATCCCGAGGGCTCGATAAGGTAAATCCTAGCGGGCGGGATCAAGGGACGCCGCGCGCTCGTGGCTTAACGTGGATCTACGTGGGACCACACCTTGCGTCCGCCAACAAACCTACCATGTGTACGTTTATGTAACTTAATAATTCCGTATACCTACATAGATTTTATAATATTATTATCAATTTAGATATATAAAAGCAGCCCATTAAAATCGCACGGGCAGAAAAGGGTCTACCTACACTCCTTTGTTATCATTGCTGCCGCGCTGGTCCAATGCAGTAGGTTGGTCAGACATGGCCTTACAATTTCATGTGTAATACATGAATCTCATGAAATTGTACCATAAACCTTTATTTATACTACATACCTACTAAGCTAATAAGCTTTGTTAAGCAGTTACCGTAGCCTATAGAAAATTGCAATACCGAGGTCGGTAATACGCAAGTGATGGCGTATTACTGACCTTGATTACTTATACACCAGAAAAAAATGATAGAAAAACGTTTCTTCACAAAAATCGCATCCCGGAGTTTTGTATAACACTAAGCGGAGACCCGCAATCGTTCTTGCGTGCTTGTATGGTGCTCTGTCTCTTTCTTTCATTTATCAGCAACCTTTAATAAATTCTTCAAAGTATAGGGAGATAAGCCGGTATTCCCGGGTAAACTAAAATTGCAGTCAAATAGTTTATATCTTACTATTTTTAGATGAACATTTAGATGAACATATACTCGATCGATATTATTTATACCATTTTTATGCATTTAACTTGATTTCGGGACCTTGATGCCATGGCCTTTTGACCATAATGTATCTAAATGTGAAGGTAAAATTAAAAGATAAACTGTTATTATACATTTGGCACAATATTTCTATGCAATTTTATTAGAGTAGCGTTTGTAACGTATAGAGTTTTATATACTTCGGCCGGCTGATTCTCTAAGAAAAAGCGATGCCAATATGACAGTTGTGATCGCAAACTGACAGTTGTGTTCGCTCGGTGACGACACAATCTACTGACTAAACGTCAAAAAGGCTCAATCTGACAGCCAGATTTTGCTCGGTTTTTGCGGTGGCTCGGTTTTTGCTCTTACGGAATACCCCTGCGGGTATTAATGCGATCGTGTATTAGGTATTTACCTCCAGATTGCTTGACGTTTCGACTGACTTTTTTTGGTCGAAACGTCAAGCAATCTACTGTTAAATAATATGCATGATCGTGATAATACCCGATGTAGATATACTTCTAACATTGTATATCATGCAATGCGATTGTTAGAATTGTAATTTGTAATGGAGTTTTGAATAATACTAAAGGACAATAATGTTGATACATAGTTTGTACTCTATTTGCTTTACAATAAAGACCTCTTTAGTGATTAGGTATGATAAGCTCATTGAAAACACAAAATCCCCGTAGTGTATTTTGTTGAGTGATATTCTCGTATGTCCTTTACGACTTTAGTGTAGACACATAGATTACATAGTAAATCTGTATATTTGTAAGTAATGGGGAATTCTGTGGGATTTTTTCAGAGTGTCGAAAATGTTAAATATTGTTTACAATTTTTATCTGTAGTGTAGATGCCTCAACGAGTAAAATTACCAAGATACGTATATCTATGTACATAACACTAAGACAGAGGTGAGGTGTCTGCTTGTGTGCCTACCCGGAGTGTGTAAATATTCCTTATCTCTCGGTATTAAGAACTTCATAAATTATGTTTGTCACTCGCGAGAGAATCACTGTAGAATTACATACCACGTAACATTCAGATTGTAATCATTAGGTAGGTATATCTATTGCATTGTTTCATTTACCTAGAATATTCTTGTCTTGTTAAACAAATACCTAATGCATATATTAAGTAAACTATTTTAACATAGATCATAACTTTATTGCGTACAATAACTACTAAAAGATGTCCGATCTTTGAAACTATGTGCCTTTTATCGTGTTATGTTTGTGAATTTTACACACTTTATCTTCTAAGCTATTAATAAAATAAATAAACTTTTTATTAGACACAAATAAGGTAATCTTATAGTCACTAAATAACTTAAGACACCAAAACTCTAAATGTTCACAATTAGAATGTACTCGTATTCCCGTCGGCAGCATCAGCCTTCTGCAAAAGAAGTATCAAAAAGTCGCCTTACATTAGAAAGACGCAAATACATACCTACCTACTTAGTCAATTATTTTTAAAAGTAACTAAGAAAATTATTTATAAGGTACGCTATAAATACTTTTATTAGTTTCTGACAGATCATACAATATAATACACAGATTATACTTACAACATAATAAAAGCATATTGTCTTTCCTATAGCGGCCATGGCGGGTCAGAGGACGACATGTTGACATGTTGTCCTACACCTTCAAACTTTAAAGATAACTCTTAAAAGTGCCCCAATGACAGAAAATTATAACTTAAATAAATTTCCGGTTAAAGGAGCAAACAAAAGGGGATGGCTGATAACTGGTACGGCAAACAATGCGTTCCATCTATAGATGTTTGATAGGAGGCGCTAAATGATACCACAAATGTACGTCCTGAATACAATTTGATTTCATTTTTGAATCGGTTTCGCTTTTAACAAAGGTATTTCGTAATTATTGATATAACAGTTAGGTTCACTATTTATTTATTTATAACTTTATACACACATTTGGTATAGGTGAACTTGCCTGAGGAATCATCTGACCAGTCAACCCTCACGAGCGATGCAGAGATATACAAAGTAGGCGCATATTAGGATGAAGAGTCTTAGATAGCTATATGTATCTAATATCTAACATAGGTATTTAGTCAATTAATTTATTAATTTAATAAAACGATATAGTTCTAAAGGATATGAGAGAATTCGGTTTTTAAAGATGATGTCAAGGATAGAGCACCGCCACCACAGAAATAGATCGAGTCGCCACCGTGGAGAAGAGTGACACGAAATGTGTTGACCGCACATAATACATAATAACATATAGACAGGAAACTTATGTATTGTTATATTAACTAACCTATGACACAGGCAAACACTACAGCCATTGCCATTGGTTTTGTCTGTGTTATACATGCCTAAGAATAATAAATGCTCTTAAGCCTCTCTGCACAGAGGGCCAGCATGCTACCAAACATGGTAGCATGCTGGCCCTCTGTGCAGAGAGGCACAACTCTAGGTAATTCTATCATATTTGACAGCAGTCAAATATTATAGAATTACCTACAGTTGAGTGTATCAGACAAAACATGATATGTATAAGTTCGTCTGCATCCCTTTATTTTGCTTTACATGTAATTAATCATATAAATACATGACCTACTAAATAATTATCATACTTATTTATCATTATATAGATTTATATATATAAAATTTAACTAAGAATGAAATAGAAAATATTTTATTGTTCAATGGGCGGCCTTATCGCTAAAAGCAATTTCTATAATATACTATCCTTACACTAGCAATAGCTATTACAATAAAAATCGAAAAATCGACATTGCTTCCTCTAAAAACTAAACTAAACATCAGTTAATCGATCACCATAGAAAAGTTAAGTATAAAAATAACATTTGACCGGCTTTTATTAAAATAATTTACTACTTTATCTTTATGAATACGACCCCACTCAAAACTCAAAGGTTGGAATGACAATTTTATAGTGCAACTAATAAAGTAAATAACAGCATTATCATGGTAAGATTTAAGCAGAAAAAATCGTTGTTTGCTGTAAGTAAAGATACGGGCGGGCGCGCCGGAGGGCGGCGGCAAAAATGTTTAGTCAGCGGTTATCATGGACAAATAGGTGCATAGCCAAGATAGCCCAACCGACAGATAAACTAGACAACGTTAGGAGAAGTCTGAGTATAGGTCTTCAGTGCTCATTTAGGAACAACACAACACAACTGTTTTTTAAATAACGTTTTCCTTATACTACGGGTAACGATAACTCAAAAATCTCGTGTTACAATCTATAATTATATTTTAAGAGAGGTAGGGTACCATACTAGCATGCAAGCCGGGCTGGATAAGGACCTCCACCTTACAGAAGACTACAGCCAAATAACTACACACAGTGGTGTAGCGCTGGAGACCTGTACTCACACAGAAACACAACTTTCTGTGTGAGTACAGGTCTCCAGCGCTCATTTAGGGATGCGTTTTGAAAGAAACGTATCCTATCCCAGGGATACTCCCATCATAAACCCCTGGTGTAAAAAAATAGGTTGGCAACACGCAAGTGATACTTCTGGTATTGCAAGCGTCCATAGGCTACGGTAACTGCTTAACATCAGGCGGGCCGTATGCTTGTTTGCCACCTAAGCAGTATAAAAAAATGAAACCCTCCCAAATATATGTGCTCATAACTTTCTTTTTTTGTATTTGTTATTGTCAGGACAAGGTTTGTATAGAAGAAAATTAAAAGAAAATATTCAAGATAAAAAATATGGCGGGACGAAGTTCGCCGTGTCAGCTAATATGAAATAATCGACAACGTGTGAATAATGCTCTTGTGTTGCAAGCGTCCATAGGCTACGGGTAACAGCTTACCATCAAACCACGAGCTTTTTATCACCGTGGTAGTAAGAATAAGTAATGTCGTGTAAGTATTTATTTTCATTCACTAAAAATCATATTTTCCCACAGTAAATCACCCCAATAAAGTACAATTTATAACAATAATATAAAAGTATTTGTTAATATGTATAGCATACTTATATTACTGTTACATTATAGGAATTATGATAACGGAGCGCACTCATTTGTTTGTTGATAAAACTATAGCGCGCTCGAAACGTTTACAAAGTTGAAAATGAAAATAAAGGAAAAATTTGCAACATTTGTTCTGCTCCTTTACCACAATAAGATTTGCTGGTAGAAAACTCATTATCAGTAAACTTTTCTTTGCTCATGATATTTTTGAAGAAAATATACATAGTGAAATATTTTCTTGTGAGTACAATAAAGAAGCTTAGCTTAGAACGTTGGCAGTAAAGTAGTGCTTTATTTACGCTTTATACGTTTTCCAAAGCTGTCATGCTATCTTTATCGTAAGATGACATAATGAGATTTGCTTAAAAACTTGCACGTACGTTGTAATTTTGTTCTTATTGTCTACTGCTTATTTCGTAATTAACAGATAGGTATTAATGTAGGCAACAAATTTTGTTATCCTTACTAATATTATAAATGTGAAAGTGAATATGGATAGATGGATGGATGGATGGATGTTTGTTACTCTTTCACGTAAAAACTACTGAACGGATCTGGATGAAATTTGGCACAAATATAGATTATGGTCTAGAATAATACATATGCTACTTTTTACAGCGATAACCGACACCCACGCGAGCGGGGCCGCGGGCAAAGCTAGTATCTAAATAAAGTAGATTTACCTTACTAATATTATAAATGTGAAAGTTTGTGAGTATGGATAGATGGATGGATGTTTGTTACTCTTTCACGTAAAAACTACTGAATGAAGTAGATTATGTTATTATTGTAGTAAAAACTATGCTGACTTTTGTTTATATTTTACGTTCATAAGTATTCATGTATTTGATCTAAATAAATAAATGACTTTGTTTGAGTTAAAATTGAAGTGGTGGCGCGGGATACGAGAGGTTCAAAATAATAATCAATACATACCTACCTATCAATGTTTACAGTCGCAAAGATTTCGCCATAATATATATCCTTGGGCAGACATTGATGGCTATTTATATTTCGGTAACTATCAAAGCATTAATGAATTATTATCGAAACAAAACTAATAAAACAATAGCCAAGATGGCTGGAATGTAAAGCATGACGTCAGTTATTGATAAATAAAGGATTACACATGTATTAATTTATATCATTGCGGATTGCTTGTCGAACATGTACTCGGGTTTAATTGTAAAACGAAAACTATTAATCGGCTGTTATCAGCGACGGCCGCGGCTTTGTCGGCCTGCCGAAATCCCGCTTTCAGTTAACGCGCGATAATCGCGAGTCGGTCTCGATAGCGGTGTCTTTGAACGTGTTGACTCAAATATTCGTCATATCACGCAGTTGCCTTCTTGTAAGCGCCTGTAATGCGTTTTTGATGGACGAGGGCGCGCCCGCTATCGCCTATCGCAACGATATAACACTTCCAAAGAATAATTTCAATGCTCCCTCTTCAGATGAAACTGATCTCTCCATTTGATTTGATTTTAGAGATTGTGTCTTGTGAATTTATCAATATTATGAATACCAATAAATGTTGTTTAACATTATATGTTTGTTAGGGGAGAATGAATTAAAATCATTCCAGCGAACCCTGTACTCTCCCGAGGGAAAGGAACCGGCGTTTGGCTGGAAGGGCTCACGGAGGGCGGGCCATAAAGTGGCTCCGGTTAACTTTATATCCTGTTTTACTTCCACTTAGGGTTCGGTTGGTCGTCATATCCGTGGCGATCGAGCACGGTGCGTGATAGCTGCGTATTTTCCAAACATTTCAGCACAGATTAAATAATTAATAGTTAATTCTACCCTTTTTGTTGGAAACATGTAATGCCACAATAACGGCCGTTTATTAAAAAAAATAGTCATAGTTGCATCGCAAACTTCAGTGATATATCCAAACGAATATGTAAGATGAGAACTACTAGGTACCAACTACATCAGTAGCGGCTCGTTAAGTCTGTTAGTAGCGAATTATGAAACTAATAACGCTTTATTTATAAACATTAACATGAGCAACTTTTTGATTGCAATATTATTTAAATCACCCTTACTTACCTATAATATTAATGACATATTATAAGCTGTTTCAGGTTCCAGCATATTGGCGTTATGGTCATCATATTATAATTGAAAACTATTTGCCAAACGAACGAAAATATTATGCTCCTTCATCATAACAATAGTGGCACGTGAAAAACGTTTGCGCTAATCACCGAATCTGCATGATGGATCGTAGACGTCAGCCGTTACGTGTGACTGCTAAATAAATGGAATCTCTGACAGAGTAAAACGCAGCACGATACTTTTTATAACAAAAGAACCGATATCTGCAAGAACTGGAGAAAAACACACTATTTAAAACGTTAAACAAATAATCTATAATAATCCCCGCCTACTGTTCGCACCCGGTTTTTTTCCAACTCCCGCTGGGTAACAACCACAGAACAGAAGAGAGCCTTCAACACCATCCGTAATAATTTCTCTAGAACCATTCATGTTTTGTCCTTCGAAAGTCATTTATCAGTTTCGTTATATTTATCTCGGCAAGCGTGAAATATTGTCAACATTATCTCCCGCTGAGCACATCGAAAGTTCGGATTGGTGAATGTAGACAAATAGAGATTTATCTACTCGAATGTCCCCAAGTTTGTGCAAACACGACTCGAAGATAAATAGACGTAGAAGGTTTTGTACACAAAAAGCCGGTCGGGAAGGACGCTGTGGACACAGCTATTATACAAACATGTATTACATGTGTAAACTTGACATTGTATTGATGTAACATAGCATAATGTCTGCATAACTGTTACCTGGCCTATCGCGTGAAATTATTTTTCTTCACATCAAGTGTTGAGCGCTCTTATGACGTTTCGATGCTAACATTAATTACCACTTTCTGTTTTGCTTTGTAGCGAAAGTTCAATCGTGATTCGTAGTAATATCTATGAAGGTATCACGTCATATATTAGTTTATTACTTATAGGTATTTTTATTGACTTACTAGGTTGTATAAACAGTTGTAACAACATTTTATACCAAGGCTTAAAGGTAATTAAAGATAATGATCGCAGTATGTATTCTGAACATAATTATAACTTTTATACCTAGAAGCCGATGTAATATAAAGATTATTTAATAATTCTGTATAAACTATAAATAGAATTTTTCAATAACAATATTAAACTTTCAAGACCCAAAATGTCACATTTGTAGTTTTGAACAAGGAGTCAACATTTTCTTTTCCTGCAGCAACTTGCCAATAGCAATGGTACGAAATTGCGGCTGGCCGCGGTGCGGGTGAAAGCAAGTTGGCAAAGATTTAACTTGTTCAGTTGGGTCCCGAGGGCGCCGTTGTCAGTGATTGTCGCCGGGACGCGGCGCCGCTGCCGCCCCGCGCACTGCGCCGCGGATTAATTGCTGCTCCATGCACCCGCTCCCAAGGCACGCGTTAACACACTCCCGTTCCAGTAAACGCAAAATAACACATCAATTTTATGCTCAATGATAATTGCGCCGACTTGGCAAAATTGCCCACTGCGAATGGGGTGACGTTAAAAAGTATTTGATTACGTTTTTGTTTAATTTATTATAATTGTTACGATACTTGAGTCGGATTAATTAAGATACCAACTTTATTATTTCAAGCAATTATAATTAATTTTAACAATAGGCTTTAATTTTTTACGGAATACACAAGCACTTTTTTCAAAGTAGGCTTCTTACACGTGATCCAAATCAACGTATTAAAGTCATAATAATTTGCATTATGAAACAACGCCATTAATAATTACCTACAAACTATAGGTACATACATATAATATAGATACCTAACTTAGCTTGACTTTGAGTAGGTATCTATAGGTACTTATATTTTTTAAACCAGCAGCAGCAGTTACAATACCCGCAATTTAAAGATACTAATAATACGTGAGCTTTGGTTGAAAGTTTACACTAGGTAAGTATTAAGAAATGGAAAACGCTTATGCAATCCCTACTGCCAATCTAAAAAGTGGCATAAACGGTAGTTTAATGGAATAGAATATAAAGCAAATGTATGAGATTTGAGATAAGTTTACTATAATGTCGTAAACTTACTTCAAAGCGAAGCAGTTACCGTTGCAGTACTTGAAGAATTACTTGGGCATTGTTAATCCTACATCTGTGAAACAGAGTTTACTTATGGGATAACAAAAACGTATTATAAAAAAAGTTTTCTTTAAAATCCACATTCTTTTACAGAAACACAACTACATCATTATGTATACCTAGTTTTTTTTTATTTAAATAGGGAATTCCCGCACTACATTTGATTGTAGTCTTTTGTGAAGTCCTTCTCGACTTGGGAAGGAAGGATGAAAGAAAACCGAGGAACGCCTACAGAGGAATACCAAGTCAGGCTTGCTAGCTTGTTGATGTCCTACATTTCTTAATTTTGTTCTTCTTTATTTAGTATGCTAAATCTTCTTTAATATATGTCACTGAACTTCTCCCCTAAACCATAACTAACTACGATTTTAATGAAATTTTGTGTGTGTGTTCGAGTGGATCCCCGGATAGTGTGGGCTCGTATTTTTATAAACGTATCTCACGTTATTGAGTACGCGCGCTTGACACCCCTGTCTCTTTCTAACTAGGTGCCCGAGACCGCAGTTAGAAAGAGACGGCACGTAAAGTACGCGTACTCAATACTAATGCTTCGTTTATAAATACGACCCTTACATTCTCAATTGAACTCGGTAGGTGGCACTGCTGTCGGTATGTCAGCTTTTCCGGGTAGGACAACGTCTGCCAAGTCCGATAGAATACAAATATATTCAGCTGTTCGTTTATACCTTAAAGTACCTTCATGTAGTTCAAAACAAATAACATTTCATTTTAGAACAGTATAATATATATATGAGGACTTGGAACCACAGAACACATAAAAAATATATAAACACTCAATTCGAAACTTGGAACACTCGAAACTGTTTTTCCCTTAAATTAAAATTAAATTAAATTACTGATGACATAATTAGAGATTATATAATAAATTACACCTATTCTATTTCACGTTCATTAATAATTTCCAAATTTTACTTTTTATTTAAAAAATCGACCAATGTGATGCAAAAGCATTCTTATATCTCCCCAGAATCCTATTGCCTACAGAATGAGTCAGTGTCTTATGTAGTCAAATACCTGTCTAAAACGTGTATTTCGATTTAGGTACGGTAAAATTTATTTAAATTTAAACAAAATAAAGGACTATTTAATTTACGTTGATTAGGTATATTAGGTATATGCTCAAATTCGACTTTTCAATAATCTATAAAATCTGTTGTTGCTTGTTCTTATTTATGCCAGTTATATTATATACCCAGGTCAAGCAAGTGACTTTTAAAATTCTATGATATCACTTTTTAATATCTACACATAAACCAGATTTTTTGCTTTGATTTAGTTTCGCTCTTAGCTCGGATTATTTAAAAAAAACAATATAATATGTATATCCAACTATTATTTAATTACGAACATAATACTTAATTAAATCATAGACATTATTTAAATATCGAACTTGTTTTGTGCGTTGTGAAAAAGAAATAAATTATAAGTATAAACGATTAATTTAATACTGGCAATATTAAAATATGGTATTTGAACATACGAATCATTGAAACAATACAATAAACTATCTGCCAAGGTGTACAACAGGAATTGAAATCAGCAAACGTTTTTTGGATAACAATTAAAATATAAGAGAGAAATCAAGAAAGAGATGAACTAGAACTACCTTACTATCCAGACAACCCAGAACTGAGCTTTCCGGCCTCTATGTACCTACAGTTAGACCCGTCCCCAGATAGAGACAAAGAAGAAGAATATACATAACGTTTAATATAAAGGGTGTTTGGCGCATAGGCCAAGACAACACAATGTATTAGGAGAATGTTCTTTAGCTATGTTTCTCATGTAAGTCGTATCTCAGTATGTTAGTAGATGTTTTAATAAATTGAAAAAATACCCAATATTTGACCTATAAATCGTCATAACCTTTTTGTTTGTAGTCGTAATAGTAAGAAATAACAGTGTTTTATTATTATTTAACAATTGCTTGATCATAATCAATCATAATTTTTTGTTTTTTTTTTTTTAATCTGTCTCTTAGCTTCCAAAGTTTCAAACAATGTGCAAGTTTATGAAAACATTCAAATTCTAAAATGATAAAAATAAATTAGGACTACGAGTATTTCTGCTGTGGGACAATCAGACTATTTATATTTTGCGTTCGACAACAAAGTAGGTATATACATAATTATTGAAAAATTTAAGTAATTTCCAAAAAACATTACCTTCCTAAATAATCTAGCTTTCAATTAAAAAATCGCAGATTGAAAGCTACGAGCTACAGACGTCTATTAACTCGTAGCTTTCAATCGTAATCACTCTCGGTTATTGACATCTTTCGTCGGGTGTTGATTACAATAAGGTTTGATGAACTGAGACTTTGACGGACGTGGAAATTCGTTAGATGTCAATAGTAGCTAGGAGGCAGCTGGATAACCGAGCATCGTACCACTGCCAAGGCACACTTGGAGAGATCTACGTACAGTTGTGGACTGCGATCGGCTGATAATGATGATGATGTTATTGTATAGTATATAGATTTGAATAATAAATGTTAGTAAATAATAATTATTTAAATCTGAATAATGTACCTAAGTACCTATGTTAAAATTGATTTAATCTTAATAATTTTATAGTCTTATATAGGTTCTATAATAAAATGTGTGTTGTTACTTAACAAACATTTTTATTATTGTCCACACTAACATTACAAAGAGGAAAGATTTTTATTTTTGTACTAGCTGTTGCCCGCGGCTCCGCCCGCGTGTATGTCAGTTATCGCTGCAACTAGCCTATGTGTTATTCCAGACCATAATCTATCTCTGTGCCAAATTTCATCCAGATCCGTTTAGTAGTTTTTACGTGAAAGAGTAACAAAAATCCATCCATCCATCCATAATTACAAACTTTCACGTTTATAATATTAGTAGGATGTAACGAATAAACTCAAAAACTACTCGACCGATTTTACACATTATCAACGGGTAACATAGGCTAAGTATATATTATTAAAAAAAAATAGGGAATAAATGACGTGCCACGAATTACCTATATATATTTTTAAATGGTGAACGATGGTGATGGTTTATACATAGGTATGTGGATTTTATTATTAATATGTACGACTTTGTCTACCCATATTTCTGTGAGTAAATGATTTGATTTTTTAAAGACGTCAATTTGTTAACCTAGCTTTAAGGTTGCCACTAAAATTAACTGCTATAAAGTCGTTAAGGTGCGGCCCTTGTTGAATAAAAATATATAATCTGTATATTGTAGAAGCACAGACATGTGCCCTTTGCTCAAAAACAGGTGAATAAACTAAAAACAAATAACTAACCTGCCAGATTCAATAAGTTAATTTGATCTTGTGTGACTTTCTGAGGTTGATATTTAAAAAACAAGTTTCTACAGTTCAGTTACATTTTAGCTTGCATAAATTTTTAACATATAAAGTTTTATTAAAAGTGTTTTATGGTTATAACGCGTCAACACGATTTTTTATTGGTAAAGTCTTTGATATTGTACGGTCCAGTCATTAAAGCTTTATTTCTAACTACTTAGTTGTTGCGCGCGTCTCCATACTTATATTATCCTGTCATTATCGCGATAAAATATACCCTCTCCTTTCCCAAGGAATCTATCTCATCGCCAAAATTCATTAAATACATAATAGATATTATATGCTGTACCGGAAAACGTTGTTTTGCCATATAAATTATTTCTAGGCGGGTGGCCTTATCATAGGATTTAATGAAAATATTAATAAAAATTGGTCATGTCGTTTTGGCACGTGTGACACGAGATTTATATGTAGGTAGATTTAATGCAAATGAACAGGTAGGTAGGTACTTAGAAACATAGTAGTTTTACATATTAGTGTTGTCTTGATATCTACACGAACTTGTAGCTTCTAGCTTATATGGGCACTAGAGACTTGAAAGAAAGAAAGAAAACTCTTTAATTGGTACATAATTACACATGAAAACAACTTAAATGAGTAACTTATACAAATAAATAATTTTCTAGTGCCAATATAGTCAACAGCTCAGCATAATGCGAAGTAACTACAAAGGTAATCCGCGCTGATTTTCAGCTGCAACCCAAGGGAAGTGGAAGTAATATTTAAATAATGTATTTATTATTTTTTTAAATACATAATTAATATAAGATTATAACTTGTACCTACACTCACACACAGCATCACTACCTATATCACTGTGTGTAATTGTTTGGCTGTAGTTGTTGCTTCTGCAAGATGGATGATCTTTATCATCGTTAAACTTGCTCGCTTGTATACTGCCCTACCTCTCTTATATTACAAAATGAGGTATCTCTAAATCTGTAGGTATCTTAGTAACAAGTTATAGGTACCTACCCAAAGTTTTAGCCCTGTTAATCAAAATAATGCACTACTAAATAAAACATCATGTCAAAAAAAAATGTCCGTGTGGTGACGGATTAAGAATACAAATGCCATCGTAAGGTAAAATCAGGCAGACAATATCCACTGCAAGAGAGGGAAAACTCGAAACAAAACCCTATACCAACCCGTCTGGCCAGCGTGGTATAGAAGGCTAATATCCCTCCAAATTAATGGAGGAGACCAATGCCCAGCAGTGGGACGTTTATGGATTGAGATGTAGTAAATAAAAAATAAACAACTCCGTCTATTACTGAGTCTGTATTCCGTTATAAACCGATAAAAATATTTATGACGTGAAATAAAATATAAATATTTTTTTATAATTAGATTAATTCAACAGCTAATTTATTTTATTAGGTAAGTAGACCACTTGGCCCGCCGGCTAACAGCGATGGCAAACTGGCAGTCTGTTGTGATCGCAAACTGACAGTTATGAATGCTCGGTGACGGCACAATCTACTTATTGACTAAACGTCAAAAAGGGCTCTTACGCAATACCGATTTTCAATCTGACAGCTAGATTTTGCTCGGTTTTTGCGGTGGCTCGGTTTTTGCTCTTACAGAATATTCCTGTCGGTCGGTAAAAAAAAGTGGCCCGGAAGGCAAACAAAGAATACGCTTAGCAAAATACTGAAAAACATGGCGCGCAAAAAGAAAACCTACATTCAGCAGTGGGTGGATAAGGGTTGATTATGATCATGATAGCAAAGTGAAACATTTATTCAAATATACACAGGGCAAAAGAGAAAAACAATAAATAAGCACAACATTTCATTGTACACAAAAACTAGTAAATAATCGTCGAATTACTCTCCAGTCCGATGTCAGAATAATTTCCAATCTCAATTCTCTGCTGCGAAATTTTCATGCTGCAGCACCGATTTTCAAATCAGGCCTAGGAAAAGCCATACAGGATATGTATAATAATACAAAGGAGAAAGAAAATAAAATTGTATACCTTATATGTAAATCCTACCAATTCTACTTAATATTATAAACGAGAAAGTTTGTGAGGATGGGTGGATGTATGTATAGAATTTACTCTTCTACGTAAAACTACTAAACGGACCAGGATGAAATTTGGCATAGAGATAGATTATAGTTTGGAATAGCGAATAGGCTACTTTTTATCGTGATAACCATATACACACGGGCTGAGCCATACATAAAACTGTAAGAAGAAAAAAAATATGATGATGAAAAACGCACATGCATTTATCGTTGCCGTAAACATCCACACAACCAGATACATCACACCTACTAAGGAATTTAAAACAGGGTTACACAGCATAGTACCTATCTAAGAAAAGTTAAAATAAAAGCTAGAATAAACTAAATGAGTTTTAATACGTAAATTCTTTCTAATATTATAAATGTGAAAGTTTGTAAGTATGGATGGATGGATGTTTGTTAATCTGTATAATATATAAAAATCTGCTTTAAGGTAAAAATCGGTAAAAATCGCTATAAGGACGTACTCAGATACGGCCTTAGTTCAGATAATAAAAAAGACTGCATGTAAAAGAGAGTAAGAAAACTAAGACAGTTTTTGACCGAGCGTTTTGACCCCTCGACGGAAAAAGTGGAGTGTTATAAGTTTTTCGCGTCTATCTGTATATATCTGTCTGTGATATCATAGTTTCCATACGGATGGACCAATTTTGATGCGGGTTTTTTGGTTTGAAAGCTGACATGATCAAGATGATTCTTAGCTATATTTTATGAAGATCTGTTCAGGCATTTGAAGACAATCAATTAATTTAAAAAATATATTTTTGCTACTTTACGTTACGTCCCAAAAGGTATAACTATTTATACTTTTCTTTTACTTTTATAAAGGTATTTACATGAATTTAGGTATATAGTCTAGTAATTTTATAAGCATGAAATTACGGATGATCAGTAGGTATGGATCAGGTAGGAAATCATGGATTACCTACGTGACACAAAACGCCTTTTTTTCTTTTTATAGATTTTATTTTGTCGGATATTTTTATTAATGTTTTCTTTTATACCTAGATAGGTATTGCAGCGTGCAGAAATTTCACTTTTAACCCACGGCGCAAATAAAGGCCTGTGGTGTCGCAGCAATCAAACGGAAGGTCCGGTTTTCTTTGCTTAAAATATTATTTAATTGGAATGGTTCATATTAATTGTTATGTTTAATGACAAATAGTTATGCCGTATTAAAATATGAGCATTTTTGGCAAACTCGAAACATCCTTACTAATATTATAAATGTGACAGTTTGTAAGAATGGATGGATGGATGTTTGTTACTCTTTCACGTAAAAACTACTGAACGGATCTGGATGAAATTTGGCACACAGATAGATAATGGTCTAGAATAACACATAGGCTACTTTTTGCAGCGATAACCGACATCCACGCGGGTGGAGCCGCGGGCAACAGCTAGTTTATAATAATTACATAGGTATACTATGATGTAACTATATGATTGCAGTGGGAAGTGAGTTCATGTATCTATGTGATTAGTACTTAGGTATTTGAAAAATGTACTTAATATGCACACTTTTCAACTTTATATATTAGCATTTGGCTTGTAAATATTGGGTACCTATGTTATTTTTATTACCGGCAAACCAAACACAATAGAAAAACCATTGTTACCTGGACAGTGGACGCCGGGTGGCGGAGCTGTGCCATTTACAAAGGATAGGTAGGTATATAAGAATATAATAATAGATAGAAGATATTTGCAGCATGAAAAGCAGTACTAATAGATCATGCAAATAATTCCACTAAATGAAGTAGAAATAATAGGTGGTACCTACTTAAAGGCTGTTTGTTACCTAAATTGTGACAATCCAAATTATTTAGAATGTTATTAAAATTCTTAATTCACGTAAGTTAGCGTTGCAAGTGATTTTATTGATTCATTAAAACTTCATAATAATACCTATACATACTACATATAATATGTAGGTAATTTATATAGGCGGACTTCATGCCGGAATTAGGATGATGCAGAAATATAGAATGGTGCATTTAGTTATAGTGCTTTGTTCTTAAGTGATGCTTCGTTATTATTGCGGCCAAATATCATTTCTATTTTTATAGATATAATAAAAATAACGAAACTAATTGCAGTTGTCTTATTTACAGACTATGCAGTTTATTCCACTAATTGAAAAAGAAATATTAAGAAGTAATTTACTGTCTTTTAAGGTTGAATAATTTATTGAAATTCTTAAGTCAAGTTAACATTGCATGCCCTTTTGTGCATTAGGTATATTTCAATAATTACAACCACAGGTTATAACATAGGTAGGTACCTACTAAGTAAGTAAAAGAAATAGAATAGATGATGCTATGTTACTGTATTTTAACCTATCATAAATCACGTGAATGATGTGTGTATGTAATCTTATAATACTTAAAATTATTACGTTGTCTAATAGATATATGTATATGTTGCTATTAAACTGTGCTTTGTTTGCAAATCAGATAAGCAAACAATATTTCTAAATAATTACCTAATTAATGTCTATATGATTTGATAATTAGTTATTAATTATATTTAATAAATTTTTAACAATGTAATTAAGTTATAATATGATTGATTGTTGACTATAGGTAGATATATGAGATTAAATGAATCTTGTATTGTAGGCTATTAGGCTTCCATTTTAATATAAAAATAAAAACTACATTTGAAAAAGGTATTGTCATAATTAGGTAAGTACTAATTAATTATTTTACTAAGTAGGTAAATATATAACATTTTAATCAGATATAATGGTATAAAATATTATTATGTTTATGTATTGCCTAAGTACCGTACCTAATTTTGTATGTATCTAGGTACGTTTAGAAACAAACCTATTAACATTAAAAATAGGCCATGAATAAAATTTATATAAATAATACAAGCATGCTAAGGTATGATAGAAAACAATTAGAAAGTTTAAAAAGAGAACCTGACAGAAATCTGTTACCCAACTGTAGTGAAACATCAAGAACATCTAGAATATTAATAAGTTTAAATTTTAAAACATCAAAGAATCTTCAGTAGAACATAAAATGTGAGCTGAATGAATTTTGTGACTAGATACAATAAATAGTGGGTAGTTTATTTCCCAGATTATTGTTTATTTTTATTGTGATTTGAAGGTAGGTTTGCTTTTTTTGCGGCAGCCGACTTTATCACTAACAATGTTATTGTTAAAGTTAATTAAAAAAGATAAAAACCTGGATTAGGTTGTGTCTGGTAGTTGGGTTTCTTCATCCACTCATACGGGGACCGTGGCGGTGCCGGCGGCTGCGCTGGCCGAGACCCTGGTGAGCCTTCACCTGGGCTGGCGAGGTCGCCCCGCGCTGGTGACGGCATATCCGCAATCTCTCTTTCCCCAGGCTCTCTTTTGGGGAAGTGATGAGGCTCTGGGGCCCATTCTCCACCTGCCGGCGCACCATTCCACGCACACCACTGCTGCTCCTCAAAGTTCTGATGTTGCCAACCATACCAACCACCGCCGTATTGCCCGCCCTTGCCTTGGTACATGGCGAGCGGATTAACGTAATTCACCATGCTTCAATCACCGTCCAAGCATCGCACATACACTCGCTGTCACAACACCACTGTTTGTATACTTCTGTGCGTACGATACACCACACGCGACGTAGTGGACGCGACTGAACTAAAAGGCTGTTGATCGGTGTAGCGAGGACAAAACGGGAGGGTCGTCGGCTTCGGCGATGGGCGGTGTCTTTGAGGGCCAATGAGCTGAGCGAGTGAGTGCGGCCCGCCCCTGCCTCAGGCACGCCGCACGGCCCACGCCGGCGCCGCACCGCTCCGCCGCCACTCCGCAGCTCCGTCCGCCACGACATCCCGCGCTCGCGTTTCATTTGCCTAATTACTACAAAAATAATGAACATCGTCATAATGAAGTGCGTTTACTCAATTTTTTTTTAAAATTTTTCTTTAACTTATAATTAAACAGTTAATATGTAAATTCTTATGTGCCTATGCCACAAAGGAATCTAGCCTATGCATAAGCACCTACCTATCTATCTACTAAATATATATTTATTCTTTTTTCAATTGAATCAAATTATTATCATTGGATAGATAGTTAAGTAGATATAACTTACTGTAAAGTTAAAATAAGTAGGTAGGTATTATGACTGTTATAAGTATGCGTAGGTCTGTATATAATGTATAAAAAACAAATTTAAATAAGTGTTAACAAAAAATCAACCTAATTTTAAATTTAATTGTAGGCACCATCGTGCTTAATTGCTTTTATAATTTTTATTTAATTGATGGCAGCATAATTAGGTTAAAAACACCAAAAGAATTTACTCCTTTTGCGGTATTATAGAGGCCATATTTTATCTTTAAATATTTTTTTTTTCTAACTTAAATAAACTAAAATATATTAAAAAATTATACCTACTACCTAGGAGGCAAACAAGCCTTTTAAACTGGCTCGATATATAAGGCATCAGTCACATGTTGCCAACCCAAAAACTTTTGACACGGGGTTTTATATTAGGTACGTGTAGGTACGTGCACGTATAGGTTCCCTGGAATAGGAAAAAGTTCCTTGAAAGAAATGCATAGGTAAATGACCACTGTGCTCACGCACCGGAACACAATTTAACGTTACTGTGTAGTTATCTGGCTGTAGTAGTTACATGTATGGTGGAGGTCCTTCCCCAATAGAGCCTTGGTCTCTTACTTCTCGTAATAAAATTATATGTAAGACTTCCGCACTAGGGAATAATCGCTATATAAAGGACTCGGAACATTTTAAGCATAATGTAAAACCCCAAGACCTTCAAATCACCACGCAGGGGTTAGTATAGTCACCAGACATTATGGTCTTCTTCTTATCGTTTGGTTAGTGGCCAACCTGTGACAGAGTTACTTAGATCGCCAATATTTAGGCCTCTGTCGTGATCTAACGACTGATAATAGTCGGGACCGACTTTTAACGTGCCCTCTGAAGCACGGAGACGCTCAGATGAAATACCACTATACGGTCACCCATCTATAGGGTTACCGCGCCCTTGGTAGCTTAACTCGCTGATCGTTTACCGAACAGCGAGTGCACCTAGCTATGAGCGCCTCAGCGACATTATGGTAGGTACCAGTGGTCGTAGAGGTAGGTAGGTAGGTCTAATCTATGTCATCATCACCATCTCAACCCTTAAACGACCCACTGTTGGGCACGGATCTCCTCCATACATTTTGAGGGATATTAGCCTACTATACCACGCTGGCCAGACGGGTAGGTATAAGGTTTTGTTTCGAGTTTTCCCTCTTTTGCATAGGATATTGTCTGCCCGATTTACTCCCCTAGTCGACTTTTACGACACCTTCAGGATGAAACGGGGTGATAACATTTGTATTCTTAATCCGTCACCACATGAAAAAATAGTATTAGTTGCCAATTTTAGATAAATACTAGCTGGCGCCTTCGGCTCCACCTGCGTTTACGCCGGTTATAGCGATAAAAGTACCCTATGTCCTCTAATTTCAATTCGATTCGTTCAGCCATTTAGTTGTTAGTTGTTGAAAAAGGTAACAAACAAACAGAATTATTGTTTTCGTATTTATAATGCAACATTGATCGTGGTTAATTAATATACTTACTTACCATCTTCGCATATATATACCACGAATATCAATGCTGCTATTATGCTATAGGCGAAACCAGAAGGCAGTTTATTCAGAATCAATAATAAATTCGAGTAGGTACAATAATTTTGATACTATGTTAAATTTTTGTAAGAAAACCGAAATGGTACGTGTAGCGCTAGTTATACGCTAGTAGTACTTAGTTATTGTTGTGAAGGAAAAACTGCACAGTAAAATTACAACATTATGAGTAAAAAAAATATTCTTACTCTAAAAAAACAAATTTAGGGTGTTTCGGTATTTCAGTGAGAAAATAAGAACAAGAATAGAATTGTACACTAGGTTTATTAATTACAAACAAAAATACGAATATATTAGTGTACATATAAATAATTAATAGATATAGTAATTGAATTAATTATATCTAACATAATTAATTCAATTACTATAATAGGTAGGTACATAATTGTGTTAGGTAGGTATTAAGTTTATAAGATTTATGGTCTTCCTCCATAGTGTAAGTAAGACTCTCATTTCTATAGTCTTCCCTAGTCTATGTTTCTGCCCAAGTGCTGTGATGTAGACACATCAGCAAATCTGCCTGTCCAATAAGTAAATATAATAAACTAGCTGTGGCCCGCGGCTCCGCCCGCGTGGATGTCGGTTATCGCTGCTAAAAGCCTATGTGTTATGCCAGACCATAATCTATCTGTGTGCCAAATTTCATCCAGATCCGTTCAGTAGTTTTTACGTGAAAGAGTAACAAACATAGGTACATCCATCCATCCACCCATCATTCTTACAAACTTTCACATTTATAATATTAGTAAGGATTTACTTATTGGAAGTTTCCCTTAGGTAATTTTGTAATAAGTTTTATATCAAACACTGGCCGCCCTCCCCGGCTTCACACGTGTGGTAGGTATTACCCGGGATCCCGTAAAGGTTTTGTCAGTAAAATATAGCATATGACACTCACAAATATCGTAGCTTTCTATTGGTAAAACAATTTTCTAAATCGGTTCGGTACATCCAGAGATTTCCCCCAACAACGTCACAGATTTACAAACTTTACCTCTTTATAATATACCTAATCCTTACTATCCTTACTAATATGATAAACGCGAAAGTTTGTTAAAATGGATGGATGTTTGTTACTCTTTCACGTAAAAACTACTGAACAGATGTGGATGAAATTTGGCACAGATATAGATTATGGTGTGGAATAACACATAGGCTACTTTTTACAGCGATAACGACATCCACGCGGGCGGAGCCGCGTGCAACAGCTAGTATAGATATATAATCTATCTATCTATCTTATATCGCTAGCAACAGCTAGAGAGTTATTTACACTGTGGTGATTTATTTATTTATATAATAACATATTATTACATTACTTGCTGTTGCCCGCAACTCCATCCATGAAAACTAAAACAAATCGGAACCGCAAGAACCGCACATTTCAGGGATTAAAACAGCCTAATTATGTGCTATTCCCGGCCATTTACCTCTGTGCTGAATTTCATCCAAATCTGATCGGCCGTTCTGACATGATTTAAACTATCATAATCTTCTACTAATCTTGGAACGGAAAAAAAGGAACGTGATCATGTGGCCCAAGAGCCAGTGACCTTTTTACTTTAGTCATTTTATAAGTCATGAAAATTGGCACACTAACTCTCCTTAACCTGTAGAATAATGAACTGCTGTTCTGGCAACCCTCCGCGGCCGGAGTGTTTAACCCTAACATGACAAAGATGGTAAGAAATAAAGTTCAATTTAGTTATAGTATCAGACCTAAAAATTTTAGTATATGATATTGGCACTATTCTCTATATAGAAAAATGATTGCCAGAACATTTCTGACCCTCCTACTGGCCGCCAGAACGCTGTAAATATGTATAAAAATAAAGTATAATTTTGTCATTTCATCAGTGTTGATTTTTTTACAGAATTATTGGAAATATATCGATACCTCCCACGTAAGTTATTGTAACCCCAAAAACAAGATTTTACAGTAGAGCGTTTTAAAGTTATAAATTGAAATATAATCGTCATTTTTTGTAGTATTTTTGTGAAATTTGGTATGTATATATAATTTTGGGTACTTTCAATTATAAGGCAAGAAAATTTATGAAAATATTGGTACTTTTTGAGATTTTGCTCATACAATATTTTACAGCGATGTGTATCTTAAAAAAAAATTGTATGTGATACTTACAATCGTTTACACTGGAAAATAATGGTTGTATTTTATTGTATGTGTTAGATACTATAGTGTACGTTGGATGAAACTAAATATATGCAGTATTGTATGTTAAGAAAATTAACTTTTATTAATGAAAATAAACTTAAAAATATTTCAAATAGGGACAAAACATACTTGTAGAGTTTTTCATCTAGGAACTTGTTCTAGAATTCTAACGAATAATAACAAAAGAGATCAAAGGAATACAAACATAAAAATGTAAATACAATGTTTCATACAGAAAATATACTAAGTATCTTTCTTTCTTTTTTATCTTTTTTTTTAAAGACAACTCCCGCACTAGAGAACAAGCTCTGTGTCGCGGGGGACTTTACAAACATACAATTAACGGACACAAATTACACCCAGACTCAGAACAAATATTTGTGGGCCACACAAAGTTTTGTCCTGTGTGGAAACCGAACCCACAACCTCGTGCACAGCAGTCGCATATTGCGACCACTGGACCACCAAGGCACTCAAGTCAAGTATAAAAAATATAATCAAAATAATGTGTGTTGCTTTCAATCAATAATAATTTGCACCTTACTTTCTTGTACAGTTTTATGGATAAATAATAAAAACTGTAACAAAAATTCTTCATCAATAAATTTACATTACTAGTAATTAAACAAATGTCTATCTCTGAGATCAGCTTACAATCAAGGTTCATAACGTTAACTTCATTCTTTTTTAAGTTATCTGAATGTCAGTATCCAAAAAAAATCTGATAGGAAGCCTGCCATTGCGATAGAACTCTGGTGATCTAGATTCGACAAACTGTGTGAAAGCAATATGTATTGTAATATAGTCCGTAGGAGCAAGGTCTGGCGAATATGGTGTTGACGAATGGTTTCTAATTGCAGTTCCTGTAGAGTTAAATTGGTTTCTCGTGCTGTATGAAGTCTCGCGTTATCATGGAGCAATAATGGTGAAGATCGATTCATGAGTCGAGGCTGTTTCACTGCTAGTTTTGCTATCATTGTTCGGAGTTCGGCACAGTAGACATCTGCCGTTATTGCTTGACCAGATCGGAGAAAGCTATAGCGAAGAATAACACCACGCTGAGACCACCAAACAGTTACTATTACCTTTTTATTGGTAAGCTTTGCTTTAGGACACTGTTGCGGCGTTTGACCTGGGACCAGCCATTGCATTTCTCGCTTACGGTTATCGTAACGAATCCACTTTTTATCGCATGTCGCAATTCGATACAATATTCCTTAATTTCTGTATCGATTCAACAAGGCAGCACAAGTTTCAATACGCGTTTCTTTCTACAGATCAGTCAAAACATGAGGCTCCCATTTTTCATATTTTTTATATTATTGATTTGTCGCAAATGAGTCAATATTGTTGGTAAAGCAACGTTAAACCATGCCGCTAGATCCTGGATAGTTGGCTCGGATCGGCTTCCACCATCTCTTTAAATTCATCGTTATTCACCTTTGTGGGCGGTCTTCCACGTGGTTCGTTCTTCAAATCAAAGTTTCCATCACAAACGCGTTAAAACTAAAATCACACGGTGCGTTCCTCTCTCCAAACGCAACATTGATATTGCAAGCTGTTTCTGCCGCGTTAGTTCCGCGTTGGAACTCGTATTCAAAAATCACTCGAATTTTAGAAGTATCCATCTTTCTTGTCTAAGCTGAATAAAAAAAACAACTGAAAGTCGATAATCGTCTTGTGGTGTATCTAACTCGAGAGTTTCTGGGCTTCGGCAGGTACGTAAAGTAATTGAAGATCCCGGTGATTACGATTGTAATAATCGTTAAGCTAGGTAGAGAAATCCTAGACGGCTTGACAATCAGTAGGTGGACCACTAGCCTACTCCCACCATCTACAATTGACTAGCGTGGTGAAGTATTTACCCAACCCCTCCCAATTTTAAAAAGGAATGTTATGTAATGTTAAGCAGTCATTTCATAAATTCTTAATGAAATGGAAGTGGTAGAATCCCATGAGCTGAACCATAGAAATAGCTAATGCATAAATTATGATAGCAGTGGCAGAAAATGTAAGAATTTTAGGCATACTCTATTGTATGTAAATTTAAAAAAAAAATCATAGCAACGTAAAATATGCCATGTCAACATACAATATAATTTTTAGTAACCAATCCCCAAGTAAAATATTGTATGTATTACATAACACTTAATTTGTTATAATTCCGCAACGTAAATTGTTGTATGTGATTATACAATATTGTTGTAGGTCATTCTTAGCGACGTTAGTTATTGTAAGTAATCTATACAACAGTTTAGGCTGACTTTGTCAAAATAAAATAAAAAATTGAAATAAAATAAAGAAAATTAAATGATACTGTTACATTTTGGAGACTTGAATTACAAAAACTTTCGGATTTATTATTTAATTATTTGGTTTAAGGACATATTTTGGTTTTCTTTTGATTTTTCCTAGCAAGCTTCGGTGGGTTCATCAGTATTATTTACCATATCACAGAGTTTTCGACCTCTACTTTGTATTTTTTGTTTACGCTCAATTGTTTTCAAAAATAGCTAAATAATAATACTGTTAAAACATTAAAAACGTTCGATATTTATCGCAACCAGTGCGGCATCCACCCGATCGAGCGCCCCCGGGCAAGACTATTGTATGTCACACATACACGGCGCGAGCGCTTAACGATCCCCGGCCCCGACCCGCGTAAACAGTTGCATCGACCTGATGCAATGTTATACGCTGTGGTCATAATAATGATACAACTGTATACGTCTGAAAAGTACCCTAAATATGGCTATTTTTCAACTTTTTTAATTTTTAGTAGGTAAATATAGGTATAAAAAGACGATATAGCTAAAAAAAGCAAAATGTCAAAATTGTGGGTTACAATAACTTACGTGGGAGGTATCGATATGTAGGATATATAATTTCAAACGCCAGAACAAAATTCCATCACCAACTATTTGCCAGAACAAAAAATGTTTCCACATGGAAACATTTTTCGTACATGTCTCAGGACAGTTTTTAAGGGATATCAAGCAATTCTTTTTTTTTTTAAAGACAAGTCCCGCACTAGGAAATAAGCCCTGTGTCACGGGGAACTAAGTATACAAACATACAATTCACGGACACAAACTACACCCAGACTAATGTCCAGAGAAGACAACCATTTATGGACCACACAAAGTTCTGTCCCGTGTCGGGATACAATCCACCACCTCTAGCTTAGCAGTCAGGGTCACTAACCACGAGACTTAGGTTGTGAAGTAGAAGTGTAAGACGCAGGTAGAGAATTAGGTATAAAACTGACACTGATGAAATGACAAAATTATACTTTATTTTTATACATATTTACAGCGTTCTGGCGGCCAGTAGGAGGGTCAGAAATGTTCTGGCAATCATTTTTCTATATAGAGAATAGTGCCAATATCATATACTAAAATTTTTAGGACTGATACTATAACTTAATTGAACTTTATTTCTTACCATCTTTGTCATGTTAGGGTTAAACACTCCGGCCGCGGAGGGTTGCCAGAACAGCAGTTCATTATTCTACAGGTTAAGGAGAGTTAGTGTGCCAATTTTCATGACTTATAAAATGACTAAAGTAAAAAGGTCACTGGCTCTCCCTCCAATGCATGAAGACGTTTGTCATCATTACTAACAAATTATAAGTATGGCTGCACGTTTGGTTCCGTGGGTAAATGGTTACCTCGCCATTTACCACTGCGCAGTCGGCCCCACACGGGGCAATTTTTTTTTGTGATCCATAAATGGTTGTCCCGAATTGTAAGTCCCCTGCGCCACAGGGCCCCGATTCCGCTAATAATATTAACGCTGAGACTCAATTACGAATCTACAACGATTGAAACGAATTTGGTATTCTGCAAAAACTTGTATGGAAGCTCAATGGGGTCGTATTGCAATTGAAACTCTCTCGTCACTTGAATGGTTACATGTGTTGCCTTTTATATTCTACTAACTCATTAGTGCTGCCATTCAAAATCTACCAGAAGACTGAATGATTAAACGAACTATAGTTTTGTTTAAAATAAACGTTTTATTTATTTTCTTTTATTTAATTATGAATTATATCGTCCGCAATGAAGCGCTATGTCACTTAAACACGACTTTTGTAAATACGGTGGCCGCATCATGGCTGTGTTACGCAATTGTCTATGACAAAGACAATAATTAAAAAAGTAACTGTCATGTCAATGTCAGATCAAAAAGAAAAAAAACAAGGTGGAGTGAGCCGTGTTGTGTACTTGTTTGTTTACTTATGTAGGTACTTATTAAAAATGTTAGGGTGGTTGAGTGCCTCAGCAACTTGCCGTATGGCCCGAGAGACAGTAATCTGAGAGACATTGTGAAGATACTCTGGCCAACCAGAGTCTGGTACGATCCCGTGGCATAGAATCAATAGAATAAGAGCCAATAAGTATGTGCACTACGCTTACCACAAACATTTAACACTATCGTAACGTATTCGTATCAAGACTACTACACGAATACCTATTTAATACTATTTTAATGAGAAGATGAATATAATGTAGAAAAAATGGAGTATTATATAATACCCCCTGGGAAGATGGAGGTAAGCAACATTGATTAGTAAGTTGATATATTATATTACCTACTCACTGCATAATATAGTCCTGAGACCTTATTGTACATGCACAAGAAATCCACAAACTACAAAAACTATGCACAATATTATCACCACTACTAAGTGATATAATAATATTATAATGTTACTAAGACGGTACCCATTCATGTGTGTGTTGTTATTGTTATACCTACCTTGACAACTCTTGCATATTTTTAAGTAATTATAAGAAAAGTTTATTATAATGCGCCTACCTACCTATAGAATATAATTTCTTTCTTGTTTCTACAGGTGATGAAGACTGGAATACTCCGGGTAACAGCAAGGATAAAGGACCTCTGTTGCAAATGATGTGTTTTATCATATCACCAAAGCCCAAATCAGTACTACAACTACAGTACAATCACAAAGTCACTGCTATAACTTGTCATGGTCCCTTCAATAAACACATCAGAGCGACCATCTAGAAGTTACAGACATTCCTTTCTGCAAAGCTTGTACGAGTGAAAAAAACATGGAAGTCTACATTACTACTCTTGAGTGTGAATAACAGACTGCTATACCATGTCATTATTGTTGATTGAAATGTTAATTATTATTAATTAGTACCTACCTAGTAAAATGTAAATGTATACTTTATAAATAAATATTTTTTTCAATTTTCATGTGGTTGCAATTTATTACCTTACAATAATTAAAATATGTAGATAGGTAAGTAGAAAACTATGAGATTATTATTTTTGTTACAATATTTATTAAGTAGGTGCCTATATTAAGTTATAATATCTGCAGTGGGCGGCCTTAGGGCTTAAATAAAAATATTAATAACTAGTGGCCTGTTCTGGCATCACATGAGTAATTTATTTAATTAGATAGATAGTTCATTTAATGACTTAAAACATTCAAGTAAAATATACATAATATATAAAAGTAAAATATAGTACCACTTCATAGCACTGATATTCATGAAACTATGACATAATATCTGCAGGGGTGGTCAGTTCGTTCCCCATCCAATCCCATGTTAGGGATGAACCTATGTTATGGGTTGGTCGGGGTACCTATAGACCCTACAACTCTCTGCAGCTGTAAAAGACTTAGGTGCTAGATTACATTAGTAGGTTTTAAACGTAACTAGGTACTGAGTCGTCAAACTAGGCGCGCCTATCATATGTGGACCAGTTTGTTTATTATAAGTAAATTAATCAAAGCACTAGATAAGTGTGTTATGCCACATCTTGTGAATATGTATGAAAGTGAGGTTAATGTCAAGTGTAGATGATTGTATGGATTGTGGGCTTTATTCGGATGAAATAAAATAAATTAATGTGGAGCGGGCAATCAAAATTAAATAGGTGTAGGTATCAATAAATTATGATATCAATAAATTTATATATAGATAAAAAGTAGCTACCTACATGATAATTGATGATTTCTGAGTAACTATACCTACTTAGTTTTGTTCTTGAAGCCATGTTTTTAGTTTTATTTTGCACTTGCACTGTTGGTTGTTTAAGTGGTAAATAATATAATGTAGATTTCATATAGGAGACAACTCAAAAATTGTTTAAGTATAGTGTAGTTTGGTGGGTAAATAGGTACATTACAAACCTATCTGCACAACTGTTTCTTACATATATTATAGGTACTCTTGTCAAATGTTAGATTTGAATGCTTTGTAAGACGTAAAGTTGTCAGGACTGGTAGGTACCTATGTCTGTGTAAAGTTAGTTCATAACAATACATTTAGTAGAACTCTTTGTGCTCTCTCCAAAGGCAGGAAGAGAGTATTCCCTTCACTACCCCAAGAGGTTATGCCGTTGTAGTTGTCAGGGATTCCTGTTTTTTTTCTAATACAATTTCTCAATGAATAACAATGGAACATTATATTACTTAGTAAAAAAACAATCGAAAAAGTAGTTTTTGAGTTAAGTACCTAACTCATTAGGTACATACAAACCTAAAAGTACTTACATTCTTTTCAAAAATTATTTAAGTAAGAAAGATAAGCATTTAATCGATCAAATGTTTGAAAAATGATATCTTTAAGTCAATGTCGCTTTGTAAAATCGTAACAATACGTATTGTTGCATGATCGTACTTCAATTGTAAAATTGAAATGTCAAACAAACGTCAAATAAGAGCAGAATACCGATATTGCACACAACTGCGCCACGATTGAAGAGTAGAATAGCAAATATTCCGGTGGCAGTTTAATGAAGCGTCAATAGAAAACCATTGGTCCTAAATTATTAGCAGAATACCAAAACATGTTTAAAACTGCTATTGAGATTCAATTTATATTCAATTAAATTAGCAGAATTGGGGCCCAGGGCTTGTTAGAAGTGCAAGCGTTGTCTTTTTAAAGTTTTCCATCTATCAATCCAGTTTCTACCTACACAGGTAATTATCCACCCATTTCACACTACATACCTACTACAGGAACAATTGAGTTTACCCATCTGTAATAGTTTTGTTAAAAAAACAATTATGGTAGGTATAGGTAGGTACGGTAATGAATTTCTTTGCAAACATACTTATTTTTATTGTTTATAATGGCTTGACCGTAGGTAGGTATGTAGCTAGAAGAATAATAGGTTTCTTTCTTTATTTATCTTTCTGTACGCTCTTTCACACACCTGGCCCCAGGCGGTATCTTTTATTTACATAGTAGTCGGCGTTTGTGTGATCTACAAATACAATGTATTTGGAGCCAATTATCCAAAATGGGATTTACCACAACATCAACAACAATAGAGACTCTAACGAATGTTAGGTACCTAATTCTGAATTCTTTTAAGAACTTGCATAATAAAAAAGGCTTCTTCTAAAACTTTGTTTAGGCACCTACCACCTACCTAATAAAATATTTTAATTTATAAATTGAATGATAGAAAAAGTGTGAAAATAACTATTGTCATGGAACAGCTCCATAGTTTTACTACCTTGACTAGGTAGTAAAAGTAGGAGCTGTTGAGCAGATTGAGTATATCTTGCGATTTACCGTAGTTCCTTTATATTTACTGACGGTGGCTTTACTTACACCCGATTTAAAAATCAGTGCAACAGCATGAAACTACCGCAGCATCTATTCTGAAATCGCACAGGATAGCTTCATCGTTTTTATATTTTATGTTTTAGCGCTTATTTATAAAAAAAATCTCGCTTTCAGTACAAAAAATGTTCCGCCTTTATTAATTCCATGCACTATGGAGGAATATCTACTAAATATTTATTTATTTTTGGATAATTATTTTCCTTTTTTGAATGCGTTGGTGATCTAATAGGAAAATAACCGATTTGCCGGATCCGCCTTGCACGCAAGAGGTGCGAGTTCGATCCCGGATGTACCCACCAAATCAAATCAAATGATTCACTATCTGCTAACGGTGAAGGAAAACATCGTGAGGAAACCCACATTGTCCGGCAGTGGGACATATATGGGTTTCTATTATTATTATTTATTTTCCTTTCTTTATATCGTCTCATGAATCCTACTGAGCTGGGCAGCGTTTGAAAAGCGAAACCATATGTCTTTCCAAATAACGCAGTGTCGCAAGACGAAAGTCTTTTATAAGTGTGTTGCCAATAATCACCTACCTACATTATGAAGCTGAGACATGGTCGCTCACTATGGCCCTCATACGAAGGCTAAAGTCACACAAAGAGTATGTAATTAGTCCAGGGACAAACCGATTTTAAAACCCGAAAGTTAGGAAAATTCTTAGCAGTGTAGTTAGTTGGAAAATTTAGTACAAATTATAAGTAAATAAAATACCAGTGATACCCCTGGTGTTGCAAGCGTCCATAGGCTACGGTAACTGCTTACCATCAGGCGGACCGTATGCTTGTTTGCCTCCTTGGTAGTACAATAAAAATAAAAAATAAAAAAAAGATGGCGGGAACTTTGAGAATGTTGATGAAGGGGTGGAGAGGGGAATTTATCGTTTTGGGGGTTTGAGTAATGATTTTTACGATTACCGGTCAAACTATACTCCAGCTTAGCAGTCAGAGCCGCTAAACACGAGACCAACAAGCCCGTTTCGGCATATCCGTCCATACGTCTGTCCGCAGCTTAGCTTAGAGACTCTTAGTACCTAGATGGGTACCTACCTACTACACCGCTGTAATATGGCATGAATACATATTAAAGCCACACAGACCATTAAGTGGAAAAACTAAATTTTGAAAAACCTACCTACACTCAGATTATTACAAACAAGGGCGTGGAAAAGATAATAATATAATCGATAAGTTAGTTAGATATTCATGAATTCACGATAACTTCGTAGCAGAAACAGCAGTCGACACGTGGCGTAGTTGTATGGTTCCTTACCTAAGAAGAATATAGATAATGTGCCTCCAACCTGAAAAAATATATCAGTCAGATACCTACTCAGATAATAATAATAATAATATTTTTGGGACAACTCACATACCGCCATCTGATCCCAAACTAGGCAGAGCCTGTAGGTAGGTACTATAGCAACAAGACAACTGATAAACATAATATAGATACCTATACATATATTTCTAAATACATACATATTCTAGATAAATGACACCCAGCCACAGAACAAACATTTGCTCATAAGACAAAAAAATGTCCTGGGTGGGAATCGAACCCACGACCTCCGGCGTAGCAGTAAGAGTCAGTAACCATTAGTCCTAGAAGGCAAGAGTGAACGAGGGGGCGAAATGAACTCGTTTGTATGGAAGAGATGGCGCGAGTACGAACCTATTTGCTGTTCCTGTTATTTTATAGAACAGCCACACATTTAAATAAATCAAAACTAGTCGTAAAACGTCCTACGGGAGGCGCTCGACAAAACCAGGTGTCCGCTGGCCTTCTTAGACGAGCTGGGGTGACTAAAGTGATGCCTCTTTAGGAAAACAACCCGCCATACCAAGCCGTTAAGAACGAGTCATGGTGTTCCATAATTCGTATCGGTAACTTCATAGGTAGATTTAAACGATGAATGATTCTAATCGGATGGTTTAATTCTTTCTTATTAGGCATCGTATGGGCTTAGGATAACCTAAAAAGAATTCGCATGTGATATACCAAAAATAAAGGCGCGTCGTAAAAGATAGGCACGTCGTGAAATATGGTAGGCGAATTAATGAGACAAAAAGATTTTTTAAGTTTACGTTGGACAGTGGCAATAGCTCTTAATTTTAGTCTGAAATTTAAAAAAAAATCAATCTTCTATGAAATCTTTTAGCCCAAACTTATGCAGCGCCATCTAGAAACATATTTATAAACCACTCAAAAATCTCCCATTATTAGGTAGTAGCCAAGGACCAACGATAGCATAGAGGTCAGTGAAATTAAATTACTATAATATTAATTTCATTCAAAAAATCAACATAGACAATAATTGTCTATGTTGATTTTTTGGATGGCAACACTTATGAGTAGTACTCATTCATTCGTTTTTTTTTCTTTTCATTCGCTCAATCATTCATCAGATCAGTTGTCTAATGTCTTGTCTATGATATTGATAATTTTGGTATTACGGTAGCTCGTGTGATTTTAAAATATAAATTGTAGTTTTACTAAAACGCTGCAAGTATTTCTACATCGTAATTAACTTGTTTATATTAATTAACTTCGTAAGGTACTAACATGTCTGCCGATAATATTGAAAAATTGTATCAAAATTACGGTATACTAGCCGACGCCAAAGATGACATTTCGAAGGTAACCTATTCATATTTTATAAAATTTGCTTCTATCTTAATAATTCCATATTACTAATATATTGTAAAGCATTAGATCAGCATTTTTAATTATTTAACCATTTCAGCATGAAAAGGAATATTTGGAGATATTGGCAGCAGTCAAAGGATCCGATAAAGAGAAACGTTTGGCATCACAATTTATTGCGAAATTTTTCAACAGTTTCCCTAATCTAGCCGATCAAGCTATTGAAGCACAATTTGATTTATGTGAGGATGATGACATAGCCGTAAGTTATACAAATTTTATATAATTTCGTTTTATCATTTT
Organism: Trisateles emortualis; assembly: GCA_947095525.1. Lineage (NCBI taxonomy): Eukaryota > Metazoa > Arthropoda > Insecta > Lepidoptera > Erebidae > Trisateles > Trisateles emortualis. Next base: position 8,226,546 of record OX352736.1, on the reverse strand, counting down.
ATACATATACCTACATTATTACTCACTATCTAAAATGTATGCAGATCCGGAAGCAGGCTATCAAGGACCTACCCGTACTATGTAAAGACCACAAAGAACATACTCAAAGAATTGCTGACATATTAGCACAACTCTTACAGTCTGATGACACCACTGAAATTAATGTAGTCACCAATTCACTGTTATCTATTTTGAAGATAGATGCTAAAGGTGCCCTAACAGGTTTATTTTCGCAAATACATCAAACCTCAGACAATGAAGTGACTAATGAGGTTGTAAGAGAGAGATGTATTAAGTTTTTGGCAACTAAAGTGAAGCAACTTGGCAGGGAAGTTATTAATAAGGAAGCTGAAGAGTTAATTATTTCTGAATGCAAGAAACTTTTGGAGGTAAGTTATTTTTATTGACTAGATATTGTTTCTTGCAATTACATTTGCAACTAGAGCCTCTAATGGAATGCAAGTTAATCTGAACTTGGGTGTGTGGTTATACCCTTTCCAAGTGGGTTGGAATTGGCCATGTTGGACTATAGTTGAGTGGGAGTGCATAGCCAAACCTTATCTTATCAGAATATAGTTTTAAAATAGATCTTTGTCAAAATTAATTCACTATGAGAGGTTTATGCACAGATTCAGCTTTAGAATTTTACAAATATTTTTTTAAGAATAAAGACCATTTTCAATTATTTTTAGAGTCAGGATGTTGTAGCTGAAGAGTTTGATCATATTATGGATCTGTTGACATGGTCAAAATTGGGTAAGAGCCCACTGGGCAGAAAGGAATTGGTTCAAATTGTGGCTGCTCTCGCTTTCACCCCTGATGATTATCACCCAGAAGACCCAGAGTATATAGAGAGGATAATACAATGTTCCCAACATGCACTACCACTATTCTCTGTAAGTATCTATGAAAATATCTAGAGTAATATATGTCCCTCTGCTGAATATGGATCTCCTTTATTGAGAGATCTTAATGTAATACCCATCCGTGTGGTGACGGATTAAGAATACAAATGTCACCACCCCTTCCATTCCATCCCGTGGGTGTCGTAAGAGTCGACTAAGGGAGTAAGTCTAGCAGACAATATCCACCGCAAGAGAGGGAAAACTCGAAACAAAACCCTATACCAACCCGTCTGGCCAGCGTGGTATAGTAGGCTAATATCCCTCTAAATTTTTAGAGGAGACCTGTGCCCAGCAGTGGGACGTTAATGGGTTGAGATAGAATGTAATACCAGCCAGTAGAGGAGGAGTGAGAGAGGGTTTAGGCTTTTGATTTACTGACTGTGGTCTTCTGTAAAGTTGAAGTCCTTCCCTAGTGGGGCTTGCTTGCTAGTATGGTGCCCTACCTCTTCTAAGATGTGTGGGTTTCTTTACGATGTCTTCCTTCATTGTTGCAGATGGTAAGTCATTTGATTTGTAGGTATTTATAGATTTCAAACAGTGTCATATATCATCATCTCAGGCAAAAGATGTCCACTGCTGGACATAGGCCTCCCGCAAGAATTTCCACATCACTCAATCCTGAGCTGACCTTGTCTATTGGTTGCCCGCATTTATATTTTAAGTATATTATTACTAAAATTAAATATTGTATCAACAGACACAAGTGGATTCATCCCAATTCATCAATTTCTTCTGTGACTATGTTTTAAAACAATGGGATGAAATAACAACTACAGAAGGTGGAACAGATATTAAACTGGATCTTTTGAAGCTGTTTGCTGAGCTATCGGAGCACAGCGGAGATTTAGAAAATGCACAGCAAAAAATTGATACAGTTTATAATTTGCTTATGGTAAGTACATTTAATCTTTCACTTCAAAAAATTGGTTAATAATAATAATATTGCCTGTTATTCTAAACTGTAACAGATATGATATGCCTCCTCAAACAATTCCCATTAGGCTCTATGCCTTGGCACCATTCTTCAATGGTGTCCAGCTATGACTCTTCAGCTTATCCCACCTCCTTTATTGGTGCCCCTAATATCCTTTCCATCTTTGAGGTACCAATTGTGTTAAGTTGATTAAATTGTCATTATCTTTAATACAACAGTCTTTGTGAGTGCTATCACAACAAAATACAAATAGATCTGTATGCTTATACAGATAGTATTCACTGACGCCATTTTGCTCCTGTATGTTTGCCCTATGATAAATTCTATTAGGCCAAGGACCTATGGTCCAGTGTAAGGGGTAAATCTAATTTTAAAAATTAAGGAAATGGAAAGTTTTATTTGCAAGTAGAATCTTTAGTACCTTAGTGATATATTAAATATGTTTTTGCACAGTTCTGTTTTGGTAAGTAAAAAATGTGTGTTGATAGAATGTATTTATTTAAAATAATTATTTTATATAAATACATATATTTATAGTATGTTAGCAGGTTAGGGTTAGAACCCTAACCTGCATTTTGTGGATATCTAAGTATGTATTAAGTCTAATAAACCTAGGTCACCATGTTAGTTAGTGTCACCAGGTTGGCCACTAACTATATGATAACAAGAAGTCTAGTAAAAACACCTTCTCAATATCAATGATTGAATTAAATCACTGAGGCAATATAAATACAGTTGTTTCATTTTGGTGTCCCTTTTAACTCTAATAAGTATAGAATGAAATTAATGTTGCCAATTCTAAATCTTATTTTTATTAATGAAACTATATTTGTTTAATAGAATTATCTACCAGAAGCGCCAGTTGAAAATGAAGAGAAAGAGGGTGAAACCGGAGGGGACAAACCAGAAGAAAAAGCTGAAGAAGCAAAGTCATCACCATCACTTCAATTCTCTCATGTTGAATGTGCATTATTTTCCTTACACTCTCTGTGTAGGAAGGCACCGGATGCACTAAGTGCTGATGCTACTAAACTCAAAGCTTTACGTTTACGTCTACAATATACTGCACGCCTCACCCAAGGATATATCAAGAAGCTCAAGGAAGTCACCCAGGTAAGAACAAAATTTATCTGTCAGTTGACGCAATTACTTTTTAATTTTAATTGAGTTCGACTTGTTAAATGAAAATAAAACTCTTACACAACCTTTTTGGCCTTAAAACGTGAATTACACAGATGCAGTGTAAAGTGTAGGTGTGGAACAAACACGATTAATGATAGTGGCATGTCTGCTTCGCACCGCTTGTGTTACGATGCGTCAGTTTTATACATTTTGTATAAACAAGTTTTGAGGTAACACCTCGTCTGCGACTTGCGGCATTTCTAAAGCACTTTTTACATAGAATGGGTACTATGACATTTAGAGATATAGATCAATGAAAATTATAAAAAATTCAATGAAAATCTATAGATTAAATACTCAAGGCTCTTGACTATTCAATTAGTCTATCAATTGGAGATTGTCAAATGTCAAACATGAAAAAAATTCTTGCCCTATTCTGTGCCTGTGATACATTCACCTTTTGGACCAATATAGCCATCATTATTTTTGCCGAAAGATGTCTATTGCTGGGCATAGGTCCCACCCCGGAATATTATATTTTATGTTCCCCTAATTATGTTCTATTATTATTCAGGGACAAAAAGGAGAAGATGCCAATTCAGAAGAGAACAAGTTGAAAGTTGCAGCACTTAAGACCACATCTAATATCAACACGCTTATTAGAGATTTATTCCGTACACCACCCAGCTTTAAAAGCAAGGTTCAACTTTCATTTCAGTCAAAGAAAACTGAAAAGGAGGTAAGTTTCTCTATGACAAAATTATGACATACTAAATTTTAGTATTATTCAACTATAAATTTTGATAAAACTGACACTGAACTACAATGTGATAGTTTATGTAATAGAATAACACATAGGCTATATAATATAATAGGTTCAATACAGTCACTAAGAGGTCTTTACTTTTTTTCTAGGAAAAACAACCTTCTGTTTCTGAAGATAAGAAAAAATCCCCAGTACAAAAACGACACCGGCCAATCACATTTGACAATGAAAATGAGAAGGAATCTCCTGAGAAGCGATCTCGAAGTGGAGAGAGAAATTTAAAAATGTACACACCACCTTCAGGAAAATACAGTTCAAGATTAAATAACAATGGCAGATTCTCAGGGCCAAACCCCGGTAGAGGTGGAAGAGGTGGTTACGGTAGACGTGACTTCAGAAACAATGGCGCACAATTCAGAAGGCGCAATAACTATTAAAATCTACTAAGACGTATATTCACATAGACAATGACTTAATATTCAATATTACTTCGAGTATTTTAATCGGCTAGATTCTAATGAAGCAATAAACTTGCTTAATTCAGCCACGCTCTGCTGTGGCTCATACTTAGAAATTCCCGTTCCCGTGGGAAGTTCAGGATATAAAAACACTTGATATCCTGTAATAAATTTAATTCATTGACTGCTGTTCGAGTTTTGCAAACGCAAACATATGGAAACTGTTTTTTGATACTTAAAGATTACAAACTGAAGTACAGCAAAAATGAAAGGGATAACATGATATTTCAGATTCTAGAATCTTCTTAATTGAGATAGAAGCTGATTAGATTGTTTTCAAGTCACTCTTCAGTCATCACAAGTGCAGATATAGACTGCAGAGCTGGTTGATCATTTCTAATTATTATTTTTGTTGTTTCATAATGGGTGGTCCTGATTCTTGTCTATAGTAATAGTCATTTATAGTTGTAGCTGATCCAGTCTACTGTAACTTATTTATCAATCTTAGCAGTCATCCTCACGTCAAGTTCGAGAGAAGTTTTCTACGCAAGGTAAGTAGTATTGTAATATTTTAATTGCCTAGCATAGTATATCTTTTGAGGCACCTGATAGTGGGGTCATTGTGTAAGTAATTAACATAAGTATGGACATTTTATTTAGGGTAAGACTTATTCTTCCTGATACTGAAATGCAGTGGGTTCCATCTGAATATCGTAAGTATTTTAATAAGCAATTGTTTTTCTTAGTTTAACACAGATTTAGTATAGCAGCACAAGATTGTTCTTCAAATTCCTCGTATTTGATTTTTGTTCCAGGCATGTTTACTCTTTGTCTACAAAGGAGCCTAATTAGTTTTATTTTCAGATATCTTATGGATTCCACTGCGCAAATTAAACAATTTTAAGTATGAACATTTTGTTTTATTTTATAAAATGACAATTATTACATATAAATAATCATACCACTTAACCCAAACTTATTGATAGTATGATAACCAGCAAGCATGGTGAAATAATTTACAATGTTAGATACATACTACTATATAGATATCCAGTCATAGATAAAATGTGTGTGCATTAAAATGTTGTGCTTGAGAGAGGTGAGAGTATAACAGATAATAACCAAGGGTAATTTGTTCAGCAATAGCAAAATTAGTTTCGCAATGCTTGTCAGTACACAACCAGTATGTATATAATCTAATCGTGATATGCTAAACAGTTTAAAAGCCCACGCGAACTTTCTCATACTATGCTTTTTGCTTAAAATGTCTGCGAGTAGGTACTGTACTGTCTTGCTAGCATTAGCTATTCAAACTGCACAGTACCATAAATGCTGATTGGCAATAACAATGTTTGAGAGCAGATATCATTCTTGTCAAAGCAAAGCTACAAAATGCTATTGGCTGAATTTCTGAAACACTAAGAACTCTCACTATTTGACACAGCCACCCTTACGAACTTACTATTTTACATATCGATTGCAGTATGTATATATAGCAGAATTTAGACAGTCCACAGTAAAAAAAAAACCGATTGCAGTATATATATAGCAGAATTTAGACAGTCCACAGTTAAAAAAAACCGATTGCAGTATATAAATATAGCAGAATTTAGACAGTCCACAGTAAAAAGAAACCGATTGCAGTATATAATATAGCAGAATTTAGACAGTCCACAGTAAAAAAAAACCGATTGCAGTATATATATAGCAGAATTTAGACAGTCCACAGTAAAAAAAAACCGATTACAGTATATATATATATAGCAGAATTTAGACAATCAGTCAGTTATTTATTGACTTGCAACTCAATAATCGAAAATTAGTATAATAAGTGCTACAGAGTTTTAAAGATATGAAAGATAACTGTGCCACTATAAGCTCTTTTTGGCGCGTTGACCAGTACAATAATTTTATGCTTTAAAATAATATTACAGAGCACATTCTGCTTTTTTACCACTATTCATTATGGAAATAGATTTCCAACTTGTGTAATGGTGGCTGTGCCAAAATAAGCTATATATAGGTACCAAAATACAGTCATTACATTTTAATACCTAGATATACCTGTTGGTTAACTTATCCTAAAAATCTATTTGAGAATACTAATAGGCCTCCTTGAATCATACATGAACATAGCAACAAATCATACAGCACACCAAGAGCTACATACAACCTACACCTTAGGGAAGACCACAGCCAAATAACTATACACAGCATGTGTTCCTGTATAATTAGGTTAGGAGTAGGAATACACTTCTAAGAGATATTCATAGGAATATCTCTTAGAAGTGTATTCCTGCTCCTAACCTAGGTTTTGTGATTGAGCATCCCTGGGATAGCCCAGGGATGCTCAATTACAAAACCTAGGTTGACATAACATAAGTGATACAATCCTGGTAGTGCTTGCATACATGGGCTACTGTAGCAATTTATCATCAGGTGGGCTGTATGCTGGTTTGCCACCTAAGTAGTATAAAAAAATTATATGCTGTTTTATTAGCTTTTTTGCAAAATTATAAAAAAACAGCAGTATTACCCTACAGACAGTGCTATAATTGCACCCTTGGCATGTGCCAGACCCTAATCATACTGCTGCCCATAAGCTATGATGCCATTATCCAAGTCAATTTTAAAAATCAACTTACACCACCATAATAAGGGAAAAATCTAGTAGGTATTTTTATGAAGATAGGCTTATAGTTTTTGCATGGTTAAAACTTCACAGTCTCAAGAGTTTTTATTATTTGTACCACTATGTTCATCCAAAGGTTGACGGTAAAAGATCGGTTTTAGCGATAAGGCCGTACAATCTACAGCTACAGTACATTGATCTTTTCCTGAAATGAAATCCTAACACAGGCAATGAGGCAATGTTATGCCTAAAGGGAGTGCTCCAACAATCTTGTAATTAGATTAAGTTGAGTTAATGGAAATAAATCTTTTTTTTTAAATTTATCTTTAATGTTTATCTACTCAGTACAATTTAATTGGTGTGCAGAATTTTCTATCTATTTACCTTTAGCTTGTGTCAGCTTTTTAAACTACTTCTGCACAGATATTGAGATCCCATGACAATACTTATATTATAATAGATTCACAAGGGTGTGATGATGGAGTTAAGGAGAGAACAGTGGAAGAAGGTAAAACTGTTCAGTTTAAAATTTTACGACCTGGCATTATAGCTTATGGACGGCAGTATGGTGCTCTGCTTACATAAAAAATAATGTACTACTTCTTTCTAATGATAATTGAAATTAAAATTCCTATCTCATATTATCAACAACATTACACATGATCCTATCAAGGTCGTAACAAGGATCTTGGTTAGATACATCATTTGAACTACAGTCCATATGCTCTAGTATTTCAACTGGCACTTTGAAGTTGGACTCCATTTCATTATGATCTGGCAAATTTTGTAGAGCATTTTGAAGTATATCTTGTACTTTGTCCAAATGTTTTTTAAATCTGTAACAACAAGACAATTAAATGTAATAGTAATCAGTATCTAATACATTTTATTGAAGAAAATAACTATATACAAGAATAATATTTAAAACTTTAAACCAACTAAACCTAAATAGGGAAAATTAATTATTATAAGGCAAGAGTATTCGGCATTTGTTGACTTTCGCACTCTGCCAATCTTTATCATCACTGCCAACTGGAAAAGAAATATCTTAGAAAAACACACACCTGGCCATCTGATTCCAAATTAGGCAGCCTTATGACACAAAAAAAATATCAAGGTCTTCAATGCTCATTTAGGGATGCATCTTTTTTGAAATGATGAAATACATAAATTAATTATCTTTATTTACCTTGTGGCTGTCTCAACTCGTTGACGCTTTTGCAATTCCATCATGACTCTTAAAGTTTCCCTAGCTTGATGAGGTCTGAATTCATTCAATAAATGGTGAATATGAATAAATAACAAACTGAGATCTTCAACTTTTTCTGCCCTTTTAGGAGAATCAGGGCAGTGTACCAACAAATCTAATAGATCTAAAAAGTTTACAAGTAATGAGTGATTCAGTTTCTTTAGCTCTCTTCTTCTTTCAAAATGCAAAGGGTATAGGCGACGAAAACCCTAAAACAGAAATAGAAATGAAGTCGGATAAATAATATTCTTAAAATAAGTATGTTTTAATACTGATGTACACATAAACTGAACTAAAGGAGTGTTGGACTTCCAAACTATTAGCTTTTGCATCAATTAAAGCCTCTGTCAGTCCTTACATACATACTTGCATAGACCTACACCGTGAGTCAGAGAAGTGAGGACAGACAGTTTTTTAATTGCTAGAAATGTCAGCATATTGAAATTTTAATTATATGAAAGTAATTCTGTACTTTGATTCAGTTTAAGTGTTCGTCAGTGAACTTCTTACCTGACTTTCTAATGATCTGATAATCGTATCATCTGCGTTGAAAGTGTGTCCGAACATGGAGTATGAATCATGAATAGGTCGTGGCGGTAAAGGTGCCCTGTTTCTTCTTACATTTTCATCTGTGTAGAAGTTAATATACTGCATAGGAGGCAATGGTAGCGAACTAACTTGTGCTGTTTCCGAAGACATGATTTCTGTTTTTTTTAAACACAACAAAATTAAACTTTATTGATGTAGTCGGTTTATTTAAGAAACAACGTATCTAATCAGAGTCTTGTAAATGTGGATTGATCTTTGATATTGCTCGTTAAAATTCCTGAAAAACAAACAATACCCTTACTATAATTCTTAATTTATTAGTAATTTCGGAGATATAGGTAATAGATTTATTAGGTTGACAGAAACGTAGTGATTAGTTACTCTGTGGTTGACAGTATTAAAGTGACAGTGACAGAACAGACAATTGACAAAACCGATATAACGATACGAACGATACGTACCTATTTATAGACTTATTCAGTGTTTCACTTTCTAATTTTTGTTTTCCTCAAGCTCCTATATAATTATAATGAATATTTCTTCTAGTAGACACTTGAGACGAGACTATTTTTGTCTTTAGTATGTTTTACACAGTATGGGGCATGGGCACGGGCACTGTGACGTGTGACTTTAACATTTTTGTAGATATATATCAATTGTATAATGATTATTATAAACTCGTAGAATTATATTTTACTTAGATTTTATATGCAAAAAAACCTCATCAAGACAATTTTATAACAAAAATTTAGGAGAAATTGTCCTTTATCTAGAATGGAAATACTGGCCTTATTATATTTTCTGTTAAAATTTTATTGTAATTTATAAGATATTTATAAGAATAGTTATTAAAATTAAAGCAACTATAAAAATGCATATACAATATTAAAATTTATTAAAAAAGAAAAAATATATAAAAAAATATTATTAGCACAAATTAAAATAACTCGCATAGGTGGCTTTAGCCCATGTTAATGATTATTAAATCAGATGACTTTAGTCCGCATTGTGGGACATAGTCACGTATCATCGTATTCTTTTATCACCGCTACGCTACGAGGCAGCTGGCTTTTGTGCATACAATACCTATTGAGCTACGTGGTTTTCCCCTTGTATTGTGCGTCTATATTGAGGAAGAGCCAGCAACGTATTTACTTTTGTCATTTTATAAATCATTACTTATTATTATTTATTAAATATATTTACTACATGGTACTAGTACAGTGTAAAGAACCCTTTATTCCTTATGAAGCGTTTTTACTATGAAACATTAATACTAGTATTATATTAACTATAGGTAGGTATTTAGATATTATTATTGTTATTATTAATTTCACTTCGCGTTAATTATATTAAATTCACAATATAATATATAACTCATAATAATAAAAGGCTCTTCCAGCAACCTTCTACGGCCTGGGTTGTTTAACCCTTAAAATAACAAAGAGGGTAAAAAATAAAACTTGTCATGAGTTGTCACAAAATATTATTTATTTTTGAATTTACAATAGGAAGGCAAAATGCATGGAATTAATATATAGACGCTTTTTAATTTTCCATTTAGTAGGTATAATATTATCTGATTTATGAAATGAAATGAAACTTTGCTGTAGTCTCAACAGTTGATTGAAAAACACCTTTTAAACACTTTAGTTATTTTATTAGGACATAAATTATATTAACCAATTGCGACGTAATACGTTAACGTTTTCGGAACGACAAACAAAAAAGTAAACCTGCCGAATAAACACGACACGATAAAAAATCTTTCTACATGGACAAAGCTGCGTGCAAAAGTTATAATATATTTTATGGATCAAACTCCAAATAAGTTTTTGGCGCGATAAACGTCACCAAGGAAGAAGAAGAGAAGTAGAAGTAGAAGGAAACAGAAATTTATTAAAATGTATCTACAAATTAAAATGATATAGGTAAATTGGTTGGTTTGTAGCACAGATTAAGTAACAAGACTTGACAAATGTGATTTAAAAATAGACAAAAAAAAAAAAAACAGCAAAGCGATTTGTAGACAATCCGTCAGCTGTCAAAATAATTTTCAATCATTTCATTCACAACATTTCGTTCATTTAAATAAATTCGTAATTCGTACTTTTTCACATTTGAGGAAAAAGAAAATAATTTTACTTCTTGGAATGTACATATTTAGGTTTGAATGTTTCGTATTGGTGACTAATCAGCGAATGTCTCAAAGTTTATTTACAAAGTAGGGAACGTATAAACTATTGAACAATACATTATTTGTGATGGATATTGTTGTTTGAAGGTAGGTGTTTAGGGTGTTACCTGTTGTAGTTATTTATGACCTGCCGGTGTTTATGATATTTTGTACTTAAAAGGATTGTAATTAATGGTTCACAGGATTAAAATGGCTGGCATAGATGACGACGAGATAATACTTAAAACGTTTATGATCAAGAGGTCGCAAAATAAGAAGTTGTTCACTCCGGTTAACTACAAGGAACGCTGGCTGGTTCTGACTCGTCGAGCGCTTATTTATTATGACACGGATAACGAGGTAAATTTCATTAGTCTTTTTAAATTACTATATGGCTACTACAGCAATATTCTTGTATTAATTAATTCATAGATAAACTGGTTTCCAATAAGTATTTTTTATTGTTATGACTGCTAAAAGATCGAGAATATGCTGTTTAGAGTTTATAGAGCATGTTATCAATTTTTGTTGAACACAACCATGAATTAAATTTTATTTTTATTCAATGTTGTGCTGCAAAGGAAAGTTATTGTTAGCTGAAAGGTAAGTTAATATATATATTTTTAAAACTTTTAACACCTTAACTATGGCTTCGCCCATGTTTAGTTAACCAGGAAACAATGTACAGTACACATAAATAGCGATACCATGAACAAATTCTCACAATAGGGAACAAAACAATAAATAAAACACATACAAAACAGACACACACTACACAGACTTGTGTGTAGGCTACACTACTTTTTTATTCACCCACAAAGTTGGAAATACCAGCCACGTCCGAGCGCATGAACGAAGGCTCTATGCTAAAAAGTAGACCAGTCACCAAGGTTGAAAATGGCCAGAAGGAATCATCATTTTTATGTCTGGTGAACAATCACCAGACAAAAAATAAAAAAAATACTAGTGTGGCCTACACACAAGTCTGTAATGTGACAATAAGACTTTTAATTTGCCTACCTATGCTTCTAATGAATACTTATGGGTACTTAACATTTCAATACAGTTGTGTGGTCTGTTTAGGATTTTTATCTCTAATCATATGTCATAATTATGTGCATTGCAACTTCAAGGTCAATGTTTTATATTTTGTCTTTACTTCGATCCTTGTATGTGTGTGTCAAAACTCAATTGAGTGAAGTGTGATTGATCCTTAATTAATTTTATAATAATCTTTCCAATCCCAAATTCGACAGAGGCTGTACTATGGCAACCAGACAACTGGTAAACATACTTATATATTTCTAAATACATATATTATATAAATTTGCTATGGACTCCGATTTTAATAAAATTGCAGTTTTATCCAACAAAAATTAAAAGATAAGATATTTTTTATCTCGCTGAAGGGTTTCAATTTAACCTGAGCTAAGTCATTGGTTTGCTATAAATTTATACCTTGACACAGAAAAGAAAGTAGAATCATGCTCATCACACAAAGATTTGTCCTGCCGGCTAATTCTCTAAGAAACAGCGATGACAACTGACAGTTGTGATCGCAAAATTGACAGTTGTGATTGCTCGGGGACGGCACAATCTATTGACTAAACGTTAAAAAGGGCTCTTACGGAATTCCGATTTTCAATCTGACAGATGGATTTTGCTTGGTTTTTGCGGTGGCTCGGTTTTTGCTCTTACGGAATACCCCTGCCGGATGGGAACTCACAACCTCCAGCTTAACAGTTAGGGTCACAAACCAACGAGCCAGCCATTTAATTAGCTGTAAGTTTTCCAGAAATAGGCAAAACAAAATAATGTTTTCACTCCTTATTCGACAAGTTAGGGTTGTTTTAATTATGTATTTTAATACTAGCTGTTGCCCGCGGCTCCGCTCGCGTGGATGTCGGTTATCGCAGTAAAAAGTAGCCTATGTGTAATTCCAGAGTATAATCTATCTTTGTGCCAAATTTCATCCAGATCCGTTCAGTAGTTTTTACGTGAAAGAGTAACAAACATCCATCCATCCATACTTACAAACTTTCACATTTATAATATTAGTAAGGATTTAATTTCACTTTACATTTCATAATAAAACTCTTATGCCTAAATCCAAAATGGATTATAGTAAAATTATTTATTAGCCATTGCCAGCTCATGCACTGGTTTAACTTTATACCTATGCTGAATTTTTCGCCAGCATTTTAAAATATCTTACTGTATTAAAAACTTTAGTTAAAGGTAGTCTAGGGAAATATAATGTCACCAGACATAAGCCAAAATCGGAAACCAACCGAAACCACTGTCGCCAACTCACATAAACTATAATATAAGTGTGTAGGTATACTGCACTATCTAAAAACGATAACTTTGATTGGTCGTTTTTATTTTATTAAATTCTATTCTATGTTTATTACACAGATCGAAAATAATAATATACCATAATCTTCTTCTAATTTGTTTCGCTCTTGGCAGAGCGGTCGTGGTCACGATGATTGTTTAATGTGGAAGAGGCTGATGTAGTTCGCCTTACGATGCCTCGCCAATTATTCCTGTCCACCCACAGGAATAATATACCATAATACACAAACAAAATTTATTTTCCCATAGTGTACATTATTTTTACGATGCTTATATTTCTTTTTTTTTTAAAAGACAACTCCCGCACTAGAGAACAAGCTCTGTGTCGCGGGGGACTTTACAAACATACAATTTACGGACACAAATTACACCCAGACTCAAAACAACTATTTCTGGGTATCGGACCCACAACCTCGTGCACAGCAGGCACTTATTGCGACCACTGGACCACAAAGGCAGTCAATTTGTAATCTTATAGCAAACAATATTTGATTGACTGACATATTTCGGTACTTTAACATAGATTCTCATTAAACTTATTTTAATGAACAATTATGAACATAATTAATTGCATTTTCAGATTAAGTTGATAATTGCATTTCCCAACGGCTATATTATACATTTTATTCAAGGTTCATTTAATATAATTAATAATTATAAAATATTAAAACTGTATTTACACAAATGAGAAATACATTCTTATTATAAAATATACAGAAAGAGGAGGACTGCTTAATAGGCGTCGAAAAATTCCTCCGCAAGATACATAATTTTTCAGGTACTTTTCAGGGTCATATAGCTACTACTACTACTACTAATATACCTACTCAGTTTCAGGTTTGTTGAAATTGATATATTGCAATATCAATTTAAAAAAACCTAAAACTGAGTATAAATATCCTTAAGCAAATAACAAAATCATTCTCTTGTAGTGGTGCAATCGGGCATACAGGGTAAAATTTTAAAATAATGTTACGCTTATAGATCCATTTCGAAAACGATTAGGGCATCCTTACTAATATATTAAATTTGAAAGTTTGTGAGAATGGATGGTTGGATGGATGGATGTTTGTTTGTTACTCTTTCACGTAAAAACTACTGATCGGATCTGGATGAAATTTGGCACAGAGATAGATTATGGTCTGGAATAACACATAGACTTTTTACAGCGATAACCGACATTCACGCAGGCGGAGCCGTTGGCAGCAGCTTGTCTATAATATAAAAATGAATCGCTGAATGTGTTGTTAAGCGCAAATCTTGAGAACAGCTGAACCGCTAATTCTTTTTTTGTTGTGTTTGTCATTGTAAGAAGAAGGTTTTTATGATAAGAAAAAAATAAGAAAGTTGCGCTGAAAATAGTTTAACCCGGGCGAAACGCACAGGAATAGACATGTAGGCATAACTGCGTAGAGAAGCTAGCTAATTATGATCGATGATTCATCGTAAGCTACTACTTATATTCATATTATTCATACCTAAATAGTTAAATTTTAATGATTATTGTTTTATAGCATCTGCAAGAGAGGGAAAACTCGAAACAAAACCCTATACCAACCTGTCTGGCCAGCGTGGTATAGTAGGCTAATATCCCTCCAAATTTATGGAGGAGACCCGTGCCCAGCAGTGGGACGTTTATAGTTCTCTGTGTACCTGTAACCAGGTTAGAAAAATAAAAATACATGGCATTTATCATAGAAGTTTCTTTCATCTATACATCACGTGCAATGCCATTCCTCATATTTTATCATCATATGACTTGAACTCATTTAGCTTTATGTTCCATTATGGATTTAATACGTGTAGAAATACATTTATCTTTACAAATTTGCTTCTTTATTAAGTAAGTTAAACTGAAAATAGTTGAACCCGGGCGAAGTCGGGGCCTGCCGCTAATACTTAATATATATTGTTTTTGTAGAGATGTATCGCAATATAGCCGGGTCCTTAATAAGCCGGGTCCTAATAGTCCGGGTTTTTTTATAATGAGGTATACGCCTAAACCATCTTAAACTTGTGTGAATGTTACAGTGAACACACCATTGTCATGTAGGATGCCTTTTTTAAATTTGCGTATTTCCTCGAGGGCTAAATGAAATCCTCAAAATTTCTAAATCGTCATTGACGTGTTCGCCTTTCTAAATTATTGAGGTAGATAAGTAAATCATCGAAGATATCAGGAATCCTGCCATTCTCAATATATTACTAAATCAGTCCACGATTAGGTACGTAATTCTTTAGTAGCGACCGTTCGTGTGGAATAATGTGAAGTGTGGACGATGCGGTCTCGGATAAAAACCTAGTAGCTACATGTGTGTATGTCTGTACATTCATAGTTTAGAGCTAACTAAGCACTAGTGCGCTCAGGTAATGTTAGGGTTTGTTCGAGCGACGTTTCAAATTAAAGCTGGAGGACGTAGGGGTGAATGTGTGGGGTGGACGCGCATGCGCGAGATGGGTGTGTCTATCGGCCGGCGCGACACCCGGCCGTGGCAGCGGCAGTTCCGCAACATCGCTTGACGTTAGCCCGCACCGCACCTCACACAAACCCCTTGGTAATTATACATCACTTATACCTTTATTGCATGTATTCATTTATCACTTAAAACAACACCCATATCATAATATCTCAATGGCCATCCTAATATCATAGTGTCTTCGTTCCAATATATTTCTTTTTTGGTATTATTGAGACATCGAACCGGTGGCCAGATTTGTGCGCATTCCTTTTTCATTTTCCACCTACGCAAAAACCACTTTTTTTACATTTAGTAATGATATGTTTTGTCTCTGATCAGGGAATTTCCGAGTATAATTAACAACATTTTTTATTTATAAATACTGGTTTTCCTATGATTTTCCAAAGAAATCTGTAATAGGTAGTAGATGTTGCTTTAATAAACATAGGCGGTTTGGGTTGTCCAGCCATTTGCCGGGGCACTGCAATAGTATTTTTCATATCTTGACTCTGAAGTATTTTATTATGTGGTGTGTTGGTAATTAGTTTATTTTGTGATGTTTGTAAAAACACATGATCCCTTTGTAGGTGTAATTATAGGAGTAAAATGACTTTGATATATAGACATAATGAATGTCCACATTTTTACGTATGAAACATATGAAATTATTCTGTAGGTAGAGATTTTTGATCCAAATTTAATTTCATTTTGTATCACAAATTAGACATTGACGAAATGTTGCTAGGGAAATTACTTTTATTTGTAATTATTTTAATCGTAAGCATAAGTGTATTTACGTTTTAAATTGGACTACTACTTATTAATCAATTTTATATATATGTATGTGTAATAAAAGTTTTTATGATTGTCTAACTAACGTAATCTACGTTCCGGAAGTTTTATTATAGATATAATATAAATTACACTAATGTCACCAATTTTAGCCCGATACTTATAGTTTTGCACTACACATTATTTTTAATTATGTTATTGTTCTGTTACTAGACCTTTTTACTTATATTTTAGGTAGTTCATAAATACTGCATATTATTATACTACTACATATCCAACAGACATTTGCTGTAACTATAATGCACTGTGCCACGCCTGCATAAATACTAACGTTTAAAGTTTGCAAAGCAATCTGGAAAAGTGTAGCTAAAATAAACTTGGAATAAAAGTATAACTCGGTGGCAGTCGTCCGCCCGTACTTTAAATAGACCTCGGAATCACTCCCCCACAACGACAACCCCTCGCTCTAATGTATGTCGACTCATGCCGCGTGTGGTCCCTCGTTATGTGAGCAATTTTAATGGAGAGCCCTTCGCGACACCCGCTAATTGTTTGAAAAAGGTTTTCTCCACCGCGTTTCTGTTGCCTGTTGTTTTTGTCGTCTCTCTAGTTCTTATTCATCACACATCCATCAATGAATAGTCTGACGGGCGTTTGTATTATGTTTATTATGTATTCCATACGCATACTATCCCTTTGGATAGACAATGCTTATGGTAACTTCAGACTACTTGTCCAAAATGTTCAATGGTAATAGGAAATAGGAAGGTAGTATTATTTTCACAAGTGACTAAAGGAGGACTTTGTTCAAGTGATGTTAGGATTTTAAAAGGATTAATCACCATTATAATATGTGGATAATAAATCGCGGCATAACTTTTTTTTTTCGCAAAACATTTCCAATTAGTTTAGAGACAATTTCGAATCAGTCTGCAGTAGCGGTGATTGCTATATCGGATATACCTGTAAGCGACGACGGTGTACCGTGTATCCCCCTAATCCCCCTGCAGGAAATCAACTCAGTGATTTGATTCATTACGCAACCCGGTGCTCACTGTTGTCGCTTTCGAGGCGCTATTATGTACCTATATCGTGTTGCTTGGATTCTAGGAAATTTGATGAAGCATCTTCCATTTGTCGTTTGAGTATATGAGATTGTATTTAAATAATATAAAAGATTTGAAGTAAGGCATATCTACTTGTTAAAGTTGAATAATATGTTGGCAATTTGGGAATTTATTCTAAGTACCCACGTAAATAAGTTAAACTTCCAATTACATATTGTAGAGTTTTGACGAAATAAACTGACTTGCTAAAAATTGCCGTCATAGCTTTTTCTAAGAAAGTACCTACTTCGCCCGTTACGTGTGCCAATTAAAAGTTGCCTGTTCCTTCTTTATCAATATAGATAGATAGCTTAAAGATTATAAAGGCTATTATTTCATGGATCCAGCGGTTGGCCATGAAAACGTGATAGTAAAAAACTTTTGCATTCATAATATTTGGTATTATGAAATTCAAGAATTATTACGAAACGAAATATTGCTTTGACACTTAATGATCTTTGACAAATCATATTGATAAGTTCGATGTTGCCATTGTCTCTATTGTTAAGTATAAGTTGGAGATGACAAGCCGAGGAAGTGTTGTGGGTCGCTGTTATCAATCACTGTTTTACAAAGGATTCCCAAATAATGCCAATTCAATTTATTATAAACACCGTTTCCTTTTTATAGGTATGTACATGTACCTATTTAGAAACGAATTATAAAATGTAATAAAGTTTTACGGATTATTTTTTGACATCGAACTCAATCATAGAGAGAAAACGTTCAAAAGTCTATAGTTATTTATCTTTTTTTTCAAAAGAGGTAGACGGGTGTACGTATCGCCCGCCTTTCCCCAGTGTGTTAGATTCCATGTAATAGGTACATGGTATCGAATATATAGCTAGCGAAAGCGCGAAGCTACTGTTATTTAGCGGGCATAATTCTAGACTTCTGGTTAATACTGAGCATTTCTGGACTACCCTTCTAATCATACACTGCCATTGCGCCACAGATGCAAACAGCGTTAAAAAGCAAAACAGACTCAAACCCCTTATTTAATTTATTTGCATAGACTGACGTAACACAATTTTACTATATTTATGCTACAAAATGCAACTTAAGTTATAAATCAAGTTAAGTAACTATTACGTCACAGGTTGTGATGTCAGTAATTGGTGTAGTGTGTTACTTAGGAAGGGCTCGGCAGCCGGTTGGCATGATGCCAGCGCAGTCGTTGCTCTTATCGCTGAGTTGCTACTACCACACCAATCTGTTATACATACTTCGTCGTCTACATATTCAGATAATTTCACCGTTATTTGAACTTGCAGGATACAGCAATATACATGGGTGGCTTTCTTTGCTTCCAACTTTGTTAGATAAAAGATATTTATTGAACTTTTATGTATACTTAAGCTTATTTATACCTATTAAAGTTTGGCGAAATCTAGTCTCATAGAATTTTTGCGTTTTTGTAAAAGCAAAAATCGTGGTAGTAGGTAGGAAGAGGTGTAGGTATTACATTTACGATTCGCTTTAGCGAGAAAGCCCAATTGGGGGAGGAACAATACAAAACCCTTGTACTACAATTTTTAGGTCCGTTACACACGAGTGATGACCCTGGTATTAAAAGCGTAATTGCTTATCATTAGGCAGTATCAGTTGCTCGTCGATTTAATAGTACTTCGAAAATAGAAGAAGAGCCACCATAATCCGCACTGGGGAAGAATCCCTGTGTCACGGGGGACTTTAAAATCACACAATTCACGGACACAAATTACACTCAGACTCGGGATAAACATTTATGAATCACAAAAAGTTTTGTAATGCGAGAGAATCGAACCCACGACCTCCGGCTTAACAGTCAGGGTCACTCAGTCCGTGTTTTATCATATCTAAATTTAATAATATTGATTAATAAATAAACTATAGCCACACTACAATATATTCTGTTTTGTTAATTTCATAAATTAACCTACTTCACAATGCATTCTATTTAAGTAAGTTTCTAGAAAAACATACTATATTTCATTGTAATTTGTCTATTGAGCCGACATCCAATTCTATGGAATAGTAATAGTATAAATTAGTACCTATGTTGCGTTACGATCTACACTAACTCGACATTGTATTTGTATGATAGAGACGAAAGGAGCGCGGGCGCATCGATACGTCCACAATACATACTGTGGAGCACGCGCAACTGGGCAAGCACTTCCCCGAGGGTGACTGTGAGAAGAATCCCGTATACAGGTTTCCTTTCCAGGTAAGGTATTATTTTTATACTACTGGGGTTGAAAACAAGCATATAGTAAGCAGTAACCGTAGCCTAGGGAAGCTTACAATACTAGAGGTTAATATTAACACCAGGGTTTAGTGATAAAGTATCCCTATTATAGAAAAGTTTTCTTAAATGAGCTCCTCAATAACCTGCTCTTATTTAGGGTGTAGTTTTTCGCACGCAGTGATGTAGTTGTATTTGACTGTGGTCTTCTGTAAGTTAAGATGCTTCTACAGTCTGACTTGCCCGCTTGTATCGCCCTACCTCTCTTGATAAGAATCGGCCTAATATCATCATTTATTTATTTATTGAATAGAAGGGAACAATGTCCACTAAATAAATCACTTAGTTCCCAGACAAATTGTTATAAACAGAACTTTTTGGTCAGGTGGGGTATACAGAACAGGGGAACGACTATACCCTGTACCTTGTCGCCGGTGATCATTCAGAACGTTCGCAGTGGATTCTTAAAATCAGATCGGGTACGTACCTATAAACACACCCACCGCTACCAATTTAATTTAAGTATTATCTCTGGTGTAAATAAACTGTGTAACTGACATGTAAATGCTGATTTTTTTAATGCTTTAAGTACATTGATTTTTAAACGGTTTTGTCTCTTGCCACAGCGCTCTCAACTAATTCTACGAAACAAATCCTTATGAAACTGCACACATATTGAGATTTGACAATACAATATTAGTTAGACGAGGCATTTTCCGCACTTGGTCGCTTAAGTGGGCCTTTGTGCGTGAAATTCCTTATGGCTATCCCATCCACCTCAAGTTTTTCCAAAAGGTCCAGCAGGCGTCCAAAGTCGCCGCAGGCTTATAAGACAATACAATATTATGATAGATTCGCGATGGTTTGGTGATGGAGTCAGGACGTGAACAGTGGAAGAATTAAAATAAAACCGTTTAATTTAAAAATGTATATTGCCTTCTTTTTACTGATACACAGACATTTTTTTGCTCCTATGTCAAAAACAGTAGGGAGGACTAAAGTAAATAATATCTAATACACCTTTGGTCAGATTAACGAACGTTTAACATTAATTTCATTGCTTATGTGAGATTCAATGTGATTCAAACTCATAATAAAATAGTTTTGTGATTAATGTTTTATTGTCTTGTTTGAATAGTTAGTATTCATAATAATAATATAAATAGTTCGGATTGGTATTATGACGTTAGTTTGATTGTAGGGCTAAGTCGAGCTGGGTTGTAGTGTGCGTAGGTAGCTTGCGGCGGAGTCACTACCACCCGGGCGCGTGGTCTGCTCGCCGGTGGTCGTGCTGTGACGCCGAGAGAAGGTTAGCGCCGGGGTGCACGATAGCTGAAATTTGGACATTGGTCGAGCCCCCAATCAATTTACTAGACAATCAAGATAACCGATTATCCGGCGAAAATCCACGTAAGTATCATCTTTTTATCATTGTGGTTGGTTGGTAGCTTACCTCGTGTTACAGTGGTGAAAATAAATTATTATTATTATTTAAACCACCCAAAGAGTACTTGAGAGTAAGTACTATTTGTAGACAAATGTTAATCAAAATATGGACGTCTACGCTCCCTGACCCAGATTGTCACAGATTTTTTTTAACCTAATAACAGTTTGCTTGAACTTGTAATCAAATGCAAGACCTCAATTTGTACCTTTAGTAGTTAGGTACTTATATCAAAACGAAAAAAACCTTTATCATACGACACGTAATAAGTAGCTCATCTATAAGTCTGCCAATATTATTAAGTTAGTACTAATACTGCAAGGTGGTCAACCGATGCGATGGACAAGTTCAGCTCAGGACCGAATGATGTGGAAAACCTTGGGGGAGGCCTATGTCCAGCAGTGGACGTCTTATGGCTGAGATGGATTAATACTGCTGGGGGTGTGTCATAAAATTCTTATAGCGATTTATTTTCGATCTTAATATGAATTTCGAATAATAACAATCTTAAAGCGCGGTAATAAAGATCAAATCGTACTAATTTCACATTAAGATCGACAATGAACCTCTATAATTTAGACGTTTCATATAACATCAATTATGTAGGTAACCTACCTATTTGAATCGTTTATGATTGCAATCATTATGTTCAGTGACATCTTATTTCAAATAGATCATAATTTACGATCTATGTCATTGTCAATAGATCATTGTCATAACGTAAAATGTTACACTTACCAATCGATTTTTGGTACCTATTAACTGATAATGTGATATAAATTTTATTATTCATTTACTTTATAGATATTTATTAAGTTGTTACAAGATTGCCTTGATATTTAAAATGAAGTGAAAGATGTGAATGCGTATTATACTTATATCAAGTCCACTTTAAAATTACGATAGATTTTATTTTTGTCGTTATATTTCTTTGGTATACATTTTATTGATTTATCTAGACCAAAAAAAAATTAAAAAATAGAAACGTAAAATTTTAAACATTCATGTACTTAATCTGAATCAAAATAATTAAATTTAAAAAAAAGTGAGTACAAAATCTTAAAATAAAAAACAAACATTGGTTTTCTAATGTCACAACACAAAAACAGTTTCCCGTTGCGATCGAAAGGCTTCTGTTAGAAGATGGTATAATCTTCAAGCGAGTCAATTGTTGATGACGTACGTATAGATTTTCTGTCCCTTTCTCTCGTTTCGTACGGTTAACAAGTGAAAGGGAGAGCGCGTACCGCCTGCGCGCGCGCAACGAATGGTGAATGTAGGCCGAGCGCGACCATCTTTGAAGCCCTCGCTCCTCGTCTCGACAACTATAAAGCCTTGTTCGCCATGGACGTTTCTAGTAGATATCCGTTCTTGGTACTTACTACTCAATTTGCATACTAATATTATAAATGCGAAAGTTTGGATGGATTGACAACGGCTAAATGTATTTGGATTAAATTTGGCACAAAGATAGATTATAGTCTGCAATAGCACGTAGGCTACTTTATATCCCTGAAAATCTACGTTTCCCCTTGGATTGCCACGAAAATGCTTTTGTTTTCGCGGAGCCGCGGGCAACAGCTAGGCAACGTATATATTATGTTGATGTTATTTATATATATAGCCTGTGAATTACTTAAGTATTTAATGAATAAGTTATACTATAATAATTTCTTGGGACAAATTCCACTCGGGGTGCAGTAGTTGTCCCACACGGTTATCTAATCGCAAACTAGGGAGAGCCTGTATCCTACCTATCATAACTTTTTCTAGTCCCAAGACTGTGGCAACTAGACAACTGGTAAATACACTTATATGCTTCTAAATACATACATGGATAAATTAAATTACATTCAGATGCACAAAGATTTGTCCTGGGTTCCATTAACTGCGTCTTAGAAGCCAGGGTCCGTGACAAACATTGCAATATTATACTGTTGCGTAACAAGAAGGCTGTAGTTTTAAAGTATTTTTTTATAAATAAGTAATATGGTACTCCATAAAAAAAAAAAATTTTGGATCGGCAACACGCAAGCGACATCTTTGTTATTGCAAGCGTCTATAGGCTACGATAACTGCTTACCATCAGGTATATCATAAGCTAGTTTGCCAACTAAGTGGTATTAAAACAAATATATAAAAAAAATACCAAATCACCTCGTATCGACACAATTATGCATAACGCCTTACCATAGCCGAGGTACATGGACACGTTTGTAGGCAGTCGTAGCGAGATGTCGCGCGCGGATGTCCGGTCCCAACGACCCGTACTCATGTTGCCGAATAAATCTGACGACGAACCAATTGTGACAAAGAAGAAGTCTAGGATACCATGTCTATCGTTATCATCGTTCCTTCCTGCACTAGAGGGTACGGTAAATTTTGTGTGACCTCTATTTAGCGGCCTCGCCGCCATCGGTTGCGTTCACTGGTCTCGTTGCACTCACTTTCTTGTCTTGGTCAGGTGTAATGTAATGCGTTTGTGTAATGCTCGCAAAAGTGTTATTGTGCAGTGTTGTTTATACCACTAAAGTGTTAAGGATTGTGCCTTGTTTACCATGGATATAGGTCAACAGGTTTTATGTTTATTAACCATTTGTTTTTGTGTTTAAATGTTTACAAAAATTATTGTTTTTTTGGTGCTGTTAATCACCAAAAACAAAGGAGGTTTCACACTTAAAACAACGACTCATTAATTTCCGCTTCCAAATTAACCTTTTGTTTATTTTGTGCAATTACCGCTTGGCTTTTTGATGACTTGTGCCATCATCTTGTTTTATAGTCTGTCGTAAAGCATGTCGATATTTATCTATCAAGTTCATTTTATATACTTGACAACATCTAACGACTCGACTTTGTTAAAATAATTGTTACATTATTATGTTAATTTGTGTTAAAAATATTATGCCGTGGCCTTACAGAGTAATTTTACGCTTCATAGACGTGATTTTGGCTGTATAGAAGCGTGCTGTTATTATTAAAGTATTATCTACATAATTTGTTTTAGACATGCATGATGTTATGTTCTTGGGACTTCCTAATAAAACAAAGAAATAACTTTGTTAATATAAAGGCACGGCACATATTTTTAACCTTATCAAATAATAGTACATTTAGGTATAAATTGAAAGGTACCTATTGTCCTTATTAGGCCTTTAATTAAATGAATCATATTATTGTCTGAGTTTACAGCAGATTGTTCTATGTCCTCTTAGTGTAATTGCCAATCCGCACTTCGTATGTAGCATTGGTGTTATGATTCTCCTAGCTTAATTGAAAGAAGAATATATTTTCATATTTTCGTTTAGCAAATTGTATGTTTTTGTGCAGCGGTCATCGCGATGCCAGGAGGCGGCGCGCCTCCGGGCACTCCATCAGCTAAGCCAAAGGTAAAGTGATAACTAAATATCCTTTTTATCATTTATTCACCTATATCCTTCGTTGTCATAGCAGTCTTTCAAACATAAACCTCCTAACTAAATCATAGAACCCTCTCACAAAAAAAAATTGTATAGTGTGGAAAAAAGTAATGTATTTCATAGTAAATATAAAGTAATTAATTATTATTATTATTTAGTACAATAAGACTGACATGTCATCACGAACAATCCTGTAAATATATAAGAAAGAAAAAAATACTACATAGGCACCCTCATATGTTCCTACTTGAATTATGTGATTAATGTTGATTAATTTTACTACAGGAGAAACAGAGGACGAAAGTTGTGGTAGCTTTATATCCATTCAAAGCTATTGAAAGTGGAGACCTCTCCTTAGAAAAGGTTAGTATCATAAGTGTATTTAAATGATTTAATCATATGACCTACTTTAAAAAAGAAGCGTATTTATAACATAAAGAAATGAATATTTAAATAAAGAATATTTAAAGGCTGACTGATAGAGAATACCTTTGGCATTAAGCACGGTGTGAACAATATACAAAACATTTAATATATTGTGCAAGAAGTTTTAATAAATAAAAAAAATTTATAATTCAAATGAAGAATAAGTTTTCGTAACATTATGCGTTAGTGCGACGCATAATATTAATCTTTAAAAAATGTTTATAGTACTTACATTCTAACCGTAGCCTATGGACGCTTGCAATACCAGAGGTAACACTTGCCGACCCATATTTTACACCAGGGCTTTAAGATGGAGTATCCCTGGGATAAGAAAACGTTTGATTTGACTTCCTGTTTGTTCCAAGCCATGTTTACAGTAACATTGTTACTTCTTATCATTATACTAAATTCTAATAAGTCAATATTGTATACATGTGGTCCTACTAAATTTTACTTATTCTCAGTTGATCCCAAATATAAGTGCTTAACCATCATAGTAATCAATGGTATAAATAAATATGATCCGCTAACTGTCAGTTTAACTTCCCGTATTCTACATTTAAATATGGTATAGAACATCCTTTAAAACCGTCGCGAGCCTTACTGCTCATTACCGCATATAAATTGGAGGTCACATCAATATTTAAATGTTAATAGTTAACATATTAAAGCGAACAGAATTACATACTTGTTATTAGTGCTGATTTCAAAAGCAAAATTAAATAAAGTACATACAACAACTATAAAAAATTAATTCGTATCTGAAGGGTATAGGTTAGGAGTATTTACCATCTATACATGCCAGCCTGACTGGGGAAGGACCTCTAACCTACAGAAGACCACAGCCAGCAACTACAGTGGTATAGTTTTTTCCCTGTGAATGCTGGTCCCCAGAGCTCCATTTTTGGATCAGCAACTCGCGAGTGATGCCCTTGGTATGGCAAGCGTCCATAGGTTACGGTAACTGCTTAACATCAGGCAGGCCGTATGCTTGTGTGCCCCCTGAGTAGGAAGTATAAAAAAAGTAAACCTAACAAACAACCCTTTCCTGGATTTCAGGCGGTTATAAAAACTGGCTATAGCTTTTCAGCACCTCAACATCCTTATCAGCGAATTGGCTGTACGAAAAATATACTGACAGCTATTTTTTGATAAGTCGAGCATTTGATCTAAATGAATAAATGAGTTAGACTATAGTGGAGCCTTTCGATTCTAAATCTGATATCCTACCTAATAAAAACATACGCTCAAGTCAAACCTATAATAGGACAATAAGGTGCAAAGTATATAATATTTCATTTTAACAATAGATGTTTAAAGATTGTAGATAAGAAGTATTATAATATATTATGTGTCAAATGATAGCTATTTTTAAATTACTCTACATCCTGTAATGGATATGAACGATAGATAATGGTCATCCCGCGTAATTGCGCGATCAATCAACAGTAAAACACATTATGGTTAAATCTGTAGGCGTTGCGGCAAAAAATAAAACAAACAATGCCGCGACCAATTAACTTTAAAACTTTAGGGTTCCATCAAATTAACATGACGCCATGACGCACGATGAAGAATCTATTTTAATATTTGGGTATTTTTATAGTACTTTCAAATTATCTCTATTCTCTATACCTACTTCTAATACACCTACCTATTTAATTTTTGCATCACCCGTGTTGCTTGACTGGTTACATTATGTCTTTGGCAGTAAGTCCGCCAATATACTTTTGCATAGATTGTTTTACACACACAGTGGTGTAGTTGGGTTCCTGTGCATGATTAAAGTTACTCCAGTGCTTAATTAGGTACGATATTTAAAGAATCATTTTCGTATCCCAGGGATAGTATAGCACAAAACCCTGATGTTACATATTTTTGGGTCTTCAACTCTTCTTACCGGCAGGCAGGCCGTAGGTTTGTTTACCACCCAAGTAGTATACAAAAATAGTACTCTGTTTATTCCGATGAACAGCATGTACTTCGTCCTTTTGTACTAACAATATAGGTACCCATAACAGTAGGTATATTGTGTTATTTGTAAAAATCCCACAATAAAAGCGTGTAGGTATTCAGTTGACAATAGCGTGTATACCAATGCCAATGTCATTGATAAATTTTGTTTTTTAGGGCGCCGAATATGAAGTTATAGACGACTCACAAGATCATTGGTGGAAAGTCAAGGATGAAAATGGGTATGTGTGACTTCAATTCGATTAAACTATCGTGACGTATTCATATCAAGTGTGAAAAGAAACTGTTTCTAAATAGTCCCTTGTTCGATTCCCGGGACAGATGATTTGGGTATTTAGAATTGTTCAGATTCAACCCGGCCTCTGCAATTGTACCTGATATAATTATGGTAATGTCCTCGTTTTTTTTGAAAAAAATAATTAATGAATCAATTTCCTTTTATATTTTCAGATCTGTTGGTTACATTCCAAGTAATTATGTTAAGGAAAAAGAAACTATAGGATTGCAGAAATACGAGTAAGTATTTTCATTTGTTTACAAAATATATTTGCTGTGACGTATTTTGTCGTTGGGCGTCAACGTTAACGCATCGTTAGATTAACCATGAGTAAATATGTATTATTTTATTCAAGCTTATTAAATGGTGTAATATACTGAACACAAGTAATAATAGCACCATGAGTAGGTATTTGACAACAAAGGATTTATATTTATTTATTACGTGTGTTCTTAAATTAATATTTAATAGTATTGGTTGAGTAATTAAATAATTTATAGGATTTTAAAGTTTTGCAATCGGGATATTGCAGTACCTTTTTAGGCAAAACATTTAACTACTATGGCGTTACGGGAGTGTGACGTCATTAAACATCAGTGATTTTTTCTTTCTAACTACAATACTTACTTTCTATTTACAAACAAGCAATTTAATAGATTTATATAAATCTAATAATCTTTTGGTGGAATAAATTCTATAGCCTATAACTAACAAAGGTAGACCCTTGTTAGCTGTAGGCTATAGAATTTATTAACATTTGTTCGCTTTTTATGTTTATAAATATCTTGTTAAATCTAAATCAATAATTAAGTTGGTCTATAACAATGTTTTGATGTATTTCCAGATGGTACGTGGGTGAGATGTCACGTCAGCGCGCCGAATCGTTGCTCAAACAAGAGGACAAGGAGGGATGTTTTGTGGTCCGCAACTCATCCACTAAGGGAATGTATACACTCTCGCTTTACACCAAAGTGTTAGTATCTTATTTATTTCAACAAAATCAGTCGTAATTCGATCGTTAATTCTTTCTGCCGTCCTTCTTCGTATAAACAAAATGTATCAAAAATATCAGATATTGTATTTTAAGGAATTCCTACCTAAAAATAAAATATCTGATTACGGTCGCAGCTTTAAGGAAATGTGCGTAAAAGACTGGCACATCTCCACGCTGGATCCCAAGGTTAATGCGTTGATCTAAGTAAAGGACAGCCTTAGGATCGTGAGATAACTCGATTAAACGCGTAGATATCTCACCATATAGTTTGTGGACACTTGGTCCCCATGGTCCCAGAGTTTCGATCCGAAAGGGCTCAAATATGTAAGTCTTACCGAGATATTCATATTTTCGCTGCTAGAGGAGTACGCACACTGAAGGAGAAAATTGTATTTTTGGTATAAGTGGCGTGTAGATGCATAATATTCTTACCTTGTCACATTCCAGTATGGACCCACAGAAGCGATACCACTCTGGCACAGAACACTACCACTCCCAAACTAAACACTATCACATAAAACAGAACGCTCGCCAGGAGTTCTACCTATCAGACAAGCACTGCTGCGCCAGTATAGCTGATCTGATCAACTACCACAAGCACAACAGTGGGGGACTATGTTCGAGGCTAAAGACCACACCTTGTGATAGACCAGCGCCACCTACAGCAGGATTATCACACGGTAAGAGATTATCTATATTTGTATATTTGTAGGTGTGTGTGTGTGACGCATTAAGAATACAAATGACACCACCCCATTCCATCCCGAGGGTGTCGTAAGAGTCGACTATCCACTGTTAGAGAGAAGGTAAACTCGAAACAAAACCCTATACCAACCCGTCTGGCCAGCGTAGTGTAGTAGGCTAATATCCCTCCAAGCGCACGGAGGAGACCCGTGGGACCCAGTGGGACGTTTAGGGGTTAAGATGGATGGATGGTATTTTTTCCGCACTAGAGCACAGGCCTTGTGTCGCGGAAGAATTTACAAACATAATTCACGGATACAAAATTATACCCAGACCCGGAACAAACATTTATGAATGTCTCAGTTTTGTACTGTGTAGGAATCGAGCGCACGACACTTTTTATTTATATTCGGGTTAATATGTAGCCTATGACATTCACAAATAATGTGGCTTTCTATTGGCAAAAGAATTTTCAAAATCGGTTCAGTAGATCCACTGATTACACCCCTACAACCTCACAAACTTTTGGTCTTTAATTATAAATATAGATAACAGTGTGATAAAAGCGTGACGTATATGTATGAAGTTACTTACGTCTATTGTTTTCACGCAAGAATTTTAGGTAATTTGTCATGATAATTATTATGATACATTTATATCATACTGTGGTAAACTTTCGTCATTCAGTAACGTTGACGTCATTAATATTACCGATACAGTAAAGTACCTACACGAAAGCTGTACTATTCGTTAGCAACAATAATATACGGTTACACTGATAACTTAACCAATAGTTTATGTACCTACTAAGAAATGCTGGCAGTACAACCAGCTCCGATATCAACATAGTAATAATAATGACCTCTTAACCGAATTTCGGTCTTTTAAAATGTCATGCCACTTAGCTAACTTTACGAAAAATGTCGTTCTTAGCATAATGCTAAAAGTAACCCATGGTCTATCTTAAACGGTATCCGAGAAAAATCAAACAAAAAAAAAATATTTTTCTCTTCCCTTGTAAACAAAAATGTCCGCATAACATAGGTGCATTCTTTATTCCGTCACTCTCATAGCCCAATGAGACGGCAGTTCAACAAGACTGGTTGGTATATATTGGTAGCAGGATCCATGTTTATGTCCTAAATTACAACAATATTTTGCAACCAATAAATCGTACATACTTGTTTTAGAGGGAGAGCCAGTGACCTTTTTACTTTAGTCATTTTATAAGTCATGAAAATTAGCTCACTAACTCTTCTTAACCTGTAGAATAATGAACTGCTGTTCTGGCAACCCTCCGCGGCCGGAGTGTTTAACCCTAACATGACAAAGATGGTAAGAAATAAAGTTCAATTTAGTTATAGTATCAGACCTAAAAATTTTAGTATATGATATTGGCACTATTCTCTATATAGAAAAATGATTGCCAGAACATTTCTGACCCTCCTACTGGCCGCCAGAACGCTGTAAATATGTATAAAAATAAAGTACAATTTAGTCATTTTATCAGTGTTGATTTTTTTACAGAATTATTGGAAATATATGTAGGATATATGATTTCAAACGCCAGAACAAAATTCCATCACCAACTATTTGCCAGAACAAAAAATGTTTCCACATGGAATCATTTTTCGTACATGTCTCAGGACAGTTTTAAAGGAATATCAAGCAATTCTTTAAAAAAAAGACAACTCCCGCACTAGGGAATAAGCCCTGTGTCACGGGGGACTAAGTATACAAACATACAATTCACGAACACAAACTACACCCAGACTAATGTCCAGAGAAGACAACCATTTATGGACCACACAAAGTTCTGTCCCGTGTCGAGATACAATACACGACCTCTAGCTTAGCAGTCAGGGTCACTAATCACGAGACTTAGGTTGTGAAGTAGAAGTGTGAGACGTAGGTAGAGAATTAGGTATAAAACTTAATAAATGTAGGCCTACCCATCTTCCATGGCGGTAAAGACATACATCTATTTGAAACAAATTTCACTCAAAAATCTCAAACCATGAAGGTTCTAGGTCAATTCGAAGTACCTATACAATAAAACAGCACGTTTCTACTTTAGATCCTATTATTTATATCAACCCACAGCCTAAACGGCTGGTCCATGAGACATAACATTTGGAGGATCTTTATAAAGAGTACTCTTTATAAAGCGTAAGTATCCCCTAAGAAAGGGTTTTCTAGTCAAAATTACACTTGTATTACAGTTTTCCTAAAATTATTTCTACTGGCCTGTTGGTCTAGTGTTTAGTGACACTGACTGCTACGCCAGAGGTCGTGGGTTCGATTCCCATCCAGGACAAATCTTTGTGGGATTAGCACAAATGTCTGTTCTGTGTCTGGATGATAAGATAAGATATTTATTCGCTCAGAACATGGTACAAAAGATGACAGAATACAGAAGTGGCCCGACATATTCACCTTTGGAAGGCATGTGAATTTTTTAAATTACACAAAGCAATACATAATTGTAATAGTTTATACACAATTCATGTCTTCCCCTTAAAAAACTCATCTAATGTGTAACAGCACTTTTCAAGTAGCCAATACTTAAGTTTAGTCTTAAAATGTGTTAATGGTAGCTCTCTTATTATTTGAGGTATTTTAGATGTTATTTATCTATAATATGTAGATATGTTTTTAGAAATATTATATATAAGCATGTTTATCAGTTGCCTGGTTGCCTTAGTGCAACTCTGCCTAGTTTAGGATCAGTTGGCAGTGTGTGAGTTGTCCCAAAAATATTATTATTATTCCCCTAACAGAGTGAAATAAGGCTTTTAAAAATCGCATGGAGAGCAGTTCTGGTTAGTAAGTAGGTAAGATTTTTTAATACAACTCCTGCACTCGGGATCAAGCCATGTGTCGGGGGGGATTTTACAACCATACAATTAACGGACACAACGTACACCCAGACTCGGGATCACACAATTATTGGGAATTGAACCCGCAACACCAAGTAGTATAAAAAAATAAAGAAATGCATTCCACAAAATTAACAAAGTCTCATTTCATTCTACTTAATTATTATCTACATTTATTAAGTTGATACCTAATTGAATTTAATGACTCGTCTGTTGGTTTCGTGATTAGTGACCCTGACTGCTAAGCTAGAAGTCGTGTATTGTATCCCAACACGGGACAGAACTTTGTGTGGTCCATAAATGGTTGTCTTCTCTGGACATTAGTCTGGGTGTAGTTTGTGTCCGTGAATTGTATGTTTGTATAGTCCCCCGTGACACAGGGCTTATTCCTTAGTGCGGGAGTTGTCTTTTTAAAAAAAAAGAATAGCTTGATATTCCTTTAAAACTGTCTTGAGAAATGTACGAAAAACGTTACCTTAGGGAAACATTTTTTGTTCTGGCAAATAGTTGGTGATGGAATTTTGTTCTGGCGTTTGAAATTATATATCCTACATATATTTCCAATAATTCTGTAAAAAATTCAACACTGATAAAATGACTAAATTGTACTTTATTTTTATACATATTTACAGCGTTCTGGCGGCCAGTAGGAGGGCCAGAAATGTTCTGGCAATCATTTTTCTATATAGAGAATAGTGCCAATATCATATACTAAAATTTTTAGGACTGATACTATAACTAAATTGAACTTTATTTCTTGCCATCTTTGTCATGTTAGGGTTAAACACTCCGGCCGCGGAGGGTTGCCAGAACAGCAGTTCATTATTCTACAGGTTAAGAAGAGTTAGTGAGCTAATTTTCATGACTTATAAAATGACTAAAGTAAAAAGGTCACTGGCTCTTGGGCCATTTGTTTTGCTTTAAAAGACAACTCTCGCAATAGGGAACAAGCCCTGTGTCGCGGGGGGACACATACAATTTACGGGCACAAATTACACCTAGACTCGGAACAGACATTTATAGATCACACATAGCTTTATAGCCCCATGGAATCGAACCCAAGACCTTCGGCGTAGCAGTCAGGGTCAGTAGCCACTAGACCAACAGACCGGTTATGGTATATTAGGTACGGTAGCATCTCTACATAGCTAATGACGCCGCTGTTTTAAGTTTTTTTTCTAAGAAAACAAGCAAAAGTTAGACTATATAAAAAGCACGCAAATATTGATTACAGATAAATGGGAGATCGACCCGTCAGAGTTGGTGTTGATGGAAGAGTTGGGAGCGGGACAGTTCGGTGTGGTGCGGCGTGGGAAGTGGCGCGGCAGGATCGACACAGCTGTCAAGATGATGAAGGAGGGCACCATGTCGGAAGACGACTTTATTGACGAAGCCAAGGTTATGACGTAAGTGATTTTTGAATATTACTTAGGTGGTTAGCACACGGTCCGCCAGTGGTAAGCAGTTAGCGTAGCATATGGACGCATGAAATACTGGAGAATCACTCGCGTGATGCTCTCAGGCGACCTCAAACAAAAATGAAACAAAATAGGCTAAGTCGTTTACAAGAATAATTTAAAGATGTTATTATTCTTGTTATAATGGACAACAGATCTGAATTGTGATACGATAGTCTACCTGTGACCATGATCGCGTCGATGCAATTCTACCAAAACGTCAGGGGCCGTATAATGACGTGCCTAATGTGAGTCTTTCGAGCGAGAAAGAGGGACGGAGATACACGCTATAAAGCTTCGTTAGTAGCCTCTTTCTCGCTCTAACTACTTACGATGATCAGCTAACAAAAAAATTATTGAAAACCTATTTTTTTTACGAAGTATAATAAAAAATCATTACATAAATTTATGAAATCGAATAGTTTACCAACTATTAACATACTGCATTATTGTCTTACAGAAAACTACAACATACGAACTTAGTCCAGCTGTATGGAGTATGTTCTAAGCACCGGCCCATCTACATAGTGACGGAGTACATGCGACACGGTTCCCTCTTCAACTACCTACGACGCACCTCCGCCGACCAACTAGGACCCGCCGTTTTACTTGATATGTGCATACAGGTGACTATCCATACTATTCTGATTCACCCGCGTGTACAATCCCATATAAACAGCAGCCTATGTGCTATTCCAGACTATAATCTTATCTCTATGCCAAATTTCATCAAGATCGGTTCAGCCGTTTTGGCGTGATTAAGTAACAAATATCTATCAATCCAGAATTTCGTATTTATAACATTAGTATAGATAAATGCTAAAGTTACTCTGTTGTCCTTTCACTACTACTACTCTATATAGCTGTATATAGGACTATATAGCTGAACGAATTTTAATAAAATTTGGCAAAGATTGTCACCTAAAACTATGTATATTGTGTACCAAACGAATAATACCTACCAAAAATGTTTTATTTATTTATTTTTTGTGTTGTTAATTCTAGGTTTGCATAGGTATGGCCTATTTGGAGAGGCACAACTACATTCATCGAGATTTAGCCGCAAGAAATTGTTTAGTGGGAGATGAAAATGTTGTAAAAGTGAGTATACCTAATGTGTACACTATTTTTATATGTTACAAACAAGCGTAAGGCCCGCCTGATGGTAGGCAGTTACCGTAGCTTATGGTAGCTTTCAATACGTGGAGCGTTACTTGACATTTTATAACACCACAGTTATTTGCATTAATTTAGTTAGAAAGCGGTCGTAATATATTCTTATATACATATATAGAACTTATATGCATTTGACGTATGAATTCGATACTGTTCTAACTCTCGTCTAACGTGGTTGCTGGCCTAAAACCTAGCCAAGTTGTTCTAAAGCCCCCGCTAAACAGGCACTAGAATAACTGGTGAGTCTTTAGTGACAGAATTTAGCCTATTCTTATTTATGTAAATGAAATGTTTACCACTCTTAATTAATGTCGGCAAGGACGACAAGACATTGTTTTTCGTCAATTTTATTTGTCGGTTATCATCAGCCGTTTTGTTTATATAAATAATAAAAGTTATGTGAAAATATTTGAATTACAGGTAGCAGATTTCGGTTTAGCACGATACGTGTTAGACGACCAATACACAAGTTCGGGCGGCACTAAATTCCCCATCAAGTGGGCACCTCCCGAAGTACTCAATTATACGCGGTTCTCATCTAAATCTGACGTTTGGGCATTTGGTAAGTTGTACTATCTATTTATTCATCGGGAATATCAACTGAGAATTTCGTAAATGAAAGAATATCTAAATACTAATAATACTACGCGGACGAAGTCGCGGGCGACCCCTAGGGGTCGCCCGCAAATTTGGGATATTTTCCCCGATTTTGCAACATATCTCACTACTGCTCCACTCCTATTAATTTTAGCGTGATGTTATTTAGCCTATAGCCTTCCTGGATAAATGCACTATTCTACAAAAAAATATATTTTCCAATCGGACCAGTACTTTCTGAGATTAGCGCGTTCAACCAAACAAACAAACTCTTTAGCTTTATAATAGATATTAGTATAGATAGTACTGTAGTTTAACTTACGATTATTTTACTTTGTAGTGGTTTAAGAAGTGAATAAATATTTATTATTTTTTGATTTCCAGGAGTGCTAATGTGGGAGGTATTCACCTGTGGTAAGGTGCCGTACGGACGGATGAAGAACTCTGAGGTAGTAGAAATGGTGGTGACGCGGGGTCAGGTGCTCGAGAAACCTAAAGGATGTTTCAACGAAATATATAATGTAAGATATCGGTCTATTAGTTCTAAAGTTCTTCTTTTCCAGTTTAATTTACATATATCTATACAATTTATTTCATAGTTTATTATTTAACCTTATATATCAGATCAAGTGTTCAATAATAACGTTTATAAGTATACAAAACCAGCCAATAGGTGCCTATGTATATAAGGCACCTATCGCTCGTCGCCGTTACTAATCCCCTCCTCTGACGTCAGGTGATGCGCATGTGCTGGCGACGCACGCCGGACGAGCGGCCGTCGTTCCGCGCGCTGAAGGACGACCTGAGCGTGATCGCGCACAGCGTGCTGGCTGATTGACTGCGCCTGCTGCTAGCGCTGCTGCGACCCGCGCCGCGCCCGCCGCACGCCCCCGCCCCCCCCACGAGCACGAGCACGCTGCCGCGGCGCCGCCTGGCCCGCCCCGCGCCCGCCGCCGCCTCGCCCGTCTGATGTAAGTCACCACTGTCCACCTGGTATCCAATCGCACAGGAATGCTTCGTGACATTGAACAGTAGTAAGTTTTAGCGAACACTCTGTTTCCTCAATTCGATAGTCTAGATCGAAGTCGAGGGTTTCCGAACGATTCCCCCGAGGAGTGCGCGAGTGATCGCGGGTGCCATTCGCCGCCACAGTGTTGTTCCGATATACACGAGTAATTTTTAGTAGCTTTGTATTACTAATTTTGAAATAGGATCGCAGTGAAGATGCAGTGTGACGATTCGATCGATCTGATAGAATAAATGTTTGTTTTGTAAGTAGAAAATGGCAGTCGATAGTGAAACAGTTTTATATCTAATGAATATACGAAACGCGTATATATTCAGATATTAGTATCGTTTGTTTTCTGTTACCTTTTTATTAAGCCATTTATCTGAACTATAGTGCTACGACTTTGGCCACAATTATAATAAAAGCTCATTTTACATCATCATATCATTATCCATGGTAGTTTATTGTAAATATTATACTGTAGCTATTTAATACACTAGTCGTTACAAACGCACGACGATATAGTTTGTGTACCTACATGCCGTCAATGTTCTCTTGGCACATTACAATATCAATTATGTGAATATAGTTTCTCATAATAATATAATATGTTCCTACATTCGGCGTGTTCTTATTAAAGTAATATCCAGTTTTCTAAAAGATTGTCGCCACGTTAGCTCATATTATTTAACATGTAACCGTCACAAAATCATTCCATGTCTTAAATGAATTATTTTTGTACATTCCTTTAAAAAGTACTAGTCATTTAGTAATTACTTAAATGAAACAGCCTTAACATTTTGTTGTCGATCTTGAAAATCAAAATTATGTGACATGATTATTATAATAGTGATCGAGTAAATGTGACTACAATAAACATATTAGAATTACTTGTAAGATGTAGATATAACATAATTTTTGTAGCAGATGTTTTTGTCTGTGTGTCGTTTCACAAACATTGTGTTACAATTTACTCGACACTAGATTATACTGTTGGAGATACTAAGAAAATGTGCCAATTATGTATAAACCCTTATTAATTTTAGGCTTTTATGACTGAACAAAAAATTCTCAATAAATAATTTTAGGTACTTTTTTCTGGTTTGTAATTACAATTGAAATGTGAGTGACATTTGAATAACCAGTATTTATAAAAACATTTTACAAAATGGTATTTTTAATTCCATTAATTTGTAAGTAAAGTGTAATTTTGTGATAAATCTTAATTTTTAGTAAGTATTCGATATGATAATTATGACGAAAGGAAGACTACATGTAGTTTAAAAATGTAACCAATGAAACATTCCATGATTAAACATTTGTACAATAATATATCGACGGATTGTACAATAATATTGTAATAAAGTTATAGATGCCTCATGTAATATACAGTTCTGTCGACAGTACCACGTTATGTGGAATTAAAGCCTACTTTTTAGCCGCATCTATAAAGTTTTAGTTATATCACCCACTTATGCAGTACATGTCTCTCGATACATAAGAATGCCTACATAAGAATGTATCAAATAAAATTCGCTACAAATTATACAGCGAGTGTTTGTATAACTGTTTTGTAAAACTATTAAGTCAAGTAAAATAATTATTATAATCGCGTAGTTTTTATTTATATTAATTTTCTCCCAGAATTCCAAAAGTCTGTCTGTTCCACCAATCCGGTTTAGACATCTCAATGCAAAAAATCAGCACAACTCGGTGCGCGATTTTTTGCGCAAATAATTTAAGCGAGATTGTCAAAGGACCGCAAACTTAACGAGCTATTATCGTAGTGTTAGGAAAACCATACCATTACGACTAATTTACCCTAACCGACAACCACCAAATTTTCACAGGATTAGGTTTTATAATGTTTTTACAAAACTAGAATTCGCTGCTCGGGATGGTTAGCTGGTGTTTTTGTTTTTGGATTATTAAATTTGGACTACTTGGTTTTTCCAATGGATTCTAACATGCCAGACACGACTTGGCCTGAAAATTGGATACCGATAGGTGATAACGCTTTTACGATTAAAAGAAACCTATTTCATAGGAGTAGAATACAAATCAAATTAACAAATATTTCTTCTTTTAACCCACTTCACCTACCTAGGAAGTGGGGTACAAAATTATATTCAAAAAACGCCAAATTTGTACAAAATGATGAAATAAAATGGAATCATATAAAAAGAAAACCACTCTTAACGGTACTGATTGAATTTATTAACAATCTCAAATTAATTATACGCAGTTGGCGTGCCTCAATAGAAGGGATCCCTAAATTTTTAGAATTTTGAATGGCATATCTGAATTAGAGAAGAACGATCATGTCAAACAGCAGGCTTATGATTATTATTGTAAAAAATCAATAAAAAATAAGCAATTATTCAGCCATTTTTAATTTCTGTGCTCTATTCTCTTCAATAGATTGGTTGAAATAAATATTCTAATTAATTGTATTTATTCTTGATCGATCGAGAATGAAAATAGTTAATTAAAATTTTTACTTCAATCAATCATAAGTATTTCTAGAAGGATTTTTTGTGGGTACAATATATAGATGAGTCGCGCCATCTATCACATTTTTTCGGTACTACTACACTGCCACGCTATCTGCCGCACAGGGTCAAAAACTTAATTGATGAGTTGCGCATCTATACCAGTTTAAGTGTATAATCCATGTTTGTTGTATTAAATTTCGATATTGTATCTTGCACAAACTTTCTAGAAAAAGAAATTCATTTAATCTTCTATACCAGGGTCCGTACCATGACGTTTTAGAACTCTGCTGGTAAGGTCTTACCTAAAATATAAAGGTTTGATGAACACAGCAGGTTGGAACCCTTGTCCGCAACGTTTTGGTCCAAATGTCATAATGCCCATCAGTCTGTGATTTTGTACTGCTGGAGCGCCCGAGTCAAACTGAGAGCAATCGTAAACAGAAAATATCAAAGTATGAATTAACACTAACTAATCAATATAAAATAAAATTTTAAGTTAGACAAAATTATAAAATAATACTACTACATCATTAAAGCCCTGGTGTAAGAATAATTTTAACAAAAAAAAACCGACTTCCATACAGGAAGTTTTAGAATTTACAAAAACACTAAATCCCAATTGTGAAGTAAGTACCTATTTAAATAGGATGAACTTTTATACAAACTTTAATTCCTCTTTACCTTAAGTTCGTTAAATCTGATCATTTACAGCTAAAGTGCATCTCATGACCATTCAAATAAGCTCAAACACGGATAGATTTCAGTTCAGTTGTACTGTGTTCATTTGCTACATAACATTTGCTTAGTAATAGTTGTTTAGCAACCATAATCGAGACTTATCTAATTGTCATCCATAAAATACTTATTATTGAGAAGTTCAGATGGCCATTTGTGGTCTTCTTCATCAGTTTTACTTCTCCAAATTACACTTTCTGAATGAAAATGTTTGATTTGTTGTAAAAAATATTGAAATAAGTAGCTATATGTATGCCTATCATTTTTGAGGAGTTCCTTCAATTCCTCATGGATCCCATCATCAGAACTTTTATTTGATAAAAATGGGACCAAACTTAAAGTATGTTCTCTCAGACAAAATAAATATTCAAATCGGTTCATAAATGGCGAGTTCTGCGGTAACCTCCTCGTTTTTGAAGTCGGTTAAAAGTGGGTCGGTAAGACACTAGTACTACTTCTGGTATTGCAAGCGTCCATAGGCTACGGTAACTGCTTAATATCAAGCGGGCCGAAGCTTGTTTGCCAGCTTTGCCACCCAGGTAGTATAAAAAAAAACACGTGACGGCCTAAAGCCTAGTTGAAGACTGAAGTCTTCAACTAGGCTTTAGGCCGTCACGTGCGGTTTGAGCATTATTTTGACGACAGGCATTATATTTATACTAGCTGTTGCTCGCAGTTCCGCCCGCGTGGATGTCGGTTATCGCTGTAAAAAGCCTAGGTATGTGTTATTCCAGACCATAATCTATATCTGTGGCTAATTTCATCCAGATCCGTTCAGTAGTTTTTACGTGAAAGAGTAACAAACATCCATCCATCCATCCATACTCACAAATTTTCACATTTATAATATTAGAAAGGATTACCTCGTATGGCAATCAAAATATTTTGTCAATTATAGGCAAGTAGGTACTGTCACCGCCTGTCTTTCTTGGAAAAGCTATTGGTACAAATACAAATAGGATACATTACGCAATAAATCATACCAAACAGATATCCTTGGAGCTGTCCGACATAGTAGCGCAGAAGAAGTTAGCTGTTAAGTCCAAATCGTCGGCGTCGGGAAATTGATACGCATCGACGCAGTAGTTATACGGACCCACCTCCATCTGTGCACTGTTCATTTCAGGGGTCGGTTCCTTGGATTTTGTTTCGTCCTCTGATGTCTGCCAAAATCATTATTTGAAAAAAATATATAGAAACAAGTGTATACCGTACGGAGCCTTATCATAACGTCCTTCAACGGTTTATTTTCGATCTTAATTTGACTTTCAATACCTGACAAACTAAGTTAAGTAATAAAGTTAAAATTTTACAAACTCCAATTTAAGGTAGAAAATGAATCGCTAAGAGGACATAGTGCATGGGCCCTGCTCCTCTAGACATGTGGCATAAACGGTAGTTGAATGGGATAATAGAAAACAAATGGATGCAAATGCCATACATGGTTGAACGTGAGGGATTCTAATTAATGAGGCTTTGTAGTTTTTACGTGAAAAAGTAACAAACATTTATTAATCCTCATAAACTTTTACATTTATAATAATATAGTACCTAGGATAATATTTATTTTAGAAAAACTAGAATTCTTACTAATTGGCCGTTAGTCACCTGTAACAAATGTACTGTTTGGCTGATAATAATATCAGTCTATGTCAGGGTCGCAGTACGGGTTAAAGCTTCCTCACTTTAAGCACATGGACTAAGAGCCAGCAACGTATTGACTTTTGTCATTTCATAAGTTATGAAAATTCACAAACTAACTCTTATAACCCTGCAGAATAATAAAAGGTTCTTCTGGCAACCCTCTGGTAACAAATAAAACGTAATTTTATTATAGTATCAGTCTTTAAATCTGTAGTAAATGATATTGGCAGTATTTTCTATTTTACGTTAAGGTTTTATTTGTCACCCTCTTTGTTATTTTTGGATTAAACACTCCGGCCGCAGAGGGTTGCCAGAAGAACTTTTTATTATTCTGCAGGTATAAAAGAGTTAGTTTGTGAATTTTCATGACTTATAAAATGACAAAAGTAAATACGTTGCTGGCTCTCCTCCTTCTAACACTTGTTTGACGTAAATAGATAGTTAGCGGTAGGTATTACCTTAGCAGTGCGCCAGTCTGCAATCTCGATTAAACTTAGTGATAGTGGCATTTTTATATCTTCATTTATCTTTAAACTATGTATGTGTATGGAGTCGTCTAAAACATCAATGTATCTCCTTAATAAAAAAAAAATAAAATATTAAAGAGGGTAAGAAATAAAGCCTAATTCGATTTAAATTAAATTTTATTTCTTACCATCTTTGTTATTTTAGGGTTTAACACCCCGGCCACAGAGGGTTGTCAGAAGAACCTTTTATTATTCGACAGGCATAAGAGATAATTTGTGAATTATCATGACTTATGAAATAACAAAAGTACGGTATACGTTGCTGGCTCTCCGTCTGTACGTGCTATCTAGGCACTGTTAGAAAATAGACACTAAATATTAATTTATTAATCTTTCGTAAACTCTTTATTTATCTTTTTACTTACACATACGCCTTGAAAGTTGTAGAAGCGCGACATCAGCTTGCGGAATCGACTTCTCTTTATTGTCAGGACGCTTTACAATTCTGGTTATGCTGACAAGTTGCCCGCCTTCATTAGGGTGAACACTGCCTAATCGCACCTGTGTTTTCATGCCCAGAGATTTGCGATAAGACGACCGAAAGGAACTACTAAGAGCAAAGAGAATGTGTGAGTGTATAGTGTTGGTCTAGTGATAAGTGTCACTGAATACAGCTGGAGGTCGTAGGTGAGATTCCCAGCCACGGCAATATTTTTTTACGATTCTTCGTTCTTAGGTAGTCATGGTTTTAAAGATAGACTTCACTACTACTATTTTACGACTTCAAATATTAATAGCAACACATTTAAGTCCCAATGCGGGGAACGGGTCTCCTCTCCTCTATCAAGAGAATGTGTGAGTGTATAAATTATTATGATTTAGGTCTTAATTCACACACGCTGGTCTAATGCGGGTTGGTGAATCAGACTTTAGAATGTCTTCTAAGGGGGTTTCATCACGATGTTTTCCTTCACTGTTAGCAGATAGTAAATCATTACATTAAAACAGATAAATTCCACAAAGTGAAATGGACGTTGCTACCAGGGATCGTAAAATTCTACATCGGTATTGGTGATCAGACCTTGACAGTTCAATTATTCATACAGCACCTCACGAACGAATTCAGCCATCACCATCACGAACTCGAATCTTTATAATTATAATGATTTAATTGCCAATAAGTCGTAAAAAGCGATAGTAAGTAGCCGAGTGGAAAAGTAACCGACTTGACAAGAGGTGTGAGTTCGATCCCAGACAGTACCAATGTTAATTTTACTTTGTGGCGTTTATATGTACCTACTAATCAAATTATTCGCCATCTGCTAACGGTGGAGGAAAACATTGTGAGGAAACCCACATGTCTTGGAAGAAATTCTAAAGACATGTCCGATTCACCAACACGCATTAGGCTAGCGTGTGTGAATTAAATGCTAAACCCTCTCTCTCTCTCATGATAGAGGAGA
This sequence comes from Trisateles emortualis, assembly GCA_947095525.1. Taxonomy (NCBI): domain Eukaryota; kingdom Metazoa; phylum Arthropoda; class Insecta; order Lepidoptera; family Erebidae; genus Trisateles; species Trisateles emortualis. The sequence continues at coordinate 8,183,673 of OX352736.1, read as the reverse complement.
GGAGACCCGTGCCCAGCAGTGGAACATATATGACTTGCTGTTATTATTATATTTTATTAAACTTACGGACTCAGACAATGCGCTACAGTCAAGACCCAATTTTCATTAACCAGCGTACCGGCACACAAAAACTTTCCATTTATTATAACAGCAGCAAGGTATGGACATTTCAAAGAATTAATAGCATTATTCGATCTCATTCTCATTATATTTTTTGTGCCTTTCTCGTAATGGTTTAATTTTTGAGAATCATCTTGAGGTGATATCTCTCCACGACTATTCAAATTGAAATCTGACATCAATGGATTAACACGTTTGAAGCCTGCCATCATTAGATTTTGGTCTGATACAAATGTACTTATCTTGCCACGACGTTGCCCCATTTGTATTTTTTTATGCTCGAGAGTACCTTAGTAAAAACATAAATAAGTAGTTATACCTAACTTCCACAGAGTGCATTTGGAGTACTTACCTACCTATGTAGGTACGTAGGAGATATTAGGCTCCATTGTGTTCTTTGCTACGTCGCTATTATACCTAAAGCGGTGCTAGCTGATTGGGACATGTAGCCATACGTAACACATAAGTTGTGTGATCAATCTTGACCCGCAGCATGACTGTGAATTTCACTTTTGGAATTTTTCACTTATCAAATGAATCACCGCCATCAACGCTTTTAAGGCAAACATCATGTGGAAATCGACATGTCTGTTAAGGCAAACATCATATTATAACCAACATGTCCTATGTCCTAGACTAAATCGTAAAGGCGTGTCTGATTCAACAACTCGCATAGGGCAAGCGTGGATTAAGGCTATAACAAACCCTCGGAGAGGAGACTTCGAAATCGATAAAATATATTATGCTTGTTAAACGAACTCAGTAGCATAACAATGGATAACGACGGAAATATAATTCTTACTTTACTTTAAAGTTATTTTATTCAAATTCTAACCATATAGTAAAAGAGGATTAGAATAGGTGTAATTTTATTATATAATCTCTCCTACAGTAATTTGATATTTGAAAGAAGAGACAAAGCATGGCGTTACTATGCTCTAGCTACACCACGTTTATTAAGTTTGCCTGCCTAACCCAATATGGGGCCGTTCATTAATCACGTGAGGCTTGAAAGGGGGGGGGGGGGGAGGGGTTTGACAAAAATCACGAAATATCACAAGGGGGGAGGGGGGGTGTAGTAAAATATCACGTGTATTTATTTTTACACGTACGTTCTTGTGGATTGTACTTCTGTACAAAGAAGAATGTTAAGGAACTTGTAAATTCATGTCACAAGCAACCTAATCCGAGCAATAATAGTCTAGAGATGCACTATGTTCGTCCATCACGCATCCTCACGCGACGATTGATCGATAGATCGAAAGATTCTCTGCGTTGTGCGCGAAAATGATGATGAATGATAAAGCTGAAGAGTTTGTTTGTTTGGTTGAACGCGCTCAGAGAGTACTAGTTCGATTAGAAAAAATCTTTTTTTGTTGAATAGTGCATTTATCCAGGAAGGCTATAGGCTATATAACATCACGCTATGATTAATAGGAGAGGAGCAGTAGTGAGATATGTTGCAAAAACGGTGAAAACATTCCAAATTACTACGCGGACGAAGTCGCGGGCGACCCCTAGTTTCAGAATAAAATAAGATTATACTTTATACCTGTATTTAAGATAATACTCTAAAAAAATTAAGATTTTGTAGATACTAAAAATACACGTGATGTTAGGTGGGGGAGGTGCTTAAAAAAAAGATCACGTGAATAATGGACGGCCCCTATATACCTAAGCACTACACATGTGGCATAAACGATTACTCGAATCGAAAAGTCAAAAAAGAAAATGTATGGGGTTTGACGTTATTTTATGACATGATATCACAAACTAACGTCAAATCACATTTACTTTTTTGACTTTTCGATTCGACTACCGTTTATGCCACTTGTCTACAGGGGTGAATATATAAGAGACTCACCTGATGTTGTCTGATTATCATTTCTCGTGCTTTCAGCTATCCATAAAGCTATATCTCTATCCAATTGGCTTAGTTTATCTGCTCCAAATGTGTCTGTCCATTTAGGTGTTAAATTATGGGTTAAATTTATTAATATAATTACTAAAGTTTCTTGCACGATAAGTCCTACCAATATTTAATTTAAGTAGGTACCTAAGTACCTCCCTCCATCCTCCATGGATGGATGGAGGTACCTACGAAGGCGAACTCAATGCTAGAGGCATTCTCTATCAGTTAATCATTTAGTGATGCAGAAAGAAAACCAGGTAGTATCATTTTTGAACTAAAGGCAAATCATATTAGCACACTCAAATTTATTAGTTATGAAAAAAATAATGAGCTAAGTATTGGAAATAAAAAATAGGTAAATGAAATTTTTAACATTAAACGGTTTTTCTTTATTTCTTTCACTGTTCACCTCCTGACTCCATCACTAGACTCTCGTGAATCTATCATAGTATTGTTGGATCTCTATTTGTGTGAAATGTTTCATAAGAATCAGTTTAGCATTATATGTGAGGTGAAGCTAAATAAAACTGTTAAATAAAAATAGTAGTAGGTACTAGGAAAGGTAAGGTACAATACTGGCGAGCAAGCCCGACTGAAAAAGGACCTCCTTTAGAAGCCCACAGTCAATATTATACTCAGGCGATGCAGTTGTGTTCCTGTGTACAGATCTCCAGCGGTCATTTAGGCTTGTGTTTTAAAAGAACCTTTTTCCTACTTTAAGATGGAGTATCCCTGGTGTAAGGGATACTCCATCTTAAAGCCCTGCTGTAAAAACATGGGTATTGCAAGCGTCCATAGACTACGGTAACTGCTTAACATCAGAGGGCCGTACGCTTGTTCGCCACCCAAGTAGTATAAAAAAATAATAGTAGCTCACCTAGTATTCTAAACTCACCAGGAGTAGATACACTACTATTAACTTTGCCCATACTTTCAGCTATCCATAATGCTATATCTCTATCCAATTGGCTAAGATTTTTTGCTGCTACTGATATTGTAAACGTGTATAAAACACATTTCCACATTATTTAATAAATAAATATAAACTGTACGGCAGTTGCTATTTTATGACACTAGAGAATTATTTACTTGGATATTTTATGTTCATTTTATTATTTACTAGCTGTTGCCCGCGGCTGCACCCGCGTGAACGTCGTTTATCGCGATAAAAAAGAGCCTATGTGCTATTCCAGACTATAGTCTATCTCTGTGCCAAATTTCATCCAGATCCGTTCAGTACTTTTTACGTGAAAGAGTAACAAACATACATCCATACCTTCTTACAAACTTTCGCGTTTATAATATTAGTAGAATAAATTTCATACTGTAGCTTACATTTGGTGTAGGGACAGCAAAAAAATAACTACCTATATACTTACTTATCATTACATTACAATAACTAAGTTGATAATATTAATTACAATATAATTATGGGGCTTCTTTTGTAATTGTGTATACTATTTTAGTTTTGTTGCCGGTTGTAACGTAAATGAAAAGCTATTGGTAATTTACAGTATTTTTTATTAGTTTTATATTACAAAAATGATGATAGGTCACAGGGTATAAGGTCGTTGGGCACAGGATGCGTGCGGACCCGCTTAGTGGTATAACCACATAACTGGCACTCGCAGGTCGAAAGATTGGGCGGGCTCCTTTTGTTTTTGTGTGACGTAGTTGTTGGCCAAGTTGCCTTTACAACTTTACCCCGACTGTGGTGAGGACTAAAAGGCCTTCGACCTAATGGTCGGGCTCCGCTTTTATACTCCGAGCGAGTGGGCAAGTGGAGATGGACACTTATAACCGACACTACACTACTGTAAGCAGTTAGGTAAGGCTGTGATTTGTAACTCTCTTAAGGCTGCCTCATTAAGGAAAAGGTGTTAGTCAAATTTAACATTATAGGTACCTACTTAGGTTATTTAAAACACAAGTTATATATGTATATATTGTTTATAGTTTTATACGGCTAAGAAACTTGCGCTCGTCTGCATCTACGGTTGACAGCTGTATAGGTAGTTCTGCAATATTTTCAATCTGTTCCATAGCCGCTATCAAATCCTTTGTCGTTTTATACATTGCTATTGTGTTTTTTACAAAGTCTCTGCAAAAATTTACAAACTATAATATGTTGATACTTTACCAATGGACTGTGGGCTTTGGGCACTTGCCCAGAGCGACTAATGGAAAATAGGAGGCTGACTACGACACTGACGAGACGAACTGCGAGTTTGGCGCGATCTAGGCAAAATTATTTCAAAACAAAATGGTCGCTCATCTATGGACCAAACAGGACAAGCTTGCTTGACCTTGCAGATCTATTAATCCGCGCCTATGAGAAAACACGTAGTCATCGATTCTGCGGCCCGCCCACTACCACTTCAGACAGCAAATTCTTGGCTACCAACTTCATGATCATAATCTCAGCAGAAAGACGCCCACTGCTGGACATAGACCTCCCCTAAGGATTTCCACAGAATTCGGTCCTGAGCTGACCTTATCCATCGGCTTACCGCAACCTTCACTAGGTTGTCGATCCACCTTATTCGAGGCCTGGATACCAACTTACCTGAAATAAAAAGCTTTGATGAACACAACTGGTTGAAACTCATGGCCACAACGTTCAGGTCCGAAGCTCACGATGCCCATCAGCCTGTTCTGTTGAACTCCAGGAGCGCCTGCATCAAACTGAGACCAATAAGTAAGTACAATGTTAACAATCGCTTTGTCTAGCTGATGGCATTTTAATTACCTACAAGATACAACTTTTAAGTAGGTAGGTATTATGTATGTATTATGTATATCGTAGGATAATCGATTAAAACACTTTTTCGCGAAATCCTTAGGAAGGTTGCAAAAAACCGGATCCATAGCATCCTAGATATTTTTATGATCGTTGCAAAAGCACTCGGGTTTGCTTAGGGAGATATGAAACTAAAACGCTGATTGGTGACAAATGACGAATGAATGAAATTCATTCAGTCATAAGTTATGAGACGAGAGAGATTTTTCGCGATTCACCCAAAATGGGTTGCAAAGATCCTGAAAATATCTAGGAATCCTATGAAGATTGCGAAACACCGGCTCATAGCAAACCAATAAGTAGGTATTATGGATGATAGCCATAATACCTACTTATTGGTTTGCTATGAGCCGGTGTTTCGCAATCTTCGAATTTCGCGTGGGGACAGAGACAGTTATTACTGCTGGAAATGTTGGCATGGAGGATAAATATTTTTATTTTAAAGTCATTCTGAATATCATGCGTCTGTCAGTGTAGGTAGGTAGGTAAACGTTGTTAACCGTGATAATAAGTACCTACTGCTAATATTGATGTTCATAGTGGAACCTTACCTATAGTGAGAACACTGCCTCAATAAAACAAAATAAATAGCTACCTATCCCTCAGGCGCCCGCGCACCGAGGCCGGCATTTGAACTTCGAACGCGCCGCTAATTCGCGGGCGCCACTAATTTGCCAGCCCGTAGTTACTCGAATTTGCTAACTGAATCGGTCCTGAGCGATATTTATTTATTTTGCCATAATGCGTCACTATATTGTCTTCCTTTTAGTAGGTACGGTATTAGCTATTAGGAAAAAAGGTCTTACTAAGCAAGCATCCCTGGTGCCATTCCGTAGTGATGCACAGAAGAAGTCGGGGGTGAACTCAAAGTTATTGACGAGTTGATAAGCGTCCGTGCAGTATTGCTGTGTGCGAATCTTTAGTCGAGCAGTCATCAGGTCTTGCGTTTTGTCTCTGAACGCCGTGTCTGAACCCTGAATTATCCTACTAATATTATAAATGTGATAGTTTGTGTGGATGGATGGATGTATGTATGTTTGTTGCTCTTTCACGTAAAAACTACTGAACGGATCTGGGTGAAACTTAGCGTAGATGTAGTCTGGAATAGTGAATAGGCTACTTTTATCGCGATAACAGACATCTATGCGGGCGGAGCCGCGGGCACAGCTAGTTTTATATGGTTTAAATTACATATGTAACTACCTATATTAAAGAAATAATCATATAGGTACCTAAAAAATTAATCTAACTTATATAAGTGATGGACGTGTAACGTTATGTATAAAATTTGTATCCAAAGTCATAAAATATAGCCTATGTTACTCGCTGATAATTGGCTTTCCAGCAGAGAAAGCATTTTTTAAATAGGTCGAGTAGTTTTGGAGTTAAATCGTAAATCAAATCAAATCTTTATAATATTAGTTTAGAAGTTTGGATTAGTTAAGATATTAGGTACCTATTATTAAGGAACTACTTTTTGGGATCAGATGGTCACTGTGTGAATTGTCAGACTCGGAAACAGAACATTTATTTGTGAAACATACACGGATGTATAACATACAAGGATCTTAAAATAATAACAAGTTGTCCCAAGGTATCAGAATTAAATCAGAAATAGACACTAATAGAAAGGTAGGTAGATAGGTACTGTTCATTTAACTACAAGCTGAATGTTTTTTTTTTTATTTTTATGCTACCAAGGTGACAAACAAGCATACGGCCCGCCTGATGGTAAGCAGTTACCGTAGCCCTTTGGACGTTGGCAACACCAGGGGTGTCACTCACGCGTTGCCGACCCTTTAAAAACCTTATAACTCCTTTCTTGAAGAACCCCATGCTATAGTCTCTACCTACCTTCAATCATAACCTTACTATTTCCTACCAAGATTTTGGCCTAGGATTATTCGAGTGTAGAAACGGGTTAATTACCTTGTTGGCGCCCCATCCCGCCACGACAATAATACTCTGCGCGTACGGCTCCGTTATACCTTCATATATCTTGATTATGTTCACCTCTGAGCTGACACCTAAAAGTATTCAAAAGGTTTTTACTAGAGGAGTTGCGGCCCCATTTTACACAGTCATGTATCATGGTCTATTTTGGGACAAATAATAAGCGGTATCCGTGCCTTGGAGGAGTTAATATAGACTTAATGCCTTAGAGGTCTAAATATGCGTAACTAAATAACTCTGTCACTAAGTTAGCCACTAACCAAATGATAAAAAGTAGGTACGTAAAACTTTGCTTACTTTGCAGAGTAAATTCGGCCGGTTGCCGACCCGAAAAATGTTAACACCAGGATTTTGTGTTCGAGTAGGGGTTAATGCGCGCTGTTAATGTATACTCACACACAGGAACACAATTAGGTACATCGCTGTGTAGTTACTTGGCTTGGCTTGCCTTCTGTAAGGTGGAGGGCCTTCCCAAGTCGGGCTTGCTGGCTTGTATGGTGCCCTACCTCTTAAATTTTTTTTTTGTGGTGTCCTAATTTTTAAAAGAAATTTAAAAACCTCATCAATACTTACGAATATTTCTAGATAATTTAAGTAGTGCAACGTCTGCATGTGGTACGGGCTCCTCTTCATACTTGGGATGTCGCACAACGCCTACAACGCTTAGGATTCTGCCGCCCTCGTGCGCAAGGATGCTACCTACTCGCACTTTTATATACTGGGACAAGGTTTTAAGGGGAGACACCTGCAGAACACTGTAAGAAACATTTTCTATCTATCATTTCTAATCAATAGAAGCTGACTTATTTATCAACGCACTGTCAAATCTGTTTAAACTTAAAGTCACGCAGTCTTCGGTAAAACTCATGTAGATAACCCTTCGATCAAATCTATTTATTTTACCGTCTATTTGTGTCAAAATATATTAAATAAACTGCGCTATTATAGTAGCACCTATATATTTATGTCCTACTGCTGCACGGGTCTCCTCTCCTCTATGAAGAGAGAGGGACACATTATTTATCCGTAGACCATGTTATCAGGTAGGTACTATATTGTGTTTAATAAATACACACGCACACATAAAACATTCTATGAGTGGTCTTATAACGTAGGTACCTACGTGCAACGCATTCGTTGTAATTTTTGCTAATGTGTGCACAACTGCACACCCTTGCATTTTTTCTTTCCTTTTGTTATTATAGATACTTACTAATTCAAACAATGTGCTGCTGTGAGTACCCAATTCTCATCAACTAACGCGCCAGCACACCACAGTCTCCCATTTATAATAATAGCGGCCATATATGGGTAATCTTTTGTATCAGTAATATTGATTCCACGGATTCTCATCGGATGACTCATTAACATTTGAGAGTCAAGATTCTTTATTCGAAGGGCTGACTTTTGGTGAGATCGGCGACTGGGGTTTAGCTGTGGATTGGGGAGGTCTGAAATAAAATTTGCAAATAATAATTTTATTATTTCTTTTAATATATGCAATTAGGTGTTTAAGGAATTAAATGTACCTAATAGATAGGTAGGTACTTACAGTAATTAGTTTCCTTTCTGTAGGTAAGTATCTACTTAAGTAGCCAGCCCTTTGGCAGGGTTCAAGCTAAGTTTATGACAAATTTTATTAACATCAGTTTCATGGCAAGAAGCGTAGACTACGCTTTTCAATCGACAGATTTTGATATGAATTATAATATTTGTGACAGAAAATAACGCAACAAATAACTCAAAAATTAAACAAAAACTAGTATGGTAGAAAAAATTAAGTGTCTTTGTAAAATAATAAATAAATGAAAAATAAAAAACTTTTTATCTAATCGATTAGTTATTAGGATGTAGGCATCTTGATGATTTATATTTTTTAATTGTATGTATTTAGTTTTTACTTACCTACATCTATAAATAAACTATGACTCTTGAGTATCAAAGTGATTAAATATATAAATATACATACTCTCCACATTTTTATAATATAGGTATTATAATTTTAAAAGAAATGAAAAACATGTTTGATCCTTGTGCGACGCGTTGCACTTTAATACTTATGGTACCTACCTACATGTTTTTATTTCATACCGAGATAATAAAGAAATAATAATGTTATTGGGTATTTTATTGCTTTTATTTTATATTTTGAAATATTTGATTACAATAATAAGTGCCCGCAACCTTTACAAGATCGTCGGTCCGCTTTGTTGGAGGTATGACCACGCTTCCTTCCAGTTCGTGGCCGTCACTCCAAAACCTTTCTGCTCCAGCGGCTATTGATTTTGGAAGCCATGTGACATGCTTATCACCACGCAATTTTGGCAATCTTCCGAGCTATATCGGCCAATTTAAACAACAATATAATTTGTTTTTTATCAATCGTAATCAGCATACACAAAAGGCAAAAGAATTATATAAATTTTTCATGTTTATAAAAAAATTTTTGAGACCAACAATACTCCTTGTTGGTCAGCATTTCTCTTTAACTATGAGATAGAATATGCGGTAAATGCATATTTTTTATTGTTTATTCGCTAATTAAACCCAATGAATAACAAAACATCTTAATTTCCCGAAGAGTACATTTTATGTTGAAATAAACTAACAAACATGTCATGCATCATTCATTTATTATTATTATTAGCATAATGTCAAAATACAACTTAACAAATAAGTATGTAACAGAGATACTTATATATAAATCTCTAAACTTTTACTAAAAGTGAAATGGCATTTCTGCAGGTACTTTGTGAAACTACGAGTAGGTAGATCTATACAGTCTCGTACAATAATATCTCACTATGGGCATATCTACAATCATATCTATCTCAGGTCCGATTTCAGTAATATACAGAAATATTTAATTACTCGAATAATTGAAGTAGGGTTATACTGCATTTTAATTTCTTTATCAACGACTTCAAAAACGAGGAGGTTATCAATTCGTGTGTTTTTTTTAATTAATATTATTTGATTTTATGAGATCAGTATTATAGTACTGATCTCATAAAAAATAAAGATGGTCTCAGACTCATTCCGAGATAAGTGACAAGTCTCTAACCAAACGCTAGTAGTTTCGTATATGGGTCGCAGTGTCTAGAGAAATAAACATAATATTTTGATGCCAAATGAAGGTATCGTTTCTTCATACATCTGGGTAGAGTATCGTGATCTGATTTAACTACAACGACTTCAGATATTCTACTAATTAAATTGCCTTCCTGCATCTGCACAAGCAGAAAATTTATCTGATCATTGGACATTATTCCGATAGAAATATTTTTTGAACTTGTAAATAGAACATATAATATATATTATTATTGTCCTATAGTAAGTAGTAGCATGCCCATTGTAAGATATTATTGCTCTTGACTGTACTTCAGACAAAAAAATCACAAATGAAACCTACTTTAGATTGTTACTAAAGTATCGAAAATATTAGGTATGTGAATACAATAAATACCTAAAGTAGATAATTAAAAAGTGTTTTATTTATATAAAGTAATAAAAATTACAGTATACCGGTGAAACCTTATATCAGGGTAACTAGTTTTAATTAATTGTATTTTTTACTAAGAAAGGATCTCTAGCGCTGACCACGTGCCAGAAAATGCAGCGTGGGGCACTTCACAACAGGTGGACGGATAACATAATTAGGGTTGCGGGGGAAGAGTTCATAGCCAGGTCAGTAGGTTTAGCAACGAAGGGCGCGTTAATTGTAAAGATTGGTGACTGGATAGTGGTATTTGATCTGAGCGTCTCTGTGCTTTGGAGATCGCGTTTATAGTCTGCTTCGACTGTTAACAGTTGTTAAATCACGACAGAGGCCTTAATATGGGCGATCTAAATACCGTCTATGCCACTTGTCTATAGGAGCGACAGTAGTCAGCCCCTATAGACAAGTGGCATAAGACGGTAGTCGAATACAATAGAATAGTAAGAAAGCAAATGAATGGAATTTGACGTAACTTGACGACATAATGTCGTACACTAATGTCAAATCCCATACATCTGCTTTGTATTCTATTCGATTCGGATACCATTTATGCCACTTATCTAAAGGGGCAGGTTGGCTACTACGATACGAAGAAGAGTTGCGGGGAAGTACTGGATGCAAGCGATTCAAGATCGTCTGTTGTGGAAACTCCGGGTGGGCTTCAAATATACCTATGCCCACACCGCTTACACTTCTTTTGTCTAGTCTATGTGTGTAATTTTGTATATTCTGTTTCTTAATTTTTTTGGTGTTAATATATTCTCTATCAATGTGGAAGAAGCTCAATGGTGGACATCATTAGGCTGATATTATGATGATAATGACTGACATAAATAAACCAGTTTACCCTGAAACAGTTTCATCGGTATCGTGTATCCGTATTTAATTTAACAGCAAATATTAGTACCTAAAGATTGTATACCTACATGATGTATTTGTGTATGCATCAATAAAATTATAAAATCTCAAAAAAGACCCCATGCATCCTTAAAATATCTAACTTAAGAAACATGACGATAAAATAAGGTTTTAAACAAAAAACTGCTTCAAAATCGGGCCATCCATTTGGCTAGTGCAGTGCCATACAGATCTACATGTTAAACTTTTAACACCCGTTAAGCGTTATATGCATCGGAGGTTACAAATGATATAAAATATCTTTGGTAAACAAAATCTAAAATAAACGACTAAAAACAATAAACACATATTTTTGAAATAATAAGGTTTAAAAACTAAAATACAATTTAAAAATCTCATTTAGCAAATTTAAAAACTAAAGAACTTGGTACTATGTATAAAATCTTAGATTAAATATTATTAATGAATTAAATTTCACCAATTATAATATTCACATACATAAAGTTTAGCTAATATATAGGTACCACATAGAGTTTCCATCTTAAGGCTTATAGGGGCCTATAAGTTGTCTTTCTTAAAAAGATACATCTGTCTTATGGCGGTTACAGACTAGCGATTTTTCTGCGCGTATACGTTCGTTTCGCTTTCGCTTCATAAAACCTAAATCGCGCACGGGCTTTTTTAGGCGTGTTCGCTCGAACATCAGTCATCATGGATTTTGACGCGCTCTAACGAGCCTATAAGCGCGTCGCCACTTGCGCGTTTGGTGGAAGGCTTCAAAAACATCAAAAAACAAGCTTATACGGGCGAATAAAACACTAGTCTGCAACCGCTATAAGACATAGATGGAAGTCTTTTTAGAAAGGCAAATAACTAGATTTTGGGTCCTCTAGTGCCTTTAAACATCACGCCATCAAAACATCGCCGTGTCCTGTACTCCTATACATTTGGGGCTTGGAGTACAACGGTGAAAGTGCATAACAAAACGCATAAATTATTATGCGTTTTGTTTATATGCATACTTTAAATTGTCCCATAACATTAGCTATGGGACAATTTACACGTGGCTGTGATCCCACGCTAGGTAGACATACATATAATATATTTAGAAATATATTATATAGAAGTCGGTTTATAAATAACACTCACACATTAAACAGAGAATCGTGCTCATTACACAAAGATTTGTTTTGGGTGGGTATTAGCCTCCGGCTAAGCAGTCACGATAACTAACTACTAAAGTAACAGGCCAGCCTTTGACGAGAATGGACGTTGTTGGCGTGCAAGGCACACTTGCGCTTGGCGAGTATAGACGACTGTGACCTCTATAGACGACGGTGACATCTATAGGCGAGTGACGTACAAATGACTAAAACAGAACTTGGTACCTACAATTTTCACAAATTGTTAGATTCATAATCATATTTCATAAACAACTTAGCATAAACAACGAGACCCTGTATTATGTACCTAAATTCAGGATTATCAATGGCAATTCGATTTAAAGGAAATTTAAGTCTAGTAGGTACAATACATTCTACTAGTTTAAATATTATTTGTTTATTTTAATAAAACAAATATATCTAACCTTTCCGTTACAAAGGGCGTAACTCCACTCTACCATTCTCATACTTTCGGCAATAAGCAAAATGAACCAATTCTCTTTACACATATTTTAACATGATTTTATATTCTATACAGAGTAACATAGAACCTATTTCTATGTTACTCTGTATGTTTGTCTCTTTGTTTTTAAGGCGATTAAAAACCCAAAAGTTATCTATCAGTTTTTAATGCTTTTCGTATTTTGCTCATTGCCAAACGAATTATAATTCGAGTTACGACCTTTGTAGAGGAAAGGGTCGATAAATAAAGCATTAAAGTATTAAAAGACTAGTTTCTATCTTAAAATAACTGCTTGATAGACATGCTTTTAAAACACATTCCATAATATTGTGTGGGTTGCGGTTCTGTATGGAATTGCCAAACAAACATTGCACCTTTTTTTTTTTGGTTATTTTTGTAAACTTTACAATGGAAAACCTATTTTACTATAAATCAAATAGACTTGACCACCCATTTGGTGGAAATTAAGATATGAAAGTTTAGGTAGGTACTTATTTTAGGGAGGTGCAGTGAAAGGTGTCGCCAGCCTCGCTAGCCACCCCGGGTGGTGGGGGAGTGATATAAATAAAGTCTAAAAGGTCAGACAAATAAGTTTGCAATCCCTCTCACATTTTGAATTGTTTACTTAGGTTTAATGTGTCCTTAACGTTCTAAACCTTCATGTGTCCTCCAACGAAATAGTATGACTATAATATTTCGTTTTTGGAAAATTCATCTTGTTTCTATTTCTGTTCAACTTTTAAGGTAAGGCAGTTATTTTGATAGAAAATCATGAATAAAAATTAAGAAATAACACTCGTAAAGCACTTACTACTAATAACTTAACATAACTAAAGTATGATAATATTTTTATCATGCATATTGAGGGATATGCCATGCACTGTGAATGTACTTAGTACTCGACCGAAATGGCAGCAGGTACGATATCCAGTAGGTATTTATTTAATCTGTACTGTTATAAAAGATAATATGATTTGATACAGAATATACTTTTATTTTGACATTTCTGTGAGCACTTCTTGTACTAATGCATAAAACATATCTCTCGAATGTTTGATCATTTTTGTTAAACAAAATTGATTTAAAATAACAACTTTAAAATCCATATAGATAAAAAAATCAAGCTTACATAATTGACATTTGGTGTTATATGTTTATGTACCTACAATGTAAACAAAATAAGCTTAAAACAAATTATGATCAAAGTATGTGGCGTGTTAAAGTAGCCGTAGTAGTAGTTCAAGCGAGTAAGAGGGATGGAGCTATATAGCGTGGATAGGTGCGTCCCTCTTTCTCGCTCGAACGACTCACATTTAACACATGGTTACGGCCCCAGTACTAGTAACTTATCTGAGTTGGACTAGTGGTCCAACTCAGATAAGTTACTTAATTTTATTTTGTGATTTGTAATTAATCACAAAATACAGTTATTTCCATTTCATGCTATTTAATAACATTCGAGATGATTCTATGCCATCTTATGATCATCAGATGAGTCTGATAACATAATCATATTATAGTTTGTGTTAGGTAAACTAAAAAAATTGTGCTAAAAGTACTATTATAAAATAGGTACATTTTAAACTATTTTTGGAGTTCTACATTATTATCACATAAGTTTTTATTTGTAAAGTATAATAAGGCAATGAGATCGGCATGCAAAGATAGTTAAATTTGTTCATTCTTACCATAATGACATAAAACAGTTTTCAATATAGCAATATTATCATGTTGAACCTGATGTATAAAAATCCTGATGTGAGTATGAATAAAATGGTCCTAGTATTTTTTTATCTTGACAAGGCTATTAATTGTAGATTATTAGACTGCAATAGCGACTTAAACATAATAAATTTGCTTAAAAATGTACGAAGTATTTTAAAATTGATAATTAGACAGAACGCACTATTTTGTTCAAATTTAACAAGCTATTAACCCGGTGTCCGGTCCAGTATCCGCCATCTTTGAAACCTTACAACTTCATTGTCCGATAGAACGCCAAAAGTAACAAAAATATCTAGATCAATATGACAATGTTGTAAAAATGAATTCGGTCGGCCCCTGCCGACGTTGACGTGACATTTCGTATGTCGGCGATACTCGACCGTGACGTTCAAAAGGTTAATCATCAACCATTTTGTATACTTTGGTGTCATGTTTGTTTGCTTAATCTTAAATTTAAAAACATTGTAAGTAAATATTTGCTTTTTTTATCAAATACTCATATGCAGAGCCATCAAATACCTTGTTACTTATTTAAAATAAATTATTTATGAACACACACATTTAAATACCTGTATTCGACTTTAAAAATAACACTTGTTCATTCTACTGCTTTTCTGTTGGATTCAAATCAAAGACATATATTGAAACTTATTAATTTCGGGGTCGTACCATGTCTTTCCTTTATTTACCATTTATTTTCTATTTTAATTTGTAGGATGTCAACTTAATGAAATACATTTCAGGTTGTCATTAACCGAATTAATTAAACCGAAAATAAATTGCCAATGCGACATGCATTATATATACATAGTACGGCCCCAGGTCAAATAATATTTACCTTGGAATTATAATTATACATGTTTATACTATAGTTATACCTTATAATTATACACGGCGTCCATATTAGCGAATCTTAGTCATCATTGTAGTCAGTATGTTATGTTCATAGTATATTATTATCATCGGAGGGCAAAATATCTGGTATCAGGTACTGACATAGGTCCATTTCTGACCCAACAAACGTTACTTTTCCTGCAGTATTCTCATCAAGCCTGAAAATAAACATACAAATATTTAAGCAATTTGTACTTTTACATTGGACTTCTAATAACATGGTCAGTATAATTATTTGATTTCTTATTTCAAAAGCCAACTCCTGCACAACTTTCAGTTCAATTTTTGTTGTGTCATGATCCAACGAAGGTTCAACTTTTGACGGCTATGAGCGACCTTACATTTTGTCTTAAAATGTTGATAACAATTTCAGGAAAAAGTGCTTATTTTTTATTTAATAACTACTTTGTGTTCATATTAAGTTACATTTTGCCTTAAAATGCTAGTAATGTATAGGAATTTATTGTATATAGGGAAAAAGTGCTAATTATTATTTATTTAAAAAAAAAAATTTTGTCTTGAATATGTATGGTCTTTAAAATATTTTCCTTACCACCCCTTAATAACAGCCCAGCATCCGGAGAAGAAAGCAGGTGCATTGATAATCAAGCACACTCCAAGTCTCTCCGGGTAGTGTCGACTGAGCAGCCAGATCAAATTCTTCAATACCTGGTAGTCCATGCATGACAATGTAAAGTGATTCAAGTCAAACACAATACATAAGTTATCCACCACTTCTTCAAAACATTTCTTACTTGCATCCTCCTGGAATATAGAGCAAAAATGAATTAATGTTAGTGCACTTCCTAAAGTCAAAAAGGCACTGTAGATTCTAGTACTATTTTTTTTTATTAGCTGTTCTAATCCGCCCGCGTTGATGTCGGTTATCGCTGCAAAAAGTAGCCTGTGTTATTCCAGACCACAATCTATCTGTGTGCCCAATTTCATCCAGATCCATTCAGAAGTTTTTACGTGAAAAAAAACATCCATCCATCCATCCATTCTCACAAACTTTCACATTTATAATATTAGTAAGGATTAGCAATGCCTATGTTCTATAGTGGAAGTCAATAGACAGAGATAATGATGACAATTGGAGCATTTAATTATAATTTCTTAATAAGTAGCATAAGTTACGCGTTATAACATTAGCTGAAGATGAATGGAAGTCTCGTCAACATACGTTCAGCCATGTCAGCCTGTTTTGACAGATAAAAATTTTAAGAATAGCTTTTTGTTATAAATAAATGAAAAAATATTAACTGTTTAAAAAATATTACAGATGCTTTTATTTTATTTATTTGTATAGAAAATGTTAGGTGAGCTAGTGGCCCACCCGATGGTGATGGTAACTGTCAGTCATGGGCTTTGACATTGCCAGTCATACAACCAAGCTGCTGTTTACCATGAAGTTTATACTCTCTTTTTATCTTCTATGGGAAATAAAGATTATGTAATCCATACATATCTTTGTTGCTCAAGAGTTGTAAGATTAGATAATGTAAAGACACTTATCTTTGATAGCTCACTCTTAAATTATCTATCCTTGTTTACTGTATCAGAATTTGGAAGTAAATTCAACATCTTTATATAATATTATGCAGTAATTTACTTTTCGACTAGCCGTTGCCCACAACTCCGTCTGCGTGGATGTCTTAGTAGTAGTAGTAGTAAAAGTATGTTAAGTTACTCCTTATTACATCAGCTATCTGCCAGTGAAAGTCCCGTCAAAATCAGTCCAGCTCTTTCAGAGATTAGCCAAAACAAATAGATATAAATTGAAAAAAAAAAATTTGGCTATATGTACCATGTAAACATCAATACGCATTTAGTAAAAAGAGGTTAGTTTAATATTACAAACAGACACTCCAATTTTATTTATTTGTATAGATATGTGGAGTGTATTTCACACGGTTATGGGAATTACACCATATTATGCATTTATACAAATCTGATGTCATGCATGATAATCAAATGACAAATTTACTTGGAATGTGGTGAGAACTATTGGCCATTAATCTAAAGTACTCTAAGCAATTTTTGCAATAGGGCACTCGCTAACCAGTAAGGAACTCAATTGGGGATGTTCTGCCCTGACTGGTGGACCATCCGAGATAGCTTAAGTGACTGATGTGAGCTGTGAAAGCTTCGACTTTAGCAAAAAATTTGCTGTTATAATGTCAAAACCAATGAATATTTTATAATTGATAAAAAAAAGTTACAATAAAGTGATCTTACCAAACAGTAAACTATGAATTTAGTTAGTTCATCAATGTTTCTGTCGCTGGAGCTGTGATTTTTAGCTGGAATGTATACAATTGGTCTACCAATTATATCTCTGTGTCGAAGTACTTTTGCTTTACTAGAATACTTTTCTATTAACTCCTTATCATTCCACAAGTCAGCAACACCATACTCCACTCTCCATTTGTTCGTTTTTATAATTGCCTAAAATATATACAACAATTAAGTAAATAAAAGGATGTTTTGTTTGTTGACTGCTTAAATAAGTTGTAGGTACTAACCTGAAATGCGTTATCTACTGTCTTAAATGCTCTCAAGTACCTCTTCAATGAGAAATCATTGTGATATTGTGCCGGGTCTGCACTGACGATTAAATTCATCCGCTCTTTTAGCTGCTTAAAGTCATCTTCGTTTACTGGTTTTAGTTCCTCTGCCATTGCTTTATACTGTACTTGTGAAGTAATGTTACATAAAACTTGTTAAAGTATCTTTCAATGAAACCACCTAATCAGATTCCAAATGAATGAACAACAATACACATACAGTGGTAAATAACAAGATAATAATATAGAACCTTCATTGAATCTCGAAATCGAAACTTATGACGTAGTGACGTATGTCGTACGTATATTTTGTCTATGGTACATAGTGTTTCCATGATCGAAATTTTATTTTCTATATGTAACTGGTGCATCTTTTAATACTAGGTAAATAAATAATTATTATTTTATTATATTTAAAAAAATAAGCCAACAGTTTATATGCTTTAAAATCACCCAAATATGACAAAATCGCCTCAACTATACAGGGGTAATACCCTAAGTTGGGAATACTGATAATCATAAATTATGTTACTCCACAGCATAGATCCAAATACTCCGTTTCACAGATTACGTATAGAATAATAGTACTCCTATGTAACTATGTAGCGTACAAACTTATTAGTCCATAATTTCTTCGAAATGTCATGGTCATAATATAAAACGACTTCACTTTTAAAAGAGATGAAGGAAAAGCACTTTCACCAGTTGAATTTATCTAAATGATCATGAGTGATGCTAACTAATTTTTTCTGTCTACGTTGTAATAAGTTGATGTTTTTGAACGACTTCCGTTGCAGATTGATTGTGCAAACGCGGGAAATTTTAAAGGAAAGTTTAGTTTATAATAGTATAAAATAGTTTTTAACCGACTTTAAAAACCAGGAGGTTATCAATTCGTGTATTTTGTTTTGTTTGTTACCGCAGAAAGAACTCCGTCGTTTATCAACCGACGAGAAAAAATCTTTTTTTATTTGACAGGACATACAGTTTGGTCCCATTTTTATCAAAAGAATCCATGAGGAATTGACGGAACTCCTCAAAAATGTTTGGGCTTACTTGAATGTTAATGAGATGCACTTTAGCTGTAAATGATCATATGTATGGATTACATCATGAAAAAAGACGTATTTATTAGAGGAAAAGTGAGATAAGAGTTTGTATGAAAGTTCATCCTGTTTATATACTTGGGATTTTAAGGTTTTTGAAAATTCTACAACTTGCCGTTTTTAAGTTGTGTTTTTGTTAAAATTATATACCTATATCCAAATTTTATGATCCAAGCTTCTAGAGTTTCGGCTGGTAAGAAAGAAAGAAAGAAAATACATTTATTTCGGTTTAAGGCCCACAACAACAGCGATAAAAACATCACAAAAAGAAAAAAATATATATAAAGTACAAAACAAGAAGAGAGTAGAGAAAAAGAAAAACATAAAATTTGCACTTAGGTCGACACGCTGTTTTGAAAGCCCCTACCGAAAAGGATGCTATCTCAGCATAAGCTGGGCAATAAATACCCAACGCAGGTTTTCAGTTGGCAACCTTAGAGGTGAAGACACGGACAGAAGTAGAGCTTATACAATACAGGTCTCCAGCGCTCATTTAGGGATGCGTTTTGAAAGAAACGTATGCCTATCCCAGGGATACTCCCACCATAAAGCCCTGGAGTAAAAAAAATGGGGTTGGCAACACGCAAGTGATACTTTTGGTATTACAAACGTCCATAGGCTACGGTAACTGCTTAACATCAGGCGGGCCGTATGCTTGTTTGCCACCTAAGTAGTATAAAAAAAAAAAAAAAAAAACATAAACTATCACAATATATAGTGTGTATATTTCAGATTAAATGAACTCATATTCAATAAGATATAAAAGATAATAATAATAATAAGGTTCAGGTCACATTAGCCTTCTCCTTTCGTTGTTTGTAGATAAGCAATAAATAAATACTTAGTATAGATCGTATATCGATAGAATCAAACATTGAAAAATTTTAATCATTTTTTGTCGGCTATCGATGTTTACCTAAATAAGTGCGTACTACGTACGTGTTATTAAGGTAACAGTCAGCATGATATTTAAATTTGTAAATATGTTTTTATAAGAATATAGAAGTATAGGTACTTACCTATCTTATTATTTTATATTAATAAAAAAAAAGACGTATGGCACTCGGGGACTGCCGCAGTAAAGCTATTGCATATTTTTTGTATGATTTTTTATCGAAACAAATAAAAAATTACTTTACAGAATTATCTAAATCATTTAATTTTATTCAAACTCAATGATTCATAAAAATATATAATAATAAAAATGAGTACTTGTAATAAAACTTCTTATACT
Organism: Trisateles emortualis; assembly: GCA_947095525.1. NCBI lineage: Eukaryota > Metazoa > Arthropoda > Insecta > Lepidoptera > Erebidae > Trisateles > Trisateles emortualis. The sequence continues at coordinate 8,163,379 of OX352736.1, read as the reverse complement.
ATAATGTTTTTTCATTAATATTCTCTTAGATCAAAACCTCCTAACACAAATTTGACATATTATTATAGGCCGTTTAGAGAATTCGTCATTAAAATAAGTATCACCGCTGTGCCGGTCGGAGTGGGGGGGGTGTTAGTTTTATTATTTTTTTTATTACGGAATTTCTGGATTCGGTCTCCACGTCCAAGGCCCGCGATAGAAGCTATGCAATAGCTTAAAAACTGAATATTAAAGTCAGTATAATGTGTTTAGTGCAAAAATAACGAAGCACTGTATAAGCACAGCAGTAGGTACGAACTTTAGCTTCCACTCGTAGATTTATAAATATTTTTTAGCTAGTTAGGTTTTCTTTGTCTAGTTGATGGAAGCAACCTTTTTCGAACAGGCTGATTAGGTAGGCACCACTGTAGTATCAAATAGATGCCTAAATGGCAGTAATGAGCAAATGTGAATTCTAGACATATTGTTAGGTATATTCTAATGTCACGGATTGAAGGGTTCATAACATAAGCATGGACGTATATACGTCCATGAACATAAGTCAAATACTTATTTTAAGATTATGAACCCTTCAATCCGTGAGATTGGCCATGTTAGACAGAACATTATCTCGGGCTTGTTAACGAGTGAGCGATGGCTACGCTAACTGCTTAGGTACGATCAGGCCGGTCGTTGCTTAACTCGTAGGTTGTTCAAAAATTAAAATAAATAATTGTTACGTCTTATCTTCTTTAATTGACACGATTAAATAAATATTTAATAATACTAAATACATGACAAGGTCAGAAATATATATTTATTTAAGAAAGAAGGCCATCAACGGCGAAGGCGGGTAAGTGAGGGACAGTTCTCCTGAAATCATCGACGCTGCAGCAGAAACTGTAGCCGATATCGATGCGGTCAGGTTGCCAGCGAAGCCAGTTAAACGCACTGTTGTTACGGCAACGGTCAGTGCAGAAAGTCAGCGCTCGAACTTCAGCCTCGGTGTAGTAGGGATTATTGATGCTCACGAATGCTGTTCCGAGACGACGAGAGGCATCATATATCACCTGAAAGGGTACTTTTTTTAGAAAATTTTGTCTTACCACGGTGTTAGCAAATAGCTAGATTACGGTGCCTAGCGTTCCTTAGTGATAAACGAGTTTATTGAGTTTAAATTGGACTTTGGCTCTCAGAGGCTTTTTGACACAATGGACCGAGAGATATTAAAGAGGTCCGTGTAAAGACTGTCAGCCTAACAATTAATTATGTTGATGAACAAGATACCTAATCAGTAAAAGATGTAGCAAAAAAAGCGTTACTGTTTCTCTACGCTGTTACTAGAGAGCAATGCTAGGAAAATATATGTATGTAAATTAACCGTAAACCTACGCAACCAACAATGCTTGCATTGCGGGTTGCGTAGGTCTACGGTAAATGTAGGTCTACGGTTCATTTAGGTGATAATAATATACTTAAATTATACGAGTAGGTATCACCTAAAAACTTACTGGTTAAAAAAATAAAGCTTACTGTTAGATAAAGCGTTTAGAAAATGTAAAAGTATATTACCTTGTAATAGTAAAGTGGAACAGGTAGTTGGGGGTTATTGTTGGCGTCACGGTGCAGATAAATATCAACAAGACGGTTATTCTGGTCACGCAGCTGGGATACACCGAAGGTTCCAGTGTAGATGATGGTGTGATATCCGGCTACACCGATGCGAGCACGTGCATCCTAAAATTAGGTGAGGTATTAATTCTTGCTTCAAAATATTTTTATCCACTGATTAGGAACTTGTGAGTGCGTCTGCATGAAAGTAGGTGTTAATTAAATCCTACATAAAAGTTCGGACGGGAAAGTTTGGCTGAAATTTGACACAGATTATGCTTAGTCTGTAATGGCACATTATTTATTTTAAAGTACATCATGCGCACGAAGTTGCGGGTAAAAGCTATGGCTCTCACAAATAACGTGGCTTTCTATTGGTAAATTGGTTTTTAAATCGCTTTAGTTGATCCAAAGATTACCCCTTACAACCTTACAAACTTTACCTCTTTATAATATTAGTATAGATATTTATTATATTTATTTATTTTATTTATAGATCCACACTTGTAAATCCGTGGACAAATAGTTGTAGACTTTACTAATACAGGCATTAAAATGATGATTCCTTAAATTACTCACTTGTTCCAACCAGTTCCAGTTTCCAGCATTAAATGGTTGCCATTGAGGAGCAGCGTTAACGAAGTAGAAAGTGGCACGTTGGCCAGTTGCGTATACGTAGTCAGATTTAGCAGCAAGATGACCACGGGCAAGGAACTGATGAGTGGTGACGTATTTGTCAGCTAATTCCTGACCTACAAGGCTTGCAATCGTGGCTTTTTGTTGAACTTGAGTGTACATCGTATTGACAGCCACACCAGGGTAGAAGGAACCAGCTAAAAATGCAACAATTAATGAGTACTTTTTGAATTATCTTTCGTTATGTTATAAAGAAAACAAGCCCTGTGTCGCTGGGGACTTTTGCAAATACATCACACAATTTTGTCCCATGTGAGGATAGCATCCCATCGCATCCCACAACATGCTGCGCAGTGTAAATGGCGAGGTTACACTTAAGCGACTGAATCAACTGTGCAATTTGAACGCGTCATTGTAATATAAAAAATATTACTAAGAAAAAAAATATTACCTAGCCAGCTAGGCCTATCAACTCCGGTTTGGTGAACAGCATTCCATGGATGCTGTTCGTACCAGACGTACAATACTTCAAGGCGGTTTTGATCGAAGCAAGACCAGAGTTTGGGATAAAATACATTGTTGACGATGAAACCAATTCTGAAAAAGTAAATTATTAACTTAAAGAATGAAAGGACTTATCTGTACTTACTAAAACCATAGGGTAATGAAGAATCTTGATAGAGAGAATTCTTTCTTATAGTTACTAAAAACTGTAGGGCTTTACTTATTTCTACCATCGAAGTGTTTACTTCGATGGTAGAAATAAGTAAAGCCCTGTACACAGGGCTATGGTAAGAGACTTTTTCAAACACAAATATTCACAGACACGAAGAGTATCAAACAAATTTTTGTCCCCTGTAGGAATCGAAATGAGTATTAGTGCGTGGTACCTAACCACAGTTCAAATTACAAACCCTGTCTAAAGATATTGCCTTAGCAACATTACACTGCGTTACCTAGTAGGTACATAGTTACAAAATATTACCTACTATAGTCTATTTCACATAGCATGGGTACTGTGACGGTATACGGTGGGTATTCATTAACATACATGTAGAATAATAAGAACAAACCTGATAACAAGATTGTTGTTGAAACATCTATCGTTGGTACCCTGGGCTTCGTGGAAGGAGTGTGCTGAACAAGTAAGCTGGCCAAATTGACCGTTGCCGTTCAGCCAGCCGGAGCCAGAGAATAGCGCATTGTTCACACATGTTGCTGTCTAAAATTTAACAGAAATTGGTCGTTTAAGTACTTGGATTGAAATACTTTAAATAATTGTCGGTACTCATATTATGATTGTTGTAAGAGCAAGCAGCTGTTCTTGATGCCTTGGGCAAGACCGAATCTGACTAAAGAGGAATTCGATGAAAATCAAGAATTACTATAAATAATTTTATAATTAACATATGTATATCTACTAACTCAAAATAGCTGAAGCAAATAAAGAAACGAAACAATAATTATAAAAATATCTAATAACATAACACTTAAGTAGGTATACTTAATAATAGTCATCTTTAAATATAGGTAGGTATGTATTAAGTATTAATTTATATATCCATTAAAATACGCATACGAGGAAAACGGGCCATAATTTTGCTAAAATTTTCATGACAACTGATAAATATATATCAGGTTACAAAGAACAAACAAACAGCCTATCTACTAGTAATATTCTTACTACTTTGGGTTCGTTAGTTTAACATTCCATTTCTGACGCACCATGTACATAATAATATGTAAAATACTGAAATTTTTATTTACAAGTAATTTACAACTACAACTATAAATCACATAATATAAACAACACAAAAAAAAAGAAGGGGAGGGCTGCTTAGTAGGCGTCGTAAAATTCCTCCGCATCGATGTCTACTGAAAACGTGCCCAGGAGACTGGCAGCATTGCCACGCTGAATGGCAATGCTTATTCTTTGAGCCAAATATAAGCCAGCCTTCTGGTCACGTAAAGCGTCGACTAAACGCTTGGACAAATCTTTAAAAAGACAGCGGGCACTTGTACCCCACGGCCCAAGCGTTTCGACTCCAAACGGCTCAAATACATAATCTCCGATGAGATTACTGTATTTGCGCCGCTTGAGAGTCTCCGCGGATGCAGCAGCAGCACCAGCACAACCTGCTGTGCTTGGAAGATGAGATGGCGCGAGGGTGTCGACACATGTTGCGTCCCACACCAAAGGCCTACCCATCTTCCATGGCAGTAAAGACATACCATCAGGTCTCTTACCATCGTTGCGTACCAAACCGTTTGGTTCCCGTACAGCTGGAACGCCAGCGGTGACAAGGGCACGTCGGAGTATGTCATTTAGGTTAGCGTGCCGGGATATGCGACCTGCACTCCTGCTGCATGACAGGCCGTGGTGTCCAAGGCTGTCGACGGCTTCACCACAGCAACATCTATGCGGAGAAACAGAAGGAGCACCTAGGCGAAGGCAAGTAGCCATGCGGAAGGTAGTATCGTCCAACATGGTACCTATGTTGGGCGATGGGAGTGCCTGAAGCCAGAGTCCCGACTCCCATTCCCCCACAGCCAGCAAACGAGCGCGCTCAGCAGGACTGGTAGACGAGTTTATGAGGTTATTCCTAACCATCCTGCAAAACGGCTCATCCCACTGTCTCTGAGAAGAAAGGTTAGTGGGTAACTCAGTGTTGGGCACAGTAATTTTCCAAGCATTAATGGCATCGGTCTTACATGGCACATCTGAACCAACCAGTGTGGACTCTAAAATTTTCCTGGTTAGTTCTTCCGTGCTATGAACCGAGGACAAAAATGCTGGTAAACTGACATCGGAAATTTTGCGAACGCCGAGCCCGCCCAAACGAACTGGCAAGGACGCTTGAAGCCATGCTCGGTCGTTCAGGGCCACATTAAGAATTTTACTAATGGTGTTGTGGATAATTTGGTCCAATTTGCCTAAAAGTGTTAAATGTTGCCAAAACGGGGTAGATCTTAAGGCGTGCGTGAATTTAGGGACAAAAAGGCAGTGTCGAATGATTGTAAAAGCCGAATGCATATTAATTTTCAGTAGTCGGTCCGAAACTTCACAGAAATTTTGTACTTTTTCTTGTATATAAGAATTGAAAGCTTCTTCAAAAATTGGGGACCCGAGGAGGTGAAACGTATTTTTCTCAATAATTTTGATGTTAGGTGCCAAAGTATAAAATTTTGATAAAACTGAAAGTTTGTCATTAATTTTGTCGCTTATGTAAATTTCACATTTGCTCGTGTTGAGCTCTAAACCAATAGAATTAAAATCATTTTTTAAAAAAGCCAAATCTTGAAATACTGTTTCTACATCGCCTCCTAGGGTCCCATCATCCAGGTACCAGATGTTAAATTTTGATTTAATTTTTTCAATGATGGGGTGGATGGCTAAACTGAAAATAACTGGCCCAAGAGGATCACCTTGTTGACAACCAACTGCTGATTCTAAAAGTTGTTCCTTGTACAATAATTTGGATGGATGCCTATAACATTGCCAAAGAAATTTAAAAATTTTGGGGGTTTCCAATTTTGCCTGCGTCAACAAGGTGTCCCTATTCACCGAATTAAAGGCATTTTTCAGGTCAACCTTTAAGATGACTTCACCATCACCACAGCCAAGGTATGTTGATAAGGCATGTATGGCCGCCTCACAACCCCCTCTTGACCCAAAGCCCAGTTGTAGGGGTTGGAATTTGTTTGCCAAAGCTATGCTGTAATATTTACAGCATAGCTTTGCAGCCATACGCCTGTACGTACACCCTACGGCAATGGGACGAATGCCACCATCTTTCTTCCGCAGGGCACATAAGTTAGCCCCATACAGAAGATCGATGATGCCATCGTCCACACCGCCGGCGAGCATAAGGTTCATTAAAGCCGTTAGCTCCTTCAAGAGTGCATCCCCAGCTTCCCCGGCGCCTGAACACAATAGATCTTTAAGGTGTTGAGGCGTTAAACCGTCGAGGCCGCCGGCAGACCCGTTCCGAAAAGAGCTAACGGCTAGAAACACATCCTTGGCTGTGACACTGAGACTATCTGAATCAAAACTTACTACTACTGATACTGAAATGATGTTGGATTTACCAATTAGGAAAAGCTTATGTCCAGCTGAAACAGGCTGATTAGTTGATTACCAACTTGACTAGGTAGATTTATATGTAATCAATCTATATAAGTAAACAGTAGTTAGGTGTTGACAAAATCACGATGTGAATCACAAGATGTAAAAATTTGGTCAATCTCATGTATTGTAAGGTAGGTAATATATTTGTTTCTGACTAACATTATGATCATAATCATTGTTTACATAAATCCCATCGTGACATTTATGTAGGTCGATGAAAATGACACGCTAATTAATTAGCTTATTGCCAGATTCGTTGACTGAACAGACAGGAGTAGAGTCCAATCTTTTTATTAGTATCATACCTTTAGTTTTAAAATCAATTAAAACTTCAACGTAAATTATATTACTTTGATTAATTAGGAAGTAGTACTTACAGCAGTAGCCACAGATGAAGCAATGTTCGGGTGTTGAATCAGACGCCCAGAGCCAGTACAGGCAATAGTCACTTGCTCTCCAGTATTGAGGTGGATATTACCCGAGTTGCCAGTGGGTACAGGGTAGTCGTTACGGTGAAGGTACACCGGCTGCGGCTGTCCCAGATCTCCATTCACTCTGATTGTACAACCTAAATAGATGAACCTACTTTTATTATTTGTGACGTCCCAATATAGCACAAAGAAGTTATCAACACTCTTCAACTTATTGGTGGCCCTGGGCACTTAGGATAATGGAGCCTCGATAACAAAAGTCTATTTTAATAAACTAGGTAAATAGAGTAGATAAGCCACTTAGCAGATAAGCAGATTAGCCAATTTTAGGTTTGTTCAATCTGGCAAGAGTTAGGCGACCTAGTTCTCTGGGCACCTGCCTAGAGTGGCCATTGAAAAAGACGGGCCTGGAAGTTATAGAAATAAAACTTACCATTCCGAGGCTCGTGGCTTGATGATGCATTTTTATATTTAACTTCCAACCACGCATCAAGGTAGTCTTCGAAGTCATCCTCGTTTAAGACGAACGCCAACTGACCAGGTTCTGGTAAGTCGACGGGCACAGCTGCCGCCACAGCCACGAGAGCTGCTAACACGAGAGTGAAACGCGTCATCTTCAATTGTTGCAGCAAAGCAACCGTAGGTACCGTGTTTTGTACTTCGTGGTGCTATACTACAAAACTGTGCCAAAGATTTCGTAGCTTGTTGGATATTTATACCTAGTTCATATCACAATCTGATTTCATAATAAAATGAATCAATACAGCGTCATGATATAATGCGGGTTAATCAGTAGCAAGATTATTTTTATGTATTAATCACAAACATGAACTACAGGAAAACAAGCATACAGCCCGCCTGATTGTAAGCAGTTTCCGTAGCCTATGGACGCTTGCAAGAATTAGGACACAACATTGGAAATATATATTTTAATTAACAGGCAATTCGGACAATATTAGTTGGAATTAACTTCATATTTTGATAAATAATGGAGAGACCTGTGTCCAGCTGTGACCTAGGACAATCATCTTCATCATCCTGCTGATGATAAATATATCATGCATTTCTTATTCCTGAGCTATATACCTGGTCTACATATATTATGGGGCCAAGCGCTATTTTGGCAGCGGCGAGACATTCTTAGACTGTCGGTATAGTTTTCACAAGGCAGTAATTCGATAATGCTTTCTAACATAACATTCTACTGGCTACGGCAACTGCATACTATCAGAAAGACTGTATGCTAGTTTGCCATAACAGTTTTGATTATAGGTAGGTATATAAAACGAAGAGTTATGATTTACTTTCACGCCCATCATAATCTTTATTAAGCGCCATAATAGCTATATAAGATAACAATTATGTTAAGATAAGGATAGGTATTTATCTTCGTACAAAGTGTACGATAATTAATCTTATGTAAGTTCAGCATGATACTAAGTTTTGATGTTAAATAATTACCCAACTTAAATGAGACCCTTCGTCTTAGTAAACGGTGATGACTGAAGTTTGCCGTGTAGTCCTAATCACCTATATAAAGATAATAATGTAAAGTTTCTTATACGCAAATCTTTGTAAGTAAATCAGTTATTTCGTATGACTAAAAGCCTTTCGCTTTACAAAATAATCTGTTAAGACTGTTGAAAGACGAAGTTAAATGAAGAAATATGACAATAAAGTAAATATATTTATTATCTATGATTAAAATTGTATTGTATCTTTGAAATAAATGAGTACCTAAATTTGTTTGTTTCAAAAAAATATATGCATACTATAACAGGATCCAATAGACGTTGTCCTGCAGCACCACCTAGCGGTTCCAATTGTGATTGTAATCTATCCAGGGACTAGCTCAAAAACGCACAGAATTTAATTAGGATCGGCCCAGCCAATTAGAAAATCATCAGTGACATACACACGTAAGAGTACTTACAGAATAATTTTATAATCGTTATATTTACATGTATATATTTCTTGTGTGCGTGTGTCACTGAACTCCTCCTAGACGGCTGGACCGATTTTGATGAAATTTTGTGTGTGTGTTCGGGTAGGGCCCTGGATAGTTTAGATTCACAATTGGACCCGGTAGGTCGCGCTGCTGTCGGTATTTCAGCTTTTTCAGGCTGGACGACGTCTGCCAGGTCCACTAGTACCTATATAAAATGTATAATGTATATTTATATAGATTTTGGTATTTCTAATATTAGTGAATAGTCATTTACATTCCACTTTTGCAGGGTTGTGGTGGGGTTTTAAACAGTTTCCTAAGCGGCTTTTTCTGTTCCGTAAAATTTATTATTCACAGTGCTTAAAAGAACTTGGTTTGAAAATATTTTTGTATTTTTAAGCTCCTTGCCACTGGTCGAGAAATGTTGGAACAGCATTTACTATTCCGAGATCTTTACAACATTTTTATTTCAAGACACTTTTAAAGTTTGTTCTTAGGAGACGTAGGTACCCTATGCTAAGTGGGGCATTAAATGCTGTGATTCAAAGAACAGATAAGTATTTATTGTTACACCTCACATTTCGTAAATATTATAATGGGTAATCAAATCAAATAAAATTTTGAACAAGCATGAGTATTTGTAAGGTGTTTAGTGGTAGGTAAATGTGGCAATAATTTTAACTGACATATTCCGATTCAAGTTACAAGTGATACGACTATAACGACTAATAACGTAGGTACTTAGTCGTTATAGTAACTATTTAAAAAACTAAAAAACGGCTGAACGAATCTTAAAGAAATATGGCTAGGAGATAGATGGTCTCCTGCGGAAGGACGTAGAGTACTTTTTACCGCGGTAACCGGTATCCACGCGAGCGGAGCCGCAGGCAACAGGTAGTAAATTTATAACTAGGTACTAAGGTATAGCATACGAAGCAGATAAGGATCTAGGGTCGCTCTATAAGAATTGATAATTTCAGAAAATAATGTTTTTATTCTATAATAAAAATAATAATAATAGAGCTTTATTATCTCCACCACATAAAACAATAAGTACAGTAGGTAAATAATATAAAAAAAACATACATTGAAGAGCTTAAATTATGTAGTGAAGACTGAAGCCAGCACTAGGATTACCTGTGTTACCGGTCTCCAGCTCTCCATCTTCCAGAACCAGGGCACAATTTTATGTACGTATTTACTACTTAGGGTAGTATTGTTACATGGTGCAGCGGTATAAGACAAAAATACATTTTTAACTTAAATATATCTAATTTATTGGCCATTAGAAAGTGATTGAATGGGTGTTGTGTGTGTATATAAATGAGTGTGTGAGTGTTTTGTGTATGAGAGGGAGGGTGTGAAATTACTATTATAATATATTATTGTAAAGTTTGAGTAACATAGAACTATGAGATAAACTACGAAATAACCCTAATTAAGGCTTCGGTGGAATTATAGTCTAAGGGCTGGAGCCATTTAAAAACTTTGATTTTGCATTGATGTTTAGTTAAGGGATAAATTTGAAGAGCTTTGTTGGCCTTGTTGTACAAGTAAGGTCCTAGGAAACAGAAATATCTTTGTGCAAAAGTTGAGTGGCATGTGTGAGATGTACATACGGTGTGTTTGCGTCTTTTATTAGTAATCAAAGTGGATTCATATTATGGTGTCTGTGTGTGTTGTCTTATAATAGTGTTTTGAATGAACAGTTGTCTGATTGTTAAAACTTTGCAATTTTGGTACAGGTCTATGGTGGGATAATAAAAGGAAAGGTAACGACTAACTTTTAGAATTGCTCTTTGAGCTCTAAAAGTTAGTCGTTACCTTTCCTTTTATTATCCCATATTCTATGGAGTTTTATAAGGTTAAACAATTACACTCATTTAATAACCATAGCAAATCTCCAAAAAATATATTCAGTTAGGTACCATCTTAATCTGCTTTGCATGCTGTACCTACATCGAGTTTTAAAAGTTCGCACATTCTTTAAAGTAAGATTTTCTAAAATATTTTGATTTGGATACGGACACACATTGGCAACTGCAGTACGACGGTTCACAAGTTAGACAATCTATTTTCACAAGACAGAAATAATTTATGGTAAGAAGGATGTTCGTGAGTGTATCAAAGGAGCTTACCACGGGTCACTCTCCAGGGATACCTTCCGATTAAGTTCACCTATATCTATGAATACAGTATAGTTTGAGGATTGCCATACAATGCCTTTATCACTCGCCTCAGCTGCACATTGTTCTAATATTCCGTTTGTAGGTGAAATCAAATGTAACGTACGACATGGCAACCCGGATAAGAGCATACTGGATAGGCGGAGTTTAAGGAAACCATGTTTTTTTATAAAGACAACTCCCGCTCTAGGGAACAAACCTATGTCGTGGGGGACTTTACAAACATACAAAGTACACCCAGATTTGGGACAATGTGTGTGGTGACAAGTGGATCATAATTTTTTTTCTCCCGTGTAGGATCGAACTCGCAAGACGCTGCGCAGTAGTAAATGGTGAAGTAACCACTTAAGTAACTAAACCAACCGTGCATCCAGGATAGTCATTAGATAATATTAGTGATAGGTATTCAAAAAAAATCTCGATTAAACAATAAATTCTTCGTCAAAATTCTAAACAACTATGCATCACACAATTATTTTCCGTGTTCCGTGTGGATCGAACCCTCAATACATAGTGCGGTGTTAGTGGCGAGATGATCACCTTAGCCACTAGTAAAAAAAACTGCTTTCATAGACGGAAAATTCACATGCATTTAAACAACAACATATCAAATTAGTTCCATCTAAAATTAAAATACACTCTTCAGTAACAGTTACATAGCCTACTTATTTACTTATATTGTAAATGCGTAAGTTTGTCTGAATAAATAAATTACTCAATCACATTAGAATAGCTTAACGGATCTGGATGAAATGTGGCAGAGAGATAGATAAATACAGTATTATATACTATTTTTTATCTTGGAAATAACGGTTCCCGTGGGATACACGCGGGCGGAAGCTTGTCTTTCAAATTATAATGTTCTGCTTTTTCAGGTATAACTATGTCTCCTGGTACTGTATTTAAACAGGACAAGGAAAAACACGATACTTAGGTACTTTGTTGGTATTATGTAACTTAATGAGAAGCGATAATTTTACCAAAAATAAGCTTAATGAGAAAGGACATTTTTACAAAAAAACGTAAATTAGTTTAACGCGAGACGATTTTTCAGTTGAGTATATATTTTGACCCTTATTAATTTAAACTTTTTATGCTACTTTGTCCGTTTGGAATTACCTTCGTTTGTTTTATGGTTTTTTATATTTTTTTAGATGAAGAATGGAGACCTGGTACACGTATAGAAATACAACTATAAAGCTAGTTAGGTCTTGTACGTGGTGTGAAGTTATTTGACTCTCTGGCTGGGGCCGTATCACAGATTACTAAATAGTTACTACGTAAGCCGTATGTCGAGTCGTTCGAGGGAGAAAGAGGGAGCTATACACACTATATAGCTCCGTCCCTCTTTCTCGCTCGAACGAACCACGTTTTAGCACGTCATGGTAAACCCGCTGATGGCTTTTCAAGACTATCCAATTAGCCCACTTATAATAATAATGAAATAGGACAACACTGTTTATACAATATATTGTTGTAAAAAGGCCCTCGAAAAAGACTAGATGTATTTTTAAAATAAATATACTCGCGGACAAAAATTACGGGTCACTACGAAAAATTAAAATATCTCTTAAAATAATAGAGTTAGCGGCATTAATCAAACAGTAAGTTGTAGATCATTTTGACGGGTAATAAAAGGACACTTACGGCCGCACTCAGAGACATTCATTAAATTAGTCCTAATGAGTATTTAACTAATACGGATTAAATACGCTAAATATCGGTGTATCTCAGAGTCAGTATTTAACGGTTCATTAGTTAATGACGGCTTTAAGGAACCTTTGGGTGAATCGTACACTATCGATTGCATATCGATATATTTTCAGTGTGGCCACACGTAAAAATGTTAATAATAAGTATTTAAAAATCTATTTAAATACATCAAAAACTAAATCATAACATTAATTCTAAGTTTAATCAGATATATCCATAGAATTTTTTTATCAACAAGTCAATCTATAAAAATTATAAAATATTTTTTAATTGATTTAAGAATAACGATTTATTTTAATGGTATTACTTGTTGTGCTTACTGTCAAACTGTTAATGTCAATAGTAGGTATTATTGTTTTGATTTTACGTGTGTTCATTGCGAATGAAATAAAAGTTTATAGTACCTATATGTACAGTAATGTAAATAAGTAACTTTTAAAAAGCCACTTCCAATGATGGGATCCATTAGGAATCGAGGGAACTCTTCGAAAATTATAGACGTACAGGCAGAAATTGTGATTTTGTGAAGTGAAACTGATAAAAACACGACAGATGGCCACCTGAACTTCTCAATGATAATTTATTCACGGACGGGGTAAAATGGGAATAAACCTTATAGGAACATTCATCCTGCTTAAGTAGGTACCTACTTCAGAATTGGGATTTCAAGGTGTTTGAAAACTGTACAACTTGCCGTATTGTAGTCATTTTATTTTGTTAAAATTATAAAATAAAAGTATTGTTTGTTTAATATCATATAGTTTTTTATTTCTTAAGCAATCAGTGCGCATTAAGTAAAAAATCTTTCTACTAATGCTTGTCGCACTGTAAACCATTGCTATTAGGGTTTTCATTTATCGGTGCAACATCAACTACTTTATTGGCCACATGAACGGCCCCATTTGTTGGTTGTGAAGTGCTGCACATGCACGTATCAAAGCAGCTATTTTATGTAGCTTAATACACATCCCCACTTGAAGACCCAAAACATCTTTTTATAGTATTTTTTGTTCTTATGTGGCTCTTATTATAATAAAAAAGATCCGCGTAATCACGTAAGGATCGCTAAGGTCCTCTATTTATCTATTCCTTTTAGCATAATCCGACCCAAAATTCGGAACGTCTGCCAATTCCATACCCATTTTAGCTTTTTGTTAGAAAATATTACGAACTTATTTTTTTCCCGCTAAATATAACTTTCACCTGTCATTCAAAATCAATCATTAAGAATGTAAGTAAAGGTTTTGCTCTACTTAACTATAATTGCCGAATAGGGACGTTAATGAACCATTAGCTGACTCTGAGAGTGAGCTTTTTTAAATCTCTACTAAAGAGCGCCTTAAGTAGCCGTTAGGTGACTCTGAGTGCGGCCGTTAATGTTGGAAACGTTATACTTTTATTTATTAGTAGTATGTAATTTTGCTACTCGATGTTCCCTTGCAAGTTTAGGGCCATTTGCGGGTCTTTGTGGGGTCAAATTAGCTTTTCGAAACCGCCGCCTTACAGTCCGGTCACTTACGTCGTCTCTTCGAGTCTCTCGAAGTTGATTTGTTACTTCAATTGTCGTGAGGTGTCGATTTCGCAGCATGGTCGTAAAAATAAATCGATCCTCTCGAGCCGTAGTACACGGCTACGGTACACCTCGGTCTGCCGGATCCTGGTCTTCTAATGTTCTGCCCAGTTTCTCGGAAACGTTGGACAAATCTTTGCACCGTAGAAAGTGACACGCCTGTTAATCTCGCTGTACTTCTCTGACTTCTTCTAGCATAGCGATATAATGGTAATTCAATAATACCGTAAAAGATGATGATGACTGCTTTTTATAATATAAATTTGACAGATTGAAAACAAAAAGTAAAGTTAGTTTCATGCATGTAACATTATTAATTTGATCCGAATTATTTGTCCACGAGTGTAAATGAATAATTTAAATTGACATAAAATATTAGTACTGTACAGTGTAGTGGCTCTTATCCTTACTCAACTGGGTTGAGTGATGATGAGGACGGTTATATTAGAATACTTTATTATTTTTAATAATGGAAGTCGAAGAGGAGCAATAACATTAACTTATTGGACTAGGTCTCTTATTATACCTACCTAAAGGTAATTCTTTTATTTTTTTACCACAACTTCTGCATTTTGGAAAAAGACCTGTATCGCAGGGGAATTTACAAACATACAAGTAACAGACATAAAGTACACCCGAGACAACCATTTATAGATCTTATAATTTTTGTCCTGTGTGGGGATCAAATCCACAACACGCCGTGCAGTGGTAAATGGCGAGGTAACCTTTAAACCACTAAACCAACCGTGCAGTTATATATGGGATAGGCAAAATTGTACCTACGTATACGGAAGTATAGTCGTTCCCATAAAAGTGGTACTTGACAGATAGTTGTTCGTAATTTGGGTGGACGAACAATTTACGGACGTAGATCATATGATTCATACTTTCCACTATCTAGACTAAGTATTTTTGGCCATTTTATTATTAGTACCTAAGTAATATTAGTTATAAGAAGCTGCTTTCAATAAAGTTTATCTGCACCAAAACCGCGAGAGGGGCCTGGTGACATGTAACACAGATTTATTTCTAAATCTACGACATGCACCAGTCTCTCACAAAGTTTTTTTTTAAAGTGTACCTACCAATGTACTAGCAATAAGTTAAGAAGCTTTGTTAAGAGAAAATAAAATCATTTTTTATTTATTTATATTATATTGTACGTTTGTAAAATCCTCTGCGACAAAGGGATGGTTTTAGAGAGCGATAGTTGTCTTTAAACATAAGAAATCAGTATATCATGTGTTTTTCCCCGGGATACTATCTAACTCCGTACCAAATTTCATTTAGATCGATAAAATAGAAAGCGTAACAAACAACCCTGTATATATATGTTAATATGTAAGTATTGTAAATATTAATTAAAGATAAATAAAGGTACCGTTAAGAGAAGTAGGGTACCATTCAAGAGAGCAAGGGAAGGATTTTCACTTTACAGAAAACCACAGCTAAATAATAACCCACAGTAATGTAGTTATGAGCCTATAAGGATAATAACTACATAAACATAACTACACTAGTTTACTTTACTTTCTTTTCTTCAGGTGCTACATAATTATGTTACCGTGCGACCTCTATGGTCGCAAGGTGGTCGAAATTCGACAGTAGTTGCTTTCTGCAGTCCTTCTCCATAGTGCCAAATCTCACACTTCTCCGTGCGCACAATGAGCACACAGTTTTTTCTTCACGTATTACATTTTATAGATTATATGTATAATGATTAAGATTATTATGTACTTAATTTATATTAATCTAAAATTTGTCGGCTACATTGAGATTTAAAATGTTATTGGTGATACAAATTCCACCTTGATACGATTGTGATTTGCACAATACTACGATACGATACATAATATTATACTTAGATAAAATGTAAGTACTTATTATGTAGGTACTTATTATGTAAATAGGCTTTTTATACTACTTAGGTTGAAACCTTCCGTTTGCCTGATGGTAAGCTGTAGCTTAGCCTATAGACCAGAGGTTCTCAAACTTATTTCGTCTACCTACCTACGAAATATTGTTTTATTTTCACAATTCTTTTCTTAAAATAAAAAGGATTTTTTCTTTGATATTTTGCCTGGACACTTTGCCGTCCTTCTCTTCGCCCTCCAGAGCCCACAAAGGAGTGTTATCGCCCACTTATGATACTAAAGTGGGTAGCTAAACATATAGGTAATTAAAATAACAATTCTGGGTTTAGTCAGAGTAGGTGGAATCTCTCAGGTGAAAACTTAGGAATGTAGCCGTGTCGCCGTGTACGGACTCTTAATTAATCTGTGGACAAAATTGCAAACACGCCCAGTTTATTATCTTAAACTTAATTAAATATTTTTTGTGTATTAGTTACACAAAGCAGCATCAAAATCCTACTAAAATGAGGCTATGTTCTAGACATGTAAGTAAATAAGTATAAATTTGTAGGTATTATACATGAACAAAGTTTTGAAATCACTGGTACCTATATTTGTGCACCAGCGTGCCCTCCTGGTGGTAAACCTATACCGGTTGGAATGAATACATACATTATCATTACGCCCGTCTCTCATTAGGGTAGGCAGAGACTATGGTACGCCAATTGCTTCGATCCAGACATACTTCTTTCGCTTCCTCAACATTCAACAACCTCTTCATGCATGAACGTCGATTCTGGGTACTTTTAATTTGGCCCTTTTTTTACCAAATACTCTACTTGGTTGCTGTATGTTCGCCTAGGGCGCGCGGGCGGCCCGTACCGACATCTTATTCATTCTTGCACTATATACCGTTTTTGTTATTATTCTTCTTTCATCCATCCTTTCTAAATATCCAAACCATCTTAACATCCCCTTTTCAACTTTTGTCACTACATCTTCTACCAAAATGAATGTTTAATACATATTTATATTTTTACATAAGGTACACACAGCAACAGAGTTAGCTATACAGGGCCGCTATATGAAGATTAGTTTTTTAAGAAAATCGTTGCATACATAGTATATATACATAGTATTTCTGTGGAATTCGGTAACAGTGTACAATTAGACTAAACCTACAGATAAAAATATATTTAACACAAATTTATACATTGGTTTTCCTAAGAAACTAATCTTCATATAACGGCCCTGCCCCTCTAGACAAGTGGCATAAACGGAAGTCGAATCGAAAAGTCAAAAAAGCAAATGTATGGGACTTGACGTAAGTTTACGATATAATGTCGTAAACTTACGTCAAATTCCATACATTATTTTCTTTGACTTTTCGATTCGACTACCGCTTATGCCACTTGTCTAGAGTCTAGAGGGTCTGTACAGCTATCTCCGTTGCCCATATTTTTCACTTTCTGGACTACTTCGTAAATAACTTTAGACTACTAGGTACTTATGCCAAATCTCACATTCCTCCATGCGTGCAACATGCAAAAGGGGTACAAAGTTTTC
Organism: Trisateles emortualis; assembly: GCA_947095525.1. Taxonomy (NCBI): domain Eukaryota; kingdom Metazoa; phylum Arthropoda; class Insecta; order Lepidoptera; family Erebidae; genus Trisateles; species Trisateles emortualis. The sequence continues at coordinate 8,145,757 of OX352736.1, read as the reverse complement.
TCTACACGTATTGATATATTAATAGATTATTCTTATACATAACAATTATAATGTGGGAGGCATGTCTTTGTTTGCTTATATCGTGACGTTGAACTACTTAATGATAACTATGATAACAAAATCCTTGATTTGTTTTTGCGTTTCGTATCTGCCATTATTAAATGTTTTACTGCAAATGATACGAACTATAAATGTAAAAGAAAATGTTACTAAATGCAGAATAAGCGAGGGTATAAGCGAGGGAAATGAGCTAATTTTCTAACATTCCGCAATAACCTATGCGGTGTACGACTTAGTTAATAGACTGGGTCCCGGAGCTCGACCCTAATATTACTAATTCAATGACCCTTTTCAAATAACTACATGAAACATCATATTATAAGTATGTATAACATTTTTCATTGTGTAGTTATCTGTCATCGTAACATGATAAATTTCAGTATGTTATCACAATACTAAATATTATTATTATTATTTAATTCAATGTAATATTGTACGAGAAAATGTATCAGTAACTTTGCTTCTCTCTTTCTTTTTTTTCGCAATCTTTTCAGCTATTATATAGCTATAAATATAAAGCTATATAATATATTATTGTATATTATATTATATAGGATAGGTAGAGGTTCTACTTGGTAGGTACTTAAGTGCAGATAGCTACTTTCGAAGGACCACGTAGTCACAATCCCAAAGTTTATTGAAATAGGCAATAATCTCCTGAGATACCTACCTACCTTAAATTTTCTTTAAATTCTTCTATCCACTCACTGAAACACTTTGATAAATCTTTAACCATGATGTTTGCCATCCTTCTGTGGGGTATAACATGCTTTTTGTGGAAAATAGATGATTAGGTATTATGGATGGATATTTGGATTATTATGGAGGACGATTAGTGTCGGACTGAGCCGGAAGGGCCGGGTGGCTTCCCACAAGCCGGGGCCCGAGACTGGATACCACCTGGCATAGGCTTGCGGCAAGCCCCATAAACCAGGTCCGTGGGGGGCCCGCGCAGTCTAGAGCTTGGCTGGCAAACGCCACCCTGACTATATGGCTAGTCCGACCCTCATTAGGTAGGTACCCTCTCCAAATATATTCTACGTTTGCTTTCAAATCATATACATTTCTATCACAATGGTTTTCGAATAGTATCGCATTTCATTAAAGGCATAGAATTGTAATAATCTCAAGGAGGATTGTTGTTGAATCTTAAATAGTTTCATGGCGTTGGGTTGCCAATTAAGATTATCAGGGTTCAAATGTTAGCCGTTTATTGTAGGTTAAACAGGGTTGTACTTGTGGCATAAGTTTAACGATCCAGCTTGAAGGTCGCGAGTCAATTTTACACGGGTCGTGGGATAACGTCACATGTAACATAGCTATGATGACGGTGCCTATTACCTAGGTACATTTATTGTGCTTAACTTCGTGAAGCTCAAAATTGTTTAGTAATGTTTGTATTTGTGGTGTGTTTACTATCAGAAATATTATTATATGGACGGTAATAGATAATGTTTTTTTATTCCTAAAATACATTATCTATCCTCAACGATCAAAATCAATTTGGATATTAAGTAAATAAAAATGTAATGCCACTTTATAGCCGCGTTTTTTTTACGTGACATTTTAATAAAATGTTACAGGCATGCATTCAGGAATAGCATTGTTTGCGTCAGTAAAATATTTTTTCAATTTACTGAAATAAGTGCGATCAAAGATCTGTCTGTGCATAGTATACTAAATTGAGGACCAATAAATTATTTGCAAACAAATAACACGCATAAAAAATCTAAGCGCAAATTTTAGCCGTGCCTAGTTGCAACTCGCAGCGCATTCAAAAAACTATACTCGACCAACCGCCCTGTAATTTGTTCCTGTAAAAAAATATTCATACAAACTATGAAAACGTTGTGAACCAAATTCTCCGAAATTCGAACGCGGCTATTACAACTCTAAATTCATTTGCTTAATACAAATTTAAATCAACAGAAATAAGTTTATGCTGTATGGGAAACAAATAAAACACAAACATGAGGATTGTCGACGTGTGCTTTGTACCCAATGACTATTTTGTACCTATCTAAATGGAATTTTTGCAGTTGTTTGTGGCAACCCAAATGAGCGCTACAAGCGTTACCAAGCATTGGATGTTTGAAGTCGCACCTTACTTCATTTAATAACAGTTCACTTGATTTGAATGCACATTCAGGAAATTTGTTTCCATTTGTAGAGAATCCGCAAACGAAATAAATCCTTTTATAAATCCACTCATGTGTATTCGTTCTATTTTGCAACAGTTCTTTTCGTAAAGCTGTATTAAAATGAAAGTAACGTACATTATCTAGGTATTTTCTACTAATATTCTTTTAAGAATTATGATTTATGCATATTAAAATGAGGGTGACTGGGACCACAGCAAAATTGGGAGCACGGTCCCAGATGCCTGATTAATTTTTATTTTGGTGACTGGGACCACTTGCAATATAAACAAAACATTTATAGTTAAATAAAATTTTTAGTACAGTTAACAGAAAAAGCATTATAAATGAATATTCAAAAAATATATGACATATCGCTCATTTGGAGCGACAGTGACACAACTGCTAAAAATGCGAAATTGACTTTATTACACCACAATAATCGGGATAATAATCTACATATGGAGTGAAAACGTCATATTTATAAGTTCAAAAAATGTCCGCTAGGGAACGAAATAACGTTGTTGAAATGTACCATTTTCGCGCGCAAATACCGGGCAACAACGGCCAAACAGTCAGTTGCGCGGGGCGCCCCGTATAGTGTTCACGTGTCAGGCAGCTACATCGCCGCTAAGGTAAATATGACATTTCTTTTTATCAAATTTAGGAGCTACAAAGACGCAATTGTATTTTATGACATTTTAAAACTTGCAATGCAAATAGTTTTGTGGCTACAATGACATATTATACAATTGCGTCGTTGTTCCACCAAACGTTTAGTATTTTTTTAAAAAGTTTTGGGGCGACAATGGCATATCATACAATTGCGCCGTTGTTCCTTCAAACGTTTAGTGATTTATTTAGACGTAAATGTAATTACGTCAATATTATTCTGAAATGACAACTAGTTATAACAATTATGACTAAATACAATAATTTAACTATCAAATATAACTCACTAATATTTATTATTATTATTTGTTATAATTTTTAGCCACGAAAATGGGAAGCCGAGCACGGATGTTAATAAAACTTTGTGAGCAAAAAGGTCTAAATGTTGATAGTATGGAGGACCAATCTCTTGCTTCCAATAGCGTTAATTCTACTAGTGTAAATGGTATGTAAAACATTACGTGCATTTATAGTTTTTGTTTAATGTTTTTGTGTAATGTCGAGTTTTAATGTTCTTTCTTAAATTTCAGATATATTTACTGCAGAACAAAAACAAGATTGCAACGTTATTACAAATATTGATACGGATTGCTCTAGTCAACGTAAGTCAGTTTTTCTTGTGAATGTGCCGTTACAGTTATGAATTAATTGTTATTAACTTAAGTTATTACCTATTTATTTTAGCATCAACCGTGACGGAAAATGTTTTATCTTCCCTAAATAACCTGGATTCGCCACCAATCCTGCCAAACGATGAAAATGGTAGTGAAGGCGAAGCTAAAGACTTTTCTGCAGATGATAGCGGTGACGAATATAATCCAAAGAAATCTGTACAACGTGGCCGTATAAATTCAACGTCATCTAGCTCATCGACGAGCTCTTCAAGTTCTACTACATCATCAAGTTCGTCTGATTCTGATTCTAGCTCAACATCAACATCGACTACTCGTGATTCTGTCAGAAATTTCAATTTAACGCATGCCAGCCAAGATTTACCGCCACCTCCCGAGACCACTGTTACCAAGAAAGGAAAGAAGAGAGTACGGAACGAATCTGCTTGGATAAAAAATGTACGCAAACGTCTACGAAACTCCGGAAAGCAATACACATCTCGAACTGGCAAAACTGTTGCAGAAAAATCTATCAAATCAGCATGTCAGGACAAATGTAGACTCAAATGTCGAGATAAAATAACAGAAGAACAAAGACAGGAAATATTTAATTGTTATTGGGGCTTGGGAACACTACAAAGGCAGTGATTTTTTAAACTCCTGTTTAACAACACTCGACGTCCCTTACCGCAGAGTAAAACAAGGAGCTGCCAAAACTAGGAAACAAAATTGTGCTTTTCATTTCACTGTAAACGGCGAAAGTAAGCGGACGTGCAAAATTTTTTTCATCAATACTTTGGGAATATCAGAGAGAACATTGCGAACCGTAATTGAAGGCAGAAATAGTTGTAGTGCAGGTGTTATCCCTGAAGACAAGCGTGGCAAACGTGGGCATCATAATCAAATAAACCCAGAAATCATACAATCAGTTCGTGATCACATAAACTCCGTCCCTAGAATCGAGAGTCACTATACTCGAGCTAACACTACTCGTGAATTTATTGATGGCGGTCTCACTGTTAAAGAGTTGTATCGAAATTATGTATCTATTAGAGGAACAATGCCATCAGCAACTTTTGATATGTACTATCGAATTTTCAACACTGAATTTAATTTATCATTTTTTACGCCCAAAAAAGATCAATGTGATCTCTGCGAATCATACAAAAATGCAATTGGAGAAGACCAACTCAAATTAAAAGAACCTTATGACGAACATCTAAAACAGAAATACCTAAGTAGGGAAGAGAAAGCAAAGGATATAGAATTACTAAAAGAAGATAGAGAAACTGTCGTTGCAATATACGACTTACAGGCAGTTATGCCTGTACCGATTGGGAATAGTTCAGCGTTTTTTTACAAATCAAAATTGAATTGTTTGAATTTTACGGTTGGTATTTTATCCTATTCCATACGTGCGAAACTATCTATTTATAAATCTTAATATTTTAACGATTTCAACAGGTTACAAATTTAAAAGACAACATTACTAGTTGCTATTTCTGGCACGAGGGACTTGGCAATAGAGGAGCGATAGAAATTGGTTCTTGTGTATTAAAATTTTTGAAAGAGACTGCAGAACGTAATCCAAATAGTAATATAATATTCTACTCCGACAACTGCTGTGGTCAGCAGAAAAACAGGTAAGTTTACTGTAGTATTTTTATAAAAAATTCAAATGTCAATATTTCTGCTATTCATTGATATTTTACTCTTCTAGATTCCTGATTGGCATGTATTACTACGCCGTTGAAACTTTTCCAATACAATCTATTACCCATAAATATTTGATTCGTGGCCACACTCAGAACGAGGGTGACAATGCTCACTCACTCATCGAAAAGTCAATTAAAAGAGCAAAAAAGTCTGGTCCTATCTACATTCCTTATCAGTACGTGCAACTTATAAGAGACTCAAAGAAAACTGGAAATGCTTTTGTGGTTAACGAGCTGAACTATGACGATTTTTATGATTTAAAAAAATTGTTTGAGGATATTACACTAAATGTTAACAAAGATCTGCAAGGTAACACAATTAAACTGTCTGAAATAAAAGCTATACGATTTGTTAAAAATAGCGAGACTTACGATCTAAAATATTCTTATGAGAGTGAATGGATCACTGTAAAATCAAAAATAACTACTAATACGCGTAAAACTCGATCAGATAATAATTTAAATATTACCGAAATACGTTTGAGAGCTGCTTATAATTCTAAACTAACGATTTCTGATCAAAAAAAGCAGGATTTGCGGACTTTGTTGGAAAAAAATATTATTCCCAGATGCTATTCTGGATTTTACGAAAGTTTGTTTTAACTATTTTTTATTGTTTTCTATTAAGTTTTTTTGTTTAAACTTTATATACTTTCTTTTTAAAATTCTGATTTACATTAGTCCTTTGAGAAGGTATTAAAAAAATTATGAGACTGACTGTTCTAACATTCCATTGATCATTTAGGTATAAATATAGAGTAAGTTTAACTTTATGAGTAACTTTTTGGAGGTGCAGGGTTATAGATTTTAAGAATATTGAAGTAAACATCTGTGATTTTTCTGTGCCATAAAGATAATACTAGGTAAGACTGATAAAAAACCTGCATTTGTATCCTATTTTCTTGTTTAGTACCTAATTATTGAATAGTTCCTATTAAAGTGTTATTAGGATAAAGCTCCGCGGCATTGTTAAATTACCATAATATCTATGTCGCCACTGACTGTGATTGTAACTTTAAATTGAAATACAACAAGTTTTACTGATTAATCATCATTTGTTTCATTTTATATTATGACAAAGAATGTCATAACTACCCGAAGTTTCTTTTTCTAGAGTAACAACGACGCAACTGTAAGACTTAAAATGGTTTTATTTTTTTTTCACTTAGATAAAGATTGATTATTTAAAAAAAAATAACTCTATTTTCAAGTCTACAGTTCAAACTACAAAAGTAAAATAATATAGATAGTCATCATCTGTAAGAAATATTTATAATCTTCATTAGTGTTACGAAAAAATCTTAAAACTGGCGTTGTGTAAAATTACAAATTTGCAGTTGTGTCACTGTCGCTCCAAATGAGCGATATACCTATACGACGTATTCCTGTATACTCGTATTATTTCATTTTTAAAATATGATTAAGATTGAGTTGAGTTTGAACATTCTTTACTCAATCACGCCAAAACGAAATGATGAAATTTGGCACAGAGATAGAATATAGTCTAGAATTGTATGTAATGTACCGATATGATAACCCTAAGAATACCTATTTGATTTTTTTTTACTCAAATTATTAAAAAAATATTATTCAAGTTTGTACCCCTTCAAACAACGGATAACGCCCCTGCTTTAAAACGCTTATGCTGCAGCATTGGCACCCGCGGACTACTTGATGCCGCAACTGATGCTGCTCAAGGTTACTATGTCATGGAAATACCATGGAAATAACAGTGAACCAATTTTAAATTAATTGGACTTGTGGAAGTTAGGAAACTCCTAACCAGATCTTCAAGAATTATAGCTAAGAACCATCACGATCATGTCAGCTTTAAAAAAAACTGCATCATAATTCGCTCATTCGTCTGGTATGTTGCCACTGACAGATACACAGACAGACACGTTAAACTTAACACACTCCTTTTTTTGGGTCAAGGGTTAAAAAATGCTTTAAACAAGTATCCGAACGGACCGTCCCTGTTTATCGCTAAGAGCGCGTGGCTCGCTCCATGTACCCGTACTGTACTTTGGTGTAAGTAAGATTTAGCGGTAGTTGTTGGTGTTCTTAATAAAATATTACTATCCTTGCTCAAAGCAATGAGTATTTCTTGGCTGTATTTTTAAAAGACTTTGCAATTTCAGCAATGACTATAAATTTATTAAGTTTAATTTCCTGAGCTCCTTGGGGAAGCTCTGCGCCGTAGGTACTGGCAGTATCTACTTACAGCGCAGTATTTTTTTAAACATTGTTATTTTTAGACGATAGGTTAAAAATTACTTAGATACTGTTATTTATTGTACTGCTTATTTTTTAATTATCTTGTGAATAATTATGTATTATGTTTGGATTGCAAATCATTAAACGCATTAATTTTCGTCGTTATTTATATAATAATAAACCCTATTATATTCATTGAAATGTAAGTTTACTCAGAGCATTTTTTTTCAGTTGGACATCAAATTATTGTGCTAGTTTCTAGATGCGATGTAGTATAGGGTAGTGTGGATACAATGGGGGTGGGCGTTAGTCAAAGTAAATGCACTGACCGGAAACGATCCGATTTGTTAATTGGTACGCCCTGATGGAAAAGCTATCTCGTTTCTACGTTCTTGTTTTTTTTAACTGCGCTGTTTTTTGTTAATAACTCATTTGAAAATTTCTGATGTATGTGGATTATCTAGGTTTACTTAAGTAGTTATTATATAAATGTTTAAACACAATGTAAGAAACAATTCTTACATTGTGTTAAAGAATCTATTGAATGAACAATCATTCAATAGATTCTTTAACACAAGATATAGGCAGAGGATAACTGTACATTCATCATTCAGATTTATATATTATATTTTAATTAATTAATTTTGACTTGAAGAAATACTTTGTACCTATACCTATTTAAGCACATTGCGCACACGGAGGAGTGTTAGATTTGGCATAATTAAAGTTAATAGGGAGAAGGACTTCAAAAACCAATTACGGTCCAATTTCGACCATCGGGTGACGTCTAGTGTAATTATTATTTCTAAAATTAAATGAAATAACTAAGAGCCTAGATCATAAGAAGAAATTCAGTCTACCCATAAGAAATTATTATTATTTAATTAGTTTTATTGTGCCATATTCGATACGAACTCTATTGAAAAGCAACCGCCTCTTATTATGATATGGCATTTCCAATATATCCAGTAATGGCTATGTAAGCCCGGCAATATTGTAGAACTCCAAAAGAAATTAACTACCGTTGCAACTTAGAAAAAAAAATTACTCACCCGGAATCATGTAATAACGAAAGTACATGGCTAAACAAAATCTATATCGGATAAATACGTAGTATTGAAAGAACAAGATGTAAATATGATTGTCTTTATTTATAATTACAACTAGCCTGATACACTCACACCAGTTAATGTGTATGTCTTTCATATTTATCTATAATATGTGTGTATTTAGAAATATATAAGTATGCTTATCAGTAGTCTGGTTACCATAGTACAGGTTCTTGCTCTTATAAAATAGTGTTTTGCAAGAATAGCACCATCCCTAATCATCTCAAAGGTTTCGTAAAAGGTGAAGGAACATAATAACTATGTGACTATTTCTTTATGTAGAAAATACAGGTAAACGCGCTCAAGGCAGAGCCAGACCATCTTGCGGGCGCAAGATGGTTCGATCCACTCTTCGGAAGACCGCCTAGCTTGGAGAAGCATCGTATGTGGTCGTGACTCTCACCAGTGAGGGAACGACAACAAGCGTACTGTATCAAATACGTAAATCAAATATTATATAAGCATGTCAAATATTGTATAAGCATGTCTCACATCTCCGATACCGCCCGCGGGTGCGGGTGCAATTAGCTCCGTAAGTTTTGAATCGTAAACCTCTTGTCATCGTCAAATCAGTTACGATTTTGACAGATGGCGCAGATCATAAGGTAATTTAATTAACATTTAATTGAGGTTGTGGTATCTGTGAGAAACCGTACAGAAAATAAGTGTTATAGAACTGATGTAATATAATATTCAAATGTATGTATGCAGAATTATATCAGTATGTTTACAAGTTGTCCGGTTGCCTGCCTAGTTTGGGATCAGATTTTATTAGGTATATACTGAGAGATAACATTGAATATGTAGGTACAGTAGGCGTGTAATTGACTTAGATTACAGAATACAAAAGTATTTGATATTGCACTTGATATCGCAAGATTTTATTATGATATTATGATTGTGTGCCAGCCATAAACATCAATGTACCTAACATCGTACAGGTTTTGAGAGGCAATTCTCATGATGTTATTAAAGTAATTTAAGAATTTTAAAAAATGGCATTAGAATGCTTTAAAATACTCTATTACCTATTTTCTTATCCGAGGATGTTTCAGTTTGAATAATATCCAACTTAAAACCCAAATTTAGGAATCAATTATAAGCCAAAAGTTAGTCACGATGAAGGTATATAGTAGATGTATTTGTACCAAAATCTTCATGTCTTCTAGCTCCTTTTTATGCCGAGCAGGTACCACCTTCTTTATACTGTAGCTTATACAATCTCTTTTGATGAGTATTAAAATCAGGTTTATAATATTTTCAGCTTTGTGATATTCCATTTAATTTTCCATTACCAGAATATGTTTTAAGATGTGAAAACTTATTCCTACAAGTCATTAGACAGCGCGTCGTGGTCTGAAGCTACAAAATTTGCAGCACATTCACAAACTAGACGGTAATTAAAATGTAAGTTTCAAGAAGCGTGAACTTTTCAGCGGTATTCTGGAGTTATTACTTGCCAAACTGCTGATGATCTTAAGTTTTATCTTATAACTTGTCCGTATTTTAACGTTTGCCTTAAATGAAAAGTAAGTTGTATATGACGAATAGCAAATTGTCTAAGTAACTCGTCGTAGCAGTATTTTTGTTGTGCAATACATTAGGTAGAGCACGGTGAGACTTTGCAAACCGCAGCTAAATAACCGAAGTAGAAGTGGTGTTGTGTTTTTGCAGGTGAGAAGCTAGTGCGTATATTTAAAAAAAAAATACGGCAGCAATGTACGATCGGTAAAGTTGGCGATCAGCCAATTTTAACATTTTAATCCAGCGATTTGACCATAGCGGACAAAATTGCTTGACTAAAATACCTATTATTGATATTACTGTCTCATTTTCCTTTTCCGTAGACTATATTACATATCAAGCAACAAAAAAGCTTAGGTATGTATGGCATTGTGTTTATTAAATAAATAAACATTCTATAAGTGGCCGGCCAACTTTAGTAGCCGTATTGAGGTATAAAGATACTAAAAATAAAAAAAAATTACAATGCCTACGCTAGGGAACAAAGTATGTACCTATTGCAAGGGACAACACACAACATACACACAATTTATGGACACAAAGTATATCCAGACTCGGAACAACCAAATGGTTGTTTTTATCTGGACAAAAATTGTTATCTGCAAATGCAGATAACAATTTTTGTCCAGATAAAATCCAGTACACTCCACATTCGCATGCTTCAGCGTCAAAGTTGTAAAGAATCAATATCCTGTAATACCTACATTATTTAATATCTAATATAATTGGTTACCACACCCATTAGTCTTAAGCCATTGTTGTACACTGACAGATTGATATCAAGTAATTAATTATGTTATTAATTTGTTTAATCTACTGTAAACGTTATCGTATTAGGCTTATAATAAACATGTTTCGTAGATGTTATAGATGGCACGTGGACATCACGCAAGTAATATAACAGGTCCATATCTTCCGCGAATAAAATGTCTGAAGTAATAATCTATAGATGGCTAATATTATAAAGCCGAAAAGTTTGTTTGTTAAACTAAACCTAATTGTTGCAAAAACCTTTTTTAAGACCGTCCAGAAAGTCGAATTTGAAAAATAAAATTCTTTCTGCATTCGATAGCCTAATTCTTAAGGAAGGCTTCGTGAGACAAAATCCTAATTAAAAGCGGGTGAAACTCGGGGAACAGCTAATAAAATATAAGATAAGATATATGTCTATGTAAATATATGTATATCTTATCTCATATTTCAATTATCTTATAATTCGTAGGTGACTGTTTTGGTGTTTCGACCCAGAAGTCATGATGCACACGTACTTAGATTAAGGTGCAGAGACTCCTGTAGCTGAAGCACTATCCAACAATAGCTTTAAGTCTTTAAAGCTATTGTTAGATAGAGCTTCGGCTACAATTAATTAAGTAAAATAGTATGCAACTAGGAACAGACGTTCCTAGTCTAGTCCTAGACTATTGTTCCTAGCTGAAGCCCTATCCAACAATAGCTTTAAAGACTTAAAGCTATTGTTGGATAGGGCTTCAGCTACAATTAATTAAGTAAAATAGTATGCAACTAGGAACAGACGTTCCTAGTTGCATACTATTGTTCCTAGCTGAAGCCCTATCCAACAATAGCTTTAAAGACTTAAAGCTAATGTTGGATAGGGCTTCAGCTACAATTAACAGACGTTCCTAGTCTAGTCCTAGACTATTGTTCCTAGCGGAAGCCCTATCCAACAATAGCTTTAAAGACTTAAAGCTATTGTTGGATAGGGCTTCAGCTACAATTAATTAAGTAAAATAGTATGCAACTAGGAACAGACGTTCCTAGTTGCATACTATTGTTAATAGCTGAAGCCCTATCCAACAATAGCTTTAAAGACTTAAAGCTATTGTTGGATAGGGCTTCAGCTACAATTAATTAAGTACGTCAGCTACAATTATTAAGTAAAATAGTATGCAATACATGCATTGCATACTATTTTACTTAATTATTGAATCTGTTTAGTCAAACTGACATTACTACATATTTGGTTCAGTGGCCTAGGTAAGTAGTTACCACTGTGCGGCGTATTGTGGGGTCGATCCCCACACAGGACACAAAAATGTGTGATCCATAAGTGATTGTCCCGATTACGGGTGTATTCTATGTTAATTATGCGTATGTTTGTAAAGTACCCCGCGACACAGGGCTTGTTCCTTAGTGCGGGAGTTGTCTTTTAAAATAAAATAGAAACAGAAATAAAACAGAAACTGTTATCTGTACCACAGAATACTTAATAGTAAAGGTATCTGTACTTTATTATAAAGACTTTATCTTATTATATTATTTATTAGATATATATTTATTTATATATTATTTATTAGATCTTTATTTTTATTTTGTTGTAGGGGATAATTTCTGAGCTACTAAACCGATTTTGAAAAAACTTTTACTTATAGAAAGCCACGTTATTTGTGAGTATCATTTTACGAACAAAAACATTACGGGACCCCGGGAAATACCATCCGTGCAAAGCCAGGGCGGGTGGCTAGTCGTTTATAAATCTATAGGTAGGTTTGAAATGGAAATTAAATCAGGTTTTTAAGTTCGCAGTAGGTATATATAGTGTACTAGTATTTATTTTGATCAAAGCCGAGGCTCACTAACGTTGACTAACTAATTCAGTTAACTGAATAATCGTCCCTGGCACGTTTGCTCGTTGATGTCCGATCCATTTTTCCAATTTTTATTTATTCAACCTGCCTGACTGTTGTCCCGTAGCTTTTAATCCATTTAAAAATATATATCGTCGTATGTCATATAGCTATTTCGATAACTTATAAAGGCATAGGTACAAGAGTAATTTATATCGAAGAACTGTATTTTATACAAAACATCAAGTTGTTCTTGCTCTTCAAAGTCAAAACAAAACTTATCTCGACATTCAAATGAAAATTTAATGTATTATCGAAGTCGGTGTTCATACCTATTATACAAATTGTTTCATACTAAATTATTTATAAATTTTAAAATGCGTTGTTGTTGATTGTGTAATTACGAATGAGCCGTTTGAGACAGGCGTATTTTAAACCAGAAGATTTTAAGCTTATCCTTTCAAAGATTCTGGCACTGACATAGCATATACACATGAATCTAAATAAAGGATGATCAAAATTGAAGGAGACTGCACAAAACATCTCAAAGGGTCGAAATGCTTTGGCATCAAGAATAGTCCCAATAAGAATAAATAAAATGTTGGTTGCACGAGTAAACTTAATCTGAGAGGTGTTGGGCATTTCGGGTCCGGTTTCTAGATACGAAAAACACTATGCAATAGTGAGCTTTGTGGCGTGGGGACTTTATAAACAAGACAAGAAGAAATGTATAAGTAGTACCATACAAGCGAGATAGACCGAGCTCCACCTTACAGTAGACCACGGTACATCTAGCTTCGGTTTACTATTTGTGCAACTATTTTCGGAAATATCCAATAGTCTCTAACATCAAGTTTAACACACCTGCACGGCCATCAAACGCCACCGAGCCATATTGATTACAGTATTATATAAATTGATTTAACCAATTAGGGACTAGCCCCTTTAAATTTAATGAGTATCTACATACCCATTAAATTTAAAGTGGCAATATGATCGAAAGATGCATGTAAAATAACCATCGTCGATTATGGTTTCCTTCGCGACGAGAAGGCTCCGATACACCGATGATGCGATTAACATCGAGTTAAGCCCGCGTAATTTTCTAATAGAATCGATATGCTGTTTAAAACCATGCTATTAATGTTAAATTTTAAACCGGAGAAGATGTGTTATTGAAATAGATAGAAGTAAAGCCAGTGTCATGTTTAGTTGAGACAATTTGTATAGAATGTTAGAAAAAGAGAACTTTTCAAACTGTTTCAAAGAATTAACCTGTAAGGCATTTTTGTAAAATGTTGCTTATCGTCCAATTGCCTTTATCTTTTTGCCAATTAATGATATTGACCATGTCGTTTCATTTTACCCATTTCGAAGGCAATCTTAAGATCAATGCTTGTGTATGTACGTGTGGGTATTATCTATATTTATCTAAAATAAGCTTACCTAATCAGACTGTCACGCGTCAACCATTAATCATGATCTTGATGCGAGGATATAAGTATAGAGAGCACTTTTTCCTTGCTCCTTATGCAGTCTACTCTGATTTACTACCAAGCTACATGTTTATTAATAAATTTTAAGATTAGAGGACTACTTACAAAGATATCACTTTTATATTTTAGAGATCCTTACCGTTTGATTAAAATTGAAACAAGGTGTTTTTGTTTTATTATAATACCCTCTTGTTCAATTAAAGAGTTGAATACAATTTTATTGTCATGACTCGCCACGATACACGAGTAGGTAAAGCGTAAATGCATGGGGTGGACGGTAAAAACAAAAGAGTCTTTATATATTTTTGTCTGACTATAGAACGACAACGATTATACTAAAATGCTGCTATCCAACAACAATCGGTCTAAAAGCAATTTGCTTTAAATACGTTCGCTTTTAGGAAAGTGGTTTACTAATAACCGTTCTTGCATTAGGACTTATAATTTGATATTCTTCGTCTTTAAGCTATTAGAGTTATTAGTGCTATAGTATTTTCATATAGCATTGGTACTGTGACGTTTGACAATTGAGGATAAAGACGGATAAAAATGTTTAAATCAATCTCCAACTAATTGAATAATCAAGAGGCTACAGTATTCAATCGATAGGTTTTAATTTATTTTTTAATCTTCTATCATTTTCATTGATCTTTGTCTTTAATTAAAAAGTCACAGTACCCATGTTGTGTGAAGAATACTTATAGTCTATTATTTTTATTATTTATATTTCATGACAGTAATAGTAATTACTGTCATGAAATAGTTGAATTTATAATTCAACTATTGTTAGTTTTTAATAACGGAATATAAGACGTAAGTCAACACCTACATACTCGTAGTGATTATAACAAAGGAGATTCGTTTTATAACACCACAGAGGATAGATATTTGTGACTTAACTATACAAAACAACTAGACTTTCATCCCATTATTCAGAGAGGAAACAATCTGCATGTAAGAAACGTTGAGTTCCTCTTAATAAGTAATGTTATGTGTGTCATTAAAGGCAATTTTCTACTTACAATTAATTATTTGTGTTTCCTTAGCTATCCAAGTCCCCTGGCTTGTTGAATAGAGCGTAGCTGTCGGAAAAATACCTCCGGAGAAAAACAACACTGAAGGTTGGAAAAGATATCTAGACGAGGAAGATAAATATTACAAAGGTGTATGTAAGATGGGTTTTTTTATAAAAACAGGACATATTTTGTCTTTAGTTTCTTTGTTTGGCTTTCACTATTATATCCTAGCTGTTGTTAAGTCCGATATTGACAATTTCATTGTTTTATTTTAATTAAATAGACTGTCTCTTCATATAGACCTTAGCACACTAGCTATTTATTTCTATATTGGGTTCATCTACGCCAATCTTTGTGTGCCTTTATATAAACATTTTGTTCAAATATTATTATACGGAGCTTTAAAAAAACGACGACTCGAGCTTAATTAGCTCATGTGACAAGATTAGACAATTATCTTTGAATTAATTTTGATAAAGTTAATAATTGTCATCGAAAACTATAAATATGTATTCAAAACGTATGAACTGGCAGTGTATACTCGCCATTTCAAAATGCGTCTGGTATTTGTGCTTGCAGCACTCCTGTCTGCGGCTGTAGCATTTCCGACTGATATCCCGGAACCGGGTCAGTTGGCTTTGGTTCTTGGCGAGGATGACTTTGAAGACTATCTCGATGCTTGGCTCGAAAGGGAACAAGCTTCATTGGTGAACGCATCTAGTGCGATTGAACCTCGTAATGGTAAGTATTCAAACTTCTTATCTTGCGTCAATGGGTCACCAGATTTCCTTTCTAAACTTTACTAAGTAGTTTATATTAATTAGGTTTTCGAAGGCACTCATAAGTTCTTTAAATATCGTAAGTCAGGGTATGTAGGACACGATATTAATATACCTATTAAAATACCTATATTTTAAATTTTCTATAAATTAGATACGCGAGTATATAGTAATAAATATTGTAGCAGATATAACCATTTCTTTTTTTAGCTAGAATGAAAACAATAACCGACATAACGTTATAAAAATAAAATCATTTTTTATCTAATTGTTATATCTGCCTTTAAACAATATAAACATGAGTCTAATTCCTTATTTCAGGTTGTACGTTCAGAGTGAACGGTGACCTGGGCCAGCCCCAGCCCGTATACATTCGTGGTAATACATACTTGCAACCCAGCGGTAACTCCGGTCAGATCAGGATCAACACCGGCGATACGGTCGTCGTCGCCTGCACCGGTTCTGGACGCCTCATCCAGCACCCCAACATCGCCTCGTCTGTTGCAGTCGGGGTAAATACTATACTAAAACAAATAAATTATTCGCAAAAGTACTTAAATTTGTTGGATCAGTTTTATTTAGGTTTTGTTCTCCTGGTGATATTTTCTGTGTTTCTACAGACCGCAAGATGTGAAAATAATGCTTTGGTATCAGGCACTTGGTTGCGCGGTAATAGTGCGTTCGGACAACTGACCTGCTCTTCTCACGCTTACCATGAGGCTCAGGCTACCAACGACAGATGTTGGGGCAATAACATAGTCATCCGGTTAGTACTTTTAGTTATTTAAGTATTTTTTTTCTCCATAATACAAAGAGGAAAAATATGTCAAAAATAATGTAAACTAGACAATTTTTTTGTTAAAATTAGTACTCCATATACTCAATATTTAAAAGTAAAAATAGCCTTTTGGTGCGACGAAGTCCATCTTTCTGTCACCGTTCGTATGAAAAACGAATAATAAATAGTTTTAACGTTTGCCATCACTTAGATCATTTGTTGCGTAAGATCATTTAATATTTATATTATTATTATAATTTTTTTAAATTTGATAAAATAAATAAAAACGCTAAAATGATTTTTCCAAATGTGTTTCCAATCAAAGTTATAATCTAAAACGTAAAAATATATAATCGATATTACATTAATCGATTTTTAGAAAATATCTTATGCAATAAAATCCTATTTCTGCAGTGCAGTCTACATATTAACTTTTTTAACCTACTGTATTCTGAATTATACTGAATGTGATATGGTATTTTTTTGCACTATAACTATTCAAAACAAAAAGTACCAATTTATATTAGTGAAAACTATGAATCGAAACAATATTCAAACCTTCGGTGCGCGAGTCCGATTCGCACTTGACTGTTTTTATTTTATATAGAAAGAATATTTTGTATTAATATTTGTTTATTTCCAACGTAGTGTCGGCTTCATCGTTAACAATGTCTTCCATCCGAAATACTGGTCATGCTTCAACCAACAACGCATGGAAGTTTTGTATGTGTGGTACGATCAGACTCCTGAAAATACTGTCCACCAAACCGGGGTCGACCGACCAAGCTGGCTGGGTAAATATAACTTTTAGTATACGAACATGTACCTAAATATGACAAAACATTTACTAATAAATCATTTTATTAAATATATTTTCACTTTTTAGCTGGTTCCTTCTTCCCTGGAGTGGCCGTCAACACTATGTATACTCAAGTCCAACAGAAGGCCACTATTGCCCAATACGTTGGCCAGGCTTTAGCGGACAGATACGTCACGAACACCCAATTCCTGGCCCGTGGTCATCTAGCCGCCAAGAGTGATTATGTTTATGCCACCGGTCAACGCTCCACTTTCTACTTCATCAATGCCGCCCCACAGTGGCAACCGTTCAACGCTGGAAACTGGAACTGGCTGGAGCAAGTAAGTACAATTTACACGTATGGTGCGGGTAGGTAGAAAGCTAATGTCAGTATAATATTGAATCTGTACGACAAAACTTTTGTTTTGCGAAAAACAAATAATTGGTTGTCGGCAATAGAAATTACTATAAGGTTTTCTTAGTTAATAAAACATTATATTATATGAATTTCAAAGTAAGAATATTATGAGAAAATTTATACATGGTAATAATATTTTAGCAAAATTGGGAAAAAAATCTTTATGGTGGCTTCGTGGACCACTTCGGATGTCTTTAGGGTCCACCGTTGGTCCACGGATCATTGGTTAAGAACCACACACTTCACTGACACAATATCCATGCAAAGGTTTTAAGCAATAAAATCAAATATATATTTAGTTTCTCTAGAAAGTATTATAATGGTGTAAATAATCAATATAAATAAATCAGTCATATATAAATTGAATCGATAAATAAATCGATAAATTGTTATCTACACCACATAATACTTACTTAATATTACTTGATCCTGCGATCAAATGTAACAATGATTTTAAGCAGGGAATGATAACCAATGGCAGATGAACTTCCCCACACCATAAATCCACAGGCTGAACACTTTTCTAAAATTTAAAATTTAATATAATTATTTGTGTAGAACCTCCGTGCTCGCATCGGTGCTGCTGGATATAGAACAGTCATCTACACTGGCACCTTCGGCGTGACTCAGCTGCGTGATCAGAGCAACCGTCTCGTTGACATCTTCCTAGTCCGTGAACGTAATCAGATTCCAGTGCCTCTTTACTTCTACAAGGTAAATTCACCAAATTATCTAATGAAGTTTTTATTGCAACGCAATACTTTTTTTTGATTTTATCATATTGTTTGATGAATTGCTTCCCTAATCAATTTGATTGTGATAATTTATTGGAATTTCATTATGTTTCCCATTACCCAATAATTCACAAGAAATAGGTAGGTACTAAATTAAATTATCGGATTTTTAATTTTTGGTAATCTAATGACCTGAATTGTTGTTTTCTTTTATCTTCTGATATCAATGTACTGTAAACTACATTATTATTTTACAATAATTTCAATATTACAATTTCAGGTTGTATACGATGCGAGTCGTCGTCAAGGAACTGCATTCGTGAGCATCAACAATCCTTACTACACTCTTGCTGAGGCTCGCGCGTTGACTTTCTGCACTGACCGTTGCCGTAACAACAGTGCGTTCAACTGGCTCCGCTGGGACCCTGACCGCATCGACGTCGGCTACAGTTTCTGCTGCACTGTCGATGACTTTAGGAGAACTATCCCTCACCTACCCGCTTTCACTACTACTGGACTCCTGACATAAGCAAAATAATTTATTTTCTCTTTATTGTAAATAAAAATACTCGTAAAATCTACTTCCAATTATTTCTGCAATAAAAATGAAGATCAAGTGTTAATGTTACAAACTACATGTTTTATTTCCTTTAAACTTGCTAAAACTTGACTACTATTAAAAAAAATCAGTCTTGTAAACATTGTATCTACAGTTTCAGCTGCCTGTGCCAGTGTTATGGCTCCATCCATTTTGTTGTAGATACCCATGATACTGCCAACGTAAAGGTGGAGAGAGAAAGCTAGTAAAGACTACTGGTTGGCCAGGTACCGGTATCTCTAGCTATGACCTTAAACACTTCTTAGTAGAAAGTCCTCATAATGAATGTCATAATTGATAATTACCTATTCATAATTAAAACAAGATTCACTAAACATTTTTAAGGACTCGTATCTAGCCCATATATTATAGGGACTCAATCCTCTTTTACTCTTTTCTGTGGACTTATTTTGATGCGTCCGAATGATATAAACAGTCATACATTTGACAGAAACAGTGACACAAAAATATGAAATCCGATACCGATCTGATAGTAGTACAAAGGGACATAGACGGTATGACACATACATTGAATTTTATTCTGTCGTTTTATTATTAGTATTATTTGAATCTATCTAAATTAATATTATAAAGAGGAAACATTTGATTCTTTGTTCATTTGTTTCGATTTAACACAAAAACGACTAAGTAGACCGATTTAAAAACAATCACCATTAGAAGGCTATTTTATCAACAGGTGACATAGTCTCCATTTTATTAAAAACAAAATACTTACGGAATTCCTACGTAAACTAAATTTAAATGTCCACCCGTGCGAAAATACTACTAAATAAGTAATTAGAGAGCAAGCCAGCGGAGTTCAGATACATTTTTTACAGGATTTTTTTATAATGATACAGATAACTATTTCCAATATATTTTTTTACAGGATTTTTTTATAATGATACAGATAACCATTTCCAATATATTTTTTTTAAATTTCAACTCTTAAATAAATAATATTTGTATTCTTATTGCTCATTTTTAATTTTTATCCAAGTACCCTACCTACTTAGTTATTTCGATGAGGAAAGCAGATTACAACTATACGTCTCAACCCATAAACGTCCCACTGCTGGGCACGGGTCTCCTCCAAACAGAGGGATATTAGCCTACTATACCACGCTGGCCAGACGGGTTGGTATAGGGTTTTGTTTCGAGTTTTCCCTCTCTTGCGGTGGATAACACTTACTCCCTTAGTCGACTCTTACGACACCCTCGGGATGGAAGGGTTGGTGACATTTGTATTCTTAATCCGTCACCACACGGAAAATTTTATTTACATTTGATTACAACTATAATTACATGCTATTATAAAAAATATTTAGGTCTGGGTGAAGCCAAGAACAAAAACTAAAGTAAATAAATAAAAGCAAACAAATTTTAATAAAAACAACACTACAAAAAATCGAATTAGAATTTTATTACACCTACCGCACTAGACTATCCAGTTGATATCATAGATAATATAAAATGATTTGAATTTTAATCAGTAGGTTATATACATATCAAGCAGACAAAGCAGCAGACAATATATTTATTTATTTAATTTTAAGAAGGCTTACAGACTAATAACAATGTAGAAAATATAGCTAAAACCAGGCTTCCACAGGTAAAAATTTAACATGATATTATTAAGTAACTAGTTGTTGCCCGCGGCTCCACCCGCGTAGATGTCGGTTATCGCTGCAAAAAGTAGCCTATGTGTTATTCCAGACCATAATCTATCTATGTGCCAAATTTCATCAAGATCCGTTCAGTAGTTTTTACGTGAAAGAGTAACAAACATCCATCCATCCATACTCACAAACTTTCACATTTATAATATTAGTAAGGATTACCATTAGCTACTACCTAAAATGTTTGCATTTGTGTGGCAGTAGCGCGGCGCTTTGAAAGACGGTGACTCAAACATGATGAGCTCATTTGACAAGATTAAACATTTATCTCTAGATTAATTTCGATAAACTTAATAATTTTTAAGGAAAACTATAAAATATTTTCATACTGTATGAACTGTCTGTGCAGTGTGTACTATCTATAGAGGTTTTTTTATCCTATTATCTGTTTCAAAATGCGTGTGGTGTTTGTGCTAGCAGCAATTCTGTCTGCGGCGGTAACATTGCCGACAGATATCCCTGAACCGAGTCAGTTGGTTTTGGTTCTTGGTGAAGATGAGTTTGAAGACTATCTCGATAGCTGGTTTGCAAAGGAAGAGGCTAGGTTGGTGAACGCGACTAGCGCATTTCAACCTCGTAATGGTAAATATGTTTTAAAGTAGTAGGTTGAAGTAAAACGTATAAAGTCTACCGAAAATGCAATTTAATAATACTGCTGGTAATTTTCAATACCTATACTTGTGCCCGGAACCGGCGTTCATAGATAGATAGAGGAAGCGAAAGAGGTATGTCTGAACCACAGAAGTAGATCGGTCTGAAACTCTGAACCGTAGCAATGGGCGTAACCTGCTATGGTGTGGGTATGGTGTATGGGTGTTAAAAGGAAATACAATTTTTACTGTTTTAGACATAATTTTGTACTTTTTGTGCTGTATTATGCTTATACATGATGCAGCACAAGAAGAATGCTTATACAGAGGCACTCATAGCTAGATTCACTCCCTGTTCGGTAAACGATGAGTGGGCAACCATGGGCGCGGTAACCGCATAGTGGAATTTCACCTGAGCGTTTTGCAGGCTAAAAGTCGTTTTAAGGATCTTATTTTGTCCTATTTGCTTATATTTGTGTCTTTTTTCTATATTTCTTATGCCAATATAAAAGATGAATGAATATCTTAATTTTTCTTATCCAGGTTGTACATTTAGAGTGAACGGTGACTTGGGTTACCCCCAACCCGTGTACATCCGTGGTAATACATACATGCAGCCCAGCGCTAGCTCTGGCCTGATCACGCTGAACACTGGCGAGCAGGTCATAATTGCCTGTCCAGGCTCTGGTCGTACCATTCAACACCCTAACATCGTTTCGTCTATCGCAGTAGCGGTAAGTAGGTATAGTCTTTATATCTGAAAATAGCAATTAAACTGAAACTACAAAAACTACATACCTATTATGATAGTTTCCAATTTGGATATTGACTTTCAAACAAACAAAAAGACCCGTTATTAGTATTAGTATTATCACATTATTTATCTTGGGATAACCTATAAAAAGTAACTCAAAGATGGTATAGGTTTAAATCTTTCTCTTTCTGTAATATTAG
This sequence comes from Trisateles emortualis, assembly GCA_947095525.1. Lineage (NCBI taxonomy): Eukaryota > Metazoa > Arthropoda > Insecta > Lepidoptera > Erebidae > Trisateles > Trisateles emortualis. Next base: position 8,123,285 of record OX352736.1, on the reverse strand, counting down.
GTTCCGTATTATCTATCGCATTCATATTTAAAATCTATACACAAGTCGGTACGCACCAACACATGGAAACAAAACTAAACATCGCTTAGTATGAAGGCAGGTATAACATCATTGTTTAAAACCTTCATTTCGGTTTGAGGTATTGTATGATCGATTTCATTAAGGTTACTTTTGTTCAAATCCTGATCTTTAGCTACAGCCGCCCCATAAATCAATAGCAGAGGTATAAATTGCGTTTTGCCGACCCATTTTTTTACACCAGGGCTTTAAGATAGATTCCTAGGGATTGAAAAAACGTGTCTTTCAAAACTTATCACTAAATGAGCACTGGTGACCCGTACTCACACACAGGAACTCAAGTACACCACTGTGTTGTAGTTATTTGGCTGCGGTCTTCTGTAAGGTGGAGGTCATGCCCCAGTTGGGATTGCTCGTTGGTATGGTGCCCTACCCTCTCTTAAATTTATTTCTATTTATTTCGTACAGACTGCAAGATGTGAAACCACTGGTTTAGTGTCAGGTGTAGGCTGGTTGAATGGCAATACTGCATTCGGTCAACTGAGTTGTTCTACACATGCTTTCCATGAAGCTCATTCTACCAACAACAGATGTTGGGGCAACAACATAGTCATTCGGTTAGTATTTTAATAAATGTATTCTATGAATAAAAAATACATACCTACTACATGTATAAATATTATAAAAATAAATAAATGCTAACATTATTTAATAAATAAAGTATTTGTCAGTGTGTAGTCAAATAATATAATAAATATTATTTTACTGCACGGATGGTTCCGTGGCTTAAGTGGTTACCTGGCCATTTACCACTGCGCAACGTGTTGTGGGTTCGATCCCCACACGAGACAAAAAATTGTGTGATCCATAACTATTTAGTTTAAAAACTATTGTAAGTAGTTACAGATAGTGAACGCATTGTTTTAATTTATTTAATAAAATTGCTCTCCTTGAGTATAGACATTCTGTCCAACAGAATGTCTTACGTGATCTATGATTTAGTTTTGTTACATTTGATGCATTACGACAACTCGTTTATTTTGTAGTTTATGAATGAATTTTATAGATGACAACACCTTAACTAATTAACATTCTCGTACATTTCAAGTTAAATAAAATATTGTAAGAATCCTACACATTTTAACATAATTTTATTCATGAAATTTAGAGGCAACGACATTTTAAGTGTACTTATCTTGTGTCATGTTTTAATATTGATTGTTATTTAATAGTGTGGGCTTCATCGTTAACGATACCTTCCATCCGCTGTACTGGTCATGTTTCAACCAACAACGATTAGAAGTTTTGTTTGTATGGTACTATCAGACCCCCGAAAACGCTGTCTACCAAACTGGCGTCGACCGACCAAGCTGGCTGGGTGAATATAAATTTTATAATAATACATAAATTACGACAAAATATTTTTAGATAATTTATTGAAATTTATGTTTTTACATTTATTTTGTAGCTGGTCCCTATTTCCCGGGGGTAGCCGTAGATGATGTGTATACTCAAGTTCAACAAAAAGCGACTATTGCCCAGTACGTCGGTCAGGCTTTAGCGGATAGATACATCACGAACACCCAATATTTGACCCGTGGTCATCTAGCTGCCAGGACAGATTTTGTTTTCGCTACTGGCCAACGTTCAAGTTTTTACTTTATCAACGCCTCCCCGCAGTGGCAATCAGTTAACGCTGGTAACTGGAACTCGCTGGAGCAAGTAAGTGCAAGAAATTATAACTTTTTTGGCTTGACAAAGCTTACAGCACCACTTGGGTACAGGTGTGTTACGAGAGATTTGGAGTAGTAATATATACTTAATATGTCATTTTTTTGTGTATGATTCCTCGAACACATTATTTGCAAAAAGATATTTGAGTTCTTCCAGGGAACTATTTTGGGTCCACAGCTTTTAAACATTTGTACATCCAGTCTCATGTGTTTGAAAATCCAGTCTCATGTGTACTAAATACTCGTACATAGAGATGTGACTGATTTTCCAAAATCCTTTAATAATACAGTCTAAAAATATGAAAGACTAGTGGATTCTTGAACATTTTAAAAAAAGCTGTTGATGATATTATTTTTACGGCATAAGTAGGAATTGAATTTACTTATATTTATTTTGACTTTACAGACAGGACAAACTGATCTTGGGCAGAATTAATTTTAAAACTTTAATATGACTATATACTTTAATTATTTTTGTATAGAATTTACGCAACCGCATCAGTGCTGTTGGTTATAGAACCGTTATCTACACCGGCACCTTCGGTGTAACTCAGCTGCGCGATCAAAGCAGTCGACTGGTCGATATTTTCCTAGTCCGTAACCGGAATCAGATTCCAGTTCCTCTATATTTATACAAGGTAAGATAATTAAATGGTATGATTAAAAAATGGCCTGGCAAATAAAACATTTGTTTTGTTTTTTACTGTTGATTATGAATAGTTTGCCTATATACTTAATTATCTTTAAACAAACAATGATATTAACAATCTCAGTAAATTCCCTATTTTGATAAATCACAATTGATAATAAATTAAATTTATCGAATTTCGGTAATCTTATCACTTACTTTTTGCTTAGATGGTAAGCCATGTATATTATGTATGATATGTAAGTGATATTTTACATTTTCGGTAATTTTTAGGTACTTATATATGCAGCAAAATTGCTTTAATTTTTACAATTCCAGGTTGTGTACGATGAGAGTCGTCGTCAAGGAACTGCCTTCGTGACCATCAACAATCCCTACTACTCACTTGCTGAGGCCCGCGCCCTGACTTTCTGCACTGACCGTTGTCGCAACAACAACGCATTTTTCTGGCTTCAATGGCTGCCTGACCGCCTGGACTTCGGCTACAGCTTCTGCTGCACCGTTGATGACTTTAGAAGAACTGTTCCTCACCTCCCATATTTCACTACCACTGGTCTTTTGGCATAATTTATTTTATTATAGGTATATATAATCATTAAAATAAACTAGTAAGTATGTATTTTCGTATGACTTTGACAATAAAGATGTTGTTGTAATAAATTGTTTTATATTATAGAATAATTTAATTTGGAAGAGACTTTTTACGATTTCTGATGTTCTTGTTACTTTAAGTAGGTATATTTTATAGTTGGTATTATTAATTTTTTATTTGTAAATCAGAATTCGAATTAAAATTCTATTTGCACGCCAAATAGAATTTTGTCAATATCATATTTCTTTATACATACTGTAAAAACTCACTAACCTTTCTTAAATCTGTGGATACAGTCACTAGAGTTCATCTTAAAACCGATATTTGAAACTGATCAGATTAGTAACATTTTTTTTAAAGAATATACCTACTTAGTGAGGCGTGTGAGTACCAATCTAAAATGTATGCTCACGAGTCTTTTATAAGGCTGGCTTACAGAATACAAATTCAAAGGGGTATAAATCCTATTTATTTTTACTTCTAAACCTTAATACAAATGAAAGTATTTTTAACAATGTGGCTTCACCCGATTTTATAATAGTCTTAACAATTTAAATTTGCTCAAAACTGTCAATTGCCATCACATAAATAGGGAGTTAATTGAATTTTCTTTTTTTACACTTTTCTGATAAAATCCTTAAGCTTTTCAAACTAAAGGCTCATGTAATAAGGTTACAAGTTTCAATAGCCAGAGCTCCGAATAGAACTAGGCTTAAGGCCTATTATGCTTCTAGCTTCATGAAAACAAAAAGATAACCTTTAAAGGTAGGGCATCGTACAAACGAGCAAGCCCGACTGGGGTAGGTCCTCCCTTCTTACAGAAGATCATAGCCAAATAACTACACACAATGATGCAGTTGTTTGTATGTATGTATGTTCCTGTGAATAATTTATTTATAGATACCTATTCGATATAAAAAAAAACAAAAGACGCTCGAGTTTATGACCAGGGTCATACATTGTTTTAGTATCACATTTTCGCGATTTATGCTCATTTCGTGCCTCTAAAACTCAGTATTGAATCACGACGGAGTAATGTCTACCAACTATGTGATTTTCTAATAAATAACCGTAGGTATTTAGATCCTTACTAATATTATAAATGTGAAAGTTTGTAAGAATGGATGGATGGATGGATGGACGTTCGTTACTCTTTCACGTAAAAACTACTGAACGGATCTGGATGAAATTTGGCTCGGAGATAGATTTTGGTCTGGAATAACACATAGGCTACTTTTTACAGCGATAACCGACATACACGCGGGCGGAGCCGCGGGCAACAGCTAGTCATATATATTTATACTTTACTATACATCGTTTAACATTTTGGAGGACTGTGAACGCCTATAGACGTCATGGCAATAAAACATCTATTGTGTCTACGTTACTGTCCGCGAAAGAGTTAACATACGTAGGGTTGATTAATTACTTGAGGAGGTAACAAGATGTACTACGGGAGGATCAAAATGAAATTACAATTATGGTTAAGCTAGAAGGTTTTTGGTTATTTTTATAATAAACATGGTACGGCCATATGGTAAGAAAGACTATATAGTGAGAGCACTGCTGCATTATGTCAAAAAAATACCTACCGCTTAAAACCTATTCAATTAGCAAAAAAAACAGTCAAGTGCATGTCGGGTCACACACAATGGTGGGTTCCGAAATTGCTATTCCCAATAATGTGGACTAAGAATAAGGTATCTAAGGTTTCAGCATTCAGGACAGGTAACAAATTTGGTAAAGTCTTGAAATAAGTCGTATCAATAATAAAATAAGCCGGTTTTTTTATATTAAATGATAAAATTATATGATGCCTAATTTTTTTCTTGTTCGTGTGTACCTACCATAATATTAGCTTCTGGCACTCGCCGGCCGGCGGCACTCATTTCCGATATTCGTGATTTTTCTTTATTAACGGAAAAAATACGGGAAATTATAATTATATAGAAAGGCTTGAAACAAAACCCCACAGTTACAGATTTTTATAAATTCAAGAGACTTGATTCAAGCCTCAATCTAATTTTAACTTATCCAACATCGTTTTATAAGTTAATCGGCAATTACTCGTAAACTTGTGAAGTCTACTTAGCTGTGATAGTTTTCCTTTTAATTTCGTTATACATATATACTACTACTACCCAATGGTGTTGGGTATCGTTGAATAGGTCTTTTGAAAATATTGTAGGTTTGTTAAGACAGTTTTTAGATCGAGAGAATCGTTTGTGAAATAATAGGCTTTTAAGTGCTAATTTTTGTTAGAGCCAAGTGTCCCTCCCTTCTGCCGGCCGGTGGTATTTGGAAATGTGAAAAGATTCACGATCTTTTCACATTTTCAAATACCACCGGCATATATACATACTAAAAAGGTTGCTTTTAAAATGGTTGGTACGTGAAAGGAAAGTGCGCGACGCGGCGGCATATCTTTTCCTTCTAACGGGAGAAGTTTACTCAAGTATTTAAAGGGCATGTAAAAGGAAATGTGGCGTGAGTTTATGTTACTTAAATAGCAAGCTAGTATACTATATGCTTGGATAAGTAGTAACAGTATCTCATATGGACGCTTGCTATAGAAAACTAAATATAATAATGTGAGTAAAATGCCAGTGAGTAAAATAATTTAGAATACTAAAATTTACGTAAGTACCAGTTTTGAATTCATTTGGTCGTTATTTTTTAAAATAAATCAACCCTAAAATACCCACACCTGTCTACCTCTTCGTTTTTCATTATAATGTAAATACTTTCACGTTGGTCCATATTTATGAGAGTACAAAATATGTAAATTAGTTTAAGTAATGAGTTCAAATTTTTACTAAATTTAGTTTTGATTTTGCCTTTATAATTTTACTTAACTTTTATAATTTACTAAAGTTGCTCGTTTTATCTTATTTTGAAACAGAAAATTACTTTTAATGTTGTTCTATTGAAAGTAATCATCACGTAGGTATGTACTTGTTAACCGTGGCTGCGTAGTTTATTCTTTGTACGTAGCTGTAACTACCTACCACCACTCTTTTTAGGACCTCAGCCCTTATCATTGTGTCAACTGTCACATCATAAACAAAAAGCCTATTAATCAATCGGCCTGTTTCAGTCCATTGCTGAGTGAGAGAGACAATACATATTATTTTACTTTCATTTTCATCATCATTTCAGCTGAAAGATGTCCACTCCTGGACATAGGCCTCCCCCAAAGATTTCCATAGCGTTCGGTCCTGAGGTAACCTTAACCCTCGCAATCTTTACCAGGTCGTCGCGGCGTGCGTCGCTCGGTCCATCATGTTGGAGGTCTGCCCACGCAGCGTCTTCTAGTTCGTGGTCGCCTCTCCAGAATCGTTCTGCCCCAACGGCCGTCGGATCTGCGAGCTTTGAGGCAATTCTTCAAGCTATGTCGGTTACTTTAGTTCTCCTACGGATTGCCTCGTTTTTGATTCGATCTCACAGTGAAACTCTAAGCATAGGTCTTTTCATTGCTTTTGCGAGTTTGACCTTATGATAATATTTCTGTTACATTCGAAATATCACTTATTTATTACTTAATTATATTGTGTGGTGAAGATAAAGTCGGCCTTCAATAGGTATGATATAATAAAATTGATCTGACATTACATATCGAAATATAAATTAGTATCGCTTACCGTGCCGCCGTAATGGAAACCTGTAAACTTATCCGATTCTGTTTTTGTTTTTCGGCCGATAATTTATCATAGGAAGTCTATAGTAGGTTTCTACATTGTAATATCTTATATTGGCGTTTTTTACGTGAGGGTCAATCAGGGATACCTCATCTTACTAAGCGAAAGTAACTCACAGTCTGTTGCTTTTTATTGTTGGATCTTAATTAAATTTGACAAGAAGATGGTAGCCTAGGGAAGGAGTATGACTGGGTGCTTTTTATCACGATAAATAAATTCACGCAGGCGAAGCCACGGGCAACACACACACATACATCTCAACTCATAAACGTCCAACTGCTGGGCACGGGTCTCCTCCATACATTTGGAGGGATATTAGCCTACGGGCTAGTATAGATTTATTATTACAATATTAGCAACTATTAACAATTGCAAAATACAAAACTCACAGTTTATCCATTAAAACTATTTAATGATGTGTCAAAACAGTATGTAACCACTGTACTTTTAAGTTTGTTGACAACTATTTCACATCAAATTTGTCGAGGTATAGTAATAATAAATATGTGGCAACTAGGGAATAAATTCGCGATAATCGCGACCCTTCTCATAGGTAGCGGGCGTCCCGTCATTGGTACATTTAGGTCGTCAATTTCACCCCAGAATCGTTAATTGCAGTGGTCGTTAGGAGCTCAGAGCTCACCGGCCACATTGACAGCCCAATACAGCTTAATTCATTATTTTTTTACGGGATGACATCGCCAGCGTGGTAACGATGCTACTCGTGTTTTGATTTATAATGAAATAATTAATTTATAAAGAAAACGTTTTCATAATTGTAACTTTTAATTGTTGCGACTATAGAAGAAAGAATTCTTCCAAAAAAAATGGACAACGAAATAAAACAAAACTAAGTAGTTGTTCAAAATGTTTTAGGGAGTGTCTAAACTAAATTTACTAAAAATCGGCATATATTAATTTATCAGATTATACGCATTGTAATTTAAACTTTTTAAAATGTATATACTTTTCCAGAAAAAATGACCACGACCACAGCCAAATGACTATATTTGGCTGTGGTCGTGGTTATACAATGTTATACAATGAAGGGTCCCATCCCAGTCAAGCTCACTTATATATGGTCTACCTCTCTTGAACCTTAATAAAAGGTCCCTTTACATGGAAATTAGTACATACAGGTTTCCCGCGCTCATTTAGGAATGAGTTTTTAACAAAACTTTTTCAGTCCCTGGGATATTCTATCACAAAATCCTCGTATTATTTTTTTCGGGTTGGTCACGATCGAGTAAATCCAGCTACAATAGGTTGCGGTAACTGTTTACTATCAGACAGGCGGGCTGTATATTTGTTAGCCACATAAATAGGATAAAAACGTACAAAGGTATTATGAAGATTACGAGACAAGATAAGTAACTGCTATAAAATTCTACACAGACTGTTGTTTTACGAGGTGGACAGGCGTGATTAAACGATGTTAGCAATAGTACGGGGTAGATGTTACATAATAATACATTTGTTACGGTAAAAGTTTAAAGTACGGCAATCTTAAAATTTACTAGTTAAAAACGAAGACTTATCTACCAAGCAATAACAGTAAGTATTAATTAGGTTTTTTTTGCTAGGTGGGTGGGTAGGAGGGATATAGGCTGCCTAAAAATGTTTTTTCAAAAAAGTATCTATATTTTGAAGAAAGTAGGTACATATATATGAATCTGGTAAATAAGTAAGTACCTTGCGGTCTATCCAAAACCTTACATTAATTTATTTATTTCTATATAGTTATTAAAAAAAAGTTTTTTTTTGTGAAGTCTTTTAGTGTACTGTGCAAATGTGTAACGTATGCATATTGAGATATTGAGCTCAATAAAACACAAAAACTTTTTTTTAGAGCAATATTGTACTTGTAAACGGAATACCAATACCACTCAATACAAAGTTCAGCATGGACTACCCTGAAATCGGCTTAACAAAGTTATCTTTTGAAAAAACGATATTAATATAGGCTGGTATTCTGATTCCCAGTTACACCGACTTCACGTACATTTTATTCCACATTCAGAGATAGCCTTGGTGTATAATCTAATAACTAGTCCATAAACCTGACGAAATAAAAAGGTAATAAACAAGAATATTGCGCGGGACATGTTGACACAATAAGAGTAATAAGATTTAAGAAAACTATATCCAAAATATATACGGGTAAATAGAAGCGAATTTCCGTAGCACAGAATATCAAATAAGCGTTTTTTTTCCTTTATCTATATTTGTAAGTTTTTCTAAGCCACGTAAATAAAAAGTGATATGCGACACCTAAGATTTTGTGATAGTAAAATGTTTTTTTGTTACTTTTAAGGAAAAAAAATCTGGAATGATTTTTACAGGTTGGGAGAGAGCTCTTTCCTCGTATCTATATATTTTGCCACAAGAGAAGATCTACCGTCAATTACTCAGAGCAACCAAATCTATATATTTGTTCATCTTTTTCTATTAATAAAATTAATATGACATAGGCACTTATTTTTTTCTATATAAACTGTAACTTTATCTTAGATCGGGGCAATTTTTCGGGGCTTAAAGATTTCATTCTAAGTATTTGTAAATTCTTGCCTTTGCTAAAGCTGATTACATTCGCTGCTGTCTTTCTTGCAACCGTGGATTTATGTACCTATAGAATTTTTCAGGACGATAGCACCTAAAATTTTAAGCTTTATTAAATTTTACTTAACCCGGAAGTAATGATTTCCGCTCGTTTGACTACATAATAAACATTAGTATAGTTATCTGTGGTATAGATATCTACATGAAAAGCGCCGATCCAATAAAAAGGTTCTTCTGAATTGTCACTGAAATGTAAAGTAGGAAGGAAAAAGGCACAAACTTTGCCCCCAAAGGATCTCAAATTACCTTACGTTGTTGACTGCATTTACATACTCAAAGAACAAATTATATTACGTTTTATATAAGGTATGCAAACGTCACTTCCTTTTCCTTCAATATTCATAGTATTAAACGCAAATTAACTCTATTACAGATTTATTCACTCTCATAAACTTTTTACACATTCGAAAAAAATACCCGGGAACACCAACTACCACAGACTAATGTCAAACGTCATAGTAATGTTCCGATAACGCGCGACAACTAGTGATGTTCTACTTAGATCGATTTTCTTCATCTAACAATAGGTAATTTAAATACGTCTCAATTATTAAATAGTTTGCTTGAATACAAACATTTTTTTGAATACTGTATGTATGTTTTGTCTAGTTGTAGAACGTAAAATAAAACTCACATTAGGTCATTCTTATTTATTGTTCATTCAGTGTACTTGATTTAAATAATTTTATTTAAAATAGTGTCTTTATTATGTGCAAAAATAAGTATTATGTACTTATATGAAGTGCTTTGAAAACTAGTTTCTCTATTTTATCATTTAAATAGTTAATATAATATCCAGTTGGTATTCATCTACAATAGGTATAGAGTAATTTAATATAATAATAGTGATGTTAATCACAATTCATATAAGTATCTACTTTATTTATGCACTATTTTAGAAACGTCTAAATTTCCGTAATATTATAATATGTAAGATTTTTTATTTATAATTCAATGCATTTCTGTGCATGTATAATACTACGAGGGCAACAAAATTAAAACTATTACGAAACAAACACAAACATTTTCTTACATACAATATGTCTCTGACTGCACTATACAATAATCAATACTAAGTGGTTTTAACTATATTTCGGTATGACATGCCCTTTACTGGAACATCCGGCAAAGGTACGAAAAATAAATTAGTTTCCTATCTCATGCCCGCATCAAATTTGACATAGTCCTTAAAAATAAAATTCGCATGGCTAGGCCCAAATAAAATGATTTTCTATCGGATTAATTTAGTTAATATTTAGACACATACACCAAATATTGTGTGGGTTTCACTGTTTGATACATTCCATGTTTCAGATAAATTAAGACTGGCTTTACAGCTATTCGGGAGAACCGTACGGGCCGTCCGTAAATAGGCGTCTCTGTGAAACTGTGTAGCTACGTTTCGGGAGCATAAACGGACGGCCCGGACGGGTCTCCCGGACAGCTGTGAAACCAGCCTTATGTTTAAACAAATATCACAAGGGTAAAAAATATATTTAAATGTAATCACAAATATATTACAATAATTGTATCCACACATTCCGACTGATACAACTTTTTATATCTACTTTTAAGGTATTTGGAAATTAACAATAAATACTCAGTCAAATTTCTAATGCTTTAACTCAATCTAAGTGGGCGTAGAGACAGCGTACAAAGCAACACACACAATTTATGATGTTACAAGAAGTGTTGTTAAAATTTTATAAACATTTTATATATTCGCATGCGCATAGAGTAAAGAGCGCAATCAACCACAGATTACAATTGACATTTAAAGGCGGCAATTTTAGATGACCTCTAAAATGCAATGTATAATATACGAAGTATTATATTTTATTTATTTAACAAGAAGAACCAAAACGTAGAGCAGTGGACGACTATTGGCTGAGATGTATAGATGGATGGAAACAAAACTGTCGATAAATAAAAAATAAACAAGTCAATTTTCTATGGCGATCAGTGCGATAGTTACAGCGAAAGTAATATTGTCTCTGTATAATTTATTATTACGAAAAAATGTAATATCGTAATTTTCAAGCAATTTTATTTTACTTTTCATTCTGTGTATAAAAAAAATAATACCACAAAACTCGTTTTAGTTTTATGGAGGTAGGTTTCTTTACATGTACAAAATTATTAATTATTTTATATGAGTATATCGATAGGTATAGATAAGTATCTATATCATGTTAAGTATCTACCTATATTGTTTACGCGTGTCTCTCAGCTCAATTAAATTTATAACTTTGACAAAGGATAGCAGAACAATCTAATATGAGCACAAAATATAAAATAACATGTCTCTTTCTGAAATAGAATTAGAAGCAAACAACATTAGCATTATTAAAATAACTTCATAGCAAATTCATAAGTATTATAGTTATTTATATTAATGTGACACAGTAGTTACATAATAGCTGCCTTTTTTCTACAATGTGTATTTTATTATACTTACTGTCATTATATAATTACCTATAATTTTACTTCGTTTAAATTTTAAAAAAGTAACATTAACAAATAACGCAACTTCTGTAGGTGATTATTACTTATTTGAACTTCACGTAGATATATAATATGATGTCGTAATTTTAATCGAGGTGTAGAATAATTACATTGATATTTTCTGTCCAATGTAGGTAAAACCTATAGTTGGTGGATTGATGATGATGCTAAAATTTTAATGTACATTTACACAATGCAAGTTTCATGTTGTGTTCCTAAAATTAGTAACATGTGAAATTTATTATCTAGCTTTTAAATTGATTGACAATGTTGTTAAGTAGAAGGTTTGTAGGTGTAAGATCAAGTTTAACTGAAGACCATAATGATTAATTAATTAATAGAGCTCTATTAAATGAAGCTTTAAAGTTCCGAGAGTTATTAGCGAAGAAGAGCATGATATTATAAATAACATTATAATATAAAAGTATACATACCTACTAATATATGAAAATATAGATAGTTACGTTATACGAGAAAATCAAAGATGGTTTCTTAAATCTTACGAATCTTGCGTGTAAATATCTTTAAGAGATTTCTGTTAATTATATTTATTAAAAAGATAAGATCATAATATAGATTCACTTATCACTAAACGCAAAGTATTTCTATTTAAAACAATATTATGCTCAGAATAAACTTTATAATGCATGTTTATCTACTAGGGGGTTCCGTTCCGTTAATATGGTAAATTAGCTATCATATTATTAATGAAGACAACACTATACTAAAGGGACAGCATTTAGAAAATAAGTCATGATTTGCATTGATTTACGTGGGTTACCCATTTATGTTAAATGTGAAGGTAAAAAATGACTCAAATTCGTACATCAAAACCAAAGTGCAAGTCTAGGTGGATTTTGAGTTTAATTTGAGTTTGGTTTTGAGATAAATTTTGAGTTAACAATACAAACATAATCATTTTACCATTTTTTTCTTAGTTAAAAAAGCTTTTTGCGGATAAAAACTATTTTCTCGTAATTAAACTTTATTACCATTACATTTTGAAACTGATTTAAGTATTTAATAATTTACTTATGCAATATAAGTGAATTAATAATTACTTAGATCAGTTTGTTGCATTTTAGTTCTGATGTATCGAATTGTTAGAATTAGAATAAGCCTTATGCATAAATAAGTCGCAACTCAGGAATACATGACCTAAACGACGAGATTTTATTTAATAGATATAATTTAAACTAAGGGACGGACGTAATCACAAATATGAATTTTAATAGCTAAGAACTACTTAAAAAAAAGTTTTTTTCAGTGTGGAAAATTATGTTAAATGTGAGACACGGAACCCTCAAAATAAAACATATAAAGTAAATTTTCCAGTAAATATTTTCAAGGCTCATTTACATCATGCAAATATAAGGCAATTATTATACTGTATTTGTCCTATTCGCGATGAAAAATAAACATAGTTTATTACTGCCTTGCGCAATTTGTATCGTGTAGAGCTATAATTTTGCGACAACAATGAAAGGAAAGATAACTGACCTGATTGCCCACAGTTATGATCTATACTAATACAAGAACACATATACGTATAACATATTCAAAGGTATATTTAGGTTAATTGGAATGCTTGAGAGAAATATTTTTAAACATAAAAACCATAACAGTATCACATACTGATCAAAATTGACTAAAGTATTATTTATCGTAAATTTAACTACATGATTACAACAACAAAGTTATGGATTACCACAACCTATTGAAGAATCACTCGCAGGGGCCATAAAATACCGCAAATGTATGTGAAGAATGTTCACTAAACATCGATCATCGGCTTTGAAATTCAACATTCACAGATATACTGCGTAGGTAGGCACTTCTTTATGGAAATGACACCTACTATACATTACATATTAAGATATATTTACATTGAAGATATAAATAGAAGGCATAGGTTCGTATGAAAAAATATGCAACGTACAGGTAATACAACAGTCGGTTTCCCTCATATATTTTACACCTAATATCGATCCAAATCTCGCTTGTTGCGAGCTGTTAACCTACTGATATCATTCTCTTTCTTTAACTTGGTCAGGAGTTAATTAAACTAATCGTGTAAAGAGTTACACGATAACCTACTTGAATGAAGGCCTCCAATCCATATATTAGACTAATTAATATATCATAAGGAGCTTCTACACTGTGAGCATGTATTCACGAACATTGAATTATTAAGTATCGTGGTTCACCAGCGAATTTATAAAGCAAGAACAAATGTTCAGTTCGCGAATAATGCTCACATTGAGGTAGCTTTAATAAGAAAAGTATCACTAATGATTTAAAGATCGAACTAGTGCCAGTGGATAGGCTCTCTAATACATTATAAATATCTCACTTTTGATTAAAGTTTTATAATACAAGGACAAGTAGAATAGGATATAATTATTTATCGATTGGTTTATACAAGTTTTTGCAGAGCGTCGATGTCTTTATAAGGGTGTATCTACCTATTTACGCACAATAGTTTATTACTAACGTTATTATTTCGTCAGCAGCGAACGTTAAGTGGATTCTTCCCTTTATTTTTTAGTGGTACAGCACCGCTGTTGTTCAGATAATAATGATTTTCCTATTGTGCCTGGTTTGCTGGTAGCTGACCAGTCAATATTCTACGAAATTATGTTATCAAAAACCACTATCTACAATTGAAGAAACTCACAAAACAGTATTAGGTTGCATATTGTTTCACCTACGACATATAAATAAACTTATTACTATATTACATTAAGACCAAATTCTCACAGCTTTGTCTTTCATTGTTCGCTTGTCAGCGAGTAGTACGAGTAGTACATATAAATTCGTTAACATTAAACTATTAAATCTACCAATAGAGGAATTGGTTTCATTACCAAGTAATACTCACAAACATCTTTTTTTTTGAACTCGTACAAACGCACAAAAGAACTGTGAAGACTTAACATATTATATAAATACCAGCTGGACTCGAGCTAAACGAAGCGACGCGCGCGATTACAACGTGCGGCGCCGGTCTCGAATATTTATAATATGAGCATCACACACGTAGGATATATCGCTACGAATTAACTCTACAAACTGATCTTCGCATACCGTATTAAAACAATCGAATCGCTGCAAATTTCCTTATGATAACTGGATTTTCAAATTTGAAATTGCAACAATACATCATCGTATGTGGAGCCCAAATAACTTACTAACACTCCATTATGTGAGCGTACTTAACTTTTAAACTTACAAGATAATCCATTAAACTATAGAATACACATTCTCAATAATAGCAAACATAAATAAACATTAGATATGTATACCGTAATACGGTTACATACAAATACTGAGATCATAATAATACGACCTGATTTTATCAGAGCCGCCAAACTCAGCGATACAAAATGTAGCCTTAGGCGAAGGTATATTGTTTCCAAAGACTATACAAGAATATTATAGAACATTTATACAAGTTACATTGCATCAAAACAATACAGTAATTAATAATAGTTAAGTATTTAGGCCTAATCATCGAGTAAACAGTATAACTTTATCAAAAGAATCAAGTCAAATGAGTGTACGCGTTTTAAAATACTGGCAACATAAAAATTATTTCAATTAGATTGTACTACTATTATTGAACTCATAATTTAATTAAAAAATAAGATATATATTGCATAAATTACATAGGAAATTATCACAAACACGCATTATTCGATAGAACAAGATAAGGTCCCACAATTGAAATAATTTACAAGGAAGTTTGAAACATCATCCGTAGTGACGTAAAGATATTAGAATATATATATATGTATATATATAAATTTATAAAGAAAGGATTTATATATTGTACTTAATGTAGACAAAACTTAAGTTTGTAATTATCGCTCGATGAAACGACGAAACCTATACTTGTTTTAGTGAAATTAAAAATTAAACGTGAAAACCTGAAACTACAGGTAGGTGAAAACCACCGCCTTTAAAACACTATATTTCACCTTTTCATTTCTGTATTCATATTGGAGTGCAGGATACATTCCATTGTCTTCTTGTTTTTTCAACACACGGGAAAGGCACTCACTTTTACTTTAAGAGTTTTT
Source organism: Trisateles emortualis (assembly GCA_947095525.1). Lineage (NCBI taxonomy): Eukaryota > Metazoa > Arthropoda > Insecta > Lepidoptera > Erebidae > Trisateles > Trisateles emortualis. The sequence goes on along the minus strand of OX352736.1, from coordinate 8,107,389 downwards.
TCATTTATAGAACATAAGAACATTCACTCCTCATTTTAGAAATGACAAACATATATAGGTATAGATAAATAAAATTCTCAGAGGTACACCATTCAAGTGCTTAGTAAGTTAAAATTTAGCTACTAGGTACCTACTGTAAATATTATAAGAGTACGTGTATTATAGAATTTAGTCGAATTATTCAATTTAAAAGCTCTCAATTGTAAATATATTATTATAATTTTATCATTTTCGACTTAAAACATTTACATTCATGAAATTTTATAAATATAATTCAATATTAAAACGTTATTTTGATGTAAATATGGAACCTTTAAATATGATTATTTTAATAGTGAAATGTAGAATATAGATTCAGATCTAGAATATCACTTCGGTGTTAGAAACTAACAATGTCTTATTATCACTATCACTTGAGTGTCATACTCCCACGCGCGACGCGGCGATCAAATACTGTTTCCATCAATGGCAAATTACACAGCAGTTTCTAAGTCCTCAGAGACTAATTGAAAATGTTCCTGGCCTGAAAGAGACACATATATATTAAAAAGATGAAAAAGAGAACAATATTAGAAACAAAAACAGCGCTAGGGTACCATACAAGCGAACAAGAGTGGAGAGGGACCTGTACTTTACGAAAGACCACAACCAAATAACCACACACAGTGGTGTAGTTGTATTCCTTTGTGCAAGTACATGTCTCCAGCGCTCATTTAGGGATGTGTTTTGAAAGAAACATTAATTGCATGCTTAACATCAGGCAGGCCGTATGCTTGTTTGCCACCCAAGTAGTATAAATAAAAAGACCACAATCAAACGACTACACATGGTGAAGTTTTAAGTGAAGCTAACTTTATAATCAATTTTCCTTATCCCAGGAATACCCACAATACAATACTCCAATGTTACAAGATCGACAACCCGCGAATAATGCTGGTATTGCAAGGTCCCATTGGCAACAGTGGCTGCTTACCATCATGCGGCCCGTACACTTGCTTGTCACCGTAGAAGTATAAAAAAAATAAAACACTAAAATATAAGGGTAAATTGTTCGAAGAGTTCGTCTATAATATAAACAAAAAAAAACCGACATCAATGCGGCAAGTTATAGAACTTTCAAAAACCCTAAAATCCCAAGTCTTTAAATAGGATAAACCTTCATACAAACTATAATCCTACCCATAAAGACGGTTTTTTTAATCTGATCATTTACAACTAAAGTGCATCTTTTGACCATTTAAATAAGCCCAAACAACGCTAGATTACATTATTTAATTATGGAGTTCCGTTGGCTACCTTCTGGTTTTATCATCAGTTCAGTTTTAACAACTCGGACTACCCGCCTAATTCCCATCTTCAGAACCCTCAGGGGATCGGCTGACCATGACACTCTAAAGATGGTTTATTTTGCTCTGTGTCAGTCAATACTAGGGTATTGTATATCTGTTTGGGGTGGCGCATTTAAGACCTCTATGTTGGGATATAGGCGCAGGAGGTAGTAAAAGACGTGTGTACTGCTCGACAGTCTGATTTATTGTGTTAGAGAATATTATATTTTAACATATGAAAGAATGAACGAACGTAACATTGATTTGACAGTTATACAAATGTTTGAACGGAACTAATCAATTGATCAACTACTATTATTGTTATAAAGGCTTGTATTTTTGTAACATTCCAATACTCTATGTTGAAAGCAGAAAGGTCCCAGAGAGCAGTGCTAAAAGTCATGACTAGGAAACCTTACAGACACCCAACATCACAACTATATGCTGAATGTAAGGTTTTAACCGTCCGACAGCTATTTATCCTTCGATCTATCCTCAGAACTCATAGTCTCCTACCTCCACCAACTCAGCACAAACGCACCACCATAATTTCATCCATACCACACAAAACCACTTTTGCAAGACACCAGTTCTATGTAATAAGCAACCATATTTACAAAAAACTACATAAAGAAATAAATACACGAACTCTTAATACCTACCAACTGAAGACCACTACCACACAGTGGCTTCTGAAACCGGACTACGACAGAACAGAAACACTTTTGACCTACATAGTATAACATTAAAACACACACACACACACACATACACACAAACACTCACATACACACACACACACACACACACACACACCCATACACTCATATCATTCATTCCATATTATTATTTCACCATTTATTATCACCATATCTCAATACCAAGTCGATACACTTCCATCAATAGTAACAATATTATATTAAATTATAGGAAATAAATCTTGGTCGAACACTGCCTCTTAAGATACAGGCTCTGCCTAGTTTAAGAGACAGGGCTCATAATTTTTTTTTGTGACCTATATAATAACGTGTATAATTTAGTGTATATTCTACCTACTGTAATTACTCGTGATAATAAATAAATTATTATTATTATGTCTCTCTTTATCACGGGTATTTTCCCATCATTGAAGGAGAATACCCGGGCCTTTGGAAGGCTTACGCGGGGACATAGATCCAACACGCAGAGGCCCTTAGAGAATTTTAATTTAAAATGGGATGAGACGCTTACCATAGTCATGCCACAGCTGCACTATTGCAGTACAGCCATCACATGCCTATGGTAAGTGTAGAGCTATTGCAACATAAGAAATCAAATAATTTTGGGCTATGGGATTGGGTGTGCGATGGACTGATTTACAATGATTATGGGATAAAACGTCGCCTGCCATCATTTAAAAGTTGGGATATACTCTAAATGTAAAATAGGCAGACGGTGACTCGCCTATACACTATATGGGCCCCTTGAAACAACCGACATAGGCAACAGCCCACAGGCAATTATTATTATTATTATTATTAGTTCAAATGTACCATTTTCATTTACTACATTACATTTGTTTAGTAATAGTTGCTTAAAAACCTAAATCGAGGCCTATTTAATCGCAATCCGTAAAATACTTATCATTGACATTGAGTAGTTCGTTCAGGTGGTCATCTGTGGTCTTTTCATCAGTTTCACTTCACCAAATTACACTTTTTGAATGCAAATGTTTGATTTGTTGTAAAAAAATATTGAAATTGCTATAATTTTTGAGGGGTCCCCTTAATTCTTCATGGATCCCATCATCAGAACGTTAGAAACTGGAAGTATGTGTTCTCAGACCAAAAAAGATTTTTTTCTAATCAGTTCATAAATGAAGGACTTCTGCGGTAACAAACATAAAAAAAAAACGCACGAATTGATAACCTCCTCGTTTTTAAGTCGGTTAAAAAGTTAAAAATAGCCGTTAAAAAGTTAATTCCTTTTACAACAAAAAATAACGGACACAAGCAACATAGCATGGGTTTAGTAATGTATAAACAACTGACACTATGACACGGACATGTGTGTGACGTGGATTGACACTTTTTTATGCCGTTGCAAAATCTATGCAACGCGGCTGACGCGACGTCCGTTCCCTACATGTGAAGAGAAAATAACCTAAGCCTGATTTATTTTTATTTTTAGGTAAGTATAGTTTTTTTATATACTACTAAGGTGGCAAGCATACAGCCCGCTTGATGGTAAGCGGGTATAGTAGTCTATGGATGCTTGAAATACGAGAGGTATCACTAACGTGTTGCCGACCCAAATTTGTAAAGATTATGGCTTAATGATGGGCTATCTTTGGATAGGAAAACGTTTCTTTAAAAATACATATCTAAATGAGCACTGGAGACTCTTTCCCTTGTATGGAGACTAAAAAGTAGTCCTTTTAGAAGCTCTAGCTCCTATTCTATACTAGGCAGGTGCTTTTAGGTTAATACAGTATGGTAGTAAATTATTATGGGAGTACATAAGGCGTATAATTTATGTAAGGAGTATCAGAAGAATTGATGTACTACTATACTTACTTTCTAAATAAGCAGCCAGGTCATGGTCCTCTGCACGCAGTGCATGATGCCTAGGCGTAAGCCCAGCATGATCATGCTGCGTCAGTGAGGCTCCTCCAGCAACCAGCATACAGCAAATAGCCCTCCTTTTATGCGCAGCAGCCTTATGTAGAGCTGTTTGTCCTTTTTCATTTTCTCTCATATTTAGAATAGCAGTCGGAGCGCAAGCGATCAGGTATTTGACGATTTCTCTGTTTCCATATCGTGCTGCGACATGTAAAGCTGTTTGTCCACTTGCGTCAATTGAAAGAAGTGAGTATCCTGCCGCGTATAGATCCTTCATCTATAGAAAAAGATAATCTTTTAGCGATACTCGTCGATCTCAAGTATTTTCCAGGTCCAAATACACAATGCAAATTTGGTGAATCAATATTTATGTCACGTTTGTTGAAAATATAGAGGTATCGTGTGTGAGTCTCTTTGCATAACTTGCATTGTGTAAATGGTTTACGCTGAGCAACGAATATTAAGTTTATTTTAGTAATTTCAGCAGTTGAATTTCAGCATGAAATACGCATGGAAATTATATTGAACATCTATAGACAAATAAGTATTTCTTTTAATCTACTGCAACTTTTACACATATTACAAGTTTACATACCAACTTTATAGTATTTACAACGATTTAAGCTTAAATAATCTCATATCTAATTTCCCATGCATTAAAAGCACCTGCAAAGAACATATCTAGTAATTTCGGTGCGCAGCCGCGTTCCGAGTGGACTACTAGTAATACCGTTTCAATTTAAAATCATGACATTATTTAGTAACTTGACTACTGCAATATTGATTATTGCAATAAAAATATACTCATATTTTGTTGCTAAACATTAACATTTACCAAGGCTTTGAAAAAAAAACTAGAACTCATAGAGATCTATGATGAACAACATGCAATACATAGACTAGTTTACACAAAAGCGCGAAAACAGTGCAAATGTCATGACATCTCTATTTCCCTTAAATGGAACAAAGATGGCACGAAACCTGCTTTACAAGGCAGTTTAAGACAGTTGTTATCGTTTTAGAGCCAGTTCCATCAACGTCCATACTACAGGTAGTAGTCCTTACTAAAGTGTTACTTGTGGTTTGTAAAGTATTTCATAAATAAACGGAGTAAATACCTAGTTCACATTGTTTCCAATTGCGTAAATTTGACAAAATGAGGTTAGGTAAACTGGCTCTTTTTCGTGAAAAATAAAAAATAGAATTCATATGAAAATAGCCTTCTGACATTTGCATCATAGCTTTAGTAGTTTCAACAAGCTAGTTTCATCCTATGTCTATTTTTATTAAGGAGAATGAATCATAACACCAAAGATAGGGAAAATATATAACTACTGGCCAAAAGTTTCAATAGTAGTAAATAAGATAGTTTACGTTCAAAGTTTTTCTGTTGTGTAAATTTTTGATTGGAATATATTTATATAGGTAATACCTTATTTAACTGACATATCGAGCAAATTGATTAGACTAGTGTGGAAACTTGGTATAAAATTTTTATGAGCTCTAAATCTAATGTGAGTGAGTTGTTTCTTGTGTCATGTTATGCTTTACGTCGCACGGTATTGCGGCATTTGTAACAACCACATTCTACCACACTGCGGTGATAGGAACTGACGATTCATGTGGAATATAAAGTTGGTAATATTCTGAAAACTCTCGGACGGATAGCTTAGGGAATAGTGTTCAACGTGTCCGAGACTCCTAAGAGCGTAAGTACGACGAAGTATTCAAGAAGAAAAGTTAAAAACGTGAAGTTGAGGATAAATAGAATGTAGCAATCGGATAGCTGAAAATGTAGTTTACATGATTAAGACGACTGTAGAATTAATAAAGGAGTTGTTTGTTTTAGTAGATCGAAAGCAAGCCAATGGCTTTTATTATAAAAATATGTTAAAATTCCACACCACGTAAAATACTACTCGTTCATATATAATGTTATTGCTATCAAAAACGTTAGTCACAAAACACAGGTATACTTATTCTGATATATTAAAACTTGGCAATATGGGGGTTGTCACGTAGTAAGTAAATAAAGAATCATTTCTCTCACCACTCTGAGATCACCGACTTTTGCCGCTTTGAGTAGCGCGTCAGATGTTTTTTCCAATAAATTTCTGAAACAATGTCGAACTTTTACATAGTCCTTCGTAACATGTTTCGCTAGATAACTGTAACAAGTAACGGTAAACTAGACTTATTTCTCGCTTTGTCTACGTAATAGCTACATTTTATGGCAAAATGATTGACTTAGTATACACGGACCTACGAGTAAATGATGATGCCATAGTAGCAAATGTTAATAAAGTAATTAAATACATTTGCATTGTGAATACTATATAACTACTTGGCGAAGATATTAATAGTTATGGGATCGTGTTGTATTGTTGTATTAGCATGTTGTGGCGTATTTACTACAGTAACTACATGTCAGTCGTTGATAGAGCTATATCTACAGTTAAACATTAGCTTTTATTTGTTCTAAATTACTCAGGCACATTATCAACTACAGCTGTAATAAGGTATTTACTGCAAAACTCTTTTTTATAATATAATAAAACATTAGCTTTTAGTATTTTTCTTTGGTTCAGTAATTCAAAGTTTACAGTTTTGCAGTCAATACTATATTTTTATGTAGTGATAAATTTTTCTAACTAATATCACCCATGTAAGTCTCACCTATAGCCAAACACTTCTTGCTCAAGTCCAAACAACTTTTCATGAATGCTGCATGCAATAGAAGAAAGAAGAGATAGAGTGCAGATTTCAGTATCAAAACAAGAGTGGCTAAGTGCTTCGATGTTTGATTCCATACTTGTGCACAACTACCAGCATATAGACACACCGAAGAATCTAAGAGACAAGTTATACGATGCGTTGCGGTAGCACAGTGGCGCGGGTGCGGTGCGGGCGGCGCTCGCACGCACTATTGTTGTGACACGACGGACGTGTGGCACAGTAGATTGTTTAAAGCTGGATATGATTTGTGTGCCGAACACACTTCGGCGTATTTTAAAACCCCCGGACGAAAACAGAGTGGTCTTATAAATTTAACTGTGTTATTCATTTGTAGTATTTTAGCTGCCAGACGCATAGTTTGTTTTTAATTTGTATTAATTTTGTTTGAAAAGCTGTTGAATCGAGATGGTATTTTGTGTCTAATGGTGATACGATACGGTATTATTACAGTATGTGCTTAACGCCTAAAATTATTGTTGACGAACGACGATATTGTGGCATACTAGCTCGTTTAATATGAACGTATACGATACGTACAAAAGGCCGAACAATACAGACGCACCGTTCGTTTAATTACGGTCCAATATGAATCCAGCTTTAATCGGTAGTGCAATATTCCTTTGACTGTGCATGACGGCTTTGCGTTCACCCGTATCCCGAAGAGATAACGCAGAGACCATTTATTTCTCGTCACGCCGCACTTCGTTTCAAGCTTTTCTATAATACTCAAACACCGCACCGACACCGCACCGTTCTTATTTTTGATATTTAAGCAAGATACCAGCAGCTAAATAGTCGTGCAATATCTAATTTTGATACACACTCTGCCTCTTATATCCGGTGTTATCAACCTTGCCGAAAAAATTTGATAGATACGTGTTATTTACAAAGACAATGCTGGTTTTGAAGTAAAAGTACTGTAAAAAAGCCTTTAAGTGTCCCCATTTTATGACCCTTTAGCGAAGACGTGTAAAAATATAATTGAAATCAAACGATTGATATTATACTGTATCGATGGCGCATTAAATTATGTCAGTTTGCTACTGCAACATAAATTTGCTGCCTTCTTCTGGATGTATATTTTCCGCGATTTCAATATTCAAAAAGTTTTTTTCTGCAATGCAGATGTTTTTTTCAAAGAAAAAAAAGCAGGTAGTGGATTATTTATTTAATAGGTTTTGAAACCTCTAAGTATTACAAAACCTATTGAAAAATGGTGAGCCACTATCTTTTGTTTTGACTATTGACACACACCGCGCACAATCCAAGACTTAGGTACTGCTAGATACTTAGAAGGTAACAGACAAATTGTTGTAAAGCGTCTATATTAGTATTATGTGTGTTTAATTTTAAACGTCTTCGTTTCAGTACTAACGTTGCCCTATGATGTACGTATCGTAACTTATTATGCGAAGCAATCGACCACAACCCATTACAATAATTATCAACTTGTAAACTTTCGGGTTAGGTACGTGATTTATGGAAATTCACACGGTTCTGATTTAAATTTTAATTTATATTGCTAAACCTTTTAGCTAGGTTAGAATGGGTAATTACATATCGGTACCTACCATTATCACAATATACCTGAAAAGAGAGAGAACTAACATTTTTGTGTAATAGGCGAATTCCTCTACTAACAGAGAGATTTTAAAATCCGTGTGAATAAACAGAAAATCGATCAAGGAACCGCAATGCATTGTGATCGAGATTATCGCATAATAGGTACCAACATTCCCTTTTATTGTATTCAGTAATTAACATCTAACCGAAGCTAGATAGTATATTGCATCAGACTAACAGCGTTATAACAACGGAGTTAGGTCACAAAACTTAATGTACTTACGTTTTAAACCGCGCTATTGAGTCTGTAGTAGGCTCGTGGTCTTTGGCAAGAGGGCTGATGCATAATGGTGGTGATAACGTTTCTTGCTGCGTAGCTGCTGGACTTAAAGGTGCTGGCACATTTGTGGGAGGAGATTGAGCAGGTTCTGAAGGAATTATGATGGTAGCTGGGGCCGTAGTAGTTATGGGAGCTTCAGCTATTGAACACGGAGGTGGCGTTTGAGGAGATAGAAGCTCCACCGATGATCGTGCTGGGCTGCCCAGACCCGATTCACTATGTAAATAAAAAAAATATTAGTTTTATTTGCTAATCTGTGAGTATATGCACAAAATTATTAAAAGTAAGAATAATACTCTCAAAATAGAAAACTGGTGGACTGGAGTTTCATTATGCAATAAAAACACAAAAAGAAAATTTTTGCATTTAACATAATTAGTGTAGGTACTTCACGTGCAGACAATTACGAAATAGATCACTGACTGACAGGGTTAATCATCAAGGTCACGCAAAAGCTGCGTGAATGCGGTGCTTTGGTAAGTAACTACGCACTGCATGACCGATAGTGGGGGGTTATCGGTCATGCATATTACAAGCAATTACTTTTTTCCAGCTATCTTGTCCAATTATACTGCAATTGTTAATACAATATTGTGCCAAACTGAACTAGCTTTTTTAGTCGGTCAGAATTTTAAAATTTTATTTGAGACTTTATGGCGCAGAATACTACTGCAGAGTTGGAATGTCCGCAGAGAAACACTAGTTTACTTTAAAAGCCAGAAAAATGTTAACAATTAGCTTTTACTTCTTTAAAATGAAAGCCAGCTAAATCATGATACAGGAACTATTCTATGCGTCAAAAGTCATGACAAATTGTAATTAAATTGTTTAGCAATTAAAACAGTAACTTGAGTTTCTTTCTAGTTATTTTTAAAGCCCTACCTTTCACCTCTGATTATTATATCTATACCACATTCATACGACTCATGCCCATTTTAACTATTGGAATTTGATGATTTTACATTCCGATAAAACATTAAAACAACCCTCGACTAGCTTTCTACCATAGTAAAGAGCTAATATTAAACTAGACGCATTTTGCAGATTTGTTCCGATGGAAAGTTTACTTGTATTGTACGAGTACATAGTGCAGTTTAATTGCAATAAAACTCGGTGTGCTGTGGCTTCATTCCCCCTTGTACGGAAACACAGATTGAAGGTAAAATCCAGCGAGTCATTAATGTTTGTGAACACTGCTATTATTTGCTCAGCATTGTTTGCATCTCTATTGCATACATGTTTTGTGCTAAGTTATTATGTTGACAATCAGTTATAATTCCTTTAATTAAAGTTTGACTAGTAATTTCGAATGCAATGTTAAATGCATTACGTATGCAGTTAGCTAAATTTTTTTTTGACAATGATATTGTATCTACGAGAAATAAATTATATAAAATAACACGAAATTAAATGTACAAAATTCCTATAATGACAAGTTACCAGCACTAAAATTGTTTGTGTACGCTAAAATAATAGAAAACTAGCATTGTTTGATTCTTCATTTCTTTATTATGAGTCTTCTTTAAAAATTTATATGTACACAACGTTTATACATGTTTTTGCTTTCTGGTTTAATTAAAGGCCAAAAAAGTACCAATCGCATTTTTACAAATGCGAATGTGTTACTTTTTATCTATTATGTGTTACCATTTAACGAGCTCAAAATATACTCACCAAGGGTGTGATTCGGGAACATCAAGTGAGACTGCAGCACTAGGAGTGTCGACGCTTTGAGATATGTCAAGTGACACTGATAACCCTGTCGTAGTATCTAATGAGACTGAAGCTGCAGTTCGTTCCAGGGAGCCAGTAGCCGTAGTATCAGGGTGTGCTGTTGACTCAGTATCAGGTGTGTGTAACGCTGCATCGAGAATATAGATATTATCATGACCGATGTCGGCTGGATAATGAAGGTTCTCTTGAGCTTTGTCGATACGAAAGAATCGTTCTGCTGTTACAGCTGGAAAAACAAAAAAAAGATTAGTTCTGATAGCCTAATGTTATTAACAAAGTTGTTTTACCTTTCTCTGCTATAGCACGTTTTGTATAAATCAAGCAAGCGTAATGGGGTGTTTTTAAATATGATATTGTGTGTAACATTATTTGTAGAAATTATATGCATCAGGGTAGATAATTATACACTCATGGACAAATTTAGAGGAACGCAAGTAAAAGTGTGGTTAGAATAAAATCTTATGGATATTTGTTCAGTTTGGTAACAGCTTAGTTCATAAATTTAGTTTTTACCTATTATTCCATCATTTAGCATCGCAAACCTCGAAAACCAAATGATCAACATGACAAAAATTAATCAAGTTAAAAAAAAAGAAAAAAATAACTAGGAAGAAACATTTTTAATGCTTAACTTTTATTACATTTTTTTCATAGTGCATAAAAAAAGGCTATGGCGTGGATTCCAGTCAGTATTTAGTGTTGCCCCCTCGGGCTCTTCGCACTGCTTCCAGTCGCATTGGCATACCTCTAATCAGATTATCAATAAAATCTTTTTTTTTTTTTTTTTTTTATACTACCAAGGTGGCAAACAAGCATACGGCCCGCCTGATGGTAAGCAGTTACCGTAGCCTATGGACGTTTGCAACACCAGGGGTGTCACTCACGCGTTGCCGACCCTTTAAAAACCTTATAACTCCTTTCTTGAAGAACCCCATGCTATAGTCTCTTGGGAAAACCTGGGCAGGGAGCTCATTCCACAACCTTATCGTACGTGGTAAGAAATTCCTCTGGAATCTTACGGTACGGCATGTTTGAGGTGCAAGGATGTGAGGATGAACTCCCTGTCGGTGGCGAGAGGTGCGTTGATAAAATGTGGCCGTGGGCATCATCTCGAACAATTCCTCAGAACACAGCCCATTGTACAGGCGGTAGAACACACACAAGGAGGCGAAGTCTCTCCTGAGACTTAGTGGTTCAATACCCCCTGTGAGCTTGGGATCGTCAACAATCCTAACAGCGCGTTTTTGGATAGATTCAAAGGGTCCAAGCTGGTACCCAGGTGCTCCCGCCCAAAGGTGGCAGCAGTACTCCATGTGGGGCCGGACTTGCGCTTTGTAGAGCAGCAGTCTTTGGCCCGCGGTGAAGTACCACTTTGCCCTGTTGAGCACACCTAGCTTTCTAGATGCCAGCTTAGCCTTGTCTTCCAAGTGATGACGGAACTGAACGTCACTGGAGATGTCGACGCCGAGGATCCCAATGCTCTTGGATATTGTAAGGGCTGTGTCTTGGAATCGTGGAGCCATAGCAAATGGGGCTTTCTTAGCGGTGAACGCGCAAACTTGTGTCTTAGTGGGGTTAAATTGGACTAAATTTAGTCGTCCCCAATCAGAGACTCTGGAAAGAGTGCAAATACCTCCCCATACCATAACTGACCTTCCACCATAAGCCTCTTTTCCAATAATGTTGCATTGAGCGTACCTCTCTCCTGGGCGTCTCCACACTTTAATCCTTCCATCATCAGGCTTCAGGCAAAATCTGGACTCGTCTGTGAACAACACTTGACTCGAAGCTTCGTCATTCCAGTATTCGTGATTGCGAGCAAAATTTACTCGAGCTACTCGATGGTGTGGGGCGAGAAGGGGGCCTCTAGCAGGCAAGTGGGAATTTATGCCTGATGATTTCAGTCCTCTTCTTACAGTTTTTGTGCTTATCGTAATTCCTCGAACCTCTTGGAGCTTTGTTCTCACCTCAGAAGAAGTTAAGGTCCGGTTTTTAAGCACACTGGTAACGATGAGCCGGTCATCTCTGGCCACAGTTTTCCTTTTTCGTCCTTGTCCTGCGAGTCTCGTATACTGTCCGGTCTGCTGATACCTCTTGACAACTCGGTGAACCACGGATTTTGATACTACTAATGTTTGGGCCACATGTTGATAGGTGTGCCCAGTTTCAATTAAAGTAACAGCCCTAGCAACTAGAGTGGTGTTTAGATTTGGCATTCTCAGTTTATTTGCAGTAACAACTCACCCTCAATACGATAAACAAGATAGTTAAGGCAAAAATTAAAACAATATCTAAATTTAAACTTAAATTCAAACATAGCAAACATTTTCGTAGTAGGAAAGAACGCTTATTAAGCAATAATTACAGAAAAAAACAAATGAAATACGAAAATAATAAATTCCAAAACATTGTTTTTTGAATAGGATTTAACAATATTTGTGGCCAGTATGTAGGATAATTACAACGTGAAATATTAAACCTTTTTTTTGCGTTCCTCTAAATTTGTCCACGAGTGTATTTGGTTAAGAGATAAGAAAAGACAAGTTTCCTTCTCGTATATTTTTTTTCAAATCTGTAGGTATTGAAACACTATGGGATTTATTGCGGAATAAATTTGCATTTAAACAAGTAAGGACAGTTGTATAGAGTTCTACATGCATAAATTTGCATTTGAACTATGAATCTGCCGTCTAGAATTATGCAGATGGCTTCTAATGCAAAGGTAAAATAAATGCAATAACACCTAAATGTAGTATGAGAATCCCGTAAATGGAAAATAGTAATATGCAACAACTCACAGTCAACAAACCACCAGTCGGTGAGGTTCGAGTAGGCTTGAGATTCTTTAATCATGGCCTGAATGAGGCCGCGCATTTGTTCCAAGTCGGCTGCAGGGTTTACGTCTAAACTACCCACATGTTCGGCTGTAACAAAAATACAAATAATAATGTTACGTGTTACTGCTAACACTAATTGTTGTCAGATTAGGATCCGATAAAATATGTCTATAAAAACGGGATATTTACACTTCAAAAATACAACAAACATCATATTTATAACTTACAGAACAATCTGATTATTGTACATGCAGTATTAGAAGTGTAATGTATGGCATTTCATGGTATTCGATGACAAGCTGCACTGTCGTCCCATGCGCCGTATCAATAATATTATTACAATTCGCTGGACTAAACACATTACCACGTATAATTAGCAACTCATATGGCTAAGTGCAGATATTATTATTTGTTTATATCACCTTCTATCCTTTTCCGATCCGAGCCTTAATTAAGCATTGTCACTAGATGAGTTCGGTCTTATTACAAAACAAAAGAGGTAGGGCACCTTACTAGCGAGCAAGCCCGACTGGGGAACGACCTCCACCTAACAGAAGACCACGGCCAAAAAACTACGCACAGCGGTTTAGTTGTATTCCTGTGTGTGAGTACAAATCTCCAGCGCTAATTTAGAGATGCGTTTTGAAAGAAACGTTTTTCTATCCCAGGAATACTGTATTTTAGCCCTGGTGTAAAAAAATATTGCAAGTGTCCATGGGCTATTGTAACTGCTTAACACAGGGCGGGCCCGTAAGCTTGTTTGCCATCCAAGTAGTATAAAAAATACATAGTTCAACTCTAAAACCAGGTTTAACCATGGTCTGAACAAAATTCGTACCTATTATAAAAAGTAGTTTAGTAATAAACTACTTTTTTAAAACAGTAAATAAGTGTTTAACCGCAATGTTTAATTTTGTACGTCGCAAATATCTGCGTGATCCCCCAATATATTCTGGATCTAGATATATAAAGGTGTGATAAATAATCTTCCAGAGGGATTTATTTACGCTGAAAGGTTGCTAAGTATAAACCTGTTAGACTATTTAAAAAAATATATTAAATAAAATTTCTCCTATGTTTATTTACAGAAATCGCATATTCCATTTATCAGATATCCAGAATAATTTAAAATATCGAAACACAAATTTATTTGCATTCAATTCTGAGCGAAGCGAACGGTTTATTCTGAACGGGTAAGAATTTTTAAATTAATTAAATTTATGTTTTAACGCAATAACAATTCTCTTTTATTTTCATTTAAAATGCAATGTTTCGCACAGAGAGAAAGAAAGAAAACAATGTTTATTCCAGACAATTTGTGCTAAGAATACACATTACAATTTGTTCATACAATTACAACTTTTACACAGAGGTCACGCGGTCCGTACGCTTGTTAGTCACCATTGTAAAATAAATATAATTTCATAATATAATTAAATTATAAAAAAGGTAGGGCACCATACTAGTGAGCAAGCCAGACTGGGGAAGGACCTCCACCTTACAGAAGGCCACCGCCAAATAACTACACACAGCGGTGTAGTTGTGTTCCTGTGTGTGAATACTGGTCTCCAGCGCTCATTTAGCGTTATGAAATAAACGCATTCCTATCCCAGGGATACTCCCATCTTAAAGCCTTGGTGTAAAAAACGGGTTGGCAACATGCAAGTGATACCTCTGGTACCTATTGCAAGCGTTCATAGGCTACGGTAACTGCTTAACATCAGGCGGGCCATATGCTTGTTTGCCACTCAAGAAGTATAAAAAAAAATGAAATTATAAAATTGAAGTTAACTTACTTAGTTAACTTACATAAACTTACAAAAAATTCATTATTAGTAACACGCAGCATAATTTGATCGTAATTCTTGAAACGATGCACCCTTAACTAGATTCGGAACGTGGCTAATGACAGCTGATGACGACTATAGCCAAGTATACCCGAGTCATCGTCACCGACCTGAGATAGTTTAGTTTCATTCACTGTTCAAAATGCACTTAAAGAAGTTTTTAAACTACTTCAATAGATGCCGCGCAGTGATAAGTCTTAAGGACTTTCTAAACCACTTTGCAGTTAGTGCAGTCAATTACTAATTCTAATCTAGTTAACATCCAGGCCACGACAAGGTTTTACATTTAAACTTTTATTACGAACCGTCAGTTCATTATTGTGCATTTACTACAAGTCCCTTGTTTATTTATTGTTTCTTGCGGCTTCAAAAGACCTTTACTCGTACAAGACAGTGTTCCCTCTTTCCTATTAGAGTTAGTGGTAGTTTCTGAATACGTCATTAAATAGTTTCATTACAGTGCAGAATAAGTGTCTTTCTGTTGTTAAGATAAGAAACTTCATTAAAATGTTTATTGTTTTAAATTAGGTAAGGTACTTTAGTTCGCGACTGATTGATCAACGCAAAAAGTAGGGTATTAGCATCGCAAGTTAAAGGTTGGTATTTTTGAAGCTAGTGGTTTTCCGCAAAGTTTCGACAGGGTCGACAATGCGAGACACTAACTCCCGCACTAGAGAACAAGCTCTGTGTCGCGGGGGACTTTACAAACATTCAATTAACGGACACAAATTACACCCAGGCTCAGAACAATTCTTTGTGGGTCACACAAAGTTTAGTCCTGTGTGGGAATCGAACCCACAACCGGCGCATTGTACGGACTAGCCCGGCCATGATTATTACTAACTTCATTGTCTGATTCATACCATTTTATCGTACTCCACAGATGCAGTTATCTTAGCCTACATACGCTTGCAATGCCATCGTAAGTGTCGAATAGCTGTTCTTATTCTAATTTTAAATATTTGATAGGTAGTAGGCAAACACTTGGGAGATGCCTGTGTCCAGTCTGCGATAGGCTGATCATGGTGACAGTCATTTGTTTCGAACTTTACTAATAATATTACGCCATTTATATAATATTCTCATTATGTCCGTACCTAATCCATGTATGTATAAACCGAAACAATATATAACAAAGGCATTAATAAACATTGATAGTATGTTTCAAAGTTTCACAAAAAGGGGTAGATTAAATTATGATTAATGGTTACCTAGGTATTGTTTATTAAACAACTTTTTTGTTAGACCTAACCAAAGTGTGATTAGTTGAGGAGGAGCTTCAAAACTCGTTAAAAGTTTGTGTTACATGTATGATAATTATTATTTTGTTGTACAACAATTTTTCATAGTAATAAAAAAATCCTTCTACCGACTGAGACTAGCTATCCTTGAAATTAACCTACTTGTAACTTCCTGTAATACCGCACATCTGTACACTAAATCCCCCACAGATATGTGCAGAGTGTGCGCTAACACAGGTGCACTCCTTAATCCTAAGCCTAGAGATGCACATTTATATGTCTGGAGCTGCACTTTTCAGAAACCTAATAAGCAATTATATGTAGTTGTTATAATCTCCGCAAACTTATAGGCTTTGAACTTTGCTATACGGCTGTCCTTGGTTTTAAAGAAAACTATATACACAAAAGTAAGAGCTCAGTAAAGCGTTGCCATCCAGTGACAATGCGAGACTTGAAAAAAATGTTTCTAGGTCTATGCTTATTTTGAAGAAAGATTTTTAACACTTTGTATAATTGGTACTTATAAAAATCACGTTTGAATAATATTGATGTTTGATGAGACTCGACTATAGATAATCGGGCTGAATGTAGAACAGGACTTATGTGGACGGTACATTAGAAGACTATTGGAAAAAGTAAAATAACAAGTGAACTGCACGATTGGAGCAGTGACTAAAATCGTTACCTGGTCTTTTTTGTTACCATTGTAAAGTGAGCTTAAAATGGTTGTTCGAGTCTGGGTTTACTTTGTTAAATTGAATTAAACGACATCTGATCCTAAATTAGTCAGAGCCATATGGCGTATGGCGACCAGACAACTGATAAATATACTTATATATTTCTTAATACCTACATATTTCAAATAAATTGCACACAAACACATCAATCATACCTATCACACAAAGATTTATCCTGGGTGAGAATCAAACCCATGATCTGCTCCGTATTACCAGTCCGGGTTACTAACCACTATACCAACACACCCTCTAACAAAATGACAAACGGCTTGACCTATTTATGCTAAACATTCTCGTATTAGTATATAGTACATATTCTTACTAGACCGACACTCAATTTATTCCCACAGGTAGGTTCTATACATCTATATCTGTATCAAGTTGAATAAAATCCAAGTTCAACATGAAAAATAAAATGTAATACCGGTATTGTTAAGATTCGGGAAGTCGACTACGATTGCTTCTCTTTGTAAGAGAACACAACAGATATCGGATTCAACTCGTGAGCAAGTATCGTCGGTAAATAAAGGAACAATCAAACTTGAAACTCCTCAGAACGACTTTACGAGTTGAAGTGAAATCAAGCTTAAATATCGATTCTATCTTTATTTCTAGAGACAGTTAAACTTCTTTAATTAATTGTATCGAGTAAAGTGTTTGACTAAACTAAGTGCTCGTAGCACCTGGCTACGACACAACTGTCTTTTAGTTTACGACATTAATGTGGTAAACAAGAATGCGGTTTATGTGATTGTAAGCTGTTACTGTAGCTTAAATGGACGTTTTTAATTCCAGTAGCATCAAATGAAAAAAAAACAACTATTGCTAGCAGTTTAAGAAATGCTACGACGTCGTTAACACGTGTAGACTATTATTCCTATTACATTTTTATTTTAAACAATGTTTACAACAATGACCATACGTAAGTAAAGCCAGTAAAGTGGCGCTATGGGCTAAAGTAACCACACAGTGGGTTATAAAACGAGATGGCGAGATGAGCTTGACACCTATAGAAAGAGCCGGTTCCAATAGAATGGAAAGAAGCGTAAAAAAGGAAGGGCAGGCAATTGCTTAGTGGAATAAGTAACAGTTAATATTATGCATAACACTTAAATTACCCTTAGCAGTAGATATTATGTGTACGTTCGTATGTTTAGGACTAAGAACTCACAAAGCGATTTTTCCTTGAAATTGATAACCACAGAGCATGAAAATGTAGGAAAACATTCCATTATACCGCGGGAGAAAATAGTTTTGTGAGCGACGAGCCTAAAACATTCTTAATCTTTGAAATTAGTCCAGGTCGATCAGGTTAGACAAAGCAACAACACCAACTTGAAAATGTACTGGCACAACAGTATGTCGAACTTTTATCAACTCGAACCGGTAAAGTATTTTCAACTAAATTTTGCAGCGCAATCACAGCGGCTGTGATTGAGTAACACGATTTTAAAAGTTCAACTTCTGAAGCCAAGTTGATTAAATAAATTAACACCAAGTAAATGTGTTAAATAATTAAGTGTGTTACCTGTCTTTGCGAGCAACTCCTTGTCGTAATGATGTCTCTCGTAGTCAACCATAGTTATGAGATTCACTGTGAGCGTGAGCTTGTCTAATGTAGTTTGACTGTAACAAATAAAAATATATTACAAAGTTGTAGTATTTAAAAACACTAGCATTTTAGGTGGAAGGAAAACGCTCTCGTTTTTTATTATTATTATACTTAGCAGGCAAACAAGTGATGGACCAAGACCACAGATATAGATACACATAGATAACGCAAGTATCACAGTTTGTATTGAAACCAAGCGTGCCGACTTTTTAACACCTACTGTGACGTCACAGCCGAAATTTAGTGACGAGAAATCCAAACCGATTCAAAGACACTGATGCCGCCAATGCTCCTCCGGCCGCTACGATTCAATCGATTCAACTGGAGCCGCCGCGCTGATTATCTCACTCTTACTCATATTTTTAATGTCGTTACTACTTGTTCTGAGTCTGGGTGTAATTTGTGTCCGTTAATTGTATGTTTGTAAAGTCCCCCGCGACACAGAGTTTGTTCTCTAGTGCGGAAGTTGTCTTTTTAAAATATATACAATATACATATACCTAGATTGTTGTGATTTTGCATATACCTATATATCACTTATAATTTTTATTTTTATTTAATTTATAATTATTATATATTTCTCATAATAATTACTTCTTTCTGGACCTCACACTAATATGCACACACTATGTTTCATCTCTGCATTACCCTATACCTAGGTTGACTGGCAGAGAGAATGCCTTTGGCATTAAGTCCGCCTTTATACATGTTCTGTATATTAAGTTCTAAATAAATAAGATCGTTTGTCACTGCCGCCACTAGATTTAATCAATTCACGTAGACCATTTTTCTTTTATATGTCACCATTTTTCTTTTATATCATTCGTCGGTCCGATATCGATTAAAATCGATTATTGATATATGTTGTAGAACGAACAACACTAGTCGCTAGATTTGACAGACGAATGATAAATTGCCTGTATCACGAAGTCGAAGCGATGCGCGACAGTATCGCTTGTTGTAATATTCATCGTCTTTTAACACACAACGTCAGTTCCAACGCTCAAACCAAACACGTCAACGTAATGTGAATATTGTTTTACTTAACGTTAATCTATAGTTACTTAGGTATATCCTTGAAATCACAGCTCTAAATACATAAAAAATAGTTTTAAAATGAATTTACGCATAATATAATGTTAAAATAACTTACCTGTGATAAGAAATATGTTCCTGTCTTTGGGTGCTCGAAATTTTTGGGATATTGCAGTTAATTATCACGCAACGAGGCATTTTTTTAGTTTTTGCGGACGACCGGCAGCGACAACAGACGCGCGCGGACTGTAAGTTGCGGCGACCAACCTCGACGCTTTGTCGGGGTTCGGACACGCGAAGTACGTGCGTTTGCGTTATCTATGTGTATCTATATCTGTGACCAAGACTATGGACGCTTACGGTCCTACGGTACTCGCGTGTTGTTTATTCTAGTCGTTTTGTTTGTCACCGTATTAGTAAGAAAATACAAAAAACATTTAGTTAAAAACGTAATCCCTAAATGAACATTGGAGGCATGTAAAACGTCTCATTGGCGATTCCTGAAATTGTTCCACGCAATTGAATATGGTGAGGTGACCATTTAAAGCCGTGATTATGCAGTCTAATTTATGGCTACGGTTTAATTTTTATGGCCAATTTATTACGGACATTAATTCAGTTGTCAAGAGAGACATTCTCTCATATGAGAGCGAGTTGTAACCAACTGCTATACTCACTCAAATAATTTATCACATTCTTCCCCCCATTAATACCACTGCATACTAATCCGTTTATACGTTTATTAAACCCGCTCATTCATTCAGTAGATGAAAATGTAGCTGATATATTACATGGACGTGAAGGTAATAAACTACAAGGCAAATATTGCAAACAAAGGTCTAGGGAAAAGCCAGGAAAGCTTTATTTGACTTTTGGTTCGAACCCGAAGACCGCAGCGGTGTATTTGTTCCTGTGTGAGTACAGGTTTCCAGCGCTCATATAGGGATGCGTTTTGTAAGAAACCTTTTCCTATTCCAGGGGTACTCCATCTTAAAGCCCTGATGTAATAAAATGGGTCAGCAACAGGTAAGTGATACCTCTGGTATCGCAAGCGCCCATAAGCTAAGGTAAACGCTTAATATCAGGCAGGCCGTATGCTTGTTTTTCACCAAAGTAGTATTAAAATAAAAAACACGATCACTATTCTAAACTAGACAGCCTTTGCTATAGCAACCAGACAATTAGTTAACATACATATTATTTAAATACCTACATTGTAGTTTCATAGATTACCACTACATCCAAAATTATAAACTTCCTCTTCATACTCGTACTTATCGACTAAAACTGGTTCAGATAAAAATGGGCTGACTGATTGACTGTCTGTCTGTGAACTTCTAATTATAACAGCAAGAAAATGCATTATAGACAAACCGACAATTGAACTGTCGGATGACGGCATTATAGCTTATGGGCGGCAATAACTTGCTTCCATTTTAACTAAAATAGCAGTAAGGCATTTGTCAAACCATATTAATCATTTATGTATATAATGTAACATAAGTCTTAATTTAATAAACTGAGTCTTATTAACATAGTAGACACGTACGCGAATTGTTTGTCAAGAACATAGAATACGTAAGTATATTAATATGTCAATATCTACATACGAGTATGTGCGTATATATTTGTTATATAATAACGTCAACAAATAACTTAACAGTTGATAAAGTGAGGGTGGATATTAAATGTTATGACAATTGGCAATTTTCATTTTGTAAAAATGAGAATACGGTAAAAAAATACCAAGTGAAATTATTCACCTTATGCCTAATTTTTAATTTAACTGCTAAATAATAATCGACTGAAATAGAGAACTTAAAGGATAACACATATTTTGTGCAATGCGACAGAATGCGCAAATTCGACGTTTGACGTTGTTTTTTTTTTTATACTACCAAGTAGGCAAGCAAGCATACGGCCCGCCTGATGGTAAGCAGTTACCGTAACCTATGGACGCTTGCAACACCAGGGATATCACTCGCGCGTTGCTGACCCTTTCTCCTTTCTTGAAGAATCCCATGCTATAGTCTCTCGGGAAAACCTCGGCAGGAAGCTCATTCCACAACCAAGGTGCAAGTCGTTTAAACCCGGGATCTGTACACAGCAAGTCGTATGCACTACGACACTGCGAACAGCGCCACCAAGGTAGTTTGGACAATGCATACCTACACAGTTATCTAATGTGGGTATTATATGGCGACTAGACAATGGACAAACAAACTTATATATTTTAAATACATATAAAATAAAAAATGTTATGTGTAGAAAAATATGCATAATTACATACAAATCTCAGTACATCTACATACCTACAGCTCAC
Source organism: Trisateles emortualis (assembly GCA_947095525.1). Taxonomy (NCBI): domain Eukaryota; kingdom Metazoa; phylum Arthropoda; class Insecta; order Lepidoptera; family Erebidae; genus Trisateles; species Trisateles emortualis. The sequence goes on along the minus strand of OX352736.1, from coordinate 8,085,456 downwards.
ATGCTTTACCACAGAGTAGTGTGTTTTGCTTGGGCTTTCAAATTCTATCATATAGTCTTAGTTGCGGGCAACTCATGGACAAGGTCTGTTGTGAAATTCCTTGGGAGACCCATGTCCAGCAATTGGCGGCTTTTGGTAGAGATGGATGGATAGAAGTAAGTCTCAATTTTAGAAATGAATGCGTGAACTTACGGCGCAGTAGCCCTCCCGGGCTTCTTCTTGGCAAGCATGGTGGCCTGGTTCAATCTTGACAATGTTATAATGGAGGGCGCAAGCCGGCAAGCTTCCCCATCAACTTGCATGGGTATCACTTTCGTGGTGACGATCTTCGCTGTCTTGCATTGAGTGATGCAAGTTCCGTGGCCGCCAGCTTGTAGCAGTGGCTGAACAATTTAATATGTGATGTAGCAAAGCTTTTGACAAAGCAATGTATGAGTTAAAATGTGTCTAGAGACAATAAATTAACTGTGGACATGTGAACTCATCCCTAGAGAAAAAAGGCGTAAGACGACTTTTCGATACTTTGAATCTTACGTACATTAGCATAAGGTTAAAAATTAACAAGTTAAAATGTCCTATCTTGCACCTTTTTATTACTAAGAGTGCGATATTATTAAATAATATATTTTTACAAAACCATCCTGTCTTTATTTAGTCTGATAAGTATTTGAAAGAAAACAAAAAAACATCTATCAATAACAAAAATCAATACCTACGTCACAAACTGCCAATGGCGGCCACAAAATGTCTTACACGTCACCACAGCTATTAAAGCAGTTGACGATAAAATGACGAGAAGCGTAATGAATTTTACGAATAAATTGCTTATTCAGCAATCTAGTTACGGAAATTAACTACAAACTTCTTTGAAGTTAATATTTTTATTTAAACTGTTTCATTTTAGCCTATTGCGTGTAGGTTCTATCGACATAGTTGACGCTCGACCACTCTTTGTAAGGATATTTATGTAATAAACACAATCTAAACATATATCATTACTTGTCTTGTCTTGACTGACTGATATATCAACGCCAAGCCTAAACCACTGGGGCTGAAGACTTGTATTTTTCACAACGATTCCTTGAACGAAGACGAACAGTAAGCAAGGATTTTTGAACAATCAGTCCTCCAACGGTTAAAAAAGTGGTTGAGCCTAGAAAAAATCGAAGCGGGCTGCTTGCAATGGAATTACAACGTAAACGTAAACACATGGTCTGCGAGTAAACAAAGTAAAACGATGAACTCATACAGGTAAATTGCCTGTTGAAAATGATATGAGTGGTACGACCGCCAATTTCATCGATAGGTAGTACCCATTGTTGGTTGCACTTACCAAATTATACCGCGAGTGTGTGTGAGTATATTAAATACGTAGGTACGTACTATTGGCGTCATGTAAATATACAATGAGCACTAGTGTGTAGTCCAAGATCTCAGCGCCTTCAGATGTTAAAGTGTGGAATGTATTGGTGTTTCTATGTACTAAGAATGCATGCATAACTGCTAAGTTGGGTAGCCGGCCAATTTACCGGAACCATGTGTAAAGGTCAGTAACAGGTTCACTTTAATTAGTTTCTGATGAAGCCCTGGGATCCTTCCCTATTGAGGATAAAATATTAATATTTTTTACATGCAAAAACATTAATCCGCTATCGACTTACCAGTTGGTAGGTGGTTAATCCTACAACTTCAATTAAGCCGTCTTCAGTAGAGGGTTCAAAGGCTCCCCCCGACTTATTCCAAGGGTGAGTGCCACCCCCGTAACTGTAAACAATAAAAATATGTAAATATCTGGCATAAAAATGTAGGTATATTGGAAAACATAAAGGAGGTACGGTACAATGTATGTTGCCTTGCCAGTGCCACAGCTTAACCGCCGTATGTAACAGTTTGACATCACGCCTTTTTCCTCCAACGGAATAAGTAGAAGTGTATACTCAATGTTATTATAAAGAAAGATACGCTACCTTCATACTGAGCGGCATTCAGTTTTGTATTTGTTAGATTTCTAGTATAAATGCCATAGATAATACCTACTAAACGCAATTATACAGAAACAGTTGATGCTATTGCTATGTCTACGCCTTTCTTACTATAATATCATTGAAGATTTGCCGAAATTATAAGGCTAGAGGCGTAATTTCAAATTCCGTACTGCTACTGAGAATTTTCAAGCAGAAAACACACTTTGTCCGATCAGGAATTGAACCGTGAGGTTGTATTGTATTGAACTTGTACAGTTGGCCAGTAATTAAGTATGTAGTCCAAAATAAAAAAAGTATAAAATTAAAAAAATATATGTAGAAAATTATTAATTACAGTAAGTTATAAAGTATGTCCAAATCTGGCTAATTTTATCTGCGATTTATGTTTATAGTTTGCGGCTTAGATTACATATATACTAGATAGTGTCCCATACCACAGAATACAAGTACCCGTACTGATAAGCATCGTTTATGCGGCACCATCGCGATTTTGCTGTGTGCGTCTTCATCACTTTGTGCGTGAAGCACTGTTTGGGTAAAACTTGTGTTCACGGGCGCAGTTACTCGCGGTTCGGTCAATTCTCACCACTTTAAAACGGTGCCATTTTTTGATGCCGGACTGCGTATCTATTCGTAGTATGTATATAATCTAAGATTTGCGGTATCCATAAGTGGTTATTAAGCCGAGGCGACATTGTTTCACTTTATTCATGAATTAAAAAATATTCTGAGCTTTGCATATAAAGGAATTTTTAGTTCCATTTTCTAAATAACATTTCCATTTTTACAAGCCTTCATTTTACGAGACGAGTAAGTAGTAAGAATAAAATATACTTAGGTACACTCACAAAAATGAGGTTCTCACCTTGGAATATTCAAGAACACAATAGCATGGACTTTGTGTTCCCTGAGTACTGGCGTAAGATCTTTACCGTCGCACTCCATTGTAACAAATTCTGCGAGACCTTTCCACTTCCTTTGCATGAGATCCTTCCCTCCGGCTGTCCCATAGAACAGCTTATTCCTTATTCGCGAGTTAAACTTCTCTGGGTGCGCCTCTGTTTAGACAAAAAAGTCCATATTACGTGGGTTTATTCATATTCACATACTGGTGGCAAACGAGCAAGTAATTCACTTAAAGTGGTAACTGCTCATAGAGACTGACAGTACCAGTGTTAGAACCATAGGTTAGTATGTATAGGTAATCTATGGGTACATATAAAACTGTTACGTTGGTTTGTGTAAGCTTATTACTGTAATTTTTGTCAAGCAGATAGTATCCTGAAGAATATGTATGGGATTTGACGTAAGTTTACGACATTAACCTTTCTTATTAAATCGTAGACTCACGTCAAGTTCCATACATTTTACTTTTTGACTTTTCGATTCGACTATCGCTTATGCCACTTGTCTAGAGGCTCGGAATAGTTTGTATCTAACGAAGTTCCCACTGGTCGGCATTGGTGTAGGTATTTTCAATATTGACAGATTAATAATAACATTTTATATTAGTTCTAAAGTTTGTCTCTTACAAATAATAAATTAAAAGTGTACAAATATTTAATTTCATTAGGAGAACGTGATATTATTATGTACCAAAATTCATTTAATATTTGACTTTGGCATACTGTCCGTGTCAAATCAAATATAAAATTATGTGATTTTTATGCAAAACGTTTATAATAAACGTTATTGAGAGAATAACTTCGGGCAGTTATTCGGTATAACTTGTCCATAGTTCTTTGTAAGTACCTAAAATAACCGATAGATATGTTTCCTTAAAAAAAGTTAGTAGACAGATTGACATACCTATTCATTTTTTTAAATTTCAAATAAGCACACACCGGTTAGTACTTCTGATGTAGATAACTAACATGTTATTTTAGTAAGACTTTGAATTGATATTCCGACATTATAAATGAATTCTAAAGACTTTTATCAAGTTTCAAAGGGATGCAATTTAATTACTACGTAAAGTAGAGTATAGGCTATCTACACTTTCAAAATCTATATAAACAATCCCCCAAATGTATGTACCTACGCGCATAACTTCAGATCGAATGCACCAAAATAGATAAGTAATTCTTTTTTTGTGTATATTATCGTCAGAACAAGGTTTGCACAGAATATAATTAAAAGAAAATATCCAAGAAAAAAAAATGGCGGTACGAAGTTCGCCGAGCCAGCTAGTTAATAATAAAGATATTTATATAATTGGGAAAACAATTAAATATGTTAAGTAAACGGCAATTGCATACCTAGTTTAGGACCATAAAAGCCTTGATTAATTTTATTCTCTACTGTGTCTTAATTAAGGTATTTTACACAGAAACAAACTGTTCAAGTGTGGTTTGGCGAACCTGCAAACTGGTCTCCTAATTCAAACAATTAAAACCCATACTTGATGTGCACGAAGCACATACAAAAGTAAGCCTTTTTGGGACAGCTGTGTACAAAAGTACTTAAACAAAGTCACTTACTTTATTCGATGGTTTAATTTAAACTTCAAAATAATTTAAACGTTTCTAATTATTTCGCTTTTATAGTACCTACACCAATACTGCAGCTGTTGATAAATTTTTCTCTCTCTCTCTCTCTCTCTCTCTGCCGTTTATAAGTTTTATTTTATAGGCAAAGGTAAGGACCAAGTATAAAAATGGACGGATCATATAATTATATACATAAACTGTCCAACTTTTGAGTCGTCGTGGTTACCAATACCTTGTTGACAAATGTGCATATTTTATGTGAGTTACACTTTCATTTCGAAAACTAATTGTAGAATTGAAAATAACTTATCGACAACAGTATATAAGGTATAATGTTACATTCATTATTTTACTTGGTTCTAGGGCTAAGGTGGCAGACGGCTCTCTTTAAACCTCGTTTGAAGAAGGACATGTTTTCATCATCATCACCAACAGACTATCAGTCATCATTCTTGTTTACCATCTAAATAGCATAAAAAGAGTCTGAGTGCTCGGGAAACGTATACTCTATTTATTTATTTCATTGAGTGGTTAATGGCCAACCTGGTGACAGAGTTGTTCAGAACTATACCTATTGGCTTCTACCTTGATTACGTGACTGTTTGTAAATATAATATATAATATTTTATTTATTTATGGCAACTAAGCCCAATCTGTTAGTAACAATTTTTCTTAATTCTAATGTTAGTAAATAAAATTAAACACAAATTCCTAAAAAAATAATGCCGGTTTGACCAGCAGAGCTACAGCATGGCTCAGCCATGGTGCATCAAATTTTTCAATTAACATTTTCCGGATACCGCTGGAACTCGGCCGCGCTCTTGTTAGCAGCGAGTATATTCTTTTACGAAAAAAAAAGTCGGGACCGACTTTTTACTTGTCCTAGCATGAAGGTGGTCAGATGATATACCACTATCGGTCATAACTTCCGCGCTCTTGGTAGCCTAACTCACCTCTCTATCTTGCTTCATAGCATCTGGCTACGAGAGTAAGAAAGATATAGAATATTATGTTGAAATGAGATACAATGTGTTTTGTCTATTCTAAAAGCAGTTCATAAAATTGGCATCAAGTTTAAGATTTAACCATAATGTAGAAGAATCTTATCTATGGTCTTCCCTATACTATGATTTAATCCCGTAGAGCTTTGTAATCCTACTAATATAAACGCGAAAGTTTGTAAGAATGTATGGATGTATAGATGCTCTTTTACTTTAAAACTACTAAACGGATTTGGATGGAAAATGGGACAGAGGTAGATTATAGTCTGGAATAGCACATAGACTACTTATCTTAGACTTTTTATCGCGATAACCGACATCCATACGGGCAGAGCCGCGGGCAACAGCTATATTAAATAAAAGGTGATGATCATTTATTATTACATTTTAGGTTAGCCACTTCAAAATTTAAATGGAGTTCTGTTACATATGCTAGGTAGGTACTTAAAGTTGCGTGCTTGTTCTTGTCAGAAGTTCAAGTTGTTGTAACGTGAACGGGTCAATATCTTTAATTATGCATATTATTCAAACAGGGAAACTTACTAGTAATTTTAATATTAATAATGTAAATTAGTCATGGAGCTGTAACTATCACGTGTTTGCTAAGCTATATTAAAGTATAAACATAAAATATGTTCTATATTATATAGTACCTACATATTTTGTTTGCATTATGTATGCTAACAATAATGCTTGACTGGCTTTATTTTTTGCTGCCTAGTTCTTCTCATTGCTCTTTATTTTAAGCGAGCTAGCTATAGGTAAATTGACTGACATCGTCTTTTTGGCTTACCTGCTTCATGTATAACTTATGAGTTTCATACGGGTTACATTGTAACCTAAATTAATAATTTGTATGAATTTAAAAGTCCGATTCCCGCAGATACTAGATATAGATAACAAGCTTTGTAACACGGAGTCAAACATATAATCCACAGAAGCAGAGTACACGCAGACTCGGAACAGCTACTTGCGGATCACACTATTTTTTTCTACCTTGTGGGGATCGGACCCACAACACGCTGCGCAGTAGTAAATTGTGATGTAACCACTTTAGCCACTGAACTAACCATGCAGCCTTAACTAACATATTATAGACTATAAATAACCTAATAATTTATGATTTTCATATGTGTTACTTTGTAACCTAATATAAAAAAATGAGTTTAAGTTTGACTAAATCCTATTTTTTTTTTCTCGCATGGGTCGTACTCGTAGCACATATAATTATCTTCTGTTGTTTTATAAATTTGTTGTATTATTAATTACTTAAATGTACACAGAAATCCAGAGGCAGACATTTTGTGCCCTTGATTGTTCAACGTAGCGAATGCGTATATGTTTAGAAGTAGAATTGACGTGCCCTTCTGATTGATTAATTCGATTCCTTTTTACCGATACCAATTGCAGAGATTGCTTTATTATTGATTTAGCGTCTGATCCAATTGAAATCGAACATGTTATTTTTGTAAATCTAATTGCGATCTGTACACCAGTGGGACGACCTGCTCCTAGGGAAACAAATACCCGTATCATCCTTGTAACTGTGGGGAAGCACTAGATACAAGCAGCTGGAGACATATGTGTTGACGTCATGAGGATGATGAGGATTGACATCTCTTCCAGTTGACCTTTGGGTAGACCTTATATAAGTACATACAAGCATATAAACCATTTTTTTTAGCAAATAAGTCGCCTTTTTATCTTTCGTCCACATCTAACTTACATGTTTTAAGTAAACTCACCCCTAGCTTCATGAAACTCCAATGCAATATGAGCATCAACGCCAAAAGAGAAATAGTTATTGACGACGTTGAGAGGCAGCTCGGGCTTTGCGTTGCTGGTGTCTTCACCCGGAGCGGCAGTGTTTGGCTCCACGGTCAATTGCCACCGGTCTAATAATACTGTGTCACTTTCTCCGATGTTCGCCAGGATCTTCGATATAGGTTCGTCTTCATAACCCTGGCACAGAAAAAAATAATAAGCATAATCATTACAATTTCTATTCTAATTTCTAGCTTAAACACGCCTAATTTTAAGAAAGGTAAGTAGGTGGATAGTGGTTTTTGAGAAAGGTGGAAGGTAGTGCTACTAATTATGCTACTAATTATGGCAAAATGTGTCCTGCTCTTTTTACCATTTGTACCATCCTATGTTTGTACCACATTTTAAGCAAATAAACAATTTATTATTATTATTATTAGTGGATATTTAGTCGTGTTCCATTGCGAGCCCGACTGATATCACAGGTAAAGAACTACACGCAGCGGTATAGTTGTGTTTCTCTATGTGAGTAGGTATAGGTCTCAAGTGCTCAATTAGGTATGCGCTTTTAATGAATTCTACCCCAAGGAAACACAAGGTATTCCAAGCATCTAAAGGCGATTAAAGCTCACCTTGCCATTACAAAAAAACAGTGGTCACTGATCAAATCTCAGAAACTCAATCTCCAGGTTGGTTAACGATTTCAGCCAGGTAACAAACATTTGAAACAGAGTGTTGTAGGCACACAAAATACGTTACGTATGTTTCGTGTTTATGGACAAATAGATGACAAAATTGAAGTGGCATTGGGCGGGACCTATCTACGGAATGCACACGGAAACGGGGACAAGTACCTCAACTGGATGCGATGCTTTGCCATTGATTGGTCAACAATGGAACATCACCATCAAACAATAAAATTTAACTGCATCTGTTTGCATGTTAGCATGATTGGAATTTAAAAAAGTTTATCGCGATTAAAATAATATTTGCTTGTGATTTTTGCCAGCCCATTCATTGTGAAGATTAGTGACGATATCTGTTACACTCATAAGTTATGACTTTCATAAGTGTTACTTTGTAACCTACATAAATAAATGTTTTTAGTTAGGGTTGGAAATCATCTTCCTGCTAACCCCGATTTCATTAATAAATTGTGCCTTTCATAAATGTTACTTTGCAACTTTAATTAATATTTATAATTAATTTTACTTAATTTCATTAATTAAAATTAATTAATGAAAATTTATATTTTTTATTTATCAAAATTATAGGTACTCGTAGTACCTATATTTTTGATAAATAAAAATATAAATTGGAAATAAAACAAAAAATAAGCAATAGGTATAATGAACCCTACGATTTTATTACATTAGGAATTCGTATTCTATTAAATGCCACCGGTGTACTCTTCTGATTTTGGAGCTTAATCGGTTTTCCCATTACGTTGCTAATTGGGTTGCATTGATTGCCATCCCCAATACTCTTGGGAAAAGGTTAATCCGATTGATTTGAAATAGGATAGCCTAGCACTATATAACGTTAATACAGATATACCAAACCCAATTTCCCATTAGTGTCTATTTGCTCCTAAAAATAACTGAATACCTATTTAAATTTTACTAGTGACCCGCCCCGACTTCCCACGGGTATTATTAAAACCTTTTTCAGAAATACCGTTCGAATTTTCGAAGCTTCCAGTAGATTAAAAAAAAACATAGCAAACAGGCCTTTTCCAGACAACTAGGTTCCTACAAACAACCAAAAACAAAAAACAACTAACTCTATCAAGCATTTCTCAACAGACAATTTATCATACAACATCAATATCGGTTTCATTTTGGCGACTTGTTGCCGAACACAACAATTTCAAGAGTGTAAATTGCTAGGCTATACACATTGAATGCGAGAGTGATTGGATAGCCACAAATGCACCACGATTTACGTACTACGGTGCGATATACGTTCTGCAATTTATTGAAATTTAGCTTTCAGTTTTGTAATATGCATATTGACGCAAAATCGACGCACGTGTCAAATCAATGTTACATAGACGGATTTAATATCTTACATTTACTCCTCTAATATTTGTAGCTTGACAATGATCAACCGGTGTCTCCCAAAGCGCAGAGCTCAGGTGAATGCGGTCACCCATCTATAGGATAATGTCGCCCTTGGTAGCTTAACCTTTTAATAATGCAATATGCCAGAATAATATACTATCAAAAATATTCAAACTTTAATCAAATCGGATTTGGACCACTTAGCGACCCTAGTGGTCGCCAAGTGGTCCAAATCCGATTCGGTAATAATCGATGATAAAATTTGTTTGATGATTGTCAAAACACATATCACATAATATTAAAAGCCGAGGTATAAAACTATGGTTCAGATTCATAAATTGTTAGTAGAGTTCGTGTCGACTTTCTGCTACAAATTTGTTTGTAATAGAAACTACTTTGTTCTCGTTTATTTTAAGTTACCAACTTAGTTTGAAACTACATATACTTTCAACAGTGGATGAACGAGTTGCCCGACGAAATATTCGTATAGGGTTTTGTAAATCTACCTACATAAGTATAAACATATACTAGCTTTTCAACTCAGTTTCTTTCGTTTCTTTAGCGTTAACTTCGTATTTCGTACCGTGTCACATTTATTTTTACTGCCATGTTCCCCGCGTGATGTTAGCCTTTCATCTTCCTCAAGAATTGAGCTATCAAGTGCAAAAAAAAAATGCACTCCGGGAGTGCCAACAGAAGTGAAAATACTGGGCAAAACAGTTGTTATAAATTTTTATAGCAATTAAATAATAAAGAAGTATAAAAAATAAACATATTATATTTATGGTAAAAATATATCCCGCTTTGATTTCACGAATGATTAAAAATAAATATATTTAAATCAAGAATAGGGTAATTAAAATGGTGAAAGGCATTAGGCCTCTTCTGTATAATTGTTCCGAATAAAATGTTTACAATATTTTAACGTTGATGCTTTAGGTATAATTAATTTTATGAAAGAAAGGAAGTTGACAGGCCTCTTTGATGTAACTTTCTATACTTTTTGAAGTATAAATGAGAAAATACTTGATATAATAAACACTTTTGAGTGTTCCGCTTACGGCTGTTTCGTCTATTATTATTTGTATTGAGATTTCATTTCAGAATCTAGGCCTCTAAGTACCTAGTCCTACTGTCGTCCAAGTCGGCACTCGACCACTTATTATCGTACCACGATATTTTATATCGTACCACGGTGACAAACAAGCAAATGGCCTGCCTGATTGTAATGAGCACTGGAGACCTGTGTATACCTATATAATAATAATAGCAACCCATATGTCCCACTGTTGGGCACGGTTCTCCTCTCTTCTATCGATAGAGAGAGAGAGAGGGTTTGACCAATCCTGTTTAAAATAAATGATCAAACGATATTAGATAATAGTTACTTTGTAACCTAATTATATTGATTAATTTTGAGTTTGCAAAATAAAGGACTTTGCCCGCGTGAATTTTATTTCTTTACATAAAATATTTTCAACGGTGCTATTCTAATGATAAAAGGTATAACATTGTAAAGCTTCATTTAATTTCGTATGATAGTTATTGCGTTAGAAACATTCATCAAAGTTTCCTACCTTCTTTCTCATCCTCACAAACTTTTGCGTTTATAATATTAGTATTAAGTTTTACCCTGTTGTCTGAGATCTAAGCGGACGGCTTCTTGCTCCGTAAGCTTTAAGATTTCCCTAAGCACAATATTGTTTGTTCTCGAAGCATCCTATCTTGCATCCAATTACTTTATCTACTCACGGGTAACACGCATCGTGTAATACAATATTGTGTTAAATAACAAACTCATAAAGTATACTTAAATAATCAATATCTACATCCTACTTATATTATAAACGCGAAAGTTTGTAAGTATGGATGGATGGATTTTTGTTACTCTTTCACGTAAAAACTACTGAACGGATCTGGATGAAATTTGGCACAGAGATAGATTATGGTCTTAAATAACCACATAGGCTACTTTTTACAGCGATAACCGACTTCCACGAGGGCGGAGCCGCGGGCAACAGCTAGTAATATATAATGACTTGTCCTGACTGACTGGTAGGGCCTAAACCACTGGACCAACAATCTTGAATTTAAATGACGTAAGTAGGAACTAAAGGCTACAAGAAACATGCTACTTTTAGCATCAGCGATCTACGATTTAGTCAGAAGCTTATTGCTGTGACCATACATTCCACACCGCACACTAAAAAACGCCCAACACGGCGACTGAGTCGTTTTTCGGCAGCCCGATACAGCGACTAACGCTACCTTCCACACATCTTCGGATGCCGCTCGCATCATTTTGGTTCAGAGATTCGCGACCGACCAGCAGCGAGTCACCAAGTCGATGCAGCATCGATACAGTCGCAAAATCGCAGGATTCCGACACCGCAACCGAATGCAGTCTTCAAAACGCGATGCTATCGATGCGATCCATACAGTCGCAAAATCGCTGATCGCCGATGGTAACAGTAACATGTCATGGGCTTCAAGCTTAAGAATGGTTTTTTAAAAATTTAATCCGTAAAGGGATAAAAATTGTTTAACCCGGGTGACGTCGGACAACTCGCTGATAACATATCCGATCTCCGAAGAGGTAGAGACAGACGTTTATCACACCCTGTTGTTAAGCCAGTCAATTCTACATAAGCACTAAAAATATGTTTTTTTAATTCGTCTCCTTTCCTGTTAAATAGGCTTTTATCCCCTAATAAATGTTAGGGGTATATAATAGCTATTTGATTATACTATATGAAATCACGAGTATTAGTTAGGCACAATTTCATTTATCCTACTAATATTATAAACGTGAAAGTTTGTTAGTATGGATGGATGGATGGAGTTTATTACTCTTTCACGTAAAAACTACTGAACGGATCTGGATGAAATTTGGCATAGAAGATTATGGTCTGAAATAACACATAGGCTACTTTTTACAGCGATAACCGACATCCACGCGGGCGGAGCCGCGGGCAACAGCTAGTTATACTATAAATAAATAAAATTGTGCCTAACTAATTTAACGCTACTAACTACATTTCTAATTACATAAGTACATAATATATAAGGCAAATAATAAATACTTAGTAACTAATTTAAGGCAAAGCAAATTGTTGTTGGTATACTTAATACAAGACTTTGTTGTTAGATTTAATTTCATGCTACGTTAAAATAAATAATGATCATTTGTCATGCACACTTCTAGATTAAAGGCTAATTAAACAAATAATGAAAAGTAAGATTTATGCTATCTTTGTCTTACTCGTAGTGAATAAAAGAGATGGGATATAATATATGGTATAATGGTGATTTTAATTCGGATTCCTTCCAATAAAATTGTTCATCGTAAAAGAAGTTACGTTACTGAGCGAAAAACTCGAAAGAATATACGGGACACGTTCCCATGCTTTATCTATTTATTTATATTCAACTGATCACCACTCTTGGGACATCTCACAAATGGCTATTTGATCCCAAACTAAGCAGAGCCTCTAACATAGTTCTAACTGGTAAACACTGATATCTCTAAATACATACATAAACGTATCATCACTTCATAGTATAAAACAATCTTTCCTTTTTGTGTCTGTCTGTCTCTATGTATGCTTAGATCTTTAAAACTACGATACGGATTTTGATGCGGTTTTTTTAAAAGATAGTGATTCAAGAGGAATGTTTATATGTATAGTACATAAGTACATATTATAGTCTATAGCAGAGACATCCAGAATAAACCGAAGCGAAGCGAGGGCGTGTCGCTTAGATAAATTACACCCAGGCACAGAACAATGTCAAAAGTGCTGATCACACAAAAACAACTTGTGTTTCTGAAATTGCTGATATATATTTCTAATTCCCTATAGAGGCGATCTTTCTCTCGATAAATAAAGATTTAAAAAACACCTGAATCATTGTCCTAAGTGAAAATCGAACCCACGATCTCAGTTTTACAATCAGGGTTACTACCACTAACCACTAAACTAGACTAATTAATTATCCTACTAATATTATAAATGCGAAAGTTTGTGAGAATGGATGGATGGATGTTTGTTACTCTTTCACGTAAAAACTAGTAAACAGATCTGGATGAAATTTGGCACAGAGATAGACTATGGTCTGGAATAACACATTAGCTATAACCGACATCCACGCGGGCGGAGCCGCGGGCAACAGCTAGTTATTAAATAATGTTACGTAGCAACTTTTTATACCTATATTTATCATGATACTTTACGTCAGCACCAATAAATATAAGGTGTACGTCAAAAGTATGACATTAATTATTCTAGCCTACGTCATACCTTTAATTTTAATATTGATATTGACGGAGCTTATTATTACAAGGTGGAAGTTAAAAAAGCGTAACGAGAGCCATGTTTATTTAACTCGAAAAGGGAGAATTGCGTATTCATATCGCAGTCTTGAGGGAAATTACGCGGTTTTTGATTATCGGCAAAAGGCGGAGGGTGAAAATGCCAGAACATTTGTATAGCATAACAATGAAATAATATTACACAAATCCGGTGCCTGCCCGGGAGTCTGTTTGTCGTTTTGGAGAATACTAAAATTTTCATGAACAAAGTCATAAAGATTGTTTATGTGGTCGTTAAAACATATTGTCGTACATCAAGCGACAACGAGCAATAATAGCATTTGCATTTTAGTAGAACGTTTCCTTAGAGCTTTTTATTCCAATTGCTTTAAACAATTACGAGTTAATTTACTTTCCAAGATAACTTTAAGATAAAGATTTCCAAGATTATAAATATAATAAGGCCTCAAAGCGACTATGGAGCAAAGGAGTTGCGATTTAGATTACAAGACTGTTCCCGATGTACAATATTGTTTAAAACTAACGTAGTTTTCCAAAGAAAGTTTTATACTAGGTACATTGTCGCTACGAAATAAAAAAACTATAGTTGGTTTTATGGTAATTAATGATGTGGCGTTTATCGGATTTAATACATATATAAGTTTATATCGGTTTTAATAAATATATTTTGCCAGTATAATTGTCTTGTGAAACAGTACTTATTTAAAGATAGATAGAAAACTCTTTATTGTACATTACATTTATGATACAGATATTTTACTACTTCGTAGGTAGCAAACAGGCATACGGCCCGTCTGATAATAATTATCAGTTACCAATAGAGATGGGCGTCTACCCGGTAAATTTCCGACCTTCGGGAAAATTTCCATTTATACCCATTTTTACCCACCCATTTTTAATTTTTACCGGGTATTAATTAAAATTAAGAACTTTCCATGTAATTATATAACATGCTGATAATGTTCATAAAAAATATTCAAGATAGAAAAGAAAGAAAGAAAGAAAAATATTTTTTTTAAACGTAAACTAATTTCAGTACCTAAAAGAGACACGTTTGTATCTACTTTATACCTACAATAATTTTCTATTCATGATCTGATTTTTCGGATTCATAAACTATAAAATTAAATACGCAATGCAATAAATTTGTGTTAAATCTATACATATAATAAAATCGTAACCAAGTCGCGTCTGTACATTGAATTTTTTTTCGAAAAAACAATTTATATACAGTGTATTTATGTTACTGAGGCCAAAAATGTGGTTATTAGAATTTTTGTCTGTGTGTCTGTTTGTCTGTTTGTGGCCGCGTTTGTGCGCGATAAACTCAGCAACCACGCAACCGATTTGAATGCGGTTTTCACTTATATATTGTGGCAACCTTCCCATAACATATAGGCTTTATTTTATTCCAATCGGTTCACAAATAAAAAAGTTATGGTCACTTTAATAACACACGTGCTAAACAAGAAACACGCTTCGATTTATTTAGCTAAAACTTTTTAAAATGTAGTTTGTAAAACCACGTTTGAAGTTTATATGAAAATAAATTTAAAAAATAATGCGAGGTTTCGGAGATATAGCCATCACCAATTTAAGTTGAACTCTCATCAATATCGGCGACCATATTAAATAGAGATCAGCTGACTGGTACATCACGTGTTAACGGTACTAGGTTAAAAGTGACCATTTTACAACGAAATGTAATAGAAGCAGACATTTTAACAGGATGCGGTGCAGGTGATAATCTTTTATGCCCCGGGTTCTTTTGATTCCAAACAATTTTCCGTTTAGCAACTCCAGAAAACTCTATGTTTTAATCCCTGAAGTCCACGCAAACGAAGTCATAAACTCATATCAGCTGTACATCTATACACACATTATTAAAATTGAAGTGTCTGTTTGTAATATCAAAATAACAGCTTTCTATTAAATTCATGTGGCTGTTTACATAGCACTTACAACAGAAATACAATTTTAACAGTTTTATCTCTCTGTCTATCTGTTTGTTGCAGCTAAAATCGTCTTTGATAAAACTAAAACTATATAAATATACTAAAAGTACGAATAAAATGCGTTAATCATGCCAAAACCTAAGTCAATCACTGACTAAATTAAACGCCTAATAAAACTTAAACACAAACTATAAAATATTACTATAAAATGAATGCTATTTCATTTTGTGTAGGCGCTAACATTTAACAATACCTTAATTTAGGTAATCAGGAAAGCAGCACACAAAAAAAACACTCCACCGAATCTGTCTATCTGGTCACGACAAACTCAATAACTACCAAACAAAATTTCATACGATTTTCACCAGTAGACGGCGTGATTCTTTCATTATAGTTTTGCGAGCGTGAATTGGCTGAAATATTACGATGATAGTTGAGCGAGTCGGAAAATTCCTGTCGATACTATGTGTCTATCTTCGACCAAAAAAATCACTCACAGCGAAACGTATGATCCCCCTCTGTCTCATCGGCATTCTTAACTGATATATATTTTTAACTGATTTTTTAAAGATGAGGTTCCATTGCATTGTTTTTTTTATTCCTGAACATCGTCATTTAAGAGCCGATTTGTAATATTTTCTTTTTGAGTGACCGACATAGCTCGAAAGATTGCCTCAATTAAGTGACAATGAGCAGGGCATATAGCTCACAGAACCGATGGCCGTTGGGGCAGAAAGGTTCTAGAGTGGCGACCACGAACTGGAAGACGCAGCGTGGGCAGGCCTCCAACAAGATGGCCCGACGACCTGGTAAACGCGGGCAACTGATGGACAAGGTCAGCTCAGGATCGAATGATGTGGAAAACCTTGCGGGAGGCCTATGTCGAGCAGTGGACGTCTTATGGCTAAGATGGAACTACTTTTGTGGCAAACAGGCATATGGCCCACCTGATGTTAAGCAGTTACCGTAGCCTATATACGCTTGCAATTCCAAAGGTATCACTGTTACCAACCCATTTTTTACACCAGGGCTTAGATGGGAGTATCCCTGGGATAGAAATACGTTTCTTTCAAAACGATTTTTGGCTGTGGTCTTCTGTAAAGTGGAGGTCCTTCGTTCTCTTTAAAAATTATCTTAAAAATCTTTTTGTAATTGGATGGATAATCTTTCATATTGTTCTCAGTTTTTAAAAAAACCAGTTCTGATGATGGGTTCCGTTGGGAAGTGAGTCCTCAAATACTATAGGCATACTGCAATGAATCAAACAAATGCATTCAGGAAGCATCAATTCGTTAGTGAAACTAATAAAGAATACTGCAGATGGCCAACTTCTCAATGATAAATATTTTTCCGATGGAGATCAGACATAATGTATCTCAATAATGGTAATTAAATGACAGTAACTAATCACATTCAATGAGCAAATTTAAATGTTACAATTGAACTAATATGATGATACAGCCGGATATAGGCACCGAAACTTCGTAATTAAACAATGTACAAAGTAAAAAATGCATATTTTCGGAGATAAAGATAATAATTAACAGATACCTATATACCGAATTTACGTTGAACTCTCACTTATATGGTCGACAATATTAAATAGGGTTCAACTTACTGGTTTTTCATTCATTTTAGTTCCGATAGCTTATGTAAAGTAGTCTAACTGTATTATAAGAACAATGGATTAAAAGGAAAGTTCAATTTCTGAAATCCTTGAGCACTACGACGGATCATTATGCCCTTTAAGAATTTAATACATTTTTAGCCCACATAAACTGTGTAACAGTACCTATCAGGTTAGAAGTGACCAATTTAAAACGAAATGTAATAGATGTAGAAATTTCTACAGGGTATGGTACAGATAATACATAAGAATACATAAATTCAAACTATTAGCTAGGCGATGGGCCAATTAAGGTTATTCACGTTTGCGCTAAGACAATTTGAAGAGCAGAACAATCATACAAACAAGGAATATTTCTTCATGAAGTTTATTAATTGCAGAATCCAAATGTTTAAAAGAAAAACGTGACTGACTAATTAACAAACGCACAGTTTAAATCATTAGACACTCAGATAGCTATTATGATATAGGCATCCGCAAAGAAACGTTTTTTTAAATGTAACCACTAAAGATGAAAATCAGCCGATGAAAGTTTGTATAGGGATAACAGCTGTAGCTTTGAGATTTTCAGTAAAAGACTGAACACGCGAACGAAGTCGCGGGTACAGCTAGTAATAAATAAGTTTATCTCGACGGTCCCTACGTACAAAGCGGCATGTCGAAAAAGCCATTTTTATTGCATAAATTGATTCAGGTTATCACATATTGCTTTTTTAAATCTATAAAATAGTTTACTAGATACTATAAACGTAAATTATGACATGTGTAGTAAATTAAAAGAATTAGTGTCGTAGATGAGGACATAAATGTTCTAAAAAGCGCGCTACTCTGCGTAAATGCGGGTATGTCACATATGACATCGTTTATTTTCTCTTAGGTAATTCATCGACATTCACGTTCACGCGTTGTAAAAAAATGTTATTAGGTTACCTACTTAGTCTATTTAGTGCTATTTTCTTAAATTTTAACACAATAAAATGATTTTGATTCATATATTGATATTAATCTCTTGTGTAAAAGCTGACATGTCAGACGTGACTGAGTAAAGAATATTAAATTTCAGCGTACAAACGGTCATCTCTGAATTTTAAATAAAAATATATCATTTTTGCAATGAGATCTTACTATATTATATCACTAGGGGTCGCCCGCGACTTCGTCCGCGTGGTAATTTGGAATATTTTCCCCGATTTTGCAACATATCTCACAACTGCTCCGCTCCTATTGATCACAGCGTGATGTTATATGGCCTATAGCCTGCCTGCACTATTCAACAAAACTATTTTTTCTAATCGAACCAGTACTTTCTGAGATTAGCGCGTTCAACCAAACAAACAAACTCTTCAGCTTTATAATATTAGTATAGATTACAGAGGGTATCATCCAAGCATCATATTAAAATGAAAATGATATTACAAAATAACTCATGTTTTTTTCTGCAATTATATAAATCATTATTTTAATCTCGTAGGTACGCAGAGACCGACGATATTAAAAAAAAATACAAGCTTTAATAGTGTATTTATTTAATTTATTTTTGTGTAAATGCATTATATATTCTTAAAAAGATCTCAAACACGACGCAGCTGTCTTGTTTCGTTGAAAAGTTCCTATGACTATCTTTGAACATCATCATCACACGCTAAACACCTCCTGGAATTATATTAGCCGTCTAGATAAATCAACAAATTGTAAAACAACGCGGCTATCTTGTTTCGTTGAGTTACCATGGCCACCTTCCGACTTTATGGTCACGTCCTAAACACCCACCTACGAATATAGTACTCTTCAAATTCTAAATCCAAAACACCCAAACACGACACGGATATCTTGTTTCGTGAAAGAGTTGCTATGGCTACCTTTCGACTTAATTATCAATCCTGAACGCCCATCTAGTAATATAGTACTCGTCAAGATAAATCCAAAACACCGAAACACGACACGGGTGTCTTGTTTCGTTGAAGAGTTGCCATGGCCACTTTCCGACTTCATTATCTCGTCATGAACACCCATCTAGGAATATAGTACTCGTCAAGATAAATCCAAAACACCGAAACACAACACGGGTGTCTTGTTTCATTGAAGAGTCGCCATGGCCACTTTCCGACTTCATCATCACGTCATGAACACCCCATCTAGGGATATAGTACTCGTCAAGATAAATCTAAAACACCCGAACACGACACGGCTATCTTGTTTCGTTGAAGAGTTGCCATGGCTATAGCGTATTGCTATATTCGTTTTGAGGAGTAAAATAAGACGATGATTTTTGCTTGTAATCGACTGGTCTTTATTCTTAATCTTAATCTATTTATATTAAAACATAACAAAGGAAAATACAATTATGTGTTGGAAGGGATTAAACGATGAACGTGAGTAATGTGCAGTGACAGCACTTTGCCATATTAATGTATTTACACGTTCACACGTTTTACAATATTAGTTATGGCTGTTGCCATAGATACTCCCTCCTTAAAAAAAAATATTTACGATTAAACTTATTACCCTACACCACGTTGGTTTCTCGTATCACACGCATAAATCTCTTCTCGATTTTTGTTCCGATCGCTCGGAACAACATGTAGACACTGATGATGCATATTATTATTATCACTGCGATAATCGTTATTGTGATCCAACCTCGTATGCTCTGTAGGTCCTCAGCGAGCCTAGAGTGTATCTGCAGTAACTCTTCCGGAATGGCTGGCGCGTTGTTTTGCACCATGTTGACTTGTTCTTTCTCATGAGTACTTGTGTTGGATCCCATGTTGCGTGTGAAAACTTTTTGTCGTGAGTGGTGATTGTAGATCGTTTGTATAGCTTTATATATCATAGCTGGAATCGAACCGTTGGGCGTGAGATTCGCCCTGCACGTGTTTTTTTATTTGCTAGATTATCTTGCGTTTCTACAACTATTTTCTTATCTACTGATGTGCGATTTCTTATCTCCTTATCGTTTATTACGAAGGCGGGTTTTATCCTGTCGATAGATACGGTACTGTGTCTTCCGTTTATCAATATCGTGAATAATTTATCGCTCCGTCTAATTACGAGATAAGGTCCGTCGTATGGCGGCGTCAAGCTCGGCCGCAATCTATCGCATCGTAAGAATACGTGCGTGCATTCTGCTAATTTTGGATGTACAAATATTTTGTCATTTGTGCGCTCTCTCTGTGGCACGGAAGTTATTCGTTCGATGTTTTTCTTCAACTCTTCTACCATTTCAGTGTAGGTTGTTAGGCTTCTTGTCTCGAAAAATGCTCCAGGTAACGTTATTGTTGTTCCATATACTAGTTCGGCTGCCGAAAATCCAGTATCCTGCCGTAAGCTGGTACGGATACCGAGTAATATTGTGGCTAGTTCCTTTGTCCAGTTTGTAGTGTTCCCTCTTGCCATTAATGCTGCTTTCATAGTTCTGTGTAATCGTTCGACTTTCGAGTTTGACTGTGGGTGATACGGAGTTGTCCGTATTTTATTTATTCCCATGAGTTTTGCCAAACTTCTGAATATTCTTGATTCGAATTGAGCTCCCTGATCTGAAGTTATGTATTCAGGACATCCGAATCGGGTTATCCACCCTTCGTATATCACTCTTGCAATTGACTCTGCAGTGATGTCTGACGCTGCGAAAGCTTCTGGCCATGACGTACATCGGTCAATCATTGTTATGATGTATCGTTTATTCTGGGATGTTGTGAGGGGTCCGACAATGTCGACGTGTAGATGAGAGAATCTTTCTGCTGGCATGAATTTTCCAAGTGGTGATTTGGTGTGCCGATGTATTTTTGAACGTTGACACTGTAAACATGCTTCAGTCATCTTGTTGATGTCCGTGTTCATGTTTTCCCAAATGTAGTTCGCTGCAATTAACTTCCTCGTAGTGTTTTTTCCGGGATGGCTTATATTGTGGAAACTCTCGAAAATGTCTCTTCTGAATTTAAGGGGAAGAAATGGTCGTTGTTTCCTGGTTGATAAGTCGCAGAATATCTTGATTCCTTTCTCGTGAAAATGTACCGTTTCGAACCGTAATGATTTATTTGATTTCAATCGTTCGAGTTCGTCATTGTTTTGTTGACAATTTGCTACCTCCTTCCAGTCTATATTGGATGGTAATGATATCGTTTCAACAACTCGAGACAAGGCGTCTGCAACTGTGTTTTCCTTGCCGCTAATATGTGTTATATTAGTGCTGAATTGCGATATGTAGTCCAGGTATCGAATCCGCCTCGGTGTGTCATTCAATGATGGCTTCTTATCGAATGCCTGAATCAATGGCTTATGATCCGTGTAGACGGTGAATTCTCGGCCCTCGATGAGTCTTCTAAAATTTTTAATTGCCATGTAAATTCCCAGTAACTCTCTGTCGTAAGTAGAGTATTTCGTTTGAGCTTCGCTTAGTACTTTTGAAAAGAAAGCTATCGGTTCCCACTTTCCTTTTTGTCGTTGCTGTAGGACGGCGCCTACGCATTTTAAGCTTGCGTCAGTCATCATTGCTAGTTGGGTTTGGCTGTCTGGGCAGGCTATTGACGTTATTTGTCGTATATCCTGTTTGCAGCGCTCGAAAGCGTGGTCCGCTTCTTTATTCCACTGAATGATTGTTTTATCATTTTTCTTCGAATTTCTCAAGTATCTATTTAGAGGCGCTTGATGCTTCGCTGCGTACGGTATGCTGCTTCGGTAGAAGTTTAACATGCCTAAGAAACGACGTAGTTCTTTCACTGTATTTGGTTTCGGATATTCGTTAATTGCTTGAACTTTTTCCGTTGTAGGCGTCAATCCTTGGCTCGTTATATGATAACCAAGAAAATCAATCTCCGATTTTGCAAATTCACACTTGTTTGTGTTAATTGTAATGCCGTTTTCTTGCAGGCGTTTGAATATTTCTTCTAAGTGTTTGTAGTGGACGTCGGTTTCTGAGTCAGCAATTAAAATGTCATCAACGAAAACATATACGTAGTCTAAATCTCTAAATATAGAGTCCATCCACTTTTGAAATGACTGTCCGGCGTTCTTTAAACCGAACGGAAGTCTTGTAAATTCGAAAAGTCCGAACGGCGTTATTATCGCTGTTTTCTCTGGTTCAGCGACAGCAATCGAATAGAATGCTTTCTTTATATCGATTTTACTGAAAATGGTTTTTCCGCTTGCGATATACGTAAAATCTAACAGTCGTGGCAATGGGTATCTATCCGGTACGGTAATTTTGTTGAGTGCGCGGTAGTCACCGCATGCTCTCCATTCGCCATTTTTCTTCTTGACCATATGAAGTGGGGATGCCCACTCACTGCTTGAGGGTCTGCAAATTCCCATATGCATCATCTCCTTGAACTCTTGCTTTGCGATTTTGTATTTGTCTGGAGGAAGAGGACGTGCCCGTGTAGCAACTGGGAACCCTTTTGTTATAATCTCATGCTTAACATTGTGTTTCGGAGGGTTCTTCATCGATCCAGGCTTTGTAATATCTTCATACTTTTCTAACAAGCACCTGATCGAATCTGGTAAGTTCGAGTTAATTGTTCGTATTGATGAAATATTTGCTACTATTATTCGTGCAGGCGTTTCTAATCCCGTTTCTTTGTCGATCAATTTTCGTCCGTGTATATCCACTAACAGCTGGAAATGCTCGAGGAAATCGGCTCCTAGAATCGGCATTTTCACGTCGGCGATGGTAAAACACCATTTGAATTCTCTACGGAGTCCGAAATTCAGTGTTAGCGTGCGTTCTCCATATGTGTTAATTGGGGTTCCGTTGGCGGCGTATACTTGGTATTTGCATGCGTCGCTATCATGTTCCGTGCGATTTAAAACGGAAATGTTTGCACCGGTGTCGACTAAAAATCTATAACTACTGTTTAAGTCGGTTATAGTTAGACGGTTAGCGGGGTGCATAGCACAGAGATCCGTCGCTTTCTGTGCTATTAGTAGTTTTCCGACATCGCATTCGTATTTTTCTTCCATGTACACGGCTGCCGGCATTTTATTGCATTTTGCTTGAATTTGTTATGATAATAACAAATGCCATTCTGCGGCTTTCGATAGTGCGACATTGACCGTGAGCGTGAATCATTACGTGACCGGAAACTGCTGCGTTGTCGCGTTCGAGACAGACGATTGTTGCGAAGCTCGTTTATTTCAATTTGCATCGCTGCAATTTGTGACGTCAGGTTTGTTATTAAACTGATGTCAGCTGTCGACGATATGGCGCTCGTTCGTGTATACGTTAGATTCTCGTGAATTTTGTCGGCTATTTCGCTCAGTTTTTCCAATGTCAAGTCTTCGGATACTGCAATGATAGATGTAATGGTGGCTGGGAGTTGTCGGAACCACAGGAGACGTATCGTATCGTCGTTCATCTTCCCGCTGCCTGCTTCCCGCATTTTTCGTAATAGCTGGGAAGGTTTCTGGTCACCGAGGTCCATCTCTGATAATAGCTTTTGAAATTTTCTGTGCTCGCTCTCCTCGTAACAGCTTATAAGGCGATCTTTAATAGCCGTATATTTTTGCTCGTCTGGAGGATGTGTCAGGATGTCGCTTACTTGATGGATCACCTCCTTTGGCAATTTGGCAATTACCATGTTGTACTTATATTCCTCTCCTTGTTTCTGGGGAGCCATGATTGCTTCGAACTGCGCGAACCACAATCTTGGTGAGTCAGTCCAAAATTGAGGCAGTTTCTCGGTAACTGATATCGCTGCAATACTATCAGTGCTGGCGTCGCCTTTCGCTGGAGTCGCTGGTGGAGCCATGGTGTCTTGTTTGTTTTCTATCACTTTCTAGATTTGATGCTGAAAACCAATTTGGGTTCCGGTCGTCCCGGTATTATATCAGCACTAGAGAAGCGGTAGCCAGTCGGGGTCACCAATTATAGCGTATTGCTATATTCGTTTTGAGGAGTAAAATAAGACGATGATTTTTGCTTGTAATCGACTGGTCTTTATTCTTAATCTTAATCTATTTATATTAAAACATAACAAAGGAAAATACAATTATGTGTTGGAAGGGATTAAACGATGAACGTGAGTAATGTGCAGTGACAGCACTTTGCCATATTAATGTATTTACACGTTCACACGTTTTACAATATTAGTTATGGCTGTTGCCATAATGGCCACTTTCCGACATTATCATCAATCCTGAACAGGAACATAGTACTCGTCAAGATAAATCCAAAATACCCAAACACGACACGGCTATCTTGTTTCGTTGAAGAGTTGCCATGGCCACTTTCCGACATTATCATCAATCCTGAACAGGAATATAGTACTCGTCAAAAAAAATCCAAAACTCTAAAATACGATATGACTATCTTGTTTCGTTGAAGAGTTGCCATGGCCACCTTCCGACTTCATCATCAATCCTGAGCACCCACCTAGGAATTATGAATATGTCGTATTTTGAATTTATTTTGACGAGTACTATAAGTACAAGTCAAAATAAATCCAAAATACGACATATCTATCTTGTTTCGCTGAAGAGTTGCCATGGCCACCTTCCAACTTCATCACCACGTCCTAAACACCCATCTCGGAATATAGTACACGTCAAAATAAATACAAAAAGGCATTTTACAGTCTTTTTAATATGAAAATTAACCAAATTACGTACTGAATTAATTTATACCCGGTATTTTTAATACTTACCGGGTAAAAATGGGTAAAAATCAATTTTTACCCATTTTTACCTTTCCTTCCCATTTTTACCCACCCGATTTTTACCCACCCGCCCATCTCTAGTTACCAAAGCCTATTTACGCTTGCAATACCTGAAGCATCACTCAGGTTTTTCCGACTAAGAAACTTTGTAAAACACAAAAACCAATTATGTTTAGTTGTAAGATTTTTTGTAAAGCTTTCCTTTTATAAAGATACATACAATATAAAAATGTAAAGCTTTCCTTTTATAAAGATACGTACAAAGAGGTTAATCAGGTTAATCTTCAATAAAAGGTAGGTATGCATAAGTTGAATGTAGTATGGAAACCTACACCTATTGTTTATCTAGTTGAAATACTACCAAGATACTAGGGTAGTCATAATACCCATTGTAAGTTTAGCAGGCCTAAGTGTAACCAAAACTCACTTGACATTTGAAACTTTAGTGTTGTTGTAGTTTCAAGATTGTCCAAACGCTTACGTTGCCAACTTATAAATACTTGAAAGCTCTTCTGAGACATACATGCATATATTAAATTATAGTAAGCTCGTTTCGACATAGCTTCTAATAACGACTTATATATTATACCTACTAGCGGCTCCCTCTGACTCCAAACAATGTTAAACATTTTTTTACGGGGTTTAGGGATTCAATTGTCCAAAAAGCTTTATTAGCGAATGTTACATTATAAAATAAAAAATTATGTTCCAAAGTTTAGTTACTTCTTTTGGCTGTGCATTGATCGTCAGTCTGGGCAAACGATTTTAAATATATGATGACTAGCTGTTGCCAGCAGTTTCACTCGCGTTAAATTTCGATTTTATGCCGGTTTAATGTCGTCATTGCCATGCTTTCCTTAGGTCGTATCGTCGACTAGAATCGGGCTATCAAATGTTAAAAAAGTTTTTTTAAATCCTACTGGTAGTTCCAGAGATTAGTGCTTTCAAAAAAACAAACCCTTCAGCTCGTTCGTTTATCTATCGTTACACTCAACGTTGTTACGGTAAATATTTAAAGAGTAAGAGTACCTATGTGCAATAAGAATAACATGTGTTCGTCTGGGGAAAGCAATAAATATTTTTACTAAATACCTTATTATCATTACAAAGGTTCCCAAGAGACAGATGGTACAATTTTGTTGTACGTTCACACGCACGGGCGGCGTTGCGATGGCTAGCGTCATCCCGGGGGCTCTAACCATATTATAAAGAGTATGTAGTAGAGAATCTCCTATATATTTGCTCAATAGTCGACAAATAAATGCCTAGAGTGCCCCCAAGCTCCCTCGTAACGCATATGGTTATGGCTATTCCAGACTATAACCTATCCTACATATATATCTATCAATTGTCATCCAGATCTGCTCAGTCGTTTTGGTGTGATTAGAGTAATAAACATCCATACACCCATCATCATAGATCATATCGAAATAAATATATGAATTCAAGTTTCAACAAACTTTACTCTTACGCCTATTAAATCGGCGCTGAGCAGTAGGTATTTAATTTGACACTTTGGGATTAGCGTCTTTACTACTTAATTATTTATACTATGCTTTAACGACAATAACGATATCATTTTGCCCGACGTGTCGCTACTCTCATTAGGGCTTTGCCCTTTTTTCAACACGATTTTCGCCCCCTTATGAATATCAAAAGGTTGCGTTGTAATCTACTTTTAAATTAAAATATTTAAATAAAAGTTGGTGGTAATCGCCGTCAATCGTTTCATGAATATAAAGTTTTGTTTATTATACGTGGTATAATGTACACCTGTAGCCCTTTTTCAAATACTACTAAGAAACAATACTACTAAGACTAGCAAGAAACAAGCGCACGGCCTGTTTGATGGCTAGAAATTTCTGTGGCCTATGGACGCTTGTGTTGTTTTGTGTTATGGGTAACCCTGGGATATGGAAAACGTTAAAAGCACTGAAGACCTGTACTTACGCAAATAAACACAAAAGCAGTGTCTGTGTTTTTGAGTAAGATGGCGGTACGTCCCCTGCTCGCTTCTATTTTACCCTACTTCTTTTAAAATGATGGTAAGCGGTTACCGTAGCCTATGAACGTTTGCAATACATGAAAGACATGAGATTTAAAGTCTCAAATGTACAGAAATTTCTCTGGCTACAGTAGTGCTCTTCAAACTGAAACATAGTAGTGCATAATTTGCACATTACTACTAAGCGGCAGAATAAAATATGGTCCAACGGTGGTACCCGCCTATAAGGCTCTGGCAATAAGAAGCCTACTATTAGTATGTATAATATATTTGCTGCGTATTTTCGTAGTTTAAAGGTGATTAATGTATAGTTACCCCGCCCCAGCCGAGTGCCCTGGCGAGGTCATTGCCGGTTCCTAATGGAAGCACGCCGACTGCCGGACGAGACCCGATGCGGTCAAGCACGCTCAGCACCCAGCCTACAGTGCCATCACCACCGCACGCCAACACACGTAGATTCGGCACCTTGCGGAAGAGTTCCAATCTGCAATAATATCACAATTATAAATATGCTACTAACCAAATTTCGACCACAGTGGCCAATCTATATTATAATTATATTATATATATTATATTAATCTCGACGGATACTAGCCATGGGTACGGGAGACCTTATAGTGCACAAACACAGGTGCACTTTTTATTCCTTTACGTTCATAGTCCGATGGGACGGCAATCCGATTCAACCGTAGAGAGATCAGATGTTACGCGGGTATGGATCTATTAAAATTTCTTGACAGATTATTTTTGGTCCGACCCGAAAATCGAACTCGGGAATTCGGAATCAGCAGGCGTATTACGACTATTAAACTATCAAGACAGTTAATATCACAATAAGCCTTCCATCAGCAAAACTAACACATATCTAACTTGCTCTAGATTTCAAGTAAATTTTCGTAGGCGGAGATATTACGATATTGCAGTGGCTAATAATCGCAGAGCTTTTATTTAAAGAATTCCGTTAGACTTTCTGTCAATTGTATTGGAAATCAGGACAATGAACTTAGGATGTTCGATATTCACCTACATAATCAGTATTGCAGTTTCGTCCCACGAACGAATCAATACTATCTAAAAATAAGCTTTTGAAATTAATTACCTAACGATATCGTGGGACAACTTCCATATGGCCACCTTCTGTACGCTTAGATCTTTTACTAGAAACTACTCAACTAGAAACTACTATTTTAATGCAGTTTAATAACAGCAATAAGTAGATGCTTATATCCTTACTAATATAATAAATGTGAAAGTTTGTAAGAATGGATGGATGGATGGATGGATGGATGTTTGTTACTCTTTCACGTAAAAACTACTGAACGGATCTGGATGAAATTTGGCAAAGAGATAGATTATGGTCTGGAATAACACATAGGCTACTTTTTGCAGCGATAACCGACATCCACGCGTGCGGAGCCGCGGGCAACAGCTAGTGTATAATAAATGCATACTATAGTTGAGATAAGTCAAGAAAATCAAAGCGAAGCGGGGGCGGGTCGCTAGTTATAGATAAATTACACCCACATACAGAACAAAGATTCGTATTTCATATACGAGTATTTATTATACTAGTATAAGTATTTTGTCTTGAGTGGGATTGGAACCCACGAACTTAGTAATCAGGGACACTAGCCACTTGTCCAATTATACCTATTGTCTTGCATTCATCGTTAAATCAGACTTTCAATGTTGTTATGATCAATCAGTATCAAATACGATTTATTCAATTTTGTAACTGTCAAAATTCAAATCTGTGTTCCACGACAATATTTTATAACTGATTTATTCGAAATAAAATTGATAAAAACAGACATTGTTTCATTTATTAATCCATCAATCTTATAAGATTGATGGATTAATAAATTAATATTTACAAGCTCCATATCTAAATCTAATAAAGAATGAGTTACTGCATTAATACCCCAACAGGTACGAAAAAGCTTTAGTCGCAATGAAGATGCCCAATTCTTAGTGCCCATTAGCCTGACGATCCCTGTAAACGTTTAGTTGAGACCAAACAAGCTAAATCATGCAACAAGCCTTGGCTTGGACATTTTAATGGGTCAAATCATTATTGGCTTTGTCGGGCCTCTGAGTGGAGGTAGTTAGAGCTCGTTCTGCCTTATCCCATTCTTATTGTGTGTGTTATGCGTGTTATTGCAACGGAAAACGAATATAGTTAAGGCCTAGGCCATGAAAAGTATAAAGTAAATTAGTAAAAATATATAAATTACCCTGGTCCAGGACCACCTTGAGTGAGATCAAAAACTTGACGAGGATTCAGCAGCCACTGGAACTTCTGCAATAGTTTAGCTCCTTGGTTTCCACCACTCTTGGGATTGATAAAAACTAGTACAGGCTTAACATTCGCCGTAGGAATTGGTTTTATCACAAATGTCTTTTGTTCATTCTTCGATTCCTTTCCTTTTTTCTTAGAAGCACTCTTTTTCTTAGGCGATTTTCTTAACGATGATTTGAAGCTGCCCTTTCTTGGTAATTTAACAATCCACGACGGAGGTACTATGATGGTCGATTGCGATCCTATAGAAGATAACAAATTATTCGACATAATTAAAATTGTTTGAAAGTTAGACAGTAATGCGTAAAGTTTGGGAACAATTATACAGTACCTAATAAACATTCCTCGCCTATTCGATGAAGATTGAAGCAACTCTCCTTGTTGTGGTACGCGTCTTTACACCACGAACAACTCAAGGCCACGATCTCTTTCGAGCTGAAGGATAACTTCGCTTGTAACGACTGTCAAATAAAATTATCATAGTAAATTAACCGTTCTAATATCGCACCTACAGTGAAATAGTCTGTTTTGCAATTTTTATTTTATTCTAATAACGGTTTGGTTCAAAATTGCCAAATGACATTTCTCAACTTACGCCTTTCTTCTACTGAGGGTGCTTCTATTTCCATAATTGTATTGGTAAGCTACAATGAAATCTAAATGAAAAGCAAGCAACTTAGATGAGACAGGTTGTATGTAATTCACACACATTCCTGAAACGTGTGCGTTTGATATAGGTAATATATTACTTATGTAGGTTATATATTACATAGGTACTTACATATAAAAATCAATATATTTCTTTTTTTATATATAACAAAGCGATTTTTACGTTTAGTGCCAAATTTTGTATGGATTTTTAAAAAGAAAATTAATTGACTGATATTAATATATTTTTATGAATTGAATTTCAATAAGTCTGTGTTATTTTAAATAAGAACAAGTTCAGAAATGCGAACTAATAGAGATGTTATTATAAATTGAATACTTATTTCGATGACATAACTTTAAAAAAGAAAAAGACAAAATCAATTATACTTAAAAACACCTTTAAAGAAAAGAAAGGAAAGTTCAAATAAATGTAATTTCTCTACTCTACACTAAAGTGTCTTTCAGGGACCTGTATTTTAAATTACTTTTATACTATATTTTATACTATATAACATTAACTATGCAGAAGAGAGAAGAATACCCAAGAGGGAGAGAATAACATGAGAAATACTATAAAAGAAAAGTTAATCCTTATTCTTTTAATAACCCTACTAATATAATTGCAGAAGTTCGGGTCCTCAATCACGCTAGAATGACTGAATGGATCAGGATGAAATTTGGCAGAGATAGATAGCACTTTTGATTTTTATCCTGGAAAATAAACAGTTCCTGTGGGATAGACAGCATGGTTGGTTCAGTCGCTTAAGTGAATAACTCGCCATTTATTACTGAGCGGCGTGTTGTGGGTTCAAACACGGGACAAAATGTTGTGAGATTCATAAATGATTGTCTCGAGTCTGGGTGTAATTTTGTGTCCGTTAATTCTATGTTTGTTAAGTCTCCCGTTACACAGGGCTTGGTCCCTAGTGCGGGTGTTGTCTTTAAAAAAAGAGAAGGAAAAAGAAGATATTTTTTGTGTTTTCTATCTAGTATTACAATAAATATTAACATCCCTATTAGCCACGCGGTAGTTAGCACATAACCACCGTGCATCACGTGTCATGTCCAGATACGCACGTTCACATCACCATCTACTCCTATAGCCTTGTCTACATTGTCCTGTGTTGGTATGCACCATCGACAGCAGCCCCGCCAGAATGACTGTGACAACAAAACCATGCAACACACATGCAACATGAATATAATGTAACCAAATGAACAAACACATAAGCAACATAAAACTTTAATCACTACATGATATACCTTACGTTGTTACTATTTTATTGTACCAATTTTGTATGATAATAAAGTTTAACCATGCGTTGTTTCTAACAATAACATAACGACGTAACATAGCATATCACTGCCTTGTTTCTGAAGTAAGTTAGGGTATATTATAGAATTGTTTTTTTTTATTCAATTTTTTTAAGAAGCTAGAAAGTTTGAAAAGACTAAATTTAAATTTAAAGGAAAATTAAAGAACTAAAATTTTGAGTCTATTCATATCTAAAAGAATTTTAGACTGAGTCTCTCCAAGGATAGTGCTCATTTTACAATGATAATTCCGTTAACACTCATTTTAATAATTATTTAAGTACATAATTTAGTTGATTTTATAACGTTATTTGTAATAATAAACCATCTACAAAGACTCAGTTCAGCTTAAAGAACTTAAAAGGACTCAAAAGATTCTAAAGAACGTCGAGGTGACGAGAATTAACGCCCCATGCGACGCATAGCTTAAAGTTCACGTGTGACATCGCATCGGATCGCGTCGCATTTCAAATGTGTGTGGTCGACTTTATGAAAACACGGTCCGATACATGGTTTGCAAACCATCCTATAAAACATGAATTATTTAGACTTCCTCGTAAAAAAATCCTTCACAGAATTAGACTGAACAACGCATAATTAGATTATTTAATTGAGTAAACACCAAAGGGTACGAAGTAAAAATAACATTACGTAAAAGCTTTTTACAATAACAGTGATACGGGATAATATATTTTCTTAAATAATATTTAGGTGGCAAACAAGAATATGACGCGCCTGTTGGTAAGCAATTATCTATAGAAGATTACAACATGCACACTGGCTGTAGTTTTGTGTAAGGTCTTTCCCTAGCCAGGCTTGCTTGCGTGTATGATGCCCTACAATAATTTAAACAATAACAGCGATACTGAATATAATTATAATGGTATATAATATAAAAACAAACAATAGTTGAGAGAACAAAAAGTAGAAAATATATATTTGTTCCGCTTGAAATCGCGTGGGTAATACAAACGAACAATATGGTAACACGTCATTAAAAATGGAGTTTTAATTTCATGTCGAGCAGAGTATGCTTGCGGCTTGTGACGTGTCGCATGCAATAATCTTTTTACTCCACACGAGACTGCACCGACACGACAGCGACAGTCGAAATCAACACACGTTAAAATAAGTTGAAAAGAACTCCTTAGGTGGCAAACAAGCATACGAGCCGCTTACCGGTAAGCAGTTATCGTGGTCTATTTATTATAGCCGGCAAACATCTTGAACAATAATGGGCGTATTTCACGCATGTGCACAGTGATGCAGCCAATTGCAGTCGTGCTGCAAGATGCAAAGTTTGACAGCATTAACCAATTACGTGAATCCCTTAATCGTATGATTGGTTTATTGTACGCACGTACCACCAAAAAGTATGAACACAAAGAGACAAAACTTTGTATAATTCGTCAATGTTTGTACTTGAAATAAACATTGGGTACATACAAATCACGGACATACATACATATATTACATATGTATGTATGTCCGTGATTTGTATGTTTGTAATGTCCCCCGCAACACAGGGCTTATTCTCTAGTTCAGGAGTTGTCTTTCTAAAAGCAAAAAATAGAAATAAATAATAGACGGACATAAATACACATATGTACTAAGAACAAAAAAATATGGATCACAGGTTTCGTTCCGTATAGGAATCGTACCCAACACATTCGGTGTGATGTTGGTAGTTAACCACTAGACATCACGAGCAGTCTCATATCTATATTAATCTATGTACTAACATATAAATTACTTTTACTGTAACATTCACCAGTCGTATTCCGTATCGCAATATTGAAAATATGTTTGTATTACATTTTCTATCACAGTGTGTGTGTAAATGGATGGCGGTTGGCGTCCGCACTGTGATTGACATCTGAGTCGACGCGACACGTTAAGCTTCACTTGTCGTTGCATAAATTCTATTTGTACGAGTTATTCCCCTAAAAGCCAGTGCATTATGAGACTACCGGTTGGGATACTTTCCCACTACACTCCCACGTAATGTTTTATACAAATTAAAAATGAATTTGATTTTTCATTTAAACTTATTTCATAGAAGTTTTTATGACGCTTTTTTTTACGAGGAAAATTTGATTTTTCATTTAAACTTATTTCATCGATAAACCTATAAAATAAGTTTAAATGAAAAATCAAATTTTCCTAGTAAAAAAACCTTTACAGAATTGGACTGAATAACGCATAATTAGATTATTTAATTGAGTAAACATCAAATGGAATGAAGTAAAAATAACATTACGTAAAAGCTTTTTACAATTACAGTGATACGGGATACTTATTATTATATATTTTTGTAATATTTCGATGGCAAACAAGAATATTGTCCGCCTGATGGTAAGCAATTAGCGTAGCCTATGGAAGACTGCAAAATACAAACTGGCTGTAGTTTTGTATATGGTCAAAACAAATTAAAAAATAATTGATTTTTCATTTAAACTTATTTCATAGTATAAATAAGTTATAATGAAAAATCAAATTCTTTTTGAATTTGTATAAAACATTACGTACAATTATAATCACCACTGGTTCAGACTTTCCATTTAAACCCAAGTATAGTTTGTGTGTCATTTAATGTAAGCCTGTGGGCACATTTGCGTCACTACGCCAACGCACCCTAACGAGCAGTAGAGCAAACTGAATCTATACTAACATGTAACTGGCTACGTAATGCAATGAAACTCTCAAACTAATCCGGACCAGGTAGCTAAGGAATATTAGATAGTTAATTAATACCTAGTCTATATCCTAGTAGGTGTTTTATCCACCCACCTGCAATATTCTCTTCAAAGATTCAATCTACAGGTTGTTTTATTTACAAATAAGATTATGGGAGTAAAACTCCTACGCAATCATTGTGAATATGGCCTTTTCTATTATGTAGGTATTGTACTTATGCGGAATTTTAATTGTTAAATAAATAAGGAACTAGTAAAAATACTCAGTAATAATAATAGCCTCCTCGAAGAATTTAGATTGAGGCGCCTATTTTTGAAAGATATTAGCCATTTGCGCGGGAAATATTATAGTACACAAGTCTGTGCACAAACAGACCTGTATCCCTCACCCTCATGGTATACATATTATTTTTTAATGTATGTACTATTGCACTTATATTTAAAATCTTTATTAAAATAATGCATATTAATATAGGATAGCATTGCAAAGAACCTCCAACTTACAGGAGACCACAGCCAAATGTTAAGAGGGATTGCCACTCGCGAGTGTTATGAAAATTCATTCTTAACACACACATATATAGTCTATTGTATTAACATGAATCTATTCTCCCATATTCCTAGGCTCAAAATCCAGGAAGGAAAATCAGGAATACTTTTGTATGGAAAATGGGCAGTGGCAATCGCTCTTAATGTGTGTCTTAAAACTATTAAATAATCCGGGACGATTAACTAACGCTGGGATTGCTCATTAATATGTATGACACACAGCACACGTGGTAGAGAAGTCGTCGTGCAATCACAATTCTAGAACTTACTTAGACGAAGCCATTACATTGAAAGTCCTTTGCTCGGGTCAGTTAATTGTGTCTTTAATAATGAAGTAACTACGTATACGTTGTAGAGGAATTTACTGCTTCGATGGTCTCGAATTGCTGATCACTAGGTCTCGGATTCGATTCCCGGGTCGGGCCAAAAATATATATTTGGTATTTCTATGAAGAAATTCACAATAAATGCCCGAAGTGTCTGTATGTTTGACACCTAAGAAGCAAAAAATAATGGTAAGAAATGAATAAGTCGACGATGAAGTATGTTTGCTTAAGAGGAATCTTTTCACTTGCGTTTTGAGTACTCTCATATTATACTCGTCAAGAAACACTGGCTCTGACATATTGTTCCATTTCTTCGTTGTGCGCATTATGAAGGTGGAAAACCAAGCGCTTTGTTAGTAAAATAGAAACGTTAATTACCTATATTGACAGCATGGTTGGATCAGTAGCTTAAACAGTTACCTCGCCATTTACCATTGTGCGGCGTGTTTTGGATTCGATCCCCACATTGACAATTTTTTTTTATTGCCAATTTGGCAGACGAGCCAGTAAGTCAGTTGGTAGTAACTACCACTCATGGATTTCAGTCAGTAATGCCAGTGAGCCAGCCAAATTGTGATCCACAAATGGTGTACTTTGTGTCCATAAATTATATTATTATGTTTTATGTATTTGTAAAGTCCCTTGCGATACAGGGCTTGTTTTCTAGTACGAGGAGTTGTCTTTTAAAGTAACAAAAATGTAGCAAAAGTGTCCGTTTAAATATATGTTTGTAAGTCCATCGCAATGTATTGTGACTCCCGTACCACAGAACAAGCCGGGCGGGAGTTATCTTTTTACAAGCTTTTATTTAGCTTGCAATGTATGTTAGTTAGTTTGTTAGTTAGTTTGTATGTTAGCAAATCTTGTGAGCTAGATTTGAAGTACTTCCCGCTGTTCGATGGAGCTGAAATTTGGTATACCTACGTAACTTCGGTGACAATGCAATAATATGGTACCATGGAGCTGGTCTGATGATGCAGTCGGAGGATGGCCATAGGAACTCTTCAACGAAACAAGATAGCCGCGTCGGGTTTGAGTGTTTTTTTTTTATTTATCTTGACAAGTACTATTTTCTTAGATGGGTGTTTAAGAAGTGATGATAAAGTCGAAAGGTGGTCATGGTAACTCTTCAACGAAACAAGATAGCCGTGTCGTGTTTGGGTCTTTTGTATTTATCTTGACGAATATTATATTCGTAGGTGGGTGTTCAGAACGTGATGATGAAGTCGCAAGGTGGCTACGGCAACTTTTCAACAAAACAAGATAGCGGTGTCGTGTTTGGGTGTTTTGGATTTATCTTGATGAGTATTATATACCTAGATGGATGTTTAGGACGTGACGATGAAGTCGGAAGATGGCTCTGATGAACTCTTTAATTAAACAAGATAGCCGCGTCCTTTTTGGATTTGTTGATATAGACTCATGGCTAATATATTTTTAGGTAGAGTTCAGTGTGTGATGATGATGTTCAAAGGTAGTCATAGAAACTTTTCAACGAAACAATACGGCTGTATTGTGTCGTGTTTGGGCTCTTTTAAGAATATTTAATGCATAAACACCAATGTATTACATAAATACACTATAAAAGCTTGTATTTAAAAATATTTTTTAACTTATTAAAAGTAACAATATCATATAAAGGTGGCAAGGGAGTCACTGTTTATCTAATAGCAACATTCATAAAATATAATGTTACAATTATTTCGAATGGCATCACTGTTATATACATAAATGTTATTTTTATATTCGTTCCCAAAACTACTATAAATTAAAATATATTAAATATATGTACTTAAGCCGAATTCGATGCAAAATAAATGTAAACAATTTTAAACTTAATAATTTTAAATCGTTCAATAATTTAAACGTATAAGCAGGTACCTACACCATTATTTTGTATAGAAATTGGCTTAAAGTTATTTAAATTATAATGTAAATATGCAAAATAATGTATGGAAACTAATATGAATTTAATGGTACCCAAAACTAAAATGCTACTACAATGACCAAATTATTATATTATAAATATTTCGAGTCACACATGTTACAAAACACACAAATTTTAACACAACACCAATACCAAAACATCATAACCAAAACGGATTCTTTGTAACTCATTAGAACTCTTTTATACAAACGCTTTGTTCAAAATAATTTATTCAATTACTTTGAAAATAATATACTTATTATGACTAGAGATGATTGTATGACGGTACGATAGTACAATAACCTAATTGTATGAATAAAATATTTTTTTATGCACACGTCATCTATACTATATTATAAAGAGGTTTGTGACGTTGTAAGGGGGTAATCTCTGGTTTCTCCTGTACCAATTTCGAAAATTCTTTTACCAATAGAAATCCACGTTATTTGTGAGTGACTTAGGCTATATTTTACTGACAAAAACATTACGGGACCCCGGGAAATACGATCCGCGCAAAGCCGGGGCGGGCGGCTAGTACAATTAAATATATTTCTTATAAATTATACCAATTTATAATTGCCAGAAATATACTTTGTATATAATATATTATACAGCGCCGACTTCGCCCGGGTGGAACTATTTTTTATCCGTTTATGGATTGCATATACAAATATCCTTTTTTAGCGAATGCTGACGTTTTAAATTAGTCAAAATAATCCAATGTTTCACAACTGAGCTTTCTAGAATTATTTGGTTGTATATTGATCGTCAGTCAGAACAAACGTTTTATGTACATAATTATGATAATCCATGTGTAATAAATATTATCGTCCTTTGTAGGTGATAGTATATTATATAAAACGAAAGCACTTTAGGTATAAACATGTGATTTCCTAAGAAAATATCAACGAACCAAATATCTATTGTTAGATGAGAAAAACATTTTCTTACCTGTTGTTGTAATCTTCGAATTCTATAGGTACAAAAATGTTCCTTTCAGAATTGTATTCACGAATACTTGGAAAAGTTTTTCTTTTACAAATAAGCCACTTCGGGTACAACTAATACTAATAGCTCCGAAGACATTCTTAAGCTTTAGACTTTGTTTACAAAACAGTTTGTTATTCGCTTTACATTCAACAAAGTTTTGAGCCGTAAACAGAAAAAGTTGAAGGTTATTGTAAAACAATCATCTCGAGTCTCGTCTATATGCTAAAAAAATACTTTACATTTCATAATGTTCTAATATCAAACCGTCCGTTTTGATTATGAGTTTTCTTTTGACATAATCACTCTTTATATAGCGTCACCACTTCGACATTTAAAAGGCTTTGAGTGAGTGTACAATTAGCGCCTTAGTTAGGGGCATTTGGTCTCAGGGCCTATATTTTTTTGCTCGTTGCACCCGTAATACGTGCCCGTGGTCTAGCCGTAACTAAGGCGCTGCGTACAATAGGGTATTTGACAATAAAGGAACTATTAATCAGTAACAACTATTCTTAATTAAAGTCAAAGAAGTTACAAGCTTTAAAATTTATTGAATCGGGGTATTGCTGCCCCGTTGCCGCAAAACACACATCGGTATTACAAAACTGTCAAATATAATAGAATTCTTGTAACTTACTTTTCAAGTAATAAAATTTTGGTTTCACTTTTCAATATAATTTTAATTGAAAGAATAGTCAAATACCCTATTTAGTACTTAAATAACGTCAAGATCACCATGTGCCATAACACTCAAAGCTCGTAATTTCATTGACAAGGTTGGAGCCGTAAAGCGATAATAACGACACTTACCTTACAGCAAGCCTTGCACTTGCCCTTCTCAGATCGTCGGTGGACCCAATGGTGATGTGTGATGGTTTGTTCTCGGTACTGCCGTACGCCCACGTCGCGGAAGGTCGGTTTGCACGTGAATTGCACGCGGTCCATTAAGATGTCGATGCACGCAGTGTGCGCTACGATCTTGCACGCCGAACATTTCATCCGGGAACCATGTTTCTGTGAAAAGAGAACATTAATATTAACTAATTTTACTACTGCGTCTCTGAAGTAAATGAATATTTTATTGACTGCCCCGGTATTACTGCTATGTAGCCGTCCCGAGATAAATTATTTTTTAAGAACTAGAGAAGGGGTCCATACAAGTGAGCAAGCCCGACTGGGGAGGGACCTTCACCTTACAGAAGACCACAACTAAATAATTACACACAGCGGTGTAGTAGGTTTTTCTGCACCTATCACAAAACCCTGATGTTTTAATTTTTGGCTCTGGTATTATAAGTTCATAGACTACGGTATCTTACCATTAAGGGAGCTGTATGCTTGGTTGCCACCTAGGTAGTATAAAAAAATATAACTATTTTTATCTTTACCTATCTATATATATATTAGTACAGGTCGGGTCAGTTTCGGGTCATCCATAATGGAACCAAAACTTTTATCTTATGTGATTGTAACTTGAGAACTCGCAGCTAAATGGCTATCACGTAGAATGATTGATCAGTGGGAAAACGGTCTTGCTATTTTTCCTTACTGGAATAACCGAAATATGTGAGTGGATATATAAAAATGATTGTTTATGACGAATCACAAAAATGTATCTACTTTTTTTTACTTTTCTTCACGAGTTATGTTCCATTATGGTTAAGCATTAGACGACACTTCATTACTACTAAGCATTTTTTTGTAAATAACATTAGGCCCCCAGTTAGGTGGACCTGAAAAGGAAATATGTGTATTGGTATCCATCTCAACCAAAAGATGTTCAATGCTATTAGCATTATGTAGTTCATTACATTTTATTTTGCGCAGTGTTATATGAAATTTAAGAAAATTGCAATAGAAATAAAATGTTGTGTTTATTGAAGTCAATAATTGAAGAAACGGTCGGTTTCCACGTCGACATTTCCCTCAATTAAATATAAAATGCGACGTGTATTTCTTTAATTGCTTTCATCATGAACATATTGGCAACATAATTACGCGTAATTCATAAATTTAACAGCAATTTATTAAAGGTCGCAAGGATTTAACAAGGTCAAAATGAACCTCGACACATAATCGTTGGTGTCACCTCATGAATCGAATAAAAAAGAACGACTTTAATTTAGATTTTTTGGTTATCAAATATTTTTTTCTTTCACCCTTTTTGTTGGCATAAAAGGGTGACACCTAATCGCGATTCTCAGGGTGACACCTAGGGTGGTTGTCCCCGCCGTCAGTCTACATGAGATCATAGCACACAGTGGTACAAAGCAATGTTTTACATGGCGAATAATAGCATAGCAAATAATCACCGTGTTCAAACATGAATTTCACGTGTGTCATTACGAAAGACGTGAATTCTGCTTTATGTATATAAGTAATATGTTTCTGTTATGTACAAAACAAATAGGTACTATACGACGACATTATTATTAGATACGGTTTATTAGTCTATTTCGGAGTGTGTTCATTTTCAGAGCAAACAAGACGACTAATTTATTATCTAATTAGAACTTTCGAAATATATTAAGTGCTTCTATTTCGTCACTAGATATGGGCGAGGTAAGGTGATAGGGCACGAAGATTGATCCGCAATCAGAAGTGCTTCATTTTCTTAGACTCGCGTAGCTCTGGTTAAAAAGGCTAGCGGAGCTAGGGATGTAGGTATGCGAGAAATTTAAGAAAAATAGTTTAGGGAACTTAGACCGTTGTCTCTGCTATCCTCATCTCACTACATCATAACTATTTACTCGTATCTGTATTATAAAGTAACACTTACAAAGGATAGCCAAAATAATGTAAGACGATTTATATCGCTGATAAGTATGACAAGAACTATGACAAGAACTAGCAGCTTATCTTTTCATCGCTAGATACTCGTGGTTACAAACCTTTTACAAATAACAATAATGGTAACAGTTTAAAACACTATACTCATTAATCATATATATAAAATCGTTTGTCTACACTGACGATTAACTCACACACAGCCAAAACTACTAAGAAATATGGGCTCATTTATTAAAGGTCGCTAATAGGGTAAGAAAATTGGGCTGGATCTTTAGGACTTTGAGGCATATTGTTCCAAGAAACTCAATTATTAATCCTAAATTTCCTAGAAACGTGCTAAACGAGATATATACAGCTCTGGTACAGACTGTATTGATGTACTGCATCCCTGTTTGGGGCGGTTCAGCTAAATCTTATTATATAGACGTCGAGCGAGCAAAACGTGCACTAATTAAAACTATGTACTTCAAAAAGATCACATACCCTACCGATGCCACGATGAACTTTACCAAATAAGTGATTTACTCACGGTTAGAAACCTGTACATAATTCAGACAGTTATGAAAAACATAGATCCCTAATACGTGACCCAGCCATAATGTCCAAAAGGAGGAAAGACATTATTGTGTAAATCCCCCAAACCATGACCATGTTTGCGTGTAAGCAACTTCATAAACGTTCGGTCTTGTTATACAATAAGATCAATAAAATTGTATATATATACATATATATCCTAAAAAACAATACGAAATTAAAAGAACGTTAGTCAGCTGGATAAAATCACTTTCGTATGATGAAACCGAGGCTCTGTTGATATGGAAGAGCGGAATCCTCTAACACAGGCATTGTTATGCCTAAAAGAGGACTCGGAGCACTAATTTTAAATGTACTTTTTTATAAAAACAATAAATAAATTATTATTATCCTTACTAATATTATAAATGTGAAAGTTTGTAAGAATGGATGGATGGATGGATGGATGTTTGTTACTCTTTCACGTAAAAACTGATCTGGATGAAATTTGGCACACAGATAGATTATGGTCTGGAATAACACATAGGCTTTTTTTACAGCGATAACCGACATCCACGCGGGCGGAGCCGCGGGCAACAGCTAGTTATTTATAAAATTCAATCCCTAAACTGGTACTAAATAGCCTATCCCAATCGAAGTCGGGGCGGGCCACTAGTTAATTATAATCAATTTGTACTGACGAACAGAGGCTTTTAATCGAGCTACAGAAATTCGCGGTAAATTTAACAGCGGTGTGGTTACACTGACTACTAATCGAAAATTCGACACCTGTTAACACCGATCGATCGATACTTTCGTTATAAGAGTAATGAGTTACCAGGTGGATGTTATCCTTTCATCTAACCTAAGTGGTCTTTTATCGAATCTAAAGATGACAAAGGTGGCGTTGTAATAGACGAAGTGCAGGCGGCAATTTAACTTTGGTTAACATAAATACATAATTGTGTCATATTAACCGGAGAAGACACTTACGCCTGCAACACAGTTATTACTAGTGCAGGAGTTAGGAAATTCTTAAAAATGTTAAAAATGCTTATGTCAATAAAAAAATTGAATTGAAGTAAAGAACTTAAACTAAGGTAATATGAACACTAAAATTATTTTACTCTTCAAAATCATTGTCAAAAGATTTTATCTTATTTCCCGTCCATAACTCACTTAGCATTGCAATTCTTCTTTTGCATAAAAATGTTCTCATTTTGCTACAAATATAAATTTACGAGGTTAGTATGCCGATCCCCTTCGGCCGCCTACGAAACTGGAGTTACGTAACTAGTTACTAACT
Organism: Trisateles emortualis; assembly: GCA_947095525.1. Classification (NCBI taxonomy): domain Eukaryota; kingdom Metazoa; phylum Arthropoda; class Insecta; order Lepidoptera; family Erebidae; genus Trisateles; species Trisateles emortualis. Next base: position 8,043,224 of record OX352736.1, on the reverse strand, counting down.
AAACATAATTCATCCTTGTACGATACCAGTTACGTAGGAATAGGTTTTTTTCTTTATACGACACTTGGTTATGTTGTTACGAATAACACATAATTCTTCCATGTACGATACTGGTATTCTAGACAGACGGACAAACAGACACACAGCCTGACTGACAGACCGACAACAAAGTGATCTTATATGGGTTGTTTTTTACAAGCTTTTATTTAGCTTGCAATGTATAAGTTTGTTAGTTAGTTTGTATGATAGCAAATCTTGTGAGCTAGATTTGAAGTACTTCCCGGTGTTTGATGGAGCTGAAATTTGGTATACCTACGTAACTTCGGTGACAATGCAATAATATGGTACCATGGAGCTGGTCTGATGATGCAGTCGGAGGATGGCCATAGGAACTCTTCAAAGAAACAAGATAGCCGCGTCGTTTGAGTGTTTTGGATTTATCTAGACGAGAACTATATTATTAGATGGGTGTTCAGGACAAGATGGTGAAGCCGAAAGGTGGCCATAGCAATTCTTCAACGAAACAAGATAGCCGTGTCGTGTTTGGGTGTTTTGAATTTATATTGACGAGTACTATTTTCTTAGATTGGGGTTTGTGATATTCGCCCTAACTGTCTTCTTGAACGAGTTATGTCAGAAGAATTAAAAATTCCCGCCCTGTAACTAACTTCAAGCATAGTAACTATTTAGTAATCTGTGCTTCAAGTTTCCTGCTTAGAGATGGGCGGGTGGGTAAAAATCGGGTGGGTAAAAATGGGAAGGAAAGGTAAGAATGGGTAAAAATTGATTTTTACCCATTTTTACCCGGTATGTATTAAAAATACCGGGTATAAATTAATTCAGTATGTAATTTGGTTAATTTTCATATTAAAAAGACTGTAAAATGCCTTTTTGTATTTATCTTGACGTGTACTATATTCCGAGATGGGTGTTTAGGACGTGGTGATGAAGTTGGAAGGTGGCCATGGCAACTCTTCAACGAAACAAGATAGATATGTCGTATTTTGGATTTATTTTGACTTGTACTTATAGTACTCGTCAAAATAAATTCAAAATACGACATATTCATAATTCCTAGGTGGGTGCTCAGGATTGATGATGAAGTCGGAAGGTGGCCATGGCAACTCTTCAACGAAACAAGATAGTCATATCGTATTTTAGAGTTTTGGATTGTTTCTGACGAGTACTATATTCCTGTTCAGGATTGATGATAATGTCGGAAAGTGGCCATGGCAACTCTTCAACGAAACAAGATAGCCGTGTCGTGTTTGGGTATTTTGGATTTATCTTGACGAGTACTATGTTCCTGTTCAGGATTGATGATAATGTCGGAAAGTGGCCATGGCAACTCTTCAACGAAACACGATAGCCGTGTCGTGTTTGGGTATTTTGGATTTATCTTGACGAGTACTATGTTCCTGTTCAGGATTGATGATAATGTCGGAAAGTGGCCATGGCAACTCTTCAACGAAACACGATAGCCGTGTCGTGTTTGGGTATTTTGGATTTATCTTGACGAGTACTATGTTCCTGTTCAGGATTGATGATAATGTCGGAAAGTGGCCATGGCAACTCTTCAACGAAACAAGATAGCCGTGTCGTGTTCGGGTGTTTTAGATTTATCTTGACGAGTACTATATTCCTAGATGGGTGTTCATGACGTGATGATGAAGTCGGAAAGTGGCCATGGCAACTCTTCAATGAAACAAGATACCCGTGTCGTGTTTCGGTATTTTGGATTTATCTTGACGAGTACTATATTCCTAGATGGGCGTTCAGGATTGATAATGAAGTCGAAAGGTAGCCATAGCAACTCTTTCACGAAACAAGGTATCCGTGTCGTGTTCGGGTGTTTTGGATTAATCTTGACGAGTACTATATTCCTAGGTTCAGGACATGATGATGAAGTCGGAAGGTGGCCATGGCAACTCTTCAACGAAACAAGATAGTCATGTCGTGTTTGGATGATTTGGATTTATCTTGACGAGTACCATATACCTAGATGGGTGTTCAGGATTGATGATAAAGTTGAAAGATGGCCATGGCAACTTTTCAACGAAATAAGATAGCCGTGTCGTGTTTGAGTATTTTGGATTTAGAATTTGAAGAGTACTATATTCGTAGGTGGGTGTTTAGGACGTGACCATAAAGTCGGAAGGTGGCCATGGTAACTCTTCAACGAAACAAGATAGCCGCGTTGTTTTACGATTTGTTGATTTATCTAGACGGCTAATATAATTCCAGGAGGTGTTTAGCGTGTGATGATGATGTTCAAAGATAGTCATAGGAACTTTTCAATGAAACAAGACAGCTGCGTCGTGTTTGAGATCTTTTTAAGAATATTTAATGCATTTACACAAAAATTAAATAAATAAATACACTATTAAAGCTTGTATTTTTTTTTAAATATCGTCGGTCTCTACGTACGAGATTAAAATAATGATTTATATAATTGCAGAAAAAAACATGAGTTATTTTGTAATATCATTTTCATTTTAATATGATGCTTGGATGATACCCTCTGTAATCTATACTAATATTATAAAGCTGAAGAGTTTGTTTGTTTGGTTGAACGCGCTAATCTCAGAAAGTACTGGTTGGATTAGAAAAAATAGTTTTGTTGAATAGTGCAGGCAGGCTATAGGCCATATAACATCACGCTGTGATCAATAGGAGCGGAGCAGTTGTGAGATATGTTGCAAAATCGGGGAAAATATTCCAAATTACCACGCGGACGAAGTCGCGGGCGACCCCTAGTGATATAATATAGTAAGATCTCATTGCAAAAATGATATATTTTTATTTAAAATTCAGAGATGACCGTTTGTGAGCTGAAATTTAATATTCTTTACTCAGTCACGTCTGACATGTCAGCTTTTACACAAGAGATTAATATCAATATATGAATCAAAATCATTTTATTGTGTTAAAATTTAAGGAAATAGCACTAAATAGACTAAGTAGGTAACCTAATAACATTTTTTTACAACGCGTGAACGTGAATGTCGATGAATTACCTAAGAGAAAATAAACGATGTCATATGTGACATACCCGCATTTACGCAGAGATGCGCGCGCGCTTTTTAGAACATTTATGTCCTCATCAACGACACTAATTCTTTTAATTTACTACACATGTCATAATTTACGTTTATAGTATCTAGTAAACTATATCATAGATTTAAAAAAGCAATATGTGATAACCTGAATCAATTTATGCAATAAAAAATGGCTTTTTCGACATGCCGCTTTGTACGTAGGGACCGTCGAGATAAACTTATTTATTATTTAACACAAATTTATTGCATTGCGTATTTAATTTTATAGTTTATGAATCCGAAAAATCAGATCATGAATAGAAAATTATTGTAGGTATAAAGTAGATACAAACGTGTCTCTTTTAGGTACTGAAATTAGTTTACGTTTAAAATATTTATTTTTCTTTCTTTCTTTCTTTTCTATCTTGAATATTTTTTATGAACATTATCAGCATGTTATATAATTACATGGAAAGTTCTTCATTTTAATTAATACCCGGTAAAAATTAAAAATGGGTGGGTAAAAATGGGTATAAATGGAAATTTTCCCGAAGGTCGGAAATTTACCGGGTAGACGCCCATCTCTATTCCTGCTACGTAACCAAGTGTCGTATAAAGAAAAAAACCTATTCCTACGTAACTGGTATCGTACAAGGACGAATTATGTTTAGTTAGTAACTAGTTACGTAACTCCAGTTTCGTAGGCGGCCGAAGGGTGCCGATCACGTCTACCAAGCAAATGCCTTGGCGGCCTTAAGTCCCAGTGCCGCTGAATTGTTGAATGCCTTCGAAATAAATACACTCATCAGAAATGTCAGGGGAGTTAGCCGACTGAATATTTATGTTTTTGTTTAAGACATTGTGTAAGAAGGGTATTTAGGGTAACCCAAAGGGAAGTATCATACGACCCTTAGAGTTAAGCTTCTAATAGACGCTACGTACGCACATATACACTGGATTCCATTTCCACTCAAAATAAAATGTGTTATAATTACTTAACTTTCAGTTTAAAACATTTGAAAAGATAGAGAAGATCTCTATTGCAGGAATAGTATTACTTCAATGCTCGTGTATTAGCAAATAATTGATATTATGCGTACATAACGCATAATATCAATTATTTAAAAGTTAGTAATATGTAGTAAAGGTGGCTAGGAAGTCAAAATTCAACGGTATTTTATTAAATAGAGGGTGAAAGAAAAGAAATGTTGGCATTTTAAGCTCGTTAATAGCTACAAAATAAACAAAACTTGGTTGTCACAGAGGAGAAAAAGGTACTGAACTATTTGTCTTATCTAGAGGCATATTTATTGTATTTATCAATGTATATGTATTTTTCAATGTAATGTTTCGGAAAATAGCCTGAATAAATACACTTTGATTGAGGTCCTGCGTAACTATTCACTAAGTATTTATACAGAATGACAGAGAAGACAACTTTTGCTAAAGTTTAAATGAAGTTAGCGATAAATGTTATTTTTAACAATTCCTAAAGTATTTACTTTGTGCGAGAACTTCGATGTTAGAAATTAACTATTGATTACTGGCGTGAGGTTGAAAGCCACCCTTTTGTTGCATACAATGTGACAGGTCATCGCCACAAAATAAAGGTGTAGTATAAATAAGTAAGTAGTAAAGACACTTGAGCCAAAATGTCAAATTCAATACTTACCCTTCAGCGCAGATTTAATCGGCGTACGTCAAAGTGTTCTTGTACGCTGCGAGTTGCGAGCGAGCTGTCGGTTCGGCATCGGCATTTTTTTTTAGTTTCTTGGGTGGCAAACAAGCATACGACCCGCCTGTTGTTAAGGAAGTTACCATAACCTATGGACGCTTAAACTGGAGGTATCTTGCATGTTGCCAATCCCTTTTTTTTTACACCAGGGTTTTAAGAAGTATCCTTAAGACAGAAAATCTTTTTTTTTTTTTTATACTACCAAGTAGGCAAACAAGGTTTCTTTTAAAAAGCATCCCTAAATGAGCGCTGGAGATCTGTACTCACTACATTGTGTATACTCACTACATGCAAGAACATAACTACACCGCTATATGTAGTTATTTGGCTATGGTCGTCTGTAAGGTGGAGGTCTTTCCAGTCGGGCTTGCTCGCTGGTATGGTGCCTCTCTAATATTTATTTTCACGTAATTTTATATGACAATAATAGTAGGTACCTGTAATACATAGGTTTTATAAGAATCTACTATAATTGTCTCATTTAAAATTGCCTATCAATTGCGCTGTGATGGCTTGCAAGTTAGACGCACTCTAGGTATTTATTTGTAGCTTTAGCGCAACTCTATAGAAGATTCTCTACTACCTACTCTTTATATTATGATAGAGGCATCTGGTCATTAATCTTTTACACGAGCACGGAGCAACAACGACATAATAGACAGGAAACTTGCTAATGGTTGTTGGGAAATTACATTTCTTCTAACTGTTGTTTAACCAACTAAGTAAGGTTATTGCTGTCTCGAAACTTCGATAAAATAGATTCTTTTACGCGTAAGCCATAACTAAATATACTCGTCGTTGTGTTGTTTTCTTATTACAAGGTGTCTATACTATATATGTTAGTATACCTATTATAAATGCGAAAGTAGCTTTGTTAGATTGTTTATTTGTTTGTTACTTTATCACTACTAAACGGCTTAATGACTCTTAATGAAATTTGTCATGAGGAAGGAAAAAGGGTACTTTTTACCGCGATAATCGACATCCATGCAGGCAGAGCCGCGAGTAACAGGTAGTACTTATTTTATATTTGACTCATGATGTAAACATGTAATACAATATACCTAGCCATATCTGTAATAAAAGAGCTTTTTAGTCCATTAGATGTCTCAAAAGCTTTTAATGCACATTTGTTATTATATTAAGAATATACACTTACAATCTTAGGGAGAACAATACGTTTCAGATTCAACAATAGCTTAAGGTGATACATTGAAAATAATAAGGATATTATAATAAGTGTAATTCGCTAAGCATTTAAAATAGGAAGTTAAAACTTTAGCATACATTTTTTGATTCTATGATCTACCATATGGTAAGAGGAAAACGTGATTGGAAGAATTATCCTCGATAGAAAACAGCTGCGAAGTCCATTCTATTTTTTTCCCTTTTTCTGTATTATGTAATAAAACTTAAGATTTATTCAACGGGGTTTACTTTAAAACATAGAGGACAATCGTATCAAAATTTTGCTAAGATTTTTTTTTTGATTTGATAATGTATTTTAGTAAAAAGTAGAAAATTCAATTTGGCACATACGTTATTTTATTCTGAGCGCATGCATCATTATAGCTCTCTCTTCTTTTGCCTTACAAAAGTATTTGCATCACTCTCACTCGCCACACTTTTAGTCGGCCGGTAGGCCTCACCAACGACGGACGTATGCTACTTTTTTGCAGATCGGTTCTCTCAGATTTTTGTAGTTTTAAATGTTATAATTTATTAAACAGGTCATTAACCAAATTAGTTATTCAATTCATCACAAATTCGTATTGAATGTACTACATTTTAGTATATTTTTAAGACTTACTTTATAAAGTAAATGATAGCAAGAGATGCCCAATGTGTTTATGCCTGGCGGGCAAAATAATAAAACCCGATAATACCGACATTATATATTTTTGGTTCAGAATCAATTCCTAATTATCATCAGCTTTTGCATTCCTCTGCTGAACATAGAACTTCTCCAAGTTCACGCCACGATCACAGGGCAAAAATTAAATCGTGACTTTATGCCTTTGCGCATCCTTCGTTTCATTTCCCTTCATTGCGTTATTCACAAAGAATAACTAACAATAAGTGTCGCATGCGTCTCAAAGTGCAACTGAGCACATGGTATAACATTTTACAACTTACATAGAATTTCTTCGGGCATTTATAGACATTCTGCCAAATTTGCCTAAAATGCTCAGGCATTTTCCCAACTCTAGTGGAACTATTACCGAAAGTGACAGACTAATAACAAAAAGAGGGATGGAGTAGCACTTCAACTTTTTGTATTTAAAAAAACTGTAAATTTTCGAGATTATTTTTAGTATTTTTTGATGATATACGTAAGGTTCTATTAGTATATTAGGTAGTAAAATATGATTAAGTACCTATGTCTACCTATGTCCTAATCAGAAATATTTTTAAGATTGTATTATAAAAATCCAATCTTAAAAATATTTCTGATTAGTTTCCCTCAATGTAATAATAAATAAAATAATTTTAATAATAAGAAAAAATAAAAGTATTATAGATTTTCGTTTCACTTTTTTTTATCATATTGTCATTTCATAGAATATTCAATACACGGAATATTTACTCTAAACAAATTCAACTCAAAATTTTTGTTAAAAATTACTTTTTATTTTTCGATATTCTCATAGAAAATCAAATTAAATATTCTTTATCCTCATATTGTTTAGTTTATATAAAAGTTATTACCGAGAAAACAAGTTTACGATCTTTTTTTAAATACAAAGAGTATTTTAAAAAAGATAGAGAGTAAAGGGTTGCAAATTTCACTTCAGTCAAATATTTTACAGGTAAAGTATAATTTTGAATTAAAATAAATAATGTTATATTTAAATAATAATGTTAATTATATATTCTCAGGCTGCGGTAAGTTTTTTTTATTTATGTAAAATTGTTTCTAGCAGGTCGCAGTTTTAACCTAACCTACTTGCTATTGTCATTTCTGGTATTAACAAAATTCTATGAATTTTCTGTCTGCGAATGATGGGAACGCCGTTTTTTTATAATGAAAGGAACGCCCTTTATTCACAGACAGAAATTTCATCGAATTTTGTTTCGCAGAAAATGTTTCATATAATATTTAAGCTAGAGGGCCCAAATATTATATGAAACATTTTCTGCGAAACAGTATTTATATTTCGAATATTATTGTTTCAATGAACTTTAAAATGTCCATATTTCGAATATAATGGTTTCAATGGACAATGACTTCAATTAAACATATTCGACATTGCAGAAACTTAATGAATTTAAAAATATTTGTTTTTATTTAACAAAATAATCAAACAGTAGAATTATTTTTAACGCATGCTGTTTGATCGGTATATTTTTCCATGGTATTTTATTTCAATAAATATGTAGAAATAGATACATTACGTATATATACATAGATTTTATTAATTATTAACATTCTATGAAATTTCTGTCTTCAAATGAAGGAACACCATATTCAGTCAGATTAATTAAGCAGTATAATTGGAAATATTAGATTAAAACACCTAAATTAATTTGCTAACTGTAAAATACGTTAGACTAAGTTAGAAATAGCTACTAGAAAATTAGGTTAGGTTGCAACTGCTGTCAGATACGACTTGTTACCAGAAAAGAAAATAGTTGGTTAGGTTATAACTGCGGAGCCGTCAGAAACAACTCGTTACAAGAAAATTAAAAAGAAATCACCTCAGCCTGAGTAATTTTAAGAAAGATAGGGCACCATACTAGCGAGCAAGCTCGACTGGCGAAGGACCTCCACCTTACATAAGACCACAGCCAAATAACTACACACAGCGGTGTAGTTGTGTTCCTGTGTGTGAGTACAGGTATTCAGCGCTCATATTGTGTTTTAAATAAACGTATTCGTATCCTAGGGATACTCGCATCTTAAGCGCTGGTGTAAAAAAAATGGGTTGGCAACACGCAAGTGATACCTCTGGTATTGCAAGCGTCCATAGGCTACGGTACCTGCTTTACATCAGGCGAGCTGTATACTTGTTTGCCAGCCAAGTATTATAAAATATATATATATATATATATATTTACTAGCGGACCTGGCAGACGTCGTCCTACCCGGACATTTTCCGGGTAGGACGACGTCTGCCAGGTCCGATATACCGACAGCAGCGCCACCGGGTCCAATTGTGAATCTGAACCATTCGTGACCCTACAAAATTTCATTAAAATCGATCCTGCCGTTTAGGAGTTCAGTGACATACACACATACAGAAGAATTATAGATATTTATTTATTTACTTATAGTTGATTAAACACTATAACACAATCGTAGTTATATTATATAATAGTTATTACCAAGAAAAATATTTTATCGAATGATATTTTCTGAACTTTTTAATTAAATATAAATATGTATCTATGTATTTTGCCAATGGTAAACATTTAATTTTATAATTAATTGTTCTATTTTTGTCTACTCCATGCCTCCTGTGCTAAAATTCCTAAAAACTCAATAAAATATTTCTAATCACTTATTTGACAACGTAACACGGACGAAGGCGACGCGTAGCGGCCAGCCGTGGAAGCTAAGCCACGCCCACAAAACCACAATTTATTTTCGAGGTATCGCCTTAAGGGCTAACGCGTTCTCTGACATTTTGAAGAGCGTAAATTCAAAGTCTGTAGACAAAACATTGACTCAATGAGAGGTTTTAAGGTATAAGTAGGTAGTAGTACTGATGTATATGTCGCAGGATAATCGGTTATAGTGGATTTTTGCAAAAAGCCTAGGAAGATTACAAAAAAACCGGATTATAGGAAACTAATAAAGAATACGCTATTATCCAAGATATTTTCAGGATCATTGTAAAAAAGCTTGGTTTGATTGAAACTTAAACGCTGATTTGTGAGGAATGACAAATTAATATAGTCGTTAGCCAACAAACGCATCCATCAGTGTACCTATAAGTATTGCGTTCATTCGGTTAATCAGCGCTCATAAGTCATGAATCAGGAGCAATTTTTCGCGATTTACCTAAAACAGGTCGGATTCTTGCAAAGATTATGAAATTTATCTTTGTTAGTTTCATAATAGCCGATATTTTGCAATCTTCCTAGGATTTTCGCAAAAATCCGCTTTATCCGATTATCCTGGGACAATTATATATAAATACATATATGGATTTGAAAATTGAATGGAAATCAACAAATTTACAAAAAAATATTCCATAGTATCGCCCAAAGGAACTGAAAATGTAAAAGTTGTACAGGCATACCTACAATTAATCAATCCACAGTGTACGTAAAGTGCTCATCTAAGGGAAACGTTTTTAGAATAACGTTTTTCTTTTCCTAGGGTTATAAGGCTCTGGTGTTACAAAATGTATAGTGTAACGCGCGACTACTCCTTGTATTGCAAGGATATAGGCTTCGTGCTTACTATCAGGCAGGACGTTTAATTGTCTTAGTGTTTGTAAAAATAAATAATAAAGTTCGATACACGAGTACCACAATTATTAGGCTGCACATTTAAATCAGTTAAGAAAAAACTTTAAACAAAATTTAAACACGCTCTGTCCGACTACTCCGATAGAGCGTGTGTATTTTTAACCGACTTCAAAAAGAGGAATATTTAAAATTTCTTTATTTCTTTATTTAAACATATTTATTCTCTTAATTTTTTCCTGATATTCTCAAACACGTATTTAAAGGTATATTAGGTGTATTCTGTATCATAAATGTGTGGTGTACTATAAAGAGTTTTCTATCAAATCAATTACCTATATAACTGACCGTGACTTCACCAAGGCCTGATCAGAATATCATCACAGTGCTGAGATTACGGCCCTTGCTGACATCACACAGGATAATTTTTTGTTTTGTTATTGTGTGTCTATTGTTTTTGTTTATATCTGTTATCCTGTGTATGTTCGAATAAATGCTTTTCTTTCTGTCTTTCAAATGTAATGCAACAAATGAAAACTGGTACATTTGAACTGAACAGAGTTTAAAGGTATATGAAAATTTTACAACTTGCCGTACTGAAGTCGGTTCTTTTTTGTTAAAATTATAATTGAATTAAAACGTCAATGGTGATTTTTACCATTTTTCAACCTGCACAATTAAATTGCGCTGTTAATTGTAAAATACCATAGTTTGAAATGTAATTTAGCAGAAACATCAATTATAATCACAGCTCAAAATTATAGCTCAAAATGTTTTGTATATGAATTCATATACAAAACATTTTGAGCTATAATTTTCAACCATATAATAATATACGTTCAGTAATTTAGTGACGCCATCGTTCAGTAATAATATTATGAGAAATATGCGGTAGCAATATTCAAGGTGAATTAAGTACATATTTAGTTCCCTGAAGGTTTCGTCGTTTCGCTATCAAAGATTTATGCTGCAAAATTAGATTGGGACAAATTTCAGCAATTGCAGAAAGAAGGCAGTGGCAGTAGGAAAATAACCGACATAAGTAGTTTAATTTGCGCGAGTTTGATCCAAACGATCGATTTACTATAGTAAAATATACTATTTAGATGGCAATTAAGGGTAAACCGTGCGATGGTAAGCAATACCTGCAATACCTGGGGAATCACTCGCATGTTGCCGATGTATATTTTGATAGAGGTATCCCTGGGGTAGGAAAACGTATCTTCAAAAACGCGTGCCTTAAACAAAAGTAGCAAACCTTCTGTAGCCCTAAATGGACACAACACACAATAAAACCACTGTGTGTTGTTATTTGGCTGAGATCTTATGTAAGGTGGAAGACCTTCCGCAGTCGAGCTTACTCGCTTATACATGCAGACCAGACAGCAGGCAGCAGCCTACCTTATGATGAATGTTAACAATCCCTTATGGACTTGACAATGCCAGAGATACAGGTATGCTGGTGTCTAACTTGTTCTTGTCATTTACTAAAGGTAGTATGAATATAAATTTTGACATTGTGAATATTTATTTGTATAAATCAAATGAATTTACATTTCCTGAAGAAAACATCGCTAGGAAATATCATAAAAGAAGTTTTAAAGGCATATTGTCTAATCCACCAATCTGCATTGTGCCAGCTAAACCCTCTTAGCTCGTTTGATAGAAGAGAGTTGACTCGTACCCGTTACTGCGACATTGCTATTATAACTGCAGTCCGTATAGAAGATAATGAATAGGGTTTTATTTGTGTCATCTGACGTATAGCTGAGAGTATCTTTTGTTCGTAATTCATCTACTATAGAATTGTTTGAATAGCCTTGGTATCTTAGTACGGCATCGAAAGCACTTTAAGTAACAAACAGCCCAGAGAAACTGTTCGTTCTATATAGCAATGGGGTTTTGGTTCGGCTTAGCTTCATCTCGCGTGTCGGTTTGCAAAATTTGACAGGTCTTCATGGAGCTTATCTAGCTTTTCTTTGTACTATTTATTTTCACGGGCAACCTTTTTTATACAATTCGCTGCAAGTTCGGTGGCAAACAAGCGCACAAAGGGCCTGCGCTGGATGGGTAAGAAGGTACTGTAGGCTATGAATGCTTGCAATACATAAGGCAACACTCGCGTGTTGCCGTCCTAAATATGTAGATATATTAATTATTTGTTTCGAGTTTATCTACTCGTTTTGTGGCGGCTTGTCTCTGTTATAGAAAAACGCATTACCAAATGAGCACTGGAAATCTTTACATTCCAATCTTAATTTTTTTGGAACCATAGTTTCAAACTCATGGAACCATGGTCCCAAAGTCATGGATTGAATACTAGTAATTGTAAACTTTGCGGCCATAGATGACATGTTTATACGGTTGCTCACGCCATAAATTTCCCTAATTTGTTAACAATACCTAATTAAAAATCTCTGTAGCCGTTGAACCAGTATGTTGGTACAGTAGTAAGGGAACAACTCTTGGCAATCGTCCAGCATTGGCTAAATAATTGCCTTAAAATGACCCATACAAGTTATAGTTCCAGCAAGCTGGCTCAAGACACACTACGATTATCGATACGACTAACGCATATTAAAGTACCTGACACTCAGCGTCTCCGACGTAGCAGCTATCTCCGGAGACGGAGGTTGGTGACCAAAGATGCTCGCCACTAATAGCAGCATCGCTCCAATCAGGCGTTGAACGTAAAACTCGCGCGCCTCCTCCCACATCTCCAGGCCGCCTGTAACAAAAAAAAAACAATAACGTTAAACTATCATCATCATCTCAGCCAAAAGACATCCATTGTTGGAGTTACATATGAGAAAAAAACATTCACTTGAATAATGTCATTAAATCAAATTATATTTACTTGAGATATGATACAAGTTTATTCGGTTGTAGTAATAGTGTCTTAATTATGTCATCGAAAAAAATGGTTGACAAGCATTAATTTACATAAAATTATTTGTATAGAAATAGAATAGAATATTGTTTACTTAATTAGAATAGGCAATTATAAATTATACATTGGAAAAAAACATTATAATTAATGGAAATGTACCAATACATTATTTTCTAGTAACAATCGTGAATTTCAAGGCCGTTTACCGATATTGTGCTGGACTTCAATCAGTCAGATTTTAGGTAAATCATCATAATAACGCATTCAATAAGTGCACGTCAGTTCCACTCTGTTTTATCGTTTTAGAGCATTTTCCTAAACGTATCGAGTTTGCGAGAGTGGATCATACTTATTTCGTTTTTTTTGTAAGCAAGATTATTTGTGGGTCGTCTGCGTCCTGAGACTGACAGATACATGCCGAGGGTGTCAGCGTCACAGCACAATTGGAACACGCGACCGAACGGCGATGACGAATATTAGCTAAAGAGAATGAAAGACAAGTCACTCTTACTAATAAATAAATAATGCGGTTAAATACTTAAAGCTACAGAACCGCGTTTATTTTTGGAGGCATTTTCATCTTAATTTGACAAATGGTGCGATTTGTCAAATTAAGATGAAAAGTCGGTATTAACATAGCTTCGATGATAAAGCAATAATCTAATGATGCAGTCGGTAAGTGGCCATAAGAACTCCGCAACAAAACATGATAATCCCGCGGTAACGGGTTTGATGGATTGTTTTGTCTGGTAGGCACTATATTCCTAAATGGTGTCCAGGGTAAGACGAAGAAACCGGAAAATGGTAGGTACATATTTGGGTTCGTTAAAAGCAACATAGCACCGATTAGGAAAATTTGACGAATAAACAATAAAAGCTTATTTAATTCTTAAAACATGATACACCTATATCGATTGTGATGACTAATCAATTTAAAAACAGTCTCTAACAAGTATAAAATAATATATTTTTATACTACGTTTTATTATCTGTTTACATATTTTAACTATACATGTCATGTTATGTAAATACAAATATTATTGACGTCAATTTAATACGATTAAAATATGCGAAAAGCATTTACTTAGCATTGCATATTTATGATTTTACACTTTTACGAAATATTGGAATGACAACCGAGCAGACTCATTTGAAATTCTTTTGCAGCTATCGTTTTTACAATTAATGCAGAATATTAAAAAGGGAGTAAAGTTCTGAATCAAATATTTCAGTTCAGATACGAAAATTAAAGTAAATAAACCTTTAGCTGTTTGTATACACTATCCATAAAAGAAACAAGTATCGGTTCAAGGTTCAAGATATTTGATGCCATTATTTTTAATAGAGATTTGGCGCCAAAATTCCTACTTGCCCCGTCAACATCGTCTGCCGTTCATGTTTGTTCACAAAATAAGTAAACATCTGATGTTGAGCATAGAAATCATTGGATGTGGGTAAAAAAGTGTAGTACCTAGGTACCTATATATGGGGTCGAAAGCCGTATGAAGCAGATCGCGTTCATGTCGGATGCATGCATCTGAGTGTGGTACTTTGACATGTACTTTATTTTGGCTTATAATGGTTAACTAGGAAATGTTGCCATACTTTAAAATATATAATGTAAATTTAACGTTTTTTTTTTTTTTTTTTTTTTTTTATACTACTTGGGTGGCAAACAAGCATACGGCCCACCTGATGTTAAGCAGTATCCGTAGCCTATAGACGCTTGCATTACCAGAGGTAATACTTGCGTGTTGCCAACCCATTTTTTTACACCAGGGCTTTAAGATGGAAGTAACCCTGGGATAGGAATACGTTTCTTTCAAAATGCATTCCTAAATGAGCGCTGGAGACCTGTACTCACACACAGGAACACAACTACACCGCTGTGTGTAGTCATTTGGCTGTGGTCTTCTGTAAGGTGGAGGTCCTTCCCCAGTCGGGCTTGCTCGCTAGTATGGTGCCCTACCTCTCTTAAATAAAACGTACCACAAAAGAAGATAAAATTACCTATTTAATTGGTCGAGACCGTGTCCTATATATTACCTATATGCCTATCTATCCAGAGCCTCTAGACAAGTGGCTTAAGCGATAGTCGAATCGAAAAGTCAAAAAAGAAAATGTATGGGATTTGACGTAAGTTTACAATATTAAATCGTAGACTCACGTCAAATTCTATCATTTTATGTTTTGATTTTTCGATTCGACTATCGCATATGCCACTTGTCTAGAGGCTCAGACCATCATTTGATTTTTCGATTCGATTACCGTTAATGCCAGCCACTTATCTAGAGGGGTAGTTACTATATAGCTTTCAGGAGTCATTCCCACAGAGAGTAGTTTAAATGCATTCTATGTTTTGCGTTCATATTTTACGCAGAACTCTAGACCACTCTCTGTGGAATCGGTACTTATGCCACAATAAAATATTTGTTCTATGTAAAATAATACGCGACGCGAATATTTAAATACAATGATACGATTACCGACGAGAATACATAAAAAGAAGAAGTACGAACATACTTATACGACGAGAAATATGATGTTTCATACAATTGAACATAATATTATATTATGTTTACAGCAGCGGGGTGGCATTATTATCGCTTATGATAGGCATAAAAGAGAATGATATATTTTGAGAGACAAAAATTATATTTACATGAATTACTTTTTGAGGCAAATCAAATTTAGTCTCATTTTTGGATGCGAGCCAAAACATTAACAATGTTACAAGAATGAATAGCTGCTGAGGATTTTAATTTCAATTCTAATTCAGTTACTACTTTTTATACTACCGCGGTGACAAGCGTACGGCTCGCTTGATGGTAAGCAGTTAAGAACCGCGCATTGTGTCTGTGATTTAAAGTAAGTCAATAGTAATTATTCTAAATAGGCAACATTGGAAATAAACCTATAATATCACGCGAGACACAATGGTATATTTTGTCTAGTTTTATCTGAGTCTCTGGTAGAACCAACAAGACGGAACGGTAGATCATGCCAAAGTGTTTACTAGCATACTATTATACATTCGACATGCCACAGGTTCCTGCGGCACAGTACGTCGCGGGACATCTTTTGGTAGGCAATACAAAGAAACTTTACTGAATTATGTACTAACCTAGAAAATTGGGCGGTTTCGGCATGTTATGGGAGTGTAGGACGCTTTGATTTGCCTCGAGATTGAACTTCTAATATCTTTCCGGTCGTCAGATTGCCATCTCATCGGACTACGAGAGCTTTATAATATTTTTATACTCCGCATAGAAGGCTAATCTCCGTTGAGATTGGCAGACGTTATCGTAAGTGTTATACAAAGTGCAGGTGGCAATAGTCGTAATGGATTCCGTAGATACTGATCGTTTCCTCCTTTTCTGTCATCTTTGCTTAAAGCAAATACATGGAATTTGGCAAAAAAAATTGCTTTCTATTCTATTCGATTCGACTACCGTTTATGCCACTTATCTAGAGGAGCTGATAATTTATTTTTGTTGCAAATATACACTCGTATAAATATGTAATGGCTTTAATTATTTAGATGCATACAATCACTATACGAATCATTATCTCAACCGAAAGACATAAGCCTTAAGATTTCCACAGCATTCGATCTGGAACTTGACCATCAGCTGCGCGCAACCTTCACAAGTCTGTCGTCGGTCCATCCCGTTAGAGGTCCACGCTACGTTTTTCAGTTCGTATTCTACTAATATATTATTTCAAATAATTATCTGGAATTATTTAAGATGCTCAAAATACTCATATCCATAAAAAGCTTACTATTTGACATAAAAGTATGACTATAAACGTTGAACAATTTAGTGTACATCTGACTCTGAACGTAAATAAATCTTAAATATTAGGGATAAGCTTGAGTTTAGCTTGGCAAAAAATAAAAGTATTGCTACGAATGTCATGTGAAAGATTATTTTTCTTTTCTTCTTATAACTACACCAAAAAAGTTTTACTGGCGCTGCTAGTTTTATAATGACTCACATACACTGAACAACGCGCGGTTTTCACTACCAAAAAATTTACATACTTAGCATCCATAACTTAGATTCATATCATATATACATATATATCTATTTGTTAATTTGTTTGTTTTACAGTTAAACGGCAAGAAGATAGATCCTGTGAGAGGACATAAAGCACCTACTTTTTATTGTGGTAACCGATATTCACGCGGGCGGAGCCACTAGCAACGACTAGTACCCGTATAAATTGATGCATAGGATCGGCATTTCCATCCGTAGCCTTTGCCCACCCCTTTGACATATAGATCTCAAAGGGGTGGGCAAAAGCTACAGATGGAAATAATATGTGTCCTCATCTGTACCTACTACCGATTTTTATTTATTAGCAAATAAAATCTTTCTAAGATCTTAAAATACTTCTTCATTCGTAGTTATATAACATTTTACTAACTATTAATGCGATAGTTTGGGAGGATGTTTGTTTGCTCAATAAAGCAAAAAAAAACATTAATTCCGTTTAGGACAAACGGAATTATTGATAGTTGATAAGGTTTTGGTTTATATAGAGCAAAAGGACATCCCTCCTAATATTATACTGTCTATTGCCTTTTCTTCAAAATCACGGCTCAACAGATATTAATGAAATTTGGCATGGAGATATAATAGGTATCTTAGAAAGGACATGGAGTAGTTATTATCGCGATTAACGACATTCAACATCTAGTAGACTACCCATATTATATTTTGGAAAACGACATCCACGCGGGCCAAGACATGTGCAAAAACCTTCTAATTATTCAATTAGACTTGCTATACATTTAAATAATAATAATAGAGGTCGTTTAGGTAGATGTGCAACGATATATTTAGCCAAGTCTGCACCGAAAATGATAACGTCTAACACTATACTATTTGTATTTGGTCTAGGAGACCCAGGTGGTTGCACAAATGAGTACCATATATCTTAAATATTAGGTTCATATTTCATAGAGTTAAAGTGTAAAATACCCGTAACATTTAAGTATGATATAAAATATCTTATAATTTCTATTAACCAGTTTCCATAAAGGTTAGGTTCTAAATTCGTCTGTATCAATAAGATATGTACCTACATATTTAATGTATGTTCGTGCTGTATATAATAAATTTTGAGATATTGATATGTTAGTGACCATTCAGTAACATAAATAGCACTGAAAAGTATGAAATAAACAGTAATTAAAAAGAAAACTTGTATTTCACTTTTTGAAGTCAGTTTATAAACCTTCCTTTCAGTAAGTTATCAAGCAATAGCTAACTACTCTAAAAATTCCTTGTAAAGCAATCACAGTTGCCTTTCAATTTCCGCTGTACGCTTGTAGATCAAATCCCTTATTTAGGGCAAGTCAAACCTTTCACAGTTGTAATCGTTTGAGGGTCAAGTCCCTATTAACTGTCAAAGGAATTCCTCAGACACGTTGGATCAAAATATAGGGAAAATGCTACAAAACCAATAGTATAATATAATTAATTTGTTATTTAAGATTTATAACTGCTTGGAGATGGAGGTAGTGCTTACTACTACCATGCAGAGGTTCTAGGTTTGATCCCCGGGTCGGGTGGTATTAGATTTTTGTGATGAAAAATGATCCATGTAGTTAGGTTTTTACTCTTCTGGCAAAAAGACGTGATGCATGTTATGTTGTCTCATATTGTTATTTTAAATATACAGCTTCTTAAATAATTAAGTACCTACATAATAATCTTAAAGCGAACAAGGAAGAAAAGCTTGGAACAAATCCCTATACCAACCCGTATAGCCATTGTGGTATAGTAGGCTAATATACCTAGTGCATGGAGGAGACTCAGCAGTGGGACGTTTATGGGTTGAGTAAGAGTGAGAAAGCAAGGCGACACTCATACCACAAGATTATTCTGTCAAATGAACGCTGCCTGTAGCTTATATGGATTTTGAACGTTGAAACACAAAAAACGGTAACTTTTAACACACTTTAGCTTTTATTTTCTATTCATAGGTACTTTTAAAATAGCTCAAAGGCTTTGTAATCACGCTAGCTTTATTAACTTTGTAGTTTAATTAAACTGAACGTGTAACATGAAAATGAATATTGTTAAAATGAACTGGGTAGGTACCTTTTGTGAAGAAAGTCCGCCCGACTGGTCGTTTGGTATTTATACATCGTCTTATATTAATCACTAGATAACTGAAATGGTTTTCAACATAATTCAGGGATTTTATGCACAGATGATTCCTTATTTCAGTTGGTTTGATTTATAACTCTGATATTCCTTCAAGGTCTTCAGTGCTCACTTAGGGATTCGTTATCATAGAAATAGTTATCCAAAACACAAAACTCTGGTGTTAAAAGTTTTTGGTTCGGTGATTCAGAGGCTGCTTACTACCGGGCCGTAGTATAAAAAAAACTTGTGGCATACTTTTCCCCTATTATTCTATATTTATAAATATTATAACAACTATATTCATAATGTAAATTTCTTTTCGAACATTATCTTTATTCCGATGATTTGCAACGTGTTTTCTAAAGCTATAAATTACTCTCTTATTACGCAAACAACTGGCTCAACAAGCACATCATCTATAACAGTCTTTATTGAGTGTTTAATGTAAATACAGGTTATAATACTCTAAGGGTAGTTGGCCAGTTTCTTATCAATAAAATTAAAATCGTTCTTTTGAATAAAGAATTTAAAAATTTAAAGAATTAAATACGAACCATCTAATGTCTGTTTGGAAATCAGTTGGATTTTGTCAGTCACACCAAATAGCCATTATTGAAAACCGTATAAAAAAATTGTGTCGATCGTTATAAAACATTACATTTTATACTTTTAATTCTATTATAATTTAAAACTTTAGGTGCGTGTATAATCTATTTATTATTTAACAATAATGTTTCGCAACACGTGCTTGCCTAGACGTCGAGCGACTTTTCTTGTGATTTTTCCAACTCTGGCAAACCTCGCGTCTGAACGTATTGCAAGGGGACATTTACCAACTAGTTAATACGTGGAATAATAAACGTGATCAATTTGCCCACAGATAAATTATTTAAGAAAATGGATTGCGCATTCTGTAAGAGGACAATGGAGGGCTGTGCGTCCATCAAGTGTAGTCTGTGTGCGTCTCAATATCACCTGGAGTGCGTGAGTAGCGAGAACCTGGTGCCTAGCACGAATAGCTGGCGATGCTGCAGATGCGAAGCCCTCAACGCGTTGGCACCAGTCACGGTCGACACTGCTGTTAGAGTATAATGTTTAGATGTAGGTACCTTGGTAAATTTATTGTGAAGCCCTCTAGAATTTTTCGAAATAAATGTTCGAGATTTTAATATTGGTTTACTTAGTTCCCGTTGCCTCTTTTTTCTTTCCTATCTCTATTGATGCCAATGCCGCAGTGACATGGGAGTGTAAGAATCTTTTCGATTGAAAATTGGAGTACTGTCCCTTTCGGATTGTGGACCACTATTGGTAATCGTAGTTATAAAGCGCGTGGATCAATTGATCTGAGGTTAAAAATGCTTACTGCGGGCAGTTTAAAACTATTTACATATTTACAAGAAATAGTATATCCTCTCCATGCTTCGGCGAGCACGCAGCCTTTAGTCCTACACTTGATCATTCTCTAGTCGTGCCAGATTGGAGTCAGCAGGGGTCCATCTTGAGAACCTTTTGGGACTGTCGAACTCGCTCTGAAGAGGTCATAGCGGGAAGTGGTCATGTCAAGTGGTCATATTAGGAAATGGCCGACGCCAACCAAAAGGTTATTAAGATGGTCACGTGTGCAGAAAGTCACAATAGGTAGGTATATAGTGCTTCTCACAAAAAAAAAAACGCCCGCTTCCACCTATTCAGTCGAAGCAAAAAAAATATTCCCGCTCCTACTCGGTTCCAATCGGAGGACAGGGAAAACTCCCTTTGCGCGACTTCTACTGGCTGGCTTCGATCACCTATGAGATTTCGGGTTATCGTACCGATACCGATACACCAATATGGTTGCAGAAACACATCGTTTTACATAGCGGTCCGGAAGGATCAAAATCTCAAAACGACTGAATTCGAGTTTTACCCTTCGGGAGCAGAATGTAGGAAATGCATTGACTAATTCATGTAAGGTTAGCACGACACGCATAATGTACAAATCGCAAAATGTGCAAATCACAATGTGCAAATCGCAAAAAATGCAAACCGCAAATGTACATTGTGTACAAATGGCAAAATGTACAATCCGCAAAATGTACAATTCGCAAAATTTACAAATCGCAAAATGTATACATCAAATGTGGCCGCACACGAATGCAAACCACAAATGTACAAATCGCAAAAATGTACAATCCGCAAAATGTACATTTCGCAGACCTGTTTTTTCCCTCGTTCCTAACTGCTTACCTGGGGGAGTTCAACTTAATGGTCCTGAAGGGTTATTATACATACATTTTATGTGAACTTGCCCGCACACGGTTGGCACCGGTGGGTTCATTCTAACGCATAATGCCCAACACGCGTAATGACTAATTTTACATATTATGCATTTTGACATTTACGCAAAATGTACAATACGCATTTTGACATATACGCAATTTCAACAAATTTGGCATACGTATTGCAATACGTATGCCAAATTTGTTGAAATTTACGCAAAATGCGCAATACGCATAATCCCATGTCACAAAGACTAGGTACTTTGCGAGCTTTATAATCTAAATCCAGTTTGGTTCGTAAGTTTTGTTTTTCTCCTTAGAACCACCACTCGCTATAAAATTAAATAAAAGATATGAGAACAGGTTAGTGGCAGCGTTCCTTTAGGATCACAAGTTTTGTGGTTGAATTCGCAAAATGTTGAATACCAAATATTTGAATTTGCAAAAAGATAAATTTCCACCGAATGTGTAGTTTGAACTGGTGGCATGTTGTTCCCTACAGAGCGGCAGAGGTATTAGGTAAGAGCAAAACCAAGCCACCGCAAAAACCGAGCAAAATCTGGCTGTCAGATTGAAAATCGGTATTCCGTAAGAGCCCTTTTTGACGATTAGTCAATAGATTGTGCCGTCACCGAGCAATCACAATTGTCAGTTTGCGATCCCAACTGTCAGTTTGCCATCGCTGTTTCTTAGAGAATCAGCCGGCCGAATCCTTTAGGTCGGAAATGACCACACGTGGACGAAGGGTTTCCTAGAATGTACAAAACGGAAAATGAGCACGACACCCAAAATGCTCTCTGTGGGATCGAACCCATAACACTGGTAGGTAAATAGTAAATGCTAAGGGAACCGCTAAACCAACTCAACTTCAACTTTCCTGAACGCGGCAGTTAAAATAAAAAGCCCCTTCTGTAAACATATACGCAAAGGATCCGTTTTGTGTAATTTTTAATATAGCAGGCGTTGTTCAAACCATAGTTTTAAGTGTCGATTATGTAGATTTTCAAATATATTGGCCTGTTTTAGTTCAGGAAGATTCCATGACGTGTTAAACGTGAGTTGTTCGACCAAGAAAGAGGGACGCAGCTATAGCTCTGTCTGTCTGTCTGTCCCTCTTTCCCTGCTAGAACGTATGTTTACGTATATTCAGGTAGGTACCTTAACACACTGATCTATGAGAAATGTAGGGTTAGGCTTAAATAAGTATATTATTATTAATAAATATATTATTATAAAAGCCACACGTTAACCCAGTGCGTTGGTAGATCTAACGTGCCTTCAGATTTTAAAATATGTGTCAAAAATATCGTGAAGAAACTTTACGATATTTTCAGTTACTGTTAGAAAATAGGTTTGTTTTTCTTTTTTAAAAGACAACTACCTCACTAGGAAACAAGCATGTGCCAAGGGGGACTATACAAACATACAATGTACAGACACAAATTACACCGAGACTCGGAACATATACATATTATTATATGTATCACACTAGGTTATGTCCCGCGTGGGAATCGAACTCACGACCTCCGGTTTAGCCGTCACTAACCACTAGACCATCTGGCTAGTTCATCAATCATTTGATTAATACGTAGGTACGATACTTATCTAAAAATCTCACAAAATGGAATTCATATTGCCGGTATTTCCAGCTCGGATTAAACTCACCCTTACACATTAAATCGTAAATAAAAATAATCAAATCACCTTACCGATACATAATTTCATTTGAATTTTGATTCACATAATATCTATTTTATCCTTTCAATTGTTAAAATTCTTTTGAATAGGTACGACAGTCGACACTTCGAAACATTAAACATAATAATATTTGTATGCAACTGTACAATCGGCCAAGTTGGCATTCAACCATATTGTGATACCATATTGTGTGTAATGAATAAAGCAAAAATAATAAACCCTAGTGTTAAAGTATGGGTAGGCAAGTGATACTTCTAATATTGTTAATGTCCATAATGGCTACAAGAACTGCTTATTATATCAGGCGGTCCATATACTTGTTTGCCATGTAATAAAATCAATATTTGGTAATATAAAAAACACGTCGGACTTCACGTCAGAAAAGAAAACTTGTTAGCTACATCGACAGACACACATCTAATATGTTTATATTATGTATTTGCGCGTGATGGTCATGCGAGTTCAGTGCTTTTTGTCCATCACTAAAATGCCTAAACGTGCCTAAAGTTTTCACTTAACAAAACATTAGATAACTTCCCGATCTTTAGAAAAAGCTCTGTGTCGGAACTACTAATAATTGTCGACGTGACTCAACATTTTGAGATTCAAAAATTTGCGAATTCAACATTGTCCAAATGCAACATTGGAGTCCAGAAGGATCATTTGTGCCTTCAGGACTTCAAGGTTCAATTCGCAAAATGTTGAATTAGTAAAATGTCAAATTTGTAAAGTTGCAATTTCCCATATGGTGGATTTGGCCGATCGTACATAGAGCAATTAAGGCGGTCACCGAGCATACAGCTAATCATCTACGGCTGTTGTCCACGGCTATTTATTTTGTCCGTTTCATGCAATTATACCGATGACCTTGACGGTAAACAATAATAATGGAAACAATGGCCCTTTTGTACAACAAAAACACTTTAAAACCAAGTTAAATAACACGCCCCATCCAAGTTACTTTTTGTTTTGAAGGACTATTCTCTGTTGGATTACGTATCGGTATACATAAAGTTATATGAGATTCATGGGGACATTTATTTTTGTTAATAAACGTCAGTAATATCAAAGGATGCTTGATATCAAAGTAAGTATTCAATGATTTTAATGAAATATTAAAATAGCAAAAGATACGTAATCAGTGGTCCGTAAATCGTAGCGCAAAACTCTCATAACGGGAGTGTGATTTCATATAATAGTGTGCCTATTTATAAATAAAAAAAAGCTTTCGTATTTACCAAGCTATTTAATTTGGTTTTTGATTTTCTGCATAATTTTATATCTTAAAATTATGCAGAATCTTTAATCAATTAAAGAACCATTTCATTACCGTAATTAAGTAGGCAAAACTTTATGCCTTTGTATTAAATCAAATAAGTTGGGGTTTTCTGTAGTTGCCAGAATATGTATCACGGCGAGATTTCCGCCTTTTTTGTCAGAAATGTAAGAGCGAAAAAGATGTGTGTAATAGGTTCAGTTTGCTCTAAAAGGTGACTGAAGCAATTTTTTTTTACATTCTTCTTCGGTCGGTAAACGTACCGTCATTTCATCAAGTTACTTTGTGCACGAACAGTTCGTTTTCCTGCTCAAAGCACATTGACATGTGCTTTGAGATCAAACCTTGTTGGAGCCGTCGTACCTACGTATAAGGTAAATATGATTATTACCTTATAGGTAAATACCACTAGTCCTATGACGTTTAAAGGTATTGATATAAATAGAAGCTTGTAAAGAAAATCGTTGTTATCCTTGAATGCGTAAATTATTTACAAATGGCTAAGTTCGTCATCGCAAACGTACCCGCATCTCTATTTATCTTTCAGTCAACCCTCATTAATTCTAAGATTATCCCTCATTTGCGTATTTAAGGTAAAGCTTAGTGTGAATACAATATAACCTTTTATTTATTATCAAACGCCTCTGTCATTACCTGTCTTTCAGATTCTTATCTATATTACATACATTCATATCATCACGCCCGTCTCCCATTGGGGTAGACAGAGACTATGGAAAGCTAATATACCATTCAAGTCATCTAACAATTTTTAACTGCCACGATCTGCATTGCGATTTCACGAATTTTTACGATCGATCGCTGAAAAGTGCCCTCAATTGCTCTGATTGCAATTTAAGTGGAGTGATCGACTACTGCATATTGCGTACCGAAAATTGGAAATAAAATTCTTCTGCTCTGTACCCTCCAATCTATAAAACCGTATCTGATTTATTCAATGTTGAAGAAAAGATTAGTATAATAGCCCAACTGGAGAAGGATAGGCTATAGCCAAATAACTACACATGGCGATGTAACTATGTTTCTGTGTGTGAGTACTGGTATATAACCATTGCTCATTAGGGATAGATACGTTTGTAACAAAACATTTTACTATCCTAGCGATATTTCATCATAAAACCCAGATGATAAAATGTCGGGTCGGCAACACACAATAATTAATACATCTGGTATTGCAGCTTATGGTAACACCCACGTTTAGACTTGGATAAATAATATATGTATTTTTCAAATTCAGTCTATAGTAGCAGTAATTCCAGAGATTAGCACGTTATAAGGAAAAAACAAACTTTTAACTGTATATTTTAAACACAGATATATTAGTATATATAGATATAACAGTTAAAGCTGCGTAAAGTGAGCTAGATAATCTTTTGGGTAATTTTTATTTGATGTAAATTAACATAAGGTTTAGAATTGTTAAATAACATTTAATAAGTAAAATAACAATAAGTGCGTAAAATAAAATACCTAAAAGATCGTTTAATAAACTAATCACTCAGCGACTTTACTCACGAATTCACAATACAGTACAAAATATCAAAACAAACTTATATGTAGTTGCAAATAAGTAAGGTAAATAAAATATGTTGTATAATATTAAATCGTCAATCGCATTGCAGGCTCCATGTGCTAATAATTACCTCGTGTAGGAGCTAAACCGGTTATACAGCGATGCTGCAAAGGCATCTTGCCACAACCGGATTGCCTATAGGTACTCGGTTTACAAGGTTAGGGCTGAACATTACTACAGGGGATTAGTTTAAATAAATGTTGCTTGCTGGATGTAGACCTGTGGGATACAATTAGGAGGACACAACTGGACTGTCAGATAAGAAACATTCACAAATCCGATTGTGTGAACAATGTTATTGTGCTATCAAATAATTGAACTTAAAACTACTACCTATTATACTATTTGGTTATAATATACGATTCAAATGTAATTATCATTATTAATACATCTATACTTCTATACTAATATTATAAAGCTGAAGAGTTTCTTAGTTTGTTAGATTGAACGCGCTAATCTCAGAAAGTACCTAATGGTTCGATTGGAAAAAAATATTTTTTTGTTGAATAGTGCTTTTATCCAGGAAGGCTATATAACATCACGCTAAGATCAATAGGAGCGGAGCAGCAGTAGTGAGATATGTTGCGAAATCGGGGAAAATATTCCAAATTACCACGCGGACGAAGTCGCGGGCGACCCCTAGTATACAATATAACTATATTTGCACTCATTGAAAAGAGAAAATACACGAAAAAAGGGAGGGAACTTCTTAAAA
The DNA here is from genome assembly GCA_947095525.1 of Trisateles emortualis. Lineage (NCBI taxonomy): Eukaryota > Metazoa > Arthropoda > Insecta > Lepidoptera > Erebidae > Trisateles > Trisateles emortualis. The sequence continues at coordinate 8,016,447 of OX352736.1, read as the reverse complement.
GACGTCACAAATCTCTCCGCAATGACGTCTACTGGAAACGTGCTCAGAAGACTGGCAGCATTGCCACGTTGAATGGCAATGTTTATTCGTTGAGCCAAAAATGAGCCAGCCCTCAGGTCACGTGGAGCCTAGATTAATCGCTTCGATAATCTTCAAAAATTTAATTTTAAAGTAATTATAAATATTAATTAAACAATCATTACTTTATATTTTTCGTTATATTCATATCAAGCAAGCCCGCCTGTGGAAGAAACTCCACCTAACAGAAGATCACAGCCAAATAACTACACACAGCGGTGTAGCTGTGTTTCTGTGTGTGAGTACAGATCCTCAGCGCTCATTCATTTTCAACAAATGACTAATAACGATGACAGAGCAACCAAAAACATAGCTTACCAGTGATATCAATTAAATCTTTATTGTAAGTAAATGATAACATGCTTTATCTTCTTACAATGACATTATTATTGTAATACATCAGCTGGATGTACGTTTTTTTATGTTTTAGCACTCGCATTGAGATTTACCACCTGCCAGAAGTTTTTTTTTTAATAGATACTTAGGTGGCAAACAAGCCTAGCATACGACCCGTCTGATGTTTTTTTTTTACACCAGGGCTTAAGAATCAATTACTACACCGCTGTGTATAGTTATTTGACTGTGGTCTACTGTAAGGTCCTTTCCCAGTCAAGCTTGCTCGCTTGCATATGGTGTCCTACTTTTCTTTTCTAGCTAGTAGTAAAATATGCCTAAATCTTAACGACTGTAGTGTAAATTATTCCATTATATATTGTAATATATGTTATAAACATCAAGTTTGGTCATCAGTTGAAGTGACGTAAGATGCATATCGATTGCAATTATTATAAAACTTGTAGATGAAAATTAACGTGAAGATAAAATAAGTAACTAGTTGCATAGGCCTTGGTACGCATATAAAATAATTGTTACGTAACTAACTGGCCTGGTTAGTCACCCTGACTTCTAAGCCGGAGGACTTGAATCCGATTCCTATTCGCGAAAGTTTAAATGAGCACAATATTATAATGTACTAGCTGTTGCCCGCGGCTCCACCCGTGGGATACAATTAGGAGGACACAACTGGACTGTCAGATAAGAAACATTCACAAATCCGATTGTGTGAACAATGTTATTGTGCTATCAAATAATTGAACTTAAAACTACTACCTATTATACTATTTGGTTATAATATACGATTCAAATGTAATTATCATTATTAATACATCTATACTTCTATACTAATATTATAAAGCTGAAGAGTTTCTTAGTTTGTTAGATTGAACGCGCTAATCTCAGAAAGTACCTAATGGTTCGATTGGAAAAAAATATTTTTTTGTTGAATAGTGCTTTTATCCAGGAAGGCTATATAACATCACGCTAAGATCAATAGGAGCGGAGCAGCAGTAGTGAGATATGTTGCGAAATCGGGGAAAATATTCCAAATTACCACGCGGACGAAGTCGCGGGCGACCCCTAGTATACAATATAACTATATTTGCACTCATTGAAAAGAGAAAATACACGAAAAAAGGGAGGGAACTTCTTAAAAGACGTCACAAATCTCTCCGCAATGACGTCTACTGGAAACGTGCTCAGAAGACTGGCAGCATTGCCACGTTGAATGGCAATGTTTATTCGTTGAGCCAAAAATGAGCCAGCCCTCAGGTCACGTGGAGCCTAGATTAATCGCTTCGATAATCTTCAAAAATTTAATTTTAAAGTAATTATAAATATTAATTAAACAATCATTACTTTATATTTTTCGTTATATTCATATCAAGCAAGCCCGCCTGTGGAAGAAACTCCACCTAACAGAAGATCACAGCCAAATAACTACACACAGCGGTGTAGCTGTGTTTCTGTGTGTGAGTACAGATCCTCAGCGCTCATTCATTTTCAACAAATGACTAATAACGATGACAGAGCAACCAAAAACATAGCTTACCAGTGATATCAATTAAATCTTTATTGTAAGTAAATGATAACATGCTTTATCTTCTTACAATGACATTATTATTGTAATACATCAGCTGGATGTACGTTTTTTTATGTTTTAGCACTCGCATTGAGATTTACCACCTGCCAGAAGTTTTTTTTTTAATAGATACTTAGGTGGCAAACAAGCCTAGCATACGACCCGTCTGATGTTTTTTTTTTACACCAGGGCTTAAGAATCAATTACTACACCGCTGTGTATAGTTATTTGACTGTGGTCTACTGTAAGGTCCTTTCCCAGTCAAGCTTGCTCGCTTGCATATGGTGTCCTACTTTTCTTTTCTAGCTAGTAGTAAAATATGCCTAAATCTTAACGACTGTAGTGTAAATTATTCCATTATATATTGTAATATATGTTATAAACATCAAGTTTGGTCATCAGTTGAAGTGACGTAAGATGCATATCGATTGCAATTATTATAAAACTTGTAGATGAAAATTAACGTGAAGATAAAATAAGTAACTAGTTGCATAGGCCTTGGTACGCATATAAAATAATTGTTACGTAACTAACTGGCCTGGTTAGTCACCCTGACTTCTAAGCCGGAGGACTTGAATCCGATTCCTATTCGCGAAAGTTTAAATGAGCACAATATTATAATGTACTAGCTGTTGCCCGCGGCTCCACCCGCGTAGATATCGGTTATCGCTGTAAAAAGCACACACAAGTAGCCTATGTGTTATTCCAGACCATAATCTATCTCTGTGCCAAATTTCATCCAGATCCGTTCAGTAGTTTTTACGTGAAAGAGTAATAAACATCCATCTAGCCATCCATCCATCCATCCATACTTACAAACTTTCACATTTATAATATTAGTAGGATAGGATTTAGAAAATAGAATATTGATATTAGTATATGAAGTATATCTATCAGTTTGGTCTGGTTACTACTTTGCCTAGTTTGGTATCAGATGACCCTTTCTTAGGTGTCCTGTGACTGGACTTCAATAATATGGGACTTTTATAATTAGACATTTTATGATTTGATGTTTGTAGTAAGTATATTGGTATTTTTTTACTTTTTACAATTACTATTTACAAGTGATACAATGTTGTATGGGAATGCTTTATCTGATTGAGGTCGCAGTCCATAGGAAAGTAAAATGGTTAGGTGCCCAAAAAGTATCCACATTGCAGATTGACTGAAAATATTTTTCGTTAACATAAAAATCAACAAAAAAAATAAACACGCAATTTAAAAGTAAATCAAACAGTTGAGTTCTTAAACCAATACAAAAGTTGTTATTGATCTTGTTTTGTATTTGTAGTCCCTGATTATCAAAATGTAAATGTAACTAAAATGTGCCTTACACTAACTCGTTGAGCTCTATTGAATATTTGTATAAAGAAAATTAACCATTGAACGGCAACATAGTTTTTATTACATTTTGCTCAGAGAAGAGGATGCCTCGTTTCTAAGTATTACTAATAGATACTCGTATGTTTGCAAAGTCTTGCGTTGACTACTATGTCAAGATAGGGTAACGATGCACTAACAATATTCGGAGTATATTCCTGCTTGTGCATAAACATTTTCTGAATAATCCTGGTAAAGCTTGTTAGTGATGTAACCACAACTGCTACGTGATACGAGTATCAACTAGACACATTTTCCTTAATTTATTGCACCGGAATAATTAATTTTCTTATTAAACTAATTATATATCTATTTTTATAAATATAGAAAAGTTCAGATGGATGTATGGATGTTTGTTACTCAACCGCGATAAAAAGGCTGAATAGATCTGGATGAATTTTGACACAAATGATACCGGTTTTCCAAATTAGAAGAGGACCAGAAGTCTGTAAGAGGCTTCTCTTCTTAGCGTTACAATATATATGTCTGAAAGTTGCAACAGTTATTTTTAAAGCATGTCATTCCACTTATTGGAACACGCTCGTAGTGGCAAGCTAGTGCTTTATCTGCTAGAATCCTACTTTCTGCAAAATACCCCCATCTAGACATGGTATCTTGGCTTAGGAATTCTTTAAACAAAATTCGAACTCAGATGATGTATGTATGTGCCCTAATATCTGCACGGTAATGTAGCAGGATATTACTCATAATATGGGTAAATTTTGGTCCAACACAATTTAGATTGACATTGATATACTAAGAAGAATAAAAACAAACATTTCCTTATAAAAAGTTTGACGCTATTGAGATACATTTTCTAAAAACATACAAGTCATTATAATTTAAAAATGTTTAATGCTAACGCATCATTTTTCCTTTCTTGATTATAGACAATTTATCGTTGTTTAGGCTGACAAGCTGATAATATATTTTTCTATAAGACTTCCTTCCCACTAAGTCTTATTGTCCTGACGGCCTTTACGATTTTGACATCCTTTTGTGTAGTAATGTAGTCGTTTTAAAATGTCAACTTTTGGTACGGTACGGAATGAGTATTATACTACACAAATGGAGCATGACACATCCTTAGTTACAATGATGTTCGACATTGACCGGCGAGACAATAACTACCTCTCACTTTATGACAAACGGTAAATTGAAATTCTGATTAAAATTTGAAATTTTAAAAACTTAGTTGGTTCAGTGGTTCCACAAGTGGCTGTTGAACCCTTGCTGTGACTGAGGAAGGACGTTACGGAAGACCACAGTCAAATATGAACACACAATGGTGTGGTAATAAACGTGTGCGTGAGTAGGTGCACATACGGAGTTATAGGTAATTTCGCCCGCTATTTGTTCGCCCGAGCGGGCCAAACGACCAAAATTACAAAATTTATAATATTTGATTGGGCGTTTTGCCCGATGGAGGTTTTATTACTTTTCATGTACAAACAGATTATTTTGATGCTGTCGGGCGAAACGCCCTATAACTCCACATTTTGTAATTTGATCGTTTGACCCGTTCGGGCAAACAAATGGCGGGCGAAACGACCTATAACTCCACATACGGCTTCCAGTGCTCATTACAGGTTCCGCTTTTTTTAAACGTTGTGAGTTACCCATAACACAAAATCGTGTTAAAAATATTTGGGTCGTCAACACGCTGGTAATGCTTTAGGTATAGGCTACCGTAACTGCTTACCATCAGGCGGGTTTATTTGTCATCGTGGTAGCATAAAAGAGACAAACGAATTAAACCTCTTTTTTGCGTTTCGTGTAAAAATGTTATTAAGAATAAAGGGACTGAGTGATTCAAATTGTCCGTCTGTTGTCTGTAAGGATTGTATTGCAAATTGTTTGGATTTTTCTATTTAAATTATGACGTTTGTGCTGGTTACGTGCTTTGCTTTACAATTTTGATCACGTAGAACATTACCATTTCAGTCTTACTCTACATTTTGATGTCATTTGTATGACGCACGAAGATTAAATGAGCTTATAAATAATAATGACCTCTATATGGGTAGAAATAAAGCTCATATAAGGCGAAGTAGCTTATAGTGAGTCATACAGGTTTAATCTGACATCAGTCTAATACATGATTAATGTTATATTTACCGAATAACCTGTGACGTAACTTATAAGCTATTTTGATTTACAAATCTGACTCTGATCACCGATTGCAATGATTGCAAAATTACAGCGATTTACTTACAATCTAAACGAAGCAACTTCCTTCGCTTTATTCCTACTTATATCAATCTTCAGGCATGCTTGTCGTCAATGTGAGTTATTTAATTCGCGTTTGGCATGGTCAGCACAATTTTGTGATAAAGCTAGCTGCAGCTCGCAGCTTTATTTGCAATACAAAGTAGCCTATCGTATTAGAGATAATGTCGCTTCCTATTGGTGAAAGAGTTTTAAGTAGTTTTAGAATAAACCACATCCAATCTTAGGTACAAAAATTAGAAACCTGTATCATAAGTTTATCCTACTAATATTATAAACGCGAAAGTTTGTAAGTATGGATGGATGGATGGATGTGTATTACTCCTTTACGTAAAAACTACTGAACGGATCTGGATGAAATTTGGCACAGAGATAGATTATGGTCTGGAATAACACATAGGCATTTTTACAGCGATAATCGACATCCACGCGGGCGGAGCCGCGAGCAACAGCTAGTATATTATAAAACTAATATTAGTGAAAATGTAATCTACGCAGTCAATTGTTTCTTTACTATCGATTTTGGAACAATCATCGACGTAGATATCAAAAGGTTGATTATACTTAATTATACATCAGTACAATTTATATGTATAGTATTAAAGTACCTTCAGAAATATACCGTCATCATGGCCACTGACAATAAGGTTACCTAGTGATGTCATTCTCAATTATTACCATTTTTTGTAATAAAGATGTTTAGGGAAATTTTTTTTTTACCTATCCTTATAGGGTACCTATACTTATAAGGAAGTAGCATTCCAAATATAGCGTCACCGACAGCGACAGTCGTCAGAGAATTCACACTTATATTTTTTTGTTTCAGATACATGTAAATTAAAACATTATTATTGGACCAAACAATATCGATAATATTTATATTACAAGTCAAAACCCTTGAGGGTTCGATTTGTTGAGATCCTGGACTTAGGATCGACATGCCCGGGATACAAAAAAAGTTGTGATGTGTATGTATCTGATAAAATTCAAAGCAATAGAATGTTTATTGTATACATAATTTTTGAGAATTGACATAAGTACTTATTGACATTGACCACATTTCACCATTCGACTTCTAAATTTAATTTTATTATTGACATTGTATTTAACTATTTGATATTATTTGTTTTTTACCTTTTCTATTATTGATGTAATTGTAAAACTTAAAATTTAAACTAACATGTAAAGCATATTAATATACACATAATTAATTTGTTTCTGAAATTTGCACACCTGTATGGGTTATAAATCAGCGCTCTTATAATTTATATTTTATGTACCTATTATGTAAACCTGTTTTATGAAAATAAACTCATTTGCTTTCATTTAAATACATAATATACAAGCTACACTTATTCCCTATTGAGTTATAAATTGACCTGTAATTACCCATAGCTAGTTGAAAAATATCAGTTTTGATGAACAGGAAAAATGTTTCTATTGAAAATGTACTATAATTACAATAAGTTGAATAGGAATATTACAGAGCAATTAATATATATGACGTATAGTGTTACTGTCTATGACTGTATGCGACTATAAATGGTAAATGAGGAATGCTCCAGTATTGTGAGCGTCCATGGGCTACTTTAAATGCTAACTGAATAAGTACTATTAACTAGGATGTATGCTTGTATGTCACCGTAGTAGTACAGTTACAAAAATATTTTTATAACTACCCATTTAGAAAATATTTTTTATAATATACAGGCCGAAGTCGCAATCATTAAGAAGTAGAATATGAACAACAAAAACTATTTGATCAATTGTGACATAACACTATGCCAATATAGTAACGAAAAGTGAGCAAAACAGTTCGTCTTCTTCTTATCGTTTGGTTAGTCGCCAACCTGGGGACAGAGTTATTTAGATCGCCCATGTTCAGGCCTTTGTCGTGATCTTACGATAATTTAATAGTCGTGAATGATTTTTAACGTGCTCTCCGAAGCACGGAGACGCTTATATGAAATACCAAAAAGCGGTCACCTATCTATATGGCTACCGTGTCCTTGAAGCGAGTGCATCTGGCTATAAGTACACAGTAACAGTTAATTTTCGCCATGAAATGGTTTGATACATTTTCTAAAACCGATCTAGGCTGATGCCTAGGCGAGCACTTTATATATCCCTAAGTTTTGGTCTAGAATTACACGTAATTAGATTATATTGCCTTACAATATCCGTATACCATATATAGTTTTTAAGAGAGGTAGGCCACAACACTGGCGAGTAAGCCCGGCTGGGGAAGGATCTTTACTTTCTTTATTACTGTGTACAGTTCTCCAGTGTTTATTTGGGAATGAGTTTTGAACAGGCGGGACGTATGCTTGTATGCCGGGTGGCATACAAGCATACGTCCAGCTGTGGACGTCTTATGGCTGAGATGGATACTACTTGGGTAAGTAGTATCTATCTCAGTCATAAGACGTCCACTGCTGGACATAGGCCAAGTAGTATAAAAAGAAAAAAAAGTTAGCAGTTTTTTGACTGCCTTGGTGGTCCAGTGGCCGCAGTATGCGCCTGCTGTGCACGAGGTTGTGGGTTTGATTCCCACACAGGACAAAACCTTTATGTGACCCACAAGGAATTGTTCTGAGTTTGGGTGTAATTTGTGTCCGTTAATTGTATGTTTGTAAAGTCCCCCGCGACACAGAGCTTGTTCTCTAGTGCGGGAGTTGTCTTAAAAAAAAAAAATAGGTAAACACTATATAAATGAATGTTTTGAAGTAAAACCTTTAACATCATTAGTAGTAAGTAGGTAAATTGAAATTGATATTTAATAGTTGTAATAAACATACCTATATTAATGAACCAAAAACCCACAACTTGTCAGTTATTGTGTTAATTGATTGATAAGAATAGTCATTACGAAACTATCGTTATCGATGAAGGACCCCAGAGGCCTGCCCGCCCTCTAAGTGGGTACGGACCACCGCAGCTCAGTAAATTATTCTAACGTTTAATAATTGTGTAAATAGGGTATTTGAATACAAAGGAAATTGGTATAAGTACATATACTTAAATCGGCAAAGACAAAATAGTTCATAGGTTATGACGTCCTTATCGCGGTTTATATTCGATATTATTTAATAATGGATATATTTTAATCAAACTCAATTTTCAAATATATTTTTTTGAGATGTTTTAACTTTTAAAAGTTTCAAAATGCTTGTTTTCAACTTTCTTTCTAATATTGCGTATTTTTTATTAGACGATAAGTACCGAATAATAAAAACAAATTATAGTATATTAGTAATAATAATAGTAGGCATGTTGACAACATACTTAAAAATAATAGTTGAATATATTATGCCAAAACCACAGAGAGGATTTAAGCCTTAATCCACACCACACACGCTAGCCCTCTGCAGGTTGTAGGATCAGACTATCACGAAAGCACACTCATAGCAATCGTAAGTACTTAAAATTGCGTCTATCATCTCCTTCATACATGCCTATAAATATAAGTACCTATGTAAATCCAAAACAAACTAAGCATTTGTTTTTGTTTCCGAGTAATAGAGCCTTGAAGATATCTTAGCTAAATTCCTTCCTGTAATGTTTATCCTCATAATAATAACTTTATTCGCGTTTGACACGGAACAGACAGTAAATAAAAAAAAATGTTATGAACCAGGGCCACACTGCTAACAATTTAGCTTAGCCCTTATAACCAACTTTTTTTGTGTTAATTTCATTCTACGATGTGCATAGCAGTGTATACTCTATGTATTGACTTTAAAGTTGACATTTGACTCCCCCTTTATAGTCACCGATCCGTTACAACGTCACGGCACGCTGCCATGGTTCCGTAGCACAATCGTACGCTATACACATACACCGTATATTTATACAAGTAAGTAACTGAATAAAACATAGCTTGGGATCAAATGTTGCTCTATACGTAGGTACCTTTTACTCATTTTGTCACTAGGGTAACATAAATGGATAATTTAGAATATTTTAGTGTTACAGAAAAAGAAATTGGATAATACAAACACAATATTTTGCTGGTCTCAGAATGTATTCACAAGGATGAAGATGTCAACTTTATAACATATACTAGTTAGCGATAAAAAGTAGCGTATATGCTATTCCAGACTATAATAATTGATATCTGTGCCAAATTTCATGTAGATCCGTACACTAGATTTTACGTGAAAGAGTAACAAACATACTTCCATACATTCTTACAAAATTTCGCGTTTATAATATTAGTAGGATATAATAATATGTAGTACATACATAGAGGTCATGAATGGCCCCAGTCAGATTTTAAAATGATTGCATTGATATAAAGCTAAGTTATTCTTAAGTAGCATGAGGTGTTTTTTAAGATGCTTTTATCGTGAAGGGATGCGTTTATTGTGAATGGATCTTAATAAATTTTAGCAAGAAGATAGCTGATATCCTGGTAAAGGACATAGAATATTGGATTTGTCGCGTTAACATCCATGCATCTACTTAGTATATATATAAATAATGGGTATTAACGTGATCATGCATTATTTAGTTTGCTATCACAGCCCGTGTAATCTGGTCGAACCGTCAAACGATCTATGGGTATATAATACTTATTGCAACGTGAAAACATGATACATTGGCATTTGCTTTAAAAAAGTAAAGTCAAAGTTAAACTTATTCATTCATTTAGATCATTCACCATACTTATGAACGTCATAAAAACAAATGCAAGCATACTTTTTCCTACGGCTATTCGCTGACTAGGGTAGGGCCTCGAGAAGAATTGGCAAGAAACTCGGGCCACTCGTTTTAATCACCAGAGTATAACATTTACAATTTGGTATGAGTTAGAATATTAGTGGCAACAAAAAGGGACGGTACCAGACGGTACCCAATATAAGTACCACACAATTTCTAATTGGCTTAGTTTAGATACTTGTCATTTTTCGTTTATAATCGACTTCCAAAAAGGAGCAGGTTATAAATTCGTCTGTATTTATTTTTTTAACCTATCTACAATTTTTTCTGCTCTAAATAATATCATTGAGTGAGAGAGCTCGTTTCATTCAGCCTATTATTGTATTTGTGTGTGTCACTCTGGAACGGAAACGAAACGGAACCGGAATGCTAACGAATAGTCGCGGTTATTTATTTTTACACAGTTTTTAATGTCCTAACCGATTTTCAGTTACGGCGGCAAATCTCGACGGAGACTAGCCATCTGTGCGGGAGATATTTTAGCGCACAAGTGTGTGCACAAAAAGGTACAGGTGATGATTCTAACTTTGGTCATCTATTGCTAATTTCTTGACAGAAACCCCACAATTTTGATTTGGTATATGGGTTGAAGCCTGTTACTTAAGATTGGGACCTAACATTGCTGGCGAATTTGCACGTATAATCTAATAGTTAGGTATCTCGAAAAGTTTTTTTATTTAGTGACTAGCAGTGGGAAGTTTATGGGTTGAGATGATGATGGTGAAAACTTTTGAATAGTTATCAATGGCTTAAATAAATATGAAAATAATATGCTGATTCATTGTCATTACCATCAATAAAACTTGTGTAATATCAATGCCAAAACATAACTTGTGAGGAAATTAAAATACCTACAGTACAACTGCACTCTCAGTTTAATACCTTGAACTTATAAACGAAAATTTCTCGGAATTACCTTTTACGTTATCAGGTATTTCTCAATAAATTCTCAATCAAGGTAAAGCGGCAATAATAATAATTACAATCAATTATTGTTCAAGACAATCGCGACACCGTAAGATGTCGTTCAAGGGTGATATGGTTGATGAAGCAGAAACCGGTTACAGCATAGGTAGGTACCTAGTTCTTCCTACACTTGTGTAAATGAAATATACGCTTACATTTTTACAGTCTTACGGTTTTTATATCGTATAATCATCTGTGGAGTATAGGGTGTCATTGAGGTGCACGCATTCCGGTAAAAATAACGCATATAGGTACGGTAAAGTCACCGTAGATCTCCAGCTAATATCTTTGCAATGAGTCCGTACCGTTGTTTCTGTAAAGCTGATACTGGAATGACAAAACATGATTTTTTCGCCGTAGTTGCTCACCCGTGACTGCGTTTTTACTGTATAATAGGCAATAGCAGCACACTGCGCGCTGGGCCTTGTAATAGAATATTTTTACCATAACATCAATAGTAAGCATAGCTGATGCGAACGATTTCCGATTTAAATAATTTACGATGAATTGATGACTGATAGCGACATCATTAAAAGAACATTAAGGTGTTTAGGTAAATGTTTTAGTTTTGATGACCAGAATACTTTGTTGGAACAAACTACATATGTAGGACTCTTCAAATATTTTGACTTGCGGGAGCGTTATTGTCCTGTAGGACCATTAGCCTTCGTTTTCCCAATGAGAGGACTCTGTAAAGTTCTCCTTAGAAAGCATTGAGCTCATTATCTGTACTGTAGGGCTACCGGCTGCGGCTGTCAGAACGAAGTTGCAGCATTAGATCACGGCAGAGGCCTGTATTGGCAAATTAAACAACTATGTCACTAGATTAGCGAAAAGGCACTTTACTTCTACTTTCCTAACGACTATTTACTTAAGTGTACACAATACAAAAATGTCGTACCTATATTTTTTTGAAATAAATCTGACTAATTAATCAGTATCCTCAAATACCAATTTACAGCAGTACAGTACATTGACAGTTTATTGTGCTAAAGAGCTAGGTCTTAGATGAATCACGCCACACTGTTTAGATAGCGGGTAGTTAGAATGTCAGTGCTGTTAACTAAGAGAACTCAAGTAGGAACAATTATTTCTAAAAAAAAAATTACAATTCTTTCATTCAAGGCTAGAAATAATATTAAATAAGAAAAATAACGTCAATATCAGACACTAGGTTGTCTACAAACTACAAATAGATCATTATCATTGCCTCGATTGAAATCTCATTGTCCAGATTTAACTTAAGTATGCTCAAGGATGTCTTAGAACACAATAAACGTACAACAAAACGTCTACTTTGTGAGTTATATAGGTAATAATATAGACTACAATATATGTGTTACTATGTTTATAGGTTTGTTATCGCCTGTTATGTTCTCGCAGCTATCTGTCAGATATGTGGCGATCTTCGCGATTGCCTACCTCACGCGACAACTTATCAATGTAGATAAGGAATGCCGGTGTCTTCTCATTGCCGTGTTTACGTTGTAGCTTAGAGATGAATGAAATTATACACACACCTACCTTAACTAATTGATAGCAGTTTCATAGTAGGAAGTTAAATGATGAACTCATACGTTAAAGTTTCAATTATATAGTTAGTGTCAAATATTTGCAATGAAAAATAAACATGTCTCTTCTAATTCTTACACTTCTACATTATTATAGTATTTGTGTTTATTTACCTTCGTATTTTACATTTCCTTTTCAGTTTGAGGTTAGGACACTTTTTGAACACAGAGAAAGAAACACCGTCTAAGAAACCCATAGTGTATCACAACACATCACATTATTATCACAAGCGCGTAGGTAAAGTAGTATTTTATCACAGATGGTGCGCGCGAGTGAGGCGGCGCGGCATGCGGCATGCGCCGTGACTAAGCGATTAGCGCGACCACGACCGTCGGTGTCGACGGGTATAGGCCTGCCGCGGGGCCCACTGCGTCTCGCCAGCTGAGCGATCGCATTCGTCATACACTCGTACACAGCTCCGCTTAGACCACGATGCACTTCACTGAACGTGCCGCACTCACAACTGCATTTTATTTTTTTTCTCTTTACGTGCTCTAGCTCTAACTGATCCTTCTCGTGATTGTTTAAGTAGACAACACGTCACAGTGGTCTGCCAGTGTTCTCTGCGCAGAGACATGTGCGAACTGCGCTTGCGCACGTTCGACTGTACCGCACACTACAGTTAACAGTTTTAACGGTCGTTTTATTTAATCTTTAAATTAAGACCTTCTCTTGTCAATCTCAGTTTTATTCTGTCGGGTTAACAAATGTGGATTGTAATGCTAGTGAAATAGGAGGCAGTTTTGTTATATTTTGTTGTTATGAATAGGAATGTCAAGTACCTACATATTCATAGAAATATCTCAAGTATCACAATAATATCTAAATTGCCAGTAATTTAACAGCAATGTTGATAACACCTCTGTGCGTGAATAAATGTTAGCGCTAATTCCAATTTAGGCATTCTATTTCCTTGTGCCTACACATATTTAAATTCTCTACAGTTAAATTGAACTGATAAATTCGACTTTTAAATTTAAAGATCGTGTTCTGTTTTAAAGACACAACAAATATTTTATCAACTACTTAATCCTGTATTTAAAAATAGACAAACATGCTGTAGCAGTTCGATAGATACATGACTACTACTTGCAGAATCAAATCAACTAGAGACATTTAATAAAAAGATAACAAATTACGGAAAAGACTTAATATTACGATATGATATGTTTAATCAATTAATTTTAAAGGATTAATATTGAAAGGATCTTCTAAGCATTTCATTCTCGCCGGCGAAGTTTTTCGCGAATTAGGTCCATAGGCTACGGTAACTGCTTACCATCAGGCGGGCCGTATGCTTGTTTGTCACCTTGGTAGTATAAAAAAAAAAAAGGTAGATAGGTACAAATAATAATAATAATATGTCCCCGCATAAGCCGTCCAAAAGCCCGGGTATTCTCCTTGAATGATGGGAAAATACCCGTGATAAAGAGAGACATAATAATAATATGCCAAATGTACAACTCCTACCTAGGAAAGAAATTTCACAATAAATGAAATATTCATTAAAGTTCCTAATTAAAATAAAAAAATAATACAATTTACGGTTCATGAATCGAGATATTGGTGTCCTTTATCCGTACATTAGTGGGCAAAACCGTTAACTTCCAAGGGATAATGACGTTACAAAGCAGCAGTGTTTTCTCTGCCTAATTAATTATCAATATTTAAACGCTTGCAACTTTTTATTTCTAGCTTTTTAATTCATATTTTATATAATATTATCATAATTTTTCATTTATTTTGTTTTAAACATTTTATTATATATGTTTATTTATTTGCCTACCACAGTGAAAGAGGGGCATGATTTTTTGTTGTATGCATTGTATGTATGTTATTTATTCATGAAACGGCATCTCTTATTATAAATAAATGTCATTCCTAAGCATTTTCTACCAGTATAGATGATGCAAAGATAAACGAAGTAGGTGCAAGAAATGAAAATATGTTAAAACGTATGTACGTAAGAATTGAGGTAGATTTTCATTTCCAGTTTCAATTCTCACTACCAGCAGGTAACATTGATCCACCCCGGCCTAGTTATGTGATCATGCATGCAAAAGTTGAAGAAGCCGCCGCCGCCGCCAGCTGCTTATCTACACAGACTGGTGTGTCAATATTATATCTTTTCTCGAATACCGTGTATTTAAATTTAGTTACATTTCTTCTCTTTATTGTTATATTCCCTTTAGTAACGATATTCTTATTGGATTCAGCATGTAATTATGTAAGGCGATTTAATAATCGAATCGTCTAACGAAATAATAATTGTAATAAATGACTAAGAATAACGAAGAAGGAAACTGAGACTATTGTTATTATATTTAATGAGATCAATATAGTATACCCCATTTCAATTGTGTTAATAA
The DNA here is from genome assembly GCA_947095525.1 of Trisateles emortualis. NCBI lineage: Eukaryota > Metazoa > Arthropoda > Insecta > Lepidoptera > Erebidae > Trisateles > Trisateles emortualis. The sequence continues at coordinate 8,001,213 of OX352736.1, read as the reverse complement.
TAAAGTCGCATTTCTGTATAAATAAAAAATAAATGCCACATGTATGACGGAGAAAAGAGCGAGAAAATTTGAATGGTATTTTCCTATGAATATCTCAATTAAAAAGTTCACTGTGATCTCTGCTTTCACATGCTTTTGTGTCAACAACTAATATTGATACTTTTTAATTAGTAAATTGCACTAATGCGAAGCCGGACCGGGTAGCTACTGAATATAATATTTTTAATTATTAGATCCAGCTACTACTACTGAGGCGCCTGACTAGCCAGGTGCACTTGCTGTTCGATAAACGATCAGCTATAGATATAGATGGGTTACCGCATAGTGGTATTTCATCTGAGCGTCTCCGTGCTTCGGAGGGCATGTAAAAAGTCGGCTCCAGATCACGACAGACAGACAGACACGACAATAAATATGGGCGATCTAAAGAACTCTGTCTTCAAGTTGGCCACTAACCAAGCGATAAGAAGAAGATCCAACTACGCATGTCCCTATGTTAAATTATTGTTAAATACACAAATAAACTAATAAACATTTCGTAATAATAATATACTGATTAAGTCTGTGTCGATTAAGTATTTTGTACAAAATATCCTTGTGGATAAATTGGAGCTAATACATTAATTTAGAAGTAATTGTGTAACAGCACAAATGCCTATGATTCCTCGTTTAATGTTGCCTTGTCACCTACAGTACTGGTCGATGAGGTAATCGTTAAGATACTGAGTGAAAAATACGTTATACGATTTCCGTGGAACAAGTTTGTTTTTGTTTTCGCTGGTGCAAAATGGTTAAAAAAGAGGTACCTATTAAAAAAGTTTTCTTGTCAAATTACACTGAATAGTATTATCACAGAATTAATTATCGGTCTTGTACACTAACTATATATGTATTTTCACATCAAGTTCAAGTTTAAATAGCCGTGATGTTGTAACGCTACCTACATAAGCATTTTACATAACCAGTTTCGTCGGCATTCGGATGTAATAACTTACAAATGCATTCATATCCATATTTATGAGAATATTTAATATGGTGCCAAATTATTCGTTAAATTTTAGCTAATTAAATTTATATTATAACTATATAAATTTAATTATACATAATATTATTATTTACCTATTGATTTTAGTTATAATATATTATGAGGAATGTTATTAAAACCAATCTTTATCCTGATTGACTGACTGATTCATCAAAACAGAACCTAAACCTCTAAATAAGACTACAAACTGAAATTTGAAATTTTGCACAAACGTTTCTCAAATTACGTAAATAAGTGAGTAATGAGAGTAATGAATCCCTATTTCCCTTAATCACGCCATAAATTGAGAACGACTTGACCGATTACAATTAAAATACTTGCCGTATTGGCTGACATAATTTTTGACCAATTTATGACCTCCAAAAGTAACCTAAATAACAAAATTAAATGCATTTTGAGTTGGTATAGTCTGGTGTTCCCCTAGTCTTTTTTCTAGAAGCCGTATACAATGCATGGTTGGTCGCAGCTGTCGTTTGTTACACACACACGCATGTAGATAATAATAACTACCTCAGTGAAGCCCACGACTGCCTCATGCCGTGTGCAAATCACGGATTCGACCCCCAGGTCAAGTAATAATGGTAAGTTTTTTCGATCTTGAAATGCTTGCAGCTGTTATTTTAAAGTTTTCTCGGTTTATGAATTCGCATTGCTGTTGAGACGTATGACATCTCTGTACTACTTACATAATAATCGAAATTCTATTTATATATGAGATTTTTTCATTTTGATTTAAATAAAAATAGAAAGATAATAATCAAATTTGACCACGTTTATTTCTTTAATTAGGTTGCCGTATTTAGGTGTAGTTAGATTAAATAAGTTTTTAATATTATTCTTGTGTATATATACCATAGTAGTAATAAGTAGTTTGAATATGAATAAAATATTTTTTTTTGATATCATTCGGTAATACTTGTTTTGCAGAAAAGACACAGTATTCCAACTTTGAAATCAAACTAATTTATTATTTCTTATCTTTTTCTTTCCTTTATATTAAAAGACAACTACCATACTTTTGACTGCCTCGGTGGTCCAGTGGCCGCAGTATGCGCCTGCTGTGCACGAGATTGTGGGTTCGATTCCCACACAGGATAAAACTTTGTGTGACTCACAAAGAATTGTTCTGAGTCTGGGTGTAATTTGTATCCGTTAATATTGTATGTTTATAAATTCCCCGCGACACAGAGCTTATTCTCTAGTGCGGGAGTTGTCTTAAAAAAAAATGTGTGATCTATAAATGACTTTCCATAGTTTAGGTGTATTTTGTGTCCGTTAGTTGTATGTTTGTAAAGTCCCCCGCAACACTGGCCTTGTTCCCTAGTGCGGGAGTCTTTTAATATACCATAAGTAAGGTAAGTAGTCTTATTTGTTCATCACTAAGTATTGAACAAGATTATGTAGTCAACCTTGTAACTTTAATATCTGGTCATTTTAACAACTAAACCGGAACTCATTACAAGTCATAAGTATCTCTAGTATTTCGTTCTCCTTGTAAATGCACTTTAAAGAAGTGCTTCCTCCTCTAATAAAAAATAAATATAGTTGCATTACGTGTGTGTTTTTGTAATGAGTATTTTTTGGCCAATCGCTTTAGATTGTGCTAGATCATATTGGTAATGATAAAAAGGTCCTTTAGACCAATTTTGGTCACAGCGCGGCTCGATGGCGGTTAATTCTAGTGGAGATTTGCCACAGGTCTGTGCACAAAACCAGGTCCATTTTATTTTAATCACTTGGCCAGGAGGAGATCAGGCACACGACCAACGGCTTTACGTGCTGTCCGAGGCAAGAAGGGTCTCGAATAGCTTTAGGCTTGCTTTACCTTGCAGATATAATAGTATTATAGTATGTGTAGGTACGCTATTATTTTAGTTCTCACGACATTAAAAGGTCAGATTGGTAATAAATACTAATTTGATATTGATTATTTTTATATGATAGACAAAACAGAAGGTAGCACCAACAATTTATAAGATACTAAATAATATAATTAACATAATTAATATAATAACTGGGCGGGTCACGTTAGTCGCATGCCGGAGGAGCTGTGGGCAAAAATAACGACGCAGTGGGTCCCAAACACCAGACAGCGGCCACGTGGTAGACCCAAAATGAGATGGCGAGATGAGCTTGACGCCTATAAAAGGGATTGGCTACAGTTGGCAAAAGATAGACTATCATGGAAAAAGGAAGGGTAGGCCTTTGCCCTGCAGTGGGACAGTATAGGCTAATAATAATAATAATTAATATAAAGTCATACCTAATTAATAAACTACCATTGAAGAGAAGCCGTTGGACCAGCGCCTGATCTTTCTCCAGTCGTGTCGGATTGCCGTCTCATCGGATTATAAAAGTAAAGGAATACAGAGTGCACCTGTGTTTGCGTACACACTTTAACACTATAATATGTATGTCCTGCGCAGTTGGCTAATCTCCATTGAGATTGGCTGCCGTGACTAAAATCGGTCTGGACGTCTTTAGTCTACAACTTTAGACTTTTGTGGACGAGTTTAGTTTAAAAACATAGGATCAATAAACGTAATTATCTCTTCTACTTATTGTGTAAACGTAAACATTATGTAGGTTTTACTGTAGCAAATTATTCCTTCACTATCAAGTTACATTTACAATAAATAAATTTGCTCATTAACCATAACCTTACACATAGTAAAATTTACCCAAGGCCTTCGAAAAATGATAAATTTCTGAGAAAATAATAATGAGAAGTATAACCTACCCTATGTGTACATCGAAGACATGTTTTATCTGAATAAAGAAATATTATTACTGTAAATCTTTAAACCTTTTTTAATGACTTGATGTCGCCTGGTGATAGGAATTCATTTCGTCAATATTCAACATTTTTGTAATTGATAATACTGAAACTCTTCAATATCTTGCGTGTTGCTGACCTAAAGAATTGTAATACCAGGGCTTAGCGATGGAGTATCCCTGGGATAGGAAAACGTATCGTAAAAATCACATCCCTAAATGAACACAGACCTGTACCCACGCACAGGAACACAGCTTTTTATTTAAATATGTAACATCGCTGTTTGAATAAGTATATGTCCTTCTGTGAGGTGGAGTGGTAAGGTGGTTCCCTTAGCCGGGCTTGCTCGCTAGTATGGTGGCCTACCTACATAATATCAAAAGTTATGACGTACACTCCACTCGATTTTCATTACACCTAAAAATACATTACAATATCGAGCCTGTCAAAATTTATTACACAGGAAATTTATAACAACAACATAAGCAATCGATTTATAATATTGTTGGTATATGGCAGTCTCAAACTGGGCGATAACGCCCCCTTGTGGGCGCTTGAGATCGACGAGGGGAATATTACGGGGCCCAGAAAACTTAGGGGATGTAGAAGTGGTTTAGGGGGGCAACACCGACGGCTAATTTGTAATTTTATATACTTTAATTAATTCTATTTCTAAAATTATTATTAATATTTTAAAATTCACAAAAATTAATACCCTATTATATGTATCTGTATATATACAATTTAAAGAATCAAAATATTTAACATAGCTTTCGTAGGTTAGTCGGTGAGTACCTGATCAAGTTTTAATAAAGTTGTTGTTAAATAATTTAATTTGTGCAATGAAGATCGTTATGTAAAAAAAAACCCAAAATAATTTATTTTAGAAATAAGTTTGAGATCCTATGATATTTGGTACATACACATTTACTGCGTTCTACTTAGATACTTCTTGATATTTATGTTACAGGAAAAAATATCAGGTTGTCAACAAGTAAAGACAAGAGTTTCTTTTGCCTCGTGTAATAGGTAATTATTAGATTCTTAGAACTGGCTTAGTATTGAGTTACAGGCAGAAAATAATAATTTATTAATTTTGGTATACGGGAAAGTAACCGACTTGTACACATAAAGCGTGAGTTTGTACCAATATAAATTTAATATTTTAATGTGCAAAATTAAATACAGGGTAGATAACAAACATATAACATTATTATGTACAGAGGCGAGCTTAACACAAAATTGAGTTCTCTTACAGCAAACTTAGTTACTATAAACTTAATATTTACTTTACAATTTTAATAAGTACGTACATTTTACGCACTTATCAAATGATCGATCAATGTCCCACCTGTTAACGTTGAAGAAAAATACTGTGAGAAAATCCACATGTCTTAGACGAAACTTTAAAGGCTTATCTGATCCACCAACCAGCGTGTGTGGATAAAGACCTAAAACCCTCTCAGCGCATACCCGTGCCTATCTGTGGGTCAAGAAGACGGAGCGGATATGGGGTTGTTATTATGTTTTTTTTTTCTTACTCCTGCACTAGGGAACATGATTAACACTTTGTAGGACAGTTAACGCTTATAGACGTATGACAATAAAACATCTATTGTAAAGATTTAAAAAAAAGAACGCACACGGTCGATTTGACTTTTTAGAAGGGCTTTGCGATCTAGACATGAGCGCCGGCTCATGTCTAGATCGCAAAGCCTTATAGAAGGCACAATGTTGTCCTTTCAATTGAAACATTTTATTTTTTCGACCTAAATAAGTGAAACTACGGTGCTACAAAAATAAACAATATAAGTAATGTATCAACCATTACTCTTACTAAAATCTAAATTCAATACAAAGCGGTTAAGTAGGTAGATAAGTGTTTGTTTGTTTATACTTACGTTAAAATGAAACTAACAGATAGTAACTTAGATGTAGGCAGAGTCTTTGGATAGACTAAATGGAGGGATTAGTGTACCTAATCCACTACTTTTTCTAATGAAAAATTGATACGTAAAATATCATGGCGCCTTTTTCGGCTAAAGGGCAGGCAGAGGTGACACGACACCCATGTTTCGCCACCTATGTTAATAGTACATATATATTACATTGTACCAAACACCGACCTCATATCCGAGTCGAGGATCGAACTTGGGACTTTATAAACATGGCAATCGTTCACACTACCACTGCGCCACCAGTGTACATTCATTAATTTAGTTGTTGACTTCACAAAAGCAATTAAACATTTTATTAAAGAGCTTCGTTCATTATTAGGCATAGGAAAATATTCCAACGAGTTCAAGTTTTTATTTCATCTTTATAAAACCTTTTGTACTAGACATACATAAAATTCAAATATCATTTTAGTTAAATATCGAATTATAATTTTGAGTAAAAATGGTTACTACCTATGATACTCGATATACCAATATGAGCGTTATTGTGTTGTGTTTTAATCAACCATTAAAGTTTCACACATCAATATTAAAGAGATACTAGCTGTTGCCCGCGGCTTTGCCCGTGTAGATGTCGGTTATCGCTGTAAAAAGTAAGTGTGTTGTTGCAGACCATAATATATCTCTGTGCCAAATTTCATCCAGATCCGTTCAGTAGTTTTTACGTGAAAGAGTAACAAACATCCATCCATCCATACTTACAAACTTTCATATTTATAATATTAGTAATGATAAGGATACCACAGAATAACAGTAAAAGAAAACCTTATACCAAAGCATGAAGTTTAGTAATTGCAAAGCCTTCTCCCGGGTTGGATCTTCGCTTATCGCTTATAACCGACCTCAAAATTTGAGATAGGTAGGTATAAATATAATGTATGTATTCTGACTGTTTTTGTTTTCACCTTATTTTTGCCTTACATAATAACAACTGGAAGTAGACTGTAGTTTTTTAAATAACATTATTAAATTTCACATTTCATTAGTAAATTACTCATACCTAAGACGACCGGTGTGCCATTAGGATCTTGTCTTACCTGTAAAAGAAATGTATAGATTAATAATGACAGCGACATAAAGTTGGTCCTCAAGAGAACGTCTTCTTTTTAAGAAAAAAAAACGTACATAAGGATCTTTTAAGGATCTTCAAAAACCTGGGGACCTGGATAATATATAAAATTAAATGAATGACCAACTGGTCTGTCAATGTATTCGTAAACTAAACTTAGGCTTAGAAATTAAAAGAAACAGTTTTGATGCGGTTTGCGTTATCTTTTTTTTTCTTTTACCGAGAAAGGATAGAAATAATACAAATAGCGGGCGAACGAACCCAGGGTAAATAGTTAGCTAAATAATAAAATCCAACCTCTTTGAGCTGGTAGTGTCATTTGGTCACGTACACACAAACATACCATCACGCGCATCACGCCTGTCTCTCAACGGGGTATGCAGAGACGATGGCGCGCTAAACATGCTTCTAACGCTTTCTACATTCATGCATGATCGCTAGTGCCGGGTACTTTTAATTTGGTCTTTTAAACTTCGTCGTCTTTTTTATATTGAGGGGCTATGTTTGATGTCAGTCTGGAACTTCCACACAAATGCCATTTAATTTTAACCCTTAGCGTCTACATGGCTTGGAAAATCATTAACATTTAATAAAAACAATTTGAGCCTAATTTGACAATTGACAAATTAAAAAGCAATTGATTTGCTGATACCATTCCAAATTGTTGACGAAATGTCAAAGAAGATAATCGAGTTAATTCTGAGTTATATTTTATAGAAATTAGTTTACCCCTTTTAATATTTTTTTAGCTTTTCTGTATGTCTGTGTTTTGTGTATAGTTTCGAGGGCTTTTAAGATACGCAAATGATGTATTCAACACATGCCTTTGCTCGATGTAGTACCACTTTCGCCCAGGGCCAAAGCGGCCCTGGCGACATCTCTATTCACCCTCGCTCAATACATATCTTTTTTATTCTTTTTTCATCCAACCATTCACGAGTTTCTAAAGAACAAATGAGTCGCGCCTGCAGAACTATCAAGACTCATGAATGGATATAATATGAAACGAGAATAAACCTAACCATGTGTTTATTTATGTATCTAAGACCTTTTATATATTATGAGTTTTTGCAGATTCAAATGCGATGCGAACTAAATACAGTCGCTGGCTGTCAACATTCATGATAGGATGATTTGTTGAATCGATAGTGCGAGTTGGAGATACAGCCAAGAGAGATAGGGCACAATACTGCCCTATTAAGGATTAAAGGCATAACCGCATATCGAAAGATACGGGAAAATGCATCTCCTTTTAGTTACTTTAGAAGCATTTATACCTAAATTTGTGTCATGTACTTGTGTCGTTCTTCGTTAGTTCTGCTAACGAAGAACGACACAAGTACATGACACGAAGGGCATCACTTCGTTATGAAGTGATGCCCCATAGGCTGTGGTAACTCTGGCTATGGTAGGCAAGCTTTCATAGGTTATGATAACTTTTTATTTATAGGCGAGCCGTATGCTTGTTTGCCACCTAAGTAACATAACAAAAAACACGCTTTTGAGATGAAATTTATTTTAAGTATTTGTTAGAAAGTTGTTTTATTTTATTTTATATACCTACCTAGATAATATTATCCAACAGAGAAAATTTTACAATATCTCATTATGTCGTTAACAAATACAGAATATTAAAGCAAAGAAGATAAATATACTTTGGTACCTAATTAGGCAGTATTTATATTTACTTAGCATCTACATACTAGGTAATTTAAGTAGGTAATTGTAGTTCTTCTTTGGGTGCTGTAGCGTAATCTGCTGGATTACGCTATAGCACCCCAAGAAGAACCACAGGTTTTCTCTTTTAATATGGCTTGAAAAACTGTTTTAGGTAAGTTGATATGTATTATAATTTTGCTACCACAAAACTAACCTACTTATATTCTATTTACCATAGATAGTTCGGAGATTTGAAAGAATTTAAATTCCTATACCTACCCTATTCAAAGATGGTGCCTTTATGCTCGACTGTCACAAGGGAGCAAATAAAGATTTCTACAATGAGATAGAACTTTACGTAGCTATGAACGTCTCACATCTGGCGGATCTACGGAAGTCTATAATGGAGATATATTCCGAGCCATTTACATTGCGGATCAGAATACCGCACCCTATTGGTTTTAGGGTAAAATGGCAAGTCACCTGGAAATTGTAGATCACGAAGTATACGAAAAAGTTTTCAGGTAGCATTGATTTTCAAGTTTATGTTGAAGTTATGAATTTATAACGTGGCAGTTCGCCACCTCAATAGGATTCTCGCAAAATATTTGCAATTTAGATTAAAATTTTCACGAAATTGTTTCGCTACTGCTTATTTACAGTAAGAAAACTCTACAGCTTTTTGAAACAGATACCTGTCAAATGTTATCATTTATCATTCTAAGCCAATTAGAGAGTTCTAAAACAATGTCGTAGTAAATAACTAAATTATATTTTTTAAAGGCAAAATATACGTATAAAAATATGAGTGAAAAATTAAAAATTACCGAGCATAATAAATAGAAGTATGCCGTTAAATAGCAAGTAAGTAATCTTATTTGTAAATTAGATATTTGTTATTACCTAACATAGAAGTTACGATCACGACGGAGACTATAAGAAGATAGAAGTTATGATTAATTAATTGCTTTCTGCTTTTTTTCTGCTACCTTTAAACATTAATCAAAATTAAAACTGTTTTCTAAAAATTAAAATGACATTTCTAAATTTGAAAAAAGCTAAGGCAGGCTTAAAATTCTTTTCTGAATAAAAAATGAAGGTACAGAACCGTGTCTCAATTAATTAATTCAGTCGGATTAATTAGACGTTTTAAGTATATTTTATGAGGTGAAGGGAGGGTGTTTATAGCTCCAGGCTCAGCTGGTCGTATGAAATGATGCGTTGGTTCAGCTTTGCTGAAATAACTGTGTGTCGTTATTTACATTATTCATTAGGTGCATTATTAATTACTTGAGCGTATGTTTTTAAACGTTTAACATTGCGTTTGGCGACTAATTGGGGTTTATATTAGGTAGCCATCACACCTGAACATTATTATTTATACCTACTACATTTATAAAAAATATAATCAATGTAATTTAAATCGGCATTTGCCCGTATCTTCTAGTGCAACCTTAAAAATATCTTTTGTGTTTGAGAAAAAAACCTCGTAATTTTTCAAGCTACTGAACCCATTTTCATTTTGCATAGCTAGCACCATACCGAGAGTATGTATATTTTCGAAAACGGCCCTAACTTATAAAACGCGATTTTAGAAAAACATTTACCGAAGTCCGTTTCACGAAGTCTTTACTATGTAATGTACCTACGTACTATAAACAATTTTGATCATATTTACCATGTATACAAAAAGTAGGTAGGTACCTACGTACTAAATTCTCATTGTTGAGTAACGCAGCAGGAAAGTTCTTAAAACAAACAATGTTGGAAATGGTTAAAACACCCAAGCTTTATATTTATTAGTTACTAAAATAAATATAAATCCTATTGTAACTACGTACCTACTGTAAACATTAAAAGTAAAACAATGTTGCAACTTGAGTATGAGGAAAAATGTTACAATGAAGTTAGCTAATAAATAGTAAGAGGTAATAAATATTTAAATATAAATGCTATTAAAAATTATGTTATGTTTACATATGTAATGTGAACAATGTTCATGTATTATATATGAACATTAATACTACATAATACTTAACTAATAATACGTAGAGACCCGTGCCCGGTAGTGGGACGTTTATGTGTTGAGATGATGATTTACCGAGGAACGAAGGCCTGTTGTCACACAGGTAGTCTTACCTAACTTGGAAACCAGTTTCCCACTATTTTGTCATGACAATATGATCAATTAACAGTAAGTAAGGTACAATACCTTATTTACTGTTAATTGGGAGATAATAAACATGTGTGTGTTATTATTATTATTAATAATAATAGCAAATCGTATGGTACGAGTATTCCACTGATGGCCACGGGTATCTATCAATTAATTGTCCTCTTCTCTATCAACAGAGCTGAGAGGGATTAGGCCTTAATCCACACACACTAGCGCATCGTTTGAAGATCCGCCGGCTAATTCTCTAAGAAACAGCGATGACAAACTGACAGTTGTGATCGCAAAATTGACAGTTGTGATTCCTCGGGGACGGCACAATCTATTGACTAAACGTCAAAAAGGGCTCTTACGGAATACCGATTTTCAATCTGACAGATGGATTTTGCTCGGTTTTTGCGGTGGCTCGGTTTTTGCTCTTACGGAATACCCCAACGGATATCAGATATGTCATGCTTTATAAATTTCTTCTAAGTTTTATTTTTTAAGACATGTGGGTTTCCTCAAGATGTTTTGCTTCACCTGTTGGTAAATCATCTGATTATTATTATTTTGTTTATACTACCAAGGTGGCAAGCAAGCATACGGCCCGCCTGATGGTAAGCAGTTACCGTAGTCTATGGACGTTTGAAACACCAGGGGTCGCCCTCACGCGTTGCCGACCCTTTAAAAACCTTATAACTCCTTTCTTGAAGAACCCCATTATAGCGTTTATATTGGATTTTACACCACTTAAACCATGACACCATCCATGCAAAGTTTAAAAAAAAAATGATCAAGTCTTTAGGTTTGGGTAAGCTAAACGATGCCGCTGTCCGATGCAACGAATCCAATTACACGCGCTTTGAAGCACAGGCTTCTATAACCGTCGGCTGAAATAATCCAGTCACTTATCCACATCTTGACCACCACTAAGATCGCTCAATCTCACTTAACGTAACTCGCAAGTGCTTTCTGAGTCTTGACATTCGACTGTTTGATCATCGTCAACTGCCTGGCTTAGACAGCTATTTAATCTTATTGAGTATGGTACTAATCCAGATTTTTGCCAGTAGGATATTGAATGCCTTTAATTCGGTGAATAGGGACACCTTGTTGACGCAGGCAAAATTGGAAACCCCCAAAATTTTTAAATTTCTTTGGCAATGCTATAGGCATCCATCCAAATTATTGTACAAGGAACAACTTTTAGAATCAGCAGTTGGTTGTCAACAAGGTGATCCTCTTGGGCCAGTTATTTTCAGTTTAGCCATCCACCCCATCATTGAAAAGATTAAATCAAAATTTAACATCTGGTACCTGTTATAACTATAATGGACAACGGGTCTAAATCGCGTAATATTTTAAGGTTTTCATACCTTCTTGTTTCCCTACACCTTTTAAATACGGCATAAATGCTGGTACTCTGCTAACTTCCTGTGCCTTATCCCTCTTTTTTGGACATCGTAAGGTTTGCCGGTATCCATTTCGCTTAAGTACCTCCTGAACATGTGTGAGCTCACATTTTAAGTGTTCAGGGTCACATAGATCATGCGCTCTGTTCGTCAGCGATGTGACAACGGACTGCAAGTGTCGCGGATGGTGGTGCGAGTTGGCGTGAAGATACCTGTCTGTGTGTGTCGGCTTCCTGTATACATGTGTGCTCACACATGTTCAGGAGGTACTTAAGCGGAGGTACACAAATGTGAGCTCACACATGTTCAGGAGGTACTTAAGCGAAATGGATACCGGCAAACCTTACGATGTCCAAAAAAGAGGGATAAGGCACAGGAAGTTAGCAGAGTACCAGCATTTATGCCGTATTTAAAAGGTGTAACGGACAAAATTGGAACAGTACTTCAAAAATACTCCATAAAGACTGTATATAATCCGTACTCCAAAGTATCGTATCACCTGCGTACTCCGAAGGATGTCATCCCTCTACAGACACCGGGTGTCTACAAGGTAGATTGCAGTTGTGGTAGTTCCTACATCGGTCAAACCAAAAGAACAATAGCTGAAAGGGTTAAGGAACATATTACAGCTGTCAAGAACCGGCAAACCAACAAGTCGGCGATAGCTGAGCACCTGCTGGAATCAGGATCCAATCACTGGATTGAGTTACATAAGCCCAAAGTACTCTCCACTGATCGTCACTATTACTCAAGAATAGCACGAGAGGCGGTTGAAATCAAAAAACATTTTAATTTCAACCGAGAAGATGGATACCGCTTATCAACATCTTGGAATCCTGTTATCAGCAGGTTTAAGCCTCGCCGTAATGAAAAAGTAGACCCGTGTGTAGACGTCATTAGTTTTGTGTGTCGACGTACTAACAGTTCCGAACATTATAAAAACTACGACCAAGTGAGGGTAGATACTAATCCTCTCGCTTCGCAACGAAGTCGGCGGCACCGCTCACCCGCACCAGTCAACCCGTGACCACGGTCGGTGCAATTCGACCGAAACGTCGGGAAACAAGAAGGTATGAAAACCTTAAAATATTACGCGATTTAGACCCGTTGTCCATTATAGTTATAATATGTGTACAAATCGTGAAAGTTTAAAAGAATTTATCTGGTACCTGGACGATGGGACCCTAGGAGGCGATGTAGAAACAGTATTTCAAGATTTGGCTTTTTTAAAAAATGAATTTAATTCTATTGGTTTAGAGCTCAACACGAGCAAATGTGAAATTTACATAAGCGACAAAATTAATGACAAACTTTCAGTTTTATCAAAATTTAATACTTTGGCACCTAACATCAAAATTATTGAGAAAAATACGTTTCACCTCCTCGGGTCCCCAATTTTTGAAGAAGCTTTCAATTCTTATATACAAGAAAAAGTACAAAATTTCTGTGAAGTTTCGGACCGACTACTGAAAATTAATATGCGTTCGGCTTTTACAATCATTCGACACTGCCTTTTTGTCCCTAAATTCACGCACGCTTTAAGATCTACCCCGTTTTGGCAACATTTAACACTTTTAGGCAAATTGGACCAAATTATCCACAACACCATAAGTAAAATTCTTAATGTGGCCCTGAACGACCGAGCATGGCTTCAAGCGTCCTTGCCAGTTCGTTTGGGCGGGCTCGGCGTTCGCAAAATTTCCGATGTCAGTTTACCAGCATGACTCTCAAGCGGCGCAAATACAGTAATCTCATCGGAGATTATGTATTTGAGCCGTTTGGAGTCGAAACGCTTGGGCCGTGGGGTGCAAGTGCCCGCTGTCTTTTTAAAGATTTGTCCAAGCGTTTAGTCGACGCTTCACGTGACCAGAAGGCTGACTTATATTTGGCTCAAAGAATAAGCATTGCCATTCAGCGTGGCAATGCTGCCAGTCTCCTGGGCACGTTTTCAGTAGACATCGATGCGGAGGAATTCTACGACGCCTACTAAGCAGCCCTCCCCTTCTTTTTTTTGTGTTGTTTATATTATGTGATTTATAGTTGTAGTTGTAAATTACTTGTAAATAAAAATGTAATTGTGTTAATAAATAATGTATACTTAAAAAAAAAATGAAAAAGGTTTTTTTGATTTTCCACCTTTTTTGTTAAGACATTCGACAGCTATGGTCAGGATTGCTAAAAACTAGCAACTAGCTAACACATACCTACCTACTACTTGGTGAAAATAATCGTGAAGGTGTATGTTGTAAGAAAAAACGTATTCCATCTCAACCCATAAACGTCCCACTGCTGGGCACGGGTCACCTCCATACATTTGGAGGGATATTATCCTACTACACTACGCTGGCCAGATGAGTTGGTATAGGGTTTTGTTTCGAGTTTTCCCTCTCTTGCCCGGTGGTCACAGACAATATATACTTGTCTACCTGACTTACTTCCTTAGTCGACTCTTACGACACCCTCGGGATGGAACGGGGTGGTGATATTTGTATTCTTAACCCGTCACTACACGGACAAACGTATAACTACATAGATTAAAATATAGGATGGGGATAAAAAAACCGGGCGATGCTACAAGCAGGCAGTAATATGTATTTGTCATTCTTTCAAGTCAAAATAGAGCAATTGTATAAACAAAGCTCAAAGAGATACAATCGACTCCAGTACGGGTGTTAATGGTACTAAATTGGATTTGTTTATAATCGAAAACAGATAAAGATCGACTACAAATCGAATACAAAGGAAAACGCTTTATTACGGTAAACATGGTTCGATACATGGTCCGAAACAATAACATTATGATGAGTACCGCTAGAGTTAAAATAATTGCATTTTACTGTCAAAACATTGACTTTGATTGTGACTACTCAGAGTCACAATTAAAGTGACTGTTTTGACAGTGAAAAAGTTGGCTAGCCAGTCCTGGTATGATTGACTTAACAATACAAATTTTATTTAAATAAAATAAAACAATTTTTATTTTCTATTTTTTTGTATTTAAGTTCAAAATAGTTTTATGTATAATCTCGTCTGAGTGTATAATATATAGGTAGTGTTAAAATGTTAATATGTATATGTCACTGTCAAAACTTTATGATAAAGATACTAAGTATTACTTAACTTAATTAAAAAATTAATGTAGGCTACACCAAATTAAAGCACAAAAAGCACCATTTTAATAACGATGCAATTTTCAATTTATTAAATGTTTAATTTTCAATTAATTAAAATCGGCCAAGTCCGAGTCAGCCTTAAATATGACCATCATTTTAAGTAAAATGGCGTTGAAAACGCATCCTTAAATGAGCACTGGAGAACTGTACTCGCGCACAGCATCTACTTAATAATATAAAAAAGAAGGTACATGATATGTTAGGTAGGGCACCAAGCGAGCGACTGGGGAAGGACCTACATCTTACAGAAGACCATAGCAAAATAACTATACAAATAGTTTGTATAGTTATTTTGCTATGGTCTTCTGTAAGATGTAAGCGAGCAAGCCCGACTGGGGAAGGACCTACATCTTACAGAAGACCATAGCAAAATAACTATACAAATAGTTTGTATAGTTATTTTGCTATGGTCTTCTGTAAGATGTAAGCGAGCAAGCCCGACTGGGGAAGGACCTACATCTTACAGAAGACCATAGCAAAATAACTATACAAATAGTTTGTATAGTTATTTTGCTATGGTCTTCTGTAAGATGTAAGCGAGCAAGCCCGACTGGGGAAGGACCTACATCTTACAGAAGACCATAGCAAAATAACTATACAAACTATTTGTATAGTTATTTTGCTATGGTCTTCTGTAAGATGTAGGTCCTTCCCCAGTCGGGCTTGCTCGCTTGGTGCCCTACCTAACATATCATGTACCTTCTTTTAGTATTCATGCAATTCAGTTAATTGTTAAACTGTAAAATAACCACCAACCGCAGCAGCATATGCATTATGTACTACGTGTGAGTATAGTATTTAAAGTATATTTATTGTTACTTTTACCTGTCTTTCTCTCTCTAAACTTTAAATCATATGCACTTTTAAAAAATATAGTATAACCGAGTTCCGTGTCTCTTCAATAAATTCACTTATGCATTCAACTTATAGGTACTTCCATTTGAACGATAAGTGTATTAAAAAGAAAATTCCCAAGCGTAGCACATGGTACTTTTAAGTAGTCGTCTCTGACACATTTATTCTTTTTCCTTATTGTCTTTGAAATGAGGGTGAGTCTACAAGGGTATACTTTTTGTAATAACAGACTGTTTAAACCCCGACGTGAAAATATGGCTTTTTATTCTGATATAATTTGTTTGGGTTAATAACCGCCTTTTTTATTTAACAAACTGTTTTATTTAACTTGTCCCTGTATATATTCGTATGTTTCAAATATTGCGACAGCTTTTTCAAATACTTCTACTAAACAGATTATTTTAGTTTTTTTTTCAAAGACAACCCCCGCACTAGGGAACAAGCACTGGGTGGCGGGAGACTTTACAAATGGGGGTAACCATTGTTGGATCGAACCCACAACACGCCGCGCAGTGGTAAATGGCGAGATACTAGCTACTAGCTAGCCGGCAGCTCGGCAGTACCAATGTGAATTTCACTTTGTCGAATTTACACGTACTAATCAAGTTATTTGCCATCTGCTAATGGCGAAAGAAAAACTTTGTGAGGAAACCGAAGGAAGAAATTATGGAAGAATTAAAGACATGTGTAATCTACCAACCCAACATCGTGATTGGATTAAAGCCTAAACACTCTCAGCTCTCCTAACAGAAGAGACCCGTGCCCAGCAGTAGGATATGGGTTGCTATTATATTAATTTATTATACTCTTTTTGAAGTGAAAACTTCTTTTAGAACGGTACGCATATTTTTAGATGAGATAAAATCTCTGGATTCGCGACACCGTTACGAGACGCAGCTTGACATATCCGAAAAATATTTTTTTTTGACTGTCACGTTATTAAAGCAAAGAGGCGATATATGCATGTACATATAGCAGACCGCGAACGCGTCTAGATAAATAAATAAAAACATTTATTGCTATAAAATTTATGACAACTGTTTTGCCTGTGTTTTCACTTCTGTCGGCACTCCCTGTGTGCATTTTTTTTAAATTAGGTACATACTCATTTGTATTATAGTAAAATTTACAAAAATTAAATGAATCCAGGTTTATTTAACTTTAGGTTTTAGTTTTAAAATCTTGTGTGACGTCTAGTTTTAGTTATAACACTTGCTAGGTAATACGTACTAATATTAGTAATATTATAAAGCGAGGTAGCCCCACCACAAGTATTTACCGGGACAGCCTAATTTTATTGTTTAAGCAAGTTATAGATACAATAAACCAATTTATTATTTATTTATAAAATTACAAAATATACCTACTCCGTGTACAGTTCTGTGCAAAAGGTAACTTAATGTTTTGAAATTATCTGCCAGTCAAATTTAATGATGCAGAGATGTTTAATTAAAATCAATTGAGACATCACTGTCAACAGGAGTTCATTGATGTTTCAAAGTGATTGACTGGCTGTCATGTCATCCACTGCTGTAGCCGGTAAGTAAATAATTAATTACGATTACTGATTATGATGTCTCCACCTATGTTCCTGCTTCGACTCCTAGGGTAGACTATAAACTTAAAGGAAACTTTTTCATACTAACGAAGCTGTTACGTCTCATTGATCACCACACATCGTGTATTCTATGAACAATAAATTCAGCGCAAACTCGTATAAAATAAAGAATATAATATTATAAAATACAGACTGTATTTTTGTGAGATCCTTATTGATGTCATGCTTTAGGGTAGGGTCCTTAAACACCTCATCCGTAGCTATCAATATTAGGGATTCATTACTTTGCCATTCCATCATTTAGTAATTGCTTACTAACTAGACGAAAAAAATCCTATAAAATGACGCACAGTTATCACAAAATAATTTTATGATAATATAATTCAGAAAATAAATACCGCAGAATGACTCAACAAAATACGTAAGTGTAAAAAGACGCAAAAACAACGTCAACGTCACCCTGCGTCAACTATAAATTTAATAAAAAGTTTATAGACTATTAATACGTCACACTCTGTCAAATCTCGTTAGACGAGTTCTCCTCGTGAGCATTCAAGTTTGATGTGAGATTACAACCAATAAAACTATTTCCCGTTATATATAGGTACGTTCCTTACCAATTCATTTAATTTTATCTTATTTTATTCATCAAACCTGTTTTGTTAAGACATTCGGCAGGTCAGGGTCAGAAAAAGTTCTCATATATCATGATGAGTGTCTGTCAAGTATTAGACTGATAAGCTATGACACACTGTGCGAACCAAAGCCCTTCATGTACAGGTCACTGATCCATCATTGATACAGGCATTACAGGCAGATGTAATTAAAAACATAGCACGATATGTGCTGTATTTCTTACATACAAATAAGTCTCCAAACTAAAAACAAGGCGACGCGACGTTTCATAGTCTGCCCGTCACGACGGGCAGACTATGAAAGCGCAGTACAAAACAAAACTACGGATCGTTGTTTTAAGATAACACTTTATATTAGTTTTCAACTAATACTCGAAAGACAAATAATTGATTAAAAAATCCATAAATCTGCGTATAATTTTGCTAAAACTGATGCGGGCGTGCCTGAGAGGCAGACAGGTATTAATAATTATGCACAGGCGACCTCGAGTGGGACTCACTTCATATTTCGGTATTCGAGTGGCTCGAATAGTTCAATACGGTACAACGAGCGCACTTGATTGCTGGTACAATTTAATTTTCAATCACGATAGAGGGACGATCCGTAGTTCGCAATGACACGCTTTGATCGAAATATTCGAAACTTACTTCCCTCTTGCTCCGTCAATAAATCTGAGATCCTAAAAGCTAATGTCATTATTACTTGAACAGCAAGTACAGTATAAAATTAGGTTATAGATTATTATGAATTATTAAATACTTTCCTGAAATTGGGTATTTATTTTGTCCTGCTTAAACTTTTAAGTTAACAAGGTCCAAATTTTAGAGAAATAATAATAATATTCTGAACTCTACACACTTCCATCGTCTGGAGAATAGCTACTTCTTGGACACAAACTCAGTGATTTCCAGTAGAGAGCAAAGCGTAGGAATTTTATGACATCTATTGAAACGGTCTCATTTAATTCTTTTTGAAAATCTCTTCCAGTTTCGAGCTCAGTTGAACATTAAGCACCTTCATAGGACATGTCACAATCTTGTCCTACTATGTTTTTAGATTTACATTAGACGCTTTTGGTTGAATAAAATTTAAGTCGATTTAATTGACACAAAAATAGGAACGTTTTAATCGATTGCATTGATTTGATCAATCAATTAACAAAGTATGGGCCTTAGATGATCTTATGGACGCTACTGCAAATGCAAAACTTGTGGCTAAGTTTTGAGCCACAAATTAGATTGCCATTGACATGCTAAGAAGTCCCCTGCTAAAAATTGGTCTCTCTCAGCTTTGGCTCCTAGTGGTCGTGATCAACCGTTTTCACCTTGCAGGCTATCCCAGCTAACTTCTTCAGGTCGTATGAAACCTTTTGATAAATTTCGCTAATATTATCGAATAAGTTTAATGGCTGGTAGACTAAACATGAATACCCAGCGGACAGTAAACTAATTGATTTAGTAAATTGACCAATCTATTCCCAGTTTACACGTATACCTACGTATTAAATAATTCAATCCACCAAAGTTTTCGTATCGAACGACTTCTCGTCTGACCTTCCAAGTTTAGTGAGATTATTAGACGGTAAAAATCCCTTTTATATAGGTACTTACTGTTGAAAATTACATTAAGGTGTATACCAAGTATAATTAAAAGTAAAGCTTTCTCGTAAAATATGTATTATTTTTGTCCATTAAGCTTTACTTCCTAATGAATATAATTCGAATGTACATAATACACCCGCCACGGAGATATGTATACAGTGCCGCTACATATTTCTGAGGAATTTGGTAACAGTGTACAATTAGACTAAACCTACAAACAAAAATATATTGAATACAAATTCTTACATTGGTTTTCCTAAAAAAGTAATCTTCATATAGCGGCCTTGTAGACATATCTCCGCAGCCGTGTGTACCTAGGTACATTTGCTCGTTGTCCCTTCATAATGGTATTAAATTAAACTGATATAAACAGATGTTGACACAGCGGAAGTTTGTGGATCACAAAGCAGTATTTTGACATGAATAGATGAGTTTCGTTTCGGAATAATAAAGTTTATACTCACAGATACTTAGGACAAATACGCTGTAATAAAACTCGGTTTATTTTTGAAACATAATAATATTTGGTTCAAATGTGTGAGTGGTGTACGCCGAGTTTCGTACCTGTTGCTGAGACGAGCCACCGCACACGTGCCTAGATTACTAATTGGCTTTTTGCCGGATGTCGTTCTTTGTCCCTATCATACAGCTCTATCACGTTTAAGAATATATCTATAACATTCCGAATTTATTATAACTTTGTTGTGAATTATCGTTACAACCCCTAATGCAAACGTAATTTTAATCGATAATTAATTCTAGAAATTTAAAGCCTATGAATCTCAGATAAACCCTCGTATTTCTTGTTAGTTTCGGTTGCAAAATAATAATTGGGGTTTCTAATTTGCACAGGCACCTAGACGTCCGAGGTTAAGTTTTCATTGATTGACCTCAATCTTGTAACAATAACGTCCGAATAAACAGGCCGAGGTTCTGGTCAGCTCTACTCTAAACAGCACTTATTTGTTAAAAAATATTTTTGCCTTATGTAAAAAAAACGATTTACTTTTTCCAAAATACGCTGGTATTTGTGACAGGTAAAATAAAATCCAATTACAACGAAACTAATAGGTTTCTCATGAGTCGTCTGGCCGTGACTTCTACCAACAAAATCACGTAAGGTAAAAGAAAATTGAACAGACCTGATAACTCTGAAGGTTATTTTAGATTTTCTCTTTAATCTTATGGCGTGTCGTCTTCGAGCCAGGGCGGAGGCGCCCGCGAGCAACGGGCCTTGAGCTTCGCCGTCGCTGCCGGCTTCCTCACCGTTTGAATACGCCTGTATCTTGTGAGGAGCAGGCGAAGGCATGGGTTTCGAGCTGCCTGCGGAGCCCCCGGCCCTGCCCCAGGACAGCATGGAACTCCGCAGGGACCTGAGCGTCTCCGTTGTACAGCCCCTGTCACTGCCTCGCCACCATGCAACAACATATCGGCGCACCGACACACTAACACGCACGGTATACACCAACCACAAGAACTATTCACCATAAACTTCACTGATTCACCGATCTACATGCTAGGATGGATACAAACGTGATGTCACTGTTTTTTTTTGTTCCTACTTGCTTCCTCAAACAAATAAACACGTGGTCGAAATCATGCAAGGAATGTGACTAGTTTGGCTGTGAGCGGCATGCGCGCGCAGGGTCCTCTCGACTTCATTATCACTGAACAAACAACGATATCTACATCGCATACATTAACGGCGATCTCACATAAATGGGAGCATGATACACAGATATCGTTTGCTCTATTTATCACTAAACTAACATCAAATACCTTTTAGTTTTTCACTTTCATCAATCTTAATCGGTCCACGATCACCATGTCATGTAAGAACTTAATTTAATATGCAACTAATGGAAAGATGAGCAGGGAATATTTTAGTATTGTCAACCAACCTATTATTAACATAGTTGGGTCCATTATAGTCAGTAATTAAATATCTGAAACGCTACAATTACTAACAGAATTACAGACTATGAGCTAGGTAGGTACAAACACTGACAATAAACACTACGTGGTATGAGTCATTTTATATATTATATCGAGGCTTTTGGCCTTCACCGTGACAATATTTTATTAACGGAATAATGACATAATCACACGATATTATCATACAAATAAAACTTTCCAAATTTTCTGAATATAGACAAAGAATAAAAAGTAGTTTTGTTATTATCAAATGACAATAAAAACTACAAAGTTCACTACGAGTGTTTGTAATTGGCACCGCTTATTAAAATGAAACATTAAGTACCCAGTCACAGAACATTAAATAATATCAATGATTCGCTTGACTGTAACTGTTTGCGTCCTCGACACTTCACATTTACTTCAGCACGTTATTGTCCGCATTTTTAACTAAACAATTACAATAGCCACGGTGAACAGGAAACACGAAATATTGGACGTTCACAATTGATGAGGTTAAACGTGTTCCGTACGGGGAACATACGCGTAAACTAAGGAGTGTAAATGTAAGCGCGGGCGCCGCGTGCCGTCGAGTCTCGGAGCGCGCCTCTGTCGCGACATTCGCGCCGAAATAGAAATGCTTCCAGAGTCACCGAGCCCGCTCAACCGAGACACGAGACGAGACCCGCCTTGTCTCGACAATTTGTCACCTTGAAAAAAATTTACCGGCCACGTGCAGGTCAAATTTACATGCATATCGTTCAAATTTGTATTTGTTCAAAATGGTACTCGAATTATAGAGCGGTTGATTTATTTTTTGTAGCTGTTATGCTCACGCAGCTGATGTTTATTGCCCTCTTCCTTATTTAAAGTCGTTTTAGAATAAATTGCAGCTTAGCAAACCTGATGGCAATACAGTGTGCTTTAGAAAGTTAAAATGAAAAAGCACGTACCTACATATATGTATATAATCATGTACTTGCCGGTTAACAGAACATGATAATTAAAAGTCACCAATAAAATTCTCTACTACTCCTCTTATCCGTTATCTTGAAAATCACATACAACTTTATAGTCAGAAAATCACTTATCGAAAGCGTACATACTTACATACGTTTTTGTATCAGGTTAACTTACATTATTGTATAAACTTATTTGTGTCACGAACACTACCTTTTTTAGAACCTACTAAACAGGTTAGAAAAAAGCTTCTTGTTAAATGGAATTTAATGCGGTATACATTAATTTCTGTAGATAAGTATCATTTCACCTTTCTGAAACATTATATAACTATAATGCATGCACTCTGTGAAAAAGGTTTTTACAAACAACAAAATAAACTGTCTAAATCTGCATGCTAATAAATCAAACCCGCAAATGATATAAAATATATTTGATCTATCAAGTAAATTCAAGTTCACTTGTGAAGCTATTTTAGGATTCGTCCATCATCGCTGTGGTCTGCGGTATTCGCCCGCTTACTAGTTAATAATGACAAGATAGCTAAAGGCTACTGGAATAGAGGGGACCTAACGATTGATGTTATAAAAAGTAAACACTTTAAACCTATCAATTTATAATAAGTAATGAATAAAACGAATGAATAACCTTGAGACTTAGCGAAAATTATTGGGACAAATTTTTGAAAGGTCACCTGTCAAAGTTTGTTACGAAAGGAAACACAGAGGGCCCATAATAGGGCATGATGTCTTTAGTCATGCTGTCAAAAACTTTGACCCTACGTTTAATCTTATTTTGAGCTTCTTTGCTGGTTAACTTTTGGACGACGACCTTTTGAGCAAGTATAAATATTTTGGTTTCCTAAAATGTTCCGCTGCAAAAGTTGAGGGATATAAAAGTTCACGTTGCTCGAATGAAAATTTGAAAATGCGGTAGACTGATAAAATTGCTGGCAGGTTACGGTTGCCAGATTTAACAGAAAAGTTTTATGAAACTTTATTTGCAGCCGCATTTAAATTCTTGTTTATTAGTCCAATTATAAAGTGTTTATAAGGTATATTGTTTCAGTTTGCACTGATAGTAGTAACATGTAAGTTTACCCAAAAATATTTATCCAAATAATTCATGTTCAAAATAACTGTGTAACGACAAGCTTTAATTTATTTAAAACTAAATAATTAGGATAATATAATAACTTGATGTTAAGTATATCCATTTTTTCTAGTTTCATGATGTTCATCAAAATTTAAAACTTAAAGGCAAATAACACATAAATAAAATAAAAAGACTGTTGTTTATTGCGTCATAGTATTCCCTATCTATTTTTTCATTATTATTTAATATAAGATTTGTTTCCTTATTTTCTGAGATTGTCATTTCTGTGAAACAATCAAGTGATTCTACTTTATAATACGTAGAATTCCCTCTGCAACAGAATTTTAAATAAACCCTCATTGACGCAGAGCTTATAAAATTCACTGAAATGAAGTATCGTGGAAACACTTAAATTAAGGCTATATTTCTTGTTAAATGAAAGCTCATGAAAAATTTAAAGCACGAGCCAAGTGAATTTTGTTTGGGAGTTTATAAAATACTTAGTCGAATAAACAATGTTTCGTGAAGGGGTATAATGTAAAACAAGTAGGGGGATAATAAAGATAAGAGGTCGCCCGGTGGTCCAAATTCTACCGTAATTCATTAAATAGAAGGTAGGCGAAAGAAACCAACTGCTTTTACATTGATAACACTCTTGTCGGCAAAAAAAATAAAAGCAAATCAGTTGACAAACGAAAGAGAAAGAAGTACTGAACTGTTATACTTCACCCACCTTTTCATAAATTGTGCTACAGTTAGACACAGATTTCGATATATTTTAGTCATGAACTCATGAATAATCTAGCCGTGAATGGTTTAGCTGATTAGGTATATCAGCTAAACCATTCACGGCTTATTTTCATACGTACTTGAGGAAGTATAGAATTATAGCTGCATGTGAATAACATACAACATTCACGAGCATGTAGGTTTAAGGAGAGCACTATCAAGAAGAGATCGCTTTTAGCGATAAGACCGCCTATTATACAGCTTGTTATGTTTATGTTTTTATACTGTTGTATTTTTTACTTTGTATACAATAAACAGGGTGATAAAGTAACCGATTGAGATTATCAATGTGAATTTCAGGCACTCCATATTTCTTCACTGTCATAGTCCGATGGAACACCAGTTTGACTAACCAAATGAGGCGTAAGACCAACGGATTTACGAGACATTAGGTGTAAACACCGCTAATATTATATATTATATAATGTCACCGGAAAATAGCAAGAATCGTAAGTTGATCAATTTCCGAGTTATTTGATCAACTTTCGGAATATAATAAACGGCAGTTGAAATGTATTATTTAACGCAATATAATTATAAAATTCATATATTGTGATTTTTTGACAGAAAATCCAATGTCAAATTTTGGCTCAACCCGGTAATCGAATCCAGAATCTCGTAATAAGCAGTCGCACTCAGCGACCAATAGTCCAACAAGACAATTTCGTATATAATATTTATGTATAGTATCTCATAGAATGAATTAGTAAACAATTTAATTTTGCATAGAATAAGTATTTTATACGAGGTTAAACTCAACGTCAGCTGGTAACGTCAGATTCACGTGAAAGCCGTCGCGCCCTCTGCCGCCATCTCTCTGTATCTTGTTGGAAATAACGTCAAGTACAAAGAAGATAAGCATTCTTAGGTACATTTTAATAAAAGCTTTTCTCAGCAGCTGCGTAGAATATTGTATGTTACAGCATTTTGTATAAGTTAAGAGATATTAAAGATTAGAGTAAAAAATAACTTTAATATATTTACATAATAATTATATAGTATCGCGCCTTTTTCCCGACGGGACAGGCAAAAATGTTTTGCCAGCTATATTTTAATAATATGTATTTTTGCCAATATTTCTATAAAAATCTGTTTTAATTATTAAAATATTTATTTAACATAATAACCATTCCGAATATTTACATTGTATAACTTCTGTACTTACCTTCTGGTGCCTACCTACTAACTTACCACAGTGTGGAGAACCAGAAAATGATAATTTTTTGCAAAAATCGCTGGGACGAGAAGCCCGTTTGTTCATATTTTGTCATCACAAGATCATTAATCTCTAGTATGATGATATAAATATAATATACTAGGAGTCGCCCGCGACTTCGTGCGCGTGGTAATTTGGAATATTTTCCCCGATTTTACAACGTATCTCACTACTGCTCCGATCCTATTAATCATAGCGTTATGTTATATAGCCTATAGCCTTCCTGGATAAATGCACTATTCAACAAAAAATATTTTTTCTAATCGAACCAGAACTTTCTGAGATTAGCGCGTTCAACCAAACAAACAAACAAACTCTTCAGCTTTATAATATAATTATTAGCTTTATAATACAATAACATTTTATAAGTTAATCGGCAATCACTCGTAAACTTGTGATAGATAGATATGTTTAGCTGTGATAAATTTCCTTTTAATTTCGTTATATATGATACTACCGTGAATTTTTTTACATTTCTAAATACTACTTAGCACTTAAAAGCTTAATATTTCACAAATTAATCTCTCAATCAAAAAACTGTCTTAACAAACCTACAATATTTTCAAAAGATCTATTCAACGATACCCAACACCACGGGCACAGATAATATAATACTAGTACAGATACCCCATCCCATACAAAGAATTGGTTCCCTGCTAACTCGGGCTAACCGTGCGGCTAAATTTTTACTAACTATACGACACTAGATGTCTATATCCAACAGATTACGTGCATACACATAAAATCAACAGATGGCGACACTTTATAACCGAATTTATTTATGTTAAAGAAATTATATTCTTCCAAAAAAATAGTAGGCATCTACACCGACCATAAAGGTTAGGTATCGCTTATTGTCTCGGGCTCGGGCCACGTTTACTCGCTCAAGGTCACGCGCTTTACGTACGAAATATACACTTATTTTGACTGTTTGCTTCCGTATTTAACTAGCGCTCTGCCCCGGTTTCGCCCCGGGCTAAACAATTTTTTCGCGTATCTTAACAAAAGTTTACGGTATAGTGTTAAGTTTTTTGTTGATGGCTTTAATTACGTATACCTATAAAATAAAATGTTTTTTTTTATTATTCGTGAAACTATAATAAACATTTTTTTTGTTTTGTCAGTTCAAATTAACAAATAAGTATATTATACCTACCTAGCATCTATCAATTCAGTACCTACGAGATGAGTCGAATTAGGGTAATAATAATATTTTCTGACAATTCACATACCATCTGAAACCAGGCTTGGCACAGAACAACAAACAGAGCTCATCACATAAAGATTTGTCCTGAATGGTAATCGAACTCATGACCCCCCAACTTAGTAGTTAAGAGTGACTAACCACTAGACCAACAGGCCAGTCAGGAGTAAGTATAGCATTCTGTGGTATTCGTCCAACAGTCCCATGGTACTGGGTTCGAATCCCAGATTCATGTCCAATTTTTGAAATTTGTTTTTTGTAGATGGTTTTAATATCAGATAATATTTTTTTAATTATTAGGAAAAATATAATAAATCTGTAATTATTCAGTATCAGTTCGAATTCACAAATAGGTAATTTTCTCACAGTACGATAGTCGATACCTTAGCACCGTACAGAGGTACCCGTATCCGGCCGAACCGGGTTCGAATCCCAACATCGGATACACTTTTTGTATTTTGTATTTGTTTAGTTTTTAAAATATTGAATCCCAACATAGGATACACTTTTTGTATTTGTTTAGTTTTTAAAATATTTATGATAATAAATCTTAAATTTTTGTTCATAATTTTGATAACGTAGGTAAGACATTTTTAAAGTTTTTTTGTTGAGAGAAAAAATATATATACCAGTATTATTTATTTTTAACCTAACTTTATATATTTTTATACCTAGTATGACCCAACAGTAAAATTTTAATTTATAAAAATCTGAAAATGCATACAGCGCCAGCGCCATTACTCACAAGTCACTCGCAAGTTTCAACTTCTTAGTAGTACAAAATACTGCCGCCAGGCCTACGGCGACATTATTGAATTTTAAAAATATATAATTATAATTTTGTCTTATGAGCCCTTTATTTCATTTTCCTATGCTAGTAGGATTTCTTAAAATATGTATGTAAATGTTTCAGGCTATATTTCTTTCAGGTTTGAATTTTACATAAACGTAAATAACAAATCGATATATGTAAGTCCATCTATTGGTATTTATTCGTACTAATTTTGATTTGTTCCTGATGAGACCCCATGCCACGGGGTAGTTAACAAAAAAAAAACATCCTCACTCTACATGTACAGGAGATACCTAAAAAAATGCATTTTGGTATCCTACTTATTTTATAAACGCGAAAGTTTGTAAGGATGGATGGATGTTTGTTACTCTTTCACGTAAAAGTTATTGAACGGATCTGGATGAAATTTGGCACAGAGATAGATTATGGTCTGGAATAACACATAGGCTTATAGAATTACAGCGATAACCGATATTCACGCGGGCGGAGCCGCGGGCAACAGCTAGTTATACCATATTTTTATTCCTGGGGCACATGTAACTGTTTGTTTCCTTTAATAAAATAAGAAGAATAGATAAAACGTCCCTCTTTGAATCTCACGATGGCTCATGGAATCGAACTTTACTTTTCGCTCTCAACATTATCTAAATATACCGTAATTTCATTTCGTAAAACTTTTTGACAACTTGTATAATTTAGCATATAGTTATCTCTTTAGGTTGCCAAGGTCTAAAGGTAGACAGGAGTACTAAAGGTAAATAGTAAATCTATGCATATTTCAATAATTATTCGGGTTCACTGAAGTGAACAAATCGAAGTCACCTTGTGATGTAGTTGGGTTTGATTGAAGCGTTGGAAAATCAAAGGTTGAAAATTAATCAACGCCATTTAAAAACGGATTATGCTACTAATTAAATAAACGCAAAAGTTTCTGGGGAAAGATGTTTGTTTCTTTTTCACGGTAAAACTATCAATCAATCAGCATTACATCAATTTAATCATAGCTTACATTTTATTTAACTAAAAATGACACGGCGGCTAATCTCGAAAGCTCTAGCCATCGGGACTGGAGATACTATAGTGCACAAGAGTGTGCGCAAACACAGGTGCACTCTTTATTCCCTAATTCTCATAGGACCCATAGTCTGATAGGAGGGCAATCCGTCACGAGCGGAGAGAGATCAGGTGAGGGACCAAAAGCATTACGTGCTAAATAAAGCAATTACCACTGTGTGTTGTTATTTAGCCGTAGTGTTCTGTAAGGTGGAGGTCCTTTCCCCGTCGGGCTTACTTGCTTGTGGTGGTGCCTTCAAGATTTGCTAGACATTACCTAACTTTTAGACCAAAAGTTTCGAACTAAAGTTTATCTTTAGAAATCCGTAAGTTGTATTTATGTTATCATATTTGAGAGTTGAATATTAATTTAATCTAAATACGCAACCGACCCAAAACTATTTAACAACTTCGAAGTTCCGAACCTAATATAATAGGTTATTGATTCCTAAAGTTTTAGCATGACACGAGAGGTATTTTTTTATTTATTACTAGCGGCCCGCCCCGACTTCGTCCGGGTTAAATTATTTTCAGCGCAACTTTCTTTTTTTTTACATAAGAACCTTCTCCTGACAATAACAAACACAACAAAAATGAATTACTGAAATCGGTCCAGCCGTTCACGCGTAATGCCGTGACAAAGGAAAATAGGGATTCATTTTTATATTTTACCTCTATTAATCGTGACTAGTGATGGGTTTCTGTCCGGGCGTTTTGGATGTAAATCCATATTTGCCCGATAAATGTCCAAAACGCCCGGACAGAAACCAATCACTAATAATGACGCATGACATTAAAAGATTTTACATTTTTTTATATAAGTATGTACATACATACATATCATAGCACCCGTCTCCCATTGGAGTAAGGAGAGACTATGGATCGCCATTTGCTTCGATCTAGGCATACTTCTTTCGCCTCTTCTTTCATCATTTTAATTTGGCCCTTTTTAGCACATCAGAAAACTTCTTTAGGAACGTTTAGCACATTTGATATGGAGAAAAAGCACTGAACTCGCGTGACTATCACGCCTAGATAAAACGTACTAGTATTGTAAACGCAAAAGTTTGTAAGAATGTATGGATCTATGTTTGTTACTCTTTTATGCAAAAACTACTGAACGATTGGGATGAAATTTGGCACAGAGATAGATTATAGTCTAGAATAGAATATATGTTACTTTTTATCACAATAACTGACATCCACGCGGGCGGAGCCGTGGGCAACAGCAAGTGATATATTATAATAGGATGTATCTAAGCGTGATTTCACTTGCAAGTGATTTTCACACATTTGATATTCCAAGCGTCTATATAATGCAAGCTGCTTAGCATATAACGTCCTTTTAGCACTTTATTTTAAATCATAATTTAAATTTCAATAAATAACAACCTTAAATTTGAATCTTACGAATTTTAAATACGGCCCCTAAATGTTTGTTTGCCACCTAAGTACCATAAAAACACGAAAAGCCTTCCACGAATTTGCTCAACATACCTGAAATACTTGCACGCTACTGTTGGATATAATTAAACATTACATAAAACGTGAATTACTTGGTATTTTATACTATTTCAAACACATACGTCACAACACAACATTTTGGTTACGTTGTTTAGTTAGTACCTATTTGTTAATAATACAAGTATTCACCAATGAAAAGACTATATCTATACATAGCAAAAGTTTTTGTTTCCATTTTCTATCATAGGACAGGGGAAGGACCTCCACCTTACAGAAGACCACAGCCAAATAACTACACACAGCGGTGCAGTTGTATTCCTGTGTGTGAGTACAGGTTTCTAACGCTCATTTAGGGATGCGTTTTGAAATAAACGTTTTCCTATACCTCGGATACTCCATCTTTAAAGCCCTGGTGTAAAAATGGGTCGGCAACACGCAAGTAATACTTCTGGTATTGCAAGCGTCCATAGGCTACGGTAACAGCTTAACATCAGGCGGGCCGTAAGCTTGTTTACCACCCAGGTAGTATAAAAATAATATAAAAAAATGTGCTGACTGTAGTGTTTAGTAATAATAAAATCTTAAAACCCTATAGACGGGGGTAGTCACCCCCGTCTATAGGGTTTTAAGATTTTATGAATGCACAGATAAAATATCACTAAGAATATATTCATATTCTTAGTGATATTTCATCTGTGCATTTTCGTGCTTCGGAGGGCATATTAAAGCTCGATTCAGACCATGACAGACGTCATGTTGACCACTAACCAAACAATAAGAAGAAGAAGATTATGGTGAAAAGGTCGTTAATATTGGGTATGATTTATGTGAAAGTGATAAGAACCTATGCAAGGAGGTTAATGACTTAATCCATTATACTTGTACATGTTGATATTATTTATGAATTCAAATCCTGCTAAGATACTAGCAGCGCAATCTTAATAATAACAACTTATTGAATTCGCCGCCTGCTAACGGTGAAGCAAAACATCGTGAGGAAACCCACATGTCTTAGAAAAAAACTAAAGACATGTCTGATTTATCAACCCGCATTAGGCCAGCGTGTGTGAATTAAGGCCTTATCTCTCTCTCTCTCTCATGATAGAGGAGAGGAAACCCGTGCCCAGTTGTGGAAAATATATGGGTTGCTATTACTATTATTATCTATTAAATTCGTGCATGTGTGGGATAGTAATCAAGGTTGTGGGTTTGATTCCTACTCATGACAAATGAAGTAGGTACCTATCCAGACAACATAATAAGTTGTTACAATAGCAAAGTGTTGCTAAAAATCAGTGTTGCTGTGTGGTCTACTACGAAATATCTATAAGCTAAGGGACATTAGCCCCCTTTGAAAAACATTGCGCCAATTGAGGAGTCGGAGGTTTGGCATAGTTAAAGTTCATACGGAGTAGGCAATTGTAGTCCAATTTCAACAATAAAATTAGGCAACGTAAAGTTTGCTTTTAGTTGTTTCTAATTGCGTTGTAATTCATATAAAATAAATCAATTTTTCGTTCAGGACCAAATGCTGTTCAAATCCTTGGGACTGATCTATGTCCAGAGCCTAGGACGTCCTTAGGCTGAGATGATGATGATGAAATCAATTTTCGTAGATCTTTTCTTCAATGAATAAATAATATACTGTATTGCAATCAATGTACCTAATACTATAAACTGACGTTGTTATACTGACGTAGCCCCTCTACGTAACGAACGCTTTACAAATAACCCCTACTGCAGATATTTACGCATATGTTAGCAGATTTAGTATCAACATTATTGATAAGATTTATCCATATAAATAACTAGTTGTTCCCCGTGTATTTTTAATTTGGATTTCGTCCCGTGAAAGGTTTTTTAATATCTTGAAGCAATTCATACATAGAGCCATTTGACTGAAAACATACGTAATATATAAGTATATAATAAATAAGTACATATTATAGATAAATCATAAAGAATAGTGCTCATCACACAACGATTTGCCCTGAATAGTAATCGAACCCACGATCTGGGGGTTCGATTACTATTATAGGGCCGGAGAGGCTTAGCAGATGAGATCCCTAACCAATAGATCAATAGGAAAGCTATTATTGTTTCTGAAAAAAACAAGATTTTTTGGAATGTGAGGTAGAACTTCAGGACAAACTAAGAACAAATCGACTACTTACAACCTTTTTCAAGAATTTTGCTAGGTGCTAAATGCAATAATATTTATTAAAATCCGACTGATAGTTTCAGAGATCAGCGCGATCGAACAATAAAACAAACAAACTCATAAGCTTTATATACCGATATAATCGATATAAATAATAGTTACATTTACACGTCTATCTGTATGTCAGTGGCCAAAAATAAATAACAGAGCAAGAGACTCGTGCGTCGCTTCGGGCGCGCTGCGGTCGGGGCAAGAGCACGCGACATTTGCCGCGTATTGGATCGCCAGGACATTTGCCAAGTGATAGACCTATATATAGACCACAAATATGCGCGTGACCGACCACTTCGGGACAAACGTCTATTTTAAGTGGTCACAATAAAACTTCTTCAAAGATATACCACGGAAGACTAACGCTACATTCTTTACATTGTTGACTGCGCCAAAACACTTGGATATTCGCTTCGAATTTCGTGATAAACAGATTTTTTTGTGTCTGCGTATTTTTTATGTGAAGTCTTTGACTCTTCCATTACACACTCTTTAATATAATAAAAGACAGGTTTATTGCCAAAACCAAAAATAAAAGAGATAAAAAGCACTCAGAAACAATATATTTCAATGTTTGGCAGTTACATAACAAACATACACCTAGGTAATCTTGGCACTAGGTCGTGAACTCATCTTGTGCTAACAGAGGTTTGTTTAGGCTGGTTTTCAGATGAAATTCTAGCCAAAAATTTAAACTCACAGATCTGTGATCGAGCTCGCTGGTAGCTAACGCGATAAATACTTACTATTGTAACTACATTTCTTTTCTTTTTGTCAGATAGTATTTTGCAGATTTCTAAGATAGATCTGGTGTCCTACACACCAGATCTATCTTACAAAAGACCACAACCAAATAATACACTGTGGTGTAGTTATTCTAGAGTGAAACTTTTTATGTACACACGGCAACGGAGGTATGTATACAGGGACGTTATATGAAAATATTTTTTTTTAATCCATTGTATATATTTCTGTAAAATTTGGACAATTAGGCTAAACTTACAGATAAAAATATATTTCACACAAATTCATACATTGGTTTTCCTTAAAAAAATATAGTACTTTCATATATCTCCGTTGCCGTGTGTACCTATGTTGTTGTTTACCTAGCTGTAGTCTTCTGTGAGAGAAGTGGGATTACTGGCCTACTTTAGACGTTTAGGATTAGTTGCTTGTATGGCGCGCTATCTAAGACTGGCTCGGCAATGCCCTGTAATTAATTTGTTTCTATTTAACTCAAAGTTCACATTTAGGTACGTGTATGGCTTACCCATTGCCGCGCTTTTGTGCAACTGTCATTTTGACAGTTTAGTAAACCACACTGGTACACACGAGACAGCGTATACTATGCCTGCTTTAGCGCATACACTACACTGTCATTTGTCAACTAGCTGAACACATTTACGCGGAGTTTGGCGAGATGGCACTTTTCAATTTTATTTATTTTTGTTGTTTACAACTCGCTGAAATGCATAAAGTACAGTCAAGCCCAAAGAATGTGTCGATAATGGTTGGTTATACATTATATGGCAATGTCCAGTTGATGATAAAATAAGACATAATTTCAATGCGTACTAAACACGAGTATACTATAAATACCTACATGTAATTATTGACGTTCCACGTGTACTAACATCGTCACATCAATGTCCGGTACATTGTTTCGCTTATGATACTACGGTGGTATTATTAAATAAAGTGGAAAAGGTAAACACATTAGTATTAGAGTCACATGGTGTGGGTGTAATCGTTATTTAAAAATAAATAACGTATACACCCACGCGCCACGTTCTGACGAGATATTAATATTTGTTACTGTATTATACTGTGGTATATTTTCATTTTTCAATGAAACCTCGGATTCTATAGATTAATAAATTAGCGGCTCGCATTAGACCTACAAAAGTTTTTGTTATATTGACCTGTCTTCAGCGCGACAGCGACGACGCGTAGTCGATTTAATTCGAATCTAACAAACAAAAATTTATCTATTTCTTTATTTAAACATATTTATTCTTTTCATTTTTTTTCTTAATATATTCAACGCATATTTAAATATTATATTATGTATCATATATGTGTGTACAATAAAGAGTTTTCTATCTATTTATTTGTCTGTATAACTGACCGTGACTTCACTAATCAGAAAATCAGAGAAAATCAGCGCTGCAGTTTAAAATGTCCTAGCACAGAGCTGAGATTACGACCCTTTCTGACATCACACAGGATATATATTTTATTTTTTGAATTGTTATGTGTCTATCTTTTTTCTACCATCTGTTATCCTGTGTATGTTTGAAATGCTTTTCTTTCTTTTCTTTCTTTATTTAGGTAGGTAAAAAGCATAAGGCCCGCCTAATCGTAAGCAGTTACCATAACCTATGGACGCTTGCAATATCAAAGCCATAAGTGTTGCCAACCCAAAAATGAGTTAGAAAATCGTTTCGTTAAAACGCATCCCTAAATGAGCGCTGGAGACCAGCGCCTCTAGACAAGTGGCATAAGCGGTAGTCGAATCGAAAAGTCAAAAAAGTAAATGTATGAGATTTGACGTAAGTTTACGATATTAAATCGTAGACTGACGTCAAATTCCATACATTTTATTTTTTGACTTTTCGATTCGACTATCGTTTATGCCACTTGTCTAGAGGGGCTGTACTCTCCCGCAGGAACACTACTACATTGCTGTGTGTAATTATATGGCTGTGGTCTTCTGTAAGGTGGAGGTTCTTCCTCAATCGGGCTTGCTCACAAGTATGGTATGATCTCACTTAAAATAAAAATTAAAGAAATAATAAAAATAACAAAAATATACATTACACGAGACCATACACAGCTGGCAAAACGTAGCTGTGTAGGTGTCATACATCTCTACCTACCTATTTACAGAAAAATGCTTGATATTCTGTATACATATCTGATTTTTTTAATTATAAGCAAAATATTTTTATAAATCCGATATTGTAATAAACACAGGCAATTTATTATGCTATTCATTTATCAAATTACTTACTTCGGAAAGGTTGCTTCAATTATGATAATGTGCAAACAGAGTCCATTATATCAAAAATACTGCTGTACTGCGCAAAAGGGGCTCAAACCTACCCAGCTCTTTTTTACAACCCGTTTTGACGTAATTAATAAAATTTGTAACCAATTAGTAATCGATAGCTACGTTTTAGGGTAAAGAAGCTTGTAGCTATGAAAATACCGAAAGAATCCTTAGATTTGCGAGGTTAGGCAACTTTGTCTGCGGTCAGTCCGTAGATGGGTGACCATTTTCTAATATCACAGCAAGACTATATTGCTAAAGATAACTAACTAACGTTTGTTTTACGCCTGATATCTCCCGCGCAGATGCCTAGTCTCCGTCGAGATTAGCCGTGGCGCCGTAACCTAAGAACGGCCAGTACGAAATTATATTATTAGTATAAATTTAATATAAGATATTAGCTACGGCCACGTCTTCCTGCAGAACCAACAGAGAACAGTTTTAATTAATACAGCTCGTAACCGGAGCATGAATTGAACTAGCGGAATCAGTTTAGTAGTTTTAAGTGAAACACGTAATAAAATAAGTTGATGAAGCCAATATAACTAAAATAAATAAAAGGATACGATCTACTCATGCGAGCTTTTGGCACTTAATAGAAGGCCTTTCGTTACAAAAATCTTTCTTACACACTAGTTTTCACCCGCAGCTTTGCTGCGTATTATAAAAATAAGAAAATAATGAAGTTAAATTGACTGACTGACCGACTGTTTTAACAATGTTATTAATAAAATACAGGTATATAGCTTTTATACATTACATAGACCGTTTCTTAGGCATTCTATACTAGTGTATATTTTTGCAAACACAGTACATTCGCTGATAAACAACCTTTTTATGACAACTACAGTCGAAAGTGTAGTAATGTTAGTAATGCATTAGCGCATTTGAGAACTTCGCATTTATATGGATGCAAAAAGGAATGCAACGATTCTAAAACTGAAATAAAATTCACACACTTACTCACTCATAAAAAAATTATCGAAAGCGTCGAACATACTAAGCCTATGTACTTTAAATTTATGGTAGCTTTCATATAACCAGTAGGTAACTAAGAAAGCATTTTAGGAAAATCCACCCCTAAGAGATGAAATAGGGTCTGTGGTGGATTATATGACACTCCAATGTTTTTCTCAGAATGAAACCATCTAGATATTATATTCGTAAATAATGTATGATTTTCTAAAGCCCGAGAAAATGATACTTAGTATTTCTGTTTTCAGCTCGGTTTGGGTTACCTTTTCTCCCCATGAATATTAAATTTAGTTTAATAAATAATAATCTCAATAATACATTATTTAAATCTTGGCAATAGCCAGATTCTAAATATTGCTAGAAGTTTTGAACTATGCAAATAACTTTATGAATATTGCTGTTGTATTGAGCCTGGTTTTAGTTTAAATCATATTTTTTTTTAATAAATATTTTCGCTGTAGTAAATAGTTTCAATCGTTAAAACCTTTACTTTCTACATAGTATAAAACACAGTCGTTCCCGCAGTCTGCACGATTATATTTTTTAAACTACGCAACGGATTTTAGTGCAGTTTTAGATGTTGCAGCAATAGTTTAATATATAGATGTTTATGTTTAATACTTGCATGTATAATAGAAAAATCCAAAAAATCCGCAGCTAGGCAAGGCCCGGATCGCTAGTAGTACAATAAAATCTGTCTTTATTTTGAGAACCGTTTATTTAACTTGCTGTGTATGCAATGATGGCTGAAAGCGTTAGTAACTTATTTTGTTTACTTTCCGGTGTCAGATTGAGCTGAAATATGGTTATACTTAATAAATAAATTACACCTAGACACAGCACACATTCGTGTTTATCCTACAGGCTTAACAGTCACTACCCACAAGACCAACAGGCCAGCCCCTCTACACAAGTTGCATAATCGGTGCTCGGATCAAATAAAATAGAAAACAAATGTATGATATCCAACTAATATTATAAACGTCAAAGTTTGTAATTATGGATGAAAGGATGAATGGATAGATGGATGGATGGATGAATGGATGGATGTTCTCTTTCACGTAAAAACTACTGAACGGATCTGGATGAAATTTGGCACAGAGATAGATTATGGTCTGGAATAACACATAGGCTACTTTTTACAACGATAACCGACATCTACGCGGGCGGAGCCGCGGGCAACAGCTATTTTTGCAATAGTTTACGACATAGTATCGTAGACTTACGTCAAATCCCATACATTTGCTTTCTATTCTATTCAATTCGAGTACCGTTTAAACCACTTGTCTAGAGGACCAGTAAAAAAACCTATGTTTTGTTTTAAAGGTTTATTGTAGCATGTAATAAATTCCAGTGCATGTTAGTGTCTGAGAGTCGACAACGCGTGAGTTACGCCTCTTAACATCAGGCGAGCCGTACTAATATGCTTCCTTGCCAACAATTCTAATATTCAAAATATGTTTTCATATGATATTACTGAGAAAACCAGTTGGTATCTACGTTATATGATCCTCGTCAGTGATGGTGTATAATAATACTATAACTAATACCGGTAATTAGCTTAAAGGAGAAAATTAAAAAACCCGTGCCCACCAGTGGGTGGGCACGGGTTTCTTCTCTAACAAGCTGAAAGAGTTTTAGGCATGTAGCGACATACATATAGTCATAGAGTTCCTTCTACGACATGTGGGTTAGTTATATGGCAGATGATACACTAATTAATTAGTAGGTAGTAAGTAGGTACTTACATTATAAATTCCAAAAAGTAAAATTCACCAGTCGGGATCCAACTCATACCTCATGGGCTGGTCAGTTAATTTCTCACTAAGCTAATTACCCGTATTAGGTTATTATATGTATATACCTACCGGTAATATTATTAGGGTCTTAACCCTAATAGTGGTTAGGTGGAGCTATACCTCTGTAACAACTACAGGTTGCGAATGCGATTTGGATCTGCAAACAAATGTCTAACCTCCTGCCCTGCTCTTTGTACTATGTGCACTCTGAGTGACCTCTGCGCAGCAACTGATAACTCCGTAGAAGTGGCAAAATTCTGGGCTTGTACAATTTAATTATTCATCATACCATCGACACGAAGGACCCTAATCAATAATGATTACTTTGATTATTTAAATTCAAGAAGCATTACATTTTCTCTAATAAAAATATGTACCTACAAGTAACATTACACCTAAGTAAATATCAAAGTAATTTTCACTCACTCGCATTTCCATAATACACAAAGAGAATTTTCATACGCGTAATAAAACTTCTTATAACGGGAACGAACTAAATTAATTCGATTGAAACGAGCACAAATCTTCGTATTCTATTACCTACCTGCCTACCTGTTAATTAAGACATGCAAATATTTAAGAGTATTTATCGCATGAGCTCTCGCCATTCTAATGTTTATTGTATAAGATTGTTATAAACGGTTTCGGAATACGCTGTAAATTGATAATAATTGGACCATAAAATAATAAATAAATGCTGGTATTTTGTGAAAGGTAGGGCTTACAATGCCATATCTCCACCTTACAGAAGACGAAATAACTACCCACAGCGATGTACTTGTGTTCCTATGTGTAAGTGATGTGTTTTAAGGCTTGGGATATCGCCAACGACCTTGAGCATTTGGGCGAAGCAAACACGACCTAATTCTCTAGGCGAGCGCGGGGATACAAACAGATGTACTCTTTGAATAGATGTCTTATTAACTTTTAATAAATTAAAATTTAAACTTATTCTAAATATAACATTACTAAATTATAGGCGTATGTT
Source organism: Trisateles emortualis (assembly GCA_947095525.1). NCBI lineage: Eukaryota > Metazoa > Arthropoda > Insecta > Lepidoptera > Erebidae > Trisateles > Trisateles emortualis. The sequence continues at coordinate 7,961,802 of OX352736.1, read as the reverse complement.
TTCTTCAAATATTGTTTTTTTTTTCGTATTATTTGATAAAAATTGCAGTCATAAAGTGGTTACATCTCAATAATTTGGTGCTGATACAATGATTTTTTTACAAACTATTTAGAATTGCCCTATAATTTATGACAAAACTATATTATGAAACACATCTTGTAGAATAGGTAATACTGTATTTTTTGGCAGTCATTTGTCTATAAATGCCAACAAAAAATGGTTTCATTTACACCTCTTTTTCATCATTTTTTGAGAGAGGGGCCTTAAAAGAAACATTTACCTATCTCCATCTTAACGCCCTGATATAGGTAATAAAAAGTTTTCAGTCATAATTTAGTTAATGTAATAAATAAAATTACTTATATAATATAATTATGTTTTAAAACTAAGTTAATTATAATTTTTTTTTTGCAAACTATTTCGCTTGATTAATGCAAAGGAAGGTTGCGGCGATTTTAGAGTTAATGGTATTAGATGGTGAGCCCCGTCGGGAGTCAAACCGGGAACCGGTAATCTGCCGACCCGAGTGCCCCTTGAATCATTAATGGCATTTGCTCTTTCATTACCATTCTCTCTGCAAACATTTATAAATATTCTATTAAAGTTTTGTGACGCAGGTAATATAAATATAGGTACAGTAAATTATAATTATATCTTAATAAATATATTATTGTATAGTTTGTCGTAAGCGCTGTGGTTCAGGCACTTTATTTGCTTATTTGTTTGTTTTTTATGTTATAATTTAAGTTTTGTAATAAAGAAAGAAAAAAAGTTTTTTAAAAACGTTATCTTTATTTCTTTCTTTTTCTTTAAAGTTAAAATGAACATGACTTCTTATGTTTCATGATCTAAATCAATTAATAATTTTAGCTTTGACTTGGTAGCAGTCCGTAGTCTAAAATATTCTCTGGTATATCTTACTGAGTACACAGCCCTCATATATCTATGTTAAATCATAAAATAATTTGCTTTATTAGCTTTTAGAGTACTCAACTGGCTTTAGAGTAGAATTATACCATTAATTAGCACGGAGCCGTTTATTGAGGTCATAAAAACATGTGAACGCTAAAATGGACTGAATAGTTTGATATATAGTATGTTACCGGCAATCTGTTTAATTCAGGTATTCTATATAATATTTTATTTTTCCCAAGAGACTATAGCATGGAGTTCTTCAAGAAAGGAGTTATAAGGTTTTTAAATGGTCGGCAACGCGCCAGTGACACCCCTGGTGTTGCAAGAGTCCAAAGGCTACGGTAACTGCTTACCGACAGGCGGGCTGTATGCATGTTTGCCACCTTGGTAGTATAAAAATAATACCTAGGCAAAGTATAAAATAAATTAAAGAAAGAAAATCAATGCATTATCTGAATGCCCGTACATATCTCCATGAAATTTTGCGAGGAGATACATGATATCTTGGGAAAGAACATAGGCTATTTTTTTACTGCAATAATGAACATCCATGCGAGTGAAGTTATCAGCTAGTTCGTAATAACAAAATTTCAATTGTATTTTTTCGGAAACTGACCCCTTCCGTCTCCTCGTCGTTTCGTCGCCTGTATTTTTACCCGAGAAGGCCGAAAATAAAACATTTCCTTTAGGTAACCTGAAGGGACCATCAAAAACTTTTTGTATCACAAAAAAGGTTGGACGTAGGGAGTGAGTAATATACAATGTTAATCATACGCCTAAATAACAATTTAGAAACATAAAAAAACAGTCACACACAGTTTTGTTCCTATGCGTGAGTAGCGAGCTAAGTAGGCATTCAGGAATACAGGGGGCCTGTTGGTCTAGTGGTTAAGTGACCCTGGCTGCTAAGTCGAATGTCGTGGGTTTCCCATACGGCAAAAAACTTTATGTGATCCATAATTGTTCCGAGTCTAGGTGTAATTTGTTTCCGTGAACTGTACCTATATTTGTAAAGTCTCCAGCGACACAGGGCTTTCTATGCGGAAGTTGTTTAAAAAAAAGTTGTAGGTAAGTACTCGTATATAAAATTTGAATTATGAGCTTAAAACAATATTACACTTGATTGATACTTTATACCATAAGGCGGTAGTTGTCTGGGAAAGTAACCGACTAACTTATAAGGTGTGAGTTCGATTCCGTTTCCGACCGGTAGTGCCAATGTGAATTTAACTTTGTGGAATTTATACGTATGTACCTACCTATTAACCAAATGATTTTCAATTTGTTAGCGGTAACGAAAAACATCGTTAAATAACACACACATCTTAGAATAAATTTGAAAGGAAAAGGCATGCAATAAATAATAAATACATAGTATAAAGCAAAGTTGCTTTCCGCTGTTTTACGCTTAAATCTTCTAAACCACGCAACGAATTTTTATACAGTTTTCAGTATCACTTAGAATAAATCTTATGAAGGGTTTACATGTATAATACATACGTATTATAATAAAGCAATTAAAAAAAACCGAAGTGAAGCGAGGGCTTTACGAGAGGTTTGCTAGTATTTTATATACATAACACATTCTGGCCCAATGTAAAGCAGAGTTTGGGCTTTTGCCTAATGATTTTCTCTCTTAATAGAGCAGAGGAGACCCTTGCTCAGCAGTGAAACATGTTATATTATAATAGGTTTTTTTATTACTTGCGTGCGTATCACATACGTGTTGCCGACCATTTTATTTACACCAGGGCTTTAAGATGAAGTATCCCTGGGACAGGATAACGTTTCGTTTAAAACTATTATTAACATTTTGTAACCTTCAAATTCGTTCTCACGTTAAGCTGAAATTGATATATAAAGGATTAACTTTTCTACTTCGAGTTTAATTAAACATTTGCGTTAGTAGTCTCAATTATTATTCTGATAACGCTCGGTTAGATATTATAATGTTCAACTAATTTTCTAAGGGTGCGCCATGCGGATTAAAGTTTAGTTAACAGGGAAGTTTACCACTTTCGGGGTAAATCAGGGAATATAACGACAGTTGCGGTTAACTTAATGACTACATGAAATCAATTATAAAATATAACTATGTAATAATTATATACCTATGTGAAAGGACCGAACTATGTCTGTCTGTTACCTTTTTACTATTTACTAGCCGAACAGATCTTAATAAAATTTGGCGATAGTGTTCTGGGTAAAGACGTGGGGTCCTTTTTATCGCAATATCAAACATTCACGCGCGTAGATCCGCGTGCAACATCTAGTAGATTAACGAACGTTTTTACTGTGATTAAAAAGTATTAAACTTAGATTAAAGTTCTTAAGAATAACAAATACCTACATATTTGTAGGGTTCAATAAACGATATGCTTGAACTCTGAACGAGCTTTGTTTACCTATAGCCCGCAATGTGTTCAAAACATTTGCCAAATAACACTACTATTATAAAAGGAAAAGTTTGTTATTCTTATTCGTGGATCCTTGACCTAAGAATAGACCCACCCAACACCCTCGAGTGATTGAAAGTTTGCAGTACAATCCCACTAAGGGATTACTCAAGAAACCCGCGGAATGTCTGCAATAACTAATCCAATCAATTTATACAAAAACGAAGTGGTTACTGAAAACTTGGAACAGCTCCAAGTCTGGTAGTCAAATGGAACCGAGTGACAATTTAGAAGGGATTTTCACCAAAACGACCGACGCAATTGATGTTCGACCTTCGCTATTAATTTGACTGCAGCTAGTCATACATCTAAAATATATATAGATAGTATATACATAGATAGTGTACCTGTAAAATCTTAACTACTAAGTACCTACTACTAAATGGCAGAATCAGAAATTACAAATATTTATAGTTTTCGCCAGAACTAAAATAGCAAGGTATCAATCGAAAATAATTAAGTGATTACATACGTAATCATATAATTATTTTCGGTCTGAGCTTCACCTGACAGAAATTTCGTCGCCGATCTTACGCATCGGAGCCCCAGTTCATTGAATTGCATATAAATTACTAAATGGGCACACTACGTGGAAGATATCGGTCGCTCCGTCAGCGGTCATTTATATACAATTAAATGTCAAAAACCTATTTTGAAGATACTAGCTTAGACCGATAAAAGGTGTAATTCAAGTGCCTAGTAGATATATTTTTATCGAGTCAATTCAGCCAGATAAATTGTACCTAAAGATTTTTTTCAAATATCACAACGTGAAGTTCTCTGACTTGCGGATCATAAATTTAATAATAACTTCGATGTCCAGTTTTTTAAGAAATACATTTTCCCGGCTATTTTCTCTGGTAAGACAAAAAGAGCAACGGTGTGACGTAGCTGCGGGCGATATCAATGTGACGTAAAATGTATTTTATAAAAATAAGATAAGAAATATAGTATATCTTTTTTAAGCTAACGTGAGTACAATGACGTGGTTACTTAGTTACTGTGTTGCATCGTACTTGTACTTTGTTGTGTACTTAAACGATTTTTGTGTAAGATATCTAGCTAGATATTTCTATACTTTGCTTAAATATAATTATGTTGAAGAGGCTCTTAAAAATTGCAAATAATTAAAAAGAAACAATTACAGCCAAAGACAATGTCTACATTGTTAATTAATTCCAGCAAAAGACAATGTTGCAATGTCAATTCAGTCATTTAAGTTGTTACCTCACCATTAACCATTGCGTGTTTTGGGTTTCCAGTATGAGAAACTTAAAAAAAAATCATGTGATACACAAATAGTTGTTACATGTCTGGATGTAGATACTTTGTGCAGGTTGTATGTATGTAAAATCCCTCGATACATGGCTTTGTTCATTAGTCTTTTTTAAGCGCTTGAAAGAAGACAAAAACTGGTCAGAGCCTCTAGACAAGTGGTATAAGCGATAGTCGAATCGAAAAGTGAAAAAATAAAATGTATGGGATTTGACGTAAGTCTACAATATAATGTCGTAAACTTACGTCAAATCCCATACATTTGCTTTTTTGACTTTCCGATTCGACTATCGCTTATGCCACTTGTCTAGAGGCTCAGAAATAACAAGTAGCTTTCAAAGTAGACGACATTCAAAATTCGTCTTCAATGTTAATAAATTAGAATGACGTCAGCAGTCTATTACTTACTACAACGGCCAAGCACTGTCTCTATGTAATTATTAATATTAAAACTTCATTGTGAAAGATATTTAATTTAATCTAAAGTGAACGTAATTTTACTTCATTTTCTTTTAACGCAATTAATATTAATTGTATTTTATTTATAATGGCATTGAGTATCTTGTATTTTAAAGATATTAATTTTAAGAAGTGGGTCATATGTTTTATATCACTACGTTGACAAACAAGCACACGATAGTCGTGGCGGTAAACTGTTACAATAGGTGGTTATATACAACTATACTTCTATATAGGATAGGTGTATACATTTTGTTTTAATTTGTAAACTAAGAACACAAACATACATGGTGGGTACATTATAGTCTGGAATATCTCATAGGTTACTATTTATCCTGGAATAAAATGTTCCCGTTGCATTGTACGGTGCGGGCGAAGCCGCAGGCGGAAGCTATTTTTTAATGCAGTATCATTTACCCATTGTCACTGGTCTACCAAGTCTGGCATGGAATTAGTACATAACAATAAAATATAGGTTTTATTTTATCTCGTAAGCTGACCACATTTCATTCTAATTTGCCTACTAATAACTCGTTCCTTTTCAAGTATTCGCCGAGGAAAATGTTAAGCCACTTTTGTTTAACTAAGCTTCATAATGCCTAGCCAAGAGATAAAAGAAACTCGCTAAACAAAAAAATGCAATTACACAAATGGATAAACATAAAATGAATGTGCTCGGTAAACCTTAAGAATTATAATGGCTTTTAGAAGTTGCAAAGAATTTATTTTATCAAATTGAAGTCGTAAATGAGAATACTTCATTAAATTCCAACGGACAAATTAACATACCTTTTTGAGCTTTTACTTACTCATTTTGTGTTAAAGAGGCTATTAATTACTACAGTGAGCGGACATCCTTGTAAATTAAGTTTTGAAATCGACTTATCCTGATAATCTGTAATATTATATACTAGCGATCCGCCTCGGTTTCGCACAATTGCGATTTGCAGTTGCAATTTTATCGTAAAATGTAAGTAGATTGCAAAAATAAAATAAAAAAATAAAATAAAATAGTTTTTGTAGCGCACGTAAAGAACATACCGAATGACTTTTATAGGAAATTTATTTTTATCTTCGGAGTTATTTTTTTTTTCAATTATATCTGAAATCCCTATAAAAGTTAGGCCATATTACTTGCTGATAATATGTAGATTTCTCCAGGTAAAATCTGTTAAGAAGTCTTTGAGTATCATTTCTCTTTATAATATTAATCAATGTACCTACCTACTTATAGAAATGCATAGAATATTCCTTCAGGCCGTTATCGTGTATATTCTTTAATTAAAACCTATACTTAACCTTGAATTATCATTTTCTACTTCACGAACACTCTCATTTCTAGACACTCGTGTCATGGTTGTGGTGAAAAATACCTATAATGTTCCCGCCATATTAGATTCAGAATGACGTCACGCAGCTTATCGTTTTTTACTCGTTTTTGTTATCAATATAAAATGTATTATTATAATCAACCATAATGGATTTATTGACATTTATTTATTTATCTGACTGTTAAGTAAATAAAACTTTATTTTAGTCAAGAGTAATATTTGACTGGGAAATCTCTTGCCGCTACAATTACGACAAGGATATACCAACTCGAAACACTGGTAATACATAGTTTTGAGAGTGATAATGCTTCAAATAATCTCTTATTTGGAGCCCTGCTCTCGCAAGCCCAACTCGGGATAGATCGCCATTTTACTGTAAGTATGCCTAACAGCTCTTTTCTTCATGTTCCTGTGCGTAAACGGACCTTCTGTGCTTAATAAAATATGCGTTAAATCAACGTTTTTCTGTCATAAAGCTACTCCAAAACAACGCCCTATTATTATAAAGTTTTACGTAGACTACCAGGTATTACAAGCAACCATAGGCCATGGTAACTGCGTACCATTCGACGGGCCATAAGCGAATAAACCATCGGTAGTATATATAAAAAATGTACTTGCACTAAATATGAAATAGATGTAAACGATACTATCTGCTGAAATGTAAACAAGATTAGGAAAGTTCTCTTTGAACATGAAAATGCTCAACTGCAGCCGGCTAACTTTGTCCAGTTTGTACAAACTATAAGCTAATACCTAAGGTACATAAAACATCTTTGGCTAACACCGTATACTAATAGTAACTTCCTCTTATTTGACTACTTTGGTTTTCATTAATGGATTTACACTTGAATACAATTTGATGCGGAAAAAAAACAAAAGAGCAAGGGAAATAACACAATGTTGACAAAAATACAGACAGTAATAAAACATAAATAATAAAGTCGGCACCTTCTTACTTAACTCTTTGCGTCATGGACAATACAGATTCTAAAAATCATGATTCTACTAATATTATAAACGCGAAAGTTTGTAAGTATGGATGGATGTATGCATGGATGGATGTTTGTTACTCTTTCACGTAAAAACTACTTAACGGATCTGGATGAAATTTGGCATAGATTATATTCTGGAATAGCACATAGACTTTTTATCGCGGTAACCGACATCCACGCGGGCGGAGCCGCGGGCAACATTTATTGCATAATACAAAATAAATACGCGCCATTCTAAGAGGGACTGACGTCACGAATCAGTAAATAATGCAAATTAAGATACGTTAGTATTATTGATCGTGTAATAGCCCACGCCATGACACTTGCCAGCAAATGTTTCGACACAACATTCAATTCTTGTACACAATTATTTAAATAAGAATTATAGGAAAACAAGATCCGAAACAAAATAAGCCATAATGCCTATAACATAACTCAATCACAATACAATGAAATCGCACCCCCCGCAGAATAAAGTCGTAAGCGCGGTTACCACCTTTTTAATGTTTTTGCATTTTCGTGATCTATAAGGTCAAATACACCTCTCAGATTTTTTTCAGATTTTTTTAAATAATATTAATAATAATATTAACATAAATTCTTTATTCCTCGGATAAAAAAATACGATCCTCCGTCGAACAAAATCGTAATAAACATTTACACTTTGGAAAAGTATCTTAAGAGCATGTAATATGACATGGCGGCTGTATACATCGAAATAAAAACACGCGTTTACCACTTTATTCGCGGGAAGAAATTAACGTAGGTTTTCGTTGTAATCTACTACAAATTGAAAATAATTTTGCACAAAATATAGCATGAGGAAATTCACAATTATCATAGTAGTAGGAAGGCGTCGGAGAGACCTATTGAGTTGCGAAGCTTAGATGATAAAAAGAAAAATATGTTATATAATGTATCCTTTTCATAAGCAGCTATATATTCTCAAAAATGTAAAATAAAACGGTTGCATGGACATACTCGAGCGCGTCAGATATTGATAGCCATCTATGTCCTACGTAATAATGTACGTATGTTAATCTGATCGTTTGCATGATGGGGATGATCGTACGTAAGGGTTAAAAATGAGAAAAAAATAATTTAATCGAGCGCGAAATCATCCAATAATCTGACGATTTGGATGTGACGCAAACTCGCGGCCATTATTAGAATATGGCAAAAAAAACATCATTTTGACATACTCAAGCCCGTCAGATTAAGATATATATGGTTTATCTTTATGTCCTAGACGTAGGATAAGTGACGATTATCTGAAGGGTCAAGGGTCGGTCGAAAAGTTCGCGGAATCGGGGTGTTGTTGGAAGGTGGCCTCATTTTTTTTTACCTGCATGTACTGTGGGACTACTTATGAGTATAAATACCAAGTTTCATAAAAATCTGGTAATTGTTCATTGAGCTATCTTCGATCAAACAAGTCAATCCGGAAGAAAACTAGAAAAATTGTGAAAATCCTCGCGATCGCCGAGGAGCTGAGGATCTTGGATATTGTAAGGTCTGTCGTGGAATCGTTGAGCCATAGTCATTCACTATGGCTCCACGATTCCAAGACATTAGGCTTTCTTAGCGGTGAACGCGCAAACTTGTGTCTTACTGGGGTTAAATTAGACTAAATTTAATCATCATCATCATCTCAACCCATAAACGTCCCACTGCTGGGCACGGGTCTCCTCCAAACACTTGGAGGGATACCAGCATACTATACCACGCTGGCCAGACGGATTGGTATAGGATTTTGTTTCGAGTTTTCCCACTCCCTTAGTCGACTCTTACGACACCCTCGGGATGTAAAGGGGTGGTGACATTTGTATTCTTAATCCGTCACCACACGGATGAATGACTAAATTTAGTCGTCCCCAATCAGAGACTCTGGAAAGAGTGCTACTAATTTCAGACACAAGTGCTGTCATCAAGTTCCTTATCAAGCAAGGAAAACCTCCTCAAACCATTTTAGAAGAGATGTCTTCTATTTACGGGGACTCTTGTCCTGGTAAAACCATTATTTAAAAGTGGCACAACCTCTTCAAGCACAGCAGAGATTCACTAGAAGACGACCTCAGTGCAGGGCGGCCTATTGAAGCGATCACAGTCGTGTAGCATATTTAAATCATTTTAAATATGCTACACTACAATCTTGGCATGTCACAGGTGTGCGCAAGGTGGGTACCGTGAATGCTCACGCCACATCAGAAGCAGCGACGAGTTGTGTGTTGTCAAAAGTTTTTGGACCTCTCTGCTGAGAACAAAGAAGCCATTTTGGGCCGGATTGTGACTGGGGATAGAACTTGGGTTTACCATTATGAGCCTAAGTCAAAGCAGGAGTCCATGCAGTGGCACAAAAAGGGTACATCACCTCCTAAGAAATTGCCGATTGGGTTAGAGAGTAAAAGATAGAGAAAAAGTGAGAGAGGAATAGAAACGCGGAGAGGGGAATATGGGAATGAGGCATCACAAAGCTGCATTGCTGTATTATACTTCATCGACAAATTTTTAATACTTCGGCTTGTGGAAATTGTCATATTATATATTTTTTGTCATCCTTGAATTATTTCCTTCAAAATAAAAATAAAAATCGGCCACGCTCGAGAATGACGAGATGACGTTTTTTTACAACTTTGCAGCCCTCCCCTTTTTTTACGTCACTCGCAAATTGTCAGATTAGTGAAATATATACTTTTTAGCATGTCTAAAAACTCACCCTACCTTAATCTGACGCGCTCGAGAATAAATGATGATTATTTTTTTTTACTAATCTGATCCATTGACGGGCGTCCGTATATGTATATGGTGCTCATATTTGGTGGAGGTACTTAAACCAGATACAAAGTATCCCCCTGTATATTAATCTGCCGCGTTTTAGTAAATCCCGAAATCCCTTCATGGGCTCCCCTGCTATAGCTACATTATTACTCTTGTAGAAAATGAGGCGCCATAAACCATAACGCACAAAGTCTGCTTATTTTTTAATCGAAAGAAAGCCGTCATAATACATTACTGAATGTTATTAACAAGCATTTTTTACCGAATAAAGTGACTGTTGATTATTACGCTTATTACAAGGACAACTTTTTGCCACGAATACAGTGGTAATAGATGATTACCAACAAGGTAATCATTTCAATTTATGGTATTATACGTTTTCCTTAATATTTAAGAGAATCTTATTAATATTTATTTTGTTTTAAAGTAATTTAAACAGAAAAAAAATTAGCTTTCATTTGACATCTCAATCATTTTGATAGGACGTATAGTTGCTTAATTATTCACTAAAAACGGTTTTTTAATTTTCCTGAAAAGTTGATATTTTCATCTTACGCCTTTATTCGGTGGGGGGTGCGAAATTATAGAAAGAAAGGGAATGCTTCATTCCCTAAGTATTGCCCTAATAAGCAAAACCCTAGTGTATGTAGAGTCGACAACACCTGAGTAATGCACCTGTTATTTTAAGCGTTCATAGGCTTAACTGCTTACCATCAGACGGTTAATACGTTTTTTTGCCACTGTGTCAGTAAAAAAAACATCACACCTTTTGAACTTTACAACTAGTGAACTCGAAATACGATATTCAACAGGTAAACATTATTTCAGCATTTTCCCGCCACTTTGTTCGTGTGATACACCAAATTGTAATTGTGTAATAAAATTAGGGACGATAGCGATGCCTCTAAAGATTTTATATCTTTAGGGACATCAACGCTTGTGTTTCCTTTAGAAAGGTTTAGTACTGATAAACTGTTGGTTTTATCTACTGCGCAATTCGTCTATTTTTCAATAGATGCTTTTAAAACCTAAAACATTCCTTATGTAAAATATAGTAAATATGTAGTTTTGTGAAAATGTTAAATATCTGTGGTCGCCAACATGATAATAATATAGCAATCTTCCATAGGTAATGGTAACTACTTACTATTAGGCAGGTCGTATGCTTTTCTCTATATTATATTATGTAGTCTATACTACAAAATAGTCTATACTATAAAGAGTTAAAGTTTGTGAGGTTTTAGAGGGTAATCTCTGGATCTAATGAACTGATTTTGAAAATTCTTTCACCTATCGGAAGCCACGTTATTTATATCATCCTACTAATATTATAAACGCGAAAGTTTGTAAAAATGAATGGATGTATAGGCGGGAGCTAATTGGATATATATTAAGCCGAAAAATGCCCAACAAAGTAGGTACGAGTCAGCTAGTCTAGTATAAAAAAAAAATTAAACAATAATGCACATAGAAATGTCATGTTCTATTTTAAACGCTCTATCAAAAGGCAATTCGTTCAAAAACGAATGAGTCAAATAAAAAAATATGCACCAGCACGTTTAGTGAGAAAATTGCTCAATTAATTTCGATGAACGTTGAATTCAAATGTCGGAAACTGTTCTACATTCGAATTTTGAATGTGGTTAACTATTAAAAGTAAATAAAAAGTTGTGGACTCAAATAAAATTCAAAATCTAATATTTATTTACAGTACTAAGTAGTGGTGGCAGTCAAGTGGGAAAATACCTAACCGACTTGTACACTTGAAGCGTGAGTTCGTTCCCAGGTGGAAGTAGCAATATGAATTGACACATGACCAATGTGAATTCAGAACGGATCTGCATGCAATTTGGCATAGAGATAGATAATAGTCTGGAATAGCACATGGGCTACTTTTTATCTCAGAATAATGATTGTGGTATTGTACGCACAGGCGAAGCCGCGGCTGGAATCTAGTATAGTTCTAAAAGCTTAAATATATAGCTACACCTAAACATCCTATTTTATTCTGCTCCTAGATCCTAACTCTAGCAGTTTACGAGCATGTGCATGTTGAAAACATAGCCTTGGGAGGTTCTAGTTTTAACTCCCACGTGTACTCGTTGAGCATCGACAAAATCGAACAAAAGAATTTACATTGAAATGAGACTCTTTGTTCAGTTTCTGTAAATTGCATTTCTTATGTTAAATTACATCTATAGGTACTTCTATGCTAAGATTACAAATGCGAGAGTTAAGACGGATGGATGTATGGATGTTTATTACTTAAGGAGGGCCCTGGTGACCTATAACAGGTTTTTATAAAAAACCAGACACCAAACTCTCACAAAGTGAGGTAACCAAACTTAAATTTTAGTTGTGTGTTTGTAAAGCGACCCTTCGACACAGCGCTTGATCCCAAGTGCGGCCGGCTGATTCTCTAAGAAACGGCGATGGCAAACTGACAGTTGTGATCGCAAACTGACAGTTGTGATTGCTCGGTAACGGCACAATCTATTGACTAAACGTCAAAAAGGCTCGGTTTTTGCTCTTACGGAATACCCCTACGGGTATTGTCTTTGAAAGAAAATTCTACGACTTATAATATACAAGCTGAACGGTAAAAAGTTAACGTAGCATTGGACGCTTGCAATGTTGTTGCTAACTCAAAATTAACAGGCTTAGCAGTCAGGGTCAGTAGCAACAGACCAGTCTTCCTCTGTCTATCTTCCTGAATGGCCACTTAGCTTGCTACCCACGCACAGGAACACGACTGCACCAGCGTGTGTATGGTATGATTCTCTGTATGGTCTGCCACAATAAGGCATCCTAGCTTGTATAATGTATTTATTATCTTAATATATTTTGGACCGTACTAAAAATAGCGTTTCATTTATAAAGATGTCGTCCATTAATAGAATCAGTGGTAATGTAGGTAACAGTATATCGTCATTGACTGTCCAATTCGAAACCGAATACGTAATTGGGATATTTCGTTAGCCGGTTTATTTGTTACTGAAGCATATATGAACTAGTCGCCAGCCCCGGCTTCGCACGGGTAGAATTTCCCGGGGTCCCGTAATGTTTTTGACAATTAAATATAGCCCTACACTCAGAAATAACGTGGCTTCCTTATTTGTTAGAGACTTTTTAAAATAATTATATTAGTTTAGATTTATGGATTTTAGTTACTCAGCCCCGCCAAAACGACTGAAAGAATGAGCTGAATGAGAATGGGCTGAGTAACTAAAATCCATAAATCCAAACTAATATAATTATATAAACCGTTATGGTTTATAGGTATAATTATATTAGTTTAGATTTATGGATTTTAGTTACTCAGCCCCGCCAAAACGACTGAAATTAAATATAAAATTAAACATATATCTATTATATCTAGTATACCCGCCGCCTCGAGAGGTATAGAAATAATAATAAATATCTATACGTAGAATTTATTCAGTACCCCTTCAAAGACATGAGATGATTGAAACGTATAAAAACAAAAGATTTATCGGAAACATCTCAACACATATATTATTATATTATTTATTTCTGTGGTTAACTTAAAAGATATAGATAAACCTGTGGTAAACGCCAAAGGGTTGTGACGTGACATAGAAATCATAATAACAACATTATATATCTATACTAATATTATAAACGCAAAAGTTTGAAATGCTCGATGGATGAATTGATGATTTGTTACTCAATCATACCGTAACTGTGAAATAAATAAATTATAAATGTGAATGTTTGGGTGGATGTAAGTATGAATGTTTGTTTTGTTACGCAACACACCAAAAAGACTCAACAGATCTAGAAGAAATTTTGTACAGGGAGAGATTATGGTCTGGCCAGCACATAGGCTACTTTTTATCCCGTAAAAATCACTGTTCCTGTGGCGAGGGCAAAAACTATTAAATAAATAAATTATATAAAATTGACACTTCTACATTAGTATTGCTATTTCTATATTATACGTGTGATAAAAGATAAGTAAACACTCACAGAAAGGGTTCGTTGATACACAAACATTTTCTTTGTATCGCCGACCTTTTTCCTCTTTACATTTTGGCAATTTCCTTACGTATCAAACCAAATGAGGTATCAATAACAGCTTTAGGGGCAAAAGGAGTACGATTTTTTGACATATAGGTATACATACGTATGTACATATACTGAATCAGACTGCATGAATGGCTCGATGGTTTAAGTGTTTATCTCGCTATTTTCCTCTGTGAGACTTATGTGTGTTCAATCCCTACACGGGACAAAAAAAGTACAATTCGTAAATAGTTGTCTCGAGACAAGATGTACTTTGTCTCCGTAAATTGTGTTTTTGTAATGTCCCTCGCAAGAGAAGGAAAACTCAAAATAAAACCCTATGAACCCGTCTGGCTAGCGTGGTATTAAGCTAATCTCCTTCCAAGTTTATGGAGGGGACCCGTGTCCAGCAGTGGGTGTGGTTATGGGTTGAGATGATGATGATGATGATGAATGTCCCCTATGCAACAGCTCGAGACGTCATGTTAAAATTATTGTCTCGTAAAGCTTGAATGTAATTTAGTCCAGTCAAAGTATTATTTTTTTATAAGTACAATTCCGAGTTTGTACAGGTGGATATTTATTTAGTATTCGTAGAAATCTCTTTCTTTTTTAAATTAAACAGTCCACGTTATACGTTGATAATGTAGCTTTTATAGATGAAAGATTTCTTAAATTGGTTAAGTTGTTTTTGAGTTCTTCCATTAGGTACAAACAAACAATGAAATATTTTTTCTTTATAATCCTTATTAATTGAAATGCTAATTTTAATATACAGCGATGACCTATTTAAATATTGCCAAAACTATGACGCAATTATGACAGCTAGTTAGAATCAATAATAAAATTTACATATTAATTAATTGTAATATTTATCAAGAGACCAAAGGTACCAAAGGTCATGCTTAATTACCACCCAAGTAGTAATCTTCGTATATGTAAAATACTCGTGTCACGGTGTTTGTAATTAAACTCCTCCGAAATGGCTTGACCGATTTTGTGAAATTTTTTTTAGACAATTTTTTTGTTTTTTTTTATGATTCAGTATTAAAAAATACATACAACCCTCAATTTTCAACCCTCTACGATCAACTTCTATTTTTTTAATAGCGATAGAATAGAATAGAATAGAACAGAATAGAAAACTCTTTATTGTACACCAGTTACATTAATGATACAGATATTATTTTACACATTTATGTACAATGGGCGGCCTTATCGCTAAAAGCAATTTCTGCCAGGCAACCTTTGGATGGACAGAAGAGAAAATTAAATATAATAAAGCAAAAGTAGTGGGAGGTTTTGGTGTTATAAATACAAGGAAAGAAGGTAAATAAATAATAATTAGGTACAAATGAATACCTATTAAGAACTATACATACACATATAATATTATGTCGTTATAAACAATACATATACCTACACAAATAAATAACATTTTACCTACATCATTAGGTACAAACAATTAATAATATAATAGATAAATAAAAAGATACAAATTTTATTACATATACAATATCTATAAGAAAGAAGGATTTAGGTTCTTTAGTTACGCTGAAGGTAATGTTCGTAAACCATTTTTTTAAAAGAGGATATGGTCTGTGCTCGCCTAATAGCGACTGGCAATGCATTCCACAAACGAGCAGCATTTACGGTAAAGGATTTGTCATAGAATTTTGTGGAATGCATTGGTATTGCCAGCCTTAAGTTTTCCGATGATCTCAGGGACTTTCCATGTGTGTCATTCAGGAACTGAAAACGTTCTTTTAAATATGAGGGGGTAGAAGGATTAAACAGGATGTTATAAAGTAGCGTGAGAATATGAGTATTCCGTCGAAGTCGAATAGGGAGCCACTTGAGCATATCTCGGTACTGTGAAACGTGATCATATTTGCGTAAACCAAATATGAATCTTATGCAGAAATTTTGAAGTCGCTCAAGCTTATCAAGTTGCTCCTCAGTGAGATATTACTATTTTAGTACAAAACAACGTTTGCTGGGTCAGCTAGTCTAATATATGTATATATGACTTATTTGGTCTAGTGGTTAGGTACCCTGACTGCTAAGCTGGTTCGATTCCCACACGGAACAAAATTTTGTGGGGTCCATAAATGTTCGTTCGTCTGGGTGTAATTTGCGTCCGTGAATGGTAAGTTTGTAAAGTCCTACGCGACACAGGGCTTGTTCCCTAGTGTAGTAATATTAATAATTTATACAATTACTAGCTGTCAATTCCAGACCATAATCTATCTCTGTGCCAAATTTCATCCAGAACCTTTCAGTAGTTTTTACGTGAAAGAGTAACAAACATCCATCCATCCATTCTCACAAACTTTCACATTTATAACATTAGTAAGGATCAGAACCTATATTCTCAGACTTAGCTATCTGGATCGGCAGCGAGAAGCTATCCAAACTCCAGACAATTACGAAATTTTAACAGTATATCACCTACCTACTATACCCAACTTAGGGATCAACCCCGGATACTCATTACAACCTCTCACATACAATACTAAATAAAAGAGGCAGAGGTTCCCATGTAATCAAAGGTTACATTTGTTTGTTTGTTTGTTTTGCTACCAGAGCTGTGCATTTGGAGTTGGTTAGTTCTTTGTCTACTCAAGATTATTTGTTGGCATTTAAACGTTTCATATCACGACGCGGTATGCCGTGTCAAGTTTTTTCTGATAATGGTAAAAAATTTTGTTGGTGCTGAAAGAGAACTTTCAGCTATATTTGAAAATACTAAAGAAATTATTGATTTTGCTAGTAGTAATAAAATTAAGTTTAGTTTCATCCCACCGTATGCGCCTCATTTTGGTGGTTTATGGGAGGCAGGGGTGAAGTCGAGTAAATATCATTTGAGACGTGTCGTAGGCAATGTTAAACTAACGTATGAGGAGTTTGGTACGGTATTGATGCAAATCGAAGCCGTCCTTAACTCCCGTCCAATGTCCCCTATGTCCACAGATCCTTATGATTATCTTCCGCTTACACCTGGTCATTTCCTTATTGGCCGACCGTTGACTGCACCTGCTAGCGAGGATTTGAGCAGGACAACATCTCCGCCACTCTGTCGCTACAAGTTACTCGAACAGTTGAGGCAACATTTCTGGGAGCGCTGGTCGAAAGAATATGTTTCTGAGCTGCAACGAAGAACGAAGTGGACAGCTAATCAAGACGACATTGTTAAGGACAGCCTCGTAGTTGTTAAAGAAGACAACTTGCCACCATTTAAATGGAGAATGGGTAGGATCATTCGTTTGTTCCCAGGGACAGATGGAATTTCAAGAGTCGCTGAAATACGTACTGCCGCAGGCATAATCAAACGTGCCTGCTCGAAGATCTGCCCACTACCTGTTTCTACGGCTGAGGACGACGTGGCTTCCGTTGGTGGTTGAAAGACGCATCTTTCAAGGCGGCCGGCATGTTCAAGACCATACATAGAAGATCAATGGAACGCGCTCTCATAGACTAAAAGATATAAATTGCTTTTTTTCATAGATAATAGATTTATAATAGACAACAGGTTCGTTCATTCTAGAATATTATAGAAGCTTTTATTGTAAAAACGTTTTTTTTTTCAAATACATTCGTTTTCTACGGTTCTGCTCGATCACACGTTTTTTATTGAGACCTGCTTCCGACTCCTGATCAGCCATAAGCCTCAACATTGGTCTATCGAACGATACACTGCGCTATCGAAGCCATCTGTAATCAAATTTTGAACGTCGCATTTTCTCCATTATGAGTTCATTGACAGACGCTAAATCACTCTTCACGTAGTATTTAGACTACGTATGAGTACGAGTATGTAGGTAGGTAAGTGCCGACTTATTGAACTGATGGAGGCACTAACAAGCTTTGAGTGTTATGTGGGAGACAGGCGAGACGACTCGACTGACGCGCCTGCCACTGAAACATCAAACAGGGGGACTCGATAACTACGTCAATCAATCCAAAGATAACTTTCATCGAAATTTCTTGTGAACACTTTGTAACTTTCAACGATTCAACGTTGGGCGGACTAAAACTGCAATCCTATACAAACGTTTCGTTTTAACCATTCATTAGACATACATATATAATGCTTAATGGAAACAGTGTTAATGTAATGAGCTACTCCAGACTATATTCAATCTCTGTGCCAAATTTCATTCAGATTCGTTCATCCGTTTTGACGTGATTGAGTTACAAGCATACATACATCCATCCAAACTATCGCATTTATAAAAATAATAAAAATAAATATCGCATTTATGCTATAGTTTGGATGGATGTGTTGAAAGATAAGTTAAATCTAACTAAAGCAAAAATAGAATATAGTCCCACAGACTTCGGTCACGGCAGCCAAGGAAATTTGTCAAAAACAGGTGCTTGCAGGTATCTTGCTTGCGGGAGCGGGGATACTTTCATTATTGACTTCCCCTCTGGCGATCCCTCTCTGACCAGCCCATTAAGTTAGGTAGGTTTGAGAATCCTGCGAATGCTTTTAGTAGCTGACTCCAGACAGCCAATAAAGGCAAGCAGGAGTTAAGGCTCTGATCGACTCTTTAGGTATTCGAGACTTCAGTGCAGTGTCGCAACTCATATTCTGCTCGGCACAAGCTGACCTCCGTTTTATTATATTATTAATTTATAATAACTCATGTAGATTTGCACTGACGCAGCCACTCTCATACCTAGGACCAACGAAATGAGAACATAGTCTAGTTTAATTTCCTCACAAAATGCAACAACCTACTGAATTTTGAATACTTCAATCTGCCTTCGCACCACTTAAAATAATAAATTTGTTAAGCAAGCATATTTACTTAACAAGTTTGGGCGAAATATTTCCATTTTACATGTTTATTCTCGTAGCATTATTTACATTAAAATGAAATGTTTGAAACGAAAAATTTATATATAGAAATTAAAACGCAATCAAAGGCAACATGTTTTCTCGTGAATCTAAATAATAGAGAAAATAATAATTTTACTTGTGTACCCTCTCTATTGCTCCTTTGTATGTTTGAGAATACTAATTTCAGGAAACACACTAAAACACTGATTTAGAATTTATTCACACAAAACACTGATTTAGAATTTATTATTGTTTGACAAAGATTTCGGGAGCAATTCCCTGGGGAGGTGTTTGACTTTTCAATCAGAATATGCTCAGTATCCACCCAAAGTCTAGAATATGCAATATGCTATGACAATTACTATAGCTGGCGATACATGGATATCAATTTTCTCTGCCCAGCGCTGCAGGGAAAAGGCGTGAAAGTTATGATTATAAAACCTACCTCTCTTAATAAACATTTCGGACTTCAAGATGTTTTTTATAGAATACCGAAACAAAGAAGCCAAAATAGATTTTCTCGAGATAGAACCCGCATAGTCTCCCAGATTAACAAGGCCTTCTATTCACATAGTGATCTCGGTATTCTGCGGCTGCTTAGGCATTCACGGTACATACAATAATCATAAGTAGTGGTATATATAGTGGTGAACATTATTCAACCGAGGTATCTGAGGAATGTACTCGGCTATTTCCTCTGCGGTCTCGGTGCGGGAGAGAGTCGCGTCGCGTCGTGTGTCCATTGCACTACGATACCTAACGGTGAACGTTTATTATTAATTTATTTTAAGGACAACCAACAAAGCATACACTTATAAACATTAAAACAATTCAAACAAAAAGGATTCGTGGTAAAGTGTTGCCTTAATTAAAGGCTGCCACGGCATGCGTTATACAATAATATTGGAACAATAGCTAAATACAATAAGTAAGTAAGTAAGTAACTGAAGAAAAACTTAAGTTTTCTCACTTGAACGCGTCATTCAATACTGATCTAAATTTATTTAGAGGGTAAGACATGTCAATATTAAAATTTAGCAAACGTAATTTTTTTACAGAAATTATTACGTTTAAATTTCCTATTTTTGCATTGCGTATTCCGTATATCTAAAGCCCTTTAAAGGAAAAGCGTGGGTGAGTGTTAGTCGTCAGGCCATCCTTTTGTTTTCCCGATAGTTATCCAATAGTAACAATTAAACACAAGAAATCTTCTTAATTTAATATTAAGTTACTCGGGCTTTTTATACTAGGGCCATTTTTAATTGACTATTTATTTAACTTTGATATTTTATATTTATCATTATTATTTCAATGTTCTTTTGATATATTTTTTAGTTATAAAATAAGTTATTTAAAAAATATAAACTCGCGCCAGGCAGTGTCCCATAAATAACGAATATAGGTTGAGATCTTAACAAGCTTATTTTGCTTCCTGTTCTCTTAGCCTAGGCTTTCGATAGAATGACAGTTTTGTCCACAACCTTTGACATAGTCCAACTGCAAAGAGCAAGTAGGTACTTAAAGTTATACCTACATGTACACACGTAATAATAGGTGAACAACGTCAACTCTAGTCAATTGATTCTGTCAGGATCTTCATGACAGAATCACTTGACTAGAGCGTCTATCCTATCATGCATAAAATCCACTAGAAAATCCAATAAATAATATAGAATTGACTACTTCCAGATGAATGATTCTATTTTATTATACAGTAGGTATACTCAATAATCGTGCAATAAAATAGATATTCTATATACATACAAACAAAATTGCAAATAACTTGTATGAGATCGAACTCAATGGAACGTATATATCAATTTGGCGGCAGATACATAAACAGGATCGCTCTATTGTCTATGGGAATATACGAACCTCGTGCGAGTCAGGTCGGGAGAGCCACACTAAACAACGTTTACCAATTAATTTATTACAATACTAGCTTCGTACCGCCATATATTTATCTTTTTTTCTTCTATACCTGACAATAACAAACACAAAAAAAGAATTATCTAATTTGGTGCAGTCGATCGGATGTTATGCGCGTACTAATTATAACGAATGGATTAGGCGTCATAATATTCCGCCACATCAAGTTTATGTGAAACGTGCCGCCCAAGTTTTTTTTTTTAATTAAGGAAGAAAACTCCAGCACTAGGAAACAAGCCCTGTGTAGCAGCGAACTTTACCAACATAACGTACTCCGAGACCGGGAACAACCATTTATGGATCACACAATTTTATGTCCCGTGTTGGGACCGAATCCACAACACGCCGCACAGTGCGTAAATGGCGAAATGGCAAAGTAAACACTTAAGACACTAAACGAACCGTGCAGTCACTTAATTAGTTATGTGTGTAAACTCACAATGCACTAAGAAATGAAAATACCAAAAACGATTTCAATAGACCAGTCACGATTTCGGAAAGCGGAGTAACATTAAATGCTTTATTATAGGCTGTTGTGAAGGGCAAGCGATAAATTCGCCCGTAACGTGCACGTATACTATACTCGAACATACGCCACCTTAATCAACACCCTTTTACTTCTTTTTTACGAGATTTAGTATAAAGATTTAGAGCTTAATTAAGTTTGCTATGGATTAACACATTAATATTATATACAAAGTATACGAACATTTTAAGATATAAATCAAACGCTTCATACAAAATTAAATAAACTTAAACAAAGGATGCAATTGTAAATAAGGAAAAAACTAAATGAAGTACATACTTAAATATAATTTATTTTATTAATTATTCCATAATATAAATTAAAATTAATTAGTGGACTAACCTGTTTTCAGCAGCTGTCGCGGTCTGCGAAGCGGTTTGCTCTTGTTTTTGATTTGACGATTGAACTTGAGCCGATGTCAATGCCAGAGCCTTATATCGCGATTGTTCAGCCGTAGGCAACACTATATCTACCGATCTCGATCTTAGTCCAGTTCCGGGAACAGTTAAACAATTCCCTGTACCATTCAACTCTTCGGCTCGAGCACCACCGGACACTTTTGAGAAACACGAATCGACTGATGCAGCGCGGTCGCGTTTTAATTCTGGTACTGCCAAGTAGATGTCGTGGACAAGCGAGTCTTTTGCAGCATGAGCAGCTTCTTCTTCAGATGCTCTTACGTTTTCAAGAGAGCTACCGGTCGGTTCTACGGAGAACGCTTCTTGTCGTGAAATGGAGCGCCGTCGTTGAGGGAATGAAGGAGGTTCATCTACTGGTGGCTGCAGTTCAAAGGATGGTGCTCCTGGTGTGGGAGGTGGTGAGTGCACAGGAGGAGGCAGATATGTTCGCGGTGGTGGCGGTGGTGCCAGCAACACTTGCGGCACTTCCACCTCACTCTCATCATCGTCATCGTCCTCCTCCGCCGATGACGAGATAATAGCACGCTCTGGTGTGACGCGTTCCTCACTGCGCCGAGCGTGCCAGGTCTCCATGTGCCGACAGTGGACACATGGTGGAGGAGTTCCCTTGCCTGACCGACGACGGGACCACAGACGCGGTACCTGCCATCAAAGAAACAGGATTACCTCATTTATCTTAAAAGGCAGTGAAGGGCATCGTTATCTAAATGACACAGTTGAACTTTAAATTTTAATGTCATCCACTTTATTTCATTAAACAGACGTATATTACGTATTTTATACAGAGTATTTTTTTATCTGTAGATTTTACTATATATAGATAAATTAAATGCTGCGGTAGTTGGCCGAGCAGATTATTGCTTAATTTATGAATAAGAATTATTTTTTCATTCAACTTGTAATCCTGTTAACGTTGTTGCTTCTTTGTATCTTTTGTGCATAATTAGGCGTTAAAGGCATTAGCCTGTCGCTGCAGTAGTAAACATGTTAATACCTTTGTGGCAGGGCTTGTGCAATTTAAACAAAAGTGGTTAGTGTATGTTTACTTCTGTTTATAGCAGTACCTCTATTTGTTTACTAGGAAGGTAAAATAAACACGTAAGAGTAAATTAAATATATTTAGGTGACACTGAAATAGGACGGCCACTATTTTAGTAATATTGTATTCCTACTAAATTGTTTCCTGTAATACTGAAATTCCCTCTCTGGTCCCATTGGTGGGTCAATGGGACGTGACACATAATTTCTTTGCACATTCCTTCGTAAATAACACATAAATTCCATAAGTACAAGATACCTACATTAATAAGGAATAAGGCCAGTACGAGAAGTTTTCTTTATCAAACTTCTCGCACTGTAATTAAAACTTTAGACGGGATGAAAGCCTCGCATTGTCCAAACCCGAAACGGACATAGAATTTTATCGCAATCTATGTTGATTCATAAATTATTATGAAACTAGCCGTGTGCCCGTGGAAGCCCATCGGGCAATTTCCCGTGGGAATTTAGGGCAACCGTTTTTAGTGCTCATCTACGCTGTGTAAGAAATTCCATGTTTTCCAAAATTTTATGTTTTTAGACGCGTCGGTTTAAACTAGATAGAACTAGAAAACTCTTTATTGTACAGTAATGTAACATTTTTGATGCCAACATTTATTTAACACTAGCGGCCCGCCCCGACTTCGTCTGGATTAAACTATTTTCAGCGCTACTTTCTTTTTTTTTTACATAAAAACCTTCTCCTGACAACACAACAAAAAAAGAATTACTGAAATCGGTCCAGCCGTGCACGCGTGATGCCATGACCAAGGGAAATAGGGATTCATTTTTATATACCTATAAGAAGATATTCTGTTAAATACCTACATACAATAAATCTAATTTGTGTCCGGTATAATACTACTTATATTTAAAAAATGTATAAGTATAGCCGCGGGCGACAGCTAATATTATATTTATATTAATATGCTATCATCATTATTACGTACAATGGTCTGCCTTATCGCAGAAAGCAATTTATTTCAGGCAAGCAAGTTGTGCGTTATCAGTCAGTAAATTAAGAATTTCATTAAGTAGATATGCACCGACCTAGATTTAGTCATTATTTAGACAAAAACCAAGGTAAGATAGTGAGATTTCGAGCTAATCTGAGTCTGAGCTCATTCTGCTTAGATTACGAGCAGAAATATAAATTAAAATTAGTTCGGTATAACCAGCATTTAGTGAGATTAAAACATAAAGCTGCTTGACGTGAGATCTAAATTTTCAGGTTTAAGATCATTTATTTCTCAAAAGAATAATTACATTCACTTACATGAGAAACATTTTAAATCACAATGTTAACTATATTATATGGCGGCTACACTACTGTTATTTATTTGAATACATACTATTATTATTATATTTATAAAGTTAAATCAAATGTCTTGAATATGAATCTTGTGAATTTTGCTAGTTTATGCCATATTACCATTATAATAATAATAGTAACCCATATATGTCCCACTGCTAAGCACGGGTATCCTCTCCCCTAATAAAGAGGGTTTAGGCCTTTTGTACTTTGAGGCACACGCATTAGGTCGTTAGTGGATTAGATATGCCTTTAGAATTTCTTCTAAGACATGTAGTTTCCTCGCATTACCATATTTTAATGACATTTTGGCTTTTGAATGAAATATATAGTACCTAGGTGCTCCCCAACTTTCCTTTAATTTTAATTATATTTTTTATATAACTAAGGGCTATCAATCGATATTTTAAGTGCTTGTAAATTACCTCAAGATAAGTGCCGGAGTCATCAGATCCAGCGGAGTCGAAAGAGCGACTACGCGCTCCATGCTGTGGTACCGCTAGTAATACATTAGCTCCGGAGCCGCGCACTGCTTCCAGTTGGATCTCATCGAACGACGCCGACCGGACCTGGGAAATGGTAAAAAAATGAAATATTTTATTTTAAGACGTTTGGATAGACTCTTCTTCTATATTATACAATAATGGTCAACGGATCTAAATCGTGTATTATTTTGCAGGTTTTTATACCTTTTGTTACCTAACGTTTCGTTTAAATTGCACGTCGCAGTCTCGTGTTGACTGGTGCGAACGGGCGCTCCTGTCTACGTGGCAAAAATAATGACCAAGTGCGGGTAGTTTTAAAACCTTTTGCTACGCGACGCTCGCCCGCTCCAGACAATAACAAAAGTTATAGTCCCTTCAAAATATTACATCATTAAGAATAGTTACATTTCATGTCACTTATTTATTTAATTTCAATTTAAGTTCATTTATCAAGTAATACGGCTGTATATTAACTATTTTTCCAATAAACATAAACCGATTTACAAACTATATAAACTTTAGAATGCGTCTTCTTAAGTTTTATGAATTGTTATGAGAAAGAAAGTTCTGGTCCACCTCATATGTTGCTACTTTAACAAAATAAGATAGGTATCTTGCAAACACCAAAAGTGCTCTCTTTGTCTAACCTGCTAAAATATATAGGTACATTCGAAAACTAGCAACTTATAAACAATAAAAGATATTTGTCACCCTACGACTTCTTGCATCTACGAGTACTTATATAAACAAGTTGCAAACGTGTTACAGTCGCTTGCTACGCGAATTGCAATAACAAATGTAGAACAAATTGTGAAAATGGGTTTGTAAGGCTGTGTTTAAATGTAAGATTTTTGTAAAACATTTCTTACATATAGATATATCAATGCGAAAAGTCGCAGTGTTAGACTGTGCAGGTTACCAGGAAATCTTTCTTTGAAACTTTCACGGACTTCAAAAAAAGAGGAACTTCTCAATTCTACTGTAGTTTTTTATTGATTTTTGTTTGTATGTCCCATCTGAGAAACTTTTTACGTAGGACCATGCACGAAAGCATAGAAATAACTCAAGACAATCAAGTCTATGTGCAGGGAATGATTTGCATATTGTAACATTTTATAACACTCTGTTTTTACTTGTTGCCAGTAAAAAGAAACCATAAAACTATCTATCATCTCTGCAGGGCCTAAGTATATTTCGAATTTGTAATATTATCTAGATAAAGCTAGCACTTGAATAATATTATTATATCATCATTACCTGTTTAGGCACTTCGAGACTACTCTGCGTCTTCATGTCGGCAGGCGTAGGAGTCTTGGATCGTTTAAACGTAGTTCGCAGGCGCTGCATGACGGCCGGGGCGGGCTACGCGCGCCCTCCTCATATCGCGCGGGCCCGCCCCGCCGCCGTCGCCTGCACCCCGAGACCAAACACCACTCACCACCTCTAAACATTATAAAACATATCTTAAATAAAAAAGCTGCTTCTAAAATAAAATTTAAAAAAAAACATTTCACACTGTGATAAAATATTAACTTATCAATTCAATATTATAGTTGGTTTACTTTGCATTCGCCGACACGTGGTGTGTCGGCGACCGAAGTCGGCGTTTGTGTCGGCGAATTTTATTCAGCACCAACACTGCAATTAAGTTTCGCCACTTAGTTCTTACCTACATAATTCACCAACCCAATATACACGTAAGGCATTTGTTTGCTGAAGACTGTTTTACAATGATAAACAAAATAAAGTTTTTTGTATTAGAATCGTGTTTAGTACCTAAAGCTTTCAAAGATCATCAATTAGGTAATAAAAAGAAAGATTTAAAAATTTATTAAATATCATGCAGGATTCCCTGCCAACCCTCTTTAGAGCACCGCTCTTTGCATATATAGGAACTAAGTAGTTATAGAAATTTCAGAAGTCATTGGTACTCGTAAGTATCGAATATATGGGAACTTTAGTCGAAGCGCTTTATAATTATATACATTCGGAATCCGGCATGTTGCGAAGTAGACAGATAAAGCAAAGAACTTTAAAATAACTAGTGCTATGTCGTCAAATCCCATGTCTGTTTGAAGCCTTAGCTGAGATTGATAAATAAGTCTTCTTTTTAACAAATAATTCGTGCTTATGCAAATATTGAGTTTAAAGCTTCTTAACTTAAAAAAAAATATATTGTAATATACTAACATAGGATAAGTAAAATATTGTTACTAACACTTATATGAGTTGTATTTAACTTGGAATAAATTGATTAATAATAAAATAATAATAGTCATCCAAACCACGACAGTCAATCTCAACGACGATTAGCCAACTGCGCAGGACATATTATAATGCACAAGCGTGGCACTCTCTATTCCTTCACTACGGAACGGCAATCCGACATGACCGCAGAGAGATCAGGTACAACGGCTTTACGTGCTTTCCGAGGAACGAAGGAGTCTTGCTGTGTTTTTAGATAATAATGGTCGTCCATCTATAGACTAAACGCTTGCTTAACTTTGCAAATTTGTCGATTCGCGCCGCTAAAACTTAGTTATGAGCCTCTCGAATAATAAAGTAAAGTACTGTAACATATAAATTTTAAGAGAGGTAGGGCACCATACTAGCGAGCAAGCCCGACTGGGGAAGGACCTCCACCTTACAGAAGACCACAGCCAAATGACTACACACAGAGGTGTAGTTGTGTTCCTGTGTGTGAGTACAGGTCTCCAGCGCTCATTTAGGAATGCGTTTTGAAAGAAACGTATTCCTATCCCAGGGTTACTTCCATCTTAAAGCCCTGGTGTAAAAAAAAGGGTTGGCAACACGCAAGTGATACCTCTGGTAATGCAAGCGTCTATAGGCTACGGATACTGCTTAACATCAGGCGGGCCGTATGCTTGTTTGCCACCCAAGTAGTATAAAAAAAAAAAAAAAAAAAAAAATATAAACTAATTATCTAGTACACATACACCAAACTGATGAATTGAGTGAATTCAGCGCATCCACTAATAGGATGCGCTGATACTCAATTCAACAGATGGAGCGCCACCTATCGATTGACATTCAAACTATTTTTTTCTCAATATGTCTTACAATTTGAATCCAATAGAAGACTTGTCTGTGCGCAGTACAAATTCAATAGAAATCTGAATATAATGATAACAAGCACCTACCTGTGTAACGAAATGAAATCATAATTCAATTGATGCAAAACTTCTTTATACTACACAATACAATTGTAATTATGGTGCAATGATTCAAGTGATCACCATTATGCTATTTCGTGACGTAGCAGGTTCCATCAATGCATGAAACAAAAATAAATGCAAAACAGGGTGCCATATAATAACGTTCATCTAATCAAATTTCGGTGACGGTGGCCAATCCAGAAATAAAATAAATAATAAATAAATCTTTTATTAAAGTTCAAAAAAGGTACAATTTTTGATATAATCTTATAAAATATATTGGTATTATAATGTTAGGTTGCCTGTACTACGATAATCCTGTATCACAGGCGATACAAGAGCTTACTGTTTAATTTTAAAAGGTATAAATTTTTACTTTAAAGAAAGCCAGTCATCTGCTCGGGAAAGATTATGGAGCACAAGTATGTGCGGAAACACAGATGTACTCTATATTTTTTGCTTCCCCAGGTGAGTTGGTCGCTCATAATATGGTGAGGACACCATACGATCAGCCCAAATATATATTTTTAAACATTTTATTAACTTGCAACTAGCAGAAACTGGATAGATATAACCATATAGTTTTTAAGGGTTATATTTTGATCTTAATATTGAAATTTCTTACAATGACAACCTTAAAGCTAGATAATAAAATGAACATTCTAAATTTAAAATAAAGTATCGATTTATTTTGTTATAGTACGTACCTACACGGGGCGCCAGTCTTAAGAGGAAATGCGGGCGGAGAGACTTTTGAATATTAGGTATTTAAATAAACTATCGCTGTCGCTCTGCGAGCGCTCGGCCGCGCGATTTGTGCGACAGGGACAACTGCATATCCGACTAAACAGCATAAGTAAAAAGTCGTAATTCGAGGTTTGGCTCTCGCCTATTTCCTCCTCCATTATTAGACCAATTTAAAAGATATTTCGTAAACTGCATGATTAGGATATAAAATGTGCCCCTATGTTTTCCTTTTTTCAATAACAGTTGTCATATTTGTATACCAGGCCTATGTTGACAGCCGTCTAAAATGGTTATTTTGAGCATTTTAAGGGTTTCTAGTGCTTATAAATATAATGAATCATTGAAAAGGAAAACATAGGAACATACAAGAAGTTGATATTAATTTTATTGCAAAAAATGTTTACTTTAAGATCGTAAACCAGGTAGAAAACAGGCGAGAGCGTTTCTATGAAGAATAGACACACCGCGTTTCCTCTCAATGGTTTACTAGTAGAGAATGCCTTTGGTATTAAGCCGCCTATGTACTTTTGTATATGAAGTTAAATATCCGTTAGGCTGTGAAAGTACTTCAGCAAAACAAATAAGTGGCTACTAAAGAATTCTGATGAATAAAACCTTGAACTACCTAATGATCGAAGTTCTCTTTTAAAGTGGTCAATCAATACCTATCGTAGGTCATGAATCCTCATTAGACATCAATAAAATACTAATGCATATAAATTGTCTGTTATTAAATATTCATGATCATAAATATTTCAGTAATGGATAAAGTCTAGTTTTGTCTCTGCATCACCCAAAGGTTGACTGGTAGAGAATGCCTTTGGCATTAAGTCCGCCATTGTACCATTATGTTGTGCAAGAAGTTTTAAATAAATAAATAAAAAAGTCATAAATAAGTAAATGTATTTTGTAAAAAAACTATTTTAATACAAACAAGCATACGACTTGCCTGATGTTAGGTAGTTCGTGTAGCTTATTGACACTTGCAATACCTGTGACATTAGTTGCGTGTTGTTGACTAAGAAGGCTTAGAGAAAGCAAGAGTAGGCTTTTCTGTCATAGGTGTGTTTTTTTAAAAGAAAAGATTGTTTTATCCTGTACTAGCTGTTGCCCGCGGCTCCGCCCGCGTGGATGTCGGTTATCGCTGCAAAAAGTAGCCTATGTGTTATTCCAGACCATAATCTATCTGTGTGCCAAATTTCATCCAGATCCGTTTCGCAGTTCAGATCACGCGAAAGAGTAACAAACATCCATCCATCTATCCATCCATTCTTACAAACTTTCACATTTATTATATTAGTAAGGATGACAATCTTTTAAACTTTACTTTTAAAACCACACCCTATATTCACAAATAGGAATACAATTACAACAACTGTGTAGTTAATTGGCTGTGGTCTCTTGGTCTAAGAATAAATTAGGATAAAAATATTTCCTATCTGCGTCAATGTATTGTTCGTACCCAAAGTAGGTATATATTATTATAAATCTATTGTTCGATTAATCATCCATCCATCCAATCGTCTATTGTGTTCATCAATAAATTTTAAGTAAACATTTTGTCTACATATTTTAAATACGAATTTGGAAATATACTGACACTTATGGACATTTCTAATTATAAGAGCATCTATTTTATCGTTTAGAGATGCTATTATAATTTAGAAATGTCAGTACAAACGTTGATAAAGGTTTGATAGAGGTACCTTTAATTAAAATAGGGTATGGAACAGCGCAAAATTTTGAATATGAAATTATTCGAACGTAATGCAAGTGGAGTGGCAATTATTCAGTCAAAAGAGGCAAAGAGCTTAACGATGTTGCACCTATAACTGCTAAATGCATAAACATGTCAGTTGAGGAGTCGTGTAATCGGATTGTAGCGAGCGTATATGAACAAGTCGACCAAATTACGACATGAAGTTACTAGTGTACAGGTCCCCAGTGCTCATTTAAGGTAAACCGTTTTTAAAATAACGTTTTCTCTGTTTCAGACAAAATTCTGGTGTTACAACCCAATTTTTCTAACTGTGCAGCTGTCTGTCAAAATATATGTTGGCTGCACTGGAACAAAATTTTTAAAATAATTATGATAGATATGTACAGTAATGTGAATAAATCCCATTTTTATTATTACAAAGAGGGATATGGATACTCAAATCACGCAGACGATACTAATGTGCAGAACGTAGTGACAGGGTCAGGCGCCTACGGGTGGTAGGAAGGAAAGTGGCTGTCAAATCATAATGATTTTGACAGCTTTAGAGCTGTGTACAGTTATAAAAATTGTGTTATAATATTTTTAATAATTCTGGTATAACAAGCCTCTACAGGTTACGGTAACCTGCTTAGCATCAGGCAGGCCGTACCTATACTTTTTTGTATCTATATCCATATTCCATCCTACTAATAATATAAACGTGTAAGTTTGTAAGTATAGATGGATGTTTGTTACTCTTTCACGTAAAAACTATTGAACGGATCTGGATAAAATTTGGCACAGAGATAGATTATGGTCTGGAATAACACATAGGCTTTTTACAGCGATAACTGACATCCACGCGGGCGGAGCCGCGGGCAACAGCTAGTGGTAAATGGTCTTGAGTTGGATCTCGGCTTGGTCTTGAAGTCATATTTTGACGAGAATAGGGCTTTTTATGCTAAAGGCAGTCGATACAGATTTTGTTTTTGAAATAGTATATGTAGGTCACAGAACTTCGGTTTTGTCTAGATGTGCTTTGTGTATGTATAATAATAATAATAATAATATTTTCAGGACAACTCACACAACGCTATATATATATGATTTGTAAAAAATATGGTCGCGATAAGAAATACATTATTATAACCCTTTAAAAATATAATCCTAATTTAATCTACGTTAACGTCAACCGTAAGAACTTCCCACCTTTAAATCGTATTGACAATATTTACATGGAGACAAGAATTTGTAATTCAAACGACTGTAATGAAACATTTTATGATTAAATACTGAAATGTATCTATTTTTGGATAATAATTTCCTCCATTCCCTGAATAAATTAACTTGTAGCTAAAGGGCAGAGGCAACAAATATTTTAGATGTTATTTAATTTATAAATAGAAAGGCGGAAAAAAGAATAAAGGAAATAATTTTATTTAAGTGCAAAAATACACGAAAAAGGATTCATTTAAACAAATATTTTGAAAACTTCGACTTGTATTTGCTACCGAACTCAGAAAGGTAAAATCCTAGACCGTTTTTCCAGGCGTTTTCCTAGTATATTATATATTTTTTAAATACTGTTTAAACGATAAAAAAATAATTACCGTACCTCAGGACAACAATAAAACCTTGTTTACAACAGCCGAACACAAGTAGATATCCGTGGTTTTCAACTGAATACTCAGAAGTGTGACGCACGGGCGCCTAAACTGGTCTCAAATAATATAGCTACAAGGTAAAACAAAAGAATAAATACTTAAATAGGGAACCTTTATCATGTAAATGTGGCTTGAATGCTTTATACCGTCGAAGTGCCGCGCGCCCGTTTGACAGAGGCAGCGCCTGACAAACACGCATAGCACACATTGACACAGATCATTAGCTTGTACGTTGTGAATAATGCTATAGAATATATAGTAGGCGCTTTGACTCATGTTTGCTTAGTTGATTTAACTTGATTTACGTTTTAATTAAGTTTATATTCGTTAAGATAGTAAGAAAAGGCGAAGAGGATTTATATAGACAAAAGAGAAAGTAACCGACCTAAAGCACATGAGGAAATTTTGAATTTTGCGACATTTATAGGAACTAATCAAAAGATTTACCATCACCGGTGAAGGAAAACATCGTAAGGAAGCCAACATATCTTAGAAGTAATTCTAAAGGTCTAATCCTCCGACCCCTATTGGACTAGCATGTGCAGATCAAGGCCTAAACCTTCTCTGCTCTCTTAATAGAGCAGAGGAGACCCGTACCCAACAGTAGGACTTTATTGGTTGCTCATATTGTAAACTACATTGTTAGCATATTTCTATATTGTAAAAGTTATAAGTTTCTCGCTCAAATTCATTTTACACTACATTACATGGGTAAGGGTGTGTATCGATTTGCAAGTGAGTACAGTTTCAAAAGCTCCTTGGGGAAATGCTGTACGTATTGAGAGCCGATAGGCTATGTCGTTTACTCTGCAAGTACTTAGGTAGGATTGGCATTTATATACGGTAGCAATAAAAATACAAGTTATATATTTAGTATAGGTCCGTGGCGGTCATTTAGGGATGCGTTTAAAAAATACGTATTAGTTGGGCTTTAAGATGTACTTTCCTTGGGGATTCTACGTCATAAAGCCCTGGTGTAAATAAATGGGTCGGCAACACGCAAGTGATACCTCTGATATTGAAAGTATCCATATAACATCAAACGAGAAGCTTAAAAAAAGTATAAATCAAGTAACAAAACATGACAATTAAAAAAAATATCCATCTCAGCCATAAGACGTCCACTGCTGGACATAGGCCTCCCCCAAGGTCTTCCACATCATTCGGTCCTGAGCTGACCTTGTCCATCGGATGCCCGCGATCTTTATCAGGTCGTCGGTCCACCTTATTGGAGGCCTGCCCACGCTGCGTCTTCCAGTTCGTGGTCTAATATAAAAAATATATTACTATATATAAAATAAGTGCAGCTGTGGCATGACTATGGTAAGCGTCTCATCCCACTTTAAATTAAAATTCTCTAAGGGCCTCTGCGTGTTAGATCTATGTCCCCGCGTAAGCCTTCCAAAGGCATGGGTATATCCTTGAATAATGGGAAAATACCCGTGATAAAGACAGATAAATGATAATAATGCCATGCTCCACAATAAAATCTTTAAAATAATTTTAAATTTCGAGGCTACCTTAAGTTTTTCATTATCGTGATGATAATGTAAAACTTAAGCTTAGCCTCGCCATTTATTAATCATCCGAAAGACGCCCACTGCTAACTATATTGACATATTCCTCCGTCAAAAATTTACAAAGCATTTGGTTTTGAGCTAGTGCCTAAAGTTTTTATTGTGCAATCCGTGTAACGGATACTATCTACCCGTTTTGAAAACATAAACGATTTTCCCGTCTTTCTCCTTACATTACTGACTGTAATTGCTCTTGGCATTAAGAGCGGCCTTATTCTTTTTGTTTACATTCAATTTTTGATGTCCGACAACAGGATTACCTAATTCAAATTACATCCTTTCTTCACAACAAACATACGCTGTCGTGGGTCGCTACCGAACTCAGAAAGATTATTTCCGGAACCCTTTTCCAAGCCTCTACATAAACTTTTTATTTTTACACCTTTTTATGTAATACTTGGGTGACTAACAAGTATACATCTCGCCTGATGGTAAGCAGTTACCGTAGCCTATGGGTTATTACAATGGCTGAGAGCAGGGGGGGTTATGACTCGTGTGACGCCGACACAAAAATTTTAACACCAAGGTTTTATGAATATGTCTGGGATAGGTTAAATTTTATTAAAAGCGCATTCTTAAATGAGTTATGAAAACCTGTTCTCACGCACAAAACCGCAACTACACCGCTGTGTGTAGTTATTTTGGCTTAGGTCTTCTGTAAGATAGAAGTCTTTCCCCAGCCGAGCTTGCTTGGCCTTTTTCCTTTTTCCGGACGTGTACACAAAACGTTTTTTGTTTTTCACACCAAACCCTTTCTTTCTTTTAAAAACGATGCAATGCACAGCTTCGTGACGAGGGCTAGAGTAAGCACGTACATTCCAACAATACACGATGATTACCCAATATGGCCAACGTTACCAGAATACATGCACGTGTACGATGACATTTGATTGAAAAGGCTATTAGTACTTGCAGCCTGCTAGCTAAAATATGCGAAAAGAAAGATAATGAGAGAGCATTGTTCTTTAAAAACAAATGTAAGTGTAAAAGGAGGTTGAATACCATTCACTGTACGTGTGGCTTACTATATAGTTCAAGTCATAAACTGCTTCCACTATCCCACATGTTGTGGGTTCAATGAAAATTGAGGGATATTATTTTGCTTGTCTCGTAAAAATAAAACAAACCAATAAATTTAAATTACTGAAACACAGTACATGTAGAATCGGAACAAACATTCATTCAACAAAGTTTGTTCCAGTGTGGGAATGGAACACAAAATACTACCACACATGCCGTCCAATAAAAAAATATCAAGGTTAATCTGTAGCTTGAACCTATTTTTAACTAAAGGCCCGCTACAACTTCACCCGGTTGACACACAAAAACTAATTAAACCTTAATAAACTAAAGCAATAATAAAAGATAAATCAAATCATCAAGTTATTCCGTGACCAAGGGAAATATGGATTTTGTATATATAGACAAGCACTACTGAAAACATATTTAAAATACTACAATGTATAAATACCGGCAAATTATTTGTAAGCTTCCTGTTGTTATAATTTCCATTCACATCGAACACCCCATTCCACATACAACAAGCCCGCGGCCTTTTAGAGGTCATTATTTTATCAAAGGCCTGACCACGGCAATGTTTGTCGACCAGCGTTTGTGAATGTGATACCCTTTCACATACGAGCCTTTTCATTGGTCAATGGTCATAGATTATCATCATTTAGACCAAATATTTTTGATGTGAAAACTTCTTTAGGCGCGTTTTGCACTTTTTGGGTGAACAATAATCATGGAACTCGCGTCATCGTCACCGAACGCTTTCCATTTTCAGAAATAATAATCTAATAACTAAGAGAGGCAGGGCACCATACTAGCGAGCAAGCCCGACTGAGGAAGGACCTCCACCTTACAGAAGACCACAGCCAAATGACTACACACAGCGGTGTAGTTGTGTTCCTGTGTGTGAGTACAGGTATCCAGCGCTCATTTAGGGTTACTTCCATCTTAAAGCCCTGGGGTAAAAAAATGGGTTGGCAACACGCAAGTGATACCTCTGGTAATGCAAGCGTCTATAGGCTACGGATACTGCTTAACCTCAGGCGGGCCGCATGCTTGTTTGCCACCAAAGTAGAAAAAAAAAAAAAAAAAACTAATAACTCGACGATACAATTCACAAGTTACTTAGTTTTCACTTCTATCGGCAGTCCCCAACCCCCACGAAACACGGTTTTATAGTTGTTTGGGTGGGCAACATGCGAATGATAACCGTCTCGAGGCTACTTACCTGCTCACCATCAGGCGGACCGTATGCTTAATTGTCACTTAAGTATTACAAAACATATTTTTTGCCCTTCAACTTGAAAAAAAAACATTCTGAAAACAATATTTTAATAAACATATGATTTTGTCCGATTTTAATATTAATTAGTACAGTTATTCAGTTTTCATCGGCTCATTAACGATGCATGTAGGTACTAGTAACACTAAATGCAATTAATTTCCATTTTATAAACGATCACACGTAATTAGCATTTAAATTGATGCTTTTGCCACACAAATTAAAGCTGCATAATGTTTATTTGCTATCTATTTCATGTTCATTTAAAGCGTTCAGGTAAAGTAATCGACTTAAAAAATCCCAGAAATAATAGTAGTCCTGATCGATTTCGGACAAACCCAACGGAGATTAGCCACACATATCATAATACACAAGTGTGTTAACAAGCATAGGTGCACTCTTTATTCCCTCACTGTCATAGTCCAATGGGATGGTAATCCGACACGACCGGAGAAAGATCAGACGTAGGACCAACGGCTTTACGTGCTGTCCGAGCCAAAATTTCTTGATAGAAAAACTGATTTCAATAATTCTTTCACAATTTGAAACCGACACTTCAATATTTCAATTTATATCAACTTGCATTTCGAATCCTTTAATATTAAAGCTTTAACATACAGATCTGTTTATTTATGTTACAGATTAAATTCCCCAATATTTACAGCACTCCACGTCTGTTATTTAACAAATAAATCCGCACATGAACATAATGTTCTTTTGGTAATATAAAGCCGCAGAAAACCAAACCAGATAACCTACGTAATATTGAATGAAATTCAGTTAATTGAAGTGAAAACTTCTATAAGCGCGTTAAGCATTTTTCGGGTGAACCAAAATCATGGAACTCGCGTCATCGTCACCGAACACTTTCCATGAGCTATATGTATGCTGTGCACACACACACATTACACATACATACACAGCATTATATGTATACTTCTTGGGTCCAGCACACGCTTGACGATACAACTCACAAGTTCTCACTTCTATTGGCAGTCCCCAAAGACTGCCCCACATGTTACTGTATTTAACCATGTCATTGTATTCAAATATCAAATTTGAATGGCAGCACGAAAACGCTTATTGTGTCCGGTCTGTTATTGTTATGGCAAAAAGCTCGCCCTGTATGTTAGTTTTGGTTAGTGGTACCTGGTATCAGAGAAGTTTAGATCGACCATATACTTAGGACTCTGCCGTGATCTAAGACTACCGGATTTTAACATGCTCTGCAAAGCACAGAGATTCTCAGATAAAAAACCACTTTGTCACCCATCCATGGATTAACCGTACCTTTGGCACCTAGCTATACGCGCCCTATTACATAGGATCTAACATACCAGCAAAATGTGGCTGGCATCATTCTCTGCCTACCTCTTCGGCTTACAAAAGCGTGACGATTTATACCAAAAATTCTACTATTTAGATAAATAATCACCTCATAAGTTACTTTAAAAACAAAGGAAGATAAACATAGAAACTAATACAAAGGAAATATAGAATACAGGCAACGGATAAAATTGAGAGAGACGGGTAATGATTGTACCTTCCCCCTTTTCATTACTCAGTTGTTACGAGAAGAAGGTTAATAAAACAAACGTGTTCTTACGTATTCACGTACATATTTGACGTAGTAGGTTAATAATGAGAGTAATATAAGAAGGTTGGATAACTTTTATAAGGTTCGGGCAAATCCACGGTGACATACTGATGGCTTTAGCCAGGATAAACACAAAAGATTTATCTACATGTACTTAATCCGAAATTATATGACTCTTATTTCTTGTTTCGAAGAAAAAAATGGTTTTGTCAAGCGATGTGCAAAGTTGACTCTGGTGGTGCATATACAATACACACTCGTAATTTATTTGAATCTATTGACAAAGCAACTACTTAATAACGAAAACACTGCTAATTTTGAAATCACAAGCAAACTTACGTTAATAGAGAACTTGAGAAAATTGCAATGCATGTTAGTTTTCTTTGTAATAAAAGTTATTATTACGATATTAGCTATATATATATGTGTGGCTTTATTTATACTGATATAATTATAACGAAGTTTCATATACAAAATCGGTACCTTATACCCTTCTAAAATAGAACTAACTAACAAACTTACTGTGTTTCACCCGATTGGATTACGTACCTTTCGTACAACCCTTGGGTTGTCTACTTGATAGTTTTAACCATTAGCCTCATAAATCTTAAGATTTATATGCCCGCTATCTAGTAAATAATACAATAAATAACTAAATAAAAACTACTTACAAAACATTCATTCCTTTAACTAATTTTAGCTTTGTCTACGGAAAAAAGGGCATTTGTCATTCGCAATATTGCGCCATGGACAGTAATTGAATAAAAGGAATAAAATAAGAAATAAAATGTAGTAAATTATATTTGACGCACTGAGTCTGCTTTTTCTAAAGAGCGCCCCGGGTTTTGTTGAGATAAAGAAATATATTATAGGAAATAACACGACAGCGCGCAGCGGTCCGCATTCGAAATGCTGCCCCGCGGCTACGCCCACAACAAGGAACGTCTTTTCTATATAATTAAATATTTTTTAGCATTTTTGCTATGCAATCAGCTCAAATATACTTAAATATTAAAGCAATGTGGAAAAAGACGTCGTTTTCCACATTGCTTTTAATATTTAAGTATATGTCTTTTCTATACTTTTAAATAAAGAAAAGACGTTTAGGCTCACAACTAATATGATTACCTATGACCACAAATGTAAAAGCAGGATATGTAAGTATTCAAATAAATAGAAACAAAGTAATAAATTCATAAATTAATCAATAATCCAATATTCTGTGCTGCGTTGTAAGAGGTCGCCCAGTGGTTAAAATTCGATGCTAATTCACTAAATCGACAGCAGGGAAAAAACTGTTTTCATTTTATTGTTATTACACTAAAGCTATGGCTAGAAAAGAAAACAACACTGTTTTGTCCTTACCTACATATATATTTATGTATTAATTTATTTACTTATACTTAGATGCCTATTTATAATAATATATAATAACAAAATAAACACACGAAAACGCACATAATATGTCATATACCAAATTATTATTTTAATATAATAGAACAAATGTTAATATAGTCGTTACATCAATATTTGTTCTTGAAATCATGATGTAACAAAGGACTTGTTGTACTATAAGAATAGCTTAATTGAGATTTGAGATCCGCCTCAAATTACAACTGTTGACAAATATCTTGTCAACTGAATTTATTACTTCAATATTTAACTTGAATATAATTTGTAGAGGCGTAATAAAATACTAAAATAAATAAAAGTAAACACCAACAAATAGCACCGATTCGAACGAGCAAGCCCAACTGGGGAACGGCCTCCACTTTACAAAAGACCTCATACACAGAGATGTAGTTGTATTCCTGTGTGTGAGTACAACCCTCTAGACAAGTGGCATAATTGGTAGTCGAATCGAAAAGTTAAAAAACCAATTGTATAAGATTTGACGTAAGTTTACGACACTATATCGTAAACTTGCGTCAAATCCCATACATTTGCTTTTTTGGTTTTTCGATTCAACTACCGTTTATGCCGCCTTGTCTAGAGGGGCTGGGCTGAAGAAACATTGTGTAAAAGAACGTTTTCCTTAAACAGAACTTTAGTGTGAAGGTTTAAGTTTGACAACGCGCGATAATGCTCCAGCCCCTCTAGATAAGTGGCATAAACGGTAGTCGAATCGAAGAGTAAAAAAAGCAATTGTATGAAATTTGACGTGTACGATTACCATTTAATTTCGTAAACTTAATCCCGTACCTACATTTGCTTTTTTGATTTTTTTAATCGACTACCATTTATGCTACTTGTCTAAACGGGATGGTAACGCAAGCGTCCATAGGCTACAGTAACTGCTTACCATCAGACGAGTCGTGAGCTTGTTAGTCATCGTCGCAGTATAAAAACCCTACATTGTACTTAACAGGTCGCTGTCGCGTGTCGCGTGTTATCATACTATTAATTCAGTATACTTTTATATGCATGACACGTTTTAATTATATATCGTACCCCCTACGTGTGTACAAGGGGCTACATATTTTTCTGTGGGTAAGTATGTTACTGTACCTCGCATTTCATTATAAATTAAAAATATGAGACAGGCGCCACACACAATAATATTGCGCAATAATGATTGACTGTTCTGGTGGTCCAGTGGCCGCAGTATGCGCCTGCTGTGCTGTGC
This sequence comes from Trisateles emortualis, assembly GCA_947095525.1. NCBI lineage: Eukaryota > Metazoa > Arthropoda > Insecta > Lepidoptera > Erebidae > Trisateles > Trisateles emortualis. The sequence continues at coordinate 7,921,627 of OX352736.1, read as the reverse complement.
ACAGGACAAAATTTTGTGACCCACAAAGAGTTGTTCTGAGTCTAGGTGTAATTCGTGTCCGTTAGTTGTATGTTTGTAAAGTCTTTCGCGACACAAAGCTTGTTCTCTAGTGCGGAAGTATTTCTGGCAGTTACACCCACGAGCTTTAGCTAAAGTAGACAATCCGCAGCCGCAGTAATACCAGATTTGGCACCAGACTTAAAAGAAAACTGTATAAATCTGGATAAAAACCTTAAAAACTTGTAAACGTGAAAGTTTGTAAGAATGTATGTTTGTTACTCTTTCACGCAAAAAACACCGAACGGATCTAGATAAAATCTGGCATAGAGATTGACTATAGTCTGGAATAACACATGGGTTACTTTTTATCCCGGAAAAAAACTTTTGTCCCGAGGGATTGTACGTGTGGGCGAAATCTCGGGCGGAAGCTAGTAATAAAAAAAATATCAATCATTCATTTTAAAAAATGTATTTAAACAGCTTAGTACTACCATCAATATATATTTTGGCTTATTGTTATCCTTTTTGACCTTGTATGTGTGTGTGTCGTGAACGTGTTCAATACATATTTGATGTCTTAGATTTAATAGAAACATAAAAGACAACAATCACCTCGGGCGAATAAGCAATTTTGGATATATTATAACCAAACACAAATCACAAATGTTTACTTAGGAAACTTCGATATATCAAAGTGGTTCGTATTATCATAGGTAAAAAATATCAAATGGTAAATATATGGAAAGCTTAGGGATTTGCTGATAGAAGGCTGTCACGTGTTTAGACATTTCGCATTTGCATTCAGTTGTTTTCATACCGTCTTTTTAAAAAATCTATATTTATAAAACAAAACCACATTACATACATTGACTGGCCTCATGGTCTTGATTACTAAGCCGCAGGTCGTGGGTTCGATTCCCACACGGGACAAAGGATTGCGTGATTCATAAATGTTTGTTCCAAGTCTGGGTGTAATTCGTATCTGTGAATTGTACGTTTGTAAAGTCCCCCACGACACAGGGCTTGTTTCCTAGTGCGGGCAATACTATGAAAAAAATTCATTAATCTAGTTTACAGAATTGTATTTATGTAAGTAAGCATATTATTCGAAAATATTCTGTTTTACCTATTTCTTATCTCTTAGGTTGCCTGATAGAGAATACATTATTATTAATTTTACTATTGTACATTTTAGGCATAAAGTTCTAAATAAAACCGTTCAGTACCTTTTTTTTCTGTGTGTCGACCAGATTTTCTTATTATTTTTTGTTTATTAGATGTTGAAAAACATTAGTATTTCGATTGCATTTCTTGGCTTGCTAATAAAACTGCATCATACATGAAATTGACTATTAGCAGTTTAAGAAGAGTGGCCTGAGTTTTCTTATTGCTCCTTCTTTTTTCCCTCCTTCTTATTTATCCTTGCAAGCTTCTCGGCTTCTTATATTTTGAAATTTCTTAGTGTCATTTGATAACTGAATTAATACAAATGTCTTTGGATATATTGTACTTTCAGTGGAATTTAATCGTAAAAAGTAACTATAGTTTTGCAATGTATTTTGTATTTAAGCTTGATAATGCTTTGCGATGCTTAAAAATGTAAGAGATAATTAATGTTATAGTGTTAATTGCAAGTATTTTAGACAACATTATTGTTTTATTATGTAGCCCCATCCATCTCATAATATGCATTGTGACCGGATTGATCCTGCTGTAATGTGTAAAAAGCATTAATGTGTAAATTAAATAAAAAAGCTTATTACAAATTCGCTTTTGTAAGTACATTAATATTCTGAGAGCAAATTTTTTAAGTGAAATCCATGGTACCGGAATAAATATTTAGCATTTACTTAACAATTACACCGTGGAACGAAGAGAAGCTTATTTTTTCGTCAGGGAAGCTTTAGTCATGAGATGCTCGACTTTCCTTTAATTAATTAATTTACCAGAAACGTACACTCGCATTCTCATCGTGCGACGACGTTCCCGCTTGAGTTACTACATGCCCAATAAAGTAAGTTTTCAAACAAGTACTTCTCGAACTACCTTTTGACTAGAAAATTGACCTGATATCGTAAACGCACGAGAAAGCACGCGCCAAACTTCTTAAGTTTCTTTTAAATATGCTTAAACTTGAGCATAATTATTCAAAACTCGTAATTTGCCAATTCTAACTGACAAAACTTATTCCGTGAAAATAATTTGAAGGCATCTCGACTACAAATGAATGCAGAGCGGCAGAAGAGTCCGCCACAGTTTATTATCAAACCTACCCAAGTTTTAATTATGCAACAACCGAAACAATGAACAAAATCGAAACGAGAATCTGTACAAATAAGTCCAGTCTAGTTATGTTGTGATTGTTTATTTTAAGATATTTTAATCACACAATAGTACAATACTAAATAATGGTAATAATACTGAACGACTACCGTATCGGACTTGTGATCGAAGATTTAGTATTAAAACAAAATATTTCTTCCTTGAGCTATAGAAATGAGGCATTAAAATTACAAGCATAACCTGCTTGTAATTTTAGTGCCTAATTTCTATAGCTTATAGCTTTATGATCAAGCTATCATTATGACAATATTCTTAAAACGATGTAATGAAGCATACCGATTATGATTTTGTTAATGGTAATTTATATCACCACCCTTTCTATAATATTTACAAGGTTTTGAAATCAGAAAAGTCAGCAACTCTTTGTCTGGCCTGCCCCTCCAGACAAGTGGTATAAACGGTAGTCAAATCGAATAGAATAGAAAGTATTGTAATATCATGCTCTTATGTCAAATCCTATTTGCTTTCTATTATATTCTAGAGGGGCTGGTATAGTCAGATACTCGGTAGCTCTTGTTGCTAGGATATCTTCTATAAGAAAACTTATTTAGAAGCTGCGAAAATTCTATCGAGTTGGTCATAGCTGCCATCCGCTCTCCAACATCCGAGCTGACTAAAAGCTCCAACTGAGAAATTGGCTTCAGTTTTCATTTAGGAAATAACTTTCATACTCAAGGTTTTAATTATTTACTCCCCTAATTAAAACAGGAAATCTCACCCTACCGTTAATATTAACATTGTTATGTAACATTAACCTATTATTAGTTTATTACTAAATTATAGACACGAACAGTTCACATCCTATTAGATATAAACAGTTTATAACCGTACGTTATGGGTGTAATAAATTAAACATCATTGTTGACATAAACTTATCGTAAAATACTTTTACGTGGATCACACAGGAAGATTTTCTTACTATAAACCTTTATATCTGCCGTGACAAGAGTTATATGGCTGCCTTAAAAGTTATAACAGCTGTCAGTGTCGAGTTGATACGTACCTATTAATGTATGTAGGTAATAAAATAGTGTCTTGATAGTGCATTTGTGGACCCAAGTTCCTTTCTCGTGTCGTTTATATGGTAACCAGTACCGGCTTTTTGGGGTGGCGCGGTAGGACGACGGCCCTAGGGCGCATGGCTCGAAGGAGCGGAGAACACACCTCTGCCTGGCGCTTCTTTGAGTTTGGTCAAGCCCAAGAACAAAAAACGATTAACAAGTAAAAATCTTTGCCTACCCCTTTGGGATAAAAGTCGTGATTCCATATTATGTTATGAAATACTAGCTGTTGCTCGTGGCTCCGCCCGCATGGCTGTCGGTTGTTTACTTATACAATACTAAAATATATTATGTATAAAGTCGAGATTAGCTTATAATGAGTTTTCCACCAGTAGGTAAACCTTAGATTAACTGAAAAAAAGAAAAGTGAGAGAGCAAATAAAATGTACACCTGAATAAGAAAACACAAAGGATAAGGTGAAAATACAGTCCATTATCTAACTATGCAGTAAGTATACAGTCCGTAGAATAAATATATTGTAATAAGATATTTCAACTGATTAGTTCAGTGGCTAAAGTGGTTACCTCGCCATATACCACTACGTGGCGTGTTGTGGATGCGATTAGTTGCCCCCAGTCTAGGTGTACTAATTCGTTAATTGTATATTTGTAAAGTCACCGGCAATACTGCCTCGGTGGTCCAGTGGCCGCAGTATGCGCCTGCTGTGCACGAGGTTGTGGGTTCGATTCCCACACAGGATAAAACTTTGTGTGACCCACAAAGAATAGTTCTGAGTCTGGGTGTAATTTGTGTCCGTTAATTGTATGTTTGTAAAGTGCCCCGTGACACAGAGCTTGTTCTCTGCGGGAGGTGTCTTAAAAAAAAAAATACAGAGCCTGTTCCCTAGTGCGGTAGTTGACTTTAAAAGAAGTATGCTTAAATTCAATCTACCCCTTAGCCAAACGCGTAAATAATTAATTACCGCCAGCCGACTACTAAATAAAAGCGTCGAAGGAATAAAAGCGTGTTAAAAAGCTTTCTCAGCTTCTTGCTACTTCAATTCTTTCTATCCCTGCCTGTTCAATCACCGATTCTGGCAGTAGACAAATTACTTCGTTTTTTTACCTTGAAGACTAAGAGCTAGTGCTAACGACTATCTGTCAGTTCGTTTTTGTTTTTTGTATTCTGCAGTGGCAAACAAGCATATTGTACTCTTGATTATAGGTAAGTAGTAACTGTAGACAATGGACGCTTGTATATTTTTGTGAATGCAGGATATTGCACTTTTACAAAAGCACCATGGATTTCGGAAGACAATACTATGTCAAGAAATGTCTAACAGCAATGGAACGCGTAACATCACACAGGATTATTTAATAATACTGGTCTGAATGTAATAATTCGAAACCCATTTTTTTTTAAATAAAATATAGCCTATTTACTCGTACTATACCTACTAATGTATGAACTATAATATTGCAATGTTTCATTAAAATCTGTCTATTAATTTTTGCGTGAAGAAGTAACAAAGATCGAACATTCACACAAACTTTCGCGTTTATAATACTAGTTGGTGCCTGCGGCTCCTCCCGTGTGAAATGTCGGTTATCGCGATAAAAAGTAGCCTGTTCACTATTTCAGACTATAATCAAACTCTATGCCAATTTCATCTAAATCCGTTCAGCCTATTTACGTGAAAGAGTAACAAACATCCGTACATATGTACATCCATCCTTACAAACTTTACCATTTATAATATTAGTAGGATTAGTAAGATGTATGAGTATATGTAAATTCAAAGAGCCTTCACTGCCCCGCCGCTAACTCCTCTCATCAAACGATGTTAGTGAAAACAACAGAGCATCTAGCGTGTGCGGCAAAATTTGTATTCGTGAACCCACACACACATAGATGGGTGATTAGTATAATTTACGGCGTCATAACATTACGATGAAATGTTTACATAATGGACATATGAGGTACCGCGCCCGCTGCAAATAAAAGCTTTCCTAGCTAAAAGATGAGCTTTCAGCATCAGAAGTATCCTAAACCTGACTTTAGGAGGGGACTATAGCAACAGTAAACTAAAACAGGCTGATTTATTGACCGAAAGGCGGGAAAAGGCTTAGGTCTTCATGTATATTACAGCATTAGGGTAGCGTTGCCTATGCGTACGACTACGATACCAAGGCTTCGGGTTTTTTCTAAACACAACTCCCGCATGGTACAAGCCCTGTAACGTAAGGGACCTTACAAGCATAAAAATTACACACAGATTCCGAATACACATTTATAAATCACAAAGAGTTTTGTCCCGTGTAGGAATCGAACCCTCGACCTCCAGCTTACCAGTCAGAGTCACAATGTATCTACTAAACCAACAAGCTAGTCCAGGATTGATCTACAGATATGTTTAAAGTGGTATTTACCAGTACTATTAAGTATTCTGTGGTATTAATATATAATTTGTGCTCGATATATGGCCATTCACCAAAAATAACAGCTATGAAACTGAGAGATATAATGTTTTACTTGGTCATAGGAAATAAAGCCCCTTAACTAATGTTTCTTTTACATTAAAACTGGAACCCACCCTCGATTGTAACGTAGATGGATTCTGACGTGGCTGCGAATGAGATTATGTAATTTCCGTTCAAAAATTACGCTAATATTGCTCCTTTTGATCATGTGATAAAAAAAACAAAATAAGTCCACATCTTTTTAAAAATACGAAATATTTTTCATGTAACATTCTCTAATATTTGCACAATAATTTGTCATGATCAAACGGATATAAGAAAAGATATTTAAAGTATTTATTGATCTTTTCTTTAAATAAACGTGTATAAATGACAGAACAAAACATATAAATTATTCATCATTAAAATTGTTTTGTGTTACTTAATTCTTCATTTATTTAATGCTGGTTAGATAATATCCACCAATGAAAGGCATGCGATTTTTTTAAATTACTCAAAGCGTAAACAATAGTTTATACTTTATACACAATTTCTGTCTTACACTTAAAAAACTCGTCTAATGTGTAAAAGCACTTTTCAAGTAGCTAATACTTATGTTTAGACTTAAAATGTGTTAATGGTAGCTCTGTTATTATTTGAGGTATTTTGTTGAAACCTTTACTGACATTATAAAGCTATTGTTGTGATGAAGCGTGGTTTAATATAGTTCATTCCTTAGTTTGGTAGAATCCCTTTTTAGTATTTTGCTGTGGTCGCTAAATTTACAAAAAAAGTAAGGTTTATGTTGATATTCCAACAATGGCTATAGAAGCCACAAAGTAATGGCTCGCACACATCAGGGCGCACCTACATCAACTAATCCATCTGTAGCTGTCCTGCCCCAAAGCGCTTTACCCCGCCAAAGCTAAAGGCGGAACGTTCACGAGGCATAGCTTTACTCATTATATTATCCGCTAATGTCCATTTTATGGTAATGACAATAGCTTACTAATGTTATTGCCTGCTCAGCCTATCTCCCATTTAAGGCGTGGTTGTACTGTTTGTTAAACGAACGAGCTAAGTTTTCCGAGTCTACTGGATCAATTTAACTTTTGTATGTACATACAAATAATTTCATAAGATATTTACAATCGAAACATTTTTATTTTTTATACTACAAAGGTAGCAAACGAGCATACGGCCCGTGTGATGGTAAGCAGTTACCGTAGCACCTATGAACGCTCGCGATACCGGAGGTATCACGAAGGGCTTGCTCGCTAGTATGGGGCCATACTACTTACAAATAATCAAATATTGTATTATATAATTTTAACAAAAAAAACCGACATAAGTACGGCAAATTGCAGAATTTTCAAATACCCTAAAACCCCTAGTCTAACGTAGGTATTTAAACAGAATGAACTTTAATACAAACTCTTATCTCACTTTTCCTCTCTTAAAGACGGTTCTTTTTAATCTAGATATAGATTATGGCCTGGAATAACACATAGGCTACTTTTTACAGCGATAACCGACATCCACGCGGGCGTAGCTGCTGGCAATAGCTAGCTTATACATACGGTTTACATGTTAGAAAATAAAAAAGTGTGCGGAGGAACAATGTGGCCAACACATTGTTCCTCCGCACACTTTTTTATTTTCTAACAAGGTGACAAACAAGCATCCAGCCCGTCTGATGGTAAGCAGTTACCGGGGCTAATAAACGCTTAAAAAACGCAGGACATCACTCGCGTGTTGCAGACCAACGGCTATACGTGCTTTCCGAAGCACGGTAAACTTTATATACCTATTCGCTTAACGGTAGACCGTAAAATTTGCTTATTATACTTTGCCTTTTCAAACCATATTGTTAATTGAAAAAGTCTGACAGACTTTGTTAAAGTCATTTATAATTCAGCTAAAATCTCATATTTCGTGAAAGCAGCTACGCTTTTTACTTTAGAACGAATTAACAAAAAAAAAGTTGAGAAAAAATCATAATGGGTGAGACGAGACCACAATTACCACCCTGTAGGTATTACTCAGTTTTGTAAGATAAGTTACTTCTATTATGCTTTCGTTCCCTTCTTTTCTAGCTATTCTTCTTACAAAGTATAACATTGTATTTTATACTTTATTGCTAAATTTACGTAGCGTTTAATATTTGGGACGATTAAGGTGTATACGGCCGTTGAGCTTTATTTTGAACAAAATCTTGTTTTTGACATTATAAAGTTTTGCCCTACCAACGTGTGATGCGTGACGTCATACGCGACATGTCATGCACACGCTAGACAAGGTTTAGAATATGACAAACGATGTTTGATACCCACAGAACACTTGAAAATGTATTCTGTGCCTACAAATATTTATTTTTATACTACTTGGGTGGCAAACATACGGCTCGCCTGATAGCCTATGGACACTTCCAATACTAGTATCAGTATCACTTGCGTGTTGCTGAAATTGACACCAGTGCATTAAGATGGATTATTGCCTTGGGATAGGAAAACGTTTCTTTCCTAACGCATCTCTAAATGAGCGCTGAAGACATGTACTCACACATAGGAACACAACTACACCGCTGTGTGTAGTTATTTGGCTGTGGTCTTTTGTAAAGTGGAGGTCCTTCCCTAGTCGGGCTTGCTGGCTAGTATGGTACCCTACCTCTCATATATATTCCACTAAAACTCTTAGTATACTCAACAAAGTGCCCGTCTCCGGTTTGCTTTTAAGGCCAGGCTAAACGTTATTGAGGTACGAAATTTGAACAGTTTCGGTAGCAGGCACATGCTATAATATCGAAAGGAGGTTACTATTATAGGAGCCCTTACCACTAATAGCTTGGTACCTGTAGTCGATACCGGCTGGTCTTTAACTCTTATAGACCCGCCGTATATATAAACTAGCTGTTGTCCGCGCCCACGTGGATATCGGTTATCGCTGTTAAAAGTAGCCTATGTGTTATTCCAGGCCATAATCTATATCTACGCTAAATTTCATATAGATCCGTTCAGTAGTTTTTACGTGAAAGAGTAACAAACATCCATCCATCCATACATCCATCCATACTTAGAAACTTTCGTGTTTATAATATTAGTATGAAGTAGGATGTTCAACGATAACTCAAGGATCGTTAGAGTCACGAAATTTGCTAGGCGAATTAATAGGACAAAGATTTTTAAAATTCGAACATGACCAAATCGGTCAAGGGGGTTCACAAGTTTACAGCTTAAAAACCACCAGTTTAGATTCAGTTACATACCCTTATACCTATGTATGTGTGTTTAATCTTAGACTGGAAATAGGAAATCAAAGCCGTAATCCGTATTCAATGGCAACCTTTACTATTGTATAGAACCAGACCAATAGAAGTTGCCGTCGAGTATTGTACAATAAACTGATAATCAATTTTGATATCGTTGTGAACTTGAATGAAGAAAAGCGAAATAGATGTACTATTTCGCTTAAGTTAAGTTGCAACTTGACTTGAAAAAATGCGCACAGAGGCCGTACCACGACGTCCTTATAGCGATAAATTTCCGGTCTTCGTTTGAAACCTAACTTAAAGATTGCCTTTGTTCGAAATTGTAATAAAATCAAAAATACATATCCATGTATTTTTGATTTTATTACAATTTCGAACAAAGGCAATCTTAAAGTTAGATGGATATCTAAGGTTGTCATACGATGACAACCTTAGATTTCCATCTAAGGTTGTCATCGTATGACCTGTTAGCAACCGCTAAAACAAGAGATGAATATTACCTTTTATCTATACTAATATTATAAAGCTGAAGAGTTTGTTTGTTTGTTGGGTTGAACGCGCTAATCTCAGAAAGTGTGGTTTGATTAGAAAAAACTTTTTTGTTGAATATTGTATTTATCCAGGAAGGCTATAAAACATCACGCTATGATCAATAGGAGCGAGCAGTAGTGAGATATGTTGCAAAATCGGTACATTCCAAATAGTAGTTCGTTTATAAACTAGACCAAAACTGCACTGTTTTCTGACGTCCTATTTTCGTGTCGCCATAGTAATTGACAAGTCTACACCAATATCTCAATTTGCAAAGTTTAGAAGCGTTTAAATTCTTTATTAATAAACTAGGTAGGTATTAACTTACAACAACTTTCTTGTTATTTCATTTCATTTAAATCTTTTATTTTTAAGAACATTTCTTTACTAATATTATTAAATAAAATGCGAACGTACCTAACTCTGGCTGTTTGTTTCCTATTTGCCTTTTTTGACTGAACGGAACTTAATGAAATTTCACAAGAAGATAGAAAGTGTCTCTTTAGCAGCTAGTAAAAATAATATTAAAGGACTAAAAAATTGGAAAGCCACGTGAGTTTACGCGTAGTAAATAATAGAACTAAAACTAGTTACAAATTAAGTAAAATAATATTTCTACAGTGTTGTTATTATGATTACTATGGATCTAATATAAGAAAATTGCTTCGATGTGATTGATGTCTTTAATATCGATACATAATGATATTCCGATACCTTAAATGGCTTATCGATAACACGACTAAGCTACGTATTACTTTATCGCAATCGTTATCAATATGACATAATCCCACACAATCTGGCTATCTATTAAATAGTAAAGATGGCTTCATTATCTGTCGATAACGCCAATTTGTTTTGCCAATATTAGACAAGATTTTTCTTTTAGATTATTACTTATCTAATAATATAATTTGGTGGTGTTTAGGAAGCAAAACAAAAGACAGAAAAACTTTTTTTTCATTTGAACTAACAAGTCTTTCTTGAACGATGCAGAGAACAAAGCAAGCTTCGGTAACTGCTTAACCATCAGGCGGGCCGTATGCTTGTTTGCCACTTAAGTAGTATAACAAAAAAGAAGCTACATATCAATAAATAATAAATAATGATTGTGTTGTGGCATGGCCATTTAAGTGCCTCATCTTATTTTTAGCCGACTTCAAAGTAGGAGGAGATACTTTTTTTTTATGTATGTTCACCGATTACTCGAAAACGTCTAAATGGTCTAAACCGATTTGGAAAAATCTTTTTTCGTTTCAAAGGGTAGGTATACTTCCCAGGTGACCCGTTTAAATTTATACAAATCAATCAAGCGGTTTTTAAAAATTCGAAAAGCATATAAAAAAATTATACATCAGAGATATTTGATTGAAGTCAGATTTATTTTTAAATATAAAAAGCTTTAAATTAAAATTCTCCACGAGCCACTACGGGTTGGACCTATGTCCCCGCGTAAGCCTACCAAAGACCCGGGATAATATAAAAATACCCGTGTAGAAGAGACTATTATAATATTTTGGGACAACACACGGTCACCTGATCATAAACAAGACAGGGCGTGTACTGTGGAAACCAGTCAAATAATAAAAAACTTATTCATACATACAATACACGCAAACATAGAACAAAGACTCGTGCTCATCACACAAATACATCCAGCTTAGCAATAACCACTAAAAGAACGGGCCAGTCAAGAGTTATTTTGAAGCATTTCTGTAAACTTCAATTTAAACAAACAATTGTACTAGAATTCTTTTGAATTACGATTTTACATATAATAACAGTACCTATTTATTCTAATTCCTAAATCTATTGTTTTTGGGTCGTACAATATAATTTTTAATTAAAAGAAGCTCAACCTTTACGACGACCTGGTAAAGGTTACGGGCAGCCGATGTACAAGAAGAGCTCTAGACCGAATGCTGTGGAAATAATTTTACCAACGCACTTCCGACGGGAGTTCATCCTCACATCTTCGAATCTCTATCGTGCTGTACTGTACGGTTAGAAAAAAATAACAACATAAGATTTCACATAGTTTACGGGTAAATGAATTGACACAAAGAATTTGTAAGATTTTTTAGTTAAGTTATATTGACCGTGATGATCAAATTCGTTTGGCTAAAAAGATATGTTACGCTAACTTTGTCGGTACACCATGGGTGCAATTAATAAATAAAAAATGGAAAAACAATTAATGAATGAAATACTTCTTGGCATTTCACACATTTTCCGCATATCACGATTGGTAGAGGCGTTGGACATCTATATGTATAACGTTAGATGAACAAATAATGAATAGCAAACATAGAAGCGGTCGGTATGCCTTTGTGTCGACATCAAAACCATTGTGTGCCAACGGTGGCGAGCTCCACATACCAGCCGGAGTCGTCAAGACTAAGTATTGTATTGCATGCTCCAGGCTGTGGACGATGGAAATAGGCTAGCTATTATAACTGCACAGTTCACTACAAATCAAAGGTAGGTAAATAAGTGTATAGAAAAATACAAGTACTATGGTAAAAAAGTACCAACATCGACGTTTGCCAACATCCTAGAAAAAAAAACTCGCAATGATGATACTAATATTATAAACGCGAAAGTTTGTAAGACTGTATAAATGTTAACATGTTACTCTTCCACACAAAAACTACGGAACGGATTTGAAATAAATTTGACATCGAGATAGATTATAGTCTGGAATAATAATATAGGCTACTTTTTATCCCTAAAAAATGTCTGTTCCCGAGGTATTGTACGCGCGGGCCTAGCCGCGGGCTAAAGCTAGTATGTATTTCGTAAATTAATGTTAGAAATGAGACGTACATGACGATTGACGGCTTATTTATGTATTTAGGTAGAGCACGCGAAATACGCGCTTATACCTGGAGTTGCGGAAAACATCCCACTATACCTATCATACCATAAGTTTACTTACGCAGTCTTAGTCGTAGCACTTCTATGTTTAGGGCCCTACCTCACCGAGATGCTATGGCGACGTCTCCGTCGCCCGGCTACGTATACAAACAATTCATGTTGAAACTTATGTCAGTTAACTCACTTGGCGACGGATTGGCAACGTCTCGCGGTCAATATAGATTGTTTCGGTGAGGTAAGGCCCTTACTACGTCACATAATCATACGACCTGCCAAAGTTACAGTAGACGCGTACTATAGACGCGTGCAATACTAGGCCAGCACTCGCGTATTGCCCGCCCAATAATTGAAGGAAATAGGACATCAGAAAATTGCTCCAGGGATATGTGGTAGGGTATCCCTGGAATAGAATACGTTTCTTTAAATATAAAGCCTTAAATAAGCACTAGAGACCTGTACTTACGCAGATACAAAACTACATCTCTGCGGACCACAAGAGTGAAGATTAATTAGTGAAATTACTGGCGCCTAAGAGTCAGGAACTCATTAGTGATGCTTAAGGTATTACAAACACACAGCCTATGGTATATTTAATTACCATGATGTTTTTATACCGATTTATTTACGGTGTTAATTTGAAAATTTGTAAGATGTTAACTTTATTACCTAGAAATAAGGTTGTCATTGTTCTAAATCAAATTTAAGATCGATAATAAATCGCTATAAAGACGTCATATTGCGTCCCCTGTATTATATATGATATTTTAAAAGCGTTGCTTTACTACTTACCTTTTGAATTTCGTAAAGGAAATCTAAAGTTTAGCAGACATACCTATAAGAATTTTTAGATAAAGATTCCGATGGAATGCTACTTTTACTACTTCCGCTCAACGACTTTTATATCCAAGACGTGATAACAAGCAGCTGACAGTTTATATGTTTTTCTATTCCTTAATCAGTTCGGAAATGGGGTTGTAAATAAGTAATGCCGTCTGACTTTACGGTCCCCGTGTCAAATAGACGAACATACATATATCATGAGACACATATATCTAGCACCTCGGCAAAATTGCCAAACGTCTACGGAGAGATTAAGGCAATATCTGTCAAAGATCATAAGTTGTTCATATATCTTTAAGCTTAACGGATAGTGCTAGATATTAACAGTACTTTGACTATTACAAAATATTCACTTTAGCCCGAGACTTTGCATCGAAATGCCTTCCTTGATTGTATAGTTTTAAATGGTTATACAATCCATGAATGGTCAAAGAAGTCCGGTAGGGCGTTGCAGACACAATCTAAAAAACTATTTTGCCAGATTGTGTATGTATCCCTAGTATACCCTAGTATTAGTGACCCAAAACATATATAGATATTCTACTAATAATATATATGTGAAAGTTTGTGAATGTGGATGTTTGTTACTCTTTCACGCAAAAACTACTGAACGGATCTGGATGAACATTGGCACAGAGATAGATTATAGTCTGGAATAGCACATAAGTTAAATGCGAGAAGACGAAAATCGTACCTTCCCCTATAAATAATGTGTAAACAACGATTGCTATTACTGGAGTCAGTCTATCATTTCTTCCCATTTACAACATTCGTTCTAGTCCTATGTAATGCAACCAAACTATCCAAGGCATGTTGAAGTGTACTAAATATCTCAATACGACCTGAAACATACCACCGGTTTATTGTCTATGAGCCAGATGGTACTGACGGGATATTCTATACAGAGATAGTTGGAGACCAGACTTAGTTTACTTCTTGTATTGGTCGATAAACGATCAGCGGGTTTAGCTGGTAGCCGACCATATTATTATAGTTTTCATCAGAGCGTCTCCATGCTACGAAGGGTACGTTAAAGGTCAGTCCCGTCTGTTAACAGTCGTTAGATTACGACCGATGCTTATCTTATGATCTGAACAAGTCTGTCACCAAATTCTCGAAACATTTTGACTAGTACTAACGTTACCCAGTTGGCAGCCATCATCATTTCTGTATAATCTTCATTGAACATTCTATTTGTGATTAAGTAACAGTTACGATAGGTAAGATGAGTGATAGGTCAAATAAACCCATTTGGCCTATTTCCAACTCAATCACCGTGTTGAAACGATAGCTGCGTCATTATAGTGATAAAAGTTCGTTGGCCAAATGACTTTTACCTCATTCAGATCCAATACTGGGGTCATAAGATCTACCGTAAACTACAAATTTGAATAGGCCGATAGTTGAATAATCAATTGTCATAATGTGCGCACTTGCATACATTTTCAGACTAAACTAAGTATCGCCCGATAGTAAGTCTGCAGTTTGCGGAAGAGCTCAAGGACTTAATTTCAAGTATATTTGGGACGGTCTTGACGCAGAACGTCACTTTCGCAAAATGTCATCGTAAAAAATTTGGTCACTTTAGCACAATGTCACTTTCGCAAAAATGTCACTTTCTTAGAATGTCACTTTCGCAAAAATGTCACTTTCTTAGAATGTCACTTTCTCAAAAATGTCACTTTCTTAGAATGTCACTTTCGCAAAAATGTCATTCACGCGTTGATTTCGCAGCAAATTATGTGAGATACCCCTTACAAAATCGGGTAAGTAATTAATAAAAAAATCATAAACATCTATAATAATAGTGAAACTAATATAATATTAACTTACTAAATACGTACTGTCTATTACTTAAATAATCGACCGAAATATATCCATTTTGACAAGCAATACAAAAAACTTTTGAAGAAATTTGACCGAATCATTGACATTACCTGAATTAATGCGTAAAATATTTTTTTTGCATTTTTTAATTAAGTGACTTTTAAAATCATCATTATTCATCGTAATATAATCATAAATAAATCGTGGTTTTTATTATGTTGATATTATAATAATATTATAACACATATATTATTATTAGTTAAGTTGTTTGGTTTTTTTAAAAGTGTTGGTATTAATTAAAGCGAATTCGTAAGTACCTAATGCAAATATCAATATGTATTTCATGTGATTTGAAAAATAATAATAATATTATTGTTTTATTTTTAATTTTGCTACTTTCATATAAAATACATCATCATCATCACAACCCATAAACGTCCCACTACTGGGCACGGGTCTCCTCCATATAAAATACATAATAAAACTAAATCATAATTCATCATTATTCATAATTTGGAGAATACATAAATAAATCTTTGTTTTTATTAAGTTAATATTATAATTCTCTCTTTAAAAAGACAACTCCCGCTCTGTGTCGCGGGGGACGTTACAAACATACAAATAACGGACACAAATTACACCCAGACTCAGAAACAACTCTTTGTGGGTCACACAAAGTTTTGTCCTGTGTGGGAATCGAACCCACAACCTCGTGCATAGCAGGGGACCACCGAGGCAGTCAAACACATATTAGTTAAGTTCATCAAGACATTATTATTTAAGTAATAGACAGTACGTATTTACTAAGTTATGATAATATTATATTAGTTTTACTATTATTAAAGATGTTTATGATTTTTATATAACTTCTTTATTAATTACTTACCCGATATTGTAAGGGGTATCTCACATAATTTGCTGCGAAATCAACGCGTGAATGACATTTTTGCGAAAGTGACATTCTAAGAAAGTGACATTTTTGAGAAAGTGACATTCTAAGAAAGTGACATTTTTGCGAAAGTGACATTCTAAGAAAGTGTCATTTTTGCTAAAGTGACATTGTGCTAAAGTGACCAAATTTTTTACGATGACATTTTGCGAAAGTGACGTTCTGCGTCAAGACCTTTGGGACATGCACAAATTAAACGGGTTTTACTTTTCAATGCAATGATGTCTGTTTCGATAATATTTCAACTAAATAACACCAATCAAGTCGGAGTACAGACTGGAAATTTAACTAGTCAAGAAAGTTGACCAGATAAAAGACCTAGGGGTAATTTTGAGGTAATTTTGGACAGTAATTTTACCTTTCTTCCTCATTAGGTATAATAAACAAAGCGTCGAGTTTACTGGGATTCGTAATAAGAAATGCCAAACCATTCCGCAAACCGCAAACATCCTATATAACACTGTGGTACGTAGGCTCCTGGAATACTGCACAGTTGTATGGAGGCCTCATTATGCAACGCATATACTGAGAAATGAGAGAATCCGAAAACGCTATGTATGGCATTTAGCTTATGCAATGGGCATCTCAAAAAAATATAAATCGTACAATGATAGACTAGATCACTTTAAATTAACAAAATTTTGTGTAATTTTTTACTAAGCATGCTGTGTTTATCTATAATTTATTGTACAGTTAGTTAACTTTTTGAATATGTACTTTACATCAGGTAAAATTGTAGCAACTGATGATAAATCCAAATAATTAAATAATATTATCACTTTAGTATTTTTCACATAGCATGGGTAGGTACTGTGACGTTTAACATTTGAAGATAAATCAATGAAAATGATAGACGATTAAATTAAAACCTATCGATTGAATACTGTAGGCGTTTGATCATTCGATCAGCCAATTGGTTAAAGATTGGTTCAATCATTTTCTTTCATCTTCATCGTAAAATGATAAACGTCACAGTATCCATGCTATGTGAAATACACTATAGTATTCGTTTACGTATTATTTTATCAGTTCTCGCTTTGACCAGGATTTTCCCATATGCCTGTATAACTTTATTTTTCAAACTCCACAAATCAAAGATCATAGACAATATACTAAAGTTATTCTAATCGTCAAAATATTTCAGGGTATTGACATTTGATATCGACAGCAATATAATGATAACAGCTGTTTGATATAATTGAGCCGGTGATAACGATAATCAACTCAATTGGTTATCTCCTAATATCACATCGTATCTAAAATAGGTACTTTAAATACAATAGGGCTGTGACGGCAACCTATCTTTATTATTTTTAAAATTAGATATGGCTGTATTCATTAACTTTCTTTTTAAGATTAGATATCTGTTCAAATTTTAAATAGGTGAAGAGTTTGTATTCTTAAATATGCTAAGGTCGGGCAGTAAAAGTCGACTGGTATGTTTTTTACAATAAATTTTGTTTTTAAAGTACTTTTTAAATTCTTAATAGGTAAGTAAATGACTGGAATAATGAATAAATAAGAAGAAGAAGATTATAATTATAATAACATAAAACACGTATAAATATCAACTAGATGTCACCCTACTAGCTACGAGTTTTCTCTCCTCTATAGAGAGCTGAGATGGAACGTGCTGCGAAAAACCGTAGCGTGTCTAAAATGTAAAGGCACACAGAAGTTTAAACAAGTTTTCAGTAAGTAAACATTTTACTATCTAAAAAGCGTGAAACTGCTTTCATGTAATATGTAAAGATTGCTTTCACGATGTTTACGTGTACGAATTGTATGAAAGTGATACATTATACCACAGATAATATAATACTAGTACAGATACCCCATCCCATACAAAGAAATGGTTCCCCGCTAACTCGGGCTAACCTTCGGGCTAAATTTTAATTATCTATCTATCTGTAGATGTCTGTATCCAACAGATTACGTGCATACACATAAAATCAACAGATGGCGACACTTTATTTAAAATTATATTTTTCACAAGATATAGTAGGCACCTACTTCATCACTCACATAGATCTACCGACCATAAAGGGTAGGTATCACTCATTGTCTCGGGCTCGGGCCACGTTTGCTCGCTCAAGGTCACGCGCTTTACGAAATATACTTATTTTGATTGTTTGCTTCCGTATTTAACTAGCGCTCCGCCCTGGTTTCGCCCGGGCTAAACAATTTTTTCCCGTTTAGGTATATTAAAATGTTAATATACCTATTAACCTAAGTTTATTTTTTTGTTGATGGCTTATATTAGGTATACCTATAATATAAATTGATTTATTAAAAAGAATATTCGTGAAACTATAATAATAAGCAATTAATTTATCAGTGCAAATAAACAAATAATCTGTTTGAAGTGATAAGGGTCTGTTTGAATTGTTTCTGTCTTAGTCAAATTAGGTTACTTATAATATTTTGTGACAACTCACACACCATCTAAATCCAAACTTGGCACAGCCTGTATGGTAATCAGACGACAGACAGAGCATATCACACTAAGATTGGTCCTGAATGGGAATCGAACCCTCATGGATTAGATTCACTAATCACTAGTTACGTAGTAACTCTTTAGTAATCTGTGCCACTAGTACAACAGGCCAGTCGATGTCATTAATGGATGGAGTAAATTATAGCATTCTTTGGTATTAGTCCAACAGTCCGATGGTACTGGGTTCGAATCCCAGATTCATGTCCACTTTTTGAAATTTGTTTTTTGTAGATGGTTTTTATATCAGATAATATTTTTTTGAATTATTTGTAAAAATATAGTAAAACAGTAATTATTTAATATCAGTCTGAATTCACAAATAGGTAATTTTCCCACAGTACGATACCGTAGCACCGCTGCACCGTACCGGCCGTAGAACCGGCCGAACCGGGTTCGAATCCCAACCTCGGATACACTTTTTGTATTTAGTTTTTGTTTAGTTTTTAAAATATTCTATTATAAATATTTTATATATCTTGGATGCAATATTTTTGTTGATAACTTTGATAACGTAAAACATTTTTAAAGTTTTTTGTTGAGAGAAAAAAACATATGCCCGTATTATTTATTTTTAACATAAGTCACTGTTTCACATAGCTTTATATATTTTTATACCTACGAGTAAGTAGTATGACCCAACATTAAACTTCAAAACCAGGTAGTTATTTTAATTTATAAAAATCTGAAAATGCATACAGCGCCAGCGCCATTACTCACAAGTCACTCGCAAGTTTCAACTTCTTAGTAGTACAAAATACTGCCGCCAGGACTACGGCGACATTATTGAAATTTGTAAATATATAATTGTAATTTTGTTTTATGAGCCCTTTATTTCATTTTCATATGCTAGTAGGATTTCTTAAAATATGTACGTATATGTGTCAGGCTATATTTCTTCCAGGTTTGAATTTTAAAAAACGTAAATAACAAATCGATATATGTAACTCCATCTATTGGTATTTATTCGTACTAATTTTGATTTGTTCCTGATGAGACCCCATGATTATACTAATTGAAATTTGGTTGTAAGCAGTTAAAAAAATGGAACTCCACCTCACAGAAAACCACAGCTAAATAACTAACCGCACTACTGAAGTTGTATTATTGTGCGGGAGCAAAGGTCTTCCGAGTTCATTTAGACATGCGTTTTTAATGGAATATTTGCCTAGCCGACGGATGCCATAATAATCACAAAATCCTGAAGTTACAAATTTTTGATCAGGGCGTGAGTCAGCAACATCCCAAACATTGCAAGTGACAAGTATAAGCTGCGCTAACTACTTTCCATCAGACGGACCGTATGTTAGTTTGCCACCAAAGCAGTACAATTAATTCCATAACAAAGTTCCAACGGTACATCTATCTACAGAACATTCTTACGTCAAAGCATTCTGTCATTGCCTCGCATATATTCGCCTGCATTGTTGAATAAGTGATATAAGGTAACGCTTATACACGGCCGAAATCCCGAATTTCGCACGCTTTACGTAAATAAATATTCAAATAATCTGTGATATTATCAAATTATACTATTTGTATACCGCCTACCCCATCTCTTTTTAAAAAGATAAAGATACGCATGATGTAACATGTGCATATATTTTTAGATTTTCAGCTAAAATTGGGACTGCAGCCAGCCATATCTAAAAGCAAAGTAAGGCTATATTCGATCTATGTAGATTATATTCAAACTAAGCTACATTCGAACTAGGTTATAGTCTAATAACGTGATTTAAAATCTATCCGTAAATAGAAATAGATCCAGCCACTATAAAGACAATTCTAGATCTGACTATTTTTAATTTTACGTTGAAACGTAGGTAAGGTAGGTATTTATTGAAGTTATACAAATAATGATCCGCCTTTTTAGGCATGCAAATTTATCAGTTATTATTAGTTAAATAAGTACGTTCATTGGTATTTTTAACATAAGCATTTTTTTTATTGTATAATTAATTACAAGTTGACTAGATATTGATAGATAGAGTTGACTAGATGTGATTGGTCCATGGCGTAGTAAGATACGAGTTGGAAAAGAACTATGTTTAGCAGTTTTATTTCAATTTAGATAAGGAAATTGGCTGACATCATCTTCCACCCCCAACATTCATAATATTTGACTTTCATAAGTGTTACTTTAACGTAAAATTAATAATAACCGAATTTACAAAATAACCTCACAAAATTTTAATTAACTAAGTCGTTTTACTCATAATTTAAAAACTGAAACTATTATACTCGTTCTTCAGAATTTTGAAGACAGCTTTTTGCTATTGTTCTTATATAACACTAGCGGCTTCACACTAACACTAGACATTTATTTAGTTTTCGTAAATTCCCATATTTTTATAAAATAAGATAACCCATGTTACTCGCTGGTAATGTAGCTCTCTATAAGTAAAAGAATTTTGAATCGATCCAGTTGTTTATAAGTTTATCTATTACAGACAAAAAAATTAAAATGCTTATCTTTTCTCTTTATAATATTAGTATAACTATATACTTTTTCTTGTTATCTATACTTCTTGTTGTACTATATAGTATAACATGATAACTAGGGCACCTACTTATATGTATAATACAATATTTTCTAACAAAACACGGGGGTGTACTCGTGTGCAATCGTTAGAAGTACAACCTTTTCCGTGGGCAATCATGTGTTCAGCCTTTGTGTATCTGTGGCATACAAATTCAGAAATTTACTGTGCAAAAAGATTGACAGTCTTTTGAATTGTTTAATATCATATACTAAAGCTTTTCAGCGAGCGCCCACTTTATAAAATGCAAATGCAAAGACAGCATTAAAACTACAATTTGTATCTGATGTAGAGGTGTTTTTAACTTGCCGTTTGTTTTCAATAGTGGCAAGTCCCGGTCCCGGCTTCCCGCGGATGGATTTTCTTTTTGAAGTAAAAACATTTTAGGAGCGTTGAGCACTTTTTTAGGTAAACAAAAATCATGGAACTCGCATTATCGTCACCGAACGCCTTCCATATTCAAAAATAATAATCTAATAGCTCGACGATACAACCCACAAGTTACTTAGTTTTCACTTCTATCGGCGGTCCCCAAAGACTGCTACGCATGTTTTATTTTTATTTTTGCGTTAGGGTCCCTAAATAAAATATACTTAGTTAGCCTGTTACTCGCTGATAATGTAGCTTTCTAAAGCTGAAAGAATTTTCATAATCGGTCTGGTAGTTTTTAGGTTTATTCATTACAAACAAAAATACAAACATACATAATCTTTCCTCTTTATTATATTAGTAAGTATAGATAAGTACTGTTTAATCATGGAAAATATACGACAGGGGAGGTAATTTGTTTGTGCATATGGTCGATTGTCACCTCGTCAATAACATCGTACTAAGTGTACTGGGTTTGATTTCCACACGGGCAAATTTGTGTTATACGAACTAACGGTATTTATTTTTAAGGCAACTCCTGCACTTGGGCACAAGGCCTGTGTCGCAGGAGACTTTACAAACAAACAATTCACGGATACAAATTACACCCAAAGTCGGAAAAATCATTTAAAAATTTACACAACGTTTTGTCCCGAGTGGGAATCGAACCCTTCTTAGCAGTCTGGGTCACACTAGACCAACAGGCTAGTCGTTATAACACCACTGATTGTAGTCGTTTTGTGGTCTTCTGTAAGGTAGACTCGGTTATATAATAATAATATTTTCGGGACAACTCACACATCGCTATGTGATCAGAAACCGAGCAGATCGCTATTTGTTCCCAAACAAGGTAAAACCTGCACTATGGCAACCAGACAAGACAACTGATAAACATACTTATATATTTCTAAATACATACATATTATAGATAAATAACATCCAGACACAGAACAAACATTCGTGCTCATCACACAAAGATTTGTCCTGGGTGGGAATCGCACCCACGACCACCGGTGTAGCAGTCAGAGTCACCAACCACTAGACCAACAGGCCTGTCAACGACCTGTAATATGATGACGTATCGCCCTTAAAACAAAAAACCTGTGTATCAATAACTTAATCAATAAAAAAATTACGTATTCGTTATCCCCAACGTAAATAATAACATAAATTTGTTATTGTTATACAATGTTTAGTCAGTATAATTCAATATAAATATGTAAGTTATTTTGGTATATTTGGGTACCAAATTGTTTATTGAACAAACTCTACTGTTTATTGATGTGATCAATGACGTTTCTGTATAACTGAGAGTTAAAGATGAAGCTGGCTTGTGTATATAGGCTTTAGGGGAATTTGCGGGAATTCTGTGGCTGCATATACAGGTTGCAAACAAACATACGGCCCGCCTGATTGTAAGCAGTTACCGTAGCCTATAGCGCTTGCAATGCTAAAGGTATCACTAGGGCGTTGCCGACCCAAAAAAATACCAGGATTCAATGATAGAGTATCCCTAGGATAGGAAAATGTTCCCTTAAAAATGCATCCCAAAATGAGCGCTGGAGACCTGTACTCACACTCAGGAATACAACTACACGGCTGTGTGTTCTCAGTGGTCTTCTGTATGGTGGAGGTACTTCCCCTACCCTACCTTTTTTTTTGTATACAAGCCTACCCAAACGTACCGTATCTACTCAGTACCTTACCGTAATCCTATCCTACTAATATTATAAACGCGAAAGGTTGTAAGTATGTATGGATGGATGGATGGATGTTTGTTACTCTTTCACGTAAAAACAACTGAACGGATCTGGATGAAATTTGGCACAGAGATAGATTATGGCCTGGAATAACATATAAGCTACTTTTTACAGCGATAACCGACATCCACGCGGGCGGAGCCGCGGGCAACAGCTAGTTATATATAAATGCGTACATAGTATGCATGTAGATACATGGATAGATTAACGTGATATGCAGCGAAGCGTAGTAAGTAGCAACTTTTAATTAGACTCTTTAGTCACACAGCTTTGTCTGACTCCGCGGTGGGTGCTCCGACTTAGTCTCAAACAAATCACTTGAAACTTTTCCTCATTTCCTCCCCTATCTTTGTCAAAGTAAGTGTTTTACATGCGCGATTTCTTTTTGATGCGTGTCTAATGACTATTGGAACTTTCACAATTAGCAAATGTCTATAAGAGACGTTTGATAGTAGAACTTTTTGCTGTGATGTTAACGCCCATTACTGTTTACCATCTGCATTTTAGTCATTTGCATCGTAAGAGGATATTTGGGAGGCGAAAACATAGATATTTGGGAGTTTATCTGCAAGATCAAATCAGAAACAAAATGATTGGAAAGAGAACTTCTCGTTTATATAGCTTGAATGCATGAGCAGGGCACATAACTCGCAGAAATGTTCTAAATGCCTCGATCAAGGGGGACCGACAAGGTGAGTTCGGGACCAAATGCTGTAGAAATTCCCGGGGAAGGTCTCCATCCAGCCGGGGACGTCTTTTGGGTGAGATAATGATGATGATGATCGTAACACTTGTTGTTTCTCTCTACAATTATACACCCATTCAATATATATATTTTCCGTTCAGAGACATCAATATTTACAGTCACCTGTGCCAGTAAATTATGCGTAGTGTAGGTAGATCAATAAATATGTCAATGTACTCGCATGTTTAATATGTAATGTATTCAATCGAAATGTCTCGATCCATTGAGCTTTATACGGTTAAAAAGTGGGATAGAGTTAGTGAAGTGAAATGGGAATCGGGAAAATCGATAGCATGCTTATCGGCAACGTATGCAGTCACGTCAATCGGCCCGCGCACGATAACTTAAACCAGTTAATTATATTATTTTCATTAATTCTGTTTTTTCATTTTATTTTCGCTGAAAATATCTCTACTAATATTATAAATGCGAAAGTAACTCTGGTTGTCTGCTAATATTTCACGACTAAACGGATATTAATGAAATTTGGCAAAGAGACAAATGATATGTTGTGGAAGGCCATAGGCACATTTCAATAGTTGGTTATTTAAGAATAGAATATTCTTTTTATTCGCTAGAAATGCGGTAACAATGATATTAAATAAAATGAGAAACAAAGCTTGTCTCACATATATAGAAGTTCTTCACATAGAAATTAAATATGTGAATTGTGACAAAAGCCGTTTCTGTTTTTTGTTATAGAGTTCTTCCAAAAAAATTGAAATGGGAATGACTTTATTCCTAAAGCATTTCCTAGTTCTAACCGGTTTATAGACAATGTATCAGCTCATCATAAAACATCACATGCTTATTTGCCACTTTAGTAATATTAAAACACAATACAAACATATTTCACAGGACTTCGTGTTAAGATCGCTGAATATAATTGACCGAGTTGTTCGCCTGACAACAGGGTATAAAATTTTCAACTATTTTATAAGGCAAGCGGGCTATGTAAACCTTGGTCACCCATGGAACGACTGATTGCAATGAATTGAAAATAAAAATGTAACTGTTCCAAACAATTACGTCTTTATGAACTATTTTGATTGATTGATATCATGACCGACGTTTCGATCTTTTCCAATAGAAGTAAGTTATTGCGTATTACTTTCAAACAAATTATACGCTGTATTACATTATCGAACGACGAATAACGTGTTTAAAATCATTAAAACTAAACAAGGAAAGAAATTATACTAACCGACAATAAAACATAAATGTAACCATAACTTTTATATGTTTACACAAACGAATTGAAAACAAAACATACTATTTTTAGTTTTCAAAAGTGCATGTTTATTTATTTGAACGTACGATCGTTCTTGTTGTATTTTATCTACGAGTAGATATCGAGCGCACGTTTGCTTTGAAGAAAACTTTGAACAGATAAATGCGACGCTAAGCACTTGAGCCACAGAAAAAGAAAGGAAAATCCAATAATTCTCAATACAATAGGAGACGTGGAATTCCACGGAACTCGTTACACGTTCTTGAACGATCCAGTTTATGCAAACGAATATAATTAATGCATATAGAATTAAATATCGAACACTATTGACAGTTTTATTATTAAATAGTATAGATTACTAATCTATATCAAAACAAATATAATAAATGCGAAAGTTTGGATAGATGGCTGTTTGTTACTCAATCACGTCAAATGGCTAAACGAACCTATAGTCTGAAGCTAGCACACTGTTCCCGTGAAGTCGGGGACAGGAGCTTTATAAAGCTGCTAGTGCTTTATAATTATCCATTCATTATCGGTCTATCGTAGTCCTAAATTTTGTTTAATTTTCTTTATATATATGTACTTCTGTCAAGTAGCGAATCCGTCGAATCCTTGAATCTGACCAATCCACGAATCTGTCGAGTTGGGGAATCTGCCGCATTCACGAATCTGTCCAATCCACAAATCTGTCTAATACCTAAATGAATGCACTGATGGACATGCCTATGCCCACTAAGTAAACGCCATTTAGTTCGATCCTCAGTTTCTCGCATTCAGTTGCTTCCATCCACTTGACAAACATCAGCCTCTACAGCCTGCAGGCATCTTACTTTGTTTACTGAGCCGTGGTCTCTACTCAAGAACACGTCTGTTCCTATGATTATCGGTTCATCGGCAATTACTGCCAATACACATTAACAAAATAGAGGTAATAAGTATGACTTTATTTCTGTCTTTTCTTCGTGTTATCTACGACCTAAAAAAAGAAAGAAGGTCTAAGCGTCTTGTAATTAGTCAACCTGTAAAAGATTAAGTAAACCTGGTAAAGGTCGATGGACAAGGTCAGCTCAGGACCGAAAGATGTGGAAAACCTTGGGGCAGGCCTATGTCCAGCAGTGGACGTCCTATGGCTGAGATGGAAAAAAACTATTTTGTGCACAGTGTTGTTTAGTCTAATTAAGATGCACAAAATATAACTAGATGCATTAATTAAATACAATAAATATATCTAATGTTATAAAAGACTTACAAACCTCGCCGTTGACTTTAAAACTAATTTGGTAGTTCGAACGAGATGTACTCAGAAAACCAGAGTAAATTTCGTAGTATGTTCCTACGTAGTTATTAGTTCTAGGTAATTCACAGAATAGGCTTCACATTGAGCCGATGGGAGTAAAATCTGACCAAAGGAAACCACTTGGTAATTTCCAACGGAGTTACATTCAATTTGTTAAGTACACACTCATGCAACTGGCTGACTTAGACTTCATTTTACTTAAATAGGTCGGTGTGACGTAGAAATACTGAGTTAAACCTTACATAGTGAATGCATAATGATGCATTGACTGACCTGATGGTCAAGTGGTTTGTGACCCTGCCTGCTATGGTGCAGTTCAAGTATTCGACTGTGTGATGTTCCCATACAGGACAAATCTTTGTATGTTTAAATATTTAAAGCAATGTGGAAAAAGTGGAGCCTAGAGCAAGATTCGAACCTGCACCTCTCAAATTCCGGCTAAGCGCACTACCAATTGTGGAACTCGACGGGTGCAGGTTCGAATAATGCTCCGGGCTTGACTTTTTTCACATTGCTTTAAATTTTTAAATATATTTGAGCTACTCGTAAATGCATCGAAAAAATGCTAAAATATTTAATTAAACTTTGTATGATTCATAAATGTTTGTTCCTGTATCTGGGTGTAATTTGGGTCCGTGAATTGTATGTTTTATATGTCCCCTGCAACACAGGGCTTGTTTCCTAATGCGGGAGTTGTAATAATGATTGAAGCTGCATAAAATACGAGTTACTCTACAAAATTGACACTTAGGTATGCAGAATTTCATAAGTTGTTCTCGTGTAGGTTAGTTCATGTTTGAGAAAAGATACAGACGCGTCAAGTTTTTACAAAAGCTTGTGTTTTTCTTTTGTTTTGTAAGATAGATATGTAGTTTTATTTTTTAAAAGAGCAAGCTTGCCTGTTTGGCAATGTCATTTTGTTTTTCAAAATTCATTCCTAAATGATGACTGGAGCCTCAGTCACGTACAAGAACACAACTACACCACTGTTTGTAGTTATTTGGCAATTGTTTTCTGTATGTTGGAGGTCCTTTCCCAGTGAGATTTACTAGCTTTTATGTTACCGCTCTTAAAGGTCTTATTTATGTAAACCTTTCATTAGAATAGAAACAGATGGATATTGTTTGAAGCGTCAACAATATGTGCATCATTAGGCAGCTACACTACGTGTTTCGATTATACCTCAATATTTCTGTTATAAGCCATGTGCAACAAATAAATTTAATGAACGCATCATGCGTACCTACTGAATGACGCAGTGCTACTATAGTTTTGTAAAGTATTACTATACTATTAAAAAACAAATAATATTAAAAAACAAATGCACAAACTCGATTGGGGAAGAACCTCCAAAAAGGATCTACAAAAGACCGCAGCTAAATAACAGTGGTGCAGTTGTGTTCCTTTGTCTCCAGAGCTCATTTAGGCATTCATTTTCAAATAAACGTTTTTCTATCCCAGCAATACCTGATCCCAAAATCTTTGTGATAATATTAATGGGCTGGCAACACGCGAGGGAAATCCTATCGCAAGCGACAAAAACTACGGTAACAGCTTACCACCAGGCAGGCTTAAACTGTATTTTTAAGGATGATTCACGTTACACCGGGCCGGGGCACGGTCGAACATCTATCTATCTATCTAATTCATGCTTGTCCGTGCCCGGCCATGCCCCGGCCGGGCCAGGCCCGGCCCGTTGTAACGTGAATCATCCTTTATTGTATCCTGCCTGCCTTTAGATAAATACAACATCTAAAGAATAACAGAAAAGAACGGAACTCGTTTTCATATTTGAAAATACTTAAATACAGTCGACAACTGCATGTGAAAGACTCAGTAAACAGTTTATCTAGTTTCTCCTCCATGAACGATGCATTACTAAAAGTATAGCGAGTTGTGCCTAGGGCTACCAGCTGCTAAGATTCGTTCTAACATGTCTAAAACATTTGATTGAATTTATATAACTAAACATCTTGCACAAAGTCGGACTTAATATTTTAAGCACTAAACCAATCTTATAACCGGTTTTTTTTTTTTTTGTCTTAGCAATTTGTACTATTTACAAATAATTAAAATTTACTCATTGAGGGTCTTGCCGCACTGCCAGTAGACACAATGGGGAATCATTTGTTTGGAGTCACTAGCGCAGTTTTAGTGACAGTTAGTGTGTATGACTGCTGTACAATGATCCCAAGTTTGATCCCTGCTAGAATCCCCTATGACGTTAGATACCAGTTAAAACATGGGTATCAAATATAAACCTCTGACTTCCCTCGAGAAACAGACGAGATGCAATATGTGTTCTGGCATTTATGAAAATCAAATATTTTTACATTTTTACGTTTGGTAACCCTACTTTAATACTATTTTGTATTGCGAAAAATAAATCTTGCTACAGAATCACTTTTACGTGAAAAATGCCGAGTTTTAACACAACATCGCAGATACATTTTAACACCATAAAGAATCGTAAAACTTTGCGAAAATTTTCATGCACTTTCATGTAATAATAAGGTAGGTTCGCTAGCTCGAGTACACATTAATTTTAATTTCCATGAGGAATTGTTAGCTCGGGAACACGTGTGTAATTGCCTATTTCTTACTTAGTTTTTCCCCAAAATTATTTCAACAGCATGATGTGATGAGACTGGTGTGTTCTTTATTTAGTACTAGCAGCTCGACCTGGCTTCAGATGGTTTTACATAACACAAAAATATTAATCTTTTCTCTTTATGATATTAAGTATATAATCAATGACCAATGCATACGGCCTGTATGGGTTGTGTTTTTTTAAATATTATGTAAATTATTTTTGTGAGTGAACGTTTATTATAAAATATAAATATTTAATAATAAACGTTCACTCGCAAAAGTATATTTTCCTATTATTTTAATACATTTGATCGAAACATCACTGGAAATTATCATAAAATACAAAATTGTTTGAATTGATGTACATTTTTACGTATTTATAACTTGATATAGACACACACCTACATGGCACACAGCACAGGGCGTACACGTTCACTCGCATCACAAAATAATACAAACTTATTTGTTATAAATTGTATTAAATATGTGCTTTATCAGACGCCTTGTATTATCATATTACAGACTCTTTTATACGTATATCAATGAAATAAACTCGAAAGCTTCGCAGTTGAATTACCATCGTATGTATTCCTACAGAAACAATATGCCCACGAAGTTATTCTGACTTTGCTGTATAAATTCATATGTAAACACTTCAATGTTTCATGAGTAAATATATAAAAGCAATATCTATGATTCTTTTTATTTTATCTCGATTCGCGCCTCTAATCGAGAGATCTGCAAGGGTAAGCAAGCTTGCCGCGGTCAATCCGGAGATGGATAACAATTTTCTAAATACACAGCAAGACAGGAAGTTTTGGCACTTTCCGAGGCACGAAGAACCGTACTTCGGCATATAAAGCCGTTAGTTAGCGCCTAATCTCTCTCTGGTTTCGGATTGCCATCCTATCGGATTATGAGAGTAAAGGATTAGTGAGTGTCTGTGTTCACTATAGTTATATCCTGCACAGTTGGCTAATCACCGTTGACATTGGCCGCCGTGACCAAAATCTCTGACTATTATCACAGTCTAAGGATAGCTTATCATAGAGTTAAGAGTTCTTAACACTGTGCTATTATTATGTATGAATTTATTGAAGTCCTATAGACACTAACTTGGAAAGACCTTCGGTGACATGAACATGATCTGATTAAATAATACAATTTGTTCCACATTGGCCCCATGTTTCAAATAAAATCCTTATTTGTCCCACGTTGAATTTCATTTCTATTTTGCCCCACTTTAAAATACTTACCAAAGTATGGTTAGCAAACAAAATATATTATAATATTATTATGAAAGGCCTGTTGCTAAGAGATAAAATAAATGTTCTTTTTCTTTATATTATTGCAAACTTAAGGAAAGCCTTCAAGGCAGAGGTTAATTGATTTTAATGGAAAGTCAAGGGCATAGAAATATTGAACTTGGGACTCTAAAGTGTATTCACGGGCATTATTTTTAAAACTGTGCAACTATTCCGTCAATGACAGCGTAGCTATTGATGAAGAAATAAACCAAACAAAAAGTACTTAGTGGTTAATACATATATACGGTATGTCTGATTGTAGTCTAGGCTGGACCTACAATAACCAATCAATAGTTAAATGAAAATTAAGCAGGGTCACTCATGAATAGACTGACAAGCCTAGCCTTCCAGAAAGATAGGGCATCATACTAGTAAGCTCGACTGGGGAAGGACTGTGTGTAGTTATTTGGCTCAGGTCTGCTGTAAGGTGGAGGACCTTACAGCAGACCTGAGCCAAATAACTACACACAGTGGTGTAGTTGTGTTCCTGTGTGATTTAGGTCTCCAGCGCTCATTGAGGTATGTATTTTAAAATAAACCTTTTCCTATCCCACAGGGATATGCTAGGTTAAATACCTGGTGTAAAAAAAATGGCTCCGCAACATGCAAGTGATACCTCTAGTATTGCAAGCGTCCATAGGCTGCGATACTTGCTTAATATCAGGCGGGCCGTGTGCTTGTTTGCCACCCAAGTAATATAAAAAAAACTAATCGTGCTGTTGTACATGTTTGCCACGTTCATCATCATCATCATCATCTCAGCCAAAAGACGTCCACTGCTGGACATAGGCCTCCCCCAAGGTTTTCCATAACTCTCGATCCTGAGCCGACCTTGGGTGCCCGCAACTTTTACTAGGTCGTCGGTCCACGTTAGTCAGACTTTATTTTATCATACATAGTTTCATTTAATTTGCCAACGCTCGTGCTCAACTTTAAAGTTTCCAATAATCATAATTTCACATATTCATTATATTTAAAATGGCCTCCGTTCAGTCGTGAAATGTAAATACGTAGTCATGATCATAGCCACGAACGATACACTTTTAAATTAACTGCACGTTTTAAATGTTTATTTAAATTACGATTTGCAGTTACTGATACAATTATAGATATCGTAACAATTTATATAGAAGTGGTACTTATATTAACAAGTCTCTTCTTTTTTCTTTAATTAAGCCCTGTTTCGCGGTGGATTTCACAAACATAAGGCGATAAAGTTTATCTAGCACTCGGAACGACAACCTGCATCACTCAAATTTTTAGTCCCGTGTGGCTATCGAAGCTACAACACGCCGTACAGTAGTAAATAACGAGGTAACGAACCAACTATGTAGTAGGAGAGCCAAAAATCGAAGAATTTTCAGAATTCTGAACTTAATGGGTAAAACGGAGCTTTTGTACTGTGACTATGTTGCCGGTCCACGTGTATCACGCGTCGGGAATTTGTACATTCGTACGTTCTCTGGTAAGTAAAGGTAGTATATATTTTTAATTCATCTTTAAAAATAGTAAAAAACGTTTTCTTGCATAATTCCCGACTGGGAAAGGACCTCCACCTTACAGAAGACCACAGCCAAATGACTACACACAGCGGTGTAGTTGTGTTCCTGTGTGTGAGTACAGGTCTCCAGCGCTCATTTAGGAATGCGTTTTGAAAGAAACGTATTCCTATACCAGGGTTACTTCCATCTTAAAGCCCTGGTGTAAAAAAATGGGTTGGCAACACGCAAGTGATACCTCTGGTAATGCAAGCGTCTATAGGCTATGGATACTGCTTAACATCAGGCGGGCCGTATGCTTGTTTGCCACCCAAGTAGTATAAAAAAAATATATTAAAAAAAATATTGCATTATTGCCAGTAACAATCTTGACTCCTGACTAAACAGTACCTACATCTTACAAAAGTAGATTTGGACCTAGTTTCCAGAACTTCTTAAGGAATCTCAATGTATATACTTATCTAAATAATTAACAATTTGTTCATCTGACACAATTCGAGTTGAAATCGAGGAAAAACCGATACCAGGCTCTATACCAAGCGATGAGTAAAGATATATACATGAAGAAAGTACACCAATAATAAATGAAGGCACTGCCAATCTCGAGCTGAGAGTGAACATTTAGAAGACGTATTGAATCCGGCGTGAAATTGAATATTGAAAGAGTAGATTACCTACAGAATTCATTATATTATGTATTATTAAGAGGCAGAGGTCGCATTACAGAAGAACACAGCCAAATAACTACACACAGTGGTGTAGTTGTGTTCCTGTCTGTGAGAACAGTCTTCAAAGCTATTTAGGATTATGTTTTAACGAAACGTTTTCTTATCCCAGGGATATTACATCATAAAGCCCTGGTTTTAAAATATTTGGGTTGGCTAGACGCAAGTGATACCTACCATCAGGTGGCCTTATGCTTATTTGCCACCATGCTATATAAAAAGAGAAATAAAATACTAGCATATGCTAGCAGCGTCGATCGCGTGGATGTTTATATGATATAGCATATGTTATTCTAATGTATACTTTGAGATTTACATATTAGGTAGGTACTACGGAGGCAAAGAAGCATACGGCCCGCCTGATGGTAAGCAGATACCCTAACCTGTGGACGCTTACAGCACCAGAGGTTTCACTAGCGCATTGCCGACCTTTTAAAAACCTTTTAATTTCTTTCTTACAAAAAATACCTCGGAGATCTCATTCCGTAACCTAGTCGTACATAAATCCTCACAGTTAATCTTTACAGACGACTGAGGATCTAAGTTAAGTTTCTAGAAAGAGTAGAGTATAGGCTCATGCCAGACGCACTCGCGGTTCGGTAAACGATCAGTGGGTTAAGCTACCAAGGGCGCGGTAACCCTATAGATTTGTGACCGTATAATGCTATTTCATCTGAGCGTCTCCATGCTTCAGAGAGCATGTTAAAAGTCGAGCCCGACTGTTAACAGTCGTTAACTTAGATTAAGACAGATCCCTAAATATAGGCGATCTTAATAACACAGTCGTATCTTTAATTAAGACAGATCCCTAAATATAGGCGATCTAAATAACTATCACCAGATTGGCTACTAACCAAACTATTAGAAGAAGAAGTTTCTTAAAAATCCGTCCAGTAGTTCTTGCGTAGAAAGAAACAACCATCCATATTATGAACTTTATTTGTTTTATCAAAACGCTTATTATATTAGAAAGATTGTACGATAACAGATCAAACGTTATTCGAACCTTTATAGTGTAAACATCACGTTGTAACTTAATACAGAAAGGGGTTTTTGTATCAATAGGTTGATGTATACATATAATTACATATTTGTTATGGTAACAACAGCCTGTTGACATAAAACAAAAGGCACAAGATTTATACTGGTTTATTCCGCGTTATTATTTGATAAAATGGCTACCCTTGCCAAATAGGATGATTTGATAGACCGTATTAGTTATAGAGCTCTCCTTTATTCTTTTATGACCGAAAATAGGATCATATAAATCTATCACACTATTTACATGGTTAGATTAATTCGGTTATTTATTAGTCGTTGTGTCAATTTTCATTGTTTCATGATATGGCATATTTTTGGGCTCGTAGATTTTATGTCGAATTAATTGCCGACCCAGGGATAGAGGTGTTAAGATCACTTATTAGGCCTCTGCCGTGATCTACAGATGGGACTAAGTTTTGACGTGCTCTCTAAAGCATCTATCGGTCACCCATCTATGTATTAATAAACCACCGGTCTGAAAAAAAGTCTTCTATAAATATATAATTACTTGTCAGTCAGTCAGCCAGACTGAATGATCAACGGAGAGCCTTAACCAATGGCGAGCACAAACTTTTAATTTTACATAGGTTCTTTAAATGACGTAAGTGAGCACTTAAGAGAGGTAGGGCACCATACTAGCGAGCAAGCCCGACTGGGGAAGGACCTCCACCTTACAGAAGACCACAGCCAAATGACTACACACAGCGGTGTAGTTGTGTTCCTGTGTGTGAGTACAGGTCTCCAGCGCTCATTTGGGAATGCGTTTTGAAGGATACGTATTCCTATCCCAGGGTTACTTCCATCTTAAAGCCCTGGTGTAAAGAAATGGGTTGGCAACACGCAAGTGATACCTCTGGTAATGCAAGCGTCTATAGGCTACGGATACTGCTTAACATCAGGTGTATGCTTGTTTGCCACCCAAGTAGTATAAAAAAAAAAAAAAAAAAAAAAAAAAAAAAAAAAAAAAAAATTAGAAGGGATTTTTGGGAGTTAAATCCCGAAACGGGTAAAAAATTATTAATCTGGGCCAAGTCCGGTTGTGCTGCTAGTATTTACTCTACATAAGCCATTTTATGATGGTTATATGTTACCATCATGGAACAAATACTGGGGTCTCAAGGACATTTTTAAAAGTAATTTACCACAAGCCATCAAAACAAAAGTTATGAACTCGAGCCTCCTGCCATGTTTGACATATGGTTGCCAAACGTGAAAATTCACTGCTGAAGTAACAAAAAAGATAAGCGTATGTCAGAGAGGTCTCGAACGAAGTATGCTAAAAATAAGGAAGATGGATAAAATACGACACAGTAAAATAAGGAAAATAACTAAAGCAACAAACGCTCTGAGTTACGCACAAAAACTGAAATGGAAGTGGGCAGGACATGTTGCGCGACTAACAGATCATAGATGGACCAAAAAAGTAACATTCTGGAACGGCCCACTAGGCAAAAGAATAAGAGGTAGACCTATTACAAGATGGGAAGATGATATTAAAGCAATAGCTGGTCAAAACTGGAGACAAGTAGCCGAAGACAGAGTCAAATGGGCATCATTGGAGGAGGCCTTCACCCATTCTGGGGTTCCGGTAGATTAAATAAAAAATTAAGTAACTGTAAATACTATGATAAAATAAATAGGATACACATAAAATTATATTAAATAAGGAAAAATAAATAACATAGAATAAACTAAATAAAACTAACACATACATAGAATTTAAGAAATGTAAATTTACTGGAAATAAAAAGGCTTTTTTATTTTTTTTATTTTATTTTATATGTTACCTACAATACAGTATTATATCTATAAGCCACGTATCGAATTCAACAAACAAGTTTCGCCGTTCGCGCGTCGTAAATAAGACCTCAATCTGTCTTGTCTCTAAACTGTACCAGATAAAGAAAAGATATATGACTCCGTGAAGTTTAAACGCGTCTGAGTTTTGTTCATTACACTTGTAAGAATCGGCTTTGTTGAAATGAAGACGTTCTCTTTTTTACAATCTACTGCCATGATTAGGTTTGAACACCGCAGTGTTATGATAAGACCATCAATTTGCCTCGAACAAAGCCATCCAAGTTGATATAATTTGAATCTAACGAGCGCTTTTGATAGCTTTCATACTCTCAACTTGAATGAAATCGTTAACTCGAATTCCGCTATTTGTGTACTATAATAGTACATTTAATACTATTAAATTGTTACGTAAGACGATCATTAATGCTAATATCGTTATTACGACCTGTCGATAGCTATTTATTAGTCAAATTAACGGCTATTATAGGCGGCTTTCAATATTGCAAGTGCGCCATGACAGTTATCGTTTCAAATCGATTTAATAAGTTATTGATTAAGGTAAAACTGAGCCAGCCCTCACAATATATTGATGATTAGTTTTTATTTTCGCATTTAAACATGAAATTTTTGGCATGTCCGATTCACTAACCCGTATTAGGCCGTATAAGTATGTATCTATGTCTCCTTTCCTCTATTACGACAGAGAGAGGGTTTAGGCTTTGCTTAGCGTGAATTCGACTAAACGACGATAATTTTAGCGTAACTCACGTCTTATTTATGTTAAAGCGTTTTACATTGACATTACAAACAATGGCTAATTTGAAATTGATACGAACAACAAGCAACGTAAAGTTTAGTTTTCTATGATACTTTCTTATCTGTTCTTTCTTGCTTGTGTCGTCTAATTTCCATTTCATTCCTGTTTTGTTATTGTTTGCCTGTATCACTTCATTTTTACCCTCACTATTTATGTTTCGCTTCAATCAATGACAAACAAATTTGACATGTCATAACACCTGTCAAACTTATGAAAGTCTTGTGACGTTTTCTATGGATGCGTTCATAACTTCTATTTTGTTTGTGTTTATGTGTAACGTTCAAGTTTTTGTTTTATTTTTTGTGTGTGTGTAACAGCTGGCGGGTGGTGCAGAGATGGAAGTATTGCACCAACTGGTACGCATAAATTAATTTTGTAATAATATTTTTATTTTTTTTACTTTTATATATATTTCCTATTTATATATTATAATTTCCTTATATATTTCTTATATTTTTTCATGGTTTCTGATGATTCTTTTTATTCTGCCAATGAGTCTGTGGAGCTTTCTAACGATTGTAGTTTCTGTTCGGTTAGTGATGAAACATTAGGTGAATCCTTGCGTCCGTTATTTAACGTACAATCCCGCTCGCTATTTAATGTATGTCACTTAAACGCGCAAAGCATACCTAGTCATTATGGTGACTTGTTAGATACATTTTCTGATGTCAACGTTCACGCCATCCTGATCTCGGAGAGTTGGCTTAAACCTAACCTTCCTTCTACTTCTTTCTCACTGCCTGGATTCATTTTAATTCGCAACGATCGAATTGGGCGAAGAGGTGGAGGAGTCGCGATTTATCTCCGCAGTGACTTTCCATATAAAGTTCTTATTTCTTCCTCTCCTAACCCTTCTGCGTCTGCGGAGCATCTTTTCCTCGAGGTCAACGTCAAAGGATCTAAAACCATTCTTGGCGTCGTCTATTGTCCTCCGTCTGTCGATTACTTCTCCAGTCTTGAGTCAATTCTGGAATCTTTAGGGTCGGAATACTCACATCATATTATCATGGGCGATTTTAATACCGATCTCCTTCCTCACCGCTCCCAACGATCCCGTCAGCTCTTTGAAATTGTCAAGTCAGCCAGCCTCCATATACTGCCACTCCAACCCACTCACCACAACACTAATGGAGAGGACACCTGGCTTGACTTGATTCTTACCTCTTCCCTTTCCCTAGCCTCATCCCATGGCCAACTTCCTGCCCCTGGATTTTCTCATCACGACCTGCTTTTCCTGTCCTACATCCTAAAACCTCCCAAGCCAAAGCCCAGAATTCTGCACAGGCGTTGTTTTGGTCGTATGGATGTTGAAAAGCTTCGTAAGGATGCTTCAGAAACTGATTGGGACACTGTAGTGACAGCAACCACAGTGGATGAGAAAGTCCATGTCTTTAACACCAAATTGTTAAACTTGTACGACACACATGCCCCGGTAAGAAAAGTGAAACTTAAACGTCCTCCTGCACCTTGGATTACCAGGGGAGTTCGTATGGCTATGAGGCGCAGGGATCGGGCTTTTCGTAGGTACAGAAAAGATCGGTGTGACGACAACTGGACTCTTTTCAAGTCTGCAAGGAATCGCTGCAATCAGATGATACGCAATGCTAAACGCCGACACATTCTCAATAATATCACTTCTTCGAACCCTGCCGATATCTGGAAGTTCCTTGGTACTTTAGGTATCGGCAAACAGCGCCATATCGATTCGCTGGGGACACTTGTTTTGGATGATATTAATCGTCATTTCTCAACTACAGCGCCGTTTGATCACCAAATCAAGTGTCAAACTATCGATTACTTAGCTGGGTTACCTCGTCGCAACTTCGAAGCTTTTAATTTTTCTCCAGTAGCAATGAATGAGATCAAAAAAATAATCCTGTCCATCAAATCCAATGCAGTGGGCTGCGACAATGTCAGCCGTCGCATGATTTTACCTATCCTCGACCAACTCCTTAGTCCGATTGCCCACGTCATTAATTTTTCACTTGCATCTGGCTCCTTCCCGTCCTTATGGCGTAATGCTTACGTTATTCCTCTACCCAAGACTCCAAATCCTTCCCTGCCCAATCACTTCCGTCCCATATCCATTCTTCCTTTCCTGTCCAAGGTGCTTGAGGCCTGTGTTCAGAAGCAGCTCTCCAGGTTCGTCTACACGAACAATTTATTAAGCTCACTACAATCTGGGTTCAGACCAGGTCATAGCACCACTTCCGCGCTCCTTAAAGTGACTGGCGATATTAGGGAAGGCATGGAAGACACCAAAGTCACTGTTCTGGCTTTGGTTGATTTTTCAAACGCCTTCAATACCGTCAGTCACGATATCCTGCTTTCTATCCTCTCCCATTATATGGTCTCTTCGGAAGCTCTGGAATGGTTCTCTAATTATCTTCGGGGTCGTCAGCAGTCTGTCCGCTTCGATGAATCATCATCGAGTTGGTGTGACATCGAATCTGGCGTACCTCAAGGCGGTATTCTTTCCCCTTTGCTTTTTTCTATTTTTATAAATCTCATAACACAAAATCTTCAGAGTGCGTACCATCTGTATGCTGACGACTTGCAGATTTACTCTCAGGCGCGTGTTGACTGTATTTCCTCTGCGGTGGATACTGTAAACAGAGACTTGCAGCACATCAAAAACTGGTCTGACAAGTTTGGTTTGACTGTCAACCCAACCAAATGCCAAGCCATCGTCGTCGGCAGTCAACGCTTGATGAGCAGATTAGACACAGTTGCTCTTCCACCTATTGTCTTCAATGGTGCTACAATCGAATTGTGCCAAACTGTTAAAAATTTAGGTTTACAGATCGATACCAACTTAAATTGGAGAGCTCAAGTTACTCAGATTTGTCAGAAAGTCACCGGTACCCTGCGTGCTCTGTATCGGCTAAAAAACTTTCTACCATGTAAGACTAAAACAATGCTTGTGCAGACTTTAATTTTTCCCTTGATCGACTATGGTGATGTGTGTTATTTTGACCTGAATGCAGATCTTCTCAACAAACTCGACCGTCTTCTCAATAACTGCATTCGATTCATTTTCAATCTTCGCAAGTATGACCATGTGTCTACTTTTCGCTCCAAGTTGAAATGGCTCCCTATTCGTCAGCGTCGTAGTATGCGTGCACTCTCCACCCTGTATTCCATTCTCATGTCCCCTAATGCTCCCTCTTATTTAACTCCTCAGTTTCAGTATCGCTGGACTGTCCATAATAGAAGTCTCCGTTCCTCTAACAATCTACTCCTAGTGTGTCCTTCTCATAACTCTGATTTTATTCACTCCTCTTTTCCTATCCAATCTATCCTTCTTTGGAATGCTCTGCCTCTTGAGATCAGGATGTCCACTAGCCGGTATGCGTTCAAAAAAAAGGCTCGTGAACTACTCTTGCACAGATTGGCAGAATCATCTCATCAGTAATGTTTAATATTTATTATATTAATATAATATATATTAGTTTATTTAAGTAAATATGTATTTACTTTATATAATATGTACCTATAAGTATTAGTATCATAGTTTATATATATTGTCTTTTCTACATTTTATTTTCGTAAAAATTATTACATATGCACCTACTTGTAATATCTCTGCACCACCTTGGGTTGACTGGTAGAGAATGCCTATGGCATTAAGTCCGCCTTTATACATTTATTTTTGTGTATAATAAGTTTAAATAAATAAATAAATTGAGACTAGAGTTAATTGTGGCAACGAACAGACGAAAGTGGACTACAAATAAAGTGTACCTACACATAAGTTTTAAGTAGTTCACTACAGTTAAATGGGCGTTTAAACTTGCTGACTGAAGCTTTGTGATATCGTGGTTTATCGGATCGAGACATCAAAACATGTCAGTAGCTCGTTATTGTTAATAAAAATGCTCTTATTATTAATATAAAATGTGTTTTATCTTTTGCATGTTATTTATTGTATACTAGTTGTTGCCCGCGGCTCCGCCCGCGTGGATGTCGGTTACCGCTGTAAAAAGTAGTCTATGTGTTATTCCAGACCATAATCTATCTCTGACCGAAATTTCATCCAGATCCGTACAGTAGTTTTTACGTGAAAGAGTAACAAACATCCATCCATCCATCCACCCGTCCATACTCACAAACTTTCACATTTATGATATTAGTAAGGATTGTCAAATTAACTAGTAAATTTCATTTACGGATGCGTTTTGAAAGAAACGATTTCCTATCGTAGGGATACTGGTGCAACAAAATGGGCCGGCAACAAGCAAGTGATACCTCTGGCATTCCAAGCGTTTATAGGCTACGGTAACTACGGCCGTATTCTTTTTTGCCACCTATGTAGTATAAAAAAGCCTTAAAATATATTTGTCAGAAAACCAGCCGTAGATAAATTGGCCAGCATCATCTTTTTGGCTACAATAATTTATAACCTTCCTAAGTGTTACTTTAAAACCTAAATAAATGATTGAATTTTAAGTAACCATCTCCCCGGTATTATACTCAGCGTGTTAGAATTTCCATGAAGCAACTATTTATAGATCACAATAGTTACTATGACCTACAAATACTTGTTTGTGTCTGGTTTGTACACTGTAAAGATGTACAAATCAAACAAAACCAACATACGAAGATGGATATACTCGTATAATAAATAAGGACGCACGATAAAAACCGAATAGGACGAATGTCGCTGTCGTGCGTCGTCTTCAAAAACAATGCTGGTGTAATGAGCTGAGTGCTACCTATGCGAAGAACTAGACAGAATTAGCCTGTTGGCATCGAACAGGGAGGTGTAAGAGACCCAAAAACCCAGATGGCGGAGCGAGCTTGCAGCATACAGGACTAGACTGTAAGTCCTGTTTTATAGGTATGAAGCTCGTCTAAGCAATAGATTAAAATCGTGATCGCGGTAACTGACATCCACGTAGACTGAGCCGCGGGCAAAATCGTGTTGTATTTGATAGTTTTTTTTTTTAAAGAAGTCAGACAACTCCCGCACTAGGGAACAAGCCCTGTGAAGAATGTAAGTCCGTAAATGTAAGAGATTGTATAAACTTACATTTACGGACACTAATTACACAAGTTTTCTGTCCCGTGTGGGAACAAAATACTTTGTGTGATCCATAAATGTTTGTTCTGAGTCTGGGTCAGTCAAGTAGTAATCTAACCCACTACCTCCGGCGTAGCAGTCGGGGTCACTAATCACTAGACTAACGGGCCAGTCAAAGTATTAGTATATAATATTAAGATCAAAAACTTTACGCAAACGACATAAGAAGTGAACCTCATCATTATCAAAACACAATGAATATAAATAGGTGTTGGACATTCAGAACAACA
Organism: Trisateles emortualis; assembly: GCA_947095525.1. NCBI lineage: Eukaryota > Metazoa > Arthropoda > Insecta > Lepidoptera > Erebidae > Trisateles > Trisateles emortualis. The sequence continues at coordinate 7,880,001 of OX352736.1, read as the reverse complement.
GCTAAAGTTACCTCGTTATCGAAGGTTGAGACTGTGGGGCATGGTGCTAAACAGGCACTGCCAATGTGTCGAGAGGACAAACAAGTCGTTTACTCGTTTATATCGACTGTTTGCCGGCTCGTTATACCCAGTCTTGTCTCTCAAAGCGGAAAACACTGATTCTATTTTTGCACATTCGCCAGTTCACGTTCACGTTAACGTGGATAAATCAATACTTTTACAGATTCAAGTCTACAGTCTTAATCGGCGTGGATGTAGCCATTGAAGCATGTCAGCAAACATACGTATGTACGTGCTTGCTTTTACGTTCATGTGCCTTAAACTGTTTATATACACGGAATATTGTAGGGGAAACTAGTAAGACAAAAGTACTTACTTTTAAGATTCATACTTTTATTGAAAGGGGCTCGTATCCTTGAATATTGATATTATTTCGAGCCCTTTATACAAAGTTTTTTATTTGAAAAGGTATATGATTTTATTCTCGATAACTATGATTATATTATCTTGACAATATGGCTTAAACCATTACGTTATGAGATCGAAAAACCATGCTGCGAAGTTCAGATTGTCTTGTATTAAAATGCATAGCTTAGTAGCTAGCTGCGGTCCATTACATGACCGGGATAACCGGTGACCATTAAAAATGTAACCAGTTTCTCAGAATAGTGTTTTCCATCTCAAACATAAGACGTCCACTGCTGGACATAGGCCTTCTCCAAGTTTTTCCACATCGTTGGGTCCTGAGCAGACCTTGGCCATCGGTTGCCCGCGACCTTTACCAGGTCGTTGGTCCACTTTGTTGGAGGCCTGCACACGCTGCGTCTTCCAGTTCGTGGTCGCCTCTCTAGAGCCTTTCTGCCCCAACGGCAATCGGTTCTGCGAGCTATATGCCCTGCCCATTGCCACTTAATTGGGGCAATTCTTAGCACTTACTTCTCCTACGGATCTCCTCGCTTCAGATTCGGTCTATTTTTTTTATTTTTTTTAAAAGACAACTCCCGCACTTGCAATCCTTCTAATATAATGAATGTGAAAGTTTGTGAGGATGAATTGATGGAAGTTTGTTAGTCTTTCACGTAAAAACTACTGAACGGATCTGGATGAACGAATCAAGAACAAATCAAAATTTGGCATAGAGACAGATAATAGTCTGAAATAGCGAATAGGCTACTTTTTATCGCGATAACCGGATGCGGGAGAAGCAGCGGCAACAGCTAGTAGTAATATTGACTGCCTTGGTGGTCCAGTGGGTACAGTATGCGCCTGCTGTGCACGAGGTTGTGGGTTCGATTCCCACACAGGGACAAAACTTTGTGTGATCCACAAAGAGTTGTTCTGAGTCTGGGTGTAATTTGTGTCCGTTGATTGTATGTTTGTAAAGTCGACACAGAGCTTGTTCTCTAGTGCGGGAGTTGTCTTTTTAAAAAAGAAAGAAAAAGAAATATCTTTTATAACTAACACACCGCCTTCTGACCCAAAACAAGCAGAGCCTGTGTACTTTCTATGGCACCCAGACACATCAAAAAATCATAGAAGATCCACAAAGATTACTCCTGGATAGGAATCAAACCTACAACCTGCGGCTTATCAGTCAGGGCTACCAACAAGCCATAACAGCAACAGGTTCTATAATCTGTATGTTTAAACTTTAAACCATCTTAATTAAAAACTACTTTTGCGGTACTACGGCACGTGCCACAGACAGAGAGACGTAACAATAGTTTTTATGCTTTTAAAAATAAAGAATACATTAGGTACATAAATACTTAACATAAACAGGTATTTAGTACAATATCATCAAAATAATATATTTAGTTTAATTACACTTGAGTGTTCCCACGCTATTGGTTATAAAAAGTTCCAGAAACATCGAAATATTTATGTTCTGTATGAAAATACAATTATACAACAAAATAAACAGAGACAAAAATTGTTTAAGGAGATTAAGTATTAAGTTTAAATGTGGACTCATTCATGAAATATTTTATAATAATATATTTTCAGCTTACAATTGAAATTTAATGAAAAGATCTATTATTGTAAAGTTACGGTGTGTCCACGGATGGATGATTGTTTTCTTAAAAACATCGAGATCACATAGGAGTCTTGATGTGTTTAAAAACTGTATTTAAATGTCTAGTATACTGTAACTTAGAATTAAATAGCTTTCACTACTAGTCTACGCACGAGTCCATTTTTTCACAACCCTGCTGGTTAAATATTTAAGTCGGCAACACGCAAGTGATGCTTCTGGTATTGCAACCGTCCATAAGCTGCGGTAAACGCTTACCATCAAGCTAACCATATGCTTGTTTGCCACCTCAGTAAACACGAAATACCTGTAAACATAAGTACGCAAAAAGCTCCGTGATGATTAATTCAGAACAGTTCAGCTTTTGTTAGGTTTTTTGCTGATGAGGTAGAAAACGCAATTACCGGCCGAGTAGGACTGAAGAGAACAAAAAAGTTAGGCCCTTAGGGGCTACATGTTTCTCTCAATAACGTGCTGAATACTGCTTTTCTATTTTTAACTAGAAAAACCTAATTTTGTATGTAACTAGTTAGTGATTTTAACTTAAGGTAGAAAAACAGTTTCGTATCGTGACATTTTGGCTGTGACTAGGTTTGTCGTGCGTGCATAATATCCTATAAACGGAGTCTAGTCATACGCGTTAAAGATATTATTATGCAGAAGATCATGCACAGGTGCACTCTTTATTCCATGATGATGGCAATCAGACATAATCCTCCAGTCAGAAAGCACCGTTAAGTGCACGGGGTTGCCGAACTACACAAAGACATATTATGTTTTAAAATTATAGATTAAAAAAATGATTTAACACTGCTATTCGTTGACTATCGGTGCAAAGTATTCGGGTCACATCTAGTTGTGTTATTGTATATAATTATTTCGAAGCAGTTACTTTGCTACAAATATATATCATAAGAATCTTGACGACAAGGGGGCCAATACAATCATTATATAGCATACGTATAGCAATGTCTTCTCTTTATGTGCCAATGTCAAAGTAAGAAAACATGCCAGGGTAAAAAAAAGTATTGTCTTCCTTTTCCCATGCCACGGTTAAAACAAACCCTTATTCTTATTTGATTTGGGTCAATATTCAACAAAATATAAGCAAATTTAAGCTTTGTTTTTTTAGCATTCGTTTTACAAGCAAGAGACACGCACGTGGCATATAAAGAAATCATAATTAGTAGGTACGTGGACGTATAAAATGAATTATTCAAGAACTAATTAACAACATTTCGTCTTTATTCGCCCCGTATGACGATACCTATTTAATTTTTTAGTAGTAGGTCCACCTCGCTTCGTAATGAGAATATTACCTTCAGTCTAAGATATTATATTAGACACAGTCGCTCCCGCTGTCTATACGCCTAGATACTTAAACAACGCAACGGGTTTAAATGTATTTTTAGCATTACATGGAGTGATTCAAAAGGAGGGTTTATATGTAAAATACATACCTACATATTATAAACAATAGAGAAATCCAAAAAAAACCGAAGCGAAAAGAGGGTTGCTCGCTAGTTAATAACAAAATCAATATTTTTATACTTATTATTAATTTATAGAGACAGCCCTTGGGCGATAAAAATAAGTTTGTTTTATAATTCACTATAATATAATTTTAATAAAATATATATAATTAGATCACCATCAATACACATTTTGTGATAGGTTACTCAGATAGGTATTTAATTACTAAAATATCTGAGTAACACTCAGATATTTTAGTTTTAAAGAGCATGACCATGAAACACTAAAAAAGGCATCTTCATTTTTTATCAAAATTTGTTCTATGCATTTTTATGGATCCTAGCATTTGAATAGATACTCAGGCGCTTATAGTCAGGTGCACTCGCTTTCGGTAAACGAAGCGTGATAACCCTATAGATGGTCATCCATCCATCATCCACTATGCGGTCATCCGCATAGTGGTATTTCATCTGTGCTTCGGAGGGCACGTTAATAGTCGGTCTGTAAACAATCGTTAGATCACAACAGGGGCCTAAGTATTGGCGATCTAAATAACTCTGTCACTAGGTTGGCCATTTACCAAAAGAAATAAGAATAGATCACACACTAATCACTTTATTTCCGCATTAGTTTTAGGGACGAGTCTGAGTCTATTTTCATTATTTTTAAGAACAATGTTATACGCTATTATATCGTAAGGTTACTACTTACAATAATCTCATTCCGTTTGCAAAGTCATGAGTTTACAAATACCTATTTAATTGTGTTCTGTTCGGAACCTATATGATATAATAGAAAAGATTAATAATAGGTAGTATTAATTGCAAACCGGAATGCGAAAATCATTTTGCAGTAATAACATTTAATGAATTCAATACGACAATGCGTACACATACCGAATGACACTAAATCGGCTTTATTCGTTTTAACCCGACACAAAAGCCAATGTTATATGATCAGAGCCTTTGTCTATGTAGTATATCTATAATATATATTTATATTCGTTTGTGGTGGCACACCTCCCACATGAATCAACTGATTTTAATGCGATTTTCATTGTTAGAAAGCTAATTATACTAGGATATTTTTAATTATTAACGAAATGTTTATTGCCGCCAAAATTTAGAAAGATAATTAATCATTTATTCAGGCGAACACAGGACAACACAAACACAGAAATACTTTTTAGTTAACGTAAATGAAAATGTTGTTATCCTGCACGATGCCACAAAAAGGTCCTTATCTCAACATTGGCATTTTCATGTCTGCATTCACATGGCTTAATGGTTTAAATGGTTAGCTCATCTACTCGCATTTTCCGCGCGCCGTGTTTTACCTGAGTTAAACCTACTGACAGAGCAAGATTTTTTTGTTCCGAGTGTATTTTGGCGTATTTTGTGTTTCCGCCTTACCTATGTGTTTATAACAACACTGTGAGTACCAGGTATTTGGCTGTGCTTTTCTGTAAAGTAGGTCTAACCATAGTCGAGCTTGCTCGTTTGTATAATCGCTTACCAGCAGAAAAATAAACTCATAAATACATTTCATCATCATCATCTTAACCCATAAACGTCCTACTGCTGGAGGAGACCCTCCATACATTTAGAGGGATATTTGCCTACTACGCCGGCCAGACGGGTTGGTCGGTAAATAAGAGTACATTATTCACAATATTTTTATAAAATTGACACTTAACAAAGTCGGCTAGCCTATAGGCTCCCATAATCATAAATAAGAGTAAAATTTCAAAAATATAAAGCTCAACGCTACAAAGCGAAGGATTTATATTAATACAACCTGTCGCTCTTGACACGTGTTACAGACAGCGCTGGTAGAACTTAATAATTGATCAAGGCCGAACATAGAATAGGACAGAGCGACCCACTAACACACTGCCTATGTATTAACTTTGTGTGTTTTACCTCGGGTACGGTCATTACTCCTAAAAAGCCTGATTTGTAACTCTTGTAGACCTGTTCAGGTCCACTCTCAGGCCCTATGGCTAAGATTATGAAGCCGTCCCATATTACGGCCATGCTACATAACAATAGCAATTATAGGGCGGTCTGAGGGAGGACATGAATTGGTTTTCGGACTTAATTTGGTTTTAACAATAACAACTTCAAAGCTCGGTAATATAGTTATTTTTTTCAAATTTCAAAATCAGAAATAAATCACTATAAGGACATCAGAAGGACATCAGTACGGCCCTAGAGATAGATTCGTATACAATCATAACTCAAACCTGTCATCCCTTTTTTGCGAAGCGTTAAAATAAGCTATCCAGATAAACTTAAAAGTAATATATCTGTATTTCAAAACAATGTCTGTGCTGTACCTACATATTCTTTGGAAAAGGGTTTAAATAAAACAAATGGCCGCAATGGAACAGCGAGATAAAACTTCCAAAGTGGACAGATTTCGGGATGAAATATTGTGACATGGGATGTACGATGTACTCGTATGTTGATACAATCGACAGTTTGATCGACAACGTCAGGATTTCGACAGGCTCTTGCGACATCGCTACCTATACGAATTTCCATTACATTTTATTGATTTATGATTAATAGCCGAGAGAACTATTGACCCTTGTATTCTTATTAAAAACTAGCTTTCGACAGCGGCTTCGCTCGGGTGTTATGGCTAAGTAGTCTGTAGCACTCAGGGATAATGACGTTTTATTATATATTACCACCACAGTGACAAAGAAGCATTTGTCCAGCCTGGTAGCCCACAGACACTTGCAATGTCTACCAGGAGCATTATTTTTGCGTTGTCGAATCTACTGTTGCAGCTTGCAGTGTTTTGCATTTTGGGTAACTTTGGGGTAAGGAAAACGTTACTTAAATGTTATTTCCCCCAAATACGCCCTAGAGGACCTGTAGGTAACTCACAGGTTTTACAACTGTCTTTACTTAAATGGTAATTTTTTTAGAAAAAATATAACATACGCCCTAACTTACCTCTATATAATGTAATGTGTAAATATTGATGCTAACGAGCTAAAATTACATCATTTTTGCTACTAACTGACCTAATTAAAAATACTATTATGACAGGCTATAGCCTGATCCACGATCGTTATAACCTTCCTGTGGGATTAAAGACAATATGGTATATTATTCACTAATGCCACGTAAAACATTACGGCTTGTTTAGGCAAATGGCCTTATAGCTTTATGCATTTAACAGAGCCCCACAGCTATTATGTTAATAGCTTTTTTACAGATAAATACTTACGTATATATTAATAGATATCATAAGTTAAACAAGTCACAAACATTATACAGAACAACTTATTATTTAAACGAGCGAAAGATGTTCTTCGAATTTACTGGGCCAATTTTAGGTGAAAATTAGGTGCGTTGAGCACTTTTTGGGAAAAACCATGGAACTCGCGTCATCGTCACCGAATGCTTTCCATGACGTCATCGTCACCGAACGCTTTTTTTTTTATACTACCAAGGTGAAAAACAAGCATACGGCCCGCCTGATGGTAAGCAGTTACCGTAGCCTATGGACGTTTGCAACACCAGGGGTGTCACTCACTTTCAATGAGACAAACCAAAAATAAGTCAAAAATAGAAGTGAAAACTTCTTTAGGCGCGTTTAGTATTTTTTGGTGAACAAAAATCATGGAACTCGCGTCATAGTTACCGAACGCTTTCCATGAAACAATCAAAAAAAAAAAAAAAAATCTAATAGCTCGACGATACAATTCACAAGTTACTTAGTTTTCACTTATATCGGCTGTCCCCGAAGACTGCCCTGCATGTTTTTTAAAATTCGAACATGACCCAAATCGGTCAAGGGGTTTGCGAAATATAGGGGTTGTTAAAGAAGTACATCTTGAGTTTACGGATCGAACCAATACTTACTTTAATTTAACATAAATTCAGGACAGACAGATAAAAGAAATTGGAAAATTTTGAACCGTTAAAAGTTTATTTAACGTTATTATAGATAGGTTCCAAATATTGTGTTATATCTGTGGTTGTCCGGCATTATGCTAAACCAAACCTTTGCGGTGCAAATGTGCACATGAAATATTAGTTTAAGTTTATAGTTGTCTTTTTTATTATTCTCATGAGATATTTTAATAATTGATGTTTTTTAAGCGACTTACTAAGTAGGTATGTGTCAGAACAAATGTTATTTCTTTCTTTCTTTACACCAAATTAAATGTAGCTATAGAACTTTGCAATCCACGTTTAAATTGACTTTGTCATCGAGAGTAAGGGCCAAGATGTAGGTCTGTTCAATGTATCGTCAATCATTGGTTGAACTATGCCTTAGGGAACACCTATCATAACATTGTTTAATACGCCTGCGTAACATTGACATTCGAATCAATGGTAAAGCATCGATCATTTGTTTATCTACAACTAATATTAGAAAGAGAAAAGATTTGTATTTTTGTTTGTAACTAATTTATTCAAAAATAATAGACCGATTAAATAAAGGAAGAAATCTGTATTATCACTGTATTTTATAGGCTATATTTTAATATTTAATTTTCAAAGACAATAAGATTCCTACAAAAAATTAATAAAAAGGATAGAAAAGGAATATGTAAGTATATAGAAAAATAAAATTAATGTAACGCAACATGGGATTGGAAAAAGTTTTTAGCAAATGCATAAATGAGCACTGGAGTCTTGTAATCACGAAAACAACTACAAAAAGTGTGTGTGCAGTAATTTGGCTATAGCCTTCTTAGTGGTCTCGTTCGCTTGCATGTAGCCCTTTTTAAAAACTAGTTTAAAATAGCTTTTAACTAGTTTTTAAGAGATGGCACCATACCATACATTCAGTTTCGTTGACCCGCATGAAATGGTATAACTTATCATTGAACGCTACCACCCCAAAATCTTCTTTCGTAGCTGGTTATGAAACTTGGTTATTAGTAACCAAAGCAAGAAAAAAATCCATGTTCGTAGCTGGTTATGAAAGATCAGTTACGAACGTGGATGAATGGCCCGCATCGTGGGTTTAACTCATAAAACAATGCCATAGCGATCGTGGTCACAAAATAAATGTCAATTTTTAGACGGTTCACCTTTGTTAAAATAATTTCCGAACGTCGAACCCACAATTAAAAAGGGACACAATAACCCTGTTCCGAGAATTTGATATCTACTTTTTCGTACCACAAAAATACAGCTAAGGTTAAACTTAGAATTTAAAAAAAGAAAATTCAAATATCCGGCCCGAAATATTCATAAAATCATAACAAAGGTAGAAGTTATGAAAGACTTCTTTCTGACTTTAATTTATGAAGACGCTAGACGGTACAATTTCATTACGTAAATTACGTAGTTTGGGAGATTTGCAGAGCTGATTGTTACGGTTAGAAAATTGATATAAAGGAAACTAAATAGAAGCTATATCGTTCGCGATTTATTTTAGATCTTCATTAAATTTTTTTACATCCTTATATCTGAGTAATAAAGTTGTCATCTTACGAATTTCAAAATAAGATCGAAAATAAATCGCTTTAACTAGGAACTCTAAACAAAATATGCGATTTAAATGAATTTTGTCTTTCTAGGAACCAGGCCTCAATGGATATTTTTCAAAATATTTCTAAATTCAAGCCTTTATCTTTGATTTTAGTTGTTCATCTGTATATACTCATTAAAAGCCCAAGCCTGACGGGGCTATCGTTTTCCTTAAGGAGTCCCTATAACCTTTTAACTTCAGCACCACACCTAAGGATGTATGTACAAATCCAACGAGCCCAACACGACAGGACTACCTTGGATCGTAGCGAAGTTCCTATGGTTATCTTTCGACTGCATCATTAGACATGTTACCATATTATAACATTGTCATCGAAGTTATGTAGATGTACCAAATTTCAGCTCAATCGATTCTTGGCAAGATTTGACCTGAACAAACATACTAATAAACTTTTCAAGCTAAATAAAAGCTTGTAATAATAAACACAATTGCCGCTTGTATGTGACGCGATACTATCTGTATCAGGTCAGAGAAAGACTAGTAGGTAAATAAGAAAGAGAAAAAAAGAGAAAGACTGTATATGCGTGCACTAGCTTACTAAACAACTCACCACCGAATATCTTTTTCTCAAACCTAATATTATTTTAATTTTTCCAGATGTCTGAAATTTATTGATTCTTGAAATTTATTGCAGGCCGCATTTCTTCTTAAGAGCCCGAAAGTCACGGGTTGCTGACCACTGCCTTACACTAAAAGGTCTATAATTCATAGCACACACGACTATGCTTTACTGAGTGTCGGACATATAATATGCATTCATGTATATACTAGCTTCCACCCGTAACTTCGCCCGCTACAATCCCACGGCAACGGAGTTTTTTCGGAATAACTAGCCTGTGTATATTCTAGACTATATCTATCATCATTATCTCAACCCATTAACATCCCATACTCTATATCTGTGGTAAATTTCAACTAAGCCCTCTAGATAAATGGCATAAACGGTAGTCGAATCGAATTAAATAGATATCAAATGTATGGATTTGACGTTTTAAATTGACGGCATTAAATCGTAAACTTATGTCAAATCCCATACATTTGCTTTTTTTTTTAAATAAAAGACAACGCCCGCACTAGAGAACAAGCTCTGTGTCGCGGGGGACTTTGCATACAATTAACAGCCACAAATTACACCCAGACTCAGAACAACTCTTTGCGGGTCACAAATAGTTTTGTCCTGTGTGGGAATTGAACCCACAACCTCGTGCACAGCAGGCGCATACTGCGGCCACTGGACCACCAAGGCAGTCAAAGGCTTTCTATTCTATTCGATTCGAATACCATATAGGGGCAGTTCTGGAGTAATTGAACAACAAATATCCATCCAAACTTTCACATTTATAATATTGATATATAGATAAAATATTATGGTGACATAAACACATACATATTGTGTATATGTATATGTCACCATAAAGGACAGTTGTGTACACTCATTATTGAAAACAAGTTCGGGAAACAGAATGATATAATGACCGTTTTTGTAACAAATCGATACTAAACAATGTAGGTACACAATACACATAGGACAAACTATCTATAGGTACTAAAGTTATTATAGACTGCATGTTTGGTCCACAGGTTACCTCGCCATATAACACTGTATTGTAGGTTCGATCCTAACACGGGACAAAACATTTTGTGATCCGCACTAAGTAACTAACCCCTACCCATAGCCTTTTTTGTCATTCGATCTGGAAGGGTTACTATAATGGATATATGGTCAAATCGTATCCTATCCTACTAATATTATAAATGTGAAGTTTCTGAGGATAGATGGATGTATGTATAGATGTTTGTTACTCTTTCACGTAAAAACTACTGAACGGATCTGGATGAAATTTGGGATAGATATACGCTATTTTTATCTTGATAACCGATATCCACGCGGGCGGAGCCGCGGGCAACCGGTAGTAATATAATAATTATATTAAATCCTAGCTAAATACCGTGAAACAAAAACCACATTAACAAAAAGAAAGTAATAGCAAAGTTGAATAAAAATGGCCCAGTTAAACGTCTAACATTTGAATGGGAACCTGCCTTCATAAAATAGGTAGCTTTGAGCTATTCTGGCTATTATAGCACATTTTCATTTTAGAAAAGTTTTAATTGCTTTTCTTTTTATTTGATTTATTAAAAATAAAGTCTATGACCTACTCTATAATACAAAATATAAACTAGCTTTGGCCTGTGGCTGTGCTCACGGGAACCAATTATCGAGATTAAAAATATTCTATCTCGTAAGCGGAAGCAAACTTTTTGATTTCGGATTTGAAATAATCTGCTTGCATTTGATAACCCAATTCTTGAGAAAGGTTACAGGCTATTTAACATCACGCTAATACTTAAGCGCAAAGCAATAACAATAAAGTGACACGGGATAAAATCCAAATCAAATCCGCAGGATATAAGCGGGAAAGAACTAGTCAATTGTACATATATTTTATGATGGACAATAAAGCATATAATAATTCTTCTTCTTAGCGTGTCGATAGCAATCTAAATTGTGTCGGCCCAGAACCTAGCTACGAGTTTTGCATTTTCATTAGCGTCCATAAGTTCCCCTAAGGTGCAGGTATCAGGGCACGCGGGACATGATATTAAGTGCCCCATGGTTTGTGGCTTAGCACCACATTTACACTCCAGGTTGGAATCGTCTATAAATCCCCACCTAAACAGGTTTTTTTTTTTATACTACTTGGGTGGCAAACAAGCATAACGTATTCTTTGCTTCGACCAACCTGAGTCCGAAGTCGGTTTAAAGACTTCCAGGTTAACCAAGGTGTCTCATGTCATGTTCATATAATAATTGGGAACAGTTCTTTTTTCCGACATAAAAGTAGCCTATGCGGTATTCCTGACTATATCCTATCTCTGTGCCAATTTTCATCTAGACCCGATCAGCCGTTTTGCCGTGATTGAGTAAAAAAATCATGCACCCAAACTTACGCATTTATAATATCAGTAAGATATATAAATAAGACGATGAATGGAACATTTGGCATGAATACCGTTAACTAACCACTCGCGCTATCATTCAAGTGTATATACAAAAATTAGCCGAAATTATTACCACTGGCGCTCAATCCTCTTTGAGCAAACATTACGCCACTCTCGCTAAACATGAATGAAGGGCAAACCCACTATCTCATTCATATTATAGATAAGGACTTGATTGTCAACACAAGAATATAAACATTAGACGTAATATTCAACGAATATATAAAACTACCAGTTTTATTACTTTTTTGATTGGCTAGATGACCTGTGTGTCTCGTGGTTAGTGACCTTGACTGCAAAACTGGAGGGCGTGTGTTTGATTTCCACAGATGATAAATCTTTGGGTGATGAATACGATAGTTTGTCTTGATTAAACTATAATAATACGTGTATATTTGAATATAAGTATTTGTACCAGTTGTATGGTTGCTATAGTACAGGCTCTGCCTTGTTTGCGAACTTATAGATACGTCCCAAGAAATTATAGATAAATAACGTAATATTTTATATACAAATGTCACCCCATTCCATCCCGAGGGTGTCGTAATCGACTAAGGGTGTAGTTATAGAGACAATGTCCACTGCAAGAGAAGGACAACTGAAAATAAAACCCTATACCAACCCATCTGGCCAGCGTGGTATAGTAGGCTAATATCTCTCCAAGTATATGGAGGAGACCCGTGCCCAGCAGTGGGACGTTTATGGGTTGTGATGATGAACGTAATATTTTAACGAGTACCTAATACAAAAAATATACGATACTAACCGCTTCCGGCGTCGCCCGCGCTTACAATCCCACGGGAATAATCTATCCATCCAGACAAATTTCACAAAAATCTGTTTTGGTGTGATTGAGTAACAAATATCCACTAATCCATCCAAACTCTCACAATTATAATATTACGAGTAGTAGGCATAGATTACAGGTAAAGAAGCGCCATTATAAAATTTCAGCGCAAGATGAAATGTGTGTAAGTCAAATTGTTTAGATTATATTTAGAGCGGGCTGCACTCAGCTGGGCGAGATCTCAGTTAACAGCAGATTGAATCATAAAGCAACATTGACGTCATCCCATAGCTCTACTGTATCGACTTTCAGGCAAAACGTTAGCGAAAGTGCCCACAAGATAAACACATAGCTAGCCAACTATGAGTCGAACACAAATAGGTACTACAATAATGGTTTAAATTAAATTTATGGTCGTAGACGCCCACGAATTTGCGTTGTGAAGGGAAAACGTGGAATAAATATATTCTTAGAACTCTTATACACAAAAACAAATATTACAAAATATATCACAATGCGGACTAACGACAAGAGAGATAGGCCACTATACTAGCGAGCAAGCCCGACTAGGGAAGGACCTCCACCTTACAGAATACCACAGCCAAATAACTACACATAGCGGTGTAGTTGTGTTCCTGTGTGTGCGTACAGGTATCCTGATCAGGAAGCGTATCCAGCGCTCATTTAGGTATACGTTTTGTAAGAAACGTATTTCTTTCCCAGGAATACTTCCATCTTAAAGCCCTGGTGTAAAAAATGGGTTGGCACCACGCAAGTGATATCTCTGGTATTGCAAGTGTTTATAGGCCACGGTAACTGCTTAACATCAGGCGGTCGTATGCTTGTTTGCCACTCAAGTAGTATAAAAAAACGTAATCAAGATTGCAGGCGGCTGGCTGACAAGGTCAGCCCAAGAACGAGATGGTGATCATGATGATATATCCACATTATATCAAAATACGAGTATAACGCACCGAGTTATATTTTTACCCGTTTTAGAAATGACTGCTCCTCTGCTAGATAAGTGGCTTATACGGTAGTCGAATCAAAAAGTAAAAAAAAAAACAAATGTATGGGATTTGACGTAAGTCTACGATATAATGTCGTAAACTTACATCAAATCCTATACATTTTCTTTTTTGACTTTTCGATTCGACTATAGCTTATGCCACTTGTCTAGAGGGGCTGGTATGTTGGTGATCCGGGTTAGTCGACATGTCGCCTTCTTGAAATCTTGCCCGCAGGCGAGATGTACCCTCTTGCCAGATTTTAAGACCATACGTAATAAGTGGGCCAGTTATACCCCAGAATATCCACTAGGAGTCAAGTGGGCATTGCCTGACTGCTAAGCCGGCGGTCGTGGGTTCAATTCCCACACTGGACTAAACTTTGTGTGATCGATAAATGTTGGTTCCCTATGATTAATAACATGTAAGTGATACCTCTGGTTTCGAAAGCTTCCATAGGCTACGCTACTGCTTATCATCAGGCGGGCCGTCTGCTCGTTTGTCACCTAAGTAACATTATTTAAAGTTTGAAAAATTAATTACATGGTTTAGGCCATAGTTCACGCACACGTGAATCAGACATGTCTTTAGAATTTCTTCTAAGATATGTATGTGGGTTTTTCTTCTCGATGTTTACCTTCACCGTTAGCAGATAGTAAATAATTAGTACTTATAAACTTCACATAGTGAAATTTACATTGATACTGCCACCCGGGGTCGAACTCACCTCTTAATTTTTTTAAATATTCGGTCAACTAACAAAATATGTTATCAGTAATACATGCTTCTAAAAATTTTACTATTAAGTGACAATTAATAACAGGTTAACACCACATGGTAATGGTAATGTAATTTATTAAATATGTTAGTTTATGTATATACACATATTATAGGGGAGTTATTTGAGGAAAACTCGCACTATGGATTGAAACTGTTTATCCTTGCATATTACACAGACAGGTTGGATATAGGTGGTAAGATACAGTTCTGAACACTAGACAATTACTTTCTAAATTAAACCAATAAATGTAACGCGGCGCAGCCGCGTGCGGTTCATGATACTAACTATTTTGACACTAATGACATTAATTAATATATTTGGAGGGAAGGCGGCGCTCGCGCTGAGGGTGGGACAGTAGCGTACGCTATATCCTCCCCCTCCAAGTCGGTGGAAGACTTTGGAACTGACTTGGGAACTGAATTACGCGGCCTTCCTTTCTTTCTAGGATGAAGAACTACATCAGAATCACCGACATATGGTGATAAGAGACTGGCATGATACTTGCCGCGGGGCGAGTTATCCTTGTCTACAACCTCAAAAGTGGTCGTGGACACAACTTTACTAATGCGATAAGGGCCTTCACGTCTCGGGGCGAACTTCTGAGTAAAACCTTTTGCTGCTTGACTTAAACGATGACTCTCCACGAGCACGAGTTCGCCCACCTGGTACTTAGGTCCAGTGCGACGGTCTTTATCAGCTGTATCCTTACGGATATCTTGTTGGCGTTCAACTCTCCATTTTACTTCCTGTAAGTCGTGTACGAAGTTGCGCAGGTAAGGAGTTATTTGCGGTACATAATTTTCCTGGTCAACGATCGTTCGTAGATCGTTTTCTATATCCACCGGGGACCGGAACTCACGCGCAAAAGTTAGATAGGCGGCTGAGTGTCCAGTGGCTTGGTTAAACGCAGTATTAAGGGCGAATCTCACAGCAGGCAAGACTTCAGGCCAACGACGATGTTCTGGATCGATCAGGATCGCCAACATCTGTTTCATTTCTCGATTCTTCCGTTCAGCAGGATTGGCTTCTGGATGATAAACAGGCGTCAAGTTTTGCTTAACATTGAGGACATGCATAACCTTTTGCATCACTGCTGATACAAACTGCATACCGTTATCTGAAATAACTCGTCGGGGTAACCCGTATCTCATAAAAATTTCTTCAATTAACACCTTAGCACAAATTTCCGAGTTGGCCTCTACCAAGGGAAAAAGTTCAACCCATCTGCTCGCAGTATCCTCGATTAAGAAGATCCATTTCTCTCCTTTACTGCTTTCGGGCAGGGGACCGAATAGATCCATGGCAAGAACTTCAAATCGTTGCTGAGGAACAGGTGTCTGCAGTAAGCCAGCCGGTTTCAGGTTGGTAGGTTTAAACTTTTGACACAAATCACAAGTCTTGAGGTACTTAGCAACATACTGGCGCATGTTGGGAAAATAAAACCTCTCTTTGATTCTTTTCAGAGTGCGCTCTAAGCCCAAATGTCCAGCTGTTGGTGCGTCATGAAGTTCCTTCATAATTTCGGCACGCATAGTCTCTGGAATAACTAATTGTGGCTCTTCGGATTCACAATCCGGATCGAAGCGAAACAACACTCCTTGAGCGAGATAATAGCCTCTGTCTGTCCATCGAGCGGCGGCATCATTGTCTTCGAAGTCGGTAAGTATCTTTTTCAGGTCATGATCTTCGAGCTGAGCTGCGCGGATCTCCTCGGAGCTGCGATGAGGTAAGTCAACGGCAACTGGACAGATATCACAAGTGGGACCGTCATCCGTAGGTGAATAGCATACAGGACGACTTAGAGTATCGGCCACCACATTAATTTTTCCGGGAGTGTATTCAACATTTAGGTTGTAAGCTTGAATTTTCAGAGCCCATCTAGCAAGACGACCGCTAGGAGCCTTTAATGAAAGCAGCCACTTTAAAGGCTGATGATCTGTTGCAACGCGAATTTGGGCGCCTTCGAGGTAACCTCGAAACTTCTCAAGTGCCCACACCACAGCTAGAGCTTCTCTTTCCGTCGTGGAATAATTGCGCTCTGCTGATGTCAATAACCTACTTGCATACTCAATAGGCCTCTCCGACTTATGATCTGGTCCTTGCATGAGCACAGCGCCGATGGCATACGAACTAGCGTCTGTGCGCAGTATAAAAGGTTCTCCAAAGTCTGCCTGTCGCAAGATGGGGCTGGTGGTAAGTCTTCGCTTGAGCTCTTCAAAGGCTTTTGCCTCATTTTCTCCCCATTTCCAGGGCTTATTCTTCTTGGTGAGGTCAGTGAGATGCCGTGCAACTTCAGAAAACTGAGGGATGAACTTGCGGAACCATGCACAGGTTTGTAAAAAGGTCCTTAATTCCTTCAGGTTAGTAGGCGGCTCCATGTCCATCACGGCTTTGACCTTAGACGGGTCGGGTTCTATGCCGTGGGCGGAGATCACATGACCCAGGTAAGTCACCCTTTCTCTGGCAAAAACACACTTTTGTCTGTTAGCTTTCAGGTTGAATTGACGTAGACGATCAAATACTTGCTGTAAATCACAAAGATGAGAAGCTAGGCTGTCAGATATGACCCAAATATCATCCAGGTAGGTAACTACCGTTATATCCTTAAGCCCAGATCTGAATCTATCCATCAAACGTTGAAATGTCGACGGAGCGTTTTTAAGCCCAAAAAGCATACGTCGGAATTGAAATGTTCCGAACGGCGAAACAAACGCAGTCTTATGTTTATCTTCTGGAGCAAGATAGCACTGAAAGTAACCAGATCTTAAATCAATGGTTGACATAACACAACCACTTTGTGTTGAAGAGATGATGTCGTCGATCAGGGGCAGCGGATACTTATCCGTACGCGTCACTGCGTTTAATTTCCTATAATCGACGCAAAATCGAATTTCCCCATTCTTCTTGGGTACTAGAACGACCGGCGAGGTCCATTCCGATTCAGCTTCTTCTATTACCTCTTCTTCTAAAAGCTTGTCTATTTCAGCTCTCATTATCTCCTTCTTCGCAGGAGACACACGATAAGGTGGCGTAGAAATAGGCGCGGCATTCCCCGTATCGATCCTGTGAATGGCAAAGGGAGGGGGAGCTCCCCCTGCACTAAAGACATCTATATTATCTTTCAGGAGTGCAGCTAATTTTTCCTTATCAGCTGATGATAGGAGAACGCCCTCGCATTCGCGGAGGTCTACTGTAGAACTACAAATAACGCGATCATCATATTCGTATTGCAAGTCGTGAAAACCCGTATCACGCAACATATACCTATTATTCTGAAAATCAAGTATCATGCCAGCATCTTCAATAAAATTCATGCCTAGTAGAGTGTCAGTGGCACCAGGTAATACAATAAACATGGTTGGTATAACTAAGTTGCTAATATGAACATTTACTCTAGCCACATCTAAATTCTTAACATAACTTGTACCATCAGCTAATTTAATTTCAGTATTAACAACATCAAACTTTTGACCATTATTAATCAGGTGATTTCTTAAACTAACACTAGCAATTGATTGCTTAGCACCAGTATCAACTAACACTTTAGCACTTGCACTAAAAATTGATATATTTAATAGAGGACGGCCACGAGCATCTTTAGGCCGTAACCCTACTGTTGACACTGACTGGAAAGATGCTGATGTCTTTGGCAGCAATGATGATGCAGATTTACATTTTTGGCAGTTAGACCTTATCACTCCAGGAGTACCACATCCGAAGCAAACTATCCTTTGCTCAGTACTCTCCTCTTTGGTTGGAGATGAGACATTATCTAATTTATTTCTTGTTTTTAAACGTTGGCACTCTTCTTTTGAATGTCCAAATTGTTTACAATAATTACATTTAGATCTGCTTTTGGTAGACTCAGAAGATGAAGGTTTGGAAGGGGCACTTGATGTTGCAGGAGCAGATGAGACACTCACAGTTGAATCAGTGCGAGTGGAAGTGCGACCCTCATCAAATAAATCTTCCACTCTTCGAGCAAGCTGCAAAAGCTCTGCAAACGTCTCAAAAGCATCTCTAGATACTTTCTCTCTTATCCTTTTATTTAAAAGGCCATAAACCATGTCAAGCTGACTTGATGTTGACAGTGAACCTGCAGGTAGTTGTGCTAGTAAGGCCCTTGCCTTGCAAACAAAAATATCAGTACTTTCTTTACATTGTTCTTCTTTGAACAGCTCTCTATATATACGATGAGGAGGCAGCCGTGGTCCATAGGTTTGTCTAAGACAGTCTAAGGCATCTGTCCAAGAAGCAGTGTCTCTTTTTATTCCTTGCCACCATGTGGCTGCGAGTCCTGTTAATAACATGGGCAGACCCCTCAATGCGATGTCATCATCCATGGAGACACAGTCTTTATAAACCTTAATGGCTTCAATGAAAGCTAATACGTCACTGCCCTTCGCTCCATCAAAGCGATGACTGCATTTTGAAAAATTTCCAACAAAAGCCCCTTCACGTACATATGAGGGACTGGCAGTGGCAGTTGTTTGTGTCTGTAGCGATAGAATTAATTGACTTAGCTGTTCCGGTGTAAGCACAATAGGAGTAGCAGCAGCATGAGCAGACGGCGGCGCGTGCGGCATGGCCGGCACGTGCACAGGTGATGGCAGCGCGGCAGGCGAGCCCGCCGGCAGAACGGGATCAGCGGGCGGAGGGTTATGCCGGGCGGCATTACCTTCACTGCCCGAAAGCGGCGAAGACAGCGGCGAAGACGGCGGCGAATGCTCGCCACCATGATCGTGCGAAGCAGCAGGTGCTGCTGGTCTTTGACCACTGGCACTATTCGTGCGTGATCGCGTTAACACCATGATTGCGACTGTTCAATATACAACGCACTGTTACGATTACTTGTACTATATGCTATATTACACACAATGACCCGAATGTCTTAACATGTTTTTGTAACTTGAACAAAGTTTGATTTAAAAGTCGTTATGAAAACTTGAAATTGTCTCTGAACTGTATCTGTCAAAAATCGAACTTTTTTTGGCGCGTTAGCTTGTTCGTTATTGATTTGACCTTGAACACGATCTAACCTGAACCGGTATCGTAGTTAGTACTTACTTAGGTACAAGAATGAGCAAATGTGATTTTGAGCTATATTAACAGTTCCAATAGATGTAAGAATGTCACTGATATGCCGGGCTACACTGCAAAGACCACAAATTGTATCGTAGCAATGTAAAACGAAAGTTCGGCGGTACGTTGGGCGTCACTTATAGGGGAGTTATTTGAGGAAAACTCGCACTATGGATTGAAACTGTTTATCCTTGCATATTACACAGACAGGTTGGATATAGGTGGTAAGATACAGTTCTGAACACTAGACAATTACTTTCTAAATTAAACCAATAAATGTAACGCGGCGCAGCCGCGTGCGGTTCATGATACTAACTATTTTGACACTAATGACATTAATTAATATATTTGGAGGGAAGGCGGCGCTCGCGCTGAGGGCGTAGGGATGGGACAGTAGCGTACGCTATAATATATGTTTTCTTATTTTTATTAAATTTTACCTGTACTTTTATAATCCCGAGTTCAGACTCAAATGCACCTACTACGTATTATCTCTGCATCACCCTTTTAGTTGACTGGTAGAGAATGCCTCTGGCATTAAGTCCGCCATTATACATTTTGTGTATATGAAGTTTAAATAAATAAACATGGTCAAATTATAGAGTAGGTACAATTTAAGAGAAAATCTCTTGCGTGCAAATCGGTTACTTTCCCTCTCGGCTTTCGCTAGTGTGTTATGCTAGATCTCAGTGGCGTCGGATTCCTTATTTCGGGTAGCTTGAGGAGAGCTTAGAAACTGTTATTAGGTAAAATAAACTATATTGTACATAATTATTAACGCGTGTTCACTACTGCCCTGTCGGTTCGTGACTGCTTACATGGCGACGCAGCGCCGCGCCGTGTCGCTTACTATAAATGCTATATCAGCACAGTGTGCCTACAGGTACGTATAAATTGCACAAAATGAGTTGGAATCAAACTTCACGCGGCTACCACCACATTTATAAGGTATAGATTTCATTAAACTTAGTCCAAAATACTAAAGTCTGTCAGAAGCATTCAAACAAGAAGTTAATTTGGTAATATAGTTTACAAACCAACAAGCTCGTAAAGTTCATACCATCTACCGCTTCAGATTGTGTTTATTATTTACATTATAATTTTATATTGTAAACAACAATCAGCCGCCGACATATCATCGTCATTATATTATTGTACCAGTAATGACTACCTACCCCAATGGGAGACGGGCGTGATGATATGGATGTATGTATGTTCTTAACTGTTAACTGTGGCTTCTCTATCGCAATAGTGCACCTACTGTAAAGATAGACGTAAGTGTGGTTGGAAATAAATAAAATAAATAAATAAATGTTTATACCAGCAGGTATAAACGCTGGAAACGGCAAACGCTAGAAAGCGCTAGTGGCCAAGTGGAAAAATTACCGACTTGCACGGAAGAGGTGTCAGTTCGATCCAGGGTGGCGGTAACAATGTAAATTTCACTTTATTAAATTTACATACACTAATCAATGATTATCATGTCTTAGAAGAATTTCTAAAGACATGTCTGATTCACCAAACCCACGTTAGGCCAGCGTGTGTGATTTATGACCTAAACAATTTAATAAATTAATTAAAAAAAACTTCTTAGATGACAAACGAGCAAACGGCCCGCCTGATGGTAAGCAGTCACTGTAGCCTTTGGAAGCTTTTAAAACAAAAGAAAGAAACAACATTTATGTAGGTAGACACATTAGGTCACCGTGTATGAATTAAGGCATAAACCCTCTCTTTCTCTTGACAGAGGAGGGTCCCGAGCCCAAAAGTGGTAGGTACCTATCTGAAGAATCCTCTATACCTAAAATAACTTCGCATTTATAGTTCACTTATAACAGATACCTATCATAAATTTAATATTATTTGTTACGAGTAGGTAAATAGAATGGTTATAAATTTATGATTAATTTGCTAAGAGGTTCTTGTTCGCTTCGAGACAATCAGTACCTTGAATATTATATTATATTGATATAAGGGTATCAATTAGATACATCAAATACCTACTTGAGATGTCAGTGGTAGACTGTTTTATAATGTTTAAATATTAACACAATATTAGGTATGAATGTATGTTAACTTAAGAGAAAAGTGAATTCTTTTACAAGTGTAACAGAGTTTTCATCAATGTCCTCCTAACCGAATTCCTCTCTTTAGGGCTAAACTCGTCGGAGGCTAATGATCAGCGCCAGCGATGTTAGGTATTGTGCAGTGCACAAATGTGTGGTTAAACACAGGTGCACTTTTTATTCCCTCTGTGTCATAGTCCGATAGGACTGCAATCCGATATGAACGAAAGAGATCAGGCGTAGAACTAACGGCTTTTCCTACATGTTTTCAAAAACACCACACATTTTTTAATAGAAAAACCTTAATTTCCATTTTTGCACGACTATTTGAGACTAATGAGGCAGTTTAATAACCTAAATAAGCTACATAGCTTAAATGAAAAGCTAACGTGTTTTAGCATAGATTTAGCATATCGATAAGACGTACTAAGAACAGAAAAATGCAAATAGCCGTGTTTTTTTTTTGTTCACGGAATAAAAAACAGTTTCGCAGAATGATTTATTGTTGTTACAAATAGTTGGTGTGTGCCGCGGGCTTTGCTCTCATTAATTAACACCTTGTGTAAGCTATGGTAACAAAACAATTTATTATTTTGTTTATAATGCGATGTTATTATTATATTTTTGCGCAGTGGTGGCGAGGTCCTGGGTTTGATCCATTATGTAAAATACAATATTTATTTCTATTTTTTTCTTACTCGTGAGTACACAGAGACTTGGGACAAGCATTTAGGGATTATAATCGTAAAATTTTAGCCTCATGTGGGGACTGAACTCACAACACGCAGCCACGAAACCACTGAATCTACTGAACCATCCGTGCAGACAATTAAATCAAATTAGCTCCTATGTTTTGATGAACGTTTTCCAGAATTTTCAACTTATTGACAAAAGACTTAATAATCTATTTTGTTTGCGTGGGTAGGTATAAGAAAGGTAATAGTTTCAATAGGTACTCTCGTATCTCAATTCAATGAGACTTTTCAGTTAGAGGTTTGAGTTTTAGAGAGCTTTCTCGTGTTTTCTTCAAACGCTGCTTGATAGGGTAAGTAAACTATTGTCATACGAACAAATTCTACTATTTTCTTTACGTTGTTAGTGGTGAAACAACTTATCTGTATAATATGGGATTGAAGAGTTGCAGTTAAAAATATTGTTCCAGAGCCTCTAGACATTTGTTTTTTTGACTTTTCGATTCGACTATCGCTTCTGCCACTTGTCAAACTCAAACTCAAACTCAAAGTCATTTATTCATTTAGATCAAATACATGATACTTATGAACGTCAAAATAAACAAAAGTCAGCATATTTTTTCCTACGGCCAATTCGCTGACATGGGTAGGGCCTAGAGAAGAATTGGCAAGAAACTCTGGCTACTCTTTTTAATCGCCAAGGTATAATATTTACAATTTCGTATGAGTTACAATTTGAAGAGGGTACCAAAAAGGTTCGAAACCAACACACCATACCAAAAAAAGAAAATTAAAATTAAGAGATTAAAGTAAACAACGTATCACAATCACAATTTAGTATCTATCAGTATGGTAATGAGGCATCGTCTCTTTTTGTACATATAAAAGCATAAGGTGATCACATTGTACACTAAGTGAAATTACATAAACTATATTTTAAATTTGAAAGAGAATCATGCCAAGGTTGACATGAAATCAATAAAAGAAACAAAATAGTAAGATCACGAAACACCTCTATTGACAATGATCACTTAAATTTAATAATTACAATATTAATCCTACAATCAATTAGCAACTTTTCCCCATGACGTTTTATCGCTTAAGAATTCATTAATAGTATAGTATCCCTTTCCTAAAAAATGACTCTTGACAGTTTGTTTAAATTTCTGTAAAGGTAAATTCATTATTTCATTGGGCAGTTTGTTATAAAAACGTACCCCGAGCCCCGCAAACGAGTTATGGACTTTGTGTAAACGATGATACGTACCAACTAACTTGTGTTTATTTCTAGTATTAATAGCATGAATATCGCTGTTTTTCGAATAAAGATGTATATTTTGTTTAATGAACATTATATTTGCAAATATATATTGAGATGCAACTGTTAGAATACCTATTTCTTTGAATCGTTCTCTCAGGGAAACACGTGAACCTAAATTGTAAATTGAGCGTATAGCTCGCTTCTGAATAATGAATATGGTTTCAATGTCAGCAGCCTTACCCCATAGCAATATGCCATAGGACATGACGCTGTGAAAATAACTAAAATAAACAAGCCTTGCGGTTTCGACATCAGTAAGTTGCCTAACCTTACTAACAGCGAAAGCAGCAGAACTGAGTTTTCCCGCGAGACACGATATTTGGGCGCCCCACTGTAGTTTACGATCTAAAGTTAATCCCAAGAAAACTGTTGACTCAACAAGCGAAAGTGTTTCATTATTAATGATAAGATTTGTGCTAGTACCTCTTACGTTTGGCATTGTAAATTTAATGCATTTAGTTTTCTTAGAATTCAGCAATAAATTGTTCGTAGTAAACCAGTCCAGGACTTCCGCGAGCGAACCATTTACAGCATCAAAGTTGGTTTCTTTACGGTCTACTTTAAATATTAGAGAGGTGTCATCTGCAAATAGCACTATGTCGCAGAAATCCTGTACAAAGAAAGGCAAATCATTTATGTAAACTAGAAAGAGAAAAGGCCCTAGAATTGAGCCTTGGGGGACGCCCATTGCTACAGGTAATCCCGAAGACCTATTTCCATTTATATTAACGAATTGCACTCTCTCACTAAGGTAGGCGGCAATAAGATTAAGTGCATCGTCCCTAATGCCGTAATGGCTAAGCTTTCGCAGAAGCGTATTGTGTTCAACGCAGTCAAATGCTTTTGACAGATCGCAGAAGACACCAATTGCATCCATCGAATTTTCCCAGGCGTTAAATATATGCTTTAATAGTGTAACACCTGCGTCTATAGTAGAGCGACCCTTTGTGAAACCATATTGCTCATTGTGTAATAGATTATTATAATTGAAGTGACTCTCTAATTGCTGCAGTATTATTTTCTCAAAAATTTTGCTAAGTGACGGCAATATCGATATAGGTCTAAAATTACTAGGGTCGCTTTTAGATCCGTTTTTAAATAATGGTATCACCTTGCTGTGCTTCATTAAATTGGGAAACACACCTGCATCAACGCATCTATTAAAAATTGCAGCTAGATGTGGAGCTATATTAAAAATAATATTTTGTAACTTAACAGAAATTCCCCATAAGTCAGCAGTTTTTTTTGAATTGAGCGACTTAAACACTTTCATTATGTCATTGGGGTTTATATATTGAAAACTAAATAGGACGTCACACTCTTTCACACTCCGCCTAACCAAGGTTTCAGCTTTGACTGGACATGAATCTAAGGCGCTAGTAGTTTTTACTGGTATGTCAATAAAAAAGTTATTAAACGTTTCAGCTACGTCTGTACTGTTTGAGATAACATTATCATTTATATTTAATTCAAAATTGTTATCCCGTATCTTAGCCCGACCAGTCTCACTATTAATAATGTTCCAAGTAGTTCTAACTTTATTGTCGGACTCCTTAATTTTGTTACTTAAATACAAGGACTTGGCAGCTGCACATGTCCTTTTAAAAGTTTTAGAATAATTTCTAACATATTGAATAAAAGCTGGATTAAAATTACATTGTTTCATACCATAAAGTTCATATAATTTATCTCTACTTTTGTATATTCCAGATGTTGCCCAGTCGCAAAATTTGAGTTTAGTATTGGTGCAAATCGTTTTAAGTTTAAATATTGAGTTAAATTCTGATTGAATGATATTAAATAATGACTCGTATAGGTCGTCGGGATTTTCCTGGCTTAGATCAATATTAGTGACCCTAGCGGCAATATTCTCATTAAAATGTTTTAGGCGAACAGAGGTCATTGGCCTAATGTGATCTTATTCACTTTAGCAGTTGTACCTAAAGGAAATTCAGCCTTTTGCCCGCAATGATCTGAAGTTAAGTCACTTAAAATGATCTTATTTAAGTACTCACAGTTGCAGAATATATTATCTAAACATGTGGCAGAATGAGAGGTAATTCTTGTTGGTTCTAAAAATAAATTATCTAAATTAAAAGACTTAAATAAACTAATCAATCTAGTACAGTTTTGTGACTGCTCGAGCAAGTTAACGTTAAAATCTCCACATACTATTACCTGCTTTTTACCATAGCATATACGTTTTAATACATCTTCCATAACAGTTTCAAATAGGCTGAAATCACTCTGTGGTGGTCTATATACACACACCACAACATGTTGTTGAAGCTCCACGCAGGACAATTCAACAGTGCGCTCGATAGAAAGATCCGCTATGTCTTTACGTTCCTTACAATTAATATTATTACATACATGTATAGCCTTCTTTCTTACGAACGCACTTACTACGGAATAATATTCGTTATTGAATAATAATTCATTGTTTTTTACCCAATGTTCAGTAAGACACAATATTTGTACATTGTGTTCTTTCAAAAATAAATCTATCTCTAGCTCCTTGCCGGATAAGCCCTGAATGTTCTGATGAACTAAACTAAATGTCTGCCTATCCATTGTCACATCTATTAGTTTAAACTAACAGATGTGTCAGTAATCCTATTAGTAGTGATACTACTACTATGCTCTACTGTCTAGAGGGGCAGATCTTTCTCCAGTCTATTCGTCGATCGGATTGCCGTCCCATCGGACTATGTGAGTGAACGAATATTGTAGACGTACATTTATGTAAACACTTGTATGTTGTAGCGTTAATGAGTAGCTAGCATTTCTTGCCAATTCTTCTCGAGGTCCTACCCTTGTCAGCAAATTGGCTGTAGGAAAATAAATATTTTGACGTTCATAAGTATCATGCATTTGATCTAAATGAATTTGAGTTTGTACACTAAAATTATATCCCACGCAGCTGTCTAGTCTCTAGTACTTGAATGACGCAAGTGAGCACTAAGAAGGGATTTTGAGAATTAAATCCGTAAACGGTTAAAAATTGTTTATCCCATTTGAATTTGAGGTGAGTTGCAAGTTTATAATATGTATGTATTGAAAAAATAAATATATAATGGCTGTTGCCCGCGGCTCCACCCACGTGGATGTCGGTTATCGCGATTAAAAGTATTCTATATCCTTCCCCAGGATACCATCTATCGCCTAACCAAATATCATTAAGATTTGTTCGAACGTTTAGTCGTGAAAGAGTAACATACAAGCAAACAAACTACAAACATTTCGCATTTATAATATAAGTATACATAGATATGGTAACCAGTTATCTGGCTACCATAGTAAAGAATCATATATAATGATTAATAATATTACATAGACGACAGATAAGGTATTATATACTATGTTCAGGTGTAAATATCATCATCTCAGCCAAAAGACGTCCACTGCTAAACATAGGCTTCCCCCAAGGATTTCCACAACTTTCGATCCTGAGCCGACTTTGTCCATCGGTTGCCCGCAACCTTTACCAGGTAGTCGTTCCACCTTGTTGGAGGCTTGCCAACGCTTCGTGTAAATATAACGGTGAATAAATCAGCGTTGTCTCGACCTTGTCGTTTGATTACAATATTCCAGAACTACCCCAAAACATATACAATCAGTTCTGATTGGATTGTATACCTTGTTATACAACGTGACACTCTGCATACATATCACTGAATTGTGAATAACTTTATTTAATAACTGACATGTTGGTACGTAATGTCGACACAGTAACACTTAGCCTGGCCCGGGAATCGAACTTAGAACCGTACGATCTATCGCTAAAATAATCCCAAGTAAGACAAAGATTCTTAATATTTATATTTATTTATTTATATAGGACAACCAACAAGGTATACACCATACAGCTTCTTAGGACTAGTACTTATATCTAGTGTTTGGTGCTACCTACGCCACGGCATGCATTATATCTTTAATAATATTATAAATCCAAAAGTAACTCTGTTTCTATGTATGTTTGTTTGTTACCTTTACACTACTAAATGGCTGAAAGAGATGAAATTTGGCAAGGACATAGATGGTGGTATCTTGGGAAAGGTTATAGTATACTTTTATCGCGATAACCGAGATACATCAGGGCGAAGCCGCGGGCAACAGCTAGTGTTTTCATAAAATATACACTTCAGTCACGTCCTTTTAAATTAGCTGGAATTTGGATTAAATATTACTTCTATAACGTTTTGGAATCGAGATAGCTCAAACGATAATAAACACAGCTTTATAATTTACTGACTATAATAATAGTTGTATAATATCATATTTCTAGCCCTTATTTAAAATGAAACCCTTAAAAATGTATGTAAAAAAATAACAGCTGTAGACTGCTAAGAGAGATATATAGAATACTTTGTATTCAAGCGACAGACATTTGGTGTAGCTCAAAAGAGATTAACAACGTAATTATATTTACTAAAGGTTGTCCAGTGGTCGAAATTTGACCGTTAATCAAATATTTTTTTACTTCTTTTAGCATTCCTTCTCTGTGTAAACTTTTTACCAAATATCACACTTCTCCGTGCGCGCAATATGCTTAAAGAGGGGTACAAAGCTTTTCATTATTTTATTTTTATCATTGAAATAAATTGGATATTTAATTTACAATTCGCCATAACCCCTGTACGACAGGTAGCAGTTCAGTTGTGCCTCTTGTCCATGGTCCATGAGTAGTTATTAACATCAGATGGGCCATTGGTGATTATATATCTATAACGATGCATCAATTGACAATTTTATAATAATTTTATTTGGCAATTTTCTTTTCAATATTCGTAATCATAAAAACAAGGTTTGTATGTAATTCTTTTATTTTTGGAAAATTGACGGGGAAACTCATATATTTATATGGTATATTTTTATGAAAATTTACGTTCAGTTTGAAGTAAATTGCACCTACGCGGGAAGAAAACCACACTGTATTGCCTACAGAATAGAATAGAGTGATGTAGA
Source organism: Trisateles emortualis (assembly GCA_947095525.1). Lineage (NCBI taxonomy): Eukaryota > Metazoa > Arthropoda > Insecta > Lepidoptera > Erebidae > Trisateles > Trisateles emortualis. The sequence goes on along the minus strand of OX352736.1, from coordinate 7,851,260 downwards.
TAACATTGCGTACAGATAACGTGGAATCCAGCTTAATTGTCATTGATAAGACAACGAGAACGTTACAAGAGTGTGTCTTCTGAGCTTAGTAACACCAAAGAAAGTTTATACGAAACATTACGAGTATGTTTGACGCCGGCATTACGCACACATCTCACAATGATTGATGGTAAACAAACAATGTACGGAAACATCATCGTGAAGCTATATTTTGATGGCTATGACTTCATATTCAAAACCCATATGACTCTGTGTACTGTGTAATAATTTAAATCTAATCTGCTTTAATCAAAGGAGATTTTACCGACCAGATGTTTCTTTTTACTTTTTTAATTATATATACGAGTAGGTTACTGGCGTTGTGGGTGATAATACATTATATTAGATTTTTTACCCCTGACGCGTGGCGTCGAGAAATAGTGTTTGTGGCGTTGTAGCAGTATATGTGTGGCAGTGTAGTCTATTGCCTTGAACTGTAAACTCAAACCTATAAAATATTTTTGTCTCATTAATTCAAATGTCTATCAAATTTCACGACGTTCAGATCAATTATACTGGAGATATCGTCAATACAATATACACTAGTTGACCCGGCAAACGTTGTTTGGCCATTTAAGGGCCACCTATTGTGGCTATTATTCTAGACCACCTAGGGATATAAAAAATAGCCTACGACCTATTCTCAGACTTACCAAATATACACAAACATATTTATACAGTCGATTTATAAGGCCAAGCCGTTTCGGAGGAGCTCGTTAACTTACACTGTGATACGAGATTTTTATATATTAGATACATACAAACGCCGGATCGATCCAGTAGACTCGTAGTTCAATCCTACTAATATTATATTACTATTTATATCCTACTCATAATCGGGGATCGAACCCACAACACGCTGCGCATTGGTAAATAGCGACGTAACCACTTAAGCCATTGAACCAACCGTGCAGTCTAATTTATATTTTTAAAGGTTTTGCGGTATTCCTTTTTAAAGGTTTCTTAGTTAGTTTTTAGCAATATTCCAGAAAGACATCATCAGTTTTATTATGATTGACAATAATATCACAGTGTAAAGACCTCTTTATACCTTCTTAATAATATTATAAAGAAAGATATTATAAGCTACCTTCATACTGAGCGGCGTGGCGCGCTGCGTTTAGTTTTCTTTCCATGTTTCTGTGTGTATTTTCTTATAGATTTCAAGTAAACTGGTCTCATGCTCTAGTGCCATATCTTGTTAGTTCAATTTCAAGAAATATCATTAATGCACTTGTCTTAAATTAGTTCGGACTAAATGTGCGATCAGAAAATATTGACCGTTTAAACTGTTTGCAGAATGATTGCTAGCCACAGTTGCCACCGCTCCCCACGCCCGACGTGCCGTATTGCCAGTTAACAGTAAGATAAATATAAACCCGAGGCTGTTCCCCATAAAAGCGTATTACCCCATTTTCTCCCCAAAATTTATCACTAAAGTAATGATTTTAAAATATTTTGTTATTATGCTTTTCTTCTCTTTAATATTTTAAATTTAACATAAACATAAACTGACTTATTTTAGACATTTAGTAACTCTAACAAATAAAAGAAAAACGAGATTACAATTTTTTTACGGAAAGTAGATAAAAGAACCATTTTGTTAGTCCAAGGATGTAGAAAAAAACTAAGTCCAATGAGTGACAAGAAGTTTCAGACTAGATTCCCAAGCCCAGCAAGCAATTTAGAAATCCTTATCAACCGCACGAATAAAGCGGCGCGGCGACATCTGTATTTAAAGAAAATCGACCTGTGGCGTAGAGTAAAACTGTCTGGCTAGCTATCGTAAACCAATAACAGTCAAGCGCCAAATCTCTTTTGTAACAGCAAAAGTTAGCTTAATGCTGACTGATTTCTCTTAAATGTTCTGAATTATGTTCTCAAGACAAGAAAGTCCTAGAATAATACGACCCTTGAGTTCAAATGTCGTAAAAGTAATTTTAACCAAAATCGACTTAAAATTTGGTCTAATCTATTTTGCGCGTTTACTGTTTTATCTCTAATAATATTATAAATTTGGAAGTTGCTCTGTCTGTCTTTTCAGGACTAAACAGCAGAACGGCTCTTTATAAAACTTGGCAAGGAGATTGAAGATATCCTGGGGAAGGACAAAGGACTTAGAGTACTTTTATTGTGATAAAGAATATCCACGCGGGCGGAACCGCGAGCATCTACTATTTTATGTACCTACGCATTTCTATACGTGAATACCTATAATTGTCTGTCAGTGAAATTTACTGATTTGTCTGCTGTGTTTAGCTGTAAGTCTTCCATAGAAATTAAATTAATTAATTTAAAAAAAAAACATGAGGGGCAGTCTTTGGGGACCGCCGCGCCGTGCCCGCCGTGCTTAGTAACTTGTGAATAGTATCGTCGAGCTATTAGTTCGTAGCGTTAGACGCGAGTTCCATGATTTACGAATAAGTGCACCTAAAAAGTGTCAAGGGTCAACGCGCCTGAAGAAGTTTTCACTTAAATAATTTATTTACTACCTACCTAATAAACAACTTCCTCATTCACCTCACTCCACTTAATAATCACAAAATGTTTGCTAACCATGTTACGTACGGACATCAAAGTCGTATACATTTAATTATAATGATGAGTTAAGACATTGTACTGCGGCAATGCTGGACAAATTTCCTGGAAAACTGTGTATTTCCTTCGTTTCGTGGTTCGAAACAAATGATAAATGGGGACTGTTCATTTAGTTGTATGTTTGTTTTTTCTTTTGAAACCTTATTATATTATATAATAATGTTAAATGTTACTTGTAACGAGTCCAAACACTATGGGACTACGATGTTGAGGAGTTCTCATGGCCAAGTTCCGACTGCATCATCAGACCCGCTCCATGGTTCCAAACTATTGAATTGTCACCGGACTAACACAAGTATACCAATAAAACATTCAGCTCTATAGGCAGAAAACTTACATACGAGCATGGCCTGAAAAAAAAATCCTAACTATTTGTTCTCTGTTGTTTTGAATCTATTTGTATGTATGTTTGTTTGTTATCTTTACACGACTAAAGGGCTGAACGGATCTTGATAAAATGTCACAAGGAGATAGATCCTCCTGGGGAAGGATAAAGGGTACTTTTTGTCGCGATAACGGACATATACGCGGGCGGATCCGTGAGCAATGGCTAGTCTCTTATAAAGTCGTGTTTAAGTTTTATACATTTAAACACCAGGGATCGATATGTTGCCGTCGTTTAAGTTAAAGAACAAGCTACAACTTAATATTATTCGCAAACCTTATCGCTGTGTACATCAAGTACAATTTCCTTTAGGACTAACTCAATTTACATCTAAATTCAGCTAATGCCGCCAGCCACAAAACGACTCGTTACTTAGAATAATTTACTTTAAGACTGAAAATACTTAAAATATTTACTCAATACCTCGCTCTTTCACTCGTTGAATATAATTTACTGAACAAATAATTACTAGAATTAAATATATATTGATAACATAAATGCGAAAGATTGGATGGATGGATGTTTGTCACTCAATCACGCCAAAATGGCTGAACAAATTTGGATCAAATTTATTACAGAGGTAGATTATAGTCTGGAATAGCACGCCTATGTGCTATTCCAGACTATAATCTACCTCTGTGATAAATACTTTCATTTAGGAAAAATCACTATCCCTGTGGGATTGTGTACGTGCGGCCAAAAACGCGGGTAGGAGCGTGGTTATCTAGCCATTAACACTGCAAGACGTGTTGTCCGTTCGATCCCCGCGATACATGGCTTGTTTCCGAAGTACGGGAGTTTTTAAAAAAGTAGCATTTAACGATTCATGCGGCTGGATTGTATTTGCCCCGAGATGGGTTTTGTGCTAAGTATTTAATTTATAAAAATATTGAATTCAAGTAATTTACTATACAAGAGTATTGGAAGCGACCATAGATAACTGAGATTGCTTATCAGGTGGTCTGTACGCTTTTATGTCACCGTACTACATTGATATACAAAAACTTAGGGTGTTTTGTATATGAATGCCGTAGTAGTATAAAAATGTAAAAACTCTTACTAATTTACACTTTTACTACTATGTTTTAAACCCTGGTCGAATATGTACCATACCGTAGGTATAATAATAAATTCAGACCGAGTTCACTAACTGCGCAAGACATATTATAATGCACAAGCGTGTGAGCAAACACAGAGGTGCACACACTATTCCTTGACTCTCATAAATGGGACAGCAATCCGACACTACCGGAGAGAAATCAAGCGCGGACCAATGGCTTTACATGGTTTTCGAAGCACGGTGGGATCTTGCTGTGTTTTTAAAAATGTTCACCCATCTACAGACCGACCGAGGCGAGCTTGCTTAACCTTGCAAATCTATCGATACGTGCCGCTAACACTTAGCTACGAGCACCTCACCGTTACCGATACCATAGTTACCTATACAACGACCTCAACCGTCTCCAAATTGGAGTCTAATACTCAAGTTATTGTACTTGAACCTTAAGAGTTAATCAAAAGGTTTCACTGCTACTTGGCCTTTGATGACAGCTAATACTTAAATTCACGGATTTAATCACATTTCCTTTAGAAATCGTGCACCGGCGACTCGAACCTCCTTAAAATAATTCATTAGTAAAAATTCTTCAAGCGGATCGTTCAATACTGAATAAAGCACTCATAAATTTAATTTAGTACACATGACTACCTTCATTCTTTTATACTTATATTTTAAAAAGGTCTATTATTTTATGCATACCAACTAATATTATTAATGCAAAAGTAACTCTGTTTGTTTGTTACCTTTACACGACTAAACGGCTGAACGAATCTGAATTAAATTTGGCTAGGAGATAGATGGTATTCTGAGGATATGCTAATAGCTTTAGTAATTTTGATTGTGCATTGACAGTCAGGACAAACGATTTAATATACTGTACGATAAATGACGTATGTATACAAATATATACTTTCACAGTAATCTTTCATTTTAACTCTTTCTCAAATTGATACATAAATCACTGTTATTAAGCACAGCTTTATAAGAAAAAAATTACTGTCGCTTAAACAATATTTTTTAAGTATGCTGAAACGCAATTAACGAGCGGACACAGACGGATATCATTTCACGAACACCCGGCCTCCGCTAACTACTATGACGGAAAGAAAAATGGGGCTCCATCTTATTAAATACCTTTTTTATTTTGTTTCTAATTGCATATAAAGTCTGTTTATATTTGGATTTTCAAATACAAAGAACACGTAAACTCGATACAACTATCTGTGGATTACATCAAATACTAACTCAATCGATATGCCACACAGACACAGTGATATGTCACACTCATAAGCCTTAATATTAGTGCTAAATAATGTTAATCAGAGTCATGACATGAAATATCTGCTCTGATATATACATATATCTATATATGACATGTATATAAAATACCAGACAGTAACACAATAACATTCGTAAATTCCCAAGTTCCCACGAAACGACCTTTTTTTTATACTACCAAAAAGGTGGAAAACAAGCATACGGCCCGCCTGATGGTAAGCAGTTACCGTAGCCTATGGACGTTAGCAACACCATCGATGTCACTCAATTTATTTCATAGAACTTTTTTTTTTAAAAACCGTAATTATAACTAATTCATTGTTGATAAATAGATAGATAGATAACTCTTTATTATACACCAAAATACATAAATTCTTACATAACATTTTAAAAGGTAATGTACAATGGCTGACCTTATCGCTAAAAGCAATTTCTTCCAGGTAACCTTACTTAAGATCACAGAAATAGATCAGAATTCTGATCTCTGAGCTTAGGATGGACAGAAAAGTTGGAATAATTACCAATCCAAAAACTTTTTTTTTTCGTTTGGTACCTATTTACCTAATTGTTGCTATTTGAACTTATTATATATAACATGCAAATATTTACATAATTATTTAATTATAATATAAATTGTAGTAGTTATGTAGCAGTATAAATAAAGCCGGACAATACCAATATTAAAGCACAGTTCATAACGTCTCTTGAGCGTGGTTATTGTCTCATTCAAAACGATTTATTATACGTTCCCAAAATACTAAATTGAAACAATAAAGTGACAGCCAGTGCTTTATTTTTATTTACCTACCTCTGAAAACCTCATAAATCTGGGCCATAGATAAAAATAAATTTAACCTTTATCCGCACAATTCCGACTAGAAACAGTGGAATATTTTCTAGATATTGCACATTTTTACAAGAAAATGCAATTACTTAGCGGCGTAGTAGGTCCCGCAAATAGCATCTAGATCAAATGGTGATAAATCAATTTATTAGTTTAGATGAGATCCTATAAATCTTTTTTTTTTTCAAAGCAATTTTGCAATTTTATACTTATTCGATTTGTTTATCAAACTAAGCATATAAAGGAATTCAGCACATCTATGCGTTATTTTTAGGAGAAGCTTTAGGAATAACATAAAAAGATTACTTCAAAATAACGGTCTGCCTGTTGGAACATCGGGATGACATGGTATCCACAAATTATTTTGGAAATCCGAGGATTACAAGGATAAAAACGTAATTGGGGGAAGCTAGTGCGTGACATAAGGTGGATATGAAAGCCAATCATACCCACACAGACTTATATGTAATTCTATTTGATCTTCATCATCGTAACATTCTGGTTTCATTATTTTATAACAATTTATTTATAACTAAAACAATTCCCAGAAGAGATCCCACAGAAAAAGTCATAATGGATGATGAATCATTTATAGTCTTACGATGTTATATCTAATATGACTAAAGTCATATTTTTGTCGAAATTGTGAATATGTTATGATGATGGAATGATAATTTGTAGGCAATTTGATTTTTATTCAATTTACAATGGAATGTTATTTATTTATACATAGGTATATAAGGAAGATTTGTCTACGCTACCTTCTGCTAACAATATTATAATAACGTCAGAAATTGTTATGTGCCACACACAAGCTCCGGAAGCTTAAGTGGTACTTTTATGTATGATTGTAATGTTTTATGTGAATGGTAATTAAAATAAATAAAATAAAAAATAATAATAATGTGATATAATTATTTTTAGCGAATTATCTAATGAAAAACAAAAAAGTGCATCACAATTACATTATAATAATAATGTGATCCATCCATATTCAGAGTTTGGTATCTAGTATTTGTGTACATGTAATTACTTCATAATGTTGGTCATAATAATGATGAAGATGTTAGAAAAAATTGCACTCGTGGACTCACTACGAGTAACCGCGGTACAGTCACATGTGTGTGTGGTTAGTTGGCGATCGAGAAGCGGTTGTTATAATGCTTCGCTACGTATGGGTTTTTATATATATATATATATATAGAGAATAATAACAAGACACCGCTGTGTGTAGTTATTTGACTGTGGTCTTCTGTAAGGTACTTCCTCAGTCGGGCTTGCTCGCTAGTATGGTGCCCTACCTCTCTAAATACACTAACTATGCAGCAACTCTTCCGGGCGTGCAATGTACTTTAAAGATTTCTTTTTACGTATTAAAGATTACAACATATAAGACACTTAAGACTTTGCAAACAGATAAACAAATGGAACATTTCGCTATTTACGAAGCTCCAATATCTATAATGTGATATGTGCAAAGGTTTATAGATGTCTTTGTCACGCTAAGATAGACCAAAGAATACTTACAATAGCAAAAAAGAATCATCAGTAAATGGCAGTCTCAGCTAGATAGCTATAAAAAGTTGATTGTTTAAATGAGATCTAATATAGTGCAAAGTCTCGACTGTGATTGTTATTACCCTTGACTCTTCATTCATTCTAATTTATATCTTTCCGTAATAAATTAGGATAATTTGTCAGTCGTCGGGCACAAAAGTATTATTTTTAGTTTATGTTCCGGGCACACAAATAATATTATTTGTATGAAATTGTAAAAACGAAATGGTTTTAAAAACACCTTTCTATCACACAGTCTTGTCATATACTACCACAGTCTAAGAAGCTTATAAAAGCGTTAAGAGTTCTTTACACTGTGCTTCTACGTAAGGATCAATGAAAATACTTTTGTAAAGTATTTATTCAAAAAAATATAAATAAATAATGGTTGCACCTAGAATTTTTATTATTTTTTGCTTTAGATAGATAATTTTATCTTATCAGTAGCTCCATATACCGGGAATTGTATTTTGTCCAGTTTCGTATATATGAATTTATAGCCAAGCATACACGAAGATAACATTTAAATCAAGTTTACGAGTAAAGGTGATACTTGCAAATATTTTTGGCAGTGGAAAACTGTCTCTGCCCACTCCTCTCGGCGACAGACGTGAAATTATCAACTCTCTCTCTCTCGCATTTGGGGTCTCGCATTAGGTATATGAATTCTTAAAAATAAAGTTGGTCATGTGGAAATCATGCAAATTAGTTTTAGATGTAGACGGTCCACTGTTGAAGTCCTCCGTAACACGGCTGTGTGTATGATGTTTAAATTTGTCAATATAATTACTTGTCTTTACTGACTGATTTATTAACGCAGAGCTTAAACTGCTGAGCCTACAAACTAAAACTTTGATTAATAGACATAAGTGAACACTGGAGATTCCCTAAACATATAAAAAAATGTTTTAATCCGGGTGAACTCAGAGCATGCAGCTAGTAAATATATAAGTTTCTCGGCTAGGTTCCACTTGAGTGTTAATTACAAAACGGAGTCCATACAAAATCTAAAGCGATACTCACGTGAGTATAAGATGTCAGCCCGGCTAATAGCCACTTTGTGAAATAGTTGAAAGTAGTAGGAGGTCGCACCTCATTAACCACCCGACACGTATTGTTATAATTTCAACTCATTCAACTAACTATATCAATATTATAAATACGAAAGTTTATATGGATGTTTTTTACTCATTCACGCCAAAACGGCAACAGTTTTACTTGTAAAATTGGATGTAACATACACTGTTTATTTTCCTAATTAATAAACGGATCTTTCTAAAATTTGCACAGAGATAGAATATAGTCTGCAATAGCACACGGCATGATATTGTACACGCGGGCGAAGCCGCGGGTGGAAACAAGTAAAATATAAAAGTGTTAAAAACTCCCGTATATAATGCAATAAGAACACATTTTAGTAGAGCATAGGTAAATATTTAGTTGAAACACTGCTCGTATTCTTTCCGGTGAAAAAGCTGAGTTATATTCAGGTTTATAGTCGCTTAGTTATAAAATGTATCTTGAGATACATCTGTGTTATGAAACGAGAATAGCTATGGTAATTTCCAACCTATTGTGAAAGGAGTATTTGATATTATTTTGATTTAAATAGTAGTACGATGGGTAATGTAGTTAGTTTCGTATGTATACAGAGGAATTTATGATTCATTTGATAAATTCAGTGGCTTTGGGAAGCTGAAATTGGGTTGAGACTATGAATGTCAATCTATTCAGTAGTCTCACTTGAATACCCAAGTACTTGTCTAATGTTTATCAATGACTGTTGTGATCGTGATTCAAATGCTTAACAATAGCATTATTATTATTGTAAAAGAGGTCTTATGTGTAATTAATAAGGTAGTTAAATCATTGTTATCTAACATAATATAATTATGTACCTTCTCGCTCTGTAATTGTTGAATACTGTTTAAAGATTAAAAAGAAATGCATAAATTTATTGCAAATTGTTTACTCTAGGTTCAAATTATCTCTATCTATTCAATTAGAGAATGTCATATTTATTAATATTCAAATTAATTGACACCGACCGATTACTATTAAAGAAAACACTTCAATAAACCCAGATAATAGTATTATACACAATGACTGTTAGGTTTTCAAATTAACTGCATATCTACCTTTGTAATGTTGAGTATCTAAACTTAACTTCGTGCGTCAATTCGTAACGCATCCAAAATTATTGTGTGTCATGTGATTGTTCCAAAAACGTACCTATCTATAAATTTGTTTACCAATTTAAAAAATAATAGAATAAACGTTTTTTTACAGATTTCTATCACACATTATTAAATTCGTAATCTTTATCGTCGTAATTCAATAACAATAACACGCTACAGCCACTAAAAACTAAATAATCAACACTGAAATTTCAAAAAACTGTTTTGGAAATAAAGTTAATATTTTATCACAGTGTGTATAAATAACATATAAATCATTAAAAAATATAAAATATATATTATACTTACTAAACACGTGGGATAAGTAGGTAGCAACGCGACCCCTTAACCGGCACAGTGGCCAGCATGGTGACCACCACACATGGCGCTCGGTGCAACACCAACTCTGTCCAAGTCCAAGATATACACTCACAACTTCAAATTCTATATTCAAATAAATTGTTTAAAATTATCATAAAGTGTAAGTGAAATAGAACGCGAACGCAGCGTGTTTACGAGTCGTATTCGCGTGAGAAACAAGTTGTAACTAAGACGCGACCACCGCTCGAAGGTGCGAAGCTAACTGCTGACTGTCGGCCGGCCGTCAGTCGTATGGAGCCGTAGAGCTAGGGCGGGCGGCCGCGCCCCCTCCACACCGCACCCAATGCCTTAAATTCCACACATACCATCCCACACTTTTAAGCACTCCTAAGTGTTTATCGAAGCTCGTGCTATCCCGTTAAAAGATGTCTAATCGTTCTCGACACGTATATTGACATATTCCACGTGAACGCTTTTTAGACGGGTGATTAATATTCAGCTCAACTTATAATGTAACCCCTTACAAACAATATGAAACTTATGAATAACAATGTTTATTCTCTATGTAAAACACTACATATTTCTATGAATAAAAATTTCCATCAAACGTGGCAATGTCGCTAGTCTACTGGGCACGTTTCTAGTAAGACAGTTATATTGAGGAATACTACGACGCTTAAACAGTAGTCTTCTAATTTTAATATTATTTAGTTAAGGAAATTACTAATGTATATAGTGTAAAAATGTATGGTTATAAATATCCGATAATGTAACCGATCAATCCGCTAAGCGCCGTCGGCGTCCAGGTAACAATGGTTTTTCTATTGTGTCTGATTTGCCGGCGGCTGAGCGGTCAATAAAATATTCAATGAATAACAACAATCGCTTATATAATTACGATCATTGCTGTGCATGTTTTCAACCATACACTGAACACGCATATACCTACCAAACTTAAATCATTTTAATTATATTTAAATATAATTAAAACATAACTTGATATATTCTCTTACAATTAAGTATGATGTGAATTTTTCAAAAATACATTTAACAATGTAGCTACTATAGTCAAATTAGAGCTGTGAAAAAAAAACAAACTGAAATATTAACATGCCACGTAATAATCTGAATAAAACGAATAATTCCTTAACTCATTAGCAATTATAATGAACTAGTACAAGAGTACAACATTATAATGCACAAAATATAAATACACAGTTTTATTTTAGGGGTTTAATTAGGCAGAATTATTCATAAACAACATTTTGGACCGCTCTCTAGTGGATTTTATTCTTGAAATTTATGCTTTGGTTTTAGGTGGTGATTTAAAAACTGTGGAGTTCTACTAACTTTAACTAAAAATATTGCGTTTTAAAATACAACACAAGATTATTTAAATGGTAGGATACTTTGTTTTATACTACGTATAAAAATAGATTTTATAAAACAAAGTATCTCCCGCTGTCTACACGCTTAGATCTTTTATATTACGCAACGGATTTTAATGCATTGAACAAAAGATAAAGTGATTCAAGAGGTCTAGAAACATGAACATTGTTTTTGTCATAGATTTGGGTAGAATATTATGGGCTGGAAGGCCGGTGCTTAAGGCTCTCCAAAAGCTGTTCGAATTATGGCACAGGAGTGTGGTGGTGTTGTTCTTAAAAAAGGGTGATAAAACGCTGTTCAAGAATTACAGACCCATCTCACCCCTGAACCACGTCTACAAGCTGTTTTCGAAAGTCATTACGAATCGTCTCGCGTGCAAGTTTGACGACTTCCAGCTTCCCAAACAAATCGGTTTCCGAAAAAGCTTTAGTACCATAGACCATATACATACGCTGCGACAGGTTATACAGAAGACCGAGAAGTATAACCAGCCCCTATGTCTAGCGTTTGTAGACTATGAGAAAACTTTTGATTCGATCGAGACTTGGGCTGTGCTACCGTCTCTCCAGCGGTGACAAATTGACACTCGGTATATTGAAGTCTTGAAGTGCTTGTACGAAAACACCACCATATCTAAAAATTCCAGTCAAAATACATTTAACCAAGAAACAGATTTTCCTGTAACATATCTACACCTACATACCTATATATGTATAACTAGTAAAAAAACAACAGAAATATTCAAGTAAAAGTAGCCAAAGGAAAGGTATCGCGTGTCCAATGTTATACTGAGAGAATGAGGTCCCCACAGTAAGCCGATGTCGATAACAAATAGAGAAATGAAACTAACAAACTAGTATCTACATATATGAATAGATAATACCATCGTTCTCATTTACAACAAAAAGGTTTTTCAGTAAACAAAGTCCTAACTTTATATTTATCTTTTTAAGTCAATTAATTCAACACACCCGAATTACCTACAAATTTAATTAAGTAGAGTAAGTTAATTAATTAATTATAAAGGTACTAACGTAGGTTATAGTTTGAGCACCGGCGTAGCACATTGCTACAAGTAATTTGAATATGGGTGCAAGTGCGCCGTAGATCCGTAGTTACTCGTAGATACAGCCTACGAATGTCTACGAGTAATAATCAAGATCAAAGAGAATTTTAAATGGAAGGCTCAAGTCACAACTCGGCAGGCAAATGTTAATGAATACTAAATCAGGAACGTTGGAAACTATTTCTAAATATATCAGTTACTATGCAAGTTTGAATGGTGTTATTTTCATGTTCGCTCACCGTCTCCTAGGCGTCACATCGATTATACACGAGTTTTTAACTTCTTATGTTGAGACTTACCTGTAAAGAAAATGCATGATAAATTAATAAAAGCATAAATATAAAGGGTGATTCACGTTACACCAGGCCGGGGCGGAGGTACGGCTGTGGTCCGGTCGAAAAGCTACAGTATCATTTTGTTTCAAGCACTGCATGCTTGTCGTGCCTGGCCGTGCCCTGGCCGGGGCCCGGTCAAACATCTATCTATAGTATCATTTTTTATTTCAAGCTTTTCCGTGCCCAGCCGGGGGCCCGGCAATGCCCGGCCTGGTGAACTTGAAAACATTAGATCTAACATTTGTTATCTATAATATGATAAATAGGTAAAGTTTGGATGTAATGAATAAATCTCTTAAACTACTAACTGATCCTATTTTGAAAGTATTTTTTCATATACGAAGCTAGGCTAGTTTTTATCAAAAAAACCATGCAAGCAAAGACGCCGTCTCAAGCTAGTATTAGTAGTGAAACCCTTGAATGAGTAAGGTGTTTTTTACTGTATCAGTTTGAATGCAACTAACTGTAATTTCCAAAATATTGTAACTATCTGATAATGAAAAGATTTACCTGAGTCTCTGCCAATTATTTTAGTATCGCGGGGGACTTTACAAACATACAATTCACGGCTACAAATTACACCCAGACTTGGAACAAACATTTATGAATCGCAGAAAATTTTGTCCCGCGTGGGAATCGAACCCATGACCTCCGGCATAGCAATCAGAGTCACTAACCACTAGATTGACCGGCCAGTCAAGATTTAGTTTGAGAAGATTAGTTTATTGTCTGAAATCGTCTTTATTGATTGCCTCTTCGGTTACATTTGAGATAATCCCACCCACACTCCTACCACTGTATCTCCTATAAGCCAGAATTATCCGCAATGACCCTTAAAAATACTGAGCTGTGACACTTGGAAGCCCCGATGAAAGCTAAACCTACTGTTTTGGACTGCTCAACGAAAAAATAATAATAATATCTATTTATTTCCCTCAAATATAGTCTGGGTAAGTATGTTAATTAGGAACCTTGTGGGAGCTAGAGTCAAGACCTGTGTGTTGGATCTCCAGGCTCTCTCCTTTATTTATAAAATATTTGACACCAGGCTTAAGTGTACATTTCGGAGTAAATTGAGATAATAAAAAATTATAGATGCATGTAAGTGTGAGAGAGTGTGTGCGTGTGTTATTTTTTGTTATGTGTTAGAAATAACACATAACAAAAACACATACCAAAACACATAACAAAACAACACATCGCTGTGGTTATTACCACAGCGATGTGTTATTATGTCGTATTATTAATATTTAAAACCGAATGGCGCGAAAATGAGAAAACAATGAATCTAATATATAAAATTCTCGTGTCACAGTTTTCGTTGCCATACTCCTCCGAAACGGCTTGACCGATTTTGATGAAATTTTGTGAGCATATTGGGTAGGCCTGAGAATCGGACAACATCTATTTTTCATACCCCTTAGTGATAAGGGTTGTCCACCCTTAACATTTTTCTTTAATTTTTTTAGACAAAATTTTTTGTTTTTTATTTTTTTGTGATTCAGCATTAAAAAATACATACAACCCTTAATTTTCACCCCTCTACGATCAACCCCTATTTTTTGATAGCGATATTACTATTTTAGTAGCAAAACAACGTTTGCTGGGTCAGCTAGTATTCATATAAGAATGACAGATTCCAAATTCAAATGTAATATTGTTTTTTTTTTGGACGCTTATACGCTTACAATAACAAGAGGTATTACTTGCGTGTTGCCGACCCAATAAAATTTACACCAGAGATTTGTAATGGAATATTCTTGGAATATGAAAACGTAATAAAACCGCGCTGTATTTAGCCGTAGTCTTCTGTAGAGTGGCGGTCTATCCCTAGTCGGACTTAGTCGTTTATATGGTGCTCTACCTCTCTTATGTATTTGTAGTTACTGCACATTTAGAAGTTATAAGCTAAACTCAGTTTGCTTAGAAATTCAAATTAGTTCTGCACACTAGAGAATATAGATACTTAAAGTTTTATAGACTAGCTGCTGTCCGCGGTTCCACCCGCACGGATGTCGGTTATTGCGATAAAAAGTCCCGCAGGGGTATTCCGTAAGAGCAAAAACCGAGCAAAATCTGGCTGTCAGATTCAAAATCGGTATTCCGTAAGAGCAAAAACCGAGCCTTTTTGACGTTTAGTCAATAGATTGTACCGTCACCGAGCAATCACAACTGTCAGTTTGCGATCGCTGTTTCTTAGAGAATCAGTCGGTCGATCCTATGTCCTTCCCCAGGATACCTAGTCCTTGCCAAATGTTATTAAGATCCGTTCAGCCATTTAGTTGTGAATACTATCTAGTAAATGGGTAACAAACAAACATACATACATACAGAGTTACTTTCACATTTATAGTATTAAGTATGAATATTGTCCAAGTGTTGAATTTCTAATACACTCACGTCCTAAAATGAGTGTTATCTTGAAGCAACTATAATGTGTTGAACTCTTAAGAGGTTTTAATAAGTGTAGATCTACCACTAGGTACTACGTATTCACGTTCTATTTTGGCAGCATAATTGCAAGGTGGGAATTATTAGTTTTAAAAGTGCAATGCATTACAATATGACGCGTCTATATTATAAAGCGTTATTATAAAACTCATGTAAATTTATGTAACAACATTTATAATTTTGGTTCATGTGATTTTTTTGACTGTGTACATTATAATCAGGTTAACCCGTACCGTAACGCAATGAAAAATGTGTGTAACTCAAACACAATTATTTATTTATTTTACAAAGGTATGTAAAGTGCCAACAACACCTAAGAGAGATTTCAAGAGAGGTAGGGCACGATACTAGTGAGCAAGCTTGACTGGGGACGGGCCTCCACCTTACAAAAGACCACAGCCAAATGACTACACACAGCAGTGTAGTTGTGTTCCTGTGTGTAAGTTAAGCTCATTTAGGAATGCGTTTTCAACGAAACGATTTCCTATCCCAAAGAAATTCCGTTATAAAACCCTGGTGTTAAATTGTTTTTAGTCGGCACCACACAAGCGATACCGTCTATGGGCTGACCTATGAGCTTACCCTCAGGTGGATATACTTGGTTGCCTCCTTATAGAATAAAAAACTAAATTCTTCTCCTTTACTCTTCAAATAATCAGTACATTCCAAACAATATCTATCCCCTCATTAACAAAAGCCATCATAACGCAAATAGTGCCGCAACACAAAACATTGTGAAGTGGTTCCGACGTTCCAAGTATACTGTGCATGAATAAACAAGAACCTGAATGAATGAAATGAATGATGCAAGCGTTGCAAGCTGAATTGTGCCGTGTCAACGTCAGAGTGTGATAAGGATAGAGACGGCATGACGTCACAACCCGCCAGGTTAGTCGGTGTCATTAAGGTAACTCACGTTTCTCTTATGACGTCACTCGGGAAATGAACACGGCAGCCCAGTTTGGGATCAATGGCCAATCTACAAAATAGAAAAATCCAATTCATTCATACGCACTATTTATGTGCTATTTTTAATTTCATAATTAGTAAGTATAGCAATCTGGATATGTCCCAGTGCTGGCCATGAGTCTCGTTCCCTCGATCAAGAGAGCTGAAAGTGCTTACGTCTTAATTAATTTATACACGTTGGCCTACTGCGGGTTGGTGGATCGGAACATGTCTTTAGATTTCCTTCTAATACATGGGTTTCCTTACGATGTTGTACTTTGACACAATCATTATTTTTATTATTATCTACATATATATGTAATGAAAATTGGCTGTGTACATATGTGACTTACAAAAAATCTGAGCATACTGATACGACAGATTTCGGATTAATAAATACCGTACCCGTCATCTCCGTTCTGATTAGCCACATCAGTAGCATCAGGCTCCTCCACACCATTGCAATGTTCCACTACCACTTCAGGAACTTCACTCATGACCATCGAGCACTGCACCACTACCGGACAAGTCACCCGGACGAGCCTCTACGAAACAATATCGTAGACTGCCACTCCGCCCTTGGTAATAGATTACCATAAGTACTACACTATTATTAAATTAAGAGCCCGTGCCTTACAGACAGTAGCAATGTTTACTAATAAAATGTCGTAAGAACAACATGAAAATACAAAGAAATTATTTTTTGATCGATGTTCATTGAATAATAGTTTAGTAGTTTTGATGGTCATCTCGTCAATTACTATTACAAGCATTACGGGAACATATTGTAGGTTCAATCACTAATGAGGAAAATTCCCAAGTGATTGTCCCAACTCTAAATAGGTTTTGTGTCCCAAGACCAACGCGATATATTTAGATTATTCCATAGGTGGGCGCTTTTTAATTGACAAATTATAAAGTACCAGCTGTTGCCCGCGGCCTCGCCCGCGTGGATGTCGGTTATCGCTGTAAAAAGCCTATGTGTTATTCCAGACCATAATCTATCTCTATGTCAAATTTCATCCAGATACGTTCAGTAGTTTTTACGTGAAAGAGTAACAAATATCCATCCATCCATTCTCACAAAGTTTCACATTTATAATATAAGTAAGGATTTGCCTTATTCTTTTGTCTACCTAAACGCAAAAGCATTGAAAAGAATTTTAAATATTTCACTTCATTTAACACAAACTTGGTATTAAAATGCGATTCATCGAAGCAGTCATTCATCTGACGATTGCTAGATACGTTGTTTTATTTATTAATTGCTTTATTGTACAGTGGATATGGCAATATCCACCAGGCAACTTTGAAGACATATTGGAAACTGTTTTTACAACTTAAAAGACACGCAAGATTCTAAACTTTTTTGGTCGGTAACACGCTGATGATGTTTCCAGGCTTTGCAAGCATTCATAGGCTATGGTAACTGTTTAAAAAACAAAAAATGTAGATAGCTTGTAAATAAATATTTTCTAAAAAAATACGAGTGACGCGAGAGTGTTGTACTAGTGTATTATATATAAGCATGCGCGGTGGAAGGCAAACGGGTCACGAACGCATAGTTAAGGCTTCAGCAAAGTAATCCCTTTAAAGACCAGTTGGCCTGTCGTATTCAGTAAAAATATAATCACGTATGTAGTTAGTAACATAATTAACGTAATAATAAAATGATGAGAAACTGCGACGTAAAAGAACGAAGAAAGAAGATGTAGCGACAAAATGTGAAAAGGGAATGTTAAGATGGCAATGTTAAGACATTTAGAAAAGATGTGTGAAAAAATAATAAACCACAAATATGGATAAAAATGAATGGAGATGTCGCAGGGGCTGCCTTAAGCAAACATACATCAACCAAGTTTTAAGTGATGTGCTAAAAAAGGGCCAAATTAAAAGTACCTAAAATTGACTTTCACGTTTGAAGAGGTTAATGAATGTAGAGGAAGTGAAAGAAGTATGTCTGGATCGAAGCAATATTGGCGTACCATAGTCAGTGCCTGCCAAAAATGAGAAATGAGCGTAATCATATATATGTATGTAATAAAATGTTTTAATTAATGAATAGCTCAATTATATTTTGATTTTATTAAACCTCGAGTTTTATTTGTTCGCACGAGTAACTTTTAATTGGTAACCTCGCCATTTGTCGCACAGGAAAAAAGTGTGATCCACGAACGATTGTTTCAACTTCGTGTCTGCAGTTCATGTTTGTGAAATCCCCACGATATAAGGATTATACCCTAGTGTGCAAATCTTTCAAAACAAAAGACTGTAGGTAATTACAATGAACAAGTGGAAAACATAGCCAATTCAAACTAATCTTATAAATGTGAAAGCAATTCTATCTTCTACGTTTTAGGTAGATAATATATAAGTATTAGTATACCTGACTGGGGAAAGACCTTCACGTTACCGAAGGCCACAGCCTTATAATTACACACAGCGGTATAGTTGTGTTCCTGTGCGTGACAGGTCTCCTTTCGGGATGTGTTTTTAATGAAACTTTTTCCTTATGCCATATTCGCCCCTAACACAAAACTCTTGGACATTAGAAGACGCAGGGTCAACAACTCGCAAGTAATGATCCTGGTATTCCAATCGTCTAAAAGATAACTGTACCTACATATTATCGTTGCTTAATATCCGCTTGTTTCTGATAGTATTAAAAAAACCATAAATTATGACAATAAATTTCTTACCAATACCAACTCCATTATCTCAATAAAATCATGAAAAAGAGGTGTAAGTAAATGATACATTTCATGTTGGCATTTATAGACAAATGACTGCCAAAAAATACATTATTAATCTACAAGATGCGTTTCATAATATGGTTTTGTTATAAATTGTATATTAATTCTAAATAATTTGTAAAAAAATCATCGAATCAGCACCAAATTATTGAGATGTAACCACTTTATGACTTCCATTTTTATCAAAGAATACGTACGAAAAAAATATTTAAAGAAAACATACACCTATAATTTGGTTATGTTTTATTTAGAATAAGTATGAATTTTAATTTATTATAAATTAATAAGACGTCCGTTCAAAGAGTACATCTGTTTGTATTCTCGCGCTCGCCTAGATTATTAGTGTGGGGTGAGTCGTGTTTGCTTCGCCCATATGTTCTAGGTCGTTCGCAATATCCCAAGCCTTAAACCCTGGTGTTACAATTTTTTTGGGTCGACAATACTTAAGTGATGCTCCTAGATACCTTTGACTGCACGGTTGGTTCAGTGGCTACCTCGCCATTTACTACTGCTACAAAAAAATTAAGATCCATAAATGAATGTCAAGTCTAGATGTAAATTAAAAAGAGAACTCCCGCACTAGGTAACAAGCCCTGTGTCACGGGAGACTTTACAAACATACAATTAACGTACGCGAAGTCCGTTAATATTGTATGTTTTTTTTGTAATAATGTTTTTATCAAAATGTAACTGCTTTGGTGCCTACTGCCTTGGTAGTCCAGTGGCCGCAGTATGCGCCTGCTGTGCACGAGGTTGTGGGTTCGATTCCAGGAGGACAAAACTTTGTGTGACCCATAAAGAGTTGTTTTGAGTCTGGGTGTAATTTGTGTCCGTTAATTGTATGTTTGTAAAGTCCCCCGCGACACAGAGCTTGTTCTCTAGTGCGGGAGTTGTCTTTAAAAAAAAAAGATGTAAGTACAATAAATATTTTTCTATTCTATTATATTCTACACAACATTCAAGACAAGGCATCCCTTAGATGCTTATTTGCCACCTTAGTAGTATAAAAAACTTACTCTGATGTGTCTCAAGGACAAACTCTTGCTTTTCCAAAAGCTTGTACACCTGTAAAACGGTAAGGTCGTCATTGTTACATGGACCAATATAGAAGCTTGTTCACGCAGCTGCCAGTTCCAATTTAGGAAAAATATTTTCGTTAGTTTTCTGTCTTTTTAGTTCGTTGGAGTGGAATGTTTACCAATATTGGGTCAAACAAAAGCGTCGCTTTCAATATTGGCCCAACTGGAATGTAAAAAAGAACAAGTCTTACCTATGTTGCAATACCGACAACCTTTTACTTTGTATAATATGCCCCTTTTTAGCGTTCCGTATTTAAACTGCTATTCATGTCCACCCGTCTGTCGCAGAACTCTTGTTCCGAATCAGAATGATAATTTGGATATTTCGTTCAGAATATTGATCCAAAACCGTTTTTTTAATAAAATAAAAAAACAATTTCAAAATTAATTATTTTTCTGTTGTGACTTTATCTTGTAGTTGTCTTGTAGTAGGTACTTTATCTTGTAGTAGTAACTAGGTTAAGCTGACTTGCGCCTGTAATTTTTTATATTTTAGCTGGTAAAACACCTGGAACATTTCACAACCTCTGTGATAAACAAATAATCTTGTAACTTCTGTTTTTTTTTAGTTATATCAGGTTTTAACATGAACTGCAAAACACAGCGTGGGCACGTCTCCAACAAGGTGGACTGGTAAAGGTCGCGGGCAGCCGATAGATAAGGTTAGCTTAAGACCGTATACTGTGAAAATCCTTGGGGAAGCCGTACGGCTTCCCCGTGTATCTCAGCAGAATGAAGTGCGCTACTGGATAAAGACCCATCAGTGAAAAAGAGTCATAATGATGCCTAAATACATTTTAATAGATAATCATATTGTGAATTTATACCGCCAAAAATCTGTATAAGGAATAGTCGCGGTAAAATTTCAAGACATCAGAAAATCTAAAATCGGGAATAAGTAAATGCATTTCACTGAACCTTTCACAGTAAAAGCTCCACAGCTGTGGATTTGTGGAATGCACTAGGGGTATCTATTACGGCTCTCAAACGCTGGCTTGCTTTAAAAGTTAGAGAGCACTATGCGTTACATTCGTGGCCCCGGACTTTGAAATTCGACATCATCGATACTGCACTTCTGCATAAAGCCTTTATTTCTCTCACCTTATTCCTTTTATATACTTGAAATAAACATTTACTTGAATAAAAATGTTACGATTCATTTTCATGCTGATACATCTTAGAGATGTACCTACCTACCCACAGCGAAAAGTATGCATATTAGTGCAACATTATATAGACCTAAAATAAGCGGGAACGAACTTAATTATTATTCAAATGTCTTTTCATTAAACCAGTTAACGTAGCCTAGGCTACGTTAACTGGTTTAATGAAAAGACTAAAAATGAAAGATATCTAGATATAGATGCAAGCAATACTCGCGCGATGTCCACGCTACATCTGTAACACCAGCGTTTTGTGTTATTGGTAACCCGGTAATAACCTAAACGTTATTGTATTTATTTATATTTGCAAAACCAACAGCTATATACAAAGGAATTAATATTAAAGTTATGAAATATAAATCCAATTACAGGTTTTCACGAATAGCAACAAAACGCACAACTCATTCAGCAATCAGAATATGTAGTTAATCACACCTTGCACAGAATTGACTGCCTTGGTGGTCCAGTATACGCCTGCTGTGCACGAGGTTGTGGGTTCGATTCCCACACAGGACAAAACTTTTAAACGTTTGACCCGCAAAGAGTTGTTCTGAGTCTGGGTGTCATTTGTGTCCGTTAATTGTATGTTCGTAAAGTCTCCCGCGACAAAGAGCTTGTTCTATAGTGCGGGAGTTGCCTTTTTTAAAGAAAAGAAAAGAAGAAATGTAATCTGGGTACTAACTATTAACTAGGTAAAAACATTCTTTTAAATCAGCACTGGAAACTTGTGTAAAACACTCATATCTATATCTACGATACGAGGGCTTAAGACTGGATACCTAACTTCGATAGTAAAAATGTAAAGTCTATCTGCATAAGATCACAGCTTTACAGTTATTTTCAAAAAACTGCTCCATTAATCCCTTGTGACACATAGAACAAATAAAATAAACTGTTCCATCAATCTGAACGGTCGTTTGTCCATAAACTTTTAATAGATTGGCTTCGATCGTTCCAGTACTTACCTTAATAGCTTTGTGATTGTTTGCTCGCATACGGACATCTATTGTCGTAAGTCACGGTAACTCCTATCATAAAATTACTATAGAGAAATATTGTAGTAGTACGTACTAAACTACAGCTAATTTCTCTTGGGTATAGCACTTAAATGGGACGGTTTAATACCTAACTTCAATTGCCTGTTACTATATTCTGGAAGATTCTATAATGCATGTGTTGCTATATTTAGGTAACTGCGGGTGTTCAGGGGTCATACCATGAAGTACTTGTAGCAAATCATAAATTGGTTGATTATATCATGAAATTCATTTGTTTCATGTAATGTTTCTGCCATCTATGAGCCATTTCATGATGTGGCCTGGCGCGATATTTCGTGAATCTGATTACATCATGAATCAGTCGATCATTTCATGAAATGTATGCTATTTATTGGCTACATCATGAAGTGACTAATGGATAGCATAATTTTTAATAAAACGGTGGTGTATATTATAGTAATATCTAGAGACAACATGCTCAGACACGGCGATCTGATCCCAAACTAGGTAGCATTTTAATATACTTTTCTAATTATATAGGTAGGTAGGTACATAATTACCTGTAGGTTGTAGTACACGCGGATACAGAACAAATAATGACTGCCTTGGTGGTCCAGTGGCGCCGCAGTATACGCCTGCTGTGCACGAGGTTGTGGGTTCGAGTCCCACACAAGACAATACTTTATGTGACACAAAGAGCTGTTCTGAGTCTGGATGTAATTTGTGTCCGTTAATTGTTTGTTTGTAAAGTCACCTGCAACACAGAGATTGTTCTCTAGTGCGGGAGTTGTTTTTTTAAAGAAAGAAGAAAAAAGATAACTGTGCTCAGCACACAATTAAAATCTTGAAATTTTAAACACTATTTCAATCATTTGTACGAACGAGCTAACACTAGGTTAGGTACTATAGTGGCAGTTTAATGAAATGGTTGCACATACTTTTTAATGTTTTGATACCTTTTTGGTTATTACCTGACGTTTTGGTCGAATTACACTGACCGTGGTCGCAGGTGGACTGGTGCGTTGCCGTCTTCATCGCGAAGCGAGCGGTTCGACAACTACCCTCACTTTTCCAAAAGTGTTAGTAGTTCGACACAAAACATACGGGGTACAAATTACACGATTTCGACCTTTTGTCCCTGTTGGGATAAAAAATAACTCAACATTTTCGCATTGCTTGATTGGAAAGTTCACGATACATAATAAAAACCGTTAATTAATAGTCTAGAAACTGCTTTTGAATTCTGTTACAAGCATTTTCATGTGCATCAATTTGTTCTCCAAATAGCTATTGACATTTAAGAAGTGTTTAGCTACTTTTGTTACTGACTGTACTGCGTAAAATCTTAGCCGGCCCGTCCAAATAAATTCTATCTTACCTATATACTATAGTACTACTAGGCAAGTCGCAACTGCATCAGAACACAGAATGAGTTTGAAATCTATATTTGTAGGTACCTATTATGCAAACATTTTCAGCAGTGAAAAATGTCCCCGTCCATCTCCTCTGAGAGGTAGGTATATACAGTTATGCAGGTATGTACTTACCTATAGACTGACGCAGTCTATCTCTACTTTAATGCAGTCTATGTCCGTCATTAGGTAGGTACCTATATAACAACAACACAGATAAAATAAATCTGTACTAAGTAATATATAAAAATAAATTATATGTATTTATATAAATAATAATAAAATAAATTATATGTATTTATATAAATAATAATAAAATAAATTATATGTATTTAAGTAAATAATAATAAAATAAATTATATGTCTTTTTTATTTTTCGTACTTACTTGTGTTTTCAATAAATCAATCAGCTGGTTTCAATCCACTGCTCGAAATAGGCCTCTCCTAATTCACGCCACAGCACACGGTCCTCCGCCTACCGCATTCTTGTAATTGTATTGAATAAACCAAAAACTACTGGTGGGATTTTAAAAATTCTTTCACCAAGAGAAAGGTACATTATCAGCGAGTAACTTAGGCTATATTTTATTTTAAAAAACCTAATAAATAAATGTCCACCCGTGAAAATTCGAGACGTCCCGTTACTTTTTTATAGTATAAACGAACAGTGTACGTCTCAACCCATAAACGTCCCACTGCTGGGCACGGGTCTCCTCCAAACAGAGGGATATTAGCCTACTATACCACGCTGGCCAGACGGGTTGGTATAGGGTTTTGTTTCGAATATTCCCTCTCTTGCGGTGAATAACACTTACTCCCTTAGTCGACTCTTACGACACCCTCGGGATGGAAGGGGTGGTGACATTTGTATTCTTAATCCGTCACCACACGGACAACGAACAGTGCTTACTTTAAAAATTGTGTTTAATGTGCCTTACAAAGACCAGTCGAAATCAGTTCATTTTTAAAGGTTGGGGCTGCTATAATATTCAATTGTGCCCCTCTATTGAATTCCGTTGTACCAGTCAACACAGGTGCGGCTAATTAATCATTCATGGCGTGGTAGGTAGGTATAGCTTTTCTACTGTGTCATGAGCGTTTCCATTGTGTCAATAAAGAAAAGTAACTGCCTTGATTGTCTATTCGTCGAAAAGTTTGACTGAAACAAACGGTCTCGAATTCGATGAATGGATCAATAAATATCAAGTGCTTATTTTTAAAGATAGACCACACGTGACCAGCTGCAGGCTGGTCCCGGCTTCGCACGGGTGAATATTTATTTAGTTTTCGTAGGAGACCCGTAATTTTTTTAAAATAAAATATAATAATCTAATGATATAGCTTTCACAGGTGAAAGATTGTTTTAAATCGGCCTTGTAGTTTTTGAGTTTATTCATTAGGTAGGTACAGAGGTACAAGAATATAAAAATACAAATCAATTCTTTATAATATAAGTAAAGATAGATTATATATGTATAAGTACCTATAGATTTTGACCTCATAATAAGCAGTCACGCTCAATGACCACTTAATCAACGAGGCAGTTCTATAAAATATGAACAGTGTAATTGGAAGTCAATTAATTTCATACTATAATTATTTAACTCCACCTATCCATGTAAGTGTAACGTACCTACTAAAGGCTGCCTATACTCATCACATACTTTTGACTGGTGGTCCAGTGGAAGCTGTATGCGCCTGCTGTGCAGAGGTTGTGGGTTCAATTCCCACACAGGACAAAACTTTATGTGACCCACAAAGAGTTGTTCTGAGTCTGGGTGTAATTTGTGTCCGTTAATTGAATGTTTGTAAAGTCCCCCGCGACACAGAGCTTGTTCTCTAGTGCGGGAGTTGTCTTTTTCAAAAAAGAAAAAAAAAGATACTAGCTGCCGGCCTCGGCTTCCCAACGTTTTACCCGTTGAGGAATTGTATAATTTCATAAAAATCTTTATTAGCCGACGCCTAGGTACGTTATAAATTAAAACTAGGTGGGTATGTTTTAAATTTCAGCTTCATAGACTTATTATAGTGCCTACCTAGTTTTGACTGTGCGATAATCGTAAGTCAGAACAAATCATTATAGGTATAAAGGTTTATGTTATTATTTTTAGTATTAAGTATTATGAGTAATGAGAAACATATTATATGGGTCTAGGTACAAACTGTTGACTTTGTGTTTGTAAATATTTTCAAAGATAACAGCTAGGGCATAGCATTGTTTAATTTTATGTGATAGATAAGCCAACCGGTAGGCAGTCATCGCTATTTGCTAGATTACTTTAGTATTTAGGTACCTGCGTATAATTATAGATGCGTACCTGTACCTACCTATATTATAGAGGTAAGTATGTAGGTAGCTCTACTCTATAGTAAATTAAGGTATTAAATATTAGAGACTCCTAACGTGCGATTATATTATTATTCATAGTTGTTGCCCGCGGCTCCGCCCGCGTGGATGTCGGTTATCGCTGTAAAAAGTAGCCTATGTGTTATTCCAGACCATAATCTATCTCTGTGCCAAATTTCATCCAGATCCGTTCAGTAGTTTATACGTGAAAGAGTAACAAACATCCATCCATACTTACAAACTTTCGCATTTATAATATTAGTAGGATTAAAATTTTTAAGAGAGGTAGGGCACCATACTGGCGAGCAAGCCCAAGCCCGACTAGGAGAGGATCTCCATTTTACAGAAGCCAACATACATAACCACACACAGTAGCGTACTTAGATGTGTTTCTATGCGTGATTAAGTACCTACAGTATCTTAAGTGCTCATTTAAGAATGCGCTTTTTAAAGAAACCTTTTAATGTAAAAAGTATCTAGGTACGGTGACATGAAGCCCAGTGCACTTAATCAGTTTTTTTGTCTTTCTGATAGAGCCCCAAATCTTTTTGATCAACTACCGTCCGTTAATCACAAATAATTTGTATGGTGGAAAAGTGATTGGCTTGCTCTAATGCCCTTATGGAAAAGGCAGAACTGCTCATAAGAAGAACTATAGGTATAGTAGGTAGGTATTAATACCCACTTATTAGGTAAGTAGATACCTACTACTCGTTTTCTTGCATAACAATCTAATCTACATAAGTACCTACCTTATTGTAAAAGACAACAATGAGTAAACTTAAATCGATTGTATTATTATCGATCGAAACATCGGTGATAGTGGGCAATAACTGCTCAAATCTCAATTGTATCACTAAATCGATAAGATAACATCTAACACTTTTAAACTTGTTTGTAGGGTTTAAAATGAATGATAAGGAAAACCGATTTGTTATTGTAGGTATATAATCAAATTTATTGCAAATACTCAATATAGGTATAACTAATTAAAGTAGAACAACGGTGAAACGACCAATTAGGTATGTACCTACCTATAATTGGCAAAGAAACTGCTAACCGTCAGCCGGGCTGCATGCGGTTTTCTTCCTTAGTAGTATTAAAAATAAAACGATAATATGTATCCGTATCGTATGTATCAACTACAATGGAATTAATGTTCTTATGGATTTAGCTATTCCGGGATTTTGCTGTTCTGTCTTTCTGCTGCAGAAGGGTACTTTTCTGCTCAGCTTAAAAGAGACAGGGCACCATACAAGAAAGCAAGACCGTCTGGGGAGAGATTTACACCTTACTGAAGACCACAGCCAAATTACTACACACAGAGGTAAAGTCATTTTTCATGTGTGCGAGTACAGGGTTCCAGCACTCATAAATCATGCGCGTTTTTAAATAAACGTTTACCTATCCCAGGGATACCTACTACATCAAAAAACACTAGCGTAAAAAATGGGTCGGCAACACGCAAGTGATACGATGGTATTGCAAACGTCCATAGGCTACCAACTGCTTACCATCAGGCGGGCCGTATGCTTGTTTGCCATTTAAATAGTATAAAAAAGGTAGTAGGTACTAGCCGAGTAGAAAAGTAATAATGTGTGAGTTCGCTCCCAACAGGATACCAATATTTCCGATATTAATTCCACTTTATCTACCCTGTTCAACATTTTAATATAATATTTTATTAGACATTCAAGAAACCTTTTTGTATCAAAAACTAAGTATAGAGAAATTTCTTTTTTTTTTTTAACTAGTTAGACTTACCTGTCATTAGCCAATATTGATGAAATTTTATTTAAAAAAAATTGCTAGCCAGTGCGCATATATTAGTCTTAAACCCTCTCTTAATCTTTTTAACAGTTTACCCAGCTGTGGGACATAAGTGGGTTACCTGTAGACCTTGTAGTGGGTACCTACTACTACATCATTTTTCAATTAACAGTTTGGTAAAGAAAAATAAAACAAAATAAATTAATGAGAAATACAAAATGTCTGAATGCTCGAATTTATTTTACGTATCTAGTTAGGTAGGTACTAAGTAGGTATATGTACATAAACCTTTAAAATAATCAATATTTATTTAACTCGAAAACATAACATGCATTAGCCAATCAATAACACAAGAAGGAACCAATAAAAACATTAATACAAAAATACTAGACATGAGATTATAGAGTAAGGGCTGATTTGCGCCATGCAAATTTTGCAAAACAAGCCATAATTACATCTCTGCTTGTATCGGCGAGCAAGAAAATCACAGCATAAAACTGGCTTTGCAAATATTGCATCGTGTAAATGGCTTATAAGTAAATCACTTGTGACAATAAAAAAAATCGATAGTTTCAGCAAGTGTAATAACTGTCTATGTCATTTTAAGTAATAAGACAACTAGTTTAGAATATACCAAAATAAACCAACCTATACTGAATTACCTATGTTTTAGCCGTCACAATAAAATCTGACTACCTACTTTTTTATATAAATAACAAGTTTTTTTTGTTGCAACATTTCGTAGGCGACGAGTGAAAACCTCGTTTTGTAAAAACATTTTTTATGAGCCATGTCTAGAAGGTTATATCGACTACTTTTTTATTTATATATATACCTACTCGAAATATCAAATTTTGTGTGCAATTTAACTAAATAAATAATAATAATCATATTTGGTAAAAAAATACGAGATTTTCATTCATCACCGACGATTTTTCAATTTTCCTGCCATCTCTGTTTTTCATGGCTTAGTAAACTTATTTTGCTAAAGTGTAATCGTGTGTTCTTGAAGTATAATTTACGGATAACACTTATTGTGAAACTTAGTTTGTTGGTTGGTTCATTTTGACATAACTGGCTCCAATTAACAAATGTAATTGTGTAATTAAATACTTAAAAGATCACAATGGGTGATACAGTTGAACTTATGACCTTTCTCTTATAGATACGAAGTACATATATATAGACCCCAATTAACAATGGTAGTTACTTATTAGTACATGTTAAACTATATATTCATTATATATTTACATGACTAGTCAGACATGGTACTATAAAGCAATAATTTAACAATATCGATTATTTATTCGAATATATAAACTTAAAAGTTCTTACTTCACAAAATACTGTTCATTGCTCACACAAAAAAAATAAGACTAAAATTATCTATGGTAATTTTGCAAAAAGTAAATTTCTAAAAAACCTCAACTTGTATACATTTATTATTAATTTTTTGAATAATAATAATGTTATAAATAATATCCAATTGTTGAGATTTATTTATAATTTCGAAAATATTTTAACCAACTTATTTATTTCTATATTATTTTATAATAAGTATCATTAAAAGGTAAATATAACATAACATTTTGGTATATATGAATTATGGTCTTATTTCTTACATAACGAGATGTACCCAGATGTCATTGCATTTATTATAATTTGCTTCTTAAAATCTTGTTTAAAATGTAAAAAACACTATCAAATCGAGAATGTATATTTTTAAATTGTATATTCACAAAACACTGAAGTATATGGACGATGCCTATTGTACACTGGTAAATAAATAAGCCTTTGGTTTGATTTTATCATCTGCTGAACACTTTAAAATGTTTTTGTCACTACTAAATGAATAATTATTTATACAACATAAATTATTAAACAAAAAATACATTGTTCTAATAGCATTAATTGTTTGTAATATTTTTTAATCTGACAGCCATATCAGAACAACAGCATTTTGTAAAGATGAGTCCAAATTTACGTAAGAGCACACACCACACACAAACATGTTATGTAGGTACGCATCCACAAACAGGGTATGTGTTATCAGTCTATCGAATAGGATTCTAGTAATCGAATAACTACACTTTGAAATCATTAGTAAAAAGCCTTTGAAACAAAATATGTAACTATCCACGTTCAAGATACAAACAGGTAGCAAAAAACGACTACGATTTTCGTCAGCCAACCGTAACATGCACGGGTATAATCTTTACCTTTACACATTACGCTGAAGTATTGCCAGCATAACGTGTAAAGCTAAAGACAGAACTAATAAATGCACTCGTATGCGGTTCGTAAATTATTCCCATGCATGTTCCGGTTCACTAAAGAAAATTCGTGCAAATAAACATTCGTGGTCGTTTGAATTCTCGGTTCGCACACATACGCAAATCTGGACGCACCTTAAAGCAGATTATTGGAGCATTGTGATTGTTTGTAAGGGATACGATTGCGATATACTTAGTATTTGTTTACATTAATTTCGATTTAGACATAACAATGTTATACTCAACTATTCACTTAACACCAATACAATAAGTGTTTTTATAACGTTGAGTACCTACACAAGTTACACAACAGTAGTTGTAATCTGTACCTATCGTTATTTACAATAATGCCATTCATAGATAATTTTTTAACATTTGTTCTGTACAAGAAACAGATTCGTATCCTCTATTCGCCATGATTGTTAACGCTCGCGCACATGTAGGTAGGGCGGGTTGCAACGTATCGTATGTTTACAACAAAAATCAGCAATTTGAACATTCTACATATAGGTAGATAATTAAGTACCAACGTACACGTACTTTAGCAGACCGCATCGTAAAAATGTGGTTCTTTATAATAATGCCTTGCAGCCCACACCACTTTAATATGCACAAGCCATTGTATAAATAGTAATAGCCTAATTATTTTTATTGAGATTTTTGTTTCGGTATCAAATATTTTGTAAGTAATTTTGTTTCCATAATATCTAACATAAATATCTATTTTTTATGTACCTTATTTATTACTGGTGCTATTGTTCCAAGGTTTAAATTAAAGGTCCACTTACACCATCCGTTTCATAAGGCAAGTTAGGTAAAAGTAAAAAGTTTAATCATACAAAACATGGCACAATAATTATTATAATACAATCCACAGTCTATGTTTGGAGCCCGCATTGTTGACGCCATAGAATTACATAATAACTTGAAAATAATTGACAATGCAAAAGAAATTATACAATATCATTTATACAATAGGAAATGGAATCGTTGGCGATTAGGAATGAAAAAAGTATGTTTTCTTTTTTTGTTTAAGAGTTTCTTCGAAATGTACATTTTCTGTCCTAGTTCTAGAGTTATGACTAATCTCACGATAAGGTTTTAACCGAATTTGTTACTAACAACAAAACAAACGGAAACAACAATCTTTCGACTACCAGATTAGATTAGAAAATATCACCTTAAACTACAAAGTTTAACGTGGTATTTTCTTACCTGATATAACCTTCGACATTAAAGGTATAAGTAAGTAATATTCTCTAAACTTTCATATACCGAGACTTATAAATGTAGAAGTTTCCATCTCGCATCTCTATTATTTTTGTTAACAAGAATAACATTAAAATTGCCTTACAAAACTTGCATAGTGTAAATGAGCCTTAATTTATTTAAGTCAAATGGCACAAGTCAGTACATCTATTTTTAATAATTTTAATTTATTTTATGCTTTAAAATTGGTACCAATTATAACCAATTTTAAAGTGTAAATCAGATACATTCATTATACAAAAGTATACAAAAAAAATCGTTACATCGGATTCTTATTATGTAAGAAGTACCTAAGCAGCAAATAATTTTTGGTATAAAATTTTGAGATTTTAACAATGAAATTCTTATAATACTAAACGAATATTACCAATTCGATAGAGCAACGTAAAAAAACATATATACCTTCTACTTACATAAGTAAATTGTGTCACCAAAACATCTCCTATTCAGATTCAACTACACAAACATAATAATTAAAAAAAAATACAAAATAATTCTACATTCTAAATAAAAACTGTGCTTTATTTACAGATCTTATAACATATTAATATGTGCATTGCAATCAATTTCCTTTTGATCAAGCATTCTGTATCAGAATTCGAAGTAATACAATACAACAAAAAATATGATACACTTGGTTTGTCAATGCCATATTACACTAATCAAATGACTAAAAAACTATTTAGGAGAAATAATGATGAATAACATGACTTTTTTTATAGCTGCCTAGGCGGAAAGTATTTGATCGTAATCACTTGTTAATAATATGTACCAAGCCTAAAGATGGTTTCAAGTTGCAATACATAAACGTATTGCTGAACTTTTGATACCTATTTGATTTCTCAAGTCTTCATCATCATGTCTATTGCAGAGGATTTATTGTGCAAGGTCTAAGGGATATCGTTTTTGGTGACTGTATAGATATACCGATATGCGAAAACGACATGCTCTTTGACATGCCAAATAATGCACCAGGTTTAGTTTCAAAAGATAGACATTTAAAACCAAGCCTGGTGTATGATTTACATACCTACATACTAACTAAACTTCTAATATTTAATATTTGGTACTGAGATTATGTCCAGGGACCAAACCTCTCGCAGGGGACTTTCACCAATAGTCCACAATCTGCCGTCAAACTTTTACAACCTTGGCGAAAAAGGACCATTATATTTAAAAAAAAAGCATCCTTATTTCTCCTAAATGAAATATGCTTTATGGCCAAATATTTAAATGTATTGGTAATTTGATATAGTATTTGCCTGTGTGGATAAATCTCGGATACCGATAGACCTGATAGAAGATAAAAGGTCGAGACTGTCCCAGCAGTGGGACAGAGGGACGTACATTTATTTATAGTTTTAATAAATGGTATTCTAAGCAAGTTAGTATGTAGGTATAAAAAAACATATGACATTTGACCATTATAAGTTTAGCATGCTATAAAGAACATTTTCATTAAAACTTGTTCTTTGTACCTATCTAAAATGTACACAGTTAAATAACAAAGTACAATGGTTACTTAGTAGAGTTTATGGTTATAAAATTATGAAATATTTGAATAAGTACGATAACAGTCACATAGTTGTGTACTGAACACTTGAAAATATATAGGAGCAATGTTGACTTACAGCATTTATATCTGCTTACTAATATACTAGCTGTTCCCCTTGGTTTCACCGGTGTTTAATTGAGATTTAGCCCTGATACTGCTCTGCTCCTAGGAGTAATAATAGCGTGGTGCTGGGTAGCCTATAACATTCTTTAATAAATGGTATATATATACAATGCTTAAAGAATTTTCGAAATCGGATCGGTAGACCCTGAATTAAGCGCGTATATACATTTCTGGAGGGCTAGAGTATTAAATACTAGTTACTCTGTACTGTATAGATAAGTCCTTGATTCATTTTTATGTGTGTTTTAAATGAGTTTTGATATATAAACTTTTTACGGTTTCATAATCTAAAATACTTGGTAATTTATTTAACTGGTTAATGCATACTATTGGTTCCAACCATTGTCAATAGATGACAATAAAAATAGACTGTTCTTGTGGATATATTTAAAGTAGTTGTTATAGATTTGCAGAAGATATGTTAGAAAAGAAAAAATATATAGGTATATTAGAAATTTACAAGATTCCATATATAAAATAAAATAGTTCAGAATGTGTTAACAAGGCTTCCAAAAATAAATTCAATGTATTTAAATATATAAAATCAAAGTTCTTTTTACTAATGTACCAGCAACATGCTTATCACAAATGAACGAAACTAGACTTTTTCATTGGAATAATTTTATAATAAAGTAGAAAATTGACTCACAGCTCAAAGCAATATCTCTGTGAAAACAACCATAATTAAATAACACTCTAGACTCATTCTAGAGTGTCATACACACTTCACAGTAAGTGCAAGATTAGCTCATTAAGTATTTTGTGCACTTGCTATCTTAAAACACTAAAATGATATGAATCATTATAATAAAGAATCAAACAGTCACTGGAATTCTAATCTCTTTGTTCACTATATAAAATTTGTGCTTTTTACCTAATACTCCCCAAATCACAGCAACATTTTCAATTATAATATTAAATGGGATAGTAGCTAATGCTCCTCCAATAAGCAAACAGAATTTCAATGGTCCAAATCTATGCATAGGGAATGACTTTATAACACCAAAAATATACATATAAATATTGACAGCGCCTATAAATCCACAAACTAAATCCAAATAGTGTGGACAAGGAATAGGACAAATAGCAGCCAAGAAAACATTGCTAGTAGAAAATGGTAGTGTTACCCATGAATAACAGGATATTGCAAGGAAAATCTTATTTATAAGAGGTATTTGTTTAGAGTGTACTACCAGAAGTATTCCTTGAATCCACCTTTTTCTTTGTTGCATAAAGTCCCATAAGGAAAATGGTGATTTCTCCCACATTTCACCTTCCACAAAGTTGAATGTGTAGCCTTCTGTGTAAGCTTTCATTGCAAAATAGCAGTCCTCTGCCACAGATCCATCAAGTCCATTGTCAAAAGAAACTTTTTTCTCAGCACATACCTGCAAATTATTTTGTGAATAAATTTACATAATAATGATAAAGTTACCATAATTTGGATTTGATTAGTAACTTTGTAAGTAATGACAATTACAAAATTGTGGTGACTGGTGTCATTATTGAATGTAATATATACTATATTACATTTGCATTGATTGCTCACATAGCCCAACATTGCTACGTTGGAGCTGGCCCACAGCAAAAAGGTCAATTTCAGATGGATGGTCATTTGTTTTTATTTTCATTTCAAACACATGACATGAATGTGTGTTTTTAATATTTAGATAACATGAATAGTATTCATGTTATTTAAATATTAATTCATTAGCACTTAACACAATTTATTTTTTGACCCTCCTGACACATTCTGTCTCGTTCTAGTGGTATATGAACTTGGTTAAGTAATGGTTGGAATACAATCGGTAGACCATTAATAAATACACACAGACATCCCCCCTCCCCTCACTCTAACTTACACTCACTCAACCGCACTAATATACACTTCCCCACACACTCTCTCTCTCTCTCTCACACACACACACACACACACACACACACACACACACACACACACACACACACACACACACACACACACACACACACACACACACACACACACACACTCACACTCACACACACCTACAAATTAATTGTATTGCGCACGGGTTCTCTCATAATTAAAATGTAAGTAACTTTATACCTTTGTGTATATTTAAATGTAAATCACATGTTACTTAACTTATTTCTTTACATGTACTTGCATATTATCTAGTTTAAATAAAATGTCTAGCATGTAACACATATATGTATCAAATAACTCGGAAGAGCGGAGTTTCCTCTCACAAGCATAATTTAGCTTAAATGGAAACTCCAATTTGTAAAACCTGTACCAAATGTAGAAAACGAAATAAACATTTTATTATTATTTTTTTATTATTATTATTATTTTTATTATTTTTATGTTATGGCTCCATCCGTTTTGTTTTTTTTTTATACCACTTGTGTGGCAGACAGTTACAGTAGCAGTATGTAAAGCAGTTACCATAGCCTATGGACCCTTGCAATACCAGAGGTATCATTTGCGTGTTGCCAACCCACTTTTTCACACCAGGGCTTTATGATGGAAGTAACCTTGGGATAGGAATACGTTTCTTTCAAAACGCATCCCTAATTGAGTGCTGGAGACCTGTACTCACACACAGGAACACAACTACACCACTGTGTGTAGTTATTTGGCTGTGGTCTTCTGTAAGGTGGAGGTCCTTCCCCAGCTTGCTCGCGAGTATGGTGCCCTACCTCTCTTGATTTTTGTTATACCAATGATTACAATTAATATTAATTCAAGCAATTAAGACAGTCATATCTAAATGATGTCAATTTGTATATATTAATATTTATGTGACCCTCAGATAGTTGTTCTGAGTGTGGGTGTACTGTGTCTGTAGGTATTTGAATGTTTAAACCCTACTGCAACACGGGTCACACTGTTCCCTAATATACTGCCATGCTAAAGAAGAACGACATAACTACATGACACATGTTTGGAGGAAAATAAGATAAAAACTAAAGTGTATAGTTTTAATCTTATTTTCCTCCAAAACTAGTCTTGCAGTTGTGTGTGGTTCTTAGTTAGCAGAGCAGTATAGGAGTTTAAAAAAAACAAAGGAATTGACTTACTTGTGTCACAACATAAGAACCTTTCCAACTGAACAGTGGCTTGTGAAACAAATAAAACTGCAGCCTTAATTTCCCCATATCATCAGCAACTCTAAAACTGTCTGCGAGAGTTGTCAACCAATTTACAATATGTTCATTGGCATATGTGATCAATCCTTGACCAAATTGATGTTGTCCATCCAATACAAAATTCAGTATACCTCTGACACAATTCTCAGTCAATAATGTCTCTTCATCCAAATGTACAATCCAATCATTTTCAGCTAGTATATTCACATTGTCCTCCAAACAATATTGTAATGCTCTTGATTTAAATAAAGCACCTGTTTTAGTCTTATATTCTGCTGGCACAACCACTTCTCTGACGCGCCTGTGCTTAGGTAAATTAATGGCTTTATCAGTAACCACTTCAATCATGAAATTTTCCATGCCAACAGCACTACACATATTCATGTTTCTGGTCACATTGTCTATCACTAGTTTGGGAAAATCACCTCTAGTTACTACTCGGATGCAAATAAAAGGTGCAAGCAGAGGGGAACCTTTTAACTTTACTTTTCCTGGGAAAGCATTAAAAAGTGTAAGTCCTGCAAAATTGCATAAGACTTGAGGTATTGTAAGAAGTGTAAAAAGCCTTAATGCATATAAAATAAATGCACCATATATTCCATATCTTTCCCATGGGTCAAAATCTACCTTTTCTTTTTCATCTAACTTTATAGCTCCAGCAAATACAAGAAAAAGGTATATAAATAATATAAAAAACGTACAATGCACTATATGTCTCACTCTTCCTCTTATCATTCTGAAAAAAAAAGTTTAATCTATTACCATGGTATTAATGTAATATGAAATGCACATAACAGTGAACAGGTAACTTGAGAACAATTGATATTTTATCAATACCATACATGCACTGGTGAATGCCTCCACTAACAATTAATAATAAAATAAGTCATGCTTAATTCATACAGGTATGAGTAGATAAAATACCAAATAATCTCGAAATTATACCAAAAATAATATTTATTTAATTTTACGCGACGTGTACCTTAGCTTGATAACTACATTTTTTATGTCTCGAGTTTCTGGGAAAACTGGACATCGGGTTCACATCATTTTTTTCAAATGATTCTTAGATATCAATGAAAAATATAACCATTACCCATTCTAGCACCAAGATCGAGATCACATGTGCAAATAAAAAAACACAAGGCAACTTGAACCTTTTTACCTGCTTTTCGTTTTATAAACCCTCATATAAAATTAAACTTACCTTGAATCTCGTGAATTACTTTAGTAAAAAGAACGTTGCTACAGCTAAGAAATCGCACACAAATATTTCACTAAAAGCAAGAGACACCATATAATAAATATGACTAATAACAAAATATATTATGTATAAACCTATAACGTTACACCTATTTCAAAATTACAAATACAATACAAACACAACACACGCCCAACATTTACCCCAGCTTTTGACATACAGTAATTGACAAGAAAGACATTCGAACAATCAATGTCAAGTTATGTCAGTCAATCGATTCATTTTGAATGAATGAATGAAGTAAATGGGAATGCAAAGTCAAATATTATTTACAAAAAAGTAAAGTACACACTGATTTATTTATTTTATAAAATCAATATGAAAACAATTGTTTATTTCTTAAACCTATGACTTACACATATTTAAGGATCTTTTATCACATATTACATAAGTTTCCGAAATAATTATCTGTAAATAACAAATGTATGATATATAATCTGTAGTGCGGGCAATTTACATGTTTTACTCTGTGGCAGGCAACTTGAGAACAAGGGAAGTTGAATGAGTAAATATTGCGTTAGGGAGGCCCACGTTATTTTTTTTTATCGATTCGGAGTCGATTAACGACCTAATAGATTAAGTAATATTATATGAAAACTAATCAAAATGGAATTTATAGTGTCTTTAATAATATGAAGACTTATGAATGTGTTTATTTACTTTTGAGAAGTTGCAATGTGTAATCGACTTCCCGAATGCTTTTAGCATCCACTCCACTTAGCCATGACTCGTACATGACGCGACGAAAGCTCGATACAGCACCACATATAATTATTTATAGCGCGTCAATACAAAGCAAAAAAAAATGCAAAGCAAATTCAACCCAGCTTTAAGCAGTAAATTTCGTTTAGAAAATTAATGTTAATATAGAGCTGCAGCTGCTACCTTAGATTGAAATACTGGCTCCTAAAAGGCAACGGTTTTTTTATTTTCCAATTTTACTTCTTTTCTATTCTATTTTTACTTTCTCTAAAAAAAAATATTCGGATAATTGTCAACATATAAAAATGAAATTGCGCTATCGGTCCAGCCATATACAAGTAACATGCTTACCAACTAGCACTCATTTTTTATTTCTATAGACATATATTTTATTTCTATAGACATATAGGCTCTCAGAATATTATATTAGTGTAGGCCAGCAAAATACGATACAACAATATCAATATTTACATTTTTAATTTCTACCAGGCACTTTTTTTTATATTACTGTACTGAATAATCGATATTGATATCGATATTTTTTGTGTTAATAAAAATACATCGAAGCGTATTCGGATCAATAAACTGAAAATAAAAATTCTGCCATATGATATGTCTAATGCCATCTCTAAAGTTGTAATCGTATCGTACTTGGCAGCTGTCTGTGTGAAGTGATGGCGTGAATAGTTTTTCGTTTACAATTTATATTTAGTTCATTATCACTTAAAATTACTTGCAAAATGAGAATATGTGAGCTAACAATACAAATTGATGGGTAACGAGAATTCTGTATTAGTGTAAAATGCTGAGACCAAATCTTCGCATAGAGACTGGAAGAGAAAGTGTCTCAAATAGTAAATAACGGGTCGATAGAAATATGTCTGTCTCTGATTTATCTGTCGGATGTCGATTTGCGGATTATTTTGCGATATGTGGCCTCGACTTTGACTCTGGGCTAGAGCCAGATAGGCTTTGCGGTGAGTAAAAGTTGCAAAATACGTTTTTATTTTATAATATAAAACATCGATTATTATGGACATTTTATATTTTAGGAGACAATCTGCATGTATCTCCTTTGGACCGTTCGTACAAAGGAAAAATTCTAGCTCACTATCCTGAAAATATATCAAGTAACCCATTTGATGAGCATGCAGTATGTATGGTAAGTGTTTATAAAATTGTCAAAATAATGTATCAAGTCTTTGTTTATCAAATCTACAAAATAGAAACTTACCAAGATATTAATTGCGTTATTATAACTAAGATTGACCTTGATTGTATATCACTACTGTTAAATGTAAACAAAAGTGCATGTATGTGTATAAATTATCTGCAGATGTTGCAATAAAGTCGTATATGTTATTTTTGGTACCTACAACCTAGACTATATTTTCTAGAAAAATATTTTGCTATAATTACTGCTAATAGAATAAATGATATTGTATACAGGAAGGTGATTTAATTTGTAGAATAACTAAGAGTATTGTATCAGACCATTGTTCTCATTTTTAACACCTTAATTTAAAAAAATATGTTTTAAGAGAGGTCTGGCACCATACTAGCGAGCAAGCCTTACTGGGGAAGGAACTCCACGTTACAGAAGACCACAGCCAAATACCTACACACAGCGGTATAGTTGTATTCCTGTGTGAGATTATAGGTCTCCAGTGCTCATTTAAGAATTTGTTTTAAAAGCGATATTTTCCCATCACAGGGATACTCCATCTTAAAGCCCAGGCATTGCAAGCCAACTTGTAAAAAAATTAAAAATGTTTATTTTATGCCACAGTACTGCCATAATTTATTTCTACTACTGCAACTGGCATTTTGGGTATAGACTAAAGTCTAAGACGTTTTTTTACCAGATCAATATTATAACCATTTTCAATAAATCATCTATTTAGTGATTGTTTTGATTTATACCTACTATTGTTTTCATTTAGAATAGCTGTTGTTGTCTTTGTATGATTTAGATGAGATGAGAAACATTCTTAAGATTGTTAGAGAGGTAAACTAAGAAATATCTAGAGTTAGCCTGATAGATCTGGCAGATTCATTAAAAACTTTGACTTAATAAACAAATTGCACAACTTTTTTTAAAATGAAAAACCAGTGGAAACATTCAGAGGACTACTTCCAATAGTGAATGACACTAGGTTTGCGAACCTGATTTGCGAAGTTTTAATTCAAAATATTTTTACAGCTTTGCCTCCCAGCCGGTCTTCAGTTTAGGACTCAAAAACACTCTTTAGAACCCAAGTTTCACAGTTTTGTAGTAACCAGGGAAAATGCCTCTCGATACTATGGATTCAGCCTCATATTCTATGAAGAAGTTAGAAACAGGAACATATGTAGTGCCATGCATACCTTACAGGTAATTAACCTTTTTTATAACTTATTCTTATGACAGATAACAATCTAAATTTGTGTCTTTACTATCTGTGTACTATGATACAGCTTAAAATTAGTTAAAGGTTTTTGATGCAGATTACACTACCATTTCTGTTCTTGAAAAAGACAGGCTATATAGGCTTAGGCTATTTGACTAGTAGTTTACTTGCAAACACATTTAAGGGAAAGGAGAAATATGTGTTACAAAAACAATATATTTATTTTTTTATAATTGATTTCCTCTATACTTAATATTATAAAGAGGTAAAGTTTGTGAGGTTGTAAGGGGTAATCTCGGGATCTAATAAACCGATTTTGAAAATTCTTTAACCAATAGTAAGCCACATTATTTGTGAATGTCATTGGCTATATATTAACCCGAAAAATGTCGAACGATATGGGCTTGGGTCAGCTTTATTATATTTTTGAGTTATCACATAGTTAACATTTTGCTTCAATGCTGCATCAATTGTAAGTCAAGTTTATGGAAGTGAAGACCTGTAATTGGCTTCCTTTCACTATTACATATATTGCTAATCTGTTGTCTTTAGCTGTAAGTCTTCCATAAAACAAGTAAATATGTACAAAAGAAGCCATCTAATAATCTTTAAAACTAAATTATAAATTAATATAAACTTTTGTTACAGGCTATGTATATCACAGAATTATCTAGTGGCCAGACTCCCCCAGGCCACAGAAAGGCTTCTGGTAAAGAAAGTTCCAGATCTCTTCCAAGATCATTCAAGCTTTCACCTCACACTGGTGCCGCACTCACTTATTATGATATAGCCAAAGATAAACTGTATGTAGCTAAAAGTATAGCTCTCATATGTCAATATCCATATGTGAGGGTGGCACAGTTATTTTTAGAAAATTTGTTCAGGTGAGTCTCATACTTGATTTGGTCAATATTTTTTCATAACATCACATTGTTTATTTCCTGAATGAAATTTTTGCAGCTATGTTAGATCGAATGTAATATGAGTTAAGCCTATTGTCATATATTCGGGCCATAATTTTAAACACTCTGTGCTGCAAGTTATGAATTTTTTAAAAGAAAAACCTAATAACACTGACTGACGCGAGTGTCGTACCCAGACCCTCATAATCTACTGCCAATATTGGCTCATATCGAAGGACAAACAAAGCCAAATTCCCACATGTGCGTAAGAAGCCATGGGACAAACACATCCAATCTTCCATAAAATATGTGTTAGTAGTTTATATTTGTTTCCAGATCTCTGCCAAGACAACCAGGTCCAGGTCTCAGCCCTGAGTCTTATGTTTACAACTTGTTATACGAAGTACCAGTGCCACTACCCGGTCAAGCTTTACGTCTTTATGTGCCTCCTTCCGAACCACATTTGGATCCGATTCCTGTTGTAAGTATGAACTAACTATCTTCTATATATTAATATGTCAACAAAACTTGTACCCCTTTTTAAGAATATTGCGCGCATGGTGGCCTGTGAGATGAGAAGGACTGCATAAAGCAATTACTGTCGAATTTTGACCACCGGGCAACCTTTAATAATAATTAATATTGGTCATGATTAACATCGGCCTTTATAGCGTTCTGAAGCCTATAATAGTAATATTTTCGGGACAACTCACACATCGCTATCTGATCCCAAACTAGGCAGAGCCTGTACTATGGTAACCAGACAACTGATAAACATACTTATATATTTCTAAATACATACATATTATATATAAATTACACCCAGACACAGAACAAACATTCGTGCTCATCACACAAAGATTTGTCCTGGGTGGGAATCGAACCCACGACCTCCGGCGTAGCAGTCAGAGTCACTAACAACTAGACCAACAGGCCAGTCGATATGTTTGCTTACATTACCTGTGGCATCATGTGTATTGACAACTCAAATATTTGTAACACCAGGATTTTGTGGGATATCTCTGGGATAGGAAAATGCTTTTTTTTTATCATATGTCTAAATGAACACTGGAAACCTGTTCTCACATACAGAAACTACAACCACAAAGCTGTGGTCTTTTATAAGATGAAGTCATGTACTAGTCGTGCTTGCTTGCATGGTGACTCTCTTACTCTGTTATTTTTTATTGCAGGTGATAAGAATGCCAAATCTACCTGATGAGTTACCTCTTCTGGATTATTCTTTAAGGGTTATGTTCTCGACTTTAGGTGTTGAATGTGTTGTCCAGCTGTTTACCTGTGTTCTATTAGAACACCAAGTTTTACTTAGATCAAGTGGTAAGTTTAAAAATATACATTCTATATTTTACTTGCTTTTGTCCGCGACTTCGTTCGCATAGGTTTTTATGTTAATTATAGCCTATTCTACTCTAATGTATAAGTTTTAACATTGTAAAGATTTACCGAAATCCGTCCAGTAGCTTTTGCGTCAATAATAATATTAGTAGGATTGTTACAAAAAAAAATTATGTCACTCTAAACCGCATTTTTAGTGACATATTATTATAAACGTAAGGTAAGCAGTTATCATAGGACGCTTGCAACATTACATAACAATCGCGTAACCGGCCTTTATTTTAACGCCAGATGGAATCCTTAAATGAGTACTACCTTTATACTAATTTTCTATATCTGCTATTACTTCTATGGTGTCAAGCAACTTATAAAATGCAGTTCCACTTTATAAAAGTCTATTTTTGTTTTTTGTATTGTTCTTACGTTTTTAGTAAAAATAAATTTCGAAAACTCAAAAACCCGACTGACTGTAAAAAGAACTAAAATATACTGTCATATTATCTCTGGCAAAAAATATTATTCTCTTGGATCACTCTGGTAAAAATAGTCTTAGGTATAGCAAATAAATGCGGGCTTTACTTATTTTTACAAGACAACTCCCGCACTAG
Source organism: Trisateles emortualis (assembly GCA_947095525.1). Lineage (NCBI taxonomy): Eukaryota > Metazoa > Arthropoda > Insecta > Lepidoptera > Erebidae > Trisateles > Trisateles emortualis. Next base: position 7,807,716 of record OX352736.1, on the reverse strand, counting down.
GGAACAATCCCTGTGTCGCGAGGGACTTTACAAACGTACAATTAACGGATACAAAGTACACTCCGACTCTGGAAAACACAACACGCCGCGCAGTAGGTAGATAGGCCACTTAAGACGCTGTGCCAACCGTGCAATCATATTGATATTAAATTGACTGCTTCGTTTATTTAACATTATGTACAATGCCAATTGGACCTGTTTCTACTTATTTACCAGTACAGTACACGTACAAATCACTTATTGTAAAACAATAATTTTCCATGAGTAATCTGTTATTGCATATACAGGGGCAAGTCACGCACATGATATCACGAGCTGAGTATTAGTTACACAACAGAGCATCACGCTTATTATGAAGAGGCGTAAGCCAGAGACGTTGAACTCATTACACTGTTTTTCGTCGTCGGGATAACAAAGACAGTCAAGTACTACACTTTTGCACATACGGGCTATTTTTTTGTATTACCATTTGCCTATAGGATACAAATAAACTATAATGAAGTGACGTCACCTATACGTGCGTAAAGGTTCTAGTTTCGTTTTTTCTCTGTTCTGCAATATCCAAGCTAACGTTAACCGTGAAATCGAAAGAGACATATGAATTTAAGAGGCTAGTTGCAAATTACTAACCCTGTTGGTCGATAGATCGGCAAAGTTAAGCAAGCTTGCCGCGGTCAGTTCGTAGATGGGTGATCAATTGCTAAAACACAGCTAGACCTTCCGTGTCTCGTAAAGTAGGTAAAGCACGTTAGTCTCCTGCGTGATCTTCCCGGTCGCATCAATTGCCGGCGGTACATATTTGCCTTCGAAACGCTAAGAAAAAGAATAGATACAAACACTCTGTGTTTGCGCACATTAGTGCGCTATATTACGTCTTGCGCAACTGGCTAATCTCCGATATAGGTCTGTTGGACTATTACTATTATGAATTTAAGCCAAGTTTATAAACATTGTTACAGATTACAACAAACTAATGCTAGTAGCTGAATGCATAGTATCTTTACTGGTACCGTTTAGTTGGGCTCATGTCTACGTGCCAATACTGCCGGCGCCTTTGTACCACTTCCTGGACGCACCGGTGCCATTCGTCATGGGTAAGACAATACTCTTTATTGTAGGGGTCAATTGGTTGCATGTCTAATTATAATGTGCCAGTTAATTTAACTGAGCGACGGAATTGGTTATGAAATGTGAACTTGTCTAGAAAAGGGCTGTGTTGCATTTCAATGAATATTTTATATAGGAAAGACAATATAATTACTCCCAATGATATTTTAAGTATTAAAAGGGTAGAAGAGTTACCTACACAAAAAATGATCTTTAAAAATGGTACATTAACACACAGTTATGTAACTTAATAGCTGACTCGTGCCCCCTTCGTTGGGATTTTTTCGGGTTAATATATAGCCTTTGTCTCTCACAAATAACGCGGCTTTCTATTGTTAAAGAATTTTCGAAATCGGTTCAGTAGATCCAGCTCACAAACTTTACCTCTTTGTAATATTAGTATAGATATTGCAATCCCATAAGACTTTAAAGTGGGATGATGCAATTTCGTGAGAGAAAAAAAAACAAAGAATTTGATACCTATAGTGTGACATTGCGTAGTCGTAGAAACGATATTAGACAAGACATTTGTCAGAGTTAAATTGTAGTCTTTCTTTTTAACGTCCCGTTCGCGAAGTGCTTATAACTCATCTACACTTTATTACTTATAACATCATTGATAACTACCCAAATCTATAAAAAAACGAAACAATTTTTTTTATCAAAATATGTTTTTCCTAGACACTGGCCGATATAGGATAACTCTAGATTGGATAGGTACTAATAATGTCGGTACTGATTATAGTTACGATTCTGAAACAATGTTCATTTTTTACCTCATTTCAATTAGTCAATCTGAACATATACTAGCTACGCCACCTCCTATATTCACCTGCATTAAAGTTGAATTCCATCTTCTGTCTCGTTTATTGTTAAGCTTCCATCAAAGAGTGATGATTATAGTGTAAGAGTTATTTTCTTTAAGAATGTTGCTATCAAATGCAACATTAATTGTTCAATTCTAACTGTAAATGCCGGAGATTAAACACGTATAGTTTTAAAACACTCTTTAGCTTTATGATATAGGTACAGAAAGAAAGATATAACATTTATTCAGTTTTCATACTTTTTCGGTGTGTTGCGGCCGTCGCATTTGAGTAATAAGAGTTTCTGTGATAGAATGTCAGTAGTAATCAAGTTGTTATTCGATCGACATTTAATAGACATGTGATTGAATATTATTAAACTAAATTATTATCAATTGATATGTCTTTCGTAACATTCCTTTACATAACCTTACAAATATTGCTTAAAGAATTAATTTTAATAAATGTAAATTAATTATTTTATGTAATTTCCAATGTCTGCATCTGATGTTACATATTATGCACTAGGTGTTACGTATCCATAAATGTGTGCCATGACGTTCTTATCGCGATTTTTTATACGTAATATCTAAACTTTATTATTAAGGTTGTGATTGTTCGAAATTAAGATCGGTAATGGAATAGCGGAAATAGCAGGCTTCAATATTTTTAAAAATATATTGTTTAATTATTTAGGTATATTAAGGTTTGCTAATGCTATCCGCTTTATTAATAAACTCTTCGATTTCTTTCTTTCTGTCATCAGTAATTTCATATTCCAAAGACGAGGATGAAGCATGGCGTAATTATTCACTCTCTACACAACGTTTATTTATAAAGCCTTATTTGCCATCAGCCAGTGTATTTAGCATTTGTTTTGTCTGTTTTCGAAGTTGTATAGAAATAATTATGATTTATATTAATTTCAATGTCTCTGTTCAATAAATTGCATCAATTGGCAGGTCTCCATGCAGACAGCGGAGCTATGAACATCGGATCAAATGGTCCGCGTAGCATTGCTCTCGGCTCTGAAGCAGCTCTCTGTTTAGTAGATATTGATAAACCAGACATACAATTACCCGAAGAGCTACCTATATTCCCACACAGGACGCCTTTTATTGAGGAATTGAATCATGTCCTCGACAAACATCAGGTAAAGCGTTATCGTCTTACTTATTCATGGTGGCCTGTACTTTAGCCCTAGTCTATAGCGAACGTTGCAAAACAAATTTCAATAAATGAGCAACATGCAAAAAGCATTTTACGAAAAGCATTCTGAGATTATCACGATCAAACAAAAAGTCGGTTAACAAACAAACTATAATATTAGTATAGATATAAATAGTTTGTTTTATCTCATTTAAAATATTTAAATGAGATAAAACTTGATACTTTAATAACAAATGTTATAGGTAGTTTTTATAGTGCTATATATGAACCTACGATTGTATAGGTTTACTCGGGACATTATTATCTTTAATTTTGTTCGAGACCCTATCTCCATTTGTTATTAGGTCAATGCATATAAATTTACCTATTAATATTACCTTTACTATAAAAGTATTTGTTTTTAATAGATACAAAGGCCAGAAACGGAGCCGACTAAACTGGGTGTTCCTATCAATGGAACTTCATACAAACACATGAACGACAGTATGAGCAGCAGCTGTACATTGCCATCAGGTACTTATTACTTGTGTTTTACTTACGTCAACGTTTTAGCTTACGACTTATGAGGGTTTAACACTTTTAGTGCCAAGAACCCGGCTCTCGGGTTCTTTGATACGCTATACGCCGAGAACCTGGCTACCGATTCCATCTATAGATAGTAATTAATTACCCGTCCTCGTGCCTAGCACTCGGCTACCGAGTCCTATTGTTTGTTTGCAAAATAGTAATAGTCGATACCTTTCTTAAACCAATTGAATAAAGTTATTTATGGCAGTAACAAGTCGTAACGGTTTTCTTGGTACTGAAAGTGTTAAGGATGATTCACGTTACACCGGGCCGGAACGGCCGTGTCCCGGCCGAGACCCGGCCGGGACATATATTTATGCTTGTCCGTGCCCGGCCCGGCCCAGTGTAGCATGAATCATCCTGGAATAAGTACTCATCTTGCTCGTTTTGCAGATTCGATCTAAATGAATTTCTACAACTCACAAATTTAATATTTTGTTTATTGTTTTAAGACTTTAATAATTATTATGTACTTTATCTATGTTTGTAATTTTAATTTGTATAGTTCTCTTACGACGATTGATTCATAGTACAGGAGTTGTATTCATAAAACTAAACTCTATAAAAATAAAGTGCCTTAATGACGCAGTGTTAATGCGTACGACTGTCGAGTAAAGTTACATTGGGTGGTTTCTGTTAAAAAAGTCTCCGTATCAGCTTGTAGTTTGGAAATGTGTGCAATAAATCCTACACCTAACAATTCTGCCTACCCCTTCGAGTAGAAAAGCATACCACTATATAAAGTCATATTTTAGGTGGACTTCGTCGCAAGCATTCATTCCATGACGTGTTAGAGTGGGAGGAAAGTCGTCCGTTGAACGCGTCACCACCGGCGTCACCGACCAGACGCGCACCGTTACGTCTGGAGGCGCTGCAGCGTATCGTCGACATCGTTAAACGTAGCGGTATGACTCACTACATATTATACGTTTCTAAGCGATTAAATTCCATAAGAATTGGTTGTGTGAAATGACGTCGAAGCGTCGCATTTATTACTATTCCGCCCATGGATTCGCTCGCGTGGTATGTCGATGAAAAAATCTGCTGTAATTGAGCGCGGCTGCTGATCATAAGCGGGATCGATTCCTGGTCGAGCCAAAAATAGGTATTGGATGTCTCTGTCAAGAAATACACAGTAAATGTTTTCAGGGTGCTTCGTAAAGTACAAAAAACCTTTCATCCTAAGACTGATTTATTGCCAGTCGTGTGGGATTGCCGTCCCATCGGACTATAAGAGTGGGGGAATTAAGAGTGCACCTGTGATAACGCACACTAATATTTCCCGTGCAGATGACTTGTCTCCGCCGAGATTAGCCCCGTGACGAAATTCTGTTGGGAGGACATTATATCGTTAAAAAGAAGCCTATATTACTCAGGGATCAAGAACGTCTGTTACCTTACCTAATTAAAATAATCTGTCACATAAATACCTAGGATTACTTCTCTAAGGCGCAATAAATGACGCATTAACCTACATATTTGTCATAAATATGGCCTTAATGGAATTCTTTAAATATCATGTTTTATTTTTCTCAATGCAGGTGTAAATATAGACGACGTAGATGCAGATACAGTAATGCCTACTATGAAGAAAAAGATATTAAATGATGAGGATCAATACAATGAAGATATAAAGTTCAATAGTGCTATCAGAGAAACATTCCTAAACAGATTCGTACACATGTTTCTTATGTATGAAAACTTTGTCATTATGCCTGATCAGGTATGTACATAATTATACTGTAACAGCGGTTAACAAGCTTATATCTTGCGTTATGTTAGTTAGTTAGTAGTTAGTTGACGGGGCGTTATCCGCACTTGGCCGCTCAAGTGGGCCTTTGTACGTGACTTCCCTTCGGCTATTCCATCCAGCCCAACCTCTTCCAGAAAGCCAGCAAGCGGCCTAGATGGCCGCAGGCTTCTGGTAGAGAGCCCGTTTTCTTTAGGGTCTGTGCCCTTTGGTCTTCTACGCTCCTACAATCCAGAAGGACGTGAGCGGGTGTCTCCTCGGCCTCCATACAGCCCCTGCAGAGCGGGCTGTCGGTCAGGCCTAACCTGTAAAAGTGTTTGTTGAGTGGGCAGTGACCTGTTAGGATGCCCACTAGTGTCCTGAGGTTTGACCTGTTTTGTTTTAGGGGGGTTACGCGAGAGCTTCCGGGTAGCGGAGGGTACCGCTTCCTTGGTTTGTCTGCAGCCCCCGTTGCTCACCCATTCCTCCCTATGAAGTTGTGTTGTCCATTCCTTGAGCCAGGTAAGGGCCTGGCTGTGTGGGATGGGGATTATCGGTTCCGGCCCCGCGATTGCAGTGGCGGAACCTAGTCTCGCCAGTGCATCCGCGGCGTCGTTACCGGTTGAGTTGCTGTGTCCTTTGATCCACTGCACGGTGACTTTGTTGGTGTTTGCCACGTCTTGTAGCGCCTGGTGATACTCTAGTACAAGACCGGATGTCTTCCTATTGTTTTTTAGGGCAGTTAGTACAGATGCGCTATCAGAGACAATTCTGATATCCAGGTCTCCTACATCTCTGTTAGCGATCGCACTCGCTGTTCGGGTAATGCCTATACATTCCGCTTGGAAGATAGTGTTGTGTTTGCCCAGTGTTGTGGATATGTTTATGTTCAGATCTTGCGAGTATACGCCCGCTCCTGTGCCCGACAGCGTCTTGGAGCCATCGGTGTAGATCCTTACTTCGATGGTTCCAGAGCTGTCGGTTGTCTCTGCTGTGAGTTCTATCTCATAGCGTCGGTCGAAGGTGTATGTGCAGGGGATCTTGTCGCACGGTGCTTCCAGCAGCGGAAACTTGTTTAGCGCCGCGGTCAGTCGGCCTGTGTGTGGCGTGTTTGTGGCCTGTTTCCACAGTCCGCAGCCTTTTAGTCTGAGTGCCGCGGCGGTGGCCTCTTCTTGTATCACCAGATGTAGTGGTTTAAGGTTTAGGATGTGCTCTAATGCGGCCGTGGGGGTGGTGCGCATGCAGCCGGTCGTTGCAACGCATGCGATGCGTACGATTTGCATGATTAATACAAACATCTTTTTTTTACACTGCCAGAAGATAATGCCGGCTCTGTTTATCTTTTGCTCCATATGTTTGCCCCAGTTCAGTTTACTGTCAAGGGTAAGGCCCAGGTATTTTACCTCCGTCGACAGTTCTAGTCTGGTGCCGAATAGTTTTGGTGTTAGCATTTCGGGTAGCTTCCTTTTGTTGGTGAAAAGGACAAGCTCCGTTTTCAGTGGGTTCACCGACAGTTTTTGTTCGGCACACCATTCCTCTACAATGTTTAGCGCAGTTTGCAGTACCTTACATAGTACGTTTTCTGCACTGCCGTTGGTAATGATTGCTAAGTCGTCTGCGTAGCCTACGGTGAAGTAGCCGTTGCCATTGAGGCGCCTGATTAGGCTGTCGACTACCATATTCCAAAGGATCGGTGACAGAACTCCCCCTTGTGGACAGCCTCTTGTCACCTTTGCCCTGGTGGTCTTGCCTACCGTAAGTTGAATGGCTCGCCGACTTATTTGGTTTTTTGTTAAATAGTATCATATTTTATCGACGTTAAAACATTATATTAATCACTCGCGATTTTCTGACCTTGTGAAGGTCATTTTAAGCTTGTAAATGTGATTTCTTTTAACAGCTTAATATCAAGTAAGCGAAACTGCACCCAAAATAAACGCATAGAGAATTTTGTAATTTATTATAATTGAAATCAATGTTTTACTTAAAGGACCGGGACTCATGGCTGTCGTCACGCGAATCCATGGTGAACTTCGATAAATCGTCATTTTTATCAGACCAGCCACAGCGGCACCGACCGTTTTTATCGCGATTTCTCGAAACACAAATGTTCGCGACGCTGATCGACAACAAGATCATGGCCAACTGGGGAGAATACGATGCCAACCTCCAGGTCTTCGAACACCGGATCAAGGCCGTAAGGTACGTACACTCCTCCACTCGCAGCATGTAGATCGATAGCATGGGATGGGGGTGAACACGAATGAAATACTGGTACTCGCACCCGTCGGGCGGACGCCACCGCATTACTAACGTCATACCACCACGGTAACACACGGTAGATCACTCGTTCAAACGGTAGCCGGGGGAATATTCAGGATATAATCGTAACCGAGAGTCGGGAACGCCGCAAGGCGGCCCGGCGAAAGGGGAGTAAGGTGAGAGGTGTGTTTCAGGCGGCGAATAGGCGAGGGAGGAGTGACGCGCGGGTACTGCGTGTGGTGCGGCGTGGGCGGCGGCGCGGGCGCGGCCAGCCCCGCCGCCTCGCTGGAGGTGGGCGCGCCGGCCGAGCGCCTGCCGCACCGCGCCGCCTACTACCGCGCCTTCCCCGCGCGCCTGGACGCGCTCGCGCTCGCGCGCCCGCCCGCGCCCGACACCAGGTGCGCCTCGCTGTCGCCCGCTTGCGCCGCGTGTCCCGCGCCTGTACCGCGTGTCCCGCATAGTCCCGCGTAGTCCCGCCTAGCGAGTCGTATTGCCTCGCTTTCCGTGCGCTGAGGAGACTGAACTACGTCATTGGACCGTCCAGACGAGCTAATCGAAGTAGCCGGTCAAAATTACCATATTTAAATCCGTGTATCTCAAAATCACACGATCCCTGTTTTGGAAGCCCGTTTGTGTTGTTTGAATGTTCCAATGATGGTAGTTTTTGTCGCGTGATCTATCACTGTTATCGCTCTATTACATCGAGCCGAGTGACGTCGGAATATTTGTGAAGCTCGACCCTGGCCGCCCGTTTACTAACCTCGAGTGCAGCTTTCATGTTATGAGTACTTATTTGTTGTTTGTGCGTCATGTGTCAGTAACGTTTGTGCCGTCGCCGAGGCCTGCATGTTGCCCGCAATGCACACCGAGATAACCATTTTATAACATAATAATTAATATTAACACAGATTAATTATATTAGGTAATATTATTATATGCCAACTAACAATATTATATTAAATTAGAAATTAAAATACAGATTTTTGTATGTCAGCTAGAAGCAACATACAATAATAACGTACTAAATGAATCAATAATTGATTTCAATATATTCTCGATTGTACTTGTGGATTTCGTGAGATGTAAACTTATTTATAACACATCAATATACTTATGGAACACATTGGTTGACAAAACCTTGTCTTTGACAGCAAACGAACACTGATTGTCATTGTCACGACACGTGGACCGTACTTTTTGCCCTATAAATATTTTACTTCTTTCTTGCAATAAAATAGTGACACCATAATAATTATACTACATGTATTCGAAGCTATTATTCACTAGTTATTAATAAGTTAACAGGACATAATAATTAAATTGTTGACTCGGTGAGCATAATCGTGATAAAACTATTCATTTGACTGAATTCTTTCATGATTGACTTGCTTTAATTGATAGCATGCGATTGTTAAATGTATGTTTTTTTGGTTTATAACACTACCATATTGCTTCCGTTTGTAAATTTAAAGGCGAAATGTTATTTGGTACCGAAATGAATCTCATGGAATTATTGATTATAGTAGATCATTATATGAGTAAATGTGTTTTGCAACCTGTGATACCTAATATACTCAGTAGATAAGTTCAAAGAACTGTTAAAGCGTTGAACGCGTGAGTGAATTACTTCCATAATTTTTAAATATCACAAGTTGTAAATCATCAAATTTAGTTTCTAAGCACAACATTATTTTACCTAAACCGGACGTTAAGTTTCGGCCGAAACTTATTTACCTAGTTAAATTAGAAGGATATTATTTTCCTTGATAAAGTAACTAGTGCTTGCCACCAAGTATATGAAATAAGTTTCGGTTTCGGCCATAACCTATTATTCAGTTTCGGCCTTAGTCAATAAGCGATTTCGGTAAAATTATGCTTTGGTTGGAATCTATTTGAATTTATTGCAATAAATAAGTACCTCAAATGTCTAAATATAACGTATTTAGTTATTGCTAAATATATCTAAACGCATGTTAACATGAAATAATATTTAGTTTATAGAAAAGCATATTATTTAATTAATTTGTAGCCCAGTTATTAGAACTTTATTTTACGATTTTATCTTTGCACTATGCATTGAGAAATTAAAATTTTACTAGATAGCTAAGTAATTAACATACATAGATATGTATGAAATGGCAGTCTAAGATCAGACATATTCCCATGACTTTTAAAAAAAATATTTAACGAAAAAGAACGTATGTTACTTCTAAAGTAACCCTTTTTTCCTTGAACAGCAACATTTTTGCTGCAAAATGGTCATATTCTTACGATATTTTAACGTATTATACTATAGTATACACTGTTCAAATATAATCCGAATTATTTTATATTATTCCTGTGGTAGAAAAACCTTTTATATTATATAGTAATATTCTAAAATATATTTTATAAATATTTTAATATACTTAATTAGTTTTTGAAAGGCTTATATATGTTTATAAATTTTTACTCAAAGTAGGTATTCGTGCCGTATTCAAACACGAGGCCGAAACCAAATTCAATTGGCCGATATTATCATGTTTGACTTCTGCTGGACATAGGCGTCTGCTAAGGATTTTCACATCAGTCGGTCCTAAGCTGAACTTGTCCACCGGGTGCCTGCGTCCTTCACCAGATTACCGGTTAACCTGATTGGAGGCCTGCCCAAGCTACGTCTACCATTTGCTATATCAGAGCCTTTCTGCTCCAGCGGCCATCAATTATCATCATAATCATCAATGATGGTGTCCATTGCAAAACATTAAAAATAATTTCGTTTTGGTCAAACGTTATTTTGTATGAATATTTTGTTCTTAAAATGCAATGCATCATACTTTAAACTAGATCATTGCTCTTCCATTGACTATAAAAAAGACAATAGTATAAACTTTGTATACCGAACATATTGTAAAAACATGAGATGAGATACTCTGCAACGTTTATCTTGTGCTAATTGACATACAATTTATAGCGAAGTGTGTCATTTCTCATCTCTTTCTCTTTCATTCTCACGATAGCGCACTAGCGCAGCTGACGTGCTAGTTATACTGATTTGCCTTTCAAAATCTAAACACAAACATTGTAGAAATTGTTATTTTAATGAATGTCAATGTTGTGATAGTGAATGTTTTGTACTAAAAGTGCATGATTTGTTATTATTGCATGCAGTATAAAATACATTCATGTAATGTATGTGATTTTATGTATATTTATAGTGTGATACTCAAATGTTTATTATTTTAGCTCATTTTATTTATTTTCAATTGTTTTTGTGCTCATAATAAGATTACTACTATAAGAATGTATAATGTTAATCGTTAGATCTTCATTTTAATGTAAGGTAACTCCCATAATGCAAGCTTATTATTATACATTTTAATGTAGGCTTTATATATGTAAATAAAAAATAAATAAAAATAAAGTTATTTATATGTTATTTTACGTATTTTGAATCTTGGTGATCCTTATCCTTTGTAGTTTAGTATGTACGTGAATTGTAAAATCCCACACTTCGTGGCAAAGAACAAGTCGAGAAATTCCGATCTAGCAATTTTAACCTTATGCTCAAGGCGTAAGGTAGAAATTGCAATTAGATATATTTCGTCTTACGTCTTTTTACCACTCAGTTGCCGATATCTTAAATGCTTTTAAGATTTCATCAATAATATTATAAGACAAACGAGGTAGATAGTACTATAATCTATATTAATTAATGGCGCTACATTGTAATATGTCAAAATATGACCGTATTCCCGCTAAAGAAACATTATTAACGTGTTTGCTGTAATTGCTAATTAGCTGAGTTTTATCGTGTGCCGTATTTCAACTGTCTACTGTTTTGCTCTTACAATATTATTGGTTTTTATTGAATATTTATTTTAGCTTTAGGTTAGTTATTGAAGTTTAGCTTTAGTACTTAAAATTATTATTTCCATGTAATTCGCGCACATTAATTAAATCGCATTAAAACACGTATTTAATATTGCTTTTTGCTATGCTTTATCATAAAATTTTCCTTTTTTCATACTTTGCTGATTATAATTGTTACCCTCGCGGTTTCAGGACGAACAGTTTGAAACGTATAAAGAACGCTAAATGGCAAGTGAAGGATTGTCCTCCAGAACTGTTGCTAGGTGATATTAGTAGAAGACTGTCCACAGATGTCACTCCTGCAGCTATTGCACAGAACCATAGAGCATTCGTTGAGAAGCTTCTGAAGGTATTTATTGTTATTCACTATTGTTACTCACGGTTTTGAATACTACCACAAACAAGCTTCTATTTAGCTACTGTAATAATCAAATAGCAGCTTATAGACGCATGCAATACTAGGATCATTACTCGCGCGTTGTCTGCCTTGCATCTTGTAACACCTAAGTCTTTTATGTTAAGAGTAAATGGCATAACGATACCTTTATTTAAAAAAAACCCATAAGCACTGCAGACTTATACTTACGCACAGGAACACAACTACACAAATCTGTGTAAGCCCGTGCGCCATCTTCGTCGATAGTTCTTTGATTTTTTTAAATTCAATTGACTATTTCCTTTTATTGTTGTCACCCTGTATGTAAATAAAACCTATTGAGCTAAAGTTCTAGTTATCGCCTCTATTTTTACAGGAATGCAAAAGTAAAACAAAAAGAATGCTCCTAGAGAAAATGGGTACAGAAGAATCGGACTTAGGATTTGGTGTTGAAGTATCGATAACAGGCGTAGAAGAAAGTACTATGATAGCTTCACTATGTGACTTGTTAGAGAGACTATGGTCTCATGGAGTACAACACAAAATGGGTAAATCAGCGCTATGGATGCATCTCACCAACTATCAGGAATTGGAACAGTGCAGTAATTCGACTAAACCTATCGACCCTAATTATCTTACACCTGGTAAATATCTTGTTTATTAAATAATACAAAGACAAATTAAAGTATATACACGTTTCTGTTTCGTGTAGTACCGCTATAAAGAAATACAAATTGAAGAGAAAATACGTATACGTACATAATTATATATACATATGATGGTAAAAAATCACTACTTGTCACTATAATGTATTTATCATATTTTGTTACTATGCTGATTCCGATTATTTATTATTATTATATATACTCATATACATATATATATATGTATATGAGTATATATTTATTATATTATTTAGTATATATCTACATTTATGTATATGGTATATATTATTATTAGTACGCCATAAGCTACCATCTCCTGTATCAATAAGTCCATCCTAAGGTTGTCTGGAAGAGATCGCTCTTAGCGATAAGACCGCCCATTGTACTTATTTGTGTGTTTAAGTAATTCTTCTTGTAATTAGTTTTAGTACTTATGTGGTGTACAATAAAGAATATTCTATCTATCTACTATCTATCGTACGCGCAATCTAAGGATATTTTTGATAGTATTTTTTAAATTATTATACTACTTGGGTGGCAAACAAGCATTCGGTCCACCTGATGTTAAGCAGTTACCGTAGCCTATGGACGCTTGCAATACCACTTGCGTATTGCCAACCCATTTTTTTTCACCAAGGCTTTAAGATGGAAGTATCCCTGGGATAGGAATACGCTTATTTCAAAACGCATCCCTAATGAGCGCTGAAGACCTGTACTCACACACAGGAACACAACTACACCGCTGTGTGTAGTTATTTGGCTGTGGTCCTTCAGTAAGATGGAGGTCCTTCCCCAGTAGGGCTTGCTCACTAGTACGGCGATTGGAGCCCTACTTCTCTTTAATATTGTCAGGAGGCTAACTTCAGGGCGAACAATTTAGATTGCGCATAATATATGTACCCAGCAGTGGGACGTTTATGGGTTGAGATGATGATGATGATGATATGTACCTACTTACATAATTATATCTGGTAAAATAATAGTGTGTATCTTATTCATAATATTGTTGCTTTGGAACATGCAGCATTGGCTTGGTGTGTATTGCGCAAACGACTCGACTGTAAGTAACATTCTTCTTATCCACTTTAAGGCAATAATTCAACTGTCCTAAACTTTACTTATCATTGTCTATAGGAAAAGAAATTACAGCAAACTTATTCTTAACTTGTATCGTGAGAACGAACGAACCCTTAAAGCATTATAACACCGCACAATTTTTGCAATGCAATATTTTGATTAAGGCCTATACCCTCTCTGCTCTCTTCATAGAAAAGAGGGAGACTCTCGCCCTTGAGCGGGACATACCTATATGGGGTGCTATTGTTATTCTTAATATTTTCATGCCATCTATTGTAATAGTCCCTGATAATTATCTGTACTAAACAGTAATGAGACACTTATTTTCAAGACTTGAAAAGCAAGTTTAATATTTGGATTGACGAGGAAAACAGAGATGGTTTATTTGGAAATCTTTCATCGTAGCGTCGTAACGCGCTTTAAATAATATTTCTCGACGATCCGTTTATAACGTTTTTATTGTACTAACTAATCTTTAAATCATGTCTATTGTCTATATTATACCAGACCTGTCATCGGTGGGCGCGGAAGTAGAAGCACATCAAAGCACGAGTTCCGGTAATAGATCACGGGATAGTTCGCGAGGTGGTTCACGGGATAGTTCACGAGATCGTCTTAGCAACTCCGGGACTCTTGAAAGGAAATCTTGTCCACCTCCGAATCCATTGCGACCATTGCCTGAGAGCTTGACTTTCGATATGAGGTTTGTTAACATTTCTGAAACTGCTTTTTGTAATGGCTAACTAAGATAACTGACCAGGATTTAAATTACCACCATGTCTCACAGTTAGCTAATCTTCATTAAGATTGGCTGCCTCTTCCAAAATCAGCCTGGAAGACTTACTTTTTCTGCAGACGAGCCAAAAAAAGTGTTGTCTACAGTTTTTGGATCCAAAATATCCAAATTGATCTTTCTAGTTCCCTATTTACCCAATTTGCATGATGACCTTCCAAGTTCATATGCTTTTACAAGAACGGACTAAAATTCAAACATAATTAAATGAATCCATACAATCTTACAGAAACGTTCAAGCAATGACAGACATTAAAACAGAAATCGGTTATGCTCGTGCTTGGGTTCGATTATCCTTAGAGAAGAAACTACTATCAAAACATCTAAGAGAATTGCTGGCTGATACCACGCTGTTACGATCTCAGTACAAACGAACGGCTTTCCTACGGTCGGAAGAAGAAAGGGAACAGTTTCTCTATCATTTATTGACTTTGAATGCTGTTGACTACTCCTGTTTTACAAATACATATCCTACTACAAGTAAGTATTTGGTTATGATTCATGAGATTTAAATAAACTTTGTAAAACTGTGTTCTGATCTCTCTTACGTGTTCTTTTTGTGTAAAATGCACTGTAAAAGTTTTTTTCCTTTAAAATAGATCAATAGTTTAGAGATTATCTCCACAATCGCACATCCAAACTTAACAAACAAACTGCACCACTAAGACCAACGAGTGTGTGGGCTCGATCCCCACACGGGACAATATATTTGTGTGGCCCACAGTTATTTGTTCCGTGTCTGGATGTACTTTTTGTCCGTGAATTGTATGTTTGTAACTTACCCCAAGTAAATAACAATGACAGGAGCCGTACTATGACCTCATTATACTGAGTTATGTTCTAATAGTTCTAAGAAACTAATGGTTCATTTATTTATCAGAACTGCCGTATCGTGTTCTTATCGTACCGTCGCGCAAGGCCAGCCAAACGACTGCAAACTGTTGGATCTCGATATCTGGTGCGAATGGGGAATCTACACCTAAAATACCGATACCGCGTAACACCAACGAGTTCGTTTTCCACGTAAGTCACTTTATTACCATTATACAATTAACAAATGTAGACGAACAGCCAGCAAAAGAGTTTTAACTTTTTTTTATAATAATTTAAACCAAAACAGGCGCAAAAATACAACAGTGTGCTCTATTGCGTTACACTTCCGTTATGCCATAGTATTTGACTATCTCGCAAAATCAACCAAACCTAACTTCTATAACTTTCTATTTTATTTATTTCTTTTGCTATTTTATTTCTTCTATCATTTTTAAATAAATGTTTTCTTTGTTGCTAAATTCCCTGTTTTGTAAGTGTGTCCCAGATTATTCTTTTGTTGACTACTTAAATTGTGTATTAATGTTTTAATACATAATTAAGGCACATAACGTGTAATGGTTATTTATATTATCTCTGATAGTTTGATCTAGCGATATGCTCGTTATAACGTTTTAGCACAAAAATCTGGGAATATTATCAACTTTGCGCATTGGACATGACAATTCTGGGCTTTCGCCGCGTTGGTTACTCGACCAAGTATTTGTGAGGAATGAAGTTACGGGACATACGTACACGTAAGTTACTAATTAATCTATAATAATTTTAAATAGTAAAATTTCTGAGCTTAGGAAAATAATGTTCATTGTTCATGATCTTTTTTAGTTTCATTGCTCTAAAGTGTGTGCTTTGCTGCGGCATGCACCGTTTGTGTGGCGCAAGCGAGATATATGTAAGGTACATGTACAAATGTTACAATATTTCTAGATAAATATTGTATCTATATGGTGTATGAAGGATGGAAGACTAATATCCGATGCAAACTAGACCTAAATCGGCCGACATACATCGTACATACCATACATCTTCAAACTGATTAAAGATCTGATCAAACTATAGGCCAATAGTCGATCTGTGGGGTTCTAAAAGCGAGGTTAATGAGCGAGGTGCGCGCAGGTTCCCGTGCAACCGTTGGCTGGGCACGGGCGTGGACGACGGCTCGACGGAGCGGCTGCTGGTGGCGGCGCGCGTGCGCAGCGGCGCCACGCCGCGCTCGCCCGCGCCGCCGCCCGCCACCACGCCCACCACCACGCACCTCTCCACCTCCACCATACAGCACATGATAGGTAACTGTGTGGCGGTACCCTAGTAACACTAACCCACGTAGCCACGTTCGACTAATTCTAACTCGCACGATCACGTTAACCGAACAACCTCTCAAAATTAAACGATGATAGGATGTTTGATGTTTTTTTTGTAAACTGTGGCATTTAATAAAAGTTTATTTAAAAAATTGTCTCTTCATATCGATCATTCAATTCGCACACTAATTTAGATTGATAAGCTAGAATGCTGCCAATCTTTGGGGCACCATTTCAAAAGAATAGAATATTTATTTATTCAGTCATGTAAATTTGTTTCTATTTTTAGTTATTTATATAAGTTTATTATGTTGTGTAATATATTGTATATTATGAATGATTAAATTGTAATTTAGATTGATCAACTGTGAGAGGACGCCACTTGATTACATATAAAAAATATATAATTTATTCGCTTCTACTGTGCTCGACAGGGTCCACAATGATCTAAATATTGTAAGACTACCACCTAAGTAAGTAGTAAGTAAGTAATAGAGTATTGAGTCTAGTACTCAATGGAAAGTCCTAATATAAATGTTTAGCAAATATATTTGTTTCTTTCTTCTCCGTTACAAAGCACCGATTGCAATATGTTCTCTGTTCTTAAAACCGAATACTACATAATTATCTCAATTCAACGAGGGAACATTACATGCATTATTTTGATATAAAATAAAGTATTTAATAGGTACATACTTGTATTAACTCATTCTCTAAAGTCCACAGCGCTCTTGACGAGGTATAGTTTATAATATGCACAATTTATCCGAAATTAAAATCATTTCGATTAAGCTCGCAACTCGCTGAAGGCACGTTTATTAATTTTTTGTAAGCATTGCACAAGTGTTTGAACGTTTTTCCGCTAAGTAATTGCTTGTATGATAATGTAAATTAACGTGAAGCTTAATTAAAATGTTCTATAAATCAAATTTATCTAGAGGATTTCCAATGGTGAATCACCATCCTCGTAGCCTTTTTTCATGGTTGTTGGAGTCGACTCCCTGCAAAAACTGGATGCGGTTGATTATATCAATATTTAGAGTATCGGCGGAGCTCAACAAGCAAGATTTTATACTTCAGGTTAGACCAGTTAAAATACTGAAGCTATTTCACAAAGTTTTCGCCTATGACATTTTTAGCTAGTTAGAATGGGTTGGTGGCTAGGTTTTTTCTTATTCATGGCATTATTTCTTATTGCTTTTTAGTATAAAATCTTTTAAAATGTGAATACTAGCTAATGATATCCTGCAGGTGGCGGTTTGGGATCATTATTCGTTCGTAGCATCATGGTTTAAGTTTCAGAACCAACGAATTGCAATATCTCAACAGTATATTGATATTCTCTCTAATAATCTAAAATAGTATTTTTTTATTATTTGTAATCACATTGGTGAAAATAATAAGAATGACATGACTATTTGGAAAATAAGACTACTTTTTGTTTTAAAGTACTGTTTATAATACAAGTAGGTAAAAACTTTTTTTTAATAAGACTTTATTTTTTAAATAGACATGTCATTTTATATATAAAATATAACTTTAACAGTTTTCTTCACGGAGTAACGCGTCAATTCTATAGCTTGTGTTATGGATAAAAATAAAATTTTCTCCTGACGAAATTGTAACGTTAATGAAAATCTAGCTAACAAAATATTTAAGTTCTTAAAACATATTGATTTCTGACCGTGTTTGAATTCATGTACATATTGTAAATGAATTATATAACAAAACAAATACATTATAATATATAAGATGTATTTGTTTCGTCAGTGGGAACGCATGGTAATTGTATAATATTCTGTTTTACTAAAGAAACTTTTCCGTAATAGGTGACTGCGTAAACGCCATCGTCAAATGGCACTATCAATCAAAAAGAGATAAAGACGCCAACTCTCTCAGCGTGCTCTTATGTGGCGAGAATGGCCTGGTGAAATGCTTGGAGCAAGCTTTCCTCTGCGGGTTCAAATCTGTTCGGCTATTCGGAAAGAATCTCTTTATTTGGGATTATTTTGGTAAGTGAATTATTTTATTAGAAACAAAAGACTTCATAATGTACTTACTTTTAGGAATGGAATTATTTTGGGTTTTAAATTTATTAATACTGTTTAAAAGCGGTGGTGGCCTAGTGGGAATGTAACCGACTTGTACGCAAGAGGTGCGAGTTCAATCCCGGTGAAGGAAAACATCGTGAGGAAACCCTAGTCTTAGAAGAAATTCTAAAGACATGTCTGATTCACCAATCCGCATTAGGCCAGCGTGTGTGAATCAAGGCCTAAACCCCCTCTCTCTCTCTTGACATATATTATAATGGGTTGCTATTATTATTAATACTGTTTTTATTAATTTCAAATAATTGTATTTACCTATAGTCAAAACAAATGCCTAGTCTAATCAAATTGGTAGGTACCGATTAATATCATGCCTAAGTCTAAGCAATCTTCATAATTTATTTAATTAAATTTAATTAAAATTAATGCAAACCTGCATAATAAAAGAAGTGTCTTTGACTTTTGACTTAAGCCCCGAATTGATAAGCGTGCACGGCGCACTGCGGGTGACTCAACTTTTAGGTCACTCGCGGTGGCTTGCACGGTGACTGTGCTTATATGACTATTTCATCGTACAAAGCTGCTAAAATTAATCATAATAAATTCGATAATCACTCGTTTTTTACAGCTAAAGTAAAAGATGAGTTCAAAATGAGTTTATGTGACGAACAAACAACTCAAAATAACAAGAGTTGTGGCATGGCGTATAACTGTCGGCAAGACCAGGAGCACAGAGCCATCTGGCGGTGTTATTGTCACCTTATGGACGAGGTCAATTCTGTAGGCCGCACGCTCGGCAAAGATGGGAAATTCCAGCTGTTCGTATGTCTTAGCTTACGGTATGTGAATTATTAATTGTTATATTGAAAGAGGGATCTTGATGAGCAGGACCTTATGTTTTCAGACACTATTGAGCTAATCGAATCACGCAATTTGTTAACAGCTAAGAAGATTACGTCTATGATTGTAGGTCTACTTAATTGTTTAAAACATTTTTCCAGGGATAGGGACTGATTCAACATCAACTAATTGTATATATAATTTTCTGAAATATATGAAACTCGTTTATTTCCAGTGAACATTGGCTTCATCGAATGTTGGTGCCGATGTCGATGACGCGGGTTACCGTCGAGATGTACGAAGAACAGAGTTTCCTGCGCAAGCGCGGCCTGCTTACGTTTCTCAGACAAATACTCGAACCTCTTGATGAATTTGACATTGTACTCGAAAACTCTCTCACACAAGGCATTTAAATATTTTTTTATTATTTTTATGGTTTAACCAGTGACAGGTAAAATGAGCCAGTTATTTGCCACTAGGTATATAAAACCTATTTTGTGAATTTACACCATAATACTCATTAAGTTACATTTCTTATTTGATATTAGTGATCAGGGTCTGATTATTTTGTAGTTGTATTGTTAAGTTTAAATGTGATTATTATTATTTCTGTTAACTTGCCAACAGAACCCAAAGATTTTATTTTTATATTGGTGCTTTTGGCATATTTTCCTATGTGATTTGTTTTTTTTTAACAATTAGTGGGAGATAGGTGATGTATACTACTGTTTACGTGCATTATAATATTGTTAAGCCGCAATTTAAGAGGGTGCAAGTGACGCAGCTGCCCCATTTATCGACCTAACTCTCCAACGATGTGGATCTGAACGGCATTATGTTTAACAAATAGAAACTTCTATATTTGCCTCCTCCTCAGCTCTCGTAGGAGGCCGAAAGCTGAGTTTACATGTTTAAACTTAAGATTGCTCCAGGTGACACTAAACTAAATGATATTGACGATTTTCTATGTTTATCAATTTCGTTGCTGAAAGGTGTGCCACTTTCAAAGCCCCGCCCCTGTAAACTGTCTCTCTTTTCTTATGATTATTTTATGTAAAACGATAAAGGTGGAGTGGGGCTATTACCAAACTACTATTAGCTTTATAACAACTAGTTAATTATTTTATTGTAGACTACTCTTTATTTATAGGTCTTAATTGAAGGTAAATACATATTTCAATAAGAGAACGTGAATACGCTTCGTGGAATATATGAACACGCCCAATGGAACTATTAGTACACTGCGTCGTTGTACTGCCCTACAATGCGTCTCACAAAATTAAAGAATGTTCTATATTGCATAGCTACCTTTAAAAATGTGCACCTTGTCTCGTCGCGTTTCAGTGTGAGCTGATCCTGATTCGTACATCCGTGAGTATGTACGTAATAATATTTACTCGACATAAAGTAAAGCATAATTTAAAAGTACATAAAATCCTGTCTCGAATACGCGATTATTATTTGTTGCGACAATGTGAGATCAACCCTTATGACATATTAGTTAAAGCTACAAGTATAGATAAGCCCTTTTTATTTAGTGATAGGATGTAAGAAAAGTCAAAAATAATATAATATAACAAACTCAAATAAGAAACACAGAGTAAAATATCCACCAAAGTTTTATTAAAACCTATTATAAAACATCAATTAAATTAGGTGTAAAGTAAATCATTTTTGTAATATTATGTGGGTATTTCCATTTTCTAAGTCGAAGCTACTTGGCTGTTATTAAACAAACAATAATACAACATAAGCTAAGTATATCAATTATATTAAAATGCCAGCTGAAGTGGATTCGACGAAGAGCTTGACGTTTCTAGAATTAGTAAGTGTTCATGGCCATTGCTATTTTTTGCATAATTGTCGTTACTCTTCAATTTTCGAAAACGGATAATGCCGTAATTTTGATCTTTTAAACTTAAATTTCTTATCATATAAATGTGTTAATTTGAATACATATTTTTTGCTTTGCTAGACTTTGAATGTTACTTTTTAAAGCTCATATTTGAATCTGTTAGAATTAAAATTTAATGAATAAGCAAGGAGGGTTACTATATACGTCCGATAAAAAAATCAAACACAATAATGTTATATGGGCTTCAACCCTAAAACAAAAGCACCTATGTAAAACATTCTTGCACTTATTCAAGAGTTAAAATTTGCTCTCTTTTAAAAATATATAGTTGGTTGTAGTTCTTGCCGTCCTGCATGTTCATTGTCAGTATAATTAATTATTAACCCTACATACAATGATACATTGTAGTTTATGTAATTATTATGCTTCTATATTATAAATAAATTTAATCGACAAAACTTAAAGTTTTGTATTCAAGTAACGCATGCACGTAATTTTGTGCCAAAATACCCTTTCATGACATAAATACCCATTCATAACATAAATACCCATTAAATCTTTTATTATTAGGTACGTCATAGAATTTTGGTTAGAATCACTGATGGAGCGTGTCTGACCAATGTATAAAGTACGCTTGGTTAATTAAAAACAAAGACACGATGTAATCCAAGATCATTATTTCAAATCTGCCAACGAAATTAAAAACAATAACATTCTGAAGATCTACTTTGATTACGAAACACTGTCATAGGAATAAGTAGATATTGTTGTATTTCGCAAAAGTAAACCGGGTTGCAGCAAGGCGACAAATTTGTTACAAAATAAGAGTACCTTTAGACTAGGTACAGCAGCAGTCTATACGTGAGAACTCACAATTGGTTTTCTCCGGAAACAAAAACCAATCATCTAATTGAAAATAAAGGCATGCACAGATATGTGCAGTTTCCCTTTATTTAAAATAACAAAGAATCATTTATTTGCCACAGACAAAGGAAACAATGCAATTCAAATGCAAATGTGATGTTCTAGCATAAAAACCATAGAATTAAAAGAAACACAAAACAATATTTGAACTTCTAATTTTAATGCTCTGCGCATGCATGTTCTATGCTCTATGTATCTATCATATCCTTATTAAAAAAATACCTAACTTGCGATGTACTTTCGTGACAAGATACATGAACTACTATTTATTAACAATATACAATACCCTTAAAGAGTAATTTATTTTCTAAAATCTAAATTAATAGAAACTTACGCCGTATCCACTTAGTGCGTTAAACAAGTCTTATGAAAAAACACTGTACAATGTTGTATTGGATAATAGTATAATTATGAAATGTTGTGTACAACCAGTGTGTAGTGGGTAACTACATAAAGAAAATAGCAGTTGGTTGCAAATCCATTCTTAAAACAAATGTAGTGTTTATGTTGCTCACTCATAAAACGCCTGTAGACTAGATTTGTTGACATTATTTTATCTAATAAGTCTTCCTAATGATATAGAAAGAGTACCAAAGATAATTTAATTTTAATATTCAGCTACCGAAAAGATGTCCAATAAATAAAATTATTGAGCTCCTATGGTGTTTTTATTTTACACTGTTGTACTACCCTCTCTTTCCCTGCCTGCATGATTGTGCTTCGCATTCAGCGATAAGTTGGAGTAAAGGTGTGTAAAGCACGAAGCATAATAATTCTTGCAGTAATTTGTTTGTTTTGTGGGACCCCGCCGCCTAACTCGTAGCCGAACACATTAGAAAAGCAGTCACTGGTCACACAATTTATACCTACTTACGCCAAAGTACTGCCCTGAGTTACTGGGTAGTTATAAGCACGTCATGGTCCGGCCCAAGAATTAGGTCAACTTGGTGGTAGACCGCTCTGGGCACAAAATAGCCTTAAATACAACTACACCAATATTACGTAGACATGCAGTAGATATTGACGCCTAATCACGGTGATCAGGCGCAGGACCGCTCACCTGCTCTACAAAGCATGGGAAACCCATTAGTCTGACCTGGGAATCGAACCAGGCGCAGGGCAACAACGCCGTCGATATCTACTGCATGTCTACCTAATATTGGTGTAGTTGTATTTAAGGCTATTTTGTGCCCAGAGCGGCCTACCACCAAGTTGACTTAGAATATAGGAGAGTACCTATATCTGTTTGCGCTAACACTTGTACACTATAATATGTCCTACGTTGTTGGCTAGTCTCCGTTGACCACTGTAGGCGAAATTCGACCAGGAGGTATAGTCTGTGTTGATGATAACACAGCTAAAAACTACTGAATCAATTTACCACCAGCTAAAACTAGATAAGATCTTTTTGAAAACCTCCAAGCTCATGGTGCATCCATGGATCTCTACTATGATAGGAACGATGAACAGAGTTTCTGTAAAACTATTGCGCCATTGTATAATCCAATAAACAGGTAGGTGCCTATAATAGTATAGTCCCCCAGGCTATGAGAGTGAGGTATTAAGAGTGCACTTGTTTGCGCACACACTAGTGCACTATAATATCGCCCGCGCAGATGGCTAGTCTCCGTTGAGATAAGCTGCGGTCACCGAAATTGAGTTAGGAGGACCTAAGCTACCTATATATACTACCTAGCCCACAAGAAAGATTTACTTATATGTTCTAAGAGCTACAATTGCCAGTGTACATACACTACAAGTAGGTACATATTATTATCATGGAAGTTATAAACTTTCTGTTGCGCGGTTCATAAGTTCCATTGTAAGAGACAGAGTATCTACCTAAAATAGGTAGGTACCTACAAAGAATGACTGAAATGGTCATTACTCTGACTCAAGGAGGAAATATGACCTGACTACATGGATTACCAAGCTGCCATGTACGTAAATCGTGATACATAGCATTAGCTTCATCGTTTTGTGTGAATCATAAACAAGAGTTTTTTCTACAATTTCAATAGATGTCTCTCAAGGTCTTATGTACCTCCCTCTTCGCTTAGTTATTGTTAGATAGGTACATTAATATTAGTAATTAGCATGTAATGAGGTACATATTCTATGAGAGTTAAGTTCATAAATCACATAGGTAGGTTGTTGTTTTGTATATTATAACATCACGTTTGTTCAGATGAGTAATAATTAAGGTTATCTTTATTGATCAGCAGTTGTCATTGTCAGTTAAAATCAAACAGTAATAAAATTGTGTGGGTATTCTTTTTATTTAACGACCTAATAAGATATGTTAATATGAAAGCCGCCTATTTAATAATAATTAAAATTTGTTATTGCCAGTAACTAAGTTTTGCACGATATCGATAAAACGCAATGTCATTGAATCATTCTGTTGCACATTGCAATAATTAAACGCAACATCAAAACGGAAATGGCGCTAATTCAAAATTATTGCAATAAATCGACCTTTTAGAAAGTGCGGAAACGTAATTAATCATAGCATCTACATTCGCAACATCAAGCGTTATGTTTAATAATGGAAACCAATGTAAAAACATGAAAATGTATTATTTTTATTAATCATTTTGAATTGTTTCATAAAATTTAAATTGATTTGTAGATGGCGCTGTGTCGCTTGTTTTGTGTGCGGTCGTTCGTTCGACCGACCGACAGATATTCGACAAGTAAGATGGCGGCGATTAATGTGAAAGGCGAAACGTTGTCTTATTTCTACTTGTAAATAAAGTTATTGCTTTTTGAAATATTATTGAAATTTTATCGAGAGCAAAGGATCTAATATTGAAAAGTGTAACTTATGAAGTGATCTGTTGTGTGCAACCCATGACTTGAGTTGCATTTCATTTCACAATAGACAAAACCCGTCGCAACGAGTACTCGAGGAGTCGAGGCCATATTTATGATGTTATCTGTTGTGTGAGCGTCCTCCGAAACCACATTGATAAATGGTTGTGGAAAACCAAGGCGATGGTATGTTTCTTTGCACAAATACGAAGTCTGTAATACGTGACAATGTTAAATTAGATTCTGTATTGTTCCGTCATTCATTGACGCTTCTTTAGTGAAGCGCCGGATTATTTTTATTTCATTACGGGCCAATCCTTTATTTTGTGATTGACTAAATGGTTAATTATGAGTTATTTTTGTTATTGCTTCCTAAAACCTTCATGTGACATGAAAAACTATCATCTGTTCTAATAGGATCACAATTTGTTTTAACCATAGTCTGCATTGTTTTGTTAGTACAACTTTATTTTTGTTTCTTTTCAGGAGTGCTTTTCCTATATGAAGAGTATATGAGTACAAAATGTGTTCCAGTGTACTAATAAAGTGGTAGTAACAAACAATAATTGTGTGCTACAAACTATGGATGAAAGTGTGGACTTCTATTGACATATTACATACATTGACACTAAAGCATCACGGAGGTGGTAATGGATCCAGTAGGACCATGGTCAGCATATTCATACAATCGGTTAGCTGGGGTTCAGGCCGGTGCTGCAAGTGGGGATTTTCATCACCACCTAGCAAGTGGTGGTTCTGGATTAGGCAGCCAATCAGTGCCATCTACTACAAGTCAGCTGCTTCTTCAAGCAGCTCATACGACAGCGTCACTAGCAGGACAACTCGGGTCATCAACTGCTTCACCCTTCAACCCTGCAGGATTTCTATCTCCACCAGCAGTGGGATATGATGCAGTGTTTTCCCCGTTGTTTCATCATGCAAATCCTAAACCTGCACATTACAGTTCTTCTGCTCTGCAAGCCCAACACCGACAGGTTATAGCTCAAGCTCAGGCTGCAGTTGCATCAAAACAATCTTCAGTGGAGTCAGAACTCTCTTCTTTAAGAGAAAATTATTCTCATCAAACATTAGCAGCACAAGGAAGTTCATTTTTTGACCAGTCTTCAACTCCAGGCAGCACGGCTGGCTTAAGTTGGCAAGGCAACAACCAACTCCCTAGCCCATTCGGAATTTTACCTCATGAAAGTGTTGTGCCCTCATCTCCGAGTCCAGCAACAACTAAAGCATCAGCAACTTATGAAAATTTTAATGCACACTTTGCTGCAGCACAAACTCTCAATAATCATCTAAACTCACAGATTTCTAGTGCTGGTAAACAGACTAATAGGTCTGGTTCGCCAGCCACTGCATCAAAACAACCAGCAACTTCAACATCATCAACATTTTTTCAATCTCCATCTTTTGGAAATCAGACTGATAATTCTTATAGTACAAGCAGTGCAAAGAGTGGTCAACTTTCATCACAACAGGATTATGCAGGAAGTAAGTCCTATTCAAGTTCTGCAAGTTCAACTGCTCATTCCCAGCAATCGTGTATAGTGTCAACTCCACCTGTAACCTCTTCCTCAACACCTGCCACTAAGGATTACAGATCGTCTTCCAGTTCCGCTTCTAGGGCTTCTGCTTCCATTTACAATTCTCAATCTCCCAAAAATTCTACCAGCGAAAAACCTTCCCGAACAAATAGCATTAGTAGTTTTGTATCCCCCACAGTCAAAGCACCACAAGTACAGACTAAGGCTCAGAGCAAAATATATCCAGAATTAAGTACTAACGATCAAAGAAAAGGTTGTGAATCTAATGAAAAATTACAGCCACAATCATCGCCTATAAGTTATTCTATTATGGATGCACCTGGTAGATTGAATTATAATAGTAGTAGTGGAAGTAATTCAAAGACAAATAGGATAAATAATTCTCAATATTCTGCTACACAAAATTCAAGTTTTAGGCATTATCAAAGTGGAAATAATATTGAATCTGATTATCATGTCAGAGCTAAAAGTAGCTCTAGTACAGATACTGGATATTCTAGTAGTAGTTCACAAAACGGTCCAGACTGTGGTGTGGTTGTGCCTAGGAGACAGAGCCCTTCTCAAGCAGCACCTCAAACTTCTCCCTTAGACCATGGGTCTAGTCCTGCATATCCTATGTACCATAGCCCTATGAACACAATTAATTCTCCTCAGCAACATGGTGATCATTACAACAAAGTAAATAATGCTGCACCCCGTTCTCCCTTAGATGCTTCAGTTACGAGATCTCCCTCTCAAAACAGTCAAGTAGCTTATCCTTCAGTTATAACTAGAGCTTTAGGTCTTGAACAAACTAAATCATATAATGATGGTAGATATGAACGAAATCAAACTTCTGGTCAAAGTTGTTGGGAAAATGATAGACAGGTATCTAGGAAATATTCTAGTAATAGCAATAGTGCTAGTTATAATAATGGTGGTTTAACAGAACCTAATACTCATAGTGAAGAATCTGTTCCTCAGAATCAATCTTCCAGTAGAACACTTAGTATAACAGATAAAACACAAAACTATTTTGATGGTAGTAATGTAGCACTACAAGATCTTTCTAGCTGTCGAGGGGATCCCATGAGTATAGTTAAAAACTTGCAAAGTTTACAACAAAGTTGTCAATTACAAGATGTAAAGCCAAGCAAAACACAAGCCCCAGTATCAGTCCCTACAGTATCAAGTAAAATTCCTTCACGGAGAAAGAGTGTTGAAAAACCTGTTCCCCATACAAATATGAATGAATTGTCCAATGTAGTTATGGCTGATTATTTAGCTAATAGAATTCCTCCGCCCGCACATAGTTCTACAAGTAATCAACAACAAAATGGTAGCTATTTCGATTTTGAGAGGTGGAACCTACCTCCCCCTCCCCCCAAAATGTTTCCTGGTACTTCAGCTTTTGGTTCCCAAGGTCCTTTACACGCAACTAACTTTGCTAATCAACATCAAGCACTTGCCATGCCCCATGGACATGCTCTTACTTACTTTCCACCCTTCCATCTAGGCCCCCATCCTGATTTCCAGTCTTCTGTGGAGTTAACACCATTGTCGTCATATAGTGAGACTCCACCTTCGGCTTCCTCGTCATCTTTTTCTACACCTGAAACTCGTGAAGAGGAACAGCCTAAGGTGGTAGTACCTAATATAGAGGAAGAACTTGGTTTCCTTGCAGAACAACGAGCAAATACTGCATCGTCGGTAGCACCCTCTTCACAGCAGCAGAACATTAACAGCACTTCACAAGACGCTACTTCAAAAATAATGGATAAAAAATTTAATGTTCCTGTTACGGGCCCCGGTTCAGGATTCATGGCTTCTTACTTGAAATTTTTACAAGGGGAGCGTGACACATCCCCGCCGCCGGCCGGCAGAGGCGCCAGAAAGTCTACGTGGTCTAGAACTACTAATAATACAACAACAAATAATAAGCCATATGCACAGAATGATCACAATAAAAGTCAATGTGATGCAAATCCCGCACAGCAAAGTGCTAATGGAGCCATGGCGCCGACGAACGTGATAAACGCAGGTATGTCACTTAGTAATCCAGTCATGAGCTCCTCGGCGAGTATGAGCACGACAGGCTTGCTGGCTGCAAATCAAATACATGGCGCGGGGTCGAACCTTCTTTCGTCTCAAACAAAGGAGATGGACGATCCCCGCTATTATAATTTGAATAAGGATAGAAAACGTAAATATGATGGCAGTGAAGAGGCCGCTTATGACGCAGAAGAAGAAGCGAGAAGGCTTAACAAGCCTGTGCTTAATGTGCCTAGTACACCTTTAAACGATAAAGGAAAAAATAAAGGTCGTACAACAATGAACAAGCCTACGCCGTCGGCGGTAGTGGCGCCTCAGCCGGCCGCCCCTAAGAAGCCACGACCTCCTGCGCCGCAGCCCGTGACGTCGCTGCAGGCAGCGCCACAGCAACAATACTATTATCAACATCAGCCCGACGAAGGTGCGTTCAATTTATTAGATTTCCACTTAAGAAGTAGAGCGCGATGGTGAAGAGCTAGCCCTGAAGCTTGTATGACAGGAGCAAGCTAACTGCTGTTGAGGCAGGATATCGTGAAAACTTGTTACATTTTAACTGTGATAATGTAAATTTTTATTAGATGAAATCTATGATTATTAATTGTAAATATTTTCTGTGAAAGAAATGTGATGTACCTAGTAAACGTCGATATTTTAGGGTTAGCCTGTAACAAGATTTCACTAAAATTGTTGTTAATGACACATTATTAGTGCCATTTTATTGTAAATTGTAGAATTTGTGACTCTTGTCATACTCGCTATTGAAGGGGTGCTACCATTAATAATTCCAAAATTGTGGTATATTTTTTTATGGAATTCATACCAGTGGGTGTCTGTTGTACATATAAAATAATGTATTGTATTTTACAGTATTTGAGATTAGTTAGTACTTACAATAGTGTATGCATATTCTATATAGCTGAAAGTGATTTTATATTATAAGGGAAATTATTGCATAATACATTGACAGCTATGAGTAAGTACGAGATAATTGTATTAGAAGGCCATGCCCTGAACATAAGTTTTTTGTATTTCTATTTAATTGTTATTTGTTTATGCACAACTCTCAATATTTTATGTAAATAATTTTGTATAATAGGAGAAGACATAAAATAAACATGAGTATATTACCGATAATGTGTGAAATAATTTTAATTTGTAATTATTCCTGGTAGCACCCCTCACGTCGCCAAATAGGGATAACATGTACAGTGCAACATTGACTTTGTAATTTATTGTTTTTGACATTGATTGACAAATCTTAATTGTAAAATTATCTGAATATTGTCATGTGTGCACATGTTATCACTGTGATGAATGGTTTCATCATTTGGCCATCCCTTTCCCCTATCCATCCTACCTACCTGTAATAATAAAACAATAATCTTATTCAATGAAATGAAATAATACGCAGCAATTCTTAGGTACCTATGAACTTAACTTTGCATTGACATAATTTTACACCAATATTTAATATTGAGAGCAAATATTTTGCGGTACTTTAAAACTGGTGTGCAGAATTGAAAATTTGAAGTTATTAAAATATTGCGCGTTTAGCACCGTGCATGCGATAGAAGTGAAACTTCTTAAATATTGTTATAATATACTACTTGCATTATCACAACGATGAGAAATATACTGTTTGCTCGCTCAGAAATAACGACTCTTTTCTCATGTAACGAAACGCGCCCATGAAATTACAATTTGAAAAATTTAAGAAGTTTCACTTCAAGAAAATTCGTAGGAAGGTACTTTGCCCTTATCTAAAAAAATACTTCTGCTAAAGAAATTAACGACTTAGCAAGATTTATTTTTTCTTGATTTAGTTGCAGCTCATGGGGCTAACATGGGTTATGGGTTATATGGTACGACAGATAACGACAATAAAGCGAACAGAAATATGCAACACATCAAGTCTCACCAACAAGTTTCCAGTAGTGGACAGATAGATAACACGAGACCGATCGAAGAAATGCCTTATCAGGTACTGATTTTCTTTTTATACTTCATGGTGACAAACAAGCAACAATGGGCAGTCAGTAACATCCTATAAGCTAAGGGCATCAATCGCGTATTGCGGAATATTCTGTTTGACTGGCTGCCTGAGGGACAAGCTCTCTCCGACACAAAGCACAGTGTTTCCTTGTTACCTCTGGTAACCCTATAGTTACTGCAGCGGAAACATGCGGTTTTTTGAAAGGCCCGGTGCGGGGCAAGCTCATCAGAAAACCGCAAATGCAGGTGCAGGGCGTTCCTGCTGTGCCCTACGTATAAAATATTGCATTTTAATAGATTTTACGTCAGGGTCAACTAAGGTAAGTAGCCTACATATTAATATTCTAGCTAAAGTACTACCTACTACCTTAATTTGCTGATATCACTTATGTTTAAGTCATAATTATTTTTATTATTTGCTTATAATATATTATTGTTTAAACTTTACCAAGTAATTCCATTCTATCCTATCTTATAAAAATTGTTAAGATATTTACACAATGCATATTTAGTATCTCTCACATCACGGTCATATAAAAATTCCTAAGTACCTTGTAATTTTTTTATGATGTCAAGACGTTAAAACATTATTTACACTAAGCAAGTTTCCCAAGGAAAGTCTTATACCATCTTTGTTATTATCGACCATTATGTCAAAAGATAGTATGAAAATTATCTTGTAAAATATTTATGAAGTCAAAAAGTTTTACATGATGCATGTTTCCATTACAAGTGTTACACCATCTTTGTTATACTCGGCTAGGAAGACAAAGACAGAATGTGACCTTCCAAAACTTGTATGATGGTAATGAGGCCTAAAGCATAATTGAGTTTCTCAAGGCGAGTCAATGACTAAGAATTGGCACCATAAAATACAGGATATAATTTATTCGCACTTCTACTCTCTTGATGCTTATTAATTTAGTCATCCACATTATAATGTGTATGACTAATTTAATTTTAGTATATAGTTATTTATTTTCAAAAATAAATTAATTAAATTTTTCTTATCTTTAAAATTTAAATACAGATTTCCTTATATAAAATTTACCTACTATCGTATTTATTATCTTGTTATCTAATACTTATTTATTATCATACAAATATTTAAGGTACTTTCCCTCCAGGGCCCATTATTTTGCCTTACCTTACCTTTTAGTAGGTACACAACCAGCGGTATGTGTACGTACTTACTAAAAGGTACTACTTACAGCTAACTCAAGACTTAAAGCACAATCAGAAAAAATAGATAAAACTAAACGTACTAAAATAAATATCCTTTTTTATCGCGATAAGTTAATCTAAAAATTGGATACCTCCTTACTAAGGATTGTTAGCAAATGGACCCTGTGAACAAAGTTGAAACCTGTGCTTATAAAATATTCCATGTCATGGTACCACACTCCTAGCCCCGGGTATTCAAAACGCACAATAGTAGGTATTCGCTTTAATATAAATGGGATTAAAGAGAAAAATTTAGGTAGTCTAGGTACTTATTTATTTTACATTAATGGCCATTTTGATTATTTTCAGTCTGGAGAATTTATAGCTCTAAAATCAGAATTAAATGAAATGTGGCCGGCGATTTGGAGAGTCGACGGCAAGACGTTATTACAAAAATATGAACCTTTTGAAGAAAATGGCAAAGTTTTATATCGTAATATATCAACAGTAAGTACTTCCATACATTCTCTGTCTAACTGCGTATTTTAATTTTATTATTATATGTAGGTATGTAGTGAGGAAAGGCTTATTCTATCACACAAATTTTGCAAAACAAGTTTTATACTGTCTTTGTCTTACTTACCGAAAAAAACAAAGATTGGTAGACTTATTTTGTAAAACTTGCAACTACTTTTTAAATGTAGGTGAAGTAACATGCTAAAAAAGCGAACATGATAGTGCGCGGTGCCGCTGTTGCCCTGTTGGTAATTACATGCCATCGCGAATACTGTCTATTGCCCGAATTGTCGTCTTCGTGTGTCTTTTGTCCACTGGACGTACATATGCGCACACGGCGGTTATTTACCACTACTTAGCCATGCTGAAATGTTTGGTAAACGTGCACGTGCGAAAGTATAGACGCGTGTATGCAACGGACATCAGCATCTGCTTACTTTATCTTTATGTATCAATTTACTACATGCATATATATCACTACTTAATTTTTTTTACAGTATACCGTGTGGAACCCTGAAAATAAAAAATTGTACACACAAGTACCAGTAAAAGTGCGGACGCAGAGTCATTTGGAGACGATAGTGGAATTAGTTAGAAGTGAACTTCCTTTTGATGATTGTAGTTTTATTGAGAAAAGAATGTTAGAGACACAAATGTATCAAGAGAATTTTGAAGTTTATATACAAACCTTAATATCTCATGCATTAGACCCTAACTTTCTCACGGAGATATTTCAGGAACAAGGTAATTACAGAACTCATGTATGTTTTGGATAAAAGGGAAGGTAGATTTTAATACAATGAGGAGAGACTTGGCCTAACATTAAAAATATTTTAACTTAATTATGTTTTCATTGTGCATTGGAATCGCAAGTCACTAACTATTATTGTAAGTAACTAAGGCGATATTCATATTGAATGCTATCTTTCCTCCATAGAATAAAATAACTTGAAACTGAATCTCTTTCGACTAATCAAAGAAGTAATAACACAAAAGAATGGAAAAATTAATAATATAGGCACCCGAACTTACATAATTTCAGACGAGTACTTCCTATCGAACGTGAAAACAGTGGACGAGGTGACGGACACGATGCGCGCGCGCGTGTCGGGTGGGGTGGGTGGGGTGGGCGCGGCGGGCGGGGCGGGGGGCGCGCGCGCGCTGGACGCCGCCGTGGCCACGTGGCCCGGGCTCAGCGTGGCGGGCGGCGCGGGCGCGTGCCGGGCGTGCGCGCGCCCCGCCGTCGCGCGCCTGCTGCTGTACGGCCAGCCGTACAACCCCGGCACGCTCGAGCCCGTGCAGCCTGACGCGCGACTAGCCTACGAGAAGGTACTGCGCTTCTTGTTGCATATACTTATTATGTCAAATAATCCTAGCTCAGCTTTAAGTACCAAATACTCAATACATAGTTTGGAAAACGATTTTATTTATCTCTATTCTCCTGTTTTTATGCCAATACTTCATCTCTATTATATTAAATACGTTGAAACGCCATTAACACGATTCCAATATCGCAGTTCCAAAACTTGATAGCTGTGTCGAAAAATTTAGTCGTGTAAATGCACTTTTGAACTTTTCGCAACTATAACTTAAAACTATTATTTAAAATCTATTAAATTTATTAATACCACTGCTCAACTTGTTTTCAGGAATTTTTAGTATGTGCGACGTGTTGTAGTCGTGTGCAGCTATACTCAAGGATATCACATCAGAAGTACTTGATGTATGCCGAGTGCAGTAAACGAGTCGCTGAGAAGAGGATGCAGAACCCCAGCAAGGATACTACTGTGATTCTTAACGAACTATTGGCTGACGAAGTTTGGTTATCTCAGGTGAGGGACAATTACAGTATTAGAGCCGAACCAAACGATATTTCCAGGCCGACGGTGTGGGCCCAACTCGGTGTAATTAAAAACATGCATACTATTGTAGTCCTCCAATGCTTAGAGGAAATCGTTAAAAAAATATCCTTTTTTTACAAGGTTATCCATAACAGAAATCCACAACAAGTATTCAAAAGATTCTGTATTTTTGGTCTTCAACGCACTAGTGATTCCTCAGATAATTGCAGGCGTCCATAGGCTACAGTAACTGTCTTATAGTAATTAGACAGGCCGTAAGCTTGTTCGGCACCTATATGATACTAACAATAAAGTTGACAATCATAGGACCTTATTGGAACACATGTAGATTATATAATAGTAAAATAATAAATATGTGTAATATTGCAGTTGTTCCGCGACGTGCGACACTCGTGGGCGGAGGCGGAGTCGTGGGAACGCAAGCTGCGGCACGCCATGTCGCGGCAGATGATCTAACGACTGCTGTGCTGAACACAGCGCGCGCGTGCCCGCGTGCGAGCGTGCGAGCCACTGTGCAGCCATTAGCTAATATGTTGTAAGGACAATATTACTTTAATTTCATTTTTATACATGAAGAAACGTGCTGTATTTTATGTAATTGTTTTTCTATGTTATTATATATTTTTAGCATTTAATTATAGGATTTGGGCAGGATTTATTTGTAGTTTAAAAGTGTCCCTCGACCGTTAATGGGTTTCGTTTAAAATTGTGTCTTTGATTTAATTGGCTGTTACTTAGTGTTAACTTACAATGCTCCGATGTTTACCCTGTCACCTACAGAATATATGCTGGATTTACTTTATTATAGTTAATAAAGAATCTGCGTTAAATGTATTTTCATATAACCGAAGGCGGCCTTAGGTTACTTACATATCATTTGCGTCATTCACGAATTTAAATTACAACTAGAGGGTTCACTAGTACCTAACTAAAACTGTCCTTTAAAATACTGTCTCATATCTCACTTTTGTGTTTCTACTTAGAAAGAGACGAGAGGTGTTTCTTTCTTAGTTTCCTAATTAGAAAGAGACGAGATACACAGATGATACACAAGGACGGCTAGATATTAGAGTGTTCTTTCTACTTTTAATTTAATTTCGTGGCGTCATCTAAGCAAGCAATCGATATCGTGAACCATTAATTATGATTATATGAATGTAAAGAGACAGCAATAATTGAGCTACTCTATAGCCTACTATACAAAGGCATGCAATGCTTCCATAAAATTTTGTCTTGTATTGAGTCTCTTGGGATATTTGTAATGAATAACTGGTAAATCAAGCGTCAACATTATATAGTTAGCAACTACTTAGCTATCTGTTAAAAGCAATACGGGTTGGCAGCATAGTAATTCAGAAAGATTTTGGCTTTTTGGTCCAGTTTGCGTTTCATTACCATCATCATCTCAGTCGATAGACGTCCACTGCTGGACATAGGTCTTCCCCAACTATTTAACAGCATTCGGTCTCTTCGATCGCACGCTTTATCAGGTCGTTGGTCCACAATTCGTGGTTAGTTTAATAAAATTTACCTTATCCGTAGTTAGTTCATTTCGCATCCACGACTTGGACCAATTACGAATTGTTTTTGTTTTTAGAATTGTAACTCTTTTCTATCATTGGACTAATCGCGAAAGCAATTGCGAATGTCCTCTTCGCGCGCTTAAAGTGGTTAGGGTTCCTTTTTGGATGGTCTTTTTTTGTAAAATATTATGTGGTTGATTATAACGTGGTCAGTGTATGACTAAATGTATTAGTTACATGTCGTTATTTTTTTAAACTGCTTTGTTTAGCAGAAAAATGTAATATACATATGTGTATATCTATATATTATATTCAGTTATCCTCTTATATGATATTTCATGGGCACAACTAGCTGCTGCAGTTTAGCGTTTTGAGCAAATCAGACGTTTCTTTATTACATGCCTTTAGGGAATGGATGGAAAAGATTGTGTGTAGATTATACATATGTGTAGTCTTCTTCTGTCTGCCTTGGTCCCATGTTACTTGAAGTCTGCTCAAAAAGTACTTTCTCTATTATAAGCCGTTATCTGATCATTCTATACTTTTATTCATGCCACCTCTCATGCAATCCATCCACAGTCTCTTTGGGTTTCTTTCAACGAGCCACTTTCATGTTTCTTTAATGTTATAATAACTATCTATTTTAGATGATTCTACCAATTTGAAGCCCATATTTCTCCGCCATTTTGGTGCTGTTTATGATCCAAAAAATACACATTTATACATTTATATAAATATCTACATTGATACAATTTTATTCAAATAAAACTACTATAAACTTGAGGTTTGGTTTTACATATACATATGTAAAATGCTCGTAAGGGTAGGGAGACAACGCATACTTTTTAATACTTTTTTTTCGCTTTATCCACTCTATTTTACACATAGGTGTAGGGTTCCCTTCACCTGACCATTTATCAGCTCGTACTTTATTTGGTCGCAGAACATTTTCCTTGGCTTACCCTTTTCCTACATTTTCATTCTCACTTCTAGCCGTTTATACCAACTTCTTTTATTAATTCGCTCTACATAACCAAACTTCTTTCTACATTATACCAACTTCTTTTATTTATTCGCTCTACATGACCAAACTTCTTACTACATCTTCTTTTCTTATTTATCTACATACGTATACATCTTCTATTCTTCTTTTTTTTTTATAAGAAACCCCGTAATTTAGCTAAAATGCAATGTTGCCAACTCGCACTGAAAATAGATCCCTTTAGATCGGATTAGTATTACTATTTGGTGTACCTTTGAAATTGTAATCGAGGACCAACATTCTGGAACGAGAAGATTGACAAAATAGACATCTTTGATATTGTTAAATCTTGTCAGTCATGACGATTTTTCGCAGAACAGTCTGGTAAGACTCGTAAGTGACGAAACATCGCCTGTCAATTTACATTTAGTTGGTAATTATTCATACGCTATACGTATTAACTAGTTTCCTCGTTATTATGATGTTATAGCGTCATTTACACAGTGTAAATTTCGCAAAGTCAACGGCATGCAATATAATTTTGTCTCTATAACAAAAAACTTGCTTTCTATAACATGCATCGTGTAAATGACGCCTTTCTTCATCAAGTGTAATGAATTTATTTTAGAAGTACACAAGTCAAAGCCTTAAAAATAATGAACAAATATACCTCAATAATGCACATTTTGTAAATTTAGCTATAAGGCCGTCATACAATATTTAATTTTATTGGCTCACTCAATAATAATTATGTTTTTAACAATATGACACTTTGTAATTAGATACAATCCGAATAATATTTTAAAATGTCCTTACTAAACTGACGTCGGTCGAGCGTAATAATTGTTCTAAGACGCTGACACCCGTTGCATGTAGGTTCCTCAGGTGACAGTAAACGTCCTCAATAAGACAATGTACATTGATATGCGCGCCCACCGTCAGCTTAGAAAGAACATATCCTAATAATGTCTCATTGATTTGAAAATTTATATTGATTTGTGATATATATTATTTTAGGGCCTAATTATTGTAATTATCAGTAAACGTATTTTATATTTTATCATTAATTTCGTTTTAATACAGTATTTTAAATTATACAACACATAAGAATACCAATAGTGTTGCTGTATACATGTAGCATTGTAGATATATAATGGGTAGTGTCGACTGGTGATAGATGGTATCGGCGCATTTCGTGCTGAAAAGCGCCTTTTCCAAAAAGCAAGGTTCTGTAATGCAGGTCTTATATGTTAAGCGAAACTTATATAGTGTATATAAGCCCTCATTCTCATAGATAGGTAGAAAACTCTTTATTGTACACCAATTACATTTATGATACATATATTATTTAATTCAGTTATACAATGGGCAACCTAACACTATACTGCATACAGCACATTTCGCTGGAATCCAAGGAATCTAATGTAAAAATGAGCCTTATTCTCATACTTCATATACTACTAGGTAACAATGAGATTTATCTATGTAATTATGTTTAATAGACTTAACTAGGTGCTGAATAATAATATTATAATAAAAAACAACCGTTTCTAAATCTACATGTACACAACAAGGCTAATAAGAAAAAACTGAGACTTCCAGATTGATTCTATATATAGGTATAAGGTAACTTCTGCAAGTGGACTACTTACATTCGAACTAAAAAAATATTGGTTGCACTAAAAATTCCACTTGGAGCCCCACAATATTAAAGACTGCAATTCTGATGCATAACAGCTAAACACATGATTTCTCATTCAAGCGGAGATGACCGAAGATGTTTTATATAAATGAACTTGTACCTACCATATAATATTTATGTGATTTGATTGGGTTTTTATATTTTAGTTTCCGTAAAATTGTGAGAACTACACACATGTCTGATACATTTTTCTCTGACCATGTACGTGGTCAAAAATCCAAGGTCACATTAAATTGTGACGATCATTGATAATAAATGTAGACATGTTATATACTGTCGAAAATTTGAACAGGACAGTAAGACATACAATTTAACGCATTAATATTCGATCGTTTTCTAGCCGCGGTTATATTGCCAGTGCTAGAGAAGTAATCCTCCTCCATCCATCTTCAAATACTGTGTCAAAATATACATACATATATACATACATACGTGCAAAAAGCTTTGCTTTGTTCTTCTCCACTTTGGCGATAATCAAGCCTAAAAAGTAACCTACATCATTAAAATACCTTTTTTTAATATAGTACCAATAAAACGCAGTTGTGTATTGCGATACTGAAGTGCCCCTGCAGTCTTGATGATCTCATCTTTACACATTAGGTATCTTTATGGGGCTGCTATATATACACTGGCGGACACGAAAACTGCATCAAAGTACACACTCAAATAAATCCATACTAATGGTATAAATGCGAAAGTAACTCTGTTTGTTACCTTTTCATAAACGGCTAAATAGAGGTTATCCTGGAGAAAGACATAGGGTACTTTTAACCGAGATAACCGACATCTGTTCTGGCGAAGCCACAGCTGGTACCTATCCAATATGCAAATATTTTTTCCAGCAGTGTAAGTCCACTCCTCTAGTGCACAAACGTAAGTCTAGGCAGGTATGTATGCATGGATTGACAGGCTGATTAATAAATGCATAGGCCGATTGTTTGAAAGTCCATTTCTACTTTGATCCAGTTTATCCAGTGTACGTCAAAACAATAATATCTTGCTTAGATATTCAGTTATGAAGTTCCATTTTGAAAAAACATTCCTGGAGCGTCTTATAAATCATTTGTATAAAATACCTTCTCTTTTTTTTAATTAATTGACATTCGGCACGACAGGTTGTGTTATGTGCCCTATAATTTTTAAATGAACAAAATGTGACGATATTATATTTTAAATATAAGTA
Organism: Trisateles emortualis; assembly: GCA_947095525.1. Lineage (NCBI taxonomy): Eukaryota > Metazoa > Arthropoda > Insecta > Lepidoptera > Erebidae > Trisateles > Trisateles emortualis. The sequence goes on along the minus strand of OX352736.1, from coordinate 7,768,188 downwards.
CACTATGAAAAAATATTTTGTATAATTGCATTAGGTTGTATAGGTTTTTTAATAAATATTGACTACGCGGATGTAGTTGTACTGTAGTTATTAGCATTGTAAAAATAACAGGTTCTGTCTGGTAATTAAAGTTAAAGAGAACTTTATTTATTTTGTTCAGATTGGACAGGTATAGGTCTATTTGTTTTAAAACCATTTCTTACTATAAGACATAACGGCAATTTTATCAAATAAAACCTATTACTAGCTTACATGTCTTTTATTGAGGAACTCTTATGGGTAATTGCCCTGTTTTGAAGCGATGATTCGCTTCACGTTTATAGCCATTAATTGTTTGCCACTTGACTGCATGGTAGGTTTTTGTGGGGTCTTCACTATTTCCCACTCCAAAAATTACAAAAAAAAAAAGTGATTTACCAATGGTTATTCCGAGTCTCTGTACGGTTTTCCTGAACTGTTTATGTGAAGTACCCCGCAAGGCAATGGTAAAAAAACGCAATACTTTCTGAGTGTCTTATGCCCGTTTTCACCAACATCCCCTAAATTTTAGGGACCACCTAAGAAAAGTTAGGTGACCCTTAGTGACATTTTCGTTTTCACCAACCTTTAGGGGACACCTAAGTGCTTAGGTGCCACTTAAAATTTAGGGGCCCGAATGTTCACCCCCTAACTAACCCCTAACAAGGTGACAGAGGAATTTAACGCACGTGTTGTTTTTAACTATTGAAATGGAGGAAGAATTAATTGATTTTTTAGACGCTATTGAAACTTTAGAGTTAATAAATAATCCTAGGATATTAAATAGGCCCAGAATTTACCGCGACAGACCGGATTTATTTACAAAATATGATGATAAAGATTTTTTTACAAGGTTTAGGTTGACCAAGGCGAGTGTTATGTTTTTATTAGAAAAAATTGAACAAAAATTGGAATATCCTGATGACAGGTAAGTAATATTAGTATTATTTTATTTTTTATGTAAGATTTTTAGGTTTATAAGTAAGTTTTGTACCGTTATAATTAGGATAACCATCTTTCCACCTACCTACGTACTCTTTCTTTTTTCTTAGGTCGCGTCGACAACACGTGAATAAGCCTTAAATAAATAATTATTTAAGGCTTATTCACGTGTTGCCGACGAAGCTGATTATGGAACAGAAGGAATATTGGCCTCTACATTTACCGAAAATAACGTTGCTATAGGTACTGAGACTTTATTTTATGTCAATGGATATTCCTTGAATAAAAGTAAAAACTGTTTAACCATCATTAAGGAAATCTCAACCACCCCTATATAATATTATGTTTTGTGTTTTTCAGAAATAAATCTGTGCCACCTATCAAACAGTTATTGTGTGCCCTGAGGTTCTATGCCACAGGTAGTCATTTACAAACAGTATCTGATATGGGTGGCATCAGTATCAGTACCTGCAGCCGAATTATAAAGAGAGTCTCTGAAGCAATTGTAGCCTTATATAAGGAATTCATAATATTTCCAGACACAGAACTTGAGCAAGTTAAAGTAAAGTCAGAATATTTTAAAATTGCTCGTTTCCCCAATGTATTGGGTTGTATAGATTGTACACACATAAAACTACAGTCACCAGGTAAATAAATTACATAATCTAGAAGGATTATATATATTAAGTAAATTAATATTTGATCCCAAAACTTTTAAATATTATTGATTTTTAACCAAATTCTATACTCTACAGGTGGAGATGATGCTGAGTTATTCCGAAACAGGAAGGGATACATGTCCATTAATATGCAAACTATTAGCTCTCCCAACTTATTAATCATGGATGTTGTAGCACGGTGGCCAGGTTCTACTCATGACTCAACTATTTACCAAAATAGTAAACGTTATGAAAAATTTGAGAGAGGAGACTACAGAGGGGCATATTTATTAGGGGATAGTGGATATCCTTTAAAGGTAAATAAAAATCAAAAAGTAATTTCAATCTTATAATTATTCTTTTGTATCTTTGGTTTGAGTGCCAAAGAGGTTTTGAAGAGCTAAGCCACCACCTGAAAACAAAACAGTCCATTATTATAATAAAAATCACAAATTATAATGAATGTATTTTACTTTAATAGTTAACTTTTTTTCAGAGCCACTTGCTGACTCCATACTTAAATCCAGCTACAGTTGCCCAACAACGGTATAATACAGCCCATATTAAAACCAGAAATGTAGTGGAGCGTCAGTATGGTGTTCTTAAAAGAAGGTTCCCGGCCTTGGCTATAGGACTAAGACTAAAATTACAGAATTCTGTGAATGTAATGCTAGCCTGCTGCATTTTACACAACATATGCATTTTGCGTCAAGAACCTGAGCCAATAAATGATGGGTTAATACCTAATTTGGAATATTTAATTCAAGCAGGACAGATACTGTTACCACCTATAGTGAACAATGATCCAGTATATGGTTATCAAAGGAACCAAATCACAAATTATTTTGAAACTATGAACCAGTTTTGAAGATATAGTTACTATTATCTATTTTTAAATAAACTTACCTCTAACTTGTTGCAGTACGGCTTTTTTTATTTCTATTTCTAAATCCTTAATAACTATATCTTTTTCAAATAGTTTTTGTTTGGCCTCTAATTCATGTTTAAGAATCATTAATTTCAGGCTTTCTACTTCTTCTTTTTTTGTATTCATATTTTTGTAGCTGCTACTGACAGCATTTAAAGCTTCAGATCTCTCATTTGTATGAGATGAAACAGGCCGTCTTCTTGACCACACTGGTGTCCTGGTTATAAAATGTTCTTGGGGAACCTCATCCTAAAACAATAACATATAATATTATATTATATTTACACTTATTAAAAAAGGAAAATATATATATATATATATATATATAGAAAATACACAAAAAAAGAGAGGGACATTAATTGATAGGAAATAGGTACAACATTTCTTTTTACCTTTGGCTTTTCTGGAACTTCTGTTGGTAAATTATCCAAACAAATGATTTTTGGAACGCTTTCCTCTATGTGTATAGGGCTTTCCACTCGATCCACCAGAGCATCACTGTCATTGATGCCGTCTATACCAGTACAACCTCGGCCTAGTATACTGCAAACCTGTTCTAAAATAGGGTCAGTTTTGACCAAAGATGGGCCACCACCAGTTTGTGATGTACTCCTCCGTGATGAACTATGGTATAATTTGCTATCACTTTTCAATTTTTCCCACACTTTCATTAAAGATTCTTTAGTTCTAGAAAGAAAATACATTTTAAGTATATCATGGTATATATGATAAAACAGATAGGATATAATAAATAATACACTATTACGAATGTACCTAATAACATTGTTTCGCATACCTGTAGATAGTAGATGTAGAATTAAATGATTCTGCGAGCCGATTCCAAGCTAACATCTTAGCTTCATTGGTACATCCATCCGTTTTCTTATTTAATATCGTATTTTTATGTTCCATTAATAATGTCACAAGTTTCTCTTTCTCTTCAGCAGTAAAGTTTTGACTGCGTTTCCTTTTCTCGGCCATAGTGTAATTAAAAAAAAAAACAAAATGCGAACACTGCGAAATATTAACTGAAGGTACAAACACTACGACTCTACTCGTTAAATAAAACTAACACTGTTGTTGTTTGTAAACAATACAAAAATCAACGTGGTATTTATTTTGACAGTTGTCATTGACACTTCATAGCATTGGAATTAACCTATTCAGCCACCAATTATAAAATTTTGGTAAATATTTAGGTATATGCACACAAAAATTGATCATTTTGTAAATCTGTCTATAACTAATTAATAAAGTTCAATTTATTAATTTAATATTACAAAAAAACACAATCGGAATTAATTTGCGCATACTTACGGTTTTGGTAAGCACTACAAAATAGGAGACCCCTAGTTAAGTGTCACTTAGCTTGGTGAGAATGAAATTAGGTAAGGTTCGTATTTAGGGGCTACCTACATTAGGGGCTTCCTAGTTAGGGGATGATTTAGGTTTGGTTGGTGAAAACGGGCATTAAGAACCTGAAATGGTAGGCAGGTAGGTACCTGATCTTTAGATACGCACTATGCAGCCTGGTCAACGAGGCCGGTATGCATGTTATCGCATTGTTCGGTAACAGCGGGTGAGCTAAAAAGGCTAGATAACAATTTAATACCAGTGTGATTGAACATTTTTTATTGTAAATGTTTTCAGCTATGATTTTAATTCATAGATTGTTAGTAGGTATAACCACAGAGTACATTATATGAAAAATACCTATAGGTATGTACATACGCAAGTGTACTTATGTTACATCATCTATGGTTTTAGTATTTACAAATAAAGATTTATAATAGGGTATATAGGTTGTAATGCAAACAGTAAGCAAACATTTTTATCTAACTCCTGCCCCGGTAACAGTCCTTGTTGCCACATATAGTAGTTTATATTGAGCGAATAACCCTTTTCTAGCATTTTGTGTAAAAACAATCGTTGACAACGCATTGAGCACTTGCGCTCCAACTCATATAGTAGCATCAACGAGGGCTTAGAACATGACATAGGTTTTCTACATTGCCATTACGCGTTGTGGTCACAATGAAATGCCTACATAGTATAATTTTATTCAGTCAGTCAGTTTATTTTGGATCGGCAATACGCAAGTGATACCTCTGGTTTGGCAAGTGTCCTTAGGCTACAGTAACTGCTTAGGTACCTCATGCTTGTTTGCCACCTGAGTAGGTAGGTAATGTAAAAAATTGATGATACCACTTGTAGCTATAAACCTTTTAGTCCTATGAAAAACTACGAGGGTAGTTGAACGGGAACGGGCTGGCATGAAACATTGTTGTCTCCGTGGGCGCACTTGCATTGCAATCAATAGACGCGGCGACAGTTGCGTCGCATGCCTGCCTCCTAACTAGTCGACAAGTCTCCTAGCTGTCGCGTCGCTACGTAGGCGCACTTCCATACAAACCCAAAGACTTGAAGTGATGACACAAATAAGTTGCAGAGACAAATGGTCATACTATAGAACTTGGTATGACCATGTCGTGATCTCGGGGATTACCCCATTAGCTTCGTCGAGAAATACTAATGAATATCTCGTGGAATTGTTTTCTTGACAGTATGGTGTTCGTAACTTCTCCCACGACAAATGTTTGCCACCTAGTGGTGCGGTGCTTGCATTACAATATGCGCTAATTATAATTAGCCATTAATTAGGTAACCAAGTACCAAGTGTACCTGGTTACGTCCAGCTGCTAAAATTCGCATTCTAAGCAGTGCCCGTGCCTAACTTCAAAGCCGCTATGTTATTTAGCGCATATTGTACACTGAACTCACTAAAACGTGGGTAACATAAAAAAATTAAAAATCTATTATATTTTTCATAGAATACTTTTAATTTGCTTGCACACAGCCTCTATTGAGAACAATGTTAAGGAATATGTAAAAAAGCCTGGACAAGACAAACAAAAAATAATAAAGTCAGGCAATCAACCAGTTACCACAAAAAGTTACATCTGATCAATTAATCGATAACAGCTCTAATCTGTGCGATAAATAATTACAAGCAGCACCAAATAGAGCTATTTACGAAGAGTTTGATCCAAACATAGCTTTATTGTACATAGGTACATATTAATGCGATATGGCCAGTTTAGTTCTTAAATCATAAAATGTCAACAGGAATAACATATATATTTATATATGAAAATAGATCCCAGATATCTATTACCTTTTTAATCCAATATAAATCTAATATAATTAAAACAAAACTCAAAAAATGGCGCAGTAATAGTAGCAAAATTAAATATTTGAGATGCAGGGTTCGTTATATACTTATATATTGTTATGTTTTAGAGAAACAAAATATGTATATAATATCTTAACACATCATTTATATTTATTATTTAAACCAACCGTATTAAAAGTACAAAGATCAATGTGGATGTGTAAGAGGTCCCAGTTGACAGTGTTTAGTCAGTTGTGTGCACGTCTCCTGTACTTAAATTATCACGAGGACGAGGCACGCACGAGGTACTGAGCGACAGACGGCGGCCCGCTCTCGCACCGCGTCACTAACATAACTTATACACAAGAATCTAGAATTACGTAAGTTTATAATAATTGCATATATCATACATCTAAACTCAAGTAACTTATTTTTTATTCAGTTTCAATATTTTACTTTTTTTTTTATTATTTTTCTTTATTTTTTTTTACCATAATCTCTCGTTTGTTAACCACAGCGCGTTGTTGCCGGTGAAATCTGCCTTCCACGAATGAATTTGTCCGTCATAATAATACATTTATTAAATCGTAGTGTTGCCGCACGAGATGCAGCACACTTCGAGATCCACATAAACTATTCAACTTTTTCTGGTTTGCGGGTGTACTGTTGGGGACGCGGCGGTCTCGTCGCACCGCGAGCCCCACCACGTGGGCCTCCTCTGCCGCGACCCTTGAAGCCACCCTGGTAGCTCTGGTTGTCACTATATCTCTCGCGACCTCCGTTCTCGTTCTGTTGGTGACTGTCACCCGTGTCTCCATTTCCGTAATATCCGTCGCGGTCGTCACCTCCGCGGCTCTGATAGCCGCCGTCCTTGTGTCGGTTTTGATAACCGTCATACTGTCGGTATCCATCTTTTCCGGACCTTCCTTGGTACTCGCCGGGGTGTCTGCCACGATATCCTTCACCCCCTCTATTCTGGAATGCGCCACGACCGCGGTGACCGTTCGGGGCTCCCCTGCTGCTGCCACCGCCACCTCCACGACCGAATCGCCTGTACCTGGCTTGGCCGTCGCCCTGACCGTGAATTTTACGATCACCACCGTCGTCGCGGTCCGGGCTTCCACCTTCTTTGATTTCATCCTCGTTGTTGTCGTCCGCGGGTGACACCGAGGGCCGGTCCTCGAGCTGGGCCGGCGCGGCGGACATGCCGGCGGGCTGCGGCGGCGGCTGCATGTGTGCGTGCGCGACCGCGGCCTGCAGCGGCACGGCCTGCAGGGGCACGGCGGGCGCGTAGCCGGCGTGCTCGGGGTGCGGCGGGAAGTGCGGCTGCGGCGGCATCGCCAGGGTGCCGGGCTCGGCCAGCCGCCCGCCGGGCAACTGGACGAAGTGTTGGTTTGTGAATGTTTGAGTAGGAATCGGCGCCGGTGGTGATGGCTGATTAGGAATGGATGGCGGTTGAGGTGTTCCGACCGGGCTATCGATCTCTGATTCTTGCAGGAAGAAGAAGTTTTGAGAGCCTATGACCTCGGCGATCGGCCGTTGCTGTGGATACTGTTGAGCGAAATACGCATGCTCGACCTCTTGCAGTGTGATGGGAGGCAGAGGTCTGAGCGGATAGGCGGGAGCGGGCACGACAGTGGGCGCGGGCGGTACGGGCAGCGGAGCTGGCTGGTACGCAGCGGCCACCTCGGGTTCAACTTCATTTTCGATAACTTCAACAGGTTCTATTTCCGAAACCGGAATGTGAATCTCTTCAGCTTCGGTTGGTACGGCATCCAGTGAACGGTCGAAGTAGCCAGATTCGTGAACGGCACATACGATTTCTTTAATGTGAGTGTAAGTAGTCCCCAGAATTTCCTTAGGCCTGCCATCAATTATAGCATAAAGGTGTTCAGCTGCTTTTGTGGTGTGAATATGGAAACCAGGTTGACCTTCCTCATTCACCTCATGTTTGGGAGTGACTTCAGGGTACCTGTAAAACACATTTTTGTTGTATATAAATCTTTTTAATCATTTATTTTAACAGTTAATCAAGCTCCTTTCTTAAAACTAGTCATCTTCAATATTTTTTATATAAAACATGTTGAATGATGAAACAATAGTAAAATCCTAGAAAACTCTGCCTCCCCACTACAACTCTGATAAGTGTACTTACAGGTCATCCAATATTTTGAGATCCTCTTCAGACAGTTTGACGGCGCCATTAGATCCACTCAGAAAATCATTTCTTGCTTCAGTATTACCCATTTGGTTGAGACAATCCAAAATAAGTAATACCTCGCGAATTTTACTGGTCTCGGCTGCGTAGCGCACCCATGCATCCTGTATTAAATAAATATATGTTATAAAGGTATATTATTGTTACCAGATTACAGACTGTTAATAAAGATAGGTTTATGTCAAATGTTTAATATATATTTTATTTGTCTATCTGGATAACATTTAATTAATACTTTCGCGGATAGTAATGTTGACACAACAGATGATTTATTGTAATAATGTCTATAGGCGTTAACTTTTCTACAAAGTGTTAAGAAAAAGCATAGGCAAATAAAAAATTGAAGTTGTCTTCAGGAATTTTATTCTTTGAGTGGATAAAGAATACTTACTAAGTAGTTAAGTTACTTTTATTTTAATAACTATTCATGTAAGTATCTTATGAAATAAATGTATATAATGATAATAAAAATCTTTATTTTCCTTCACAAATGGCATCTTAATGACTACATATCAAGGTTAACAAGTTCTACAATTAATAACTAAAGATTTGTCTATGGTTATTTTAATCAATACAAAAGAAAAGTTTTTGTTTTGGGTATAGATAATGTAATATCTGCAAATTTGGCACTGAACCACTGTAACATTTTAATCAAGCAATATACTAAGATAGGTTCTTCATATTGTTATGTAAGAATTTTATTTTCGACATAATTATAGTACAATGTGTGTATATACCTTTTTTGCTTGTTTCTTTGCCTCACGCTCGGCCGAAGTAGCTATTGCTGCAACTTGCTTCGACATGTCTCTAGCAAACTCCAGAGTCTGAGCAACTTCATCATACTTAGCAACTGCAACTTTTTGATCGCTGTTTAATTCTTTACCAGCTTTCTGTAGATCTCGGTATGATGTCAACTTGCTCTAAAAATAAAATAAACAAAAAATTATTTAATGAAATATTTAATTTTAGTTAGTTAAGTTAAATAGACCACAATTATTGTAGCATTAAAGATCCAACAACTTGTGTGGGACGGTAATATAAGTCAATCCTGGCTGAAAAGATCACAACAAGAGGCCTAGATGAGCAATCTAAACAACTCTGTCACAAGACCACTGATAAGAAGACTTCTGTAAGACCAAACCAAATGATAAGAAGACCTCTGTATTCTGTCTGTCAGACAATAATTGAGACAAAACTTCACTTTATGGTTGGTTCTGTGGCTTACATGGTTACTATACCATTTACAACTGTTCTTAACACAGGGCTTATTTCCTGATGCAGAATTTGTTTAAAAAAATGAAAATAGTGCACTGGTACTGCATTCAACAGCAAGTATGGGGCTTCCAGAAACAGGGATAACATACAAAGTACAGCCAGACTTGGAACAAATTTTTGGTCCATGTGGTAATTAACCCCATTAGACACATTAGAAGCAGATTTTATTGGTGAGTAGAAGAAGAAGAATTCTTTTGTGTTTTGTTGAATAGACATAATGAAGGTAAATATGAAAGAATTTATGTATTGTCTGTATTCTTTTTCTACATTGCCTGTGGTATGAGGTGGTGCAGGGAGAATCTGATGTGTTAAAACACCACATCATTATAAAAAATCTTGGTCAATTTATATGAGAACATCAACTTGAATACTTTTTTTATTGGTTTAAAGCCATATGAAAAAAAAATTGCATAAAAAAGTATGAAGTTACAATTGCATTCATATTGATAACTAGACAGACTACACTGCTGTTTTATGAAGTTACACTCCTGTAACACCAAAGAGGTTTACAGTTTTGTAATATTAATGGTTTCTTTTGCCAAAATACACAATAGAATAATTTATTAACTACATTGTTCTATTACCGCACTTAATAAATAGGGGGGAATCACTGATGTCTGAGATACAGGAGTCATCCTAGTTTAGACGCCAGAGGATTCATTAAATGTGAATGCATCTGCCTAGACTACACATTGTATACTTAATTTAACAAAATTATGTATTCTCTCTGCATGTATTAGGCTTATGAAATAAAATATTATTATATTATTATTATTATTGAACTTATAGTTCATTATAGGGCATTAATTTTAATGTATTCCAGTAGTGTAGTAACCAGAATAATAATTTCATGTTTTACTAAAAAGGTTGCAACTATATATTTTTGTAAATATAGTTCCCAAATATACAATTTTTTATACTACTTGGGTGTCAAACAAGCTTAGGGCCCACCTGATGTTAAGCAGTTATGGTGGCCTATGGGTGCTTGCAATACCAGAGGTTACTATTGTTGCCAATCCATTTTTTTACACCAGCGCTTTAAGATGGGGTATCCCTAGGATAGGAATATGCTTCTTTCAAAATGCATGCCTAAATGAGCGCTGGAGAACTGTAATAACACACAGAACCACAACTACTCCATTGTGTTCTGTGGTGGAGGTCCCTCTCCAGTCGGGCTTACCCACTAGTGTGGTGCCCTACCTATCTTCAACTATTTGCGCTTTTAACCCATAATAGATGTGGGAGCAGGTTGAAGTACAAAGCAAGTAGTACAGTATTGAAATTAGATCCAAATACATTTTGTCACTTGGAGACATACAAATTTAATTTCAATCAGGTTGGGTTCCCAATTTCCAAAAAAAAGTGTGCTCTTGTGCCATGTAAAGTGCCCTTTGAAATATAGGAATCCAAAGATACATAAGACTTGTTTACAAATTGACATAAACAAAACAACTTATTTTTTGTAAACCTGATAAGATAATAAATTTATCATCACAATCATTACAGAGGTATATTTACGCATTATATTACGTACTTTTCACAAAACCTATTTATTTATTTAGATTTATTGTTATGCTATAGTAACGTCTTTTCGTACATTTTTTGTGCTAATAATTGTTACTACAGAAAAATACTACTTATTTTCGTATAAGCAACATGCAAAGTAGAATGAGGAATAGTTAGGTACATTAATATCACAACCCGGCCATTTACTGAGACAAGTAAAATAGTAAACTGGGCGTCATGGTACTGTATCGTCAACAATTCCATGAGCACATGTGTGAAAATGGCGTCAAGTCTGCGGCAATATTTAGCGTTGCGAACCGCTGATTTAATAGTTTGTTTAAGGCCAAATCCAAAATATACGAGGATTGCAAGTGCCATATTCTCGGGGAAAAGTCACTCGGCCTAAGAAATAATATTAACGGAGTTGTTACTGTTGACTAGCTTAGGACTTACCTTTCTTTTCTCCAGATTACGGATTTTGTGTTCAATAATCGTCATAATTTGGCGTATAGGAGAGTTATCCATAGCCTCCGAGGAGGCTGGTTTCTCAGACTTTGCATTCGCTGCGGAAGGCATCCTTCACTGGCAACAACTCTTCGCGGATTGCGTATGGTGGTGGTTGAAGAGATAGAGATAGAATTTTCTATCTATCTTTATAACCACAAAACAACTGTCATTCGGCAATGAACGACGCAAGTCGTAAACGCCACTTTAGTTTGGAAAATGGTAACACTAATAGAATAAATTTAGGGGTAACTTTGGTTTAAAAAAGGTTCTAAACACTGTCCTTAGTACTTATTATTTATATTTATTCGGTAACCCAACAGCTACAATTATAATGCAAAAAGTATGAAATATTTTATTGTTAAATATATATAATTTATATAACAAGCGGTAATGACCAAGTGATAAAGTAGCCGACTTGCACACAAGTGATGCGAGTTCGATCCCGGATGATAGTACCAATGTGAATCATAATTTGTAGAATTTATGTGCAATTATCAAATTTAAATGAGTAAATCATTTAAATTTGATAATTGCTATTGCATTGCATCTGCTAACGGTGAAGGCAAACATCGTGAGGAAATCCGCACGGGCCACACGTCATAGAAGAAATTCTAAAGACATGTCGGATTCACCAACCCAGATTAGGCCAGTGCGTGTGAAGAAAGACCTAAACCCTCTCTCTCTCTCTGTTGATAGAGGAGAGAAGATCCTTTCCCAGCAGTGGGACATTTAAGGGTTGCTATTATTTATTTAATTAATATAAAAATATTTTTATTGAGGTCAGTAGGATTACACGATCCAAGCATTGCGTTATTGATAATATAATATTAGGTAAGTATAGTTACATTAGATATTAGGAGGAAAGCACCCCTTGACTTCTATTATCAATTACTAGACGAGTTACCGTTGAATAAAAAGATACGAATCAGTAAAGTAAAATATATTGCGTGACATTACTGACCTCTATTGGTCTCTATACTTCTAGGGACATACTCACGCCTGGTGCCTAAAAGGCAAGTTATCAAACTCAATATTGAAGTCAAAAACAAAACAAACAATGTTTTAAAATTTAAAAGTTTGATTTGACGTTATTGAGGTTAGTTAGGTTACCTTTGCGGTGAAAATCGTGAAAATTAGGATTATTTTTGATTGTGGACAATATTATTTTATGGTCGTAATTTAGGTTGTGTGTATAAACTCACATCATAAAAATGTTTACAGCACTAAGAGTAAGTAAACTTTCATTCTGCCTATTTCATGTTTTCCCATTTTCATCAGGTTACTTAAGTAGATTGTAAATAATATATATACATACCTAATAGAATAATATTTAGTTTATTGATGTATTATTTAAGTAGTACCTACATAATATAAATTGTTGTTCTCGTAATGGTTCTATAGATTTTTATTTTTATTTTACCGCGCAATTTGTGTATGGTACAAGTTATGAATTTCTATTTTAAATTGTGTAACAATGTATCAAGTATATTTACATGAATATTTATTAAAATTAAAGTAACCTAACCTAACCTACTTACAAACAATCAGATATTGTATTTAAAGGTATTAACCTATAAATAAAATATCTGATTGAGATCGCAGTTCTGAGGAAAGGTGTCCAAAAGACTGGCCACATTTCCACGCTGGATTGCAAGGCTAATACGTTGACCCAAGTAAAGGCCAGCGTTAGGATCGTGAGATGACTCGACCAAACGCCTTGATATCTCACGATACAATTTGTGGGCACTTGGACCCCATGGTCCTAGAGTTTCGACCCCAAACGGCTCAAAAATGTAAGTCTCACCGAGACTTTCATATTTGCGCCGCTTGAGACACTCTGCAGAAGTGGCGGCCGAACCCACTAAACAATGTATCATATAAATGCATTTATCATGAGAAAAATCATTTTGAGTTTATTTACATGTTGATCTACTTCTACACCAGAAACAGTTTAAAACAGTAGATACCAGTGTATATATGCTACTCAACTAATAATTACCTATATCTGTAAGGTAACAACTATTTATTTGTTGAATTGTAATTAATTTGAATTCAGTAGTCAATATAATAGTATTCTATTAAATATTTACTCATATCATATTTAATTTTTTCATTACTATTGCACAATATTATTTCAGGTGACAAATGTGGTGAGACAAGCAGTACGAATTCAGTCATTTTCATCAACAACAGTTAGAAATGAAGCCCAAAAACAAGAAAAAAGTATGTATATCAACTTTATTCTTAGTATTTACTATCATTATCTTTGTCAAAAGACACCCGCTGCTGGCCATAGGCATCCCCCAAGGTTTTCCACAGCATTCCGTCCTGAGCTGACCTTATCCATTGGCTGCCCACAACCTTTACTTTTTACTTAGTGGTTGCTCCACCTTGTTAAAGTATTGCCCACCTTCTCGTCGCCACTCCAGAACCAACCATATTGCTGAGTTTGTAGTGATTATGTATGTAACAAAGATCTCCATATCATTTATGATATTTTAAACAATTATGTTAAGCAAATAATTTACTTTTTAGACATTGCTATATTAGTAAGTAACCAAGTATTCCATTTTTCCAGCAATAAATCAGGTGACACTTTTAGGAAGAGTTGGAGCTGATCCACAGAAGCGAGGCTCACAGGAACATCCTGTCATTAACTTTCCATTAGCCACTCATTTTAGTTACAAGTATGAATCTGGTGATATACTGCAAAGAACTGACTGGCATAGAGTCAGTATTTTTAAACCTGGTCTTAGAGACACTGTATACAAGTACTTGAAGAAGGGCCATAGAGTTTATATTACTGGTAAATTGTCATATGGAGAAGTCAAAATGGATGATGGTCAAGTCAGAACTGCATCTACAATCATAGCTGATGATGTGATATTCTTCCAAAATGCACCACCAGCAGAACAGTAAAGTGGAATTGAACTGCCAAGTGTTGTTTAAGTTTTTATAGATTTTAAGCTTAATATAGTAGTTGTTATATTGTGATACTGATAATACATGAATAGTCTTCTACAGTTATGCTTTAATTTAAAATAAGTACATACACACATCATCACACCTGTCTCCCATTTACCCCGGAGACAGAGGCAGAGACTGGTATGCCCATTGCTTTCATCCATACATACTTCTTACTCTAAATTCATCAACCTCCTCATGCATTGGTCCTAGGTACTTTTAAATTGACCTTTTAAAATAAGAACCTATTTATTTAAGTACTACAGTCTTTCCACAGAATTCGGTCAGGATACCTACTATTAGGTATGTTTTATAAAATATTTTTTGTCATCTGAACTTAAGTGATACATTAGTTTACGGATCTGTGCAACAAGACGGGAAGTCAAACAATAAACACGCTGAGTCGTCGCGCGTCACAAATCCACGGAATATTATTTATTGGATTTACAACGGTAAATCGATAATATCGGAAGAAAACCCACATTTAAAAACAAAAATTCTTAAGGCATGTTTGATTGGAGGTCCAAAACTGCCAAACCTTCTCAGCTCTCGATAGAGAAGAGGATAATAAGCAACCCATAATTATGTCCCACTGCTGGGCACGGGTCTCCTCTCCTCTATCAAGAGAGAGAGAGGGTTTAGGTTTTAATTCAAACACGCTAGCCTAATGCAGGTTGGTGAATCAGACATGTCTTTAGAGTTAGCAGATGGCGAATCATTTGATTATCTATTTAATTGCTTGAGGTATGTACAGTTTTTTTTCACATAGGTACAGTTTAGGTACAGTTATTTGGTGCAAATTTTGTGACTATTCAAACATCTCTCACGCCATTTTGACAGGGACGGTTACTTTACCACTCAGCCACCATGAGGAGAGGATGCCCGTGCATAATATGCGGTGGGACATAATATTTGCTTTAATTATTTTTCATTTCAATGCATTCTCTAAATACTAAAAAAGGGTCAAATTAACCTCCGTTTACATATTTTTTTCCCCATTTCTTCTTATTGTTTGGTTAGTGGTCAACCTGGTGACAGAATTATTTAGATCGCCTACATTTAGGCCTCTGATCCCCCGATTCATAGTCCAACCGCTATGTATGCTTATTTTCTAATAAGGGGGCTAACAAGCATACAGCTCACTTGATATGTGGTCTGTTAACCGTTTTTTTAACTCGATTCACGCTAGTTGCGATGTCAAGATGTCACTTTAGCCTTCTCACAAGTGTTTTCGTCATAATTTATTTATTTATTTATTTATTTATTTATTTATTTATTTGGATCTCCAACAAAGGACATACACAACACAAACATAACATTATTATGCCATCCAACATTTCGTGTACTCCTTCAATTAATGGAGACCACAGCATGCAAATAGAATTATAATATAGTTAACACAAATTTTAAATACCGTTATTAAATTCACATATTAACAAATAACAATGTTGCTTAAACAGTACAAAATATAGGTATATTAAACACTTAACAACAAGTAGACTTTAAACAAGTGAGATCATGACATGACTGTATTCAAAAAACAAATCATTGCATATGTAATTACTAATTAGTGTACAGCTGGTATAAAAAGACTTAACAATTAGTTGATAGTATGTCTTTGAGCGTGGTCTTAAATTTTGGTAGAGGTATACTGAGATCAAGTTCTTTGGTCTTAGAGAATAAATTATGTTGCCTGCAGAGTCTTGGTATCGTGGCATAGTATCCGAGGTTTGATTTAGCATGGGGTACAGAAAATAGATTGTAAGATTTTTTTCTTGGTAGACGGGTGGGTATTGTTATGAGTAGATTGCTAGTGAGTTCATTACAATCTATGACTCCATTGTACAGTTTGTACAGGAACATAGCGTCTAGATATTTCCTGCGATTGCTTAGAGTGCACATGTTATAATGTCTCAGCCTGTCTGTGTAGCTTGGAAGTATTCTAGCCAGATTGTCATTATAAGACAGGTTGTAGAAAAAGCGTTTCTGAACGCTTTCCAGACGCTTGTTATGTACTTCATAGAAGGGGTTCCAAATAATGGTGTTATATTCCAAAATTGGTCTTACTAAGGTGTTATATAATGTTATCTTAGTGTTTGAATGTTTGAAGTCTTTGCAATTCCGTATAACAAAACCCAGTGTTTTAAATGCTTTTGAGACGGTGTTTAAAATGTGGATGTCAAATTTTAAATTTACATCTATTGTGATGCCTAAGTCTCGAGCCGTGTCCCTGTAGTCTAATGGTGTTCCATCTATACTATATTTATTTTGACGTGTGTTTTTATTACGTGTAAATTGTATGTAGAAACACTTATCTATATTCAGATCCATTCTGTTGTATCTACACCATTGAGATAGTGAATTAAGGTCCTGTTGTAGTAAGATTGGGTCCAGATCAGTATGTATAGGTTTTATTATTTTAAGATCGTCCGCATAAAGGTAGAAATCTGAGTGGTTAAAACATGTTGAGATGTCGTTAATAAAAACGTTAAAAAGGATAGGGCCTAAGTGGGAACCTTGTGGTACCCCCGATGTAACCGGATATTTATGTGAGAAGTAGCCACTTGCCACAACTTGTGATGTCCTCTGATCTAAGTAAGAACCAAGCCACCTTATCATAGATCCATCCACTCCCAATCTATTCAGTTTGTGTAAGAGGATTGAATGGTCCACGGTATCAAACGCCTTACTGAAATCAGTATAAACTGCATCAACAGGGGTTCGACTGTCTACATTTTTTAGTAATTTAGACGTAAAGCTCAGCAGATTGGTGGTGGTTGATCTTGATTTTATAAATCCGTGCTGAAATTCTGTAATATGTTGTTTTAGGTACCAAGACAGATGGTCGGTGACAAGCTTTTCAAAGATCTTACTAAAAGTCGCTAGTATAGAGATAGGCCTATAATTAGTTACTAAGCTTTTGACACCTGACTTAAAGATAGGTACGACTAACGCTTCTTTCCAGGAATTAGGGAAAGTGCCCACACTAAGGGATTTATTAAAAATTATTTTTAGAGGGGTAACTAGAACCTTTGCGCAACGTTTAATAAATATAGGGGGAATCCCATCACTACCTGCGCCTTTAGATTCGTCTAATGTTTTTAAAATTCGCAGTATTTCTGTATTGCTGAAAGAGAGATTGCAAAGTGCGGACGATGATGTGATTGTGGTGTACGGTAAATGTATCTGATCTCTATTAACTGAGACTTTAAAAGATTTTTTAAAGCTTTCAGCGAAGAAGTTGCATATGTCGTTGCCCTTGCAAGCTGTTTTATCGTTGAACTTCATTTCAGAGGGGTAAGAACTAGAACTCTTTTTTTTATTTTTAATAAACGACCAAAATAGTTTGGGGTTTCTTTTAACTGCTTGCTCCATTTTCTCGACGTAATTATAATAACAGTTTGATAATGTAACGCCGCATCTGTTACGTAAACTGTTGAATGTTTCTCGATCCAAGGGGTTATTATATTTTTTTACTCTTTTATGATATTTGTGTTTTTCTTTTATTATGCCTATAAGTTCACGTGAGTACCAGACCGGGTATTTTGCACCTATGCTCTTTTTTAAAGGAATATGGAGAGTTATAGTTTCTCTAAGCTGGGTGTAAAATATGCTTACCATCTCGTCTACTGTTAGGCAGTCATCGAGAAGGTCCTCCCATTTAATAGAATTCAGATGTTCCGTAACTTTCTCGTAATCTGCTTTAAAGAAACTGGGCTTTAGTGTAGGGTTACATTGTAGGGTGGAACTAGTGGACAATGGCAAACTAAACAATAGAGGCGGATGATAATGATCTATCATTGACAATGCGGCGTCGCTACGTGAAACATTAATTACAGGCGTGGTACTAAGAATTAAATCTAGTGTTTTTGATTTGTGATTCCGTATACAATTATATTGTCCTAAATTGTTAATAGAAATGAAATCTAGGAGTTTGTTGTTCATTTCGCTGCAATTTGATTCTGGTTGAAGTTGCTGTGTATTGCGTTTTGGAAGCCAGGTGATATTACTCAAATTGAAGTCGCCTACTATTAACGTGTGTTCTCCTTTGTCTATGACATTTTGAGTGTTGGTAGTGTATAAATCCAAAACTTCGTGCTGCAGTGGGGGAGGCAAGTAAACTGCGTTGATATAAAGTTTCTTATTGGTACGACTAGAAGAGTTTAACTCAATACTTACCCACAATTCTTCGATGTCACTCTCGAATTGTATCATTCGATTAGATTTTAAACTCCTAGAAACAGCAATCAGCACACCACCGCCGTTATTACGACTACTATATCTGGTATTCTCTCTGTCACGCCTGTAAACTACATATTTGTCATTAAATAACTCGGAGTCATAGATGCCATCATTCAACCAAGTCTCTGTCAGGATTACAATATCGTAGTTGCATAAAGACATACTATGGTGAAAACTAATTGTTTTTGTCCGAAGACCTCTTACGTTTTGATAATAAACGGAGAGTGAGCTATTGAATGTTACAAATTTTGGTCAGACAACCTGCGAAAAGATTAAAAAGGAAATTAATTTAAAGACTTAAGTGTATCTAAATTGCTAACGACTAAGGTTTCAGATGATTCTGATTTCTTCATTAGTACTTTGCCATTACGAACCCAAACAAATTTGAATCCGAGTTCTTTAGCCCGGTTACGGGCTGCTGCATGGATTGCCTTATTGTCAGATGATAAGTGTTCAGCCACGTATATCGGTTGAGATGAATCTCCGCCAATGCCTAGGTGACTGGTATTCAGTTTATTCCTTGCGTTGGTCCTGTTAAATTTGATGGTTGCAGCTAAAAAGCTATCGCGTAATCTTGGAGAGCTAAATTTCACCATAATTGAACGGGGTCTTTTGCTCTGCAAGTCTTTTTTAGCGACTCGTGTACAAAGTTGTATATCAGTATCTTTAATATCACATTTGACTACTTTACTCAGTTGCAGAATAGTTGAGATCAGGTTTTCAGATTTATTTTCGGGTACACACTGTACTTCAATGTTGGCGGACCTAGCATGTTGCTCAAGTAGATTCATGCGTTTCGTAAGATGGTTTAAGTTATCCTGCAGTGTATGTTTGTCTTTCTCCAGCTGCTGTATTTTTGCAGATTTTTCTTCCAAGACGGTCTTCATATCCTCGTACTGTCCATTGAAGAAAGATAGAGATTGTTGGAAGCTTGTTATTAATTCATTTATTTTTGCAAATTGTTCCGAGACTAATCCTTTCAAGGCGCATTCTATTTCCTGCTTCACGATATTTCGAAGTGCTGCTCCTGTAATTTCTGTAACCACATCATCTACATCCTTGTCCGATGACACGATTTTTTGTGGCTTACTACGAGTAGTAACGTTCGTGGAACTTGCGCTATTTTTTGCTGACATGTTAATTTAGTAGATATGCGGTCGCTTTTGGTAGTAATTTTCTACCAAATTTAGTAGTGGTTTTATTATGGTATCACTAACAGCGCCTCTGGTGGCGAGTAGCAGCGTTAGTAGTTCAACTATTTGTCGCCAGTAACTGTGTTATTCGGGGTAAAAGCGCTAGCTGTACTACAATGTCAAAATAATTCAAAGCTAGCTCGTTATTTTTTTCTTAACGATTCAGAAAACTTAACTTGTTTAATTAATAAGCTAAATGGTTATATTTGTTCAGAAAAAGTTACTTGTTAGGCCAATGATCCAGGATGAAGATACTTTGTCCAAGTTTATGTCTCGGATTTGCTGCTTATAAACAATACTTCACTGTTCAGTAAATAGTTCATAAAATGAAAAGTTCATAACAAATGATTACACAAACAATGTCACTTGAAAATCAGAGTTGTTACACTTAATTGCACTGTTATTTGTACTGTTTACATTACTATTTTTTTTTTTTACGGAATTATAATACGCGGGCCATGTATTGAAACCAGTGTTGCCACTCTCAAATGCTATATATATATAATCGCATAGATGGCGCCATATATACTGTAGTAATACTACGACAAGAAAATTGTAGCCTGCATTTATAATAAAATCATTTTTTCTCGTGATAAAAAGCCTTGCCTATGTGCTAAATTTCATGCAGATCCATTCTGCCGTTTTGGCGTGACTGAGTATTATACATTCATCCATCCACCCAGCCAAACTTTCGCATTTATAATGTTAGTAAGTATAGATTGATAGTCATTGCAGTTTCCTTTATGTATGATACTCTCTTCTGACAGTTATCCAATTCCTGCTTAGACTTCAAACTTATTTCGCCATCTCCTTATGGGTCTACGGGTCTACCACGTATATAGGTATTTATTTTATAAAATAATATTACAGTGCGGCAAGTGATCCGTGGCATGGCGCCAATATTTCACAAGTTATCTGTGGTGCCATGTCGCGTAGTCGTCAATAATGCGTTAGCTCTATTAAAAATTTACCCTGTTATTCGTTTTCCTTTGTTCTTTCCCTTTATCAAATAGTTCATCATCATCATCACCCTATCGCAGTCCACTGCTGGACATAAGCCTCTCCAAGTGCACGCCACCTAGCACGATCCTCGGCTTCCCGCATCCAGTATATCAAATAGTTGGTAAGTACCAATTGTTGTTTATATTAATTAATTATTCTTATAGTACGTTTTTATTCGTGTCACTATTTTTTGATAATTTTATGAGTTAGTCTTCAATCCAGCTTTATAAACCATACGGATGAGTGGTATGGTTTACTCATCCATAGGTATGGTTTATTAAAAGAAACATTTGTCCATCCTCAGTTAACGTATGAATCAAAATAAGTTTTAAAATATAAATATATATTTTTAAACTTATTTTTGTAGTAGCAATAAACAATCAAGTTTCCTTACGTGTTTACCGAAACTCTGTACGGTATTCTGTGTAATACATTTTACGGTATTTTGCGCAATGTAGGTACGGTATATTTTATGATGGTTTTTTTCGGTAAAACAATGTTTCATACATGGTTCAAGTGTTTATTTACTAGTTATTCATAGTCATAAGTTTCCTTGGAAAGCTAAGGATACTTTGACTATACAATCGTCGTAATACTGCCATTAGGAATTTCAATAATAGACAAACAGACATTAGGTATAATATTATTTCTCATTTATTTTAAGTTATAATAAATCTGACACAATATTTAAATGTGAAACTTCGCTTTTTGTATTGTGTACAACAAGTTGGAAATTATGGCATACATGCCAAATACAAATAATTGTAAAAATACAAACTCAGTTGTAATAGAACTTACGGATATACTAGGTACTTTGATAAAGCTCCACTTTTTGTTTTACAAATCATACATACACTCTCTTTACAGTCAGTTCCTTATTCTAACTTAATTACTTCTATATTAATATTTACAAGACGTATGTTTACTCTATAACATCTAACTACCTACATTGATAAAAGAGATCACAGAAAATTGTAGCTGGAAATCTTTGAGTAAAGGCCCTACCCTACTATATGTCTACCACTTTTTATTTTTATCACAGTGGGTGTGTTTTATTGATTCCAAGGCATATTCTAGATAATTGTTTGACAACTTATTGTCTTTTTTATATCAAGGTTTTAAAATTCGCTTTTGCAAACCAAGTTAAACTTATTTTTCAAATATGTGGTAGATGTAACAGTAAATACATTTCACAAGCTACAATTGAAGGTTTGCCAAAAAGAACGAATGGAAGACGTTACATTATTTATGACAATATATTTTTAAAATTCTCAACCTTTTTAAGTTCTTTCTATAACTTCTCTTCTCAGCAAATCAAAACAAACATAAATCACTCGTAAAACTAATTAAATTACGCAAATGCATTAATAAGTGCGAGCTACGCACATAACATAATTATGGATTAATACAAGTTTTGGCAACAATCTAATCCGTAACTGTTAGATCTCAGTCGACAGTTACACGAGTTATAGTCCATTGCACAAATCTTACAATCGATTCTATCTATGACTTTAACACAAATAAACTCTTGTCCCTTTTGCTAACTATTTATATAATTGACACTATTAGGTATAAAAATCACTTGGCACAAAGGCATCATTAAGGTCCATACCCTGTTAAACTCCAATGACCATCCTAAATCTGTCAAAGTACTCTCAGTTATTGTTCATCAAGTACGTTAATATTTTAGAGGAAGACTTAAATATCCTGTCTGAGAGGAATTTGACTAGAATTTTAGTGGGTGGAGCTGTTTGCATACTGATTATGCAGGAAAAGCGCATTGCACTGATTCGTGTCCAACGTTTTAAGTCTTTCGTAATCATTGTTCACATTTTTCACTTTTAAGATTGAGTGCGTAATGTTCTGTGGCGTAATCTGATTCCCGTTTCATCATCATGTTGTCACCGATGAGCGCACTGATATGATGTTTGTCATGCGGGGGTGGGGCGGCTGGCGCATCGGACCGCGCGCGCTTCCGCCACGGTTCCGACGCCGCCATACTGAGGTCAGTAGGCATATCCTCATCGATATGCTCATCAACTTCACAACGTTCTTCTTTCATTTCCGTCTTCACAATGGCATGAGGGACCACTCTTGTTGGACTCATTTGTTGCCGTAGAAGCGAAATGTTTTTGATATTTTTTAGTTCAGTGGGATTCCTCAGAAATCTGTAATAAAATTACCGATAAGTAAGTATAAGATTTACATAATATAAGCATTCGTAAAAAAAATCTAAGTACAAGAAAATAAGAACAAAATCTAAACTTACTGGTAGCAATGTCTCTCTCCTTGTACTTTTCGCAGAATATTAACGCGGTAATAGTATCTTAATGCTCGTGACATCTTGTCATAGTTCATGGAAAGATGGTTTTTCTGAATTCCCCAAAGCTTTGCCAATCCAGCTGGATCCACTATTTTAAATACTCCTGTTTCTCTGTTTTTCCACGCAATGTAGTTTGTATACCGCTGTGTTGGATCATTTAATAGTTGTTGAAGGAAATCCCAAAGTAATCTTCCATCTAAAATATAATGGTACATTTAGTGTCTTGTTGGAATATTTAATACGATAAAATATTAAATTTGATTGTTTTATATCCTATAAAATATTTTGAGACAACTTACTTGTATTAGATTCGGGCATATCATTTGGGAAGAATTCTCTGTGTTGTGCACGATAATGTGAATGTTGTGGGGCCGCGTGCACTTGTGGTGCAGGGCTGACCAAAGGTGCTTCCTTAGGAGACCTTGGTTGTGGTGCAAATTGAGGATCTTCATCAGAATCAGAATGATTGCTTCCTGAACTAGCGGCTTGAGTAGTAGCTGGCACATTTGCGGCATAGGTAGATCCATAGCTGACTGCTTCTCCTCTTTGCGGACTTCCTGAACTGTCTACTGATGGCGCGGGGCTTAAGGTCACAGAGTTAGGTTGAGCAGCTGCTGCAGCAGCGCTATGGAAATGGTGAAAACCATCAACGGCCCATGTTGGAGTAGGTGGGTGTGAATGTGGAGACGGTGGATAGGGTGCTCGGGCTGTAGGCGTCACGGGTGAAGAGGGGACTCTACCCAATAATGCCGCATCACGTACTAACATCTGTAGAACGTTATGTAGGACATCTCCAGCACCTGGGCAACGCTCGCCCAAATCATTTTTTGTTAAGAGGCATAAAGCCTTACCTGTAAAAGATAACGAATTGTGTTACCTATTTGATTCAGTTCTAGCCAAGGGCCATGTAAAAATAATTTGTTTAGAAATTCGTTCAAAAATATTCTAAATTATTTACCATTCATCTGGAAGAGGTCCATATCAAAGTTTGGCAAATCGAATTCTCTTTCACACCATTTTAAGAAAACTGCAACATCTTCTCTAGTCCATAGTCTGGGTTCTGGGGGAAGACCGGCTGGCAGTTGTGCCTTGGCATCACCAAGTGGCGAGGGCGGTGGGGGTGCCCACGGCAGAGGGTACCGCCATAACAGTTCCGTCGGGCTAAATGGCAGCGGTAGCCGCTCCATACTTGGCCCGGACGGCAGTTGAAGACTAACTACTTTCATCACGATTGTCTGTAACAATATATAATAATATAAAAAAATCCTAATGTAATGAGTATTTAGCATTACCGGTCATAAAAAATAGTTTTGCTACTCGATAACAGGTGGCGCTTGTGTTATCTGTGTTGGGTACGCTTTCTTATCGTGATGATATCTTATCTGTCATTATCACTAAGACACTGTCATATTTAGTAAACAACATAATGCACAATAAAGTCGGTTAAAAAGGCTATAATGAGAAAAAAACTAAATTATATATAGGTTTGTATAAAAGTATATTGCATGTTGAGTTATATAAGTAAAACTATATTCAAATCAATATTTCTGTTTTGTTTTTTATTATATGTATTCACGACCTTTACTTAAAACGTCGATAACTCGTGCATAATTCTCTGTTATATAATTTATTGTTGTATGTATACGACATTTCGCAATTTCTAGTACATACATATTAGTCTTGGTTTGTTTTTCAAAATCACATGAGTAGTGTTTCTACTCATTTGAAAATAGTATGTCTATTGTTTTCATATCACTGATTGTATTTACAAATTTAATCATTTTTTTACTGCTTAGATTGTTACTGCCTCCAGGACAGTATTTTTAGTAAGTAGACATTTTATTAGTCCTGTGTATAGTCAGGTTATCATGAAGAGATAACCCTAAAATTTTATAAACGTATAAGCCATTTAGCGCTATCGCTCTGCATGAATCTTATTTTGGAGCAACCTAAACCACAGAAAACTTAATAGTACCTAAACCTAAAACTTTTTCTAGTAACTTGAAATTATTAAAATGGGACTTATAAATTAGGTGTAGCGAATAATACTTTGTCTTAATTAGAAGAATGATATTATATTTCAGTTGTTATAAAGTTTGAATAATTGAAATCGACGTTTAATAATACTTTGTCTTAATTAGAAGAATGATATTATATTCGAGTTGTTATAAAGTTTTAATAATTGAAATCGACGTTTTGTTTGTCAAAACAATGCTCTATTCAAAGAAGCTACTAGTACGTAAACATTTACAAATACAACGTTGTATAAAGAACATTCACATAAATCTGATTATTGTTTTACTTCAGGGTATACAGTTCTTAAGTTGAATTACATTCAAAAGTTTCAAAAGTAAATGGAAACTAAACAAAATGGTTCACATAAGTTTATTTAAATACCAAAATTCAATTATATATGGATTTGAATACCTAATAATTGCTTCTTCTTAAATCTTAACTTTTTACGAGCATAAAACTTTTGTTTTGTAGTCCAGTTGGATGATGAACACCGTAGCTTGGAAGCAAATCTAAAGTATATCGCACTTTTGTTACACGTATAATTTGTAGCCGGATTTGAAGTCCATATCTCTAGGCAATGTACAGTCAGTTGCCTTATCGGGCGCGGTCGGAAATGCGTGGGTCCGCGATAGCGTGGTCTGCGATAAGCACCGCTACTTACCGGCTGAGCTGATCCGGAACTGGTTGCGTCGTAAAAATCCTATAAGTAGACGGTAAATCGCCGAATCAGCACATGTACATCGTCACAACACTAGAAGCACAAAATTAAGTGTTCACAGAGCACCAGGCACACGCGTAGCAGCGGCAGTCCCTCCAAACGTGTCGTGTTACGGCACGCCGTAAACCAGCAGCGTATCTGAGGGATCAAGCTCGCAGACAAGCGTCGCGGGCAACTTTCCGACGCGGACTGATGATGCGGTGGCGGCGCGGGCGGACGGACGCGCGCCTACCACTCCCCTCCCGCATACGTTCTGCCACCCCGCGCCACCTCACACATTTGAGATAAACTTCGGGAGCCAGACCAAGTCCCATTTTTAACTAAACGTACAAGCACTGTTTCCGCAAACCGTTATCGGGGTATATTAGCGTTGACAGACGACGCTACACGAATACCACGCGTCGGGTACTTACTTCAGATCTTAAGTAATAACATGTAATAGTTAGGAACGATGAAATAGGATTATTATACGAGTGTGCCTGCTTAGGGCACGCGGAAGTGTTAGTTAATGTGGTAGGATTACGTCAGCGCGCCAGTTTTTAATAACTCACAATATTTCCTTGTTTGTACAGTAATCGCAGTGTTAAAAGTTATGTTTTTGATATGGGTTTAATGCGTTTAATTTCCGGGAAAATCTAGTCGCTCTTTTTATTTTAAGGAATATTTGCCATGATTTGCCATTGTATTTTTTTGATATTTTTTGTGGTTGTTATCGATTATTATGCCTGTACTAGATTGGTAGGTACGGAATTAGTAAAAGGAGCATCATACTAGGAACTCACGAGTGTGATCTATCAACGAATAGTTCAAGATATCGTGACAGTACTGAGACAAAGCACAGGAAACGTCTTAGCTATCGGCCGGCAGTTTCCTGGTGCAGAGTGAGACAATATGAGCACTAACCGGTTTGAGCTGAGCTCATTCGACTTTGCTACGTGCACATTTATATTTCTGAGCTTTGCGACACGCATAAAACCATTGATACATCATAAAAACAGCGTTGTCCCAGAAATTCCATGTATCAGTGTATACAAAAATACAACGTACTTATTAACCAATTTATTGCTATATTCTGTATTACCTCTTATTTTCGATTACTTTTCTGTTGAAATTTGCTCCTAATATGAGGACAAAGTTATATTGTTAGATGAGTAACTATACTGTTGGTGTATGTGTAGGTCGAGATAATCTTATGTGTGCCCTGGCCGCCGTCCCACTACCGGTTCGAGACAGAAATATTCGGCAGCCAAGACGGAAGTGGCCTCGGAATCTTTACCTGTTGCTCCCTTCGCCCGCCCCGCACTCCCTGCTCATTTTATCTCGCTCTCACTCATTGGTCGGTATAGCTTGGTGTTCTGGCGGCATGCAGACGATCGTCGTGGAGTTATGTGCAGTAATTTAGAGAATAAAAGACCATCATGTTCGGTCATACGTGACCGTGACCGCAGAACTTGCTGCTACTTTCTTTGTTAACGTTCTAATGTTTCAAGTTTGGTATTATGTGAATACTTATATTACTCCGTTGTTGTAACTATTGCGAGTAGTTTGCTGCCGTTGTGTTTTGTATTTTCATTTTTATAACTATTTGACACTTATAGTTATAACTAGTAAGTTGGACAAAGGCATGATAGAGGAAGAATGATTCTTTGCCTATATTGACTGGCTTATTGTTTTGGATAGTCCAATATTTCTGTTTAGAAAAATTAAGATTTCGAATAATTAAGTTCAGGCAAATTTGAATAACTCAACAATTTTATACGTAAGTATTTAATTTTTAGACCCTATAGTATATTTACAAAGGTTACGACACTTGCGACCCAGCTGGAATGCGATGCACGGCCGGACTCAAATCTGAACACATGCGGAAGTACCCAAAATAAGTTCATTGCGTGAGCGCATACTTTCAGTGGACGTCGTTCGTTAGTTCGTGTCGTTCATACTATGTAACCTACACAACCTAACGCACTATACAATTGTATGTACGTGTACAGTGGTGTAGAAAAAACAAACACTAGTATAGCTACTTACGTTATAGTATTTACATAATATCGTTTTATGGTGATGTACTTAACGGAAATGTTCTATAGGAAGCAGTAACGGAAATAGAATTTTAAAACGCAGAACGGAAACGGAAGTGCAGACCGCATTTTAAAGATAGGTTTATATATATCAATTACTGTATATTAAAGAATTAATTAGAAATTTATGAAAGGGGTTGCGGTCAGCCAATTGTCAAGGTCAACTGAGGACCGAATTCTGTTGCTGCTGTTTTGGCGAGATTTATGTTCAGCTCCACTTATATTAAATACTTTTACTTAATATACCTATATTACCATCAATTTTATCTCAGCCGAAACACCTCCATCGCTGGACATAGGCCTCCTCCAAGCATTTACACAGCATTCGATCCTCAGCTGGCCTTGTCAATTTGCTGCGGCTTATGTTGATAGAGTCCTACCCTTGCTGCGTCTTTAATTTCATGGTCGCCAATCCAGAACCTTTTTGCCCCAGCGGCTGTACATTTTGCCATTTTGTTGAGACAATCCTTTGAGTTGTGTCCAGCATTAAATTGTGCAATTTAATAATTTGAATATAAACAGGTAGGTTATTAATTTTACGACAATAGACTTCACAATATATAAAATAAATAAATAAATAAATAAAAAAAAAAAAAAAACAACTTGATTGTTTTGTTAAAGTGCCCTAGTTTTAAAACACATAAAAAATATTGAAATTGTATTACAAAAATCATTACGAATATTAATAGGAAATGAAAGACATGAAATAGTTTAAGCCGGAAATTAATACACGCTGGAAGAGGAAATTGGACAGCGGCGGCCTACGGGCACCGGACGTTTGGGGGCGTAGACTGGGGGAGGGAGGGGGAGAAGCGCGAATCTCAGTCCCAACTTCCGATGATGGTACGTACCACGGAAAAGGAACGGCTACTTGCGGAAACGTAGTATAAATAACATACTACACTTACCTATATAATAATATAGTCGTCAAAAGTATTTGAGCAAAACAAATAGTATTTTCTGTTTAGATTAAGTAAGGTACTACAAAAAGAATTACCAAATTTTGCTAGGTGCCCTGCCCAGATAGTTATTTTCTAAATATTGAGTTCGAATTTGTAAGTTTTCTAAGAAAGTACAACATACTTATTGTAGCGCCTGTCACACCTTTATAGAGCACGAAAGCGATGAAGGTGTCAGGTGTTCAGCACTCCGAGGAAATGAAATCTTCAGGTGGTTAGTACAGCTAATTATTTGTAGTACACATAAAACAATAATCAGTTTTCAAGGTATACTAGAATTGGAAATTACATTTGTTTTTTTTTGTATCGAGTTTGAGTCGGGTCAGCCTGCCAATAATGACTAATTCGTATCAGTGGGGATATGTTAAAAGACCCCTTAAACAGTAATTTAATAATTTGAATATAGGAAGAAATTTACATTTCATGTGCTGCAAGTTTATTAAGCTAGGTGCTTTGTCTAAGATTTATGATTAACTAACTTTTGATTATAATTTATCACAGTATTCATGATCCTCTGATCTAAAATTAGTTTTGTCCTAAATTCTAAGTTTTGTGTCGTAGATACTGGATTCAGTGATTCAATCAAATAATGTGGCAAAAGTATTATTTATCACGAACAAAACAAACCGGATTCAGAGCCATTTTAAATTGGCAATCGTATGGAAATAGCTGTGTTTCCTAGTAACCCTGTTCAAATATAGGTACCTACTATTACAGTTCTTATTAAGTATAGTATATTGAATATAAATAAATTTTTAGCTTAAAATTTAACCCACATACAATGTTTTCCATATCCATAGTGGCCCAATTTAAAACCGTACCAATTTTGAACGAATCGAGATGATTTAAATTATTTATGTAATAAACTGAAATATCGTCAGAGACAGAGAATTTTAACGATACACTGTTGATCAACCAATTGTGTATTGAGTTCGTGGGCCCCGTTCAATTGCTATGGCTATAAATTTATAAGTTTCATTTATTTAAATAATGGAAGTGATTTCTTTAGAGGAAATATGTTATTGTAAGATCCAGTAATGCGTTTTTAATAGCTATAACATCAATAGCATTTTTTATATCGTGTATATACTTACCTACCTAGATAAATAAAGATCATGCACCACCGAATTTAGACGACGTTTTTTTTTAGGTAAAATTTTCTATAAAAGACACCTAACACTTAAAAAAGCAATACCTTGTCTAAATACATCATTTGATGGAAATTGTTAAAACAGATTTTCTAATAGGCTATAAATAATAGAGACTTGGTCTACTTAATAAATAATAATTTGCATATCGAAATTGGACGTATGGTGTCTATCTGCAATCATGACAAATGATCGAGTGTTGCAACATCTAAAGTATTCATTGAGTCTCGACGCACTTCCGAGCGCTCGTTGGCAGACCGCGACCCCGTTTCAGACGTCGTTGTTCTCGCATTACATAATCAGGTGCCACTCAGAACTAGGCAACGATGTCACACCGAAAAATTGCGCCACTTACTTGCCTTTAACGTAGACCAAAAACTTTACTTTGTGATTTCGTGTTTTTGTTGGGAAATGTCTTTTTTACAGAAGTAACTGATACACAATATGAAAGTGATTTATTGTACGCTGATTACGAACGTGTGTGTAAAGGAATTGCTTATGCAATTCTTCGATTACCAGAATGTGCTTTTGGTTAATTTATTTGTGATCGCACATGGATTTTTTTAATATTCGTGTTTTATCTTTAACCTTTTACCTGGTTGGTTCTAGATGTGCCATAAAGTAACATTGGTTTACATTTAGCTTTTGCTTGTTTGAACAGTATTCCTATAATTATATAGGTAATTAGACGCAGAAAATATTTCCTTCAGATAAGCGATTATTGTCATCACAAGTATTTAAGGCCTTTTTTTTGTTTGTTAATGCACCTCTCAACATCAGGTGTTATCGGTTTCGTTTAATGAGGGGTTATTTAAGTGATTGTTGAGTTCAACTTTGTTTTTTAATATGTAAATCACGTTGTCGGTTATCTTCAGGAAGTCAGATTTCACGCTCAGATCTGATATACCTATAGGTTTTTGTATAAAATTTTATTTTAAGGATTACGTTTTTTGAGCTACTGTTATTTTTAACCCGCTTCGAATGGGTTGTACTTACAACACATGTACTATATCGAAAATTAGTACTATTGATTGCTTCACGTTTAGATTTATGTTTTATTGTAGGTACATTGATATTCTTTTTTTATTTACACACTCGTAAGGCTTCAGATAATAAATCTTTCTATACCATAGCATGGCTCTGGTTTCTTGTTCGAAACTCATAAATATAATTACATTCCGTTAAGAAATCGTCAACTTCCGTCGACCTCAGCCGATGCCGATGGCAGCTCGCCACTATTCGTAGTCACGCAACAAAAACCAAAGATTTGTATTTTGTTGTTTTCATAATTCATGTATTTTATTTATTTATTTGAAACTGCTTGCAAACAAATTTTCTGCCCTTATGCAGAGATATGGCAGGTGGCAAAATAAATAAAGTTGATTAAGAATAAACGAAGGAATAATATTATCCTAATGTGTGGGTAACGTAACGCACTCAACTACTTATTTTAGCTTCGATTTTTGCACTAACACGTTAGGTAGGTATAGGTATTGAATAAAAAAATATCTTAGTATTTCACTCAGGAAATTGATCAAAACGTTTGTCCAAATTCTTCACTGTTAAAAATACAGTTCATTTTTAAAATAACGCGATGAGGGGTTAGTAAAAAAAATATACCGAATGCTTTATGCATATGGCATTTATTGATCAAGTTGATGTAGCAACGCGAATGCCCTGAATGGACAATTAATCCCTGATTTTAACGAGTAACCCCCCTGGGTGATTCTGTGCGCACAAGTGTCACATGACAAAGCGACCCCTCACTCGTTTCGGATCGATGTGATCAAAAAACCGGGTTGGGAATGCATCCGTATGGATGAGGGCACATGACGCAGTCTGTTGTATTTATGTGTACCTATGTATGCACCGTTCAAAAGACTCAACGGTTTCTTGTTTTCTTAGTACAGGATTGAATTTGTTTGTATTGAGCTATTTTAAGCTTTAAATTAATTAAAATTAGATGATTATATCTATTAGTTGACGATGTGTTTCTTTCAAACAAGATAGATTCTTTTCCAAATTTACTTAAATGATGTAATGTTTTTTCTGTAGGTACTTTATTAACTACTGTTTGATCATTACCTATATAAATTAAAATTACTTACGTTGCGTTGGTTCTGAACTTCTGATATTTATCATTAAAATATTTGCAATTAGTAGTCACTAGTGCAGCAAGTACAGTTAGCGCATGTAATAATGTGCAGTATTTTGTAAACTACCTACCACGACTACGAGTGACGAATAAAAACAGGAAGTAAAATCACGACAAGACGTTCTGAAAAAGTCGCTTTGTTTACAATTCTGTATTAAAACATTCGATGCTGCTTCATACAAAATCTATCAAATATAGTAATAATATTTTTATAATAACAACGTGTCGTAAAAAGTGTATCGTCTGGGGGCTCACTTGGTATGTCCCAATCAGGCCATGTGCGCGCGGTCCCACGCATAGTTGACGCACAAGTGTGCGCCAGCGCCACATAGCACTCCTACCTATAGTTGATATAGCAGCTTCCTATGTGTGAGTAAGTGAGCTGCTACTTCCTGGTACAGCCGAGCGAGACTCTTTATTTAAATTCTTCCTTTGTGTGCGTACGCAATATTATTTATATTCAGCTACTTCTACTCGCGGGATGGTACCAACACGAATATTATTACATTATCTACGCATGTGTGTATTGAGACTCTTTAATCTTCATTGTACTTCCTGATTATGTGTCAGTGTGTGTGAGCCACTTGTTTGAATGCTAGGGCGACTTTATCTCACTGAGGGACAGAGTGCAGAGTCCGATTACTTTAGGGCGGAGCATGATTGTGTTTTATCGACAAATTGGCATTCTTTACTTAGTTTATCTAGCAGTTATTGTTAATGTAATTTCTTTTTGGTTTGTTTAAGTGCATACTGATTAGGTAGCCAGCATAATTAATGCTATTGCATTAATTATGCTGGCTGGATTTAATACTATTGTATTTGAGTGTAAGTAGTCGCAATCAATCGGCTCGTCTTTGCCTTACTAGTTACATCAAACAAAGAGCTAATGTTTATATTCACATTGGAAACAGGAAGCATAAAGTCTGTAATTTGTGTCAAACTTGTACTGTTCTCGGTATGAAACAATACCAGTTCCGCTGTGTTTGCTAAACTGTACTCCTTTCAGGAAGTGACCGCACTTTAATTGAGTTGCTTTAACCGCTAGCTGAGAACTGTAATGTTGCGTAGGTACTTTACTGAGCAACGTTACCATTATAAAAGGAAGTGTTTAAAAGTGACTTAGCGTTGGCATTGAAATAGCATATCCTTGTATTTGGAAATTCGACCAGTAATTGTCTACAGTCAGTTAAAAATATATTTGAGTTGCGTATCGATGTCAGAGTTGTTTTTGGTTGAGGCCCGCTCTAGAGCAGCAAGTGGACAGATGCATCGCATAGCGAACAGTTTGCACAATTCGGAAGGGTCCGATCACAGAGGGAGATCTATGAATTTTCACCGTTAAACCCCCGTCGCTCACATCTGTCGCCTATGTACGACACTAGATTAGATACAACGTCATTAATTGATTTTGACGACACAAAGGGTTAGGGATTATTTTTAAATGGAGAAAATACATTTTTGAAATATCATTCTACTTTTAAATTTGTTTTTTCTTAATTTAAAAAGTAATAACGACTGTAAGTGGTTTAATACGCATACTAAAATTATTAAAATAACTTCGAGATTTGATTTAAAGTCTATTTCCTTGAATTTAATTGCCGGATATGAATCCTCGATTGCCCATGACAGTGACGGCATTGCAGAGCATAATGCAATTACTCTAGTTACGTATAAATATGTTCTGGAAGGAGAGATGCGACGACCGGCGAGGAACGAACTTGTAAGGTATCGTGCAGATTTGACGTAACTTATTACCTATTTTGTTTTGTTGCTGTCACTGTGATATAATGGGTAAACAATAGAAAACAATATAAATTGGTACTTATTACTAATGTTGCTACAAATATTTTTGGAAAATAAGTGGTATAAGCTTCCTTTATAAAAAGACAAGCTTTTACCCGCGATTTCGTCTACGTACATTTTCTGAAAGGAGTTCTAATGTATAAGCTAGCTACGAGTATAATATTATAAAGTTTCATTAAAATCCGTTGAGTAGTTTTTGTGTGAAGGAGTAACAAACATCCATAAATTCTTACAAACTTTCGCGTTTATTATGGCACCAGGATAGTATCCTTTTCCCATTATTTAAGATCATTTTATATTTAAGGTATAATTTGTTGATAACACTTGTGCATCAGACGACACCTTGTGTCGGAGAGCGTGAGAATAAGGGCATGTTCATCCCCTCGTTAAGTTACACTTTACACACACAGGTGTTAACATTGTTCTGATATACGCCCCGCGTCCCTTTAAATCTTATAACAGAGTGCCATTGGGGTACCCTGTGGATGTCTACTACTTAATTTGATTTCGTTTTGACGAATTCGATAAAAAAAATCACTTTAAAACTTTGTTTGTTTATCTTTTTTTTTAATAGTATAATAATAAGTTTTACTTTTATCCCTAAGACTGCGTAAAATGTTGATATTTTTGTTGTCGATTTTTTTAGGAAAATCATTTATTAGCTGCGTTTATTTCACATAAGGGACGTAAATGTATTTTTTTTGACTTCTATTGCTTTACAGTATTACGTTTATATTCAGTTATATATAAATTATTAAAAAAAAATACATTGTTACGTCTATTTTTAGGTAAATTACGTAGAAATACTTCGACGTAAAATTATAGAATATTTTTTGGGTGGAACTCTTCTAAAATTCATTCCCTAAAAGAAATGAAGCATAAGTTACGCCCCATAAGATAAGCTAGTGAAAATCCCGTTAAAGTCCGTCCAGCCGTTGCGGAGATTAGCGGAAACAAATAAACAAAAAAAAAAAAAAAATTGCATTATTGTTTTAAGTAGGTAATATGCATTTAGGAGAAAGCTAACTATTACAAACAGACCCTTCAATGTTATTTATATGTGTAGATATAGCAAAGTGTCGTTCAATTTGAATTTAGACATGGATAAGGATGTGTAAATTAAAATATACCGAAATTCTTAATTTATTACTCATAATAATGGCGAATGGAAGTCAGCAGCTGTGGCCTGATTAAATTAATGCCTTCAATCACATACAATAGGTAGATCCTCATTGTACAACTATAATACTCATTTAAGGTCAATATCCAGGTGGTTATTTAGGATATTAAAAACGCATTTCATATAACACTAATATTAAGTATCTAGTCGTTCGCGAGACGCCTCGAAATGATTTACTTGATCACGTTAAATTAATTAGTTAATGATCTACATTAAAAATACATTGATAATATATCTACGTATATCCGTAGTGATAGTATTGAAACTAGAAACAAGATAAAGACTGTTGGAATTATATTTGGAGTTCACAGATTAATAATCCATGGCATTCAAAATCTCATATAAATTACCAAATGAATTGTCAAATTTTAGACGTCTGGAAGTTCTCAGTGATGTATCCAAAATGATGAACAGTGTACAACATTATTTACCTCATATGCCTAGTGCCTAGCTCTTGATCGGAATCTAAACAAGCTAGTAAAGACAGTTATGGCAGTTTGTACTACTACGTACAATTTGTCTTTGAGCTGTAAAACATAATTCATAATTCTTGCGATGCGAGTAATCATTTATGCGTTGCATTCTTATACAATTAAGAGTCTGTAGTAGAGAGAGTCTAGAGTCTGTGTAGTTGGTAACAAGTCTAAGCGAAAAATGCTGAGAAGTTTATTATTTTAGAACTGCTATCTTATAGTGCCGAAACCAACATCAGTCTACAAGGTGTGCCTACCTTTTATAAGCTGTACTCACAAAAGGTGTATCAAAAAGAGCACATTCGCTATCATATCTGCGATTTATTTTGTTCGCTCTGATAGTATAATATCATAGATACTCTTTTAGGAGATAATAAACAGGATTAAACATGTTTAACACTAAAGATATTTTTGTGACGACTAGAGTAGAGATATATGATTTCATAACAAATAAATGAAATCCCACTGAGGTAAACAGAATGTGAAGTAAATTTTCAATTATCATCTCTTTACCTAAAGAGCAAAAATCCATTTCTGTTGGAATTAACAAAGAACGATGTTATGAATACGTGTCACATCACCCGTGAAACCCCAGCTTTGTCCAGAGTGTGAAAGGGTTCACTCATTAGGAAGATTGCAAGGGCGCGGAGCGCGGTGCAAAACACTGTATGCGTGGTTGAGCTCATACATTGTCTGCGCCTAGTACTCTTCTGTCTCCAACGCTACATCGTTGCTTGTACTCAGGAAGTTTATATTTCTCGGCATAAAAGAAACGAGGCTGTATTGTAGCACAAAGAAAGTGCATTCGGGTTAGACAGTTTGAACGAGTAATAAATGGATGATACCTGTCTTTCCATTACTGTAATTACTACACATTACTGGTGGAAAGTAATGACAAGTTTTATCAGACCATTTTTGATGTTACAATGAGGTGGGTGAGGGTGAAATTCAATGAAGTCAAAAATAATATTTCTGACTTATAATATGACTATTATTTCACATTGTTTGCAATTCTCATGACGTCAATGCAATAATATTAGGAAAAATAACAATTTTGCAATCGCTAACTTAACATTAATTATAATTAATGTTAAACGATTAGTATTATTATCATTGATATGGTACACCTAACTTGTATATACCTACTTATTGTTATCGTATAAGTACAAGACTTACTTAATATGTCCGATGATAATTACGTTCTGTCGCGAGTGTATGGCGCCGGCGGCGTTCGATTCAAACGAAACCAAGATGACATCGAGCAGGAAGTGAAGTAGGAAAACGTTCTAGCGTCATCCAAGGTCGACTACGCGACGAGTTCCATCCACCACGCTACCTATTAACCGGCACGTTGCTTGACAAACCTCCATTGTTTTGTGATTCGTTAGGTTTCGGTATATTTCAGAATACACATTCAAAATATGTAAGGCGATACAAATTGACTTCCAACATACATTTGCTGTTGTCTGGAAGGTTACTAAACGTAGGTAGAAATATTATGTTAGGTGATTAACTGATTAGTTCATTTAGCTTTTCAAAAGGTGTTTTTTCGTATTCGCAAAATCTTTTTTCTATGATCAATTACATCGTCCAGCCCACTTACAAAACGTCTACCAATACATCGGTTTACACTTAGCTGTATGATCTGATCTGTTGTGAATATTTGCACTATTCATAACCTTCACATAATATGTGTGCAATCCGGACCTTTATTCTTTTCAATGGCAGGTAACGTTTGCGGTACACAATGGACACGAATTTCGTTCAGCTAAAATATTAACTTTCTTACAAAAGGAAACATTATATTTCCAAGTATGGGGCACTTCTTCACTTCCGAACAATACATTGAATAGGAAACGAAGTGGTAAACAGTGGTTCTTTTGCAGTTCAACTCCGAGAGGTGGTCATACGGTTTTGTTATTCCTTTGAGGCGCAGACGCTGCGCTAGGGTGGGTAGACATAATAGGTCTTCTTTGTATGCCTAAGGTCTAGTAGGCTTACTTAATTTGAAATTCGGAATTTCACATAATATATGTAACTAGTTACATATAAATAGGTAGATAACCTATTAAATTAGAAGCTATGAAAGTAAATTGTTGAAATGCTTACGCGATATGGATGAATTAGTTGTGGGATTACTAAAATCCAAAGGCCTGTTATTATAATTAAATATAACGATATGTATATCTATAATATAATCAGCTACCTGCTTGTGTTTATATTTTTCTAACGGCATAAAATACATAATAGGTTCTTAGTGATATTCTATAAAGCCTTTTCGTAGAAAGTGGGCAAACTAAGCAGCAAATAGGATATTGAGAGGCCATTCACGTTACAAAACCATGGAAGAAACGAGGAAATAAAAGACTCGAGAGCTTTACAACCATTTCATTATTTGTTCAATAATACAAAGGATATAGACGAAATGCTAAAAATTCTTCGTAACCAAAGCACATTGTCTATTAGACGCCGGCGTTAGATTAAAATAAGTTCAAAACAATTTACAGAAGCCTATCTTTGGAATATAATAAAGCCCGGTCTTTATTCTTTTGTTATTTACCGATTTCAAAGAGAATTTTAAGTGTTTGTAGATTAGATACACAAATCTTTGCGTGTCTTTATGCATTTTAAGTTTTAAGACACATGAATACAGTAGTTTGCAGTTTTATTTTTAGAATAACAACTGGAATATGTAGATATCGCATCGCAATAATAATTTCACCTTTAAATAAACAACCACCTCGTTTTTAACCGACTTCAAAAAAGGAGGACGTTCTATTATCGACTGTATATAATTATTTTTTTTAAGAATTTCCGCATTAGAGTACAAGCTCTGTGTCGCGGGGGGCTTTACAAACATACAATTAACGGACACAAATTACACCCAGACTCAGAACAACTCTATGTGAGTCACACAAAGTTTTGTCCTGTGTGGAAATCGAACCCACAACCTCGTGCACAGCAGGCGCATACTGAGCCCACTGGACCACCGAGGAAGTCAATGTATATGTACGAGTATATACATAATTTTTTTTATGTATGTTTTGTTCACCGATATCTCCATTTGTGTACCGATTCTAAAAATTTTTGGCACCAAGTCAGGATCTGATGGAATCCCAGGGAAATCGAGGGCAATCCTCAAATGTTTATAGGTATTAAAAATTTTATCACAAAAAATAGAGAAATATAATTTTTTAATCATTTAAAAGTAAGTTTCAAAAAATCTTAATTAAATTCGGCTTGATGAATGTAGTAATGTAGGTGTACTATATTTACAAAGTTGAATTTATAAACTATCATATACTTTTACAGAAACAGTATTATATACTGTTTCTACATTCCTTAAATGTTATTTATCTGACGCCCAAATATATACAATAAATTATTCTTTTTTTCTATATCACTTATAGTAATTATTATGATCCGATCAGATATGAAACGTGATGGGTAT
This sequence comes from Trisateles emortualis, assembly GCA_947095525.1. Lineage (NCBI taxonomy): Eukaryota > Metazoa > Arthropoda > Insecta > Lepidoptera > Erebidae > Trisateles > Trisateles emortualis. The sequence goes on along the minus strand of OX352736.1, from coordinate 7,729,258 downwards.
AACTACACTTTTGAATGCTTCTTTTGCCGACGTATTGTCTGCGCGCTCCACCACATCCCAAAAGGATTCCTGTTCGTTATAATTCCGGCTAGCATTTCCATAAAAATCATTCTGATCGTTATCTACGTGAACAGGTCGGATTCTTTTTTTTCAAGTGCATCATTTATTATCTTTAAAGCCACAAAAAATTTAGGGTCTTTAAGGCGCCGCTGGGTCCCTTCTAGGAAGCGGCCTTGGATTTGTTTGACACTCATCTGTGAGATACAGAGCGGCCAGCGGACAAGGTACTTCGATGAATCCGGACATTTGCGTTGGTTGGACATCGGTAGAGGACAAAGAGGTGTGAATTCACAATTCGTCAGATTTTGCACGGAGCACTTAAGAATAAGATCCCAGATATGGTTTAAATAAAGATTTTATAACATGATAGTGCTGGTGAAATATTTGGACCATTTAGTTTTTAAAGTGATCAAAATGTTTGATCATAAAGAAAGATCGGATAAATATGGAACAAACTTAATAATAAGATTGACTATAATAATATAATCATTACAAAATTGATTTGTTCCAATAAACAAGTAAGTAGGTACCTATAATACAATTATTGTCTAATATAAATATACTTGGCGACTATAAATGTAAGCGTTTTAGATCTCTCTTAAATATTTGTAGTGTTTTATTTTTTAACTTTTTGTTTGATTTTTATAAAAAAAATGGTGTGCTTAAATGTTAGCTTCATCTGAGATTATCTCTCAGGTAGTTTAGTGATACTGAAAGGGTTGTATATGAATCCGCCGTTTCACGCACACTACACATCATTATCTGACATGATACTGCCTTATAGATGATGGATCAAGTATTTCTTACAATGTTCAACGGTCGTTGCGCAATTTCCCACAGCATCTCAAAAGCAAATACCTTCTATTGAGTCAGGATACAATAGCAGGGCAAGAGTCAGGTAAAGCGCCTCGCCCAGCGGGGTTCAATCGCAGAAGTTTTATATTTCCGCTTCTTTGTCATGTCGTTGGGCCAATTAATAATTTCTCTGGATGACCGAAGTCATTGTTACACCATCGTCCCGCACCTACGCCCATTCAAATGGCGAAGATTGATGAACTCCCTGCAATTGTCACATTTTTACGTTTATAGACTGTTTTTGCAGTACATCTATTGAATGACTTGGCTCTTTTGAGTTTTGTTTACAAGGAATAAGTCGTCCGTACCATGAAACGTGTGATAATTTGAATGTTGAACTATTTAGTTGTAATTGAAGCATTCGGTGTAATTATATTTATAAAATTATTCATTATAAGTATTATTATGTGCATTAAAAACTGACGACAAGTTTTCTTTGGCTTCGTTTAGTACTCACTTAACAAAATGTATTTAATGTTATTAATAAATAAACAAATGACGTTAAAATTCTGATTTAATAATTATGGCACAGGTACCTACAATCTACACTACTCCAAGATTATTGTTTTGGTATTTCATTTTTCATATAAAAATATATCTGGCCAACCAGCAAAAAAAATAATATGCTTATCAATAGATTAACCGAGACAAAGTTTTTGATAATATTTGTTTGTTACTTGTACATGCTAGATCAGGTCCAGAGGTTTTCAAATTATTTCAATTGATTTTGTTTCTGGGCTACATACCGCCTAAAAAATATCTCTTAAATCCTACTAATATTATAAACGTGAAGGTTTGTAAGTGTGGATGGATGGGTGTATGGATGTTTGTTACTCTTTCACGTAAAACTATTGAACGGATCTGGATGAAATTTGGCACAGAGATAGATTATGGTCTGGAATAACATATAGGCATTTTTACAGCGATAACCGACATCCACGCGGGCGGAGCCGCGGGCAACAGCTAGTGCTTAATATTTCACCAACGAATCCCTGGTTGGTCAGATAACTATGTTTTTCTCCGATGAATGATCCAATTTTTAATGCGTAATTTTTTGTTTGAAAAGGAAAAAAAGTGGTTCGTGGAATTCAGTTTTAAAATTATGAGTATTTTTGTTGAATGCGAACCATATATTTATTTAAGGATGCAATGTTTTTTTTTTAATTTGAACGTAGAAATGATAAAGGTGTAAGTGCACGCACAGTAAAGCTCCTTCCAAGGTTTCTCTCATTCATATATGTATATGTATCTGGCCGGCTTTGTTAGTTGTAAATTTCACCTGCTCTATAATACGTGTCACATCACACATCATAACATCATTTTATCCATCTTAAATATTCTGTTGAATATGTAAAAATAGACGTCTTTTACGAAAATGAAAATAATTTTAAATGTCAAAGACCAAGCCAGTTTAATCAATTTTGTAAACACTTTTCGATCTTAATTTATTCTTAATTGTAAACAATATTACCACACACACATTCCAATTAAGAAGGTACGAATGACAGCAAACCTCAGGGAAGTTCAGAAGTAATATATAGTGTGAGAGCAAATGAAGTGTACAACTGAAGAGGAAAAGGTATAAGAGAAAAGTAAAATAAGAATTGTTATTATAATTTAAAGGTACCTACTTATATAAAAATACATATTGTTATATATCTTCAAATTATGTAGAACAGTTAGTGCGAATTCATGATCTACTTAATTATCAAAGCATGAATTTATATTAATTATTTTAACACATAAAAATGGGCATTGTTACACTCGTTGTTACGGTATGGCGTGCATAAATCATTAAACAATTGAACGTCCCTTTTTTCAAGAATCCTTTTTGAATCTGCTGTTATTTTTTTATTTTCGCTTTTATTATTAAAAAAATTGGTTTGATTGTTTATTTAGTGACACCTTATTATATTTGCAAAGTGTATTGAATCTTTGCCACGAAGTACCTACTTTGTCCTTTCTACTGAAGCAATCGCCAAATTTTACCACCCGTACAGTATTTAGCCTTGAAATTGTAATAGAATAATTATATTTAGTTAGTTTTGTACATACATTTATCATTATTAGTACTGTACAAGATTAGCTGTACTAGAGTATCGACCAGGGAGCGTCAACATTTTCGTATCATCTACAGGTATCAATATGATACGGAAAAGATTAACAAGATAAGATCTTGTAAAGTTGAAGCACTTCGTTTTATTATTTCCTTTTCTGCATTTATTTCCTTTTCAGTACATACGTAAAATAGTATATTAAGCACAAAACTTAAAATTTCGTTAAAAGCTTTTACTGTTAATTTTAGATGTTTAATGCCAATATCTTGTTATTTTTCATGTATTACATATAACTTGTATGAGTCATATGAAGTACAATTTTATGTTAGTAATATCTTCATTATTTTTCAAACAAATCCAACCATCCGTATTTAATGAAATAAGTGAGTATAAACGAAAAACATCCACATTAACATTCCACTATGAATAGGTAAATTATACATATTATTTTGGCTTTGTCTTTTTTGTTCTTTAGTTTGTCTGATCGTCTCAGTATTTCCTGTTCGCAAAATTAAATTCAAATATATGCATACTTTTTGTCGACCAGTTACGACCGGGCACCAGTGGCTGAACAAGCCTAGACGATGAATACAAGAAAAAAAATACACGTTCTCGATATACAACATAGTGTTTGTGTGTACCTACTTCCTGGCTTTTAATATCACTTAAATTTATCCATATACGATTTAAATAACGGGTACATAATTAAACTTAAAACACCAATTAAGAACGGATTATTTTTGCAGAATGTAAAACATAATATCGTATTATCTAAATTAGCTGAGCTTGTTCCGTATGTACGAGTATGTAGGTAGGTACTACGTGTTCTTTTAACTTGTTCCCTTGTTCTTAAACCAGTGCAATATTATCCGCATGCGTGCATACTGAGCCCTAAATAAATGTCCTTCGTAACTGTCAAAGGCCATGGTAAAAGAAACGGATGCAAAATAGATCCTTGAAGCACACCTATTGGAATATCAAAGAGATTTGCGTTTAAGTTGCCTATAACATTTGCAAGTTATTGTAGTTTATTTTGAGGAAAAGGAAGAGTTGTTTTATTAGTAATAGATATGACATAACCGTTTTAACATGCTTCTTGGACAAACTTGCGCAAGGTTTATTATACTAGCGACCCGTCCCGGCTTCGCACAGGTAAGTTTTAAAGTTGATCTGACCAAGAAAACACGTTCCATACAAACTTTGCAACCCTTTTTCACCCCCTTAGCGGTTGAGTTTTCAAAAATCCTTACTTAGCGCACACATTGGTCACTTAGAGAATATTTATGCAAATTTAATGGTTCTAGACCCAGAGGTTTCAGCTGGGCGTTGATCGATCAGTTAGTCAGTTTCTGCTTTTATATAATACTAGGGGTCGCCCGCGACGTCGTCGTCCGCGTAGTAATTTGGAATATTTTTCCCGATTTTGCAACATATCTCACTACTACTCCGCTCCTATCGATCATAGCGTGATGTTATGTAGCCTTTCTAGATAAATGCACTATTCAACAAAAAAAAGATTTCATTCTAATCGAACCAGTACTTTCTGAGATTAGCGCTTTTAATCAAACAAACAAACATATTACATATAAACAAATATTGATGATGATGATACCTATGCTTTGCAATTGCATAGTTCGATAAATGGTATTATTTCAATAACTACATATTTTTATGAGTTGTGTTATGTCCATTTTTACCTTGGCAACAAGGGTTATTTTTAAGTACGGATACTGGTATTGAAATCTATAAGGTGCTAGGTAATTAAGATGTTACCGATTTATACTTACATAATAATATTTTATTAGTGTGCGAGATATTGTTTTAGATTAAACTGAGAAACTGGTTTCGAACTCGCTCGGCATTTAGAATTAGCTATTTGATTTGAAGAAGCATCTACTTAGTGGGATATTATTAAGTTTTATTTGATGAAATTTTGCTGATGTATGTGGTTTTCGGAACCTGGTAAATAGCAAACAGGCAATTATAAACCTACAGGCATATTGCCATGTTATTGATATTTGATATTAGATCCTATGATAATATCGCATTTCGCCACTAAACGGCTATGTTCCTAGAAATATCCTAAATGGTAAAAGTAATGACGATTGACAATTCGTCCTGTACGCTTCCAGCCTGGGTCACTGGTTTCATCTGGTGCGGGTAGTCTGCGTTCGTGCGTTCGGATGTGTCTGGTATATCCCACTTTGTGAGTGAACGTGTAAAGGCAAGGCAAGTGTAGCCTGTTAAGACATTTTTTAAATAATAAATGACATACACACACCACTACCATCTTCTTCTTAGCGTGTCGATGGCAATCTAAATTGTGTCAGCCCAGAACCTAGCTAAAGTTTTGCATTTTCAGTAGCGTCCATAAGCTCCTCTAAGGTGCAGGTATCAGGGCACGCGGGGCATGATATCAAGTGCCCCATGGTTTGTGGCTCAGCACCACATTTACACCCCACTTTACCACTACCATGATAAGCCTTGTATAGTTCTGAATTTGTTCATTAGGTAATGCATTTCGCACTACTGATTATCTGATACGGTTTACGATTCTTATTAAAGGATTCATGATTAAAATAATACCTGTGATAACATACCAACGTACTTATTACAATCATGACTAGGTATTTTTACGCATCGTTTATCTTTTCAGTGATTGTTACTGATGACGCACTAAAGATAATATTGAAAAAATAACGTTTCGGGAAATGGTATCTAAAACCTAACTACATGATATGGGAAGTAGATATATCTATATATTTAAATAGGCATAGCGTTTCGTTTTGTTTTTTTTAAAGACAACCCCCGCACTATCGAACTAGCCCAGTGTATACAAACATAGAATTCCCGGATACAAATTACACCCAGACTAAGACCAACATTTATGAATCACGTAAAGCTTTGCCCTGTACGAACAAATCGAACCTACGATCTCAGTCTTAGCAGTCAACAACACTTAACACTAGACCAACAGGCCAGTCTAATATTATGCTTGCAAGTTTTCGAAATTCAGTCGCTAGTAATATACAAAATTAAGTGCATATGACAATGTGGTGAAGTTTAAGTTATGGTAACGCATCGCTGCCACTGTACTGCTTCTAGTCTGTTTGACAAGTGTCACCGCCGAAGTAGCGGTCCACCTTGCAGTCTAGTTGTGATTTTAATTACATTTTATTGGCACTCCACTTGCTATGTGGACTTGGAACAACGGAGCTGCATGCTCGTCAGGTAGAAGGGTGTTATTAGCTCGAATACCCGTTGTCAATTACATCAGTGACTGTTACCTTTGTAACTGTGACTAGTCTCTTGGTGTCATTCTATTGTATGTAATTGTCGGTAGTAAGTAGTGTTATTAGAGTTTTGGTCATGAAGGAGTCTGCAAAACAATTAACGATGGAATCGAACCCACAGCCCTCGATGCGGTGTTAGCGGCGAAGTTAACATTTTTTCTACAGGCAATATGTGCAGTCAATATTTGAAGCCAGCTAGAGCTCTGTCTAGGCCGATCAGAGGAACAGCTTCCCGTGTAAATAACTTAAACATTATCTGTAATTCATTTAAATCAATTTTAAGTTTACGCTCTACTATACATTAGGGTTACATTACTAAGGTTAGGGGTAGTTAGGGTAGGGTCGGAAAAACATCCAAAAAAAACGAACTCAAAATTAAAATGTCCTTAGTCACATAAAGTTTTTAAACAGACTATTCAAGGTCCATGGCGAACAATTCGACTTCTTATTTGTTGATTTTTATTGCGTCCTTTGAAATCATATACCATACATTGGCATAACATATAAAATCAATATGGCAGAAAAAAATATAGTAGTATGATATAAGTAGTATTATAATATGTATTGAGACAATTTTAACGTTTCAGAATCTTGGGAGCAAAGCAAGGAAGGAGTTACTGCCTTCCTTGCGAATTCCCTTTCAGCTCTTTGTGTAGACTAAATTGCAAGATCACTTGGGTGGTCCCGGCTTTTTATTATACAGCCGATACTGTACCCAAACTATACTTTATATGTGAAAATGTATCTGACTAATATCTAAACTTTAAATAATATAGTCGTTAATGTCATTAGTTACAGTCTCTTAAGTTTTTGTGCCAAAATTACGTGTGTGATGTGATTGATGCCCTAGGTATCGCAAGTTCTATAGGCTACGGTTACTTACCATCAGATGGGCCGTATGATTGTTTTCTGCCTAGATGATTAAAAAAACATGCGGGGCAATCTTTGAGGACTGCCGATAGAAATGAAAACTAAGTAACTTGTGTATTGTATCGTCGAACTATAACACTATTATTTTTAAATGTGGAAAGCGTGACGATAATGCGAGTTGCATGATTTTTGACAAAATGTCCGAAAGAAGTTTTCACTTCAAAATACCTATTTACCCAGGTGTTAGGTAGCGTAAGTTTAAGGTCAAGATAGTTTATCAGATTTATTTTAAATAACCTGTTTGCAATTCTTAAAACTGGATGTCGTAGAATGTATTCTCATCCTAGTATAATGGAAAAACCGTAATAAGTTTGAAAGAATGTTTTAATTTGGAATACTTACGTATTTGGTAATGCAATTTTCAATTAACGCTTTGTCGGTAAACCTGTAGAAATAGCAATAGAATTTCAAATACACCTATGTTATGTGACAGATTACTGCATTTTTCCTTGTGGTACGCGTTTACAGCGAGCCGCCGAGCCTCGGATCCGGGTCATGCGCGTCACGTAACGGGTTCGATGATAACGGCGAGGCCCAGGCTAGCCTAGCCTAGGTCGCAAAGCGGGATGAACTACGCGGAAGTAGGATTGCGGACGCCGATTAAAGCCTACGTGGCGCTATTGAAAAAACCGACCATCGTTTTGAAATAACACCATTTATACTGTTGAGTTTTTTCCCACTGTGTTTAGTTTATTTCGTCACGCAAGATAATCTAAATGTGCGTTTTTTGAAGGAAGTAGGTTTTATAATTGTGTCACGTGGGAGGTAAATCAAACAATTTGCGTTAGTTTTCTTGCCAGATCGAATCGAACGTTACAGTTCTACAATATATTAACAATGTTTATTTTGAAATTATGCATAGCGCTTAGGTGTAAAGATTTTGAAAATTATTTATTATAGTACCTAGTGTACCTACGATGCAAAATCGCGATTTGTGTAGGCATCACTTTGTAGAAAAAGATGTCGGGATAATAATTAAGTAAGACAAGACTTGAGTTTATAAAATGCATTGAGGTAGGCAGATGTTATGGTATACCAATTGTTCTGATTTAGATATATACATAAGTATTTATTTTCCTCTACATTTATTAAACTCTTCATGCATGAACATCGTCGGTTCTGTCTATTTTTAATTTGACTCTTTTTTAGCACATCAACTTAGTCGATGGCACAGGTACATCTACACTCATTCTGGCTCTAGGTGTATACATTTCTTGTTTTTCTTCCTTCATCCATCCTATTGAAATGTCCGAACCATCTGAACAGTTTTTTTTTACTTTTTTTCATGATCATCTGTAATCTTGTGCAACCTAATTTACTTCTCAAAAATTAGACTATTTAGGTGGTGTTGCGATTATATCTATAAATTACTGTGGGTGAGTCAGAAATAGCTTGAAATTTAAAGCACAAAATGAAACGACGGCAGTATCGCCCGCAACTTGTCATAAGAATACTAGTATAATACCTTCAGCTCATTTTGTGAATGTCATGGCAGTTTAGGTTTTTTAACAAACACGATTCACGGTTGGTCGGCACCGGCACGGGCGCGCAGGCTGTGCGCAAGCTAAAGAAAGTAAGTTCACTGCCACGGCCGTCCGCGGTACGACAACCTTGCTCTATGCAGGGTTGACTACTTTATGTTACCATCTTAAAATATGTGGTACTTTTTTATTTGTTTAAGTGAGCGTGACTCACTTTGTTCACTACAATATCTTATTAATTTTAATACGGAGTAGGGACTATGTTTTAATTGTCAGATTGTCATATGATTGACGGTCTTCGCAAAGTGGCTGGGAGCAGCCCGATACCAGAAGCTAAAGATCGTGCTTCGTGGCATGTACTAGGAGAGAGCCTGTGTCGAAACCGTCAATTATATGACAATCTGATGATGATGAAATTGTCATAAAAATCAGCACCTTGTTTGCAACTTGCTACTGATTCATACAGTGCATACAGTTTCTTCTCTAACTTTCTTTCATGTATTATAATACCTATTAAGTGGTAAAGTCTGGTAGAGAATGCATTTTGCCGCCTTTACACCAGTTGAGTAATATTAAGTGGTAATAAATAAATAATATACATATCTTTTTTAACAAGTAGGTAGGTAAGTGTCTGCTTTTAAATGCATATTACAGATTTCATACAAAACACAACAAATTTAGGTAAACGTAGTAGGATACTTGTATATTCATCACACTGTTAGACAATTTTTAAAGGTAAAACTTGTGCATATTCATAGGTTGTTAATAAATTCTTATTTAATTCTACTTACTATGTAAATAATGCAAAAAATACAAATAAATACGATTAAGTACGTAGGACAACCCTAGTTGTTTGACTTCGTTCCTCAGCGTAACATTTTTGTCTATTGCCAAATTATGTCTTTAACATTATTTATACATTCAGATCATTCTCATTAAAATATTTTTAATATCATAGTCGAAGACCAGATACAATATTAACTACGCCATACCTAGTAAAAGAAGAATGTCTAGTATTGACGTAACCTCAGAATAATTTGATCAGTTAAAAAACAGCGCTAAAAACACACACACACACACAAAGCTGGACCAAGCCTTGTTATGTTAAGTCAACGAATGTACCAAAAAGGGGTGTAGATTGCGTGAGCAATGACCTAAGCGGTTTCTTCAGAATTGAGAATTCGCTAACATACTAAAAGTCCTGACATCTAGGGTCAACCGAAGTTGTTAGAAGGGCCCAATGTTTTGGGGCTTATATCTTAAAAATGTTTAGTTGTCGCGTCGTAGTAAAAAACTTATACCAAATTAAATGTAGCTCGAAACCGCCGCGCCTGGTAATTTAGAAAAAGGGAACAGTATTAAATCTATCCAAACAATAACCAAACCAAACTTTATTTTAATAAATAAAGCCAAGTGGAAAAAAATTAGTATTCATTTCAATTAATGATTGTTGGGTAACCCTCTGCATTGTAAAATTAATTAATTGTACTCTGTTGCACTATTGCGGTGAACCCACTCCTGCAATCTGATCTTAATTGATGAGGTTACCAAAAATAGGGAATAAATATATAAACATTAAAGAATTCTAGAGGTACTGTAATGATGATCAAGATACTTCCATATAATTCTTCAATCTAAACAAACTGTCGAATTATTACTACATCAAGTGAAATCTTGAATTAAAAAATAAGTAAGTGTTAAATTTTGATATACGAGTAGGTACATGTAGTTACCTTTGATTATTAACATGTCAAATGTTATAGTTTGTTATTATAATCAATAATCAAAGGTTATAGTTTGTTTCCAACCAAAAGCGAAAATATGAAATCTCGTACTTATTACTTTAAAAAGGATGAACTTCTATACAACCGTTCATTCCTTATTTTAACCAGTTAGGGATGAGCTTTCCAAAAATCCAAATTAGTACTCATTTACGTCATTTTAGTAACCCTTGTGCAACATTTTAAGTTTGTGGCCCCAGCGGTTTAGTCTCTGCATTGATGATCTATTATAGTAATAACATTACAAATCGTAAAAGTTTAATAAACTATCAATTGTTTATGTATTTCTTTTTGACTAGCGCTGGCTACGGCTTTGCCCTCGTAGTAATTGAAAAGAGCCTAAATATTTCCTTAACACATCTTGTCATCTCTGACGTCCGTACCTAATTTCATGGATTTTGATAAAATTATATAATTATACTATTTCCTCCCAGGACGAGTCTTTGCGTTTTGAGCTTGATACTTGTGTTAGATAATAGTATTATTAATAATAAATATAAAAAATGATGATCCCTAAGTACGTGTTTATATTAAATATGACGAGCTATGAAGAAGTAGATACTTAAAAGAATAGGTAGCTAATGACACGTATAGCGCTAAGGCTGCGCTGGCGCCGGCCCAAGCGCCAGCGCACCGTTGCTTTGCGGAATGTCCCTGGATCCGGTTCATACACTTCGTTGTAAAGGAACATAATCCCTTATGTTGCAGTTGCTTATGTACTATGAAGATACTTATATTGACTATAAATATAATAAACATATTTCAAATCCTGATACAACAAAATTATGTCATTGCTTTGTCTCCTGGACTCTATTATTTTATTTGATGCTCCATCAACCTCAGTTCTCAGTTCACCTACCTAATTTATCTTTTTACTTATGTGTGCTAAACTTTTGTGTCGTACATTACCTACCATTTGTATACATCTTTCTATTTTCTGTCTATTTTTCTAAACCCTAGTATGCATAAGTCTTGCCTAATTACTGCTGAAACGTTAAATAAAATAATACGAGAATGTGTTAACTTTATTTGTACGTATTTTAATGTATCCTAATGAGACTATGCTGCCACTGATTCTGGGCTTGCACAATTTAAATACTCGAACTATCATCGACACGAAGAAGAAGAATGAGACTTAGCTGGTTTGTCAAGTTGGATATAAATTTGCACGAGTAGAGCTAATACACCAACCAGTCAGTCTTGAATTCGATTACTATATCGGTTCAAAATTTCTAACACGGAAACGTTTTCTGTGGCAACGGAATCAAACCTGAGCTCGAGTCTTTTCGGAATGAAGCGTGCATTTGCATTAATAAGACATCATTCAAAGGTACTGCATTACCATTATATCTGCCGCTTACCAATAGTGTGCAAAATATGCAATAGTATGTTTCGGTTAGTTACGTACAGTGAAACTCGTGTGCATTACATGAGAACACATATCTCAGTTTCATGATGTGCGTGCGTGTTGCTGGCCAGACGAACCGTATAATTATGTGTTTGCTGCCTTTGTTTGTATAAAAATGTTGACTAATTGTGGGTAGCCGAGAGTAACTTGGCACTCGTGAGACTGATAGTGTTTTAGAAAATGTGTGGTCACTGCCAACATCGACGTTATGTGAATCAGCGTGATGGATTGTGTACCTATTACCTCTTATTTGCAGCGAACGTATATGTGAAGAAATATTATTGTGTCTTGATTTTAATTGAGTTCCTGTTTAGTAAGGTGTTTTGCAAAAATAGAAATTACTATTATAATACAGGATTTGTGGTCTGTGTCTGTAATTTCTCCTTTTGCAAAATTCGGGCATACAGACTTTGGGTATAGACCCAGACTCGTTATAAACATTACCTAATTAAAAATTTTAATAATATCAAAAACTTTGGATCTTGTGTCGTTTGGAGACAGACAGAAAATTAATAATAAACAAAAACCTTAATTTTGCAATGCTATAAATTGTATTTATATTTTTTTTATTTGATGTTGTCAGTGCTCAATACTTCCTAATAATAAATTGATATCACGAGGCCCGACAAGATTCTCAGACGCACTGACGCGGTATTCAATAGCAGAATTCAGACATGTGCCTTGCATGCAAATAGGATGAATCAATAATTTTACCTCCATGTTTATCGACTATGAACAAGCGCATCGACTACATCTGAAGTAATCTATCATACTGAGATGTCCATCATGCCAGTACTTATTGATTGAATACAGTACAGATTACTTTAATTAATCATTAGAAGTTTTAGTAAACTGTTTAGCATAATATGTAATCGCATTATACCTATATAATTTTAGACGTATGCTAGACAGTGAACACTAACAAAAAGATGTTAGTCTCGACACCTACGTGTTGTGTAAGGTTGATTCACAACACAGATATGCAATGAGCAAGCCAAAGTCAGCCATCATATGTGAATCAGCGCGACCGGAAACTTCGCCATGTTGGCTCGCCGCGCGCCGCCATGTTTATCGGTGCTCCGGAAGTTGCGCGCGCGCCGACCGTCTTTAGATACCATTTTCACAAGTAGTGAGGAGTACGAGTCGGAAATATTCAGCATCTATTTCGGGTGCCGACGTTTTTCCGCTTCACGGAGACATTCGCCGGAGTTAATCATATACTTGACGACGGAGCCCGCTGTATTTATAGAGAAAATTGCTTGCTGGGACGCATTTAGATTTAGAGTCTCGAACTGAGTCTGAGGTGTTTGTGGCACACACTGTTTATACACAACACATAACTCAGCAATTAAGTTAATTTTTTAAAAATAAAATATAAGCAAAATATGTTTCCTGACTGTTTGGAATATCGTTATGACAGATATTATATTACTTACAACACGTGAATCTCGTTGTAAGTCACTTGATTTGCATAAGTATAAATAAATTGTGCTAATGAATTTCATATGACGTCAGTATTAAATATTCATCACAAAACCGGTATTTTGATCTTAACACATACAACAATGTTAGTTTAGCCGGTGGATAGGACGTTTAAGCAACACAGATGAGCGATTGTAAATTTAAATATGTAAAAATTTTTGAAGAATACCTAATAGTATCTTAATTTATGAGTTGCTAAGATTTCAAAATAAAATAATAAATATTTAGTATTAATAATAATATAGACATAAATAATACCAGTTATCATTTTTATTATGAGAAATGTAATGTTGTCATGTGTGGTGTTTGAAGAAAGGGTGCGCAAGCGCACGGAGGCTCTACAGGAATGTGGTTGGACAAGCGGGACGGAGGAGCGGACTGGGGGTCCGGGAGGTTGTTGAGGGACAAAGCCTCGAGAACTGGTTTTGCTTCCTGTACGTGTCGGATGTCCTGCGGCTTCCTGCCCCTTACCCCGCCTACCACAGAGGCAAAGAAAAAGGTGCGAGTAGGGCTGTACCTAAATCAAATCAATATATATTTTAAAGAGAACAATTTTCTTTATAATATTCCGTAGTACTAGCAACAATGTTTTATCGCACCGCACGTAAATAAGCGTCATACTTACAAGTTGATATAGACAATTTATCATGATTCACACGTCGTGTCGTTCGTTGGCGATATGTCATATAACAAATATCTGCTTCATAAGGGCAGTAATATTTTCTGAAAGATACCACTTAACTTCTTAACGTTAGTTGGGAAATTCAATATTTGAAGGCATTGGAAATCCCTGTTTTGCACAACCATAAACTGGCCAAATCAATGCCAAAAGAAAACATGAATTCGCTTTAGCGTAGCTTTAGCTCTTCCAAAGCTTATATTTTATATGATTACTAGGTTTCACTTGTGCGTATAATCCCACGGAAACAGAGCATTTTCCGGGACAAAAAGTCTAGCCTATGTGCGATTTCAGACTTATAATCTATTTCTGTGCCAAATTTCATCCATATTCGTTCAGCAGTTTTAGCGTGACAAACATCAATCTATTCATCCAAATTTTCGCATTTATAATATAAGTATAGATTTAAACGTAGGTTAGATTTGTCGTGACAGTAAGCCCTGGGTGAGGTGGGACCGCAGGACACGCACGATTGAGGACATGCTCTTGGTTTCTTTTTGTTGCGTTGCGGTCACCGTAACACAACACGAGCTCTGCCTTTGGAAATAGCTATACAGTTGACACGATGTTTTGGTGTATAGTTATTTCTCTATTAAGTATATTTATAGTTATGTTATATAACTAGAGGGCTTTGTAGCTAAGTGTTAGCGGCGTGGATTCTTTATTTTTAATCGACTTTAAAAACGAAGATTTCACGTCGGTGAAGCCCAGTTAGTAGTTCTAGATATGTAGATAGGTTAGCACCACTCCTGCCATCTATTTGGCTTGGCAGTTCGCACCAACTAAAATCTGTAATTTATTATTTGTCGCTTTTTGATGCCTTCGCTTGGTTTTTTAAAGATGCTACGGTCTTTAAAATTAGTTTATTTAGAACTGAGGACCCGCCCTCGCTTCGCTTCGGTATTTATTATGTAATATTATATATACATATAAATCTTCCTCTTGAATCACTTTATTTCTGTAAACTGCATTAAATTCCGTTGCTAAGTGTACATATAGCGGGAGTAACTTTGTTTTAAGCAAGCATACAGCCTACCTGATAATAAGCAGCTCTCGTAGACATTTAATATTAAATTATTATTATTCAATTATAAGATGTTTTATGTACCCACAATGCAAGGTTAATAAAATATTTTTGTAAGCCGACACAAGAATGGATTGTTATAATTTAATTCATCATAACCTGAATTCTCGCCGAATGATTGTTGTTATTATTTTTAAACTGTCGTGTTACAATAGTGGGGCATTAACAACTCTGATTGTAGAACTTCGGCACTACAAAATATTATTTTAATAATCTGTACCTTTTAAGTAAGTTGTTTGAGGCTTATGTCCAGCATTAGGTTACGATGATGTATGTAGTTCGAAGGTAAGTAAGTATAGTGACGGACGGCATTTGAGAAGCATATTATATACCTACTATAGCTAAACATTGTGTAAAATCTGTTTTACTTAGGAGTAAACTTTGATATTAGATACAAGAGGAGTTATTTCATTATGTCTACTTTTGCACATTAAGTGTATAATTTTTAAATAAATAAATAGGTAAATAATTTATAGCTTCAATGAATACGTGAAAAACAAGTTTCGTGCGTAACTTAGTATTAAATAGAAATAAATAATTATACAATGTACAGTTGAAAAAGTATTTAATTTTAGTAGTCGTTTTAGTGCAGGATAGGTATCCATTCTAACTTATATAGTAGGTATATAAATATAAATTTCTAATAGTCCGCTAGCTATAGATTGTTATTCCTACTAACTACAATATCATTCTATATTGGTAGCAATATTATCTAATCATGCGTCAAACAGAACATTATACATTAGTATCATTAATATAGATAGATACCTAGCTTGTTCTATATGTGCTATAAAGTTGATACATCTGATTTAAGAATAGCGATAAAGCTAAGGTGTAAGGTGTAGCACGTACAAATGCCCACTTGAGCGGCCAAGTGCGGATAACGCCCCGTCTAACTAACTAAGCTAAGGTGTACATGTGTATCTATATCTGTGGTACAGAGTATTCGAAAATATCAAGGCTGCGTTTGCAGGAAAAGAACTGTCCAGACTGAAATTTAAAACTGAGCATCATAGGTGGTTCCCGAGAGCGTAAAAAATGAAATTAATCGCTCCTATTTGTAAAAATACTGTTGTGTATTGCCACTGCGCAGCGTGTTCTAGGTTCGATCTACACGAGATCATTTTTTTTTAAAGACAACTCCCGCAATAGAGAACAAGCTCTGTGTCGCGGGGGACTTTACAAACATACAATTAACGGACACAAATAACACCCAGACTCAGAACAATTCTTTGTGGGTCACACAAAGTTTTGTCCTGTGTGGGAATCGAACCCACAACCTCGTGCACAGCAGGCGCATACTGCGGCCACTGGACCACCATGATCCATATCCATATCATATCATCATGATCCATAAATGGTTGTACCGAGTCTGGGTGTACTTTGTGTCCGTTAATTGTATATTCGTAAAGATCCCCGCGACACAGAGTTCCATAGTGCGGGAGATGTATTGTAGTTTAAATACAAATACTTACCTATATGTTAGTAGTTAGTAAAATCGGTAAATAGTTGTTGTTAGTCGCATAATATATCCGTTTCCTTTGCCCCCCGCGTCCCTCCATTGTCGATCTACGACTACGTAATCTACGTTAAAACAATGCGCGAGCGCTTCCGCATCGTCAATCGTTTTCCACGCGCAAGGCTAATGCCAAGGTCTTGAATACTTTCTACCGTATTACTGGCGAACACAAAATCTTACAAATACAGTTAAATAGCGTCTTACGTGATTGCGTTTGCTGATAATGTTAAACGTAATTTAGTAACAGTTAGAGACGATAGTATGCACTTATATACCTACCTGCCTAAGATTAATATTTCATATTTCATGATTAGTATTGTACTGTATTACTTTTGAACATTTTTTAATACTACTTGGGTGGCAAACAAGCATACTTACGGCCCGCCTACCGCAGCTTATGGACGCTTGCAATACTAGGGGTATCAGTTGCGTGTTGACAACCCATTTTTTACGCCAAGGCTAGGATGGGATGGGAGTATGGGATAGGAATAAGTTTCTTTCAAAACGCATCCCTGAATGAGCGCTGGAGACCTGTACTCACACACAGAAACACAACTACACTGCAGTGTGTAGTTATTTGGCTGTGGTCGTGGTCATCTGTAAGGTGGAGGTCCCTCCCCAGACGGGCTTGCTTGCTAGTATGATGCCCTCACTCTCTTTACTGAACTGTGCGGGTTTTCAGAAAAACTACCTACCTATTATTGACATCAATTTGACTAAGTTTTAGACCAGAATAAACTTTTTTCTAACTAGCAAGCCTCATTATGGAAGAACTATCACCTTACAAAACATAACTACTCACAATGGTGGGGTTGAGTTTCTGTGTGTGAGTACAAGTTTTCAGTGCTCATTTAGGAATGCGTTTTAAACAATATTTTTTCTCTCTCAGAGGAAAACCTTGGTGTTACAATTTTTTTTGTTGGTAACATTTGAATGATGGCCCGCATATTACAAGCGTTCATAGGCTACGGTAACTGCTTACCATCGGACGGGCCGTATGCCTCTTTACCACTTAAGTAGTGTTTAAAAAAAACAAACCAATACCTGTTTAATTAGTAACATCTTGATAACTATTGTTTTTTTAAACGTATGTTCTGTATACCTATCTCATTACAAATCTGAGCTTGCTATATGTATAAGTAAATTGACGCTCACGTGTAATTCTACGTAATTACAGCATGAGTGCCTACATTTATACTAAGACAATATTGTAGTATCGTATAGACTACCACGATAAAAACGTAAGCGTACAGCCCTCCTAATGGTAAGTAGTACCTAACCGTAGGCTAATAATGTTTCAATACCAGGAGCATTGGTACGTGTGGTGACGGATTAAGAATAGAAATATCACCATCCCGAGGCAACCAGGACACCCACCACAGAGGACACCCAGCTAAGCAGACAATATCCACGGCAAGAGAGGGAAAACTCGAAATAAAACTCTATACCAACCCGTCTGGCCAGCGTGGTATAGTAGGCTAAAATCCTTCCAAGTATATGGAGGAGACCCGTGCACAACAGTGGGACGTTTATGGGTTCAGATAATGACCAGGAGCATTATTCACTTATTGTCGACCCTACATCTCATAACATCAGAGTTTAAGTCTAGATAAGGAAAATGTTATTTTAAAACAACCTAAATATTTAAATTTAAATAATTAAACAACTTATATATTAAGCACTGGAAGCTTGAAGTCAGGCACAGGCACTACACACTGTGGTCTTCTATAAATTGGAGATTCTGCTTTAGTTGGGCTTGCTATAGAGAATTTATGTAGACTGTAATAGAGACAACACAGAGAGGTATCTCTTTTATTTATAGTCCCAAGGAGGCAAAACAAGCATACGGATCGCCTGATGGTAAACAGTTACCGTAGCCTATAGACCCTTTCAACACGAGAGGTATTACTTGCGCGTAACCGATCCTTTAAAAATCTGACAACTCATTTCTTTAAGAACCGCATGCTGTAGTTTTCCTCGGCAGGGAGCGAATTCCACAACCTAATCGTACGTGGAAACTGAAAGTACAACACGATAGAGTTTCCTTCATTCTGTTCTTCAATAGATTCTGTAAAACTATAAATCAAACTCTTTAGATCACTGACGTCATAATAATATATCAACATATTGATTACAGTTTATGCAATCATTGGTGTTTGACCATTAATGAGCGAAGACAATTATTATGTCAGTACAATAGCGTTTAGAAGAGTTAAAACATCCGCGATTGCATCACGTCACTCGAGAAAAACTGTTAGCCAGAGGAAAATGAATGGAATCCAAGCCGGATATAGCTGTTCACACGATTAATTATTCGATACAACTTGCCGTTTCATAGCTTAGCACTTGTTCAACCACTACTCGAATTTCCACAAGTTTCAGGATATAAACGAGCTCTAATTAATTCTTTATGAACTACCGTGTCCCGGATGTTACCTGATAAAGTTTAATACGTCCTGTTTAGTACTTATTAGACTCACTAATTGCGAACTTGAAGTGCACTGTCCGTAATTCTGTTTATTGTGTATGATTTTCCAGATCAATTGCAGTTTGCATACGTTAAAAGAATATAAACATGCAGCGTGAACAATTTAAAGTGTGACCCGAATGGTGACGTAAAAGTATTTAAATTTAAAAAATGTTGCAGTCGAAGTTCAATGAATGATAATAATGAAATTTCCCCCTAATGTTCTTTGTCACTTGCATTTACTGGTGAAACATTAAATTGTATTATTAGTAAGTACATGGGCAACCGAGCTTTACTTGCGGTTTTTAATAATAATAATATTCGTTTTATTGCGTATCACATATTTGGCATTGCTGCGTTACACAGCATGCAACAATATAAATTATACTATAATGCTAATACAATCTTTATTACAAATTAAATATAAGTAACTAGTTATCAACACCTTAATGCATACTTAAAATTATAAAACTGATTTATTTATTCGATAAGTATTGTCTCACTGTAAGCATGGGCGTATATGAGGGAGGGGAAGGTTGTGCGTCCGAGCCCTTCATTCTTATCATAAAAGGATGAAAAAATCGCGGGATATTAAACGGATGGAATAGAAAAAGGTCTACGTATTTAAGTAATCTTTGTACATTTTTGCATCCTCCGATCCAAAAATATTACGAAATACCTACTTACAGTTTTGAACTCTTGGAACTCCAATAAAAAGCTTTAGTAACGCTCTTGCCTTGATACTACTGCTGTGAGGCATACATGAACTTCTACAAGCAATACTCTTCTTGCAACATCACCCGAGTTAAAAGATGAATCTACCTATTCAAAAATAGAAAGACACGAAAACGTTCATCCTCCCCAGGCTATAAACATACGTAATCATGTTGACAATGGGTAATACGATACACAGTGAGTTAGATCTAAATTGAAGACACATGATACCAATTGGTCACGCGTGTTGCGCATAGAAACCCGAGGGGCGTCGACTGCGAGTTGCGCGCACGCAACGCCCGCTGTCACTCTCTGCTATCCCGAGAGCAAAACAATGTGATTTCTTCAGTGGAAAAACGTTATGCGAACCAATTGTAAGATATTTAATACTGATCATAACTTTTGCTAACGAATACGTTATTTACGCTAATATTATAAAGGGAAAAGATCGTCGAACGTCAAAAATACTAGCCCGATTTAAAACATTCTTTCACTAATTTAATGCTTCAATCAACACTGTGAAACATAAGCTATATTTTATTTTTCCCTAATAAGGGATCCCTAAGAAAGATATATGTATATAATATCTATATAAATATTCACGCGTGTGAAGTCGGACAGGGCCTTTAGTATTTGAAGCTATATAAAGAAAAAATGTTGTATGTTTCTTTTACCTAAACTATACGTCCGACTGCAATAGAACCTTGGTGAGCTGTCTCGTGTAAAAATATCTCGAACCCTAAAAAGACAGGACTGTTCCATGAGGACATTGCACAGGCGAAGCTACGGACGAAAACTAGTGTTTTACATATTAGGTATCATACTTCATAGTCATAAAACTTATCTGAGGAATGCATGATGCTAAATTAGTGATGTACTTTTATTTCCGTTTCTTGTCTAATCAATAATTTGGTTTTTTAGTGATAACTTTTCTTTACCTAATATTGGCAATAATGATGTAAATAGGTACTTTTTTATATTACCACGGTAACAAACATGCGTTTCTCTACTTTGGTGAAGGGCGGCACGAGTTGAACTTTGCTGCTGTTTTGTCTATGAGATCAATTAATTAAAAAAAAAACAATAATTTAAAAACAGTTTCCTTTAAATGAGCACTGGGGTCCTGTAAAACTACACTCCTGTATGTTGCTATGTGGCTGTCAGAATCGAACCTAAACTTCTGTCTTACAGGTTACTTTCCCACTCGTTTACTACCGCCCTCTATACATAGAACTTTATATTACTTGTTTGACGTAATAAAAGTCAGTAGCAGTATTGACATGACGTCCTTATCATCACCATCATCAGCCTATTATCGTAGTCCACTGCTGGATATAGGCCTACGTCCACTAGTACAATCCTCGACGTTACGCACGCCCGATTTATTTTTGATCTTAATTTGAAATTCGTACATTCGAATGAGGTTCTCTGATTTATGGTTTTAAGTTTTCTATTATATGAAATTCAAATAGGGATAGTACAACCATAGAGCTATTCAAACAATATTTGCTACTGCACTAATTACTAGTACAGTTAATAAATAAAACCTATTTGTAATTATGATAAGTGCACTTCCACAAACAGTACGATATATCGATCATCCACCTCGGTGTCAGTGCGGCTGATAAGCGTTATCAACGTCCGCGGCCAGCTGTCCCGGAAATTGAGCGAATATCGCGCATGTGTGACGTCATCCTCACTGTGAACACAACAACATGCTACTAACATAGCAAAATAATACAATATACTAGCTGTTGCCCGCGACTCCGCCCGCGAAGAAAACAAAAACTTTTTTTATACTACTTGTAATCAAGCATACGGACCACCTGATGTTAAGCAGTTACCGTAGCCTATGGACGCTTGCAATATCAGAGTTGACACTTGAATGATGATTGCTCGCTAGTATAGTGCTCTACCTCTCTTGATTCGATCAAATGATGAAATTTATGAACGTAAAAATAAACAAAAATTCTGCATATTATTATTTTATTTTCTACACCTAATTCGCTGACAATTGTAATGAGATGATCAATAGCCTATGTGCTATTCCATACTATAATCTATCTCTGTGCCAAATTTCATTTAAATCCGTTAAGCTGTTCTTTTGATTAAGTAACAAACATACATCCATCCAAACTTTCGCATTTATATTATTAGTAAAATGCATTATCTTAAACAGAGGAATGTAAACATCGCAACTTAATGCAACGCACGTTTTAGATACCTAGGTACATATGCATAATTTCACAGCTTCACGCTTTTTGCCCTGAAGTGGTAAGAAGAAGTTCCTATGTGTTTTTGACGACAATCTCGTACTAGGGCATAATTCATATATCGTGGGAGATTTTCCTTACTTTAAAGTCATAGGCAAAAGCTATACTCCGAATGGATCACACACAAATAAATCTCCCTTGTGGAGTTAAATCCACAACATAACACGCATCGATTAAAGCGGGGTGATCATTTAAGCCAATGCACTATCTGTGCAGTCAATCACATCAAATTAGTATAAAACTAGCTGTTGCCCACGGTTCCGCCCGCGTGGATGTCGGTTATCGCTGTAAAAAGCAGCATGTAGTGTAGCATATGTGTTATTCCAGACCATAATCTATCTCTGTGCCAAATTTCATCCAGATCCGTTCAGTAGTTTTTACGTGAAAGAGTAACAAACATCCATCCATCCCTACTATTTTTAATATAGGCTTATACTGCACTATCTGTGCAGTCAATCACATAAAAAAAAAAAAACAACATTCAAGCTTGATGACATCACAAGCTTGATAATGATACGATCGGTTTAATAGGGCGTGATGCTATCGTCATATGGGTACCAAGTAAGGCTTGGAGGTAGGGCCCAATATTTGCGAGCAAGTCCGACTGCGGAAGGACCTCCACCTAACAGAAGACCACAGCCAAATAACTACACACAGCCGTGTAGTTGTGTTCTTGTGTGTGAGTACAGACAGGTCTCTAGCGCTTATTTAAAAAAACCGTTCAAAGAAACGTTTTCCAATCCGCTCTAGTGTAAAAAACACAATAACACGCAAGTGATACCCCTGGTATTGCAAGCGTCCATAGGCTACGGCAAGGGCCGGACCGTGTGCTTATTTACCACCCAAGTAGCATTAAAAACAAACAAAATTCCAGACAAACATTTCGAAATGAAACTGAATACTTTACTCCATCCGAGTATCGCATACAGAACCTCTACACGGCAGCTGTAAACACTAGCACACTGCGCTACTAAGGCAATCGTTTTATAATTTAATTTTCACATTTAAATTGACCTGAAGACATGATTTCAAGACTTGTTAACTTGTGATAAGGAAACAATAGAATTCGAATAGTAGGTAACCAAGACGGAAAAGTGAATTGCATGCCGTGCACTAGGTTTTTTATTGGAATCTTTTAAAAAATATCTCAATCACATTGCATCATACCCGGAGGACAAATGCAACATTTTTTTCCGTTTCCTACACATAATATGAATAGGTAATTATAATAAACCATAACCATATTAGTCATATACAATAATGATCAACATATATCACAAAGTCGTCTTATATAATCTAATATACGACACGTGTACAAAGATAAAAACACGGAAACAACCGACATAGTTGAATTGTATGTAAGTAACTACATATCTACATAGTAGCGGACGTAAACCTTCAACTATTACACGTTCTGTTTGATTTAGAATAATTTAAACATTAAGTAATTGTTTCGTTTAACAATTAACTACAAATATATTTTAATTTTAAACCAACGTCAATCGTGGTTCCTTCCTCCTAGCATATCTAAGCATGTTCCTCATTGCTATGGGTCGTGATTCTTTTTTTATACTATTACAGTGATTAAGAGTACGGCCAGCTTCGTAAGCAGTTGCCGCAGTCTATAAATGCTTGCAATATCAGGAGCATGGTTCTTTCCCTGTTAGGCTTGCCAGGTTGCATGCCCTACCCCTCTCAAGGCCTCTCTTAAGTGCGTTCCTCTCTGACTAAAGTAAGTTGTTCCTGTCTCTTGAGCCCTACTAACCACCGGTTGCTAGGTGTAACAAAGTTTTGTAAAACTTAAATATCATACGGGCATTATGCTCGTTTACATTTTTAAGTCAAATGATTCCCTACAGCCTGAAAGGATTGTGTAATGTTTGAAATTCAATTTTATTTTTTACTCGTTCAAAAAGGTAAATACATATATAGCGTGACAAGGACACCGCGTACTGATATAAGGATTCTATTATCGCGTTGTCTAAAGTTATGGCATTACATATTATTGTGTCACAGTTTACATAAGACGACAAGTGATAAAAAGATGTAAGAGTTATTATTATTAACTATGAAATAATACACGTAAAAAACATCTTACATCTTTAAAGTGAAACGATTTTGGTAGTGCGTTTATTTTGCTGATGTGCTGAGGCTCTTAATTTGGTTTCTGGGTCCGATCTTGATTATCGTTTGCGATCTTGATATGCGTTTTATATTGAGAGATGCTTAGTATCTCCCCAGAGTATGAATTTGAATACAATGTATAATTAAGGCAATAGGTTTGTACTTTAAAAAGTAAACAAGCCTGGAGTAAAATTTTCGGGTACAGAAGACTACAGCCAAATATTTACAAACTACATGGGTGTTCCTGTGCACGCGTGAGTACAGATCTCCAGTAGTCATTTAGGTTTGCATTTCATCTGGTTGTTTGCCATCCAAGTTGTATAAAAAAGGTACATGGGAACTGAAATAACTTTTCTTTTCCTATTCCGACGGGAACCCTGAAAAATGCCTATCAATTTTGACAAACCTTGAGGCCTGATAACCCAAAGTGTAGTACTCGTGGTGTTCACTCGTCATACAATTCAATTGCTCGATACAAGCGAATACGATGACCTTAATTAATTAATTAAACTCGTGTTATAAAAACTAATTCACCGCCTAAATTACAAGCAAACCTACTTAAATCTGCAGCTCTCCATGGCGGAAACATACAACTAATAATCAAGCACCGTGAATTGCAAACGATGAGTTACGTACTTGTTTGTTAGGAACGCCTTGTAGAATTAATACCGATAAAGGAACAGGTAATAAAATATTGCATAACGTATACTAGTTCTTTGAGACGATGTAATCATGTTAACGTAACTAAAGGACCAGGGCCTCTAGACAAATGGCATATGCGATAGTCGAATCGAAAAGTCAAAAAAAGCAAATGTATGGGATTTGACGTAAGTTTACGATGTGTAATTTGATGCAACGTATAGAATTGGAAATGTAAAGTCAAATCTTGATACAACCTACTCGATAAGCGAAACGGCACTGTCGACAAACGAATTCGCTCATCAAGATGGCGGATATTCGATCAGCTGATATATTTTGTGGAAGTTTTGTTACTGTTTGTTAATGTTTTAAGAGGTGCATAATGGGCCATATGCCTTAAAAATCAGATAACTGTAAACCCTTATTTTCACAGTTACATTATTATTAACACTACATTAACATACCATGTTTGTACATTTTGGAGGACAGAGACATTCTCAGTGCTGTATCAACCATAAACTACAGAATGTAAATTTTCATTGTTTATCAATACGATCCACTTCTTTACTTTAGGTATAAGTTAAATAAAATTAACATGGAAACAATATTTATTTAATTAAGGCCCCTATCTCAAAAAAAATATAAAAAAGAGGTGTAAATGAAACCATTTTTGTTAGTATAAATGACTGCCAATAAATAAATTATATTATATTATTATCAACAAGATGTTTCATAATATGGTTTTGTCATAAATAGTATATAATTTCTAAATAATTTGTAAAAAAATCACCGAATCAGCACCAAATTATTGAGATGTGACCACTTTATGACTTCAATTTTTATCTAATAATACAAAAAAAACAATATTTAAAGAAAACATACACCTATAATTTGGTTATGTTATATTTAGAATAAGTACGAATTTTAATTTATTATAAATTAATAAGACGTTAGTCAAAGAGTATTTTATTTTATTTTTATTTTCTTTATTGGGAAAACAAACAATTGTACAGTATGTATAATATATCTTAATTACTAAATGAATGTATTAATGTACAATCCACGACGTTTTGCTCAGATTACTAAAATTAAAGATAATACAATAAAACTTATAAAACTAAACTAAATTAAAATGTTAACAATACAAACTTTGCGTAATTTTGTGTTTTGTTAAGAGTAAATATTATTATGTTTGTATCCCCGCACTCGTCTGGAGAATTAGTGCGGGAGTCGTGATCGCTTCGCTCCAATGCTAAGGTCGTTGGCAGTATCCTAACCCTTAAACAATTAAAATTTTAAATACCTAGATAGTACATTTTGGAAGTGTTGCTATTTATTAAAAAAATATATACTTTTTCTTTAACAAACAACAACCCCTCCACAATGTTAAAACTGTATAACTTTGTAAATATAATAATATAAAAGTATATAATTATTAACACTACCATGTTTGTACATTTTGGAGAACAGCAACATTCTTAGTTCTGTGTCAACCACAAGCTACAGAATGTAAATTTTCATCGTTTATCAATACGATCCACTTTTTAACTTCAGGTATAAGTTACATAAAAAATAATAAAAATAAGATGGAACCAAACTTTATTTAATTAACAATTAAAATTTAAAATACCTAGTACATTTTGGCAGTGTTGCTATTTGTCAAAAATATACTTTTTTTTAACAAATAGCAACCTCCAAAATGTTAAAACTGTTTATTTTTGTAAATAAAAAATATATATATATTTATACAGATATACAGTAAAAATAATATACACAGACTATGATATGTTCCTCAAGCTCAACACAAGACATTTCAATAGGGCGCTCGATACAAAGATTTGCTATATCCAAGCAACCAACCAACCACAAGCTACAGAATGTAAATTTTCATCGTTTATCAATACGATCCACTTTTTAACTTCAGGTATAAGTTACATAAAAAATAATAAAAATAAGATGGAACCAAACTTTATTTAATTAACAATTAAAATTTAAAATACCTAGTACATTTTGGCAGTGTTGCTATTTGTCAAAAATATACTTTTTTTTAACAAATAGCAACCTCCAAAATGTTAAAACTGTTTATCTTTGTAAATAAAATATATATATATATTTATACAGATATACAGTAAAAATAATATACACAGACTATGATATGTTCCTCAAGCTCAACACAAGACATTTCAATAGGGCGCTCGATACAAAGATTTGCTATATCTATCTATATATGCCACCACGAATAGCCTTATTTCTTACAAATGCACTAGAAATAGTGTAATGTTCATTATTGAATAATAATAATTGATCACTCTTTAACCAATGTTCAGTAACATAAAGCACATTAATACTATGTTTGTTTAAAAATAAATCTACTTCTAATTCCTTGCCGGATAATCCTTGAATATTCTGGTGCACTATGTTTAGACTAGAAGGATAGGACTAGAAAGGATAAGCAGCAGACATATATGTCTGCTGCTTATCCTTTGTCACATCTAGTAGTTTAAATTATTAGATGTATGTAAATTGCTATTGGTAGTGTCATACTACTGAGTTTTACCAAATCCTGCAATACCCTATGAGTACCTGTGTCGGTAAATAAATGAAATGCTAATAATTTATAGAGATTTTTGTATTTGTAGTAGTGTTCGTATATGTACACGGATTCAAAATTTGAATTCCACTATACGGTCAGCAAATAAGGTCTGTCACATTTTTATTATTTAAGTATTTATTTTGTGTAATATTTTTTGATCAATATTTTATTATTTTAACATTGTTAAATAAAATTGTTCCGATGATGATATATGCCCGAGGTAAACTTTGGCATCGTATGGTAAAATTAGTTTCGAGAGATTTTTGCAGCTGTAGATGTATTTGTTTATGTTTATTAACAGGGATTCTAAATTAAAGATTTGAATTTCATTGTACGACCAAAAAAGGTTCGGCACAATTTTAAGAAGAATATAATATTGACTGTCAAAAAGTGTAACTGACTATAAAAAGTATAAAAAATATAAAAGTTCTCAATTATTTATTTCCTTATGTGCTGACCGTACACAACTACAAATGCAAAAATCTCTCTAAGATAATTTACCTATACATAGTATCTTCGGTAAAAAAAACTAATAAATATACTATTGTAGAAAAATAAAATGAAGTCGCGAAGGCGACATGTACTATTATAGATTAATAGATTTAGATTTTCTCTATATGCCTGTTTTGTTTATTTAATAAGGCATAAGAATATGGCAAGGCACAAATAATAAATCTACACCCTAAACTATTATGAAGTGATATCATTACTTCAGTTAACTGTAGTAGATATAAACTATCATGAAGTGATATCATTACTTCAGTTAACTGTAATATCTTTTTTTGTGACAGATAAGCTGTCACCAAGTAAAATAATCCCTGTGGATTGATCATTAAAATGAGCAGACTAGTAAAAAACTAGCAAACTATCTGCCAGGTGAACAAATATTTGTGACGCGGTACTCAGTATATTTATTTTATTTTATTCGGAAAACAAACAGTATCTTATAACTAAATTAATAATAATAGTATGACTATTAATTAAACTGCCCAAACCCTTGACTAATTGGTCAGAAAATATAATTACATTCTTGCTATAAGATTCTGAATGTGTTATTGAGTCAGTGGAACCACAGTTACAGAATCATTATAAAGTAGTTGTTCACCGTTGAGCGACTGTGACAGTGTCACAGACAGTGTAACACTTTAATGCTAGGTGTTGTTTGTGAACACGTTAAACACATCTTATTATTGGTATGGGAAATAAGCTCTGATTTTTTAAATTTAAGCTCTGCTAAGTAACTGTTAGCTACAATTATCAATATCTGAAAGAAATGTCACACGCTCTTTGATTAAATCACAGTTAATTTGTGATAATTTTTAATGGTTGTTGACCTCTTAAAGTTGAATTCAAGCTTTCTAATTAATTTTCTTAATTTCAAATGTTTTCTTTATTTATTTCTACTATTTACAACAATATTTTTTATATTTTTCAAACAAACAATATTATTATTTTTCAAAACATTTAACACATTTATTTATTCACATAAGAGCTCAGAAACAGGTTTTGAGGGTCACTATTGTTGAGAACCCGAATAGTGTCATCAAGTAAACTATTTTTTAGAAATGCTGTGTTAAGACATTATTTTAACTCTGGAATGCAATGCAAAGAACTTAAATACATATCACTACAACTACTGAAGAACTCCACTTCTTCCTGTAGTTTATCGCGCTGGTCCAATTCTTCTACATATTGATGGTGTAGTGTAGATAGCTCTCCCTTCAACTCAGCAACTCTGTTATTAATTGATTGTAATTCTTCTTTACAGTCACTGCGTTTCTTTAACAGCTGGCTGTTGTCCTCATTGTATTTCTTCAATTCAAGCAGCGTTAGTTTAAGCTTGGTTTCAGTCTCCTAAGCCATTGCTCTACGGGTCTTCGTATAACAAGGCTTTCTGTATCACCAAGTACCTTAAAAGTAAATGAAACAGCTGAGAGATAGAAAGAAAAACAAATGTTGAGATGACAACAGTGAAAATGTAGGTGTGTAAAGTGGAAAAGGACAGTAATTGTGTTAAAAATTATTGGATATTGAAAAAGAGTGGTACTATGTTTTGAGTAGGTGTGTTAATTAATAATTTCAATATGTTTTACCAAGAAAAATGACAGTAGCTGAGCGAAAGTGAGTTTATTTAAGTTTATGCTTAGGGCAACAACATATATCAACTAAGTAATACAGTGTGCATATGTGTTTGCTGTAATGAAGCAAGTTGTTATTCGTCAATCTTGCTTCCACATATTATATTCGTCAAGCAAAACGAGAACGAAACTACCAGTGAGTGCTGCATGTACGTGGATCACATACGTAAATATCTCTATGAGCTCATATAGAATACATACAATATGGGCCACGGGCAGAGTATGTAGGTATTGTGGGGTGCTAATTACGGTAAAAATGTAATATACTCCCTGCGTTTTACACTTATACACGATGACACTTCAAATAACAATAAACATCATATTCAAATCACTGTTCGGGGCAGTTTCTATAGTACTTATTTATTAACAAACAACCAAACACTGTCTGTGTCAGCAAAGATAATTATTCTATAAATTTCACGTACATATTAAATTGGAATTTAATTGAAATTACACAAATTTTTGTAAAAAGGTTAAAATCGAGAGCATTTTTTGTCGTCTGGCGATCACAGTGTTGCCAGCCTTCTAAAAATAAAATAAATTCATTACAATGGAATAAATGTTATTACTCATGCGATAAATATTTAAGTGATAAAATAAAATAGGTACTTGCACGCTTAATTGAATGTTTTCTATCATTTAATTTTGTCATGCATTTATAATTATAATAATACAATAAAATTTACATTTTCATTGGTAGGTCCTAATGTAGTTTATAAGCATTAAATATTTATTGATATGTAA
The DNA here is from genome assembly GCA_947095525.1 of Trisateles emortualis. Taxonomy (NCBI): domain Eukaryota; kingdom Metazoa; phylum Arthropoda; class Insecta; order Lepidoptera; family Erebidae; genus Trisateles; species Trisateles emortualis. The sequence goes on along the minus strand of OX352736.1, from coordinate 7,698,937 downwards.
CATAATATGTACTTACAATAATATGATTTTGACATATAATAAAAACAAAAAAAATCCTACATACTTTACAATAATATTTATTGTAAAGTTAGTTAGCGATTTCATATAGAGTCATATCATATACCTACATTGTAACGTTTTTCCTGCCAGTCTAATGGTCAAAATATGTGGTAATACCCTTAAACCTGTAACAACTTTATTGTACACCCATATATCGCAAATTATATGAATTAGTTTTTTTTAATGCATAAAAATAAGACTTTTGTGGGCTGCGCATAATGAAAAGATATTACTCAGGAAAGCCAAGAGAATTATTTCTTGTCAATGTTTAAAGCAAATAAGTGTAATGCATGCCGGATTAATTGTTTATAGAGAGATTTACAAATAACGAACGTTATTTATGACGTTGAAACATTTTTATTATTTTTTAATTTTTAGCGACAAAGCCGCTAAAATGGTAACACTAAGCGCACTTCCCAATAAACGCTAACGCCTTTGCAATATCGCTAACAATTTGGGAGTCATGTAAATAAGAACTCGTCAAACTCTCAGTCTACTTGATTTTACTAGTGAATGTTATTTTGACATTTTGATTCGTTTGTGAAGTGCGCTTAGTGTTGCCAATTTGGCGGGTTTTTTAAGGCTTTACCGTCTCAAAAAACGTAATAACAACTTTTCTAACGACTTTTGGTCTACAAATCAATATACCTACTAAGTATATAATATTTTAATAAATTTAACCAATTAAACAGTAAAAAGTAAAAGTTTATATTTGACCTCTAATAAATTTAATGAATCAATAAATCGAAACAATTCTCAAAATGACTGCTATATAAACACAAGTCAATAGAAAATAATTATGACGAATTAGGGCAGAACCTTCGCTCGATTCTTTTATACTGTGACTAGGACCAGCGCCATCTACTCGCGGTTGTTGAAAGTAATTTGCAGCTTATAATATATATCGTCAATAAATATTTATTTTGCGGCACGTGAGCCATACTTCTTTATTATGCGCAGTCAACAACAGTCATACTTTATGCATTTTACGAAAAAACAAACAAAGAATTACAGTAAAATAATCACAAAACTTCCACAACATATATCAGCTGATCGATTATCCGCCATTTTTTAGCGTCAACTACAAGGTGTTAGTGTTCGCTAACGTCAGGCTCATTTACGTAATAAGAAGAGCGAATTCGATTGCCAAAACTGCCACTCGGCTTCAATTTATAAAAAGAATATAATATAAGTCGACTAATTTCGAAGGTGGCAATCAGAATTTATGACAAATATTGGTAAAATCTTGACACTTGTCTACGAAATTGGGATCGACATTGTTGAGGCGGTACCGTTTGTAGAAATTTAATCGATTTGGAGCTTATGCCACTTGTCTAGAGGGGCAGAAAAGGTTTTGCATTAGACGCTTTCGTGATTTAAATTTTCTCTCGTTTCAGCTTTTTATACTAATAAAAGTGGGAAGCAAGCAAAGGTATCCGCCTGATATTAGCAGCTAGCAGCTGCCGAATCCTGGCTTCATCAGCCTGTCGAACCTTCTCCTTGTGAACCTCACAAATATACTCCACATCGTCGGCTTCTCGCATCCAGTCTCTTTGCAAAGATCATAGTTCTACTAAGTCTTAGAACGTTTCCCAAGTCATGGACGTTTGCTCCAACGGTTATTGGCGGCAAATATGCTTATATTCTGCAGCAAATATGGCCCGCATACTGCCACTTCAGTCATGTCCATACTCTATAAAAATTGGGTAAATGAAACAGCAATATTTTACGCCGCCAAAAATTCCCACTGCTGCCAGTACAGCTATTCACCAATGCTTCCATGTAACATTTTCTAATCAGCAAAAAGACAACGTCTAGATAGCCATATATTATATTAGTGTATTCATAAGAATGACAACGGCAGATGTTTAGAATCGAGGATGATGACAGAGAGCTAGTTGAAATAGAAAGCGGAAGGGTGGCAGTGTCGTCAATTGGCACAATTGGCAGTAATTGTGGGTGGCATGTCCGGGCGCGTCGCGACCCCAGCCGGTCGCCGCCAGATCACAGAGTAACTTTTAAAACGATGACGTAATGTTGATTAAGTATGGACTGCATAAAATAGATTGAAGTAAGAATGGCTAGTCGGAGGTCATGGGTTCGATTCCTATTACGGACAAATCTTTGTGTGACGACCACGATCACATTTTATCTTAACACAAACAGATTGTCAGCCCGCGGCTTCACCCGCGCTTGCAATCCCTAGAGAACAGAGTTCTTTTTCCGAAATAAAATGTAGCCTATGTGTTATGCCGCATTACTATATCTATGCTAAATTTAATCCAGATCGAAAGAGTAACAAACATAGTACATCCATACATTCGTATATTTAAAATATAGTATACTAGTTGTTGCCCGCGGCTCCGCCCGCATAGATGTCGGTTATCGTGATAAAAAGTAGCCTATATACGCTATTCCAGACTATAATCTATCTCTGTGCTAAATTTCATCCAGATCCGTTCAGTAGTTTTTGCGTGAAAGAGTAACAAACATCCATACTCACAAACTTTCACATTTTTTTATATTAGTAAGGGTATAGTATGTTTAAGAGTTGACTGGTTGCTATAGTACAGGTTTTTTCTAGTTTAGGATCAGATGGCCGTATTTTGGGACAACTCACTCACGTTCATCGAATTCGAATTACCTAAACGTGTCTAGTCTACTGGAAACAGCTTGTACTATTTTATTGGTATTCACAACACTTAACAAGGAGTATGGTATGGTACCTAACCGAACACCTTGTTTAGTGTTGTTTCTTTGTTACTTAGACCAAATATTTGTTTTTCATATTTTCCTCATCATTAATTCCGTTGTATTTTTGGCTATAACATTTAACGCTACTGTGTAAAGGCAAATGACCCTATTCCACCTTGAAATGTACATATTCGTTTAATTTATTCACTGTTCTTCCTGCACTGTGGCCGTATTATCTTTACCGCTCGTCTACTAGAGTTGGTATAGCTCAAACAATAAACAAACTCTAAGTCATGTTATCAATTGTCGAGCCGCGCTGGTACTTTGCAAAATCAAACTTGTAGGTTAATTCGAGAAGTTGTACTCGTACAGACAATAATTTAAATTGATTTCTCGGATATAAATCATAAGGAAATATAGTTTAATGTTTTTTTGTTTCCGTCTTAATAATATACTAGTGTATATTTTATATGATAAGTATTTTTTTTATGGCGTGTTGGTTCCGTACCTTTCTGTTACTTAGCACAAATTGTAAATGTTACACTCTGGCGATTAAAAATAGTGGTCAGATTTCTTGCTAATTTATTCTTCTCGTGGCCGGTAGATACCCCTCAACAAATTAAAAAAAAATAAACTGATACATTTATTACCTACTTTTTTAACATCACATATGAGCTAAAATAATATGACTTTGACTTTGTATTGACTTGAGAAGAAAATATTTTATCTTTAATAAAATAATCTAACAACACATATGCATCGGTAAAAGTGTTGCGTAGGTGAAGTTCTCAGGAGCCTGTCACGTTAGTCAGCGCCAGCGCCTATAGATATCGCGTTACAACATTTGATAATAATTGTCTTCCATTTGGATGTCTCATAATTACGTTACGAGCGGGTAGTTAATAATGTATGTAGCAGTCACGAGTGGAGCGCACGCGCAGCGCAGGGCAACGCGGAAGTCGCACACACTTCCGCGTGCCGCCATCTTGGCTAACACCTCGTGAGATTCGCCTGTTTCTTAACGGATTAGGTGTAGCTTAACGTTGAACCTTGTCCCTTGTCTTTCAATATACCTTCATGTTCGAATTTTAAAACGAATTTTAATACCTACCTTCCAATTAAAAACATAAAATATATTTAAGTACTCTACCTATAAAAATATTATTTCATCGGTTTCTTTGATTGCACAAGTGGCTTAATCGTTCAAATGATCACCTCGAAATTTTCACTGCGGGGCATGTTATGAGTTTGATCCATACAAAAATGTGAAATCTACAGTACCTATCTCTTAGATAAGAAAACAAAAATTTCAAACTGCATCACTAAATGTGTTCTGGAATATCTATCGCACACAGGAACACAACTACAGCGCTGCGTGTAGTTATAAGGCTGTGTTCTTCTGTAAGGCGGGATTGCTCACTTGTATGGTGCCTTATCTCTCTAACATCTAAGTATTTAATGTTTCTGGAAAATGTAGTACTAACGTGTAGGTTTTTCCTGGTGTTTGAGGTACGCATTGTTGGAAAAGTAACATGATGTTTATGTATAGATATTGGGCATTGTTGTGTAACGACTTATTGTTTTCATATAAATTAAATTCTATGGCACAAAAGCTAGCACTATGTACGGTCAGCAACAAACACTGCTGAACAAAATTATTGCACAATTAAAAAATCTTCAGAATTGCATTTCAATTGTTTTGAATATTTTAAAACATGTCAATTCGTTTGGCCATGTTTGAAAACTATAGGATGTTTCGCTAATTTTGTGGTTGACTGTACTTTTTCTTTCATATTAGAATCTTTTTATAGAAGACGACGATGAAGGTTAGGTACTAGGAAATATGTATTAATGACTATTTAATTATAGAGTCAAATATTATAATAAATATTCGTCATCATCATCGCCGTTCTCTCACTGCTAAGGATCGCGATCACATACGAATACGACGCGTCTCCAAGAGTGGACCGCACGGTACGTCTGACCATCTCTTCGACGGCGCTCTGCTTTGAGTGCTTTTACCTTCCATTCAATTATTATAATACAGATAATTATCTGTATTATAATAATTGAATAGAAGGTAAAAACAGAACCCTCAAAAGATTGAAGAGTCTCTTGCTATGAAAAACTAACGTTTACTTAAACTAATAGTACTTGTCAGCAGGGCCTACAATGACAGCAATTAGGCTAAGGAACACACTTAGGCCCCTTTTTGGCTGGAAACTGACCTAGTGATTAATGACTTTAACAATGTCAGAGTATTATTTTTAATTCTAAACTGTCAGTGTCAATTTCCACCCAGGACAAATCTTTAATTAAGTATATTATACAAAATAATTAAGTAGTAGCTAACAATAGGATGACATTTTGGTCACACTGCTTAAATTCCCCACTTATTTTGCATAGGTACATGCAATAAGTAAGCAAACAATACTCAAGCAGTGTGCTCAAATTCCGTGAACCTACAAGCCACATCAATACTTAGATCACGTGCACTTGCAATCAAACATTGAGCTAATTTACATGCTGTTACTCCTGCATATTAATGCGAAATAAGCGTAAGCACTCTAACCCTCTCTTTCTAATTACGGAATAACTTGGCGGAACAAAAAGAGATGACCTACTTTCGGGACCGGTCGTGCGAGATCGGGTGCGCACCGTTGCACACATTACGTGTTAGAAGATGGGGTTATGCACTGAGCGAATTGCGCTAGTGTAACGGAACACAAGCGATGTGAATTTTCTCGCCCTAATACCGTTTTTGCGTACTTTTTCCGATTTTGTAACGTTACCGTCGCGTCGCGTCGGCACCTTGTGCAACGGTTGACACGGCTGCATTTCGTTTCTCAGCATATATGTATTTAAAGGAGGTTACAAGGTAAAAAAAAAATAGGCATGTATGTCTTATTAGCGTATTGAGTACACAAGTTTGCATTTTTCTGTTATTTCATTACATAAGCAATCAATGTGAAGTGGCTTCAAAATAGTGGGTTACCTACCTACTTCATAAAATTTAATGCAAATAAAAACTAATCTACTGTTCTCTAATCTTAAGATTGCGCTCACCTCTTTTGTTTTGAATGACCTAAACATCTGTATGTACTAGTGAAGAGCTAGAAGTAAGATTACACAGTGGCAGTATGCTGCCAACTCGTATATTATTGTAAAGCTGTAAATTCGTAGACAACCATAATTAGATACGGGAAGAGAACCCGGAATCATAGCCGCGCAGCTATGGTTCCGGATTCTATCCCGGTATCTGGTAAAGTGTTATACGGGTTTTCAGTACTTATCAGCCAAAGTCTAGAATTATCCTCACGAACTATGTGTTGGGCACACCTGTGCCTACATTTTCGGAAAAATGAGTTTATTAGATCCTTTTCTTTTCAATCTTTGAAAATAATTTTGGAGATAACTTTGCACAAAATACTCTAGACGCTATTTATGTAAAAACTAAATACAATTTACTTTGAATAGCCAGTAATGTAACTTAGATTATCTAATACTTAGTTACGGTTTTTGCTCTTCTAAACAAATCTGTATGATGTTTACTTACTTATTTAAATTCAGACGTTTGTTCAAAATACTGTTGTGGATTCATTAAAAGAAAATATTGAGTAATATAATGTTGCAAGTAGCGAGAGGTTTTGTAACAACTATAATATAGTACTTACGTTAAGCAAGCCTGCAGGCTTAGGTAACTCGGCATAGTTCCGAGAGAGATTAAACATCCTGCTTTGTAGCGGACGAAAGAAATATACGTTGTGTTTGTTTCTTAATAACTGTAGGCGGTCTTCGTGTCTTGCATTTTAGATTACTTGTATCTTACATATAGATATGTTAAAAATAGTGGTACCTTATTGCCAACCTTCATCTTTAACACGTAACATTATACAATAATACATTATGTAACAACGTGCTCCGAAATTATAACACAAATTAGCATATAAACAATATATTTTTCTGGGTCAGTTGCTAGTGTTGGTAAGAGGTAAAACTCTGTTTTAAAAACTATTAGATTAGGTACCTAAGTAGGTACTTGTTAAATTTATATAGCTAACAAATACGAGATGTGCACAATTGTCGTTATAGTGCAATCGTCAGTGATTAGTGAAAGGATGGTAACCGGCAATGTTCACTTTGCATTGCATAGCATGGTATGATGTGGTAACACAGGTCGCGACCACAGACTCCCGTACGTGTTTCTTGAGCAAGGATAGTGTCCCGGCGCGGCGGCGGTGGTGGCGGCACGAGCGGCCAACAGCCGCAACTACGTAATCCCGCAGCAACGGCACTTCCTGAAGGTGGCGCAAGCGGTACGCGAATGTCGGCCGAGCATTTCGCGCCACTTTCGTAATTCGTTGCGTGGTGCGACCGGCCGCCTTGCCTGGCCCGCAGGAAGTAAAAGTTCGAAGGTAAGAAAGTAGGTCTCCGCTGTAATTGGCAACGCGCCTGCATACTGATGTTTACTATATTTATATAGGTTGCGATGCGAGCACCTGTGGATACATGATGCTGACAATCGACAATAATGTCAAACGGGTTATTATGACATTTAGATTTTTATTTTCACAATAATTATGTCAACTTCAAGTGAGCTGGTAGGTATGCCTTTAAATATAGGAAATAAGGAATTTTGTAATTGGCGGTAGGTCTGGTATGTCTACATTATTATTGCGGAAGATTCCAATGAATTTCTTGAAATGGGTAGGATATCGCTTTCTTTGATTTAAAACAAATGTGAATTTTGTAATGGTATTAAAGGGTCGGTAGACAGCACGTATGTTTGTTACGCACGCACGTTTGTATGACATAACTCGTATGGACAAGGCGCAGGCGCCGCTGACCCAATCCAATCGCTCTATGACGTAAGCTCGCAGCAAGCATCGAGCGAGCACGGCACGAACTAGGCCGAGATCAGAGATGCGCCGATGGCCGAAACTTACTGTTTGCGCAACTTGCGGCTGCGTAGCAGTCGTATGTCCATCCAGGATTACACTTGATTTATGAATTAATTAAAATTATAAACAACATTTATGTAGAACTCAATGAAATATCTGAGAGTCAAGACATTATCGTAAGGCAGCCTGTAAGACTACCCACAGGATAAAAACAAAATCGTATGAGTAGGTGGCCGATAACATAACGATGACTAAAGATTACGAGCATATACTTGTATTTAAAGATAACCTAGGTTAAATAGGTATACAAATGTTATTTGATATAAAATTCAAAATAAGCATAACTTTTCATTGTAGAATAACATACAAAAATACACCTAACCTACTGCACATGTTACATCACTTTGTCTAAGAATTTATAAAATAACCGCGAAACCATTGCATCAGTATACAGGAAGTCAGCGGCACAAACTAGCAAAATGCGGGGCGCGATCCGCGCGCCTCTGAAGAAATTGGGCGGCACGAGACTGCTGTGCAATGGAGGAAGCGCTGCTATCTGATGAGCTTGCTTTTGCAAGCCTTGCGAAACCTTACCTGTTACGAATCTTACAATTACATACTGACACTAAAAACCGTTGAGAATCTATGTAATGTTTTGAGAATTGCAGAACATTGTCTCACGAAAACAAACTGTACCTACATTAAACAGACTTACCAACTATAACATCTGATTGAGATAAGGACAAACTATGTGGCTTTAAATGATAACATTTTAGATGTTTTTTGCGTTTTTAAAACATTGTTTATTGATTCTATTAAAGCTTTTAGGCTTACACAAATGGTATGACGGGTATCGGGCCCAGACTAAACAAATATAATGTAGACTACTGTTGAATTGGTAACTAGCTAATTTTTGTGTGCGAAAGCATCATTAATTAGTAGAACACGCTTGGTTAATTGGATCAATGAAGTCTACGAATGTAAATTAATATGAAATGTGTTTAATTTCTAACGGATACGTAGACGTAAATGCGGCTAGCAACCGACGACGCGACGGGTGTAGTTGTAGCAACATCCTTCTCTGGTTGATTACTTAATTAACTAGGTACATATATAAAGCTTTACTTTTAATGTGTATTTACTCTAGATTTAGGCAGAGCCTGCATTTTCTTACGATTCTTATTTAAGGTTAGGCTCTTGAACAATGAAATATCCTTCTACCTAATCGGAATTATCTCAATGCTTTGTTATAAACGTTTTAGTAACTTTATTTTACGTAATGATAAATATGGTTATTTAGCATACATAAAGTTTGTATCAAGTCGATGTAAATCCAAATAATATTGCTTAATGTCCAAAAGGAACTTATGCATATAATAATTCAAACATGACAATTTGAATCTGCTAATTTTGGATAAGATTGATTAATTTAATTAATTTTGGCCGTTTATATCCGCATTTAAATATTTTAAATAAATCCTTCGGTTCACGGCTCACAATTAAATGGCGGTTATTGAACTCCTAAATAAAACGCACGTATGCTCTTTACAAATTAGTTTCTCGGATTACACACGTTATCCAAAAACACGTACGATTTATTGGACAGCCAATTTGGTACTTTTATTTTTAACCTTGGCCTAATAGCTGCTACATTTTATGACGTTACATGCATTTATTATGAGAAAGTTAAATAAACCGGTTCTAGGTAATTTATTTTCGGAGTAATTTACTGTAAAAAATGAAGGCAATAAATTTTCACAGGTGTTCAGGACGTGTTAGAATAGAATTCTCTTACGATTAACGGGGAAGGTATTTATGCAACGTAATAACTTTTCTTCTGCCCAGCGTCAAAGTGCGCCCTATCCTTACCTTCTTAAAGTGTTTTAATTTCGATCTGAAATTACATTGTAGACAAGGATATCCTCAAAACTAGGTAATAAAGTTAACATCTTCATCAACAGCCAATAGCAATATAGGTACTGCGCATTGTTAGACATAGCCATCTTTAATTGAACCTCAGTTAGCATGAGTGTTGTTGACATATCACAAATAAATATCGAAAATAAATCGCTATCAGGACGTTATGATACAGCCCCAGCCTCCTCGATTTCTAGAGTTTGTAACTAATCCAATGTTTTGGACATTGGATTAGTTACAAACTCCAGAATTATCGATTTTCTATGAGGCTGTTTGAATCGTTAGCATATTTTGAAGTTCGACTTCTTCCTTTATCCTTATTTCATAACTGTTCTTACAAACTGTCTTTTTTATACTAGGTACTAAGAAGGTAAAGCATACGGCCTGCCTGATGGTAAGCAGTTACCGTAGTCTATGTATCTTTCTTTTTTTTAAAGACAACTCCCGCACTAGAGAACAAGCTCTGTGTCGCAGGGGACTTTACAAACACACAATTAACGAACAAAAATTACACCCAGACTCAGAAAAACTCTTTATAGGTCACACAAAGTTTCGTCCTGTGTGGGAGACGAACCTTCAACATCGTGCACAGCAGGCGCATTCTGCGGCCACTGGACCACCGAGGCAGTAAAAACCTTATAACTCCTTTCTTGAAGAACCCCATGCTATAGTCTCTCGGGAAAACCTCTTTTTCTTACACTCTTACGAAAGTAGTTAGAAAATTAATTAATATGCTGATGTGTTTCAATTACTTTGGCTAGACTGTGAAACTAGGTGGACAGACCTTATCAGAACTGCTGCGGAGAAACATTGGATTTAAGCAACTCAAGATCGGTAATTGTACACGAATTTACATTTTCATGACTTATGAAGTGAGAAATACATCGCTGGCTCTTAGTCCACAAGGAGGATCGCGAGTTCACAGTTCGGGGCGAACTATTACTTGAACATTAGCATTGATGACTCCAATGACCGTTTGTACCTCTAATTACCGTTTCTTTAAGGAAACAACCAATCTTTTACAATCAAGCAAATATTTGATTTGCCTATATTATTAACTTATTACTATTGATGTAATTATGGTATCTACTGAACCAAAAAGCCTCTTCCACGACGGGGTAGCAAGTAGGAAACTTCGGACGACTTCAAAGTCGACCGGAAACCGGAACCGCGGTAAGGGTTAGAGCGGAGACGACGCCCGTTTCCGGCGGAAGTGCGGCGCCAGGAAGGTGGGTAGATAGAGAGAAGATAAATAAACCGACGCCATATTGCCGGACTCCAATCGATAAATCCGTTCGGTTTTGCATGTTCGTTACGTACGACTTCCGTCTCCTGTTTACTTTTAACGGGTTTACCGCGAGTAACCTACGTATGCCGGAAAAACTGAAAAATTACAAAAACCATTTCTTTCATATATATTTAAGACTTTCATATAATTTCCCTACTTCCGATTGCAATGTATACGGAAACCTGATGATTTTTATTGCCTCAAAATGCTACTCGATGCGTTTCAACAGTCCACGCGACATGCGACAGAGACTCTGTCAGGGTTAGATGTAGTTCCACAATTCAACTCGTATAAATTAGGTTCCCATTTATATATTCCTATTTACTCTATATGTCATATGTATAAGATTGCTTGTCGAGACTGACTGACTGTTTTTTTTCATACTACCAAGGAGGCAAACAAGCATACGGCCCGCCTGATGGTAAGCAGTTACCGTAGCCTATGGACGCTTGCTACACCAGGGGTATCACTCGCGCGTTGCCGACCCTTTAGAAACTTTATAACTCCTTTCTTATAGAACCCCATGCTATAGTCTATGATTGATTCATTAAATCCGAGCCTAAACCTACAGCTGGGTCTACAAACTTGAAATTTTGCACGAAGGTTACTTAAATGACCTTAGTGAGCACTTAGAAAGGATTTTTGGAAAATTCACCACTAGAGGGTTAAAATAAGGGATGTATGGAAGTCCGTCATTTTCAAAGTAAGAAGCATGAAATTTTATATAACTGCTGGTTAAAAACAAAGGTAGGTACACGAATATTGAGGTTTTTAAAAATGTTACTCTCTTAAGGGTAATATATTAAAAATCCCATTTGTAAAACAAAAATCGAAGCTCTAAAATAAAAAATATTTAACTTGCACGAAGCCGGGACGGGCCTGCTAGTCTCTTATATAAATCAAGGGCACTGTTTACTATTTAGAATCGACCCACTTGATGGTAATAAGTTACCGTAGCTTGCAATACCAATATTCGCGTCGCCGACTCAAAATAAGTAACACCCATTTTATTATCTCTGCTAATATTACGAGTATAAAAGTGAGAGTAACTAGATCTTATCTGTCCGTCGCCTTTTCACGTTAACAGCTGAAGGGATTTTACTGAAATTTGCCAAGAAAATAGATATTATCCTGAGGTAGGAGATACCAAAGGTAATTTTTATTGCGATAACAGACATCCACGCGGGCGGAGCAGTGGGCAACATAGAGTAATTAGTTATGTGCTTTGTAAAAAATAATGCATCAATGTCTTAACGTATGACGTGGTTAAGCCACACTATATTATTGTAAAAAAATGTATGTTTACAAACATAAACGTATAAATAAAGGCGGGTGTCCACTGACAACACGGAGCCACTTCGCGCGCATTGTAAAGGATTTAATCTTAATCTTGTTGTTTCTTTTTTAATATTTTGGGACAACTCACAATCAAAATTGCAACTTCATACTTGAGATTTTTAAAAAGGCGATGGTGGAGGGAAAGTAATTAACTAGCTAAGCTTAATAGCTTTAGCTAGTTAATTACTCGTACTTTAATTACTAACCGACTTAAGATTTTGGGACTTATTTGTTGTCACTACAAATACTATAAAACAATATTAATGACGAGAAGGCTAAGCTTGCAGTTTTCCTGCAGAATCTAATCAGAAACGAGGAGATCCGTAGCAGAACTAAAGTGACCGACATAACTGGAAATATTTCCTAAATTATTAAGTGACAATGAATAGAAATGTTCTGGAGTGACGAGCTGAACTGGAAGAGAACCAAGAACATGGATGGATAGAAGATGGACAATCCTCCAACAAGGTGGACCGACGACCTGGTAAGACCGAATGCTGTAAAATCCTTAGGGAAGGCTTATATCCAACTATGGACATCTTGGGCTCAGGTGATGATGATGATGAATACAAATACTTGACTTCTTGCTGTTGTTCCAACCGTTTCGGTGAACGCCAGCCTTAACCTCACGATAATTCTCGGAAACGGACATATTTTACACAGACCGTTCGTAAACTAATTTAAGATATCGTGGGTTATCTATAGCTCACATGCCATTAGAATGTTGTTTGTACTATAATTAATTATAATGGCTCATACCTCCAAGATTCTAGATAGGAATTGAGTGTTTATTCGCAATAAATGTTTATTTACATATATACTTATGTACCTACAGTAGTTATTAGTTCGTGTTATCTGCCATCCAATCATATTACTGCAATACAAATACTGATTCAATGCCTGTTCGTGTGGTCTAGTGGTTAAGGTGGTCACCTCGCTACTGACACATTGTCTAGTGTAGCTTCACGCCTTACCACGACATCCTTACTATCCAGACAACTACTTGCAAATTTCAAAGAGAGTTCTTTGAAATTTGCAAGGAGTACCCGACCGCAGATAAACTGGGAATATGGAAAAAGAAGAAGAAAAATCGAATCCTAATCGAATCGAACCTTGAATCTATTTTCATCGGCTCGGTAATAAATAAGATTTTCCAAAGTACCTACCTACTTGAGAAGGAGAGATCTCCTGTAAGTAGGTCCTTCGCTAGTCGATCTTACTCGCCTTTACTTCTATTACAATCCCAACGAAACTTCTAATTATTTTGATCCCTCTTCGTTTTGTAAAACTGTGTTGGGGAAGATTTTTAAAGAAATTATAGACACACATACGTCATACCCCAACAAACAAGTATCACTTTCTGGGGGGTCTTAATATTATTTGATAACTGTAATATTTTAAACACAATAAACGTTTTAATTTAAGTTTGACGACAAAATCAATGTTTTGGACAAATATCTAGCGAAAAACATTTATGTTTATGTCATACTAAGTTTTGTATTTCAATAAGTTGTTTAGCAGAGCTAGCTTGACGACACAAGTTTTTATTAAGTGTATAAAAAACAAAGTACCGAATTAATATTAGGTACGAACCTACCGCGTCTCCGAGTCCGCACGAGGAAGGAAACGAGTTGATATTTGGAGTCGTGTTCTCGACCGGTTTCGTAAGTGTTATTCTGTAAACGAGATGACTCGGGACTTTCCGATCACACATTATTTTTACCTACACATTTTTTTTGTGTTGCTCATATGTGGAGGACTACTATTAGCTTTTTACTAATGTACGAAGGTCACACGGAACTTGAGTGTTGAGTCTAGCTCTCGAGAATTATTTTTGCTTAGAATTATGAAGGAAGTAATAAAAACTTACTTAGTGGAATTGATAGAGCAGGTAACATTTAGTGATGTTCGTAAATTAGAATTATTTTATTAGTACAGTATTTATGGCATAGGTACAACAGCGAATCTTCTTTATAAGAGGCACCATCAAGCGAGCGAGCCCTCCATCTTTTAGAAAACCACAGCTAAAACTATTTTTGTTTTTTCCAGATGTCCTAGACTATTGTGTAGATAAATAATATTAAGTAGGTATTGACAATACAAGTACGTCTATCCTATCTATAGTTTACAAATTTAAACCATGCAGGTTAAGTTTTACAAAGCAACCTAAGTTTTACAAAGCAAATTTCATATTGTTGCTGTCGAGAAAGACAAACATCAGGTAGCATAGGAATTGTTTGTCATGTGAATGGCGAAAATGCGAAAATCCATTTTTTTGCATAACGATCCTTAGAGTTTATATAGGCAGATTTTTAACACATCCACATTTAGTCAGCTACTATCAGTGGGTTAAGCAACCAAGGGTGTGGTTAGCCTACAGATAAGTCACCGCATAGTGGTAATTCATCAGAGCGTTTCTTTGTTATGGAGGGCTCTCTAAAAATCGCCCTCGAATGCTAGATCACGGAAGAGATAGAATATCGGTAATCTGAAAAAACTCTAATTTATTCATTAGGTTGGTCACTAAACAGTATTAAAAAAAATTAGGAGCGACTGGATCGTTCTAGTGCTCAACATTTTTTTTATGCCTATAATTAACATCACAACTAAGCAAATCCAGCCGCCGGGATAATACTGAGCATCTTTTGATAGAACTTTTACAAAATTGTTATCTTTACAATTTTTTATGTATGTACCTACCAATAACTTATATGTGTGGTGTATACGGTTAATGTAAGTTGATAATAAATAAATAATAAAAAAAAGAAAAGAAGTGTGAAGTAATAAGAATCTTATTAGTACTCAACCTAGATCGAACCCGAGAGATAACTTCGAAGTCGAACACACAACCTACTTATAATTACCCAATTGGACACGTTACATAACTACATTTCGACATTTAAATCATGAGGATATTTATCAGAGGAAAAATGTCTTCGTCTTACACCCAGCATCATTAATATGTAAACGAAGTTGTAATGAATATGTATGGCCACTGAGAAGAGGCCTCGACGACCGCTCTAGAGGTCAATGTCAGTTGAAAGACACGACCACTCGACTGAGAACCTTTACCGACAGTTTGATTTCCCTTTCTCCAGTTACATTTACGAAATATAATAGGAAACACGAGAGATCAAATTATATTGGTTATTACAGAGACTACCGGTTCCGCTTGGTGTAAGTACACCTAAAGTTATCACATATTTATAATAAGATGAGTTTCAGTGCTAATGTCTAGCTAAAATATTTGGTAGTCGTGTAACACAAGTTTCAAACGATTTACTTATTTTTATATTGCCTCATTTATTTGTATTGCTGTTTTGTTATCGTAGAAAGTTGTGAAATAGAATATTATTATGTTTGTTTTGTAATACGTACTGTTATATTATATTAATGTTACGAGTAGTTTCTAGAGATTTGTTTTGAAAGACCATTTAGGATAGGAAACAATCTTCTCACTGAAGAGTGTCCTATAAAAAAGCAAGTTAATACATTTAACTTGTTGTTGTTGTTGTAGAAAGCTCTAAAAGCCGTACGTACCATGACGTGTTACGAAGAGAAGAACGAAGCTATATAGCGACTATATGTAGCTCCGTCCCCTTTTCTCGCTCGAACGACTCACGTTACGGCCCTGAGCCTCTAGACAAGTGGCATAAGCGATAGTCGAATCGAAAAGTCAAAAAAGAAAATGTATGGGATTTGACGTAAGTTTGCGACATTAAATCGTAGACTCACGTCAAATTCCATACGTTATATTTTTTGACTTTTCGATTTGACTATCGCCTCTAGACAAGTGGCATAAGGCCACTTGTCTAGAGGCTCTGGTGTTAGAATATGGTTGTACGGTCTACATAGCGCGACTCGCGCGAGAAATATTCCTGGTATTTCGATTCGAGCGTCCATATATATATATGCTATGGTAACTGCTTACAATCATGCGATCTGTACGCTTGTTTGTCACTGTAGGAGTATAAAAAAGGCCGAAATGAAATCTTCATAATTACCCTGTGTAACATTAAAGCGGCAAATCTCGTCTCTCTCTCATTCAGGGAGTATTGATATCAACATGAGCGTACGGAAGTGAGTTATGGGATGGTAGCAAAAGAATGAAAGCAGAATAATGCAGTAGAAATCTTCTGCTTGTTTGATAATTGTAATAATTGTTTGTTGTTGTAATTATTGTTTTTATATTAGGTTAAATATAGTTTTAATAAGAATAGTTAATTTATATGTAAACTAATTTTACTAAACTATTGTATAAGGTTTTCAAACCTGTTATGATATCTAGCTGTTAAGAATGTAATAAATAAATTAAAAATAATATCTGATTGTTTTACTTAGTTTAGGTTAATTTTCTTTTATTTTAATAACTATTCTTTTAAAGAAATATCCTATGAAATAAAAGTTTATTCTGCTTGGTAAACCTTATTAAGTATCCTTTTTCGCATTATTGATGAAAATTGCTAAATGAAAATAGGCTCGTTACACACTTTACCTTCTATATATATATATATTTTTAAATATTATTTCACTGTAAACAGTTTGTATTTGCAAAAATACTTTATTATCTACAGTGTTTTATAGATAGCCATGTATACTTATGTTTATCTATAGAATATGTAGATCGAATACGTATAAAATCGAAATACCGCTTACTCATCATTACATCCTATTTTTACTGCCGTAAAGTCTGTGCTAGATTTGGAACGTGTACTTCTTTCTATACTGCTAAGTAAGCGAACAAGCATACGGCCCTGATGGTTAGCAGTTACCGTAGCCGTATTTTTTTTATTTTATTTCTATCTTGGTTTGGATTTGTTCTTATAGACCAAAGAACTTTGATGCTATGGAATCTTTTGTGTTCAAAAGAGATAGGGCATCATACAAGCGAGCAAACCCGATTAGTGCAAGAGCACAACCTTACAGAAAACCCTTATCAAAAGTGCTTTCCCAATAGACATGTTCGCATGTATAGTTCCATACTTCTTCATAAATCTGGTTTAAGATGGCCGTTTCCTTCAGCTTACAACGATCTCCTACAAAAATCTTCAATTTTATATCCTGGTGTTCACACTCTGTAAAATAACAACGTCCGAAGCTTTTTAATGCCGTTAATACACTTTAGACAATGTACTAAATTTGAAAAGAAACAAATGAATATCGGAAAAACAAATTAATGACGGAGAAACACATGATACTTTCATAACCATAAACAATTACAAACAAAAACATTATTTTTTTAACTATGCCTGCGCCAGAATCTCTAATACTAGTACCTACGTCAGACTTATATCGCCGTGAAGGATTCTCTATCTTTACCAGTTACTAAAGCTAAAAAGATACATTATTTATTGGCTTATTTTTTTCTTCTTCTAAATACTGTTCGGTAGCCTCTACCATCACTGACGAATGCTTCCTCCTTTCGAAATAGACAAAAAACAGTAGGTACGCGCCGTACCTTTTAGGTCACCTAATATTAGAACTAGACAGGAATTACATTAGTATGAAAAACTAACGTTTAATTTTCTATACTATGACAACAGACGTAGGAACTGATTAATTGTTTTTTTTTCTGATTATTTATTAGAGAACTGTCTGTCGATCCAAGAGAATTTGGCCTTGTAGTTTTAGAGGTCACGTTTAGCAAGATTTTCCGTTTACGGACATTGAGAGAAAGGAAATTAAGATGACTCCAATTATAAAACAGTGACAACATCACCTCTAATCAATCAAGCAACACGTACAATGCTGACCACAGTATTGTAGGATAGAATAGAATAGAAAACTCTTTATTGTACACCAGTTACATTAATGATACAGATATTATACCTACGTGTTGCTTTTAAATAGGCTTAACTTCCTCATTAAGAAAGAGGAGTGTTGAAAAGGATAATACTCATAATAATATTTCTATAATATCTTCTGTGGTGCAAATTTTGTATTTGAAAGGGAAGGCAGCACGCGAAAAAAAAATTCGGAAGGACCTACGAGTAATAAACCTCATATTAGAAGAAACTTACGAATAACATTCAATTTCTCTTTAACATACTAAATCTTAATTTCAGCTTCAAATTCAATCCTACCGACACTGATAAATAAAATATAATGTTTTGTTTAGCTTCTGTGGTATACAGAGAACCGATACACACACTTATACATTTCTAAATACATAATAAATAGTCGTGTTCATCACTCAAAGATTTGTCTTCAGTGGGAATGGAATCCACAACTGCGGCTTAGCAGTAAGGGTCATCAACTAATAAACAAATATGCTGGTACTTTGTGTCACCGACATGGTTCTAAAACGTTTCACATGGAATAGTTATAAAGATTCCATTTTTAAACCAGCACACAACGCACCTCATATTATTAACTTCCACGGGTACATGCGCACGCGCTTCGAAAACGAGTATCCCCAGTAGAGAGCAAGGGGCATGCTCAGTCGGCGTGACAGCTCGAGTGTCCAATTGGTTGAGATTGCGCGTTTCCGTCGCGACGCTTCCGGCCGATAACAGCAAGAACGCTGCAAGTGCCGGACTTACAACAACGGTCAACGGACTTGCTCAATACCCGATACTACCTACTTAGACGCTCGTTATGCTATTTAGACCGGACAAACGCTACATCGAACATCGGATGTTAAAATCGCAAAAAATTCCATTGCCCGTGTTGTTGTTGAAGTCTCGATTATTCTTCCTATTATAAAAGAGGTTGATCACCATAAAAGTGAGCAAGCAAGACTAGGAAAGGACACTTTACAGAAGACCGCAGCCAAATAACTATCTTTCGATCATAGAACAGACAATTTAATTACCTAGACTTGCAAAAAAGAGATTCATTTAAACTATAAATGTTTTTGATAATAGAGAAAATAGTGATTGCATTAGAATTGCCTTGTAAAACTTGTA
This sequence comes from Trisateles emortualis, assembly GCA_947095525.1. Lineage (NCBI taxonomy): Eukaryota > Metazoa > Arthropoda > Insecta > Lepidoptera > Erebidae > Trisateles > Trisateles emortualis. The sequence goes on along the minus strand of OX352736.1, from coordinate 7,679,831 downwards.
CTTACTAGTGCTTGATATAAAGAGAGGTAAGCACCATAAAAGCGAGCCAGCCCGAATCGGACCCTTTGCAGAAGACTACAGCCTAATAAATATGTGTAGTTTATGAATATAAGTAACCCATTGTGCAATCCGCTATTCTTGGTATTTAGTTATCATTATAAAAAAGGAAAGAAAGATAATCCCTAGTGATATCCAGGTTAATCATGTTTTATCTATATTACGTATCGATGATTTAATTTTATCTTGTATCTAATTGTAGATTAATATTGTTGGATTTTCCCAATTTATCAACCGAATCGTAATCTTATAATATAATTACTGTCCTCATAAAAAATACAAAGACTAATAATATAACCACTGTATTACAAATTACTTCCATTATTAGGTATAGTGCACATGTATAGGCGAACTCTTTTGTTTCCTCATTCTTATAGTTTGATGGGATGGAATCGGATCAGGCGTAAGACCAACGGCTTTAAGTGCTTTTCACGGCACGGGAATGCCAATTTTGAAAAATGGGCATTTTTCGTGAATTTTGGTAGAAAACCCCAATAAGTGACAACTTTCTGGCCTGACCTGGATATCGAAGACGGGATGACGTGAACATCAGTCGAACTCAACGAGATAATTATAAAATAATATAAAAAACCCACTAAGTAAATGAGGCAGTTTTTACTAATCAGTAGGTAATTGATATGAAAATTTCATTTCATAAGTGCTCCGCATGGAATATTCAATTTCAATATCGTTATGTTCAAACCTTATTGTTATTATAAATATGTACCAACAACATAACAATACAAGTATCTACGTTACCTCAGCAACAATATTTATAATTTATTACATAGTTTTCCAATAAACAACGGTATCTTAAACGTAAGTTTGTATGTTGTGTCGATGGACGATAGTTATCGATAAATATTGCAAAATGTATAGAGAAACGAAGCGGGGGACATTGCAACAGTCCTGTTGTGCAACTTACTTATAGACGGTCCGTTAATAAATGTAGTGGAACCAAACGTTTTCGCTTCGGTGAAACCTTTCCTGTGACCAAACTTTAGTCAGCACTTTAATTTGTTATTTTTCAGTGACCAAACGATTTACTTGAAAATATCAACAATGACTACGTGGTTGGCTTAAGTGCTTCATGTGGGTTCGAATTAGTTAATTGTATATTTATAAAGTCCCCACAATCCAGGTGAGAGAAGCTGCTATGCCCATTGCCACCTAATTGACGTTTGCTTCAATTAAATAGCAGGGCACAAAGCATTACTAGACCTAGACTACCTAGATAAGAATCAGGGTTGTATTTATAGCTTTTCGCTTAGGTTCAAAATAACAAATAAAAATAAATAAAATGAAATTATGAATACGGGTCACATCAATACGGGCAACTGCCAAGAGATGAGGAAAACATATTTTCCTTTTTGAATTGAGGATAAATCTGCGCTAAGGAAAATAAGCGATATCTATCTACTCTAATATTATAAAGATAAAAGATTTGTACTTTTGTTTGTAATGAATAAACTCCAAAACTACTAGAACTATTTTTTGTTTCATTAGTAGAATACTATATTAGCCCCATAAACAGGATGAAAAAAGCCTTGTCATATTTGATATTGTTGGATTGATCTTGACGGGTAATATATTCCTAAGTAGTGCTTAGGATGTGATGATCAAATCATAAGTTGCCCGCCCATAGGAACTCTAAAAAGAAGGGAAACTAGTTTTCCTTCTTATGTCGCTAGTATTATCTAATTAATAGCCGCTTGTCTGCCAATCTATACTATAATATTTAAAGCTGAAGAGTTTGTTTGTTTGGTTGAACGAGCTAATCTTAGAAAGTTCGATTAGAAAAAATATTTTTTTTTGAATAGTGCATTTATCCAGGAAGGCTATAGGCTATATAACATCACGCTATGATCAATAGGAGCGGAGCAGTAGTGTTATGTTGCAAAATCGGGGAAAATATTCCAAATTACTACGCGGACGAAGTCGCGGGCCACCCCTAGTTCTAGATAATTTGAATCAATTAGGTACCTACATATTACATTCATTAACAAAGTGTGCGTTTTAATCTTATTTATTTTATTAACCATTACGTCTACTACAGATAATATAATCAAAGATAGCATAACAAAGGCAGACATTTTTTTTTATTATTAAATTAAAACTATTACAACATGTCTATGCGGATAACAAAAAAACAAAAAAGTACGATAAAGATAGCGCTTAACGACAAGTAAAGAAATAATTTCATGGAACGTTAAAAATTTCATTGTACTTACCTAATTTTTAAATTTACAATCTTTTATAATAATTTAGTTAATTGTTGTATAAAATAATCTTGTCAACTTTTTATGTACTATTTAGGTGGCAAACGAGCATAAGACCCGGCTGATTTTGAGCAGTTACCTTAGTTAGCCCTTTGTACAGTTAACTATACCTATCAAATTGTTATTTTAGACCGTTGTATTTTGCTTTGTGTACAATAAAGAATATTCTATCTATCTTAGCCTATGGACTCACAACACCAGAGGTATCACTCTGGTGTTGCGAGCGTCCATAGGCTACGGTAACTGCTTAATAACAGCTCCGTATGCTTTTTTTCTACCTAAGTATAAAAAAAGGTTGATATAAAATTAAATTACATAAAAGTCTTAATCATAATATGAGGTCACCCTACGTAAAGGAAATAGCTGAGAGTGGCGAGGCGCGAGCGACCAGAGCGGAGCGGAAGTGGCGACCGTTCCCACGGACATTCATCCGTTACTTCACCTCGTCTCAACCTCCCCTCTCCACATCACCTCTACCCCTCATTACTTTCTTGGAAAACCTCACCTTACTGGTTATAACGATACGTAAACAATACTTGTCTCAAAATGTCCTCTACTATTAAACGGCCAGTGTAACAGTAATTATAACCACAGATATAGATATACAATTATAACAGTCGCTTAGTAACAAACAAATGGAATTACACAAGTTTGATCTTGATAGGGACCGTACCATGACATCTTTATAGCGATATATTTTCGATGTTTGACAACACTAAAGCTTAGTAATAATGTTGTCATCTTACGAATTTCAAATTACTTAACATGGACAATAAATCGCTAGAATAACATCATAGTAGGGTCCCGTATCTAAATATAAATGTTTGTGGGGTAGTTAAAAAATAACTTTAGTACCTACACGTGTGGATTCGTCATTGTCCACTCCGCGGAGTGTTGCAGATTTGATCCCCACAAAAAATGCGATTTTTACAAATCATTGTTCTTACATTGTGTCCATGATTTCCATGTTTGTAAAATACCCTGAGATACTGGGTTTATTCTCTACAAGAGTTTAGTAACATTTTAAAAGAAAAAAAACTAGTACCTAAGTGTAAACTTAATAATAAATATTTAAATTAGACCAGATGATGGATAAGCTAATAGAAGCTTTCCGAGTATAAGGATAGATAGAATGTCGGTCAAGGGCGACTCCACCTATCAAGGCGAGAACATAACTACGTCGGAACAAGGGCAATAACTGTGAAAAATTTATAAAGACAACTTAACGAGATAACTACTCATCTGAGCCGGTTCCATAGTACTGGAAAACAAACATATCTAATGATACATTTGGACTGGCCTGTTGGTCTTGTTATAAGTGATGGAGGTTTAAGTCCCACCCAGAACAATTCTTTTGGTAAAACACGAGTCTTCGTTCAGTGTTTAGGTGTAATTTATCTTTAGCAACATTATGTATGTCTAGTAATTGTTTGGTTCACAGACTTGGCTTAGTTTGATATCAGATGACCGTGTCTGATTTCTATATCATTTCAGAAACAATTAGGTAAACATAACATCTATGATGGGGTACAGTGGTGTATGATATTAACGTTTGATTCACCAGCTATGTAGGATTCCATCCATTCACGTGCAATAGAAAGCGAGAAACCTAAAATCTAAAAACTGTACCCATTTGTTATTCAGCTTATCAACTGGACACGAATATGCAATAGGTACTTTTAAAAGTTTTCTTTCACGTAATACAGAAGCCCTTGTCGAAATTGAAGTTCCAAAAATCCCTTCTTAGTGCTCACTTTCGTCATTTATGGAACCGTTCGACGGCTCCTAAGTATACTGAGGAAGGTGATAAAAAGAGCGAATAGTTATATTAAAATTGTTAATACAACCAAGAAAAAATAACTAATCAAAGTGAATTAAATGTTATTTATGGAGATATGAATTTTATTTTTTACAGGTAAATAGGAAATGATTTAATTGTTGTTAATATACTAAAAGTGCAATTCTCAACATTTGTTAGTTGACTCAGTATACTTAGGAGCCATCGCGTTGTGCTAGTTTGTAGCCATCAGTCAGTCAGTCAGGACAAGTATAGATACACTGCTATCATTCGGACTATGAACCACATAATGTTGTTAGTTGTTAAGTTGTCCAGATACACCTTTGATACGTCTAGATACGTCTACATTAGACACATGATACCTCAGCAAACTCCATAACAATGGTGTGGGATAATTCGACTCTTGTTTATATTATCGAACACGATCCGGCGGCGGCGGTCCCGAATAGAATCGATGTCTTTGTCCAGTATATAGCTGCCGCTAACGCCACAACCAGCCACAGGTCCAGCTGATCTCATTGTTTAGTCTACACATGAACAGTTTTAATTCGTAACAAAAACTGATTACAAATTACAACGCAATGTGATTACTCACAACGATTATATTAGTTGTATGTGCGTGTGCGGCTCTTGATAGTGTTAGGTTACGTTTGAGATTATTGTTTGCTCCAAGAAATCTCAAATATTTGACTAGTTCATGTACTACGTAGAAGTATTATAGACATTGTTCATAAAATGTCCACAACATTGCATCGTCCTTTATATTAAAATACAACTACCGCATTAAAGAGAGACTCTACAAACACGCTGCTTCCGAGAGTACATACAGATTAAGAACTACCATTTGTCTCGTACAAATGCACCATACGGTCGTGTATTGGTAAATGGCAACGTAACCACTTAAGCCACTGAATTAACTGCAAAGTGTTGCTTTCTTACGAATATGTCAATATAGTCGAACAAAGTAAATACGGTATAAACTACAACACAACTCAAATACAAACTCTAGTTATAGTTATAACTCGGGCGGTGGTTAGGTGGAACGTCGTGATCGTACAAGTGGACCGGATCTCCGGCGTATGCGCCGGCGCGAGCGGAAGTGCGCAAGACTTCCGCTCCCTCGGGAGTCGCCGTCACGCGTCGCGGCGACTGCGCAACCGTGTCTTACCAACGAGCGGCTTTCACGACACAACAACATACAAAGCCACTAATACTAAATGAGTTTTGAATATGGAAGTCGTTACAATATGGAAGACATTAACCGTTAAATCGAACGAAGCAATCCTTTTTATTTTGCCGCCAAACTCTGTGTCGCTTTATTGGACAGCCAAAAGATTCTTGCTCTTTTATGACAAATACATGCTAACGTTTTTTGTTTTTTGTATAAGTTTTGTGTTCTGGCGAATACCCTCATGTCATAGAATAAATATTGAAAGATCCACACGGGTGGATCCTTTCAGCAGTTAAAAACGATTTGGACCATTGAGGATGAATACAATTCTAAGATGTGCTTAACTGCTTAAGCATTTTTGAAAATTCTGATTGTTTACAAAGTTTTATCTGCCTTGCACGTAGTGTCTAGTGTAACTAAACTAAACTAAAGCACTAAACTATCGAATTTATTTCTCCACGTTGTTTGGCCTTCGTTCACACGTTATTTATTATCGCGATTTTTTGCTAAAAATATTTTATTTACAATAGGTGGCTATTTTTGTAAGTAAGTACACGAAAGAAATCGGAAAAGAAGTTCGCATGCATCCATTTATAAACTTAGCATAGCAACAAATCTACTGATGTTTGCTATTTAAACCACCATAAATTAGACTTTAATCAGCCGACAGTTTAGTCCGTAGCCAAATGAGTATGAAGAATCAATAGTTCCAAATTGATTCTTTAGTTTCAGGATGTTACAAATTGTTGATTACTCATTGCAGGTTCAGTAACGATACTGGACTGTAACGTTACGAAAAATATTGTTCTGTTAATATTCTATTCTATAACGTTATCATTTTATAACGTTAAATATTGCATAAAGGAAATGTTACAAATATCGGAACGATATGAAATAACATTTTGTGTAACGGAACTAAATTCATTTCGTTTTCAAGTCCCTGGTTGCAATGTGCACACTTGCATGCATCGTCATACTAATTAAGACCCTGGTTAATCTAACGGCCGGTATAAAGACTCCAATTTGCAGGGTTCTATGTGTTATCGCTAAGAACTTAGAATAATATACATAGGTACTAGATACACAGTCCGAGATCAAAAAATGACGGTTTTTAAGTGGTGAAAATTGACAGACCGCGAATGACCGAGCGTGTACAATAACAGTTTTAGGCACACAGTGATATCGCAGCACACACACAACGAAATCGCGACGCGGGGCCACATAAACTAAGCTTGTCAGTACAGTACGGGAGACTCAATCTAGTATGTATAATAATATAATCTAAGGTAAAGGGTGGCAAACTAGACTGCAGCGGGTGCAGCTCTCATGCTGGTAAACGCCGCTCATGAACTTTGTCAATGCAGAGGACAAGCTACTGACAACCGTAAAATGAGTGCTCTCTTTAAACCTTGTTTCAAGAAGGACATGTCGTAGCGCTCGGAAAACACTGCAGCAAGTAGTATTTTCAGAGCCTACACGACCGTGAAAGAGAGAATGAAGGCTGGAATCTTAGCTCTTAATCCCATACATTTGCTTCGTTGACTTTTCGATTCGACTACCGTTTATGCCACTTGTTTAGAGGGGCAGAACAGAAAAGTATATACTATATATGCTAAAGCATTAGCTTGTCATTTTTCTGAGGTTTTATGTTGAAAGTCTAACATTTGAATCTATGAAAAGATAATAACCAAAGTCATTTATTGAATGACGTCCATCAAAACATTTTGGTCTTTTTTATAATTGAAAATTGTATTATTAAATATTTTTAGCATTTTGATAAACTTGATGAATTTGAAAATAACATAATATGTTTAGTAGCTTTAAACAAATAAAATAAATAAAGTGTAAATTATGACAGACATAATTGAAGGATCTTCTGATCGACTACCTCCAAATGTGAGTACAAACGTTCATGGAAAAATCAGTGCAGCTCAGGTGATTATTATTATTTTTTTAAATAAAATAATAGATGATTATCCTTACTAATATTATAAATGTGAAAGTTTGTAAGAATGGATGGATGGATGGATGGATGTTTGTTACTCTTTCACGTAAAACTAGGTACTGAACGTATCTGGATGAAATTTGGCACAGAGATAGATTATGGTCTGGAATAACACATAGGCTGCTTTTTGCAGCGATAACCGAAATCCACGCGGGCGGAGCCGCGGGCAACAGCTAGTTATTTATATAATTTAATTAGCTTTCGCCCGCAACTTCGCCCGCATGTGGATTGTACATGCGGGCGAAGTTGCTTTATGAATGAAAACAGTTGTTTTACCGTAGGTACATTTTTCCTGGCTAAAAAGCCTATGTGCTAAGCCAGGCTATAATCTATATATTAAATTTTGTTTTGGCCTGATTGAGTAACAGACATCCATCCATCCAAACTTCGCTTTTATTATATTAATATACGAGTAGATTACAACACAAATTAAATACCTGTAGATAGATGGAAATATAGATTTAATAACTGTTAATTGTTCACCAAAATACATATTGCTTATATAACAGTACATTTTTAGTTTGTAACCATGTGGTTATAACAAACTAAAAATATATAGGTGTACTTAATTAAATCTTCCATTCCATCAGGTATCGGTGAGAGTTTTGGTAATAGATGAAAAACATAACGTGGTGAGCCAACCGCAGTTAGTAGATGCAAGTCCACTGCCTGAACCAAAACCAAAGTATCCATTAATTTTATCTTGGAGTCCATCACAGTTAAATTTTTATTTATATGAAGAACCTGTCGAATGCAAACTCTGGTAAATATAAAAAAAATCTTATAACGATTCGAATATTAAAAAAATCTTATAAAAAAATCATATAACAATTTTTCTGTAACGATAAGAATTAGACCTTTTACGAATCAGCCATTTGTCGAATAAGGCATTTGTAGAATGCTAGGCGTTTTGGGCATTAATTGACTGAGCCATCCAACCAAGAACCGAACCATGTTAAATGTCAGACTATATGAGGTAATAGATAAAGTAGACATTTTACGAATTTCAAATCAATGCCTGAAATAAATTGCTATAAAGACGTCATGGTATGAAATCATTTTTGACTACACTTGTGGTAGTGCTTAGTAGTAGTAGGTGGCGAGGTGACGACCCTATGTGTTGGGGTAACACATAGGGTCGTTACCTCGCCACCTACACTGCGCTGAGTATTTTTGATTTGATTGGTACACGATACAAAATTTTATATTTTAATTACGAAGACTAACAAGGGTATGTTTAGTCTATGAATTGGTGACAATCCTAGTAATATTTCATCTGAGCGTCTCCGTACTTCGAACGGCACACTAAAAGTCCCGAGTGTTAAATTTTAGTCGCTAGATACAGAATATCTCAAGTTAGCCACAAACCACTCTGCAAAAAAACTATATGTAAAAAAAATCTCACATACTTTAAAAAAAGTGTTTATTCTTTATTTATTCACAGGACTTTTGTTAATAACATGTCAGTCCTATTATAACAAACCATTAACAAATAAATACCTTATATTTACTAAGATATAAGTACTAGAGTTAGAACACATTTAATTATTTTTGCTATCTCCGAATTAGGTGCCGATAAAATATTATGTACTGAACCTAAGTGACACTTAAATTCGGCAGGATTTGGAATAGTACTCCACGTTCTATCTATATGCAATGTTGTGGATTATGGGACGACACTTCAAGGCTCGGTGCTAGTTGGCTTACTGGACCACGCACAAGATTCTTATTATCCCCAGGATTAAAGGCACAGTTATTCGTTCGTGCAAAACCTCAGCCGGAGGCACCGATCCCATCAGCACATTCTTCTCTACAGATAGCTGCTTCTCATTTGAGAGATCAAGTTACAGGGTACTTTATGATACCAGTGAACACGTGTTTCTTAAAATATGAACCGCCCCCCAACGTCGGTTTAGGCGAATAGTTATTAAGTAAATTATTTATTTAAAATATTAAAACTTAATCAAATTAATTGTCTTTTTTTATTAATATAAAAAAACATTTCTCTTACTATAAAGAGGAAAGATTTGTTTTCGTTATTTTTGTTTATATTTTTGTCACGATTTAACTCAAAAACGACTCGAACGATTTTACAATTTCGTTTACCAATAGAAAGCGATATTATCATGGGGTAACACAGGCTATATTTTATTTAAAAACAATCCGCCGGCTGATTCTCTAAGAAACAGCGATCGCGAACTGACAGTTGTGATTGCTCGGTTACGACACACAAGATTGCTAAACATCAAAAAGGCTCGGTTTTCGCTCCTACGGAATACCGATTTTCAATCTGACAGCCTGATTTCGCTCCGTTTTCGCGGTCGCTCGGTTTTCGCTCTTACGGAAGACCCCTGCGCGTTCCCTATGAAAACTAAATAAATGTCGACCTGTGCGAAGCCGGGAATGTGTCGCTATCTGTAATATGTACTCGTATGTAGGACCGGGTATTGTAGCGCGATTTAGGCCTACGTCCAGCAGTGGACTGAAACAGTTTGATTGATCGATAATAAGTACGTATATAGAAATTAAGAAATATGTATGTTTACCTAAACATAGTCTATTTCTGGATCAGATGGCTTTACGTGAATTGTTCCAAGATATAAAAAATAACTCTGTTTACACATCTAAATCGTTAAAACGTTTTTGGTTAAGTTAAAGACTTTGCTTGAAGCCTAACAACGGCTACTCTGGATGTTTAAAGTAGCCGTTCTTAAAAATGTCGTATAATTACTCTTAAACAAATTCTGTCTGGAAATTCTTCATTCAGAATGGAAATAAATTCATAGAAACAGGTTTTTCTAATCCGGATCCCATTGTATCACAATTGCTAAAGATTCGATATTTTTATGTGATGATGACACTGTATACTGTATAATAAACCGATGAAACTAGTTATAGCTACATAAAAATGTCCAGGACGGTGTTATACGTATACATAACTAGCGGCTCGTCCCGGTTTCGTACGGTTGGACATTTATTTAGTTTTTATAGGGATCCCGTAAATATTTTACAATAAAATTTAGCCTATGTTACCCACTAATAATGTAGTTTCCTAATGGTAAAATATTTTTTTTTAATCGGTCGAGTTGTTTATGAGTAAAATCGTAACAAATAATAATCAAATATTTCCTCTCTATAATACAAGTTTAGATAATACTGTTTTTATCTTCCTTCATCCATAATACTACTGTCATTTAAAATATTTTAACCAAGTATCTAATTCACTCGTAAGATACTAATTTATATACCTAGAAACATAATTTATACTCCCCTCTTAATAATTCTACGGGGGAAATCCGGACAACACCAAAGGAATTAATATTAAGATCAAGAATTTCCTTGTTTGATGTCCGATAAACTATTCATATAATTTCCTCATCACTTACGTCAATCGTGTCGTATATCTTGAGATCGTCGCACGACTTGGAATAACAATCGAAATTAATCAAGAATTGAGGATCGTCGGCGTAACGAAACGTGTGTATGGGTAAGCTTTATTGTAGTGACGTGCTACTTCTCAATCAATGCCCGCCGTATATTAGGCCTAATAACCTCGTAGGTGACTCATTGCCTTTGTCCTGCTCCTGAAGCATAAATATAAATAAACTATGATTATTACCGAACACGTTTTCAGATGTTTCATCACCACATTCACGGCGGACCTTATTTTTAAACTTGTGTGAAATCCGTGGGTGTAGTATGAACACTGTGTTTGCTTCCGAACAATAAAGTAAGTATAGACGTGTTACAAAAATACCTGTATTAGCGCACACAAATTCCTTCTTAATCTAAACTATGCTGCCCACGTATTTAGCTGTCTAAGCAGGTACGTACACTACGGTACAATATCTTACTGTAAGTAGCTCAAGATTCTAGGTCTACTAATATTATATCGCTTAAGAGTTTGTATCTTTGACTGCGCTTATCCGAACGCCTATTACTATAATTTTTAAAATTTTACACTAATAAACCACTAATTAAGAGCTCGTAGCTAAGTGCTCATATATCTATAGATCTTGTGGTCTGTTCGTACATAGGTAACTATTTTTACTAAATCTCATCTAGACCTCTTCATGCCTTTGAGAGCCTTTGGTCCTTTATTCTTCGTTATTATTTGGCGTTAAGTGTACTCAATTTCTGTCCATTGTCCGACAGCAAATACCGGAACCAGGGGTGGAAGGAAAAAGAAGTTAGCAAGGCAGACAAGCTAGTTGAAGATATAACGAGAGCTGTTTATAAATTACTACCAACTATTTTTGTATTTAATGTTGATTGTCCTCTGAATAAAATTATTTGTATAGTTCCTACGAGCCGCAACAGCGCGAGAAATAGATTTTACGAGTGCGTGTGGCGCGATATTTACGTGTGTTTACATTCAGACGATTTTATAGGCGCAACGACACCGTCATGTGCCATATTAACATATAAGGAGCACTTTAGCACCATTGCGTTATTACGTAACTGCTACGTTTAACTGCCGTACGCATACCATACGGGATCCAACTATCTTTAGTACTGAAAGTCAATTTTAATTGGCAGCGTCAGAACACTTGACATTATGAGGTACTAGCTGTTGCCCGCGGCTCCGCCCGCGTTGGTGTCGGTTATCGCTGCAAAAAGTAGCCTATGTGTTATTCCAGACCATAATCAATAGTCAAATATCATCCAGATTCGTTCAGAAGTTTTTACGTGAAAGAGTAACAAACATCCATCCATCCATCCATCCATCCATTCTCACAAACTTTCACATTTATAATATTAGTAAGGATAGTAGACCAAGCAAGCTGGGGAAGCATCTTACATTACAGAAGACCACAGCCAAATAACTGTACACAATGTTATAGTGTGTAGATGTAGGTATTCTTGTGCGTGAGTATAGATAAGTCTAGAGATATTTTTTTAGTTTTCGTCAGCCATAACACAAAAATGCTTTTTTTTTGTCAACATCTCCCGCACTAGAAAGCAAGCTCTGTTTTGCGGGGGAGTTTACAAACATACAATTAACGGACACAAATTACACCCAGACTCAGAACAACTCTTTATGGGTCACACAAAGTTTTGTCCCTGTGCGGGAATCGCACAGCAGGCGCATACTGCACGCACTGGACCACCAAGGCAGTCAAAGCTTATGTGATAGTTATGTTAGTTAATGCCGACTATGACTAAAGTCACAGATTACTAAATAGTTACTACCTAACTATTTAGTAATCTGTGACTTTAGTCAGTTTGACATCTATTCTGAAACGCCATACATTCATTGGCATGTAACGGGCCGTATGCTTGTCACCTAAGTAATATTAAAAAAAAACTGGTGGTACGATATGTAGGGTAGGCAACGAGCGATGCAGGTATTGCAAACGCCTATAAGCTTTGGTACTTGCTTACCATCATATGGGTTGTCATCGTAGTAGTATAGATAAATACTTACTTAATAGAAAATCTATTGTTCACGGTCAATACGGGCACGAGGAAGTGCATTACTTTTCCTCCATTTTATTTCTGATTCATTTCGTTGAAGGTTTCAAGACAGTAGGTTTAGGTTTTACCGGGGCTCTTGAGTATCAGAGCTGAGTGGATCAAAATGTTTCAACTACCTAGACATACTGTACAGCTTAAAGATTGTCTCGTTTACTGTGTACGGACAGACTTTATGCTAGATGCATAAAGTCTGTCCGTATCTATCTTGTTCTATATAGTGAACAAATTTAATAATAACAAATAATAAAGCCGACTTCAAAAAACAACACAAGGCACCAATACACTTATTGAAGTTAGTGTAAAGTCAAGTTCTGCTTACTGCTGCGCTTTTTCTGTGTGTCGATATAATAGAGCAGCTCTTTAGTGCTCATTTAGGCAATTTTAATCAAAGAATCGTTATAAAATACTTAATATGTTGTTCAAAAGTTATAATATGTTATTATTTTAATTACACTTTAAGTCAGCTTTGTCTTTTTTGCAGATTAAGATAAGATTAATATGATAAAAACGGGACTAAAATTAATATTCTCATAAAATAATTCAGCTAAACTGCAAACATCTGTGTTCCCTTCATCGAAAATAACGAATAGTGATGACGTAAAATAAATATAGATATTTATTTACATGACATGTGCATAAAAGTTAATGACATACAATTGTGCATACAATTTTTAAGGATTTGATTATGCGATTAATTTTTGATTTAATTTGAAATTCGTTAGGGGTCAACTTTATTTCATAGTATTGATCGAAATTCAAATGCTACTAGGACGTCAAGGTACGGCATTGAACCTACCTTAGGTACCTATTTTATTCTTTAGTAGATACTAGCAGATCTATACATCAGCTTTTTTCTGAGAAATCTTTATAGAAATGGGAAATAGTAGTGTGAGCAAATTGATTTAGTTAGTAGTACGCGTCGTCGCCGTCGCCGGCGAATAATCAGTAGGTTCAGCTACAAGGCTTCCGGGTGCTGATTGATACTGATTGATATTGATTCGTCTACGTTCTTATGATTCGTTCTTATCGATCGTCTGTGCCCAACTCCTCACTTGTATGGTACCATTGTATACTTTAGCATTTCATTATAATATAGTATATACATACAAAACACGTATATCATCACGCCCGTCTCCTATTGGGGTAGGCAGGGACTATGCTTCGCCAATTGTTTCGATGCAGACATACTTCATTAAAATATACCTACATACATAAAAATTATTTAGGTAAAAAGGTAGAAATAGCACAGAGCAGTAAATTGACAGTCAACCGTAATGGGTCGACAGTCAGTCAATCCGTGACCACGGTCGGTGCAATTCGACCGAAATTTTGGGTAACAAAAAGGTATGAAAACCATCAAAATATTACGCGATATAGACCCGTTGTCCATTATAGTAATAATGTGAAAGTTTAAAAGAATTTAAAGTAAATAGTCTTAGGCATTATCAAAGACCCAAGAAATGGACTGTAGTCAACAACAACAGTGGCGCTCCTTGATCCATCCAATACTTCAGTAGATCATATAACCTTTATAAATTCTGTCTTATAACATCAATGTCGTGAGACAATATAATATTGTGACATTCTTTGAAATACCGCCGTCTCACCTATTCAGTTATGTTCAAAGACGTTTTATTATTGTCGTCGGTTCGCCTCTTCTTTATTAATACCTAAATACATAACATAAAACGATTTCAACAATTTAATTTCACCGTTGCTTCTGATGTTCTATTCGGAACACGAATTATCGACTCGGTTTGATCCCACGCCCAAAATAAAATATCATATTTCCTGTCAGACGCAAGCTTCAGTATTCGAGTGGGTTTTTTTTCTCCATTTTTTTCAGGCCACTAAGTTTTTTAAGGAACTGCATCGCACATGTTTGTTCAATATATAACTACGCGTCTCTATACAGTTTTTTTTTGTGTTTAACGCGGATATTTAACTTGTTTCTATGCAGTTAGAAGCTATTATAAGCTTTGGTTGAATATTTAGAATTTAGTTTTTATAGATTAAGTACAGGAAATAATCAGTGGTATGTTGGTTTACTTGATTAACTGACCCTGACTGCTTAGCTGAAGTGAGTTTGATTGCCACCCAGCATCTTTGTGTGATGAGCACTGGATTGATCTGGAAAAATATTGTCAGGTTTAAGAAGTTTTCAATAGCAATTTAGATAGTAAGCCGTTATAGGTAGATACCCTGATGTAGTTAGTAGAGCGCTGCGGCGGCGGCGTGACGCCGTTGCGTCGCGTTGCGTCGGCGTCAATCCCAAGATTGCAAAAAGCAAGTCGAGCTTTAATAATATGAAAGGATAATAAATATCACAAAGATTAATAGCATAATTACAAACTATTCAATAGTTAAAACCATGTTTATTCACATCACTCGGTCCTGAGCTGACCTTGTCCATCAGTTGCCGATGTTGATAATAAACATACACAATTTTCGACTCTAAGTATAGCTTTTTATGAATTAGTTCTGAACTGCTACCTACTCAGTCTAGACAGCCGAACAGCTGGTGCACGAACAGCTAATTAATGATGTCATAGTAACAAAATGCTTATTAATGTTTGTAACAACCAGTAATGAATTCAATGACGTGATTTCACAATGAATGATCAGTATATATTGCATCGATGCTGATGTTAGAAAGGTAGGGCACCATACAAGTGAGCAATCCCGACTGTGGAAGGACATTCAACCTTACAGAAGACCACAGCCCAAGAAACTACACACAGCGTTGTACTTAGTTGTGTGTTCCTGTGTGTAAGAAACGGTCTCCAAGGCTCATTTAGGGATTCGTTTTTAACATAAAAGGTTTTCCTATCCCATTCACCATCACAAATCCCTGGTGGTCTTTTTGAGAATCTTTCCTTATGAGAATAAACGGGTTATACCCTGTCCTCCGATCGGGACTCCGGTTGGTAGGAGGAGCGGCTAGAATATTATTTCCCACATCTCCTATTGAGCATCATATTCATATTTATCCGTTTAAATTAGGTCAGCAACACGTAAATGATATCTCTGGTATTAAGGCTGATTACGTAGTCGTATGCTTGTTTGCTACCCAATGACGTGATTTCCCAATGAGTGATCAGTATATTAGTTGCATCGATGCTGCCGTTAGACGAGTTGAAAAGCGTGCTCATGCTTAGCGGTGTGGTGTATTACAGGTGTTGCGCTGCTTCTCACGGCCGGTTCCGCGCGGCTTGCATAACGGCCTGCGCCCGCGCCGGCACCGCGCGCCGCATGCACACGTAACGCGCCGTAACACCGCACATTATGCATGTAGGGCGCATGTCGAAGACATAGACGTGTCTTAGATCGGCTAGCTGTATAAAACAATCATTTGTTTCTATGACAAATCGCAATGTTCCCTTTTAGCACTTTTTAAACACATGGCGGAATGTAAGGTATCGAACAGTTAAAGTTGATACGGATAAGGTATGCAGAAAGCAATTACGGTCGAATTTAGACCACCGGGTGACCTCTAGTATATATATATTTTTTGAACCCCTTTTTAAGAACATTGCGGAGTGTAAGATTTGGCATACTTGAAAGTTTTTATGGAGAAGGAGTGCAGAAAGCTAAAATTACGCTAATTAAAGGATCTCTAGTTAAAATCGTATATGTCGTGGTAAGTATGTAATTTCGTAATTTCTCTTCGTATGTTCAGCCACCAAAAGCGATATCTTTTATACATTACACCTTAAACCGTCTGCAATGGATGAAAATCAAAATGGTCAATGTCTTACTGCACATGCCATTCATTCGCTAATTAAAACTACTGCGCCATGTGTAAGTATCTGATTTCGTCCAGCAGCTTTTACCTTCAGGTAGTCAACTCCTGATAACGATGACAATTTTAAAATACTTTTTCATCCAAAGCATTTGCACTCATCTGCCTTTTGTGATGCTACCACAAAAGCTTGTCCGCGTGTCAGGTTACAAATGAATAAGAAGATGACGTGGGCACGAGACAACGCAGATCGCCCTGTCAGATACATGCTCGAATCTCGCCTCCATCAACAAAAGATCAAATTCCGTGATTGGAGTCGAATGCACCTATTTTACGGAAGCGGTAGGCGCCAGCTGCCTTCGAGGTATCAAATACCACAGATAGAGGCTTCCTTAATAAGAAAAATGTAACGCGAACTGACGACGTATAACTTTGAAATGTTTTCACGCTAAATCGAACCGAGACAGTGCCGTCTTGTAATCTACACCGGGAACGTTTGAATGATCGCTTTGAAAATTTCTTTAGTACTCTTTTCATGCGTTGGTTATAGTGTTTTGCAGTAACTTATATTGGAATCAAATGTCTTGATTGTTTCACCATAGCAACATACTATACAATACGTAGGTACTCTTAATATAATTACCATATTATACTTAAGCTTAAGAAATGAAGTACCGGACCATTTAGCTGATATTCATGTCTTAAGCCGGATTTAAGATTATTATGAATCTAACTTAACTATAAAATTACAAAGATTACAAATTAACGATTTAGATTTTTTTAAAATATGCATACATAAAAGACATGCCTGGTTCTCAGAGAAGTAGTTTTCAAACGATTTTGAAACGTATGCCTAATCTATACTAATATCACAGTATAAGGACTTTTTCTAATAAAGGGTTCTTTACACTGTGCTAATATTATAAAGCTGAAGAGTTTGTTTGTTTGGTTGGTTTAACGCGCTAATCTTAGAAAGTACTGGTTAATTTGTAAAAATATTTTTTTGTTGAATAGTGCATTTACCCAGGAAGGCTATAGGCTATATAACATCACGCTGTGATCAATAGAAGCGGAGCAGTAGTGAGATATGTTGCAAAAACGGGGAAAATATTTCAAATTACCACGCGGTCGAAGTCGTGGACGACCCCTAGTTACCTATATGAGCACTGGACCTGTATGTACTCATGAACAAGAACACAACAGCTGTACCACTGTGTAGCTATCGCTCGTTCCTCGTAGTTACCCCAGATGTGACACCAGTGTAACTATGAGGATTACCCTGTTCCTATTGGTACAACCACGAGGTATTGACTCGTTATCGATGCAGGGAACTTGGCGTACAATAAATAGTCTTTTAGCTTTCTTCTGTATTGTGAATGACCTTCCCCAATCGATTAATAATCGATTCTTGCGTTGCCCAGCCTCTTTTATAAACTTAAGAATTTCTACACTACTATTAATATCGCCTAATCTATATAAGATTATATAAAACCTTATCATGTTTATTAAGTATTAAGCCGTCAAGCAAATAAGAATCGATTAGTATGACAATCTTTATTATAAATTATTATGTGACGTCACATATCAATTTACGTATTATACAATCATAGATATGACATATTGTTTTGATACATTTTCAATAATTTAATCTGTTTTTATACTACTTAAGTGACAAACAAGCATTCGGTTCGCCTGATGGTAGGCAGTTACCGTAGCCTATGGACGGTTTCAATACCAGAGGTACCGAACATTTACGTGTAGCCGACCCAAAAATAAAAACCAGGGTTTAGGGAAATTCCCTGATTCCATTCCATTCCCTTCTGTACGCCAGTGGTGCCATACCTCTATTTACATTGTTTATGCAAAAGAATTTACTACCTTGTTACAACCTCGTAGGTAGATAAATACCTATACTTGTTTATTAATTCCATTCTTCTTCTCTGCCTTGTTCGTCTAGTGGTCGTTGAATGCGACTGCTGATCACAAAGTACCGGGTTCGATTGCCAGATCAAGCCAAAAATGGATATTTAGTTTGTCTGTTAAGAAATTCACAATAGATGCACGATATTTGAAAATTGGCGATGTTTGCACCCCCGTGCCTAGTAGCAGTAGTCTTAAAACACATAAAGCCGTTGGTTCTATGCGCATGATCTCGCTCTTCGGTCGTGTCAAATTGCTGTCCCGTCGAGCTCTTTATAATAGCAACCCATATATGTCCCACTACACAAAAAGAAAAGAGAGAGGTTTTAGGCCTTAATTCACACACGCTGGCCTAATGCGGGTTGGTGAATCAGACATGTCTTTAGAATTTCTTCTAAGACATGTGGATTTCCTTATGATGTTTTCCTTCACCGTTAGCAGATGGCGAATCATTTGATTAGTATAATATATAAACTCCACAAAGTGAAATTTACTTTGGTACTGTCAAGCTCTTTAAGGAGTGAATTTCTAAAAATGCTCTCTTAGTGGATGCTAACATTATTAAAAAACCTATGATCTAAATTTCTGCTTTCTGGACTTAGTAGTTTTGGCTGTGTATTACATATTTTAATATATAGGTGGTTTAAAATACGCGGTGCGTCAGTTTCCACAAAGGATTGGCAACAGAAAACATAATTATAAGACTAAGACGCCTGTCAAAAGGTATTAAACGATGCTTGAAATTGACATTGATGCAGTCTTTAATAAATCTTTGAACTAAATTAACGTAAAAAACATAGTCGATTATAATCTATACTTTATAATAACATATTATAAAGCTGAAAGGTTTGTTTGTTTGAAGCCCTAATCTCTGAAACTACTAGTAGGATTTGAAACAATCTTTTTGCTAGCCAATTTCTTGATAAAGATAAAGCTATTAAATATCCTTACTATTATTATAAATGCGAAAGTTTGTAAGAATGGATGGATGGATGGATGTTTGTTACTCTTTCACGTAAAAACTACTGAACGGATCTGAATGAAATTTGGCACAGAGATAGATTATGGTCTGGAATAACACATAGGCTCCTTTTTACAGCTATAACATCTACGCGGGTGGAGTCGCGGGCAACAGCTAGTGACTCTATAATCCCCTTGGGTTCCAGTTGGAAAACAGCGCTAAGATATTGTGCTTGGTAATATGGTGAGCTATTGACGCCCGTCCCGGCTTCGCACGGGTGGGCATTTAGATAGATAAATAATTCTTTATTGTACACCATAAGATAAAACAAAACAACTAATGTTAGATACATAAGACATTCATTTAGTTTTTGTGATTCCTTAATTAAAAAATATATATACAGCCTATTTATTATTTATTTATTTTACACTTTATTGTACACCACTATAAATTACACAAAATTAAACTTATGCTACAGAGTACAGTACAATGGGCGGCCTTATCGCTAAAAGCGATTTCTACCAGCCTATGTTACTCGCTGATGATTTAGCTTTCTTTCTACGAGTATAGGTGAAATATTTTTCCCTTTTTAGATAATAATAATTTCTTCTTTATATGGAGTACTACCGTGCCCAGCAGTGGGACGTTTATGGTTTAAGATGATGATTAATATTAACGTGCCAAATAAAGTTATTTTCTTGCTTTCCTCACACAGGACGAAATCCAAAATTTAATGCGGGTAAAACTGCGGGAAACAGGTAGTGCAAGATATGACTATGGTATTAGTAATACGTGGGTGAGTCACACACTTAAATCTCGAGTCGATGTGTATTGTCCGACGGCATAATGCCAATCACTGTCTTATCTCTGATTCATATCTAATATAACGCTTTGTATATCGGAAGCATTTGTAAATAATAAGCTGTGGTAGCCGAATTAAAGAGCAACTGACTTTTACACTGGTGTGACTTTGATCCCATTGGTACTGCCAACTGGGCTCGAACTCACTCTGATCCCATTGGTACTGCCAACAGCTGGGATCGAACTCACTGAATTTCTTCTCTGTGAATTTCATTTTGTGTGCATAAGAACCTACCAATCAAATGATTAACCATCTGCTTACGGGGTGTACGAAAACATAATGAGGAAACATATGTAAAAGAAATTCTAAAGACATACCGATCCACCAACCCGCATTAGGCCATCGTGTGCGTACCCCTAAGATCTGAAGAAAAGGAGATCCGTGCCGTGGTAATTAAGTAAAAGAGACTGGTCTCAATTATTTTGCCATTTTTCTCAGCCCTCTCAACGAATCTGGCCACTGGAACTGGACAAAAGCAAATATTACTTAACATTTTTTTTAATTGCATCAAACCAGTCCTATTACCTCAAAATAAACTTATATTTAACAGATTTCTTAAGGTAGGTAGATAGATAGATTTATTGTAGGTTCACCAAGTACCTAACAATTTGCCTTAATGATAATATAGGTAATATTTCGTCTAGTAACAATGCTATCTGTATATCTAATACTTGATTGATAGAGACAAATTATATCAAATAAGACTCATACGTATTTCGTAGAAAAGTAGGCGACATACAGCTACGTCATCCTTGTATTATTCAAAATATACCTAATATCGGTCGACGACTTGTTTGTCGACGAGGTAGTCTATGTAAACAATTATGTTCTTACTCCAGACCATAATCTATCGCTGTGCCAAATTTCATCCAGATCCGCTAAGTAGTTTTTACGTGAAAGAGTAACAAACATCCATCCTTCAATCCATCCATCCATTCTTACAAACTTTCGCATTTATAATATTTGTAGGATATATATTAATTGCAATATTTTAGAATTGTTACCAATGTTACCTATAGCAAGTAATACGTACCTGGATATCGCACTAGCGCGTAAAATTTGTTGCCGTCAACAGTAGCTAAATAAAATTGATAAATAACAACTTATTCCAGCTTATTCTTTTGGTACTTGTTCCTACTAACGCTAGATTATTCTTACTGTTTAAAATATAAATAATATTGTTCGGAAACAGCTGAAGTTCGAATAAGATATCCAAAGATTGCCACAAAATTAGGTTCTTATCCAATGTTGTTTATCGGCTACCCGCGACCTTTACCAACTCATCAGTCCAACTTCTTGGAGGCCTCTGCCCACGCTTCTTACATCTAACTTGCAATAACTATACTCCAGCACTTCTAGAGCCTCTATAATAGATTCAAATATCGCGCCGACTAAGAGAAAGCTGGACATATATTTTTACTCTAAAATGTTACTGAAATCACTTATCTATAAAATGCAATTTTATCTGTATTCTGAAAAATGAAGTTAAAGAGGAAGGGGCGGAAGTCCCATGACCGGATACATGGGGGGTTGAAAGGGAGGCTGGAGGGAACATCCGTATCCGGCGTTCTTGCCTTTCCGGCCTTTTATTTCCGGTTCACTATCGCTACGATTTTCTCTTCTGCGCGCTCAAGAGTAAAAATAATATGCGAAAATGTTATAAAAACCTTAGCTTTTATTGTTCGTTGACATATATTTATAATATATGTCAACTATGGTTGACCTCTTGTGATAAAATGTCTTAGAAACTCATTCATATATATGTAGATACATAATTATATACTTACCAATATTATTTTAAAGCTGAAAAAGCGCTAATCTCGGGCAGTACAAGTGACATTTAAAAAAATCTTTTTGCATTATAGCACTATTACTATAAAGTATTCTGTGCTATATGGCCCAATCATGCTAACATCATGCTCTGACCCTCAGGAGTGAATCAGTGGTCAGAAACGTAGTAACACGTAACAAAATCAAATTTAACATAAATGATCACTAGGTAAAGCTATAATATATCAATTATAAGTTTGTAATACGTTATTCTCTGATGTATTTTGAATATAACATAAATGAACCTATTGTTTTATTTATTATTAATTTATCTAACCGTTATAATGTCCGTGAAGTCCCTCGCGACTCGCGATATGTGTCATAGTGCGGGATGTTATATCTCGCACTATAGCATACTAAGTTATTGGGAATTTCCTCTGCAACAATTATCTTGGTGAGGAAATTCCCGTTTCCGTCCTGTTCTTGCAAACGTGCTATCACCTATACTTATCGCAGAAATGTAACTTGCATCATAACATCTAAGTATAATTTTGTTTTACAATTTCTATCAGCACCGGACATATTACATCATCCTGTTTTACGAATCCTAGTTAGGGACTAGAAGACTTGAACAATTTTATTTTAACTAATTACACCCTTTTTTTATTTATTTATTTAAACTTTATGCACAATACATTTGATGTACAAAGCCGGACTTTATACCAGCGGCATTTTTTTCTTCCTTTGAGTGATGCAGAGAGAAAACTATTTTATTGAAGCAAGCTATTACTTTTAGATCTTTCTCACAGGAGTTCATCCTAATTAATCGATACGATGAGTAACAGGTGGCTCTCCATAACATCCTAAGTACTAAAGGCACCAAATGCTTAACTAATGATAACACGTATCTACGTCTGGATTCATATAAGTGTAGTCATGTGCGAGAGAAAATATATTTAAAAGGAACACTTAATGATTAGCTAAAAAGTCTTCGATCATTTAGCATTTAATTGAGAGACTGTACAATCTGGTTCCACTGTGCCGTGTCATTGAGATGTCCTTTATTTTTGTCCTCATTATAAATGTGATGTTGCACGTGTGTGTATGATTGGATGTATGGGTGTATGTAAGCGTGACAGTTCATGGGATGAGTGACGAGACTCCCGTAGAGTCCGGGAGAGAGACGCGCCGCGCACCGCGTGAGGCCTTCCGTAAAGGAACTCCCAATATGAATACTGTTTATTTTTTAAATAGAATAAAAAAAACGTGTACTAAATATGGATTCGTTATATTTTTATAGAAAATTTATACAAGTTTCCAAAGTTTTGGTGTTTGCACTGAATTTTGGCTTACGTTAGTAGATACTATTATTAGATACCAATCTGTAATTGGGGTATGCCAGTTATTATAAGAAAGAGACAACGTTGATTGACTTTGAATAAAACGTTATTGAAACATTAGGGTCAGGCAAATATTTCGTGATTTATCTAATCATTATTATGTTAGTGCATCTATCATATACTACAATTTCCTCTTGAATAATGACAGTAATACCTAAGTATTGTATTATCTTTTTTTTGGTTGACTTTTATATTTTATAGCATCAGCGGATTTTGATGATTTTTATACTATTTAAGTGGCAAACAAGCCCGCCTGATGGTAAGCAGTTACCGTAGCCTATGCACGCTAGCAATATCTGGGGCATAACTCGCTTTAGGGTCGGTTCACATCTGACGGAAAATGCGTCGCGATTAATCGGTCGCGTAACGCCAGAACAGGCAAATGTATAATAAAACATTCAACCTTTCACACTTAACCGACGATCCGTTAGTGCATCGAGCATACAAATAGACGCGATCGATGATACGCTCGACGCATTTGCCGTTAGATGTGGCCAAAAAAATTGTTACGCACTGGAACACCACTATGAGTAGGTAGTTTATATTTGGCTTGGTCCTCTGTAAGTAAGGTTACTTCCTCCTCTACATAATCGGGCTTGTTCGCTTGTATTGCGCCCTACCTCTCTTAAATTTAAAATAATATTTCTTATGACAGATATGTAACCACACAGGAGAACCCTCGGCAACTTGCTAGTTTGGTAATATGTTTTACAATTTGTGGTAGGTATCATAATACGGTACTTGAATCCATTTTGATTAGTTATTAATATTATTTGTATTAATAAAATGGCTATAAACATTCGTAAGTATATTATGCTTAGTAATCTCATAGTAAGTTTAATGTAGTAAGATTTAATGGCTACTACTTTCCTAATAAAATTGAAATTTTACGACTTTTAAATGTAAACTAAGGTATTTAGTATATACCTACTGATGGACATATAAACTACATAAAAATACAAAATGACTTTCAAATAGATACATTTATCCAATATGCAAACATTACCAGTACTACTAGTATTATATTATCTGTGCCAGTACCTAATGAAAAACTGTCTCCGCCCGCGCCCTTCTGAAACAGGCGAATGTCTATGTGTATAGAGGTAGAGGTAGGTATGTATGGACTGACATAAACTGATTAATTGAAGCAAAGGCTGATAGTTTGAAGAAAGGAGTTATAAGGTTTTTAAAGGGTCGGCAACGCGTGAGTGACATCCCTGGTGTTGCAAACGTCCATAGGCTACGGTAACTGCTTACCATCAGGCGGGCCGTATGCTTGTTTGCCACCTTGGTAGTATAAAAAAATAAAAAGTTTGAATGTCCTTTTCTACTTTGATGCAGTGCATAAGGAACAGAACAGTAATCGGGTGCGAGCGAGCAGGAACTTTAATCGAATATATGCAATCCTAGAGCTTGAGTCATTCGTCAACTCGCTGAATACCTATCTCGTAGACTTTGGCGAGATGGCACATTTCTAAAGTCTACGAAATAGGTATTCAGCGAGTTGACGAATTACTCCAGTTTGTAGTCGATGCGAAAGGGCTTAACAGCCCCTCTAGACAAGTGGCATAAGTGATAGTCGAATCGAAAAGTCACAAAAGCAAATGTATGGGATTTGAAGTAACTTTACGACATTATATAGTAGACTTACGTCAAATCCCATACATTTGTTTTTTTGACTTTTCGATTCAACTACTGTTTATGCCACTTGTCTAGAGGGGCAGATAACCTTTTCTAAGTAATAGTTTAAATTATGTTTTAATTTATTTATTTTATTTCCCACAATACTCGGCGCGATTTTACCTCTAGACCACACGTTCTTATTCTGGTAGTAAGTGTGCAATAATATCCAATATTGTCGTAACGAGTATAAACAGTGCAGCGGTGTTGATTAATCTAAAGTTACGTACAAAGCTCAGCGGGAGAGTACAATTACATTCTTCACAATACTGGCGCCATCGTAATCAAAGGTTAAATTAGTTTCTTACAATTGCTAAGAATAAACCACATATGTAGTTATAATTTGTTATAAATATTATGATTAATATACGATCCCACTGCTGGGAACGTTTCTCCTGTCCTCTATCAAGAGAGAAAAAGAGGGTTAAGGTTTTAATTCACACACGCTGGCCTTATGCTGGTTGATGGATCAGATATCTTAAGAATTTCTTCTAAGACATGTTATACGTAAAGAAAAAACTTTATATCCCTATTTAGCACATAGCATGCTAAAAAGGGATACATTGTGCTTTCAGGTGAATGCCAGATTTGACATAGTTATAATTCATACGGGGATGGACTGCAGTAAGCAATTAGCTCAGTGATTCTTACCCTTAACTGAGCACTGGACCTATACTCGCATACAGAAACACTACACCACTGTATATATTTATTTGGCTGTGTGTCTTCTACAAGGTCTTCCCACTTTATAGAACACCAAATAATTTCTTCTCCAGACGGGTTTGCTCATTTGGAAACCTTACTATCGGTTCTTCAAATTAATATGTATGTACCTATAAACAGTCAGTAAATATAGGAAAGAGTTACGTAAAGTCGTAGTATACTTAGTACTGAGACTCGACGCACAATATTCAATTGAGGAAGAAGATATGAAATACAGATATGATGTAATCAATTTGCAAAGAGAGTCAACATATCACTTGTTGGCAATAATAAGGATACGAATGTATTTGTTAGTACTTATTTAAACTTCCTAACTTATTTAAATTAAGAGCCCATACTAGCGAACCGACTGGGAAAGGACCGCCACCTTATAGAAAACCACAGCCAAAGAACTACACACAGCGGTGGAGTTGTGTTCCTGTGTGTGAGTACAGGTCTCTAGCGCTCATTTAGAGATGCGTTTTGAAAGAAACATATTCCTATCCCAGGGATACTCCATCTTAAAGCCCTAATGTAAAAAAAACGGTTGGCAACACGCAAATAATACCTCTGGTATGTTTGTATGCCACCCAAGTAGTATAAAAAAGTGCCAATTGTTTATCGAAAGGATTTTCGATAGCTACATGTAAGGGTCAACAGTGGAGAAACGCTAGACTGCTATCCAGCCAGCGCGGCAGCGTTAGATTGTGGATATTCCTATCGAGAGTTTGATATATCAATGTAGTTGGAATATTGCCAATCTTGAATACAGTTAGATAAGTGTCCATAGGAACTGAGTGAATAGAATAGATAAGTAGTTATGCCTAATTTAGTAGGTGATAGAGGTTGGTGAAATTAAAAACGCATAAAAAAATTGCTTACAAGAAGTAAATTATATCAATAAAATTCGGCGAAGTATTGTAACCTTTCTTATTTAATATAAGTAAAAAATGTAGATATTATATACCTAGTACTATAGTTGCAATAAGTATCTTATGGCAACTGAATTAGGTCTCGAAGTTTAAAATTTATGCGCGACTCAGGAATCAGGTCATTTTAGTAGTTACCCTACTTATAACTTAGGTTAAACATTTTATGTATCGTGTGTTTACGTTTATATTATCATGCAAGTCGGTAACTAAGTAGTACATTGTAGTCAAGAAGTCCATATAAGTTGTTATGTACGAGTACATTGTCCACACGTGCGCCGACGATCAAGACAAGTGCACTGACATACAACGGTTCAATTCTCAGAATCGGGTTAATTCGGTGCGTGACGTCATCGCCGACTGCGCCCGAGCCGCTTCCTTGTCCGACGGAATAACAACTCGTGAGCAATTAATAGTTAAATTCATTTAGTTCCTGAATTACTACGTTGACGCTTTGAAAGTGAATAATTGTTGTTTGAATTGGAACTACATTAGTGCGGTTCTCTAAGCCGCAGTATAACGTAATCCTAATTATTTGTTTATGTAATATCACACTCGCAGGAAACTAAACTAGTAATGTTCCGCTTCTATGTTAGATTATAAAATATTGCACAATGTGTTTAGATATTCAGATCTTTATCATTGCGTTAGGCCTTTTTCGGTTCTTCTTTTAAAATAGGTAATTAAGTAGTTTTACTTTTTAATTTCGAATCTTTATCTATTAGATCTTTCATAAACATTTTCTTTTTGCAGTCCAATGCAGGCCGGGGTAGTAGGTATAAGTAGCCCTGTATCAAACTGCAAAAAAATAATATTTATTATGGATGAAGATTCAAAAATAAAAATATTAATAAAAAAGAATAAAGCTTCTTTGGCGAAGCATTAGGTACAAGCGAGCAAGCCTGATTAAAAAAAACCTTCAGCTTACAGAAGTAATTGTGGTCCTGTGTGTGAGTGGGTCTCTATTGCTCATTTAAGGATGCGATTTTAAAAACATTTTTAATCGTAAGGATATTCCATCACGAAACTCTTTTGTTGAAGTTGTTGATTCTGCTACAGGCGAGTGACTACTGTCAGCGTCCATAGGCTACGGTAACTGCTTATCATCAGGCAGGCCGTATTATTGTTTGCCACCTAAGTAGTGAAAAAATCCTCAAGATTTTACGTCAGTTACTTGACAAGATAGAAAAATCATCATTTTTTATAAAGACCAACTCCAAATCCCTTTTAGTAACCGTCTACGCGGAGCCTGAATCTACTAAGTCATCGATAATCGATTTGAAAAAAATTAAAACCCCGACAGCCCTGATTGGAACCACATGACGTCGCCGAACGACAGAATAAATTAAAAAACAATCACCAGATCATTTAAGTAAACAGAAAAAAAATATTTAAGCCTCGCTGCAACCGAGACATTTGCTCCCGAAAACAGACCTATTAGTCTCTAAGGACTATAAAAACACAAACAGAGGTTAAAGTAATTTTGTTCGGCACGTTATACCCAAGCTTTAACGTTAACCGATACGTTTATGTTTCAAGGACTGGATGCCTCTCAGCGTGGGAAAGCTCAGTGAGGTCAGGTGGCACATGTGGTGCACTCCTGTTTAGGATATTTTAAAAATAATATTTTAACAAAATACAGACGAAGCTGCGAAGGTGCATTATTACGAGGCGACTTCGCGGGGGAGACTGGCAGACAGCTACACACCTACATATTATTATCAGCCGCCCCGCCTGGTGGTCCGTAAACAATAACACAGCGATATTTATCTTAGTTATGACGAGAGTTTACGATATCTACCAACAGTGCTTATACCTACACATGGTGTTAATCGCGTTACCAGGTTACCACAGAATAACATTATCCCATTATAACTCACTTTTCCTAAAAGGGTTCGGCTTTGTGGCGCCGATTTTATTAAATTTATAGATAGAAGCAGATCATCAATATTTTTTTATTAAATTAGATAAGCATATAATTATAAGCAGTATCTACACTAAACACATTAATTAGTAATAGTAGCCTATAAAGTGCGGTAGGTGTGTGTGAATTGTGAACTCACGAATCGCGATTTACTTTTACAACCGTCGGTCAATTTGCCTGATGTTCGAACTTAAAAAATAGTTTTGTCTCACTAATTCGCCTATCAAATTACAGACGACGACGTTCCGATCAACAATACTCGAGTTTTAAATAGTTATAGGGCTGTATTCTTTTTTGTATTCAGAGAACTTCACTCGCTTCGCTTGCTCTATTAGGGCGGCTAATCTCACATGCCATGTGTAAATGCAAAACACGGGTGTATCTTAATCTATTCCTTCTCTCTCATATAGGCTGAAGAGACGGCAATCAGACACTACCAAAAAGAGAGCAAGCGCAAGACCAACAAATTTACATGTTTCCAAGTCAAGACCCCTTCTTGTCTGGAAATAACTTATAGCTTATAGCGGTCTGTCCATTGGTTCACCCAATCTATGAGCTAACGTAACGTAATCGATCAACGCGCGTGGCGGCCATTAGGCACTTAGGAGGACTCATCATAGTCAAATGCTTACTTACTCGTATTAGACTTGTTACTTATTATAGAATACAATAAATAAAATTTAAAAAATAGTTTTCTTTAATAACAGGACAGTATAAGCCTCGTGGTGCAATAAAAAATATTTACTACTAAATAATAATGTAACAAAATTAAACGCAAAGTTTTTATTGTATTTAAATCCTCGCTTTCATCCAACTCTATAATAAATAAAGACTGAAATACATTAACGTCCGTGTTGCAACATTGGCTATATTTTGGTTCTCTATCCTCAGTTTATTTATGTGCAGCGGACAAGTATTGTCACATTCTGCCTTCGAGGCATTTGGAATCATGTTATCTTATGAATACTTTTCCGCGTGATCTGCTGAGAAGAATGTCTTTGTACGCAAAAAGTAAATCACAGCTCAGCTACGCCCAACTTTGGCTTCTGTACGTCATATGAGCCCGTGGGATTGAAGCGAATGAGTGATAATGGACGAGAATTCGCTTCGTGGGTGTCCGGCTCGCGCTCGTATTATACAGCACTTTTTATACCTCCTTGGAGATAGAGTGCTTTCTGTTCATCGATGCGCAATAATGTAGGCTTTGTCAATGAATAAATGTGGTGCGTAAACACGCTCAGTGACGTGTTGCTTCATTGGTTTTTGGTCATCGGTTGCCCCTACAATTTCCAGCCAGACAACATATATATTTTACTGTTTAATACTTGCCTGTTAGGAACAACAATACTCTTACATTTAGAAAGGACATCGCATTTAAAGCTATGGCATGTTTGTATAAAAATATATCTCCCGAGTCTCGGGAATATCTGCCCTAAAGCTAAAGTAGAGCAATCCAGCCCCTCTACACAAGTGGATCTGACGTAAGTTTACGACAATATATCGTAAAGTTATATGATATACATTTGCTTTCTATTCTATTCGATTTGACTATTGTTTATGCCACTTGTCTAGAGGGGTTGTAAAGTCCCGTTGATAAGCATTAAGCTTATACATACATGTGTCGTCATCTAAAAAACATAACACATCCGATAATTTTACAATTGTTTACTTGCTTCCTGCGTCTTTTCGACAGAGTCCTTCAGTAGGTAGTATTTTAGAGTGCTTTTAACATTTTTTTTATCGGTCATGAGTTTTACATAGAGCGTAAATATGTTCAAGAATTCAAATGTATACAAGATTATACGACAATCATCAATTCAAATAAGTATACCGTATTTCCGTGTTTTGATAACTAAAAATGAATTGTTCACTGGTGGTCATATATAGGTAGAGCCTGTGTGTTAAAAATATTATAATATTCAAAACATGAATACCTTAAATTAAAAAAAGAATTATAGGCACTTAATTCATTTAAATGTATGTTTTTCTCATTATGTAAGTAATTACAACAAAATGGAATGACCTCTAACATACCATTATATAACTTTTAGTTTGTTTTGTTTAAAAATGAAATTTGTTAGACCCTTATCTAAAATAATTATATTCTATTTTCAAATATTTTTGAAATAGCAATCAATGCCAACCTTTACATTAGCTTGCTTATACATCAGAATGGCATTTAAGCTATGTTTTTTTAAACTACATCCTCGCGGGTGAAGCTGCGGACATAAGCTTGTTTTGTATAAAATCCGATGGTATAACTTTGGCGTCATAAATTAGCAAGTAGAACGAGTAGTAGGTGCGATAGATACACAACTTGGTAAAGTGACACGGAAGCTAAAATGTGCCTGTGAGCTACAGACGCCTACGAGCCACGGCAACCGTCCGTTTGCGTCACCATCAAATCTCAGCCTAACTATTACTTCCTATTTTAAACTGCTAGGGTTGCCACCTAAGATTATTATTTATTTAATATAAATAATTAAGATAGTTTACTTTTTCTACCTATGATTTCAAAATATGAACATAGGTATTATGTTACTTCGCGTTGTAGATATTGTTACTTCTAAGGAAATATTGGTTTTTTCCAATCTATGGATTGAAACTAACTGATATTATAAACGCGAAATTAACTCTGTTTGTTTGTTAGTTAGTTTGTTTGTTACCTTTTGAACAGATCTTAATGAAATTTAGCAAGGAGATAAAGGAGGACATAGGGTACTTTTTACCGCGATAACCGAGATCCACGCGGGCGGAGCCGCGGGCATCAGCTAGTAATATTATAAGTACACATTAAAATAATAATACTTAAGCATAATAATATCTTGGCACAACTGACACGGCCATCTGATCCAAAACTAGTACGAACATGTAGCTATAGCAACCAGACAACTGATAAACAAAGATACTTATATAATTCTTGATACATATTATATATAAATTTACACCTAGACACATAAACAAGTGGTTCGCCCCGAACTGTGAACTCGCGCGCGACTTCCCTTGACCAATTTGACTTATGTTCAAACTTAAAAAATCTTTTTGTCTCATTAATTCGCCCACCAAATTTCACGACATTCCGATCAACGATACTTGAGTTATCTTCGTACATTTATATTTACATACGATACATACAAACGCCGCCGGATTGTTTTAGTAGACTCAGAGAACTTCGCTCTTTTCGCTCGCTTGTTTAATAATCATGCTCATCACACAAAGATTTTTTTTTTCTTTAAAAAAGACAACTACACTAGAGAACGAGTTCCATGTCGCGGGGGACTTTACAAACATACAATTAACAGTCACAAATTACACCCAGACTCAGAACAATTCTTTGTGGGTCACACAAAGTTTTATCCTGTGTGGGAATCGAACCCACAACCTCGTGCACAGCAGGCGCATACTGCGACCACTGGACCACCGAGGCAGTCATTTTTATCGCATTTTATTATAACTTGTTCTGGCTGGGGATCGAAGTAACTACTAGACCAACAGATCAGTCAAATATAATGCCATACATTAACAAAATCCAGAATAAAGTGAAAACTAATATAGTGAAATCTAAACGATTTACGTAACAAACATACATTTGTCCTGCCAGTCTGGAATATCTATTGTGATAGTACCAGTCAGAGTTGTCAGACACTTCCCGGTTCAACGCACGTCAATGAGATCGCATACCAAACTATGACTTAACTAACGCCTCTTCACTGGGGAAGTGCTGTATCTAATTAGGTAGATTACGTAGACTGGAGATTCAGTTATGCCATATATTAAGGTAACATCTTCGCACCGTTTAGCATTACACTATTTAGGTTGAAGTTTTGCACTTGATAATATTTTAAACACATCGCTATATGTCAGTGGTTCTTAACCTTTAAATAATAAGACTCGTTTTGACAAAAAATGTTTTGCTAAGGATCACTAATTAATTTACGGCATTATAGGTAAATTATTAATAGGTTTTTTTCTGGAAACAAAACACACCGTACTATTTGTACTAAAATTATGAATGCGAAAGTTTGGATGGATGGGTGTATGAATATTTGTTACTTAATCACGCTAAAACGGCTGAATGGATCTGGATGAAATTTGGCACAGAGATAGAATAAAGTCTGGCTTTTTTTATTCCAAAAAAAAAAACACTCTTTTTCGTTAAAGCGAAGCCGGTGTGGGGCAACGTAAGTAGTAAGTTAGTAGTAATTAATATCTATAATTGTTCAAAAGCAAGAATATTATTAGAAAATTTACAGGAGGTAATCAAGCAACAAAGAATTTTTAGCTAAATTGAATAATTTTGGTAGACCACTGTGGGTGCATTCAGGGACCACCGGTTAAGAACCACTGCGCTATGTATATAGTGATAACTCGCTTGTAAAATTATCATACATTTAGATAGCAAACTTGATTAGGTAGTGACGTATTGTTTGATTTCCACGTTTGCAGTTGACAGTATTGTTTATTAACAAATTGTGAAATCGTAAGTAGGAAACAGTAGCGAAACAGTGAGATACCGATTTTAAACAAACGCATCCCTAAATGAGCACAGGGCCATCGCTAGACAAGTGGCATAAACGGTAGTCAAATCGAATAAAATAGAAATTTATGGGATTTAACATAAGTTTATATGTAAACTTACGTCAAATCCCATACATTTGCTTTAGCTTTGGGTCTCTGTGAGGTCATGAAAAGTCCATGACCAGTTAGATTAGAAATTCGTTTATAATGTCACCAGTAGTGAGACGTAATAAACGTTTAATAATGGTTAATATTTTTTAAGTGCAAGAATGACACCTAATTACAATTGAATAAAAAGTGAAATTCAAGAGCAATTTCCCTATTTTCCTTTTATTTCGTAATCAATATGGAAACGGCCTATCTGTCACACGTGAATAACGACCGACGAACTGAATCAATTATTTTTTTCCACCTCTTCAATTTACACAAGTTAAATGATTTTTTTACAAAAATAACCTTGAGTTTGTTCTGACAAATCACAGGTTTCCGGTATACCCAGTCCCGCTAAGAGACTGACATATTGTGGATTTGAAATAAAAATAAATTATACTTAATAAGATATCAGCTAGTCACAATGATCTTATTCAGCTTGTAAACAATACTATCGTTGTTGTAGCGTTTTATAGCTCGATTAGATAAGACTGCTTCGTTCGTGTTGAGTCGTGACCGAGTTATATGTGCCCTCCGAAGCACGATGCAGATGCTTAGAAGAACTCCCACTAGTTAGCCCTTAGTATAATGCGCGGTAAAGATCTTGAACAATAGTCGGCGTAGTTCGCGCATGTCCTATACTTGGTCCAATTGCAAGGTGCATAGTTCGACAGTATTAACCAATGACACGAATACTTCAGTCCTGTGATTGGTTCATTGCCGCGCCCCGTCCCCCGCAGCCCGCACATACCACTAAATAGACCTAAAAACGGGCTTTCAGCGCAATTTTTCAAAATGTTTGGCGGGCATAATCACACAATTTCTGTAATGAGTACGATTGGCTGTTCTGTGTGTAATTTATTTATAATTATGATGTATCTAAGCACTGCCGCAGTTACAGACTCTGCCTAGTTCCGGATCAATTAGATGGCGGCGTGTAAATTTTTGTAAGAGTCGTCCTGAGGGGATTATACATCTTTCTCTAAATTATAAATTTCTACTCTTACAACAATAGATTAAATAGATTTATTTAATAACGTATCTTTATTAAATAAATCTATACTTAATATTATAGAGATGCCTAGTTTGTTTGAATGAAAACGCTAAACTACCAGTCTTATTTAAAAAAAAAACATTTTTATCAATCATTCGATAGCACAATTCTTGATGATGATAGACTATTTAATATCACGCTAAGTCCCAAGGGGAGTATGGCAGTAGCAATAAACATGACCCGGGACAGAAACCAAATTAAATTTAGATAAAATGAATGTGTTTTGTTCTCCACATCATTAACAATTATTTATTGATTAATTTTTAACTTTAATTTAATCATTTGTTTACATATTAGGACCGGTACTGGTATAAGCCCACGCGGAAACGCACTGCTGCTATTTGTCATCGAAAGATTGGGTCAAGAGCAACCAGTAATCATCATTTTATCAGTTTAATGGTGACGGATATTTAGAACTATATTGTTGGCATACTTATTATATATTTACGATAACGCACTAGTAATGTAATTATTACAATACTAGCTGTTGCCCGCGGCTCCGCCCGCGTGGATGTCGGTTATCGCTGTAAAAAGTAGCCTATGTGATATCTATCTCTGTGCCAAATTTCATCATCATCATCAGTAGTTTTTACGTGAAAGAGTAACAAACATCCATCCATCCATCCATACTCACAAACTTTCACATTTATAATATTAGTAAAGATTTATACAACTTAAGCCCGCGATTCCGACCGCATAGGTTGTTTTATGTTTCGTACAGTCTATAGTGCTATTCTAAAGTATATGCTACATATAACATTGTAAAGTTTCATCAAAATCCGCTACGGACGGCCTTAGGGCACAAGGCTTGAAGGGGCCCGAAGACTCGCGCCTCAAGTTATCTTAGGAGCAATTCTAAAGATGTACCTATTTGGATTTGGACCACCAACCCGCATTAGGGCAACGTATTCATGCGGTAGGTAAGGTAGGTACCTGAGCCTCTAGACAAGTGGCATAAGTGATAGTCGGATCGAAAAGTCAAAAAAGCAAATGTATGGGATTTGACGTAAGTTTACGACATTATATCGTAGACTTACGTCAAATCCCATACATTTGTTTTTTTGACTTTTCGATTCGACTAGCGTTTATGCCATTTGTCTAGAGGCTCTGTATGGCTTATTAAACCCGCTCAGATCTCTTTATAGAGTAGCGGAGACCCACGCCCGACAGTTGTAAATATACCTATGGGTTGATATAACCTAATCATTAATTGTACACTACCTGCTTACTAACATAATTTTAATATGATACAAGTAAGTACAACACGCTGTGCTTGAGCCGCTTGAGGTCGTGTCTTATCGCGATAACGTAATTTAACAACATACTGTCTGCATTTCATAAGTCTGTTTATCGGTACCAAAGCATAACAAATTCCAATTACATCACATTATACAAGCGGTCCCGAGTGCCACGTAATAGCTCGTAGATCGTGGAGAAAGCACGCCGGCCTTGGCAATGAAGCGCGCGCAGCCGGGCGCGTCGTCGCGCAACGACCGCTGCGCCAGCGCCCGCCTACCCGCCCGCGCTTATAATTGGCGCGAGTTTTCACGCATGCGCAACACTTTCGTTGTCAATGAACTTGGAAAGCGGGGATGCTCTGTCATTGTCATTAGATAGCTGGGAATGCACTCTCGCTGCCTTGCACGCGCTTCATTGGTTGCTGCTTGCACGCAAGTGACGCAAGACACACAATAAGTAACTTTTATATCATAAAAACATTGCATCCATAATAACTGTGCTTCTGATTAATTAAAGATCATTTCTAAATCACTCGCTGTTGAAAATATAATTTCAGATAGGTACATAACCGATTTCATTCAATCGATTTATTTAGAACACATTCTAATAATTACTACTCATAATAACTTGTGCAATAAATATCAGAACCCAGACTTGGAACAAACATGGATGTCACAAAGTTTTGCCATACCTAGTATTCTTCGTTACACTATGGTTTTGTCTCTAGTGGGAAACGAACCCACAACCATTCGGTACGATGTTAGTAGCGAGGTGAACACCTCAACCACATGTGCATACAACACAAGCTAATAATAAAATAATAAGTTACAATAAGACTAATAAAAGAAACAACACAGCATAACAGCATTCCACATTTATACTATCACCAAAGTCTAAGGATATGTTATGAAAGAGTTAAGAGTTCTTTACACTTTGCTACCGGTTACCACGGTGACAAACAAGCGTACAGCCCGCTAACGGTAAGCAGTTACCGTAACCTATGGACACTTGCAATACCAGAAGCATTATTTAAGCGATGTCGACCCTACATCTTGTAAAACCTGTTTTGTATTTTAGGGAAAACATCATTGTAAACAGTTTCCGTTGAAACAAACACACACACTTGCGCTGGAACACAATTGCACTACTGTCTATCTTTCATCCGTGTAAGTAATGATTTGGTTATTAAGTCCTTCCTCAGTCCAGCTTGCTCGTTTATATGATTCCCTCTCTCTCTTAAAGTGTTTTCCTTAAGAAATAGGTATTCTAAAATTATGTAGAAATACCTAATGTTATCTAATCAATAAATAATGAATTTAGTATGTATGTAAGTATTATGATTGAATAATTATAAGTATTATGAATATATACTCAAATAAGGTTTTTTTAAACGAGTTCCTACAGTTCGAACGTTGTGGTGACAAAAACAGAACCCGTTTATTAATTCTTATCGAGATGTGATCTCACATTGGGTTGGTATATTTGTAACAGATTTCTAATGTACTCTGTTCACTGCGTGACTTAATTAGTTGGTAATAAGGCTTCAGGTGACGGGGTTACTTTGTCCCGGCACGGTGGGAAAATTGTAGAGGCGTTTGGAGCCACGTGACGCTTCAACGACCACGAAAACTACCTTACGTACGTGACACGGTTTTATGGAGTAGCCTTTAGTAGAAAATATCATAACATTTTTTTGTGTAAGTCTGTAAAAGTAAAGTTCGGAATTTAAGAATTATTTGTCTTATTCTTTCTCACTCTGAAAACATGAAATGAGATAACTGGCTGTATACTTGTCAGAGAGTTGGTCGTAGGCAGATTGGCTGACATTATTATTCTAGATATTCTGTTGTTTAGTCGGCCCAGAACGTTAAATACTTCTAATATCTAATGTTTTGTGCACATAAAGATGGTGACTGTCTCTATTTTGACCTATTTTACTCCCACTACT
Source organism: Trisateles emortualis (assembly GCA_947095525.1). Classification (NCBI taxonomy): domain Eukaryota; kingdom Metazoa; phylum Arthropoda; class Insecta; order Lepidoptera; family Erebidae; genus Trisateles; species Trisateles emortualis. The sequence goes on along the minus strand of OX352736.1, from coordinate 7,642,244 downwards.
AGGGTAAGGTCTTTCATGTCCAGTGTTACTTAAAGGATTCCAGGTCGTGCCAATACTACGTTTTTTTAGGCCTACCTCGGTGACAACGGCCGTCATCACACACTGCGTGATGACTTTTGCCTACTGAGTGATCGTCTACTAATGATTCTTGAAGAATATGTACCTACCTAAGTATGTTGAGTAACTAGTAAGTTTAGCAAATTATGAGCAAAACCAATTATAACATTTACATACCAACTTTTTATTTAATTAACGAAATATTCAAGAAATATATCCTCAATAAGGATGTTAAATTACTTCCGATTGTGCTTCAAATGAGGCATCGTTAGACAGACCCGCTAGACGTAGGTAGGTATTAACTTCAAATTTCCTACTTTAATAAACCTGATTGTATCCGTATAAAATAATTTTAATTTACTCACACCATAAGCGTCTAATGGGGACGTTTGGGTTTATACCTACTTGTACCACAAAACTAAACCCTGGTGTTACAAATTATAAAAGTAGATGACAAGCTCTCGGCGGATTAATTGTTGACAGCGCAAAAACAAATAAATCTATATATCCTATACTACTCATACAAATGTGAAAGTTTGTGAGGATGGATGGATGTATGCATGGATGTTTGTTGCTCTTTCACGTAAAAACTACTGAACGGGTCAGTATGAAATTTTACATACTTCAAGATTTTTATCGCGAAAACCTACATTCATCATCCACTAGACCAACAGGCCAGTCAATGTATGAACATTGACTGGCCTGTTGGTCTAGTGGTTAGTGACTCTGACTGCTACGCCGGAGGTCGTGGGTTCGATTCCCACCCAGGACAAATCTTTGTGTGATGAGCACGAATGTTTGTTCTGTGTCTAGGTGTAATTTATCTATAATATGTATGTATTTAAAAATATATAAGTATATTTATCAGTTGTCTGGTTACCATAGTACAGGCTCTGTCTAGTTTGGGATCAGATAGCGATGTGTGAGTTGTCCCGAAAATATTATTATTATATATTCACGGGTGGAGCCTCGTGCAAAAGCAACTAGTAATAAATATAGATAACTAGTTTCCGTACAATTCCACGCGAAAAGTGTTTTTTGTTTTTCGAGTTAAATAGTTGCCTTCGTGCTGTCGTCTTTGAGCCAAATTTCATTCAAATCCCTTTAGCCGTTCTAAAGCGTGATTGAGTAAGGAACCTGGGACATCCACCTATCCACCCAGATTAAAAATAAAAATATCTATAGATAATTATAGTATAATAGCGACTCAACAGATGTATTGTTTTAAATCACAGCACATAATAAGAAAGGCTTGGGGGAAGCGCGCTCCATTGGCGCCGTCGTTACGGACCCTTCGACGCTACACCGACTGCCATCTGACGGCCTACTACGACATTATGGTTACAAAAAATGTAAATACAATTTGTAAGTAGAATTTAATTCAACTATTCTTCATTTAAAAAATATAATTGACTTGACTTTAACATCGAAGAATTTTTTTACTACTGAGGTGACTAACAAGCTTCATTAATGTAATGGATGGTAAGCAGTTATCGCAGCCTATGGATATTTCCAATACCAGGACTAGCACTCACTTATTGCGATTCCTCAAACTTTTGATACTAGGTAGGTAAGTGTATTTTAATGTGGTCTTCTATTGGATGCCACAAACTTTAGCAGTTAGCTATAAATATTAAAAAGAATAAAATACGTTCGTTATTCGTTTTGCACAAACGCGGCAACACACCAACACTAATGAAGTTAAAATAAATTGCCAAAAAAACAATCCTACAGTCATATTCGTTAAACAGATAGCTGTAGAGCCCGTAGAAAAAGAAAACTGGGACCGTACCATAACGTCCATAAAGCAATTTAATTTCGATCTTATTATTAAAATTAATATCAACTTTATTATTGTTGTCATTGTTTGGAATTGAAATTAGGGTCGAAAACAAATTGTTATAAACACGCCTCTGGAACGAATACGAAAAAAAAATCAGAAACTCTTTTATAGCAGCAGCTAAGTCATTATAATTAAAGTTCTAATATAAATAGGTACATGTATCAATCCCAAAATGAATACGAGGAATAAATTTTATCAATAAAGTTACAAGGAATAAATTTTATCAATAAAGTTACAAGGAATAAATTTTATCAATAAAGTTGACTATATATAGGTTGTAGAAGGGTGGGGACTCAAATATTGTAGGCTCACGGCGCAGAGGAAGTGAGCGGTATTGACCTTGACATTTCCTTCGTGGCGAATGTTGTTATTACCGCCCGCCGCCCGCCAGCTCGCCACGCTAGGAAGTAGGAACACGGATCACACTCCCACGGCACTGAAGTTCCAATCATTACTCACTTCAAGTTTTTTTTTCTTATTACATTATGACTAGATTTCCATTTTAAATTATAGGAAAAATATGTATAAAGGTCTTCTTGATTTCCAGTTATGTATAACTTAAGTACCTACCTATCTAACAATTAGCAAGGTGTTGTAGAAACAAGAAATAATAAGCAGCAGCTAACCCGATAAAACATTTTCCTATCATAAATACAGCGACACGCGAGTAATAATGGCTCAGATACTGCAACATTTCACAGGCTACGGTAACTGCTTGCCATCAGGGGAACCGCATACTAAATACTTAGTACAAAAATAACAACAGAAATAAATAAAAAACTACCCATAATAACATAGAAACGCTAAGCGCAACAAGTTGCTACGTTGTCGTGCAATTCAAAACCAACGACGTTTAAAAACATTCGTTAATATTAACTATAAATTCATACAGGTGTTTGAACTTATAAATAAAGAAATCGATAAAAACAACGCTCTGGCTTAAATAGGGTAATCAAACAAAGCTCCCGATGTCTCAATAAGCAAACAAAAAGTCAAATATGATGTCTTTGAGCTGTCCCTTAGAAAGTGCATTCAAGCGACGAGGGCACTGACAATGTGCCCGCAGTGTATACCACTTCAATCATGAAGCTTGCTTGAAATAAAACGTGTTCAAACCGATGTTGAAAAAGTAAAAAAATAATAGTAAGCCAGTTATTGACTATTTAAATTATATAGGTACCGCAATCAAAATGTATTGTTGAAGGTTGATTCCAGAAAATTCCAGCTTTCGTTCGCAGAATCTTTTGAGTTCAAAAAATCTAGTAACTGATATTTAAAAGTGCAGAGTGCAAACACAAATTAAAATATCAGTCGAAGATTAAAGTTTGAATAAGACAAAAAGCGTCCACTAAGAATGAATCTTCGTTGTCATTTGACACTCAATTTGGAAAAACCTGACTTCGGATAATCACTCCTACAGATAATTGCAAATAAAACTTTGACTTATTTGTGTTGTTTCTGCTTATGAGTTTAAGGCCAATGGAGCTTCTAGGGGAAACATTATGCTGACAGTAGACACGCGCAGCCTTTTCTCTCCTAAGAGGAAAGTTGTACTGGGATGAGGCTGCCAGCATCTTTTACTTTTCGTCAGACTGATATCTACGATTGCGCTTATTTTTTGCCAGACCATGAGCTCACTTGTCACTTTTGTCACAGAATACTTAATAGTACAGGCTTTTGTCGAAGATACCTACAAAACTAACGTTGGGTATTGCAATGCAAAATTTTTATTTGTTTAACATAACCACTTTTTGATGTCACTCAATAAGTACTTATATCTTTCTTGTGTTAGCCCTAGTTTTAATAGAGAGTTGGATAGTACTCAACTAAAGGCAAATCCAAAATCTTATTTTCCTCTTAACTTACTACAATATTAAATAGGTAGTAGACATACTCACGTTCTTAGAACTCTATAGGTAGATATATACTTGTGTACGTACTGTTAAAGTCAGCTTATCGTCTTGCATAACAATAGGATAGGAACTGTAGGTTAGTTATAATATTTCTCAATACTGACTAGAATTCATAAATATGTTTTGGTTTTATATTTAACATAATAGAAACATTATGATATTTTGGGCTAACAGTTTTTTGTTTTTGAATCTAACGACGCGGGAACCGGTGCGTATTAAATAGGTAGATACCTAATCAGTAAAAAGAGCCATAAATTTCTTATCCTTTCTATAGATAGATTTATACCTATATATTATATTTCAAGCGACTTCTTAGATACCTAGTCACTATAATTAGAATCCTTATGACAAAATGGTTTTGGTTTAGTAAAAAACGAAACAAGGTTAAGTTCAATAAATTATAAACAAACTTATATATTCTTTAGTAGTTAGAAAAACTCTTTTAATTCTTAAAAAAGTAATATCAGGATAATTTATTATTGAAAATTAGATAAAATTGTTGAAGAATGTTCTATCACATTGGAAAAAAAACTCTTGTACCCTTGTACTACGATATAACTAGTATATTATTCAGATCGTTAGCGCCATCTAGTAGTGAGTAACGAACGTTACAGTTTATTCTATTCCCCAGCAGATGTCGCGTTATTAAAATTATTTTTTAGGGTTTTTATTATTTTGTTACAATAAAAAAATATTATAAAATGTGTGATTACGCATAATTTTGTAATTAACTTATGATTTGCTAATAAGTAATTTAGTAATGCGTTTTAAGGAAACATTTTTCTATACCATTGATATCTCATCACAAAACCCTTTAACCTCAGACTAATATTAGTCTGAGCCTTTAAATTTTTTTTAGCAACACGAGAGTCATGTTCCAGATATTGCAAGCGTCCATGCGGTAACTGATAACCATTAGTCGAGCTGTATACTTGTCTCCACATAGGAAAACAAGCAGAGCGCCCGTTTGATGATAAGTAGTTTCCGCAGCCTATGAACGACGCCGACGCGCGACGGCGACGGCGACGCTTGTAATGTGTTTGCAATACTAGAACTATCACTTGCGCATTGCCGACGAATTTTTAACACCAGGGTTTTGCGTCAGTCCTATCCATCCTACTAATATTACAAATGTGAAAGTTTGGGACGATTGATTAATGTTTGTTACTCTCACACGTAAAAAGTACTGAACGAATCTAGATGCAATTTGGCATAGAGATAGATTTAGTCTGGAATAGCGAATAGATTACTTTTTATAGCGATAACCGACATCCACGCGGGCGGAGCCGCGGGCAATAACTAGCCATGTATAAAATCTAAGGCTCCAGTATAGCAAAGAGTTTATGTAAAATCGGGACGCGTTTTTAAATAAAACATTTTCCATGAAATGAACGCTGGTTTTTTTTTTCATATAGCAAAAATATTCCATATCATTAACAGAATTTAAAAACAATACATATAACTAGTAATACGTAGGTACGTTTAATGTTGTTTCCAAGAAAATAAATAGCTACGTACGTACCTACCTATGTGACCGGAAGCAATTACTACAACATTCCAAGTATCAATAGCTATAAACTGATTTTCACATGCGGCCTACGTGATGATACGTAGCTACGTAGGTGTAATGTTACCGTGTACACATCAGTAATAAATTTACTTCAGTATGTGGCCGCTTTGACCGCCAAATATCGTAATTTATATTCAACATACGTATATGTGAGCTTCCAACTTTACCTCCTTCAACGGGCTTTTCAAAACAATATTCTAGGGTTTCTAAACATTTTTTAAAAATTAGATTGCCTTGTTCTTTTTGACATTTTGTATGCATTTTTTTTTATAGACAACACCCGATTTGGGGAACACGTTTTGTGTCGTAGGGGACTTAACATAAATACAATTTACGTACACCCCATAACTCGGGATAACCATTTATGGATCACATAAATTTTTGCCCCGTGTGCAGTAGTAAATGGCGAAGTGGTTTTAAAAAAATGGGTCGACAACACGCAAGTGATACCTCTGCGCTCTGGCGTCCATAGGCTACGGTAACTGCTTAACATCAGGCGGGCCGTATCCCTGTTTACCACCCAAATAATTACATACCCATAAAGTTAAAATTATTTAAAAAAAAATTTACTCACAGTTACGTTACATAAAAATTATAATTATTGTTAAGAAAGAGGAGGATGTCATAATACAAGCATTATTATGCTTAAAATGAGGTCTCAAACACAATGTAAACATGAATTTGTAACTAATTGTGACAATAAACTATTTTGTATTTTTTTTTGTATTTTAAATAGGTAGTAGGTACAAAAAGAAATCTTGGTTTACTCAGGCAATCACAACATTTGTTTATCTGGGGATTTTCGCCATACAAAAGGAAAATACTTAGCTAGTTCACGAATAGATACAAGTACCTAAGTACCAGGAAATTACGTCTATTTGCAGACTAGATAACTTCTTATTTAGGGTTCCTTTAATAATAATAAATTGCAAAAGGTTTTTGAACTCATATAATTTAAATAATAAAATTAATGAATTAGGGTTGATTGTCAAATAAATAGATTCGGACGAAATGGCGCTTATGGCTCGCGACATTTTTTTGTCTGTCTAATAGCACAGTAATATTTAAATAAACAATATTAATTCTCTGTATAAGTATAGGTGCCGTATAAAACTGTGAACACCCTATTGTTTTATAACTTGTAATACATACACACCAAACAAGGATGTACATTCTAAACATACCGGTTGAATTAATTTGAATGCTTGAATTTTCTTGATGGACGATTTATTGGTTTGTTTTAATAAAACATAAGGCACAAGTGGTTTATGAGTATATATAAGTAGGTACTTACATTTTTTATATTATTCTAAAGCGCAGGTGGTTATATAAAAAGATGTGACTTAAGTACTTTTAAATGATCTGTCGCACAATGAACTGAAGATGAAATGAAGTACTGTTCCGATCCGAATCCGAGGAATTTTCTTGATAGACGATTTATTGTGTTATAATAAAATATAAGACACAAGTTTTGTTATGGGTTATATAGGTAAGCACAAATCTTTGGTTTTAATATTATTCCAGAGCGCAGGTGGTTGCGTCAGAATGATCTATTATCTAGGTAGGTAACTATTACCTAAGTACCGCGACGGCCCTATTCGAGTCCGAGGAATTTTCCTGATTCTTTTTGAGTTTTAATAAAACATGGCACAAATCAATGTAGATTATTAATTTTTGATTAATACCATAAACCTAAGTGGTACTTAGGTTCTAATTTGTTTTTTAAACCGAATTTATTAATTAAATCGGTTTATATATTAAAATTACAATGCAAAAGAATTAAATGGCGCCTTCTACAGGCGCCATTAAATGCTTTTAGCAGCCTTTTTTATTCTTCTAGTTTTAGGGCTTATTTAAGTAATGTAATAATAATATGGGTACTATAAAAATTGATACGAAATTTTATTACACCGAATTGAAATGATATATATAACAATACATAAATCACGTAATGTAAAACCTATTGTATTTAGTAAATACATACTTTGATCAATATCATGCGACGCATTTGAATTCTGCTGTCAAACAAGAATCTGAATACAATTTGGTGCTTCTAACACGTGTGGGTCGTCTGCACATAGTTATTATTCACATTTGGCACAAAGCCGACTTGGATCGCGGTGTCAACGCCCTTGAATGGAGGGATCACGGATCACGTAAGTGCGGGAATCTTATGGAACTTACCTTTTGTTTATACTTACTTACTACTTAGGTGGCAAACAAGCTTACGGCTCGCCTGATCATAATCAGTTACCGTATTATTCGTTTTCCGTCTTATTTTGAAATTCGTTATATTTATTAGGTACCTGGCTATATGGACATCGTCGTTAAAAATACAGAAACAAAACTACACCACTGTGTCTGTGACTGTGTGTAGTAAAGGGGTCGCCTCTTGAGATTAAAAAAACCCTTAGCGTATTTACTAATTACTTGCCTGACCTTTTTGACTTCTTTTATATCAACTTTAATTGCCTCTCCCCCTGGGCTATAGGCTGGCGACACCCTTGGTGTGTAGTTTGGAATTTTCCTTCGGTCTAAATGACATGAATATAAGATGGGTATTAAAATAAATAGACATGTTAGGGTTATGACAATTTCCGCATATTCTACATTAGTTGAACAATAGGTAGTTTGAATCAGCGTCAATTTGCGTCGTCGTTATCGAATTAGCAAGCTTGGTCATACTTACTTACCTAATGTGAATTCGCGGAAATTTGTTTAGGGTGCCTTTAACAGTTATTATTATTATCCTGTTTGATATTATGATTAGACTATGAAATTGCCAAATAAACTATCGCGTTGTTTCTTTTTCTGAAGCTTTATTTCCTTATACCAGAGGTGCCTAACAATAACAAAAATATCTGGTATACCTAACAAGATTTAGGATCGATAACGCACACCACGCACGAAATTGCACAGAAGGTGGTCTCCACAGAAATAATCTATTTCTGTGGTGGTCACCTTCTGTGCAATTTGACTGAAACGTCGTCTAACAAAAGGTATGAAGAAAACCTTTAAAATATTACACTAATACATTGTGACAACGAGCCATATTATGGGGCCATGTTATGTATAAAATCTATACTAATATTATAAAGCTGAAGAGTTTGTCTGTTTGTTTGGTTGAACGCGCTTATCTTAGAAAGTACTGGTTCGATTTGAAAAAATCTTTTTTTGTTGAATAGTGCATTTATCCAGGAAGGCTATAGGCTAAATAACATCACGCTATGATCAATAGGAGCGGAGCAGTAGTGAGATATGTTGCAAAATCAGGGAAAATATTCTAAATTACCACGCGGACGAAATCGCAGGCGACCCCTAGTGTATTTATATCTAGTGGCCTATCTTGTTTGCATAAGTTTGCAATGGACCTAAAATAGACTCTGAAAAAAATTGCATATAAGAAAGAGAACATCATGGCCTACTTTAAAAAAAAACAATTTGTTATGAGAAGTTTAACATATCAAATTGTTTTTTTTTTCTGTGAAACAACTAAGGTTAGTTGTAGGTACCATAATATCAGTTCCTCGACATATTGAAAAAAAATCTTGAGAAAAGAATGACATAAGTAATATGATAATATTTTTCTCCTTCGATGGTCTCCGACCGCGCGGCGGCATTAGCTTGCGCTTATCTTTATGGCCAATTGTGAGGTTCTGAGTTCGATTATAATCGAAACAACACAACAATTTCAATAAAAAAAGTATAAGAAAATTTTCAGAATCAACACAGAATCAAAACAGAAAAGTCTGAAATTAAGTAGGTATGCTTGGTACATAACAATAGACTAGCCCCAAATTTTATGGGACCATAACGAAGATGTCACGGTGTAACTGTGATATGTATTTTCCTCCAAAAGGCTACGTGCTTGAAAACTTAGTGGCAGTCTGGCAGTGTCCACGCTAAATAAATTACTCAGTGGCATCGGAACAATAGTGGTTTTCCCCCGAAGTTACTAAATGTCGGAGGCACCTAATCCATTCCACAGTCGTATTGTACAATCAAATTACCATAGGAGTTGCGGGAACGCGGCCAGCAGGAAGCGTCCGTCTTTGCTGCATACTGATGCAGCGCTTTGTCTCTGCATTCGTAGGCCCTTATACTTTGGTTCTTAGATGTATACCTACCTATTTTTGTATATATTACTTATGATGCAAGCTGTCAGTGATCTTGCTAAATCGTTTTGATGGAATCGTGGATGTTATTTTGAAGCATTTTTCTACAAGTTTGGCTACGAGTGAGGGTAAAATGAACCAATTTCAATACGATTTTTAGTTTTGTTTTTTAATAATTCCCTACCGAGGTTCTTTAGCATGTAGTTCTTCATAGACGCTTTCAGCTCTAGAGCTCATCCTAGAGCTGAAAACGTCCATGAAGAACTTTCTTTCTGAGCTTTCAACACCAGTTGTACCAACCCCTGGTGCTGAAAGCGTCCATAGACTACTGTAACTGCTGAGTCATCAGGCAGGCAGTATGCTGGTTTGCCTTCTTAGTAGGTATGTAAATAATTTTAACAAAAAAAAACCGACTTCAGTACGGCAAGTTGTAAAATTTTCAAATATTTGTTTGTTACAATCGAATAAAATCGACTGAGCGTCGGGCTGAACACAGGTCAAGTAGGTATTAAAAGCAATATTTAATCTGTGCAATCCGCGCTTAATTCATTCACGTCATTATTTCTTATTAATAGTTGCTTAGCAACAATAACCGAAACTTATCTAATCGCCAACAGTAAAATACTTACACTTTCTGAATGCAATGATTGATTAGTTGTTAAAAATATTGAAATTGCTATATGTGTGCCTATAACTTTTGAGGAGTTCCCTCAATTCCTCATGGATCCCATCATCAGAACTTTCTTTTGATGATAATGGGACCAAACTGGAAGTATGTCCAGTCAGACAAAACAAGAATTTTTCAAATCGGTCCATAAATGACGGAGTTATGCGGTAACAAACATTAAAAAAAAAAAAAAAAAAAAAAAAAAAAAAAAAAACACGAATTGATAACCTCCTCTTTTTGAAGTCGGTTAAAAAGGGTTCAATTGTTCTTTAGTGCTGTTATGACATGTCTATTTTAGAAATACTTTTCATACACTTTATTATATTGTTACCTCCTTTTAGACCTTTTTTAAATCTTGGTCTAGTGTAAAAATAAAAACTAATCCTCGTAGTAAATTTTGGAATAACTGTATCTTAACCATTTGGATTCCACTACCATGTATACATGCACTGTGCACCGTCATAAATGCTTGACAAAAATAAAATCCTCGAAAACACAAAATAAAAATACTATAAAATTTGGAATCCCTATTTAGTTTTTATACGAATTTGTGTTGAATTTATGGCTTGGCGACGACATGGTCAATGAGTTCATGTCTTGGCGTTTAAATATGTTAAACAAGAAATAGGTAGGTAGGTACCAACTGAAAATAATAAAATAATAATAATAACATTATTTATTTGGAAACAGTTTACAATAGTGTTTTTTGACAATTAAGATACGATAATAGCTGTAGTAGTGAAACACTGTGGTACAGCCATTAACGCCCCCTTCAGTAGTACAGCGGCGTAACCTTAGAACTAAAGTATAAAATTTTCAAAACATATAATTAAGTAATGGTATTTATATGTGTGTGTGTGTGTGCGCGCGCGCGCATTGACGTATTGGTTTATTAATATCAGTAGCTGATTCTTATTTTTTACATAGATAAGTGTAATGTACTTAAGCAACCCTAAAAGTGTGAGGCTCAACTCGCAATTGTCAAGTTTTTTTAATTGAACATTTTTTTTCAAAATCGACGAACCATGAGCTTTATCTTACTTTTTTTTAAATATGATTATCAATTATTACTGAGTGTGATATCTACAAGATAACCACGCATTCTGGGTAAGAGAATATGTGGACACACTCCTGTGCACTTCTATGACAGACGATATGAAAATCAGGATCTTAAATAGCGTAAGAATTAGTCAGTTTAAACGATTCAAGACGCAGGAAGCAGGCCTTCAACAAGGTGGACTGGCTGGTGAAGGTTGCGTGCGAGCAGCTGATGGATATTCTTTTTCTTCTATCGTTTAGTTAGTGTCCAACCTGGTGATAGAGTTATTCAGATCGCCCATATTGTTGACTAGCTTTTGCCCGCGGCTCCGCCACCGTGGATGTCGGTTATCGCTGTAAAAAGTAGCCTAAGTGTTATTCCAGACCATAATCTATTTCTGTGAGAAATTTCATCCAGATCAGTTCAGGAGTTGTTACGTAAAAGAGTAACAAACATCCATCCATCCATCCATACTTACAAACATTCGCGTTTATAATATTAGTAGGATGGATATTGTCAGCTCAAGACTGAATGATATGAGATAGGTTTCCCGCTAAGATGTTGACCATGATGAAGTCTATCAGGAGGTTTGTAATTTAAAAAACAGTTTACCAATAGGTACACCAATTACACAATCCGTTAAAGTTATAAATACGTCCCTCGCATGCCCAAAATAAAAGGCATGTTAATTAATAGAGTACTTTCGTGAAAACATAAGAGTACCATTAAAAGGTATGGAGGCTGTGTTTACCTGTGTTCATTGAATATTAGAAGATATTTGGGTAAGACCCTATTGTACTGCAGTATTGTGTGAATTGTTGGTAAACCTAAATAAACAAACAGAGTGTTATTTCAAGGGTTCAGTATTATGGTATTGAGAAATAAATTGTAGTAGACCCTTGAGAGATTTGTTCATTTTTTATTTATCTCAACCCAATAAAAGATTTTTAATAAGCATACGGGCACACTGATGATAAATTACCGTAGCCAATGGACGCTTGGAATTGCAACACCATTCGAGGGGTTTTACTCGGGCGCTGACAAACCTGAAAAATATTTTAATTCCATGAAGAACCCGACTTTCATTTGTTCTGAATTGTACCTAACTCTAAAATCGCACAGTATTGGGCGCTTTCGCATTTATAATATTAGTAGGATACTAAAATACTACTATTTTAGTATCCTACTAATATTATAAATGCGAAAGTTTGTAAGAATGGATGGATGGATGTTTGTTACTCTTTCACGTAAAAACTACTGAACGGATCTGAATAAAATGTGGCACAGAGATAGATTATTGTCTGGAATAACCCATAGGCTACTTTTTACAGCCATAACCGACATCCACGCGGGCGGAGCCGCGGGCAACAACTAGTAGATAATATTAGGAAGTAATATTGAATTATAGGAAACTTTTTCTACTTTGCGATAATAAAAATGACAATAGCTTGCCTCAGTCAGAAGTCAAGACCTTTTCATAACATTTGAATAAAGTAAATTTAAATAATATAATGTATGTAATTTAACGACTTACTTGCCTTTAGTAAAATAAGTAGGCAAGTATTTAATTATGAATTCTAATTACTTCCTAGCACTTGAATACATTGTATAGATAACAATACGAAATACTACACTATACATGGACAAGTGGCGTGAAGTCACCTTATTAAAAATCTTTAATATATTATATACAATGCTTTCATGGAATGACAACTGTACGAGATCGGCTAAGTTGCCGCTTGACAACTCATAGAATAGAATGTTTATTTATTTACCACAGTATAGTATATTCCAACGTAAGACTAAAAATGGTCTTCAGGTAACTAAAGTGACATAGTAGAATATGTGGAGGCACGGTGATATTTAATACGAGCTTGAGCCCGCGGCTCCGCCCGCGTGGACGTGTGACTTATGTGCTATTTCAGACTATAATCTATCTCTGTGCCAAATTTCATCCAGATCATATCAGTAGTTTTTACGTGAAAGAATAACAAACATACAGCCATACATTCTTATAAACTTTTGCGTTTATAATATTAGTAGAATTACCGTGATTCGCAATTTGTTTAAAGGTTCTAATTTCGTTTACATTGTAGTGGATTTATTAAAGAAAGAAAGACGAATAGTCTTTCTATCTTTCCCACAAAGTTAAGAATCTTTCCATTATATAAAATACTGGCTGGACTGTAAGCCTTCTATAAAATAAATAAATAAAATCATGCTTACTTAAGTTATTTTGTCCGTTAGGGTCAAAATCGCTAGATTAAAATGTGATGAGTGTTCGAGCGCCAACGTAGCCTACCGTACGTTACTCATCAATATGACAATGGCAAAAAAATGACAATTGTTAACAGGTACTTGGGAAGTGTCAACATGAATAGTTTCGCACCGTTCTCGCTAGTTGGGGAGTCCGCGACCTTAGCGGAATACAAAGACAGTCGGCTCTGTCGGCTCCTTATGCACAGCGACGCATGTGCGGTCACCGACTCCAGGCTCGGCTTCCCTTCCCCCCCTCCACTCCACCCACTTCGTCTGCCTCCAGGCCACGTGCGACGGCGCATACTTACCGTGAAAATGACCATTTCCACGAACATACCGGAACTTCGTACGCACACCAAATTATTTTTTCGATATTGATGAATTTATTACTCAACAAGCTATAATTTAAGATTTTTTTTATGTTTCTTCTGTATAGTTATTCCAATTTTAAGTACCTACAATGTTATGAATCTTTTCATTATATAAAATACTGGGTCTTTCAGAAAGGGTAAGTATGTATATCACGCATAAACTTATAAGTACCTACTTAATTATAAAATTTAAGCTGAAATATTTTACAATCGAGTAATGCTCTGTGCTTTTTTATAATATTTGGATGGCAAACAAGCATACGGCCCGCCTGATGTTAAGCAGTTACCGTAGCCTAAGCCTATGGACTGTGTTGCCAACCCATTTGTGCTACACCTAATTATAAAATTTAAGCTGAAATATTTTACAATTGAGTAATGCTCCGTGCTAGCTATCAACTCAGACCTCGTATTAAAATTAAGAAGAGTATTATCTCCGGATCCGTATTGAGTAAGTGTGGAGCGCCAGCCGCCAACGCAACGCAATAAGCACTTGATGTAACCGCTTGCACCGCAACCTTTCCGCTACTGACGCAATACCCAGCTGGTCCTACAGTCTGCGCAGACGCACCATCTAAACAGTGCCAGTCGTGCCGATGCGGAAATAATTAGAATACCTTACGTCATTCATTATGATTATACTCTAAATGCTGACTATTAAAATATGCCTTGTTGGTCTAGTGAGCGTTGAGTGTGATTGCTGATTACGAAGTCCCGGGTTCAATTTCTGGGTCCAGCCAAAAATAGATATTGGCAGGCAAGGAGAAAGATTGCATCCTGAGGAAGGTCATTAGGTACTTTTTATCACAAGCACCGACATCCACACGGCAACATTACCTAATAAAAAAATACTCTAGATAAGGTACCGGCCGTATTTTCTCTGATAGTCTACAGTCACTTTACTGCAGCCTCATTTATTTTATTTTTATCATTATTCGAGCACAATACTAAAAAATCTAATAAGTACTTGATATTAACAAAAATAATCCACAACCATCGACTGTAGTTACCAAAAAAAAGATGAAGAAATCACTATGCTACTCCTGTGTTTACCAAATTAATTTACGTAGTACAGTCAGCAACAAAAAAGGCTGAATATTGTTGTTTTAAAATACGGCTTTAATTGACAATCTAATTCATCACCATTATCAAACGTGATCATTATAAACGGTATGCTCATGTGCCCACAATGCGTGTGAATATTTTCTAAAAGCATTGGCTACATAAGTTACATGCAAGCGCATGAAGTCAGAAATAGGTTTTTTTATAACATTATCAAGAGTATATCTGATTGTATTATGTACGTCCACAGGCTACGGTAACTGCTTACCATCAGGCGGTTCGTATTCTTGTTTGCCACCTTGGTAGTATAAAAAAAAATGTAGCGCCATAAAAGCAATCAATTCGTATAAAAATAACCAATGAGATTTAGTTCTTTTGCTGACTGTACCCTATCAAAATAAAACCTGCACATAATACTAATTTTGAATAAGTTTGAATTTAGAAATGCCGATGGCACTACGCATAACATGGTTGGCCATTATTTAAAAACAGAACACACCCGTTGACATAATCATACAGCCTTATTCGGCAAAAATACATTGTTTTGTGTGTCCGTGAACAATAGAGTTAACAGTAAAGCTGCTTCTTATTCCGCTCGGATATGGACACGGGGGGGACCGGCCGGCGCGGGCGTCTCTGAATTCCGTACATTGTAATTCAGATTGAATGTTGAAACGCACGAGTTGGTATGCGACAATGCGGATGCTGCAAGCCGCTCGAACTTTGACTTTAATAGTTTTACGTAAGTTGTGCTTTTAAATTACACGTACAAGAAATACAGGAATTATTTTATGTTTCTCTGAAAATGTTAATCATGGGCACATGGGCTGTAGTCCGTACCATAATGTATCTTATATCATACCTATCATATAATATCTTACGAATTTTATTGTACTGGATTAGTAGTGTACATAATATGTGTTCCTCCATTTGTGAAGAAAAAATAAATAAAATAAATCACCATAATCAACCCTTATTCGCCTTAATATGTTGTTCCGAGTCTGGGTGTACCTACTATGTGTCTGTGAATTGTGTTTGTAAAGTCCCCCGCAACACATGGCTTGTTGTTGCCTAGTGCGAAAGTTTTGTTAAAAAAAGATACATAGATCTACCTACTTGTTAGGTATTTAATGATCGGATGACTTTTTATAGCTCCAAACGATTGACTTAATAACAAAACAAATAATTCAATGTTTCAAACTCATTATTAAAAGTAAATTACTTAATATTAATTAAAAATACATAATAATTAACTGTCATACAAAATTTCGTTTCTAAGAAACGCAGTCGTTAGAATCTTCCGCGTCTCCACTCACTTTATTAATCAGTAAACGTCTCGCAGCCAATAAAAGTGCGGCATTTATAGACTGGCTGTATAAAACACATAAATCTAAGCCAAAAGAATGGCGTACCCTGTCCAACATCACAGAAACAGATTTCAAAGGAACGTCGTTTTTCATTGGGCCTATAAACTCAGGTGTTTATGGGGATTGTCACTTTCGCATTTTTTTCCCCGACCCTTTTTATAGGAAATTATTTATAGAGTTAAAACTAGGACTAGCAACAGTAATAGTAGATATAGAAACAGTTTTATAATTAGGTACAGTAACTATTGTACATCAACGAAAATCGATTTATGTAAAACCTACTTACGGTTAGCCGATATATACCTACCTAAGGTTAGCAAAAACGCAGTGGTAATTTATGGGGGAGGACTATGCCTAGCTGTGAACGTTTTTCAGTTGAGATAATGATGATAATAACATAGACTTGAGGTTGCCTGGTGGTTGAAATTTGATTCGTTCGGTCTTAATTAAATAAGAGTTGAAGTTTTATTGATAACACTAGCATGTTCTAAACTAAACAATAACTGCTAAACAAAATATATAGGTAGGTAGGTATGTAAAAAGGTTTTGTCTATACCTAAGGACCTATTTCTAAATATTGGGTCATACCTACATAACGACAATCCCCGTTAGATGATCGCGTCAAACATAACACACATGAACTCTTAGAGGCATGGAGGAACGTATCTAACTAAAAAAAGCTTAAACAGGTGTGGTGTGTTAAATGTCTACAATTGAAGCAATCGGAGATGAAGAAAAGAACATCAAAACAAACAGCAGCTTTTGTGAAAGTTTAATATGATATGTGTTATATCATATTAAACTTTTTTCTCAATCAAAACCATTTGGTTCATGAATCGACAGTTTTATGTTATACACAAGTGGCAAATCTTTAGGTTTGCTATCTAAAAATCAAAATAAAATGCGTTCCTTTGTTACTGTGACGCTCGCCGAACTTTTGTCAAAGCTTTTGTAACATGCCGCGCCGTTCACGTTCCCAAAAGGAAAAAAGTTTTACGCCTATGACACAACATTTACCTTAAGAACCACTTTTTTAACGTCGTTTCCCATTGGTTTTGTTATTTTTTTTATGAAAATCGGATTACGTTGTGAATAAAAATAATTTTTGTCGCATGTCTTTTCACTAACTTCTATTCATCACTATAGATATTGCCGCCAAAGCAAGTGGAATAATTCGAGTTTCCAGTCGTTTTGTTGATGTTTCAGATTTCGTTTAGTTGATAATCAAGTAAACTCGCGAAATAAAAAGTTGCTTTGGAATATAATTTTGATAAGTGTAGGTACATCTAAATCAATTTACAAGAAGCTGAATGCATGAGGAACAGAGTGTATTAGCCACTGCGAGGGTCCGGGGAATAGGTATTAGCGAGGGCCTTGTTCTAATAAAAATATGTATGAAATCAAAATATATTTATTAGCCTCTCTTATTATATCTCTATTATAATGTGCATGTACTTATTATTCTATTATATAGGCAGGTAGATATAAGCTTCCCGGAATAAATTCTCAAAATCTTCCAATTCAGATTTTTGTTGTATGTAGTAGATAACTAAGTATTACTATTCAATTATTTAATCAAGGTTTTGACCAATTGACTATACCTATACCTGCGTGATCAGCAAAACAAGCGCCTTACAGAAAGTCGATACCTACAGTACAGCAACGCTATGACGTCAATGTTGTTTTATAATTCACGCCAAGCTAGCTATTCATCACAACTACAGGTGAATTTGTCGTACAAGTGTATCATCATGATACAATATAAAACATACAACATTAAATAAAACAAGCCCTGTGTCGCATGAGGGTTTATAATTTTTTTTTATACTACCAAGGTGGCAAACAAGCATACGGCCCGCCTGATGGTAAGCAGTTACCGTAGCCTATGGACGTTTGCAACACCAGGGGCGTCGCTCACGCGTTGCCGACCCTTTAAAAACCCTAAAACTCCTCTCTTGAAGAACCTCATGCTATAGTCTCTTGGGAATACCTCGGATGGGAGCTCATTCCACAGCCTAATCGTACGTTTTAAGAAATTCCTAAATTATAGACATATTTACAATTAACACACTACTAATTACACTTACACCTATACTCGGAACAAATATGGATCACATGTTTTGTCCCTTGTGGGAAACGAACCCACTAGGGTCACTGACCACTAGAACAACCGGCCTGTTTATCAAATTAGTTTAATTGTTTGAAGATTGAAGAAGCTTTAAAATTTTCTGTCAACGGTAACGATAATATCAACGATAACTTATAAAAGCACTTTCTACACTGAAGTTGTACATGTGGATTGGAAAAATATTCAAAAATTAACCTTTAATTAACCGCACTTCAAATGTAGTGTTGTACCACTTCGATTATTTTTAAACGAACATTAAAATAAATAAATAAAAAAATACACCAATAAAATCTGTAAATAATACACATTATATCCTACATATTAGATTTCTTGATCCCTTTTTTCAGAGTACCTACCTATTTATTATATACTGTGAACAGGCCATCAACGTGAGGAAGGAAAAGATAATTTTAAACCAATATAAATTACATGATTCTAATGGAAGATGAATTCTATACAATGTGTTTTAGATAACAAACATATCTTTTTTATAAAATTAGTCGATTATTTTGATCTTATCGTACGCACAACGCTACTGATATGTCTAAACTGTCATGTCATTATCTGTCATATTATCAACTGTCATATTAAATTGAACACCAATGAAGCTTTTACAAGTTTTCTAAATATATAAGCTAATAAATGCATCAAAACTGGATATTTCCGAAAGATAAGATCAAGATGCAAGGCACCATCAAGGAGCTTCTTGATACTTTAGGGTTATACTCTATTACACAACAAATTATTGAAGTAGTTCGTATAGTTAATTTTTGTATGTAATTGATGTTAACGTCCAATTTATTTAATTTATAGGTGCAGTTTGGAAGCCGACACTGTATTAGACTACATACAGAACGATCCAAACTATGGTAATAGTAATTTGTCATCTAAACAAGTAAACGAGTACGCACAAAGATTGGCGCTAAAAGCTTCAAACCCTAAAATATTTTTGAAAAAGTACGAAGATCTGAAGAACAGAAAGTATGTAATATCAACGTATATTAATGAATATTTATTTAGGTATAGTAAAATTAATGTCCTCCTAACCGAGTTTCGGTCTTGACTAGTCATCTGCGCGGGAGATATAGTATTTAACTTATGTGCAAACACAGGTGCCGTTTTTATTTCCTATCTTCCATAGCCTAGTGAGACAGCAACTCCATTCAACTGGATAGGGATCAGGCATAGGCTCAATGGCTATACCCACATGCTTTCTGAGGCACAGGGTGTAAACAGTACCAATTTCCAAAATTCAAACTCTATTGTGTATTCATAACAGATAATTTGTCTTTTGTCCCAATCCAGGAATCTCTTGCACTCAGCAGCCACTAGACCAATGGGACAGTTAGTTGGATAATTATATGTCTTAATTGTGATTCTTTTCAGTGCTGATAATCTATCTGAAATCATTGGATTATTTTATAAGTTGGTGTGTGATGATAGGAGGTCAAAGAGCTCTAAACCAAAAGTAGCACCAAAGCCCGTACTGGGAGATAACAAACATCAAATTACTAAGGATGATCTTCCTCAGGTATGTGACAATATTTTGTATAGAACAAAGAATCATACTCATCACATAAAAATTTATCCTAAAAACTATTAAAACGCAAACAGAGGTTTGTGTTTTCTAGTCGTCTAGGCCATCATTTACACTAACAATTGATAATTTATTTAATTTCATATAAAATTCTACAGATCAAAGACAAACTTTTAAAAGCAGTTGATGAGAGCAAGAAATTGGTAATGAAATCCTTTGAAGAGAAAGAGGCGAAGATGAGGCCTGACTGGTACAACAGTTTAGACTTACCTAATTGGCAGAGGGATCATCCTGCTATGTCTTGGGACTTCCCTAAGGATCCCATGCCTATAATTTCATCACTAGGTAAGCATTAGTCAAGATATGAGTCTTCTTCTTTGCCTGTCCCTTTCCTGTTTTACTTGGGGTTGGCACTCCGTACCATGCATCTCCAGGCCAATCTTTGTTGACTTGGGCATTTTTGAGGTTCTTATTATTATTATTAGTCAAGATATCAGTGTTATTTACTATTTTATCTGTGACATATGCATAAAACTGAACAAAAAAACATTGGTATTTATCTATTACCCAATTTGTATGGCTGTGCGCTATTAGAGTATCTATATCCCTCTTTGTTATAATAAGAATGGCTTTTATTCTCATAACTGTACATACAAGTACAGGACCAAGTAGGGGATTTGCTAAAAGAAGGGCCAAATTATTATTAATACCTAATATTTATGTTCACTCATGAAGAAGTTGATGAATGTAGAGGAAGCAAAAGGATAGGTTTGGATAGAAGTTATTGGCGTACCATAGTCTCTGCCTACTCCAATTGAAGACGGGAGGGATGATATATATGTATGTATGTACTGGACATACTTATTATCACAGCCCACGACTTTGTCTGCGTCGTTATTTGGAATATTTTCCCCGATTTTGCAACATATCTCACTACTGCTCCTATTGATCATAGCGTGATGTTATATAGTCTATAGCCTTCCTGGATAAATGCACTATTCAACAAAAAAAAGAATTTTTCAAATCAAAACAGTACTTTCTGAGATTAGCGCGTTCAACTAAACAAACAAACTGTTCAGCTTTATGATATTAGTATAGATTGAGATTTTGTTCTAATGCAGCCAACAGGGCAATTTTTTGCAATGACATCGGCACAGTAAAAAAATTAGGTTATAAGTTACTATTTTCATTATAATAATGTTTTACTTCCAAATGTTTCAGCTGGAGTACCAATATCTTCGCAAGAGAATATTATAATTGATGAACTACTTTACGTATTCTCTGGTATACCTGGCAACTACATAGTCCACCAGACAGTTAAAGAGACCTATGATGCAAGGAATTTTATTATATCAGACGATCTGGATGATGCACTCAGACAAATTGTACAACAAATGCTTCCTTTGGCCTCTAATTATTCTTTTGTAAGGAGGTTTATTGAGAACTGCAAGATGTGGTCTGGACAAGTGTTACATGCTTTAGTAGCGGCCATTGAAATACTTTTGAAAGATTATTATGTAAGTTTATTTTTTTGATATTTCATTATATATAGTTAGTTTGTCCTGGATGTGACAACACATGCAATTGGACTGTTTATGTAGGCCTCAGTGTGTGATAAATGCTTTAGATAGTTCAGCAAACCTAGTCTACCAGAAGCCGATAGGTGGCTTATTTCACTGTAGGTATATCTATACTAATATTATAAAGGAAAAAGATAGTTTTTGAGTTTATTCATTACAAACAGTGCCAGCTATAGGGGAAGGCGCGGTAGAGTGACGGCCCTAGGACGCAAGACATGATAGGGCCCCGAAGACGTCCCTTCGACGCCCCTGACCCTTTTTAAGTTTGGTCAAGACCAAGAACAAAAAACGATCAAGACAAACTAAAGCAAGCCTACCAAACTCTATGCCGGGCGTACCTTCTATTTGGGGAGGGGTAGAACTTCGCCGAAGGTTGCCGGTAGTGCTAAAGCCGGCTGATTAAAAAACTGATTAAAAACAATGAATATACTCAGAAACTACTTAACCAACTTTAAAATTCTTTTACCTATAGAAAGCTATATTATGAACAAGCAACAGTGGTTATATTTTATTTAAAAAGAAATAAAGGTAGAAATTTAAAAACCAACCGTGCCAAGCCAAGACATGCTTCTAGTAACTTGTAAATTATGGATACAATTCCTGCTGAGTGATGTCTGTACTATCGACAAAGTTGATGCTCAACCACTTATAACATTATTGCCAAGCATTTTAGGCTCCTCAGAAAAACATTGCTTAGCTGATAACTTTGAGTTTATTCTGGAACTTCATTTACCAACTGTACTTTCTGTCATTTAACCCTTTCGCTGTCCTAAGTTAGACACAATAGAAAACCTATTGTTATGTATTAGATATGATTTATTGACAGGGAACCTGTTAATTGTAAGTTTTTAAAGTGCCTTACCACACAAGGCTAGTTTCTTAGTGCAGGAGCTGCTTAAAAACAAAACGATGACATGCAACCCTTACATTATAGTCTGCTTGCTTGTTCTCTAAGAAATCTTTGGGTGAACCCTAAAGGATGTCTCTTTTCTATTATCATTATGATACACTTGCTCTAAATATTTGTGACTTTGTTCCAGACAATGATAGCACAATTGGAGACTGAACACATGTCTGGAAATCTATCTTTACAAAAGCTATGGTATTTTGTCTTGCCCACAATGCATACTATGCAGATTCTTGCTGCTATCATCACTAATATTGGAAAGGTTTGTAATCTAATATCTATACTAATATTAGAAATGCGAAAGTTTGGATGGATGGATGTTTGGCAGAGAGTCTGGAATAGCTCATAGGCTACTTTTTATCCTGGTAAAACTTACATTATACTCGCGGGTAAAGCCACAGGCGGAAACTAGTGTTATAGTGCTATTTATATTATGTATTATGATCAACAATAAAAGTTTGCGGAAGGCAAGTTTACTTGCAATTTCTGTTTTTTTTCTTGGCAGCTAAGTACAATTGAGCAGGGTTTGAATATTGCCAGCTTCTGTTCTATTTTCAGTTGTTTCTGTTTATTATAGCATTATAGCTGTAAGTTTTCTTATAAATAAAATTAAAATACTAAATGTTTCGGTATCATATTCCAAATATTTAGAACTGGCAATTTTTTAGGTTTTTCGTTCTGTCGTTGAAAGCCGAATACTCAAATTGAAATAAATGAATTGTTTTCAGAGCGAGTTACGTGGTGGCGCCGTTCTGACAGTGTTGCACGACAAAATAAACATGTTGATGGGTGACGCCAGAGCACAAGAGATATCTTTGTTCCTCACTGAGCGTGCTTGCCGACCCTATCTGTGTATACTTGATGAATGGATACACAAAGGCACTATCGTTGACCCTTTCCAGGTAATTACAAGGCTTTTAAATATTTTCTTTAAGCTAAAGTCTATGAAATGTATTTGAATGGAAGATAATTTGCTATAATTTACTATTTACCCCGCTAACTGACATTTACGCGGGCAGAGTCGTATTTACTGATCTACTTTGAAGAACCCCATGCTATAGTCTTTTGGGAAAACCTCGGCAGGGAGCTCATTCCACAGCCTAATCATACGTGGTAAGAAATTCCTCTGGAATCTTACGGTACGGCAAGTTTGAGGTGCAAGGATGTGAGGATGAACTCCCTGTCGGTGGCGAGAGGTGCGTTGATAGAATGTGGTCGTGGGCATCATCTCGAACAATTCCTCAGAACACAGCCCATTGTACAGGCGGTAGAACACACACAAGGAGGCGAAGTCTCTCCTTAGACTTAGTGGGTCAATACCGCCTGTGAGCTTGGGATCGTCAACAATCCTCACAGCGCGTCTTTGGATAGAATCAAAGGGTCCAAGCTGGTATCCAGGTGCTCCCGCCCAAAGGTGGCAGCAGTACTCCATGTGGGGCCGGACTTGCGCTTTGTAGAGCAGCAGTCTTTGGCCCGCGGTGAAGTACAACTTTGCCCTGTTGAGCACACCTAGCTTTCTAGATGCCAGCTTAGCCTTGTCTTCCAAGTGATGTCAGAACTGGACGTCACTGGAGATGTCGACGCCGAGGATACCAATGCTCTTGGATATTGTATTGGCTGTGTCTTGGAATTGTGGAGCCATAGCAAATGGGGCTTTCTTAGCGGTGAACGCGCAAACTTGTGTTTTACTGGGGTTAAATTGGACTAAATTTAGTCGTCCCCAATCAGAGACTCTGGAAAGAGTGCTACTGATTTCAGACACATTTTTTTCGCGACTTTCATCAACAATGGAACGAGGGATATTTGCGCGGCCTGTGTAAAAAGTGTCCCCGGTGCTGTCATCCGCATAACAATGAATGTTGTCGGTAGACAACATATCATTTATATGCAGAAGAAACAACGTCGGAGACAGCACAGATGGGAGTCCGTATGGTGGCAGCTTCGACAGAAGACTCCGGTGCCAGACCCGATCAAACGCCTTAGCTATATCTAGGCTAACCGCCAACGCCTCACCTTGACTCTCGATGGCTAGAGCCCAGCGGTGCGTGAGATACACCAGAAGATCACCCGTCGAGCGACTGTGGCGAAAGCCGTATTGTCGGTCGGTCGTAGTTTCCCATAATATTAAGTATTATTAATAAATAACGTATAAAAATAACATAATTTCAGGAATTCATGATAGAAGACAATGAACTGATTAATTTGGAAGAGCTACCAGTTGATTACTCAGCGGATTATTGGGAGAAACGATATAGTGTGCAAAGAGACAGGGTGCCAAAGTTTCTTGAAAAATTCACTGATATTATCCTTAGAACTGGGAAATATTTAAATGTTATAAGCCAATGTGGTTAGTTTAATTTATTTTATTTTTGCCAGTTATCTTTATAATTATTTAACACATTTACTTAGTACTATTATCTTACATTCATGATTAGTTTATTTTTATTGATTTAAAGAAAAACAAAATAGATGCAAAAATATGTCAAATACTAAAAACAGAAATCTAATTTCTTGAAAAAAGACGAAGTTACAAGCATTATAAAGATCGAAAACGATATCACATCTGTTTATGACGTCACTAAAGTCGTTTTGCTGAAAGGAGATAGCAGTAACCTGATTTGCACACTTTTAAGACTTACAGCGTCTTTATTAATGAACCATTTTGCTAAGTTTTCTTTTATAGATAGATAATTCTTTATTGTACACCATAATGATAACAAAAAACATATGTTAGAAATATACAGAAAATAGACAAGTACAATGGGCGGCCTTATCGCTAAGCGTGATTTCTTCCATTTTCTTTTATTTTAGTTTCAAAACAAACATAATAAGTAAACATTTTCTTTCTTTCTTTCCTCACATGCACCAGGCTTTACTGCCTGCCTATTGATTAAGATTTTATATAATTTGCACATTTTCAGGCAAAGCAATAACTAAAACTAATAGAGAAGAAATAAAATACTCATTGCGAGAACAAAACTATGGTGCCATAATACAAAAAGCATATGCATACGCGAGCAAGTCTCTATTGCAACTGTTGCTCAAAGAATATGATCTGATGGGTAGACTCAAGTCTGTTAAGAATTACTTCTTGATGAGTCAGGGTGACTTTATTGTTCAGTTTATGGATGCGACAGAACAAGAACTGTCGAAGAAAATTGATGATATTATACCTTCCAAATTGGAATCACTGCTTGGACTATGCTTGAGGTAATATTTCTGGATTAATTTAAAAAAAATGTAATGCTATTTGTAAGAAAGCGCATCACTTTAGAACGGCTGTACCATATCTGTTACTTGATTTTTAGTATATTCGGTAAATAAAAATTTGGATAAATCAGGGAACTAAAATTGACAAATAATTTAGGTGTCCTTTGTCCTTTGGCACAAGGTTCGTTCAGGGCCCGCCATATAGTTAGTACACATATCTGGCATGATAGCTCTAATGTCGAAAGAAAGAGGGCTCGACGACGTCTGGTGCTCCTTATGTACGGGCCTGAGCAAGTGGGCAGGTGGATACCTCCATCTTTTATAATATTATTATGTACTTTAAAAAATAAATTGTTTTGTAGGCTCTCAGCAGCTAGTCACGATCCATACAATGAAGACATGCGAGTTGAGCTTCTACCATACGACTTGCAGTTCCAAATGTTCAAAATTTTATACATTGAAACTGAAGATGAAAAAGGTAAGTTTCGAAAACTCTTTGTTTTAAATTAAAGTCATGGTAATATTTTGATTTTAAATTTTAGAATCTAAAGTAATGATTGCACATAATGGTTACACTACTTTGAAACTTTCACGATTTATACACATATTATTATAGTTATAATAGACAATGGATCTAAATTGTGTAATATTTTAAAGGCTTTCATACATTTTGTTACCCGACATTTTGGTCGAATTTCACCGACCGTGGTCATGGATTGACTGAAACGTCAAACAACAAAAGGTATAAAAATAAAAACCTTTACATGATTTAGACCCCTTTTCTGTTATAGTAATAATATGTGTAAAAAAACTATAAAAAAAAATCAATATGTACATTATTTTATTTAAAAAAAAGTAAATTCTCTATATTATGAACTATATGTAACATTGATTGTTTTAAAAATAAATAAGTAATCTAATATACGGTCGCTTTAGGAGGCGTGATGAAGTGCTATGTGGTCTAATAAAAAGTTTAAACTGTTTCAGAGTACAAACAAAATAAAGACTGTCCACCGCTCACTGGTATAGAAACATTTTCATTTGGTATGGAAGTTAAATGGCCAGTATCATTGGTGCTAAATCACAAAGCCATTGCCTGCTACCAAATGATATTCCGACACCTTTTCTACTGTAAACATGTTGAGAGATTGCTCTGCAGGTATGTTAATGTCATAGAATTATTTTTATGATTTTTTTATCTAGATAAGTAGAATGACATAGTATGAGCTTGACGCCTATAAAAGGGATTCAATTGGCAAGAGATAGGCTATCATGGAAAAAGGAAGGGGTGGTCCTGCAGTGGGACAGTATACGCTAATAATAATAAAATAAATAATAATCCTTACTAATATTATACATGTGAAAGTTTGTAAGAATGGATGGATGAATGGATTGATGTTTGTTACTCTTTCACGTAAAAAACTACTGAACGGATCTGGATGAAATTTGGCACAGAGATAGATTATGGTCTGGAATAACACATAGGCTACTTTTTGCAGCGATAACCGACATCCACGCGGGCGGAGCCGCGGGCAACAGCTAGTAAATAATAATAATAGTATATAGTGTTCACTAATTTAAAGATAATATTATATAATATTGTGACATTAGCCATATATACAAACCAGTGCGTATTATTTCCCAGATTCAGTAAATAATGTAAGAATTTGAGACTGAAATACACAAACTTAATCCGTAATAAATGATAGTGCCTACAATTTATATTGAACGTAATATCAAAGTTTCAGGTGAAATATGGAATAACTTTAAAATGCATTTTTTAAGTTTTGTTTGTTGCCCTATTAAATAACACATATTGATGCAACAGGGTATGGTTGTTCAACAAAGTGGTGAAGCGTTTCTCGGAAGCGCGGCTGTACGCGGACGCGTTCGCCCTGCGCCAGCGCATGCTGAGCTGCATCCAGCACCTGCAGTACTACATGTGCGTCGAGGTCATTGAGCCGTCCTGGTGCCAGCTCATACAGAGCCTTGATAATGTAAGTATTTATTTAAAAAAATATATATTTGATGATCTGCACTCAACTGAACTAAGGTAGACATAATATTAAGCCGTTAACCTGAAGGTTTTGCAGAGATTTTTAAGGCAGATGTAAAAAATTGACTATTAAAATATAATCTTAGATAACGACAACAATAACAAATTTAATTTAATTTTATATTTAGAAGTTGACATATTTGGCAATATATTAGGATGATTGCGCTTTAACATATCTGATGCTTAGAAATTGGTCCGGTTCCTTGTCAGCACAGGGTCACGAAGTAGGAGCATTTAGAAGTTAAATCTTAAATTTGTTAATCGAGTGACAGCAGCGGTGAGGTCGTGCGCATTATGCTTTACCTAAGATAGCTTACGCACTTAAATTAATCCTAAATTCACTACAGCTATTGTGATTTCAAGGCGTTTACAATGCATTTGTATCTATGCAAAAAGTCATAGTGTTCAACACTTCTATAGTCTCATGCTCCCGCGCTTGTGTCAGCACTGGTGGGACAAGTGAATTATTTAATTTATAGAAAAGGTGGATGGTGGTGGTAGATCTATGTAAGGGGGAAGGGATAACTTTCATAAATAAACACCTCTCTTATTTTGTTTACCTGTGTGAATTTTTGAATTTACGCAGCTCAGAGTGCGTCAGACTGTTTTTTGCCACGTGAGCAAAGCAATTAATTTATATTACCACATATCAAATCAAAAATAAAAAAGTAAAAAAAACTATTCTCTTTAATTTAAAAAGTTTAATAAAATGAGATTCGTTACTTGTAGTAATAATATTATTAAAACATTATTTATTTTTTTAATAAATGTATTTCTAAATTAATACTGAACTTATACTAAGTTAACACTTTATAATATTAATACATAATAAAGCAGAAGAGGACGCAAGTTATATTTTAGTTGTTTGTAAAATTGTTATCAATCATTTACGAAACGATTCTAAAGCCAAAACTTTCTTTAGCATTATTTCAAGATCGTTAAGCTTTTGTTTTACTTCATCAAATTCGGTTACAGTAGTCTTCTTACTTATAACAGCTTTGGAATGCTTCACTATCCTCGGATCCAATCTATAATTTTGACAGCGTTCAAAACAACACGAACCGCCTCCTTCAATATCTTCATCGTCCCCAAACTTTCTTAGTGTATCGGCATTTGGTATTTCGATCTTATTATCTTGATTTGGTTTAACTATTATTTTGTATTGGGGTAAAAAGTTTGGAAACAGACTTATCCGTCTTGCAAAAGGTTTTATGCATATCATTGTTGGCTTTATAATGTTAAGGTTTTGTATATAAATAGGCAGCCAAGACCAACATGTGATTGGTTTGGAATACGATTTTACGTTTCCAATCAACACACTTTCGAAATATGATATTAGCTTTACTCTCGATATGTGTCCCACAAGCTCAGCATTCGCCCTAATTTCTTGGGTATCACTGACCGCTAGACCGTTCAATAAATTAAACAGCACGATAGGAATCATAAAAACAAATACAATAAATATTAAATGACTCGTCACCGGGAATGTACTGAACTTAATAGATCCAGCATCGAATTCTCCTGTCAACATAACGATTGTTTTGAAAAGCGAACGTCCTGGATCTATAAAAAAGTTTTCTTCTTCCTCCTCTTCTTTACCCGTATTATTGGGATTAGGTGCAGTTTGATCTTCTTCTTCATCTTGCCTAAATAACGTGTAAAAACTTAAAGCAAATGCTATAATTAAAATACAATACCAGAGCAGGAATTTAAAGAAGTTCCATGATACCGTTCTTAACATAACAATATTCGTTGATAAAGTAGGAAATTGTCCGATGAGTAATACTAATTCAGCGGATGATAGTAGTATGGCCACCGCAGACAGTTGTTGTTTAGTAGACTCTGCCGCTGATCCGTAAAAAACAATGGCGGCTGTCACAAATATTAACACCATTTCCATCCAATTCTCGATACTTTGTAGATATTTTGTTGGCGATACCAGTAATTGGAAAAGTTCTCTTAATATCAGTAAAACTAAACCAATAACCGCACCGACATGAGTGATTACGTTCAATGATTCTATTGAGTCTGATTGTTTCTTATCAACGCCGTAGCCCAAAATCGTATATAGGATCAGACAAAGCCACAGAAGAGAATAAAAAGTTATGTTTGCGTAAAATAGACAACTTATCCTTTGCCATTTCAAATACAAGAAACTTGTAATGACCGGATGTTTTAGTAAAGGACGTAACTCTTGATGTTGTGTCATGTATAGTAAAGCATCTGTTTCGGGCGCTAAAACAGAGTCAAACTCTTTAACGTTATTGTTACAATTATCCATTAGAGGCACTTTACATAACTCGTTTTCGATAGAATTATTTGGGTAAACTAAAAATCGATATTTCATGTGTATCTCGTAGTTATCATCACTTGGTCGTTCGCCATTTGTCGTAATACATTCGTCCAAATACGTTTCTAACGTTTTGACATTGATGTCTGCAAGTGGTGGTTCGTTAAACTTATTGCGTAAGCCCACACATGCTCCATTCCTTAATAATTCGAGAACCGTTTCTTGGTCACCGTTTCTGGCTGCGTAATGCAACGCTGTATTGGCTTTTATATCAGGATGGTTAACGTTTATATTAATTTTTGGATTATTTAATAATGTTAGCAAACATTCTTTATGATCGGCCTTAGGGTTTTTATAATAAGTTCGCATACCCTTTACTATAATTTGTAGAAGTGTATCAGCCGTTCGTGGATCCATTGTAGATTCTTTATCAACAAACATTTTGAGAATATTTTTAAAACCATATTGACATGCAATTGCTACAGGTTCATTTTGATTTCCGGGGAATGTAAAATTTGGATCGGCCCCGTGGCCTAATAGAGTCGCGACAGCTTTATCCATGCCTTTTTCGGTGGCAAACTGTAGTAAAGAATTTGAACCGTTGTTTGCAGTTAATGCTGACCCGTGTTCATTTTTCTCTACCAGTTTTTTAAAGCCGCGGATGAAATTATCTTCCTCATCCTTGCTAAGATAGTGGAATAACATATCGACATCGATCTCCATTTCTTCGGCTCCGAATTTATTTACAAGATGTGGGAAAGCTTCCTTAAGGAAATCACGAGCCGTTTTGCCTCGTCTGTCTTTATACGAGTCTATATCGATTGGCTTTTTAGAGTAATCTCCTATCAACGTTACCACTGTTTCAAGGCCTTGTTTGCTTGCAGAATATATTGGAGTTACACCTTTCAAATCTGGAGTATTTGCATTGCATCCTTTTTTGAGAAGTAGTTCTATCATGTTCTCATAAATTATTAATTCTTGTTCCCGGTCATTATCCAATTCTTCCATTTGCTTAATTGCCATTAATAACGGCGTGTTTCCTCCTTTGCTTCTAACATTAACATCAGTTCGCTCATCATCCAACAGCGCTTCTAGAGCTTTGATATTGCCATTCTCTATTGCAAAATGTATTGGTGCATAGGCATGCGTTTCATTGAGTCTGTTTACTTCTACTTTCTTTTCCAGTAAATAGTCTATAAATTCTTGTTTATTAGGCTCGGAAACTGCAATTTCGAGGCATGTTTTATAGTCTGGATATTCATATACATGTTCGAGATCTACAGCACCAGCGTTATCAAGTTTTTTGAACGCGTTTATGTCATTATTCTGTAGGGCTGTTTTCAATTGAACTTGGGGTTTGCCGCCGAAGAAGGAGCTGCCACGCGTTGGTCGGTTGGGCTTCATCTCGTAACTGTCCCGCGTCATGATACACACGGCACTGGCATCTGAAACGACAAATGATTGTTTTTATTACTACAATTTTCTCATTGAAGTAAATTGTTATACTAGTGTGTAGTAGGTACTCCGAAACTAGTTGTTAGGGACAATTTGTTCAATTACAATTAATTAAGTACTATTGAACATCTGGTGAATGTTTTTGTGAAAGTGTTGCATCCTTTGGTTTTGGGGTTTACACAGTTCTTACTTCAAGAGCGTAAAATCTTAATTAAATTATGATAATGGCTGCCTCAAGCCTTTTGACATGCATGACATAAGCTCCTAGTATGCCATTTCAACAATGAAAAGAGTCTACAAACGCAGGTTTTTATTAGATTAAATACGCTAAACGATTCCACAAACTCAGTGTGAAGTAGTGTTAATCGGTGCCTTATGTTCGTTAACTACAAATCAATCCATTTAAGTGAGTTGTGCTCTATTTTGTCCATTGTATGTTGAAACGTATTCGTAGTATTTAAAAATTTAATCGCTGTGAAACTGGGGTATCATCTAATGTATCAAATGGGCTCAACTTGTTATCTAATACTGGACACAAACTACATCTAAAATATAAAAATATTGTTGCTGGTTGAGTCTTCCCGTCCCTTTTGTCGAAAACTAAAACACTGTTTCTCTCTCAGTCTCGGTCTCGATGTTTTTGTTCACCGTTCAAGTGTCGGACAACTATCCAAGGAATAAAATTATTTGGCTACTTATCTGTCTGATAAATTGATTAACAATTTTTTTCAATTGGCATTTATCACATAAATAACTATCAAACAGATAATTTTGACTCTTAACACCGCTTACTTCAGGGAGATGAAACATACATACCTACAACAGTATATTATATGTAATGTTAATAAAACGCTTTTAAGGGCAGGCCAGACTTATAACTGTTATTTCTGGTCATAATTACACTTATTAAATGAGGTACCTACTCTATTGAACGAACTCATGAGTTTATTTAACAGTCTGCTTTAATGAAGGGGCAATTATTCCGAATTTCTCGCCGCCATAAAATTAATGCCGTACGCGTGCTGCATACCTCTTTACAAATAATGAAGTAATTGCATTGATTTGCGTACTCTATTATGTTATGTTTAATTGTAATTGTTGTATTACAAATCAAACCGTATGTGAAAGAAATAGAAACCAGTATTGTAAATCATTGATGTCTAAAAGTTTGAAATCGTGAATTTTATTGCAGTATAATTGATTTTTGGAGCATTTAATGAAGCTTGCTGTAGGAGCACTTTGTTTGCGTTTTTGTTTCACAATTCACATACTAAGCACCCGCATGTTAGGCTATTTACTCTACACACATACTATTATTGATTTGGTGGTGCCTTACATCGTCAGTTTTATTGACGCTTATAATCTACAGGATTCCATTTTTCTTTTATATAACGTTTAAATCGTGACAAAGAGATATATACGGTCACTAACTAGGTAGGTATATCGCTTTTGTAACGCTGTCGGACTGCTTAGGACAATATTTGTCTGCGGATATGTTCTGAACACACCGTGACTAAGCCTCGCCTTGGGCATTGGTCATATTATAATCCCATTAGAGTACATAGCTTCTGTATACATTAGGGTTATTAGTAGTTATTACTAATGCCGTATATATTTGGAGACGCAAATGCAAACCTTTTTCTTATGTTTTGTAAATATTGAACAAGCAGTGTTATGAAATACTTTTTAATATAAGTATTACATAATAGACTATTTGTAGTAAAATCATGCTATTTGAATATGTATCTTTGTATGTTGTGCTAATTTTGGCGTTTTTATACTTTTTTTTATAACTAACGTACATAGACTACGGTAACTGCTTACCATCAGGCGAGCAATACTTATTTGCACCAAAGTAGTATAAAAATCTAATTTAAGTTGTCATGAGACTGTTTTAGTGTTTTCAACACAGCTTCGTAACGTCGGTGTTTCTTTTATAACGGCGTACAAACTTGCTACCTCGCTATACTACCAAAATAAAGATGAAACTAACAATACATTACCGGCAAACAATAGCGGTGTTCGGTGTTCGTCCATCGGAACGCTATGAGATACTCCACATGTTTGACCGTGATACACCGACCATACAACACCTATATCTATACCAACTTTTCTATACTAATATAGTATTAAAACTTAACATTTTGTTTTTTGTTAGAGCGCTTCTAATCTTTAAAACTACAGTCGGATTAAAATAAATCTTGCAATTGATAGCCCAGTTCTTGAGGAAGATTATAGCCAATATATCATCAGGCCCAAAGTGAAGTATGACAGTGACAATTAAAGTGACACGGGATGAAATCCATTTTTAACTAGGGTGGAACTATGATAAAACCAAGCTGCATAGGTTGCGGTTGTATAATAGCAACCCATATAATATGTCCCACTGCTGGGCACGGGTCTCCTCTCGTCTATCAAGAGAGAGCGAGAGGGTTTAGGCCTTAATTCACACACGCTGGCCTAATGCGGGTGGTGGGTTTCCTCACGATGTTTTCCTTCACCGTTAGCAGATGGTGAATCATTGGATTAGTACATATAAACTTCACAAAGTGAAATTCATATTGGTACTGCCCGGTATCGATCTCGCACCTATTGCGTGCAAGTCGGTTACTTTCCCACTCGGCCACCACCGCTTCTATACTATATTGCTCTTCTTCTTGTGCTTGTTTGCTTGCTTAAAAAACACGTAAATAATTGATTTATTGTTGTATCTAAATGTTGTTACACAACATTCAGTTTGGGGTGGAGTACGTCTCCCACCATCTCACATTAGAAAAAGAGATCGATGTATTCGATTTGGAAACGACATAATATTAAACCGAAATAATTTAAAAACGCAATATCGCCGGGTTATCGTACAAAATCTATCACTAATCTAAAGACAACTTTGTAAATGCAACCTAGAAGCTTAGTTATCACCAAACACCCTTACCTTGACATAAATGCATGTAGTGATTTACCTATATAATATAATAATTGCAATTTTAATTTTAATTACGTAAAACGACAACCTTAAAGCTAGGTAATAAATTTGAAATATTGCTAATTTAAAATGAAAATAACGCGCTATAAGGACGTCATACGGCTCCAGATGTCCTAAACCGTAAAATGTACGCAGAGAATAACAGTACGAAATAGTTTAAAAATAAATCTAAACAAAACATTTAACGACCGGCCTGGCTTTGTCGATCAATCAATAGTGCACTGAGCCGTCGGTTATTGTCTACGATGCCGAGGTTTGTAACAGGTGATTTCTAAATAGAACACAATAGCAACCCGATTTTAAATAACGTTATATAAAAAGCATAATTTATTTGGTACAAATAGTTATCCCCGCTCTTATAATGTCGATATTCGATACTTCGACTTCAAAAACCCGTCCCTAATTGAGCACTGGTGAAGTTGAGACCTGTACCCACGCATAGGAACAAAACTGTACTGTTACCGCTCTTTGTGTTATTTAGCTGTGGTCTTGTACGAAGAAGGTCCGAAAGCGGGGTTCGCTTGCTAGTGCACCATATAAGTGAGTGAATCCTATCTTCCTTCACCTATATCCCAATTTTTGTAACTGTGCAGTTGGAGCTGTCAAAATCGTTAGGTTAGGATGATTAAATTTTATGGTTTGATGGTTTTCCCAAAAGAAAATGAATAGCATGGGGTTCTTCAAGAAAGGAGTTATAAGATTTTTAAAGGGTCGGCAACGCGTGAGTGACACCCCTGGTGTTGCAAACGTCCATAGGCTACGGTAACTGCTTACCATCAGGCGGGCCGTATGCTTGTTTGTCACCTTGGTAGTAAAAAAAAAAAAAAAAATTCACCAGCTCGCTTCTCTTCCTAACTCTCTGCAGGCGCCTGTTCCTATCATGCCAGTACGGTCTGCACTTTCGTGCCGTCTGCGTAATTCGAGTATCCATATCCTCCCTTTGATATAATTAAAAAATTATTATAATTATCATTGAAATTTTGTTCCAATGCAACCAACATGGCAAAATTTTGACAATGACAAGCTGCTCAGTTAGAAAAATCGATTATATCTCTCTTAATTTGTGAAGTTTTAGTTTATAAGAAAGAGATGTATAATATATAACGCAGCAAAATAATCTCTCTGTAGTCTTTTCTTTTGTTTTATAATAATGGTAGGTACTATTTATTTGTCAAATCAGTACACCCTTCTATTATGGTCCTTGGCATTTATAGTTCATGTAAGAGTTAGCCATGGGAGTGTCCACTGACATCAAGACCACATGACCTTTTGTATTGTTTATATTTAATTGCCTTTAGCTTGCACTGGTCTATTTGTTGTTAAACAATTACATAATGTTTTCTTTAATATTATACTAACGCACTATTTGATTTAACTCCGGTCCTACTAAATACTAATAGCTGCCTAGTATTTAGTGCAAAAGTGATACATACTATGGCTGTCTTTAAATTAAGTATGTTCCATAAATACCTACTTACATGCCTATGGAGCATTACTTCTTCGTGCATACATTTATGAGTAAGCCTTACGTCATCACAGCCATAGCGCACCGTCAATAATGAAATTCATATTTATTTATCAATAACCCCCATCAGATACGTTGCATATGGAGCGTCGAGTGTATTTGTGTTAAATGTCAAGTTTGATTCTTGTGCCGATGGAAGCGGGTTATATGTCGAGGACGTTATTCCGAAATTTGATACATTTTAAATTGCTTTCATGAGTCAGTAGCTACTAATCGAATAGTCAACATTAATAAAATTATGAAGTCACTTTGACTATAAAATAGCAAATAAAAATAATAGTTATATTTTGGAACCATACACACACGACTATCTGATCCTAAACTAGGCAGAGCCTGTACTATGATAACCTACTATCTTTCCTGGGTAAAAAATCGAATGTGACCTCTGGCTTAGCAGTCAGGGTCATTAACCAACAGGTCAGCCTATATCATCTCAACCTATAAACGTCCCACTGTTAGGTCTCCTCTATAAACGAAATATCTCTCCATGTCTCTGAAATGAGTTTTGTATTAGATATAGGTACCTAAGCTACGAAAACACATGGAAAATAACAGTTTGACGTAGAAGAATAACAATGCTATTTACCAATTTTAGATTCAAATAAACACCACTCCAACAGTGATCAATATATTTTTTTCCATTTCGTATACAAAACAATTTAATTAATATTTTGTTATTTAATAAACCTTTCCCTAATTATGTACCATAATTATATATCTACAGGAGTCCAAAAAGTAACATTGTAACAGTGTATCCGTTGTTTCTCAATGATACATACTTTATTATATGTTTTATCTGCACGCTATAAGGCTACTTGTGTACCGACGGGCGCCTCGGTCTAATTGCCGGACGTTATGGTGAAATTAACTTACTTCTTAATAATAATAAAAAACTACGTTGTTAAAAAGCGCGCGCTCGCGCGGTACCTACGCCTTTTTATGATTTTCGCCTCCGAAATGTTATTTTGAAGTTCGTTGACTGGTTGCCAGAATTGCCAGAACACTGCAGCTTAGTTTCAATCAGTTGACATACCTTGACGTTTTTAAAACAAGTATTAATGTTAAAAGTTAAGATATCCTACGAATTTTATGTTAAGATCGAAAATACATTGCTATAGATAAGTATATCATGGCTCATGGCGCCCCCTAGAATCCCTGCGTAAGTTGTCCCGATAAATGTTTTAACAGCGTAACCAATTAGTGTAGAGACTTTTAGTACTATTTTTATACGATTAAAGGGATTATGCAAATACATACATAGGTATATAAATAAATCACGAACTAACTTTTCTGTAAATTCACAAATGTACGCTATTCAATAAACCAATCCTGAAGAAAATATTGTTTTTATGATAAAGTAGCCATATTAATTTTATATTGTGGTTTTTATGGTACTCCAAAATACCACAATATATAAATAGGTACAATAAAATATTGGTTAATTCGGATTATGTAAGTACACGTTTACATACCTAAATATATTTCGAACAAAATTTTCTGGCGATCTTCAACTGGAGCAAATATATGATTCAATAAACCAAACTGAAGTAAATATTATTTTATGATAATATGTATATTTATATTGTGGTTTTTGTAGAGTAGGGTGATGTAATTACCTAATCTTTATAAATGTAGGTATATTGTTTGTTATAATTCACTTACACCTACACTGTGTGCTTTCAATAGTTTTCTTTGTCTATAGCACATTACATGGACTTATATAGAGCCAATATATATTTCCTAATCTGTTTAAAATAAATTCATTTCTATATACGGTTGTAATAACTTTTAATATATTCATTCGCCCACGAACAGGTTATCTTGAAGATTACTCTCGGTAGCGGTCCCTTGAGCTCTTGAATTTTAAGTAGCCCGATCAAGAACTTGTTTACATAACAATCTTTGATATACATAATACCAATAGTAGGTACCTACTTGCATATTATTATAGAAATAGAAATTATTGTATTCCACGCACAATCTTTGAGTATGCATCATCATTAAGGCTGTTTATGGATTGAACGTGACCAATTGACTAGTAGGGTTACCACCGATTTTGATTTATAATTCTTTTTAAAAAGTAAGGTCATTTTAAGTTTCAAAATGAATCCTGAAATCACATCTCGTGGCGCATTTCTTGCGTGTTGCAGACCAAAAATTGAACACCAAAGTTTTCTATTATACAGGTAACTTAGAGGAAATTGTTTGTTTAAAAATGAAGCATGATCAGTAGAGACGCACAGAAGCACAACCACAACTACACCACCGTGTATAGTTATTTGGCTGTGGTCTTCTCTAAGATCCTTCCTCGGTCAAGTTTACACAATTGTATGGTACCTCTTATTTTCACTAAAACGTCGGATATATCCAAACAAATTCAGATGTATGATAACCCTACTCGTGTAAGAAAGATCATGCGTATCGTAATTTCGATTCACCTACAGATATGAGGTCGGACTACGTGTGGAGAATTGGCAGTAATCTCAGCCAGTATTGCCACACATCCGGTGCTTGACCAACTAAACAGTAAAAAGCCTTCCGTTCCGCACATAACATTTCAATTTGGACGCGCATTACAACTTACAACCGTCTTGGGCTGTCATGCGCCACTCCGATGCTTTTTGTCAACTTTGTGCTTAATTTGCTTCGCCCTAAAAACTAAATCCGTCGCTTTTCTCTCTACGCTTTCTTCTTTAGTCATCGCACGAGTTAATACCTATGATGCTCTTTGCTAAAAATCATATATCTACTTATGTAGCAAAACGAAAAGGAAATTGTGATTTTTTAAAATAATTATTAGTCTTCTTATTTATCGTGAGAGCTGCGAGGGTTAGGCCTTTGTCCGCACACGCTACTTAGCCTAATGCGAAGAACGGCCTTCAGAATTTCTTCTTAGACATGTGGGTTTCCTCACGGTGTTTTCTTTCACAGCCAGCATATGGTTTATATACATCCTAAATCGTTTGATTATTTATCTATAAATTCCACAAAAGTAAAAAAATAATTCACATTGTTACGTACGAGAAACTACTGCCACCTGCAATAGAAAAGGTAAAAGGGGTAGCAAACAACTTGTTTGAATATCCCTTTTGGCTACATCGATTAGTCACTTAATGAGGACAACAAAGCATCAGATGTGTGACTGCATCCTACAGACGAAGGGGAGTTCAAGTATTTTCGATTAAACTGACTGAAGTATTTTAATTTTAGACACGCATAAAGTTTGCAATGTTGTACGTAGAGATGTTATGAACTCTGTATACCGGTTAATGGCCATTAAAGATTAAATCAACATTGAACATTTACGACACTCAAAGTACTTGGAAGGAAAGTTCATTTGGTTTCTATTTCGAGTCAGTGGACCGACGCGAACGATTAACAGTTTTTATAAAGATCTCTACAACTTTACTCTCCTCACTTATACATTTGTTCTGCAGTGGTTATCTTTTAGTTTTATCTTATTTTGTTCTTTTAATTTGATTTATTTTTCGTAGGCGTATCGTCATTTTCTTTGTACCGAACCGAACTGAGAGCCTTATTGTTGTCATTGAGAATTCTAAGAAAACGCAATGCGCGTTCGCTTAGTTTTTCTTGAGCATTGATTGACACCAGGGACCGTACCATACGTCCTTATAGTAGTTAGTATACGGACTTCATTTTTCTATAAAATATATCAAACGAGAAAATGTAAATGGTGCTTTTGTACTTGAGAAACTGATGTCAGAGATATACTTACACCTGCTTACATATTTATTTGATTAGTACGTTTTGTATAGGTACTACTAATGAGGCAAACAATCATGGCTAGCCTACAAACACTTGCAGTACCAGAGGTATAGTGCCTCTGGTATTGCAACCATTACTTCTTCATGAAGAGCCTTTTGTAGTCTGTAGGTATAATGTTTTACTCAATTTCCAAATGAAAAGAGGAGGCTGACGTTTGCCAGTTCTTTTTCTTAGGATCTACCTCTGTCCGTTCAATCAGCAAATCTGCCGTTATATAGGCACCTATATCTCATAGATTTATAATCGTCACGTTGTGATCTATATTAAGTGAGTGAATCTTATTATTACAATACACTACCTACTTATATTTATTACTGTATACTTTAATGACGTGTTTTACGTCGCCGTCCGTCGGCTCGAATTGCATATTACTTGTGGTTTAGTATAATGTAAGTCTTGTACCTATCTAATGTGGTCGTGGCTTGTTAATTTAAAATATCTTTTGTTTTTGGACGGTTGATAGACGAATGTTTAAGAAAGGTATGGGCACACTGCACATGAGAACAAGCCTGGAGGTAGAAGGACCTCTTAATAGATGCGCGAAGTTTGAAAGTCGTGTTTACACCTCTGTTCCTCCGGTCGTGTCGGATTGCCATCCCGTTGACCTATGAGAATGAGAATAAAGAATGCACCTCAGTTTGCGCTTTTTTTTCACCGATTTTTTTTTTTTCGAAAACAAATCGGTTAAGAAGACACTCAAAATGTTGAACACACTAAAATACATGTAGCATACGTTGAAACATTATAATTATATCGATATGTAATACGTGTATGTGTGTTTGTTATTCGTTTTGACACTTCCATAAACCAAAGCTTCTAACTTTTCCAAGCATAGGCTTCACGAATAATGTCATACGGTATTTAATTCTATTGTAAATGATTTCTTATATGGCGGTACCGTTTGTGTGCTTAGTCTCGGAAGTCAATACTTTATTAGAAGGTTGGTTTGTCACTTAGGGCGCCGTATATGGTGTTGTTATGTAGGCGAACAGTCGTCATCATTAGTCGATGAATGCATTTATGTTTATGTACGATGACCTGCCAAGTTCATTACACAAATTACGCAATATGTATTCTGACTAATTTTAATAGTAAACTTATCATAGCATAGGCCATCTTGAAGTTTTAAATGATTTCAGTAAGAGGTAAATTTGAAAGGTGTCGCTCTAAGTAAGGAAGGGCATCATACAAGCGGGCAAGCCCGACTAAGGATTTCCTTTGTGTTTATCTTATTAGTACTATTTTCTGTCTTTCTTATGCTGATCATGTGTCTTTTGTTAGCAAAATCAACTTTTTTTCTTTCTTTCAAATAACTACACAACGTTTCTGTGTTTCAGTGATGTAAAATGAAGTTTACCTTTGCTAAATAACATTGATAAATCTATACCTGTGTTGTTTTTCGGCGATGTTATTACAAGAGAAGAAGTAGTAGGTATTCATATCTACTAGTTACATACATTACAATCGTTGTTTGTAGATACCAGATGTATCGTACCCACGTTTGTTATATAAGGTCGCCAGCTATGTTTGGGGGTCGTAGTTAAGTAATAAACGCAATCAATAGATTTGCGAGGTTAAGCTAGCTTGTCGCGGTCAGTCTTTAGATGGGTGACCGTTTACTAAAAACACAACCGGCGTCTATTCCGGTCGTGTCGTATTGCCGTGCTACTGTGAGAGTAAAGGAATAGAGAGAGCTGGAGTTAGAGAGATAAGAGTCCGAAATCATCAATAGGGTTTTGATTAGGTACCTACTTATTAAATTATTTAGGTAACTCATTTTGGATTGGCAACACGCAAGTTAAACGTTAGGTAGTATTTGGTCAGGCCTAAACCCCCTCTCTCTCTTGATAGAGGAGAGGAGTCCCGTAGCCAGCAGTAGGACATATGGGTTATTAGATATTTTAGTGGCGTGAAATTTAAAAAACAAACTTTTCTTACGCTATTTTAGTATTCGTCATACACAAATTGTAAACAATAAATATTAATATACATTCGATACGTAATTTAAACATGATAGCGGTCAAGTGTGGGAGTTGTGCGATTCCTAACTGTATTTTTATCATTTGTAGTTTGTTGATAACATCGTCTATAATCTCTGTCGCACCTCCTGTTTGCATACCATAGTATCAGTGCCTCTTCATTGTGTCAATACTAACTAAACTACCACTCATAAAATGTTAGCCAAACA
This sequence comes from Trisateles emortualis, assembly GCA_947095525.1. NCBI lineage: Eukaryota > Metazoa > Arthropoda > Insecta > Lepidoptera > Erebidae > Trisateles > Trisateles emortualis. The sequence continues at coordinate 7,600,339 of OX352736.1, read as the reverse complement.
ATTTTCTAAATAAGTAGTTAATATAAGCCTATGGCTATAGTTTTGTTTCTCAATAGAATTATGTAAATTGTGTAATAGCTAATGTAATATGCTGTCAAATCTTGGTATCGAGCGGAAACCTGGTGACCTGTAACACAGGTAATTTCTTACCTACCACATGCACCAGCGATCCACCAACGATATGTAATATACAAGTTAGCTTTAGTACTTTTGTAATGTCGGTTTTGGTGAGAAATAAATGGTTTATTATTATTATTATAATTGTAACTACCCGTAGACCACGTGCAATCTTGTGTCTTGTTTATACTATATTGCTTTTAAAAATAATAATCATTTTTAATTCAAGACAACTCATACATCCATATCCATAATTATAAATAAAAATATGTCATAGCAAAAGAAAGAAAAGAAAACGACATCATGGCAAGTTCACTGAGGTATTTCTTTATATTTATTTGGAAAACCAACAGTTACAAAAAGGCATTATAACTAAAATAACAATAAAAACAATCCTCTCACCGAGTAAGCATTATATCTGTGGTCGAAGGCTCATGTTGTAGGGTCATATATCTATGAATGTACATTAAAATACAATAAAGCTTTCTTGCCCAGTTGTTGGCTTTTTGAAATTACGGAAAACGAAGAACTAATTAAGTATTTGCCAAATAAATAGAGTTGTCAATAGTACTATGTCACTAGCGTGTGTCCTATTTCATACAATACATTCAAAATAAATTGAATTTAAAAGTATTTTTGTTGACATACTACTCGGGCAAAGTCAGGGTAGCTTCTTAGAAATATAATGTAAAGTGATATGGTTGCTTGTTCATTGCATATTGCATATATATAATGTCGAACTCTACAGGTCCCTATCTTCGTGATGCACTTGTCCACTAAGATACTCACTCAATAACTTTCCAATGACTATATTCATTGGCACCTGCTTGTAATCAGGGTCGGTTGGGGTCACAACTTGTCTCTCAAAGCCATCATTTGCTTTTCTCCTCACATCCAAACTATCTTTTGTTAATACACGATTACTAGTTTTCTCTTCGCTTCTATTTGTCAGTAGCAATCAATGCTTACTGTTTCACTGGGACCGTATTATGTAGGTATATAAAGCAATTTATTTTCGATATCAATTTGAAATTCGTAAGACTTAGCTTAAAGGTTGCCATTGTATGAAACTAAATCGTTTATAAGGACGTCATGGTAGATAGCTACCATGACTTCCTAATAAACGATTTAGTTTAATGTATCCACTACAGAAAAAAACTTATTTGGAACGCCTAAGCTAAGGATATGTGAGACTATCACACATCGCAGTACATTTTTGAAAAGACACTCATCTTTTCTAGCACCTTACCTATACAACAACATTAATTCTCTACTTAATATATATCCAAAAAATTTTAAGGAATGTAAACGTATTGTCAAGAGCCATTTATTGAAGTTAAATTATAAAAACACAGAATTACTTTTAACTGTACTTAAATAAATATCATAATATATAGTAATATACACACCCACTCACACACACACACACATACACACAGATACATGATCCACGCATAACCGGACTTATTGTAACCGCGGGTGGGTGTCCTGGAGACCTGAAATACAGGGTTTTCCCTAGTTTAGGCTCCAGTCCACCATTACATAACTCAAATTTGTAATTAATTTACAGTAAACAATATATTGATGTACTATATGGTGGATATTAAACATATTTTTATTTATTATTTATTTATTAATCTTTATGGTCAACAGCTTCATAAAATATTTATAAGGTAAAGGAGTAAAGAGAATTTAGTTAAATATAGAGAGTACCTTAAAACAACAAAATGAATAAATACGTACCGATAATAATATAATAGAGTCAACCTGTACCTTGACTAATAAGGAATCTGACATTGGTGCCACAACTGTGCGTCACAGCAACTTAATGGTATCGGCATTATTTAGTACAAAAGGTACAATATCTAAACTTTAAAATGAATGCACACCATAGATAAACTCATGCCAGAGGTATAACGACAAACCATGCCTCATAGGTAATTTATGCAGTTACAACTTGATTTTCTAACCAGTTGGAAACTACACTTGTCTTCGACTTTATCGATGTAAAACAATATTTATATATGAAATACTTTGAACGTCTAAGCCTGGAATAACAAGTTTATACTAACCGATCGTTTATAACCCACACGTCTCCATACTTTACACGATGCAATTTGCGATTTAATAGTCTGATTGTCTGGTTTTCAACAATGATGTTGGACAAACTTCATCCCTATATCTTTACCTTAAGCTTCAGTCTCATTCAAAAGGTATTACTTTCTAGTAGACTTAAAACCTGTTTCTTAGGTACTAACACGAGAAAACTTAATGAGAAATTTTAAGAACTACTATTTTTAGATATAAATTTGTAAAATGTATATTAATTTTGATATCAATTCGTTAATTTTGCAATTAACTTTGGACGCCTTTATTTAATACAGTTGACAGTCGAAAGATAATTATGTTCTTAACGGAAATTTCGAAAGGAGAAAACGAGAAAAAATATGACAATTGCCTTTGTGGGTTATATTCGACAATGGGGTTCAAAAGTAAAACCACAAGCAAAACTCTACCATATAAAGAGATTCAGTAAATCAGTCTTCTTCTTACAGTAATATTAAAATCATTTGACTTGCTGCACCGACCATTCGTTACTCACAGCTAAACTTGGACAAGCGAAAACGAAAACATGAGATTTGTTTTGTTTTGTTTGTGTCTCGTACTTGTATTGATCATGTTTTGTGCATAAAATGACCCTATTTTTAAACTACCACCGGATGCTTCTGAACGTTTATTCAACTGTAGTGTTGTGTTTAACGCCCGCATTTATCTACCACTTAATCAATTACAGTCGACATCCCGCTCTCAGTATACAGTACTATAGTCTGACTGACTACCGACCCACATGTCCCTCATCTTCATAATAATAATGACGTCATCCTCGTCGACCTTGCCCTGGGTTTGGACACCCAACATGTGATGATCTCTCTTTTATGTTTACACACATCGTTTTAGTTCATTCAGTGTCTAGGTAAAGTATAATTTTAATTGTAATGTGTGGAATAACATTTTGAAGTATGATAGATTAGGCTGCAATGTTTTACAATTTAATGTCGATTTTTACAAAATCAAATAACTGTTATTGTACAATAAACTAATTATGTTATATCTTATATATTTTGTTGAGAAGAGATTTCCGGTACAATTTACCTTTCAACATACATATTTATCCAAGGATGACGTATCTATCCCCTTCTATTTACCGGTCGCGCTCACTTTTCCAATTAGGTATTGTAGATTTCTGCCTATTAAACCGGAATATTTGTTATTTATAGTTTCAATAGTATACATAATACAAAATAAGCAATTAACTGGTTGCGCAAATTCGAGGACCTCTACAAAAACACTTAGCTTTTAAATATCTGGTACCTCTTTGCAAATCGTAGTTTTCGTCCTAATCAAGTTTATAATTATAAATATAATTGTAAATTAGAGAACAATTTACTACACCAACCTGTGTAACACACGGATATAACTGCAAACACACTTCACAAGCACTGCACTTGGTACTAGACACTATTGGTTGGCATTCGTGTAGTCTCTGTGCGGCCACACCACTCGCGTTCGTGGTCTGAGTGAGGCGTTGCGCCTTGCGCCCGCGCGACCGTGTGGGAGGCGACACTCGATCATTGCTCGCTTGTCCTGCACAGCGAGTTGCTGACCAAACGCAATTACTGACCGTTCTACTGTACATATGGTTTCAATTTCAAATACTCATAACAATAGCCGATCACGTTTTTATTTTTTAAATACACAATGTTACTTTTATTGGCGCCCACTGAAGAACCTTATGGTAAAATCCTCATCTCCTGTAGAAAAAAAAACCTAATTTTGCAACACGTCATAGATGCTATCCAAGGAGATCAGAATTAATGGTTCCAGAACTGCTGTGGAAGCATTAAATTTGGTCTGGTATGCATACCTAATTTTTTCGTCAGATATGTTATTTGACTTTAGTCAAATAAGCAATTACTTACTGACTCATATAAATAGGTCGCAAGGTGAAAAACGTGATCAGCCATATTGTTATAGTTTTTTAAGAAGCCTGCTTTTTTCTGTGGGCGGAGCGGGGATTCGCGATAATTTGTAGGCGTTGCTTTTTACCAGTGATCACGTCACAATCACAAGGTTGTATTACTCATTGTTTTGGTTCAACGCCGTTTATGTAAGAAAACTAACGAACGTAGCCTGTAATATAAATATCTATAATACATAACAAGCAATGAACTTGCCTGCCAATCCCTATCCGATGAGAGAATATATTATTTCTCTTTAAGGCCCCTCTCTCAAAAAATGATGAAAAAGAGGTAACCATTTTTTAGACATTTATTGTTAGCATAAAGACAAATGACTGCCAAAAAATACAGTATTAATCTACAAGATGTGTTTCATAATATGGTCTTGAAATAAATTATAGTTTGTAAAAAAAAACATCGAATCAGCACCAAATTATTGAGATGTAACCACTTTATGACTTCAATTTTATCAAAAAATACGAAAAAAGATACCAATATTTGAAGAAAACATACACCTATAAATTGGTAATGTTATATTTAAAATAAGTTTGAATTTTAATTTATTAAAAAATAATAAAACGTCCATTCATCTGTTTGTATACCCGCGTTCGCCTAGAGGATAGTAGAGTCGTGTTTGCTTCGCCCAAATGCTCAAGGTCGTTGGCGATATCACAAGCCTTAAAAAAAGACAACTCCTGTACTCCCTGTGCACTTATTCATAATTAAGCCACCAATCTGCAAGACGAATGTTTATGTCAGTTGTTCGTAAGTGAACCAAACTGTTAGTCATATATTATTTGGCTTCCTTTGATTTGAATATATGTAATATAACAAAATTTGTGTAGTAAAATTTACTTTATTAAAGTACTTGTTCCCTAACAAGTCCTGTGTCGCGGGGGACTTACAAACATACAATTCACGGACACAAATTACAACCAGATTTGGAACAAACTTTTATGCATCACACAAAGTTTTGTCCCGTGTGGGAATGGAACCCAGGACCAGGACCTCTGGCTTAGCAGTCAGGGCCACTAACCACTAGACCAACAGGCCAGTCAAATATTATTATATTACTAAACGTCATTGATTATATTGTAAACATAGGCCATTCCTGAAGCGATGTCATTATTATCACATGGGAACTATGAGCTTGACTGGTACCTTAATTATTTATAGTGATTTAAGAATTGTATCTTTAAGGAGCTTCTTCTTTTTATTATTTGGTTAGTGGCCAACCTGCCCCTCTATACAAGTTGCATAAATGGTAGTCGAATCGAATAGAATAGAAAGCAAATGTAGGTATGTGATTTATTCTAATTGATTCGACTATCGTTTATGCCATTTGTACAGGGGGGCCCGTGACAAAGTAGTTTCGTTCGCTCATGTTTAGACCTCTGACTTAATCTAACTATATCTTAATATACTACTGTTAACAGTTGGGACCGACTCTTATCTTTAAGTAGCTGTCACCCGCGCAAAATTTGTAATCAACGCGTCCAATGTCACGTTTATTGTTCCTGCCATTGATCTCTTGGGTCGTAGCGTGATGATAAATAGCCAATAGATAACCCTTTTCCATAATTTGGGCTATCAAATGTTAAGATTTTTTTCAAATCCGACTAGTAGTTACAGAGATTAGCTCGTTCAAACAGATAACAGTTCGACGTTTTCATTTGTTATTTTTTAAAAGACAACTCCCGCACTAGAGAACAAGCTCTGTGTCGCGGGGGATTTTACAAACATAGGTACACAAATTACACCCAGACTCAGAACAACTCTTTGTAGGTCACACAAAGGTTTGTCGTGTGTGGGAATCGAACCCAGAACCTCGTGCACAGCAGGCGCATATTGCACCCACTGGACCACCAAGACAGGCAAAAAAATGAATTTGTCTTTATTTCTTAATAGAGTAAGTATAATATAAATTAAATATTCAATGATTCCAGGTGCACAATGTGGACGAAGTTCTGGAGCGTCACAACGACTTCTTGGAGTCGTGTCTTGGCGACTGCATGCTCACTAGTCCTCAGCTGTTGAAAGCGGTGACCACACTCTGCCTCGTCTGTGTGCAGTTCTGCACATTTATACAGGTAACATGAAATTATACACATCTAGCTATTGCCCGCGGCTCCGTCCGTGTGGATGTCTGTCATCGCAATAAAAACCCTGTCCTATGCCAAATTCCATTGCGATCAATTCAGCCGTTTAGTCGTGAAAAGGTAACAGACATACCTACATACAAACAGAGTTACTTGAACATTTATAATATTAGTTTGGATTCTATTTATAAAAAGGCCCAAATTAGTATAAAAGCCGACGTTATATGAAGATATGAAGAATCGAGATTCGACAGTTTGCAGTGGCAAGAAAATTCTGATAAATACCTACATGGCAAACTATAAGACCCGGCTTGCATGCGCAAACAGTTTGCTTAAGAGCGTATTCACACTTTTCAGTAAAATAAGCAAAAATACGCAGTTTTCTAAGTGATAATTCTCGGCTATGAAGTGATGCAGGTTTCAATTTCCAAGGTTTAGTTATAGATATGTCGTTGACAAAGGGGCTAACTATAGTCAAAGTCTACTAACGTGGTTGGTTATTTTTTAAATAATTATTTTCCAACACACGAATTCGTAATGGCGCAATTCGGGGCATCGCAGACAGCATATTTTGAAGAATTGGTTATACCTATTACTTTAAAACATATATGTAAGTACTAAGCATATAGTCTACAAGTGATTTTTTAATGAATAATTTGCGATTTTATAAGGTTTAGAGAACAACAAACATATTTATCCAACAATAATTCGTCAAAAATCGCGTGTTATAAAACATGCAGCCAACTTTAAATCAATAAAATAAAGTATAAAAATACTTCACCTTATCAAAATATAGTGCTTTATCTTGAAAATAAAATATATTTCTGATTAATTCATAGTATATTTTTTTTGTTATATGTGATCAAACATAACGTATAAAACTCGCAAGTTCGCAACACTGACATGATGCATGATTCAGTGCCGCGCGTGCGCCTTTAGAGGAAGGACCTATGTCGCTCGCGCTCCTGGCCGCCGAACCTCAGTTTACGTAATTTATTAGATATCGTCAACAGTGGGTACAGTACTCGTATCATAATAATGTTATTATTTTACTACTGATAATCTTATACGGTCATACTTTTGTCAAATAATTGAATGATTTATGTTTAGAATGTGATTTTAACGTTAGGCTCAGTGGTGGATGTGTGTGACTGCTGATCACGAGGTCACGAGGTCCCGGGTTCGATTCCCGGGTCGGGCAAATAAAATGAAATAAAATAAAATAAAATAGAATAATATGGAATAAAATGGAAAAAAATGGAATAAAATAAAATAAATAGAAAAAATGGAAAAAAAAATGGAATAAAATGGAAAAAAATGGAATAAAATGGAAAAAAAATGGAATAAAATAGAAAAAATGGAATAAAATGGAAAAAAATGGAATAAATTGGAATAAAATAGAAAAAATGGAATAAAATGGAATAAATTGGAATAAAATAGAAAAAATTGAATAAAATGGAATAAATTGGAATAAAATGGTATAAAATGGAAAAAAAATGGAATAAATTGGAATAAAATGGAAAAAAAATGGAATAAAATAGAATAAATAGAAAAAATGGAATAAATTGTAATAAAATAGAAAAAATGGAATAAATTGGGATAAAATGGAATAAAATGGAAAAAAATGGAATAAATTGGAATAAAATAGAAAAAATGGAATAAATTGGAATAAAATGGTATAAAAGGAAAAAAAATGGAATAAATTGGAATAAAATAGAAAAAATGGAAAAAAATGGAATAAATTGGAATAAAATAGAAAAAATGGAATAAAATGGAATAAAAGGAAAAAAAATGGAATAAATTGGAATGAAATAGAAAAAATTGAATAAAATGGAATAAATTGGAATAAAATAGAAAAAATGGAATAAAATGGAAAAATTGGAATAAAATGGAAAAAAAATGGAATAAATTGAAATAAAATAGAAAAAATTGAATAAAATGGAATAAAATGGAATAAATTGGAATAAAATGGTATAAAATGGAAAAAAAATGGAATAAATTGGAATAAAATAGAAAAAATTGAATAAAATTGAATAAATTGGAATAAAATGGTATAAAATGGAAAAAAATGGAATAAAATGGAATAAAATAGAATAAATAGAAAAAATGGAATAAAATGGAATAAAATGGGAAAAAAAATGGAATAAATTTGAATAAAATGGAATAAAATAGAATAAATAGAAAAAATGGAATAAAATGGAAAAAAAATGGAATAAAATGGAATAAAATAGAATATTATAGAAAAAATGGAATAAAATGGAAAAAAATGGAAAAAAAATGGAATAAAATAGAAAAAATGGAATAAAATAGAAAAAATGGAATAAAATGGAATAAAATAGAAAAAATGGAATAAAATAGAATATTATAGAAAAAATGGAATAAAATGGAAAAAAATGGAAAAAAAATGGAATAAAATAGAAAAAATGGAATAAAATAGAAAAAATTGAATAAAATGGAATAAAATAGAAAAAATGGAATAAAATGGAATAAAATACGAGGTCCTGGGTTCGATTCCCGGCCCGGGAATCGAACCCGGGACCTCGTGACCTCGTGATCAGCAGTCACACACATCCACCACTGAGCCTTACGTTAAAATCACATTCTAATTCTGTTAAATATACATATGTAGTCGCCTATGTAGTAGTAGCCTATGGACGCTTGCAATACCAAAGGTATCACTTGCGTGTTGCCGACCCATTTTTTTAACACCAGGGCTTTATGATGGAGTATCCCTGGGATAGGAAACGTTTCTTCCAAAACGCAGGAGTACTAAAATGGAAAAAAATGGAATAAAATGGAATAAAATAGAAAAAATGGAATAAAATAGAATATTATAGAAAAAATGGAAAAAAATGGAAAAAAAATGGAAAAAAAATGGAAAAAAAATGGAATAAAATAGAAAAAATGGAATAAAATAGAAAAAATTGAATAAAATGGAATAAAATAGAAAAAATGGAATAAAATGGAATAAAATACGAGGTCCTGGGTTCGATTCCCGGCCCGGGAATCGAACCCGGGACCTCGTGACCTCGTGATCAGCAGTCACACACATCCACCACTGAGCCTTACGTTAAAATCACATTCTAATTCTGTTAAATATACATATGTAGTCGCCTATGTAGTAGTAGCCTATGGACGCTTGCAATACCAAAGGTATCACTTGCGTGTTGCCGACCCATTTTTTTAACACCAGGGCTTTATGATGGAGTATCCCTGGGATAGGAAACGTTTCTTCCAAAACGCAGGAGTACTAAAATGGAAAAAAATGGAATAAAATGGAATAAAATAGAATAAATAGAAAAAATGGAATAAAATGGGAAAAAAAATGGAATAAATTTGAATAAAATGGAATAAAATAGAATAAATAGAAAAAATGGAATAAAATGGAAAAAAAAATGGAATAAATTGGAATAAAATGGTATAAAATGGAAAAAAAATGGAATAAAATGGTATAAAATGGAATAAATTGGAATAAATTGGAATAAAATGGTATAAAATAGAAAAAATGGAATAAAATGGAATAAATTGGAATAAAATGGTATAAAATGGAAAAAAAATGGAATAAAATGGTATAAAATGGAAAAAAAATGGAATAAAATGGAAAAAAATGGAATAAAATGGAATAAAATAGAATAAATAGAAAAAATGGAATAAAATGGGAAAAAAAATGGAATAAATTTGAATAAAATGGAATAAAATAGAATAAATAGAAAAAATGGAATAAAATGGAATAAAATGGAAAAAAAAATAGAAAAAATGGAATAAAATGGAATAAATTGGAATAAAATGGTATAAAATGGAAAAAAAATGGAATAAAATGGTATAAAATGGAAAAAAAATGGAATAAAATGGAAAAAAATGGAATAAAATGGAATAAAATAGAATAAATAGAAAAAATGGAATAAAATGGGAAAAAAAATGGAATAAATTTGAATAAAATGGAATAAAATAGAATAAATAGAAAAAATGGAATAAAATGGAATAAAATGGAATAAATTGGAATAAAATGGAAAAAAAATGGAATAAAATGGAATAAAATAGAATATTATAGAAAAAATGGAATAAAATGGAAAAAAATGGAAAAAAAATTGAATAAAATAGAAAAAATGGAATAAAATAGAAAAAATGGAATAAAATAGAAAAAATGGAATAAAATAGAATATTATAGAAAAAATGGAATAAAATGGAAAAAAATGGAAAAAAAATGGAATAAAATAGAAAAAATGGAATAAAATAGAAAAAATTGAATAAAATGGAATAAAATAGAAAAAATGGAATAAAATGGAATAAAATACGAGGTCCTGGGTTCGATTCCCGGCCCGGGAATCGAACCCGGGACCTCGTGACCTCGTGATCAGCAGTCACACACATCCACCACTGAGCCTTACGTTAAAATCACATTCTAATTCTGTTAAATATACATATGTAGTCGCGTGTGTAGCAAATAAAATAAAATAAAATCTTTATGTATCAAAAAAGGTATCTAACCTATGAATTTAAAATAAAAAATAAAATTAATAAAATTAAAATAATAAAATAAAATAATAATGATGATAAGCAGTTACCGTAGCCTATGGACGCTTGCAATACCAAAGGTATCACTTGCGTGTTGCCGACCCATTTTTTTAACACCAGGGCTTTATGATGGAGTATCCCTGGGATAGGAAACGTTTCTTCCAAAACGCAGGAGTACTCACACATAAGATCACAACTACACCGCTGTGTGTAGTAATTTAGGTGAAGGTCTGGGCTCTCCTCGCTGATGAATCGCCGGAATTAGTACGTCTAACACTTTCATAACAATTTTGTTTATATTTATATATTTTATGTAAGTAGGTATATTTATTTTATATATTATATATACCACAGCATATATATTCATTATATTTTTTTTAGATGTTGTTGAATCTATATCCTTATCTTAAATTTGTTTCTTTGTTTTATCCATTTTTTTTTGTTTTTGAGTGCACCTACTATGTTCATCTCTGTATCACCCAAGGTCAACTGGTAGAGAATGCCTATGGCATTAAGTCTGCCTGTGTGCGATTGTGCATAAAGTTTTAAATAAATAAATAATTTGGCTGTGGTGTATTAATATTATGATCTTTTTTTGTTTTTTGTACCTACCTACCTAGCCTACAAAAAACCACCACTACCTACTACTTTTTTGTAGGCTAGGTATCATGTTATGGCATTAGTTTCCACCCACGGCTTCACCTGCACCTACAACCCCAGGCAGAAACAAGCAAGAAAAAGGTCCATAGGTACTTAGGTACATCAATTCATCCAAACATTCGCATTTATAATAATAATAATATATATTAGAATAGATATATGGTATGCCAAAGTGTTCCTTTACTTCTCTAATAATAACATATTCTACAAATTTACAATACAAACACCTATTATAACACCAAAAATCTTACCGTAATATAACAATAAAGTTTACGCGGCCCTGCACTGTGCCGAACATACTTCACGCACAATGTATGTGTGCGAGGATCACGCACACACGCGCACTCGCCACGCGCACGCGGCCGGTCGACCGATAATTACCTAATCTGTAGCTGCGCTATTTTGTGAATACGCTCTTAAAAAACACACATAATCTGACGTCAATAGAATGCATGCGCTTAACAGAATAGTGTAAATTACTGCTGCAAACCGTTTGCGCGGCAAAAGTAGGTACTGTTATACTCATTTCATATATTATTTTTTACTATTCTTGTGTAATTAAGATTAAGCCTTACTATACGATATGCATTTCCCGATTCTATTTCCTTCTGTTATATTTATTAAGTGTATTCTATAATATTTACTATTTATTAATATTTAGCAAAGCTTGTATCTACCTAGGTATTATGCCTGTCAAACATCTTGTACAATTGCACAGAAAGCGTTTTTAGGTCTCTTTGGTGGTACGTGCGGGCTGCGGGGGGCGGAGCGCGATAATGAACCAATCACAGGATTGAAAGACTCGCGTCATTGGTTAATACTATAGAACATGCATCCTGCAATTGGACCAAGTATAGGACATGCGCGACCTTTTTTATACTACCTTGGTGGCAAACAAGCTTACGGCCCGCCTGACGTTAAGCAGTTACCGTAGCTTATGGATGCTTGCAAAACCAGAGACAACACTTGCGTGTTGCCACTTTTTTTTCGGACCATTTTTTTTACACCAAGGCGTGATGGAGATGGAGTAACCCTGGAATAGGAAAACGTTTCTTTCAAAACGCATTCCTAAATGAGCTCAGGAGACCTACGCCAGCTATTGTTCAAGATATTTGCCTCGCATTATAGTGAATGTATTATATTTTCTAACATTAATTTATAAATGTTTTCTTTTAACGCTACCAAAACACGTTAATTGGCAAAGGAGATGCACAAGTACTTCGTGGACGCAGAGCTTAACAGTATGCTTGGACCAACGTATGACAATACAGACTATAGTGAGGTACATACAGAGTAGACCTGTAACTCTTTAATTAGAGCACTAAACTGAAAGTATATAACCGTAATTAAATATCATCCAATTAACTTCTTCAATAGTACAGCACCGCTGGCGTCTAAATAATGGACCAAGCGCCAGCGACGTATTTACTTTTGTCATTTAAAAAGTCATGAAAATTTACAAAGTAATTCGTATATACCTTCAGTATAAAAATACTCTTCTGGCAACCCTTTGCAGTTGGAATGTTTAACCCTAAAATAACAAAGAGGGTAAGAAACAAAACTAAATTTGGTTATTATAGTCTCGTCTCAGTCAAAAGTCTGGACTGCTGGACATAGGCACGGATTTTCACAATACTCGATCCTAAGCCGACCTTGCCTAACGGTTGCCCGCAACCTTTACTAGGTCGTCTTTATTTTAGTATCAGTCCTAAAACTTATAGTAAATGATATTGACAGTATTTTGTATTTTAAATTAAGTCTCATTTCTTACTTTATTTTCTTTTTGGTAAAACACTCCGGCCTCAGAGAGTTTCCTTTTATTATTCTACAGGTATATAAGAGTTTTGAAATGACAAAAGTACCGTGACTGGCTCTTCCACTTTAACAATGGTTTTTCTATTATCTCTGGTTTACTGGTAGCTGACCGGTCTGTATTCATCTTTTGAAATCACTTATCTATGGAAAGATAGCATGTTTGAGTTTCAACCAATACAAATCGCGTTCACTGTTCAGTATTTTATTAAAATCATTCTGCACTGCTTTTGAATTTTGAAGTCGTTTACTTGTTGTACTAAAACTAATGAATTTGAACATCAATGCTTCCATGTAGTATTTGTGATATATCAAAACATTAACCTATTCTTTTTATTATTCTTTCATGACTGTTTTAGAATATCGCCGTAAGTATTTTATTATTGTTATTATAGTTTGTTTGCTATAGCAATTTAGAGTATATTAATGTTTGTATGAGCACCCACGGCTATATAAAAACTCAGAATATTATATTTCCCTTCTCCCCTATCTTTTCCTTTCTTTTCAATAGACATTGTTTATACATTATAATCCTAATTTAGTGTGATACGGTGAAGGAAAACATCGTGAGGAAACCCACATATCTTAAAAGAAATTTTAAACGCATTTCTCATCCACCAACCCGCATTGGGCCAGCGTGTGAGTGGATTCTCTATCTTGATAGAGTCAAGGAGACCCGTGCCCAGTAGTGGGACATTATATGGGTTGCTATTATATTGTATTCCGCACAGATACTAACTGGACTGTTAAGCTAAATTATCCATATATACTAAACTACTTTATTTAATATTCAGGACACTGGTTGCGGCGGTTCATCGTCGTCTGGCTCCGCAGATTCCTTCTCTAGGTCCGTGTCCCGTTATGGTCTACGATTTACTGCAGCGCTGTTGTCTGTCCTCGCCATTATTGAACGAATGGCCAGGGACAACAACACCAATAAACTGCTTAACATATCTGCCAGGTAATTTTATGAACCATTTAAGTAGTTTATTGAAGTAAAGAAAAAATAAATTAAGTAAAAAAAACTTTTTGTCCATAAAAATTACAATTATAGGTGCGTGCACAATGTTGCGTATACGCACGCAGTTAAGTACAATTCATTTTATACTACAATTAGATATTTCTAATTGTAGTATAAAATGAATTGTACACAATACTATATTATTGTATAATACAAAGAACTAAGATATGAAACAAAGAAACCTGTTATTTAGACGTCAAAAGATTCCTTAACATCACTTTCTACTGGGAACGTGCCCAAAAGGCACGCTGGCTGATCACGCAAAGCATCATTATTTTTTTTTTGATATTTTATAGACCCCCGAGACAAATGGCATAAACGGAAGTAGAAGAAAATAGAATTGTCAAACAATCTCTGGGATATACACATTGCTTAAATATTTAATATTTAAGCAATGTGGAAAAAGTCGAGCCTGGAGCAGGATTCGAAACCGCGCCTCTCGGGTTCCGGCCGAGCGCACTACCAAAGTACCAATTGTACCATCCTATTTGAGCTAATTGCATAGCAAAAGTGCTAAAAATATTAAAAATGTCTGGGATTTGTTTATACTACTTAGGTGACAAGCAAGCGTACATCTCGCCTGATAGTAAGCAGTTACCATAGCCTATGGTCGCTTGGAATACACACATGTTATTGACCCTACATTTAATAGTATTTTATTATTAAAAAAAAAAATATTTAATAGTATCTATTTTCATTCTGAAAATGTAGGGTCAATACGAAATGTAATTTACACATTTTTTAAGGTGTTACTTAAGCTAGCATTAAAATTTAACTTTGTTACATGTTAAGTTGGATTTATTAATATTTGTAATTGCAGATTAAACTTCAACACATACTACGTGAAGCAGCTGGAGAAGTTCTGCTCGGACGACAAGCTGCTGGAGTCAGAGCGCAAGCCCGCCGCCTCCTAGCGCAGGGCCGCGCCTCGACGCGCCAACCTCGTCACCTCCGTGTGACACACCAACTAATATCATTACAACTTGCGAATAATGACACACTAATACATACTTATTTACTTACAAGAACAAAATATTAGTAACTAAAACACAACTATTTAACATGTGGATAGTAGCTTATGTATGATTGGTCACAGAGTTTTAAAACGCGAACGAAACAAAATTATAAACATTTAACAATCGCGTAAAATGATATTTGACAATATTAACACAATTATCCAATATTTACCTTTAGATTGCTTGACAAGCTGTGTCTTAAGTCATTTTGTGAAACCTGGTCAAAATGTCAAGCAACCTAAAAAAAGAAAGAAAATTATTTGAACTTGAAATACGTTTATAGTAAAAAGTTTGTGTACATTGTCTGAAAGTTGTAATCATAGTTGGTTTATATAATAAAATACATTATATGTCATTCCTTAATTCGATGTAATTGGTGTATCATTAGTAATATTCGTAACAAAATTACTCGTCAAAGTAAGATCGCTACAAAATTAGCATCACTATAATAGCTCATCCTGATGCAGTGGAATGTATTTACAATACTTGTACGAAGACTGGATCAACAATTCAATTTTCGGCTCGTGCTGTACTAGTATGTGTGCGGTGACCTTTACTAAACATCACATTTACAAATGTCGAGCTTTATAGAGTAATACAGCTCATTACAACAGTTCTTCCATCCGTCTTCTCATTAAATAATATAATAATCACTAAATAATACACTTTATATACTCCTGCCGAACAATTTATAGTACAATGTATAAAAACAAATTTTATCGAATCTCCGAAACTTGAGTCACAAAATTACAATCTCAAATTAAAATTTAATCTGTTAATAATATGCACGTAATTATAGGTATACACTACAGTAATAATCCACTTTACCGATAAATCCGCGAGAGATGCGTATCATATGAAATCGCGTTGAGCGAAATTCGCGTTAGCTACCTCTATAAACGCGAATTTAGCTTTCTTGATTTTATTCGGTGATTTAGCGCGAATTTTACAAGCGTAACCAAATCGTGCAAAGTGAAGTTGCATATAGTGGGTTATTACTGTACATAGACATACATAAGTATGTATATAATTTAAAATAATGTAAAACTATTTAGTTAAAAAATATTGCCAAAATTTGTGAAAATAAAATCTCTAAAATCTGTTCTAAGGAATATGTGTATTGTAATGAATAAGGCGTTATCCAATAAAAGCGCTATAGTATATATTAGAATTGCGAATAATAGACAGACACACTATACGGGCACTAATGTACAGTCAGCAAAGGAATTATCCACAGTCGCCAAATTTTGTATAACATTTATTAAATTTAAATGTATGTTTAAGAGTAAAATTCTATTTATTTGATGGTGACAGTCAAGCTGTGTTTATACAAATCATTAATTTTATAAAATACTAGCGAACTTCGTACCGCCATTTTTTTCCTTTAAATATTGTTCTATACTAACCTTGTCCTGACAATAAGAAACACAAAAAGAATTATCTAATTTGGTGCAGTCGAACGGAATTTATGCGCGTAGCGTGCATACATTTGGGGGGTTTTATTTATATTTATAGGATATTTTATTACTGACAGAACAATCTTAACATAATCAGAAGTTTCAAAAGTGACCTTCCAGTTTGAAAAGTTAAGTATGTCCTTTGTTGACTGTACCTATAGTAGATGTATGAATTGTCAGTTTTAAATTAGTATGTAAGTACTATAGTAGACTATTGGCTCCTTTCAAGTGCGTAAATTCGCAAGTACAATGAATTGTACCTACTCCATAATATTTAGGTTTATAAGAATTGTTCCTCAACTTAATTTACTGTCACCATTAGTATATTTACGTTTGAGACACAAAATTTTAATAATTTGTGTCCATGATTTTATGTATTTTTACGTGGTATAGGGATTATAGAATAAAGTGCGGTAATGACCAATCAGATAGACAATTCCATGGTACCTATCTACTTGAATCTCTTACGGCCTATATAAGAAAATATTATAAAAATAGCCACCCCCTATAATGACCCACATGTACCACAGTTGAGTATGGGTCTTCTCTCTCAGGAGAGCAGAGAAAGTTAAAAAAAAGGATGTTGAGGAACGATGTTAAAATAAAAAATATTCCATATTTGGCTTAGTTATAGTATAAATAGACTGTATGTATTCAAATATACAAAATTAAATTAGTATAGTTATAAAATGTTAAAACACAAATTGAAATGCCATAGATTTTATAAAGCAGTATTTTGGATTCAAAGTATTAATATTGAAAGCCCTACATATCGTTAATAGAAATGCCATTTATATTGAGTAATTCACATATTTTTAATATCCACATTAACTTAATGATAGATTAATGGAAATTAATATTCTCATTCCTTGCCATAAGTGATAAATTTTAAAAAGCCATGACATTAGGAGATAGAATAAATTTTAGAATAGGTACACACTACGACTTTTTGCATCTGTGCTAACGAACGTACCTCATCGAATGTGCTACTCCATAGATATCCTTAAGGCCTTACAGAGTCTTACCGTTGCCTGTCCCTCTGTACGCTTAGATCTTCTAAACCACGCAACGTATGTTGATGCGGTTTTCACTATCATTTAGAGAATTTCCTCCGGAACGTTTATATGTATAATACTTGTATATTACAATGGAGAAATCGCGAGGGCAGGTCGCTAGTAAATGATATCACAAACTACCTTTTTGTTTTTCTAGCGGCTGCTGTTCACTGGATTCCGAGTTAGATTTTCGGGTCGTGGCAAAAATTTATATTGTTTTTTTTCTGTCAAGAAATTCAATTATTTGGCTGCCTTGGTAGTCCAGTGGCCGCAGTATGCGCCTGCTGTGCACGAGGTTGTTGGGTTCGATTCCCACAAAATGAAAAAAGAGTGTAACTGTTTGCACATGTACATATACACTATCATATCTTCTGCGCATGGCTAGTCTCTGTCAAGATTAGTCGCCGTGACCGAAATTCGGTTAGGGCATTATTTCAAACACGTTTGTATCGCGATTCTATAGATGCAAAAAGCCGTAGTGTGTAAAGGTTGATAACTAGCGACTCGCGATCATGATTACATCGTGTATCGATGCTAAGAGACGTTGTGTGTACATGTACTGCATTTGAATCGATGTAAAAAGTCTTGAAGTTAGTCTTTGTTTATCAAAACCATCATGTCTTAATGTTTTTGTTTCTGTTTTAATGTGTTGTGAATTTAGGTCTTATTTGTATGCATGGAAAAATTACGACAAATTTACAAAATTTTCATTTAAATCCGTTTAGTAGTTTCGGAGTTTTTTTATATAAAGATATTAGATACGTTTTTAACCGACTTAAACTTCTATTATTTGTAATTGAGCATGCATAAATATAAGAAACATGCCAAAACTACACACAGCATATAGTATTTTTGATGTACAGTAATAAACATTGTTTAGTTGTTGTTATTGGCTGGCGTTTCTAATTGTTACACCCATGTGTTTAGACAAATCTGTTTTTATGTTCGACCTGTAAAAATATTGATTTTATGCCACAGTAAAGGTGCTTACACACTCTTCATGCGATTCGAATCCAACAAAGAATCTAATTTCAAATAGTCTGTATTATTTGCGAAAGTAGCATGGAAGGGATACAGTGCGTAACTTTACCATTAACTGTTTTTGTAAGACGCAACTGTTACTAAAATAATTAACAAGTACACTGTTATCCATTTTTTTATTATAGCCACTTTGATGTTGTTTTTAAACCTCTTATTAAATCTCAGTATGTTACATGTAAATACCATCGTTATTATTATTATTCAATTAAACACAATTACTAAAATTAATAGTTCTTTTATTTTTTTTCCTAAACTAGTCTATAAAACATGGGCCCCACCAATATGTCCTTATAGCAATGTATTTTCAATCTTTTTCTTTTACCTTACCTTAATCGCTATGGAAGCCGTGGTAAGGCCCACGTTCTTGTTAAATGTCCTGACGTGTTTGACGTTAAATTAGAGAGCACACTGTTTTTTCGTGTCGTCACTAGGTGGCGCCATTTTCAGTCACGTGATCTCTACTAGCGCCACTTGGGGCGGAAAATTCATAAAGCAAGCCGTAGCCGCCTGTCCGTTCTCAGTGATGGTTAATCTTTTCAATCCGAACGCGCCGTCTAGAAATTATTTAAAATCAAACTAGGTACGCGGATCTGACACGTGAGTGTTTAGTGACTTGCGATATCAAGTCACTAAACACATGGTGATGATGACTCGTGAGTGTTTAGTGACTTGATATCGCAAGTCACTAAACACTCACGTGTCAGATCCGATACGATGTGTGTAATGCAAGAAAGTGTAAGTATTTTTTTGTTAATAGTGACTGCAAAAAAGGGTACACGAGATTTTAGAGAGCAGCCTGCTGTAAGATGAAAAAGGTCAAATTAAATCAATGTGACCAATAATGTGAGTTAACATTTTATTTATTATTTTGGCAGAATGAAAAACACATTTGTGCCAGTCATGTAACCAGTGGGAATCAATAATGACAACACAACAAATCGCCACTTGCAACAATATTGGTAGTTTTTTTTTTGCAACGAGGTTATCGCAATTTGAAAATTATATTGTTGTTTTATAATGTCACTAGCTGTCGACCGTAGATCCATCAGCATGGACGGTTTGTTTATAGTCTTTGTCTGATTTCATTACGATCCGTGCAGTCTTTTAGTCGTGAAAGGCATGTCTCCCATCCAGGTGTCAGAAATAAAAAAACGCTCCGACAGTTAATCTATTTTAATAATTAACAGACTTTTAAAATACATTCTTATTTTTGTAACATTCAATTGGTTTCGTTCAATACATAAAGCAAATCACTTCAACTTTGGGCTTCAACAATAAATACATCGTGTAACATTGGAATACTCACTATACTAATTCAAGATAAAAACAAATAAATTACTTTAGCGTGGACAAGACACAAAATGACTTGAAATCGTGAATGAATTTTTATAACACAGCATGCGAAATTATAACCTAACGAACGAGGAACTACATAAAAATATACTGTAAAAGCATTTTATTGCCTTAAAATTAACTTAAGTGTAATCAATGATAAAAAAAGCTATATCTGGTCATCAAATTGCTAATCTAATAACCAACCAACCCTTAAAAGGGTAATAAACAGAATATACATCTAATCAATTCATTACCTGACTAACACACTCAATCATCGACCAAACCAAGTAAAAACTATTTAGGACAGCCAACCTTTATGGAAACATCTATATAGCAGACATTACAAGTAATATCACTGCATTAACTACAATGTAAACACGAATACACTTTGTTAACCTTACCTTATGTGCATATACATTACTAATAATGAAATGGTAACTGAAATTCAACAGCATTCATGTTTGTGCACAATGTAATAAAAAACGAAAATACATAATTTAATATATGCCTGTCACCTGTCAATGGCGCACTCATCTCGTTGGCACAATTTCTTGCAACCAAACAAATTTTTAATAAATCATTATGCATACTTAATTTTTAGTTTTTTTTGTAACAATAGCCGGCAAAAATCTTGAGCAAAAAAGACTTTTGTAGTAGGAAAAATTTCGCGCAACTACTACTAAACTTTTAAAGCAATCTATATTGACCTCAACAACTAGACTAACTTAACTAGGAAACTAATGTACAAATCTTGCATTGATATCCTACGAGTGGTCAAGGACCAACTGTGTCAATAGTATACCGACTGCTCATTCAATTGATGTTTCGCGGAAATATACCCGTCTCTCCTAGCCTGGTTAGACTTACAAATTGACTATTGAGTATTTTTCAAGTTGTTTGCCGGTTATTGTACCTGTCTTCTGACCACATATCGAACCTTCTAGAATATTCACAAAAAAAATATTTTTAATCAGTACAGACTCAAATATATAAAGTGTGTAAAAAAAACCATTATGCTCAATATGTACCGGATAAAAATACAATAAATTCGTAACACTTGAAAAAGCTTTATATACAAATAACAATGTTATTATGAGCAGTCTGTAAGACGGTACATTTGAGCACAGGTTTTTAGTAAGTATGCACAATGATATAAAATAGAACCCTGGTTAATAAAATAAATATAAAGACATTTCTTCTTCAAATAATAACATTAAGTACTGATACAACGTAAACTCACGATATCGAATACTTATACACGCAGTATTTGCATGCAGTGCTATTTTCAAAAAGTGTAATAACTACCATGCATTTGCTTCTACATTTTCTGCTTTGACTCAGAATTTTTGGTTATCGACATAATGTCATGAATATAATCTAATACATAGCAAAGAGAGCTGCAGAAATATATGTAAAAAGCAAATGTATGAGTATATAATGGTAAGTAAATAAGCCTAATGCACATAAACCTGCATAAGAAGGAGTATGTACAGAGCTCACGGCTCAAATTAACTAATTCACAGACTAGAGTCTTCGTCTTCCGGAGACCATCACCACATGTGCGTCTCTCGAATCTCACTGATGATTTGACCGGCGCGCTGCAGAGCCTGTATGCATACAAGTTATGTTAATTATGGGTAAGAATATCTATCTTTAAATAATAAGTTTAAGTAAATCTAGGCATATCAGTATTTCTCGGTCAGAAAACATTGGGCGAAAGAGGTATCACACAATACATCTCTTTCTGCAAATGATTTACTTCACCAAACTTTCACATCGCCTGTTTTAAAACTATACTGATATATTAACTCTGGAGTAGGAGCTCGGATGACACAATTAGTAGTGCGCCGGGCTAAAACCCGAGAGGCGTAGTTTCGAACCCTGCTCCGGACTCGACCTTTTCCACATTGCCTTAATATTTAAGTATATTTTAATTTAGTTTGTTTATATTTCTGATATTAAAAAGACATAATTTCGTGATAAACATGGTTAAGATAGTGTGGAAAGAGTTTGCCCCTAAAGAACGATGTCTAAACCACAAATACAGTATTTAAATGATACGGCATATGGCCAAATAAACTGCTATAAAAGTCCATTTCATATGCATAACTTACCTAGTCAGTATAAAAAAATAACCATTATAATTTATAAAAGATGTGTTACCTTGAGCATGTCGGCGGCCTCCTTCCTCCTTTGGGCGATGTGTTCCGACTCGTTAAGCATGCTCTCAGCTTGGTCCGACTTGTACAAATGTGTGACAAGCTCGGACTGTAAGTTATCCTTAACAAAGTTCACGAGGAAATGCATCACAGCCTTCGGCACTGAGTCTTGAATTGATTTGCGCACTATGTAGAAGTAAGATTTGATCAATCTCTCTGAAAAATAATTTTATTTATTATAATACAATTATTTAAAATTTATAAGTTAATTGGAGTGCAACTTTATTTTACAGAATGTGTTGAAATAGATTCGTGTATGTTGTTAATGGAAAAATAAATCAAAAAATAAACTTTTTGATGTAGCAGTAAATTAATGTAAATATAAAACACTATCCCCATATCAAATATTTTGCTGATATGTATTATATACAAATTCTATCTACATATTACGTCGCTCAAAGGAAATAGTAACACGAATAACTATAGCGAAATTAGTTCTTAGATTAATAACCCGCTTTATTTCCCATTTTCGTTGATATTTGATAAACTGTAAGACGTCCAGAATTTTTACAGCATTCGGTCATAAGCTGATCTTGGCCGTCAGCTGTCCGCAGAGTTCACTAGGTCGTAAATTATTTTATTTTATTAATTCGTATTAACGACAACGGTAATTTTACGATACGCTTTTTAAATATATTAGTGTACTAGTTTAAAAATTAAATCAGATTATTTGCTACAGTTTTTATATTATTATATTTTTGATAAGGGGTTAGTAACATGGTAAAATCATATAAATTAAGCAGCAAGCAAATAGTTCGATGGTAGGTGGTCGGAAGTCTAACAGTGAGCAAATGAGTAAAGCATTCTGTACATCGCGTTCTGTCCTCACCGACTAAATCACCCATTTGATTCATATGCATCACGTTGATACCGTCTACAGTCTGTGTGTTAGAGATTAGGTATGATGGGTCATCGCTCCGTCCACCTAGCATCACAAGAAAATACTGTTATGGTATGTTGTCAGGAGGTTGATTCACTATGACCACGTCAAACAACTTGCTTGTATCGCGCTCGTTACTATCGTTTGGCTTCAGCTACAATTAAGTATAATTTAATTTTCAAATTTTATTAATCATTTTACAGACGTCGCCAGTCCAGAATAGTACTTTCTGCTCCAGCGGTCATCGACTCACATCGACTGCTCATTGCCAACTAATTGAGACAATCTTTCGGAGATCTCGCGGAGAAACTTGCTCCCTCTATTGCTCTTTGGGCTTCTTTGAGAGGTACATACCGTCTCGAATTTGGTCATCAAATTGTTATGTATCAAATTGGGTATACAGCTTACAATTTACATCATAATTACGTGAACAAACGCTTTTTATGTTTGACATTGTAATAGAGAATCAGGGGCCCAGTTATAATTATTTTAATTTATGCGATGCAATGAACTCTGGTATGAAATTATGCATATAAAATATTAAATTATGTCTGTTATTTAGGTTATCAAAAGGACGCTATTATTATAGGTTCCCACTGTATTAGTTCTTTCACCATTACATAGACCCTGCGCAGATAACGAATAAATTCCCGGCGAGCTAATAAAGAAACTTAAAGTAAATAAAGGAAGAAATATATATTATATATCTGCAACAGAAGGTTCTTTAAAGAAATTGAGGTATAAATATATCTGCATAGGATTTTGCAGTGTATTATCGTATTCAGTTATTACTTATCCGGTTTACACGGGGTTTATATAATAGAATGTGTTGTTTTGTAATGAATTAAGTATATAAAGTAAGTATTGGTAAATAACATAAGGTTTACTCACCAATGACATCACAATCGTGCTGTTCGCGGTCGGATAATTTCCGAGAGTGCTGGCTGGGTACTTCAGGCAGCAAGTTAACTGGCTTCTGTGGAGTCAGCACTTTCACGTTCTCTGGCGTTCCGTTAATCTGGATAGAATATTATGCGAAAATATTAAAACCTTTTTAGTTTAATTACTTTACCTACCTAAGATTTACTAGAAACTACGTGTAAGTATAATAATATGATATGTTGTATTATGCGTGAGCGTGCACCTGCACGCACGCACACGCGTGTACGCGTGTGTGCGTGCGCATCTGGGAGAACATGTGTGTGAGGGTGAGAGCATTTTGGGTGAGGTAAAAACATCACATGATACCTGTGGAGTATTGGGAGATTCACTGTTTGTAGAATGTGGCGACCTATTTTCTTGACCGTCCGTAATTGCAGGCACATGCTGAAAAAAGGTTTTCCAGTTAATTTGAGACAATTAGCAAACGCGCATATACCTACCTACATTGCCTTTCCATGTCAGACGGTAATAAAGAGTTTTTATTATGTACACTGACGGACTCATAAACTGCATCAAAGTAATAGACGACTTTGAAATAAATATTTTAACCAAGTAGTCAAACTTTCTATACAGATTTAAATTGAAACCTCTAGATTGGTTCGTGAACTTTAAAACAGTGTAGGGTCATATCCTTAAGTTTAAGTTTGTGTACTGGAAAGGACCTTAAGACTTTTTTTGAAGAAAAACAGAAATTTAAGGAAAATTGGTTTAATTAAAAAATTGGTTTTAACAATAGACACAAACTTTATGCAAGGGTTTATTTATGTTTTAATAAGGTGTATTACCTCCACGTGCCCTTATTACGGATTCTAATCTGTTCCGCATAGATTTTATTAGGGTTATTAAAAGATCTTGCGGAATATTGTCCCATTCTTCTGAAAGTGCTGTTCTTAGTGCTGCCACTGTCGTGGGCAAAGGGTTTCTCGCATATACAGCTCTTTTTAAATTGTTCCAAACATGCTCAATGGGATTAAGATCCGGGCTGCGTGCTGGCCAATTCATTGTACGTATCCCAACCTCTTCGCAATATTGTCGAACTTGTGCAGCAGCGTGCGGCCGGGCATTATCCTGCATTAAAGTAAAATTTTCGCCTATGAATCCCATGTAAGGCACCACGTGATCTTCTAAGATCTCTGTTATGTAGCGATGTGCAGTCAAACCCCCTCTATTACCGTTTTGACGGACCATGTCTATGAACACAAGTTCTGTTCGCCCGTTCATCGATATGCCACCCCAGACCATACACGAACCGCCTCCAAAAGGAACACGCTCCTCAATGCAACTTTGAGCATATCGCTCCCCACGTCGACGATAGACTCTTCTGCGACCATCTGCACCATATAAACATGTCCTACACTCGTCCGTGAACAATACGGAGGTCCATTGCTCTTCTGTCCAATTCAGGTGATCACGCGCAAATCTTAAGCGAGCTTGTCTGTGAGCTACAGACAACTTTGGACCATTTGCTGGTCTAAAAGGGGTGATATCCGCTTCCTTTAACCTTCTTCTTATTGTTCGTGCACTCACGTTTACTCCACGCACTTCATTAAGCTCTGTTTTGATGTTAACAGACGTGAGGAAACGATTTCGCAGGGAAGTTGTAACAATAAATCGGTCATCACGACCGGTGGTTGCTCGAGTCCTGCCTGTACCACGTCTCCTTCTGTAAGAATCTGTCTCCACAAACCTTCTGTATATTCTAGAAACCGTAGACTGGTTTAAATTTAAATTTCTACCAATCGTTCGTTGATCCAAGCCCTCCCGCACCAATGCTACAATTTGAGCCGCTTGTTCGGACGAAGTATCCATATTATGGTTCAAAAACTCTCGATGAGTTAAAAAACTAACCCAACAATTCTGCTGGTAACAATAATTCAATTGACAAAAGAATATAAAATCAATGATAATCAATTTAAAACTTTGCTATAAATAACACGCAAATCTGATACTACGAGTAAATTTTCTTTTCCCGGCTATATTCATTTGTTTTACTGCAGTTCTATTTTTAAATTTTCCTTTTTTTTGAGATTAAGAGCCAGTCTTTCCATATTTATATAATTTAATCTAAAAAGTTATCATACTTATTAAAAAATCATTTTAAAAATAATCCTGAACTTTGATGCAGTTTATGAGTCCGTCAGTGTATTTGTAAACTGTTGACATTTAAACAAGTTCAAAAACAGTACAAATTACACAATTTGATGTTGCAAAATAACCACTACGATATATTTAGATATTTTAATATAATAAGTAAAATCATAATACTCTTATCCATTAACTTCACTGTATATACAATGTAAAGGCAAATTTAATTGTTTATTTAAGTTTGTTCAATATAGTAATGTTCATGAATAGGAGTATTGATCTTGTAGAAATTTGATTTCATGCAAATAATATTAATTGTTTGTACAAAAACAGAGAATTGTACATGTAGAAGGGTTAAACAGTTACTAAACGAGATGTTCTTATCTATCGTAAAATCATAAAATACAAATATAACAGAATTAAGCTAACGTTATTTAAGAGAATGTTCTAGACTTTTGTTTTGTCTTTTATTTAATTTTTCACTCTAAATATGAACATCTACATTCAACCGTGATAGTTGTTATAAGCGTAAAATGTTTTCTAATGAAAAATGTTAGTCAGCAACAAGAAAGTCGCGTATTCGCTAGAGTATGTCCAACGTACGAGTCTCCAGATCACCATGACAAATCGCTTGAGATACGTACACAAAGTACATTTGTCTTAGGAAATAGTCCTGCGATGTTACAAAAATCTGACGTAAACCTCTGTAGTGACGTCATAGCACGCCCGTCATGACGTCATTACAGAGGTTTACGTCAGATCTTAATTCGAAATTCAAAATTGTTAAAATGTTTAAAATTCATGGCCCCAGGCACATCTTGCGAATGTTGATGACGTCACAATAGGTATATTTTTCTATGGCTCTAGCAAAACGTATTATGGGACATTTATCTCTTAGTGAATACGTGGCTTTAGAAAGAGAGCCCACATAGTATTCAAAGCTTTACCAACATGACCATCACATGATTTAGTAGAATGTGGCTAACATGAGACTGTAGTAAATACAGCACTAGCCCACACAATATAGGCACATATAAATTTTACCTGGTTATACGCATCCCAAACACTTGCCAAGAATACTAGGGTAGACCCTCTTTCACCCATTTGGCGAAGAAATAGCTACAAAATAATTAGCAATATAATATTGTTTTACTACAAAAACAAATACATATAAATCAATTTAAACATAAGAAAATTAAAGAAAACGTACAAAAGAAAGAAGATATTTTATGTTATTAGTAACCCTTGAGGAGTGCGGTTTGTATGGTGTGTGCCGCGCCTGAAGGGATAAAGTTTGCTGCACACTTATCACCAAGGTACATAGTACGCGTAATTTACATAAGGCGGAATGAAGACAGCGCAAGTGATGTCGCAGTGGGCATTTCTGAGATTAAACTTTTCGGCAGTTTTGGGTGTAATGCATGTATTATTTGTTTCTGTACTTATACTGTGAGTTTTTAAATTTATATTTCTTTTTGTTTTTATTGAGATAAATAAATAAATACATATACACGCAACACAAATAAGTAAGTGAATAAATAAGTTATGCTTTATTATTTATAAATATTTATTCTGTATTAAAACTTTATACTTTCTAAAGCGACTTTTATTCAGTAGCAACCTGACATCTTGGATGTGAGTGCATTTTATTACAGAACCGTTTTTTAATTCTTTTAAGCAACATTATTTCGTAGTACTATAGGGATTTTTTTAAATAGCAGCTTGTCGATGAAAAGTTACCTATAGTGGTTGGAAATAATATTAAATAATATATGCTATAACTGTGCTAGCTACTAGCACGATCACAGCATATTATGTTGGATGATTAAAACTTACACATTGAAAAGAAATTACTAACTCGTTCTTGATCGTGTTGTATCAACTCACAGTGATCAACCAATCAGATTAACTTCACCACCGTCAGTGCTGTCCTTCACTTATATCGAGACAAAGGCGAGTTGATAAGTGTGCAACAACCTTAACTACAACTACAAAGCAATGTGCAAAAACACTACTGACTTACCTCATATTAGTGATATATTAGTCAGCACTGTCATGCCAAAAATAAATAATAAGCTTATATATACTTTGAACAGTGTGGGTACCGGTGATGATGTGGTCCGTGGAGTCTTCTGTCTGTATACAGGGCTGTGGTCCTCTAACAGCCCGTCAGTGCTCTTCAACAAACCGGAGACTAAGGCAGCTTCACGGTGGAAGTCTGGGTGCTTGGTGTTTATATACGCCAGTTCAATGGCCACTAGATTCTCCACCTATAAATTAAGCAATATTAAATAAGCAATAAAGTAGGCAGAAGCAGTTTACCATCCACATTTAAAACACTAAACGACGTCCTATATAATAAAGGGCGAGGTTATAGGTACCTACAGTGTACAAATCAAAACTCTGGTTGATATAATATGTACTGAGGATACATATCAATAAAAGAAATCTAAATCTTTAAAAGACAACTTTTGCACTAAAGAACAAGCTCTGTGTCGCGGGGCCTTTACAAACATACAATTAACGGACACAAATTACGCCCAGACTCAGAACAACTCTTTGTGGGTCACACAAAGATTTGTCCTGTGTGAGAATCGAACCCACAACCTCGTGCACAACACGCACATACTGCGGCCACTGTACCACCGACGCAGTCAAAAGAAAGTTTATTTTGGCAAGTGAGGCTCTAATCTGGAACTTCGGCAAGGTAGTTTTTCGAACTACCACTCCGCCTAAGGCAGTCTACTACAGTATAGTACATTGAATTAAAAAACAATGGCAATAAAGAATTATAATTTTAACATACACATTATACAGATTGATACTATTTGTATGTACCGGTTTAGCTTATGCATGTTTTGGCAAAAAAGAAACAATACTACCCTCAAATAGACTGCCCTGTGGATGTACCTTACAGGGCGACTGCCCTGTACGACTGTACATACTAGTTTTGGTCTTATATAAGCATTATATCTATTACAAAAATATTTCAACAGCCATTACCATTTTTTATTATCTGTACTACTATGGTACAGATAATATTATCATTGAATTTCGTTATAATAGACTGTTACGGACCACTGACCACAATGACATCAATGTAGTGGCAATAAAATAGCCAGCTGCGGCTTGAATTAGCGTTGCGCTTGTTACTAGGTACATTGTTTAGTACGTACAATAAAATTGTACACTGTTGTATGTATGTATGTAAGTATGTTTAGACATCGCGTTATACAATTTCATATAAATCGTCTTGATCTGCCATTGAATGTATTGTTAGAATTTACATATTATATTTTACTGGCTTGTTGGTCTAGTGGTTAGATTATGGTCTATTTCGCTGTGACCAAAAAAAAACAGGAAAACCACGATAAAATTAGGTACTTGGAACATCAGCTGCTCTGATCACAAACAAAATATATGTTTGGTTCACAAACAGATTTCTGTAGTACTATGTACCTGCCCATCTATTATTTTAGTTCTATCTTACTGCAAAAGAAGTCATGGGTTGAAGCAGCAGGCGTTTTTAAGATACTTTAGACTACAAGACTCACCATAGAGTTAGTGGCCGGCAGGCGTGTCCTCAACAGCTGCGTGACGACATCGACGATCCGCTGATGCAAGCGTGGGAACCGCAACATCTCCTGCTGTACCTCCGTGCCGCAGTGCTGTACTATGCGCTGCATTTCTTCATGTACCTATAGATTAAATCGATTATTTTTTTTTTCTTTCTTTTTCTTTTTATTCTAAAGAGGCTCTTGATAGGGTGCAAAGGTATATTATATTACACGATTTCAAGCAGCAGAAGCAGGGAGATTTTGACTCCCTGTTGATTATTACACAGTCCTGTTCCTGTGGTCAGGGCCCGAAAGGTCGATATATAATAGGCCTATTAGCTCTTAATCCACACAAGCTGGCCTAATGTGTGTTGGGCGATTAGACAAGTCTGTAGAATTGCTTCTAAGACACAATTTTCTTTATAATAAGCAATAAAGTAAATTTCAGTTTAGTACAACCAGTCGCAACCGAACTAACGTGTTACGAGTCAAATTTAAATTTCGCTATATTTTAGCGCACATTTCTCAATTTAATAGAAATAAATTTACCAGTTCGACGCAACGAAGTGACGGATCTTCCAGTCTTCTGATCTGACGTTTGACGAGAAGCTCAAACGATACTTCAGGCACAAACAGGGCCGGCCTTGGACCCGTTGCATTACGTATTGCGGTCAATATATCCATGCGCGTCAAACCTGATAAATAAAATATTACATTCTGGTCACGACTGTATCTACCGATTATAATGCACAAGTTTCCTTTATTTACAGCCCTGAAGAATACACACATACAATGAGCTAAGTATTTGCTTAGAACCAAAATGTATGACATTATTTTTTGAAAATTCTGACGTCTATATTACTCTGACCTCAGTCAGGTGTATAGACTTGATCCTTTTATGAAACTGGATTGAATAGAACGAAATTGGTATAGGGTTTTGTTTCGAGTTTTCCCTCTCTTGCGGTGGATATTGTCTGCCTGACTTACTCCCTTACTCGAATCTTACGACAACCTCGGGATGGACCGAGGTGGTGACATTTGTATTCTTAATCCGTCCCCACATGGACTATATACAGAATATATTTCATCTCAACCCATAAATGTCTCACTGCTGAGCACGGGACATTTTAGTATATACAGAATATATACTAAAACTTAATTAGTATCTAATATAATGGTAGATTCAGACAATACGCGACAAATGTGCGGGGTACACGTCCACCGTTATCAAATATAATTCTGCCGCGCTTTTAAACAAAAATAACGTGGCATTCGCGCACGGCATCCATCCAATAACAAGGAGAACGTCGCGCGCGACTGCCGAATATATGGGCACATGATAACGGTTAGGATAACTGTACTTACTAAACCATATATAATTACCACATTTATATATCGCCTAAACAATCTTTGTTAGGTTAAATTGACTCTTACTAGGCGACCGTTTGCCTTTCGATAGAACCCTTATACAGCCTTATCCTTGTCAAGTTACTCACCAACTAGAGGATGAATAGAATCCAATGTGCGACCAAATGTCTCATGGAATATATAACATATTCTAGCACCTCCACACAGTTCTGTAGTCTCAATATTCCTGGCAGTACCCTCAATGGTCGAGCAGTATGCACTGGCGAACTTTGTGATAATCTGCAGCAACGTCTGAGACTTGTCCGATACGTCTTCTCCGTATGAGTTGAGAAGAGATTGGAACTGAGATATCATGACGTTGACGCGTACCTGTCATCAAGAAAACAGTGTTAAGAATATTTTTATAGTGCCTATGGGGCGTTGAAGATTTTTAAACCGCATGTATGCACATGCGTTTTAGAAATGTCCTAAGCCAAAATGCGTATTTAAAGAACCAATTCAGATATATCGCATCATTAGTATTAAGACTGGCGTTGAATGTCACTGGGCAATATTAAACTTTAGCTGTTGAGAATGTAAATTGCAAAAGTAACACGCTTCAACTTAAATATTTTTTCCACTGTGGGTGCGATATGTTTACCAGTTGTCTGATTGCTATAATATAGCGGCGCTGCTTAGTTTAAGATCAATTTTTTAAATTCGTTTGAATAGTAACCATGTCCCTTGCAATATGTGACCATTTCTACCCAATCAGCCTATCGCAGTCTACTGCTGGACATAGGCCTCTCCCAACACGCGCCACAGCACACGGTCCCAGCGACCTTTCTTAGGTCGTCGGTCCACCTAGCTGGGGGCTGTACTACCTTACGCTTAGCGAGGACTCAGATGTTAACCAGCAAAAGTAAAATAAAAGTACAGTACAGCCACGAACTATTTTATCGCAATCATTTGGCGATGATGAAGATAACAAATTGCTAATATGTATTACAATCTTTATTATATAACTTTTATCAGGCTGATTAAAATGTTCTCTCTAATTTGGCACGAGTATGACTAGCATATACAAATAAGTGTTTATTTATAATCGAACGACAATATTATGACATGTATAGTGCAAAGTGCATTATTTATAATACTACTTGCGCGAAGTTAACTAGAGAATAAACAGAAGTTTATGAAAAACTTTTAACTTTAGAACGATATAAAACATAAGTATATATTTTGATATAGGTATTATAAAGCTGAAGAGTTTGTTTGTTTGGTTGAACGCGCTAATCTCAGAAAGTACTGGTTCGATTAAAAAAAATCTTTTTTGTTGAATAGTACATTTATCTAGGAAGGCTATAAAACATCACGCTATGATCAATAGGAGCGGAGCAGTAGTGAGATATGTTGCAAAATCGGGGAAAATATTCCAAATTAAGACACGGACGAAGTCGCGGGCGACCCCTAGTATTTTGATATAGAAGATTACATAAAAAAACCGGCCAAGTGCATGTCACGCATAATGTAGGGTTCCGAAATTACCAGTCACAATAATGCGGACTAAGATTAAAGTACAGTTTCAGCAGCTCATGACTGCTGAGATTACAGGACGATGGTACAATTTCGGTTAGATTTGAAATCAGTCGCCTTAAAAGAATCACGGGGGAAGAGGCAGCAAAGGAAGGGGTAGAGGAATCACAACCTCACCACATTTCACGTTTTTTTAAATATTGAATGTGAAAAATTCCTAGGTATAAAATTATAGCAGACAACTAATTAACATACTGAAAAAAATAATAAAAAAGAATAAGAATGTTTACTTACCTTTAGCTCGGGCAGGCAATCCCTTATATGGTGCATAAGTAGTCTGTTCAAAGTTTTGGCCAAGTACGGAGTACCGTTGCGCGTCGCAATCGTAGGATACTTCCGTTGAAGATACGTAGCTTCGTCTTTGAGAGCATCCTGTTAACAAATAAAACTAATAAAAACCAAATGACAACTTTATCAATCTTACTTATATCATAAATATGTCAGTTTGTGAGGATGGATGTTTGTTACTCTTTTACGTAAAAACTACTGAACGGATCCGGATGAAATTACGCGATCATTACATATATAATTACTAGTCCTGATTGCAGTAGCGCGAATTGACACTTTTTTAAGAATAGGCATTCAAATTTAGCCGCTCGTACATCTAAAAATCTAAAATTCGTAATTTATTAGTGACATATTTAAAGTGATAGAAAACCTTGTATTAAGAGGTAGAGAACTACATATTTTTCTATTTTTGTCTAGAATTTGTACGACTATCATCTGCCAATTCCGTATTGAGAAAACGGGACATTTTCTAAATTGTATAGATGTCATACAACGCGAAATTTAAAAGTTAATACAACTTTATCTTTCATCAATAAAAAGTATTAGAGACTGAAATGTATTAGACTCATAGAATGTTCTGGACCTATTTCCTTACAGATATGTAATCAAATAAATTTCTCATTCTGATTCTAATGACTAACAATAGTTATTATTATGTGAAAGAGTATTATGATTTATATAATATGTTATTGTTTTACGTTAATTATTTTGTGTAAGTGCAAAATGTATAGGTACTAATACTATAGAGGTAAAGTTTGTGAGTTTGAATGTATTAGTCATCTTGGATAGCACTGAGCAAATTCTGAATATTCCTTCACAAAGCTAAGTGCCTTAGTGCTGTAAGTTATTTTTATTGACTTACCATGTAAGCGAAGCCGCGGGTAAAAGCGATGAAGTAGGATCGAATTACGTAAAAGAGATGTAAACAATGCCTTCTTCAGTCTACGGTTGTTATGTGGATTTATTAAAGGCCAAATGTATCGTCCGACTGTAGAACGGTTTCCTTTGTTTTAAAATTATATTTTAATTGAAAATCTGCATAGTTAAATACCCTCTACATATTGTAGAAATGGATGGACAGTCCTCTATCTTCCCTTTGGCTCTTACCGATTAATTCGAAAACATTCATGACGTCATCGCAACATAATTATCACGCAACCACAATATTATTCTGACATATTTAATTACGTCATAATTTACACTTCAATTCATTAGTTCATTAGTGAGGATGGAAGAGAAAGATTAAATATATGGAAACTAGTTGTTGCCCGCGGCTTTGCCCGCGTGGATGTCGGTTATCACGATAAAAATACACCCTGGATACCATCTATCTTCTTGCCAAATTTCATTAAGATCCGCTTCAGCCGTTTAGTCGTTAAAAGGTAAAAAAAAAACATAGTTAAATATATTAGTATGGATTACTAATATAATTGCAGTACTGCTTTACTGCCGCTACGTCCGATGACGAAGCAGCGCTGCTGTTTTACTGTTAAGACCAATTAACGTGAAAGTTTCTTAAGAATGTCTATTAAACAGAAGCTTAAGTCAGTTCATAATGACTCATTCTACCTTATACATATATTTTTTATTCAGAGGATTACGACTAGCAGTCGACCGAGTCGTATAATTACTTTGGCATTTGCGCAAAAAGTGCTGTTGCATTCCATCAGGATTTTATAAATCGCATCAGTAGTTTAAAATATTCTTACCTACAAACATACTAACAACTTTATCTCTACGTAATATAAGTAAAGATGGTGTAATATCATGATTTATGCCGCCAATGTGATATCATATGATGACATACAAATAATGACGATTGAAATATGTGTGATTTAATAATAATAACATAGATAAATTACCCCAATCGACTTCTTATCAATAATGTCTTGTTGCGATCTATTTACGACGCCTATTATGCCAAGTTTCACTGGTATGACGCGACCGCAGAGGATGTCTATCGCATCAGTTCCTGAAATAAATCACTATTTTAGTATCCATCGTAGTATTATAGAATAACATGTGTTCACTTGCGAAGGTGATTAAAATTTTAGTTACGCTAGCTTCCGCCTGCGGGTTTATCTGGGTGATACGATCAGCCATTTCGGCGCTGGACCACTCTTTACATTTTAATGTAGCGTTTTTTTTTATACTACAAAGGTGGCAAACAAGCATACGGCCCGCTTGATGGTAAGCATTTAAGGTAGCCTATGGACGCTTGCAACACCGTAGGTATCACTTGCATTTTGCTTAAGATGTTGTTGTTTAAGAAGGAGTATCCCTGGGATAGGAAAACGTTTCTTATTATATCTAACAAATTTGCTTAACAAAAATATTTATTGATTTTACTGCATCAATTTATTTACGGTGGACTATAGTAAATTTTATGTAGGTATACAATGTTTAATTAATAAATAATCTGGTGAAGCGCCAGCCAACGAGGAAAAGTAGCATATCCTTTTCCATGGTTCAAGGTAACTCAAAAAAAAAAAGTAGCCACCATACAACTGAAGCCCGACTGGGAAAGGACTCCCACCTTAGAAAACAGCCAAATACGCACACTGAGTTGTGTTTCTTTCAGTGAGTACAGGTTCCTAGTGCTCATTTAGGGATACTTTATTTTAATGAATCAATTTCCAATCCCAACAAAACCCTGATAAGTATTACATGTTTATGGATCGGCAATACCCCCGGTTTTGCAAGCATCTACAGGCTACATACAGTAACTGCTTACAATCAGACGGATCGTATGCTTCTTTGCTACCTAAGCAGTATAATGGAATTTCTGTTATCAAAATCTTTGATTAACCTTTTTAAATAGGTAGATTGTAGTCAACATTGTCTACTTACCGGCGTCCATGAGATCAAGTTTAGTTACAACAGCGAGTGTCCTCCTCCCATCAGGATCTACTTCCTTAGACATTTTGATAGCTTCACTTGTTGCCATATCAGTATTAGCAGCAGTCACAGCCAAAATTATGGAATTTGGATTGGCAATGTATTTAATAATAAGATTTCTGATTTGATTTTCAATATCTTCTGGTTGATCACCTATTGGTACCTAATAAATAAGATTTAAATATTGTTATAATAGTAAATAAATGATTGATTTCTTCTGCAAAGTTTTCCAAATTTTACAAGTAAAATACTTGTAAACTATTGGAATTCGGTACACTCTAATAAAGAGAATAATAACATATTTGGCGTCACTTTCTTTTAGTAAAGTTTGTCTTCTGATCTTATAGTCATTTGGCACAGGTATTTTTACATAGCAGAATGCAGAATGCTTACTGGTAATAATATTGTATTTGTCTTCGTATTTACCTTTTTTAATTTTGGTTAGCGGCCAACTTGGTAATATGGGCAATTTAAATAAGTCACTAATAATAATTTATGATTTATGTAATCATAAATTATGCAAAAATAGAATTTGCATTGATGCAAATTCTATGCAAAAGCTATACAGTGACTAGCTGTCAACTCTTACACAATATAGCTTTAATGTGGCAATCTTACCTTTGTGATTCCAGGCAAATCTACCAGGGTAAGGTTTACAACCCTGACAGAAAATATCTTCAGACTTATAGGCTCCGGACAGATACCCTTGTTGCTCCCAGCCATGCGGTCTGTTTCTCTCTCTATCTCTTTTTTTATTTCGTCGAAATCTGAGTAGATCTTGTCTTTGGTGTGGAGGAATTTGCCCCATTCGTCTAGATTTACAGTACCTTAAACAACAGAGAATAAATTTAGTTTAGGCATATGCTGTATATGAATAATTGGCGAAATGCCACCAAATTATTGGCACGTATTTTTAAGTTCAAAAGTTGCGCCATATAATAAAATATTACAATTTTGTCTGTCATCATCATTTCAGCCGAAAGGGACTGCTGGAAATAGGACTCTCCATAGGATTTCCACAGCATCTGGCATTGAGCTGACCTTGTCCATCAGCTGTCCGCCTAGAAAGGGTTGGAGTCCACATTATTGGCCTTCATTGCGTTTTCCAGTTTGTGGTCGTTATTCCAGAACCTTCCTTACCCAACGACCATCGGTTCTGCAAGCTATATGCCTAGCTCACTTGATTAAGGCAAAAATTAGCTTAAATATTCTGTGTTATTATTTATCAGTGTTGATTTTCACCTTATTTCAGTGTTGTTTTGATTTGTTTTTGGCATTAGAGGAGTTGCAATTCAATTCTAGTATTTGTACAGGATTATCATTTGCCTACAGCAATGCTTGCATATAAGTACATGCAAGACTATATAGTATGGATTAGCATTTGTTTGGATCAATTATTTATACAAATACACATTTAGCCCACATTACTATGTGTTAGTTCATACACAAACTTTCATAAACCTTTATAAAGAATTGCAATGCAAATGTGTAATGCCTTAAAGTAGTAAGTAAAGTTCTAGTTTGAAACTTGAACTGTTTTACCTTTCTGCTGGCAACACACAATATTATTATTTACCAAACAAATGTTCTGCAACCATCAATCAATCAATCATAATTATGACATGTAGCATGCATGACTAAAGTTATTAAATAATGATACAGTAGCACATTATTATGCACATTGTTTTAGCAGGGAATGGTTATTGACTCAGAAAATAGAATCAAGACAATCTTGTATGCAACAGAGCAGGGTTTCTCAAAGTGGTTATACATACCACTTGGGGTACAACAGTCAAATGTAGAGGGTTAGCAACAATATTAAAGAAGCATGATTGAAATTAATTGGTCAATATCCGCCAAGAATAGTTACCATTTTACTAATTGTGCTAACTCATGATCATCATTCTAAAATTTTGTGGTTTACGAGTGCAGTTTTGTACTTTTGTTAATTACGTATCTGATTTGTTCTATCTATAGTCACTATAGTCAGCTTTTTATTAATTTGGTTTGCCATTGCCTATAAAGCATAATAGGGGGAAAATGTAGAGCCAAAAGTTTAAGAAACCCTGCCATAAAGCATCAGATATCTAGCTATTGTCTTTTATAATTGTTGTAATTGGATACAGGCATGCAAACAAGTTGTCATGCACATACATAGTACCACAACAAATTACAAACCTGTTGTAAATTTTTGGGAAAGCTGAGCAATTGGATTCCATGATGTCTCTGTGCTCTGGTTTCTTAGAGCTAACAATGCAATTTAATTTACACATTTACAAAATATATTAAGTACCTTACCTACTGAAATACATCTTACTTTGGAAAATACTAGACTAGCCAACCTGTCCAAGCATTGCATGGGTGAACATTTATTTAGTTATTCTATCATTCCCTAAAATTCTTGAAAATAACATACAACCTAAGTCACACAGCGATAATATATCATCCTACTGGTGAAACAAATTTTAAAACTGGTCCAGTTGTTTTTTAGTTTATTCATTATAAACAAAAATACAAATATTTTCTTTTAAAAATATTACTGTACAGAAGTGAAGCACCTTGAGTAGAATAACAGTATAAAAACACTATTAATTTGTTCATTTTTTATTGTTTATGTGCCCACTTCATTGGGAATTTTAGGGTTAATATATCATGCTTAAAAGACTCACAAATATTGTGACTATCTATTGGTAAAATAATTTTCAAAATCAGTTCAGTTGATCCAGAAATTACACACTACTACAACCTCACTAGCATTACCTCTTTAAAATTTTAATATAGAAGTATGAAAATGAAGGAGATCGAACTTGGTTCGGGTCGAACCACGAACATGGTGCGCTCTGAACCATATTATTATAATGATATTAATAATAATAATATCCGGCGGACCGTGCACCACACAAGCGAATATGGTTCGGAGCGCACCATGTTCGTGGTTCGGCCCGAAACCAAGTTCGATCATCTGTTTAGATATGCTTTTAATACAAACAATACGTTTTACTAACAAATGAGCTGGGGCTGAATGGGCTTGCTAACTATGAGGATTGAAATATAGGTATGTAAAGCAATGTTTGCCATGGTCAGTCTGTAAATAGCTGACTGTTTTAATACTACACCAGGTGCTTATACCTGATCTCTGCTTAGTAATCCACAGACTTTACCTGCCTTCTGAGACATATATATTAATGTATTGTAGAAATTAGTCACGTATTTACAGGCTTACCTAAAAACTCAGCTATGTCAAATAGAACAGCAATCTAATCCAATCTTTAATGTCAGATTGTTATCATATTAGTCTGTGTAAGGAACAAGTGCACCTGTTTAAACACTCTATTCAAACCTGTCAGAAAACCACAGCCAAAAAACTACACACTGCGGTGTAGTTGTGTTCCTGTGTGTGAGTACAGGTCTCCAGAGCTCATTTAAGGATACGTTTTAAAAGAAACATATTCCTATCCCAGGGATACTCCCATCTTAAAACCCTGGTGTAAAAAAAAATGGGTTGGCAACATGCAAGTGATACCTTTGGTATTGCAAGCGTCCATAGGCTACAGTAACTGCTTAACATCAAGTGGGCCATAAGCTTGTTTGCCACCCAAGTAGTATAAAAAAAACTATAATATTATTAGCTAGTAAAAAAGAAATTGGCTACCATGACTAACACTCAGTCAAGATAACATTACTTGCAAATTAAATAAATTACAATATTAATTATAACAGCTTCATATAGACCAAATAAACATATAAATAAATCTTTTCTATGTTTATTATGAGGCTATAAAAAGTCCGAGATTAAAAGCCATAACATACCCTCAGTGGAAAAAAGGTGTAAGTTATAAGCTATTTGATGTAATAACTTATGACATTTCAATTGTGACATTTTCAATCTTGTACACATTAGAATAAAGTTAAAATTTGCTAAGTATAATTTACAATTTTATTCTCTATTTCACTGAGGGTGTGATGAATAATATTAACAAATAAAAGTATTATTATCATATTAAGAATGGGACCATTTTCAATTATTTGCCTATGCAATAAAATAGGTAAGTAAATAAATTAGTTAATGCAATAGGCACTGTTATAAATCAATTCTCTATTTAATTATATTCTTTGAATATTTTATATGTGACTAACTCATTATAAATAACATCAACAAACAAAACATACTAACCTCTATTATATATTAAAATTGTAAAAATAAAGATGAGTTTTTTCAGTATTTTTATTGAACAAACTCAAAAACAACTGATCCAATTAAAAAAAAAACATTACACTAATATTATTCTACATTATCTTTGCTCGTAGCAGACTACATTTTATTTTCAAAAGAATTAGTGATTTCTGTAGGACTTAATACATGTCTACCAATGTAAATCCAGAACTGGCCAGTAGTGGCTATATGTTTACACTTTATAAATACATGAAATTTTTATGCCAAACAGAGCATGAATTGCAAATCTTGTTATGTACTTCACCAGTTTCAGAATAGCATTTATATAAACACTTTTCTCTTTATACTTTTATGCTAAATATGTACTAAAATTGGAATTGTTTTCCTTAATATTAATTAGCATTGAATACATGTCATAAAAAAAATGCTATTATACAGTAAAAAATCCATATAATATTGGCTCACCTTCTTCAGCAGAGCGATGATCTTTACTATCCTTGGGACTGTAGACTAACTGCAGAACAAGAGGTCTCCGGGTCACAATACCTGGACCTCGAGGCAGGAACGAACGACCCACCAGGCTTTCTATAACAGAACTCTTGCCAGAGCTCTGAACAAAGAATTATAACAATAAAATTAGGTACAAAAATTAACACTTTTCGAAACAGTCTGTGATATAATCCTGGTAAATGATGAATCAATTATTTACAAGATGATTAAATATGAGAATTGTTCATTCATGAAAATTCGCAAATGTATAAATATTATTAGAAAATGTGTTCATGATGTCATTAACTTTTTCAATGTATTGATTCGATAAAATCTGCAGGGCGGTATAACACTAACTTTTGAAATAATTTACGCATCTTCTTTTCCTGTGTCTGGAGTTCAGTTATGGTCAATGACAGTGTAGTCCAATTTGTAATAAATGGGGACAAAGAACTCCTCTGACACTTTTACATAACCACGGCAGACTATACAACAGGATAACCGTCGCATTACTCAAATGCTATAAACGTGATTACCTTTGTTTCACCAATAATAACATTTCATAGAAAAATAATTACCTGAGTTCCTAAAACTATGATTTGAGGTAATTGGATGGCATCAGCTCCGACAGTGTTAAAAACATCTTGTAACTTATTAATAACTGGTATAAGTGCTTCCATAGTTAATTATAAATTTTAACGTTCAATAAAATTATATCTCAATAATTCACGACAGTTGTGTGTTATACAAAAAGATTATTTTTTATCAAATATCAAAACAGAGACACCAACCGGTGAAAGTCGGCCATGTTGATTTTTATAAGTGAGTGACGACCAGTGGCAGTTGAGCTTATTTTTCTCTTTGGATTTGAATAGACTCACCAATGCTGATTTTTTGGTAACGTAACGCAGTGGGTAACTTTAGCCTTTTTTTTAATAAGTACATCGAGATTAGACCCATTTTCATATATATTTTTATCCCTTCTTAAAATGTAACATAGTTAAGACAGATCGCATATATTTAACCTCAGCGCCGGCCGCCGCCCATGACCACTGCAAATACTGCCGCCTAACTTTGTTCTCGTAATAATAAAAAAATCTTATTTTAATATAAAAAGTCTTCATCACGATGGCAGGAAGGAGGAGGGCAAAATTCAGAGCGTAAAAGAAAAAAATATTCACATTATCGAAAATTTTAATTATAATTAACGTGTATTTTTGCAGCCCGTTCAGTAGTTTCTAGGGCTTTTTAAGCCCTAGATGAAGCCGAACGGATCTAGATGAAATTTGGCATATAGATAAATTATAGTCTGGAATAGCGATTAGACTATTTATCGCGATAACCAAAATCCACGCGGGCGGAGTCACAGGCAACAGCTAGTTTATAATACTACGAGTAGTAGGATTATAATGCAAGCCCATGGCAAAAATTCTATGCTTCATGCTAGAAGATTATAACTGTGCTGATATGAATTAGGGCCACCAATTAAGAACGAAAATAAGTTTAATGACATTTGAGATTGATGATTATGATCCCAAATTTAATTCGACAAATATATACGACAAGATTTTACGTCGACAACATGGAACTGGGACATGTCTTTATTTCGACAACACTTTAGTTCGAAATATCATAAGGTCGACACTACTGTACTCCAACAAAGCGTTTCTTCGACATGATTTAACTAAGAATCAACGCGACTTAGATAAAGTTAATACTTTATTTATT
Organism: Trisateles emortualis; assembly: GCA_947095525.1. Classification (NCBI taxonomy): domain Eukaryota; kingdom Metazoa; phylum Arthropoda; class Insecta; order Lepidoptera; family Erebidae; genus Trisateles; species Trisateles emortualis. The sequence goes on along the minus strand of OX352736.1, from coordinate 7,557,989 downwards.
TAAATATTATATAAGAAAAGAGAGAGCTGGCGGTGTACATTTTTATAATTCCAAAGTTTTACCCTTTGTTTGAATTCGACTACATAATTATTTATATTTGCTACTTCGTATTTTTGGTTTGATTGGCAACACAGAGCCCAGGTTTTTCAAAACCTACTGATTTTTCTCCTAGATTTAGGGTATTTAGACATGTTCAGGGGTTAACAATATTATATTCAGACCTAACTCGTACGATTTGTATTTCCGATAAAGCCGATAAAGCCTGACATACTGCCTTAGTCGACTTTTACGATACCCTCTGGATGGAACGGGGTGTTGAAATTTGTATTCTTAATCCGTCACCACACGGAAAAAACTAGAAAAAGATTTTTTAAACTATGTAATATGAAGTAGTCTGAAGTATCAGATCATTTTATCCGATTTACACTATTTACAATTCTAAACTGGCATTAACACATATGGCCAGAACACCGCATCGCAGGCGACACTGGCTTCATCTAGAGTTTTGGATAAAAAAATCCAAAAGGGATTTTTTTAACCCAAAAGTTCAGATTTAGATTTAACGAAATGCTATTAGAAATGTGTCCAGAATTATCATTCATGTTCTGTAAGTTTTACCTGGAGGATGGAGATAGGAAAAAAAGATAGGGTGTGGCAACACTCGTTCTTACTCATCTGCATCTGGAATCAAATTTATAAGTATGAATCTGTCAAAAAAGGCTACTAGGAAGGAAAGCGATTTGACAATGAAATTTTAAATGTATTTTCTATGAAAATCGTTTACATTTATAATACTATAACTAAGCATTAATATTGAGAGATCACTTCTTCTTAGGTATACATTATGTTCAATGCTGTGGTAAGTAATAACAAAGGTAAAATAAAGAAAATGCCGGGTAATGTTCATAACCAAATTGATTTGTTTTTAGGAAGATGTTGTGGACGCGGGAAGATACACAACTAGCTCACAGTCCATTCAATTCGGCTCTTGGAACATTTCTTACGATATGAGCTGTATATTACCTAGTGTGTGTTCCACAAAAGTCGTTTGTGAACGAAATGATGACCAATTCTGTCAGTTTTGCATGTAAGTGCTTTACATTTCTCCAGTGCACAATAAGGGATACGTTTTTAAAGGAATATTTTGGGGTGTTCCTATCCCAGGGATAGTGCCATCACAAAACCCTAGTGTTACATTATTAAGATACCAAACATCCATAATAAAAACCAGCTTTTAAAGGCTGGCTGGCCTATCCAAATTCTGTCTGTAATTATCTATAATATAAATAAAAAATTGTAAATGTCACATTTACTCACTATATTTCTCTGCCCATTTTTCTTACCACAAGTTTTGTGGTAAGAAAAATGGGCAGAAACTAATCTATGTACCATACAAAATGAAATTTATATAATTTAAGTAAATAAATACTTTTAAGTGATCATGCAATGACTAGTTGTCTAGTTGCCACATTACTGGCTCTGCCTAGTTTGATATCAGATGTCTGTATGTATGTGTGTTGTCCCATATTTGTATTTATATAACTTGGGGCTTTTGATATTTTTTTTATACAATTACAGATACTGCAAGGAACTTAATATTCCACATTTTCCTGATATGGTCTTTCCTAAGAATATTCTGAAATTGGTACATAGCAGTGGTGCTACTTTATCATTTAGTCCTTTAGATGCCTTGAAATGTGTAGCCTGTAATGCTGATGCTATTGAGGTCTCATGTGCAGAGGCGTGGCAAGAGGCCAGGTAAAATTATTTTTATTTATTTTTTCTTAATGGCTTGCAAGCATTTTAGATGGCCATGTCAGTCTTGTGAGATTACAAAAAGAATTGCATTCTGCACCATGTCACATGTCTGCAGGATGGGCTAAGGCAACGGTATTTCAGCTCTTCATGCAATCTATAATATAAAAATGAATCGCTGAATGTGTTGTTAAGTGCAAATCTCGAGAACAACTGAACCAATTTCACTAATTATTTTTTTGCTATGTTCGTTATTGTCAGTAGAAGGTTCTTATGTAAAAAAAAAGAAACAAGCTGGATATAGTTTAACCCGGCGAAGTCTGGCTAGTTAATTATGAAGAAGTGAATTAGAAATTTCAATTAATCAAAATTATTTTGTGAGGAATACTACCTCATAGCTCAGTTATACTGATACTGCTGGGCTTAGGTCTTTTCTCCCCTAGAGAGAGAAACCTTAATTCCAATGCAGGTTGTTGGATCAGACATGCCTAAAATTTAAATGAATGAAAAAAAAATTGTTGTTGAAAAACTGAATAAAATTAAAAACCCTTATGCTTTTCTCCTTTAATTCACCTGCATGTTTTCTTTAAGACCAGATGCTGAGAAGCCTAAGCGGCCATTTGATTGGACATTTTCCACAGACTATAAAGGTACACTCACTAGTGACTTTGATGTAGAAGCCACAGATGAAACAATAAACTTTGATTTACTAAAACAAAGAGAACAAATACTTTTTTACCATGATCTTACATTATTTGAGGATGAGCTACATGATCATGGTATTTCTAAGCTCTCTGTTAAAATAGTAAGTATTGTAAAAACTATTTTAACTTGCTTGAACAAGTCACATACAGCCATTGGATCCCAGACCAGGTAAAGCCTGTATTATGACAACTGGCTAACATACATATATTTCTAAACTACTAACTTATTTATAATGTAAATCTTTTTTTTTGTACTTTTATGCTGTACTATAAAAACAGTAAACAAAGAATCAATAACCAATTGACACATATATTTGTGTCGATTGGTTATTGTTACAGCCCTGCTCCTATTAAGTCCTACTAAGATGATAGCCTATAGCTTTCCTCAAGAATTAGGCTATTAAATCCAAAAAGATTTTTTATTATTCAACTGGAAGTGCCCAAGATTAGCATATTTTAACAAAAAAACAAAGTATTTTATATTCATATTTAACAGTCTTGTCTGTGTTCCTCTGTTCTGTTGTGTGTAGTGATCCTTGAGTGCAAAAGATGATCACGAGGCCCAAGGTTTGATTCCCAGGCTGGGCTGAAAATATATAATAGGTTTTTCTGACAAAAAGTTATTGGAAATTGGTGTGTGCACACACTTGTACACTATAATGTCTGCTGCGCTTGTTTCCATCAGGATGCAACTGACTGGCCATTACCAAAATTTAAATCATCATAATTGTCATCATCATCCTATCGCAGTCCATTGCTGGCCACTAAATTCCAATCCTGTTAGGTTGACATTAATATTATTGTTTGTATAATAGAATTGGTTATTTTTCAGAGAGTGATGCCAACATATTGGTATGTGCTCCTAAGATACTTCTTGAGAGTGGATGATGTGCTGGTGAGATCTAATGAGACCAGGATGTTCCACTTGCTGAATACTGATTATGTTTTAAGGGAATACACAGTGAAACAATCCAATGTGAAGGACCTAAATGTAAGTTTATGTAAAATTTTTGGTAATAAAAAAAAATACCTGCCTATTATTGTGGCCACTCGGTACAAAAAATTGTGTGATCCACAAAGATAATTTTTTGTGTATAGGCTCCTGCAAAAATCTGAAATGAAAATTTGTCGCCAGCGTCCATAGGTTATGGTAACTGCTTATCATCTGGTGGCCCCCATGATTGTTCTCCTCCTTGATAGTATAAAAAAACGTATGGATCACTTCCTAAACATAGTTCATTAATACAAAATAGTGCATACACTCACTCACAACACACCTACTCCTCCAAACATTCTACTTAATACATTAAAATTTACACACACACACAAACACATATCATACACATTCCTTAACACACTCATTGGAATTCGTTTTATTTTTAATACTTATTCTTAATATTCATTATGAACATATTGTAACTATTATTTTATTTTAATTCTTTCGATATATATAACTTTTAAATTCTTTAGTTTTATACTTCAGACACATTGTACCCGAATAGGTGCCCAAAATACAGGCCTAGCCTAGTTTGAGACCAATTGTAACTAAATTATTGTAAATCTGTTCTGAAAATAAAAATCTTTATCTTATCTTATCTTTCTTGAAAAAAAAAAATTATTAGGGAAAAAAAAGGTTCTTTGGTTGTGTTACTTAAGAATTTTCATTTCAAGTGCAGCTGTTCACAATTTATAATGTAACTAGCTGTTGCCCGCGGCTCCGCCAGCGTGGATGTCGGTTATCGCTGCAAAAAGTAGCCTATGTGTTATTCCAGACCATAATCTATTTGTGTGCCAAATTTCACCCAGATCCGTTCAGTAGTTTTTACTTGAAGGAGTAACAAACATCCATCCATCCATTACATTACAAACTTTCACATTAATTATTTATAATGTAATATTAATTTTCCAGATGCCAACAGCAATGATGAAAGAGGCCGATGACGTCATTCCAATATTGCCAGTCGCGCAGAAGATAATGCACAAATTGATTGTGAGACCGCCATCTAGTTCCTGATTACTTACGTAGTAAATAAATGGTGGCTAACTGGCTTTATAAGTATCAATTAAGTTAAAATGAAAATCAACTCTAACACGCTTATTATAAAAGTGATTGTGATTTTGATGAGTTAAGTTAAAATGTAGTAAAGTGCAAATCGTAATGAGTGTCGTATATTTTGTTTTATTCCTTCCTTTCCTTTATTATTAATCTCTGTATTATATAAAAATGAATCTCAATTACCGTTGGTCACGCCATAACCTGAAAAAGACTTGTACATTCTTTTTTCAAAGTTTTGGAATACTTTGTTTGCTCTTACGGAAGTTACAGCCCGGCCACGAACCCGCGCACGGTGTCGCACGGTTTTAGTACATTTGTTGCCGCCGCCGCTCGCCGCTATCGCTGCCGTGCGAAGTAGTTGCCGGGCCGTAAGTTCTTACGGAAATTGTGCAAAAAATTTTTAAACCCGAGCGAAGTCGTGGAGGGCCGCTAGTCCTACTAATATTATAAACGCGAAAGTCTGTAAGTATAGATGGATGGATGGATGTTTGTTACTCTTTCACGTAAAAACTACTGAACTGATCTGGATGAAATTTGGCACAGAGATAGATTATGATCTGCAATAACACATAGGCTACTTTTTACAGCGATAACCGACATCCACGCGGGCGGAGCCGCGGGTAACTGCTAGTATAATTATATGTATTATGTATTTAATTTACCTATCTTTCTTCTTCATATAAAATTAGAAAATTCTGCCCTTAAAGGGGTAAAAATATTTAACCCAGGCCAAGTCGGTACGGGCCGCTTACCTATATCACAGATAATATAATACTAGTACAGATACCCCATCCCATACAAAGAAATGGTTCCCCGCTAACTCGGGCAAACCTTCGGGCTAAATTTTAATTATCTATCTATCTGTAGATGTCTGTATCCAACAGATTACGTGCATACACATAAAATCAACAGATGGCGACACTTTATTTAAAATTATATTTTTCACAAGATAGTAGGCACCTACTTCATCACTCACATAGATCTACCGACCATAAAGGGTAGGTATCACTCATTGTCTCGGGCTCGGGCCACGTTTGCTCGCTCAAGGTCACGCGCTTTACGAAATATACTTATTTTGATTGTTTGCTTCCGTATTTAACTAGCGCTCCGCCCCGGTTTCGCCCGGGCTAAACAATTTTTTCCCGTTTAGGTATATTAAAATGTTAATATACCTATTAACCTAAGTTTATTTTTTTGTTGATGGCTTATATTAGGTATACCTATAATATAAATTGATTTATTAAAAAGAATACATATTCGTGAAACTATAATAAGCAATTAATTTATCAGTACAAATAAACAAATAATCTGTTTGAAGTGATAAGGGTCTGTTTGAATTGTTTCTGTCTTAGTCAAATTAGGTTAATTATAATATTTTGTGACAACTCACACACCATCTAAATCCAAACTTGGCACAGCCTCAGACGACAGACAGAGCATATCACACTAAGATTGGTCCTGAATGGGAATCGAACCCTCATGGATTAGATTCACTAACCACTAGTTACGTAGTAACTCTTTAGTAATCTGTGCCACTAGTACAACAGGCCAGTCGATGTCATTAATGGATGGAGTAAATTATAGCATTCTTTGGTATTAGCAGGCCTCCGTCACTCGCTCAAGGCCACGCGTTATGTGCCTACCACTATGTAGCTCGTAACCGAGCCGATCGCCAGTGGGCTGCCGCACGCGACACAGAGCGCACACATCTACACCGACCATAAAGGGCAGGTATCGCTTATTGTCTCGGGCTCGGGCCACGTTTACTCGCTCAAGGTCACGCGCTTTACGTACGAAATATAGGTACACTTATTTTGACTGTTTGCTTCCGTATTTAACTAGCGCTCCGCCCCGGTTTCGCCCCGGGCTAAACAATTTTTTCCCGTATCTTAACAGAAGTTTACGGTATAGTGTTAAGTTTTTTGTTGATGGCTTTAATTACGTATACCTATAAATTAAAATGTATTTTTTTAATTATTCGTGAAACTATAATAAACATTTTTTTTGTTTTGTCAGTTCAAATTAACAAATAAGTATATTATACCTACCTAGCATCTATCAATTCAGTACCTACGAGATGAGTCGAATTAGGGTAATAATAATATTTTCTGACAATTCACATACCATCTGAAACCAGGCTTGGCACAGCACAACAAACAGAGCTCATCACACAAAGATTTGTCCTGAATGGTAATCGAACCCATGATGAGTCACTAACCACTAGACCAACAGGCCAGTCAGGAGTAAGTATAGCATTCTGTGGTATTCGTCCAACAGTCCCATGGTACTGGGTTCGAATCCCAGATGCATGTCCAATTTTTGAAATTTGTTTTTTGTAGATGGTTTTAATATCAGATAATATTTTTTTTAAATATTAGGAAAAATATAATAAAACTGTAATTATTAAGTATCAGTTCGAATTCACAAATAGGTAATTTTCTCACATTACGATAGTCGGAGGTACCCGTATCCGGCCGAACCGGGTTCGAATCCCAACATCGGATACACTTTTTGTATTTTGTATTTGTTTAGTTTTTAAAATATTGAATCCCAACATAGGATACACTTTTTGTATTTGTTTAGTTTTTAAAATATTTATGATAATAAATCTCAAATTTTTGTTCATAATTTTGATAACGTAAGACATTTTTAAAGTTTTTTTGTTGAGAGAAAAAATATATATACCAGTATTATTTATTTTTAACCTAACTTTATATATTTTTATACCTAGTATGACCCAACAGTAAAATTTTAATTTATAAAAATCTGAAAATGCGTACAGCGCCAGCGCCATTACTCACAAGTCACTCGCAAGTTTCAACTTCTTAGTAGTACAAAATACTGCCGCCAGGACTACGGCGACATTATTGAATTTTGAAAATATATAATTACAATTTTATTTTATGAGCCCTTTATTTCATTTTCCTATGCTAGTAGGATTTCTTAAAATATGTATGTAAATGTTTCAGGCTATATTTCTTCCAGGTTTGAATTTTACATAAACGTAAATAACAAATCGATATATGTAACTCCATCTATTGGTATTTATTCGTACTAATTTTGATTTGTTCCTGATGAGACCCCATGCCTATATGTATTTTTTATAATGACCAAGGTGACAAATATGCATAGGTACCTACGTCCACAGATCCTTTATAATATTATAAACGCGAAAGTTTGTATGGATGATTGTTACTCTTTCACGCAAAAAACTACTGAACGGATCTGGATGAAATTTAGCACAGAGATAGATTATAGTCTGGAATAGCATATAGGCTAATTTTTATCGCAATAAACGACATCTACGCGGGCGGAGCCCCGGGCAACAACTAGTTATATATATTGAAAACAAGTAGTTAAGCAACTAAGGTAGGGTAAAAAGTAGAAGTCTAACATATAATTATTATTATGTGCATATTTTACAGCTAGCTTTAGGTAACTAAATATTAGGTACTTTAGCAATCGGTTCATGGGCGAAACGTTCTCTGCCCCTCTAGACAAGTGGCATAAGCGATAGTCGAATCGAAAAGGAAATGTATGGGATTTGACGTAAGTTTACGACATTATATCGTAGACTTACGTCAAATCCCATACATTTGTTTTTTTGACTTTTCGATTCGACTATCGATTATGCCACTTGTCTAGAGGGTCTGGTTCTCTGGGCAAATATTCTTTGGCCAATCGTTTATGTGGCAATTACCTTTGGTAAACCGTTTCAGAATCATTTTTTTGTTCTACGTGGGTATCCACAACACGACGTGCAATGATATCCACTGAACCAACCGTTTAAGGTACCTGAGCCTCTAGACAAGTGGCATAAGCGATAGTCGAATCGAAAAGTCAAAAAATAAAATGTATGGAATTTGACGTGAGTCTACGATTTAATGTCGTAAACTTACGTCAAATCCCATACATTTTCTATTTTGTCTTTTCGATTCGACTATCGCTTATGCCACTTGTCTAAAGGTTCTGTAATATATTATCTGTGCTACTACCTACTGACATAGCCCGCCAGTTTTATGACGTGCAGCCCAGCGATTGCAATCGTTAACCTTTACCTACAGATAGTTATCAAATTTATCTATTAAATAATCACGAGATAAAAATGTCTAGATAATGTTAATTATAATTTCACCAATTAGTATCCTATATGACTTCATTGTGTGACTAGGTTAAGTTTGATAAAAATAAAAATGGGCTTAACGTTAGAGCTTGCTACTTTCTTAGGTTGGCAAACGTTTACATATATTTTTTATTTTTATTTAAGGCCTTCCAGATAATGTTTTTGAATCCAAAGTTGACAGTGCTACCTAACTTGGATTGCCTTGCCATCAGCTATGTGTAAGAGGAAGAGCCAGTGACTTATTTACTTTTGTCATTTCAACAGTCATAAAATTTACAGACAAACTTCTAGCAGCACTCTGCTAGAAGAGCCTTTTTAATATTCTACAGATTTAAATGAGTTCGGCCCATTAAATAACAAAGAGGGTAAGAAATAAAACTTAATTTAAAATAATGTCGCTGTTTTATTTACTATAAATTTTAGACTGATACTATGTATAACCAAATTGTTAGGTACCGCATAGGGTTGCAAAAGAGCCTTTTATTAGTTTGCAGGTAGTAAGTAAGAGTTCGTTTGTGAAATTTGAGTTCTGAAATGACAAAAGTAAATACGCTGCTGGCTCTTGGTCCAGTAGCTTAGTGATGTGTCAGAGCGTTAATAGCTATTGTCTAATCGGGTATTGGTGCGTGTATGGTGTGCATTGTGCCGGGAAGATGCGTTTTGCGTGAGGTGCGAGCTAGATGCGTGACGAGATAAGCAGTGTTGAAGGAAAGGTATCTATTTAAATTGTAAATGTGTGTTAATTTTGTTTAAATATTTTTCGATTTTGGGGCACGCTAGTAGTTTGTTAATTGCTTTATAAAAGGGTGTTCTGTAGTTTTCACTTATGTGTAAGATAATTTGTGATTTAGGCGATCATTTCACAAACTCCATTTTCAGGATTTTTTCTTTATATACCTGCCTAAAGTATTTTTATATGTGTTCCTATTTTACAATGTATTTTTGCGTTACCACAGATTAAGTAGGTACCTACCTACTTAAGTAGATACCTACCATTCCATCCATTTTTAAATATCGAGATAAGTAATTTTATTTTGTAGGTCTATCAATATAAAAACAATTTGAAATTTGAAAATGGACTAAAGATGGGTAGGTAGTTTATCTACTCAGTTTTGCTCTGTGTCCCGCATCTTTCACACCGTCATATCGCATCGCTCGCATCTCTAGGTCACCAGTCACCACAACTCTATCCACCAGTGTAGTCTTATTTTTCAGCATTTTTATGTTTTCACATCGGGCAAGCACAGACAAATATACCTATATACGATGTTCGGGTAGAAAATCTCCTAAAGATGCAAGAGGGTATAGGATGGCCGGTACTTCTTCATGTGGTTAAAGGTAATGAAGCATTGATGCGGTTAACCACCACATTGGCGAATATGCAGGCTTGTGAAGTAACAACACCATCGGGACTAAGTTTTAATGTAAACAATCCTTCCGATAACAGGTTTGTATTAAACTGTTCTGTTTATTGCAGTGATTGCACTGCTTGTTTGATCTAATGGTGAAGAAGGTCGCAATGCCACTAACCATCACCGCGCGGAGGGTTGTTAGTTTGGTTCTCACACACACTGTGTGATTCATAAATGTTTGCTCCGAGTCTAGGTCTATAGTATTTTTCACATATATGGGGACCTTTTTTTATTACTGTGACGTTTGACGATAAAATTAAATATCAATGAAAATGATAGACAATTAAATTGAAATCTATCGATTAAAAACTCTTGATCATTCAGTTAGCCTAATGGTTAGGGGTTGATTCAATCATTTTTCATTGACATCGTAAAATGTTAAACGTCACAATTCTCATGCTATGTGATATTGAAATACAATATAATTTGTGTCCGTAAAATCCCACGCGATACGGAGCAATTTCCCTACTGCGATGTGTCTTTTTAAAGAGGGAAAGTATTAAGCTACCATAGTCAAGCTCTGCCTAGTTTGGGATCAAATGACCGCGTGTGAGTTGTTCCAAGATATTATTATAATAATGAAATTTTAGTACCTCAAGAGATTATATAGATTTAATTTCTTGCCTCGTTATGGTAATAAAGCTAATAGCTAAGTAATAGTCTCACACATATCGAGAGATCTGTGAGCAGTGCCGGTTTCAGCACTACCGGCGCCCTTGCAAAGCAAAGCAAAGATCTACCTCCCCTCTCCCAAATTGAAGTTACGCCCGGCATAGAATTTGGTAGGCTTGATTTAATTTGTCTTGATCGTTTTTTGTTCTTGGTCTTGACCAAACTTAAAGAGGCGCCAAGCAGGGGCGTCTTTGGCGTCCCTTTGAGCCTTGCATTTTAGCCTTCCCCTTAAGTCGGCACTGTCTGTGACCTTAAGCAAGCTGGTCGCAATTATCCGGTGATGGGTGATCTCTTGTTAAAAATCGATAACCATCCGTGCATGGGAAAGCACTGGCCGTGTGCCTGATTTCCGTGTGTATCGAATTACCGCCTCATCTCACTATGTGAGTGAGGGAATTAAGAGAGTACCTACTTGTGTTTGCGGACACACTTGTGCACTATTGTATCTCCTGCGTTAGTGGCTAGTCTCCGTTGAGATTACCGTGACTGAAAATAGAATTACCTAATGGACAACAGAATATTGTGCTTAGATATGAACATTGGAGCGATGGTTGTGGAGTGAGAGTTAAAAACGTAGAAGCCACAGACCATGGCAGATGGCGCCTGGTTGCAACTGCAGCCAATGATACTCTCATGGGATGGTCAGAATTGCATGTAGAAGGTAGGTGAAAAATATTTTTTTAATCAAAAAAAATAGGTGGAAATTCTGTTATGTTCTGGTTTATATCTTCAATTTTCACCGTATTTTTTTATATTGTCTACTAAGGAGGCAAACAAGCATACCTACGTCTTTTGTAAGTAGGCTTGTAAGGCGACATTGGCGACCTACCTCACTTGATTTATATTTTTGTTCTGCCGTACCTATATATATAACTAGCTGACCCGGCGAACTTTGTTCCGCCTTAATGTCAATAAATAAGCAGATTTTTTTTTTATTGGAAAAAATACAAAAAAAAAAAAATTTCTACATCAATCATTCATAATTATTTCTGTATTTTAGTACATAGGTTGCTCTTCATTTAAGTACCTTGTGATACACGACATTTTTTGTTTTATTATCAGGCGCAAAAACAAACAACGCAGATGGTCTTCCGACCCGTGAACATGCCACGTATAATTGACCATGGGAAAAACATGAATGTTCTAGATTTAAACCACAAACTTTTAAGGATTGGCCTTGTGATTTGTTGATGGTCATGGCAAATGCAAGACGTATCGGAAATTGAAGTCTTTTAAATTCAAACGGCATATCGGTTGGGATCATCGGTATCCTCGGAATGAGAACTTCCTCACCTTTGAATTTTCCTATCATTATCGTAGCGTAAATTACATTGTTCATCAATTTTCTAACCACCAAACGCGTACCGTTGCACAGTTTTGGTTGGTTTATGTTTCGAAGCATGATTACTACGGAGCCAACCTTTAGGCGTAAATTGTGCGGTGGTAAGCCAGGCACGTCCAAAGAGTTTAAAAATTCAATTGGATAGTTGGTGGCTTCATCTTCATTTGTGACGCAGTCAATAAATTTGAATGAATGCATTGTTCCAATGATCTTATTTTGAATTATGTAGTTTAGGTCATCTACATCTTTATTCTTAGCTGCTAAAATTGCTCGCTCACTCATCCATTCCTAATTTTTGTAGTTAGAAATAATTTCTGGAAATACATTGTTGATAAGTTCGTCTTTTGATGAGACAATATTACAGAAATTATTTGGAAATGATATTAAGGGACCCTTTTCCGAAATTAACGTTTCTAGCTCGAGTTGTTTTCAGAGAAATCAATATATTAAAATTCGCAAAAAAATATATAGTACAGATAGGTACATGTTTGATCTAGTGACATTTTTGGTTAAAAACGCAAAATTTTACTTTTTGCTCGATAAAAAAGAAGTCTGAAATTAAGTCGATTTTGAAAGTATTTCAAGTTGTATGAGACTTGGGGGAACGCAACTTGTATGAAAATTTAACATTTCATTTACTAATCGGGTTTGACAAGGATATTATTGGATAGATTTATAAAATTGCGCTTATTTTTTTTTATACAAAATAAATACGTGAAAAACTGCTCGCGCGCGACGCGCGCACCGCGCCAGTGTCCTGCCGGACGTCATCGAGGCAGGACTTACGCAATTTTTGCTCGCGACCACATTATCGTCGCCACAATATAATACGTCACAATATAATACTGTAATGTTTTTCTCTACACAGAATAGCGAAGTCAGTATGACTAGAATTTTGAATCTTTAATATCTTTAATGAAAACATTCACCTTTACATATTTATACATACTAACTGAGGATCAGAATGGCGCAGCGGTAGTGAGGCTGCCTTACGGACTTAGGGTCCCGGGTTCGAATCCCGGTAAGGGCAAATGTGCATGGACATTTTTTTCCGAGTGATTAATGTTTATACATAATAAGTACCTATACATAATAAGTATTTACAAAAAAAGTATATATGTATTATATCAACTATCTGGTGTCCACGATACAAGCCAACGATATTTATTTATTGATTGGTATTCGAGGATTGCAATCCAAAAACCGCCATATCACTGCCTTTCGTGACATATTTGCAAATATATTTTATGGACTTAACTGAATTGCAGTATTCAACGTTGCAATGTGTCTTGAACGATTTAGAAATAAGTGGCGAATATGGAACAATCCAACTGTTGTCGACAACGAAATCCATTCTTTTCACTTTCGTTGTGACAGTTCGACCGTTGTCATCTGGTGATCGACGCCGATACAGCGGATAACCATCATTGCCAGTGACAGTCTCCGCCGTTAATTTCCGTGGATATCGTTTAGAGCACTTTCCATCGACCATGCAAGGTGATTGGGGATTGATGGTACCACACGGTCCATGAATCATATTAGTAGTAACAACATCATGTAGGTCTGGATCGACTTCATAATCAGGAATCTCAGCACATATGATATCATCTATTTGGTCAGGCTGAATTCTTTCCACTAACCAAATAAGAATGTGTGCGTGCGGCAGGCCTCGCTTTTGCCATTCGATTGAATACATCCAGCATCGAGTTTCTCCAAAGACGCGTTGATTAACAATAAAGTTCATCAGGGACCGAATTTTTTGCCTGAATATACGTGCTGTGATGTCGTGTCTATCACTTGATGTTTGTCGGGGAAGCAGCAATTGAGTAATTGGGCAATAATGTTAATTATTTATTTAATATAAATAGTTTTATTATTGATTTCTTACAAATATCAAATAATTGGGCAGTAATGTTAATTATTTATTTAATATAAATAGTTTTATTATTGATTTCTTACAAATATCAAATTGTCATCCATACGTCATTACATAGCTGTCATTATACGTCAATTTTGTTATTCCAAGTCTGATTCTTTTTTGTTATACCACGTTTTATAGTGACTGACGTTACATGTCAAGTCACACGGGAATGATGTCGAACGGGATAAAAAGTATCCTATGTCCTTCTCCTGGCTCTAAACTACCTCCCTGCCAATTTTCAGCTAAATCGGTTCAGCCGTTCTTGAGTTATAAGTGAAGTAACTAACACGACTTTCTTTTATATATATAGATATTATGATTGCCTAAGGCTCAATCTATTATTTCAGAAGACACGCAGACACCCACACCAACAGACCCTATACACTTACAAGATGGTAAAACACACGTTGAAATAGAACTAACAACACTTAACAATGCTTACTGTTTGGTAACGCAACCGTTTTCTGAGAGTTCTTTAGTGGCAGGGCATTGCCGCGTCACGCTAGATCGTACGACCAGAGCAGTACAAGGAAGATGGAATGTCGTTCTTGGTTTACCTGGTAGAGTGTCTGAGCTGCATATCGAGAGAAACGTAGCCGTTGAAAGTAAGTTCTGTTTTCTATCTTTGTTCTTTATTTAATTTACTCATTTATTTAACTTTAGAGCAATGTTGTTGGTATTTACATAGTTAATGTCAGAAGAATTCTCTAACAGTCAACTTACGGTGATGCAGAGATAATACTTAGTAGGTGCATTCATAATATTTTAAGCTGTAAGTTGTGTGATTAGAAAAAAATGTTGTATAGTACCCGAACGAAATTTTATGAGTAGGTATTTATTTTACAGTCATGGCAGGCCTGGTTCACTCCGCTGTTTAGGTATGAATCTACAAGTACCCGGCCGCAACATTTCCAGGGGTATTATTTAGTCGAGTGTCGCGCGCGCGCATCGCGCCGGTCGCGTCGTCGGTTCGACGTAAGTTTACCTACGAAACGCACACGAAGCCGTAATTCGTCACCGATTCGTTTTCGCTTTTAAATATTTTAAAGAAAATATTAGCATAAAAATATTCCATAGTATTCGGCTGCTTAAATAGTGATAAGGATCCTAACCTCTCGTTTTTCAATATTCCAAAGGATATTGCAAAGTAAAGAAACACGTTATCATTTAGAAAAACATAATTGGTAGGTACCTATTTGTAGCAAGATTTTGATATGTATGTATAGTACCTACATTGAATATGTCCCCACATGTCCACATTTATTTAAAAAGTCACTCGTTTACAAAAGTATAGTAAGTACCTACCTAAACCTAACAGGTACTTCAGATCAAAATTGATCTCTAAGTGACAACCATAATGTCCAGAAATACGCAATACAAAGGGAGCCAATTTGTAGGTAAATAAACGAGTAGGTAAGTTTTGTTCTGGGGAGCTGAATTGCGCTCTATTGTGTGCGAGCAAAGTTGAGACCCGTGCCCAGCAGTGGGACGTTTATGGGTTGTGATGATGATGAAAGTTGATATTTGTTTAAATGATTTAGCGAATCTGTACCTGTACTATTAAGTATTCTGTGGTCATGGTAAAAATGTGGTCATCAAGTGTAACAATACTTGGTGACCACATTTTTCATAATGTCATTTAGTATTTCAATTTGATTGCTACAAAAGTTAGAAAGTATAAATGTAGATAAATATATCAATAATAATATAAATAAATAAATACAGTAGGTACATGTGTAGATAAAACCAAATCTTTATCAAAAAATCCGGGTAATATTTAAATGATTATGTTATTAAAAGATATGGTAACCTATCTACAATCTGGGCTTTTTGATCATGAGATTACTTGCGATAACACGTCACGTATTTCAATAATTTAGTTATCGGGATAAAAGTAATTAATTAGAAATTGTAGATGAACTAATAGGCTAGTTACGTATTTATTATAGTCATATAATATGTTAGATTATATGAGTCTGGCACTGATAAAATAGCGTTACGTCATATCTCTTGGTGATATGCAAACGAAGCGTCATACAAAAATATAATTAGTGAAATTTAAAAGTATGTAGAAGGTAGGTACAGTCATTTGGTAGTTTTATCTGGAAAGATTTCCGGGTATTTGCAAATTGATAATTTTATAGATTTCGACGTCCTTTTTCGGAGTTTTAACTTTGCCACTTCGTAACTTTACCGCCTGTATCACATATTGAAAAAAGGCGTCAATTTTTTGGTGCATTTCCTTTCCAACTGATTACGATAAAGGTAAATAATCCTTACTAATATTATAAATGTGAAAGTTTATAAGGATTGGATGGATGTTTGTTACTCTTTCACGTAAAAACTACTGAACGGATCTGGATGAAATTTGGCACAGAGATAGATTATGGTCTGGAATAACACATAGGCTTTTTACAGCGATAACCGACATCTACTTGGGCGGAGCCGCGGGCAACAGCTAGTAAATAATAATTTAGACACCACTATGAGGCATCTGTGCATCACTGATAGGAATGAATTTCTTCCACATTATTCGTAGCAGTATTGCCATGTTGAATGGCAATGCTTATTCTCTGTATTGTGCTGTAATCATTTTAGTTCTTTTTTAGCGGAGCAGTTGGTTTCTGGTTACAGAGAAGACGCTTCAAAGTTACATTTGTACTGTAACATTCTACATACAGAAAAGAACATAACATTTTGTCGGTTCCAAAAAAATACAGAAAGTACAGGCTTCAACATAATGGATGGCTTGAGTGATGGAAGTCATAGGTAAGTAAAACTTATACTTAGCAAATATCATGTCATATACATAGGGCCGCCGATTTTACCTGCGACCGGTGATTATATCAACGATTTATATTTCTGATCTGACTGATACAATAATTTATTTTATTATGCTAGGTAATAAAGTCGATATTTTACGAATATCATGACGACGTAAGTAAATCGCTTTATGGACAAAGGTCGAAAATAAATTGCTACTGTAACGACTGGAACTATCTTTCGTACGATATAAATCTATGTTACGACCTCTGCTCGGATAGTATAGGTACTTAAGATATATACTTCGTCAAAAACGGGGTAAAAATACGTCATTAGGTACTGGCTTCTCCAAATAAGGAACTGGAAAATATATGCAATATTTTCCTATATTTAACACGCAAAGCAAGCAGACATGTTGATAAACATTTATGAAAATCTATTTCTAATATTACTAACGTGCTGATTTCTGTTTTTTTAATGATGTCTTAAGAAAAAAATAAATTCCAAAACAAAAGTTAAGTTTCAAAACACTATGAACTATTTCTAAGTTTTAAAAAATACTGGCCACCTTCTTTCCAGTAGATTAGTGGGTTCTATTTTTTTAATAAGTGCGAATGGTTTGATTAATAGTACTTTTTTTTGTTTATATTATAAACGCGAAAGTTTGTAAGAATGTATGGATGCTTGTTACTCTTTCACGCAAAAACTACTAAACGGACCTGGATGAAATTTTGCACAGAGATAGATTATAGTCTGGAATAGCATATAGGCTACTTTTTATCGCGATAACCGACATCTAAGCGTGTGGAGCCGCGGGCAACAAATAGTGAAATATAAATACTTAAGTACCTTATCAATAAATTTGAATAATGGAAGTACCTACTTATTTCATATATTTTTTGCGACCTCCGATTGTGTAAAATAATTTATGAATTTATTTTCCTCCTATAAATAAATCGACTCGAGACTCGTACTCGAGAGAAATTGCGATTCCCAACTCATGTGTCATCATTATATTAGTATAATGTTTAAGATAAGAACCAAGGTACTTACGCGCAATCGGGGGTAAAAAAAGGCAACGTAACGAGAGACCCCTTGCGTTGAATTAGTTCCTACTCGGTCCTGTTTTGGTGCAAATGATTTTCTATGACAATAGTTTTTTAAACTATTATTTTATTTAAGTTATTACGGCGAAGGTTTCACAAAACGGCAATGTGGAATGACAATAGAGAATCCTACTGCACTTGACCATACAGTTTGGAGATGTACAGTTGGCCTGCAAGAATGGAGCGGTGCGAATATAATACCAAGTACTCCTATGCAGGCACTTTTTAAAGTTTCGGCAATGCAGCATTCTGGTAAGTGCAGTATTTTATTATATTTGACTAAGTAGGTAACTACTAACATTATTTTTTTGTTATATTTTAATAAGAAATTGAGAAATATTAAAGATGTCTACTGCATCTCGAAAGGGATGCGTGTTAAAACAAAAAATAAACAAAATATATGGTCACATTTTTGTTTATAATTAGACAGTTCTAAAAATAGTATGGTCTCGCTCACTCATACTGAAAATTCAAGGAGTAAAATGTAAAACATTATTTTCGTGTTTTTCCACAACAAAAACAACCCAACAGAACTTAAGTCATATAATTAATACTTAAGTCAACAATTTTTCTATGATTTAGCTATGAGTGCTGCAAAGAAATATGCAAGAACAGATGATGATGAGAGAGCACTATACGTTCAAAGTGATAGCACCTTTACTATAATGTGTCACGGTGAAGCTTCCCTAGCGTATTGTTGGTTCCAGCATCCTAATGGTACTTCCTTCACGCCCGTAGAGCGACAAAATGAGGAAGAACGTCTTTTCTGGTAAGCTTTTGATATAAAGCTTTCTGTTCTCGTCTTATTATTATATTTACGAGGTTTGGTCAGGTTATGTATCTACTAACTTTAGTACGAATAGATTGTACTGAAAGGAAGTTTAAGTAAGTTTTCATTCGATTATGTTTGTATGTAGTTTCGGTTGCATCGCTTTACACGCTATCATAAATCAAACACATGAAATTGTAACTATCTGGCGATTGGAAAAAGTGGCCTGAGTTTCTTGCTAGTTCTTGGCTTAGGCTTTATTTTTTGTCTGAATTCGACAGAAGGCAAATTAGCTAAGGCTGATGTCTTATTTGGCATTTTTCATCGACCTCCAAAAGTGTGAGACACGTATGACCGACATGAATTGATGATTTAGATTTTGGAAATTACGGTCTTCTTCTTTGTATCGATGATACGTTGCCGTTGAGTATTTAAATCGTACAAGCCCTATTTTTTGTTTTTATTTATTTTGAGGTAAATATAGTGTGTATACGCATACCATATTGACCTCAAAGTAATGTATAGTTGGAGGGAAGGCACATTGATAGTTTTATCTTATAGGTATACAGGCGACGGTCTCCAGATGGGTGATTGTGGAATCACGTTTACTCACGTGACCGATAATGACGCTGGTGACTGGATGTGTCACATGGGGTCTAGGGCACAATTAGGAGTTGAACTCACTGATAAAGTTAAGGTTTATGTAACCGGGCCTCTAGCTGCTAACAAAAAAGAGGTTGGCGTTGTCCTAAATCAAGAAGCTACTGTGTATTGCCATACTTCTAATGGACGGAGACCAATTGATTATTGTAGATTTTTAAGTCCCGGTTATGTTGGTATTAATATAGATTCTTCAGTAACAGCGGAAAAGTAAGTAATAATTCAACTCTAACTATTAACGTGCTCTGACGAACATGCTGCATAAAATGACTTAAAAAAGAAAAGGTTTCGTAAAAACGCACCCCTAAATGAGGACTGCAAACCTGTAAAATGTGTCCGTGTATTTTATTGATCACAATATTAAATGATTTCATATTACGATATGAAGTACCCACAAGGTATGACGTACCCACAAGAAACGAAATTTTCTTATACTTATAAATACCTATTAGGGAAGAAGCGTTTGCTATTTTCGATTTTTATGTTAACTGTTGAAGTTTTTGTATAAGTATGATGAAATTTCAGCCCATGATTGACAAAGTTTTAATATAATATCTTTGTGTGAAATAATAAAAAAATGAAAATTGTCTAACTTTTTAACATTATACATAACTTATTTTTCAGCCCTATTCTTGATCGTTTTTATTTCACTCCTGAGAGGAGCTTAGACTATGGCGATTGCTCTTTGACTATAAAGAACGTGCTGCAAGAAGATCTTGGCGAATGGACTTGTGCAGCACTTTTACATGATGCTACTGAAGAGTCCAAAGATAATGTCGCCGTATTTATGATCAGTAAGTTTTGGGCACCAAGCGAGCATGCATGACTAAGGAAAGACCTTCACGTTACAGAAGACCACAGCCAAATATCTACTTCTTTACGCTGTGGTCTTCGCTAAGGTGGTTGTCCTTTCCTTGTTTGTGTGCTGCACATCCTTTCTTTCTGCCATTGCCGAGTGGCAATAGTTTTTTATGTTTTAAACTCAAATCGATTATTTTACTTAATGTTTCATATTTACAGGTAATCCCAGAACATTGTCAACAGCAGGAATATTTGGTATGGTTTTTGGTATTCTCATACTAATACTGGTATTTGCGGGAACGCTGTGGTATAAGAAAGGAATGCCTATTCCATGGCGAAGATTGACAAACGCAAGAGTTAGTTTCAACAATAGTTTTTCCGCTGACCAAGATCAAGGAGGTTTTACACCAAGTCCAAGAAGTAGTGACAGTTCAAACTCAGATAGGACCAACGCGCCACGACTAACAATAACTACCACTGGACCTTAACAAATATTAATATACTTATTTATTTTATTTATTATTTATTTTAATAAAAATAAAACTGAAGCGTATGGCTGTGTTTTCTGTAAAATAGCCTTTATCCACCTGTAGGTATATTATCATTTTCTTTCGTTCTTCATGAAAATAAAATCTTTTCTAAAAAATAAAAGAATACGTGAAATTTAGGCGATCTGCTGATCACGTCATTCATTTCTGGACAGTTGGCTGCTACAGTCAGCTTAGTACCTACTTACAAAGGTTTAAGTCTCTTACACAATGCAATATCTGCAAGCCAATTTTCATGCTATCTTTATCTGCCTTGCTGAGAATAATAGAGACAGCATACCAAAGATTTTCATTGCAAAATTGTTAAGCATGACTTGGAGTTTCTGAATAAACCGAATAGGGTTACCCGCATTTTTTTATTGCCAACAGTGATAGTGGTAACTGTCAGGGACACAATCGAGCAACTACCCACCGTGAAGTTTCTGCTCTCTATAAATCTCTTTTGAAGAAGGACAAGTCGTAGCATTTGGGAAAAAACAGATGGTATGACATGGTGGAAAATTGTCTAATGTGTACCTATGCACATAACGAAATAAGACTAGTATACAGAAATTAGTACGTATAATAATATATATTAAAAACCTTAAGATAGTAATAGAGGGTATAATGATCACAGTAGAAGTTAACTTTCTTCATATCCTAATACTATTTGGCGTATCGGAACTTTCGAGAAGAATTTGTTGATGGCTTTGACACAGGTGCGGACGATCTGTTTGATGACAGGTGGTGAGAGCTCGTCCATCAACTGTTGCCAGTTCTCGTTAGCGAACTGTAATGTGGTCTCCGCTGTGAACATAAATATTTTAACAGGAGTTAATTTTTAATCTTTGGTTGTGCGTGAGCTATTGGGGTTTAGTACTCCTTGGTAGTTTTTTTATACTAACTACCAAGAAGGCAAACAAGCATACGGCCCGCCTGATGGTAAGCAGTTACCAGCATTGCCAACTAACCATGTCAAAACCTTATAACTCCTATCTTGAAGAAAGAAATTCTTTTCTTTTTCCTTTCTTCTTTTAGCAGTTGAGTAAAGTCTTTAACGAGGAAAGCAGTTAGAATATATACCTACATACATTATAAAAATGCTTTTTTCGCCAGATACTCACTATCTGGCGAAAAAAGCATATTTTATACTACTTAAGCGGCAAATTAGCTTATCACCTACGATACGTGTAGTAATTCAGCTGTCGTCATAGCCTATGGAATTAATTGCGCGTAGCTGATTCAAAAAGTGTTTAAAAATGCATCTCAAAATGAGAACTGGAGACCGGTACCTACTCACATAGATTCATTGTTCATTCCAATGTAAGTATTTAATAATGTATGTAGGTATATATTCAAACTGCTTTCCTCGTTAATAAAGACTTTTTTTTTTATAATGTTGCATTGCGCCTAGAATGCTTCACGCTGATACGACAAGCGTCTCTATAACATAATCAGACAGGCCGTACATAATTATGTTTGCCATTTTAGTATGGTATAAAAATGCTCACCGAGTTGCTTGTTGCCATTGAAGAGGTTCTTCAAATCGAATGTAGTTTTTTCAATAGTGTACTTGTATTGTGGTGAGGCTAATTTGAAATGTTCACCGAGGGTATCACGCATGTGTTCAAGTTTGCTGTCAATTTTCACTTCAACGCCCTCTGGAATATGGTAAATATTTTTTTAAATCGATTAATGTATAAAATAGTTTGTCTTGGCTGATTTATTGTTAACGCACATCCAAAACTAGACAAAAAACTAACAGAATTTTGAACGGGCCGCTAGTTATTAAAATACTTGAAAAGTCATGCAAGTTTCATGCCATACTTTTCTAACCCGCCACAGCTTTTTCAATTCTTTCTACTAAAATGATTCTTATGAAATTTGCAGTACATAATATTGCGATCTCGTGATAATACATATACTTAATACAACGTATAATATATAATATAATACGTATTGGTTCGTGGGGTCCGAGCGCTTGCTTTCTTTTTAGGGAAATAGTGAAACGACTGATCGACGCTTCGCGTGACCAAAAGGCTGGCCTGTTTCTTGCACAGAGAATCAGCATTGCCATTCAACGTGGCAATGCCGCCAGCTTTTTGGGCACTTTTCCGGTTGACAGTGATTCGGAGGAATATTATGACGCCTAAACTATTGCCTTTTTTTAATTAATTAGTTTTTCATATTTAGGTTTAAATAAGTTTTTTCATATTATTCTTGTATATATATATGTATGTAGCATTAATTTACCATAGATCTATATAGTTCCTAATTGATTCACGAGGGTCTGATGATAGAGTCAGGAGGTAAAAACAGAAGAATTAGGTACAAATATTTTTAAACTTTTTTTTAAATACAAATTTACAGAATAATACTTACGTGCAATGACTAAAGCGTCGCCTTTTCCTTGTATTGGCAGAATTAGAATTTTACCATCAATAACGTATTGAGCAATTAATCTGAGGTCTGCTTTGAAAGTCAATGAGAAGGTCTCCTCATTTTTGCCTATATCCACTCTGAAATAAAAATAAGAATGTAATCCGTTAAATCCGACTGATAAAGTCCAAAGGTGGATTAAGTCGTTCGATTGGTTCTTAGTTCTTACCAATTAGTAGGTACAGTAACGAATGACTCGTGTGACTAGCTAGGACCTACGCGATTTCTTCATAAACTTGTTCAGGGTACAGGAACATACTAAAAGTACTGATGTATAGGAACCGAAGTAAGGGGAGAGGGGAACAAATCCCATTTCTGAGATTTTCACTAATACCTTAAAAATGTTGAACGAAAAAAAAAAAACTGGGTAACAACGCACTATTTTGGAGACTAGCAAAAACCCCTAAAGTGGAATGTTTCGTCTCCGGCTCACCTAGAAATCAGGACTTTTACTATGTTTACTAAGTACCTAAGTACTAAGCCCATTGTACTGCATTATTAACTGTTCGTTATTATAAGTAAGCTTTTGTAATTTTATGGTGTACAATAAAGAATTATCTATCTATCTATCTATGTACCCCGAAAAATTTTCTAATGGACTCGCTTAGGACGCTTCTCACACATATTGCGGGACTACCTACATAGTACCTAAAATTACGAGTAGTTATCATCAGACATTGCTATTGTTATTGTAGGTATATTTTTCTACATCTATTTACCATTATTGACGTCTCTATTGTATGTATTAGTTACTCTTGCGTTACTCATGACTGCATAGAAATTGTACTTCATTGTACCAAGTCCTAAGGTCTTCGCAAATATTTGCATACAATGTAAAACGTTTCCCTTCGTGTGATGTCACATCTATTAAACTTGTATTTAATTGTTATTGTTTATTGATTAGTGTATGACAAACAAATTGATTTAGTTATTGTGGATACAATGTTAAATGCAATATCATTATATTTTCTTCTTTTCTTTTTTTTGTCGATCGATTTTCTTTAACGAGCTAAGTAGCGTTTAGTGTTAGTATCTTATTTCAAATAGCTTTTTGTCAAATTAAGTACGCTCGAATTTAAAAATAATCTGGTATTTTTTAAAGGTGACAATGCAGAGCAAGCAAATTTAGTTAAAGTACACTGCACGTGTCTGCTTTTCCATTTTCATCTTCAACTGTATACATACGTTATGCGTGTATGAAAATAGCTTAATATAATAATAAATCATTTATTCGGTTTTTTTTTTAAATTTACGAACCTACTCCATAGTGTGTTAGTAACAATGTTCTTAAAAACTATGTTAGTAATAATAGTACCTACATATAAAACATTTTTTATAATCTACACGTAACGATCCCAACCCAATGAGCTTGTATTGGGCAGTCGCTGCGGGAAGCTATCATTTCCATTTAGGAGGACTTCAGGCGCATCCTATATGGTGTACTGGTATGTATTTACGCGGGGTACTTACAAAGGTATCTAGATATGGGATAAACAGACCGGCAGGAGAACGCTTACACTATCCTAAAGGGAACAAAGTGCTCTGGCCACAAGGACAGCTGCAACATCATAAGATAGTCCAGACTAAGATGATCTTGACCTTTAAAAGTTGTAAAATCACTTACTTGAAATCTGTTAGTTTGCTTTTACTGAGACCGTGCATGGCAGCTTCCGAGAAGGATAGTTTTAGTCCACTGCTATCAATTTTGATGTCACTCAACTCGACGGGGTCTATAGACGGAACGCCCATTTCAGGTATACCCTTAGTAAACTTAGGCAGAGCATTTGAAATTTGTTGTTTGATACACTCTGTTAACTTTTTGTCATTCATGTGACATGGCTCAATGTAAGGCGCTGAAACAAAAAAGAAAGAGGAATAAGCATCTACTTATTAAGACCACTGATACCTGCTAAAAACGAAACTTTTTTTCTATAAAAAAAAATATAATTAAAAAAGTCTACAATTAAAAAAGTCTATAATTAAAAAAGTCTAGAATTAAAAAAGTCTATAATCAAAAAAGTCTATAATTAAAAAAGATTTTAAAAATATACATTTGCCTAGCAAGTTTCATTTTCACCCCTGCGCGATGTGTTGCGAGTTTAATTTCCACACATACATATATGTATACCATCAGTGACGACGACGCGAGTTCCATGATTAGTGTTCATTTTTAAACATGGAAAGCGATGGGTGTCGATGACGCGAGTTCCATGATTTTGGTTCACCCAAAAAATGCTTAATGCGTCTAAAGAAGTTTTCACTTCAACAAAATGTTGTGTTGACAGTGTTTTGTTTCCGTTTATATTTGAAATATAAGCTGTCATATAAAAAGGTTAAATATGAAAAATAAATCTACTGCTAAATATGGTTATTGTGGAAACGATTATCATAAATAAGATTGTATTGGACTTCGACTTGTCATAAAATATATTCTTTGCTGGTTCACGGAATAATTTACCTGTTGTAAGTACCTACTCGTTAACTGTTACGGAGGTTTATTACTAATTGAAAAGTAGCTTAGCAATATTGAGGTATATACCTCAATGCTAAGCAAAGATAATAAATAATGCATAATAGTCCGTGTTTGTGTTATACCACTATCTTTAAATAGTATAAAACATAGTAGCTTCTCGCGCTGTATGTGTCTACGCTTAGATTTTCTAAACGACGCGACGCCGACGCGAATGCTCTTAATGTGGTTTTGACTGTCATTTAGAGAATTTCGTCGAGAAGGTTTATAATGTGCATATCACGTGCATATTATGGTCCAGATAGACCAGAAAACAAAAGTGAAGCGTAGGCGGGGCGCTATAGTATAATTAAAAAAGATAAAAAAATAAACCGTCTTCAAATCCGAAAAATAACTGAATACAAATTGAAGTCAGTGTTAAGGCTACTTCTGTCACCTTATGTTCAGTTTGGCACCGACTTCAATCTTTATTCAGTTGTTTCGCTTATTAAAGTCGGTTTAATTTTTTTATTCAATATTTTTCAGTGGGGTTAGTCGGTAAATATTTTTTTGTTTAGATTTGTTTTTAAATGCGTCTCGTTTTTTGAAAAAACCTCGAAGTAAGACCTCTTCTTTTTTTAAGTTAGTTTTAATTTTCCTTGCTTGTTTCTATTCAATGAAATCATTTAGGTAAATTCACACCGCGTATTGTTTACCAATCATCGTGTAATCGTGACGTTTATGAATGATCGATCGATATACAAATCACGTATAAGTTACCTTGTCAAAATGCTAATAAATGAATCGTTTCCATTTTCATTTATATCTTCAGACGTTTTGATTGATGATTTAAGTGGTAACTGGTACCTGTATCAGTGTTAGAAAGCGTCGAAAGTGAGCATATTGTGTTAAATAACTAAGTATACAAATTGGAACAGGAAGGTTTTGGTATAGTGTAAGGCAGAATAGCTTTCTTCCTTATTCTATGGTTTGGGTGTGCCTTTTTTGTTATTCCACAGTGGAATATCGTAAGAATCAACGCCTTTTTTTAAGACCGTTCCACTAAGTAACGTATTTAATTAACGTAATTTTGAGTTAGAAAACAAGAAATAAGTAGATCATCGTATAGGTACTTACAATATTATTATTGTTTTATAAATAAGATTTTTTAGATTTTTTGTTTAATAGACATTTTTACACATTTTCATACAAAAGTTTTTTTTACGTATCGTTAGGTACTATTTATTTATATCTCACCGTTCTCACATGTAACAACATTTTTAAGTTATACCTAGCACACGTAGCTTAGACAAATAACATGTTATATTATTACCCATCATTATGGCGAGGTTTTCCATTGCTTATTATTGTCTTTGTCGGCAATTGACCTATTGAATAACCCCTATAAAAAGAAGTTTCCATTTGCTTAATCATCTTCGTTATGTACCTAAGCATTAATACTATTGCACTTTTTTTAATAAAACATACTAAACTAAGTCCATAATATAAACTGTAAAACTAAAACCCAATCCAGATCCAGACTTACAGATTCAAATCGTTTGATCCGTTTCCGAAATTCACGAAATATAAAGCTACAGAGAAAGGATTTGTTGTTTATTTATTTATTTATTTATTTATTGGATCTCAAACAAAAAACAAATTACAAGTAAAAAATACATGTATTTGTATGTTTGTTTCTTGACTGAAAAAGTACTATGTGATTTTAAAAATCTTTCAGTAAATTGCTATATTACCACGCAATAAGCAACTTACAGGTATATACCTACTTTTTTTTTAAATAAAATATATCGTGGTTTTCAATTTTTTTCACAAAAGTTCCTTAAATTATGTAAGTGTTCCTTAAATAACTAATAACGGATTTTTGGAAATTAAATCCCTTTAATTTCCAAAAATCCTTTACGGGTAAAAAACTTTCAACTCGGGCAGAGTCAGATCTGACCGCTAGTTATTTAATAAATCCGAAAGAATGCGATAGTAACACATATAATTAAGTTTTTATTTCGATGATTCAGATGGTCTTTGATCCCAATAATAACTCACAATTACAGGCGATTACCTACATAATTATAACAAGTATACTAATACCTGTCTTTTAACAATGTCTGAGAATCAAGGAAAACGGTGAGTGAACACGACCATGGTTATCGATTTGTTGTTTTTTCTGTTATCCTCGTGGAAAGGCAAACTACTTAAGTGCCAAAATGGTACTTTTGAAAAGTAAGATTTATTATTTTAAAGCTTATTTTAAAAAAATACCATATTGGCGCTTTTTCACTGCCTATATGTAAAATCACTTGCCCTTGTCCTAAATGACTATAGACAACAATGCACATCTAAAACTACTAATTACATATATAATTAGTAGTTTTAGCTTGAATTGATATTGGAGATACAAATACATTCCACAAAATTCTATGATGGCAGAATTGTCGACAATGCCGATGCCGACACCGACAGTGCCAATATCAGATGTTAAAGGGCAAAGCAAGTGTGCAGGACGATTATCTATACTAATATTATAAAGCTGAAGAGTTTGTTTGTTTATTTGGTTGAACGCGCTAATCTCAGAAAGTACTGGTTCGATTAGAAAAAACTTTTTGTTGAATAGTGCATTTATCCAGGAAGGCTATAGGCTATATAACATCACGCTATGATCAATAGGAGCGGAGAAATAGTGAGATATGTTGCAAAATCGGGGAAAATATTCCAAATTACCATGCGGACGAAGTCGCGGGCGACCCTAAGTAATTTATAATAGTAAAAGTTCTTCAATTGCTACAGTTGCACTTGTTGTGTTAGTATAAGACTGGAAACAAATGATCAATCTTTTATAGTACAAACGGCTACAAACCATCTGCTGTGCTTTAAACAAACTGTCCACTAAAGCAACTAAACTACACTTACAGTAAATTAAACCAACTATAGACGCTAAATATTGTTGGCAACATAAATTTCAAGTCCGTACTCTGATTACTAACAAAGTTATACGAGCCTTAATAATACCCTGTGGTGATTCGAGAATACGATATGTAGCCGTATTTCCCCTCGGTCCCCTTTGTATATCGTGTATCTGCAATTGTAGACACAACGTAGTCACAGCAAACACAACAAAAAAACACTGAGTACACTCAGTACTCAGTGATTTTTGTTCATAGGGCAGTGCCATGACGTCACCCGGAGAAGTTTGCGATTTAGCATAGTAACAGCACGGTAATATTATAGATAACTAGCTGTTGCCCGCGGCTCCGCCCGCGTGGATGTCGGTTATCGCTGCAAAAAGTAGCCAATGTGTTATTCCAGACCATAATCTATCTGTGTGTCAAATTTCATCCAGATCCGTTCAGTAGTTTTTACGTGAAAGAGTAACAAACATCCATCCATCCATCCATTCTCACGAACTTTCACATTTATAATATTAGTAAGGATATTACCGTGGCAATACTTTATACAGAGTCCAGAAAGCTATAAATACTTATAGCTTTCTGAACTCTGTATAAAGTAGGTATAGTAGTGCATGGGCACTGTGTTTTGAAAACCCTGATTTTGTATCCTTATGTTTTTATTTCAGTAATCAAAGGTCCTTATCATTTCTAGCACTAGAGTTCAACTCCGACTTCTATTAGACTTGTAGTTGTTTAAAAAAAAAGTTTCGTAATATCGGCATAATGGAAAACGAAAAATTAAAGTTATTTCAAAAACTGAACTACGTTTTTGGTGTTTATTGCTTGGTCAGACAGTAAGCTACAATTTTACAATTTTCTGATGCTTTTGTGTTAATGGGACACGAGATATAATTTTTATTCCTTTTTTTCGTTGTTATTTTAGTACCTATTCAACTATCGTACTGTATTAGTTCGTGATTCCCACATTAAATGATGTCCATTACTTTATGTTGTATATAGCACTGAGGTAAAGATATAGAGGTGCAATTCCATACAGTTTATGTCAAAAAATTGAAGTCAGCTTTTCACTCACATCGACAAGCTCGGTGTTGCACACTATATAAAAAAAAATCCCTAATCTCATTGATTTCATTAAAATTTTTGATCAGATGGAATTTAATTTTTGAAATTTTTAAAATTGGAACCAAATTCAAGAATTTAAATCACAGCTTAATTGTCATACAGAGGTTATTCTGCGAGCGAAGCTGCTGCCCAAGTCTTCGCAAAATAAATCTTCGTACTAAAAGGGCTACTTCGTACTAAATCAATAGTTGTATCGCAAGGTACTTAAGTTTTTTAAGAGCAATACAACGTGAACACGTTGAGGAAGTAATTACATGAGTACCTATCTGTTTTACGAGCGTAAGTTTTTTTTTGTCATGTACTTGCTAAGGAGGATTTTATCAAGGCTCCTGTAATTTTGTTAAGTGGTAGGTAATAATAAAATAAGGATATTGGTAAAACAGCTTATAAAAGAAGAGTGAGATCATTATACATATATATGTATAGTTTATTGCATCTCATAAACAATAAATGTGAGAAATAAAATCAGAATTAATTACTTTATAACATATTGGCATATCTATGTACCTGCTTGATAGCAACTAGTTATATATACCTACTTATACTATCCCTAGCGGCTCGTCCCGGCTTCGCACAGGACCGTATACCGTAATTTTTTTTTCAATAAAATATAGCCTATGTTACCCGCTGATAATGTAGCTTTCTAATGGTGGTAGAATTTTAATAAATAATATTAGTGTAGATTATGTCCCCGTATAAATGATAGAATATTTGATATGTGTTGATTTTTCAAAAATCGATTTCGAAAACATTAACTCTTTAAACAGAAAAAGAATTTTCCACATCCGTTCAGGCGCCTTCGAGTAGATTCAGATTCAGATCGGTGAACAAACATAAAAAACTTACAGTTTTTGATACAAATAAAGATGGTACCTACAATAAATGGTTATGAGAAAGCATAAAAAAAATAAAGATGGTTGTATATGAGGTCAAATAACTTTCAAGGATTCGCCACTTAATTACGAGGATTTTAATTTAATAGGTACTCGACCTTGACTTTTTTTACAGCGATAAAAACCTTTTGGGCTTGTCAATCTGGTATGTAATTTATTATTCAAGTTTTAAAGTAATTTATTGTATTAGTTATAGGGAACTTTAGAGAGAGCTCCTTACCAAAGTGGTAAAAAAAGAATTTGTCCGTGCTCTTTAGCCTTGAGATTTATAACGAAAATTATTGCGAAAAGTCTTGGATCTCAAATAACTGGAGTTTGGGGATAGAGTTAACATTAAAATATATAAATAAAACTGTTTTTTAGAAAACCAAAAATATTTTTTATGTAAACATTTTGTCTGTCTGTCACAACTGCTTCTTTATCTTCAAAGTTTATAACGAAAATTATTGCGAAATGTCTTGGATTTCGAATAACTAGAGTTGGTGGATAGAGTAAATGTTACTGGAAAAAAATATATAGATCTAGGTATGGTATACTAGACTAAAACATTTTTATAGAGAACCGAAGATATTTTTTATGTAAACATTTTCCGTTTTGAGTTACGGAACCTTCAGTCCGACTCGCAACTGACCAGCTTAATCTATACAAATACATATTATAAATGGAAAAGTTTAAATGGATGTATGGATGTTTGTTGCTCAATCATGCCAAGACGACTTAACGGATCTAAGGAAATTCAGCACATGGACTAAACACTGTTTTTTGTGGGATTGTACGCGGACGGAAACTAGTTATTTATAAATGCCCAAATATACTCTATACCAAAGTATTTATATACAATACATTATTTATCGAATTTTCACGCAGATGACGAGAACAAGTGGTCAAAGAAAACTGTCATTTATTTTAAAACCAGTCATATGTGCGGCCACTTGTAAATGAATGAAAAAATGTATACGTAGTTCGAAATATGATGATTATTTCATTTCATATCGTAAATCCGTACAATTACACGCCAATTTGATTTAGTAAAACTGCTTACATTTTCGTTAAACTCTAACCGTGAACAAGGACATAAATAATATGCATAACAAATATTTTTTATATAACTTTCCATGTGATGATGACATAAGGGTATTATGAGTTTATGATGATAACGGAACTGAAAAATTGTTACCATGTTTTCTTATTTTCAGCTTATTTCCTTGGCAGTTTTACTTATGTCTAAATGGAGCATAAGTTTGGTGTAATTTTTAGGCATAAACAAAAACATTCAACATAAAATATCCACTAAATCGCACATAAGTAATGTTACTTAATCAAATCTTAAAAGAGTCAAATTTAAATAGTCAATTTTCCATTTTAGTCGTCAAATCGTAGCCTATGTCAATATGTGGTTCTCCAAATCTCTCCTTAGAATTGCGTGCATCGATTTGTTTTCTTCAAGTAAACGAAAAGAAGCAAATAATTAGGTTCTTGTACTATAATACTATAATTTAAATTTAACTGAATAGGTTACGGCTTCAGTAGATACAAGAGCAGTAGCCGAAACTTGATATTCACTGCCAAAGAATACACACAACATAAATAATAAAATATTGTTATGCTTGTTAGGTGTGCCTCACAGAACACATGAAAGAGGATGTGTTCTGTGGCGTGCACCGTAAATTACAAGCCACAGTCAGGAGAAAGATTTTATAAGTGTTATTTTCTAACATAAGTAAAATGTCTCAAATAATAAGCATTACCATTTAATGAATCAATAATGGGGAGTAATATAATGACGACTAATAAAGCTCTCAAGTTGTAGAGTTCCGTTTGTTAGTTTAACATAGTTCATTGAGATTTTTTTTTACACTCATAATATACTGTATATCGTTATATATACAGTATATTATATAATTTAAAATATCAGTTTTGGCCTCATCGCCGTGTTGCTGTTGTCGGTGAGGTGCACCTGCCATATTCTCAAAACATCGAACAACATCAAACATAAAAACTACAATCTACTTTCGACATTATTAATAATAAATAATGTATATAGGAATTTAAGCAGTCTTATTTATATAGGGCTCTTTTCGTTCACTTCTAGTTATTTATGTATATATAATATTGTGTATATTTTAAGTTACAATCAAAGGCGGACTTAATGATAAATGTAAATGTAATAACTACTTCAGATATACAAAGTAAATATACATATTATTATTTTTCATCTCATATTGTTGGTATATTTATGTATTTCACCGTATAAATAAATCAACTTGTTATGGTTAACGAATAGCCGGAAGAAGGAAAGTCTCGATTGACGCGTACTATTGTTGTCATCTAGTCAGCGTATTTTATGTAATTCACGACCACAGCAAATATTATGAGTAATCACATTGTTTATACGCGTATGCACTTACATTTGAATAAAGTGCACTATGTACTTTGAATATTTATGATGAATTTGTATTAATTTATATTTAGTTCGATCAGATATTTACAATATTTATTAGATATAGTATTCAAGTAAAAGCATTTTAACACTTGTCTTTACTGTATTTAAAAGAATTCACTCAACAACTTATTTTTAATATAATTTGACAGCAAGTTTTTTTCATAAATGGTTGTCGAGTATCAATTTCGTTTATGATTTCAACTTAAACCACAGAATACTTAATAGTACAGGTAGTAGATAGGTAGGTAGATGCTTAAACGGAGATTTTTCGCCCGCGATACAGAGATTAGTCCCTAGTGCAGAAGTCGTTATAATGTGTACTACATTATAAAGAGGTAAAGTTTGTGAGTTTGTATCGTTGTAGGGGGTTATCTCTGGATCTACTGAACCGACTTTGAAAATTCTTTTCCCAATAGAAAGCCACGTTATTTATTTCTGAGTGTCATAGGCTATATATTAACCCGAAAAACGCCCAAACGAAGTGGGCGTGGGTCACCTAGTGATATATGTATACCAAATTCTGCTGCAAAATATTTTGTGGTATGTGAATGACCTTGACCGGTACGCAAAAATATTTTAACGATAAAAGCTTAGGAATAACCCTCTGTTATTTTTAATGAATAGCTTTAATCATATTTAATTAATTTATTAAATTTAACATAACTTCATCTGGTTTCTAAATGAATTCAAAAAGATTATCAATTAGTTTTATTATATTATTATTTTAAATTATTCTGAAATATTTTAGCTCCTTAATTTAAATAAAGAAAGAAGAAAGAAATAATAGTAGGTACTACACTGGAAGGCAGACAACGAAACTCCATAAATAAACAATGTAATTTACCCGTGTTTTTAATTTATTGGAACGGTCACAAGATGCCCTCTGGATATAAAGAATAAAGTTTTGATAATTCCGCCTAAAAAGGGGAATAAAGTTTTTAGGAAAGTTAGTATATGCATAGTGTTTTAATACTTCAAAATTGGGACATCGGTATTTTTGAACTTTAATTTTTAAAATTTTATTTTTTTATATTATTATTGGTCAAGTTACCTTTAAATTTTTTTATGTTTTATTATTAAATATGTGCTTGATTTATCAAAATTATGTACAACATTGAGGGGGACAGCATCTCATGTTGCATATTGTAAAAATATAATTTAGAAAGAGAGAGAGAGAAATAGTTCCATTCGTCCTTTATTATTCTCTCAACAGTGTTTCCGACATACTATAAACTTGCCCCGCCTAGTTCCATTTCAATTTTGTGAATGACTGGCCTAAGTCAGCAATTTTAGTATTGCATCGTAAGAAGAACGAGAGAATAGGGTCGGGGAACTTTGCCCTGCAGGAACGTTATAAATAATAATAATTGAAACCGGGGTGCATAGAAATTACATTTCTCACATAATGACATGTGATCATTTTATTTAAGTTAGGTATGTTACAATTGTATTTTTTTCTTTTATTTTTTTCCGGTATATTATTATATTGAATGAGAAAACTTGGTGTCTTATTAATTGAGAGAAAATTTTAATTTTAATTATATATACATATGTTTCGCTTCTTAGTACCTACCATAACAAAGATTTAAATATATTTTAACAGTAGGTATATAAATATTTCAGATGCTCTTTTTGTTTTTTTTATTCGTGTAATTATGATTTTATTATTGTTCTTTAAGTTCTAAAATATCTGTGTAAATATATTAAAAAACCGTATTTAATTTTTAACGCATGAAATTATAATGTCGAATAATTTTAAAATATAAATTTAAAGAAAATTACTCACGTAAATACACATCTTCACAATTACTGGTGTACACGACGGCGAGAAACACAAAACTGTATAATGCAAACATTGTTAAATTAAAGAAATTGTAAAATATAAAATAAAAATATTGTAAAAATAAAAACGATTAGTTTTTGGCACAAGAGCTCAAGTGATACTGTGAGGCGTCAGGATCGAGCAACTTATTTATTATAACTGGTTGATTCTTTTCCGCACGTTATTATGTATTAACGTTGACTTGACGAAATAGTGCATGCAATTATACACAATCTTTCTTCCTTATAAAGGCTATAATGCTGTGTACTTAATAATTTTTACTTGTGTACCTTTGTATAGACCGCTTTGCTAGGAGAAAAAAACCTGTGGTAGGTAAGTTTTAATTGCAATAAAACAGTAGGCTCTAATTAACTTTGCAAAAAGTAAAAATGGGACTTGAATTAATTCATTGGATAGACTTTTAGTAGCTACGAGAAGGAAATATCATAGGTTTCCTTTCGCTGCAGTTGTTAAAATAAACATATAATTTGTGGATGGCACAAATATTTTTGTCTCAAAAAAAATTGTTGAATTAAACGGACTACATGTCGCTCATGGTCAAGATCGAACTCACACCTCACTTGTTCACCTTTGTTACAAGTCGGTTACTTTACCACTCGGTTACTACCTACTACTACGCATGAAAACGTAGTAGATGGGTTTTGCAATGTGATGTATTGACGCCTAAGTACTTAGTTCAACTTATTTTCATACAGCTTTGTGTCTTGGTGTCTTGCGTCGTTAACTTAACTCAATTGATAATAATTAATCCTTACTAATATTATAAATGTCAAAGTTTGTGAGTATGGATGTTTGTTACTCTTTCACGCAAAAACTACTGAACGGATCTGGATGAAAGTTGGCTCAGAGATAGATTATAGTCTGGAAAAGCATATAGGCAATAGCATATTATATATTGTTATCGCGATAACCGATATCTACGCGGGCGTAGACGCGGGAAACAACTAGTTTGCAATAAAAGAATAATCATATATAGAAAATCGTTTGTCCTGACTGACGATTAACGCACAGCCGGAAACTACTTAGTCTAAAAAGCTGACATTTGGAACATAGGTTTTAAATTATAACGTAAACATCTGCTTAGAAAGGAATTTTGTTTAACCCGAGTCACAGAATACTTAATAGTACAGGTCCCAGGCGAAGTCTGGACGAGCCACTAGTGTTTTACAAGTTGATTAGTATCCCAATCGGCTATTACTTCTTTACCACTTCATAAGAAAACTGAGACGGGTAGAGCTTAGACGGGTTTTGCAATGTGATGCACTGAAACCTTTTTTTTTTTTTTTTTTTTTTTTTTTTTTTTTTTTTTTTTTTTTTTTTTTTTTTTTTTTTTTTTTTTTTTTTTTTTTGAAGAGGGGAAATGCTTTACGCATACCGCCTTGCCTGGGGCAGCGAGGCGGTTATGTCGGACTCTCCGGCTCAAAGATGGTGGGCGGCCGGCATACCGACTAAAACCCCCCTGTGCACCAACACCCGCCTTCACGGGTGGACCACTGGAACCTAGTTCAACCTAGCCTTTCAACGATTGCTTTTTCATACAGCATTGTGTTATGCGTCGTTTACCTAGCTCATTTTCAATAAAAAATAATTACATATAAAATGGCTTAGCTTCCCAAACGCGTCGCCGAGTCAGATTTGACGAGTGACCTACCTAACTGGATTGGTTGACCCAGGAAAACATACTCGTCAACAACTTCGAGCGTAGAGCGTCCGAGTGGGAAACTAATCGGCTAGTTACAAGTCGATTAGTTTCCCAATAGGCTTCTACTGTTCTTATGAAGTAGTGACTTCATAAGAAAACTGAGACGCGTAGTACTTATACGGGTTTTGCATTGTGACGCATTGAAGCCTAGTTCGATTGTTTTTTTTATCATACAGCATTGTGTCGCCAACTCTATTGATAAATAATTAATTTGCAATAAAACTGTAGTAGTTAATAATTGAGATCACAATGTCTGCACGTGTGGGTTTGTAGTTTAAGTAGTTGCCTCGCCATTATACTACTGAACGGTGTGTAGTCCGTTTGATTCCATTTTTTTGGGAGTTATCATTTGTATGATCCACAAATGATTGTTCCGAGTTTGAAAGTTCTTTGTGTTCTTTATTGCAATGTTATAAAAATCCCACGAAACAGGGATTACTAGATATTACCAAGTAAGGAGGTTGTATCTATCTAGAAAAGCGTTTTTTTTCATACTACATACCTAGGCAAACAAGTAAACGGCCTGCCTTATAGTTAGTCGTAACCGTAGCCTATATAGCAAAACCTGAGGCAAAACACACGCGTTGCCCACCAGAAGCATTTTGTGTTTTATCATTTTATATAACCCTGAAACTCTTTCTTCTCTAATAAAAACGAATTCCTAAATAAGCACTGGAGACCTATATTTACGCACTAAACCTAAACACAACTACACCTCTAGTGCTAGCTATTTGTCTGTGGTCTCCTGTAAGGTGGAGGTCCTTCCCCGATCCGGTTTGATGGCTTGTAATCAATTACTTATTTTTAAAAGCTAACGTTGTTACCATTCGGTTTACTAATGGGTATTAATTCATCTGTGAAGTAACTACATATAAAAAAGGTAAATAGGTACTATAGTAACTCATTTGCGTATTATCGTCCTAATTACGAGTATTATTATCATACTACTATATGGTACTATACACTTCAATAATTGTTATTATTTCATAATTACAAGAACAGATAATTACTTGTTTTCTTAGACCAATGGTTTCTTTGTTTTTTTTTATTCATATTTTCAGTATTCCTGCTTGACGAGGTTCTTGAAGAAAAATAAGAAGTTACGTTGTGTCTACTACTGTTTACATTTTTTTTAAATTGTTGATACGTATAGCTGCAGCAGTGGAATAAAAGCGCAGGCGTACATATATGCAGATTCTGTTGTATATTGGATGTGCAGTCGGAACACAGTCTCACACAAACTATAGGAACAAAGAGAAAACCTGCAATCATTCCAATCAGGGGCCGTACCATGATGATTTATTTTCGTACGTTTAAGGTTGTCATTGTACAAAATTAAAACATAAGTTCGTACTTTCTTGATAGAGGAGAGAAAACTAATGCAGTGAGACCATTAGTATTGGTATGTCGGGCTGTTTTCAGCAACTCCACGTTGATATCGAATAACATATTGTAGAACTTAGTTATACTTTGTAAAATGTTATCAGTATATTAAAACGTAAAGAGAAAAAACTTTGTGCCCCTTGGTGAGTTTGTGGGTGTCTGAGATTTGGTACAGTTAAAGTTGTTTTAGCAATGCACATCGTTTTCTTACAACGCAATTTATTATGTAGACAGGTAATTATAAAGACGATTTGATTACGGAAAAATATATAATAATGATAATTTAAATAATAAAATCCAGTTTTAGAATTTGTTGCATTTTTGTTTTTGTTTAGTGGCGGCATGTACGCGTAGATTGCCCAAGGTCGAGTTATAAGTACCTATCTGAGAAACTTTGACATCTAACAAAAATTGTTACTGTAGATGTAGATACGCTTGTTAATTTTAAAGTAAGTAGGTATCTAATTAGTTATTATGATACATAAACCACTTGTTTTTTATTATTTATAAGTATCTATGTTAGCTGCTGTTTTTAACCGATTTTTAATAGGAGGAGGTTATCAATTCGTGTGTATTTTTTTAAAATGTTACCAGCAGAACTAAGACCGATTTGAATTCTCTATCTCTCTTTCTCTTTCTTCTTCTCGTCTAAAAGGACATATTTCTAGTTGGTCCTATTTTTATCAAAAGAAAGTTCTTTGTTTGAGGAATTGAGAAAACTCCTCAAAAGTTATAGTATACATACATAGCAATTTCAATATTTTTAACAACAAATCAAACATTTGTATCAAAAGTGTAATTTGGTGAAGTGAAACTGAAGAAGAAGACCACAGACGGCCATCCGAACTTCTCAATATTAAGTATTTCACGGATGGCGATTAGATAAGTTTCGATACAACTATTAGTAAGCATATGTAATGTAGCAAATGAAAATGGTACAATAGAACTTAACTGATGATGATGCCGGAAGGTAGGCAACGGAACTCCATACTTAAACAATGTAATCTAGCCGTGTTTGGGCTTATTAGAATGGTCATGAGATGCACTTTAGCTATAAATGATCAGATTTAAATACTTTAGATTTGTTGGAATTTTTAGGTATTTGAAAATTCTACAACTTGCCGTTCCTACTGAAGTCGGTTTTTTATTGTTAAAATTATTTTGTTGTTTATTCTTGCAAAAAACGGATAATGTATTGGGACAGTCGTACGATGAATTATTTATTATTTCGAATCTTTATTTGAAATCGTATGATGGCGGTAAGTGAGATTACGACCATTGTACAAATTTAAGCGGCGTATATCCAGGTCTAGTGGCTATAAGCCAGAGCCTTTCAAATTTGGTAAAGCTACCAAGAGCGCGGTAACTTTATGGGTGACTGCATAGTGGATTTTCATATCGTCTTCGTGCTTCGCAGGGCACGTTAACAGTTGGGACCAGCGGGTCCCAGTCCCAGCGGGTACAGTAGTCTGTCGTGATCTAACAGCTGTTTACAGCGGTAAACAGCTGTTAGATCACGACAGACTACTGTATATGGACGATCTAAATAACTCTATCACCAGGTTGGCCTCTACCGAGCGATACGACGATACAAATTTCAAAAAGAACAAAATAAGTCGTACAACTGTTTCAAGTTATTAAGGACGTTATCATCACAGATAAACTACATAGGTACGTTGACTCAACATCGGGCGAAGGAAGTATTAAAAAACACTCTGCAACAAATTGTTCAATAAGTAGTTGAGCCAAAGGTATATTAACAAGCCGCAATTACTGAGTTCACGAACTTGACGCGGTTCATGGTCATGTAACTGCTATACAGTGAATTAAATTGACTGAGAAACGTTCATAATATGACTGTCTTTGTGGTCCAGTGGCCGCAGTATGTGCCTGCTGTGCACGAGGTTGTGGGTTCGATTCCCACACAGGACAAAACTTTATGTAACCCACAAAGAGTTGTTCTGAGTCTGGGTGTAATTTGTGTCCGTTAATTGTATGTTTGTAAAGTCCTACGTGACACAGAGCTTGTTACCTAGACTCCAGTGCGGAAGTTGTCTTTTACCCGCGACCCTTTTAATGTGACTTATTTCAAAACTTTACACCAAAATTGTCACCATTGTCCTATGTTTGAGAAGTCATGAATGAACCATAGATTCCTTATTCCTAGTTCGCATTATTGGGAATGGCAATTTCAGAACCCTACATTGTGCGTGACCCGACATGCACTTGGCCGGTTTTATTATTAAGGTCGGTTGCATATCCGTAAGATTCAATCGGTTTTTTATGACATAATTATAAATATGTATATCTCAAAGCCACCTTGAAATAGCAGTTTGTTGATAAAAGTTCAATGTACCATGATAACTATCTGATAATCTATTTGTTGATTAAAATTATTAACAACTAGTTTATCTAAGTGGTAATTTAAATGTATGGTGTTCACATTATTGGCGTGTAGGTACTTTAGTTTTTGTTGATTTGCGGCTCTTTAGTTAATTGATCCTACTCTAAACTGGTCCAGCGGGATGAGTTGACTAATTTATTAATTTTATTATTTTTCTTTGGTTAACTGGACCCGCTTTTAAATCAGGCAAAATTCCATTGTATATGTGTACAGGCGCGTGGAAAACGTTTAACGCATTCAGCGCCCAGTAGAACAAATTATTTGTTCTCGAACCCACGACTGGACCCGCCTCCCGAATCGTAACTATAATAATATTTAGTTCTGCCAAATGCAAATCAAAACACGCTAAAAGATACTTGTAGATAAAATATTCTTTATTGTATACAACATTATGTAAGTACTTATTTATACTACTAAAAAGTTATAGGCACACATATAGCAATTTCAATATTTTTAACAACTAATCAAACATTTGCATTCAGAAAGTGTAATTTGGTGAAGTAAAACTGATGAAGAAGACCACAGATGGCCATCTAAACTTCTCAATAATAAGTATTTCACTGATGGCGATTAGATAAGTTTCGATTATGGTTGCTAAGCAACTATTAATGAACAATAATGACGTGAATTAATTGAGCGCAGATTGCACAGATTAAATATATTTTTTAATACCTACTTGACCTGTGTTCAGCCCGACGATAAAATCTAGTTTTTGTCAATTTAAATAAAAACGCGCAGCAATTCCCGTAATATGAAGTATGTCAAAAAATCACAAATAATTAGTGCTACAATCGTGTGTAAGGATATAACTACCAAACTTGCGATTACGGAGATATTTGGATTTTTTATACCCGTTCCATACATTTTTTTCGCAAAATAATAACAATTCGTTAGTTTTCGTGCCAAAATAAATTCCGTGATATATTTCAGCATTGTGTTGGTTATACAAAACCGTTTCTAGACCCGCCAAAAAAGATTTCAGGTGTCTAAGTCCACTACAGCCGATTTTCGATTCACAGTGCGACGCCACGCTCAGTCGATTTTATTCGATTCTAACAAACAAAAAAATTCTATATTTCTTTATTTAAACATATTTTTTCTCTTCATTTTTTCCTAATATTCTCAAACACGTATTTAAAGGTATACTTATTAGGTATGTATATTCTGTCATCATATCATAAGAGTGGTGTACAATAAAGAGTTTTCTATCAAATCAATTACCTATATAACTGACCGTGACTTCACTAAGGCCTGATCAGAATATCAGCGCTACAGTGTAAAATGCCACAGCACAGAGCTGAGATTAGGACCCTTTCTGACATCACACAGGATAATTTTTTGTTTTGTTATTGTGTGTCTATTGTTTTTGTTTATATCTGTTATCCTGTGTATGTTTGAATAAATGCTTTTCTTTCAAATTTAATGTAGCAAATGAAAACTGGTGCATTTGAACTGAACTGATGATGAAACCACAAGCTAGGCAACGGAACTTCATAATTAAACAATGTAATCTAGCCGTGTTTGGGCTTATTTGAATGGTCATGAGATGCACTTTAGCTGTAAATTATCAGATTAAAAAGAACCTATTTAAGGGAGGTAAAGTGAGATAAGAGTTTGCATGAAAGTTCATCCTGTTTTAATATCTATGTTAGACTAAGGGTTTAAAGGCATTTGAAAATTTTACAACTTGCCGTACTGAAGTCGTTTTTTTTGTTAAAATTATTTTCCTTCACTTTCATTTAGAAGATTGTTAATTATAGGTTTAGATTTTTATTTTTAGGTATTAAGTATATCTACTTTGGGTCTGCCACCTGAGATCCAATTCGTGCCTCATGTGTACGTGTCGAATGAAAACTGGATTCATCCATCCACACGGATTATTTTAAGAGTTTTACGTGCTTATCTACTTATATTAATATAAATGCGAAAGCTTGGATGAGTTGCTATTTGTTACTCAATCACGCCAGAACGGCTAAATGGATCTGGATAAAATTTGGCACAGAGATAGATTTTAGTCTAGTTTATTTACGTCTCCGTGATTTACATAAACACACATTTACATAATTAAGTAGGTATACGCACATAGATTTATTCCGGAAAAAGTACAGTTTCCGTGAGATACCTTTGTTCGGTTTAAGTCAGATTCTATTTATACGATTATGCTTACGACAGATTATATTTACCACAGATTGTCTGTTTTTGCCAGCGGAGCCGCGGGCATCAGCT
The DNA here is from genome assembly GCA_947095525.1 of Trisateles emortualis. Taxonomy (NCBI): domain Eukaryota; kingdom Metazoa; phylum Arthropoda; class Insecta; order Lepidoptera; family Erebidae; genus Trisateles; species Trisateles emortualis. The sequence continues at coordinate 7,515,550 of OX352736.1, read as the reverse complement.
AGTGGTATATTACTTGTTGTACTATTAAGTATTCTGTGCTTGTAGTGAGGTTGCACTAAAATACTTATACGAATTGTATAGGTAATTACTAGACAAGGGTCATTGACATCGTGGCTGTATCTTAGAAATCTAAACAGATAACTGTTAATATAATACCTACTTATCTAATCTACTGTACTACTATAGTCTGGACAAGTTAATCAGTCAAGGCTAGGTAATAGTTTTCTTTAGATAATTTTTGTAGATAGTATTTATCACACCGATGACGTCACCCAAACAACATAGTAGTAATAGATAGTGGGAGTAACCTGGCCACATTTCCTACATGTCAGATTTTCAGAAGAATTGTAAGGTTAAAACTATTTATAGTCCGGCAAAATCGTGCGCGACCGTCCCGCGGGCCACCACCGTCCCACGCCACCGTCTGTACCCCGCGGGACGGTCGCGCACGAAGTTGCCGGACTATAATAAAAAACAGTTCAAAGAGTCGTTCGTAAGAGAAACAGGGATGGAGCTATACACACTATATAGCTCCATATAGTGTGTATAGCTCCGTCCCTCTTTTTCGCTCAAACGACTCACGTTTAACTAACCACGGTAAGCCCTCAGTACCTTTTTTCTCTAGTTTGGCAACCGATTTTCTTTTTACCCGACTTTAGAAAGAGGAGGTTATCAATTCGTGTGTATTTTTTTTTTTTATGTTTGTTTTCGAAGAACTCCTTCATTTATGGACCGATTTGAAAATTCTTTTTTGTCTGAGAGGACATACATACTTCCAGTTTGGTCCCATTTTCATCAAAAGAAAGTTCTGATGATGGGATCCATGAGGAATTGAGGGAACTCCTCAAAAATTATAGGCACACATATAGCAATTTTAATATTTTTAACAAAACATCAAACATTTGCATTCAGAAAGTATAATATGATGAAGTAAAATTGATGAAGAAGACCACAGATGGCCACCAACACAAGTTCTCAATAATAAGTAGGTATTTTACGGATGGCGATTAAATAAGTTTCCAATATGGTTGCTAAGGTAGCTAGGCAACGGAACTTCATAATTAAACAATGTAATCTAGCCGTTTTTAAGGTTTTTGAAATTCTGCAACTTGCCGTACTGAAGTCGGTTTTTTTTGTTAAAATTATTTAAAATTTTATTTAGTAGCTATTAACTAACATTGAATGGAAGCGTTATAAATATGTGTGTTGTTGTTAATTTAGCAGTGTTTTTTTATAATACGTGGTTGGCAAACAAGCATACGGCCCGCCTGGTGATAAGCAGTTACCGTTATGGACGCTTGCAATACCAGAGGTATCACTTGCGTGTTGCCAAACCATTTTTTTACACCAGGGCTTTAAGATAAAAGTATCCCTGGGATAGGAATACTTTACTTTTAAAACGCATCCATCATGAGGGCTGTAGACCTGTATTCACACACAGGAACACAACTACACCGCTTTGTGTAATTATTTGGCTGTGGTCTTCTGTAAGGTGGAGGTCCTTCCCCAGTCGGGGTTGCTCACTAGTATAGTGCCCTACCTCTCTATGCTGGCTCTTTTTAACAAACCTGACAAAATATTACGTAGATACTGAAGGTTAAAAAATGAAGTAACATGCCGCTATCAGTAATTCAATACACCAACTCTCCTTCGCGGGATTTTTACTTTTCTATATGTACAAATAAAATGGTATTTATTACACAAATCCCATTATACATTCTTGTCACGGATGTTGTTGGCTTATGAATGCAAAGTCCAAACATTGTTTTTTTCGCTGCATATTTATCATTTATTTTTAAAAGAACAAGACAGTTCTTCCCGATATAATAATCCCCGAAATAATAATAATAATTATTTTGGTATATAACTGCGACCTCAATCAGATATTTTATTTATAGGTTAATCTTAACCTAAAAATAAAATATCTGAAAAACCTTTAAATACGATATCTGATTGTTTGTAAGTAGGTTAGGTTACTTTAATTTTAATAACTATTCATGTAAATATCTTATGAAATAAAGTTGTTATTTCGTAAATTTTGGTGTCTTGTTCTTTTTAAAAGCATTTCCTTGAATTATAATTTAGGGAAATATTTTTTATACACTGGGATAAAAACCTTTTTTTTTTTTTTGTTACTGTGTTGCTAAGAACTTTACAAACAGCTAAAATTAACGGACACAAAGTAGGTACACCCAGACTCGGGACAACCATTTATGGACCCTACAAGTTTTTGTCTCGTTTGGAGATCGAAACCACAGCACATATTGTAGCAAATCAAAATGGTATAATTGGACTGATCTGATGATGAAGGCAAGGTAGGCAACGGAACTCCATAATTAAAAAATGTAATCTAGCCGTGTTTGGGCTTATTAGAATGGTCTTGATGCACTTTTGTTGTAAGTGATCAGATTTTTTTAAATTCTGTCTTTAAGGGGGCATAATGGCATTAAAGTTTTTATGAAAGTTCATCCTGTTTAAATATTTCAGAATTTTTAGGGTTTTTAAAAATTTTACAACTTGCCGTATTGAAGTCGGTTGTTTTTGTTAATATTAATACATTTATATATTACTAGCTGTTGCCCGCGGCTCCGCCCGCGTGGATGTCGGTTATCGCGGTAAAAAAGCCTATGTGTTATTCCAGACTATAATCTATCTCTGTGCCAAATTTCATCCAGATCCGTTCAGTAGTTTTTACCTGAAAGAGTAACAAACATCCATCCATCCATACTTACAAGCTTTCACGTTTATAATATTAGTAGGATAGGATTAAGTATTTATAAGAATACCATCAGTGAAACTTGTAATTTGCCATCACTTATGTATTAATTCTCAGCATATAATTATACTAGCTGTAAGTTTCCTTAATTTCAAAATAAAATAAAATAAAGGGAAAAGATTCGGTTTTTTAGTTTGTTTGTTACGTTTTAACCCAAAAACTACTTGACTGATCTTAAAAAAATTGCATCTGTAATCACTTTATCATCACTTCAACCCATAAACGTCCCACTGCTGGTCACGGGTCTCCTCCATACATTTGGAAGGATGTTAGCCTACTATACCACGCTGCTCATACGGGTTGGTATAGGGTTTTGTTTCGAGTTTTCCTTCTCTTGCAGTGGATATTGTCTGTCTGACTTACTCGCTTAGTCAACTCTTACGTCACCCTCGGGATAGAAAGGGGTGACATTTGTATTCTTAATCCGTCACCAGTCAAATATAGTCGTTCGCGGGGGACAGGTAGCGAACCCAAACTGCCAAAAACTACCATACACTCACTTGGGACAAAACACAAACAAATTAATTATGAATATGTCATATTTTTAGTGATCCACGATGGTGAACGCGAATTTTTCAAAAATGGTATATTTTTCGAGGTTTTCGGAAGTATGCTGATTATGAATATTTCACGAGCGAAGCCGCTAGCTGAAATAAGTATTCATTAAATAATAAGGTGAATGAAATAAACATTATTTTGTATTTTTACTTATTTTTCTTTCCTTTATGACTTATACCGTCTAAACGCATTACTTAGGTAAGTAAACCAAAAGTTCTAAAGTTTAAAGTAGGTACTTTAAACTTTAGAAGTAGGAGTCTTTAGTTTTAGATCATAGTTTGGGTTTGGGTGTAAGCGTGCAATGCAAAAATGCGCCTGCACCGTAACCTGCAAACGTCGGACATTCACGTAAACTACTACCATAAGGAATATATAGAGAAAGATATTCTTCCTTGCACGTACCATGTGTCCTCTCTGCATCACCCAAAGGTTGACTGGTAGAGAATACCTTTGGTATTAATTCCGCCTTGTACACATTATTTTGTGCTAAAGTTTTAAATAAATCTATACTAATATTATAAAGCTGAAGAGTTTGTTTGTTTGTTTGGTTGAACGCGCTAATCTTAGAAAGTACTGGTTTGAGTTAGAAAAAATATTTTTTGTTGAATAGTGCATTTATCCAAGAAGGCTAAAGGCTATATAACATCACGCTATGATCAATAAGAGCGAAGCAGTAGTGAGATATGTTGCAAAATCGGGGAAAATAATCCAAATTACGCGTACAAAGTCGCGGGTGTTAAGTGTCCTGACTCAGCTAATATCAGCTTCGTCAACACAGCTCTCCCCACCAAATCCTCTAGTTAAGGTTTATGTTAAGTTAGCAATAATTAGTTATAAATACTCATGTTAAACTAAAATAAGTTGATTATTATATTACAATTATTATACGCCGTCATTCTGCCAGTCAATAAAAGTCTTTTTATTTTAATCTTCCGAGTGACCAACTACTTAATTGGCGCAGCCGGTAGGATCTCTGCAGTCGGTCTGTACTGTATCCAACTTTACTAAGTGCAGGTTCGACTTCTGTCTCAACGGTTTAGCAGAGATCGCCGAACAAATAAATTTATTAAGTTTACACTCGGGAGACTCAGCAGTTGGTGAATATAGTAATCCAGCAAGGAGATGGAAGTAGCTACGGGTCTGTGAGTAAAACTCTTCACTATCCTTTCTGTTTTCCTATACATACTCTTTGTTTTAAATATATGTGTTATTAGGGATTGGACAACGCCGTGATAACATTATGTTTCCGATAACGATATAATTCTTGTAATAGGTTACTTTTTAGTTAGGATCATTTTATTACGATACAATTCTCGTGGTAGAACGTTTTAGTAAGGTATTTTTTTTTATAATATAATGGAACAAATCACTGAAGTTCCATTTGAATTTGTAGAACTTATTCCTAGATTTAATGGAGATGCACGACAGCTTAATTGTTTTATTAGACAGTGCGAATACATTTTTAAAATATTTTCGGGTGGTACATTACAAAATAAATATTTATTGCATATAATTACCAGTAGGCTTTCGGGTGAGGCAGCTAAAATAATAGGCGAACATGAACAAATTGATTCTTGGGATGATTTTAAAATAATTTTGTCGCAAATTAATACAAATAAATGGCCGCAAGAAAGTAGGTCAGCGCAGTGGCCGAATCAGCACATTCCGTCGTCGCCGTCTCCGACGCATAATGCTGAGTTTGCACGGACGAGGTCATATACCGATGTTACGATGCAAACTACGTGTTTTAAACAATTAATAATTTGTGCAAATATTGAGCCATTAATTACCTACGATAATAACGTTGAATTAGAACTGCTACCGCATATGTCTCGTAATAGTGAGCCAATTCAAAACTTTTATATTGAGGTATCAAGCAATGAAGACATTAATGTTTTGGGTTGCAATATTGACGAGCCATTGTCCCAAATTGATTCCGATAGTAGTAAGTCTTTTATAAGCCCGTACTTAGAAAATAGAGATAACATTGTAGATTGTAGAGATTTTAAAGGTATTATGCCTAGCTCATTAGATAATAAACAGAAAAGCTATGCAATTTGCAAAGAACCGCTGAATAATGCATCTTTGATACAGTTTACCGATTCTAAACATTTGAAACTGACCACTGACTCATCAAATTCTGAATTAGGTGTAATGTTATCACAAAGTGTTGTTGAATCAAACAAAATAGCTTATTGGCTAAAGCGCAATAACATATATATTTATTACAAAATCATTCCTATTCCGATCTATACCCATATCCTTCATAATACCCTTACAATTATACCCAAATACCCATACCTTATAGTGAACAGGATGAAATACAGGTCCGTAGTTTACGACTGTAAGGAGATTGACGATCTACGATATCTATGTTCCGAAGATGACATAGTACAGTATCCTGCGGAGACCTGCATAGAGCAGCTTATGCTACTGAAGCATAAGCACAGCGAATGTCACCAATACCAGGTGCAGATCGAGAAACCAACCAATGCATATTCCATCATCTACAGTCTACCGTCAGTACAGTTGCCTGAGCAGCGACGTGAGGACATTACATCAGCCAAGCAGATGGACCTTCGGGGTGGGGACCTCGGTGACATCATGAAGACTTATTAAACCGTGCGAAATACAGTGAAAGTGTCAGTGAGACTCAAACGTATTTCGTTAGTGATAGAATCAGTGTATGGACAATAAGTATCTACGTAATTATAATAGAATTTGCAATAGAAATTATTTTATATAAGTTTTTACCATATACCAAGGTATGTTGCCGAAATTCTCTCAAGACACCAGAGTTGCCTTTAGAGAATTTCTCTCCTAGGGAGGGAGGTGTTAAGTGTCCTGACTCAGCTAATATCAGCTTCGTCAACACAGCTCTCCCCACCAAATCCTCTAGTTAAGGTTTATGTTAAGTTAGCAATAATTAGTTATAAATACTCATGTTAAACTAAAATAAGTTGATTATTATATTACAATTATTATACGCCGTCATTCTGCCAGTCAATAAAAGTCTTTTTATTTTAATCTTCCGAGTGACCAACTACTTAATTCGGGCGACCCTTAGTAAATAAATAAAACTATGCTACTACTACATTTTGTCAGATTTATGGTTCCAAACAGTTTTCATCAAACAGAATAACTAAGGCCACTTGATGTTGAACCACAGAATACTTGTTGAACTTTAAACTGTTGCAAGCGATTTAATGTTGCTGCAGCGCTGAATACTAAAAAACATTACTAAAGTATTTCTTTGTTTATTACTAAGGGTTCCATATTCCAAGAGTGCTATTAGGTCAAATCAAGCCACTAAGACGCGTTTGCGTGATTTTGGACATAATAGGTAGCTAGATAAACTCATAGACATAATTTTTTCCTACAATATAATCACAGTCTAAGAAACTCTTATTCTTTACACTTTGATATAAATAATGATGTGCGCTAGATCTAAGCTATAACATTTATTACAATCTATAATTATGTATTTTATATTGTAAAGAGGAATAAATAAATTGTTCTGTTTCTTTCACTTATTATATCAAAATTTAATTGTGATAAGAGAATTACATTACAGAATACTACTATTACTACTATCTATTGAATCACGTCTGTTATATTAGCATGTATTCAGAATGACAGTCGATTTTTGATTCCATGATCAGTAGGTACAATAAAAGGTGATCTACGAGTACCAAGGGCAAGGTAACCGCCTACCCTAGGAAACAGGTTTTTGTTTTTGTAGGTTTCATTTATTTTTATTTTTTAATGGACAAGGAAACAAGCTCTGTGTGCGCAGAGAACTTTACAAAAACAGAAATAATGGGATCGGTATCAAAACGACTGAATCCACAAAATTACCAGTTCTGCATAAAGACTGACTCGCAAAACGACTACAGATGAACATAGTCTATCTCAAAAGGACATTTTAGCAATACGATCACCAAGCAGAAGACCTTCATCTCAGAATGGCACCAATGGAACAATTTTTTCTCGTGTTGGGACCAAACCAAAACAAAAATATGACGACGTCACCAACTATGCAGTCAATGCACAAAATGCCAAAATATTTCATCTTAACTTTCACGTATCCGGATGAATCGGACGTTGTTCCACATGCCATATACAGTATGTCAAGGTCTACCACAGTTTAATTGATGCATTATTCACTCCGTGATCGCCATTGAACATTGACATTTGACACGGAAGCTTTCTTACATGACACTTTAAGTATCTGAATACAAGTTGATGATATTTTTGTACATATTGAGTATGTTATTGTGATTGTTGTTTTGTATATATCAGGTTTAAGGTCTATAATAAGAATATACTTCCGTGCAGTGTGTGACAGACTGGTTTGCTCAAGAGCCTATGTTTGTTGATACTCAGGGCTGCCCTTAGCTGTAATGCGCATAGATCTATGTTACAGATGATTGAACGCATGGTTCATTGGTATAAGTGTGGTTACTCCTGCGTGGGGTGTTGTGTTTTTGATCTCAACACGGGATAAAAATGGTGTGATTAATATATGTGTGCGTAGTAATGTGAAATTGGTGAACTCTCAAAATGCTGTTTTAAAATAACATTTTGAGAGAGGTAGGGCACCATACTAGCGAACAAGCCCGACTGGGGATGGACCTCCACCTTACAGAAGACCACAGTAAAATAACTACACACAGTGGTCTAGTTGTGTTCCTGTGTCTGAGTAGTAAGAAAGAAAGAAACGGTATCTGCTTAACATCAGGCGGGCCATATGCTTGTTTGCCACCTTAGGTGGTATAAAAAAAACATTTTCCTTATCGCAGTGGTTAACACTGGGATAAGGTTTTTTTTTTATAACAACATAGTGTTCCGCATGGGGTGTGCCGCGGCATACGAGTATACCATGGTCATTAGTTGTTGTGCCTCGGAAAAATAAAATTAGGAATGAGAGACATAAGAGAATAAAACTATGTATAAGGCTACTCGTCCACGACTGACAATCGGTGACCGATTGTAGAACCAACAATCGAGCCAAGTGCCGGCCTTTATATATTTTATATAAATATATAATATAGGTTATATTTTCTTTGATATTTCTGATCAACTTTTTGTAGGATTTTTGTCCAACATAAAGTCGACCACCAATTGTCGGTCGTGAGCGACAGCCTAAAAGTGCAATATTAAGTTAAGGCTAAGGTTTAATTTGATTCTTCATCTGTCGTGTTCCTTTAAAATTTCTCTTGATCTTGAAGACTGTAACAGAACACTTCCATGACACAAAACTCTAAAATTCAAATTCAAATTCAAAACTCTTTATTTGCATAATATGGGTTTTACAAAAGTTATTACATAGTAAATATGTCTCACCATATTTACTATGTATTATGCTGTATTCAGCCTTACAGCATGCAAAAATTTAAATAATTTATGGAATACATTACATTAAAATTAAAATTATTATGTCAAATACTTATAGAATTAAAATAGATAAAAAACATTGTTTTACAAAATTTAACATAAAAATAAAAGAAATAAAGACATATAAATTAAATCCGTCATTAAATTTTAATAAATATTATTAAAAATCTATAAAGTGGGATCCTCCATAAATTCTTTTAATGATGCCTTTGTCACAAGAAAGACATGTAGGCTCTTTTTGAGTAAAATAATGTTATTTTCAATACGTATGTCTGATGGTATCTTGTTATATATTTTAGGACCCATACAAAATATACTTTTGTTTAGGAGTGTTGTTTTGGAAGCTCGAATACATAATTTATCTAAATGACGTTTCCTAGTGCGGTGCTCAAACAAATGAATGTTACATTTAATAAATATCACTGTCTCATAAATATACATACAGGGTAATGTCAAAATTTTTAATGTTTGGAAGTGAGTCCTGCACGAGTCCAATTGTTTTAGACAACAAATAGCTCTAACACACCTTTTTTGCGCTCGAAACACACATTCTATGTTTGTGGAGTTTCCCCAAAGTATAACACCATAGCGAAGAGTAGATGATACATATCCGTGGTATGATGTTAACGCTGTCGAAATATCAACGACTTTAATCAGGTTACGAAGGGCAAAGGAATAACTATTCAATTTTTTACATACATGATCAGTGTGGTGCTTCCATGACATTTTGCTATCTATATATAAGCCTAAAAACTTTGTTGACCCTACTTCCTCTATTTCTTGATTTTTATAGTTAATAATTATATTTTCGAGTGGTTTTCTTTGCCTAAAAACAATAGCTTTTTTTTTTTTAATATTTATTTTTAAATTATTACTAATAAGCCAATTTACTGTATTTTCCAGTGTCACATTAATATTATTAAATATGTCATTTTTATTATATTTATCAAAAAGAATTGTACTGTCATCGGCGAACAAAGTCATAGGATTATTGGTAACGGTCGGCATGTCATTAATATATACTAGAAATAGCAATGGTCCTAACACGCTGCCTTGTGGTACGCCGTATTTAATATGTCTAAGGCTAGATGAGTATACTGTCAGAATATTTGTTTTAGGGCAGATTTTGGCGATATCCGTCCTTTGCTGTCTATCAGTAAGGTACGATTCTATTAAGTTGTTGATTCTATTAAGTTGTTGTTACTTTCTGTGGGATTGATAACGAGTAATGCTTCTGGTATGCTTGTTTCTCTTGTTAGTACTATAAAATAAACCCAGCAACAATTGGTAAATAAATACATTCTATCAGTAATCGAGCGCCAACTTTATCGATAGATAGTACCTATGATATATTTAATCGGAATTATCATTATGGTAATTATCGTTCGTTGATGTGCATTGATAATGTGTGCAGTTTCTTAGAAAATTTAGATCAATATCTACATAATGATCGTCAGATTGCATACTTACTATCCGCCGATAGTATGATTAGGTTTTTAATTAGTATGAATATGTATGCAAGTGCGCACATTGTAACAACTGATTCTGCCTACTAATTTGGCTACCGACTAAATCAGTATGCTAATTCGTACTTAAATTCCTGTCTGTTCGCGGTCTACTAAAAAAATACCCTAGGAATGTTTTCAGTAGACCGCGAACAGATAGGAATTAGATGACGCGTAAAGTCTTATTACCAGCTATTTGCAAGATTTGAAATAGAAACTTCTTCTCAATGAAAAATACTCATTGATCTGAAATTTGGTTTACCTACCTACGTATCTTCGCTGACATCGCAATAATATGGTATAGCTACAGATAATAGAATACTAGTATAGCAATTTTTTTCTGAAAATGCAGTTTGATATGACAGTATCATGCATACGAAAGGCTATCAGAACTTCTGAATTAGAATCTAGTCATGCCATGTTTGGGTTCAGTGGATTTTTCTTGATGAGTACTCATTTATAGGTGTGGCGATAAAGTTAGAAGGTGGTTTTGTCTATTTATAGGGCCCTGTTTTTAAAATTTTATTTTATTTTAAACTTAATATACAAAATATGACATCTCCCTGTCTTACACCTCGCTGCAACTGGATAGGCTTCGTGCTCTGATCATGGAAACGGACCGACATGGTGGCGTTTTCATACAAGCACTTCAACACTTCGACGTACCGAGTGTCAATTTGGCACCGCTGGAGAGACTGTAGCACAGCCCAGGTCTCGATCGAATCAAAGGCTTTCTCATAGTCCACAAACGCTAGACATAGAGGCTGGTTATACTCCTCGGTCTTCTGTATAACCTGCCGCAGCGTATGTATGTGGTCTATGGTACTAAACCCTTTTCGGAAACCGGCTTGTTCGGGAAGCTGGAAGTCGTCAAACCTGAACGCGAGACGATTCGTAATGACTCTCGAAAACAGCTTGTAGACGTGGTTCAGGAGTGAGATGGGTCTGTAATTCTTCAGCAGAGTTTTATCATCCTTTTTGAAGAACAGCACCACCACACTCCTGTGCCATGCCTGTGGCGTCTTGCCCGCGAGTATGACGGAATCAAAAAGCTTTTGCAGTGCCTTTAGCACCGGCCTTCCACCAGCCTTTAGCAATTCGCTGGTGATTCCGTCCTCACCCGGCGCCTTGTTGTTCTTTAGCTGTTTGAGAGCCATACTGATCTCGTCTAGGCTGACGACCGGGATATCATCGGTATAATGTCGGGACAACTTAGCTCTTGGGTCGTCTGTCGAAGAGCTAACAGGTGACCGAGTTGTCGTGTACAGCTGCCTGTAAAACGTTTCGATCTCTTCCACCAGCTCGGGCTTGGACGATATGATTCTGCCGTCCCCAGTCTTCAGCTTGGTCAATCGGCTCTGCCCGATAGACAGATCTCTAGCGAACACTTTGGAGCCCTTGTTCTGCTCTATAGCCTGTTTAATACAATCTGTATTGTATTGGCGAAGGTCGCGAGTCAAAGACTTAGAGATCTGCCTATTGAGCAGCCGGTATCGGCCAGCATCATCTGAGTCAAATCAAAATATGTCTTCTCTTTTTAAAATTAAATGGTGGTAATCATCGTCCATTATTTTTTCAATGTTTAATGAGAAGTTAGTTAATTTGCATAATAATAGCAACCCATATGTGCTGGGAACGGGTCTCTTCTCCTTTATCAAGACAGAGAGAGAGAGGGTTTAATGCGGGTTGGTGAATCAGGCGTCTTTAGAATTTCTTCTAAGACATGCGAGTTTCCTCACGATGGTAAATCCTTTGCATAATATATTTACTGCGTAATCGTCAAAATACATACATAAATATCATCACGTCCGTCTCCTATTGGGGTAGGCAGGGACTATGCCAATTGCTTCGATCCAGACATACCTTTTTCGCTATCTCTACATTCATGAACTTCAAAACCAAATAAAATAAAATAAGTAAGTTTCTGGCTGTGGGAGAATGGGAGTCGGGCCTCTGGCTTCAAGCACTTCCTTTGCCCAACATAGGTACCATGTTGGACGATACGAAAGGTCGTATCGTCACAGCTAGGCGAAGGCAAGTAGCCATACGGAAGGCCGTATGGCTACTTGCCTTCGCCTAGCTGTAGTGTGTGTGTGTGGCCCTTGCTGTGGTGAAGCCGTCGACAGTCTTGGACACCACGGCCTGTCATGCAGCAAGAGTGCAGGCCGTATATCCCGGCACGCCAACAAAATATCGATAATAATTATAATATAACTACAATGTCAAAATGTCAATAATACCTGCTACCACAATGTCACAGTAAGTTTCTACTTGCTTATTTTATTTGGTTTTGGTGAGGAAACCCGCATTATATTTATACATTATATACTTGTGTATATAATGTTTAAAGATAAGTTTTACCTTTATGTAAACAGGTAAAAAAAAAATATAAGTAGGTACTTCACAAACCTTTATAAAGGGATACTATAAGTACTGAAACAGGTTTTAATTAAAATAAAAAATGTTTTCGATAAGGAAGTTATTAAAAAACGTTTTTGTGACTTGTCGTTAATCATGGACAGTATATAAACGAATAGCTCGCATTAGTATTGATTAGGTAATCGTGAGTTACACATAATTAGTCAATATGTGTACCGTCAGCATCATGAGCTGCTATGTTTGTATTACAGGATTATCCTAGTACAGACACCCAAAAACATTGCACCCATGTATTTTAAGACAAATATAAAATTGTACCTAATGAAACTGTATTAATGAACCTCACAAACTTTCGCTTTTTTACCTATTTAGCGACCTGATATTTGAAAGAAGAGGACAAAACATAGCAGAACTATTCACTAGCTACACCACGTTCAGTGTAAGGAAGATCTCTCCTCTCAAGTTTCAAATTACAGATAACGCAAAAAATATATTTTATTGGGCTATTGTGAATTTCGTACCAGCCAGTATTTTTGACTCTGCTTTTTTAAATCTACTGGCTGTACAACCGGTTTTAATAAGAGTAAAAAATAAAACACGTGTTGATCATTAAACTGATCATGAGTATCTACATCTATACTAATAGTAAAAAGAGACAAAGTTTGTTTGTTTGAACGCGCTAATGTCTGGAACTACCAGTCGGATTTGTAAATATGTTATGCATTCGATACTGCAGTCAAAGACATCACGTCTTTGACTGCACAGTTGTTTCAAGTCAGGGGGTAATTTCCGTTGATTGTATGTTTGTAAAGTCGCCCGTGACACAGGATTTGCTGCCACCAAAGCGGGTGTTGCCTTTTTAAAGAACAAAAATACAAACAAAACAAAAACAAGATATGACAAAGTTATAGAGTATATTAAACATTACGCTACGACCCAAGAGAAGCATGGCAGTAACAATAAATTTCGAAAACGACGGATGACGAAATCCAATTTTACTGCGGGTGAAAACGTGGGTATGGTATGGTATGATATGGCGGACTTTTGTCCGCAATTTCAAGCTGATGCGCGTATTTTGCGTGCGGGTGGTTAGCTGGGGGGGTCACTCTGTCCACCCCAGCTCGTCCAAAAAGTCCAGCAGCCGCCTGACGTTGACGACCGCTTCTCGTACCGATCCTGGGCTGCCCAGGTGTTTCTTCCTGTATGCCGCGACCTCCGGGCAGCAACACGTGCGCCGCCGTCTCGTCTTCCCTCATGCAGGCTCTGCAGAGAGGACTGTCAGTGACTCCTATAACAGACAGGTGTTTATTGAAGGAAAAGAAAACGCGGGTAACAGCTACGTGTTTACAAATTGCATATTTATGACCTATTTCTTATTCATTATCATCTTAGCCTGATGCCTAGCTTCCACAATGGTCGACCCTGAGCTGCCTGCATCCAGTGCTTTGCTGCCGCTCTGATGATGTCATATTCCATCTACCTAGTAGGAGCTCGTTCCACGTTGCGTTTTCCTTCACGTCGTCGCCAAACGAGAACGTTTAAGACGTCTTAAAATAAATTCTAAAGGCATGTCTGTCACCAATTCTCATTAGGCAAGTGTGTGTGGATTAAGGCCGAGGGGACCCGTGCGCAGCAATGTTGTTATTATTATTATAATTTCATATTTTACTAGCTGATACCTACACCGGCGTGGATATCCGTATCCCGGTAAAAAGTACCCTTTGTCTTTCCCCAGAATACCACCTATCTTCTTGCCAAATTTTGATTAAGATCCATTCAGCCGTTTAGTTCTAAAAGCGTAACAAACAAACAAACTCACTTTTGCATTTAAAATATAGGTAAGTATTGTATGGACATTTATATTGTATATATTTTTTCATAGAAAAAAATGTGTTACGTGATTACTATCCAAAGTGCAATCGATATAATTATTTCAACAATGTAATTTTAAAACAAAGAAAAAAATATACCGGAACAAAGCTGTACCGTGCCACTATAATTTATTTCAATTCTCACCAATTCCCACGCCCATTAAATAGTAATTTTCACTTGAAGTAATAAACTTCACGAAAACTATTTATTATCGTTTCTGATTGTTTATCAAGAAGTTTTCTAGCAATCCTTGAAATAACAACTGCTTTTTATTGTTTTGAGCAGCAATCCAGTTCTTTGTAACTTGTCATACTGGTAAAGCAACACCGTAAATATCAGATGTCATATAATTTTAATGCAGATTTGATAAATTTTACGTTACATTAAAGGAGGTGGTACTCAAAACAAAATAAGGGCCACTAAGATTTTTTGCTGTACCATGAAAACAATAAAGACATTATATTGTTTAACTTATTTAACAACAAAATAATGTTATTAGTTATAGTATAGGCTAACAATTGTTTAAAATAATGATCATGAATCGTTTTTTTTAAGTTCATAATGAAATTGGCCATTTTGAATGAAAATGAACAAAAGAAATCACCGGAAAAAGACAAAATACTGTTTTTGTCACTTTTGTTTCTTCTTTTTAGTAACGAGTATGTCCTCCTCTCCTAGCAATACACTCCTGAAGCCTCGTATGCATACTCTGGATCAAATTCCTCACGTTTTCATCTGGAATCTCCTCCTAGGCACGTTTTAAAACGTCAATCAGCTGCTGTTGGTTGTAGACCCCTCGCTCACTCTCTCTAACCCTTCGTTTTAATTGGTCTCACAATTGCTCGAGCTAGCTATGCTAGCTATGCGAGCTAGCCATGGTAATACCTCAATATGAGACCCTTCTAGAACAGTTTGGATCGATCGAACTGTGTGTGCACGGGCATTGTCTTGTATCAGGATGAATCCAGGTCCCACTCGCTGTGCAAATGGGATCACTTGAGGCCTGATGACGTCCTCGATGCAACGTTATGCAGTTACGGTACCCGCATTTAAAATGGTGAGCTTGGTTTTACCGGGTAAACTTATCCCACCCCAAACCATTACGTTGGGACCACCGAAACGGTCAACTTCGTGGATGCAGGACTCCCGCTAGCCGCGTCGTCTCCACACCCTAACACGTCGATCATCATTAAAAAAAATTACTCGCCTGTAAAAAGCACCATGCGCCACTGAAAATGAAATACATATATATTATACATATTATATATAGTATACCCATGTATTAAACACATTATAGTAGGTATTATCTATTTCTACGGATAAAAAAGTTACTTTTTTATACTACTTGGGGGGCAAACAAGCATACGGCCCGCTTGAGTAGCCTATGAACGCTTGCAATACCAGAGGTAACACTTGCGTGTTGCCAACTGTTTTTGAAATCAGGGCTTTAAAATGGAGTATCTCTGGGATAGGAATACGTTTCTTGTAAAACGTATCCCTAAATGAGCGCTGGAGACCTGTACTCCTGCCTGTACCTGTACAGTACACACACAGGAACACAACTACACGCTGTGTGTAGTTATTTGGCTGTGGTCTTCTGTAAGGTGGAGGTCCTTCCCCATTCGGGCTTGCTCACTAGTATAGTGCCCTACCTCTCTTAATATAATGATAAAATATTTTAGATAAGGAAGGTCAATAACGTTTTCTAAAAATAAAACCTAGCTAGATCGATTAATTGCCCGTTGCCGTTTCCGAGATTCAGATTATATATACAAAAATTGCTCGTTTAAAGGTATTAGATAAGAACTGGAATTTAGACGACGCGCGGTCACTGCACAATTACATAGATGTTAGTGTCAACAGATTTGGAATAAATAATAATGGTATATTTATAGGTTTTAAATAAACAGTTCATAATATAAAAATATACGTATTCATATTGTTAATTTATGAAAGTTAAAATGTCAAGGTTTTAAAAACACCACAAATATAGTATACCTAAAATCCCGTTTTGAACCTACCTAAACCACTTTTTGATGCAAAGCATGCATGTCATGTAGTACCCAGTAGGTAAGACGGCACAATCATTCTGCTGTGTCCATACGATGAACGCGATGACGAAAATCGTCAATTTCAGTTTCGCAGCCTCCTTTCTACATCGATCCAGTCGCAGACGGATTCTATGGCCTAAATCTCAGCTGTCTTGATAGAGGAGATAGACCTGTGCCAAGCAGTGGGACACAATTTGGGTTGCTACTATTATTATTTTATTAACATAAGTCTTTAAGAGAGGTAGGACATCGTACTAGCGAGCAAGCCCGACTGGAAGGACCTCCACCTTACAGAAGACCACAGCCAATTATAGTTATTTGGCTGTGGTCTTCTGTAAGGTGGAGGTCCACCACACCACACAACTACACTACTCTGTGTAGTCACAGAGTAGTGTAGTTGTGTTCCTGTGTGTGAATACAGGTCTCCAGCGCACATTTAGGGATGCGTTTTGAAAGAAACGTATTCCTATACCAGGGATAATCCTATCAAAAGGCCTTGGTGTAAAAATGGATTGGCAACATGCAAGTAATACTTCTAGTATTGCAAGCGTCCATAGGTTACGGAAACTGCTTAACATCAGGCAGGCCGTATGCTTGTTTGCCACATAAGTAGTATAAAAAAAAAAATAGAAGCGAAACCGCCTGCTCCCAAACGCGTTCTAAAAACAAATGAGGTGCGTTAGTAATCGGACCGAACGATCAGGCGCTCGCGTGCACCTAACGAACTTATAGCTCGTCACGGCCTTGTTGTCTAAATTAGTTCAATGCTATCCAATATTATTATATAATATGAATAATTATCGTAAATTAAACCGCTGCTACTGTAATAATTAATTTAAAAATGCTAGATTTAAATAAAATCATTTTTTAAAACTTTTTGTCCTTATGGTACCTATATCTATAGCAAAATAAAATTATAGAACAGTAATACAAAAGAAAATCTATCTAAGTATATATATAAAAATCAATTGCTGTTCGTTAGTCTCTCTAAAACTCGAAAACGGCTGGACTGATTTGGCTAATTTTGGTTTTCAATTATTTAAGTCCAGGGAACGTTTAAAAGGTGAGTAAATATAAAAACAAATTTCGCTTTCACTTAGAGACTATTCCTGCCTGTCAAACATTCTGCAATTATCATTCAGCTTTCTTTTTATGAATTCTGAGGCGGTACGAAGTTTGCCGGGTCAGCAAGTACTTAATAAAATACTGAATTACAGATGAAAGTCGATGCCTAAGATAAGTTCTCTCCTATCAGCTTGACAGCAACTCTCGCTTTTTTTTAGGGTTCCGAAGTAAACAAGGAACCCTTATAGTTTCGCTATGTCCGTCCGTCTGTCCGCAACTTTGTTCAGAGACCCTTAGTCCTAGAAAGCTGTTATTTGGCACGAATATACATATTAGTTATGCCGATAAAGTTAAAAAATAAAATCTTGAAAAATAGGGTATCTCCTATACCTACATGTAAAGTTTTTTTTTTCTCAATTACTCCATGGTGTTGGGTATCGTTGAATACGTCTTTTAAAAATATTGTAGGTTTGTTTAGACAGTTTTTTTGATTGAGGAATTCGTTTGTGAAATATTAAGCTTTTAGTGCTAATTTTTATTAGACTCGAGTGTCCCTGTTACCTCCCTCTCAGCCAAATGGTGAAAAAATTCACGGTAGTAGTATATATAATGAAATTAAAAGGAAAACTATCACAGCTAAGTAGAATTCACAAGTTTACGAGTAATAACTATTAACTAATAAAATTATATTGGATAAGTTAAAATTTGATTGTGTCTTGAATCAAGTCTCCTGAATTAAAGAAATTTGTAACTGTGGGGTTTTGTCTCCAGCCTTTTCTTAAAATATATAATTTCCCGTATTTTATTCATAAATAAAAAAAACACTAATAGTGGAAATGAGTCGTATTTTTTGTAAATTTCGTAGAATCTAATATTATGGTAGGTACATACGAACAAGAAAAAACATAATTAGGTATCATATAATTTCATACCTACCAAATGTTGAAATTTTAAAAATGTCAACATTTAAATAACCGCCGGGCGGAGTGACTCCCCTCTCCCTTTCTCTTCCACCTTCTTCCCTGCGACCCTTTTAATGCGACTTATTTTAAGACTTTACCAAAATTGTTACTATTGTCCTATGTTCACAGAAGTAATGAATGCTGAAATCATAGATACCTTATTCTTAGTCCGCATTATTGGGCATCGCATTTCGGAACCCTACATTGTGCGTGACCCGACATACACTTGGCCGGTTTTTATTGAAGTAGATTTATTTTTTTCTATAATTCATTTTTATTAACGCAAAAGTCATGCATTTTAATACAATTTCGGAATTTGGTATAATAAATACCTTCCTACTAATCGCAAGCCAGAGAAATTCAATTGGGCAATTTCTAATGAAGAAATAATTCCTTCAATAGAAAGAATTACTTTTTTGAACGAGTACAGGACTTTTGAAGGAGTATAGGACTACTGCAAATCATAGTCACCATCATCCCAGCCAAAAGACGTCCACTGCTGGACATAGATTTCCACAGCATTCGGTTCTGAGCTGATCTTAGACATCCACTGCGAATAAATGAATAGTAGTACTCGTATTATTCTTATAGTATCTTACAGAAAATAAACTTTTAATGAAAATATTGTTTTTTACATAATACACTACATAAGTAAAACGGCAATTTTTACTAAAAGAATATCAGACTTAGATATTATATAAATTTTATCACAGGTGTAGAGATAAAAATAAGTAGTAATCCTGAAAACTGAAGTAAAAAGCCATGTACGGATAGGGTAATGACATCTAGGTACAGATACACTGTGGAATAGTTTTCCTCTACGGTATAATTCTAGATAGCTCCTATCTAGTAAAACCTTTCAAGCAAGCTTAGAGGGATACGATATGAACCGATGAAAGCTGCGATCGTAGTTTCAGAGACGGAAAAGTTCGAATACTCGAATACTTTCAGTGAATCACAAGTCTCTGTCGAGGGAGCATGTTCGCGGAGCATTTCCCGACAAACAAACGATCGTTCGGAACTTTGCAACTTTGTGAAAGTGACTGTGAATATCTAAATAGAATTAAATGTAAATGAGTTTAATTATTGAAAAACTAATATTTTTAATTATAGATAAAAGAAAGAGAAGTTATAAAATGATTTAAATCTTGTAAGTAAACCATTTTCATGATATTTTTTTGAAGTAGTTAAAATTTAATATTATTTTTGTAATGGACAATGGATTTAAATTGTGTAATATATTTTAAGTTTTCATACTTTTTGGTACACGATACGATTCGTGACTGCAATCGGTGCATTTCGACCGAAAACGTCAAGTAACATACCTATAAATTAAGGTACCTAAGTATATTAATTTAAAAATATTGGTTGGACCCGTTGTTCTTAGAAATAAATATGTGAACCAATCATAAAAGTTTATAAGTTAAAATTAAATAGTCAATTAATTATTAAAAAAAAAATATATATATATTATTTATCGATGTTTTATAAAGTTCAATGACCTATCCGTTTGTCATAACCACACACCCACTGTCATGGCAAAACCTAGACCTACTGGAAGTCTTGTTCTACTTATGTAACTCTACAGCATTGCAGGTTATTTAGCCATAGGTATGAACTACTTTTCGTCGGTGTTTAAATTATATAAATTAGTAAAATATCAGATTAGAACTTTGTCGCTTTTACTAAGACAAGTTCCTAATTTTGTAGACAAGTTACTTAATTATGGAAAGTTTTGATTCCTTTATATTTGTATTGCGCACACAGATTAGTGTGAGTTTAAGTACTGTTAAAGTTAATTTAGCGGTGAAGTGCGAAACACTAAAATAAAAAAGAAATACGGTTGAATTTAATTTTCTATAGGGTTTTTGTAATGTAGGTATGTCAAAGCAAAGTAGATAGGTGCTTATACGGTATAATTAGATTTATTGTGCAACGGTTCTAAAATGACGTTGGATTACTTAAGACTAAGTACATAACGTGTTCAAATTTCGAAAATTAAAAATAGAGACAGACTCATATAAACTACATGAAGGTAGATAGACTTTCAAACTATCAGTCATTGCATCAATTAATCAGCGTGTTTTAGTCCATATAATATACGTACCTGCATAGACTCATGTCTGTTATTCAGAGAATTTCCAGAGACAGATGTTTCACTATTAGAAATGTGCAATCATTTTTCATCATTGGACACATACACAATATATTACACTTTACACTACACATCTTCAATAGTTTAATCACACATTACAATACGCATCTTAACATATGAAATAAATAATATAGTTTTGTTATGTAAATGTAGTTTATTGATATATTTTAAGATTTGATTGATATAATTTATATATTTTCTAATTATGTGGACCACCCATTGAAAACCAGCGCTTCCATAATGCTTAATGCATTGTGGTAGCAAATAGCTGAATGGGTGGTCATTTATTTCTTTATTTGAAATTTAAAATTGTATCTCAGACTAATATTAGTCTGAGAATTGTACCTATTGTATAATGCAACAAGAAATAAATATTTTTCTCTCTCTCTCTCTCTCTCAAATACTTTTATTGCAGTTTATGTATCCGTAACAAAAATACATAGTATACCGAAAGAAAAACTGACTGGCCTAAGTTTACCAAATAATGTCGTAAACTTTTGTCAAATCAGATACATTATTTGTTCTATTCTATTCTACTACTGTTTATGCCACTTGTCTAGATGGGCTTATTGTTAAATTGTCTGGGTGTAATTTATCTGTAATATGTATTTCGAAAAATATAAGTGTGTTTACCAGTTGTCTGGTTGCCATAGTACAGACTGCCTAGTTTCGACTCAGATGCCATTCGTGTCAATTGCCTTAAGATAAAAAATAGAGTTATGTCATTGGTTCTATGGAAGCATCAGAATACCTACTTAACTATCTACTGAGAATATTGTTTTTCACTGATAGGCTGTTTATTTTTCCTCCTTTGCGTGATATATTTAACCGACGATTATCTTATCGTACTCAAAATATTTTTACAGCATAGGATTGAAGATTGGGTACCAAACGAGTTATAGGTCGTTTCGCCCGCCATTTGTTCGCCCGAATGGGCCAAACGACCAAATTTAAAAAAATATAATATTTGATTTGGGTGTTTCGCCCGGTTGAGGTTTTACTTATTTTCATGTACAGACAGCATTATAAATCATAATAAATCTGTCTGTACATAAAAAGTAATGAAATCTCCATCGGGCGAAACGCCCAAATCAAATATTATAAATTTTGTAATTTGGTCGAAACGACCTATAACTCACCTAAACGTATTATTGTTGTTTATTAACTGACCTAATTTGAGTCTGGGGATATTTTTTTTGAAAATCCGTTTATGTTATAAATCTTTCTTAAATGTTGGTGCTGACGTTAAACTTACAATACAAAATTACTAGCTGTTGCCCGCGGCTTCGCCCGCATGTATGTCAGTTATCGCGATAAACAGTAGCCTATTCACAAACCCAGTCTGTAATCCCTATGCCAAATTTCATTCAGATCCGTTCAGTAGTTTTTACTGGAAAGATCCTTACAAACTAACATACTCTCACATTTATAATACACTAGTGGACCTGGCAGACGTCGTCGTCCTGCCTGAAAAAGCTGATATACCGACAGCAGCGCCACCTACCGGGTCCAATTGTGAATCTAAACCATTCGGAGCCCTACCCGAACACACACACAAAATTTCATCAAAATCGGTCCAGCCGTCAAGGAGGAGTTCAGTGACATACATACGCACACAAGTAATATATGTATATATATAAAGATATATCAGTAGGACTAGTAAGATTTGAAAGTAACTGTGCCTGTTCTAAATTCGGTTAGGACTACTATCTCCAAAGTTTTTTGGTACCCTTAAGTCAGTGTTTGCAGAGGTTAATCGTTGTTAATTCTGGCTTAAAAGCATTACATGTTTGCGTGTATGTGTGATATTTGTCTCGTATATGACGCAAGCGTGAATGCAGGGAAATGCTAGCAGTTTATACAACCCTGTCTGTTCTTTCCTCAGGCTGTATCTGTCTGTTCGTGTCACTTTCTGTGCTGTCACAAATTGTAACGAGTTGTAACCTTGTTGTAACACATAACAAAATAGAGTGCCCTGAGTTTGGTGCCAGTTGTTTCCTTGGGATGTCTGTTCTTCCAGTGCATTTTTTATTTACCTGCACTGCATAGTGTGAGTCTTAGCTTAGCACATCTTGATCTTAGTTTGTTTGCTTGTTGAGTTCGATCGATGTTTCCTCGCCTGGCTGTATCGATCTAAGTGTCCGTGTAGTGTCTACCAAGATTATTGGTTTTACATAATATCAGTAGGTATTTAGGTATGTTTTAAGGCGGTGTCACGGCCAGCAAGCGTTTCTGAATTCTATCGCCCAACTATCTTGATTAACGCCGACCCGAATATGTGTATAGCACCTTAATGTTTTTCTACGCTTCACTAATTTAAGTGTTAAGGTCAAAGATAAAGCTTGAATTCATATATTTTCTTTAATCACGTTCATTTATAAAAGTTTAATATAAACAGTGGCGAATTTATTATACTGCGATGATAACATTTGTATATTTTAAACAAATAATTTGAAAGTAAATGTGTGTATGCGATGATTGGTATAATAAATACAGATATTTATTTATAACAAGCTGTTACCCACGGCTCCACCCGCGTGAATGTCGTCTATCGCATTAAAAAGTAGGTACCGTATATTCTTCCTCAAGATACCCTTATAATAGCAACCCTTATATACCCTATACCCACGGCTGGGCACGGGTTTCATCTCTTCTACCAAGGGAGAGAGAGAGGGTTTAGGCCCTAATTCACACACGCTGGCCTAATGCGGGTTGGTTTTTCACCATGTTTTTCTTCACCGTTGAAAGATGGCGAATCATTTGATTAGTAGGTATATATAAACTCCACAAAGTGAAATTCATATTATTACTGCCACCCGGCATGGAAATCACACCGCTTGCGTGCAAGTCGGTTACTTTCCCACTCGGCCACCACTGCTTTTAGATACCCATCTATCTCCCTGCTAAATTTCTTTAAGTTCCGTTCAGCAATTTAGGCGAGAAAAAGTAACATATAAACATACAGAGTAATATTAGAAGTATGGACTAACTTTTGTTCGCGTCTCCGCCCGCGAGGATGTCGCTAATCGTGATAAAAAATATTGTATGTCCTCATGTACTCTGTGTAAATTGTGGGTGTCATATTATTCCTTTAGGCAATAAGACGTGGTTCTGCTATTCAGTAAATAATGATCGTAATATTATTTGAGTGTGGGAAGCTCATAAATTTTTCCAATAGTTGGCTAAAGTCTCTTGGCACCCTTCTTCCTCAGTTACAATTGCCAAGTTGGTCAATCAAAGTTGAGGGCAGTATATTTAAGTTACCTTCTATCTTGTGTATGTTGTATCATTTTTTTTTATACTGACTTCTGCTCTAATTTGTGTTGTAGGGATACTGAATTGAATATCAAATATAATGGTAATACTTAATATGCAAAAGCGAGCCGTAAGAGTAAATTATTCTTATTCTCATTTAATATAATCTAACAAAAAAAACGACTATACATTTAGTAGGTATTTAAACAGGATGAATTTTCATGCAAACTCTTATCTCACTTTCCTCCCCTAAAGACGGTTCTTTTTAATCTGATATTTACAGCTAAAGTGCATCTCATGACCACTCTTGTAAGCCCAAACACGGCTTGATTACATTGTTTAAATATGAAGTTCCGTTGCCTAGCTTCCGGCTTCATCATCAGTTCAGTTCAAATGTACCAGTTTCATTTGCTACATTACATTTGCATAGTAATAGTGGCTTAGAAACCATAATCGAAACTTATCTAATAGCCATCCGTGAAATACTTATAATTGACAAGTTCAGATAGCCCGCTGTGGTCTTTTTCATCAGTTCTACTTCACCAAGTTACACTTTCTGAATGCAAATGTTTGATTTGTTGTAAAAAATATTGAAATTGCTATATGTATGCCTATATTTTTTAAGAAGTTTCCTCAATTCTTCATGAATCCCATCATCAGAACTTTCTTTTAATGAAAATGGGACTAAACTAGAAGTATGTCCTCTCAGATAAAAAAGTAGTTTTCAAATCGGTTCATAAATGACGGAGTTCTGCGGCACAAACACAAAAATAAAAAACACAAATTGATAACCTCCTCGTTTTTGAAGTCGGTTAAAAATCAATTTTAGTAGTAGGTACAAGCGTTCACTTCATACTTTCATACTTATTATTATGCCCGTCTCCCATTGGAGTAGACAGAGACTATGGTTAGGTTGTCTTATACTTTGACAAGATATAATCATCGTAATCGACACATAAAAACAATCTCGTATTAGAGGTATACATACAGCATAAAATCTTATACCTATTCAATTAAGAGAAGTACGCCACCGTACTAACAAGCAAGCCCGACTAGGGAAGGACCTCCTCCTTACAGAAGACCACAGCCAAATAACTACATATAGCGGTGTAGTTGTGTTCCTATGTGTGATGTGTGAGTACAGGTCTTCAGCGTTCATTGAGGGATGCGTTTCGAAATATTTGTTTTACTATCTCAGGGATATCTTAAAGTCCTGGTGTAAAAAAATTGGATCGGCAACACGCAAGTGATATCTCTGGTATTGCAAGCATCTATAGGCTACGGTAACTGCTTAACACCAGGTGGACCGTATGCTTGTTTGCCTTCTAAATAGTATAAAAAAATGTTTACGTAGCTTGTTTGCGAGTTATAATGACATACAAGAGACAAAAATAACACTTAGTCACAATACTCAAAACGTTAGCCGTCTTACAATACAGGAAAGTTTGCTTGATGCGTCAAGATTTAAATTTATTAATATCTTAAATAACGTTTCTCATTTTATAGAATGGTTAAAATTAAACGAGTTAATAGTCCTATGTCCTTTCTCCGATTGTGTCATCGGACTATAAGAGTAAAGAGCCCTGTATAAGGAACGAGTGTTTTACGATCTGTTCTTTCAGACCCATCGATAGTATCAGCTACTTATATAATACGAAGCTACCCATACAAAGTCAGAACTTGCTGCTAATATCAAATACTTTGTCCGTTTGACTGACTTATTAACCGCTATTGCTGTACGGTGAAGGTCTTTCCTCAGTCAGATTTGCTCGGTTGTAGGTTGCTCTACATTGCTTCATCATCATATTCATCATCTCATCCAACAGACGTCCACTGCTGGACATAGCTCCCTCCCAAAGATTTCCTCAGCGTTCGGATTTGAGCTCACAATATCCATCGTTATCCTTCTTCTAAACTGCATTTAAAAAAAATATTATTATCAAAATTAAAGTTACAACATTTATTATTGCGATAAAGTGCTCGTCAATTAATTACATTTTCATTTGGTGCTGCACCCGCAAGCGCCGTTCCTGCCTATTCAATTTTACGATTAATGTTGTAAAACAAGGTTGTATTCCATTATCCAATTAACTTATTATATAGATTATTATTCGTTACATACAAAAATACAAATCTTTCCTCTTTATAATATTAGTGTAGATAAATGCGCTCATAGCCAGGTGCACTCGCTGTTCGGTAAATGATCGACGGATTAAGCAACCAAGGGCGCAATAACCGTATAGGTGTTTATCTGACCGTCTTCGGAGGGCATGTTAAAAGTCGATCGCGACCATAGGCGTAAATAGGGGGGGGGGGCCGGGTGGGCCGTGCCCACCCCAGAATGGGCTGGTGCCCACCCCAGAACATTGTGAACTCTAGGCCGGGCAGATGGCGGACTGACCGATTTTTTTTTCATAATCGTAGAATATAATTTTACGCGTAAACACGGGTGGCGGCTTATGTTAGCGCTTACAAAATTTACGGACAAATTGCCCGCTCCAGCGGCAGCCTGCCATGCCGCGGCGTTTGCGGCAGTGCTTACGTCTGCGTGGAATGAGAATCTTGAAAAGTTACCTAGGGTGGATATGGGTAATATCGGCCTGCTACACATTTACGCTTTGCATTTATGAATTTATGACAGAAATAGCAATGTTTTTACGTACTATGGTAACCAGGAAACTGGTAAACGTACATACATACTTATATACCTATTTTTAAACAAATACTTACAACCTTATTGATAAACGTGAAATAGAATAGATGTCATTTTATTATAATAATATAACCTCTCCTCTCCTCGTTAAGACTTGTGATATCGCCAACGACCTAGAGCAATTGTGCGAAGTAAACACAACCTAATTTTCTAGGCGAGCGCACCATACAAACAGATGTACTCTTTGAATGGTCGTCTTTTTAATTTTTAATAAATTAAAATTTAAACTTATTCTAAATATAACATTACCAAATTATAGGTGTATGTTTTGTTCAAATATTCTTCTTTTTTCGTATTGTTTGATAAAAATTGAAGTCATAAAGTGGTTACATCTCAATAATTTGGTGCTGATTCGATGATATTTTTACAAACTATTTAGAATTACTATATAATTTATGACAAAACCATACTATGAAACTCATCTTGTAGATTAATACTGTATTTTTTGGCAGGCATTTGACTGCCTTGGTGGTCCAGTGGTCGCAGTAGATATGCGCCTGCTGTGCGCGAGGTTGTGGGTTCGATTGCCGCATAGGACAAAACTTTGTGTGACCCACAAAGAGTTGTTCTGAGTCTGGGTGTAATTTGTGTCCGTTAATTGTATGTTTGTAAAGTCCCCCGCGACACAGAGCTTGTTCTCTAGTGCGGGAGTTGTCTTAAAAAAAATGCCAACAAAAACGAAGTACGAAAGAGTATAGAATATTGAAATTGGTTTTATCTTCTTCTATGAGATACATATTATACTTATATATAATTGCTTGTTCCTACTGACTGATTTATCAACGCAGAGCTTTAACCGCTGGGGCTACAAACTTAAAATGTGGCAGAAAGCTTCCTTAAATGACGTAAGTGAGTCACATGAGGGATGAACGTTTGTGTGGAAGTCCGTCATTTTCAAAGTTAGAAGCATGCAATTTCACAAACTTGCTTCTAGTTAAAAATAAATGTATTGGGTTTTTCGGAATTTTAACACGGCTGAAATAAGGGATGAATGTTTTGTATGGCACTACCGTCATTTTTAAAGTAAGATGCACAACACTTCATATGATACTATGCCTGCTAAAGTTTAAAAATAAAACCTGTATCGGGGATTTTCGAAATTTCATACCTACTTTAAGGAATACAATAAGCGATGAGCAATTGTCATTATAAAATAGTAAATAAATTAAAAAAAAATGTTTACCTAGATAAAAAACTACTACCTACTTAGTACACATGTAATAATTCAAAATTAACACGATTTACAAAACTTAAAAAAAAAAAATTGCAGTAGGTACAACATTCCCACAATTTATTAATTAATTTTAACTTGAAATTACTTTTAGTGCATACAAAAGACCTCCGACACAAAAATAATATTAATATTATAATAAATCGTAGCAACCCATATACATATATTATGTCACGCAGCTGGGCACGATTTATTTACGTTGGATCCTAGTTTTAGATCCCATTTTTTTAGGTATTAACGATGAATCCCATTTGCTATTTCAAATGAATCCCATGTTAAAAAGCCATGTGTAGGTACTGTACTATCAGAAGAAAAGTGTTTTAACTTTATCAAACATTAAAATGTGTTTGGCCCACCGAACATAAATGATTATTAATTATATATTAATAATACATAGGAAACATAAATGAAGTCATACTTTTCTTGCACACAACCATACTGATATAGGTCAGGTCAACTTTTTACACAAAATTCGAAACAGTCTTACAGAGATTTCTTATTTTTATTTCGTTGCAATACATATTTTATCCATTCCGTAAACAGTTTTGTCGTTGAAAGTACCTGCGGTTAGATTTTTTTAAGCATTTGGGATCCAATTAACAGAAATAGTTTTTGGGTTTCAACGACAATAAAACGTAATTACAAACCACATGTGGCCACCTGAACTTCTCAATAATAAGTATATTATTACGAATGGCGATTAGATAAATCTCAGGGTTGTTGAGCAACTACTAGGTACTAAGCAAATGTAATGTAGCAAATAAAAATGGTACAATTGAACTGATGATGAAGCCGGAAGGTAGGCAACCGAGCGCTATAATTTAATAATGTAATGTAGCCGTGTTTGGGCTTATTTTAATGCTCATGAGATGCACTTTAGCTGTAAATGATCAGATTTTATAAAAACCGTCCGTTCATCCGTTAGAATCACGAAAAAGCTCAAAATTGATGTCGGGAAGAAAAATGGGAGTAGGGTTTGTATGAAAGTTCTTCCTGTTTAAATACGTACTAGACTTGGGATTTAAGGGTTTTTTTAAATTCTACAAATTATGTGATTCAAGCATTGTCGGCTATATTCGTATTCAAATTTTATTTTTATTTTCTAGCGTTCCCTTGACACGCGATTCTATATGCATTTGGTATCAGGGGTTTGTAAATTTATTTATTTCATACTTTTTAAACTACCCGATCATTATCTGTCTATATCGCATACCTATTGAGACCATTCTAATTAGCCTAAACACGCTATATCTGCTGTTAATTGTTGAGGAGTTGATTTTGCAGCATCAGCTCAAGGTTAACATGCCATGGAAATATTATCGAAATAACAGTACACCCAATTCAAAATGAATTGGATTGGGGAAGTTAGTACAATCCCTTCATAAATACTTAGTCCTTAAACTCCTGAACACATATTCAAAAATTATAGCTTGTCATGCATTCAAACAAAAAACCACATTAAAGTCCGTTCACTCGTTTGAGAGCTATGATACCACGGACAGACCCAAGACACTCTTATTTTTGGGTCGGGGGTTTAAAACGTAATATTACGTTACAGTGACAAGGTACATATTATAGTGTTATCGATCTTCGGATTCGATCTCAGGGGCCGGGCCCCCCCTGGAAAAATAGTCTAGTTACGCCAATGATCGCGACTGTTAACAGTCGTTAGATCACGATAGAGGCCTAAATATGGGCGATCTCAATAACTCTGTTACCAGCCCCTCTAGACAAGTGGCATAAACGGTAGTCGAATCGAATAGAATCGAAAGTAAATGGATTGGACGTAAGTTTACGACAATTTATCGTAAACTTATGTCAAATTCTATACTTTTGCTGTCCATAATAAATAAAGAATCCATGAGTGGTCAAAAGAAAACTTGGCTGATTGTACCTTAATAAGAATAAGGTACAATTAGCTCAAGTTTCGCTATATTAATACACTGTGTACACCAAGTTCCAACATATAAACTGATTATTTAAAAGATTTATTTTATATAATATGTGCACCGGTTATTACAGTGGACAACGGATCTTAATCGTGTTATACATATTTTAAAGGTTTTAATACCTTTTGTTACCCGACGTTTCGGTCAAATGGGTCATAAGTGGACTATCCACACAAACACGTCGTGACTACAGTCCGGTGTACAAATCGTGAAAGTTGAAAAATGAATTAATATTATTCTTAAAACCTTATAAATTTATTAAGTCAATATTTAAGCTCATTTACAATTTAAAATGTTAAGTGTATGTTATTAAACTAAATCAGACTAAACTAAAATGGTGAAGTTATATAGGTATAATAGTAGTAAAAAGCTGACAAAATGTGTAAGAGCGTGAAAAATGTGTCTTGGGAAACGGAGACCCTAATGGGTGTACCACCCAAGTCAAAATGGGGAAACTTTGAGCCGAGGGCAGCTTTGTCCCATGTTGGATTGTTTGTGGCGCTAATGCTGTATACAGGTGGAGGAGGGTTGGTAAGTTTTTTATCGTCTTTTTTATACTACTTTTTAGGAAAATAAATAGTTAGATGAACATTGCACATGGAAGTTCCACATTGATAAAAAATTGCATTAAAATTAACCAGTTCGTTTTTATTTTAGAATAATAAATGCTTTTGCATTTAGACCTACCTCTTTAATGGTTTATCAAGCATATGTATGGTCAGTAATTCGGTATGGTATAATTATTAAGGGAAATTTTACTGAAGTATAAAAAATAATCGACATCACGAAAATTCATCGCGAGGAAAGACGGGGAAAGTAGTCTTGAGATGTGGTGACGCGTTTGTCTCGTGAGCCAATTAGAACTTTGCTTGACTAATTGACTGCCTGCTTAATGCTAGCTTCAGACGAGCAGCCTCGCAATGTCGATACTCGGTTGTACAATTTTTAAACTAGACCGGTGTGATTTGAAGACTATGCCGTTTACGTATATTTTTAAAATCTTTATTATAAGTACAGGATGAAGGAACAGAATTTATTCTTACCCATGTGAGTTTCTTCACAGGGTTTTCATCCACCGCTAGCAGAGAGAGGCATAACATTGTATAATAGGATAGGGCACCATACTAGCGTGCAAGCTCGACTGAGGAAGGATCTCCACCTTCAGAAGACTACAGCCAAATAACTACACGCAGCTTAGGGTTGTAGTAATGTTCCTGTGTGTGAGTACAGTGCGCTCATTTAGGGATGTGTTTTGAAAGAAATATATATACACCGTAGAAGGGGAACGCTCTCGGAAACGAAGACAGGTGATAGGGATAGTGATATCAAACAACTTAACCATAAAAAATACGCGTGAGCAGCGCCTATCGCGATATCTCCCACTTATCTCAGTCTATCATACTTACTAAGTTACTTATTTATTAAAAATAATTTTTACAAAAATAACCGACTTCAGTACGGCAAGTAGCAGAATTTTCAAAATCCTTACTTACTTCGTATTTTTTTTTTAAATAACCATAAATTGATAACCTACTCGTTTTTGAAGTCGGTTAAAAAGAAGGACTAATCACCAAAAGTTTTGTATTAATTTGTGTTTAAATAATATATTATTATTGTTCAGGCTCCGAGAGCGTTCCCCCTCCACCCAGTATATATTTTATTAATAGGTGAAATTTACATTGAGACTGCCTCCTGCGATCGAACTTGCACCTCATGTTTATAAGTTCTGTTACTTTCGCATTCAGCTTCCCATTGCTTTTTTTCTTTACTTTTCTTACATATTTTTTTAATGTTTATAACTTATACTTTGTATAACTTAAATTTTATTTATAACCAGCAGCATGTCTCGACTTCGCATGGGCGGACATTTATTAAGTTTTCGTATGGATCCCCTATTTTATTTTCAATAAAATATAGCCTATTTTATCCGCTGATAATGTAGCTTTCTAATAGTGAAGATTTTTTAAAATCAGTCTAGATGTTTTTGAGTTAAATGGTAACAACAAACAAAAAATCAAATCTTTCCTTTATAATGTTAGTTTAGATATCACTAAGATAGAAAACAAGCATACGGCTCGCTCAATGGTAAGTAGTTACCGTAGCTTTTGAACACTTATGTCAGAATTTTACTTGCACGTTGCGACTTGCAAACCATAAGTAACTATGATTACCATGGAATAAACATTTATTATTAAACAATTCAATGCCATTTTTCAATAAAGTAACATAAAAAAACTAACTTAAAAGATGTCCTGCAAACCATAAGTAACTATGATTACCATGGAATAAACATTAATTGTTATAAAATTAAATGCCATTTTTCAGTAAAGTAACATAAAAAAAACTAACTTAAAAGATGTCCTAAGTATATGAAATGTTATCTATGAAACTAATATTTTAATTATTGAGATATTAGTTAAAATATTATCCCTATTTGAAGCAATGCTGCGTTGTGTAAACAGTGTTTGAGTAAACAGATTTAAAAATTAATAAACTCATTCTCATAAAGACATATAGAGTTCATTTGAATTTTGATGTCCATAGATTGGTCGAAATTAGCCGTATCTCCAGCTGACTTGATCATTGGAATGAAAGGAGGAGACAATCGCCGGTTTACCAAGCTATCCCAATCTAGTCCTGTAAACCATTTATGTTTCTTTAAATCGAAAACTCCATCCTTAAGGTTACCATATCGCCTGGATATATCCACTTGAAGTATATGTCCAATTAAATTTTTTAATTCACTCGAGAAGTGAGACGGACATTTATACCTCCCAGCTACAATTTTTTCATAAATTTTCATTGGTTCTGGAGCAAAAAATGGTGGGTAACCAGCACTCATTTCATACAATAAAACGCCTAATGACCACCAGTCCGCGGACATTCCGTATCCTTTACTCAGAATAATTTCTGGAGCCAAATAATCTGGAGTACCACAAAGAGTCCAAGTTCTTCCAGTGATTAACTTACAAAATCCAAAATCGGTGACTTTTACATTTCCCGTTCTATCAAGTAAAATATTTTCTGGTTTAAGATCTCGATATACTAGGTCACAAGCATGCAAGTACTCAAAAGCAAGAATGATTTGACCACCGTAAAACTTGGCTGCAGATTCGGTAAACCTGCCCATTTTACGCAAGTGCGTTAACATTTCACCACCAATTATGAACGGCATTACAAAGTAAAGGTAAACATTGTCTTTGAAGAAATAATTCATATGAACAACAAAAGGGAAGTGAATGCTACACAATATTTTTTTTTCGTAGTAAGTATGCTCTATTTGTTTCAATTTATAAATTCTTTCTTTTTCTAATGCTTTCATTGCATGAAATCTATCCGATGCTTCATGCTTTACTAGAAAAACTGTTCCAAACGATCCCATTCCAATTACTTGGACTATTGAAAAATCACAAAGCTTTGCATTACTTTTCGATGGTTCTTTCCATTTTTCTAAAAATACTTTATGTAATGTTTTTAAATGTATCGCATATTTTTCTTGTTTTTCGGTATCATACCCGTTACCATCATCATTAATACTAAAATCACTGTCACCATCCTCTTTTTCCATAGTAGAGAACAATCCAAAACTCAACTATATGCACTATTTATAGATTTTTGTTTCCAATATAAACAAAATATATAACATTCAAAATATGTAAAATGTACTGCGATGCAAAATAACTTATCTAAATTCAATACTTGATCCCCTATGGTGATTGTATATTAGCCTAAGAATAACTGCCTAATCAGCTAAAATTTCCCCAATAGTGAATCTGTCATCATCAGTTTAGCCGGATGGAGTAGATTTTATGAAAAAAAATCTGAGTCTATGGCGTTGATTTACATAAGCATAGAAAAAAAACATCATAAGAAATAGAGTGACATCTTATTACAAGAGGGATATTTTTGAAACTTTTGAAAAGCAATTCCTAGATGGCACTGTATCTTCAGGACAGAAACTTTGTATTGTTTTAAAATTTTATTTTTACTAAGATTTCTGTATAGGTATATCTTTTTTATATACATGCATATCATCAAGCCCGTCTCCCAGTGGGGTAGGCAGAGACTATGGTATGCCAATAGCTTCGATCCAAACATACTTTCTTCGCCTCCTCTACATTCATCAACCTCTTCATGCATGAATGTACATTTTGGGCACTTTTAATTGGGCCCTTTTTTAGATCAAAAATTTGAATTCAGAAAATGTAATTTGCTGAAGTGAATCTGATGAAGAAGACCACAATGGGCATGCGAACTTCTCAATAATAAGTATTTAACGGATGTCGATTAGATAAGTCTCGATTAAGGTTTTTAAGCAACTATTACTAAGCAAATGTACCTAATTAAGAAAATTAAAATGGTACAATTGATATTAACTGATGATGAAGCCGGAAGGTAGGCAACGGAACTCCATAATTAAACAATGTAATCTAGCCGTGTTTGGGCTTCTTTGAATGGTCATGAGATGCACTTTCACTGTAAATGGTTAGATTAAAAAAAATGCATTTAAGGGAGGAAAAGTGAGATTAGAATTTGTATGAAAAATTATCCTGTTTTTTAAAATGTGTTTTTTTGTTAAAATTATGTTATTCTTCTTTCATCCATCCTTTCTAAATGTCCAAACCATCTTAACATCGCCCTTTTAACTTTTGTCACTACATCTTCTTTCAATCCCCATCGTTCTCTTATGTCACAGTTTTTTACTCTGTCTAGCATTCTGACTCCACACATATTCCTCAAAGCTCTCATTACCACTGCATTAATCTTGCTTTCATGCTTATTCTGCCATACCCATGATTCACTACTATACATCAATGTTGGCGTCAATACTCCCTGGATAATGGCAAGGCAAGCTTTGCTCGATATGTTTTTGCTTGCCAGGATCGAGTTAAGAGCACCTTTTATTTGGTTTCTCACTTTCACTCTTCTTTCAATATCTACTTCACATTTCCCATCTCTTGTAAACAAAGAACCTAAATACACAAATTCATTCACTTGCTCCAATTTTTCATCTTCTATCATTATCGGATACTTTTAAGATTCTGTCTTTATGAGAATCTGTCCTTATGCGAATAAAGGGCCCAACGCAGAGCGTTGACCGCTTTCGTGCTCGCTAGATTGCCAATGTCGCGAAAATGCAGAAAGTAAGAGAGATATGGCACCATAGTAGCGAGCAAGCCAGATTTGGGAACTCCACTTTACAGACTGAAGACCGCAGCCAAATAAATACATACAGTGGCAGCGTTGTAGCCGTGGTTCTGCGTGTGAGCACACGGCTCTAGCGCTTATTTAGGGATGCGTTTTGAAAGAAATGTTTTCCTATCCCAGGGATATCCATATTATAACCCTGGTGTAAAAAGAAAATGGGTTGGCAACACGCAAGTGGTTACCCCTTGCGTGTTGACAACCCATTTTTTTTATCTCAACTATGAGTTATCAAGTGATACCTAAATCTGGTATTGCAATTGCAACGTCCATAGGCTACGGTAACTGCTTAACATTAGGTGGGTCGTATGCTTGTTTACCACCAAATTAGTATAAAAATATATTTATAGGTAGGTAGGTACCCGCATCCAACATACTTTACTTTTGTTGGATGCGGGTACCTACCTAACTATAAATATATTTTATAACTTTTCATTGTTAAGTGTACATAAATAAAATTTGTTTATATACAGCTTAGCATATACCTATACTTGTTCTAATCAAATACTGATTATATAGTTTTGCGGAATAGATGTCATATTCGTATTCAACACCACTAAAGCCCCAAAACAGTATATTGACTTTTTGAAAAATTCACGTCCGCCATCTTTGATTTTGACATAGATCCTAATTACTTTACATTTAACTATTCTTGTTAAACACCCCCCGAAAACCCGAAGGTTCCGAACCTCGCACGAATACACTTTCTTTCATAACTATGCGAATTCCTCTTTTCTATTATAATAAATTAGACATTACTTGATTATTTTTTTAAGTCATGATTAAATTAATAATTGCTAATCAAACTGATAAAAAAATGTTTATTGACCCAAACCCACTGCCCGTACCTTACCTACTACATTGGTACTACATTGTGTGGTGTGGATTATGTTAGGAGAATTGTTGGGGAACAAAAAAACAATAATTAAATTGAATAATTGTATGCCGTAAAAGATTAAAATATTAGTTTGAAAATGTTGATCTATATCATTGTCCCCGTCACTGCGTGGCGTCATGTCCGTATTCGTATTCAACACCGGCCGGCTGATTTTCTAAGAAACAGCGATGGCAAACTGACAGTTGTGATTGCTCGGTGACGGCACAATCTATTGACTAAACGTCAAAAAGGCTCGGTTTTTGCTCGGAATACCGATTTTCAATCTGATAGCCAATTTTTTCGGTTTTCGCGGTGGCTCGGTTTTTGCTCTTACGGAATTACCCCTGCGGCATTCAAATATTCTTCAATTCATTTATTATTCAATTCTATTAATGAGCCAGGCCGTCCATCTTTATTAATATAATAAAGGTAAAGTTTGGATTTTGGGGGGTAATCTTTGAATCTACTGATCCGATTTTGAAAACTCTTTCACTAGTAGGAAACTACATTATGCCTGAATGATATGATCCATTTTCATCCAAGTGACTACGCTAGAGAAGCCATGGGTGGTAGCTAATTAATATTATCTATCATATAAAAATGAGTCGCTGAATGTGAAACCGATTTCGCTAATTCTTTTTTCGCTATGTTTGTTATTGTCAGGAGAAGGTTCTTATGTAAAAAATAAGAAAGTTGAGCTGAAAATAGTTTAACCCGGACGAAGTCGGGGTGGGCCACTAATTAATAAAGAAAATGTATCGTTATATATTTATGTTTATTAAAAGTTCAAATACCAAGATCGTGTTTGTGTACATAATAACAGTATAGCTTGTAATATTGCAATATTATACTCGTTATAGTATTGTTATAAACCAATTATATCATCGTCGTCATTACCTCAGCCGGCAGAGGTCCACACTTGGACATATGTAGGTCTTCCCCAAGAAATTCCACATTCTCTGACGTTGGAACTTCTTGAGCATCGGCTGCCCAAGCAATTACATATTAGTTCGTAACTTAAAACATAATGTACCTATACCTTATTATTGTATATCATGTAGGTACTTTAAACTAAAATTATATCCTTAGTAGTTTAAATTAACAAAATTAAAAATCAGCAAATTCTTTTTCAAAGAGGTTAACTGGGCTGTCTTTCAATCTTTCCTCAGCAAATACATCGAAATTAGTCGTATCTCCAGGTGACTTGACAAACGGAATTAATGGAGGTGGCAAGCGACTGTTTAACAAATTATCCCAAACAATTTCTTTAAACCATTTATGATTTTTGAAATCTAAAACCCCGTCCCTAAGGTTACCAAATCGCCTGGTTATATCTACTTGAAGAGTATGGTCGATTAAATCTTTTAATTCGTCTGTGAAATGAGTTGGACATTTATACTTCCCAGCTACGATTTTTTCATAAATTTTCATTGGGTTTAAGGCAAAAAATGGTGGGTGACCAGCACACATTTCAAACAACAAAATGCCAAGTGACCACCAGTCCGCAGACATTCCGTATCCTTTACTTAAAATAATTTCTGGAGCCAAATATTCTGGTGTTCCACAAAGGGTCCAAGTTCTTCCACGTATTAACTTACAGAATCCAAAATCAGTGATTTTAATGTATCCCGTTCTATCAAGTAAAATATTTTCTGGCTTAAGGTCACGATACACGAGTTCACATGAATGCAAGTACTCAAAAGCGAGAATGACTTGACCACCATAAAATTTTGATGCAGATTCGGTAAACTTTCCCGCTTTGCGCAAGTGCGTGAACATTTCACCTCCATTTATAAAAGGCAGAACATAGTAGAGATAGACATTGTCTTTAAAGAAAAACTTCATGTAAACTACAAAAGGGAAGTTAAGACTACATAGAATCTTTTTCTCGTAATAACTATGCTCAACTTGTTTCAGCTTTAAGACTTTTTCTTTTTCCAATGTTTTCATAGCAAAATAGTTACCTAATGTTGAGTGTTTTACTAGATACACTACTCCGAAGGCTCCAGTGCCAAGTATTTTTAATATTTCAAAATCAGATAGTTTTGCAGTATTGTCGACATCGGCTTTCCAGTTCTCTTTGAATTCTTCGCGTAATTCTTGTAAATATAATGCATATTGTGCCTGTTTGGGGCGGGAATACCCAGTCTCAACCATAATGTAACAAACCTGCAAATCTCCAAGTGTTAAATAGTGTGAAATTATTAAATAGAGTTTTAGTTCTGAAATAGTTACGTTAAAACACAAAAGGACGAAGGCATTTAAAATATTCACATCAATATTTCTTCTTTTTTCTTATGGCAAACAACCGACGGATGTCGACTATTTTTGCCAATGTCTAGTACTAAATTTTCTTCAAATAAAGGATCTTGATTTTCGTTGATTTTGGCTTGACCTATTTGATCAATCAGAACAATATTATAGGGTCGTTACTTCAAGATATTATCTTTTCTAAAAAAAAATAATTCTTCTTATATTTAAAATAATCCATATGCATTGACACATAAAAATAATATTATTTTTCTAAAATAAAGTGACAAGTATAATACCTACAAGGATTTCTACTATTACGATTTTGTCTATGCTCTACTCTACATTGTTCTTAGTAAGTGTGGTAATGCTACGTACACACCGGGCCATCGAACGCCAACGAATGGGTTCGTAAGTCCTGTGTGGACGATTTAGCAAACGGCAAAGATCGCTCGTTGGCGTGTGCCGGCGGTCCGAAGTCTGGCCACAACAAAGCTGCTGTGTCACTTTGTTCAAGCTGTGTTCACACAGAGCCAACTAACGCCAACGAATGGGTTCGTTGGTCCTGAGTGGACGGCTTTGTGCACTCCAACGATCGTTCGTTGGCATGTGGCGTGTGCGGGCGATCCGAAGCGTGGTGGCAATATCAAGGGATCTATTCAAATAAACGCACGAAATAAGTGTGCACGGTCACCGAATGATGAGATGAAGAGACGAATTAGAAATACTAAATAGTAAAGACGTCTGCACGCTTTGCTCTTTTTTTTCTTTCAGCGTACGTTCGTTGGCCTTTAGCGTCATTCAGTGGCCAAATTTAAATAATTGTAGGTGAGAATCTCACCTCACATAATTTAAATATTTCCCGCCGTACAGAAGGCGTGCACGTTTATTTTGGTAGTAGTAGGTTTAGTTTATAATAGAGATAGGGCACCATACTACTGAACAAGCCAAACTGGAAAAGCACGGTCATCATACAAAAGACCACAGCCAAATAATTACACACTGCGGTGCAGTCGTTTTCCTGGTGTGAGTACAGGTTCAGCTGTCCCGCTCTCATTTAGGGATGCGTTTTAAAACAAAACATATTCCTCTCCCAGGGATACTCCTACCTAAAAGCCGTGGTGTAAAAAAATGGGTTGGCAACACGCAAACGATAACTCTGGTATTGCAAGTGTCTGTAGGCTACGGTGACTGCTTAACACCAGGCCGACCGTGTGCTATTTGGCACGCAAGTAGATAAAAAAGTTTATTTTTATTATGGAGAAAACCAAAGACCGGTAATATAAATTATAATTATTTCGTCGTCGTCTATGATCAAATTGGGAAGGTACGCCGGAATAGGTGCCAACAAACGTTCGCTCGACAATAGGGTGTGTTTTGACGTATCTTCGAAGGCCTACGTGCGTTCGCGGCCAATGCCAGCGAATGTTCACTGGCCCGATGTGTACGCAGCAGTGAAGGCCAACAAGCGTGTGGCCGCCAACGCCAGATCGTTGGCGTTCGCAAAGCCAACACAGGACCAACAGCCACAGGACCAACGAACCCATCCGTTGGCATTCGTTGGCTCGATGTGTACGTAGCTTGATGTTGCCGCCACGCTCCGAATGAGCCACTTGCGAACGAACGATCGATGGCGTTCGCTAAGGACCAACATTCGTTAGTCTTTAGTTGGGTTCGTTGGTCCGGTGTGTATGCAGTATCATACTAGTGTTATTCGCGTTGCACGCTCATGCGCCGGGAAGACCGATACCAAAGCACTGTATGAGCATGTTTGTGTGCTCAGCTTGAGCAAGTGTCGTTCGGGACACATGCATAAATCTACCGTCGTATGCCTCGGGTGTCGTATGTCTATACGCGGCTTTAGGTATCGTAAGAAATGATTTCTGTACCGGTATCTAAACTATTTATCTATGAAAGTTAAACGGTGTCGGCGATCGGCATAAGCATGCGTACGGTCCTAAAAGATTTAGATACTGACCTCTAGCATTTTTAAGGTTATTTTAATAGGACTCTTGTATTTTCTATGCTGGTATATAACATGCTAGTATGATCACTAATAAACTTCTAAAATACACCTACCCATCACAATTCTTTTAGATGAAAAACTAAACATTTTTGAACACTTGACTGTTAAAATTGTCTGAGTATCACTAAAGAGAGAGGGATAAATGTATACTCAAATAGCGCAGGCGAAACGAAAGTGCAGACCGTGCTGACAAGGACAGGCGCTTACAGGGAGGTAGCAAGGGAAGCGGACGGGTGAATTCAATCATGTCAACCTAACGATTTTGACAGGTCCAAGTACGCAGTTATAAAAATTGGGTTATAATAAGTTTAATCTACTTGACATAAGGGATACTTAATTATTGTAATCTCATGTCGGACTAGTAAATACATGAGAACAATACTGTGTAACAACCAAAATGTATATCCTATTTATTTATATAAATTATTTACATTAAAAATCAGCGAATTCTTCCTCATAGAGGCAAACGGTGCTTTCTTTTTCGTCTATATCTACAACATATGTATCGAAATATTTTGTATCTCCAGGTGATGAGACGTCTGGAATGAAAGGAGCAGTCAAGCGACTGTTTAATAAATGATCCCAAACAATTCCCTCAAACCATTTATGATTTTTAAAATCTGATGCTCCACCAACAAGTGAACCGTAACGTTTGGTTGGTTCCGCTTGAAGAATATTTTCTAATAACTCCTTTATTTCTTTGGAGAAATGGCCTGGACATCTATACTTCCCAGATACAATCTTTTCATAAATGTTCATTGGATCTGCGGCATAGAATGGTGGATGACCGGCACACATTTCAAACAATAAAATTCCAAATGCCCACCAGTCTACGGACTTACCATATCCTTTACTCAGAATAGCTTCAGGAGCTAAATATTCTGGTGTGCCACAAAGAGTCCAAGTTCTATCACGTATCAACTTACAAAATCCAAAATCAGTGATTTTTATGTATCCCTTTCTATCAATTAAAATGTTTTCTGGTTTAAGATCACGATAGACAAGCTCACAAGCATGCAAGTACTCCAAAGCTAGAACGACTTGGCCACCGTAAAACTTTGATGTATTTTCGGTAAATTTGCCCATCTTGCGCAAGTGCATAAACATTTCACCACCATTTATAAAGGGCAGAACATAATAAAGATATACATTGTCTTTAAAGAAATACTTCATGTAAACAACAAAAGGAAAATTAAGACTACACAAAATCTTTTTTTCATAGTGACTCTGTGCAATTTGCTTCAGCTCAACTATTTTGACCTTTTCTAAAACCTTCATAGCATAATACTTATTGGTTAATATGTGTTTTACAAGATATACTACTCCAAAGGTTCCCGTGCCAATTATTTTCTGTCTGTCAAAATCAGTACTTTTTGCTGTCTTTTTATCAGATTGTACATCTTGCCATTCATCTTTAAATTCTTGTCGTAATATATGTAAATATATGTTATACTGTTTCTGCTCGGCACGGGAATAACCGCTATTTTTATCCATTTTCATGTACTTGCAAATCTTCTGTACGTACCGTATAATTTAAAAAGTTTAAGTAGTTTTTAAATAGTTACAATTACATAGAAAACAAGTACTTAGGCACTAACAATTTAAAAATATACTTTCAAATTTGCTACCATCCAGAATTATTCAAATTATTGAAGATATTCATATTAAATTAGTACTGTGCAATCCATACATTTGCCAAAACTGTTTTTGTCATTAACTTACTGTTATTCTGAAGTTTTGATAAGATGTTATAAAGTAATTAAAAAACTTCAAAATCTTTATGGTTTTAGGTAAAAAGTTCCACAAGAATAAGGTTGTTGGGTTTTAAAGTGTTGTAACTAAATAAAAAGATCTAAAATTGTTCAAATCTTGCTTAAAAGATAGCGTAAAAAGAAACATTATATTAAAAAAAAAAATCAAGACTAGTTTATTTTTTAAGTGTGTGGCGTTATCTATTAAACTGATAATATAAGAATGCCACACACAAGTAAAATGAAGTTGCAACATAGAAACTATAGATGACACTATTCCCAGAAACATGCAATTGTCTAAAGGTGGAGTCCCACGGCCCATGTTGTTATAGGCCGTGCCGTATCGTGCCACGCCTGTGGCTGCCTGTACAGGCGTCTCTCGCCGAACCGTTCCCACGGTGTGCCTCGGCCTGTGCCGGCCTGTCGTTACCGCCAGTCCAACATATTAAGTTATACGGAGCCGATGGCTGCATGTTCTTGCAGATTTGATATCACCAGGCCAGACTATCTCGACACCAGTTTATTATGTTGCATAAATTTTAGACAACATAATAAACGGCCGGCTAATTCTCTAAGAAACAGCGATGACAACTGACAGTTGTGATCGCAAAATTGACAGTTGTGATTGCTCGGGGACGGCACAATCTATTGACTAAACGTCAAAAAGGGCTCTTACGGAATACCGATTTTCAATCTGACAGATGGATTTTGCTCGGTTTTTGCGGTGGCTCGGTTTTTGCTCTTACGGAATACCACTGCGGGTGTCGAGAGTTCACTGTTCGCCCCGAACTGTCAACTCGCGACATGCTCACGGCTCATTTGGCTCATGCTCGTAATTAAAAATACTTTTTGTCTTAATTAGTAATTCTACAAAATTATTTAACGAACCGAGTGTCGTTCGATAATCCTTGCACCCACAAATTTTCTGACTGCGCCGCAACGATGTTGCTTGTGTGACTGTTTCTTTCACGTAAAATCTACTAAAAGGATCTAAACGAAATTTCGCATAGAGATAGATTATAGTTTAGCTTTAGACCGCTCCGTCCACTTGAATCCATTGAATAGATCCATTGATGAATCCAAGTAGACTTTCCACTAAACGTACTGCTACCAAAATAAACGTGCCCGCCTTATGTACAGTTGGAAATATTTAAATAATGTGAGGTGAGATTCTCAGAATGATGCCAAAGGTCAATGAACGTACGCTGAAAGAAAAAAAGCAAAGCGTGCAGACGTCTACTCTTTGGTCTTTCTCACGTCATGCGGCGGCCGTCCACACTGAATTCGATTGAATAGATCCTTTGATGTCGCCGCCTCGCTTCGAATCGCCGGCACACGCCAACGAACGATCCTTGGCGTTCGCAAAGCCGTCCACACAGGACTAACGAACCCCTTCGTTTGCGTTCATGGCCCGGTGTGTACGCAGCATTATAATACTTTATATATTTATTTCAAAAAACAAAGGCACAGTTTTGACAACTGTGCCTTTGTTTTTTGAAAAAAATATCCATTAACTAATATGTAGTTCCGTTTGTTTATTTTTACAATGATTGATAATATGTTATTTGCTTCTAGGAATCAAATTATACGCCATTTTACTTTATTTTTCTTTAGGCCAAGTTTACGTCCTTTTTGCAATAAATTTCGTTGATAGTGATATCAATAGCCTGCAATGTTAACATTTCGATATACATATGTTGCGGACTGCTCTAATGGCTGCGATTTCAAAATCCATTGAAATGCTTCTTTTTTAAGTGTGTGGCGTCATCTGTTAGACTGATATAAGAATGCCACACACAAGTAGAATGAAGTTGCAACATAGAAACTATAGATGACACTATTCCCAGAAACATGCGATTGTCTAAAGGTGGAGCCCCACGGATTATAAATCAGCGTATGAAACTATTTGGAGGAGCCAAGTTTCATTTCGACTTTTAAATGTCCGAGGGTCCATTCTTTTTCTTTTCTGTTTCTTTTAATAAAGATAACTCCCGCACTGGAAAACAAGCTCTGTGTCGCGGGGGACTTTACAAACATACAATTAACGGACACAAATTACACCCAGACTGAGAACAACTCTTTGTGGGTCCCAAGTTTTGTCCCGCGTGGGAATCGAACCCACAACCTCGTGCACAGCAGGCGCATACTGCGGCCACT
Organism: Trisateles emortualis; assembly: GCA_947095525.1. Classification (NCBI taxonomy): domain Eukaryota; kingdom Metazoa; phylum Arthropoda; class Insecta; order Lepidoptera; family Erebidae; genus Trisateles; species Trisateles emortualis. The sequence goes on along the minus strand of OX352736.1, from coordinate 7,471,416 downwards.
GGACTACCAAGGCAGTGATTTAAAATTGACTGGCATGATGGACTCAGGTGAAGGAAAATGAGGATTCAAGTGTATGAAGCGGTTTAGACTTTTATCATGATACCCGACATATACGCGGGCGGAGCCGTGGGCAACAGCTAGTATTATAATAAGATCGTTATTTTTTTACTGTTTATATTAATAACATTAAAACTCAGCAAACTCTTGCTCATAGAGGCAATCAGGGCTTACTTTATCCAAATCTGTCACATTAATAACATCGAAATATCGCGCATCTCCTGGTGACGAAACTTCTGGAATGAAAGGAGCAGGTAACCGACCGTTTAACAAACTATCCCAAATAATTGCTTTAAACCACTTATGATTTTTAAAATCTAAAACCCCACTCCTAAGGTTACCGTAACGCCTGGTTATATCTACTTCGAGAACATGTTTTAGTAAATCTTTTAATTCTTTTGAGAAGTGACTTGGACATGTGTACGACCCAACTACAATTTTTTCATATATTTTCATTGGGTCGGCAGCTGTGAATGGTGGTTGACCGGCAGTCATTTCAAACAATAAAACGCCTAATGACCACCAGTCCACGGTCTTTCCGTATCCCTTCATTAGAATAATTTCTGGAGCTAAATATTCTGGTGTACCACAAAGAGTCCAAGTTCTATCACGTATATACTTGCAAAATCCAAAATCGGTAATTTTTATATATCCCGTATTATCTATTAAAATATTTTCTGGCTTAAGATCACGATAGACTAGCTCGCAAGTATGCAAATACTCAAAAGCGAGGATGACTTGACCGCCATAAAACTTTGCTGTCGCTTCAGTAAACTTGTGCGACTTACGCAAGTGCTTAAACATTTCACCTCCATTTATAAACGGTAGTACTAAGTTAAGATATACATTATCCTTAAAAAAAAACTCCATGCGAATAACAAATTTAAAATTAAGACCACACAAAATCTTCTTTTCGTAATAAGTGTGGTCGATTTGTTTTAGCCGAATGATTCTTTGCTTTTCTAATCTCTTCATAGCATAAAAGTTGCCTGTTGCTATCTGTTTGACTAGATACACAACTCCAAAGGTGCCTGTGCCAAGTATTTGGTATCTCTCAAAATCTGATAGTTTTGCTATTCGTATATCAGAATCATCGTTCCAGGCGTTTACAAAATCTTGATGTAATTTTTCTAAATGTTTGTTGTATTGTTCCTGCTCGTAACGGGTAAAGCCGGTTTCTCTTTCTTCTTTACTGTAAGCTTCTACTTCCTCAGAGCCGAACATTGTTAAACGTTTGTAGATAGCATTAATTCCTAAATGTTTATGTTAATACACAAAAACACGTACATATGTCTTCAAAACTGTGATAGTACTTGGTTGCTTGGATGGAGCCGACGCTTTATATTCTTGTAATTATTACTTAAGTGTTTTTATCTCAGTAGATATACAATAACGAAAGCATTAACTTGCTATGATTCTGAGGCTTACAAACTAGAAACAATCAAGTAATTGTTATTACCAGATATTATTTATATGATAATTGACATAAAATATAGTAGGTAATTAAGTTTTTTTAGATAAAGTAAATAAATGCTTTATAGTTTTGTGAAAGAAGTTGCAATAGTTAATAGTAAAATTGAGGTTATTGGGGATAGGTACATTTAAAATATAAAAATCACATAAGTACTCTTAATAAAAAGATCACTTGATTTTCACTTAGATTAGGATTATAAAAAAAATCTCAGATTTTTTTTGGTACTACTTGGGTGGCAAACAAGCATACGGCTCGCCTGATGCCTAAGAATTGCCAACCCATTTTTTACACCAGGGTTTTTGGATAAAATATTCCTACGATATGAAAACGTTTCTTTCAAAACGAATTCCTAAAAAGAGCGCTGAAGACCTGTACTCACACACAGGAACACAACTACATCGCTTTTTGGAGTTATTTGGCTGTTTTCTGTAAGGCGGAGGCCTACTAGCGAACAAGCCAAACTAAGGAAGTTTGGCTTGTTTGCTAGTATGGTGCCCTACCTCACTTTGGACGCTAATACCTGCCAACGGCCGGGAGATCATTTGGCCACTGTCAATCTGCATAGGAATTAGAGGAAAGCAAATAATACAAACAATTGACGCACCGCTGAAATTGAGAAAAATAATATTTACTAAATAAGTACTTAGAGGCTTTATTGAAAACATAAAACGCCAATATTTTTTATACATATTATAATCAGCTAATATCGCTAAAATATTATCTAACAATTAAATTCAATAAATAAACGAGATATTTTTTCTACAAATATATTTTAGAGGTGACTTATATAAATATAGGTTTTGCATTATTTTTATATATATGTTTCGGAGACAGCTACATAATAATATATTGTTGTAAATATTGTGAAGAACAACATACTATATAATTGTTATCGTGAAATGAAACAGATTTTGCTAAAAAATTACGTCATCTCTTGTATCACATCACTATTATTTTTCCTGATAATGTAAGATAGGTAGGGTAGAATACAAGCGAGCAAGCCTTACAGGGGAAGGACTAACTACACACAGCAGTGTAGAAGTTCCTCTGAGTGAGTACGGGTTTTCAGTGCTGCGGATGCACTTTTAGCGAAATGTTTCCCTATTCCAAGAAAATTCAATCATAAAACCCAGGTTTATTGAAGTCAGTAAAAAATACATTTTGATGCATTATTCTAAAGTTGCATGCATCATTTTTTTATACTACTTAGGTGGCAAACAAGCTAATGGCATACCTAATAGTATGCAGTTTCGATTGCCTATCAGGTTGATACCTGGTTTCAATTGCCTATCTGGTTGATACTTTTAGTCGGTAACACGCAAATGATGATACCTTTGCTGATGATTCAGTAAAAAGTATCAACCAGATAGGGAATTGAAACCAGGTATCAACCTGATAGGCAATCGAAACTGCATACTATTAGGTATGCCATTCGCTTGTTTGCCACCTAAGTAGTATAAAAAAATGATGCATGCAACTTTAGAATGTTGCATCAAAATGTATTTTTAACCGACTTCAAAAAACTAGGAGGATCTCAATTGGGCTGTATGTTTTTTTGTATTTCTGTTACGCGGTCATTCCGCCAATTATGAATTGATGATTCTTTTTTCTTTGGTAGGTCATACTTCAGAGGTCTCATTTAAATACTATCTAGCGCGTAGCAGCACTTTTTGAGATAATCAAAATAAAAAAGTACCAAACAACCAACTGCAAAATATTTTTTTGAGGTGAAAACTTCTTTTAGCACGGTACGCTTATTTTTAGATGAGATAAAATCTCTGGATTCGCCACCGTTACGAGACGCAGCTTGACATATCCGAAAAATCTTTTTTGACTGTCATGTTATTAAAGCAAAGAGGCGATGCGTCTGATAAATAAAAAAAAACATTTATTGCTATAATTTTCGACTGTCACGTTATTTAAAGCAAAGAGGCGATATATGAATGTACATATAGCAGACCGCGAACGCGTCTAGATAAATTAAAGAAAACATTAATTGCTATAAAATTTTATCCCTATGAAAAAAAACCGACTTCAATAAACGAAATATGATTGAATACATTTTTATAATTAAACCCAGCAAAAAGTAAGTAGCGCGCGCAGTGTTGCAATATTTTGTCTAGAGATGACAATGGCAGGATACTATTTTACTGCAGTCTATGAGCGGACTCGATTTGCTGCGAATATTTAAAATGAATCACAATAGAGCTTTTAGGGTTCCGAAGTAAACAAGGCACTCTTATAGTTTTGCTAGGTCCGTCTGTCCGCAGCTTAGCTCAGAGACCCTTAGTACTAGAAAGTTGTAATTTGACACGAATATACATACTAGTCATGCCGACAATGTGGTAAAATGAAATCTTAGTATCACCTGTACATGTAAAGTGGGGATGTTTATTTTTTTTCTTAACTACCCCATAGAAGTCCAACACACAATGTTGGATTGAAAATATTGTAGGTTTGTTAAGACAGTTTTCTGATTGAGTGATTCGTTTGTGAAATATTAGGCTTTTAAGTGTCCCTCCCCCTGCCAGCCAAATGGTGTTTTTTTTTATACTACCAAGGTGGCAAACAAGCATACGGCCCGCCTGATGGTAAGCAGTTACCGTAGCCTATGGACGTTTGCAACACCAGGGGTGTCACTCACGCGTTGCCGACCCTTTAAAAACCTTGGTATTTCGAAATGTGAAAAAATATACGGTAGTAGTATGTATGACGACATTAAAAGGAAAACTATCACAGCTAAGTAGACTTCACAAGTTTACGAGTAATGTTAAATTGTTACCATTGTCCTATGTTTTGAGAAGTCTTGAGTGCTGAAACCATAGATACCTTATTCTTAGTCCGCATTATTGGGAATGGCAATTTCCGAACCCTACATTGTGCGTGACCCGACATGCACTTGGCCGGTTTTAATGTGTTTAGATCGATTTACATATCGAGTCGCATTATATTAAATCGATGTTTTCGTTGTCAAATATTAATAAGGTTTTATACACATACATGTATTTAAAGTTCAATTATCAAAAACGTCAACGTTTGAACTATGTAGTGACCCGGATAGTTATCTATTCCTTTTCTGACTCTACATAATACTATGTTCCACGACGAACATTTAATTTTTCGAGCATTCATTTTGAATGGTGTGCTATGTTACGTTTATTTACTGCCATGCTTTCTTTGGGTCGTAGCGTTAAGTATATCAAATACCTTTCTTAAGATAATTCATATCGAATGCAGCAATATTTTTTCAAATCCGACTGATAGTTTCAGAGATTATCGCATTCAAACAAAATCTGCCTCCTTATAATATAACTATGAAATTAAGTTTTAAGTGCAGAAAATATGGATATTTATGTTCAGCTCAACTATTTCTTTGGAAGTAGCCTTAGTCACTATGCCTTCACGCCTTTAGTGGGTGTAAGCGTAAGCATGCCAACCTAAAATCACTAGACTAGAAAACGTAAATGGCTAAGTTAATAAATAAATGAAGTAAAAAAGAAAAAAAAACATAATCTAGCCCACATACTACTCTCACTTTACATACTATATAAACTAAATATCCCATAAATACTAAACATGTTCAATAACATACAAGTACTTAATCTGAAAATGAAAGTTGTGGTTGCTGTATTTTGTAATTTAAAGTAAGAAGATCTTCAAAAAAAACTATGTTTCTATCAACGAACAATAATAATTAACGGAATAAACAATGGAGTAAAGGTTGCGGGGCAGCCGACGGACAATGTCAGCTTAAGACCAAATATTGTTCAAATCTTTAAAAGAGACCTATGTTCAGCACTGGAATTCTATCAATTAAATTATTATCATGTGAGGATGACATTATTATTCCAACTGTTGCTACACAATTTACGATAAGTAAGCCAAGTGTGAGGCCATCAAAGGTATAATATAATAAGTTTTAAGATCTTATCAAAGACTTTAATTCAAATTTCGGTTCTATGTTCGTGTATGTTATTATTTAAGTATTTTCATTGCTTCAAGATTAAGTGATTATTGCCAAGTACAGAAAATACTAGTACGTTAGTAATAAATAAATCTTTCAAAATATACTAACGTATGATCTGAATGCTTTATTCTCAAGAGCAATCTTGCCATAATGCTCGATAACGATGATAAAATACTTGTAATCCACAAAAATATTGCAATAAATATTAAGATTTTAACTTGGTTATACTATATAAAAAAATGGCAAAAGGATCCGAATCCATGTCCGGTACATACATATTTACGGATATAGGTTGTCACGAACTACTCGTATTACTAAACTCTATAGCATACCTAGTAGGTAATATAAAAAGTTTTTTATAAAGCACAGTTTATCTATTAGGCTGAGGGTTGTCAAAAGGTTAAGGTAAATCGTAGCTAAAATGAAAATAATGTCACTGCAACATGAGACATGTTTCGAAATGATGGTTTTTATATACATTTTATTTATTTTTCTGAGGTGAATTTATATTTGATTGCAGTTTTAAATGGGATATTTAGAAGAAGTTAATTGGTTATGGCCAAATCGTCATACACAGCCCAGAATCATCAAGATCATGTACGGTATCTGGATATGTTAAAAGAAGAATTTAATAAGAAATATCAAGATCCGCCACATACAGAGGCTACTCCTGAACAATTTGATATAATTAAAGCGATCGGTTGTGGTGGATATGGAGAAGTATTTTTAGTAAGAGACAAAAATACTTTTACTTATCACGCAATGAAAGTTGTTTCAAAAGAGCTTGTTGTTGAGAAAAAGCAGGTGAAGCATTTAATACTGGAGAAGAAAATTCTTGAGTGTTTACATTTTCCACTTACACTAACATTACACGCAAGTTTTAAAGACAATTTATACTTATATTTTGTGTTACCTTATCTTCCTGGTGGAGAAATGTTTACATATATTCAGAAATATGGTAGATTCTCTGATGATTTAGCGAAATTTTATGCAAGTCAAGTCATTTTAGCACTAGAGTACTTACATCATTGTCATGTTATTCACAGGGACATAAAACCAGAAAATATATTAATTGATACTACTGGATATATAAAAATATGTGATTTTGGATTTGGTAAAAAAATTAAGAATAAGACTTGGACACTCTGTGGGACACCTGAATATATGGCACCTGAAGTCATTATGTCGAAGGGTTACAATTATTCGGTTGACTGGTGGGCGCTAGGAGTATTAATATTTGAAATGGTAGCTGGAAATCCACCTTTTATTTCATCTGATCCTTCAAAACTATATGAAAAGATATTAGACGGTAACTATAAATGTCCTGATATCATGCAGATGGAGTGTAGAAATTTAATTAAAGGATTACTTCAACCAGATCCAACAAAACGATCACCGACCATAAAAGGTGGGGTTTTTGAAGTTAAAACTCATCTTTGGTTTGTTTCTTTAAACTGGGATGCAGTATTGAATCAGAGAGTTGATCCACCCTTCATTCCTGTTTATCCCTCTCCAGGTGATACAAGTAACTTTCCCGAGATAAATCAACCAATGCTTATGAAAGGTTCAAGGTGCCTATATGATAATGAGTTCGAGGACTTCTAAAATGCGTATTGGAATATAATTATGATTATTAAAGTTTTTAAGACGAATTCTAAGATAGTCTACATAAAAGATTGTAACTGCAGTAAGCGAACTATATAATTAAATGGAGACTACTCGATATAATAAATGGATTGGGTAAAAGAAAACTGTTCTTAATGTATAATATTATGAAACATTTATATAGACCATGTTTGGCTTAGCGCTTTGGCAAATGTGGTCGCTTGGCTTAATACCAATGCGCTGATTGATCCACTGAGGGTGTCTCTGATCCAAATGAAATAGATACGTAAAGAGCTGACGTCATATATCCCATAGACCATAACTGACTCTGACTGCCATAGCAATGCAAAAGCACACGAGCGTTTGCATCGCAAGAAAAAATTACATGGTCAGAAAATATAAATAAGTATTTTTTCATTTAGGATGATCTGAAATGATCTCTTGATTTGTTATTTTCAAACTTACCTAGGCTAATTAGGCTTTTAAACCTACAGCTGCCTGCTGCATTTCGGTTTAAAAAGTCAAAAATCAAATATGTATCTTTGGGACCAAAATAAATGGAAGTAGGTATGCAGATACGTAACGCTTGGGAATGTTGCGACTAATATTCCTCAGTTGTACAAGTCTCATCATTACCAAGCATTACGTATCAGTAAACTTTTGCTTCTTTTTATTTGTGTTGGCCTTTAGCGTTCGTGATCATGAAACTGCATTCCGGTTTGTAGGGCTGATGTAGCTTGCCTTACGATATTTTGTCACTCAATTCTGTCGTCTGTTGTACTCCTACAATATTCATCAGTTTTTAAATTCGATTTTTATTTTATATATTTGTATAATTAGTTGTAAGTATTTTTGAATATATCGTTTAAAAATTGTATAATTTTATAATTAAAATAGTAAATGTTGTTACAAAAATTATCAGATCGGTTTTTTTATTTTTTATTAATCTGAATTAAGGTTACAAAAAATATTAGGCTTATATTAAATAGCATCTCTTTATGTAATAAGTTAGTGGATAGAAACGTTAAAATGCGCAGGAAAAAGGCGAAATGACCGTTAGTAAAGCACTAAGCCTCACGTGTAGTTAATTGTTTGACCATGCTGACAAACCTTTAGCAATAGTGCCGGTCTACCATCATGAAGTGAAAATCGCGTGCACATGACGTATTGAGTATCACGGTATATCCTATGTCAGACACTCGTATGTCAGATGCATATGATTTTGATAGAGAATAAAGTTAGTGAAATGTCATACATGTAAGCCGTATTACACACATGTGAGTAATACAGCTTAGTAGTATAAAAACTCAGGGTCTGACTTCATCCGTAAAAATATTTTTAACGGAAAGATCTTGTAATTTTTTATATAATGAACGTAATCGCACCATGGATAAGTAGTCACAATAAGAATTTCTCTATGTGGTGATTTGTTGTTTAACCCAACGCATTATGGATGTTTTTATAAGAACGATAACACGAATTTTACGAAGCAAATTTAGTTATTTATAATCAGAACGACAGAAATACTACTTACACAGACTATTTAAAATAATAAGGGTTCTACCAGACATAGCGATCACGCGTCCAAGTGCTCCGCGTTCGCGTTCTGCGTTCGCTGTCTTGAATGATGTTATACAGATATGTCCACATAGATTGCGTTGTCGCCGCATCGGTCAAGTACAACGCAATACACCACAAGGAACATATGTAGAACGCGAACGCGGAACGCTTGAACGCGTGACCGCTCTCTGTTTCATAGAACCCTAAACCTTTCACTATGTCACCTCACAAAACTTTACGCATTCCGACAAAATCTTTTTCCATTCATCAACAAACTGATCCAGTCCAAGATTTAACTCCAGTAGCGCGTTGATACTCTAACATTCCCAGTAAGGGAGACATCGACTGTGCCGGCCCGTGGATATATGAGAATGCTTTTTATGGGCTCGTAGCTAAGTGTTTGCGGCGTGGATTGAGGGATCTGCATTGTTAAGCGAGTTTGCCACAGTCAGTCCGTTGACGTTGACGACGAGTTTCTGAAAACATAGCAAGACCCCTCCATGCCTCGGAAAGCACGAAAGCTCGTTGGTCCTGCGTCTGCTCTATCGGACTATGAGAGTGAAGGAATAATGAGTGCACTTGTGTTTGCACATACACTTTTGCACTATAATATGTCCTGCGTAGTTGGCCAATCTCCGTTGAGATCCTCCGTGACCGAAATCGGTCTGGACGACTTATTATTTTTATTAGGATGTTTTCTTCGCTCAGTGAGCAATTTCGGTCTTAGAGTTGACATCATATAATTAAATATCATTAACACTGCTAAAGTGTTAAAACTCTGAACAATAGCTAAAGCTGGTCGATACTAAGGTCATAGAGTTAAAGAGTTCTTTCATCATCATCATCTCAACCTATAATCGTCCGTCAGCTTCATTCAAATGACAGTTAGTTAGGAAGATGTTGTATGTAACGGCTTAGAATGAAGCTGACGTCACTCCAAGACGTAAAAAGCGGTGGTCAAATTCGAACTCCGGAGTAGCACAGTTGGTAGTGCGCTGGGCCAGAACCCGAGAGGCGCATGTTCGAATCCTGCTCCGGGCTCGTCTTTTTCCACATTGCTTTAATATTTATTATATACATATATGATATTCAGTGATAGTGAACGCGATTTTTTAAAAAAGATATTATTATATGTATTTTAAATGCAAACTTTAGATTGATGCATGTGGAAGACCCGATTTAATTGGCAAATCCTGTAATAGAATGTCTTTTTTCTCGATAACGTCGCATTCCTTTTATTAGGAATTAGCGGACCTGTCATCAAGAATCTTAACAGTGATTCGAGGAAGTCTTTGTTAATCCAAATGTAGATACTATCTTTCAGCATCGTATTTGTAGGAAAAGGAACCAAGCTACCAGTGGTTAGGGTTCCAGAGACGACAGGAACCTCCTCACAGCACTTGCTCAGAACCGCCTTTGCTTCAGGCCTACGATCCAACTGTTTAACGAGAGTCTTATCATATTATTATTATTTTTATATTCCTGGTAGGTACCCTATACACATTTTTCAATAAGGCAAATCGTTACAAAGAATAAAACAAAGTCATTTTCTGCTGTCCCGCTTAGATCTTCTAAACGCCGCAACGTATCTTGATACGGTTTTAATAAAGTATCATTTATAGGGAATATCTTCCGGAACATTTATATTTATGTAGAATACATGCATATTATAAATAAGGAACCTGAAGCGAAGCAAGGCGTGGCGGTTATTGGTTGTCTAGACGGCGTGGCGGCATTTCACAAAGCATCAAAGGCGTTGGCTCACTGTATGAAAGAAATTGAGACGCTGATAACTGCCAACGGCCTTGAGAATTAAATAGTCATTTAGTCACTATTTATTAAAAAACTTTATGCAAAATCGCACTCAGGCGGACTTAATGCCAAATGTATTCTCTACCAGTCGACCTTGGGTGATACAGAGATGAACATAGTAGGTGCACTCTAAAACAAATAAGTTTTGAAAAGACAAAGAAACAAATTTAAGATAGTAAGGATATAGATTCAAACAATATTTAAAAAAAAATGAATATATATGCTGTGGTATATATAAGATATAAAATTAATATACATACATAAATAAAATATATAAATATAAACAAAATTGTTATGAAAGTGTGAGACGTACTAATTCCGACGATTCATCAGCGAGGAGAGCCCGAACCTTCACCTTAAACGCATAGCTATTTGTAGCCATCCTGATATCAAGAGGGAGTACATTCCAGACTATCGATCTGCATAGGAATAAAGAAGAAGCAAATAATATAATCGAGACATCTTACAATAAAACTATAGACAAGTATATACAATAAAACTAAAACTATAGTAACAACCAAATTATATTTACACAATTTAAAAATAAATTCTAATTATAAAAAATACACAGAAAAGTAGGCGACGAAAAATTTCTTCGCGTCGATGTCTACTGAAAATATGCTTGGGAGACTGGCAGCATTGTCACGCTGATTGTCAATGCTTGTTCTCTGAGCTAAATATAAGCCAGCCTTTTGGTTACGTGAAGTGTCGATTGCTTCGATAAATCTTTAAAAAGACCACGAGCACTTGCACCCCACGGCCCAAGCGTTTTACCTCCAAACGGCTGAAAAACAAAATCTCCGATGAGATTACTCTGTATTTGCGCCACTTGAGAGTCTCTGCGGATGCAGCAGCAGCATCAAACTACCTACTGTGCTTGGAAGATGGCGGCGGATGGCGCTAGGGTGTCGACACATGTTGCGTCCCACACCAAAGGCCTACCCATCTTCCATGGCAGTAAAGACATACCATCAGGTCTCTTACCATTGTTGTGTACCAAACCATTAGGTTCTCGTACAGCTGGAACGCCAGCGGTGACAAAAGCACATCGGAGTATGTTATTTAGGTTAGTCTTGTCATTTAGTGTGCCAGGATATGTGGGCTGCACTCCTGCTGCATGACCGGCCGTGGAGTCCAAGGTTGTCGACTTCATCACAGCAACATGTATGAGGAAATAGATATTATTATTCTATTTTTTCTATATATGTATGTATTTAAATTTTTATGCATTATTTTTATGTATGGTATTTTTGATTAAATGTATTTTGGAGACTAGAACTATATTATCGTCAATATTGTAAAGAATAACATATATTATATAGTTTTTATTGTGATAAATGAAACAGATTTTGCCAAAAAATCATAAGTTAGGCTATTTTGATTTTATCAGATTCTTATGGTGTGGGTGTCTGTGGTAATAGTATAAGATTGACACTGAGCCCTGACGTTTACTTTCACCTTTATATGTCAGAACATAATCAGTCTCTCTATTTTCAGCCATAGAGTTTACTGTTACCTTTCTTAGCTTTATAATATTAGAACTGATAGTTTTCAGTGTCAAATACGCCTAATTCATATAATTTTATCTATGATTTTCTAGAAATCTAGACTATCCAAAATCCGAAACGTCCTAAGGGCGGTTTCAGAATGGTGTTTTTGTGCACGTAGTGTAGCAACAGTTTTTCTTTTTTTTGCTATGCTGGACAAATGTGAATAAGTAATTTTCAAACACATATCTCGTACGGTAAGCGTACACGCACTTATAATATTTTATTTTACGTGCACAGAACTTTTCTCCATATTTCTGCTGATTTTCATGCGAAGACGTCATTATAGGCTCATGCTAGTGCATTCGTAGCGCGTTTGAAAGTACACGCACTTTCAAACGCGCAAATAAAGCTAGCATAAAACACAAGTATGAAACCATCTTTAAACCTTTATTAGGCTTTACTCTTTGCCTAACCTAAAATTGAAATGAGTAGCTTGTGACATTCATCAGCTGCCATAAGAAAATAGATTTTAAAATTTGCCAAGCATTTCAAGAAGTTATAGTATAAATTGTGTAATAAAAGTGATGTTCAAAAAAAAGTAGGGGTATACAGAATAGTGACGTCAGGAGTAAATAACTAGGCTTTAACTATATTATTGGTATAATTTCAAAATCGTAAAAATTCTATTAATAATACAGGGTTCTCTAAAGCTGTTTGACTTCAGCATCAATAAATTAATTGACAGTGTCCTTATTGTAGACGCTATAATGGGCACATCTAGTCTGTTAACTAATGAAAGCAAGAAGATTATCCGGTAACAAGGAGGACAAGAAGGACACAGCGTATACTCACTCGCAGCAAGTGTCGCATACACGTTATTTAGATATTCTTAGACAAGACTTCGAAACTAAATTTAACACTTCAAGTGCGTACGAAAGATTACCTGAGGACTTTGATTTGATTCAAGCTCTTGGTGCTGGTGCATTTGGAACAGTATTTTTAGTTCGAGACAGGATAAAGTATACATATCATGCTATGAAATCTATTGAGAAACAGGCAGTTATATTAAAAAATACACTTAAAAATGTATTTTTAGAAAAGAAAATTTTACAAGCCTTAGCATTCCCTTTTGTAATCACTATGGATTGGACATGTAAAGATAATTGTTATGTATATTTCTTGCTGGCGTACGAAGTAGGTGGTGAATTATTCCACTTGCTCAGGAAACGTGGTACGTTTACAGAAGATTTAACACAATTTTACGCAGCCCAAGTGACGCTTGCTCTGGAATATCTTCACCATTGTAATGTCGTACACAGAGATATAAAGCCTGAAAATATATTGATCAGCCAATCAGGGTACTTAAAACTAAATGATTTTGGTATAAGCAAAGTCATAAAAAATAGGACTTTTACCCTATGTGGCACACCAGAGTACATAGCACCAGAAATTATATTATCAAAAGGCTATTCTTATGCTGTAGACTGGTGGGCGTTAGGCGTGTTTATATTTGAAATGTCTGCCGGTTACCCTCCATTTTATAGCACAGATCCGATGGCATTGTACGAGAAGGTTCTTTCAGGTGTATATAAATGTCCATCGACGGTATCAGGCAACTGCAGGTCGTTGTTAAAGCATCTTCTAGAAACAGACCCTTCTAAACGTTATGGGTCGCTTAAATCAGGAGTATACGATATAAAGAATCACAAGTGGTTTCATGAGATGGATTGGACTGAATTATTTCATCAAAGAAGAGAACCTCCATATGTCCCCGCTTGCAAAGATAACATTAATAACGCTGATACGCAAAATTTTCGTGTTATAGAAGAAACTAAACTTAAGACGTCACTTCAATGTCAATACGAAGAAGAATTTAAAAACTTTTAGATGTTGTACATGAATTTGTTTATATGAGTATATCTTTATTATAAGAAATAACATATTTATAGATTTTTATTATGCACTCACCTTAATATGGTAACTTTATTATGCAAAGGTATAAATGCTTACTTAGATTTATGAAACAGTGTGTTATTTTGCGTTTGTTTGACTTTTTTTTAATGTACAGGTTTTTCGTGCTTTGGAGTATCCAGCGGAAATGGCGAAGCAAGAGTATCATAGAGAGAGACTCCGCACAGAACGTTGGAACTTAATACGCTTCGTCTCTGAACGGAGCACTAATGGAACCGATAGTGATGGAGTAGAGAAAATCCTCAGTGATCATTTAGCTATCTACGAGAGAGTTAGTATACCGTTTTATATATTTTTTTATTTTGTAATATATTTTTACTCTGGTACGGTAATTATATTAAGTTGCTTCAACAGCTGTTACCCTCTCAACTTATTAAGCTAGAGTGATGACTTGGATTCTTTTGGATAGACAGTATCCTACTAATATTATAAACGCGAAAGTTTGTAGGTATGGATGGATGGATGGATGGATAGATGGATGTTACTCTTTCATATAAAAATTACTGAACGGATCTGGATGAAATTTGGCACAGAGATAGATTATGGTCTGGAATAACACGTATGCTACTTTTTACAGCGATAACCAACATCCACGCGGGCGGAGCCGCTGGCAACAACTAGTAGGAAATAAATACGTGAAATGGCATGAGAGGGTCTATGGCCTGCAGCGGGATAATATAGGATAAAATATAGGGTTATATTTTGTGCCTACTAGCAAAAAATCCGCAATTACAAAAACAAATCTATCCCACAGTCACAATATACACATTTTATTAGAATAAAAAGTAGCCTATGTGTACTTCTAGAATATAATCTTTCTCTGTGCCAAATTTCACCGGTTCGTTCATCTGGCGTGATTGGCTTACAAACATCCATTCATCCAAATGTTTTCGCAAATATACTTTTCGTATTTTTTTTTCTAAATCGCTTGCAAATTTTATGAAACTCGGCAACTGCCACTTATCTCAAGTTCTAGCGTAAGAATTATAAATTAGAACTGTTTATGTGGGACAGATGAGGTAATTTGCTCGGGTGGTAACAAGCGATCGGGAATATTTTTTTTGGGTGTCAAACATTATTTAGGCAGATAGAATTAAGAGGTAGCGGCTACCGTCACATAATGGGTCCATATATCGCTAGCTGCTGAGCTTCAAAAACTTTGCGCCTTTTCAAACCCATTTCAAAATCTGAAAAACAATTTTACCAAAGGAAACCAAAAAGAAGTGGAGGTCTTTCTCTAGTTTTTCTTGTTGTTCTATTTTTGCCAGTAAATTAAGCCATTTCCTGAATGGTCCATTTGTGTTTTTCAAATTTTGAAATGGTTTGGAAAGGCACCAGTTTTAACTTAATGTTTCGAGTAACGTCAATTGTGACCAACTACATATTTTACAACTACGCTGGATCTCATAATTATATATTTTAACATAATAGTAATAAAATTAATGTCTTCATTAATTTGTTTGAAGGTGTTGGAAGAAGCATCTTCAAGCGGCCTGGCCTTAGATGTGGAGAATAATTTTCCACCAACAGAAGAAAGATGGAGCATACTTCAAGCCGTTTTCTTCTCTTCTACTGTGCTCACTACAATAGGTGTGTAGGACCATGTAAGCATATTATGTACTTGCCAATAACTCAGCCAAGTAACTGGTCAGGATCAGCCTTTTAAAGAATTGATATAATGTGTTTTACTATGAGCAATAACCGCGCACATGTGCTACCAACTAACATCAAACTCATCTATCCCCGAGCGACTTTTGTTTTTCATATGGAATGCAACATCGTGCTTGGCGATGCAAGTATATACAGTCTTATCGCATTTACGCCATTGAACTAGAGTAAAAGTGATATATATAATGTTTACTTAGAAATGTACTCTGACATGGCGAAGCTTTGAAACCACTATTTTAAAGCTTGGTCGCGTCTGGATAATGAACTAGATAGAACTTGATATGGTGCTGTTATTTGACAGATACACCGCATCTTAATTTATTCGCAGGTCACTGTCTAGGATCGCTTCACAATCGCCTTCGCTTCGAATCGCCTACGTAGTAAGG
This sequence comes from Trisateles emortualis, assembly GCA_947095525.1. NCBI lineage: Eukaryota > Metazoa > Arthropoda > Insecta > Lepidoptera > Erebidae > Trisateles > Trisateles emortualis. The sequence goes on along the minus strand of OX352736.1, from coordinate 7,455,426 downwards.
CCATCATAATTTTAGTGTCTATAAATAGACACTGTTTACCTCTCTATTTTTATGTCCTGTGTATGTTCGAATAAAGGTTTCCCTTCTTCTTCGATTTCTTTTTTTACTAAGTAATTGTATGGCAAATCATCAGGTTTACAGTCATACAGTTACTTAGTAATAAAAGTATGAGAGATCTTTGCTTAAATGCCTATATTTTCCAGGTTATGGTAATATAGTTCCCGAGACATTCTGGGGCAGAGTATTTTGTATTGCGTACGCGCTTATCGGAATACCTTTGACGCTGACAGTGATTGCTGATTTGGGTCGTGTGTTTGCCACTGTAGTTTCAATTATAGGTAAACAGTTACCTGCGTTACCAAGTAAGTATAATTCATCAATTGGCATCATCATCATCTCAGCCAAAAGACATCCACTGCTGCCATTTCTGCACCACAAAGACAAGGTCAGGACCGAGTGCTGTGGAAGTCACAGATCTCTACCTACCCCTTTCCTTAGAAAAAGGTCGTGAAGCTATGTTATATTTAAATTTTCCCGTCTAAATAGATCTATCAGCATAGTACAGGCTGATTGATACTCGATGTGCTCGTTGAATGATAAAATGAAAATGAAAATAAAAAAAGTGTTTATTTGTGAGAAAAGATACATTTTACACTTTTTATACTTCTGCCAAACTGCACAGCAGTTTGTTGGCAGATGCAACTCTCTTGGCACAATACATTTTCTCCATTTAATTTAATGATTAAATAAATAATTATAACATAGGCATTACATAAACAAAAAGACAATTTAAATAATAAATAAATTAACTAATAAATATAAACATCATGGCAACATATTATGACCCTGCCAGAAAGCCTCCAGCAGGTACACCTCAACCTTTCTTTTAAATGATTTTTTCATCGAATCGTTGGGACTAAGAACTGCCTACATCGTCTGCCGTAGTAGTTGTTACAATATTACGATGAGGCCACTTGTTTTGGATCTCTAGTTGATGGGAAACAATTCATTGTAAAGGACCTGTAGGTCTCCTTTAAAAGATGACCTTAGATCGAGTTGATTGGAATATTACTCAGATGCTAGCCGTGTTGAATTTTGATACCTACTTTCGGTGACCATTTTTTACCCTTAACCCTTTTTAAGGGTAAAAAAATAATGTTGTATCAGAATGATGACTAAAAGGTTGTGGTTTAAATTCCATCTATTGTAGTTTATCATGCTCATGAATAGCAACAAAACAAACACCATTATAATTAGCTTCATTTATTAAACTGACTGAAAGAAAGAAACATTTATTCATTTTGAGACTGCCTTGGTGGTCCAGTGGCACTAACCAGTGGCCGCAGTATGCGCCTGCTGTGCACGAGGGTTCGATTCCCACACAGGACAAAACTTTGTGTGACCCACAAAGGGTTGTTCTGAGTCTGGGTGTAATTTGTGTCCGTTATTTGTATGTTTGTAAAGTCCCCCGCGACACAGAGCTTGTTCTCTAGTGCGGGAGATGTCTTTAAAAAAAAATGTATCGCACAAAAATACAATACAACCTTAAATATATAAATGAAGTGTAAGAGGTACACATACATAAGAACAAATATAAAAAAAAGAAAAAATAACTACCTACTTAACAAAAAGAAACATAATATGTGCGAGCCTGAATAGACTGCCATCTTAGCATAATGCTACAAACCTTTAAGTTTTTTTTTCTTTTTTTTAAAAAGACAACTCCCGCACTTGAGAACAAGCTCTGTGTCGCGGGGGACTTTACAAACATACAATTAACGGACACAAAGTTTAGCGCTGGTATTCTGAATGCGTAGTCATGCTGGCGTCTCTAGCGTAAACCATACATACAATATATTGCAGATGAATCTGTAGTTTAAGTACTTACCATTTACCTCTGCGTGGCGTATTTTGGGTTCAACCTATACAAAAAAACATCGCAACAGGATGTCTTTTGGCTGAGATGATGATGATGATAAAACAAACTTTCAATAAATTTTACCACAAATAGGTACTTATAATGTACTTGTTTCAGAATGCTGTAGTCGAGGTTTAGAGGCAAATCCCGCCGGCCAAAGATCATTATACGCTTTTGGAGCTGTGGGGTTTCTGTTCATATATTTGGCAGCAGGAGCATATTTGTTTAAAATGTGGGAAGATGACTGGACTTTCTACGATGGATTCTATTTTTGTTTCATTACTATGACTACTATTGGATTTGGTGACCTAGTACCTAGTGAGCAAAACAATGTATTTTATTAATATAATGAAGTAGTTAGATAATGGAGTCAGTATCAGTAAGTAAAGAATTAATTGCGCCTAGTATGTGGTAATACTATCACTAGCTATTATATTATATATAAGAGAGATAGGGCAGCATACTAGCGAGCAAGCCCGACTGGGGAAGGACCTCCACCTTACAGAAGACCACAGCCAAATAACTAAACACAGTGATGTAGTTGTGTTCCTGTGTGTGACCACAGTTCTCCAGCGCTCATTTAGGGATATGTTTTGAAAGAAACGTATTTCTATCCCAGGGATACTCCCATCATAAGGTCATGGTGTAAAAAAAAAATGTGTTGGCAACAAGCAAGTAATACTTCTGGTATTGCAAGCGTCCATAGGCTACGGTAACTGCTTAACATCAGGCGGGCCGTATGCTTGTTTGCCATCTAAGTTGTATAAAAAAAAAATACTGGACCTGGAAATTCCAGGCGAAATGCATATCTCTTCTTCTAAACGAGATGTGTGTGATACTCTTAGATTGACCGCACTAACTTCGCGATAAGTGTTGTGGGATCAATTCCCACACGGAGCAAAATTTTGTGTGATCCATAAATATTTGTTCCGAGTCTGGGTGTACTTTGTCTCCGTGATTTGTATGTTTGTAAAGTCTATCGTAATACAGGGCTTGATAAAAAAAAATAACATAAGGTATTTTTAACTTGCATGAATGATTATACTTATATTTCTAATAACATTTGGGTTTTTTAATTCTATTATGTATTTTCCAGAACGCCCCAAGTATATGTTACTATGTACACTGTATATTTTAATCGGTTTGGCGCTAACGTCGACTATTATTGAGTTGGTGAGACGGCAGTACGCAAGGTCTTGGCAACAATTGCGGGCGCTTTCCGGTCCATTAGCAGACACGCTGAGAAGATTGGGCGACGCTGGCAGGGGAGTCGACGTATCTGCATTGCACACTGATTTACGAAAAGTGCTCACTGTAGTAAGTATCTCATTCATTTGTGTTGTTTAATTTTGATATACAATTTGCATTTAATGTAGTTTTTTTTAGAAAATAGGACAATATACATATATGAGATACTTGTGTTTTGAGAATTGGATCCTCTGATATTAATATTTTCCAGTAACTTTTTTTATAAAGTTGCGTCGTTCTTACCTACCAGGGCAGTATTGTAACATTTTGATGTTCGTGACTTTTTAGTTACGTAATTTTTTATATGACAATTATATAATGACATAAAATCAAAATGGTTCATTATATCTTTACTAAGTATAATTTAAATGCATATATTTCAAGGCTACTTAACTGTTATGTTGATTGCTGTTAGTCGATACTATAAACATGCATTCCTTCTACAAACGTCGTGATTGATTGACATCTGTTTGAAGAAGCAAAAAGTACTCACGTGGGCATGTTAGTATAAACAAGTATAAGCAAACATTGTAAAGATTTCAGTGTCTATAACCGCAAAAGATACATTTTTCTGTAATAATAAATGATGTTGTTTCAAGAGCGATGTAATTTTCTTGAAGTTTTGACTGCCGCCATTCATTTCTCATTCACGATGTTTATTTAGGTCGACGCGATACTTTAATATCATTTGTTTGATGGAATTTGTACTTAATACTTTTAGTTGATTAACTTAGATTTTGAGAATTTGGCTATGTAGGGTTTATAATATAAAAAAAAAAATAGTAGTTAGGTATGTATGTATATGTGTTTTATGTGTATGTGTTGTTTGTGCTTGTGTATAGTATTGTGTTTGTGTAAATAATATGTCTACTTATAATATATAGGTAGTAATTAGGTACATATTCGATTCATTCGTGTCGATCATCATTCAATGTTGACCGGCAGTGAAAAAAATAATTCTCATTATTTTTAAGTATTAGTTCGTAGCATGTAACATCTCTATGTAAGTATATCAGATATATCGAAATTTAGGCCAAAAAAGTAAGAACTTCCTTTTTTCCCTTCCCCTTCTCTGCTCTATTAAAGAGCTGCCATTTGATAGTGTAGAGGAAGCCTTTGTACGGAAGTCGAAAATAATGGGTTTCTATAAGGTTTTTAGCATGTAATTTTGTTGATTGTATATTAGCAGTATTGGTAATATCATTATTTTACAGAAAAGCTATACCGGCTCGGACACAATGGTAAAACCTAAGACTACTATAACAACTCCCAAGGTATTTCGCCAGATATCAACAAAATAACTATATTTCTGGCTTTTTGGGATCATTCACAATAAATGGCATTTGTATTATTTAGCTTGCAGTTTACTTTAAGCCAGCAAATATTATGCGACATTACTTTTACGAAATATGCCTACACTTGCATCATTATCATGCCTACGCTATAATGGCTATAAGTATAAAAGGTGCACTTAAGTGTAATAACAGGGTAAAAGATAGTAATGGCAGAGTACTGATGAATATTCGGAAGTCAGGGAATGCTTTTTGTGAAACAAACAAACGAAGACGTTGTTATTAGTGTAATTATCACGCATTGTGGCAATATCTGGCATGCTCTGGATAACTGATTAGATTTGTACCATCACCTTTTGCACCGTTAAGGGCCTTGACAGCCATCAGTGTCGGTCGATTATATGGGAACTCATTCTCACAAAAAATCTGATATTGATCAAGTATCAGGTCGTTAAGTCATGTCAAATTGGTAGCTATTAAGTACATTATAATACTCAGATCACATATAGAAAGAATATTTGCGCAAAATATTTACGTATCTACAGATATATAACAACGTAGTAGTACCGTATCAACTTAGTTCTGACATTTTCTAAAAGTATTTTCTAAAAAAGTCTATACATATTATTATCGCTTGTTGTCGCAGACAGCTATTGGTTGATTTGATGGTTAGTGTTACCACTAACCATCAAATCAACCAATAGCTCATAGACGTCGGCAGGGGAAAGTCGCTGGGTAGCAGCAACTTTCCCCTGCCGAAATAAATTCTGTAAACATGAACTTTCTTTAAACTTCATTTAAACAAAGACATATTGTGTGTAACATCGTAGCTAATGGTACTCGTACTTTAATTTCGCTGTCAATATTTACGCAAATATACTGAATGTGGCGCTGGTATCTATACTAATAATAAAATTTGTAACCAACCGATGTCTGTACATTATAGATATTGAAGAAAAAAATAATATATATTTATTAGAGCAACAGAAGCCAAAATAACAATTTTTGTACAAGATAAAGCGGTAATCAGACAATATTATATAGGTAGCAGGTAACGACATGTACAATAGAGCTTGCAAAACCACACCGAAGCAGCTTCAATGTCGCAGGATTACCTACACCCTTTTAGTTTTAGTGCCCAATAAAATTCATGTTGCGTACGGTAATGCTTGCCTTCTTTTCTAATGCTTTTACTCGAAACAAAAAAGGAATTGCTTCTTCAATATTGAAAAAGTACATATTAACATCTATATTAACACTTTGAAGGACAGTGAACGCCTATAGACGTCATGACAATAAAACATCTATTGTGTCTACGTTACTGTCCGTGAAAGTGTTAAGTACGTGTGGCATAAAAAGCTTAAAAAAAATTACTGATTGACCCAAAATGCATCAAAGTATGTTAATTTTAAAACTGTGCATCGATTATTTAGCCCACATCAGTCGTTCATACGAGTACATACATACCTCCATAGACTTATGCCTCTTTCCTAGCGGTGTGGGTGACTTTATACAACTTAGGTGATAAACAAGCATACGGCTGAGATAATGGTAAGCAGTTACCGTAGCCTATGGACGCTTGTAATACAAGAAGTGTCTCTCGTGTTTATTTATTTTATTTATTTGGTACAGACACAGACTACAGATCAAAAAGTACATAAATTTAGTTTACAGCATATAAATTTAAATTTGTGTGTTGCCAACCCATTTTTTTTTTACAAAATGCTGCTCTAAATGAGCGCTGGAGACCTGAACTCACACACAGAAACATAACTACAACGCTATGGCAGTAATTTGGCTATGGTCTTATGTAAGCTGGAGGTCCTTCCCTGGTCGGGATTGCTCGCTTTTATAGTGCCTTCTCTTACTGTTTTACACTGCTGTAAATGTGTGTGTGTAAATGCATATTGGACAAATATTTTATTTTATAGTCATTCTGTACTTTGATGCAGTTTATGTGTCCATCAGTGTATTTATAAAACAAACAACCTTTTATTGATTGTTTTCGTAACTAATTGTTTACTCATTGAACTCGCTCATTTTATACCCACGTCAGAAGTTTGAGAGGAAAAGGTAAGGCGTTATCATGGAGCATCCATTATATTGGATTTAAAACTTATAAACTACTAGTGGTCGCCCGCGACTTCGTCCGCGTAGTAATTTGGAATATTTTCCCCGATTTTGCAACATATCTCACTACTGCTCCGCTCCTATTGATCATAGCGTGATGTTATATAGCCTATAGCCTTCTTGGATAAATGCACTATTCAACAATATAAGAATTTTTCAAATCGAACCAGTACTTTCTGAGATTAGCACGTTTAAACAAACAAACAAACTCTTCAGCTCCATAATATTATTATAGATTATATTGTTTATTATAACAACAGGATTGTTGGTCTAGGAGTCGGTAAGTGAGACTGTAAATCATGAAGTAAGGGTCGGTACCAAAATAGATATTAGGATTTTCGGTCGAAAAAAATTACACTAGATGCCCAAAGTAGAAATTGCCGAAGATTATTTCGCCGTACTTGGAAAGCCGTTGGTCCTGCGCTTGATCTCTCTTTGGCCGTGTTGTAATGCGCTTCCATTAAACTATGAGTCTTTTTCTTCTATCGTTTGGTCAGTGGTCAACCTCTTGACAGAGTTATTTAGATCGCCCATATTTAGGCATCTGTCGTGATTTAACGACTTCTAACAGACGGGGCCGATATTTAGCGTGCTCTTCGAAGCACATAGACGCTGAACTACGATAGTAATGTTATAGAGAGTGCAGCTCTCTGTTTCCGCACACACTTATGCACTCTTAGAACAATTACATGGTATTTATAATATGGCCGCCGTGACCGAAATCATTTTGAAAGTCATAATCTTTTATACTTCGTAATGTACATGTGTTTCAAACGTGCGCAGTGCCGTCGAAAATATCAGTATCGAATTTTACAGTTCACGAGATGAATGTCTTGGTGTATTTTTATAGTTTCCGATCTAGTGGTCATAAAAACTGTAACTATTATAACGTTGCGTCAGTGACCTTCACTCCGAAGTTACGAGAGTTGGTCGCTATGTTGACCCGATATTGTTTTTCAACTTGTTTGAGTTTTTCCTCATACGATAACTGTGAGTTATTGGCGTGATTTATATTGACGACGGTCCTGATATCTAAAAGTTTATTATTAAATTATGGATGTTTACCTATCTTCTTCTCTATCGGTATCACTCTTGACAGAGTGGTCGTGGTCATCACTTTAGGTGTTAGTGGCAAGCTTAACAACGCGCCGCCACTCTTCTCTGATGGCCGCCTTCCTCGTACATTCATGCAGTGATGATGAGCCATTTACTGCCGCTTTTATTTGGTCAGTCCACCTCATAGGCGACCTTTCACGTGGCCTGGTACCCTCAACCTTTCCCTGGACCACAAGTCGCTCAATAGCCACCTCCCCTCGGCGACATACGTGACCAAAAAAGGTGAGGATACGAGACTGTACCAAAGATGACAAACGCTGCTTGATGCCGAGTTCACGAAGTATAGATTTACCTATATTCCATTATAATATTCAAACGATAAGAAGAAGATTATTAGGAACGCAAAAGCTTGTGCGGATGTATGGATGTGTGTTACTACTTCACGAAGAAACTATCAAAACTTAGGAATATGCCTAAATGTCGCCCATGGTTACTCCCGCGTGGATATCGGTTATCGCGATAACCAAGAAACCTTCTACCGATAACAAAAGTATTCTATGTCCTTTCCCAGTAAACCACCTATATCTATGTCGAATTTTATTAAGATCCGTTCAGCTGTCGTTAAAACAGTTGACAGACAAACAATGCTCCTTCATTATATTAGTAGTGATAGGAATGGGACAGCTTACACATGGTCTTTCGAATCCAAACTAGGACGAGTCTGTAGGTAGTCACTATTGCAACCAGAGAACTGATAAACATACTTATATATCAAACTAAGGGTCGTCTGCGGACGACGCCTGGTAATAAGGAACGTGCATTTCCCCGATTTTGCAACATATCTCACTACTGCTTCGCTCCTATTGATCATAGCGTGATGTTATATAGCCTATAGCCTTCCTGGAATAAATGCACTATTCAACAAAAAAATATATTTTCAAATCGAATCAGTACTTTCTGAGACCAAACAAACAAACTCTAAAGAGTTTACATAAAGCTAAAGCTTTATGTAATACTAGTGGACCTGGCAGACGTCGGCGTCGTCCTGCCTGAAAAAGCTGAAATACCGACAGCAGCGACACCTACCGGGTCCAATTGTGAATCTAAACTATCCAGGGATATACGTATAGAAACATATCTACCCGAACACACTCACAAAATTTCATCAAAATCGGTCCAGCCGTCTAGGAGGAGTTCAGTGACATACACACGCACACAAGAAATATGTTTAAAAAGATTAGTATAGATTAAACCCAGATACTATAAAGAATCGAGCTCACCGCATAAATATTTGCATGTACTTGCCTTTTGCCTATCGCCTATGTATCGATCGCCCTTTGCGTTCAACTGTCCGCAGCAGGATAAATACGTTATGCAATGCCCTCATCGGCTGTTACAATATAGAAAACCACTATTAGCCGACTTCAGCTAATAAAACCATTGCTATTAAAAAATCCACATAAAGCTATAATGCATCATAAGTGGTTACATACATTGTAACTATTGCTATTTGTATTACACGAATAGAAATGGCATCATAATAGAATTAAACTATATTTGTATTTGTAGACCACTCAACATAAAACGTTAAGAAGAAAATCTAAATATATATACTTCTTCTTAGCGTATCGATAGCAATTTAAATTGTATTAGTCCAGAACTCTGTTAGCGGCTCAAAACGTAAATCGTTCGAGTGAGAAAGAGAGACGGAGCTTTACACGCTATAGCGTGTAAAGCTCCGTCTCTCTTTCTCACTGAGAGACAATTCAGAATGAGAGACAATTCTAAGAGACGGAGCTTTACACGCTATAGCGTGTAAAGCTCCGTCTCTCTTTCTCACTGAGAGACAATTCAGAATGAGAGACAATTCTAAGAGACGGAGCTTTACACGCTATAGCGTGTAAAGCTCCGTCTCTCTTTCTCAAAGGGACGGAACTATATATAGTTCCGTCCCTTTTTCTCACTGGAACGACACGTTTTAATACATCATAGTAAGCAACCAGGTTGGAATTGTCTATGAATCCCCCCACCTGAGCAGGTTTTCGTTGTTTCGAACAACCTGAGTCCGAAATCTATTCCAGGTCAGCCAAAGTAACTCCAGTTGAGAGATTTTCGAAGGATGAGAATGGGATGGGTAGAGAAGCACTTCATACAACTATATTATTGGTATAGGCGAAATTTTAAAGTAGTTTGAATAGAATCAGTAATACATTCGAGTAAAATAGTGGTTGCTATAGTACAGGCTCTGCCTAGTTTAGGATCTTGTCCCACATTATTATTATATTCGGTATAACATTTGTTTTAAACTGTAATTAATCAGGCTTACTGTTAGTCATTAATTTCTTTTAGTGGCGATTAAGCTTGTTCTTTTTATTTTTTCTTTAGAAGGGTTTATGATTTACATACTTTTTTCGTTGGTTTTATACTATACTCGTAAAAATGCAAATGCTACGCGCCACATTAGCCTTGTTAACGTCTTTCATCTAATACATCTTGTTTGTTATAGGTAACTATGCCAAGATTTGCTGGTGGCAATGCTATATCGGATAAACGAAGGTTGGAGTGGGAAGCAGCTGTAGAGGCTGTCATCAGAGACATCACAGAGCCAGTATCAACTCAGAAACCTCCTATAGTTCAAATTGTTATATACGAGTCTTCAGTGTAGCTAGACTAAATGTTTTATAATAATTAAGGAGTTTATCTACAATTTTATTATAAGAGCAAATCAGTAGACGGGTTATATGGTTTCCAAAAGTGGCAGACGTTAAAAGGTGAGCCATAGATTTTCCACACCGCACAGGTACTGTGACGTTTAAAATTTGAGGATGAAGATGAATGTAAATGATTATTATTATTATCGTTTGGTTAGTGACCAACCTGGTGACAGAGTTATTTAGATCACCCATATTTAGGCCTCTGTCATGATCTAACGACTGTTGACAATCGGGACCGACTTTTAACGTGCCCTCCGAAGCACGGAGACGCTCAGATGAAATACCACTATGCGGTCACCCATCGCTTATGATTAAATCAATCTTAAAAATGGCTAATCAAATAATCAATTTTATTTTCTTTCATTTTCATTGATCTTTATCTCCATTATGTCTAATGTCACAGTAACCTTGCTTTATGAAAAATACTTTTATTAGCAACAGTATATCGTCAAAACATTTAAGGGCTCTGTAGACTGCAGACTTTCTGTCCTGGCCGATGATTTAGTAAGATTCTTAATCAGTATAGAAACATAAACTAGAGCACACTTAACGACCAATATTCACACTGATTAAGCAACCGACTAAACTATCAGGGACTTTAAGTCTGAACTTTGCAGTGAACTTATATGTCGACCAGATTAACTGAAAATGTCGTATTTTTAAACACAGTAAGTATCTTTGTATTTCGTATACTTAACCTCCCTACCTCTTTTTCTTTTATAATAAATTCCTTGGCCTAAATATTTTGTACATTGTTCACGCACAAATGCCAATTCATCAATAATGAAATGCTTCCATTAATGCTGTTATTTCAAATTATACTTACGTAGTTTGATCATGGCCGTTGTTTCCGCGTGTTATTAAAGCGTTTGCGTCAAAGTTCAAGGTTAGTTACCCTTGTTCGCTTGAATTAAAATACTCAATAATAAACCGCTAATATACTGCCTCGTTAAGAATACTGAGAGGGCAAGCGCGAGCTATGTTATGCATGCAACACCCACAGGAATGTTAAGCTGTGTACACACTTTTGAACATAAAAACTCGCAAAAGACAACGTCAGCAATGGACAATGCATGATGTTTTTAGCATTATAAGTCACAGTTACTATCTATTATAAAACTGACCGTTTCATTTATAAACTACGGTTTTTTTTGCATCTATTCAAATGCAACTCATGCAAAAACGATACAGCTAGAAGCTGTCAACATGCAATTGTGTTTGAGCGCATATGTATTGTTGCAGTATCGTATTTGATATACACACATCTATACAAAAAGTCGTAGCGTGTAGCACTGGAAGGACAAGAGGTCAAGTCCGCTTCTCCAAGAAGCTCTAATCCAAAAAGATCAAACGAAAGAGCTCTGGTATGAACAGGAACGGGTATAAAACTTTCAAGGTATTTTTATTTAGCTGCATCCCTCTCTTATCTTCTCATTTATCTTATATTCAAATGTGTGTATACGGCTTTATGTGGTTATGATCGTGTGCCAACATTAAAAAAAAGAAGTGATGTGATGTTTATATTTTAGTTTTGTCCGTTTGTTAAGAATGACTCGTTATGACCAGCGGCATATTGTCTAGACAAGAAGTGTGATGAATAAATTTATTTTTATTTTATACGTTAGTTTATAGTTGAGTATATATAGTGATATTTGTTTGATTGTATTGTTTAAAGGCAGCACTGTGTATTGTTTGGGACCCATTAAATAGAGTAATAATATCTTAACAATATTGTTATTTGATAATGAGTTGGCTTCGTAATTATATACCTATTTAATACTAGCGACCTTACGGAATACCGATTTTCTATCTGACAGCCAGATTTTGCTCCGATTTTCAATCTGACAGCCAGATATTGCTCCGTTTTCTGGGTCGTCGATTTTCGCTCTTACGGAATACCCCTGCCGGACAGACGTCACATGGGTGCAATTTACTACCAAAGAAAATAAAAAGTGCTTGCGTAAAAAAAAAAAATTGTGAGATTTTCACACAAATATAGGTACCATCCAAATTTTCTTTCTTAAGTCATACTCCATCGTACACGAGCTACCAAAGAATTAGATTTAAAATTTATTTGTATTATTTACAAAACAGTTACAATTAAATAAGAACTTATTAAAATACTGCCAGTTCATCATCAGAAATATTGATTTATATATAAATACTAATGTCATAAGTTGCGAATTTTGTAAGTTTGTGCAGGATATTTGTGGAACCACTGCACTTATTTGAAAAAAATCTTTCACAATTTAAAATGTACACTGTTCTAGATTGTCATAAGCCAAAAAAGTAGCCACTTTTTACATAACAAGCTGCAGGTAAGCGCTAGTTAAAAATCAAACCAGTTTTATTATGACTAAATATTTTTCAGAGGTTGAACATAGAAACATACTATTGAAACGCGATGAGACACGATGAAACGTCAGAAGTTGTCCAATCCAATGTTGTCCAATCGTGATATTTTTTACTAGCAGTTACCTGCGGCTACGTCCACGCCGATGTCCGTTATCGATATAAAAAGTATCTTATGTCCTTCCTCAAGATACCATATATCTCCTTGCCAAATTTCATTAAGACACGCAAGTGATAGTAGTAGGTATTACAAGCGTCCATTGGCTACGGTAACTGCTAATCATCAGGCGGGCCGTATGCTTGTTTGCCACCCAAATAAAAAAAAACATTGACGACGTGTATGTGAAAATAGCTAAATAAATAACCTTTGATGTTTAATAACTGTACTTATAGCCGCAGCATGACAGCCACCCAATATACTTAAACACCGAGGAAAAGGCCGCATTCTCGTTTAGAAAAGTGCCAGAACCTTTATATGTATATACTGGTAATATGTAGATGGGGAAATGCGATTATTACTGCCTAATGTATTTGGGATCGCGTTGTTAGTATATAAAAAGTAACGATGCAAAGAATATTATTGTATTTAGAACTACCTGATTTAAGATACTGAGTATAGCTGAACATATTATTCTTGTTATATTTACGTTATTGTGGCCCAAAACACTTGAAGGTACTTAGCTATGTAGGTTTTGTAATTTGACCCAATTTTGTAAAATTTTGTGATACTTCTTATAAATTTCGTAAAACAACAAGATATTTTTTTATTGATTACTATGTACAATAAACAAACCTAAACATGGCCAACGCCGGTTAATTAGCGCTTGAAAAAAGGTTATAATTTTAAAATGTCTAAATGTACCATATTTGTTAAAAAAAACACCCTAATTAATCTAGCTTTCAATAAAAATAATATGTAAAACGGTCTATCCGTTTGAAAGCTATCAAGCCACTAATAACATAAGTTGTTTATCGACATTGAGGCAAATATTAGACCCAGATCAAAAAATAAAAGTTCCTTAAGAATTGTAGCATTAAGGGCCACCGCAAACTATAGACTTAAATAGGCCGATAGACTTTAGTCGGACGTTAAATCAGTAAGAAGAAATTACATAATAATACATTTAATTTTCATAATTAGGAACCTTAAATAGGAAACTAGCATGAAGAATTCATCAAGAAGTTATAAGGTTTTTAAAGAGTCGGCAACGCGATACCCCCTAGTGTTGCAAGCGTCTATAGGGCACGGTAACTGCTTAGGCAGGCCATATGCTTCTTTATCTCCTTAGCAGCATAATAACACCGACTAAACTCTAGGCCAATAAAAAGTCTGCAGTATGCGTGGGCTATTAAAGCTGGAGCTTAAATTGATGTCACTCATCCGTCGAGTGGGACGTTAACGGCTATGTGTGTGTATATTTACTAATGCTATGAACAGATGGCCATTTATCTTTGTCTTCACAAAATCGTTCGAAAAGACATTAATTGTTTAAATTTGTACACAAGGCATACTGCTATGGTTTTATCACGTCCTATAGTAGTGTAAGAGTTTTGGCAGATATAGATACGAGTAAGTTTGTAATTACATGATGCCAGTCTTGCCATTTTGTATAATCCGCCAGCAAAATAATGGTTGTAATTTTTTAAGTAATTTGTTATACAATAAAATACTAAAGCAGATTTCATAATTTGTCAATAAATTATTTGCATTTAATAAAAGTGTTTTATTTACTGACATTATGTGTCCTAATTTATAGGTATTTTAAGTGGACTATGATAGACTTATTATATTGATATGTCACAAAAATTGTCCATGTGGTGACGGATTAAGAATACAAATGTCACCACCCATTCCATCCCGAGGGTGTCGTAAGAGTCGACTAAGGGAGTAAGTCAGGCAGACAATATCTGCACACTGCAAGAGAGGAAAACTGAAATACCAATCCGTCTGGCCAGCGTGGTATAGTAGGCTAATATCCTTCCAGATGTATGGCGGAGACGTTTATGGGTTAGGATGACGATGATGGTACATAAATTATAATGAATATTCACTCTAGCTTGTACACTGTTTAACTACCATAATAGTAATAATCCAGTGTATAGATAGGAGACTGTGTATATGCTTCTGCGGGCTCGTCAATAGTCGGTCCTTACCCTGTTAATAATATCATTAGATGACTTGCCATGCCACCGGGTTGCTGGTGGCCGAAAGCAGCAAAATATACCAAGACAGTAGTAGTAACCTTAAAAACTATTTTTATATACAAGCCAGATATTTTTCTTAGGCATTCACATAAATAGACATTCCACAAAAAACAGCGTAATATATTGACACATTTATCACATCATTGCACTCAAACATCTTCAATAAATTCTCAGCAGTCAGTGGTGTACCAATATTCGACTGCTAATTTTATAGCTAATGAAATATATCGCAATGTTTGTATGGCGTATAATAATTTATGGTGTAAACATTTCGTAAGTCGATACTGAATGGTGTTGATAGTTTATATAAAATACACTGTTGTAAATAAAATGGTTTTGTTAATAATAATAATATAGTTCTTCATTGAGAGTTTAGTGATTAGAGATTAATGTATGCTTTTGTTTTATGCTTTTTCTATATATTGTTTTTGATATGCGCGATAGTAAGATAAAATATTTTGGTGCTTTAAATGGTACAATTGCGGAATTCAGGCTGATACTAAGCAAATGTTCTTCGTCCTAAAATTTAATAAATGCGATTAAAGAAATGTAGGGCATCATACAAGCGAATAAGCCCGACTGGGGAAGGACAGAAGACTATAGCTAAATAACTAAACACAGCGGTGAGTAAGTCACTCCTGCGGGTGAGTAAGAGTCTCTAGTGCTCGTTTCGCTTCAACAAGACCTGTGTCGCGGGGTAATTTACAAACATAACGACAATTCACGGATATGAAGTACACCCAGCCTCGGATTAACTATCCGTGGGACACAAAGATATTTGTATCGTGTAGGAATCAAACCCTACAACACTTGCTATGGTGTTAGTGGCGATTACTAATGCAGTGAGGTCTTCAATGTGTCTATACCTTCAGTGTACCTTATCAATTTGTGAGATGAAATTCATTTTCCTTTAGGGAAAATCAAACAAATAGATTTGTGCCTTATATGCAAAACTGACACGTTTACGTGTACCCTTTTAGATTGGCGGAAGAAATTTTGTTTTCTCTTTGTTGACACTGCAGTAAAATATGTAGGTATACTGATCTGAACAGTGTCCCATTGCTATTCCACATCAGACTCAAAATCAGAACATATTTATTTGTGAAATTGAGATTTAAGTTCTCTATGCCATATCACAAGGACATACAAATCAATCAAAAAAATATTAAAAGCAACACAATAAACGAACTTACTTTAATAACAGTAAGTTTGTATAAGAAAATATTAAAGAAAAAAAATATTACTAGCTGACCCGGCGAACATAGTACCGCCATTTTTTTTTCTTGAATATTTTCTCATACAAACATTGTTCTGACAATAAAAAACACAAATAAGGATTATTTAATTTGGTGCAGTCGATTGAAAGTTATGCGCGTACATAAAATTGGTGAGGATTTCATTTTTATTTACCTATATAGATATCAACCGATGGACAAGGTCAGCTCAGGACCGAACGATGCGGAAAACCTTGGGGGAGGTCTATGTCCAGCAGTGGACGTCTTATGGCTGAGATGGATATAGATATTGAAAAAAATATTATAAATTGAAATAAAGTATCGGATCTTCAAAGATAATACTTACAATTTTACTATTATTACTTTATAGAATTTCAACGTAGGACAAAAGTCGCAGAATTGAAGTTGCCTTATTAAAGTCTCTGCCTAGTTGGTATTGTCCCAAGGTACTTTATGAACTTTTATCGAGTGTTATGAAATAAAAAAGCATTATACATACAGCACACTCCATCACTTAGTAACCGTCTAATGAATACTCAGAAGAGACACGACGGTTAGCAGGCATCTTGATAAATTGCACTTAGACGAATCGTATAAGTAATAGGTAAGTGATTTTCCATCCATTTAGTACGAGAAAAGACGAGTTGAAAGCTATTTTCTGCATTAAAGAATATTTCTTGCATCACGGGTGTACAAACATTGAAATCACGAACTCAGTGTACAGTATGTAAACAGATAAGGTACCAGGATCAGGATCTATATGGATTGATAATTTGACTATATGCATTTTAACCTAAGACGCATTCAATATAATTATTGCTTGGGGATGCACTAGGCAAGTTTATAAGTTATTTTTAACGCTGATATTGTTACTTATATACAATAAATATTTATAAAAGTAGCAGTAATTATGTATTTAAGGAACGGTCGGTTACAATATTAGTTTGAGTTGTATGGGTCCTAAATCGTATATAATAAAAATAAATATATCAATTTAAACTTTGGCCTGGAACGCGCGAGTAATGGTCCTGACATTGTTTTCTGGTAACATTAACGTCTAGGTAACATTAACTACTGACCATAATATTAGAAGTCGCCAAATTTACTAAACAGCACCCAGAAATATTTCAACAGGCTAAAGATGTTACCCAGAGAACTAATATTAGAAAACCAAACAGACTAGTTGTTGACACAATCCCTAGAACCAATAGAATGCAAAACAATTGTTATAACATGTGTATAAGGATATATAACAAAATCCCTGAGCCTATTAAGGAATTGCCTTACAATAAATATGTAGCTGCACTTAGTTGTTGGCTGTTGGAAAATACCTTTTACACGGTGAAGGAATTTCTAACAAAAATTAATTAAATGTTTCTGTATATGATAGAGATAGACTAATAGTCCTCTAGACCGATTTCGGTCACAGCAGCCAATTTTAATAGAGTTTAACCTACTAGACAAGTGTGTGCGCAAACACAGGTAAACTCTTTATTCCTGTAATCTCATAAACTGGTCGGATGGCAATGCTACACAAGTCACAACCGGAGAAAGATCAGGTGTAGATCAATGGCTTTACCTACGCATTTTCAGAGGCCCAAATGTGTTTTGTAGTGGAAATTTATTAAGTTTTTGTTAGGATCCCGTAATTTAAAAAAAAAATATATATATAGCCTAAGTTTCCCCTTTGATAATTTAGCCTAATGGTGAATGATTTTTTTAAATCGGTCCAGTAGTTTTTTAATTTGATTCGTTACAAACAAAAATACAAATCTTTCCTCTTTATAATATTAGTGTAGATCTAGATTTACGGGCTCGCCGCGGCAAGCTTGCTTACCTTACAAATCTAACAACCCGCGTGGCTATTACTACGAATTTCTCGAAACTGATGTCGATTCATCATCCGTGTCACGGCACCACACAAATTGTCACATTCACTGAATGGGGTCATAAAGCAAGCAAATTGTAAGGGCGCGGTGTGAATCGTAACATCAAATCTGAATGCCAGCTTTGTCATTTTGACAAATTGTGTCACACCCTAACCAAAGCCGGCCGACAACATAAATTCGCTACATTTATTAAACCCAATTCTACGGATGAAGGAAGCAGTGTGTACTGAGCAACCTGTATCGTTTTCAAAATAGTATAAGAAATAACATACATGGCAATGTATATAATGTTATTTCTTCCTTTGGGAAACAGTCGTCAGTCTTAACAACTGTTTCCTGAAGGGCTATATAGAGACTTCGAATTTCCACTTGTTAAGATCTTTTCACACTATTCATCTATATTCAAGAGGATATTAAAATACCCGGCAAAGCTTCCGGGAACTTTGAATATTACCTAAGTACTTGGTCGATGTACATATATTCACATAGGGCGATCCCAACCAATATTTATATTAATTTTCTTTATTATTCTTCTTACACCAATCCTTTCCATTCCCTTATCAACTTTGTCTTTACATATTTTTTCAATCCACATAATTTTTCTAGTGTTTATTTCCCTTCGGCCGTCTACAGAACCGGAGTTTCAGAACTGGTTCCGATCGCGGCTTTTAAATTACTTGTACGGAACTGGTTCCGATCGCGGCTTTTAAATTATTTGTACGGAACTGGTTCCGATCGAGGCTATTAATTTACTTGTACAGAACTGCTGGACCTCTTTACCGAAAAACGTTTAGGATTGCCGTGATTGTTTATTTTGCATTTTCTCCATGGAAGAAACTCTTTTTGATATGTCACTGGTTGATAAGATGTATAAATCAAACCATTATCTGTCAAATAATCTTATGACAACTGTATTATTGATAATAAAGTGCAAATAGGTCAACGAATGCATATTAATTGTTAGAAGTGTTTATTTCTGTTGCTTTCTGCTTACACTTATCATTGAAATGTCATTAAGAGAAGTTGAATTTATTTCAACGCGAAGAGGAGGTACTGCCCTTTTACATCAAGGTCGCAAATATCATCGCAAAAAAAAATACACAGAAGGTGATACAATATTCCTATGTTCCAATTACACCTATGGGTGCAAAGGGAGTATTAATTTAAACGAGAAGAACGAAGTGGTTCATGGTAAAACTAAAGCACATAATACGGAATGTATGCCAAACGAAGCCCAAAATAAAGTATTCAAGGAACTTGACAAGCTTAAAGACAAAACTGGCACAAATTTCGATTCCATACAAAAACAATACGACGAGATGGTTTACAATCTAGAAACTGAGAGCGTGCACTTACTGGCGGAAATACCGTCTTTTGAAAATAAAAAAACAGGTCTATTTAATAACCGCAACAAAATATTGGGTGTGCCCAAAATGCGTTTTTCGTCATCTGCTGAAGTATCAGTTCCAAAAAAGTTTCAAGAGTTCTTGCTAGCTGACTACAATAGTGAAAGTGATGGAAAAAGAATACTTATATTCTGTCGTCAAGATGTCAGATCCATCGTTAGAAGCTTCAGACATATATTGTGCGATGGCACTTTCAAATCCTGCCCAAAGGTTTTTAGGCAGTTATATTCAATCCATGGTTATAAAGAGAATAATGAATCTGTGACTCCGATATTTTTTTGTTTACTACCTGATAAAAGCCAAAAAACTTATGAGATTGTATTCCAACTCATTAAATCAGTCTTTCCTGACTGGAAGCCATTGAAAGCAACAATGGACTACGAAACGGCTGCAATGAAAGCGATGGTCAAAGTATATAAAGGCATCGAAGTTAAAGGATGCTATTTTCATTACAATAGATGCCTATTTCGAAAGGCTAAAAAATTAAAAATTTCGACACCTGTTAAGCAACGGCACGTGTCACGATGTGCTGGAATTGCCCGTTTGCCACCGGAACTCACAGCAAGTGGTATCAAGTATGTAATGGGTAAGAGTCCGTCTGGTGCAGATATTAAAAAAATTAACGCTTATTTTAAAACGCAATGGCTACAGAAAACTGACTTCAACAAAATTTGCTGTTGCAGCAAAGAGCAACTACGAACCACAAATAATGTTGAAGGATGGCACAGCCGAATCAATCGTTACATCGGAAAAAAAGACACGACAATTGCAAATTTATTGGATGTATTGATCAAAGAGACGAAAATTACTAATATTTACAAATCTAAATCTAAAAAAACGAAAATCTATCTTGAAATTGACCAAGAAATTAATAATGCACTTAACGATCTAAGTAATGGCTTAATAACTGTGGGCCACTGCGTTGAGCTAATTTCCCCTTATTCGTTTAAATTTTGAGATCAATTATTAGGATAATTTAAGTTTATTAGGTTAATAAAGAGGATATTTTAAGTTAATTTGTGAACAATTTTTACTTGCTAACTTAGAACAGAAATAGATATATTCGAGTTTTTACTTTATAGTTGTTTGATTTATTGCTAATATACCTACTATATTAATGGTTTTAAATGGGTTGACTTTTAATCAATTTTCACGTAATTGCGGTTCAAGGCAAGTTCAAGCGTGGCCATACATATTACAATTCAGACTGCACTGTGTCTTTACTTCAGTTCCGTTCACGGCTGATGGAGTACGATGATTACTCGATCAGAACCAGTTCCGTACAAATAATTTAAAAGCCGCGATCGGAACCAGTTCCGTACAAGTAATTTAAAAGCCGCGATCGGAACCAGTTCTGAAACTCCGGTTCTGTAGACGGCCGAAGGGGTTTATTTATAAAGTATAATAAAAATAGCAACCCATCGTTGTCCTACTACTGGGCAGAGGTCTCTACTCCTCTATCAAGAGAGAGAGAGAGGGTATAATTCACACTAATTCGGGTTTGAATAACGTTCAAATAGTATGATTTAGTATGAACAAAATTTATTAATTACGCAAGCAGTGTACAGATTCATTCGCGGCTAAATATAGAAAAAGACATTTGTCAAAGTCAAACTTGTCCAACTGTAAGATTAGTCGAAATTTTTTCAGAATTCCTTACGTTCTTCTCGAGTGATTCGTATTGTCATCTGGCGTGAACTTCGCCCGAGCAAAGTAATACACCTATACTTTAAATTTCTTCACAGGAAATTTGTTCTAGTTTTGTAGAGGAAAGAGTTCAAATTCTTTTGTAGAAATAAACTTGATTTCATTTTAAATGTATTTACTGTGTAATACTACTCTCAACGCTTCGTCAATAACGGCTGGCATATTATTTGGTTTCAATGTCTAGTTGAACATTAATATATACCTATTCGAAGGACTTGTCAAATTACATTGTGTTATTTCTCTGTTATATTTAATAACTGTTGATGAAGAAACAAACCGGTATTAAAATATTATTTTGTACAGTTTTTATTGAAAAAAAAATGCAGAAAAATTGTGGTTATTAGATGATTCGCTGGTAGAAAACTCAATATTGAGTTATGTTCACTATTATGATGCCCTACTCCTTTTACTTTTTATTATCAATAAGGCGCTTATATCCAGGTACCAGTACCTGGATATAAGCGCCTTATTGATAATATAGTTATAAAGTTTACCGAACAACCAGTTGTTCGGTAAACTTTAAGCCGGTAAAGCTACCACGGGTGCGGTTACCCTATAGATTGGTGACTGCATAGAGGTATTTCGTCTGAGTGTTTCCGTGCTTCACGTGAAATGGTAAAAGTCTCCTAGATCTCGACAGTTAACAGTCGTCATGGCAAAGACTAGACTTGACACGCTTTAAACAAAACTCTGTCTTCACTGGATAAAATAAATAAATCCTTACTAATATTATAAATGTGAAAGTTTGTAAGAATGGATGGATGGATGGATGAATGGATGTTTGTTACTCTTTCACGTAAAACTACTGAACGGATCCGGATGAAATGTGGCACACAGATAGATTATGGTCTGGAATAACACATAGGCTACTTTTTGCAGCGATAACCGATATCCACGCGGGCGGAGCCGCGGGCAACAGCTAGTGTATTATAATTCCACAATCTAAGGCACTCTTTCATAGAGTGAAGATTTCTTTACACTGACATAGTTCTTTCACTTTAGATATTTGAATATATTGAAAGTCATAAAAACGTAATTTATATCAAAAGGCTAGTAAAACGTTTTGCCCGCCATTTCAGTCGCGTGGAATATCATCATCAATCACAACATCGATAATACGGCAAACATCATACGAGTAATAAATAGCCAGCGATATACATATATATATATAAACTTTTTACTTATTATACACTAGCGCGTCCCGGCTTTGTACGGGTGGACATTTATTTAGTTTTCGTAGGAGTTCCTTAATTTGTTTTAGAATAAAATAATATAGCCTATGTCACTCGCTGATAGTGTAGCTTTCTAATAGTGAAAGCACTTTTAAAATCGGTACAGTAGTTTTTAGTTAAATCGTAACGAACAAACAAAACAATCTTTCCCCTTATAATATTAGTTTAGATTTTGTACTTATCATTTATTATATTTTAACTGCTTCGTTATCTGTTGATCACAAGGATACGGGTTCGATTCCCAGCTTGGATCAAAAATATATATTGGGATTTTCTGACAAGAACTTTATAATAGATGCCTGAGGTTGTTAAATTGGCGGTGTTTATACTCCTTGTCTCGAAAAGCACATAAAGCCGTTGGTTCTACTCCTAATCTCTCTCAATGAGTGCAGGACTATAAGCGTCTCAAAAAAGAATTGAAAAGAAAATACATGTTGCACCGACACGGCCAAAAATAATGTTTATCCTGGGACAAGCATTATTTTTTTTCTTCTGTACGTTTTGACGGATTATATTGTTGCGGACCAAAACAAAGCCTCATTGACTGCATTGTCGAAGGCAGCCATCAAGTCCTCCTGTGTGCAGGTGTTAGGGCATGCAGAGCACGATATAATATAATTATTTAAAGACACAGTAATTAAACATGTACTTTGTAAAAGCTTCTAGAAAATGAATAATAGTATTATGATAGATTTCCTATTCTCGGTGAACACTATGCGTAAGCGTCAGTTTCAGTTGTCTAGTAAATATTCATAAAATCAATATTGGAACGTTGAATGAGGAACCGACAGGAAGTGACTCACTGACATCACCGTAACAACAGTCGCATTATACATAAATAGAATTGATGCGCCAAATACATTATTGTACCTATTGCTTATTTAAACAATTCGATAGACAGTTAAAATTGTACGTATGATTCTAGAACATAGATGTGATATATGAACAGACAAAATAGGTGTTCTTGTGTGGTGTCGCGTAGCTCACTCGATCGCTACCGCGATTTATTCTCCATTGTCGGTTAGCAGGAGCCATGGGATGGGAATCTACCTTATGATGTTGTGACGTAGTTTTCTTTCACCGTTAGCAGATAGTAAGTCATTCGAATAATATGAAGAAATTCCACGAAGCGAACTTCATTGGTTTGACCGGATGATTACCATCGCCTTTTTTCTCTTATTTATTCTTTATGATTTGTTTTATGTAAATATGTACTTATCTACTTACTTAATTATATTTTTAGTTTAAATATTATTGTTCGTATCTTTACATTGAAAATCTATAGATATGTATAACGACTAGATACCTACTTACCAACATAACAGCCGAGGTTTCTGCAGAAACACAAAAAATTACTTTAAGCGATTACGAAGTCTAGGCATGAGATTACTTGATACAAAAAAAAGGAATACAACGTGCCTATCAAACCCATTACAGCCCAATTCTTTAGAGTACAAAGTAGGTAGGTATATATAAGTAGATAGAGAAAAAGCTACCATTTAATTTTGTGTCATTGGGGCATTGTCCCCTTCATCACGGTTATCCCCCTGCATTTAAGGAAAATATCCGGGATGTTAAAAGGCTTACGAGGGGACATGGGTCTAACGTAAAGGCACTTAGAGAATTTAATACTAAAATGAAATGAATCCAAGGTTTTTAACTATGATTGATTACACACGTACTCATGTGTATAACAGTAACAGTTCTGCTCACGATCGACATACTCGTAGATCGACATAATGTAGACCTGAAAGAACTACCTCGTTGTTCTAGTGGTCGTTGAATGTGATTGCTGATTACGAGCTCCCAAGTTCGATTCTCAGGTCGGGCCTAAACTAAAGATTTTTTTTTGACATGAAATTTACAATAAATGCCCCAAATTTGGAAATAAGCATTGTTTACTCGCATGCCTCAGAAAACATTTAAAGGCTTTGAGGCATCAGGCAACAGGGACCGCTCGTAATATGAATAAAAAATCAATAGTTAACTGAAAATTCTAGTACAGTTAACAGGAATACTATCTGGCGGGTACACCTATTATAGTAGAACTTTTGAAGTAATAATTTTATATTGCATAACAACTATTAGCATAAACTCTTTTCGCAGAATATCGTTTGGCATAAACTCATTTAGCATACATTGAAACCCATAATTTTGTAAGTCAGAATCATCTGTACGCATAATTTTGGTATCCATAATAATCACAATGTATAATCATCACATCGCAGAAAGTTCAAAACCATATTCATCTTTTGGCATATATTTCTTATCCTTATCTATTTAAAAGTAGAACCATCATTTCGCATAATGCTTACGGGTCCTTCGCTGTTTGACACCACGACTTATTGACACCACGGTGTCAATCGCAGAAGAACGTTTTTGGACTTACCTGTTTGGCACCATTTTCATATTAATTATCGACCGTGGTGTCAAACGGCGAAATCTTTTTTTGTTTTCGTCGATTGACACCACGGTGTGAAACTGCGAAAGGCGCTTTTGGCTTCGTTGATTTGGACCACTTTTGGCAATTTAAAGGTCAAGTGTGATTTGTGTACTGACGAAAAGAAAACTGTTATTACAACAAACAATTACAATCAAATGTTTAATGGAATCTTGGTTGTTATGGAATACATATTTATTAGTACAAATTACATTTTAAAAGACCGTAAAAAAGGGAATAACAAACAATTAAATAACGATTTTACTCTGTATCCGAATTTATAAAATAATGTTAATGTAATAATTAAAATAATAATAATAATAATAAATATTTATTCAGATAATAAGGAATTTACATACAATATAGTTCTTAAATATAACTTAAGGTATATATAACTTAAATGATTAATAATGGGCTCGATCATAATAAAATATAATAATTGCTGTCTGATGGTCAATGTAACGATAATCTATGTGTATGAAATCTCAATGTGATAACAATTGGAATTTTGATTATTATGTTTTCTTGATGCCTGTTTAATATAATGCATGTCCTCAAATATTTGTATGCCTTATTGAGGCAGATTGTATAAGGAAACTAATTTATATTGTTACCATGCCATTGTGATACCTGCATTCTAGACAAATAAATATTATTATTATTATTATCAATAAGTTAAAATTAAGAACTGAACGAATGCAGTTTGTCATTTCAACAGACCAAAATAAAAGTCAAAAGTGTTCGTTTTGAGTTTCGTGGAATAGTCTTCCAGTTTGTTTGGTTCGGGCTCATAAAACCAAACTATAGGTACTTAATTATATATTTTCAAAATTTAATAATGTCGTCGTAGTCCTGGCGGCAGTTTTTTGTACTAGTAAGAAGGTGAAACTTGTAGGACTGTGAGTAATGGCGCTAGCGCTGTATGCATTTTCAGATTTTTATAAATTAAAATACCTACCTTGTTTTGAAGTTTACTGTTGGATCATACTAGGTATAAAATATATTAAGCTAGGCGAAACATTGAGTTAAATAAATAATACAGGTATATATTTTTTTCTCTCAACAAAAAAACTTTATAAATGTCTTACGTTATCAAAATGATCAACAAAAATGTTACATCCAAGATTTATTATTATAAATATTTTAAAAACTAAACAAAAACAAAATACAAAAAGTGTATCCGAAGTTGGGATTCGAACCCGGTTCGGTCGGTGCTACCTCCGTACGGTACTGTGAGAAAATTACCTATTTGTGAATTTGAACTGATACTTAATATTACAGTTTTACTATATTTTTATTATTAACCATCTACAAAAATTTAATTCCAAAAAGTGGACATGAATATGGGATTCGAACAGTACAGTTTCATCGGACCGTTTGCGTTGGACTAATACCACAGAATGTTAATACTCCATCCATTATTGACAGTCCAATGAAGTTTTCTCTTCTGCCGTGTGGTCAGTACACACTCGTTTTTTTACCTGAGATTTTTGTTTGTTCGAACTCAGGTATTTCTACCCTTTCTTAAACGTTCTTGCCAATATAAAAATATAAGGGCATGTAATAATAAGAATTTATATTTAATTATTTCTTACCTGCTGATGTCTTGAATATTAAAATTAAATTTTAAGAGATGTAGAAGTAAAACGTAGTAGTAGTTGCTATCGCAAAACTGTTGTGGGTAACTAAACAGTTTTGCCTTTCCAAGCACACTCAGAAAAAAAAAAAAAAAAAAAAATCGTGTAAACACTTTTGTGCGTGATTGTTATGTTATAATAAAATACCAATGCGACCGTCCTTTGCTGTTTTACGTCATGGTGTCAATCAACGAAGACAAATAAGATATTCGTCGATTGACACCGTGGTCCCAAACAGGTAAGTCAAAAACGTCTTTCTGCGATTGACACCATGGTGTCAATAATCCGTGGTGTCAAACAGCGAAGGACCCTACAGCAAGAATCATATTTTATGATTATTGCAACACTTTTTACTTTTAATGAAATCATTATACAAAAATATTATAAATAATCAGTCGGATTACACAGAAGTTGGGTACCTTAAAGCAATAGGAGCTAATATAAGATTAGTTTAATTTTGTTTTCTGATTAATTTAATTGTTTTTTTTTAGTAATTGTAATAAATGAAAGTTGATTTAATGATAATTATTTGGTTTTTATATCCTTGCCCATGAGAGCATGTTCGTTTCTGGCATAAGAGGTCACAGTTCTAACCTAACCTAACCTACGCATTTTTAAAGAAGAAAGTAACCCAATCTATATTATTCTTATTGAAATTCTATGATCTTCATAGTATGCCTAGTCAAATTATGCCAAATAATCTGTACTCTAAATGAACGTTATGCTAAATGAAATTATACAAAATTTTAACTATGCCAAAGGTAATTATGACAATAAAAATTCTACTATCTTAAATGTATGCCATTCTAAATTCGGTCATAAGCACATTATGCCTAAAAATATTTATGTCAAATATTTTTTATGCCTAATAAATGATCGACTAAAGAAGTTTCTGCGAAGTCAGTTATCCCAAATAGGTTTCGGAGTATCAAGTTTCTACCAAATAGACCGCACCCCTATCTGGCATTTAATCCAAATCTTCATTGTATTTTTTTATTGTTGTTTAGTATGTATTATAAAAATATTATTTATCAACCCATATATTATGTCCCACTGCTGGACACGGGCCCCATCGGCCACCACCGCTTATTCGGCCACCACCGCTTTTTCTGTTGTCTGTACAATTTTCGTCATGTGGTTCATGGGCCCAATGAACTGATTCACAAAGACGATTGGGCGATTGGGATTGCGACCTAGTTCTTCGTGGTACCAGTTGCCTGTCTTCTCCAGTTGGCAATGCAGCGTCTTGCATGTAGGTGAGTGTTGTCGTCATCAATCTGACTTACTAATCAGATTAATTAACAGACGCCATTCGTTTAATTAGATATAACTACACGGTTATGTAATTAGCTGTCGGTACATGATTATATCGGTTCTCATGGAGTCACTAATATGATAGATATGGTACCTAATTCCACAATAATTCTAAATAATAACAGCAAAGATGATTTTTTTTCTTATTTTTTACTAGGTATATATTTACGATACCTAGGTGACTGCTTAACATAAAATAAAAATAAAAAGCGAAACATTAGGTCCTTCTCCAGTCCGGCTTGCTAGCTTGTGTTTATTTATAGTTGTTCATTAGCTTTAGATCCTCAAAGGCTATCTTAGACCTAAGTATCAATGTAACAATGGTAAGCAAAACATAATTAAATGAGAAATTTTATGACGCCTTTTAAGCAGTCATTTTTCGTGTATTTTCTGTATCTACATTTTTTTCCTTTTTTAATAAGTGTAAATTTATTTGGTATATAATATATATAGATGTATATAAATAATATTTCATAAATTAAAATTATATAAATAAATAAATACGAATATGGGTTTCATATAATATTTTTAGGGCGTGTAAAAGTTAGATTCTTTAGTTTATATTAGGTCTTTATGTTTAGAAACATAAAGTCGGTCTCTTTCTACCGTAATTTTATAATCCTTTACTTAATACCCTATAATTAATTCTGGTAGAATCATTTGTTCTAATTTTTTTTCCCAATGTAATGTAACTGGCAATTAGGCTATTTATCCCTAATTATAGACCACATCTTAATTGCCGGTTTCAGTAATCATCCATCAATTTATCGTTAATCCTTTATTGACAATGCCAAGACATACAGCGGGCTTCAATTTTAGAATATTTATTCATTTTAAATAGATCTATTTTTCGTCTTTTTATATCTTATACCAGGGATGAGCGTTGATTACTGAAATAATGTACGAAATAAAAGCAATATAAATTATATAGGACATAGATATTTTATACATGGGGCCGTACCAAATGAGTCTTTCGAGCGAGAAAGAGGGATGGAGCTATACACGCTTCCAGGGATAAGCGTTGATTACTGAAATAATGTACGAAATAAAAGCAATATAAATTATATAGGACATAGATATTTTATACATGGGGCCGTACCAAATGAGTCTTTCGAGCGAGAAAGAGGGATGGAGCTATACACGCTTCCAGGGATAAGCGTTGATTACTGAAATAATGTACGAAATAAAAGCAATATAAATTATATAGGACATAGATATTTTATACATGGGGCCGTACCAAATGAGTCTTTCTCGCTCGAAAGACTTTGGTACGGCCCCATGTATAAAATATCTACGTCATGGTACGGCTCCTGATCATTTATATTTCCTTCGTTATTATATAGAAATCTGGTACCTACATTAACCCTTTTAATAATTGTAAACAGGTATAATTGAAAGAAATTCAAAACAAAATTGCGTAAAAGGAATATACCTCTTTTTACAAATATCGTATAGCAAGCGGCAAAATTTAATCGAAATTGTAAGGCCTCTTTCCAATTACTCCTGTTTCGATTAAGAAGGTTTTGTTCAAATTTGTTTTGGCGTGGTATCAAATTTAAAGTTATACACTGATGTAAGAACGTTGATAACCGAGTGGGAAGTAACCGACTCGTACACAAAAAGTGAGAGTTCAACACCAGGTGACAGTACAAATGTGAATTTCACTTTGTGGAATTTATACGTACTAATTAAATGATTTACCATTTGTTAACGGTGAAGCGTCGCGGCTGTGCTAACTGTACGATGAAGGAATCTTGGACGCAAAATACACACCTAGACAGCCCACCATACCAAACATCGCGATGAAAGCCATATGTCTTAGAAGAAATTCTAAAAGCATGACTGATCTATCAACCCACGTTTGGCCAGGGTAGGTGGATCAACGTCTAAACGCTACAGCTCTTTTGATAGAGGAGAGAATACCCGTGCCTAGCAGTAGGTTATATTATTATATGGGTTACATTGACGTTACATAGTAGCGTACCCAAACAGAAACTCAGACCGTAATGAAAACGTGTTCCACAAGAACATTTAGTGCTTAGTAACCATTGCACGCTCGAATGTGACTCATGATTTGATCGAAAGGCTAAGGTGCCGTGATTGTTGTAACAGCGTAAATCTCTTCTCGTAGTTATGACGTAATCAGTGGCTAATATTTAAAGCTTTTCACAGTTATGACGTATTCATAGAATACTCTCCTTACAAAATCAATCAAAATGAAAAAATCAGTTTTTATTCATAACGCCCTATCTTGTTCGGATTGAAGCCGATTCCTTCATTCAACATTAAGCTCATCTCGCCATCTCCTATTGGGTGTACCAAGTATGTGCTGCTTTTTACCACAATACTAGTTACTATTGCCCAGTTCATTCGGCAATTTAATGAAGTTATTTAAACCAAAATTGGTACACCTTTTGAATGATGATTTACTAATTCGTGTTCGTGTACATTATTCAATCCTCAAACCATTTGGTATTAAGAAGCAACGAACTAGGTACTTAAATTACTAACAAATAAAAGTTAAAATGTTAAAAGAATTTGATAAATGTATAAAAAAGATAGATACTTACTTTAGATTGCTTGGAATGTCTATAAGCAAAGAAGACAATCAACGTACGGTTTTCCAGCGTCTAAAATACCATTGGATATGTTCTATAAATCTATTTTCTTTTAATCTCGCAAATTTGGGCCAAGTTATATGGTTGGTGTGGGGTATTGCGACTGGGCAAAGTTTGCTGGAAATAACTTTCTTGCTACCTTGCATGACTCTCTGCTTACTGGGCAATTTTAAGTTAATTTCATATATCAGACATGCTCATAATACCAATGACGTGATTGAAATTTTGAGAAACTTGCATGCAGTAAAACGATCCAACGAAGATGCAGTTAAAAATATAATGAAAATATGGCTCAAGTTTTTGGCGAATATAATAAATTTGCTTGTAATTTTGTGTGCTATGGGAGTTCTAGCGTTTGCAATCGGGCCTCTTGTTCTAATTGCTTCATATTATTATACTACGGGTGAATTTGAATTATTTTTACCCTTCGTAGTATGGTATCCGTTTGATAAATTCCAACTACGAGCTTGGCCATTTGTTTATTTTCATCAGATGTGGTCAGGTAAGTGCTATGCATTTTTTTATTTTTTTAGCGTCGGTGTGCAGCATTGTAGCGGATATAAGAAACATGTGCGGAGATCTTTATTTTATCTCCTTATTCCACCTCTTAGACCTTGTCCTATTTTTATTTGGGGTCGGTCTTCCTCGTCGTTATCCTCAGCTTTGAGCTGAATTTTTAATTTAGAGATTTGTTTGGTGGTCTT
Source organism: Trisateles emortualis (assembly GCA_947095525.1). Taxonomy (NCBI): domain Eukaryota; kingdom Metazoa; phylum Arthropoda; class Insecta; order Lepidoptera; family Erebidae; genus Trisateles; species Trisateles emortualis. The sequence goes on along the minus strand of OX352736.1, from coordinate 7,424,329 downwards.
TTACGCGTTCGTTTTAAATAAATTCACTGTATGGTCATCTTAATATGTGGTCATACCACCGTAAATGCTTTTCTTTTATTTTGTCTTTACCTTTGAAACTTCCTCTTCTATACTTATTTCAGATTTTTACAGTAGTGTGACACCCGCTGCTGATCAGTGTAACATGCGCATTACTGTAGGGTGTAGTTTGTTTACATGTTGTTTGTTTGTCACCCAACATTATAAACCATACAGAACAACAAAACTAATGGCTGTCTTATTCAGTTGTCCTTAACGGGCATTTTTCATCATACGTACTCTTTATTTTATATTTATTTAATAACTAGTTTCAATCCCGCCGCTTTCACCGCACGTACCTACAATCATACGGGAACACTGTTTTTTTCTGGAATAAAAAGTCCTACGTGCTATTTCAGACTATATTCGACTATAATTATTCCCTATTTCTCTACTTACTAGAGAAAACAAAAGTTCAGTCGTTTGCCCTGAAAGTGTACTATAGAGATGCTATAATTGTTCAGATCCTTGGCACCAGTAAATGAATATATACTTAAACGAAATATCAGATATGGATATTCTACGAAAATAAATGGATTTGATTTACAATTCCAATAACATTCGCGGTAAGCTAGTAGTGATTGCACTTGGATCGTGTGATCAGTGGTTTATATGGGCTGCCATAATAGCAGATTTATAGCGATACCGCAACCTCATAATAAATCGTACTTACGTTTGTTATTGCCACTGGTTTATTCATGGAAGTGTGGAATTTTACCGCAATGCTAGTTAAATAATGTTTATTATTTATTTAAGTATATTATTTCAAATAAATGAATTTGACTGCTTTGGAGGCGCTGTTATAGTAATCCGGTTATCGCTCCACGGGCCGAATAAAGTGATTATCTATTCGGAAAGCGTAGTTTTATTACTACAGGTGTAGTTTATTTCTCAGCTGTTGTTTTTCGCGCGTTTATTGTATGTATTTAATATTCTATATTACCTCGTATATTTAAACTACTAGACGGATTATAATTAAGACATCGTTAGATACGTCCTGATTGTTCAAGTGTTCTTCGATAAGTCAGGTTAGTTGGATTATGTTTTTTACTGACGCCGCGAGTTCTTTACACTGTGGTATAGATATAGATTGGATTTCTACACGGGACACATATTTGTGTGGCCCTAGTCTCAGTCTAGGTATAGTCTTTGTGCCCGTATGACTAGTTTGTAGAGTCCTCCGTGACACCGGGTATAGTTCGAAAATTGTCTTTTAAATAAATATTTCTTAAAAACACCATTCGATAATCTAGTGTGTTAGTTGTACCATATATAAAAATGCACCACTAGGCAGTTTAATGCTTTATATTGCCAGTTTTCTGGAAATGTTTTCAGTAGACGGCGATGCGAAAGAATTTTATGATTCCTATTAAAAACATACCTTTTTATACACCTTTTTTTGTTTTTTCCAAAAGTTAATGCATCACATTCATGTATTTTTCCAGAATATATCGTAAGACTTATTTTTAGCCAGGTACATACATAAATACATACATTCAATTGTCTTATCAAATAAAACTTGAAACATTATATTTTCAGCTTGGGTAGCAGTATTTTCAGTGTTGGGACCAGATTGCTTCTTTTTCACTTGCTGCACATTCATCTACATACAGTTTCTATTTTTACACCATGATATTGAACAAATCGTAAATGTAGACTCATGGCAAAATAAAAATAACACCAATAGTACATTTAAGATGGAATTTGTTCAACTAGTGAATCGACATAGAGAGTTGATACGGTGAGTATATTTCATAATTTATAATTTAGGAGTCGCCCGCGACTTCGTCCGCGTGGTAATTTGGAATATTTTCCCCGATTTTGCAACATATCTTACTACTGCTCCGCTCCTATTGATCATAGCGTGATGTTATATAGCCTATAGCCTTCCTGGATAAATGCACTATTCAACATAAAAAAAAATCGAACCAATACTTTCAGAGATTAGCGCGTTCAACCAAACATACAAACTCTTCAGCTTTATAATATTAGTATAGATTGAGTGCCTACTAGGAGACTATTTAGCGACAAGCAATGGTTCATGCTAAATGGCGTGCATTTAGAAAAGCTATATAGTATACTGCGAAAGGCTGAAAATAATGATGATGAGTACTACGTTTTTTCTGCGGTTAAATCTAAGTGTTAGGAAGAATCTCATCTCTTGTTGTTGGTTTTATAATATATTCTAAATATTTTAGTAGATACAAAAATGGACATCATTAGTTTTGATGACGAGGGTGGACACCCTCGTCATCTAGCCAGCCTTAAGTAAGTAGGCTGACATCGTCTTTCTTTTCATGTAATAACATTCATGATGTAATATTATGTGATCATTTGGTTACTTTGTAACATAAATGAATGATATTAGAGTTACAGTTTTATTACGAGAACGGAATTTTCTGACACACGCATAAAAATTTGCTTAACACTTTCGCGAACAGTAACGTAGACACAATAGATGTTTTATTGTCATGACGTCTAAAGGAAGTCCCTTACATAAAATGTAACCTAACTCTAAGTTATCGAAAATTACAATCTTGATGTAACCCTCCAATACATAGTTCTACGCTATCAGTTCTTCACAGTTCCTGTGACAATAATATTAACAATTCCTAAAAGCATTTACAGACAGTACGAATATTTATTTAGGTATCTTAATTTTGAGTCACTATGGATATGGACCATTGCCAAAACAAGTCAGTTTTTCGTCGCCAAAAGTCGCTAAAAGTAATTTATTTATTTTGCTCAAAGTTTGTTCACTTCTTGCTTCTTTTGTTTACAGTAATGATTTTTTTATAGACTGCTATTTTTACCAGCTACATACTCGGCTCGGAGACGAAATAATAACCTCTTAACCTTCCTTCTCCGTCTTGTATGCGGTACGTTTTTTCCGTTATCATTTTCCCTAACATTAACAGTACTGATTTTAATAAGGGTTTTTGTATTTTATTTATAGATAATACCATGGATTAGACTTATTTTAAACTAAAGTCACTGCTATAAGCAAAGCTTCAAAACAATGGAGCCTCCTTTAAATAAAGAGGGTTTTTCCGTTAGCTTATACAAATGTATTTGTGTAGGTACTTACTTCAGTATTTATTTTCTTCTTACGTTTCAGATGTGTGGAAATATTAGATTCAGTGTATTCGAAATCAACTTTGTTTAATGTTATCTCAAGTTCACTAGTTATTTGTGCAAATGGATTTAATCTGGTGGTAAAGTATTAACTTAGTTTTAATGATTTCAGCCTTTATAATGGCGACTTTGCCTTTGCAAGGTAAACCATATTTTTACTCATTTAGGGATTAATTTCTATTTACGTGCAAAATGTTCGACTGCTGCGCTGGATAGGCCAAGGACCCAACCAGGATGATTATTTTCGAGCTTATTTGAAATTTGTAAGATCTAAAAAGAGTAAAGACGTTATAACAAGCCTCTGCGTTATTTTTGAGACCATCTCTGCTTATTATGTGAGTATTGTTTCGAATACACAATAATATTAATGTCATATTTTATTTCAGGCTTTACAAAATTACGCATTGATGGCCCCATTTATCTCATTTCTCTTTTTTGGAACGCTACAAATATTCTTTTATTGCTATTATGGGGACTACGTGATGAGGTCTGTGAGTATAATTATATTATTTGTGTGTATTTTTTGTTTTTGTTTTAAAAAGAAATTAGGTTAGAAGAACATTCTAGACTAGGAGAACATTAGGTTAGGTGTCTGAGTGTATAATACTTTATGTTTGATACTTAATTGAATGTTTGTAAAGTCTCCCGCGACACGGGGTTTGTTCCATAGTGATGGAGATGATTTAAAAAAAATATCATATTTTTTTTTCTTTTATTTTATAGCGATCAATCCGTATATTTTATATATTATACTTTGTACATTATATTTCAGAGTATGCAAGTAGGCGACGCTATTTACGATAGTAAGTGGTATGAGGCTGGAGCAATCGAAAGGAAATACCTATTAACTGTTTTAGTAAGGTTAGTTTATGAACTAACTTAATAGTAGTCATAATCAATCTAAAATCAAAATTTTGTCTTAGATGAGTATATACACATGGCAATGGAGATAGCTGTACAGGGACGCTATATGAAGATTCGTTTTTTAAGAAACCCATTGTATATTTTTCTATGAAATTTGGTAACAGTGTACAATTACACTAATCCTACAGATAAATATATATTTAACACAAATCATACATTGGTGTTCCTAAAAAACTAATCTTTATAGCGGCCACAGCTATCTCATAGTCCTGTATAGCTATATAGATATATTGTATCCACAATATTGTTTTAGGTCCCAAAAACCGTGTCAATTCAGAGCTTATTTATTTACCGAAATAAACTTGACAGCATTTACACGGGTAAGACATAATATTTATACATATTAGCGAGTCCATATGAGACCTTAAAGCTTACGAGGACAGTAGTAGAAATAATGTCCTAAATTCTTGTCACGATGCGGCGGAAAATCTATCATCACGCTATTTTGGAGAGGTAGAGCACCATACTAGCAAGCAAGCCTGAAGAAGACTAACACAGCCATAACTAAACACAGCGGAAGTTGTGTTCCTGTGTGTGAGTACAGGTCTCCAGTGCTCATTTAGAGATGCGTTTTGAAAGAAACGTATTTCTATCTCATAGATCCTCCCATCTGAAAGCCCTGGTGTAAAAAATGGGTTGGCAACACGCACGTGATACCTCTGGTATTGCAAGCGTCCATAGGCTACGGTAACTACTAAACATCAGGCGTGCCGTATGCTTGTTTGCCACCCAAGTAGTATTACGACCATGGAAGAATCGCAGTATCAATAAACCTAACATGGGACGAATACGGCTGAAACTATGGGTAACAGATACTCTGAAATACATTAGACTTAACATTATTTAACTACACATCCTTGTCTTTGAAGGGATAGGCAGAATAGTATATGACACTAACGAAATGTTAGGTTTCATGTAAATGATGAATAAATAGTTAAAAAAATATATATGTAAAACACAGCCCACGTGGTACGAGTATAGTAGGCTAATATCCCTCCAAATTTATGGGGGAGACCCTTGCCCAGCAGTGGGATGTTTATGGGTTGATATGATATAAAACACAACAATCTTATTTTTCAGATATTAAGTACATCATGGTCTTACTTCGCTCTGTTGAATCAAATGTATCACAATTAATAAGTTATATTTTTATTATGTAGATCACGAAATAAAGGAAAAGTTGAAGTATTTGCCCCGTAGTCTAGATATAGTAGTGTAGATGCACGTGTTATTACTCGGAAAGGAACTCGATGAAAAAATCTGTAGTTAAAAATAAATGATGTTTAAAGTGTCTCTGGTTTGATTTATTTTATCACTAAATGTTGTTCGCGGCTCTACTTGCGTAGACATGTGTTATCGTGATAGAAAGTACCTTATCTCCTTCCATAGGATACCATTTATATTCTTGTCACAGAACAGGCAGACAAAGTAATTTTCGCATTGATAATATAAGTAGAGATTATTTATTGGCTTATGGAAGCAGATTATTATCATATTATTCATATATGAAAATAAAATCCTACCCAAGTCACACACATGCCTTGAAACAAATTCTAAAAGCATGTCTCGCGTTGCTCTAGCGTATGCAGTACGCTTAAAGATTGGTCGATACCCATCTTTCATCACCAGGCTGTCTCGCAAGGAATGTCATCCGAGGAAGCCTTGTGATGTGAAGACGCGTTTGCTTCGCGAGCCAATTTGAATGTTGCCTTACTGACTGACCGACGCATTGAGTATGTTAGCACTATATGAGAAACTTCACGAGCAGCCGATAGCCGGTCGTAATGTCGGTACTCGGCTTTATATAAACCCTGTCAGGTAATTTGAAAGAGAATAGCAGACGCGTGCCTAGCAGTGTGAGAATTAATATCCAATGCCACAATATAATATTATACTGTTTTATTTTTTTAATTAGTCTAGAACAGGGCTGTATTTCTTTTTACTTAAAATATAATTGTATGGAGGTAAACTATTAGACTTAGATGTGCTATTAGTTTATATAGTGTGTTCATAACCCTTCGGCCGTCATCGAAACCCATGGTTCGTAACCAGTTGCGATCGAAGTCTTTTTCGTCCTTAGTCGTAACCAGTTACGATCGAGGATATGTTTTAATGAAATGATAAATGAAATTTATTTCTATAGCCATGTGGAGCAGAAAGATACGCCTTTGTTAAGAAACTTATTGGCCATCATGGTTAAGATTTCAAAAAAGTATGTCAAACAAACAAGTTTGTTTGATAGTTGATACTATTTCATTGTTTGGAATGAGTCCATCGGTTGTAATGCTGTCGGGAAATTACAATACGAGTAAAATTAAACTTTTATTGGCAGTTTGCATTTATATGGTGTACTCTATATTTTACCCCTTGTTGTTATCTATGTGTCTGTCTGTGGCATCATAGCTCTTAAACATATGAACCGTTTTTGATTTAGTTCTTTTTCTTTGTATTTTAAAGTTTTGTAACTGTAAAGCTGGTTGGCAATAGGGTTAAATAGATCAGGGTCCTGGTCAATGAACAATTTTGGTAATCTTCAGATTAGACCATCGGGTGATGCTGTAAAGCTTAGTAGCGCTCGGGACAAAGTCTAGGCGGATCGTTAGTTTAGAACATTAGTTATTATTGTTGCATACCGTACTAAATACCGAAATGAATTTATGTTCCTACTTGTTAAGCTGACATTTCGCTTCGATCATTAATTTAAGTCTGAACTCTGAAGTTCACTTATAGATATTCGTCATAGGTTGCGAGCAGCCGGCTCAGGATCGAGTGTTGTAGAAATCCCTAACGGAGATCTAAGAAAGAAAAGAAAATCGTTCGAACATACACAGGACATAATAGAAGAACAATAAATAGGCACTAGATTAACAACATAGGAAACAAGAAGAAGAATGAAAGAAAAGAAGAAAAAAGTGTCCTTCTTTCTTCACGAAATTGAGACAATCCTTCGAGCTATGTCGGTCACTCATCTTTATACTTCACTAAATAATGCCCGCGGCACCGCTTGCGTGGATGTCGGTTTTTTCGGAATAAAAATTTTAGCCATTTCGTAGTGAAAAGGTAACAAATAAACGTACAAAAGAGTTACTTTCTCATCTATAACACTAGCTGTTGCCCGGGGCTCCGCCCGCGTAAATCTCGGTTATATCGAAAAAAACCTGTATCCTACTCCTTCTCCAGGATACTGTATAACTCCTTCCCAAATTTAATTTACTTGTAATGTGGCGCTCATAGCTAGGTGCACTCGCTGTTCGGAAAACGATCAGCGGGTTAAGCTACCAAGGGCGCGGTAACCCTATAGATGGGTGACCGCATAGTGGTATTTCATCTGAGCGTCTCCGTGCTTCGGAGGGCACGTTAAAAGTCGGTCCCGACTGTTATCAGTCGTTAGATCACGACAGAGGTCTAAATATGGGCGATCTTAATAACTCTGTCACCAGGTTGGCCACTAACCATACGATAAAGAAAAGAATTTAATTCACTTACATCTGTTTAGCCATTTCGTCTTGAAAATGTAACAAACAATCATACATACATAAATACATACAACCAGAGTTACTCTCGCATTTATAATATTTGTAGGAAAGTATGGATTCCCCGTAATATAAGCTTTTTCTGGCTATGTAATATTTTGGCAGCTTGTGAAGAGTATCAGATGGTACCTCTATTAAAACACACACATGACGGTGAGGCGTGTCAGGTGTAATTAACAAGGGTGTGACTAAATTGCCGTAATTGTCCAAGTCAACATACATACGGGATTTTTGTAATTAAACCTTATCACCTTCCGTTACAGTTACTACATTTTTTCGTTTATTAATTTTTTGTATGTTATTCTCACTTTGAGACTTGGTAACTTTTGAAAAAGGAAGGTCGCCCAACATGAGTATTTTTATAACTTACTGGGCTATTCTTACTGTATTGTAGAAGCAACCTTTATGGTATAAGAAAATTCTTTTTTTTAATTTATGCGTACATTGTGTTGTGGACTTCTTTATTGGGTGGTAATTGTTAACTTGTTAAGAAAATTTTGATCTTGGCTGAATAGCCTCGGGGTCATTGCCTATTGTTTTTATATTTTATATAAAATGGCAACACTGTTTCCTTTTCGATTATGCGTTGTCTTCTTGCTGTGCAATTCTTGTTGAATAAAACGATTAAGTGGATTTTCTCAGTTTTATTTACTAAAAGCCCTAACCTGAATAGGTTATGGGCCCAGGAAGCTCTAAAAACTGAAGAATTAAGAAAACAGCAAAGAAATAATCATATTGTGAATTTCCGAACAAACCACGCCGTATAACCTCAAAATGGAACGCACGTTGAGTGTGGAAAAATTCGACGGAAAAAACTTCAAGCAATGGAAATTTCAGGTAAAATGTGCCCTAAAAGCGAAAGGAATCGATATTACCATACAAAGACCAGAGGCAAAATCGGAAGCATGGCTAAAAAATGACGGCATGGCCATGTACATTATCACATCGTCGATGGATTTAAATCAAATTACCCTGATAGAAAACTGTGAAACCGCTTTGGAAATTATGTCGAAATTGGAATCCATATATGAACAAAGAAGTGAATTAAACAAAATGTTAATTCATGAACGGTTTTACCAGTACAAAATGTCACCAAGTGACAGTGTGGCTCAACATATTGCAAAGGTAGAGAATCTTGCCAAACAGCTCAAGGAAATTGGTGAAAGCATCAGTGACACTGCTATAATTACAATAATATTGGGAACTCTGCCTCCTAAATATAGATCACTTAGACAAGCATGGATGTCGCTGGATCCTGAAAAACAAACCTTGAATAACTTAACAGCAAGACTACTCGATGAGGAAGCTAATATTACTTGTGAAGAAGAACAAGAAATGGCTTTTTTGGTTGCTAATACTAAACTCAAGAAAGAATTGACTAAAAATGAACATAGTACAAGTGGTGCGAGCAAAGAGAAACCTGCGAAGCATCGTTTTGAATGTTACAACTGCGGAAAAAGGGGGCATTTTGCTAGAGAATGTCGTGCACCAAAGAAAATACATAAGAAACCAGAAGATAAGAAAGAAAAGAACACCATGCTAGCTTTTAATGTAGCTGATGAGTCAAATATATGCAGTGGTACAGAAGAAGACACCTGGATCTTGGATAGTGGCGCTTCGGCCCATATGACATACAGAAAAGAATTTTTTGAAGAATATACAGCTTGTACCGACAAATCATTGACATTGGGAAACAAGGAGTCCATAAAAGTATGTGAAATTGGAAAAAAAATAATAAAAAGATATGTCAATGGACAGTGGGAGCTAAGCATGTTACATGGAGTACTGCATGTGCCTAACTTAAAAAGAAATTTATTTTCTGAAGGCATGGTAACAAGAAAAAAATATTCCATAGTGAAGAAGGATAGTAGTGCTCTAATTTACAAAGGTGATGAAGTTGTGATGTGTGCAAAAATGAAGTTAAATAATTTATATGAACTGGACATTGAAACAGTTATTCCTGACACATGCAACTTAGTGCAGAAAAATAAAAGTGATATTATAAAGTGGCATGAGCGATAAGGACATTTAAACTTAAAAGAAATTAAAAAAATGAGCATGAACAATATAGTTGAAGGTTTAAATATTTAAGAAAGTAATAAAACTGACTTAGTGTGTGAAGCATGTGCTTATGGGAAACAATCTCGGTTCCCATTCCAGAAATCAAGTCGGGCAAAACTACAACCTGGTGACCTAGTATATAGTGACGTCTGCGGTCCAATGAATCATGCATCGGTTCAAGGTATGAGATATTTTTTATTATTTAAGGATGCGGCAACTAGCTACAGACATGTGTACTTTATGAGAAATAAGAGTGATACCCTTGAATATTTCAAGAAGTATAATGCTATTGTAAAAAACAAATACATGCACAGTGTAAAAGTCTTGCATACAGATAACGGGTGTGAATACATTAATAATGCATTTAAAGAATACTTAGGTAAGGAAGGAATTGTTCATGAATGTACTGCTCCATATACCCCAGAACAAAATGGGCGTGCAGAAAGAGAAATCAGAACAATTGTAGAAAGTGCTCGATCCATGCTGTATGCACGTGACGTTTCTTTGGATTTATGGGCAGAAGCCATAAATTGTGCAGTATATTTGCTTAATAGAACCTCATCCAGCCAAACACCAGACAAAACGCCATCAGAGTTGTGGAATGGAGTTAAACCAATTTTGGAGCATATAAGAGTATTTGGTAGTGAAGGGTATGTACATATTCCTGATCAGTTGAGGACCAAATTAGAAAAAAAAAGTGAAAAGATGATATTGGTTGGGTATGATAACACCAATTACAGAATGTTTAACATGAAAACAAAACGAATTAAAGTATCAAGAAATGTTGTTTTTGATAAGAATAAATTTTCTAAACAAAAAAATAATATAGCAAATTTATTCATCGAAGAAAATGATGAAAATGCCCAACAGGATAAATCTGAAGTCACACTCGAAGAAGAAGAGAACTCGCTGAATGAGAATGAGGATAGTATGATCAGTTGCAACAATGATGATGATTCTGATTATGAACCATCACAGATCCTCGATGATTCTCCATATGTACCAATGAATCTGAGACCAAGGAGACATTTGAATTTAGAAGCAAATTTAGTGGAATTTATATTACCATCATCATTTAATGAGGCCATGAACAGTTTGCAGAAGAATGAGTGGTTGCAAGCCGTTAAAGAAGAACTAAATGCTCATGATGAGAATCAAACTTGGACCCCAGTAAAGCGATCTGGACAGAGAACACTCACAGCCAGGTGGATATTTGCCATTAAGAGGGGTGACGATGGAAAAGTAAACCGTTACAAGGCTAGATTATGTGCACGAGGGTTCAATCAAGTCCCTGGTATTGATTACCAGCAAATATTTTCACCTACCACAAGGTATGATTCAATTAGAATTATTTTTAGTATCGCAGCTAAGTATAAGTTAGAAATCCAACAATTTGATGTCAAAACAGCATTTTTAAACGGGTACCTTGAAGAAGAAATTTATTTAGAGATTCCTGATGGTGTGCTTGTTGACAAAAGTAATGTATTAAAATTGAATAAGTCACTCTATGGGTTAAAACAGGCATCAAGGTGTTGGAACAAAAAGTTTAATGATTTTTTAAAATCGTATGGTTTTATTCAGTCACAAGCTGACTACTGTGTATATTGCAAACGCCTAAAGAAACCCAGCGAGCATAGCTGTGGCTCTCAACAGTGTCTTTCATACAAGCTTAAGTTAGAACAGCTTATTTTAAACACCTCATATTAACTGATAGGTAGGTCTCTAACTAGGTAGGTAGGGCCACAATGGCTAATTTAGTGTTAGGTCAATTAAATCTCCACAATGATAGGGTTGCTACATCAGAATTAGACCGATTAGTTATAGAACACAAGTTAGATATTATTTTAGTTCAGGAACAGTATCAGAATGCGCACTTTCGTAGGCAGGTAGTACAACACAACAACAGAGCACGAGCTGGGATATACGTCGCAAATTCTAATTTTACAATAACGGCACTTTCCGATCTAATGACGTCACACTGTGCCGTTGCAGAAGTTACATCCTTATCCTGCAGGGTTTATGTCGTGAGCTGTTACTTTCAATATTCCGATCCTGTCACTCCTCATCTTCACCATCTTCGCCACGTCTTGCGGTCTCTCGCAGGCCACAAGATTATCATTGGCGCAGACGTCAATGCTTCTTCAGTTCTTTGGTATGGCAAACATAGGTCCAGTGATAGGGACCGTCGCTGTGCGGTCGAGGATTTCATTGCAGAAATGAACCTCTCTATACATAACACCCCCGATGCACCACCAACTTTTTGCAGCCCAATGGGCGAGTCTTCTATTGACGTCACACTTTCTTGTGGAGGCGTTCGCATTGATAGGTGGCGTGTCCTACCGGATGCGTCGTGTAGTGATCATCGTTTAATCGTTTATGGGTTTTCTTCTGGATTTGCACGGGATCCTTATAGTAATGCCGGCAACTTCAGATATAAGAGTAAAGGTGCTAATTGGGAGTTTTTCGGTTTGCTCTTTGCTGCTCATGTCAGAGACTACACTCGCAACGACTTGACCGCCGAAGAAAGTGCTGTTATTTTGTCAGACACTTTCACTTACTGCGCAGATGTGGCTCTTGGTCGGAGATCTCTTACTAGTACTCGTAGATGTGATTGGTGGAGTGATCACCTAGCTGAACTTCGTAGACGATTTCGTAGAGCGCGTAGGAAATTTAATATTATTAAGAAACGTAATATAATAGGAGAGGCCCATGTTTCGGCCCTTGTTGCTCTTAGGGTTGCCAGATCTCATTACAGAGCTGCTGTTGAGAAATCTAAGGGTAATTTATTGCGTAGAATAGTCGATAAGCTTGATAAAGAGGGTCCATGGTCTCCAGTATATCATGAATTCAAAGCAAACAGGTCAGTTGAACTTGCATACATACATAACATAAAGTTTAACAATGCACATACTGTAGGTTTAGAAGAGACAGCCATTAAGCTACTAGGTTCTCTTGTACCCGATGATCGACAAGATAATGACACGGAATACCACCAACAGATTAGACAATGGGCAGCACAACCGCCTTTATCTTCGATGTCAGATTTACCATCCACTGACGAATTAATCAATATTGTCAGATCTCTACCCATCAATAAAGCTTCAGGTAATGATAAAATTTCAAACAAAATGATTATAGGGGCTTGTAAAATCTCTGGGGAATCAATCTTAAATGTTTATAGGCGCTGTATTATAGAGGGTATTTTTCCTAGTATTTGGCGTTCCGGTAACATAAGGTTAATACCAAAAGGTGGTGATAAACCACTAGATGACCCTAAGTCGTATCGACCTATAACCCTATTACCATCTTTAGGGAAGTTGCTAGAACGCCTTATCGTTCCTCGACTTTTGCCGGGTGGGGTTAAATTTCATGAAAAACAATTTGGTTTCACAATAGGTAGGTCCACTGTAGACGCAGTTATATCCGTTAGGGAAACAGTTACTAGATCAGATTGTCAATATGTACTAGGTATTTTCTTAGATATATCTGGCGCCTTTGACAATGCATGGTGGCCGATGTTACTTATGAAATTAAAAGCTCGTGGTGTGTGTAGTAATATATACTCACTTATCTATACATATTTTTCACATGGAACAGCTAAGCTTAAACTTGGCCACTATGCAGTGTCGAAGCCGCTAACGATGGGCTGTCCCCAGGGATCAGTATTAGGGCCGTATCTTTGGAATTTAGGTTTTGATGATTTCCTGACACTGCCATTACCATCTGGCTGCACTTTGACCGGTTACGCTGATGACGGTCTTTTACTTATACAATCTAACACCAGGGCTGGACTTGAGAGCTTAGCGGAAAAATGTTTGCGCCTGATCTCTGATTGGGGAGTGCGCAACCGCCTATCGTTCGCGCCTCATAAAACATTTCAGCTACTATTGAAAGGGAATCTAAAAACGCCACCTAGAATTAGATTTAATAATATTACTGTTAGAAATAAGGATTCCGTTTGTTATTTAGGTTTGATTTTAGAAAGGAACTTCACTTTTGTAGATCATATTACAACGATAGGAGAAAAATCTAAGAATAGTTTTTATGCCTTGACGAGGATATCGACCTCGACATGGGGTCTGTCTTTTAACACCTTAAAAATTATCTATGCAGCAACTTATTTGGGTTGTATGTGTTACGGTGCACCTGTGTGGGCTGATAGGGCAACCATCGGTGCCGCACGACGCAAGTTGCTTCTGAGTCAACGTCTGGCGTTGATATTTTTGTGCAAGGCGTATAGGACAGTTAGCACTGAAGCTTTACCAGTACTGGCAGGTGTTCTTCCTGTCGATCTAGAGGTACAGAGACGAGCGGCGATTTATTACACCACACGTGACAACATCAATTCCAACTTTTTAATGCCACGTGATCGCCTTAAAATCACCCGATTATTTAAAGAACAAACTGAAGTTTATAGAATCCTCATTAATGAATGGCAACAGCGATGGGATACATCAACCAAGGGACGCCACCTCTACCAGTTTTTTCCTTCCGTTACTGATCGGTTGGCAAAGACATGGCTGGAGGTTGATCACAGTGTCGCTCAGTTCCTTACGGGTCACGGTAACTTTCGGAGCAAGTTATACTCATTTAAGCTAGTTGATTCGCCGAACTGTCAATGCTCAACACCTGGCTCCGATCAGGAGCAGTCTGCTCATCACATACTCTGGGAGTGTAGTATTTGGCATAATGATCGTACTATTATGTTGAACAGCTTACATGTATCATCTGGAGCGGCCTACTATGGGGATTTAGTCTCATCTAGAGGGAATTTCCGCGCATTTAAACGTTTCTGCCATACATATTATAGCAATCAAACTTAGCTCACTTAGGTCCCGTAGTTTAAGGTCCTCCGTGGTGCTCCTTTTCATAGGTTACAAACCTATACAGATTTATTTTGTCTCCCGCTTTGCTATGGAGGGAAGTGGAAACTTTTCTTTCTAACTCCTCCTATTTACTTCTGATTAAATTCGTTGCGGGGTCCAAGACAGTAGGTTTAGTTGTCCACGGGACGCACGAGTGTCAAAACTCGGTGTATCAGTTGGTTACTCCGCTGTTAATCCGCCAGGATTAACAGCGGAGTAACCGCTGTGACTCCTGTGAGCCATCACAGGAGTCACAGCGGTGGGCATGTGGGTGGGATTGTCCCGATACTGTGTATATGTTAGAAATATTGAAAGTATAAAGGTTATACTGATAATATATGTTGACGATGCTCTCATAATATCATCAAGTAAAAAGTTAATTAAAGAAATCATTAGTTTCTTGAAACAGGTATTTAAAATTAGGGAATTAAATTTGTCACATTTTGTAGGCATAGAGGTATTAAAGTCTGATAACTGTATATGTTTACATCAGCGAGAGTATATCGATCAAATTATTAAAACTTTTAATATGAGTGAATGCAATCATGCATCAACTCCTGCTGATCCAAATGTTGTTATATGTAAAAATCTTGAGGAAGGTGCTATAAAATTCCCTTATAGAGAAGCTATTGGTTCACTGTTGTTTCTATGCTCAGTGTCAAGACCTGATATTTCATATGCTGTAAACATGTTGAGTCGGTATATTAATAATCCTAGTCAACAACATGTTAACGCAGTGAAGCGTGTGATTAGATATTTAATTAATACAAAAAATGTTTGTATTAGGTATGGAGAAAGCAATGATCTTATCGGGTACTCTGATGCTGATTTTGCAGGTGATGTGGATACTCGAAAGTCCACTACTGGATATATATTCTTAATGAATGGTGGGCCAGTAACATGGTCAAGCCAAAAACAAAAGACCATTGCTCTCTCTACCACCGAAGCAGAATTTGTTGCAGCCTGCGAGTCTGCAAAGGAAATACTATGGTTACAGCTTGTTGTTAGACTTGGGCGAGCAATATGATTGTACTAAGCTATATGTTGATAATCAGAGCGCCATTAAGTTAATTAATAACCCAGTTTTTCACAAACGAACCAAACATATAGACGTCAAATACAATTTTATCCGAGAGAAAGTGGAGAATGGTTTGATAAATATATCTTATGTTCCAAGTAACAATCAGCTTGCTGATATATTAACAAAGCCATTGCCTACTCAATCTTTTGTTTTTCTTAGAGAACAAATAATGAATAAGCTGTAATAGTATTTGTTTAAAATATGATGTAAAATTTTAGTGGGAGTGTTAACTTGTTAAGAAAATTTTGATCTTGGCTGAATAGCCTCGGGGTCATTGCCTATTGTTTTTATATTTTATATAAAATGGCAACACTGTTTCCTTTTTGAATATGCGTTGTCTTCTTGCTGTGCAATTCTTGTTGAATAAAACAATTAAGTGGATTTTCTCAGTTTTATTTACTAAAAGCCCTAACCTGAATAGTAATCAGTTGCCATAGCTAAAGACGCTTGTAACATTTTGTAACCCCATTTTAAATCCCTTAGTGGTCAAAGGTGAAGAGTAATTCATAATATTTATTGACTTTCCGCATTCCTTCTCCACGTAAACTTTAATGACATATACAAAATCTTACATTCTTCGATGTGCGCCATATTCTTAAAAACGATCAGAAAATTTTTCTTTAGCAATTTGAAAAATGCCATATTGAAAGTGTAAAAGAAAACCCAGAAACCTTTAATATCGGCCTGTACGCCTTATTGGTCAAAACATTGATTTTGTGTAAATGAAATTGGCTTACAATAATATCGTTAAAAAACAAAAGATAACACTGGCCACATATTGCGATGCTAAGGCTGAGTTAATTAAAAGTTTATTGCTGTCTATGTTTGTTGTACTAACACAACACAACCCTTGTGGAAAAAAGGTGTAATGAGATATCTATTCGGTAATATTTATCTTATTTGTATTTATATAAGGTTTAAATTTGCTTTTTCAACTTAAGTTTGTTACAACGCAACCATTGTGGAAAAAAGGTTTGATGAGATAATCATCTGTTTGTTAATTTTCATCTTATGCAAATTTGAATAAGGTTTAAATTTTCTTTTTCATTTTTTTACCAAAATGCGACATGTCGCTTGTATTCATACCTAAATTAAAGATTAAAATGTTACATTTTAGCTGACATAAATGTTATTTTAATTGGATAATCTTGTAAACTGACCTAAGCTAATGAAAACGTTATGATTTTTATTTAGTATGTTTTTCAACATGTAATATTATGACCGCAAACTTTGCAAGTCCATATGCATATTTGAAATAAGTACCTACAGTAAAACACCGACCCATTGGAGAAATAAAAGGTAGGTATTATATCGATTTAGACCTACTTTCATAATATTTTTATTATGAAAACAAATCCTAAAAGCAAATATAAAACATCTAAGTCGAAATTATTGACACCGTATTTTTTCTAATTTATGTGGCATGTAATCATACTGGCGATTCGCCTTCGTATCGCTGCAATGTGGATTCACTATTATAATATGCATGTATTATACATAAAAAGCTTCCCCTTAAATCACTTTATCTATTGCAAAATTGCATTTAAATCCGTTGCGTAGTTTAAAAGATCTAAGCGTACAGACAGCGGGAGCGACTTTGTTTTGTACGATGTAAAGATATATTGATGTCATTACATCATTAGATTGTACACGAAATAGTAGTCAGTATGGTCTCTTTCAAGAAATATGTATCTTAGTTTAGTCAACCTGTATCATCATTATCTAAGCCAAAAGACATCCAATGTTGAATATAGTCCACCTCCAAGAACCCACAGCACTACAGTATACTTATAGCAAAATAATTATACCTCTATTCTAAATAATAACTGTAATGCACCATGTCGTAGAATTAAACACTAAGGATAATTATCTATGAATTATTTTTTTTATAAAATGCGTGGAAAATTTGTAGCAGAAACATTCATACATTTGTTGTTTTAACATTGACTTCTTTGCTGATTGAAACATGCTTGAAAAGTTTAAAAAATGTATCCAACGGGTGTATTTCTTTTTGAAAATACTTGATTTGGTACCTGACATCCACGACGATCAACACTCCATTTTCAAACGTTTTCGCAAACATCCAATTTTCTTGTTACATCTTCTTTCTATTAATATACAATTTTTTGCTGAAGTTCTATGGCTAGTAGACGCATTGAAGACAAGACAGAGGTTTCTAGAAATAACTATGTCTTTTCCCTTATGCGCTGTAAAATTGTTAAGCAATTTTAAAACTATTTCCACGGTATTTTATGCTCATTGCATCAATGATTTGATAGAAAGGCTAGACAAGTTACAATTGGTTCTATTGCCTTCTGGAAAAGAAAGAGATGGGTTTGTAACAGCACTGATGGAAAAGCATGTTTCACAATTAAACAATATGTCAACCAGAGTTGTATATTTGATATTTATTACTATAACATTTTTTGGAATAAGCCCGTTGGCTATAATGCTGTCAGGATACTACAATACTGGAGAAGTTGAGCTTTTATTACCATTGTCTGCATCTTATCCATTCAGTGTCTATGGTGTACGATATTTTTTTATATATATTTATCAGGTGTGGACAGGTATGTAATTGTTTTTGTATTAATTTGAAATGATAAGCTCAAGTAGCCGGTGTTTTGGCGTGAATTAGGAGAGGTCAGTGTCTATCAGAGGACTAACAGGCTGATTGAGTGATTTGTATGCCCAGAAAATTAACTGTATAGATGGAGGTGTTCAGTGTATTAGAATGCCAATATTATTTCGTTACTTGCCTTTATAGTAAGCATATTATTATAGTGTGTTTTTTATACTTCTTGTGTGGTAAAAAAACATATAGTCTGCCTGATGGTTAGCAGTAGCAATGCAATCGCAACACTGGGGATATCAGTCGAGCGTTGCCGTCCCTTTAAAAACCTTTTAAATTAAAGTGGTACCTACATATGTACCGTAGGTATAATTAACAAAGTCGCGTAAGAACTCGACATTTTTCATGCACAATGGCGGATTTCCAGAGGGTGACCTACATATTATGCCATATTGTTAACTTTATCGAGTTTGAATAGCTTGTAAAACCAGTGTAAGATGTGTTCCTGTTAAATAAAAATTCATTGTTGCAGCGCTGCAAGCGGCATTCTTTTTATTCGGACCAGACTACCTTTTTTTTACATTCTCTACATTTATTTACGTTCAGTTTTTAATATTGGAATATGATATGGAAAGGCTCGTGAGTGAAGATGTAAAGAATATAGACAACGTGTCATTTAAATTGAATATTAAGAAATTGGTTATACGACATGTAGAATTAATAAGGTATACTTTAGCTATAATAATGTAATTAGTAATTTGAATGAAGCATTCCAGCTAGCACACCCAAGCGGAGCACGCCTAGAAGAAGCACGCCTGAAGTATTCCACCTAGCACGCTCGTAGGATGAATTCATTTTCTATTCCACTAAGCACACCTACGAATATGACTCGCATAGTGTGGAAACTAAAGAATAAAAATATCGGTGGAAAAATATTTATTTTTTATTACTAAGTTAAACTAACTTTTAATTCTGACATCAATCAGTTTCTGGCATTACTGTGGAGCTTGTAGTGGTATAATAACCATTTTGATCGAAGCTTGGCGCGTTCAGTCCTCCGCCTCGGAAAGCATGTAAAGCCGGGTATCGACATTGCGAGCCTGCTCATCTGGTACTTCATTGAGCAGGCAGTTAGTCAGTCAGTCAGGCAACGTTCAAATTGCCTCGTAAGGCCAAGGCCAGGCTGGCTCGCGCGGTATTCCTCGCAAGGCAGCCTCGTGATGTCGGCACCCGCCTTAAAGTCGCGTTAAGTTTTCCAGCGCCTGATCTCCTTCCGCTCGTTTTAGATCCTGTGCCATCTGACTATTAGAGTGAGGGAATCTGTGTTTGCGTACAAATTTGTGTCATAGTGTAAGAAAGAATCTCTTATAGTCTTCCGTATACTATGCTTGAGTACTTTATATGTCCCGGGTATTTACCGCTCTTAGTTTGTTCATATTTTGATTTCAAACACAACGAGATCTTGTAGAGAGATCTTGTTGCTTGTATGTTCTTACCTCCCTTGAAATATTTTTTTAGGACACATAACTTCTATCCTTGTCAATTGAAAGGATTGACAAGTGCTTTACGTTCGTTTGTAATTGACATTTATTTCAATAAAAATGAATACTCTTCTGCGAAGAGCCGCAGTTCAATATCTTAGAACAAATGCACGAGCTTCTTCTCACGCCGCTACTGCTGGAGCCCACGGAGTTGGCTGAAAGCTATGGAAGAAATTGCCTTCCCTGCAATCTGTCTGGGCATGGTAAACGCCTATCTGGCTCATCAGGAGCATGCTGCTCACCAAGACCGCCCCGAGTTTGTGCCGTTCGAGTATTTGCGTGTGCGCACAAAGCGTTTCCCATGGGGTGATGGCCAAAAATCCCTATTCCACAACCCTCATGTTAATGCTCTGCCCAGCGGCTACGAACAATAAATTGTTGGTGTTAGGACGAATGTGCAGAATATGCTCTTAGATTACAAAACATGTATTGTGACAAGTAAATAAATTAATACTGATTAAAAAAAATGTTAAATAACTCAAATAAAACTCTTATTATAAATAAAATTACTCCTTAACTAACATACTTCATAGTTGAATAAGCACCAAATTACGAAGGCTACACAAGACGTGTGATACTCTTGTGATGTAACTTATAAATAAGTCTAACACAACCATAAAATTTGCTAGTTCATTTATACGAGTATGATACTCTTGAGACCAACCAAAATAGGGATCATTGGAAAACTATCTATATTCGATGCCTTACCTAGAACACATTTGGCTAAATGAAACTAAAAATAAAAAAATACCAGTGAGTGTAAAAGCTTTTAACATTGTGGTCTCGTTATCCACGTTATGGTGTAATTGCTCAGCGACAAAATTCCAATAATTTAAAAAAAATCTTCGTGAGTTTGTCGAAAAAGGCTGGACATTATAATTCTGTGGATTGCATTATATTACCTACGAGTTTTTTCTTACTCTAAATTTATTTTTCAGATGTGTGGAACTTCTAGAGGCAATATCTTCTAAGTCTATATTATTCAATGCTTTTATCAGCTCTGTCACTATATGTATTTCGGGATTCAGTATTTTGGTAATTTGTTTAATCATCTTTGGAAATTATGTTTTATACTACCTACTACATATATATTATTATTATTGGTGTTATGTTACTTTATATGTTTTCAGGTTCTCGATGATTTTGTAAGAATGGCCACATTCTTATTCATTTTGAAGTTTTGTTTGATCCAGATATTATTTTACTGTTATTGCGGGGATAATATTATGAGTTCGGTAAATATTTAAAGTTATTACATAGATACAACACCTGTTTTCCAGTGGGATAGGCAGAGATTGTGGTACGCCAACTGAATATGAACGTTGGGACTGGGTACTTTTATTTTCTGCTCTTTTTTGAGGTACTGTCTACTTATTTTTCACCATACCAACATTTTCATTCATTTCGCTCGATATGTGCCTAATAACCTCTTTCTTCCATCCTTTCCAAATTTCCAAACTGATTAAGCATTTAACCATGCTATGTACCTTTTCAACTTTGTTCACTTACAAAAGTTGTCATTTTTTTATACTACCAACCAGGCAACCAAGCATACGGCCCACCTGATGGTAAGCAGTTACCGTAGCCTATGAACGCTTGCAAAACCGGGGGTATCACTCGCGCGTTGCCGACCTTATAACTCCTTTCTTGAAGAACCCTAAAAATTAATCTCTGTTCTGCTTTTTGATTTCACAATTTATTTTAATTTCAAATAATGCAAGTATACTTTACAAAAAAATACACATGTTACATAAAAACATAATTATTTCCAGAGTGCAAAAGTAAACGATGCTGTTTACAATAGTTCGTGGTACAACTTGAACGTAAGTGGAAGACGAAGCTGCTTGATTGTTATGATAAGGTAACGTAATTTTGATACCGTAGCCAAATATTTTTGTTAGAAACTGGATTAGGGTCCTTCGCTGTTTGACACCACGACTTATTGACACCACGGTGTTAATCGCAGAAAAACTTACCTGTTTGGCACCATTTTCATATTAATTATCGACCGTGGTGTCAAACGGCGAATATCTTATTTTGTTTTCGTCGATTGACACCACGGTTTAAAACTGCGAAAGGCGCTTTTGGCTTCGTTGATTTGGACCACTTTTAACAATTTAAAGGTCAAGTGTGATTTGTGTACTGACGAAAAGAAAACGGTTACAACAAACAATTACAATCAAATGTTTAATGGAATCTTGGTTGTTATGGAATACATATTTATTAGTACAAATCATATTTTAATAAACCGTAAATAAAGGGAATAACATACAATAAGTTAAAATTAAGAACTGAACGAATGCAGTTTGACATTTCAACAGACCAAAATAAAAGTCAAAAGTGATCGTTTTGAGTTTCGTGGAATAGTCTTACAGTTTGTTTGGTTCGTCAATTATATTATAATTTTATGATATTAGCATCAACAATGTTTTCGGACAAAAAACACATAAAAATGTATTGTACAAGACCTAGCCCAGGTTGTATACATTTCTGAATCATCGCCTTTATATTTATTTGCATTTGCACTTTATAATATATAAAATACAAATGAATGTATTAGAAATACAAAATATTGCATTGTGTCAAAAATGCATGAACATTATCTTCGAAATAGGAATAAGTAAACTTTTACCTGATTCACCTTTTAAATGAACTGATTTCACTATTATTGCCTGGGCCTATTATATCCAAGACCTTAAGATTAAAACTAATTATTTTAATGTGAAAACAACCATCCACTTTGAAGTGAGCAATTTTCGATGGCCCCACCGAATAAACGTGCAGGAGTTCTTACACGATTTTTTTTCATTTTGCCTATCTTGCACTTACCTAATATTTTTTATGAATTTTAGACTCAAAACATGCCTATTATAATAGTGAATTTCTTTATTCTAGGGAAATAACGAATTAAAAAATACAGGAATAATAGTTTATGCTTTTATTACATGCTTTTTGAGTTACCAAGTATAAAATTAATGATAGCCTGAAACATATACGTACATATTTTAAAAAATCCTACTTAGCATAGGAAAATGAAATAAAGGGCTCATAAAACAAAACTCTAGGAACTTAATTATATATTTTCAAAATTTAATAATGTCGGCGTAGTCCTGGCGGCAATATTTTGTACTACTAAGAACTTGAAACTTGTAGGACTGTGAGTAATGGCGCTGGCGCTGTATGTATTTTCAGATTTTTATAAATTAAAATACCTACCTTGTTTTGAAGTTTACTGTTGGGTCATACTAGGTATCAAAATATATTAAGCTAGGTGAGACATTGAGTTATGTTAAAAATATATAATACAGGTATATATTTTTTTCTCTCAACAAAAAAACTTTAAAAATGTCTTACGTTATCAAAATGATCAACAGAAATGTTACATCCAAGATATATTATTATAAAGATTTTAAAAACTAAACCAAAACAAAATACAAAAAAAAAGTGTATCTGATGTTGGGATTCGAATCCTGTTCGGTCGGTACTACTGTACTGTGAGAAAATTACCTATTTGTGAATTTGAACTGATAAAAAATATTATCTGATATCTAAACCATCTACAAAAATCAAATTCCAAAAAGTGGACATGAATATGGGATTCGAACCCAGTATCATCGCATCGTTCGCGTTGGACTAATACCACTTCTGTGGTATTAGTCCAACGCGAATACTCCATCCATTATTAACAGTCCAATGAAGTTTTCACTTCTGCCGTGTGTTCAGCACACGCTCGTTTTTTTACTTGAGATTTTTGTTTGTTCTAACTCAGGTATTTCTACCCTTTCTTAAACGTTCTTGCCAATATATTTAAGGGCATGTAATAATAATAATTTGTATTTAATTATTTTTTACCTGCTGATGTCTTGAATATTAAAATCAAATTTTAAGAGATGTAGTAGTAAAACGTAGTAGTTGTTGCTATCGCAAAACTGTTGTGGGTAACTAAACAGTTTTGCCTTGCCAAGCACTCTCAGAAAAAATGTATAATTTAAATAAAAATCATGATTGTAAACACTTTTGTGCATGATTGTTATGTTATAATAAAATACCAATGCGGCCGTCCTTTGCTGTTTTACGTCAGGGTGTCAATCAACGAAGACAAATAAGATATTCGTCGATTGACACCGTGGTCCCAAACAGGTAAGTCAAAAAACGTCCTTCTGCGATTGACACCATGGTGCCAATAATCCGTGGTGCCAAACAGCGAAGGACCCATTATAAATGTAATACCTACACTTCAATAAAATTGGTGCTTGACACGAACAATTAATTTCGGTATTATTCTGTTAAAACTGAAAACCGCCGATAAATTGATAGGTTTGATCTAGTACCTATAGGTGTTTCATATCATAAAAATAACCTACGACGGTACTAAGATATGAACACTAATAAGTGGAGCAAGCTGTGCATGTTTCCTTTAAGAATAAACTTTGCAAAGAGATTATTCGACAAGGCTAAACTATAAGCCGCCTAACTTGCTCATTAGGTTAGCAATAGGCTGGCAATATCTGCCAAAAGACCGACGAGCACTGCAGCCAACAGTAAGTGAAAACTGTCACTCGGTAGAGGTCTTCTTCCAATCAGCTACACCGATCACTACAAGAAAATTGTTAGTATACACTGGATATAGAAGGCTGATGACCAGGTGTTGTGGCATGAATTGATAGAGGCCTATCTTCAGCAGGGGACTGAAATATTCTGTTTAATATCTTTTCAGAGCTCAACGGCCTTGCAAAATTACAGCAATGGGATTTTTTGACGTTAATTTGATAGCTTTTGCAAATGTACGTATAAATTATTAATTTTCCTTTGAGAGTACATAATAATATTATGATGATGTGCTATAATATATTTTTAATTTTCAGATTTTAAGCAACACTTGGTCGTATTTTACACTTTTAAAAACAATGATCGACCCTGACATGGTGAAGTCTTAAAGTGCCTTAACTGAGGAAAACAAAACAAAGCTTTTTTTTGTCGTGAAAAAGTAATCGCACTTCTGTAGTCAAAAAAGCGCCTTGTATCGCTGACAGTAAAAACAAAGAACTGACGTAAAATAAGATCAAAGTCTTTAAGGTTCAAGGCGCATAAAACCAGAGTGAAATACCACGTCTTTTTATTCTTAAATATTAAAACTTATCACTATTCACATTTAGCTCTACTTCAGAGCTTTTTATTAAATTTTCTCCTCCCAAAAAAGAGCAAGCTAGCAAAATTAGTGTATTAAAAGTTTTTTTAACGTTACGTATTTTTTAAAATGTGATTTGTAAATCTAGTCACCATTAAAAATATTGCTTATTTTAATAAGTAATAAAAAAATGTTTCATTGTGCGTGCAAGCATGAACAAACCTATGTATGTATACTGATCCGTTAATAAATTCGTGCGTTAGTTACAACTAAGCCATTACCCAAATTATTTATTTTTATACCTTATATTTTTAAGAAAAGTCAAAGAAAACCTAGTTTCCTACTTTTATTGTGTGGTTTATAGTATATCCTACTAATATTATAAATGCGAAAGTTTGTAAGAATGGATGGATGGATGGATAGATGGATGTTTGTTACTCTTTCACGTAAAAACTACTGAACGGATCTGGATGAAATTTGGCACAGAGATAGATTATGGTCTGGAATAACACATAGGCTTTTTACAGCGATAACCAACATCCACGTGGGCGGAGCCGGGGGCAACAGCTAGTATAATATATAGGCACGCCACATCTACATGCTACATCACTGGTATAAGGACTCCAGTTTGTGCAAAATTTATTTTTATCATCTACTTGTTTCTATGTTTCTATTATTATTAGAAGAAATATCTATATAATATATAGGGGTAGCCCGCGACTTCGTCCGCGTGGTTATTTGGAATATTTTCCCCGATTTTGCAACATATCTCACTACTGCTTCGCTCCTATTGGTCAAATCGAACCAGTATTTTCTGAGAACCAAACAAACAAACACTCAAATTTGTTGTGTGGAGCGGGGCAGTGGTGATATGTTGCAAAATTGGGAAAAATATTCCAAATTACCAGGCGGACGAAGTCGCGGGTGACCCCTAGTATAGTATAGAAGTATAGATATTATCACATATTCTTATCATATCTTATTTCTCAATATTATCCGAGTCGTATACCTTTTACCTTTTGAAGCAAATTTGTCTGTTATATTGCGTCGCGAAGTATTTTCAATCCGTAAGTGGGTCATGTATGCGGTAGAAGTTACCGTCGACCGACTGAATGAGCTAAATAGCGGGCATCCTATTGTAGACGCCGTGTCTCACGTCTGATAACTAATAAAAGATGTCCTGGATTCTATTTTCATATTACATTTTATTTACAAATGCTTTGGAAATCGTAAATTGCATAAAAATACTTTTTATTTTCTTTTCATTTAATTATTCTATTTAGTCAATATTATTTTACTTTTTATTATTAGTCAGATATAGTGAAATTCTGAGCAAAACTGTAAAAAATTAAGAATACCTAGATATATTTTTGTACATCTATTGCTGTACTTTTTTATACTACTTGGGTGGCATACAAGCATACGGACGCTTGCAAAACCAGAGGTATCACTTGCGTGTTGCCAACCCATTTTTTTAGACCAAGGCGTTAAGATGGGAATGTCCCTGGCATAGGAATATGTTTATTTCAAAACGCATCCCTAATTGAGCGCTGAAGACCTGTACTCACACACAGGAAGACAACTACACCGCTGCGTGTAGTTATTTGGCTGTGGTGTTTTGCAAGGTGGATGTCCTTTTTAGTAGTATTGAGATAAACAGAGACAATTGAACGTTAAAATTAATGAAGGAAGTTTCCTTCTTCAAAACTATACTGCTTTATTTGTTAGTTATATAAACGTCAGAAAAGGTAACACAGAGATTATATAGTATACTAGCTGACCCAGCAAACGTTGTTTTGCTACTAAAATAGTAAAATCGCTATTAAAAAATTGGGGTTGATCGTAGAGGGGTGAATGTTGTCTAAAAAATTAAATAAAAAAATTAGGGGTTAAACCCTTAACATTTAGGTGGATAAAAAATAGATGTTGTCCGATTCTCAGACCTACCCAATATGCACACAAAATTTCACGAAAATCGGTCGAGCCGTTTCAGAGGAGTTCAATAACGAACACCGTGACACGAGAATTTTATATATTAGAAGATTTTATTGTTACTATTTAAGAGGGAAACGGGAATAGGTACGTTTATAGGTACGAAATGCCGCGCGCGCCGCTTGCATTAGGCGTCTTGTCGGCATTTGAAACATATTATCTCTGTGGCGTTAATGTTGAGCTGAATGTCTATTAACGTTTCATACGAGTTCTCTGCGAAGACTGACACACGATTAACTTTTATGTTAATCTTTCAAACGTTGTTTGTAAGGCGCCGGGTACACAGTTTAAATAATTGGATATATTTTATGCTTTAAATTCTGTTATAAACTTCTTAATCACTTTTAATCTGCTTGGAGTAATCTTGAAGGAGGACTTTGCAATGAGGTTATCCTACAAAGAATCGAAGTTACCAATAAAACAAATTAAATTGTTAAAAGGTTGGCCATATCTGCTAAAGGGACCGATTATGGTCGTTGCCTCATCGTGACCTTCGACGGCTTTTCAACCAACAGGACCAGTGACGACGACCTCTTTAATGTTGTTGGGACAGACTATATGGAAAAGGTGGAGGACCGTGTATTGTGCTGCGAATAAGAAGAGACCTATCAGCATGGGATTGAAACACTAATTAATTGACAATTTTATTTCCAATGAGCAAATTTAGGAAAGCCATTTAATGATCTTAAATCTTCTTTAAGACGACGCCAACGACCTTGAGAATTATTATTCATTTGGTCATTGCCGATCTGCATAGAAATTAAAGAGAACCAAATAATGCTGAAATTGAGTACTGAATTAAGAATAATACACTACTAAATAGTGGCATAATTGCAAAAATTAATCGGCAATATTTTTGAACTAAAAAAATCACGTTTATTTACTGAGTTTAATTGGTAATATTAGAGATATTAGCAGATTATAACATATCTGCTAATATCTCTAATATTACCAATTAAATTCAGTAAATAAACGTGTTTTTTTTTACATTAATAAATGTATGTTTTTACATTAAATGTATTTCGGAGACAACTGTATTATCGTAAATACTGTGGAGAACAACATACATAATTTTTACTGTGATAAATGAAACTGATTTTGCTAAAAAATATTTTAAGTTAGGCTAATTTGCTGTTTTTAATCCCCTTAAGAATAGAGTAGAGAAACAATATAATCTATGAATGATATGTAATTTATTTGTCAAATTAGTATAAATAGTACTGTGCCAAATAGTATTAATTAGAATTAGAAAACCAACACTAGGTGTTTGTTCAGCGCCTTACAGTTTTTTATAGCATTATTAATAGTACGCATATATATGTTTTCCATCTGGAATGTGATATCTATTCTTTTTAGGGCACTCAAGATAGAAAGAAGCAAGTGGTAATAATATATTACTTTACGTTTTTTATTTCAATATGCAATAATCTAAATATAGCATGGATACGTATAGCAGTCCACTAGTTAGATACGTTGGTATTTGGTCCGACCCGACTAATATAATGAGGATAATGGTAAGTGCGCTTAGTAAAAAATACTATACACTAGCTTTCATCCGCTGCTTCGCCTGCGCGTACAATTTACGGGAACAGTGTTTTTTATAGCCCATGTGTTATACTCTATCTCTGTCATTTTGCGTGAAAGAGTAACAAACATGAAACATAAATATATACATTCATCCTCACAAACTCTCACATTTATAATATTAGTAGGATATCAATATTGTAAATGTGATAGGATATAATAATTTGACTGCACGGTTGGTTCAGTGGTTACCTCTCTATTTGCCACTGCGCAGCGTGTTGTAGGTTTGATCCCCATACGGGACAAAAAATTGTGTAATCCATAAATGGTTGCCCCGAGTCTGGATGATGATAATATTGATGATGATGATGATTATGTGATCAAGACTGATTTCGGCCGCGGCGACCGCATCAACTCCGTTGTGGATGTTTAAAGATATGTTCTAAGTGGGAATCGTTCAATTCCCAAACAGAATAAAATCTTTGTAGAATGTAGATTTGATTATTTGTCTTGGATTGAAGATTTGTTCTTACGAATTTCGTCTATAAAAATTATATAAAAGACAAACATGGCATACAACAACACGACGGAACGTGAGTGAAGCTAATAAAAAAATGGATTGCATGTTCATAGTAGTATGTATTTACTTTTGAAATATTGTTTGGTTGGAAATTTAAATGCTTTATGTTTTATATCGTGGCTACTACACCAATGTTCATGTCCAATAAACGGAATTATTAACAGATTTAATTCTTATCTACCTGCATTTTTTTGTAGAGTATCTATGTGGCAAACAGGCATACGGCCACCTAATGGGCACCAGTTACCGTATACTATCAGTAAATGTTTGCATTACCTAGGGAATTATTCGCGTATTGCTTTTTTTACACTACAAAGGAAGCAAACAAGCATACGGCCCGTCTGATGTTTGGCAGTTACCGTAGCCTATGGACGCTTGCAGAATCTCTAGACAAAAACAGTAATCGAATAGAAATATTAAAAAAAGCAAATGTATGGGATTTGACGTAAGATAACGGTTAACTTAAGTCAAATTCCATACATTTGCTTTTTTGGCATTTTGATTCGACTACCGTAAATGCCACTTGTCTAGAGGGTCAGAAAGAACCTCATGCTATAGTCTCTGGGGAAAACCTCGGTAGGGAGCTTATTATATAACCCTATAGCCTACCTAATAAAAATAAGACCAGGGTTTTGTAATAATGCTGAGATAGGAAAAGGATGATTTGGTAAAAAAAGGCTTCCTTAATGAGCGCTAAAGATACTTGTCTACTTTACTACTCACGAGCAGAAACAACTAAGTACACCATTATTGGTAGTTATTTAGTAATGGACTTTTGTAAAGTGGAGGCGTATCCTCAGTTGGAACCTACTGCTAAGTTGACCGTCTCTCTCAAACATTAGCTATCTACTTGTGAATCTTTTTAATTGTTTGCTACTTCTACCTTCACCTTAATTTTACCAAATTATATTAATTTGTGTTTATTCTACAACTAGTCCGATAAAGTGGCTTTCAATTGGTAAATGAATTTTCAAAATCAGTTCAGTAGAGCCAGAGATTACCCCACTTACCTACGTCACAATTTTTACCTCTTTATAATATAGTATAGATAATAAAAGTTTTGCATTTAGTAATATATTCACATAAACAGCTTTTATCAAAATATTTTGTTATTTTATCAAACTGGGACTCACGCACACCAAACAACTTTAAATCACGCGAACAGTTTAACGCATTTAAAAAAACTAATAATACTATACTCGTAAATTACAAGCTGATGCCCGCGGCTCCGCCCGCGTGGATATCGGTTATCATGATAAAAGTAGCCGAATCGCTATTTCGGACTAAAATATAACGCTTGGCTTATTGGCATCTCTGTGGATTTTTTCTTAAAACTACTAAACGGATCTGGATGAAACAAACATCCATACATTATAATAGTAGGATAGTCCTTTAATACCTAAATTAAGTTGTAACGAGGCTACTTAGTGTTAATACTTTTCATGTACTCACACATAATACCACAGAAACAGTCTATGTGCTATTCCAGACTATATAGTCCATATCTGTGCCAAATTTTATCCAGATCCGTTCAGCCGTTTTGGCGTGATTAATTAACAAGCATTCATCCAAACATTCACGATTCCTAAGTGACTTTCGCCATTTTTTATGAACATAAACGCGAATAAAGCCGTAGACAGAAGATGAAGAAATGTCCAGATAAAACAAAAAGTTATACGAGAACTCAAATTGTATTCACTAGGTTGTCCGACAATGACGTAATCTAGCTAATATATTCAGAGTCGAATCCCGTCGAATCCGTGCTTAACACCATCTGATTGCGTAAACTATATCTGAGATCTATTGTTGTAGTTGTAGTTGTTAATCTACGCCTTATATAGGTTTCTAGAGAAAATTAGTTATCGAACTAAGCAATTGAAAGAACTAAAAAATTGGTAAATATACTTTTGTGTTTCTAACACAAGTGTATGTTTACAATTTTTTTCAGTTGCCATAGTACAGACTCTGCCTAGTCTGGGATCAGATGGCTGTATGTGTGAATTGTCCAAAGATAGTATAGTAGTTATTATCATACTTTTATCGATATACAACGCGGGTGGCAACTAGTGAAATCTATAAAATAATCGACAAATACTTTAGAATTTTAGTTATTGCTTAAAATATTAATATTTAAGAGACTCCACTTCTTTTTTCCTTTCATCCAAGAGAAACTACATCTCTTGTACAATACAACTTAATAACAGTAGCTCGGCAGCTACGAACGAAGTTCATAATAGCATTAAATTGCTGAACCGCAGCGAAACATTCTACTAAGATTTTGTTAGCTTGGTTTCAGTTTGATTAAAGTTGTACTAGATTACAGTCTGCAAATTCCAGCTGGCTGAAATTGGCACAGCGCAGCGGGTGTTAGTAATAGAAATGTGAGTCCAGTCGTACTTTGACGTTCTTTTAGCAATTTATTTTTGATTTTGATTTGGAATTGGTAAAATGCTTTACATTATTATAAAGCTTTCATTTATTGTTGTTATTGAGTGAAATTCAAAAAATAGAAAATAAGTTGGTATATGAACATTACTGTACGGCGCCTGAGAGTATGTTGTATACTGTACAGCATGCAAAGCAGATATAGTTCCAGGGTCGCTCTATAAGAATTGTTTATTTTTATTATAAACAATATAGATTTGCTGTGATTGTTAAATGAGTATAATTTTTTAATCTTAAAGTCAAAGCCCTATAAAATTATATTCAGTATTTTCTGGAAAAAGAAATCTTTATAGAGCGACCTTGAAACCTTATCTACATAGTTTGCATGCTGTACTTAGCTTCTATAATTATAGAGTCTATAACTACCTCGTTGGTCAAGTACTTAGTTGTTGTATGCGAATGCTGATAAAGAAATCCCAGATTCAAATTATTATATTTGTATTTGTATAGATTTTATAATAATTGTTTGTAAATTAACAACCCACACATTTGAATCTAAACCATAATCAATTCGTCCACATCCTGAAGAACCAATCGCTGTTAAGTATATTTCGACGTTTGCAATTATATCGCACGTAAAATAGAATATACCGCAATGCTACTAGTTTATATGCGGAGAATAAGCTAGAAATTTCTTTGGTTTATTTCTTATTGTATTCTTTTTCACCGCCAATTTCTAAACTGCGGGTAGCTATTGTGAATTTCTTGATAGAAGACCCAATATCAATTTTTGGCCTGATCCGGGAATCGAACTCGTGACCTCGTGATCAGCAGTTACACGCATCGACCACTGAGCCACTGAATTATATACGTTGTGTTTGAACAATATTTGATTATTTATCAGTAAGTAGGCTAACTTGCTTTTATTTTATAATTATTCTTGTAGGTACATATGTTATGAAATATACCTATTTATAATTAAGATAAGCATTTAATTTATTGATAAAATGTGCCTAATGAATATAAATGAATGTAAGATTTTATGTAAATAATTGTATCTCGTTGTTCTCAAGTAGGCAGGCCTATTAATTACGGGGCTGGCGTAAAAAGTGATCAATTTATTTTATAGCGAATTTTGGACCAGCAGCGTGCACCTGCGCCCTTTTAAATTAACTTAGTTATATATAAAACATAATCTTTATCCTTACTAATATTATAAATGTGAAAGTTTGTAAGTATGGATGGATGGATGGATGTTTGTTACTCTTTCACGTAAAAACTATTGAAAGGATCTGGATGAAATTTGGCACAGAGATAGAATGTGGTCTGGAATAACACATAGGCTACTTTTTACAGCGATAACCGACATCCACGCGGGCGGAGCCGCGGGCAACAGCTAGTACTAATATAAAAATATAGGATCAGTATCTGCAAAACTCATAAAATAATTGACGGATTAAAAAAAAACAATATTTAACTATTGTTTTTATGGTAGGTATCTTCAATAATATTTTTAATATAATTACTGCAACAGCTTAATGTAAGTGTAAATTGAACACAATTTATGATGTCTAAAGTCGTTTGTGATGATCAACGTGCAGCCAAAAAATCAAAATAATATGTTTATTTCGTTTTCTACAATTAGGTCGGTACAGGTTTTACAAATTGGAGTGTCCATTATGGTTGTGAAAGGAAACTCTGCTCTTCACAGTTATTTGGCACAGTTTGTGTTACATGCTAGACATTTTATTTAAACTAGGTTCCATGCAAGAATCAGTTAACATGTGATTTACATTCAAATATAGACAAAGGTCCAAAATTCTTTACATTTTGATTATTAGATGTTTATATTACAATGCAGGCAGTCCACTATAGTCGCAGATAGTATTGAATTCAGACAATTTTTTTTTTGTATAATACAAAGTGCCTATTACGAGGTATTCCTCGAAGCGCTACCATTTTGAAGCGCACCTAATTAAGCGCTCCTTTTTTATTCCTCGGAGCGCACCTTTTAGGAGCGCTCCCGATAGCAATTAAAAATATTACAATTTTAATTCTCCTAAAAGGTGCGCTCCGAGGAATAAAATAGGAGCGCTTCAGTAAGTGCGCTTCAAAATGGTAGCGCTTAGAGGAATTCCCTATTACACCCTCTCTGTTTCATTTCTCTAATAATGTTTATGTATACGAAAGTTTGTTGCCAAGTTATTCCAATTAACATGAAGGCCAGTCATTCAGCCTTATTATGTTTAGGACCTAATCTCACGAAATGATCTAAGAAACAAAACAAATAAGGTTTTGTTATGCGTGGTAAATTGATTAACTGAGCTAAATTGATTACTTCATAAACATGCAAATCTCCATTAGTCGCGTGATTTTATGATTTTGTTCTACTTTTTTAATAGGTAATTAGAATAGTAAAATTAGGTACCTATTGTATATTTATGATATGATAACTGGTATTGTCCGTGTGGTGACGGATTAAGAATACAAATGTCATCACCCCGTTCCATCCTGAGGGTGTCGTAAGAGTCGACTAAGGGAGTAAGTCAGGCAATATCCACTGCAAGAGAGGGAAAACTCGAAACAAAACCCTATACCAACCCGTCTGGCCAGCGTGGTATAGCAGGCTAATAGCCCTCCAATTATAAGGAGGTGACCAGTGCCCAGCTGTGGGACGTTTATGTGTTGAGATGAAACTGGTATTGTTTTATCTATTACTATCGGAACGTTCCGGCTTTGGAAAGTACCATATTTGTTTTAATAAAATATGACCTATATTATTTGCTGATACCTAATTCCTATGCCTATTCGCTATTCCAGAATATAATCTATTTCTATGACAAATTTTAACCAGATCCTTTCAGTAGTTTTTTCGTGAAAGAGTAACAAACATCCATTCATATATCCTCATAAACTATCACATTTATAATATTAGTAGGATAGGATGCTATTTATATGGCATGTAAGTATGAAGTAAATATCTGCTTGTTTCTACAGTTACCTATGTAGAATAAAAAAGGAAACAAATATTGAGGTGGGAGCCGACCGGGAAAGTAACCGTCTTGAAGTTGTAATATGTGGCCGCCTCGTTGGTTTAGTAGTGGTATTATTTGTGATCACAAGATTTCGATCCCTGGGTCGGCCAAAAATACCTAGATATTGTTTGTTTGGACCCGATCTCTTTCTGCGTTCGTGTCGGATTGCCACCCCATCGTACTATGAGAGTAAGGGAATAAAGAGTGCATCTCTATTAGGGCACACACTTGGCTACTATAACATCTTCCACGCAGATGCCAAGTCACCGACTAGGTAAGCCGCTGCGATCGGAATTTGTTTAGAAGGACTACATATACTAATACATGAAGTATGAGTTTGATATGGAATGTAAATTTACCTTCATAGAATTCGTACGTTTAGTACCTACATTTACAACCCGTATTAGAATATTGCTTAAAGAAAGAAAGAAAAGCATGTTCTTTTTATACTACCAAGGTGGCAAACAAGCATACGGCTCGCCTGTTGTATTTGAAAATACAGAATAATAGATAGTAAACAAAATAGAGACACATAGTAACAACACAAAAAAATATTCTGCGTGATGTCAGAAATGGTCCTAATCTCAGCTCTGGGCTGCGGCGTTTTAAGCTGCAGTGCTGATTTACTAATCAGGCTTTAGTGAAATCATGATCAGTTATATAGGTAAATAGATAGATAGAAAACTCTTTATTACATACATACATATTACATATTTGTATACATTTATGATTCAGCTTATAATTTACCTTAATCTCTTTCAGGTGTAAACCAAACAAGAAAACTACATAATTAGAAAAGCAAAATTGTTTGAACAAACGTTATTCAATCGTAAGGTTTATGCAGGCGCACTAAAATATCACGCAATAAATCTTTGATGAGTTTTTCTGTTGAAAACATCTTAGTATAAGTACAAAATAAAACAAACTGGTGTTTGTTTTCCACCCCAGTGTCATTCAAACGCCCATACTGAGCCCTAATATCCCTATGGATTAGGCAACTTCACATCGAACCTCAGAAAGATAGAATATTTTTTATTGCACACCAAATAAATAAATAATTAATATTCTTTTTAAACAAAAGCTGTGGCTGTTATTCAATATTTGTTATTATGTGCCAGTAACAACCTTGGAACCTTGTGGTGGAAAACCTTGGGGGAGGCCTAGGTATGTCCAGCAGTGGACGTCTTATGGCTGAGATGGATGGATGGATGGAACATAAACAATATTATTCTTAATCTGATATATAAACTATTTTAATATGTATGATAATTATTTACACATACTCATTTTTTAATAATTATCATACATATTAAATACTCATTTTTAGGGCAATAGTAAATTAATATGGTAGATACAATTATACTAGCAGATTCTTAAAAATTACAATATAATGTAGGCTTACATTTAGGAATGCATTTTTAAAGAGACCCATTTCTATCCCAGGGTTACATAAAACGCAAAACCGTATTTTCCTCGGCTACACGCAATTGACGTCTATACATGCAGGCTTGCCTACCATCAAGCAGTTCTTATGCTTATTTGCTGGATTTGTGCTACCTTTACTGTATTATAAAATTACGCATCCGTAAAGCCTTAGTTATTACTTGCACGTTCCCTCTTAGTAAAATAGTACCAACCTAATAGCTTAAAGTTTATAAAGCTTTTTGCTGTACACAATGTTTATGAAATAGTGTTAGGCCTTAATTATTAGCACTCACGCTATAGTGCAGTATATTTTAATTTATTTAAATGTAGACTTAATAGTAATGCATATAAAGAGCAATTTAGACTAAAACGACGTATCGACATTTGTTAATCAAATCTTATCAGTGTCACAGTGTTGTGTTAGGGTTCGAATTATCAGCAGGTTTGTGTTTTGTCGTAACTTTTAGTCAGGCGCAGCAGTATAAGTAAGTATTTATCAATTAATATTGATGTTTATATGTCATGATGCGATATAAAAATATGAATGAAATCGAATAAATGTAGTTGTTCTCAAATTATAGCGTGACCAATACGCGGCTCCGCCAGCGTTGATGTCGCAAATTAATATATGTATATTTTTTAAATATAGGCTTAGTTACTTCTTATTACATCAGCTATCTGCCAGTCAAAGTCCCGTCAAAAGCGGTCCAGCCGTTTCAGAGATTAGCCGGTACAAACAAACAAACAAAAATTGTAAAAATGTTATTTTAGTATATGTAGGTACCGTGTTCCCATCCATATGCATTTAGTAAAAAGAGGTTACTTTATTATTGTAATCAGACGCTCTAATTTTATTTATTTGTATAAATATATAGATAGGTAATAAATTCAGCCCACATATTCTCTAGAATTATCTTTACCGTATATCATTGTGTTCACCTATCGTGACTTGCGTCTATTAATCTTGATCCCTAACATAACATATTATCTAATTGCAAGGAGTATTCGTTTTCGTAAAGAATATCTAATACCGAACGAACGTATACGTGAGGTTAATCTCCCTCGCCACTCTGGCTAATGCGTCCCTCATTCGAACAATTGGTCACGTAATAGTGTGATTGTTTATTATTATTGTTTCTGTGCCCTTAAGTAATACTTACCTATGTAATATAACATTACATTTACCTAATACTGAGTAATATAGGTAGTAACTCTGGGGCCATTGGCATTATTATAGCGGGTTTAGAAATTTCATTTGGATTATTGTATTTAAAATTATTATTAACATCGGTACTTGGTATAAATACTGATGGGAAAAGCCCTACCGTACAAAAGAAACACAGTGGTGTAGATGATAAAAATGCAAAGTTGGGACGTTGAGTGGTCGAATAAGAGGTGTTGTTAGGTTCAACAAATGTCTAAGCTTTAATGTCTGAATCTTACTTATTACGTTACATTACATAACGGAATGAGGGGTGATGCGTCACATACTACAAACACACCTGGTTCCTATTCCAGGGCTATCCATGACATATAGCTTTAAAAAATTGCTTGCAAAAGGTTGTGATGATATCATATCTTAGAAATAAATTGTAAAGACAATGTCTGACCCACCAACTCGAATAAGGTCAACGAGTGTGGGCTAAGACATAAATGTTGTCAGCTCTCTTGATTAATACTATACATATATTTATTTAAGGGTCTAGCTGAAAACCAGCGCTAGATATTGTCTAGCATATGCTGAGCTAGATCCAATTTTGGCACTGTGAGACACATACTATGTATTCTTTTTTTTCTGTTTCTTTGATTTTTCTTTCAATTTTTATTTTGTAACGTGTCTTTATTGCGCCAAATAAACATTTTTACTTTCTTCTTTCTTTCTAATTGAAATCGAGAAGTCCTGTAAAATTCATATATCCAGTATAATCTTAAGAACGTTATTTATTTTAGGGAAACTAACATCAAAAAGAAATACAATATATATACGTATATACATATATGGCTATGCTACATGCATAGCCATTAATAACTCCCTATAGGTAGATTTTTTCTTTATATTCTAATTCAGCTATTTTTGTTGCTAAAACTAATTACATTTTGTGACAGTCACAAAACCAAAAGATACACGAAACAAACATTACTGAACAAGATAATTCGGCTTAGAAAGGAAAATACAAACGAGAGATATAACACAACCGTCTACGCGTCTGTCTGTTTTTGTGTAATACAAATTGTAACAGTAGCCAGTACCTACTTAATACAGACAGTAATCTACATAAAAGCCTTCTTAACCTAATCTATATACATAAAATCGCTTGTCCTGGCTGATTATCAACGCAGAGTCGAAAATACTAAGTCTAGACATTTGTTAAGAAAGGATTTTTATAAGCTTATTCATTTTACCCTCTTCCTTTTTTTTACGTGACTCCCCTCAAGGAAAAAAATGTTTGCCTATTCCAGGGATACTCCATCTTAAAGCCCTGGTGTTAAAAAAAGCAAAAAAATACTTCTGGCATTGCAATTGTCCATTGGCTACTGTAACTGCTTAAAATCATGCGGCCGTATGCTTGTTTGCCATCCAAGTAGTATAAAAGAAGAAAAAAAAGGGTGTTCGCAATTCTTGTTTAATAGTGGAATTATACAAGAATATGTTGTTCCTCGAATTAAAAATATAATTTTAACTTTATTTCGGGTCAATTTTTCCCTTTCAAGGGCTTTGGTATTTTATGGCCGTCCTTTGTAATGCCTACCGTACTTAGCATAAGGATAGGGAGGATAATGTACTGAATAAAAATCTTGATTTACCGATGGAAAATCCACAACTTAAATCGGTGAGTCTAGAAACGTAACATTTGCCACACCACCTACATTCTCACATAAATTGTTAAATAAAGAATAACGAGAGGCTCTACTTCTCGTTATTCTAGGTTCCTTAGTCGGGTTTGCTTGTTTGTCGACCTCCACCTTACAGAAGAGCACAGCTAAATAACTACAAACACAGTGGTGAAGTTGTGTCCCAGTGCGAGAGAATAGGTCTCGGGGGTTTAGTTTCTAGAATAACTGTTTAACTTGATTTTCAACGGAATACCAATGAAAATCAAGAGTCAATCAAATTTCTACGACAAAGCAAAAAGTAATATCTTACCGTAAGCCACCGGTTAGGTAGGAATAGTCATAATAGAAGTAATCAGATTTATTATAAAAATGTATATAATATTCTGATCCCACAGACAAACTGTCTGTATATATAAATGTAGGTAAATGGTATGTTATAAGCATACCATTTACCTACATTTTACTCAATAAATTAATAAGAAATCATAAATTGGGTTTTTTTTTGTTTATTTTTTAGACAACTTCCATACTAGGCAACAATTCCTGTGTCGAAGGGGACTTTACACACATACAATTAACGAACACAAAGTTCACCCAGACTAGAGACAACCATTTATGTATGGATCACACAATTTTTTATCACGAGTAGGAATCGAACCAACAACACACCGCGCAGTGGTAATTAGCGAAGTAACAACGGACCAACCCTGCAGAAAAAAATTATAATCTTAACTTGTATATGTATATCCATGTTAGGCCCTAATAGCCCTAATGTAGTACACGTTAAACTCGTTAACAATGCGTCTCCAGCCACTACTTAAACTTTGTAATTAGCTACACTAATGGGTTATATAGTGAGAGCTCTGGATGAAGACTGTATTTTGTGTGTCCTATGATGTAGATGACACTGGTAGCATAAAGCATAAAAAACTATTTTAATAAATCTCGCTCGTAAGTATAGTCGAGGAGACCGATGTAGAAAGTTTTTCACCGTATAAGGGATGACAACCATAAGTAAAAACCTGAGAGACTAAAGCATGGGGTTCTTCAAGAAAGGAGTTTTAAGGTTTTTAAAGGGTAGGTAACGCGCGAGAGACATCCTTGGTGTTGCAAGCGTCCTTAGGCTACGGTAACTGTTTACCATCAGGCAGGCCGTATGATTGCTTGCCACCTTGGTAGTATATGAAAAAAAAACATAACCGTTTTATCGTTAAATGTGTTAAGATGTATGTAAATTATTGTATTTTAGTTTTATTGCGGCCACTTTCCTTTCTTAATGTCTCTATTCTCGACTGTAAACCTTCTCCAAACAACTTCTGAAGTATCTTAACATAACATTAAGGATAACTACGGAGGGACATAAATTTTGGTTGCAGACAAAACTTGGGCAAACTTAAATCAAATGAATCTCGTTATTGGTATCCTGAGTAATGTGTCGTAGTTACGACCATCTATAAATTAAATAGGCTTGAGATTTAGTAGTGTTGATTTATCTTTCTTATCTTTATCTGGTTCTATTTGAAAATGTTTTTAAAGGATAAAATGTACGTAATACAAACTTATTACTTAAAATACGTAATAATATAAAACGGTGGTAGCCGGCTAGGTAAGTCTCATGAGGTGTGAGTTCGGTCCCGACCGGTAGAACCGATGTGAATTTTACTTTACCATTTGCTAACGATGAAAGAAAACATAGTGGTGTAAGGAAACCCACGCCTTAGAAGAAATTCTAAAGGCATATCTAATCCACCATCTAGCATTGGGCCAGCTTCTGTCTAATAAGGCCTAAACCTTATTTGCTTTCTCGACAGAGGAGAAGAAGCTCTTGCCTAACAAGCAGGACATATTATATCGGTTGCTATTATTTTCATGAAATCCTAAAAATAAAGGACAGCTAATTCAAAATAAACCTATCTCAGAGAATTATACAATTGCGAGCGACGCCGACGTCGCAAATCGCAATATCATTGAGATGATAATCATAATGAAGTACCAGAGTATGAAAAAGAAAATTAAATGTCATAATGTTTATATTTACGGCGTAGGTATATATTACATTACATATATTTAGCATAGTTATAGTTTAGGGGTGGTAGCTAAGTAGGAAAGGATCCGTGCCACAAATAAGGTCTAAATTCATTTCCAACCAGTAGTAGGTATCAGTGAGCCTCATTTTGTGGGAGGCCTAAACCACCTTTGCACTCTTAATGAGGAAAGAAATCCTACGGGCTCTTCCCACCTGAGACTTGTGGGTCATTTTATGGATTGCTATTATTACTATTAAGGAGTGCGCAAAGCTAAAATAATAAATTAGGTCGAATTTCAGTCGCTCTAGTCGTAATTAATATTCAAGAAGCGTTAACTCACCTTATCTACTGAGACTAATACCAGAATAAAATAAGCTCGGTTTAAGTAGGATCATGAT
The DNA here is from genome assembly GCA_947095525.1 of Trisateles emortualis. Taxonomy (NCBI): domain Eukaryota; kingdom Metazoa; phylum Arthropoda; class Insecta; order Lepidoptera; family Erebidae; genus Trisateles; species Trisateles emortualis. The sequence goes on along the minus strand of OX352736.1, from coordinate 7,383,231 downwards.
CCAAAGTACCTAGAGTAAACATAATTGAGAAAACAGCCGCGTCTTCTAATTCGATTATGGTAAACACTAACTTACATTAACAGCGTTAGATAAAGGAGGCCGAAAGTATCGTCGATGCATCGTTCGTCAGAATGAAGCCCACAGCATGTTTATTCTATGATCTTCTTGTCACGTCTAATGAGTAAGTAAGTATTCAGTCCGTCTGAGAGTATGTTAAAATATTGGGCCATCCGTCTTGAACATGATGTAGGGTGCTAATATTGATAAAATCATTTTTGTGATTGAATCACTAGGCGTATTTACAATGCCATTGCTGCAAAAAGTTCGGACGCATTTCTTCTTTGTACGTATACATGATGGCTCCCATTTACGTAAGGAATGAGTGTGTTTTTCATTGTAACTTGCAAGATGGGTTGCATAATTCGAGCTATTGAAGAGAAATAAAATTATTTTTACAGCACAAAACAAAAAGGTTGAGATTAAAGTTACCGTCTTGATAAGATCTCATTTCTGAATTCGTAATTAATAACCACCTTTTTTGTCATCAAATTAGATAAATGCGTAGTTTATCAAATTTAAAAATCCTACTAATAATAAAAACGCGTAAGTTTGTAAGAATGTATGGATGTTTGTTACTCTTTCTCACAAAAAGTACTTAACGGAACTGGATCAAATTTAGCATAGATATAGATTATAGTCTGGAATAACGCATAGGCTACTTTTATCCCGGAAAAAACTCTGTTCCCGAGGGAAAGTACGCGCGGGCGAAGCCGCGGGCGGAAGCTAGTATTATATAAGTATTTATATAATCCAGTATCTTTGTGATTATGAATATGTGTTTTAAAAATCTGATAGAATGCCTCCACCTTACAGAAGACCACAACCAAATAACTCCACACAGCGGTGTAATTGTGTTCCTGTTTGTGAGTACAAGATTCCCGAGCTCTTAGGGATGCGTTTTTATCATAAAACTCTGGTGTTTTTTTATGGGTAGGCAACACGCAAGTGATAACTTTGGTATTGTAATTGTCTATAGGTTACGGTAACCGCTTACCATCAGGCCGGGCCGTATGCTTCCTTGCCACCTAAGTAGAAAAATAATACCTATAAAAAATGTACACATGTGATTGCATATCTTACTTAAAATTTATTAATTAAAATGTTAATTAATAGATTTAGATAGGTAGACAAGGATCGAGGCAATCTTTGTTTTTATAAAATGAAAAACTTGCAGCAAGATCAGTATTTTGCTGCAAGTTTTTCATTTTATAAAAACAAAATTTTAAAATACATCTCATAATTCAGTAATTATGAGATGTATTTTAAAATGTTGCTATTTTTGACGTTCTTACATTATCTTTCATAAAATTATATACATATTTTATTATATAAATGCAAATTATAACTGATTGAAACATTTTTTTTTATAAAAGGAAATTGACGGCATTCGTTCATTTGGTATTAATTATGCATATGTCGGTCACTATAAATTGGATTCAGTTTTAGTTAAGAATATAGTAATTTTTTGACATTTCATCACAAAAATAACTGACGTCACTCAAACGTTGAAATGAATTGGACTAGTTTTAAATGCCGCATGTCCAACAATCATTAATCTAATCTACTGCGATGTCGCTTGCTGTGCAAGGACCCATGCGACATCGCAGTAAAGACATATGTAAATGGCGAAATTACTTAAAATGCGTTACATAGAGAAAAGTGGAAGGAAACTAGGGAAGCTTTTGCCTTATAGTAGGACAAAACGGGCTTATAACATAATATACTTACTAACTAAACTCCTCATTTTATCTCTTCAAAGAAAACAGTGGTAAGAACATCAAGTATAAATTACAATTGAAAAGTTCCTTTACTGTCATCTTAAGGAAGATAAAACTCACTCGAAGGTATCTATGTTATGTATTATACATTGAATCAAGCTTGTGCTTGTTACCCACAAAATTTATCGGCGTACCCTAATCTAGTTTGACGTCACGACAAACAAAAAGGACTCCACTTTGATTATAATATATTGTGGATTCAAGAACACGTCGGCGTCTTTATCTTTTGTGAAAATTTTGGAATCTATTTGTTCTTATTAGACTTTACTGGTATGCTGGATGGACTGTTGGTTTAGTTACACGTGGTAAGTAATCCTATCATTGCTAAGCTGGAAGTCATAGGTTCACTTTATCCTACTAATATTATAAACGCGAAAGTTTGTAAGAATGTATGGATGTTTGTTGCTCTTTTATGCAAAAACTACTAAACGGATCTGGATTATATTTGGCATAGAGATAGATTATAGTCTGGAATAACACATAGGCTACTTCGGGCTGAGATCGCTTTAGCGATAAACCGCCCATTGTAGGTACATACTCTAAGGTTATTTTACTGTTTTTTCTTCTTCCTCATTGTTGTAAAAATTATGTGGTGAACAATAAAGAATATTTATTATAATTATTACTTTTTATCCCGGAAAAAAAACTATGTTCCCGAGGGAATGTACGCGCAGGTGAAGCCGCGGGCGGAAGCTAGTTAAGGATATTTTCTATGTGTTTTGCGATTATTTGTTTTGGGTCTAAGTGTAATTTGTTTGTCTTAACAAATAATTGACCTGATTGCCATAGTACAGGTTCTGCACTGCCCTAATTTGGGACCAAAAACAAAACAGTGACTTTTTTTTCATAATTTATCAATTTATATTCAGGGGCCATTTCTCTAGACGTAAAACCACCCCTGTGTTGCTGTGTATTTCATAAACACACAATTTACTGACACAACTTTCGTGCAGATGTTGAACCCACATCACCCCACGGTGATAATGGTGACTACCGAGTATAATATAACGATGTGAAATTCGCATTGGTACTGCAACCTGTGATCGAACGACCACATTCTCCTACCACCGTTTCCTCCTTCACAGGTTAGCTTTATTTACATACCAGCTGTTGCCCGCAGCTCCGCGTGGATGTCGGTTATCGCTGTAAAAACTACCCTATGTGTTATTCCAGACCATAATCTATCTCTGTGCCAAATTTCATCCAGATCTGTTCAGTAGTTTTACGTGCAAGAGTAACAAACATCCATCCTTCCATCCAGACTTACAAACTTTCGCGTTTATAATATTAGTAGGATATCTTGCTACATGTCTCACACAAAAGATTTATATCGGTCAACTCCACATAGCGTTATCTGTCTACACGATAGTATAACCTCGCACCGTACTAATAAATTCTCGCTGTGCCCACGTAACAATGATACGTTTACCCTGTCCTACTTCTAACAAAGGAACAGTTAACGGCTCGTATCGTCTTCCACTGCCCAATTTTATCATACAAGAGTCCTATATGAATCAATATAAATGATAATACTGTAATATATATGGAAATTGCAATATATTTTTTTCTTGTCAAATCAAAGGAGTAGAAAATAAGGTAGGAACTTCAAATGTCCAATTTGTACTTTTATTATGGAACTTCAAATATGTGTTATGGTGAGATTTTATTGAACTATTTTTGTTTATTTGTGCCAGCGTCAGATTTGACCGTTGTGTTCATAACTTACATAATTTTATTAGGGTTGATTGTTCACATACTCGTAATATGTATGAAGAAATACCCCACATTACAGTTACGTATGTATATTGTGTGTTTGGTATTTTTAACCGACTTCAAAAAGAGGAGGTTAAAAATACTAACTATATAATACGGTTTTTTTTTATGTTTGTTACCGCATAACTCCGTCATTTATGGACCGATTTGAAAAATTTTTTTTTTGTCTGACTGGACATACTTCCAGTTTGGTCCCATTATCATCAAAAGAAATTTCTGATGATGGGATCCATGAGGAATTGAGGGAACTCCTCAAAAGTTATAGGCACACATATAGCGATTTCAATATTTTTAACAACTAATCAATCATTTGCATTCAGAAAGTGTAATTTGGTGAAGTAAAACTGATGAAGAAGACCACAGATGGCCATCTGAACTTTTCAATAATAAGTATTTTACTGATGGCGATTAGATAAGTTTCGGTTATTGTTGCTAAGCAACTTTTAATAAGAAATAATGACGTGAATGAATTGAGCGCGGATTGCACAGATTAAATATTGCTTTTAATACCTACTTGACCTGTGTTCAGCCCGACGGTCAGTCGATTTTATTCGATTGTAACAAACAAATATTTGAAAATTTTACAACTTGCCGTACTGAAGTCGGTTTTTTTTTGTTAAAATTATACTATTATATAAGTTATCTTGCGTGTAGATTTTATTTAAAAAAAAAAGACAACTCCCGCACTAGAGAACAAGCCATGTGTCGCGGAGGACTTTAAGAACATACAATTAACGGGCAGATAGTATACCCAGACTCAGGACAACGGTTGATGGATCAAACAATGACTTTTGACTGCATCAGCCTGCATGCTATCATACTTGTATTTTACAAAAGATTGTAACTATCTGGCGATTAAAAAGAGTGGCCTGAGTTTCTTGCTAGTTCTTCTCAAGGCTCCACGTCAGCGAACTAGCCATAGGAAAATTTTGCTGACATCATCTTTCTGGCTTATTCATAATTTATGACCTTCATAAGTGTTACTTTGTAACACTTATTAAGGTCATAAATGTAAGCTTTGTAACACTTACTAATAAATGAATTTTGAGTTTGAGTTTGAATAAAAACTGTTTAGTCTCATGTAGGGATCGAACCCACAACACGCTGTTCAGTGGTAAACTGGTCACTGGTGCAGTCAAAATGGTATATGGTCGTGGTTTTCTTTAAGGTCTTTCCAAGTCGGGCTTACTGTTTGTATGGGGCTCTAACTATTTTTTATTCCTTACCTATTCATCAAGTAGTTCGTCTGCTACACAATCAAATAATAATTTGTGGTTAGGTACTATAAACACTGGTTATTCCAATGACGTACGAAGATAAGTACGGTTTCTTTATTTATCGTTTATTTATCAGAAAACATGTACTTGATAGTCTTTATAGCACAAACTTGTTTGGTACTTAATTAAGTTTTATTTCAAGTTTATGTTGGTCTAGTGGTTGGTGACTCTGATTGCTACATCGGTGGTCGTGGGTTCGATTCCCACCCAAGACAAATCGATGAGCACGAAGGTTTGTTCTGTGTCTGGGTGTTATTTATCTATAGTATTTAGAAATATATAAGTATGTTTATCAGTGGTCTGGTTACCATAGTGCAGTTACTGCCTAGTTTGGGATCAGATGGCGGTGAGTGAGTTGTCGCGAAAATATTATTTCAAACAGGAGATGAGGTAGAATAGTTTGTTATTTATGTAAATAACTGTTCATGACGCATTTAGTCCAGACTAGTGCTATGTGACGTCAAATACCTTTGTAAAATGGGTTTTAGCCCGGTATTTCTTGCTATTCTCCTAATTAAATGTGAAAGGAATGTTAGTTAACGCTCGTTTTATATGCACTCTGCTACCAATTACTAGACTCACGATTAATTTGCCTAAGATACAAGGTTTCTTTTATTTTTTTAGGGTCTTGTAAATGATCTACTAGATATGTAATATAATTTTGAGTTTTATGTAATCAAAAATTAAGTGAATCTTATATTTTTATAAAGCATGATTATAAAATATTTTAACACTAGCTGTTGCCCGCGGCTCCGCCTGCGTGGATGTCGGTTATCACGATTAAAAGTAGCCAATTCACCATTCCAGACTACAATCTATCCAATTCTATCTATGCCAAATTTCTGCCAGATCCGTTCAGTAGTTTTTACGTGAAAGAGTAACAAACATAAATTACATGGATGGATCCATATATACATCCATACAACCTCACAAACTTTCACATTTATAATATTAGTTGGCAAATAAAACCGTAATTTAATTATTTCTTTGTTACTTATCATACGAGTACCTTATGCAAATATTTCTTCGGCAGTAGAAACAGTAATGAAAGCGTGCAAATGAAAGATACATAACTTTCAGAACAAAAATCTAATGTAATTAACGAAAAGTACGTCGTTGAAGTAACTTTATGTCTTCACCTGTCTAGGGGTTACTGAAATATGAGTTCGTAAATGAGCTGGTAGAGTGAAAAGGTAACTCTCGCGTTCCGAAAAAGAGCGAAGGAAATGAATGGGCTCGAAAAACATTTAAATGAAATATTCTTTACTTATTTGAGTTGTTTGCAACCTTTTTGAGAAATCATAGACATTTATAGACATATAGATACTTATATATATATATATATTAATTAAACGATCATACAAATTAACAGACACAAAGTACACCACCCAGACTCGAGACTACCATTTATGGATCACACATTTTTTTGTTCCGTGTGGGGATCAAACCTACAACACGCCGCGCAGTGGTAAATGGCGAGGTAACCACTTAAGCCACTCAACAGGTACAGTCGAGTACATTATATAAGAGAGGTAGGGCACCATACAAGTTAGCAAACCCGACTGGAGAATGCGTCCACCTTACAGGAGACTACAACCAAAAACTTCAGTGTCCCATCAAACGAAAATCGTTTACGTATCTCATTTTAAAATAAACGTTTTCTAATCTCAGGAACACTCCAAGGCAAAGCCTGATGTTACAAGTTTTAGGTCAGAAATACGTAAGTGATACTCCGAACATTACAAACGTCATTAGGCTACGGCAACTGCTTACCATTAGGCGGGCCATATGCTTGTTTGCCAGTAAGTATTAAAAAAAGAAACATACGGGGCAGTCTTTCTGGCCGATAGAAGTGAAAACTAAGTAACTTGTGAATTGTATCGTCAAGCGCGTGCGGTGGCGATGATATGAGTTTTACGCTTATTGTTAGCCCAAAAAGTACACATATATACATATAGCTCATGGAAAGCGTTCGGCGACAATGACGAAAGAAGTTTTAACTTCAAAAATGAAATGCAATTAATCGTTTACTGATGAACATCTCTCTCTCTCTCTCTCTCTATGCTCCGTGGCTTTAGCATGGTGTGAGACGCGATCAACACAGCTTATCCGGAACGTAAGTACATTATGGAAGATTGATGTTCTCGAATCAATTTGAAAGTCCTAATGAATACAAATTGCTGTGTACGAAGGTATTATATCAAATTGAAGATGATAAATTACCGGTAATTTGAGTAGACTGTAAAAAGCGATGATTTCCGTATTTATTTCGTTAAACTTTATTATGCATAATTAATGATGGATATAGATAGGTAGAATCCCAATCAGTCAACACAACATGGCGCAGAGACAAATTAATTTTTTAGTAAGTATTTAAAATAAATTAAGAATTGGCTAGTATTTAAAATTAATCAGCCAAAAATAAGCTATCACGTGAAACATCCACTAAATATGGTATTAATATGAAAAAAATAATCGTCATACTTATTAGTTCCATAAGTAGGCAGTACTCGTATTAAAAAGTTTATTTTTGTGTCACAATTACTTTTCTCTTTGTCAAAATCAGTTTGACATTTGTCAAATTCATGTGCAGTCGAATAAAAAATATATAAAGAAGAAATTGCTGATAAAAATTTCGATTTTACCTGAAAACATACATACAATCAAACCAATAATGATGCTTTAAATGGAAATCGAAGAAAATGCCGCTTTCAGCAAATTTCCGACGCGGTACGCCTAATTCACCTTTAGTAAAATCAGCAATTCGCCTCTTCATCTCAATAACGGCTGATAAAAAGGGTATACACATCAAAATGCATAATTAAGATCAAAATACATACGGTTAGAATTCATAAGTACGAGTAAATACATTCACTTAGATCAGTACATAATATTAATAGCAGCCTATATATGCTGGGCATGGGTGTGCTCTCCTCTATCTAGCGAGGGTTTAGATCTTAATCTAGACACGCTGGCCTAATGCGGGTTGACGGAGTAGTACTTATAATTTAAATAAAAATCGGTTCAAAATGTATTTATTTTATTATCTTGGTCGGAATATCTAAAGTGGTCTAGTGGTAAAGGTGGTCACCTCGCCACCAACACCAATTCAATTCCCACACGGAAAGAACAACACACTTAACTTTGGGTTGCCTTACATGCTTGTTCCGAGTTTGGCTGTACTTTATGTCCACGAATTGTATGTTTGTAAAGTTCCCAGTGACACAGGGCTTTGGCGGGAGCTGTCTTTTAGAAATAATGAAACAATAAGGAATTACTTCCAAATAATTCATATTATATATACATCCATAAATATATAATTCATACATAGTTACATTTGCTTCCTAAAGAGTACAGATTTCCACTTATTAAGTTGACATATTTCTTTCATTTCACACTTAAATACAACATTCTTCATGCATGTTCATAAGCTCAGAACGTCAGTTGAACAATGGAATAACTATTATAATTATTGTAATAGTGTAAAATATAATTATGTATTTTGACGATAAGGTTTTTCTAACCTTATGTATTTTGATATGTGCTGGATAAAAAAAAAACTTTAGGTACATACTACAACAAAATTGTCTGGCAAAGTGTCTGCTTTACGGCTCCTGTTAGAAAATGATATTGAAAAGACGTTTTATATTTATATACATATATTTCACAGTGACAAATATACATACATTCCTATTAGGAAGATACGCTACGTTCATAGCAAGCGGCATTCAATTTGTTGCTTTATTATTACACGTACTTAGTTATAGGTGTATAATAGATTTCAACTAAGAAAGCGATAAAAATACAGAACGTATGATACAGAAAGAGACAGCTATCTGTTGCACTTTGTCGACCCCTTTTTCACACGGACGTGCTGCCTACTTTTTTCTTATATAATAATATCTATTAATCATCCTTTAAATATGTAACTATTTGAATGTGCAGGTAATATTAATAACAAACTAGCTTATGCCCGTAGATTCGCCCCTGTGGCTCTGTTGTTGATTTGGTTGACGCATTTGATCTAAATCAATAAATGAGTTGAAAACAGCTTAAATAAAATGCCAAATGGTCAATAGTCCTAGCTTTTTTTTTGAGTAATTGCATTGTCAACACTTTTGCAATTTCCAGAAATGTTGTTGGCGCTAAAAAATGCTAAGAAAAATAAAGAGCAGCAGCAAAATTGCATCGAAGAAGAAGATAGAGTTGCGAACGAGAATGAAGCATCGGGCAGCGCTGAACTCGCTCCAGTTAACCCTCTAGTAAATCCATCTGACGAGTGTGTATCAGCAGACGACGAAGCACCATCGCAACCAATGATTAATGATAATAGAAAATAACTGGTGTTTATAACATAAAATTTTAAGCAAGTAAGTGTGTAATGAAGTTGAAATAAAATATTTTATGCAGATATGAGCTGTTTTGATCAACATGTAGCGAAATTGTTAAATAACAAAATGTAACATGAAGAGGTTACTTCTAAAACAGGAAGGTAGGAGCCGCTATTCCCAGCAAGTGGAAAAAACCCTGAATTGGAGCATATCAGATATTTTTTTGTTTTGTCTGATATTTGTTGTGGATGGTCACCAAACGACTGGACCGATTTTAACGGGCCTAGCACTCGCAGTAAGTTGATGTTGTGTGGAGTAATACAGACAATTTTAGAAAAAGAATTAGGGTTCCACGCAATCAATCAGGGCAAAATGTTAGCCCTTAGAGTGTGAAAAAGTAATTAAAGCTGAAGCGAGGCCAGGGCGGGCCGCTAGTCATTGATATTTACTATAACAGCAGAATCACGTCTGAATAGTTACTGCCATTAAAATGATTGTTGCGAAAGTGTTCCAATAATGTGTAGCGATTAGAAAGACAAGGGTAACAAGTAACAACATTGATCTTGCTAGTTGGGGTGGCGCGTGGCGTCGACCTGGCGCCAGTCTACTACTCCCCTCTAAAAAGGTTAGGTTGAAAACATACTGCATGTTCCACATTTTTGTTCTAGAAACACAATTTTATATGAGTTTTTAACCGACTTCAAAAAGAGGAGGTTATCAATTCGTGTGCATTTTTTATTTTTTTTAATGTTTGTTACCGCAAAACTCCGTCATTTATGGACCGATTTGAAAAATTCTTTTTTTGTCTGACTGGACATACTTCCAGTTTGGTCCCATTATCATCAAAAGAAAGTTCTGATGATGGGATCCATGAGGAATTGAGGGAACTCCTCAAAAGTTATAGGCACACATATAGCAATTTCAATATTTTTAACAACTAATCAATCATTTGCATTCAGAAAGTGTAATTTGGTGAAGTAAAACTGATGAAGAAGACCACAGATGGCCATCTGAACTTTTCAATAATAAGTATTTTACTGATGGCGATTAGATAAGTTTCGGTTATTGTTGCTAAGCAACTATTAATAAGAAATAATGACGTGAATTAATTGATTAAATATTGCTTTTAATACCTACTTGACCTGTGTTCAGCCCGACGCTCAGTCGATTTTATTCGATTGTAACAAACAAATATCTGAAAATTTTACAACTTGCCGTACTGAAGTCGGTTTTTTTTTTGTTAAAATTATTATTAAAGAGATCGTAGCAAGTGGAGTTTTTGCTCACTACTCCTCTGTTCTTCTCTGGAAACCATGCTTTCAAAGTTTCATGTTGTCCTTGTTTATTTTAAGCGAGTAAAAGAAAGCCAGCTTTACAAGACTTCTAAATTATGCAAGAAAAGTAGGCACATACCGCCATTTCATAGTTAATATAATAGAATAGCAATAAAGCAATCTTGATTATGGAAAGGTTATTGTTACAACACACAAAAAAGCGCTTATTTACATATTTTTTAGCCACCAGAAGGAATTGTATCCGTTATTTTGATCAAGTACCTACTTGCAAATCTTTCGTAGTGTGTATGGCGCTTTTTTATACTACTTGGGTGGCAAACAAGCATACGGCCCGCCTGATGTTAAGCAGTTACCATAGTCTATGGACGCCCGCAATACCAGAGGTATCACTTGCGTGTTGCCAACCCATTTTTTTACACCAGGACTTTATGATGGGACTATCCCTGGGATAGGACTAAGTTTCTTTCAAAACGCATCCCTAAATGAGCGCTGGAGACCTGTACTCACTCACAGGCACACAACTACACCGCTGTGTAGTTATTTGGCTGTGGTCTAAGGTGGAGGTCCTGCCCCAGTCGGGCTTGCTCGCTAGTATGGTGCCTCTCTTTTATATTTTCATCAAGTACACACTTGCAAAACTTGTGCAGTGTAAATGGCGCTTTACATCTGTAATTTGTATCATTTGGGTCGTGTGTCGCCAGTTTAATGTCACTGCATTTCAAGGTCACCTAAGGTACACTTGATTTTGTTGTAAACAACCGGGTAAAGTTGCGCGCAGTGCTGTACCTAATTATTGTAAGATTAATATCTAAGCAACAAAAACCACAACATTCTTAGCTAAAATTTTATTACTATAAACATTCAAGAACATGTATTTAATAGGTATTATATGAACTAAGAGAAAAGCATTAAAAATATAGATTTATAAAAGGTAATTAAACCTTTTTAATCGAATCGTCGAAAAAAAACCTTAATATGTATATGGGAATAATAATATGTTATTTTTATCAACCCTAAAAACACGTGTGAAAATTACAATTTTCACTAAATATCACAGCAAAATGTTGCAGTTAAAGATTTGAATAATGCCGATATAGAGCCAGCCGTAAAGCATTACGTCATCTGGCTCTCTGCCTCCAGTCGTTCTTATCTTATTCGTCGTAGCAAAAGAGAGACTGGATATAAATTAACTAGAACTGTAGCTTCTAATTTATGTCATTTGTGCCCGTTGTGTTTTAATGATTTCAAAATTAGATATATTTCAGTATTTTTGGGTTAATGTATTGTAAATTTCTATCTATTTGGTGTAGCACTATGATTAGGAAACGCCCCGTTGTTTTAACATTTATGTGGTTGCCGCTGATAATACTTTCAGAATCAAATACTGTATATGAGAATTTTGTAAAATTGAATAAATATTGTCAAGTACCTGTTTATTTTCTTTGCAGTACGCTTTGTGTACCAGATATATTTTTAAGCTCAGATGTACGACTCGTGAAGTATTATTCAAATCCTAAAGTAAGACAACATTTTGCTAGCGAATTTATGAACTATCATTACAGGTAACAACTGAAAGTGTTTCACAAACACAATTATAATAAAATCGTAAATTATTCATAATAAGTATTTGAAATACTATCAAGGAATAGGCATTCAACAGAAAACGCTCATCAGCAATTCTCAATATAAATTTAGAATGGATTTCACCAACTCTGTATTTTTTTTTTTACAACTATAGAATAAATCACTAATCCCTGGTTAGGGCAGTGTTGGTAGAATCCACCCTGTGTGTTATATTAATGTTGGTTTTAAATCCTTGTTCATTCTTAAAGTTCATATTCACGCTGATTAACATTTAAGGTCCGTTCATATCTGACGGAAAATGGGTCGAGCCTATCATTGGTCGCGTCTATTCGTATGCTCGATGAACTAACGCATCGTCTGTTAAGTATAAAAGGTTGAATGTTTTATTATATATTTGTCTGTTCTGGCGTTACGCGAACGGTAATACGCGACGCATTGTCCGTCAGATAAGTACCGACCCTTAGTGAATATTTAAATAAACTCAACATGAAACCATCAGTGGTTTACTTAAGTTCGAAATAATAAATGGAAGAACACTTCTCGTAACACTAGGTACTTTTTCAATAAAAAAGATATAAAACAAATTAAATACTAGGTAATCTACCTTGTATCAACTTTATTTTATATCTTGCCTTACATATAAGTGACCATATATTGTAAAATAAATTAGTGTATTTCACCCAACTTGGTCATATCCCTTACCTGGGATTTTGGTTTACTCTATACTCATTTGCAATTTGCTTTGACCGAGTTAGGTGATTCTCCCATATACATTATATTAATATTCACCCTAAGTAATACTCTTATAATGTCTTCGTATAACAAAATATAATTTGCGTAAAGATGTATATTTGGTACAAACCTTTAAATGAATGCAAATATTATATAAATGAAAAATCCCATTATAATTTAAATATTATAGATCAATCGTCAGATATTTTCTCTAAGCTGTACCTGCGCATTATGTAGGTTTACAAAAATGTCTCCAACCTTGACACGCTTGTCTAGTGACCATTATTACTTTTTCTTCAAATGGGATTTACATGCTTCTTGAAATTTGTAATAATTTAACAAAATTATAGTTAGTACCAAATTACAGCTTCATGCGAATTAAGCCGTTATTAAATATAATATAATATTTAGAAATATTAGTTTTCCTTTATTAAAACAAAAGAAATCTAAATTATGGCTGAAAAGGGAAAACAGAAGTTAACATTCTTTCAGTAATAAGTATAATAACAGTGCTGAATATACTAGATTCCCTTTCGGACTCGTGTAACGCTTATATTCCCAATTTGCGAACTTTTAAACCTTAACTTTAGTTCTTTTGCTTTAATTATTTCTTTCTTTATACGATTATTATCTCAATTGGAATCGTATAGCGTTTGCATTGATGAAATAGCAATCCAAGTTATCCCTTTCTCTACGAAACAATTCTGATATGACAAGTTACGTCATTTTGCTGTGCATCTAAGCAATAGACAAGTGCATTATCTCGACTTTACCTTCATACAAAACCGTCGAGTGCTACGATAGTTTCATGTTTATAATGTGTATTACTATGCTTAAAGCAAAGGTTTAATCTTAAGATACGCCATACCGCTTTAAAATAATATAGGATAACTCTAATTTCCCAGAAGAGGAAGAAAGCGGTATATAGCACCCACATTTTGCCAGTTATATATAGTCCCATGTCCCAGACTATGGCCTGATACAGAGTATTTTTCGTTGATAAATCCTAATATCAACCGAAACGTGAATCGAACTTGGGAATTCTGTAAGGCAGGTTGGCCTAAGCAGTGTTGGTGTTGACCGGTCAGGGACTAGCTGTATTTTTATCCAATAGACAAAATCATCGTTGTCTGCACGCGGTTTTATGCGTGGATGTTCAATTGTTATACATATTAAGAACATCAGTAAAAATATTAATTCTACATCCTTAGCACATTGTTAAGCACTTATATTACTTAAGGACGATCAGGGGCAGTACCGTGACATGTTTAACGCGAATCTTTAGAGCGAGAAAGAGAGACGGAGTTACACACGCTATATAGTTCTGTCTCTTTTTCTCGTTCGAACCACTCACGTTTTAACACTTCATGGTACGACACCAGGGCCCTGTTTAATAAAGCTGACAATTCGACAAGTCCGACATATGTCAAAAAGTTACAATTCGACAATGTTTCTGTTTAATAAAACTTACAGGTGACAAAATTGTCATAGTGGAAAATTCACAAATATGTCGGGTTGTCACGACAATCCGACATATTTCTGTTTAATAAAACTTTTTGAGCTACAGGTGATAGGCGACAATTTGTCGTGAAAAACTTGTCAATTTTGCTATATTAATCAGAAAATTGTCATGACATATTGACATATTTGTAGAATTGTCCAAAAATTCTGACAGGTGCTTTACCCTCTGTCGCGATTCATATTTTGAATATTGAAGATGTGTAAAAAAGTGTTCATAAAAAGTTTAATACAAAAAAATGGTACTTACATCGAGCAGTGAGAGTATTGATAATAACGAGGAGGCAACGACGGTAATTTAAAAACAGAATCAATTTCTCTTTTACAATTATTACCGATTTCAGCTTTAAAGAAAATTTCGGATATGTAAAACTACCGTAGAATATTTAATAGATTTCTTGGTAGACCCTCATTAATCTTCATAAAACAAAATGATCAGCAAATATGTCAGCAGTTTGACATAATTGTAAGGACAATCCGACAATTGTTGGAAATAATTTGACTGTGGTTTTTTGACATATGTCGAGTTTTATTAAACGCGTTTTTAAATGACAAATATGTCAAAGATTTCATGTCGATTTTTGACATATTTGTCACCTTTATTAAACAGCCTAAGCGCGACAATTCTACAATTAAGTCATTTTTGGACATATATGTCGGCTTGTCAGCTTTATTAAACAGGGCCCAGGCCTAAGAGTTTTTATACTCAATAACAAATCTCTTACCCTTTACTATTAAATGATTTGTAGCGAGAGAATAGTTACGCAATGCTTTGTTCTCTTTTTTCAAATGTCAAACTACTGATGATAGAAAGAGAGAAATCAATGTGTAACTATTTGCTCGCTACACAACGTTTATTGGTAAAGCAGTTAATATCAAAGACAAAGATCTCCAACTTACTGTCAGAAGGTCAAATAACGACAATGCAGGACAAGTACACTAATAAATAATATTTAAGTGTAAATTAGTTATCTTGAATTGAAAAATACGTGTGAATGTATACAATTTTGTTCTTAAAGAAATCAGTTAAGAATCCTTCAGCATGCTTCACAATAATAACAAATTTAGAATATGATTATTTTGGTATACCTGAATAGAAATATAAAAACTAAATTATTATAAAAGCGTTTTAACAAAATGTATATAATCTAAGCAAAATTAGAGTACATAATAAATAATAAATACAGTTATTTGAGCCTCCTACCTGTTGTTACAAAACTGCCACGTATTTCTTGATACGACTGTGGTCTAGACATTGGTTCCGGCTTTAATGCAAGTTTCATGCTGTAAATAATATTAAAAATGCACTTATATAGAAAAGAAAACAAATGAATGCAATGACGATAAACTTTTCTTCTTTTTTTAAAAGACAACTCCCACACAACTGGCTTGCTCCCTATGTCGCGAGAGACTTTATGATACCATATGATTATATTACCGTTCACAGATCCACACTCACACTCGAAACAACCATTTGTGGATCGAAATTTAGTCCCGTCTGAAGATAAGAACTACAACAGTCCACTAACTAAGTATCTATAAGCTCAAGGCTTAGTCTACATAAAAACTGCTTGAAGTTGTGTTTGAGGTCTCGTAATGTTTAACTAAGTAAATTAATAAAATTTTAGCCTAGTTAACATCTATAGGCGTTATAATAAAAATAATAGATATAAATATATCTATTGTGTCTACATTACTGTCGGCGAAAGGGTTAAACATGTTTTTACAAAATTTTAAGCAAAATAGGTGCAAAATTATGAAAAAAATTATTAATGAAAGTTCAAGTTATTTTAAAAAGAATAAGTAGCGCTCCGTCTCAGACCCGTTTAGAGATTAAATTTTAAATAATCCTTTCTTAAGACATGCTTACGTTATGAAATAAACTCTTTGACTATGCGTGGACTATAGTCAGCCAGGACAAACGATAAACTAATATTATAATGAGGAAAGATTTGTTTTTTTTATGGTTTCTTACGATTTAACTCAAAAACTACTCGACCAATTTTATTGCATTAATAGTATATAAGTGGATAGTAAGTGGAAAAGCTTAGGTGCCGAAACCATTTGTGCTCAAAAAATTGGTGCCGAAAGAGGAATACTTCCTTTCACCATAAGAAAGCTGCATTATCAGCGGATAACTCTTAAGCTTATGTTTTGTTAAAATGAAATACGGGATCCCTACAAAAACTTCATAAATGCCCACTCGTGCGAAGCCGGGACGTACCGCTAGTAATATAATATAGATATAATAACATACCGCATTACATCCAATGGAGTAAGATTGTGCAATGGACAAGGACATGATTGGAATTTATCTTCCTCAGTAGGGATCCACCAACCAAGCTTACTTAGTTTCCATTCCATGATTTTAACTTTGGCTAGTGTACATGTATTAGATTCTCGTAATACACTGAAGTAGGAAGCCATTTTCTCTTGAGCTGAGAACAGTGAACTTTATTGCTATTATCATTAAAAATATTAAAAGTAAATTATATCCGCATAACAGTGTTGATGCGCTCTCTGGTGCACTCGCTGTTCGGTAAACGGTCAGCGGGTTAAGCAACCAAGGACGCGGTAACCCTATAAATGGATGATCGCATAGTTGTATTTAACCTGAGCATCTCTGTGCTTTGGAGAGCACGACTTAAGTCGGTCCCGACTGTTACCAGTCGCTAGATCACGACAGAGGCCTAAATATGGGCGATCTAAATAGCTCTTGTCTATAATAGAGTTATTTAGATCGCCTATATTTCCGATCACGGCGCGGCTAATCAAATAAAATACTAAATACACATATGACAAGTTGTATTTTAGAGTTCTCAGAATTCTAAAAATTAACTTGTCGGAACTTGGACGGCAGAAAAAATTGTATAACTATTTGTCTGGTTGCCATAGAACAGGCTCTTAGTTTATCAGCTTAGTTTGGTATCAGATTAAAAAGATAAAAATATAATTATAAGTAACAATACTTTACCGCTACAAACAGCAGCCATTAGTCTGGAACGTTCAGCTTCCTCTAAGTGTGAATCCTTGGCATGAGGTTTGTCTTTATCCTTCTCGCTATCAGGTGGAACGAACGTAACATTTAATCTCTGCACTTCTGCATCTGCCTCAGCGTTGCTTGATGTATTAGTTGGTGTTATCTTAGCGAGAAAGAAAGAAAATCGTCAGATTCTCACTAATCGGACATTATACAGGTAGGGTATACGAGCCAGTAACCCCGACAGGTGATCGACTTCCACCTTACAGAAGAACATAGCCAAGTAACTAATTTCTGTGTGCAAGGACTGCCCATTCAGATATTTTTAATCAGTTATTATTAACAAAACCCTTTAACCTAAATCAAATGTGGGAGAAAAATCGTCTAAAACCGTATCTGATGACTTTTATATTTAACCAAAGTTCGATATAAGGAATCGCCTAACTCAGAATACATATTAAAACATTACTTACCATTGTGAATCCCATGAAACATGCGAAAGCTTCACACAAATATTGCGTACCAAGTTCAGGTTTCTCCCTCATAAGATGTAATTCTCCGAGTAGATGCAATGCTCGACCGAGGTGTCTTCTTAATCCATGTTCCATTGCCATTACACCCATCTCAGTAAGAAGTTTCTCTGCTATTTGGTGTCTGTTCAGCCTATGAATTTAGAGCAAAATTTAACAGGATTTCTTGTATTCTTAAATAGATATATATTACAGCAATTTTTATACCACGTCTCACTACTGATTAACGAACTGCTTAGCTGCAGTGTTTTGTAATAGGGTATCCCTGGAATAGGCAAATGTTTCCTCAAAGTTCACATGTAACGAGCGGTATCGCAAGTCAACACAAGAATAAAGTTTAAAGAGACTTCATATTATGACAAGCGCGTCATTAGATATAAATTGCAAAAAAGTACGGACAATCACAATGAAAGCCGTCAAAAATGTGAGTTAAGGTAGTTTCGCCCGCCATTAGTTTGTCCAAACGGGCCAAACGACCAAATTACAAAATTTATAATATTTGATTGGGCATTTCGCCCGATGGAGGTTTTATTACTTTTCATGTACAGACAGATTTTGATGCTAATTTTGTAATTTGGTCGTTTGTTCCGCTCGGGCGACCAAATGGCGGGCGAAACGACCTATAACTCAAAAATGTCGCCATCCGAACATAAAATTAATGAGCACTGGAGACCCAATTTCACGCCCAGAAACAACACTTTCTTGCTTCTCCCTTAAAGCTTGACTGGGAAAGCTTGCGTATATAATGCCTTATTAATATAACAGGCTATTCACCTTTGCATAACAGTCGCAAGATGCATTTTAGTTTCACAGATTCCATCTATATTGTTACTATTATTGTGTAAGGCCAATGCACGTGCAAAAGTGTTTTGAGCATTATTCAGATTGTTCATTATCAATTGACACACGCCAATTTGAATAACCGCGTCGGCTTCTTTGTCTATATCACCAGCTAAAAAAAAATAGGGATTATTATTAAGATTTTTTTTCTAATAACATATATTATGATATAATAGTCGTCCAGAACTATTTCGGTCACGGCGGTCAATCTTGACGGAGTGGACACTCTACTGCGCAGGACATATTATAGTGTGTACTATAATATGTCCTGCGCAGTATTTTTGCACACACTTGTGTAAGTGAGTGCGAAAATAAGGTACGCAGTACGATGAGACCGGAGATAGATATTCTACGCCTGACCCCTCTCCGGTCTTGGTAAGCACAAATCCGTTGTGCTCGCCAAGTCGCTGAGAGGCTTTTTCTTTCTATGTTTTTATAAATTAATTACCCAACTATCTGTGAACTGACCGCAGCAATCTTGCCTAACATAACAGATCTCTCAATATCGCTACTACTTAGCTACGAGCCTGTCACAAAATAAGAAACTCGTTTCAACATTTGTCATCGCGATATCTATTTTAGAGTATTACAGTTATCGATTTCATCGCAGTTCGTTGTTAGAAGGTTAGCTACACAGCGTTACGGAAAAATGTCAAAATGGGTTTCTGATTTTGGTGAAGACTATAATATATAATTCTTATAGCTACAACATAAATAAAGTTTGACTATTTACAATCTCTAGCCCTTCTTTCAGCTAAACGAGCAAGTCTTTCAGCTTTAGCTGGATCCGTCAAACGAAACTTCTTTGATAAGTTCATCAAAACTCTATTCAGTTGCAACGAGCTCACACAGAATACTGTCACGCGTGGGCCTGACTCGTCTGCTTCATACAAAAGCCAATCCTGTAAGAAAAATATATAATTTAAAGTATGGTATAATCTCAGAGCCGAATGTATTAATTGAACTAGCAAGCGAAGTGAACGAAGTTTAACGGAACCTGTAGAGTATGTATGTATGTTTGGTCAACAGTATCTCGAGTCAGTCGGTCCAGACGTTTCTGAGATATAGGTAGTTGAAAAACGGGTCCGTCGTGAGTTCACAGTAAGTTAAATTTTATATTAAATATATTACAAAAATACCTTGCCAATGGAAGAATTCCTGATATCTGATAGTATATTAAACGGTTCCTCATCATCAAGTCCTGGAACTAAAACCAATAGGTAATATTAGTTTATCGAACTGCTCAATTTACAATATTTCATTTAAAGAAAGCAAAGTTCTCCTCGAACAAAAAAAAAAATATCCGTTTCTTTTTTTTCTGTCCTGACTTGAGAATTTTATTTTTGTATTTATAGATACATAGATAATTCTTTATTGTACACCATAAAATTACAAAAGCTTACTTATAATACTAAAACAGTCAATAATCTAGTATAATGGGCGGCCTTATCGCTAAGTGCGATTTCTTCCTGTCAACCTTGCGGTGGACAGGAACGACCAGAACGCATTAAAACAAGTGATGGTTAGTTTATTTTATTCATACTTAATTTTAAATAGTTAAATACAATATAACATGTTAAAGATATATGTAGATGTATAATATAATATAGAACAATACCCACACATTTAAACACATACATAATACATATTACTATACTAAAGATTTTGCTTAAGGACTTCTTTATTCATGCTTTCAGATAGTACTCTTTTAACATATTTTTATATACATTATACTTATTAAGAGATTGTGCTTTCCTTATTTCTATTGGCAATTTATTCCACAAACGTACGGCTTGGGCAAAAAAAGATTTATGAAATAAAAAATTTAGAGTGAGCAAGTGATGAGTTAGTTGGCATCTGTAGTCTGAAATTACCGCCAGACCGCAAGAACTTTGAATGTGTGTCATGAAGGAACTTAAAGCGTTCTTTGAGCTAATTGGGAGCAGTCGGATTAAACAATAAATTATAATTATAGTAATGTGAGAATATGAGTATTCCTGCGAAGACGAAAAAAAAAAAAAGTACTTTGAACTCCCATGACAACGTTTTATCCAAATGGATTCCTAAGTTCGTGACTTGGTCACAAATTTGGGTTGGTAATAAATTGCCATCAAAATAAATATTAGGCAATTGCGACTTGTCAATTTTTATAAGAGTTCTAGAACTTCCAATAAGTATTAGCTACGTTTTGTTAGGATTTACAACGAGTCCATGGCTTTTACTCCAGTCACAAAATTGCGCCAATATAATTTAGACTGCCTCGGTGGTCCAGTGGTCGCAGTATGCGCCTGCTGTGCACGAGGGTTCGATTCCCACGCAGGACAAAACTTTGTATGACTCACAAAGAATTGTTCTGAGACTTGGTGTAATTTGTGTCCGTTAATTGTATGTTTGTAATGTCCCCCGCGACACAGAGCTTGTTCTCTAGTGCGGGAGTTGTCTTTTCTAAAAATATCGTAAATCTATAATAATAAATATAATATAGTAAATCGTTTTTACATAGGCAAGAACTAAGTTGGGCATGTATAAGGCGTTCTAGGATTCTAGAATAGTTGACGTAATGGACAGACTAGGCCAAGTTGTAAACGGACCTGTAGGACCAGATATGCCTAGAGATTTCCATGCCTACTTATCTATAATATCTCTCAACTAGTGTCCCGCTCCGACAGCATCCAGGTTAATATTTTTTTGAGATTATTGTTCCAAATTTAAGCTTTCTAGACTTAGCAGATTTTTCTGTGCGTTGAAGGTCAGTTACAGCAATAGATTGTATAAATATAGATGGCACGTCAAAAATATTTACTTACATTTGTCAAGAAGAAATTTCGAATAAAAGTATTTACAGCAATTCTTCTGTCGACCGCCATCAGTCATAAGTTGACTGGCAACGGCTATAGAAACAAGATATAGTTTTTCCGCAAGCCATAAATTCCCTTTTTCTCTTTCCGTGAAATATCTAGCTAGACGAAGGAACAGCAAGCTTTCTGTCTTTAAGTTTCCTGTAACAATACATCTCATCTTCTTAATATAGATTCAAATGTCTATTCCAAACTTTCCGTCCATTTCTGTTACCACCAATTGTAAGTCATACCAAATTGTTAATTTTATACTTAGAGGATAAAAAGAATAGACGAAAATTCTCACTATTCTACTTTCTTATTCTCCTACTCTTGTCAGAGAATTGTATTTGTATTGAAATGTATTGTATTTGTATTTTTTAAATATTTTGAGACTGAGTAAAATGGAAATATTCTTTACCTTTGTCATGTTCCTTTTCGATTTTCATCAAATTCTCGGTGATGTGCTCCAAGTAATCTTTCCTTCTTCTTAGGTCTACCACGATACCAAGTTCATCTTCATTCACAAGTTGTATGTTATCATAGATGACATTTTGCAAGAATGTTGATGACTCAAGATACCCTGTTTCTTTCATTTCCTGGATTAAGCATTCATGAAATGGTATTTGTAACCTAAAAAAAATATTTTCATATTAATGCCGTCGAAAATTTCTGGAGCAACGATCCCGAACTAAAAGACGCAATGTAAGCAGGCCTCCAATAAGATGGACCAACGACCTAGTAAAGGTTGCGGCACACAATGGACAAAGTCAGTTTAAGACCGCATGCCGCACAATACCTTAGAAAGGCCTATGTCCATCAGTGGACGTCTTTTAGCTGAGATGATGTCGAAAGAAATGCCAAGAAAAATAAAGTACTAACCTTCGAATAGCTTTAGCATCTAGGGTATCTAAATTATATAATGCTTTATTCCGAAAATGCTCCAAACTTCCTTTTGTCGAACAAGCGTATAGTTTTGGTAACTTTCGACGCTGTAGCCCTGCTTCGGCTGATACGTTCATCATTTTATAAGCTTTAAATAAAAAATAATACTTTATTTAAAAATGATGCACACTTTATTGGCTTCAAAATATTTATACGTGATTTATTTTCTCAGTGATGTTAAAAGTCAAAATTAAGATTCAATTTAAACTTTTTTTTGTTCAAGGTGCATTGAACTCTATTTGTAGAACAAGGAGGTCTGTATACTATAAAATCCAATCTATACATGTTATATTGCTTGTCTATCTATATAATAAAGTCATTTGTTATTATTACGCTTGCTGACTTTCAGGTATACACTATATTCATACTTGAGATCTAATATAGTAGATCTGAAGTACCAATGGAATAAATAATGAGAAATATGTACGCCGACTAAAATGAAAATGTTTTTAGTCGGCAACAATTTCTTCCTTATCTTAGTATATATTAAAATACATTCTCTTTGCATGTTTCGACTGCAATAAAAAAAACAAGTTTGACATTTATTGACAATAATATTATGATGCATGTTTTTGAAATCAATATTGTTTGATTTATATTTTTAATACGCTTGTTATTTTTATTATAATATAAAAGAATTCAAAATGCATAGACAGCCAATGAACAGACGCCCTCGGCAACTGCCCAAACTATACTCTTGTTTGTCGAAAATTAGTCAAGAGCACCTTCATAATAAACTGCTGTATGATTTAGAAATACTTGATTCTGCAGGTGTTCGAAGGTATATCCTTAATAGAATAATATTAATAGATATTTACTTTTCTTACACAATGAATCTTAAAAGGAACATTGCATGTTGGTAGGTTTAAACAATACTTTGTAGGGGACTGGTATCTGAACTAGGTTTCCCTTTCACGCAGATTACCAGGCCCTGTATACTCCTAGGTAAGTAAAAAAAAAACTGAAAATACGTGGATATAAATATTTAGGTATTGAGTAAGCTAGGGAAAGAAGACTGCAGCCTAGTAACAACGCAAAGTGTTGTAGTTGTATTCCTGTGTGTCATTAAAGTTCTAATAATATGAAACTGGTGTTATAATATTTAGGGTCGAAGACGCGCGAATATTGTTTCTGGTATTGTAAGCATCAATAGGTTACAGTCATGCTTACCATCAGGCATGCCGTACGCTTGTTTGTCATCGTTGTAGTTTAAAAAAACGTAATTTTAAGTTATTTAATATTTATATACGTGAAACCTGTAGGTATTAATTGTGCCTTGAAAGAAAGGCACAATGTTTTGACACACCCTGTATATTGGTATTGCATCTGAGCATCTACATGTTTCTAGCCATAAGCCACCTTATAAGAACCAGTGCGGTACTGCGCTGACAGGACCCAATATGCTGCTGCGTCCCGCCAAGCCTACGACGCAGCTATACGTATCCCGTCTCCACAAAGGCTGAGGAGATTGTGGACTATACCCAAGATTAAGAGCAACTGGACTTTGAGAGTCGAGAAGTTGGAGTCGCGTCGCAACACATCTTTCAATTCGTTTGTGGTGCGAGCGCCGACTCAACATTTTGAGATATTCCTCAAAGAAGAGTTTGGGCCAAAGGGTGTTGTTTATCGTCGCTTTGGAGGACACACAATACAGTGCCGTGTAACACGACGCCAAAGAATTGTGTGTAGTCTACGAGTATTATTTTGTACTATGTATACTGTATATTTCTGAAATAAATGATTCATTATTATTTATTACATTATTAAAAATTGCTCATAGACTTTTTCTTTTTCTATGTTTTAGAATTCATGAACCTATTTACGAATGCCTCGTTAAGGAATTGAAAGAAAGTGGCTACAAATTGTCATCGTCACATTTGCAAGATCTTATTCATGATAGTGAACACATTGTGAGCGAAGATGACCTCGGTGTAGTAATAGACCTAAGAAAAAGAAAGGATTACTTGGATCATATTTGTAAAAAAATGAAGCAGGCTGAGAAAGAGCATAATAAAGGTAAATAAGGATATGGTGCTGCTCTTAAATATTGTCATCTCAGCCTGTTCATACACCATTGAATGTAGGCCTCTCCTAAATGTCACCACAACGGTTGGTCTTGAACGGCCTTATTTTGAGGGAGGGGAATGATCTTTACATATCACCGCCCGGGGAAGCGAGGTGGTTTTATCAGGCACTCCGAAATGGAGATGGTAGGCGGCCGATTGGTCTTGAGCGTCCTGTATCAAGTAGCAACCTGCAGGTCT
Source organism: Trisateles emortualis (assembly GCA_947095525.1). Classification (NCBI taxonomy): domain Eukaryota; kingdom Metazoa; phylum Arthropoda; class Insecta; order Lepidoptera; family Erebidae; genus Trisateles; species Trisateles emortualis. Next base: position 7,358,487 of record OX352736.1, on the reverse strand, counting down.
GTCAACCAAATAGAGGATTGTCTCGCGCTGCGTCTTTCTTTATTTGGTGTTCGCTAACGGTTCGATAACCGATTACCGATAATCGATATTAGTCGAGCGATGTGGCCTGCCGATAGCCACTTCAACTTGCTTACTATTCTATTATTGCTCTCAAGAATTATTTTGTTCTTAAGTTTATTTTATTTTTGTTTTAGGAGACAAAACAAACCTGTAGGATGAGAAATAAAGAATAAGATCGTGAACGTTTATTTTTGGTTAGTATTTTTTAAACACAACTCACGCTCTAGGAAACAACCTCTGTATCACGGGGACTTTACAAACATACAATTAACAGACACAAAGCACACTCAAATTTTTTGGTGTGCTGCAACCACAAAAAAAACACAGATTATCATTATTCAGATGATTGAACATACAACACGCCGCGCAATGGTAAATGGCGAGGTAACCACTTAAGCCACTAAACTAATCGAGCAATTGTCAATTTCATATATGACATTTAATATTTTTAACAGGAAACTTGAAGAAAGAAACTTTATATCTTCTTGAGCTTGCTCGGTATTTTGCTGTGAGAGAAAAGGGTATTCTATGGCTTGCGGATAAGTTTTACCTCGCTTCCATTGCTGTAGCCAGCCAATACTTATGTGATGGGGGAAGGCAGAGGGCGTGCTGTAAATACCATTACGCAAAATTTCTCTTAGAAACATGTTAGTATGTTAGGGTATGTAATAGAGGTACCATGTTTGTATATTTTGCGCCTGTGGCGCAATGGATTTGGGTACGGCAGTCGTACCCAAATTCATTCCACCATGCATAAAGTCCCAGGGTCATTACCTAGGTCAGGTAAATTTCAAAGTCAGCTCAGAGAAAACTTACTTACAATAATATTGGTTTTAGGGCCAGGACTCGATGATGAAGAACCGTATAATTTACTAACAGAAGTCAGGAATTCTGCCATAGGCAAGGTAAATATTTTAATACTGATATTTCAATAGGCATTCAGTGATGGCATTCACTGATTCAGGAAAGAGGTAGGAACATTAAGTCAAATCGCATTAAATAAAAGTCATAACCGGGTCTTTTGATTTTTGCTGATTGACTGACGATTATGTTTACGGGAGTCTAAAATTGTGCCCATATACCGGGCACAATTTTAGACTCCGTGTTGCTACTGATTTTTTTGCAGAACCGTATAACACTGGCAAAATTGTCAGTAGCAAATATCTATAGCAATTATCTAGAATTGTGCCTGGTATATGGCAATAGGCCTCTATAGCACAAAACATAACGTAGCAAAACGAGAGTGTTGTACACCGTGAGTGTTTTTCACCTCAGCCTTTCAGATAAAAACGATGTTAACTAATATTAAAACGATTGAAGACGAGGATTAAGAATTAATGCTTTCTCTGTCCTGTCCCGTAGGCATCTATATAGTGATAAGTGTTTAATGGTCAATCATGTAATATGTTGTTTTGGCTTTACAGGGTTGGATGCTATTAGAAAACAATGAACCAGGCCCACCTGTAACAGTGTTCGATGAAACTGCAGTTCTTTTACACATAGTTTTATTAAACAAAGCAAGGAGGTTACGCTTGACTGATACGTTTAAAGCTGAAAGAATTGCTCGTTTAGCTGAGAAAAGGGCTAAAGATGGTAATTAAATGTCATGTAACGTAATTTGAAATAATAACTTATTCAAAAATTTATGAAATACTATCTTAAAGCAAAAAGCCGAGTGGGAAAGTAATACACATGAGATCCCAGATGGCAGTACCTATGTGAATTTAACTTTGTGGAATTTGTCAAGTACATAAAATACCTATGTATAAATCCCATCAATTAAATGATTTACCATTTTTTATTGGCGAAAAAATACTAAAGGCATATCTGATCCACGAACCTGCATTAGGCCAGCATGTGTCGATAAATGCCTAAATCCCTCAGCTCTTTGAATATAAGAGAGAAAGTAGGAAATATCTGGCCTGTTATTTTTGATATCTTAAATTTAAGTTTACCATAATAATAATAGCGAGAGTGTCTTTTTTTTAGCTGAAGATATAACAAAGGTGGCAGAAGCGATAATTGAAATTGGTGTTTGTCAGTCGACAATGAACAATTTTCACAATGCACAGAAAACATTTGAACGAGCATTGCAAATTTACCAGAAAAGTAATGATATAAACGGAATATGTGAAACCAAAATGCATTTAGCTGTTGTAATGCAGAGGTGACGAACATAACACAAAAATAAATTAAATCATCACGGCCACATTTTATCAACGCACCTCTCGCCACCGACAGGGAGTTCATCCTCACATCCTTGCACCTCAAACATGCCGTACCGTAAGATTCCAAAGGAATTTCTTACCACGTACGATAAGGTTGTGGAATGAGCTCCCTGCCCAGGTTTTCCCAAGAGACTAGCATGGGGTTCTTCAAGAAAGGAGTTATAAGGTTTTTAATGGGTCGGCAACGCGTGAGTGACACCCCTGGTGTTGCAAACGTCCATAGGCTACGGTAACTGCTTACCATCAGGCGGGCCGTATGCTTGTTTGCCAACTTGGTAGTATAAAAAAAAAAATCATATACACTGATGGACATATAAACCGTATCAAAGTACAGAATGTCTAACAAATAAAAATATTTATTAAATTTGCAAACATTCATTTCCAACAGTGAAAAACTGTCTCTATCCTGGTCTATAACTGGTCTATTGTATATTATCATGAGCTAACACAGGCTGATTAATTGATGGATCGGTTCATAGTTTAAAGTCCATCTCTACTTTGATGTAGTTTATATTGTGTATCTGTTAGTGTATTAAATGATACATTATTGTATTACCTACCAAATTATTTCTTTTACTTATGGCAGCAGATGCATTGAACATTTTTGGGACGCCTCATGCGATCTAAGAACAACTCTTTCTCAACAAGAACAAAGTTTTCTCGAGGCAGCTTCCTCATCTTCTTCATCTTATCCGAAAGACGTCCATGAACGTTATGAAAGTTTTTACAGCATTCTATTTTAAGCTATCTTGGGCCATCTGCTGCCTGCAACATTAAGTAGGTCACCTTGCTGGAAGCCAGCCCGCATTGCAACTTCTTTGATATAGGTTATCAAAGGAAATTTACACTAAGTAGTTAAATCAGCCTGGAACTTGACGTCTTGTATGATTCTACAGGTTCGGTGCTTACGAAATAGCTGAAAAGCTACTTATTCAGATGGGTGTAACAGCAATGGATCACGGACTGAGAAGACACCTCGGAAGAGCATTACATCTCCTTGGCGAACTACATCTAAAGATGGAGAAACCTAAACTTGGAACTCAGCATTTGTATGAAGCCTTTGAATGTTTCATGGGAGTCAGTTCTAATGCCGTATGTTATTATAATACAATATAAAACAATGTATAAAGTATTATTGTACACCATAAAATGTACAACTTTAACATCATAATATTTTGATTAAAGCTAGTACGGCTGAAGCTAATGGTTTCTTTTTTTTCTTTTATTTAAGAGAGGTAGGGCACGATACAAGTAAGCAACTCCGACTGGGGAAGGAGCTCCACCTTACAGAAGACCACAGCCTAAAAACTACACACAGCACTGTAATTGTGTACCTGTGTGTCTCTTCATAATTTAGGGGAAGAAACTTTTTTCCTATCCCAGAGATTCATATGAAACTTTATGTTAATCAAATTTTCCTTTCTTTAAGATGTCACCTGATTTATTAATTGATAGCGAAAAGTTAAAAAAGCAGAAAGATATCATCCCAATAACACCTGATGAAACAGACATGTTCTCAGAGGAAGCTGAACAGTCTAGAATTATGACAGCAATTTCCGCCGGTAAAGTATTGTTGTTGCATCCAAATGGGTCAAGTCAAGCCGTTCTCGAGTTACTCGTTCTACAAGATCGTGCAATCTTATTTATTTATTTAGCAGGCCTAAAGTCGGATATTTGCGCAGGTCTATACAGTATTAAAAGTATAAACGTAATATAAAACACTCGTGCGCATTCCTCACACATGTTTGTTTGTTGACGTGCCCTGTTCAGCAAACTTCATTGCTCCTCAACCTTACACCTCTGTCAGTATGGTGTGATAATGTGGTGTGACTACGAGTCGGTGAGTGTATTTTCTACAAAAAGTTTTCCACGACTACACAGTATAAATTTTCTAATTTAAACTACGACTTTCTGATCAAATGTGTGCTATGGAATAGCAAGAATAACACAAATTGGTATTTCTGAGAATCGACATGATAAGACCAAAGGTTGAGACATAATATATAGGGCACAAAATATTAAAAATTAAGGTAATTATTTAGCTGACTGGTATAGGTCGACCATGTCCTGTTCCTTTAAAATTTTAAATAGTTGGGTAAAAAGAAAGTGGTTTTATTTCCAAGGTCAAGAGTTAATGGCATCTTACTTCGATCAATTGCGAGAAGCTGAGACATGTCAAGTTGCTAGAATGAAATGTATGGAGTGGAAATCAAACAAATCTGGCTGGTGGGTCAACAGACCACATCACGATAACCTACCTTGTTTATGTGCTAAACACAATCGTACCAGTTTGGATGTATTGCGGTATGTTATCATCGTTTAATCACCTATTATACCTGTCGACCCCTCTAGACAACTGGCATAAATGGTAGTCAAATCGAATAGAATATAAATCAAATGATGTATGGGAGATAACGTGACCAAATTTGACGTAACGCTACGTTACCACAATTATGCAGGAAAAACTATACAATGAAATCAGCTTATTGTAAGTTTCTTTTAAGTATTTTTTTAAAATCTCACTCTTCTAATTAAATTCGGGATATTTTCAGTACTTTACTATACCAAGAATATAATTGTATATATATTTAAAATTTCCTTTAGATTACTTTATGATTCAAATAGGTTGCACCGGCCGTGATCACGAGCTGACTTCAGTCACTATTAATTCCTGTGTCACCTCTGATGATTCTTTAGGGTGCCATACGGGCCACAGGCGAAAACCTTTAAACATTATATAATCAGCTAATATTCCTAATATTACCAATTAAATAAAATAAATAAACGAGATATTTTTTCTTTAAATGTTTAAAGGGGTGACTTTGTATTTTTATGATGGTTTCGTTTAATTAAATTATTATTATTATTATCGTTTGGTCAGTGGTGACAGAGTTATTTAGATCGCCCATATTTAGACCTCTGTCGTGATCTAACGACTGTTAACAATCGGGACCGACTTTAAACGTGCCCTCCGACGCACGGAGACGCTCAGATGAAATACCACTATGCGGTCACCCATCTAAAGGGTTACCGTGCCCTTGGTAGCTTAACCCGCTGATCGTTTACCGAACAGTGAGTGCCTCACTTAAAGAGAGAGTTTAATTGAATGTATTTCGGAGACAACAATATTATCGTAAATATTGTGAAGAACAACATAATTAAATTTTGTTGTAATAAATGAAACAGGTTTTGCGAAGTTAGGCTGTTTTGCTGTTATTAACGCCTTAACAACAAACCCTCTGTTGTACGTGTTATATTTTTATGTAGTTTTATGTACCAATGTTATTTATTTCTTTGTAGTACAAAACTTGCATCAATGAACGAGGATTCTGCTGTGGGTATGGATGCTGCCAATACTGTTGACGACGACACAAGTCAAGACGTTAAAGACACGACAAGAAAACGTTATAGCACTTTTAGCAATTATATATCTACAGAGTTTGAATCTTAACGTGATTTTATATTTGTTATATAATTTATATAACTTTACATTATTTACTAACTTTTTATTTTTACATGATTGTATAACATTTTTGTAAAACTGTTATAAGTCAATCATGTATTTTATACCAGGTTTATGTTATTAAACATATATTTTAATTATTATATACCAATTTATAGATTATAATTTAAAATAAAATGTCATAAAATGTTCATAGTTATTATTTAATAGTTCGTCATATCGTACAAAGTACAAGGGGTATAATTTAAATGTCTATTTACAATAACTTAAGTTAACCATACATTTATTATAATTGAGCAACAAATGCAGTTTTATTGCACTGTTATCTATACCTCCCCATGTGAGAATGGTCTGCCACCAATAGAACGTTTCTTCAGACAATTACAAAAATAAAATTAAACAAATGCGTGATTTATACAACTCATGCTTATGTTACTGTTAATGTCCGAATACGGTATAAACACTAAATACCTAAGACTTTATACACTACGACCAAATGTATCGATACATATGCAATGCAATCTCTATCCGTCAATCTTTACACAGGGGCCCAACACTGCGTTGTTTGTACGATGATAAATTGAAGCCATATGTGTATGCTTGTGGTGCAATATCGCAGCTCAGTGTTGTGTGCACGTTATATCATCAGTGTAATACAGCATTTGTATTGATAATACATTTACGATGCAAACGCAAAAAAGTCACTAGCCGTTACGTCTTATAACTGCATACAATCGCGATTCATACTGACATCAATATCGATGCAATTGCAATACAATTGCCTCGATATCGCAACTTTAATAGTTCTGCAGTAGCTTGTTTACATCGATGAGATTGAAAAGTCGTAGGGTGTAAATATTTTATATATAAGTATATAATAAATAATGTGTTTATTCATTTAAATAAATTTAAAATTAGATATTTGGTATTTGTCGGATATGACCGTAACATTTTAAAGATGAAAAACCATTTTTTTGTAGCCTCATTACGGCAAAATCCGTTTTTTGATAATGCCAAAAAATCAATGTTTCACCAGTAATGTTAAGATTTAACGTATTTCGGACATTTACGGTAACATCTACATAATTAAGCGTAGGAATATTTGTAATTAGCATGCTTTAGCTGTCTTGCGGGATTGCAGGCGAACCTTGAAACCTTCAGCACGTTTCAGGATAATATCTGCTTGTAATTTGAAGTCTTCCTCTTTAAGGTCCGAGTGCACTCTGAAGTTTCTCATGATTGTTGACAGGATGATTTTCAGCTTCAACATGGCGTATTTGCGACCTTTGGATAATAAATAAAAAATAAGTTAGAAATAAATACAAAACTTAATTATAATACTATTATAAAGAAATAAGATTTGTATGTTTGTAATAAATAAAATGAAAAACTACCGGTCCGGTTTAAAAAACTTTTACTTATAGAAAGCTGCATTATTTATATTTCTTTAAATAAGGGTAAGCTTAATAAATTTCCACCCGTGCGAAGCCAAAGGGACATACCACAAGGTTTAAATATATTGAGTACCCACACGAGGTCTGAGATCTAAGTGGCACTATTGTGAATTTCACTTGGTGAGATTATATGATTTACCATTTGCTAAAGAGGCAAGGACAACATCGTGAGGAGACCCAGTCTTAGAAGATATTCTAAGACTGGGCTGACTCCTCACCGGCCTCCACGAGGCCACTTTATGTGGATTAAGACGTAAGTCTTCTCAACTAGCTTTTCACCTAATGTGCCACATATAGGACATCGGTATTTTACTTATATAGAGATCGAACCCACATAACCCTGGTAGTAATCCCAAACTCATTTATGAATTTACATCAAATGCATGATACTTATGAACGTCAAAATAAATAAAAGTCATTTTCATTTTTTTATAGCCAATTCGCAAACAAGGGAGGGCCTCGAAAAGAATAATTAGCAAGAAACTCTAACAACCTTTTTGAATCGCCAGACTATAACATTATTATTCGTTTTATTTTTAGGACGCCAATGTTTTATATTATCTGTGGTTATGGTTAAACATTATGCTTTTTTGCCATTCTTAAAATATTCATATATCCTTGAAATACCATTATAAAAACTACTTTTAAACTTGTTACTATTTTTAGCTTTAAAGCTGTTTTTGTTTGTTTCGCGGCTTTTGCGTCATCATAATAATTGTAATTATAGTAATCGAAGATTATTTATAGATTTGTTGTTATAAATATTTTGTTCGATTTCCTGTTTGGTTTGTTATACAATCTATATTTTCTTATGCTTCTGAGAAAGCAAAAAACATACGGCCCGTCAGATGGTAGGTAATTACCATAGCCTATATATCTAGAGTATTACTCATGCGTTGCTAAAAACCCCTTTAAAAACCTTTTTATTTATTTCTTGAAGAATCCGATGCTCCATATAGTCTCTTTAGGGAAAACCTTAGCAGAGACATCATTCTACAAGTTAATCGTACGTAATAAATACCTGCCTAATCATCATTTGGTATAAAAACTTTAACCGCTATTCCAATGTGTTCTACGATGTTCGATCTATTTATATAAAAAACTGTTATTATGTTCCACACTGTTATACTGATGACGTATATTCATAGAACAAATTGGAATTTAAATTCCATAATGATTTACAAATTTGTTCTATTAAAAGAACATTGGGGTTTTTCCACTATGTTCTACTGGTAATTTTCTAAACTACTCGTATTTAGTGTTATATTGTTTGTTCTATTAAAAGTACATATTGGTTATTTTCCACTGTGGTATTTTCACAATAGTAATTTATAATAATTTATTTCCAAGAATATAATTATATGTTATTATATATATGTATAGATGTTAGTATAACATGTAATTAATGAGTAGGTACATGGAATAAATGGAAATGTATAGTATTTGTTCTACTTTTAATTGCATACATGTACTGGTATAAAAGAAGAACTTTTATTTATAAATATTCCACGCATGTTTATAAGAACAAAACCAAATAAAACTTACGTCTTACGTCAAGTAGTAGAACATTGTGGAAATAATAATTTGTTCTTTTAGTAGAACAAAAATCATAAACAACATATTTTTAACGAGAGTGCAAAATTTTTCTATTTAGATATTAATAATACATACCGACGCAACTCCTGGGTCCAGCAGAGAACGGTACGAAGGCATAGTAATGGCGATTGGCAGATCGTTCAGGCAGGAAATTATCAGGGTCGAATTTGGTTGGATTGGGGTATACGTCAGGGCGACGATGTAGTTTATAAGTTGCTACAACTATAGTGGTTCCAGCTGGTACTTTCTTGCCGCATGACGCTGTAAAATAACATGTGTAAATTATTACCTGATATACATACGAATACATAGTTGCACAGTCTAAGTATATAATTAAAAACCTCTATTAAAACATCTCTCGAGAGACTTCACAAACTTACAAAGTCAAAGATTAACTCATTTAATCAAATGCATGATACTTATGAACGTCCTACAGCCTATTCGCTGACTAGGATAGGGCCTCTAGAAGAATTGACAGGCAACTCGGGCCACAATTACAATTCACGAACACAAAAGTTTGTCTAACGTGGGAATCGAGCCTACAATACTCGGCGTAGTGTGTCTATATGTTTTATCTGTGAAATATAATAATGGACTGATTTCAATGAGATTTTATTTTGTTTGAAATTTGCTAACTATGATATTTCTTGTCAAGGATGGCTTAATTTTTTAGGTAATTTATGTACTTACGAAGAGTTATGTCTTGTTTTAGATGTCTAGCAATAATTGGTACTGGCGGGAACATTCTGAGTGTTTCCATGAGACACCTTTCAAGGTATTTCATTTCCAGGGTATCCTGGAATGTGGCTGGACGATCAGAATCACCGAAGATACTGTCTAGCTCCTCAATAACTTTGTCTTGAATGTCTTGGTGGACACCCATCATGGATAGGAAGAAACTGCTTCCTGCAGCAGTCGTGTCGTGACCCTGTACAAACATATTCATTAATTTGTATTCTATGCAAACTATTCTGTTTACTATGTTTAGCTTTATTATAATTTACCTCAAACATAATAGTGTCTACTTGTTCTTTGATTTCCTCATCGGAAATGACGACGCCGCTCTGTGCGCTCTCGAGAAGTAGATCAAGGAAAGCAAGACGTTTCTTTTGGCCAACATCAGCATCATCTACGTCCAGATCATCCTTGAGACCAGCAGATTGACCGAATGACAAGCCCTCAACAGATGTAGTTTTGTTTTCTTCAGAATTGTTATAGTCATTCAAAATAGTGGGCCTCTTGCCTGAGCTGAATTCTTCCTTCTTCCTCTTGATTACCTTTAAATATAAAAATATTATTAATAAAGTACATCATACAAACAAGCAGTCTCGTGTAGATTGAGAACATCTACTTTATAAAACACTACAACCCAAAAGTAGTCTCGGTCCAGTTTAATTTCAAGGCTTAAATATTATTCAAAACTCTGGTGTCTTAATTTTTTTTATAGATTTAATTATAACGAATGATTTGTTATCGTTTATCGATCCGCGAGTGCCTATGCAGCCGCAGGTAATACTCTATCAACGTATTGCCAGCGCCCATGGGCTACAGTATGTATAACTGCTTAGCTACAATACCTGCTTACGTTCTTAATTAATAAAATAAACATTAAATTACTTGATCAGCCTTTGTTGAAGGCATGCAAATATTCGATAAATGTTAAAATAAATGTTTAAATTGAAAAATACAACATATTTAACCATTGCTTTAATTTACTTCTAAACTGTCGGTTTATTTTATTTTATTCTTAGAAGTAAAGTCATCTTTATTTATGCGACATTCATTACAATGCTAGTTTATTCCTGAGTCTTTGACGGTCGTATTAATTATTTAATAGTACAAACAGCATAAGTCGTATAGGTTAGTAAGTCTAGGACACGTGTCTATATAGGTATTGTAATATTCTAAAGAGCTAAAGTTTGTAAGCTAGGAAGCAATCTCCGAAACTACTGCTCCGATTTTGAAAATTCTTTTACTAATACAAATGGACAATGTAGTTACATTATCCATTATGGACAAAGCCGCTAGTGGAAGCTTGTAAAGTAAAATACAGCAACCCGTATGTCCCATTGGAGCAGCCCCTAGGTACCGACTCTTGCTTAGTCCACATTTGCTGACGGAATACGGATTGATGGATAACATAGAATTGATTGTGAAATAATCACGGTAGATTACGACATACAAGCTTCAATAGATTAGAGAGGTAGCTCCATAGTAAGCCCGACTGAGATAGAACCTTCACCATATACACAGATGTGTAGTTTTGTTCTTGTGTGTAGTAAGCAGGTATGCATCTTCGGTGCTCATTTAGCGAAATATTATGGAATGTCCCGTAACACAAAACTAGATACTATTACTATTAAATGGCGGGTAAAACTACTGTTATTGCAAGTGCCTGTATGCTACATTAACTGCTTACCATCAGATGGGCTATATATGCTTCTTTGTTATATTAGTAGTATATAAGAAGCTTACCTTTTTGGTGAGACCGTGGATGATGTCTAAGAGCTTAGTCTGAGTCTTAGCGTAGTCGGTTAGCTTGAAGAGGACTTCTGGCCTCAGCCAGATCTTTGTATGTCTCAAATGTAGGATGTCACACATCTTCATTACAGCCATAGCATATTCGAAGCCACTCTTATCTTGTGTAGATTTGCTTACACCCATTGCAGTTTCTTTAATAGAAAAAGTATAATTAGTTATTAGTTTGGTGCGTGCTCTCTTAACCCCATAGAAGGGTGATCGTATGTGGTATTTCATTTGAACGCCTCCGTCATTTGAAAGGCACGTTAAAAGTCAGTCCTGTCCTGACTGTTAACAGTCGTTAGATCACGATAGATGACTAAATTTGGGCGATCTAAAATAACTCTGTTACCAGGTTGGCCACTCACCAAACGATAAGAAGAAGATTAGTTATTAGTTGACAAAGGCCTAAATTTGGGCGGTCTAAAATAACTTTGTTACCAGGTTGGCCACTATCACTGGTTGATTGAAATATAAGAACTATGTATAGGGCCCGTACCCAGATGTCTTTATAGAAATTTGATTTCTTGCAATGCTAACCATTGGTAAGTAATAAAGTTAACATATTACGAAATTCAAATTTTGATCGTAAATTAAATAAGGCGTCAGCGTCATATTAATTTAGGACGCATTTTTATAGTTTTTTCATCACGAATAAATTACTGGATTGATTATCCTCTTTGTTCGATTACTTATTACACTTAATCACTGTATTTAGCAGATTAGAAAGAATTCTCTAAATATAGAACATGATAATACTGATTTTGAATTGACAATCTAAAACATGTGCTTCATTTTTATGTATTATTATTATTATAATAACGATCTGTGGGAAAAGACCACAACCAGATGGCTGCCACAGAACATTATTAGACGGCGCGGCAGGCTCAGGAAAAGATGGCGGGATGAGCTTGATTCCTACCGTGCTGACTGTCAAGTGAGAGGTCTCGACCGTGACCAATGGAAGAATGAAAGGGAGGCCTTTGCCCTGCAGTGGAACAGTAATGGCTAATAATAAAAATAATAAATAATAATCAAAAACCAAACCAAACACGGTAGGTACAATTGAAGAAAATAATTTTGACCTGCATTGCATTGAAAATGAAACAATTGCGTAACAAGGATATCAATAAAGGAGCGTAACAATCGGCCCAGTAAAGGCGAATATTGGCCATTAGCGCGTGAGCACGTGGGCGGTCTCCTAACCTGACAAAGCGTAGTAGTACGACGACGTGCTACCGTTTGAATCAGTACCCCGTGGTACCACGCACGTACGTATTCAATCATACATTCACCTATCAACACTTGCGATACTCATTCTTACTGTATAGAATCTTTATTGGTGACAATTTAGCGCAAGATAGAAAAACTATTGAGATTGTAGCGGCCTGTTGGTTAGTGAACCATGTGTCTACTCTGGGGACTTAACAAACGTACAATTTACGGACACTAAATGTTTTACCTACTTATTAAAATAGAAAACTCATTATCTAAATAAACTAAAATATAAAGAGGAAATATTAGATTTTTTGTTTGTTAAGATTCAACTCAAAAATGACTTGATTGATATTAAATATTCTTTCACCATTAGAAAGCTATATTATCAGCGAGTAAAATAGGCTATACGGGATCCCTAGGAAAACAAAATAAAAGTCCAGCCGTGCGAAGCTCGGACGTACCGGGATACATTCGGGCCTATTTATTATTTTTCTCTTTTTATCGTATGTATATTTGTATTTTTTTTTTTTTGTTTTCTAAGAACTGACCATAGCAAGGTTGCTTAACCTTGCAAAGCTATAGATCACCTCGGTCATTAGAACCTCCGCTACAGTTAACAAGTAAACGAGACTTAAAGGAAAAACGTCATGATATTTTAATCTGTATCTATGGCGTTGCTAAGCCCATGAGGAAAAACAAAGACACAATACCTTTATGTTGCGTTCTTGTAATACCTTAAGAGGCTTCATCTACCCCTTAAGGAAAAACTAGTCGGTATAATAAATGTGCAAGTTTAGGCTGTCCAACAGTGACCCGGATAAATTGTTCCAACATAATTATATCCATAAATATTACGGATGCAATTTGTATCATTATTTAGACTATTTATCTTTACTTCCTTCAATAACTAGTATTATTATATGCAATAAGACGATTACGCTGTACGTGATAAATGTATATTTAACGTTGTTTAGAAATATACGAAGGAAATTAGTTTATGTAACCACAATGTCACATGCAATATGCAATAGAATCAGATACTAGGTATTGTACAGACCGACAATCACTCAATTATAGTATTCTATAGACGTATAGTCCGTCTCGTCTGTTTGTATGGTCGGATAAGACTTGGAAACTGCTATTTTTATCTCAGTATGATATGATACAGGATATTTTTCTGTAGTTTTTATTGAAATGAATTAGTGGACACAATAAAAAACGCAAGTTTGATTTTGATACAGTTTTCACGTTAATATCTTGGAATAATTCACATATGGCCTTCTTATTCCAAACTAGGCAGTGCCTCTACTATTGCGACTAGATAGCTGGTAACTAAAATTATATACTATTTCTAAATACATACATATTATAGATAAACCCTCAAACGTAAAACAAAGATTTATGCATATCACACAAAGATATACGAGTATTAGGTCTTGGGTGAAAACCCCGTCGATCAGTCAGGGGTTCTTCAGTTATAAGGTTTTTAAAAGGTCGGCAACGCGTGAGTGACACCTCTGGTGTTGCAAACGTCCATAGGCTACGGTAACTGCTTACTATCAGGTGGGCCGTTTGCTTGTTTGCCACCTTGGTAGTATAAAAAAAAAAAGATCACCGACCGACAGGTCAATAATTGAGATGTTATTAAGGCCACGTTTAGGATCATCTTTTAGATTTATGAAGATAGCCAACCAGCGGAAGATAGCCAAGATTTCATTACGTTCAAGATTTTTTATATTTTTACTTTTTCATATTCTTTTGTTTTGTTTAGGTAATAAGTTTATAAGGTGGTTTAAAAATACAACACACAGGCTTCCGCTTGCGGTTTAAAAAGTAGTCTATAGCACACAAGGATAATGTTGATCCCTTTTAAGGAAATGGTTATCAAAATATCATCAGAAGTTTAAGAGATCACCTCTTTATTCAAACTTACATATTTGACCTCTTTATAATATTAGTATAGATTTTTAATATAAGAACTTAAAGGTAAAATTATCGTCCTATATAAACTATTCAGAATTGCATTTTACGTAATTATTTCTACGCGAGGTGGCGAGTCAAATCGCTTGTAAGTAGGTACCTAATCTTCTCGTAGATTTCGCAAACAATTTAATAGGTTCTCGGAGCATTTGCTTCAAGAACACGGTCTATCGTCCATGTGAGGGTCGACGTGTTGTCACCAACGTGGCTGGCTACGTGACATTACATACAAATTGCTATTTATCCTGCTTTATTTTAGTTCAAACGCCTTGAGATTTAACTCAGTTTCAACTTAATGCGTTCAATCATGTTTACGGGGTGTCCATAATTATATATGAGACAATAAAAACAATTACATGGTTACGAAAGAGTACATATTATTATGATTGAATCAAATTTATTTGGTGACAGCGAACAACCAGCATACTGGCCGATCTCAACGCTGGCCGAAAAAAAAACACTATTCCCGTGTTGTACGCGAGAGCGAAGCCGGAGTGGAAACTAGTGATAAATAAATCTCTAATCGTTTTATTATTTAAATAATTCTACTTATTTAGATATAACAAACAACTATAAGTTGTCAAATTTTCAAATGTCTAATTTTCGGTATAGAGACTTAATTCAGGTTTTTTTTATCGCAAACAAATACGTTTGCGATAAAAATGTTAATTGCCTATATTGAATTTATTTCCTATATAATTATAATATTTTCACGGATTTATATTTTTATTATTCTAATACTACCTATTTATAAATAACTGGTTTTGTTTAATTGATAATATAGTATAAAAACATATTATATGGCGTAATCTATAAAACCTTAACCTAAGTCAATAACATTGAGCTCGGTTTGATTAGGATCGATCGAGAATATTGTGTATGTCCTCCTAAGCAAACTACGGTCGCAGCGGTTGCTAATTTGGAGACTAGCCGCGCTGGAGACATTATAATGTAAGTGTGTGTGCTAACACAGGTGCACTCTTTATTCCCTGACTCATAGTCCGATGGGACGGCAATTTTCCATGACTAGAGAGAGATCAGGCATAAGACCAACGGCTTTACATGATATCTAAACTTTAGGCATTTACCTATTGTGAATTTCTTGACATAAATTTATAAATTTTTACCCTGACCCAGGATGTTAACCCTAGACCACTAAACCAAAGAGGTTTAAATTGTATATATTGTTATCGTTGCGCCAGTCTCTCTCAATAATAGATCGTATTCGTCGTATATCATCGTATATCGTCATTTTTTATAGGGTACACTGTGGTGGCTCTAATATATTCAGTGTCTAAAAACATTGAAAACTAAACAAAACAAACTCATATTTTGTTACACGAGGACACTGCAATTCAATAATAACATAACTATTGAACACCAATTACATTTATGATAATATTATTTCAGACAGTTACGTGCGCGACCATATCGCTAAAAGAAATTTCAGACTTTGGATGGTCAGAAAAAAAAGTTAAATATAATAAAGCAAAAGTAATGTGACTTATATTAAACATTCAAATTAAATGTACCTACTTAAACGAATACAATAGATATATTGTACCTATTATTTGTTACACAAACAAATTCAATTTTACGTTATTTACATATGTATACCTATTAGAATTTGTAATTATAAAATTTTATAGTCAATCATGGCTCAAAGTCCTAATATTAAAGTAAAAATAAGCTTTTAAATATTTGATTGTTTTATTTCCATATACCACGTTTCATTTCTATGTAAGAGTGATTTTTATATGTACTTTTTATTTGGATATTCGCGAGAGAATGGTCAATTCTAAGCATTTCATAGCCACTGCGAAGAGCGGCTTGGTTTAGCTAGTCCTGTTGTTACTCCTTCACGCAAAAGATACTAGACGGAATTTGTTGAAACTTTACAATTTATGTATATTATTATTTTATGCTTATACACCAGAAAAGCACATGGCTTATTTTGCTTAAAAAATCGTTATCCACGCGGACAAAGGCTAGTTATAAATAATGAACTTACCTAGCAAGATCTCGACAGTGCATTCGCTCATGTAGTCGTGACAGTCAAACTCTCCAGCTTCTTTCTTTAGTTTCGTGACAACATCTCTGGAGTTGGCGTTGAACAGGTCAATGAAACTCTTGAGTACGTTCAAATGGAAAGTAGGAGCAATCAATTTGCGGTGAGAGCGCCATTTCTGACCTAAAAGAAAAACTTTTTGTTAGAATGATGATGTTCATGAAAAAGGTCGGCTCAGAACCCTGCTGTGCTGAATGCTGTGGACGTCTTTCGGCTAAGAAGAAGGTAACACAATATGTAATTACTACTAACTTCTGGCTGGATGATGCGCTCTTAGTATATACCTTCTTATATAAAGAACTTTATACTAACATGTTTACAGTTTACTAATAAAATATTATTCAAAAACGTCAAAAATGCTACTAAAAAAATAATCCGATTATTAACCATGGCGGCAAACCGGTAATAACATTTATAAAGTAACAATAAAGCAGTTTAAATTGACTTATAAAATGGAACGTCAACTAAACTGATTAGCAATTATAGATAATCCATAGAAACATCTAGAGAAAAAACATGTTATACTTAAGTTTATACTTTTAATGTAACAAAAACTATAAACATTCGAGAACATAGTGAATCATTTGTTTATAAACCATAGTCCGAAGTAGGAAGAATGGCCGTTGCGCTTTTTTACATAATGCGTAATACATTTTAGGAAACATCCATCGCATTAAGGTTGCGGGCAACCGATAGATAACGTTGGCTCAGGATCGAGAGTGGTGAAAATCCTTAGGGGAGGCCTATGTCCAGCAGAGGACGTCTATTGGCTGAGATGAATGAATGAAACATCCATTTTTATGCACAAATGCATTTTAAACTATGAAAAAAACTTTTTATCATATCATAGCAATATTAAACCTGTCCTATTCTGCCGTCCACTAACTAAAAGGCCGTTAAGCCACAGTTAGTTAAGATTCATTTTGCTAGCTAGCTAGCTAGCAAAATGAATCTTAACCACAGTTAGTTAAGATTCATTTTGCTAGCTAGCTAGCTAGCAAAATGAATCTTAACTAACTGTGGCTTAACGGCCTTTTAGTTAGTGGACGGCAGTATTTTTAATACTACCTACCGATTTCCACTGAATATTTGATTTTAAAAAACCGTTTACAGAGAATATAACACGAAGATTATAAAGTAAATTTGCAATTAGGATTATAGAACAACCTTATTTAAACGTGACTAGTTCACCTACAGGATTCATAGTAAAGTATAGTATTAATGTGGTAATAATAAAATCTTCTTTGATCGCATACGCTGACAATATTGTGACGTCACAATGACGAGCAATATGCAGAGTAACTGAATTACAATGTAATAAATTTGTCCATTTGTTTCGTAGTACTTTTCCTATACAGTTACAAGGTTAAGGTCTGCATTTGTTTCTTTTTTGGTACAAAGTCTGTAAACAAGCTTTGAACTACCTGGTCCTAAGTATAAGTAGCTGAACAATTATAAAATACTCATTGTGAAGACCCATAATAATTAATCGTCCTTAGAAATTTAATTAACGTCTATTTATAACATAGCTATGCAAACTTAACTCAAAGTGACGTAAAAGTAGAATATACGAGAACAAATCTATCTCCTTTTGACTTAAAACAAGTCAAAATATTTATTCCTTTATATTTTATATTGGAAAATGTACATAATTGCGCAGTTTCTCTTACCTACAGAAATTATGTGCGCCATAATGTTTGGTTACTTATATAGCCAGTGAACAGAAGTGGACTCTGACGACGGCCCCTTGCCCACTATAAACTTCCGTTTAGCAAAAGAGTGTTCAGAGTGTTTTTATTTGTAAATATTTGTATTACATAAGCATGAATTCTTGATATTTTGAAGTTACTACTATTACCTGTACTATTAAGTATTCTGTGCTACTATGCCAAAAGCTCTTTATGGAACTACACGCATCACACTTAAAAAAATGGTTTTTATATGCTTTTTTTAAAACAAAAATAAAATTTTAAATTGGAACTTACCTGTGCTAATCAAAAGGCCATCTCCTAACCAGGGTTTAAATAATCTGTATTCGTCAGCCTTGTCAATGTGAATGTGACTGCTGAGGATCAGCTCCACGTCACGAGGATCGTACAAGAAGACAAGGAGACGTGGCCCAATCCAGATCTTGACGACGGACTCTTGGTCGAATGGAATACTTCTCTCGATTACATTTTTGAATATATCTACGAACAAAAGTAATTAAATAAATAAAGTACATATGTAGGTATTACGTCAGTTATCCTCTTATAGTTAAAAAATAGGCATAGGAAATTGTGTTTGATACGACTGTATTATAATATGAATATAACAGCATCAAGCGCTTCTACCTAACGTGATAGGCAAGAGCGTATTCCCCTCATATTTTACGTCATACATTTTTTGTCATAGCTACGGAAACACGGATAACGCAATGGGCTTGATTCCCGCATCGAACAAAAATTTGTATGAGTACGGGAGTCCTTTTTTTGAAAAGACACTCGATGGACTCTTATCAAACCTTGAACTACTGCTACGACCAGTGCGCTACTAATCCAACTTTTATACTCGTAGGATAGTATTCTGACAGTACTTACAGGTTTCAAAAATCATCATTCTCATTTTTTACTCACTCTTAGATGATTTTGCAATCTTCACAAAAAAAATGGATAAAGAATATACCAAAACTCGAAACATTTTATAGACCAACATTATATTAAGAAAAAATGTTTGTTCTTGAATAATATCATTTAGAGATTTTTCAGTTACAAAAGTTATATCTGCTTTTTACTGGCAGACAACTCATAGCCATGAGAAGCATTCATTTCTACAACATTTCTGTATTTTCCCGCAGCTTCGCTAGTGTAGTATGTTGATAAAAAGTGAAAGATGAGTGAGCCTATGGCACTCAGAGATATGGTAACTAGTAAGTCAAAGAATTTTCAGAATGGGTTCAGTTGTTTCAGAGATTACCCCGTACTTGTAATTGTGAATCAGCACCATTCAAACCTCATTTAAACAATCATAAAGCATCAAAATCGGTCCAGCCGTTTAGGATATAAAGACATGCTTACCGTGAGATCCACCGGTAAATTCCAAAGCATTGCCCAAAAGTGGTAAGCCGGGTGGTCCGTTGAGTTTCTCAGCTAGTTCGTACATGTGTCTTCTGGACATACGCCAGTACGCATACCAGAGTATCAGTGCTGGTACAAGCAGGACGTAGAACAGACTGGTGGCAGCCCAGGTACTACTGGCCACCACACTCTCTGCTGCAGTGTAGCTCATTTTTGTGTTTTATTTATACCTGGGACAAAAAATTCTGGTTAAAGTCTTCATAACAGTACAAGGCCGCAGGGTATATAGCTTCTTTGATAGTAAGTAGTTACCGTAACCTATGAGAGCTAATAATGCTGTAATAATAGTTTCCCTGTCCCAATTTCGTGACCTTGTAGGCCAGAGCACTTCGACCGTTTGGGAGATTTGGAACAGTCCATTTCAATAATGCACTTATAAATAGTAATATGAGACAATTATAATATTTAGGACAGAGGACTAGTACGCTAATGCATTTGATATGATCAAAGAAATTAACATACCATAGTCTCTGCCTATCCTAATGAGTTATGGGCGTGATGATATGTATGTATGTAGATTTCGTGGGGGTTAAGTACTAGTAGGTTCTTACGTCAATCAAGTGGAATTACGCGCTTTACAACAATTTTAAAAGGTTATTTCATTCATATATTCATGTACCTATCAAGCTTTAAGTTATTTATATATTACCTACTTAAATAATTAATATGACTTGTTATTAATGTAAACCCATTTGTGTAACAACGTAGCAGTTCTTGGAATCGTGTAGAATTATACAATTTATAATTAATATCTTACAATGTATAAAACCTATCCAGTAGACTTTCAAAGCTGAGTCTAATTAGTAGCTGCTACTTTTTATTTCCTAATTCTTATAGTCCGATTGGACGGCAATCCAAGACCGGTGAGAGATCCAGCGTAGGATTAACAACTTTACATGCTTTCTGAGGCACGAAGGTGCAAACACCGCCAACTTCTAAACTTCGGGCATCTATTGTGAATTTCTTGACGGAAAATGTCAATATAATATTTTGGCTCAATCCGGGAAATATTTTATTACATAGCCTAGATCACACCAGTGCGGAATCTGTGGCCGCTTTGCTGTGTCTTCTTACATCTATTACTATCTCTTATTGTATTATTATCATTATCACTATCTCTTATGGTATTATTACGATCCGTATTATCTATCGCATTTATACTTGAACATGGGAACAAAACTTAACGT
Organism: Trisateles emortualis; assembly: GCA_947095525.1. Classification (NCBI taxonomy): domain Eukaryota; kingdom Metazoa; phylum Arthropoda; class Insecta; order Lepidoptera; family Erebidae; genus Trisateles; species Trisateles emortualis. The sequence continues at coordinate 7,337,597 of OX352736.1, read as the reverse complement.
CATCGCGCCACCGCTCAGTATGAACGTAGCTTATCTTTTTTATAATATTTTATCATTTGCTAATAGTAATTTGTTTACTAATGCGTGAAGAGAAAACTGCGTAACCATTTTTAGGCACATTGCACACGAGAGAGTGTGACATTTGGCACAATTAAAGTTAATATAGAGGAGGACTGCGCAAAGCTAATAGAAAAAGGACAAATTGAAAAACAATTACAGCCACACTATGCTCGCTTTAAGTACTTAATACCTTATTATAACGTAATTATGCAGTACTTAGGTAGGCAATTGTACTACATGAATAAAATAGAATTACGCCCTAACGACAATATATGAAATGGTTCATACATATTAAGTTACCACGTAGGTCATCAAAGTTAATAAATTGCAAATATTTTTAAACCGTCAATAAAATATTGCGTATTGTTTGTTGAAGTATAAATTAAAGTATTTTGAATTACAAATGAGCAAATGTATGTTATATACATAATACCTTTAATTTATGTAGTTATGTACAAACTTTATAAACATTTAAGGAAATATATGAACTAAATAGATACCTACCTATAGATTTTTATACTACAAATATCTATGAATTGTCTGTTGGTCTAGTGGACTTGTCGCAACTGACTGACCCATTCATCAACGCAGAGCCTAAACTACTGGGTCTAATTTCGCACAAAGTTCCTTAAATGACGAAAGTGATCACTAACAAGAGACTTTTAGAAATTCAATACCTAAACGTATAAAAATCGTTACTTAATTCCCGGGCGAAGTTGCAGCGCGCCGCTAGTATCCTTACTAATAATATAAACGCAAAAGTTGTAAGAATGGATGCATGGATGTTTGTTTCTCTTTCACGCAAAAACTACTGAACGGATCTGAATGAAATTTGGCCCAAAGATAGATTATAATCTGGGATAGCATATACTTTTAATCGCGATAACAGACATCTACGCGGGCGGAGCCGCGGGCAACAACTAGTTATATATAAAACCGAAGCATGTATTGTTAAAATTTATACACAGTTATTACTTGCCCCGACTCATTGATTCATAATCTAGGGGCTACAAATTTCTTTAGTCACAAAGGATCTCGATAAATTCTATAGGATAGGTGTTGAGAGGTTGATCAGTATACTATATAATATTGAAAAGGATAGAACCGAAATCAATTTTGCTTTTTAAGAAACCGCCGACCAATATGTAAATGTTACTCAAGTTTGTCTAATCAGTCTTATGTAAGATTCGTTGTTGGAAGTAAGTTTTGTAATATATTTTTAAGGAAGATTTGGCGGATTTAATTCTTAGAATTGATAAATTAGTATTCATAAAATATAAGCCCAAGCCGATGGACAAATTCAGCTCTGAATTGAATGCCCTAGAAATGTTTAGTTGAGGTATATCTCCAACAGTAGATTATTTTTCTGAGATGAATGGAGCCCATATCTAACATTTCTATTAAAAGGTACGACAAAACCAAGACATGAGGCAGTTACAACCAGTCAATGCTAGCTACAATAATGACTTGAATCTACAACGTATCTATTCAATTTAGATCCATTTCATCTGCTCCAATTATTTAAACTAAGTCTTTGTTGATATTTTAAATTGCTTCAGATATTTTTTCTAATCGCACTTGGGAATAAATCATATTGTTAGAAACTTGATTGGTGACACTGCTAGCATTATTATTTCTTTCCTATTGTAATTATAGTACTGTATATTTCTTATACCGCAGTAAATAAATAAAGACCCTCATAAATATGGCAGGAAGAAATGAACTGATTTAATAAAATCAATGAAAAAATGTTCTTAAATAAATTACAAAGTTCTAACAGAATTTCGGTCCCGGCGGCTAATATTGACGGAGACTAGCCAAGTTGACAAGCCAACATGTACGCATATAGATGACATAGTGCATAAATTTGGGCGCAAACACAGGTGCATTATTTACTACATTCTCATAGTCCGATGGAACGGCAATCCGCCACGATTGGTGAGAGATTACAAGTCAAAATAACATGTAGGTACACAAAGCTAAAATCAGCTGACATGCACGATGTTCTTTTTGCACTTATTGCAAACAAGCACTCATTTTAACGTGTTATTTGAGATGTTACAAGATATCTACGGATGGATCTTGTTACCTTGTAAACGTCTTACACTAATTTGACCTCTTATCATGCTGATATCATCACCTAATTCTACATTTTTCATTTGTTAGAAAACAGTTGCATCATTTTGATACTAATACAAAATAAGTAATTAGTACAATAATATTACCTCCTATTAGGTTAGGCTCTTAAAGTGAAAGATAATTGTTAAATTTTTTGTCACTAAGTAGGCAATTTTAATTGTTTTTTTGAAATGCAATTTGTTAAATTAAAATTCATTCCATTGAGGATACAAAATTAAACTACTGTTATAAAACCACCCCCTAAAATATTGCTCATGTTATTAATTCCCTCCCCCCCTGTATATGCCCTTAAAAAAATGAAGTTCATATTTTGAACTAATCCTTGAGCAGAGACACATTCAAAATATCCTTAAAGTTTTTAATTACACGTAGTTACTTATATTTTTTTTTTTATTTGTATTTAACTGCACATATTGTATAGTACTTAGTAACATCATACCAAGTGTTGTGAGTTCGATTCCCAGATGGGATAAAACTAGGTGTAGTATGTGTCGTCGTGAATTGTGTTTTGTAATTTTGTAATGTTTGTAAAGTTCGCCTCGATAAAGGGCTTTTTCCCTGGTGTGAAAGTTGAAATTCTAAATAAGGTATACTTTGTATATTTTACACCCATCCGTCCATCTAAACGCATCTCAGTCAAAATACGTTCATTGTCCCTAATAAGTAAAATATGTCCAGCAGTTGGACGTCGACAGTTGACAGACGATCCTTCTTTAATATTTTCGTTTATTACATAATAAGGTATGCAACATAACTCTTATATAATAACAATGGTAATGAAAAAACGATCAGTCAGCATTAAAGAAAAGTGCAATAAACTCAGTTGATACGATTGCATTATTTGTTGATATTTATTTTTGCACATACAACATAAAATATTAATATATAGTATACAACTATTAACTCGATACTTATTAAACATTTTAGAATTACTTTATGTGTCTTTAAATTTAATACATCTCCCGTTGACCCGTCCGCGTTAGGGAACGTATCGGGGAGATTATACAAAAAAATTATAAACGGACACAATGTACACCTAAATCTTCAAAACAAATGGGTCTCAAAAACCAATATATTAATAATTTAATATAAATATTAAATAAAAGCTTTATATCCTTTTTAAGCTTCTTTTCAAGGTTTTTTTTGAGATTTGTAAATATATGATGTTGAAATGGAAGAGTTTGAGACAGTGAACATTTTATATGGAGAAGGAGTGCAGAAAGCAAGTACAGTGAATTTCGACCACCGGGTGACCTCTAGTAAATATAATTGTCCTATGTGGAAATCGAACCTACATTCCAACGGTGTTAGCTGTGATGTGACCTTTACCCCTAGACCACACCATGCAGTCAATTTTAAAACATTCTACGTTTTGAAATGAATATGGAAATGTAGATATTGCAATACACACACACATACGCACTTTCTTACATTTACTCGTAAGTTAAAAAATAACAAAATAAACACTACAAGAATATCTCTTTGAACTAATAAAAAATGTTAAAAAAATATTGATATAAAAAAAATGCCTAAAATAAATATACTCTAAGATAATGTTGAAAGTCAATACAGTGTTTGTATTCAAATATTGACGTTTCTATCATAAATATGTAAAGCTTAAATATTTGCGTACAACTTATTAAGCATACGGTAGCTAATTGTATTAATTCAGGTAAACCAATTTATCTAATAAAAAAAGATTATGTTACGTAAATCATCCCTTGCAATATTATTATAATTACATATTTCACGTACTAAGTTAATATGAAAATATTTTATAACACAAAAAAAAGCCATAAAAAATGTGAAGTTGTTATTACTACTATCTTTTTTGCATAGTTCAAAAAATGTACTTACGTTCGTTACGAAACATATAATCTACAATTTTAGGATTTGCACTAAAAAATTAACCGTAAAAATGCAAATTAATAAAAATATTACTTTTTTTGTAATTAAATAATTAACAATATTACTAAAACTGTATTAATATGAAAATAAAATTTCCCTACCTCTCAAAACACCTCTCACTAGTTCGCCGCCTATGTATTATCGCCGAACGACACAAAGCGTAGCTACAGACTATCTATGACACTCATGCGCAACACTCTATATACACACGTATGTGACGTCATGCCTCTTCACCGCAACCTGCCGCCTATAACCAACATTATTATGCAAATCGCAATTTGAAATTTCTGTCAAGAAAATTGTATAAATTTTCACAAATACAATAATTAACTGTCAAATGTATGTATGTCATTGTGATTGCAAAAAAAAAACGTTGAATAAAATAATGGCGATTCTGTTGAAAGTTTTTTTTTCGTTATTTTTGTATCGGAGCTAAGGAGGCTGACGTAAAAAAAATATAGAGTTAAAAAAAATGAAAAAGAAATAGTCTACAACATAATATGAGCTGATAACTGGCCTGATGGTCTAATAGTTTTTAATATGTTTTTACAGTGCATTGTTTTACCGGCCTTTTATTGTATTACATATTCCAAATTCAAACTATTTTATAAATTAATGTGCAAACGTTATAAAGTCGCAAGCAAGTTTTAAGAGAGGTAGGGCACCATACTAGCGAGCAAGCCCGACTGGGGAAGGACCTCCACCTTACAGAAGACCACAGCCAAATGACTACACACAGCGGTGTAGTTGTGTTCCTGTGTGTGAGTACAGGTCTCCAGCGCTCATTTAGGAATGCGTTTTGAAAGATACGTATTCCTATCCCAGAGTTACTTCCATCTTAAAGCCCTGGTGTAAAAAAATGGGTTGGCAACACGCAAGTGATACCTCTGGTAATGCAAGCGTCTATAGGCTACGGATACTGCTTAACATCAGGTGGGCCGTACGCTTGTTTGCCACCCAAGTAGTATAAAAAAAAAAAAAAAAAAAAAAAAAAAAGCAACCTTTGCACTTTATGACTTTTTGCATTGATACTAATGTAGTGCAACTACCATACAGTCACACTACAGTTTTTGAAATCTGAACAATTCTCGCACTGGGAAACATGCCCTGTGTCTAGGGGGACTAAACAATGATGTAAACCTAACGTGTCACGCACGCGTTGTCGACCTTTTAAAAACCTTATAACTACTTTCTTGAAGAACCCCATGCTATAGTCTCTTGGTTGGAGTCTTCCTGCGAAACTAAGAAACCAGGCGATCCGTAAGAATACCAAAGTGCCAACAACTCTCTAATGATTGGTTCAGGCAGGCCCTATAGCTCGTAGAACCAATGACCGCTGGAGCAGAAAAGTTTTAAAGTGGTGACCATGACCTAGGAGACGCAGCGTGGGCAAGACAAGGTGGACCGTCGACCTGGCAAAGGTTGCGGGTAGACAATGGATAAGGTCTGCTCAAGTCTGAATGTTATAGTATATAATATATAATCCTTGGTGTAGGCCTATCCGGTGATCGTCTTTCGGCGAAGATGACGATGATATAAACTCATGTTATAAATAACTAATCAAATAAAAATGTACCTAAGATAACTTAAATACAAATACAATTTTGTGCTGCATTCAATAATTGCTATAGAGCGTCGAACCTTGAAGTTTAGTTGGTCATAGCTAGACATAGTTATTTAGATACATTCTAACTATTATAGTTGCGCTTATTGGCTCAAATGATCAAAATAATAATTATAAATTACGAATATTTTGATTGGATTTTTGTTTTTGAAAGACAAGTTTCACGCTAGGAAACAAGCCCTATGTCTAGAACACATTTTTTGAACAATACAATAATACTGAATAAACAATATTATCTGTGCCACAAAAATATTTATCTTGTGTGTCAAACACAATTATTCTACGAGCTCTCGGTGGTGTGACAACCACCTCAGGAGCCTTATGTCATGAGGTGGTTTATTTTCGATCTTCATTTCAAATTCATTAACTAGCTTTAAAGTTGTCACTGTACAAAATTTAATTTCTAAATTGAAAATAAATTGCAATGAGAACATCATGGTATGGCCTCAGACTTTTTACACGCTACGATTTTTTGCATCGACTCAAACGCGACGCAGTAGCGATGCAAACGTTATAAAGTCGCGAGCAACCTTTGCACTTTATGACTTTTTGCAGTAATACTAATGTAGTCTAATTACTATACAGTCGCTAGCTTCAATCTTTACACACTATAATTTACTTGAAACTCGACTCGATCGACGACTCGAAACTTGAACTCCTACTCTGGGGAACATGCCTGGGGAGACTATGGAAACATAAGATTCACGGACACAAATTATATCAAAACGTAAAAGTGCGTAAAAGTCAAGGACCAACTATAGGAATGGACGAATTATATTATTATATATATATGTATATATATACAGTGGGCCAACTTTTAATAGCTTTTTATATAATATTTCATTTCAAATATGTTCTGTCCATTCTTATATTCGATCTTAGGTAAAAGTTGAAGGTTTGACAGGTTGACTGTATATATAATATGCCATCGGGCAGCATTAAAAAAATTAAACATGCTTTTGAAGTAAATAAACAAAATAGATTCTATTTGTATACAAATAATGCCTATAAAAGAGCCTGAATAAGTCGCAATTTCAATAGACGCATCAACGGTAGAGTAAGAAAAGTAAATGGAGTGAATGCCAGAAAGAATTGAATAGGTTCATCCTTTAGAAACCCTTTCACTCCGTTTCTTTTGGCCCACAAGGTTTCAATTTAATATTCATTGGGAATTCATTCGATTTTATAAATTACACCTAGATATATCTTTCTCCGACAAATTAGGCTCATTAAGCTCATCATGGTTTGCTCAATTTTTATTTTTAACTAAGGAGGCAAACTATCATACGGCCTGCCTGATGGTGAGCAATCACCATAGCCTATGTACGTTAACGACACCAGGATTATGACTCACTCATTTTAAATTCATTTATTTATATAGGTCACACCATGACACTTACTTATGCAGGTCAATGAAAAAATAACAAATGAGACGTCAGCTAATTTGTCTACTACCGGGTTCACTGACTGTATAGCCAGGAGAAGAGTCTAGGGAAAAATCCGGCAAGAAACTCAGGCCATTTTTTTCTAATCGCTAGATCTTTACAATCTATATTATTTTAGAATTTGTGTTAGCATAGAAAGCGATGCAACTAAAAAGTCCATACAGAAATTAAAAATTGATGTGATAGAAAATATGAGTGTCGTGTTCTCTGCCGGTCCCTTAGAAAGAAGGTTTTAACCATATTACTCCCTTGTTGACGATCCCTATGCTATACTTTTTCAGGAAAACCTCGGCAAAGAGCACATTTTCAAAATCTAATCGTACGTGGGAGGAAATTCCTCTGAAACCGTTCAGTACAGCAAGGCAAGATAGAGGTTCTAACATTAAGGAAGAACTCAATATTGTCAAACTCAAAACATTTCATAAGCATATCCAAAACTATGATATACGGATCCTATAATATACTATCATAAATATGGCAGCTATAAAGCTTCAAAGTTGAAAATCCTTAGGGAGGCTGACATTTAGCGTATGGTGAAGACGCTAAATGTCAGCCTCCCTGAGGATTTCCAACTTTGAAGCTTTAGACAGTAGGTATATTTTATATTTACCTATGTAGGTAACTAGGTTGGTATGGGTAGCTAAAAGATACCTAGGTAGGTAGGTAGATATTTGACGTTCGTCTTTACACAATATACAAAATCACTTTTCAGTGCACTTTTCTTTATTCCCTTCACTCTCGTAGTCAGATGGGATGGCATGCCCAGAACTGTAGAGAGATCAAGCGTAGGACCAACGGTTTTACGTCCTTAGCTCACCAGCAATATTGTCAAACTCAAAACATTTTATTGTGAGGAGCGAGTATACGATGGGATCGTATGACGTCCAAACATAAAAGTGTTTACAAACATGTTTTGCTTAAGATCATTAAAAAAATAGCTGTTTTTGTCAAATTACTATTTATAAGTCGCTGGTGCCTTAATTTGTTTTAAGATTTACTTATTCAATACATAGCCATAGTTCTAAAAACATATTGCGATGTCATCTGTTTGCTGATAATCGAAAACGAATTGTTAATTTCGAATAATTATAGGTAATGATAGGAGAGTTATTAATCAGTACGAAGATGTGTGCAAAGGCACACACATGTCATTGTAACAACTTCATTCTTTATACTAAACTAAGGCTTTTCAATATTCAGTCATTTCAATTAATGGTAGTACAGAATACTAAAATTAATACTAAAATACCATTTAAAAAAAACTGGTAAGCAACAGACTAAATTAATTTTATCGGCCGATCAAGGTCTCTAGTATGTCGGTAGGTCATAAATTTTGCGAATTGGGATATTGCTGTTCATCTCTCGCAAATGTTTGTTTTCTACTTCCTTACTAATATTATAAATGTGAAAGTTTGTAAGTATGGATGGATGGATGTTTGTTACCCTTTCACGTAAAAACTACTGAACGGATTGGGATGAAATGGCACAGAGATAGATTATGGTCTGGAATAACACATAGGCTTTACAGCGATAACCGACATCCACGCGGGCGGAGCCGAGGGCAACAGTTAGTTTTTCAAATAATTTTGCTTTTTTTTTTCTTTTGTAAAAAAGTAGTATCTAATAATATAATCTGTAACAAACATAGTGAAATTGTAGAAAGTTGACTATTGTTCTACTGCTCTGTATATCATACCTTGATATTTAATTTATTATTCTATTAAGATTGGTTACACTGTAATGTAAAATGTAGGTAATTTTTTACTTTCAGTGGTGTGATGATTTGAATTTAAAGAATACCTGAACTAAGTCGTCGCTAAGTCACAACTATATTGCCACAGTTGTAAATAACAATTATTTTATTCGGGACTTAATAATATAGATAAAATATACTCGTATTTATTTTACAGCGGCTAATCTCGATGGAGGCTAGTCATTTGCGCGGGAGATAATATAGTGGATAAGCGGTGATGGCCGAATGAGCATAAACCCGCTCTCAAAAGACAGGTGCACAGCTATACTCGGCCTTGATTAGGCAAAATGACGGGCGAGAATCGACCGAAAACGGCCAACATTAGTTTTTCGCCCTCCGTGCATTTAAAAGCTTCCTGTTATTTTGCTTTTATTAAAATTTAACAAATCTTTATTCATAAGCATATCCAAAACTATGTTATACGTATCCTATAATATAGTATCATAAATATGGCAGCTATAAAGCTTCAAAGTTGAAAATCCTTAGGGAGGCTGACATTTAGCGTATGGTGAAGACGCTAAATGTCAGCCTCCCTAAGGATATTCAACTTTATTTTCTATTTACCTATGTAAGTATGGGTAGCTAAAAGATACCTAGGTAAGTAGATAGATATTTGACGTTCGTCTTTACACTATATACAAAATCACTTTTCAGTGCACTTTTCTCTATTCCCTTCTCTCTCGTAGTCAGATGGGATGGCATGCGCAGAACTGTAGAGAGATCAAGCGTAGGACCAACGGTTTTACGTCCTTAGCTCACCAGCTCCTGTTTTGTATACGAACCAAGCTATGGAAGCGGTTTACAAACTTTGAGCATCTTTAGTCAAAGCTACATTTGGACAAAGGCCATTACCACAATTTAGGTCAATGTTATTATAAAGAAGTCTTTATTACTAAAAAGTCATTGGCATTTGGTTTTGTCCTGGTAAAGGATGCAGACTGTGGGTGATTGATCAGGGTTCACCAATAAGTTTTAATTCAGGTCCGTTTTTAAAACAATATTACCAGCCCCTCTAGACAAGTGGCATAAGCGATAGTCGAATCGAAAAGTCAAAAAATCAAATGTATAGGTTTTGACGTAAGTTTACGACATTATATCGTAGACTTACGTCAAATCATTTGTTTTTTGACTTTTCGATTCGACTACCGAATATGCCACTTGTCTAGAGGGTCAGTTTTCATTTCTACCCTACTTCACCGCAGCCTTCATATCGTCACTTGTCTATAGCATCGCTCGTCATTTGTCGAATCGTCGCCGCGTCGGTAGTAAAGACAAAGTACGGGATAAATTTATTTAAAATACATTCATGCGGACCGCGATCCGCCATTTGATGACCCTTGGTGTATATGTTTAAAATATTTTACGTATAATTCATGATCATTACATTCAACAGTAATTAATTAATGTCAACACAGAGCAAATGTATAGGTACATACAATGTGTAGATAAGTGTAGGTAATGTATAGTCATATGTAATTTCTCTCGTTAAATAATTATCGATGTTCCCTTATTCCTTTGTTCATTTTGTGTTTTTTTAAATGTAGTACATTGTCCGTGTGGTGACGGATTAAGAATACAAATGTCACCACCCCGATCCATCCCGTGGGTGTCGTAAAAGTCGACTAAGGGAGTTAGTCAGGCAGACAATATCCACAGCAAGAGAGGGAAAACTCAAAACAGAACCCTATACCAATCCGTCTAGCCAGCGTCCAAATGTATGGAAGAGACCCGTGCCCAGAAATGGGACGTTTATGGGTTGAAATTATGAACTGCTGAAAAATATTGTATTCTGCCTTTATATTGATTAATTATTATTATTTAAAAAAAGACAATCCCCGCACTAAAGAACAAGCTCTGTATCACGTGGGACTTTACAAACATACAATTAACGGACACAAATTACACCCAGACTTAGAACAACTCTTTGCGGGTCACACAAGGTTTTGTCCTGTGTGGGAATCGAACCCACAACCTCGTGCACAGCAGGCGCATACTAGGGCCACTGGACCACCAAAGCAGTCAAATTAATGAATATTAAAGAATCAATGAATCTCTGTAGCACAAAAGATGGAAGCAGTTTAAAGCACAATACTTTTAACAAAAAAAAAACCGACTTCAACATGGCTAGTTGTAGATTTTTCAAACAGCCTAAAATCCCAAGTCCAACGTATTTATACTATTACCTCTTACTCTAATCTCACTTTTCCTCCCTTAAAGACGGATTTTTTAATCCGATCATTTAGAGCTAAAGAACATCTCATGACCATTCAAATAAGCCCAAACACGGCTAGATTACATTGTTTAATTACGGAGTTCCGTTGCCTACCTTCCGTCTTCATCATCAGTGCAGTTCAATTGTACAACCTAAACAAGACTTATCTAATCGGCATCCGTAAAAAAAAAAAGATTGAGAAAGGAAAAATTATAATTCAGTTGGTCTTTTGTGGCCTTGTTCATCAGTTTCACTTCGTATGTTTGATTTGTTGTAAAAAAATATTGAAATTGCTATGTGCATGCCTATAATTTCTAAAGAGTTCCTATTATCAGGACTAGCTTTTTATAACAATGGGACCAAACTGGAAGTATGTCCTCTCACACAAAAAAATAATTTTCCAAATCGGTCTATAAATAACGGAGTTCTGCGGTAACAAACATAAAAAATACACGAATTAATAACCAACCAAAAAAAAATTTAGTTTTCATTATTAAAGTGACAAACAATTATACGCCCGCCTGTAAACAGTTACTTTGTAGGCATTAGGCTTGTCTCTTAGGAGAGATAGATCCGTGCCCAGAAGTGGGACATGTTACATGGGTTGCTATTACTACTGGGGTTATCACTTGCAAAATAAATAAATATATACATTAAGAGAGGTAGGGCACCATACGAGTGAGTCTGGGGATGGACCTTACCTACACAAGCCCACAGCCAAATAACTACACACAATGGTGTAGTTGTGTTCCCGTGTGTGAGTACAGGTATCCAGCGCTCATTTAGGGATGCGTTTTGAAATAAACGTTTTCCTATTCCATGGATATTCCATCATTCAAAGATTAAAGCCTTGGTGTATAAAAATAGTCTTTAACACAAACACACAAGTGATACCCCTGGTATTGCATGCGTCCATAGGCTGCGGTAACTGATTAATATAATTGACTGCCTTGGGGGTCCAGTGGCCGCAATATGCGCCTGCTGTGCACGAGGTTGTGGGTTCGATTCCCACACAGGACAAAACTTTGTGTGACCCACTAAGAGTTGTTCTGAGTCTGGGTGTAATTTGTGTCCGTTAATTGTATGTTTGTAAAGTTCTCCGCGACACAGAGCTTGTTCTCTAGTGCGGGAGTTGTCTTTTAAAAAATAAAAAATAAATTAACATCAGGCGAGCGGTATGCTTGTTTGCGACCCAAGTAGTATAAAAAAAGGTTTTGAGCTGACTTTGTCCATAAATATAGATAAATTACACCTAGGCACAGAAAAATAAACGTGTACACTATCAAAGATTTGTCTCGGGTGGGAATCGAACCCACTACACAAGTAGAATAGTTAGATTATATTGGCGTCTGTATTACTTCACAGCTACGGTCTTTAAGATACGGTCTATAAGTGTATCCCTGGGATAGAAAAACATTTATTTCAAAACGCATCCCTAAATGAGCGCTGGAGACCAGTATTTATTCACACTAACACTACTACGTCATTATATGAAGTTATATGACTGTGGTCTTGTGTAAGTTGGAGGGCCTTCCCTAGGTGAGCTGCTCACTCGTAATGTATTCATTTATTATATCTTGCTAATATTTTATACGCGAAAGTTTGTAAGTATGGATGGATGGATGGATGTTTGTTACTCTTTCACGTAAAACCTACCGAACGGATCTGGATGAAATTTGGCACAGAGGTAGATTATGGTAATTTACAGCGATAACCGACATCCACGCGGGCGGAGCCGCGGCAACAGCTAGTACACTATAAATGAAAAGGCGTCGCTAATATAACACTGTATATTTTGTTATCGATAAGCTGTAATAGTTACATATTGTAATTATTTTTTACTGTTGCATCACGATAAAAAGATAATAATTAATCAGTTCGATAAAACATACTATATGTATAAAGACAATATGAAGAAAATATAATGCAAGAGTATGCATATATTGAATTTAAAAAATATATTTTTTTGAATAAATAAAAAAAAAAAAGATAAACCGACTTAAAAAAGCTAAAACTAACCGAATACAGATTGAAGTCGGTGCTAGGTTCATCCTGTCACCTAATATTCAGCGTGGCACCGACTTCAATCTGTATTCGATTATTTTTAGTTTTTTGAAGTCAATTTAATTTTTTTTCTAATGTTATTTATTTTTCTATTTTTAGTGATTAAATAAAAGTAAAAAAATATACTTCTGAAAAACATTTGAGGGTTGCCCTCGATTGCCCTGGAATTCTATCATCAGATCCTGACTTGGTGCCAATGGGACCACCTCAAGGGTACAATTATACTCTTTCAAATAATATTGAGAATCCGTCCACAAACGGAGAAGATATCGGTGTACATAAATAAAAAAATACATACAGTCGAGCATAGAACCTTATCCTTTTTTGAAGTCGGTTAGAAATATTGAATGTATGGGGTTGTAGGTAACGATTCGTTTTTTTAAGGAGTCATTGTATATGTTTCTGTAGAATTTGTTTACAGTGTACAATTGGACTACGGATAATAATAATTCATACATTGGTTTTTCTAAAAAAAAGGAATCTTCATATAGTAGCACTGTATAGCTATCTCCGTGGCCCACTGTACACTCGTCACAAACTAAATTTGCCTCAGAAAAAGTATTACTTTGTGACTAATGTTAACAACAACCCAATGTACCTATATGCAGACTTACAGACACGGCTCGGTTACGATTTTATTACATGTATAGAGATGGACTGGCATATCTTTACATAGTATAAAGTCTCTTCCTGCATTCTGTACGCTTATATTTTGATTCGGTTTTCACTATCATTTTTTAATAATTTCTCATGTATCATCTCAGCTTAAAGACGTCTACTGCTGGACATAGGCCTCCCCCAAGGATTTCCACAGCACTCGATCCTGAGCCGACTTTGTGAATGGGCTCCCCGCAACCCTTACCAAGTCATCGGTCCATCTTGTTGGAAGCCTGTCTATGCTTCTTGAAAGACATGCATAGTAGATGCATATTATAATAGAGAAATTCAAAAATCCCGAAGTGAAGCGAGGACGGGTCTCTAGTTTTTATACTATATTATAAAAGGAAATTTTAGGAGTGATATACTACTGCACTAGCGAGCAAGCCCGACTGGGGAAGAACCTCTACATACACAGCGTGAAGTGTGAGTATAGGTCTCCAGCGCATATTAGGAATACGTTTTAAAAGAAACGTTTTCCTGTCAAAGGGAGAAGCTCTGGTGTAAAAAAATATTGGGTCAGCAACACGCAAGTGATACCTCTGATTTTGCTAACGTCCATAGGGTACGGTAACTGCTTAACATCAGACCAGCCGTACGCTTGTTTGCCAGCCAAGTAGCATAGAAAAAATATATAACCAAAGCAAACAAACATTTTTCTTTGAAACAAACACGGAGCCCTAATACAGCGACGCGGACGCTCTACTCGTACTTGGCCCATTCCTATAACTTTGCATAAAAAATGGTCGCCACACAAAAACGTGACTTTTGTGACGTAACTTACATGACTATACTGGTTTACTTGATCAAAGAACATAATAATAATAGGTATAAGTCTAAACATTTTACTTGCTAATTTCACCGAAGTAAATAACAAGTATTTTCACAACTACTTATAGGTCAAAGGTATATTTTATCTGTATAAAAAGGATTTATTCATGTTACAAAAACTTTTTGCTTGCTGAATATTATTCATAAATAAATACATAATCATCACGCCTATCTCCCACTGGGGTAGGCAGAGACTATGTTATGCCAATTGCTTCGATCCAAACATACTTCCTTCGCCTCCTCTACATTCATCAACCTTTTCATGCATGAATGTCGATTCAGGTTACGCCTACTTTTAATTTGGTGCTTTTTTAACAAATTACCTACTTGGTCGCCGTATGTTCTCCTGAGGCGGCTGAATATTATCTATACTAATAATTATAAATGCGAAAGTTTGGATGGAAAATTATTTTTCCAATAGAAAGCTACGTTATTTGTAAGTGTCATAGACATATGTGGATCTGAATGAAATTTGGCACAGACATAGATTATAGTCTGAAATAGCACATAATTAAGGTTCCCGTGGGATAGATATGGTTTTATTTTACCGAGCGGACCCGCGGGCATCAGCTGCTTTCTCTCTTTACGTTCTTTAAGAATGAACTTATAAGGTTCTAAAAAAATTGCCAACGGACAAGTTTAGTTATACTTCTGCTGTTGAACGATCCATAGTCTACGGTAACTGCTTACCATCAGGTGGGCCGTGGGCCATATGATTGTTTGCCTCCTTGGTATTAAAAAAAAAGAAATATCGTCGGCGGTCTCGTGGTACGTAGCTTATGTCATTTCTCAGGTATAAGCTTAACCTTTCATATTGACTGGCCTTATCATACTATACCATACCATAGGATCTACTATTTACCGTCTCGTTGAGTGCGATGATATTGGGTTTTCTTTTCAAGAAATTCATCATTAGATACCTGAAATTTTAAAATTTTACACTTTTGTGCTTTGGAACCACATAAAGCCGTTTGCTCTTATACTATATTTCATGTAGATGGCCAGTCTTCATCGATATTAGCCTACGTAGCCAAAATTCGATTAGAAGGACATTATTATTATAATACGATCTTACATAGCTGGCAAAGCGTGGGTATGATACACCTGTCTTCCCTTTTGGTGAAAGAGTCAAAATGATAATACATAATTATTACGCAACTGAATAACACCAGTCAGGCTTTTTTTAATGAGTTTAATGCCATAAAGATAAACAAAAACAAGGAAAATAACTTACTTATCTACTTATTTTTGCAACTGCATCCGTGTGATTTTTTATAAACAAAAAATATCTTAAAATAGAAGGAACCAATTTATTGGTAGTTAAAGAGATCAATCATATAAAATCAGTTTTGAGTTATATAACCATCTTAACACTTTCACGGACAGTAACGTAGACACAATATGTAGATGTTTTATTGTCATGACGTCTATTCTATAGGCGTTCACTGTCCTTCAAAGTGCTAATTCATTATTGTACACACAATAGAACATTACAATTTTAAACTTTATACTTTTTTTTTTGCAGATGCTAGAAAAATGCTATTTTTCCAAAAACATTTGTTTTTATAGAAAAAGAAACAAATTCATTTGTCGTCTTATGCAGCAAAAACCTACTGGAACCTCTATTTCTGTACCTAATTTTTAATAGCGTGCATCTCATGACCATTTATTAAATGATATCATTAGAATGGTCATGAGACGCACTTTTGCTGTAAATGATAAAATAAAAAAAGACGTCTTTAAGGGAGAAAAAGTGAGATAAGAGTTTGTATGAAAGTTCGTCCTGTTTAAATACGTTAGACTTGCATATTTTAAAGTTTTTGAAAATTCTACTTAATGCAAATAAAACTTGCCGTATTAAAGTCGGTTTTATTTTTGTTAAAATTATTGTACCTTATTTTATAAAACTAACTGTAATCAAACTCAAGCAGAATAAAAAACATTTAAAATTAGAATTTTATCTACTTGGTTTTCAGCAGTATAAATTAGTGTACTTTAAGGGAAGAAATAGATACCAGTGGTACTAATTGTGTGCTGTTGATGTTTGCTACTTTAAGCTGCGATGCTTATAGAGTTATACGCAAAAGATTTGATTGCACAATCTATTTTATGTTATACCTATCTTGGATTAAACAGTTTTTTGTAACCCTTAGCTGTACCAATTCGTGTAAGCCTCTACGTAGATAAATAAAAAATTATAACGTCATATTTTGTTATGATCGTTGAATTTGCTCCGCCTTGCCTTTAATATAAATTATGTAATACATACACTGATAATCACTATTTGTACCTCTTTAAAAAAGCGTAAGTAGTTAATCCCAGAGGCAACACGTATGTGGTAGAAATAAACGCTGTCAAAAATCGTTTCCATTTGGTATGGATGAACTCAGCTGCTGAGTCAAGTGGTGTATTAGTACAAAGGTTATGGAGGAACACTCCACAGGCAACAGACAATAAAACAAGCACGCGCGCAAGCGCTGAGAAACATTGGCTGCCATGCGTGCTCTAACATCTGCAGTCTGTTCGTGAGATCGGGATTACCGACGAAAATCGTCGTAATTTGTCACATGTACCTATGACGGCGCATCACTTGAGAACGGCCGATTTTGCTGATATTTCGTTGTTTGATATTGTCACCCAAATTTTATATAAGGCCCTGGAGAACAGAACGTCTTCTACAAATTCATTTAAAATGTTTGACTGAATGTGAAGTAGAATAAAGCTGCGTGGAATTATTTCACACTAAGATAGGCAAAGTCAAAGTCAAACTCATTTAGATCAAATACATGATACTTATGAACGTCATAAAAACAAAATAATGCCAGCATACTTTTTTCCTACGGCCAATTCGCTGACTATGGTAGGGCCTCGAGAAGAATTGGCAAGAAACTCGGGTCACTCTTTTTAATCTCCAGAATATAACATTTACAATTTGGTATAGGTTACAATATTAGTGGTTACAAAAAGGAACGGAAACTAATATACCATACAGAATGAAATTTAGGTAAGTATTAAATTTAATTAATTAATTAAGAAATAATTTAATGAGTTAAAAAAATAATTAGTATGGTAATGAGGGATCGTTTCTTTTTATAAGTAATATATAGATAATAAGATAGAAACATGTCGAGATCACATTGCAATCTTAGTAAAATCTAAAAACTATATCTTTTATTTATCTTTATAATTTAAAAATAAATCCTGCCAAGATTGACCAGCACCCGTTCACGAGCATGACGCACGGACCAGCCATAATTTCTTTCGCCAAGATATAAGTTAGTTGTTTGAGTTATAAGAATAAATTAAGTTCAGTGGCATTAAGTTAACTATAGAATGCAACTCAATATCTTCTGCGTAATAAGCCACTTATTGACGTCATAGGGCGAGCTTTGGGATTTTATTCGCACACTTCTATATATAGACGGCCATAGTTTTATTGCTATTTCTTTTGTTTTTGATTTAACGAGTAACGCAAGCCCTCGTCACCTTTTTTAAATATTGAAAACAATTTTTATTACAGACTATTAGTAGGAATCCCCCGCTCTAGGAAACAAGACCTACATATATTGCAAAGGACCTTGGAAACATACGATTCAATTACACAAATTACATTTGGAACAACTATCTGTGCATGACAAAAATATTTGCCACGTGTGGAAATCGAACCCACAACACACGCTGTATAACACCAAGGTGTCACCTCCTTAACTACTACCTAGTGGTAGTCTAGGTAGTAGCGCAGTCATTATGTTTTTATAAAGCTAGATATCGTTATTACTTCTGGCTGAATTTTAATTTTAATGATGAATTGTATTTGTACGAATATCATTAAGAAAATATAATTAATTAAAAAAAATTTAATACAGTCTGTGTGAATCTTACACAGACTGTATTAATTTTTGATTACTTATTTATCACGTTATGTAATGAGTTTACTAAACGGATTCTGAGTGGGAATTTAGTAACCTATACATCTCAACCCATAAACGTCCCACTGCTGGGCACGGGTCTCCTCCATTAATTTGGAGGGATATTAGCCTACTATACCACGCTGGCCAGACGGGTTGGTATAGGGTTTTGTTTCAAGTTTTCCCTCTCTTACAGTGGATATTGTCTGCCTGACTTACTCCCTTAGTCGACTCTTACGACACCCACGGGATGGAATGGGGTGGTGACATATGTATTCTTAATCCGTCACCACACGGACTTTTGTATTCTTAATCCGTCACCACACGGACTAGTAACCTATACTACAGGTTTATACCAACCTCTCAGTTGCCCTAATAACCCTACATACTTAGTACGTGTTGAAGAGGGAATAAAAATATTTATTTTTATTCAGTTTCCGTCTGTGGCTTTTCTCGTTATATACCAATAAAACATAGCCTATACCGTCGTAAAAATATATCGTCTTTAAATTAGTGAAAGATTTATTTGCACTAACAATTTATGGACACAAAAAACACACACTCAGAACAACAAACAATAATAGTAGAACATTATTCATCAAACAAAAAATGAACCGACAAGGGTGAGCAAGGGTTTCAATTTGTATCTGCTATGTGGTTTCAAACCACACAAGTTGGGTGGGAATCGCACTTAATCCCGAGTGATACATAGGGCTTCTACACCTACGAGAACACTAAATTACACCTTTAACAATAACCAACCAAAAAACTTTATAAAAGAATCTCGCAGTATAGATACGAGCTGTAGCCCGCGGGTCCGCCCGCATGGATGCCGGTTATCACGGTAAAAAATTCTCTTTATACTTTCCCAGGATACTATTCATCTTCTTGTCAAATTTCATTATGATCCATTAAGCCATTCAACAAACAAACAAATATTCATACACACAGTTACTTTGGCATTTATAAGTTTAGAATGAATAAACAATATCGCGTTTATCACCGTGGAGTAAATCCAAAAGAACAAACTGGACATTGAGATCTTATTAAGTCGATAAGTTGGAGGCGTGTCATAATACATAATTTCAATAATTTGTTTATAATGTATATGATGTTGGGGCCGACTTAACATCTTGGGTTGTTTACAAAAAGAGTTTTGGCCAAAGGATGTGGTATGTATATCGAAGCTTTCGTAGATTATTACACAACACAGTAGGTACAGCGTCAACACCACGCGCACTATCAAGCATTTAGTTATATTTTTATAATAATTATTTTGTATAATATTGTAGTCTATAGTATTCGAATTTTGCCTGATTTAATAGCGACCCGCTTAAGTGGAACAAAGAAAAATAATAAAATTGATGAACTAGTTATCTCATTCTGCGGGTAAAGTTTAGAGCGGGATCAGTTAACTAAAGAGCCTAATTTACTATTAGTTATCTATGTAACAGTGTTATCTTGGCAATAAATTATTAGTATTAAAAGATCAGAGTAGTAATCTACTGAAAAGGATACGCTAAAAGAAAAGGAAATATCTTACCCTATAAACCAAAATAATACAAATAAACCTCAAATAAGTCGTAATGTGACAGGGGATAAGATTATTGTACCTGACACATATTATTATCGAATTGCGATATCCAATTATCTCCGGACTTTGTTTACCATTCCAAGTGTTATGGATTCGATTCCCAATAAGGACAAATCTTTGTATGATGAGTATACTTCTTTATTCTTTGTTGTTATCTAGGTTTAATTTATTAATAAATCCAAAAAGCGTTAATACGGGAACGGCTGTTTTTACTTTTAATTTGGAACACAGTTTAATTTTACGGCATAAATAGGCAAAAGTGTGGCAAGCCAACAAAACCACCAACAAGACTTCATTATTACCCTATCAATTTATTAAAATAAATCAAGCTTATAAACTTGTGATTATGTTTGTAGCCGTATCGTAAGGTTCTGGATTCTTTGATTTTTCTTTTAGAAAGTTCTCGATATCAGCACAGAGTCTAAAATAACGCCCATTATATTAAAGCAGTAGCTCGCCCCCTATAACATATATACACCGCCTGACATAGCCTGCGAGTGGATACGAAAATAAGGAAAGGTCATTTCCACGTTTTGCGTTAAAAAACATCAACAAACCAATTCTAGATCCTCATTTTACGGGGAAAGTTGCAAAATACCATGAATTTTACAAATAGCATTCTGCCTTTGGCGATAAAATGTTTCTATTTTGTGGGCACGTGAAACAAAATAGTGAAGTGGGCATTAAATATTCATGACTTAGATACCTATTGGGTCAGGACATCCTTTAATAAAATAGGAGAGTATAGTTGGTGCATTAGGCAGCACATCTCAACGGAGAACCGCAAACTGCTCAGAAAATAATCTATATATCTAACATTCTATATAAAATCTATAAACACACATATAGCTGGATGTGAGAGGCCGAAAACCGTGTCAAGTGGCGTACTCTTGGGGAGGCCTATGTCCAACAGTGGAATGCGATAGGCTGATGATGATGAAATTCAAAGTCCTGACTGATTTATTGAGTGACTGACTTACTTGATAATCATTCCACACACAAAAACACACAAATTTGGAAGGGTGTATTCTTTATGAAGTATAGGTATCCACTAAGAAAGGGGTTTTTTTTAATTCTACCTCTAAAAGGGTGAAATGAGGGTTTGCATTTTCTATAAAACTTTTTATTCTCTTGATCGATTTACTCCAAAGTTGGTACTCTTACTCTTCAATTAAAATTATGAGACACGTCTGTATCACAGCCTTTTTCGAAATCATACCACAACAGTCTCAAATAGGCCATAGGGCATGCAGGAGAGCCCAGGGAGTTACTCGCACTCCCTGGGCTCTCCCGCATGCCTTATAATTCATCTATTAGTAAGAAGGTATGATTTTCTGAGGTAGAGAAGTGTCGGTATAAATGCTGTTACTGTCTTATTTCTTAATATCTCATTAATATTATAAATGCGAAAGTTTGGATGGATAGATGTTTATTACTCTATCACGCCCAGTTGGCTGAATGGATCTAGATAAATTTTGCACACAGATAGATTATAGTCTAAAATAGCACAGAGACTACTTTTTTTCCGGAAATAACATGTATTTGTGAGCGAAACCGCGGGCGGAAGTTCGTATATAAAAATGCTCAAGTGCAAAGATTTTTGCACGTTTACTCTCTTTCCCTTCACTCTCATAGTCCGCATTCTGACACGAGAGATCAGCCGTTAGACCAACGGCATTATGTGCTTTTTGAGACAATGGACAGGTCTCCTTGGTTTCTGACTAGTTATATTTTAAGATAATTATCCCCCATCTGACTGACTGACTGACTGCAGCAAGAGCGCTTCATCTTCTGCTTCAGCTTCTGCTGATCCTAGTCAAACCAAACTCAATGTTATTGACTTAGGTTAAGGTTTTATAGATTACTTCATAGGTATATTATTATTTTGATATCTACTATTTTGAATCAATCGTACAAAACCTGTTATTTATAAATAGTATCAGAAGAACAAAAATACATATCCGTGAAAATATTATAATTAAAGGAAATAAATTCAATATAGTCAATAATGTTTTTTTTCGCAAACAAATTTTATCGAACCTGAATTAAGTATATGTCTAAAATTAGACATTTGCAGAAATTGGTCAACTTAAATTTGATGTATCTATATATAAGTACAATGATTTAAATAATAATACGATTAGGTAGACCTGTCATATTATCCTCATGGCCGAAAAGGTTGAAGGAAAATAATACTAAGATAATATATGTAATTTGCTCTTGTAAGCGCGCGTATTCCTGCCGTTCTAGAACCGAACGGCTTATTTCGTAGTGATGGCAAGCGTCCTGACGGTATGACTCTCGTTCCTTGGAGGATGGGAAGGCCCTTAGTGTGGGATGCTACTTGTGTAGATACCTTGGCGCCTTCCCATCTTTCATTGACTAGCATTAAAGTGGGTTCGGCCGCCACTTCTGCAGAGTGTCTCAAGCGGCGCAAATATGAAAGTCTCGGTGAGACTTACATTTTTGAGCCATTTGGGGTCGAAACTCTAGGACCATGGGGCCCAAGTGCCCACAAATTGTATCGTGAGATATCAAGGCGTTTGGTCGAGTCGTCTCACGATCCTAACGCTGGCCTTTACTTGGGTCAACGTATTAGCCTTGCAATCCAGCGTGGAAATGTGGCCAGTCTTTTGGGCACCTTTCCTCAGAACTGCGATCTCAATCAGATATTTTATTTATAGGTTAATACCTTTAAATACAATATCTGATTGTTTGTAAGTAGGTTAGGTTAGGTTAGGTTACTTTAATTTTTATAACTATTCATGTAAATATATTATGAAATAAATTGTAAATCATATTTTCTGTTCATTTAATGTATAATCTATATTATAAAAATGAATCGCTGAATGTGTTGCTAAGCGCAAATCTCGAGAACAGCTGAACCGATTTCGCTAATTATTTCATTGCTATGTTCGTTATTGTTAGGAGAAGGTTCGTATGTAAAAAAATAAGAAAGTTGACCTGAAAATAGTTTAACCCGGGCAAATTCGAGGCCGGCTACTAGTAATAACTAAAAATACTAAGACTTAAGAAATTACGACTTCACTGTTGGTTCAGTGGTTACTTCGCTATTTACAGTGGTAAATGGCGAGGTTTGTGGGTTCGATCCCCAATCAGGACAAAAATTATGTGATCCATAAAGGGTTGTCCCGTGTCTGAGTGTACTTTGAGTCTGATATTTGTATCATCCCCCACGACACAGGGATTGTTCTTATGGGTGTTGAATTTTTTAGAAAATATATTTTTTTTGTTATTACTAACTTAGGTACCTATGTACTTCACGGTGACGTGAAAATCGCTCTTTGATTTTTAAACCGTAGTTTATTTAAATGATGACTTCTGTTTGACCTCATTGTCATAATTCGTGACTTGTTCATTGTTTAACAATAGACGTAGTAGTAAAATTAACATGATTTTATGAATATTTTATCGGAACAGCTAGAGGTAACAAATAATAAGTATTATTACAAGTTGTTATTAAACTTTCATAGGTATGATTTGAACCACATCCCGGTTTGTCTTATTAAGCTGAAATTTGGTATACGTACTTACGGCACCTGACAATGAAATAATATGGTCTTTTGATGTTTTCGAAACGTAGCTATAGTTAATTGCTAGGTAGTTTTCAGTAGTGTAATGATGATAAGCATATATGTATATTTTCAACCGACTTCAAAAAAGGAGGAGTTTCTATGTTCGACTGAATGTTTTTTTCAATGTACATATGTTCACCGATATCTCCCCCATTTGTGGATCGATTCCCAAAATTCTTTATTTTATTTAAAGATATTGATTTGCTCCCATTGGAAATTGACACCAAGTCAGGATCTGATGATGGAATCCCAGGGCAATCGAGGGCAACTCTCAAATGTTATAGGTATTAACAATGTTTTTCATAAGTATATTTTTTTACTTTTATTTTACCACTAAAAATAGAAAAATAATAAATTAATTTTCTTTAATAAACAGATTTTAAAAAATTAAACCGGCTTCAAAAAGCTAAAAATAACCGAATACAGATTGAAGTCGGTTCTTAGCTGAATATTAGGTGACAGGATGAACCTAGCACCGACTTCAGTCTGTATTCGGTTATTTTGAGCTTTTTGAAGTCGGTTTAATTTTTTGAAATCTGTGTATTTATTAAAATTAATGCCAATCTTTTTACATCTTAAAAATAAACCTATAATTTTTATACTCGATTTCCTAATAAACTTGTTCTTATCCCTATAAAGACTGACGTTTGTAGTGGAAATTGTCACGCTATGTCAGTGCGTATGCGTAGATACGCACTGACATATGTACATAACAATTTCTTAGCAATATACCTAAGTATATTTAAAACACAGTTATTTAAATGCTTAGTTATTTTTATGTTTAAAAATATTTCTACTTAGTAGAAAAATACTTAAGAAAAAAAAATATTCTAATGTTTTATTATGATTTTATGTCAAAAAATTAAGATGACAGGTGTGCTGATCAATCAAATAATACCACAACACCTATACGTAGGTACCTACCACATTTATAGAAATAAATATTATAATTATGATAATCAAAGGTGCCTATAGGAATTTTCCAACAAAACAAAATAGCTGCGTCATGTTTGGGCTCTTTGTATTTATCTTGAGGCGTATCGAATATATTCCTAGGTGGTGTTTAAGAGTGTGATGATGAAGTCGAAAAGTGGCCATAGGAAATTCTTACGGGCACAAAAATCTTCGGGTAAAATATTTTGGATTTGCAGGACTATTATTGTTTGTGTGTAGCAGGTGAAGCATTTGAAGAATGTCGGATGGGACGTTATTTAATGCTAAGATAAAATACGTAAAGTTTTCTTCATTTAAATGAGTAATTTTTTTTTTTTTTTTTTTTTATACTACTTGGGTGGCAAACAAGCATACGGCCCACCTGATGTTAAGCAGTATCCGTAGCCTATAGACGCTTGCATTACCAGAGGTATCACTTGCGTGTTGCCAACCCATTTTTTTACACCAGGGCTTTAAGATGGAAGTAACCCTGGGATAGGAATACGTATCTTTCAAAACGCATTCCTAAATGAGCTCTGGAGACCTGTACTCACACACAGGAACACAACTACACCGCTGTGTGAATTAATACAAAAAATGACTGTAGTTAATAGATAAATAACTAACTAGCGGCTTCGCATGGATGGACATTTATTTAGTTTTCGTAGGGGTCTCTTAATTTTCTTTTAGATCAAATATAGCCTTTGTTACTCACTCATAATTTAGCTTACTATACTTTAGTGAAAAAAAAAATCAGTCCAGTAGTTTCTGAGTTTATTCAATACAAAAATTCAAATCGTTTCTCTTTATATTGTTATATAGTATATACGCAAAAGTAAATGTTTATATATATTATACTATAACCCTACTAATTTATTCAAGCCATTCAACCACACAACGACAACAAGATATTTTTTTGAAGCCATAATAAAAAGACCAATATCCGTTTAATTAAATTATTATCATAACTAGACTAGCCGTGACGTCAGATATCTATTCGATGACGTCAATTGTCCTTTTTTAATGTCTGTGGACAGATGAAGTAGCGACCAACCTGAATGATATAATATATTTATGTGTATGATATTATATTAAACAAACCAAGGAGGTATATACTTTCATGCAAAGAAAAATGTTGTTCTTATATTCTGTTTTATTAATTTGTGCTTAAACTTATGTCTTTTGTCTGCTCTGCAGCTGCCTTGCTGGCTCAGTGGTCGATGTGTGTGACTGCTGATTACGAGCTCCCGGGTTCGATTCCCGGGTCCGGCTAATTTTATTGGGTTTTTCTGTCAAGAATTCACAATAGATGCCCGGAGTTTGGAAATTGGCGATGTTTATACCCCCGTGCCCAGTAAAATAATTTTCAAAATTGGTTCAGTAAATTACCGTCCTATAACCATAGATATAACCCCCTACAACCTCACAAAGTCACAAAATTTACCTCTTTATAATATTAGTATAGATGACATTATGCGTAGACAGAGAAACCATTATGAGACTTGACTTGTAGGTTGTCTGACGTCGTTTGCTTCGCCGTTAGCAGATGTGCACTGTGGGTATTCCTGATACAGGTTAGTATTGTCTTGGCAAAATTTCTACCATACCATATACGCACGAAAATATGGAATCAAATAAACGCCGCTCAGTATTAAAGTAGCATATTGTTATCTTTCCCTAAAATATAATTGGTATATTATGGTTTACAAATAAATACCTTTAAAAATTATAGCCTACGGAAAATTTTAATAATTTATATCAGTGACTTGTTGTCAACCCACGTAATAATGCATTTTCATCAATCATTTGCATATAAAATGCGCAATACCTACACACTATTTTGTAGAACATGTCGCACGCTTAGTAGAAAACTGGCGTAACTAGAGAAATGTCACTGGGCAATTTTAAACTCTATCTGCCAATAATAAGATGTAAATTGCAAATCAAACACACTTCAACTTAAATCATTTTCCTGCTGTGGATGCGATGTATTAAACCGATTTTGCATTGTCACTAGGTTTATAATATTGTAACTCTCGTTCATCCAGTGGCCCTTAAGTGCGACTCTGATTACAAGATCCCAAGTGTGATTTTTGGGCCAGGCATACAATTATATGCCCGAAGCTTCAAAAGCGTGTTTACACCCTCAAAAGCACGTAAAATCGTTGGACTTACGCTTTCGCCAGTCAATCGTGTCGGACTACTGTCCCCTCACTGTCAGTGAGGGAATAAAGAGTGCACCTGTGATTGCGAAAATACTTGAGCACTAATTATATATCCCGCACGTATTTCGTCATTGTCATAACATAAGAGAAAGCAAATTACCTTCTAGCGTTTCAGTAAATAATAAACAATAGCTTGTTAAATAAGTTGAAATTTATTCAGGAGTATGAGAAATATTAAATAAAAAACGACATGTATACTTATTAAAGTTGAACCTACCAAGTATCAAAACGAGGACTGAATCAACTAGATCAGGCAGTCCTAAAACCTTATTACTTAACGATTGAACCCATGCATGTTTAGCGATTTTAGTTGTTCAAAAATAAGTTATATTTAAAAACAAAACTAACACTTCATTTTGCAGCTGTGGCAGCTGACCGTGATGTTCTTTCCTAGAATTACCTATTTAAATAGTTTTGTAATATTATACTGCAGATCTGTTAGGTTCATAAATAATAAGGTCATCTTAAGCCATGCACGCACGTACGAATACATCAAACTTGACTATTTGGTGCGTACGTATGGACGGCATATTCGAACACGAACGCGAACATAGTTCGAGTAGAGTTCGCGCACATCAGTCGTGAACTCTTATCTTAATAGACATGGCAGCATGTGGTCGATTGTTTAGTAGCGGGAACCTTTGAACACCGTCCATACAGAACATACTAATAGGATCGCCGCAAACATGTTTAGACGAACAGAGGTTCGATGTTCGTTAGGGGTACGCACGTATCATGCAACAAACAAATTTGTTCGTACGTGCGTACACGGCTTTACATGTCTGATGTCGTAGGTCCAATCATCGTATTATATCTGAGTTATGATACATTATTTTACTTAATCAATCGTATCTTTTGGGTCTCCATATGTAGATCGATTTCACAGATTTGATAACAAGGAGTTGATGTTTTTCTTGAAGCCACAAATATCATCTTTGCATTTCCTGGTGGGTTTTCATTTACATCGTCGTATATAAAACCCATGCTGTATGACAAGCCTGGCGGAATACGCTTACATCTCGATAAAGATAGATTTATAAATTTAATTTGTTCCATTTCAGGAATTGTTTTAAAAAGCTTCAAGTATACAGGTTCAAGGGTAATATTACAAAATTTGATATGTTCTGTTGTAACTCCCCCTTTCTTGTAGTCTATATGAAATGTAAGGGGGTAGGACACTAAGCGGTTTTCACATATGTAAGATGCAGTTTTACGAAGAGGGCTTGAGAAGTACTTAGATATTTCTATGAATCTCTCTACTTCAGATTTGTAGACGTCACTGGGCTCATATTTTTCTGGAGACCCTTCTACTAGATCTACTTTTGTTTCTTCTTTGACAGGTTGCAAATCTGATGGTAGAATTTCTTGTAGATCCACAAGACAATTATTTCTCCTAAGAACTGGAGATTTTAAGCTCCTTTTTATTAAATTATTGCTCATTTTCTCTAGCGATTCTGCTAATTGTTACACGTAAAATTTGAAAGTGCCAAAATGATGTTTTATTTTTCTTTATTTGAAATATACTTTTTTAAATAAAATGCTACAAAATAGTTTACGTACTTATAAGTTAATCTTTTTTCTACGAAATTGCATTATAGAGGTCAATTTTCCGCTGTCTACTGACCTCTGTAATATAGATTCTTTGCATAATAGAGGTCAGAAGTATTATGTTCAACTTTTTGATTTTGTATTTTTCCTAAGAATTTGCGGTTACATTTATCAATTGAATCGTAACTGGTTTTAATTACTTTATCTTTGATGTAAAAAAAACAAATATAGGTAGTTATCAAAATTGCCCAGTACAATTTTTTATTCTGCCCCAGTGAAGGGCACAGACCTCCTCTTTCTTTTTCCCTATCTTTTGCTACTTAAAGGTGTCAGCTTATCTCGCTATCTCATTTTGGGTCTACCACGTGGCTGCTGCCTGCTATTTGAGGTGGGTCTCAAATAGCAGGCAGCAGCGTAGTTACTTTCGCCCACAGCTTCTCCGGCATGCATATAATTGCAATCCATGTCTATTCTGTTACTGATCACGGTTCTACGGTTCCCCTCTATCAAGAAAGCATAAGGATTAAAGACATATTTACAAGCTAGCTTAATACAAGTTCGTAGATCTGACATGCTATCAAATTTCTTTTAAGTCATGTTGGTTTTAACGGTATTTTCCTTCACCGTTAAACATAATAAATGATAATTAGAACGTATAAATTCCACAAAAGTTATATTATATTGGTAGGTACTGCCAGTTGGGGGCAAACTCACACCTCATGTGTGGAAAAGTACCTAAAAGAGTTGATTATAAAGATATACTTCACCGGTAAACAGTTACCGTTGCCTATTATAGACGCTTGCTGACCGACCCGCAGGGGTATTAAGAGTGAAAACCGAGCGACCGCGAAAATGGAGCAAAATCTGGCTGTCAGATTGAAAATTTGAGCAAAATCTGGCTGTCAGATTGAAAATTGGAGCAAAATCTGGCTGTCAGATTGAAAATCGATATTCAGTAAGAGCGAAATCCGAGCCTTTTTGACGTTAAGCAATCGTGGGTGCCGTCACCGAGCAATCACAACTGTTAGTTTGCGATCGCTGTTTCTTAGAGAATCAGCCGGCCGGTAACGCGTCTCGATCACTAACGCGTTACCGGGTCGATAACGTGACAACCAACTAATATATTTTTTATTTAAACTTTATTACATAACATAATTATATATAAAGGCGGATTTAATGCTTGAGGCCTTCTCTACTAGTCAACCCAAGGTGGTGCAGAGGTATTTTAAAGTAGGTGCATAATACCTGACCTCAGGCTAATAGAATAAGATAGACGGAGCGTGTAGAACTCGCGCGTGAAGCCGCCAAAAGTCATACTAAATAGCAATGTCATACGTTTTCGTTTTCGCGCGCAGTCGATTTGAGCCGCTAGTGAGTACGCACGTCTAAACACGTTTTGACAAAATATTATTATAATGCCGTATTGTATAGTAAAACGTTGTAAAAATACTTCAGAGCGGCTCAAATTGACTGCGCGCGAAAACGAAAACGAATGACATTGCTATTTAGTATGACTTATGGCGGCTTCACGCGCGAGTTCTACACGCTCCGTCTATCTTATTCTATTAGTCTGAGTATCTGACACTATTACCTACCTAATAATATACTAGCGGCACGTCCCGGCTTCGCACGGTTTGTTGAGTTTTAGGGATCCTGTATTTATTTCCAATATAATATAGCCTAAGTTACCCATTGATAATGTAGCTTTCTAATAGTGAAATAATTTATATAATCGGCCGAGTAGTTTTTGAGTTAAATCGTAACAAACAAACACAAAAATCAAATCTTGCCTCTTTACAACATTAGTTTAGATTTATATCTTTAAAATGCAATGAACCAGTCCGTAGAATTCTAGTTCGTATGGCATTGAAGTACACGTGCCATAAAGGCATCGTCCAATACAGAATGCAGTTGTATTATAAACTGAATAGCATCAACTAATTATTCACAATATTGAATATTAATTGTTTTGCATTTAATGGCATCTACCTACTCCGCGCAACACCGCGAAGACTTGTGAGCGCAGAGCTTATATAGTTCATAAGCACTTATTATCTTTCATTTATTCACATCCCATTCTACAGTTACATTTAAAATAAGTTGTAAGATACCTTTCTTTAACGTTATCATTTATTACTTGGCGCCTAAGCATTAATTCAAGCATTGCTAATCCTAAGCGTACTAAAATCGACTCGAGTCCGGATTTGAGCTTTAACAAGTTGCTCGAGCATTGACTCGAACATTGAAACGCTGACTAAATGCGTAACTTCACTCGGATATTTTTTATGCAAAAAAAAGTTACTGTTTATTTATTTTCTTAATTCTTTTATTGCACACAAGATTATAATAACAATACAAAATACTTAATAAAACATGTACAAAGGCGAGCTTAACTCAATATTGAGTTTTCTAACAGCAAACCAACAGTGATAGAGGAAATGTATAAGAATATAAGAGCATTATGAAGTGTACAACAGAAGGAGAAAATAGAAGAAATAGGAAAAACACAGAACTAACTAATAATATTGTATACATCGTGTATACCTACCTACTTTCATAAACATACATACTATGACTACATATATACTTAATATTTATATATATATATATATATATATGTATAAATTTAAATACTTATACTTACATACAATATAATACATCTACTACGAATATACCTTAGTGAGATAGTGTTCTCTTGTTCTTCTCCTGAAAACATCCAAAGAAGAGCTGTCACGTACCCTGTGAGGAAGAGAGTTCCATAACCTTACCGCTTGTACAGTAAAAGAGCCGTCGTACCGGCTCGAACTATGAGAAGGAGTACGAAGTAAAAGGGAAGAGGAAGAGCGACAGGGTTTACCTCGAGGAACTAAGAACTCAAAGCGTTCTGTTAAGTATGAAGGTGAATTGGGACTATACAGGACAGAATAAAGAAGAGAGAGAATGTGAGAGTCTCGACGCTGCCGAATGGGTAGCCAATTCAATTTCTTACGGAATTCGGAGACGTGGTCATATTTACGTAAACCGAATATGAATCTGATACTTAAATTTTGCAGTCGTTCGAGCTTATTGAGGTGTTCCTCCTTGGCATCAAGGAAACAGACATCCGCATAGTCTAGAAGTGGCAAAAGAAGGGACTGGGCAAGAGTAACTTTAGTTTGAAACGGCAAGAATTTCTGAAGCCGCTTGAGTGACTGAAACGAGCAGAACACCCTCCTGCTTACCTCTGCAATGTGGTTATCCCAAGAGAGATTTGTGTCCATAAGAACACCCAAATTCTTAACGGTTTTTGTAATTAAAATCGGTGTCGAGTTGTAAACAATAGTAGGAAGAGACTGGCATCCTATTGTGTTAACCATATATCTGCCGCCAATAATAATAGCTTGAGATTTTGTAGGGTTAACTATTAACCCAAAAGACCGAGCCCAGCAACTAATATTTTCAAGGTCTTTATTAATGGCAGCTATAGCTTCAGTCAACTCACCCACTGTTGTATGACGATATATCTGCAGGTCGTCTGCATAGAGATGGTAGTTTGAAGTGATGACTTTCGTGACGGCGTTCATAAAAACAGAGAAGAGAAGAGGAGAAAGTATTTTTATAGATAATAAAAATAAATAAATATTTTTTTCATTAACCAAACGATAATCTTCTTCTTATCGTTTGGTTAATGGCCAACCTGGTGACAGAGTTATTTAGATCGCCCATATTTAGGCCTCTTTCGTGATTTTTAATATGTAGGTAGGGATGAACAAAACTCTGATATAACTATTGATGTAAAACTGATAAAAGTAAGTAAATCTTGGTAAAAGTCTTTGTAGTGTCTTGGAAATGAGTTGCGTTTTTTAAATATTTAATAAAGAGAATGATCACGTAGTGGTCATTTTATGTAACTTATATATATTAAGTACTTGTTTACAGAATATAATCCTATCAAAGTGATAATAAAATGTCTTGCGGTTGATGTGCGTCGGCCCTAACAGCTTATACGAGTAATTACTGCGTAGATCACGTCTATAATTAAAACCGTTTATAATGGTGATACACAGCTATAAAAGTAGGTACCTAGCAAATATATTTTACTTTTAGATAGAAATGCTCGATTGTTATCCTCCTTTGTATATCTATTGTTCATTATTGTACCTATAGCAATACTACGTTTTTAATGGATCCCTATATAATCTGCGGCATGTCATCCTATTATAGACTGCTGCAAGAAATAGATTCGTAGTTCACCGAAACAAAAAGATATTAAGATTGAATTTAAGTTATCGACTTAGCGATAACTTAAATTCAACTTTAATATCTTTTTCATAGAATTGAAATTGGTAATATGATAATCATTATTACTCGAAGGAAAAGATAAAATGAACACTAAAGACCTCTACTCATGCACAGGAATGCAACTACACCGCTGTGTGGTGTTATTTAGCGGTGGTCTTCTGTTAGGATGAGGTTCTTCCATAGGCGGACTACTCGATCCCTGCTCTAACTTTTTTTTTTAAATGACAACTCCCGCACTAGAGAACAAGCTCTGTGTCGCGGGGGACTTTACAAACATACAATTAACTAACACAAATTACACCCAGACTCAGAACAACATTTTGTGGGTCACACACAGTTTTGTCCTGTGTGGGAATCGAACCCACAACCTCGTGCACAGCAGGCGCATACTGCGGCCACTGGAACACCAAGGCAGTCTAAACCTCTTACGTCTACTCAAGTCCCATACGCCAGCTATAGTTCTCTCCAATCCATGAACTGCTCAGCTCCGCTAGACAAATGGCAAAGGCGGCAGTCGAATCGAAACATCAAAAAAGCCAATGTATGCTATTTGACGTAAGTCATCGATACAATGACGTCAACTTACCTCAAATCCCATACATTTGCTTTTTTGACTTTTCGATTCGCTAACGCTTATGCCACTTGTCTAGAAGGGCAGTGCCGTCACTAAGTCTATACGTCAATTCTAAACGCTTAACTTCTACAACAAGTTCCACGCGTAGGTACTCAGGGCAAGTTTAGCAAAACAAGATCTAAGTTACAACCATCAATCACTATGACCGATGGTTGTACCTAACTTGCCGAATAAAACAATGATCGAGCTTTACTAAACGTATGTATGTTAGAGAACATCATTGCTGACATTCGCAGGTGGTACTAAAAGATTTGTACTCAGTAATACCCGTAGCTCACTAACACGTCCGCGTACGGTGGACATTTATTTAGTTTTCGTAGGAATCCCGTAATTTAAAAAAAAAATGTTACTCGCTGATAATGAAGCCTTCTAAGCGTGAAAGAATTTTCAAAATCAGTCGAGTAGTTACAAAAAATCTTTTTTTTTTTCACTTTTTTAATACTAATTTAGATGTACACAGACAAACAGCGTTTTATTTCGGTATAAAGAAATAAATCCTATGCGTCCAAATTTTATCCAAATCCATTCAGCTGTTTTGGCATGATTGAGTAAAAAACATCCATACAGCCATCCATTTGTCTAAACTTTAAACGACCGTGATATGAGCAGAGTAAGTTAAAATTCAATACTCGAATTTTGGCTTAAATTTTCTTTAGTAAGAAAGTTGTTTAAATGTTTACTAGGTTTATATAATAAAATATAATGGTACCATTAAACTAATTACGTATGAACATAACAATTAATTATGTGTGAATTAATTGTGAACTTCTACTTGACCTCATTTACGCAACAAACTTGTAGATTATCTATTAAGTATTGAAGAAATTTATTAAGTATTTTCCCGAACTATGCGTTTTTTCCTATATCTATAGTAATTTAAAAAATGGGTTGGCAACACGCTAGTGATAACTCTGGTATAGCAAGCTTCCATAGGCTACGGTAACTGGTTAACATCAGGCGGGGCGTATGCTTGTTTACCACTCAAGAATTATGTAGATACCTACTCTTAATTCTTGAGTGAGTGAGTTAATTTTCATCTCTACTAGGATTATGTCAAATTTCGTCACCGCCTTAAAAGTTCTAGGGCCGACATGTGTTCTGCTTTAAAAGAGGTTTAAAGAGAGCATTTAAGAAGGTAGCTGCTTGGCTGTGCCCTGGCATTGCTAAAGTCCATGAGTGGCGTTTACTTTACCATGAGGTGGGTCATTGGCTCGTCCTGGACCGGCTACGAGCCCAGACGCTCCACAAGATTCACCTCGTCAATATTTCACGGGGCGGTCAATATTTACTAAAATCTAATACAGGGTGAAGCTTGCGGGACGTATGAGCTGCCGGTCGACTGAGGTGTGAGTTCGATCCCAGCTGGCAGTACCATTGTATATTTCACTTTGTGGAAATTATACCTACTAGTCATTGACTGACTAGAATAAAAATCTAAAGATTCTAAAGACATGCCTGATCCATTGGGCCTGCGTGTGTGAATTAACCATCAACCCTCTCTGATCTTTTGATTTTGATAGAAGGGAGACTAGAGCACAGCAATGGGACATAATTATATATTGGTCGCTAATATTATTTAAAAAATAATACATCATGGTACCTACTGCCCTTGGAAATAAAAAAGATTTTAAAAATTACATAAGCCGATTTATGTTTTTTTTAAATCTCATTCATCATCATTCTACCTTTAAAAACGAAACAAAAACATAATTGCCTACCTATAAATTATTGTTATCAGTGTAGATTCTGTAGAATGAAAACATTCCATATTGGTTAGCTACGGAAAAATCACAGTAGGTAAGTATCTACTATGATTTATATGTTTACACAGGTACTTGTGTTTCTTGTAATGAACTTAATTACATTTGATTACCAGAACTGGTCATTGATATGCGTAGACGACTTATGAACCTCGATCCTTCCTACAACTGTTTACGTATTTATTTATTTTTTTCCTTCTTCGTGCGTCATCTTACCAAAACAGTTAAATAAAAACTGGCGAGATGGGTCTCTAGAGGCTTTTAGGGGAATATACTGTACCTATGTGCCTACTTATTTTATAAATATCCTTGTATTTCTTAATACTCCAAGTCCAAGCAAGTTGGATGATGTTTAAATTGGAGTTTCCCTGCGCGATCGAATCAGAAATGAAGAGATCCGTAGGAGAACCAAAGTAACCGACATAGCTCGAACAATTGCTTCCATTAAGTGACAATGGGCCGGGCACATAGCTCGCAGAACTGATGGCCGTTGGGGCAGAAAGGTTCTAAAGTGGCGACCATGAACTGGAAGACGAAGCGTAGGCAGGCCTCCAACAAGGTGGACCGACGACCTGGTAAAGGTTGCAGACAAAAAGGTTGGAAATGGTTCAATCCGTCGCAGTTAGACAATAACAGTAAACTTAAAAGAGAAAAACACAGAAATAAAATAAAAATGGATGGATGTTTCTTTCATGTTAAAACTACTGAACTGATGATCATGATTATTTCATGTAAAACTACTGAACGGATCTAGTTGAAATTTGGCATAAAGATAGATTATAGCCTGGAATAGCAAATAGGCTACTTTTTATTGCGATAACCGACATCCACACGGGCGAAGCCGCGGACAACACACACACACACAGCTAGTAATAAATATTGGGATCCTTCTGTGTTAATGGCCACTATCGGGCTGGTTCTTCAGGCCGGGGCACATGGCATGATGCCACTCTATTGTTACACCACTGAGACTAGATACTACAGCACCTGGAATCCTAATAAAGGACCTAAGGCTTCACAAAACATCAACAACATAGTTAAAATAATATAAGTACCTGTTGAAGGTTGTTTACGTTAAATTGGAACCTAAATTTTCCACATTCAGTTATTTACTTGGTTATTTTCCACCAATAACTTAATGCATAGTATTGCATTTAAATAACTACCTTCCGCGATAACCAGTTTTCCTTGCAGAAGTAGTAATCTTGAACTTTTAATTAGGGCTCAATTTGTACAAGGCAAATTCTAAATAGATTTTATTTATATTGCATCTGTGTGTTATGCGTATATTTTATTCTGTGTTTCTTGCCGGTTCTTTCATTGGGCTCTACCTCTGTCAGCCCGACTAGATAAGTGGCATTTATGGTATATTAATCGAAGGGAATAGAAAGTAAATGCATGGGATTTGACGTAAGTATACGACATTATATCGTAAACTTATATCAAATCCCAAACATTTACT
This sequence comes from Trisateles emortualis, assembly GCA_947095525.1. Lineage (NCBI taxonomy): Eukaryota > Metazoa > Arthropoda > Insecta > Lepidoptera > Erebidae > Trisateles > Trisateles emortualis. Next base: position 7,300,963 of record OX352736.1, on the reverse strand, counting down.
TTCTATTCATGCGAACCCGGCTTAGCAGATGTCACATTTGGCATTTTTTATTGACCTGCTTATGTGTCACAGTGTGATCAAGGTATATGAATAAAGATTTCGATTTTGAATCTATCGTCCCATCTCCCTAAGAGCGAGAAAATAAAGATACACTTTTTGCACCATTTTTGAGGTATGGGGTATTTTAATGTGTTCTTATAAAACGGTCACCCATCTATGAGTACGGACTGACCGTGCCAACTCTTCGAGTTCTTAATTTAGTCCTTTGTTTCGTCAATGAATAATGACACAACTTGAGCATTTGTTTACAACAGATACCAGTCCTTTGCCATGAAACAAAAATGTTATGATAAGTATATAAGAATGTTTTATTTTTTTATATTGACTGTTTTAAGTTTTTATATTCATTTTGTGGTAAAAAACACTATTACCACAAAATGAATATAAAAACTTAAAACAGTCAATATAAAAAATTAAAACATTCTAAATAAAAAAAATGATCCTTGTACCGTCGCGCGTTGTAATCGGTCATCTAGTAAACAAAGACTCATAAAAATATCATTAGATGAACAAAAACATATATTGTACCTACATGGCCGAAGCCATCCTTCAAAGTCACAGCTTAGTTACATCACAGTCTGATGAACTCTAAAATATCTACCTATTCAATAAACTATGGTATGGTCACAGTCAATAATCATAACTTGGTGTTGTAATGTTTTTTAGGGTTCCGAAGTAAACAAGGAACCCTTATAGTTTCGCTATGTCCGTCCGTCCGTTCGTCCATCCGTCTGTCCGCAGCTTTGCTCAGAGACCTTTTGTCCTAGAAAGCTGTAATTTGGCATGAATATACATATTACTCATGCCGACAAAGTGGCAACATAAAATCTTAAAAAAAAAAACTGGGGTATCTCCTGTACATGTAAAGTGGGGATGTTTATTTTTTTTCTTAATTACCCCATGGTGATGGGTATTGTTGAATAGATCTTTTAAAAATATTTTAGGTTTGTTAAGACAAGTTTTTGATTGAGAGATTCGTTTGTGAAATATTAAGCTTTTAAGTGCTAATTTTTGTTATAGTCAAGTGTCCTCTCCCCTGCCAGCCAAATGGTGGTATTTGGAAATGTGAAAAAATTCACGGTAGTAGTGTATATAATGAAATTAAAAGGAAAACTATCACAGCTAAGTAGACTTCACAAGTTTACGAGTAATAGCCGGTTAACTTATAAAATGTTATCGGATAAGTTAAAATTCTATTCGATTGGGTCTTAAATCAAGTCTCCTGAATTATAGAAATCTGTAACTGTGGGATGTTGTCTCAACCCTTTCTATATAATTATAATTTCCCCTATTTTTTTTCGTAAATAATAAAATCACCAATTGTAGGAGTTTGACTTTTTGTAATTTTTCGTAGTCTGTAATATATGTAGGAGCAGAAATACTCATATCTCAACCTTAAAACGTCCCACTGCTGGGCACGGGTCTCCTCTAAACATTTACAGGGATATTAGCCAACTATACGACGCTGGCCAGACGGGTTGGTTTTGTTTCAAGTTTTCCCTCTCTTGCAGTGCATAACACTTACTCCCTTAGTCGACTCTTACGACACCCACGGGATGGAACGGGGTGGTGACATTTGTATTCTTAATCCGTGACCACACGGACCAGCAGAAATACCTGATCATATTAAAATAATCAGTAGGTCAGATTAGAACTGCGACCCTCAGAATCTAATATTTAGGTAGGTACATACGAACAAGAAAAAAAACATTAGGTATCATATAATTTTATACCTACCAAATTTTAGAATTTCAATATTCAATATAAAAAATCGCCGGGCGGAGTGATTCCCCTCCCCCTTCCTCTTCCATCTCCTTTCCCGCGACCCTTTTAATGCGACTTATTTCAAGACTTTACCAAAACTGTTACCATTGTCTTATGTTCTCAAAAGTCATAAATGCTGAAACCACAGATACCTTATTCTTAGTCCGCATTATTGGGAATGGCAATTTCGGAACCCTACATTGTGCGTGACCCGACATGCACTTGGCCGGTTTATTTTTTTTATACAACTGAGGTATTAAACAAGCTTACAGGTAGTAGTTACCGTAACCTATGGATGCTAGCAAGAGTTAAAGGTATATATCACTTGTGTGTACCCAACCTAAAAGAATTAACACAAGGGTTTTGTGTTTATTATTCATTACTACCCCTAGAATAGGTTAAAAGTTATAGGAAAAATGATCAAAAAGATAAACTATCTTTTAATATATATACAAAAAATTTGGCCAGCGCATGTGAATTAAGGTCTAAACCCTCTCTCTCTCTTGATAGAGGAGAGGAGTGTGACATATATCATCTAAAAATGTATAAAATAAAGGGACTGCAATTTAACAGAGAATTATTTAAATTTTACAGAACTAAGGTGAATAACCTTATTAGTATAGCATATAAGACATATATAAATATGATAGAAAATAATATCACTCGTGAGCCGGTGACATTTTGGAAGTACGTAAAGGACAAACGGAGAAATACAATACAAAATAATCATTTTTTATACCAGGGTAAGTCTGTAGAAGGGCAGGTTGCTGCTGGTGCGTTTGCGGAATATTTTAGCTCTGTATTTCATATCAATCCCCCAATCTTAGACCCAGATTCAGCTCATCACAATGCAAACAAAACTAACTATGCATCTAATGTTAACTTGGGGCACATAAGTCTCTCTGAATTAAAATGGGCTGTCTGTCATCTGAAAACATCGTCTGCTTTTGGCCCTGATAACATTTCAGCATTTTTTGTAAAGGACTGTCACTCCATCTTGGATAAGCCACTACTCCATATACATAATCTCTCTCTCCAGCAATGTGTTTATCCCAGTAGATGGAAAGTGTCTAGAGTAACGCCAGTACCAAAGTCTAGCTCGTCTACTAATGTAACCAATTATAGGCCCATTGCAGTGTTGTCAGTTTTTGGTAAGGTATACGAATCCATACTTAAAATCCATACTTTTTTTTTGTAGAGGGGAAATGCTTTACGCATACCGCCCCGCCCGGGGAAGTGAGGCGGTTATGTCGGACTCTCGGGCCTAAAGATGGTAGGCGGCTGGGATACCGACTAAAACCCCTCTGTGCGCCAACACTCGCTTTCACGGGTGGACCACCGGAACCTGATATGACGTCAGTGGTCTACCAACAAATCCATACTAAGCCAACTTAAAACCCAATTGGACAATTCTAATATAATACTAATCATATTGCTTTCGTAGACTATGTGAACTCCAAAATAATTAAAGGTGGTCAGGTAGATGCGGCATACTATGATTTTAGCAAGGCGTTTGATCTGATCGATTATGATATTCTAATTACTAAGTTTTCATCCCTTGGATTCTCTACAAAACTTATAAAACTCATGGCAGACTATCTTTGAGATCGTAAACAGTTTGTCAAGGTAAGGTGCTATAGGTCTCAGGATTATTATACACGTTCTGGTGTAAGCCAAGTTAGCACGCTAGGATAAACTCAATTTCTAATTATGATCAATGATCTACCGAGCGTTCTTTCTAAGGCTAAATGCCTAATGTATGCTGATGACCTGAAGTTGTACCTTTCTGTTGCGAAAATAGAGGATTTTGCTGCTCTCCAGTGTGACATCGATGCGGTTCTTGAATAAAGTCATAGAAATAAGCTATCTTTTAACGTCTCCAAGTGTAAAGTAATAACATTTTCAAGAGGTCGGTCCCCAATGGTAATAATATACAAGCTTGGAGTAGAACCGCTCGAGCGCGTTAGCACAATACGTGATCTGGGGCTACTTCTTGACAATAAACTAAACTTTCACGATCACATCTTGCAAGTCTGCAAGGATGCACATAGGTCTCTAGGATTCATTATAAGAACCTCAAGTCAATTTAATAATATTCAGATTGTCACGATATTATATAACGCTTATGTACGTAGTAAACTGAGTATAATGCTATCATTTTATGGAATCCTCACGAAAAATTATATACTCTCATGAATGAAAGAATCCAGCGCCAATTTGCAAGGTACTTATATAAACGTACATATGGATACTATCCATTCTTGTATCCCTCTATGTTTGTATCCGGGATGACTGGACTTGATACTCTGCAAACTCCGTCGAAATGATATCCATATAAACATTATTATTTTATACTGACCAATAAGGTAGATAATCCATGTGTACGCGAGTGCATATATTTTTTGTCCCTAACAAATACACGCGTGGTGCTGGCCGACGACAGCACCAACTCCTCGCTTGTTCTCCTACATGGCATGGATCAGTTAAAAATAGTCCTACAGCTAGAGCAATTCAATTAATTAATGATTTTTTACAATTCAATCCAAACGCTGATATAATATTTAATAATATAATGTCTAATAATGTTATGTTATATTGCAATAATGTATAAATAATAGTAATTTACTATATTTCATTTGACATTTTAGCTAATAAGTGACTTTTTTGTGTAATTCAGCGTAACATATGTATAAGCAATTTGGTTTATAACTGTAAGCTTGTATTGTTGTGGAATAAATAAATATATGGGTTGCTATTATTATTATAATATACAAAAAAGGTTATTTGTTAATGGAATTGTCTGATGTCTTGTTCTTCTTTGACAGTATTGTCTCTATGTCTCAATGTTGTTTCGGAGCATAGCTGCGTAGGATAATACGGCACTACCTTGCAAAAGGGTAAGTAGGTGAATACTTACCCACGACGTGCACACGCCTACGCCACAGAGTACATAAAAAACTATACTTCAAATAACATTTTTGCTTTGCAAGCGGAGACAATGAAAAATTTATTAGGGGGTGAGTGGGACTGAAGGCGACGCACGGCGCCAAAGACCTTAAGGGCCCGTCTATCAAAAAATGATGAAAAAGAGGTGTAAATGAAACCATTTTTTGTTGGCATGTATAAACAAATGACTGCCACAAAATACAGTATTAATCTACAAGATGTGTTTCATAATCTGGTTTTGTCATAAATTATATAGTAATTCTAAATAGTTTGTAAAAAAATCATCGAATCAGCACCAAATTATTGAGAAGTAACCACTTTATAACTTCAGTTTTTATCAAATAATACGAAAAATAAGACGTGCATTCAAAGAGTACATCTGTTTGTATCACCGCGCTCGCTTAGAGAATAAGGTCGTGTTTGCTTCGCCCAAATGCTCAAGGTCGTTGGCGATATCCCAAGCCTTAATAAAACTACATTTATAATATACAACAAATAGGTACTTATATTCAGTTATGGAGATTACATTAATACTTTGTATTGCACTACACTGATTTAAAAGAAACATTAACAGGTATTACGTAGCTAGGTGAATAAGTACCTACCTACTAATAGAAGGGTTCTTTACACTGTGCTAATAGTAAGTAACTATAAAAGATTAAAATTGAATTTAGCATACTTGTCCAAGGGCAAACTGGTTTTAAAAACCCGAATTTAAGAAAAATTCTTAGCAGTTTGTGGTTGTTCGGAAAATCAAGCACCTATAAATTATTTATATATCCTACTAATATTATAAATGCGAAAGTTTGTAAGAATGGATGGATGGATGGATGTTTGTTACTCTTTCACGTAAAAACTTCTGAACGGATCTGGATGAAATTTGGCACAGAGATAGATTATGGTCTGGAATAACACATAGGCTACTTTTTACAGCAATAACCGACATCCACGCGGGCGGAGCCGCGGGCAACAATTAGTAACTATATAAAATTGAATCTCGAAGTGCGAAGCCGGGGCGGGTCGCTAGTTTATTTAATAATAAAGTAGACATAATATTTTAAAAAGTATTGTTACGCCATCTATTAATATCAACTTTAACTAGTAATAACTAAATGACCAACGCAGCACCTACGAAATATTAGAACTAAAAGTGACATTTCATGTAGTACTACATAAAATCCATAGATGGCGTGTGACACAGTACCATAAAATAAGTAGCTAGTTACAATGTTTTCTAAAGCACGCAAGAAAAATAATAATATTTTGTAAACTGTTAAGTAATTATTTCTTACATTTATATAATTATGGTACGGTATGGTTTACACTGTTTATTATTGTGCATACGCCTTCGATAAAAGACATAGCATTGTGAAGAAGAGCAACACAAATTCACTGATATTAAAACGTGATAGGGGCACGGTGTTTTTACAACAGGTACACGCTACAGCAGATCAGATCAGTTTGGACCTTTAGTAATACATTCTTGGCTACCTGACCACGACAAGATTTTGGTAATAACGAAGTAGGTAGGTACTAGGTACTTCTTTATTACGACAGCTCTATCTAAGCAACTAAACTTAACTTCTTTAGTTAGTCTTTAGGCTGTGTGTACAAATTTTGTGCAGGCTAAAACAATTTTTGTTTTCAAGCCCTTCCTCCTTTCCCTGAGTGAGAGCCAAGTATCTACGATTTTTTTTACAATCTATAAAACAGTTGAAATATATTTAAAGTAACAAATCATAGAAAACTGAAATTTGCTTTTGAAGTTCTACCTATGTCTAATGAACCAATTAAACTTAGTATTTTAGCACCGCTGTCAGGTTTATTTTTATACAAAAGTCAACTTGTTAACACTGTCTTCAAACACCGCCATACTTATTATATGAACTTACCTAACCTAGAACTACTCATTGTTCACCACCAAGACGCTTGAAGATAATAACAGACTAGACTCCGGTGGTTTGTTACACGACTTAATTACCTATTATGTGAAAAACTATGAAGGTCAAAGCCCTCGTAATGAGTTTCCGAGTGTGAAACAGGTTAATTAGCGGATATATTATTCGCGTACAGCAGCGTCGATGTTTTGGTCAGGACTCTTTGAATACCGTTACTATTAAGTAGAACATGCGACTCGATGCCACAGCGTTCGTGAAATAATTGTATGGACAATCCTACGTCTATTCGTCAGTGAGCTGTTTTGAGTCATGTGTGAGTTATTTTATCTATATTTTTATTAATAAGATTACCGTCTTGTTATTTAACAATTAGCCTTCGTAAGTAGCTTCGCTCGCGTTTTATGAAGGTAAAAATAGCTTCAGGAATAAATGTAGCTTCGTATTAGTGAAAGTATTTTCAGAATTGGAACATTACTTAGTTATAAAGATTACCGCCTAAATCTAAATTTACAAACCTTACCTCTTTTGAAATAGAATAGAAAATTTGAATAAAGTACAAAGAATTGTACCGATTTTGGATTTTTAGAAGATAAAGACTACCAATAAAACATTAGTTATATCTCCGAACTATTAACCACGTTTTAAATATTTTTTAATTATTATTATTAGTGTTGAGTAATTTCTATTTAGGTAACCTAGTATCAGTTTTCAAGCAGACGGAAACCTTTGACGTGGTTTTTCAACTCTAGTTTAAATATATAATTTTAATAAATGACATAATTATTATTATTGTAATGTGTCTCCACTCAATTAAAATATAGTACGGGAGTTTATTTTAAATAAGATGAAGCCTTCTATCAAGTTTTATAAGTTGCACTATTATAAGGTGTATTTGGTTGTCTGCGTCATCATAATCATTATATTTAAATTGAGCCAATTTTTTTATGATACGAATTACTAGTTATTACTTAGAGGTTATTTTGCCACTAACATGTAATTAAATTCAATAATGGAGCCATTATTGGTATCCGTTCTTCTCAAAATAATTCGCCTTTAATTAACATCGTGCGTAGAAAAAAAATGCAAATGATTTAATTTAAAAGGTCGTTATCTCCAATTTAAATTATGTAGGCAGTAACCGAAAAGACCATTTTCTGTGGTTTCGACCTGTTCTTTAAAAAAATAAACAAACACTCTCAAGTTACCGTTATCGTTAATCGAAAATACTCGAAATATCACAAAAGGAGTATGTCACGTAATTTTCCACAAAGCCACACACACCAGTCAAGGCTTGGGTAATGTGGGCTAAGTCGAAACGTCCTTGAGCATGACGTAAGGCAGTACAGTTAGAGCTCCGCAGGAGTGCCTAGCAGATCCGAGCGGGGGACTATGCCATGACTCATTGTTGCATGATTACATCGCATGACGTTAACGCTTTTAACGGGAGCTTTCCATCTCCACGGTCCGGCACAGGATAACGGGATCACTCCCTTCGATTTCAGTTTCGAACACCTTTCGTTTTCGAGTGTTGTGTCGCGTCCGACCTCCGGCTTGCGTCACCTTGCCCGTGTAATCGGGTTTTAGAAAATGAAATTCAGTGCGCTCGTGTCCTTCTTTATATGGCCAAGTTATGTTCTTTTGAGTCTTTGTCCCGTTTGCGGTTACACTCTTGTGGTGACCGACTCTGTTTACGTCATGTCACTCCAAACAGTTTATGATCGAGGACACAGCTCTTGAATAATAATGCGAGTCGCTTGTATTCCACTTTAAACTTGATAGAGGCAAAATATATGTTTAAATATTTTTCCTTTTAAGAATAAAAGAAGGAAGAGTCTATTTCTAAAATAAAATTAACCTCAGCATTTAGCAATTAAGCCTAAGCGTACCGAATAAAAAAATCTAATTTGCCTCTGGCTAATACGCTGACAAGGATGGAGCTATTAGAAGTCCTAGCAAGAAACCTAGGCCACTCTATTTAATCGCCGGATAATAACAGTCTTTTTCTCATGTAAAAAATATTTGCTAAAGAGGTTTTGTAAATAACACAGTAACATTTCGATTGATGTACGAAAAAATATTTTGATTTGTCTCCTCCTAGGTTAAATTTCCGACCTCCTCTCACCCTTTCTCATTGCCATGGTGACAACCTAAGAACTGTGGGTGCTTCCGTTCACGTAACTGTTTGTAAAGTCTGAAGTGGCACGGGGCTTGTATTGTCCTATAGAACAGGCGTTGTACTTTTAAAAGTTTAGGTATAATTAAAGTAAACACAAGCTTTCATTATTAGTTTACTGATCAACTCTTGAATTGTCCTTATTGTTAATTGTTACCTCTGAAGAGCCCAAAGATGACGGGGGCTATCATGTTTTGTCGCGGAGTTCCTATAGCCACCTTGCAACTGCATTATTAGACGAACTCCATAGTATCATGTAGTAACTTAAAGAGAGGTACTACCATACTATTGTGCAAGCCTGACTTACAGATGACCCAAGCCAAATAACAACACACAGTGATGTAGTTCTGTTCCTGAGTGTAAGTACTGGTTTCCAGCGCTCATTTAGGGATGCGTTTTGAAAGAAACGTTTTTCTATCCCAGGGATAATCCATCTGGCCCTGGTGTAAAAAAATGGGTCGGCAACATGCAAGTGATATCTCTGATATTGCAAGCCTCCAGGTTTTATTAGTACCCGAGAGGCGCAGGTTCCAATTCTTTTTTCACATTGCTTTATTTTTTAAATATACGCAATTAAATTTGCTTCTTCGGCCCCGTTACATAAATGACAGCATCGGTAGTCGAATCGAATAGAATAGAAAGCAACTGTATGGGTCTGATTAATGACAATATAAATTTGACGTTAGTTAACGATATTATATTTACAGAGAGACTGGTCTGTTAAATAGCTTGTCAAAAATGTAAATCCCTGTTTTATTTAATAATGTATATATGTGAAGACAATGGCATTTGCATCGAATATGTAAATATCAGACGACCATGACCACTGACCAGTATTCAATGTCTAACACTTGGGTTCTTAAGGTCTTTTAAATTTCAAATATGAATACACTAGTTACCGCCCAAAGCTTTTCCAGCTCATTCAATCTACAAGAACAGTATTTTACTGGCATAAAAAGATGAATAAAAGTAGCCTATGAGCTATTCCAGCTATTCTATCTCTGTGCCAAATTTCATCCAGATCTGTGACGATCCATCCATCCATCCGAACTATCGCATTTATAATGTTAGTATAGATTTGATTTCCGATATTAATATTCTCAAAATGGCGGATGTGGGCAGTCGGATAAACTAATACAGACAGTAGGTAGTTTTGCCAACGCGAGATCTTGAAGCGAAGTGTCATTCACCTCTTGATGTGATTTAACCACTTATTTTTCTATTTTATTGGCATTCTTATTCGTTCATTTTATACCTACAATGCTTAGTCGATGTTGAAAATCATTAGTCAAATCGGGTTTTGAATTTATAGCTAGATATTGTAGCCAGCTTGGCTTCTTGGCATTTTGTTTCACAATTTTGTTATAGGTAGGTACATATTTTAAAATTTATTTGAGGCACTTAGGTACCTACTAAAATAAGATATTCACATAAATAGTTATAAAAATAAAAGTAAATTAAAGGTATAAATAAAATATCTGATTAAGGTCCCAGTTCTGAGGAAAGGTGCCCAAAAGACTGGCCACATTGCCACGCTGGATCGCAAAGCAGATGCGTTGACCCTTAGGGTCGTAAAGGGTTATATTATTATATAATAACAAAATAATATAAGCCAAGTACATCTCATCATATAACCATATACAGTGAACTACACTGTAGGTTGGGTACCTACACTGTATAGATAAACAAAATAATTAAGTTAGATAGAATACTACTTGGGTGGTAAATAAGCATACGGCCAGCCTAGTGTTATTTCGTTTGCTCTTCTGTAAGGCGGAGATTCGACGGGTTATTATAGAGAAATTCACAAGAAACCGAAGCGAGATGCCAGGGCGGGTCGCTAGACTCGCTAGTTATAAATAAATTACACCCCACAGACACAGAACAAAAATCTTGCTCATCACACAAACATTTGTTCTAGATGAGAACCGAATCCTGTGCAGTAACCCTGATTGGTAGTCCTTTGGCTTACCAATCAGGGTCACTAACCATAAAACTAACTAAAGCTAGTCTCTTTTCTTTTTAGTCTTTTTTTTAAAGACAATGCTCTGTGTCGCGGGGGATTTTACAAACATACAATTAACGTACACAAATTACACCCAGACTCAGAACAATTTAACCCACAACCTCGTGCACAGCAGGCACATACTGCGGCCACTGGACCACCGAGGCAGACAAATAATATAAGCCAAGTACCACTCGTCATATAATGGCTTATATGTTATAAGTCGCTTTAGTATGTCTTTTTTATACTACTTGGGTGGCAAACAAGCATACGGCCCGACTGATGTTAAGCAGTTACCGTAGCCTATGGACGCTTGCATTACCAGAGCCATTTTTTACAACAGGGCTTTTAAATGGGGTATCCCTGGGATAGGAAAACGTTTCTTTCAAAACGCATCCCTAAATGAGAGCTGGAGACTTGTACTCACATACAAGAACACAACTACACCGCTGTGTGTAATTATTTGACTGCGGTCTTCTGTAAGGTTCCCCAGTCGGGCTTGCTCCCTACTCGTATAGTGCCCTACCTCTCTTAAAAATGTAATTTTCTTGTAGTTAAAAGACAATATACTATATTGACACATTGAGTGCGTTTATCCTGCAAGGACAATGTAAAGTGTTAAATAAATATAATATTCTTTTGAATGGTTGCGTAACCCTTTAACCATATCTTATTGATCGCAATAATAGATAATAAGTACAATGAATATAATAGGTACCTATCTCAAAGTGGACCGATGACTTGGTGAATGTCGCAGGCACAAGGCAGTCAATAAATGACGGTAGCTTAGGACCGAATGCTCGGAAAATGCTTGAAAAAGATCTATCTAGTAGTGACGTCTTTGGGCTAAATAGATCAATAGAATATATGTACGTGTTTTGACTGCATCAGCTTTCATGGGACTATACTTATATTTTACAAAGATTGTAACTATCTGGCGATTTAAAAGAGTGGTCAGAGTTTCTTGCTAGTTCTTCTCATGTCTTCACGTCAGCGAACTAGTCATAGGATTTTTTGACATTTTCTTCACGGCTTATTCATAATTTGTGACGTTCATAAGTGTTACTTTTTAACCTAAATGAATTTTGTAGTTTAGAGAAGAATGAAATTTGTGAAACATCATTTTCCACTGCTTTATTGCTGGATACGGTATAATCTGCAGTCTGAATAATATCTTACTCAATCGTGTTTTTAGTGTATTCAAATCAAGATAAACTAAAATGACACAAGTCTGTCGAATACAAAACAGTTTGTCATAGCTTTAACCCATAAAACCTCATTGTCACGCAGCTCATCAACTTACCTCCGCGCTTCTGCGCTGCGCCATTTTCCAAATACGTTTGCGAAAATATTCCGGGAGTAAGAGAGAAAATAATATAGTAACACATGCGAAAGAGTGAGATAGAACGTAGTGTTAGGCTGCGGCGGAGGTCAGGGAACCACAAGTAGGTCGGCTTCATCCTTCCTTAACCGCGTCTAGAGCGCGGTTGTTTCTGAACTTGAACGCGTTCGTAGTTTAAAACACGGTTTTTCAGATAAAGAATTCTGATGTGACTAATGTGAACCACCTACATAATGTTTTTGTTATTCTAATATCTTTTTGTCTATTACCGCAGCTATTATGCATAAATATGTACTATATTTGCAGACCATTTTGTATTAACAGATCATTTTTACTCGGGTATTCAACAAAATTATTTCCTCAAATTCAAATGACGTTTAATGTTTGTTGTAAAGCTTTTAAGTACAGAAGAATAAATTAGAAGTGCCTAATACACAATTTATTAATCCTTTCGTCTTATTAAATCATGTCATGACTGTATTGTAATAAAAAACTTTGGATTCATGCAGCGATGAATGACGCAACTGCCAAAATGGTCAACGGCGGTCATTTCACTTTGGCCAACTTACGTGAGAGTCGGCACTATCGCCTATCTTCTTTCACCCATAGAGAGTGATGATAAGAGGGACAGAGATGGATTACCGACTATCTTTGAGATATTCCCTCAAAGATATACGTGATTATACGGACAGGGCCTCTTGAAACTTGAATCTGTCTATGTACATAATGAAATGGGCTTAAAAATGTTTGCATACTATCTGAGTAGCGAGATTTCTTGCGTAGGAGTTGTTTACATGGGTCGGGATTACTTAATTTACATACATTTTTGTAATCTGTGAGACTGGGCGGTAACTTCATCGATTAGTTATCAAGAACAAGTCTTAATTGCATTAAGAAAAGATAATTATTTGTTGATCATTTATTAAGAGTACGAAGTTACGTAGAGTCGAAACTCAACTCTAATTCAGTACATCAAATATGAATATTTTCATAAAAAATATGGTTCTAAAGTTCGTTGATATCTCACTGATTTTCTTTGATCAAAGAAAATTGGTTGGTAAATTGAAGAGAAAAATGTACTGAACTTTTTTTTATTTATTAGAAAATGTGTGATACAGGGCTTGTTCCCAAGTGCTGGAGTAGCACTTGGGAACAAGCCCTGTATCACACGGGACTTTGCATATATACAATCCATGGCCACAAATTACCCTCAGACTCGGCACAAACATTTATGGACCACTCAAAGTTTTGTCCCGAGTGGAAAACGAACCCATGACCTCCGGCGTAGTAGTCAGAGTCACTAACCACTAAACCGACAGGCCAGTCTTTCATCTTTACCTATTTCAATTAATAAAATGTATATACATAAAGGAGTTTAGTTAATAAATAATTTCAAGATAATATCATACTTTAAAATACATAATCTCGATAAAAGTCCTTGTACTGACTGTAGATTGACTGCATGGTGGTTCACCTCGCCATATACCACTACGTGGCGTATTGTGAGTTCGATTCCCACACGGAAAAATAATTAGTGTCCATATGGATGGACACAAATTATTTGGACACAAAGTAAACCCAGACTTGGGACAACCATTTATGGAAATGGTTGTCCCAAGTCTGTGTTTACTTTGTGTCCATTATTTGTATGTTTGTATAGTCCCCAGCGACACAGGGCTTGCTCCCTAATGCTAAAGGTGTCTTTTTAAAAAAAACAAATAAGTGGGTAAGATTTTGCACTCACTTTTTAAACTTACGCAATTTGATTTGTATAAATTATACACATTTAGTAGGTATCTAGCATTGTTGAAGACTATGAGCTACGGTTAAAATTTACCAATAAGTGGGCAGCTGGTTAGTCGATCACCTCTATTTCATCCAGCTAAATTAAGTCCACTGCTGGACATGATTAAGAGAGGTAGGGCTCTATAATAGCGAGCAAGCCCGACTGGGGAACGACCTCCACCTTACAGAAGACCACAGTCAAACAACTTCACACAGCGGTGTAGTTGTATTGCTGTGAATGCGTTTTGAAAAAAAAAAGGGTTTTCCTATCCCAGGGATAATACACCTTAAAGCCCCGGTGTAAATAAAAAATAGTTTGGCAACACGCAAATGAATCCCAGCTTCCATAGATTACGGAAACTGCTTAACATCAGACGGGTCGTATGCTTTTTTGCCCCCCCAAGTAAGAAGTATATAAAAGAATGAGCCCTAACTTCCACAGCAGGTCCTATCAAATGTTTGGGCTCATCTTGGATATTGAAGCTTGTAGCTTTAATTTCCTATTCGTTTGCGTATTTACCAAGAAAAGTAGAAGTAAAAGTACCAACAAAAAATACGTCCGATTCTATTTTTGACAATATAATATTTTGTCCATTTGAAACACTTTCTTCCCCATTACCATTTAGGATACAGAATGATACAATTCAACCCGTACTAAAATTCTCCTTTGACAAACGAACAATGGGCTACACAAGTTTTCGTTACAGTTACGATGTAAATTGGGTAAACAAAATACATCACTTTTGTGCCCCTTTGTAACAGTTCAGAGGTAATAAATAATAGTGCAATGAAATAGAAAGTCAAAGTAAAAGATTTTTTGCAGCAATTGTTTCAAGGGGTACTTTAAATGTTAAATAATAGGATGAAACCGAAAAGGCCTTCTGTTTGAAACAAATTCTTTACAATAGTAAACAAAAGACGAAATTGCGGTATGTAACTGTATGAACCTTTTTTGTTTCTTTGCAAAGAACTGCAAAAATAACATTTGCGTTATCAGGAAACCGATACAATTAGCTACACTTTCAGTTGTTCTTTTTTTTTCTACGCATTATTTTACGACTGTTGTGTCGAGCCAGGTTTGATACTCGCTGGGGTATTCCGTAAGAGCGAAAACCGAGCGACCGCGAAAACGGAGCAAAATCTGGCTGTCAGATTGAAAATCGGAGCTAAATCTGGCTGTCAGATTGAAAATCAGTATTCCGTAAGAGCGAAAACCGAGCCTTTTTGACGTTTAGCAATCGTGTGTGCCGTCACCGAATGATCACAACTGTCAGTTTGCGATCGCTGTTTCTTAGAGAATCAGCCGGCCGGATTGTGTAACTTGGTATTGGGTTTCTCTATCGAGTAATACTTAGGATATCAGCTCGGAGTCTGAAATTGTATCCAGTTTATGGGCAATAGACTCGTCTTCTGGTAAAAATACGAGCAAGCAATCATACCAAGCAGGAATGAGGTAATACTCAAGAAGGACACAAAAACTTTGTACAACATAGCGGCTTGGCTGAAGACCATGAACGGTAGTAACTAGATGGCTGGTTCGTCCGCAGCCTCTATCTTTTTCTCCCTTTCAGCCGAAAGGCGTCTTTAAAGGCTTATAGGTATTGAGCATCGACATAAGGCTACAGTAATATTATATTTAAAAAACATACTCTACGTGTGTTCTAGTCGTAAAGATAAACATCTCACCAGAAAAGTTTGTGTGATCCATAAATATTTGTTCCAAGACTAAATGTATACCATGCCCGTGAATTCTATGTCTGTTAAGTCCTCTGCGATACTGTGCTTATTCTCTAGTGCGGTAATTGATATTAATCTATAAATCAGAAGCCTATTTTCAGCAGTGGAACGTGTTCCTACTGTGAAACCTAAAACAATGTCGATAAAAAAATCCTTTACAAAGTAACGAAAATTTCATGCGGCCTTCAGTGTCTACAGTGGATAATGACCTTCTACGGTCAAAATACTGGATTAAATGAACATTTCAACAAAGGTCCATAACAAATCTGATCGTAATGGTATGCAGCTTCCGCATCATGGTTACAGTGAAGTACCTCATTGCTAGTCAAAATCACAATGCATATGTCAAACGGACTAAATTTATTGTGTTTTCATCTCAATATGGAAACATTATTCAGTAGATTTGCAGCAGCTGCTGTTTTTTATTCCGTTGCAAAATCGAATATACGCTTATGATGTTTTCTAATCTTGAATAGTTATGTGGTTTGGGTGTACTATGTTTCAGTAAGCGTTTGGTCTTAAGCTGACCTTATTCATCGGCTGCCTAAAACCTTTACCAGGACTTCGTTCATCATGTTGGAGGCCTGCCCACACTGTGTTTTCCAGTTTATGGCCGCCCATTGCGTCTTGATAATGGCAATTTTTTCGAGCTATGTCGGTCACTATGTTACTCAGTAAAAATGCATAGCATTCTAGTGGTAAGAATTTAAAAATTCGGTCCAGTAGTTTTTGCGTTTATTAATTGAAAATAAAAATATAGAACTTTTCTCTTTACATTACCAAGTAGTGTAGATTATAATAATTTAGTACCTAATATAAAATAATTTACCGGAACAAACAATTTTATATATGGTTGTGGAGGGTGTCACACACCTCCAACGCAAAGGGAGCCTCCGACCATGCGAGGCACGATTACCTAGCCTGGTCGAAGCCTGCTTCGGAGCCTTACTCCTTGTGAGAATGAATGGATGTTTGATACTCTTTCAAGTCTACTGAACGGATCTAGATGAAATTTGGCATAGAGATTAGATTATAGTCTGGAGCAGCGAATTGGCTACTTTTTGTCGATAGTCGACATCCACGCAGGCGGAGCCTCTGGCAACAGCTAGTTTACCATATATGTATTATATTTTAAGTAATAAATATTAAATCTGTGGGAAGTCATGCAAAACGTTCGTCAAACATATTGGACACCCGACGCGCGTCAATCAAAAAGAAATTTATTTTCAAAGATTTAATTAAATATAATCAAATTCAGGGGAATGACGGAGACATTTTAAATTTTCATAATTTTATAAATTTATTATTTATTTGAATCGCACTACTAACTTTTCACAATTTAAACGCTTACATAATTCATAAAAAACATACATGTATTATACAAAAACGAATTATGCATACCCACCGTATAATAATTCAAAATTATTTTATACACGAATATGCTCTACAAACGTCATTAGCCTCGGCATAAGTGTAATGGCTTTTGTAACTAGGTCGATAGGACAGAACGACTTCGGCTAACTTCGATCACAGCTAGTTTGACATCGAACGATACAATCCATGGTGACATCATCGAATACATCCGAATACGACTGTTTATCTACATCTACACTCATTATAAAGAGGAAAGATTTGTTTTTTTGTATGTAACGAATAAACTCAAAAACTACTCGACCAATTTTAAAAATTCTTTCACCATTTCAAAGCTACATTATCCGCTGATAATGTAGCTTTGAAATGGTAATAGAATTTTTAAAGCGGGTAACATAGGCTTTATTTTATTGAAAAAAAATTACGAGATAAATACCAGATAAATAACACTTGCGAAGCCGGGACGAGCCACTAGTTAATTATAATAAACTAACTGGTGCCGCGGTTCCGCCCGCGAAAACAAAAACAATTTTTTCTCACGGGGACCATATACTCGTATTATAATTTTCCTGGATAAAAATTACCTGATATGCGCATTTATAAGATTATTTTAATATTTGCAACCCATTATAATATTCCACTGCTGAGAACGAATTTCCTCTTCTTTATCTAGAGAGTTGAGAGGGTTTAGGCCTCAATCCATCTACACTCAATCAATACACGCAGGTCCTGGTGAGTCGACGGATTAAAATATGCCTTTTTAATTTCTTCATGGACATGTGGGTTTCTTCATAATGCGGAATGTTTTCCCGCATCATTACTAGATGATATATTTTCTTCTTCTTCTGGTTTTTTCTTTAAAAGGACAACTTCCACACGAGAGAACAAGCCGTGTGCCGTAGGGCGTTACATTACTCAGACTTGAAGCAACCATTTATGGGTCACATATTTTTTGTCCCGTGTGGTGACCGAACACACTACACGCTGCCCAGTGATAAATGACGAGGTAACCACTAAAGCCACTAAACTAACCGTGCAGTCACATAAGCCACTGAACCATTAGTGAAATTTAGATTGAATGTTGATTAAATTCACACCGCAGCGCAGTTGTACAAGACTGTTATTATTCTACTCGGTTACCATCGATTATAATTTTTCGTTCGTTAATTGCTATGGCAAAAGCGACGGTCACCTCTACGTAAGTATCCCTTAAAACCAGACGCCTTTGCCTTTCTGAATTCGGCCTACGACCCAGTGTAAATGAGCCATAAGACTCCGGTCTAAAAAATATAAGAATTTGAGTAATGCATCAAAGTTCTTAACACATGGAAAGGTAGGAGACGAGTTGATTACACAATGTGACAGTTGTACTTAGCCAACAGCTTAGGAACAATTTATCATGTCACGTTATCCTATCTATTTGCTACTTGACCCATTTTCATGAACCTATATGATAATAATCTGTAATAAAGTACTGTGTGCAGTGGCGACCGTGTCAGTCAAATAAGGCCCCACCGACCCCAAGATGGGAGCGGCGATTTATACAGCAAGAAATTGAGAAGATGGCGGGCTTCAAAAGAGTTCTCAGTCTAGCAGTGGACTGTCATAAGTTGATAATGATAATTATGCCACAGTGGTATACCAATAACCAAAGTATATAGAAGTAACTACTTACAATTTCGTGAACACGAAAATGTCAATAGGTAATGTTTAATCAGATGATAGTAATATTGGACAATCACATCACGTCCTCTCTACGAAGTGACAAATATTTAAAAAGTCGAAAACAAAAGGCTACGCACGTATTTTAAATTGAAATATTTTAAAAAAGAACATGGTATGTTTATTTAAATATACCTACATATCTTATACAATTTTCTTAATAATCATTTCAGCACGTACCGTTAGATATGAAAATATACGATTTCATTGAATATGTGACAAAATTTTACATAAAGTTATGATAAATGAAAAATTGGAAATATTTAAATAACTTTTGTTTGATTATATGAATGGCGTAGTAGTTTAATTCTATGATGATGAATTGTTTCCGATCATAATATGGAACAATATGTTATCAACAAGCTTTTCTTTTTCTTACAAAAGACAATTGCAAGAATTCACGGAAGCTTTTTCACATATACAATTGCTGGACATACATTATACCCAGACTCGGAACAACATTTTGTGAAGCACACGAATGATTGTCCCATGTGAGGGGTAGGGGGAAGGGCAGGTCAAACCCAAAACACTTAGCTCAATGGTCACTTAACCAATCATGCAGTCATCGATCATCATTCGGGTCTGGTTACAATTTTAACCAGACCCGAATGATGATCGATGGATGGATTTTGTCTCTACTTAATTATATTAATTAGGTTTAACGTAGTACGTAAGCTAAGTCAAATATATTATAGTGATTATTCCCTTTAATAATCGAAAGTTAAATATGTTTCTTTTTCCTTTAATTAGTATAATTTTAGCTTTTATCGCCTTGCAATACAGGTTTGTCCTAGTACAGGCACCCTAAAATTGTAGTACATTTATTTATTTATAAGCCTTATGTTATAATCTGTAGCAACTTACATTATGAATAAATGATTTGATTTGAATTTAAAATTTTGATATTTTATTTTTCCTTAATTCAATCCTACTTATATTATAAATGCCAAAGTAAGTGTATGTGTACGTTTGTTACTACGTATCATCATTTCTAATGCACCGATTTTGATAATATTTGGAATAAAAGTATAATAAATAAATAATTCCTTTGTTTTAATACACTTTTGCGTTCACATTTGTTCATAATGAATTGCATTGATATAAAAATAAAAGTGTAAGAATATCCAAGTATTGCATGACGATAGTAGTTATCGGTGTATCATTCAGATTCTCATTACCATTACACACGTAACTTCACAGTTGGTTCTCACGACTGCTGTAACTATATTCGAAGCACGCGCGTGGTGTCTTCGAATGCCAGGACGAGACAATGCCGAATTGATAAGTAACTGTACTTACCGCCAAATATCAAGTCGATATAACGCCGTGACCGTGCCATGAAGTAGCAAGGACAATTATGTATTTTGAGGACGAATCTAATCTAACGTACAATTCTTGTACTTATATATTTCGTGTGTCTCGAAAAACAGCTTTATCGATCTAGGTCTAATTTTAGTACTTTGATAAAGTTTTCTTTTTATGTTTGGCTATTTACCTACCAAATAACTACAGACAGCAGTGTAGTTGTGTACCTGTATGTGAGTACCTACAGGTCTACAGCGCATTTTGAAAGAACTGTTTTTCTAGCCCAGAAATACTTTATCTTAAAGCCCTGGTGTAAAAAAATGTGTCGGCAACACGCAAGTTATACCTCTGGCGGGTATTGCAAGCGTCCATAGGCTACGGTAACTGCTTACCATCAGGTTAGCTGTACGCATCACAAGCAACATGAAAATCAAGGACATTGCAACAAAAAATAACAAAACAGGATTTTTTAAGTCAATCGTCGTCCGATCTATCGGTCGGAGCGTCCCACCTTACCTACATTAATACTAAATCATGGCCTCCACTCTAGGACTCGTTGGCAATAATAAAACGAACAATAAGCAAAGATGCTATAAAAATAAGTTTAACATTTTCTTTTTAAATGTCAAGCAGGTACCAGAATCAGTATCTCGCCAAGAAAATCAAGCTATTTTAAGAGACAACGCTGATGCATTGTATAATGGGTACACCTGTTTATAAAGTCTTATCTTGAACTAAAATGTGGTTAATGGAATGCCTGTTTATTTTACACGAAGGTAAGGTAATTTTCACTCAGCACGAAGACTTTACCTTTTTTTTTCTTCGTATTTTCTATCTTTTATTAGTAAAAGAGGTAGGGCACCATATTAACAAACAAGCACGGCTGGGGAGAGATCTACACCTTATAGAAGACCACAGCAAAATAACTATACACAGCGGTGTAGTTGTGTTTTTCACCAGGGCTTTAGATGGATTTATCCCTGGGATAGGAATACGTTTCTTTCAAAACGGTATCAATAAATGAGAACTAGAAACCTGTACTCACACATAGGAACGCAACTTCAACGCTCTGAGTAGTTATTTGGCTGTGGGCTTCTGTAAGGTGGAGGTCCTTCCCCAGTCGGACTCGCTCTCTAGTATGGTGCCCTACCTCTCTTATTGATATTTATCCATGGATCATGTTAAATCTTGCGTTGGTATACCATATATCGTGTTTAATAAATAAATAAATAAACATTCCATCTCATTCAACAGTGAAGGAAAACATCGTGAGGAAACCCACATATCTTAGGAGAAATTCTAAAGACATGTCTGATTCACACACCCGATTTAGGCTAGCGTGTGGGAATTAAAGCCTGAACCCTCTCTCTTGGTAGAAGAGAGAAGACCCGTGCCCACATATATATGGGTTGCTATTAAGCATTCTATATGCAGTCGAGCCAACTAGGCCGATCCGACCTACATACATTTTGCATATTCATTCATTACTCTGTCCACATTTTGCAGCGAAACGGTCAGAAAATTAACTGTTCAGTATGTAGCTAATAAAACTACTACTGTAATGGACGGTGTAATCTTTAGACATATCAATTAAGGCTTGACCTATCTTTATACTCTATCAGTGGCTACCGTAAACCTTCTGTGAGTTATTAAATTCAGCTGAATACGTTATTCATCATCTAGGAAGGCAGTTAAGTTGCTTTATGCGTGTGATTTAATAGTTAATGGTTACTGTAATCTGAATGACGTGTCGGTTTTATGGTCGTTGAGTGTTATTGTTGATCGCAAAGTCTCAGGTTCGATGCCCGGGTAGGACCAAAAATGGAAGTTGGGTTTTTCTGTCAAGAAGTTCTCAATCTCCTGAAATTTGATGAAAGAAAAAAAGAAAGAAAAAACATTTATTTGGTGCAACAAACACAAACAAGAAGGCAATATACAAAAAACAAAACAAAAGTGACAAATAAAATAAGAAGCCGGTTCCTGTGTGTGCTCTGTCACACCAAAAGCGATGCTCCCTCCATGCTTTAACGATGTTAACGATTTTAACGAAGTTTTAACGATTTTACGTACTTTCTAAGAAGTACGTAAAATCGTTAAAACTGCGCCAAAATTTTGTCCAGTTGTCACATGAGACTATTAGAGAAAGGAAACGACGAGATCACCTAATGATATTCTTCTTCTTATCGTTTGATCGGCCTACCTGGTGAAAGAGTTAAATCGTCCTATCCAACTAATATTATAAACGCGAAAGTTTGTAAGAATATATGGATGTTTATTCGAAACTCTTTCACGCAAAAACTACTAAACGAATCTGGATCAAATTTAGCATAGAGATAGATTATAGTCTGAAAGAACACATAGGCTACTTTTTATCCCGGAAAAAACTCTGTTTCCGAGGGGAAGTACGCGCTGGCGAAGCCGCGGGCGGAAGCATAGTAATATATTATTATAGACCTTAGTCGTGATTTAACGATTGTTAACAGTCGGGACCGAGTTTTAACATGCCATGGAACAAGAAGACCCTCACATGTAATACCACTACTCGATCACCCATCTATTCATCATCATCATCTCAGCCGTCCACTGCTGGACATAGGCCTCTCCCAAGGTTTTCCACAACTCTCGATCCTGAGCCGACCTTGTCCATCGGTTGCCCGCAACCTTTACCAGGTCGTTGGTCCGCTTTGTTGGAGGCCTGCCCACGCTTCGTCTTCCAGTTCGTGGTCGCCACTCACCCATCTATTGGGTTAAGTTAATGTAGAAACATAAAATACTTAATATTTCATATTTTTCTAAACGCATCGTCAGTACTAAAAATGCATAATATTTTTACCGTTTTCATATGCAACTCTAATACAGTCTAGAATAACTATTAAGATGTTAATCTAACAAAATTTCAAAGAAAATTACGTTGGAACAGAGCTAGATATAATGTAATGTAGCGGTACTGGTATAACTGGCCGTAGACTTGAACTACAAGACTCTTATCTTTCAGTTCGGAGACATGTTATAAATAGACGAAGTAGACTCACGAACCTCGATTAATTGGCCATCAAGTATAAGAATAATTAGATATCTATGCACCGGAAATTATGCAATAGACGATTCGTTTTGAGAGGAAATTGATATTATCTTGACGCTCTTTTCCGTTTCCTCTGTATCTTCATGAGACTGTGTATATTACTAAGAATGGATCGAAGATACTGTGTATAATATTGGTTGGTACTAGGCTTTTCTGATGGTAAGCATCTATTGTAAATTATGGGTCATTTAAAACATTAAAATTAATTAATTTACGATAAAACTCCATATACTTTCTGTGCACTAAATAAAAAAACATAATTAATAAAATTTTAATTGAATAAATTGTTTGTATATGTAATGTAATATTATAACTTTAAAAAAAAGTTATATAATTACTAATTAAATTTATAATTATAAACAAAGGTTTTTAGGAATTTCAACTTAAAATTACATTAAATATACTTTTGAGTGGGTTATGTTTTTATTTTTGGATTGTCACAGAGCTACCAATTTCTCAAACTATTGTTGGGACTTCAGATTTTCCAATAAAAGTCTAGTTGTTTGAGAATAATTTGGTATTAAATAAATATTACTCTCAATTCACAATTAGTGGTTCTTACCGAACTGAACGTGAACTAGCAAATCCCCAAAACAATCAATTCGGCTCATGTTCGTACTTAAAAAATATTTTTATCGCCTACCAAATTTCACGACGTTCTGATCACCAATTACTGAGTTGTCGTCGAACAAACATTTATAATACATGCCATGCAAACGCCGCGCCGGTCCGTGTGGTGACGGATTAAGAATACAAATATCACCACCCCTTTCCATCCCGAGGGTGTCGTAAGAGTCGACTAAGGGAGTAAGTCAGGCAGACGATATCCACTGCACGAGGGGGAAGACTCGAAACAAAACCCGATCTATACCAACCCGTCTGGCCAGCGTGGAATAGTAGGCTAATATTCCGCCAAGTGTATGGAGAATACCCGTGCTCAACAATGGGAAGTTTATGGGTTGAGATGATGCAAACGCCAGACTGTTCCAATAGACTCGGAGCGACCACAATTCATTGCGGAGAAGTGGAGAAGGATGTGAATAAAATTAACCAGCTTGTAAGGAAGCACAATATCTATATACATCTTAATAAGAAAAACAATACTTTAAAAGTAATACTAAAACAAAACCTTCACAGACATCCATAAAACCAGTACGATTGCTCACATGACCTACGATTGTACGATATAAACCATACTTACAAGGTTACTGCAAATATTTTAATGTAAATGAGAACATTTTGGTCATTTTTTGTTAGGCTCCAGCTAAGTTGACGTCAGCAAACAGTCTAACAGGCTATGCGTATTTATCAGCATTGTAATAACATAATATTATATTCTGCAGAAATTCAGAATACTAGACGTGACCAGTGTGAATACTTCGTAGCGATAGTCAACAGATGGCATTGTTAGTTTCCATCATTTATGGCAATACCTATTATTTTAAAACATCATATGTCTTTATGTGGTATTTTTCGTCAATAATGGCAAATTTAAGCTTTAAAATGGTGTTTGAATCATTACATTTAATAAAATATTATTTAGGCTGAAGTTATATATTCCGGCAAAAAAAAACTTCGAAAAATAAATACATCATTAAATTGAGACATGGACCTATAAACAATTGATATGAATTATGTTAACAAAATAACTATAAATATAGTCATTATGTAAGGAGGAGTACCGTGCCCAGCAGTGGGACGTTTATGGGTTAAGAAGATGATGATGTAATAAATCCGCCGCCACCTCCGAATGTCCCCATTATTAAGGTGTGTCCAAACATAAAGCGGCAACAGTGCGCGGCAGACGCACACTACCTACTAATAGACACTTTTGTTAGCACCGCGTGTTGATGCCGCGGTCTTGCCGCTTAATTTGGATACACGTTATCACAAATCACAGCTACTTATTTAAACTATTTCCGACTGATGCAAAATGTCTTATATTAACAAAATGCCATATTGTAGTGTGTGTATGTATGTATGTGTGGCAATACAAAAAACGAACGAACTTCTAGTTCATAACTTTTTAATCATACCACGCGCCTTGTCTTTTTCGGTCCGGAAGTATATAACGTATTTAGACAAATGTCTATTTATAATTAGGTAAAGACAGCTTACGATAAATCTATATGTAGATTCAATATACAATAGAATGTTGCTTCATTTACGCTTAAGTTGATTAGTTTGCTTCATTAAATGTTTACCACAGGAAAACGGTAAAACACTCTACGTCAGACACTCAATAGGAAAAATATACGTTAAACGGTATCTTAGAAAAACAGCTGTGATCGATAGGCAGACGTGCGAATGTCCTTGTACTTGTAGGTATAGCTCGAGCAAAGCGGTTTTCCGTTTTCCTTTAGAGGCAGAAGGTAGTAGTCAAACGACACAAACAGTTTAGTATAATGGTTGGATCAACACATCAAGTTTTTTCTTTGTTTTTATATTGACCTTTAAAACAAAACGTGTGACTAAATGTTGGCTTTGTTGAATTCCTTACACAAGAAAGATTAATTGTATAGGTACTAGAGGTCCTATAGCGATCAAAATTCGACCGCATTTTGTTTTTTATTTATATTCTTTTTTTATTTTAGCTTTGCAGGGTCTTTCTTTACATATATTAACTTTAACGATGCAAAGTTTTTTCTTCACGTACCTATGTATATTGATTTCGTGTAGTTGTGGTACTGTGCATGAGTATAAGTCTTCAGAGCTCATTCAGGGATGTGATTGATTCTTATCAGAGAATCCAAGGGTATAAAACAAAAAAAACTTTAGTGTTAAAAGTTTAGGCGTCTGCAACGATTGTTAAGCTATGGTAACTGCTTACCATCACGGGATCCGTATATTTGTTTGCCACCTCAACAACAAAGATCCTATTCCAGATAAGAAACATAAAAATAAAATAACAGTTTCTTTATAAACAATAAAATATAAAAATTCTTACTACTACATTATTAGCAATGTATACAGTATTTTGCGCAGTTATCGCAAGAAGTTACAAGGTACTTAGAAACACTGCTTTATTAAATTTTCTTGTTACTTTTTTATATGTTATATGTAAGAAAAAGCCATTATCTCTATTTGTAGATGTTGAAGATACGCTATTTTCTTAGTAATCTGTACGTAATCTCTGATTGGAGGTCCCGTTGGGCGACATCCCGTCGCGGTGCGATACCTCACTACTGCGTAACTACCATATAATGCGTCTAGCTTTGCGACAAAGTTTTAAACACTTATGTGAGCAATGAGAAGAACTGTACATTAAAAGTAATGTTCTCTGAATGTTTGTGTAAATTGCCGAGATTTTACTACTATGTATTCATCTTAGTTGGGTAAATTCTGTATCTATGTAAGTACTCATCAATAATGTAATGTAAATTGTTGATGTCCTCGGCTTTGTCCACGTGGATGTAGTTTATTTAAATGAATATTGTTTTGTCTAGGATACAATCTAGTCCATTCAGCGATTTTTACGTAAGGGTAACAAACAGACAGACGGAGTTACTTTCACATTTATAATATTAATTATGGATGAAACAACAAAAACAAAAAGTCATGTAAGGCAAAATGAATGAGCTGTATTACAAAGTATAAGAACATATTGAATCACGAAATTCTAGATCGAAATATGATATAATTACCAAGGTAAGATGACGGAAGGTATATACATATATTAAAACTGTAGATATTATTAACTTTTTTTTACTTGGGTGGCCAAAAAAACATGACGATGATGATGATGTTTAGCCGCCACCGCAGCCCATAGACGCCTGCATCACAAGAGGTAGGTACTTACGTGTTGCCATTACATTCTTTTTACACCAGGTCTTTAAGAACAGAGGCCTAAATATGGGCGATCTAAATTACTCTGTCACCAGGTTGACCACTAACTAAACGATAACAAGAAGATAGTATTGTAGTTATATTTGGTTTTTGATAGGCCGGTTGTTCTAGTAGTTAATTACTCTTACTACGCCCGCCGGTGCCTACATTTGAGACACCCATACACATTGGTAATATTTGAGATATAGTTTTTCTTAGGTGTATTTTTGTGAGTAATGTTTCTCTCATCTATTTCTTTCTGTATTTCTTTACATCTCTGCTTACCCCCTTTGGAAGGCTAGATGCAAACTCATGTTATTGATTAACATAACGGAAAATCAAATAAGCCGTCTATGACTCGTGCACCTAAATGGGTAATGCCCCAGTAGCGTTATGATTAAGTTTATCGTTTTAAAAATTTAATTTATTTAGGTTTTTATCAATACAAGGATAAAATCTATACTATTATAGTCTGGGAGCACGGCAAATTTTTATCCGTAAAAAATAACGCATTGTTTAAATTGGATTTTCGACTTACAAGAAATACGGATGTTTATTGGAAGTAAAATATTTTCCTTACGTTACGACGTAAGGGAAGCCACGTTTAGACCCATTGTCTTTTATGGTTGACTGCCTTGGTGGTCCAGTGGCCGCAGTAAGCGCCTGCCGTGCACAAGGTTGAGAGTTCGATTCCCACATAGGACAAAACTTTGTGTGACCCACAAAGAGTTGTTCTGAGTCTGGGTGTAAATTGTGTCCGTTAATTGTATGTCTGTAAAGTCCCCTGTGATGCAGAGCATGTTTTCTAGTACGTGAGTTATCAAAAACAGAAAAAAATATTTAACATATAGTTAAGAGACTCTTCTCTAAATATCATATTAAAATATCTTGACATTATACTCCAATAAAATCATAACAGTTTAAAAATAAAGCAACACAAGTGCAGCGCATAAAAAGCGTGGATCCTCGTTAAACTGCGCATAGCGGTGCGCAGTGCGCGGCCGCGGCGGCGGCGCGAGCGCATAACGGCGCGACACATAACGCGTTATGTCACACGGCCTTGGCCTAGCGTTCGTTACAACACAACCAACGGACCGCCTTCGTTCAGAATAGATATGCCGTTTTGTTTCCCATACTGCTTTCAAGGTCGATTTTATCAAGGTTTCGGTATTACTTTTATATGACATACCTACTTGTTGAGGAATATTAAACATTTTGTTATAAGTCTTGATAAAGTACTCGATAACTATTATTTTACTTAATCGATGGTGAATTACGGTTCTTCTTCAATCGATTGTAAATAATCTCGTAGTTATTTTTCGATATAAAAAGATGTAAGACTTTGTGTAACTGAGCAACCCTCATAACAAGGGAAAAGCCTCTATCTTTCAGAATAACGATATATAATTATGTACTTGTATTACTCTAAGACTCCAGTGCTTTTTTAAGAAAAATGTTTAAAAAAGTAAGGTACCATACAAACGAGCAAGCCCGACTAGAAAAGGAGCTACACTTTGCTATTTGGCTTAATAACTAGGTACCTACACACAGTGTTGTCGTTGTGTTTCTTCTCGTGTTTATAGGACCTCAGTGCTTATTTAATTATTAGCTATTTCTGTCCCACTGCAGGACAAAGGCCTCCCTTTCATTCTTCCATTGGTCACGGTCGAGACCTCTCACTTGCCAGTCAGCACAGTAGGAGTCAATTAGCTTGACTCCTGCCCCATCCCGCCATCTTTTCCTGGGCCTGCTTATTTAAGGAAAATATATTTAAAATTTTCCTTTCGCATTACTTTGTTGTAATGCTCCTGATATTGCAAGCGTCCATAGGCTACTGTAACTGCTTACAATGCGCGATGTTAAAAATACATAATAATATAAAACTTGGTACGTTTTTATTACCTTAGTGACAAAACAATAATTCCATACTAATTATAAATAAATATTAGCTATAAATATACAAAAAGGCAATCAAATTAGCATAGAAAATAGATTGCCGAAGAATCAACTATATAACGCTGGTAAATTCAGAACACATGTGTTAATAAGAATGATTGGTCATCACTCAATCATTTGCCTACGCAAATACATATATTATGCGAACAGAATCCACCGCCAAGATACCCGTTGCAGCTGTGCAAATTAGAAACATATTATCTGCAGCAATAAATTGTGTAACGGTTTACTTAAATAATTCATTAACTGAAGATCTATTTTTCAAATGTAAAGCGTTTGAATGTATTATCGTAAATGTTGATTAGTAGAAGTACATTTTCATTAGCAGCAGAATCAATATTATATAATATATAATATAATATTTTCGGGTCAACTCACACATCGCTATCTGATCGCAAACTAGGCAGAGCCTGTACTATGGTAACCAGACAACTGATAAACATACTTATATGTATATGTATTTCTAAATACATACATATTATAGATAAATTACACCCAGACACAGAACAAACATTAGTGCTCATCACACAAAGATTTGTCCTGGTTGGGAATCGAACCCACGACCTCCGGCGTAGCAGTCAGAGTCACTAACCACTAGATCAACAGGCCAGTCAATGTGACCGATATAGAAGGTTTGCCTCTCTTTAGAGGCAATAGGCACGACACACAGCTTGCATAAAAATTGCTGACGCAGCAAAAAGGTTCTGGAGTGGCCAGGCTTCCAACAAGGTAGAGCTACGTGCTGATGTAGGTTGGCAGCGGATGGGCAAAAGCAACTCAGTACTGGTTAGGTTATAAAAATTTTAGATAAGGAACTATGATCAGCGGTAGACGTATTTTGCTGAGTAGAAAAAGACGTTTAAACGGACACATCAACTACAAAGTACATAGAAATAGACTTTCAAACTTTGCATCAATTAATCAGGTCAGTCTATATATACACACATTAAGAGAGGTAGTGCAGCATACTAGCAAGCAAGCCCGACTGGAGACAGACCTTTACCTTACAGAAGACCACAGCCAAATAATCACACACAGCGGTGTAGTTGTGTTCCTGTGTGTGAGTACAGGCCTCCAGTGAGCATTTAGGAATACGTTTTGAAATAAACGTATTCCTATCCCAGGGATAATCCATCTTAAAGCCCTGGGATAAAAAATGGGTTGGCAACACGCATGTGATACCTCGGGTATTACAATCGTCCATAGGCTACGGTAACTGCGGCGGGTCGTAAGCTTGTTTGCCACCCAAGTCAGTGAAAAAAATATATTTCTGCCCCTGGCTCCGAGACTCAAACCCAGAATCTCTGCACTGCTGTTGTATCTGCACTGCTGTTGTAGTCATTGCTTATACCACGTACAACTGGAAAATGTTTCTGAAGTTGTGGAAAATCTTAATCACCACCAATTATAAAAACAACATAAAACATTTACTATCGTTTTTTTACACTATATAAGCTACTACGAGTATGTACTGCGTCATATTTATTATGTGACTCATATATTTAGTTAGTATAATTGACGATTTCCTTCCCGTGAAACATCAACAACGTAATGTTTTATAAAGCCTGCGTATATAAAAATCATTTAGAATCTTACTTACTATGACTAATCTATTTTATTTTTAATCGACTCAAGACACTCTTTAATCGCCAGATAGTTACAATCTTTTTAAAATTACAATTATGGTAGCTTGCAAACTGATGCAGTTAAAACATGATACTTACTCTATTGATAAATCTAGCCGCCCGCCACGGCTTCCCATGATTGGTGTTTTCCGGGATCCTGTAATGTTCTTGTCAATAAAATATACCCTGTGATACTTACAAATAACGTGACTTTCTAGTAAAAGAATTTTCAAAATAGGTTCAGTAGTTCCAGAGATTAGCTCCTACAATGTCACAAAGTAACAAACTTTACCTCTTTAACTAATAAAAGCTTTTAACATGCCTTCCGAAGCACAAAGACGTTTTGATTAAATACCCGCGCCCTTCGTAGCTGGGCAGGTAGATAATAGGCTGATTGTTTTCTACTAAATAGGTTTAATAAGCTTGACATTTTGCAGACAGAGCGGTATCTTATACAGTATAGTGATCTGTTATACAGGAAAAATACTTATCAGTTCGATAAAGGAAAATATCTTGCGAAAATATAATAAAGAAATACCTACAACTTTGATACAACACGTTTTCATATAAAAGTATATCGACTTGAACTAGCCTAGAATTGTGTCCGAGGTCAAACGGCTAAAATTACTTTTTCATTGCTGCAAATGACGGTGTGGTCCAAATATTTTACCTGCGGCTGCAATATTTGGACAAATAAATTAATGATATCAGTTGTGTTTCTGTGTCTTGATACACATCAAGGTATTTATGTAGATGGCTGTGTCTAAATACTCTCAAGTTATGTAGTTAGCTATATCCAGGCATAATTAATAGACGGCCATCTAATTCCAAAATAGACAAAACATGTACTTTGACTTCCACAAAGGAGGAGGTTATATATTCGTCTGTATGTATGTTTTTTTTCCTTCTCATATGTATACCGAACTCACTGGCGACACCAGTCAATTGTAAACCGATCCGATCTCGAGGTGGTCCCATATTATTTTTATTAGGATTAGAGCTTGGTTTATAATACAAAAAGAAACTTCTCGGTACAAAAAAAAACAGCCTGCCTACTGAAAGTATGAAATACAAAATTTACACATACTATTTTCCAATACATTTTTCTTTTAAAATATGTGAATATTGTATATTCTACTTTAACAAAAATGTTACGGGTTTCATCATTATCATCTCAGCCAAAAGACGTCCACTGCTGGACATAGGCCTCCCCCAATGTTACGGGTTTACTAATTTGTATTATACAAAGAAATAAAGACATTACTCAGTGTCTGTTATGGCTACAATAAGTACAAGAACATTACTTAATCGATTCATGAGTAATAAACGATGTTCTATAGAAGTTAATTGAGGCACGATTAACTTAGCGGCGAAGTTTATTATTGCGCTGAAGCAACCGATCTCCTATAAAGCAGATAACTGTAGGAACTCTATTTACCCACAAGTTTATTTTATAATCCCAGGCCTTAGCAAAACAAGGTTTACTTTATAGATTACTAGATAGAATATTGTTTTTGTACACAAAATAAATAATACAGAAGGTTTGTAACAAATTGAAACTTAGAAGCTTTACAATGACAATGGATAGCCTTATAAAAGCGTATTTTTATAAGGGTATCCATTGTCATTGTAAAGCTTCTAAAAATCCATCCATCTAATGGTTTTCTGTAAGAACAGAAAACCGTTGGATGGATGGATTTTGTTTTATCAACTATAAGTTGGCATAAACATAATTAAAATATGATTAACTTTTTTGTATATAGAGGAAGGTGATTTTATTATTTGAATATTTTATGAGATCATTTTCTCATAAAATATTATTATTATTACTATACTACCAAGATGGCAAACAAGCATACTGCCTGCCGAAGGTAAGCAGTTACCGTAGCCTATGGGCGCTTGCAACGCCGCCAGGGGTGTCACTCGCGCTCATTATTATTATATTATACTCGCACGAGTATAATATAATAATAATAGTCTCCAACTCGTACCTATGTAAAACTAAAAGTGACTACTTAGTATCTATTTACACGCTAGTGACATATTGGGCCCAGTGTCCTGAAATGTAAATATATTTTGATATAAAACTAAGGTATCGTTTCAAAGATTTGAATAGAGTAGTAGTAGTCGTGGTCTGATTCAATTCAGGTATGCTACTAATTATTACCTTCCATCTTTAGCAGACGGTCACGGGTCTGTTACAAAAATGTACCTAATTTAGAAACAATTATGAACTACACAACTAAATTATATGTATATTTGTTAGGTAACCAAAATGAAACTAAATTGAATTTCGATAAGGCAACATGTATCAAAGTTGTACCGTAAATAATAGAGACTATTAAAACTCAACGTCAATTAAATTATCACTGATTAAATGTAAATTTATTTGTATTTGATACGCATTAAACAAATTACTTTCACATAAAACATGGTATGCAAAATCGTTACTAATAGCAATAATTTACTACATGGGACCGATAGATGGCGTTCCCAACTAACAACTTACTTGCTATATTGATAAGGCCTCAAAATTAGTTAATTGTGAGTAAAAAAAAAATAAGAAAATCGTAATAAGAAATCCCGACTGAGAAAAGACCTCCACCTTACATAAGACCACAGCCAAATAACTACACACCGTAGTATAGTTGTGTCCCTGTGCATGAATCTAGATCTTCAATGGTAATTTGGCAAAGGAAATTGTTAAACTTGTTTTAAAATAAAGTTTTCATTATCATAACTCATAATAAAATCCTTACTCATAACACAAAACGCAAAAAAAATACTCCTGGTATTGCTAGCGTAAAAGTAGGCTATGGTAACTGCATACAGGCCGTACGCTTGTTTATCAAATTTAGATCAAGTGCTCGAGAACGCCATTAATGAACTTCAAACTCAAGGTTAGCTTTTGTGCAAAATTGTTTGTAAGAACGCCTCTGCACACGTGTTTTGAATGGCAACAAAAACAGCCTGATGGATTGCTGACAAATCGTATCCCGTGAGTGGACTTGCCTTTATCTCCGTGTCTCAAACGGGGTCACAGCACTCGAGTAATTACAGCTTATTTATAAAACTCGGGCCAGTCATTCGTTGTAAATAAAAGCATTCCAAATTGTTGGTACTGTGAAGTCCATGTCCATTAGTCAGTTTGAACGGTTGATGGTTAAAAATAAAACGCAGAATTCGAAAAATCGGTAATTTTAGCTAAAGGCCGTTTGCTGGGTAAAGGATTTCCACAACTTTCGGACTGAGCTAGCCTTGTCTTCATGCAACATCAGCATCAGAGCCCCCGATGGTTCACCCTGTTGAAGACCTATCTTGTAGTTGCTATTGCCGCAGGTTATTAATATATTTGATAACAATGCGTGTCATAAGCTTATACTTTAAAAAACGAATAAAGTTGAAAACACTTCGAAAAAAAGACATAAGTACATAATAATCATGTCTTTTATTTCTTTTTTGCTTAGTGCAATTCTCATTTTCTTATTTAGTACATTACACCCATGTGTGCGAAGCTGGGGCAGATCGCAAGTAATTCATTTTTATAAAAGTTAAAATTAATTAGGAAACTTCATGTTACCCCATCACGCATCATTGCAGGATGTGTTGCTAATGCAATTGTTTAGCAGCTGTCAATTTTACAAGATTCAAATATAATCAGAGTATTTTTTATAATAATGAGGTGGAAAACAAGCACACGGCTCGCCTTATAGTAAGCAGTTACCGTAGCCTATAGACACTTGCAATCCTAGATTAATTTGACTGGCCTGTTGGTCTAGTGGTTAGTGACTCTGACTACTACGCCGGAGGTCGTGGGTTCGATTCCCACCCAGGACAAATCTTTGTGTGATGAGCATGAATGTTTGTTCTGTGTCTGGGTGTAATTTATCTATAATATATATGTATTTAGAAACATATATATGTATGTTTATCAGTTGTCTGGTTACCATAGTACAGGCTCTGCCTAGTTTGGGATCAGATAGCGATGTGTGAGTTGTCACGAAAATATTATATTATATATTATAATTACAGCATATAGTATTTGCTACATTTGCCGCACGCAGTATATACTAATACTAGAGGTATTACTTGCGTGTTGCAGACCTATTTCTTTTTTACACCAGGGCTTTTAGACGTAGTATCCCAGGGATAAGGACGTTTAATTTAAAACGCATCTCATAAAGAGAGAGAGAAGAGAGAGAGAAGAGAGAGAGAGCTCTGAAAACCTGTACTTAAACACAACTATACCGCTGTGTGTAGATATTTGGCTGTGGTCTTCGTTAAGGTGGAGGTCTTTCCACAGACGGGCTTGGTCGCTTTTATACCTCTCTTACTCCACTCGTAAAGCTTTTTCTTACTAAGAGTACCCTTATCCGTGTAATGTATCCCTCTGTCCTTAAACGAAAACAAATAGTTTGTTTCAAATAAAATCCAACAAAAAGGCACAGGAAATTTCTTAAATCATCATCATAGCTAAAAGACGTCCACTGCTGGATATAGATCTTATCCAAGGATTAAGAAATATTTATTCCTTTAATATTTCTTTACAATTATCTAAAACATGAAAATCAGTACCACAAAGCTGTTGTCGCTTTAAAATGTCACTATTTGATACTTTTAAATCAATTTCTGCGGTGATATTTCATTTCCTAATCCGATTTGTGGTCAATTTAGTCAATAAAACTCAGGTGAACAGCCATCATGCTCAGAAATATAAATAACTGTTGTTCAAAGGGACTCTAAGAACTTACCTACATACGAGTACAAAAGACATAAACGCGGACTCTTTTTTGGGTGATTTCTATCCTACTATCTCACACTTGGTTTTTATAACTCGGATTCTGTTATTTGTCATTTGAATTAAGGAAAACAACGTAAACTATTTAGTTATTACTTATATATACTAAACTATGATTTGATCATTTTTCTTACAAAAGATTTTTAAATGCAAATTTCTGAAAATGAAATGAGAATTGCCTTGCAAAGCGTATCATCATCTCAGCCAAAAGACTTCTACTCTTGTGCTAATCCTTGTTTTGCCGGACAAAAACGTCCCTGGCTTATATCCAGCAAAGCATGGATTTCCATAGCAAATGATCTTGAAAGACTTTATCCATCAGCTGCCCGCAACCTTCACCAGATCGTCGGTCTACTATGTTGGAGGCCTGCCCTGATAATAAAAATATTTCTAGTCGAACTCCAAGAAGTCTCAAAACATTATAATAGCCGGCAAATATCTTGATAAATGTGAAAAAGCGTTTTTAGTTCTCTTTGATGGTACTGGTATATGCGGAGCGCGATAATGAACCAATCACAGAATTGAAGGATTCGCGTCATTGGTTAATACTGTCGAACTATGCACCTTGCAATACGACTGCATCACTGTACATGCGCAAATTACGCCGACTTTTGTTCAAGGTGTTTGCCAGCTACTATACGAAGTATTTCTAAGTATTTTAGTTTTTTAATTTGACGTGTTAACTAAAACCATTCAGCTAAAGTAACTAAGACTTCACACCATAAAAATATCTTGATAACGGTATAATATATGAACAATAACTATTCATTCTTAGATTCCCATACTGCGTAATAGTTACCATCAAATGTTAATCGTATCAGTCACGGCGGTGTTGCAGGTGGTTGCCTCTTCACACTCGTGTCGTTAGCTTCTATTAAAAATATATATTTATAAGATGCTTGTTGGTATGCAAAAATGTTTCTATACACGAACATCAAGTTATTCACCCCAATCAAGTTTTGTCAGCAAAAATGTCGAACCTTCTCTAGAAAAAAAATACATTTTAGCAATTCATATTTAGGAGTGATTAGCTATTAGGATTTTAGTTTTACAATATATTTTAATTTATGCAATTATATGAAGTTCTCTCTCAGCCCTGTGTGTGTGAAAATTACAATACACACATGCGAAAGTAGCAGGATCATTCTTACGTATCATATTACATGTATTTATTTTCGAAATATTACATTTGTTGCATTACTAGCTTCTATCTTTCGCCGATTTCATGGGAACAGATATTTTTACCGGGTTACAAAAAAACTTATATTAATATGCTATTTCAGACTATTATATGTATATCTTTGTGAAAAATTTCATCCGGAATCCTAGAGCCGTTCTGGCGTGATGAGTAACAAATATCCATCCATCCAAACTTACGCATATGTAACAAAATAAAATATTCCTTTTCCAATGTTCTCCTAAAGTATTATAACCCTGGTCGTCGTCGGCACTCCTGGTGTTGCACATACATACACATATTATATTGGTACACACTGACTTCAAAAATATCGTGAGTTTTACAAAATACTCATTATAATAATAATAATGTCCTCCTAACCGAATTTCGGTCACGGCGGCTAATCTCAACGGAGACTCGCCATCTGCGCGGGAGATATTATAGTGCACAAGTGTGTGCGCAAACACAAGTGCACTCTTTATTCCCTCACTCTCATAGTCCGATGGGACGGCAAATCCGACACGACCGGAGAGAGATCAGGCGTAGGACCAACCGCTTTACGTGCTTTCCGAGGCACGGAGGTGAAAACACCGCCAATATCCAAACTCCGGGCATCTATTGTGAATTTCTTAACAGAAAAACCCAATATCGATTTTTGGCCCGACCCGGGAATCGAACCCGGGACCTCGTGATCAGCAGTCTCACACATCGACCTCTGAGCCACGGAGGCAGTTAAAAATTACAAAATACTCATTATATTAATACATTAGCGTTTTAGAGAACTTTAGATGAAATAAAATAGGTAAACCTGTACATTTACGAGGGGCATAAAATTAATCGCATTAAATTATTTACAATTTAAATTTATGGCAACTTACGCATTTAGTAATCACATAAAATATAGTACTTAGATTATTTTGATAGCTATATAATAATAATATATAGCTGACGTGAGGTGACCACCCCGATCTGTCTTGAGGGTGTCGTAAGAGTCGACTAAGGGAGTAAGTCTGCCAAACAATATCCACCCAGTGCCCAGCAGTGGGACGTCTATGGGTTAAGATGACGATATAATTAAAGCTAACGTAGGTGCTTTTAAGGTACACAAATTTGTGCTTTGTTATTGGATCACAAATATTTAATTTTTACTAGTCCGCCCTCGCTTTGCTTCGAGTTTCTTGGCCTACCTCAACTATAATATGCATATTTTATACGTATTTACCTTTCAGAATTAATTCTCCGTTGCATTGTTTAGAAGATCTATGCGCACAGAGAGTAAGACAGCGAGAAGCAAATTTATTTTATACTGTGTGAAGAAGATGCATGAAGATGTTAATAAATGTAAAAGAAACGAAAGCAGTATGTCTGGATCGATATGCCTACCCTAATGGGAGACATGCGTGATAATATGTATTTACTTTTTAAAAAGCTAATATTCTTTGCGGAAAGGGACGGCGATATGAGCTATACTCGTTTCTAAAACACTGTAATCAAGTGGTAGTAGACCGGAAAAGTTGATAGAGGGAAAAGGCCTCCCCTTCATCCTGCAGTGGAACAATAAAGGCTTTTAATATATTACCGAATCGCCATATCTACTAGTACTAATTACTATAGTATTGACGTAGGTACTTATTTTACAATTACTCCTATAATAATAATAACTCCACGCTTATAATGATAATGACGTAAACGTTGTAAATTTCATTTTTATACAAATTTCAATACTTACCTAACATGAGGTCATTAATCTGTTCGATGTCCCGTGCAACAGATCTAGGTCGCCCGACACATCAAAAAACTAATATATGTACATACATTATAATTTTATGGAATCTAATACATATATAATTAACTAGTGGCCCGCCCTGACTTAACCCGGGTTAAACTACTTTCTGCTTAATTTTCTTATATTATATAGAGAAGGTTTCTCCTGACAACGAACATAGCAAAAAAAGAATTAGCGAAATCGGTTCAGCTGTTCTCGAGATTTGCGCTTAGCAACACATTCAGCGATTCATTTTTATATTATAAGATAGATATATTAATATATTCATATTTATATAGATTGTCCTGACTGACAACTTTATCAAGACAGAGCCATAACATAAAATTCACACAAAGCTTTCTTAAATAACGTAAATGAAAAGGTTTTTTTTAAAGACAACTCCCGCACTAGGGAACAAATCCTGTATCACGGAAGACTTTACGGACACAAAGTAAACCCAGACTCAGGACAACTATTAATGAATCACACAATTTTTGTCCCGTGCGGGGATCGAACCCACAACACGCCGCACCGTACAGTGGTAAATGGCGAGGTAACCACTTAAGCAGCTGAACCAACCGTGCAGTCAGTTAAGAAGAGATTTTCGGAAATTCAATACCTAAACGGATAAAAAATAATAAACTCGGGCAAAGTCCACGCAGGCTGCTACTTTTTACAAATATTAACTATAAATGCATATATACTTTGGATGTATTTAAAGATATTTGTTATTCAATCATGCCAAAGCGGTTGATCGAATTTGGATAACATTTGCTACATAGGTACATCATACGAGTACTATCAAAGACTACGTTATTTAAAAAAGCTTTGTGCCATACAGTGGAAAGCTAAATTCATTTTTTCCCTTCATTGTTTCCTTATTAAAAAAAAAATTTACTTAAATTTAATTTTGTATGGTATATTGGGTTCCGTCCCTTTTTGTTAACACTAATACTCATACCAAATTGTAAATGTTATACTCTGGCAATTAAAAAGAGTGGCCCGAGTTTCTTGCCAATTCTTCTCGAGGCCCAACCCTAGTCAGCGAATTGGCCGTAGAAAAAAAAAGTATGCTGGCATTTGTTTTTATGACGTTCATAAGTATCATGTATTTGATCTAAATGAATAAATGAGTTTGACTTTGACTTTGAAAGGTCACTTTTTATTCCGAAAACATCACTATTTCCATAGGACTGAACGCGCAGGTGAAGTCACGGGTGGAATCTAGTAATAATATATATAAAGCAACGCTAAATACAAACATAACAGTAGTATAAAACGATCATACTAGTGTATAAATAATAGTGTCCATTGCAGCTAATACAGTCCTTGACCGTGACAGTGCGCAGCGGTGCGCTCCACTCCCGCGCATGTTCCGCCCGCGCCGCGCCGCGCCTCCAAATGCAAAGACTAAAGTGGAAAATGTACAGAGGTGCTAATATTTTGGAGACTTCAGAAATAACTACCAATAGTATTTACTTAAGTACCTAAGCGGAGCGTGCAACTCTAATAATATTACTAGAGCTGCACGCTCCGCTACGTAAGTATGTATATATGTATATACTTAAGCCCCTCTCTCAAAAAATGATGAAAAAGAGGTGTAAATGAAACCATTTTTTGTTGGCATTTATAGAGAAATGACTGCCAAAAATACAGTATTAATCTACAAGATGTGTTTCATAATATAGTATTGTAATAAATTATAGTATATAAAGCTTTTGCCTACAATATACCATAATTATTCAAATGCAAAAGATTGATCTAAATAAATAAATGATGTAATTGTTATAGCAACCCTTATATATGTCCCATTGTTGGAATTTTAGTCCCCTATTAAGAGAGCAGAGGGGGTTTCGGCATCGAATAGAATAGAAAACTCTTTATTGTGCGTCAAGGTCTGTATTAACTGCAATGGACACTATTTGTTTAATTATCATAAAACTAGGGGTCGCCCGCGACTTCGTCCGCGTGGTAATTTGGAATATTTTCCTCGATTTTGCAACATATCTCACTACTGCTCCGCTCTTATTAATCATCATAGCGTGATGTTATATAGCCTATAGCCTTCCTGGATAAATGCACTATCCAACAAAAAAGATTTTTTCTAATCGAACCAGTACTTTCTGGTATTAGCACGTTCAAACAAACAAACAAACTCTTCAGCTTTATAATATTAGTATAGATATATAGATAATTATTGTCGCTCCCGACCCGTGGTACAACTGCGATGTTCAACTGGTTGTACCACGGGGAAGTAGTTACCCATGGTTCAATTGATTGTTCAATGGGGCAACTTCTTTACCAGTAGTTCAACTCGGGTGACTTGTTTTGTACTTGGTCCTTGGTTATGTTTGCATTTAGCATGCTTTATAATTTAAAAATAAAATCAGAAAATATTGTCTCTTCTGTACAATATTTAGTCTTACAGTTGGAAGTACGTCTGCGGCGCGCTTGGCCGCAATCTACGTCGCAAAATTACCGTCGCTTGTGTAATGCCGCGCAATGTTGTATTACTTTGTGATTTGATGTCGTTGTCGCTGTTATTACGATGACGACGACGCGCGACGCGACGTTCCGCCATTAGACACTACTATTACTTGTTATTTCGCTGTAATACATGTACTGATGCGAGTCATATACCTTTGTACCTACTTGGTGTCTTCAAAAGAGTATATAACATGCTAACTTTCGTCCACGGCTCTACCCGTAAGCCTTTCCTACTGGAACTCTATATTTGAAAAACGAATTAACCTATGTGCTATTCTGGTATATAAGCGTTAACATTGTAAAGTATAGCGGTGGTGGCCAAGTGCAAGAGGTGTGAGTTCGATCCCGGGTAGCAGTACCAATGTGAATTTCATTTTGTGGAGTATATACGTACTAATTAAATGATTTGCCATCTATTAACGGTGAAGGAAAACATCGTGAGGAAACCCACATGTCTTAGAGGAAATTCTAAAGACATGTCTGATTCACCAACCCGCATTAGGCCAGCGTGAGTTAAGGCCTGAACTCTCTCTCTCTCTCTCTCTGATAGAAGATAGATGACCCGTGCCCAATAGTGGGACATATATGGGTTGCTATTATATTGTATAGTTACATGAAAATCCGTCCAGTACTTAAAGCGTGATGGAGTAACAAACATCTATCCTTACAAACTACTGTGTTTATAATATTAATTGATTGGTGCTACTCATTTGTATGTGTTGTAAAGTCCTTCCCGACATAGGGCGTGTTCTTCTAAATTATGTAAGAAAACAAGCAGGAAACCAACATACTGTTTCTTTTTTTTACGTAATATGTCGTATCTTCTTTTTTTAACACCCAAATGTATCAATAAATACAACGAAAGTGTCGAAGTGTATCCTGCGCAGAACTTTGAATAAGTTGAAATTAAACATGAGGTTAAAGTATGTAAGTATATAATCTAATTTTTGTTTGAAATTATTTACTTTAAACGATTCATTAAGTCATGACACTTAAACTCAAAAAAAAAGGAAATATTGTACACATTTTACAAATGTTACATTTACATAATTTGCAAAGAATTGATAGCCATTTCCTTGTTACTTACTTACTTGACGAGAAGAATTTTCCAGAAGGTAGCACAAAAACAGTCTGGCGAGGTATTATATTGAAAGATATCGTACAGTGTCGCTTTAAAGGAGTAGCTAGCCCATAAGTATTGGTGGGATGTTAGTTTTTACCGGGAGGGCTGCATCGCGACCGGTTCGCATCCTGCTCCTCCCAAGTACTAGCGAAACAACATTGTTGGCTCGTAACAAGTACCTTCGTAAATGCCAACAGAGCCATAGAATAAATAATTAAGTAGTAAAGAAACTTAGCCAAAATGTCAAATATTTACCTCTCAGTGCTGATTTAATTGGCGTACAATATGACTGATGATATGATTTATCAACGCACCTCTCGCCACCGACAGGGAGTTCATCCTCACATCCTTGCACCTCAAACATGCCGTACCGTAAGATTCCAGAGGAATTTCTTACCACGTACGATAAGGTTGTGGAATGAGCTCCCTGCCGAGGTTTTCCTAAGAGACTATAGCATGGGGTTCTTCAAGAAAGGAGTTATAAGGTTTTTAAAGGGTCGGCAACGTGTGAGTGACACCCCTGGTGTTGCTACGGTAACTGCTTACCATCAGGCGGGCCGTATGCTTGTTTGCCACCTATAGGTAGTAATATGCAAAGCTTGGAGACGCGTCGTATGTGGTCGAGATCCTCAGCAGTGAACACAGTGAAATAATCTTTTATTACAAAATTATATTATTGTGCTGTGACAACTCGGTGCGA
This sequence comes from Trisateles emortualis, assembly GCA_947095525.1. Classification (NCBI taxonomy): domain Eukaryota; kingdom Metazoa; phylum Arthropoda; class Insecta; order Lepidoptera; family Erebidae; genus Trisateles; species Trisateles emortualis. Next base: position 7,258,317 of record OX352736.1, on the reverse strand, counting down.
AGAAGCTTAAGGGGCTAGATGCGCTTTAGGTATTTATTTGTCGGCTTTTGCACAACTTTGAAGGAGATTCTTTACTACCTCTCTTTATACTATATCAGAGCCCATGTAACGAGTTCTTCTTAACACATATGTAATGAACATTAAATATACTTATTATAGAACATGACGTTTGCCAATCGACATGTGTAACATCTATAAAAAAGTAATTTAGATCGACATTTCAATGTGCATTTTTTTATACCGCTAAGGTGGCAAACAAGCACACGGCTCTGGTAGGCAGTTATCGTAGCCTATGGACGTTCAAAGTGTCAGATAATTAATGTAATTTAAGATATTTATTTCAAAAGTGGACGTATCGGCCATCGGCTAAATTGTAGAATATAGATTAATTATTCCATACTTCGTAGACGTTGCTGTTTCCTGAGCCCGCAATGCGTCTTTAGGCTATGCGGTCTTTCAAACTGCCTTTATCTTTTTTTCCAGAATCAAGAAAACGCACAATAGTTATGTCCAAAAAAACGTAGCGTGGGAATGCCCTCTATTTCCATACATAAAATACTCATCATTGAGAAAAGCGACCTCACTGCTGCACGGAATCCTATCATAATAATATAATAAGTTTCATAAAGATTTACAACATTACATGTGCATAAACAATAGTCCAGAGAGATCATCTATCAAGAAAGCTGCAAAGGATCCACAGATGCTACGATGGATAAAACATGCCTTTACAATTTCTTTCAAGTCGGTTTCTTCACGAGGCTTTCCTTCACTATAATATCATAATCATATAAATCATTTGATTAGAACATGATGAATTTCAAAAAATCAAACTCACACTCGTATTACAAATCACTTCTCACTCCGCTGCCATTATTATCTATTTATTAATAGGTAACGACTAAACACTTTTCTCAGCTACTAACGAGCCCTTGTGTTATTAATACAAAAACGGTGTCTTTCCCCACCATCGATTGAGTGAATTACGGACAATCTTTAGTAATCTTAAAAAACAATTAAATAAATAGACATGCCCTCAATAGAAACTCAAATATTTACTTTCTTTAAAAACAAGCTTTATAAGTTACGTGTTAAATGCAAACATGTTCTTTAAAAATTATTATCGTAGTGACAAAGAGACAATACTTTAAAATTGTCGACCAATACTGACATTATATTACACTTACAGAAATGTAACGCTCTAATGAGAAAGCAAAGCGGCAGATGTCTTCGACCTCGACGTCACGACAACTAAGAACGTGCTAAATTCGTCGAACCAAGACAAACTGGACGTGACAAACCACTATCTTGTATTTGAACTGTTTGACATGAAATGTACTAGCAATCTTTAACCTAGTAATAACTATGGACGGGCCGCCGCGCCGGCTGATTTTATAAGAAACAGCGATGGCAAACTGACAGTTGTGATTGCTCGGTGACGGCACAATCTATTGACTAAACGTCAAAAAGGGCTCTTACGGAATACCGATTTTCAATCTGACAGCCAGATTTTGCTCGGTTTTTGCTCTTACGGAATACCTCTGCCGGTTATAAAAGTATCTTGGGACAACTCACACACGGCCATCGAATCCCAAATTAGGCATAACCTAAGTTAGCAGTATGGCAACCAGACAACTGGTAAACATACTTTATTTCTGAATACTAACATTTATTATAAATAAATCACGACTATACGTAAAACAGATTCGTTGCCATCGCACAAAGATTTGTCCTGAGTGGGAATTGAATCCGCAGCCTCGAGCTTATTATTATAGATTGGCATTATATTATGATTAATTACGAAGCAAACCAAGTTACACTTAACATTATTGCGGCCCATAACACAGCCACATTAACTATACTTATATAAAGACTTTTTTTTATTATACTTCCGCACTAGGCCGGGAACTAGCCCTGTGTCGCACGGGAATTAACAAAAATATTGTTAACGGACACAAATTACACTCAAACTCGAAACAACTATTTGTGGATAACATTTTTTTCGTTTCCGAGTAGCGATTGACCCCTTAACACGCCATGCAATGGTAAGTCAGACCGCCACCAGCCAGAACCAATCACACAGTCCTTTAAAACGGCCCGTCTATAGTTATTACTTGGTCAAAGCTGGCAAGCGTTACCACTTCAAATGTGTAATGTCATCAGAAAAACTGGGACAAGCCAAATAAGATGAGACTGTATTTAACATATTTGTAACTAAGTTCGTTACGCCTATTCTAGTTTCAATGAAAATGATGGCGATAGTTTACTTACAAAATAAGCTTTTTTACAATATTAACTTAGGACAACATACATACAGCAGTAGGCTTTTCTAATTTTGGAATAAGATGTATTCCAAAATAAGAAAAAAAAACAAAATAAATTGCGCCTGATGTAAAGCAGTTACCGTAGCCAATGGACGCTTGACAAATCGACGTTCAAGTTCCTAACACTTTGAAAATAGTTTTAACCCTGATGAAATCGGGCTTCTTATAAAATAAAATATAATATAATAAAATATTGCTCAAATACATACATTTTACTACTAACGGAGTAAAAAGTTCATATTTTTATAGCGAATTAACCCGGCTGTAAATTCTAGTACATGACAATAATAGTTTTATTAACACTTTTAATTGCAAACACCGTAATATTTCATTTTAATTGATGTAAAGACTTGATTATAATGCACATGACATGTATTCAAATCAAAAATAATTGATTTATTATAAACTCTTAACAAATCGATTAACGAATTAATTAAATGTGGCCGCGTTTTTTTATTCATCGACACTTATAAGCTTTTTAAACAAAGTCCAAAAAAAAGTATTTCTCTGTATTGCCGAAAAACAAAAAAATAACACAAGAAATGTCCTGCACATTGACATAAAAAGAAATAAGATATCAACGTCAGTAATAATCATTATACTTTACTTAAGTGCGTCTCAGAACTTGAAACAGTTGGTTTCAGTCCTTAAGAGAAAACAGTAAGATATATTATAATTATTACACTAACTGACATTGCTCGCATTGCTGTCCAAAAATACTTTAAAAAAAAAAAATTGGACTGGTTGATATTACATCGAGCTCTGAGGTCAATACTCCGACAGTAAATGTGGGTCAGGTGTTGGGGCCCTGCGAAGCGTGGCTGCTTGATTACCAGCGAGAGGGAAAAACGCGAAGATTATACGTAATGGATCTATCATTACGAATAACTATTACCTATATATTATATTGATATTATTCAATTGTGGCATACACTTGGAAAGGCCTTTGACCAGCCGTGCACTATCATAGGCTGATGATGATGTATACCAAAGAAATTCATCTGACCTTAGATACAGAAGGCCAGTTATGAAATTCAAATGAAATGTACTAATTGAAACCGAGCCAAAAGGTCTAGCAATACATAATACCTGTATGCAACACGACAGTTTAAAAATCGTAATATCTTAATAAATGAAAGAAAGAAAGAAAAGAAAGAAAAAAATGGTATTAATGAAAGGATATTACTACCTTCTATTCTCTCTAAAGACTTTTTTTTCAACTCCTGCACTAGAGAACAAGCTCTGTGTCGCGGGGGACTTTACAAACATACAATTAACGGACACAAATTACTTCCAGGCTCAAAACAACTCTTTGTGGGTCACACTAAGTTTCGTTCTATGTGGAAATCAAATTGACAACCTCGCGCACAGTAGGCCTATACTGCGGCCACTGGACCACCAAGGCTATATAGTACACTGTATCTCGATGCGCCGTTTCGGTCTCTCCCAATTATTTCCACAGCATTCGATCTTAACTGCCTTTGACCATTGACTGCTCGCAACCTTCACTAGGTCGTCGATCTTGATCTTGGAGGCCTTCTATAAATACACAATTTTGTTCACAAATAAAACACGCTACAATTTCTATGTAGGATTATTTTACAATTATTCTACCGTTTCAGAAATTAATTAGTATTTTTTTATATTGCCAGTGGTAGCAAACGAGCCAGCGTGGCTAGCTAATCATCATCATCATCTTCATCTCAGACTGATGACGTCCAGTTTTGAACGAAAATCTCAGCCATATGTTTCCTCAATGGCCGATGTTAAGCTGCCTGTATCCAGTGCTTTCCTGCAGCTCTGATTAGGTCTTTAAATATTTAAAGCAATGTGGAAAAATTCCGGCCCCGCGCATTGTCAACTGTGAGTTCGAATTTATCCACCGCATTTGTGTGTGTAGTGTTTAAATTTATACAATAATAATATTTTGGGACAAATAATATTATTTATATCTGATCCCAAACTAGGCAAAGCCTAATCATCATTATCATCACAGACCATAAACGTCCCACTGCTGAGCACAGGTTTCCTCCATATACTTGGAGGAATATTAGCCTACTATACCACGCTCGCCAGACCCTCTAGACAAGTGGCATAAACGGTAGTCGAATCGAAAAGTCAAAAAAATAAATGTATGGGATTTGACGTAAGTCTACGATTTAATGTCGTAAACTTACGTCAAATCCCATACATTTGTTTTTTTAACTATCGCTTATGCCACTTGTCTAGAGGGGCAGACCAGAAAGCCCAATAAAAATATATACCTACTAAAATCAAATATATACCTTGATATCATTATTTACTTTTAAAAAAGAGAGTTATAGGTCGTTTCGCCCGCCATTTGTTTGCCCGAACGGGCCAAGCGACCAAATTACAAAATTTATAATATTTGATTGGGCGTTTCACCCGATGGAGGACAAACAAAATCAAAATCTGTCTGTATATGAAAAGTAATAAAACCTCTTAAACCTGCGGTATTGATCCACTTAGTTTAAGGAGAGACTTTGCCTCCTTGTGTGTGTTCTACCGCCTGTACAACGGGCTGTGTTCCGAGGAATTGTTTGATATGATGCCCACGGCCACATTTTATCAACGCACCTCCCGCCACCGACAGGGAGTTCATCCACACATTTTAGAACCTTTATCGTGCCGCACTGTGCGGTTTCAGAGGAATTTCCTCCCACGTACGATTAAGTTGTGGAATGAGCTTCCTGCCGAGGTTTTCCCAAGAGACTATAGCATGGGGTTCTTCAAGAAAGGAGTTATAAGGTTTCTGAAGGGTCGGCAACGCGCGAGTGATACCCCTGGTGTTGCAAGCGTCCATAGGCTACGGTAACTGCTTACCATCAGGCAGGCCGTATGTTTGTTTGCCTACTTGGTAGTATAAAAAAAAAAAAAAAAATTTGGTCGTTTGGCCCGTTCGGGCGAACAAATGGCGGGCAAAACGACCTATAACTCAAAAAAGGGAATCAAGTCCGAGACCTCTGGCTTATCAGTCAGAGTCACTAACGACTAGACCAGAAGGCCAGACATAAAAATAAATTTAGTTTTTCCAATAAAAATGAAAAACGTAACAAATAAATTACGACAACTTTTACTACAAAAAGCTACGATACGAAAAAATATTATCTGTTAACACTATCACCGTTATCAAGATAATAGCCTACGTAACTAACGTAACATTGCGAACAAAATATGAAAGTGAATAACAATTTGTTTGCAAATAAACAAAAGTGTTCTACATATTACAGATATTGTTTTTTTTAACCCATTATGCCCCACTTGACATTTACGTTGATACAGCCTCCTGGAATCAAACTCCTCGAATCTTTCATGTAAGGCTTATAGTTGAACGTTTTGCAATACTGTTCGTTTTGCGAAAATGGTACAGCAATATCTCGATCTTAAAAGCATATTAGCTTATTACTTTTTAATTAATCCACTATTTTACTTTTATTTTAATTAATTCGAACATGTCTAATAAATAAATATTTCTTAACTATTTAATTATCTTTTGTTTTATTTTAAGAACATGTTTAATAAAAAACACTAATACAAAGATAAAATAAATACCTTATATTTGTATAAGTACAGCTAGCGAACCCTATAGACGAAAACTACAATCCTATATCGCGATCGCAGCGCCACCTACCGGTTTTTATTATAATCTAAACCATTCCAGGACCCACAAAAAAAAACAACGAAATCCATCCAACCATTTAGCAGGAATTCAATGACATACACACATACAGAAGAATTATATTCAAGAATAATAAATATATAATATAAAATCAGTTTTATTTATAGACACAATACTTTAGTAATAAACTACGAGCGATGAGTATGAAAATTGTGTGAGTGAACGTCGTTGAGGTCAATAACCGTCAGTAGGTCAGTCAGCAATGAGTTGGCGTAGCCAGATACTGGTCCCTGGGCAAGCCTTCTCATTTCCCAACGTCCATGATTAAGGCGATAACCGGCGGGAAATGGGACAAGGCGGGTCCATACCGGTTCTCAAGTTCCTATATTACGTTGTATTTATCATTTTATTATAAGCTAATAATAGTATCTATTATAAACAGCATTGATGGCGGCCGGAACGTGGTTATCATACACATCTGCCTACCCCTTTGTGAAAAAGGCGTGATGCAATCTATGTACTTGTATGTAATAATAGTGAGCATACCTCATCAATAGATGGAATATTGTTAAAACTAAGGTAAAGAATACCTTTTATTAGTTCCTAGAAACTGAATTCCTTTTCTACCGTTGATAAAAAGAGAGTGGAGGAAATTTGCAAGTATATTGCAGTGTGAGAAATTCCCATTTATTTATTAGTGTACGTCACAAGTCCGTGTGGTGACGGTTTAAGAATACAAATGTCACCACCCCTTCCATCCCGAGGGTGTCGTAAGAGTCGACTAAGGGAGTAAGTGTTATCCACCGCAAGAGAGGGAAAACTCGAAACATACCCTATACCAACCCGTCTGGCCAGCGTGGTATAGTAGGCTAATATCCCTCTGTTTGGAGGAGACCCGTGCCCAGCAGTGGGACGTTTATGGGTTGAGACGTACGTCACAAATATGTCGATGAGCTATTAAAAAACCCAAACGTCTGTAGCCGGACTTTCGGTCATTCTACAAATAAGCTCGTAATTTCAAAACGTCTGAATCAATTTCCATGAAACATAGCTAAAAACTTTAAAATCTCATTAAAATCAGGCCATCCATTTGGCCGCGACATACTTAATATTACCTAAATAAGTTCTTCTATTGGACAGAGTTAAGGGATTATAAGCGTAGTTTTATATGGCATCGTTGAAAATTTAAAGCTCCCATTTATTAAATAATAAGAAAAATATTTTAAAAAACTGTCCTGTGCAGATATCGAACCCACAACACGCCGCGCAGTGATAAATGACGAAGGTAACCACTTAAACTGACTCAACGTGCGTTAGTAGTAATATTCTCGAATCTTCCGTCATCCTCCATCCATCCATGTACATGTACCTACCTGCAGTTGCCTCCACACGTACGTCATATAATATAAGAAAGTATATTTGTATGTTTAAGTACTTATGAAAATTCTCGGTTTAGCACCATTTTCGTATTTATTTAGTTCAGTAGTTGATACATGTACACGCGATACAGTTTATTTATATATTAAAATATGTTTGCATAAAACATTTTCTTTATCACGAGAGTAACATCATTCTTTACATACATTATTATTACATATATTTAGGTCTCAAGCACTCATTTAGGGATGCGTTTTGAAAGAAATGTATTCCTATCCCAGGGATACTCCCATCTTAAAGGCCTGGTGTAAAAAAAGGGTTGGCAACACGCAAGTAATATCTCTGGTATTGCAAGCATTCATCGGCTACGCCCACCTGATGAATGATTCCATCATCAGAACTAGCTTATTATAAAAAATAGAACCAAACTGGCAGTATGTCCTCTTAGACAAAAAAAGATTTTTTCAAATCTGTCCATAAATGCCGGAGTTTTGCGGTAACAAACATTTTAAAAAATACACACGAATTGATATCCTCCTCGTTTTTGAAGTCGGTTAAAAAAGGATCTTCTTGCATGCTATACCTTGGAGCATGACTTCCATGTCAAAAAAATTGTATCACCAGGATTTTGTGATGACCTCATCACAGCCTATCACAGACTGCCTGTGATAGCTTTAAGTCATCATTTTATTTTTTAATAACTCTTATTTTCCTAGGTCACGTTTATATGTATTTTGAACTGCAAATATCTAGTGAATGCTGTATTTACCTATAAAATTATTTGTAGTACTTGGTTATCTACTTTGTTATGTATTTATAACATCATTGTGTATACAAATGTTGATAAATCTAAATAAATAAATATCTAAAGATTTCTTTAAAATTGCTTCGCTAAATGAGGACTGAGGCACATTAATACAACGACACTTGATGATTATGTTTTTTACTATAATTATTATTAAATGGCGTGGTCTGGCAGAATTTACAACAGTTCAACGTTTGTCACTGACCACGCACACATTATATAGGACTAGGGGTCGCCCGCGACTTCGTCCGCGTGTTAATTTGGAATATTTTCCCCGATTTTGCAACATATCTCACTACTGCTCCGTTCCTATTGATCATAGCGTGATGTTTTATAGCCTATAGCTTTCCTGGATAAATGCACTATTTAACAAAAAAGTTTTTTTCTAATCGAACCAGTACTTTCTGAGATTAGCGCGTTCAACCAAACAAACAAAAATAAAACAAACAGCTTTATAATATTAGTATATATTTAAAACGTTCCTGGAGCTGTAGGTACAATGACGTTAATTTATCCATATTCATAAATTCGTAAGAGTACTGAACTTTATTACCTAGCTTTAAGCACATGAGCAGATATTCCATTTATCTACTCATCTGCTGTACTCAAGTTGTCAGTCTTCGAAATTCAAATTACTTAAATTACGAAAAGTGTCAACTACGTAGCTATGACCTGCAATTTGAACTTGACGTCTTTTTTATATAGTCAATTGTTTTAAGACGAGCCAACAACAAGACGAGATAATAACCGCCGTTTCTTCAGCTATGCTCACAGACACAGACAAACCGCTGCCAACCGTGATCTACGGTTGGCAGCGGTTACGGAAAGCACAGCTACGGAAAGAACAGAAGAAGCGGTGGTTACTATCAGGTGGATCGTTGTCTCGTCTGCCACCATTATGTAGCTCGTGCTATGATCTTGCTTCTTCTTTATTAGCAAATAATCTCGTTTATTGTCGTATCGCAAAAAGTATATCCATAATTCATTAATTGAACTATTAACGGTCTTTTACTTTTTGTAAATTAAAAATAGCTTCTATAACGTTTTAAGTCTTGTTTTGCGATGTTTTATTGCTTTAATTGACATCGATAGCTATAATTTACTCTTCATTTTAGCATATTTAGTCTAATTAAGTACAGTAATTTATAACTTTAAGGATGAAATTAAAATTAATTGAACCACGATATTATTGTGTCAGAAAAAGACGGCGGGATGATTTTGCCTCCTACTGTGCTAATTGGACATTAAGAAGTCTCGACCGTGTCCAATGAAAGGAGGAAAGGGGAGCTATTTCCCTTCAGTGGGATACAAATGGCTGCTAAAAATAATATCTAATAAAATGCGTTAAAAGTATTGAATAGCTGAAAAGTTACTCTATTGAAGTCCTAAGTAATCTAACTTTTCCACGATAAATAGGCATGATAATTAATTTTGAAATTATTATAATCAGCCTATCTTAGTCCACTGCTGGACACACTTCTAAGCAGGCACCTTAGCGATATACATATTTTATTATTTCAAAAATAAACAAGAGCTCGAGTTATAATTAATATAAGCATGACAGACATTTCACAAACATAAATTTCATTTGTTTTTTAACTCTTGTTGGCTGAATTTATTTTATAAATAACAGAGTATTACTCATGCAAGTTTGTCTAATAATGTCTCATTCATCTAAACATAACAACAAGCAATTTTATCTGAAGATGGTCTATAGGTGGTAAAGTGTATTTTGAAGTGCAAAACTATCAGTTTGTCTGGTAATATCGCGGTAAAGTAACAAAGTAAACTGCGTGGACTTAGCGAGGGGCCTCTAAGACTTACAGCTCTCGTAGAGGACAAGGGAGTACGTTCACCCCGCAGTAATAGACGATGTAATAGCGTGGATTCGATTACATTCGTTGCGGTGGAAATTATTTTTGTATGATTCAGAGTTTGTTCACTTGTTTTTTTTTTAATGATAGGTATATATCCTACTCAATATAAAAAAAGAAAATAAGAATACAATTATTTTAACTATTTTGCGGACAGTAATGTAGACACAATAAATGTTTTATTGTCATAACGTATACAGACGTTTACTGTCCTGATTGAGAAACAACAAAAATGTGAGAATCGATACGAACTCTTAAAGAAAACTTCGACTAGAACTATTAGCTATGATTGTCTTAAATTCTTAAATTCTTTATTGTACACAGTAACAAAGAGAACAAATACATATAAATATAACATGTACAAAGGCGAGCTAACAAATATATTGTCTTACAAATATATCAATCAGTTCCTCTAGACTACTGGCATAAACGGTTGTATGGGATCCTACTAATATTATAAACGCAAAAATTTGTAAGAATGTATGTTTGTTACTCTTTTACACAAAAACGGATTAAATACGGATCCGGATTAAATTTTGCATAAAGATAGATAATAGTCTGGAATAACACATATGTTACTTTTTATTCAGGGAAAATCTCTGTTCCCGGGGGATTTTACGCGCGGGCGAAGCCGCGAGCGGAAGCTAATTTGACAGAAGTCTACGATATTATGTCGTAAACCATTATCACTCCTATCATTATTATTATCACTCCACGACAATAAAAGCGATAGTGCTCTAGAGAAAGAAAAATAATCCTCTTCACAATTAGTGCTTTTCTTATCACATCCGTCGAGGTTGCGATACGGAAGCACTTATTGCCAACTTTGGCCTTTCGCCTAACAGGAGCCTATATATATACATAGATATCTTACGATATTGGTTAAGGATCTTTCATTTCAAACTATTCACTGTTACACAGGCTACGCAGACGTCCTTTAGAGATTTATCATTTTCGTCAAATTCTAGACTTGACTGCTTATTCCTGTCAGAGACCGGAATCATTTGGATATTGTTGATAGCGATGTCCTTTATATCCCTAAAATGAATACTATCATATTTTAAATATTAGGACTTATTATATTATATTAATAATATAATAATATGAGTCCTAACTATGGGCGATGTAAATAACTTTGTTACCAGTTTGGCCAATAACCAAACGATAAGAAGAAAAAAATCAGGTATTAATAATAGGAACCCATATACATATGTCCCACTGATAAGTACGGATCTCCTCTTCTCTATCAAGAGACTTGTAAGAACATGCCTTAGTCCACATATGCTGGTCTAATGCCTTAACCCACACACGCAGGCCTAGTGTGGGTTTTCTCGCGATCGATGATTTCCTTCACTGTTAACAGATAAATTCCAATTCCGTTCCAATACGATATATGTACTATAATTATTAAATAAACATAATACCGTATGACGTATCCACACTAAGCTTACCACAACTTAGAGGCACCTGTTCACCACAAAGGACAGAGTCAACTCGCGGAAATTGTGTGCGTACTTAGAGCAAAAAAACATGATTGAACAGCTCCTAGACTATGTCAGGCACCGATAATTTTTCTGCTCTAATGTTGAAATTCGTATTTTTTTACGTCAGGCCATTTTGATACATTTTAGGTGATTGAACATTTTTGGCGTGGCAAGGTATCTATTTGCCACGAATCCATAAAACCTTATTAAAACAGCTCCTAGACTATACATAACCTATCAGGTTCTACGCCAACGTTGACAAATAATATTTTTAAACCAGAATATTTTTTTGTTGGTCGAACTTAAGTGTCCACTTAAGTTATTAAATAGTGGACTTCTTAAATATGTTAGGCACGTTCTAGAGTGCATAAAGAAACTTCTCGAAGCGACGATCACTACTAGACGCAGACCTCAATTACTTATGCAAATAAAATTGAAGTGTTTACCTAGTACGAAATTTCTGTATTAAAATGTACTGTCTATGACAATACAAACACTCTTGATACAAAGTTGCTAGCTGTTATTATGACGTCATCAGTTCAGTTTTTTAGTTTTAGAAGGCTTTTAAATACATATATGATTCAATTTCAATGTAAATACACCTAAAATACAGGCACTTAAGTACTTAGTTTGAGACCAATTAAATTTTGAATCCTGAAACATTTATTTTATGTTTTATTCGTATAATTTAAATAATATATAGTCTATACTTATTCTTTATCATAATTTTTTTGGTAAGGGAATCTTACGTGTCATATACACATTCGATTTATATTGTAATTGTGCAATTCCAATGTAGCTTCAGGCACACCACATCACACCTGATCCCAAACTAGGCAAGACTGGCTTTGCCTATGGCAGCCACACCATAGATAAGTTGCACTTACACAACAGAACAAAGAATTGTGTACATCCCATATAGATTTTTTCTACGCATCACCGGAAAGTTAAGTTATTCACTTCGCTTCAGCTATCAACAAATCTTGTACCTACCAACCTACACCCTTAGTGTCTGTTGTTATATTTTGTATCTATTCTGTTTGTTTGTTTTATACATACATATTTATGTGTGTCTGGACCGGCCACGCGGGTCATCTAGCCGTGGTCGGACACCCATCTAATACCTCATTATGACACATAGGATTCGATTCGATGTTAATACTTAAAGTATATATTGTAAACTGTGCTACTTCAACGGAGTCAAACATACAAGCATTACCTTAGTTTGCATCTCAAGAAAAGCTGCTAATTTTATAAATGTATATTTATGTTTTTATAAATTCCTAAGTGACGCCCGCGACTTCGTCCGCGTAGTAATTTTAAATATTTTTCCCGATTTTGCAACATATCTCACAACTGCTCCGCTCCTATTGATCTTAGCGTGATGTTATATAGCCTTTCTGTATAAATACACTAAATAAAAAAAAAGTTTTTTTTATTCAATCGAACCAGTACTTTCTGAGATTAGCGCGTTCAACCAAACAAACAAATAAACAAAAAATCTCTTCAGCTTTATAATATGTATTAGTATATATGTATATTGATTGATTAAAAATTTATTGATTCCACTACCTCCAGCTTAGCAGCCTGACTACTAACAAAAGACCAACAGGTCTAACAAAGTACTCAAAGCCATCGCCCTTTCAACATCTTAACAAATCATTAACAGTCCCACTGTTGTTTACAAGTAATTTACTAGTAGACAGATAATCAAAGGACCACAGACGAAGCTTAGTTCAAACATATCGCAATACACAGCACATGCCTACGATGTATTTGTTCTGTAATTAAGGCTAAACAAACATCTTAATCGGTCTTCCAACTTAACATAAAACGAAGTGCGTGAGCACGCTATTTACTCGTATTGATTGATAATTTAATCAATTTTGTATAGTTATTTAAATTAATAAGCATTTTATAATAATCGATGCTAATGCAAAGGAACTCTGTTTGATGCGTTTTGCCGGCAAAATCATTATTGAAAGGTAGATATTTTACGAGTGTTTTTTAACGATTTAAAACAAAATAAGAGAGGTATTGCACTATACTAGCGAGCGAGCAAGCTCGACTAAGGAAGGACCTCCCTCTACCTTACAGGAGACCACAGCCAAATAACTACACACAGCGGTGTAGTTTTGTTCCTGTGTGTGAGTACAGGTCTCCAGCGCTCATTTAGGGATGCGTTTTAAAATAAATGTTTTCCTATCCCAGGGAATATCCCAAATAATCAAAAAAAGTATCCCAAATATGGATCAGTAACACGCAAGTTGTATCGCTGGTATTACAAGCGTACATAGCATTTTTTTTTTTAGAAGGGAAATGCTTTACGCATATCGCCCCGCCCGGGGAAGCGAGGCGATTATGTCGATACCTGAAATCAATAATTTTAACAAAAAAAAACCGACTTCAGTACGGCAAGTTGTAAAATTTTCAAATATTTGTTTGTTACAATCGAATAAAATCGACTGAGCGTCGGGCTGAACACAGGTCAAGTAGGTATTAAAAGCAATATTTAATCTGTGCAATCCGCGCTCAATTCATTCACGTCATTATTTCTTATTAATAGTTGCTTAGCCACAATAACCGAAACTTATCTAATCGCCATTAGTAAAATACTTATTATTGAAAAGTTCAGATGGCCATCTGTGGTCTTCTTCATCAGTTTTACTTCACCAAATTACACTTTCTGAATGTAAATGATTGATTAGTTGTTAAAAATATTGAAATTGCTATATGTGTGCCTATAACTTTTGAGGAGTTCCCTCAATTCCTCATGGATCCCATCATCAGAACTTTCTTTTAATGATAATGGGACCAAACTGAAAGTATGTCCAGTCAGACAAAAAAAGAATTTTTCAAATCGGTCCATAAATGACGGAGATATGCGGTAACAAACATTAAAAAAAAAAAAAAAAAATACACACGAATTGATAACCTCCTCTTTTTGAAGTCGGTTAAAAATTAAATTACAAGGATTTTAATATAAGAACATAATTAGATATAATTAACACTGCTTGACACCTCTCGTAACACCAGAATAGTTGACAGTTTTGTCTGTATTGCAGAAAAGAGACAGCAATATCTAATATCAAATGAATATTTTGTTACACCAAAAAGTTAATAATGATTAAGTTGCTATTCTTTGTAATTCTGTTACGTCTTTTCTTTAGGCGGTGCTTAGGCAAAAGTTATAATGGTATACCTATGACTAACGAGTAGATAACTACCTAATATTTTACTTTAAATAAGTTAACTACCCGCGCAGTTAAAAGCAATATTAACACACTATTACTGTAAACGTCATTACACAGCGCAACATAAAACTTTATTTTACCTTTTTAGTACTTGAAGTATTGCTACTCTATTTAAAATAAATCGCCAAACTTACAGTTTTTGCTCAAGCTAGTTGTAACATAGCCAAATTCAACTAGGTATGTTCCCACGTTAATAGAGCATATATAATAGCTGAATACAGCATATTCAGTCATATTCAACGTTAAAATATCATTTTACAGAGCCTAGGTTATTGCCTATAAAAACAGAATCTGCCGTCTTGATAAATAAGTAATCAATCAAATAATCTCAGTTCATGCTGATAAAGCATGCCGCACTACTCCAAATTCATACGCGGAGTCTTGAAATGTATCTATTATATGGCTATTCATTATGGCTCTTTGTAACATAGCAAAATTGCAGCTAGGTATGTTCTCACTTTGACAGTCAGCTGTCATATTCATAGTTAAAAATAGCGTTTTACAGAGTCTACGTAGACTCTACATTTTCTTATTGCCTATGAAAGCAGGATAACGATACGAAGCAATCAAGGGCGCAGTAACCCTATAAATGGGTGACCACATAGTGGTATTTCATTTGAGCATCTTTGTGCTTGGGCACGTTAAAACTCGGTCCCGGCTGTTAACAGTCGTTAGATCACGACAAAGGCCTGAATATGGGCGATCTAAATAACTCTGTCACCAGGTTGGACACTAACCAATCGATAGGAAGAAGATTCTGGTATCACTATACATACTAATCAATCGCCCTATCTCTGACTACTGCTGGACGTACTCGTCTCCTTCATCCAGCGTTCCGCCTTTCCCATCCAGTTTAACCCAGCATTCTAAGAGGCATTCATCGAAATATTCTCAGCTGACAATGCATTCCGAACTACTCCGTGTTCATACCCGGAGTCTTGATTTGTATCCATTATATGGCTATTGCCGTATAACGGGCAAAATTATCAATATAATTAAAAGAATTTATGCACAATAGTGGTTTTAAAATATTCTTAAACTATTCAAATTAAATTTTGAAGCTAATAAACATTATAAAACCAACATATTAATATAATATCTCCGTGTGGCGACGGATTAAGAACTCCGTGTGGTGACGGATTCAGAATACAAATGTCACATCATCCCTTTCCATCCCGAGGGTGTCGTAAGAGTCAACTAAGGGAGTAAGTTAGGTAAATAATATACACTGCAAGAGAGGGAAAACTCGAAACAAAACCCAACCAACTTGTCTGGCCAGCGCGGTATAGTAGGCTAATATCCCTCCAAGTGTATAGAGGAGACCCGTGCCCAGCTGTGAGACGTTCATGGGCTGAGATGATAAATTTCTGGGAAGAACTCACACACGGCAATCTGATCTCAAACAGGCAGAGCTTGTACTTGCCATAGTAGTGACAAGTAAATATACTTATATATCTAAATACCTACACGCATATTAC
The DNA here is from genome assembly GCA_947095525.1 of Trisateles emortualis. Classification (NCBI taxonomy): domain Eukaryota; kingdom Metazoa; phylum Arthropoda; class Insecta; order Lepidoptera; family Erebidae; genus Trisateles; species Trisateles emortualis. Next base: position 7,242,081 of record OX352736.1, on the reverse strand, counting down.
AAATAAACCACAATCAGACCCAGAACATAGACTCGTGCACATCACATAAAGGTTTGTCCTAGGTGGCATTCGAACCCACTGCTGGCTTAGCAGTCAATTTCTCCAAGTGAGGTGCGCGTATCACTTGGGGTACACCAAATAATCCTAGAGGGTACGCAAAAAAAAACTAAAAAGATGTATTAGTTGGTACTGTGGTGCAGTAAAAACCTCAACAGATCTGGATTTTCCGACAATATCATTATTTTAAATATGCAGCACGCGTGATAACCAGATTTGGAGCCGGTTTAACTTTAAATCCAGGTTGTGTTTTAAGTTAATACCGCCTCGAATTGGAGCTTGACAAAATCTGCTCGCATTTTAAGCAAGATTATACAGATAACACTTTATCAGTAATAATCAAGTCCACATTTGAAAAGTCAACCAATAAAATAAATTATAATTTACTTACGCGAATGACTTTGCTCATATCTAAAAGTATGTCTTTCCACATAAGTACTTTTAGTGACATTAATTACCAACACACCCAATGTTATAAATATTATTGGTTTCCAGTACACCTTTCCTGTCCCTAAGCCCGAAACTTCATCACAAAGCGATTGGGACCGTACCATGAGGTGTTAAACGTAAACGGAGCTATATCGCGTATAGCTGCGTCCATCATATTACGAATTTAACTGCCTCAGTGGCTCAGTGGTCGATGTGTGTGACTGCTAATCACGAGGTCCCGGGTTTGATTCTCAGGTCGGCCAAAAAATGTATATTGGGTTTTTCGTCAATAAATTCACAATAGATGCCTCTGAAAGCACGTAAATCCGTTGGTCCACCTGATCTCTCTCCGATCGTGTCGGATTGCCATTCCATTGCACTATGAGAGTGAGGGAATGAAGAGTGCACTTTTGTTTGCGCACACACTTCTGCACTATAATATCTCCCGCGCAAATGGCTAGTTTCCGTTGAGATTAGCCGCCGTGTCCGAAATTCAGTAGAAGAACTTTATTATTATAATTTAAAAATACAGGCAGACTACTACGAGTAAATAGACAAACATTCGCACAGTTACTCGTACTTACTATTGCATTGGTAATATTAACATAGATTAAGCAAAATTAAATATTATTGTTGATAAAGATTTGAGTTAATCTAAAACTTGCTTATTTTAACATACGGGGTGTGTATTAAACATGCCAAAGAGACACGCCCTGTAGGTAATACTGCTTGAATAGTCAAAAGTTGACAAGTGACACGCTCTGTTGCTGTTCATTACTCAGTCCATAATAGCTTATAATGTAGATCTACTTTTAAAGCTTACGCATGATCTTTCTTTCTTGTCGAATTACCGTCCCATTGGATTATTAGAGTGATGGAATAAAGAGTGAACTTGTGTTTTTTTTATACTATCAAGCATACGGCCCGCCTAATGGTAAGCGGTTACCGTAGCCTATGGACGCTTACAACACCAGGAGTGTAACTAGCGCGTTGCCAACCCTTTAAAAACCTTATTTGCACAAATCTTTATACATGTGTGTGATTAACTAGTCTATGTACTGGCCTAGTTAAATTTCGCCCACTAGAGTTAGTAGGCGAATTTTGGTTACAGCAGCCAGTATGAACAGAGACTAACTTACTCCCAGGACTAATATAAAGGTTTGTACAAACACAGGTTCACTCTGACACGACCAGGAAGAGATTAGATCCAGATTGGATGATACTCTTATAAATATGTGGAAGTCTCGTTAGTCGTTATTGGAAAATGGTTACCTATGTAGATGAGTGATGCTGGGGGACCAGTCTGCAGAGACTAAACCTAACAAGCTTGCTTGACATGGGCGTGTAACATAACCGACTCCCTGACTCTAGCTAAAAGAAAATCCCATAAACTTTTTTCAATCCGGGAATCGAACCCAGAACCTAACGATATATAACTTTTGCGAACGAGGTAGTATGAACATAAAACAAGACCTAGTCGTAATTTTATAGGCCAAGGCTATTTACTATTTACTCAGAAAAGTACAAAAAATAAGTCATATTGCTTTTGCCCTGTCATCTTTATTTCACAGTATTTCTTCAAACATCGACAGTAAGCTGCAGATGCCACTTCAAGTTATACCTATTTGAATATTCTGTGAAGATAAAAGTAAATATAGATGGATTATTCAAAAGTGTCATTTTATGTGTACACCTTGTGTGGACAATTGTGCTTCTCTCCGGTCATGCAATGTGTTCCTTGTCAATTGCATTTCTTTAAATATTGTACAATAAAGGTAAAAGTACCAATTTTATTTTCAAAGGGTTCTGCAGATAAAAGAAACCGCAGAGAAATTATTTGACATCGTTTTTTTCTGAATTTACCTTTGAAAATTTTACTTTGTAACGTGAAAAAATAATGGCTAAATTAAGTTATTTGGTCTGATGATAAATTATGTGGGTCACCTTACAGAAGACCACCGCCAAATATCTACACACAGCGGTATAGTTGTGTAATGTGTTCCTGTGTGTGAGTCTGTACTCAATGAGCGCTGGTTACCTGTGTAACCAGCGCTCATTTAGGGATGCGTTTTGACAGAACCATTTCCTATCCCAGGGATACTTCATCTTAAAGCCCTGATGTCAGGGTTGGCAACACTCAAGTGATACCTCTAGTATTGCAAGCGCCTAAAGACTACGCATCAGGCAGGCTGTATGCTTGTTTGCCATCCAATTAGTGCCTTGGTGGTCCATCGGCCGCAGTATGCGCCTGCTGTGCACGAGGTTGTGGGTTCGATTTCCACACAGGACAAAACTTTGTGTGACCTACAAAGTGTTGTTCCGAGTCTGGGTGTAATTTGTGTCCGTTAATTGTATGTTTGTAAAGTCCCCCGCGACACAGAGCTTGTTCTCTAGTGCGGGAGATGTTCTTTTTAAAACAAAAAAAAATGGTAAAAAAAAAATGTGCTCTTATAAAAAAGATCTTTGCCCAGTTCTGTTTGAAACTCCAGTATGTACAGTCAGCGAAAAAACTCCAGAATCACCAGAAATAGTCTAAGGTTTCTTAGAAACCAATAAATTTTGTTAAATACAATTTAATTGATGCTTTTTGTTAAACTTTCTTTATTTTTCTTAATAAAATCAACACTATTTACGGAATAAAAAACACTTTATGAGATATTCCATTATACTTTCCTACTAATAATACACATGCAAATTTTACTCTGTCTGTCTATACTAAATATAAAAAAGATATATATATATATATATAAAACGCATCAAAAGAATCATAAATAGCTTGTATATTCATTTTGTATTCTTTATGAGGTAGCCCAAATAAACTACAATATCAACAATCCACTGATCCCTAAAAACATAATTAAATAAGCGGCGTGCATTAACACAAGCACAGAAATCATCTGTCAGCCACAAAGCAATACGCACAAAAAGTCGTAAGCACGCGATTGTGTCTAATCTGTGCAATCTGCGGCGAACATACAACTATTGCAACTAACTTGCCAGTCATTTGGCATACGCTTGCACAAACCACTAAAGGATTGGCCATTGTGTCGCACAATAACATGCAAAATGTTGGAGCAAATGTTTGAAAATGTGTCAATAATTATTTGTAATTCATTTCTGGCAAATGTTGGCCGGAAGAAAGGTGTTCAGTAACAATCGAATATACATATTGCATTGACCAATTGCCTTTTACACTTAGGTACTGTCGTCATAAACAATAAAACTTCTAAACCTTCAATATATTTTTTATAATAATAATATTACTATGCTGGTAAGGTTGTCTTCAGAATGTGCTAATCTCAAAAACTACTAGTCTAATTTTAAAGTTATTTTACTTCACCGTGATCAAACTTGGTCACGAAACAACCGTTTGAAAATGAGCAAATTTGACATTTTCGCCAAGTTCTAACAGACAGAAGCATTTTAAAAGAAATTTTCGACTTAAATCGCTTTAAACATGCCGTCAGATCATAAAAAAATATTTAATTTTATTTATTATAGAAATCGTAGTAGCAACACTTTAGAAAATATGTCATAGGGTATAGTTATATTTATATAAATATTTTTTTTGTCAATCCATTACGTTAATCCGTGTACCAATGACGAAAATGGATAGCATTTTTTTATTACTGAGCAACTCCGAAACGCTTTTCTTCTTGTCGAACGGTAACTGGCCAGCCTGGTTGGTTGGTCCAAAGGAGTTGTTGTTTTAACGTACTCTTTAAAGCTCGGAGATGCTATGAAACAACACTATGAGGTCATCCAAGTATATTTATCATTTGTCATGTTGCCATAGTATAGACTCTGCCTAGTTTGGGATTAAAAGATGGTGGGTGAGCCCCAAAGTAATATTGCCCTTATCCATCAACTCCGCAAATTTCACAAGTATTTCTACGTTACTATAATTACGATTTCTATGGTTCTAACACTATAACAAAGATGACGCATACCACTAATGCTAAGATAACAACTTGACCACGTTTTACGTACCGCAGTCATTTCCTAAATGCTGGTTACCAAAACAGTGGTTAAGTGTAATAAAAAGGCAATTTTAATGCTCTCGTTTGTACCCATCCGGTATTTAAAAAAGCAGATGCAAATAATTTTGAAAGAAACTGGTTCGAGAGAATTTTCGCGTGTTTTTTTTTCTTCTCTCGAAATGACAGTGACCGTTCGCCATTAGACAGTCTGGCCTTCTTCAAAATTGGTTGAAACTCATGAAATTTAAATTATTATCTTGTTAAAACTTACATTAGTCACAGATGGTCGGTTCACTACCGTATGTAAACTATCACCTGTAAAAAAAGAATTATTCTTATCATAACATAACATCACGACTTTATCCCGTATGGATAAGTAGAGGTATGTGACGTCCACCTTTCGTTAACTGTGTAACAACTTACATCCAAAATAGGGGGCGATCTTATTGCCACATACCGGGCACTTACATCCAAAATAGGGGGCGATCTTATTGCCACATACCGGGCACTTACATCCAAAATAGGGGGCGATCTTATTGCCACATACCGGGCACTTACATCCAAAATAGGGGGCGATCTTATTGCCACATACCGGGCACTTACATCCAAAATAGGGGGCGATCTTATTGCCACATACCGGGCACTTACATTCAAAATAGGGGGCGATCTTATTGCCACATACCGGGCACTTACATCCAAAATAGGGGGCGATCTTATTGCCACATACCGGGCATTGAGATCGGCAATTAGCCCGGGAAAATTAGACGTATTGGGTAGATTGTCTATGTCTGTAGAAGCGGGCAAAATTTCACAGTCCGTGTGTTACTAAGCATTTTCTATCAGAAAAACCCATAACGTAGACTACCTATTTATTATTAGGTGGATTGTATGTTTGGGTACCTCCTTAGTAATATAAAACATTTATAGAGGTATAATAATATTTTAAAGCTGATAAAATTGTTAAAATATAATTACTATATTATAATTATAATTTTGTGATTAATCTCCTTCTGCTTCTTATCCTAGACTTCTAAGATAAAGGAATAGAATAGAATATTTAGAATGCAAATTTTCATTTAATGTAATAATAATGATTTTTCTGTAAGTTTTCTAGATCCTGAGATTATAGCGTTCAAATAAACAATAACACTGTAGGCATGCGTTGATGTCTTTTCTAAGACCATTTCATATTCCATTACCAGCGACAATAGTATAATTATTATCATAAATGTTATTGGTTATTTTTATTATATTATTTATGGTTTTTATACTGCTCATCTATCTATATATATCTACAATCACAGATGGGAAGCATTTGGTGTATAATTGACACTTGAAATCTGTCGCACAGTATGTAACAGAAGGATAAGTAAAACGTGAATTTTTGTTTTTTAAAAAGACAACTCCCGCACTAGAGTACAAGCTCTGTGTCGCAGGGGACTTTACAAACATACAATTAACGAACACAAATTACACTCAGACTCAGAACAACTCTTTGTGAGTCACACAAAGTTTTGTCCTGTGTGGGAATCGAACCCAGAACCTCGTCCACAGCAGGCGCATACTGCGGCCACTGGACCACCAAGGCAGTCGTGAAGTAAAAACTTCTTACTCAGGAACATAACTACACCGCTGTATATAGTAATTTGTCTATGGTCTTCTTTACATTATCACGCCTATCTGCTATTGGGGTAGGCAGGGACTATATAACGCCAGCTACGATTCAGATATACTTATCAGATATCCTACGCTTCCTCTACATCCAGTTATTGTTTGATTAAAAAAATATTGCCCTTATTTTCATTAATTAGAAATAGGTATTATATTTTTTTGTTATAAAAATGGGTCACGTCATGGAATATTACGGTTACAGGTAATATTCTTCTTTTGGGATGTTGAGCGAGGGTGCAATCCTTTTCTACACCCCGTGGGAATTTCGACAGATGCGCTCCTAGCAACAACAACCTTTTTTCTAAAAACCTTATTGGTAGGGTGTCTCTTAATATATATTTTACGAGACAAGTTCATACTCACAAGTATGTACTATGAAGGTTTTATTACGGTTTTATACAATTTCCAGACTCGTTTTGTCAATTTTTTCTTATGATATGAAAGTTGTAAGTTATGAAGAGGTTCTGTTTTCAATATTATTATAACACTTTTGAAAAAAACATTAATTTATATGTATAGTTAGTCGAGTTTTATGCCCTACATGGGACATTGACTTAAAAAGTTGGTGTTATACACGTCTGCTTACGTGATGATATATTATGTTACAAAAGTAACTTTCAATATACAGTATATGATTTGGCATGTAATTTTACATTTACATACATAATTAAATGCCTTATTATGGATGCAAATTCAACTTAAACCTGATTTTTTACCAGTTTTTAAACTACACATGCCAAAATTTTTAATCCAAGTATAGTGATCAAAATTTCAACTACGGACAATATAAGTGGTTGAAATTTTGCACTTTAATTTTGTACCTGCAGTGGAAAAATGACTTAAGATGGGATACGATTGTTTGGCAATTTTATTCTTGTGTTATTAACTGCTAAGGTTCAAAATTGCAAAATGACATTTCTCATCTAATGCCTTTCTTTCACTGAAGTTGTGATTTATGATTAACGAGGGTAATTGTAACCAAGGGTATAATATATTTTATTTACTTTAAATTGATAGACCTGGAAAAGAATAAAAAGCTAAGAAAGTGGTGTTAACCCAATGTGAAATTATGTTTTAAGACAAGACTGAGTTTCATTCTGACTGCCAGTATACACGAAATAAAACAATTAACACGTTATTTTTGAGATAGTACCTGCGGGACACGGGAGCGCTCATTTTCAGCAGAGCCCTAGAGACAAGGTAACGGTTTAGTGTATTGTGTGTGTGTGTGTATGTGCAATGTTGAATGCATTGAACGACAAATAAATCATAATGGTCCTAGCTTTTAAAATAAATACAAGTAATGAAGTATAAAAATATATACATAACACTTATGAAAAGCAAATGATTTAGGTAAGCTTGCTTAACCATACAAATTTAAGCATATTCTTACATAACACACTATAAAATAAATAATTACATTAAATTCTGCATAATATATAAAATGAAAAACATATAAAACATTTTTCACTTAGTCCTATGTAAACTTATCGTGTGGTCACCAAACACATCAATTTGATCAATACGACAGGAAACAACTCTCTATTTGTTACTTATTTTTTCGGAAACTACGCTTACTGCTTATCACGTCATTTCGATGTTTTTGTAAGCAAGGGTTATGTTGCATCCGGCAAAATGTGATATTGGTGTGATTTATAAAATTCCTACTTTCGCACCGAAAAGTTCACTTGGGTAGTGCAAATCCGGCAATCAAAAAAAATTGCAAATGATTTTTGCTACCGGAGAATATGCTGTTTTAAAAGTTTATTTTAAAGTTTTGTTAGATTTTTATTACACAGGTACCTATAGTAGGTATACCTATAGTATATGTTTAGTTGAAGTATTAGGTACTACCTATGCCCATTAACTCAAAACAAAATCAGGTACTAAAATCACAAAAACACCAATACACAAAATGTTATGTATTGTTATAAATGAGGAACGAACATATGTGAATAATATAATACTGAAACTCATTAAATTTAAAGTATTTATTAGAGATCTTTACAATACTTCAGATTTATTATTTAATAAATTTTACCGTGGCAACGAACTATTTAAAAGCATTTAGCTAAATAAATACAGCTAAAGCCAAATTTTAAAATACCTGACTTGATTTAAACAACTTCAAACAAATACCGGATCACAAAAATGTTATCTGACTCTTACAATGTTATCACATACAATTTGTCCAAAAGAAAGTAAAGACTGGCGGCGTTTTTGATGATAAAATTCTTTGTGAAGTAATAAAAATATTTACCTGTTTACGCAAAGTAACGTTTAGTATTTATCTAAGATCGTAAAACTTTCTTTGAAACTGTTACATCGAAGGGTATAAGCCTTCGAAGACCTTTTATTAAAAACGAACGGCATGTAACAAGGGCGTTATATTATCATTGTAGTCAAATAAAGGCATAGTTTCTTTTATACAAACAATACCGGTAAAAATCTATGATTATTAGAGTTGCAACGGACTGTAAAATAGTGAGCACAATACATTGTCTTTTCATAGGAGAGCGGTAGCTTTATCGGTAAAGAAATATATGAATACGTGTACTATACCGGCATCATCAAAGAGTCTACTATGCATATAATCTTCAAGTGAGGCTAAAATATTACTGACACTTTCTTGTAGTACTAAAAATGCCGGTCTGGTATTTCTCTCTCTCTCTCTTTTCGTTCCTTCGCGGTACCCGCGATGTAGCTTGGTACGTATGAAGAAAAGGTACACCTATGATAAATACGTATGATAATTCTGTATGACTGTTTTTACACTATTGTTTACTGCTTTATAAGCGCGAAATCTATTTTGATCAGAAATTCAGTATGGAGACAATTTTAACCTTGTGAAAAGAAATTTCACCTTAATAGAAAAATGATCTCATAAGAAATTAAGAAAATTTAGTGACTTTTTATTTTATAAGTAGGTAAACTTTATAATGAAATTCATACGATGATTTTTCCAACTGAGTTATATCTGTCTTCCAGTGAAAGTTAAAGAAAAAATATTTTTGAGCTTTCATAATTATGAAGAACTATAATATTAAGCTTTGAAAATATTCCAACAGAGAGATTTATTTTACTAAGATAGCATCTAAATATCAGTTCATGGGGTCCGAGTGCTCGTTTCCTTTACAGAGACCTTACGAAACGACTGATCGACGCTTCGCGTGATCAGGGGGCTGGCTTGTTTCTCGCACAGAGAATAAGCATTGCCATTCAACGTGGCAATGCCGCCAGCCTTCTGGGCACGTTCCTAGTAGACAGTGATGTTGAGGATTATTTCGACGCTTAAACAACAGTATTTTTTTGTATTTATGATATAATTAGTTTTATGTATGTACATATATAGGTATTAAAATATATATATGTATGTGATTCGATGAATAAAAATTTTAATAAATTTAATATCAAAATCGACGAGCTATTACGAACAATAATAAAACGGCAGTATTTATTATTACCGTATCTCCTGCGCACACATACCTACGGCTAAAAATAGCTGAAAAAAACAATCATAAACTAATAAACCACTTGACGTCATACATTGACGTCAAACTATAAAAAAGTAATAAAACAAATGCATCCAATAATTCCAAATTTAAACCAAATAATACAATAATTAACTTAGTACTAGGTAATTAGTATTTGAGTAAACAATAGTGTGAAACTATAATTAGTTCCAATAAGGGATCACGTGTCACGGTACATACTTGGTACAACATATACAGTATTAGAAACGATCGTAAAACACTGATTATTACTAATTATAATAATGTATGTAATACATGATTTAACACATTGTTTCATTTCTACATTCGTTTCAATTGATTAGCTTTAATTATAAATTTATGAAGTTTACATTGAGTTTATTGGCCTATGCCCAGCTGTGGACAGCTTTTGGCTGAGATATACATTAAGTTTTACATAAGCCGATTCGGAACCACCTTAAAAAAAATGTTTAGGTTTTTGAAAAAAAAAAAATTTTCTTCAGACAATTTCTTTATACCATATTCACATTTAAAAAGAACTGGCAAACAACACAGTTCAATCTTTTTAATCACTCGATAGTTACAATCTAGTATGTGGGTAACCATTAAACATACGGAAACTTCAAATAAAAATCATTAATATTTGGTACTTACCCAAGAACTTAGTTATATTTTAAATTCGACTATGACGATTATTATTCGACTTATGTTGCGGGTGAAATAATTCTACATCCCATCTAGACACAAATATTTGTTCCAAGGGAATCTTACTAGCCACAGTTCATTAATAGACTGCACGCGCAGTCATGTTACAAAAATAATATCATCGAAAACAAAATAACATAGAATATAAGTATATACTACAAAAGTAACACAGAAAAGTGAGATTCATAATCAGCATAAAGAATCTCACTTTTTTAATCAAACTACTAGCATCAAATTAAAAAACCATCCCTAACTATTTCAATATACAATAACCATAGCTTCCTATAATATACAAAATTAAATGTTAAACCACATTCATTGAGAGGCCACTTCCGTTGAAATCAAGACAGTGCCGTGTAAAAAAAAAGTAATCTAAACAAACACATCGATACCTCCCACGTAAGTTATTGTAACCCACAATTTTGACATTTTGCTTTTTTTAGCTATATCGCCTTTTTATACCTATATTTACCTACTAAACATTAAAAAAGTTGAAAAATAGCCATATTTAGGGTACTTTTCAGACGTATACAGTTGTATCATTATTATGACCACAGCGTATAACATTGCATCAGGTCGATGCAACTGTTTACGCGGGTCGGGGCCGGGGATCGTTGAGCGCTCGCGCCGTGTATGTGTGACATACAATAGTCTTGCCCGGGGGCGCTCGATCGGGTGGATACCGCACTGGTTGCGATAAATATCGAACGTTTTTAATGTTTTAACAGTATCATTATTTAGCTATTTTTGAAAACAATTTAGCGTAAACAAAAAATACAAACTAGAGGCCGAAAACTCTGTGATATGGTAAATAATACTGATGAACCCACCGAAAGTTGCTAGGAAAAATCAATAGAAAACCAGAATATGTCCTTAAACCAAATAACTAAATAATAAACCCGAAAGTTTTAGTAATTCAAGTCTCCAAAATGTAACAGTATCATTTAATTTTCTTTATTTTATTTCATTTTTTATTTTATTTTGACAAAGGCAGTCTAAACTGTTGTATAGATTACTTACAATAACTTACGTCGCTAAGAATAACCTAAAACAATATTGTATAATCACTTACAACAATTTACGTTGCGGAGTTATAACAAATTAAGTGTTATGTAATACATACAATATTCTACGTGGGGATTGGTTACTAAAAATTATATTGTATGTTGACATGGCATATTTTACGTTGCTATGATTTTTTTTTTTAATTTACATACAATAGAGTATGCCTAAAATTCTTACATTTTCTGCCACTGCTATCATAATTTATGCATCAGCTATTTCTATGGTTCAGCTCATGGGATTCTACCACTTCCATTTCATTAAGAATTGATGAAATGACTGCTTAACATTACATAACATTCCTTTTTAAAATTGGGAGGGGTTGGGTAAATACTTCACCACGCTAGTCAATTGTAGATGGTGGGAGTAGGCTAGTGGTCCACCTACTGATTGTCAAGCCGTCTAGGATTTCTCTACCTAGCTTAACGATTATTACAATCGTAATCACCGGGATCTTTACAATTACTTTACGTGCCTGCCGAAGCCCAGGAACTCTCGAGTTAGATGTACCACAAGACGATATAATTACAGATAGATACGATGCTTTTTTCAGCAGACAAGAAAGATGGATACTTCTAAAATTCGAGTGATTTTTAACGCGGAACTAACGCGGCAAAGACAGCTTGCAATATCAATATTGCGTTTGGAGAGAGGACTGCTAATGAACGCACCGTACGATTTTAGTTTTAACGCGTTTGTGATGGAAACTTTGATTTGAAGAACGAACCACGTGGAAGATCGCCCACAAAGGTGAATAACAATGAATTTAAAGAGATGGTGGAAGCCGATCCGAGCCAACTATCCAGGAACTAGCGGCATGGTTAAACGTTGCTTTACCAACAATATTCACTCATTCGCGACAAATCAATAAAATAAAAAATATGAAAAATGGGAGCCTCATGATTTGACTGATCTGTAGAAAGAAACGCGTATTGAAACTTGTGCTGCCTTGTTGAATCGATACAGAAATGAAGGAATATTGTATCGAATTGTGACATGCGATAAAAAGTGGATTCTTTACGATAACCGTAAGCGAGAAATGCAATGGCTGGTCCCAGGTCAAACGCCGCAACAGTGTCTTAAAGCAAAGCTTACCAATAAAAAGGTAATAGTAACTGTTTGGTGGTCTCAGCGTGGTGTTATTCGCTATAGCTTTCTCCGATCTGGTCAAGCAATAACCGCAGATGTCTACTGTGCCGAACTCCGAACAATGATAGCAAAACTAGCAGTGAAACAACCTCGACTCATGAATTGATCTTCACCATTATTGCTCCATGATAACGCGAGACTTCATACAGCTCGAGAAACCAATTTAACCCTACAGGAACTGCAATTAGAAACCATTCGTCAACACCGTATTCGCCAGACCTTGCTCCTACGGACTATATTACAATACATATTGCTTTCACACAGTTTGTCGAATCTAGATCACCAGAGTTCTATCGCAATGGCAGGCTTCCTATCAGTTTTTTTTTGGATATTGACCTTCAGATAACTTAAAAAAGAATGAAGTAAACGTTATGAACCTTGATTGTAAGCTGATCTCAGAGATAGACATTTGTTTAATTACTAGTAATGTAAATTTATTGATGAAGAATTTTTGTTACAGTTTTTATTATTTATCCATAAAACTGTACAAGAAAGTAGGGTGCAAATAATTATTGATTGAAAGCAACACACATTATTTTGATTATATTTTTTATACTTGACTTGAGTGCCTTGGTGGTCCAGTGGTCGCAATATGCGACTGCTTTGCACGAGGTTGTTTGTGGGTTCGGTTTCCACACAGGACAAAACTTTGTGTGGCCCACAAATATTTTTTCTGAGTCTGGGTGTAATTTGTGTCCGTTAATTGTATGTTTGTAAAGTCCCCCGCGACACAGAGCTTGTTCTCTAGTGCGGGAGTTGTCTTTAAAAAAAAAAGATAAAAAAGAAAGAAAGATACTTAGTATACTTTCTGTATGAAACATTGTATTTACATTTTTATGTTTGTATTCCTTTGATCTCTTTTGTTATTATTCGTTAGAATTCTAGAACAAGTTCCTAGATGAAAAACTCTACAAGTATGTTTTGTCCCTATTTGAAATATTTTTAAGTTTATTTTCATTAATAAAAGTTAATTTTCTTAACATACAATACTGCATATATTTAGTTTCACCCAACGTACACTATAGTATTTAACACATACAATAAAATACAACCATTATTTTCCAGTGTAAACGATTGTAAGTATCACATACAACTTTTTTTTAAGATACACATCGCTGTAAAATATTGTATGAGCAAAATCTCAAAAAGTATCAATATTTTCATAAATTTTCTTGCCTTATAATTGAAAGTACCCAAAATTATATATACATACCAAATTTCACAAAAATACTACAAAAAATGACGATTATATTTCAATTTATAACTTTAAAACGCTCTACTGTAAAATCTTGTTTTTGGGGTTACAATAACTTACGTGGGAGGTATCGACATGACAAGAATAATAGCAGATGGCGCCTGAGCGGAAATCGAAAGGGATTTTTTATGATTTTTTTGTCCATTATTGAAAGGAATAAAAACTATGAGGATATTATTGAAAAAATAGTGAAAGCGTTTGATGATATGACCGTGAGAAATAAGTAGTTTTTTTTTTTAATAAGTTCAACAAAAGTTAATAATGAAGTATCTTCTCATTTGCTTCTTGGTTTTTTTCTCCCCTTCTCCTCCTGCCCCATTGACTTCCATTCCCGTCTGTCCATTGCCTTATTCCTCCAATCCTTCTCATATGCATCCAGGTCCTGACGCTAGCGTTTTCTAGGTCGGCCTCGGCGGCGATGCCCATCTTCAGGCATCCACTGTGTGACGACACGAGCCCATCGCTCAGGATTCATACGAGAAATGTGTCCCGCTCAGTTCCACTTAAGTTCTTCGCTCTTATTTCTTGGTTACAAGATTTAAAATCAAAATTATAAAGGCAAGTCTGATGCACTTACCCGCATTAGGCCAGCATGTGTGGAAAGCCTAAATCCTCTCACCTTTAATAGAGAAGAGGGAACTCGTGCCTAGCAGTGACGTATAACATGGGCTGCTATTATTATAATAATTGTTGAGATAATATAAAAGAAGAATCAAAACGTTAATTGAATTTAAGGTTGCACACATAAATTTATCCAATGACAATCTTACCGCCGAAGATTGTTTATCTGAAAGTGGATTGTCGTGCTTCCATATCATTTTATATTTTATTAGTCCATGTTGTAGTGATACAGATGAAAAATAAATCCATTAACTGTTTTATATGAAAATGCACATTCGAATTTCTTTTTGCACTTTACTTAAAATAAATGCAGCACTAAATGGTACTTGTCCTTATGGACAGGCACAATGGTGTTAGGTAGCTTTGTCGTCATTACAGCCTTATCATTTCAGCCAAAAGACGTCCACTGCTGGATATAATATGCCACAGCATTCAGTCTTAAGCTGACCGTGTCCATCAGCTGTTTGTAACTAATATTACCAGGTCGTCGCTCCACCTCTTTGGGGCCTACCTAAGCAAGCTTCCAGCTATTAATAGAACTTACCTTTCCTAGCGGCCATTGATATTGCGAGCGATGTAACCTGGCTATTGTCACTTAATGTGGCAATCTTTCAATCTATGTGTATTACCTATAATATACTTTAGTTCTCTTAGGGATGTTCTCGAAAAGTTTTAATCTCGCAGGAAAAATCCAAGCATGGCTCCCCATTACTCTGTGGGTGACTTTTAGCCTTCGTATTTAAAATTTTATGAATTAGGGGTGTAAATACCGTTTTTTTTCCAAACTTCGGCCATTTACAGAACTTTTGTCAGAAAAAACCAGATCGAACCCAGTATCTCGTGATCAGCAGTTGCATTTAACGTCCACAAGACCAACTAGGCAGTTTATCTATTACTTACCTACTCAAGTAAAATATTAATTTAACTCAATAATGCAACAACTCAAGGTGGTGCTAAGCAAAATACCACAATGTATTACTTTTAAATACACGGTTTCTTTAATAGGGTCTGGTGGTCCTCCATTGATCTATATACTGGTATAAAAGTTCATGAACACGTGGAGCTAAAGTAAACTAAATGTCAAGCTATTATTAAACGCACCTTGCACGATACTACTGAGCCTATTGACGCTACTTTAAGTATCAATTAGGTGTTATTTATTATTTCTAGTAAATGTGTACGATTAATTATAATTTAGCGATGATGTTCTGCGTATTATTTCGAGTTATATTCCTTGATGAAAGGTATTGGCCGTTACTTTTGGATTAGGCTGCAATTTTTTGTTCACGACTGAGGTGGCAAACAATCGTATGGCCCGTCTGATGGTAAACAGTTACATAAGCCTATAAACTATGTACCCTTAGGAGGGACATGACCATTTGTCTTGTCGCCGAAGCTCATGACCACCGACTTCATCATCATGTAAACGTTGAGGCCATCCAGCTCCTCGATCATACAGACTTAGTAAAGAGACTCAGACGGACAAAACCTTTTGAGTTAAGTTAATGTGAAAGTGCCTACTAAGTGACACATAAAAGTGTAGTGTAGTAAAAGAACACAAGAGCAAAGTGTCTTCATATTTATAGAGATAATAAGAGAAGTGTTAATGAACACTATCTTAGTTTAATTCATTTTATTAATTTAGGTTAAATTAAAATTACTTATTAGGCTGATCTAGACTCTTCATCTCATCTTCATCTGTAATTAAAATGAATACCACTTAGGTATATCATAACATTAAAAAAACAAAAAAAAACTTTGTGTTATGAGATATAAGAAACGTTATTTTAAAATTCAGTTCACCTGTATTCACGCACAGAAGTATCATCACTTTGTGTAGTTATTTGTAAAGTGGACATCCTTCCCCAGTCGATCTTCCTCTTATCGTTTGGTTAGTGGCCAACCTGGTGACAGAGTTATTTAGATCGCCCATATTTAGGCCTCTGACGTGATCTAACGACTGATGACAGTCGGGACCGACTTTTAACGTGCCCTCCGAAACACGAAGACGCTCAGATGAAATACCACTATGCGGTCACCCATCTATAGGGTTACCGCGCCTTTAGTAGCTTAACCCGCTGATCGTTTACCGAACAGCGAATGCACCTGGCTATGAGCGCCTCTCTTATAGTAGCATCGTTTACAGTTAAAGACAGATAACATATAGTCTTTATAAAACCAGCTTATCTGTCAAATCCTGTTTCCAGACAAATCTGAGTCGTTTTCTTTAAATTTTTAAAACAACTTATAAGTATTAAAGAGTGTAGGCAGCGACAGATACCTTTAAGAATTCGGGATGCCGCATTTATATGTCTTACAAGTTAGCATTACGCTGTAAAGATGCAGTTTTTGTTCTGTCAGATTAATGTAATCATAATGTAAGTTGCAGTTAAGTTAATGACTGCACGGTTTGGTTCTGTGGCTTATGTTAACTCGCCATTTACCACTGCGCGGCGTATTGTGGGTTCGTGATCTATAAATGGCTGTCCCGAGTCTGGGTGAACTTTGTGTCCGTTAATTGTATGTTGGTAAAGTCCCTTGCGACACGGCTTGTTTCCTAGAGCGGGAGTAGTCTTTTACAAAATCAAAAAGGTTAAGTAAGACTCTTAGGTGCTGTCAGTATTGAAATGATTTTCTATACTTACTATATATATCATCACGCCCGTCTCCCATTAGGTTAAGCAGGGGCTATGGCTTCCTTTGCTTCCTCTACATTTATCAACCTCTTCATACATGAACGTCGGTTCTGGGTACTTTTAATTCGTTCCTTTTTAGCAAATTACCTAGTTGGTTGATATATGTCCTACCTCAACATCAAATTCCCGAACTTCTTGTAATGAGTAACGACGGAACAATTTTAAACGTTATTTTAAGAATCGTTTCTCACTTCTGTTACTCTCTTTAAGGCACTCATCACAACGTGAGACTTGTTAAAACGCTATATTTTCCGACCTCATTAATGCGACTACACCGTAATGCGTAAGTTTTTCCCCCATTTCCCTATAAGTCCCATCACATCCCGTGGGAGAGTTGTCGAGTCTAGACAAACAAAGGTAAGAAGTCAAACAGTTGGTAACAATGTAGTGTACTGTAATAGTGCACGAGCGTGGGAGTTCGCCGCAGGTGCGCCGACACATAAAGCTGATGCATTTCCTACGCTGCAGATGCACCTCACAAGATCTAATGGTGTGTTAGATAGAATATTATTTTAATTGTGCGAGTAATTTTATTCATTTTGCTGTTAGAAAATGGTAATAGATAAGTTAAATAATATACATATGACTAAATCCACAGTAGTTCATTGCTTGTTTCATTTTACGGTATAAACAGCTGAACGGATCTTAATGAAATTTAGCAAGGACATGGATGCTATTTAGGGGAAGGATATAGGACATATTAGGATACTTTTTACCAATATAACCAAAATCTATGCGGGCGGAGCCGCGGGTAACTAAAAACATTTTTTGGTCGGTTATCCATTTAGATTTAAGGTAAAGGATTTAAGGAGACCTTTAAGGATATATTGCTGATTAAATTTATTGACTATTTTAATATATAGATTAATTTATTTTTATTTAACTTTACTACTACTAAGTAGAAAAATGACCTTACACAATTCAATTCAATTATTAATACTAAGTAGTTAAAAATGTTGGCTAAGGTATTTGACTATTACTATATACTTATTGATGATCCATAAATGTGGATAACAAATCCGATTGTGAGTGTGATTTGTGTTCGTGAATTGAATGTTTGCAAAGCTCCCCGTGACGCGACATAGACCTTCTTCAGCACGGAAGTGTGTTAAAAAAAAGAAAAAATAACAAATAACTCAAGACAGCTACTGCGCCGCACTAACCACCTTTACATTCGAATAACAGATATATTTATTATTAATATCGTAAATCAGTACGTCAATAAAAATATAAGCAAAACTCTTCCCACACCTGTACGACCAGTTTTTCAATAAACCTATTTTTAGATGGCCAAGATTTGATAGCACAAGGTGCAAAACTTTGAGATACCGAACACCTTATTAGCATTGCCTGCAGCAATCCCTTCAGTCCCAAAAAGAAAGCAAATCAATATTTGATAATAGCAGCCGAAATTATTGCCTTAGTAAGCCATTCCTGACCTACACGGTCAGCTGCCGCTTGTCGACCCATATGTTACAAATATAGGTCATTAGAATACGTATTGATATTGCATAATAGATTCTCTTTACATGCCATTTAGATTCAATTTCATATGTCGATGAAATTGGTCAAGTAATGAATCTTCTAAAACAAGACACCTGATTTGTATTATTTTATGGTTGGAAATTGGTGACAGGTGCAGGTGGACGTAAGGTAGTCATTTGTTAAAAAGAATCGGATTGGATCTCAACATTGAGTTATTATTTCAACAATACAAAGAAAGTGATTGTTTTTTTAATCAGTATTTTGTTTGATCCACTTTTAATGATTCCATCAAAGATATCATCATTCAAAATTACTAGTAGAATTTTTAGGTGTCAATTATAAAGGTCTGAAAGGGTCCTTTGAAAGTGATACTTCAAACTTTCGAAGCTTTCGATTTGTTTCTTACAAGTTGCTTATTGATCTTTTTGCTAAGCGTACATGGTTTCAGCTCCTTATCCAGGGCAAATATTTGTGTGATGAGCATAATCCTTTGTTATATAAATGGGTATACGTACATTAAAATTTCCAAAAAAAATTGTCGTGTATCAATAAAAAGGTTATTTTGACATAACAAACAGATACTTCAATTACATGCTATAGCATGTAATTCTAGAAAACCTTATATATAAGGTTTTCTAGAAAGTGAATATACTGAAATGCTGTTTCAATTGTTGCTAAATTCATTTATAAATCTTTCTTTATGGAATGCATGACCGCTCGCTGTATGGTTGCAACAACTCAACTTTAATAATGTGGTGTGAATGTGGTTAGAATTTCCTGGTTTCCTTTATATATGAAATCAAAACCGCGATATAATCCTTGTAGATTCTTCTGATAATAATTCCTTCGATGAATTGTATCAGTATATTGAAAATGGATGTCAGGTACTTGTTATTTCGGACTTGAAGCTTAGTAATTATAATGATTTTTCGTATATCTAAAAACGTGGTCCAAATATCAAATCTAGCCTATCGGTCTAGTGGTTAGTGACCCTAACTGCTAAGCTAGAGGGTTCGATTCTCACACAGAACAAAACTTTGTGTCATCCATAAATATTTATTCCGAGTCTAGATGTAATTTGTGTCCGTGAATTGTAGGTTGGTATTAGTCCCCCGTGACACAGGACTTGTTTCCTAGCGCGGGAGTTGTCTTTTTTAAAAGAAAAAATAAGAAGTACATCAATTATTATATTTACTTCGAGAAAGAAGGAAAAAAAGAACTCCAAAGAAAAAAAGAGACTAAAGAGACGAGCGGCCATCGGGAATTTGTTGTATAAAACAGAAAACAGAATCTAACTCTAAGCAGCCCTTCTAGACTATACAATGCAAATGTTTCAGATTTGACGTAAGTTTACGTATATGTCAAATCCCATAAATCTGCTTTCTATTCAATTCGATTTATGTTTCTTCTACGATGTCGCAAAAAACAATTCTGCAGAGATTATTGCCAGTATTTTTACAAGTTCCATATATGGTATAGATAACATAAATATGATAATGTTGTGTTAATTATCATAAGAGTAAGCACCGATTTACCCACAATTGTGAAGGTAGTCGGAACAACAAACGTTCTCACGACATAACAGTGGTAATAGAAGATAACATTATATTGCGTTTTAAGCGTGACTTAGGTATTGTGAATATGGGTTCACTATGTTTTTATATATTTAAACTTAAAATTCATTTATTCATCTAGGTTACAAAGTAACACTTATGTAGGTCAAAAATTATGAATAAGCCAGAAAGATGTGAGCTAAATTTGCCAACGGCTAGTTCGCTGACGTGGAGCCATGAGAAGAACTAGCAAGAAATTCAAGCCACTCTTTTTGATCGCCAGATAGTTAGAAGCTTATGTAAAATACAATTTTTATTTCCAAGTATATAAGTTAAAAGAGATAGGGCAATAAGCGAAGAAGCTCGCCTGGGAAACTGTATGAAATTTTTATCAAAAGTTTCCATGAAATAAGGGCTTTCGTATAGTAGCCTATTTATTTGTACTTTTGTTTAGAACACCCGCACTAAGAAACAAGCCCTGTATTCCAGAAGACTCGACAAACATACAATTCACGATCACAAAGAACACTCGAACTCAGTACAAACATAAAATGTGTGGTAACATTAAAACGTTCTCTGCCACGTTTTAGTATGGGTCTCACGCTTTATGTCGCGGAGCACTGTGTCCTCCAATTAAAAAATATACTTTATAATGCTGGCTGAATTTTCATGATCTATAATTTATTAAAACCTATTGTTTAAAGACTTCATGGTACTTGTAATGACCATTTTTTGTTTAATTGCAGGTGAACAGTTCTTCAGCTATTTAAGTACATTAGTTACTATATGAACACCATAATAGAAATACTTATTTCACCTTGCCTATGAAAGCGATCTATATTATAAATATTTGGAAACAGTTTTTTCCCACCTTAGAATTTATTGAATTCTTATTTGAAGTCTTATTTCAAAACTCTACTTTCATAATGAGAATTCAGTTTTATTCTAAAAAAAAACTTTTCTATTTATGTTTTTCCCTTAGGAATTTTTCTATTGTCACGTGGAACTCTAAAAATATATATTTTTTAAATATATTCCATGAATGAAGCCTACCGGATGCTTCTAGTAACTAACAGTCTGTCGTTACGAGAGCGAATCTAATGTCAATGTGAACCGTATAATACGTATTGTTATTATCAACACAATTAGCATTTTTATTCACCAGCGTTGTTCGTAACGGTGAACAACAAAACAGAGTTTCGTAACTATGTTTAATTGGCAAAGGATTATAATAATATGTTTGTATTATGTCAACCGATGGTCGCTGGCTGGGACGAGCGAGTCGCAGAGTGGAGACCGCGAGTCGCAGAGTGGAGACCGTGACCTGCTAACGTTGGACGCCTCCCAGGCAGAAGGACCTAAAAAACTTACAGAATGACAGCATGACTTAAAGAAGGTTGCTAGGGTAGACTAGATGCAAAAGGCCAGGACGGAAGGACCGGTGTTGTGCGCTGAATAAGAAGAGGCCTATGTCCAGCAGTGGACTTAAACTAGAATAAAATAAACTTAGAATGGACAAAATCAATCTAATTGAAACATAACAGTCTATTCCTTTCTTACTTGCAAATGTGTATCAGTTTATTAGCTGTTGTACAAATCTTGCCGTAATCATCTAATAAATTTTGATTTCAGAATATGGCATCGACTAGTATCTACTATATATATAATTAACATAAAATTAAATAAGATACAAAATACCAATAATTTTATTATTAGATATTATTTATTCATAATTGACAAATCACACACACACAAACCTATACAGATTTATTTTGTCTGCCGCTTTGCTATGGAGGGAAGTGGAAACTTTTCTTTCTAACTCCTTCTATTTACTTCTGATTAAATTCGTTGTGGGGTCCAAAGACAGAAGGTTTAGTTGTCCACGGGACGCACGAGTGTCAAAGCTCGGTGAATCAGTTGGTTACTCCGCTGTTAATCCTGGCTCACAGGAGTCACAGCGGTGGGCATGTGGGTGGGATTGTCCTGACCTCACACATTGGGAACAGAAGGAAGACCAGTTCGTCGCAGAGATCTTATGGATTACACAAAGTTTTACGCATAGGAAACGAACCCATAACCCAGCACAGTGTCGAGATGACCACATTAGCCACAAGACCGCACGTGCAGTCAATCAACTAGTTAAGCTTAATTGATCAAAATTGTTATTTAAAATTTAAATTTAATCAAGAAACATAATGAATTAAGTTCATCGCATTCCTTACATATCTAAGTCTTAGCAATGCGAAGTCCTTAGCAATGTCGTCTCAAAATAAACTACATAATAAACACTGAATAATTTAATATATATAACTAATTTATAATTAATTTGTAAATTTTTGACCGTTATTTAATGTTATTGATAGACATGAGCATAAATTAATGAAAACGTGGTTTTTATTATTACAGCTGACTAATCGCCTAGTTTTTCCAGCGAGCGGCGAGGTTTGCGCTGATAATGAGGCACTAAACTATTTTTACACATGTTATTACTATAATTATACGCATAGGGTTTCGTGTTTCAGTAGTGAAACCGTGACTACGATTGGTGCAATTTAATCAAAACTTCGGGTAACAAAAGGTACGAAAACCACCAAAATACTACACGATTTAGACCCGTATAAATGAGGTAGTAACTATATTTAATCTGTAATAAGGTCATGGGTTTCGGTTTAAAATTATGCCCGGTAAAAGCTATAGCATTTTAAGAGAGACCCCCATACAAACGAGTAAGCCCGACAGAGGATGGATCTCGACCTTACAGAAATAACTATACACAGCGGTGTGGTTGTATTAATGTACAGGTCTCCAGTGCTCATTTAAGAATGCTTTTTTATAGAAAAGTTTTCCCCTACTTTATCATAAAACGACAATAACTAGACAAGTGGCTTAAACGGTAGTCGAATCGAATAGAATAGAAAGCAAATGTATGGGATTTGACATTAGTGTACGATACTATGTCGTAAGCTTTCATGACGTGTGACAAGTTTTGGGTCTACAACACTCAAGTAATGCCCAAGGTTTTTAAGCGTCTATAGGTGGTAACTGCTTACCATCAGCGAGCCACAAGCTTTTTTCACCTGAGTAGTAAAAAAATAATTTTAAAAAATGCTGTCGAAACATTGTGTCATACATCTCAGCCTACAATCAAGCAAAAGGCGTGACCTCAATATAAATAATAAATAATCCGCATAACAAGTAAAATGCGTGACATATATAGACCGCGTTATGCAACGAATGCATAGTTACATAGTGGTATATTAACTGGTAGCCGACGCGACAACGTAACCGCTCGGTAATGGCGTCGTCGGCGCGCAATCTTCCGTGATAGTGAACTTGAGTTTTTTCGCGGCGCACACGCACCGTTAGTTTGAGCTACATTCCGCGGTTGCGTCGGCTCGCCGCACCGCGGAGCCACTACCGCAACGCACTGTTCAATGTTCATGAATCGTCTCAACATAATCTATTCTGCTATTTTGTTGAGACTTTGTTCGTATTGATGCCGGATGTTCTTCGCTTTTGTTACTATGTTTTATTAGTTCACGATATTTTGTGGTTACTAAATCAAGTTATATTTATTGTCATAGGTACCTAATAATACCTCTCCCACAACTGGGCACATGTCTCTTCTCTATTAAGAGAGAAGAGAGGCAAATCTACACACGTTGACCCAAATATAATAATTTATCAATAAGGTCTTATATTATATCATTTTTTGGGCTGACCACACACGAATAATACTTCATGTACTGCAAACGTCCATTGACTACGTTAACTACTTACAATCAGGTGGACCGTATGATTGTTTACCGCCAAAGTAGCATAAAAAATAGTTACAGTTGTTGTATATAACCATTGATTTAATAATAAAATAAACAAAAAACTTTTCCTAAATTAAAGACCAATCCAAGTAAGATAGATAGAAGATATATAACTGTACTCATATTCGCGCAATGAAAACTCTTATTATTAACAAAATCTAAGTTTAACTTATCAGTTTGACCTGTTTATTTTTGTAATTACTAAACTTCTTTCATGATTACGCTAAATCATTGTTATCAGCAATAATATATGAAATCGTCCGTGAATTGAAACCACAAAGTACTTTTTTAAATAATCACAATTTACAACGCTGATAAATTAATAATAATGATACACAGCCCATAAAGTGAACGGGTGTTTAAAATCACATTTGCATATACCTACCTAGTAGATTTTCTAACAAATCAATAAGTTATTATTGATCAAATTAAAAATCATTGTTCATTACTTGTGACTGGTTGCAAAAAATACCTACCAAACGAACAAAACAGTCGAATGATAAAATAAAAACATGACAGCAAAATAACAACCACTCTAATGCTAGATCTAAGCTTTGAAGGCTGCGCGAGCGCTGGGTCAACGACCTGCCATTGCCAATGTCAGCCATCTTGAGTTCCGCAGTCGCTTACGTTCTTCACGTAAGAGGCTGTAACGATTCGTGATAGTGTGTGGGTACGTAATGTTCGTTTTTCTATGTATTTGTGTATGTGTGCGTGATTAGAATTGAATGTATACGCATACATCCGTACAATATTTTTGTTGTGTGCTGTAAGCTTGCGTGTCGAGTTTAGTTTTAGTTTATAGACCCTAGGTGGCGTTAGTGGACATCACATAGGATATTTATTTAGTTTTTACTTACACGAATAAAATGTTATATAAACTGGCAATAAGGTGGTATTGTGGGGTGAATAACCATTGTTATAGGATAATATTGAGACATACCTAAGTATTGCTTGTACCGAGAGGCTTGACGAGACGATTTGGCGCATGATTTACCATAACAAAGACTTAAATATTTAAATAAAAGGCGTTGTCTAAAGAATTATTTAGTACGACAGATTTCCGAACAAGAAAGAAGAAGTAATCTTAGTGGGGCTTTCGGCTAAATAATAACACCTAGGTCATTCGGTTATTATGTTATGATTGGATAAAATTTAGTCCCGTTCGACATTTAAACTATGCTCAAATTATTTTTAAAAGTATTTTGGACCAAATTACGTCATGATTAGATAGTTATTTGTTTTTGTTGTTTTACCTAAGTGGAAAACAGTTGGCTTATGCCCAAGCGCACCATAATTTCATTTCTAGTGTATAAGTATAAGTCATAAGTGTATAAGTACTAAAATTATGAAGCTTTTAGGAATCAATATATGGAACTCCTGGGAATAAACAGTAAGCAGTTACCGTAGCTTATGTACACTCGTAATATCTGGTGCTGCTGGTGCATCACTTGCGTGGTGCCGACCCAAAAATTGACAACCTATAAACATACTCATATATATACTTGTAACGAGGGGCTTGTAGTTAAAGTGTTAGCGGTGCGGATCGATAAATCTACAAGGTTAAGCAAGCTTGCTGTGAACGGTCCGTAGATAGGTTACCATTTTTTGAAAACAAAGCAAGATCCCTCCGTGCCTCGGAAAGCACTTAGAGCCTGTTTATCCTGCGCCTGGTCTCTGTCAGTTAGATTGCCGTCGCATCGGACTATGAGAGTAAGGAAATAGAGTGCACCTGTGTTTGCGCACAAACTTGTGCACTATAATTATGTCCTGTAAAGTTAGCTAATCTCCGTTGAAATTGGCCGCCGTCACCAAAAATCTACTAGACGCCTTTTATTGTATTTCGAAATATTCATAATTTATTAAAGCACAGATCATACACATACATTAGAATTGAACTCACGACCTCCAGCTTAGCAGTCAGGGTCACTAACCACTAGACCAACAGGCTAGTCGAATATGTCTATTAAGTTACAACTAATTAACACAAATATAAATTAAGTACATTAATTTATCTTACAGACACATCGACAAAATGATAATTTATAAGTAATTAATTTTAAAATATCGGCCAATTGTGTATCTGAACACGCACAAATTGGGTCCCGTAGGTTTTACTTTATTGTTTTGTGTATACTAGAAGTCGCCCTGTGGTAAAATTAGATAGAAAACTCTAATTGACTGCACGGTTGGTTCAGTAGCTTCAGTGGTTACCTCGCAATTTACTACTACGCGGCGTGTTGTGGGTTCGATCCCCACATGGGACGAAAATTAATGATATTCCTTCCGTCTCCCGCGACACAGGGCTTGTTCCCTAGTGCAGGAGTTAAAAAAACATTTTGATAAAATCATTATTTTAACTCAGTTACAATCGACGGCCTTATCTCTATTACGCTTTTTCTTACAGGCAACCTTTGGATGGGCAGCAACTAGACCGTAATTGCTCTCTGCAGTCCTTCCCCGTACAAACTTTAACTATGTCGAATCTACACACGCAATGTGCTTAGAAAAGGGTACATAGTTTTTTCTTCACGTAATAATATATCAACAGTATAGAAAACAATACGCAAAATAGAGACAAATGCCAGAATAAAGGATGTATAATGACAGACACCCACATTTGGCCACCTTGTGTGGATTCTAGACTAAAACATCTCAATTCTCTTAATAAAGAAAAGAAGACCTCTGCCCAGCAGTGGGACATATCTAGATTGCTATTATTATTAATGACAGGCAATACCACAAAACAAAATAACGGTTTTTCAGATTAGCTACTATGAAACCCTAAAATTAGCAAATTTAAATTAAGCAAATATTCATGTTTCAATAAATAACAAGAATAATTTCGAGTTGTTTGGTAGCATTAAATATCAAGTTGGAGGTGAACGAACGACATTTACAAAATCATAATATTACGTATATACATAATGCAAAATGTTATGAATCTTTTAATATCTCAATCCTGTTAGATACATGTAATCTCAATCACAAAAAGAATAGTAATTAGTAGATACCTAAGTTGTGTTTGCTATTTCAGAACCCAGCTGATTTTCAACAGGAACAAGCAATACTAGTTTATCTGACATTATTTTGGCCACTTGTTTTAGTGCAGATGAGGGACACCGATGTATCTGTTTAAAATAAAACATAAATAGAAACCACACTCGAGACCAAGTGCTATATTTTAGTATCATATTATTTTTATTTATACTACTTAGGTGGTAAACCATCATACGACCCGCCTGATGTAAAGCGGCTACCGTAGCCTATGGACGCTTGCAATGCCTACCAGGGTGGATGGGTATCACTGACTGCCTTGGTGGTCCAGTGGCTGCAGTATGCGCCTTCTGTGCACGAGGTTGTGGGTTCGATTCCCACACAGGACAAAACTTTGTGTGACCCACAAATAATTTTTCTGAGTCTGGGTGTAATTTGTGTCTAGTTAATTGTATGTTTGTAAAGTCCCCCGCGACACAAAGCTTGTTCTCTAGTGCGGGAGTTGTCTTTTATAAAAAAGAAAAAGAAAGAAAAGATTACTTGCTTGGTACTGACCTATTTTCTTACACCATGGTTTTTAAGATGGAGTATCCCTGGGATAGGAAAACATTTCAAACGCATCCCCAAACGAACGCTTGAGAAAAAAAAGAACTAGTTATTTATTCAAAGCCAAGGTCTTTGAATAAATAACTGGCCTTGGGTTCAAAGTCAGGGACTACTGCACCGCCGAGGCAGAGTTACATATGTAATGATAAGTAATGTATTGCAGCCTCAATAGCTATTAAGTCTTGCTTGTTATAGCAACAGTTGCCATCGCATGTTATACCTACCAATCTTCTTCAGTTTATCCGGTAAATATGTCTAGATAAGTACGGTTATTTTACAACGATATGCAAACGTTATATTGTTATAATAAATTGTCAAACAACTACGAAGTATAGTCATAATATGAAGAAGAAACTGAATACTTAATAGATTAACATTTTTATTTTATTTCTAAGATCTGCGGCAAAATATTATTTTAAATTACACGGGATAAAAAAATGTTGTTGGGGATAAACTGGAGTTTAGGTCTACTTTAGACACAAAGTACACCCAAACTCGGAGCTTCTGCCCAACATACAATTAATAGTCACATTAATTGTATATTGGGCAGGGCGTGTTCCCCTATGGGGGAGTAAATACATCCATATAGCGATTTTATTTCATCTCAAAACCTACATGTTTTGTTAGGATTGTTGAGTTTCTTCCTCCTTTGCGGAATGTAGAGGAACTAAAAGCAACATGTCTGGATTGAAGCAATTAGTACGGACCATATTTTCTAACTTCACCCGTGGGAGATAGGCGTGATAATATGTATAAATTATTTTTGTATGTTTCAATAAGTAACTAAAATGAAAATGTATTTTTAGTATAAAAAAGTTTGTAACTTGATCGAAGAGCTATGTCCTCTAAACGCACTTCTGTTCATCTAGATCAGGTCACATTTACACAAGTGGAAGTTTCAAGGTTTGCGGTCAGATGTGGGCGTATAATTACTATATATTGAACGTGCTATTGTTCTTACGTGACATTTTAAAATGGCCTCAATTATACCTACAAACAATACGTGTAGTGATTTTGACATACTACACTTTAACCAACGTAACTGTCTCTCTATTTTGTTTTGCATTTTTAAATAAATATATCATTAAAGGGACAAACAAGTATAGTTTACACCGGATGGTTAGCATACGGTAGTCTATGAACGCTTGCAGAACCTAAAGCATCATTTGTAATGCTAGAAATTCTATGAAAAATTTTGGGGGAGACCTATATGTAACAATTGATGTCTTTCAATGGAGATAGTCAAAAGGATTTTTAAAGGGTCAGCAACGCGCGAGTGATCCTCTAGTGGATCTATCGTTTCTCCCTTGGTGTTGCAAGCGTCCACAGGCTACAGTAACTGCTTACCATCAGGCGGCCCGCACTTATTTGCGTCCTGAGCAGTATATCAAAATATGATGATAACGGTCTTCATTTTCCTCTAAGCATTTAAATGGCTTATGTATAAATCTTATCAAAAAATCATCTATTATTTATTAGATTAGAAGCCTTCCTCTTCCTCTTAATACCCCGTTAATGCGACCGATTGTTATCACGTCAAACTGTGTCATATAATTCTAGACCAATAATCAACGTAGGTCTTGTTAAACTGTCACTGATTACAGCTTAGTTATCGAAGAAAAAGAGAGCTATAGGAAGAAAGAAAGGAAGAAATTATTATATTTGATCTACAGTGATTATTTGTAATGATAACAAGTAGCCTATGTGCTATACGAGATCCGTTCAGCCATTTCCGCGCTATACGGTTTATTAATATAATTTCTAAAGAATTAGACATTTTTCACTGTAGTTTGCCGAAATTCACAGAAGCTGCTCAAAAGTGTATAACTAAATCTAACGATATTTTGTAAAATTAAGTAGATATATATGTATGTATAATATATTATGTTAATCAGTTTTAGCTTACAATATTGTTTTGGGAATAACTGTAAAAATATTGTAAATGGGTTTAAATAAATAAATAAATTTTCGCGTGATTGAGAAACAATCATCCATACATCTATCCATCCAAACTTTCGCATAGATAATATTAGTATAGACTACTATTATATGCGAATTCTGTTCTAGAAAGAAAGAAAGAAACGTTTATTGCTACAATTAGAGACATGTAACATGTGAACATAGAGGTAATATTATACATATATAAACTAAAAAATAAGAAACTATCCGAAACTAGACATAAAACAAAGTGCATGTGGCCCATATTTGTAGCAATCAGGTGTCCAGGCGTTCCAGCCCAGCCTAATGAGCATGGGTCTTAATTCTGACCGCCATACTTGAGCTAACCTTTAGATTATACAGACTCTTGATAATATAATAATACAATTATCTTCGGTTTACAACGTCATCTGTCTCTTTAATGCATATAAAATTAAATGGCTCATGTACAGAAATGATGTTTTTTAAATTAATGATTTTAAAATATCATTTCTGTCTGGGGGCACGGAAATGCTAACGCCGAGATGAGAGAACGGAAGCGCAGAGCACTACCTACCTTTTCTCGAAGCGGGTAATTTATTTTTACATTACATTTAATATAGTATGAATGAATGGAGATGTCGGTAGGGGCCGCCCTAGAAGAACATACAGCGACCAAGTAGGGGATTTGCTAAAATAGGGCCAAATTAAAAGTACCCAGAATCGACGTTCATGCATGAAGAGGTTGATGAATGTAGAGGAGGCGAAGGAAGTATGTTTGGATCGAAGCAAGTGGCGTACCATAGTCTCTGCCTACCCAACTGGGACACAGGCGTGATGATATGTATGTATGTTTTTAATATAGTAATAAGTATTACCACACAACCGCTTTTTTTATTAATTTGTGTAGAATATCAAAATATTCATATTATTATGTTTCTGTTTCTGAAAAATAAAATTTGCACAGTTCGTCAATCTTTAAGATCAGTCTATAACTACGAGTATTACTTTAAATATTATAATAAATAGCAACGGGTTTTCTCTATATAATATAATATATCTATAAGGAGAGGAACTAACTAACTAAAAGGGTTTAGGGTTAAGACCTAATCTATACGAGCTAGCTCAATAGGAAAAAAAGTTTATATCATACTCATATTATGTTTACATAAAATATTTGTGTTATTGATGATGTGAATATGAATGATGTGAATAATAAATGTTCTATACTTAAATAAATTGATATAAATGAGGAAGAGAAGGGACCGACAGAGACTATAAACATCATAATATCACGTACAGCAATAAATTTAAAATCACAAGAACTACACAGAGATTTATTGTAATCGTAGGTCGTTTACGTTTCCGAATGGTAAATCTATCCTGGTTAAACTTTGATAAACCTAATAAATAGTTTAAAGAAGCGACATTTCGTAGAGTTCGGTAATCACTGCAGCAGGTGTTAAGAGAGGTGGCTCCATATAAAAGGCATATAAGTGAGCAAAGCTAGCAGGGTAAAAATTATTGATAACCTTGCAGAAGTAGTAATAATAGAAGGGTTTTTTTCATAGCGTTACCCATAATGCATAACTCTGGTGTGCATGGTAGTTTTTAAGAAAGGCAGGCCATACTAACGAGCAACCGTGACTAGGGAAGAACTACCACCTTACAAAAGACCACAGCCAAATAACTATATACAGCGGTGTAGTAGTGTTCCTGTGTGTGAATACAGGTCAGGGTCAGTCGGTAATGCACTAAAATAATCCTGGTATTGTTTTTAAGCAAAGGTTAGTAAAGTAAGTAAGGTAAATTAGTTTATTCGATAAGCAAAATTATTTATTTTAGATACGTTTGAGAAATGTGTCAAAATATTACGAATAAGTAGATATGTGTGTACTTTTTGCACACAGTTCGATCGATCCTAAGGCCGCTAGGGTAAAAATGCTTTGGAATGGCAACCATGAATTGGAAGACGAGGCGTGGGCTGACCTTCAACAAGGTAGATTGGTAACTTGGTGAGGGTTGCGGACAGTCGATGGGTTAAGTCAGCTTAGGGCCGAATGCTGTCTGGGTGGATCAGTGACGTCATATCAGGTTCCGGTAGTCCACCGCGTAGGGCTCCTCGGGCAGGGCGGTATGCGTAAAGCATTTCCCCTCTCCAAAAAAAAACGGGCCGAATGCTGTGAAAAAGAGATGCCTCTGTCAAGTAGTGGTTGAAGTATTCGGCTGAGACGATGATGATGTCTTAAAACTGTTACTTATTACAAAAAGCAACTTTGCATAAACAAATTTTTTGGCCATTATGCATTTTGTATTATACCTAATATTTATTACCCGTCTGAATAATTAAGCGTCATTAGCAAGTATAAAATTAAACATGTAATTTATTTTTTATCCCGTTGGAAATTTTTATATTATTATATTATTATCGAAATACCATAATATATGCAAAGCTAATTGTAATTTTAAAGATACGTAGGTATTTGACCTGTTACAGTTGATGTTTTAGAACAACTGGTTTGATGGCGAAGTAAAAGTGCGTATAAATCATATTTCGAAATCTCTAAGTTCAATTTGTAAGTCCCTCGTAACACAAGGCTTATTCCCTAGTGTAAGAGTTGTCTTTAAAAAAATATTAAAGCATTCAAACTCAATTTAGACTACCTATTTTTAACTAAATTAAAAATAGATAGGTAACTAAACAAAGACTAGTACCTTGTTCTCCTCTGTTTGTCAACCGATTTCCTTTTTTTTGTTTAGTCGCAATTGACGAGTTTTAACATAAATAATATAATAATTTATTTTATTAAGTATAAAAAAATAAAGCACATAGTTTTTTACTTCACCCGATTTAATTAATTACAGTCAAATTTAGACCACTGGACTGTCACTGGTTAGTATTAATTCAAAAGTTATTTTTTATGTCTACCTGTCTGTTACTTTTTTAGGGCTAATAAGCCTGGAAAAGAACATAACCTACGTATAATGCGGACGAAGCGGTGGATCAAAGTTAGTTGTAATATTGTTTAACAAAATAAAACCCACCCGTTAATACGGGTTTCATTTTGATAAAAAATATTACAGAGAGAAGAGAAAATATTGGAGAGTTAAGAGAGTTTACGCCGTCTTAACTCTCTGGATACAGGAAAAGACACATGTGACTAACAATGAGAAATACTATTTAATTTGCTATTATTATATGTTATTTATTCTAAATTATTTTATAAATTTACATACTTGTGCAGTTTTATGTATAGGTCACTATAATACGAATCAAAATTAGAATGAAATCAGCAGCATCTAGTAATGACCTCGTAGTCTAGGGACCTTCACCGAAATGTTATTGCAGTTCGATAACCCACGCCATTGTTCCACGCGAATCATTCCCATTTTATATATCACGACCGACTCCATGATTTCCGCGTCATGACGTTCGTAATTATTAAATTTAAGTTTACGATATACAACGATTTATGGCTTTTTGGTCGCAGCTCCGTGGATATACGCAATTTATAGGGCGTAAACAATAATTGTTGGATCATATTTAACAGGACGCGTCGAATTTATGTCTTGCCTTTAAGTGTGTTTGCCTTATGTTTACCAACTACCTTCTTAGTAGAGATGTTTATTGCCTGGATGACTTATATGACTTTTCATTCGTTTTTAATACAATCTCACGTCTTATCCGCCTGTTGTTCTTTACTAGTATTGCATAGATTCTTTAGATTAGAGAATGTATAAACATGAAATTTGATTTTCAAAATATTCTTATATCGCGCGCTCCATGGAAAAGGGGCCTAAGTTAAGTTACATGAGTAGGGCAATTTTTATGTTTTATTAACGCACTTAAGATTGAAATTGTTGAGTCTCATATCTCATCACTTCATGCCTTTTTCATTGAGAGTGTGATTCAATTTATATATTGTTATACCAACCCGCATTCTCTCTTGATAGGAATGACGAGAACTCGAGAACATATGGATTTCTATTGTATATCAAAGCTCAAACAGGATTATTGACTGTCTGAATTTATAGACACTCTAAATGTTCAAACACTTTTCTATAAAATACCATTTCCACGCAATGAATTTTCTAAACCAAAAATAACTGTTCCTTCGACAGTCAATGACGTTCTTGCCATTAACAAAAGCTACAGTTCAATCTACAAAGTTCATCCATTGTTCTTTAGTTAAACCTTCATCAGCCGTCATGCTTGACAGTTCAAAGTCAATATTTGATCCAATATATCAATTATATAATTCTACTAGTGTTGTAAACACAAAAGTTTGTGTGATGTTTATTACTCCTTTAGCCTAAAACTACTGGAGAGGTTTTGATGAAACTGCAATTTCAGCCTATATACCAAAATAGCACATAGGCATTTTTTATAGGCAAAAACTGAATAATATAATATCTTGATCGCAAATTAGGCAAAGTCCATAATACGGTATCTAGACGGCTGGTAAACTTACTTAAATAATAATAGCAACCCATATATATCTTACTGCTGGGCACGGGTCTCCTCTCCTCTATCAAGAGAGAGAGGGTTCAGACCTTAATTCACACACGCTGGCTTAATGCGGTTTGGTGAATCAGCCATGTCTTTAGAATTTCTTTTAAGACATGTAGGTTTCCTCACGATATTTTAATTCACCGTGTTTCTTAGCAAATTAAATTCTATTCTATTCTATTCACCGCTAGCAGATGGCTAATCATTTGGTTAGTACATATAAACTCCACAAAGTCAAATTCACATTGGTACTCTCACCCGGGATCGAACTCGCAACTCTTGGGTGCAAGTCGGTTATTTACCCACTTGGCCACAACCGCATATATTTTTTTAAATACTCATACTTACCTTATATAGATAAATTACACCCAGTATAAGGACAAAGAACGTGATCTATCTATAAAGATCCTGGGTGGGAATCGTGCCCGTGATTTAGCAGCCAGGGTCACTAACCACCAGTCCAACAGGCCAACCAATCACTGTGATACAACAAATTAGTTTTAGGTATTAGTTAATTTAAAAAAGTGATTGTCCATGGCCTACGAATGGTCGTAGGCCATGGACAATCACTTTTTAATAAATTTTGTAGTATGGACCACAAAATAAAAATAAATTGACAAAATCCTACTACCTTCTAATATTATAATGCGAATGTTTGGATAGATGGATGTTTGTTCCTCAATTACGCTAGAATGGCTGAACTCGCCGTGGCTCGGCAAACGTAATGTAGGATGCCCTCAGGCGAGGTGGAGCGACGATCTTCGCAAAGTGGCTGGGACTAGCTGGATGCGAGAAGCCCAGGAACGTGCGGCGGCAAGCGGCGGTGCCGTGCATTTAGAGAGGTCTATGTCCAGCAATGGACTGCCATAGACTGATGATGATGTTGTATGAAATTTGTCAGAGAGATTAGGCTACTTTTTATCCCGAAAACATAATTACCGTAGAATTTTGCAAGCAGGCTAAACCACGGGCGGAAGCTAAGATATTATATTAACTGGAGGTCAAACCATTTATGCGTGTGCGCACATTTTCTAAAAAGGTTTAATAATGGCCGCCGAGCCGTTAGTTCCAATTTACTTCCGTTTCAAACTATTGTTAAGAACTTCCTTGTGGTTTTTTTAAATTTATTTATTCACAGACTTTTTATTTATTTTCTGACTGAACGTGTAGTCTAGTCACCTTATCATGACTATACCACGTCGAGAGTTGTGAGTTCAATTCCCACGCGGGACCAATATTTATGTAAATCAAAGAATTATTTTCTGTTGAAAAAAATTTTTGGGTGATATGATATCCCTGGTATCGCAGGCGTTCATAAGCCACGGTAACTTAGAAACCATCAGACGGGCCGTATCCTTGCATGTCATCCCTGATACAGGATTTGTTCTCTGGTGCAAGAGTAGTGTTTAAAGAAAATTGCCGCGATTTACAAGCGTAAGCTGCATTACGTATTTTAGAATATATTAACCGGTTCTAGCACTTTTAGTTCTAAGCACACGTGGCTAAAGTAACGTAATATACTCGTATTTTTTATTTAACATAATGACCTTTAAAATTGTAATTACAATCAATACTGTTAGTTTTTCTAATT
The DNA here is from genome assembly GCA_947095525.1 of Trisateles emortualis. Taxonomy (NCBI): domain Eukaryota; kingdom Metazoa; phylum Arthropoda; class Insecta; order Lepidoptera; family Erebidae; genus Trisateles; species Trisateles emortualis. The sequence continues at coordinate 7,206,488 of OX352736.1, read as the reverse complement.
ACTTATCCTTCGACATACAAGGCGTTAGTGACGTATATTTGAATAGGTTTTTGTTAATAACAGATACACTTTTGCAGGACAAAAAATACTGAGACAAGTGCGAAGTAGAACTGCCTTGGAGGTTCCGTACATATGGTTAACGATCGGCGAGAATTCAAGCCGGGGCTACTAGGTCTAGCTAGCTGGCCGCGTTCAGTTCATAGATGGGTGACCATTTAGAAAAACATTTATTTCCAAAAACAAAAAAAAACTTGAGTACAAAAAACAATTACATATAAACGTATTTGGCAAAAGGGACGGATTCAGCAAAGTTGAGAGCATGTAGCACAAGTCACAGCACCGCTCAACGCTGGTTTTCAATCCGTCCCTTTACAACATTTATTAGTAATTAGATATTAGCGGGATAGCATTACACTGCAGGTACATAGTTAATGATTTTTTCAGTGTGGTAACCCGTTGTGTACTGTAGCTGATTACGATTAGACACACGATGCTTGTTTGGCATCTTTGTAGTAACAAATAAAACTGTTTTTTACTTGATTATAACGTATTTTGCGTGTGTGCATTAAGGTCTAAAACCCTCTCCCTCTTGATAGAGGAAAGGAGACTCGTATTCAGCAGTGAGATATAATATTTTTCCTGAATATGTACAGTCATTGATCTTTGTAGACGAATAAAGAAACGATTTTTTCATATATTTTTACAATTTGAACTACGGTACCCTAAAAAATCGTTAAACACTAAATCAAAATCGATGAGACCCATTAAATCAAACTGTGAACAACCAAAAAAAAAATAACTACCGAGTATCCCTGAATGGACAATCAACACTCAAAATATTTCACTATACATACACTACGGACTACTGTATACCCCATAACGTATCTCCAACGGTCATAACGTATTCCTTTATAACACCTTGTACGAACTACCTGTACGATTCACCCCCAACCTTTTGAATAGCTTTTATGAATTGCGGGGGATGTACAATAGTGAATATAAGTTGGCCGTGGGAACGTCGATATGAATGGGATCGTAGCACCTGTGGCTCTGTGTGAAGTAAAGCCTTATGGGCGTGGGCCATAAAAGACGTTGTTGTTCTATCAAATTGGATATCAATAATTTATTATTACTTACTTGTTTTACGTAACTGACTTTGATTGGCCTGTTGGTCTAGTCTTCTTCTTCTTATCGTTTGGTTAGTGGTCAACCTGGTGACAGAGTTATTTAGATCGCCCATGTTTAGGCCTCTGTCGTGATCTAACGACTGTTAACATTCGGGACCGACGTGCGTGATGCGGGACATACGTGCCCTCCGAAGCACGGAGACGCTCAGATGAAATACCACTATGCGGTCACCCATCATAGGATTACCGCGCCCTTGGTAGCTTATCGCACCCGCTGATCGTTTACCGAACAGCGAGTGCACATGGCTTTGAGCGCCTCATTATGTGTTTAATGTAATTTTGTGTTGGTCTAGTGAGTGACTGCAAAGCTCCAGGTTAGCACATGTGTTAGAATAAATTCCAAAGACGTGTCTGATTCACCAACCCGCATTAGGCGAGCGTATGTGTATTAAGGTCTAAAACCCTCTCTCTCTATTGATATAGGAGAGGATACTCGTATCCAGCAGTGGGATATACATGAATTGCTATTATTAAGCTAACTAAACCTAAATACGGAAAACGTATAGAAATTCTAAACTCTCAAAACTTAAAATTCTCATTAATTTGGTATTATTTACTTATCTAGTATTGTTTTTATTATATTTATGGTAATATTGTATTTATGTATACATATGTTATTTATATTTGTATCTTTATTGGGATATATTTATCATACAATTAAAATGTCTAAAAATATGTATTAAGTAAAATTAGTTTTCATGAATTGACACTGGATGCACCTACCTAGATTTGTCTCTGCATCACCCAAAGGTTGACTGGTAGAGAATAACTTTGGCATTAGGTCCGCCATTGTACCATTATGTTGTGCAAGAAGTTTTAATAAATATATAAATGAAAAGTTTAGGTGTCATAGGGGAATTTAAAATAAGTAGCTCATACTGTAGTGTCACTACTCTGTTTCAAGGCTCATAGTGTTGTTACTAGAACAAAAAATACGTTACATATTCTTAGTATGAAGTAACGGTGTCATATATTAGACTAATACAATTCACGTGTAAATATAGAAGGATATATCAAGCCTGAATAATATAGTTTATATTATATATATTCACGGGTTCATGGCTAAATGTTACTACGCAGTTAGATTGAGGTAATATAATAGCATCATGTTTCTTTTTCTAGGTGGACCGAAGACCTAAAAAAGGTCTCTGCGCTGGGACGGACTGGGTGCGGAAGGCGGAGGACCAAATGCTTTGGCGCGTGTTGTCCAGCAGTGGACTGCGATAGGCTGATTGATTGTTTGATTGAAGCGGCATACAAGCATACGGCTCGCTTGGTGGTTTGCAGCTGGAAAGCAGCACCTGGGACATCATTCGCCTGTTTCCGATTCAACAATCTATAACACCAGGATTTTGTGCTAGAGTATTCGTATCTTAAATTCTGGAGACCTGCCCTTCTTGACAAATGGCATAAACGGTAGTCGAATAGAATAGAAATCAAATGTTTGGGTTTTGATATACCGTTTATACCACTTGTGTGGAGGGGCTGTACTCACGGACAGATACACAATTATATATGTGTAGTTCCTTTGCAGGAGTCTTCTGTAAGGTGAAGGACGAAGGTCCTTTCCAATTCGGGCTTGCTTGTTTTTATGGTGCCCTACCTCTCTTATAAGCTCAGCTTGGTTGATGTTTAGATAGCCGTGTGGCAAATTTAATGTCTTAATATATTGTATAAAATTACATCTGATTCTGTCTTTTCCTCAATGAAGAGAAGGCATCATGATCCATAATTATATTATAAATACGGAAATTACTCTGTTTGTTTGATTTTTACCTTCTTACGCAATGAAATTTGGCAAAAACATAGATGGAATTCTGAACTATATTTAAATCAACACCTGAACTAAAATATCGTTATTCTATAACTACTTATTGTGGGTCACCCACAAAGATAGTGAATGAATATCGCATAGTAACAGATAGTATCACGTGAACTATTTACATATCTATTTCCCTGTTCACGTGTCTGTATCATCTCTAAAAATGGAGCTAACCTGAAAACTACGAATAGAATGTCCTCCTTTTGATGACAATGTTTTTTATACCTATTTTCTTCTATATTAATACGTGAAGAAAAACTTTGTACCCCGTCCGAAGCACATTGAAGGACACATGGAACACAAGGTTAAAGTCCATATGAAGAAGTACCTACTGCAAAGAGCAATAACAGTTGAATTCTCTAGTAATAATTAAACACCGCTGTCGGTCTAGCAAAGCACATTTAGCCAGCGTATGTGGTAAGGCCTTACCGTTCATAGTTCTCTTGAAAGAGAGGAGACCAGTGCCCAGCAATTAAATATTGGTGATGGCGACTAATCTCGATTGAGGCTAACCATCTGCGCTGAAGATATTATAGTGCACTAGTGTGTGCGCAAACACAAGTTTACGATTTATTCATTCACTCTTATAGCCCGTTGTGTCGGTAATCCAACATAAGTGGAGAGAAATAGTAAAGAATCTTATAAGCTTGCCGAGTCACGGGACGGGGGTGTAAACAACTCCAGTTTCCAAACTTCGGTCATCAATAATTATGACTCTCTACTCTCTTGTTTTGTCAGATTAATCAGAAGGAGCAATAAAAAAAAGTAGAGAGAGCGTAGGACCAACGGCTTACCGTGCTTTTCAAAGCGAGGGGTGTAAATGATGCCAATTTCCCATACTTCGGGAATCTGTTATGACAACCACGTAACCGTATACTTTACATCACAAAACCCTGGTGGTAAAATATTTAAGTCGGCAACATGCAAGTGATAGTATTACGTACCCCTGATATTGCAAGCAAATAGACCACGGTAACTCCTTACCATCAAGTGGGCCGTATGGTTATTTGCCGTCTAAGTAGTATAAAACAAATGGCAACCATCACGTAACCTATTTACATATTTCTCGGCTCACGTGACTTAGATCTCTAAAGTTAAATATAGGTAACCTGAAAACTTATTCCAATTGTATAATATATAAAGACCTATAAAAACTTGGCGCGCCTTAAGCTGTATAAAAAATAGACGGTTTTATAATTTAGAAACCTTTTTGTTTCTTTGTGTGGGATTTTATATAACAAGCGATGGTTGAAAGAAATGTTGATTGGTTATAAGAAATTCTAAAGGCCTGTCTGATATCTATCTGTCCGCAAATTGTCCCAGCGTATAATAATAACAATAATAAAATCATTTATTTTGGATAATAACGAATCTACATAGTGTATTAGTAACAAAGTTCTTAAAAACTATGTTAGTCATTATAGTATTGTACATGAAACATTATTTATAATCTCCCCGTAACCATTTCAACCCAGTGAGCCTGTATTGGGCAATCGCTGCAAGAAGCTATAATTTTCAGAATGCTGTTAGAGCTGTCACGCAATCTTCGAAACAGTGACGCATCCTTCTTACGCCAAATTGCGTGGAAGCCATCCACACGCGTGTGAGCAAACTTTTGTGACGCACTGCAATACCAAGACAGCCCCAAAAGCAGGTAGGCTTGTTGCGTAATAATAATTTAGGCTTCATAAAACATGCGTCTATAAACGGTAACCACAAACCATCAGGTGGGCCGTATGCTATCTTACAGGTCTCCAGCCCCTTTAGACAAGTGACATAAACGGTAGCAGAATAGAATAAAAAGCAAATCTATGACATATGTTTACGACATTATGTCGCGTAGTTATGTCTAATCTACTACCGTTTATACCACTTGTCTAGAGGAGCTGTACTCATATAGGGATGAGTTTTAAAAATAACGTTTTCCTTTCCCAGGATACGGCACCTCACAAGTACTAGTAGTCCCACTGAGGAAGGATCTCCACCCTACAAACGACCACAGCTAAATACTTACACATGCTTGCTTGCTTGATTGCCACCCAAGTAGTATAAAAAAAACTTGCGGGGCAGTCTTTAGGGACTGCCGATAGAAATGAAACTAAGTAACTTGTGAATTGTATCGTCGAGCTATTAGATTTTTTTTTTTAATATGGACCGCGTTCGGTGACGACGAAGCGAGTTCCATGATTTATGTTTACCCAAGAAGTGCTCAACGCGCCTTAAGAAGTTTTACGTCAAAAACATAAAAAAGAAACAATTTCTTTGGCAATCTGTTTGTAAATTGTAAAATGAGTGTCGCAACAGTCCCTTGGTTTATTTCCATGAATTTCATACAAACGAAAAGTGAAATCAACATAAATCCGACGCCATCACATATTTGGATAACAAATATGTTTGTGATGTAATAACATGAAGTCTCCTGTATAATATTTTATCACGTGTCTGTATTAGATTATGCAAGACAATTTCTACTAACGTATGATCTTATTCTTTCCACATTACATTGCTCTATAAACCGATATTTTTCTTCTTATCGTTTGGTCGTTTTTCAGGACCGACTTTTAACGTGCTCTCCGAAGCACGGAGACGCTCAGTTGAAATACCACTATGGGGTTACCCATCTATTTTATATATCGGGTTACCGAGCCCTTGGTAGCTAAACCCGTTGATCGTATACCGAACAGTGAGTACACCTAGCTATGAGCACCTCATAACCGATAACCGACGGGGAAGCAACGTTCTCGAGTGGAGACCAAGTACAGGAAAAAGCAGCATGGGACTCCCACTGGGTGAATAGATGACATGCTGGGTGGACCACTGATGTTGTATCATGTGTCGGTGGTGTCCACCCGTGAAGGTGTTAGCTGGTGACACAGGGAGGTTTTACTCGGTATACTGGCCGGCTACCACCGACCGAAGAGCCCGACATAACAGATTCGGTTCCCCAGGTGGGAATTATGTATATGCATAAGGAGCATTTCCTTAAATATTTAAAGTAATGCCGCTAGCCTAAAGTGGAACTGGGCAGGACATATCTGGCGTATGTCCGATGATCTGTGGTTAAAGACCACAACCAGATGGCTGCCACAGAACATTTAAAGACGGCGCGGCAAGCCCAGGAAAAGATGGCGGGATGAGCTTGACTCTTACCGTGCCGTCTGGCAAGTGAGAGGTCTCGATCGTGACCAATGGAGGAATGAAAGGCCTTTGCCCTGGAGTGGGACAGTAATGGCTAATAATAATAATGTGGAAAAAGACGAGCCCGGATCAGGATTCGAACCTCTCGTTTCGCCTTTCGGGTTCCAGAATTCGAATTTTTCATTTTCTTATGCATACCTTCTTTTTCTTTTTTAAAAGACAACACTAAGAATCAAGCCCTGTGTCGCGGAGAACTTTACAAACATACAATTCACGGCACGGATTAATTATTGTACTCTGTGATTCACGGACACAAATTACATCAAGACTCGGAACAACCATTTATGAATCACACAAAGTTTTGTCCTATGTGTAAATCGAATCCATGACCTCTGGCTTAGCAGTCAAGGTCACTAACCACTAGATCAACAAGTCACCTTTTCACGACTCAACGGCGGGATGGATCTTAATGAAATTTGGCCAGGAATAAGATGGTATCCTGGGGACAGATACATACTTCTTACCGCGATAACCGACATACACTACGTGAGAGGAGCCACAGTTTTCGTTTCTTCCTATACAATTTTGAAATGCGACTAATTTGTGAAATGATGACCATTAAAAGGTATTTCCCAATGTTAGTTAATCATCACTAATGTAATACTTAACTACCGGTTTATCTTCATAATTAAAATAACTGTATAATGTATTATGTTACAATACCTTCTCAGTTTTAAATTGTTTCCGTTAGTTTAATTTATTACTTATATTATTATTATTATATTTCTCTGTTATAATATTGTAAACAAAAATATTTCATTAATATAGTGGTGATAATTATAATTTATTGTTTAATAATTATGATTTGTGCGTGATCAGACTGTGTGAACACACACACACATACTTTGAGTTATTACGTTTTGCCTGCTATATTCTATACTAGCTGTTGCCCGCGAGGATGTCAGTTATCGCGATAAAAAAGTAGCTTATTCGCTATTCCAGACTATAATCTATTTCTATGCCAAAATTTCAAAGTTTAGTAGTTTTTATGTGAAAGAGTCACAAACTGTCACATTTTAAATATTAGTAGGATGCGGGGTAAACTTATGGGGCAAGAGAGCTCCAGAATTATCTTTTAAAAGTCATTAAAATTTTACCCAATCGCGATCCATGGATCCCACAGTTGTTCGAACAGCCACAAACATAATATTATGAAAAAATACGTATGATATTATATTATTTAAGAAAAAGAGAGAAAGAGCAAGAGAGGTAGGGCACCATACTTGCGAGCCAGCCTGACTAGGGAAAGATCTCCAACTTACAAATTAAAGAAGCAACCATTTTATTTTGTTTTATACAAAACCGTATAAAACAAAATAAAATGGTTGCTTCTTTTTTTTCTATTATATACTTAGTTATTATTCTCGAAGCATCTATCATCTTAAATACTGTCACAAACGTAGATAAAGAATCATCTATTCAACTATGCATCGGATGGTTAACATACAAATTCCTCATTCGCCTCTCGCATGCTATTCAGTTTCATTTTGAAAGAATACCTTAAATATATATAGTAAATTTAAAGCAAATTGGAGTCAGTGAAGACCATGCCCTGTTTTGCAGTTATATATAAATTATACCTTTATTGTTTATACTGAGGAACTCGAAGCTAAGTAGTAGTCGCGAGGATTAAAATATTTAAGCACGAGTTAGGCTTGTGGCGGTCAATCTGTAGATGGTCCATTTTTAACACCAGGGCTTATATCTGGGATAGGAATACGTTGCATACTGTTCTTAATTCTTAATATTCTTTATTGTACACACACACAATAACAAAATACAATATATATTTAAAAATATCATGTACAAAGGCGAGCTTAACTCACAATGTGTCTTTAAAAACGCAGCCCTAAATAAGCGACCTAAATGGCACACAGGAACACAACTACATCGCTGTGTAGTTAATTGGCTGTGGTCTTCTGTAAGGTGGAGGTCCTTCCCCAGTACTGTTTGCTCTTACCAGGTTACCGTTTTCTAAAAACACATTGTGACTGCTACGTGCAACGGTTAGCACGTATAGCAGTTGGTTTTCCGTCTGACCTCTCTGGTCGTTTAGGATTGCCATTCCATTGGAATATGAGAGTGAAGGAACAGAGAGTGCACCATGTTTGCATATTTGTACAGTATAATATGTCTCGCACAGTAAGACAACTGCAATTATTTTGGAGATCATTATAAATATTATAAAATATACTGATGCATGAAGAGGTTGATGAATGTAGAGGAAGGGAATGTCTGGATCGAAGCAACTGGCATACCAGGCATACCTCTGCCTAACCCAATGGAAAACGGGCTTGATGATATGTATGTATGTAAAATGTACTGTGGATAAACCAATGCGACTCGTAAATAAACGGATGGATTACATAACCACTTTGGAAGAATATTTGAATACAAAAAAATACTTGTTTTGAAATAACAAACTTTTGTTTTGGAACATTTCATCGAGAAATTTTATGCAGAAACTATTTTATTTGCCGCTACTACGTAGGTACTAATACGACAAATGCCTCATTAGGAAATTGCCACATCAATCTGACGAGATTTTATAACAAGTGAAGTAGATCTATAGACATTGGACTAACAGAGTAGGTACTGATTTGGATTAGCAGCTTTTGGGAACCACAGGTGCAAAAACACTGTTTGTAAGCATCAGGTCGTTGAATATATAGGCTCTATATGCTCTTGCTGCTGCAGTGTTTTCCGACTGCGATATATCATTCTTCAAATAAGGTACAAAGAGAGCACTAAATTCACGGCGATGGCTTTATCCTTGATATTGCCAATATCCGCGCGGCTCGTCAGTAAGTGTTACTTCTGTTGATAGGCATTGGCAATAAGTATTTGATATACATATAATGTAGTAATATAAGTGGTAAGGGCAATAATAATACTGTAGTATTGTTATTGCCTTTAACACTTCTATTACTATATTATTGTAAACAACAACAAAAAACTGATATCTATGAGTTTGTTTATATGTAACATTGTTATCAAATTCATTTAAAAAACGTAATATTTTTTTATTACAATGATTGTATGACGACCGAAAACTATCATTATAATATTATATTTAAATTTTATACATTATTTAAATATAACCTTTTCATGTAGTTGTTGATTTTTACAGCAAAGGAAAATTTTAGAAATTCTATAGACATAGTAAAACGTGACAGTTTTAGTCTTGAACAGGGCTCGCAAAAATATATTTAGACACTTTCGTTCTGAAGCTTAACCTAAATTTTAAGCTAGGATACAAATATCAGAGGTATAAAATATTAAGTTATTTTTGTTTTATTAGCCTGTATTGATGAACAAAGGCCTCCCCATTGGTTTCCATTCCCGTCTGTCCATTGCCTTATACCACTAATCCTACTCATATGCATCTAGGTCATCATGCCAGCGTTTCCTTGGTCTGCCTCGGTAGCGTTTCCCACCCTTAGGTATTTACTGTGGAAGTGATGGAACTTCAAATTTATAAAATGGTGCAAGTAGTACTTAACAGCAGTTTACACAGCCTTCCTTACACAGTACAAGTTTCGCATAACTTTAATTTTTTTGCTATTTATACAGAAAGACAAATAACATACAGAAAAAAAAACATTAACTTGTGCTTGTTAGCCATATAAGTAGTATAAAGTAAAATAAAAATTATACGAAACATTTTCGGCACATCCTTAAAGGCCCAAGCGTCCCGCACGTGAAACATGTGAGTTGAAAGTGTTGCTGATATTTTTCACAAATTGGCAATTCAAAGTTTAAACACATTATATTTTTTAATTTGGCCTTATCCCAAAATTACTGTTTTAGTAATGGGGCGAAAGATTTTATTTTTAAACCAATTTGCATGGGTCAATTTTAAATGGAAGCACTAGAATTTTATTTGGGTTCTTGATACAATTCTGATGGAAAACAGAAAGTGAGTTTATTTTAAAAACACGCCTAATTATTTTTTCTAGCTCAGCTATCTCATACCATCGTTATTGACATGATTATAAATGTCACCGCACATACGTATAGTTGCCCATATATTTTACTTTCTTATTATTTCATATGGTATCCTTTCAATTTGGCTGGCCTGTTTTTCTACTGGTAAATGACTATTTAGGGATGCGTTTTTATCGAACGTTTTCCTATTCCAGGGAAATTGCATCATAAAACCCTGGTATTTTTTTGGGTCGGTAACACGCAACCGATACCTTTGGTATTGTAACTGCTTACCATCAGGCTGGCCGTATGCTTGTTTGCAGGAATATAGGCTAGGCTTTCCTAGCCTATATTCCTGCAAACAGGCTATTATACAATAAATGAATGATGACAAAAAGTCTTGGAATTAGTTGCATTATATAGTTGTTTGTTTAATTTAGAATACGTGAGGCACATTGTGAATTCTAGTGATAATTTCTACTTTTTCTTTTTTTCGTTGTTTATTCATTTAGTAGCAAAACGTTAAATTTTACAATAAAAATTGTCACTATTCACATATTGCCTTATTCTTTAATAGCAATATGTAAATTGAAGCAGACTTTAACACCATACTTTAGTTTTTTTTCTCGCAAGACCAGTAGGTACTAAGTACAATTACCTTATTTTATCAATAAAGTTAGTACCTATCGTGTTTTGACTGCATCAGCTTGCATGCTATCATACTTGTATTTTACAAAAGATTGTAACTATCTGGCGATGAAAAAGAGTGGCCTGAGTTTCTTGCTAGTTCTTCTCAAGGCTCCACGTCAGCGAACTAGCCGTAGGAAAATTTTGCTGACATCATCTTTCTGGTTTATTCATAATTTATGACCTTCATAAGTGTTACCTTGTAACCTAAATGAATAAATGAATTTTGAGTTTGAGTTTTCCACCTATATTAATTTTCATAATATATATTGTGTAAGCAGTGAGAACGCCGGCTAACCTCTAACTAATGCCTACTGTTACCACGTTCTGTTTTCATTCATTCCTAATCCCTTCACGTGACAAAAATGATAATAAGTTTCTTCTTTATTAAATTTTAAATTAACCGTTTGGAACTCTGGTATATTCTATGTTTTTTCCACTCACGTGTCATCACACACAATACGTTGACAAAAACGTGTGGATTGATTCACATTTTAATGAATTAAAAAGAAATGTTAGCTTACGCAACAAACAATTTTTTGAAGAAAATCTTTAGTAATTTTTATTTTTGTTTATTACTAGCTTTCACCCACGGCTTCACTCGCGTGGTACATCGATAAAAAGTATTCTTATATACTTATGGATTATGTAGCTCTATTACTAAAATAATTTTAACAATTGAATCAGTTGTTGTAAAGATTACTTCCCTAAATTCGAACTTACAAACTTTACCTATTTACAATATTATCTAATTTGAATGTTACGGCTAAAAGCCGAAGTGCCGAAGTAGTTTTAGCTGGTTGGAGTTAGGTGCAACTAGTCGGTTAGGTTAGGTTACTTTATGGTTGTTGGTGGTTTATATTCTCGGCGAGCGGCTGCAGTTCGGGTAGAGCGGTGGTCCCCTCTCCCTGAACAAATTCGCGAGTGGTGCGAGGCCGCCCGCAGGGTCATCATGACCCAGTGGTCAAGTCGGCTGGGGGCTCCACGGGCCGATTTCAGGACCGTAGAGGCGCTCCAGCCGATCCTTTCGGAGTGGGTAGGACGGCAGTACGGGACCCTTTCCTTCCGACTGGTGCAGGTTTTGTCCGGGCATGGTTGCTTCGGGCACTACCTGCACAAGGTCGTTAGGAGGGAACCGAGTCCCGTCTGCCACCACTGCGACTGCGACGACGACACGGCGCAGCATACGCTCGAGTCGTGTCCGGCTTGGGCGGGGCAGCGCCGGGACCTCGTCGCAGTCATTGGAGTAGACCTGTCGCTGCCGGCCGTGGCACGGTCCATGGTTACCAGCGACAGGGAGTGGACGGCGGCCGCATCCTTCTGCGAGGACGTCATCTCGCAGAAGGAGGCAGCGGAGCGGATCAGGGAGGAAAGTCTCCTCGCTGATCCGATCCGTCGCCGGCGAACTGGGCGGCGTCGGCGCGCCTACGAGCGTCTGATGCCGCCATAGTGAGGGTGCGGGGAGACTGGGGCAGCAGAGTCTCACCCGCACCCTTCCGCGGAGGGACAGTGTTCCCGGTGCGCCCGGACGCTGTCACTAAGGATGGAGCCCGCGTAAAGCGGGCAGTCGCTGGGTGGATCACTGACGTCATATCAGGTTCCAGTGGTCCACCCATGAAGGCGTGTGTTACAGTACAGTAAGAAGTGGAAAAAGAGTATCCTAAGGCCCAGGACCATTAAACGAGTCCAACTCATCACGAGGGACCTTAGAAAAATAAAATACGCGGACACGAAGTACACCAAGAAGCAAAACAACCTTTGTGGATTATATTTTTATTTATTCCGTGTTAATATTGATCCGACAATACGCTGCACAGAACCACTTTAACCACTGAGTCATCCGTGCAATCAATTCTTCAATTTTGAATACATACATACATCATCAAAAAGTCTGGGTGATTTATAAGTAAGTGACAATTAAGTTGCTATTTGAGGCAACGTATGGCCCAACCATATTGGGCTTAATACCCCGGTACTCTTTATATAGTGCCGTTCTATATAAGGAAAGTGGAGAAGGAAAGGGACTTCCGTAAATATGAGTATAGAAAATGGTACGACGCACATCACAATAATATAATTTATTATAAATTTTATACATACAATTAATTTATTTATTTTACACTAGCTGTTGCCCACGGCTCCGCCCGCGTGGATGTCAGTTATCGCTGCAAAAAGCCTATGTGTTATTTCAGACCATAATCTATCTCTGTGCCAAATTTCATCCAGATCCGTTCAGTAGTTTTTACGTGAAAGAGTAAAAAACATCCATCCATCCATACTTATAATATTAGTAAGGATACCAGGGAGACTATAGCATAGGATTATTTTAAGTAGTATACTTAGGTAGCAAACAAGCATGCGACCCGTTACCGTAGTTGCGTTGCCGATCCATTTTTTTTAAACCACACGGGTGATAACTCTGGTGTTGTAAAGCGTCCATTAGCTACGGTGATTTATTGCCATTAGGCAGACCGTATGCTTGTTTGCCTCCTTAGAAGTACAAAACAACAAACTAATGGTTTATACGGTTCACAAGAAGACTGCCTTGGTGGTCCAGTGGCCGCAGTATGCGCCTGCTGTGCACGAGGTTATGGGTTCGATTCCCACATAGGACAAATCTTTGTATGACCGACAAAGAGTTGTTCTGAATCTGGCTGTAATTTGTGTCCGTTAATTGTATGTTTGTAAAGTCCCCCGCGACACAGAGCTTGTTCTCTAGTGTGGGAGTACTCTTTTTAACTAAAAAAACAAGAACTAAGTAAAAAAGGCCTAATGCACAGCAAAGTTAGGTAGTATAATAAGTGAAAGAAAATGCAAAGACATTGGAATTGTATAAAAGGTCGATAAGGGATTGGCACTTAAAATTTTGCCATAGTACAAGAATGCTCTGCTGGTTTGAGATCAGATGACCGCGTATTGTCCTAAGATATTTATTATTAAAAACAATAACCAAAAAAAAACCGACTTCAAGGCGGCATTACGCAAAAATTATTTAGCTTGATAGCAAGCACAAGTAGTGGTAAAGTTGATGGATGACTATTATTGCAAAAGTGTCGCGATGGTTAGTTTTTACCTTTCTACATTCAAACTTGGCATACAAATATTTGCCTCGAGTTGGAACCGAACTTACAAGACTCGACACGATGTTACTTATGAGGTAAACACCTTAATTACTATGCCACATGTGCAGTTTTTGTCTAATAATTTTGTAAAAAAAAAAATAATACAATTGATTCACATGTGTCAATAGCCTTAGAATTAAAATGTAGTCTAGAATTTTCTATTGCGTCATAATAAATAATACTGTGGAAATTTTACAAATACCTTCTTATTGTTTTCATTTGCTTGTAATATCGTCTAAATAATACATTAAGTACATACATGTATGAATAACTAGATTATCTGATTCTTACTCTTAAGTTTTGTCAATTTTACAATGAAATATAGACCTTATTCACAAAACAATACATATTATAATCCGTTAAACAAGGACTTATATTCGAGCGATCAATTGAAGCGACTTGTATTTTCAATGGAAATTACGACTTATTTTGTAATTTTGTTCCAATGTAAAATGTATCTTATTTGTTTAATGATAGTGTTCAATTTTATTTGATATGGTTATGTGTTTTGTAACCTAATAGGCGGTGGTTGAGTGTATTGCGCGGAGGCCGTCGAGGGTCGATGGCTTTGCGGAGACACGTGAGCGATACCGTTAGCTTGCACACGCCAGGGCCTCAAACACATGGAAAGGAAAATCTGTGAAACTGTAGCGTTAGCATACAAATTGTACTTTTAAGTAAGTACATATAATATAATTATGTATGTATGAACGCATTTTGAATGCGTTAATACTTCAATTTACTTGTTTTTTGTGATTCCTCAATAAAAATACATGTTTTTAGAATTTTAAATATACGTAATATTTAAAATTCTAAAAACATGTATTTTTAAATATGACAACGTTTTTAGCCTTAAGTGACATAATAATTTTCATATACGAATACGTATTAAATAAATAAAATAAATAATGTGTACCAAATATGGTACACATTATTTATTGTATATTGAATTAATTTTGAGGTGTTGCTTCATGACTGGAATACTATTATTTGGTATAATCCTACTACGATTATCTGATCTAATATCTTTAAAGTTGGCTGATAGAGAATACATTTGCCATAAAACCCGCCATTGAACATTATGTGCATGAAATTCTAAATAAATATTAGGCATTATTTACTTAATTTTGAAATTTTATTAAAAACTTTGCATAGTGGCTCTGCTGTCTTAATAGAGCAAAGGAGACCTATGCCTAGTAATGGGTAATAAGAGTTGATATTATTTGTAATTTTATATCAATTATTTTGCTAACCCTACATTTCGCGTGGTTATACAAATCAATTACTAATTTCCAACGCTACGTCCATACAAACAAAGTTTAAACTTATTCTACCTCGATATTACGACTATGTGTGTATGTGTGCGTGTCATGTTGTTCCTAC
The DNA here is from genome assembly GCA_947095525.1 of Trisateles emortualis. Taxonomy (NCBI): domain Eukaryota; kingdom Metazoa; phylum Arthropoda; class Insecta; order Lepidoptera; family Erebidae; genus Trisateles; species Trisateles emortualis. The sequence goes on along the minus strand of OX352736.1, from coordinate 7,191,162 downwards.
ACTTTATTCGCCAACATATAAACTTAGTTGTTTATGTCCTTACGCGACCGAGATTTGTAAGCACCGAAAATATTTCTTTGAATTTTTAAGTAGTGCAGTGGGTACATTACATAGGTGTAGTATAGACAGCCAACGAAATTATAGAAGCATTAAAGAGGTAAATAGGTATGCAGCCCACCTGATGGCAAGCTCTACAGCTAAAAAACGCTTCCATTACTGACTGCCTCGGTGGTCCAGTGGCCGCAGTATGCGCCTTCTGTGCACAAGTTAATGGGTTGTGTAAAAGATTGTTCTGAGTCAGGGTGTAATTTTTGTCAGTTAATTGTATGTTTATAAAGTCCCCCGCGACACAGAGCTTGTTCTCTAGTGCGGGAGTTGTCTTTTTTGAAATAAATAATATAGACTGCACGGTGGTTACCTAGCCATTTACCACTGCGCGACGTGTTGTGGGTTCGATGGCCATATGGGACAATTACGTTGTTCGACAATAACTCAAGTATCGTTAATCGGAACGTCAGTCGTCGTCGTGAAATTGTATACGAACTTGAAAAATAAAATATATATATTAATTTATAAGTCAACGTTTTATTTTTCAAGTTCGAACATGAGCTAAATCAGTCGCGAGTTCACAGTTCGTGGAGAACTACTTATTATATTTGCGTTATTTGGCTACACTTTTAGTTCTAACACAAAAGTGAATTTCATTAACTCATTTGAACACCAAACAAAAAGCTATTAATTATTATGATATTCGGTTCTAGCAGTTACCTGCGGCTCCGCCCGCGTGGATGTCGGTTATCGCTGTAAAAAGTAGCCTATGTGTTATTCCAGACCATAATCTATCTCTGTGCAAAAAATCATCCAGATCCGTTCAGTAGTTTTTACGTGAAAAAGTAACAAACAGCATTCCATCCATCCATACTTACAAATTTTCACGTTTATAATATTAGTAGGATTAATTGAATATAGCTACTTAGCCCATATCTTGCAACAACTTGAAAGTTCATCAATGACGTCAGCATTCGACCGGTTCTTAATACCTCCGAAAAGTAATAAACAGGACCCAGCTAAGTACCAGTTTCACCCGTACATTAACATATTTCTGACAAGCATTTATGAGACTATGAAATTGACTTTTGAATTTTCTTCTTATTAATAAATAAGTATGGTGTTTACTGCATCAAGTTGCATGAATCCATAAATCCAAAAAATGTTTTGTCGATAACAACAAAACATTTTTTAAATGTAGTGTAGAACGATTCGATTTTTATTAAAGTGGCTGTGGAGCAGCTGGATGCGAGAAGCCAAAGATATGGCTAAGTGTTGTGCACTTAGAGAGTCCTACTCGTAGGTCCACCAGTGAACTGCGATATACTAATGATGGTGATGAAAATCTTGTACTATTAGGTGATTAAGAAAACGTGATCCGAATATCTTGCTAGTTCTTCTGATAGTTCTTTACTTGTCAGTGAACTAGGTAGGTAAATTAACTGATCTTTCTGTCTTACGAGTACTATGGTTACTGCTTAACATACTTTATCTCCTATTTTATCCCCTAAGGTGTGTTACATTCAAAAATCCCTGCTTCGTGTTCACTTACGTCGTTTATGACAAAATTTTAAGTTTGTAGCCCCCGCGGTTTGCGGTCTGAGTTAATAAATGAATCACGATAAATAATTATAATTTACTAGCGACGCGCCCTCGCTTTGCTTCGGTTTTTTTATGTTATATAAAAAAAACATGCATCTATTATACATATAAACGCCCTTTTTTAATCACTTTATCTACTGCTGAAATCTGCATTAAAATCCGTTACGTAGTTTAAAAGATCTAAGCGACAAGACAGCGGGAGTGACTTTGTTTTATACTATGTAAAGCATATGCAACATCTTATTTATATACTTAGTACTTTCATGAGTCAAATATTTTCACTTATTGCTTATTAGTGCTTACATATTTGTCAATTATGGATATTGTGTAAAACACAATTAAATTATTCATAGTAAATGAGTACGAAAGAGTGATTATAAAAACATGAAGTTACGTTGAATGTTTAGATAGCATTGCACTAATAAGAAATTTTGTTTGAAACTACCTTGGTATTTTATAGTGTTAAAAGCTCGGTCTTTTCTTATAATACTTAGGCAGCAAACAAGCAAACGGTCCACCGGTTACCGTAGCCTATGGACGCTTGCAATACCTAAAAATATATTTTTAATATTATAGCTTGATTGTGTTTCAGTAGACATTCAATCTACATTATAAATATTATAGGCTACATTTTATCGCGAAAAAAAACACTGTTCCCGTGGGATTGTACGCCTCGTAAGTGTAAATGTGTGACATGGAATTCTGTATCAAAATATAACTAATCGGTGAATCATAAAGAGTTTTCTTTTCTATTCTTTAACGTCTATTTTACGCCCTACAATTGCAGCTTTAAAACAGTTATAGAACATCAAATATACATAACAGTATCAATGAAAGTCTTCAGCACAATTACTACAATTAACAACTGCTTAATTGTTTGCCGAAGCCCTTACAACATCATTTTCTGAGGAAAATATCGCGAAAATTTGGAGCTAACTAACCAAATTAGCGAGGACTTCCATAGCGAATGTAATAATAATGGTTGTTCGAATACGGTTGGCCAATCTCAGCAGGGATCTACCAACTGCGCAGGACATTTTATAGTACACAAGTGTGCACAAACACAGGCTGTTCACTCTCTGCTCCTTTACTCTCATTGTCTGATGGGACGGCAAGACAACAAGACTGGAAAGAGATCAAGCTAGACTAACGGCTTAATGCTCTATCCGAAGCACGGAGAGTCGAATAAAATATCGGAAAGGTTGCCTTTTATAGCTCAATCAAATTATGTACCACATATATGACGTCAATTAACATCTTACTTATTCGCTTGCAATATTATATTGAGGTTTTCCTCGTACAAGCGCATTAGTATAATTCGTACTCGCATCTCAGCACCCCCGTTGATGTCTTTCCGTAGAAGCAAATGAGGCAGCAAATGTTCATCAAGGAACTTAACTTTTCAACGTCTGTTTCATAAAAAATCTCTACTAACTAGGCTAGCTTTTGCCTGCATCTTAGCCAGGATGTATTCTGGTTTTTTATAATGTATTATAAAAAAACAGATTTGATATTAATTTGTACTATTCTGGTGTCATTCCCATTCGGAATATAGAGTATCTACTAGTACGATGCATTTTACTCAAACATTGGTTGGCATGGCGTGTTGGTCTTATTGTCAATGACTCTTACTGCTGAGCCAGATCCAGCCAGATTGTTGGGATTCATTGTAGGAAATCACTAAGTGATAGTAAAGTGCCGTATAAAATACTTCATTTTTATTTATTTGTATAGATTAATCTAGCTGTGAATATTTTAAGTCTGTATTATACAATTAGATATAACACCTTTTATCTGAAGATATATCACTATAACTATTAAAGATTTTTAAAGATTTTGCCAGTATTTTCTATTTTAAATTAAGTTTTAATGATTACGTTATTTGTTATTTTAGCTTTAAACACTTTGGCCACAGAAGGTTGCCAGAAGAGCCTTTTATTATTCTGCAGGTATATAAGAGTTAGTTTGCATTCACAAACTAACTTATTATAATTATTTCATGACTCTTAAAAATGACAAAAGTAAATACGTCGCTGGCTATCCCTCTATTATTATTATTGTTCGACCTTCTTTATAGGAGCGTGCATAACTATAGATTGCACAAGATGTTTGTTATGAAATACAAAAACAAATTCAAACATGGATAACAGTTTTCGCCCCTGACTTCCCAAATCAAAATCAAGGTTTTTGGCACGCTCTTGTTTACGATGTTGGGAAGTTCAGTTTGCAATCTGAATACAATTTTAAGGTCATCGCCGCGCGTACTCTTCAGAGAAGTGGCGTATTAATAGGTCGCTATTAGAATTCGTAATGACATGTAAAAGACGAAGGTAGGTATTCATATTTGCGCAGTATTGCTGTGGTTTATCGACAGAAATGTTGTGTTTTCTTTTGTATTGAATAAAATGACCTTTATAGTAGATCAATTTCTTTTGATGATGTTTTAAGGAGTTTGTTAATTGATATGATTTATTATTAATATGCTACCATTTATACTGCTGAGTTGGAAAGCCATTTTATTATTTTGCTGTTTTTACATTCTGTTTTATTAATTTAATTTTTGCTCAATTTTTTTACTATTTTCGATCTTTCTATTATGCGTATTTTGCTGACAAAATACGCATTCTTTGTTTTTGATTAAGTTGTAATAGATATAACTTAACCTTCAAAATAACTTGATGCACACACTTCAATTTCCAAAGTTAAGTATTTAAGGTATTTGATTGACAAAATAAAATCTAAAATCTTTTCTTTTGTAGCATCAATATACCTATTTTGTTCTATAATGTTTTTTTTATTTTTTACATAACTATTTTATTGTCTTAAATACAAATATATACGGTGCAGCAACAACTTGCATGTATGGTGTAATATTTTTTTGTTAAGTATTACTTAGATGGCAATCGAACACACAGCCTTTTTGATAGTCTTCGTCCCCACGAAGGCAATAAGGTAGGTTTTAATAGGGGATTTTCAGCCAACTTTAAGGACATAAAAAGGGCATATTTATTTATTTTTAAAATTAAAAAAATGCTTAAATAACTTTTTTAAATATTGTCTTATTACTTGCGTAAGTGTTCGCAATGAAAATAACAAAAACGAATTGTTAATTTTGTTTTATTTTTCTCACGCTGATTCATAACTTAACCAAAATAAGTGAGCCGGTCTCTGTGTCCCCATTTTTTGCCACAAACAACTTTGGAGGGCATTACCCTCTCTTTCTTACACTCTCGAATGGAAACATCTAGCCTTGAGGCGAATGGCCAAACTATCGCTTAAATATGAAAAGTTTCGTGAGCTTATACTTAGAAAATACCATCTTAGCAACTTCAAAATTATACAGATAAAACTACCTAATATTTTATTTATAAAGATAATTTTATTACAGCAATATAAATAGTTTTGAATATTCTTTTAATATTATTTATTTTATTCAGTCGTATTTTTGCTATAAATTTTAAAATGCCTAATATGTATTCAATAATAATTTTAAATAAAATAATAAAATCTTAATTCAAAATAAATATTGCGTAACTAATTAATATTACCGGTTATGTAATTATAAATATTTTATATAATTATTATATTTATATTATTATTGTATTTTATGATGATTATGATTAACAGAATATTTCATTATCAACATTGCATCATTAAAGACAAATATAACAAAATATTCACTGCATCAAAAACAATGAAGTAATACATTTCTCAAACTACATGTCAAAATAGAACTAATAGAGTAAGTTCATTCAGAATCAATGTATAATTGACTGAAATTATGCAACCTCTTTTCACAAGCGATGAAAAAAAACCGAACCGTGTCGGGCCGCCCACGGAAATGTACCGATGGATACGGCACCCCACTTTGGGTCCGAGGACCTTACCCTAGACATTGGCTCATGGCACAACGCAATAAGGTTGTCGCCGGTCAACGGCCGTCCCCTCCCGAGCCCCCGCGACCTCTTTTCGCGACAATCCAACAATTTTATAATGCTCACCTTTGCTAACAATGAGTATAGTAACAAACTACCATCTTTCATTGGCAGCTTTGTCTAACATAAGCGCGAGAGAATGTATGGCGTTCGCTCTACACCAAATTTAGTTGTGCGAAGCAAATCGAAGCATGAGATGGACATTAAATTAAAAATACCTAATTGACATCTACGCACATAAATATTGTCTGAATCACAATGTTTTAATTAGTTAATTCATTATGAAGCGTGAACAGTTTATTTTTTTTTTAGTTTGACTATTTTCTATGTTATTTGATGACTTGATAGGTTTAGTTTAGAATGGTACGCATGAAAATTCACAAGAGAAGTTCCTCGACAGTAGTAGACAAAAAGTTATAGGTAAATCATCTTTATATATCCATAGTAAATTCTGCGTAGGACTTGACAAAAAATAACTATTTGTGACCTAGCCAAATATTTGTCCTATATGAAGATCAAACCCTCAATTTCGACGTCCTAAGATTTATCTTAATTTGAATATCAAACAATAAAAATAACAATAAGTTTGTTATTTTTATTGTTTGATAATCATTAATATGATAATCATAATTAAGATAAATCTTAATTTGAATATAATAAGCTAGGTAATAAAGTTGTCATTTTACAAATTTCAAATTAAGATCGCGAATGAATCGCTATAAAGACGTCATAGTACGACCCCCCTAGCTAGTGGTAAGTTCATCCGCGTTAGTTCACGTTATTTAGTAGTCATTAGACTCCCCAATATGCGCAGACACATCTCTATTCACAGAAATTAATGTTCCGTTGAATAACATTTTGTCATGAACATTTTAGGGTAAGTGACTTCATAAGTATAGTTTCGTGATCTGTCGAATATTGCACAATATCATTTTTAATTGGTGTACCACAATTAGTGCGCTCACCTGATTCGGTCCAGTTGTTACCGATTAAGTTTTTATAATCCTCTGGCTAAGCCAAGTTTACAGTTAGACTTACGGCCTGTTGCCATCTTATGGTGAGATAGTGATGCTTAGATATCATTAGTGGAATAAAGGATCGTGCTACTTCTAGACCTCGCCTCATAATTAAACCATCAATTATTTATTAGACCTGAGTTTAAATGCCCATTTGAGCAACTAAGTGCGAAAAACGTCCTGCTAAACTAACTAAACCTAAGTTTAATCGAATTGCGCTATATACAAACCGATATTAACCTAGCTTTGCAAAACTTTCATCATGGGTTTTCGTTACCTTGTAAAAAAAAATCCCTGGATCTCGATATAAAAGTTTGTATTTTTGTTACTTAAACACGCAAAACTACTGTCGCGATTATAGAAGATGACTAAGCTTATGAACTGGAATATGACACCATGATAATGATGATATTACAAAAAAATATGCATATAGAGGGCGAAACTATAAGTACCTAAATGTTCGTTTTTCACATTATCAAAAAGTTCTTTGAGTCTTCTCAAACAATGCGGGATAATTATGTATGTTTGGTCGATGATAACTCGAGTATTATTTATCAAAACGTCTAAAAATTTGGTAGATAAAATAAGAAATGAAAATTTTTTTTGACAGTTCGAACAGATAAGTCACAATTTGGGGTAAACTACTAGTACGTTACAAATCAAAATAAGTCTCTTCTCATTTTAGTAGGACCTCATTGTATTAACGTCACTGTTTTTTTTTTAAATATGTTAACTAGTAGGAACTAAGGATAGACGCCGCAACTGCGCCGGATAGAAATAAGTGGAAAAGGCAGATAAAGAGAGCCGACCCCAGATGATGGGATAAGGTTTAGAATTAAGAACTCAATCGTCATAATATCATAATTGTGTAACGTTGTATTATTGTGATTGTGGGTGCTGACTGAAGTACAATGAATGAAGATGAAGCCGGGGAAGAAGAAATAAAAAGGCAGAGCAGTAATTTTCACGTGTAGGTATATTACGACTGTCACAGGTGGAATGGGCGTGTTGCCATAACATAATAATTTACATTCTAATGTTGGTGTTATTATAATTAAAATATCCAACAATAATGTTGGTGCAATCATAACTTCAATTGGCAAAAGATAGACTATCATGGAAAAGGGAAGGGGAGGCCTTTGCCCTGCAGTGGGACGGTATAGGCTAATTAATGAATGAATGAATGAATCATAACTCAACTTAATCAACAAAATATTGTTGCATGCACGCTTATGAACATATATCTTCTTACCGTTAACTTACTTCAACTTTAACCCTTGAAATATTGATCAATAAAGTGTGATTGCGTCTTTAGGTCGCGTTAACATGTAATCTGATAAACCGTAAGTTTAAATAAATAAACTTTATTCAACCTACTTTACATGGTAACAAACGAGCGTTTTTTTTATACTACTAAGAAGACAAACAAGCATACGGCCCGCCTCATGGTATGCAGTTACTGTAGCCTATGGATGCTTGCAACACCAGAGGTGTCACTCACGCATTGCCGACTCTTTAAAAACCTTAGATATAACTCCTTTCTTGAAGATAAATGAGGATTAAAGTAAAATTATTTTCTGCTAGTTATATCAACCCATAAACGTCCCACTGCTGGGCACGAATCTCCTCCATACGCTTGGAGGGATATTAGCCTATTATACTACGCTGGCCAGACGGGTTGGTATAGGGTTTTGTATCGAGTTTTCCCTCTGTTGCAGTGGATATTATCTGCCTGACGTACTCCGTTAGTCGACTCTTACAACACCCTCGGGATGGAACGGGATGATGACATTTGTATTACTAATCCGTCACCACACGGATAAGCAGTTGATAGTAAGTAATTACCGAAGCCCATATAAGATTCTAATACCTGAGAAATTAATCGGGTAATTCCGACTCAATAATGTTGAACACCAAAGTTCTGAGGTAGAGTATCTTTGGGATAGGAAAACGTTCCTTTAAAAACGCATCCCTAAATGAGCGCTGGAGACATTATAAAGAAAGATAAACTACCTTCATACTGAGAGGCGTTCAGTTTTGTTGCCATATTTTTATGCGTACTTGCACTTATAGTTTTTTTTTATACTACCAAGGTGGCAAACAAGTATCGGCCCGCCTGATGGTAAGCAGTTACCGTAGCCTATGGACGTTTGCAACAGCAGGGGTGTCACTCATGCAAGCATGAATACTAAACTATAATAACGATTCCCTTGAATTAATACCTAGAGACAAATACTCACACACAGGGAAGCAAATACACCACTGTATGTAGTTAATTGGCTGTAATATTCTGTTTTTTTTTTCTATACTACCAAGGAGGCAAGCACGCATACGGCCCGCCGGATGGTGTATCACTCGCGCGCGTTGCAAAACCCCATGCTATTGTCTCCCGGGAAAACCTCGGGAGCTTATTTCACAAAATTGGAGGTTCTTCCCACATAAAAAACTACAGCCCTACTTTTCTCCACAACAAAACCGACTGACTTAATCAACTGCACTAAAATTATCTATGCATTAACAGCGACCACCCATAGCGACTACAAGTTAGTTCATAAAATTACTTTGTTAAAACAAAACAAAGCATTTACAAAGAAACAAATATAAATTGAAATGCGTAGCACGAATATATTTAGTTCAACGTAGGTAGCTGTTGTTCTAATATCTGCATTTAACATTACTTCCGTTGACTTGTCAGGGTACCCGCATCGCTGTACATTTTCACTCGCGATACTATTTTTACGATTGACAATTTGCTCTTTTATGTTCAGAATAATTATAATTTACATGTTTGTATGTTTTTTTTTCTTTTATAGACACGATTCCTGTATCACTGGCAGTTTTATTTTTTCGTAGTGGTTACTTCAGATACTAACCACTCCGTTTTAGACCTTTTTTATACTACAAAGGTGACAATCAAGTATACGGCCCGCCTGATGTTAAGCAGTTAATGAATACTTGTAATACCGGAGTTATCATTTGCGTGTTGTCGATCCATTTCCAGCAACACCAGAGCTTCAAGATGAAGTATAACGTTTTATTAAAACACATCCGTAAATGGGCGCTGGAGACCTGTAGTTACACACAGGAACACAACTACACCGCTGATTGTAGTTATTTGGCTGTGGTCTTCTGTGAGTTCGAAGTACTTCCACAGACGGGCTTGCTAGGTAGTATGGTGCCCTACTATTCTTAAAATTTGCTTTTGCTTCCATTAACGTCCCCTCCGAAGTACGGAAACGCTTAGATGAAATACCACTATATAGTCACCCTCCCTCATCCCTGAGGTAACCGTGCCCTTGTTAGCAAAAAAACAAATAAACTTAAGAAAATTCGTATTACACCAGCAAAATGAATATATAACAAAAGCAGAATTACTCTTCTCAAGTTTAACATTCTGAAGTAATTATTTTGAACCCATTTACATTTATTTCATTAAAATCTTACCGCGCTTTTAAAAGATAAGACTTCATGGGAAATCTTGAGTCTTAATTACACATGGTCATCCATGGACTCGAGAATTATGACTCACTTAAGTTTATCGTGAGAATGAGAAAAATATAACTACATAGTAACATACATACAACAAAGGTAGGGCACCATAGAATCAAGCAAGCCTGACTGGGAAAGGACCTTCACCATAAAAAAACCACATAGTTGTTTTCCTGTATACGAGTGCAGGTATCCATATACATTATATATCTTAAAGCCCTGGTTAAACAAATGGATCGGCAACACGTAAGTGATACCTCTGGTATTGCAAGTATTCATAGGCTACGGTAGCTGCCTACCATTAGGCGGGCCGTATGCCACCTAAGTATAATAAAAAACAATATGCAACAAAACCTCTTTCACATTTTTATCCCGTGTGGAGATCGAACCCACAACACGCCGCAATGGTAAATGGTGAGGTAACCACTTTAGCCTTTTTATGAAAGAAGACTTCTGGCCGAAAGGTGTGGTGTACCGTCGCTTCCGCGGACAAGTGCCACCTGTACGCAATGAAGTGCTAGTGAAGTGTTACCAACATAGTTTTAAGTTATATGTATAAGTAAACTAACAAAAGTTATAATTATGTACGTTAGTCTGTAAGGTATGTATCTATGGATTGTATTATCTGAAAATAAATGATTTATTATTATTATTTAGCCACTTAGCATCGAAAGCAGCTCACGTCATTACACATAATTAACAAAGCCTTATCGTCCTATATACGTCAAAAAATAATATATTCTACTGAGACATAAACAATTAATTAGAAATAATTCAGGTTGCGTAGGGAAGTGCTCTGGCGCAGGTGACACCGGACGCCGCTCGCGCAACTCGCGTCGCTTCCGTCGGTCATTGTCACAAGTACGTGCAGTGCTTGCATCCAATACTTTTTTACGAATTACATTATACCAAAATGGATTTTTGGCTCGTTTTGTTAGAATACTAACAATAAACGCGATTGCTTACAATTAATTTCATCGAAAAAATAGTTCTGCTATATTAGTATCATTGCATTACATTGCGATTTTCAATTTGATTCTTTTGTATTTTATTGAGGCTTAAGCAGAAAGATTTGACGTTTAGCTGTAATAAATATTATGTTATAATAAAAGGTATATTTTTAACAACGAATATATTCAAAGTCAAAGTCAAACTCATTTATTCATTAAGATCAAATACATGATACTTATGAACGTCATAATATATTATATATGAGCAAACAAACGAATAAACGTTTCTTCTTTTTCTTTCTCTTAAACAATCCCAGCTGAAGAGCGATATCAACCTAACAGAAGACTATAGCTAAATACACAGTGGTTTAGTTGTGTACCTTTTTGTTGTATCCGTGAGCATTATCTACTCGAGTTTTGTGTTACAAGTAAACCTGAAAAAACCTTTGCCTTTAAGGAGCATTGGGCGCAAGAACTACACCGCTATGTTAAATAATTTGGCTGTGGCCTTCCCCAGACGGGTTGTTGACTCGTATGGTGACTTACCTCTCTTAAAGCAGGCCGTTAGTACCTAATAAATAAACAAAATGTTTAGTCATATCGAAGGAGGCGTGTATAAACGTTATATATCAGTAGTTTTAAACTTATGATCGAAGTTTTGCATCATCAATTATCGTTTGCCTAATTTTTTACACGGTTGTATTTTTAGCACCGATCACGTGGTACGTACATACTTCCATGTTAACTTGAACGCACGTGATATATGACATTTACATACTCAACAAACAGTTTCATGAATATTTACATCTATTCTCAGCTGTACGACATTTTGCTATACTACTGCGCTAAAATTTAGAGTAAATTATATAAAGTAAATTTGAAATTATATGATACTAGCTATTGCGGCCCCGACTGCGTGGATGTCGGTTATCGCGATAAAAAGCATAATATATGTGCTATTCCAGACTATAATCTATTTATGTGCCAAATTTCATCCAGATCCGTTCAGTAGTTTTTCCGTGAAAGAGTAACAAACAACCATACATCCATACTCAAAAACTTTCATATAGGTATATTATATTATAGTAGGATAAAACACCAAAACTTATTGTATACACTGTCGGCTAGATTAAACAAAAGTAACTACATTAAAGATAGAATTTTATTTATCGGGTTTTGGACCTATATGGATAATTCTCACTTACGCTTGTTTCCCAGAAGTGAGGGTGAAGACAGATTTTACTGCTAAAAATGTTTGCATATTACATAGTTTTTTTTTTTTAAATCCATTGTATTTTTTAATATTCCTCAATGTACTTTTTAATGTAGGAAATAAGAAGTGTTTTTATGAGAAGTCGCATCATCTGCGATTTTTTGAGACGAAAAATACACAGAAAATGATTATATATATATATATATTTTTTTTTTTGTGTTCGCAAAAATATGTATGTTGTGTTATGCCTTCGCAGGCTCGTTTTTTGCAGTTGGTGTCTTGCTGCTCTTGCTATTGGTAGGTGGTAATCTCCTTAAGCGACAGCCAAGCTCTCTCCAGAAGCTTCCAAAATAGCCAATCTGCCGCAAGCTTCTTGAAGCGTTCTTAGTGTCTTCAGATCTTGACCCCGTTAGTTTACGACCTCAATGCAGTCAATTAATACGTGTTTACGTGTATTGTTTCCTCTGTCTCCTCCAATCTGTTAAACCAATTGATGTAAAATAAACAAATATCAAACCGCCATGTTGCATAAAGCAAATTATATGCATACAATTCAAAGCAAATGATTGCACATTTAAATTAACATCCGTTTAATCTGTCAATCTCCTTACTTTGTTGAGTATTTTATTGATGTATACATATACACATAAACGCAGCAGTACATTTATATAATTTAGAATTAATTTTCTGCACATTGACTTGGGTTATTATCACTGTTTGTGTAGAAGTGACGTAACAGCCGACGCCATGTCACTTGTATGCGTTTTAACGCAAAAAATTAAATCTGGTTTTAAAAGACAGCATTTTGCTGTTAATTTTATTATTATTGCAAAGGTGGCAAGCGAGCAGGTGACTTACTTCATGATAAATGTTAACCGCCACTTATGGACTTCTGCAATGCTATGATGTTTCACTAGGGTGAAGTTAGTGCTCTTTTTAAACCCCATTTGAAGAAGGACATGTCTAGGCGATCGGGTGTACGCTGTCTTGTAATGAATTATACCTATTAATATGTTTGATAAAATAATTGATATCTTTTAATTATTGTTCTACAACAGTAGAGCCTATTTAGACAGTAGGTAAGACAGTACCTTATGGACGCTTGCAACACCAGGGATATCACTCGTTCGTTGATGACCCTTCGAACGCTTTGGAAGAGTCTACATTATAAGTCCTGTAGTAAACTTATATAGGTTGATATTAAAGCTGAGTAGCCAACAGAGCGCCGCATTGCTAAGTGGTAGTACTGCATCTTGGTCTGGCAGTATTGTGGTTTCTTTCCTTTTTACACGAACGGAGGTAATGGGAACGCATAAGCTACGCCAACTACATAAAAACATCTTCTTACTATGACTACTTGTGCCCCAGCCAAGCGTCGTGCGAACCGTAAATACTTTTCAAAATTATTCGTTCGAGTAATACACAGCGTAAGCTTCCATGAAGAAAAACTTGTCATTACCCGTAATGATAAGCTGTTATTCCTCCTATATCCATCAATGGACGTCTTTCGACTAAGTTGATGACGATAATCGTGAGACTCCGATTGGCACGAGGCTGAGTGGTAGACGAGGAAGAAGATTCAATGTGGCACTTGCAACACACGTAGCATTGACAAGAAGAATAATATACTGGGACAAGCACATTCCGAACCAGAAGATTTCAGTTGACATCCCCATCAAAGATGAACTGATACGCATGCGAAAAATATTAAAAGATCACGATGGAGGATAACCGGAACGGAAGGGGTATACGCAGCAGCTGCTCTAGCCGCAATGACAGCCCCCAATAAGATATGGTAGAAGAGACAGCAAAATTACTAAACTTAGCTCAGCTAGAAGTACATAGAAATACCTATAATTGGCTATGAATACAACCAATCAAGATAGAACGCAATAGTTGTATTTCGTCATCGCAACTATTCGACGTCACCGCGGTCATTCATCGCGCGTGTTCCCTTCACAGGTCGTTGCCATAGCTAGTGGCCAACGACCATTGCATTTCACGAAATAAAATACCTATAATTGTACAAAAAAGTACCTACTTGTATAGAAAGTATATATACTCGTAGTTCGGGGAAATCCAACGGACATTAAAGAGGTTCGCGCCCGATTCTTCATTACAAGAGGTGCCTAACATTTTTTTGGACAAAACTTTAAATAGAACAAAAATATTTTTTACGGATTTAGGTAATTTGATTGGCCAAATAATCAGCCAGGCTACATCATAAAATAGTATAACATTTCATGGAACGGTAGCGTTTAAATGATCGACCAATTTATGATTTGGTCAATTTTACAAAATGGCTACGACATACATACTATGCTGCAACGATCCTAGCGCTAATGAGTCAAATCTAATACTTCTTCTTCTGATCGTTTGATTAGTGGCCAACCTAGTGACAGAATTATTTTGATCGCCCATATTCATATAATGATCTAACGACGGTTAACAGTCGGGATTGGGACCGAGACTTAACGTGACCCTTAGAATAGAATAGAATAGAGTTTATTGTTTCCAGTATTACAGCTTAAGTAAGTACATTACAGAGAACTATAGTACCGGAAGCAAAAGGTTCGAGCGTCAGCATAATAATAATAATAATAATAATAATCATTTAATTCAGGAAATTTTTACATAACCCATAGATAAATACCTTATAGTCTAACATATATATATTATAAAACTTATAACTAAACACTTTTCAACGGCGTCGAGTTACGCTGACTTGTGTTGTGCAATCGGCCACGAAATCGACGATACACTACACCTTTCGGCCAAAACTCTTCTTTGAGAAACATCTCGAGATGTTGAGTCGGCGCTCGCACCACAAACGAATTGAAGTAGCTGCTGTGACGCGATTCCAACTTTTCGACTCTCAAAGTCCAGTGGCTCTTGATCTTGATATACTCCACAATCTCCTCAGCCTTTGTGGAGTAATGCAGACGGGACACGTATAGCTGCGTCGTAGGTGTAGCAGGACGCAGTAGCATATTGGGTCCTGTCAGCGCGGTACCACACTGATTCTTACAAGGAGGCTTCTTTTTCTTCTTCACAACCTTAATGAAGCCGTCCTTGTCCGTGTCCTTCTCTGGAACCCGCTGTTTCATCGATGTTCCTTCTTTCAACACCGCAGACTTGTTGGTGGCGGCAACAGCGGCGTAGGCACGTTTAGAGGTCAACGTACCCACGCGGTTTGCTGCCTCTACACATGTCGAGGCAGGGACGGCGGCGTCAAATTTTGCTGCATTTGCAACATTTGTAGCCGGTGACGCAATTGCACTCGCCGACTCAAAACTGCTGATGGAAGCATTTAGTACTCCGCGACGAGTGTTCACATTAGAGGTGTCAGGTGTCCTATCGCTTGAAATAGCATTGCGCAACAACACTACTTCGGCACGTAATCCACATATGGTGTTTTCAGACACCTCTAATTTAGTTTGCACTTCGGCCATGCTCGCTTTTAGGACTGTGATGTCCTTCAGGAGCCTGGTGACATCGACGTGGTCAAACGTAACGGGGGGCAGCCGATGTAGGTCTTTCGCTACGAAAGCAGGCACGTGGTCCGGATCGGTCACCTTCAACAAGGTGATAATATCTTGAACGCTCTTCTCGGTGCCATCCCTTCGGCGTGATGGCATCTCGTCAAGCTTGTCCAATGTCTGGTATAACAGCCTCTTGCCACTGCTTACCTCTTCCTCCTTGAAGTTGGACTTGCAGATCTGCATAATGCTGACCTCGTCCATAGTGTCGATGGCATGTTGTATGAATGCCAAAAGCTCGTTGGCTATGAGTTGCTGTGAACTCATAGCGTCAAAAACGGGCAGCGGCTATAGCCGTGCAACGCGTGAATTTTAAATTCGTACTGTGTAGCGCGTCCGTACTCTAGTGCGCATCGATGACGACTGACGCTATAATGCTTAGATCCCAAAAATTGAATACTAAGCGCTGGTTTTCAGCTTAAACCTTTGACTCCAGTTTACAATTAGAGAAAAAAAAACACAAGAACATTATGAATGCTAATAATAATAACACCAGACCATACATTAAATCGAAAAGTGGAAATGCTTATGAAAAGAATGAATATCCATTTGCTTTTTGTGGATATGTGGCTATTATAACTATATTATATATGCTTATGAAATAAAAAAGATGGGCATTTTATATACCCTTGAAGCACGGACACTAAAATCCAGCATATATATGCAAATTGTAGTTTACATTTTGGTGAATATATCAATAAAGTATTTACATCAATAAAATTTATAATAACACGACTGTCTTTTTTTTCAGCAAGCTTATGAAACAATTGGGGTAACGGAAAATAGTCTATTAGTACTACAGTAACGTTCATTTGCTTATTTATATTCATGAAGAGCATATATTGTGTAGTGAATGGCAATGCCCTAATTACAAACACATTCAAATACTTAATTCCATTGTTGCTTTACAAAAATATTTATTTTTATTTGGTACCAATTCGATACACTCATACACATTAAAATTATTTACTGTTTATATACATACAACACATTTACTTTGAGGGACTCGTAGATAAATGTTAACGGCGTGGATCGATAGATATGCAATGTTAAGCAAGTTTGCCGCAGTCGATCCGTAGATGGGGAATCATTTTCTAAAAAACAACAGCAAGACTCCATTTACTTTTGAGAAAGGTAGGACACCATTCAAGCCAGCAAGCCCAAATGTGGAAGGAACTCTCCCTTACACAAAGCCACAGCCTAATAACTATACTTAATGATGTAGGTAATTGTGTTTCTGTGCGTGAGAGAAAGATACGGTTTCCTATCCCAGGGATAGGTAGGTACTCAATAACAAAACCCTGTTGTTTTCAGCATGTATAAGCTACAAGACGCGACCTGCTTCCATCAAGCAAGCCGCGGACGTAGATGCCGCCCGCCGCTTCGTCTGCGCGTACAATCACATGAAAAAAGTGTTTTTTGAATAAAAAGTAGCCTATCCAGACTATATTCTTTCTCTGTGCTAAATATTATACAGATTCGTTAGGCCGTTTTGGCATGATTAAATAACAAACATCCAGTCATCCAAACTTTCGCATTTATAATATACCTATAGATTTTAAAGTCAATTTGTATATATCATATGACGACGCTGAATTCACATTTTGACATCATTCACACTTAGCTTCAAATCAATATAACATCCTGTTAGCAATACGATACATCACTCTATCTAAGTACTGCTACAAGATACACCACCAGTCATCGTTAGAAATAAATTTGGTATAATAGATAAGTTTGAGAGATCACACAAATAAACCCCTTCTTTTCGCATAATGTTTTCTTTCTTATATTATTCTTATTTTATTTTATTCTTTAGCATAAATATTTTGGCGTTTTTTTAATATACTAATACTTTGCCATAATTGTTTTTTGGCATACTATTTTTGTTGACAGAATTATCTTTTAGGCTAATTTGTTTTGGCATAATTTTAATTTGCATATTATTTTAGAACCTTTTTGCAAGTGCCCATGACCTGTACATACCAAGTGTCAATTTCATTGTAGGATCGCTAGCGTGTGCAACACAAACAGATAAACAAATATTTATTTATTTATATACATATAAGATTAAAGGGTCAATGTAGGTCTAGTGACGAGTAATTATAAATCAAGGTAAGTGCGCTGTCACAATCGGCGCAATCGATTATTTCAAAATTAAACTATTGCATTAACATTGTTTTTTTTATACTACTTAGGTGGCGACAAGCATACAGCCCGCCTGATGGTAAGCAGTTACCGTAGCTTGTGGATGCTTGCAATATTGAGGCATTACAAATTTTAACACCAGGTTTTTGTAATCGAGTATCCCTGGGATAGTAAAATATTTCTTTAAAGGCGCATCCCTAAATAAGCAACTGTATACACGCACAGAAACAACTATACCACTGTGTGTAATTTTTTGGCTGTGATCTTCTAAGTCCTTTCCCAGTCGGTCTTGTACGCTTGTATGATGCCCTAGCTATCTTAGAGTTAGTTACGTGGGGGTTACGTAACAAAATCACACCATGCAATAATTATAAATAGAGGTCGCCCGGTGGTCGAAATACGACTGTTATTGTTTTCTGCTATGCCAAATCTCACACTCCTACATGTGCTTAAAAAGTAATATAAAGACTACTTGAAAAATCTTATAATTTGTATTTTCCACTTAACAATATTAACATAGACGTAAATATATGACGTTGCAATGTGGTAAGATGTCGGCGAACGTCACGAAGACCGCTGCGCTACGTGACTTATATCAGGTGACTGGTTATTTTCAAGTTTAAACAGAGATAGATAACTACACACAGCGGTGTAGTTGTGTTCCTGTGTGTGAGTACAGGTCTCCAGCGCTCATTTAGGGATGCGTTTTGAAAGAAACGTTTTCTTATCCCACTAATACTCCGATCTTTAAGATGGGAGCTTTGGTGTAAAAGAATGGGTTTGCAACATACAAGTGATACCTCTGATATTGCAAGCGTCCATAGGCTATGGTAACTGCTTAACATCAGGCGGGCTGGATGCTTGTTTGCAGCCCAAGTAGTATAAAAATGCTATAGGCTGTTATAAAATAATAGTTTTAAATAAATTTAGTATTAATCAAACTTATTAACGCATATAATTTTTCACTATATCTCCCGCGCAAAGGAGTCTCTGTCAAAAGCAATATGTTGTATGTACTTTCTGAAGCACGTGGATGTAAACACCCAAACAAATTTCCAAAATCAGGAGTGAATTGTGGATTTATTTTTCTTTTCTACGATACAGTACAAAACTAGCATGTTCTATATGACGCTCTTATATAAAATAAAACTAGCTGACCCGGCGAGCTTTGTGCCGCCATTTTGTATTTTTTGTTTTTTTTTTAAATTTTCTTCTATAAAAACCTTTTTTTTATATATTTTGGGGACAACTCACACATCGCTATCTGATCCCAAACTAGGCAGAGCCTGTAATATGGTAACCAGACAACAGATAAACATACATATATATTTCTAAATACATACATATTATAGATAAATTACACCCAGACACAGAACAAACATTCGTGCTCATCACACAAAGATTTGTCCTGGGTGGGAATCGAACCCACGACCTCCAGCGTAGCAGTCAGAGTCACTAACCACTAGACCAAAAGGCCAGTCAACCTTGACCAGA
This sequence comes from Trisateles emortualis, assembly GCA_947095525.1. Lineage (NCBI taxonomy): Eukaryota > Metazoa > Arthropoda > Insecta > Lepidoptera > Erebidae > Trisateles > Trisateles emortualis. The sequence goes on along the minus strand of OX352736.1, from coordinate 7,171,728 downwards.
CAATAACAAACACAAACAAATAATTATCTAATTTGGTGCAGTCAATCGGAAGTTATGCGCGTACATACATTTTGGCGATATAGATACGAGTAGAAGATAGATACATAAACTCCAAATATAATTACTTAACCTGTCATCATAATAAACAAAGCATTTAGGTACAGTGTCAAAGCATCTCGAATGAGTCGACACAGTAACCGTGTCAGCAACTCGGGCGCAATTCAGCCGGGACATTTGTAAAGGGGAGCGCAGAATATGAATATGCATGACACTCTTTGTTAGTTACAACTGTTTTGAACGCACTATTGACGTTTACTTACCTGTATGTGACTCAGTTCAATCTTTGCGACAGATATTTAGAAACGAACATATTTTAGTATTCACTTTTTTTATCAAGACAACTCTCGCGCTAGGGAATAAGCCGTGTGTGGCGGAGGACTTTTAATATATATAAATAACGTACACAATGTACACCCAGACTCGGAACAACCATTAATGGATTAGACTTTTTTTTTTGTACCGTGTGGGAATCAAACTTACACTTCCACCACCAACCACTTAAGCCACTGAACCAACCGTACAGTCAATAATATTTATGTTAGAAATGTTATTTTTCTATTTTGATTTTTTTATCCTACCATGGTGAGAAACAAGCAAACGGCGCGCCTCGTAGCAAGCAGTTAGTAGCCTATAGAAGCTTGCAATACTTGATTCTTCCTCAGCCGGATTTTCCCTCTTGAGACATTATTTTATTAAGATAGTTCAACTATTAGAACCTAAACAAATGAAGGTTAATTTGTAAGGAAAAGATAATTCGAGAGTATTTTATTCCAAAAACTAGAAACGCGATGGATTTTTTATTAACACGGATATAAGGAAAACCAATACTCGTAAGCTATCTATAAATACCCGTTTTAACGCACCAAACAAAATTTCAGGTTTTTTTTATTCAAGACAACTCTCCCGTACATTCGTTAACAATGTGTCGCGGAAGACTTTACAAACATATTTATTCCAGTAGATAAATTACACCCAGACTCAGAACAAACATATATGAGTCACAAAAACTTGTGTGGGGATCGAACCCACGACCGGCTTAGCAGTCAGTCACTAACCAACAAGCCAGTCAAATAATTACAAGAGAAACAAATGAACGGTAGACGAGTTTTTACCCGCATTTCATTACGTAGGTACTTCTGATAAGATAGCTCAGTGTAGAATTAATTTAACCCTCACAATACGGTGTACAATCGCCTACTTGCCAGGCAAGTAACAACAAGAACCTGTCAGTAACTCCCCGGTGGTCCCTAATGATAGACAAGGTAATTGAGGACTATCAAATTCGCATTATATTCACACAATTACGGAACTTATTGCAATAAATGTTTCACTATCTCCCACAGAGAACAAGTTTAATTTTCTGTAGATGTATTAGTGTTTATAAGTACCTTATAAACTTATGATAGACTATTATAAATATAATTTAATCACGTTTTTAGCTACTGCCATTACAGCTCAAAGTTTGTAAAACAAATTATACCAAGAAATGTTTTTAAACCTTCAATATAATTAAGCTATTGCTAGATTATCTGAAGAAAGGAAAGCGAAAAAAAACTTTACTGTAGAGGCAATCTCAAATTGAAAGACGTGGGCAGGCTTTCAACAAGGTGGACCGACTACGAGTATATACCAGGTCGACACAGAACCGAATGCTGTGAAATTGCATAGGAAGAAGCCTGTGACCATCAGTGGATGTCTTTCGGCTAAAATGATGACGATGATAAGAAAACAACTATCAAGAAATAGTGTTTGAAAAAAAAAACTATAATCTTTATATATAAAAATCAATCACTTTTCGTTGTAATTGAACTCCCCCTAAACGGCTTGCCTGATTTTAATGAAATTTTTTGTGTGTGTATGTGTTCGGGTAGGGCCCCGGATGGTTTTGATTCACAATTGGACCCGGGACGTGGCGCTGCTGTCGGTATATCAGCTTTTCCGGGTAGGACGACGTCTTCCAGGTCCGCTAGTATTATTATATAAAGATGAAAAGTTTGTGATGTTGTAGGGGGTAATCTCTGGATCTATTGAACCGATTTTAAAAAATCCTTTACCAATAGAAAGCCACGTTATTTGTGAGTGTCATAGGCTATAATTTTACTGACAAAAATACCACCCGTGCGAAACCGGGGCAGGCGGCTAGTACACGATAAACTTTTACAATGTTATAATTAAAAAAAAAAAAAATGCCCCAACAAATTTAATGGCACAACTTGCCCTCTAAAATAAAATAATATTCTCCCTGCACGAAGCAGGTGCCAACATTTTATATGAAGTCATAATAATTAGCGCAAGCAATCTGCGCGAACGCATGTTGTCGAAATTCATGACAAAATCATATTCTATATCGACAGAATACACCTGCAAGATATATTTGTGATAAGTAAAAAAAAAAAAAGTACTGGCAATTTTGGTTGAATAAACTCTTATTATAATAATATAATGTATGTTAAACAAAGTTTAATTTAAAGTTACTTATTTGAGATTTACATGGTCATGCGTAATTAAGTACTAAGTTTTTTACGAAGTTTTTTGACTGCGTTTGTACGCGCAGTCAAAAAATATCATAAATATACAATCAGCCTATGTGCTATTCTAGGCTATAATCTATATTTGTGCAAAATTTCATTCAAATCCGTTGAACCGATTTGGCGTGATTGAGAAACGAACATCCATCCAACCTAAACTTTCGCATTTATAATATAAGTAAGAGATATATAATACTTATTTAGTATGTTTGGTTAACAATTATATGTGACGATAGCTTTGTGTCCGTATACATTACCTTGGTCTTAGCAGAATACAAGCGCTGTTTCGTCATACGGCCGTAGCAACAATGAAAGAGTATGACCATTTTTGTCTCTCAACAAATCTGTTAAACAAATATATAATTTAACTTTGCTTGAGAGCAAAATACAGTATATTTTCCGAAAATAAATTGCGTAAGCGTAAAGAACGCCAGACAAGTGGCTTTGAGCTATTTTTATTAAATGTCGGGCAAAACACCGGTTCACTTAATGGTTTATGATGATCGTCGACTGTAGCCACTGACTAACTACCTTACACCGTTTAAGTGTGGTACTTTATGTGATATATACCTACACGTACAGAGTTTGTGAAATTATTAGTTTTATGCAAATATTCCACCGGGGCGGCTCACGCCGACTTCATTTATTTCAAACTTTTAAGGATTGAAGTTCTAAAAATCCCTTCTTTGTGCTTCCTTAAGACGGCTTACTTTACTAAAATTTAGGAAACCTTAGAGTAAAATTTCAAGTTTGTAGCCCCTGCGATTTAGGCAGTATAAATAATTATAATTGTACATATTATAAAAAAAAATATTGTTCCATTTTTTGTAATATTATTAGTTTCATACTGATATTCCATAACAATGCTTATTACATTATTATATTAATGAAGGAAATTATTTGTAACTTTTTTTAAAGGCACCGTTTAGACGTTTATACTATGAAAAATTAAAACAGTACGTCAACCGATTTTATTTTTTTATTTAGTAGCTATTGATGAGATTTAATGTGATCAATAATTTTTCCTCACCTTCGGCTTCATAAATTACAGTCGAATTTCGACAACCAGACGATTTCTAGAATTATTAAATTCACGATAAGTATAACAAAAAATATGTTGGCATTTTACTTTTTAATGACTTACCAATTACAATGTTAAACCTAATACAAAACAAGCAAAAAAGCTAATCAGCAGGTGGTTTATTTGATCGCCAAAACGATTAAGCAGGACTCTGACATGTGACACGAAACTTAATTGCAAATTCTGACAAATTAGGTTGTTAGGTCGGCATTTCTAATTGTTTCAAATTGTTTGCCGATAAAAACTTTAAAAGAGATTAACTCAGAAAGTTTAGCTTGAATGTTATGTGAACAAAAAAGAAAATTCTCTTTATAACGATGATAATAGTCTTTAATCAGTGTGGATTTAAAAGTAATCAAATCGCATTTTAGAAGCTACAACAGAATAATTATTACTAACAGACGCTGGTGGTCGAAATTCGACCGTAATTGCTTTCTCCAATTGCGTGCTTTTCAATTAAAGTTTATATGGAGAAAGACCGTTCCTTCTCCGCATGGACTTTAACTGTGCCAATCGCACACAACAAGGAGTACATTTTCTTTACATAGTTTCTGCTGCCTGTAGCACTGCAGCCTGCTACAGACATCACACTTAATTATTTTCATCATACTAGTTTTTCAGTGATTATGTTTGTAAGGAGTTTTGGTTGCGTTAGCAAATTAGCTGAATATTACTTAGGATTATTATTATTATTAATTAGGATTTTTTCTTCGATTTGCATCAATGTTATATCACAAAAAAAAATTCAACCAGTCGCCAGCCAGATAGTATAAATAACGTAGACAAAGTCAAACTCATTTATCCATTTAGATCAAACACATGATACTTATGAACGTCAAAAAAACAAAACATTAAATCAAATCAAATTCTTAATTTTGAGTTTGAGTGGTGTCATTATATTTTTACCTCGGCACACAAAAATGTACCTAATGGATACAATATTTCATCAGTTATAAAAAATATATATTCCGTTAATTAGAAATGTTACATAACAGTGTCATGCAACGTTATCCATACACATATGTAGGTACAACATGACTTATTACTATGCCCATAATTTCCGCCAGCATACCTACCTGTAGGTACAAGATACCACACATAAATAATAAACATTCGCCGAGCTCATCCAAGTTACTGCATCCACGTAATGAGTATAGAAGATAAATTGCACACCCGTAATGACGGTCTTACGAACAGATTATGGGGCGAAACATACGATAATAAAACTGCCAGTATCTACAATTAGTAAATGATAAGTTATAAGTAATGTTTACTTACCTAAAGTGGCAACACTACAATTTTGAAATTGCGATCCCTCTGCCGTAAATGTATGTAAGTATGATTATACAGAAAATTATATTCTAATTTTAACATTTTAACAAATAATAATATTTCAAATTTAGAAAATGGTACTTTTAGTATAGGGTAATTTATTTGGTGTACAATAAAAAATATTCTATCTATCTTATTCTGAAAAGACTAAAATGACACGAATAAACCATTGTTTTTCATTAGTCAAATATCTGATTGCACTGTTCGGTACTTTATAGGGAACTAAGATACGAGAGATAAGATTCGACTTGCACGCAAGAGGTGCGAGTTCGATCCCGGGCAGTACCAATGTGAATTTCACTTTGTGGAGTTTATATGTACTAATCAAATGATTCGCCATCTGCTAACGGTGAAGGAAAACATCGTGAGGAAACCCACATGTCTTAAAAGAAATTCTAAAGACATGTCTGATTCACCAACCCGCATTAGGCCAGCGTGTGTGAATTAAGGCCAAAACCCTCTCTCTCTCTTGATAGAGGAGAGGAGACCCGTGCCCAGCAGTGGGACATATATGGGTTGCTATTATAAGATACGAGACATTGGATACAGTAGGTGTGCATACTATGTACACGTATACCAAATATACGAGTACGTACTATATTTTTACACCGTCAGCTCAGGACCGAGTACTGTAGAAAACCTCGAAGGAGGCCTACATCCAGCAGTGGACGACTTTTGGCTGAGATGGATACTATACCCCATATTCCGTGATTATAGTAAGGTATATCCACGATACTGAGGTTGCTGCAATTTGCTGAGATCTTTTAACCACTACCTTATTGGAAGCGGTTGAACAATCCCAATATTCCTAATCAATAATGAGACTCCAGAGAACGTTACCACAGTTCTGTCTATTTTGGTCATCAAAACAGATTTGTGTTTCGACTAGATGGTATAAACAGCGATCCTTTGTTCATATTACTTTCCTTCAGTAGGTTCTTTGGTATTACTCCAAACAGTGCCTTGAGTATCACAATGGCTTCGCTGTTTCTACTCCTGGCATTGTCGACTGCACATATCAATTGCTTGTCTGCCAATATTAGAAATAAAAATAAACTAAAATCCAGTCCAACTACACCAACTGTCAAACGATAAAATTAATGCATTTAATTTACCGTTAACGAATCATTCAGAAAGTCAGACAGAATAAGGACGCAAAGTCAAAATACCTCTATTAAAAATGAAAACATAATATAAGACACCTGGTTCATGGAATGATCAACACAGCTAACTAGACTACCGTTCCCAATCCATTGAACACTTACGACATCACACAGGCCCTGCACTACAGACACAAAACTCGTTTGGCCGATGCACGATGTTCAATTTCGTAACATTTCGCCTCCGTGGGGTCTGTGTCTTGGTCAGGGCCGCGGACACGAGGGGGCAACAAGAAAGGGGGGGAGTGTGCGCCGGCACAAAGCGGAACGCCAGATCGTGCTGCACCGCCAAGCGCGACCGCTAAAGCAGCCTCGGCTCTTGAATTGCAACATCGCTAGCTTTGTAATAGGTTAGGTGCTGCTTAGGTAATGACGTGTCTTCTGTCTTGTGCGACTTATTATTTTTAGTATCGTATTATATATACGTCATCAACATAGGTTAATTTAATGTTAACTAGCGGCTCGACCCGGCTTTGCCCGGGTTAACTGTTTTATACGCAATTTCCTTTCTTTTTCCGTAAGAACCTTCTGCAAAGTATTATAAAATATTTAAAAAAACATGAATGAAACTGCTGTAATCATTTTCAATGGCGCGACCAAGAGTAACAAGGATTTTATATAGGTTAATAGACTAGCCTTCGCCTGCAGTTTGGCCAGCATTTTCCCCATGTTTTTTTTGGATCAGGAACTTTGCAAATTTTCATCGCATTAATAAATGGTTTAATAATGCGTAGAAGCCAAACATACATATACATACTTATATTGATTTTTATTTAATTTGATTAACGGTTAATTTATTTTTATATAGCAACGATTTAATTACATACGTATAGGTATTTAATTTCATTTTAAATGTTTCTTACTATTCTAGACCAATCTCAAATTTAAATATAAATAACAAAATAAATGAAGCACCAACATTAATGAACCCGTTCATGTCAGAACTGATTAATATCTTAATTACATTTATGTTAACACAAACATAAATGCTTCCTGAACTAATAAAATCATGTACTCACTCAATAATGAGATAATAGTTAAGGAACTAATAAAATACGATATAAACATGTGTGTGATGAGGAATATGAGAGAAGTGGAACTACTCGTAACCGGTCGCGTAAGCTTCGTAACGTTATCATCACTGATGTAAGAGCGGCGCAGACGCAGGCCGAAGAAAAAGCCATATGCGAAATTGCAAGCATTTTTACACGTAGATATTTATTTTATTTTTATAAAATGCAATCACGAATTTTAAATACTGGCCATAAATAATGAAATAAGTAGGTATTTAAAACAAAATATTTTTTTTTTAGAATAAAAAAAGTGGTGGCAAAATTTTCAAATTGAATGTTAAAGACTTATTGAAGTATGCATAATCGACTCAGGCACATCCAGATATTATAATAAGGCAGGAAATCGGTCACATAATCTAACAAAAATAATTCCCACATATATGTAATGTTATAACAATTTATTGATGAAGCATCAAAGTCTATCTGTCAGGTGAGGCAAGAAAAGTAATTTCCATAAGTCAAACGGCGAGCAGAGGTCATCGATCTTACGGACCAGTGTGACCGGATCTCGGAGGAAACTTTTTATGTGACCGGCAACTCAGCGGTAACATATTTACCCAAGAACGACCGACATTACCCGACGAATTATGTACTGTTTAATTACAGACATACATTTAAGTAATGGTTATATATAATAACGCTAATTACTGTAAATACATAGGCCTATGTTTATCCACAAGAATTTTTTTTGGTTCTAGCACGCAATCTCCAGACATAATATATATAACTAAATAAAAGCTTGTAAATACTAATCACTGATATATTGAGGCAATTTAAAAATGATCGTTTTACATAGTTCGGTTGATTTTTGTTTGGCTAAATATTAATTATTTTATTTATTTAAAAAAATTAAATAGGTACGGCAGTACCTAATAGTTTTTTTTTTCAATCAACAATCAACCATTTTCTTTTTTTATATTTAATACGACGCATATAATATATTATTTTTCTAGAAAAATCGCCTGTGTCCAAAAAGCCACGTGTTTCTTATCTATTTGAAAAAACATAATGTCAAACATTTGAACAATAATAATTATACATAATCAATCAAAATCGGATTGGTTCCAAAGTATAAATCAATTACAGCAACAATGTGCCAATTATTTAAACACAGGACCAGTTTTATTTCTGATAATGAAATATCAAATACTTAACGTATACCTATTTGCTGAAATGTAATTCAATTATTTCTCTTTTAAAATTCTAATTATACTGCTCGTTTCATTAATTTTGACCTGACAAACGTCACCTGAAAATAGGTCTTTCGAAATTGAAAATAGTAATTTACTAGCTATTTATTCTTTGATTTTAAAGCTATTTTTAGTTTCAAGTAGAAGGTACTTTGACTATTATAGTTAACTAGACGTTACCCGTGGCTCTGCTTACGTGGATGTTGGTTATTGCGATAAAAATTACCCTTTATGTCTTCTTCAGGGCACTATTTATCTCTTTGCAATTTTTTTCTTAAGCCAGCCGTTTAATCGTGAAAAGGCAACAGACAGGCATAATTATCTTTGCATATTTTATAATATTTATAGTTTATTATAATTGCTCTTATCATTACTACATCTAAGTAGACGTATTATAGTAATGAAATCAAATGTATTGCGAAACTACACCGTTAAAGGTATGAATTAAAAAAGGTTCATATTCAAAAGTTTCTATCCCTATCTGCCCTATTATCTCCTTATACTAATATCAACAACCAATTTTATACATAGCATTCAACCTCCAAACAACATAGCCTCTTTAGTCACAATGTAAATTGATTTAGCAAAAATCTCTTCAATTATCGCCTCAAAATAAAGTTTTAACAGCGTTTACTTATTCAACAAGTACCGGTTCTTATGTTTATTTAATGAAGGAGACGTGACATCTCTTTGCGTTTTAAACGTCTATATAAAAACTCACTTTTAACATTTAACCCTAGTGGATTACCATTTACATGATGTTAAGTAGCATTGGCAAGGCATAAAATTGCACATTTATCTGGGCAATATGGTAAAATTGGCAAATACAAATGCAAATAAAATATAAACTGCTATTAGTATAGTAGCCAATACTTTATTTATCTATTAAATGTAATAACATGAAATTTGCTACAATAAATATCATAAAAGGAAATCATATCCAATATTTTGCTAAAATTAAAAATATTACTGACACAATAAAAATATTAATAAACAAATTCTAAAAGGCCATAATGATCGAAAATCATCAGACTCCCTTTCAATATAAATTTCACTGACTAAACTCTGTAAATCCCGCTACATGACCCGTACGCATTAGGGCAGTGTGTGTTGGTTATGCTGTAGATATACATAACTACCCACACTGGTCGCACGAACCGTCTGTATTATGCGCAAGCACAAATCGTCCGGCATTCCTGCGCAGGCGCGCCGAGTGAGACAGACACGAAGATGATGTCATGTGGTCTCGCTCTGCACTCGCAATCCTTTCCTTTCTACCTGTTGCGCTGTTACAAAAACCCGGTCCTTAGGGCCGCTACCTTACGTGAACTGAATGAGGATTGCGGGAGGCTACGGCTCGGCCCATATAAAGATAGGGCAAGGGCTATTATACATATAAGGGGACGACGCGGACTAAAGCTCGTCAGGAGTCTTGGGACACTATTTACCGTGGGGATGTCGAGCAAAAACGCGCGTGCCTATGTAAGCCGGTTGCATAATGGTTACTCGTTTGGGGAACGGGAACGGTGTGTGATTGGTGCTCGCAACACGAATGATGAAATAAAATCGATGTAAGCCGCATTCCATTAGTATTTAAGACTATTTTTTTAATGACTAACAACAGAATTAAAACTGTTGATGTTGAGTTTTACCGCAAGTCTTTACTCTTGTGGTCAAACTTAAGGAAGAATTATTAACTCATTTGCTTTTTTAAAATCTGTTATTTCTAGTGATACGAAAATCTAAATCTATGATATTATATTACGTCTTCAGTTTTAGATGCATTAAAAAGCTTTACGTAGGTATATGCATAAACACATAAAATGTGTAGCAGACATTAACGTGTCTAGAAGAGGAAATGGTATCTCATATTTTTTAATATAGGAACAAACAATAAGAAATTTTGATAGGTGAATCGTGATTGCATTCCGAGCTCTAAATTCGAATGTTCCAATCGCGATAGCACGAAGCTCGATCGTGACGTGGCTGACATTCGCCGCGCATGCGCGGTCCGTGATCTTGGCAATGGTGGCTGCGCTGCGGCAACCAGCGCTATTGCGGTCGCTGTACCCGGCGCCCGTCCCGCGCGCCCCTTCTCACCCCCGCCACCGCCCGCGCACACCGCAGCCTTTTGACAACCGGTATACGTAGGAAGGTAGTTACACGTGAACGAGGCTTGAGAATTTTCTGACGTTTAATTCACGTAACGAAGAGTTCTCACAATTGAACTTTTAATGGAACTTATGGTACATAGAACCTGTACACGGTTAGAAATTATTACAACACTGTGTCTTTATCAAAACAACAATATATTTTCATTTCGATACAGGTGTTAGACATCAATAGAATTTATGCATAACCAATATTTCCATATAGAGTTAAGATGTGGGCGGCAATAAATTACGTCCTTGCTTTTGTTCAAGTGAAGCATGATGCTTCACTTAGATGTATTTTTGATCCACAAACTTGATATACCTGTCTAGATAAATGAATGTAATGTAAAGCAGAGTACCGTTGGAGTAAATTATGTATTTTCAGGTCACAGGACATGAACATACATAATAGATATATCCTGCTTCCGCATTTAAACAAATCGGAGGGAAGATAACGCAAGTTCAGAATCTGTCTTCAGCTTCAATTACTCATACATGTTTCATAAAATGTATAATTCAAACTAACCTCTGAATAAAAATAGTAGTTCTGTTGTAATATGCATACGGTAGTATCTGCAAAAAAAATACAATGCTGGTAAGTATATTTCGAAATGTACCTACTCGAAACAGTTACTACCAGTAGGTGTACTGTGAATAGACTTTTATTTTTACACACTAACTAATTTTCCACGGATTTGGCCCTACTTTATATTATATTATTACTTTAAGATTAGGTTAGCGTGTATCAAGAGCATTTCACATACTACTTACCTATCCTTTAAGTCAACAAAAATCGGTATCAGAGCTTGTAATAAAAGCCTATTTGTTATGTTTAAAAATACAACTAGAAAATAAGGCCTGTGTCGCGGGGGACTTTAAAAACATGCAATTTACGGACACAAATTTATACCTAGGCACGGAACAAAAATTTTTGGAACACACAATGTTTTGTCCTGTGTGGGAATCGAACCTACGACCTCCGGCTTAGCAGTGATGGCTTGACATGATTTGTGAGTTATTAGATTCCACCCATATATGTCATTGGGCACAGGTCTCCTCTCCTCTATCTAGATCCTCTATCTATCTCCTCTAGCTGAGAGGGGTTAGGCCTTAATCAACACACGCTGGCCTAAAGCGGGTTGCTAGATCAAATACGCAATTAAAATTTCTTTAAAGAGATGTTGGTTGCCTCTTGTTATTTCCTTCATCGTCAGCAGATGGTAAGTCACATGATTAGTAGATATAAATTCTAAGTGCAATTCAAATTGGTACTGCCACCTCGGATCGAACTCACACCTCTTGCGTACAAGTCCGTTAGTTTCCCACTTGGCTAACCCTGCTTTTTAGTTGAAATTACTACCATCAAAATATATTCACCTATACAAATATTAAAAAGAGGTGAAGTTTGTGAGTTTATGAGGTTGTAGAATTTTCAAAATCGATTTTGAAACTTCTTTCACCAATGGAAAGTAACGTTATTTAAGGGTGACATCATATCAACCCGAAAAATAAAAAGGCTTTTACGTGGTAGTCGGATTTGCAATATTAGATATAATAATGTAAACCGAAGCTAAGTGAGGGCGGATCGCTAGTCACAAATAATTCAATACACATCAAATCAAGCCGACGACAGTTGGAACGCAACGCTTTATAATAAAACGGTTGGCTCGTGCGACCAATTGAATAATAAGAGTGTTCACTTGAGCTGTAATCAGTGGACCGGTTCTAAACATTAATACTATTGCAATTTATTCCCTGTGATGTTACGACGAGCGTGCTCGGGGGCAATCATCGAGAATACATGGTAGCAGTACCGTTGCAACGCGATCTATTTACACGACACACTTGATGGAAGACAGCGAACTGCGGACACTACTGGATTTTATTTACTTGATCAGTTTTTTATACTACCTAAGCGGCAAACAAGCATACACCCTGCAGTTACTGTATGTAGCCTATAGACGTTTGCAACACCAGAGGCATCACTCGCGCGTTACCGACCCTTTAAAAATGTTTTAACTCGATGGATAAGTCGCCTTTTGCCAGAAATTCTAAAGGACATTTTGGACTTTCGAGTTCGATCCCAGCCGACATTAATACTGCTAATTTGGTTACTATAAGTATAATAACCAGTTGTCTAATTGGCATAGTGCCTAGCTCTGCCTAGTTTAGGATCAGATGGTCGTCTGTGAAATGTTGACACATATATATTTTTTAAAGACGTAATATTATTTCCTTAAGTAAGGAACTTTCTAGCATAAGAAATTTATTTTACTAATATGAAGCTACATTAACCCTAAGTGCTATAGGGTAATTTTATTGACATACCACGCGAGCTAAACTACGGGTTAGAACTAATAATAATTTTGAAATACATGTTTTTTTTTTTTTTTTTTAATCCATGTGGTGACGGATTAAGAATACAAATGTCACCATCCCCTTCCATCCTGAGGGTGTCGTAAGAGTCGATTAAGGGAGTAAGCCAGGCAGACAATATCCACTGCAAGAGAGGGAAAACTCAAAACAAAACCCTATACCAACCCGTCTGGCCAGCGTGGTATAGTAGGCTAATGTACCTTCAAGTGTATGGAGGAGACCCGTGCTCAGCAGTGGGACGTTTATGGGTTGAGATAGATGTTTTTTAAAATTATTATTAGTTAATTAACTATCTCAAAAGCTAATAAAATGAGATTTATTGGGAGCAACTATGTGACAACTAATTGCTAAACAACTTGGCAGAAATTATCATCATCTCAACCGAAAAAAGTCCATTGCTGGATATAAGCCTCGCCTATAGATTTCCACAACAATCGATCTTAAGTTAGACTGCATGGTTGCTTCAGTGGCTTAAGTTATCTCGTCATTTACTATTGCGCAACATGTTGTAGGTTCGATCCCATAAAATGGTTGTTGGTTGATTGAATTTTTGTAAAGTCCCCTGCGACACAGGGCTTGTTCCATAGTGCCGGAGTTGCCTATTAAAAATGTAATATGGAAACCGTTCGGTGACGATGACGCGAGTTCCATGATTTTTGTTTACCCAAAAAGAGCTCAACGCGTGTAAAAAAGGTTTCACTTCAAAAAAGCTGAACTCGCCTATTGGCTGCCTTTGCCAGGCTATAGGTCCACCTATACCTACTGACCTGTTGGTCTACTGGTTAGTGACTCTGACTGCTACGCCGGAGGTCGTGGGTTCGATTCCCACCCAGGACAAATATTTGTGTGATGAGCACGATTGTTTGTTCTGTGTATGGGTATAATTTATCTATAATATGTATGTATTTAGAAATATATAAGTATGTTTATCGGTTGTCTGCCTAGTTTGGGATCAGATAGCGATGTGTGAGTTGTCCCGAAAATATTAGGTATTATTATTATTATACCTACCGACCCATCTCGTCAGAAGTATATTGTTATAAAAAGGCCTGCAAAACCGCATAAATTATGTTTTCATTTCATTATATCCATTTCATAATAACAAATGAACTCTATTGCAAAATAAAACATTAGCTAAGTCAACTAAATCTTAACTTTATTATAATTTTATCGTCATTGCTTCTTCACGGTTACTTATATGATAACACAACAAGACTCTGGGACAAATACCTATTGAAAATTACAATATTATTTCACTTAACGGATTTTAAATACAACCGTTATTAAATTTGGCTCTAAGATAAAATTACTAATCTATTTATTTGAAAAATATTTAAAATTTTCGCTCGTGGTCTTCATAAATAATGCAACAGATTTTTATCATGTCATTTTATAGATTAGTATTCAAAAACATGACAGTATTAATATATTTTTAATGCATTTGGTATTTAATTATCTACACTAATATTATAGATTAAAAAGATTTGTATTTTTGCATGTGTGTAATGCATAAACTCAAAACTACAGGACTGGTTTAAAAATTTCTTTCACCAGTTGAATGCACTGAATAATAAGGCAATTTTTTTTCATTGGGTCCCTACGCAACCTAAATAAATATCAATCCGTACGAAACCGGGCAAGGCCACTAGTATTTTTATTTTAAAATAGAAGCAGTTGTGAAGCGGTAGAGGAAACCCGTGCCCAGCAGTGGGACATACCTATTTGGGTTGCTATTATTATTATTAGAAACAGTTGCACAATATTTTCTTTTATTTGTTAATCGTAAGTTATCTTCAGGAATGCCTTAGTATATCAGTATTAATAATGAATCTGCAATAGGTATGTATTGAAATAAATCTAAGCCAAGTTATCACAAAGTTTAGACCGCACGCATCGCTTAGTGGTTACCTCGGGTTTTTTTATATTATCTAACTAGCAAACTTGCATACAGACTATCTGCTGCAGGCTATGGATTCTTGGAATACCTAAAGCATCACTCGCGCGTTGCTGAGTACCATATAGCATATATATTTTCGATTAGTGATGAAATTTGGCATGGAGATATATATGGTATCCTGGAAAAAGGCATTGGGTACTTTTTATCGAGATAACTGACTTCCATGTGGGCATATCCGCGGGCAACAGCTAGTTACATTTAAGACAGCCAACATCCACTTGGCATGCCATGCTTCTTTATTCTTGAAAGAGGTTATACTTGTAGTTACCAAGAACTTGAAGCGGGTTACCGGTGTGGAACCGGCGCGCGCGCCGCGCAACCAATCGTTGCGCAATCGACGCACACGCACCGCTCGCGCCTCCGTCGGCATCGTACAGATCTACAACGATCAATGAAAATATTAAAAGCTTATAATTAAAAAATGCCTCCAGGTACTTTTCTTGGAATATAATCCCTTGGTAAAAAAATGAGGGTTTTCTAGGAACAATAGATGGTAAAATGCCTTTAGATAGAATTACAGCTAATTCTCGAGGATTAGTAAATTTTAGACAACTGCCTAATCTATAGTTACAATGAATACTGTTATTTCACAAGGTAATAATATCTAAGAATTTTAAATTATTTTTCTGTCTTTACTGTATGTAGCGGACTGTGGAAGGCTAATGATGAAGAAGTATTTATTTCAAAATTACACCTATTCAAAATAAGTGAAAATATCCGCCTATAACGTTAATACAGTAATACCATCGAGCAGAAGAAATTCAGTAAGGAGATAGATTCAGTTAGCTACGTAGACAAATCGACCGACATCAAGCTTATAGCCATTTTTATTTATACTACCAAGGTGGCAAACAAGCCTACGGCCCGCTTGTTGGTAAGCACCAAGAAGTTACCGTAGTCTATGGACGCCTGCAACACCAGGGGTGTCACTCGCGCGTTGTCGACCCTTTAAAAACCTTTTTTCTGGAAGAACCCCATGCTATAGTCTCTCGGTAATATTCATTAAATAGCATGGTAAAATTAATCGT
This sequence comes from Trisateles emortualis, assembly GCA_947095525.1. Taxonomy (NCBI): domain Eukaryota; kingdom Metazoa; phylum Arthropoda; class Insecta; order Lepidoptera; family Erebidae; genus Trisateles; species Trisateles emortualis. Next base: position 7,155,790 of record OX352736.1, on the reverse strand, counting down.
ATTCAAACCTCACCAATAAATAGATACTATTAGAGATCCTGTCCCAAAATTCTAGTAACTCCACTTATCTAAAACAGCTTTATCTAAATTGTTTAAAAAATATCAATAAATTAGAGAATGCCACGGAAAACAAAACCGTTTTACACAGACTGGCCTCTCAACAAATATACTAGTTCGCACATCCATATATTTTACTTAACACATCGGTGGTTTGATCTCTGTAGATGGTAAAGAGTACGCACGACGACGCTGCGCACGATTACCAAACACATGCACTCGCTTGTTCATCCAACACGATGTAATGAAAAATCTAACAAAAAAAACACTACCACAATTACAAACAGGCGTACCTGATGGTAGGTAAGTAGTTACCCTAGCTTATAGACGTTTGCAATACCAAAAGCAATACTCAGGCGTTGTCAATCCTAAATAACTATAAATTGTAACTACCTACTTGACTCATAAGTAATAATACATCTAAAAAATTAAAAGAAGATACAACCATAAGTATGGGATCCTGGGATTAGAAATACGTTATTTAAAAAAAGTATCCAGCGACCTGGACCTGTACTCACGTGCTGGGCCTTAAACACTATTATTACCACCTTAGTCATATAAAAAGTTCACCTAATTACTATGGATACAATGTATTATTAGAAATACGCAAGATTTAAAAATAAATCAGCTATTTTACAATCACTTGTTACAAGGACTGACAAAAAATATACGCAGTCGACGCAAAATCGCTACCATTTTTTAGTAAAAAAGCGCCCGGGACCAATTCGGTAGCGTAGTACAGTTTTATTTTATTTGTGTTAGGAAAAGGCTTAGCAATTTATGATGATGTCGAGTTTGTTTTTTATGAAAAATAATTTACGATCACTAAAACGATGATGTTTCAAGCGTGAAAATTGAGTTGATTTAATATTTGTAATGGTGTTTAGTTTTAACCTTTTTATTTGAATATGAATTGTTTTTCTTCTTTTTTAAACCCATAGTCGATGTTAAGTTGGGTACAGACCGTTTGCAATGCATGCTATATATTCACTATGTGACTATGACCCGACCGCTAGATTTTTCAATCACCGTCATCAAGTCACTTGCAATAATCATTATCAACCTTTATCCACCCACTGCTGGTATCCTCTTTTGCATGCCATTTGTTCCGGACTTGTGCTAAGCTCATCTATATTAATATTTCTCTATTTTTAGACAAATCGTTATCATTAATTCACGAACCATTGAAAGAAATACTATAATTTTTAAATCTTTTGTTATAATAAAATTCGTCGGTTACTGGAATAAAAACTACCTACACTAAGAATATCTACAAACAATCTCGGATGGTATATATCTCTCATACTAGAACAAAATCATCCATCCATGTAATCTTGCCATTCTTCTAAAGCTTTAAATGAATAATCATCATCTTTTTACTGTGGTTAGCAAAAAATCCTAAAACCGTTTTCTCGGGACTGTCTGTAAAGCTATTGGACCTCTTAATCTCTTCTTTGGCACCGATAAATCTTAAGATCCTTATCCTCAAACTAGGGTTAAGAGTGTCCCTTTCCTTGAAATCATTTGTTAAAACTTATTTGTTGTAAACATCTTCATAATAAGTAAAATGTGTTAAGCGCATACCTTACAAGAGTTACAAGTGAGCCAATATATCCGTTTCAATAGAATGGAAACTTGCGGAAATACAAATGATAAAGAAGGATGTGCATACATAGAAGGCACTAAAGCGTTCAGAAAATCAAAAGCGGCATGAGTAATCTGGATGCGGCATCCGACAAACTACGTAAAATATTGTGTACAACCATAACTGTTATAGGAAAAGTAATAAAATATCCGGCTAAAGGATGGCGTCATGAACATGTGATGTGAATGCCAAAGACGCCGACACTTCCAATACGATGAGCATAACTAAAATATATTTCTTAAAGTCCGTCCAAACAATTAAAGTTGTAAACTTTATTGACGTTGTTTCATAACTATGTATTTTGTAAATCCCTATTCCTTTACACTGATTGCACTCTGCCTTTGGGTTCCATTGTTTTGCAAATCCGCCTGTTAATTGAAAGGCAGCCGACAACCAGAGCCTGTGAGGTCCTTACCTGAAGTAAAATGTTACTGCTAAAATTTAATTACTTATGAATATGTATAACATAATAATTAATAGAATTCAATATGAAAAGAACAATACAAATATACATATAAAAGTGAATAGTTTCAAAAGGTAATATCATTGTAATATGACTTTATTGTAGTTGTTACAAGACAAAATTGTTGAGTGGTCCTTTTGATGGTAAATATAAAATGTCAACTATATTCCTTTTCGTTTATTTTATTTATTCATAAAAAAAATCATCTATAACATAATTTTCTAGATTAGGGGTTGGTTTCAGCTATCAAATCCCTTTAAATAGGTACTCATATAATATTATATACTAATGTGAATATTCCTAAAATATACCTTATGGCCTACGTACACATGTTTCTTGAAATAAAGTAGGTACAGTAAGTAAATTAAATTCGTATTCAATAGATAAGTAGGTATTCAGAAAATCAGTTAAATAGTGTATGATCTACAATAGGTAGTAAAATGAAAAGAGTAAATAAAAGAAGGTCTATGTATTGTTAGACGGAACAACTGGTACGTTACACAAAATAGCACTTTTACTGGTACGTATGGTTGTTGTGTGCAGGGAGCGGTGGTTGTGCGGAGGTGCCGGTGTGGCGGTGTGTTCGGTTCGGTGCGCGGACGCATGGGGCCGGGCGGGCGGCGCCGCGCCGGCGCGGGCGGGGGCGGACCTGTTCGGGCAACGGTGTCGCGGGCACCGCACACTAGTCTCAGTCCTTTCGCAGCGGCCAACGGTACCACATGTGCCGCTACCTTCTACGCACAAAATAAACATCAACAACGCGAGGAAACTTAACGTGCAGTGTGATATAATGCTGACCTGTGGATTTTAAAAGACCAAGTGACATAAACGAACAGAAGGATCGAGTGTAGTGTTGAATAGCGCCCGAAGATGCCGAAAATCTTCTTGATCAAGAAGCGGCTGCATGAGCAGCAGCTGGGGTTGCAGGAAGGGCAGGAATTGCTCGCTTGCAAATCCGACCCACTTTGCCCTGGCTACCCACTTGATGATGGCCCAATTCCACTCCTCTCCAAAAAGGATAAAGAATGCGCCGGTAAGTCCTCTAATTAAATAGTAACCAAGATTTTGTATTTATGTATCACACAACTTCTGATTTAGCCCTAGTAATTCCTACATTGACCCGTTTTTAAATTTTAACACTTGTTTATGCACTCTCGTAAAAGGAAACCAAACTTACTATTCACATAATAGCATTACTTGGTAGTATTATTTTTTAAGCTGCATCCAAACCCAAAACATAATTTTTATTCGGTTCATATTCACCAAATTCCAAATGTTTGTCATTTAGACCAAAGCTTGCAGTTTTATTTATTATTTCCTTCTTAACGGCCACTTGCTTTACCAAAAAAAAGATACTCACACTTGAAGGAATCCAGTTCTCGGCTCCGCTCTGCTAACAAATGTCTACCTGCGATCATTTGTGTGTCTTGCGTGATCCTAATCTGTCGTTGGTTTTGTCAAAACGAAAATAACATTACTTAAATTCATGTTGAAGTGATCGTTTTGATCTATTGATGTATATGTATATTAAAAGTACTGTTAATTCTCTTATGACGTATAAGATAAATAATGCAACCGTTTCTTGAAAACCAAAATTGTATTCCTTCTACAGTTTTTTAGTTCTTGGTAAAACCAATTATTATAATAATAAATATAATCGGTTGATGCCACCGTCACCGGACAGTTTAACGGTCTCAGGTAGTTGTCGAGCGTGAATCACTGATATAACTGTCATGTTTCTCAGTTTTTCCGCGAATTATTTACTCTCGTAGACATGCTAAAAGTTTGACTTCATGTTTTACTCTTTTGAGTGTATAGTTTTGAGTGCTTAATCATATGACAATAGTATATAACAAGACTTTTTGCGCCCATTTGATATTATCGTTCATGTTTTGCGTCTTGAATATAAATAGTAGCTAGAACCCGAATGAATAGAATATTTAAATTGCTGAAGTAACGTCGAAACTCCCGGGAAGTGAGAAGCAAGACTTAATGCCAATTTGTATTCTGAACATTTCTCGCTTTGAAAATTGATTTCATTAGGACACATTTAAAGTATCATGCAGACAAAAATATTTGTTTCTTCTTATTCTTTTTGCATTTTACCGAAGTGACAAAGAAGCTGTAAAACAGCCACCATTTTAAGCGGATATAGTGGCAAATTTGCACATATACCAATTAACATTAAATATATATTTGTATACTTGGGAGGCGTGTCTTGATAAATAGTTTAGCAAACGAAACGTGTCACGTATGATCAAATATATATTTCAAATCTCGAGAGTAGTCATGGTACGGGAATTGACCGGATGATAGGTACCGAGGTGTCAATGGTTGCGGGACAATGGCGCGACTTCCGGCCGCCAGCCATCGCCACTCGCTTTGTATTTAGGTTAGTCACCGCAATCTCGACTGTCATTTCAATATAATTAACTCGCGTGACGTGTATGTTCCATATTTGCATAAATTTTGCTCTATGTTCGAATTACGAATTGTATTGTTACGTAGGTATAAGTGTACTGTTTCTATATTTACTTTAATGCGGTTAATAATAATAGTTGACCGTGACTTTGTCTGTTACAAATTTACATAACAGAATATAATACCAGCGATTTGCCTTCGATTGGCATCGGGTTTTTTGATATACTGGTAAACAATATTGAAATTCCCTTAACGAACCCTATTTTTGAAATATGTTGCCTTGTTATAATTGAATGCTTCATGCGCAAGTGATACCGTTAACCCACATCAAATATAATTGTAATTTTAACGTCGAAAGACTTAAAAATAAGGTACAAATGCAGTAATTACAGGTGTTGAAGCACCTGTGTGTAAAAGGGCACGGGTGACTTGCCGCCGAAGGTCGGGCGACCCTAACCTGCAGTGTAAAGTGCGCTATAAATAAGATGGGGAGCAAATAGGGCTGAGCTATTGCCAACAATGCCAACGTGATTATAAATCGACTTTAATGCATTTTAATAGCAAATGAATTGTATTTCTCATTTTTATTAAGAATTTTAATAAAAAAAACATAAGTTATAATAAAATATGTTCCATTGCTGAGTACGGGACTCCTTATTAGGAGGACCTGTTATTTAGCTAGACACGCTGATCCAATGAATGAAGGATTGGTGAATCAGACATGCCTTTAAAATGGGTTTTCTCAAGAAGCGACGCAAGGTTTTCCTTCACTGTTAGCTATTGGTAAATATAGTAGGTACCATAAGTACGTATGCATTCCGCAAAGTGTAATCCACAAAATAATAAGTTCATATTATTAAAACGTTACTAAAATAACATACAGTTATAATTATGACATAATACATAAATTAAATATATTCATGTTATGACGACATATTTCAGTTACGGTGTAGTACAAAAGACATCAACGGGTTGCCCTCTACGCATCCTGATAGAAATTATTTTATCATAATTTTCTATATACTACCACTGTACGCTTATACCGCTTGATGGACGCTTTAAGGATAAGAAAATAAATTATTTTAAAAATAGTTTACCTTCAATGAGCACTGGAGACCTGTACTCACGTATAGTAACAGAACTGCTGTGTTATCTAGCTATGGTTTTATGTAAGGTAAAAGTCCTTCCACAGACGAGTATACTCGTTTACTTTATTATAGTTTTAATATGAGGGGATAATTAATTAATTTCTCATTATTATAACACACCTCCCCCACCTTCGCGACTGTTACCGTGAGAACTAAACGGTTATACTTGATGACCTTCATCGGTCATTAACAATACTAGTTACCAAAATAAATTATTAATTAATTATGCAATTCCCGCATTGTTAAGACATATAACAAAACACGATTATACATTTACCCGTGTAATTACCGTAATATGTTTGCTATTTATTCCGCTATGTCGAAATTTTTTTATTGTAATTTTTATGCAATAGTAATAATATTTATATAGCGTTAATATTATTTATGGATGTTAAACGATAATCGGGTGTGACTTGACACGCAATATTCACGTGAATAATTAAGAATGGCGATTTGCTGGGTGTACGATCGTGCGAATCTAAGCCGTGTACATCTACGTCAAAGTTACAAACATATATAAAGTACATATATGTTATTACATAGAAGGTAATTACTTGATAAAGTACAAATTACGCGTCACGCATTTCCCTCGGTAATCATGTTTGCAGGTAGTTAACTAAAATTACTTATTAACCAATACCTTGACAAATTAATTTCCTCTGTTGACACAGATCGTTCATTTACTTATTTACCTACTTTGAATCTGAAACATATACCTATAGCTAACTATATTAATTTACAAGCTCAGAAAAATCTTTATTTTCATAGAGCAATCACAATTTTAATTTTATAAAGCTCCATTTACATGTTTCTTAAGCAAGTAGATAATGATTGGTTTTTGAAACTTACAATCATGGGGTTGTTGTACATTTGTCACAAAGTAAATTTGCCACGATTTAAATTCGTTACAATTCTAGACAAATTTACACATACTTTTTTTATGACAAATTTACTTTGTTACGAATGTACAAGCGACATAACGTATGTTTCAAAGAAAATGGCTGCATCGAAATTAATGAATTAGCGCAAAGTTTAGCGAGTTAATATCTTTACTAATATAGTTAAAACGAGAGTAACTGACGGTCTATCGGATATAGGTGAAATCCTAGGGAAGGGCACAGAGTAACATCTAGTATGTTATATATCATAATAATATAATGTAGTCGTTAAAATAAAATTTAATAGACATAATAAACCGTAATTTAATAGCATAATATATTATAATATTTAATTAAGTAATAACACTTGGGATATGCACATAATACGTTTAATTAAGCAGAGCATCAACGATGAATCGTGCGCATCAATTAACATACGCGCTGTTGACGTTCACATTAAGGCCAAGGGATCTACTTTGCTGACAGCTTCATATGCACAACAATGTCCTTAAATAATTAATTCTGTTTCTTTAAATATACAAGTTAAAAGTCTCCTCTATTTTTGCAATACTTTAGGCACGAAAATTGTACTAGAAATAAAAACCACAGTTTTAGACGAGAAATAACTTTGCTTAACTTACCGCAGAGGCCGAGGCCTTATTTTCGATCATAATTTGTAATCCGATTTAAAAAACCTTAAAGCTATTTAATAAAGTTAACATCTTACGAATTTCAAAAGTCAAGACCGAAAAAGAATGACTATAAAGTGATGAAATCGAGTCACTCTTGTAGAGGTTTTTCCGACAACCATTGCAATACGCTATGCCATTGGTCTAATAAATTAATAAATGTCAATACATAACAAAATCACCCATTAATAACTATAAGACTAAATCTAAAAATAATAATAATCGTGTTCATGGTCAAAAACGTACGTACAATCGTGACCGACAACAAAAACAAGAGTCGTGTGCGTTATCGCGTGTTGCCATAATAAATATGTGAACAGTAAATCTGCATCTTTATGAGTTGCCAAAAAAGAAGAAACTTATTTCACCATGTGGCCATGGCCATTGTATCCTTACCCCATTGTACTTCAGCTACCTTTTTAAGGTTTTGCCTTTTTAAAGATTGGCGATCATAAAAAAGCGATTACATTGAGAATAGGCGCAGAAAATCTGTTCTTGGAACGACTATAGCCTCGTATAATTGTTATTAATGGCGTTTCAATCGCTTGCAATGCCGTTTACTTGTAAACATTTATATTTAACTACAGTTTTTCAGACAACTCAATAGCTTTTATTAAATCTCACTGCGATGGTGTAGCTCACCCGTAGTTTAATGCACATACATTTAAATATATATTGCATATTAGATTCTGCCCATAGCTCAGAGTGTTTGTCGGTTAAATAGTACCCCAAGTCCTTCTTCAGGATACTATCTATTTCCTTGCCAGTATTCATCAAGATCCGTTAAGTTTAATAAAAAAAGACAACAGACAAGCAGAGTTACTTTAGCATTGATAATATATGAATATAAAAAAGAACACAGGAATTTTATGAGAAAATCTTTAAGAAAAGATACCTGTTTTTGTTATTTCAACACGTGAAGCATGAGAACTCCCGAGTACATGTTACAAGGAAATTTACTTAAAGAGTCTACAATCAACATCCGACGCCCGATGTTAAGATACTTAAGTGACGGTTAGTCAAGGGCTCGCCATATATATTTTTTTTTACCCAAAGATGTTCTGCACGTGACCGCCGGTTGTTCTACGAACCGTACACATGTCCTGGCAAATACGTTGCCTATGGCACTGTACGTGATGTATACGGGCTCTTTTAATTGCCAATAAACCTGTTCTTAAAGCCTATTATGTAGATACATCTGCTTTTCTTTATATACATACTTATTACTTACTTAGTTTTACACAGCAACTGGTTTCTAGAATGGATACGATTATAAAAATATGATAAGTCAATGCGGGTTCAACGTTAATTTTGCACAAAAAAGCAATTTGAGCACGCTATTGCGTTTTACTTTGATCTTTAGGCTATTCACATGATGACTCAACTTTACACTCTCAAAAATAGCGGAAAATACTTAAGCAAAATATGTTATAAGTGTTCGTCATTGGTATCAAGATTGAACAAACTTTTAGTACAACATTTAAGACAGAATGAGTAACACAAAATTTCTAAGAATCCGTAAGCAATTCTTTCTGATGAAGATATTACGTATAAATTGATAGTGAATACCGCAAAAACGTTACTGAAAATGCATCTGTCATTAAGTAGCTAGAAGATATGCGGGGTAATCATGATGCGCGGAAGGAGAAGGCGGCTGCTGCGGCTGTGTCCAATCGTCTATATTGCGGAAACAATAAAATTCAGCGTAGATGCTCGCGTGATAGATATTATAAAATTCTATGAGAACACCGTCAAAGATAAACCGCAAAGGAGTTCAACAATTTTATGCGCTTCGAAGACGCTAACGGGAACCTAATTACGAACAACAGCCACATAAAAAGCTTACAATGGTTCTTCAGCATTTTTTTCAACTATGTTGTGATTTATAGACAACTAGTTTATTTCAATAATTATAATAACGGTCTATAGATATTTAAAATATATATCAAACGTGTATCTATAAGCTAAAACCATGGCCAAATTTTCGATCACTAAACCATCCAGTATTAAAGAAGATAAAGATAAAATTGAAAACGAAATAAGAACGCCAAACCATCCAAATTTTAATCCACTTTGCGACAAAATACAGCATTTGTAGAACATGAACAATTGGTATGGTAAACGGTAATTTCAACAAATACACACGTTATAATTTGACGTAGCCGCGACAGTCTCAAAGAAACGCCATTGATGGCGCATTGCACTTGAATAAACTTATAAAGTTAATCACATGTTCAAGTTTTTGTTCGTTTTGTCATCTTAAATTATGTCGATATGCCTATCGGTACAAACGCCAACTGTAACCATATCAGCGCACCTGTTTCCGCAAGCAAACTAGAACTAAAATGTCACTTTCTTTGTAAACAATAACTGTACGGTACCTACTTACATAATGTTCATATATGTAGTAAAATCAGTTCTCATAAGACGAAATCTATGTATATAATATGTGTTTTACACCAGAGGCAATTTATACCAAATAACTTATCTGTAAGTATACATACGAAGGGAGGCAGTCGTCACCATCGACATTATCCCTAAACCGGTATTTCGATGCTTTAAAGATCCTCATTTATTTCACTATTAAAAAGATAAGTATGACACTACGGTTATACATACGTTTAATGGAAGTAGCGTCTCTATAATAGATACCAAGCAGTTATGTGTTATTCTCGATAAAATAACATTCGTCATCGAATACCCCCGCTTATTTTATCTCAAACATTTACGACCACCTAGGACTGCTGTCACCTTTATCGCACCAATATCAAGTTACTTAAGAATATCTTTTTACTTTTAAACCTCAATTGTATTGAGTAACGATTTTTGAAACATTATTAAACGTAAATGGACACAGAAAAAATCTGTCTCTCAAAATATAAGTAAAATAAATAGCGAGCGGTAAATCGAGTTTTAAATCTGGATCGTAAGGTCATCTCGTCCATTGTTGTGTCATGGAGCAATAAAAGATAATCATTTCGTGTGTTTTGGAGCAATTTGCTGTAGACCGCCCACGAATTTTTACCTACTACGTGAAAACATACGTAGAGGTTAAATAATTTGAACTAAATTCACCAACAGATACAGATTTGGCTGTAGCCACTAAAGGTAAAGTTTATACCCCTAAAGGCGACATCAACGTCAAAATTCGTGAGGACGTAGGAGTACAAGAAAACAATTTGGAAAAATCTTATACAAAGGTGATGCAATAAGCTATTGAAATCCGGAATTCACATCGAAAAAGTCTCAAGCAAAAGCAGTTAAATCACCTCCGATTCTTCTTGGTTGCATGACATACCCAATTTCATTTTAATTCAAGGATTACCTGACCTATTTGTTAGTTGATACGCCCAAACCTACTGTATTGTTTAAAATACGAATATTTAACACGAAGCAAGATAACAAAGGACTTCATATTATTTAAATACTTGGCAAACCCTGCAAAAATTTGAATAACGGTATTATTTTAACGGATAAACAAGTAATAAAACTTGTGTTGCCTACGATAAAAATGGAAATCATACGAATAACCGAAACGATTGCCTTCTAAGATACCGGATTTTTTTTTCTATTAACTAGTCAAATTAGTCGACGCTAACCTTGAACACTTCGCTAAACATATTTGGGTCATTAACCCTCGCCAAATCTGGTTGTGATTCACGCCGTGATCAAAATAATAATAAAGCGTTGAACAGTTTTTGCGACCGTTGGTTGGCGACGACGTATTAGAATCAGTTTTTGTATCAGTATTGCTATTGAAAAATATACGGAAGGTTAAATAATTATATTCGTGGGCGTATTGAGCGTAGGAAGGTAGGTTGGTATTTGTATTAGTGTACAATTCATGGCTAGATAACTCCTAATATATGTGCGAAGTGCAATCATTAAGGAAAACAATTGCACCGTATAAACAGCCTTTTCATCCTTACCTCAATGTCATACATATAACCAGCATTCAAGAGCATAATAAATATTTTTGTAGCTGTAAAGTATTATACGTAAAATTTGAATTGTTTGCAGAAACATAAGTGTGTAACAATCTTACATATGGTCCACATGCGGTCGCGCCCACGATAAATAATTCAAAACAAAAAATGTCCTTCGAGGCGACCTTTTAACCGATTCTTCACCGCGCGATCGGTCTGAGGCGCAGCTATGTACCGTGTACTATCGGTACTTATACTTATGGAAAAAAGGCTTCAACGGAATTTTATGTGCTCTCCAACCGAAGCGGTTCTTCATAGCTGTCTTACGTACGTTTAATAATACGTTAAATGCTAACAGCGTCCGATAACCCCGGCCGCAAGGTCATACTAGTCCGCCCCGCTGCTGCCTCGCTAGTTTTTAATGCCTCGGGCAAGTTTTACTGCCGCCTTAACATTGTGTGTATGTGTGCGTAACAGCTTGTCTAATAATATAATTTAATATGTTGTATCTTGGCTTGGAATATGCATACTATTTACAGTTCAGAGCCTTATAAAACCGTGTCAAACTGCAAAACACTGTTTTAATTACGTTGTTTATTTTGACTGCATAGTTGATTCAGTACTTTTAATGGTTACCACCATGTAGCGAGTCCTTCTTTCTTTTCCTTTTCTTTTTAAAAAAAGACAACAAAACTATGTCTATGTCATAATTTTGTTATGTCACCTTCAAAAACATAGTTAGGTGTAAGGACAACTAAGTCATATAACTACTTTATATGACTTAGATGTCCTATTGGGCTTTTCCGAGATAAAATCCTCAATATCTAGCCGGAATGTGTTATTATTATAAGATTATCAGGCCCCCGGTATACAGCAATAGCCCAACCCTCTATTACATGGAAGCCAACATACCTCGATAGCAAATAGAGAGTGAAATACACGGGCTACACCTCTGCCTATAGCTTTGGGGGGAAAGCCCTGATACGTACATTACGTACTATACTATATTAGTTTCGTTTACCGTCACAAATCATAATAAATCATTGTAACAGCAAGGTTCGCACATTGTTTTGTTGTTAATAGTGCAACATAACAATTGGAACAACCTATAATTAATCATTTTGGAATAATATTTAGTAGATGATTAATGTGGCGATAATTACTAGGAACCGGGCTCGTTATGGTGTAAGCCGCAAAATGTATTATAGTTATTAGTATACCAGTTATTCAATGATACCTATTATGTTTGTATGGAGTTTTAGTTGCGTCACTTTCTGTGCTTTTTATACTAGGTACTTAGACGGCAAACAAGCATATGCCTATTGAAAATCTTGTGAAGAACATTGTGTAATTATTTGGCTGTGGCTGCAAAGTTGCTCGCTTCTATGGTATCTTAAAATAGCACAAATTGTACAAAATATCTGATAATTGTAAAGATTGGCCTGAATTGCTTGTTATTTCAGCAAATCTGACATTTTAAGTAAAGTTTTATTAAAATCAAAGCGCGAATTACCTATATGATGTTTATTTTGATGAATGAATTGCTTAGTTACTCATTGCCTGATATTATTACAAAAATGTAGTAATAAGCAGGTATGCGTTACCCAAACATGCTTCAATAATTGTGTCCAAATAGTTATGAACGACCGTGAAATGGCAATAGTCCCTCATTACGCTGAGTGAATTCTTTGTTTCCGACTTGATAACTTAGCAATATGAAATAGAATGATAGAAAAACCATACGTGCAGGAAAATTAAAGGAAGATATAAAAAAATTATTATAACGTTTCTACCTACATAATAAGGAAAATAGCTTAAAGATACATCATATCAAACTAGGACGGCCATGTTATAGGATATGTAAGAACACGTCTGTATTTTTTAAGACAATTCCTGGAATAAGGAACAAGCCTTGTGTCGCGGGAGACTTTACAAGTATACGAGTACAATTCACGGACAAAGTATAATGCACCAAAGTACATCCAGACTCGGAACAAATAATTATATATAGTAAGTTTTATCCCGTGTGGGAATCAAACTCATAATACGCTGTGGTCAATAGCGAGGCAACCAATTCAACCACCAATCGTGCAGTCAAATTCACTCATTACTTTTTACCAACATTCGCAAAGAAATAAAAAAAAATATTCAACGAACACTAGAAGTATAAAGAGTTTATAATACTGTTGAGCCTAAAATTGACCATGTATGACGTAAAAAAAACTACTCTAGGACCGCTAATTATTGCCAAAATGTGCTGCGGAGAAGGCTGTTCGCCGTTAATGGCCAAATAATGAGTGTACGTATTCAAGGTTACATCGTACTGTTCCTCCACAGGAAACACACGAGTAACTGAATAGATATGGACGCGGTAATTACTGGGCCTTGACTTACCGTTTTAGAATAAAAACAGCACTATTTAAATGTGTAGCATACTCATTGTGATTCATGTCACTTTGTTTTTATTCAATCTTATAGAAATAAGTGTTTTGAATACAATTTTAGACACTTGACATCACAAAATATTAATGTTAAGAATATTATTTGATATATTTTTTAAAGACAACTCCCGCACTAGGGTAACAAGCCCTGTGTCACGGGGGACTTTAAAAATATGTATACAATTCATGCTGTCTTGCCATATTACTATTATCACTGTTATTATTTAATTCGCCGAGAAAAATAAAGACGACATGAAAATATTCACACAAATGTTGCACATTCTAAAAAATATTTCGCTTCAAACAACTTTGCATTTTTTTTTCAAATACAAAGTACAACAAAACTTAATGTAGTGTTTTTTGTTTCGTGTGATGAATTAATTAAAAAAAAAACAATATAAAAAATCTACAAAAATAAATATTCAATACCAACAGAATCCGTTTAAAGTTCATTTCTTATTATTTTTATCTGTTTTACACTGCTTAAACCATGTGTTAGCTTAACAAAAAGTATTATTATGACGCATCACATGCTAAGAACATATCAATCAGTGAATATTACGTCAGCATAAACAACTAACGGTGATCATATAAGTACTGATGTAACCGTGACCGCTGTTGAAGTACAGTAATGATGTGCAAATATGGTATTTACTTCAATTGGATATTATGAAACTTTAATTAATTTTGTAAGACGTCATATTAAAAAACAAAATTATTATATTATGCTAGCTGTTGCTCGCGGCTCCGCCCGCGTGGATGTCGATAATCACTATAAAAAGCCTATTCGCTATCCCAGACTATAAACAATATCTATGCCAAATTTTATCCAGATCCGTTTAGTAGTTTTTACATGAAAGACTAACAAATCCATCCTCACAAACATACATATTTATAATATTAGTAGGATAGGAAGTATAGATATAAACGCTTATTGAGACAGAGCGCTTATAGATTAGGACCTAATAAACTTTTATGAAATAAAACAGTTTATTATAATATAGACAGCGACATTTCAAAATATCCACAAATGATACTGACATATTACTTGTAAGAATTGAACAATCAATGCATTTATTAGGTCAATACCTGTCTGCTACTACGTACAACTGATTGTATGGAAATCTACGAAATGCTACCAAGATTAACTACGTAGCCTTCAAATTATACAATTTTAAACAGTTAATTAACTTACTATGTTTTTGTTTAAATGAAAATATTGTTTATAATAATACAAAAGAAACGCACATACATACACATCTTTTTTGAGCAGTCGTGGAAAAAAATAATTAAATAAAGTACAATGAAATTGGTAATGACTATAGTAAAATATGTGAAGTGAAGTGTAAGATGTGTGCACGATTGAGAGTGTAGGTGGATGTGGGTGAGGATGAGTGTGTATATGAATAAGTGTGAGTTATTTGTAGAATCTTTAAAATATGATTACCTAATTTTAAAAATTCAAGGGTAGGAAACATTAACTCGTAGCATGCTAACGAAACCACGGGTAGAAGTGATATTATGTCATTGCGTCTAATATCATATTATTTAAAATATTATTAACAAAACTGATCTGGTTTTTAAATGCCAAGTACCAATACACAATAGGTTACCTCCATACTTATATGTATATAACAAGATAATGTTTTGTACTATTCTTTTTTTACAAGTTGAGTCAGTGTGCCCTTGTTTTATCCTAACTAAAGGCATATTTACACCATGCAATCTTATATCTTTGTTTTTCTCAGCGAATTATGGAGCATAATTAAAATCGCACTTCATAAAATAAAGGTTAAGTTGCCAAGGACACACAGTTACCATATAAGTGATCGGTGCACTTCATTTAAGACTCCCCTTGCTTCGAAGGGCACGTCAAAAGTCGGTCCCGACTGTTAACAGTCGATAGATCACGGCAGAGGCCTAAAAGGGGGGTCTAAACTCTGTCACTAGGTAGCTCACCCTCAACAAAATTGATAATATTATGCATCTCGCATTCAGTCGCACAGTAACATAAGAACTATTAAAAACCAAATGATAATATTAATTAGTCTAACTTAAAATACTCGTGTGTGTACATTTCCACGGCAAGTTGATATTTAGTACTAATTGATACAGTAACTCAACCTTGTCTAGAGGGCATGTGATGTGATGTTGATCTAACTATACGTATATTTATTGCGATGTTAAGTATGCAAATTAAAATTGTATCACACTGTCGAATAAATGCACACAAATCTTCTACTTTATTGTCAGAAAAAAAGAATTTACATTGAGTATTAGGAAATGCAATCGGTATAATCTTAATAGTAATAGTTTTTTAAATATTTGCATAGCGAAAATGTTAAATGTATTTAATAAAAGTCCTTTAGTCCGATTTCGGTCATGGCGGTTAATCTCTACGGAGATAAGACCTGAGCATATTATAGTGCCTTTTTTCTAGCTTGTGTTAATGCGCAAACATAGAAGCAGTCTCTATATTATTCTTAAAGTCTGATAGAAAGGAATTCTGACAGGACCAACCGCTTTATGTGACCGAGACCGGTAAAGCCGTTGATTTGAAGTTCCTAATTCAAACAGGACATAGCTTAATTTTAATTTTATTTTTACAAGTATCAATACAGGTATTTAATGCGGTAAATAATAGTTATTCAAAACACGACACACAAACTTGGCGGTAGAATAATAAAATATGTATTTGGTAATGTGGTCTTACCTAATGAGATGGTATACCTAGTCAGCAGATAAAGAGGTTTCCTAGATCCCACGACCGTGAAGGTCCAGATGCATCGTTGCCCTGAAATATTTTTGTCAGGCTAAAGATGCTAATTTACATTGAGACATACCTCAAACCGCTATAATATATCTCTGTCACACATTTAAACGTTATCATTTCCATCTTCGCCATATAAAGTGTGCCGGCTACGGCATTCCACTCCATCTGCAGCAAATTTTATTCCAAATTCGTGAGCTGTTTCAAAGTCGAGACGTATTTTTTTTGCAGAGCAATATCTTTGATGTGTATTTACATAAAGGAATATTTAACTTGGATGTTATTTAGATCTAATATCTGTAGTTTTAGGTGTGCCTGATGTAAACCCTTTTTTTTATTAGATAACGTAGAGGACATGGTCTTACATTAGCAGAATGTAAACTATAAATGTCTATTGTAAAAATAAAGAATGCAAAATGTTTGTAAATATTTGACTTGACTGTCTGTCTAGTAGTTAGGGATTTTAAAGTTGGAGGTCGGGTTCAATTCCTAGCCAGTAAAGCTCTTTGTGTGATGAAGGTGAGAGTTATTAGTTCTGTGACTGGATGTAATAAATCTATAATATTTATGTATTAAGAAATATATAAGTAGGTACGTTTATAAGTTGTTTAGTTGTCATAGTACAGGCTCTTACTAGTATTGAATTAAATTTATTGTAGATATTGTTCTACAGATAAACAAAAAAAAGATTTTACTTTTATTTAGTTCTATTACATGATGAATAAAACCATATCATCACAAAAGATGACACATTGTATTTTTTTTTATAAAAAAGAACACTTCTAATTCTCTTGTAGGTCAGAGTTTGTTTAAAAGATCAAGCGACTCATGAACAGTTCTAAGAAAGCAAATGAGCGTTTCTCACAAAATGCAAACATAAAACATTTACGAGGCTTAATTGCCGCTATAAACCTTCACAACGAATCCATCACCAAATATCCTTATAACTGAAAGTCGTACAAAGATGTGCCCTATGGACGATGAGATTCAAAATGAGAGTCCACGTTTCACGCCTGGCTGCGCAGACGCATACAATTACAAGCACCGCACAAAAAAGCCCGAACAATGCCAGACTTCGTCCTTGGGTCCCTAACAAAAGCCGAGAAAGGGCAAAGAAACTCGTTTGGACCAACCTTGGACTTTCACTGACTACCTACGCATATTTTGCTATAACAGAGGGTGTCTTTTTTTCTACGGGAATTTCGACTTTCATCTATTTTGAGTTCACTTTTATTGCGCTTCAAAATTCCCCTAAAATAATTAGAACTATAAACATAGAAACAGTTATTTTAATAAGTTTATATAGTATATATTATTTTCTGTAGTTTCGTAAGTGTCCTTAAAATATCATTGAGATACTACATATTATTACTTCTAAACTTATCATTCCCATTTTTATAATTTGTTGATACCAATTATTGAAATGGTTTTACGTATGGTAACCAAATATAATAGTAAACCGGAAATATTCAACACTGGCTGAACGATTAAAACTGCGGCGTCAATGGCTGACAGATTTGGGTCGAGATTGATTTTGTCACTTTATGTGCTGGCGCTCCAATAACAATAATGCGACAAACACGCATAAAACACACACATACATAATATATATCTATATATAACGCAGTGAGCGTGTATGTGGAGGCGAGTATTACCGTTATGGAGGCACATACCAGTGACGTCAACGAGGCCTCATGCCTCCGACGCCTTATGAATACGTTAGTAAAAAGCCGAGGACGAATAGTTACTATTTCATTATAACTTGTTTTGTCTTGATTTAAAAAATGACATTGACAATGAAATTTTTATTTTAAAAATGTTTACATATGCGAGTATCTCCATCAAAAGCCTACATTGAGTATATTTTTTAGTATTTTTGTTAATTTTTTCTGTTTTCATTATTTCAGATCGAGATGTATTTGGCGAAAGCAAGAAAGAAAGAGACAAACGTTCGAAAGAACGCAGATTTGTATCATCAATTCTTGGCGGTGATGTTCCTTACGGCAGCCATAGAGGACATGTTCTCACACAAGCAGAACGCAAACAATATTTGCCTGTCGTAACTGAAGAAAAGAAAACTGAAGACAAGCCTCTAATAAAGGAAGAGAAGGATTCCCTGGACAGTGACCCAGTCGTCTTACCTTCCAGAAATAGCCCATCCCCGGAATCAACACCATCGCCTGGTATTGATAACAGTGTCACCTGCCAAAAAGTATCAGTAATACAAAGAACACCCTCACAATCACAATTTCATAATAACAAAAAAGAATTGTCCGATGTGAGTATTCCACAAACATTACCCACGCCTGAGCCAGAGCAGGACCAACCCATTGATTACGTTATTGCAAAGAAACGTGGCGAATCAGAAGATGAAGAAACCGAAAAGAAAATTAGGGAACAAAGAAGAACAAGCAGTTCTAAAATTGCTAACGGAATCCTAGCTAGGCCATCTCTAGTACTCCGCAATTGTCCCGCTAACAAACTTCCTGGAATCATGACTGCTGCAGCTGGTCATGGTAGATCAACCGGTAATAATAGCTCAAATGGTACTTCACAAAGTAGTGGAGGCTCAGGTAGTTTCAGTTCAGGCGGCGGTAGCACTGCGCCCTCTTCTGGTGGTGGTGGAGCAGTTGGAGGTGGTTCAGGAAGTGGTGGAAATGGCCGCGATGGTCGATCTAACTATGGACCTAACAGCCCTCCTACAGGCAGTCTGCCACCTTTTTATGAAACGTTAGGGCCATCTACTAAAGGTGGTCAAAATTCTTTTAATGCCAATAGCACCTTCTCTAATGAGTTTAATATTATCAATGGGTTCAACATGGATTGCGAAAATAATGACAATGCAACCAATTTCCCGGAGCAAAGTAAACAATATTCATTAATGCAGAATGCTCATTATGGATTAGCATTAAAAGATGAGGAGATAGATTATGAAAACAAATCTTTAGAAAATATAGGAGCTATTGGTAATTATGGAAGCAACTTTGATGACTCAATGGTAGTAGATATGGGAGAAGACGTAATAGACAACTATCAGTTTAGTAATACTTTGACATTTCCTGGGCCAAATGAAAGCATTTTAGGCAACCTATCAGATTCGGCGGAAGACTTTGCTAGCTTTATAAACAATCATGTAGAATCTATCACAGATTCTGATATAAGAGAATCATCCTCAATTACTCCGGATTCAGTACACAACCCAATCGACGTGGAAACATTAGCAGAACAAGTCAAACAACAATATTATGAAAAAAACTATTTATTTAGTCCAGAAAACAATGGTTCCTCCTACAATTTCGCAAAAGATCGGCCAGATTTATTAATGCAGTTAAATCCAGCACTTCTTCAACACGGTGAAGGTCAAATGCAACAACTACAAATCCATGTCCAACTGCAACAAAGACAACAGATACTGTCTCCGGGCTTCCCCTTCACTAGTCATCCTGCCCTGGACCTTGACTCACCGTCAGGAACGTCGTTACCATCTCCCGGCGGCAACAACTCGCTGGACGGCAACAGTCACATCGAAACTGCATCACTCAGTCCTGCCGCTGCTGTAAGTCTCAAGAAAGCCGATGGCAAAATTCAAATCTTGCATCAAAGGGTAAGCATTATTTGATTTTGAGGCGAAGCTTTGATTTATTTCCTTCGTTCATGTCGTCCTGCATTTAATTGAAATAAATGACGACATAGAAGTTAATAATAAAAAAATATGACGCCGAGCCTAAATCAACTTATGCTTTAACTTACTGCACTTTAAATCTAAATATTCGTGTCACAATAGAAGCTCTGTCTTAAAATTCAATAATGAGTTACTATCTTTTCTTCTGACACAATATTCTTTTAGAGTCACAAACTATAACTGTGTGACTTTGTTCCTCAATCTTATAATATTTTTGTTTTCGTTACAGTTGGGTCTACCAGCTGAACTGCCGTTAGAATTCATTAATGGCGGACATGGTGTGAAGAACCCACTGGCGACAGAAGCCAACGCGAGACAAAGGGAAGAGGAAAAGAACAAACAAGTATTAGTTAGTGAAGATGACCCCACGAAGTTCGTTTGCAGGGTCTGCTCGAAGAATTTCAGTTTACAGAGGCTTCTGAACAGACACATGAAATGTCACTCAGATGTAAAGAGATATTTGTGCACGTTTTGTGGCAAAGGCTTCAACGACACATTTGACTTAAAACGACACACGAGGACGCACACCGGAGTTCGACCTTACAAATGCAACCTCTGCGAAAAATCGTTTACCCAAAGATGCTCTCTTGAATCTCACTGCCTAAAAGTACACGGAGTTCAACACACATACGCCTACAAAGAGAGGAGGACTAAGGTAATTATCCTTAAAAACTCATTTTGGTAATAACACCCAGATCTCAATTTTGACACGACAGCATTTTTTGTAAACTATTTTTATTAATTGAAATAATTTATTTCAGATGTACGTTTGTGAAGAATGTGGACACACAACATCAGAGCCAGAAGAACATTACATGCATTTAAAAAAGCAGCACCCTTATTCCCCTGCGCTGCTAAAATTTTACGACAAAAGACATTTCAAGTTCACAAACGCGACGTTCGCAAACCAACTACTAGGACAGCTGCCTATGCCAGTACACAATTAAATATACATTACAGATAATTTCAGAACTGTTACATTTAGTACTTGTAGTTATTACAGACATATTCTTACTGTAGATCTAATGTCGGACAGTGACACGCAATAAGGGCTATCTTTACAAAATATGCCATTGCACTAAAGTACTGTAAGAATATTTCGTCTTTAATGAATACAAGTGTTAAATAACAGGTACCAATTAAGGTATCGGATTTTTTCAACAACATGGTCATCAAATCGAATAAATATGACATTTTATATGTACTTAATAATACGAATTTATTCCGTCCGTTTATAAATAAATAATACAATGTCTTAACAGCCCAGTTATTAATTTAGTGTTCATATTGAGCCTGCACACTCGAAATTTCTCTTAGTTTATAATCGATTTTGTCTTCCAAACTTCTGTTATAGACATTCCGTGTTTAAGTGAATACATATTTAATACGGTTCGTATAATGTACGGAACAACATCCATGTTATGTTCCATTGAAAAAATACCTTAATTTTTTAACAGTCAATGTGAAATAATCCACTAGCCTACGAAGTAAGGCATGACTGCAATTAAAAAATCAAAGTATCGGGTATTATGTGCAATCTTTGGTGATGGTACGGGATTATCATATAAGATTAACTTAAGTTAGATTAAAAGATTAGCTTTAGTCCGTTTATCTTATAGAAAACTATTGTAAGTTTCATTTCAAATCAGCCTGGATAGATATGTGAGGTTGTTGTTTTTACAACGTTGAGATATATTCGGATGGTGCTAGAAGTATTAGCGATATAAGCTGCTGACTTGAAATGAAACAATTTATGGATCGGATGACACTTCTTGTCCGATCTATAATCAAATATCAAAGACGTATGTTTTGATATAAATTAAATCCGCGGTAAGGAATCTCTTTCCTCGTTTTAGTGATACTAGCTCCTAATTATTTCTCAAAATAATAACACAAATTATGTCACAATTTAATTTGTATTGTACCTATAGAAAAATGTTATGTTTGTTTTTTTGTTTGTACTTATTAATTATGACAAAATTGTTTAAATTCGATAGTGCCACCCAATATGGTGTCACGGTATGTCGTACCAAGTTGAACTGCATTTCTAGAAGTATTTATATTATTTAAATTAAAATATTGATCGGTTACAGTCTGTGCTGTGAGTGTGTGTGAGAATATGTATTGTGTAAATGTGTTATTTAATGCGTCAATTGTTATAATTTTAGTAAATCATCAAGACAGGCTTGATGGAGCGCTTCCGTGTTAAAGAAAGAGGGTTTTAAAAGACTATGATGCTCAATTGATACATTTGCGCTTTCACAGCGAAGCTTGTGGATAAATTAGGTACTTAAAAGAAAATGTAAATATGTCTAAATTTAGAAAGTAGTAGTAAAATTTTGAGAAAGTAATATTACCTAATTATTTTAGTAATACCTACTTAGCATTTATGAGATTTTTTAAAAAGATAATTGTTATAGTATTTTGTACAATTTGGTAAAGTTTATAGATCTGAACTTTTTTATTATATTGGCTTATCATGTGGTCGATAGATCGACGGTGTCCGTAACAATTGTGATAGCGCAATGCCTTCGTTATACAATACTTGTCTATTGCATTTATTAGCATTTCGATACGATTTCAATTTGTATATTAAGAAACAAACAATTTGTTACTCTGTATTGATAAGCAATATATCATCAATAAAAGCTTTGTTGTTTTATTTTGTATTTAAGATAAAGGGAAGAAATATCTGACGAAGCACGTAGACAAACTTAATAATTTCGAGTTTTCGGCTTTCGTCAGCAAGAAAATATTGCACAACAACTTATATTAATACCTTTCGTAAAGGGCTCATAGCTGAGTAATGGCTCCACCGATCGATAGATCTACAAGTGTAAAGCAAGCTTATGTGAAATGGACAACCATTTTCTAAGAACATTGATTCCGTTCTATGGTTCGGATAGCACGTAAAGCTGTTGGTCTTGATCTCCTTCTGGCCATGTTCAATACTTCTACTACCTTTACTGTTAGATTCAAATGAGAAGGTCCTGAGACTCTGAGAGTGAAGGTATAGAAAGTGCACCAGTGTTTTGTGCACTATAATAAGTCTTACGCAGTTGGAGAATACGTTGAAATCGACCGATATAGCTCTGGAGAATATTATATCCATTAAAAGATGATCGACCGACCACGAGAGCAAGACGAAAGCTAGTACATACCTAAATAAAAACAATAATAAATAAAGAAGTAGAAATTATAAAAGTGTTTTGAGTGTCATGATAATTTAATATTTATTTTAAATTATATCTACTATTCGTTTTCTCAATACCAAAGAAAAAATATGCCTGTAAATTACAATCTTGAATAATAAAGTCTGGAAGGTACAGGAAAGGATAGGATAATTCTCCCATTTTATGATTGATTGATGGTGTCCATGGTGACTAATCGTAGATTAGCATCTCACGCTATGTACTCTTTATTCCCTTTCTATAATAATCTAATAGGATCTAATATAATAACGAGAGAGAAATCAGGCCTAGGATCAATGGTTGTGCGTGCTTTCCGAGGCACGGACATTTTATAATATAATTAGAAGAACTGCCGCTCAGAAATAGTCATATAATATTCTAACCCTGTTTTCCGATGATTTTGATAAACAGACCTTTAGTTATAATAAAAACACATTAATAATATGAAAAATTAACATTATAGATATTATATTGAGCAAGCAATCGCGCAAGCCCCTATTATGGGTAGACAATGGCAAAAACTGACTTACAAACATACAAATTACAGACACAACACACAGACACGACACACCTTTATTATGCAATAAGTATCTTAATATCATTGTATCATTACACTTGATGGAAAATCTAAATATTATTCAGGGAATTGTATCCATTAACCAAGAAACAAATAAAACCTCAAATTATTAAAGTAATTTAAAAAATCAGGCGTTTTCCTAAGGGAGTATTTTGGCTAAACAAAAACAAAATCATTAAAATGTCATTTAGGATGTTAAAGATCTCTTGGGTAAAGATTGTTTTAGTTGATAAATTTGATTCCACCCTTGATAAAACAATGTAATATGTATATTTATGAGTATTACCAAAGGACAAACTAATAAAACATTCACTGAACAACCTAAAATCACTAGTAAGTGACATCTATTCGTAATACAACAACGTATTTATAATGTCAACTTCAGTCAAACAAAAGCTCATGCAAGAATATGTAAAAAAATTCTTTACAATATTTCGAATATTAGAAATAACAGGCTTTTGTAGATTCATTATAAGAAATGGTAAAATCTTTGAAAGAAGCTTGCCTTCAGTACTGTACAATATCTTCGTTATTATCGCTGCTGATGTCGGAGCTTTGATTATTTTATGGACGTCAAACCTCAGTGAACATGATCTTAGCACAGTCGAATTCGGAACAATAGTTCATTTCGCTATATTCTCTAACGTATTGTTGATTCATATAACATTTGGTGATAAATACAGAGGTCCAGATTTGATACAAAATTGTATAGACTTAGATCATTTTCTTGGCGCTAAAGAAACGCAATTTATGAGAATATTGACCATCAAATTTTATATACTCTTAGTTATTTTGATTGGATTCACTCAAATAGCACTGGTGGCTTACATGTACTATGTATTCAACGTATCTATCATCATTCATATCGTCGGCAGTACCTATTTCTTTTGGATATTTTTTGCATACGATGATTTTTGTTTCTTTCTATTCTCATGTTTATTCCTTACAACCAGAGCTCGATACATAAATGTGGCTTTACTAAAAATTTCAAATATGAATATGGATTATTTACCAAAACAATTTTCGTTTCACAAGTTATTCTGGAGCGATAAATATGATGATAAAGTAACTTTTCACACCAGAACTGATAGTAAAGGCTTTACCGACGCTTTTAAGCTGTTGTTTAATCAATTACGGCACGTAGAACGATGTTACAGATTCCCGGTAAGTATGCATTTTATCTTGTCAGGAAAGGTGGTTATGATTACATTCTGTCTATCAATCAGTCAATCAGCCTGCTTCAGTCCACTGCTAGACGTAAGCCTCTAATGATTCACGCCATAAACTCTGTTCTGCTACTTCGTTTCCCGCTCTATAACAGCAACTGTGTTAAAGTCGTCTATCTATTTAGCCAGCACGGGTGTCTCACCTTATGTTCACTAATTTGCGGTCTCGTCTCCAGGACTCGTTTGCTTCAGCAAACATTGGTTTTTCGGCAAATATGGCTAGCTTATTACCACTTTAGTTTGTAATAATTTACGTTTGTTTAGCTATTTTGATATATTAATAACACTATCTAATCACTAAAACTTGCATTTTTTTTTTTATTTAAAAAGACAACTCCCGCACTAGAAAACAAGCTCTGTGTCGCAGGGGACTTTACAAACATACAATTAACGGACACAAATTACACCCAGACTCAGAACAATTCTTTGTGGATCACACAAAGTTTTGTCCTGTGTGGGAATCGAACCCACAACCTCGTGCACAGCAGGCGCATACAGCGGCCACTGGACCACCGAGGCAGTCGAGCATTGGGATTAAGAAGTAGAGATTAGACTTGACCGCACGAATGGAACTTTGTAAAAAAATAACCTACTATGTGACGGAAATGGCGGGATGGGTTGAAGTCATTTAACCTAAGACTTTATAGTTTTATTTAGAGCGCGGTGGAACAAAAAAAGGGCATTTGTCTTACACAAAACGGACTGACAATAACGGCTTGAAGTAATAATAAACCTTTTTATTACAGATTATGTTAGGTGTGTTTACAGTTATGATGGGTTCGTTTGTAACAGTTCAAACATTCATAATGTATATCGAAGCTTCTGTGAGTATATGTTTTCCTAATTCTGTATAAACCTCAAAATTTCTTGACATGTATAACATAGCTAGGTGCACTCGCTGTTCGGTAAACGATCAGTGAGTTAAGCTACCAAGGGCGCGGTAACCCTATAGATGGGTGACCGCATAGTGGTATTTCATCTGAGCGTCTCCGTGCTTCGGAGGGCACGTTAAAAGTCGGTCCCGGCTGTTAACAGTCGTTAGATCACGACAGAGGCTTAAATATGAGCGATCTAATTAACTCTGTCACCAGGTTGGCCACT
This sequence comes from Trisateles emortualis, assembly GCA_947095525.1. NCBI lineage: Eukaryota > Metazoa > Arthropoda > Insecta > Lepidoptera > Erebidae > Trisateles > Trisateles emortualis. Next base: position 7,129,575 of record OX352736.1, on the reverse strand, counting down.
AACCAAACGATAAGAAGAAGAATGCAATTCGAATTTTGTATGGAATTGGTTTTGTATCTTCTAATCACAGGTTTCTCTGTAACCTATCTAGGTGAACAAGTGAACAGTACACCCGCATCAATTAATCAGTTTGTTGTAGTCAACTGCTGGACGTACGCCCTCCCAATTCTTTTTTTAATATCTAGTGGGTGGCAAACAAGCATACGGCCCGCCTGATGTTATGCAGTTTCCGTAGCCTATGAACGTTGCAATACCAGAGGTATCACTTGCAACATGCAAGTGATACCTTTGGTATTGCAACGTTCACGCCAACTCATTTTTTTTTTCACACCAGGGCTTTAAGATTTTGTATCCCTAGGATAGGAAAACGTTTCATTCAAAACGCTTCCCTAAATGAGCGCTGGAGACCTGTACTCACATACAGAAACACAACTACACCGCTGTGTGTAGTTATTTAGCTGTGGTCTTCTGCACGCTAGTATGGTGCCTTACCTTTCTTTAATTCGCATCACAACACCTGGTCCTCCTTCCGCATCTTGCCTACCCCAGCCTCCTTCTTAATCCACCCGCAGACTAGTTTTTAAATTGTAAACCTATACTAAATGCAATTCAATGTGGTCAAAGTAATATAATAAAAAAAATATATAAATATAAATCCTTTTTCAGCAAGCGATTACAAGGGCCAGTGTTATAACTGGGTGGGCAATAGCGACGTGGTTTTATATACTTGCAATGAGCGTACTACCTGATATGTTCTACCGGCAGATTGAACAGAGTAAACTTATATGCGCATATATACAACTAAAGCCATCTAGTTCTGGTAAGTTGAACTATTAGATGCTGTATTTTGCTGAAATTATTATTTTGTAGATATATATACATACATAGTTAGTTAAAAGGTTTTTAAAGGGTCGGCAACGCGCGAGTGATACCCCTTTTTTATAGAGGGGAAATCCTTCTACAAAAAAAAGGAAAAAAATACAGCATGTATTCTATGCTTTAGGCACACCGCTCCGCACGAGGAAGTGAGCCGGTTATATCGGACGGAATACTGACTAAAACTCCCTGTGCACCTACACCCGCCTTCACGGGTGGACCACCAGAATTTGATATGACATCAGTGGTCCACCCAGGCCAGGCAGGGAGTGACACCCCTGGTGCTGCAAGCGTCCATAGGCTACGGTAACCATCAGGCGGGCCGCATGCTGGTTTGCCTCCTTGGTAGTATGAAAAAAATACATATTAACATTTAGTGGAATAGAAAATCTAATCGTAATAAAATAAAATGTAATAATTGATTGATTGCATGTGTGTTTTGCGGTTGAGGTACGTCACCACTGACATGATATGATATTTACATAGTAAAAAACAAAGTTGCTCCCGCTGTTTGCATCTACGCTTTTTTTTTAAATTACGCAACATATTTAAATGCAGCAATAGATAGTGATTTAAGAGGAAGGTTCAGCATGTTTTGTGCAATATGTTGCAAATTTCTCTAATATACATGTATTATACATGTATATTAGAGAAATTTAAAAAAACGGAAGCGAAGCGAGGGCGGTTCGCTAGTAGTAGTTAGTAGTAGTTTGACTGCCTTGGTGGTCCAGTGGCCGCAGTATGCGCTTGCTGTGCACGGGGTTGTGAGTTCGATTCCCACACAGGACAAAACTTTGAATCTACAAAGAGTTGTTCTGAGTCTAGGTGTAATTTGTGTCCGTTAATGGTATGTTTGTAAGGTCCCCCGCGACACAGAGCTTGTTCTCTAGTGCGGGAGTTGTCTTTTTTAAGAGAAAAAAAAAGTAGTTTTAGTTGTAGGTACATTTTTTCATTTTTTTAATTATTGCAATATTTTCTTGATAAAGGAAAACACTTCGATTCGAGTTGCAATAATGTGATAATAATAATGAACTACAAAAAATGTTTTAAAAAATTATTTCAAGGTTCTGTTACTTCAACGTAATGAGAAAAATATATTATACTAAAGTTTAATAATTAACCTGCCGAGGTTTTCCCAAGAGACTATAGCATGGGGTTCTTCAAGAAAGGAGTTATAAGGTTTTTAAAGGGTCGGCAACGCGTGAGTGACACCCCTGGTGTTGCAAACGTCCATAGGCTACGGTAACTGCTTACCATCAGGCGGGGCGTATGCTTGTTTGCCACCTTGGTAGTATAAAAAAAGTACTTACATACCTAAAACCTAATAGGTACCTATTATTGAGTTAAAATCTATTACAAATACGGAACAAAAGAATACTAATACCTTCTTTTATTTCAGTTGAAATGCTCAAACTAACGAAGGACATCATCGCAACATTGGAAATAAGAGATGCGAAGATTTTACTGTTTGATGTTGTCTTCTTTGACACTGGCCTTGTATTTAGGCTAGCAGTCTCTACTTTTGTGTATATGACTGTACAATTGCAACTGGCCTTCCCAAACTTGGAAGAAGGCCATAAAACTGAGAACATCACAACACCAACCACTTTTGAATTAGATCGTAATGCAATCAAAGAATTTCTATTCCTTTATTAAAAGTTTTATAATGATAGTGAGTTTTATGTAAGAATTTTAACCAAACTGTGTTTGTTTACCTTTTTATTAAGATGGTAAGAATAACAGGAAAATTCAATAAAACATTATAATATATTCAATGTTTTCTTGACATTTCTAGTGTATAAGGCCGACAGTAAACTCATTGTCTTATATACCTACGTTTCATTGAAGTTAGGTTAAACTATAAGGCTGCAGTCAAAATAACAACAATAAGTATTTTAGAGTACCTACTTATACACGTACTTACCTAAGTATTTATTTATTATATACTTTATTATACATCACTTACAATAATTGTCCGTATTTATACAAAATGGAACCACCCGACCAATTTAGTTTTTTTCTTTTATTGAAGGATACCAATTTAAAAGTGGTCTATATTCCTATACAAAAAAGAACCACATGATTTTTCCGTTGGAAGCAAGGTATATAAAAAGCAGAACAGAACCAACAGCAATTACAAACATTACATATAAAGCAAAACCGAACCACAGCACAATGGGGCTCGATTGTTCGAACAAATAAACGATATTACTACATAGTCATTTTATACAAAACAGATCCACACATACTTGATACTACACATATTTCTATAATGAACAATTATTTTGAATACACTAAATGGAACCAAGTTTCTGTAGTATCGTTATGCGTAAAATAAAATCATAATTTATTTGCTAATATTTTTTTACAAAATGGAACCACAAGCACATTTTCTTTATTATCTAGAAAGTTTAAGAGTATTCAGAGCAAATTTATATACACATATTTAAATAAGTAATTAATCAATAAATTCAATTAGAATAAATAATAATTTTACTTCATCCAACAGAGCTGCACATGTTTTTGTAAAACCTTTGATATCCCAGAAGTGCGTGTTTGCTGGGTGGTTCCTGTTTGCATAAATACGGACATTATTGTCCGTATTTATACAAAATGGAACCACCCGACAAATTTAGTTTTTTTCTTTTTTTTATGAATACCTATTTAAAAGTGTTCTATATTCTTATATAAAAAAGAACCACATGGTTTTTCCCTTGGAAGCAAGGTATATATAAAGCAGAACAGAACCAACAGCAATTAAAAACATTACATATAAAGCAAAACCGAACCACAGCACAATGGGGCTCGATTATTCAAACAAATAAACGATATTACTACATAGTCATTTTATACAAAACAGATCCACAATTACTTGGTACACATATTTCTATAATGAACAATTTTTAATACACCAAATGGAACCAAGTTTCTGTAGTATCGTTATGCGTAAAATAAAATCATATTTATTTGCTAATATTTTTTTACAAAATGGAACCACAAGCACATTTTCTTTATTATCTAGAAAGTTTAAGAGTATTCAAATTTATATACACATACTTAAATAAGCAATTAATCAATAAATTCAATTAGAATAAATAATAATTTTACTTCATCCAACAGAGCTGCACATGTTTTTGTAAAACCTTTGATATCCCAGAAGTGCGTGTTTGCTGGGTGGTTCCTGTTTGCATAAATACGGACAATTTAACAAAACCTTATCGCTAACAGCGATTTCTAAAGTATATGTATAGGTACGTACTAATCGGTCGGTTTGTATCTAAAGATCGCAAATAGAAACTATTTAACTGAGAACTACTTGCTGAAAGATAAGTGGTGTAACATGGATACTTACAGTAAGACACGTCCATAAACATTCACTCAGTGGCCTGTAGAGAAGGCTTTCTTTGCATTTATCTGGTTGACAAAATCCGAAATGAGGAGATTCGCCGGCGAACCAAGACAACTGACATGGCTTTCCGTATCAGCATCAGGCTGAAACAGAATGTTTGTTATATAGATAATCTGCCTACCTCTCGTTAGCCAGATACCAACGGCTACCTTTCATTACAAGCCTTAATTTAACTTTAAATATTAGTTCGTTTGCTAGTTAACTTGACCTAAAATCTGATTTAGATTTAGAAGAAAAAGATAGAGAAAGAGCAATAAATACCTGAAAAATGATTCAGAACCACTTCCTTTTATCCTACGAGGTTTAAATTAAGTACCTTTACTGTTACTTCTATGTAACTTCGGAGACAATGCAATAATATGGTCCCATGTAATTGGTCTTATGAAGCAGTCAAAACGTGGCTTAGGAACTTCTCAACGAAGCAAGCGGTAAAAGCTTGTAATTAAATATAAACTTAATTCTAAACAGAGCCCAGCCCGGCATTTTTTATTCGACGCATATTTAAACAGTAGGTATGTACTGGCCCTTATAGTCAAAACACGTAATACAAAACTAAAAGGAAAAAACAGCCATGTACTAAATTCTTAACAAAAGCTAAAAGCTAACAGATTTTAGAGATAATTAGTAGTATGAATAACAATATGTTGTGGCAGTTGTTTAAATTTACTTAACAGTATTAGTACAATTGTTTTTAACCCAACTTAGTGTCCGAAGTATTACATATAAATATTTTGGAACGGCTTGGCCGCTATTAGTATTAAATTGTACGTGTTAAAGATCTGACACTGTGAAAATAAAACAAGCAAAATGAAGAACATTCTAGCTATGCTTGTAGTTGCTACGCTTTTGATAAATACAGTAAGTATTCTAATAGTTTTAATTTTCTTTAAGTCTTTTATGCCATACAAGTTTTGATTTTTTTTTTCACATAATTAAGGGTTTTCTTTTTAGAAAGAAAGAAAAAGAAAAGAAAGAATCATTTATTGTCAATAAATAAGTAAATCATTATTACACAACATCGACATATATACATACACAACAATATATTGTAAAGGTAATTTAATTTGTATGCCAAAGGGTTGACAACTCAGCATATTGCCAGGTGTCAATGAACACCTAGCACTGGTTTTCAGTTGCAACCCAGTTTTACTTACATATTTTAGATTGTAGCTATCAGGCGATTAAAAAAGTGGCCTTTTCAATATTTTTTGTATGGTGTTATGATGGTTTTAAATTAAGTTGGTACATGGTTGTTTTTTTTTTCTTAAAATTAGCGTTTTTGCGTGAAATAAATTTACGTATATCGATAAATTTAAAACGCAAACCCTTAAATACGAAAAATCATAAACAAGAATTGCTTGATTGCAGTTATTTAATTTACGTAAAAAAGCATGGACACCAAACAACAGCAGCAATTACCAACAAGGTAGACCACTACAGCATTTCATGAATCATAAGTACACACAGCAAAGAAATTCGCTGAACAGGCAATAGATAAAAATGTATAATATTTTTAATATTGCTTTATAACTCTTGTAATTTTAGAAATTAATTTATTGCATTAACCTCACAAAAGTTGGTGAGTATTTAATCCACTATTATATACAATAATATTATATACCAGCTATAATTCAATATCTTATTATTATTACATAAACAGGACATAAAATAATTGTTTTTATTCAAAGGTAAAAAAAATTAAGACTATAAAACAAATATTTAATGTCCTGTTATCAATGTAATAATAATAATATATTTAATCATATATGTACATAATATAAATTAATTTCTAAAATTACAAGAGTTTTAAAGCAAGAAGAAAAAACACAAAAAGAAACATTGATTACCGCCGTGATTTGAACCGCATCCTCCTTCATCTACGACGAGTACTGTAGCCTAGGCTACAATTAGAGAATTAGACTAGGTCACAATTATCTTACAATCAAAGCCGAAAATAGTAGTCACATTATATTTTATGAACTACATAATATTAGATGTAAAATAGATAACAACGTAAAATAATTTTGCACATCAAAACTGGTTTTTATAACGTGTGTTTGTTTAGTGCGACTACACTAATTACATACACGCATAATACGCTCATTGAGAGCACGCACACAGGTTTATTTATACATGAAATGTATACACTTTTATCTGTTGCCTGTTCAGCCACAGAATACTTAATAGTACAGGTACAGAAGGTTCACTTCGCTAAATCATTTAAACAAATATCAACTTTGCTCGCACACAATAGAGCGCAATTCAGCTCCCCAGCACAAAACTTACCTACTCGTTTATTCACCTACAAATTGGCTCCCTTTGTATTGCGTATTTCTGGACGTTATGGTTGTCACTTCGAGATCAATTTTGATCTGAAGTACCTGTTAGGTTTAGGTAGGTACTTACTATACTTTTGTAAACGAGTGACTTTTTAAATAAATCTGGACATGTGGAGACATATTCAATGTAGGTACTTAGTAATTAAATTATAAGAACGAGCAGTGTGTGTCTACATCACAGGACTGGTCAAACCACTAAAGAACAAATTATAATAAAGGGTACTAGCTGTTGCCCGCGGCTCCACCCATGATTATGTATATGATTAAATTAAAAATAGGTAAGTATTAGAGTTTGTCATTGGTTTGTTTGGAGCCATTTGTCCAGTTGAAATTTAAAACTATTGAGTGATAGGCGGCTATAATATATTTTCCCAATTAAATAAGTACCTACTTAATTGGTTGGACAAATAAATAATACGTCTCTACAAAAACTGTGCTGTACCACGCTGTACCTATATTCTACATATCAAAATCTTGCTACAAATAGGTACCTACAAATTATGTTTTTCTAAATGATAACGTGTTTCTTTACTTTGCAATATCCTTTGGAATATTGAAAAACGAGAGGTTAGGATCCTTATCACTATTTAAGCAGCCGAATACTGTGGAATATTTTTATGCCTTTATTTTCTTTAAAATATTTAAAAGCGAAAACGAATCGGTGACGAATTACGGCTTCGTGTGCGTTTCGTAGGTAAACTTACGTCGAACCGACGACGCGACCGGCGCGATGCGCGCGCGCGACACTCGACTAAATAATACCCCTGGAAATGTTGCGGCCGCGTACTTGTAGATTCATACCTAAACAGCGGAGTGAACCAGGCCTGGTTCAGCGAACTTCTTTGCTGGGTGTACCCTACTATGTATTTCACAAATATTTATAAAGAATACAATTTTGGACAAAATACACAGAACGTCTTATGTGGGGTATAAAATTCTCTAATCCGCTGATCGGCTATACCAAAACATACCCTAGATGGTTTTAACAATTGATTTGGTAAGTGGCGCTGCAACTGGACAACGTTTGTCTGGTCCGGTAGTTTATAAATTGATTTTATAACTTTGTTTATTATTTCAGTACGCTCGTCCTGATGGTGCACCTCCTGGTAAGTCAACCTGATATTTTTTTTATACTACTTAGGTGGCAAACAAGCATACAGCCCGCCTGATTTTTTCACCAGGGCCACCAGGGTTTTTTTGATGGGACTATCCCTGGGATAAGAATCCGTTTTTTTCAAAACACAACTACACCACTGTGCGTAGTTATTTGGCTGTGGTCCTGTAAGGTCCTTCCCCAGTCGGGCTTGCTCGCTAGTACGGTGCCCTACCTCTCTTGGTACGGATACTTGATTATAATTATCTTACATATTTAAATAACGTCGATTATACCATAGTAAACGTACCTACCTAATAAACAGTACAATTTAGGCAACCATCTGAAAAAACCTTTACGGCATAGATACTAAGGTTAAAGTAGATTTTTTTTTGGAAAAGAAAAAAAAATACTACCAAAATAAAAATGTAGATTTTTAAATATTCACCGCGATATTTAAGGAGGTTGCACTTCTAAACTTGATGTAACCAGTTTTTTAAAACAGTAATTGAACTTAGACTTACTAGAATGGCACTTATCCCTCGTACCTCGTCAGGCAACCAAAGTCCTTGATTATGCATAGATATAATATTGAACTCTCCAAAAATCTATGTTCATCATAATCGTCATTATCTGAGCCGAAAGACGTCAACTGCTGGACATAAGCTTTCTCCAAAGATAATTTACGTTACTCCGGGCCGAAGCACGGCTGAGCACCGACAAGCATGTATTAAATAATACAAAATTAAACCATAGATGTTAGATCATGCCCCGGCCGGGACACGGCCGAGGCATGGCCCCGTCCCGGCCTGGTGTAACGTGAATCATCCTTAAGGCTTGGGATATCGCCAACGACCTTGAGCATATGGGCGAAGCAAACACGACTGACCACACACTAGTTCTCTAGGCGAGCGCGGGGATACAAACAGATTGAAGTCATAAAGTGGTTACATCATTTACACCTCATTTTCATCATTTTTTGAGAGAGGGGCCTTAATATGTCCCGATTGCAATTTTTATAAGAGTTCGGCAATTGCATTGCAATATCTGATTTGACCCTCTAGTAGAATAATAGTAACATGATCAAACAAGAAGACTTAAGCGGTTACTATCTTTATGGCAGTGCTTCTTCATACACCAAACTCATTGATCTTTTTATTCTCGGGCTTGTATGCATCTATGTTTCGTCAACTGCATTTAAAGTGTCTGTACCCAATCGCTCCAGAGTTGTGGCATCAAATAAAGTAAATGGGACAGTTTGTACAGACTACGTAAATGGAAAACTGTCACTAGGACTGCAGGTCAGAAGTGAAAACTTCTTAATATTTAGAAACTTATTATGTAAACATACTGTATTAAATATCTAGTTGTCTGGTCAAAATAAACACGCTTATTTTGACTGAAAACTGGTTTTACATTATGTGATTTTTAAGAAAATCACGAATAGTGGAAATTAGTCGGATATTTTGAAATATTCGTAGTCTGTAATAGGTTAGGTTGGAACTGCGACCTCCTACGAATCTAATAATATGGTAGGTACATACGAACAAGGAAAAAACATTATAATTTTATACCTACCAAATTTTATTTTTTTTATATAAAGAACCGCCGGGCGGAATTTTATATAAAACGGTCTCACCTTCCCCGCGACCCTTTTAATGCGACTAATTTCAAGACTTTAACCAAAATTGTTACCATTGTCCTATGTTTTGAGAAGTCATGTATGCTGATGAAACCATCTTAGTCCGCATTATTGGGAATGGCAATTTCGGAACCCTACATTGTGCGTGACCTGAGATGCACTTGGCCGGTTTTTTTATGAATCAATTGGAAATATCGCTAATGTACTTATCATTGTGTATTATAGCAGCCCCTCCAGCAGCTCCCGGAACGGCCGCTGCAACCCCAGCTCCACCAGCCGCCGTCCCGACCAGTGGATCAGGAGTACCAACTGGTAAAAATAAAAACTATTATCTAGAATGATAAAGGACTTAATTACAGACATTAGGAGCCGTACCATTACGTCATTGTAGCGATGTAATATGTTAATTTTACATACATTCTATTTTTCCATACAGCTAGATAAGCTGTATGGAAAAATAGAATAGAATAGTACAGATTATGGTACAGATATTATTTTACACATTTATGTACAATGGGCGGCCTTGTCGCTAAAAGCAATTACTGCAAGCCAATCTTGGGATGGACAAAAGAGAAAATTAAATATAATAAAGCAAAAGTAGTAGAAGTTCTTAGTGTTATAAATACAATTAATTAAGGTAAATAATATTTGTATTTATGTTTTAAGGTTTTGTTCCTAAGAATGTCGGAGTGTAGAAATCTTTAAAATGAGATCGTATTCATATGTTCTCCTAAAAAGAAAAAGAAACAAGCTATCTATTTATCTATACTATATTATAAAGAGGTAGTTTGTGATTTTGTGACGTTGTAGGTGGATTTCTGGATCTACTGAACCGATTTTGAAAATTATTTTAACAATATAAAGCCAAGTTATTTGTGAGTGTCATAGGCTATATTTTATTGACAAAAACATTACGGGACCCTAGGAAATACCACCCGTACGATGCCGAGACGGGTGGCTAGTATTGTGATAAACGAAATAATAAATTATAGTCATCATTCAATTGTAACTTTAGTAAAATGTTAATTTCTTATTATTCTTCACTTCAATATCGACTTTTGACTATTAGTATGAATAATTTTCATCATCATCCCAACCGAAAAACGTCAAATGCAAGACATAGGCCGCCCAAGGGATTTGACAGCATTCGGGCTGACCTTGTCCATCGGCGTCGGTCCACCTTGTTGGAGGCACACGCTTCGGTTTTTAAATAGTAAATAGAATTATAGGTATACAATTAAATTTCGGTAATTAATAATATATTTTATATGTTTGTAGATACGACTGCATCGAAAAAATTTGATATCATTAAAGCGGGCCAAACGATTGTGAAGGGTGTAAATGATGCAGCGCAAGGTAATTACGTTTATTTAAGGATATATAATATTATTACTATTAGAAGTCATTATTGTCTCACTGCCTGCAAAGGCCTGCTTTTCGAGTCAGCATACTGGGATCTTAAAACATGTAACTCGACGACGCGGCAGCTGAAACTGGGCCTGCCGCGTCGTCGGTCATTGCCTGGCCACAATCATCTAACATATCCAATTTCACTTAAAGCTAGCGGCTTTTTTAGGATAAATAAACTATACCTAGATGTAAGACTAATGATCATCCATACTAATATTATAAATGCGAAAGTAACTCTGTTTGTGTGTAGGTATGTTTGTTTTGTTACCTTTTTACAACTAAAGGGCTGAACAGATCTTTATAGAATTTGGCAAAGAGATAGATGGTATCCTAGGGTGATTTTTTTAATGCGATAACTATATAACCGACATCTACGCGGATGGAGCCGCGGGCTATATTCCTCAACAGCTTACATATTCCTATATGTAAAAATCATCATAGCAAGTAATGCTATACAACCCGGACTTATCCAACTTATATTGGTCATGTGTTCAAGATATGGATTGTAATAATACAGACACAGATAAAGTAAGGCACAAACAAATAATTACACACAGTGGAGTAGTGCAGGTCTCCTGTGCTCAGTAGAATAGGTATCAGTATCAGTAGTAATATTCTTACTTAATATATAATAAATGCGAAGTCTGGATGGATGGATATATAGATATTTTCTTAATTCTTAATTCTTTATTGTACACACAAATAAACATTACAATATACTCAATAATAAAAATCATGTACAAAGGCGAGCTTAACTCATAATGAGATTGATTGATTTGATTTGCCACAATGACTAAACGGATCTGAATTTCATTTGGCATAGATGTAGATTACAGTCTGGAATACCACATAGGCCACTTTTTATGCCGGATAAAATGGCTGTTCTGTGTACTGACTGTATATTATTGTTCGCGCGGGCGAAGCTGCGCTCAAAAGCTAGTTATAACTAATTTGCATTTTAATTTCAGATTTCTGGGGTAGAAAATAAGTCAAGAAAGAAAAGAGTAACTCAACAAATGGAAGACGTATGATTCCAGCTCGGATAGTAATTAAATAATGACCAACTTGTACCAAGCTTTTATACGATTCTTTTGTAATTTGTCTACTAATAAATAATTATAAAATGTACTTCTTTTTTTATTTAACCTAACTCACACTATAAATAAGTAAGTAATAAACTGTCAAATAAATAATATGCCTATCGCTGAACGCCGCGTAATCGGCGCTCAGCGATACAACTATGCGCAAATACGGGCTTAGTACCTATGTATATTACGGGCGATTACTGGATAAACAGACAGACTCAGAAAGGGACTTTGTTTAATACTATGTATTATTATAATTAATAATTAGTTAATTAACTTCATGTAGTATTTCAATTGTTCTCAATTTAATTTTAAAACTTACGTGCTAGGCGAAGCAACGATCTTCGCAAAGTGGCTAAGAGCAGCTGGATGCGAGAAGCCGAAGATCATTCTAAGTTACGTGCACGTGGAGAGACATGTCTAGCAGTGAACTCAATGCGCTAATGATGATGAGAAATAAAAAAAGAAGAAGGAGAATGTTAGTGAGATAAGAACATTATATAAAATTAGAGGTCGCCCGCGACTTCGTCCGCGTAGTAATTTGGAATATTTTCCCCGATTTTGCAACATACAAGTATCTCACTACCGCTCCGCTCCTATTGATCATAGCGTGATGTTATATAGCCTATAGCCTTCCTGGATAAATGCACTATTCAACAAAAAAAAACGTTTTTTTCTAATCGAACCAGTACTCTCTGAGATTAGCGCGTTCAAACAAACAAACAAACTCTTTAGCTTTATAATATTAGTATAGATATAGGACAAAGACTTTAATGATATATTATAGGAAAGATGCCTGCATGGAGTTGACTTGATTTTTTCAGTAGATTTGGTAAAAGAAATAATACATACAATGCCTAATATGAAATTAAACAAATTGTTAAATACATAATAAGTTAAATCCTATTAAAGTTATAAATCTACATATAGCCAAAAGGCGCTGTTGTAATGTTTACGACTACCGCACCTTCCTGGATTCAATCCCCGGGCCGGGTAAAGTTGCATTAGATTGTCTTGCTGTCTAAAAATGAAAATTATCAGTTCGTCGAAGGCAGTATCATAGAATAAGCAAGATTAAAAAACTTTTATACCTTCAGAATTTGTTCTAAAGAGAAAATTCGAATCTCTAGATTTGAAAAATGAATCTATAGAGCATACATGCATTCGGGTACATTCTGCAGGCCAATTTAGAAGTTGGTACCCAGAACAGTCGTTCATGCATTAATAGGTTTATGAATGTAGAGGAAGCGAAAGTAGTATGTTTGAATCGAAGGCGTTGGCGTACCATAGTCTCTGTCTACATCAATGGGGAACGGGCGTAATGATACATATGTATTCTACAGGCCTGTATAAATTCCCTAAATTCTTAACAACCGCAGCACTACTGTCGTCCAGGTAACAATTGTGTCTGGTTTGCCGGTCACAAAGAACCGTATAATACAGAACAAATCCTTACTAATATTATAAATGTGAAAGTTTGTGAGAATGGATGGATGGATGTTTGTTACTCTTTCACGTAAAAACTACTGAACGGATCTGGATGAAATTTGGCACAGAGATAGATTATGGTCTGGAATAACACATAGGCTTTTTGCAGCGATAACATCCACGCGGGCGGAGCCGCGGGCAACAGCTAGTTATACATATTTCAATACATTTTGCCCTGCGAGCGCTGTTGCATATTGACTTTTGAATGGTTACCTACATCTTATAGTCTATTCACGTTAAGGAAATAGTAACTCGTCGTTGTCAGCTCAGCTTAGCCACGCCTCTTGACCAATTAGGTCATAGCAAATTAGAAAGACGTGTCCGTACTATCTAAAGGGTATCTACTAGTACTTCAACTGGTCATACTATGGTCTAATTGAGCTAAGCTGCGTGACAATGATAGGTCGCTATAGTCCTTTAGATACTAGCGATACCTGTCCTTTGTACGTTACTATTTAAATTTATTATGCAAGCAATAGGCATTTATTCAGGTATATAAAACAGAGTAAATAATTAGATAGATAGAAGTACACAATATCTATCTGAATAATATTTAGTATGTATCCGAGTATGTATGTAATCGAGGACTCATTATGCTTTAAAATACCAAAGTTTCACTATTTAATTTAAAGAAACCGATTTGTTATGAACAACAATAAATTTTATTTAAACATTTGTTCAAATTGACGTAACAGTATTTTTGTTTGAATGTTTATTCAAATTTTGTTGCCAGACTTACTTGCGTCATGTTGTATTAAATCAAATAATCTTTACAGCTACTAAAATTATATTATAAAGCGGAAAACTAAGTGACCCTGTTAGATATGTTTTGATAGGTTTTAAACGAAAGTTCGTTACTTGTCATCATAGATAGATAGAAAACTCTTTATTGTACACCAATTAAATTTTGATAAATTAAAGTCAGTTAGTACAATAGGCTGCCTTATCGCTAAAAGCAATTTCTTACAGGCAAACTAGTCTCTTATATAACAAAACAAACGGAATTTCGCAGTATGAGTACTTTTCGATTTTGATACGATATAAAGAATAATTTTTGTCATTTTGGTAGTACAGCAGATCCTTGCTCGGTTTTTACGGTTATACGCGATTATTTTGGTTTAGCCACCAATATACCCTTGTAAATATGTACCTATATATTAAAAGGTGGACTTAATCCACAATTTTATGTCAAATTTTGACTATCAATTAACCAGCCTATCGCAGTCCATTCCATGGCCTTTCCCAACAGCGCCACAGCACACGGTCCTCCGCCTTCCGCATCCAGTCCGTCCCAGCAACCTTTTTAGGTCGTCGGTCCACCTAGCTGGGGGCCGCTCTACCTTACGCTTACCCAGTTAATTTTGACTAATTAGCGAGTAAATCGTGAAGGTGGCTGTACCAAAATAAGCCAAACAACGCCAACGTTTATAGAATTAGCTCGTTGCCTACTCAGCGACTTTACTCATTGGTACCTAAATCACTTTATTTAGACAAAAGCTGCATTTACATTTTAAACACAACAGTTTTGGGAACGGAACAATGACGTGCTTAAGGGAATTTAAATACATTAAATCTATTTAAATTAAATATATTAGGTTGGGGAAAAAGTCTTTTCGCATTATAGTATGTATGAACTTGTAATAAAATCTCTTTGGCTTTCTATTTGTAATTTGTATCTGGCTGGTTTTGGTATCATTGAAAGTTTAAATTTTAAAGAACATAATTAGTTTTATCTCTGCATCAGCTAAATATTAACTGGTAAAGAATGCTACTGCATTTAGTCCGCCTTTGTACATATACTTGTTTAATATATTACAATTTACTTTTACCCTTTCCTTCATCGTTAGCGGATGGTTAATCATAACAGAGTACACTAAACACGGCAACGGAGATTGCTGTACAGGACCGCTATATGAAGATTAGTTTTTTAACTACCAGCACCCACCGTACATGTCAATTCCATAAATGAAATTCTTATTAGTGCTGTGTACACAGCATGAAAATATAATTTATAATTACATAATTGCCCGTAACGATAGAAAATTTGGATGACTAATGTTTTTACAGGTGGAATTCATAAATTAAACTTAAATTTTTGATCAATACAGTTTATTGTTATAGTAATTTCAAATTTAACAATGGATTTACTAAATACAAATAGGTACTTATAATAATAGTTAATTTGTGCGTTTTTGTTTTGTTGCCATCTTCATCTACAAGGCGTATTGTACAGATAGTCAAGAAAAAATTTAAAGACAATGTATCCATCAGTAGGTATATTAATTTATATAAATAATTTTTGATCACAAGATAGGGACTTTATATCATTATCAACAATATTTTTCAATGTGTATAAATATAAAAAATAGAATTATAGAGTATATATATATATTATTATATAGACATTTACATTCAACACTGACCTTAAATAGAATATTTCATAATTATAATTTGAGTTGACGGAATTATACTTTTACAATAAAACTGAAAACTGCTAACACTTATACATTTTTTATAAGGCGAGTAAAGTCAATCGCAGGACTTTACAAATACACAATCCACGGACACAAAGTAAACTCGAAATAGTCATTTATGGGAATCCTAGCTTCTATCCATGAATGACTATAATATAATATGTATGGGAAGTAATTTTTAAATTTATACATGTATATGACGTAAGTGTATTTTTTGTTACGTGTGGGAATTGAAGGCGAGTTGACTAATTTAACTTCTCCTAGACTACAAGTGCATTTGTGTGTATTTACTTTATTATATTCAATAAAAAAATAAATGTTATGTCTTCCAAGATTATATTTATATTATTTTATAGAAAAAATTCAAATTAATCCCTGTTTAACGCTTATACAGAGTTCAGTGAAATCCGTTTACAGAATATTTTTTTTTAATGATTAATGGACAGTTTAATGTATACTAAACTATGGCAAACTAATTACGTATTACTAATTAATAGGAAGCTAAATAACTAAGATTACTTAAGTCCATGTTTACTTATTTGTGACTATGTTTAACCAAGCGTTACCTACAATATCACAACAATTAATGCTAAATATTTGTGATTGGATACAGCTTCTATGTTACTTACTATTAGAGATGCGCTGAGTACAAGTT
The DNA here is from genome assembly GCA_947095525.1 of Trisateles emortualis. NCBI lineage: Eukaryota > Metazoa > Arthropoda > Insecta > Lepidoptera > Erebidae > Trisateles > Trisateles emortualis. The sequence goes on along the minus strand of OX352736.1, from coordinate 7,113,104 downwards.
TTACTGAGTAACCGAGGATTGCTCCGTACCATATTGTAAGAAAGAATCTCTCCCTCTCTCTCTCTCGCTCGTCAAAATAAATACCTATATTCATGACCAGGACGCTAGCGCACCGACGGTTTTCGAACTTCGAACGCCGTCGGTCGCGGGCGGCCCGCCTGCTACCTTGCCAGCTCGTATTTATATGCCGACTAAGTCGGTCCTAAATGGTAGGTATTTACTTTGACAGTATCCTCACTATACGAGGGGTGATCAATAAGTAATGATAAACGGGTATTTTTATAAACAGCAAAATTATAAAAAAAATTGTTATCAGTTCCTTAGTTCATCACGACTTGCCAGACCAAAAATCATATAAATAGGACGGTATTTCACGGAGTTACACTCATTCGAGTACGAGTAGCCGGAGAGATAACACGAAAATGGAGAAACACGAAGTGAGAAGCGTCATCAAGTACCTCTGCTTGAAAAAAATGTCTACCAAAGACATTCATGCCGACTTATCGGAGACACTGGGGGACAATGCTCCTCCATATTCTACAGTTGCACGCTGGTGTAAGGAGTTTAGGATGGGTAGAACATCCACAGAAGATGAACATCGCGAAGGGCGCCCATCGACGTCTTGTTCCGAAGAAAATGTTCAAAAAGTCCAAGATCTCGTGTTAGCTGATCGAAGAGTGACCATCCGACATTTAGCTGAGATCACAGGGATTTCATATGGCAGCATTCAATCGATCTTGACTACTGAAATGAACATGAAAAAGGTCTCCGCGCGTTGGGTACCGAGAATGTTAACCGACGAGCAAAAGAAGAAGCGATTGGACATTTCAAGGGTCAATCTTGACAAATTCCAAGCTGATAAAGAAAATTTTTTGACCCGTTTTGTGACTATGGATGAAACGTGGATTCACCACTTTGATCCTGAGACGAAACAACAGTCCATGACATGGAAGAGGCCATCCTCACCAACACCGAAGAAATTCAAAGTTGCAAGCTCTGCGGGTAAGGTTATGGCGTCCGTTTTCTGGGATGCCGAGGGAATAATTATGGTTGAATACCTGGAAAAGGGGGCCACTATAACAGGGTCTTACTACGCGGCCCAAATAAGAAGATTACGGGAAGCTATCAAGGAGAAAAGACGAGGCAAACTGCGAGCGAAAGTTCTCTTTCATCAAGACAACGCGCCGGCACACAAGGCTGAAGTTGCGATGGCTGCAATTCAAGAAGTTGGCTTCGAACTGCTTGAACACCCCCCGTATTCTCCGGACCTGGCCCCCAGCGACTTCTATTTATTTCCTCGGCTCAAGGAACATCTCAGAGGAACGAAATTTCACGACAACAGTGAAGTGATGGTTGCCGTAGAGGCATTTTGGGAGAGTCAAGACAAGGATTTTTTTTCTAAGGGTATTTCAGGTTTAGAAAAGAGATGGACTAAATGTATTGACTTGTTAGGAGACTATGTTGAAAAATAAAATAATATTTTAACCTGAACCGTAGTTTTTCATACCTATTATCATTACTTTTTGATCACCCCTCGTATATAGAGAGCTTCTTCCTTACTCTATGTCCGTACTGTTTACCGCATCGAGTACTCTACCGAATAAGACCCATCTCATAGCTGTGTTTTACTGATTGGATTTTACTGATTGGATTTTTCGGATCAAGCTCTTCGGACGCATCAAATTCATACAATAATTAGGGCTGTCACACGTTTTTTTGCGTACGGAACTTACGGAATTCTTTTCGAATGATGCATCCCTGAACAGGACCCTACAATAGCCGAGTGCCTAGTAATAAACGAGTACTCGTTGCATCTCTAGTTACTACACAAGCTTATATAAGTACACCTTTCCTATCGCCTCGCATGAACTGTGAGCTAACATTCGAAGTGGATGCGCTGGTCAGTTTGTTCAACTCCGCTGGCCGTTCTGTCGTGGAACCGCGCTTGTCTTTCGTCATCTTTACCACCTGTGGAAATATATATATTAATAATATCTTGGGAGATAACTAGTGATTGAATATTCGGATGCATGCATGCACCTAAAGTTAATTTTGGCTGTTTTTAGTTACAAAACACACTAATTCCTTGCATAATACTGCAGGAAATTCTCGTGATATGTAAATAAAAACAAAAAAATATTTTTAATTTAACATTAAGTTTTAACGGGGAAATTGTTATTTGTGTCAAATCGGGTTTATTACATCTCACTAAGAACTACACTACACTAAAATTTGTTGATTCAGTGATTTTTCGTAAGCGAAGTGCTTTCCATAATAACCAACATCTGAACTGTAAGTAAATATGCAACGGCATATCCGATCTCTAGTGATAGCTATAGTGAGATAGTAGAGGCAGACAATAAATGTAAATCTAACTAGATGTTGCCTAAGGCTCCGCAAGTGTCAATATCGGTTAGCACGATAAAAAGTATTCTGTCTTTCCCCAGGATACCATCTATCTTCTTGCCAAAAGAGTTGAATACTTACAGCATCATCAATGGCTTTGAACTGCCAAGGCCAGTGTACTCTATACAAGAAAGGTCTGTGGTCAAAGCGATTGTCATCAGGACTGTATGTCTCAGCGTGATACGACGGTGTCAGCACTGTCATCTTGTGACGGTTGATCGCGTAGCAACGGAAGAAATGCTTCACTTTTTCTGCCACCTGTAAAAAAAAAGAAATATTACTACCAAGTATATATTCATATGAAAAAAACTATAGTTAATTTTTATACTAATAAAAAGGCAAACAAGCATGCAAGCATCCGAACCTAATGCACCGAAAGGAACTGGCCTGATGGTAAAGAGTTAGCCAATGGACGCTTGCTATACCTACGGCATCACTTACGTGTTAACGACTCTAAAACTTTAAACACCATGGTTTTCTTCTTAGCGGTAACCCAGGCATAGGAAAACTTTTTTTTTAAAACGCAACTCTGAAGATCTGCACTGACGCACAGGAACACAACTACAACACTATTTGGTGTGGTGTAAATTGAAGCTCCTTTCTTCTGTAGGATGGGGCTTCAACTCATATTCTGATCGGACAGCAATCCGACACGAAAGGGGAGGGATCAGAGGGTACGTTCATATGTGCACGTGCGTACGAGCACGTACTTTCCGAGGCACGGAGTGTGCATAATAATAGCTATATAACTAACCTCTTGCGGAGGGCACTTATCGTTCCAAGTATGTACAAGTTTGTGGAACATAGTAAAAGGACCACAGTTGTACGTTTTTCTCAGTCTACCAAACTCCGAGAGCTCAGCGTACGTCATACCCATGTCTTGTTCGTCTGTTTGTGTGATCTGACCATCAGTCAAAGGTTCTAGTTCTGCAGTAGGAGGCGCTTGAAGAATCTCTGACAGAGAAGGCAGGAAGAATCTGGAAAAGTTGTGCTTTTATTAGTAACGGTTGCAGAAAATAAAAAAATATATACTGACGGACACAAACTGTATCAAAGTAGAAGTGGACTTTCAAATTGTTAGCCTATACATAAATAAATCAGCTGGTGTCAGTACCGAAAAAATTGGGTTCGATTCCCATACGGAACAAAAGCTAATTTTAATGTTTATTAAGAGTCTCGAGTGTACTTTGTGTCCGAGAATTGTATGTTTGTAAAGCCTCTGCGACACAGAGATTGTATTATTGGGAGTTCTCTTTTTAAATGAAATGGGGAAAAAATAGATTATATCTAGAAAAATCTTACCGATTCTTGGCATACTGCAAAAATCCCTTCAGATCATTCTTAGATATTCCTCCTATAGGGTTGATATCGGCACTTGAACAATCATATTTGGTCATGTATCCTCGCAACGCCTCATCTACATTCGACGAACCAAGGACCAATAAACCGCCGGGTCTTCCTCGCACCCATAACATTAGTTGTGCGAATAAATAAGACAGGACCATTCGAAGACGAGCCTACAAGTTAAAAAAATAAGGCTTACACGAAGTTTCTAGAAACATTTGTCTTAGTTTAGTGACAAAACAGATGCAATATGAATTTCTTTAAGAAAATCGCTTACAAATATAGTGAGTATTTGATATAACTGTTTAAGGGGCTCGTGGGTAAGTACATAAAAGTGTGCTCTGTCTGCAAACTGCTAAGTTAAACAATCTATATTTTCAAAAAATACATGGAGACTTCTCCGTGAATCAGAAAGGACTTCTTAAAGTCGTTGGTCCCGCGTGTGGTTTATCCCTAATCGTATGGACCATAAGACTATGAATACATAGTGCACCTAATTTTGCGCACACTCGTGACTAAAATATGTCTGGAACACATTATTATTACTTTTCTAAAATACCTGTATATTCTGTAAAGCTAAGTTCTGTCGTGGACAGCCGCTAAACTTAGGCACCATACCCGTAGCACAGGTGAATATGCCGATAACTGCACTCACCGCCGAGTCGATTACAATCGGAAAGTGATAACTACCGATCTCACTGGCTAACTGAAATATTAAGCACATTATACATTATTTTATTTGACTGTACATACCGACGTGCATGGTCTAGTGGTTAAGAATATCACCTCGCCACTAACACCACGCTGAGTGTTGTAGGCCACACGGGATGAATATTTGTGTGGCCCACAAATAATAGTGGTCAGAGTTTCTTGCTAGTTCTTCTGATGGCTCCAGGTCAGCTAACTAGACGTATGAATATTTAGCTGATATTATATTTCTTAAGTTTCCTCCTTAAGGGCCTCCAGGTGTACTTTTTATCCTTGAATTGTATGCTTGTGAAATGCCCCGCTATGTATAAAAAGATTGTGTAGCGCGAAAGTTATTTTGAAAAGGAAGCAAGAAAATACGATGACAACGTAATAAATTCGTTTTGGATGGCTCTCGGATAAAAACCATCAATTTCTTAGTTTTAAAGAATAAGTAAACAGAGAAATTTTCAAATGTGACTTATTGATGCATGAAATATCGAAAAAAAAGAAAATGTCTCGAATTATGTTGAGTCAAGCGCCATTCAATAGTTGATCGAATACGTTTCCGTGTAATATGGCTCTACTATATTTTTTTTTCATTTTAAAAGACAACTCCCGCACTAGATAACAAGCTCTGTGTCGCGGGGGACTTTACAAACATACAATTAACGGACAAAAATTACACCCAGACTGTTTTTCTCTCACTTCTTTGTGGGTCACACAAAGTTTTGTCCTGTGTGGGAATCGAACCCACAACCTCGTGCACAGCAGGCGCATACTGCGGCCACTGGACCACCAAGGCAGTCGTATATATTATCCATAGAGCTTTAATTTACACAAAAATAAAATGTATATTACCTGTGAAGCCCGCTGCTTAGTCTCTTGACTCGAGTTCTCCGTGGCCATGTAACACGTAACTAACAGCCGATTACAAAGTTCCATCGGATCAGAAGGCGTGTAGTCCGACTGACATAGAATCTTGCGCACGTCGTATAACACTTGGCTTTCTACAATAATTAAGGAAGTACACTGAGAAGAATAACAAAATAATATTTACAATGTATACAAATATATAGTTTCTCCATATATAGTACTTCTTCTTATCGTTTGGTTGGCCACTAACCAAACGATAAGGAGAAGAAGAAGATATATAGTACCTATCTAAAAGCTATATGTTGCTAAACGCATTGAGAACGCTTGAGAACGGTGGTTTTAAAATATTTTTAACAGTCCAAAATCCTATTAAAGTTTCAGAAATGGAAAACTTGTCCGGAAAATAGGAAATTTTGATAAAAACTGTAAATGACTCTTTTCTAAGGTCGATGATGCCGTCAATTAACCACGCTCCGCTGGCTGTCAGTATATCAAAGTAAAATTAAACAAACCATAAAAAGGTCTTCATATATCACTTAGTATGCTGGGAAAGAACGTGCGGTACTGATCGAAAAATACCACTCGTTTGCCTGCAATTTCGTTCACTTGGCCTGTACTCTGAATTACATTGCAAGGAAATCACGTATAAAGATTACCTCTGCCTATCTTTTTTACACAAAAGGCGTGATGTTAAGTCATGCTATTTTATATAACAAATAATTACAAACCTCCCTTTTGAATAGCATCACATATCTGAGTACACATCGAGAACACAATGCATGCCGTACTAGTAGAGTCCACGCCACCACTAAGAGGTAAAAAGAATCCGCCTTGTCCCGAACGACGTAGGTAGTCCCATAGCCAGCATGCAGGACCTGAAATATTATACTTCTTTTTTTAAATGCTCTGACTGCTCGGCTCTATGTGTAATCCACAAATTTGTTTCGATCCTGACTATATTCTTCTTTTGAGAGTCAAAAACAATCGATAAATTATTACGTGAAGAAATTTTGTACCCCTTTTGAAGCACATTGCGCGCGCGGCATTTTTTGGCATGGTTAAAGTTTATATGGAAAATGTGTTAATACCCCTAGAGCTTATTTCTGTAAGAGTTCTCATTGGCCGAATGGAAAACATTGACATAAAATAATTATAAAAATAAAACAGACCTAATTCAATCTCCTCTTGTGGCGTCAAGTACTGCCACTGTATAGGAGGACTGGTCGTAAGGTATACATCCTCATCATCCGATAATGCGAAATCGACGGTGATTCTCGGGAAAGGCTTGTTGGAAGCCGCCAAGTGAGTTCGGGAGCGAAGTTTAGTTCGGTATGAACGAATATCTTCTAAATCGATCGTTGCTGTTACTACTTCCTGAAAAGATTAACTCTTTATATTCACATGTACCTAACTCATGTCAATCGTATAAAACAAAAAACATACATACAGACGAACATAGAACCTCGTCCTTTTTGGAAGTCGGTTAAAACTGTATTAAACAAATGTCTATATAAAAATCGTTCATGAATAGGAGTCACGTTGCAGGAGGGTATTTGCGTATAGCACACATTTTATGAAATGAGTAGATTTTTACAGGGTCCGCAACGTGCGAGTGATACACCTGGTGTTACTAGCATGCTACCATAGACTACAGTCTACCTACATCTGCTTACCATAAGGCAGTCCGTATGCTTGTTTACCTGATCTTGGGTTTTGTGTTATTTAGAACCTTGGGACGCGTATAAAAACAGAACATAATTAAAAAAATGCGTTTAAATTTTAGCCTGCATTAAAGAACCACTGGGTAATTGAGTCTATGGACACCAATGGACAGTATATAAAATTAATAATAATATTATTACTAACCACATCATGCAACGCGAACTGGAGCCCCCTACCGACAATTTCCCCATTCACAGATACGCAGGAACACCCATTGAAGTAAATCCTTTGTCCATCACAACCTCTAAGATTGCTGAACAGATATGCACCCCCGCTCTTGAAAGTGGCACTCTTCACAAGGTCCACTGCTACGTACGCTTTGCGTAGTTCCATATAACTACCCGAGCCGTTTGCTATGATCTCTACACCGTCTAAACTTAGAGGAATGTGGCGACTGGAATGCAAGCAAGAATGTAAAGTTAATAAAAAAAGAAAACAGCTGAGCACGGGTTAAAAAGACTAATGAAATAGGATTAAGTCAAGACTTAAATTATTTACCTTTGTGGATTCCACAACTCTTCGCATATTTCAAAACCTATACAGGTGTCTTTAGTGGCAATGACAGCATCACCGATAGGCACTGTACTCTGACTTGTGATTGCCGTTATCATTCTTGGTAAATAGTACTCTTCAGTCTGTCGCTCCTAATAACACAAATACAAATGTAACTCTGCAAAATAAGGTATAAATAAATCATCATTTTACTGCCTGTTTATATGGCCTCCATAGTAGTGTACCACATCTAGAACATAACTAAAACAAAATTTATTGTATGTATATATTTATTGGTTAGTAGTTTCCATTCGAGCGTACAATCCTACGGAAATAGTAGCTTTTCTTGAATAAAAAGTAGCCTATATGCTATTCCAGACTATAATCTATCTATTTGCAAAATTTCGTCTAGGCCAACTAGACAAGTGGCATAAACGGTTTTTAACTATTCGATTCGACTACTGCTTATGCCAGAGAGGCTGATCCGTTCAACCTCTGGCGTGATTGAATAATAAACATCCATATATCCATCCAGACTCTTGCATTTATATTATTACATAGTATCTATAGAAGTACAGGTAGTTTAACACTCACTTTGGTCCACGGAGAAAACCACCTAGTCTCTCTATAGTTCCCATCTTCACATAACAACATCTTTGGTCTGATCAGTAAGATTTTCTTATTCAGAAAAGCGACTCGGCAGTTGTAGAGTACGTTTCTATGTTGTACGGGCATACCGACGTCTATCAACATGTCTTTGCATGTTGGTGACTTTAGTAAGTCAGCTAGAACTTGCCAGCTGTGGAGATACGTGTCTGATTCGTAGAAATGGTCTTCACAACTGTAACCGCTGTAAAAGTAATAAGTACTACAGATTATATAATGTTTGAGAAATACTAGAAACAATAGATACAGTAAACGTAGATATACACAGTCATAATTTTGTTTTAACATGTTTCTCTATAAAGGTTAGCTCACACTGAGACGGGACACGATGAGAGGTCAGTTGTTTTGCGCTGTGCTAATGCAACGCGCCACAGCGAAGCGCAACGTGATACCACTTCATTTTTTGATTTAGTGACCGAACCGGCCGTCAAATACAAAGAAAGTTCCAATTGTTCAAGCGTGTTTCGACCGCACATTTTGGCTGTACAGCAGCAAGTTTTTGCACGCAGCGGCTACCGAAGAAGTATTGCTGCATCGCAAAGTCCCTCTTCACGTCGAGTCATTTAAAAGACAACTCCCGCACTAGAGAACAAGCTCTGTGTCACGGGGGACTTTACAAACATACAATTAACGGACACAAATAACACCCAGACTCAGAACAATTCTTTGTGGGTCACACAAAGTTTTGTCCTGTATCTGAATCGAACCCACAACCTCGTGCACAGCAGGCGCATACTGCGACCACGAGACCATCGAGGCAGTCAAATTTTCATTAAATACAAAAAACTACGAATTTATTTCAAATCGTTATCATGACGTCATCGCGTGGCGACGCGTCGCCACGCCAGAAATCTGTTTTACGTGCGGCTATAGATGTTTCACATCAAAAATAGTTTTATGTAGATATATAAAAAAAAATCTGAGCAATACATAATCTTCTTGTAAATTTTAAAACAAAGTATTTACCATATTTCTAACTCAGGCCCAGTTCGGTACAGAGCTCCCATTTCTTTTGCCTCCTGTATTGACTGGAGGATCCTGTTTAAATTGCCTTCGAAGTCGAGCGCCCATTGATTGAGCGTTGTCACCGCTACTGTCACCTTTCGACCCATGACTGTAGGTTATTTTGCCTATGAAAATAAAAGTATACCCATAAAATTTATACGTAAGTACAAATAAACCGATTTACTATCTGCACGGTAGAGAACTTCTGAGACATGTGAATTTTCTCACAATGTTTATTGTGAGAAAATTCACATGTCTCAGAAGAAATTCCAAAGACATGTCTGATCCACCAATTCAAGTTAGAGACACGCACTTATGAATTAAGGCTTAAATCTTCTTAACTCTATTGGTATAATAGAAGAGAGCCGTATTCAGCAGAACATAATTTTGTTTTTTTTTATACTACCTAAGTGGCAAACAAGCATACGGCCCGCCTGATGGTAATTACCGTAGCCTATAGACACTAGCAATACCAGGAGCGACAATCACACGTTGCCGACCCTATTAAAACCTAAAACCTCATAACTCCTTTCTTGAAGAACCTCATGCTATAATCTCTCGGGAAAACCTTGCCGGGAGCTAGTTCCAACAATAAGAATATAGGTCATTATCGTACCCACGGCGGTTATGCACATCTTACTTCTATTTCCCCACTGTTTTTGTTTTCAAAAACATATTCAATAACCCATTTAACGTCGTTCAAACCCTTTCTTCTTTCCTTTACGTTGCTTAAACTAAATTCGACCACTTCGCTTTCTACCTATGTAGCGATACTTCACCATTCATCCGACTGAAATGAAAGTTGGTGACTTGTTAAGAGTTTGCCCGCAAAGGAGAAATTTCACCAACACGGACGAAGCCGCGGCCAAAGTATTTTTGAATTAATCAGTTAAACGAATCCAATAGCTTTGTCATAAATTACTAAAGAAATATGAAGATACAGCAAATATAAAGTTGTGATTGAAATCAATTAATAATTTGCAAAACTATTTAGGAGCTATAACGACATTTGTAAGTAATAAAGAACGAGCTCTAGAAGCGATTGATGGATGACACAAGACAATAAGATCAGTCGTCTAGTATGCTATCGATCCGCACCAACCCGTACTACGGACCGGCCAATCACCCCGCAACCCTTACTTGACACGTAGCTCAAGCATTTTATATATAAAAAGAACATTATATAAGAGCGACAATATCATAAGATTATTAAGGTCGATTACATGTAATTCATTAGGCTTTTTAGGCCACGCACGTGTTAATGAAGTGTATTTATTATATAGTTTGATACTAGCATCAAACTAATGTCCGCCTATTTTCTTTTTTTATACTTCTTGGGCGGCAAGTAAGCATACCGCCCACTTGATGTTAAGTGATTAACCGTAGCCTATGGACGCTTGCAATCCCAGAGGTGTCACTTGCGGGTTGCAGATTTACACCATTTTTAGACTAGGGTTTTAAGATGGCGTATCCCTGGGATAGGAAAACGTTTCCTTTAAAACGCATCGCTAAATAAGCGCTAGGAACCTTTATTTACACACAGGAGCAAAATAACACAGCTGTGTGTAAGTATTTGACCGTGGTATTCTGTAAAATGGAGGTCCTTACCCAGTCGGGCTTGCTCGCTAGTATGGTGCCCTGCCTCTCTAAATGTTATAGTGAGGAATAGAACCCAGTACCTCATGACCCGGGAATGGAACCCGGGTCCTCGTGAACAGCAGTCGCACAGGACTAGTAGAAATGCCATCAGAAACTTAAAAGTTTTTTTTTTCATTATTTACCTGACGATTAAATTTTAAAGTACCTAACAATAATGCAAGGTCACAAAAGAGAAGGACGGCGACGACCTTTAGCAATCTAAATAAGTCAGAAGTGAAAATTGTAACGTATGAGAAGGTTTAATAACTAACGTAAAATCTAGCTGCACTAAAAAGAGCTTTAATCCTGAAAGGATTAAATTTCAACCATTTTATTGGACTATTTTTCATTTATCGATCCCACACCGCAATTGTGAAATAGCTTTCTAATAAGAATCTAACATTTTTAAAACTCGGATTAACTTTACAAGTTTATTAGAGAAGAAAACAATAAAAAGAAGATTGTCATGCCATCTCTATTTTTCCCCACGAGGAAGACAAATACAGCATAATAAAACTTGCATAGTGTAACGACTCCGGTTTCACTTAAAATGATATGCAAACCCGCAACATAACTAGCAAAAAGGCTCACACAAATGTAAACTAATCTATTATGTAACTAGACTAAAATAAGCGAATTAAAGCAAACTTATAACTATTCGATACAAAAACAGATGGCCTAGTGAGATAAAATAATTACTAAAGCTTAATTTTGATATAACAGCAATTAATCTTACCCGTTAATTCAGTGAATATGTTTTCTTTCAAGTGAAAGGATCGATTATACTTAGCAAGTTGCTAAGCAACTACACGACAACTCCTTGTGCGTAGAAAGTTTTTCAAGTGTTTTCATAAATCATAACATGTCGTTTATGGTATTGCATGTAATTTTGTATATGATTGAGTAAGAATATGGAGATTTAGAGCCACGAACGACGTACTTATTGTAACGTAAGATTGTAACTAGGTATTAGGGGATTAAAAAGAGTGGTCCGAGATTTTATTGCTAGTACTTAGGACTACTACTACCCTTGTCAGTCACTTTCATAATTTATAACCTTGTAATTAAATTAAATTTATTCTCCATAAGAGGGCAAGGTTACTTTGTAACGTAAATAAATAAATACATTGAGTTTTTTTTAAACAACAATTCTTTTGATCCATGATTCTAACTACCTATCAAATAAGAAAAAGTGAAAGTTTGTAAGAATGGATGGATGGATGTTTGTTACTCTTTCACGTAAAAACTACTGAACGGATCTGGATGAAATTTGGCACAGAGATATATTATGGTCTGGAATAACACATAGGCTACTTTTTGCAGCGATAACCGACATCCACGCGGGCGGAGCCGCGGGCAACAGCTAGTTAAGTATAATCCTACTAATGTCTTAGGTAGTATTAAAAATGCGAAAATTTGTGTTTTTTCCTCCTTCTATACTATAATAACCAGACTATAATTACCTATATTTCAAATATAAGAGATTTTTTACAAAATAAACGCGGGCACAGCCGCGTGCAAGGCTAGTAAAAATATTTTCTATATACAACACAGAATAAGCCTAAATAACTAAATTTTAAATTAAATACCTTGGCCGTTTAAAGTTTGTCACTCCAGATAGAAATACCAATGAAGATATTATTAAAATGATTCATCAAAATGAATGTGATTACATTTTTTATCGAAACGCCGATTCTATTCATAGTATTCCCAATTTGTTAAATTACATGTCATTATCTACGCTACAAAAACGATTCAACCCTTACTTATGTCGAGACGAAAAAAGAAAAATTACGTAAATCTAGACGGTAGTGAAACGATAAATATTTCTGTCTAATATCGACGACCACGCGAGGGTAACTGAGGGTAGTTGTAATTATTTAAACAGGCAATACTAATAAATTTCATAGTACTATAATTTTATCTGTTTCTTTTGTATAAGACATAACAATAAATAACAATTGGCCGCTTAGGGTGTTTATGGACACCAAAAAGGAAACAACTGTTTTATACTTGTCTCAGTACTTAATTTATTATTGACCTTTATAATATTTAGAAGGCGGCCGTTGCTTGTTTGCCACCTTGGTAGTATATAAAAAAAACAAATCTTGCGTTTAAACAAATAAAGTTACATAAATTGAAAACTAAATAAAACATAAAAACTTATTAATATTCGATATGATTTTATATGTAGTAAGAAGATTTAGCAAATTTTATTAATTTTTTGTTTTAGCAGTTTTGGTGTTATTATTAATTAAAAAGGATACTTCTCATCTATAGCCGTCGAAGTTATCGATAGGTGCCCTTCGTAAATGGTGAATGGCAACTGGCGTAGTCCACGCCAGTTGCTATTCGCGTAGGTGCAATACGGACGGTGCCCTAGGTAGACTACCTCTGTCTGCCATGCCAATTCTTTGGAATGTCTTACTCATCTCGTGACGACCTTCAGACATTGATGAACATTTTGGGGCTAACACGATGCTTAATCTTGTTTTTTATATCATTATCGTCATCTTAGTGGATGACGTCCTAAACTGAACATCCCAGGATTTCAACAGCATTCGGTCTTGAGTTTACCTTCTCTATCGGCTGCTGAACTAGAAGTCGCAGTGTGGGCCGAGGACCTTGGTTTTTTTTATATATAAATAAATAAACAAAGCTGCGTTTAAATTTGCATCCTGTAGAATATCCTAATCGAGAATGGACAAAAAGAATCTATCTATCTATCTCATTTCAACATAACTGTCGCTCTGTTTCTAACTCTTAAATATTAGTTTTTATATACGAACCCTTTATGAACACTTTACTGCACTTTGCAGTCTACACTTTACCAAAAGCTCTGTGTAGAACCACACGCGTCTCATAACCACTAAGCAGTTATCGTAGCCTATGGACGTTTGCAACACCAGGGGTGTCACTCACGCGTTGCCGACATTTTAAAAACCTTATAACTCCTTTCTTTAAGAACCCTTGTTCTTTTTCGTCACTCAATAGACGACATTGTGCTCATACTGAACAAAACCTTGAAGTACCTTTGCAGTTCAACGTCAGAAACCAAAACTTGCCCTTAGCTTGATCATTTACAGCTAAAGTGCATCTTATGAACTTACAAATTTGCGGAATCGGGGCTAAAAAAGAAAAAATAAAAATCGAAATTATTTTTCTTTTTCAATAGGTATATTCCCCCTTAACCCTAATACATTTCTCAGATTAATTAATTTATTATAAATAAATTAATTAATCTGAGAATCCAATCAAAAAAAACATTTCTTTTTGTCGTCAAAATAGGCTGAAATTGCGTTCTTCACCTCATCATCAGACGAAAATTTCTATCCACGGAGATCTTTTTAAATTTTTGGGAATAAATAATAATCGCTGGGGGCTATGTCTGGACTGTAGGGAGGATGTTCCAACAATTAGAATCCTACTTTTTTTATGGCAGCTATCTCAACTTGCGCCTTGTGCACAAGGCGCAAGTTGCGTGAATTAAAAAAAATATTAATACCGTGTATTATTCATAACTGTATAGCTTTATCATAACTATTTTAATTATTTTAAAACTTTACACAATTTGTAAGTACATACCGTCTTTAAAGTGTGAAAAGTGGGTGTTAAAATTATTTACAAAAAGCTATTCAGTTATGATTAATATTTTTGAATAATGACTAGTTATGAAAAGTTGATTTTTATTTTCGTTTTTCATAACTGGTTACGAAACGCGGCTATGAAAGTGGACAAAATTTTCTTAATTAAAAACCAGGTATGAAAATGGATATAAAAATCTTCTTTCGTAGCTGGTTATGGAGCTTGATTATGGAACTTGGTTACGAACATGACAATTTAATTCCATGTTCGTAGCTGGTTATCAAATCAAAAAAAAACCACCTTCGTAGCTGGTTATGAAAGCTCAGTTACGAACGTGGATGAAAGGGTGTTGCAAACGTCCATAGGCTACGGTAACTGCTTACCATCAGGCGGGCCGTGTGCTTGTTTGTCACCTTGGTAGTATAAAAAAAAAAAAAAAAAGGGAATTACTGTATTACTGTTGAACCATCTTTCCCTATGTATCTTCGATTTGACCTCAATAACTGTTAAATATGCACATATTGTGAAAGTGACCCTATATTATAATCATACAATGATCTAAAGTAATTCATATTTTAGACAAAAAATATCGTTTACAATAACATTCTAAGTTTCATAATGTTCATAAGGTCAACGACTTCGTAAACCATTAAATAATAATAATAATAATAATTTTTATTTCAAGTGACCAGTACTCATTGTTGTTAGTAATACATATATCTTAACCTATGTTAGTAAAGACATACAATACATTAGTTAAATGTTTGTTTACATTACAGTGTGCAGGCACACTGTCATCACCGCCTCACTACTCCGTGAGAAATGGCACAGCAATGACCAATGTACCTGCAATCCAGCCTCTCAGCAATCATGGCCAGAACGCTGTTGGAACTATCCCGCACCCTGCGCACCAGGGATGCACAAAAAAGGGGAAATCTATGCATTCTTAACTCTACAAGAACATTAAAGTTTACGGCCGTGATTGAGGCCAATGGTAAAGTTTTGCCACACAAACGCCACAAGCTAATACCCACTACGTAGAAGTGCAGTCACCTTTATACCTTCACAGAATTGTTATCAGTTATGGTGAATAATCCTAGACTACCGGTTTTGTAGTATTTAGAAATAGATTAACTTAAACATACCATGTAATAATGTGCGTCTTCACTAGAAATATAAATAAAGGTTCACAAAGAACTGTTGAAACAGCTAACACAAAACTAAATGTAAATCTATATGCAGTCTGGTCTAGACAGAGGTGACGCACGGCTAGAATTTATAAAAAACTTGAACAAATGAGACAACTAAATACCTATGTAGCTCGATAAGTGTTTGTATTTTAGATGTTTTAAAAGTGATATAATTAATTGTTGGATCCATAGCTATGGATAATAAACATGAAGTAAATTCTGGAACAGAAACGGAAAACGTTAATAGCCAGGGTAAGCATAATATAATACTATTTTATATTATTTCATGGTACCTTAACCAGGAAAATCTAGTTTTCAATCACAACTATAAAACCTTTGAAATGTTTACAAAACGTCGTCTAAAGTTTCAGTGAATAATTCGAGCAATAAAATATCTACTGGGAGGAAGGGGAACGTTCCCCTTCTACGGTGTATATATCCGCGAGGTATAATATTCTGAACAATCGTAAAACGCCTGTAAATCAAATCACGATTTGACCTCTATAAACGGTTTCCGACATTCAAATTTCCATAATTCCAAATTTCGCATGAATAATCATTTGACGTCACCAATCACTTGATAAGCTATAAACGATTGGAGCATGCCATTACTGAATCATCTTCCAATAACAGAAAGCGTGTACCCCTGCTTTTGATATCGTCAGTTTAGTTCAGAGCGTCGCGCAACCCACCAGGTTACACGCCAAAAATTGATACCTGACGACTAACATTCAAACAATTGTGTAACCATGGTGACCGTACGCTCGACATCACCAACTTTAGAAATACACATGACAAAGATTAATTTGTGTTAGCGAATGGCGAATATCATTGCTCGTAAACTTTTTTAACATGTTATGGTGGAAACAACTAGAGAGCGTTCAAGAAAATATAATGATGATTGAAAGAGAAGAACAAAACAAAGAGTTCATTGAGAACGCGACAGTAACGCTTACACTTCCAGCGATAAATCCTGTGTTGCAAGATAATTTGTTTATAGCAAATATAGAGCAAGTTAAATCTCTACAAGCTTCATTGTTTCCGATATGCGGTAAAGGTAACTGTAGAATATATATTTGTTATAAGTATTGTGCAACTTTTATAAACTTTCTTTATATTTCTTTATTATTCTAAAATACCATGTTACTCAGCGGTTTGTTTACTTTCCTTAACAGTAACCTAATAAGTATTGCCTAACAATAAATCTACTGTAATCAAAGCATAGTAATTCGAAAGGCAATATTAATTAAATGTTTTCATTTAAAATAACATGGTCGAAATTCTCCCACTACTAGATCTTGCATGTTTTATATGTTTAAATGTGTCTTCATACAAGATAGGCATCTTCCATCATTTCCGTAATATCTAATTCGTCGATGGCAACTCGCGTGCTTATTGACGTAATTTGTGGAACATGAAATGCCTTCAAATACGCAAGCTGCCATGGGTAGTATGATCGACGATAACTTTTGCTAAAAACATGGCTAACTAGGTCATGTCATGAAAAACAGTTGAATGTTTGTCATTTTATGTTAGTTATTTAGTTCTAAAAACAAAATAAGTCTTTTTAAATATTGTATATTACTTATCTATGTTACTTTTTTACTGAAGTTTACCCCTTTTTGAAAAATATGTATTTGTTACCGTGTTATCTTCTTATCGTTTGGTTAAGGGGCAACCCGGTGACTGAGATTTGACTGTTTAGATCAGCCTATATTTAGGCATCTGTTGTGATCTAACTACTGCTGTTCACAGCCAGGACCGACTTTTAACGTATCCTTCGAAGCACGAAGACGCTCAGATAAAATACCAATATGCGGTCACCTATATATAGGGTTACCACGCCCTTAGTAGCTTGCCCCGCTAATTTTTTTATGGAACAGCGAGTGGACCTGGCCATTAGCGCCGTCGTGCGATAAACTTTACGCTAAGCAAGGTTTGTAATGGTTAACTGCACTGCACGTGAGTGTAGTGAGCAGCTGAAATATAAATAAATAAATAAGAGCAAGTCTCATGTTGACCTTGTTCTACTTGCACGTATTATCCCTTCTGTTTTTCTTAACCTACATCTACATTCCTAAGTAACTCCTGCGTGAATACTTGGTAAAGCGCCTGAAATATTTTGGTTATTGGTACGCCTGACCCAGAAGGCATCTATTGCAGCCAATGCCTCGCATATGAACTACATAGTAGTGTGTAGTGCCTCGTTGACTCATCTTCTTTGCCATAAGGCGATTAATTACTACATTTAATGAAGTCAACCGATGGCGGAAGATCGTTAATCGTCGTTTCAGGTTTAGTTTTCTATATTATAACCTTAGATAAATACTTTGCGTGATCCACATGTTCTCTGCAAGTTTAAGCAGGTAGTAATTTAATTTAAACTTCATAGTTTCCTTTTTGATGCAGGAACATTTATATCAAACTTTCTACAAAACAATATTAAGACAAATCAGTTAGAAATCAACACAGATATCAGAACATTTCGGACGACAGCTAAGTTAAGGGAACCAAGAGACTTGTTTGCACTGCCGAAAGAGCTTGATTGCCCACAACAAGCGCCTAGGTGGCCTTCAGAATGTCAAGTGAGTGTTGTAGTCGGCTTGTAGAATAATCGATGATACTTTCCCTTAAGTATATTTTTACTACCGATGCAGTATTGGGTACGTATACCATGGCCATGGCCATGGCCTACCCTCAAGTTACGTTTAGCAAGTAAATTTTTACATATTGAAGACACCGCAATAATAATAACAATAATAATTACTAAAAAATAATTTCAATTAATTGCATTTCATCACGTTACTACAAAGGCTAAATGTTCTGCTTTTAACCTTTAGTTTTATCCAATATCAGTTAGCAAAAGAAAAAAAATAGAAGGAATGCAAAATGGCTAGCTCCTACTAACCGATTAAACTATCCCTATCTGTACGATCTATGTAGGCCTTCTGATCGCTTCCGCAATTAGCATCATTATCTTCAAATCTAACCCAATTTCGAACAAACAATAGTTGGAAAAGGATTCTGTCAAAAAGGTTATATTTATATCCATACTATCGAATCTTACGAAACAAATATGTACTTAATTAGTTAAATTTACTCATATGCACACAAGTTACAATAATATACCATTATTACTTACTAGGTTGTCGATGAAAAAATACAACATTTAACATGGAGTCCAGCGTCACCAGAACCATATTATATCCCTACGGGAAAAGAGTTGCGACCACAACCCGTCGGCGAAGACGCAGGGACTGTTATATACCAATACTATCCTATGAGTGCGGTAAACTATGTGAGTATGAAGTTACATATACATTCCAACAACCAAAATAATACTCGGGATGTATCACACGTGCTAAATTCATTTAGTGTTTCAGGTAAAGAATCGACCTTGTCTCTCCAAAATAGCGGTTAAACTGTGGACTATATAGTTAAAATGTACTCTTGGACTGTAAAAAAATTTATGTTTTATCACAGTTTTGTCACAGGTCTGCAGATCTTAAAAGATTCCAATATGATTTATTGAACGTTACCCTTCAAATGTTAGATATCATGGTGAAATTGGATTCCTGTGATTGCATACATATGCCAAAGCCCCGCTTTTTTTAAAAATTTAGATAATATGAGCAAGTCATTTATATTTCAGTTTAGCCGTTCCACTGTAGGAGGCTCACGTTTGTATATATCAGCATGTGCAAGTGCTGGATCTGAGCCCGCCACCGGCGACGACGAACTAAGATTTGAATCTCGATTTGAAAGTGGCAATTTAGCAAAAGCAATACGAATTACTTCGGCATATTATGAACTGCATTTACGCACAGATTTATATACAAATAGACACATGCAATGGTTTTATTTTAGGGTCACCAACACTAAAAAGCAAATGATGTACAGGTAATAGCTGTTGCATGGTTACCAATCGTTACATATTGTTTCCTAAAAATATTATACACACGCAAAATATTACAGGTTTTCCATTGTGAATTTATCAAAAGCTGAAAGCTTATATAACGAGGGCATGCGACCTTTATTATATTCAACCAAGGACGCACAGTTGCATTCGATCGGTTGGAGGCGGTGCGGTGATAACATCGCTTACTATAAAAATGATTCAACGTGAGTACGTAATATAAACTTTTTGAAGACAAGTTGGGTGATATAAATAGATCGGGGAATCCATGGGCTTTGTTTGAATTCAAAATTCCATATCTTAAGGCATTATTCAATTATTATTTTTTTTCACAAATAGATGAAATTGATGAACTAAAATTATATGTATTTCAGATGCGAAGAAGAAGAACAATATCCAAGTTATACGTTAACATTTAACATTGAGTTTCCACATACAGACGATTCTGTATACATTGCACATTGTTATCCTTACACATACTCAGACCTGCAGGAATACCTATCTAAGCTACAGTCCCATCCAGTCAAATCAACTTTTGCAAAGCTCAGGCTTCTTTGCCGAACACTAGCTGGGAATAATGTGTATTACTTGACAGTTACTGCTCCACCAAATCTGAACGAAATGGAACAAAGGGTAATTTACTACATTCCAACTGTCTTTTTACCCAATCACTAACATTACGGCAATTTGCCGCCAAAACTAAATAGTGATTTTCGATTTACAGAAAAAGAAAGCTGTTGTTATAACTGCGAGAGTTCACCCGGGAGAATCTCCCTCTTCTTGGATGATGAAAGGTTTCATGGACTATTTGACAGGAGACTCAAATCAAGCCCGCGAATTAAGGGAAAAGTTCATATTCAAACTGGTGCCTATGCTAAATCCAGATGGTGTGAGTAGGTTTTATATGAGCATATACATTTAAATGGACGTTGTCATAATATAATACATATGTTTTTCCAACATTACAGGTTATTGTTGGTAACAATAGGTGTTCGTTGACTGGAAAGGATTTAAATAGACAATATCGAACAGTAATAAGGGAAACGTATCCACCAGTGTGGCATACCAAAGTAATGATACGGAGGTTAGTGAACATCATACATTTAAACTAAAACACTAGATAGAAACAACGTTCTAATCAAATCATGTGTCAGACTGCAGGAGGAATGTGGTGTTGCAATGTACGTAGACCTCCATGCTCATTCTCGCAAACATAATGTGTTCATTTATGGATGTGAAAGCCGAAAAACTTCAGACAAACGGTTACAAGAACAAGTATTCCCTTTGATGCTTCACAAAAATGCTGCTGATAAGGTATAAAAGAAAATACATATATAATTGCATTACAATAGTTTGCCGCAGTACTATGTTAAAACGCTTCCATTTTTGCAGTTCTCTTTTGAAAACTGTAAATTTAGAATACAACGTAGTAAAGAAGGCACTGGAAGAGTAGTGGTATGGATGTTAGGAGTATCAAACAGCTACACAATGGAGGCTTCTTTCGGTGGATCGGAATTAGGAAGTAGAATGTCAACCCATTTCTCAGTTCAAGATTACGAAAGCATGGGCCGTACTTTCTGCGAAACTTTATTGGACTTTTATGATGAAGATCCTAGCAAAGAAAGGCTGCGAACAAAAATTGTTACCAGATTATTGAAAGAAGGATCTAATGCTGATGAACCAACGAACATTGACCTATCTGACTATTCCAGGTAATTAACATAAGTAAAAATATTTCTTAATCTCTCGTCTATCAATAAGATAAAATCTTGCTTTGTCATTTCCAGCGACGAGGGAGATACTTCAAGTAGTAGTTCAGAAGCTGGCCTCAGAGAAACAACTAAACATCCCGCTCCACCACCGTCATCACCGATCTTTCCAGATATTAACAAAACCACAAACGATGTATGCTTTTGTTTCATTATACCACTGCCAAGTACCTATTAGAGATGTATTAAAATGACCTTTGTATTAAAAACGTATCTTTATCACAGAAACTGAGAAAACAACGTCCAAAGTTGGAAAAGATGAAAAGAATTGAAAAGAAAAAAACGAAACGCGAAACTTTACAGGTAAGTCAAAAATTTAGTTTAGCTCAGTTATACGATGCTAGCTACGCAATGCAGTTAATCAAAGCAAGTGTTAATCCATTTCTTTTTAAGACATACAATCTTCTTTCGTACCATTTGTATCGTACCTATATGATAATTGAGAACTATACATATTTCACGAAGTTAGTTTTATCACAGGTATCACGAGCTACAATTGACTTAACGTCAGATGCCATGACAGACATGTCATCGGATGCGGATTCGGATGGAAACCATAGCCCGATGAGACGAGTTCAAAAGTTGATACATAGTTCGGGAAAAGTCAAGCCGAGGCGGAAAAAGAAAATGCCACCCGAATTAAAAATAATAAGAGCACCGGTAACAATTTTTTTGCAGTTGTTTGTTGTTAAGACGATACTAGAAATCGATGTGCTTTAATGCACAAGGACAGAGGGAAGGCCGTCATAATATATTGAAATAATAGGCATGTTGGAAGGCTTTTATTTCTTTGGTTTTAAACACAATTCGCGAATCTCAATACAAAATTGATGTAGCCAAAAATGACTACACCAACCGTGGAGTGTATTAACTAATTGTGTTCATGCTCAATTTTGTCTTTTTGTAATTACTCCTAAATATAAAATACTTACGTATTATTGTTATCAGACAAGTGATTCACCATACCATTCAGACCACGAAAGTAAAGCAATGAGATGCAGAAGACCAAGAAGTGTGTCAATGTTTAACAACACAACGACAGAGAAATCGAGACTGAATCCAGCTTCATGGCATCAATTTAGATGTTTGCCACCACCGAAGTATGAAATATTTCTAATCCACTCTAACATTAAGATACTATAGAATAGATTATTCTGGTTAAATTTTATGATTGATCAATCATTCTAGTTAATTTTTTGTGTTTGATCAATCATTCTTGTGGTTTTTTTATAATTGACCACACTGTATCTGTACTCTCTTCATATAAAACCTGAAATTTGCCAGTTCATTTTAACCTGACATCCTTTTAAATACCATCAATTGGCAGATATTAATCAGCCATGGTAAGCCATTAGGTATTATAATCTGTTATTAATTATAATATTTTCATTGCATGTCCAAATAATGAAATACTGTCTCTCTAATCTCAGATGCTTGACAGATATTAAAAACAGAAGTACTCAATCATCGGAATTACAAGTGAAATTGAGTTCACTAAAAAGGAATATTTGGACTGGTGTACAAAGTGAAGAGAAAGGACCATTGTCATGGGGCATATCAAGTTTTTCAATGAATTCATATTTCACAGACAGTGAAGCTTTATTGAGGTAAAATTCAATATAGTAAAACCTATTATTGTTATGATTTAATAATATACTAACACATGCAAACATTATTGTACTTAGGTCATGCTCCCAAAAATTAGAAGAATTAGAAGGAGAACACCAGAAACTAAAGGATGAGAAAAAGAAGAAAAAGAATAAGACCAAAAAACTAACACTAAAAGTGCCAAATTCAGTTAATGAAATCTTAGAACCAGTGAGCAAATTGCCTAAAACTTGGAAGAAAAAAGGAAAGTTAGTATGGAAAATAAGACAAATGATATATTAATATTATAGAATTTAGGTGGTAAACAAGCTTATCGCCAGGTTGACGGTAATTAATTGGCACTGATTGATTACCATCAGCCTGATGCTTGCAACACTTTAACTAAAATGTTGCCAACCCAAAAAAAAATAACACCACATTTTCTGTTGGGGTAGCTATCTCTGGGATAGGATAATGTTTCTTTAAAAAAGCATCCAATTAGAAACATAAGTACAACACAATATGTATCTATTTACCTGTGGTTCTGTAAAGCCTTCAGAGATCCCAGTTTGGTTTTCTCACTTATTTATCTCATCTTTACTCTACTTAATACTCACAAGGTATGAACTATTTTTCTTTTCCAGATTAAAACATGCAAAATCTGAGAGTTCTCCATATCAAAATAATACAAGTTTTACTGATATACCACGAAATACACAAGTACAGAAAACAAGCCAAGTGGAAAACCGACAAGCCAAGTCCCGTTTCAAAAAAGGTGCTATTGTCACAACCGCAGTCCAGACAAAGAAATCTAATGCCAAAGCAACTATTATATCAGACAACTCTGACTCAGATAATTCTATTCGATCCACAAAGAAAACAAAAAAGAAAACTAAAACCACAAAAGCTAAGTTTTGTAAGACTATTTCTGAGAATAAATTGAAAATTTAATTATTTTGTCTTTTATATGCCATCAATATTATAGATGTTGTCCAGCAAGAAAATTTTTATAATAAGAAAGTTGAATCCTAGAACTTGCTGACATCTCCACCTACCAGGCCCAATTGTGAATCCAAACTATTCAAAAACCACTCAGACAAGAAATAAAGATATAGATAATATAAGATTTTTTTAATTGTTAAGAAATAAAAATAAGAGATAATGCTGAATATTTATATATATTTTTACCTATATTTTTTCACATATATATTTTTTTAAATAAGACCATAGATTTTTTCAACCTGACACATAAAATTTGAAAGAAGATAGATAGTAGATACTATCAAGAAAGGAATTGTTCCATATCTATGACTTGCTATTATTATTAAAATATCATTACAATATATTGTATGACCTTCATCTTATCTGTGTATTAATTTTGATTGTTCTCTTAACATTATGTAAACCACATGTGTGATAAAAACATTCAAATGTTTCTTAAGAATTGCTTGAAAGATATTTAAATGTACTTTATCATCAGCCTATTGCAGTCCATTGTGAAACATAGGCATATGATACAGTTAAGATTCTTTTACAGTGTTCAGCTGCTTTCAGTAACTCTGCATATATTATCTCAACCTAACCTGGTAAATTCTACACTATGTTTTCTAATATGGTTGTCGACTCAAGAA
Source organism: Trisateles emortualis (assembly GCA_947095525.1). Classification (NCBI taxonomy): domain Eukaryota; kingdom Metazoa; phylum Arthropoda; class Insecta; order Lepidoptera; family Erebidae; genus Trisateles; species Trisateles emortualis. The sequence goes on along the minus strand of OX352736.1, from coordinate 7,088,590 downwards.
CATATAACACAGGTGCTGCTTTATGATTCATGATTTGATCGCTCTTTTAAAAGGAAAAGCAATACAATCTTTTTATATATGTATTATCAACAATATTGGTGCTTGAACATTGCCCAGCAATTTGGACTGTTAAGGACATAAATTCTAACATCAAAATCTTATGACTTCATAGTGTCACTATTCCCGTAGATCATGTATAACCTTGAGTTTTTATACCATATTGTGATTTAATGAATCCATCAATCAGCCTTTCACAGTCCACTGCTGGACATAGCCTATCCTAACACGCGCCACAGCACACAGCCCTCTGCCTTCCGCATCCAGTCCGCCCTAGTCACTTTTTTAGGTCACTGAGACATACTGGATATAATATTGTGTTTATTTATTATATAAGCATACTTTGAGTGTCAACTTTGCTAGTATTTATGTACAAACTAAATAACATTTCACTATTCCTTTACCAAAACAATGATAATAAAATCCTCTAAAAATATGTCATTCATCTCAAAGTTTGAAATTACTATGCAACATTTATAAAATATATTGCAGACAGCTAATAGTCCAGTTACAGTATGTATAATGCTATATTATCGAGCACATTATTTAATTTAGAACTTTTACATTAGATTCATTAAACTGTTAGCTAACTCAAAATAAGTATGTTTAAAAAAAAAACATTCTATTAAAAAAAACAAGTAAACCTTAGTATTATGAAACGAGTATAGGTACTCAAGGTCACAAACACTCGATACAAAAGTTTACCCTAGTCAATCAACACTGAACACTGAAGGGAGTTGTGCAAAAATTTTCATTCATGATTCATGTGGCGAACAGTATAATTACCTTATCTTTTTAGAAATAAGAAGATAAATTACTCACTGTATATTATACTCTCCTACAGCACACCAAGTTTCAGCAACACTTTTATTGATAAAATTCAGTATTTTAATTTACTTTTTTAAATTTCTCCAAGTTTACAAGACTGTTCGTTAAAGTTGACAATTTTGACACCCGTCAAATGTCAGATTAGAATTTATGTTGGTTTAAAATTTTATTATCAAATAAGGCAAAGATAAAACCATTGGATAAAAAAATACTTTTAGAGCTAAACGTATTTTACTGAAAGCAAAATAAGCAATAATATATTATTTATCATTAACAGACTGGGCACACTTTCACTGTAATATTACCAGTGAAAGAGTGGTTTTCGTTCTATTCTAATTCTAGTGAGAAGTGGCTTTTTAACTTTCTAATATTTCTCACTGTTTGCTTTTTAAGCTATTTCAAAATATTATAAGGTATTTTCTTCCGCTGGGACTAGAGCCCATTAGTTCACTTAAACTAAATACTTTGTTAATATTTCAATCAATAAAATTAGATAAGATAAATGTTTAAATTTATTTATTAAACAGGTTGGTAAGTTAAACATAGAACTAGCAAAAATATTAACAAACATTTGTAAGCCAACTTGTTTGTGTTAAATTTGAAGATGCAGAACAAAACGAATTACTCACAGGAGTATTAGCAGAAAAAGCTAGAATTCTTAGTTCTCCTGCATCTGAAAACTGAAGAGCGTTACTGACTCGGGCAGCTCCCGATGATATGTAACCAGGAATTTGCGGGTCTCCGGTAATTGGATTAAAAGTACCACATCTTGATTTTGCCAATATACAGGAAGTTACATTTTTATAAAATTTTGCATTGTCTGCGTCTACAGTTATATTAATGCCGGTCCTTGCTTCTCTAGTACATTGTATAATCTGCAAACATAAAGTTATATTTTTGAGCAGTATTATTCTAATTATTAAAATAATCTGCTCTATTAAATGCAACAGTTCGGATGGAAGTTTGTAAGGAGGTAGTTACCAAATTCTGAGAATTAGCACTTCTGAGACAGCGTACAAAATCACAATAACCCATGAAACAACCAGAGGGTTGTACATTTAACGCTGAAGTGGCCAATGCCTGAAAAATAAAATAATACAAGTGTTTAAGTCAGTCGTTTCCCATAGCAATTCTGTATTATTTAATAAGTTATTGCCAATGTAATAAACCTACCATAAGAGCTGTAGCACAGGCTGCATAATTGCCTGTAAAATATTGGACTGCACAAACGCTAAGCGCATTTAATTCTTGAGGTCCCTGTGGATTTATAAAAAAACGTATAGGTAGGTATACCAGTCATAGTAATAATTTTTTTTTTTCGTACAATGATGTACCTACTCACCTCGGACATTGAAGTTACCCCTGAAAAGCAAGTTATGCATGAATCTCTTAGCGTCACATTGGTTGGTTGTGATGTGCTACACACAAGGTTTAATAAATTTTGAAGTTGCGCACTGTAAATTAATAAATACAGTTAGGAAACGTGTACATGAGTCATGAAATTATAAAAAATACCAAAGGCTCTCACCCGTTTGATGGACATAGTGCAGCCAGTTTTTGGGTTTTCCATTGTAGAATTTTATTTTTCACGTCACTAAAGTCGAAGACTCCATTAGGGGCTACTCCAATCTGTTAAGCAAAATATTAGCTTACAATACAATTTTTATATAATGGAATGTATTATGTACTTATCTTTAAAATATGTATAGACTCACACCTCACTAAAATTGAGCAAATTCTGGTTCTTCCACTGTAAAATATTTTTTTGAACTTCATTAAAATCAAGTAAGGTACTATTTGACCCGATCTGTTGGACGAACGTAAACCGTTATAATGCGTCATTGTTTTAATGGATTTTTATAAATTTATAAAAATCCATTAAAACAATGACGCATTATAACGGTTTACGTTCGTCCAACAAGTAAAATATTTTTTTGAACTTCATTAAAATCAAGTAAGGTACTATTTGACCCGATCTGTTGGACGAACGTAAACCGTTATAATGCGTCATTGTTTTAATGGATTTTTATAAATTTATAAACAATACAGTTACATAAATATAAGTGACGCTTTGAAGAATACTTACAAATAACACTAATAAAATACAAGACTTAATATTGAACATATCTTTGAAATAATTAATACTATTTAACGCTATAAAATATTTAATAGGAATAATAACTAGTTATCTAGCAGGTCGAAGCATGTTAAAAAACGGTAGAAATCATTATAATGTATGACAGTATTACACCTCATACAAATATTTATATACTCTGAAACACATTAAATATTTGCTATTATGCATTTTCATTGTAGAATTTATCCTTTCATGTTCAAGTACCGTGAAGCATCGAAAGTGTTAATAACGTCAAATACAAAAATATCAGAATAGGTGACACAAATAAAATAATAATGGACAATAAATACATGTTACAAAAACTGAACAGCTCAGTTTGCTAAGGCAATAAATGTTTTTGATAAGTTTTGTTTTTATTTTGATTGATAATTTGGATATATTTTTGCACATATCCTTTCCTTACTAATATTCTAAATGTGAAAGTTTGTGAGTATGGATGGATGGATGGATGTTTGTTACTATTTCACGTAAAAACTACTGAACGGATCTGGATGAAATTTGGCACAGAGATAGATTATGGTCTGGAATAACACTACTTTTTACAGCGATAAACGACATCCACGCGGGCGGAGCCGCGGGCAACAGCTAGTATATATATATATATGATTAAATAAGAAGTGAGTGGGTGATGGTGACACGCTTAGAATTATAGGGCATCACGCCGCTGCCGCTGCTCAAAGGGATAGGCAGAGGTATAGCACGCTGGATATCAAATGTTTCTCCAAATACGTTTAATGTATTTTTTTCCATTTAACACCACAATTTAATTGAGATCTGGCGTGGTCTCCATTTTAGTGAAATTATTTACCTGCATGGCTATTTTGGTCCATGAAAACAAGGAAATTAGAGTTAAGTGAATCTTATGATGAAATCCTTATGGTCACCAAATACCAAATAAAATTTGTATCTATGCCAATCTGAGATGCCAATACCATCCAGCGAAAAAAGAAAGACAAAAAACCTCTCTAAGTCCAAGGATCTTATGTACATGTATGTTGGGCTAACATCATGTGATTTTATACATTTATAAATAAAAATAGTGAAATAAATGTTTTGTAATAGGATGTAAAATGCTGGTTGTGGCTTTTCTTTTCAATGAAGTGCATAATTCTTTGTAAATCAACAAATACATCTCTTGTTTACACAAGGGGGACAATAGTAATAATATATGTTTATTTCTCTCAAAGGTTACAAAATATTAATTTCATAAGTCGTGCACATCCCATCCCACTTGGGTTTAGTTAGGTTCCTCGGCTATGTCACAGAGTATCACAGATATACTCAATTCTTTTAATCATTCATTCTACAGCAATACAACACTAGACTCAAGTCCATTCAACTTAATCGATTAGTTCACTGAACTGAATTAATTCTTGTGACTGACTGATGAAACTTGTGACTGTGATCAGAACAATTTTTTTGTCCAATTAATTATTATATTATTTTCTTTTTGTTTTATGATGATTGAAGGACGTGCAAATGTAAGTAAAAACTGATATTTTATACCAAAAGACCTTATTATGTCATATATACATTGTACAATAGATAAATCCATAATAACCTGTTTTCAGGAACTACCCGATTTTCAAGTCTTTCAGACTGTAATAAAATACTGCCTGATCATAATTGTCGTACCGGTGCTTTCGTTCTTCACTTCAAAGATTGTCTTATTTGATGGAATTCTTCGATTAGAGCCAGTTACGAGCAGCGTTTACTCCGCAGTAGTTGCGGTCGTCGTGCTACACGTTACGTTAGGTCTTTATATCTACAGAGCCTATAGTGAAGTTGACAAACCTTCTAAACCCGTTAAAAAGGATTAATCACTACATTCAATCTACTTCTTACAAAATGGACAACTTATATATGAAAGGTGAATTGCTGCAAGTACAAACTAAGGACAGTGATATATTCGAGGGCCAGTTTTATGGCATAACTAAAGATAAATCTAGAATATCGCTGTCCAATGTTAAAGAACTACCGTTAGGAAGACCAGGTGATGGAGTATTGCATTTCTATGACTCTGAAATAACAAACATTGTCAAAAAAGAAGGGACGAATGACATGAAGCATTTAAAAATAACAGAAAAAGAATGTGAAGAAATGATAAAAATCTCTAAGAAATATATTTATATCAACCAAGTTGACAAAATCTACCATGATGCTCTAAAAGATTTATACGAGTATAATTATATTGGTGTGAGTACAGATGGTGCAAGTATGGGAAGAAAATGTAAAATGCCATTTTTAGTCCTGTCTACACCCCAACAGATATATATATTTGATACTCAAGTTATGCAGTTCCATGCATTTGATGGGGGGTTAAAGGATCTTCTAGAATCTGAATCCCCAAAGAAAATAATCCACGATTCAAGAAAAATATCGGATTGTCTTTATCACAAGCATAATACCAAGTTGAAATCTGTATTTGATACTCAGGTAATAGATAAAAAGTTATTTGAAAATAAATAATTATATATTTTATGTTCTAGTGGTACCAAAAAGTTTGATTGCTTTTAGGTTGGTGATCTTCTCATCACAAGAAACAAAAAAGGTTGTCTACCAACTAAGGTCAAAAGTTTGTCTGAATGTCTTAATCTTTACCTTGGTCTACAAATGTCAGCTATTAATGAAAAAGTAAGATTTTCCCTTTTTTTAGATTTAGACAATTAATACCTACTAACCACGACCTGGTAAAGGTTGCGGGCAACCGATGGGCGAGGTCGGCTCAGGATCGAGAGTTGTGGAAAACCTTGGGGGAGGCCTATGTCCAGCAGTGGACGTCTTTTGGCTGAGATGATGATGATGATGAACCAGCTCATGGCCTGGATTGAAGTTTTTTTTCTACTATGCATTATTATAGGATTCAGTACAGTTCTGTTCAGGGAGAGAGGATCTAAAATTACCCACATAAGTACCACATAGGTACACAGTAAATCTAGGTTTACTGGATCTTCTAGCATTATCCATAACATAAATTATAATTTATAAGAAGATTAATACCAAAAGGCATACTGGATAAAAATAAGGCCAATATTTTATACCGTCCACTCATATAAAAATATCTAAAACAACAGTCTTCATTTGTCTTATGTATTTAATTTTTTTGCATGTTTTATGTGTATAGGTAGTAAAATGTATATATGTGAATTACCTATATTAATAAACTAGTGGACCTGGCAGACGTCGTCCTGCCTGAAAAAGCTGAAATACTGACAGCAGCGCCACCTACCGGGTCCAATTGTGAATCTAAATCATCCAGGGCCCTACCGGAACACACACCAAAATTTCATCAAAATATATATATAAAGATTTGGGTACAAATATTGTATATTATGAGACATGGATGTTTTTAAACTTGATTTTGCACCTTAATCGTTTTGCAACTTTAAGGTTTTGAGAGCAACCATTTTTATGGAACTTCAATTTTATTTATGAGCTTAATTTTTTACAGATCGATTTTGTCCAGTGTACAGAGCGTCCATTACCAACTGCAATTAAGGAGACTCTTGCTAGCAATATAGCTTTTCTGCATCGCTTATCAGAAATGATCAATGAAGAAATGCTGCTACCATTTGTGCGAGGAGTTAAATGCTTTGTGGAAAATTTGAGTGTCTGCGATGACTTCAAAGCTTGGCAACTGGGCGGCAAACAAGATCAGGTGCCAAAGGAATTTAAAAGTGCAATTGAGTATTAAAAATTCTATTAAAACAGACATTCCAACATATTTCTGATTAAAAGTAGAATGTGACTAACCAATATTTTGATTCTGTCAAAAAGATAGGTTTAACATACATAATTATCATAACGCCGTACTACCATTGGGGTAGAGACTATGATATGCCAAATTTCTTCAATTTAAACACTTTTTGGTTACTCTACATTCATCAACCTCTAAGCACATACATATGTCGATTCTGGTAAACTGTCGGTTTTAAAGTTCTGCCTGACATAAACATAAACCACCATAGTTTTTATATTTACACAATAGATAAAAGGTTGAGGTATAAACATAGAACAAGAGATTGCTCTTTTTAAAAATTAAGGCCTGTCTAATTTGAAATGACGTAATACATCAGGGTTGTACAAAACTGAGGTTCAGTAGTTGAAGTTAGTGACAAGAAGTCATTTGGTTTTAGCTATAAAACCCAATTTTGGTTAGTCACTAGTATAGATTAGATTTTTTTTTCTTTTCTGGCACCTATTGGTTTCATGCTTATTTTGGCTTTAGTCTTTATAACCAGATTATAATATTTTAGTGGATTGAAATTTATTGATAAGGAAAAGTACTTATTCTGCTTTATTATAATAACAGCTTGTTTGATGTATCTGTAATCACATGATTGAAGTGTCTATGTAACTTAAAATAAGGTTTATTTTTGTATTTATCTTATGTCTAAGATAAAGCTTTTCACTTTTGATATTTAAGAAGTGTATTATCTGTATGTTGAATACGGTCTAAGAGAGATTACACAGTATGACTTTTCGCAAAGTCAAACTGTGTAATCTCTCTTAGACTGTATTAGTTTGGTCATTGTTCTCCACAACTCCATGTTGATATCGCGAATTTTGCGTGACAGTGGTTAGTTACTCTGTGGTACCTACTGCTTCGATACACTTGCGATTTCGGAGCGTTTCAGACTATCGGCCGATAGAGGTGGATCAAGTTCTCAATCAGTATGAAGATGAATGTAAGTGTGCATAATGTAAGAATTGAATTTTCGTACTAATTTTGCAATTGATTAAATTATCGGCCAATTCAGTCAGTCGTTTGCGGTGGGTCTGAAGGTTAACAGCTACTGTATCGCGTTACCATAGCAACTATATCGTTTTTGTACAATTTGTATCGCATTTAAATCGATGCAAATAGTCGGAGTGTGTAAAGGTTGTAATATATGAAATAAATGTTTTTCATCATATCTTGTAAGTAATTTAAAAAACTATGTATTTATCTTTGAAGTAAGATTGAAAAATATTTTGAGAGGATGGTTTACAAACATGGATTGATACTATGAGATGTGTTAGTATTTAAATAATCGTTTTCAAGAAACCAGCTTTTGTGTAGTCTAAGCCAAGCTTTTAATAAAACCTATATGTGCTTGAATGTTGGTCTATTATTTTGTTATTTCCCCTTTTGAATATATTTGTGCTATCTGAACTGGTTTATGTTATAAAGCCCTTTTTATCTCAATTTGTGGAAGAATCTTTCGAATGGTACGGTCTGAGCCTCTAGACAAATGGCAAAAGCGGTAGTCGAATCAAAGTCAAACAAACAAATGTATGAGATTTGACGTAAGTCTACGCTATGTCGTAAACTTACGTCAAATCCCATACATTTGCTTTTTTGACTTTTCCATTCGTCTATCGCTTATGCCACTTGTCTAAAGGCTGTCTGGTATATCCGACAAACGCCATTTGGTAGATAAAATAATAATTCTTAGTCGTGGCCTGGGACGTTGCTGTCGTGGCGACATTGGCGTTTGAAAGGCTAATGCTTGACTTACACGACACGAGTTTTAAAAGGCTGTGGCTAACCACACTTGAAGGAAATTCCGTCGTCGATCTTACGCAGCGGAACAATGACCCGCTGTCGGCCTAATCCGGTTGGTAGTCTGTCCGTTATTAGGTAGTCATTTATATGCAATGGACTAATTCAAACTAAAGTCAAGTGTGGCTAAGGAGGCTAAGAGTCAACTGAAAACCTCTTAATCGTCCTCAAGTAAAGAATTATTTGATTGCACGGTTCGTTCAGTGCCAGTGGTTACCCCGCCATTTACTACTGCGCGGGATGTTGTGGGTTCGATTCCCACATGGGACAAAAATTCGTGAGATCCATAAATGGTTTTCCCGAGTCTGGGTGTACTTTGTGTCCGTTATTTGTATGTTTGTAAAGTTCTCACACACACACACACATATTATATCCCCAAAAAACACAGTACCTTTAACAAAAATGAGCTTTACTAGGTTCCTATAGTAATGTAAACAAGTAAAACAATAGATTTATTTGAAAATACGTATAATAAACTCTTAACATAATTAACAGCATTTAACAACTTCTAAGAGGCCTCTCTTAGAAATAGGTTGGGGTAGAACGCCAGCCCTTCAATGGATTCATCTCGGCAAGCCATGCCGAGGCGCTCAGTCGTGAACAGACGTTCGCGGGCTAACAGGACGGACATATTTGCGAGTTGCGATAATTTCACTGGAGTAAGGTAACCATTTTCTTCAAGCTGGAACAAAGTTGAATATTAGAAGTAGTCTACGAACCGATGAATAAAAGCGCAGATAAGATATGTTATCACTATACAAGCGACCAAGCCCTGTCTGGGAACGACCTACATGTCAGAAAACACAGCCAAATAAATAGTGGTGTAGTTTGTGTTTCTCTGTGCGTGAGTACCTACAAGTATCAATGCTCATTTAGAACAGTATTTTTAGAGAATCGTGTGTTTGTCCATTAATACATCGTTTTTTTTTGGGTCGGCAACACACGAATGATATTATACCAGGCAAACATCTAGACAAATTGCGCAGAAAGCGTTTGTGGGTCCGTTTGGTGTGTGCGGGCCGCGAGGGGCGGAGCGCTACAATAAACCAATCACAGGATTGAAGGATTCGCGTCATTCGTTACTACTGTTTTACTATGCACCTTGCAATTGGACCAAGTATAAAACATGCGCAAACTAGGCCGACTACCTTCTCTGTTCAAGATCTCTGCCGGGCATTATACCTTGCACACTGCGCAAAATGCAAGCGTCCATAGGCTATTGTAATTACTTTCGATCAGGAGGTCTTTCTTTTTTTTCATTTCATTTTTTAAAAGATAACTCCCGCAATAGAGAACAGGCTCTGTGTCGCGGGGGACTTTACAAACATACAATTAACGGACACAAATTACACCCAGACTCAAAATAACTTTTTGTGGGTCACACAAAGTTTTGTCCTATGTGGGAATCGAACCCACAACCTCGTGCACAGCAGGCGCATACTGCGACCACTGGACCACCAAGGCAGTCGGTCTGTATTCTTGTTTGACACCTAGCTAGAATAAAACCTTATTTGTAAATAAAAAAGAAAAAAAAGGCTGTATACCAGTTCACTAGTAGTTCTGGCAACTTCTTCATCTCTATGACTATTTAATTGGAGTACACAAGCACCACTTGGAAACTTTCTAAGTGACATTGGAGCATTGATGGTCTGCAATAATCTGTAACAAAGTATCATAATTATTTAGTGGTGATAAATAAAATAAATAAAAGGGATAGAAAAGGGTATAATTATTTTATTCTTATGTTCATATTATGGCTCGCCTGATGGTAAGCAGTTACCAAATCAAATCTTTTTTAAACAATAACATACAAAATCAAAGAATACCCATAATATTATTATGGGTATTCTTTGATTTTGTATGTTATTGTTTTAGTATTGTTGACAGGGGTGTTGCCAGCCTTATAAAGCCGGAAGGTAATTTAATACAAATAAAGTCAGAAAGGTCAGGTAAGTAAGTACACTAAGGGCTTTTGGAATCTAGGTGTGTTGAATGTGAAATGTTATTTATGTATCTATTAGAATTGACTAAGGTGGATTTTTGTTTTATAATGCGGCAAATTAGTACAAGCAACAACATAAGTAGTTACTTAGGTAACTATGAGTAAATTTATTAAACTATGAGCGGTTCTTCAAGAAAGGAGTTATAAGGTTTTTAAAGCGTCGGCAACACATGAGTGACACCCCTAGTGTTGCAAACGTCCATAGGCTATGGTAACTGCTTACCGTCAGGCTGGCCGTTTGCTTGTTTGCCACCTTGGTAGTATATTTAAAAAAATGTTATAGATACTAACTTGCAAGCATTTAAAAGATCTTCGGGTGAAATGAGTTCCAAACCTCTAGCTCTATTGACTCTACACCACACATCAGCTAGAGACATTATTCCACCACAGTCCTGTAACAGAAAAAAATAAGCAATCGGTTATCTATTAATATACTTTTTAATTAAAAACAAATGTCTTTCAGATTAGGTAAGTATGTATTACACAGAGGGTTTAGTGGATCTGTATAGCCCCTTAGCATACGAGACAATGGCGGAATACAGAAAATCATTTATGTAAATTTTCTTAGCTTTTTCGTGTGAGGTCTGAGTAGACGAGTCGGAAGTCTCTCTCCCCACTTATTTAAGCCCATGGGCAAATGTATTTATAAAAATAGTAATTGCTTACCATCAGCACTGCAACCATCATATCAGATATTTGCTGAGCAAGTCCTAGATGATAATCAGAATCTGATCTAAATGCATCTCTAGTTACTGGATCATCTATACCTAAACTCATGAGGTAGGACTTAAATCTTATTGTATCGTCTTCAGATATGTCACCTTGTTTTTCCTGTAAACCAAAATATAATTATATCATCTATACGACAGCTCTCCAAAATGACAAACCTATGGTTGCCATTTGTTGTAAGGTTGTCAGCCAGTTTAACATATAAGAAGTTGTCATTATGAGAAGCAGACCTTTTAAGAATTTATCGTTGTTAGAAATCTACATTAAGAGCGCTTAATGTAGATGACATGTATAACTATGACCTGTGCTTGTGCGTGCATTCGTCAGGTCAGTATATAGCCTATGACACACACAAATAATATGGCTTTCTATTGGTAAAAGAATTTTCAAAATTGGTTCAGTAGGATCCAGAGATTTCCCCTTACAACCTCACAAACTTTACCTCTTTATAATATGAGTATAGATTCGAATAATGACAGCTCTTCATAATTTCACAATTAAAGTAGATCATGATAATAAGTTATTATTAAAGTAACCATACACACCCTAATTTTTGTAGATATATTTTTGGAAATGGCAACCATATCTTTTGCTTTCTCCATTAGCTTCCTCAAGTCCTGGAAAGCTACAGTAATACTTTCATCAGTTTGTCTATGTTGTTCCTCTATGCTTCTCTCTATGCCAACTATACCCGACCTTATTTTAGAATTGACAGGTTGAAGTGATTTAGATGTTTTTGGGCTGTTTGAACCAATAGAACTAATAGAAGATACAACAGGAGGTAGCCTCTCCCAAGACTTAGAAGCCACAGCATTGTTGATAGCTTTGAAAAAGTCTTGATCTATACCATCTTTAAATGAAAACTTAATAAAATGGTATGGGCTGACAACAGCAGGGCCTGGTCTTTTACCTGAAAATGGAAATGTAACAATTAGTTGCGAGTAGCAAAGAATGACATGTGAAAGTATTTTAGAAGTACTTAATAAACACACACACAGCCATCTGATCCCAAAGTAGGCTGAGTCTGTACTACGACAGACCTACTGGTAAACATCCTGACTAATATTATAAATGTGAAAGTTTGTGAGTAAGGATGGATGGATGTTTGTTACTCTTTCACATAAAAACTTCTGAATGGATCTGGATGAAATTTGGCACAGAGATAGATTATGGTCTGGAATAACACAAAGGCTACTTTTTACAGCAATAACCGACATCCAGGCAGGTGGAGCGCCTGGCAACAGCTAGTACTTATATATTTCTAAATATAGGTACCTAACTTACACCCAACCCATATACAAGACAAACTATCATGCTCATCACACAAATATTTGTCTCTGCCCGCTACCCGCTAACATCATGGGTATAGATCAACAGGCCTTTTTCTTATTAACTAGGTATAAACTTTATTATACTAGCAACATGCTAATTGTCTTACACACGTTTTGCAACACTAACAGCTAGAATATTCAAGTACCTAGATAAAAATATATTACCTGGAAGTGCAGGCCCCAAATGTAATATAATTCTTTTAGGCCCACCAAAGCCAAATACCCCACCATTTTCCTCTTCTATGCAGAAAACGTAATATAAATAAAGTGATAGGCAAACAAGTCCCTTAGGTATATCGCCTGGTTTGCCCCATAAAATCCTATGACTAGTCAATACAACTTCACCATCAGTGTACTGCGTCTAAAAACAAGAGAGTGAATACTTTATCCAGATTCATAGCCATGAAAACAGAGTAAATTTTTAGCAGAATCTAAGTCAATAAAAAGCATAAATACAAAAATAAACAACCTTATCATCACCATCATAAATCTTAACATTTTTATCACGTTTGAGGTATTCCTCGCCTTCAAATAAACGCGCCTCTATGTACTCAAATCTATCCATTTTATTAAAATTTCATTTATAAAGCTTTGCGGAAAAGTTTTAATGTTTAAAATAGTACGTATAATAAATTATTTCTTTTTGGGATGACAGATGATCTCAACAAATATTGACAGTCTGCCTGACACTGTGACACATCTGTTTGAGTTGAAAGTTGAACATTCTAAATAGTGACTACCAGTTTGAATCGACTAATAGGTTATTATTATTATTTTTTACTATCAAGATCTATCTATCGCCTTTGTACATGATATTATTAATACCTATGTAACACTATCTGTATTTATCTTGTGTACATTAAAGAATTAAAGAATCAAGGTTATAAAACAATATTAATACTCATAATACTCATTTATTCATAAGGACCACTTACACGTCAAAATATTGGTACACAGTGGGTAATATAATAATAGATAGTAGATAAAAGTGCGGCAGCTTTATTTGAATAAATTGGCAGATTCATTTCATTAGTCTAGTATAAATATATATTTCTAGTATAATAATATATATATTATAATTGAATATTTTTTTACATATGTATGTATTTTTATGTAAGTATGTTTATGTATATTTGTTGTTATTCCATGTATCATGTTACAAGAACTTTAGTTATTCTTTTTAACCTTTTATACTTCTAATGCACCTACTTTGTATATCTCTGCATCACCTTTAAAGGTAGACTGGTAGAGAATGCCTTTGGCATTAAGTCCGCCTATGTACATTTTTTTATGTGAAGTTTTTTAAATAAATAAATAAAAGTACAACTAAAGAACTTAAAATAAACATATTGACTATCCCATACTATAATTTTAATGTCATTCTTGTTGTATTATCATCATCATCTTCTCAGCCAAAAGACGTCCACTGCTGGTCATAGGCCTCCCCCAAGGTTTTCCACAGCTCTCGATCCTGAGCCGACCTTGTCCATCGGTTGCCCGCAACCTTTACCAGGTCGTCGGTCCACCTTGTTGGAGGCCTGCCCACGCTTCGTCTTCCAGTTCGTGGTCGCCACTCTAGAACCTTTCTGCCCCAACGGCCATCAGTTCTGCGAGCTGTGTTGTTGTATTATAATATAGAAAAATAAAGATAAAAATTGGTAGGTAAGTTAATGTCGAGTCAAAAATAAAATAATAATAATCAAATTCAATAAATACTAAGAAAATAACTTCTATAATAATAATTGAATGACAATACAATTTCATAATAGATGTCAGTTTATACAGTAATGACAATAATTCACGATTTCATTTCTATTAATTCATCAAATTAGTAAAATGTTTGCTCTACAAGCCAGCGTTTGAGCCGGCTTTTAAAACTATTCAGGCTAGAAGTATATAATATTAAATACCTACAATAAATGGGATTTAATAGTTTTTAGTTAATACGTTATCCAACGTATTTCCTCTGTGAAAGAAATGAAAGTTAGTGAACATTAGTATGATAACTATTTTTTATAGAAATAGAATATTTACACGTTTTAAATGAAATGAAAAAAATCCAACTAGGAGGATTCAGACGATTAATCTAAAAAGACTGCCACAGTTGTTCAATCAATTCACATTGTTTGCATCGTTTTTTATTTTATCTTATCTTTTAATATACCTACGCCAACTGAGAGAAATAACTTTACAACTGCTAAAATATTTATAACTTTGGTAAATTAGCGTAGCTGGCGTGCATTATCCTTACTTTACTCTATTCTGACCTCTCCCAATGCAGCCACATATTTAACTCCCCATTTCCAATATCTTTGTAGCACCCATAACAAAACTTGCGTCCATCTAACAATCTCCTTCTTCTTTGTCCTTTTCATAACTCAAGTCTCGTTCATTCTTCGTTCCATATTCAATCTATTCTTCTCTTGAATGCACTCCCTCTCGAAATCAGGAATGCTCCACTAACCGTGATACCTTCAAAGCTAAAGTTCGTCAGCTTTATAGCAAATATTTAGCAGAATCTCAACAACGTATATACCTAATGTATACATTTAAATATGTATTATATTATAATAATATATATATTTCTAGCGTGGATGTCGGTTATAGCTGTAAAAAGTAGCCTTTGTGTTATTCCAGACCATAATCTATCTCTGTGCCAAATTTCATCCAGATCCGTTTAGTAGTTTTTACGTGAAAGAGTAATAAACATCCATCCATTCTTACAAACTTTCACATTTATAATATTAGTAAGGATTAGTAAGGATAAGGACCTACATATATTTATGTAAACTATTTATATAATGTAGGTATGTAAAGTTAATTATTTTATAATATAATGTGTTTTATATGTTAATATTTAATAATCTTCCATTTTATGAAGTACCTATATGGTTATTTAACCCCTATAGTCTATTTCACATAGCAAGGGTACTATGACGTTTAACATAATATAAAGATAAATATCAATGAAAATGATAGACGATAAATTGAAACCTGTCAATTGAATACTCTAGTCCTTGATCATTCAGTTAGCCAATTGGTTAGAGATTGATACAATCATTCTCTTTAATTTTATCGTAAAATGTTAAACGTCACAGTACCCATGATATGTGAAATAGACTATAGGTAACTAGGTAGGTGCATTTGCACCACCTAGTTTTCTCTCTGTATCACCCAAAAGTTGAAGGTAGAGAATACCAGAGGCATTCTCTACCTTTGTACGCAATTTATGTGCGAATTTTTTTAAATAAATAAATACTGGTAAATGTCATAATGACAGCACTAAATATCTATTCTACATGGGTAAGTTTACACTTTACACTAGCCTTTTTCAGAGTCAAATAGAGTCGACTAAAAACAAATCGATACCAAGATAAATTGCATAAAAATGCAGCACTATCTGTCATGAGCGTCAAAAATGTGTTCCAGAATTGCCTTTTCCAAGTACTTGACCTTCAACCGAGTGAGTCAGAGTATAAATACTCTTATTCAAGAGTAAAAGAGATAAAAGTAAACAAATGTACAACGATATCCAAGTACGTCGCATGTTGTATAACCTCCAATGTAAACCCTGTGCAAAAATTACTTGTCCGCTATTTGCTGTTTCTAAAATGAAAGGAACGAAACCGTGAGGCCTGTAATTATTTCTATGCACATAGTCAAGTAGTCAACCACTCTTACTTGGAAGCCTTGAGCGGATACACATTGTGAAGTAGTATAAGTTCTAATATAAATTATGGCAGATAACCAAGAAGCATTGCTTTTAAAAATCAAAGAGCAAGGTGATCTCGTAAGAAAATTGAAAGCTGCAAAAGAATCTAGTGACAAGGTTAGTGTTATATTATTATAAACCATGTATAAGAGTACCATATTGTTAAACTATATTAAAATTGCATCATTATTGTCCAGTAAACCTAAATTCGTTTATATTATAGGGCAAGAGGACTAGTGTTAAGTATGATTTAGCAGCAGTAGATAAACATTTCAGTCAATACAGTTACATTTGTCGATTTACACCTTGTTACTGTGACATAGACTTGATGAGGAGTCTTAAAAAGTCCAATTTAAGAAAATACAATCATCTGAAGAGGTGGTGGTACCATATGCAGAGTTTCAGTGAGTCTGAAATATCATTATTTCCTAAATTGGAACCTCCCCAAGAATGGCAGAATATGACAGATAATAAACTTGATCAGCAGGTGTGTTGGTGTTCATATTGGCATAGCATCTGTTTTGTAAATAAGCTGTTTATTTAGTAAAGGTTTTTGGTACACCCCTCTGTAAGAAATTGTAGTTGAATCTCTACATTATGGTTATTTCGTCACCACAATTTCTGTTTATACATTATTGGTAAAATTGTTTGCTGTTGCTTTATATGTGTGACATAGTTTTTTTTTGTTTCCGGTTTAAAATTAGTAATGCTGTGGTGACGAGATGTCATATTATTTGAAAATTTGAAGAGCTAAGATTAGTCAAGCATGTCTTACAAATTGTTAAGGTTGTTAAAGAGTCATCCAACTGTGATGCGATTGCACAACTCAGTACTCAACATCAATTTCACTAAATATATTGCAACATCATCTCAGTGCAAGGTACTGGCCTACTTACTGCTTACTTTTTGTTTTAATTACCTACCTTTGTTTAGTTAGCATTCTTGAGGTTTCCTTTGCCTTTTATTGGAGCAATGTATTTTGATGTTATACACTGTATTTATAGTTTTTATAGTTATGCATGGAAGGATATAAGTTAAGAGGTATTTGAAGTAATTTCAAGCACAGTAATTTATTTTTTCCACTGACTATTTTATAAACTTACAAAGGATGTAATTTGTGTTAAGTAAAAATAAACTGTTCTATTTTTGAATATTTTTTTAATAATATTATCTTTTCTTTTTAGATACAAGAGGAAATAGGAAAATTGCTATCATTAAAAGCACAGATAACCACTGCAGAAGATGCTGCTCCTCAAAAGTTTACCCTTAAGACAGCTAAGGGCACCAGAGATTATAATCCACAGCAGATGTCCATAAGAAATGGTGTACTTGAGAAAATTATAGCAGTCTTCAAGAGACATGGTGCAGAATGTATTGACACTCCTGTGTTTGAATTAAAGGTTTAATATTAATATGTTTTATGAATGTAGAGGAAGGTGATAACTTGTTGATTGGTCTACTGCTGGTCATAAGTCTCTTCTCCTCTATCAAGATAGCAGAAAGGGTTTAATACATTTATGTTGCCCTAATGCTGGTTGGTTCTTGTAGTCTTTGCCAAACCAAATGGGAGGCAGGAGTGATTTTATGTCATAAAGTATAGTGTTATAAAATAGGCTTCATCAAATCACTTGGTGGATGTGCAATGGTGGTGTGAATTACTGCCGTGTGAACTACCCAAGTAATCCCCTAGGCCCTTAAGAAGAATATTTAGAAAAGAAATATCAGTTTTTTGATATGTTACATTATGACATGTTTTCTTTCTGTTTCTATTTAACAATAATTCTATTGTTATTGGCACTCAATCTCAGCCAAAAGATGTCTACTGCTGGACATAGGCCTCCCCAAGACTTTCAACAGTACTGTGTCCTGAGCTGACCTTGTCCATTGGTTACCAGCAACCTTTACTAGGTCATCAGTCCACTTTTTTTTGACTGACTACCACTTTTCTGCCCTAATGCCCACCTGGTTTGTGAGCCTGCATTTAATTGAGGCAATTCTTCGAGCTATGTCAATCACTTTGGTTCTTCTCATTATTGGCTAAGGTATGGCAGCAGTATACAGCGTTTCCGGCACCCGGACGCTGTCACTGGAGTGGAGCCCGCACAGCCGCTGGGTGGACCACTGACGTCATATCAGGTTCCGGTGGTCCACCCGTGAAGGCGGGTGTAGGTGCACACGGGGGTTTTAGTCGGTATGCCGGCCGCCTACCTTTAGGCCGGAGAGTCCGACATATCCGCTTCGCTTCCCCGAGCAGGCCGGTGTGCATAAAGCATTTCCCCTCTACAAAAAAAAAAAACCACACTGATGAATGTAATTTGCGTTAAAGGTGGTCTTTACAATTACTACAGCTAATTATTGGCTAATTAGCTGTACTAATTGTAGAGGTTGAAGGTTATAGGATGTTTATAATTAGGCCATGACCTCAAGGGCGTATTGGAGCAAAAATTCAAGTCTAACTCATGTTTAACTTGAATTTGTTGAACCATGGGAAAAACATATATTTTTCTAAAATTTATTAGCACACTGGGCTAGACATAATGATAGCTAAAATACTGAAAGAAAATTTTATCTTTATTTTGTATTACAGGAAGTGTTAACAGGAAAATATGGAGAAGATTCAAAATTGATCTATGATTTAAAAGACCAAGGTGGTGAAATTTTGTCCCTGAGGTATGACCTAACTGTGCCATTGGCCCGTTATTTGGCGATGAATAAGATAAATACTTTGAAGCGCTATCATATCGCCAAGGTGTACCGACGCGATAACCCTGCGATGACCAAGGGCAGATACAGGGAGTTCTATCAATGCGTAAGTTTTGTTACCATGCTATGTGGTGTACACACGGCAACAAAGTTAGCTGCACAGGGCTGCTATATGAACATTAGAAAACCGTTGTATATATTGCCGTGGAATTAGGTAACGGTGTGCTATTAGACTAAACCTACATATAAAAATATATATCAAACAAATTCATAGATTGGGTTTCCTAAAACAACAAATCTTAATATAGCGGCCCTGTACAGCTAACTCTGTTGCCGACTGTACCTACACCATAATTAATTATAGAATCTTAGCTTAAATAGCAATAGTTTTACTTACTAATATTTGATAGCATTTACTTACTGCCACTAAAAAATTATAAAATATATTTTTTTATATATAGAATACTGTACGAAAAAATAAATCATAGAAATTGCTGTGCACTACACTAGCCCACTCCCAAATAATTGCACATAGTGGCTAACTTATCCTGTACCTACCATCTTATCTACCTAATGAGTATAAAAACCATACCTACTCAGTTGTACAATATATTCATAACATGAGGTTACCTAATTACGTAGTTGGTTGTCAAGGTCAGTGGGTTATGTTTGGCCATAAAAATCACATTTATCATTGATATACAAAAAACCCAAAAGATACACAACCAGCGCCTCAAAACCGGCATAAAAATGCGCATTGTTGCGTATATTTCAAATACTATCGCGTTGTTCGAGTCACTACACTACACTACAAATACAACTTTATGTCATGCATACGGAATGGTTGAATTTGATAATTAATATTTTTTCATTGGCGACAATTTTGAGTGTTTCTTTTATTCGAGAATGTGTATCTTGGGTTGTTATGTATATCAATGCATTTTATTTCTTTTTTCGAAATAATGATTGGTCTGGATGCATACAGTCCAAAAGAGGCTACTAGTGCAAATCTATTAGTATTCTTATGATATAATGATTATACATAAATTAATGAGCAAGTTCCAGTTACAAATTATATACTGTATATTTAAATTTTTATATGCATTAATTTAATATTTAAAGTGCCTTGTTGGTGACCACGAGGTTGCGGGTACGATTCCCGCGTCGAGCCAAATATATATATATATATACTAGCTGTTGCCCGCGGCTCCGCCCACGTGGATGTCGGTTATCGCTGTAAAAAGCCTATAAAGCCTAGCCTATGTGTTATTCCAGACCATAATCTATCTCTGTGCCAAATTTCATCCAGATCCGTTCAGTAGTTTTTACGTGAAAGAGTAACAAACATCTATCCATCCATCCATACTCACAAACTTTCACATTTATATTATTAGTAGGATAAATAGATATTAGTTTTTTCGTAATAATAGACTGTGTGTTACACCCCTCTGCCTTAGAGAACACATAAAGCCGTTAATAGTACGCCTGAACTCCGGTCGTAACAGATTGCCGTCTAATCGGTCTATAAGAGACAGGGAATAAAGTGTGCACCTGTAATTATGCACTATTATGGCCAGTCTCCGAAGCCGCCGTCACCAAAGTTCGGTTAGGAGGACTTTATTGTATTGACTTGGCATTTTATTTTTTCTTATCTTTTGGTTAGTGGCCAACCTGGTGACAGAGTTAGGCCTCTGTCGTAATCTAACAACTGTTAACAACCGGGACTGACTTTCAACGTGACCTGATTCTGACTTTTAGCCACCATTAAACATTAAAATGTTCACAATTTCAGGATTTCGATATAGCAGGCCAATTTGACCCAATGGTACCAGATGCGGAATGCTTGAAGGTAGTGACAGAGATATTGGATTCTCTTGAAATTGGACAGTATGTATTGAAGGTCAATCATAGGAGATTGTTGGATGGTATGTTTGAAGCTTGCGGTGTACCGGCTGATAAGTTCAGATCTACTTGTTCTACTGTTGATAAATTAGATAAGGTGAGACTTTGCATTATATTGTTCCTTGCTACTATGTTTATAAATCGCACGCACAGTGGAAAAATGAATTAAGATGAGGTATGTCTGTTTTGTAATTTTCATCTTATACATGTTGCTATTGAGGTTTGGAATTGGCAAATGGCATTTCTTAAGTTACGCCTTTCTTCCGCTGAGGGTGCGAAATATACACAGTGGTTTAGTTGTGTTCCTGTGCATAGTTATAAGTCTTTTATGCTTATTTGAGCTGTACCTATTTACCCATTTCATTTTGAAAATAAACCTTTATTTGTAACAATTATACAAACAATTATACAAAAAACTAGATCCTACTACACAGGGAATTCATCATGAGATGTTTATGTAAATAATATAAACCATTTTTATTTATTACTAGGGTTCGCCCGCGACTTCGTCCGCGTGGTAATTTGAAATATTTTCCCCGATTTTGCAACATATCTCACTACTGCTCCGCTCCTATTGATCATAGCGTGATGTTATATAGCCTGTAGCCTTCCTGGATAAATGCACTATTCAACAAAAAAAGATTTTTTGTGATCGAACCAGTACTTTCTGAGATTAGCGCGTTCAACCAAACAAGCAAACAAACAAACTCTTCAGCTTTATAATATTAGTAAAAGTTTTTTTTGTACAAACTTTTTTCTTATCCAAGCGTTAGGCTACCTCTTCTTCTTCGTTTCGCTCTTGGCAGAGCGGTCGTGGTCACAATGATTGTTTAAAGTGGAAGAGGCTGGTGTAGCTCGCCTTACGATGAATGTAATGGTAGGATAAAAAAACGTTATTTGTCAGTCATGCCCCAGGAATTGCGAGCATACATGGGCTACTGTACTTTTACTGTCGGGTGGGCCGTAAGCTTGTTGGCCACCTATGCAGTAAAAATTCGTAATATTTTCTGACAATTGATATATTAGCAAGGTTAAACAAAGTTGCTGCTGTTCTAAACACAGCGAATCCTCTCCGTGCCTCTGAAAAAATGTTAAGCTTGCATGTAGGTCCTGCGCCTGATCTCTCTCCAGTCGAGTCGGATTTCTGTCCCATCAGACTATGATAGCAAAGCAATAGAGAGTGGACCTGTTTTTGCTGATCTCCATTGTTGTTGGAATCAAGAGGAATCTATTTGGAGGACTTTTGCCTATTAATTCTTCATAGTGTTGCCTATGAATAAAAATTGCATTTTCAAAATGTAAATAATGTTAGGCGTAAAATATCTCAGGCTGTTTGGAATCAACCGCCATTCAATGATCGATCGATTTATCGATCCATGTAATTTAGGGGACTATTAATAAAATTAAAATAATTTTATTTTTCAGTCACCTTGGGATGAAGTGAGAACTGAAATGATAATCGAGAAGGGCATCACACCAGATGCGGCTGACAGAATAGGCGAATATGTACGTCTTCATGGTGGCGTAGAATTAGCTGATCAACTTCTTAAAGACGAGAAACTATCCAAAACCAAAGCAGCAGTCGAAGGTCTACAGGGTATCAAACTGCTGTTAGAGTATTGTGAACTTTTTGGCATTAAGGATAAGATACTATTTGATTTGAGTCTTGCAAGAGGATTAGACTATTATACTGGTGTTATTTATGAAGCTGTTTTGACGCGTAAGTTCATTACACTTTCTAGAATTAAAAATTAAATCCGGGCACCAAACAAGCGAACACACCCGACGTGGGAGAGGACGGGGACAGGGACGACCTTACAGAAGACCAAAGCCAGATAACTACACTAAGTGATGTAGTTGTGATCTTATGCATGAGTACAGGTCTCCAGTGATGCGTTTGATTTAAAGGAAACATTTTCCTATCCCAGATAACCCGTAACAGAAAACCCTGATGTTAATAATTTAAGGGTCTGCAACGCGCTATTATTGTCCCAGGTATTTTAAGCGTCTATTAGTACGGTAACTGCTTAGCTAGTCCGTATGCTTGTTAACACCTAGATAGTATAAGAAAGATATCATAGCCGCGCAGCTGCCAAAAAAAAAATAGCAATAAAAACTCATGAAAACGAATTTAATAAAGATTTTAAAGTTTGTAAATTGTTCAATATGGCTGTTCACGCCAATCATGTTTCATTATCCAAACAATTTCCTGTTAATATTATTATACACTATTTAGTTCACCTTGGGTTTCCCAATTATACTGATTGATGTATTATTATTAAGAGCAAACGGTGTGTTTCCTTTCAGAGCCAATTAAAATCGGCAATGAAGACCAAACTGTTGGATCTATTGCTGGCGGTGGGAGATACGACAACCTCGTTGGAATGTTTGACTCGAAAAATAAACAGGTAAGGCATTAGTGACGTCATATTCCCTAATCAAATTACCTATTTATCTACCTAGTATTTTTATTAGTAGAGAAGTGTTTTGAAATATCGACCCTTTCCGTAAAAAAAGTCGTAAATCCAAATGTCATACTTTTCGAAAAAAGTAGAAACGAAAACAATAAAAAAGTTTCTTATCATATCTTTATATTCTACTAGCTGCCCGCCCAGACTTTGCCCGGGTTAAACTATTTTCTGTGCGATTTTCTATTTTTTTCCCGTAAGAACCTTCTGCAAAGTATTAAGAAATAAAAAAGAGACGAATGAAATCGGTAAAGTCGTTCTCAAATTATGGCGTAACCAAAGGAAATAGTGATTCATTTTTATAGTACATTCATACAGACGAACATAGAACCTTCTCCATTTTGAAGTCGGTTAAAAAAAAAGAGTTTGAATTTTGTGCTAGTCCTAGCACAAAATTTAAACTCTTAATTCAAACCTTAAAGTTGGATAACAAATTGACAAGAGTAACTCCTTTTAACTTCTTTCTTCAAGAACCGCCAGAAGTCACTTAGATAAACCTAGGCAGAGAACTCATTCCACTATCTGACTGTACGTTATATCTGCTACGTCTTCTTGTAACTGCCTTATTAATCTGGTGGCTGTGGAGCGCGACTGCTGACCTGGTCCTAAATTCGATTTCCAGGTCGGGCTAAATAATATATTTAGTGATTTTATTTAGAAATCCACAATAGATGTCCGAAGTTTGGACATTGGCAGTGTTTATTCCCCCATGCCTCGGAAAGTATATATGTTGAGCCGTCGGTCTGAAACCTGATCTTATTCCAGTCGTGTCGGATTGCCGTCTCGTCGGACTATGAGAGCGAGGGAATGAAGAGTGCAGTTTTATGTCTCCGCGTAGATAGCTAGTCTAGACGCGGTGAACGAAAGTCGGTTAGGAGGACATCATTACGTCATCTTGACTAAACCACTAACCTTGAGTTGAATTTCCTAAATAGAATAATAATCTTGAACTGCTGATACGATTCATTATTTATAGGACAAGGCCGTTTTTGCCACAATGATAAATACATATTCATTATTATGTAAATATATGTATGATATATAAAATCGTTTGTCAAAACCACTAATTCACTATCAACACATAGCCAACACTATAGTAGTATAGAAATATGAAATTTGGAACGTAGGTTAAACAATAGATATTTTGGATCGAAACAGTGGCGTACTATAGTCTCTGCCTACCCCAATGGGATGCGGGCGTAATATGTACGTAATTATGTTGGTTAATTTTATAAAGTAGGCAGATGCTTGCTGATTGAATTTCCAACAATCCTTTGTTAGCATCTGCTAGGAAAGGATTTTTGAAAATTAGTTATAAAATGGGAGGAGTCGGCGCGGGCCGCTAGTGTATAATAAAGTGGTGATAATCTTGTGGGAAAGTAATCGACTTGTAACTCACGATAAGTGAATTCGATCTCGACTGGTAGTACCATAATTTCACCTTGTGGAATTTATTAATCAAATGATTTACTATCTCCAAACGGTGAAGGAAAATAACGTGATTAAATTCACATCATGTCTTAGAAAAAAAGTCAACATGTGTGGGCCTAAAGCCTATCAGCTCTTTTAATGGACCAGAGGAGACTCGTGCCCTGGGACATAATATAGGTTGCTATTATTATTATGTAAATATAATGTGTGCAGGGGCTGTAACACATTCACTTACACTATCAAAGTGTTGATCTTAATTAGAACTTATATCAGCACATCGTGTATTGGTATTTCATAATTACTGTTAATGAATAATTGAGTAGATAAACTCATTGGAGCGGTTAATGTGATGTGGCGATTTGTATGAATGTAGTCGTATATGGGAAAAATGATATCGATAAAAAATATGTAAATATTCTAGATTCCGCCTGCGGATACGCTCTTATATTTGCAATACAAAATGGACGGCCACTTATCAAAATAAAAAAAAAATACCCAATATCTTATGTAACATTAAGCAAGATACATTTACAAAATATCATTAAAATGTGTTAGGTGGTTTAGAAGATAGAGTGAAAAAATGAGTTCGTTCACGCTAATTGATGTAACGTGGTTAAAAGTCATATCGCAAGCATGATAGCTTTAATACTCGAAACATCTTTACATAGTACAAAACAAAGTCGCTTCCTGCTATCCGTCGCTATGTACGCTAAGATTATTATTTAGATAATTTATTCTGGGAGGATTATATGTAATATATGCATATTATAATAGAGAAATAAAAAAATGAAGCTAAGCGAGGGCGGGTCGCTAGTCCTACTAATATTATAAATGTGAAACGGATATGGATGGATGTTTGTCACTCTTTCACGTAAAAACTACTGGACCTGGATCGATCTGATAACGGATCTGGATGAAATTGATGATAGGCATAGAGATAGATATAGAGATAGTCTAGATTATGCGGAGGTCGCCGCATACAGGTAGAAGCACCTGGGCAGCCCAGGTACCCTACCGGATGCGGTCGCCAACGTCAGGCGTCTGCTGGACTTCTTTGACGACCTGGGGTAGATAGAGTGATCCGGTAACCCATCCGCACGCAAAATAAGGGCGGCAGCGTGGAATTGCGGGCACCAGCTCACCATACCATAGCGAATAGGTTACTTTTTTTTATCTCGGGCGAAGCCGCGGGCAACAACTAGTACAATATAATTTGTAAAATATCATACATTTTTTTTGTACTTTCAGGTACCCTGCGTCGGTGTGAGTATCGGCGTGGAGCGTGTATTCTCAGTGCTGGAGGCTAAACTAGCTGCGGGTGACATAAGTGTACGTACCAACGAAGTAGACGTGTACGTTGCGTCTGCGCAGAAAAACTTCTTAGAAGAGAGAATGAAGATTTGCACTGAGTTGTGGAATGCTGGTATTAAGGTAACTATCTTTTTGATATCTTAGTAATATTATGTATGTTTATCAGCTATCTGGTTACCGTAGTACAGGCTCTGCTTAGTTTCAGTGTGAATTGCTCAAAGTTATTATTATCTACTCGGTAAAGCGATTTGAGTCAGCATCATTATCTCTGTAGAAAGACATTCACTGCTGGAAATAACATTTTTTTATACTACTTAGGAAGCAAACAAGAATACGGCCTGCCTAATGGTAAGCAGTTACCGTTGCCTATGGAAGCTTGCATTACCAGATTTTATGATGGATTTTCCTTGGGATAGTAAAACATTTCGTTAAAAACGCCTCCCTAAATTAACACTGAAAACCTGTACTCACACACATAAACACAACTAGACTGCTGTGTGTAGTCATTTGGTTGTGGTCTTCTGTACGTGATCTTCTTCCCCAGTCGGGCTTGCTCAATTGTACGGTACCTTACCTCTCTTCAAAGCATTGCAAATCAGACCTTATCAATTGACTGCTAACAAAGGGATCTGATGGTCATGTGTTGTCAAAAAAATAATCGATTTACCTTACCTTTCATTTTATTTCAGACTGAACAGTCGTACAAGAAGAATCCTAAAATGTTGACACAATTACAACACTGTGAAGAGAACGGTATACCTATCGCCGTAGTCCTCGGCGAGTCGGAGCTCAACCGTGGTGTGGTTAAAGTTAGGAACATTACCACAAGGCAAGAAGCCGAAGTGCCCAGAGACAAACTAGTAGAAGACCTTAAAGCTAGAATTATTGCGTTAAACGTAAAAGAAAATGGCGCCGTGTAATTTATTTACGAAATTCTATAGGCTTCAAACTTTATAAAAGTTTTTTTTCACAATTTATAGGTTTAAAAATACAAGAGACCTGTCTCATGAACTTCGCATTTGAATTAATTGAATTGATTTTTAAGTTGTATGATTGCATTGATATTAAGTATTATTTTAAATATACAGTTGTAACTTATAATAAAAAACAATAGTAATTTACAGTAAATCTCTGTCTGTCAAATTACAGAAAATAATTACTTTTCAAATAATACTTTATTAAGTCTAATACATCATTGTTATCTTTGCACTGTAGTGACGACTTGACAGTCAGAGGTGTGATCTAATTCTGACTCTGACTTCTGTCAAATTGAGGC
Organism: Trisateles emortualis; assembly: GCA_947095525.1. Classification (NCBI taxonomy): domain Eukaryota; kingdom Metazoa; phylum Arthropoda; class Insecta; order Lepidoptera; family Erebidae; genus Trisateles; species Trisateles emortualis. The sequence goes on along the minus strand of OX352736.1, from coordinate 7,061,158 downwards.
AAGTCTTCCGGGGCTGTACCTTGACATCCTTGTAGTGATTTATTTTCAATCTTAATTTGTATATCCTACAACGTCTCAATACACATTGAAACTTAGTTGTCATTACCAATAGGGTATTTGACCTAAACAAAATGAAAACAAAAATTAAATTGCTTGAAAAAGTAAAAAGTTACAAACATTTTAATATTGATATAATTAGACAGAGATTATTGCTGTTTTGTGACGTCATACTCCCGCAACGACATAGCAATTGACAGTTGTTTCCTACTAATGTTTGTTTTTCCGAAAAGGGACAGCATATACTTCGGATAACAATGGTATGGTTCAAAATATTACACGGTTTAGACCCGTCGCAAATTTAAAAAGCTTCTTTATAATTTAACCAACTTGCTTATATATATTATACTCGTATATAAAAAGCTTCATTCACTTTAGTTTAAGAATATGCGTGATAATTATATTGTTGTTGAGTACCCAATTTTCATTAGGCTTAACAAAACCAAAGAGTGGAATGTTCTTCTCTTCATGTTTGCTTTATATTTCGTCCAAATTACATATAAAATATGGTTTATAAACGAGGTTAGCATGTAATTTATACTTTATCATAATAAATTGTACCTACCTTTAACTTACGGTTCAGTACCTAGATAACCAATTTTTCCATACCTACAAATAGTCTAAAAGTTTTTTCAAAAGGCTTTTCGATTGGCTGGAAAGAACTAACATCAGATTGGCTTTTACTATACAATAAAAAGGAGCTTCCATCTTCAACCGGATTTTTAAAGTACGAGTCCACTTATAAGCACTTCCAAGTTATCCTTTTAAAAGCTAAAGTCGGGTATAGCCGACCGCTAACATCATTAGTCGGCTATACCCGGCGTATATTGATGACAATTTTATAATTTTCGTGAAATATTTTTTTTTGGCATTGTCGAGATTTCCATTTGTCGGCTATACACGACAATGGTGTTTAAAAGGTTCTACCATGCATTAAGACCGATGTATATTTGACGCAATTTTGTTTTTTTAAACATGTTCCCAATTAACTTGTACATCGCATTCGGTCCGAGCGCCACTGGTTAGACTCGTACCTTAAAAATTCGGCTGCAACAACATCAAGACAATAGTAGTTCCTATGCATTTAGATTTATCCATTTTTTTATTACAGAAATCTGAATATCATAATAACTCTTTCATATACTAAAGTTATAGGTTCACATGCATTAAGTATTACATTAGATCATATGACTAGGTATACATGCAACATACAAACAATTAATAAGTATATCCTATATTACTACATTTTTCTTCTAAATTAAACATATACTGACGAATACATAAAATGCATCAAAGTAGAGATAAACTTTCAAACTAATCATCCTTCGCATCAATATAATCAGCCTACTTATCATACATACTTTTATAGATTCACACCTGTTTTTTAGAGAGGTGGACAGAAATATATTCAGTTATAGAGGACTAGCTGTTGCCTGCGGCTCCGCCCGCGTGGATGTCGCGTGGATGTGGCTGCAAAAAAGTGGCCTATGTGTTATTCCAGACCATAATCTATCTCTGTGCCAAATTTTATCTAGATCCGTTCCGTGGTTTTTACGTGAAAGAGTAACAAACATCCATCCATCCGTCTATCCATCCATCCATTCTTACAAACTTTCACATTTATAATATTAGTAAGGATTATAGAATTTCAACTCTGCATCACACCCTATAGGTTGAGTGGTAAAGAATGCCTTTGGCATTAAGTCCGACTGTCCCGTATATTAAATTCTAAATAAATAACATACATATATATCATCACGCCCGTCTCAGATCTTGCTTCGATCCAGACATACTTTTATCGCTTTCTGTACATTCATCAACCTCTTCATGCATGAACGTCGGTTCTGGGTACTTTTAATTTGGCCCTTTTTTATCACATCACCTACTTGGTCGATTTATTTGAAATTTATTCTGTACTTTGATGCAGTTTATTTACCTGTCAGTGTATACGGCTTATTTATTTTTAAATGGTTGTTAAGTTAGCATATAGCTAGTTATAAATACAATATCACTGTAGTAATTTATTGTAGCGGAAACCTGGATGTATTGTTTTACAAATATTTTTAGTGAAGTAAATGGTAAATTTTTTTGTATATCTGTGTTAAATTATTATTAAAAATAAACTTGATATTACATTTTATAAGTTGTTTTATTTCCCTATCCTTATTATATTTTGCTTAAGTATATTATTGTAAAATTCTCGTTTTACGATGTTTGTTCATGCTAATTACAGAAATTTTGTAAATGTGTCTTGTTATTTTTTTTTATTATTAAAAAGACAAATCCCGCACTAGGGAACACAAACATACAATTCACGGACTGAATGACTGAGTTACTGAATAAACATTTTGAAAGCAAGCCCGACTTTGGAAGGACCTCCACTTTATGAAAGACCATACCCAAATAACTATACACAGCGGTCTAGTTGTGTTCCTGTGTGTGTGAGTACAGGTCTCCAGTGCTCATTTAGGGAAGCGTTTGAAATACATTTTTTTTATCCCAAGCATACTACATCTTAAAGCAAAAAAATGGGTCGTCGGCAAGTATTACCTCTGGTACTGAAAGCGTCTATAAGCTACGGTAACTGCTTAACTTTAGGCGGGCCGTATGCTTGTATGCCAAGTGTATATAATATAATATATACAGTGGTAGACATAATTAGAAACATCTTAGAAGTTTATAAATAATATTTCTACTGCAATTTATCAGGGATAATTATTTGATTAAAGAACAGAATCACCGCACTCCTGCTCCACGCTTGAGGTGTTAGGCCCTGGTGTATTGAAGAGACTCGCTAGCTCTTTCAGGATTGGAGCCTGCTTTTAGGAGCTCTGTGGTTATTCCGTCATCACCAGGCGACTTATTGTTCTTAAGTCGCTCGAGAGTCACTCTGACCTCGCTCTGGTTTACATCAGGAATGTCTTCCGTGTAATGGCGCGTAAGTGGGGCCCTGTGGTCATCAGCGCTAGGTCTCGTGGGTTCAGTCATCCGTGATGCGTACAGGTCTTTGTAGAAGCTGTCAATTTCCTCGAGAATCCCGAACCCTGAGGTCACGGTTCTGCCATCTGCAGTATTTAGTTTTGTCAGATAGGATCTACCTAGCTGGTGAGCGAATACTTTGGTGCCTCTGTTCTGTTCAATCGCAGCCGCGATGGCGCGGGCGTTTGAACATCGAAGGTCATGTCGCACTAGCTTCTGGATCTTCCGGTTGTGGTTTTTTCCATCTGACGAAGACGTCTGCATTATTAACAAATTAAAATCCTTGCTACTTGCAGCTTGTATAACTATGTTTTGTATAAATGTTGCAAAAAAATAATTTATGGTAAAATCTACTTATTTACAATTTTATAACCTTCCTACCATTGTTTAAAGGTTTTGAACCAAAATAAGAGTTGTGTGTGATGTATCTACAAGAAAAATAACAGTGACTACACAGTCATTTTAACCGACATTGGAGCTATAAAAAAGATCGCCAATCAATTAGCATGTTAAGGAAAAAGGGTAAATAATGCTTTCGCGTATTCAAAAACGTCATGGCATATCGGACAAGGTCCCTAGAAAAGCTTGGCTAAGGAAGACTAACAATTGTTAGTATATGATTTATATTTATTTTACCTACCCACCTAATTTAAAAAAGTACAGCGCTGTCAGAGGTCCTAGAGGCTATATGACTACCTCTTTGGTCCTATCACCTCTGTGAGGAAATAAAATTTATTTATTTATTTACATCATCTTTTCTTATGCTATTATTACAGGTGAAAACCTAATGCGATAGTATAACTAAAAATTATTTATATCTAAAAAACAACTATACAATTAATAATTTGTTATAGTATATCCTATATCTAAAAATAACATAAAAATTATCTACTATATCTACTTATTCTAAACTTATTTTTTAGGGTAAGAGATAGTCCATAAAACATTATTTGCGAATTCACTCATATTGCACGTAAATAATTGTCCACCCTTAAATGAACCTCATTAATTATTTTAATCGCGCGAGTGAGAGGTGTTTTTGCTAATAGATTGGTGGTCGTCTCCGCCTCCACACAAAGCGATCTGGGACATTCAGATGTAAGCGCTGCAGTACCTCTGGATTGTGCTCCTTACCTCGCAGCAGTTTGACCAAATACATAGCGAGATGCACACTTAACTCATTGTACCTAAACATGCCAATTACGAATGACGTCGGATACATCAACGGGTAAAAAGGGTATACCCGGATATAAGTATCTATCTCATAAACTTATTTTGTACCCACCCGTTCTAACAATACTGTATTTAGCTTCATGCGGGGCCCATATACTTAACTGCACTATGTTCCAGATGACTCCTGACTAGTGCATCATACATGGCCTTAACAGTAATAATGTTAGTAAATTCCCGTTTCTGTCTCATAATAAATCCTAAATTCCTATATGCCTTTTTACATACCGTGGTAATATGACTGTGAAGCGTTAAATCCGGCATAAGATTAACACCAAGATCACGCACCTGTGACAATCTTTGTATTTGTGTATCGCCAATCGTGTACCTACTCATGAAGCAGGGGTGCGCGCGCCCTGGTGAACGACATTGCTAAACACTTTGACACATTAAATTGAAGCTTGTTATTGCGGCTCCATTCTACCACTCTATTTATATCCTCCTGCAAACGTTTGCAATCAGAAATATGCTTGACTTCAAGTAGCAACTTGAGGTCATCTGCAAATAATAAACATGGACCATTTGTCACTACTTTCGGTTAATCGTTTATCATTATAAAAAAATCGAGAGGCTGACCCCTGATCTAGTGTAATACGGCTCAGATTGTTATCCATTGTAATCAACATACTGCTGCCTATTTCTCATATAACAAGGAAAATATTTTAATAAGTGAGGTGTGCATCCTACTTCCGCTAGCGTATTTAATAAGATGTCGTTATGGACGGTGTCGAAAGCTTTTTAAAATCGAAATAGGCAACGTCCACTTGCACGCCAGCATCTACTGCTGGTACCACTTGAGCCATAAAGTTGAGAAGGTTGGTAGCAGTACTATGACCTGGTCTGAATCAATGCTGCGCATCAGACAATTCCGCACTTACCTGTCCCCGTACGCTGCGCTGTATCCCCGATTCAAATTCCTTGGCTGGTGTTGATACTACTGCCACCGGCCTATAACCATTGACATCAGACGCCGCTTTTCCTTTAAGAACTGGTATAAGACGTGTGATCTTCCATTACTCAGGAAATGTCTCTGTTTTTAAACAAATGTTAAATACCTATATGACAGAGAGGCTCTGCTAGTATTCTAGTGCTTCTCTCACTTCCTTCAGTTCCAAGTGATCCACCTGCACCCGCGCGCTTGACGTACACCCCGCTGTCGTTGCCATTTGCACATCTAGTCGCGATGGTTCGCTATAATAAACAGATTAAAAAAACTACGCAAACTCCTTAGCACACTCCTCATCCGTTTTAATATGTTGACCATTTTTTAATGATAACCTGTTTACTAACCGACGTATTTCTTTTTGTTCTCATAAATCGCCAGAACAATTTCGGGTCTTTTGCAAATTGACTCTGAATGCTACATGTAGGTACTAAAATAAAACCGCTACTTAGGTTCTTCCTACCTAAAGTCTATTTCACATAGCATGGGTACTGTGACGTGTCTTGACTCTTGATCATGCAATTAGCTAATTGGTTAGAGATCAATCATTTTTATTTATCTTCACCGTAAAATGTTAAACATCACAGTCCCCATTCTATGTGAAAAAGACTATACTAGTGGCTAATTAAAGCGTTTATCTCTTAATCCTAAGTGTGCATTATATACCTATATATAGTTTCAATACCTGCCGTCCACTATCTAAAGTGCGAAAGAATATAATGTACAAACGTACCTGTTTTTATTTTGCCAGCGGAAATAGTACCGCTGTTGCGGGATTGCTTCCAGTACCTGTGTTTTTTTTATTTATTTACTTACTTACCTAATAAAACGCTGCTGCGAGTAGATACCTTTAACAGTTGGGGTGATTCAATGACCGTCAATGTTCCCGTTCGGATTCCATTGACCTCGATCAGTTTGTCCTACAGTATGTCCGCATGCCTCTAGCTCGATAATGTCATGTCATGGACGCGCCGGCCACTCTTGTTAAACTCATTGTTCCCACCACAGCTTCTGTGGTTCCTGTCATTGTGCCCTAATTTGCCATGAAGTCCAACACGATTCTCAACGATATAAAACTCTTTATACCATTCAACGCCCGCCTATTATTAGTTTTAACGTTTTACTGACTACATCTATAGAATAAATTGTGATGAAATGATTCCTCGATACAAATATTGTTTCAGTTTATTAACGTCTGTGATTTTATTAATATCGGAACTTAGTGGATCGGTGATAAAAGAAGCGTTGGAAGAACATTTGAAAGATGTCGCCCACGATGAAGGAGCAGAGTCGATCAAGCATGATAAACACAAAGGCGAAAAAGTACTCCAAGAGCAGAGCCTTAGTAATGACGTCCACAAAAACCAATTTTCAAAAGCTAATGACGAGGCAAAATACTTGAAGAAGGAGCACGACTCTAATTCAGCATCAGAAAGTGACGCATATAAAGGATATAACAAGCAACAAGATAAAGCTGAGGATAGTGAAGCGAAAGGATACAAGCGCGGTCACAAGAAAGGCCATCACAAACAAGGCTTCCAGAATTCGTATCATAAAGATGAGTCATCTACTAAGAATACATTTTTTGATGATTACAATGATGAAGGCGATCAAGCTGTGTACAATAGTAAGTTAAATTCACACGATAATCAAGGTGGAAGAAGCTACCAGGGGTCTCATAACAAAGGACAAGAATATTTGCAAGACAATTATCGCGGTGGTGGTTATAATAAATACGGCGACACTGGAGTTAAACATTTGGATCATCAAAATTACGGGAAGAAGTATCACCTAGATGATAGATTGGATCATAATAAGTACCATAATGCTAGAAATAATTACGACAGAGATAATATCAGAAACCGTCACGAGTATCATGTTCCACATGTTCCTCAACCTCATCCAGAACCCGGATGGGATTGGCAAAAATGGGAAGATAGGCGTGGTTGGGACCAACCTGGCTGGCAAAGGGATCCTGGCTGGCAGAGGGATCCGGGCTGGCAACGAGATCCTGGTTGGCAAGCAGACCCGGGTTGGCAAAGGGATCCTGGTTGGGAGAGAGAGGCTGGTTGGCAGCGAGGAAATGGCTGGGAAAGAGAACCTAACTGGCAAAGAGATCCTGGATGGGAAAGAGACTACGGCGGTCCTGGTTACTATGATGATAAAGGCTATCGTCACGATGGTGGATATGGTTATGGTCCGAATCACGGTTACGGTTATGGTTATGGCTACGGTGAATCACAAGTAAATCCAGTCGCAGAAATACCTAAAAACGCACCAGTAGTTGCACATAGAAAACAGACTATAACTATATACGAAGATCCGAGATACGATGGTAAGGATAAAGGCCAATTGAGACGTGAGGAAGGGGATTACTTACAACTGGAATACAAGCCGAGTAATCATCGATATGCTAGTTACGATGATACGTACTATAACGCCCCGGCGGCAACTCGAGAGGGAGCCGTAGAAGCTAGTAAAATTAATCGACTAGTTTACAACTATAGGAGGCAGTGAGTGTAACGAGATGCTTTCTATAATCTCACGTGAAGGTTGAAATTTGAGAGATCAGAGACGTTAGTAGGTATATGTAAGATAAGGTTCTGTTTCTATGAATTTTCTTCTAGTGATATTATTAAAAGCAGATATTACAGATAACTATTCATATAAAGTAGTACCTACAACTCGTGCGGATAATATAGCTTGGCGTTATAATCTCTAATATTAGAAATACGAAAGTAACTGCGTCTGTCTGTTACCTTTTTAAGACTTAACGGCTGACCGGATCTTAATAAAATTTTGCAAGGAGATAGATGTTATTCCTGGGGAAGGACATGGGGTACTTATCGCGATAGACGACATCGAGGCAGGGTAAGTCGCGGGCAACATCTAGTTACTTATAATTAATACTGAGAGATGTTATAACCCATGTTATGTAATTATTAAGTTGTGTATGATGGTAATACAACCTCAAACAATTACTCCTAGTACCATTTTCTAACCGCCTGGACTGTACTAAGTAGGTATGCATAACCTACTTAAATTTATTTATATTTATATTGGTAGGTAAGTTAGTACTCGTAGGTAGTATGTGTGATGGTAAAGGCATCGACAACGTAGTTACGTAGTTGACAACGGGGATTGGTGTTGGGTAAATTATTTTTAGATTTTAAGATAAAAGCTCTTTTGTAGGACATTTGGGTTATATTTCTGAGAGAGTAAATAAAGAACGTTGAACATATTTTTTATTTATTTAACTCCTCCTTAAAACTTTTAGACAACCACTTCAACATATCAAGAACATACAGTCGACGACAAAAAAACGATCCACAAAAAAGAAAAAAAAATTAATATAATTATAAAAATGTTGTGGTTTTTCCTTTATACTAATTTGCAATGTGCCTACCTACAATATTTATAGCTTGGTGTAGAGACTAAACCGCCGGTGATGCATTTGCAAATATGTTTACGTACCAAAAAAAGTGATTTTTTAAAAATGATTTATTTCTTATTACCAACAAAATGTATGTGTTTATATTGTTACGTCCCAACTCTGAGACCAATGTTACGAACTACCGCTGACACTAATTGTTATGTTCAATGACGACAACAATAGTTACTTGTCAGGATAGGGTTCGATTAAAATGCCAGGTTACGCGATAACGAGTATATTAGCACTTCAGCACAAAACACACAATGTCACTTACAATACACCGTAAACACAATTACACACTATAACAGTTCAGTCACTAAACTCTTCACTATAACACAAAACACTTCACTAAAGTCTTCCACTATCGTCCCGATATATCGCCTGTATCGCTGTCTTCTTCTCAGTGAAGACTCGTTGACTTCTCAACGAAGACTCAACTAAGACTCTTCAACCAAGACTGACTGTCCGCCGCACGTCGGCCCCTTATATATCACTCGCCACGGAATCGAGAATATACGCGAGGATCGTAGTAAGTTATAGTAACGTCTTTACGAAGAAACCCGTTACTCGAACGTTCATTCATGATGTAAACAAGTCACCGTGCTAAGTGCCATAAACCTTGTGCCTAAACACTAAGGTTCATATTCGCACGTTTCGTTCGACCGCTATTCATCCTTTGTTCTCTTTATGATGTTTTTCTGTATTGTTCGAGACACTTTATGAATAGCTATTGTTTTCAGATAGCGGTAGTTTTTAGGGCCAACCTGTGCGTCGTAACACTGCCCCCCTCTTAAACTTGCTCGTCCCGAGCAACATCTCCATATAGGTATGGTCTGTCACTCGGCATGTCTGCACGGCACCCGCACGATTCCTGTCGCGGGTCTGCAGAGTAATCCTGCAACTTCATACGCACACGGGGCTTGACTTCTTCTTCAACCCATAGCCATCTTCTCTTAGGCGGTGGGTCACGATCCTGTTCACCAAAAGTTCTATACATAAATTCACAGTTATGTTCTCTTCGTGCTAATCCAGCACGTTCAATAATGCGGAACCCGTCGCGTCCGCCGTAGCCACCAATATCCTCACGTCCGCTATATTTCTTCAGTGCCTTCACAAAATCTTCTTTCTTCCAGGATTTATTCAACTCTCGAATGTTTAAAATCTTCACATTACTCTCTTCCACCTGAGTCGTAAGTTGTTCTTCTTCCTTCTGCATGTCCACCGGTTCGGGGCCCGGTTCTAATACCGCTGTCTCGCTACAACCCACCTTTCTCGTAGAAAATTTGACTTCGTCCACCGTAGCATACCGCTGGCAATCCTTGACGTCCTCCATAACGTGCCTCTGAAGATCCCTGACGTCCTCCATAACTTCACGTTGGCAATCCTTAACGTCCTCCATAGCCTCTTCATAGCTATCCTTGACGTCCCCCATACCTTCACTATAGCTATCCTGGACGTCCCCCATAGCTTTACCAAAGCTAACCTTGACGTCCCCCATAGCTTCACCACAGCTATCCTGGACGTCCCCCATAGCTTTACCATAGCTAACCTTGACGTCCCCCATAGCTTCACCACAGCTATCCTGGACGTCCCCCATAGCTTCACCATAGCTAACCTTGACGTCCTCCATAGCTTCACCGTAGTTATCCTTGACGTTCCCCATAGCTTGTCCTTGGCTATCCATGACGTTCTCCATACCTTGCCTCTGAAGATGAAGATCCTTGACGTTATCCGTACCTTCACGTTGGCTGTCCTTGACGTCAACCACAGCTTGATGTGTGCTAGGCTGAAACTTTATGGAGTCGCAGATCCGCATTATCTCTTGCACATTTCGGCGCTGAGCCTCCCTATGAACTTGTACACTCTGCATAAGTCTTTCCACAGCTTGGCGTTGTCGACGTTGGAAGTCTTGCATAGTGGCCAAGAGGATCGACAAATCAACCACATTAGAAGGACTTGTCGCTGTCGGGCCCGCTGAGGTATCCGCAGAAGTCGATGGTGTGCTAATATTTTCCTCGGCCCAAGTGGTGACCAGATGAGTTGGCGGCGGGCTGCTGTCTTCCTCAGCTGCAGTTGCAGGTTCACAAGACTCCAAAACAGCCTGTTGACGAGTGCATGCCCCCTTGTCACCGTCGCTCGGTCTGACAGGCATTTGCACTTCTGTCGTCAACTGTTGCATGTAAACTCCCTCGTCTCCGTCGCGTAGTGTGACTGACATTCCGCTTCTGACACCAATGTTACGTCCCAATGCTGAGACCAATGTTACGAACTACCGCTGACACTAATTGTTATGTTCAATGACGACAACAATAGTTACTTGTCAGGATAGGGTTCGATTAAAATGCCAGGTTACGCGATAACGAGTATATTAGCACTTCAGCACAAAACACACAATGTCACTTACAATACACCGTAAACACAATTACACACTATAACAGTTCAGTCACTAAACTCTTCACTATAACACAAAACACTTCACTAAAGTCTTCCACTATCGTCCCGATATATCGCCTGTATCGCTGTCTTCTTCTCAGTGAAGACTCGTTGACTTCTCAACGAAGACTCAACTAAGACTCTTCAACCAAGACTGACTGTCCGCCGCACGTCGGCCCCTTATATATCACTCGCCACGGAATCGAGAATATACGCGAGGATCGTAGTAAGTTATAGTAACGTCTTTACGAAGAAACCCGTTACTCGAACGTTCATTCATGATGTAAACAAGTCACCGTGCTAAGTGCCATAAACCTTGTGCCTAAACACTAAGGTTCATATTCGCACGTTTCGTTCGACCGCTATTCATCCTTTGTTCTCTTTATGATGTTTTTCTGTATTGTTCGAGACACTTTATGAATAGCTATTGTTTTCAGATAGCGGTAGTTTTTAGGGCCAACCTGTGCGTCGTAACAATATCTACATTTACTAGAATTATTACAATCTAACATTTAACATTTTAAACTATTTTATTTTTGAAACAACTTGTATAAAACACCTGCTGAAATGTCAAATTTATTTCACACAAATTTACATCTAAAGAAAAAAAATCAAGATAGGTATGTGGAATATGTAGATATTAAATATGGGTATTGACTGATTTCCAGCGAAGCGTGGAAGGCAAATAGATAACACTTTGAAGGGAAGATTCCTTCGGGCAGTTGCTACGTGACGGTTGGGTGAACGGTCAGCCGGCCGCCATATTTCAATATGCTACATGTGCTACGACTGAATGGATAAAGCCTTCGACCGTGACGATGCCAAGAGCGTGCTAAATCGGTGTCATGGGGAAAAGCGCCTCTTACCTACTTTATATATCTGTAGAATACAGAATATTGAATAAGGGACATTGAAAGAGATATGTGTAACTACTTAAAATATTTGTCAAGAACTGTATACATGGCCATTCTTTCTAAACGGATTCCTCAGTACTTTTCATAATGCTTAATACATACCTATATTGGCGTTTTTGTTTTCACCAAATCATTGAATAAAAATATACAGATGAAGTACTGACATACGTAGGATGGAAGCTTAGTAGTTCTGTAGATTTCATGATGAATCGATTTAATTGAATACATTGTTGGGTTTTTTACAACCACGTCGACATCAGAACTTAATCAGCGCGACAAACTCTTTCCCCATAATTGCAACCAAGTTTCTGAATTAAGGCGTTTTATTACCCCTTTTGCTTTAATTAAAAGACATCGTTATTGAGCCACTACCCACTCGTAGATATTTTTCAGTGCTTTTATTTGTAATTTAAATTTTGCAACCCTTAGTCGCGGTTACGCTTTAGGGGGATAAACTAATTTAAACGTTAAGCTCCGGACAAAGTCTCGTTTTATAATATGTATGGTCTGGGCAACATTTTAAAATTGGATTAGAACAGCGTGCATTCGAAATAAAGAGGCGCTTGTTTTTATTTTTTGAGATAACCCTGTTGTTTTGCGAAAGAGGTTAATTATGAATAGCGGTCTGCTATATGTGCTGTGGTTGTATGGACTTTACAAAGCGGAATTTAATTTTGGAGCACAGAACAATTTTTATTTACACAATTTATATATATTCTTTGTAAATACTACAATCATGATCGTTTTTTGTTGGTAACATAGGTAAGTGAGTTTTAATTATGGTCGAAGTTCTTACTTCTGAACTTCGTTCTTCATAAAACAGTTATCCGATAAATTATTAGTAAAAAGACGGTCAGCTCAGGACTAAACGCTGTGGAAATCCCTGGGGGAGGTCGAGGTCCAGCAGTGGACAACTTTCTGTTGAGATGAGGATGAATATGATATATCTACTGCACTACACTTAGGCACATTATAATATATAGCTTAAAATCCTAAGATTTTAAGTGACTTAATTCGAAAAGATTTAGGTGCTTTGCCTTGCAAACAAGGCGTTAATCTTCATTGAAATACTTTAGTTTTGTGTTATTGGTAAACCTTATTTTAAAAATGATTTCCTGAGCACTGGAGACTTATTCACGCCCAGCCACACATCCAATATATCACTGTGTATAGTTATTTAGTCTTCTGTTGGGTAAATGCCCTTAAAAGGCTCGTATGATGCCCTTTCGCTAAAGAAAACTTACAAAGGAAGGTAGGTACCTAATTAATACCATGTGGGGGTGCTTAGTTATAAGAACCTAATCTTTTAAAATCTGGAAGAGAAGCGATTGTATAGTCTACTAGCTGTTGCTCGCGGCTCCGCCCTCGTGAATGTCGGTTATCGCTGTAAAAAGTAGCCTATGTGTTATTCCAGATAATAATCTATCTCTGTGCCAAATTTAATCCAGATCCATTCAGTAGTTTTTACGTGAAAGAGTAACAAACATCCATCCACCCATTCATCTATCTATCCATCCATCCATCCATCCATCCATACTTACATACTTTCACGTTTATAATATTAGTAGGATAGTAGGATTTCACATAGCATAGGTACTGTGATGTGTGACATTTGAAGATAAATATCAATGAAAATAAAAGACGATTAAATTAAAATCTATCGATAGAATACTATAGGCTCTTAATCATTCAATTAGCTAATTGGTTAGAGATTGATTCAATCATTTTCTTTCATCTTCATCATAAAATGTTAAACGTCATAGTGCCCATGCTATGAGAAATAGACTATAGTGTTGAATGCACAAAATAACTGTTTCATAATAATCAATGCCAAAATAAATAAGTACCCACGGATTTGTTTGAGTCTCGTTTTAAACAATTCAAGTAAATCATAAGTGGATTTATGAAAGCTATGCATATTAGCAGCCAATCTGCAATTTAAACAATAACAAACCACTCGTTTTACTTTGTGTTGAAAACGAATAGTATCTGCATTTAGTTTATCTCGCCTCGTTGAATTAATTAAGAGAGCGCTTGGTTTACATAAATTTAATTTGTTTTTGATTGAGCTTTGATAGTTTGAAGTTTTTTTTATATATAGGTAACAGATAACTAAGGTAGCAAACAAGCATAGGTTCTAGTATCTTGGCATTATAAAGAAATTGATGCATTCTCAGCATATTATATAGAGATGTAGGACACCGTACAAGCGACCAAGCCCGACTGTGGAAGGACCTCTATTTTACAGAAGACCACAGACAAATAACTACATACAGTAGTTGTGTTTCTGTGTGTGAGTGCAGGTCTTTAGCGCTCATTTAGTGATGCGTTTTCAAAGTAACGTTTTAGTATTCCAGTTATACTTAAATTAAAGACTTGGTGTAAAAAAAGGGCGGCAACACGCAAGTGATACCTGTAATATTGCAAGCGTCCATAGGCTACGGAACTGCTTAACATCAGGCCGGCCTTATGCTAGTTTGCCACCTAAGTAGAATTAAAAATGAATAAGTAATATTTGCAAAAAAAGCAGCATTATAAACGAGCATGCCCAACAGGGGACGGATTTTTATATTGCAGTTCATCACATGAAGTAGTTATGCCTGTACATTGTTCTTATCTCAGGGTAACTTATCTATAATACAAAACTCTGATTTTTAATGCTCTTAGTACTTGCAAGCGTCCATTGGCTATGGTAACTTAACTGCCTACCATCAGGTGGGCTATACGCTTGTTTGTTGTGCTCGGTTGTCACCGTAGAAGTATAAAAAATCTTAACCTAATTTTATGATATGAAGAAGCAAGATGAAGATGATTTCTATCTATACATCTAACCCTCTCTTTCGCTTTGCAGTAATTTATCTTTTTTCTATAATGAAAAAGCAAAGAAAATTATCTTGGCAAAGTGTGTGCGCCCCACAGTGAACGATTACCTCGAAACTAATCACCCGTGCCCTCACTTTTTATTGTACTTGCGAACGACTTGTAGACACTAAAGCAATTTCAAAATGGCACCCGAATAACACGCCAATAATCGTTAGCAGCGATTGGAAAACAAAACTGTGATTATAGGGTATTATCTAGTCATCCCTTTCCCTTTCACACTCGTTAATAAAAGTAATGTTGTCTCATTTGTCTCGTGAGGGGACTGGCGAGATAGAGTGACATTACTTTAACGAACTTTCGATGGTCCATGATGGGATGGGGTTCCGATTTTCTAGTTAGTTTTGATCAGATAGAGCTTAGCTTTGTGTAATTGCATTGAAATTGGGCTTAGAGGAATTATTTAAAAAAGTACTTAAATATGTAGGTTTAGTTTCTAGTTGGTAGATACATAATGATAGACTAGGAATCTTTTTGAATGAATATAGGTACTTGGGCTATTTTGTTTACTTGCACTAGAAAAGTAAACTTTAAGTGTCGCGTGCTCTAAATCAAGGGGTATATTTTTTCGTCCGAGAACCGAACCGACTACATGCCTTGGTAAATAAATGATCCATCTAATAGTCATTGTAAATTGGGTTTTTAGGAAGGAGCTAAGTAATATTTAGAAAACTTATTTTCGAGACAGGGGCCGTCCTAGGCGAACATAGATAGATAGAAAACTCTTTATTGTACAGCAATTATATTTTATGATACAGATATTATTTCACACATTTATGTACATACATCGGCCAAGTAGGTTTTTAGCTAAAAAAGGGCCAAATTCAATGTACCCAGAACCGACGTTCACGCATGCAGAGGTTGATGAATGTAGAGGAAACGAAAGAAGTATGTCTGAATCGAAGCAATTGGCGTCCCATAGTCTCTGTCTACTCCAATGGGAGACGAGCGTGATGATATGTATATCAAGGCACCATCTCAATTTGCCTAAAAGCTGCTTTAAAGAAGCCTACTTCTGCATGACATCATGGCACTCGTAATATGAGATAGATACGAAGATCGATATATTTTTTTTTAATCTTGTGTTTTATTTAATATTTTGGGTTTCTTATGAACCAACACCACTAGCCACTGAAATAACCATGCAGTAGACTTTTTTAAATGTGAATTTCATTTAAATGTCGTTATCTTAAGTGGCGCTTGATATCACCACTTAAGTGATACTATACGCTTCACAAATCGCAGCAAAAGTTATATTTTCTAAGCAGTCAGTTTGTCGGGCACAAAGTTTTTGCAACAATGCGAGCTCCACAACTCCGTTATCTGTGACTGTTTATTGTCTGAAGTTGGTTGGATAGACGTTTTGTTGCCGATTACCCGGCTCCGTTTAGATGAGCAAGTTAGAGAAGCGCCGCCGTGCCGAGTGACTTTTAGACAAGGCGATTTGTGTTCCGATTAGCAGGCCGAGAGAAGTGGCAAACACTCAATATAAATATATTTTTTATATAAATGCTAATGCCTTAGCAATGTCGTTAGTAGGAGCCGTCTTACGTCCTTATAGTGACTTATTTTTTATCTTTGCCGCTGGTATGATTTGTCAGTGAAATGTCAAATAAAAACTTAGTAAAATAACTTTCCTTTTCTTCTTCATCAACGTTTATCTTACCACTGCAGCACAACGCAACTGCTGGGAATAGATCGTCTCTTTCAATCAACCTCCCCATCTCCCTCATTAACATCAACAATGCCAAGAACAGTAAAAATAGTATCTAGAATTAGTGCTACATTATTAGTACTGAATAAACAAGCTTTCAAAGATTTTTCATTGTGAAATACAAGATGGTGGACAATAAAGAATATCCCATTTATATATTTTATCTCTTAACCTCAGTACATGTTGTAGCGCACGGAACACAGCAGATTCTAATAAAAAAAAACAATTTGTCTCCGATCGTAATGTGTAAGGGGTATCCTATCTAAAGGGGTATTCATTCACTCGTGACGAATCCACTGCCTGTAGCTAACTAATTGCTATAAAATGAACCGCTCCCGTGGGATTCAGCCCCGATTTTGTTTTAATCGAAATTTTCTACACAAAGTGTCGGGCTGCGGGATGAATTGTCACAATTTTCAACATCCAATTAAACATTACGGTTTGTTAAACATAATTTATGACGGTCGAAACGCCAATTTTTACTCTCACCTTAAAAACTTGAAAAAGTATGGCTTCAAGGGAAATGTAAGAACAAGGAGGAAAATAAAGTTAAACGGCAGGAAGGTGGCTATTTCTAAAAGGGTCCTAAGCTTGCTGAGGTTTTAAAACATTTTATGTGGTTTCTTATTGTGTTTGCATTTTTATTTTTCAATCGACTGATATTTGCTAAAAATAAAATGGTTTTTATTTTATTTGTGTGTAGTAGCCAACCTGCCTCTCCAGGCAAGTGGCATAAACGGATGTCGAATCAAATCCTTACTAATATTATAAATGTTAAAGTTTGTAAGAATGGATGGATGGATGTTTGTTACTCTTTCACGTAAAAACTACTGAACGGATCTGGATGAAATTTGGCACAGAGATAGATTATGGTCTGGAATAACACATATGCTACTTTTGCAGCGATAACCGACATAAACGCGGGTGGAGCCGCGGGCAACAACTAGTAGAATATAAATTTACTTTTTCTTTGTTTAGAAACTATAATCGAACTCTAGTATTCTCGCTTGAAAAATAATGATAACTAATAGTTTTTTTTTCAATTTAGTTTTTTCATACTATGTTCACAAATACGTGGCAGTTGCCGTAGCCTACACTTGCAATACCGAGAGCCTTACTGGCGTTGCCGACCCTACATCATGTTATATCTGAGTTTTGTGTTATGCTTAATAAGCACTGGAGACCTATACTCACAGACAGGACATCTGCATCAATGTGTGAAGTTATTTAGCTGTGACCTTCTTTTAGGAAAAGCATCCTTCTTGAGTTGGCTATTTGCTCACATTCATAGCCCTATTTTTTAAATAAATTACTGTCGAATTTCGAAAACCGGGCTATCTCTAGTTATTCATGATTAAAGTTCGTAATGGCACTGAACCAGTGAGCTCAGTACACTGGTACCTAAGTACCAATGAGCTTAGTACACTCTTACCTAAGAAAACTTCTAAGTGTGATTCCAATTAATTATTGATCAACGAACCATACATGCGAACAAATTAAACTACGGAAAGACGCTGAATTACTGTCAAATTTTGATCACCAAGTCACCTCTATTTAATGTAAATACTAATAAAAATAATGATTCGCCATCTGCTAACGGTGAAGGAAAGCATCGTGGGGAACCCCACATGTCTTAGAAGTAAGTATACAGACATGTCAGATTCACCAACCCGCATTAGGCCAGCGTCTGTAAATTAAGGCCTTAACCCTCTCTCTCTTTTGATAGAGGAGAGGAGACCTGTGTCCAGCAGTAGGACAACTATGGGCTATATACTATATGCTATTATATATTCTAACTATTAATCACCGACTGGACTCACTGTAGCTAATCAAACTGATAAATAAATCTTCATTGTTTACAAATGGCGCCACAAACGTCTGGATCGGTTCATAACTTACGACTATAGTGACTTAGTTAGTGTTTGCGAATGGCGCGGCAATATGTTCCACAAACAGCCTTCAGGTAAGTTATGGCGGGCCCCTGTGTGTAGTTTTGCTTATTAACGAGACCAACATGGCGGGCGTTTGATAAGATTTCGGTTTGTCTTGGCATTCGTGCCTCGAGGCGGCCTTCGGGCATTTGGAGTTGAGACCACTGGAGGTGGGTAGTGCGAGTAAAGGTAAGATGCTTTACTTGGAATTTAGTAATCTTTTATCTTTCGCCAGCTAAATTATGTTTTCTATATCTATACTAATACTCTAGCCCGCGATTTCGCCTGCATGTACAGTAAGTAACCAGTTTCTTTTCAATGTTTTTCTTTGGCTTCACAGTAAGCAGATGCAGAAGCAGACCATTTGATTAGTGAAGTGTAAATAAGAAATTCACTCATTACGTGTGTAGAGGAGTGAGTTTAACCCCAACACGTTCTAATATATTATGTGTAACACATAGGGTGTGAGTAACCCGACCGGCATAATCAGATAGTAATTTATTGTAATACTAGACTGTTGCCCGCCGCGCCACCTGCGTTGATGTCCGTAATTGCGATAGAAAGTGCCAGTGCCAGATGCCATCTATATCGTTGCCAAATTTTATTAAGATCTGTTTAGCCGATTAATCATGCATAGGTAACAAACAAACATATATGCAAAAAAAACTTTCGCATAATATAATACTATAAATGCATTTTTTTTGCATACTTTAAATCCATACTAATATTAGTATGGATTTAAAGTAGGTACCTAACTAACCAAAGAATAATCAAATTATGAGTCGATTTTTAGTTTGTAATGAAAATCGTATTGTAAACGTATCGATATAAATCAATGAATCAGCCTTAACTATATCGATATGTTGCGTATAAAATAATGATATTGCAAGTAGAGCAACAAACATGGCGTTCAACTAAGAAATTTGCTTGCAACGTGTATGGCGCGCGACGCATAGTTTGAGCCAGGCGCAAATCGCACGACTGCCTTGGATAACTGACGCGGCGTGATGTTAGTACATAGTTATACATAATAACACTATACTATACGGTTTCTCATACTTACCTTTATATTAATATGTGAAAGCTTCAGATTCTTCTTTAAGCGTATTACACGCACAGACATGTTTCTAGATGAGCAATAACCGTTTCTAGATACCAAAACAATCGGTCATATGCCCGAGCGTCTTTTGTTTTTTATATTGTTACGACGCACAGGTTGGCCCTAAAAACTACCGCTATCTGAAAACAATAGCTATTCATAAAGTGTCTCGAACAATACAGAAAAACATCATAAAGAGAACAAAGGATGAATAGCGGTCGAACGGAACGTGCGAATATGAACCTTAGCGTATGGGCCCAAGGTTTATGGCACTTAGCACGGTGACTTGTTTACATCATGAATGAACGTTCGAGTAACGGGTTTCTTCGTAAAGACGTTACTATAACTTACTACGATCCTCGCGTATATTCTCGACTCCGTGGCGAGTGATATATAAGGGGCCGACGTGCGGCGGACAGTCAGTCTTGGTTGGAGAGTCTTAGTTGAGTCTTCGTTGAGCAGTCAACGAGTCTACACTGAGAAGAGCAACTGAGTAGTCAGTTGCGAGGACAGCGATACAGGCGATATATCGGGACGATATTGGAAGACTTTAGTGAAGTGTTTTGTGTTATAGTGAAGAGTTTAGTGAGTGAACTGTTATAGTGTGTAATTGTGTTTACGGTGTATTGTAAGTGACATTGTGTGTTTTGTGCTGAAGTGCTAATATACTCGTTATCGCGTAACCTGGCATTTTAATCGAACCCTATCCTGACAAGTAACTATTGTTGTCGTCATCGAACATAACAATTAGTGTCAGCGGTAGTTCGTAACATTGGTCTCAGAGTTGGGACGTAACAATATGGTATGCACCTACACCGAGCTTTGTCGATGTAAGTCATGTAAAAAAACAAAAGACGCTCGGGCATACTAAATTTATGTTATAGTGTTATATTCGACTACACGGTTGGTTCAGTGGCTTAGGTGGTTACCTCGCAATTTACCCATGCGCAGCGTGTAGAGGGTTCGATCCCCACCCGGGACAAATATAATATGTTTGATCCATAAATATTTGTCCCGAGTCTGGGTGTCCTTTGTGTCCGTTAATTGTATGTTTGTAAAGTCCCCCGCCATACAGGGCCTTTCACTAGTGCGAGAGTTGTTAAAAAACAAACAAACTCATATACCTATAAAGGCTAATAGAGGGTCGCTTTATGTAAATCATCTCTATACATGGTACCTAACATAGCTGATGAAAAGTGAGTGTACAGTTCTGCCTACCCCTTTCTCCAAATACTCGCTTTGCTTTTGCTGCATTAATATACTAATATTTATTTTCAAGATACTTAAAAACAATTTCAATTCAACACCAAATTCCTCTAACATTAGCAACTCTTAGTTTAAGCTTCTTAATAAATGTATTGGTTAAGTTTATGTGTTCAAGGTATAATAAAATATTGAACGTTTACAAACAACAACACCGTTAGGCTGGAGGCTTGAAGGAGGAGCTTAGTACGGTAGGCTTAGCGAAGCCGTGTTATCTCTGCAAAGTTCACAATTTGCGCCCCGAGCTTTTCGTAGAATATGAGAACGCTTTACAACTTTGAACGCCTGACAGGCAAATGCTGATATGATTATATATCAGCAAAACAAGGCGTTACGTTACATTTAAGAGAGGTAGCGCAAGCCCGACTGTGGAAGGACCTTACAGAAGTCCACAGCCAAGGCTACGGTAACTGCTTAAAATCAAGCCGGCCGGTAAGCTTGTTTGCCACCCAGGTAGTATAACAAAAAGGTAAGTACATTATTATTTTATAGAGACATAGCGCAATATTATTAACATTATATTGCGCTGCATTGCAGACAGACTCGACTGTGTGTATGTGAGCCGCTGCTGCAAGCTTTCCACGTCAGTGATGAGTTTGTAGCAGGGACTCACTTCTCATACAGTGAGTCATAGTTAGCTATAAGTAGTACCTAAGTAGTTTATTATTGTTACTAACATAGATATAAGTGAAATTGTTACTAACATAATGAGTCCTAGTTACTTAATAAATAAATTTTATTATTATTATTATTATTAAATTGTAGGTATAATACATATGTAGCAATCTTCGTTCCTTTGTAAGAGTCTGGTGTCTGAACACAGGAGTGTCTGAGCGCAACGAGGCAATCAGGCAGGTTGCTAATCCTTACTAATATTATAAATGTAAAAGTTTGTAAGAATGGATGGATGGATGGATGTTGTTACTCTTTCACGTAAAAACTACTGAACGGATCTGGATGAAATTTGGCACAGAGATAGATTATGTCGATAACCGACATACACGCGGGCGGAGCCGCGGGCAACAGCTAGTATTATAATAAATGCCATGACAGAAAAATTCTCCATGATTCCATCACCTAAAATTATTATTATTTAGATTGTATAATAATCTAATCAATGCTATGTAAATTCAATTCACTTCGTAAAACAACTTATCTTTAGGGGACGGAACACGAAAAGAAACTGATAAATTGCTGATCGGATTAGGGGCGGACAATTAGATACTCCGCTCGATCTATCTAATCTCGCTAAGTTAGCTATTTGTTACTTTGATTACTGATCGCCACATTAACAACTAAGTATATGTCAAGACGACAGTTTGTTTCGTTTGTCACTGACATCTAGATTAATGTGTCAGGTATGTAACAAAAATAAATCGACCCCTCCAAACAATAACTCGGTAATCGAAAAATCTAAATTTTACAGGAGAAATTATTTACTGATTTTATGGAATATCTTTTTAATGAGTGAGTCTATTGCAGTCATTGATGTATCATAAGAAAACTATTTTTTTGTGAAATATGACTGTGTAATTAATATTAAATTCTTTTTAATCAAAACCTAGAAATTTGGGGAAATAAATAATACCTAAAATTCTATACATAAAATATTACAGAAATAGTACTTACGGGGTTATTGTAGTAAATTTATTTAACAATATATTTCGTAACATAATGTTATGGACTTTTACAGCGTTATTTTATATCGTCGGGATGATACGTGACGTTATATTACGAAGTTATTGTGGTAATATCAAATAATTTTAGAAACTGTATTGTTATGTAACATTATTATTACAAGGAAATTTTAAATAACAGTTTTATTGTTACCATTCAATATCGTTAATTTTAAATAATTTAAAAAACAAATGTAATTTTAGAAGGTAAGTATAAATGAAAGAAATAGTACCATTATTCGATTATTAAAGTTATATTTATTAAACCACAGAAATCTACTGAACAGAGGAAGACAAATAAAGTGGTTGGAAAGTGTAAAGCATGATAATATGTATGTGAAAGGAGTGAGCGAGTACAGTTCAAAGGTGGGCAATCTGTACGGTTTAAAGTACATGACCTTAATTAGGGATCTTTGCGCTCGCTCCAATTCCAACGATTTAATTTTGTTGCTCCATCCTATACAGGACTGCAATAAGTTAGGATCGACTGTGCCAACGAGATGTATATTTTGTTTAACAAGGTTTTTGAAGTAACATGTCTGAGAGTTTTAAAGGACACTGTTAGACACTTTTCGTTTGAGTGTACTTCTTTGACAATAAGAGACGTGAGTGCACTAACAACATCTACTGTAGACCTTTTACGTATAAAACCAAATTGCGAGTCAGAGAGTATGCCAAATTTGTCTAGATAATTTAGTAATCGATTATTTATAAGTTTCTCTAGGATTTTAGATATTGCAGGTAATACAGAGATAGGTCTTTAGTTACAGGATTTATCTCTGCCACCACCCTTGTACACAGGCGTGACAATTGCGTGCTTGAGAGATGAAGGGAATTTGCCTTGCTTGAAGCATAGGTTAGCCAAATGAGTAATTGCAGGGATAACTGGTTCAGAAGCAAGATTCAGAAATTTAGTTTGGATGTTGTCGTATCCTGGGGCACTATCTGTCTTTAGCTGATTTAGTACAGAGAAAACTTCTCGATTATCAGCATCCATTAGCGGGAAAGATGACAATTGCTTTTTTTGTGTTGTAGTATGGGTTTGTTGTGTCGAGCTATTTAAAACCATCGCTTTGGTCAAAGTTTTTTCCCATATTAGCAAATAATTACCAAGAGTTCTCAATATTTATTAATTCTATACATTGCGTTTTATTTGTTTTTCGTTGCGTTATGTTTTTGTGTCTATATTTTTTTAGGGTTTTTACAAGCATTATTTAATTGTTCTCTATCATATTTGCGTTTATGTTTTTTAATAAGGCTGTTGCAGAAGTTACGGTATCTCTTATATGATATTTTTAATATTTGATTGTCTGGTTCGGTCCTCAATTTCTTTTGCATATCATTTCTATTTTTTACACAGCGTAGAATGCCTAACGTTATCCAAGCCTAAATTGCGCGTTGGCTCCATGGAACTAGTGATGTAATGGTATTTTGCAGCAAACAGTCGCTCAAATGTTAAATTTTTTTTTCTGATAATACTAATAAATTTCTGATGATCACTACATGTAATTAATTAATTCAGTTAATTTGTACTTATTAATACTATTTAGGGCTTTGCTAAAGTCAATTTTAGTTTTAGTCCTTGCGAATGAATAAAAAATAAATTGAATTGAATTGATTGTAGAAATGATCTTTTCTTTAGATAATTTCAGAAAAATCATGTAATGATCCGTAACAGTGGTCTGTATAACTGTTATGAAGGCACTTATATTGTTTTCTTTTATTTTTAGCATAAAGTGATCCAGGCAGTTTTGTTCTCGTGTTGGCAAAGTATGACTGGGAAGTAAACCATGCAACGATAACATATTTATACAGATATGTCTATTTGTGCGTTCACTAAAATTTTCTTTCATTTTAGGTGTAATATTTATATTTATGTTGGAGCATGATTTGATGGATTCTAAGTGAGAGTTTAGGGAATTTATAAGGCTTGTAGCATAATTGTTTGATGGAGAGCAAGAGATTGTATATACCGAAGATAATTAGGTTGTACATAGAGACTTGTAGACGATGATGCATGACTTAGTTTTATTTCTTGTACATTAACTTTATAGGATTTATTTATATAGAAGACGACTCCATCGCATTGATTAATATGATTTGTTGTAAGATATTATTATGTAGTTATGGATTTGGGGAATAGGCTTATCACAGTTTAGTCTACATTCAGTTAGAACCATTAGATCGATTTCAGAGTAAAGGCTTGTCAGCGTAATTTGCAGATCGGAAATGATACACTTCTAATGTTCTGCGAAATGATTGTTAAGTCGGTATTGTTTGTGTTAGTGATTTTGGAGAAGTTTTCTACAGAAGATTCCAGAGATTTTGCTATTTCTATTTTGTCTATTTCTTGCAAAGTTGAGAGAGTGTTATCCATTAAACTTTACGCACCGGCACGACGCGATGGGCAAGAGCACGTGCGGGTGGCGTGGCATATATATATATATATAGGTGAATTGAAATTTGGAATAAATTGACCGTATTGAAATGTTGCGTAAATTAATGAGCCGACACTTAACTTAAATAACATTGTTAGTGTATATTACGGAATGTTTATATTTAAATTATTTGTAAAAAAAACCCGTGCTGACGTTTACCAAAAACTTTATAAAAATTATTTACGCCAATAACTCGGTAAATGAAACTTACCAAAATAAAAAATAAACAATATTTTTGTATAGACCTATAACAGGTTTTTTGCCGAAATATTTTTGTTTCTAAATTCCCAGCAATAAAAAGGTGTGACATGATATCTTTGTAAATATCAATAGAAAAAATCTGAAAAAAATTGCTAAGGTGTAACCCGGTCCCCAGATTCCGAATTTGACATAACAGCATAAACCCCATAATAGCACATTACCGAGTTTTTGCTTGGAGGGGTCGAAATGTATTACATACTTAAAGTAGTCTTGAGGGAAAGTAACCGACTTGCACGCAAGGGGTATGGGTTCGATTTCGGGTGGCAGTACCAATTTGAATTGCACTTTGTGGAATTTATGTGTATTATTCAAATGATTTACTATCCGCCAACCTTTGAAGGAAAACGTCTTAGAAGAAATTCTAAAGACATGTCTGATCCACCAATTCGTATTAGGCCAGCGTGTGTGGATTAAGGCCTTAACCCTTTTTTTCTGTCTTTTGATAGAATAGAGGAGACCCGTGCCCAGCAGTGGGATATATATGGGTTGGCTCCGCCGTGATCTATTGTAACATTCGATTGTAACTAGCCAGCATCGAGTTTAAAATGCCCCCTGAAGCAAGAAGACGCTTAGATGAAATACCATTGTGCTATCACCCATCCACAGGGTAACCCCTTGGTGCACCTGCCAGTAAGCGACTTATGTATCTACTCGTACTACTGCCGTTTGAAAATTACAATTAATTTTGCACTAAAGCACATATTTATAGTATTTTCCTGCTGGCACAGAACAGATATTAAATATTTGCGTCTAAATTACTTAGCCTGAAGTTGAATTTAATTGTATTGTATTGTATAAGCTTCGATTTATTTATACAGATTTTTTGATAAACGCATTAACCGCACCTGGAGCATATTATGTTATTGGTTAATAGGTAGTACTCATAGATATTCTGACCTGATAACCTCAAAATTGAATTGTTCAGTCCACCATGGCAGTTGCAAAACGGATCAACTACCACTCAGCTGTGTCTAGTTCGATTAGAATCCAATTCCAAAATGCTAGGGAATATTGAAAGGTAGGCTAGGCTACGCTAGCAATTTTTAGTTTTACCAAAAGTATATTGAGACTGGTCATCCCAGTAAGTTTATTTCGATTGTGAATATGGGCCAGAAAAAATCTGGAATAGCGACCCGTTCTGGATCTGGATCTGGATTCTGAAGGTTACAGGCATCCAATGTATGAGCAATTTAGGACTGAATACCGTAGAAATCATTTGAGGGTGGCCTATGTCCAAAAGTGGACAACTTTTGGCTGATTTATGTTTAATGTGTAATAAATTATTAATTTATTAGAACGCACAATCAATGTTCGCTCGTGACGCAGATATAAATGTCAGCCTAGAGTAAATAGGAAAGCCACAAAAAGATAAAATGTTATAATTTAACGACAAAATTTTAATATCACTGCGGCGTACCACAATTAAAATAATTACGTCATAATAACATCATCCAAAATTAAATTTTCAGCCCTTCGCTCAGTAAAAGGTATCAAGTTGAACATCGAATAAATGCGGCCATTTCTCATTTTAACCGAAGCAAAACTTAATAACCCTACTGGAAACGCAATAATTACCAACGTTCAGTACGAGATTCGGGAGAAATAAATGAGAGCCATTAAGAGACTCGCGTTTAGATATTTCATCCCCCTTGAAGAAGACGTTAGCGGAGCCGACGGCACGCCACCGGTGTGGATTGTTCCCACGCCACATGCCAAAGAAAAAAAGCCGACTTTTATACCTATAAGCACACTTCTTACAGAAAGATTACGAATTGTACATAAGAATACTACTATTTTAGATAGTAAGTTTGTATCAAACCTTGTTATCACTTCTGACGAATCAAATTCTCTATGAAAACAAGCGTGCAACCCGCCTGATGATAGGTTAGTTACTGTAGCCTATGAACGCTTGACCACCATTTTATTTTATTATAAATCTATGTTGTAGGTGTAGAGCATACCAAAAATATAATTCAGCTGTGATAATGACGAAGGAGTTTAAAATATTACAGATAGAGGTTAATGGGTCTCACAATTTTGGGTCCCGTGTGGAGATCGAACTCATAGCAAACCGTGCAGTAGTAAATGGCGAGGTAACCACTTAAGCCACTGAATCAACCGTGCAGTTACAAATTATAAAGTTAACAAAGCTCGACATTCATTTCCAAAGCCTTCCCAAGTTTATGAAACTACTTAAAGCAAGTGACGTACGACTGACATTAAACTGTAGTGATAAATAAATTATTAAATAAATTTCTAAGAGAGGTAGGGCACCGTACTAGCGAGCAAGCCCTACTGGGGTAGGGCCTCCACCTTACAAAAGACCACAGCCAAATAACTACACACATTGGTGTAGTTGTGTTCCCATGTGTGTGTACAGGTTTCCAGCGCTCATTTAGGGATGCATTTCGAAAGAAATGTATTGCTATCCCAGGGATAGTCCCATCATAAAGCACTGGTGTAAAAAAATTGGTTGGCCACACGCAAGTGATACTACTGGTGTTTCGGGCGTCGATAGGCTACGGAAACTGCTTTACATCAGGCGGGCCGTATGCTTGTTTGCCACCTAAGTAGTATAAAAAAAATGGTGTCTTGTCTGTTTTGTATAAAGAATTTGTTCTTTGAGCATGTAGCACCTGACAAATTATCACCGCTCAGAAGCAATCCTCGCGTTTGTTTTTGTTGAATGTTCATGTGTTTTGCGGGTTGAGACTAATGTGCAATGTAATTGCCCATACCTTGCAAGGTGCACGTTATCTACAGACTGGGTAGCAAAACATTCCAAGATATAAACATAGCATTATATTGGTATAGTTATATTAGGTACCTACGTTTAAGTGGTGAGTGCCTTTATGTTTTCAAGTTATAATTTTGTTTTTCAATTCCCTTGTTTCACAGTGCTAGTTTCCTAGTGCAAATGTTGTCTTTTGGCATATTAAGCAGTTACCGTAGCCTATGGACGCTAGCAATAGCAGAGGTATCATTTACGTGTGGCCGACCCATTTCTTTATTCAAAACGTATCCCTAAATGAGAACTGGAGATCTGTACTTACACACACAGGAACACAACTAAACCGCTTCGTGTAATTATTTGACTGTGGTCTTCTGTAAAGTGGAGGTTCCTCTCCAGTCGGTCTTGATCGCTAGTATGGTCCCCTTTTTAAAAAGTAAAAGAAGAGAAAGAGATACTTAACTAAAGATTGGCCTCGCGACATAATCTTGCGCTTATTTTTGCGGTTGATCGTCAGGACCGACTGCAAACATAAGGGCAAGTTACCAAGGATCGGAGTTTGCAATTGTCTCGCCCCTATTACATAGGACTTTACGATGCTATGCTATGTTGTGACATAGAATTTTAAAACTACAAGTTGTAGTTTCACAGTGTAAAACTATGTGATTAAAACAGAATATGAAGCACACAATGTGTTCACGCGTGGCGTGTGTTGACAGCGGGATGAGATTGCGGACGCGGCCGCTCACGCAGAAGCAACCCTGTTCCCAGCGCAAATACCAATCCACGGTATTCATTCATTCTATTCAATTTTATTCGCGATAGTGATGTCTTTATTACGACCATTTATCGATATACAAACATTATTTCAGGTTTCAGGTATTGATTCCACCTTTAGAGAAGGTAGACTTAATGACTAAAGTGCGCAGATTGTGAGCTCGAGCAATGGGCAGCCATTCTGATTGCGAAGATTGAAAATAAATCGACTGATAGATCTTAAAACTTATTTTATCACCTAGCGGTTAAAGTGACCACCTTACCACTGATACAGTGCCGAGTGTTGAGGGTTCGATTCCCAGATAGGAAAAACATTGTGTGACCCACAAATAGTAGTTTCAAATGTGATCTGGGTGTACTTGTCCGTCAATTGTACGTTTGTCTTACGCGATACAGGGCTTGTGCGGAAGTTGTCTTTAAAAAATGTATCGATGTCATATAAAAAATAAATCATCACTATTCGCAACCGTGTGGCACGCTTCATATCAGATAGCGGTGCGTTCTGCATATAGAGCGGGAGATTTTTTTCACAAAGCCCTATCAAATCGACACCTATACGCTAGAAATTCCTCTCTATTTCTATCGTAACATGAATTTATAAAAAAGTACAAACAGTGTACCTATGTATTTATGGCCACGTTGTAATACGAGTATATTGACTGCACGTTTGGTGTGGTTACGCTATTTACCACTACGCGACGTGTTGTGGGTTCAATCCCCACACGGGATAATTTGTATGATTCATAAATAATTGTTCCGAGACTATATGTACTTTTTGACCGTTTATTGTATGTTTGTAAAGTCCCCCGTGACACGGTTTTTGTACCCTAGTTCGGGAGTTGTCTTTTTAAGAAACGACAAAAAAAAACATTCAGTTCCTTCTTTTATTTGATTGCCATCGTTAAATTCCACCTGTACTCGTAAGAAATTAATTTTAGCGATAAGGTCGCCTTTTGTGCATTACCATTTAAGATTATTATGATAGCAATATGTATTTTGATCACGGAGTACAATAACCAGATTTTGATGTATAATAAAGAGTTATTTATCTATCTATCTATATAAATAAAAACAAAACCTCTCAAATGTATGTATGACTTCCGATCGACTGCATCAAATTTGCTATATTTTTTAATGTTTGTTATTGTTAGGACAAGGTTTGTATAGAAGAAAGTTAAAAGAAAAAAAATGGCGGTACGAAGTTCGCCGGGTCAGGTAGTTCTATATAGTTATTTTATTAAATTTATTTCCAGAGTATGATACAATAAATAAACAGTTCCATTATGTCAAGTATATGTACATAATATTATCTATACTAATATTATAAAGCTGAAGAGTAGGTTTGTTTGTTAGTTTGGTTGAACGCGCTAATCTCAGAAAGTACTGGTTCGATTAGAAAATTTTTTTTTATTGTTGAATAGTGCGTTTATCCAGTAAGGCTATATAACATCACGCTATGAACAATAGGAGCGGAGCAGTCGTGAGATATGATGCAAAATCGGGCAAATGTACGTTCCAAATTACCACGCGGACGAAGTCACGGGCGACCCCTAGTGTAGAATATGAGCAACCATTATAAAATCCCCAAGAAGTGATACTACGTATATACCTCCTTACTTATTTTATCTCGATATCTTTATATAAGTATTTATACAAAGTAAAGGAGTCGTGAAAATCCGTTGGCTTTATCTGCTCCCTTTAATTGTTGGTTGGAGTACTCTGGAGGTTTACTGGCGCCGATTGCAGGCAATAAAATGTAACAGCCCTTTTGTTGAAGCCGTTCATTCATATCGTGCTTTTGTCGTTTGTGTCGCTTCGTGGATTGTAGATTAAAAAAACATATATTCGAGTTGTAAAGTTTGTTTTTAGTGTTGTGTAGTTCAGCGTACAATTGCGCAAGACATAATTATTATTGTCCAAAATGTATGTTTGTAAAATCTTCCGCGATACAGGGTTTCTTTTTTAGAGCAGAAAATAGGAATTACACCATGTTTTACTAAAAACAACATATTATTGTATTCCAGCTGAAATTTAATTTCCTAGCCTAGCTGATGCACGCGGCTCCGTCCGCATGGCTGTCGGTTATCGCAGTAAAAAGTACCCTATGCCCTTTCCCAGGATACCACTTATCTCTTTGCCAAGTTTCATTAAGATCCGTTCAGCCATTTAGTCGTGAAAGCGTAACAAACAAGCAAACAAACAAACTCACTTTTGCATTTCTACACTAATATTATAAAGAGCAAAGGTTTGTATTTTTTTATGTAACGAATAAACTCAAAAACTACTCGACTGATTAAAGAAAATCTTTTACCATTAAAAAGCTATATTATCAATATTAGTAGCGGGTAACGTAGGCTATATTTTATTTAAAAAAAAAACGATAAATGGGAGCCGCTAGTGATAGTATAAGTATAGAAAGAAGTATGTGTACCTATATAAAATAAAAATATTCTTTCTTTGTGTTATCTATCATTCGATATTTTTGTTTAAATTTCAGATATAATTTATACAAACGTAACACGTCGTAGGTGTGTCAAACAGTAAATATCTTGAAAGTAGTATATTTATTTTCATTTTTTTAAAAGAAAACTCCCGCACTAGAGAACAAGCTCTGTGTCGCGGGGGACTTTACAAACATACAATTAACGGACACAAATTACGCCCAGACTCAGAACAACTCTTTGCGGGTCACACAAAGTTTTGTCCTGTGTGTTAATGGACCACCAAGGCAGTCAAGTATATATAATTATTATATTCAAAACAAATATAAGAATAATCGTATAAGAAAGAAAAAGGGTTACTTTGATCCAGTTTTTCAAAACATTTACTATTGTAAACACGCGCGAATATTTTGAATAATTTAGTTGGTTAGACATTTCCACGCACTTCCTTCCCCATATCACGGCGGGATCAACTAAGTTTGATATGTGATTGAGACGTGACTGTACTTAACTAATATAAACAAACTTATATATTTTGTTAGATATCTACGAGTATATACTTTATTGAAAGTATATATTATGTATCTAATAAAATATATAAGTTTGTTTCTAATCCATTTCATGCCATACAGGCTATAAGTATTAACATTAGGTGTAACGCTACATTCAATTTAACATTACCCTGTTATTGGTAACAGGTTAATATTACAAATAACAAATAAATAATTGTATATATAATAATATTTATGAAATTCATATTTTATGCTTGTATTTGACTGTCTTGGTGGTTGAGTGTACACGCCTGCATGAGGTTGTGGTTGTGTGACCCACAAAGAGCTGTTCTGAGTCTAGGTGTAATTTTTGTCCGTTAATTGTATGTTTGTAAAGTCCCCCGCAACACAGAGCCTGCTCCCTAGTGAGGGAATTGTCTTTAAAATAAAATAAAACTTTTTTAAATTACTTAGGTTATATACTTAGGTTATACTTAGGTTATATATAATTATGTCAGATTCACCAACCCGCATTAGGCCAGCGTATGTGAGTTAAGGCCTAGACCCCTCTCTCTCTCCCTTGATAGAGGAGAGGAGACCTGTGCCCAGCAGTGGGACATATATGGGTTAAAAAAAAACAAGCTTACGGTACCGTAGCTTATAGAAACTTGCAATATCCAGGGTACCACTTGCGTTATTTATTCTATAAATAGGTAACTATTTTATTTTCATTAGGTACGTATACCTATTTAATTTTCATTCAAATTTATTTCCTTCAAAACCCTCAAACTTATCCTATCGTTTGTACCACAATTTATGTCAACCAAAATTATTTAATCTCCAAAACCAGTGTGAGCTCAATCGAAAAATGTGTTATAATTAACAAAAGATATGGAGCGGGAAACCCTTTAAACTGGCATTTTCCTGTGGGCTTTTCTAATGAGTGATTTTCACGGTGACAACACGACAAAGCCTTCGCTCACCCCACCAATAATGTAAATTTCCAATAGGATAACTTCGTTACACATAAAACAACGAATCTTGTTTGTTTTGGCTACTTGCAATGACAAATAGCTGATATAATATGTATTGTTTTATTGTATTAGTAGGTAGTTACTGTAGCCCGTGAACGATTCCATTACTTGAGGCATAATTCGCGTGTTGGTGACCTTCAAGTTTGTAACGTTAGGATTTTCTATAATGGGTAACACATTTACAAACCTATACAGATTTATTTTGTCTCCCGCTTTGCTATGGAGGGAAGTGGAAAATTTTCTTTCTAACTCGTCCTATTTACTACTGATTAAATTCGTTGCAGGGTCCAAGACAGTAGGTTTAGTTGTCCACGGGACGCACGAGTGCCAAAACTTGGTGTATCAGTTGGTTACTCCGCTTTTAATCCTGGCTCACAGGAGTCACAGCGGTGGGCATGTGGGTGGGATTGTTCCGAAAAATGGGTAACACTGGGATAGAAAAACATAACTTAAAAAAAACGCATCTCGAAGACAAGTACACGACTACATTGCTGTGTGTATTTATTTGGCTGTGGTCTTTTGTAAGTCTAGGAAGGACCTCTTACAGACTGTAAGGGAGGTCCTTCCTAGTTGGGCTTGCTCGCTTGTATGGTGCCTAACCTCTTTTAGCGTGAGGGTGCTGCCCTTTAAAAGCTAACTTTTATAGGAATAATATATTCCAGTCCTTAGCTTACACTAATCCAATTTTGATTTCACAGATTTATTATTAAAACTTAGAACATTATTTATTTACGACTATTTACCAAGTACCTACTTGATTATCTACTATAAAAAAGTAAATAAACCAAGTCCTCGTTATAACAAATATTACTCTTAAATAATACCCGTAATATCTACATATATTGGTGCTGACACCCCTTCCAGACAGACCAGTGACCGTACAATTCGCATTCAAAAAGGGAAATCGATGTTTGATAACAATTTTATTACACGGACAAATTCGAATGGAATTAGCGTCATTGGTTCACGCTCACACAAATTGCCTCTCCTATAGAAATTATAGAAGATAATGGTTTTAATAGTCTTCTTTGTTAACGACTAATGGTTGACATTTGAATTAGCCACATATTGTGGCTAATTCAAACCTTTCATTGAATTTGAACACAATGTATAGAAATAGGTACTTGCTGGTATGAAAGTCTGGTAAGTGTGTAAGTTTAAGTACGATTTGCGATTAATTTTTGCGGTTGCTTGTGAAGTCTCGGCTTTCATTCCCGGGCAAATTTTTAGTGGGTTTTCTTGATGAAAACTCTCAGTATCATCACGGAGTAACGAAGTTAGCAATGTTACACCCCGTGTATCAGTATCAGTACCGGACTATACGAGTAGGTATGGGAATGGAGAATACACCTGCTTTTGTGTACTTACTAGTGCTTTATATCACCATCACAAGGCTGCTAAGAATGCTGCGCGATGTAGCCTTGTGATGTGGAGACGCGTTTGTCTCGCAAGCCAACTTGTACGTTTCCTGGCTGACTGACTGCCTGCTCAATGCGAGCACGAGATGAGCAGCCTCGCGAGGCAACCTCGCAATGTCGATTCATGTATGGTTGCTGGTTGCCGCAAAGAACCTTCTAAAGACGTTATAAAAGGCTAGACAAAGCGTGGAGAGGATCTCTGCCCAATATCATCAATATCATCTCAGCCAAAAGATGTCCACAGCATTCGGTCCTGAGCCTCGGTTGCGACCTTTACCAGTTCGTCGGTAACCATGCCTTCGCAAAAAAGAGCATGATAATTCAATATAATAAGCCACAGACTATATCTCTTTCATATCTGTGATAAAAGCAAATAACTGTTTATATCAAATTGTAATAAAAACTACAATTTCCGGCCAGATTAAAATAAACCGTGTAGTGTTGCAAGTGAAGTATAATTACAGCAGGTACAATTATCGTGGCAGGCAACACTCGCGAATGACGTGCCACGAAAACCTGAAAAATAATAGCTATAATATAGCAAACTGTAATAAAGCTGTAGCCAAACAGTTTCGTGTGTTCTGACTTTAAACATTTTTAAATATAGTACTGCAATGACGGTTGTCGTTGCAGACGAATAAGAAAACGTTACTTAATTATTTCGTATGCATAATTTAACTGTCGCTATAAGTATGGGGTATGAGTATAATAAAACGTTCGCGTACATGAAGACATTATTATGTATTTACTTTTAAATATTATGTTACAAAAGTTGAATTGTGATATAGTAATTATTTTAGTAGATATAAGGATAGGAGCCGACCTGCTGCAGATAGGTATCTATTTTTGTAAGGTAAAGCATTGAGTTATTTGGCTTATTACTAACTTTAAACTGATGTTACTAATGTTTTTTTAAAATGTAGATCCGTTATTTTCAAAGGCCCCTTCTATTTAATATAGAAATAAGCAAATAACTGGACATTTTAATTTAAAACGTATAAGGCTTTATTTTCATTAACATAAAGGGTATACTTATAGATACATTTATTTGACAATAGGGTGACCGAGGTGCACCCTAAAAGAGTGGAACGCTTTATGGTTCATGAAAAAAAACTTTATCAAAATTTAATCACATTCCCCACTAGTAGGCTGAACACCCAATGACTTTGATATTTTTGACGGTATTAATTAAAAAATTATAAAGCTTCCCGCGGTTACCGCCCTGCAGCCATTGTTCGGAATCACAAAGCATTTATATCGCGGAAAAAGATAAATATGCGAGACGCAGGTAATTGCGTTCGCTTTTATTGAGCTGTTGTTTGATTTCAAAGGCTTTTTATTGTGTATAACATTTATTGCGTGTATTTACGTATTGACTCAACAATCGAACTCTTAAATTAAAGCAGTTTATTGGAATTTCGTGATATACTCTTTGTGTATTCGATATAATAAGCATGTTAGAACTATTGGATACGCTGTATTCAATAAAAAGCTTAATCAATATTGAAAGTACTCGTATTATAGTTTACTTAAGGCTAATAGTTGAGACGTCCCAAACATATATTATGCTCTACATTCCTACACAGGGGCATTCTATTTCCCTTCGGATTTGGGTCCTGACTGCGACTCGGAATGCTGCAGAAAACCTGTAAAAAGTTCTTGATTGAGGAGGCTGAGCGAGAGCCGCCTGGTACAACCAGTATGGTTTCCTGGTTTGTCTGCAGTCTGCACTGGTCATGCTATACCTTATTTTATATATAGGAATGAAAGAATGAAACCAAATAATGGCATACGATCCCAATAACTCTTAATAAAGCAGATGTGCTTAACGATATTTACGTTGATTTGTCAATTTATGCAAATGCAAACGTAATTTTAAGGAAACCTCGAAGGTAAATATTTTCTTGATCACAATGAAACGGCTATAAGGTTGGGCGATGATTTTCCGCTATAATGCTTCCCTTAGGAAGGTGGAGGGTAATTATGATTGAGCACAAAATGGATAAAAATAAGGCGGAGTATTGTTTCAGACATAATTAGGGTTTGTGGTCCCGGCGGGTAGCCCGCGCCATAAATGCGCAAGTCATACGAAGTGCGGAATTCGGTGTTGGGTTGAATCGTTTGTCTTCATTGCAGTTTATTTTTGCGGAAAGGCAATGAGTGGTGTTTATTTTAAACTGATTTTATGAAGGGATTGAATTTTATTGATTGTTTCTTTACGGTTTATGATAAAAGTGTTACGTGTTTTCGGTGTGTTGCTTGATTGCGTGAAAGAAAGATAAGGCACGGTGTAAAAACAGGCTGGTTTGCTGTTTTGTAAACTATTACCGAACATCACCACATCAACAGAAGCTGAGCGATAAACTCCTATTGTCATTTTTACATTGGCAACTGGCAACCTTATATATGACACCTGGTGTCATATAAAAGGTTGCCAGTTGCCAGATAAGACATATATCTTTCCCCAGGTCAAATATCTTTCAGAATTGAAAGAAACTGCTTTTAGTTATAAGGGCGCCCATTGTACAGCTATCTATGTTTCAAATTGTTATTCTTTTCTATTGTATTTTGCTTCGTATACAATAAAGAATATGCTATTTATCTAATATATCTATAACTAGGGGTGGCCGGCGACTTCGATTTTGCAACATATCTCACTACTGCTCCGCTCCTATTGATCATAGCGTGATGTTGCCTATAGCCTTCCTGGATAAATGCACTATTCAACAAAAAAAGAATTTTTCAAATCGGACCAGCACTTTTTGAGATTAGCGCATTCAACCAATCAAACAAACTCTTCAGCTTTATAATATTAGTATAGATAATCGACAAAGATAACAAAAATTATATGTAAAACCTAATTGCTTTTACTTTGCTTTTAACCAATAAACATACTCATAACCTATACAAACTAATATGTACCTACTCGTAGGTACATCAATTTAACTCAAGAAAGTCATATTGAATTAACATATCTGGCGTGATCGCACCACGTTTGAACTTAACGAGCAGGAGTGACGATTATGAATATTAATATGGCGGTGACACTCCAGGTTGGCGGTTTAACGCTAATTCGGATAGACAAACCTCTCTCCGCACCAAGCTTTGTAGTACGTAGAACAATACTAACCTTGCTGGATGTGTCTTTGCGATAATTTTAAACTTCTTTTTTTGTTGGTAAGTGAGTAAGCTATAAGCCGTCTGGTTACACTAGCTGAATGTTTGTGGAAACAGTCGCTCGATACAGACTCTGTAAAAAAGGAAACGTAGCTCTAGCTTTGTTTCGTTACTGATTCCTGAAGTCTGTACAAAACTAAACAGGAAAAAAATGTAAGATGTCAATTTTGTCACCTAACTTTAAGTTATTGTTCGAATTTGAAATTTAGATCAAATCAAGTCATGGTAACGGTCCGAGGCATTGTCTACTGCGTCTTCTGAGGACGTACCTTCCTATTCGGTATATTTGTAGTGATAATAGTTCCGAGACTTATATGTAAGTAAGTCTCGGAACTATTTATAATAAGTAATGGTAGACCAATGTCTACCATTACTTTTAAAAAGCCGTAAGTTATTACCAGTTTCGTAAATAACTAAGCTATTAAATTAAGTAAATAAATTTGTCACATCTTTGTCGCTCACTCGATTGTCTACTAATTTAAGTCAATTCAGATCCGCCGCTTCGATCCTATTGCTTCTAAGATAAAGCCATAATTAAGGGCCTTCTCGATCGATTAAGTTAAGCCGAGTTTAAATAGACGTTAACTCCAAGAGAAAGGTTTACTACGGCGTGAAATGGCATTAGGTTTTCGCGCGTTTTATGCGACTCGAGACGAGACGAGTCGCTAAGAAAGGGGGATTTAATGGAAGATTGAATTAATTAGGTATCGCACGTAAATTAGCTCAAGTATTTTTGATTGATACGACTTAAATGGATTTGTAAGTTTACGGCAGATGAGTCCACTTTGTTGATAAGTAGGTTAAGCCTTTTCAAAATTTGTTTCTAAACATAATTAAGAAGGTACTGCTGGCTCCAGACCGATTTCAGTCACGGCGGTCAGTCTTAACGAAGATTAGCCAAATGCGCAGGACATACTCTTAATATAGTGCACAAGAGTGTGTTCAAACACTG
The DNA here is from genome assembly GCA_947095525.1 of Trisateles emortualis. Lineage (NCBI taxonomy): Eukaryota > Metazoa > Arthropoda > Insecta > Lepidoptera > Erebidae > Trisateles > Trisateles emortualis. The sequence continues at coordinate 7,022,886 of OX352736.1, read as the reverse complement.
GTGCACTCTCTATTCTTTCACTCTCATAGTCAGATGGGACGTATTACGTGTTTTCCCAGGCACGGAGAGATCTGCTGTGTTTTTAGAAAATGACCAACCACGGCAACCTTGCTTTACTTTTGCAGACTGATCTGCAAGGTTAAGCAAACGATCTGCGTTACTAACACTTAGCTACGAGTACATGCCCCTCAAATTCAAAACAAAATGTATAGTAACAGTAGTAACATTACTGCACGGTTGGTTCAGTGGCTTAAGTGGTTACCTCGCCATTTACTACTGCGCTTCGTGTTGTGGGTTCGATTCCCACACGGAACAAAAATTTGTGTGATCGTCAAATGGTTGTCCCGATTCTGGGTGTACTTTGTGACCGTTAACTGTATGTATGTAAAGTCCCCCGCAACACAGAGCTTGTTCCCTAGTGAGGGAGATGTCTTTATAAGAAAAAAACTATTGTTACTACTGTAAAACAAAATGTCTACCCGTGCAATGCGGGAACGTGCCTCTAGTAGAATTATAATTTTACCTTTGTTCTAAGGAGGTGTTAATAAAACTCAATCTACAATTTTCAAAGGCACTGTTACTTTAACATAAATTATGTCGACCTCAAATTTAACTGCGTAAACAATACAACAATATAAAACTAAATTGACCTTTTAAAGTGATTTATAACTATAAATACTGGAACATATATTACGTAGATGTACTATCGATATAGTTGGCGGTTGACTACTCATAGACTGCAGTTACACATTGACTCAGTGGGTTAAGTGATTACTTAGTCATTTATCATTGCGCGGTGTGTTGTGGTTTCGATGCCTACACGGAACAAAAAAAATGTGTGACCCATAAATACTTGTTCCCTAGTAGTACTTTATGTCTGTGAATTGTATATTTATAAAGTCTTTTATTGAAATATCAATTTGCTATAACAACGCAAGATTGCACATGGTATCCATCTCAGCCAAAAGTCGTCTAAAGCTGGACATAGGCCTCCCCCAAAGTTTTTCACACCACACTTGGTCCTGAGTTGACCTTGTCCATCGGTTGCCCGCAACCGTTACCAGGTTGCACATAGTGCCGTAAATAAAATTTTAGCAATATCGGTCGTTAATTTGAAACTGCTTGTCTAATAATGTTATGTGTGGTCGACCGCCAACTTTATCGATAATACTAAATAGAAACAAACGATAAACACGGTTGACTCACAAAACGCAATGGTTACCACGTTCTTAAACACTTCTCATGTTAAACAGCAGTTAGTAATTATTTCTGTAATTAAATCAGGCATTCTTTCAAAGTTACGTATTAATAATTTAGGAAAGGCTTTGACAGGGCAATTCCGGCTTGAGTACTTACTGAGTTACCACCCTACTGCTTATATTTATGCTAAGAGGTGACCGAGTTAGGGATGTTACTCAAATTATATCGTGTCGATATTTATGAACAATTTTTGTTATAAAATGTTTATATGTATAAGATTTTAAAGCGCTACGCATGTTCGTAATTTTTTCAGGGTTGCTCAATTATTAGGTCATCTAATAATTGAGCAACAAGTAATTTTTTCAGGGTTGCTCAATTATTAGATGACCTAATAATTGAGCAACCCTGAAAAAATTACGAACATGCGTAGCGCTTTAAAAACTTATACATATATACGCAGCATTAGGAATATACATCCTTAATGCTGCAATTTCTATTGTTTTTTTTCTGTTAAATATACTGGGGAGCATGCTACGTTTATTCCATAGTCCTTATAACCAGTCCACAGAACACCCAACCCCATAGCCCAAGTTTTTAATACAGTAATCATAACACATAAAGCTTTAGCTCTGGCCTTTGTATTTTTATTCAATACAAAAAAATACCCATATTACATAGAAACATAATAATAATAATCTGTTAACTTTAGAATTTATCCATAAATTTTGAAAGGTCTTAATAGCAATGTTAGTATGTGTAGCTTACACAAATAGTGAATTATGGGGATGTCATGTTTGTCCGCAACGACACTCAAGAGACTATTAGAGCTACTAAAATCATCTGCAGTAGGGAAGCAGCGCGTTTACGCCTGATTGCTGCAAAACCGTCCGTATGAGCATTCGCAAACATGCCATAGGCGTTGCATAGCCACGGCAGCATTCTGAATGTAATGAATTTTCTCTTTACCTGCGCCATTGGTTTGATTTTATTGATGGGCTCTACACTTTCTCATAAATATGTTCAAACCGAATACACTAAGCAATAATTAAAAATAATCTTTTCACCAAATAGCAAACTATTTGGTGAAAAGATTCTTTGATATTTGATTGAGAAATCATCATCCTCATCAACCATTTTATCCATCTTATATAACTGCCTCCGTGACTCAGTGGTCGATGTGTGTGACTGCTGATCACGAGGTCTCGATGTCGATTCCCGGGTCGGGCCAAAAATCGATATTGGGTTTTTCTGTTAAAAAAATCACAATAGATGCCCGGAGTTTGGAAATTGGCGGTGTTTACACCCCCGTGCCTCGGAAAGCACGTAAAGCCGTTGGTCCTACGCCTGATCTCTCTCCGGTCGTGTCGGATTTGCCGTCCCATCGGACTATGAGAGTGAGGGTATAAAGAGTGCACTTGATCCCCCGCGCAGATGGCAAGTCTCCGTTGAGATTAGCCGCTGTGACCGAAATTCGGTTCGGAGGACATTATATAACTAGGCGGAACCAGCACTACAATTAAATACACAAAACAAAGAATGATATGACGATGATATGTTCTGGGTGGAAATATTAGTAGTCACAGTCTCTAACCGCTGGACCAACAAGCCACGACTATAACTTTTAAAACTCTAGTATTGCAAGATGTTGCAAGCGTCTATAGGCCACGGTAACTGTTTACGATCGGGCAGAATGCGGGGCAGTCTTTGGGGACTGCTGATAGAATTGAAAACTAAGTAACTTGTAAATTGTACAGTCGAGATTATTATTTTTGAATATAAAAAGCGTTCGGTGACGGTGACACAAGTTCTATGATTTTTTTCACTCAAAAAGTGCTCAACGCGCCTAAAAAAGTTTTCCCTTTAATAACGGCATGCAATCTTTTGATTTATTTATAGAAAATATACACATTTTACTTAATTTGAGTAAAAATTTACAAGTATACGGATATTATAAGCTACGTTTTTGCTACCCATCCCTAAATTATCATAGCGTGACGTTGCCTACGATAATACCAAGTCGAATGTTACATCAAAATGTCAGTTTGACCTTATGCTAAGTGTAGAACCGCTTCTGAATTATTTGACAAATGCCTGTTTGATCTTTACAAGCTGCCCTTTATATGATTGCTGTCAATTTAGTTCAATTTACTGCCGTAATGGTTGATATTTGACGTAAACATGACGTAAAGGGCTCTTTGACGTTTGTAACTAGCAGTTTGATTGTAGGTATATGAATAATCTAGTAATTTCGTGGAATGTCCACTTTCGTATATTTTGTACTACATTGATGGAGAAAAAGTATACTGCTCGCCTGATGGTAAGCAGTGATTGAAGTCTCTGGACGCAATACTTAGAGCATCATTCACGTGTTGTCTACCCAAAAAGTTGTACTACCAGGGTTTTGTGAAACGTTTTATTAGGTATCTACTCGAGTATCTCCTGAAGACTCACGCACTGGCGCAGCTACACCACCGTGTGTAGTTGTTTTACTGTGGTCTTCTGTTAGATGGAGGTCCTTTCCCAGTTGGGCTTGCTCGCTTATAACCTACCTTGTAATTCTCACCATAGTTCCATTACAAGTGAGCCATGTGATTGCCGCAAAGCTTGAAACTCGTCTATCTATAGATTAGGTACGTTCATAAAAAATATAAAATGTAGGTATGTTCAAATATTATAATAGTAAGAAAGACGCACAAGCACGCGGAAACTGTTGCCGTCAACAGTAGCTACGTAGCTTCATTTAATCTATCACGATCTCTTTTTGTATCATGGCGTTCCGTATTATCTGTCTCATTCATATAATACTTAAAATTTATGCAAGTACGCACTAAAACATGGAAACAAAAAGAGAGTGTATCTTTTTTTTTAAATAATATAGATAGATAGAATATTCTTTATTGTACACCACTTAAGTACTATAACTATTACAAGAAATATGTTATATAATTAGAAATTATATAATAAAATGAGATTTAGGAACTTATTTTTGTCGAAACTGATAATTACAGTACACTCAAATTTATAAAAACAGTTTACTTTACTAATTTTGTTTGTTCCTTGTCTGTATTAAATCGCAATACATTTCCATATTTATGCAGATAAGTTATTCTACGTGGAGATGCTCATTATCTCGCAGGTGCACTTAATGTATCTACTTTAAATTCTTTGAATAAAATTGTTTTGTATTCCAAAATAAAATAAAAAAGTAAAAAAATAAAAAGACTCCTTCGAGCCGGATTTGAACCAGCGACCTATGGATGACAATTGTTTACCAGCTACAGTCCACCGCTCTACCAACTGAGCTATCGAAGGTGTATGTGAAAGGCTAAATTAACAGTTCTGTATGCAGAATGAAAACGTACGCGCAATAATTGCAACATTCAAAGCGTGTTGCAACAATGCTTACGTAATCATATGATGTAGTAAGATAATTTTGAACGTGATTAAAAGTACCGGTACCGGTTTTTAATATCAATATTAAATAAAAAAAAATACAATGTGTATTATCGGTAAGAAATTGCTTTAGGGCCGCCTATTTTACATAGCTGTAAATTACTTAACATAAAATATTGTAACTCGGTGTTCAAAAAGAATTATATCTTAACTTCGGTATCGGCACAGAATACTTAATAGTACAGGTAGTATCGGTGGCTGTGGGTTCGATCCCCACACGGAACAAATATTCTTCGATGTATAAATGAAAGAGAGACAGGGTATCATACAAACGAGCAATCCTGGCTGGGGAAGGACTTCCACCTTACAGAAGATCACATGCAAATAACTACACAGTGGAGCAGTTGTATTCCTAGAGCCTACCGGAATATAACCTATTTATAAATAAGATAGAGATAATAGGTAGTACCTACATATTGCGGTTAGCAAAACTTCAGTATTAAGTGTGAAACAAGCTTTAACAAATAAACATAGCTTTATCTTAACGACTGTTCATTACCCTTAGTTTAGCATGTAGTCATTTACGTGAGTAAGTATTGTAACTCACGGTCAAAATTCTTGGGGAACTCGTTATGGCTCGTTTTGTCCGATACGGGACGGGTCGGAAACGGCGCTACTATCGTCGGCCGCTGCGACAATTTCTATTCAAATAACCCACAATTCGACCGCTATACAACGCTCTACATTAAAATTAAACGCCTTATTTCGCATTTGTTTTGATTCCATTGCCACTTATGTTGGTGGTGAAGTTTTGTATTACAGTCGTGGTGTGTTAATGGATAGTATGTTTAAGTGTTTAGTCTTTTAGTAGAGGGGTGGGTGTATAGATAGAAGGCATGTCTAAGTAGTAGACGACACGTCACTGTTTCCGGACGTCGCCGTCGCGTCGTTGTTCAAATGCGTGCAAACTAAAGTTTTGTTGTTGCTATCTTCATATAAAGGCGAGTTCATACGGATTTGATAAGTCACACTTTGGCAAGAGTTGCCAAATGTGTAAATACTTTTTGGCACCAGTAAAAGCGCGTTAAGGACCAAAGACTAGTTAAAAAGAAAACAATTGAAATACACGATTGCAGTTCTATAACAACATTTTGTTAAAATCGGTGGAATTGCGATTGCCTTATTTTTATAAACTTTTTGACGTTTTGAGAGACTATAGCATTAGGTTCTTCTAGAATGCAAGTATTAAGGTTTTTAAAGGTTCGGCAAGGCGAGAGTGATACTCTTGGTATTGCAAGCCTCCATTGGCTACGGTAACTGCTTACCATCATGCGGGCCGTATGTTTGTTTGTCTTCTTGGTATTCAAAGAAAGTTACACCAAGGGATGGTGTAAATTGGAAGACAATAAAATGTAAAATTTCATATTATTAGTAAAAAATAATCCTTCCGATTGAGCCATTTGAACGGTACCTATTGGTTTTTTTTAACCATTTGGCGGTTTCGATGCCGGCGATTATTCAAAAATCTTTATATTATGCAGTTAAAATTGATTTTAAAATCAAAATGAAGTCTCCTTTTAGTAAAATTGACTATCCTTACTAATATTATAATTGTGAAAGTTTGTGAGTATGGATGTTTGTTACTCTTTCACGCAAAAACTACTAAACGGATCTGGATGAAATTTGGCACAGAGATAGATTTTAGTCTGGAATAGCATATGGGCTACTTTTTATCGCGATAACCGACATCTACGCAGGCGGAGCCGCGGGCAACAAGTAGTTTACAATATTTAAGATACATTCCCTCCATGTGACAAAGCCGTGGGATGTTGTTTTTATATTATTTTGGTTAAGGTACTTAATAATTTCCGTGTGGTGACGGATTAAGAATACAAAATGTCACCACCCCTTTTTATCCCAAGGGTGTCGTAAGAATCGACTAAAGGAGTAAGTCGGGCAGACAATATCCACTGCAAGAGAAGGAAAATTCGAAATAAAACCCTATACCAATCCGTCTGGCCAGCGTGGTGTAGTAGGCTAATATCCCTCCAAGTGTATGGGGGAGACCTGTGCCCAGCAGTGGGACATTTATGGGTTGATATGATGATGATGACTTAATATAAATACAAATTATTGGTTCTTACTACTTACGAGTAAATGCTGTGCATATTTGTAACTGGTTTTACATCTTTCTAGGAATTGTTCTTGGCCACTGAGTTTTGTCCTACCAAAACTCAATGGGCCAAACGAAGAACAAAGCCTAGAAAGATATAAATGGTGTTTAAAAGTATAATCAATATGAATTGTTTATGTTTGCACTGTCATAATAAATAAATTATATGCCTAATAAATAACCTAGCTTATGATTCAAAACTCATAAATAGCTGCTATGCAATTTAATGCAACGCAGAATGATAAAGGTCAGTATTGACAGACATAACAATAATATATTTATTGATAAGTAGGTCAGCTCTTTTGATACACTCTTCGGAGATAAGAGGTGTGGTACTGTATGCGAATTATTCCAACGTTGAATTAATAAATAAATATTATGCAACAACTTTTACTTTAGATGGGTCTGTTGGCCTAGTGGTTAGTGACCCTGACCTCCAGCTTGGCAATCTGGAGGTCGATTCCCACACAGGACAAAACTTAGGAATTCAGAAATTATTGTGCCGAGTCTAGGTGTAATTTGTGTCCGTGAATTGTATGTTTGTCAATTTACCCGCGATCAAGGGCTTGTTCCCTAGTGTAGGAGCTGTCATTAAAAAAACACAGAAATCTAGTTAACATATATCTATTGTCTACCGATTTTCTATTTTTTAGTGGCTATGAAAAAGCTCTAGTGTATAATAAAACGAAACAGTAGTTTTTAACCTTTCGATTTAATGAATTATAGTCGAATTTCAATCACCGGTGACCTATACATTTCTAAATCCATAACTATCTTTCTACATTCCAAGGTTGAAAGAATCTGGATCAAATTTTGTACAGAGAGTTTATAGTCTGGAATAGCACATACTTTTAAATAGGATACTTTTAATCCTGATAAAATTAGTGCACTCGTATAGATACACTGGGGCAGAGCCGCAGGTGTAAGTCATTGAAAAATTAATCTCACTCAGACACTGAACAAATAATAATAATAATCTTTTCGGGACAATTCACACATCGCTATCTGATCCCAAACTAGGCAGAGCCTGTACTATGGTAACCAGGAAACTGATAAACATACTTATATATTTCTAAATACATACATATTATAGATAAATTACACCCAGACACAGAACAAACATTCGTGCTCATCACAAATAATCATGTTCATCACACCAAAATTTGTCCTAAGTGGGAATCGAACCTAACCTAGAACCAACTAACCCAATAGGCCTGCTAATTATATCTTGTTTAATTGTTAGTAAGGCTAGTTAAATTGTTGTAACCCGTCTAGTTTTGATTTACGTAATGCTCAAAATCCCCTCCAAGGCATTGTGCTTACCTTTCTAATTAATGTACCTAATGTGCTGTGCATATTGGCATGCATTCATGTGCCTTCGATAGCTCAGTTGGTAGAGCGGTGGACTGTAGTTGTAAATAGATTGATATCCATAGGTCGCTGGTTCAAATCCGGCTCGAAGGAGATTTTTTTTGTTTGTATTATTGTTGATTTTTTTTTTCTTCATTTATCAATTTGTAAAAATTGTTTTAAGTATGTATGTATGAAGACTAGTAATAGCCGAGTAAAGAAAGAATCAACTTAAAACTAACGAGGTGTGAGTTCAATTCCGACCAGTATTACTAATGTGAATTTCACTTTTAGGAGTTATACGTACGAATCAAATGACTTACCATCTGCTAATAGTAAAGGAAAGCATCGTGACGAAATCCACAGTAATTCTAAAGGTATATTTAGACCTTCGTGTGTGGATGAAAACCCTCATAGTTCTCTTGATAAAGGAGAGGAGGTCTGAGGCCAGCAATGGGACATATACGGGTTTCTATTAAGCAGTATATTAAAAAATTGTATAAAAAAGATGTACAAAAAGTACTTATAAGGGCCATTAGAATCATAAAAAGTTTCGTATAATAAATAATTAAGTTGCTAATTTCAAACTTTTCATATTTTAATTTAGTTTGATGCTTTTGTTTTCGTTCAATAAAATTGGCATAACATTACAACAATTACACTCCACACAAGTTTTAATTGTTCTAAATTTAAACGTTATAGAGAGTTCACTTTCATCAATTCATTAATCCTTTTTTAATCACCGCTTAATTAAACGTGAGACATTTTAATTAGTAGGACGAACTAAGTCATCCTTATTTTTTATTATCGTCTAACGATAAAAAAATTGGATTTTTTTCTCACGTACGATTAGGTTGTGGAATGAGCTCCCTGCCGAGATTTTTCCCGAGAGACTATAGCATGGGGTTATTTAAGAAAGGAGTTATAAGGTTTCTAAAGGGTCGGAAAAGCGCGAGTGATACTACGGTAACTGCTTACCATCAGGCGGGCCGTATGCTTGTTTGCCTCCTTGGTAGTATAAAAAAAGAGTGATTTGACTCTCTAGTCAGTTCTTTTTATGGCATTTTTCTTATCTTATAAGTTATCATCATTTTTTCCCTATCCTAAATGTGCCCGAAATGCTTAAAAAAGATTTGACTTCAAAAAAAATTGAGACGAATTTAAACTTACCTATAGATAATAGTTATCTACCAACTAAGTACTTTAATATATTTTTTTTAAACACATATAAAAAAATTCCTTCGAGCCGGATTTGAACCAGCGACCTATGGATATCAATTTATTTACAACTACAGTCCACCGCTCTACCAACTGAGCTATCGAAGGTGTATGATAGCAACTCAAATTAAAAACAACATTCAAAAGTAACATTAGGTTTATGTAATGTATGTAATTGCAACACTTTCATTATGCGGTGCCGAGAGAGAGAGTAACTTACTTGTACAAATAAGGTCTATGTATAGCCTAGGTAACTGCTTACCATTAGGCTGGCCAAAAAGGTGGTGAGTTCGATCACGGGTGGCTACCAATGTACATTTCACATTTGAAATCAATACGTAGGTAATAATCAAATAATTTATCATCTGCTTACGGTAAAAGAAAACATCTTGAAGAAACCCAAATGTCCGAAAAAAGAATTCGAGGCATGTATTATACTTGTGTCCGTGAATTGCTTGTTCCGTAGTGCGGCTTTTAAAAAAGTAGTAGGCATTAAAAATCGGAGATAGTCTTTAAAAAATAAAAATAAAGCAAAGAGGTATTTGTTTTTTTTACTACACTACGTAGGTAAAGTTTCTACAACATTACCAAGTAGTAGTGTTTTTTTAGTGGGTAGTTCCAGAGCTCTTGAGTAAGCGCTATTCTAGCTGCCAAAGATAATTTGTTTTGGATAAGGCTGCAATTGTTTTCAATAATATACTTATTCTATGTGTATAAAAATAATTTCTGGACAAAAAAATCTCCTTCGAGCCGGATTTGAACCAGCGACCTATGGATATCAATTTATTTACAACTACAGTCCACCGCTCTACCAACTGAGCTATCGAAGGTGTACGATAATAACTCAAATAAGAAACAACATTCAAAAATAGTATTTAGTTTATGCAATTTATATGTAATTACAACATTGCAACACAATTAAGCTACGTATGTCAGATTTTTTAATATCGAGTATATTAGTAAAAAACGTTAATGTAATACACAATTGACGACGATACTTATTTATTATATGATTTTTTTAACTACGTTAACTAGGTAGTGTTGTGTTTTTGATAGTAACTAGATTCTAAAACAGCGCTTCTAGCTGAAAAGGCTGCAAGAGTTTTGTTGTTGTTAATTCAAAGTGTATAAAAATATTTTCCAGACGAAAATAAAACTTCTTTGAGTCACATTCGAACCAATAATTTGTTTTAGAACACTTTTTTTTATTATTATCCAAAAAAAATACAACTTATTAAACTTAAACTAATACGCCAAACTGCAGAGTAGTTTGTTGGCGAACGAGGCGCTCGTTTTGCCTTATCTATTCATATACTTAAATGGGATATACTAGTAACTAATCTTATCTAACAAATAATAATATAATAAAAAAAAAAGAAATAATACTTAGTAAATAGTAGTGAATAATGTTGTTACAACCCTACTTAAATAAGGTTACCTACCAGCACAGAATACTTAATAGTACAGGTACAGAAGGTTCACTTCGCTAAATCATTTAAACAAATATCAACTTTGATTGCACACAATAGAGCGCAATTCAGCTCCCCAGCACAAAACTTACCTACTCGTTTATTCACCTACAAATTGGCTCCCTTTGTATTGCGTATTTCTGGACATTATGGTTGTCACTTAGAGATCAATTTTGATCTGAAGTACCTGTTAGGTTTAGGTAGGTACTTACTATACTTTTGTAAACGAGTGACTTTTTAAATAAATCTGGACATGTGGGGACATATTCAATGTAGGTACTTAGTAACTAAATTATAAGAACTAGTAGTGTGTGTCCACATCACAGGACTGGTCAAACCACTAAAGAACAAATTATAATAATGGGTACTAGCTGTTGCCCGCGGTTCCGCCCATGATTATGTTTTTGATTAAATTAAAAATAGGTATTAGAGTTTGTCATTGGTTTGTTTGGAGCCATTTGTCCAGTTGAAATTTAAAACTATTGAGTGATAGGCGGCTTTAATATATTTTCCCAATTAAATAAGTGCCTACTTAATTGGTTGGACTAATAAATAATACGTCTCTACAAAAACTGTACTGTGTAGTGTACATATCAAAATCTTGCTACAAATAGGTAACTACAAATTATGTTTTTCTAAATGATAACGTGTTTCTTTACTTTGCAATATCCTTTGGAATATTGAAAAACGAGAGGTTAGGATCCTTATCATTATTTAAGCAGCCGAATACTGTGGAATATTTTTATGCCTTTATTTTCTTTAGAATATTTAAACGCGAAAACGAATCGGTGACGAATTACGGCTTCGTGTGCGTTTCGTAGGTAAACTTACGTCGAACCGACGACGCGACCGGCGCGATGCGCGCGCGCGACACTCGACTAAATAATACCCCTGGAAATGTTGCGGCCGGGTACTTGTAGATTCATACCTAAACAGCGGAGTGAACCAGGCCAGCTACCAGTCAAAACACCGACCCCGTAAAAGCTATGAATGAGCTTAGTACATGACTGAAATCAATGCCACGCGAAAAAGGTGACCTATAACCAGTTGTGGATGGATCGTAGTTGATTATGCCGTAGTAGTATTTTTTTTAACAATACTCCCTAGGTAGTGTTGTATTTTTTGCTATTGGATGGGTAAGCACTGTACTAAAAACAGGAGAGAATTAATTTCAGGAAAAGAAAATGTTTATAAATGTATAAAAATAATTTTCTTACAAAAAAAATACTCCTTCGAGCCGGATTTGAACCAGCGACCTATGGATATCAATTTATTTACAACTACAGTCCACCGCTCTACCAACTGAGCTATCGAAGGTATATGATAGTAACTCAAATTAAAAACACCAATCAAAAATAGTATTTAGTTTATGCAATTTATAATTATATAGTTACAACATTGCAACACAATTTATATACGTAGATTACGTTAATGTAATACACAAATAAGGACGATATTTATTTACTATTTCATTTTTTAACTACACTATAGGTAGTGTAGTAAAAACAACACTACTTAGGGGTAGTGTTGTGTTTCTGCTAGTAAGTAGATTTCAAAACTCTTATAGAAACGCTGTAAAGGCTGCAGGAATTTCCAGACGAAAAAAAAATCTTTGAGTCTAATTCTATATATGTTTTTGGAACAGTGAATAGTGTTGTTACAACCCTACTTAAATACAGTATTTAAGTAGGGTTAATAGAGTAATACCTAATAGGTAAGCAGGCAAAATCCGATCCCGGGAAAGCAATGAATTAAATTAGCACATGATTGAAACAAATGACGCGCGATAGAGGTGACCTATAACCAGCTGTGGATGGATCGTAGTTGATTATGCCGTAGTAGATTTATTTTTTAACTATACTACCTAGGTAGTGTTGTGTTTTATGTTATTGGATGGGTAAGCACTATACTAAAAACAGGAGATAATTAATTTCAGGAAAGGAGAGTGTTTATAAATGTATAAAAATAATCTTCAGACAAAAAGAATACTCCTTCGAGCCGGATTTGAACCAGCGACCTATGGATATCAATTATATACAGCTACAGTCCACCGCTCTACCAACTGAGCTATCGAAGGCACATGAGTCTATGCCAAAACATACAGCACATTAAAATATATAGAAAGTAATATATGTAAAGTCTTAGTAAAAGAGGGGGTTTATCGAACATTTTTTTAGGTAGATAGAAGCTGACTCGCACACTAATAAACAAGCTCAGTATCGCGGGTGTTACTACAAAATACACCCAGACTCAGAACTATTGTTTATGGCTTACACAACTTGATGTACTTTTCGGGAATCAAATCTACAACTCGCCATGCAGTGTAAAATTACGAAATGACCACTTCCCACTGAGCCATACGTACAGTAAACATTAGCTAATAAAACTACAGTATTTTTAACACGCACCAGACGCTATTTAGGTATACTACATACTCCTGTGAAATATACTAAGGGAGATAAGTCAATTTTTTTAAAGGTATCTAGTCCTTTAAAAAAATAAGTGGACTTATCTCACTTTAAATGAAAAATAAAATATTTTTTTAATAAAAAGATTCCTTCGAGCCGGATTTGAACCAGCGACCTATGGATATCAATTGTTAACCAGCTACAGTCCACCGCTCTACCAACTGAGCTATCGAAGGTATACAGATAAGTTTAAAATACTCGACCACAAAGTAATGTATTATGTAATTTGTCGAGGTGAAAGGTGCTCCACTTCGTACTAGTATTGCAAGCGCAAGGTATAAGCGAAAGTGCGTACGTGCGTTTCGCAACCTCGGTGTGTGACGTCACAAGGTGTTTGTTGCATACATTGCAAACTCTTTAGAAAAAAATAATGCAGCTGCAAGGTTACATCCTATTAAAAAAAAAATAAGCCATTACCGCTGGCAGGTAATAAACCAATGCTGGCAGAGAATAAAAATAAATTGGAACGGGATTTTGTTTTCTTTATTTGAATTTGGAACTATTTTAGCTCCTTTAATATTCAGTAGGTATACCCACAGATGTACTTTAACAGCTACGTTATGGTATCAAATACCTTACCAGTAGTGCTAAAATCACAAAACTTGTTTAATCAGTACCCCAGATTCACTGTCTACGTTCAAGACATTGCTATTTCAACACGAATTAGATTTTACTGCACCTTGCAGTGCACCCTTGTCAAATCCTCCATATTATTTGCATATTAATTGAGTATTCGGGTTTTAGGAACGTTAGAGATCCTAGGGGTAAAGCCGCTTTATAACTATGACACGGCGTGGTAGGTAGCTCGGGATGATTCACACTAAGTTTTAATTAATGTAAAATTTTGTTGAATATACCTAAGTTCTTTACATGACTAAAGGCTTAGCAAATCTTGTTTAAATTTACTGCAATTTATTGCTTAGTGGTTTGTGGAGTTTATTATGTATTAATCAAATAAATCGCCATCTGCTAACGATGAAGGAAAACATCGTGAGGAAACCCACATGTCCTAGAAGAAATTCCAAAGACATGTCTGATTCACCAACCTGCATTAGGCCAGCGTGTGTAATTAATTTTTTTTTTAAATTATTTAATTTTAAGAAAGGCCTAAACCCTCTCTCTCTCTCTTGATAGAGTAGAGAAGATCCGTGCCCAGCAGTGGGACATATATGGGTTGCTATTATTATTTTTTTATATCAAAACCGTCCAATATGTATTTTGTAAGCTATAGCACTTTTAATATTAATAGTGTTAGCGTTATTAGGCAGCTAACATTCAAACAATAGAGTATCAACATCATAATCAATTTCAATATTTGTTAAGAATCGAATTCAATACTTATTAATTAATATATTAATATTTGTGTAGCTGGTCATTTGGTTTCTATTCATAATTTTAAAAGCAAACGTCAACTAAACAGTATTCACGATAAATACATTATTACAAACTTATTTTGTTTTTGATTATTCATTTGTTTTATTGCACAATCTTTAATACGTACTTATGAACTAATATATACTAGACTAGCTGTAGATCACGGCTCCGCCCGCGTGAATGCGGTTATCGCTTAAAAAGTATGACCTTCCTCACGATATTATCTATCTCATCGCCAAATGTCATAAAGATCCGTTCAGTCGTGTAAACGTTACAAACAAACGAACAGGTAGTAAGTATGGATAGATAGAGTAATCCATACTCTTTATTTTCTATGGATGTTAAGTTAGGAGTGCAGTGTCTAACAGCTCGATCCTGTTTATATGACAATGTCAGAGGCACCATAATGTGTAAGTTTGACCGAGAAAGAGGGATGGAGCTATATACCGTGTATAGCTCAGTCCCTCTTTTTCGCTCGAAAGACTCCGTATGCTTGAAAATCCTTAGAGAAGGCTTAGCAAAAAAAGATTACGTTTGGTTAGGTTTTATAATTACTATAATGGAAAAAGAGTCTGTTCATGGTAATAATTACTTTATTACTATCAAACTTACGGCCAGCCTGATGGTAAGCAGTTACCGAGCCATGGATGTTGCAATAATAGAAACATTACTCGCTCATCGTCAATTCTTTATCTTGTAACACCAGAGTTTTGAGTTATGGATAATTGTGGAATAAAAAAAAACGTTATTTTAATAATATTGTTTTTGATCATAACGTTCGGTACAAAAGGTATGAAACCTCAAAAAAACAATACAACTCTTTGGGGACTGTCGATACAAATGAAAATTAAGTAACTTGTGAATTGTATCGTCGAGCTATTAGATTATTATTTTTGAATATGGAAAGCGTTCGGTGTGACGATAACGCGAGTTCCATAATTTTTGTTCACCCAAAAAGTTTTCACTTCAAAATAGTTTACCATTGTAAAAAAACAATATAATAAGTGTTTAAAAATTCTGGTATCATAAATAATAAACTGCATTGAAGCATTCTCTAGATAAACAAGACAGCAGCAAAGATTTCACCAGGGACAATCTTACCAACTGCTAAACTATTGTGTCAGCACACACTCAACATCTAACTTATGCGACAGTTTCTGAACAATAATAGCAGCGGGAACGAAACTATTTAGCGAGTTTACTCCGTCAATAGAGGGCGCCACCTAGGCGGGAAGGAATAATTCATTTAGCAAGAATTAACTTGACAAGTTCGCGGCGCGACTTTAGTCCTGAGGTGACGTCACACATCTTTAAATATGTTCATTTATTCTTGTGGACTGTGTTAGCGAAGAACGTGGAGGAATTTTAGATTAATTTCTTTATTAACTTTATTTAACAATCAACACTTATGACATTCGTGTTGTAAGTCGTTAGCAGACTCAATAAAAAATCATTACGTCTAAAAAGACATTACGTCTTTGAACACCACGTCAGTCATCAGGTGACCCCCCAAACACTGGATTTTTTATTGAGTCTGCTGTTTGCCGTTCAATGTGTTAATAAAACAGGGTTGACTTGTAAACCACCGCCAGGTTACATGACACCTAGGAGCATGACGTTTTAATGGCAAATTATTTTCGATCTTTTACAGTGATCAGTGAGGATTTCAGTGATCAAAATTCAAATTAATATCGACAAGAAAGAAAGAATAATAAGGAAGTAATAAAATCAAAGATATACTTAAAACAGTTTATAGTCAATCAACATAGTCAAATATTACATATATAGTAATATTAACTGTATTGTTTATACGCCGCAAACAAGGACATTGTTTAGAGTTTCAGAATCAATTGTAATGTGCCCTTATGAGTAAAATTAATGTTAGCTATTATGTCTCACGCACTTACACTTACATTGTTTATATCATAATCATGTTTCTCGTCGAGACGGCGAGACGCGTGGTTTCTTAAGATAGGGTTGTCGAAAAGGTAAATGTAATAAAGTCTGCGTCTTGTTTGTATACTTACAATATAATTAACATGCATACGGTCCATCTGATAGTAATCAGTTACTTTTGCCCTATGAGCACTTGCAATAGCAGAGGCATTACTAATTCGTTGCCGACCCTAAATTTCAACATCGATGTTTAATGTTATGGGTAACGCTGTGTATTCGTTGTGTTTGTAATTGTCAGGGCAATGTTTGTACAATTTCATTTTGATAATCCATGAAAATAGTCGAAATTTTTGACAATATTTTTTTATTAAAATCTGAATAACATCCACGCGAAAAGCCAGGCTTGTTTCTAATATGAATGATGGCTGGTTTCTAATATGAAAAACTAAATATTTACAAAAGAAGTTTAGACATATTTTCTAATATGCGCTTTAACAAACATTCACTATGAAATTGTATTATTTTCGTACGTGACAACCCTACGTCAAACCCGCTTGACATTCATTTAATTACATAGATTACAAGTTGACACTTTCGTTTGGCGCTCCGATTTAAACTTGACTGATATGGATTATACATATCCATTGCGATGGGTTAATCTTGTGTGTTTATTATTGTAATTGTATATTTTTATCTCAATAAGACAGAATAGGTTTGGTTATGTAATGCAAAATATAATTTTTTTATTTATCTTTTGTTGTTTTTCTCCTTACAAAAATTAAAAAAATAGATTTTTCCATGTAATTTCAGAGTACATAGTTATTTTTAGAGTTAATATCTTATTTTTCTTAATAAGAATAAAGCTGAGTGTCTAGAGATACTTTAAATGTGTAGCATGGGACATGGAATTGAGTTATAAGGTTTTTAAAGGGTCGGCAAGGCGTGAGTGACACCCCTGTTTTTGCAAACATCAAAAAAATCAAGCAAACCGTATGCTTGTTTGCCACCTTGGTAGAATAAAAAAAAACGACAAGTTACACTATTAAAAAATTGGCATCGATATTACTAAAACCTTTACGTTAATTCTTATGCAATATAAATAGCCTAATCGAGAACATGATTTGAGCTTTCACTATAGTGCATTAAAATTAAATTGTCCTACAAAACAACAATACCTAATTGTAATGCTTTTAAGTTCAAATACATGAATTAAACATGCACTTTGTACAAACATTATCTAATTAATGTCATACGCTAACGATGTCGTTATAACATGAATATGATTTAATCATTCTAAAAGAAATAAAGCACTCATAAATTAATGATCATTTCATTACACATTGCTAAGAGCTGTCAAGTTCAATATTAATCAAAGTCAAAAAGGACTAGTATGCATACGAATATATGCTGGTGCTTTTTAATTATAAGCGTAAGTAATGATCATTTTTCATTCTTAATAGCCGCTTTCCTACATTTTACCTAATCACCATTATCCGAGTAAACATGTTGGGGTTTTGTATATGAATTAATATATTTATGAATGTATACGTCAACCGAAAACTTTGGATTCCTTTTTGAGAATATTGAGCGCATTGTGGAGTGTGAGATTTGGCATAGATAAAGTTTGTACGGAGGAGTGCGGCAAGCTTATAAATAAAATAACATAATATAATATGTGTTAGAAAACATTAAATTATAAAATAAAACATTTATTATTACATAGGAAGATAGCATGCTGGCATTTGTTTTTAATGTCGTTTATAAGTAACATGGCGTTATTAGCTTGACTCTAACTGCACTGAATAGACAGTCAGAGGTGTTGATCGTGATCTATAGAAAAAGGAAAGGGTGGCCTTTGCCCTGCCTAACCAGGATAGTAATGGCCGCTAATAATAATAATTAGTATCATGCATTTGATCTAAATGAATAATGAGTTTCACTTTGACTTTACACTTGCATACCTACTGCGAATTTAAATATCAAACACAAAAACACGCTAGCAACTGATGTTTAATAATAAAACACAATTTAAAATTACATAATGATCATAGACACGGTAAGTCTACATATTTTTCAAACTTAAAACAATTAACAAACTAGTACATTCGAATTTCGACCACCAGGCGACCTCTAGTTTATATTAACATTGTCTACATTTATAAAGGTTTGAATACATTATGTAGAATAGATAGCGATGTACGTTGATAGTTTCGAAACAGTAATAAAAAGCTTTTGTTTTGGGGTTCAACGTTGATTTTCGTTGTATGAATATTCGTGGCTGTTTGGCATTCACGCCGCAATGGCTGTATCTAAACACCGGGAGTGCAATAAAACTAAGTACACGACAATAAAACTGGAGCTGATCTCGTACAAACTTGTGTGAATGTTTGGCTGGAGAGAGAGGTTGGTTGTGATGTCACTCTGCTTTCATATCACGAGCCTAAACCCCGCTTAGTGTGTGCCCTGTGATGCTCAGACACGACGCGACGGTGTGGCGCGACGCATTTTGAAATTGTGATGTTACATGTATTTATCGATGTTTACCTGGCTCGTGGAAATAAACTGTTTATTTTGTTGTTAGATATAAGTTCTCTTATCTCCACTTTGTAAAAACATTTGCATAAAACAGTACTCAAACTGAAAGAACTAGAAAGTATAAGCGACTTTAATTAAGTAAGTCCATCTTTATGTGTTTATCAAAGTTTGACCTTTTGGACTACATATTTAACTTTTTTTTTTTAATTTGCACTGGGTAACATAACAAACCTTATGTCGCAGGGAACTTAAAACACATAAATTCATGGACAAAAGATACATCCAGATCTTCTAGAAAGATAAATTAAAATATTTTAAATGTATGGCATCTATGCAGGTATAAAAAATAATACGATTAAATCTATCGATATGTGTATCCCATCTCTAAATGTCAGTGTTTGTAAAGCGACTCCCCATAGAACAACGCCACCTGACACCATTATGCTATTATAATATTTTGCTACTTTCCCTCTGATGCCTTCTTGACGACGCAGTGAATACCAAATTCATACACAGAGCCCTCCCGCGAGACAACCACAGCTCGCTTTTGTATCGCGAATCAAATTTATTGGTGATTGTATTTGTATTTGATATCGGTGTTTTTTTAAGATTACATCGTAAAGTTTATTTTATTGTGACAGCTACTTATATCCGGATTTTGTAGCAGTCGTTTGTTTAGTTTGTATGTTGCATGAATAGATGTATGGTGCGATTTAGAATCAAATCATTTTTTTAAAGTAGAAATCTTTGTTACATGACTGTTAAAAAAGGAGTGTTAGGTATAGTTTTACAGAAATCTGGCTTTTGAATAAAACACAAGTCTTCCTTTGCCTAGTAGCGCAGATGATAAAGGTAACATAGAAAACAGTTTCAAGCCTTAAATATTACTCATCGACCTATTGATGAGCTTACCTTTGGATTCAGTCCAATCCAGCTTGATTCTACAAAAATACTGCAGTCTAGAAAGTGTTAACCATCTTTCTATTTAAAAGATGCATGACTCTACACAAACTTTTTAATTTCCACTCAAATAAATGTTACAACAGTACTCAAAGCATTTGAAAACAGACAAAAATATCCTGAAAAAACATATCTCTTTATTCTGAAACGAATCCCGAAGGAAAATAGTAAGTAGAAAACTGCGATCACACTACAAACAATTCTTTTGGCGCTCCATGACAAAAGTTGCAAAAATATCTGGCCAAATAAAAGTTTGCCGCATGTTACTACGTTTGGTGCGCATTTATTTTTTATTGTGAGGGTTCGAATTCGGCTGGATTTTTGTTTAAAATTGCATTTTTATATTTGGAACGCAACCCGCGACCGACATGGCGGTGACAAATATGCGCATCGCCGCCATGAATGACAATTGAAGAGATGTTTTTATAAAGACGCGCCGATTTTTATTTTTATGCGAAAGAAATTGTGCTCATAAAAATGGTGTTGAAATGATGAGTGTCATTTTTCACTGTCGACGGGATGTCTCTTTATGGGGCTATTGTGTGTACATGATAAAAAGCCTTTTATTTTTCACGTCCCCGTTATCAAGAGGAAAAACATTCTAAAGCTGATGATTTCGTTTTATTTATTAAAGTATCTAATTTATTTTATTCGATATTCGATGAGCTCGCAAAAGGGGAGTTAACGTTGTTCTTTTATAGCAACTTCCTATAACAGAAGGTACTTAATTAAATTGTATATTGTGTAATGGTAGATAATAATTCATTACAATTTCGTATATAATTATAAGCTAGCTATCCCCCGTTTACCAGCATTATTTTATCTTGTCTTACGGCCAGAGCACTTCGAACTTTGGGTCTTTTGAGCGTGCCCCTTCCTTTCTGCTCATCCTACATCTTGGTCCCTGAATACCTTCCACATGAGCACCAGTTTATCTTTTCTAGGGACGCTTGCTGTATTCCTCTGATTCGCGGTATGCCTGTCCTAGGAAGCTCATTCTTGGGGCCAACGCCACGGCTGTGCATATTCGTAGTAAGTCACCAGCATTAAATTTGGTCGTAATTTTTTCATCTCGGCACTTCTAAGTGTTAGGAAGTATTTCGTTCCTTTTAGATCGCAGCGTGATGTTATACAACTTTCCTCCAAAAATGGGCTGAAAATGCAAAAAGGACTGGTACTTCCAGAGATTAACGCATTCAAACAAAAAACATTTCAGTCTGTCGTAAACGCAAATTCTCAAATGTAAAGAATAGGGTAGTTTAGTTTTTATCTACATAAGTGGCCCTAGATTTTTTTATTGCAAATATAGGTACCACGCGATCTAAAGCCGCAGGTGGCGCTAGCTATGTAGATACTAATTAGTCATGCATGTGCAATCCTCAATACTTTGTTATAGTTGCTTCACTGGTCCATGGTGTATTAAGCTTGTGTGCAATGAGCTGCCTGTATAATTCTGACGGCGCGGTATCCCAGGAATGTGCTCACATGGCGCTGTATTAGCCTGTACAGTGCAGCGCACAAGTGCGTTGTATTGGATTTATTTGTGTAGCAGCTGAATTATGCTGTTGCCTGTATTATGACAATAAAATTTTAAATTATTTTAAAAGGGGTAGGGCACCATACTAGCAAGCAAGCCCGACTGGGGAGGACCTCCACCTCCACCTTTCAGAAGACCACAGCCAAATAACTACACGCAGCGGTGTAGTTATGTTCCTGTGTGTGAGTACAGGTCTCTAACGCTCATTTAGGGATGCGTTTTGAAAGAAGCTAAACGTATTACTATCCCAGGGATACTCTCATCATAAAGCCCTGGTGTAAAACAATGGGTAAGCAACACGAAAGTGTAGTGTGCGCCTATGGACTACGGTATAGGCTACGCTAATTACTTCACATCAGGTGGGCCGTATGCTTGTTTGCCACCCAAGTATTTATTTAAAAAAAATCGTTTAAACCTCAGTTCTATGGATAACTTGGAGTGCACCATAAACCAGATACACTCGCTGTTCGGCAAGTTAAGTTATGTAGGCAGTAGGCGCTAGGGATAGGCATGGTAAAAAAAGTGTCCCATAAGATCACAGTTGGCCACTAACCACTTAATAAAATAAAGATGGATACTGTAGTTATTTGCAAGATAGGCTTAGGTCCAAGTGTCGATTTTCTTTTATTCTTTCCTTTGCGCGTTTAAACACCCAGACTCGGAATACCAAAAAAGTATTTGATTATCTTTTTATTGATGCAAGATTCGAGAAAAAAAATATTGCTCGAAAAGTAGGAATAGTAGTTATAATCATTGCTGTTTTATAATGTCAGCCATTCCCGTGGCATAGTATAATAGGTAATAGGTTGTAGTGTAGTTCATAGTTTTGCCGATTGGCAAACTCTTAAAACTTCTTTGGTGTATAAATAATCTTGTAAATACATTACCATTCATAAGTTATACCTATAATATAAGCAGGTACTGTATTTATATTGTTACTAGTACATTAAATTAAAGTGTCTGTTTGTAATATAAAAAATTAAAAAATATTGAATAACTTGTTGTTATGCAAGTCTTTTGCTATTTTAATTAAGAGCATACATGATTAAATATAAAAAAAACCCTTTGTTGTCAAATACCCTATTAACTGAATTAAATTTTATGCCTTTTTTATAAGTTTGATTTGGCTGAGTACAAGCCTCCCCTCGCAGCCTACTGCCCCGGGCCATAACCCTCATGGCAGTGGGGTAAATACGCCACTATTAAACCGTAACATTGTGCAAAACGCATTGTCACCGAGTGTACTGTACCCCATATTCCTAAGCTTCAGTGGCTACGTTTGATTAACCTGACTAGACAAGCTTCATTGATTTACAGTTTGGCATCTACTTTAATCCTAAGCCAATATCCTGTCACTAACAAGGATTTGATTAAGCTAATTGTTAATATTAACTATTATTGCCAAAGTTTGAAATTTATTTGAAAACTAGTTGTGGGCGATGTGAGATCCTCTTGGGCACATGTCATTTAATTTGACCCTTTTATTCATGTGTTGGCGTGCTCTTCGGTCAAACAATCAAAAATGATAGTATGTGCTTCCGGCGAATATTTAAAAACGAAGTTATTCCAAGTTCCAGTCGTTGTCATGGAGATAGAATGGACAACGTGGCGGCGAGATGCACAGTCGAGCCGTGTCGTCAAGATGAAGTAGTAAAATAATATTATTAATCTTAAGTAATACAGTGAAATTGTCTAAACGATTATAATCAGTTAATGTTGATGTAAAAAGATGAGAAGTGAATAAAGAAGCGATTAAGACTGGAGTTTGAATTATAATATCCTTAAAAGTAGTGACTTGATTTTATTAAGAACGTATATGCCGATACGTTTCTTATACATGTTAGCCAAAATATGTGTGGACATCTTTGATGGACACAAACATCCCAAGATTTCCGCATCATCCGGTCGGAGTTGACTTTGTCCATCGGCTGTCGTCGGTCTACCTCGTTGCTGCGTCTTTCAATTCGTGATTGACACTCTATAACCTTTTTGCTTCCATGGGCATGCTGCGAGCCTTTTCCCCTGCCTATCACCGCTATATTAGGGCATGTATTTTACATATAGCGCTCACTTTGAAATAAACAACTTCTGTAACGGATTTTGAAATAACGTTTTCTTTATTCCAGGCTAAAACCAACGGTAGTCGAATCGAATAGAATAGAAAGCAAATGTGTCATAAGTTTAAATACTGGTAATCTTCTCACTATGCAAGCCTGTATCGAGAAGATCATAATAATCGATTAATAGTAAAATTATAATATACTTGATCGCTTAGCGTTAATATTGCAAGTTTGTTTGCTTACACGAGTTGGAGCTGGGACTTTACATTACATACGAAATGTGAGTAACGACAACTATTTGGTTATGAAACGTTTAATCGCACTTAAGCATAGTAAAAACGGCCGATCGGACAAACTGGACATTAATCGCCCGTTAGCGACGCATTATTCACGGGCACGCGTTGCACCGAATCCTCCACCCTGTATCACCCTTTGCATACACGCACTCATGCTACACTTATGAACAAAATTCTGCAAGCTAAATTCAACTTTATCTTTAGGCAACAAAACGCAATTCCAAACAAAATTCGTAGAAAGTTATGCCGTTTTGTACCACATAAGATCGTTTAACTAATCCAAGCCAATATATTCTCTATTTCCCAATGAATAAAATTAATTTCTTTTTAAATTCAGCATATACGACCGTTCGAAACTGTCCTTTTACTTGTTACAGTGCACTATTGTATCAAAAATAACTTTTATTTTGCACTTTATTGTATAAACAATAAAGCATAATTTAGTTTGACAGGCGATGCAATCAGAAATATATTTATTTATGTATATGGAATATGGCATAGCATTTATTACGCCAATATCAACAGCCACAGTTGTATTCGACAATTAATTATTTGTAAACAATACCGGAGGTCGTGTACGCTCATAAATGACTTGCTTTTGATGCAGAAGCTTGATTCAATATTGATATTAGTCATTGATACTGTAACTAAAGCACATTATCACATTAATGATGTATTATCATAAACGGATAGTAATATATTAATTGGCTTAATTAGTCTAGATCATTTATCAGGGTATCTATTATATTACAAATGCATGTTGACACAATATCGTATTAAATGTTCATAACCTGAAGCTATATTAATACGGGTATTAGTATAATTGTCTGTTTCTACGTATATGTATATTTATGTACACACGGCAACGGAGACAGTTGTACAGGGCCGCTATATTCAAATTGTTTTTTTATTAAAACTATTATATTTCTGTGGAATTTGGCAACAGTGTACACTTAAGACTAAAAAAATAATCTTCATATAGCCGCTATGTACAGCTATCTGCGTTTCCGTATGTACATAGTCGCTGATAATTTTGAAGAGTGCAACTTGCAAACTAGTTGTAACTAGAGTTGCAACTTAAATGCAAATGTAACGGTTTGACGAAGGTTTTATACTACTATGATGGCAAACAAACTATCCGCCTGATAGTGAGAAGTTACCTGAGCGTATGGACAATTGAAATACTAGGAACAATACTCTGCCCTAGGTGACCCTGCATCTTGCAACACCAGAGTTTTGTGTTCATCAACCATAGGATTAAGGAAACTTTATTTAAAAAACCTTAATTTAAAAAGCCCTTAAATGAGCACTGAATTCCTGTACACAAGAACACAATACACCATTGTGTGTAATTATTTGACTGTAGTCTTCTAGACTTGCTCGCTTGTATTCTGCCTGTCTTCA
Source organism: Trisateles emortualis (assembly GCA_947095525.1). Lineage (NCBI taxonomy): Eukaryota > Metazoa > Arthropoda > Insecta > Lepidoptera > Erebidae > Trisateles > Trisateles emortualis. The sequence goes on along the minus strand of OX352736.1, from coordinate 6,997,553 downwards.
ATTGTAATAGATACTTATGTATTTTTTTATCAGAAATATCTTACTAACTTAAAACTATCGCGTTGCATGATATTCAATATTGTAGACTTGGGTATTAACACGATCATGCTTCATTTACGTTTAGATTGCTTGACGTTTCGACCAGGTTACGACGTAGTCACAAGCTGTCTGAAATATCTTTAAAATGATTTTTAAAATCAATAAATAGTGTGGCAGCTTGAAGTGCGTAAGCGATCGACGCGTGTGATGAAGCAGAATGCTTCCACTCGACGGAGCGTGAAGATACCGCGATAGTGCGCTTCACTACCTCTCTATACAGGCATGGCTAGTCGATAGTCGGAGCCAACTAATGTGCTTACCCCTGCTGTACTCATTGTGTGGGTTTTTGAACTAGTTAAAGTATTATCTAGTGTTGAATATTGGGCTGTTTGTATACTTTTTCAAAATATTTATTAAATCTTTTTGAAATCATCGAGTATTTGAAAATAATATGTCTTGAAAGGGAATATAATCTTCTTTGATAGTATTGTCACAGTCTGAATAACTGTTTTATAAGTATGTAGTTCTTTACACTGTACACTGAATGATGTGAGTTGGGCTTATGCCAGCTAAATTGCAAAATGTCCGATTCACTAATTTCACTAAATTTCATAGGACACAAAGTTTCTAGATTGACGCGTTCTAAAAAAACAAAACAGTATTAAATTTTCATTATATTATATATTTTTGCCTTTATTATACTGGTAGGTAGGCAAATATAGATGGTAAATACTTAAATCCTACGACTTGAAAATTTGATCCAAGCCCATTGTTATTTTGAAGTTAGCCCGGACACATCTGTCGCACAAACATGCCTTGTTTCAAAAGGCTCCTCGTATTTAATACAGTCAAGATGAATATTTATAAAGCGTCAACTGTTAATCCGGTATTGTTACGTTTTCGCCTCTCCCGTCATTATGACGTCACGACAATACGGGGCTCTTATGGTGTATGTACACAGCTCACGATTTGTATACACCTTCTTCTCTATAGAAATATTTTAACTAGATGTTAGCTCTTGGCATAAGCGGTGGTGGCTGAGTGGGAAAGTCACCGACTTGCACGCAAGAGGTGCGAATTCGATCCTGGGTGGGGCAGTTCCTATATAAATTTCACTTTGTGGAGTTTATAATATATTATGTACTAATCAAATGATTCGCCATTTGCTAACGGTGAAGGAAAACATCGTGAGGCTACATGACTTAGAAGGAATTCTAAAGACATGTCTGATTCACCAACCCGCAGTAGGCCAGCATGTGTGAACTAAGGTCTGAACCCTCTCTCTATTTTGATAGAGGAGAGGAGACTCGTGCCCAGCAGTGGGACATATATGGGTTGCTAATATAAGCAGATTTTAGAGAAATAAAAATTGGTAAATCTATTTCTTTGTTTATTAAGATCTTCATTAAGATCTGTTGAGCCGTTGAGTTTTGAATAAGCAAAAGACAAACAGATTTAACTACTTTCATATTTATAATATTAATAGGGAATATGTCCTCCATACCGAATTTTGATCACGGCGGCTAATCTGGACCGAGACTTTCCACCTGGAAAGATATTGTAATTTAAACACAAGTGCATTCTGTATACCCTCAGTCTAATACGAGTAGTTATACATGCGATGAACGGCTTTACGTGCCTTACAAGACATGGGGGTTCAGGTTCAGGGTAACGCTGGGACAGGAAAAAGTTAATTTAAAAAAATTGCGTCCCCGCCACAGGCTTGCTTGCTTATATGGTGCTCTGACTCTCATAAGTTATAAAAAATATATATTTAATAGTGGACCTGGCAGACGTCGTCCTGCTTGAAAAAGCTGAAATACCGACAGCAGCGCCATCTACCGGGTCCAATTGTGAATCTAAACCATCCAGGGCCCTACCCAAATACACACGAAAAATTTCATCAAAATCGGTCCAGCCGTCTAGGAGGAGTTCAGTGACAAACACACGCACACAAGAAATATATATATAACGATGAACACAATAATAAGTATATAATACAAAAATTGTACTTAGAATGTAAAAATGTAACTATTTGATGTCAATAAACATTATTATTATAATAATATCTGTTAAAAAGACCATAAATAGGTACACGGTAGCAACCAATGTACAACAACCGGAGAAGGCTCACTGTTCATCTAAGGAATTAAGGAACAAAAGGCTTAAGTTAGCTCTGACGCCTCTCTCCTTTGTTTGAACGATTCGTATAAAAGATGTCAGCTTAACAACTGACGTGCACGTCGTTTACAGAACAAATCTGTTCGCAGAACTTTGTGATATTGTAAAAATAGAAGTATCCTATCCTATTAATGTTATAAATGCGAAAGTTTTTAAGGATGGATGGATGGATGTTTGTTACTCTTTCACGTAAAAACTACTGAACGGATCTGGATGAAATTTGGCACAGAGATAGATTATGGTCTGGAATAACACATAGGCTACTTTGCAGCGATAACCGACATCCACGCGGGCGGAGCTGCGGGCAACAGCTAGTTTATCTATAAAAGAGGTCGCCTAGTGGTCAAAATATTCGACTGTAATAGCTTTTTGCAGTTATTTTTTTTATATTTCCTGGGTGACAAACAAGCTTACGGCCCGGCAGTTACCGTTGCCTATGGACGCTTGTAATACCAGAGGTATTACTTGTTGCGACCCTTTTTTTTACACCAGAGCTTTAAGATGGCGTATCCCTGGAATAAGAAATCGTTTCTTTCAAAACGCATCCCTAAATGAGCTCTGGGGACCTGTACTCACTCACAGGAACACAAATATACAGCTGTGTGTAGTTATTTGGCTTTGGTCTTCTGTTAAGCGGAGGTCCTTCCCCAGTCGAGCTTGCTCGCTAGTATGGCTACCTCTATTATAAATTATATCTTCTACGTATAAACTTTAACTATGCCACTGTGTTTCATTAATCTTACACTCTTCCGTGCGCTATGTGCATAAAAGGAGGTACAAAGTTATACCTACCTAGATATTTCGAAGTGATATTGTATTTACGTCGTGATACTGCTGAGTTTGAGACAGACTAGGGAACAATCCTTGTGTCGCAGGGGACTCAACATATAAGCATACAATTTAGGACACAAAGCTTACCCGGACTCGGAACAAGCATTTATGGACCATTTGTTGTCCCGTATAAGAATCGAACCCACAACCAGAGCCTCTAGACAAGTGGCATAAGCGATAGTCGAATCGAAAAGTCAAAAATAAAACGTATGGAATTGGACGTGAGTCTACGATTTAATGTCGTAAACTTACGTCAAATCCCATACATTTTCTTTTTTGACTTTTTGATGCGACTATCGCTTATGCCACTTGTCTAGAGGCTCAGAACGGTATCAATCATGCAGTTTTATCGGACTATTACAGTGAGGAATGAAGAGTCCCTGTTAAATTTCATTTGACAAATCTTGTTTGTCATTTATTGGGTAATATCAGTATGACATTACAATCGAATGAATGTATTTGATTAATCCATTGATGAATTACTTATAAATTAATTAAATACAAATTTGTTGTAATAGTACAGTCAAACATAATTGAATGGTAGACCACAAAATTATATCAATCATCATTGTGGTCGTTCTGATATTTTATAGGCAATTTAATTAAATTTTGTTATTTATTTTACTATAGTTATGTTAATAAAGCTTAGTAAATGGACGTATTGATACCCTTTCAGTTTTAATAAAGTTCCGATTGAATACCAGTCAATATTGACACACAGTATGCCTGCATCAACAGGATGATTGCTCTTTACCTTTGTGCATATTTCTGCGAAATTAATATAATACGGCACACTAGGTGCGGAATGATGAATGAACAAACAAATGAGTGAACTAAATGAAAGACATGACCGAAGCAAACAGAATCGAAATTAGTTTGCTCTATAAATTTCGTTTGCATTTTGCGAAATTTATTTGAAAATATAACTATAAATAAATATTTACGTTTGTAGACTACATGTTTAGCTTATTTTTATTTGCCGTACTGTATGTATTGTGCCGTATTTGTAGTACGGCACGATAAAGGTTCTTAGATGTGAGGATGAACCGTCCTGCCAGTGGTGGGAGATGCGTTGATAAAATGTGAAAAAGAGTGACCCGAGTTTCTTGCCAATTCTTCTCGAGGCCCTACCATAGTCAGCGAATTGGCCGTAGGAAAAAAGTATGCTGGCATTTGTTTTTATGACGTTCATAAGTATCATATATTTGATCTAAATGAATAAATGAGTTTGACTTTGACTTTGTGTTTAATTATTTTCTTTCAGCGTCCGCGTGGTGACGGATTAAGAATACAAATGTCACCACCCCGTTCCATCCCGAGAGTGCCGTAAGAGTCGACTAAGGGAGTAAGTCAAACTGACAATATCCACTGCAAGAGAGGGAAAACTCGAAACAAAACCCTATACCAACCCGTCTGGCCAGCGTGGTGTAGTAGGCTAATATCCCTCCAAATGTATGGAGGAGACCCGTGCCCAGCAGTGGGACGCTTATGAGTTGAGATGGAATTTTTTTTTTCAGCAGAATTAAAGTAAACATAAAAACTCATAATTTATATTTAATTGCTCTCCGTGCAGAGTTCCACAATGGGTGCAACACAACAGATTACAAATGGTGTTGCGTAAATCACGGTAACACTTGCAGTTAAGGAGATATTGCCCATTCAGTGTCTGCGTCTTAATTAACTTATGTCGTAAACAATAGTAAATATACTCCTTCATACACTGTCCTTATCTACTTAAGATAGCTCAATTAATCTAAACTAATATAAAAAGTTTGAATGGATGTATGGATTTTTTACTGAATCACGCCACTACGGCTGAACAGATTTGGATGAAATTTGGTACAGAAATAGATTATAGTCTGGAATAATACATAGGCTACTTATTGTCCTGGAAAAGAACACAATTTGCGTGGGATTGTACGCTCACGTTCTAATGTCCTAAATATAGTAAATTACAATTCAGTTAGGACGTTCTTAAAACTAAAACATTCGTAGAATTTTCCGCTAAGGTGTAGACCTTCCTAAACTTATTTAAGTGACACATAATGTATCTTGTATTTACCAAGAACATCTGCGACATCTTAGGATTACAACTCTTGAGCGAAGTCACCAAACTGTGGTTGACGTAGATCGATGCGGCGACCACGAGCACCGTCGTCACTGCGTCGTCGTTACTACGGGCTTGGGACAAGGTTAAATGACGGATTGCGGACCCCTGAGCACAGATGCCTTTGTTAGTTTATCCATGTATATCTGATAAAGGATTTTGATGTTCATTCTGAGATACATTTGAATGTTAACTGAAGTAAAATTGATATCGATTATCATTTTAAATTCAGTTATTTGTTACTAACTGTTTTCCGAAGTATTAACTTAATTGGGGTTTTATCCCATCTCAGGTTTATTTGTTACAGTTATGCTCCCATTTGGTCGTAGCGTGATTTTAAACAACCTGCTTCAAGAATTAGAAAAAAATGCAAATAGAATTATTCAAATCCGACTGGTAATTGCTGAGATTAGCACGCTCAAGCAAACTACCTCTTTATTCTTACACTAAGATAATCTCTAATATATGTGATATAAAGTGAATTACAATGACATTAGTTAGTAGTTATTATTAATACAATTTTAGTACAGGAAAATTCAAAATCAGACGCCATATTGAACACCATTTTTTATTCAGCCAGACGATCTTTTAATAGATTTACCAAGGAGTTTATTTACGATATTCTCAGCGTTGATCAACAGATCGGCCGACCGGCCCACGGTACTCGTAGGTGACGGCAGGCTGCGCTGGGACCAAGTGGCGTAAATAATTGATAAATCGCCGCCACGCTCCCCAAAGTGACCCAAACTTGGAATTTACGGCCATTTAATTGTAGCTTAATTCCCAAACTAGTCTTAGCTCATGATATATAGTTTGTAGAACGTGATTTCGCTATTTTGGTCTCAGTTTATAAATTAGAGTATTTGGTAATTTATTGGGAGCACACAATGGAGCAATAATAAATGAATTGCAACGCTAGACTACCAACTTAGAATATTTCGAATTCGAAAAATAAAACGTACTCGTTTTATTACAGTTGTGTTTTGACATCAAAACACAACTGTGACTAACTCTCTTAAAATTTTAATAAATACACATGTATTTATTAAAATTTTAAGAGAGTTAGTCATCATACTAGCGAGCAGGCCCAACTGGGGAAAGAGCTCCACCTTACAGACGTACACAGCCAAATAACTACACAAAGCGGTGTAGTTGTGTTCCTGTGTGTGAGTAGTAGTGAGTACCTACAGGTCACCAGAACTCAATTATGGATGCCTTTTGAAATAAACGTTTTCCTATTTAAAATGAGTCGGTATCACATAAGTGATAGGTAGCTCTGGTATTGCAAGCGTCCATAGGCTACGGTTACTACTTAACGCAGGCGGGCCGTATAATTGTTTGCCACTCAAGTAGTGAAAAATATAAATCATATACATGTACAAACCTATTTATATCTATAAATAGGTTTGTAATTTGTAATTGAGTTAGAATTAATGCATTCTAATTCGATTATTGAATTGAATCGAGTTAGAATGCAAGCATAATTACTTACATAATATCTTGATTTCTTTGCCTGTCTACAGTGTTCGTTAGGGATACGTTTTAAAGAAGTTTTTCTATCCTATTGATACTTTATCACAAATCTTTGTACGTATTAACACTAGGGGTCGCCCACGACTTCGTCCGCGTGATAATTTGGAATATTATCCCCGATTTTGCAACATATCTCACTACTGCTCCGCTCCTATTGATCATAGCGTGATGTTATATAATCTATAGCCTTCCTGGATAAATGCACTATTCAACAAAAAAAGTTTTTTTCTAATCGAACCAGTACTTTCTGTGATTAGCGCGTTCAACCAAACAAACAAACAAACAACATTTATAATATTAGTATAGATTTTTGGATCGACAGTCTATAAGTTCATACGTACCGTCTCCATATATGCTCGTTTGCCACTTCAGTACTATAAAAATACTCGATAATTTAAAATGAATCTGAACAAAAGGTTTAATAAAACGAATGTGAATAAATAGTGCTTTTTTTCATAATGAACGATACTATTTACAATTCCCGTTAATGAGGGATTAATACCGTACTCTCTCACCAATCAAATAAATAAGCTCAAATAAATTCACAGCTTATTATATTTTATCAATTGATATAATCCAGAAACGTACAATATAAAGAGAGGTAGGGCACCATATAAGCAAGCAAACCCGACTGGGTAAGGCCCTTCACTTTACGGAACTACAGACTACTAGGTACTAGGAAAACAGTAAGGGCATTATACTAGCGCCCGACTGAAGCAGGACCTCCATCTTACAGAAGACCACAGACAATTAACTCCACGCAGCGGTGTAGTTGTGTTGCGTGTGAGTACAGGTCTACAGCGCTCATTTAAGGATGCGTATTAAAAGAAACGTATCCTTATCCCAGGGATACTCCATCTTAAAGCCCTGGCGTAAAAAAGGGATTGACAATACGCAAGTGATACCCTTGGTATTGCAAGCGTCCATAGGCTATGGTAATGGCTTAACATTAAGCGGGCCGTATGCTTGTTTGCCACCCAAGTAGAATAAAAAAAAGGCACAGTGGTTTAATTGTGATCCAGAGCGTGTTTATAGTCATAGTCATATTTTATGTGTCCAGGTCCTCATTTAGGTATGCAGTTTTTTCTTCATTCGGTTTCAAGAATAATTCATCTCAAAACCCTGGTATTTAAAGTTTTTGGGTCGGCAACCCGCAAGTGATATCCCAAGTGTGGCAAGCATCCAATGGCTACGATGGGTCGTTGTCGTTACGTATACTTATTTGCCATCTAAGTAGTATAAATAAAAAGGTTAAAATGTTTTTAGTAGCTGGTTACCTGAGGCTATAATATGAGCTCGTTAATTGCATCACAGAAATAAATCTACATGGTCATATAACTTTATATGCGGACGATACCTGCTTATTTTATTTTGGAACCAACATGAATGACATCGTTTCAAAAGCCCAAGAAGATCTCGATGTTATATCCGAATGGTTCAGATATAATTTGCTAACGATAAATATTTCCAAGACATGCTACGTTATCTTTACAGCTAAGAACAAAAAAATTCCGCTTCACGACACACTAACCATTGATGACATCCCATTAGTTCAAAAAAACTGCGAAAAGTATCTTGGCCTGAGAATGGATAATCATTTAACATGGCACAATCAAATCGAATATATTAAAAATAAACTATCAGCACTAACAGGATCACTTCGTAGTATAAATCAGTGCATTCCTAAAAAAATACGCTACACCATTTACAATTCTCTAGTCAAGTCACATCTATTATATCTTATAGAAATTTGGGGAAGCGCCGGAAAAACAAAATTACAGGAACTACAAAGAGTACAAAACAAGATCATAAAAATACTGTTTCGCTATCCATACTTGACGCCAACTTGTAAAGTATTTGAAGAAACAAAATTGATGAATATCCAACAACTTTATATATATAATACTTGTGTTCTGATTAGGAAAATTAAAGACAAAACCATCCACACTAACTTATCATTTACCACAAAATCTCAAATTTCCAAACGCAGCCTTCGTCGACCAAGTTTACTTGTTTTGCCAAAAATACGTACTAATTACGCCAAAAAGAGTATTACTTATGAAGGAGCACAACTATTCAATAAAATACCCATATATATTAAAAATGTAAGTTCACTCAGCAGTTTTAAATCTCAACTATCAAAACACATCATTGATAATTACCCGGTGTAAATTAATGAAGCTGAATGAGCATTGCAAATACCTACCTAAAATAATTATAATATATTATACTATATATTTATATATACTTTGGTGACGGTTACCTAAAATAAGATTACAAAATGTATATTTTATATTCTCTTGTAAGTGGCTTTTTTGTCTTTTAAAAGAATAAATGATTTAAACCTAATTGCCCGGTCATTGCCCGCATCTATAGGGCCGTAGGCGTCCGACTGGACGATGTCCAACGTGTAATAAAATAGTGATACTTCACTTTGCGAATATTTTTTTGCAAATTGCCGTAGACTGTCGTAAAGAGCCAGGCATGAAATTTATTTTTGAATTTGTCGTAAAGCAATTGATGGCCATGGTGTTATATTTCTCTGCCTATCCCTTCGGGAAAAATGGCGTGATGATTAGTTTTTTATTCATCTTATATATTGTGGGCGAGCAGAATATTTTTTAATGTACTATCGACAAACCTGTCCTCTAGTCAACGAATTGGCCGTAGGAAAAAAAATGCAGGCATTTGTTTTTTTGACGTTCATAAATATCACGCATATGATCAATATGAATAAATGAGGTTGAAATTTTATTATATAGTCTCTCATACTGTCATCAGCAATTTGACATTCGAAAGAAGAAGACAAAGCATGGCGTAACTATTTACTCGCTACACCACGTTTATTAATAAAGCGAAAAATACTTTTCCGATTGTACTTCATGTCGCTCCTTCAGTGGATAAAAGGCGTAAGATGAGAAATGCTATTTGGCAATTTTGAGCCTTAATTGTTATACACGAGATATAACTAGCATAACATACTATCTTAATTTGAGTCATTATTCCCCTATGGGTGCGATATGGTGGCTTGAGTTCATGAAAAAAAGCAATGCCTTCATTTCTCACTAACTCAAAACAGAACAATACAAAATAACTCACGTCTAATAAGACTAGAATGTTCCAACAAACATTTATTAAACAATCTGCTGTGTAGAGCTCACTTCACAAACTAGAGAACAACAACTAATCATATTAATTACGACTGGGGGCTTGTTAATGCCGAATGAAAATGTATAGTGGAACAAAACTCCCGGTTTTCCCGGTAGAAACTAATGAAGTAGATATCCGTACTATTCATTTTGAGCTCGTATGAAATAGGCTAATCAAATAGTTTCTCTCATTAAACTTCGCTGTTGCGTTTTGAAGGATCGGTCTTCCATTTAGTGTTGGATGCAATAAGCTTTATTAATATTTTGAATAGCGAGAATTAGTGACTCTGACTGCTAAGCCGAAAGTCGTGGGTTCGATTTTCACTCACACTTCAGTGGCTTAAGTGTTTTTTTTCTTCTTCCCAGAATGGAGGTAACTTATCTTTCTTTAAAATTTTAACAATGATATTAATCATTGTTATTATTTTTTGATAGATTTTACGTTTACCTATTTAATAGTTTTTTGTAATTTTCATAATTTATCTCCAGGACATCATATTCCACCAAAATTTCCACTGTAACGACCGGTACACGGTTAATCGCTATATTATTAACGTTGCAACCGCAAAATCGGTACAGCAATACAAAACGTGTAGGTAACTATACAATCCCAACATTTTCCATGGGGTTACGTTGTAAATTGAACATGACAGTCTGCGGTTTAATAACTGCGACGATCATATGCACAGACAGACCACTGTATTGCACGTTGATTAAATTATTACCTTTGACTGTGCAAGCACCTGTTTGATTTATCAATAAGCGCACTACGTTTTAATGGATTAAAACCAATATATAAGGTTGGTATAGATGGACAGTGGACAGGTAAAGTAGTAATAATAATTTATTTATTACAGTCATATTATTCCATATATTGTGTTAGTAACAGAAACATATAATTATGTTTGTATATGTGACTGACCTAGGTGGTACAAAATAGGATACTCTAGTTTGTTAGCTCTCCGTGTGGTGACGGAATAAGAATACAAATGTTACCACCCCATTCCATCCCTTGGGTGTCGTAAGAGTCGACTAAGAGAATAAGTCAGGCATACAATATCCACTGCAAGAGAGGGAAAACTCGAAACAAAACCCTATACCAACCCGTCTGGCCAGCGTGGCATAGTAGGCTAATATCCCTCCAAATTTATGGAGGAAACTCGTGCCCAGCAGTGGGACGTCAATGGGTTGAGATGAAATGATGAAGTTTGTTAGCAATGACGTTCAGGAGACTGTTGGGGCTGGTTCTCACTCTTTCCAACAATAACGCAGCGCGTTTGCGTCTGATCGCCGCGAAGCCGTCTTAACGAGTTTTAGCAAACATGCCCGACGGGCTGCAGAAACGTGACAAGCCCAGAAACATCCTGAACTACACAATTTTTTTAAAATATTAACTAGACGTCACCCGGTGGTCGAAATTTGACAGTAATTGCTTTCTTCATACTTTTAGTGTACCGAATCTTATACTCCTACGTACGCCCAATGTCCTTAAAAAGAGATACAAAGTTTTTTCTTCACGCATCGATATAATAGATTAGGTGGTAGCATATGACCCGCCAGTTATAAAATACCGAAGCCTATTTACGTGTGCGATATCAGAAGTTTTACTCGTGTTGTTAACTGAAATGAAAAAATGATTAAAAAACATTACTACATTTCTTTCACAGTCGGGATTACTGGCTTTTATAGTGCCCTATCACTTAAAATATAATTGATATATTATTATAGTTTTTTTTTACACTTGAACGTATTACGCATTAACTTTTATCTAATTTTTATATTTGTATAAGAACAGTTTAAAATTATTTGCAAGAGTAGTACGACAGCTGGGCATGTAAAGTGGAGCGCGAAATCGTTGTCGCTACGAGAGAGGGGCGGGTGCCGTCCATTTGGATGTTCTTTTATCATGGATGCGGCATTAAGACTTATTTAATAATAATAGCAACCTACTGCCCACTGCTAGGTATGAGAGATGCTCAGCAGTAAGACTCCTCAAGAGAGAGGGACTTATTTATTTATTTTTTTAATTTTTAACAACTCCCGCAATAGAGAACAAGCTCTGTGTCGCGGGGCTCACAAACATACAATTAACGGACTCAAATTACATCCCGACTCAGAACAAATCTTAGTGGGTCACACAAAGTTATGTTCTGTGTAGGAATCGAACCCACAACTTCGTGCACAGCAGGCGCATACTGCGGCGACTGGACCACTAAGGCAGTCAATTATATGAATATAATAATAAAAATAAAAATAACATAATTAAATATGTTAAATAGGTCGCTGGGACTGACTGGATTCGAAAAGCGGAGGATCGTACGTTAGGAGAGGCCTATTTCCAACAGTGGACTGTGATAGGCAGATGGATTGATTGGAATATATTTAGATAAATTATAACACTAACTATTACACTATTGTAACCACCATCAAAATTAGCCGCTGTGCCCAAAATTCGGTTAGGAGGACATTTTGTTATACTGATTTCCATGTCCAGCATTGTAGATAGATAGATAGAAAGCTTTTTATTGTACACTAATTACATTTATGTATATATTGTACCTACTTAGATTGTGTAAAAAGTTTCGTACGTCTATGTATATTGAACAAACTAGCTAGCTTATCATTAGTTTCCACTTCCACCTCAATACTGAAATTAAGTCGGTCCCTTTCGTTCGTTGTTTGTCTAGTTAAATTAAGTTGAAAATTTATTCCATATCAGTTTTGTGGGTCCCTTCTGTGTCAGCGAGGACTTTATAATTTTCGTATGTATAATATTAATATAGGCTTTAATTAGTTTTTGATGATAATTGTTTGTTTCCAGCCACTATTGTAGTTTTAATAACGTGGAACAGGTAAAACTATACATATAGTCGGTCGAATTACGAATGGGCGTATCTGAAATTTACTAATTGTTCAGTAGAGATGTTTTTTTAAATAAGTCGTTTTTCACGATCATAACTTCCTACCTGAAACTTCTACTTAACTTTTTGTATCTTTTAATGTGTATTTCGTGTACTTCTTCTAACTTCTTAAAAGCCAATTTGTTAGATACGCCCCTTTGCGATTCGACCGACGATATATTGAATAGTATTATACAAAACTTGAGAGTAGTAATTAATAAAATTATATTATTAGTTGAATGGGGTTTCCAATATTTCTTATGCTTAAGTATTTAGAAACTCAAGGGACTCATAGCTAAGTAGCGCGGATCTATAGATTTGCAATATTAAGCAAGTTTATAATGGTCAGCCTAAAGATGAGCGAACTTATCCTATTATAAGAGAGAGAGAGGTCCCCAACGATAGGTACTCAAAGTAAAGTTCAGCTGTGTTTGCGCTCACACTTGTGCTATGATAAGTCCTGCGAAGTTCGCTAATCTTTGATGAAACCGATCTGAAGAACATTATCATAATTTAAGCAAAAATACAGTAAATAAAGACTGAAGGCCATCTCAATACACATACCTACTGTGTTTTTAATAGACTACAAAACGCCTATAATATCCCATAAAGAAAGACGAGGTACTAACAAAGTTTCCATGCAATTAGACACTGTGTTCAGTGGCTGCGAGTGATGTCGGTGGATGCGGCAGTCAGTGAATTAATATTCGCGGTGGGTCGCGACGTTCCCGTCAAGTACAACGGACGCGCGTTCACGCATGCCTTGTGCTCATGCCGGCCGGGCGGCGTGCGGCCGTTCAACACCACTCATTAGGGATGGCTGCCCATTGTGCTAGCAGAAACGTTTACAACTTTAATTAAATTTTGCCGAATAGAGATGTTTACTTTTAGACGAAAGGATTAGTATACTAAATGTGTCTTAAATTAGTATTTAAAAAGGTAAGTTTGATAGTGTGTACTTAATCATGTGATGCTTCATCATCCGAATTAAAGCTTTACCTTCGATTTTTTTACGCATTCACAGACAGTCTTCGGATTCCAAACTGGGCAGAGTCAGTAAGTTATATTGCAACCAAACTTCTTTGTTTCTAAATAGATAGAATATTCTTTATTGCACACCAATTAAATAATACAAACAGTTTGTTACAATTTGTCGGCCTTATCGCTAAGAGCGATGTCTTTCAGACAAATATATACATATTATAGATTCATTACGTCGAGACACAGAATAAATCATACCAAGATTTGTCCTTTGTGGGAATTAAACCCACAACCAGCTTAGCAGTCGGAATCACTAACTACCAGACAGACTAGGCTATTGATTATGTCGTAAAAACGGGTTATCAGTCAATAGGTTATCCCATTAACCGATTCCTAATCGATAGCCTAACATAATAAAATACAAAATGAAACAAATTACACAGAACTTCAGGTGCATTTAAAATATCTACATGATGTCCTCTCTCATCAATTGTCAAAACGACGGCATAAATTAAAGTCCCCTTTGGCGTGGGGTTTGAGATTAATGTTGGTATTAATCGAGTGACCGCTGCACGCTTGCCCTGTTCCGGTCACCAAGAACATTTAACCCGTACAATGTTGCTAGTTTTAGTTTAAAAACAAATGCTATTTTACAGTGTCGCAAAAGAAGGTACCTATATCATATTGATTTTAAAACAAAAGAACAACACTATACTTAGTACAGGAAACAAGATTTTGTAGAGCTCAGTTATTATTTTATTAGACCTATATGTGTAAATTTGCAACTGTATATTAAAATCAATAAATCATTATTATAATATGATTATTATATGACCCTTTTTTTCTTTCTTTCTTTATATTATACTAAGGTAACGGCACCTAATGCTGAGGGCTTCTGAAATTAGCACCTTATTCTGAGGTATTTAGAAAAAACGGCATTTACTTGCGATTTACAGCAAAAATATGTCTGATTATATGGATAATATATCTATGTGTGGATATATTATCGAAGGTATAGTGTAAAGTATAAGATGTTTAAAATAAAATCGATTAGTTTCGCAACGATAGCCGGTCCAAACGCACTCTTTATACATTTGGCACCCTGTGCAGGTGAATACTACGTTTTTTTAAATAGTGTTTTTCTCGTTGTTTTAGTACTGTGTGTGTAATTCGTGCCTTTAAGTAGTAGAAGGACAATATTTTTTATAAAAATATCTAAGAGAAATTTTGTGTCATATATAACTAATCATCATCATCATCATCTCAGCCAAAAGATATATAGCTAATAGTACTTACATAATATAAAAATATTCAAATTCGTCCGTGTAAACTTTAATGTATTACAAAATGTAGAGTTGACAATAGGCGAGTAATGCTCTTGGTATTGCTAGCTTCTATAGGCTACAGTAATTGCTTACCATCAGGTGGGCCGTACGCTTGTTTCTAAATGTGGTAGTATTAAAAAAGGATTTAAATCGCCATGGGTTTTGGTAAACTTATCTAAGCTAAAAATGTACACATAGCTTTTTATTAATAATATAATATTCCAATAGATTTTCGTTACATGTTGGTGTAGAAATTGGACATCGACACCTCGGTATGTTTCATAATTTGTTATAGTAACCCAACGGTTCGAAGGAGGAGAACTGACCGCCAATTAAATCAACATTCGGAGTATCTTGCAAGCCAGTAACGAGCGTGTCTTCACTACCGTCGTTAGTGTATACGATACTCTAGATAATTCGATGTTGGTACTAATTCTTGTTTGTAAATTTCTGGCTATAATCGAGTATATATGTATTTACCTTTAGATATTATTTTTTAAGACAGATAGGGCATCACACATGCGAGCCCGACTGGGGAAGGACCTCCGCCTTACAGATGACAACAGCGAAATAACTACACACAGGTAGGTGTGTAGGTGGTTTGTGGGTGACTACAGGTTTTACAGTGGTAAATGTTTAGGTAACCACTTAAGCCATTAAAAAAACTTTTATTTTAATAAATATTTTAAAACTAATACAAGAAATTATATTGCATTTTTAATAGCAACAGAAAAGGCTAAACATCCTGTGATGGCGGATGCCTTTAAAAAAACAACACTTAAGCCACTGAACCAGCCATGCAGTAAATTGTCAATTGCCAAGAACTCAATGAATTCCATAAAGTGGAATTCACATTAGCCAGATTCGAACTCACACTTAACGTATTACATGTTGGTTACCACTATTTTCGTCATTCCATAAACCAACTCATCACTCAAGACACTTTACGACAATCTAAACACAAGCCATCGGCACAAACAAAACCATTTCACACTCAAAGCACCCGAACAATGACATTTAATGTAATTTAATTTCCTGAAGCCCTATTTTATCGCTGGATTATTTGATCAAAGGGCTAATCGAGTCCACATACCTACAGTTTAGCCAAAGATAAACTTGCGACATGCGGGCGGCTGTGCGTATTTAACTAATGACCGAGTCATGGGGGCCTATTGGGAGTAGAGAAGGGTGGTGATGTGGGTGTGGGGTGAGAGGGTGGGTTAGCGCAGGTCCAGCGATATCATTAGCCACAGATGCCGCTGGCCGGTGGCCGGTATAAATACATTAAGTGCGCCGTCAAACTGTTAAAGCTAGCTTCAAACATAGTTTTGAGCTCAGATTACCACACGTTCACGTAGTCTAAATGTTTACGTTTGTTTGACACTTTTATTCTTATTTTCTATTTTATTTGCCTTGTTGGTCTTGTAGTGCGTGTGACTTCTAGTTGCAAGGTTCTAGGTTCGATTCCCGGGTTGGGTAAAAAATAGATATTCTGTTTTTTTTAAATACTTTTCTTATAGCCTTATGTTAAGCAGTTACCGTAGCCTATAGACGCTTTCAATAAAAGAGGTATTACTTGCGTGTTGCCAACCCATTTTTTTACACCAGGGCATTAAGATATAGTATCCCTGGGATAGATATAGATATTGGTACATTTCTTTCATAACGCTACTCTAAATGAGCGCCAGAGGCCTGTACTCACAGGAACACAACTACACCGCTGTGTGTAGTTACTTTCCTGTGGTCTTCTGTAAGGTGTAGGTCCTTCTCCAGTCGGGCTTGCTCGCTTGCATGGTGCCCTACTTCTTTTTGACTCCTCTTTTTGTTTTTTTTTTTTAATTCAAAGAAAAAATACAATACAAAATACAAAAATTTACCTTTCTTCACCATACTAGAGAGCATGCCTGACTCGAGAAGGACCACCATCTTACAAAAGACCACCGCCAAATAACTACACATCGTGGTGTAGTTGTGTTTCTGTGTGTGAGTACAGGTTTCCAGAGCTCATTTAAGGATGCGATTTAACAAAAAAAAATCCTATCCCAGGTAAATTCCATCATAAAACTCTGGTGTTTATTTTTTGGGTAAACACGCAAGTAATACCTCTGGTAACTGCTTACCATCGGGAAGGCTTTATGCTTGTTTCCCACCAAAGTAGTATATAAGAAACCACAATGTTATAGGTTATAGCGGCGTAGTAAGCTTACCGCTACAGTCTACGGTCCCTTAGCTCGTCTACGATAATGCTACGAATGCTAAAAACCCAGGCCGTTAACTCGACTTCACTGTATAAAATAACCATCTTGGAAAACCGCCGCTTATCCTTTAGAAAAACTCTCTTTGTGAGGATAACTCGCTCTACACCCCTCTTATGATATGTTTATGTACTTTGAGATTTTATGTGGACGTTCCAACGCCGAGCACGAATTTTATTGGGTTTATAGAATTTTATGACGCCATATTCCATACAGTGGCCGCTGTTTTTCATTGTCTATTGATTTTGATGCGAATAGTGTGGTGATACGGTTAAACTGTCACTGTTTAACAACAATGAGGAGTTATGAAACGTCAAAGTTATAAATAAAGATCATAACTGGTACAGTCAGCGTCATAAGTAGCTTGGTATCTGAATGTTACAAAAGAATTGCATCACCAACACACATCAAAATAGGTTGACACTATAACTTTGTAAAAGCGAATGATGAATCTTTTATCTTTTTAACGTACTTTTGAAAGTTAAAAAAATAAAAAGTTGTATTTGAAATTTTCAAAAATATTACAATACTGTGGTTTTATAGAATGTTTCAAATGTATCTGAAATAAGTATAAAATTTCTTCGAGTATTAATCTTTTTGGAATATCGAGATATATTCACCGAACATTGAAAATGTATTGCGTTAGATTATTGTAATAACATTTTTTTGATTATTTTGAAACTTTAACTAGAAAATACATTTAAAAAATGACATTTGAGGTTATTGCGAAATTTAGATGAGTCATTACTTTTGGAAATTAGTTTTTGAGCAGCTACTTATGACGCTGACCGTAATGAGGAATAATAATATCCTTCTAACTGACTATCGGTCACGACGGCTATTCTAGACGGAGATCTTTATAGAAGGAACCTTCAAGAAAATCAGAATAAACTAATTTCCAATAAGAGCCTTGTTATGGAAATCACTTAAAGCGGTCTTGCGCCTGATCTCTCTCCGGTCGTGTCAGATAGCCGTCCCATCGGACGAGAGTGAAGGAATAGTAAGTACACCTGTGTTTGCGCAAACAAATGCCAGCGTACTTGTTTGCGGAAAAAAGTATGCTGGCATTTGTTTTTATAACGTTCATAAATATCATGTATTTGATCTAA
This sequence comes from Trisateles emortualis, assembly GCA_947095525.1. Lineage (NCBI taxonomy): Eukaryota > Metazoa > Arthropoda > Insecta > Lepidoptera > Erebidae > Trisateles > Trisateles emortualis. Next base: position 6,979,143 of record OX352736.1, on the reverse strand, counting down.
ATGAATAAATGAGTTTGACTTTGACTTCGCACACACTTGTACAACTATAATATATCGTGTACCACCGTGATGATGGAAATCGGTCTGAACGACTATTATTATTATTATATCTCTTCCCATAATTACGAGTGCAATATGTGCCAAAAATAAATAAATATATGTTAAACAGTCAATAAATATAAAACACAATAAAGAGTTGGTAGTACTTTTTATTTACTGGCGCAATCCCTCCTCGTTTATTGCGATATAAATCGGCGACTAGATATGATTTATCATCTCATCACTCTTAGTTACGTGTGAGTTACGTTACCTACTGTTATTGCAACATTATAAACGTCACTATGTATCTCTATATATTTCACTGCCTGTTCAATTTAGATTTCGTCTTGATTATTATTACTGCTATGCTCCCGTTAAGGGCTAGAGTGATGTTAAATCCATACTAATATTATAAATATGAAAGTTTGGATGGTTGATTGATTTGATTGCCTTGGTGGGTCAGTGGCCGCAGTATGCGCCTGCTGTGCACGAGGTTAAGGGTTCGATTCTCACACAGAGAGAAACTTTGTGTGACCTTCAAAAAGGTGCTGGGTCTGGGTGTAATTTGTGTCCGTTAATTGTATGTGCGGGAGTTGTCCCTTTTAAAAGAAAAAAGAAGTAAGTAAGAAGTATGGATGTTTGTTAATCAATTATGTTTCAACGGCTGAACAGATCTGCATTCAATTTGGCACAAAGATAGAATAGAATATAATCTGAAATGTGCTATTCCAGGTTAGGCTATTTTTTATTTCAGGAATAATCACTGTTCCCATTGGATGTACCCGCAAGCGAAGCTGCAGGAGGAAGTTAGTAGCCTACAAATTTTTGCAAGAATATCAAAAAATATTTAAATAAAATAATAAAATGCCGGTGATTCTTAAAATATACAAACCATGCGAAGCCGCAACGGGTCGCTAGTATAATTATATGATATAGATTTGGTGTCTAATGTTTCATATACGTTTTATCAACAAAAGTAAAATGATACCGACCACGGTTGACTTAAAACAGATTACCATACTCGGGGGGATGCTCACCCTTTATACAGAGACATCGGGCCGTGGAAATTGAAATGGATTGGATTCGAGAGTCCATCCATCACGCTCTTTGCCCCATATCTAATGGTTTTTTAATAATTCTACTTCGGACTTCAATATCTCGGCCCTCATTATATATTTGAGTGTGATCGAGTGCAATTGTTCGAAATATGACAGTCGATTGACAGTTCTCGATAATAAAAATCGAATAATGAAAGCGAGACGGTAGAGACAAAAGGTGTCATTGAGGTGTGAAATGTAAAATGAAGAGTGCAAATAAAATATTAAACAATGTGTGAATAATTTGTATCGATGTTATTTTGAGTTTCGTCCAGACATTTTAGATATTAAGGATTATTATTTTGAATAGAAAGTAAAAATGAGAAGTTTTGAGTAGTTGACAGTCCTGTCAGAACTTTTGCGTGACTGAGTTTGTGTTAAAAGATAGAGAGTGATAAAAGTTTTTATTAAAACAAATGTACATTTATAAGGTATTGTTGGTATTTGATAAAATGCCTATGTCGTTCAGGTATCTATCTATCTACATTTAACAGGTCTTCAGTGCTTATTTTTAAAGGAGCGTTATCTTACTCCACGGATACTAAGTACATCACAAAACCTTAGTATTATTTTTTTGTGTTAGCAGCACGGAAGTATTACGGATATTAGGTATAATACATAGTACCCCTAGTATTGAAACCGTCCATATGCTACGGTAATTTGTTTGTCACCTAAGTAGTAAGTATTCAAAAACATTCCACCACGAAAAATACTCTCAAGAACTTTACCGAGGCAATTATATTACTGTACAATTTAATTTCAAGAACAGTAGTCCCCTTTGTTTATCTATTTCATAAATATATTATACCAATGTCATGAGCGGAAAGTAAGACAATAAAGGTACGAAGACAGGAATGCAAAAGGGGCGAGTGAACAAAACGACCGCGTACGCTGACCGGCGACCGCTATAAACAACGGAAACTATGTGTGCGGTCACCTTTATATTTCATGCAAATCGACCGCTATTGCCCCACCGCTGTAGAATAAGCGTACCAAATGATAAACGATATTTGTTAAACACTTTATGCTCCTTGGAACCTTCTTGTTCGAATATTTTGGACAATAGTTAGAAATAATGTTTGCGGATATTTTTGACTATTTTGTTGGTTTCCCGAATTCACCCGGCGTAAGTTGTATTATGTTTATTGTAAGGTCTGGAGTTCCATTCTCGGATAGCGGTAAGTGTTATTGGTTTTTTCTTAGTTCATCAATTGTGTATTTCATGAAAAAAAAATTCCAATATGTAATTTTGACTCGATTTGGGAATTGAACCCGGGACCTCAGTCTATCTGACAGAAAACAGCAATCACACTGAACGCCCACTGCACCAACGAGGCCGAATCATTTAGTTGAGTTTATGCATAATAAAATAACTATACTTATGTTTATGCATAATAAAATAACTATACTTAAACTTGTGCAGCAAATTTTATTCCTACATGTATGTAGTAAGTACATCTATAACAAAACATATAAAACTGCGAGCTAAAACGATCACGCCTTACATAATGAAATTTCACTTACGCATAATATAATATTCGTCATAAAATACCTTATCTAAAATGCATCTTCGAACACGATCTATTCCCTCCATAAAAGTTACAAATAACCGCGAAATGACGCATCATTAAATAATATCGTCGAGATAAGTACAGATTAATGTTGCTTTTTATATCGTTCGATCGATATGACGATTTTTTACCGACCCCATAACGCATTAAAACCGCGAAAGCGATAGATATATGCGATTTCAAATAACGATACAAAAACGTTATCGATATAAACGAAAATCGAATTTTTATTTGACTGAGACTTTTTAATGCATATTAAATGCATTAAAAAGCTTAAATTATAACCAATGAGAGAGATAAAACAGCTTACTGTAGGCAGCGCTGCATCGATATAGCTGAAGTCCATAAGCGGTGGTAAAAAAGTGGCCTACTGCAGCAAATTTATATTGATTGAAAGAAAGAAAGAAAAATATTTATTCGAACATACACATTACAGAGTAACAATAAATAGGCACAAAATAGGCATTGAGTTAACAACATACACATATTACGTTTTCCTGTGCGATGTCAGAATGGGTCCCAATATCAGCTATGTGCTGTAGGATATATATTTACATATATTGCCTAAGGGGGCAAACGAGGCAGCAGCCCACGTGACGGTAACTTGTTTTCTTATTCTACTTAAGTAGCAGTCCTAATGGTAAGCAGGTACCGTAGTGTATGGACGCTTGCAATACTAGAGGTATCACTTGAGTGTCGTCGATTCAAAATGGGTTGGCAACACGCAAGTGATACCTGTTGTACGGTAACTGCTTAACAACAGGCGGACCGTATGCTTGCTTGCCATCCAACTAGTATAAAAAAGTGCGTTTCCTTACGATGTTTGCCTTTACTTACCTACCTGCCGTCAATAAATTCCACAAAGTGAAATTCATTTTGGTGGTACATGCCACCCGGGTCCGAACTCACATATCTTGCGTTCAACTCGGTTACTTTTCAACTCGGCTACCACCGTTACCCAGTTTGCATTAGTTTTCACAGATCTAAAACTACAAGTACTTTCACATATTTTACGGGACACTCATATATCAAAGCTATGAAAAAGTTTGCCCCACCTACATAATATTGGAATGGCATCTGTGCAGAAATCACCCGGTCACTAGAATATTGTTTTCACTATATTAGAAACGTGATCGCAATTTTTAAGAGCGAAAAAATTCTATTTCAACTCGACTCTCTGACGTTTGGGCGTATTTGATTATACGTCGAGTGTGTATTCCCTTTTACAGTGTTATAAAGTGAACGTTATTGGAGAATTTTACGATTCCATCTACATGTTATATTGAAATATTAAACTTTTGGATTAAAACTACGCGAATCGTTCCTAACAGAACGTAACTGATTTTGTGAAATGTAACTTTTATGGGCGAAAAACCGATGCACGTTAATTTGTAGCTACAGTCATACAATTCGAATTATGTGTCGTTACAGTATTTTTATCCAACTACGGGGAATTGTACGAATCCTACCTATGTATGTGAGTATTTCTAACTGATTAAACATATCCCAAAAACAGCTGAACCTATAAGGCGTAATTTTTTGCGTATTAAGTGTACGAGTGTCAATGGATAGTTTAGTTTATTTTAATTTGAATGTTACTACAGAGCTGTTGTTTATTATAAATACCATCATGCCTGTCTCCCATTGTGGTGGGCAGAGACTATGGTACGCCAGTTGCTATTGTCTATTACAGCATTAATATGTAAGTGTATGGAGGAGACCCAAGGGTTTAGATTATATTGTAATCAAATCGTGAAAGTTTTAAATAAATTGACTATATTATACTTTGCATTATAATTTTAATATATAGCCTATGACACTCACAAATAACGTGACTTTCTATTGGTAAAAGAATTTTCAAAATCGGTACAGTAAATCCAGAGATTACTCCTTATAACCTCACAAACTAAATAGACAATTTATTTAAAACTTTCACGTTTTGATTACATCATCATTATCTAAACCCTTGGGTCTCACACTTATATTATTATTGCTATAATAGACAATAGCAATTGGCGTACCATAGTCTCTGCCCACCACAACGGGAGACAGGCGTGATGGTATTTATAATAAACAACCTTTACCTCTTTATAATATTAGTATAGATATGTAAATGTGTACGGTGTTATAGAATACGCTCCCGTATTTCAAGTGGGTAAGTACATTAATCACTCTAGTGTTCCAGTATCTAAATATATGCATGTCGTGGACGTTTGATTTTCATTAGGGCAAATCACGCGCCATACTGCTAACATCAACTTGTACTGCATTATATATATGCATATTATCTAATGACATTTGTTACATAGTAGGTATTTGTAATACTATAATTTATTTAAATTTTTTTGAGATTTTTAGGGTATTGTACTAGTGAGCAAACCCGTCTGGGGAAGGACCTCCGGCTTACAGAAACGCAGCCAAATACACTACACTGTATTATATGTGGATAGATTGTATCTCTAGATAGATCTACAAGGTTAAGCCAGCTTGCTGCGGTCAGTTAACGGATGGATGACCATATTCTAAAAGCACAATACAACAGACACAGCTTGTTCTCTAGTGCGGGAGTTGTAAAGAAAAGAAAAAAAAAAAAAAAAACAAAAGGACCCCTCCGTGTAACAGAAGGCACGAAAACCTACCTGCCTATTTTGAAATCAGATGGCCGCATATGTTGTCCCTAGATATAACTATAATATCAAGATGTCATTAATTATATTATTGTTTGTCATGGCCTAATTAATTGATGTAATTTAATACTTGTCAGTCCAAATCCTTTATGAGAAATATGATCTTAGAGAAGTCTGTGCCCTACAGATAGTCTCAAGTCAGTTCCATTAGACGTTGTATCGATCTCACAATACCATTAAGACTATCTCAAATTGCTTCAGGTTCTTAATAAACACATACTCTGATGCGTGATGTATGTACTTTTGTAGTATATTACAGCTTATGTTTAACTTGCCACCAGATAAAGTAACATATAACAGACAAAAATAGTAAATGATCACCAAAATTATACCCGCATTTTAATGTAAAATTATAACCAAAGTTTAAACATCTCGCTGCATATTTTACTACCAAAAAATTCGAAATGCCTGCCAGAATAATAATAATAATTAAGCTTTATTATCTCCACCATATAAAACAATAAGTACAGTAGGTAAATAATATAAAAAAAACATACATTGAAGAGCTTAAATTATGTAGTGAAGACTGGAGCCAGCACTAGGATTACCTGTGTTACCGGTCTCCAGCTCTCCAGCTTCCAGAACCAGGAGAGCTGGAGACCGGTAACACAGGTAATCCTTGTGCTGGCTCCAGTCTTCACTATGGATGAATGGATAATATGTTTCATAAAGTATTGTAGAAATGAACCTATTTTCCTTTAAACCAACAATAGAGGGGATCTTTAATGTTCACTGTTCTAACCTAACCTAACCCAGATCTGGACACGAGATCACGAAAGGGAAACAAGATTTGGTGATCATTTACTTCATTTGGTGTTCGAATACAATTTAAAGTGCGGTCGTGACTACGAGTTATAGGTCGTTTCGCCCGCCATTTGTTCGCCCGAGCGGGCCAAACGACCAAATTATAAAATTTATAAAATTTGATTGGGCGTTTCGCCCGATGGAGGTTTTATTACTTGTCATGTACAGACCGATTTTGATGTTGTCTATACATGAAAAGTAATGAAACCTCCATCGGGCGAAACGCCCAATCAAATATTATAAATTTTGTAATTTGGTCGTTTGGCCCGCTCGCGCTCGGGCGAACAAATGGCGGGCGAAACGACCTATAACTCGTGACTACTAGTAATATTGTAATTTTAGACTTCATTTTTTCTGGTGTTAAGTATATATTTTTGGTAAAAGAACTAAGTGTATCAAATCATTTTATGGTGGTCATTATATTTAATCCCCTATATTAGTACATACATGGTGCATCAGAGAAGGTGCTTAACTGGTTAGTTAGACTGGTTAATCGGAGGTCGTGGGTTCGATTCCCACACGGGACAAAATCTTTGTGTGATTCATAAATTTTTGTTCCAATTTTGGGTGTAATTACATGAATTGTATGTTTGTAAAGTCCCCCGCGACACAGGGCTTGTAACCTAGTACGGGAGTCATATGGCATCTATTTATAAACTTGCATACAATCCTACTAATATTATAAACGCGAAAGTTTGTAAGTATGGATGAATGGATGGATGGATGGATGTTTGTTACTCTTTCACGTAAAAACTACTGAACGGATCTGGATGAAATTTGTCTCAGATATAGATTATGGTCTGGAATAACACATGGGTTACTTTTTACACCGATAACCGACATCCACACGGGCGGAGCCGCGGGCAACAGCTAGTACACACATACTACTAATACTACACATACAATCTTACATAGGAAAATAAAGTATAATTATTTTAATTTGGCAATTAAAAATTTATGCGCCCTTCCTTTCACTGGGCTTTGCCCGAAAGTGTCCACAATTGATACTTACCATTATTTATCACCTTTTTATAAAACCACCGTGGAATTCAATAAAGTATTGAGTGTTTAACATACCTAAATTCTACTAACTTATTTATCGGACGTACGAATATAGTTTGTTACTGGCAACATCCCACTTCACGTCAACGGGTACTGACGACATTCGCTTATTGAATATACATTAACAGGAAATTAATGTTGTAGATAACAAGTCACACTGTTTCTGCTATTGTCTTACACCTATACAATGTTAAGATTATTTCAGAACGACACAATATTAATATATACTTCACTATAATATATAATAACTATAGCTATCGGTTTTGAATGAGTTTATTTAACTACGTGGTTGGTTGTATGAGGAGTTACCTCGTTATTTACCACTGGTGCGTCGTGCTTTGTTCGACATGGAAGAAAAATGTGTTGGGTGTAATTTATGTCCGGAAATTGTATGTCCATAAAGTCCACCACGACACTAAAGGAAAGGCTTGTTTCCTAGTGCCAAAGCTATCTTAAAAAAAGTAATAAAAGTTTTTTGTTTTTTTTTTATACTACCAAGAAGGCAAACAAGTATATAGATGCTTATTAATCTTAGCTACGAGCCCCAATTTTTTTTTTAATTTTTTTTTTTAAAGACAATTCGCGCACTACAGATCAAGCCCTGTGTCGAGGAGGCTTTACAAATATACTATTCACGGATACAAATTACAACATGTCTTGGAACAAACATTTACGAATCACACAAAGGTTTGTCTCTGTGGGAATCGGACCCACGACCATTAGATCAATAGACCACTCAAATTATATATACCTATAGGTAAATAGAACATTAACGAAAAGGGCCCTTACAGTTATGTACACAATATTAGTTTACCTAAGTCGAAGCAAAACTAAACTAATAAGTTATAACAAGCAAACAACACTATATAAACAATCCTGGTTTAATATTGATTTCTGTGTAACCGACAATACAATCAGCCCTAATTTGTCCAAAGTTTGCAACAAGGAGTTCTTAACGAATTAAATTCAACTTTTTATACTACCTAAACATTGTTTTTGGTATTACAAGCATCCAGAGGCTTCGCTAGCTGCTTACCGTAGTAACGGGTAATATAAGTAGTTGTGTAATAGTGTTTTTTTATATAGCCCATAGCCTTCCTGGATAAATGTAGGTACTATTCAACAAAAAAGATTTTTTATAATCGAACCTGTACTTTCTGAGATTAGTGCGTTCAACCAAACAAACTCTTCAGCTTTATAATATTAGTATAGATAAATGCAAATACGCTATATTTACAGCCATTGCAGGCGGGTGGAAGCTTGTATTTGATGAAAGTTCCAAGTGCCAAAATCCATATTAATCCTTGTTTCTTTTGTATTAAACTTTCCCATAAGAACAAGCTCTGTTACGGGGGAATTTTACAATCATACATTTCAAAGACATAAAAGACACTTAGATTCGAATCAACCATCTGTGGTTCCATAAAACGCCGCCTATTGGTATATATCCACTTAAATCAGTGAACGATCCGTACTATGATTAAAGATGAAAAAAATCTGTACACAAAGAGTGCATGACAAACCCGTTTGTCTGAATGCAGTTACACGGAGTAAAGGAAGTCGTTGGCATTTCCTCCGTCCCCCTGAATTACCCCCCTCTCTCGCCGTTCAGGAAATTCCTCCTCGCAACTTTGACTCCGATGAAAGAAATACTTGGTAGTGAGTTGTTCGCTTTTCTTTATTAGCCTTTTGATTTGTATGTCTGCAAATAAAAGGGTTGGCTTTACAAAATACTTTCAAGGTTTTATGTATTTAATAAGGTAACGAAGCTGTGTAAAGTCCTTTTGATATTTTTTATCGAACTTAATTTTCTTTAGATGAGTAGGTAAATGATTTCTAAGGCTTTTTGTGATAACTTTCTGTTATGAATTGTGTACATTACTTTTCTTTGTTCTGGTTTTATTAATTACTAGTGGTCCGCTTTGACTTTGCCCGCGTTAAATTTTCTTTTTTTTTTACGTAAGAACCTTTTACAAACTTTCAAAATAATTGAATAAATGAAATCGGTAAAGTCGTTCTCGTGTTTTGTTTAAATAATAAGATGAAATTAAAAGGTAAACAATATATTAATTTGAAGTATTTAAGTAGGTATTTTTTATACTGCTTATGTGATTTTGCTATCCCTTTTCAGCAAAACAAACTTAACGAATAGACGAGAACGAGAATTGTACTAAACTATCAACAATAATGATATTAATAAAAAATATCAAATACCTCGTTCTATTTACCATAGAAATCCATACATTATATGTCTCACTGCTATGGTGAAGCTGATAGGGTCTCCTCTCTCCAGAGAGGGTTTGGGCCTTAATTCGCAGACGCTGGCCTAATGCGGGTTAGTGAATCAGACATGTCTCTAGAATTTCTTCTAAGACGTCATGTAGGTTTTCTCACGATGTTTTTCTCCACCGTTAGCAGATGGGAAATTATTTGATTAGTACATAAAATTCCACAAAGTGAAATTCACATCGTAGGGATCGAACTTACACCTCTTGTATGCAAGTCGGTTACTTTAACTTAACTACCAACACTCTATTTTTCACGATTAAATTATTTATCCATCTATTTAACTAGGTACTAACTACAAATTCATAGCCTGTCAAGGTAGCCAACTGAAGTCCAACAGATTTCAAAGTTACACAACGTCGAACTGTATCGCAGACGTCGACTGAAGTAACAGATTCGAGTTCGGTATGTTGGTATTGCACGAACCACTTCTAAATTCAATTAATCATAGTTGGGATTAGTTCCCCTTTGACGACCTACGAACCAGACGTGACTGTCTTGGGTAACAGCCTTTCGATAACTTGTCGTAATTATTAGCTGTTGTTGTTATGAATTATTATTATTTATGTAAAATTAATATGCTGTGCGAAGGCTTCATATACTCCTCAGGAAGGAAAAAGAAAGAAAGGAAAATTTGTCGCAGATGAAAATATGATATAAAAATGCCGTAAGAACCATATGGTATAGATTAGCACTTAACTGTGACCAATGGAAAAACCTGAGGAATGCCTTTACGAAACCAAAACAATCTGTGTCGATGTAATAGGGATACAGATTATTTATCAATCAAATATGTATCTATGTAGGTTGCTATTAAAGGCTATTATTTATTATTGCTAAAGTCCATGAGTTGCAGTTATCACTTACTATCCGGCTAAATAAAATAAAATAAAACTGCATTTTGCCGAAACTTTACTTTGTTTATTTCTTAGATGACAAACAAGCATACGAACTGCTCGATGATAAGAAGTAGTTGCCGTAGCCTATAGATTCTTGCCTGACACAAGGCATCCCTTGCGCATTTTGTTATGGGTGACCCTTTTAAAAAATGGCCACATTTGATAAGAGCTACTAATACCTCCTCACACAGAAATATAATTTATTACTCCACCACTATTGTTTGTAATTTGGCTGTGGTCTTCTGCCCTTCTACAGTCGAGCTTTATAAAAACAATACCTATATAGTCAATGATATGAAATTGATTGTACATACATTATAACATGGTTTGCTATCACTTATAATGAGTTAAGTGTACAATATTATTACTATTATCATCATCAAATAAATGAATAAAGAAATTATAGACACATATAATAACAAAGACGTAGATATCGCACAAAATTGTTGCCGTCAACAGTAGCTAATTAGCTTCATTTCATATATCATTATCTCTTTCTGTATCATTAAGTTCCGTATTAGGTATCGCATTCATACTTAAAATTTATAAGCAACACCCGGAACACCATTCAGTATGAAGGTAGCATATTTTTTTCTTTATAACTACTTTACTTTATGGCAGTACAAATAATGACGAAAAATGAACTCCTAAATGATAAAACGTAGTGAAAGTAAGAATGTTAAAATAAGCGAATTTTATTCTAATAACAACAACTTTTCTCTAAGAATATAGCAACCCTAGTGAGTAAATCCCTTTCAGAATAATAAAGCCACTCCGTCGCGTCGTCAAAATATGAGGGTATTCTCAAGATATCAGTAATAAATTCCCGCCAATTACAAAGTTATCCCAACTTCCGTTGGTCAGTACTCGAAAGGCCAACTAGTTAATTCGTAGTGTAGCCCCGCCGGGAATCGAACTCCGGACGTTGGGTAAGTAGCAGATTTATTAAGAGGCTATTCCTAAATGCCGGCGGGGAGAACTTGGCTTTAAAATTAAATCACGCTTTAGTTTCCAACTAATCCTTCTAAATTTGAGCTTTGTCTGTTGCAGATACGGACTCCGTTTAACTGCTATTTACATTTGAATTGTATACTTGGTGTTGTTTAAATTGTTTTGGAATTAAGTTTGATAGTTTATATAATAGATTAATATTATTGTATTACACTGCAAGAGGTAAAACTCGAAACAATACTCTATACAAACCCGTCTGGCCAGCGTGGTATAGTAGGCTAATATCCGAGGAGACCCGTGTCCAGCAGTGGGACGTTTATAGGTTGAGATGATGATGATGATACTTTGAACGATTATAAAAGTATTACGCACGACATAAAATGAATCAAGTTAGTGTTAGGCTGTAAATTATTGTATGACAAAACGACTGCAGCACAATTTATGTGATAGAATTGTTACATTATTTATAGGTGAAAATTTACATTGTGTAAATAAAAAAGTTTTACACTACGATTAAAATTATTTATATTCCGAAAAAATTGAAACAAAATAAAGCAGTGAAGTTTTGCAGTCGTTTTGATATTTTAGTTTTTATAATTATACTAGCTGACCCAGCAAACTTTGTCTTGCTACTAAAATAGTAATATCGCTATTAAATAATAGGGGTTGATCGTAGAGGGGTGAAAATTAAGGGTTGTACGTATTTTTTATTATAATCTAATATACAATAAATTTTATATGTATATTAGATTCTATTTTAAGAGAATGACTATGTCAGTCCCTAGTCTCTAGTTGTAGATCTCCCTTTTTTATTTTTTAAATCGTGTAAATAAATATATATTGTATCTTTTTTAATTGTGAATAAAGTATGCAGTAGCTTAGTGCTTAAATAAATATACTGAATACTGGACTGTCAAAGGCACGACACACGGCGACGACGGGTGGCACGTTTTCCCCTGAGATCAGTGTAAGTTGCCCCAAACTGACCCTAAAACTTAACCAGTAAATACTGAAACCGCACGAACTATCAAAAACTTGGACACTATTCCCACTTGTAATTGACTGTTGTTGAAACTAAAATTTGTAGTCTACTGGGAAAGTATCCAAGTTGTATGTAGGTAGGTAGGGATAAAAGATAATTCATAAAGTGTGAGTACGATCATGATTGGCAAGTCCAATGTTGCTAGGTACTACTTTGCGGTGCTCCTTAATGTGATGATAACATTTATAGGACTTTAGCAACCCACTCCGGCTTTGCACGGTTGCAATTTTAGAGTGTTGTGTGTTTAGATTGTAATTTTATTGTGAAACAGTTCAATTTACGTGCTAACAGATTTACCACGAAAAGCGGCTATAATAGTAAGACACAATAGCCTCGTTTATTTTTGTGGGTAAGAACAAAAACTGCAAATTGATATGTAGTAAGTTAATAAATTTGATGTATAATCAATAGTTTTTACAGCTCACGCCGAATAATAACCCGATTTTATTGTATACCACGTGTTATATAAACGCAATGTTTGTAACAATTTCTAAGATTTATGAATTAAAATTACATACCAAAACAAAAGCTAATATACAAAAAATAGATCTAATATTTTCGCGTTGTGAGGTTAGCTTAGATTTAAGGTAGATAGATAAGTAGTTATTCAAACTAGAATACCCACTAATCTATCTTATAAATTCCATGCAATAAATTGTAGACAGATGGTAGCAGAGACAGAATATTTTGTAGCTGTAAGCAGTGAGTAAGGTTGCACCTAGCACGTGCAGGCAATCAGTCATTCGGTTCGCGTCACGTCGTCGGTCGTCGTGTCGCAGCGTTCACGGCACGCTGCCGATCGCTGCAACTGCGAACGATCGCCACCGGCCACTCCTTGCATTCTAAATGACTGCAGACGATATTGTTTTCTGATATTGCAGTTTCAATAATCTTATGACACGATGCATGCCGTGTTAACCTCGTGTAAAGTTAGATTTATAGAGGTTACTCTTTTTGTTTTTGGATGGCATAATATATATTTTATGTTTGGCGATAAAGCGATGGATATTTACACTTGTGACACAAGGTCTGAGTTAGAAGTCCGCCCGTCAGAAATTATTACGAAACCCCACATTTCTTGAAAGAAATTAGGCACGTCCGATCCATGAACTCGTATTGTGCTAACGTGCATGGATGCAGCATGCATTAACACTCTCAGCTCTCATGATTGAAGCCAAAACGCTCGCATTAAAATGCCTTGACTCGTAACTGTTTCACTAATAGACCACCCGTTAAAGTCAAAATTCGCTTTCTTATATAAGAAGCTAGTTTGGCGCGTAAATCTTGTGTGTGAACATAATTACTTACTGAAGTGCCTTTTTTCTAATTACTGACGGATCTGTCAACTCTATTGCTAACAATCAAAATACGGTGTGAAATATGCCTATAATGTGTCGCAAAGGGACGTGAAATTCGCATGATGTGCGATTATTACATATGACCGCTAATGTCCAAACAGTGATAGGCCACGCATGACGTGATACCGTCCAATATAATTGTTGAGGGAGGTGATCACGTTCACGATCGGTGGCCGCGCGCCGGCAGAGGTAGCGTCGCGTCGGGAGTAATGACTGTTTGTTTAGGCAGTGTCCACGCTTCTAACAAACAATATGTTGACATGACGAAGCATTAGGTAAAATCGACTGACGCTTTGAATTTCAAGTTTTGCGTGTTCCGCGTTCAAATGCGTGTTAGATATTGACTCATTTTGTTAATTGTGAATTCATCCGTTATATTTATCGCATTTGCTGTGACCAATGTTACGTTAATTATCGGATATTTGCTGTTAATAACCGTTATTAGTTATTCCCAAGGTAAATAATACCAAATACGTATTTAATTTTGTTTCATTTATATTTGATGTTTTACTTGTATTTATTTTATTGATAGCTGATTATAAGTAAAGTAACCTATGTCCTTTCTTGATCCACGCTTTAGATTTTAAGTCGTAAAGGGTAACAGACAGAGTAACTTTCGCACTATAAGAAGTTACTATATTGCCCACGGCTTCGCCCGCATAGACGTCGGTTATCGCAATATGCCCTTTACTAGGATACCATCTGTCTCCTCACCAAATTTCATTAATCTATTTAGCCGTTTATAGGCAACAGAAAAAGCTACTATCGCATTTATTACCTATAGGAAAGTAGGATTAGTACCTATGGATAATCACGTTACGTCCGTCTATCTTGTTTGCAATTCGTACCTAATATAATTATAAGCAACCAGTTAATTAATATGGTATTAATGTCCATAATGGTCTAACGGATTTAATTAGTGGTTGATCAATTAATTAATGAGAGGTTTAGTTACAAACAATTCGGTTAAGCTTCAGACGTCACACAATTACTAAGAATTATTATCCCAAGATAAGTAAATAAATTATTTGTAAAATAATCCACGCATAACAAATTCGTACTCAAATAAATAAATAAACTGTTTATCTTGTTTATCTATGGGATATGAATTAAATGTAGTCCTATAAAAATAAACACACAGATTAACATCGCCCAAAATAATATCTTTATTCGAATAAAATTATTATGTTAGAATTAATTGTCAGATAAAATATTATTTTAAATAAAAAGTATTTCAGCTTTTCATTCTATTTAAGCTCAGTCACGTATGGGTACAGTCAGTGAGAAAAGTGTTATAGCATTATTAAAAATAATAATCGATTAGTCATCTTTATAATAACAATTAAAGAAACAGGATTAGATAGTTAAGTACCTTTTTCTGCTAAGCTTGTCAACCGATCTTCTTTTTTTTGTCCACATTGTTGTAGGCCTCCTACAGGGCAACCGGGCAACCACTATTTATGTAGTACCTATGTATTTTCAATTAATTTTTGAATGCAAGATACATCAATGACAACATCTTTTTACTCGTATATTAAAATTATTTCTACTAGAACGATACCGAATGTCCTGATTTATTCTGAAACATTTCTGCTCTTACAAGTACAGTCGCGAACTCTGAGTCAGCGAGTGACCGGCAGTAACAAATTTAGTCGGCCGGTCGCAAACGCATGTTGTTTTAGGCCGTATTCAAACAAGGTGCAACGTGACCGCTGCTAATACCGTGTTTGCGTTTGATATTTATGGTACTACCACTCGCTAGACTTAACACGCCCGAATAATTACCCTGTTATAAAATGTATGATAAGTTATTATCTTGTTTGTGGCGTTTCTGAACTCGACTGTACCATAATAATTTATTTAGAGATTAATTTTCAGTTTAATTTTTAAAAGCATAAACTATATCGAGGTCGAACATCGACTATTTACAAACTGTACAAAATATAAAATACATACAAAAAAAAATCATGCAATATTTGCCCTAGGTAGGAATCAAACCCACGATCTCAGGTTTAGCAGTCAGACAGGTCTAAAATCCCAACGTCGTTGTATTATTTGCTTTTATCATCGACAGTAATATTTGGTTACAGGTAATTCTATAAAAAATTATACCTGTCAAAGTCGTAGCCGTATCGACGTGAACGTGATGGCGAGAGTCGATTAAACGCTATAACCGGATTATACTGACCGCCGGCTAAGTGCCAGTCGGCTGCCACTAAACTGGACACTCGATAATCTCCATACATATATGGGTATACAGTGGGTATACAGATAGGAAAACGTATACCTGAATATTAAAGGTAAAGTGTTGTAATTACCATTTTTAGCTGTAAGAATTACATTATAATAGCAGCTTAAAGGACTGTTAAGAAAACTTAGAGGGTCAGACATGCACACGCACACGAGCACCTCCAACATATAAATTAAAAAAACTTACCTCTTTGCAATATTATACACTAGCTGTTGCCCGCGGCTCCGCCCGCGTGGATGTCGGTAAAAAGTATCTATATAATCTATCTTTGTGCCAAATTTCACCCAGATCCGTTCAATAGTTTTTACGTGAAAGAGTAACATACATCCATCCATACTTACAAACTTTCACGTTTATAATATTAGTAGTATATGTAAAGCAAAACGTTCATAGGCAACGGTAACTGCTTAACATCAGCCGTATACTTGTTTGCCATGCAAGTAATACAAAAATCTAATTCGTACACCTACTTCGTTTTATCTTTGCATTAGCCTATAGGTTGACAGAGAATGCCAAGCTGCTTTTATACCAGTTTGCGTATAAATTATATTACTTCTTATAATATTAGATAGCATAGAAGATTGTAATACTAATATATTATTGGCTAGATATCTACCTACTCAAAACCGTTACCAAGACGATACAAGACATCTACAATAGCCGTCTGCTACTAGAGGTATTACATTTCATACTCAATACTCACGTAATCTGAGGGGCGCATATATTCGCAATTCGTCTCTGTTACGGGCAGATGTAATTAACTAAAGGGTTTAATGACCTCCCCTCTAATTGGAGGCTAAGATTTGAAAGCCATTGTCTTACATATTCATAGAGGAGGTTCGAGGTATCTCAGGTGCTTCTAATTTATTCAGAGAGGCAACGGACATGCAAATTGGAAGGAGAATATCGGTCATGTTTATGTCAGATTTGAGTGAAAATTATTGCGGATTGGCTTCGGGTATTACGTTAGTTAGGCCGTGCTATGAATTATTATAACAGGCTAGTAACACACAGACGTATATTAAATATTTATATGTATTTATATTCAATGTGCTGTCTTTGGTTAGTGAAACATTGTGTTCTTCCTTTGATGACTGATATTCCATATTTAAGATAGGTGGGGAACTATACAAGTAATCAAGCCTGGTTAGGAAAGGATCTTTACAACACATAGCAGTGGTGTAGTTGTGTTCCTGTGCGTGCTTAACTTATTAAGGGATACATTTTTACAGAAAATAACTATACAAATATTTAACGTGGTGTTTAAATTTTTTATATATACTCGTAAATAACAAAAAGCGCTATGCAGGCAATTAACCTATACAGCCTACTTTACGACACGTGCACTTAATTGCGAAATATTATTTAATCGTGTATGAGAATCAAATAATCCCCATAGAATCCTTATGCTATTCTCAAGACACTAAACACCAAAGATGTTAATCCCGTGTTATCTTATGCTAAAACAGATTCGTCTGAACAACAAACTACCCTTATCTGGTGGAGTTTCACGAAAGGGCAACTATGGCTTGAGGGCTTGAGATCCCACTTAAGCAATTATGTCGAGCAAGCCAACCGGTGACGTACTACCGATAACTTACTGCTATTATCGGGTAGCAGAGATAAATTGCGATATAGATTTTTCTAAGTAGAAGTTTTAAAGTATATGACTTTAAAATTTCTACTTAGAAAAATCTATATAAATAAAAATGAATGTGTGTTTGTCTGTCCTAAATGCATTCTTAAACTTATCATCCGATTGCGATGAAACTGAAAAAGGCCCAAATGCGTTCTTATCCATAGTTGATGATGCAGTCGGAAGGTGATCATAGAGTCACCTTCCGATTGCATCATCACGACAAAGCATATTTCATTGCGGAGATTCTATGATCTCCATACGCTTTGTCGTGATAAGATTTGTTGGGTGACAAATTCCGCTTTGTTGTGATCTAGGGGATAAGTATATATAAGTATATAGGTGACCATGGCAACTGCTTAATGAAACAAGACAATGAATAAAAAGATCGTTTTTTATTCATTAGTTTATCGAAACTATGATGATAAACGAAAAAGCTTGTGTATTTTTTGTGAGAGAAATGCAGCAGTTTGTATAAGGTTTAGTGTTCTAAACTTGATCACAAGCGACTAGAATATCTACTGTACTGTGGTTTGAAACACTGACACGAGTGCAATTCGCGATCCGTTAAACGGAAGGTATGGCACGCTTTGTGTCGAGTTGAGTAAACTCTGGACAGGTGAACAAGAGCCACTCTAACCAGGAATGTGGGTGTACTTCAGAAATGGATACTCGCGTGGAACAGAGGGTTTGTTTGTCAAAGGTTTAGTGGGGATAAGGAATGTTATAAGATGTCTAGTAATAGTAGCTGCTGTGAAACTTGTAGGTAGAATAGAGAGGCAAACTTTTATCATGTTTGGTCCACACAGAAAAATATTTCTTGGGAACTATCTCTATATACTATTCTCAAATGAAATTGTTCTTTTGTCAATCAATTTTTGTTTATTATTCTCATTATGTGTCACGTTTTGCGGATAACTGGGTAGATGGCAGTGAGACATAACGTGTAAAAAAAACTCAAACGTGTTGTCTATTAACTTTTAAAGTCAAAAGTTTATTAAAATTAATATATGGGTATAAAATATGTGCAGCGGTGTATTAGTGTGGGTGTTAATTAGGTGCTGGTACGTTGGAGCCGGGGAAGAAGAAATAAAAAGCGGAGCAGTAGATTTTAGATTAGTATTGGACGACTGTCTCAGATGGAATGGGGTGATGGGGTGTTGCAATTATTGTATTTATTTATTTTACACTTTATTGTACACCACTATATATTACATTTTAATAACACTATATATACAAATTTAGCTTATGCTACAGAGTACAGTACAATAAGAGGCCTTATCGCTAAAAGCGATTTCTACCAGGCATATTGTAATTAAAATATTTAACAAAAAAAAAACATTATTTAAACATTAAATTGGCACAACAGCAATATTAGTTATTCAATTGCCATAACAACCAAAGAAGGAGAGAAGTAGTTTATACAAGGCTATAAACGTAAAAGCTGACTGACTCACATATCCACTCGCCACCAAAATATTTAAATCAGAAGTTTCAAACTTCTGCATATTGCATGGACATACTTTAAATAAAGCGAAACGAGATATGTATAAAACTCCACATATCTGTTTTTTTACTGGCCACAATTATGGCAACAGTAATAAACCAAGTATTGGCAACCGTTCACCACTTGTAAGTTTCCCTTTGCGGTCGTCAGTGGGCCCGTACCTTGGATTTAAACAATCGCAGCGCAAAGTTAGACCTTTGTAACTTCAACTTTAACTTGTTCGGCTTCACTTACACGATAAATATGTTCTGCAGCCTCAGTTTGATTTAAGCTAAACTCTGATTAACGTATAGTTTATGCTGTACAAGTTTAGTATATTAATTTATCGTTTGAGAAGTTTATATTTTGTGTTAGTTGTTAGTTTCTAATTATGCGCGAGCTAGATTTTGTCTATCCTGTGTATTAGGCAATTTGTTCGTGGTAGTTTGATGTTTCACCAACTTAGTACTAGTTTTACTGGAAGAAGGAAACTATATGGCTGAGAGTTTTGAGAGAGGTATACCATACTATCGAGCAAGCCCGACTGGGGAAGGACCTCCACCTTACAGAAGAACACAGTCAAATATAAATAAATGTATCTGTGTGTGAGTACAGGTCTCCAGCGATCATTAAGGGATTCGTTTTTAAAGGAACGTATTCCTATCCCAGGGATATCCTATCTTTAAGCCCTGGTATAAAAAAATGTTTTGGCGATACGCAAGTGATACCTCTGGTATTGCAAGCGTCCATAGGTTACGGTAACTGCTTAACATTAGGCGGGCCGTATGCTTGTTTGCCACTTAAGTAGTATAAAAAAACCTAGAAAATTTGTATAACGTCAACTTACACTTTTTCTTCTTAACAACGTCCTCATTGGTCTAGTGGTCGTTGAATGCAACTGCTCATCACGAAATACATATAATTGATGCTGGAAGTTTGAAAGTTAAGGATATTAACACTATTGCCTCGAAAAGCAAGTAAAACGGTTGGCCTACGCCTGATGTCCAGTCGTGTCGGATTGCTGTCTTATCGGACTATAGGAGTGTGGTAGTAAAGGTGCACTATCTATTCTCTTACTCTCATATTCCGATAGCATGATAAACGGAGTGGGAAGAAATCAGGCGGATAACCTACTTCTTTAAGTAGACTTTGTTCGGTACCATTCTGTGTTTTGATGTATTTATACAAATCTGTAAATTAAACCAACTTAACCAAGCAGACCTATCGATCCACTGGACTATTATGAAGACAAATCCCTTCTTACTATTTTTTATTTTTTTTTATTTTAATAGACAACTCCCGCACTAGAGAACAAGCTCTGTGACGCGGGGGACTTTACAAACATACAATTAACAGACACAAATTACACCCAGACTCAGAACAATTCTTCGTGGGTCACACAAATGTTTGTCCTGTGTGGGAATCGAACCCACAACCTCGTGCACAGAAGGCGCATACTGCGGCCACTGGACCACCGAGGCAGTCAAAATGATTCTACTTGACTATCAATATCTAGAATCACACCAATAGGTACACAGAATAGTACGCACTAACTAGTGGCTTCAGTAGCATAAACCTTTCATCCCGTAACTAAAAAGTAATACGATATGCAACATTGAGTTTACAAGTAGGAATCAACTCTACTAGACATGAAGGGGCCGCAATTAATTCCTGATTGATTCACAAAGCTAGTTGGAATTTCACTAGTTCACCCTTCTCCCTTCCCTCTTAGCCGTGAGCTTCCCCCCTCACCCACCTGCCTCCACGTGAGGATCAGACAAAGATACGAAGTTAACGTCAGCTAAGGTTTGTTGTACAAAATTTATATGAAACTTTGCTTCCGAACTGTAAAGTGTGCGGCTTCATCGTGACGAATTTTGTTATTTGAAGTGAAAACGAATTTTATTGCGTTTAATATAAATCTGTGTGTTTACGTCATGTGTGTTCTTATTATTTCATCTTCTTTATTATATTTATCTTTTTTTTCAATTTGATTATTATATTATTAATCGGTGAAATGTTCACACTGAAATGTCAGTGTGTATTAATGGTAGTTTCAAAATATTACATTACTACCATTTAAGTATATTTAAATTCTGAAGTTAAAGTTTAAGACAGGAATCATAAAACTATAATTATCCTCTGAGTATGACTTTAACAATTTGCTATAACCATTGGTGATTTAAGATAAGACAAAGATATTTTACTATTTTGACTTGCATCTAGAAATACAAAGGAGAAAAAAATACTTTTAAGACAGACCTTTTTAAATCTTGTAAATATATTATACGTTTGTTTAGTAATTAAGTCAATTAGTATACTACTAAGTCCTATTATAAGTGTAAGTATAATGTCTTGCGATTAGGTTCGCAAGACATTTTCCTAATATATATATATGTAAATTCGACGTAGCGAGACGGTAACGGACTGAAGTGACGTGATAGCTGTACTACTGCTAAGATATTCCGAGACGCAGAGTTCGCGGCCGCCGCTCCATTATGTACGAACTACTCCCTTTTTGTTCCTTCATCCTTTTCTCACACCCCCTGACGTGTGTTTACCGAGTAATTATCTTACAATATTATTAATATATAACGAGACGTGCAAAGAAAGTGATAATACGTACATGTATGTTATTTTCAAAGTGTTTATGAAATTTTAATGGTAATAAAAGGAGGTATAATTACGTAGTATAAAGCCCTCTTTTCACTGTACAAATTTTGCAAAGCACATGTAACTTTAGTTATATAAATACTTTATTGTACACTAATAACACTAAACGTTTTCGATAAAGAAAAGGCGGTTTTGCCTTATCGATAAAAGCAATTTCTTCCAGGCCTTTACCTCTATAGTCTAAAACCGTATTCAGAAAAAAACAAGACAGATTTATTGGGTATTTAATTTAAAAAAGCCTTTGCAAGCAAGACCTTTAGCTAGTCCGACTGTAGAAAGAACAGTCAAACTAAAAATACACACAGTAGGTAGTGAAAGTATGTTCTTTTGCGTGAGTACAGGGGCTTACCGGGAAGTGTTAAACCATAAGTCGGTCAAGCGAGAAAGAGGGACGGTGCTATACACGCAATATAGCGCTCCGTCCCTCTTTCTCGATCGACTGACTCATGTTTTAACACGTCATGGTAGCCCCCCAGGTCTCTAGTATAGAAAACAAAACGCTAATATTGAAAGTTTCGTTTATGCGTGTATTATGTGTGTGTTTATGCTTAAGAGAGGTAGGGCACCATACTGGCGAGCAAGTCCGACTGGGGAAGGACCTCCACCTTACAGAAGACCACAGCCAAATGACTACACACAGCGGTGTAGTTGTGTTCCTGTGTGTGAGTACAGGTCTCCAGCGCTCATTTAGGAATGCGTTTTGAAACAAACGTATTCCTATCCCAGGGTTACTTCCATCTTAAAGCCCTGGTGTAAAAAAATGGGTTGGCAACACGCAAGTGATACCTCTGGTAATGCAAGCGTCTATAGGCTGTTTAGCTCCTGTATTATGTTATAATATTACTAAATAATAAACACAAGCACTTAACCCATCAACGTTTACGTATATGTAATGAAAAGATTTCAGTTTCGAAATTCGTTCACTGCCTTATAATCTAAACTCATAACATCATAGCGGGTTAACCCTTCACAAGTTTAACTTTTGAGCACCTTTTCGCGCAGTCTACTTATATTTTATTAACATAAACGCGTTTTATTAACTTCATTACTTCGCCGGTGTACGGCGGAGTTTTTAATTACATCAAATTTTAATTATTACGTACGTCGCCGTCGTTTTGAACTTGCCTTCACATGTTTTTTTTTGTTCGGAATGGGTTTAAAGTATTTTATATTTGTATTATATTTAAGAAAATGATTGAGTTACATATATGGTATTACGTCACGGTTTTCTAGGGTAGGCAGAGATGTATCAGCGGCGACGATTCGCTGACTACGTTAAAATTAATAAAATAATACGCCAATTCTAGATTCCGAGCTTATACCATGTTGGAACCTTAACCAAGAGGTCCAAGAAGTCCTAAATTACGTTATGTGAATAGGTGATCGAAGCTGAGCCCATAACACAGCAGTCGTTCGTATCCAGGAGATCGCGCTTCGGAGCAATCTACACATAAGTTACTTAGTACTAATAGAAATTATATTGGAATTAAGTTACAAGCTGTGGCACATATTAATTAATGGTAAAAGATTAACTCTATTCTAGCCATTTTAAGAATAAATATTGTAATACGAGTATATTCTCTTGTTTCTCATTTTAATGTTGTAAAGGTTTAAAAGTATTAAAAAGAGCTAAAGTATTCACCCAACCGCTAAACAGCAAAACTCGACATCCGCTTCGTCATTCGTGTAACACAGGTGCTTGAAAAAGTCGAGTTTTGTGTAAATGAATGGGAGGGTAGTCGGTACGGCCACGCATATGGCGGGAGGAAGCGACGGGCATAAATCTGTGCGACGGTGGCGCCGCGGCCGGAACAGGAAGCGCCGACGTCGTTTGCCGCATTGTGATACGGGCCGGCGGGCCGCACGGACGTCTCTTTGTGAATGCCACTTTATGGAGGCTATTCTAGAGATACGACGCCACCCTGCCGTGTCCTCAAACGCTATTGTCATGCCACCTTTATGGTGATAGCCTGCTTCAATATAAGTAGGTACCTTTGTGTTGCTTGAGGAGGTACATAAAATAGAGTGAAGCGATCAGACATAAATTGTATTTCAAAATGGGTTATTATGACTTGGTATTTTAGACATACAGAGCTTGTTTTCCAGAAACGGTAGGTAGAGTTATACGACAGCCACATTTCGCCAGCTATATGTATGTATATAACGTCCCATTGAACAGCAACTCTATTGTCATCGATATACCTGTCAGAATTCCAGACTCCTTGCACTTTGTTAGACGACGGGAATGCTTATACAGAATTCAAAAACTGATAGAAAAAATATGCTGCATTAGCAACAGACAAAGCTCAACACCCTGTGATGGCTGGTGCCTAAACTCAAACTAAAACTCATTTATTCGTTTTGGTTACAAAGTAACACTTATGAAGGTCATAAATTATGAATAAGGTAGAAAGATGATATATGTCAGCACAAAATTACCTACGCCTAGTTCGCTAACGTGGGGGCTTGAGAAAAACTAGCAAGAAACTCAGGCTACTCTTTTTAATCGCCAGATAGATACAATCTTTTGTAAAATACAAGTATGCTGCTACAGGCAATGTGATGCAATCAAATCACGAAAACAGCTGATCGAAAAACCTGGGATATCAAGATTGGCTGCAAACAGTAACTCAAGGTTATGCTAAAGGATCAACAAAGCTGTATTATATATTACTTGAAATAGCCTATTAGGAGATAGTGACCTTGAATGCAAAACCAGAAGGTCATTGGTTCTATTCCCACCTAAGACTATGCTTTGTGTTATGAGCATGATTCCTTGTTCAGTGTCTGGCTGTTATATATACTTATAATATGTATGTATGTATTTAGAAACATATAATGTGTACCAGTTTTCTGGTAGCCATAGTACAGGCTTCGGCTAATTTTAAATTAGATGCCTGTATATTTGTTCCACCATACTATATACTATATTTTAAGAAAGGTAGGGCACCATACTAGCGAGCAAGCTCGACTAGAGAAGGACCTCCACCTTACAGGAGACTACAGCCAAATAATTGCACACAGCGGTGTAGTTGTGTTCCTGTGTGTGAGTACAAGTCTCCAGCGCTCATTTAGGGATACGTTTTGAAAGAAACGTTTTCCTATCCCTGGGATACTTCATCTTAAAGGTTAAAAAAAATGTGTTTAAAGAATGGGTCGGCAACGCGCAACTGATACCTCCGATATTTCAAGCGTCCATAAGCTACGGTAGCTGCTTCCATCAGGCGGGCCGTATGCTTGTTTGCCACCTTTGTTGTATAAAAAGAAAAAATAAATATATTAGGAAAACTTACAGCTAATAGTTTTGATAACAAGAGATGTAATTATAATTTTGCCAATTACAAGTTATCACAATTAATTATATATTTCTATTGTATCATTTTTAGCCAGGATATT
Source organism: Trisateles emortualis (assembly GCA_947095525.1). Lineage (NCBI taxonomy): Eukaryota > Metazoa > Arthropoda > Insecta > Lepidoptera > Erebidae > Trisateles > Trisateles emortualis. The sequence goes on along the minus strand of OX352736.1, from coordinate 6,953,905 downwards.
AAAACAAGCAACATATTGCTATGTGTAATACAGAGCGAGGTATAATCGCGGTACCATTTTGAAGGGAGCATGGTACATCCGTACGTGAACGGTCGGCTGAATTTTAAAAAGAGAAATAAACGTTTCATGTGTCCGTGGCTATCCAATGTATTTGTATATGTCTGACCAATATCTGGGGTTTGGTCAAATATTTATTGGTTTCGATAATCTCGCTTGTTGTTTTGTGGTATAGGTGACCCTGGGAGAGGAAAACGTTTCTTTTATAATAACGCATTCCTAAATAAGCACTGTCGGCCTATACTCACGTACAGGAACCCAACTTCACTACTGTGTGGTGGAGGTCTTTCTACCTCCTTTAGTTCTGATTTGTATGTATGTCGCGTCTTGCATTGATTAATCTTTTAAACAACTATGTGTTTAGGACATTAAACATTACAGATTTTACTACAAAAAATAATTTTATGAAAATAAATTAAGTCGTTTAGGCGGAGAAGTATACAAATTCACACGGGAGTTTTCTTTTATGAATGATTCCTCTAAACATTGCCGTGTGGTAAAAGTTTCAGCGAATATTATTTCTTACAAAAATAAAACGCTGAATAAACCACATTTCTCAAAACACTGTATAAATCCTCCCCAAGTCTGACACTCGTACACTAAAACGTATCCAAATAAAGCAGACAGTGAAACTACGAAACGTTTGCAAAAGATTGTTGCGAAACTATTTCGCAGCGTGAATTCTCTCAATATTTATGAAGCCAAGTTCTCAGCCGTCATCAATCACAAAGTTATAAATAAAACAATAAAAGGTAAAAACTTACCGCGAGGCGAGGGTCGGCCACTTCACTCCCAGGCGCAATATTGAGGAAGGAAAAACCCACTTATTGGAATAATATGTAGATTACAATGATATTAGAAATATTGTGAGGGACCTGTCGATACTTTATTACATGCTTTCCAATAACTCTTTAGGGTACTGTTAAAGGATGAGATGTTTTCGAACTTGGACTCAAGATTAAATTTATTCATTTACGCAATGTAAGCGATGATAGCCGAGTGGGAAAGTAACTGGCTTGTAATATATAAGGTGTGAGTTCGATCCTGAGTGGTAGAACCAATATCTGATGCATCAACTTGCAATAGACCAGCACTTGTCTCTCTGGTCCCTTGACAAAGGAGAGGAGACCCGTGCCCAGCTTTAATGGGAAACAACTCTTGCACAACGGCATAATCATGTATTTTATTAAAACTACAAATTTAAATAAGTCCCAAACTCAGAACAACTATTTGTGACTTGATTTTTTGTCACGTGTGGTAATCGAACATACAATACTTAGTTACTTACGCGTGCTGTTGCGGGCGACCCCTAGTATTAGTATAAATAATGAACATATTTTACACATACTAAGGCGGGTCAATAAGTCCGTGACTTTTTGAATTTCTGACCTCTTTACTGAAAAAGCAACACTACTCCTGTCAACAGGCATCTGTCAGTTGACTCCTGTCAAAATTTGAACTTGCTGCGTCAGTTAGTTTGTGTTTAACAGCTATCTTTATCAGACTACCCAGTAATTTGAGGAAAAAATGGAAAAAAGTGAATTTCGTGTGCTTATTAAGCATTGTTTTTTGCGAAAAAAAACCATTACCGAGACCAAGGCTAAGCTTGATAAATACTATGGGGACTCTGCACCATCGATTTCAATGGTAAAAAAGTGGTTTACTGAATTTCGTAGTAGCCGTACAAGCACTGAAGATGCCGAACGTCCTGGACGCCCAATTGAGGTCTCTTCACCCGAAACAATCGAATAAATTCACGATATGGTGTTGGCCGACCAAAGATTGAAAGTGCAAGAGATTGTGGAAGCCATAGGGATCTCGCATGGCTCAGTGGTTTCAATTTTGAATGATCACTTGGGTATGAGAAAGCTTTCCGCAAGATGGGTGCCGCGTTTGCTCACAGTCGATCACAAACGCAATCGTGTAACAACTTCACAGGAAGGTTTGGCGTTGTTTAATCGCAATATGGAGGAGTTTTTGCGCCGTTTTGTAACCGTGGACGAAACATGGATCCATCACAACACACCAGAAACCAAACAACAGTCAAAACAGTGGATTTCTAAGGGTGAATCGGCGCCAAAGAAGGCCAAGGTGGGTTTGTCAGCCAATAAAGTTATGGCGACTGTTTTAATCTACTATAATCCACATTGACTACCTTCAAAAGGGAAGAACAATCAATGGGGAATATTATGCCAACTTATTGGACCGATTCAATGACGATTTGAAAAAAATCCGACCTCATTTGGCCAAGAAAAAAGTTCTTTTCCACCAAGAAATGCAAGGGTGCACACATGTGCAGTTGCCATGGCAAAAATCCATGAATTGGGCTATGAATTGCTCCCTCATCCGCCCTATTCTCTAGATTTGGCTCCGAGTGACTACTTCTTGTTCCCAAACCTGAAGAAATGGCTTGGTGGAAAAAGATTTGACTCCAATGATGAAGTCATCTCGCAACAAAGGCCTATTTTGAGGACCTCGACAAATCATATTTTTTGGAAGGGATAAAAAAATTGGAGAAGCGTTGGACAAAGTGTATTGAGCTCAAGGGAGACTACGTTGAAAAATAAAATGATTTATTTATTAAAAAATCTGTGTTTAATTCCAAAAGTCACGGACTTATTGACCCGCCCTCGTATATATGTAGATACTAACTATGTATATAGGTAAATCAAAGCAGTATTTTGCGGTATTCATATGAAAAAATCTCATATCCTTTATACACTAAACAGGGTAGCATCAACAATAGTTTTCCAAATGGAGTCTGTATAACTTATTTATGATAAATCGTATAAATCATTTTCGCTAACGCGCCTCTAGTATTCGCGATAAAAGCGAACGAATAAACTTGTGTGTGATTCGTAAACGTGATACTACCGTGGCCAACTTTGATGCCAAACTATGGGGAGAAAGAATATAGTGGGTATGCCTTTATTTGATCGAATAGAGTGAAGTGAATATTTAGTGGTTATTTTATAGGTTTATTAATTACGTTATTGTATGCATAAAAAAGTGTTATAATAATAGCATCCTATATTATTATGTGCAATTGTTAGGCCCGAGTTTCCTCCACATTAAGGGAATTAATAAGGCTTAGATTTTGTTGTTCAGACATTTTTTTATTTTAATAGTCAACTTCTGCACTAGGGAGCCAGCCCTGTGCCACGAGTCTGTACAAACCTCAGACTAATAGAATAAGATAGACGGAGCGTGTAGAACTCGCGCGTGAAGCCGCCAAAAGTCATACTAAATAGCAATGTCATACGTTTTCGTTTTCGCGCGCAGTCGATTTGAGCCGCTAGTGAGTACGCACGTCTAAACACGTATTGACAAAATATTATTATAATGCCGTATTGTGTAGTAAAACGTTGTAAAAATACTTCAGAGCGGCTCAAATCGACTGCGCGCGAAAACGAAAACGTATGACATTGCTATTTAGTATGACTTTTGGCGGCTTCACGCGCGAGTTCTACACGCTCCGTCTATCTTATTCTATTAGTCTGAGGTACAAACATACAATCAATGGACACTGAGTAAACTCAGACTCGGAACAACCATTTATGGTTGACACATTTTTTGTCCTGTGTAGGAATTGAATACACCGCACAATAGTAAATGACGCAAGTGATACCTCAAGTACAACAAGCGCCCATAGGCTATGGTAACTGCTTAACTTATTAAATGCTTATTTGCCACAAAAGCAGTATACAAATATGGGTTTTCTTACGATGTCTTTCTTCCGTTAACAGATGGTAAATCAACTTAAATTATTTTAAAATATAATAGCATCCACTTAATCTATACATGATAACACAAATGAAAACGAACGTTTTTTTCGTACCTCATCTTCCGTCCTATATGCCACTTGTAATGCGTTTAATATTTCATGATATCGCCGCCGGCTCTATCTGTATCTTGCGCGCCATAAATAACGAACAAAAAGGCTAGGGGCGCCAAATCAAACGTATCAATATAATATTAGGCTTATATTGTTGTCCCTGTTACAATTCAAATGTCAGAAAGAAATGAAAGTACTTTATAACTAAGTTTTGTTAGAAGCGATACAATAGTAAAGTTAAGATTTGTACAAACTTGTGACGTGTTATGATGTATGTATTTTACTTACTGTCTTGTTTTTATAGAAATAGTTGAGTGTGACAGCTCACGAGGTCCCAGGCTCGATTCTCAGATCGGGCCAAAAACATTTTAAGTTTTACTGTCAAGAAATTTACAATAAGTAGATGTCAGAAGTTTAGATTTTGCCGTGACTAAAATATGGTTAGAACGACTATATTTCATTTATTTTAACTTCATTTTTGTATGACGTGTTCGTACTGTCACTTATCTAGTCGCAGTTGGACGCCTTGAGACTAGGTAAGTGTTGTATTGAAGGACCCAGGCCGCGGTCTCCACTCAAGAACACACACATATACTCCGGTAATCGATTTTGCGGAAATTCCGCGAATATGCCTATTTGAAAAGCAAACAACGTATAGTAGGTACTTGCTAGTACAATTAGTGTTCAAAATTCAAATTCAAAAGGGCTAAACGGCAAATTTATCGCGTGTTTCCGATTTAAATCGGCAAATTAACGACATTGCAGTGCAACACGAGCGCCTATTTGGCGAATTTATTCGTACCAAGTAACAGTACGATCGCGACTGTTCGCAAATTATAACGTTTAGTTTACACTCACATTCTGGGCTTCCAGTTCCAGTCCAGTCCAAAGTGACTCAACTAGAGATGTTACGATTTAGCATTTTTTATTTATGTGTATAGAAAATAAAGTTTAAATTTCTATGGCAATAATTGGGAGTTTCATTACTAATTGTTTGATGAAAGAAAAGTTTGTTAGTTTTGGTTGCGAGTTTGTTAGTTTATATTATTGTTGGCCAAAGAAATTAGGAAAACCCGCGAAAACGGCGGCGAGTCGTGATATATGCCTCAGAAAAGGAAGCCATACATGACAGATTCTTTATTGTACACCATAAAATTACAGTGATACAGATAGAAAACAAGTGTCACGCCAGGGTTTTGTATTGGGCTATTTCTGAAATAAGGAGAAATGTATTTTTAAAACAGTTTCACTTAAATGAGTACTGAAGACCTGTAGTTACTTGCCTGTGGCCTCTTCTGTAAGGTGGTGGACTGCTGATATACATAATATATATTAATATACATAACCTATACACACACAAACCTCAATTTCGACAATCACCTGAAAGCATTAACATTATAGCACACTCACTTTAGTTTGACAAAATGACGCGCTACTGTAGCAGCTACAGACCAAGTTTCGTCTTGTTTTGTGGTGAATTAAGTTGTTAATTAAACCTAACACATGAACAATTATTTCCGCAAGAACACACCCGTCTGTCTGAAGATATTATAATTGACAGATATTCAAAATAATCTTTGTTTTCCTTACGTATGGGTAACATGTCTTTTAAGTAATACATTTCTATTGTATAAGTAAAAATAGGAAATATAGTGGGTATGGTTATAAAAAATAATAATAACTTCCTAACCGAAGTTCTGTCACAGTGGGTAGTCTCGACAAAGACTAGCCTGGGATAGAGTATGAGTAGAGGGCCCAAGTGTGTATGCACACACAGGTGCACTCTTTATTCCCTCACTCTCTTAAGAGATATCATTCGTAGCACTAAACACTACCAATTTCTATACGTGATTTCCGAATCACGGGAGCGCAAACACGGCAGCCAAACTTTGGCCATCTATTGTCAGAAAATCTCAATATCGAACAACGAGGCAATGAATAATGAATATAAATTAAAAGACAACCGCCTTCCAAAAAAAACAATGGACAGAATCACTATTCATTCTTCATTTAATAATGTTCTGGCTAATCCTTACTAATATTATAAATGTGAAAGTTTGTGAGTATGGATGGATGGATGGAGGGATGGATACTTTTTACAGCGATAACCGACATCCACGCGGGCGGAGCGGTGGGAAACAGCTAGTTACTATATAAAATATTACCGTAAGTATACAGATGTTGAATACTTACGCAAATGGCGCGAGTATTAGAGATATCCACAAAAACAAAAAAGAGTATCATCTGTGCGGATGACAGCGCTCATCTCGATTTACGAGCACAAATCAAACATTTAGTCGGGCGGTAAATCAGCATAGCTTTGGATTTATAGCGAGCGGGCACAGTGGTGCTAAGTACGTGCGCCTGAAAAATATCGGGTATACAAAGACCATAGCCAATATTTTTTTATTTGTTAATACGCGTAATACTATTGTACCTACTTAGTATTTTTCTATGTTTTATATGATTACATCCATTTTTTAAATTTAAATATACATGCATTAATTTCGTATGCAGCCAGAGGATCGACGGAAGTCCTTAGTAGTATGTGAACGACGAGCGTCGTTGATGAAAATATGTCATGATTTTTTGGTTGACTTTACGAGTAACTGGATAAACAATCTTATAGAGGTGTAAAACACCATGAAGGAGGCAGCAGTGGGTAATGTATATACTTAAGTAGTTCATTTACTAGTTATTAAGAGTTTTGTTGGCCTTACGTAAGCAGACTGATCCGATTGATTGAAGGAATCAATCGGATCTGTCTGCTTCAGTACACTGTATGTCTCCTAATTTCGGCTACAACACCCGGTGCTACCCCAGCAACATTCTTAAAGTCGTCGGTCCACCTGGCTGAAGGACGTCCCACCTTACGTTTACCAAGTCTTTACTTACCCTTAACGGTAGTAAATTCGTAAGAGTAGTTTCATCTTTATGTAATCCAACTATAAAGATATTACAACTTCCTACTTACTTACCTCATTCTTGACTATAGATATAGATATATTTTTCTTTACAATAGTATCACATATTTGCAGTAACATTTTCAAATGTATTCATTGCGTAATAGCAATAATATGGAGGCAAATGTATGGCTTCCACACGTCGGTGAACAATAGCACGAAAAAGGGGGAAAATATAATTTATTTTGGAGTTAAATCTTTTGTGGAAATAATATGACATTTCTATTTGAAGTTGGCGTGTGATTTATCGGTTGCCTTGTTGCGGTCTCGCTTTTGAGCGGGCCCGTTCAATGGAGGTGTGTCGGCCACAATCGGCTCGTATGTTTCGATTTAAAGACCGATGGGGTTGATTTTTATGAATTTATTTAATATTGTTTCTGTATAATGGAATTTCATACAAACATTGTTTTCAAAACCAATATCAGACTATATTTCGTATAGTTTTGCATCTAAATAATAAAAGTATTAGATTAAAAATATTTCGGAGAGCTACACCGTCACAACGGAACATTTATTAAATAAAAATTGTATCGCTACATTCTAACTCGAGTGCGCAACAAAACAAACACGACATAAACACGAGAAATGATTTCAAAGCGAGTTTTTAAATTCAACTTTAACCATAGAGAAGTTATTTTCAATACAAAAGCGGATGGAGAAAAACTCCATCGAATGTTACGTACGTACGTTAATTCAAAAAGTTTTCATTAGTCGAGTCGCGAGTGTACGTGTGCGAACTCGTATAAAGCATCACACGAGTGAGAGAAAAGAATTTAAAGTATAGTAAAGCAAATAAAATGAGAAGCGACAGTCGCGGGATAAAGCTCGCGGCAACAATTGCTACATTCCAGCCTCGGAACGGTTTGCGATGGCTTTGTACTACACTTAGTGGTGGTGCTATAATCACCACATTATTAGTTATATACTTACTATTATTATCATATATACATGTTTCATTAGATTATTTTTTTGACGTGTAGAATAGATAGTAATATCCACGGTTTTGTTATCATGCTTGATTGCAACCGGACTGTGGACAAACTAATGAAACCGATCAGTACTATGAAACAAAAAAGGGTATAGACCTACAGTAATAAAACAATTGTAGCCTATGTAGCTTCCTATAAAATGAAGAAGCGTCCTACATATTTCATAGGAAATATGAATCGTCTTTAAAAAAAGGCTTATATTTGGAAAAGCATGTTGTTGACACAACAACAGTAGGGCAATTTAAATGTGTCACGAAGTCGGTCACATGCGACTATGTTGTACGTTGGTATAGCAGTAGTAACCTAGCGTATCTGTCATATTATAAAAATAAGCTATGAAATTACATATTTCCTAAATAATTCCCTTTAATTCTTGTTTCATTGTAGAACATCCACCAGAGTTGGCAAAGCTCTGGACAACTAACTCCTAGTTTTTCTTTTGTTAAACGAGTTCAGTCGCCTCGAGAGCATTGTTGACAAAAAATAAACCTTTGTACGACTGTTGTAAACGGTTATGAAGCTAATATATTACTTATACTATTGTCAACAGAAAAGTTTTTAATCCTCACGTTTTAAATGCTGCCTTTTACCATGCAAAAATCCGGTCCCCCACCGTTAGCAACAAAATGTTCTACACACATTGTTTTGACAATAAAATAAAATATTAAAATCCTGTAAACATTTTATAAAATAAGTATGAATATGAAAACATTTTTTTCTCAAAGCGACCCACCAGTCCGAGCGGACAGTGACTGAACCGTCACGCAGCCGTGCCGAAAATTAAAGGATTCCATCCGTCCAAAACAAATACGAGAATATTTTTATATTTTACTTTTGTTTAAAATAAAAAAGCGGCGGCAAATGGTGAGTAGGACTCGCAGGTGGGAATTTAAATAATCTGACAGGGATTAAAAGGAGAAATATCAGCTTTTGACCGGCGCCCCGAACCGCTCACGCCGCGGGATTATTTATAATGTTATGTTGCATTTATATGTGTTACAGGATTTAAATGAGCGGCAAAGTGTACTTCTGAAACACATCACTTGTTTGATGTGGTTATTTTAAGATAGCTTTATTTTATTTTTACTAAGCTAAACAGTTTGTGTATGTTTGAAAGAGCTAATCTCAGAAATTAAATGCCATAAACGTACCAGTAGCCGTACTATAACGATCTTTTAGCTCTTTAATTTTTAACGGTAATTTAAATTTCTGATCCTAATAAGCATAATAAATACGATTTAATAACTATTTTTGTTATTGAAGAAAAGGATATTTAAACAATGATATCTAAAAGGCAAGGACCACTTACATTTACATCATACGTGGAGTCAAGTATGAAATAAATCGTCTTTGCAAATTTAATCTATTTTGTGACATTATTGCTTAAAATGAGGTTTAAAAATTACCTTTGTCCTTTTAAATTGCTACTAGATGCATAGACTATGTCATTAACTTATATCATTCTTCCTATTAAATTATTTCTATTATGTTAATAACATTTCTTGAGACAAGTAGACTAAATATCCTATGTGTCAAGGTGCACTTATTTGTAGCACACATACCTTGGTGGTCTTAGTATTGTGTTAGAGAAAATTTTCTTTCAACAATATTTGGCCAAGAGACTATAGAAATTGTATGTATTTTTCTTATAACATTTTTACTTTATTTCTTTTTATATACTTTGAGAGATATTTTAAATTGGTAGCGACGAAAAGCGAATCAATTTTTAATAGTATTCCACACCAACAAAAGAATCACAACCCTTTCTCAATTTTGGTTTACAATCAACATTTTAACGAATACAACAAAGAGCCAGGATCTCAACAGACCTTTTGTAAACCAATGAATAAATTGCAAATGCCACTGAGGTTAGTTACGTCGGGGATCTAGCTAAACGTCAACTTGATTAATCACTGTTTCCCCTATGTTATTAACATGGTAATGGTCCGCGAATCGCTTTCTTAGCTATACTTAATGATAGCGGATTTGGAGGATGATTGCGCGCTATACAGACTTAACCACAGAGCTTGTGGTTATCTCTTCGGTTTGGAAGGGTACAGGTGATGTGGGATTAAATAAAGCTTGTCGTTTTAAGTGTATTTTATTTTATTATGTGAAAAATATGTATACGGCTCAGCTGATAAGCAGTTACCGTAGCCTATGGACGCTTTCAATATCTAGGGGTAACTCGTGTGTTAAAACATTGTATGGGTTTTGCGATGGGGTAGGACAACATTATTCAAACGAATTCCTAAATGAGCACTGTAAAATTAGCGATAAAGCCGCCCATTGTACCTAGTTTTAATTTTTTGTGTAGGTACTTTATTTAAAATGTTGTTATATTTGGTGTACGATAAATAATTATTTATCTATCTAACTTGACTTATGCACAGGAACACAATTCAGTATATTTATTTGGATATTATCTTCTGTAAGGTCCTTTCTTTCCTTTAGCTTGTACGGTTCGCTACCGCTCATAAACCAGTTTTTTTTTACAATTCAGCTGTAGTTACTTTTAAATATAAAGATTTATAAACCATTATGTGATAATTAAAATCTCTGTTTTAAAGATATGTCAATCAATATAAATAGTACAGTTTATACTACACATTGACTCAATACTTTTACTCTGCCATTGAAATTATAAATGTTTAAAGTAACAATTGAATTCTGTCGCAACTCAAAATACTAGCGTCACCCGCTATTTGCTAAAAGGCACTCGACGAGCTAAAATATTTGTTCACCTATCCTCTGTCCCGAAGGACTGTTGTTTCTATGAATAAAATAACAATTATAAGTGATCCCCGTCCCTGTGGCGCGTGCTTAATTCCGTTTGAAACAATATTCATCTGGCGATTTACTCTACTGACACAAAGTATTAAAGTTTATCTTACCCAACTTGTATGAGGATGTTTAGTAGATAGACCAGATTGACAATAATTATTCTTTATTGTACATGGACAAAAGATGAAACGCACGTTGCAGAAAATAAGCATCAGGCTTACTAGATCCAGCTGACTGCCTTGGTGGTCCAGTGGTCGCAGAATGCGCCTGCTGTGCACGAGGTTGCAGGTTCGATTCCCGCACAGGACAAAACTTTGTGTGACCCACTAGCTTTGAGTTGTTCTGAGTCTGGGTGTAATTTGTGTCCGTTAATTGTATGTTTGTAAAGCCCCCCTGCGACACAGAGCTTGTTCTCTAGTGAGGGAGTTGTCTTTAAAAAAATTGCTACATCCGTGAGAATCATTTACGTACTTAATGTTTCATGTCTTATTGTAAATACGACAAGTTTTAAATACTTATTAGTTCATGAATTACTTAGTTACAAATTGTTTCTTTCAAAAATAAACTGGTAACGCTATGGCTTAGTGCAATTTCTGACAGGCAAACTTGGCCCATCAAAGTTGCATAGGAATGCCAAAACACTTAAAATCGTGTGTTATTAAATAAATTTACAATTGATAGGTACCACAAGGTGTTATTTTTAAGAAACAAAAACGTAATGTAATAAATTATATAAGTACAGGATCAATTTGATGTTTAGCCTTTTATTGTTATGAAAAAAAAATCAATCTGAACATTAAAAATAAAATCTATAATAAATATTAACGGCGATCGAATAGTAAAATACATTTTGTGTGTCGGCTAGCTTGTCAGCCAACATGCTCGCTTAACAATACACCCGTACACCTCATTGTCTGTGGGGATGTGTGAAGTTTGTTCTGTTCGTCATTCCTCCCATTATTTGACGTTGGATTGCGAGTCGTTGCCCAAATTTAGTTTTGATGACACCCATGACGATAAGTGGCGGGTGTTGCCTACACTTACTTATATTGCTAGAGGCTTCAAATTAGTTTTATGTTTACGTAATAGTGTAATCGGAAGGAGTGTCCGTTACATTAAAGATTTACTGCAGCGTTTACTTGATACAAATGCAAAATCATTCCATTTTTATACTACTGACTTATAATAGTAATAGTAACCCATATACATATGTCTCACTGCTCACTTTTTTTTTTCTTATTTAAAAAATACAACTCCCTCACTAGAGAACAAGCTCTGTGTTGCGAGGGACTTTACAAACATACAATTAACGGACACAAATTACACCCAGACTCAGAACAACTCTTTGTGGGTCACACAAAGTTTTGTCCCAGTGTGAGAATTGAACCCACAACCTCCTGCACAGCAGGCACATACTGTACCCACTGGACCACCAAGGCAGTCAACTGCTGGGCACGAGTCTCCTCTCCACTATCATGAGAGAGGGTTAAAGCCTTAATTCACACCCGCTGGCCTAATGCGGGTTGGTGAATCAGACATGCCTTTAGATATTCTTCCAAAGACCTGTATTCTTTCACTACACTGACTTGGGTGGTAAAAAAGCATATGACCCGCTTGGTAGTGATCAGTAACCGTCATTACGTTTATAATATAATTATGGGGTATTGCGCGCGTTTGTTTAGGTATTACATACGGCAATTTTCTGTACAGATACATACAATTTTGTACCAGTTATAGTACTAATAAACTCTAAAGATGTTAGATAAAACAATTACGCTATGATGATCGGTAATAGCAGTAAAAATAACCGCGCAACATAAAAGTTCACATAAAACAATGGTTGTAAAGTTGTTTTTACTTAAAGTTCTCTTTATGGGGGAATAACCGTAAAGAACGAAGTTTACTGAACGATAACCGATATCTGTTGAACGATATGAACGAACCCATCTGCCTTTATCTGCGGGGGAGTTAACTGCCAATCAGCCGATGCCGTCGGCTACGTAAAAATATAACCAATATTAACTCAAATCTCGTTGAACAAGTTTGAGTTAGATTTTTGTATGTCAGCAAGGTTATGATGGAATAATTAAATTGAAAAACAGTTTAAAGATTTTTTAATTGCGTTTTTAAGTCGACGGAGTTAAAAATGTGACTAAAAATAGAAAAGCTGATGCTGGTTGGGTTTATTTGCCACGCAAGTGAATCCGTTGTCGTAATGTAGTTGAATCGCAAATGTGATACAGTCGCAAGCTGTCAATCTTTATAAACTACGGTTTTTTGCATCGACACAAATATAATGAATTCGCAAAATAGTCGTACCTAGAGTATACTTCTTTTAAAATGAGATTATTGTACGAAAAGCAAAAGTTACTACAATTAGTCATTAGTCAATTAGGCATCGGTAAAATGACATACGTTTTTACAAAGTAGCAAAGTTCGACTGCCTCGGTGGTCCAGTGGCCGCAGTATGCGCCTGCTGTGCACGAGTTTGTGGGTTCGATTCTCACACAGGATAAAACTTTGTGTGACCCACAAAGAATTGTTCTGAGTCTGGGTGTAATTTGTGTTCGTTAATTGTATGTTTGTAAAGTCCCCCGCGACACAGAGCTTGTTCTCTAGTGCGGCACTTGCCTTAAAAAAAAAAAGGTAACAAAATAAATGATACAATTTTAAACGTGTTATCTAAAACGTGTGTCATTGTAACGACTCCAAATACTACCAAGCGCATTAATGACCACTCGATTACATACATGATCATAAACAGAAAAATGAAAATCCGGCCACAACACGACCTTATTCAATTCCCTCATTCCCATCATTGATAAGGGTGCTATCAAAAGGCTCGAATTCTTTTTTCTCGTCAGTCTCCCCTCGCAAATGATCGAGCCGCTTATTATTTGGCGTGTGCGCAAACATTTAGCGCCCTTATCGCGGCTATTAAAGATACGGCTTCATTACAAGAAGGTTGTACGTTACGCGGTCCGCCATTGTGATATTTTCTTTTTATACACTTATTTTCCTTCTTTCTGTTTGTTTTGTGTTGTATAATTATGTTTAGTTAATTGTATTTTGGTGATTTTTTAGTTTCAAAGTAATTTAATGACGTATACCGTACGTAAGAAGACTAGGTATTTTTGTATGTCAACAGCGTTTTTTACAAATACAATGGTGACATTGTGTTTGTAAAATGGTGATATTTGCAACAAAAATATATCGCAATAAACATGTCTATATATACAGAGAGGTAGGTATTTTATAGTAGTAGTATTTCGTTTTCTTTCTTTATTCTTACTCTTAACATTCTCTTTCATTATAATTTTAAGAGAAGTAGGACCTCAAGCTTACATAAGACCACAGCCAATAACTACACAATTTCTTGGGTCGGAAATACTTATGCGATTGATGCTCTAGGAATTGCAAACGTATATAGGTAACTGCTTGCCGAAGTACTAAAGCAAAAAAAAAATGCTCATTTTAATAATTCAAATTATTTAAAATCTCTATTTTTATTACATATTCAATGAAAACTTATATTTAGCCATATCTATTCCATTAATCGTATATCATTTTAGAATAAACTAGCGGCCCGCTCCGAATTCGCCTGGGTTAAATTATATTCTGCGCATTTTTTTTCAAACTTTAAAAAAATATATGTCTTAAATCGGTAAAGTCGTTCTCAAGTTATGGCGCGACCAAGGGGACCAAAAAATGGGGATTATTTTTATATACCTATAGACTATTAGCTGAAATTTTCTCTAAAATATATTAATCTTTATATAAGAAAATAATCTTTCTTAATGCACGAACTATGTCTAGTAACTTGTACAAGGGAATCAATTTAATATCCACCATATTATTTATACGATTGCAAACATAACATTTTATTTCATTATTTATTGTGTTGAACGGGGATTTTACGTCATTTTTACGTCCCCATACTATCATTTAGATAAAACAGCTGAGTCTCATTTCCTAAACGACGGCCGTCGGCGCTTTCATGCAAATGTTTGAATTTTGCCCGCACAACACATTAATTTTTACCATTTTTGAATAAAAATACATGAAAACTCAACATTTTGAACTAAAAATAGTAGTAGCTTAGTGGAAAAGTAACCGACTTATACACATGAGATTGATCCCGAGTGGCGTTACTAATGTGGATTTTACTTGGTGAAATTTCTACGTAAGTATCTACTAAACAAAAGATTTATTGCCACCGATGAAGGAAGACATCGTGGGGAAACCTACATGTCTTAGAAGAAATTCTTAAGGCATGTCTGATCTACCAACCCACATTAAGCTAGCGTGTATGGATCAAGACCTGAACCTTCTTAACTCTCATGATAGAGGAGACCCATGCCCAGCAGTGGCGATACGAGTTGTAACTATTATTAAACACATGAGAATATTTCAGAATTTTCGTTTGCTAAGCGTTGAATATGCATAATTTATAATATATAACACATAATACTAACATGTGACGTCATGCGCGGGTCGAGGGAAATGAAGTGGAATCTTTCAGATAACGCACACATTCACATGGTGTATGTTGACACACGCACACAAACATACATCGTAAATAGCTGGTTGTGGGGTTGAGTTCACAATGTAATGTAGGTGACATCGATAATTTGTTGTAATGGCATGTAAGTGCTAAATTGAATGTGTTCAGATATGAGTTAAGGGTTGATGAAATGTGACGTGGTCTCGTATTGACTTAAAATATATCGTTATTGACTTAAAATAAATACAAATAAAAGTAACTATAGTATAGTACTCGTGCGCGGAAATTTTTGTCGTCAAAAGTAGCTAAGAAGCTACATAAGTTAAGTTTAGAATTATCTATCGCATTCATACAAAAACTCGACATCAAAACTGAACGCCACGACGTTCATTTTTGCCACGATGTTCATTTATAAATATTATTGAGTAAAAATACATAAAACCATTTTATAGTACTTAACTAAAACTCATACATGACATATATTATCTGTAGAGGTAGTAAAGTCGTTCTATTTTCATTCCCATGCTAGGAATAAACCTGTGTTACGGGTACCTATATATGGATGGTGTTTAAATGTTTAGGTAGATCACTTTACAAGTGAGAAAACCCAACTGTAATATCAAATCATATTTATATTAAGCCCCTTTTGATATAACAACACCATGAGTGTTAACTACGCAAAAAGGTTATATATCTTAAAGGTTTGATAGATACCAATCTTATAGTTAGTACTGGCTGAATTTAGTTATTGAATTGTTCCTTTTATTGTTATTTTGTTTTTACTCACAATTTAATAAATATATCTCTAGGTGCACATGTAAGGTTCAATATATTTTTATCAATTGTATTTCATTTATATCTCCAATAAACATTTTAAATCATGAAAATGATTGAAAAAAAATAGCTACATATTATTAGTGTAGAAGTTTATGTAGTTATGTTATATATTAAATAACACAATTTATGCGCTATGGAACATGCCCTTTATCGCGGGAGACTTTCTGTGGTTCACACATATTTAAGTCCAGTATGGAAATCTAACCTAAAGTACTTTGCACGGTGTTAATGCAAACTGACTATCTACACCAATAGACAAAACAATAAATCTTACTCCTATTTTAAATACAAAAAGAACTATGTCTGTCTGTTGCCATTTTACAAATAAACGACTGAACGGAGTTTAATAAAATTTGGCAAGGAGATAGACAGTATACTGGGAAAAGACATGGGTGCATTTTATCGCGATATTCTATATTTATATATAGTTATTTCATATCTTCACGTATAAGCGGCAATGTTCGATCCATCACATATTAAGTCTGTTTTCGTTCATCGTTATTATTTCTACCGAACACCATAGATAAGCTCAGCGCTGTATTATGAGGGGATATCAATCTTACTGCTGTTACTGTGTATGAAACATTTTGTTATTATGTTGAGGTTTTATTAAGAGACTAGCGGCCCGCTGTGGCTTCGCACGGGTAAGTTTGAAGTTGATCAAACTAAGTAAACACGTTGTTCCATACAAGCTTTGGAACCCCTTTTCATCTCTTTAGAAAAGGCATTTTGAAAAATCCTTTCTTAGTGCACACCTATGTCACTTAAGGAATATTTGTGAATTTCGTGGTTATGGTATCAGCTGTGCGTTGATCGATCAGTCAGTCAGTTTCTGCTTTTATATATACATATATGTATATAGATAAATATGACTATGGACACTAATGTACAGTTTTATTTTGGGACACACATACATAGAATATTTAAGACTTGAATGGCTACCATTGCACTTCACCAGTCAGAGATTTCACCAGAAAAAAACATGCGGGGCTGTCTTTGATAGAAGTGAAAACTAGGTAACTTGTGAATTGTATCGTCAAGCTATTAGATTATTATTTTTGAATATGGAAATCGTTCGGTGACAATGACGCGAGTTCAATGATTTTTGTTCATCCAAAATGTTTGAAAATGGAAAGATTTTGGTGACAATGACGCGAGTTTCATGATTTTTGTTCATCCAAAAAGTGCTCAAACGCGCCTAAAGAAGTTTTCACTTCAAAAATAGGATTAACCGTAATAGGCCTATGTACAGCATTGGATGTTTTTCAGCTGAGATAATGATGTTGAAGATGATTATTCAAAAAGTAAACGCATTAAGACTCCAGCAGTGGACGTCTTTTGGCTGAGATGATGATGATGATACGCATTAAGAGAATATATATAGGTTGGCACATTATTATTTGATAAAATAGTATAAGAGAGGTAGGGATATATACAAGCGAGTTAGTCTAGAGGAGAATAACTACACGCGGTAGTGTAGTTGTGTTCCCGTGCTGATGCGTTTTTAAAAGGTTTTCCTATCCTAGGGATATGCTATTATAAAACTTTGTGTTACAAAATTTTAAATCAACAACACGAGAGTGTTTCCTCCGGTTTTGTAAACGTCGTTTGTACGGTAACTGGTTATCACCAGGAGGACAAGCATCGAAAAGAAAATTCTATTTCTTGAAATATTTAAGATATCATTTTATATCACTCAGTAATATTTATCTACTCAAAACAAAAACCATCTAGACAAAAAGAAATAACATTTTATCTCAAGCAAAACACCCCATAAAACTGAATTGTCTCGAGAACTTTATAAACGCGATAACGACTAAAGTTGTTCGGAGCTTTGTTTCTCCGCTTACATAAACACGACCATCTAACCATGGTCTGCCATGACCCGCACTATGTTCAAAATGCACCAAGAAAAACAGCATTAGATGAAGTGTCAGGGATCTTGTTAGATTGGACGTCGCTGCCTAGATACCAAGCGAAGCTACAAAAAAGAGCACTTCAAGGAGTGTCCGTCTCAGGCTCCGCCTACTGTACGGCACGCCCACAAAGATCCTCTCTTGAAAGGACCAGAGTGAGACATTTCTTCAGTTTCAGTATAATATAAATGACGCTGTTAGTATACGCGTCGTATACGGGCGCCTGTGTGAGTCGGTGCTTATTATAAGTGGCCAGACAGCGACTATACACGCACACACAGATACAAACCTCTAGAATTACATTTAGAAAGTTTTCATCGTGAATATGTAAGGGTATACCCAATACACACACAAGTGAAGCACATTTACTGGCTTATGTATACATAGAGGTAAATTTGAGATAAGCGTAGGACGTAAAATCGGGCTTGCGATCAATAACGCGACCTCTAGAGGACATGTTTGTTTAATATGTTATGTATATGAACAATGCTCAAATAAGCTTTAGTTGAAACTGTAATCAATGATTTTATAGTTTAAATAGAACCTAGCTCTCAACATTAAATAGAAAGTATTACGACTACCTTATATCTCTCATCATTTTTTATTTAGGTGTACACTTCATTTGCTCTCTTATTTTTCTTTTCCTATGCCACTCTAAAGATTACTGGCAGTAAACTCATTATGAGTTAAGATCGCATTTTTACATTATATTTGTAAGTGTGTAAGATAAGAAGTGTTTTCTGTTTTTAATATCTTTAAGTATGTCACACACTGAGTCCATTCCCAGGACGAGCAAAAATTTGTTTTTGGGTTTTTTGTTTCAAGAAGTTTATAATTTATTTATTTTTTTAAGACATGGAAAACTTACAGCTAAATAGAGTTTAATAGTTAAAACTAGTACAACAACATAAAGCCAATTACAAGTTTTCACTTCTAATGACAGTGTAGGTTATTATTAAAATGTGAGCACTACATACAGTACAAAATTTATATATGTATATATAGAAGTAAGTAGGTATATATATTCACAGTGCACAGTAATAACAAGAGAAACAGAGTCAGTTAAGAAAAAAAATCTAAGCTTAGGCACCTTCTCGCTGAGGCTATGCTAGTTGTAAAGGGATCTATATTTTTATGCTGCATAATGTATTAAATTTTCTACTTGCACGTACAAGGTAACTATTTTGTCGATAGTTTGTTAAGGCTCTTGGTATAGCTAAAGGGGGATTAAAACGCATAATAATAATACCAGGACTTTTTAAATAGACGCCCCCGTGACTCGGAAAACACTTGAAACCGTTGGCTCAACGCGTCATATATCTCCAGTCGTGTCAGATTACAGTCCCATTGAACTAAGAGAGTAAGTAAGAGATTTGCTGTTGCGAAGTCTTGACCAAAATTCGGGTAGAAGAACATTATTTTAACACACAGGCACGCATGCCATATACATGCGTAGAAATCCCTGATACAATATAACTACAGTGTAAGGAACTCTTAACGGTCCGGCCACGACACGCGGCTGCGGCAGCGGCAAGCGGTGGCGGCAACAAATATACTAAAAACGTTTTAGTACATTTCTTCTTACCGCTCGCCGCCGCCGCTCACCGCTGCCACAATATTCTTAATCATTGTTACATAAAATCTCTTTTCCTTTATTCTGAAACTAGATTACTTTTATAAACACTAATGTAGAACGAACATCGTTTTGCTGTCGGAAACACCGGGAAGTGCTTCAAATCTAGCTTACAAGATTTGACCCTAACATACAAACTAACTAACATATGTACATTGCAAGCTCAAAAAAAGCTTGTAATAAAAACGCAACAGGGTCCTTAATGCACACACGCTGGCCTAATGCGGGTTGGTGGATTAGACATGTCTTTAAAATTTCTTCTAAGTCATGTGGGTTTTCTCACGATATTTTCTTTCACCGTTAGGAGATGGTAAATAACTTGACTAGTACATGTAATATATTCTACAAAGTAATTATTTTATTACATTAGTACGCCACCTGGGATCGATCACGGACCTTTTGCGTACAAGTCATTGAGCTCCCTGCCGAGGTTTTCCCAAGAGACTATAGCATGGGGTTCTTCAAGAAAGGAGTTATAAGGTTTTAAAAGGGTCGGCAACGTGTGAGTGACACCCCTGGTGTTGCAAACGTCCATAGGCTACGGTAACTGCTTATCATTAGGCGGGCCGTATGCTTGTTTGCCACCTTGGTAGTTAAAAAAAACCATCGCTATCATACAATTTTATTTATAAATAAGTTGTTTCTGTTGTCTATGAAATTGGGCATAGAGGTAGATTATAGTTTGGAATAGCGAATAAGCTACTTTTCATCACAATAATCGACTTGCGTCCAGATCCGTTTACTAGTTTTTACGTGAAAGAGTAACAAACACCTATACATACATCCATCATTACAAACTAATACATTTATAATATTAGTGAGATTCCCAGGTTCAAGACAAACGTATCCCGTATGCAATTCCAACCTGCAACACTGGGCATGGTATTGGCAGCAAGGCTAAACGACAAGTCTTAAGCTCCTAAGCTGTTGCTGTGCCTTATATGAAAAAGGAGTTTATTTTAACATCATAATAATATTAATTCCCGATGAATGGTAACACTCTTCAAATATTTTTCACGGGTATGTATTTAAATTTCTACAACGAAATAAATAACGTGTGTATAATCCCACGGGAATAGTTCAAATTTTATCCAAATTGGTTCATCAGTTCTGGCGTGATTGTGCAACATCCATCCATCCATCCAAATGTATTTTTTATACATTTTTTCTTTATCTTACGTTCAAAATATCTAAAATCTAAATGGCTAATGATTTAAAATGTCAAAATCTAATACGTATCCATTTTTCACGTATATAAATAACTTAAAAGTTCGTCATAACCCTTAAAAAAATACAGCAAACGTCACGGTATCCGGAAACGGATCCTCGTTTAATTTTTAATTCGGTCGGCGGGCGACGCGGCGCTGTCGTCGGCATCTTCCTGCCCGTCGCTTCCGGTTGCAAGTATTCCTTTTTTTAGAGATTGTATTTCCGTTTTGGCACAGAAGCCGATGTCACGCGGCATTGGACATAACTCGGACGAAACGATTTACATTATTCAATGGTTTTTAAGCCATCTGAGAACAGAGCTTAACGATTTATTCAATGTGAAATGAATTATGTTCTGCTACACTCACTCTCTCTCTCTCTTCTCTGGTACAAATCCAACATGGTATACGGATCAGCCTTCCATGTCCCTCTTTTCCTACTCCGTAAAATACTTAACGTAAATAATAATTAAACTTAATGTAATGTATTGAACGGAGATTCGCTCTCATAGTTAAACCGACAATACGGGTTTGTGAAGCAAAATAGTATATTAATAGCAACCCATATTAAATACGCTATAGCTGGGCACGAGTATCCTTCTATTAGGCAAATACATGATTTTTAATATCCTTTATATCTTTAAATAAAAACAAAAATAAACACCAGTTTCATAAAATATGTAAGCGTAAATATTCCGATGAATTATAGATAAAATTGTATTAATAAACTCTGACCATTATTCGCTTGGTTTTATCATAAATGACTAAGGAGTTTTTGTAATTTTTTTCGACGAGCAAATTTTTTTATCGCACTGGGTAAAAAGTCCGCATCTGCCGGATATTATCATTAATTATGAATCAGAAGGTTTCACGGCAGTCAACGCTCTGACGTTTATAAATTAAGCGAGACAATCCAGCCACATCGGGATTTTTAATACATAAATAGATTTTGCTTTGTCTTTGTTCCACTAATAACTGTAAATAGGGTGAGTTTTTATAGATTTTTCTATATAACTTGTTTGGCAAACAAGCATACGCCTGATGTTAAGCAGTTACCGTAGCCTGTGGATGCTTGCAATACCAGAGGTATCCCTGCGTGTTGCCGACACATTTTTTTACACCAGGCCTTTAAGATGGAGTATCCCTTGGATAGGAAAACGTTTCTTTCAAAATAAGCACTGGATTATTATGCTTTTACTTATTTTTTTTGTTTATTTTTACAATATTAAGCCAACAAAATACATCTGAGTACAGTGTGCTGTCCCAAATTTTATTTTAGTCATCTACATCTCTAACAAATTATATTATACGGTTATCTCAAAATAAATACAAATCAATATCTTAAGCCCAACACATCTTATATCTGCCCTCAAGCGATTGATCTCTTTCGCGGCACGTAAATCAAAGTGGCAAAGACAAGGGCCGGCTAATGTTCGCCAAGGGCCAGTTGGTGGGCGGACGATGGATGGCCCGGGCCGCTGCGGCCGTAGGATGGATGGGGCTACCCCTCCGAGAGACTACACACCTGGATGAACGCCGTAAATCTTCAGGTAACCTCTATAAGTAGATGAGGTTAATTGGAATAGAATAGACTGTAATTTACCAACATGTAGTATTAATACAGGTTGATATTGTAAAAGCAATGCAGCCAGGCAACTGGTACTCATAAACCCTTGTATGTACGATACTTTACAATAAATACAATTATAAATAATGACTCTACAAAATGGTTGTCGTAAAAATCCTACTAATATTATAAACGTGAAAATTTCTACGAATGTATAGATGTTTGTTACTCTTTCACGCTAAAACTACTGAATGGATCTGGATGAAATTTGGCACAGAGATAGATTATAGTCTGTAATAGCATATAGGTTACTTATTTTTTATCACGATAACCGAGATTTACGCGGGCAGAGCCGCGGGCAACAACTACATAGTTACTATATACCTTATAAACTTTGTAAGTAATCATTACACGAGTTTTTTTTCGGGCTAGAAAGCACTTAGTCCTATTCCAGACTATAATCTATCTCTGTGCAAAATTTCACACATATCCGTTCAACCGTTCTGGCGTGAAAGAGCAACACACATATATAGCTCCATACATTTATCCATCGTCACAAATTTTCACATTTATAATATTAATTAAGTAATCTTCTACCTTATGAGTTTATTTGCTATTACATCTATATTATATTAAATACCTAAATCACAAGAATGTCTTAATCAAAATCCGCTTCCCTCACAAGATTGTCATGCTAGTTACTATAGGGTTTTGTCTCAAGAAGCGGGCATGATGTATGTGCGTCGCAGTCCCCCGGGTAAACTCCGTGTTTAGGCAAGGATCTTCACGATTTATGCCCGGGATTCCACCGTCCACTTCAAACAAACAAGATCTTTAACTGTAATGTGAGTTAGTTACCTCGGAATAAGGTTTTAGCTTATAGTATTTACTTTGTTTAGGTACGATAAAAGCGGTGGTAGATGAGTGGGAAAGTAGCCAACTTGTATACTTGCTAATCAAATGATTTACCATCTTTTAAAGGTGAAGGAAAATTATATGAGGAAACCCATATGTCTTATAAGAAATTCTAAAGGCATTTCTAATTAATTTGCCATTATTCTAGTGGTAGTTAAGTTCGGCTGTTGATAACGATGTCTCGGGTCTGATTCTAGGCAGGGCCAAAGACATTGGGATTTTCTAATAAAAAATTTAAGTAGACGCCCGAGGTTTAGAAATTGGCGGTGTTATCACCCCAATGCCTCGGTAGGCATGCAAAGACGTTGGTCCTACATCTGATCTCACACCACTTGTGCCGGATTGCCATTCCTTTAGACTATGAGAGTAAGGGAAGTAAAAGTGCACCAGTATTTGTGCACATAATTGTGCAGTATAATATCTCCCTTTCAGATGGCTAGTCTCCGTTGAGATTAGTCAAACCGAATCGACCAAAATTCGGTTACATCGGGACATTGTTTATATTATAGCTACGAAATCCTAAAACAATATTAATCTCAACACTCGATCATATATTATCTCAGCAAAACTACCAAACACAAATGTTGAATGAGACACGATCATTTATATCCGTGATCGTAGTCATTAGTTGCACACGGTTGTGTACCACTCGGCACAAAAGTTGTGATCGTATAAATCGTACCGACACTTGTTCGTTCCCATCGATATGATTAATCGACTATTCGGGCCATTGAGTCGACTAGATTGTGTTATGATTACAGTGTCTTAATAAAGTGTAATTATGATAAAAAGTTGCTTCTTATATTGCTACAGTGGCAAATTTACTATACTAGCTGTTGCCCGCGGCTCCGTCTACGTGAATGTCGGTTATCGCCTCCTTTCTGCAGACCCTGCATGACGGAAGACGAGACGGTGGCGCACATTTTGCTGCACTGGCCGGAGGTCGCTGCATACGGAAAGAAACACCTGGGCAGCCCAGGTTCGGTACGAGAAGCGGTCATCAACGTCAGGCGGCTGCTGGACTTTTTGGACGAGCTGGGGTGGATAGAGTGGCTCCCTTGCTTACCACCCGCACGCAAAATTAGTAATTGCGGCTAACAGCCCGCCATACCATACCATACCAAGTCGGTTATCGGGAAATAAAGTAAGTAAGTACCCTATTTAAGGCCATATTTATCTTCTTGAAAAGAATGAGCCGTTTAGTCGTAAAACGGTAACAAACAAACAAAGTTACTTTCCCATTTATAATATTGAGTAGAGCATAAGTATATGTAGTTCACCTCTATACAGGTACCTTGAATAAAATTTATGATAATTACAATGAAATTAAAGTAGGTACCTAAGTTATTTCACACTAATTAAAATTCTAGATTATATTTCCTTTCTAGCTCTATTTAATTAAAAACCAATCCCTAAATATACACTGGAGATATGTAAACACACAGGAACACAACGACATTGGCGTTTTTGGGTATCTCCAACAATATAGGATGTAGCGTGTTTTTTTAAGGTAAAAGAAAATCCACAATATATAGCCATTATTGGCTTAGTGGTGGTAGCCAAGTGGGAAAGTAACAGACTTGCAAGCAAGAGGTGCGAGTTCGATCCCGGGTGGGAGGACTAATGTGAATTTCACTTTGTAGAGTTTATATGCACTACTCAAATTATTTACCATCTGCTAACGGTGAAGGAAAACATTGTGAGGAAACCCAAGAATTTCTAAACACATGTCTAATTCACCAACCCGCATTAGGCCAGCGTGTGTGAATTAAGGCCTAAACCCTCTCTCTCTTAATTGAGAAGAGGACACCTGCGCCCAGCAGTGGGACATATATGTGTTACTATTATTATTATAATAATATATGGGTTTAAATACCATTGTACAATACACCAAATGTGTATCACAAATCGTATTTAAACAAAACCACCAATAATATAGAACGATTACATTAAATACAATAGCATAATAAATTAAATTCATAGTTGGACGTAGTTTAACGATGATTGTGTTATATGCCCGTAAATGGTCCGTTGCGTTCCGGGTGCTGGCACACCGTAACGTATAGGCATATCGACATTATCACCGAACAAACACCTATAAATAAATATAGCGGCAAAAATGGCCACCGTTTATCAGCCCATGGAAGTGGACACTGGGGACTGGAAGCTGAGTAATAAATGTTATTAGATAGCCCCAGGGCTTAGTTGGGTTGGGATTATATTCGTTTTTTTCGTACTACATTCGTCCGACGGTTTTTGTTAATGCGTCTGGCTTTTGAAATAAATTGCTTGGGACAATTATGGAGAGTTGGTTAGATACAGGTTGGGAATTAAGGTTTAATTTGTCTTTGTTTTAGATTTCTGCTGCTTTTAAGGTTGTTCATTGAACATTGGTTTATTAAAAGCCCTTTTAAACTCATTTTTCGAAATATTATGTTCTCTCGTAAACATTACTAAAAAAAGTTGTTTCTAGAATTTGATAAGTGGTCGTATGAAACCCTAGTAGTTTCATACGACCACTTAGGGACTATTAATGAGTTTTTAAAAACTAGTTACCATGAAATATAAAATTAAATGAACTTTTGAGGTAAATTTAAAAGTGACCAATTTATCCTTTGTAAAGCTCTGTTTTTCGAAAAAAAAATTTTTTCTTAACCTCTAAAAAGTAAATCAAGCATTCGATTAACCTGAAACATCACAGGAGTCAGATATATTAATAGTGCGTTGCCGACCTTTTAACACCTTTCTTAAAGAACCCCTTACTCTCTCGGGAAAACTTCGCTAGGAAGTTGTTTTCAAAAATTTCTCTGTAACCGTACAGTACAGGACGATTAAGTCTTAGTAATTGGTTCTTTCATAGTATCACGCCTACATTTCCAAATCACGTGTGTAAAATCTAGTAACACTTAGATCTAATCTCTACTACCTTACTACCGACCGCAAATAAGCACAAGTTTCCACAGGACCAACGAGACAGTCGATATTTGTTTAATTTCTAAAATCCTTAAGAGGTATGGCAAAGCATTAATTGGCAATTATGATTCCAATAAATCAAACACTGATAAAAAAGCTATGAATAAAAACAGCTCGTACAAATAGCGGATCATATTTGCTCAATACTTCTGACTGTCAAAAGCATTGGCAAACGATGCGCATCGGTATTTACCTTCGACTGCAGCCAGCTACAAATTGGCACATGCTACCGTGATCAACCTGTTTTTTGTTGCTGTAACTTTTATATCGATGGGATAAGGTTGGTTTTTGTTTAGCCAGGTGATTGAGTTGGATTTGGTTAAACGTTCAATTCGATTTTACTATGATCGCGTTATATTAGTCGTTTATGGTAGCTTTATAGGGATTATTGTGTTTTAAGAACTGATTTATGTTTTATTGGATACTAGGTTTCGTCTGCGGCTACACTCTGGGGGTATGTCAATAATAAACATCCTTTACCACTTAAGAGTACTATAGCTTACAATTAGTGAAGGAAAAAAAAAATCTACGTCAAAACTTACAATGTATATTACTGCCTTCTGACGCATAATACATATCTGGAGCTCCGTGGAAAATAAATAAGATAGACTGTACGATTGGTTTAGTGGTGTAATTGGTTGCTATGTGCTGTGTGCTGTGGGTTCGATTCCCGAGACAAACATACCGTGACCCTCAAATGATTGTGCTGAGTCTTGGTGTACTTTATATTGTGTTTGGAAATTTTAGCGACAAGAACCATAATAAATTAATTTAAAAAAACATAGAATCACACCTTTTTCCCAAACAAGCAAGGTATATGAAATAATTTTCAGTTTGCCCTTCCTCTAAAGGCCGCAAGTTTTTTGTGCATAAACTTTGCTAAACTTTTTTTTATTTTTTTCCCAATAAAATTGTAAAAAATAAATATTAATTAATATAACCTAAGTCATCACTCTTTAGTATAAAGTTCCAACTAGCACTAAATATTATGATGAAATTGGTTACGGCTACGTGCTACGGCGTAGTCGATGGCTCGTAGCACAACCGATAACCGATAGTGTCAATGCTGGCAAGCCTCCAGCTATGAACTTGGTTATAGCCTCTATTTACATATCAACTCGCCGGCTGATAGCCAACGATGAATAAAATATTATGACGGTGGCATAACGAGTTTATTTAAGAAGTAAGTATGGTTTATTTTGTAAATTATATTAAAGTATTCGTATTAGTATAAAAAAGTTTTTCTTTGGTTTTTTCCTGCTCTTTTTCTTCGATAAAGTCACCACAACCAAAGAAAAGGGTTCACAGCTTGCCTTTAAAACTGTACCAAGTGTTTAGTTAGCATTGCGCGACGTGTTGTGGGTTCGATCCCCACACGGGACAATAATTTGTGTGATCCATAATTGGTTATCCCGAGTCTGGATGTACTTTGCGTCCATTAATTGTATGTTTGTAAAGTCTCTCGTAATACAGGGCTTGTTGTCTAGTGCGGGAGTTGTCTTTTTAAATAATGACGATATATTACAATTAAAAAAGACGATGTATGTACATATGTGCTGGTAATTATCTATGTGTCCAACACATAAATCAAATATAATGTATACCATACCCAGGCGGTATACATTATATTATTGTTCTTACTACTTTGTACGGCGATATAGGGCTCGTTTTTAAGTGCAAGATATGTATAAGTGTTTAGAAACAATCCTTTGATACACTTACCTATACCCAGTAGAAACTGATCAACGATGGATGTAGATAATTTGCTGTCAAAACAAAAAGCCAAAAAGACTAAAAACATTTAGCAACTATTTGCTAAATATTTTTTGTATTTTTGGTCAATTACTTTTCATTATCTTATTTCTAATTTACCAAATATTCTGCAAATGTTCTCAGAGAGATTTCCTCTAATCTCATTTTAGCTTGGTACTTTTTTATGTAGTCAACATTTTGGAAACTTAATTGATTTGGCAACGTGATTAATGAAATGTTTACTGAAATTAGTACCAACTTTATTTAAAAGAATAAATAGAATGATGCAAAGGCAAAGGTACAATGCATAATTGTTATGTTACTTGATACAAGGGCCAAACAAACTTATACAAGTACTTAATTCGGTATACACCTTGTCTACATGTAGTCCAAGGTAGGTAACTTGACCAAAATCAAAAATTCACACTTCAGTAACCAAGACCCCTAAGCTCGTTACGTTCGCCACTAATTACACGCACATTTCTGTAGCTTAAAATTTCAAATTGCAACCCTCTCACATCTTGTATCCCTTTCTACCTCACTTAAAACAATGCCAACTGTTGCGAACGGGGCTTGGTGTGCGCGAGTGAGCATGTGTGCGTGGGTAAACACCGGTTTAAGCCTAACTGGCCTTAATGAATCGTAATGGCCCCTATAATTCGCGGCGTAACTAACTGGCCATGTGGGGACGCTCACGACCCCCTCCCGCGTTACTTCACCCCCCCTCGCCCCGGTGCTTGGAAGCGAGCCATATCGCGTCTATGACAGCCTTGATTCTCTTTTTAAAATTTTCAGGGCGGCCGCGTTTGGCGCTACAATTTGCGGTTACGTGTTTAGGTTGCACCGTCAAAATATTGTCGGGAGATAAAATACGATGCGATTTTCATTCCGTTCACACGATTGCTTCAATAGCGACAGTGTTTTGGTTTTCTAATAAAATGAACACCTATATTTCAAACGGGATTTTATACCTAATCATTTATTTTTAGATATTTAATTTGGTATTTAAGAGAGGTAGAGCACAATATATGTACTAGTGAGCAAGCACGACTGAAGACAAAACCTCGACCTTACACATAGTGGTATAGTTATGTTCCTGTGCATGAACGTTTTCCTATCCCAGGGATACTCCATCACTAAATCTTGCTATTACAATTATTTTTTTTGGATCGGCAATGTGCAATGCATATTCTAGATATTACAAGCGCCCATAGGCTACGGTAACTGCTTACCATCAAACAGGCCGTATGCTTGTTTGCAACTTAAATTATAAAGTAATAAAAAAAAGTAAGGAGAACACAAAACAATATAATAACTTTGTAAAAGCTATTTATTATTTTTTTAAGACAACTTTCGCTTAAGGAAACAAGCCCTGTATCGCTTTTGCAAAATATACAATTAACAGTAACAAAGTAGTCGTACACTCTATAAGTATATATATAGTAATTTATATATAGATAACGGCACAGTTCCGTCCACCCGGTTATCTGATGATGCATTATGGAATAAAATGTGAGTTAAGACTCAAGTTTGCACAATAAATAATTGTTTCCACAGACGTAATTGCCGTAATTTCATGAATAATTACCGCCACAGAGCAATTAAATAAATTACACAAGAAATAACGGGCCCCTTCGAGCTTTAGTTTAAAGTTGGGGAGCGGATGTTGCACTTTAATTTTATAACTCTTTTAATTTTACTAAATATTATATTATTTTATGTGATAGTCGTTTCATACTTAGTTGTATAGTAGAATAATATCTTAGGGCAACTCACAGACGCCTAAATGGCCACCTGATTGCGAACTATGCACAGCAAGTACTGTGGTAACCAGGCAACTAGTAAATATACTTATTATAACTTATATGTGTAAATACATACATAGCAGAACTACTTAAAATGATGACTATGGTTTCTATACCTTTCTTGGAAAGGTTCGTGTTTTAGTGTGTATAAAATATATAATAATGATAAAAATAATAGCAACCCATATATGTCCCACTGCTGGGCACGGGACTCCTCTCCTCTATCAAGAGAAAGAGAGGGTTTCAGACCTTAATTCACGCACGCTGGCCTAATGCGGGTTGGTAATAGTCAAATCAGACATGCCTTTAGAATTTCTTTTAAGACATGTGGGTTTCCTCATGGTGTTTTCCTTCTCCGTTAGCAGATGGCGAATCATTTGATTAACTCCGCTCCAAGTGTTGGGTTCAATTACCTGGCACAAGGCATTGTGTAATCCATTTTTTTGATCTAAAAGAACTTGCTGCCCATATAACAGTGATGCACTGCTTATACTATAGTGCGTGAGATATGTTTTTAAAAATAAATACAACCAACATAATTAAAAAGAACCATATCGGTTTAACGAGGTCTTGTTTACGAAGCTTTTCCTAAACCAGCCCTTATGAAATTTTTAGGAAAATAAAGCAAGCCATTCAGCATCGTTCGACAGTGTCCATCGTGCATATTAATCACAGGAAGGCGCCATCTGCCGCCAGTTTACCGGACTCCGCTGAAATTAAAATATTCGGACTCTGGGTCCGACAAACATGTAACATTTGGTGCTAATAGTCGGTTGGGATTCCTTGTGGTCGATTTAAATTAAATATTTGTAATTAATATAAGGATTGCGTTTCTAATTAAAATATAACTTTAATATATATTTGCCGAGCTATGGCATGCATATGCTATGCAAATAAATTGGTGTGATGGTTAAATATAATATTGTCAAGTCAGTTACTTTTCAACTCAGCTAACACTGCTGTTATGTTTTTTAAATTAGGTCGTGAATTAATTTCAATCAATCAATCAGCCTATCGCAGTCCACTGCTGGAAATAGGCCTCTCCTAACACGCGCCACAGCACACGTGAATTAATTTATAAGACAAAATTTGATAGAGGCATTACTTGCGTATTGCCGCCCCATTTTTTTACACTAGGGATTTAAGATGTAGTATCCCTGCGATAGTAAACGTTTCTTCCAAAACGCATGCCTAAATGAGCTTTGGAAAGATGTACTTGCACACAGGCACACAACTACACTACTGAATGTAGTTATTTGGCTGTGGTTTTCTGTAAGGTCCTTCCCTAGTCGGGCTTGCTCGCTAGTATGGTGCCCTACCTCTTAAAGTGACAGTAATCCAATCAAAACTATAAAAAATCTAATTATTAGTTTGCAGCATTTATTTAACATCAAATAATGCTACCTAATGACCGTATAATAATTTAGTTAATGTTTACCTACACAAAACTGCTAAACAAACTCGATAGTAAACATAAATATTGACTAGCCTGGTTCTGTTGATAATAAAATTGTCGATACAGGCACGCACCCATACTGTTCAAACAAGAGGTGCCTATAATGGATAGTTAGGCAAAACGTCCGCGTCGCACCACGATCCTACCGTTCTACGTGATAAATTCATTTTTGGGCAAAGCTGCGAAGGTTTAATTTGTTTGCCGCTCCGCTATTTGGAAAACGCCATTTCTCATTGAACAGATTACAGAGATTACGAATTCATTAGGGATGCTATATCTTTTGTTCGTGGTGTCGGGACCCCGGCTAATTGATATTTTGGGCACACATGTAGTTCTAAGTCGTAATAATTGGTTCGGTAATTAATTTTGAAAAGACTAAGGAATGTATTATTCCCGTCTTTTATTTAATTGATCGTTATTTTGATAACTAATCTTATAAGATTGTTTTGTAGAACCTGTAACAGTTTTCATTATGATATCTAATTCGGGTTCTTTATATAGATACCTAAAAAGGGATAGTGAGGCGAGGTAGGGCACCAAACAAGTTGATATTGCTCTTACTTAGAGCAATATCAACTGGAAAAGTGACCCATTTTACAGAAAACCACAATCACAGAGTTGCTGTTGTTCTAAGTTACAGGTTAGCATTGCTCATTTAGAGATAGGTTTTTCTTAAAGTAACGTTTTCTTATTCTTAGCCATCGAAAACGGTGGTAAAAGTTTTTGAGCTGGCAATACATAAGTAATGACCCAGATCTTACAAGCACAGGCTTACAGTAACTATGTTCCGTCAGACTTCTGTCCGTGTTTGTCACCCAGATACTATAAAAGATGTAGAAACATTTAACTCAATTATATTATTATTGTTATGTCCCAACTCAGCTGCCATATATTTTAAAAATAAAAACAATATCACACATAACAACAATACTCTCCTAAGATTATATTCAATACTGTTTATCAATATTATGTACAAGTAAACAACAGATACATATCGCAGCTTCAAGTGTCAGACATTCCTGTTGGTGTCGGACACTGGACACCGCAGCCGACACACGCGACAGAATTAATTGCGGCACGAGTCTGAGGTGTGCCGTAATTATCGTGCCTGTGGACGCTATGGTTATCGGGTTAAGATTTTGAAGATGTTATTCATAACTTAATATTGCTTCACGGTTTTCTATACGAAGGTAGGTAGGAGTGTATGATACGTACGTTTCGCCAGCTATAATTACATACGTATATTGACTACAATTCACATTTTCTTAGGATGATACGGTTGCATTTATAATAATAGCAACCCATATATGTCCCACTGCTGGGCACGGGTCTCCTCTCCACTATCAAGAGAGAGAGAGGGTTAAGGCCTTAATTCACACACGCTGGCCTAATGCGGGTTGGTGAATCAGACATGTCTTTAGAATTACTTCTAAGACATGTGGGTTTCCTCACGATGTTTTCCTTCACCGTTAGCAGATGGCGAATCATTTGATTAGTACATATAAACTCCACAAAGTGTAATTCACATTGGTACCGCCGTCCGGGATCGAACTCGCACCTCTTGCGTGCAAGTCGGTTACTTTCCCACTCGGCCACCACCGCTTTGCATTTATCTACAGAAAACTAGGGGCTAGATCTTAATTTGAATAGCAAACTATGAACAACTTAAATCTAGAAAAAAAAGTGGTCATCATACGAATTTCTAAATAATATCGAAAATGAATAGCTTTAAGGACATTATGATACGAAAGAAATTCCTAGTAAAAGCTAGAATTTTATATATCTGTTTATTCTTGTAGTTAACTTGAACCTACACAATTATTGATTATCTCCAGTGAACTGTGATATAATTACAATTCATGTTTAAGCAATTTTTACCTTAATTTGTTAAGTATAAAGTTGAAATTTTCATAACAGCGAAATAGATTTGTAACACTTGAGCTTTTTAGAGTTATTTTGAGATGTCTCCCATACTTGTAACAACAAGTTCATTGTTCTCAATTAATAGTGAGACAGCGTATAGAAAGTCTTTATAAAATGTAAACGTACTTTTCTAGTCTTTCGGTCA
Source organism: Trisateles emortualis (assembly GCA_947095525.1). NCBI lineage: Eukaryota > Metazoa > Arthropoda > Insecta > Lepidoptera > Erebidae > Trisateles > Trisateles emortualis. Next base: position 6,920,643 of record OX352736.1, on the reverse strand, counting down.
CTCAATAACTTCACTTTAACTTAACTTCAACTTTAACAAATCAAAATCATTTATTTAAAGTTTCCTCTATAATATACAGGTCAATGAAATATGCGTAATGATAAATCAGCCTATTTGCCTACTGCCAAGTTCACTGACTGTACACACAGTGGTAGAGTAAGGGTAAGAACTGAAAAGAAACTCATGCCACTCTTGTTTATCGCCAAATTAAATTGGGATACCACCTATATAACAATCAAAACTCCATACAAGCATCCAAAAAATCTGGTATCAGAGAAAAAATTAAGTCTCCTGTTAGTAGCGGGCCGCTTTGTTGTTCATACTTTCACTGCTTATAAGGATAATATAATAATGTATTATCGCGTTATCATTTATATATCATCGTCATCAGCCTATCGTAGTCCACTGCTGGACATAGGCCTCTCTAAGTGCACGCAATGCAAAACTTTTAAAAATATTGTCTCGTTCTCGTTGGCGGTTAAGCAAGCGCTAAGAAACTTCATTAAGTTCATTAGGCTGTCGACTGGGTATCGAATTTTTATTAAAAAAAAATCTCTAAATTTAAATTGGCAGGCTTGTTGTGCCAGGATATAAAACAAATAAGATTAATAATAACAATATAATAATATATATATTATTATGTACAAATCAATATCGTTACAGTCATCCATAGAAAAAATATTGAGGAATAAAATAATTATAATTAAATTTGAATAGACCACCTATTCCATCACAAATTTTCGGTGTTACATTGTTTTGGGAATGCAGCTAGCTAGATTAGCAAGCGTGATAGGCAACGGTAACAGACGTATACTTTCTTGCCGCCTAAGTACCTTAAAAAACCTAAAAAAAACTAAAGTGTGTTTACTTCTTATGTATTAAATATTATATCTAAAATTTATTTCTTACTTTTCATTATTATTATAATAAATACGAATAAGAAATAAGTGATGCAGTAATTAAATACATCTAAATATAATAACAGCATTTCGTAACATAATCTATTAATTATATCAAACCCGTAACAAGATGCGTTGGAGCAAATGCAACATGCGGTAAAGACAGGGGTCGTCGTCGTCGTCGCGTGGGCTTCGAACCGCAACCGACCTGTGCCCGACGCCGACGACTCTACGACAGAATTAATTGCTCAACCCTCTGCCGAGCACTTGCTTCACCTCGAATTACCGGCAAGGAAATTTTACTGTTGATATTCTAATTAGAGATGGGTTAAACCGAGTTTTTGGTAAAGCTATTTTACATACGTAAGAAACGTAGCAATTTATATTACTGTATATTTTTAGTACAACTTTCTAAAAATGTTTGTTAACTAGATTTATTTATATTTTTAGGAGTCTTGTTAGTTTCATTTTAACAAGTGTAACTGGAGATTGTTGCAGTATTGAAAAAGTTTCAATACATTTCCTTTTTTATTTTCTAACCTTAAAAAATATTATAAAATCAAAAGAGTTCACATTTTATATTAATTTTTATTTACACTAATTGCTAAAAAATGAATAATTAATTGACATCTATCAGCTTAGTGCAATTGGCAATGGTTCAATTGTATTACTTTCAAGATTGAACAAGACAACAACGGAGAGCGCAAAGTCAGTTAATTGAACAATAAGGCTGCGAACTATTTTTTACCGCAGACGCGTGCGGAAGTGGTAAGGTGGTTCGTGAATTCTAGGACCTTATCAATTGATTTTAATACATTACAAAATACCAAATTCCTTATTGCGTTTTATAGTTAAACTTTTGAGTTAGACTATGTTGGATCTTAGTAATATCGGAGTCACGTCACAAAGTTTAGATGTTATTAGAAATGCGGAAGAAATATAACAATAACTGTAAAGAAAATGTAAAGGTTTGTAGGGTGGAGATTCATTTATGTACCAAACAAGTAAAGCCGTGGACGGCAATTATAGAACAACTGCAGAATTTACTTATTTCACACTTTATATAACATCTCTTTTGCATTCATTTTCCGAGCGTTTCTTCCCAACTAGATTTGTATTGGTTGCCAGTTTCACGGAATAAGACTGAATACCAGTATTTTACATGGAGCGATAGCTACCCGACCTCCACAATCCAATTACTGGCAACATCGATATCCAATAGTTAGACCAGTTGTGCGACTTCTCAGGCTTCTAACTACTCGTGTGTACTATCACGGATATTTGTAAAGCAATCCAAACCAGCGGCTCTTTCCTTCTCGTAGTTAAGAAAATGTTAACCCATCTACAAGCTGATCGCAGGAACAACAGTTTAACATCACAGATCCATATATCTACGTTTTTTTTATTAATGCTAATTAATATTTAAAAATATCATAAGTAATTAATCAGTTTCCATGCTACTATGATTGTAATATACAAATATATAACTAACGGTAAAAACTGTTTATATAAATAAAGAATTTATATCTTAGGACGAATTTGCTTAAACAAGAGACTATAGCATGGGGTACTTCAAGAAATAAGTTTTTAAAGGATCAGCAACGCGCGAGTGACACCCCTGGTATTGCAAACGTCCAACGCTAACTGTTTACCATCAGGCGGGCCTGATGCTTGTTTGCCACCTAAGTAGTATAAAAAAAATGTAAATATATAAAAAGTTCTCGAAAACGAATCGAAACTTCCAGAAAGATTAATACACAATTTGGATAATTCCACGCCTTTACCTGAATACATAATAGAGGTACCAGGGAATCAGTATTCGCAGGCGGTTCGTTCTTACTAAAGATAAGCCCGGGATCGCGTCGCCTGTGAATTCATCCCGCGATACTTGTGACTAATCGCCGGGATTCACGTCGCCGTCTCACGATAATCCCGGACAAATTATAGGGGTGCTTATTACTGCGTGGGGTTTCGGGATCATTATTTAACAGTCAGTTGAGGTAAGCTTTGTTTCAGATAAAGGTTTCGTTTATAGAAATATAAGTTACAATTTGTGTAGGTACGGACGGGTTGCCGAGTGGATTAGTGGATACCTTGCCCAGTGTGTAGTGGGTTCAATCGCAAATTACAAAAAAAATGTAACTGAAAGCCTGACTAAGAAAGACACTACCAAATAACTGTTTCTGACCATGTAGAGAGAAATAGAGTGTGTAGAGATGTCCAATGCTTATTTGAGGAATGCGTTTTTAAAGAAATGATTTTTTTAAAGGATATTTGATTACAAAAGCCTGAAATTACATACTGGAGTTTTGGGTCAGCACCCTGTGCCCCTGGCATCACAAACGTCTATAGCTTACAGTAGCAGCTTACCCTCAGGTAGGTCAGAAATTTGTTTACAACTAAGCAGTATAAAAAAAAGAGCAAGGAAGTTAATTTTAAAGTCTTGTATAATTCGTTACAAGGAGTTTTAAAGTATAGAAAACAAAAACAAAACTACAAAATAATTTATTCGCAGATAGAATCCAAATAGCCAATGAAACCGGATCTATAAAATAAAAGAGCGGCGACTCATAAATAAATACACTGAAAAATGCAAAGGGAAAAATAAAAGAGGAATAATGGTGGGTATAAAAGAGGACAGTTTTGCGTCACAAAGCCGCATGCGGGCCTCAGATATTGACAGTAAATTTCATTCATACGGCATTAGTGCCGCGCCATCAGATCCAGGGATATCTCCCGCAAACAACTCATGTACGAATAAATAGATGAGGTACATATGTTTCTGATACTCTTACGGAATACTCCAAATCAGTTTTAAATCTCCTTTGTTTTGGATTTTGAACCAAAATTATTAATAAAACTCTTTATTTTCAGTAACAATAAGAAGTACAATAACATAAGACACTAAAGGTGGCCTTAAATTATGTGATTATGGCGCACATATTAAAATAGAAAGTAAGAAACTTATATGAATTGAAAAACACACTACAAATTTTAGCCAATTTTTATCCTGCACTTGTCTTACTCGCCGAAAATAATATAGATAGCAATAGTCTTATTTTACAATACTTAAATGGCGCCTTGCTGCTGACAAAATAATATTTTTATTTTGTAACTGTAGGTTGAATTTCGTAGCTCTATGTATTCACTGTGGATGGCGTAGCGGTGTCTACGCCAAACCGCTACGTGGTCTTACACGTGCTGGCCAATTTAGAATGCCGCAGAAAAACAATGGCTGAAAAACAATGAATATGGCAATATCCACGAATCCGAAAGGGATTGTTTTTATGACGTATACATGTATGGTGAGGGCTCATAGATAAGTAACAATAATATGCTGCTAACAGAATTTCGGTGACGGCGCGCTCGGCGGCTAATCGCGGCGGAGATTGATTACCCATCTGACCAGATGATTAGTTTCCATCTATGTGAATACGTGAAAACACAGGTGTACTCATTATTTCTTCACGCTTATAGTCTAATAGGACATCAGTCTGATATTATTGAAGAGAAGACTGACGCAACGGCTTTTCCACTGCCAATCCGTTAATGGGCGACCATTGTCTAACAACACATCGAGACCCCATCAAGCCTCATATATTTTCATCAAACATTGTCATATAAAAAAACATTAAACAAAACGTTGTTTATCCTACATAACAAATAAAATGTAATACGTATCAAATCCCGGGACTAGGATTCATCCCATTCTTCAAGTTAAGCCAATATTTGGCGATGCCGGGACAACTTCCGCGAATGTGACCCGGTAATTTATCGGCGGACAAAGTGAAGTTTATCGAAAGAACGAGAATAACTTTATTATATAGTGACCGGAACCAGAGGGTGGAGGACGGACGTCTACACGACCGGTCCGGCAACACGCCATAGTACAATACCGTACACAAGTGTTAACTTAAACTATGATAAATCATTTTGAAATTATGCAATGTCACTGGAATGCGAATAGTGTAACTTTTTAAAGTGACAGTAAAGAACAAATCCTGTGCCGCGGGGGACTTTAATTTATGGACACAAAGTGCATCCAGACTCGAACAGTTAATCAAGAATTGTAAACGATAAATTTAAAAAAGGGCAACATACGATTCCTGGATACAAGGTCCCCTAGGAAAGTAAGCCAGGAATCGAAATAATAAATTTAAGGCAACAAACATTGTCCCTTAGATCTCTGTATAATTCAGCTATAGACTAATATTTAAAAATTTAAACAGTGAAACCATTCTTATTTTATCTTTTAGATATGACATAAACAACCGCTGTTATCGACTGTACAGTTTTGTACCGTTCTATTTTTATAGAGTTACTCGGCATTTCTTTGCAATAATGAAATATGTCGCGAACGTCCACCGCTCACCGTCCGCTCCTCATTGTAAACACATTTCAGAAATCGTCCTCATGTGGACGCACACGGAACTTTTACCCGTTTTATTTTGTACGACTTACATTTCCCTTTGTAGTAAATATCTGAGGTATGCTGCGAATTTCATGCAGACACTAATGGTAAATATATTATTTTGTGTTTTGCATAATTTGTCTGTATATTTTATGATATAATGCAATGCCAGAGGTAAATATTATTACATAAAAATTAAGTTATCTATAAAAAAATACCGGTTTTATTACATACTAGCTAAACGGCTATACAGCCGTTGCACCTTACACGGAATAAACACAGGCAAAAAAAATAGAGTATTTTTGGTATTCATATATTTCGTTTTTTTTTTTTTTTTAAGACAACTCCCGCACTAGAGAACAAGCACAGTGTCGCGGGGGACTTTACAAACATACAATTAACGGACACAAATTACACCCAGACTTAGAACAACACTTTATGGGTCACACAAAGTTTTGCCCTGTGTGGGAATCGAACCCACAACCTCGTGCACAGCAGGCGCATACTGCGGCCACTGGACCACCAAGGCAGTCAATGATATTACAAACAGACACTTCAATTTTATTTATATTAATCTAAAGAGTAAGAAAAATATAATTACACTGAGAGGTAATGTTCATATACCATTATTTTAAAAGGAGATAGTGCTATATTATATAGGTGCTAGCCTGATAGCCACTGACAATGCATTCCACAAACGTGCAGCATGTACGGTAAAGAGATTGTCAAAAAAAAACAGTTTTACAAAGGATTATTTTGCTAATTGGAAGTATATAGTATTTCAAACGACACAAAACCCAGTCCAATTGTCAATGAAATTCCTTTGTGCCACTATACCAGGAGTTTTATTTGTTACCTACATTCCTATCATATACAATATTTTGGGAAGGCTTTTGAGATAAATGAAAAATGTCCAATAAATTTTCATTTGGCGTCCACTCGGACGTCTAACAGGGCTCGTTCAGATATGATACTGTCAAGTTGTGTACGCTTCACTACATTCATTCATAGCGACAGAGACGGCGACCGTAAGACGTCTTTACTGGATGGTTTATTACGTAACTTTGTGCGTGTCGTTTTAATATTATAAATGCGAAAATACCTTTATATGTTTGTTAATTTGTTTATAATCTTTTCACGACTAAACGTCTGAATATGAGGTATTCTGGGGAAGGATATGAGGTACTTTTTACCGCGATAATCGGTATTCACACAGGTGAAGCCGCTGGCAATAGCTAATCTAGTATAACGTTACATAACATCAAACCTTTTTCCTCGAACGAGAGATCGCCAACGCGTGACTGATGCCTCTGGCGCCGGCACTGTATGCTTGTTTGTCATCTTTGACACTTTTTGCAAGCGTACAAAGGGTACGGGAACTACTTAACATCAGCTTGTTTGCCACCTAGCAATATAAAGAATGTTTACGTATAGCCTGGTCATCTGTCCACCTAGTAATGATCACTTACACTTTGTAGTTTTAAATTGTAAATGTATTAACGTCTACCAAACAAAGGCGGTAACATTTGAAATATGTAGAGTTACATTTTATATCTACACCCTTGTCCAGTACGCACTGAGTCCTGTTTCGATAAAGGCAAGTTTAACTACAAAGTGATCTGAAGAGGAGACGTGTCGCCCCGGGCGACGCTTTACTCCACCTCGTAGGAAAATGTTCACAAAACTTACATGTCTTTGATATCTTATGGCAAGTAATTGAAAAAGGTAAAGGTACGTTATGTTTATAACAGCTATGTATGTTACTAACAGGTAACAGAAGATATATGTATATGTAGAAGAAAAGTGGTGGTAGCCTAGTGATAAAGTTACCGACTGGTACATATAATCCCCCTAGACGTGGCATAAACGGTAGGCGATTCAAATAGAATAGAAAACAGATGTATGGGATTTAACATAAGTTTTCTATTCTATTCGATTTGGTGGTGGTGTGAGGTCAATCCTAGGTAGCAGTACCAAAGTAAATTTCAATTTTTAAATTTTATAATTATAGTTTAAAACCTTCTGTCCTATAGGACATCCTAAAATAATTCTTAAAGTTTATTCCTAATTAGAAAAATAATCAACGACGAATTTTTCTCAACGTAAAAAAATCAAGTCTTTGAATTGCAACTTTCGAAGGTGAGGCAAAACAAACTGCTTTCAAAATGTTTTTACTCGACAATAGAAAATAATTCGATGTTATTGTTTTTACATCGAATTCTTTCCTAATTCTATTTTTGTTCTATATTCACGTAATTATCAATCAGTTGTCACTGACAAAAAATTAAAACCTAGACACAGAACAATTCCTAATAATGCCACTTATATAACCGTCTCTTAGCAATCAATAAAAACATTTATTTAACGGAACCAACGACGGTAAACCATAAGTTTTTTCTTTTGCCTCCCATAAATAGGTTTTGGCTCGATCCCGAGCTCAACGGAAAATATTGTCCGACTTTTATATTTTTTTCTAATGATGGCGGTGATTTGAGCATTTTCCTCTTTTGAATAAAGTTTATGCCTAGTTTGTATTGTACTAATTTCAAATATTGAAGTTGAGATAACACCTAACTATAAATGATGATGGCCATGATATAATTTTTAGCGGACAACGTTGTTGCTTGTACATGTATCAAGCATTTTATTAGTAATTAGTAATATTTAGCACTGTGTACAATTGTTTGTTGTCCTAAATAAATACAATAAAATAACTTGGCATCTCACTTTTGATATAGGGATGGACATTAATAGCCGTTCAGCGCATGTGGGCTACGGTAACTGCTTACCATAAGGTGGACTGTATGTTTGTTTGTCATGCTTTTACGAAAAGCCGTTGGTCGTACGCCTAATGCCTCTCTGTTGGTGTCAGATTTCCCATCGAACTATTAGATTAGGTTAGGCCATGATAAAAATCGTTTATTCATAACGAATATTCGTATATTTAAGAAAATAATTTATAGCACCCAATGTAACTTTTCTAGCGCCATTTTTTCTTGCCGATGATTTAGTTGTATGAGTTCCACAAACAATATAGAGCGAACACGTGTTAACAGCGCCATAACCGTGTGAGTTAACTGCTGAACTTAGGGCACTTTGTGAAATATGACGCTGTGCGAAACGACCCTTATCGTCTTGTTGATTTTATTTTATGGTATACTAGGAACTGGTTATAGATTTTGTTAAAAAAATATTTTTGGCTTAAGCGACGTTGCTATTATTGAGATTAGCTGCTTCCCGCGGCTCCATCTGCGTTGATATCGGTTATCACGGTAAAATTACACTCTATGTCCTTCCCCAAGATACCATCTATCTCTTTGCCAAAATTCATTAAAATCTATTCAGCCGTTAAATCAAACAGAGCTACTTTCCCATTTATAAATATATATTTATTATAAGTAATATCGTTTATCATGGTAAAAAGTGCCCTTCGTCCTCCCCTAGAATACCATCTATCTCCTTACCAAATTGGATCAACATCCATCCATTTAATCGTGAAAAGTAAACAAACATACATACAAACATAATAACTTTTGCATTTATATTAGACTGGATTAGCTGTACCTGTCGTATGTGCATATTCGTAGACAAACACGCACAAGACCTGTGCCACGGGCGACTTTAACTTCTTAGCAAGAGTTCTCTGGTTTTCAACAAGAAAATGGTTAAGTAGTTTAAAATATTTCCTACATATATATACTAACTTTACCTCTTTACAATATACATATGTGTAGATTGCACTACATAAGTGTATATGGCAAAAAAAGTTCCAAAATTTATATAGCCGCGCAGGTGCTGCCAAAATAGCTTATCATAGCTTTTTATTTGCAAAGGGTTCGACAAGAACTGAGCTATAACCATCGATACGAAACTGTAATGGTATAGTCACCTGTTACCTTTTATGAGATTAAGAGAGGTAGGGCACTATATATACGAGCAAGCATAACTGGGGAAGGACCTCCATGTTACCGAAGATCTCAGCCAATTGGAATTATTGTGTTACTTTGGGTGAGTACAGGTTTTCAGTGGTCATTTTAGGTAAACTTTTTTTATACTACTTGAGTGGCAAACAAGCTTACGGCTTGCCTGGTGTTAATTAGTTACCGTAGTCTATGGACTTTTGCAATACCATAGCTAATATCACATGCATGTTGCTGAACCATTTTAATTTACTCCAGGGCTTGAGATGGAGCATAGGGATGCTCTATCTAGGAAACGTTTCTATTACATGAGATAGGGTCGACAACGTACGAGTAATGCTCCGTGTATTAAATGTCTATAGGCTGCGGTAAATGTTCACCGTTAGGGAGCCGTACGTTTGATTGTTAAAATAAAAAGTAAACACTTGGGGAATAAGCACAACATTTAGAAACATACAACAGGTCATGTGGCCTGTTGATAAAGTGGTTAGTGACCCTGACTGCTTGGAGAAAGATTTTTCCCGTGTAACGGGTTCGACTAAAAAACTTTGTATGATCCATAAATGTTTGTTCCGACTTTGGGTGTAATTTGTGTCCGTAAATTGAATGTTTGTAAAGTCCTCTATACAAATCTTGCTTCGTAGAGCGGAAAACGTCTTTAAAATGCTTAAAATAAATATATCATTTATAGATCACACAATTGTTTGTCCTCTGTGGGCATCACACTCGGCCACCACAACTCACCCACAAGACTCGGCAAGGTATTAATGGCAAGGTGATCACCTTAACTACAAGAGTACCACTAGTACACGTGAAGTCAGGTCCAAGTGTACCTATAAGGTACTTTTGACAATTAATGAAATGAAGCTGTATGACAAATACATTATATATTTTTTTATTTTACTCTTTATTCTTAAAATACAAACAAAGAACCTAATTAATTAATTGAGCGACGCATTCAAAGCGAATTAAAAAAAAACGATTAAAACTTTTTTATATTAAAAATAGAACGTATTGAATTACCGTTTGTTTTTTAAATTGCTGTAATTAGCCCCTGTCGGCTTGGCCACACCTGCTTGGCTTCTTTTGAACTCTGACCAAGGAATCCCGAGCAGTGCGTATTGTGTTACGCGATCCGTACTCACGGCCTAGCTCTCGTAAACAAACCAACTATTACTGAGAGGTTTCCTTCAACAAACAAAACGTTCAATAGTTTATTAATATTACCAGAATAGGGGGACTAGTTGTGTTATGTACCAAACCAATAATAACTTTAGCGGCTCACATAAATCGCAGCATTAATTTTACAACTCAAACGTTACAATTTAGTTGTAGGCAAGTAAGCACTTAGTTATACGCCAGCGGCGCTGGTTCGCAACTTAAGCGGCCCTCCCTCACCGCTAAACAAATTTGACAGCTCCAAGTTAGCTTAAGTTTGGGTACACGTGTGCTAACTTAATATTACCTTCCATCTCAAATATTCACACCTTTATAGTTACAGACATATGGTTCAATTTTCAATAGCTTTTATATTTCGAATGTCGTGATATATTGGTATTTTGTTAAAGTTGCGTCTGACTAGTTAGCATTGTACCCACGTTGAAACAAGTTGTCATGATTATTAAGGTGTTTAGCGCCGAGTTAGAGTTGGCGCATGATTACTTTGTGAACTTATCAGAATGGAACACGTACGCATAATTTTGTGGATATGTAAATGCTAGGGAACTACTAAACTACACTGAATCATTGTTATATACCTACTTAAGTATAAGTATTCGAGAATATAATAGTAATATATTATTATTTAATAATATTATTATTTATACACCTCATACTCATATACTGCAACAAAATCTACATAAAAGTCGTCGATTTCAGCAATAACACCGTTTTGTTGTACAAGTTTTAAATTGTAAACTTTAATCTATACTATCTATCGTTTTTTTTTCTAATTTCTATAAACAACATAATGACAATGATTAAAAACAGAAAGTCGAGAAAAAATAAATCGATTAGTAAAGAAACATGGTTTTATAAATTAAGATTAATAAGTACGACTCACTGCGAATTACGCTTATCACCCAAACCATACTTCACAAGATAGCATATATGTCATAAGGTCCTTCTCTATATAGATTACAGCCGATCATAATTTACAGCCATTCATAAAGATTTGTTCCTAATACGTCATCTTCCCAATCGATTATATTCCAGATACGCCTATTGGGAAGATGACGAATTAAAAAAAAAATCTTACTGTTAATGTAATAGACACTCCAACGCATACTGCAAGAGTTCCCATACAGACTCTTAGTAAAAAAATATAACAATGGCAGCCCTTGGGATCTCTGAATAATCGTATGCAGCTAACTTATGAAAGATTGTTGGAAAGTTTCGCGCTCCGCACTCTCCCGCCTCGGGAGTTAACTCTCAGCTTTACTGTCTGATGGTAATCGTCTTATGGTATGAACGTACAAACTTTTTCTCGCAGAGTTTATAGCCTATGAAAATTTTAGTTTATGAATTGTTAACTGCTAACATTACTTCGCAGCACCTATTTCTGCATATCACTCTGGTGTTATGCAGGAATAAACGTTAATAGAAATATCATTCTTCTCATTCCCATTCTTGGAGCTAATAAGGGTGAGTGTACATTTAAACAATGGGCTTAGAATAAACGAACATTTAATGTTACAGCTTTGCAATATTCTGTTTAAAGTGAATGTTCTAATATGTGAGTGCACTATTGTTTTAAGCGTGGCGCGTGGGTTCGATTATAATTTAAATCATACAATGTTTGTAAATATTCGGATCGCGATACATGGAATTATTATTAGATTTAAAAAAATAATGTTCTTACTTCATAATAAATCATTGTCGCCAGTTTTCCTTTTATAATTACAAAAAGTTTTAAGTAAATATTTACAAATAGCATCAAGCCTTTTTCTCTAAAGTGGTTGGAAAACGTTTCGTTAGTTATATCATATGTAATACGGAGCGAACATTTATCTAGACACAATTTCATAATCAGTGCTGAAATTTTTTCAACATAAAATCCAACTAACAACTTGGTACATGAGTTCTTGGGTACACAAACGTATACAGCGTTCAAAAAGCTGAATCATATAACTGTACAAAATTCTACTGAACATTTCAGTTTACAAGCCAATTCTATTAAATTAATGACATTCTACACCGCGTTAAATGCTTCACTAAATATTAAATGGTTGTCCAAAACGTATTTCGCTTTACAGTTTTTGAAGCGGCTTCTCTTTGTAATTGATAAAGGCAGACATCCACCGCCCATGACATGTTGTATTTATGCGAATTTAAAAGCTTCCGACTCGTGGAGCTTAAATCTGAATTAATCCCGCGTTTTTTGATCACCCTTATCGAAAATTTAATGGTCGTTATTTAATAATCAATTTGGGATACATTTTACGTGCACTCCAGATATACATACATACATATATGTGTATGTGTAGGTTTATGTGTGTACTTGTATGTGTTGTAAAATGAAAGTGCTTGTCCAATTTTATGATGGATTTAATGCGTTAATGAGTGGATTAAAATATGAAACTATATTACGCTTGTAATAAGGTTTAAAGTTTTACTTTTAATTGTTATGTTTTTAATATGAAGTTACGTAAGAGGTAGAATTAAGTTGTTTACTAAATATTTAAATACAACTCCCAAAAGTTTCCGGAAAGTTCTCACAAAATTTCTTATTACAATGAGTCACGGAGAACCTTTTTATACATCATTCATGGGCATAAAGTTCACTCAGACCCTTAACAACCGTTTATGAACCATTCAAAATTTTGTACCATGCTGGGATCGAACTCACAACACGCCGCGTCTATATAACGCCACGTAAATGGCGAGATAAACATTATACCAGTGTATCAAACGTGCAGACGATTTAATTTAGTTTGAATGGTATAGAATTTATTTGAAAAATGTCACTGAAACAATGCACTGCGATACATTAATGTACGTACATTTCACCAAAATAATTGCATAAATCTGATACCCTTCTGACGCGTCACGACTCACGACACAAGGCGTCATAGCATTGCGTCACGCGTCATTCGCGTTACATAATTAAAAGTTAACTAGTGACCCATCCTCGCTTCGCTCCGGTTTTCTTGGCCTATCTGAACTATAATATACATGTATAAACTCCTCTTGAGTCAATCTATATATTCCTGCAAATTGCGTTATAGAAATATAAAAGAAAGAAATAGGTAATATAGTCATAATTAAAGTAGCGTACAGACAGTGGAAGCGACTTTGTTTTATACTATTTAAACAAGCTGTTTTTTTTTACATTTGTTTAAACGCGCTAATGTATTGATTTCGCTAAAGATGGTAGACGACTTTCCACCTGATGGTAAATGGTAACTGACGCTCATGGACTTGGGCAAAGCCAAAGGCACAGCTAAGCTACCGACTTTTAATTTTGTGCTCACTTTAAACCTGTTTGAAAAAGGACAATTGGAATTCCCAATCATAACTTATTCTTGCACTTCTCACACTGTAGAGCAAATGCATTATTAAAGTACTTGGCTTCATTCAAGTCAGTGGTTAAAGATGACTTCTTGTCATCTTAATGAATGTTTAAATTACATCTAATTCGAAAGTTGGCTGAAATACATCGCTTTTAGCGACAAGACTGTCCATTGGTGTACAATAAAGAATAGTCTATCTACATCATACATTATATTAACAAACCTACGAGTACACTAAAAGTGAATCACTAAAATCAAATTCAGTTATATTTTCATACACGTTTTTAATTCGCAGGGGATGTCGCGTTACGGTGAAAACTGTCGCGACAGCGCTTCGTGCAGTTAAACATTTAATAAAATGTACCTCTACACTGTTTTTCCACTTGTAAACATCGGAGCTCAAGTGTCATTCACGATTTCAAATTGAAACTGTGTGTTGACGTATATTTTATGATGATTTTTTTATTGTATTACATTGCTAGTATATTATAGATAGAATCCTTACTAATATTATAAATGTGAAAGTTTGTGAGTATGGATGGATGTTTGTTTGTTACTCTTTCACTTAAAGACTACTAAACGGATCTGGACAAAATTTGCCACAGAGATAGAATGCTCTGGAATACTTTTTACAGCGATAACCGACATCCACGCGGGCGGCGCCGCGGGCAACAACTAGTATTGTATTTATTTTTTTAGAGTGCACGGTTGGCTCAGTGTTTTAAGTGGTTACCTCACCATTTACCACTGCGCGACGTGTTGTGGGTTCGATCTCCACACGGGACAAAAATTGTGTGATCCATGGTTGTTCTGAGGCTGGATGTGCTTAGTGTCCGGTAATTGTATATTAATATTGGTTCAGTGGGTCAGAAGCTACAGTGGACCATCTAATTACATATTTAAATAGAATTAGATTTTGCCCGCGGCTCATCTACATAATTTTTTTTTTTTTAACTTAAGACTATATGCTTGTCTGATGCTATAAGATTATCAAGTTTCATATTGATTAGTCCTTACTACATAGTAAAAATATAACATTGCGCCTTTTTCTCCAATGATATAGGCTGGAGTCTATGTCACCTATGTTTCGTTAGTTACGGCCCAAGGCGAGTGTAATTACATATGGCATAATTTTAGACTCCGTGCTGTTAAATTTGATAATTCGAACTGACACGCTTACACTACATCTGTGCAGAATTGATACTAGGTATAATTACCCAACTTATGTTTGGTCAAACACTATCTCATAGGATACAGGTTTTACCTAGTCTAAGATGCAGGGTTTTTCAGTTATTGTGCATAGATACTTACCTTGAACAATCATAAATTGTATTGTATTATGGATATGTCACCTCATACTTGTGTACCTACGTTATCTATGTAATTTTGGTTCAATAAATAAATAATAATAATATAATTATATTTTCTGGACAACTCACACATCGCTATCTGATCCCAAACTAGGCAGAGCCTGTACTATGGTAACCAGAAAACTGATAAACATACTTATATATTTCTAAATACATACATATTATAGATAAATTACACCCAGACACAGAACAAACATTCGTGCTCATCACACAAAGATTTGTCCTGGGTGGGAATCGAACCCACAACCTCCGGCGTAGTAGTCAGAGTCACTAACCACTAGATCAACAGGCCAGTCAATAATAATAATAATACTAAGGACGAGGCAACCCTATACGCTTCGAGCACGTTAAAATCCGGTCTTGACTGTTAACAGTCATAAGATCATGACAGAGGCCTAAATATGGGCGATTTAAATAACTCTATCGCCACTTATAGCTTCTATAGTTTGGTCACTCACCAAACTATAGAAGCTATAAGTGGTCGGATACCCACTTGATTGATAGTACGTGAAGTAACGACAACCCATTCGTACTCATTGGGTACATATTTACCCAACAACACAACAGCGAACGGTCCATTAATCAATTTTTGCATTTTTAATTCTCCGCTCATTATTTGCCCGTGAATTTCATTTCAGTATTGTTTCACCATTTTAAATGTAAACCGGTCGGCCCCTCCATAACGCACATTTCCAAGTAATTTACAATTTATCATGTTGGCCTGCAAATGAGCAAATATTTTTCGTTTGTTAAGCCACTTGTAATTAATATAATGTTAAATTTTTATTAAACTGCGGCTTGTTTAATAATGGTGAAAGGTTCGACTTTATATTATTAATTAGTGGGCTATTGGTACTTTGTGCATAGGTAAGTATGGTTGCAGTGATTGTGGGAATATCGTTGAATGGGATGATCTCTGTTTGGCTTGTCTAGTAATTAGTGACTGTGACTGCTAAGCCGAAGTTTCGTTTTATCTAAGAAAAAACTTTAGGTGATAAGCACGTTTTTTTTCTTCTTTTCCCAAGAAAGAAAAAATGCATGAAACACTTATGGACGTCAAAAATCAAAATGAAGTCCCGAATTGGCCAGAAACAGAAAAAGTATGTGTAAATTCGTCACAGTTTTAGACAAATTTACACATACTTTTGGTAAATTATGGCAAATTTACTTTGTGACTATCTCTGGGTTTTAATTACCAGAGTATAGTATTTACCATTTATAAATTACAGTTTGTGGTAAGTAGCAAAGAGCAATGAAACCAACACAACATACAAAAATGAAAAGTAATAAAATATATATTTTTTATTTTAAATTAGGAAACAAAAAATCAATGCAATGTTTGGAATCAGATGACCATCCGGAAGTTGTCCCAAGATATTATTTTAAGATATTCTTAAAGCTAATAAAAAAGGTATCTAGTTATTTTTATACGACACCACAATCTGTATCCGCAAACAATAAATGTACCAAGTGTTAATTAGTTTACAGTCCGTGACAATTCAAAAGTTGTTAATTTCGCTCGTCCACCAAATGGCCGTAGGGCAAAACGTCCGCCGGCGAATATAACATTTCATTAAAAGCTGACTGTAATTACGACAATACGTGTACTCTTGCAACATATGTTTGTGGGACTATACACGATAGTATTGGACGTTTTATATTTATATACGAGTATTACTAGCGATGCGTCTCGACTTTGCACTCATGGACATTTATTTTCTTGTCGTTAAGTCAATTTTTTTCTTTTTTAAATAAAATAAATATACATATGTTATGTACTTGCTGATAATTTAGCTTTATTGAAAGATTTTTTTAAATCAGACCAACAGTTCTTGAGTTTATTTATTACAAATATACAAAAATATAAATGGCCAAGCCACACATTGACTATGGTGTGGTTAGTACTAGATTCACGCAGAACGCTTTTACGATATGACGTGAGTTGAAGATAGTTAATTTTTTCAGAATTTGGACTTTCTAGTAGTATCCAGGCCGATTCTCAGGGTACAAAAATACGACGAAACACTTCGAGAAAAGGTGAGTACTGCACTACTAATGTCTCGTCTCAGATTGTATATCATGCAGCGTGATAATTAAAATGTTCAACACCTAGTGTAAGCTCTAGTCTAGTTTAATTGGACCCTCTTTTTTAAGGGGGACACGTTCAATTGGACTGTAAAGAAACCTATATAATACTTGATATCATTCACACAATCTAAACAAACATACAAAACAAAAACCAAAGAACTGCTTGTTTTACAGTGCGATTGCATTACTTTTTGCTTTAGATTAATAGCATCAATCGTCAAATCGGCCATTCAACACGCTCAACCGTTTCAGTAGACCATTAAGCAGTAGTGAAGGGAACAGCATGGATCGCGTGTTCCACGTATATTAGGTGTCATAACATTGCAACCGGCTGCAACCTTCAACCTCATACTTGGATTACGATAAGCTGGAATAGCCTTTGAAACTGTTCCTTTTTTAAGGAAATTAAGATTTATGATATTTAGGTTACTGGTATTGTAGATAGCAGTTGTTTTAATTGCAGTTATTGCGTGTGAACGTCAAAATATTTAGTGTACTTACATGGTGAGGTAGAAAATGCGGTTAATTAAAACTTATTTCTGTATTTTTTTGAAAAGATTAAATAAAAGTAAATCTCTATCAAAACATATAAAAGAACGAAGGTAAAAATTTATTTTATAAGATATTTATATGAATAATTACTAAATTAAAATAAACTTATCCTAAACTAAAACATGAATAATGATAGGATTTACGATATGCGTGCCAAATAAATGAAAATTAATTAAAATTGTAAGACCAAGTAATGCGCAAATACAAGAATCCATTCCAGCCATTTTTAACACTCTTTTATTTGCATGAATATGTTTTGTTTACTTTAAATAATAACGATAAAATTATTCAAAATATATTCGCACCGGTTAGGTTTTGTCCCTAGCACTGACCGCTCATGGACTTTGATTTGGACTTTGGTTACCACTAATTATTGTATTTGTTATAAAAAATCAAAGAGCAGATTATTTTACATTTTTTAAATCGTAACTAAGTACTTACAAATATACAACAAATATTGCACTTTTTATATAAATAAAAATGTTACTCTCCCAAATGTATATGTACGAGCATAACTTCTGATCGACTGTACCAAATTAGATCATTCTTATTTTTTTTGCTATTGTCAGGACAAGGTTTGTATAGAAGAAAATTAAAAGAAAATATTCACAAAAAAATGGCGGTACAAAATTTGCCGGGTTAGCTAGTAACATATAAATAAAACGCCTATCCAACGTTGTCATATTCAAGTAGTAGATGCAATGTACAGGGTGCCATTTCGCTCCGAGATCGCAACGATAACGCGCCGCCATGCAACAAAGCCTCGCTAAACACCGTAAACTTGTGAATTATTAATCTCCTTATCGAGTACTAAACATGGCCAACTTCATGAAAAATTTAATAAATCGCCCTTTAGATTTATTGCGGCATATTTCATGCAATGGCCGAGCTATGAACTAATGTTGATAAAGCTTGAATGTGAATGCTTAACGTTGCTTTAATAGTTGATAAACGAACGGCTTGACGTTTGTGATTAATTTTGTGGATTCATTTGCTTTTGTTTTATGAGAATGGCAGTTCAAGTGGTTTTAAAGTTAAAGCAGATTGTTGTTTCATGGATGTACGAGTACTATCGATAAATTTGGTGCTTGATCAATAATGGAATATTATTGATTAATTAAATACTGCTGTGAAAATATTTTGCGTGCAGTGAATATCTTTTGACTGTGATGATGATAATGATGAAATAAATACTACTTATACAGTAATGTGTAATAGCTCAAGATTGTTAAGTAGTCTCTGTGTTTTTTTTATACTACCAAGGTGGTAAACATACATACGGCCCGCCTAATGGTAAGCAGTTACCGTAGCCTATGGACGTTTGCAACACCAGGGATGTCACTCACGCGTTGCCGACCCTTTAAAAACTTCTTTCTTAAAGTGCCCCATGCTATAGTCTCTTGTTTAAGTAAAGTCGTCCTAAGATATAAATTCTTTATTCATATAAACAGTTAAACATTTCTTTAGACATAACGGAATTAAAACTGACTAAATCTCTGTACATAAATCTTCCTAAAATATTATCTGTGGCAACCCTTTACTCGAACACGAAGGAGGGAAGCAAAAAGCAAGGAGCAGAGCCGGAGTACCTAGCGAACAAATTCGCTAATTTTATCTACAAAGCTGAATAAAGATATATTAGTGGTCCGAACAAAGATAAAGGAATAAATTGTGGACGCGATAAATCAGTAAAGGATGGTTTTAATTACACGTCCGGTGGAACCACTCCTCGTTGAGTTTGGTACACAATGGAGTTTGTTCTATGCACTTTAAAATAGAATAATCTAATATGAAAAAAAAAAGTTTTAGTGATTTATTTTTCAGAGTTTCTCTTTGTTTGAAATATGATAGTTTTCTGTGTCCATCCAGGGTATTATGACTAAATTAAAAGAAAAAAATGAGGAGATTTTATCGTCCTTGTGGACTTGTTCATATTGATATTTGTACAAGTGAACTAAAAAGTAAACTTGTCTGAAACTCCTGACTCCGCCAACAGGATAAGTGGACAGAATGGAGCTGTCTCTCCCAGGGGCGACAGCGTTGTAGACAAGAAGAGCGATCGGGCTAAACTTACTAGTCACATAATCTAATTTAATACAGCATCGCCATAATATTTTCGGTCACTCGCCTGAGTCACAGATGACCGAAAATATCTTATAAGATTTCGGACGTTTTGATACTTACTTTACGTATTTATTTGGCGTTTTTCGAGCTAACAGAATCCAATAAGTCTCAATTCTTATCTAGCACTTTCCATATTTACAGTAAGAAACGCTTATATCAACACTTCACGTGACCATAAAGCTGATATATTTTTAGCTCCAACAATAAGCGTTGCCATGCAACGTGACCAACGTGGCAGTCCTTTAATCACGTTTCCAGTAGTCAGCGTTGCGGTGAATTTTATGATGCCTTTTTTGAAGGGGCCCTATTCTTATATGTATTTGTCTAATTGTACGGGACGTTTTTAAGTCTTGTTAATATGTTTTATTATATTATAGTCTATTCAGTTGGGTGATATTGTTTCCCTATATTATAAATTCAAAAGAAAATTAAAAAGACGGTACCTATAAAACAGAATCAAAATAGACCTTATGTTATTTTTAGAAAGTAGACTTTTTGGCCTTCAAGCCTTACGAAGTAAGAAAAGAAGAAAACTTTTAATCAATGAGCTAAATAAATGAAAAGAAAAAAAAGGTTTTACAAGAAATACTGAATGTGTCGCCATCCTTAAGAAGGGTTTCACAATTGCCACGAAGCAAAATGTAAATAAAGTTAATTATTGCTAGTTAAGTGATTTCAGACTTACTTAAATACATTGTGGAGTAGGATAATTTATTTTGTTAGTACATGTTTATTTTAAAATTCACGGAACTCGGGTGGTTTTATAAATTTTGAAAAGAAAATTCGTAGGGGAGACACAACAGCAAAAGTTATGTAGCCATTGTGCATTTGTATACAGAGCTTGTTTCATAGTACAGGAGTTTAAAACTCTTTGTAATATATGTACTTACTTACTTACCCTAGTTTAAGCGACAGTTCATCATTTAACAACTCAATTTTGAAAAATATACATTTATTTCATAAGATATTTTAAGAAAAGTTATTAAAATAAAAGTAACTTAACCTAAACTACTTACTTAATCAGATATTGTATTTAAAGGTAATATCTGATTGAGGTCGCAGTTTTGAGAAAAGCTGCCCAAAAGACTGGCCACATTGCACATCTAGCATGGCAATGTGGCTAGTCTTTTGGACACCTTTAATAAATGTAAAGTAATAATAAGTTGACCGAAGTAAAAGCCATTATTTTGTAAATAATTTACAGTATGCAACTATGTGGCGGAAAACAATTTTTATGACATTTTTGGTATATTGCACTGCCTCGTTAGTCTGGAAGAAAAGTGCAACTGCTGAACATGAGATCCCGGGTCCGACTTCCGAATCAGGCCACAAAATAGGGTATTTCTGTCAAAAATTCAAAATAGATAACCGAATTAGAAAATTGGCGATGTTTACAAACGATCAATATGTGTGAGCTTAAACGTTAACAGCTGCCATAACGAGGTGTATAAAGCTAATTAAAAAATGTAACTTTGTGTTAATTTTCCAACCAATAAAGAGAGCATAAAGCCCCCAACCTTAAAAAGCAAAGAAGACACCCTAATGCACATAAAAAAATATCCACAAGGCAAAGTGGTCGGATTACACGCGTCGTCTGTTCGAAACCTCGCTTTGATTCGTTCATAGACGAGTGTTATTTTAATTATAAACATTATTTACCTTAATTAGAGTTTTTGCACACTCTGGAGTTCAACCGGCGACAAATTGGCGGCCCACTTTGAATGCGCCATAATTAGGATGCAGTTTTAGCACACAAGCTCTCGAGAGCTTATGTGTTTGCTAAACTGTATGTCGATGGGGCTGGAGTTAAAAGCCCTTACTCTGGCAATTAATTCGTTGGGATATAAATGAAACTCGCTGCGACTATGAATTGATGACGAAAGTTTAGGATCCGAGGGGAATGTGTCTTTGTGTATATTTAGATTATAGACAGATATATGAGAACCTTTTTTTTACTATTTTTATACTAAGCGAATCCTTCCAAGTTAATTTTAGTCTCAGCGGCTAATTTCTATAGAGACTAGCCGTTGTGGTGTGGGAAATATTATAGTACACAAATGTGTGCACAATCACAAGTGCATTCTTTTAAGACCTGTGACCCTGTGTTTGCGCACTATAATATCTCCCGCGCATATGACTAATCTCCGTCTAGATTGGCCACTGTGACCGCATTAAAAATATAGTAACCGACTTCAAAAACGAGGAGGTTAACAATTTGAGTGTTTTTTTAAATGTTTGTTATCGCAGAACTCCGTCATTTATGGACCGATTTAAAATTTGATTTTTTTTGTCTGAGAGGACATACTTCCAGTTTGTCCCATTTTTATCAAAAGAAAGTTCTCATGATGGGATCCATTCTATTTTGGTTAAAATAATTTTACCTACCAAGTGCTGTGAAAACCTTGGTGGAGGGCTATGTCCAGCAGTGGACCTCTTTTGGCTAAGATGGATGGATGGAATACCTACCCATACGAAATAAAAAGAATCTCTTAGGAGAACAATATTCATTATTATTAGGTACTTTTAACCAAAATTACATATATCACTGAAAAAATTTGTATTATTCGAATAAGCCTAAATTAACCATAGCTTTATTAAGTGTCTCATATTACATGAAATGATGAACTATTGAAGGCAATTTCCAATAAAACATTGAAAACTGTATCATGTAGTTTATTGTTTATATTACCGTGTTCTGATAATGATGTCCGACGTAGCCCAACGGTATTTGATGACTGATTAATTAGTGCTAAATTAACGTTTTCAACAATGATGATTAAACAACGCTGAGGGCTGGCCTCGATGGAAACAGGTTTGTGTCGAAACAGCACACAATAATGAAAAATAAATTTAAGAATAAACTAAAAAAAACATTTCATAGATATCCTGCCATAATAATTACATACTACTTATGTAAGTTCCTATACCAAGATTCTAAATTTAAGTACTCCATAGAAGCAATTATGTTATTCGATTTTTTATAAAACATGTGTTGTATATAATATTCTGATCCCACAGACAAACTGTCTGTACAGTTTTGTGGGATATATCGATGGTCTAGTAGACAAAATATGTGCTAATTACAAAATATTGAAAATTTCATATTTGAATGCCAAATGTATTCAATAAGCATGCTCATACATTTCGCACATTTGTCTTCTAGACCATCGATATGTCCCACAAAACTGTACAGACAGTTTATCTGTGGGATAAGAATATTATATATATTTTTTATAAAAAATCTTAGTATCACATAAGCATACCATGTACCTGGTACTCAATAAATAATAATAATAAATTGGTAGGTACTATGAACCGCGGTGGAGATATTCAGATAAGTGGGACCTCTTAGCGTCTTAATTAGACCAATTCTAGAATAATTATTTGACTGTAAATAATTTAGTTATTACGATGGTTGTATTATCTGTGGGACGTAGTGATTGCCCGTCATTTACACGTGACAAAGTGTATGAGGAACAAACATATAAAATATGTATGATCTTCTTCTTCCTTCTCTCTTTCTCCAGCTTTCTACTTGGGTGTACTTTGTGTTCGTGATTTTAACATTTATCAAACCTACATAATACGAGTACCTACTTAAGAAATTCAAGTGTGAAAGGCTAGCCGTTATGGTTTTCAAAAATATGTTTAGTATAAAAATCTCAGACTGGCCCGAGTGTACATGCTTAGGTCACAAGTTCGATCCGGATCAGGCCGGATGGTATAAGATTTACAAAGAACATAAACACTAAATCTAGAATCGACGAACCGATGAGTTTTTTTTTTTGAAGAGAGTAAATATTAATAATACTAATACTAATACTTTTTATAGAAAACCGAACTAAAAAATAGAAAATAAATTTTAATAAATTTAAATTAAGAATTTAAAAAAATATTTTATTTAAATAAAAGCGTGAGGTGCTCGGTGTCAATAGTTATAAATATTTTCATTTTAATGATATCTTAAAATCACCCCACGCTTTTTTTTAAATAAAATATTTTTTTAAATTCTTAATTTAAATTTATTAAAATTTATTTTCTATTTTTTAGTTCGGTTTTCTATAAAAAGCGTGTTTTTTAGTTTTTTTAAGCTATTATTTATTTTTTACTTTTTAGTAATAATAATATTATTTATAATTTTATTAAATTAGTGTATTGTCATCGGTCCTCGATAAATCTACAAAGTTTGAACGAAATCTGGCCGTTTAAAGTGGGTCAAAGTCGCGCCCAAAGAAGTCGGTTACAAACATACAAATATACAAACATACTAACATACAAACATACAGGTGAAGCTAATAAAAAGCGTATAAAAAGGTAGCGAAAAAACATGACTGGAATGCAATTGGCATATTTGCATACCCTAATAGCAGACGATGACGTAATACATAATTTACATTATCGTAAAGTTTGTATGGATATATAATCGCAAATTCAGGGAAATAACAAGAGCTGTTAAGCGTCTATAAGCTGCGACCTCGAGAACAAGACATCTTACGCCGATAAGGATGAAGGAGATGGGTCGTGCCCGACCTTATATCGCCACCATTAACTCACCGGAACTACCCAATTGCCAATTTATTGGTACAGGTTATCTTTAACCATTCAAACCTTGCAAGTAACGGGTGGGAATTGTTTATATAACAAGTTTTTTTTTCTATCTTCTTATCGTTTGGTAAGTAGTCAACCTGGTGACGAGAGTTATATAGATTGGCCTCTGTCGTGATCTAACGACTGTTTACTATCGGGACCGACTTTTAGCGTGCTCTCTCGGCAGCACGGAGATGCTCAAATGAAATACAACGATGCGGATACCGACATACGGTCACCCATCTATAGGGTTACCGCGCCCTTGGTTGCTTAACCAGCAAGTGCACCTGAATATGAGCGCTATTTACCTCTTTTGAAAAAAAAGTCGTGATGCTATAATAATATTAAATAATTATAAATTAAATAAAATAAAAAAAATTGAAAGTATTATAGTAGGTATTCCTCTTGGGGAGGGCCTGGAGATCTGTCATACAGGTCTTGAACCTACTACAGACTCCAGCTCTCTTAAGTCCTTGAGCGTTTGGTCCATTCCCAACTTACATCATTCCTCACAAAAAATCTACTCCTAAATCTTTTCCAATCCGGTTTCCGTCCCGCTCACAGTACCGTCACCGCTCTGGTCAATGTTACCGACGATATAAGGTTTGCCATGGAGAGTGGGAATCTTACAGTGCTCTCCTTACTTGATTTCAGCAACGCATTTAACACTGTAGATTTCCATATCTTACTTGGCATTCTTCGCTCTATAAACATATCTCCAGGGGTAATTGATTGGTTTCATAGTTATCTGTTTGGTCGCCGACAACGTATTCGTATAGAAGACTCCTTCTCTTCTTGGTCTAATACTTCTGTTGGTGTACCACAGGGTGGCGTGCTATCTCCATTACTTTTCGCAATTTTTATTAATTCTATATCCAAGCAATTATCATCTTTTTACCACCTTTATGCAGACGACCTCCTAATCTACACACACGCTCCAGCAAACAAGTTGTCGGAAGCTTTCTCCATAATAAATAATGAGTTACTACAAGTGTGTGATTGGAGTAAAAAATTTGGACTTCAAGTTAATCCTGCAAAGACCCAAGTTATTGTTGTTGGCAGCCCCAAGATGATGGCTAAAATTGATTGGCTTCAATTACCCCAGTTAAATTTTAACAATACACCATTAATAATAAGTAATACTGTCAAGAATTTGGGTGTAATTATTGATAAAAACTTGTCTTGGGGTCCCCAGCTTCAGGAAGTCAGTCGAAAACTGTTTGCTTCTGCGGGGTCCTTGCGTAGATTGCGGAACTTTCTTCCAACCGCTACCAAGATTGCGTTAGCTCAATCCCTTCTTCTTCCTATATTATGCCGACTATGCCGACGTCAGCTATCTAGATCTCACCGAGGAACAACTTGATAAACTTGAGCGACTTCAAAATTTTTGTATAAGATTTATATTTGGTTTACGCAAATATGATCACGTATCAGAATACCGAAACATGCTCAAGTGGCTTCCTATTCGCCTTCGTCGGAATACTCATATTCTCTCTTTACTTTATAACATTCTGTTTAATCTTGCCACTCCCACTTATTTAAAGAAACGTTTTCGCTTCTTAAATGGCACACATGTGAGATCTCTGAGGTCGGCGGAAACTTTGAGACTGGAAGAACCAATGCATTCCACAAAATTCTACGACATAACCTTAACTGTGCAGGCCGCCCGGTTGTGGAATGCATTGCCTGTTTCCATTAGGCAGGCAAAGAGTTTAGCTTCTTTTAAAGGTATAAATTACAAACATTACCTTTCTCAGTAGTTTTTGTGTTCTTTACCTTCTTGAGTACTGCATATTTTTAACTTACTGTGTTTGTATATTTTGCATTATATATATATTTATATTATATGTATCGATAAATGTATTTATATAGTTGTATAAAATTTATTTATGTAAGTACTTATGAGTATTAGTATATTAGTTATAGGTAGGTATTAATTACCTATGTAAGTATATATATTTCCATCAACTAGCAACACCAAACTGCTCACTTTATAAACATCTTTAGGTATCTATTCTTTTTGTCCATCCTAAGGTTGCCTGTAAGAAATTGCTTTTAGCGATAAGGCCGCCCATTCTGCATTACCATTTAAGCAAAACTATGTAAGCAATATGTATTTTTGGTGTACAATAAAGAGTTATCTATCTATCTATCTCTCCCAAGGTTACATTTACGACGCCCAATATTTTGATATACATTATTATTGTAACCTTGGAGAGAAATAAAAACATATTTATTATGGTATGCAACAAAACAATAAATATAAATCCACAACTCACTAAAATTAAGACACATAATTATCCACATCAATTAACTGTAGTACATTTTAATTAAGGTGTTAAAAAGGGCCATTATCTCGGTTTATTTGCGTAGAGCGTCGACTTGCCAGGCATAAATCAACATGAGACAATGATAATGCCGCGGAATTAAAAAATACTCGGCGGCGTCGGCGACGGTGCAAGCCCGCACTGAAATAAAGGACTTAGCGCAATCTTTGCGAATGCTTAATGAATTACTTTTGCTAATTTCTCCCTGGGTAACGCATTCAGAAAAGTTTTATGTAAAAAAGAGAATAATTTTGTAAGAAATATACATAAAATTGTTCAGGTTAGTGCTCGATCTACATAGTTAGTTTTGTAAACCGAATTCGGTGTGACTCGGTTCTTTGGTGGTGTCTATAATAACTTATTTAAGTCTCATTTTTTTTAAGGATCAAAACGTTCGTAAAAAAAAAACATAATAAAGCGATGGTGGCTGAGTGGGAAAGTAACCGACTTGCACGCAAGAGGTGTGAATTCGATCCCCGTTGGCAGTGAATTTCACTTTGTGGCATTTATACAAACCTTAGAATCAAACATACTTATATAGATCACAACCAAATAACTACACACAGCGATGTAGTTATGTTCCTGTGTAGTCTATTGCTTATTTAGGGATGCGTTTTTTTAAGTAACGTTTTCCTATCCAAAGTATACTCCATCTTAAAGACCTGGTGTCAAAATAGGGTCGGCAACTCACAAGTGATTCTTCTGGTATTGCAAGTGTCTATAGGCTGCAACAACTGCTAAACATCAGGCGAGCAGTGTGCTTATTTGTCACCTAAGTAGTATTTAAAAAAATGGTTTCTGGTGTCGGTAAATTTCCTCATGATATTATTTTCCACTTCCAGCAGATAAATAGTCTTTTACAAGTCACAATATTATCGTATTAGCCTGCGTTTATTGTTTATCGGTCTGCCATTTTTTTAAATCTTCTGTAATGTTTAGAGAGGCTCTTACTTCTTAGGTTCTGGTATGCAAACCAAACCAATATTGTCAGGTGGTCGGGGGCACTGTCGGAGGCATATAGGTTGGAGTGTGGTGTGAGGCAGGGGGGGCTATCTTCTCCGAGGCTCTTCAACCTATATATCAACGATCTCATAGTCGAGCTCAGTAGCATGCGTGTCGGATGCTCAGTAGGGGGACTTAAAATTAATAATATTAGTTACGCGGACGACATGGTGCTACTGGGGCCGACTGCAAATGCCCTCAAACAAATGTTGATGGTGTGTGAGAGCTATGCTGCCTCCCATGGGCTAGTCTATAATGTGAAGAAAAGTGAGTACATGATTTTTAAGGCCGTTGGTAAATGTCCAGAACAAATACTACCCATAAGTCTAAATGGGTCTAGTCTCAAGAGGGTAAACCAATTTAAATACCTGGGACATATATTAACCGACGACCTTAAAGATGATGCCGACGTGGAAAGGGAACGTAGGGCTCTGGCGGTCCGTGGTAATATGCTGATTCGCAGGTTCTCCCGGTGTATAGACCAAGTCAAAATTACACTTTTCAAAGCGTACTGCCAGGGTATGTACACCGGCAGCCTGTGGATGGCGTGTACCAAAAGATCGCTGGATACCCTGCGTATCCAATATAATAATATTTTCAGGATGATGTTGGGACTCCCTCGCTTTTGTAGTGCGTCAGAGATGTTTACGCGGAATGAGGTAGACGGCTTTCAAGCCATTATACGTAAAAAGGTCGCATCTCTGATGACAAGGATAAGGGGGAGTAACAATAGCATCCTGATAATAGTTGCCGAGGACTTACATGCACCGTGCGTGGGGCATTTCGTGCGGACTATGATCAGATAATAGTCTGGTCGCGGGATGGCTCACCCACGGGCATGAAGCCATTTAAAGTGTGTTTTAATTTTTTATTTTTATTTTTGTGATTTTATTAATTAAAATATTATAAAACTAACATAGCTCATAAGAATTGTAACTAACACCAAGGATCTCTGTTGTCTTAATAAATTATTAAATTAATTAATGATATTCTTACAAGCAAGCAATTCCGATTAGGGTAGGACTTTCGACTTATAAAAGACCACAGTCCGTATGCCTGTTTGCCACCTGTGTAGTACCTTTATAAAAAGCTTGACAAGGTATAAAAGAGATATATTTCGTTTATTTTTGATTTTTAAATACATCCCTGTGTTGAAAAATAAAGTAACTAAGACAATATTATGATATATAAAGAGGAAGTGCGCCCTCTGCCTACATTTTAATTAATCATTGCTGATTAAACGTGAAATACGGGCCTGATAACCGCGCGAAAAGAAAAAACGCAACCAACTGCATTAATAAGTAGTCATCCATTTTGTTTAGTCTTGCCTTTTAAATAAGACTTTTGTGTTTAATTAATTTTCACGAACATGAAGTCACGTAAATTTAAAATTTCCATACCAAAGACAAAGATTAAATTCTCCGGTCATGAGTAGTGCCATTGCTGGCCGATTGCACTACGACAATGAAGGAATACTGCGCAAATCTGTGCAAGGTGTGCGAAAGTGCACATCTGTGTTTACGCACACACTTATGCAGTATAATATATCTTGCACAGTTGGTAAATCTCCGCAAAACTCATCCGCCGTTACAGAAATGAGTCTGAAGTTACTATTATGGAGATTGAAACCTGTATTTTAATTGCACGGAATAATGACTGGCCTGTTGGTCTAGTGGTTAGTGACTCTGACTGCTATGTCGGAGGTCGTGGGTTCGATTCCCATGAGTTTTGATTGTGTGATGAGCACGAATGTTTGTTCTGTGTCTGGGTGTAATTTATCTGTAATATGTATGTATTTAGAAATATATAAGTATGTTTATCAGTTGTCTGATTGCCATAGTGCA
This sequence comes from Trisateles emortualis, assembly GCA_947095525.1. Taxonomy (NCBI): domain Eukaryota; kingdom Metazoa; phylum Arthropoda; class Insecta; order Lepidoptera; family Erebidae; genus Trisateles; species Trisateles emortualis. Next base: position 6,891,008 of record OX352736.1, on the reverse strand, counting down.
GGCTCTGTCTAGTTTGGGATCAGATAGCGATGTGTAAATTGTCCGGAAAATATTATTATTATTATTAATGTGCAATTGTGCAAACTGAGTAGGGTGAGTTCACACATACCTTAGGGAGCCTAGACAAATGACCTACACAAATACGGTAGTAGAAGAGATTAGTAAAAACAATGTATGAGATTTGATAAGTCTACGACATTAAGTTGTAAACGAATGTCAAATCCCATACATTGTTTTTACTATTCTATTCTACTACCATTTGTGCTACTTGCCTAGAGGAGCAGGTCAGCTACACATAGAGTATTCAGTTTAAGTGAAAGAAACAATAGCGCTATACGAGTAGCTAGGAGAGAGTTCCCTTAATTTAAATAAAAGGACTTTTCAATGAATTATTTTAAGGTTTAGTTAAAAATAACTCCCGCTCTAAGGAACTACGAATGAACACACAATTAACGGACACAAAGTAACATTCAGATTTTGTTTCTTCTTTTTTGTGGATCACACAATGTCTTGTACCGTGTGAGCATCAAACCCACAACATCCTTCCAATAGTAAATGTTGAGTTACCGACTTAAATAAACCATCAGTGAAGACAATCTAAAATGGTTGACCTTTTATATCAGATATAAAAGGTCACACCTCTAGTAGGGTGTCCTATTCTTTTAGTTTTGCAAAATAGAAAATTTTCGTTCCCCAGTTGGGCTTGCTTGCTAGTAAGCAAGCAAGCCCAACTGGGGAACGAAAACATTGTGAGGAAACCACATGTCTTAAATAAATTCTAAAGATATGTCTGATTCACCAACCCGTATTAGGCCAGCTCTCTCTCTTTTGATCGAGGAGAGGAGACCCGTTTGTTATATGTATTATTATTGTTTTGCAAAATTAATAAGGCAGTTCCAATTAACTAAATTTGGTTTAGCTCCAAGTTGGTCCCAAATTAAATTCATTGTCTTCGGACAATCTTGGGCTTCTTGGAGGTACACCAAGAAATTCCTCAAACCAAACAATTTCTTCCCTGGAGGGGTGACGACACGCTAATCTAACATAGCTACTTTCATGATCATCTCAGCGGATAGATGTCCATGCCTGTCTAACATAGGATTTCCGCAGCGATTTTCTTTAAATTATGGTAACTGTAGCCTTTAGGTAATAGATATTGCCTATAACAGGCAAAATTGAAAGCTCCGTGCTGCTACTGAGTGTTTGAAAAAAAAAAGAAAAAAATTGTCCTTTGGCCAGTTTTTGATGTACCTCGAGTACAGTCAGTACGCAAGTCACCAGTCTAGTAAATGTCAGTATAGCCACAAAGCTACTCTATGGATATGACGTGACAGCCATCAACAGTATCATCGCGGACGACGCTTCGCTGCCGACTGAAGTGTCAGCCGGTGGGCGGGGCACTCTAGTGGGCGTATAACCGCCCACGCAAAAGCTCCGCCTACCCGCCAACCCGCCTCCCTTACCAAAAAACCGAGACAGGTGGGCGGACTGAGCTGAAGTATCGTCGTTAAGGATACTTTATCAAGTAATTTGTTACCATCGATGCGAATTTAAAATTTATTTGTCTAGCCTAAGTTTTCGAATGGAATAAGTACGGGTGTTTATTTTGGATAGGCTTAATTATAATTTAATTTAATACTTTAATCACAATATTGGACAAAGGTGAGCTTAATGCCATAGGAATTATCTACATTGTGTGCGCAATTAAATAAATCTTTAGATAAATTCTATTATGTATTTACAGATGTTCAGGATAAAAAATTGAACATATGATGCTGATCAGGCTAGCTTTATCGACGACGACCAGGTCAATATATTGTACAAATTAATACATACATACATATATAGATTAATACTTATTCACCTTTACCTTTAGAAAACCAGTCAAATGACTACACAGTGATTGATGTACTTGTGCATAAGCACAAATCTCCAATTCACAAATCCTAGTATAAATTGTAGAGTCAGCATCACGCGAGTAATACCTAAGGTATTGGAAACGACCATAGTCTATGGTAACTGCGTACCATCATTCGATTCGTATGCTTATTCACCACCTTAATAAAAAGTGTTGTATAAAGTCACAATATTTACGTCACATTGGGAATTTAAACGAGTTCTGGAAGTTAATTACTTGGGTTATTTTTAGCAAGTCTTGGTAACAAGAAATGGTTTTCCTGATCAGTGCTGCCATATAAAAGACGAATACTGTAAAACTTTAGCGCCAAAACAAATTAGCCTTGTTGACGCAAATGTTTGTCGAACATGCGTACCTACGTAGGTACTAAAAGTACTGAGTTTATACAAACAAATTATAAGTAGGTCAGTTATTTTTGTTAAATTATTTATTTATAGGCAGAGCAATGGTTACTCAGTGCTAAAATAATACATGTGATGTGAGTTCAATCTCCAAGTCCGTGTGTTCTTAATCCGTCATATAATTATGTATTCTTAATCCGTCAGATTAAGAATACATATGTCACCGCCCCGTTCCAGCCTGAAGGTGTCGTAAGAGTTAACTAAGGAAGTAAGTCAGGTAGACAATATTTACTGCAAGAGAGGGAAAACTCGAAACAAAACCCAATATCAAGCCGTCTGCCCAGCGTGGTATATTAGGCTAATATCTCTCCAAATGTATGGAGGCGACCCGTCCAGCAGTGGGACGTTTATGGGTTGAGACGACGAGTTAAATCACCACCGGTAATGTGAATTTTACACACAAATTACAAGTTAGGTCAGTTATTTTTGTTAAATTATTTATTTATAAGCAGAGCGATGGTAACTCAGTGGGAAAATAACCGACTTGTACATATTGTGTGAGTTCAATCACCAAGTGTTTAGTGGGATTAAGAATACATAAGTCACCACCCCGTTCCATCCCGAGGGTGTCGTAAGAGTCGACAAAGTAAGTCAGGCAGACAATATTCACTGCAAGACAGGAAAAACTCGAAACAATACCCTATATAAAGCCGTTTAGCCAGCGTAGTATATTAGGCCAATATCCCTTCAAATGTATGGAGGAAAGTGTTATGTGTTGAGACGACAAGTTCAATCACAACCGGTAGTGTAAATTTCACTTTACAGAAATAGCAGGACACAGGTCCTGCTATTTTATGGGTTACACACAGAAATAGCAGGACCTGTGTCCTGCTATTTCTGTGTGTAACCCATATGTGTTCCACTGCGTGGGACAGGCCTAGCAGTGGGACACATATGGGTTGCTATTATTATTACTTATTTTTTATAGATATCACCAAGTCTCCAATCCACCTTGTTGGCCACAATACAAAATTATAAATACCTACCTCATTTTAACAATATTTTCCGAATCAAGATTATTAAATGCACGATTAGCAAATATTTAAAATGTTAACCCCTTTCCTTTTACAGAAATTACTTAGTATCATTTAAATTGAATTTTCAAAATATTTCTACAGAAGAATTCTTGAAAACATAGCCCAAGAAGTAATTTGTAGAATGTTAAACATCTTAAAGAGTTAACAAAGCGTTACAGCGCGTCTATGACAGGAATGTCTTTGTGAAAATAGTCTACATAGACGTGCCTCATCAAATAACTGCTTCTACTACCAGTAGGGTGTCGCGGCAGTTTCAGGGTTCACAATATTCGTAAGTATAATATCAGTCCAGGCATTTGTGAATTAATATAATAATGGGTACATTAATTTAGATTGCTAAAGCAAATACGATATTATATTATTAATATTATATTGTTATACCTAAAATAATGCTTTGTTGAATGTCTTTTTATGATGTCATTATCATCAATTTCAGCCGAAAGACATCAAAGTATTTAAATATATGTAGATCCTTTGCCACTAGATTGACATTTTGCGCCAGTTATAGATACTTAGGTATATATAACAGGAGATGAGTAACATGATAGGAAATCGACATCAGCTCTTCGCAGTCCACTGCTGGACATAGGCCTCTCTAACATCACGCCACTTGGCACGATCCTTGACTTATCGCAATATTAAGAAAAACACAATACATTAATATATCAATATTCATTTATTTGGTCAAAAAACATCAACTGTAGGTATATACTCAATATAAAGTTGATGCATGCAGGATTACAGAGATATGGTGTTATTCAAAATGTCATGGCGTGCAAATATTTACCAAATTTACAGTAATCGAGTTTAGTTTTTTTTTTGATAAATGTAATAATAAAAATATAATGTCAAAATTATTATGGACACATTGTCCATTTCTTAAGAATAAAATTAATATAATGTCCATAATAATATAACTCAATAGGAATACAATGTAAAATGATATAATAATAATCAAATGAATAAAAAAGAATCGAATTGTCCAATAATAAAAAATAAAAGAATTTCCGTTTCAAATTAATATTGCTTCCCTTAGTAACATACATAATATAGATATATTTTTGTTAAATTGAACGGGGTCCTAACTTTACTTTATAACCACTATCATAAGCATAATATTATTATAGCTGGAGATTTTAATATTAATATTTTAAATAAGAATAAATTAACAACAGAATTTGAATGCTTACTACTGAATTATAATTTAAAATTACAATTAAAAGAACCTACCAGATATGTAAGTAAAACATGTATTGATAATTTTGCCCATAACTTTGGAAAATAATTTAACAAAAAAAAACCGACTTCAGTACGGCAAGTTGTAAAATTTTCAAATATTTGTTTGTTACAATCGAATAAAATCGACTGAGCGTCGGGCTGAACACAGGTCAAGTGGGTATTAAAAGCAATATTTAATCAGTGCAATCCGCGCTCAATTCATTCACGTCATTATTTCTTATTAATAGTTGCTTAGCAACAATAACCGAAACTTATCTAATCGCCATCAGTAAAATACTTATTATTGAAAAGTTCAGATGGCCATCTATGGTCTTCTTTATCAGTTTTACTTCACCAAATTACACTTTCTGAATGCAAATGATTGATTAGTTGTTAAAAATATTGAAATCGCTATATGTGTGCCTATAACTTTTGAGGAGTTCCCTCAATTCCTCATGGATCCCATCATCAGAACTTTCTTTTGATGATAATGGGACCAAACTTGAAGTATGCCCAGTCAGACCACACCGCACAGATGTCAAGTAAGAAAAGTATGTATAATTAAGTACTAGAAAATCAGACGACGGGATTTCTGTATGGAAAATCTGGCAAAATTTAAATACTATATTGGCCAAATGATATTTGCAGATATGTACAGTACTTGTGACCCAAACATGACTTATAATATTTTCTTTGATACATTTAAGTTATTTAATGACCTTTGTATTCCTCATAGATCTATAACTGGTGTACAATAAAGAGTTTTCTATTCTATTCTATTCTATAACCATACACAACCACAAGAAACCCAAGTGGGTTTCACGGGGTATTAAGACTTGTAGCGCTAACATTAACATTTTAACTCTTCCATTATTCTATTTATGAGGTCTCAATATTTGTTAAGGTCAACCAAAACTTATTTACATTAGCACCAGAAGTCAGTAATAGGCGACAACGTGACCCATTTCGCTTCTGTATGCGACGTACCTATACCATTTTAGTGCACAAAAGTGTTTTTCACATGGCTCCTGTAATCTTCAATAAATTACCCAAAGAAATAAAGGCTATGAATAAAGTTTTATTTAATAAAAACCTAAAGCGCGTTTTAGTTAACAAATGTTATTACAACTTGAACGACTATTTAAACGATAATATCTCCAAACTTGAGACCTCATAATAAATCAATTAATTTAAATAAACATGTATCTTTGAAATAATTAATCTGAATTGTAATAATTGACAAAACATGACTTTGAAATAATTTCAACATTATTAACATTAAATAAATAATCTATACTATGGTAAATTTAAGAAACACATTGCATTAATTTAATATCTTTAAATACATTTTTATCTAATTTTATATGTATATTTCAATGACAGTTTTGATTTTTACTACCCATTATTGTATACATTTTGCATGCCTTACTTATGCATAGAATCACTTGAAACATGTACATGTTAATAACACCTTTGATTGTAACAGTGTTTCTTGCAGAAAATAAATGATTTGATTTGATTTGATGCAATCAGAAAACGAAAGTCAAGTCAGATATAATATTATAGTAGGCTTTTACGGTTTTTAATTTATTCTTAAATACATGTTTATTAGGCTCTTTCCATTCTTTTAATAATAAATTTTGGTTCTATGCAAAACGCACAGACACTCACTTCAAATCTCTATTGACAAATACCTGAGTTTCGTATAGACATTCTTCTCTTCTAATTAGATTCAGGCGTACTCTTACCATAAGACAACAAAATATTTAACCCTTACTAAGAATTAATTCACCCGAGTTCTTTGATGTAACTGACATCAAATATTTTAGTCATTTTATATGTTGTGTTTTGTATTCCTGTCTGAGGGGCTCATATCAAAGTATTAACCGCGCAGATCGAGAGTTATGCAAGCTTGCAAAGCCTCGGCGGTCAGCCCGTAGGTGATCATTTTCTAAAAGCAAGACTCCTACGTGTCCCGGAAGGTACGCATATTTAATCATCGTTCTCTTACTGATTTGGTTGGATTGTCATCTCATCGGACTATGAGAGTGGCGGAATATGAAAAGTCGTGATTTTAGCATTTTGTATAAGGAAGCCACATAACAAACATATGTCAAACACTAGTTTGACATATGTTTGTTATGTGTCTTTACAAAAAAAAATGACGATTTTGAAAAATTACGCATAAAAAAAAACCTATTTTGTGTTCGCATATATATGTATGTCATTTAAAAAAAGTATTTACCTTGAAAAGATGAGTGTAGAAAATATTGAATATATATCGCCCTATTTTTAGAATCCCTATAAAAAGATGAGTATTATAAGTATGATTGCTAGCTATATGTGTGTGTGCATCTGTCTGTGGCACCATAGTTCTTAAACAGATGAATCGATTCGTATGCGGTTTTTTTTATTTGTCTGGAGTTTTTAATAACGACTCCTTTTCTTTGCATAAAAAATAACTAGTGCACTAGCGTGTCTCTGTAAAGCAGGCTGTACTAACATTCAATACACAAGTACAAAATACACCCAGACTCGGAAAAATAATTTCTGGATTACACGAATATTATAAAACCTTCTCGCAAGAAACTCAATATAAGGGCCCTACCTCACTCAGACGCCATGGCGATCTCACCGGCTACGTATCCAAACAATTCATATTGAAATTTGTGGCAGTTAACTCACTTGATGACGAATTGGCAACGTCGCTAATTTGGAAGCGTAGCCACGACCAACGGGTCACTTTGTGAAGTCTGGATATCTGGCACGGTGGCGACGTCATCAATAAAATGTACACGAGCAAGCTGCGTCTCACTCACTCAGTGGTCAACCGGCCGCCAAGACGGACGTGTTTTGTGAAAATAAAGATAACTGACTGACAGATGGTATCCACTGGCTATTCCATTAGGCAACTGAAGGTTACCATTCTTATGTAGCCAGCGACGTCGCTATGGCATCTCGGTAAGGTAGGGCCAAAGCTCAATAGTTTGGCTATATGTCATCACGTAGCAATCAGCGTATCACAGAACCAAATTTAAATAAAATCAGACTAACTGTCGATTAAAATTACTTGGATTTTACTGAAAAGGGGTATCAAATACCGGGCACCTACGAATAAAGCGGGGTACTAGGTAGCCGTCACAACAATTAGTTAAACCGACAGTCAACTGATATATGGGCCAGGCTTATCGTTGCACCTTTAGTGTACATTTTACGTTCTACGAATAGCATCGTGTTGGCAAGAGTAATTTAGATTATTTGTGCATCAAATTATTGAACAATTAACTTAATAAAAAGTATTTATTAAATTCTTAATTCAGTTGCGGTAAAAAAAAGTGACCACTCTTTTTCTTATGATAATTATCGACTCATAATCATCATAATATTGACTGCACAGTTGGTTCATCTCCATTTACCAATGCGCGGCGTAGTGTGGGTTCAATAAATGGTTTTCCCAAATTCGGGTGTCGTGATGTTGTTTGATAGGTCTCCCGCGACACAGGTTTCGCTCCCTAGTGCGGAAGTTGTCTTTAAAAAAAAACTATTTTGGATGACTGTTCTAAAATTATGTATTTCACCAAAGATCCTAACGAAATGTTAAATTTATTTTATAATAAGATTTATAATGTATTTGATGCTTGTATTCCCCCAAAAAATATTGGTTCTAGATATAGTAAGTACAATTACCCGGTTTGGTATACTTCCGAAATTATCAGAGAGATAAAACTTAAATATTATTTGCATAAGAAATACAAATTAAGTAAATCACAGGGTGATTATATGGCGTTCTCTCAGTGCAGGGCAAGAGTAAAGGCAAAAACATCTCGTGCACTTGTGCAATATCAAGATCGCGTACAAAGGCACCTGGCAACTGATCCTAGAGCGTTCTGGAATTACTTGAGATCGAGAAAGTCCAATTTGAGCAAACCTAAGTTAATAGATGATGATCAGGTTTTATCAGACGATGAATGTGCTAATAAGTTTGCCCGATTCTTTCATTCTGTTTACAACTCAGAATCTGCCGCGCTAGATGTGGAGGCAGTGAGCGCGACAGCGGTGCCGGGAGCTTGGGCGCACCTCGCACCCTTGTGCCCCGCTGACGTTCGACGCGCACTTGCTCGCTTGCCACCCAAGCGCTCCGTAGGGCCTGATGGTATACCAGCGTTTATATTCAGAGATAGCTGTAGGGTACTGGTGGAGCCATTACTATATATATTTAATATTTGTATTGAGTCCTCATTTTTTCCTGATTGTTGGAAGCTCACCCGAGTTGTACCGGTGCCGAAGGGTGGTGGAGTTTCAGCACCGAGTGATTACAGACCTGTGGCGGTATTAAGTACTCCTGCCAAGGTGTTCGAGATGGCTATTCACAGTTGCATGTATAATCAGGTAAGTGCTCTGTTGTCCGACGCGCAGCACGGCTTTCGTCCTGGGCCTGGAACAACAGGGAACCTGCTGCATTTGATGACTCACCCAGTGCCTGCGGTGGATGCTGGCTTGCAGGTTGATGTAGCCTACTTTGATTTTAAGAAAGCGTTTGACACTGTCGATAATGACATCTTGCTATTGAAGTTGGCCAACGTGGGCTGCACACCGCGCATGCTGGCATTCTTCGCAAACTACCTGCGGGATAGATGTCAGTACGTGGATTGTGGGGGATGCCTATCCGAACCTTATTTAACACGATCTGGGGTGAGACAAGGGAGTAATTTGGGTAGAGGGCCCAAATTACTCCCTTGACTCACCCCAGATCGTGTCGTAACCTAGGATTTGTATTGCGTCAAGCAAATCAATTCACAAATATTGGAGCGTTAAATGCACTGTACCGAGCTCTCGTGAGGAGTCATTTGGAGGGCAATGCGGTAATATGGTCGCCACATGAATTAAAATATAAATTGATGTTGGAGCGTATCCAGAACAAATATATAAGGTTTTTGTATCCAAAGCAATATGGGGTATACCCAGGCTATCCATTGCTGTATCCGACTATGTTTGTTCTGGGTATGGTGAGTTACACTCAACTTGAGGTGAGAAGGGAAGTAGCACTGGCCACATATGTGTTAAAGGTAGTACGTGGGACTATACACAACGCAGCCATCCTACAGATTGTTAGGCTTTGTGTCCCGAGTGAGTACTTGGGTAGGCGGCGGCGGCCGCCAATACTGGAGGTGCCGCGTGCGCGCACCAACCTGATGCAGTTCGCGCCGCTGACACGTGCGCTGCGTTTGCTTTGTGCGGTGTCTAACCGGGTAGACTTATTTTCGTGCTCACTGAGTGTGTTCACAGAGGCTACTTATAGTTTATTTTGCTAATGTTGTTTTAGTATTAAGATCCTATACTGTTACCACTTGTTGTGTTACCACATAGTAGACTATAAGTATAGCATATATATATATATATTTTTTTGTTATAATATACCCATTGTATTAGGTTATACCTGTAATAATGGCTCTGTATTTGTGTAAATAAATAAATAAATAAAAACAAAAAAAAATGCACCAATTTAAAAAAAAGTACAAAAATCAGAGCTTTTTTACACTAAGTCCTTGAATGTCAAACAAGCATACAGCTTGCCTGGTGGAAAGCAGTTACCATAATCTATTAACGGGTGCAATACTTGGGACATCACTTTCATCTTCCATGTTGCATCAAAATATGCGTAATACTACATTATATATATCTGTGATAGTACCATGTATATTTATTTATAGAATACGTCAATATCGTTTAAACTTAACATGAATTACGGTCAAATTTAGCTGACATATGTATATTTTCTAACTTTTTCATAATATATGAAAAAGCCAGAAATATACTTCCATAATAATATGAATAAATGTATTTAGAGTTTGAATTTCAACCACCGGCTAACTTGTAGCAACAAATAATTCAAACAAAGAGCTAATTTGTCTAATTCAAGAAATAAGTGAATGCTCAGCGAATCGTGTGACGACATTAGCTCTGCGCTGTGCGATAAACAAATTCAAACGGCCCGTCTCACTCGTAATCCATCTGTTGTCCTGAAATTAATTAATGCCCACTTTATACCGAACGCAATACAGACGCTGATAATTATCCAACGCATTCATATAAATTTAATTTTACTCGCATATTTTGAATAATTACTGAAAAATATTTCATTAAATCAGCGCATGAAAACATGAGTAAAATGTTATAATTAACGAATGAACTTTAATTTTACGTTTTAAAGTATTGTTTGTGAGAAATGAAGTATTCATATCATCTTTATATAAATTATATTTTAATAAGCTTTGGATGTTAATAAGGTATACAGTGTCAGTTAAATACATATATTGATACATATGATTTATTTATATAATAAAACTGTTATTACATTATATCTATGTATGTATGTCTGGTAATCTGTGTGACAGGGAAACCTAGTAGAGCCTCCCACAAAGGATTGTTTGTAAAAATGTACCTACCAATGTGTTACTTTTAAGATGCCTTTGTGGAAGAGAAATAAACACATATTATTATGTCTCTCACCCGGGCCTTTGGAAGGCTTACGCGTTACGTAGATCTAACACGCAGTAGCCCTTAGAGAATTTTATTTTAAAATGGGATGAGATGCTTACCATAGTCATGCCACAGCTGCACTATTGCAGTACAGCCATGATTTGCATATGGTAAGTGTAGAGCTATTGCAACATGTATATTCAAGTAATTTTGGGATTGGGTGTTCTGTTGACTGGCTGTCGTCATCTAACGACTGCTAACAGTCGGGACTGACTTTTAACGTATACTTTGAAGCACGGGGCGTTCAGATGAAATACCACTATGCGATCACCCTCTACAGGGTTACCACGCCCTTGGTTGAACCTTATTGTTAATCGATTTTCTTTTTTTTTTGTTTAGTAGCCATTGACGAGCTTTAGATTAATATAATAAAATCGAAACAGTTGGCTTTTACTTGTGTTCTATTTATTTTATCACTTACTTTCGTTATTGGATAATTAAAATGACAATTTCATATGTGACCTTGTAGGTATTATGATAATTTATTAATGACTACTATGTACACACTGCAACGGAGATATGTATACAGGGCCCCTATATGAAGATTAGTGAAAAAAAGTATATATTTCTGTGGAATTTGTTAACAGTGTACAATTAGACTAAACCTATATATAAAATATATTTCACAAATATTCATACATTCGTTTTCCTAAAAAACTAATCTTCATATAGCGGCCCTGTATACATATCTCCGTTGCCGTGTGTACTTAAGCTATGCCAGCATCTGTTATCGTTGATCAGTGCGCTAATTGTGCGTTAATCAGACGTTAATAACCCGGGTGTGGGTACTGACGTCATTATGCGACTACCATCCTTGCAATCAATAATCCACTGTCATGTACAACTTGATCTAATTTGTCTCATGTCTAATTACTGTGAGAGCCGCTATTCATCATACCTTTTGTATTGTTTTAACTATTTTAAAATTATCTGTTAAGAATGTATAAAAAATGACGGAGTTTACAAGTCGTAGTTTACAGTTCTAAGAAAAACAAAGTCGGATTTTACGTTACTTTGTCCACGTTAAATCTGACTTTGTTCCTTTACGAATTACAGTATTTTGATTTTCAGTTATTTAAATTTAATTTATTTGCTTTTTTATTATTTTTTTATTTTTAGTTGAGTATTCAAGATATTTATTTTTTTATATACTTTAGATTCTTAACTATCCCTGTAATTAATTGACATAATCGTCCTGGCTTACTTATTTATATGTGAATTTCATAATTGCATTCTTTGTATCCTAAATGTTTTTTTTTAGTTTGACGAAATTTTATCTTACTAGCCCCTCTAGACAAGTGGCATAAATGGTAATTTATTCGAATAGAATAGAAAGAAAATGTATAAGTAAGCAAATGTTTAGAATTTGCTTTCTATTCCATTCGATTCGGGCTGTGCTTTTGTTTTCCACTGCACATAAACGAGTAATATTAATATCTACTTTATGCATCGTCCTAAACATACCCATACTAACCAATAAACCCGGGTGCATTACAGGGCTGCCTAATACCCGAAACAATTAATTAGCTTGACCCGCGTCGGTAGCCCGCTCGTCATTTGCTGTCAATCGTACCTGATGTCAATCGTGCTTGATTACCGATGTGATTGCGCATTGAACATTCGGTAACGACTGTTTGCATCAAAATGTACAACCAATAGTACCAACAATGATTTGCGTTCTGCTTTGACAATTTGAGTGATTAAGTGAAATTAGAAAAATAGTTAAAAGTAGAGTAACACCGTAGTATGTGTGGTGCATAGTATAAGTACTATGCACTATACTGCTATAGGCGCATAGTAATGCTCTAGAGGTAAGCCTCTAGAGCATTACTATGCGCCTATAGCAGTATGTTATATTATTAACTGCCTAAGTAGCATAGTTGGCCAAAACAATGGCTCACCACCTGTCCTGTCCTTTGTGACCTACCACCTGCACTCTGAGTGACTGTGCAGCTACGGATAACGCCGTAGAGGTGGCAAAATTCGGGGCTTGTACAATCTTATTATTTATCATATCATTGACACGATGAAGAAGTGGCATAGTGGTCGATGTGTGTTTGACTGCTGATCACGAGGTCCTGGGTACGATACCCGGGTTGGGCCAAAAATTAATATTGGGATTTTACATACATATCATCACGCCCGCCTCCCAGTGGGGTAAGCTGAGATTATGGTACGCCAATTGGGTTTTTCTGTCAAGAAATTCACAATAGATGCCTGGAGTTTCGAAATTGGCGGTGTTAAAGCCGTTGGTCCTACGCCTGATCTCTCTCCGGTCGTTTCTACAGAAGTGTTCCTGTGTGTGAGTGCTTCTTAGTGCTAACTTAGGGAAACGTTTTAAAACAAACGTTTTCTTATCCCAGGGTTAACATTACTACCTTTCTGTAAAAAATTGGTCAGCAACACGTAAGTGTTTACGCACCTTTATTATAGCAAGCATCTACATACCTCTCATCTATATTGACGATAAAAAACACACAAAATTTAAAAGCATTGCAGCCTTTTAACCCACGCCAACGTATATTAATCTCTACTTCTTTAATCCTTTAACGCTACCAAAAATATGAACTAGTGAAGCTATAAAAATTGTAATAAAGCTATAACGGAACGAAACGTGCGTATAAACGGGGCATTGGTCGTAAAAGTGTCGAATTGAATGGACGATGCAGTTGGCCGCGCAGCGTTCACACGTGAACAAGACAATAGATTTTCTTTGTATTGTGAACAAATCAAACGGAAAATTATTTACAAGTGCGTACTTCACTTGAAAGAGTACCATTAATAAATTTATAGTATTTGTAAACTACATCATGTTGGTCACTAGTCAAGCGAGCAAGCCCGCCTGGGGATAGACCTAAATCTTACAGAAAACCATAACAAAATAACTACACACAGCGGAGCAGATGAGTGTGTGAGTACAGGTTTCCAGCGCTCATTTAGGGATGCGTTTTTAACTAACGTTTTCCTATATCAGGGATACTCAACCTCAAAACCCTGGTGTTCTAGCTTTTGGGTTGGTCCGTAGGCTATGGTAACTGCTAGCCATCAGGCGAGCCGTATGCTTGTTTGCCACCTAAGCAGTATAAAAATACATCGACAGTTGCTTCCACGCCGAGCGTATTTTGTACCTAACTGAAGACATGAAAACATCTTCCATTATTGCAAATAACTAAATGCTAATGATTTCCAATCCGATCGGGTGCTACTAGAAATAGCTGGTCCATAAATGATGATGATGGCTTTGCTATTCCTTTAATAAACTGAATCTTTTTTTTTATTCATCAACATTGTCTTTTGGGCTTCGCAGGGATATCATTAGCGCGTTGCTGACACAAGTACTTTTAACACCAATAGGGAATAGTTTCCTGACAATTTTTGCTTTTCCGCTGATAAATTAATTTTTTTGACTGTATGTAAATTGTAATGTGTGTTAATTGTAATTTTTGACTGCGCATACTGCTGCCCTACAAAGAGTTGTTCTGAGTGTTGAGTCTGGGTGTAATTTGTGTCCGTTAATTGTATGTTTGTAAAGTTCCCCGCGACACAGCTTGTTCTCTAGTGCGGGAGTTGTCTTTTTTAACAACAACAACAACAAATCATTAAATACCTACGTATAAATTGCAAAAACAGAAATTCACATTGGTACTGCCATCTAGAACCAAACTCACACCTCTCGTGAACAAGTCGGTTACTTTCGTACTCGAATACCACCTCTCTACCTATATTTTATTATACTTAATATTAGTGTAAATAGAATATGGTACGTATGTATGAACGCAGCGTAAAATCAGGTGCGGCTAGGGATCACGTTCGCATTAATAATGATAAATTCACGTCATTAATTCGGCAGGATTAGTCGCGGAGGGCGAGTGTGCGCCACCGATAACCAAATATTAACTCAATTAGTGCAGAGACGCGGGCTCTGCATTCAAATGTCTGCTAATCCTACCCCTTTGGTATCCTAGAACTGACGATGTTATGTGTGGATGGCTAACGAAACGTGGTGGCCTGTTTTGAAACAGTTCGTTTGGTTACACTATTTTGAAAAATAAAAGATGTTTTTTTTTATCCAGCGGGCAATTTGGCCAGTCTTTTGGGTACCTTTCCTCGGAAATGTGACCTTAATCAGATATTTTAGTTATATATGAATTCCTTTAAATACAATATTCTGATTGATTGTAAGTAGTTTAGGTTAAGGTGTATATTTTAAGAAGTATTCTTATTAGAAATATTTTATTTATCTTATAAAATCAATAATATTTTGTACGGCACACCTAAATATGATGTTTAAGATGCACAGCCAACTGTGAACAAACACCGCTAGAGGACTAGCACTCTCACCTCACTTCAAAGAACAATTTTTAACAAAACTTAATAATACTATTTTATAGAATTTAATTCTTATCTGACAAGTACTTTTGAAGTGGAAACTTCTTGAGCGTTGAGCACTTTTTGGGTGAACAAAAATCATGGAACATCGCCACGAAACGCTTTCCATAATCAAAAAATAATAATTTAATAGCTCGATTCGACTCTAAACGCGGATTTTGCCGCGGATAATAGCGATGTAGGTATATGTTTCAGGCGTGATTTTTAAAATTCGTTAACGCATATTTGGGATTGTATTAATTAGAAAATAGAAGAGTACATAGCTCTCGTTAATCTTATAATAACGTGTTACATATCATTTACATATCTCAGACAAAGTGAAGGGTCAGCTAATGACGGTAATCCAATTAATGTTGGTCCGATATGACAAATGCAGGGTTAACTTGACAGATTGCTAATACGCAGCTGACGATGCAAAAGCTAATGTTCGTATGACAGAACATTTAACATGACATGTTTGGATTCTATTTACATACGTTTGTTTTCTGGCTTGGGTTCAATTCCTACCCAGGACAAATATTTGTTTATATTATAAAGAAAGATTAGCTACCTTCATATTGAGCGGCGTTTTGTTCGCATGTTTCTGTGCGTACTAGCTTATTAATTTTAAGTATAAATGCGATAGCTAATTCGGAACGAATATACAGAAATAGATAGTGGTGAATGAAAAGCTACTTAGCTACTGTTAACGGCAACAGTTCCTACATGCTAGGGCATTATCTCACGCACCAGTGCGATATCTACGTCTTGCTTATCATTGAACCTATAGATAATAATTGTTCCGAGATTCCTCCATAACTCAGAGCTTATTGCCAAGTGCAAATTAAAAGACTACTGTCGTCTTTAATTTAAAAAAAAATACGGACACAAAATACACCTTTACTCCGATAAGTCACTTGTGAATTAGCCATCGGACTCGGATTGTTTCGTATCCAAAGTCGAACCTTAAACCGAACAGAGAAATTATAATAAAAATAAAAACGTTTATTTCGGATAATAATATTATACCTACTGTCTTAGTAATAATATCCTTCAAAAGTATAAATAACTGAAAAGCAAAAATGATTAAGGTGATCGCTTAAACCACAAAGAATCATGTGCATTCGAATAATGAACGTACAACCAAGTCAACCTTTTCAACAATAACGTTTCAACATCTCCAGCTTTTCTTCTAAAGTAAACGTACTGAGCCATGAACAAACTTAATCCAGCCCGCGATTCAACCGAATAAGACGTCGCGTCGGTTCAAACAAATTATTTGACATAATATCGTTAATTAGAAACCCTCCTTTGTAACTGAGGGTAGGGTAATTAGGTTCGGATGTTCTGAATGGGCCCTTTTTCTGCTCGTTACGGCTGAAACAAAGGGGGCAAAGAAGTAAACAGACTGTATTCAGACGCGGATTTGCATTAGTGCTCACAATGAAAGAGTTTGACTTTAATTCTGTTACAATGTTGGTTTTGGTTTGTCTATATTTATAATGCCCTATTGTACAATATAGTAAATTAATTAAAATGTCAAGTGTACTTAAAAAGGAAGATCAATTAAAATATCAAATTTCGTAGGTAGTCAAGTGAAAGCTCCGAATTCCATTCTAGGCGTATTGTGCGCACCGTGTCAGATTTGGCAAAGTCAATATTAATACTATGGAGGAGTCTTTAATGCATTAAAATAATACTTTTAATGCATTAAAGGAAAAGGAAGTTTTCCGTGGTCAGCCCGCCTGATGGTAAGGTCGCGCAAAGTGTAATTTAGCTTTTCTGTTAGAAAATTTTCAAAGAATAGTAAAAGTCACCATCGAGGTAAGGAGCTATATTTTGCTTTAGCAGTATCTTATCATAAGGTTATGATAAGAACAGATAAGTACTAGACTGAAAAAATACTAATACAAGCATTTTGGGCAGGGTTACTACGGTTAGTGTACCAGGAATTTAATAATTCACAGTATTTTTTTAAACAAATTTGCCGCCAAATTTAGTATTTAGTAAGAAATTGTCCGCCCCTTAGCAGTGCGCACGGGCCGCTCAAGACGTTTCCCCTCGCGGGTTTAATTGCGACGCCATTGTTCCGACTGATTTGATTCAGTATCTCTCTATAGGGCACAATCATAATAACGAGCTTAGCGGCCTCGACGCACCACTTGCATAACCTCGTATATGATGCAACTATATTTTTAATCGGTTAAAAAATGTTTTTTTTAATTTATTGATAAATTTTAAAATGCAAGTATGTTGGACTAGAAGCAAAGCGGGGCGTTTTATGGTTGGTGGATCACCAACTTTAAAAGGTTTTTTTTCTGTTAGATCTGCAAATAGTATATTATTTGATTAGAACGTATAAATTGTAGTGAAATTAACATTATTCCTACCACCGGGATTTGAAATCACACCTCATGTGTTAAAGTTTATACAAGTCGGTTACCTTCCCACTCTGTCACACTGATATTTTTTTTATTAATGCACTTAGATATAATATTTTCAATCAAATATTATTCGCCGAAAATAAATGATTACACAATCAATGTTACGTACATATGCACCGTGAGCCATGTGTCATGCACACTCTTTCTTGACAATTTCAACAAACAACAACTTGCTCCTAATTGTGTTTGCGATTCCTTTAGAAGGCTCTTTTGACTCGACTCCAATTGTGAAAACTCGTTTTGAAACGACGTTAAATACGACCGAATTTCAGATAATTAACTCAGATTACGGTCTTTCAGCAAATAATTCGCTTTTGTTGCAGAAAATTTGATGAAAAGCGGACCTTGACGTAATGTATGAATCATAGAAATAATAAAATTTAATAAGGTAGAACTACGAGCATTGAAGGTAAACAGTAAAAAATACTTTGAAGATTATTATGCTGTCATTTCTTTTATAAGATATTTACAAGAATAGTTATTAAAAAAAAAGTAACTTAACCTATATAAACTTCCATCTCAGCCATAAGACGTCCACTACTCGACGGCCTATGTCCCCCAAGGTTTTCCACATCATTCGGTCCTGAGCTGACTTAAAAAAAATAAACAATTAGATATTGTATTTAAAGGTAATGTACCTATAAATAAAATATCTGATTGAGGTCGCAGTTCTGAGGAAAGGCGCCAAAAATCTGGCCACATTTTCATGCTGGATCGCACGGTGTTGACCCAAGTAAAGGCCAGCCCTAGGTTCGTGAGGTGACTCGGCTAAACGATTAGATATCTCACGATGCATAGGGCTTTATACCATGTCACATTATTTTATTGTAATTTTAATTTCTTAAATAATGTTTATACATACTAGCTCCACAGTCTAAGGAATTCATTTTTTACACTGTGCTCTCTGAAAATAATATTTCTATATTTATTTTTTATAAAATAAATTCTCTTGTTCATATGAAATATGTATTTGCTTTGAAGTTGGCCTTTTATTTAGCAACGTTAGAAAAAACGTGTGATTCACAAACGGTTGTTCGAGTCTGGATATACTTTCTGGCCGTGAATTGTGTTTGTAAAGTTGGACGCGACCCAGGACTTGTTCCCTAGTGCAACACTAATTGTCAATTAAAAAAAAAAAGAAAATAATGGTACTTTTTCGCATTTACACAGATTTTATTGGTGTACTACAGTACACAATAATAACCACAGCTCACTTATCCCACAAAATACAATGTATATTTATTTATTAAAGAACCAAACACCACCAAAACAATAGTTGGACAACCACAAAAAATAACCGAATATGAAGTAACAATATATCCAATGCAAATTCGGAAAAACCTATTATAATCGGCATCGCACACCACTGGACGCTCTTTTCATTCCATGCCTTTTGTTAGCGGATTCAATTAAGTTTACATCGGCACCGAGGTCAGTTAATAAAAACCGAAGCCTATAAAAATTGGCGCGTAAATCAAATTCAATAAAATGCACTACAATAGAACGGGACGGGACATCGGAAAATGACGGTGTGGACAATGCTGTGACGCTCTCACGGTGTACTGACCAATTTATATTGTCTGGCGAAAGAAAATTGTTGATAATATCATGTTCGTATTTATTACAACCCAATTAGTGTATTTTTAAATGCAAAATGTGTCTATAGCGCAGGATGTGCTTGTTTGAGTTCCTGATTTGTTTCCTACAAATGTGGGATTTAAAATTTAATATAGTTTACTAGTTTCCGCTTGCTGTTTCGTCGATGCGTACAAACCCACGGGTACAGTGTTTTAATTTTTTATCCACCCATGCGAAGCCGGGACATGCCGCTAATGTCTATAAAATATCTCGCAAATAAACTAAATACACACGAGTAAATACAACAGCTGCATCTATCAAAACAAACTTCTAAGTCGGCAAAATAATTTAAATTGGAGGGGTTATACTTCCTCAATTAAATGCGCTGATAGAGTAGGTACCTTAACCCCTTTACATTACAAATTCCCGTCCACCTTTCCACGTTCACGAATTAATCGCCCGAGAGCCTCTCTCTATTAAAGTTTCTTCACAAGTTGTTTAAGAGGCTCAAGTTCTTTAAAACTCAGTAGATAATGTTAAACATTCATTTAAGTGCGCAACGACCGTCCAACTTTCCAATTGTCGTATAAATCTCCTAATTCCTGAAGCGTTTTAATATTCATATCACCATTTGCGAGTTACAGTTGGTAAGCCGGCGAAAAGTTTGCCTTACTCGAGTTTACTATGAAGGTATGTGCATATTAGATATAGTCGTATATATATGTATGTACTTTTAATGGCAACGACCTTTGCTAAATGGGTAGGCAGTTGTATTCGTACACAATAATAGACTATTTAATTATAACTCTGGGTGTTACAATTTATAAATCCAATTTTTCTAACTGTGCAGTTGGGATGATTGAATTCAACCGCTCGATTCCCTTCTTATCTCCCTACAGGCGCCTGTCACTGTCAATACGGTCTGCACTTTCGTTTTCGTCTGCGCTATTTGAGTATCCATATCATGTATGGTATGGTATGTACAGTAATGTAAATAAAAAATATTTTTATTCACATTACTGTACATACCTATCAATCAAAATTATTATAATTATCATTGGAATTTTGTTCCAATGCAGCCGACATCGCAAAATTTTGATAATGTCAGGATCTGATGGTTAGGTTAGAACTGCGACCTCCTACAAATATTATGGTAGGTACATACGAACAAGAAAAAAAAACATATTAGGTATCATAATTTTATACCTACCAAATTTTAAAATTTCAACATATAAAAAAAACCGGGCGAAGTGACACCCCTCCTCCGCGACCTTATTAATGCGACTTATTTCAAGACTTTATCAAAATTGTTACCATTGTCCTATGTTTTGAAAAGTCATGAATACTAAAACCATAGATACCTTATTCTTAGTCCGCATTATTGGGAATGGCAATTTCGGAACCCTACATTGTGCGTGACCCGACATGCACTTGGTCAGTTTTTTTTAAATAAAGATAAAAAGTATATATATTGCAACTGCTACTACTTACTACCTTTTATTCTCCCTCCTAAAAAAATAAAACCAAACGATGTCACTGCAACCTATAAATATTCATTCAATTGCTTTTTCACAAAACCAATATAGTTATTTAAAACGCAACAAATATTAAAAGTTTCAGCAGAAATTGGAAAATACCATTTATTTATAACAGCGACCAATATATGTCCCACTGCTGGACACAGTCTACTTTCCTCTATTAAGAGAGAATTTAGGCACGTACTAGCGGGTTGCTGAATTAGGCATTCATTAGATTTTTTTCTAAGGGGGAACTCCCGATATTCGTCTTCACCGTTAGCAGATGGTAAAACATTAGATTAGTACATATAAATTCCACAAAGTGAATTTACATTGATCCTGCCACCCAGATTCGAACTGACACCTTTTATGTACAAGTCGGTTACTTTCACACTCGGCTACCGCCGCTTATTATTGAGAAATACTAGAAAACTTCTTACCATTTATTTATTACCGAGAAAATTTTCGAAGAACTCTACAAAGAAAGTTAGTTTTTTAATTATACTTAGTGGCAAAGGAGCATGTGAGCCGCCTGAGGGTAAGTAGGTATCGTAGCATATGGACGCTTAAAATACCTGAGGCTTCACTGGCGTAAAGGAAAACATGCTGATAGAAGCCACATGTCTTAGAAGATAATATAAAGACATCTCTGTGCCACCAACCCGCATTATGGCAGCAGCGTGCATATTAACCTCTTAGAAAAGAAGACGTAGGTACCCAGTTGTGAGGAATTATGGGTTGCTATTATTATTATAAGAGGCGCTATAATCACAGAAATTAATTGTACTATTACCACAGAATAGTAGTACAGGTACTATTACTATACGTGTCTATATGATTGATTATAAAAGCTATGTATCGTTTTTAAAGATTTTCACAATTTCATCAAAGAAAGACGCATAGTAGCTGAGCAAACCCGCCAAAACACGTAGCTCGTTCATTCCAACCGCTTTGAATTACCAACTTAGTTTGACACTGCCTGCGCTTAGGAAGTCGTAGCAAAGAGGAGCACTAATAAATGTCTTAGAACATTAGGATAGGTCTCCTTATATTGGTTGTGGGATAATCGCCCGGATGAGAGCTATTGACGTTCCTTCGTCAGCAGACTAGATACTATACTTAGGTTCGTTAAAGACAATGTCTAACAACTTCTAGTGTTTTTATACATTATCTACCGCTGGGATACATGTATCCGAGACACAACCCTTTTTCTATTGTGTCTGATTCGTTATTAGTTAAACGGATAAAGCATTACTTAGATTGCCTTTACTGGTATTTTATAAATTACTTTAAAATTCAGTTTAACAAAATAAATCAATGAACAAAACTAAATCTCTTCCCCAAAAATGTTTTATACATTTATCCAATCTGAAATAAAACTGAAAAGACGTACACAACGCTGCCGTGGTGCCACGTACCGTCCCGCCCAAGCCATGTTTCAGTCCACGGTATTTTAAATAAACTGCACTTTTTTATATTCTTAACATATTTTTCAAAAGTCGACGCGCCGCTCCGAGCGTATTAATACGAGTACGCACTCTTAAACACCCCTAACATGAATAATTAGGTGTTCCCCGGATTTATCCACCATCCTTATCTGTAAAACACGCGTTTTAAATTCGCTAAGTCATTCTTTTCGCTTTATTGAGGATAATACATTTTGGCTCAGATGAGATTCTGATTAATGTCTTTAACTCGAGTTCGCCGTAACTTTGTCAAAGATAGCTGAGAAAAATAAAGGGACGTGATTCGACTAATTTGATTTTTACGGCAGAGAGAGAGTTATAAAGTATTATATACTTTTTAGAAGAATAAAGATTTTAAATACGTTAAGTTTATAGATCTATTTATATTTTGCATAGCCGTGTAATGAAGAAAAAATATATATTCTTCTTTTAAAATTTCTACTGTCAGAATGTATTGTAATGTATTTCACGAGGAAGTGTCATTTAGTTTTCTTATAAATGTTTAACTGTTTTCTACAACATGGAAACTAAATTTCTAATCACACTATGTTTAGGTAATTATGAAACGTTTACGATATAAATTATATATATTTTATGGCATTTCGAAAATTAATGTTCGATTATTTTCAGCTTTGTCTTTTTGTGTTGAAGTAAATGCTGAAGGCGAACAAGAAGTTAAAAGAGGATTGTACCCTTTTATGGTAAATTGATTTGTTATTTATTAATGGTAAATGTATGGTGGGGTGACCCCCAGCCAGGTGGACGGATGACCTGAAGAAGTGTGCTAAGATAGACTGGATATGGTAGCAGAAGGACCGGGTATTGTGATGCAAAATTTCAACAATCTTTAGCAGTAGACTAAAATAGCCTGTTTGATTTCGTATAAGTAAAGTTCTAGACAGTATATTATGGTTAAAATTAGACAGCACTATTAGTGTTGTAGCTGGTCACCTTGCCGTTTATCATTGTGGTTTCGATACTCACATAGACTTAATGTTATCCATAAATGGTTTGTTCCTAGTCTGGTTGAACTCTGGCCAATGATTAAAACAGATTTTATATCATTTTTTTTGCAGTTCTTCTACAAACTCTACAGGTGTATTCTAATTTAATAAAGCTCAATAGACAAAAGTGTTTTAAGTGGCTTAGGATATCAACTTGCTAAAGATTCAGACAGCTGTTCTTCAATTCTGGAAGTCTAATTTAAAGTTATTGTTATCAGGCATTCTTATATTATCCCGACGAAACAGTTATTGATGGATCAGGTGCCAGATTTCTTCGTGCTGCTGTACTTATCCAACCTGATTGGCTGATCACTTCTGCAGTGGGCCCCAGTATTCTTAATAATAATCCCGGAGGATTCCCAAGAAAAACTCTTTTGGCCCGTGCTGGTGCCATTACTATTGATACTAATTTCACACTTAATGAAGATGAAGACGAACAGGAGCGAGAGGTAAATAAAATTCATACTTATCGAGTATAACTATAGATTTTGTTTTAATTTGAATTGTTTTTTCAGATTGTTCAAATTGTTCGTCCATACAACCACAGTGCGACGCAGTGGTGGCATACTGATATCTCGTTAATGAGAACTCTGCAGCCATTTAATATGACCTCCGCTGTCTCCGTCACCATGCTGGTTAATAAAATGGAATATGTTGAGAAAACTTGCACCGTCTTAGTTTATGCCGTAAGATTTATTTTATTATTCTAATACGTTTGAAGGTATTAATAATATATGTACACAATTATGTCTTAGTGTCCTCTACCAAACTAGGACTGCTGGTAACGTTCAGCGAGGTTACAAATGTTGCATGTAAGGATTAAGACATCCTTATGTCATTCTAACAATGCAAAGCTACCGTCCAAGCCACAGCCACAATTTTACATTGTGTTTTTGAAAAGCTTCGCTATCATCAACCTTTATTTTTATCACTGTTAGGTCTCTCATTTTTTGTTATATCAAAGAAAAAATTGTCAAAATATTTCCATCTATAAATAATATAATATATTTAAAAACGGATATATTTTTGTAATATATTATCTTGCAGAAAAAAGATGGCAACTGGACGGAAGACAGAAATCTGATGCAACTAACTGTTGAATTATTGCCGCCTTCGGTCGCGAACTGTGGTCACCATTTTCTTGAGAAAACCATGACCTGCGCTGCCGACAGCGATGAAAACAAAAATATAGCCTACGACTCAAACTACTGTCTAGTAAGTTACAACTGGTTACTAGTAATAAACGTATAGCAGGTAAATGTAATACACTAGGTTTCTGTCATTAGTAAGTTAACATTTGAAACGGGACAATCATTTTGTAACAACATAACCGCCAGATAACGTTATAAATAAGTGGCAGTATTCTATCAACAATACGCAATCTGGACATTTATAAAACATGATTACAAAACGAATCCATGGTGCCAGAATCCCACTTGCAACTAACCAGTGTCTTTCAATGGTGTACATCATTAAAACTTATTCATTCCTATAAGTACTTTGAATGTACCAATCAATGTCCAAGATATAAAATTTGCCATTGTTATTAAGTTTATAATATTTTATTTTTAATTATCATAGGGCAACCGTGGTGGGCCTCTGATTTGCGAAGGTGACGTGATTGGAATCCAGACGTATGTAGAGAACGACTGCAAGGCGCCGCATTTATATCAAATGTTATCCGCTTGGGATAATTTTATAGCTTGTGGTACCGAAGACAAATGTCACGAGGAACAGTGCTCTAAGATCTGTGATGTCGTAAATAAAGACCCTTATGACTTAAACGTTGATACAACGCCAAGGAAAGACGTTGAAACGATAAAACCCCCTACTGTAAATGAAGTGGTCAGTGATATTTCATTTGCACCATCTACTGAAAGCCAAGCAACTTCGATGACACCTGAAGCTGATCTGACTTCTATAGATCAGACTACTGTATATCAATCGTCGACAGAACGATCTACTCAAGAGCCATCAACTTCAGAACAGCCCGAAGAGCAAAGTGTAAAGGAAACTCAACGCTCTATAATAGACGAAGAAAAGACAACGAAATCTTGGCCACGTGAGAAATACACAAACGATCGTAAGGCAATGGATCAAGATATAGACGTCTCAATGAGACAACCGCCGAAAGTGGAAGCTCAACAACAAAATATTGTAATTAAAAAGCACAGCTCCGGAGAGACCAATGTGTTAAACCATAGTATTATCTTTGGATACTTTATTTTGGCACGTTTGATTTAATGTTTTATTTATGTCAATATTGTCTAAAAGAACAATAAACTTTTATTTTTCTGTATGTCTTAAATAATTGTTTTTGTCTAATCAGTTCACGCATTACATATGTAGATAAAGGGCATTCTATCGATTACAATATTAACCTTATTTTAATTGCCTTTAAGAGCAGTGAGTACAGGAACACAAATCGCTTGTGTGGTGCCCTGTCTTTACTGGCATTCTACTCACACTTCCCGGTAGGCAGCAGTTTCGTTGTACCTTTGGCACTGTCGATATCCGCGGTGGCAGTTACGAATTGCGTTCACTAATCACGGTCCTGCGATTTTAGCAGACTAGCAAGCAGCTCAACGTCATGAGCAGCTTGTTCGTCTATCAATAACAATCAATAGAATCCCAGGACCAGGACTGTCAGTTCATGTTTTGTCTGTTTAGGCAATTCGCTTGTTATTTGGCACCAGTGTTCATAAAATAAAAAAAATCGCATAGCCTTGATGTAGGGGGGTGAAGTTGCTCGCGTCCGTAGGTTTTACCACCTTTCCTACACTCACCCTACACGTACCCCCCGGGTGGTGCTAAACGAGCAACAACGCCGAGTCACAGGCGGCGGTCAAGTAACCTGCTCTGGGTTGAACACACACCCTGAGGAACTAAATCACCTCAAAAAGAGTGTCCATAATACCTTGGGAAAGTATTATGAGTATCTCTCTCACATCAAAAAATAATGGACAAGTTGAATAATATGAATACGATGTCATGCGATCCGGCTAACCCCCGGCGCTTGCAGGTACCCGGGCCTGCAGGTGAGAAATATGTTACCGAAGACTTCGTAGAAGTAGCTCCCCAGGCTTCTACGACAGTTAAAGATACTGGCACAAATATTGAACCCCAATATACCGAAAATGAATCTGTGGGCACCCAGGCAGGTTCATTGGAGAACGTTACTGGTCTAAATAAAAAACGAAAGCTAGTGCAGCAAGCCTCTTTAAATAAAAACACCAAATCAAACAATATGGTACAACAAACCCTCCACAAAGAAATGTTTATTAGACATCGATGTAACTCAACGCCATCTTTATCGGCGACAATACACGACGATAAAAGCAACACCAGCGCATCAATAAGGGAACAAATCCTAAAAGAAACTGATATGCAAACAAAAAATTCCCAAGAGAATGACATGGATAAAAGCATCTGGCAGAATGATAGCATACCTTCTAAAAGAACTAAAAGAAAGGAAACTAGCCCGATACATAATGATGTAAACAAAAAGATGAAAAATGCCTCAGACTTCACAATACCAACACACAATAGTTTCGATATATTAGAAGATGAATTACCTCAAAACTCAAGGAAGGTGGAAAAAGAATACATACCTAAACCAGAACCGATATTCGTAACAGGAGTATTAAACGTAGCATCACTTAAAGAAGCCATGAATAAAATCCTGGAAAGCAGCCTTTATACTATGACTACGCTTAGATCCGGGCACATAGTCAAAATCATGCCTAAGGATATACAAACATACAAATGCATCAGGGAAAACTTTATCACAAATAACATATCACACTACACATATCAACTAAAAAGTGAAAGAGCATATAGAGTCATACTGCGAGGACTGCACTCAACAGAAGATAAATCACAAATAGCTAAAGAACTAACAGAAATGGGGCATGAAGTCAGACAAGTAGTAAATGTCCTACATCGAGCTACAAAGGATCCTTTGCCTATGTTTTACGTCGATCTGGAACCAAAGCATAATAACAAAGAGATCTTTAATGTCAAACATATAAACAATATGAAGACCTCCTTTGAAGCCCCGTATAAAAAAAAGAAACAAGACATCTTGCAATGCAAAAGATGCCAGAGGTTTGGCCATACTAAAAACCAATGCTATAGACCCTTTAGATGTGTCAAGTGTGGTGATGAACATCCTACCGGGACATGCATAAAAACACCGGATACTAATGCCACCTGTGCCAACTGCCATGGAAAACATCCTGCTAGCTACAAAGGCTGTAAAACCTACAAAGAATACAAAGAGAAAATTCTTAAGATCAGCTCAAAGACAAAAGAAACGAAAAACGTAAACGATCTAATAAATAAAAATGAAAAAACTAAATACGACTCGGATATAACAGATAAAAATAAATTAACAACAAGATACAACACAAACAAAACTTATGCAGCAGTAACTAGGATGCAACCTAAACCCGCAGTACAGATAGAAAGCAGTACAGACATCACAAACATTACTCAATTATTGGAAACCATGCTTGAAAAAATGCAACAAACTATGATGGTTGTGATGGAAAATATGATGGACAAAATGCTGAACAGTATTATTCAGCTAGTCAATAGCCTAACAAAGAAATGATTAAATACAACCTCCGGGTTACAACTTGGAACGCCAACGGCTTGACGGAACGACGTCAAGAACTCGAGACCTTTCTTATTACAGAAATGATCGACATCGCCTTAATTTCAGAGACAAGGTTTACAGCTAAATCACACGTTGCTTTTAAAAACTACACAGTGCATACTACCAACCATCCATCAGGGAATAGTCATGGGGGTACAGCAGTAATAATTAAAAAGAATATTAAACATTATCTTATGGAGGAATACTGCACTGAAAAAAATCAGGCAACTACGGTAAAAATAACAGACAACAATGCTGATACAACAATCTCAGCTGTCTACTGTCCACCGCGACACACAATATGTGACAAAGATTTTGAAAACTTTTTTTTTAAAATGGGCAGAAGGTTCATTTGTGGTGGAGATTGGAACTCAAAGCACTCGCACTGGGGGTCCCGTCTGATTAGCCCAAGAGGTAGGCAGTTATTTCGAGTAACAGAGAGAATGAAGCTGGATATCCTGACAGGTGGAAAACCAACTTACTGGCCAACTGATAGAAATAAAATCCCTGATCTGATAGACTTTTTTATCACTAAAAATATTGACTGTAATTATACAAGCACGGAATCGTCAGATGATTTAAGCTCAGATCATACCCCAGTTATTCTTACTATCAGCACAATGGTGGCACTATTGCAGTCTCCCACTCAAATATATAGCCAAAAAAATACAAACTGGGAAATATATCGAAGTGTTGTATCGTCAGAAATAAACCTGATAAATAAGATCAAGACAATACAAGATCTTGAAAACGAAGTAGAACAGTTTAATATCATTATACACAGAGCTGCTAATATAGCCACACGCAAGAGCAAAGGAACACCACCTAAACGCAATGAATACCCAAATAACATCAAAGTAAAAATACGGGAACGCCGTCGGCTTCGAAAAATCTGGCAGACCACTAGATACCCGAGAGACAGAGCTCTCTTCAACAAATGCTCCGAAGATCTGAAGAACCTAGTGAAAGAATTAAACAATAACAATTTACAAAACTATTTAGCCTCTCTATCCCCAACATCGGACACCAACTACTCGTTATGGAAAGCAACTAAAAAGCTGAAGAAACCCAAATTTCAGATACCACCTATTAAAAATTACTCTGGGGGATGGGCTAGATCCGACTTGGAAAAAGCTTCAACCTTTGCAGATCACCTTAGTACTGTCTTCCAACCTTTACAGGACGCCTGCCAAGAACACACGAAAATAATAAAAGAATACCTCGAAACAGATACTCAAATGTGCCTGCCTCTGAAAGGCACATCCCCCAAAGAAGTATTACGGGAAATAAAACATCTTCAGGAAGGTAAAGCACCAGGATACGACCTCATTGACGCTACGCTCTTAAAACATCTGCCACATAAGGGACGCATGGGACTTGTCAAAATCTTTAACGCATGCCTACGACTTGCTCACTTTCCCGGGCAATGGAAGATAGCACAAGTGGTGATGATACATAAACCTGGGAAACCGTTACAGGAAACGACCTCATATAGACCCATTAGCTTACTTCCAGTTATTGCCAAACTGCTGGAAAAGATACTGCTCAACAGAATGAAAGAGTACCTCAGTAAAATAATCCCAAACCACCAATTTGGATTTAGAGAAAATCATGGTACAATCGAGCAAGTACATCGCACTGTAGATACCATCAGTAGATGCCTCGAAAATCGTCTGTATTGTTCTGCAGTTTTCTTGGACATTAGCCAAGCATTTGACAAGGTATGGCATGACGGGCTAATATATAAACTCAAAAAATTCTTACCACACTCTTTCTTACATATCCTTATATCCTATCTCAACAAAAGAAGCTTTCAGGTCAAATACAACAATGAGTGCTCAGAATTGACCAATATTAATTCAGGTGTCCCTCAAGGTAGTATACTTGGACCTGTACTCTATCTCATTTATACAGCAGATCTACCGATAAATGAAAATACAATGACTGCAACCT
This sequence comes from Trisateles emortualis, assembly GCA_947095525.1. Lineage (NCBI taxonomy): Eukaryota > Metazoa > Arthropoda > Insecta > Lepidoptera > Erebidae > Trisateles > Trisateles emortualis. The sequence goes on along the minus strand of OX352736.1, from coordinate 6,860,904 downwards.
ACGCAGATGATACTGCTCTGTTATCAATAAACACAAATCCAGAAATTGCTTCAACCCATCTACAAGCTCATTTAAACGAAATGGAGAGATGGCTTAAACAGTGGAGAATAAAAGTCAACCAAACCAAGTCAACTCATGTAACCTTCACTCTCAGGAAAGAAACTTGTCCACCAGTCAAACTTCATAATCAAGACATTCCCCAAAAAGATCATGCAAAATACTTAGGAATTCATCTAGATAGAAGACTAACATGGCAAAAACACATCTGGACTAAACGGAAGCAACTCGATGGCAAACTTCGTAGTCTCTACTGGCTAACTGGACGGTACTCTCAGTTAAATAACATCAGCAAAATGATGGTCTACAAAGCCATTATAAAACCAATCTGGACGTATGGCATCCAATTGTGGGGTACTGCTAGCAACAGCAATATCGACATACTCGAAAGGTTTCAGAGCAAAGCATTGAGGACTATGTTTAACATTCCAAACTGTATAAGTAATAAATACATGTACCTAGATCTTGGTATAAGAACAGTCAAACAAGAAATTAGCCAACATAGCATTAAATATCAAGACAGGCTATCAAAACACGAAAACGAACTAGCGATGGCGTTAAGTGGAGAAGGTGGCCTACATCATATGAGGTTGAAGCGAAGCGACATCCCCAGTCTGAGGAACCGATTTATATAAAATAAGAGCACCAAACTGGGACGATCCAAAAATAATGGGCTCTTAATAATTAATCAATTAACTTCAAACAGACTAGAAGTCAAACAAAATAGTGGCTTATTGTTTTTCAAACAGATTGCCATGAAGCAGAATACAACGAAAAAAAAAAAAAAAAAAATAGCCTTGATATTTTTAATAAATTTGACTTTACGAGTGGGGTGTAGTGATTATGGTGGTCACCTCGCCACCAACACCGCGCTGAATGTTCCTGTATGGGACAAAATTTTGTGCAATCTAAAAGGGCTTGCTAAGTCTTAATGTACCTACTTAGTATTAGTGAATGATATTAACTGTCGTACTTAGGGAGCAAACACTGTGTGTCATAGTGTTTATTAAAAAAAAACAGTTAATACTTTAAATAAATATAAGAACCGTCTACTTGCTTTAAATAGATACTTAACATAAAACGATGCACTGATTTAGAAGGATGTGCTGGCACGGCGGGAGTGTCGAAGTTTTCCGAATAAGTAGAATTAAGTAAGGTTGCAAGCTTAACGCCTCTGCAGTTTGCTCTAATAGCATTAACAAGTTTCCAGACCGTATTGAAGGAATTAATATAATATTCATAATTTAAGTTTTACTTAGCTGTCTCAATTTTAGGAATAAACTGACTCATAAATATTGTTCAGGTAGTCTTTTATCAAAATACAGGTTTTTGACCTTTAATAGAGGGGGATGGGGTGAGCTCGAGCCGCTATCAAGTAAAAATTGCAATAACTGAGCCCTAGACATTTAAGGTGGGAAAAATGTATTTTTGAGAATCTGTCTATAAAGGAAATAGTTTATCTTTTCTACATTGAATCAAAGTCCTTGTCACACAGCAAATTTGTAAATCTAAAAAGATTTGATTTAAAAGCAGCATTATATTTTATTTAATAAGGAGAAATCGAACTTTGGCACTCAAGAACGCCCGCAAACATATTCGCAAAACTAATGCCGAGGGACCAACAAGTCAAATTAAATCCACTTATTTTTATTAAAACCATGCTACAAACTGATACGAATACGGTAAGTAATAAAGATAACAAACTGAGATATAAGTAAGTACCTACATTATTAGCGTCCCCTAAACTAATTATCATATCTGGCGAAGACTTTGTCCTCTGCAAATCCCTTGGTCCCTTCGCAACTGGAGCTCCTATTTGCATTCTCGGTCGCAGTAAGTAGTCCAACTTATAAGTCCTCAAGCCTTTTGCAAATTGTCTCTAATACCCGTATCACATTCGCCGTATTTGCCTAAATATTTACTTCATTGTTAGTATTTTAAGTTAGCTAAGTGGCCTTTGCCCTGCAGTGGGACAGTACAGGCTTATAATAATAATAATAAAGTGGGAATATTACTTACTGATTTGTAACACATGTATGAGTTCGACTCGTACCGGCTGTACCAAAGTGTCACAGGAAACCCAAATGTCTTAGATGTACCTTATTGTAGTGATATGACTGATACACCAACTCACTCTGCTTCCTTAATAGGCCCTTGCCCAGCAGTCGGGAATATGTATGAGTTTTATCATATAATTATAGTATTTTGAAGTTTTTTATTTTCTATCGCCTCAATGCAAATTTTAAGACAAGTCAGTACGTGCAAGCGTCCATAAGTTACGGTAACTGCTTAGCTGTCTAAAAAACTGGATGGTATACAGTAAAATATATACCTAGTATGCCTGGACAGACTATTAAATGTACACTTACAAGAAGAGTGTATGTACTTATAAGACGAGAAAAAATATTTCACTCTTCGAATTCAAAACTAAAGTCTTACCATTAAAAACTACCAAACGGCATCATCTTTAAACTGAATACCATTTTCTTCCTAACTTCTCGAGTGCACTGAATCGAAATGTATCTTAATACGATTCAATGTGTTTAAATTCCAAACGGGATCGCATCGGAAAACTGTTATGCATATTTTAAAGTTAAATTTACTTACGTCGAACCCACGGCGCCGAATGAAGACTACGCTCCAATATCTCTTTGCGAACTTTAAAATGTTTTATGATATTCAACGGACGTGATAACGGTAAATTTGTGAATATAGCACTCAATCGAAATGAATATAAAACATATTCATTTGAATTTATCGTCCGAGAAATACGTGAATCTATTATTCCTCGTATTTTACAGCATGAGCTTAGATATTTTAAGAGAGGTAGGGCAGCATGCAAGAGGACAAGCCCGACTAGAGAAGGATCTCCACCTTACAGAAGACCACAGTCAAATAACTACACACTTGTGTCATTGCTGTGTTCATTTACAAGTCACAAATGTATAATTTAGGCATATGTTAAAAAACTGTCCCTGGAATATCCCATTATAAACTGGTGAAAAAACAATTGGGTCGGGAAGCGGGTAACGACACAGATATTAGCGAGCGTATAGTTATTTTCCAACTATTTCATATTATATGGCGCCTAATAGTTATGCAATAGGAACAATTTCTGTGACCGTTTGTGCAAATGCATGGATAGGAAATTTAATTTTGCACATTAATTACTGCAAAACAAACGCAACTTCTACCATTTGGTAATACAGAGAGGGCCGAGTTAACAAACAAAAGAAATTAATTCAACAATCTCATAAAAAGAAATAAGCAGTTCATAAAACTTTTAATAATTAAAACTCAAATAAAAATAGGAGCATCGGGGGTAAAGAACGTCTATTTTAGCAAGACCTGCCGTGCCCCTCTCTTGAGAACATAAATGTGGAACTTAAGACGTGTTTTAATGTAAGTCGAGGGGTCTTCTTAAATGGACGATGTGTAAGGACCATTTTCCTATATAAATCCCTAGCCGGAGGGTAAAAGAACTGACAACTGTCGTTAACTCATCCTGACCGGGCATTAAGGAGTGTAAACAGGGAATAGCTCATAAAAATAATAGCTCGCCTATTTATCATGATAAGAATAAAAAATAGGCACATTTTGTGTTACATTTTTCATTGAAGGTTCCCTAACTTACTTATATTAACGCCGTTGCATGAGTTATTGAGTCATCAGAGAAAGATTAACGTACCTACCTAACATAGTATGACGTCGTTTTCTCCAGAAGTAGACAGAGATGTAAGCATTAAATTTTGTACTGGGATTTCTTACATATAACGTAACTGAGCACTAATAATTAATAATTGACTGCCTCGGTGGTCCAGTGGTCGCAGTATGCGCCTGCTGTGCACGAGGTTGTGGGTTCGATTCCCACACAGGGACAAAACTTTGTGTGACCCACAAAGAGTTGTTCTGAGTCTGGGTGTAATTTGTGTCCGTTGATTGTATGTTTGTAAAGTCCCCCGCGACACAGAGCTTGTTCTCTAGTGCGGGAGTTGTCTTTTTAAAAAAAAAAAAAAAAAAAAAAAGAATAAAGGATTTTTCATAGTTCATTTAATTAATTTTTAAAAAAAATGCAACCCATTTTTTGTCCCACTGCTGAGTACTGGTCTTATTTTTTTAAAGCTTAGATGAGCTTGGAGGAACTTTAGACCTGTATCCACACATGCTGTCCAAATGTGGGTTGGTGCAATAGGCATGGCAAATAGATGTTAAATAAGGCCGCTTCTTTAGTTAAAATATTTTCGTAAGTATAAAATACATTAATGAATATTATATTCCACGAATACACACTAGATGCAATCAAGTGCACTATTGTGTGCGCAAACAGGTACACTATATTCTTTTATTCCACTTCATCCGACGCTCGGAAGAGAGATCAGTCATAGGACTACTTTACGTACTTTCCGAAACTTCAGGGCGAACTACGAGGGTCATTTGAAAAGTTCTTAGCCTAACATGGTTAGAGTCATTGGTTTTTTTATAGCTACCTTCATTTTGTAGCTACATTATTAAGTAATACGTATGCACAGTTTCGTTTGTTTCCAATCATTCGTTGTTTGTTTACACGTGATACCGTAAGTCAAGTCAGAGCTATATTTGAAAATGGATAAAATTGAACTTTGTGCAGTGATCAAATACTTGAATTTAAAAGGTTTAACACCAAAATCTATACATGAAGACATGTCTGCTACTTTGGGTGAGTCTGCTCCTTCGTATGCGACAGTTAAAAACTGGGTGGCAGAGTTTAAACGTGGTCGTGTGACCGTTCAAGATGAGCCCCGTAGTGGCCGGCCTTCCACAGCTTCCACTGACGAAAACAAAAAAAATATTTGTGATCTAATTTTATCTGATCGAAGATTGACCATGGAGGAGATAGCTAAGACTATAGGCATCTCTTCTGAGCGAACACATCATATAATTACTGCTGAACTTGGGTTTTCTAAGGTTTCTGCGCGGTGGGTACCGCGGCTGCTTTCAGTGGAACAAAAACGTAACCGACTCACAACTTCCCGCGACTGTTTAGAGTTATATGAAGCTGATCCAGTAGAATTTATTGAAAGATTTGTAACCATGGATGAAACCTGGGTTCACCACAATACACCGGAGACAAAACAACAATCAAAACAATGGAAAAGAGCAGGATCTCCCACCCCAAAGAAAGCAAAGATGGTTTTATCGGCCGGAAAAGTCATGGCATCGATTTTTTGGGATGCAAAGGGTATTATTCTGGTGGATTATTTAAAAAAGGGTGAAACAATAAACTCCGATTACTATTGCAATCTGCTGCGTCGTTTGAGAGAAGAAATCAAAGAAAAACGTCCAGGTTTGTTAAGAAGAAAGGTTTTGTTTCACCAGGACAATGCGCGCGTTCACACATCTGTGCAATCCGTGGCAGAAATCCATCAGTGTGGCTTCGAATTGTTACCTCATCCCCCATATTCACCGGATTTAGCACCGTCCGACTTTTATCTGTTCCCAAAGCTAAAAAATTTTTTAGGTGGTAAACATTTTTTTACAAATGAAGAGGTCATAGCTGCCGTGGACGCTTATTTTGAGGAGTTAGACGAAGATTTTTTAAAACGGGTATCGAAGCTTTACCAGGTCGATGGAAAAAGTGTTTTGAGCTCGGGGAGAGTATGTTGAAAAATAAAAATAAAATCAAAATCATGTGGTTTCATTAATTATGTTAGGCTAAGAACTTTTCAAATTACCCTCGTAAGTTAGGGCATATTTTTTTAATTTCTTGGCAGAAAAACTCGAATATCTATTTTTAGCCCAACCCGAGAATCGAACTCTCGTGATCAGCAATCGCAAACAATACACGCTGGGACATAGTCCGGTAGTCAAAAAAAATTACCTTAATTATAACCTAAATGGGTAAACTGTTTACAATTTTTTGTATTTATAAATAAAGTTTTAAGTGAGTATCTAAATATAAGTGTTTATATTTAGGTACTCACTTAAAACTATTAACTCTCTATATTTAAGACTAGCTGTTGCCCGCGTATCCACCCGCGAGATTATGGGTTATCGCGATAAGATTATGGGGTATCGCGATAAAAAGTACCCTATCTAAATCGATCAATTTTTCAAATTTCATTACAAGCCCTTATTGGTAACAAATAAACTAACAAACAATGAGAACTACATTCTCATCTATAATGTTAGTATGGATAATTATTTAACAAATATCTTAAAGAGCACCAAAAATCTTTTAGCGTGTTTAGGTACTTACAATAGCCAGCTACTTAATAAATCGCCCACCAGACTGCGAATATCTCGGTCTAACGCTTGCACTTCCATTTATTTTCAAACTTCTGTAAAATGCGCTCGCAACAAGTGATAGCTAAGTGGAAAAGTAACCGACTTGACACATGAGTTATAAGTTTGATGTTGACAGTACCTATGTCATATATACTTCATTAAGTATTGCCATTCAACATTATACTTCTATCTCTCTCTTATGTACAACCTAAAACCGCGTAGACGTGCTCTCGTCATATTAATTAGAAAAACTAGTTTAAAGTGAATCATCTAGACGAAATAAGTGACAGTGTAACATAGACTGTCACGTGTAGAGGAAGCGAAAGAATATGTTTGAATCGAAGCAATTGGTGTACCATATTCCCTGCCGAGGCTTTTTAAAGGAGTTATAAGGTTTTTAAAGGATCGGCAACGCGTGAGTGACACCCCTGATGTTGCAAACGTCCATAGGCTACGGTAATTGCTTACCATCAGGCGGGCCGTATGCTTATTTGCCACCTTGGAAGTATAAAAATAAAATAAAAAATAGTCTCTGCCTACCCCAGTGAAATACGGGCGTGATGATATGTACTTATGTAACATACAAGTGTACCTTCTAGATTCTAAAAAAGACATTCAGCAGATTTGGTGTGTTTTCTTCAATACATAACATACTTTGTAGAATGTATACGTAAAGGAAAATATCACGAAGAAAACTTCTTTTAGATTTTTTAGGCATGCCTAATGCACAAACCCACATTTGGCCAGTGTGTGTGGATAAAGGTCTTAAGTTCCTCCAAATCCCTCTAAAAAGAAGAGACTTGTACCCAGTAGTGTGACAATAAAATTTATGCACATATTAATTAAATGAGTTGCTAACAGTGTAGGAAAATATGGCAGGAAACCCTCATTTCCTAAAAGGTATTATAAAGGCCTGGCATATATGGATTTAAGTCTAAACCTCTCTTTACTCTATTGATAGAGAGAAGGAAACTCCTGTCCAGAAGAACGACATCTATGTTGGTCCCTAATATATTTAAAGTAGCATCGGCTTTAATAAGCTATATGTTAGGACATAGGGTACTTTTGATAATAAAACGGCTAAACGGATCTGGATAAATTTTGACACAAAATAAGTTTATAGTCAGGAATACCCATCATCCAGATCCGTTTAGCTGTTTTAGCGTGATTGAGTAACAAACATCTATCCATTTAAGTAAGATTAAAAACATATTTCCCAGTGACGACAACAGACATCCTAGTGTTACGTCACAATCATCAAATCAGGCATCGTGCCCGTTTGCAATTTTCAATCTGTTTCCTATTTGTAAGAGTAATAAAGAGGCCGGGAAAAGTCAACAATCAATTTCGTATTTCAATTTATTCCCAACCATCCTAGTTCGTGCGATGATAAGAAAAAGAAAACGCGTTCATTGAAAACGGAAATTATTGCAAGAAGCCATCAGTGGTGTACGGCAGACTCCCTACGCTATTATGTCCTATTTTTATTTTCATTTTTCGTCAAACAGATTCAGTTTCGATTTGTTAGCCGCGCCGCCGTCATGTCAACTAGCGCCATTTTTCATGCTCTTGATGGTACTCTTCTATGGAGGATTCTGGCCGAGAAGGCCTCTTGATAGCTCATAAACGTTTTGCCGTGGACATTCACATACTCGTATCAATGCTGATTTAGAATTTTGTTGAATTGGTAGAAGTTTATTAGATTTTTTTTTTTTTTTTTTTTTTTTTTTTATACTACTTGGGTGGCAAACAAGCATACGGCCCGCCTGATGTTAAGCAGTATCCGTAGCCTATAGACGCTTGCATTACCAGAGGTATCACTTGCGTGTTGCCAACCCTTTCTTTTACACCAGGGCTTTAAGATGGAAGTAACCCTGGGATAGGAATACGTTTCTTTCAAAACGCATTCCTAAATGAGCGCTGGAGACCTGTACTCACACACAGGAACACAACTACACCGCTGTGTGTAGTCATTTGACTGTGGTCTTCTGTAAGGTGGAGGTCCTTCCCCAGTCGGGCTTGCTCGCTAGTATGGTGCCCTACCTCTCTTAGATAATAACTTATGTTATACACGAAATGTATGTTTTTAAGCCTTGGTATTTTTAAGTAATAATCAAATAAATCCAAAGCCTCATAATTTATTTACCGCTAGATAGCTTTATGTCATAAAGGCCTTTGCATCTTAAATAGATGCTTTAAATAATATATCATTCTTCTGTCTGCTCTAATCTGCCACCTACAGGACCTAATTGTAAATCTAAACCATCAAGGGACCCAGTAATACACACACCAAAAATGTCATCAAAATTGATCCAGTTGTTTAGTAAATGTTCAGTTACATACGCTCGATCCAGATGTATAGTATGTAGAAGTTCAGTGACATACACATACGGATAAGTACTAATTCTTCTACGCGTGTGTATGTGTATGATACGGATATGGTAGGTAAATTATGGAACTTTAGAGATTAGGACTTAAAATACCTACATCGCATTCGAAAATTCACGTCATAATTCGGTTTTTTGGATGCGTATGACTAATACCTATTAGATGGATGGATTTATCGCGATGTAGTTATTTGTTTACAGTCGAGAAATTAAAGATCGCATCGATAACAATTCTATCAAACTGTTTTGGTCGACAATGAGTTCGGGGGTGCCGGGAAATTGGGGTGATTTTTCTCCTCTTTGCACCGCTCGCCCTAAGCGGTACCGTTACCAGAAAAATGTAAAACGATTTACGAATATATTTAAGTTTTCTGTTAAATCAACATTCATTAAATTTTGTAATAATGTTATTTAAAAAGAGGTAATTAATAAATTAAATAAGCATTTAAAAAATTAACAACATGGAAAATGCAATGTATACTTTTAAAAACTTGAGACTACAATGCATGATCTCAGTATAATAATTCTCATTTCATATCATGATAAACATTTTTGGAATCGAGAGTTTGTACTTAGTAGAGTCTAATATACACTGCTCTAGCTGCTTACTATCAGGTAGTATCCTTATGCTTGTTTGCCACCTAAAAGTAAAAAAATGAAGTGTTGTAGTTATAATAAGAGTAGGATACAGAAAAAAGACACTTGCCCAGACTGCAGCAGACTGACTAAAGAAGTCCATCTCCATCCAGTAACTTAACGAGCAATGTTTTCATTTTTATAGCACTTGTTGTGACAAACAAGCATACCCGCATGCAATCTAGGGCATAACGCGCACTTCATAGTGCGGTAACTGCATAGTCACACTCTATAATGGTGTATGAGTAATAGTGAGACTGGTTGGGATGTTTTCACACTAATTTTCCCAACGAATAACATTGTGACACTAGGGTCATCGCAGACAGAGAGGAATAATCCCCGCGCGGTCTCGGGCATTTTGTTTACGGATCGCGTATGATTCCTGCATATCTTCCAGGACGCGCGAGCATTTTTTGTCAGTTTCAAGCATTTATGCACTTTATAATAATAATTTTAAAGTTTATTTTCAAGTGCGTTAATAAAATTCTCTCCGCTGCGCTTCGTTCCGTCTGCGCTAAGCCTTAGGAATCTGACTCGCTGGGAACAAATAAAAATAATACTAGTGCATGATTTGATTCGAAAGGTTGTGTTTGCTTACATTAACTTTCATATATTGTATCTATAGACTTTTTTTTAAACTACTTAGGTGGCAAACAAGCATACGGGGCCCGCTTGGTATTTAGCAGTTACCGTAGCCTATGGACGCTTGTAATACCAGAGATACCACTCGCATGTTGCCAACCTAATTATTTTTACACCAGGGCTTTAAGATAGAGTATCCCTAGGACAGGAAAACGTTTCTTTCAAAACACTTCCCTAAACGAGAGCTGTAGAACTGTACTCATAAACAGGAACACAACTTCACCGATGTATGTATTCATTTGGCTGTGGTCTTCTGTACGGTGGAAGTCCTTCTCCAGTCGAGCCTGCTCGCTTGTATAATGCCCAACCACTCTTAAAATTGGCCCTGGTGTTATTGTATGTAATTGTATGTCTTCCATGCATTTTTCTTTCTGCTGTCGGTACAATCGAATTCGGTACTTCTCAGGTGCTATCAGTAAGTACTACAATGGAGGTGCGGTCGACATTTTTATGCCCCCGATATGAGACCGCTTTGCTCTCCATTCTCTACTAAAGGACATTTTCGAATTTCCGGAACCACATCAGCTGATAACGCATTTTCTCTTTCATTGGTTACTTTATTGTCCATTTGTTGGTTATCAATATTAGTTTATTTTTTTATAATTTAAACAATTAAGTGAGCAAGCCCGACTGGAAACAGACCTCATGTTGATCAGACCTGATGTTTGGACGCTTGTAATACCAGAGGCATTACTCGCGTGTTGCCCACCCAATTTTACACCTGGCTTTAAGATGGAGTATCCCTGGGATGGGAGAATGTTTTGTTAAAAATGAGCGCTGGAAACCTGTACTCACACACAGAACACATCTAACCCGCTGTATGTAGTTATTTGACTGTTGTCTTCTGTAAGGTCCTTCACTAGTCGGGTTTGTTCGTGTGTACCTCTAAAAGTGTGGGAGTTATATCTTCTTCTTATCGTATGGTTAGTGGCCAACCTGGTGACAGAGTTATTTAGATCGCCGATATTTAGGCCTCTGACGTGATCTTACGACTCTTAACAGCCGGGACTGACTTCGAAGAGTTTTGTGTGAGTTATATGACTTATACTAACCTTTTCACATCTGCATTGCATGATCTATCTACATATTATATACGTTACCTTTAGACTGTTTTACGTTTCAACGAGGTTACACTGCTGTGGTCATGTGTGTTACCTACGTAAGCAATCTGTATTTGTAGTAAAAAAATTGATTTGAGATTCTTTATATCTTTGTAATTGTTGTGTCCTGATATTTATTATATTGTACGTTGTATGTACCTAATGTTATTTTATAAGTGTCTTATTGATACTTCTGCATGCTTGAAGCAAATATGGCTAAAGCCACATATTGAAAATGTTATGCGCTAATAATTTACCCACATTTGCGATAGCAAATAGGTTTAATTTACTTGCATAAGTTAGTAATTATTTATTAATGACCTGTTAGTCTAGTGATTAATGACTCTGACTGCCAGGTCGGAGGTCATGGGTTTGTTTCCCACTCAACTGATACAAAAGATCAGTTGGATCAGTACCAAATTATGTCCGCTGATGATATATCAAGTTCCGGCCCAGCGTTCCAGCAAGAGTCTTAGTTAGTATGCCGGTAGCCTACCGACTCTAGGCTACCGGCTAGCCCGGTAAGAGATGGTAAGAGACCGGGCATAACTACCCCGCTGCCCCGGGAGGGCATTCATATGATCGTATTTCTCTCCTCAAAAAAAAACTAAATACTGTGAAACAATTCACACACTGCGACACAGAGTTTGTTCTCTAGTGCGGGAGCTGTCTCTCTTAATAGAAAAAAAAAAATAGTACACGATATAAGGTAACGGCCACAAGGCAAACCTTTTAGACATCTGGAGTCTGTACTAGGTTCTTCACCTGTATGTCTGGTCTCCCGAGGGAAAACCTAGAGAGATGCATATATATCTATTTAAGTGTCAAACAAGAATACCGAATACCCTCCTGATGTTAAGTAGTTACCGTAGCCTATGAACCCTTGCAATAGCACTTATCACTTACGTGTTGCTGACCCATTTTTGGGCTATAAGATGGAATATCCCTGGGAAAGGAAAACGTTTCTTTCGAAACGCATCTCCAAATGTGCGCTGGAGAGCTGTTTTAATTAAAGGAGATTTAATTTAAAATTAATAAAAGACAATATTATTCTTGAACAAGGTTTTAATTAACTACATCTTTGGTCGTATCATTGGTTAAACGATTATTTGACACATTCGTATTTATACAAACGTGAATGTTTCTCTATGATACTATGTTGTATCTCTTAACTACAGGAATGCATGAGGTTGTACAGTCATCAACATAACACTAATATTGTTTACACATTTGAATAGATATATTTAAATTTACGAAACTGCTCTACTTATAACTGCTGACAAATACTTGTTTTACAATAATTAATTAACATTGCACATTGAACTTTAAAATGCGTTATATACTTATATACATACGTGTATGTTTTCTATATAATTTGAAATTACATGCGATTGTATACAATTAAATGCAAACAATCAGAAATTATCTGCAAACGACACATTTATTTAAAATATCACTAAACAAACTAATTTGAACTATTTTAATTGTTTTTTTAACATACATCCATATTTTACTAATTAATTCAAATAGTTTTATAATATTCATCATGGTATAATGATAGATACAATATCTACTTACAAGTGACCTATTTACATAAATAATACAAACATTATAACAATGTCTATAATAAACTTAACAATTAATATACATACATACAAAAAGAACCAACAAATCAATTCAAATTTAAAAGCCTATTAAAATAATTTTCCTTCGCGGCTAAGCCAAATAAAAAAATAAATTCAAAATAATAATCATTTTGATCGTTAAATAGTTTTAGCTAATGAATTTTAAACTTGTTTAATTGTACTATATAAAAAGTACATATGATTATAGTATTTACATTAACACTTATAATTATATTCTAAAATACATTTCATCCCTCAAAAACGACAATTCGGCAGTCTTAAAACCCGCTCTTGTTAGGTTTCAACTTAAGGCTGGATACACATTCAGCGATTCAAACGCCAACGTTTCTAACAGAGACTCCAAAATGTCTATAGTCAATGACAGTGTAGCTACCTGATACTAGTGACGTACACAGCTACTCTGGACAACTAGGACAAACATCTGAACTGCAGAAATGTATCCTCACTTTAAGATGCACCGTATTCCATACTCACTTCACACATTATACATTAAAGAGAAAAATACAGACATGATATTCCAAATTTTAACATATTTATACAAAACAGAGATTCAATTAATGCTATACTAATTTAGCAAAATTGCGTCTGAGATCAAATTATGAGATTTTAACAAACTAAAACAGTTCTCTTTAATCTTATACTATATAGTAACATAATATCATAATTTATTCGAGGAGAATATGAACACGTAGAATTATTAATAATGTGCCGTTAATATTATAAACAATGAGAAATTGTAACTACAGTTTGGCATTTGCTTTGCGTTGAGTTTATATTAAACACTTAGTACGTCACGTCCAGTTTCAATGTCTTTTTTATCGAGCTGCGTTTACACACTGAAAGTTTGTTTGTAACGACAACTGCTTTGTTCAGTCCGGTTCATGTTTATAGCACGCAAAATTAATGTTGATACCTTGCGTAGGGGTGAGCCGCGTCTCACGCACTATAATCTCAGCTAGACGCCGAAAGGCCCAAGGGCTTGAGGTGCGGAGGAGGAGCGAACGGTGCCGGCGACGAGCCCGACATGTTGTTGTTCAGATCACCGGAGCGGCCCGAGCCGTTCATCAAACTGCTCATGGCATTGCTTGTCTGTTGAACATTGATTAAATTAACTTTTGAATTCATTACACTAATGAGATATGTATTAACTTAATCGACATCTTACACGCCGCTTATTTTATTTTAAAACTTCAAGATAACAAGACAAGTTTTAAGGCTTTCTTAATTTAATGTTAAGTTATACAACAGGTTATTTTAAAGATGGATTAAATGATTCAGTTAATTGGACAGTACCAAATCTAGGTGTTCGAGAGTCGACAGAGAGATTACTTGCTCTCAACCTTAGAATGCTGCAGTCAAGTCTAAACTCATGCAACGAAGACATGGAAATCATGATAAATAAATAACTTCATCAATTCTTGTCAAGAACCTATTGTCAAGAATGTTTTTGGTAAATCTTTATATTTCTTTATATAAGTATATATTGCAATAGGTGGCAGACGAGACATCAACCCACCTGATGGTAAGTCGAACTGCTCATAGACTTCAAAGAATTTCTTACCTTGAAGTTAGTGCTCTCTTTAAACTTATTATAAAGAAAATCTAAGCCAAAACTTGAACTTACCGGTGGTGGAGGCAGGTGGGTGGTTTGACGCTTGAGGTGCGCTAGTGGCGGAGGATTGTAAGCCATGTTAGCGAATACAAGGCGCTCCTCATAGTCGTACTCGCAAAGAATCTTGTTGTCGCACAGGTAGAAGCGATCCCCAACGCAGAACCTATGACAAACGAACAAACTTATTATTGCTGTTATATGTTATTAGGATACATACAATTTAAGGACACAACAGGACTATACAAAGTTTTGTACCGTATGGCTATCAACCCACGGCATAGTGTCACAAAAGACATCTCTTTTCTGACACTGTCGAGTGTCAATAAATAATAATGTGGTCATCACAATGTTATTTGTATTTTTATAAATTTATATTCTGATATATATATAAGTAATAAATAAAATAATGGGCACCGTGAACTTTAACATTGGACTCGTTAAACTAAAGGAAATACATATATATTATACAATGTATCGTAAATGAAGATCCAATTAGTGCTGTTACTGGAATCTATAACAGTCGATGCACGTTGAGCCCGATAATAACTATGAACTATAATTACGTCGCTACTGTAAATCATATATAATATCATTCCACGTATTGCGCTGCTTTCACTTATATGGAAATATATAGCTATCGAAAAACTGTTAATTTCAGGCGATTCTTAAACCTTTAGCTAACCTTTTGTTAATGTAATTATACGAGAACAATTTATTTTAACTTGAAGATCTAATCTTAAAAATCATTACTTTGATGAAAGAAAACCCAAAAAGCAACCATAAAACGTCTAAGGAATAAAATTTACTATCATGAGTGGAAAGGTCAGCGTGAAGCAAGGAGCCGCGATAACGTCACGCAAGCGAGCATCCCTCAATGTGGCAAAACAAAAGGTATCGCCTTCGACTCGCCAGTGGCCGCCCGGAACCGCCGGTGATAACGCCGACCTTATCTCCCCTCCGGCTTTGCCCCCCCCCGCGTCTCCGCCACCCTGCCAACTCTTTTGTTTCACTTGTCACAAAAATTAAGCGCAATAGCTCCGCTACAAATGTCTCTTTTTTAAGGGGCCAATTTCCACCGCAACTCAGTCGATTTCGCCGCTCTTAATTAACTTTATTTCCTGTTCTCTTCGTTCCCGACTTTTGTTTTGGGCTTGTCGTTTTTTATTTCGCTATTTTTTGTCTGCAGCTGCGTAATGGAAAAGATGGAAAACGAAATTTTAATGACTGGGTGCAAGTTAAGCTTTGTTCGACGCGGCATTGTGTCGCGACGGCGGCACCAAGTTTGACGTTTTACGTTAAACGGACGTGTACAGTGGCTCCCCCACTCTAGAAACAATAGCCCCCAGGAGATGTCCAGATCGTACCAATCTAAACATCTCGACTGCTACGACTTCATAGGTTTCTGTTTAGTCTGAACCATTTAAATTTATAATTCAAAAGTGGCCAGAGTCTTACATTCCTAATAATATTATTATCAACTATTTAATCTATGATGTAAGCTAAATGCTTGCGAAAATAATTCGTCTGATAAATGACAGAGAATTGCATCGTAATGTTTGAACTCCAGCAATTTAATAATATTTGAGCAATAGAGTCAACATTTAGTCAGAGTCACAACAGCATGAAGATAGCTCTGCCACACGTGTGTGTGGGGTGAGTGGCGGCGTGGCAGTGTGGCGGCGCGTCGCGTTGAGCGTGTGATCCGCAGCACGCGGTTTCCGCCGCGGGCGCGCCACCGCCGTCGCTCGCCGCCAGATTGCTACTAAATTATTTAGCCGTTTAGCGATATTCGACCGTGATATCTGCCGTCCGCTCCGATCGGACAGGCCGCAAATTGGATTCAGATTTCAGCCCGGCATGGAAATTGATTTGTACGTGATATTTAATAGTTTGCAACGCCATACTCTTGTCGTTCAATGTATAACAAGCTTAATATGGCTAATTAGTGGAATGCCTGCATACATTTTGAGCGAACATAACACGCTAATGAACTGCAGTGCAATGCGGTTCACCGGCACTAGTTTGCAAATTCACTATTTGCAACATTTTCAAGACAGAACGCTTTCCATAATACGCAGCCAACTGTTGAATCTGAATTCTGAAAGCAGTCGAATGAATATATAATTCGTTGAGAATGTCGCGCGAGATCTACTAACACGGGAAAGGTTCACAAGTGACATATAAACCATTCAGAGCGGCTCCAATCTTCGCGACCTTTCTATTATTTAAACGGACGCAGTCCGGCGAAAATTGCCGTTTTCGCGCCTGGACCCCTACTCTGAAGTTTACACGACATTTCAGGCTAAACAACGTTAACGTAAGCATTTTTTTTTTATATTTATAAATATTTGTTAGAAGCATGTTCAAAGAAAGTAGATAGAAAGAAATAATTTATTTGCTATACCAACATTGCGTAACTACAAACAAAAGATTCTAACAGATAACATTTTAAAAATATAAATACTAGTTGCAACCGATGCGCTATGTACCTCAAGTCTAGTCCTAATAGGTGTCCGGTTCACCGTGTACCAATCAATTGCTTGGTGCTGATTCTCAACTGAAACCTATATGTATGTGTCCCACGGATGCTGATGACAGTGTACATAAATAGGCAACTATATAGAAAGAAAGAAAGAAAAAATATTGGGGTAGCGAACATTCTTATGCGCTGTATTAGGTAGTTATGTCAAAATTAAGTTATTAATAAATCGACTGCATGTACATTGTTTTAGTGATTATGGTGTTGTGGGTTCAAATATCATATGGATCAAAAACTTTTCGTGATCCATAAATATTTATTCCGAGTCTAGGTCCGAGTCGCTTGATCCTTGAGTGAGAGTTGTCCAAAAAAAATAATCTAAATTATCCTTGTTAACTTATCAAATAAAGTTTTTAGGTCAATTTAACTAAGTAGGTATACCTAATTTATGTCACTCGTAAGTCCGATTCCTTTTGTTTTATTAACAAAATCTAAAACAATTGTAAACACTATAGAAGATATCCTCAGACTAAGCCACAAAGCAACACTATCTTGAAATTTCCTGGAACAGTACCAACAAAATAAATGTATCTGTTGGCTTGTTGTAACGTGAGGCGATGTAGTGTAGTTGAGTCCAGAATACGGCTCAAGATATCTGAGGTGGCTGACATTGTCGTGCACAGTACAATTGAATTGAATAAAACAGTCGAACAGTATTCATACGTTTTGATTAGTAAAGAAATCTCTTCGTTGGGACTATACTGCTTCAGAGAATTATTCAAGCTTTTGTTTGTATACCTATACAGGTTACGTATAATATTATGTAGCCTTCCCTTAGATAGATTGTTGATATCTGATTTTTTAAAGCGTTATTACACTTTATTTTTATTTCATCAAGCTACTTTTAAGTATACTGAAATTGTAGCGCTTTTTTATATTACCTATGTAGCAGATGAGTATACGACCCGCCTGATAATAAACAGTTACCGTAGTTTATGGATACTTGCAATACCTAGAGCATCTGTTGTGTATTAAATCGTAGAATAGGTAAACGTTTTTAAAAAAAAATGCATCTTTAAATGAGTTTTGAAGATTCAGATCATCCATTTAGCCGCTACAATATTACAAACAGACAAAGACGTAAAACTTATAACCCATACTTTAAGACATCGCCGTGCATCTTCAGTCTTTAAAACCAACTTCAATCGATTACATCCAATTCACAACACATTATACACACTGTAAAATAGCACAGCCCGTCGATAAGTAAAATAAGCTTTGGAATTTATAGTCAGTAGATATTAAATGTTCACACAACGGCGTATACGATCGTAGTCTTTTTGCGTTTGACTTTATTATGTAGCGGAAAATTTAATCGCGTTCTTTTCACGGTATCCGTGAGATGAATAAACAATCTAAACTGTTGGTGCGTTGTATCACTTGCTTTTTCACTCTTTCGGTTGGAAAAGCTGTGTGTTTTACTCGAAATGCGACTACGACGAATGTTTAACTTTGTGTGATTTGTTTAGTAAATTGTAGTTTATTTTAAATTCGTATGTTTTTCTTATCCGTATGTTTTTAATTAGGTTAGAGAGCAAGCTGGCGACAGAGTTGTTAAAATCGTCGGTAGTAAAATATCGTCCTTATTTAATTTCAATAGAAATCTAAATAGTAATATTTTTTCTCGTATAATTAACTTTTGATTGCGGTGAATAATGTCAACAGAGATTAGCCAACTTTGTGAAAGTTATTATATTGCACTAGTGTGTGCACAAAGTCCGTAGAAAGAAATGTATTAAGTCGTATTTCTTTTATACTACTAAGGAGGCAAAAAAGCATACCGCCCGGCCCGATGGTAAGAAGTTACCGTAGATATTTTTAACACTACTAGAGGTATCACTAATGCGTTGGCGCATCTGTAGTAACTCTTTTAACTCCAGTCTTGAAAATCGTGTTGAAAAAATGTTCAATATGTCTCTCGGAATATACTTATAATTTAATTCATAAATTACTGACCTATGATTGCACTGTTGGCAAGCGAAGCACTCCAGATGGTAAACATTGCTGCGCGCGCGCATCACCATCTCAAAGGCGGGAATCACCTTATTGCACGCCGCGCAGTAGCCTGTGTTGCCGAACAGCCTGCATACAATAAAACCTCGTTATTATACATTATACCAAAAAGAAGAAATAAAAAGCAAATGCAAAATTTTCAAACTAATTTATATGCCATCTCTATTATATACCATGTGTTAGACAATAACAGCATAAAATTTACGATCTAAAACTTGAATACTATGAAGGTTTATATTTCTTGCAATGATCCCCAAAAACAATGTTCCCGTGAGCTAGGACTTACACGCGAGCGAAGTCGCGGGCGAAAGGTAGTTTATTATATATTGAAATAAATAAAGATTTAGATATAAATTAAGTAATACATTAAATAATTATAGTTTTTTGGATATATTAATTTTGCCTAAAACACATCTTGAATATAATGTTGTCACCAAGTTGATGCCCATCAAGAGATTGTTGGTTGTTATCTAAAATAAATAAATAAAATGAACATGATCTTATGCCTACCTCAAATAGTCCCGTTTGCAGAGGATCAGGTTGGCACGCGTATAGAGCGTGTGGCCCACCTCTCCGAGCCGGCAGTCGCAGCAACCACACTTGAGGCAATCTTCATGCCACAACTGATCCAGGGCCTTCAGCAAGTAACGCTCAGTTATGACTTTGCTGCAGCCAGCGCAAATCTGGGATAAAAATATACGGCATTATGACACAATCACAGGAGATTCCTAAAAAGTGAAAAAATATATACGAGTATAAATTCTATTTGTGGCGATTATGACTACCAACACACACAACAATTTCTAGCTCAATCATGCATATATGATAGCAATTTCCAAAAAGAAAACAAATTTGTTCAAATAATATAAAAATATGTGTTGTATTTAATTATAATTGTAAGTTACAATTTATTTTATTTTTATTTACTAAATCGCAATTTTTTATTTTTTTACATTGTGATACAATTTTATAATATTTTAAGCAGAATTTGACAAGTCTTTTCTTGTTATTATTAATTTTTAATTTTATTTAATGTAGTTTCGGAATTTAAATTATAATTTAGTTAAGTTAGTATAGCCTGTAAGTGCTTTGGTTTAACTGTAAGCTTGTATGGTTTAATAATAATAAATAAATAAAAACATGTGTTACCTGTGGTTGGGGGGGTTGTTGCGCAGTCGAAGTGGACGATTGTTGTGCAGGCGCGGGCAGAGGTGAAGCGCGCGCCTCCTTGGTCACGTCCATGGCGAGCATGCTGTGCGACCCCAGCGTGGGACTGCCGCCGCTCGCCTGTTGCGGCGTTCGCCTCTCGCACTGATAACAAAAAAATAATTAAATAAGATATCTATATGACTCCAAAATATTATGGTTTATCCACCTTGTTGGGCAGGCCTTCAACAATGTGGACCGACGACCTAGTGAATGTTTCTGGCAGCCAAGGTCAACTTAGGTCTGAATGCTCTGAAATTTTTTTAAACGTTTTGGGAATCCTATGTCCTGCAGTGGACCTCTTTCGGCTGAGATGATAATGATGCATATAAAATGGGGCGGGCTCTACTAACTTGAAATCTTAAAGTTATTTGTCAAAATACTTGTGAACGTAATACCAGTGTATTATATTAACAGATTATTGTAAATAATAAAACCTAAATCAAACCAAAACGTCACGAAAGAATTTTCCTGTTTGAGTTATAGTCATAAGCTCCTTAGCAACAAATCAAGTTCGGTCGAATCGAAGTCCATTCATATTGAATCATAAGTCACGATACATAATCGACTCAGAGCTGAACAACTCATTCAGCCAATTTTATGTTACAGCATAAAGTCCAGAGCCATGAAATTTATCGCCCGTAATATTTCTCGAAAAAATTAGCACAACTACTCAAGCGATTAATGAGAACGTGAAACACGACTCGGCGTTTCTAAACTATAGCAAATTATGTACCTTAAAATATCGAATAAATACAAATAAAACAAAAAAAAACTGTAATTGAGATCGTGTCGCCGAAAAAACCAGCAATAAACTCAAGCACGGACCGCAGCGTCGTCACGGTTAATTAATATTTTAAATACAATTCAATTAAATTTGGCAAGTGGCGCAGCCTCGCACTATTCTGTCGCGACAATCTCGGACAAGTTACGACTAAGCGAGTGACCTTTCCACATTTTTATCCACGCATAAACTTGTTTTCTAGTACAGTGAATTCGGGTATTATGAGCCAACGTGCCTGAAACAATGGCTGGCTATTGTAAGGCCCGTGACGAATGGGCCGCGGCTCTTATTTTTGTGTATTTTCGAGAGTGCGTCCGATCGCCGGCCATAAATAATAGTATAGGGATATCGACCGGAAGCATGCACACTACGACAAAGTGTCATTGACTGTTTGTTTAATCTACAGAGGAAGCTAATCAACTGTTATAGTGTATGAGTCAGTTGAACTTTGAGTAGCGGTTAAATACGTATACGTAATCAAGTGTGGCGAATCGTTTAATTGCAAATATATTATAACAATGGTTTATTGCTCTAGTACTGATGCATTGAATATGAAATACAGTCCACTTATAGGTATTAAAGCCACTTCAGTACTCGAGTTTCATGCTACGCTCAGTATATATGCATGAAGTAGTTAATTAGTACTAATGACAATAATCCTTAGGTGCTTGTGCATTCCCCAATCATTAGGTAGGTACTAATACATTGATATTTAAATGTACAATACATTTAAATATCAATGTATTAGTACCTATCTACCTACCTTTGATTTAGCAATCTTATAGGTACTTTTAGCTCAATTTGCATTAACGGTTTAAAAATGAATAATGTCATGTTTGAACAGCAACATAAATATCATACGAAAATTTCATACAAATTACAAGTCTTTGGCCTGACCTGCTTTTTTTCTCATTTGAATCATTATGAAAGAAAGAGAGGGCGATAGTTCTAAATATGTTTTGCCCTTTTCTAATTATTATGTAAATAAAAACCAGAGGTAATTAAAATTAGTTTGATCATATTCACAACAGATTAGACGTCATTAAAGCAATCTTGAAAACAGTAATTAATCATAACGCATCTTGACTTGTAATAATTATAATTATTATGTTTAACACGAAGCAATTATATAAAAATTGTCTTACTTAATAATGCACATAAATCATTAGTTTCACCTAAATAAAAGTCAGTCACCGCCTCAACAATAATATTATATTCAAGTTACCTACAACTACAATATATACGTACAATAGAATCGTAATGCACGACCGAAGTATCGATGCGACATTTTTTGCCAAGTAGACAGGCCGTGAAGCGAGCCTTCGTGAATAATTACTGATCGGTGACAGCAACACGCTACGCCACTCGAAAACAACCCATAGCGAATGCAACCAGCCAAGATTAGACGCAGCTGAAGCAAAAAAGCTCACGCCTTCCATTAACGGTGACTTTCCAAACGTCAATACGCACGGATTAGGATTTAACGAGTGTCAGCCATCCAAAGGGTAGAAAAAACTATGCAAACGCAATTCCACCTGACAGTCAGCGGCTAATTGTTCAGTTATTAAAGGGAATAAACGGTGGGTCGGTAGGGATACGCTTACTGTGGTGCAACCGGGCAGAAATTGAAGGATAGCTGGCGCGGGCCGCGAGGGAACCCGCATCCGGGAACTGTACCGACGTTAATGATTAACACAGACGCGGTCCGAGACCAATTATGTGCTGCCACCACACTCCAAATTAGAAACTATTTTCGCCCATTAGTGGCCAACTTCATAATCAATTATACGTTAAAATTTCACAGCGCTGTTTCGGGAGCTCTCTGTTTGGATAATCGGAGTTTGTGGTCCCACGGCGAGCTATTACGTGGCTCTGTACGGGCCATAAAGGTTTTTGTTAGGCTTCCGGCGCGAATTTTAATGTACGTTTCGAATGCATTTCGGTCAGGTAACTGCATTAAGCTAAATAATTGTATCCAACAATAATTCTCGGTAGACCGCTGGATCATTTTTTCATACTAAAGTTTCTACGTCGCCGTCGTTTCATTTTATTCTAATAAATTATTACATGTTTTTATTTAAAAATTGTTATGTAAAATTTTATGAAACATGTCTAAAAATGTAACAAATCTGGCAGAAAATTATTCGAGACAGACAACACTAATAGGATTGAGTGCACTCCGCTAATCATAATTCATCAGCGAGATTAAAGAATAAGCGGCGCGATGAGGGGGACACAGGGCTCCGGTAGGTTCCCCGCCTCCTCCGCATTCAGCCGGTGTTCGGATGAGACGGAGAGACAATATGATTGCCACACCTGCGGAAACGACGCAAAGTAACGAGACGAGAAGCTAAATAATTCAACCAACTAGCACCGCTTTGATTACTGCTCTACTATGTTTTTTAGCACACTAATGTGCGGAACATGAGTAATTTAATTGTTAATTATCATGAAATGAAAGAAACAGAGGTATTATAAACGCCTACTGTTATTTGAAAAAAATAACTTAAAATTAAGACGCTATTAACATGAATTATCATTAAAGCTGAAGCCTTAATGTTCATCAATTCATGTTAATAAGACATGTGAAAAGAAAAAAAATTAAAGAATCCTAATTTTAAAACTTCATGAACTGTTGAAGTTAAATAGATTGAAATTAACAAGGGTATTTTTCATAAAATTAAAATACTGAATCTGGGAATTATTTATTATATGTAGTACTTAGAAACGAACAACATAATTTTACCATTTTACACAAGCTTTACAAAGTAGAGCATCATTCCCTTTACAGTAACAGCACTGCTACTTATTTAGCAGATTGCTTTCCTTTAAGTTGTAGGTACTTTAATCTAGGTATGGCCGCTCGTCGGCCGCGCTGTTTTTCACACCCTCCTTCACATCCGGTGATGGGTTTGCTTCACAAAGATCATTCGCACGCACTTTGATATTAAGCTCTTGCAACTGTAGATATGTTGCACTACGTTAGGAATATTGTTTTACGATTTTTTTTTTCAAGCAAAGTAAATATGTATATAAGAACTCAGTTATTTTAAGTGTAAAATCTCTGTGTGAGTGTGAACAATAGTATGAATTAAAATGAACGCATTATCCCTTATCTTAGTAGCAATAAACGACCGTCAACGAGGTGAACAGTAGACGATGGGCAATTAGAACTTGAATGTGAGGAGTATTATCAGTCGCGCGCCGCAGAACGGCACCCGCGAACTCGACGTGGAATTTCGTTAATACCAACCCATATTGGATTAGCTGCGGCATCCGACCGCCGCAATAATATAACGAAATTCAAACATTAATAGGCTCAAACACAATCATGGATGGCCGCATAATCGAGTTAGCTGCTATTCGGTTAAACCCCTATCGCGTAATCTGCTCCATTGTCTGACAGTCGTTGTGCTGATCATGAGGGCCGATTATTGTCGCAATTTCGCGTTTATTGTTTTCAGGTGTCTCCTGTCATCCCGATGTCCTCAAGGAAGAGCACAATGCCATAGGCTTATCTAAATCTCATAAAATGTTACAGTGAACGTCTGTAACATTCCAGAAACAAAGCACCGTAATTGTTACACCGGCTAAATTACTTTAATATCTGTTTGTGTCACTATCTAATAACTGATGAATAGAGACGTTCCAAGAAAACATAATCTCACCAACAATAGAATAACAAAATCCAATTGCGGACAATAAACAAAGTCCCGTGGCAGTCGAAGTAAGTGATACTCAGGTAGAATATACGTCGAGAAGTTAAAAGTTTCACCTCAGTTAGATGCAGTTGAAGGAACAAATAAGTAGATAGAAGCTGTGTCAAAACTGCCAAAAACAAAACTATAAAGTTTGTTTTATAACGGGTAGATATCGCTTTATCTATTTGAGATGTCGGACTCAATTTAGATCGGTGAACTTGTCTTTTATAACTTACACTAGCTCCCACGCGATCTTTTGTTCATAACACCGCATCTTGTTACAGTTTCCGATATCTAATCAGATCAAATTTGAATTTTAATCGTATTCTATTCGAGGCGATCATATTAATTAAAAGCAAGTTAATGGAATAGCAATTACCTTAAACATTCACTGACATATTCATTGGAAGTCGTCTAATAGCGTTGACCAAGATACAGTATTAATTTAATGTCAAACAGTTTGAACAAAGTGGACCAGTTACTTAACTATGTGTTCAAGTATTCGACATAATAAAATCGAAAGCATTTTATGAATACTTAAACGTTCCAAGTCGTGTTATAAAGCAGCTTATCTAACGACAACGTTGTAACGTTACCTACTAATACCAAATTGTGCTGATTTTTTATTAGATTATAAAACAAACGTCTCGTATTAATTATGAGTCGCGATGCAGTCACATCCTTATTGATCGTAAAGAATCTTTGATAGCCGTTGTAAAACGTTCCAAATCGTTGTCGTGATAATTTATGAAGCATGTTTATGGATGAACTTATGACGATATCTGTCTGTCCTCCGTATTCGTATTTAATATGGCTCATCCACTAGCATCCATCCCGTGATTAACGTCATGATTTCCAACGGCGTAAATATATTTTTTCCGAGATGAGTTGTAAAGCTAAATTAGTAAACGGCTCGCGCGACGAGGGGCAAAGTGAATTAAAGCAACTTGGAGCCTATTACGTGAAGTGAGTTATAAAATAAAGCCGCGGCGAGTAACTTCATACATTACAAGCCGATAACCAGACGAGACTTCTGAGACACAAACCAGTCCCTTTTAGTGAAATTGAAAACTTTTTCTGTTACTCATACCGCGGCCACGACACGGCTCCTTTTAAATCAATTGCCTTTTATAATTAACTTGCTCCGTTATTGGAGTGCACTCGCTCGTTGGCTCAATTAAAATTCAATCGAGATGTAAATCTATCTATTAAAGAACAAGTTTTTCTGGCAGATATAATTGAATAAAATTGTTTTCTAGATAAGTGTTGCTTACATACGAGCATTAAGTGGAAATATCGCTTACTTAGTAATATTTTATCTCGTCGATTAAATTATCAACACGTTCTGGTTCACTTTATGACATCACTTGGGACTCGTTGGTTTCTTATCCTTATTTTATATCTACACTGGCAGCCAGTAGCAAAAAGTGTTCATTATATTAAAGTAGGATCCATTAAAGAATATTAGTTGTTAGTCGCACGACTATGCGACGGACGGTGTTCAACAATAGAGTGTCAATGCTGACACAATGCAGCCCCCTAATACAATGAAAATTTCCAATGCCTGCTAGGGAGTGCCACTTTTACCTAATTCTTATTAAACATTTATTAGATTAGACAAAAGCTATTGGAGGTATCGTTGTTCATGTTTTATTTATGATCTTTTATTCGATTGCTAGTTTCTCTCTGTTATGTTTTAAGCAGCCTGAGTGGCTGGTATTATTGTCCGTGTTAGGAAATAGAACATTTTATAGACAGAACATTTTCCCACTAATATACTTACTTATACCAAGATCGGTTTGTGTTTATTGCTCAGGTATTTATTACGAGGCATTTCCCGGCGTATTTCACGACAGAATTGAATTAGATCGACTACTTTCAGATTTATAATTGAGAGATAAAGCGGATAAAGATAATATTATTTTAGCAACCGTGTAGTATCATTTGAATAATAAACAGAGTTAGAGGTGGGCTATTGCATAGAAATCTCAGATTATATACTTAGATTAGTATGTAATGTCTTACTATTATAAAGATTGGATGAATAAGCCGCTACCGCTACCTAACCAACACATAACAATTTCAATATTTTTTTTGCGTTTCATAGCACAGTTGTAACCTTCCTCAATAGGAAGGATATGCTGTTTAACTTAACCACAGTTTTTATACTACCAAGGAGGCAAACAAGCATACGACCCGCTTGATGGTAAGTAGTTACCGTAGAAGTAATAATATAATACACGTAATTGTAGGTTATCGGCGATATCTTTATGTTTATGTATTTCTAAGTAGTGCCATTTTTATAAAATTAATGAGTACCCTTTCTGCATTGTTCAATAAAGCTGCAATTTTGAGAAAGCAATTTAAACTTAGCAGTAGACAAAACTGATCGCATTTTCCCAACCCAGATATTATTTAATCAGAGTTATGCGACCCATTAATTAAATTACGTTAGCTAAGGGCAGGGCTGTAAGAAAATTGCTTTTATTTGTGGGGAGACATTCAATTAAATATTCATTCATTTGGGCCATCGAATGACGTCCATTACCTTTAATTATAATTTAGACTGGCCGTTTAATAATACATTATACTAGCGAGCAAGCCCGCCTGGAAACCCTAACTCTCTCTTGACAGAGGAAACTCATATGCTCATGCTACTTAGCTCTCTACGTACCCCTCTGGGCATTTTGCTATGTCTAAGTATACAATTAAATTAATATTATATACATATGATTGTTTGATCGTCTGTTACAATCTAACTCAAAAACAGTCGACCGATTTTAAAAATCCCTTCACCTATACTGCTAGCTACATTACCAGCGAGTAACATAGGCTATATTTTAACTTTAATAAATGGGCGAAGCCGGGGCTTGGCACTAGTTCCAAATAATATTATCTCGGGATGATTAAGACATCGTCATTTTATCCTAAATTAGGCAAAGCCTGTCCTATAGCAACCAGATAACAGGTATACATACTTATATATTTTGAAATACATTCATATTATAGATAAATTACACCCAGTCACAGGGCAAAGATTTGTCCTGTATGAGAATCGAACCTACGACCTTAACACTTAGCAATCAGTATCACTAACCACTACACCAACAAGCCAGTCAAAAAATAAACAACATTAGTTATTACTTCATTCGTAAAATTACCACTTAAATTTAAACGAGTAATGACGAATAGCTTCTAATTCCCATTTGGGGGTATGTACCCATAGGTGGCTATAATTAGTTGTCAATTCGTTAATTAAGTAACCGTCTACGCATCGTTATTGTCCGTAATTAAATCAGTCAATTAGGCTTATTAAAAAACTCAATCTAAATTAAATTGCTTACTTTATAACTAATATAGTTTACTTAATTTAATTGTAATGTTCATTTTAAGTAACGTAACTTTGTTTTAATTAACTTTATTTGTTTATGATTTTTAATTATGCATTACTTACGAGATGTACAGCTTTTTATTTACCACAAACTAAAATAAGGGTAAGGCTGATGGTAAGCAGTTACCGTAGTCTATGGACGCTTGCACCAGGAGCATTACTTACCCTAAATGTTCTAACACTAAAGTATTGCGTTATGGGTAACTAACCATGAGATAAGGAAATCGTTATCTTTAAAACCGTTTCTCTTAAATTAGTAATGGATGCCCATACTCACGCACAGGAACACAACTACACTACTGTGTGTAGTTATTTCGCCGTTGACTTCTATAACGTAGAGGACCTACTCCAGTAGGGCTTGCCCACTTGTATGGCGCTCTACCTCTTTTTATTGCAAAATGCTTATGCAAGAACATATAATAAGATAATTTATATTGTAAAATAAAATTTAATCCTAAAATGTAAAACAAAATTTTACAACGTTAATTAATATACTGTAAAACAAGTGAAGATAATAGAATCTGATGGAAAGTTCCAATAAGCTCCATATTAATTGGCATCAAAGCTAGCTTCACGGAGCGTCTGCAGAACTTCACAGCACTCATTATATTTATTGCACTTAATTAAAAAGTGTTGAGATGTTCAGAACCTCGCCGCTGTAAACAATATTATCTACTTTCATAACATCACTAATAAACATAATTTTGTAACACTTACCGCACACTAAACAGTACTAATTAAAACAAGAACATTCTTCACATTGTAATTAGGGAGTGAGTAAGTTATATCATTAATGCGTTTATTATGATTAATGAGATGTTTTCGCTGAAACACGTGAGAGATGGAAGTCTCTACTCGCTAGTAGGGCTCGGGACGCGTGTTTACAAAACGCACTTGTTTTTAAAACTGAATGAATGAGCGGCACTCTATCGGAGTGCTTCCTGCCGACTGTGATAACACCCCGCGCCGCTTAATGAGACGTCTGTTGCCATTGTACCCACTTTACCTAATTATTGTGAACATTTAATACCGACATAATGATCGTTGCGTATTTTACCATCGATATAGGTAAGTGTTTCCGCCACACCGCGATAATTGCTAATGAAAAGTTCCGTTCAGAAAGTCTTGTAATTTTAAATGTACTTTCACATAATTTCATCAGTCCGGAAATGATTTCGTGTCATTTAATAAACGTTCATGTAAAAAACAAATTTTTGAAACATTTCTCGAACGTTTGTTTATTTTTCTTAACAAGAACCAAATAACGGAGGAACAGCGAAGTTAAAGAATCATAGTTTATTTTCGAGATTGCCCACGTGCAGTGGTAGAAAAAAGAGTAATATTATTTTTCAATTCCCATACAAAAGTGGTCGGTGCGCGGCGGCAAATTGGTTGTATTGTCAATTTGGGCAGTGCGTGCCGGGGCGCAGATGAAATGTTTATTTTCAATTTCCGCCATTTTCCCGCCGCGTCCGCCGCAGGATTAGGATGCAAAACAACTACACTATCGATGAATAACCTAGTTTTTTAATATTTACAAATACACATACCTCGAATAACTTTTTATCGTAAAAATGTTATATCAATAGAGCTTTTGTTATTATCAAATAACTTCAATAGCGGAGTTTTTAGCGTGTTTTGTAACTGCGATTAAGTTTGGGAAGTTATTTACTTTTATGGTAGTTACGACATTAAACTCACCGAGAAAAATTAATACGTATGATTGTTATCGTTGGAATGATGATTCGATTTGCAAAGTTTAGATTTTAGATTTGAGTAAATAATCTTTTATTAAAAAAAAATACCTACTAAGCTGTAGAATTAAGAAGAGTGCAGTAAAGACACGACATTGTAGCAGTCCAACATGGTTGCCCTAAAAAAATGTAGTTTTTTTTTCTCAGGTGCCAAACAAGTATACGGCCCACCAATGGTAAGCATTTACCATTCCCCATGCACTCTAGCTGCACCCGTCACCAAAATAAAAACTCTGTGTAATCATTTATTTATGTCATTCCTTGAAAATAAACACCATGTGATTTCTAAGAAACGTTAGCAAGTTATTATTGTAATATAATTATACCTCTACCTACATATTAATATCATGTTGCCTTTTCTGGGACCTTCTACAGCTACCAAGTAATATGATAGCGTTATGGTGGTGTACATGTTTGCCAAACAAATGCAAATTCTTAGAAAATATAAATGTTTTATACCACTTAGGTGGCAGAGCATACGGCTCGCTTAACGGTAAGCAGTAAGCGAAGCCTATAATCGCTTGCAATAGAAATATCCCTTAGTCCTACAAGCCTTCTCATCGATATACGCTGTGAAAGAAGCCGCGGGTGGAAGCTAGTAGTAGCCCTTAAATTTTGTTGTCCGTCATGCTTTCTTCCCCGGAACAAACAAAACGATAGATGTAGATATCTATTGAGTTGTGTTTACTTAATTTTGCCTTGTAAATGTTGAATTGATTGTCCCGACTCGATGATAAACGAAAAAGCCAAAACTACTAGGTTTAGAAAGCTGAAATTTGGTATATAAGTTTATTTTATAACGTAGGTTCCTGAACGGCTTAAAAATTGTTCAACCCTAGTGAACTCGGGGCTAGTATATTATAAAGAAGCAAGCGTGTAGAGCCACCGTTATGAGACATGCATTGATATTGTAAGTGGACTTCATTCTAAGGAATTATCTTATTTAAATAACAACTACATCTTTTGTACGTGAGATCAGTCATGTTAGTAGAATTTTATAATATACAAACGATTCTATGAATGGATGAATAGATTATAAACATTTCTTCATTGCGTAGAAATTTACTAAGGTCAAAATGCATTGTGTTAATACATCGCTTAGAGAGGAGATTTAATTCGTCTATGCGGTAATTTACATATGTGGTAACTAGAATATAAGTGAGATATTTATGGTACCAATTATATTAAAAGCTCGTTATAGTATATATAATATGATTGTTTAGTCAAGTATTTGTAAATTACCATGTCTTTCTTTTTTGAATTGACATAATAATTTTTAAAAATTGATTGATATTAAAGATCATCATCATTAATCTCAGCCTGATGACATACACTATTGAATATGGCTTTACGCTGCTATTACAAAAACTATATTTAGTATGTATATCTTCTGTTTTATAGTCAAATAGAAAGGCATGTCTATCAGTCCTATTCAATCATTAACATAACCAAATTTCATGCATTTTTCTGCAACCAGTCTTTGTATAGGTGCAACTGCGTACAGGTCAAAGTCTTATTTATCCATAAATCACGACCTAACGGTTTTATTTTTATACTTAGTAATAAAAAGGTACAGTTTGTACCGCGATTAACAATCTTTGGAAGCTCGTCTGAGCTAAAGGTAAGTAATTGCGTGTAATCGATGACTGAGCGAGCGAGGAGCACGTTTTCAATTCTAGATCCTCGACCTTTGAAACGCGATGTCGCGTCACTAATTCATACCTAGATTTTAAAACCTAGGTATAACTTTTACCTAGTTGGAAAATAACTGACTTGTAATCCATGAAGCATGAGTGAGTCCGATACGGATCGGCAGCAGTACCAATGGTAATTTCACTTTGTGTAATTTATGCGTAGGTACTAATCAAATGATTTAGGTACCATATGCTAACGATGAAGTAAAGTATCGTAAAGAAACGACGAAACGTGATGTCGCTTCAGTAATTTATATCTAGATTTTAAAACCTAGGTATTAATATGCCTCCTGCTGCAATGGCAGCTGAATTGGAAAATAACCTACTTGAAACACATGAACTTTGAATAAGTACGATACGGGCCGGCAGCAGTACCAATTGTAATCACACTTTGCAAAATTTATTCGTACGTATATACCTACTAATTATATGATTTACCTTAAGCTAACGGTGAAGGAAAGCATCGTGAAGAAACTCACATTTTAGAAACATCACTAAAGGCATGTCTGACCTACCTACCATTAATATTTCATAAGTCGCTAAACATAATAATTTAAAAAAGAATTAGTAGTAGAAAATAAATCGCTACAAGGATGTCATGGTAGGGCACTGCGTCCTTATAACGATTTATTTTCCGTCCCTTTTGTGACAAAATTAAACTAGTGACTAGTAGTAGTGCTGACTTTAGATACATATTAATAAAATACATTTTGGTACATTATATTTGTCCACAATGTAGCTCTTCAAAGAAGGTACAGAACTCAAATATTAGCACATATTATTAGCCGGGCGTTTACGTAGAGCTTCCTTTGAGCTACTTTTACGTCGCCTGCGGGCGTTTTCATAGATGAAGGGTATAAAGGGCTACCGGACGCTGTCGCTAATATTATACCTAAATGTATACTTTAGTTTTGTGTGATCTTTGCTTACACAGGACGTTTGGTTGTCTTAGTAGTTAAATACTCGTTTATTGTGTGTGTTAGTTTAAATGTAGATAGTAACATCGTACTTACACATATATGTATTAACAAGCACAAGTTTATATTATCGCCTGGAGCCGTACTATGGCGCCCATATAGTAGAATTTACTATACATAATGATAATAGTTCTAATTTTATATTAAAATTTAAACTTTAAGATTGTCATTGTGCGAAATTTAGATCTAGATCGAAAATTAATTGCTTTAAGAAAGTCATAGTACGGCACCTGGCAGAAACCGCTCTTAGCGATAAGTTTAATTTTTTATAAAAAATACATGTTAAATGATTGTTACACCAGCAACATTTAGTACAAATTTAACTAAAGACTTTCAGCTCTATAGATAAAGCAAAGGAGAACCGTACCAAGCAGTGGGACATAATATGGTTTGCTATTACTAAAGATGATTTATTCTTCGTTCGTCCTGAAGGTCTGTCCTACATTCCAAAAAAATCTTAGTTTGCCCCATAGCACTCGCCCCAATATGCAAATACTTTAAAGGTACAGTCTACAAAATTAATATTAACTAAACGTAAATTGCAGACACAAAGTTTTAGTAAATGGAGAAGTAAAGTAACAAAAGCTTAAAAGGTAAGCCACTGCGCTATCCATGCAGTCAATTATCTAATAGGGTATACTTTGTAAAGTACTTTTCCTCTAAAGCATCGTTTAATGAGGTATACTTAGTGTACGCACTCGATTGTGTACTAACATAGTTACATACTAATGTTGTGTCTATTTTACCATAAGTACAAACAAATTACACGAATAAGGATGGTCCCCACGGAAAGGCAATGTGATATTTACTGTACAAATTATAGAACAAAGTCGGTAATTTGCTTGACATTATAATGCGAAAGGGTCCAAAGACAATTGTATGTCGTGTGTTTGCAAAGCATGCAGTATTGAAGGACACTTAATACCGCATGCATATAGTACACACTGCAATTTATTATAGTACATTATTTAAAGACTAAAATTATTATATCAAGTATGTTTTTGTTTGTTACTGCACGCAAGTGTACCTATTTAAATAAATTATACAGCATTTAATTATGAAATTAGCCGTCTCATCACAAACCACTGTTTTTCTCATGGTCATATTTATGTTATTTATTTATGAAACTTTATGCATCCAAGTACTTGGCAGATTTTATGCCATAGGCATTCTCTACCAGTCAATTACGGTGATGCAGATGTATATGAAACTTTATTGTTGTCCTACTAACCGAAATTCGGTCTCAATGGCTAATCGCGAATGAAATGCGGGAGATAGTATAGTACAAGTGTGTGAAAAAACACAGAAGCACTTTTTATTCCCGCAATTTAATAGTCCGCTGGAACGGCAATCTGAAACGGCGCGAGAGAGATCAAGCGTAAGACCAACAGCTTTACGTGCTTTCCGAGGTCCGAGAATGTAAACATTTCTGTTAACTTTTCTTTAAAGGGCTCTTCTGTCAAGAAACTGATTATGGAAACCAAAAATTTGGAAATTGGTAGTTTCTTGACAGAAAATACCATTTTTGCGCCAACCCGAGAATCTAACCCGGATCCTCGTGATCAACAATCGCACTCAACGACACCTACATATTACATAATTTCAATATTTAAAGTAATATAACGATACGAACGATAAATAAACAAAGGTACACGCTAACTCTACTAAAATGATCATCTATAAAGCTAGAACAATATCATACTGATATCGTAGGTAGGTACTATAATATAGGTGGACGTGTGACATTTAGGCACACATACCTACATGAAACAAATAGAATGTTGTACGGGAGCCACGTGCCAACGCGTTACACGAATACCAACAGGATGGCCGGGGGCTTATTAACTCCCTTCATTAATTAAATTATTAGAAATCTCGAGCCGGACTAATTAATGAAGAATTCCAACATTTCGGTCCACCTATCGGGCTTTAATTAAAATTGACAAAGCCGCGGGCGAGCGCTCTCGCTCGCCAAATATCGCCTCTATTAATGAAATGATCACTCGAAACTAATTAAATTATGGAGGTAATGGTGCGTGCAAGTGATACCGGGCGGTGGCGGCCGCGGGACCATTCTGACAACTGCTGAGTACTGGCTAACAGCTACGTAATGTGCACTACACTCCACTTTGCTATCTATTCACCAAACAGTGTAGTTGTGTTTCTGTGTGTGAGTACGAGTACAAGTTTCAGGGATACTCTATCACAAAAGCCTTCTGGGTCGGCAACACGCAAGTGGTATTGCATGCGTCCATAGGCTACGGTAACTGCTTAACATCAGGCGTGCCGTTTGATGTTTGCCACCCAAGTCATATAAAAAAAGTGAAAACACTATGCAAAACAGCATTTTTTTTCAATCTTGACGCGTTTGCGGTCTGTTATATGTACATGCATTTATTGTATATATTCTTTGCTTTAATAACGTGATAGTCGAAAAAAGTTTTTTCGGATATGTCAAACTGCGTCTCGTAACGGTGTCGCGAATTCAGCGATTTTATATCTCTTAGATATGCGTACCGTGCTAAAAGAAGTTTTCACTTCATAAATATATATAACTATTCATACTTTACATCAATAAGCACTACGCACAGAAACATGGGAAAAAAACTAAATGCACACTAAATGAACAAAAATAAAATTCAGTATAGCTTATCATTCTTTATACCTAATGTAAATTGAGTGTGGTTGTATTCCTGTGCCATGAGTAGCTCGCTAAGTGAAACATCATTAAATTTACAGTAACATTTTTATTTTAAAACTTTATGCACATAATCTACAATAGAGGGCTTAATACCAAAGGCATTCTCTACTAGCCAACATTAGGGTGATTAGGAGCTTTTCTTATACTAGGATTACACAAAGTGAATTTTAGTATCCTGTAAATAAATAAATAACAGGTTATTTTTTTAAATAAATATTTAATCAATTCGGTGCCCAATTATTTTATAATTTAAATAAATATTTAATCAATTCGGTGCTCAATTATTTTATAACTAGGTAGGTAACTTGAAGTTGTAGCTAATGAGATATCGAACAATAATAACGAGCAATTAAAACGAATTATAGGTACAAGAGAATAACACATACGTAGTAACTTTCGACCGTACAGTAACAATTACCACCCGTATAATATTAAATCTCTTAATGGATACCAGTTTTCCAATTAGCGTTCATACTGTAATTGAGATCATTAATGGCTTTTAAAATATATTAGTTCTAGAATTTGAGTCTTGTGTAGTGAACGGGTTATATTATTAGAGCAATTATGGGCATCATACATTCTGTATTTGAATGATACTTAGTATGTGGCGGGCTCGGCCGATGTCGGCATCGCGTCGCTAGGCGCAGCGACATTAAAATGAGTAATTATAATAAAGCTGATATGTCCTCATAATTAACTAAGCCTGATGAAGAGTGCTTTGACGAGTGTCGTAGTAACGCAGCCGCTGCAGCGCTTTATTTCTATATTAAATATTTTTATAAAACGTTCTGCTTGTTTAACTAACACTTAACAAAGTACCTAAGTAGGTACTTATTATTAGGTAGAAGTTCGAATAGGTATTTGAACTTATTTTCAAAGCTTGTTGTGTACATGAAATTTCATAAAACATACTCGTAACATAAGCTCATTTAATTTATATACATACTAGCTGTTTGATCCGTTCAGTAGTTTTTACGTGAAAGAGTAACAAACATCCATCCATCCATTCTTACAAACTTTCACATTTATAATATTAGTAAGGATTTGCTGCTAGCAGCAATTGTCTACGCGGCATAGATTATTCATAAGACTATCTTAAGAAATTAAACAGAATTTTTGTAATTGATTCCTCTCAACCCGCTCCGTGATAACCGTTTCACAGAAATCAACAGCGCTTCGCCGCTGAATCGCTTACAGCAGCACTAGCGCTAATTAGACGGAGTGACAACCCACTCCTGCCATAAAGCGCTGCAGATTTATCGCCACAGATTATTTATATTATGTTTATTAGGCCCCGCCCTCCGCGCCCTGCGCCCTGCTTTCCCGCTAATTGAATTGCCGGGATTTTTTACGTAACAACACCTGAAGAGTTTATTAAAGGTCATTACATATATGATGTAACGTGCGTTAAATACACCACAGATACTACATATTATTAATTATCGTATTTACAAGGTTAATAGTTTATAAAAATAACTAAACTTGACCGGCTTCTCAACAATTGCATTAGATTCATTTTCAACCTTCGTAAGTACGATCATGTATCTGCTTATCGGTCCCAACTGCAATGGCTCCCTATTCGTCAAAGACGTAGTTGGCGTGTGCTAACTACACTTTACTCTCTCCTTAATTCCCCGAATGCTCCTACCTACCTAACTCCTCACCTCCAATACCTTTGCAGTACCCATGACAAGAATCTACGTTCTTCTAACAATCTCCTTCTTCTTTGCCCCTCTCATAGTTCTACTCTTGTTCACTCTTCTTTCAATATTCAGTCTATCCTGCTATGGAATGCACTCCCTCTCGAAATCAGGATGTCCACAAACCGTGACACTTTCAAAACTAAAGTACGCCAACAGTATCTTAAATTATTAGCAGAATGATATATCTTAATGTCTATCGTTATTTTATATAGTAAATAGGTATGTATATAATATATGTATTATTATATTTTATTTATTATTTTGTATTTTATATGTGTATATTTATATTTATGTATATGCTTGTATATTTGTGTCTATGTCATGACTCATTTCATATCATGAATAAATGCACCTACCATATTTTATCTCTGCACCCCTAAAGGTTGACTGGTAGAAAATGCCTTAAGGCATTAAGTCCGCCGTTGTACAATTTATATTATGTGCAAAAGTTTTAAATAAATAAATAAATAAATAAACGTACACATATTTACTAACAATTAGGTAACGTATCTGTTGGATACTCACTTTCATCACTGTGCAAAATTTTAAGTTTGTAGACCCAGTGATTTAGGCTCTGCGTTGATGAATCAGATAAGTAGTTCATAAATTATATTATAATAATATTACTAAAAAATATTATTATAGTAATGTATGTATATCTACATATTGTTAAAATGTTGTTGTGT
This sequence comes from Trisateles emortualis, assembly GCA_947095525.1. NCBI lineage: Eukaryota > Metazoa > Arthropoda > Insecta > Lepidoptera > Erebidae > Trisateles > Trisateles emortualis. The sequence continues at coordinate 6,823,411 of OX352736.1, read as the reverse complement.
TAAAAAATTAGTATGATTTGGGCAACTGGGAAACCCATTAGTTAGTTTTAATTTGCTTTTTATTTTCCTGTATTCATGTAAACTATAAGTAACTTATTAATTTCAGAAACAGCTAGTTAATACAAGTGACAAATAGTATACCAATAGCAGTGACCTAAACACGACGTAATTAACATGCACCCATCATAAATCATCATTCACAAGGAATACAAGTTATTTTGGCAATCGTACCAGTTATGATTAACAGTGTCTCCTCCCGCACGGCACAATGATAAATTGACTACGAAAATAACTGTTATTTTATAACAGTTCCAATTTATCTACTAGGCGTATAGATATGACAATTATTTTACGTGACATCCTATTTACATGATGTGAAATAATTTGATTATGCTAATAATTATGAGATAAAACAGGCGATTGTCCTGCTTATCTTTCTTGGAAGCTTGTGAGATGTGACTTAGTGTGAGCTAATAATATAATAGATCCTAAAGATCTTTGATTAAATCACCATGTTTCCTATATCTCTTACGACTGTTCAATTAATATTTGTTCGTGTATGCGTAATTTTAAACCTGGTATTTTTAATTTAGATATTTTTTAATAATTTAGTAAATAGAAACTTATATTATGAAGCTCTTGTCACAATTACTGTATTACTCAAGTTTTGGTAATAAAATAAAAAAATGTTTTTTTATATGAATATTATTTAATAAACAATACTTATATTTATTTTTCATCCAAATTAAAAATGGAATAACATATTCCAATCAATCAATCAGCCTGTTTGAGTCCACTACTGAACAAAGGGCTCTTCACACTACAACAACTGGCTACTAACATCGCTATTTGTGCCAAATGACCGCAAAATGTCATAAGATACCTACTTATATATATACCTACCACGTTAGGACATCCGTGGGCGGAATACAGTTCATAATTAAGATTGTCTTTATTAGTCTCGTCATAATAAATTTAGGATGAATGGAGCTGAACCAATTATTTTCGTTACCCTAATTGGCTTATCTTAGCAAATAATAAACACATCCGAAAATCCTTGAACCGAGTGCTGTTCTACGAAGTTAATTGCGTCTCTTTTTAGGTATATTCGTTTATTTACTTTTATTATTTTCAATACTAGGAACTTTTTACATGTATTGTTAAGATATAAATAATTTCCAACGTAACAAGACCGACACAATATTCATTTTAGATGAAAAATGTACACATGGATTGAAACCTCAAATTTTCGAAGTAAAGCCCTATGTTAGCAATCTTAGGGTTTATTTTGAATTGAATTCTTGTATCAGGGTCTGTGTCTTTATCCATGAACAGCGCTATCCGAAGTTGTATCTTTCGTTGATTTGTTGCTTCGGTCTGCACACAGTGTTCTGTACCTAATTAATTTTAATTGGACCGAATTGCAACACGTCTATTATACGCGACTTTTGGCCCCATCGGTTCGTTTACATACACGCTTCTTGATGTCGTTGTGTGTACACAATCTGAATCATTCATCTAAAGAACATCTGCCAAATTTTCTAACTAATTAAAAATAAGTGTTAATTTTTTTTAAGCAGCTAAATAAGTATTTCTATTTTTGTTATTGGCGCTCTGTACTTCTTTTACACATATTTAGGTATATTTCAAGTAGATATTTTACTAAATATTGATTGGTTGATTGCAGAATTATTTCAAATGCACTATTGAAAAGTTAATAAGGGCATTCACCGTGTATGCATATAATATTTTAGCGTGTGTGTGGCTTAGTGTGTAAGTGTGTGCAGTAATCCTCGTATTGTTCGGAGGGCTACTCACAGTACTCACGAATTTCTAACACTTGCAACAATCGCATTTAATTTTCCGCTCGTGTGCCTTTATTGGTAATCGCCTCTCTAAATTGAAACGTGAAGAAATCTCATTCGTACACGTTATGAATTAATTAAAGGATTTGTTCATTTGTACAATGAAATAAATAAACAAGTGACGTTTGACGTTTTGTACAAACATTCAATTAGTCATAACAAATTACTTTTACCTCGAATACCTTATACTTGCTAAACATAATTTCAATTAAATATGTGCTTATTTTCATGATTAGACCTTATTATTCTTATTTCAAATAACATTTTGCTTATTTAAAACAGTATTCATAAGTAGGTTTTATTCAGCGACATACATCACATCCAATTGCAGGAAATCGATAATTATACAAACCCATAGAAGCGCGAGATCTATTATAACTAAACCCACGCTTATTAACTCATTGTTCACATTAGTGATATGAACTGAATACACGTTACTCATGCTTGTCATATCTATCATAGCATTCACTAGAGCCAGCCATTTGCGTTTAACATGACAAGGGTACTGCGGGCGATGCAAACCGGTTGTATAAAAAAATAAGGAAACATGCTCACTCTATTTGTTTAATCTCATGAGCAGGCTAATTGTCCACAGCAGTGACGATGACAGTAGGGGGCGCGGGGTTGCGCGGGCGGTGGGGGCACGTGACCTGTCACTCGCAGTGAAATTAAAACATTCCGTTATTATTTTCATTTCGCGGGTTCCATGTAACGCACTGATACCGACTGTGCGCGACTGTACAACAAAAATATTTTAGCTAACAATAACAACTATTGAGCTTTTTGTAAAGGGAATGTACAATCCTGTGCAAAAGTAATTATAGCTAAATATTCAAATTTGCATTTTCAAGTAGTTGTTGTATTAATAACGCATCCATGTAGGTACTAATAACGATGCGTAAAATAAAAATAGCTTGCAATGAACAAGTTTCTTCGAATGATCAGGTAATAGACATTCCTGTCCATATTTAAATGGGAGAAGTATTTAAAACGGAGCCTCGATTTTCCAACGTTAAGCAATGTAACACGAAGTGCAAAACATAGCCACGCAATAATTATTGTTCGGAACTTGTATCCGTCTGCACTTAGCATCTTTAAAAAACGAATCTCGCAATCATTTTGTTTTATGAGAATTTAATAAGAACCGCTTGCGTTCACGATAGGCTTGGGGCACATCGAAAGCGAATCATTATAATATTTAACATTTGTTTTTTTTATATTTAGATAAACAAGAGTGATGTCTGCTTGATGGGATACAGTTACCGTAGCCTATATGGACGCTTGCAATAATTAAGACGTCATAAATTCTATAAAAAAAACACCATGCTTGTGTGATAAGGTGGATATCACTGATATAGGAAAAAAGTTTTAAAAACGCATACCCAAAAAGGCACTAGAGACACTTCTTTGAATAAAAAAAAAGGCAGTCTTTGGAGACTTTGGAGAAAGCGTTCGGTGACGATAACGCGAGATCCAAAATATTTGTTCACCCAAAAAATGCTCAAGTTTTTGAAGTTAGAAGAAGTTTTCACTTCAAAAATGTACACCCACTTTTATGAGTCTTCAATGTCAAACACGATATGTGGATACTGATGTTACAAGAACCAAATATCCTTGGCCTATTATTATTTATTAACACAATCAATATGATGCATGCAAGTAACAGCTTCTACAATTAGTTATTCTGCGGTAATAAGTAGTAATTGCCCGCCAAGCCTCATATCAAAGCAATATCGGCAGACACCGCCGGCGGCATAGAATTTTAATAATTAAAAATCACCCCAACCATGAAGGGAGCTTACACATTGCATATAACATGTTATCATTTTTAATTAAAATTCTTTTACCGCCACAAACTATAATAAAGACTAATTTTAACACAGTTATTCTCATGGATAAATTTATAGAATTTATTACAATATAATATGCTTAAACAAGTTAATTATTATAATAGTATTAGTACTGACTGTAGATATCACTGTGATTCACACCTGATATAATTTGTTTTTTTAATATCAAGAAATTTAAAAGTAATCTCACTTTTTTATAATTTAGTAGCAGTTTTATACTTTGTTAGTTTTTTTTATTAAATGTTAAATAATGCACGAGTAACATAACGAGTAATAACGCTACCTGCTTACTTACGATCAGGTTAGTACGCTTGTGAATTCTGTAATAAACTAGAAAGTCAAGATACCTATTTATCAAAATTATTTGACTATTTAATCTGAATGTTTTTGTCATAATATCACAAATACCTATTCAATAAACTGTGCATTGTCAATTGAAAACATCAAGCAGTCAAAACCTAACAAATACAATAATAAACAACAATCTTAAATACCATCATAAAATTAAAATCACTATGCAAAAAGAATTTATAATGAAACAGGACACTTCAGCTAGTTTAGATGATGTCAGTTATTTCATAATAACTACAAACAATTTTTAATTTCGATTCAGTTGAGCGCTCGTACATGCAATATAGAAAAAATAGCAAACATTCAGAGCTATTCCAATAGGCTAATCGTGAGTTATTAAACCCCTCGCGGTAACCTACCTGATCGCCTGCCAGCTATAATAGAAATACCAGGGACTTATTATTAAAATTGCTGCTAAATTGTTCCCCGCACCCCTCGGATTTCGTGGCTCGAAGGTGAATTATTGACGTTATATTGTACTCGTTATAATATTATACGTAATACGACAACGCATTATGAAATTAATTTAATTAAATTGTACAGACCCTTTGTATAAAAGCCCGTATTCGAGAACGCACAAGATTAATCAATCATCGTGTGACCACAAATTTATAAAAAACCGGTTTATTGGAAAATTTTGGTGTAAAACCCAATGATGTGTTAAGTCGGTTTGATTTTAATAAGCGAATGTAATGAAAGGAAACAAAAACCTTTGCAGTAATTCTCGTTCCGAAGAAATCCTAATTAAATCCGGCTAATGGTGAGCTGTACGGTTGAAATGTAAGCTTTGATTAGACTCCAAACGAAGCAGTTGCATTTGGTTCACTCAAACCTTTTTTTGTTGTCTACTTCACAACACCCCTTTAGTTCGTATAAACACGAAGGGGAAATACGGCGGCGTTCTTCAGTTATTGCATTATTAAATTTTGTCAATATGGTAATGGTAATGTATCGTCACATATTTGTGCGCCGAAACGTACCTATTGTGATAAAATTAGATGCATTGTTTATGTTAGGTAATTCAATCAGGAACAGTTATTATAATAATGAAGTTATTGTGGGCTCAGTTCTGGGACATTAATTAGGTAAGTACCGTGGAACGCGTCAGTCTCTCGCTAATTAATTGAGCGTATTATTGGTGCAATGCCTAACTGACGCGGTTACAAAAACTAGTGCTGCGCTTATGATATCGCTGTGATTCATACCCGATATTATTCATTTGCGTTTTCAATTATATTTTCCAATATTCGCGTGTTGTTTCCTAGAATATGCAGTATGACTAATGGTTAAGTAACTGTGATTAAGAACTGTTATTCAATTGAACATTTTATTTATTTTCCTTTGTCATGCTAACTTCCGATAGTACAAGTTGCATACAACTATCAATTGATTAATAACCTTGGAAGCCTAGTGATAACATTGTTTGTACTACCAAGTCATAATTTTCTAGCTTTAATTAGCCATGTAGCCATTTCAAGTAAGCGACAAATGTCTGTATTTAAGAGTGGTAGGGCACTACGGCATCACCCAAGTAATGCCCTTCATATAACAAGCATCCACAATAGGCTATGGTAACTGGCCACTACTACCATCAGCATCAGGCGGACCGTATCCCTGTTTCCTACTTATTAAACATTCGTATTCATTCAATACAAATGTTCTTAAATAATAAAAATAAAATGGCATCATAAGTAAATAATAAGGTCGATTTATAACGGATTTATACGATTTAAAGTTTAGAGATGCTATCCCTTTCCCGCAAAACAAACTGTCAAATCACCTAAAGCGTAACTTCTTTGTTATCACCAAAACAGCACTGTCTCCGTCGTAAATTTTGAGATGCTTGTAACTTGATATTTATCGCGTGAATATCAAAAGTATTACCAACTTTATCATAGAAGTAAAACAAAAATAAGACGACATTTTTTCATAAAAGTTTAAACATAATCATTTTAATTTATTTACACACCACATTAGTTTACAGGCAAATACTTAACCAAATGCAATAGATGTAGAAATAAATAAACTAAATAAATAAAGTCCTAAATATCCTATCTTTAATACATCACTGAGATTTATTAAACAAATCATAGCGCATGCTTAATCTCTGACTAGTTAAATAGGTTTAATACGTGTTATTGGCTAATTGAGTACATAACATGCGTTACTGACACGGCTAATCAGTCAGTAATGCCAACCTACATACCTAATGTGACGCTTATTGATCGAATGATATATTCACTAGTGACCAGCCAAGCTTCACTCACATCAATTTCGATAAATTTTATTGAGAACATTTAAGCTGCAAGAAATTTAAAAAAAACGATATTCTATATTATGTATATCGATATATATTTCGTATAAATATCGATAGTAGTAATAGAAAACGAACAACCACAGCTAAGTCTGTATTCCTATGAAAAAGCTCAAACTGTTTTCGTATTTAAAATTGACGGAATACTAATATCAGTATCCTCTCTTTGCTTTTCCAAAACTGGACCGATTTGTATACTTTATCAATAATACTTTAAGAAGGATTATTGTAATGTTTTTCTTTTATTATTTAAATTTATCCAATTTATTTGCTGGGTGTTTGATTAAGACAGTCAAAATTTGTAATAATCCTTGTAATGGGACAATGAAAAGAATGTCGTGTAAATAATAAAGCTCCACTTAGCCTATGTTGATAAAATAGAGATAGCATAAGAATTGTTCTGCAAAACTTGTAGGTATTAATGTCAGTTGAGTTTATTTTAGGGACAACTAATGATCTTTATGTGATATATTCCTCTAGACAAAACATCTGTTCAAGTATAATATTAATAGATATGTGTAGGTAGGTTAACTAAAGTTATACAAATATCATTTAATTATTATTGATATACTAATAATAAAACGTGATGTTGTTATACCTAATAATTAATAAGAAACTAATTAATAATGTAGTATATTTATTAGAACTTAGAGGTTATTAGTAATCTCAGATAAATGTATTAACGAGGGGATGACGTCATGCATGTAGCTCTACGACACGCGTTGTAACACGAGACGGAAAATATTAGACAGAGATTAAACAGAGATGGAAAATATTACCATGCAGCATTTAAGAGAGGTAGAGCACCATACATGGAAACAAGCCTGCCGAAGTTTTCCCAAGAGACTATAGCGAGGGAGGGATACTTCAAGATAGGAGTTATAAGGTTTTTAAGGGTCGGCGACGCGTGAGTGACAACCCTGGTGTTGCAAACATCCATAGGCTGCGGTAACTGCTTACCATCAGGCGGGCCGTATGCTTGTTTGCCGTATGTTTGTTTATATCATGCATTTGATCTAAATAAATAAATTACTTTGAGTTTGAGTTAGAGTTGCAGTTGTGTTCCTGTGCGCGAGTTTAGGTCTTTAGAACTCATTTATGGAGAACTGTTTTTTTTTAAATAACGTTTTTCTTAACCGAGAGTTACCCGTAGCACACAACTCTAGCGTTGGCCTCTTGGTTGAAATATGTAGGGTCTACAACGCGCGACAATATTCGCCGAATAGTTATATATCACACACAATACACCTATGTAATATTATATCTCTGATTAACTGTTTAAATAGAAAATCTTTTTTTTTATTATCCTTGTTGGCAGATGTCTCCCAATAAACAAATATCTTTTAAGCGAAGGTCTGAAATATACAACAAAATAATCAGAAAACAATATCTTTTACGGCAAGAAACGTCACGCTAATTAGCAAATTACGTAGTTATAGTATTAATTAGTTAATTAGAGGAATGTATTGATAGATAGTTACCTACGTGTATGCTTCTAATAATACCTTATTAATTTAATTAAGAATGGATAACCGCTTGTTAAGGTTGGTTGTTATTGAATGCATTCAAACTAGAAACAGTAATACGTAAGAACTGTATGTATTATGGTCTAACGTATTTTTTATATACTTCATTCTTAGGTGGTAAACAAGCATACTACCCGCCTGATGATAAAAAGTACCGTTGCAGTTGCAATACCTAAATTAAGACATATAAAACGCTACTTTTTATGTCCCAATCGCATTTAACGTAAAGCTGCGGGTACACTTAAAACCTGAAGCATGCTCCCAATGGTGCATGCTTCAGGTTCAGTGGCTTAATTCATTACCTCGACTTTTTACTACTGCGCGGCGAGATGATTCGATCTCCAAACTGACAAAAAATGTGTGATCTATACATGTTTGTTTTGAATCTGGGTGTTATTTATGCCGCGACACAGGGCTTGTTCCCTAGTGTGGGAGTTGTTGTTGGTGTGCTCACCTTCTCGCAATGTACGCGTACATTTAGCAATAAGATCGGCTACATTAGCCATTATGGAATTGAAGAAGTTGCCATGACCGAAATCGGTAGAGGAAGTTCATATATATGTGAGTTGTTTATAAAAAAGTATGTACTACGCGGGGCACCTCCGAGAAGTCGGAAATCAAGTGATAGTTTTTATTAAAACTTCTTGCACAATATTAAATGTTCAGAGGTGCACCCTTTAGGTGATGCACAGAGTAAAAAACCTCATAAGTAATATTAACTCTGTAGATAAAGTCATACACAATTTAATAATAAACAATTAAAAAAACGACTCGGCGTTTTGTAATAAATTCGTGGACATCACAGTAATATGTGCTCCATAGAATTATCCGGTCAATTATAATTAAAACACAATTTGCATACGATATTGGATCACTGACGGACGTTTGATTAAATCGATGCGTGCCGACTCACGTAGGTATGTTACTGCCCTGATTTGATCACGCCAATTAGTTACTAAATTAATTTCATTTCCTATAATTAGTATACAATTTCTATGCATCGCTGTACATGTATCGAATAACTGATGTTCATTTTAGATGTTAATTGAATTAGTTCTGTTACAGTTTTAATCTTCTCTCTAGCTAGCCTGTTGGTTATGTGATTAGTGACGTGACTACTAAGCCCTTCCATCTCGAGCGTTCGATATCTTCGATCCTCACCCAGAATAAGTCTTTGTGTGGTGAGCACGATTCCTTGTTCTGTGTCTGTGTGTAATTTATGTATAATATGAATATAATTATTTTAAAATATGTAAATAGGTATGTTTTCCTGTTATCTGGTTGCCATAGTACGGAGTCTACTTAGTTTGGAATTTTATGGACGTTGCCAGGATCCGAATTCCTAATTAGGCAATAACATGTCTTAAATACTTAGAGATCTATAGAAACTTACTTTATTTAACGAGAATTAAATTCATAATTTATTGGTATAATGATAATTATAAAACTTTGAAGTGTATTTATTTTAAAATTTAAAAGAACATTGTGAATATCATTACAAATAATAATCATTAATAACAAAATCAATAACGCAATTTAAGCTATTCTATTACACCTAATGACGAACAAAAAACTGTATAGGCATCATCAATTCATCAACGAGTATTCACCTAATTCGGAATTCTCAAAGATGAATGAATGAATATAATCAGTTTACATTCAGCCGCGCCCCCAAACGGGCCGAACGCACTCAATACTCAAGTGTCGCAATAAAAAAATGGTCGTTCGTCGTATGTTTTTAATTAAACGCTTATTTTGAAGAGGGAATGACTCACACAATAGCTCATTGTGTGACAGTGCTATTGCATTATTGACGTTTTATTATGTGAATGGTTTTGATCGCAGTGAACCCTAAAACATTTTGGACTGTAACGCTAACGAAATAAAGGCTACATTGCAGTACAACTTCTTTTATAGTTCATATGCGAGAGTAGCACTACAAAAGAAATTATGACATAATGCGTAATGTGTGAATGGTTGAATAATATCGATAATTCCTTAGGATTGAACTTCACAATCAGTGTAATAATAGAGAATCGATTACTCGAGAGCAGTAGCTGTAGAAGCTCGATCTTGGCTGAGACACTTATTAATATTTTTATACGAGTACTAAATATAATTAAATAAATATTTTATTTAAAAATTTATGTTATTTTAAACTCCGAAGGAAACAAGTTCTGTTCTGAGTCGCAGGAGACTTAGCAAACATACAATTCATAGACACAAAGTTGGTTGGTACACCTAGACTCAAAATGGATCACACAAAGTTTTGTCCCGTATGGGAATCGAACCTTCAATACTAGCACAGTATTGGTGGCTAGTTGACCAGTGTGTCTACCCCACCCCACTCGTCAATTGATTGTCATTGTCAAATACTAATCGAAAACATTTAATTATAACGTAATTAAATTATTATTTCGTTTATTTTTAATAAAATACTTAAAACATAATTATAATTGAGTAACACAAACACTATTAATCTAAAGGTTATCGAATAGTAAAAGTCACAGTCTAATAGGCAAACAATTATTATCTGATTGCCTTGTAGTTTGTGTGTAATTGAAATATATCAAGCCCTAACAGAAGCTTAGTAAAACTCGTACGTCTTGAAAATAAAAGATTTTATTTTCGAATTATTTCCGTCCGATTTTGGCCACGGCAGCCAATCTCAACGGAGATTAGCCAACTGCGCAGGACATTATACTGCACAAGTGTTTGTGCAAACACAGGTGCACTCACTATTTCTTCACTCAATCCGACACAGCCAGGGAGAGATCAGGCGCGGAGGGTCTTGCTGTATTTTTAGAAAATGGTCACCCATCTACAGATCGACCGCGAAAAACTTGCTTAAGCTTGCAGATCTATCGATCCGCGTTGTTATCACTTAGCTACGAGCCCCTCTACTAAGTACTTGAGTCTTAAACAAGCATACGGCCCGCTCAAGTGCAGTTACCAGCATATGGGCGCTTGCAATACCATCATTCGGGTTTGAAACACAAGGGATTTATAATATGAGTAGGTAACACTAGAATAGAAAAAAAACAATTCTTGAAAAATGCATCTCTAAATAAGTACTGGAGACCAGTACTCACGCACAGGAACACAAATACACCATTGCGTCTAGTCTTTTCACAGTTGGGCTTGCTTGTTTGATGAACTACCTCTCTTAAAACACTCTACATCACTGAATCCTAAGGAACTTTAAGAATATGAATGCACCTTTGCTAATCTTTGATAATATAGACAAATAATAACCCAAGTATTCATGAGTGTAGTATAAAAAAAATCTTATTGAAAAAATACAATTTAATCTTTATTGCTATTTCCATAACGTTTAAATTCGCATCCAACAACAACGTATCACCTTTCCAGGTATAATATTCCCTATAATCTCAAATCCGTACAATGTTTTCAAAGAACTAATTTGCAGTCTGAATTCCAACAGAAAGTTCTCAAGTATACTTGAAAATATCCACGTCGGATTAACTTGATCTATTGCTTTACCCTTTTATCGTAGACTAAGAGAGGCCAACCTAAGCTTAGTTGAGTGAAGCAACATAGGAACTTAGGAGCAAAGCAACTGAGGAACTTGAGCATCCAGTTTCAAAGCGTCGATCCGCCGCGCGTGGGATCTTGCTAAGTGGATTAATTACGTGGATGATCTGCCACCTAAATTAGTCTAACAGCCGTATACCGTTACATGATCCTTCTCGTACTACCTTTGTGCTTAAATTACGAGAACTGTTACACGTGTATGGTAATTAGTAGATATAGTTATTTTGTACACACACATATGTATATCTTTTATTTTTAGGAAAAAACTGCGTACTTTTAATAAAATAACAGTAATAATAGCAACCCATATACCATTGATGGGCTTCTATCAAGTGAGTTAAGAAAATTTGGGCCTTATCAACACACGCTAGCCCAATGCAAATCGGTAGATTACACATGCCTTTAGAATTTCTTTTAAGACATAAAAATCTTTGGTCATATCACCACTAAAGTGACAAAAAAGCATACAACCTGTCTGAAAGTCAAGTCTGTTGGAAACTGAATCTGGTCTGTTGCAATACAATACCGGCAATACCTGGGGCATCGCCCACACATAAATCGAATTTTACCACTAACCAACTATTTGGTTAGTGGCTAACCAAATAGTTGGTAAGTGGTGATAGATTTATTTAGATATTAAGGTATCTTGTCGTGGTCTAACGACTGTTAACAATCGGGATTGACTTTAACGTGCCCTCCGAAGCACAGAGGCGCTTAGATGAAATGACATGACAACTATGCGGTCACCCATCTATAGGGTCACCGCGCCATTGGTAGCTTAATCCGCTGATTGTTTACCGAACAGCGAGTGCACCTGGCTATGAGCACCTCGTTTCACCAAAATAAGGAGAAGAAAGCAGACCTGCACGACTGCATGCATTTGGTTCTGTATTCATCAGGGCTGCCCGTTCGTATGGTTAATTTACCTTCCTATCCCATGTGTAGATATTATTGAAGTTACGTGACCACCTTTTAACAAGGAATTGTGACATCCTTATTTATATTACGTCATATTTTGCAATATGAGAGTACGCAGCAATTTTCTCAACATGAAAAACCCCGCAAGCAAAGCCGCTGGGGGAACTAATTCTTAGAAATAGTTTTCTTGTTTACAAATATTGTTACTTTATACCTTTTAAAGGAACTTACAGAATGAGTACGTGCTCTAATTGGCAGCTTAGTGAGGTAAATTACCTGGAACAAAATAATAACAATATATAAAACATTTTCTATAAATTCTTCTTAATATTTTTCTATCAATTCCATTATTTTATTATTTATACTAACTTTATAAATACTTAGAAAAGATTGTATTGTTGTACGTTTATAATGAATAAACGCAAAAACTACTAGGACGACGACTATTTCATTATAGAAAATAATATTATCAGCAAGTACTTAGTAGGCTATATTTAAAAAATAAGGGAACCCTTATTATTCAATGTGCAAAGCCGGGATGCCTGGACGTGCCGATCAGTTATCTATACTAATATTATAAAGCTGAAGAGTTTGTTTGTTTGGTTGAACGCGCTAATCTCAAAAAGTACTGGTTCGATTAGAAAAAAATCTTTTTTTGTTGAATAGTGCATATATCCAGGAAGGCTATATAACATCACGCTATGATGAAAAGCAGCGAATCAGTAATAAGATATGTTGCAAAATCGGGGAAAATATTCCAAATTACCACGCGGACGAAGTCGCGGGCGAACCCTAGTTTTATATAATGGTGATCGCCCATATAGGCCATGATTCATTGACTGTAACTATCGCGACCGAATACTAACGTGCCCTCCAAAACACGAATAAACATTACGTTAGTAAAACAAGCGTAAATAATTTCAAACAAAACAATTGTTCGACCATCCCAAATTACATAAAAAAAGTTTTAAATACGCGCTATTAGAACTACGAATAAGCAAACAAGCAGCTGGCACAACACCGCTGTACCATCAGTACTTTTAATGCTCTAAGTAAATATTGAACGACGCGGTACATTCGTGGTCAATTGGCTGGAAAACCACGAGGGTTATTGACTGTCAAATTGGGAGTCCGCCGTCCGGAGTTAAACCAGTATTTGATGAAAAATAGAAATTCTCACGAATATTTTTCACGCTGATTAACCATGACACATCCTCTGTAGTACGCATGTCTCACAATTATGCGCATTCTTAGCGCAAAGAATTGATGATTGTACGAATACACGACCTCATAATTCACAGAACAATTCCGTCTCAGTTACCTACCTTATAAATTTAAAACTAGACGCCCGTCCCGACTTTGCATTGATTCCCTATTTTTTTTAAATAAACAGTTAAGATTACTTATTACAAGAGATAACTTTTAAAATTGGTTCAGTAGTTTTCCAGTTTTTTTTTCTTTTATAAGACAACTCCCGCACTAGAGAACAACCTCTGTGTCGCGGGGTACTTTACAAACATACAAATAAACGGACACAAATTACACCCAGACTCAGAACAATTCTCTGTTGGTCACACAAAGTTTTGTCCTGTGTGGGAATCGAACCCACAACCTCGTGCACAGCAGGCGCATACCGCGGCCACTGGACCACCAGGGCAGTCAACGGGAGTAAAACAAACGTATAAGTTTTAATTTAAAATCTAAAAACATAACAAATTTAGTCGTGGGGCGCAACGTAACCAAATCTATAATATAGGTAGTAAAACCCTTGGTTATTCCTACGGAGTACTATGTGGATGTGGTCGCCCCTCTGTTAAACTCCCTACATAATAAATATGCACTACAATCTAAACACAATTCAAAATTCATCCTCCATATTAACATCATTCGCAAATCACAATACTAACACGATCTAAATTGGCTACTAAATATTCAAAACCAATAGTCCATACGAAACATACACGCGGGTAATTCGACAATGGGCGGGTAATTCAATTTGAATCACACACAATATTCTATTAATCGTGACAGACAGGTATAATCAATCTGTGGGCGAGCTCGGTCACTTTATCCCTGGATTGCGAGTGACCCATTCTACTAACAATTACTTTATTATGTTGGAAAACTTACTTCGATAATTATACATTTACTTTTTAAATTGTAACCCATTGTTTATGCTGCACTGCTGACACGAGTCTTACTTTTTAAGACAAAATGTATGTATTGTGTAGCGGGAAACTTTTCAATCATACAATACACTCGGGCTCGAAACAATCATAAAAATTGTGAATCATACACAAATTTGTCTCGCGTGGAAACCGAAAATCGAATCGAAATCGAAACCACAACATGCCGCGCAGTGGAAATTGGTGAGGTCCAGCGCAGTCAAGTCTACTCTTTCATCGAGAGAGCGCAGAAAGTTGAAAATAAAAATCATGTGAGTTTATTATGAGAACCAGTCTAATGGTAGTGGTGACTTATCGACCTAAATGTGTAACTACTCTGACACACAAATCTGATTTAAAAATCAATACGTAAAATTGAATGGTGGAGTGAAGTTAATTGTACTGCATATTCTTCGGTTTGCAAAGTTCGTTTAGATGTTTAAGAAGTGTAGAAAATAAAAATATTTCTTAATTAGGATACTGTTGAATTTACCACCTGTTAGGTTAGCAACTTTTATATAAATACACTTTATTTTATCATAAATTATAAACAAATATCTGTAAAAGTGAAATCTAAAGAAAACGTAAAAAAATTATAGACAAATTTTAATTAATCAAACTCCGAATAAGAGTGAGACTGAAATTAACCCAATAGTAATAGTAACTACGCACGGTAATACAATCTGTCGTAATGGCGTCTGGCTCAGCAGCAGCTGTCACAAACACCACTAATGAATAAATAAACCAAACAAACAGATAACAAGAGATGCCAATTAAACAATACACTAATTAATTCCAAACATTGGTGTAGTGGACTTAATTAGAGTAGGCAACATTATCAAACGAGCAACACAGGTAACTACATCAACATAGTATAGATGAAACGCGATGAGAAAATTAATATTTGATTGTGCAACTTGAACGCAATATTGATAAATTTGTTGACGGTATTAAATACGTAGAAGATAGTCGAACAGTGAAGAAAACAGTCCAAAGAGTGTAAATGTGTAGCTTTAAATGATAACACATATTAGGCGTAAGACGCATGAACGCCCGCGAAACATAAACTACTTTACGACAATCTCATAAAAGAAGCCACACAAAGTCGACAGTGGCTTTTTTAATATCGAAGGCGAGAGCTGGCCGCACTCTCCCACGAAACATTTTCCATTAATAAAACGCGAAAAAGGAATATTACATATGAAAAAGACATATATCCGTATCGCCGGACCCGCCGCTATCTCCTTGGAAGGTAATAACTTCTTTACAAGTCCAAAGTCCGAGGGATTGAAAAGCAATTTCAGCAGGACACCCCCGCCCTCACGCGGGGCCGGACTTGCCATATTTCTTTTTCGCCGCTACTGTAATTCGCCTTTGATTTAATCTAGAGAAACAAATCTTTGAATGTGAAAGTTTAGTGATAGGCATCAGTGGAACTAGTTTCGCTGATTGGATTCCATCCCCGGCTCGTGCGCGGAGCCCGATAGTTCTTACAATTTGAATTGGTCACTGCAGATATTCCGCTATTTGTCTGATTCTACTACAAGATTGCATTTCTTATTTTCTTAGCCCAAATTTGGTTGCCGTATTCTGTACTTTTTGCTACAACATTGTTTCAAACGAGAACAAAACGAAATATCCAAGAAGTGAATCGATTGTTACAGCGAAGCTAATTATTCCATGAATCATTATTAAAACAATACTTCATTTGCAGTAATTAAAAGTGCCGCTCTATTTGCTGCGCAAATGGAGAAGCAATTTTTTTACAAGTTGTTTGAGGGATTAATGTTTGCTCAATGGTTTTTAAAAACGATAATTGGGATATTAGCGACTCATGCGTCGTAAGGTAACCGACATGTTTTTCTTTTTTCAAGGAACTGTGTCGCAGGGAATTGAAAACTATACAATTCACGTATTGGTCACACAAATTTTTGTTCCGAGTGGGAACTGAACTCACAACACTCCGCAGGTGACTACATTAACCACTAGACTACACGTGCGGTCAATTATATGGTAGTAATAAAAACGTTAGCTATGTGACCGTTTTTGTTTGCAACGTATCACTAAACAGACAGAACTGTAACTAGAACCAGTGAAGTCGTGGGCAGTGAGGCGTCTCCTCACTATCAACTTACCACTTCGTAGGCTAACCACGTCGCAGAATATACATTACAGCAACCTATGATATTTAAAGAAAGATAAGCTACGTTTGAATTGAGCAGCTTTCAGTTTTTATCATTACACGTACTTATAATTATTGTATAATTGATTTCAACTACCAATGCGATAGACAATACGGAACCGAATGATGCAGGAATATATAGCTTACTGTAGTGTGTTGCGCTTGTAGTACACCGATGAAGACAATTATTTTAATACTTATCGGTATCGATAATGCTAATGCGCTATCTACCTCTTTCTTACATTGACAACAACGAACACAATCATGACCATATTTACAAATCACCTTATAACGTTACTTGACGTTGCCCACGGCTTCACGCGTATGGACATCGGTAATCACGATAAAAGTCCTTCGCCAGGATACTATCTATCTCCTTGCTAAATTTTATTAAGATCCTTTCAGCCGTTTAGTCGTGAAAAGGTAACAACCAGATTTTTATTTTCTCATTTATAATGTTTATATGGATTTATTAAAACTATTAATAGCAATACGACTCAATAACATTATTGTTTGGACGGATGTTTGTTTTTCATTCACGCCGGAACTGTTAACCGGATTGGGATACAATTTTATATTTATATGGTCCTAAACTCCTACGCGAATAACATAGTTAAGTCCTTAATATCGTATAGGTAAACAGTTATATGCCACAGCCTATCAATCAATTAGCTTATTTTAGTCCACTCCTGGATATGTCTCTCCTAATCCTCCTTCCACCGCCTTTAGTATGCAGCCTACCCCAACAATATTCTAAAGTTTAACTATGTACTTTATAATATACAAATATATATTTAAATGCGTATTCTCTATCAAAAGAATAGAATGTTTAACTATCCTTTCAAAGTTTACGTAACATAATAAGATGAGTAAAAAAAATCTACGTAAACCCACTCAATTTGTGAGACGGTCTCGTCGAGGGCCGGCCGCAGATCGCTATCGGTCATACTATTCCGACCGCCTTATTTATATAATCTAACTATTTGCAAGGGACAAACACCCCTTACGGTATTTCTTTAGGGTTAGTTTTAAGAAGTATACTCAGTTTTAAGTTAGAATTCATTTCCAGTTCTGTGTTTATTTTATTGCTATATTTGTATATTATATTTTATTTGTACATTTTATAGGACGATACAGGCTAACTAAAAAAAAAATAAAAACAAAACAATGTCAATTTTCATAAATCACAACATACATAGTATAACGTATTTTTTCTGAGGGATAGCCAGCTATGTTAGGCCTTAAGCTATATGTAATAATGCAAGTCTATTAAGAATTTTCTCATTATAAAATCCAATAACACTGCCCCACCCGAGAATCGATCCCGACTGGCCGCAAACATTTCAATAAAACAAATTTCATTCAAATATAACGGCTTGTATATTTCTTTTGACATTTCTTGAAGTTTATTACAGCTGATTCACAAGCTGTTCTGGCAAATCGCTAATATAATTGTACATGAGGGAGGGTATGGTGCGATGGCGGCAGACACGCCGCAGTGCACGAGGGAGCAGACAGGGCCCGAACGCCGCTCACGCGTCCCGCAACCATTTTCTGCGCGAACGGAACCCTATATTGAATACAATCCTAATAGAAAACACCTTCCACATTGTACACTCCGATCTTATAAATAACTAACGTTCGGGTACAGTGAATAGTAACTAATTCTATCCGTTTTTTTAGAAGTTTTGTTAGCGTTAGATAGTTATTTTCTTGAAAAACAAATGTTTTTCTAACTTATTTTTTTTTGGTTATATTAATAAGATTTTTTTTTATTATTTTTAAATTTTATTGAGTAATCTTTGCAATTCTTTTAGATAGGAAAAAAATAGCAATTTAATTACTTAATATTTATTTATTACCTAGATATTTTATTGTAGGTACACAATTTAAAATATTTTACAAAATCTGTTTAAGTAAATTAGTTTGTACAATAGACGGCTTTATGTGATTTTCACCTAACTAATAAGTGGGTAAGTATTCATCTTTAAAAAAAACATGACCAAAAACAGACATGAAACATACAAAACACAGATTTGTTCAATTAAAAATAAATAGAATAGTGTGCCTATTGTGGCGCGGTGAGCGAGCCGCGATCGGGCCATTTGCTACTGTTTTCAATTTGTCCGTCGCCACCATACATCAGCCGCGGCACGCAGCGGTAACGGCCCCAACTTTAATACACTTACGCTTGACATTTTTCCGCCTATTATGCATTCTGTAATACCAATACTTTCTGTAAATACTTACGAGGAAATTCAATTTAGCAAATTTTACTCACAGTTTCTAAGAAATGATTTCCATTTTCTGTTTATGTTTGTTATTCCATCAATTTCGATAAAAAGTCGAAGTATTTATAAACGGGGTTTTTTAGACATATCTGATGGCAAGCAATCATCATGACCTATAGACGCTTGCAATCCCTAGGGCATGACCAGCGCGTTGCCAACTCAAACACTAGTATGAAAAAACGTTTAAAGAAACATATCTCTAACTGAAGACGCATAGGTACGGTACTAAAGCATAGGAACGGCGCTACGCCACTCTGTGTAATTGTAGATTATAGATTCTTCTGTAAGGCAAAAGTCCTTTCCCAGTACGGCTCGCTTGCTTGTCTGTTGCCCTATCTTTTGTGACGTTGTAATGACACTATTATAAATATTTAATACATATATTGTATGTCATTTAATTGTATCCAAATAGGTACTTATTCCTATTATTTTTTGAACTATCTGTTCCATAACAATAATTATTTCCGTTGCGTACATATAGTAGTGGTAAAAGATAATAATATAAAAGCTATATTGCAGCTGTCTGTTGATCCTTGTTAGAAGCCTGTAATTGATTCGTGGAATTGTTACGCTTATACGGAAACATGCAGTTGGATATTTCAGTTCAGTTTGCATGGTCTATAATTGAACGTGGCACCTACTATCATTTTCGATGTATTGTTGTATTCGTGGAATATTAAAATCGGGATGCCTGTAACTTATTAGATTCGCTTGATAAATTAATGTTCCTCTGTAGTTTTGCGATTAGCAAAAACTAAAACTGTGTTATAAAGAGAAATTGAAGCTCAAAAACAACTTAACTGATTTTAATGATTGTTCATATATGTTAAAAGCTACACTATCAACGATTAACATGGGCTGTATGTTATGTTTAAAAAATGAGATACCTACAAAAACTAAATAAATATCCAGCCGTGCGAAGCAGAAGGGACTGCACGATAAATTTAAATAAGCATATCAAATAACTTTTAAAAAAAAAGCAAAAAAAAAAAAATGTTCTTTACAGAACATATTGTCTTAAATTTGTGTAAAAGCTTCTTTTAGCACGATGCACGTAAAAAAAAACAAATGTCAATGTAAAACAACAACAAATGTCATGCTATCTATTTTTTCATAGCAAGTCAAACAAAGGCGGAATAAATAGAACCTAGATAGACACATCAAACAAATGAGCGTCTACTTTATACGTCAATCAAGAAAGCCCCAAGCCGTTTGTCTTACTTAAAAAATGTACGAAGTATATCGGAAAAATCAATAGAATAAAGAGGTTAACAATAATAGATAGTTACAATAAAACATCAATGAAAATGTAAGATGATTAAATTAAAACCTATCGATTAAATACTCTAGACGATCATTCAATGAGCCTATTGGTTAGAGATCGATTAAATAATATTCTTTCATCTTCATCGTAAAATGTTAAACGTCACAGTACCCATGCTATGTCAAATACACTATACGTATAACACGTGCAGCTAATTAGGCTCAGTCACGTTTAAGACAAAATGTCTCAACATTTATTTTATAGACCTACAAAGGGCTCAAATAATAATAACCTCAAATAACATATATCTTTTATTATTAATTAATACGTGCCTTATTGCCTTTTGTACCGTTCCCTTATTAACATCTACTAATTGTTCATAATCAGCTATTTGACACTTGTTTTGCGCTGTGCGTGGGCTTTAAAAGTCTGAGAATGTAGAACCCTACATTACTACAGTCGTAGACGAACAATTATGTAGGCAGAATTTGAGATGACCGACCTAAGATATCTTAGAAACCTTATTTTTAAAATATTATAAATGTAGGGCAACACACTAGCGAGCAAGCCTGACTGAGGAAGACAAAAGATCACTGCCAAATAACTACACACAGCGGTGTAGTTCTGTTCCTGTGTACAGGTCTCCAGTGCTCATAGGGATGCGTGTTATTTAGCTGTTGTATTCTATAAGGCTGAGGCTGCTTCCCAGTCGAGCATAATAGCTTGTCCTAAGTCTGATTTCTATTAAATCAGAGAATACTCATACTTGTTTATTCACGATATTTTTCTTTACTTATATTTCCACAACTCTGATACACCTGAGTCCACTTTCTAGGTATACTAACTGTTGCAGTCTGCTTACTGTACATACATACCTTTACATAAAGGTTAATTCGCAAAACATATTAAAACATTCCTGGAAATAATTTTGGACAAATTTGAAGTTATTGCAGCAAATCTGAATCTCTAACATATACTATATTTCTATAGATATCGAAGTAGTTGCTACAAATAAGCAGAATTCTGATATGTTAAGACGCCAATTACTGAATTTTGTATACAGAAGTAACAAACACTGCAATGTCGATAATAATAACGTACAGCGTGCATGTTAGAGAAATTCAGATGTACGGTAAAGTCGAGGGAATGAGCGTAGAGCTCGTATCAATAATAATTAGAGGTGCTTTTACTCGACGCAAGTTGGTAGTCAGCTACGCTCAGCTTAACGTTCTAATTGGACGCCCAGTCGCCCAGTGCACCTACCGACGATGTTTGACGAATGGTCCAAGCGGTGACAAACAACGTTTCTAACTGGGAACTAGGATTATTGCGAAACCCAACAACACTAGTGAATACGACTTACGTATTTACAATACAAATATACGCCAGCTACTATTTTCCTAGAAATAGCAATTAAGGCACGTCCGCACGTACCACAGTAGACAGGTATCGTCTCAAACTTGAGATATTACTAATAATGACGTAGAAGTTGTTTGTCATTAAAATAAAATTCCCGATACCTTCTAGGAGCTTATTATATGTATAAGTCAGCTATGAATAATACCTGAATAGCAATGTATTTTCCGTGAAATCCGAGACTAATTAGTGCCAGCGAAAAGTTATGTTCACACGACAAAAATGTCACATCGATATGAAACGTGTTAGGTGTCGTTTGCGAGTATGAATGATCACCAAGTCCCGTGTCTGCAGTTAGCAGTACACCAGTATTTGTGCTGTTATTAATTCCGCAAAATTGAAAGCCGATCCGAGTCGGCCGTTGCTGTCGCGTTGTTGGCTCCAACGCCGATTTAGTCCAGTTTAAATTGCATACTGTGACGTTTTGAAATTCTATCGCGTTAGGTAGGTAATATATTCGATGCCTCCGTATATTGCGTTTTTCATGTTTATTTTTAAACCGAATATTGGAAAAAGCTATTGTATAAACATGATAGCCTACCTTTTCCTATTAAAAATCAAAGCCTTGTTACAAACCAATATTATTCTGTCTTTTTTTATAGACTAATGTAACTTCCAAGGCAACGTTTTATTTTTATGAAGTTTAATTTCTATTACACAACTAAATAAATTCGAGAAAACATGGGACAATAAAAACTAACAGCCGTTACCTTTCACAATCAACAATGGCTTATTCAAATCATTTCCTGTGTAATCCTTAATCAAGTGGGCAATGAAAACAACTGGTATAGGCACTAAGTATCGAGCTGTAGTAATTTCGAGGACTGTTGATATGCGCCGGCCCACTGAACGTTCAAATTGCCGTAGCGTGGTGCGCGTTCCTGCCCGTTCGTTACCGTTCCGATGTTTGCTACTCCACGAATCAAGTGAACTACAACATCAGGAAATGAACGATTTCTATGAACGGCGGATGACTTTGTTGCATTACGCCGTTAGCTACTCATTCTGTTGTATCATTGTGAAGTTTGGTAGTAAGTTTTACTAGTTTATCAGTGAATGCTGCGTGATTTACATTAGACAAGTTGTTGTCTTTAACATAAAGTAAGTTTATAAAATACTCAATATGTTTTATTGAAGTATCAATGTCATTTTCAGCTAGTGATTTCTAAATAAAATAGGATTCTAAGATGTGGTTATAACATTATCTGCCTATATATTTCTTATCTAATACAGTAATTATTAAATGAACTATATAAAAAATTGACGATGAAGTCATAAATTTCGTCTGACGCAATATATTTATAAAAGCCAAGCTGTCCTGCGTTCAGTTGGCAAACAAAACGGCCTAATTGAGCACTTATGTCGTCACTACAACATCGGCCGACCAGCCAGTCATGACACCTCACTAGCTACAGAAAACACCCGAACGCAGCATGATTTCCATTCTAGAGAGAGATCTTTGTAACTGGTGATCTGCAGCTTTGAGACCTTTCGTGTTGATATATCCAGATGGATCGTGAAAGGGCCGTAATGGAACCTAAGCTGATGAAGTCGCTAATGACTGTTTACTTGTCTCCCTCCACATGCATGTATGAAAATTATATACCTTACTAAATCTGTACAAATTTTGCTGTGTACCTACCAACTTTTTTTGGTGCAAGACTTTATAGTACGGACCTAAAAAAGTGAGTAAAACAAGGACACAGTTTGGGACCCTACTTAATGTCATCGTGCCCAAATTTGCATAAAATCTGTCGGCCAAAGCCACAGTAACAAACTTTTGACTGTACTTAAAAAGCACTAAAATCGAAATGAGCTATAAACGGCCGACCCTTATTTTGGTAGAGCTGACTTCCCAATTTTACGTATAAATTAAGCTTTTTTTAAACGTCAAAGTTCAATGTTTTTAAAGCTCAACAAAATTAAAAACTTTATTTTTTTACAAACGCTTGTCATATCGTGTTCATTAATGGAATGTCGATACTGAAATTTATATTTGAAGAGCTTGGAAAAGGTCAAACTTTTTTCATATCTCCGTGCGTATATATAAAAAGTCTGAAGAGTGCATTCGACGAACACTTGAAATCGTTCTTGATGATAAGATGTCATTATTAGGGTTATCTCAATGGTGTGGTGTGATGATTTATTTATTACTCCAAGAATGTTTTTGTTTTAGGCCGGTATGCGCTTTGGATAGATAAAAGCTACCTCTTAAAATATGTATGAAGTGAACATAAATTTAAGTTTATTAATAAATATGAATAAAAAGATTGTGTTTTAAATTAATGATTTAGCACTGAAATTTATTGGCGTATCATTATTTTATGTAACAGTTACAGTATAATAGTAATTTCGAGCTGCAATCTGTGAAAAGCTTAAATATTTCGATATCCGATTATACTTTCTACATTTTAAAACGATTGACGAATAGATACCGGCTTCGGAGGCATAGATATACGTGATCTGGGTGTATAGGCGATCTGGTATATATCTCAGTTGGTCATTAACCATTTGATAGAAAATAATCGCATTGTAGGAAATACAAGATGAATATCATATTCAAAGAATAAAAATAGTTTTAAGTCATTATAATTCTTACAATTTCATTGTAAACAAAACCTTCTCGAATTCTGTGTATAGTCTCGAACAGATAACTGATATTGTTTTACCAATTAGTAGTAGTAGTAAGTTAAATACAACTGGTCGATAATGACGCTTGTTGACGTCAACCGACATATTCTTAATTAACGATAACCCTCGGTCGCGACTTCCGATCGAGTGGACAGTGCTTCATTTACACTACTGTTTCAAGACAATAAAATAATTATATTCGGAAAAAATATTTAGTGGCAGACGGACAGGCAGACGAAATCTTTATAAGATTACTCAGTTATATACATAAAAATACATAAATATAAAATGGTTTATTATATCTATAAGTTGCTTTAACACTATAATGAGGCTGCCACAGTGAGTTATTATAATGATGATGGTCTCATTCTTTAAATGCAAATGGAATAAAGCATTGTTAGTTATTGATGAGTAAGTATTAACTGCTAGGTATAATTATTATTTTATTTAATGTAGAAAAGTAATGGAGCATGCTTGTTTACAGACTTCGGCAAACAAGCATGCGGTGACCGCTCATATCGACGATATAAAACCCATCACTACGTATTGCTGTCGGCAATACGCAGCAACCGGCAACTTTGCAACTGCTCTCTTGATAGAGGAAAGGACCCGCGTCCAACCCAGCAATTAAACATTATGTAAATATGGATTGGTTAAAGAATAAATAAAATAGAAAACATGTATGCTTTGTCTAATTGCTAGATAGTTAGATTGGTATTATTATTGGTAGATTTGCTGTAAATCTTTAGGGGAGGCCATTGTCCAGCAGTGGGTGTCTTTTGGCTGAGATGATGACAATGATTGTATATTTTACATACCTATTCAAATTTTAATGTAGAGTGTGAGTTAAAGAACATATTTTAATTGCAAGAGTCCTATTATTGTCTTCTTATCTTTACATTTTTAAATTCACAATGCCAACGATATACGTGATTCCAATAAACAGGTCAATTAATCAATCAAAGTAATCATGTTGGTATATTAATAAATATTTAATGAGGACATCGAGAATACGAAGAATTGTCAGATAATTGTTTTCAGTTGGCCTCGTGGATCGCAATAAATTTGAAATTCAACGTAATAAATAATATAAACAATTCTATGGAATATTCATATCCAAATTCTTTATTCTTATCATGTGATGCAAAAACAGGAATGTAATAAGCTTTGAAGGCTTTGTGTTTGACATGACGCGTCTGCAGTGTCATGCATGGCATTGAAACGAATAAATTGATTTCAATGCTTTTTTAAAGCTTTATTTGATCTATCCGAATGAGTTTGATGGAATTCTGATCCAACGCACGCCGTTTTAATACTTTGTTTTGTGCTATTTAGACTGCATGGTTGGCTCGTGGTTACCACCATTTACCATTACGACATTTACTAGTACGTTTCATTACTCATTTACCATACAACTACTACTACAATACTTACTTACCATACAGGAAAGAAAATTGTTTGCGTCACAAATGATTGTTTCCAGTCTCCGTTAATTGTATGTCTGTAAGCAGGGCTTGTTTTACTGTGTAGAATAGAACAGAATAGAAAACTCTTTATTGTACACCAATTACATTTTGATAGAAACATTGTTTATATCTAGTTAGTGTGTGTTTTAGTTGTGTACTACAAGATATGAATTCAAAAAAGAGCAAAATATATATTTGCATCTAATTATGGCTTTAGAAGAATTTTACCTTTAATATTATTACCTACATATATTTTTATTTAACGCTATTAACCTAACTAAACATAAAACATAACGTGCTTCATTATTATAAAACACTTTTAAGATTAACAAAAATATTTGTAATGTACATTCAAAACGGCGTGACTACATAAAAACTTTGTGCGTGTTAATATAATATACATATGCATTCTATGAAGTTTCTGACGTGAATAAATCTAATTGAGCTAATGAAGGAGGAATTTCTTAATTAGTAGTGTTTCGAACGAACCATAGGCACACGTACTGTACCGAAACGGGTTAATTACAACCGATAACTCTTTAATTAACCTGCCTAATAACAGAGTATTTGCATTCGAGCCAATTAGGGAGTCGACAAGATCGATAGAAAATATTATTAACTCGTGAACAAGCTATTTGTTGAGAAACCGAAGATTTTATGGTAAGGTGTTCTAGAAACACTGGAAGCTTAACTTTTTTACAAGCATCTACAGTCGATACTTGGTTCATTCCATTGCACTAGTTCTCCTTAGTTGAGTGTTACACTCCAAGTATTCTAATGGAAATACTGTACTGACGGAGCGTTTAATTAGCGTGTTATTTAATCTGCAGAAAATTTAATTAATGCTTTGCTTTAAAACAGTTTTGTTTTTAAAGTATTGTTATCTCTATGTAGACGTACAATTTGTTTGTATGTAGGAAGGTATATTTGAAACTATTAAATCGTTGCTAAAAATATTTGTCTGGTATAAAGCTAATATATTCCCGATTGACAAACTAAGTATTCGGAAAGATAATAGATTATTGTTCCTGTTCTACGGTTTAATGCAGCTTCCTAAGGTTCTCTCTACATCATCCAAATGTTGGTTGGTAGAGACTTTGGCATTAAGTCTTTTTTTTGTGCAAAATTAGGTTGTGTTCCACTTTCAATTTGTTGGTCAATGGACTAATATGTTTAACTCCCAATAGAATTTTGCTTCTATATCCCTCCAAAAATGCCATCATTTGCGCCGCGCGCACTCAATAGAAAAAAGGTTTAACATGAAATAAGTTGACTCCGCAATTTCTTCTTTATATAAATAACTATGAAGTTATAAATCGCTAAGTGGAATTAATTTCTTGTAGGTTTTTTCCACTTAAGATTGCATTGTAGCATAACAATATTGACCGATTGTAATAGATGTAACTTTTTCTGTTAAAGGATTGACTTTGCTGTTTTCTTTTTTGTTAATTATCTTTCGGCACTATCTTAGCGGCATGTGTCGATAGTATGAGTCTTCGATGCCTATCTATAATAATGAGTATGAATACCACATGAATACATATTTGAGCTACAAACAAGCATAAATAGGTACGGCACATATAATGGTAAGCAGTGTACTGTAGTCTGACATTTGACTGCCTCGGTGGTCATACACCGCTGTCTATTGCTATTTGCCTCTGGTCTTTTGTTAGATAAAAGCCTTTCCCTTGTTGGGTTTGCTCGCGTGAATGGTGCCCTACTTCTCTTACATATTTAATAATAATTAAAGGAAATTACAAGACAGACAAAAGTAAGGTAAATAATATTTGCATATCGCCTCAAGCAACTCGGATATTGTGTAACAAATAACTAACCTAAGTATTTCCAGTTAGAAATAACTATCAATTATTAAAATATTCAATAATTAAGATATTAATTACATTGATAAACGAGAAAAATATTTATAATTATGTAAGTACGTAAGTAGAGTATACGTAAAGATGTTGATATGCGTCACTCCTTGTCACGCCACGTCGGGGTTATCTCAGGCCCACGGAGTCGTTTTAACGACTGGGGACTGGGGGTTAAGACTACTTTCTAATTACATGTACACTTTATGAACATGTGTTTGTTAATGAGTAGACGAAGACTGTGTCATAAATTGATATGTATTTGTATGAAAGGTATTTTTTTTTTAGACAACTCCCACACTATAAACAAGCTCTGTGTCGCGGGAGACTTTACAAACATACAATTAACGGACACAAATTACACACAGACTCAGAACAACTCTTTGTGGGCCACACTAAGTTTTGTCCTGTGTAGGAATCGAACCCACAACCTCGTGCACAGCAGGCGCACACTGCGACCACTGGACCACCAAGGCAGTCATTTATTAGTATTAGGTTTCAACGACATGTTTTAAAAGAGGTAGCGCACCATACCAGTGAGCAAACTTGATTGGGGAAGGACCTCCAGCATGCATAAGATCATAGACATAATATAACTACACACAGCAGTGGTGTTATATTTGTGTGGTCCTGTGAGTACAGGTTTTCAGCGCTTATATATGGATGCGTTGAAACGTTTTTCTTTCCTAAAGATACTCTATTCCTCCACAGGATAATTCCATAATCATAATCTGTAATATAGAATACCCGTTATGTATTTCGGGATTCGAACAAGAATAGTTGTCCTACCTGTAGATACTTTGGCTTTTTTTTATTTAGCTACCGTATTTTAGAAAACTACGCTAAAAGAACCCATGATTGAAGAAAGAAGGAAACTCGAAACGGTGGTAAAACGATCTGGGTTTACGTTTATCAATTAACTAAATTGATAGGTACAATTTTTGTTATCAGAAACTACCAATTATAAAGTAATCATAAAGTATAAGAAGGCCAAATTCAATTTATCTGAATAGGTACCTAAAATCTATATATATACACACACAGACAAATTAATCCATATTTCCGTTGACTTTACCAATTTAATTCTATTTTTTTTAAGTTCTCTTTGTAGAAGGTTCTTATGAAAAATATAGAAAATCGCGCAGACAATAAGCAAAAGGCTGAAAGAATATAAATTATATTAATAAAATTTATCAAAGATTGGTGGACTACCCGCTTGCCCATGCCTTCATGGGCAAGCGGGTAATCCACCAGAAATCATCCTTACATAAGACCACAGCCAAATAACTACACAACAGTGGAGTAATTGTATTCCTATGTCAAAGAATAGGTTTCCAGTACTCATTTATGGAAACAAAATTTTAAAATAATGTTTTACTTATCCCAGGATAACTTATATGTCACAATACATTATGTAGAAGTCGACATTGCGTGAGTTATGCCCCTAGTACAGCAAGTGTCCAAAAGCAACAGTAACCGGCATTAGCCGGGCCAGTAGACACGCTTTTTTACCGTGGTAGAATAAAAACACAGGCCACTTAAATTTGCCGCAAGTTACTAACGACGATTATGTAAACTAAAAAGCCTGAGAACAGTGCCTATAGTTGAGTGGAACCGTTAATATATAGCCATAAAATTACTGCACAAAACACGGTTTTTTTGTTGCAATTTGTGAAAATGTTCTTTTTAAATTTATGAAAACGATCGATGTTATATAAGGTGACCGTCTACGTACAATATACATAGATAGATAGGTGTCTATTAGCTACACTGTTTAAAAACTAAACTAGTCCAATCTTTTATTCCCGAACGAAATAATCTACTTTTTATCCAAATACTCGACTGAATGAGCTTTAAGTACAAGCTGTCTTAAATAAAAGCAAAACATGTATGCCTTTACCCGTAAACTACCTTCGTGCAATTTTATCCTTAATAAATAATCCATAACTGATTTAGCGCAAACTATGTAGAAAAGTATTTTAGCGTTAACATCGCGCTGTATTATTTTACTTATCTCACAAAGATTGTGTGTGTCTAATACGCATCGTCATCGCTCTGACACACCCCTATAGATAACAATATCCGTCATGTAAGCTTGAACCTCAAGCTGACGACATCGTAAACAATGGTTTCTCAATACTTTCATTGAAGCTCATCCCGATTCCCATATTCGATACGACACAGGAGGACAAATTTTGTCTTAGAAGCAACACTTAATGGTAGCTCGGAACCCGAGACAACCGTCGCAGCCCTAATTAAATAAGTAACAAGAGTAAGCCCGCTACCGTTGCTGAAAAACATAAGCCACACCAACAACCTAATTACTGGTGACCTTCGAATAGGGTTACCACCATCCAATTCAAACAAAAAATATTACTTTTTCTAGGATTGAAATAACATCGTCAAAATTCAATAGATCTCACTGACAGGCACGTTATTGGATACAAATTGGATTTGCAAATTAAGCCGTACTGGTGAGTGAAACAGTTTAAAGCGTTTTTTTGTCAATTACGTTATTGATACGGAGCGTACATTGTTGAGTGAGCCGTTCCACGATTAGTTTTCCAGCTCAATAATCAATTTATTTATATAATTCAATTGCTGCTACATGCATATTCAAAATGACGGGCGCTTTTTAATAACATTTTAGCAATCAATTATGTACTATCAAGGACATATTATAACTCCGCCGCAGCGTAGTCACATTTTTCATCAATTTTAAACATTTATATCAGGGTAACATTCTAAAATAGGAAATGTATTCAATACCTTAGTTAATCTATTTTTTTTTTTGGCGCCGAACCGTCGTAGTCAGAAAATTGAAATATTTGCACTAAGAAAATGCAAATGTTGACTACAGCTTGTTTCTATAAATATAAAAGTGATAACCCTAACACAGCGTCAACATCCGTTTCTCTAGCTAATTTGTTTGTAGTATGAGTACGGAGAGGAGGAGGCTGCAGTCAGACCAATTAGTGCGCGTGGTGACCCTACGTCCCGCGCCGAGGACCCGCTAATGACAACCCTAGCGCGAGGGGTCACATGTCACTTTAATTATTTTTAATGAAACAAATAAAAAATAAGTTACGAGCGTCATGAACGCGCGTTTTTTAAATATGTTTTTCGGTGCCATAACTAGTGGACTAATTAGTATTTAAAGCTTGGTTAACGTGAACGCGATTAGGTACTTAAAGTGAAATAAATAGGAAAGGCCGGTTGGGTAAAGTTTAATTTTATTAATGATTTTTATTTGGCTATAATTTAAATAACAGTATTTTTATTGCATAATCTTTCAAGTGACAATCCTAAGAGTAAAGTCACCTACTATGGAGGTGTAGCTAATGTAACTTAATTGAAATTCCATCCAAAGTGAAAATATTACATCACAATGAAAATTTTATAGGCATGTTGATCATCGCGTGGACCAATCAGTGCTGATTAATTTATCCTAACACCCACGCTAATTAAAGCCGGTTTATTAATTAGCGAAAATTAATTAATGGAAATGCACTATCACATTGTACATACTAAAATATAATTTTGACATAGCTAATTGGACATTAAAGTGATTTTAATTTATTATAGAAGTTCATTACATTAGCTATTGCTAGTATCTATTCCATTATTTTACAGTAATAGTGTTATTTCGGCCGGTTTTTGAAATAGTTTGAACTACAACTTTAAATTTATTAATATTTGAAGTTCTTCCCCGTTACGAGAGTATTTTAGTTAAATAATTTATAATTATAAAATATGCCTGTATCTAGTGACTAAACACAGAAGTCTAAGGTTCTATTTAGTCAAAGATTAGGAGTTGCTTCAAGCGTCTAACGATCACATTATTTAATCTGACGCAATAATAAGATTATTAGTTGTAGCTAACAAAAAATCATGCGCATTAATTACTATGTATTCGTTACAAGTTAATTGCATCTAATTACGCTTATAACTTGGCTTATAAAAACCGACTAAATTAAATTGGATGTTAAATTAATAATGAATATTAAAACTATTCATTAAAACACTGAAATCGGTCAGTGCATTTAGGTGCTACTACCACAAAGAGACACAGACACAGAATTCAGTCTTAAAATCTTTCTTTTTTACTTAAGGGTAAAATACAAAAAGTCGATAAACAAGTGGAGCGTCGCGTCGTTAATCTATTTTATATAAACATTAATTTATAGGTAAGATAAGCAATAAAATGTTGTCCATTAATTGTGCACGGTAATTATATGAACAGAAGGAGGCAGTGTTTATAATTAAAACGAATGAAGCATTGCTACACTGGCTGGTCTAGTGATGTAGCTCTAATGAGCAACTTGCTAATTAGAGAATAAACAAGCCGGATACGGGATTCTAATTGGCTTTTGGGACAAGCATGTCGCGCTCAGCGCCACAACCGCTCTGTCTTTTTATAGCAAAAAGTTGCTTTCTTGTTTTTGGAGTTCCGTAACAAGGAATCTTTGTACTTGAGTTTAGAACATTTAATTTAGTGGTTACCTCGTCATTTATGACCGCGCGGTGTGTTGTGGGTTTCATCTTCACACTGGATAAACTTATATGTAATCTACAAATTATTCCGGGTCTAAATGTATTTTATGATAAAAGTTTTTGTAAAACTAATTTTGGTTTTTTAATGCGGGAGTATCTTTTTTTTTAAATACAAATATAGTTTCTTTAAATAAAATAATAAAGTTTAGATAATAATCCAGAATACAAAGTAATTTACTAGCTGGTGCCCACGGCTCATAAAAATGACCTATATTACTCGGAAACAGAGTTACTTTCTTATAGTGAAAGAATTTCTCAAATCGGACATGGTATTTCCTGAGATCTTCGCGATCAAACTTACTTAAGACATACAAAAGTTAAAGTCTTCATATAAACACTAGTAGTAGGGACTATATTGAAATATAGTTAAGGTATAAACATTATCTAGCAATTTACTCCAAGAAGTAGTTTTCTTATTAATTGGCAACGAATATTACTCGAGTAGTAATTAACTTCGGAGATAACGATGTTGCGATAAAGTTGAAAAGTCGTTCAGTATTTAATATAGTAACATTTTTTTATGTAAAGCTTTGTGCGATCGGCCATTGTAATCCGATCAAGGCTAGATTAATTGCATAAATCTGAGACAAATTGGACTCCCTTTATATTTCCATTAGCTTTTATGCATCCTATCATTATCTTTATATTCTTTCATTTCTACAATAATAAACTAAAGTGTACGGAATATTTTGTGAAGTATTACATTTTATTATTTTCATTTCAAATAGTTCTAAATCCTTCGTAAAAAAAAATTGGTACACCTGAGTATATGTGCTTGACTGGTAAAAAATGACTACGGCATTAAGTTTGCTTTTGTATATATTTTTGCAGGAAGTTTAACAAAATATATATATATTCATCTAATACCCATTTATCTACCTGGTTGATACAAAATGTATCAATACAATCTACCTATCTCTTTTTATAAGATTTAATTTTGTTTTTTCTTCATACTCAATTAGCTACCTGTTGTCTAAATCAGAATGTATCCATCGATTTAAAATGACTTTTTATTTTTTTACAATTAGGTGATATATCCCTCATATTTATTTGGTCCACAGAGTGCAAGCTAATTAGTATCACTTTCAATCACAACACTAATTAGATACCTATCTGATTGTGGTAGTAACAGTTTATAATTAATTCGTTTATCTATTTTAGGAGCACATTATCATAATTAATTATAAGTAGCTTATTAAAATGGTTTTTTCTCTTTATAAATTTGGTACTCGCATTGGCCGGGTTAAAAAGAATAATTTTCAAAAGCCCCTTTTAGTAAGGGCTTACTTAGGTCTCTTAAGGAACCATTGTGCAAAATTTTAGTTTTGTGGAAACAGATGTTTATGCAATTTGTTGATAAATTAGTCGGCTAGTGGAAATAATATATAAATATATTATTTTTATTTATTTTGAACATTTTATTGTCTAAAAATCCTTTTTCTATAATATCCAGTTAATATTGTGAAATAAGTTCTCTAAAGCGCTCGACAGCGGCAAGTTATATCAGCTGTTATCGGGTTTTATTGACATTAACCGACGCGCCGGAAGCGGAGAATTAGTTACAAAATATGACAGCCACCTTATCAAACAGTATAACAACCTACTAAGCGTATTTAAAACATGTTTTTTTTTCGTTCATGATCCCATTAATAAATATGTAGTTCTGGTTATTGTAAAGAAAAAAATGTGTATCAAATATACGTGTACTATAAAGAACTTATAATTGTTATTTTTAAATTTAAATTTAATTAAACAACTTCTTAACAACAATATCTGTAGTTCTAATGTCGAATTCATAATTTAATTTTAGCGACTTGTAAATGTAAATATTTTCACAGTATATTTTCATTGACTTAAAATTTAAATAATTAAATTAATGTGTCTTACCATCATTAAAAATAATAACTAAAAAAGTTATTAATATTAAATATTTTTATTGCTAAACCGTAGCGGAAGCAGTAAACTTTAATAAATTAAAAATTTAATTTCTATTGTTGAGCTCAAAGATGAGTGATCGAGATAAGCGTCGTAATCCATACAATAAACTAATTAGTAAATAGTTTAAAGCGGTAAAGTTGGTGCGTGCCTCTACTTCACCAACTTAATAGTTTTTCAAAGTGTACGAGTCCGGTGGTAGAGATCATTAAGCGACTCTTCAAACCTGTCGCCGCATTACACTAATTGACGCAATTAGAGGGATTGCCGAACGGAAATAAAAGTCGGCTCACCTTCATGAAACGCCGGCCCAGCCAATTAGCCTAGCAACTCGTAATTAGCTTCTTCAAAACACTCTTTAAGCTCGATCAGTCTTTGCACAATTAGAAAAAATCACAGCACCCAAATATTGTGTTCATTTTCGCGCGAACGGAAAATAATGTTTTTCACAGCACTGAAAAGTTTTTCGCGATCGCGTGCCGGTATGTTGTCGCTGAGTACGACGACGACGTGCGTTCGTCTCGGCCGCCACGGAGCGAATGCGCTGATTGTAGCGGGAGGAAGCCGCCACACACACAGCCAGTGCCGCTGCCTGTGCAAGGCGGGGTGTGATGCCCTTCCTTTTCCCGTACGTACGAAAGCTACGCACTTGTGGAGCTTTTCGCACAAAGCTAGTTCGCCGCTTACGCCCTTCTACGCTTGGAATGACGCTTAACTCTGTAAGTGGACAGATTTTGCGCGGTATCGCATTTAGGCCTAAATAAAAACGATACTGAATTAAATTACGATCGGTCCATTGCTCTACTGAGTTGAATGTATAAAGTTTAAAGTGTATGCTGATATGTCAAGATAGTTAACTTGATTATTTCTATTTGTACGAATACAATTAAATGAATATTCAAGGATAAAGGCAATATTTAATCAAACTTATTAGAGGTGATTTATTGTTACAAATGAACTCTGCTACATAATTTGAACGCAACAAGAAAAAATGTACCATATATGTAGAATTAATTATTTATAAATCAATTTCTTAGAAGTAATGATGCGAGTCACACACGCAAACCAAAGGTTCCGTATCCATTTCGACATATAGTGCCGACAAATAAAAATATAAACTGTTTAATTTAGAATACATTAGTATGATTTTTTTTTCGCATGAATAAAAAATGTATTAATTTAATATTTCTATGATAGATTACCTATATATGTATATCTTTTTTATTCTGAATTGTCTTATAATGTAAAATTGGTTCCTAAACTTTGTAGAATCCTGTACTACCAAGTATACAGTTTTTTTTTCTAAATTGTAACGTACATTAATTATGTATTGCGTATTAACTTTTGAAATATTATTAGGGTTGTGGAACTGTACTATGATGGGGACGAGACTAACACAATGCAATGAATGAAATGTCACCGACAAGTTTGATGAATGGCCATCCTTAATATTACTTAGCTTTTGAGACTACAATTTGCTATTCAGTTCATTTGAAATGCTTGTTCAACCGTAAATTTATTTAAAACACGTAACTGCCTATGGCTAATTATGAAATAAATATTAAGATTTATTATTTGGCTAAGTCTGATATCCCTAAAATTGTCCGTTCCCGCGTGGAATCCTAATTCTTTATAATTTAATTTAAAAATTTATATCCGCCAGTTTCAGTCTCTTTAACTAGGTAGGCATACGAGAGATCGCCTGGTGGTCATCGGTCGAGTTATTGTTCTGTTTTTTTATTGATAGCACTGAAGCTCGTCAATAGCGACGATACAACTTAAAATTATTTTTTAATTTAGTGAAAGATTTTTTAAAATCGGTCGTGTAGTTTTTGAGTTTATTCATTACAAAGAAAAATACAAATCTTATCTCTTCATGATCTACTAGGGGTCACCCGCGACCTTGTCCGCGTAGTAATTTGGAATATTTTCCCTGATTTTGCAAAATATCTCACTACTGCTCCGCTCCTATTGATCTTAGCGTGATGTTATATAGTCTATAGCCTTCCTGGATAAATGCACTATTCAACAAAAAAATATTTTTTTCCAATCGGATCAGTACTTTCTGAGATTAGCGCGTTCAACCAAACAAACAAACAAACTCTTCAGCTTTATAATATTAGTATAGATAATATAAAAATGAATCGCTGAATGTGTTACTTAGCGCTAATCTCGGGAAAAGCTGAACCGATTTCGCTAATTCTTTTTTTGTTGTGTTTGTTATTGTCAGGAGAAGGTTTTTATGTAAGAAAAAATTAAGAAAGTTGCCCAGAAAATAGTTTAACCCGTGCTAAGTCGGGGCGGCTAGTATTAGTATAGATATATGTAGATATCGTAGTGCGTTCTAGAGTTTTATAAGTTACAAATGTACCTATGTAGAAAAGAAATGAAGTCATAATATAAGAACATATATTTCTAAGAAATGCGTATTATTAATAAGTTCGGCCCTGAGACTTCGTAGCAGCCAACGCAATATTCACTCATACTCCAATTTATTTATTTATTATGCTTTTTCCAAAGCAAAGGTATTACATATATTTATAATAATTCTTATAGGCTGATACATTTTCCAATTATGGACTAACCAGCAGCAACCAATGTCGACCTTAAGGGACAAAATTGCTAAGCTACAATATTTTATGATTTTACTGTGTCACTTTACTTATCCGCAGAGCATGTAAAACTATCGGTATCTAACTGTAACTATCGGTACACCATATTGTATTAATAAAAAAAAATTGGAAGAATTTGGGCGCCATATTGGCTGATCGAATGATTGTTTAAATCGATTTATAAATTACGGAGTACCTACTATGGTAATAAACATAAATAAAGAATACACACGAATCTCAGACTAATAGAATAAGATAGACGGAGCGTGTAGAACAAATCAGTGAAGCCACAAAGCGCTGACAATGTCGTGTGACGTGGAAAACGAGGTTGCCAGCAAATGAAATACTCCCAACAAAAGTTGAAACAAAACTGTTAACTCGTGATAATAATATGCAATATCAATATTAAAAATTATACTTCAAATTGTTTGTTTAAATAATGTTATTATTTATAATTATTTTACATTAATATTTCAAAATAACTAGGTAACAATAAACACTTACTACATGCTTTAATTTCTGACGAATAAAATAAATCTTTTTAAATATAACATCATACATCTTAGCATTATGTTACATTAAAAAAAGGTTTCTGTTAACAAACATATCAAGACAAAATACAATATTATATTAAAAAAACAAACATAAAATACAAAACATATTACTCGTAAAACAAAACTGGCAAAAATTGTATCTAAAAAAATGTATATATATGGTGTATGCTTGTTTACTATCCAAGTAGTATAAAAAAAAATTAAATATTTAGCGGCAAGCGGTAAGAACAAATTTTGTTCATACCGCTCGCCGCCGCCGCTCACAGCCGTGGTTAGGATGTAAATACTTTTTTTGAAATAAATCATAAACCTAACATATCTACTTATTTTATGAATTTAAATGATCAATTATTATTATTATATTAATATTAATTGATCATCATCTGAATAACATAGAAAAACATTATCTAAGTACCTACCTAGGTACCTCTTAAAATCACTACAAAAATACGGAATTACTCGCTAAATGCAAACAACAATTTATTTTTTCGCGTGGATCCCCAACTATCATTCAGATTTATTTTAAATAGTATATCGATAGACTGATTAATATTGTTTTATATTCCCACTAACACGTTGCAAAATATTTTAGGGAAAAAGATATGCTAAGAATGGCAACACTGTAGAACATGGTAGAGGTTTTGTGTTCCTAGTTTGTGTAACTAAAATATTTACGAAAACAATAAGAAATCTATAATGTTAAAATTATTTACCTATGGAACGATACTCCAGAACCCTTTTTGAGATTTGCTGAAGTATTTTTACAACGTTTTACTACACAATACGGCATTATAATAATATTTTGTCAGAACGTGTTTAGACGTGCGTACTCACTAGGGGCTCAAATCGACTGCGCGCGAAAACGTATGACATTGCTATTTAGTATTGCTTTTGGCGGCTTCACGCGCGAGTTCTACACGCTCCGTCTATCTTATTCTATTAGTCTGAGACACGAATTGCGAATCTCAGTCTGTAAAAACAAATTTTAATTTGATTATGTTTGACTGAGCTGACTGTTCCAAATTCAAGTTGTTGGTATTCGTGCGCACATGAAGTATTTATTTAAAGAGTGGTTTCCGTTCGGAATAGAAAATAAATATGAGTTGAAACAAATACTAGCAGTATTAGTTGTTGAACGAAATAAATCTTCGATTTTCCTCACAGTCGTTTATTTATTATGATAACTATATAAACAATACATAGTCATTAAAGGACAATACATACCTACATAGTTAATTAGGGCAATAATAAATTTATTTTAATTTGTGGTTTGACATCTCCATTGATTAATTTTGCATGACGTTTCTATAGGCCAGCCAAACAGAAACATTAGTCACTATGACTTCGTAAAATATGTATTACGGTATTTAAACGCCTTCGTATGTGTGACTAGTTGTTTCCCATGGTTTTACCCGCGTTACATTAAAATCGTCCTGTTTATTATATATGTAGGTATATACGTACATACATATTATCCCACCCGTTTCCATTGGGGTAGGCAGAGACTATGGTACGCCAATTTCTTCGATCCAGACATATGTATACTTATTTCGCTTCCTCTACATTCATCATGCATGAACGTCGATTCTGGACCTGGACCTACCTTTAATTTGTATATACTCATATATACAAATTAAAGGTAGGTCCAGGTCCAGGTCCAGGGTCACAAATAATTTAATATATAATATAACCTATAATACTCCTTTCTCAGGAATTGGGCTAATAACATTCAAATCCGACAGGTAGTTTCATAGATTAGCGTGTTCATATTCAAACTCTTTAGCTTTATTTATATTATTAAGATACGTATTAACCATTTGAATAGCTTATTATATCATAATAATAAATCCTCCGAAGCGGCCAAACAGATTTTGACCAGAATTTTGCAGATAGATAATGTTATAAGGGGCAACTTAAGCTACTACTTTTATTATCGAAAAAGAATCAAGGCTACGCGCAAACAAATTCAAACTCATAAAATGATGAACTAAATCCGCATCCTAATTAACGTGACTGAAACCGCGGGAATAGCTAATCTATATCTACTAATATTCAAAATACGAGAGTTATAATGGACGTTTGATTTTCAATCCCGCCAAAACCATCTTATCTAGCTTAAATTTTAATATTCACCACTAAACAATAGCCAAACGCTAGTATACCTATCCTTTAAATGCGTTAACCATTTAAACCATCAACCATCCATAAAACTGATTATAATAATTGCAATAAGATTTATGAGACAATAAAATAATTCATCCAAACCTGACAATTAGAGCATATTCATGTTTTACTTGATCTAATCAGGACGCAAAATAAATCGTTTGCATAACGACCATACCAGTTTGTAGTAGATCTGAGACAAGGCGCTCTGTAGCAATCCCACTAATAAATAATACAACGATGTATCCGATAACGTGTCTACGTATAAAAAGATATATAAAATTAAAGCATTAACTGAACTATTATTAAAGACTAAGGCACGCCAGTAAGCTGTAATATCACAAAAAAAACGGTTGTAAACTTAGATGTTTTAAGTATAGATACGTTACCCGTATTTTGTTTTGGCGCCATAATTTGTAATTTACTCTTTCACTCGGTCAACTTATATGTAACTAGCTGTTGCCCGCGGCTCCGCCCGCGTGGATGTCGGTTATCGCTGCAAAAAGAAGCCTATGTGTTATTCCAGACCATAATCTATCTCTGTGCCAAATTTCATCCAGATCCGTTCAGTAGTTTTAACGTGAAAGAGTAACAAACATCCATCCATCCATTCTTACAAACTTTCACATTTATAATATTAGTAAGGATAGTCTGAACAGTGACATTAATATAATACTTCAAAATGATTAACAGTGTATTTATTTACCTTTTACAAGCGTGTGTCATAAATAGTTGGGTGTACTGTTCAATACAGACAAAGCTTTCATTAAAAACTGCTTGACTAATGTAGCTTCTTTACTGATTAGTAGCTCTTTAGTTATATTTTCTCTGTTTTAACAGAAAATAAGCTATCTAATCCCATACTAGGCAGAGTTTGTGTACTAAAGATCAACTAATAAACGTAGATACTTACTGTGTTTTTTTTTTCTAAATAAAAAACATATAGATTAATAACACCCAGACACAGACCAAATAATCGATTTCATCACACAAAGATTTATCATGGAAATCGAACAACTGTTGACCATCAGATTCACTAGCCAATAGACCAGCAAGCGCATCAACGCGTCTACATTTATAAAACATCACTAGTTATAAATGCATTATTCTTCACTTAGACCGGTACCTACCTTGTTATCATTTTATGGTGGCACTTCTCCATTGAATCAATTAAGCCAACGTAAAAGGGGTGTAATAAAGAATGATTTATTATATAG
Organism: Trisateles emortualis; assembly: GCA_947095525.1. NCBI lineage: Eukaryota > Metazoa > Arthropoda > Insecta > Lepidoptera > Erebidae > Trisateles > Trisateles emortualis. Next base: position 6,782,711 of record OX352736.1, on the reverse strand, counting down.
AACCATAATAGTTTTTAATTATATTTCAAGAGGGTATATATACATACGTGTGTGTAGAAATATGTTAATATTATGCTATAAACATGTCTTAATACAAATTCTCTTGGAAGTATGTAACTCGTTGCGGTTTACCAAGATATGTGTTATTTATACTGTAGTCGTGATCGTTATATTGTGGTCAGTATGAAGGCAATTTTATACCATATGTTGTTATTTTACACCGTTGCTAAATGGGAAAAGCTACTAAGTAGGTACGGGTAGATACGAAGCGCTCAAAGCTTGATGTATTCTCTGATCCGTCGACGATCAATGGGTTAAGCTACCAAGTGCGCGGTAACGATGCGGTAATATTTCTTCTGAGTGTCTCCGTTCTTCGGACACGATAAAAATCGGTTCCGACTGTAAACAGTCGGTAGATCACAGCAGTGGCGAATAGGCGATCTAAAAAATTCTTAGAGGAGGTAGGATACAGGTAATTTAACTAAGTATACTAAATTAAATCCTTTATTTATATAGGTCATATCGACGTGTATGCAGGTTGATGAAAAACGCCAAATGAGACATAAGCTTATTTGCCTACTGCTAGATTTGCTGACTTAACATACAATAGAGGCGAAATAAATAACTGGCAAGAAACTCAGGCCACTCTTTTCAATCTCAAGATAGTTTGATATGTACTTATTTCAATTTGTGATAGCAAAGAAAGTGACGCAACTAAAACACCAACAAACAATCCGCTTGAAGTGCATAAAGGAGAAACAAACACAGTAGGTACAATACCGAAAAACATCTTACTATCTCCAAAAAGACTTAAAAAGAAAGAGTAGCGTATCTTTGGTGGCACTTATGTGCGGCACTCTTATTAAAAAATAAAAGTCAAATGACAATTATTTTAGTCGAAAGTTTACATATAAAAAAATGCCCCACTACGCCAACTTTTATTCAAAATGTTTACCAGCTAAAACTCGGTCAAGGAGTTGTATAGGTAAGTACTTATGAAAAGTTAATTTCCATACTCAATATTATTTACACCCTACAGGCCTTTACGTCTCCAAAAACGTGTTATACTTAATAATAAGGCTTTACAATGTTTCACCATTGATAATACAAGTTAACACTTAGGTGAATACGTTTAAATTGCGTACAAACAAAATCGAAACGAACGCCTTGCGTTCTATGTCAATTTGCGATCCATTCAGTGCACGTCCCACAAAAATCAAGGGTGCGAAGTGTTCCGACGGCCACTCGTATCGATATTTATGCGTGTACTGCGTGCTATTGCGCTGCGGTACGCTGTATTTGCAAGCTTTTGTTTAACTTGAAATTTATGTTAGTTTGTTTAGGTTAGATCTTGTAAGCTGAATTATAACCGCTTATCCTACGGAGTTCAATCCATAACTTCAGTGATAATAATTTATTTGATTTTGACTACGATCTCTTTTGCATAAAATAAATAGAACCGCAACGCAATTGTTGTATCGTGCCTCGGTAGCGTATTCCGCGTTAATGTATTGGTTCGATGCCTTAGGCAGTAAAGCGGCTGGTATTTGTTATATAAAATCTAGCGAAACATATTTTGGAATTTTCTATTAAAAAAATAAAAAAGACTTTAAAAAAACACAAATTTCGCATGCATTGATTGAAGTCCGCTTGAAAAAAAAATGTATTACGTTCATACAAAAAATAAATGTATCTAATCTAGATCTAAATTGTATAAATGTAAGAAAGCTATTTTAATGTTTAACAATTAATCCAATTAATTTTCTGCTACAATTTTTATTTATCACGTCCGTTATAATAACGTTTATAAACATAATATTCTAAAGAAATTTTAATTAGTTACGTAGTTAACTTTTTATTTACGCTAACTGACGACGAAACGCATTTATCATTAGAGCTTAACTACAAACTACGTACGTCAATTAAACCTTGTGGACGTCAAACTAACAAGTCGTAGAATATGAAACTTGTCTAATACAAAAGCCATCGATAAATCTTACCGACATCACTACGAGATATCCAAACAGGGTTGGGGGAACGTATTGACGCATTCATTTTCTATACACATTTAATTTATTGCCGAGTAACTCGAGACATGTACGCTCACAAATCAACTGAGCTTTTACGCGTTTTCAGCGGTGTTTTGTGAGCCACTCACTCGGAAGCACCCGTTCTTACCAAGCAAGGGTTATTTTAAAAGGTCCTTTATGAATCAACAAAAAGTTAAATCTTGTATTGACGGTTCAAATCTTATAATACCCTTTCATAAGGTCTATTTTGTATGACGTAGTTTCGACACGGTTTAGACGCCCCTGTACAAGACTTGGTTGATGAATAGAACATGATTTCTATTTCTATGTAGTACCTTTAAACAAACGAAACTTGTTTCAATTTATTGTGTACGTTATTATAATTCTGTATATAATTCTGTATAAAACGCCTGTTTATAGCAAACCTCTTTATTAGATATGCACTTTGTGCACTAATTTTGTAAAAAAGAAATATTTGTATTGTTGTACCTATCTTTATTTGTAATGAATAAACTCAAAATTAAAGAAACCAATTTCAAAGTATGTCATCAGAAGAATACTATATTATAACAGCATAACATAGGCTATATATTTTTATATTAACAAAAATAAGGGACCTTAAAAATGTTTCATTCATAAAATAATAAAATTTGGAGCGTCATTTATTTAGTTTTCGTAAGGTAAGTAAGGCCTAACGAAAACTAAATAAATGGCGCTCTAAATTGTATTAATTTATGAATGAAACATTTTTAGAGCTTTTGGATATATTGGTATCCAAAAAACAATTTCCCTCCATACTTATATTGATATGAAGAGAAATTGTTTAGAGAACTATAGATTTGAAACTCCTGGAAATAAGTCAAATATACATCCGTTAGTGTTCGGGATTAGCCACCCACTAGACACCAAAAAAAACATATAAGTTAAATACACACACACACGTATTTTTATTTAATTTACTTACTTACTTCTGCATATTACTTTATCCAACTTATAGCATTACTTAGTAATATATTGTACTACTAACCTCAAGGACCTGAGCCTTAAGACAAGTGGCATAAACGGTAGTCGAATCGAAAAGTCAAAAAAGCAAATGTATGGGATTTGACGTAGGTTGATGATATAATGTCGTAAACTTACGTCAAATCCCATACATTTCCTTTTTTGACTTTTCGATTCGACTATCGCTTATGCCACATGTCTAGAGGGGCTGGTAATCTGTGTGACAGCAAAACCTAGTTCAGATACCAGTCTCCCACAAAGGATTGTTTGTAAAAACGTATTCATGTCTAACAACATGTGTTACTTTTAAGATACCTTTGTCGAAGAGAAATAAATACCTAATATTATTATACAGGTCAGTATCACCAATATCACAGAGTTCTTCCTCTAATAACTGATGTAAACTCTTTGTCTATGAGAAGAAATAGTTTGACATAATAGAATATTCGTGATATACTAGAAGAGTTGCGGTCGATTGCTGTCCCTTCTGGTCGACAAGCAGACAGACCAGCCCCTCTAGACAAGTGGCATAAGCGATAGTCGAGTGGCATAAGTATAGATCGAAAAGTCTAAAAACCAAATGTATGGGATTGACGTAAGTTTACGACATTATATCGTAGACTTTCAAATCCCATACATTTGTTTTTTTGACTTTTCGATTAGACTACCGTTTATGCTACTTGTCTAGAGGCTCTGCACTCTTCAGTCGCTGTAGCCTTTAGAATAAAATGGATAACGCGAGCTGACAGGCAAACGAAAACTGGCTTGTTAAATACTGTTGCCAGCTGGCCAATGGATCTCGCCCCTAATAATGAGCTTATCCGGCGCACAAAAAAGGCGGTGTTGGCGGCTTTCATTGAATTCGACTTAAACCAATTAATCACTCTTATCAGGTTGTTTCCTTCGAGTTTTTTAACAAAGGAATCGACGGCTGACCATTGAGCTGTTGTTGGGGTAAACGGAGGTACTATTGTGGCGTTTTGTGAATCGATTTCGTCTATTGTTGTGAACTATTGTAATGGAAACTGATGACGCCGTCGACCGCACCGCCTGAATCGACGATTACTCTTTGATTTTGGGAAAGTTTAATGTCAAGGAACAAGAAATTGATTTAATCATTTACAATCTTGCTATAGTAGATAACAGGTCTTAATCGTGAAATATTTTTAATGTCTCAAGTTTTGTTACTGTACAGCACTTTCAGTACGCGGCGTGTTGTGAGTTCGATTCCCATACGGAACAAAAAACATTTAATTTGTATGTGTATTTTTCCTGTGTAGAAGGTTACCAAGGTGGTCGTTATTGCTATGTTTATATAACCTATTGCGATTGCAACGAATAATTCCCTAGAGCGAGCAAGAGTATATTTAAGTAAACATTTCGTAATAAATCTAATGTAAATTACTTAATGTATTCCCATAAATAAGCTGTAGGTACCTTACCTATATAAAGTACCTACTATAGAAAGCCTACATCTGTAACTTCTCAAACTCAGTAATATGTATTAAGAGTTTAAGACAGGGACAAAAAGCTTTTGCGTCTCCAAAAACATCGCAAGCTTAGCAGTTCGAAAGAAGCTCACATCCATTATGCGACGCTTAGCGGCTCTTCGCTAAGAAAACAACGAAACTGGCATTTACATAAATTAAACGAAAGCACCTTTTGCCAGTTTACGGAGTGCGCTAATGACGGCTCAAGTCGCTCACGCGAACTGATTCCGTATCACGTGACGAGCTCACGAATTAACTGTGACTCGTGTTTGAAACCATTTTATTATTGTTTAAAACGTTTATCTTTTTACTAACTTAAAAAAAACTAAATAATTTGCTGGTTTTTGCTTAATTTTTAACGTTGCCGTTATATCTGCCTACTAAATAAAAAGTTAACTGATTGAAAGACAACGCATAGAAAAAAATGGCGGCTCTAGATAATTTTTGTCTGTGAGCACTAAAAATAGCATAGCATAGTCCGTATGAGGTAAACAAAAATGAACATATTCCTAGTGATTTTTGATATCATGCACAGAGCCACCGGCTGTGGTAGCGCTTAGGTGGTCAGTAGAGCCTCGCACTAGGTCAGCGGACGGGCGACCTTGACCGTTGCCTCCGCCATTCAGTCTGGTATAAAAACATGTTCCCCAAGTACTTGCCTCACATATGATATCCACGCCACTAGTGCGGACTAGTGGGCTCCTTCTGTCGACACTCACTCAATTAGAATGCGTGATCCATAATAATTATTAATAAAGTCCCCTCGCACTTTGGTGATGTCTGCCTCTGTTACCAATGCATAGAAGATACCTAACGCTTATCCTTATAACTAGTATCCTTTATATGCTTGAATCACAACACAACAATCTATTCACAAAAGTCCGCAACTCAACGTTGTGTACCGAGTCCAAGGCAGTTTCCTAAAACTGTATAAACCATGCAAATCTTAACAAAACTTTCGTCTTCACAATATTACTTAATATGATAATATAGGCAAAGTTCACTTAAGCAGTTCAAGCTGCGCCTACTTCGCATATTTATATAACTTTGTTTTCTGAAGTTGTTTAAATATAAAGTACGTATTTAATTAAATACATAAGTAAGAGTCTGAAACCTCATGACCCTAATGTAAGCGTGACTGTTTATCGTGAGGTAAATACTATTCCCGGGTAGAAAATATATGATGAGCAAGCCCTACTGAGGAATGACCTCCACCTTACAAAAAACATCAACCACGCAGCGGTGTAGTGTTCCTATGAGTACAGGTCTACAATGCTTATTTAGGGACGTGCGTTTTAATGACAGTGAATGACAATGAAAGACGTCGTTATGTGTAAACCTGTCACCCTGTGTATAAATGAAAAACCTATCAGTAATGATATAATGCTGTCGCGACATTCATTCGCTTATTTAATATGCTGTGACCTGCTAGTTTTTTTCTAGTAGCTAGTTAGGGAACACCCAAATACTCCAAAATATTTTATTTTGAATTTCGATGTTCCGAATATCTACCATTCGGAATTAAGTACAAATACTAATTTCGAAATACCAATCGGTATATCGAAATTAGTATTTGTGACTGTCCGAAAAAAGATTTTCGTATTTATGTAGTGTACCCAGCTAGTTACTTGAATATGAATTTAATTTTAATAAAAACATTAATAAACATAAAAACTTTAGGTAATAGTATTACGAAAAATTACAGTTACCTACAAATTACATTATATATTGCGACAGATAATCTAAAGAAACCACCGAGTTGCCGTGATCTCGATAGTAAATATCTAATTACAAATAAACAGTACAAAAAATCCCGTTGACAATTAAAAAATAAGGTCACTATGGACACAGATAACCTTAGATGATGATAAAACGGTTCAATTTAAGTGTAAATGTTTTTTTTAAGAATTGCGTTGGCGATGGTTATGTCGCAAGAAGTACAATAGCACGTAAAATACGCGTTCAGTAGCCGTGAAGTGATAATTGTCAACGAGTAAAATCAATATTTTTCTTCATAACGTTTGAGGCGCTCATAGCCAGGTGCAGGTATTCGGTAAACCATCAGTGGGTGAAGCAACTAAGGGCGTGGTAATCCTATAGATGGGTGACCATGATGGGTGAAAAGAGTGGCCCGAGTTTCTTGCCTATTCTTCTCGAGGCCCAACCCTAGTCAGCGAATTGGCCTTAGGAAAAAAGTATGCTGGCATTTGTTTTAATGACGTTCATAAGTATCATGGATTTGATCTAAATGAATAAATGAGTTTGACTTTGACTTTTGACCGCATAGTGGTATTTTATTTGAGTGACTACGTGCTTCAGAGGGCACCTGTAATGTCGGTCCTCACTGTTAGCAGTCGTTAGAGCATGACAGAGGCCTAAATATGGGTGCCCTAAAAAACTCAGTAACCAGCCACTAATCAATCGATAAGAAGTAGAAGATCATATCTTTGTATGTATTACCTACATAAGATTTTTTATATGGGTAGGAAAACAAAGTGGTGACCACGAACTAGAAGACGCAGCGAGAGCAGGCTTCCAACAAGGTGGACCGACCAGGTGAAGGTTACTACAGGCAGCAGATAGATGAGGACAGCTCACGACTGAGTTCCTTGGGGATAGCCAATGTACGACAGTAACTGTCTTCCGGCTGAAGCCAAATTAAATTACTGGGCTCACATATATATATATAACTTTTTTTTTTTAAAGACAACTCCCGCACTAGAGAACAAGCTCTGTGTCGCGGGGAACTTTACAAACATAACGGACACAAATTACACCCAGACTCAGAACAATTCTTTGTGGGTCTCACAAAGTATTGTCCTGTGTGGGAATCGAACCCACAACCTCGTGCACAGCAGTCGCATACTGCGGCCACTGGACCACCAAGGCAATCCATTAGTTTAGTTTAGTTTTACTATTTTTATTCTAAATCACAAAACAAGAGAGTTAAGATATACACACGAGCTTTGATTATTAAATAATCAAAGCACACGAGACTATTAGGTAAGTAGCTCTCTTCCACCTTATAGAAGATCGCAGCCAAATAACTACACACTCTGGTGTTGTTGCGTTCCTGTGCGTGAATAGGTACATGTCGACAGTACTTATTTAATGGAAACGTTTTATATGACGATTTTATTCACACGTACTCACAGAAGAATTGTATCTATATATAAATATAGATCCTAATGTGACATCCTTCGATATAAAAGCAATAAAAAGTTTAAACATCCCTAAAATTTGTTGCGAATCGAATCTATGGTACCAACGTGACAAATCAAAAAATTATGTACGGGGATTTAAATAATGAGATCCGTACCCCACAGTTGAGTCACGGATACCATGGGAAATGTAAACATTCGCTAGACGGGGCCATTGTACTTACGTTAATCTACAAATTAGTTGATAAACAGACCGTCGTGTCGTCGTAAAACTAAACCGCGATTAAAGACTATATATGATTAGCTCTAGCTCTTTATTATGTTGCGTTAATTTTATATTAACGTCCAGTATAAGTAGATCTCTGGCTTGTTGTTCCAGTAGCTACTGACTGCTAAGCCGAATATCGTGGGTTAGAATTTCATCCAGAATAAAAAATTGTGTGATGAGTACGATTTTTTGTTCTGTCTCGGTGTCATTTATCCTACTAATATTATAAACTGAACGTTTGTAAGCAGGATGGATGGATGTTTGTTACCTACTCTTTCACGTAAAAACTACTGAACGGATCTGGGTGAAATTTGGGACAGAGATAGATTATGGTCTGAAATAACACATAGGCTACTTTTAACAGCGATAACCGACATCCATGCGGGCGGAGCCGCGGGCGACAGCTAGTCTATAATATATATGTAGGTATGTTTAACAGTTACATCGTTGCTATGATACAGGCGCTGTTTATTTTGGGATCAGATTATCTTTGTTGTCCCATGATATTATAATTAATTAGGTACCCGATATAGGCAAGTTAACCTCCGTAAGATTAACTCATGTTGCACCATAAGGTTTGATTGAATTAAGTCTAAAAAAAGTTCTACTTATTCCTATGGTAGACGCGTCTACCGCATTTGCACTATAAATGTGTAATTTAAATGTAAAAGGCCGAGCCCTAAATTAATTAATTGTTTAATTTATTACAAATATTTACTCTACCAACACAAATACCAACCTAATTATTTACGTGAATCAATATCAATTTCTAAACCACAAACAATAGACCTACATGTATTGATGCGTAATGAACTAAACAAATTAAATTAAAACCGCACTCTATAAACACACAAAAACAGAAGACATGAAAAAATAAATGAAGTCAGAGGGTTAAGGAGGATGGAGGGGAGGGTCCGCGTCACCGCTGCCCAATCGTCCATTCAGCACGCGGCGTGGCCATAAAATTAAATAAATCCGTTATTTTTCAGTGTGAGAAATGTGCGGGTGGAAGGCGAGCTCCGGTCAATCGGCCTGCACGATAACGGCCCACATTTGTAAAGATTTTGCCGGCCCACGCCAAACGACTGTTCGCTAGAGTAGTGGCCATACGTTGATATAGACTTGTGAATATTTAAGAGAAGACGTTTTATTAATAGCTATTAAATTATAAATAGATAGAGGACTTTTTATTGATGACTAAACATGGTCTATATAATATATTTACAGCTATTTACAATGGGCGGCCTCATAACTTTAAGGATTTTTTTTACAGGCAATCTTTTAGCAATGGGCGTTTTTCGCATTACGCTTATGCATATAGCATCAATGCAATATTTTTCAACAATTGAGTTTTCATGCTGTCATACGGAAAAAAATGAGATGGCATGAATTTAATTTTGCATAACTTGCATAGTTTAAATGGCGCTTAAAAACTAGCATAAGACGTAGCGTTGGAAGTGGACAAGCCTACAGGCTACGAGAGACTGAAGACCTAGTACAGGTTGTGTGCAACCAATTGGCAAGGTCAGCTGACTGAAAGACCGAATACTTTAAAAAACCTTTACAAAATCCTTTTGCCCAGCAGTCAACGTCTTTCGACTGATATTAATATGATGATCATGATAATAAGCCAGCATTCGATTTTCTAATTTAAAAAAAAAGATATTCAAATTAACTATGAACTAGCCTAAATATGCAAAAGTGTATAGTTAAATGTCGATGGTGTGTCGTTTTTAATAAAGAAAGAAAATTAAATAGGTATATAACCTGTTTAATTTTCTTTCTTTATTAAAAACATTATTTAATTTATACAACTACTCTGCCAGATACTTAACTCTGTGCAAATCATAAGGCGCACACCAAGCTAGTAAGGCTAAGCCGCGAATAAATGAAAATTGATTTTAAGATTGCGTTGGCCCACGTTGACAAATACACCGGCTTTGGTCACGGCCCACGTATTTAACTCCCTGTCGTATAAATAAACAAGTCTGTAAATCTACTAAAATATACCAGTAACGGTAAATAGTAATAAGTAAATAAATACTTTAGGCTTAATTTCGTAAAATTAATTCTTTTCTTGACTGCTCAAAACCTAATGTCGTAAAAATCCTGAGAATAGGTAGGCGACCAGTAGATTAGTTTTGTTTTTTGTTCTTATTATAATGTTTGGAAAAAATCACGATTCATTTCTGCGTTTCAGCGAATAAAAAAAAATAATATCATATTTTTTATATTTTATTAAACCAAATATTTGTATAAAAAGGTAAATCATTATATAAAAAAAGTATATAGATTACCTATTGCAAGAAGGGTAATTATAGTAAACGGAATAACTCATAAAGGATTCTACAAAAATCTTTTGTCAATTAGTTCGCTGTATAAAAAGAGGGAGATGACTTGGTGGAACGTAACATGCTGCACACGTGACGTCACTCATCTGCATAGCAACCATTCCTGATGGAAGTTTAAGCAGTTTTTACTCCTCTTTTTAGTTAGCGCCCTCTTTCGCTTTGTTCAGGAAGAATGTTTTTTTTTCTTTATGTTTTTAGAGAAAGTTTTTAGAGAAATAACATTTACAACTAAGAAATCAGACAAACAAGGATAGAGATCAGACGTACGACCAACGGCTTCAAGTAGTTTATAAGATAATAAGGCACAGGGGAGTAGACACCTTTAATTTCCAACCTTTGGACATCTATATCTATTCTTCACAGAATAATATTAGCCCAACACAGAATCGAACCCGGGACCGCATGATCAGCAAACAAACATTAGACCAACGAGGTAGTTTAGGTCAAAAGCTGAGTAGTTAAAGTCTATTGTTATTTATATAGTCGCAGTATTACGCAAATAGTCTAAAAACTTTAACTTACGCAATTTCCTTTCAAAATGTGCAACGAATTCAAAGAATCAAAGATCCCCTAATAATTTACCGCTGGTCGGTGACTATTAAAATTACACCGAATTAATCGCACATTTCATTCATTGTATGAACACGTATTCATTCATTCAAAAACCTTTCTACCGTCGTCGTAGAATTATGCAGCGTGAACGCATTATTTTACAAAACTAATTGTAAAAAAATTGCGTATCTTAAAAAATAAATTCGTGGGAATAGACCGGTGTAATGAGTCGAACAAAAAAATGTCTGTTTTATATTGTAAAAGAGGGACGTGATTAAGTTTGGGGCTTAATATCCGCCAGGGATGCGCAAGACATAATGCACATCTAGTTTAGGGTTGTCACGATCCTAGTTTACACAATTTTTGTTTGTAAATAATAAACTTTAAAAAAACCTAATCATTATTCCACCAGAAAAATGCTATATAAAGGTTGTTATTACTAAGTAAATATATTTTTGTGATATGCGAAACCATTTTTAAATACAAACGAACGTTTTTGTTTATCACTTGCCCAAAATACGAGGTCTCAATATTATTGTGTTATTATTTCCAGATTTCAAAAATTTTAATAATACCCATGTAAGTAAACATGTACCTATTTTATTAAAATAATTTACCAAGAGATATATTATTTTGCAGTACGAGTTGCCATAGCAGATAGCCAAATGCTATACCTAAGGTATAATTCGTGTCTTGTCAACCCAAAAGTAAACCGTTTTTAATCGCTCGTCTTGGAGTAGAAAATCATTGTATAATAGGAAAGCGCTGGAGATCGGAGTTTAAAACATATCTCAACGCTCAGGAACTTATATTAGTACTACATATATTATTCTTATCAAAAAGTTTTTTTAATAAACATATTAACAATAAAGTAACGAAGTGGCAGCCCTATTAATTTGCCGTATCAACTGGCCAGTAGCGAACAGAATACGACCACCGTAACAGTAGGGACGCACGCCAGCTATTGAAACACTTATCATTTTACTGTTTCCTAAACAATTTGCTTCACAATTTTCAACTTTATTACACAGTAATAAGTATGTTAATTGGGTTTATTATTAAACGGATGAGAGAATATTTTATTCTTGTGGCATAGTTAGTAAGGGAGAGACGTGTGTATGACGTTATAAAATAAAATTGAAGCCGCAAGGGCACTCGACACGGATCTAATTAAATGATAAGTACGATCTTAGATTAATGTTCTCTACTAAAGAGATCATGATTTAAATTCTTAATATACTGATGAATGGGAATTTAGGTCAAAGTTTCTTAATTACAGACATTTGTTAGGCCCAATAAACTTGTCAAAATAATAATTATCAAATTTATGTTTCTCATTATTATCCTGATTGATCATTATATAATTAATAGTATTGAGCGTTTAAAGTACAAGGCACATAATGTGTAAATTGTTTTTTTAGTTTGATGTACCTACCTACTTGCTAAAATACATTTTTAAAGATTTGATGTACGTAATCCAAAATTCTCTACCCGTCAACTCCTGTGGTTGATGCAGATATAAAATAGAATACTAGCTTAGTAGGTATAGCCCCGTAAAATGCACTGCATTAAAAAGTAGAAGCAGATGATAAAAACAGTTTTATATGTTAGACTCTCAGACTACAAAACAAAAGTTACTTATCATTTTGTTTTGTAATCTCAGGCATGAATGCGAAAGTTTGTAAGGATGCATGTTTGTTACTTCTTCAAACAAAAACTACTGAGCGAATTTTGATAGAAATTCACAATGTTGTTGTGTTTATTTAAAAAACCAACAGCCAAGTAGGCGATGCAGCGGGCATATAAGCTACATAGGTATTGATGATTGAGTCCAACAAAGCAACAATGGAAGCCTACAACAGAATGTTACCAATTGGTTTAGGTGCAAAGATTTATGTCATAGTACAAAAGAGACATTGCAATACATTCTGATCTTTAGCTAAGCAAACAAATCAACAAAATATGCATGAACTACACGCCATAGAAGCTATTATTAAAAACATTTCTCACGACACTCAATCGGCAGTTATAATAATCTTTATTTATTTTGTGGCCACGGACTCGAAAGGCAAACTTAATGGTGTGTAATCCCGAGCACATTAACACCAGAATAGAGATTAAGGGTCGATATGAAACCGTTACGTCATATTAGCAGCTCTAGTTGTTAATACCATTGAATAAATACGATATATTTATTATATTTAAAATTATAAGCTTTAGATTTCATCCGTGGTGTTGGCTGCACAGTAAATATTTTGGTACATACTAATAAGTCTGTCACTTTGAATCCTTCTCTCCAACATTTTTTTCTATTTACCAAATAAAATTAAATAAAATTTTAAATAAACGGTAAGCATGTATGCGTAACTATATTTAAAAGAAAACAAAAGTAGACGAACGGAACAAAAGAAAACGAACGAACATAAAGGGAAATTTTATTGAGCACTGCCACTGGAGACTTATAATCACGCACAGGAACTCAACTAATCCGACGTGTTTAGTTATTTGGTCGAGGTCTTCTGTAAGGCAACCGTTCTTCCTCAGTCGAGTGCTTGTATGGTGTTCTAACTCTCTTAAAATTATGTTTTTTTTTATAAAAGACAGCTCCCCGCACTAGAGAACAAGCTCTGTGTCGCGGGGGACTTTACAAACATACAATTAACGGACAAAAATTACACCCAGACTCAGAACAACTCTTTGTGGGTCACACAAAGTTTTGTCCTGTGTGGGAATCGAACCCACAACCTCGTGCACAGCAGGCGCATACTGCGACCACCAAGGCAGTCAATTATGTGCGATGTCGATTACTTTCTCACTACGGTACGCTACCACTGCATCTGCATATATGCTTTATAAAATAAAACTTAACACGTCACATCAATTAGAGATCAATAGGCTATCAAAGCACTTAAGCTCAATACACATAGCAGTTGTTTTCAAAAGCTGACTTGATGTCGTTCATGAGGCACATTATACGGGATTTGCGCCGGTTTGCGGGTGTTTGCGGCGCGATTGCGCAGCGTTGTGAGGCTGTGAGCTGTGCCCACAGATTGGAGATAACGCGACGCGTGCCAAATGATCGCGTTCAGACATTCGCGACCACACCACTCATATACATAGAGTTACTGTGTCGTAGAGTTGTTATTGAAATTGTTGCAAATCTGGCGTACAAAATTATGATATAATTATTTATTATTGAATAAATTATAATTAAATTAAACTAGTGCTCGAAAGCTATAAAAAATATTATTATCTATATAAAAAAATAATTAAAGAGTATGTGTTACTGTAATTTCATTGTATATAACGAAGGAGGCAATTCCGTAGTGTTTTTATAAAGTGTGACGTCAGCGTTGATGACGTCACTATTTGTTATCTTCATGAGGATGACTCATTTTTTGAAAGAAAACTTCATGAGTTCTTAAAAAGCTTCGTTTATTCAACCGGCAGCATTATGACATGTTAGAAAGGTCCGTACTGTACGACGGCTCGAGTGTGAATGTTCGAACGCCGACAGTGCGACCGTATTTATACAGTGCACGTGTTGTCAAGTTTTTAGGTTAAGTATTGAAATTGGAATAATGACATGCTGTTTAACGTTAACTTTACATCGTAATAATCACAAAGTGACAAACTGATGGTTTATGAAGTAATTTTAGAACAATCAAATGATTAAACTTAATTATTCTAGTTTTTTGTAGACGAACTGTTGAAGTCGCGCCGATACGGCCATACTGACAGGCGGTGCGCGCTCTGCACCAGCCTCGTAGCTTCTCGTAGATTGTTGTGGATTCTTGTAGATTCTCGTTGGTTCTCGTTGATTCTAGTTGACCTGCAAGACAAGAAACAACTTCCTCTGAGTAGCGCACCTGTTATCAACTCGCATTGCTTTATGTTTTGAGAATATTAGTAGGTTTTATTGAAGGGTTCTCGGAGGTTCTCGAAGAGTTCTCGGAGGTTCTCGGAGGGTCTCGTAGAGTTCTCGGAGGTTCTCGGAGGGTCTCGTAGAGTTCTCGGAGGTTCTCGTAGAGTTCTCGGAGGGTCTCGTAGAGTTCTCGGAGGTGTTAGTGGAGTTAAGGGTCTCGTCGTTTTATTTGAAACTATTGAATTGAGTAACTTACTTATTTATGCTGATAGTTCATCTTAATCATTTTTATCAGGAATTGTGGTGGTATCCCTCCCATCTGCACTCCATGGTGAAGGTACGTTTGCGGTCTTGATTGTAGTACAGCTTAAAATGATCCATGGGTGACCAACACAGGTTCCTGCTGCTGGGTATTGGTTGTTCCCATTTAATCAGGTGATGAGCGAGCTGATGAGGAAGTGGCTTGGGTAGGAGCTTCTTGCAATCCCACTTCTGATAACGAAGGAGGCAATTCCGTAGTGTTTTTATAAAGTGTGACGTCAGCGTTGATGACGTCACTATTTGTTATCTTCATGAGGATGACTCATTTTTTGAAAGAAAACTTCATGAGTTCTTAAAAAGCTTCGTTTATTCAACCGGCAGCGTTATGACATCTTAGAAAGGTCCGTACTGTACGACGGCTCGAGTGTGAATGTTCGAACGCCGACAGTGCGACCGTATTTATACAGTGCACGTGTTGTCAAGTTTTTAGGTTAAGTATTGAAATTGGAATAATGACATGCTGTTTAACGTTAACTTTACATCGTAATAATCACAAAGTGACAAACTGATGGTTTATGAAGTAATTTTAGAACAATCAAATGATTAAACTTAATTATTCTAGTTTTTTGTAGACGAACTGTTGAAGTCGCGCCGATATATAAGTATTTTTTTTTAAATCGTTTTATTACGTCAGCTGCATGAGTGTGTAAATGCGTCATAACAATAAATATGTGTGACACAAGGTATAAATTTAAAAAATATATTGTTATTATATTTACGCGAACAATAACACATTTTTTTGTAGTATACAAAACACATTATAATATTATTAAGCTAAGGAGTTGGTATGTTTGAACGCGCTAGTTTCAAGATTTACAGGTCTGCTTTGAAGAAAAACTTTCACTAATCGAAAGCTATATTCTCTAAATTCAACATACCACAATAAAGAAGCCGCATGCAATAGCTAATAAAAAAGATAATAATTAGCATTTATTTTATCCTACTAATTATAAATTAAAACCAAATGTGCATGAATGTTTGTTACATATTAACGCAACAACTACTGGACGGATTTTGATTCAATTTCACAATGTTATTAGCTTTTTTAACATTAGAACAGCACATAGGCTATAATAAACATATATGCACATAGACACTATTGGCGTTTTAATTATCCCATCTTTACTGTCCATCCAAAGGTTGCCTGTAAGAGATTGCTTTTAGCGATAAGGCCGTCCATTGTACATTACCTTTTTAAAATGTTTTTGTAAAAAAATATGTTTTATGGTGTACAATAAAGAGTTATCTATCTATATATCTAAACATAATACAAGCTATGCAATCGCTAGTAATAAATAATATAAAAATTGATCGTAGCATGTCTACTCATTGGTAAGGCTACGGTTGTGGGAAATGGCCGCACGCGCCGCCACACGACATCGAGATCATGGTTTATCTTTACTCTCTACGCGTGCGCATGACACTCCTGCGATCACTCTCCGAGGGTCATAATGACCCTGTACACCGTAACGCAATTAATAACGCATACCAATGTACAATGTTACTGGTACAAAAGCTACTAGTAAATAACCATAGTTTCTATTAGGGTTAAATAAACGTAAGTTTCGTTTTGAAGTTGTAGGTACACATTTTTTTTATTATTTGACTGAAATAATTGTTTTCTTAAAAATTGTCCGTGTGGTGACGGATTAAGAATACAAATGTCACCGCCCCGTTCCAGGGTGTCGTAAGAGTCCACTAAGGGAGTAAGTCAGATAGACAATATCCACTGCAAGAGAGGGAAAACTCGAAACTAAACCCTTTTTTTTCGTAGACCGCCCTGCCCGGGGATATATATATGTCGGAATTTCCGGCCTAAAGGTGGTAGGCGGCCGGTAAACACCCGCCTTCATGGGTGGACCACCGGAACCTGATATCACATCAGTGGTCCACCCAGCGCGAAACAAAACCTTATACCAACCCGTCTGGCCAGCGTGGTATAGTAGGCTAATATCCCTCCAAATGTATAGAGGAGACCCTTGCCCAGCAGTGGGACTTTTATAGGTTGAGTTGACGAATCGTTTCAGACCAAAAAAATTAACACGAGTAACACTTAAATGTAAATATATTTATATTCAATTACGTAATACAAAAATTAGACTCAATATTTAAAATAATAAATTATTTGAGTATGAAGTATAAAGAGAGCAAAGACATCGTCATTGTTCCCGTCAGATCTCCAATAACCCGTACCGTAAATACCTGCATAGCTTGCGAGCCACGCCGCTCATTTGTACAGCCGACATTTTAATAATCGCATATTTTTATATAAGTTACAGGTACTTGCACTAAATTAGACAAGATAAGAAATGCCCAAGGTTTGAAATAAGATATGAGATGTTTGAGAATTTTTAAAATGTTTGATTTGTGTATAAAACTCTGTATATAAGTATTTTATTCTGCGTGCTGCTTTCGTTAATTTAACTAAATATGCAAGGACTTTATAATAAAATGTATACCATATAGGCATACCAGAATTTGTATTTGCAACAGTATCCGAAACAAATTTCTATTGAGACAGACAAAATTGTCTACTGCAAGATTCGCTGACTGAACAGGCAGAGCTTAAGAAAAAAACTGGCCAGAAAATCACACTAATGTTTCTTCTCCAGATTCAAAGACAATTTGGTAGTACCCACAAATATTATTTTTGTAGTAGTGCAGAAAAAGACGCAACCAAAACTTCATACAAACGATCGATTGAAAATGAAAAACGAATCGATGGAAAATTATTATTATATATATTTTGACTTTTGAAATGTCTTGAAAAGTCTATTTATGAATATGACTGCAACATTCGTGTCGCGCCACATCCCACGGGTCGTACGCTGTGTCTTTAGAATTTTAATTAAATTGTTCATTGGCTCAATTAAATCGATTATTAAAACCCGAGCCGAGGGGTGAATCGTTATGATTGCTACTCTACACTAAGGAAGCAACATGTCGCCTATTCTTGTTAGAAATTATATTTAATTATTCTATTATTTGTATTGAAACGGGTTAAAAATATAGTAAAATTATTTTGGATGTAAATATAAACAAAAGTTTATTTGCTTCTCTCTTTAAAAAGTCAACTCCTGCACTAACAAGCCGTTTGTCGTGGGGGACTTTACAAACATACAATTCACGGATACAAAATTACACCCAAACTGGGAACAAACATTTATGCATCACACAAAATTTTGTCCCATAGTGAAATCGAAGCCACGACCTCCGCCGTAGCAGTAACCACTAGACCAACAGGCCAGTCTTTATTAAAAATGAAAAGGAATACTCGTATAACGAAAAAAAAAATGTTCCATTCATTGGCCACTTTTTTTTTCATGTTTGTCAAGTTTCACTTAAATCTGTTTACTTATTTCAATAAGAAAATTTATTGATTAAATAAATGTGATGATGATGCAGCCACTTCTTTATTATGGAAACGTGACTTACCTTCTTCAGGCAGTATATCACTATTTTTATTACTCATGTATAGAGTGGTAGTTATTGTGTTTATAAGTAGGTATATCTCATATAAATTGGGAACAATTAGCGTTGGCTATAAATTGCCCACATCAGCTACTGGCTCCCAGGGGTGTCATCGACGTTTAATTTATCGTTTTTCTTCGCATTCAGTCATTTAGCTCGATTACTGCTGATTAAGTCAAAGAAAACAATAAATATATAAGTTTGTTGTACCTATATTCACTTAATAACTACATAGAAAACAAATCAACGAGAGTCGTCTGTTTAAGCTTTCGAAAGTTACTTTCTTTAAGACTAGCTGTGGATATATTTTTTGATGTGAACTGCTTTGCATTATCATCGTAGCCAAAAAAAGTCTACTGCAGGATAATATGTCCTACAGTACACGTTTCTTGCAGTAGACCTCTCCTATAAATTTGCACAAGCTACGTCATGATTTTATAGCGTACTAGCGGCTCGCCCCGACTTCACCCTTTCTTTTTCGTAATAACCTTTTGCAAAGTACATATAAGAATTTAAAAAATATAGATGAATAAAATCGATAAAGTCGTTCGTATAGCGTGACCAAGGGAAATGGGGATAAATATGTTTTTTTTTTTATCTATAATTTGTTAGTACACTTAAAACTATGTTATTTATTTATTTATTTATTTATTTATTTTTACCACATACAACTATTATCACAGTATCATAATATTAAATAATATATTAAAATAAAATATTACAAGCTTTTATTTAGCTTGCAATGAATGTTAGTTTGTTTTAACCTTTTGCAAAGTACATATAAGAATTTAAAAAATATAGATGAATAAAATCGATAAAGTCGTTCGTATAGCGTGACCAAGGGAAATGGGGATAAATATGTTTTTTTTTTATCTATAATTTGTTAGTACACTTAAAACTATGTTATTTATTTATTTATTTATTTTTACCACATACAACTATTATCATAGTATCATAATATTAAATAATATATTAAAATAAAATATTACAAGCTTTTATTTAGCTTGCAATGAATGTTAGTTTGTTTAGGTCAAATCTGGCAAGGAAGATTTGAACTACTTCCTGGTATCCAATTTAGCTGAAATTTGGCATACTTATGTCACTTCGGTGACAATACTATATTATAGTAACATGAAACTGATCTGCCTCTCTAGACAAGTAATATAAACGTTAGTCGAATCGAATAGAATAGAAAGAAAATGTATGGGATTTGATGTAAGTTTACGACATTATATCGTACACTTACGTCAAATTCATTTGCTTTCTATTCAACTACCAGTAATAACACAGGAGCTGATGATGCAGTCGGAAGGTAGCCATAGGAATTTCAACGCAACTAAACACGGTAGCTCCGCCGTTTTTGGACTCGTTGGATTTATCTTGACGAGTACTATATCCTTTGCTTGCTTATAAAAGCTTGTTTCATAATTTAATAAGCAATTCTTTCCCCCCTTGTTTGTGTATTATTATCATTAGAAAAAAAATTATATACATCTTAGATATTACTATTTTATTAGCAAAACAACGTTTGTTGGGTCAGCTAGTATTAGTTATATAAGATTGGGGCTTAAATATCTACATTTCACTTCTCAAGTCTCAAATGTATTATCAATTACATTTCGAAATTTGTCAAATCAACTCTGAATATGTAAGCGTCGATAACTTGTCGAAACTTTGTAACACATGTTGTTGAACATCTTGAAAGTTTAAGTATAGGAGAGGCGCTATCCATCACTAACAATGGTGGAAAGGAGCTACACCCTCGAGGGAAAAAAAACTTGAACGGGGTGTAAGTGATTTATCGGTGTAGTTAGAATTATCGCCATTTGCAATTGTTGACGTGGTGGGCTTAGCAAACTTGTGGGTAACGACTTGTGGGAGACGGGCTTGAGGAATTTCACGCATTCCTTTACATCTGTTTGTTTTATGTTATTCTTCTTCTTCTTATCGTTTGGTTAGTGGCCAATCCGGTGACAGAATCATTGAGATCGCCGATATTTAGGCCTTTGTCCTGATCTAACGACTGTGAACAGTCGAGACCGTCTTTTATGCTCTCCACTCAGATACAATACGACTATGCGGTCACCCATCTTAAGAGTGACCGCGCCCTGCGTAGCTTAACACACTGATCGTTTACCGAACAGGAAATGCACCTGGTTACGAGCGCCGTTTTATGTTATAGGATCCTATGAATGTGAGGAGAGAAAGTGAAATAAGTTTGTAATTCTGCCTACCCTATAATGGGAGATGGGCGTGATGATATGTATGTTTGTAACCTATGAACATTTAAACAAAGATAAGAAGCTCCGTTTAATCAAATTATTGACTCTTTTAGAAACAGGGAGATAATTATCTTGCATCCTAACAAAATCGCTGT
This sequence comes from Trisateles emortualis, assembly GCA_947095525.1. Taxonomy (NCBI): domain Eukaryota; kingdom Metazoa; phylum Arthropoda; class Insecta; order Lepidoptera; family Erebidae; genus Trisateles; species Trisateles emortualis. The sequence continues at coordinate 6,761,823 of OX352736.1, read as the reverse complement.
ATCCTTTTTAGTGGCCTTCTGCACTGCACATACATACATAGACAGATAACTCTGTATTTCAAGTTTCATTTGTCTTAATAAGTGCTTAAATATATAGTTAATTTAGTTTATTTAGCCTGTAAGAACAAATATAAAAGCCCAATACAAAAGCAATAAAAATAAGTAACCTTACAGTGTGCGGCTTTATCTATAAAAGCGATAAAAAAAAATTAAAATAATAAAAACATGTAAGAAATGAAATAAATAACTTCTAAAGTCAGTAACGTCCCTTGTATTTACAGTAATTCTTCCATTAGACATCGTCTCGTTTCTATCCACAGTTCTTCACTTGGTCTCAGTTTCCGCTCTGAAGGTGTCGACAAACGACACCCGGGGGAGGCTTCAACGAGTTGCCAGACTTTTCGAGATTCATCTTCAAGACATTTACTAATATTACACTGTAGGTACTGCTTTCCTATTTCATACAAGTATATATTACCATCAATAAAATATTTACACAAAAGTCGGATCATATTATTCATAGGCACCTCCTACTAATAGTAATACCTAAGCAGCTACCGTAGCCTACACACTTTTGTAATCCCGAGAATCAACAGCACTTTTCTACCTTGAAAAATAAGAGTTAAAAGCGACAATCTAACAATGATTTTCTAAAACCATAAATATCTAGTCAGTAGTTTAAAAAACAACACTACCTAGGTAGGTTTATTATTATTACACGGTCTTCTGAGAGATGAAGCTTGGTTGGAAACAGGCGTTAGTAAGAATGTATGGATATATTATGTTTGTTATGCTTTGACGCAAAAAAACGGATCTGGATTAAATTTGGCAGAGAGAAAGATTTATAGTCTGGAATAGAAAAATCTGGAAAAGAAAGAAAGAAAAAAAAAAACAAACTCTGTTCCCGGGGGATTGAACACGCGGGAAAGGCCGCGTGTGGAAGCTAGTATATTATAAATTCGAAAGTAACTCTATTTGTATGTATGTTTGTTAGATTGTTTGTTTGTTACCTTTCCACAACTAAACGTGTGAATAGATTTAATTAAATTTGGCAAGGAGATAGATGATATTTTGGGATAGGCCATAGGGTACTCATTAACGCGACACTCACGCGAGTGGAGCTGGGGGCGAAAGCTAACTTCATAATAATATCTTTGGACAACTAACACATGGCCATATGATCCCAAACTTAGTAGAGTATGTCTGTTCTATGGCCAGACAGCTGGTAACATACTATGTAATATAATTTTAGTTACATATTATAGGTAAATTACACCCAGTTATAGAACAAAGAATCGTGCTCATCACACAAAGATTTGTACTAAACAATCGAACCCATCGGCTAAGTATTAAGGGTCACTAACCATCACCAGGCATATCTAGTTATGTCATAAAAAATATTACCTAAGTATCTATGAAAGTGTGGTAGAAACTTTGAAATATCAAAATGTGAAGATTTCTTTAATTGCTCGTAGTTTCAGTGCGCACACGAAACGCTTCCCTTCAATTCAATATGACAACGACAAGATTTGTCTCTTATATGATAACGACAATCTATTCCAGTTAAACTCGACAGTACCCAACCCAATCATGACCACGAATGACTTTACAACCCGGTAATATAAGACAAAATGTTAATGTACCACACACGCAATCAGAAACAGTGTAGTGACAATAAATGCTCCTTACTGAGTTGTAATCACCGGTCTGGCGACCCTTAACCCTCAAGTTAACACCGTCAGACTCGGGGGTCGTCAAGACCGAAAGACATTAAACTCAATGTAACGCCGCGGCGGACCCGTATGGCCGCTCAGCGATTATCTTAAAGTTAACCCTGTCGTTACGATCCTTATTTGCGGTTGCACCGAGCTGAAAACGGTCCCCTGTTAAGTTAGGATCACATGAAATTATATTGGGAAGTATATTTGAATTTCGAAGACATCTGGTGAACGGCTGTAATGAACCCTGTTTTACACTTATTTTTAACCGATAAATAACAAAGCACGACATTATAGAATTGTACAAAATAATAACATGTCGTAGCGCTACATTTTTCATGTTTGCAATAGTAGATTAGTAGGTAGAGATGATTACTATGCAATTATGTATTAAGAAAAACTATGAAGACAGCATTTAAGAGAGGTGAGGCTTTCAAGCAAGCAAGCCCGAATGGAGAAGCATTAGGACCTCCGTCTTACAAAAACGTAGCCGTACCGTAGGAAAAAAGTACGCTGGCATTTGTTTTTATGACGTTTATAATTAGGTATCATGTATTTGATCTAAATGAATAAATGAGTTTGACTTTGACTTTAAAAACGACACAGCTAAATAACTACACACGCTGGTACATTTATGTTCCTGTGCGGGAATAGCTGCAGGTTTCCAGTTCTCGTTAAGGGGTAAATTTTTTCAAAGACACGTTTATGTATATTCCAGGACTACCCGTAAGACACAAACCTGATGTTAAACGATTTTGGTTCGGCAACACGCGAGTGAAACCTCATGAATTGCAAACTTCAATAGGCTACGCTTTACTTTGCCTACCAGTAGGCGATCCGTATGTTTGTTTGACACCTAGAAAGTATATAGATACAGCATTTTAAAGAGAGTTAACATTAAAATTGAGACCTACTACAGCAAACCATTCATCCAATCATATGATTTTTAATTCGTACGATTTTTATTATTTCAACTAGATAATATAAGAAATACTGCTAGACAATTTTGAACCCTTAGTACCCCAAATATCATAAGTTGAGTCTTGAGGAGCAGACGTATTTTTTTTCCTACTAAAGGCACGATATGTCCAAGACACAATCCCTTATTGCTTTCCTTGCTGATAAATTAAAGTGTCAAACATTTTTTTTCAAGTAACTTAAACATTAGGTTCAATGTGTACGTAGTTTAACTAAAGTTCTGTAATAAGAGATATGTTCAGTAAGAGTCGTCGCCAGCAGTTACAATGTTCACCGAATGAGATGCGACTCGGATGGCCGCTTTGCGTCTCCACCTAACCATTTATACGATATTGGACTGTTACTACCGAACGATGCACACGTCAGCTTCGATTACACAAGACGCTTTTCCTATAGCTTTGTTCTCAATGCTCCATAAAAGTTCATTTTCTTAGCATTTACTGAGTGAGAACCGGACAGTTTCATTCAGCTGGTAACTTCATTTTAAATCGACTTAAAATAAATAGTTCATGTGTAAACTTTAATATTACTTATTATCCTTCACATTTTAATGTCTAAGAATAATAACTTTTATACTTAAGTAAAGAAACGTGAATAATTTTGAAGGTGGGACTAAGGGACTGACCTTTTGGTCAGTTGTTGGTGGTTAGTGACCCTGACTGCTAAGCCGGAGGTTGTAGGTTCGATTCCCACACGGGAGAAAACTTTGAGATCCATAATTGTTTGTTTATGAGTGTGTAATTTGTGACCGTGAATTTGTAAAATCGAAAATATGTTTGTAAAGCCTCTCGCGACACAGGGCTTGTATCCTAGTGCAGGAGTAAATTAAGAAATTATAAAAAAGTGTAATGCCGGTAATTCGGACCTGATCCTTGATGACATTTGTGCTTGTTAAATAAAATGTTGATCAGAGCATAAGTAACATTTAAAAATACATATAGAAAAGTAAAGACCGAACTATAGGTACCGATGTCTTTATTTTTAAATACAATAGCTTTTTCGTATAAAAATATAGACAATTTATCAATAAAATATAATCTTAAACGATAATCAGTATCTGTAATCATTTATGTAGCTTATAAAACCCCTTGAATTATATATCTTCAAGGACTGAGGACTGCTAATATTGATGAGTTTCAAAATTAAATCACTATTATGCAGTGATTTAATTCTGACATGTGTTTATAAAAGTCCCAAATCATTTACAAGGTCTTGTCACGTTAAAGGCAAACGATTAGGAGCTTTGGATTCGCATGTTAAAGTACCTTTAGGTACTCGAAAGGTTTTCGTTGAAGGTCAGTAGGCTGCTGCAGCATAGGGATCCTAAGTAAGTTTTAATATTTGCCAACCATCTCGATAAATCGCACATAATCTTCACCCAATTCCACATCTCGGTTTATAATTGGTACACATGAACTTAAAAGAAACGATTCATAGTCACTGTATTCAAAACCATGGCAGGCTTTTATAATTCCATACTGTCCAACTTTAGTAGGACCTGCGAAAAATCTAGTTCCGAAATTTGGATTTGCAGTATAACAATTAACTGTAACTTCATCTCCTCTGATTGCATCTACTATTAAATCAAGAAACTCGCAAACAGCCGTCGCCATAGCTAATGTCGCAGACTCCTGACCATGTTTCTGGTATACTACCTCTGTGCCAGCTTTTCTGATAAGTCGTGTCAAAGTGGCTGCTCTATTTGGGTCTACAATCGTTTTAGATGGTTGCATATTCGAGAACAGAGGCACTATTGTATCATCCGAATGTCCCCCTATAACTGGCAACGATACATCGACCGGATTAATCTTGAATGCGTTTGCGATAAGCATGCGAGTTCTTGCTGTATCTATTTGTGTTATACCAAATATTTTAAAAGGATTGTAGCAGCCGTACTTATACATAAGAGTGCTTGCAAATGGTACCATAGAATTCACTGGATTAGTAGCAATTACAAGAAAAGAATCAGGATTTTGATTAGCAACAGCTTGGCAAAGTTTCTGTACTGCTGGAGCGTTAGTAGCAATCATTTGCTCTCTTGCATACCCTGGTTTACGTGGCACTCTATATACCATGGCTACTACGTCAGAACCTCGAACAGCAGCATCTAACGAAGGCTCTCCAGCAAATGAGTATACCTGCGGTCCTCCTGGTATATGACTAAGCTCCATCTCAATTCCTTGAACTTTAAGATCTTCATCGTATAATATTAGTTTATCTATTTTATCGCTCTGCTTGAGTAAAAGTGCTAAATTCGAACCTATATCATTTGTAGCGCCAATTATGGACACCTGGATACTTCTCTGAAGATTCGAATATGTTATGTTCTTGAATATATTTTTATATTGAGAAAATAATACGGATCTCAATAATTTGCGGCTAATCATGTTATTTAGTTTAGTTTGTTTTATTTTATAGAATTTATTACATTGTTACTTTAGTTTTCGGATCGACATGGTACCTATGTATTACATAAAAATATTGTAAAAAGGATGAAGTGAATAATCTGTAATTGTGATTTTGGTAATTATGACATCAAAGACTATGTTAAAAAAGTTATTAATTTACTCTCTGCCTAAGACATAAAAGAAGTATCATTGATAAAATTGTTTTTATAATTATGTGCTTAGGTAATGACTAATGAGGTAGGTTACGTTACAGAATACTTAATAGTACAAGTTAGGTTAGAAATAATGGCGCGTTTACATTAGTACGGACACTGATTGCGGCGCATTCGGTTCAACCGAATCGGTTTTGATCATGTAATACGGGCTGCAACCGCATAGGTACGGCCAACAAAAATACCTACTGTTTACACTAGTAGGTATGTGACCGAATAGGGGACCGGTGCAATCGAATACGAGCAAAACGAATGATGTAAACGCGCTATAATGGCCGTGACGTATTTTAAGAGAGTTTTGGTTGCTTATTACGTAAGCAGTGTTTGGTCAATTAGGTACCTAATTTTATTCAATCAAATAGATTACTTATGACTAATTTAATCATGATTGATTTAATTATAAATAAAAATATTAATATCTAATAGATAATCATGACTAAATAAAGTAGGTAAGTAGACATTCAATCATTTTAGGTAAATAATTGATGACTTATGACTGTTTTTAAAATAGAGAAGAAAGATCACTGAGCTATGTACATAAATGTGTACAATACTTAATATCTGTATCATTAATGTAACTGGTGTACAATAAAGAGTTTTCTATTCTATTCTATTCTATGTAAGAAAGTGTGTTCGTGCGAGGTTTGCGGCTTTAAGAGTAGATAGGTAAACAAAACTAAAACACGACTACGGACGGACAATAAAATAAGTTAATAGGTATAGGAGCATAGATCGCTAAATTACTAGCCAGGGCGGTGTTCTAATCGGAGGCCGTAATAAGACAGATATAGGCCTTAATATAGGTACATAGATAGGTGGTAAATTCAACAAAATTAAGTTAAAACCTAAACTGCCTCTGGAAAAATTTACTTTCCTTGACATAATTTACTTACTTTTGATTTAGTTGCCGTTGATATTTTAATCACACATTGCACAGATTTGGCTAATTCATGATTTATTTTGCAGTCGAGGATTATGCAAAGTGATGTGCACTTGCAGAAGCCTACATCCAGCAATCATAATTCTTCACCAGGGTCCATGACGCCTATCGCGAATCATCTAACATTATTTTCAGTATATCTAGAGAATTTATAAAAATCAAGGCAACAAAGAATCGGTTAGAGCATGTAATGGAATCTTTTTCTTTATTTTTATGAATTTATGGCCCCATATCATAGACAGCTGATTTTTTTGAAACGATGTGCACGTTTTTTGACTTTTTTATGACACAACACAATCATGGTAAATTTACAATTAAATTGCACGTTTTAGTGTAAAAAAAATATAAAAAATATACTTACTACTTACTTTTTCCAACATACCAATTTCAATACATAGTTACCAAATATACTTTATGTAAGTAGATACATAAATATTACAATATCAAAAATACAGTTTGGTTATATCCTACATAGCAACGGTCAAATTTAAGAGTTGTTTTATTGTAAAGTAAAAATACGTGAATATTTTAAGATGTTAAGGACACTCACGTACTTACTACCAAAGAAGATATTTAATCCACTTCGAACCTGTACAAGAAGTCATCAAGTAACCGTGGTCGGAGGTGCGACCGACATCGGACAAACAATTTGCTTACTGTTGCGCGCACAACCTAATATTACGAAACTTGTCCTTCACGACAACCAGCCACAAACGCAGGGTGTTATACTAGACCTATCTCATGTACCTACCAATGCCACCGTAAATGGTTTCGTAGGCGAAGATACATTGCCACAAGCTTTGGAAGATGCCGAAATCGTCATTGGCGCCGGTGGAATGATACAAAAACCTGGCATAAGTGAAGACCTGTGGTTTTCGTCAAACACAGGCTATGTAAAATATTTGGCTAGAGGCTTATCCCGCCTACAAACAAAGCCTTTTGTTGGAATAGTCACAAACCCTCTCAACAGCCTTATACCCATGGCTGCCGAAGTTATGAGAAATTACGGAGAATATGATCCTAAGAAACTATTCGGGATAACTTACATAGATATATTGCGCGCACAAACATTGTACGCAGCTGAACGTAAACTGGACCCTCGTACAATTTACATACCTGTCATAGGAGGTCATTCAAATACAACAAGCATTCCTTTGCTATCTCAAGCTCAACCAACAGCAGAAGTGAGTGAATCTCAAGCGAGAGAATTTACTACGAAGTTTCGAAGTGTTGATGATAGTTTACTTAATGCAAAAAGAGGGTTTGCACCAGTGCTGTCTATTGCATTCAGCGCGCTTCTATTTACCCGCAGTGTACTCACCGCTTTGGACGGTAAACCAGCTGCCGTAAACGCTTTTGTCGAAAATAATGACTTTGGTACAGAATTCTTCTCTGGATTGGTTCAAATAAATGAGAATGGTATTACAGATATGCAGACGTACCCTGATCTTTCTAAATACGAGTGTTATCTTTTAGAACATAGTATTGAACAAATACGTAAAGATGTAACCAAAGGAAGGAAAATATTAGAATGTGCGTAACTCTATTGCGACTGACTTCGTCTTAGCACCCGCTAAATAAATTAAATTAGATATGTATAATTTAAAATAATAGATTATGTCAATTGTAACTAATAATATAAAATAATAAGTAAAACAAATTGTTATCAATTTATGAATATTTATTTACACAAGGTTTTTACAATCACTTTTTACATGGTAGCTTGTACCGTTCAACAACCTAAGGTGAAATAATCATATCACAGAGAATAATTAAGATATATTAAACTTATGGGCAGTGTCTTTGATTAAAAGTAATTATTAATGGAGCCCATCTGCCTTAGGAGACTTAACCCTCTGGCGGTGTCGGCGATTAGTTCCTAATTCTTAATTTTCCACGTGTATAACTTTGCAAATTATTATCAGGACGAATTCTTTATGAAAATACTTAATTTTACCAATTCTTAATTTTCCTGATAGTACGAATTCTGTTTTTACAGAAGTACAGACATATTTGTGAAATTCATAATAATATGTAGCAATTATTTTATATCTACAAAAAAACTCATTGCGTTATGATTTTTTCTCATTTTATATAAACTTTATTTAAAAAAGAAGCAATATAATATTATGAAAAAAAGATTAAACAAATTCAAGTGTATACTGAGCCGCGGCAAAGACTGTTAATATTTATAATCAAAAGCTAAAATTAGCAAAAATATAGGCGTATTATGTAATAGGGAAGGTCACACCTAAATAATGTTTACAAAATTGATGTAGGATTAAGTAGGTTATTATTATAAACTAGCTGTGCCCCGTGGTGTTCCACGCTAAGTGATTGAATTTAGTGATGATGATGATAAAAAGTACCCTATCCTATTCCAGACCTACTACTGAATCTGTGCAAAATTGATGTTTGCAGTGAATACATATTCATTTTTGTTTTATTTAATCTAATCTAAATTACAGATATGCCTGTACTTATTACAAAGAATCCGAATTTGTACTATCTATATTTAGGAAAATGAGGCGTTTGGAAAATTAAGAATTAGTAAAATTAAGAATTTACATAAAGAAGAATTCGTCCCGATAATAAAAATATGACACGTAGAAAATTAATTATTATCAACTAATCGCCGACGCCCTCTGGCATAGATACATAATATCCGTAGATATATTGTATAAATACTCTTTGTCGTATACATGCCCATTGATTACAAACAATGTGTCGTCATAAGTCAACATCCAGCTGAATCACAAAACGTTGCACATAATTAAAATAAAACTGTCTACTTGTAAAGCCGAGACACGTCCAAAGAATATTAGAGGAAAGGCGAGAGGCGTTTAAACCAAACAATATTATTCCTCTTTTTTGTCCCCTGGATAATGACACGAGGATTTTTTTCATAAATTGTCCGCTTATGAGACACAATGAGGTTATGCTTATGAGAAATACTGACTTGGTGACCCACAAAGGGGGGAGATAGTGAACATATAACTTCCTCCTTTATTAAAGTCGGTTAAAAATAGTTATGATCTGTGACTACGGACTTTAAAGTATTGTGTAATATGGAAATTTGTAAGAAAATGCTGGGACTGACAGAGACAGTATAATAAGTTGGTTCTTTAACTGTAGAAGTGTGAAATAAATCTCGGTCTTACGAGGGTATTGTATAGCTATAGGAATTATCAGCTATTCTTGGAGATTTTAATTTTCTTGAAAATTGAACTTGGCTCGTGTACGATTCAATTGATGATGATGAATCAATTCAAACTGCAGTAATCTCTCTCATCCTCAATTCAGGGAGATTTGAGGGAGCGCGATATCAATGTACTTGTTAACGACTCATTTTTGATCTGTCTTGCCCACAGAATTAGGACTGAAGCTAATAGTATTTCTCCTCCCGCGGTTCCTCTTATAGACGCATGCTGATTTTTTATTACACCAATGGTTTCCAATAACGTAAGGCTGATTGAGACTCGAGCGAGTATCTCTTGGTACAATTATATTAATGAAAACAGTTTTTAGGTTTCAACTCTTTCTTTGAGTAGTACGCAGAAAAACGCATTGGAAACCGCTGTTCTAGACGATCCATTTCAGTTTACTACCTCGCTTCTATATTGGCTTAAGGCGATACCTCGAAAATAAATTGTGGTTTTGTGGGCGTGGCTTAGCTTCCACGGCTGGCCGCTACGCGTCGCCTTCGTCCGTATGACGTTGTCAAATAAGTGATTAGAAATATTTTATTGAGTTTTTAGGAATTTTAGCACAGGAGGCATGGAGTAGACAAAAATAGAACAATTAATTATAAAATTAAATGTTTACCATTGGCAAAATACATAGATGCATATTTATAAATAATAATATATATTTAATTAAAAAGTTCAGAAAATATCACTCGATAAAATATTTTTCTTGGTAATAACTATTATATAATATAACTACGATTGTGTTATTGTGTTTAATCAACTATAAGTAAATAAATAAATATCTATAATTCTTCTGTATGTGTGTATGTCGCTGAACTCCTAAACGGCAGGATCGATTTTAATGAAATTTTGTAGGGTCACGGATGGTTCAGATTCACAATTGGACCCGGTGGCGCTGCTGTCGGTATATCGGACCTGGCAGACGTCGTCCTACCCGGAAATTGTCCGGGTAGGACGACGTCTGCCAGGTCCGCTAGTAAATATATATATATATATATATTTTATATTACTTGGTTGGCAAACAAGTATACAGCTCGCCTGATGTTAAGCAGGTACCGTAGCCTATGGACGCTTGCAATACCAGAGGTATCACTTGCGTGTTGCAAACCCATTTTTTTTACACCAGCGCTTAAGATGCGAGTATCCCTAGGATACGAATACGTTTATTTAAAACACAATATGAGCGCTGAATACCTGTACTCACACACAGGAACACAACTACACCGCTGTGTGTAGTTATTTGGCTGTGGTCTTATGTAAGGTGGAGGTCCTTCGACAGTCGGGCTTGCTCGCTAGTATGGTGCCCTATCTTTCTTAAAATTACTCAGGCTGAGGTGATTTCTTTTTAATTTTCTTGTAACAAGTTGTTTCTGACGGCTCCGCAGTTATAACCTAACCAACTATTTTCTTTTCTGGTAACAAGTCGTATCTGACGGAGTCGTAGTTTGCAACCTAACCTAATTTTCTAGTAGCTATTTCTAACTTAGTCTAACGTATTTTACAGTTAGCAAATTAATTTAGGTGTTTTAATCTAATATTTCCAATTATACTGCTTAATTAATCTGACTGAATATGGTGTTCCTTCATTTGAAGACAGAAATTTCATAGAATGTTAATAAGTAATAAAATCTATGTATATATACGTAATGTATCTATTTCTACATATTTATTGAAATAAAATACCATGGAAAAATATACCGATCAAACAGCATGCGTTAAAAATTCTACTGTTTGATCATTTTGTTAAATAAAAACAAATATTTTTAAATTCATTAAGTTTCTGCAATGTCGAATATGTTTAATTGAAGTCAATTGTCCATTGAAACCATTATATTCGAAATATGGACATTTTAAAGTTCATTGAAACAATAATATTCGAAATATAAATACTGTTTCGCAGAAAATGTTTCATATAATATTTGGGCCCTGTCGCTTAAATATTATATGAAACATTTTCTGCGAAACAAAATTCGATGAAATTTCTGTCTGTGAATGAAGGGCGTTCCCTTCATTATAAAAAAACGGCGTTCCCATCATTCGCAGACAGAAAATTCATAGAATTTTGTTAATACCAGAAATGACAATAGCAAGTAGGTTAGGTTAAAACTGCGACCTGCTAGAAACAATTTCACATAAATAAAAAAAACTTACCGCAGCCTGAGAATATATAACTAACATTATTATTTAAATATAACATTATTATTTTAATTCAAAATTATACTTTACCTGTAAAATATTTGACTGAAGTGAAATTTGCAACCCTTTATCTCTCTATCTCTTTTAAAATACTCTTTATATTTAAAAAAAGATCGTAAACTCGTTTTCTCGGTAATAACTTTTATATAAACTAAACAATATCAGGATAAAGAATATTTAATTTGATTTTCTATGAGAATATCGAAAAATAAAAAGTAATTTTTAACAAAAATTTTGAGTTGAATTTGTTTAGAGTAAATATTCCGTGTATTGAATATTCTATGAAATGACAATATGATAAAAAAAGTGAAACGAAAAACTATAATACTTTTATGTTTTCTTATATAACATAATAATATATAATAAGAAACTAATATATAATAATAACATATAATATATAATAAGAAACTAATCAGAAATATTTTTAAGATTAGATTTTTATAATCCAATCTTAAAAATATTTCTGATTAGGACATAGGTACTTAATCATATAGAACCTTACGTATATCATCAAAAAATACTAAAAATAATCTCGAAAATTTACAGTTTTTTTAAATACAAAAAGTTGAAGTGCTACTCCATCCCTCTTTTTGTTATTAGTCTGTCACTTTCGGTAATAGTTCCACTAGAGTTGGGAAAATGCCTGAGCATTTTAGGCAAATTTGGCAGAATGTCTATAAATGCCCGAAGAAATTCTATGTAAGTTGTAAAATGTTATACCATGTGCTCAGTTGCACTTTGAGACGCATTCGACACTTATTGTTAGTTATTCTTTGTGAATAACGCAATGAAGGGAAATGAAACGAAGGATGCGCAAAGGCATAAAGTCACGATTTAATTTTTGCCCTGTGATCGTGGCGTGAACTTGGAGAAGTTCTATGTTCAGCAGAGGAATGCAAAAGCTGATGATAATTAGGAATTGATTCTGAACCAAAAATATATAATGTCGGTATTATCGGGTTTTATTATTTTGCCCGCCAGGCATAAACACATTGGGCATCTCTTGCTATCATTTACTTTATAAAGTAAGTCTTAAAAATATACTATAATGTAGTACATTCAATACGAATTTGTGATGAATTGAATAACTAATTTGGTTAATGACCTGTTTAATAAATTATAACATTTAAAACTACAAAAATCTGAGAGAACCGATCTGCAAAAAAGTAGCATACGTCCGTCGTTGGTGAGGCCTACCGGCCGACTGAAAGTGTGGCGAGTGAGAGTGATGCAAATACTTTTGTAAGGCAAAAGAAGAGAGAGCTATAATGATGCATGCGCTCAGAATAAAATAACGTATGTGCCAAATTGAATTTTCTACTTTTTACTAAAATACATTATCAAATCAAAAAAAAAATCTTAGCAAAACTTTGATACGATTGTCCTCTATGTTTTAAAGTAAACCCCGTTGAATAAATCTTAAGTTTTATTACATAATACAGAAAAAGGGAAAAAAATAGAATGGACTTCGCAGCTGTTTTCTATCGAGGATATTTCTTCCAATCACGTTTTCCTCTTACCATATGGTAGATCATAGAATCAAAAAATGTATGCTAAAGTTTTAACTTCCTATTTTAAATGCTTAGCGAATTACACTTATTATAATATCCTTATTATTTTCAATGTATCACCTTAAAAAACATTCAACATTTTCTTTTAAAACGACTTCTCCATACTACTCTAGAATTACTTACATAAAAAGATTGATTGTCTTCCTTTCCTACTTTAAAATTTGTGTTAGTAAGAAAAGGACGGACGATTAGTTTCTTAGTAACATTGCTAAGTACTAGAAAAAACGCAACACTTATTATTAGATACTAAAGTTAAACGGAACTTAACATTGCTTAGTAGGTACTATGTGTAAAAACATCACGAACATTTTTATATTGTACGCCAATAGTTGTTATTCACTCACCGTGTTATGTGTAATATCGACCGGTGTGCTACATTTAAAATAAAATGTTATTACTTTATCATTCAAAAAAGACAGATTATACATGAACAGCCAAACGTAAACTACTGACTATTTAATCAGCCGATAATGTAGTCGGTTACCAAATTAGTATGAAGCATCAATAAAAGAGGTTTTGTTTCCTATTGCTAAAGTAAAGAAACATGTTACAATGCGCGCATTTGCACATGATATTCATACTGATTACGAACCTATCGACCCATGTGTGCAGTCTGTGGAGTCTGTTAGGACCACACAAACTTTTTTCCGTGCGGAAATCGATATTACAACACTCGGCGCGGTGTTAGTATGGTGGTGACCACTATAGCCTCTAGACCATATGTGCAGTCAAAGTTTTATACATCCAAAGACAAACAGTCCTATTTTTTTATCACTTTATCCGATTGAATTTAAACTTTGAACATTTATTTTGGCACTACCGCTAACGCTTGAAATAGTCAAAAAAATAGTTCATAGTGCGTCAATCTGGTTGGCTGAATCAGGTTGTCCAATATTCACTCCATTTAATAAAAGAAATGAAGCAGTCTTTTCATAAAATTTGACTCATCTTTAAGCAGAAAACATTGCAACACTCCACTTCAACGAACAAGCCGTCTTACAATTGGCATATAAATATTGTTCGTGACGTAACCACATATTACTAATACCTCACAAAATTCATTTGTTTACTACCAATAACTACATCTACCTTAAATTAGGAATCAAATACTGAACACTTCACTTTTGGCTAATCATTTGATTTCATTTAATATATTTGATTTAACATCTTCATCTGATCAATACAAATCGCTGGATGATCAATCATTTAATTTTCGAATACTACATAAAATATAATATTACGATCCAAATTGACAAAAATAGATATTTCATACATTTAATCAGCAGATAATTTGAACTATTTGATCGATTCTAATTAAAAACCAAAATAAAACAATAGATACTCCTTTCTTAATGTACAATTTGATAAAAATAACCAGCACAATCAAAAACTTAACCACTTTAAAATTCCTCTGGCATTGGTCATTAAAATTATGGACTAAAACTACATTTTGAGCTACGGAAACTTCATCCACATACGAACAACCAACAATTCTAATAACTTCATAAGAACAGTTCACACCAACCACAAATATCTAAAACACAGATATACACCAAACAGATCTACCTGGAAAAAAGAAAATAATTATATTGTGAGTGAAATATATAGGAAAAGTAAAACACCATATAAGCGTGCAAACCCGACTGGGTAAGGACATCCGTTTTACATTAGACAGATATCGCATCCTTAGAAGAAAACTCGAGAAATGTCACTGGGTAATTTAGAACCTTAGCTGTTGAGAATAAGATTTAAATTGCAAAACAAACACGCTATAACATTATTAATTTTGCCATTATGGCTGCGATAGCAAATATATAACCCTATTCATGGTATAGGTGAAACCTGAAAGTAGTTTGTTCCGAATCCAGTAATAGATTCAAGTACATTTTTTTAACCATGTTATATTTTGTCGTAATAATGTATAAACATTGTTTAAAAAGGGACACCCATATTAAAATGGGTCATATTTTATTTTACAATACATTGAAAAGGTCTGAATTCTGGTACACGCGGCCCTAGCGGCCCGACTATAATTGTGCAGAAAAAACTACACAGAGAAATCAGATTAAAACATTGTGAGTTTTAATTTTTCTACTTCTCTTTTTTATTTTACTATACCAAGAATAGCATTGTACATATACACGGTACTGTAGTTGTGTTCCTGTGCGTGAGTACAATTTTACAAGGCAACCAAGGCAGTCTTTACATAGAAAAATGTAAACCTTTTTCTATCAAAGACTGCTTTAGTGGTCCATTGGCCGCGGTATGCGCCTGCTATGCACGAGGTTGTGGGTTCGATTTCCACACAGGACAAAACTTTGTGTGTGACCCATAAAGTATTATTCTGAGTCTGGGTGGAATTTGTGTCCGTTAATTGTGTGTTTGTAACACCCGCAGTCATTAATAAAAACACTTCTTCAGTACACTATTATTTAAATAAATAATCTTTCAATTTTTAAGCAGATTCTTTGAGAGAATAATCAGCTATCAAAAGAAGCTACCGGAATATTCTTTGCCTAACCAAAAACAAGTAACGGTAACTTGTTCTTACACTATTCCCAAAAAACTTGTTCAAACTTATATTATTCAGAATATTATTATTAAGAAAGAATATTCAGAATATAAAAAAAAAACAACAAAAATTACACCACCATCTTGCTTACATATTACATTATGTGGAATAAAAACACTTACCATATTTATTCCTCATTACTTTTACTTATTTCACTGCCAGACTCGCTGGCTGAAGTTGAACGGACGCTTATCGACGTCTCTTTAAATTGACTGATGAAATCTAGAAGCTTCTGTAGATTTCTCTGAGTCTTTATTTGGTCAGACAATAATTGTCGCTTCTCAGCATTATGTTCGTCTAAGTTCTCCTTTAACGTCGCCGCTCTCGCTTCCAGTTTCCGCAGTTCGACACACAATTTTATATTCTTTTCCTGTAGACTTTTCCGCTCGGCTAATTTATCTGAAAACGAGTAAACATCTACGTAATAATAATATCGTCCTTTTATAGTTTCACTTTTAAGTACGTAGAGCAATAAAATATTATTATCAGATTGAGACAGAATGGACAACTTGTCAGTACATAATTAACATGAGCTATATAATTGTTATTTTGTAACATAAATAAATTTGAATAAAAAACATCGAGACACGCCCAGTGTTTGCATTTTTATTTTAGGCCTAAGGCCTAAGTACATGTGTATATATACAATATAGCACAAGGTACCTCTATACAAGAGCGCGTGGTGAGCTATGTCCGGGTCAGGGTCGGGCTCGTGCAGGGCGGAGGGCGCGGGCTCGGCTAGCGGCGCGGTGCACGCGGCACAATGTATACAATATAGCACAAGGTACCTCTATACAAGAGCGCGTGGTGGGCTATGTCCGAGTCAGGGTCGGGCTCGTGCAGGGCGGAGGGCGCGGGCTCGGCTAGCGGCGCGGTGCACGCGGCACAGTGTATACAATATAGCACAAGGTACCTCTATACAAGAGCGCGTGGTGGGCTATGTCCGGGTCAGGGTCGGGCTCGTGCAGGGCGGAGGGCGCGGGCTCGGCTAGCGGCGCGGTGCACGCGGCACAGTGTATACAATATAGCACAAGGTACCTCTATACAAGAGCGCGTGGTGGGCTATGTCCGGGTCAGGGTCGGGCTCGTGCAGGGCGGAGGGCGCGGGCTCGGCTAGCGGCGCGGTGCACGCGGCACAGTGTATACAATATAGCACAAGGTACATCTATACAAGAGCGCGTGGTGGGCTATGTCCGGGTCAGGGTCGGGCTCGTGCAGGGCGGAGGGCGCGGGCTCGGCTAGCGGCGCGGTGCACGCGGCACAGTGTATACAATATAGCACAAGGTACCTCTATACAAGAGCGCGTGGTGGGCTATGTCCGGGTCAGGGTCGGGCTCGTGCAGGGCGGAGGGCGCGGGCTCGGCTAGCGGCGCGGTGCACGCGGCACAGTGTATACAATATAGCACAAGGTACCTCTATACAAGAGCGCGTGGTGGGCTATGTCCGGGTCAGGGTCGGGCTCGTGCAGGGCGGAGGGCGCGGGCTCGGCTAGCGGCGCGGTGCACGCAGCACAGTGTATACAATATAGCACAAGGTACCTCTATACAAGAGCGCGTGGTGGGCTATGTCCGGGTCAGGGTCGGGCTCGTGCAGGGCGGAGGGCGCGGGCTCGGCTAGCGGCGCGGTGCACGCGGCACAGTGTATACAATATAGCACAAGGTACCTCTATACAAGAGCGCGTGGTGGGCTATGTCCGGGTCAGGGTCGGGCTCGTGCAGGGCGGAGGGCGCGGGCTCGGCTAGCGGCGCGGTGCACGCAGCACAGTGTATACAATATAGCACAAGGTACCTCTATACAAGAGCGCGTGGTGGGCTATGTCCGGGTCAGGGTCGGGCTCGTGCAGGGCGGAGGGCGCGGGCTCGGCTAGCGGCGCGGTGCACGCGGCACAGTGTATACAATATAGCACAAGGTACCTCTATACAAGAGCGCGTGGTGGGCTATGTCCGGGTCAGGGTCGGGCTCGTGCAGGGCGGAGGGCGCGGGCTCGGCTAGCGGCGCGGTGCACGCGGCACAGTGTATACAATATAGCACAAGGTACCTCTATACAAGAGCGCGTGGTGGGCTATGTCCGGGTCAGGGTCGGGCTCGTGCAGGGCGGAGGGCGCTGGCTCGGCTAGCGGCGCGGTGCACGCGGCACAGTGTATACAATATAGCACAAGGTACCTCTATACAAGAGCGCGTGGTGGGCTATGTCCGGGTCAGGGTCGGGCTCGTGCAGGGCGGAGGGCGCTGGCTCGGCTAGCGGCGCGGTGCACGCGGCACAGTGTATACAATATAGCACAAGGTACCTCTATACAAGAGCGCGTGGTGGGCTATGTCCGGGTCAGGGTCGGGCTCGTGCAGGGCGGAGGGCGCTGGCTCGGCTAGCGGCGCGGTGCACGCGGCACAGTGTATACAATATAGCACAAGGTACCTCTATACAAGAGCGCGTGGTGGGCTATGTCCGGGTCAGGGTCGGGCTCGTGCAGGGCGGAGGGCGCTGGCTCGGCTAGCGGCGCGGTGCACGCGGCACAGCGCGCGGGCCCGTCGCCGCACCCCGTGTGCTGCCACACGCAACACGCCACGCACCACACCAGTAACGATGCTACATCTGTGGGTGATACCAAAACACATTGTTAAGTTTAACAGCCTGACAACGATCTGCAGCGGCGGCGGCGAGCGGTAACAACAAATATGTACTACAATGTTCTATAACGCCACGAGGTGCGTTAACTTTCTAGCCGAGCCGATCGTGGCGCGCGGTGGGAACAGACGTACGCGAGACCCACTGCCATGCCACGAAATAGAGCGGTGCGGCCAGCGGTAGCACGGTGATGAACTGGCCAGTCAGGTGCCCGTAACGCTGTCTAGGTGTACCTTGCCAAAAGTCGAGGCCAGGCCGTAACACGATTTAGTTTATTTTAGTAAAGAAGAGGCTCTTGATACGAAAGGACGCAATCGTTGACAAAATAAAATTTGTAATGAATAATATCTACTAGTAGTTTTAAATCTGTAGTGAAAGATAACAATGAACTCGAACGTGACATTTAATTGAAAACAGTTCCGGCAGTAAAGGGACGGCCGAATTTTGACCGAGACCAAAGGATGACCGAGAATAAAATTTTTGAAGAACAAACAAGATTTTTGTTAGTAGTTAATTGTAAGTTTACAATAAATTCTAAAATATTGTAATAATACAACAATTTTATATTCTAGTGCAGTCGGCTCTGGAAACAGTTATATACGCAAAATATACACAGTTATTTTATATTAATAATATTTACAAAATGAAACTCACCATTTCGACCACACACGTGACAAACTTTTTTATGGTTGTGATTTGCATACACTGGTTCCACTGTTAAACTAGCTGGAAGAGTTGCCACCCACGCGGGCTTACCATTTGTCCAACCTGCAACCGAAAATACGATATTAATACTTTTTATATAATTTTTACTTTATTTATAAGACTATTTATACCATACCTAAGATTTTTTAAAAGAAGGGTGCAAGCGGTAAATACAAGCAATAATATATTGTGCAAAGTTCGCCTTGCTTGCCATTTTGCCAGTAGTCAGAGTAAGTGTGTTGTATAAAGCACAGTTGTGGATTGAAAGAATATGTCACTACATATTTCAATCCACACAAAAGATGATAATGTCCTTATTGAAGAAAGTCGATGAATCTAGAAGAGGCGAAACCAAAGGACTTTTGAAAAAGTACAGTAGTCGTAGGTAAACTAGCTATCTATATAGATACGGATATTACCTTTGTTTTCAGTCGATGATCCCGATGGCGATCCCTCACGGGAGGTTTTACTCTGATTTTGTGATTGCTGTAAAAAAACAAAAAATATCAGTCTCTCTTATCAGTATTTAAGGCAAAAGCAAAAAAGATTATTTATTTATTTGTAGGTAAAACTTTGAAAAAAGTGGTGATGGCCGAGTGGGAAAGCAGCCACTTTGCACATAAGTGATGCGAGTTCGATCCTGGGTGGCAGTGGAATTTATATGTACTAATCAAATGATTAACCAACTGCAAACGGTGAAGGAAAACATCGTGAGGCAACCTACATGTCTTAGAAGAAATTCTAAAGACATGTTTGATTCACCAACCCGCAATAGCCAGCGCGTGTGTGAATTAAGGCCTAAACTCTCTCTCTCTCTTGATACAGGAGAATGGACATATGCCCAATAGCGGGACATACATATATGGTTGCTATTATTATTCTGATTATAATTTTGTTACATCAAATAAAATACTTAAGCAATAGTTCCTTTGAAGAGCATGGTCGCGTATCACAGTATGTATTAATGATTGCTTGAAAGACCACCCCAATGACTAGCGATTGTGCTTTTTTTATACTACTTGGGTGGCAAACAAGCGGCCCGCCTGATATTAAGCAGTTACTGCAGCTTGCAATACCAGAGTTATCACTTGCGTGTTGCTAACCCATTTTTTTACACCGGGGCTTTAACATGGGAGTATAACTGGGATAGGAATACGTTTCGTCAGAACGTATCCCTAAATGAGCGCTGGAGACCTGTACTCACACACAGGAACACGACTACACCGCTGTGTGTAGTTATTTGGCTGTGGTCTTCTGTTAGGTCCTTCCCCAGTCGGGCTTGCTTGCTAGTATGGTGCCCTACCTCTCTTGAAATTTAATCGATTCGCTTGTTATTGTTACTGAAAATAATATTATTTAATTATTATAGGTAGCGTTAATTTACCTTTTGGCCTGTTTCACCCTGTTGCTTACGTAACTTTGCAGATCTTGTCTGCGGTGGATCATTGTGTGTTTGTAGGTATGGATATTGATTGTACTTTTTCTTTTTCTGAAATTATAATATTTGGGTTATCTATACGTAATTGTACTACAGGGTAATTAGAACTACGAATTCAACCAAAATTGAAACATCAAAACATTTTAAAAGTTATGTTTTTGGACTGTGTCAACCTTGTTTTGCCACATAAAGTAAAAATAGTAATAACACTATTCAAAAATAGAGGTTGATGCAAGAAGGGTGAAAATTTTGGGATGTATTTTTTAATGACACATCATAAAAAAAACATGTATCTAATAAAATAAATAATACAAATTTGGGATGGACCAACCTTATCACTTAGGGGTATAAAAATAGATAACAACCTATTCTCAGACCTACTGAATACGCATATAAAATTGCATCAAAATCGGTCAAGTCGTTTCGTATGATATATTAAGTATGGTTACTAAAACTGTGTCACGAGAATTGTATATATTAGAAGATAACTTACAGGTAACATATCGTAGCTTCCATAAAGGAATTCATTGCGAGTTGTACCTGTTGAAGATCTCTTGCGTCGCTCATTTCTCTTCTTCTCCAATATTTCTTTTTGAGACAATGTCACCAAACCAATAAGTCTGGAAATTTTAATAACATAATATTTAAACCCCTTAATTCCAATTGTAGGTAAAACTGTTGAATACAAAATATACAGTGCCTATTTATTTGTAAAAAAGTACAAAGTTACACGCAATTATAAATTATTATTTATAAATTGGACAGAGACCTACAGATTTTTTATGACGTTACACTTCCGTAACGCCATATTAGTTTGTTACATTGAATGCAACAATGATAGTTTTGCTATAGGTATCTTGAAACCTTTATCGTGCCGATATTTGCTCTCACGTACGTTGAAATGAGGTACTAGGTTGTGGAATGAGCTCCCCTGAGACTTTAGCATGGGGTTTTTCAAGAAAAGAGTTATAAGGTTTCTAAAGCGTCGGCAACGTGCGAGTGATAAGCGTCCATAGGCTACGGTAACTGCTTACCATCAGGCGGGCTGTATGCTTGTTTACCTGCTTGGTAGTTGTAAAAAAAGTTTTTTATGCGGAAAAGGACTACAATATTCAGATTACCAAACCTATGTGCAATAAGTAAATACTTATTTGTTTCATCTGCTTTGTGTGCATACTTCAATAGTATGTCAAGTATTTCAATTGTGCAAGTCTAGAATGTTGCCACCTCTATGGCGTTATCAGTGACAGCGCAGGACAGGAGATAAGACATTGTTAGCAGGTTGGTTAGATATGTATGTATCTAACCAACCTGCCTGACTTGCTTGAAGTTGTAATAACAGTACAGCCACACTAATTACACTATTAAAATAGGCTTATGTAATAATATAGAGAAGACTATATAGTAGCGTCACTCTTTTATATTAGCTCAAAAGCCGACAAATAAATACCTAGAGCGCGTCTTACCTCGGCAAGCCCTCTCATAACGCATAGGGTTGCTGACTGCTCGAGAACTTCCGTGTGCCACGCTGCGCGGGCGCTTCGATCCCGCTACGTTACAAGCCCGTACTTGTTTGCCAATTAAACAGGTATTTGAGTGGTAGGTATTTATTTTGACATAATGCGACAGTGTCACTATATAAAGATGAGGTTCTTCCTTACACTATGCTTAATACGTTACCTTAAAAATGTCTCCTTAGGAACTGGTTCACCAGGTTTCGGCAATGGAGGCGGGGACGGTGTAGGCGACGGATCAGCTCGACTTGACGAGTCTGAATCAGACTTTTGTTCCTGCCACTCAATGTTGTGTTCATGAGCATGTGGTAATTTTGTTCCACTGTAACACAAAAATTACATACTTTGTATCATCACACACAGTCCTATTGGGGTAGGCAGGCAGAAACTATGGTACGCCAATAACAATAACATAAAATTGTAATAATTTTAAGTTATTATAGTATTATTTAGTACTTATACCTAAAGTAGAGTATCAACTTTTAGGAAAGAGTGGGTGGCTTCTTTCCTGTTAGGTAACAAATAGTAATATTATGGGTCATACATAGTAGTAGTAGTAGTCAGGGGCTATTACCACTAGACCAGGTGTGATTTTATATTATAAATAGATCAAAATCTCATTGTCACTGGATTAACAAAAAAATTAGTTAAAGTTGTCAAAAACATTAATAAATTAGCTAACCGCCGCAGCTAAGTCACAAAAAGTATAATGAAAGTAGTTTAGGTGCTATTTCGGATTATTATCTATCTCTGTGCCAAATTTCTTTTAGATCTGTTCAGCCATTTTGGACTGATTGAGTAACAAACATCCATCAATGCACCCAAAATGTTGGTATTTATTTTATTAAATAAGACTGTACTTGATTGAGGTGTATACATAGGGTATAAATAATATAGTAGGATTTGTTACACCTAGGCAAGTAAGCTTATAAAGTAATATAGGTACTCATAAATAAACTTTTACCTGAAAGCTTCCTTTACTTTATTCAAAGCATTTACAAAATTATTTCTGCTACTATGTACAGTGTTGGGCAAATGTGAGAAGTTTCTTTCATATTTTTCCTTTTCATCATTCTCACTATGATTTGAGTTTTCCTTTTCATTGCACGATTTGATGTCATTTTCAGAATCAGATATATTCTCTTTTATTTCATCACTATTATTTTCACTTTTAATATGTATTTCATTTAAAACGGAAGGTTTTAACAGTGATACGGTTCTATTTCTACTACGATATTGTATTTGGTGGTCCCTCAGTTGTTGTGCAACATATTTGTTATCATTTTCTATATTTATATGTTTGTTGCGTTGTTTCAAACGCTGCTGATACAACTCAAGTTCCCTCCTCAATCTCTCTACTACCAGTTTCTGAAATAAAGAAAAATAAAACATCAATATAATGATGCAATTTTGTTTCTGGTGCTTACCATAAAAGCGCATTATTTATTATAAAATGGTCTACAAACTAAAATACATACATTAAATTATCTGAGGGAAGTTTGTACTAAAAAATTAATAGGTATGCTTTAAGGCGAATATGGATGGAATAAATCTATATTTATTAAATTTGTATAATAAACAGTGGTAAAGGTTATAAAACTTATAATTGCATAATATAAACCAAACAATTAATTAATTTTGTTTTGTTATACATCTAGATTACAACATATTTTTTCACATTGATACAAACTATAGACAGCAATAATACAAAACTAAGTAGCTTAGATCACTAAAACAAATATTAGGTATGATAAAATACAAACAAAAAACTTAAAATGCCCTGAGATAGGTACAATACACACACATCCACACTCGAAAAATGAGCATAATATTTTTTTTATTGTTTACAATATTATTTCAAAGTTTCCGAAACAAATATATTTTTAACTATCTAAAAAGAGTTCTCACTGCGACATTCAGATTTATTACATAAGCATACCAACTTTTTAATTATTTAAAGAATATAATTACAAGGTTAAATAAAATTGTTATTATTTAAAACTTACTTGATTTTGTCCAATAGCAATTATTTCTTTTTCAGCTTCTATAACTTTCGACTTTATATGAATGTTCTGTGAACAAAGAATTAAAAATATTTATAACGAAATATTCGATGTTTTTAACAGTTACGCAAACAATAAACATTTCTTACGTTCTCATCTCCTTGTAGGCGCGCAACCCAAACCTGGAAAAGTACAATCTCATTATGATATTTTCTTCACATTTGTTTCTAACTGCGTTGAAAGTAAAAATAATTCAGTCTCAATACCAACCTGATGGATTCGTATCGCGTTTTTCAAGTCCGACTGCGTTTTGCGAATATCTTCTTTTATCTCATTTGATACTTCCATAATTAATTTAATAGCTACACTTACGACTATTAAGTTTTTGTTTTTATCTATTTTTATATAAAGGAATTCAAACGAAAATAACGATATGTTCCCGAAGAAACAAGTCTTGTTTTACAAACAGTAACAAGGAAACATAACTATAACTCCTTTCGGAAACTTTACACTGTTTACAGAGAATCGAAAATTCTAATTAAATATAATACTAGAAAGTAAAGACACTTCCATATTATAAACCGTTTTAAAATTGGGTTAAAAGTACTATACAACTTTACTCCTCAAATGAACTCCAAGTGACTTGAGTTCAATTGAATTGAATTGAATGAAATAAACACACACATACTACATAAGTATATAACGTACTATATACCCAACACATTTCCTGCAACACATGCAAATTTAACACACACACTAAGATAACTTTATCCGTAAACATAGACAAGATGTTGTCCAAAAATATGTTGTTAAATTTAATCCCTTATACACGTACCTAAAAATTAAATATATCTTCTATTTATTTTAAGCCAGCTAAGAAATTATGTATGACTGAGAAATATTCAGTAATGCTTTAAATTTTTTAAATGCTGCTATTTCTGCTAGTTGTCAGTCTATAAAGAAAATACAGCCGATAAAGATTATTGAATAATATCGTATATTCCATTGGAGGTCAGTATAAGACTATTCCAACACCTAGCAACACTAAGGAAAAGTCATTCAGAATATCATTCACACACAAACAAGTCATTATTGTCTATGGTTTCATTCACTCATTAATTCATTCTCGTAATCTTGCTCAAGGCGGTTTCAAGTTTTCATAAAACGTGATTATATTTCAATAACTTGTAATTTTGAGCTGAATGCGCATACAATACAATTAATTCTTTATTTAAAGGACTGTGTACCAAAAACCAGTGTCAGAACAATACGGATTGTCATGGTTACAAAGAAATTTACGCGTAAATAATGGCAAATTCACGCTAAAATCTACATGGTGATTGGCGCCACGAGAAAAGATTGTGTCTTCCATTATTAACGATTGTAGAAAGGTTTTTACTAATCGAAAATGTCTATTAAACGACAAGCCACTACTGAACTAAATCATGAAAACT
The DNA here is from genome assembly GCA_947095525.1 of Trisateles emortualis. NCBI lineage: Eukaryota > Metazoa > Arthropoda > Insecta > Lepidoptera > Erebidae > Trisateles > Trisateles emortualis. The sequence goes on along the minus strand of OX352736.1, from coordinate 6,736,282 downwards.
GGGATCAAGAGGATCCAGCCGAGCCTGAGGAAGTGGGCTGTTTCAAAATTGCAACTAAAGACATTCTTGAGAAACGTGTTATCAGGACGGCGAAAAGACGGTCACAGGCAACCGGTGACGAGGTATTTATTAAACTATGGATTATTTTAAGTTTTTATTCTCTATTTTACTCGGAAATAATGACCAGATCTAACTTTGCAGTCTTACATTACAAAGTTATTTTTTCTTATCGAGTGGTTAGTGCCAGAAAATGCCTCCTGGAAACTTGTTGCATACATTATTATCTTTTTAAAATTTTATTCTTTTGTATGTGTGTATGTCACTGAACTCCCAATGGCCGCGCCGATTTTAATTAAAATGTATTGTATATATTATGTGTTTGAACCAGTCCATGGATAGTATAGTAGTAATCTTACGGTGGACAAAGTTGAACTTGAGAGTTGCTCAGATAGCACAATATTGGTAGTGCACTGGGCCGGAACTTTGAGGCATGGTTCAAAAACCTGCTCCATGCTCAACTTTTTCCTCAATAAAATGAACATACATTTTACTCATGATTTTGATATTAAAAATTAAATATCACCATACTATATTATTGTTACTATTATTATAAGCCTGTACTGCCCCACTGCAGGGCAAAGGCCTCTCCACTCTCCTTCCACTTCTCTCTGTCTAAAGCCGCTAAACCATACTATAGTTTATTAATATTTATTTTTATACAAAAATGTCTAAAATTGAATGAACAGAAATTAGACCTGTCCATAAATTTAGAAGACTGTCTCTGAATGTTAACAGTGATTTCTGCGGTTCAGTCTCATAACGTTCAAGTTGCAAAATAACATATGGTAGCAAAAAGTTCAAATCTCATAAGGCCCAAGTCTCGAAACCTCCAAGTTGCAAAATATCTACATCTCAAAACGTTCAAGTTGCAAAATAGTCAAGTCTCCTAACGTCCATGTCTCATAGTATACTTTTTTTTAATTTAAGTACATTTGTAAGTGTTTTGTATTTTTGACACCAACCTTAAAATTAAAAAAAAGTGAAAACTGTAACGCTTGTTAAGATGTGTTTTTAATATTTAAATAATGAAAAAGTTTGTGCACAATTAATTCAGGCAAGGAAAAGCACCTTACCAAGGTCACAGTTTCTGCACTGCACTTAAATGTTTTCTTAAGTAATTTCATTTTTTCGTGATTTTGTTCCCAATAATAAATAATAAATAAAATGTTTATTTCGTTTTCTACATTTGGTACAGGTTTTACAAATTGGAGTTTCCATTTAAGCTAAATTATGCTTGTGAGAGGAAACTCCGTACTTCCGAGTTATTTGATACATATATTTATGTGTTACATGCTAGACATTTTATTTAAACTAGATAATATGCAAGTACATGTAAAGAAATAAGTTAAGTAACATGTGATTTACATTTAAATATACACAAAGGTATAAAGTTACTTACGTTTTAATTATGAGAGAACCCGTGCGCAATATTATTAATTTGTAGGTGTGTGTGAGTGTGTGTGTGTGTGTGTGTGTGTGTGTGTGTGTGTGTGTGTGTGTGTGTGTGTGTGTGTGTGTGTGTGTGTGTGTGTGTGTATGTGTGTGTGTGTGTGTGTGTGTGTGTGTGTGTGTGTGTGTGTGAGAGAGAGAGAGAGAGTGTGTGGGGAAGTGTATATTAGTGCGGTTGAGTGAGTGTAAGTTAGAGTGAGGGGGGATGTCTGTGTGTATTTATTAATGGTCTACCGATTGTATTCCAATCATTACTTAACCAAGTTCATATACCACTAGAACGAGACAGAATGTGTCAGGAGGGTGGATTTGTTAGTGTGAGTGCAACGAGTGTATGTTGATTGTTGATTAGCCCTGCGACATTGTCTTGGGATCGGAGAGTATGGTACTTTCCATAACTTCCACTAATCTGGCCTAATGATTCAGGCGATTACTTTAGCGATTTATGTTTTAATCACCTGCACTATATATTCCACTTCGTCGTAGGTTTTGAGCTTAAGCCAGTCAAGTACAGTAGTTTTGCAGTCTTTTAATTTTAGTGAGTATATGCTCACCTCTTTGTTAATCAAATTGTACAAGCGTGATGCTTGTCTTTCAAATTGTCTCATAGCAAATGTTGATTTTGTTATGATTTTTGGAGCGACATCTTGTTTTCTCCTAGTTGTTTGTTTATTAGGATCAAAAGGAAGGCACTTGTGCTTTTTTAGAACTATATTTAGCACATAAAGTTTCCTAACCGTCAGAACGTCAGCGATTTGATATAAGTTTTCAGTTGGAAATCTAAAAGGTTCCCAAGTATGTACAGACTCCCTTAAAATGTTTTTTCTGCTTTCATTTTATGTTATAGATGTACTACACAAACAGTTATTTACACATCTCCAAAAAGTTGTTCCACTTTTATTAGTCACACTTAGAATAGAATAGAGTTTATTGTTTCCAGTATTACAGCTTAAGTAAGTGCATTACAAAGAATATTATAGTATTATGAATGGTAATAATAATAACACTATAGCGTATTGCTATATTCGTTTTGAGGAGTAAAATAAGACGATGATTTTTGCTTGTCTTCGACTGGTCTTTATTCTTAATCTTAATCTATTTATATTAAAACATAACAAAGGAAAATACAATTATGAGTTGGAAGGGATTAAACGATGAACGTGAGTAATGTGCAGTGACAGCACTTTGCCATATTAATGTATTTACACGTTCACACGTTTTACAATATTTGTTATGGCTGTTGCCATAGATACTCCCTCCTTAAAAAAAAAAATATTTATTATAGAAAAAATATTTACGATTAAACTTATTACCCTACACCACGTTGGTTTCTCGTATCACACGCATAAATCTCTTCTCGATTTTTGTTCCGATCGCTCGGAACAACATGTAGACACTGATGATGCATATTATTATTATCACTGTGATAATCGTTATTGTGATCCAACCTCGTATGCTCTGTAGGTCCTCAGCGAGCCTAGAGTGTATCTGCAGTAACTCTTCCGGAATGGCTGGCGCGTTGTTTTGTACCATGTTGACTTGTTCTTTCTCATGAGTACTTGTGTTGGATCCCATGTTGCGTGTGAAAACTTTTTGTCGTGAGTGGTGATTGTAGATCGTTTGTATAGCTTTATATATCATAGCTGGAATCGAACCGTTGGGCGTGAGATTCGCCCTGCACGTGTTTTTTTATTTGCTAGATTATCTTGCGTTTCTACAACTATTTTCTTATCTACTGATGTGCGATTTCTTATCTCCTTATCGTTTATTACGAAGGCGGGTTTTATCCTGTCGATAGATACGGTACTGTGTCTTCCGTTTATCAATATCGTGAATAATTTATCGCTCCGTCTAATTACGAGATAAGGTCCGTCGTATGGCGGCGTCAAGCTCGGCCGCAATCTATCGCATCGTAAGAATACGTGCGTGCATTCTGCTAATTTTGGGTGTACAAATATTTTGTCATTTGTGCGCTCTCTCTGTGGCACGGAAGTTATTCGTTCGATGTTTTTCTTCAACTCTTCTACCATTTCAGTGTAGGTTGTTAGGCTTCTTGTCTCGAAAAATGCTCCAGGTAACGTTATTGTTGTTCCATATACTAGTTCGGCTGCCGAAAATCCAGTATCCTGCCGTAAGCTGGTACGGATACCGAGTAATATTGTGGCTAGTTCCTTTGTCCAGTTTGTAGTGTTCCCTCTTGCCATTAATGCTGCTTTCATAGTTCTGTGTAATCGTTCGACTTTCGAGTTTGACTGTGGGTGATACGGAGTTGTCCGTATTTTATTTATTCCCATGAGTTTTGCCAAACTTCTGAATATTCTTGATTCGAATTGAGCTCCCTGATCTGAAGTTATGTATTCAGGACATCCGAATCGGGTTATCCACCCTTCGTATATCACTCTTGCAATTGACTCTGCAGTGATGTCTGACGCTGCGAAAGCTTCTGGCCATGACGTACATCGGTCAATCATTGTTATGATGTATCGTTTATTCTGGGATGTTGTGAGGGGTCCGACAATGTCGACGTGTAGGTGAGAGAATCTTTCTGCTGGCATGAATTTTCCAAGTGGTGATTTGGTGTGCCGATGTATTTTTGAACGTTGACACTGTAAACATGCTTCAGTCATCTTGTTGATGTCCGTGTTCATGTTTTCCCAAATGTAGTTCGCTGCAATTAACTTCCTCGTAGTGTTTTTTCCGGGATGGCTTATATTGTGGAAACTCTCGAAAATGTCTCTTCTGAATTTAAGGGGAAGAAATGGTCGTTGTTTCCTGGTTGATAAGTCGCAGAATATCTTGATTCCTTTCTCGTGAAAATGTACCGTTTCGAACCGTAATGATTTATTTGATTTCAATCGTTCGAGTTCGTCATTGTTTTGTTGACAATTTGCTACCTCCTTCCAGTCTATATTGGATGGTAATGATATCGTTTCAACAACTCGAGACAAGGCGTCTGCAACTGTGTTTTCCTTGCCGCTAATATGTGTTATATTAGTGCTGAATTGCGATATGTAGTCCAGGTATCGAATCCGCCTCGGTGTGTCATTCAATGATGGCTTCTTATCGAATGCCTGAATCAATGGCTTATGATCCGTGTAGACGGTGAATTCTCGGCCCTCGATGAGTCTTCTAAAATGTTTAATTGCCATGTAAATTCCCAGTAACTCTCTGTCGTAAGTAGAGTATTTCGTTTGAGCTTCGCTTAGTACTTTTGAAAAGAAAGCTATCGGTTCCCACTTTCCTTTTTGTCGTTGCTGTAGGACGGCGCCTACGCATTTTAAGCTTGCGTCAGTCATCATTGCTAGTTGGGTTTGGCTGTCTGGGCAGGCTATTGACGTTATTTGTCGTATATCCTGTTTGCAGCGCTCGAAAGCGTGGTCCGCTTCTTTATTCCACTGAATGATTGTTTTATCATTTTTCTTCGAATTTCTCAAGTATCTATTTAGAGGCGCTTGATGCTTCGCTGCGTACGGTATGCTGCTTCGGTAGAAGTTTAACATGCCTAAGAAACGTCGTAGTTCTTTCACTGTATTTGGTTTCGGATATTCGTTAATTGCTTGAACTTTTTCCGTTGTAGGCGTCAATCCTTGGCTCGTTATATGATAACCAAGAAAATCAATCTCCGATTTTGCAAATTCACACTTGTTTGTGTTAATTGTAATGCCGTTTTCTTGCAGGCGTTTGAATATTTCTTCTAAGTGTTTGTAGTGGACGTCGGTTTCTGAGTCGGCAATTAAAATGTCATCAACGAAAACATATACGTAGTCTAAATCTCTAAATATAGAGTCCATCCACTTTTGAAATGACTGTCCGGCGTTCTTTAAACCGAACGGAAGTCTTGTAAATTCGAAAAGTCCGAACGGCGTTATTATCGCTGTTTTCTCTGGTTCAGCGACAGCAATCGAATAGAATGCTTTCTTTATATCGATTTTACTGAAAATGGTTTTTCCGCTTGCGATATACGTAAAATCTAACAGTCGTGGCAATGGGTATCTATCCGGTACGGTAATTTTGTTGAGTGCGCGGTAGTCACCGCATGCTCTCCATTCGCCATTTTTCTTCTTGACCATATGAAGTGGGGATGCCCACTCACTGCTTGAGGGTCTGCAAATTCCCATATGCATCATCTCCTTGAACTCTTGCTTTGCGATTTTGTATTTGTCTGGAGGAAGAGGACGTGCCCGTGTAGCAACTGGGAACCCTTTTGTTATAATCTCATGCTTAACATTGTGTTTCGGAGGGTTCTTCATCGATCCAGGCTTTGTAATATCTTCATACTTTTCTAACAAGCACCTGATCGAATCTGGTAAGTTCGAGTTAATTGTTCGTATTGATGAAATATTTGCTACTATTATTCGTGCAGGCGTTTCTAATCCCGTTTCTTTGTCGATCAATTTTCGTCCGTGTATATCCACTAACAGCTGGAAATGCTCGAGGAAATCGGCTCCTAGAATCGGCATTTTCACGTCGGCGATGGTAAAACACCATTTGAATTCTCTACGGAGTCCGAAATTCAGTGTTAGCGTGCGTTCTCCATATGTGTTAATTGGGGTTCCGTTGGCGGCGTATACTTGGTATTTGCATGCGTCGCTATCATGTTCCGTGCGATTTAAAACGGAAATGTTTGCACCGGTGTCGACTAAAAATCTATAACTACTGTTTAAGTCGGTTATAGTTAGACGGTTAGCGGGGTGCATAGCACAGAGATCCGTCGCTTTCTGTGCTATTAGTAGTTTTCCGACATTGCATTCGTATTTTTCTTCCATGTACACGGCTGCCGGCATTTTATTGCATTTTGCTTGAATTTGTTATGATAATAACAAATGCCATTCTGCGGCTTTCGATAGTGCGACATTGACCGTGAGCGTGAATCATTACGTGACCGGAAACTGCTGCGTTGTCGCGTTCGAGACAGACGATTGTTGCGAAGCTCGTTTATTTCAATTTGCATCGCTGCAATTTGTGACGTCAGGTTTGTTATTAAACTGATGTCAGCTGTCGACGATATGGCGCTCGTTCGTGTATACGTTAGATTCTCGTGAATTTTGTCGGCTATTTCGCTCAGTTTTTCCAATGTCAAGTCTTCGGATACTGCAATGATAGATGTAATGGTGGCTGGGAGTTGTCGGAACCACAGGAGACGTATCGTATCGTCGTTCATCTTCCCGCTGCCTGCTTCCCGCATTTTTCGTAATAGCTGGGAAGGTTTCTGGTCACCGAGGTCCATCTCTGATAATAGCTTTTGAAATTTTCTGTGCTCGCTCTCCTCGTAACAGCTTATAAGGCGATCTTTAATAGCCGTATATTTTTGCTCGTCTGGAGGATGTGTCAGGATGTCGCTTACTTGATGGATCACCTCCTTTGGCAATTTGGCAATTACCATGTTGTACTTATATTCCTCTCCTTGTTTCTGGGGAGCCATGATTGCTTCGAACTGCGCGAACCACAATCTTGGTGAGTCAGTCCAAAATTGAGGCAGTTTCTCGGTAACTGATATCGCTGCAATACTATCAGTGCTGGCGTCGCCTTTCGCTGGAGTCGCTGGTGGAGCCATGGTGTCTTGTTTGTTTTCTATCACTTTCTAGATTTGATGCTGAAAACCAATTTGGGTTCCGGTCGTCCCGGTATTATATCAGCACTAGAGAAGCGGTATCACGTCGGGGTCACCAATTATAGCGTATTGCTATATTCGTTTTGAGGAGTAAAATAAGACGATGATTTTTGCTTGTCTTCGACTGGTCTTTATTCTTAATCTTAATCTATTTATATTAAAACATAACAAAGGAAAATACAATTATGAGTTGGAAGGGATTAAACGATGAACGTGAGTAATGTGCAGTGACAGCACTTTGCCATATTAATGTATTTACACGTTCACACGTTTTACAATATTTGTTATGGCTGTTGCCATAAACACCACACCATACATTAAATTGAAAAGTGGAAGTGCTTATGGAAACAAAGTATATGATAGTACCTTTTTACTACCTACTTATTTGATATTCGAATAAACACTCCTGGTATATCTATATCCGTCGCGAATTAATGATAAATTCCCTTTTTTAATAAGTAACTCCAATTCCTGATCTATTTTCTAATAAATAGTCAATAACTACAATATTTTTACTCTATAGTAAAATAATGCTTAGTTCACTACTCGTCGAACTAAGCAGAAAATAACGACATTGAGAGTACAACAAAAAAAGCAAAAGAAAGTACCCTGCTTAGGATGTATTTCTAATATAAATAATTAAAAGGTTTGTGTACCCTCAATTACAAAAGATGCGTTTAGTTTTAGCTAATTTTAACAAAATTCATATCAAGAATATAAACTATAACACAGCTACATACAAAGTAATAACTGAAGTATATATATATTTGATAATATATTTTCCTGCAATAAGCATTTGCTTATTATGTGCTAGTAAATTAATTATAAATATAGACTATAAGATAAGATAATCCTTCAGACAACATTAAAATAATAATAATAAAACCGCAGAGCAGCTTGTGGCGGGCTGAATGTGAGTGGCGACACTGTGGTCTCGAATGCCCCAGAGAGTCGGTCAGGGCCTTGTCTCCGGCTTGCCTTTATTCGCTGTCCGGAATGGACTGACAAGAGCGCCCGCAGGACTCTCAGCTCTGGCTTGCCTTAATTGGCTGATCAGAGAGGGGTCGCCAGAGCTATATGCTCAGGGGTAGAAGTGTCATTTTCAAGGGCATAAGTACGGGGAAACCCGCTCTCGGTTCTCAGAACCCCGATGGTGAAACCGGCGCCGCACCGCTCAATACCCCTAGCCGCGCACTATGGTGTTGCCCTGATGCCTGTGGGCTGTTGCCCTGATGCCTGTGGGCTGTTGCCCATGTCGGTTGTTTCAAGGGGCCCATCTAGTGTATAGGCGAGTCACCGTCTGCCTAATTTACGTTTCCACATTTAAAGTCAGTGAAACAATGGCAGGCGCCGTTCTATTCTGTAGATTTTTAAAACCAGTCCATGAAACACTCAACCCCATAGCCCAGCAATGTTACATACCAAAATAGTGTTACAATAGTTCTACACCTACTCTATTCGTATAATGGTTACTGCTATAGTGCAGCTATGGTATGGCCACAGTAAGTGTCTCATCCCATTTTAGATTAAAATTCTCTAAGTGCCTCTGTGTGATGGACCTATGTCCCCGCATAAGCCTTCCAAAGGCCCGGGTATTCTCCTTGAATAATGGGTATATACCCGTGATAAAGAGAGACATAATAATAATAATAATTTATTTATTGGAACAAAAAGATTTACATGGGTTTTTGTGCACGATAATAACTGCATTAGTTTAAAATACTGTGTCGCAGTCATTAACGCCCACCTCCAGGACGTTTACTTTAGTTCCAGCTTACAGAAAAATAATACTTTGAAACAATACAAAACTAGCTTACATACTTGTTTGATAGTTATAAATAGTATCTGTAGGTATAATCTAACATTAAATTTATTTATAATATTTTAATTGTTTTTTTTTTTTTTTTTTTTTTTTTTTTCTTAAAAAGACAACTCCCGCACTAGAGAACAAGCTCTGTGTCGCGGGGGACTTTACAAACATACAATTAACGGACACAAATTACACCCAGCCTCAGAACAATTCTTTATGGGTCACACAAAGTTTTGTCCTGTGTGGGAATCGAACCCACAACCTCGTGCACAACATTCATGTTGGTATTGAATTGGTACCAACATGAATGTTTTATTTTGATTCTGATTTATTTACAATGTCAGTGGCCTGAAGGGCCACAAATAACTTCTTCTTGTGCTGACTTGCGGTGTTATAGTATTTTTTCATTTGTTAGTTTCCATTTCTTTTAAATTGGATCAAGGTTGATGGTAAAAATATAAAACACCACTTACAAATCTACTATTAAAAAAAGGTATATTATGAGACATGGATGTTTGGAGACTTGACTATTTTGCAACTTGAATGTTTTGAGATGTAGATATTTTGCTACTGGAGGTTTCGAGACTTGGGCCTTATGAGATTTGAACTTTTTGCTACCATATGTTATTTTGCAACTTGAATGTTATGAGACTGAAGGATTTCTGCTATTCCTTCATCATCAATCAATCCGTCTGTTTCAAGCTACTACTGTTTCTTTATTGATTTAAAATTAATATTATATACTATAATACAATAGCAACGCATTAAACAGGTCTCCAGCACTAATTTAGTTATGCATTTGTATGAAATGTTTTTCTATAACAAGGACACACCATCTAAAAGACTTGGTTTAAAAAAATTGGGTGGGCAACACGCAAGTGATACCATCCATAGGCATAGGCAAATGTTTAACATCAGACAGGCCATATGCTTGTTTGCCACCTAAGTAGAATAAATATTATTTTATAACAACATTGTACAATATTCTCAATTAATTAAAAATTTAAGAGTCTGACAGCTGGACATGAATGTCTGGTTTACGCCTTAATTCACACCCATTGGCTTAATATGGGTTAGTAGATCAGACACATCATTATCATCTCAGCCCATAACATCCCACTGCTATGCAGAGGACTCCATACACTTGGAAGGCATATTAGCTTACTATACCATGCTGGCCAGATGGGTTGGTATAGGATTTTGTTTCGAGTTTTCCCTCTCTTGCAGTGGAAAGATCAATAATAAAATTGTAGATCAGACACACCTATAGTATTTTATTTAAGACATCAATAGTGGGTACTTACATACAATTATTATGGTTTACTAGCTTCCACCCACGTGGCTGGAATTAAACAAAGCCTATGTGCTATTTTAAAATAATAATTATCTACTTGCCAAATATCATCGAGACGCATTCAGTTTTTTTGGCATAATTGAGTAACAAACATCCATCCAAACTTTTGTTAATAATTAGTATAGATAAAGGTGGACACAGCGGTTTATGAGTCCCCCTCATCGTTTAGCTTAGTACACCATGATACACAGTACACAATGATTGATAGTAGATTCAATCTCTACTTGAATTTAGGAGCTCTTTGTGTTAGTTATGTAAATATTTTATAAAGCCACTTATATTATGATACTATGATTTTGCTAGAGGTGGGACACCATACAAGTAAGCAAGCCCAACTGTAGATGGACCTCCACCTTACAGAAGACCACAGTTAAATCACTACACACAGTGCTGCAGTTCTGTTTCTGTATGTGTGTATGTGTAGGTCTTCAGTGCTCATTTAAAGATTTGTTTTTAAAGAAATGTTTTCCCATCCCAAGGATACAACATCCCCATTTTATCCCACTGCAAGGCAAAGTCTGCCCTCCCTCCTTCGACCTTTCTCTATCTAGAGAAACTATTGTTCGGTCTTCTTTTATATTATTATGCATTGATATTAAATTGTCTCAATTTATATTTCAGCCAAGCAAAAGTGTCTTCAGTGGATTTGGTGGTTTCAACAAAACACAGCCTGCATCATTTGACTTTTTATCGAAACTAACTAATGGTAACAATGAGACCAGCAGTTCAACCAGCAAAGCGGACTCATCAGGAACATCCAATTTATTCACTAGCAAACCACTTTCAACAAGTCCTGGCACTGGATTATTTTCTCTTCAGAGTAGTACTACTACAACAAAATCACCATTTGGATCACCATCTACTATCACTGGTGGAAGTTCTTTGTTTGGAGTTTCATCTACAAATACTGCTACTACTACTTCAAGTATGTTTACTACATCAAAGGCTGACTCAACAGTTGGTGACTCTCCTTTCAAACTACAGACTGTAACAAGTTCCACAGACAACAGCACTACTCCTAATAAATTAACAACTACATCAGCATCATTAACAAAAGCTAACATTCCAACTACCAACAGTAACCTGTTACCAACTACTATGAATTCATCACCATTTAACATTCAACCAGTGACAAATACAGTACAAAGTAACTTTGGTTTGATAACTAAATCTGAGTCAAATTCAACCAAAAGTAACTTTGGTTTGATAACTAAATCTGAGTCAAATACAACCAAAATTGATAAGAAGTCTGATGATACAAATAGTGATGCTAAAATGAAATATTATTCTAAGCTGAAAGGTCTTAACGAATCAGTATCTGATTGGATAAAAAAACATGTGGAACAAACTCCCCTTTGTCTACTGACACCAATATTTAAAGACTATGAAAAGTACCTAAAAGAAATACAAGATGAATATGAAGGCTCAGATAAAGAGGAGAATAAAAAGACAGACAGTAAAACAAACACTGAAACAAAAACAGACCTTGGAAATTTCAATGCTAAATCTGTATCTGCTACTACAAATAACAGTAGTACTACAGGATCAACATTATTTGGTGTATCTCCAAATTCTAAATCTCTTTTTGCTCCTCAAAATAACAATACTGCAGCTAAAGAACCAGCTGGATTCTCTTTTGGTATTAACCCTCCAAGTAGTACTCCAAGTACAAATAAAACCGGTGGTTTCTCTTTTGGCGTAACTGCTACAACAAGTGAATCATCCACCACATCATCTTTTTCAGTCGGAACTGCATCATCATCTCCATTCTCTTTTACACCTAATACAAACACAACTACAGCAACCAATGGATCTGCTGCACCATTTTCTTTTGGAATTGGTAAACCTTTCAGTTTCAACTCTAATGTCAAACAAACTAACGAAACAACTGAAGAAGCTAAGAAAGAGGATGAAGATGATACACCTCCTAAAGTAGAATACACACCAGTTGTTGAAGATAATAGCGTTTATGATAAGAAATGTAAAATATTTGTAAAGAAAGATGGTAATTTTGTTGACAAGGGTGTTGGCACATTATACATTAAGAAAGTAGAAGAGACTGGCAAACATCAATTATTAGTTCGAGCTAATACAAATTTGGGCACTGTTTTAGTGAATTTAATAATGGTATCAGGTATACCTACTCAAAGGATGGGTAAGAATAATGTTATGATGGTTTGTATACCAACACCAGATTCAAAACCACCACCAACACCAATCTTAATCAGAGTGAAGACTTCCGAAGAAGCTGATGAATTACTAGCAACTTTAGATAAATACAAAACATGATAATGTATTATGTATAATTGAATTTATATAATTTTATTAAAACATAATGTACCTAGAAGACATCTAAAATCAATAGTTAGTTAGCTCTACTAGTACCCAGTTTATTGAGATAAATGTATTTTATAACAATCTCTCTTCTATTTCTTAACCTTGCTCCATACAAATTTGTAAGCAAATTAATATTGTTAAAAATAACTAAATGTTTACAATACCTATTCATATATACGGGCTGTATATATAATATATAGTCAGGTGTCTGTTTATCACGACATATGTCGGTATGTAGATTTTTTGTGTAAATGTAATATAATTGTGATTCAAATCGCGTAGTAATAAGTTGTTTTGAATTAGAATAATAAACCATTCTCAAGCATTGATAGATTTTAGTAACTTTATTTCGCCAACTGATATAAAGGCGAGACGCGTTGCTCTTTCAGAGTTCTGCCTTGTTAATACGTTACCAGCCTCCAGTTTAGAACATGCATCGGAATGTAACATGCTAATACAAGCCAAGGGACTGAATTAAGAACCTAGACAAACCATTATAAATGAAGTGGTAATCCAGCACGAACCAATTCTGAAAACATTGCTATTGTTAAAGCTGGCAACAAAAAGACCTTGTTCGGACCAGAAAAACGTTGAGTTGAAACAAATGGATTTCGGATTTCCTTATATTCGCTCATTAGCGATTTTAAATCCCCATATTCTTTATTGAGCTATGTTGAATTGCTCTGGGTGTAAGTAATTTATTTGTTAAGGTTACAAAATAAAACTTATTAGACAAATTATCTCTGATAATATTTATCAGAATAATAAGATGTTTGTCAGCAGGTATAATAAGTTGATATTTTAAAAATATAAACTTATTACCTAGTTAACCGTAAACAAATTATCTGAGGGTAATAGGTATTTGTCTAATAGGTTTTACACGCAGAAAAAAAGCGCTGGTCTGAAACCGCCCTTACATCACTTAGGCGGTTAGGCCTCGATTGAACAAGCGTTGAATTTCCAGTACTACCCAGAGTAATTCAACATAGTTCAATAAAAAATAACGTAAAATGACCCGTTTTAAAATCTGTAACGCACGAATAAATACCTGCTAAGAAATGCATTTGTTTCAATTCAATGCCTTTTTAACGGACCTACTTCCGAGAAATTATTATTTTTGTATATTCTTATACAAAAACAATAATTTATCGTAAATTGATACACTTTCCTCGTAATAAGTGCAATAATAGGGTAAAAATACATCCATATTTATTTTCCTGTCTGGTGAACCATGGGTGTGTCACCAGGGTTAGGTACCTACCGGTGATTTACCATGGATGATAAACGTTCTGCGTTTAATTCACCCGACATCCATCTCGAGACATTTTTTCTAATTTTGTCTTAGAAAAATATTATATAGGTACTAGACATGTACATTGCCGATGAGCATCGAATTTGTAGCTTCCGGCTGCCATCAGTGGCAATAAATCATAATCCCATAGAGTAGGTAGGTACATCTACATACCTATTGTTTGGAATTAAAATTTTATTAAAAAAGCAATACGGTAAATAATCTCCGAAGGTTTATACATGGTCTACATTTCTTTTATAAGATTCATGCACTTTTGCTGAGACCGCGAGGGACAACAAATAATTCACAGATACCAAAGCAGGTTAGGCGATTGAACCCATTTAATCTCCTACGGTGACAAATAGGTAAGTCCTCTATCCACTAAAATCCATTGCAAAAATTTAATAAGCCCGCAAGGTTAGCTTATTACGCTTTGGCGTCCGACCCTATAAACCACACAGTAGGGTTATGAATGGAGTGTAGGAACCTATGTATATCTACACTACTATGGCATTGCTTGATTGATGGTCTATCATATCTTTTAAGACATAACTGAGATACTGGGAATATTCCTAAATTTATGGCATTTGTTAGACAATTTAACAAATATTAGCAAATTTGTCATACAGCCATTGTAAAAACCCATGACTATAAAGTGCAAACAAGTCATCAAAGTGGTAAGGTACCAAAATAAAAATCAATAATTTACACTAAGCTTTTATTTCTAAGCTATGATAAACAATAAAATACATGAAGTATTTTTTCATGGCACTGAGCAAATATTGTAAGCCCATGTTACCAATTTATAATAAATTACATTTCTAAGGTACGCTTCTTTTCTTACAAAAAGATTTTTATCATACATTTTCCCCACTTAACTACAATTCAGTTTATATGCACCATGAAGCTGATTGAAAAATCATTACATTAATTAAATTTATCTAATAGAATTTAGCAATCAGTATTTAATTTTATAAATTTATAATTATGTATTTATTGCACACTATGTACCAGCTACATAACTATTAGGTGTCATTTGACCTAATCCCATTTGAATTCGATGCATATGAATCTCTATGTTATTCTGAAATAATTTTTGGTGCTGTGGCTCTAATTTCATTTTTATTTGTTCCATAGTACCTTGTAAAACAGTTAACTCATATGCATTCTGATCAGAGTCGGATAAGCTTTTCACTTGCAACATGAGAGCAACTAAGTCCGTGATAAGATCAACTAAATGGAGATCTTTAACTGCTCCATTATTATTTTTCTCTACTAACAAGGAGGCCTTTTCCCGGCATATTTCTCTCAAATGTGAAGGTACCAACATAGCTGCTAAGCTAGGCTCTGGTGCAATTTGCTGACAATATTGCTGAACTTCATTTATATAATCTTGTAAATCCATGTTCATTCTTTCTAAATCTATCACAACAGCAGCATATTTTCTTTCAAAGTCCTCGGGCATCTTCTGTCCAAATGATTTCCGTTTTTCTGCATCACAGTTATATTCTTTTAGCAAGTTAATTTTATCTCTTTTGGCATTCAGTATCCGTCTTAATTTGACAATAAGCTCTAAAAGTGCAAATGGATAACTGCCAATAGCATCCATGTGATGTTTGGCTATGTCTGCACAACCAATTAAAGGATCACCTGGAGCATTGTTATTTGTAGGTTCATACAAACTAAATATATCTTGAAGGACATATCTGGGTCTGAATTTTTTTGCAATACTTGATAGACTAATAGTGTCAGGAGGTTCATTTGATAAAACTTCATAATCTGGCACAGAATGCGTGCCTAATTTGGGACGCTCAAATGTTATTCTGTATGTGTTATTAGATGTATCAACAGCATCAATACATCCTGTAAACAAACCATCTTGTGGTTTGCGTAACCTCGCTGTGACTTTAGTACCCACTACTAATTGCATTGGTATTTCATTTGGCAAATCCTTAACACTTATATCAGCTGCTTTTCTTTGTTGAATAAATCTTATCAGCTTACGTTTTCTTTCCAATTCTCTACGCTCTTCATCAAAAAATGCTTGTGAACATCTTCTAGGCTTACCCATCATTCGCCTAATTTTAGACCATTGAACTTGAGTCAGTTTACGGTTAGTGAGCTGAGGGAATGATTCTCTTAAACATATCATAAAATCATTTTCCCCATCAAAGAGAACTTTATCAATATTACTATAGAAATATTCAAAACATACCCATTTATGTGCTTTTGGTAATTTCAATAAATTTCTTAATCTCATACCTATTCTATGACCAGATTTTGTATCTGGTGATTGTGTTCCACTAGGCTCTGTTTTTTCATCATATTTGTCATTTGTTCTCTGAACTTTCGATGGTGATTTCTGCTTTTTAGCACTTGATTGCTTATTAGGCGTTTTTACAATAATCTTGGCATTTCGTTTAGGCGATTGGCGTGGAGGCGAAGTATTCACAAAATCGTCAACAAATATAAATCTGTTTTTCTTTCTAATTCGAGCTGGCATTCCTCTGGCGTTCAGCTTCTGAACAGGTTCACTTGGTGCAGGTTTTGGCGGTAACTTAGTACCAACTCTGTGAAGGCCAAGTGCAGCAGGTCCAAATGCTGGTGGCTCTTCTTCTTCGGGAAAATCCATGTCCATTGGTTCCTCTTTAACATGATATTGTGATCTTGGAGAATAATTTTCCTCATCTTGATCCCCTGAAAGAATTTTTATAGTTTCATGTCATTTGGAATATTATACCAAACATATTTAAAATTCTTAATATTATTTTGGTGTAACCCATTATATTAATTAGAACCAAAGTTTATAACAGTCATCATTATAATTTCGACAATAAACTGGCTGACATTTCGGCTCAAAATTTGAATTTTTTCAAATTTTGAATCAAGCGAACCACATTACAATCGCAACTCCCGAGAAGGACACGGTAATTCGCGCTCAATGAGGTACTGGTACGTATATAAATAAAAAAGCATTTGGTTCCATATCATTTAAATAGGGGAAACGCTCTAGCAATTATATTATTGACAATATAAACAAAACTTACTTTCTGATTTATCCGCCATGTTGATGTAATAAATTTGATTTAATTTGAAGATGAGAGCGCCAAGAACAAATGCGTTCGGATATCATCTGCGTACAGATTTACAGAGGATTGGATATGTCTATAGTTGGATGTGAAAACCACGTTTTAAATTTTAAATTAATTACTGAAAAAAATGTAAGTAGTTTTATGTTATTTCTATAACTGAAAGATAGGTACTACAAAAATTATCTCGTTTGTCTAACGGAGAAATCACATACTATACAGATACGTTTTATTAGAGCGTGACACTAAATAAATGATACTATTGTCCTCCATCTATAATAGATAATTAGTGGTCTAAAGACCTACATTATATTATTATCTCTGTTGAGAATTGAGACTATTCAATAGCAAAATGAAGATATACCGTAAATGACAATATTTTAAATATTGACAATTATATTGAGTGTGTGGGTGGAAATGGACCAGCTAGTCTATGGAAACGTTTAGTGATGTGATGTTTAGCGCTCGTGACGTAATGTTATCGACAACCTAACAAAAGCGAAATATGAAATTGATTCCTCTTTTTTTCGTTTATTAAATTAGACTAGATATATTAATAATAATTAACTTTTTCAACAATAATAATTAATATTAGACCTAAATAATCCATATTTAATTCGAGCTTAATATATTAACTCTCTGCCTACCCCAATAGCAGACGGGCGTGACGATATGTTGTACAAGTAATATATACCTAATCATAATGACTTGCCCCGTCTGTTCTCACAGTCAAACACCGAAAGCTATTTTGTAAGGCTCTGCGTAATATGTACTTATATAGAAAAATAAAAATAAAGTTACTTCAGCAACGTGGTCTAAACTACTGAAAACATACGACTAAGTATTTATGCCAATTATTAGACATAAATACTTAAGTCATCTGCGCTTTCTATCAACGTCTAAGTCTTCTTTTAAATTAACCACTGCAACTGAAGGAAATCAAGCAGTATTGTAATTGTGCATCGAGATTTTTCTTATATCTGCTGGAACAACAAACAGGCTATAATAAATATTACCAAAAGCTCATAAAAAAGTGTTCGCATTTTACTAAACGAGCTTTTCCCTAAAGATGTATTTTAACTGTTAAAGTTGTTTTTATAATTTCTAGTACTAGTATTGAGATTATCAGTAGCTTTTATATTCTAATATTAAAAATAAAATTCTACCAGCCGAAATAAACTATATTTGTATTTAATCAAAGTATTATTAAATTATATATTGAATTCCAGAACATGTTCATGCTGGATTCATTAAGATTATTTCAAATAATCACTGTATTAGTTACCTTAAAGAATTTAGTTTCTCAATTGACACCACTTGAGACAACGGTTTGCTATGATAATACCTCTAAATTAGAAGTTAAAAACTACAAACCAAGAGTTTTTGACGTTGTGGCTGGCTCTGCTGTACACATATGGTGTCATTATTGGTAAGTTATTTGATAAAAATAATATTATTAGATCCTCTTTGAGATACAGACGATTTAGTGATCATGCATGTTGATTTACTTCTTCAAAGCATTTTGAAGATTTCTCAATCGTACAGAATTCATTACGAGGACGATGATATTTCCTTCAATAATAATAATTATCAATTAAAATATGAATAGTGTTTTATGTTTCACTTTTTTTATATAATCCTAAATATACTTATGCCTTACCTATATTCTCTGTTGCATTTTCAGCAATGCAAAAGAGGATTATTATTCTAAATTGTGGTTTTATAAACCTAGAGGACATCTCCAGAAACAAAATATGAAAGAAATTAAAGCAAATGAAGACGGTCTATCAATAACACTTTCCCATACATTAAACATAAATTATTTTAACCCAAATAATTCGGGCGTTTATACATGTAAAAGCTATGGATGTAAACATGGAAATATTTTTACTTATGTGCTAGATGGTATTTTTATTTTTATTCGTAATTTAAAGGCTATAGCAATTAGTGAGCTATGGTCTCAATGTCTAGGTGACAATTCAAACTTTACCATTTTATTGTGTTCTCAATTGTACATTTAATGAAATGCTTTAATGTGATTGTTTTTAGGAGTCATTAACGTCGATGTCACTCCGAAGACTGGGAGAGTTAGACAATTGCAAGAGTACAAGCGCACGTATATTGATTCTATAAATACCAAATTCCTAATATCAGACAAAGAACCTTATAATATATTCAGAAAAAAATATGGTATTGTCCTAAATGTTCACACGGTTTGGGATAATTGGAGTGAATGCAAAGAGTGTTACGGTGATCAAAGAGGTATACGTAAAAGGCTTGGCAGATGTCGTATAAGCCCAGCGGTTAATTATACTTTGAAGGTTTGTTTTATAAACACTTTAGCAATTTATATATTTTTTAATTTTTTAGGAGAAACAACAAACATCTACATTGTTGTTGTTTTTCCTAAAAAAATATGTTATAAAAAACATTATTACTTGAACTAATTCGATAATAAGGTGTACTTATCTGTCAAATGATAACCAGAGTATTAGTATTAATCTTATTCAGAGATAATCAAAGTAACCGAAAATAGACTTCTTGAAAAAAAAAGCTAGCCACAGTGAACTTCATAAACTTAGCAGGACAACCGGCAATTAAGAGGACGAAATGGAGCCATTATAGTGTCCTTTATCGACTTTATTTTTCTATATCTAACAGATTTCGACAAAACACAATTTAACCAATATCGTGACTTCTTATTTAACCGATGGGTTTGATGTCCCCTGCCGTTCAATAAAACTGAACAACACAGTTCCAGAAATAAGTAAGATCATTGGAAATATTCCTGAATTTGAGGAGGAGGAAATATGCCCTATCTCTCTTAGACCAGGTATATTTAATTAAAAGTTTTAATCAATCAGCCTGTGTAAGTCCACTAAGAGTAAATCGATTAACTTAAGTATAATATAGGTTGGTTCTTCGTTTGTTTAAAAAGAAATAAAAGGCAAATCAAGAATTATACCGCCTAGTAAGGTGGCAAATTTAACTTTCCTATACATGAACCGCGATTTTATAACAATAAATTCGACTGCCTCGGTGGTCCAGTGGCCGCAGTATGCGCCTGCTGTGCATAAGGTTGTGGGTTCGATTCCTACACAGGACAAAACTTTTTGTGACCCATAAAGAGTTGTTCTGAGTCTGGGTGTAATTTGTGTCCGTTAATTGTATGTTCGTAAAGTCCCCCGCGATACAGAGCTTGTTCTCCAGTTGATTAAAAAAAAGTCTAGATCGAAGCACTTGGCGTACCATAGTCTCAGCCATGGGAGGTAGGCGTGATGTATGAACGTATGTAAAAATCTAAATCATATTATTTATAATATTTTTAGTAAAATGCAAGAAAACCAAGAAAAAAAGGATGCTCAAAACTGTACAACAAGTCATGGAAAACAGTCATGTAACGCTAATGTGTACTGAAGCTTCCAAAGCAGATATAAAATGGTTCAAAGACAAGAAGTTATTGAAATCTCTATATGGGTAACAAATTTATTGATTAAAACTTCATATTTTTATACCAATATATGCCTGATAGGATACTATAAAAATGTAGTCTCGATCGGAATAATTATCATTAGTTAAAGATTTTTTTAAAGGAATGTCGTCAATAAAAGAGAAGATGAATCTCATATAACATTAGATGCTAACAACTCATTGCATTTATTGCGCATCAGTAAAAATGAAGAAGGTGTTTATACCTGTTCGATGAATGGTAAAAAAGTAAAACAGTTTGAAGTTATAGTGGTAACAAAATCAAATTTGTTGAATCAAGGTAATGTAGGGTTTTGTTACTTGTGCTAACATATCAATAAATATATATTTAAAAATAATATTTTAATATTTGTTACAGAATTTATTCGTTATTCAATTTATTTGGGTTTTGTATTATCTTTAACAATG
Source organism: Trisateles emortualis (assembly GCA_947095525.1). Lineage (NCBI taxonomy): Eukaryota > Metazoa > Arthropoda > Insecta > Lepidoptera > Erebidae > Trisateles > Trisateles emortualis. Next base: position 6,715,384 of record OX352736.1, on the reverse strand, counting down.
ACATGCTACTGCGCAGGAGTTTGTGTAGCTTGGCACCGAAGAGCATCTTTCGTGGACCCACTCAATCTATACAAAAAGAAAGCTTGTCGCCATAAGACCGAACGTGACAAGCTACTGGGTTGAGTTGATCCCTTTTAACGGCATTAAGTCTTGTATGCATTAGAAGCAATGCAATACACGTCTTGTTATCAACAAGACTTGTATTGTATTTCAATCTTTCTATGTCAATATTGTCGATACTTTAAGGAAAAGCTCACATCACTAAACTGTTGATGTTATTCATAGACAATATAAGCTACTTAACAGTTGTTTTGTTATAATAAATTACAAAATGTATTGGTTATTTATGCCAACTTATAAATGAACAAAACTGTTATGTTTTATTTGCATGAAAATAAATGTATGATATGTATACAATTTTATTTTTGAAAACCTTGATGACTGACGACTACGCATTGTACAAAACATCTGACATCTCTATCTTCTGTATTACTATAACATTTTGATTGCTCTGCTCACTGCTGAGTTTTTGTAATGAAAAAACCATTCCACATGTTAATTGTTATGCTTATTGACGTCACAGTGCAAAAGTCACGTGACCAACTGTTCTTTTAACTTTTCAAATGTATAAACAAAATCTACATAAATATATTACGTTTTTTTCAACATCACAGGCATCACAGCACAGGCGAACTGAAAACGTTCGGTATCCTCTGACCTTTTTTTGTGTTGGACACACATCGACTGACAGACTTGACTTTTACAAATGTATTCATGACGTTTGTTCATTCATATTTTATTGTCTGTGGTTCTTGCAATTTGTATTCGCGTACGTAGTACGTAATCGTAACACAGGGCAGCTGAGCGACATAGTTCGAAAGTTTACTACTAAAATGAAAAGTTATAAAAGTTAAGATCGCAACAATTATAAAGCCATTATTGTCTAGAGACAAAACACACAATGAACTGGACCATTATATTTTTGTGTTCAATATCTGTATTACTCGTCATACAGGAAGTTCACAGTAAGTTTTCACTTTTATGTTTGAAGTTTATTTATCAAGGTGAAGTGAGAGTTGAATTCTATTTGATATGTAGCTTATTAGACTAGGTATTCTACTGAATGACTGGTATTGTAGTATTATATTAAAATACTTGTAGAGGTTTGTATAGTATCTGTGCAATTTGTTAATAATTGCTATAATAGATACTTATTCTCTAAAATTATTTTTTATTTTCTTTAAACTTCATTCAGACTGTACGATCGGTATAATTAGTTATACTTGTTAGTAAAAATATTCTGTGTAATTTAGTGTTAATAATAATTATTAATTTATTTGTCTTCATAATATAAAATACAAAATTAATTTCAAAATTTACTTTGAGCACACATAATTATATTGTATGACGCTGATACCAAAACTGGAAGGAGATTACTGGTAACATGGTATCCACTTAAATTAATAATAAATTTAATTGATAGTAAGCTTGAAAATTATGAAATTAAATTAAGATTTATACTGCACACTCCCGGATACATGACATACACGATCTATATGTATATGCAAAATTTAAATTAACATTGATCTTTACCAGCATAATTAATACATGTACCTAAATCGGAAGAAGGCACTGGCTCCAGAAACACAGGCTTGTATGCCTACCTCAGGAGTCAGAGCTTAATATATTGTGAACCTAATTTATGCTAATAAAAGAATTTATTATTATTATTATAACTGTGATCATTTTTGTATAGGTTTGCACAAGCGCTGCATAAGATGTAGATCTCGAGGAGAACTTGGGACTTGTGGAGATCCTTTTCCATTTAATGTGACGGAGACAGATGTTGCAGCTGGTCTTCATTTAGTGGCCTGTCCATCAGGCTGGTGCGGCAAGCTAATTGAGGGCACTATAGGTGCTTTTAGGCAGGACGGTAAGAAGCTATATTGATATGGTACTAATTACCTAATACATTGTTCTATTGGTATATTTTGTTTGGCATTGGTGCATGTACATACACCCAGTGCTTTAAATTTAGACAATAGACAGGATGTTTTTTATTATTTTACATAGATCCTCTCCTGATCCTCAGGAGCCTTATCTATACAATAAGTAAATAATATGACAATTGAAGACTATAATAATAACTGAATTTTCTTACGTTATTATCTAAGTTATGATAATTACATAGTCATCATTATAACTTATTGAAGTGAAAACTTCTTTAGGCGTGTTGAGCACTTTTTGAGTTAACAAAAGTCATGGACCCATCATCGGCACCAAATGCTTTCAATTTTCAAAAATAATAATCTGATAGCTCAATGAATGTTAGTTTTCACTTTTATGGGCATTCCCCAAAGACTCCCCGCATGTTTTTAAATTACTGGTTGTGATAATACAAATTAAAATAATATAAAAATTAAATATCTGTCAATAGGCGAAAGAATTTTTAGAAATGGTTAAGTAGTTTTTAACATTGTCCATTAAAAACAAATATGTATACATAAATTTATTATATTTGTCAACTTAATCTTTCAAACACAGAATGCAAATCTATGTAAGACAGAACAATGTTTCTATTGTGTTTGGTCAGCTGGCATCTGAGAGAAATGTGTAATGAAAATCTTTTTTTAAATTTACAGACTATGGTACAGCCACAGAGAGAATGTGCTTACAACGGCCACCAAGTGACTACGAAGAGAGATGTGCTTACACAATGTGGAACCGTAAGAAGGTATACATGTGTTTTTGTAACGGAGATCTTTGCAACGCAGCCAGTGGAATCTCATCATATCCCTTTATGCTTAGTTTAGCTGTTCTTGTATCTATATACAATTATTATATGTAATTTTTGTATCTTATTGTGGTATCTTGATCAAGAGTGCAGTAACTTAAACAAACTTCTTTGTAGTACTTCAAAACCGTAAACAATGAAAAGTACCAACAAGTGAACTGGGTAACCAATCAATTATTTCCTATATAAAATTGGCAATAAAGTATATTTTTATAGAAGTATATAAAGTAATAAAAAATAATGATCGAAGAGACTACTCTGATCATTATTTTTTTTATTACTTCGAAGTTGGCCCCATTTAAATTCAAAAAGCGAATTTAACCAGTTACGGTAAAAATAGGTCCCCAATGATATATCGTCAGTATTTTTGAATCAATTGTAGTTTGTTGTAATAATTATGCTCGATTTTGTGATAAATGCTAGTTACTGCACTTTTCATGGATATTAGATTTGATCTTAATGAATTTACAAGCAATGTGATATATAAAATAAGTCATATTTTTACAAATTAACAAATTTAATGTATTATACACCTATACGAAGACTGTTGGATATATACATACTGTAACAAGTAGAAATAGTATTTTTGAAATATGTATACCTACATATTGCATTCTTCGGAAAAGATCTTTATATGGAGTTTTCAATTTAAAAAAGGAATTAAAAATTCCATTTTTTTTACTTATATTGTGTTTATATTGCAGCTTTTATTTTTATATTTTAACAGGGTTGTAATTTTGAATAGGTTGTAAACAGCAGCTAAACTGTATTAACATCCTCATACTCAATTTTGAAGAAATTTTAATTAGTATTTGGTACACATGGGGATTTTATAAACTTTTAATATGAATCAAAAATCTGTAGCTGTATGGAACTAATTCAGCAGCTATCTCTCTTTTCTTTTAGCTATAATAAGTCTTTAAAAATACATCAAAACTATACATATTTAACTGTATATAGGTAAGTGGTTTATTAATATTTTGTAATTAAGCAAGTCTAGTTTTTATATTGCCCATGGCAAGTATTTTGTAAGACTTGAATTTATAGCACATCAGCTAATTCATAAAGCCCATAGGTATATTTAAAGAATTTATAAAAAAATGGTACCTACATACTTATATAAGATAAAAATGGGTTATAATATTATGTAGGTATAAAGATTTAGGGTTGACACCTAAATCTTTATATACTAACCTCTTTATGATATTATAATATGCTTTTGTTATTAAATTTTAAAATGTACTTATGTTAATATAATAGCAACCCATATATGTCCCACTGCTGGGCACAGGTCTCCTCTCCTCTATCAAGAGAGAGAGAGAGGGTAATAAGTGCATAATAATATATTATAACAGGAATCTATCACTGCCTCTAATATCTTACATAATGTATTGTAAAATGTAAGTATTTTTTGATTTCATAATGCTAGTAATTATTTTCTCTAATTATGATTGTATTAATATTTGCTAAGTGCTTCTGTGGTCTACCTTACAGTTATTCAATTATGTTTTTACTAATGATTATTCCGTACATTAAGAATAACTGTTTTTTTTTAAAATTTTATAAACAGCTTCCTCTTTTAGAATCTGATCAGTAGTTTCAGACATTACCTCTACATGCAAACATAATTTTTTTTTATTATCGGACGCTTCTGTGGTCTACTGAATAGTTATTCAACTAAGATTTTGCTAATGATTATTCCGTCCAATAAGAATGTGGGACCTGTATTTTCTAAATAACTAGCCCGCGGCTTCACTTGCGTGGTATGTAGATAAAAAGTGGCCTATTGCACTTAAGAACATTGTAGAAAGAATTTTTAGAATCGGATCAGTTATTTAAGAGTTTACCTCTGTACATTCAAACTTACAAACATTACCTCTTTATGATGATGATGATCATCATCATCATCTCAGCCAAAAGACGTCCACTGCTGGACATAGGCCTCCCACAAGGATTTCCACAACTCGATCCTAAGCAACTCTTAATGATATTAGTTTTAAAAATAATTATAATCTATAATATAAAAATGAATCGCTGAATGTGTTGCTAAGCTCAAATCTCGAGAAAAGCTGAACCAATTTCGCTAATTCTTTTTTTGTTATGTTCGTTATAGTCGAGAGAAGGTTCTTATGTAAAAAAAAAAAGTTGAGCTGAAAATAGTTTAACCCGGGCGAAGTTGGGGCGGGCCTCCTTCTTTTCTTTCTTTCTCTCTTTGTTTCTTTTTTTCAATATCTTATCCGTCCAAAAAGGTGCTCTATAAGTTATAGGTAATTATAATTATGTATACACTAACGGACATATTAACTGCATCAAAGTAGGTATGGATTTTCTTACTTAGCCTTTGGATCAATTAATCAGCCTGTATCACTCATCTGTTTCGTAGAGGGCAGAGATGAGATTTTCATTGCTGAAAATGCTTTAACATTGGATATTTTTATTTGAAATATATTCTTTACTTTGATGCAATTTATGTGGCGTTCAGTGTATCTTTTTGTAAATGAAACTAGACATAGATAATTGTGTAATATTAATGACTTTTTTATTGAGTATTTTTACATCTGTATATAAATATAAAACTGCAATTTTGTACGTGTTTTTTTATTGGTTAATCGTGAGTGCTAAGGTCGGTTGTATGGCCATGTGTAACGTATGCTGGCTACTCGATGAGGTTTTAAGTCGTTTTTGACCCTGAGCTCTTGATTGGCGAGTAGGGATTCGATGTGTGGAATGTCATGGAAGTATAGCAGGCCGTGGTCACTCGATCTCTTGACCGCTGCTATTGCTTCTGATCCTTCTAATAAGTACGGGTCGAGAGCTTCGGATTCTGGAAACAATTATTTAAAAAAACAAAACAAATGTTGATTATGAAATTAAAAAGTAAGTACAGCATGATAAGGGGAACTTTAATCGTCATAGTTACAGGTATGTCTTCGGCAATAATTTTAAACAAATATCGATGATCAGTAGGATTTAAAAATATATTCACATACATATCATCACGCCTATCTACCATAATATAATAAAAATATAGTTATTAGTTTTGTAAAAATTGCCATTTACAATGACAGGTGAGTAAATGGGAATTTTCACAGAACTTTTATGCCTTTCAATAAGTAGGTACCTAGTGTTATGTATATAAGGACTTCTGTAAGGTGAAGTAACATCCCTTAAAGAAGTCCTTATCTACTTACTCGGTTTGCTTCTTCTTCTTATCGTTTGGTTAATGATCAACCGGGTGATGGAGTTACTTAGATCATCCATATTTAATGCCTCCGTTGTTACATAGGGTTGCTCTCTTTAGGAAACGTAGGTTTGGGCGTTAAATTTTAAAAGAATAATATTGTTTTCTATCATTTTCATTAGTTTTACCTGACAATACCTCACTGCGGCGGTTGTTGGAAGCTAGAAAACGTGGTGGGTTGTATGAAGGCAGCAATAAACCTTCAGGCCATAACGACTCAGGATCTGCCGAGTCTACTTTATAAGGTGATGGAGGCAACAGTGGGATTGCAACGTCTGTAAAACAAAAACAAGTTAAATGGATATTGGATTTAATCCCTATTGTGTTTGTATAGTGTTTTTGGTTGCATCTGCACTAATTGTAACACAAATACAATTGTAATCAAATATCTGGCGATTGAAAAGAGTGGCCTGAGTTTCTTGCCGGTTCTTTCCTTGGGCTCTACCCCTGTCTGTTCAGTCAGCGAATACGGCAGTAGGCAAATTAGCTGACTTTTTCATTGACCTGCATAAGTGTCACAGTGTGATCTATATGAAAAAATTATTTTGAATTTGAATTTAGTTACGTATCTTTATACATTTAGAATTACATAGGCACGAAAGTAGGTAACAATCCATTGCCATCAGTTGACATTATCAAGGTTGACTGGTAGGTAGACAATGCTTAAGGCATTAAGTCCTCTGTAGGTACATTTTAATTGAATGCAGGAAGATTGAATAAAGAAGGTGTGAATTCGATCTCAGGTCCTTTATTCTTATTGTCCGATGGAATGGAACGGCAATTCGACATGACTGCAGATCAGACGCAGGAGCAACAAATTTTGCTTTTTGGAGATTTTATTCTATTCTGTGTGCCTAGTGCTTATCGGCTATTCTTTTCCGTTTATATTAGTAGTTGGAGAGGCCTGTGTACTCCAATAGGTAATAGGTGAATGATGATGAACTTATTGATGGTAGAATTGATGAACCTTACCGATATAATTGTTATACTGCCAGGGTGACACATTGAGTGTATTGTCGCGAGATCCTATGTCTTCATTAGTGAATGGTATAGCTGGTTTCACTCGAGGATAGCCGCGGTTTTGAGTCGGAACTGAAATAAAAGGTTTGTTAGTTACTTACCCATATTATGGGATTGGGAAAGTAACCGACGTGCATATTACAAGTACTCACACAAACCACATGTTGGTAAGTCTAGGTACTATTGTAGGTACTTACCAACGTGAATTTCACTTAGTGGAATTTATACGTAAGTACTTACTTATACAAAGGAATTACAATCTGCAAACGGTGAAGGAAAACATTGAGAGAATGTCTTTACACATGTCTTAGAAGAAATTCTAAAGGCATGTCTGATCTACCAATCTGCATTGGGCCCGCGTGTGTTTTTATTTCATTTTATTTATCCTACTCGGGTGGCAAACAAGCATACAGCCCGCCCGATGTTAAGTATTTATTGTAGCCTATAGACGCTTGCAATATCAGAGGTAGATATCACTTGTGTGTTGCCAACCCGTTTTTTTACACCAGGGCTTTAAAATGGGAGTAAATGAGAGCTGGAGTACTCACACAACCTATACTCACACACAGGAACACAACTACACCGCTTTGTGTAGTTATTTGGCTGTGGTCTTTTACTGTGTTGTAGTGGTGTGTGGATTAAACCTTTTAAGCTTTCTTTCTTTCTTTCGAAGAGACCCGTGCCCAGCAGCAGAAGTTATATGGATTGCTTTTTGCGCCACTTTTAAAAACTTACTCGATAAACTTCGAAAAGCAGATGGTCTATTGTAGTTTCGTGAACCAAACTGAGGCAGCGGGTCCCCAACGCCGTGGGTAAAGCTCCTAGCTGGTGTGTTCACGCTCACGTGCGATGCGAACTGGATGCCAGCAGAAACTTGACTTGTGAACTGTATCACGAACAGCAATAAGCTGACCGCATTCTTGAAGAAATTTCTCGGTGCCATCTGAAATTAAAAACATGATAGGTATTTAGTGTACCTAAGTACTATGGTAAAAGGAAAGGGGTAGGAGCTAGATGGTGTACCTACTAGAAAAGGACACAGGGTACATGTCCTTTCCTAGTGCACCATCTAGCTCCTTGCCAAATTTACATTATAAACCGTTCAGCAGTTTAGTCGTGGAAGGTTTGTACCTTCCACGACTAAACTGCTGAAGTGTACATCCGAAAGTAGCTCAGTTTTTTTGTAAAAACTGAGCTACTTTCGGATTTACACTATTAGGTTGTATGGATGGAAAGGATAGAGAAAGAAAGAAAGAAAAACATTTATTCGGACATACACAGGGCAACAGATAGAATACAAAAATAGAAACATAATCAGAACACAAAAAATATTCTGTGCGATGTCAGAAATGGTCCCCATTTCAGCTCTCAGAGGTAGGGCAGCATACAAGCGAGCAAGCCCGACTGGGGAATTACCTCCACTGTATAGAAGACCGCAGCCGAATAACTATAGGTAGGTACACAGCGGTATAGTTGCTCTATTTTAAAGCCACTCCAGCACTCGCTATGGATCTAGCAACAAACGCAACAAATTAAGTATCTGCACCCAGTCTCGGAACAATCATTTGTGGATCGAACGCATATATATATTATCAATACGCCGCGTAGTGATAATATATATATGGCGAATGAGATAATCACTTCATTTAGCATGGGTCAAAAAATAGGTCGCTGGGACGGACTGGATGCGGAAGGCGCAGGATCGTGTGCTGTGGCGCGTGTTAGGTGAGGCCTATGTCCAGCAGTGGACTGCGATTGGCTGATTGATTGATTGATGGGTAGTTAAGTAGGGACTGACGTTTGACATTTAAAGATACATAAGTAAAGATCAATAAAAATTATAGAAGATTAAAAAAAAATCTATCGATTGAATTGTTACTCTAGGCTGTTAATCATTCAATTAGCCAACGTTAGAGATTGCTTCAATCATTTTCATTCATCTTCAAATGTCTAACGTCACGTTCACGTAACACTAAGTGACTTTACCAACCCTTCAGTTAACAATAACAAGGTACCTTTGTAATCTTTAGAATTGTTATATATGCTCCGACGTATTAGAATGGTCTGTAGCGTTGTAGCTTTCGAATGGATAGTAGGATCTGCAGCTCAACGGCTTTCAATGCGGTTCTTTATCGATAAACATGTTTAGTCGAGATGCTACATAGCTATGTTACTATTGAGGGGTTCGAAGCTTAGTAGGTATTATTTACGCGGATCTAAGATTTGCAAGGTTAAGGAAACTTGCCTCGGTCAGTCCGTAAGTTGTAAAAATAAATCCGAAAAGCATAGAAAGCCTGCGCCTGATCTTTCTCCGGTCGTGGCGGAGTCACATTGGTCTATGAGAGTGAAGGAATAGATTCGAGAGTAGTTCTGCCCCTCTAGACAAGTGGCATAAACGGTAGTCGAATCGAAAAGTCATAAAAGCAAATGTATGGGATTTGACGTAAGTGTACGATTTTATGTCGTAAACTCACGTTAAATTCCATACATTTTATTTTTTTGACGTTTCGATTCGACTATCGCTTATGCCACTTGTCTAGAGGCTCTGGTTACCTATTCCTTCACTCTCATAATCCGTGTTTGCGCATATTTTTGTGCACTAAATTATAAAATATAAATTATGTACTTACTTATATCAAGTTATATCTCAAACGAACAAATAAACTCATTTACATGCCTAATGTACCTATACTTCATACTTAGAATGCACAAAATTGCCATGCGTAACTAAATCAATGATTTTATAATCGACATATTTTTTATCATAATTAAGTTTAAGTAGGTAAAAAGTTTTGCAACACGAGTTCACGACACAATTTTCGTCGGCGCGGCGGACATAATCTTTACCTACATTATAAAAATATTTATTTCATAAAATATTTATATGAATAGTTATTAAAATTACAGTAACCTAACCTACTTACAAACAATCCTATCCAACCTATAAATAAAATATCTGATTGAGATCGCAGTTCCGAGGAAAGGTACCCAAAAGACTGGCCATATTTCCACGCTGGATTGCAAGGCTAATACGTTGACCCAAGTAAAGGCCAGCGTTAGGATCGTGAGATGACTCGATTTTTTTACTTTGATTTTAATAACTATTCATATAAAAAATTAAAATACGACTGCTTACAATAATGGAGGGAGGTAATAAGAGAAATTGGGAACCATATAGGTAAGCGAGCAATTATTATTCCGACTGGAGAAAGATGATCTTACAGAAACGCACAGCCAAATAAAGAAGTAGGTACACACGGTGGTATAGTTATGTTCCTGTACTTGAGTACAGGTCTCTAGTGCTCATTTTGGGATGTGTTTTTGAAGATAGTTCTAGCAAGCACGCCCGAATAGAAAAATACCTGCATATTATAGAAACGCACAGCCAAATAATAAGGTACACACGGTGATATACCTACCTAGTCAATTTCCTGTACGTGAGAACAGGTTTCTAGTGCTCATTTAGGGAAGTGTTTTTTAAGATAGGTATTTTTTGCAACAGGGTAGTGCTGTTGCAAATTTCGGCAACACGCAAGCGATGCCTTTAATAAGGCAAGCGTCCATATAACAAAAGTAACTGCTTACCATCAAGTACACAGGTAGGTACCTAATTCTGGTAGGCCGAAAGCTTTTTTGTCACAGTGTAAACAGACGATCGAACTTGGTTCGGGCCGAACCACGAACATGGTGCTCTCCGAACCATATTCGCTCGTGTGGTGCACGATCCACTGGACATTATTATTATTAATATCATTAGGTATATAGGTATAATATGTTTCGGAGCGTACCAAGTTCGTGGTTCGCCCTGAACCAAGTTCGATTGTCTGTTTATACTATTAATGTTAAGTGACAAACAAGCTTACGGCCTACCAGATTAGGTACCTACCTGTGTATTTGATGGTAAGCAGTTACTTTTGTTCTATGTACGCTTGCCTTATTATATAATATAAATATAATATAATAGTATAAAAAATAGGTAGGTACTTACTCTACACCTAGCCCTGCTATGATGAGTGCTGCAAACAATGGTATATTATAGTAAAATTTAGATTACTCTCGGTCCATTTAGACGTACGAAGCGGCGCGTGAGAGCACGCAGGCGCAGTTGCAACACAATGATTGTCGTCTGAATTGGACCTGCCGCAGTGCGGTGGCGAAATGAGACGCGCGAGCATTTCATCTTCTGAGGACCTTCTTGGTCTAGGTTATTAGGTGGTTTAATGGAAACTATTCAAGGTATACAAGTACCTACATAGTAGGCTAGAAACAGACTAGGTCAGAATTGTTTTTTATTAAGAAAATTTGATATATTTTTTGAATAAAGAAACAATATGGTTAGCATATTAATATGAGAACCACAGATAAGTACCTAAATTAAAATATTAATATTGTTTAAAAAAACAACAGTCATGTGGACTACTTTAAGTACTTATATAGGTACCTACCGACCTAATACTTAATTTATAGTGTTCTTCGACGTTTCAGCGGTTAAAGTTGCAAAAATTTTAATTGTTACTTTCGTACTACGTTGTATACTTTCCTGAAGGATTGGGATATCAAACGAAAATCTTCTCATTATATTGATTTAGATAACAAATCTGTCTGATAGCTACGTCGATTAACGTGTTCAGTTCAAACAAACAAACTCTTCAGCTTTATATCTATAACTAGGGGTCGCCCGCGACTTCGTCCGCGTGGTAATTTGGAACGTACAATTTACGAACTTTGGACCTCGGAGTATCTCCTAAGATATTCGTTGAAATCAAAGTAATTATATAATTATTTCAAATCAATTTATATTTCCGGGTAGAAATATGCTGTCGCGGACTTTTTTTTAGATCTTTTAAAAGGGAATTATTCTTCACTAAGTACATATTTTTTTCATTACTTTAACCGTTTAAGCAGCGTACGCGTCGGAAACTCAGAAAAGAATAATATTTTCCCCGATTTTGCAACATATTACTTTCTGAGATTAGCACGTTCAAACGAACAAACTCTTCAACTTTATAATATTAAGTATAGATAATATATAAAACATTCATTTGAATGGATCATTAGTGACTGCAATTATAAAGCTATTTAAATAGTTTTGTTTGCCTAAAAGACCAATTAGGTGAGTAGTTCCGCTATGACATTAAGTGCTCTGTGGTCAATTAAATGTAGGTAAATACGAGTACGAATAGCAACGGTACATCTTTGTACTTAAGTAGGTACACTAACCACTACAATATGAATGTAGTTGTCGATCAATCAAGTAATTTTTAAGAATTAAAACTAATTAAAGTGAGGAAAGAAAAAGAAACATATTTATTTTTGCTTCAACGAAGTTAAATAGAGGTGCCGCCCCATTATAATTATCATTGAATTTGTAATTTTTTTTCTTGTAGTAGTGAAAAAAAAAATTAATTAAAAAAAAGTTTTCACGTTTTTTTTCTCTTACGCTCAGAATTTTGCCACCCCTGAAAATTTATCATCCCGTTGCCCCTATAGTAAATCCAGGGCTGGCCGTCCCATCGAACTATGAGAGTAAGAGAATAAAGAGTGCACCTGTGCTTGCGCACACACTTGTGCAATATAATACCTTCCTCGCAGATGGCTAGTCTCCATCGAGATTGGCCGCCGTAACCGAAATTCAGTTAGGACGACATTTATAAAGTACCTAAAAAAACACAACAAGATACAGTTTTACATTTAAAATAAATAAATAATTTAAAGCAGATAATAAAGATGTTAGAAGACATATTATAAAGTGCATTGCCCTAGTCTCTTTTAAGTCGTGAGCAATATAAACACGTTGATACTACATAGGTAACATAATATATTATAGTGCAGACAATGCTCGGATTTTTCTCAAGTACAATAGAGGGTATTGTGTTGAGAGCATATTAAGACCATGACCTTATGTGATAACAAATAGATCTGTCGACGATCCAGACGAATATACGTAGGTACTAATCGAGTCATATGATTCGAACATTAGTACAAGGTGAGACGGCATTACAATATAACAGCAAAACGTAACGAGGATGTCGGATACTTATAAATTTATTATAAAAAAATTATTGGATTAAGGAACTTATAAATAAGGATGCGTTATTTAATTGTTGTTATAAAACAGTCAAAGCATGTCGTGCTGTGCCGTGTATATAGGGTTCCGTAGCTAAGATGTATTTTGCCGATTTCTTCGCACAGTTGTTCGAGTTCACTAAAACTTAACTTGGTCACTTATACCAGTTAAATAAATAAATAAAAGTAACTTCATGTTATAACAGAAGTAAACAGAGATCTAGTTTGGTATTAGAAACCTCTTAAGTATGAGATATCGATAAACAGCTAACTATTTAATATACACTGACACATGGGCTATGAATACATAATTGGGAGTAGGGCTGCACTAATTCTACATCCAATCCTGTCGGCAATACGCTCAGAAAAAGCTATTGTTGAATTCGTGCGCAGCATCTCGGAACGCACGTGGTGGCACAAACTACGGCATCTGCCGTCAGTAAACAGGGCTGAAAATGCTCAGAAACTTTGGCCCCTAGTGGGCTGACATGTAATATTTTTACTACTTAAATGTTTTCATATATTTATTTGTGATTAGATATATGTAGAACCTTAGAACCCTACTTCAAATTGAATCGTTAAATATAATGACAGACTAGGCACGAATGGAATGGACAGACAGATGGGCATAACGAGACTGTAAATGATTGGTAATTGATTATGGAACCCTAAAAAGTATACTGAAAGTCAAACTAAAAAAAAGTAAAATTCCATCCACTTAAAATCTTTTTGGATAATAAATTGACATCATCTTGTTGCTTTTTAGGAAGTTAAATAAGATTAATCATTATCAAGGTCATGGTCAATCAAAACACAAGTGCTAGATTAAAATAACATAAACACTAGACGCTCCCACATCACCATACTGTAGGAAGTTACGAAGCTAATGCTGACAATCTATTTAGGTGTGGTCTTTTGTAAGATGGAGTGGAATTCCTTCCACAGTCGACCTTGCATCCTTGTGGCTCTAACAAAATAATCCTTTTACTAAAAGTAGAGCGTATTAATCGATTTAATTGCGTTTCTTTCTTTATAATGAGGTATTTATTTTAAAACAAAAAAATACTTGACTCAATAATAGCTGTGCGCTATTGAAATGAAACATTGATGTACTCGAACGTATATAATCAATCTATCAATTGTAAAAGTAGCTCTCAAAGAACGTGACTCGACTAAATACAAAGCTAGTTAGGTATAAAATATAGATTGAACGATTTATTTACTTACTATCTTAATTCATTATTTGTTTATGCACACAAAGAAATATAAAATTGAGATATCAAACATATTGAAGAGTTTATGTAGGTAATAAGGCGAGCTTAACTCAAAATTGAATTCTCTTAAAGCAGTTTGCTATTCTTCGATCAAATTGTATATTTGATCGATAAATAGCAAACTTTTGAGTTTGCTTTCGCTAGGATTCCAAAGTCTTGTTTATGTTGGTAAGATTAAAGAATTGAAGCGAGCAAACTCAACTGGGGACGGCTCCCATTTTACAGAAGACCACAACAAAATAACTACGCACAGTGGTGTAGCTGTGTTCCTAGTGTGAGCGTGAGTAAAGGTGTTCAGTAGATACTTATACGGAAACTGTTTGTGTTGTTTTAACCGACTTCAAAAAAAGAGGAGGTTCTTAATTCGTCAGAATCTCTTTTTTTAATATAGTTCTCCGATTACTTGAAGACGCCTGAACCGATTTGGAAAATTCTATTTTGGTTTCGAAGGTAAGTAATCCCATTCCCAGGTAGCCCCATTTAAATTATATCGGATTCGGTCAAGTGGTTTTTTAAAAATAAATCAAAAACTATTTTTTAAAATGTTTTATTTTTAAAATAAAACGTTTTATTAAATTGACATATATAAAGCTTATGCCGTGCAAGGCAGTATTTTTTAAACTACCTCGATGGCAAACAAGCTTAATTACCATCAGACTCTTGTAAAAATGGAATTAAATCAAGATCAAAAATAAATCGTTATAAAGACGTCATTGTACGGCCCCTGTATTAAGTTGTTTAGTTTGTATAACGAAGCGGACCAAGTACAACTTACAAAGTAATATTTGTCACGAGTTTGCTGTCTGCACAAGAATAATCACGAAACTGAATCACGTGGTAACCAAGAATAAACAATATGCTTTGTTCATATAGGATTTTGTACTTATTCGTGTTTAATCTGATTTACTTTTTGCATGTTTTATGGTAGATGATGTAGATCAGCTGTATATGGCCAGGTCACTTTGTGTTAGGTTCATCAAATGTCTTTTTACTATCAGCAATCTTTCTTCGTTGAAGCCAAATAAATACCCACGCACAGCGGTATAGGTAGTTGTGTTCCTGTATGTGACTATAGATTTCTTTCTAGCTATCATTTAGGTAGGTATGCAATTTTAATGAAACAAAACAAAACACTGGTGTAAAAAAATGACACGCAAGTGATACCTTTGGTACTGCAGGCATCGCATCAGGCGTGCCGTATGCTTGTTTGCTGCCTAAGTACTTCGTAAAAAAAACTCAAATAATGCTTAGTCAAGTCAACTTAATCCAAAATCTGTTCACAAATACGTGAGAAACATGAGTGATCATAAATATGCTGGTGTGAAATTTCCATAGTACAACACTGGGTATATAGTTTCTAATACTGTCGTATGCAAACATGAATTTGTAAGGCAAATAGAACATTATGAAACTCATAACATACCTACCTAATCTGATTTAACATTTTAGCATGGGTTAAAGCAGATACCTATTAGGATACTTATTATATGGTTTTTTTTTATCATATAAACCACATGTAACGGTTTCTAAATTTTAATCTACATATTAGTATTTAATCATAATATCATTTATATTGTTAATTATTGTATAAAAATATGCAACTACAATAGGTGCTGTACCTTACCAAATGTTTCGATGTTTTTATTTTACTCTGATTGTGTTTAAATTAATGAAACTATAGGTCATTTTGTACTCATATTTTTCAGAATTTTTGTTTGTGTATGACCGTTTGTTTTCTGAATAAATAAATAAATAAAAATAAATAATGTCCTGAAGGAATTTCGGAGGAGGAGGTCGCGGCTAATTCCCAACAGAGTGGAGTGTGTGCGCAAACACTGAGGCACTCTTCCTCACTCTCTTAGTCCGATGGGACGACGATCCTACACGACTGGAGAGGGATCTTTACGCGCTATTAGAGGCACAGGCAGGTGTGTACTCGTAGTATGGGCGAAAATTATCCGCAACTCCACGTTTAAGTGCGTATTTTGCATCGGGCGGCTGTAAACAATGCCCAATTCCAAAAATCGGACAGGTGAATTTCGTGACAGAAACCCGGTTTTGGTCCGGCCGCGACCTGGGAATTGAATACGGGACCTCTTGATCAACTGTTGCACTTAACGACTATAAGACCGTTGACTATAAATCCTACTAATATTATAAATCCGAAAGTTTGTAAGAATGGATGGATGGATGTTTGTTACTCTTTCAAGTAAAAACTACTGAACGGATCTGAATGAAATTTGGCACAGAGATAGATTATGGTCTGGAATAACACATAAGCTACTTTTTACAGCGATAACCGACATCCACGCGGGCGGAGCCGCGGGCAACAACTAGTAGGTACCATATTAACAGAAAAACGGTACCATCATGACATGCATTATAACGCAATATTTAAACTGTGCTTCAGCTTCAATCAGTGCTAACAAGCCCCTATTGGTAATACTACCAATCGATATATCCATCATGTGAACATACGTATTACTTAAATATTACGTCATATAATTGAGTACACTTACCGCTCTTTTAGAAAACAAAGAATAGATAGGCTATAGGTATCTTCAAGACCTTTGCTGGACCAAACAATAATAATTAGATCTTTTTCCTACGAGAAGCGGTTTTATAATCTTCTTTCCTAAAGACCGTAAGTGAGTCATGGCATACCTATAGATCAAAGCCAAATCCTTACTAATATTATAAATGTGAAAGTTTGTAAGAATGGATGTTTGTTACTTTTTCACGTAAAAACTACTGAACGGATCTGGATGAAATTTGGCACACAGATTATGGTCTGGAATAACACATAGGCTACTTTTTGCAGCGATAACCGACATCCAAGCGGGCGCAGCCGCGGGCAACAGCTAGTATTTATATATAACCTCCTGTGCTCTAGTAGCTAGTACTAGATATAGATAGTTTGTTAAAATAAAATAAGAAATTTCCTAAAATGTTGGTTTGCGATGGCATTGGAAAACACTATGGCATATCCCAAACATGTCTAGGAACTATGTGGTTAGGTTGCTAAGAGAGCCTTCACTGCTGTTTTTCTATTTTAAAATGCTCTTAGCAATCGATAGTATTCCTTGAGGTATATCGTAGGTAGTTTGAAAAGGATCTAGATAATTCAATTTATATCATCATAAAAACACTGAACTCGTTGAACTCTTTGGACAGAAAAGGAAGAATAACATGATTTTGTTGTTAAACTTTTATAGCCACCCACAATACTGTCCTTAAATTAAGCTTGTCACAAGAATATTTTTATGATGAACATTGTATTACTTAATACAATGTTTTTTGTTTTCTATGGACACTATGGGTATTATTCGTTCGTTGCCAATTTTTTAAAACCTTTTCTTGAAAAACCTCTTGCTATAGTACCTCGTCAAAGCTTTGGCAAGGGGCTCATTTCACCACCTGTTGATCCCTTTTAACGACTAAAACGCTGGACGGGTTTTAATAAAATTGGCAAAGAGATTTGGAAAGAGAAAGAGAGGAAGGACATAGGGTACCTACTTTTTACCGCGATATCTAGTACTAGGTCCGCGTGGTAATTTGGAATATTTTCTCCGATTTTGCAACATATCTCACTACTGCTCCGCTCCTATTGATCATAGCCTTTCTCGATAAATGCACTATTCTACAAAAAAGTTTGTTTCTAATCGAACCAGTACTTTCTGACATTACAGCGTTCAACCAAACAAACTCTTCAGCTTTATAATATTAGTATAGATTATATATACAACAATGCAGGTGAACTATGTAGATGAGTGCATCTCGCCCATACAAGGCGTAAGAGAGTGGTCGCTGCAAATTGCATTTTGAATGGCATTACGCACACGATGATCTCATAGACGTGTCTCCATAATAATGTTTATTAGTAAGACATACACTTTAGTATCCGGTAAATTTATTATTCAGTAGGCAGTAAGTTTAGTGTTTAAAGTTATATGAAAGTCCGCTAAATGTTTGTTTGTTAAGTTTTGTTAGCAAGCGTTAGTTAAGTACGTAATACGTATCTATTTGTTTATACGTCAACTTCCGCACAAGGCTAGTGAATGTTACTATTAAAAATATCTACTGTTTAGTAGGAATAACGTTTCATGTTAAATTTAAAACAATATAGATGTGCTACGGGTACCCCTGAGCCTCTAGACAAGTGGCATAAGCGATAGTCGAATCGAAAAGTCAAAAAAGCAAATGTATAGCATCCCATATATTTTATTTTTTGACTTTTCGATTCGACTATCGCCTATACCGACTATATGCTACTTGTCTAGAGGCTCTGATGTTTTAAAAGCTGTATATTTTTATGCCTACTTAACTGCCTCGGGGGCTCAGTGGTCGACGTGTGTGACTGCTGATCACGAGGTCCCGGGTTGGATTCCCGGGTCGGGCCAAAAATTGATATTGGGTTTTCCGTCAAGAAATTCACAATAGATGCTCGGAGTTTGGTAATTGGCGGTGTTTACACCCCGGTGCCTCGAAAAGCACGTAAAGCCGTTGGTCCTACGCCTGATCTCTCTCCGGTCGTGTCGGATTGTCGTCCCATCGGACTATGTGAGTAAGGGAATAAAGAGTGCACTTGCGTTTACGCACACACTAGTGCACTATAATATCTCCGCCGCAGATGGCAAGTCTCCGTTGAGATTAGCCACCGTGACCGAAGGAGACTTAATAGTATTAAAAACATTGAAATACAAAACACTAAAGTCGGAACAATCACTTGTGGATTACACAACACTTTTGTTCCGTGTGGGGATTGAACCCACTACATGCCGCACAGTGGTAAATGGAGAACTGACCACTACATCTCACGTACAGTCATTCCCAGCATGAAAATAAATAGACAGACAGATGGTCCCAATAAAAAAACAGTTAAAAACGAGTCAAGTAGATTCTTTTAAGGAGTGAATTTATTGTTCACTAGCTGTTGCCCGCGGCTCCGCCCGCGTGGATGTCGGTTATTGCTGCAAAAATATCCTATGTGTTATTCCAGACCATAATCTATCTCTGTGTCAAATTACATCCAGATCCGTTCAGTAGTTTTTACGTGAAAGAGTAACAAACACCCATCCATCCATCCATTCTTACAAACTTTCACATTTATAATATTAGTAAGGATAACTTAATTTGAACATATAGTATCTACATAATAGTGTGCCTATATTTGTCAACAGCATTGTACCCCTCGTGAATGCACCTACGTCCATTTGCATTATCCTAAGTACTAATATTATAACTGCAAAAGTTTGGATGGATGTTTTGTAGTCAATCATGCCAGAACGCCTGAACTTATTGCCAAGTCATCAGAAAAATCCACACCATTTATCTAAATTTAATTAAACTAGCTTCTGCCCGTGGCTTTGCACTTTCTATTACCTATTGAAAATAATTTTTAGAATAGGATCAGTTTTTTCAGAGCCCTTTATATTCAAACTTGATTTTCTGAACTCGGCCACGCGGACGAGATTCTCATGGTCGAGTTGGTGAATATGTCTTACTTTATCTCTAACCTGCGAGTAATTGATTGTTTTTTTTAGACAATATCCTTGACTTCTAGGTTAGGTATAGAGTATTAAAAACAGTCCTATACCAAATCAATAAAGGCCATAAAAAGTACGTAACATATTTTGAAGTGGATGGATGCGAGAAGCCAGGGGTCCATTTGAATAGGAATATGTCCAGTGGACTGCGATTCGAAAACCGACAGCTTACAAAAAGTTTAACACCACAGCAAGTTTCAAAATCAAAGTAGGTAAGTTATCGTTCCTCGAAGGTGAGTTTCATATTGTATAAAAATGTCCTTGACTTCTAGCGTTTCGTGTCCGACCTTTAAGCATCACCAGCTCCAATTAATCAAGATAAAAATTATTTTATTATCAAGGCGAAGTTTACGGCCACAAAACCCTAAAACAAGTCTAATAATAATGATAAATAATTACACTGGCTCTTATTATTATTAATTACAGCATGTCTTTTAGGTTGAACTTATATAGTAACGCTTTTTGTAGTTCAATTCGAGTATTTATATCTAATATAAATAACTAGGGGTCGCCCGCAACTTCGTCCGCGTGGTAATTTGGAATATTTTTTCCGATTTTGCAACAACTACTGCTCCGCTTCTATTAATCATAGCGTGATGTTATATAGCCTATAGCCTTTCTGGATAAATGCACTATTCAACAAAAAAAGATTTTTTCTAATCGAACCAGTACTTTCTGAGATTAGCGCGTTCAACCAATCAAACTCTTCAGCTTTATAATATTAGTATAGATAATAATAGTAGAGCGCGGTGGTAACAGAGTAAGTATACAGTGACAGTACCAATGTGAATTTCACTTTGTGGAATTTATATGTGAGAGATGGAAAACATCGTGAGGATCGTTCCTCACGATGTTTTCCTTCTCTCACACTACTTTTTTTTTTCCTTCTCTCTACATATTTTAGAAGATTCTGATGTCTGATTCAGAAACCCGCATTAGGTCAGCGTGTATAAATACAGGGAGGTCTACTATCTCTTGATAGAGGACAAGAGACCTGTGCCCAGCAGTGGGACATACTTATATGCGTTGCTATTATTATTATTACCTATCTACCTAATAATCTCGTATTCAGAGTACATTATGTTTCTAAAGCACCGTGGCAATCAGGCGTACGGCACGCACGCCTGATGTTAAGCAGTTACCATAGCCTCCATATGGACGCTTATAATACCATCTGTGACATCCTTGCGTATTGACGCGCATTGTCTAGATGGGTAAAAGAGCTTATTAAAGATTTAGATAACAGTTTATACCTAACACACATTACGTTTACGTTTTTAGAGAAAAAATTGCCGTGATAGGTTCACGGCAATTTTTTCTGATAAAAAATAAAAATGCAAAATTCTAGAGAAAACACCAGACCAGACCAGACCAGACCAGAGCCTCTAGACAAGTGGCATAAGCGATAGTCGAATCGAAAAGTCAAAAAAAAGTAGCAGGATTTGACGTAAGTTTACGACATTAAATCGTAGACTCACGTCAAATTCCATACATTTTATTTTTTGACTTTTCGATTCGACTATCGCTTATGCCACTTGTCTAGAGGCTCTGGTCACAGAAAAAGATCTCTGTTCCTCTGCCTCTGGTGAACACAACATGATAAATTCGAGCAAGGACGCGAGCAGGAGCTATTGGGTAATCAATCATTTTGTCATTGTTGTGTCTAGTATTTTTATACACCACCCACACTATCTTTTTTGAACGCAGATAGCTGCTAATTGCGATAACAAGTAGTTTGATTCTAGTGAAGGTTCCTAGTTAGAGTATATACTACAAATTTTACACTGTACAATAAAGTATAATAGTAAATCTAAGATTACATTGAACACGAAAAGACACTCTTCGTACACTCCATTCTGTCCTTGGCGAATAAAATCGATCTGTCGCATATAATTTAGAACACAATTTAAGTATCTGCAAAAATAATTTGCAGTCGTAAAAGAACGAGAAATCTAAACACATTTTTTTACAACTAAAATAGACACAACTACAAAAGCAGAATTGTGGTACCACAACCCTTCAGAAATATGACTATGAGGGCTACTAAAAAAATAAAAACTTAATTTACCTCAAAAATTGGGCTATGGCAAAATATTCAAATACGTCTAGTAGTTCTGTAGTGTGTTTTAACAAGAAACAAACAAACTTTTCAGCTTTATAGTCTTCAGATTTTGTGAGTACAGTACACGTCTCAAATGTAAGTAATAATAATCATGCTTCCACGGACACGCGTACCGTCACGATCTGATATACGATACACTTAGTTTTATTGGGAAATCGCATACAATATTACTAAGTTCATTACAATCTGATCATGCTAAAGTAAAATATAGAGCGAAACGTGCCCTCAGTTGTCAAGAACGTAAAGCTATTTCTATCTTATGGATACTTTGTGTCGAATATTCTAAAGTAATGGTCACTTCTCAGGCTTGCATTGTACTAGGTATATCTAATCCTGGAGTTCTTTTATATAAATTCAAACAGACTCAATTTACTTTTACCACTAAGGAGGCAAACAAGCAGATAACCTGCCTGATAAAATATGAAAATGGATGCTTGCAGCACGAAGACTATCAATGTAACAACCTTTTATCTCGTTTCTTGAATAACCCCATGCTATAGGCACAACACCCTTGATAGGTACCTAGTTGATGAGACCTTCGATGAGCTCCAGGCCAATGTTTTTCCGAGAGAAATGAGGATTTATCATGAAAGGAGCCTAAAACCTTGTGAGCTTTGGGCTTGAGCTTGGTAACCAGAAGAAAACAACTGTTTTTATTCTTGTCTCAAGAATTAATTTATTATTGATCTTTATGTTTAGAAGGTATGTTTATGTGACGCATAAGGAGCAAGAACTTTTCGTGATTCATAAATGTTTGGGTATGGGTGTCATGTGTGCCGTGAAGTGAATTGTATGTTCGTAAAGTTCCCCGTATTGCAGGGCTTGATTTGAAGTGCGGAATTTGGCTTTAAGAAAAAATAAATAAAGATCTTTACATAACCTGTATTACAGTAAACAAATTGGCACGTGTCGCCAAATTAGTGGTGATCGCTTACTATGCATGGTGTCCATCCAATCCATGAAACGTATGACGAAAGAAAAAACATCGTAAAACAATGTACCGTCAATAAACAGAAACATTTTAACCGCGTGTGTAATAAGATCAATCGAAATGCGCAGGAGCCATTTTGTCACTGGCTTCTCACGAATACGAATAGGTCTAATTAGGGGAATGTAGTCGTATTTTGAAGTCCGATGCCAGTTTGTTGAGCATTTAGGTTAATAATGCAACAACACGAATGCCAAATGTATTAGAGCTTTAAATGATTTATGAAAGAAAGAAGATAGTGAAAGTTTAGGATCCATACAAGCGCGCAAATCCGACCCCTGGTGAAGCAACTTCTTCTTTATCTTATAGAAGACCATACAGTCTAATAACTGCATACAATAAGTACCATAGGTCTCCAATATTAATTTAGGCGTTTTTAAGAAATCGTTTTTCTATCTCAGGGATAGGTGCACCATCGAGGGTTGGCAGTGATGCCCTAGGGATTGAAAGCGTCCATAAGTTATGGTAACTGTTTAACACTAGGTGGGCCATATGATTGTTTGTATAAGAAAAGCATATGTTAAAAAAGGCATATTTTTATAATGGAAGAACAGATGTCACCATCAGGGCCTGATGATGGAATGTGTTAGGTACCGTGGCAACTTTTGGACATTTGAGAGGCATAGGTGTCTCTCGCGTGTCATCGTCATCAAAGCGAATGTGTAAAAACCAAGTAGTAAAGTTGTAAATGCTGTTGTCTTACATAAGTTCCGTAACTAATAAATCAGTAATTACTAAAATATTGCTATTTTTACACATGAAGGTGACTTGCCTTATGTAAGATAATTCATTATTGGATAAAACAGTTAGCATAGTTAAGTATACAAAAGGTTTATATAAAAGGCCAAAATGTATTTTTGATAAGTTGGAATTATTTCGGATACAGATCAAATAAAATACCTACCTAATTAACTGTAGGAAAAAATCTGTTATCTATTATGATTATAACTTTTATATATAATTTGATTGATCTAAATAAGTAAATGAGTTTAACTTAGAGTAGCTTCGCCCGCATTTTAGTCTAATAGAATCTAATAATTGTATATTTGATCGAATAGTAGAATA
The DNA here is from genome assembly GCA_947095525.1 of Trisateles emortualis. Lineage (NCBI taxonomy): Eukaryota > Metazoa > Arthropoda > Insecta > Lepidoptera > Erebidae > Trisateles > Trisateles emortualis. The sequence goes on along the minus strand of OX352736.1, from coordinate 6,691,268 downwards.
GTTTAAATCTACTCTGGTAGAGCCAGATATGATGACGCTGTAATTGTAATATAATTTTCTCTATTGCACTCATTTCAGAAGACAACATCAAGACCTAAATCATCAACTAACAAACAAAGCCTTTAAAAAAATACAATAAAATTTTGCCTAAAAAATTGCCAGTATTTTCCTATTTCCTATACGACGCATGTCAGAATTTCAGCATTTTAGGTCCAGCGGTTTAATTTAGGTATTGATTCAAAGCAACATTTTTTGTTTTACGGATACATTTCCAAAAATCCCTAAGTTTTTTATCATAATTTATGGAAACTTTATGAAAATGTTCCATTTTGTAGCTCCAGCGGTACTAATAGGCCAGGCGTTGATGAATCAGTCAGTGAAAACAAGTAATATATATGTGATATAAAGGGCTTAACCTGGGAAACTTATCGACTTTTATGATAGAACTTTATCGACCAGATGAGACAAGGTAAACAGCTTAAAAATACGTCGTTACTTGACATGTATTCGAAACACACTGTTGTTAAACATAACATACGTAACATTATAACCCTTGACATGAGCACAGGTGTAGGTGTAGGTACATCAACAACGGATATTGTTCCGCATTATTACCGACTAGCTGTTGCCCGCGGCTCCACCCGCGTGGATATTATTTTTCACGATAAAAAGTATTTTCCTCCCCAGGATACCATCTCTATCTCTTAGACAAATTCGTTGAGCCGTTTAGTCGTGAAAGCGTACCTAATTAACAAAAAAATTTCCACCCACCTTTTGCACCTCCTTAACGGATGATTTTCGAAAAAACTATTTTATACATGTTTCAAGACTTTCAATGAAGAACCTTCACACTGAATTTCACTCGAATAACTTCAAAAAGTTTTATACTAACTTTGCACCGTTTATTTTTACCCTTTCTCTCTTGATAGAGGAAAGACCCGTGGCCTGCAGTGGGATATAAAAACCTACATTTTCTTTTTCTTGAGAGAGAGACATACAAGCGAACAAACCCGACTGGGGAAAGGCCTCCGCTTTACCCAACATCACAGCCAATAACTACACATAGCGGTGTAGTTGTGTTCCTGTGTGTAAGTATAGGTTCCCAGTGCTCATTTAGGGATGCGTTTTTAATTAGATGTTTTGAACAAAACTCTGGTATCACAATATCTCTAGTACTGCATGTGTCCATAGGCTACGGTAACTGCTTAACATCAGGCGGGTCGTATGCTTGTATGCCGCCTAAGTAGCAGATAGAAAAAAAACCACGAGATCGGGTAAGTTCAGGTACCAGACAAAGACCAGATATCAGACTAGAGTCGCAAGGAATTGTAAAAACTTTTACCTATTATTTATTATTTTTTATAATTTGAAAAGACAACTCCCGCACTACAACAAATGACAAGCTCTGTGTTGGGACTTTATAAACATAAATATGATTAGCAGACACAAAATACACCCAGACTCGGGACAATCATTTATGAATCACACAAACTTGTGTCCCGGGTGGGGATCGAACCCACAACACGCCGCGCAGGGGGCCACTGAGCCAACCGTGCAGTCCAACTGTAGTCAGCTAGTCAAATAATCGAACATTTTGTTTTCATACAAACGGCTGCACGATCGGTGCCTTACAAATATCATTAGTGTTATCTATTCTAAAACATCTACATATATATTTGTACAAGTTTCTCAATGGTTGTGAGAAAACTATTTCTGTGTTAAGTGTTTTAGCAGTGTGAAATTTAAGTAGGCATTAAACGTGGATGACATCATATGAGCCTGCTTTTATAGGCGAACGATCTATATAAAAGCTATATTCTTAACAAAACCGATCCGTTCGGAGTATTTCATTTATTAAGAAGTTTTTGCGTTAGGGCTGAAAACAAACAAAAAGCAAGAAAGTCTCTCTCTCTGTCTCTCTCTAATCTCTAGGAGTTTTATTTGTATTTGTCACTTAACTCTTTGTTTGCTGATCTGTCAGTTTAAGAATTTTAAGAGAGGTCGGGCACCACACAAGCGACCAGGCCCGACTGAATTACCGCCTCCTCACAAAATACCACAGACAAATAACTTCACACAGAGATGTAAGTTTAGGTTTTCAGTGCGTATTTCCTCCTTTCGTTATCCCAAAGCTAGGTACTTAACCATCAACCATTCTCACATAAAATCCTGATGTTTATTTTCATTGAGTATCAACGCAAGAGTTATCACATTAGTTAGTCACAATCTACGTAACTGCTAACCGGCGTATGCTTGTTTGTCACTTATGTAGTACGTCTACAAAAAGAAGTACAATTTTCACGTCTCTAAGCTTTCAAACAAAAAAAAACATACCTATTAACTTAATCTTCGATACAATTCGTTTATCCGATACAATATCATAGGCCGTTTTTGACGACAGGGATTATGATACTAACATAACTATCCACTTAATCTGATAAATGAATAATGATACTACATTGTTTAAAGGAAATAACTATGCCAATATATAAACTTAATACCTATAGTAAGAAGATTTAAAAAAATAATTGCATCAGCTACGCGTCATTGCATTGATAAATGAGAGACGCCTTCACCTAGTTGTGGGTGTAGGATTAAATTAAGCCTGTAAAAGAGAAGGCCTCGCCTTTATTAGCAGTAAAAGGGACCTCGTAAAACCTAGTGGCTAACATACCCGAGGAAGTGGAGCAATAGCAATCGTGATCCACGTCACTGATCCACAATGGGAACTATATTGCTAGATGCGGTTCGATTTATTGCGCAAATCGACCTTCACTACGACGATGTCTGATCCTGTTCTATATTGTATTTTAGTTTTGTTGAATGATACATGCATCGTTGCAACGCTATAATTGATAGCAAACATTAAGTTTGCATGCCCATTGATATTGATGAAACGATATTAGGTATATAGTATAGGTATCAAGTGGAGGATATCACGATCTCAGTATAAACATATATGATTGTTTTTTTAGTAAATCTATACAAAAAAAAGCTTTGTTTTTACCCCAAAAGTAACCATTAGGATCACTCCATTTCCGTCTGTCTCAATAGTCAGGCCTGAAATCGCTTGTTTTGTTCATGAAACTGCCTGAATTGACATTTTTAATAAATTTGATAGCTCATTTCTGGAAAAGGTGGATGGCCAGGGAGGTATGGCAGTAATAATAAACGCTATGCTGAACGTTCAATTTGAAATAATTTCATGGAGGTATCGTACGACGACGTACGATTAATTTCAATTCAATCATTTTAAATATGTAACCAACGAAAAAAGTGTAGGAAAAACTAGTCAATGGTCAAGTTTAATGTATAGTTTAATTTAACTTGTACTCACATTTTGATAGCTTTAAGATAATTTCGGAAAAGAAGATTAAATTACATAGGTACAATACATATCTACCTATTATGTATAATTTAAATATAGCTACTTATAATTTAATATTCTTATTGGTTTAGAATGTTAGATAGAATATACTCTTAACATCTTCTCGCTAATAGGATTATTCAATAAGGTGTATTATGTAAATCAAACGTGTGAAACGGACTTCTTTTTAAATGTTATCTGCAGTAGGTACCCAAGTATTGTCCCAATTAGCTATAATAATTTTTCCCAGATGCCAAAGTTCACATATGAACCTAACTTCAGCTGTGGTCGAACTTAAGTAAAGTTGCCGAAAATCGGCCGCTCTTATAGATTAAACAGTTACATTAATAAATAGTATGGCAAGCATAGTGACAAGGTTGTTTGAGATGAGAATAATATCGATTCAAGGATCCTCACGATGTGCGTGTCAGTGGAATTCGGCAGACATTAGAGTAGTAATATCAATAATTGCAGTTGTTACATTTATGATCTTACCGCTCCATGGCCTGATCACGCCGCGATACACCGAGACCAATTGGAAGTTATCGGGATATTTTATGGCAATATTTATAATGAGGATGTTTTTTTTTATTTATTTATGGCCAGTTTTAACATATAACCCATGTTTCTTATTTTACGATTAAACAATTAGATGTACTCTATTAGTTTTTAATCGATACTTAAGCTTTTATTAGGCATGCACCTATAAAAATACAAGGTGAAGTGCTAAGTCGTGAAAAATGTTTTGTACATACTTAACAGGAAAATTATTAAGTCGTTCAAAAGGTTTCGTCGTGATTCTTTTTTTAAAATTGCAATTAAAAAGTCGTGTGAGGCTAAAGAAGGTTATAAACAAATAGGTTGGTACTATAGAAATTGAATATATGGTAGGTACTAAGGTCTGTCAATCAGGAAACCATGCTTAAGCATGTTTAATAGGAGAAGAAGGCATTATATATGTATGTTATTTTTGTGTTAATGTTGTTTACTTAATAGATCTATACTAATATTATAAACGCGAAAGTTTGTAAAAATGTATGGATGTTTGTTACTCTTTCACGCAAAAACTACTAAACGGATCTGGATTCTGGATTAAATTTGGCATAGAGATAGATTACAGTCTGGAATAACACATAGGCTACTTTTTATCCCGGAAAAAAACTCTGTTCTAGAGGGAAGGTACGCGCGGGCGAAGCCGCGGACGGAAGCTAGTAATAAATATATCACAAAGATACCCCCTTCACAAAGCCCTGGTGTTAAGATTATTTTGGTAAGCAATACACTAGTCATACCTCTGGTAGTGTAGCGTCCATATGCTGGTAACTGTTCACCAACAGGCGCGAGTTAAAATACCCCAATCCCCCTACATTAGCTTTGTCAGCTAATTTAATAGTTACACTGTGCGTCAGCTATATACTTCAGCAAGTATGATCTGGCTCATTTCGGATATTATGTGTCACTTCAGAAGAAATGCAGAGCATCAAGATATGTATATATATGTATATAAGATTGATATCCATACTAATATTATAAATTCGATCTTTTTCTAACTATTTTTATTAGTTTGTTACATTTTCACGATTAAACGGCTGAACGGATTTTAATTAAATTAGAAAAGTAGATAATTAGAAAGTATCCCGGGGAAGAACATACCTATGCCACTTTTTACCGCGATAACCGACATCCACGCAGGTGGACCCGCGGGCATCAGCTAGTCTTGTATATATAAATAATATAAGTGATTACTTAAACGCTGTCCAAATAAAATAACTCTAGTTTGCCATCTAAGTATAATAAGAAAATGACTGCTGAAATGAAGTAGCCATGCTACTACGTAATTGGTATAAAAATACGCGCTAGGGATTTTTTATGCTTGCTGTATTAACAAATATTGGTATTGCCACGCCTATAGACTAATCGTTTTAATAGCATTTCTATGTTTTATTTGTCATACGTTCGTTTTGTACGCATTCTGTATGTTTGCGGTCCAATTAGCAATATTCTGATGATGTTTTGCATAAACGCAATGTCTGTTACGTCAGTTTAAGGCGCCGCGCAAATGAGCCACCAGTGGGCGCACACTGATGGCCAGCGACAAACAGTAACAGTTTCCAAGAGTTTTCATACAATTATAGATATACAAATTGGGAGCGATGTGTATCGCCGCCCTTAAAAACGTACATTAGGAGAGTGTAATAGGTAAGTAAGTGTGTGTATTGTAGCGGTATCAAAGAACGTGGCGCGCGACAGCCAATGGTGGCTGAGGTCGGTGGCTCGTTTGCGCAGAGCCTAAGTCAGGTGACCGCTGACATTGATTGCTCACGATTGTTTTCTTCATATTGGCTAATAAATAATAGTAGGTAGGTACATAAAACATATTATGTAAATACATTTACTATCATTATTTTCTTTAAGTTCTTCGGAAAATTGACGATATTTTTTGAATACTTTATCGCTGGCAAATATATGTAACTATTATATTATATACTTACATATGTATTTGCACAAGCGAGAGACAGTTTAACGATTTTAGACAAAATCCTAAAAAGTTTTTCACCAAATATGTGAGGTTTTTTTTATAAGTATGTCTTGTTTAAATAGTTGTTTGGAATCAGATAGTCACGTGTCATGTGTGAGTTGTCCCAAGATAATATTTTTATTTTTATAAATACCAAAAGAGAGGTAGGGCACCATACTAGCGAGCAAGCCCGACTGGGAAAGGACCTCCACCTTACAGAAGACCACAGCCAAATGACTACACACAGCGGTGTAGTTGTGTTCCTGTGTGTGAGTACAGGTCTCCAGCGCTCATTAAGGAATGCGTTTTGAAAGAAACGTATTCCTATCCCAGGGTTACTTCCATCTTAAAGCCCTGGTGTAAAAAAATGGGTTGGCAACACGCAAGTGATACCTCTGGTAATGCAAGCGTCTATAGGCTACGGATACTGCTTAACATCAGGCGGGCCGTATGCTTGTTTGCCACCCAAGTAGTATAAAAAAAAAAAAAAAAAAACCAACTTAGGTAATTTTTATGTCTTCAACGTCTGTAAATTAAATAATTTATTTTTATGTGAAACTTATGCAAGGCGATAATGCACAGTGCATACGCCTAGTGCGTAAATATTTATATTTTGTTGGATAATGTAGTAATCGGGGGAGTCGTTGGCCATAATTAATTTTGTTTATGGAACATTTTCATATTTGTCTGTCACTAGGAAAATCCAAACCACCTAAGTTACGGATAGTTACATACTATCTCTATATGTGTACCTACGATATAATATCATTTTCGATTACGCTTATCCCCGAAATAACACCGATTTTAATAAAAAAAATTAAATGTGTATTGCTTGATCCGAGATCTCTTTTTTATTGCAAATATATTACGCGAGCGAAGCCGCGGCGCGGGTGGAAGCTATAGTTATATAATATGTATAGGTATATTCTTAAATATATGCAATTTCGATTCGATAATACGGATATTAAGATTGCATTACAGAATCAGAGCCCTGATCTGTAATCAGGCCAAGTTTCCGCAAACAAGGCTAAACGATTACCTACTGTGCAATGTTAATCTGAATATATAGATAGATTTGATTGTTTGTGTGTTTGTTTGTAATGGATATACTCATAAACTTCTAAACCAATTTAAAAAATCTTTCACCTATTTAAAGCTACATTTATTAGCGAGTAAAATGTAGCTAGGCGGGCAGAGGAAAAGTGGGCTAAAGAATTCACAAATGATGGCCAAGAAAAGGAGAGAGATTACCAGGCACTATGCAAGATGCAAACTTTGTGGTCGGATGATATAATATACTTACCTAAGAAAAATATATGGATGAGCTTAGCGTCTGGGATTAATAGGGAACACAAGAGCAGATCTGTACCTAACAGATTTATTATGATGATGAAGAGATTGTAGGTATAGTACTATAATAGTATGCGCTCGCGACTTTTTCCGCCTGGACTATTCTCTAAAACTCATTTTTCCATACATATGTACATTCTCATGTTAAAATTTTTTTTTTTTTTTTTTTTTTTGTTTTTTCTGCTTTATGGCAATCTGTTTTACAACAATAAGCCACTTCTTTGTCTGATTTCTCAGTTTATGTTATCCTCAAGAGCCATACTTGTATGAAATTTTTTCACACGACTCTCCTGATGTCAAGTGGTAAATCTTTTATATAGTCTCGGTATGTCACTTCTTTTTAGCCGGGTATGCTGAAGAGCGCCTTCTCCACTCAGAGCGTATGCCAGTTTGTTAACATGGACGGTCAGTTTCTCCTGGTATTTCAGGCTGTTTTGAGCTATTTCCTGCCGAACTGTTTTTAGGCCGAGGTCGAGGTATATGTATCTGTTACTTATACAATGAGGGATGCCAAACATTGTTCTCAGAGCTTTAGTCTGGAATCTCTCCAGGATATCTATATTACTGTTGCTGGCTGTTCCCCACAGTTGTATTCCGTAAGTCCAAATTGGTTTTATGGTAGTTTTGTACACTAGCATCTTGCTGTTAGGATTTAGTTGTGATTGGCGTCCCAATAACCAGTTCAGTGAACGCAGTTTTCCATCTAGTTGTTTGCGCTTTGTCCAAATGTGTTTTTGCCATGTGAGTTTCCTGTCTAGGTGCATGCCCAAGTATTTTGCGTTATTATCTTGAGGGATAACTTTGCAGTTTAGCGTTACCGGTGGACATGTTTCTCTCCTAAGAGTAAATGTTACATGTACCGATTTGCTCTCATTGGCTTTTATTCTCCAACGCTTCAGCCACATCTCAATTTCTGACAGGTGTTTTTGCAACTGTGATGATGCCGTTTCTGGGTTGCTATGAGCCGACAGTAGCGCTGTATCATCAGCGTATGTCGCAGTCGTGGTGTAGTCAGTTGTTGGGATATCTGCTGTAAAAATGAGGTATAGTATAGGGCCCAAGATATTGCCCTGAGGGACACCTGATTTTATTTCGTGTACTTCTGAGAGATCATCGCTGTACTTCACTTGGTAGCATCTTTTATCTAAGTAGGATTTAAGTATTCGGAATAGACAATGCGGGAGATTCTTCTTTAGCTTGAACAGGAGGCCGTCATGCCATACCTTATCAAACGCTTGGCTGATATCCAAAAAGACTGCAGAGCAATATAATTTGTTTTCAAGGCATCTGCTAATGGTGTCAACTATTCGGTGTACCTGTTCAATTGTCCCGTGTTTTTCCCGAAATCCAAATTGGTGGTTCGGTAATATTGTACTTAGATATTCTTTCATCCTGTTAAGCAATATCCTCTCAAACAGTTTTCCAATAACTGGTAGCAGGCTGATAGGTCTGTATGAAGTAGGTTCGTATGGTGGTTTACCAGGTTTCGGTACCATGACTACATGTGCAATTTTCCATTGTCCAGGGAAATGTTCTAGTCTTAAGCTGGCATTAAAGATGTTAACTAATTTCATTACACCTTTAGGAGGCAGTTTTTTAAGTAATATGGCATCGATAAGGTCATAGCCGGGTGCTTTACCCTCCTTGAGGTTCCTTATTTCTTTCACAATTTCTTTTGGGCTGGTACTTTTTAGTGGAAGACACATTTGATTCGATGATTCGAGGTATTCCTTGATTTCTATAGAATGTTCGGGATTGTTTTCAGGGAGTGGTTGAAAAACTGTTTTCAGATGTTCCGCAAAGATTGTTGCCTTTTCTCTATCTGATCTAGCCCATCCTCCTTTTTGATCATTGATAGGTGATATGTGGATTTTCGGGCGCTTTAGATTCTTGGTAGCCTTCCACAGCGAGTAGTTTGTGTCTCTCGTTGGATCTAAATTTGAGAGATAGTGTTGGATATTATCATTTTCTAGGGTGCTGATAAGGGCTTTGAGTTCATTTGAGAAAATATTGAATGCAGTTTTATCACTTGGGTATCCTGTAGTATGCCAGATTTTTCTCAAACGACGGCGCTCTTGTATTTTCTCTTTAATATCCTTCGGATATGAGTTATGTTTTAGAGGTTGTCCTTTACTTGTCCTTTTTGGGGTTGCAGCATTGGCAGCAATGTGGATAGTCATATTAAGTTGTTCCAGCTGTCTTTCAAGTTCTTCTATTGTATAAATTTTGGTCTTTAGTTGTGTCTCTGTCGTGATTATATTTTTATAGATTGTCCAGTCTGTAGTGTTTAAGTTGTATATTCTTAGGGGCGGTGCTACCAGATTAACAGTTGTAGTAACATTCAGTATAACTGGTGTGTGGTCAGATGTGAGATCTATTCGTGGTTCTATGTTTAAAAAGTTACTATCTATGTTTTTAACAATAAAAAAGTCCAATAAGTCTGGGATTCTTTGTTTGTCGGTAGGCCAATAGGTAGGTTCTCTGCCGAAATGACATTCTAACTTCATCTCTTCTGTGGCCTTACAAAGTTGTCTTCCTCTAGTATTGGTCAGCCTAGATCCCCAATTTAAATGTTTAGAATTCCAGTCGCCAGCACATATGAATCTGTTACCCAGTGTAGAAAAATATTTTGCGAAGTCGTTGGCAGATATAGTATGTTTTGGAGGACAATACACAGCGGACACAGTTTCTAGTTTGCTGTCTACAAGTTTAATAGATGTTGCTTGTATTTTTTCTGTTCGGTATTCCTCTATAGGATAGTGTTTAATGTTACTTTTAATAATTACTGCTGTTCCTCCATGGCTGTTCCCAGTTGGGTGATTGGTTGTGTACACTGTATAATTATTAAAGTTTATATGTGTCTTCGGTGTGAATCTTGTTTCAGAGATTAGTGCTATATCAATCATCTCTGTTCTGAGGAAAGTTTCTAATTCTTGACGTCGTTCCGTCAAGCCGTTGGCGTTCCAAGTAACTACTTGGAGGTTTCGGGTCATTTTTTTACCAGGCTGCTGACTAGCTGGACCATGCGGTCCATCATTTTGTCCATGATTTTCTCCATCATTGTCAACATTGAACGTTGTAGTTTTTCAAACATTATGTCCATTAGATCAGGAAGGTCGGTCAAGTCGGTCTTTGTGTCTTGTTGAGTATATTGTTTTTTAGTTTTTGTTGCTTCTGAATAGGTTTTATTTAAGTTTTGATTATCTGTGCGGTTAGACTTAAAACCCGGGTGGGGGTCAGAGTTTTTGAACTCTATTTTGTTAGGCATTGGTTTTTCTTTTGACTTAGAGTCTAATTTAAGAATTCTTTCTCTATACTGTTTGTACACTTTGCATCCTTTGTAGCTAGCGGGGTGTTTTTCGTCACAGTTTGCGCAAGTAGCCTCAGTGTCTGGTTTTTTAGTACATGTTGTTGTAGGGTGATTGCTACCGCATTTAACACAGCGATAGGGCCTAAAACATTGGTTCTTGGAATGCCCTAATCTCTGACATCTCTTACATTGAATGATTTCCTTTTTCTTATATGGGGCTTCAAAAGTAATCTTCATGTTATTCAAGTATTTTACATCAAAAATAGCTTTGTTGTTTGACTTTGGTTCTAAATCGACATAAAATACAGGCAACGGTTCCTTTGTAGCTCGATGTCTGATATTGACTATTTGTCTCACTTCATGTCCAATTTCATACAATTCTTTTGAAATTTCTGTGGTATTTTCTGATGCATGGAGTCCGCGTAGTACTACTCTGTATGCTCTCTCGCTTTTAAGCTGGTAAGTATAGTGTGAAATATTATTGGCAATGAAGTTCTCTCGCATCGTTTTGTAGGTCTGGATGTCTTTAGGTATAATTTTTATAACGTGTCCAGATCTGAGTGTGGTCATGAGGTAAAGATCGCTTTTTACAAATTTGTTTAGTACATCCTTAAGAGAATTTACATTAATTACGCCAGTAACAAAGATGGGTTCTGGCTTTGGTACATATACTTTATCTGTATTGTTGGTTTTATCTGTAGGCTCCGTATCAAGTAGTTCAAAACTATTGCGTGTAGAGATCACAAAGTCTGGGGAATTTTTTTGTTTTTTATTCCAGTCGTTGTGAATTGGACTTGTTTCTTTCCTTTTCTTTCTCCTGGTGGGAATTTCATCCCTTTGCCATTCTTCATGGTCCGAGGTTATGTTGCCACTTGCAGATTTGGTCTGTGAATCCAGATCTTTTTCCTTGTTTTGTTGGTTGGAGTTATTAAGCTTTGTTGGCAGAGACGATGTCGAGTTGCTTCTGTTCCGAGTAAGCATGGTTTCATGCAAAGTTTGTTGGATCATGCTGTTAGGGTTGATCGGTTTTTTAGAGTTTTGTAGGGTTTGTTGATTATTTATATTTGTTTGTTTGTTAGAATTTGTGCCAGTAACATTAACTGTCGTAGAAGCCTGGAGCGCTACTTCTACGGAGTCTTCGGAAACATATTTCTCACCTGCAGGCCCGGATACCTGCAAGCGCCGGGGGTTAGCCGGATCGCATGACAAAATACTCTCATTATGTGACTTTTCCATTTTTATTTGGTGTGGGAAATACTCATAACACTTTCCCAAGGTGATATGGACACTCTTTGAGATGAGATTTAGTTCATCAGGGTGTGTGTTAACCCAGAACAGGTTACTTAACCGCCGCCTGTGGCTCGGCGTTGTTGCTCGTTTTGCACCACCCGGGGAGTACGTGTAGGGTGGGCCTAGGAAAAGGTGGTAAATCCTACGGACGCGAGCAACTTCACCCCCCTGCAACGACCCATATAATGTATGTACCTACCACTAATGGCTGTTTAATAAGCAAGAGGTTACCTAGATAGGTCCTATATGTATAAATTCCACAGATAGTGAAATTCACTTTTGAATTGGTACTACCGGTCGGTGGCTTTCCCACTAGGCTACCATTGGTTTAAAATAATAAATAAAACCAAAACATACCTTCCAAATCTGAAACCGTTGTCTTAATTTAGAACAAATAACACACAAACGAATGGACTGAAACAATTCCGAACGAAAAAAACAAATGTGTGTGGCTTGTCACAAGCCCTGACTATTCATATTCTGAAAATTAATCAGGAAACCGTATGTGTGTAGCGGCCCTTAGGTCCTTTAGAGACAAGGTCATTGTTTGGACGGGTATAATATGTAACCCGTAGATACCTATTTATACCCTCAAACTACTTTGTTTTTCTCAAGTACCTACCTATGCGCGCGTGGGTGGTGTTTATTAGTGGACATACTTATTAAGTGAACCTTATGTTATTATGTAGCCATCTTTATCTACTTGAACGCGTGAAACTTGCTCAGAAACCTGCACATTGCATAGATAGTTACTTGTTTTGATTCAAGACGTTTTCTATTTTGATAGTACCGACATATGTACTCGTAAATACCATTAGGTACCTATATCCATAGATTATAACATACCCTATTGTCGGACTCAAAAACTACCAAAATATTATGATAATTAATTGATTAAGTATAACAATTTGAAAGAAACATTGTTCCTACCCCAGGGATACTCCACCTTAAAGCCCTGGTGTAAAAAAATGGGATGGCAACACGCGTAAAAATAATATCTAATAAGTAAAAACTCTCTGCTCAACCCTCTAGGAAACAGTTGTGAATCTATGTTCTATGTACCTGTGTATGGACAATGGACAGACACAAGACACAGGTTAATTAATTGCGGCTGATACCATACCTAGTTTGAAAATTTGATTCTCAATTTTGATGCAGCAGGTAGGTAGGTAGGTAATAAAGAAAATTAAATTCTGTTTGTTTGTAAGCGAATCATTTGATACCGGTTTGACCGATTGGCTATTTTTTCATTTTCGTATGTCTGAATAAGGTTTTTTGGGAAGGCAATATTGGAAAAGTTGCCAGGAAAATTGGTAAAAATCGGGAAAATTGAACTTACTTTTTTATATTTAGGTATCTAGAATGTGTTCTGTTTTATTTTATTTGTTTAAGATATAAATTGGTATATATCTATTTATTAACCTTAATTACAGAAACACGTCCATATTTTTACCTTGTTGTTTAAATAAGCGCCCGATTATCTATTAATTTATATTGTAGGTAGGAAAGTAGGTACTCATATTGTTTGTTATTCATTATTAAAATAATATCCCAAAGAAATTTACTCACCTTGATTAAAAAGAGCGTATGAATGAATAAAATATATAAAAAATGATTCAAATGTTCACACACACTACAATAAAATTAATGCAAAAATAATACAATTTTTCGTTCGTTTCCCGCCAAAATTGATAGGCGCGGTACGCATGCGCGACGCGACGTAACCACGCGTCGAAACTTGTGCGCTCACAATCACAACCGTTCACCCGCCAAACGTTTCTCCCGGGAGAATCAAGCTAGGTAGGTACGTAACACGAAAGTGATGGCCATGGAAGGTTACAATTTTGTACTGCTATTTACTAGACTTTTGCTGACCGTTGAACTGTCTTCTAATATTGTATGCCTTACTTTAAGGAGAGAAAGACGTAATGCATGGAGATCATACTTAACTGGTCTATTTTATCGCAGAAAGTACATTAGACAGCATGACTTGAATGAAGATGGATACGGAAAAGTTTAGATGGTTGTATTGTTATGTATTTGACATCATTATCTTAGGTAAGTAGGTAGATAGTAGATACTGATGTAAGCAAGACTTATTAATGACTTAATTTTAATTTGCGTTATTTTTTATAAACCTTTCACATTCCTGAAATCTTAAAGCTCGGCAGCGGGCACACAATTCCTATCTCTTCTGGCTATAACGTAGTAGGTAAAAGACCGATCTACAGTATAGCTTAATGAGTTAGTGTTTATGCAATAAATTCACAATAGATTAACGAAGCTTTAAAATTGGCTCAAACTTCGGACTGATACTAAGATATTATTTAATAATGCCTGACCGGAAGCACAGAATACATAATAGTACCCGGAAGATCTTGGACATCTGCACGGCAAACACAAGCACCAATGCGCAATCGCCGACTAATTCTAACTGTCTTCCAGAAGGTACTTCCTAAAATATTGTTTACCACTCAAATATATATTTTTGTAGGTTAAGTACCTACAAAAATATATATTTGAACGGTAAACATTATTTTAGGCAGTTATAAAAAAAAATATCCCGTTTAAATATGGCAACTTTAAATAATTTTCATACATAATTGTTAATATAACAATTATATATGAAAATTATATACAATGGTTTACAAACGATTGTAGATACTCGAATCTAGGTATTACTGATTCTGGATAAACTACTTCCAGCTTGCGCGTTGCTGGCACTGTAAGTAATACCTACTTTTTAACTCCATTCTCGAAGAACTTAAGAACGGTTATCCTGAAAGATAAGTTATCTGTTACTAACTATAACCGCCAGAGCGCTCATTCTGCAACTTATTGGAACAGTTGCTTTTGAAACTGGATAGTATGGTAGTGGTATGGTACCTACGATTGCGGTTCTAAGATGTGAGAATAAACTCCATTGTCGCACCTCACATCGTACCCAGCATGAAGGATGACTTGATCGCTGCCTCCGACTATGCAGTCAAGATGGTGTTTTGGTTTGGTCCGAAACTTTATACCTACCCATCATCATCATCATCATCGTCTCAACCCATAAACGTCCCACTGCTAGGCACGGGTCGCCTCCGTACATTTGGAGGGATATTATTAGCCGACTATACCACGCTGGCCAGCTGGACGACGCTCAGTCGATTTTATTCGATTCTAACAAACTAAAAAAATCTTTATTTCTTAACATATTTATTCTCTTAATTTTTTCCTAATATTCTCAAACACATATTTAAAGGTATATTCTGTATCATAAATGTGTGGTGTACAATAAAAAGTTTTCTATTAAATCAATTAGGTACCTATATAACCGACCGTGACTAAAATGCCACAGCACGGAGCTGAGATTAGGACCCTTTCTGACATCACACAGGATATATTTTTGTTTTGTTAATGTGTTACTATTGTTTTTGTTTATATCTGTTATCCTGTGTATATTCGAATAAATGCTTTTCTTTCTTTTTTTCAATTGTAATGTGGCAAATGAAAATTGGTACTGTGGTATGAAGCCGGAAGCGTGTTTGGGCTTATCTGAATGGTCATGAGATGCACTTTAGCTGTAAATTATCAGATTAAAAAGAACCTTCTTTAAGGGAGGAAAAGTGAGATAAGAGTTGGCATGAAAGTTCGTTAAAAGGTAAGTAATTAAAAAATTTACAACTTGCCGTACTGAAGTCGGTTTTTTTTCTTAAAATTATTTTTATAATGCATGCTGTCATGCATTATAAAAAAAGTATTGGTATACAATAATTAGGTATCAGAATGAGTAACTAATAGCAATTTTTTATTTTTCAAAATTAACCAAATTCGAAAAATAAAAAATATATTTGTATGTCTATGTGATCTATGTATAATATAAAAATTAATCGCTGAAAGTGTTGCTAAGCGCAAATCTCGAGAACAGCTGAACCGATTTCACTAATTCTTTTTTGCTATGTTCGTTATTGTCAGGAGAAGGTTCTTATGTAAAAAAAATAAGAAAGTTGAGTTGAGGTAATACAAATGTCACCACCCCATTCCATCCCTAGAGTGTCGTAAGAGTCGACTAAGGGAGTAAGTTATGGAGACAATATCCACTGCAAGAGAGGGAAAACACGAAATAAAACACCCTAAACCAACCCGTCTAACCAGCTTGGTATAGTAGACTAATATCCCTCCAAGTAGTCCAAGTATATGGAGGAGACCCGTGTTCAGCAGTAGGACGTTTATGAATTGTGATGATGATAATGATGAATCACATTGGTAACAATCTCAAAATTCTTTTTAATCGGCATACTGTTGGAAATGTTATCTATTTATATTATAAATTACATACATGTAAAGATACATATCTAAAAATTTACAAAACTACCTTTTATATTATCTATACTAATATAATAAAGCTGAAGAGTTTGTTTGGTTGAACGTGCTAATCTCAGAAAGTACTGGTTCGATTAGAAAAAAACTTTTTTTGTTGAATAGTGTATTTACCAAGGAATGCTATATAACATCACGCTATGATCAATAGGAGCGGAGCTGTAGTGAGATATGTTGCAAAATCGGGGAAAATATTCCAAATTACCACGCGGACGAAGTCGCGTGCGACCCCTAGTAAATTATAATTATAGGTATATACGATACGTCACAAAACCTTCTCTATATAGTCATTAACCTCCAATATAAGTAACTTGCAAAATAAAAGTAGGTATATATCAGCAAGGTCGTATGTTATCCATATCATAGATATTTGCACGCACTTTGTTGTTGTCTGGTGTCAAGTGTCATCAGGTCTTATTTTTTTTAATAAATGTTTAATTTAATAAATCATATTAGAAATGAACTATTTGATGAATTTATTAATATTTTAGATGCTTTATCAATAGAAAGTCTTAATTTATATGATAAAATAACAGATAACGTGATTATAATACTTCGAACAAAATTAAATAGACCCCGATGTAGTGATAATTTTTCAGTCTGATTTAGTTTTAAGATTTACAAAATATTCAAAATTTCTGTGATCAAAATTGAACGCTATAAAAATGGAAGAAGAGCCTGCAGCAGAGGATACTGGGGTAAATGAAGGTGAAACTGTTCCTGAAGAAAGTAAACCAGATGACGGTGAACAAAAGGCAGAACATGTAGAAGGAGATCATGTAGAAGGAGAACATGTAGAAGGAGAACATGCAGAAGGAGAACATGCAGAAGGAGAACATGTAGCAGGTGAACATGTGGAAGGGGAACATGCAGAAGGGGAACATGTAGCAGGAGAACATGTGGAAGGAGAGCACGCAGAGGGAGAACATGTGGAAGGAGAACGTGTAGAAGGAGAACATATGGAAGGCGAAATGGAAGGAGAACATGTTGAGGGTGAAGGTGTTGAAGAAGAGGAAAAAAAGGAGCCCGAGCCGGTAGCAGAACTACCAGTTGAAGAAGAAGAAGTTTACGTTGAAGAACCGCCGCCAGATCCAGCTGCACCTTATAATTTATCTGATTCTCAAGAAATGTTGAAACCATATTTTGAACTGCGGCCCGATCAATTGGCAGAAGTGGAACAGATTTGGGAAGAATTTCAAAATTATACTCCAGCGTATTCCGATATAAAAGATTACATAACTGAAAAAGAATTAATATATATGTTGAAATCTCTTTTGCTCATGACCTATACCCCGGAACAATTTCAAGAGCTAATAGACTATTGTGTTAGGCCGCCACATCCTGAAGGGCATATTACATACCCGCAATTTCTCAAAATGGTTACACTCAGACAAAGGGAGTTTCCCGTAGAGGATGAACTGCGCGCGGGCTTACAAGTTCTCGATCCAGAAAAAACAAATTTGATGAACCGCGATTATTTTAGAGAAGTACTGAGTACCTTGGGAAATAAGTTGCCACCAAAACAACTGGAATACCTTATTAAAGAAGTAGATATAGCTGGTGATGGTACTATTGGTATAGAGGACGTTGTCGGAACAATGTGCGTAGATCTCAATACAGAAGATATAATAATGCTCAGAAACCAGTTGTTCCCTCCAGACAAACCTCCTCCGGCTGACGATGATGACATGTAAAAAAAGTGTATTACAGCAATTTTAAAACTTGATAAAGCTAGTAATAGTATGTACTATTGGTATAGAAGACGTTGTTTGAGTAATGTGCGTAGATCTAAATGCAGATGATATAATAATGCTCAAAAACCAGTTGTACCTACCCATGTGAAGGACTTCCACCTGAAGAAGATAGACCGTAAAAAGTGTATTAAAGCAATTTCAAAACCATCAATCAATAAAAACCGGACCTTAATCTATCGATTGTTTTGATTCTATATTATCATTCTGATCTGGATCTCATCTCAATCCATAAACGTCCCACTGCCGGGTACGGGTCTCACGGTTATTATCTATTCTATTACCTATAAACAGTAGTATCTGTTACAATTTGCTATGCTAAATGACCTGATAAGATTTTTTATCCATGCCTTGTATATTTAGTCCTAGATAGCGCTTGTTCAGAATAAGCGCTCCATACTTAGCGATAAAACGGTATAAATTATGTTTATGTGGTGAACATTGCTCTGAGGCATATGTTTAGAAAAAAGAAAGAAAGAAACTTAATTTATTTTTACAAGGTCAACCGCTACAACCGGACACAACAATAAATAGGAAGTTACCTGGGTAGGGTATATGTTTTTAAATATTTGGTAAAAGCAAGTCAAGATAAACCAAAACAGATTGTAGAGTAGGTATTCAGAACTTGAGCCAATAGGTATTGTTTTTTGTCCAAAATATTCCTATTTTAAAGGTATGTAAGTCAGTACTTAATTTCATTAATTAAATTAGGAATTAGGAAGAGTAAATAATTGTTTTTCTAGAAAATTTCAAGCGTTTGGCGGTCCTGATGATATTTCAATAATATATTATTATTTATACCTACTAATATTATAAAGCTGAAGAGTTGGTTTGGTTGAACGTGCTAATCTCAGAAAGTGCTGGTTTCGATTAGAAAAAATCTTTTTTGTATATCCAGGAAGGCTATATAACATCACGCTATGATCAATAAAAGACACTTACAGAAGACCACAGCCAAATAACTACATACAGCGGTGTAGTTGTGTTCCTGTGTTTGAGTACAGGTTTCCAGCGCTCATTTAGGAATGCGTCTTGAAAGAAACGTATTCCTACCCCAGGGATACTCCATCTTAAAGCCCTGGTATAAAAAAATGGGTATGCATCACGCAAGTGATACCTCTGGTTTTGCAAGCTTCCATAGGCTACGGTAACTGCTTAACATCAGGCGGGCCGTATGCTTGTTTGCCACCATGGTAGTATAAAAAAACGTTTCGCATCACTTATGTACCTAGTTCTTTTTTGTTTTAGAGTAAAATATTTGTCTTATAAATAAACTGTTCAAATAAGTAACTTACATATACATCACGAATTTTAAAATAAATTTTAAGTAAATTTAAGTTTTTTATATTGCGTTTTCTCAACTAAAGTAAAAAAACCTTTGTTAGACACATTCAATCCATGACAAACGTAAAACAATATTATGGCCCTAGATTCTAAAGCAAAGTTATGCAACGCCATCTAGAACTAATGTTTTAAATTCTACTGGATATCCGTGGAAATTCTTAGGTTTTTTATCTGTATTTTGTCATTAGTATTTTGGCAACACCACATGACACTGTCAAATAAAGTGTCAAGTGTCAAGACCGCAGCATAGGAATACGACAGCTTCTCGTAAAAATTAAAATTGCGGAAGATTGTTTTGTTAACTATTTTAGCTAAAATTAAACTACTATAACTTTAACATGAAGCAATGTATAATTTTGTTAGTGACTCTATCTTTGTTCTTTAATGACTGTAAGTATAAAAAATAGACATATTCGTTTTATATTAGAAGAAATGGGTGTGGTTAACGATTTGAATAGGTAGTTCATTTTTATCGCCTACTATTTCATTGTGTACATATTGAATATATTGTATTTATAGCATATAAACATACTGTAGTATTGCATTTAGATGAGGTTCATAATCTTTGTCTTTTTACCAAAGAGTTGACTTCATAACATTAATGTTTTTCCTAATGTTTAGTTGTTATTTACCCCGGCTTTTAAAGGAAGGCAACCGACTAACAAAGACAAGAAAAGATCGAAGGCATAAAGTAAAACTAAGTAATTGTATTTTAATACAATTACTTAGTTTCTGCTGTATAGCTGTATAGTTTCACTTTATCCCTAAATCCTTTGCATACAGCAAGACTTTAAGAATTTGTGTGAAATATATTTTGTCCGTTGGTTTAGTCTAATTGTACACTGTTACCAAATTCCACAGAAATATGTAAAAGGTTTTCTTAAAAAACTAATCTTCATATAGTGGCCCCATGCAGCTAACTCAGTTTGCTGTGTGTACACTGTACATAGTAGTATTTTATTCAGTGTCTCCATGTCACAAGGAATGTCACACATAAAGGCCCACCTAATTCAATCAATCAATCAGCCTGTTCCAGTCCACTGCTGGACTTAAGCCTCTCCTAATTCACACCACAACACCTGGTCTTTTGCCCTCCGCATCCAGTCTACCCTAGCAATCTTAAGTTCCATCTGGCTGGAAACTAACAACTTGATAAAAAATACTTTTTTATTTCTAGGCTTAGCAATATGGTGTTATCAGTGTACTGCAGCTACACCAGGGTGTATGGACCCGTTTAACTGGCGAGGAGTAGGATACCTTGGCAACCCATGTCCTGATGCAGAAGATATATGTGTCAAACTGATTGAGACAAAAGGAGGTAACAATTTCAAGTATCTGCATGATTAGCACCTCAACCCATAAACGTCTCACTGCAGGGCACGAGTCTCCTCCATACATTTGGAGGGATTCTTATGATACCCTCGGGATAGAACGGGGTGGTGACATTTGTATTTTTAATCTGTCACCACTTGATATTATATAAACATGATACTTTAGTCACTACTGTAAGAAGTATTTTTATTTCCTTAAAAAGATGGTCACACTACATATTAAACCCTATCTCCTAGGGGTGTCACAAGACTATTTACAGAAACCTGGGTTCATAAGCTATAATCCGTGATCAGGTTGATTTTCAATTCATCATTTCAATTGTGACACAAAAAGAGTCATACAAGAAATATCAGTCTTAATGAGTCTCTGCAAAGTTCTACTAACTATAACGGCTATAAAACTGGGGCATACTCCCAGAAAAAATGATATTTTAAAACATAATTTCTCAATAAAATTAGAATAACGTAATTAAAGACTTCTAAATAAAAAAACTGCATTGTTTTTCAGCCCAAACAGTTATAACAAGAGATTGCTTGAGTAACTTCAGAGCATTCCGGACTGATATACCAGCTGACACTTACGAAGGTTGTCGCCCAGCTGCTAGAGATGTGAATCTAGCCAACTATGTTAATAACACTATCAAAGAACTTGATATTAAGAGGTAAATACTAACTATACTAATATTATAAATGTGAAAGTTTGGATGCATATATGGATGGTTACCCAATCACACAGAATTTAGCATAGAGTTAGTCTAAAAATGCAAATATCTTTCTATCCCGGTATACACAAGCTAAAGCTAGTTACAACCAGTCCTGTTGACGCGCGTTTGCATGTGGACGGAATGTATGAGTCTCAAGTATCTCACGATCACACGAGTGGATCTGGACAGGGTCTTAGTCATAAATAATGATTGGCGATGCCATTGATTGGCAGTTTATAAGGGTGCCAATTAATGGCATCTAACTATATATATAACTTCTTTCTTCTGACTGTGTGAGCTTATAACCAGCTTTAACAGTGCCAACCTATTTTATCTTCTTTCATTTAGTCTTTTGTGTTGTTTTATTGTAAAAATGGCAAAATGAGGGCAGGCCTCCCAACAATGTGGACCGACAACCTACTAAAGGTAGCGGACAGACAATGGACAATCAGCTAAGAAGAGTAAATGCTGTAAAAATGCTTGGGAGAGGTCTATGTCCATCAGTGGAACTCTTTCCGCCAAGATGATCATAGCAAAAATTGATTAATATGGAATTAATAATTTACTTTAAAGGTACGATTATTTATACTTGTATTTACTTAATTTCAGAGACTGGTATGATCAGACAACATGGTGTTTCTGTTTCCTTGACCACCGCTGTAATGCCGCGTCAAGCTTATCAACTACAATGGCATTACTAATCCCATCATGTTTGGTACTTGTATATATGAATAAGTTCTTTTGATGTCCATTCATCCACAAGGTACATTTTGACAAAAATATCTGAGTAATATGTTTAATGAATAGTAACTATTGCAATTTGTCCTTTTTTTCGCCACTGTCGGCTATAGGCGACAAATAAAATTGTCGTAACTTTAAGTATTTTAGACGTCACTTACTGACAATGCCATTTATGTATGTCATATAATATATAGATAATATTTCTATATGCATACGGCCCTCCATATAGTAAGCAAGTTTTGTGTTATGGGTAACCATGGGATAAGGAATACGTTATTTAAAAAACAGTTGTACTAACGCACCAGAACACAACTACACGACTTTATGTAGTTATATGGCTGTAGTCTTCTGTAAGTAGAGTTCTCGCTTACCTCTTTTTGATATATTCTTTCGTTTGTCGGCTATACTCGACAGTGGTGTTTAAAAAGTTAATAAGGCTAAATCATAGATTGTACAGCTTTAGTATTGTATAATGTCTGTCATTTTAAACCTTAAGGCTGTGCTATGATGACCTTATAGCAATTTATTTCGATCAATGACAACATTTATGCTAGGAAATAAAGATGACATTTTACTTATAAGATATAATAGATATTAGATTTTTTTATATATAGGTTATACTTATCTCTACCAGTTAAAAAAATCGTCCTCTGTCCTATTTATATGCACAGGTATGCATTTTTTTATATTTATACAACTTTTTATACACCAAGTGAAGCTTTATTATCATTATACTTGTAATAAATGTCTAATTTTAAATGTGCCTGTTATAAAATCATACTTATACTAGTGGACCTGGCAGACGTCGTCCTGCCGGAAAAAGCTGAAATACCGACAGCAGCGCCACCTACCGGGTCCAATTGTGAATCTAAACCATCCAGGGCCCTACCCGAACACACACACAAAATTTCATCAAAATCGGTCCACCCGTCTAGGAGGAGTTCAGTCACATACACACGCACACAAGAAATATATATATTAAGATATTATGTAATTGTTAACAAAATCAGATGCACATATAAATTGCAAATCTACTGACGGATTTATAAACTGCATTAAAGTAGAGTTGGACTTTTCAACTATCGATACTTTCAACTGTCCATACATACATTTGATAGACAGTTGAAAGTATCGATAATTAAACTGACTCCGCCCACCTCTGTGGTTTGTTGTCTGTGGTTTACACAGAGGTGGGCGGAGTCAGTTTTACACTGCATGGTTCATCATCTCAGCCGAAAAACGTCAGCCTCCCTTAAAGATTTCTACCGCGTTCGGTCGTGAACTGACCTTATTCACCGGCTTTACCAGGTCATCGATCCATCTTGTTGGATGCATGCCCACTCTGCGTCTTCTAGTTCGTGGTCGCCACTCCAGAACCTTTCTGCCCAAACGGCCGTCAGTTCACGACCGGGCTTCCCAATGGGCCCGGGCTTCCCAATAACTCGAACACGAACTAGAAGACGCAGAGTGGGCATGCCTCCAACAAGATGGATCGATGACCTGGTAAAGTTTATAAAAACAGTAGATCTTAGGTATATGTTTTTCTGTACTAGACTATTAAGTATTAAATGGAAATCAGCTTATTTTTTAATTAAAACAAAGTAGGTACCTACCAATAATATTGGTTGTGCGTCAAGACTTAAATTTTGGGAGTTTATTTTAATGTACGATCGGCTAAGTTGGCTTTCGACTACCCATAGAGTGTTTATTTATTTATTAAACACAACTTGGTATACATACCCACGCACAGTAAAATCATGAAATATGCAATTTTGTCTGTTAAGGCGCTGATAACGGATAATAAATAGCCTAAAAAGATTTTTTAGCAAAATAAGTTTCAATGATCACAATAAAAATCATATGTTTTTTATTGTGATCACCAAAACAATTGGATACAGAATTGAGAAATTTTGTATTTACTTACTAAGTAGTAAGTGTTAGCTGATAATATCACGTTTAAAAATATTGCTGTTTTATATTTTCAACTATGCCGGTAATTATGAAGGTCATTGGCAGTATCAGCGCCTTAGGACAAAATCGCCAGATTAAAACGTTAAGAGTGCCAAATTGGCCGATCGTACAAATACGTATTAAGTATAAAATGTTGAGGGGGGATAAGTAGGTAAAATATAAATATTAATACGAATATCACGAATGAACTAATCCGTCCAGTTGATAGTGAATTCTTAGTTTATAAGTTTTATTTTAAAAGTGTATGTTTAAACGATGTTCTGTAATTAAAGACTAGTTATGTACTATCGAACAAAGTTGGCGCTCGATCACTCATTATATTTTATATATGTATATTTAATTAAGATGTAATAACCAAAATTGCACACTTGCAAAATTGCAGCGTGAAATTACACAATATTTTATAATTATAAAACTCAAAATTACTTAAGTAATTTTGACTGTTACGGTCAAAATCGCTTGGCTAAAATGTTGAGTGATCGACCGCCAACCTAGCTAATAGTACATTATGTAGGTACTATATATTATACATTCCTTGTTTTGTATTGCGTCCATTTTTTTATTTGAGGTAATGATATACCTACTTACATATTAGATACTCTACTGGAATTTTATTCAAATACAGGATTTACTATTAAATAAAGTTTTTTTGAGTATAAAAGGAGTATTATTATTATAGTATGACCATTAGTGCTGTGCACTCCCTGAGGTATGCGCGCGGTGAGACGGGGGGGTTAGAATCGGCTGCTGCGCTGTCAGTGCGCCGTCAACGCTTGTGACGGCAGGTAGTGTTATTTGTATCGGACTGTCTATGTCAGACGCACACGAGATAAATATTCAAAGATGGGTCGTGCGTTATCTCGTGATATGAAGACTGTCATTTTTAAGGTGGCTGAATATTTTAAGAAAAGAAAAGCAGACAAAGAAAGCTTTGAATTTAAAAATGACGTGAATATTGCTAAAATCGTTGCGGAGGCTACGGGATACAGCAAAAGAACCGTACATAATGTGATTTCTGCGGGTTATTTATCAATTGAAAATTCAAGCCAATTAAAATTTCAATCGCCAAAAAAACCAAAAGTTCTAAAGAAAAAACACGTTGTGGATGATTTTGACCTTGGAGTTATCAGAAGAAAAATTCATCAGTTTTACGAAGTTGAAAAAAAAATACCAAGTGTCCGTAAGTTACTATCAAGTTTGAGACAGGATGGCATATTAACCAATTCGGTTTTCGGTCGGGCTTATCAACGGAAAGTGCTATACTGTGTCTTAAGCATGCCGTCAATTACTATACAAAGCGCAAAACATCTGTGTATTGCTGCTTTCTCGATCTTTCTAAGGCGTTCGATTTAGTATCGTACGACACCCTATGGAAGAAGTTGATAAAATGTGAGTTGCCAGCTCCGATAATAAATATTTTGAAATATTGGTATGGGAACACAGTTAATAGTGTGCGTTGGGCGGGCACATTGTCGCAGCCGTATGGGTTGGAATGCGGGGTGAGGCAAGGGGGTTTGACGTCACCGACGCTTTTCAACCTTTACATAAATGAGCTGATCGGTGAGCTCAGTAGCGCCAGAGTCGGATGTCATATCGATGACATTTGTATAAATAATATCAGTTATGCAGATGACATGGCGCTACTGAGTGCATCGCCATGTGGCCTGCAAAAGCTCGTTAACATATGTGGGAAGTATGCTGAAAGCCATGGCCTGATATACAATGTCAACAAAAGCGAGATCATGGTTTTTGAGGCGGGTGGTAGGAGTACCAGGGATATGCCGCAGGTACTCTTGAATGGACAAGCTCTAAAAAGAGTATTTAAATTTAAATATTTGGGGCATATTTTGAATCCTGGCCTCAAAGATGATGAAGACGTGGAAAGGGAACGGAGGGCGTTGTCGGTGAGAGCGAACATGCTGGCTCGCAGGTTTGCACATTGCTCCGTAAATGTTAAAATCACACTCTTTAGAGCCTACTGCACATCTTTTTATACTTGCAGCCTGTGGGCTAGATATACTCGAAAAGCTTACGACTCCCTCCGTATACAATACAACAATGCATTTAGAATGCTGTTGGGGCTACCCCGCTTTTGTAGTGCATCCGGGGCCCCAATTCCGCTAATAATATTAACGCTGAGACTCAATTACGAATCTACAACGATTGAAACGAATTTGGTATTCTGCAAAAACTTGTATGGAAGGTCAATGGGGTCGTATTGGAATTGAAACTCTCTCGTCACTTGAATGGTTACATGTGTTGCCTTTTATATTCTACTAACTCATTAGTGCTGCCATTCAAAATCTACCAGAAGACTGAATGATTAAACGAACTATAGTTTTGTTTAAAATAAACGTTTTATTTATTTTCTTTTATTTAATTATGAATTATATCGTCCGCAATGAAGCGCTATGTCACTTAAACACGACTTTTGTAAATACGGTGGCCGCATCATGGCTGTGTTACGCAATTGTCTATGACAAAGACAATTATTAAAAATGTTAGGGTGGTTGAGTGCCTCAGCAACTTGCCGTATGGCCCGAGAGACATTGTGAAGATACTCTGGCCAACCAGAGTCTGGTATGATCCCGTGGCATAGAATCAATAGAATAAGAGCCAATAAGTATGTGCACTACGCTTACCACAAACATTTAACACTATCGTAACGTATTCGTATCAAGACTACTACACGAATACTTATTTAATACTATTTTAATGAGAAGATGAATATAATGTAGAAAAAATGGAGTATTATATAATACCCCCTGGGAAGATGGAGGTAAGCAACATTGATTAGTAAGTTGATATATTATATTACCTACTCACTGCATAATATAGTCCTAAGACCTTATTGTACATGCACAAGAAATCCACAAACTACAAAAACTATGCACAATATTATCACCACTACTAAGTGATATAATAATATTATAATGTTACCAAGACGGTACCCATTCATGTGTGTATTGTTATTGTTATACCTACCTTGACAACTCTTGCATATTTTTAAGTAATTATAAGAAAAGTTTATTATAATGCGCCTACCTACCTATAGAATATAATTTTTTTCTTGTTTCTACAGGTGATGAAGACTGGAATACTCCGGGTAACAGCAAGGATAAAGGACCTCTGTTGCAAATGATGTGTTTTATCATATCACCAAAGCCCAAATCAGTACTACAACTACAGTACAATCACAAAGTCACTGCTATAACTTGTCATGGTCCCTTCAATAAACACATCAGAGCGACCATCTAGAAGTTACAGACATTCCTTTCTGCAAAGCTTGTACGAGTGAAAAAAACATGGAAGTCTACATTACTACTCTTGAGTGTGAATAACAGACTGCTATACCATGTCATTATTGTTGATTGAAATGTTAATTATTATTAATTAGTACCTACCTAGTAAAATGTAAATGTATACTTTATAAATAAATATTTTTTTCAATTTTCATGTGGTTGCAACTTATTACCTTACAATAATTAAAATATGTAGATAGGTAAGTAGAAAACTATGAGATTATTATTTTTGTTACAATATTTATTAAGTAGGTATATATTAAGTTATAATATCTGCAGTGGGCGGCCTTAGGGCTAAAATAAAAATATTAATAACTAGTGGCCTGTTCTGGCATCACATGAGTAATTTATTTAATTAGATAGATAGTTCATTTAATGACTTAAAACATTCAAGTAAAATATACATAATATGTATATAAAAGTAAAATATAGTACCACTTCATAGCACTGATATTCATGAAACTATGACATAATATCTGCAGGGGTGGTCAGTTCGTTCCCCATCCAATCCCATGTTAGGGATGAACCTATGTTATGGCTTGGTCGGGGTACCTATAGACCCTACAACTCTCTGCAGCTGTAAAAGACTTAGGTGCTAGATTACATTAGTAGGTTTTAAACGTAACTAGGTACTGAGTCGTCAAACTAGGCGCGCCTATCATATGTGGACTAGTTTGTTTATTATAAGTAAATTAATCAAAGCACTAGATAAGTGTGTTATGCCACATCTTGTGAATATGTATGAAAGTGAGGTTAATGTCAAGTGTAGATGATTGTATGGATTGTGGGCTTTATTTGGATGAAATAAAATAAATTAATGTGGAGCGGGCAATCAAAATTAAATAGGTGTAGGTATCAATAAATTATGATATCAATAAATTTATATATAGATAAAAAGTAGCTACCTACATGATAATTGATGATTTCTGAGTAACTATACTTAGTTTTGTTCTTGAAGCCATGTTTTTAGTTTTATTTTGCACTTGCACTGTTGGTTGTTTAAGTGGTAAATAATATAATGTAGATTTCATATAGGAGACAACTCAAAAATTGTTTAAGTATAGTGTAGTTTGGTGGGTAAATAGGTACATTACAAACCTATCTGCACAACTGTTTCTTACATATATTATAGGTACTCTTGTCAAATGTTAGATTTGAATGCTTTGTAAGATGTAAAGTTGTCAGGACTGGTAGGTACCTATGTCTGTGTAAAGTTAGTTCATAACAATACATTTAGTAGAACTCTTTGTGCTCTCTCCAAAGGCAGGAAGAGAGTATTCCCTTCACTACCCCAAGAGGTTATGCCGTTGTAGTTGTCAGGGATTCCTGTTTTTTTTCTAATACAATTTCTCAATGAATAACAATGGAACATTATATTACTTAGTAAAAAACAATTGAAAAAGTAGTTTTTGAGTTAAGTACCTAACTCATTAGGTACATACAAACCTAAAAGTACTTAAATTCTTTCCAAAAATTATTTAAGTAAGAAAGATAAGCATTTAATCGATCAAATGTTTGAAAAATGATGTCTTTAAGTCAATGTCCCTTTGTAAAATCGTAACAATACGTATTGTTGCACGATCGTACTTCAATTGTAAAATTGAAATGTCAAACAAACGTCAAATAAGAGCAGAATACCGATATTGCACACAACTGTGACACGATTGAAGAGTAGAATAGCAAATATTCCGGTGGCAGTTTAATGAAGCGTCAATAGAAAACCATTGGTCCTAAATTATTAGCAGAATACCAAAACATGTTTAAAACTGCTATTGAGATTCAATTTATATTCAATTAAATTAGCAGAATTGGGGCCCGGGATGTTTGCCGAGTCGCGAGTCGACTGCTTTTATACTACTATGCGCAAACGATGTGCATCCCTGGTGCGCAGGGTGCGGGATGGTTCCAACAGCGTTCTGGCCATGATTGCTGAGAGGCTGGATTGTAGGTACATTGGTCATTGCTGTGCCATTTCTCACGGACTAGTGAGGCGGTGATGACAGTGTGCCTACACACCGAAATGTAAACTATTTAATTTATATTGTATGTCTTTACTAACATAGGTTAAGATATATGTATTACTAACAACAATGAGTACTGGTCACTTGAAATAAAAATTATTATTATTATTTCCTTTATTCATTTTTTAACACATAATTTACATTTTTAAATATATAAAATACAATTATAAAAAACCTATACATTTAAAAATATAAAAAACAGTTCTCCACCGGTATCGGGAACAAAGTCCAAGCTACCGGCGGTTAGGGCTCCAGAGACAGGAACCTCCTCACAATACGTGCCGTATCGAGGAGCACTGCCTTCTGCATCAGGCCCTTGATCCATCCACCTAGCGCGAGCCTCTTGAGGTGTTGTTCGAGGCTCTTGGCTATTAAACCATTAACGGTTACGACTATCGGCACAATGACAGCGGAGTCCACATCCCACATGTCGACAATCTCGCGGGCCAAGTCAAGATATTTTATCTGTTTATCTTTCTCAGCCTTCACGAGATTCTCGTCATGGGGGATGGTGACATCAACTATCATTGCAAGGCGCTTTGATCGGTCCACCACCACAATATCAGGCTTGTTGGCTATAACAGTCCTGTCAGTGATGATGGACCGATCCCAGTACAGTGTAACACAGTGATTTTCGAGAACTGGCTCAGGGACATACCTATAGTACGGCACCTCGACGTCCACTAGATGGTATCGCAAAGCAAGTTGCTGATGGATTATCCTGGCCACTTGGTTATGTCTGTGCAAGTACTCGCCGTTAGCAAGACGCGAACAACCGGAAATAATATGCCTAAGGGACTCACCTGGTCGGTGACATGCCCGGCATATGTCGACCGTGCCGTCCCTCAAGATATATTTCCGGTAGTTGTTCGTCTTAATAACTTCATCAGCAATTGCGCAGACAAACCCTTCGGTTTCTCCAAAAAGATCACCAAAGCGTAGCCAGGCCACAGACGCTACGAGATCTACATCAGGCCCATGTAGGGCCCGGTAGAACCGCCCGTGGAGCTCCTTGCTCTGCCATACCCCCCTACGATCGTCAGTACTAAGTACCACAGGCCTGCGCCAGTTCTCTTTAGCCAGCGCAAGCGGGGTAAGTCCGGTGTCCACTGCCACAACATCTCCATGCACACCCCCACTCATCTTGAGAAAATATTCTCTAAGATTGTACACCTCGCGATTGTGGAGGGTCTTGGCATTTAATAAGCCTCGACCCCCACACTTCCGCGGGATGTACAACCTCATGACAGATGAGCGTGGGTGGTGCATTCGGTATGCTGTCAGCAGTGTACGAACTCTTCTGTCCAGGGTATCCAATTCTGTCTGAGTCCACTTGAGTATGCCAAAGGAGTACATCAAAAGTGGCATGACCCAACCATTGCAGGCGCGCACCTTGTTGCCACCTGATAAAAGACTATTAAGGACTTTTTTCAGTCGGCCAAAGAAACGCTCCTGCACTGATTGTTTCATGTCCACCTCTTTGATCCCTAAAGCCTGAGACATACCCAAGTACTTATAGGTGTCAGTCGCGAGAAGTGATCTGAGGTGAATGGAATCGGAGAGTTGTAATCCCTCAGATTCCATTAACCCGCCTCGCTTTACATGCATGACTGCACATTTGTCCACACCGAAATCCATTCTGATAGACTTACTAAACTTTTCAGTTAACTTTAGTAAATCTTTCAGATGGGAGTCAGTTGGCGCAAATAACTTCAGATCATCCATGTAAAGGAGGTGGGATATTACCTGACCACCTCTTCGCAACTTGTAGCCTAGCCCTGAACCCTCCAGCAGAGTGCTAAGAGGGTTCAGTGCTAAGCAAAACCATAGAGGGCTCAGACTGTCACCCTGGAAGATGCCCCGCTTAATCTCTATCGGTTCACCGATTCCCTGGGAACGCCGACACCCTGGATAGCCAAGAACCGTTCTCCATTGCCGCATAGCAGCCTAATATTACAGTGTGGCGGAAAAAATATCTTACACAAATCAGAAATTACAGAACGGAAAACCGAAACATATATTTTCTTGATGAAACATACATCAACGCCAGTCACCATGCCAGCAAATGTTGGCAATCATCGTCAGAACCCGGTATTCATGCTGATATTGGGAAAGGACGGCGACTAGTAATACTCCACGCTGGGTGTCGAAATGGCTTAGTGGATGATACATTGACTATATTCAAATCCGATGCTAGAACCGGTGACTATCATGGAGATATGAGCGGACCTACTTTTTATAAGTGGGTAGATGAAAAGTTAAAAGATAAGTTGCTGCCGAATTCTGTGGTTGTAATGGACAACGCGTCTTACCACAGCGTTCAGATTGAGAGGAAACCAACTATATCAAGCCTCAAAAGTGAAATGCAGAACTGGTTGCTACGCCATAATGTAGAATTTTCAGGAACCATGTCAAAGGCTCAACTGCTACTTCTTATCAAAAATACACAAAAAGAACCCGTGTATAGAATTGACGAACTCCTGAAAGCCAGTGGACACACTGTTCTGCGTTTACCTCCGTACCATCCAGATTTAAATCCAATCGAGTTGGTCTGGGCTGATATTAAAAACAACATAGCCCAAAACTATATTAATTCTTCTCTAGACGAAAAGATAATCTTATTGGATAAATTGTTTTCGGAATTCACGGCGGAAAAATGGCAGAAATGCGACGATCATGTCCAGAAAAATGAAAATGATTACTGGAGTCGCGATAGTAGGTTCGATAATGTTATCGATTCATTCATAATAAATTTGCAAGACTCTGATTCAAGTTCCGGTGGCGAAGAGGAAGATGAAGATGATGACGAAATGGAAGATGAAGTTGAAACAGAATCTATGTCAGAATAACTTTCGTTAGAATATATAATTGTTTGTAAATATAAAAAATGTTTAATAAAACAAGTCCTGTTGTGAATTATAACTTTCAATTCTTATTTATCACCTGCATATTTTTAATAAAATATGAGTATATTTGGGTTACATTTTAATCAACAAAGTAAGTATATATTACAGATAGATAGCCTCCGACCAACGCAACGTCCCGCCACAAGTCTTGCCTTAGAAATGCAAACTGATATCGTAAGATCTGTCCGACATGTATCGACCTCATGTGAACTCATGCACTTTTTTCTTCGCCCCCCACCTCGCCGTGCATACCTCAGGGAGTGCACAGCACTAATGGCCACACTATAACCTCTCACATTGACTTATATTATACTGAGTAATAAGAAGTACAATCCCAAATTCGTGTCATGATATTCGAATGCCTACCATAAACTGAATGACATTCTGTTTATGACATTCTGTTTATGGTAAAGAAAGTATTAAATGTCCCGAAAAAAGAAAGGGTTTATTTTTCATTACTGATAGATGCCAATAAGCTCGGCCATTGGACTATGTTAGCTGGCGAACCTTGGCGTAATCTATCGTTTAACGTATCCTACGCTTATCTGAAAATATGCTTTACTCGACATATTGCTACGGATACGTTTCGGTATGTTCCTAAAAATACATCTTTTAGGGACACCCGTAGGTATCGGTAATTTATAAAAACACAAATTGCAATTGTGTAAGAATGAGGCTAGTGACCAACATGAACATTTTAAGAAGAACGTTTGCGTCTAATTCCCACATTTCGTATACGGATAAGCGAGGTGGTGTTTCTTCTATAAGCTTCAACATCTTCTTCGCTTTTTCTCTTAGACGTCCTAAAACGAAAGAAAAATTATTTTTTCTTTCGTTTTAGGACGTGTTAAATGTTTATACATTTTATACAACTCCATGAGCATCCGGTTTTAAGCCTTTGGGGTTCTTCCGTCGTGGAGGATAGAAGATATTATGACACTTTTTTTTTTTTTATTTTTTTTTTAAAGACAACTCCCGCACTAGAGAACAAGCTCTGTGTCGCGGGGGACTTTACAAACATACAATTAACGGACACAAATTACACCCAGACTCAGAACAATACTTTGTGGGTCACACAAAGTTTTGTCCTATGTAGGAATCGAACCCACAACCTCGTGCACAGCAGGCGCATACTGCGGCCACTGGACCACCGAGGCAGTCTGACACTTAGACCAATGTACCCCATAGTCGAATTAAATAATATGCATAGTTTCTCATGTAGAGTATCTACAATTTTTACAGTTTTTTTTTTGTTTTTTAATGATAACTCCCGCACTAGAGAACAAGCTCTGTGTCGCGGGGGACTTTACAAACATACAATTAACGGACACAAATTACACCCAGACTCAGAACAACTCTTTGTGGGTCACACAAAGTTTTTGTCCTGTGTGGGAATCGAACCCACAACCTCGTACACAGCAGGCGCATACTGCGACCACTGGACCACCAAGGCAGTCGAGGTTTACTTTCCCATTTTAAGAAAAAGTCAGAAAGAAAAAATATACGCATCCTGGTAATAACCCACCGTCTTCAGTCGGAGCTCTTGACTGATTTGTCAGCTGTCCAAACGGCCAAATTGATTTCCTTTTAGCTATCTAATGTCTATACTATTAATTTTACAGGTACATGTTCGAAGAGTACCTAGGTACAGTCTGCACAGATTCTTTCCCGAATTAAACGTCAAGTTTACAGTGAGAACTTGACATTTAGAAGCGAATATTGTCATCCTTATTTTTTTCTGCTAAGCGTCTATTCAAAAACCTACTTTCTATTTTTAAAATGTATCTAGATATTATTTACCATCGAAATGCAGAGACATAATAGTGATGGCCAGACGCTTTGTTCCTTTCACCTCTCTGAGAAATATTTCACAGCGGATAACTAGAATCAGGGCAACTAGTATGTCGATTAGTGTAAAAACTGCTGGTGTCAAGCTATCGGCGAGGTCTACCGTCTGTAAATGAAAATTTTAATCAGGTACAAGCTGACTTACTTAGCCATTGTTTTAAAATTGGTATAGGTACACCCACAGAAATAGATCCTGATCTATTTCTGTGGGTACAGTATGTACACCTAAGTATGTATCTATGAATAAATATTAGAGGTTTTACTTACTTCGTTTTGTGCGGCAAACAGAACAAATTCGAATGTTAGTATACTCGATGCAACCAGCTTGCAGCAAAATACAAAAATCTACAAATATAGATACAATAGGTAAGTAATTAGGTTAACTCTTTAAAATCTGTAAAAGCTTGTTCAGCTGCGGACTCAAAGCTGCGGATTGATTGATTGGTTGAGAGTGATATCTATAGAGGAGAGTTGCTCATCAATGTGGACTGAATAACTGCCTAAGGATGTTGCAGTCTATTGGTTGGAAGGTAAGTACAGCACACACGTCTGAAAGGGCGGGGTCGATCATGGGACGAAAAATTGTATGATCCCAGATGATCATACAATTTTTCGTCCCATGATCGACCCCGCCACGCAGTGGTAAATGGTGAAACCACATAAGCCACTGAACCGACCGTGCAGTCAAAAAGGAATTAGCCAAGTAGGTAGTTCACACTAGCGATGGGAAACAGGGCTCTGTAGTGTAGCGTAGCGAGGCAAGCACCCAACCAGTTCGCCATTCGTTTAATGAATATCTAGTACCTACTAAATAACCCCAATACGCGTTGAGTAACACCCCTGATGTTGCAAACGTCCATAGGCTACGGTAACTGCTTACCATCAGGCGGGCCGTATGCTTGTTTGCCATCTTGGTAGTATAAAAAAAAGGTGATAGGTGCTCCATTTGATTATACTTACTTGAAATCTATAAATACCCCGAAACATTGCAAATCCATTTAAAATTTCTTTTAAATACACATCTGTTTCGCTTGACGTGAAGTTGTGTGTTTCAGCAGCCAGTTGTCTTATGAACTTCTTTGTGGGAAACAATGTTTTAACAGAATTCTTTGAAGGTGTAACATATTGAGTCTTCGCTTTGTTTATATAATTAAACAATATACTGTTCATAAATCGAGTGCGCAAGAAGA
Organism: Trisateles emortualis; assembly: GCA_947095525.1. Classification (NCBI taxonomy): domain Eukaryota; kingdom Metazoa; phylum Arthropoda; class Insecta; order Lepidoptera; family Erebidae; genus Trisateles; species Trisateles emortualis. The sequence continues at coordinate 6,655,956 of OX352736.1, read as the reverse complement.
AATATATAAAAATATTGGAACAAGAAATTATTTCTATGACCAAATTTATTTGGGTGTAAACGATTACAAACAGTGCTAAGATGGAAATATTTTGTTTTGTACTTGCAGCTATCAACAACACACTGAAGATGACCATTACGCATGTAATAGAAAACACGTTTCCTTTATACATCATTGCATTTATCGTTTTATTGTGATCTATCTTCATACACCTATCGATTTGTTGGAGTTTGACGAAAAATTTTGCATTTTCAGTGCCATAGAAAAATCGAACGTGAATTACGTTGCATATAAATGTAAACGTCTGTAATACTGTGACCCAAGTGCTCAAGATATATATTGTAGAGTTATTTACAAGTATCAAATTATGTTTTCGTATTGTTACATAGTCTAATATTAAGATACTGAATATGCTGAGGATAGTGTGGATTTTTTGTATGAACGATGGGCACGTCACAAATCTGTCTTTTACATTCACTCGACAAGATGCTAAAATTAACTGTAATCTATACATAGGTCTGATAGAATTAATGAATTCTTCATCAAGAATATCTTTGGATAGATATTCAATTTTTTGTTTCTTTTGTAAAATTTTCATTGTGTTATTTTTTTAAATTTATTATCTTGCGATCGGCTAAATAAAAGCTGGAGATGCTTTAAGAGAGTTGTTGACGAGTAATGACTTATTCTCCAGCGAGGGATACGTCTCTTGTGCTTGTAAATCTGTTACTTATGTAAGAAGTTACCAAGCATAGTTGGAGATCGAGATTTATTTAGATACCTATCTATTATATTTGAACGATAATTATTTTATTTATTCCTAGTTTAAAGTAAAGCGAACTGTAGTAATACAATGGTATAACTGGCGGTGATGGCGAGTAGATGTAGAGGCAATCGAGTTCCTAATGTGTATATATTGTAGATTGTCACACTACTTCTTCCATCGACTAGTAATATAACTTGCTTAGCACGGTGCCGGGAACTGCCTGTGAATAAAAAAAGTGATTAAGCTATTACCTTCTGCTTCTACTCGTAGTATAGCAAACTGAAGGATGACCTTGCCTAGGCCTTAGGCTTGTATTTGCAGCGACCTTTTGATCTAGGGAAGAAGAAAGCGGAAAGGAGGCTAAGGCTTTTGTAGCTGCTTCGCTCCTTCTAAGATTTTCCAAGTGTTCCTCGGAAAGTATGTACCTAACTACCTAAGAAATCCGGGTTTACCAGTTAACCTATTTATTTTATACTTCTGAGGATGAACAAATATCTACCAACTACTACGATCCACCTGATGGTAAACAGTTGCCTATTTAGTTAGCCTATCGACGCTTGCAATATCCTGAAGTGAAGCATCACGCACGGGTTGGCAACACAGTGCGTGATGCTTCTTCAAAAAAATAAACAAGTTTTTGGAGTACCTACCTATCCTATCTAGATAGGAGAACGATTCACCAAAAGGCATCACTAAAATGAGCTTTGGAGATCGGTATCTACTTACTTATGTAATAACTACATTACTGTGGGTAGTTATTTTGTTGTGATTTTATAATATTTAGAGATACAAACAAGTAAAACTACCCGATTTTTATTATTAGATAGCTAATTTGAAAACCTTTTAATAGGCTTCGAATTTCTTGTGAGTAAGTGGTTCATTAAACGGAAATACATTAATGGAAGCGATAAATAAACCCAAATATTATCCTTTTGACTATTTAATCGTTGCTTTCAAACAAAGGAGTATTAACAACCCATACCTATAATTATATCACGATTAGGTATCCTCGGACAATATATCCAAAAATTAGCCTATTTTTGATCATTTTAAGATCATTGGATTCCCTCCTTGCCATGTAAATGTGGGCATAGGTATCCTCTCCTCTATTAATAAAGCTGAAAGTGTTTAGACCTTCATTCACTTTCGCTGGCCTAATGCAAGTTGGTGTATTAGACATGCTTTTATAATGTCTTAAAAGATATGTGGGTTTTCTCACTGTGTTTTCTTCAGCGCTACAAACTTAAGAGACTAGTAGAGTATTATATGGAGATAATTACCATTGGTTGGTACTGCCAAGATGGCGATACAAAGTTTTCTTGATCTTTCTAGTTTTGATGATAGGGCTTGGGCTTTCAAGCACAGTAATAGCATGATGATTCCCATTAATATCAGGATGGGAGCGATACTAATGATCAATGAGAAATCAACAGATTTCTGAAAACAAATTGGTACCTAGCTTATTAACATGTATTTGTCTACTTCATAAGTTATGATAATATCTAAGTATTTTGGGACAACTCATACACGGCCATCTGAATCCAAACTAGGTAAAGCACATACCAGACAACTAGTAAATATGGCACGTATATACGTATATTTCTAAACAAATGCATACATATTAAAGATAAATACTGACTGCCTCGGTGGTCCAGTGGTCGCAGTATGCGCCTGCAATGCACGAGGTTGTGTTTTCGATTCCCACACAGGACAAAACTTTGTGTGACCCACAAAGAATTGTTCTGAGTCTGGGTGTAATTTGTGTCCGTTAATTGTATGTTTGTAAAGTCCCCCGCGACACAGAGCTTATTCTCTAGTGCGGAAGTTGTGTTTTTAAAAAGATAAAAGATAAATTACATCCAAACACAAAACAAAGATCTGGACAGGACCCACGATTTCCAGTTAAGAGATAAAAGATGATAAGCGGCTATCGTAGCAAAATGCTTAAAATGCAAAGAGCAGCTCTTGCAAGTTACCACCACTAAAAAAAGAAGAACGCTGTTCTTGCACCCAGCAGTCCAGCTCTACATTTACAAGTTAAACTTCACCTTACAGAACACAGTAGGTACCTACTATTAATAAAGGTGAAGGGACCTACTTTCTCAGTTTGGGCTGCTCAATTTAAGCGAGATGTATAGCTTATAATTTAAATAAGTTTCGATAAAAGAGCACTCACAGAAGATACAATTATGGGACATTATAACTAAGTCTGTTTACTGTAGTATCTAGCTAGACGGTTGAAATCTTACCTGATTCTTCATTGAGCTCACAAAATTTTGCACAGTAATTAAGTTCCAGGCTAGCATTTGGCAGGTGAATGAAAATATCTGCGGGAAAAAAGGTTTACTTAGGCTACGGCTTGAAAATTTCTATCACTACCGTTTTTTTACAATTCTCTATAGAAGTCAGGTGCGAAGTAGGTTCTTAGAAAGCCCTTTGAGGAAAATAAGTAAATTGGAGGCATTGGGTTATCGTCTGTCGCCTAAGTATCTGCCCACTATGGCTAAAGTACTGGTTCAAGTTTGTGATACAAATCATATGCCATCTATGCCTACATCTGATTTACCCAAAAATAAAGGAATATTTTTCTTGACGAGTGAAGCATACAGCAAGAAACTTGCATCGTGTACACAAGTTTAACTTACCGAGAATTGGTAATGTTTTCTAAAATCCGACAAAGTATCTAATATACTATGCATTCCACATACTACATCATAAGATGGCTTGTCATCGGAGTAGTCCTCAGAATATGACATGGTGAAAACCTTTTCATTTTTGCTAAATGAGTTGTTTGCAAGTGGACTTTTCGGACTTCTTATTAAATTATTTAAGTAGTCTAGCCTTTTTATAATAAAACAGAGCATTGTATAAACTTGTGCAATTTCCATATAAATGCCCGCACTTGTCACTAATGTGAGGGTGGAAACATAGCAAATATTCCTCATAATTATTACATTGAACATAGTTAGCCATAAAATATATAAGGTACAAAAGATTCCAGTTATCGCCATTGAAGAAGTAGCAAGCAATTGGTTTGCTTGTTTCGTATTCTTCATATTAAGATACCGCTCTATCTTCTGCAATTTTACATACAACTGGCAAATATCATTGTTTCTGTGTAGATAATTTCGCACTATAATAATAATGCCGTTTGTTCCATTCATGAGAATGCCAAATAATAATGCAGAATCAATATATTTTGAGTCGTAGCTGTTTTTACAGCTGCCGTTTAGTATATAATCGATGATGCAAATGGTATTTACGATCCAGAGAACGACACTGTAGAAGAAGTACGAGGTTGGTGGCTCTGTTGGGTATCCATACTTGATGGTGACACGGAGCAATCCGAGGATACGTTGGATTAATAAAATCGGCCGAAAAATTTGAATGAAGTCACTATTTAACATGTCTGCTGGTAATGCTTCGATAATATTTTCTTTGTTCATGATTTTTATAAGTATTCGTAGCCTTCGTAGGTAAATAACGTATCAACACAACGATCAGTATCTACTGATGTGAATGCCTGAATGCTTTTTGTAAGTTGTCTCCTAGTAACTATCTATCAAATGAATACTTACCTAATCACACCCTGGGGAGAAATTTAAATCAATATTGTATCAAGGTAGACTGAAGGTTATTAGAAACTTACGAGTACTAGGCAAAGTGTAGTAGTTTGGGTACCTGAGTATTTTCCGTGACTATGTATGTATAAATAAATAAATATGTGTAAGTATATTTCATAGGTAGATATATTATTATGTCTTATCTTATCTGCACTTGCAGCCAGAGGACTTTCACCCTTTGGGATCTTATGTGCATACCCTTTCCGTTTTGCTCATCTTGCATCCTGATTCCGTGATATCTCTTGCAAGAGTAGGTACAAGTATATGTTTGAAGGGTTTGGGAATGCACCTGAAGTTTGAAGGCTCTACCTGGCACTATCCGCATATGTGCTCTGCTGCACTTGCACAGTTGGTTCGTTCAGCCCACCTCATCCATATCTTTTCCACATCATCTCAGACAAAATATATCCACTGCTGGACAAGGGCCTTTTACCACGTCTCTAGTTTGGACAGTCCTGCCAGTACATGCCTTGTTTCCTGGTGGCGGTCTGTATCAAAGATTGTTTGACGACCGTCAGTGTCGATGTTACGGCCACATATAGGCGTCTTTGAGGCTTCATTTTTGTGTGAATAGTCGTCTGCATAGAAGTAACAAGAGACCATTGACTTATTTCCATCTCAGTGTAAGATTGAAAAGAATTTTCATCACCAATGTTGGCTTGGTCGTAAATGCTCTTCACATGGTCATGTAGGCCATTCTTTGAATTATATTCTAGGTTTTTTTGCATGTGCCTACCTACTTACTTACCTAATTATTATTGTTAGATGATTATTAGAATAAAAGCATTCGTATAATTTAATTCTTCTTATTATGTAGACATAAAATTAAGGACTTTATCCGTATAATTTGTATAGATAATACAATGTCAAATAAATGTTCCCTAATGGATTATACAGTAAGTACCTATCTATTATATGTCACCTACATTATTTGCTGCTTATTTTTCCATTCATAATGTCATATTCATTCCAGGACTATGACATTAGCGCTGTATTACTTGGTACAAAGTAGACGTGATGTGATAGGTGTTAAAAACATACCCTTAAATAATGGCTGAAAAGATTTTACTAGACAAGTGTTTTGTGACCTGTTTTGCTCCTGTCCACATCATACAAGCTTTCCTAGGATCTTCTAGAAATAATTTGAAGAAGAACTTCGTTTCGTCAACAACGCCTGAACAAAAACTTTACACATTCATTTGGATCATTTGTTTTACTTTTTCATTTTGCAGCTTTGAGCTGCATTTCTACAAACAGTACTATGAAAAAGATATTATACTTTACGTTGCCCGCGCCATTGGAGCCCTAGTACAATACCTTTCGTATTTAACTAACATAATTCATATAAGGTTTTGTAAAACCGCTTTTTCGACTAGACTATATCTGACGATTCGAAAAATTGATACTCTCCTGCCGTTAAAAGAATATAAGAATTTAAAAGTTAATCACTTTTACTGGAATATATTTTTCTTGATATTAATCATAGGAACATTTGAATGTGGTTTTATTTACTACGTTTTAATGGCAGTAGAATACCCGATTTTAACTATTTTCTGGGCAATGGGTTTACTTGTTACTTACATAGAAATATTTCTGATTGGAAGCCTGATATATTACGTGACAATTCGTTTAAGATATCTAAATCAAATTATAAAATACAATCTTTCTCTCAAAAACCATGAAAGTTATAAAGGCACACCTTCGCCAGCGACAATAGGGAATCAAGATGTTATTATTTCTGCAGACGACACTGGCAATTTAAATTTAGATAATTTTATATCAAGTCTAAGAGAGATATTGATGTCGTACAAAATGATTACAGAAGTTTTTAGTTTTACTGTAAGTTGTGTGGTTTACTACATCATTCAGTGAGGGTACAAAGAATAGAATCACAAGTATCTAATGAATTTTCAGGTATTCAATATAGTTGCAACTATGTTTATTTGGGCCTTGATATTAATTGAAGCAATGGCTGAAGCATTATGCGGGGAGGTAAGTACCTACCTAGTTACTTTTTTATTATAACAAGCTTTTATTTAGCTTGCAATGTACATATGTTAGTTAGTTTGTATGTTGGGGGCAAATCTTGTAAGCTAGATTTGAAGTACTTCCCGGTGTTTGATAGAGCTGAAATTTGGTATAATGACGTAACTTCGGTGACAATGCAATAATATGGTACCGTGGAGCTGGTCTGATGATGCAATCGGAGGATGTCCATAAAAACTCTTAAACGAAACAAGATAGCCGTGTCGTGTTTGGGTCTTTTGGATTTATCTTGACGAGTACTAGGTATCTAAATTCGTAGGTGGGTGTTCAGGACGTGATGATGAAGTCGCAAGGTGGCTACGGCAACTCTTTAATGAAACAAGATAGGGTGTCGTGTTTGGGTGTTTTGGATTTATCTTGATGAGTATTAGGTATATTCCTAGATGGGTATTTAGGACGTGATGATGAAGTCGAAAGTTGGCTCTGATGAACTCTTTAATGAAACAAGATAGCCGCGTCGTTTTTGGATTTGTTGATATAGCTTCACGGCTAATATATTTTTATGTGGAGTTCAGTGTGTGATGATGATGTTCAAAGGTAGTCATAGAAACTTTTCAACGAAACAAGACAGCACTGTTGTGTTTGGGCTCTTATAAGAATATTTAATGCATAAACAATGTATTACGTAAATACACTATAAAGCTTATATTTAAAAAATATTTTTTTAAAATATAAACTTACTAGCTGTTGCCCGCGGCTCTGCCCGCGTGGATGTCGGTTATCGCTGTAAAAAGCCTATGTGTTATTCCAGGCCATAATCTCTGTCTGTGCCAAATTTCATCCAGATCCGTTCAGTAGTTTTTACGTGAAAGAGTAACAAACATCCATCCATCCATACTTACAAACTTTCGCGTTTATTATATTACTAGGAAGTAGGATATTTCGTAATAAGTATACGGGTAATTCAAAACATATGGGTGTTGTTAATAATGGTGTTGTAAGCTTTATACCTACTGTAATTTTAATTTAATGAAGCATCACGCAAATATCTAGATAGGTATCAGGCGTGTTAACTACTGTGTAGGTGCCTGACCAGTTTATTTTCCTACATAGGTACGAGTAACTACAGATAAACTTACAGAGTTGGAGTCTTTCTTAGGTGAAGCAAAGATTTTGATGGCAGGAAAATTTATTTTTGTGACATACATTAGGGCTCATTATGTACCTACATGCTATAATGTTAGCACTTAATAATTTTAACAAAAAAAAAACCGACTTCAGTACGGCAAGTTGTAAAATTTTCAGATATTTGTTTGTTACAATCGAATAAAATCGACTGAGCGTCGGGCTGAACACAGGTCAAGTAGGTATTAAAAGCAATATTTAATCTGTGCAATCCGCGCTCAATTCATTCACGTCATTATTTCTTATTAATAGTTGCTTAGCAACAATAACCGAAACTTATCTAATCACCATCAGTAAAATACTTATTATTGAAAAGTTCAGATGGCCATCTGTGGTCTTCTTCATCAGTTTTACTTCACCAAATTACACTTTCTGAATGCAAATGATTGATTAGTTGTTAAAAATATTGAAATTGCTATATGTGTGCCTATAACTTTTGAGGAGTTCCCTCAATTCCTCATGGATCCCATCATCGGAACTTTCTTGTGATGATAATGGGACCAAACTGGAAGTATGTCCAGTCAGACAAAAAAAGATTTTTTCAAATCGGTCCATAAATGACGGAGTTATGCGGTAACAAACATTAAAAAAAAATAAAAAAATACACACGAATTGATAACTTCCTCTTTTTGAAGTCGGTTAAAAAAAATCTATGATCATAAATAGAGCACTTATGGACAGTAAGTATTTATGGTAAATCAGCTTATGATAAATAAACTAACAAACAGATTTCCGTTAATTACAGTTCGGTTCCGAATTAGACGTCATGGTTACCAGTATCTGGATAGTTTATTACTTCACACTAATAACAGCGCTGGCTTACACTAGTGACATTTTCATACAAGAAGCGAAACAAACAAAGTTACTCTGTATTTATGTGATGTCGTATTCTTTTGAAGGTAAGTTAGATTATAAACGACATAATCCTGGCTAATATTTACTAAGCTTTTGCTTTGCACTGAATTTTATGCTCAAGAAACAAGGTTAACTTCCCTTGGTAATGCACCTTCTGCTTAGAGCATAGGAGGTTATATATAAATACTAGCTGTCGCCCGCGGCTCCGCCCGCGTGGATGTCGGTTATCGCTGTAAAAAGTAGCCTGTGTTATTCCAGACCATAGTCTATCTGTGTGCCAAATTTCATCCAGATCCGTTCAGTAGTTTTTACGTGAAAGAGTAACAAACATCCATCCATCCATACTTACAAACTTTCGCGTTTATAATATTAGTAGGATAGGTACGGTGGCAAACGGTCCGCCTGATGTTAAGCAGGGCCCCAATTCTGCTAATTTACAGATGACTCAATTGAATCTGAATTGATTCTCAATTGAATCTCAGTAGCATTTTTAGTATTCTGCTAATAAATTTAAAACCAATATTTGGAAAACTATTGGTCTTAAATTATTACCATTTTTGGTATTACATTATTGGTATTCTGCTAAATAATTTAAGACCAATGGTTTTCCAACTATTCGTCTTAAATTGATTAGCAGAATAGCAAAAATACTACTGAGATTCATTTGATAATCCATTCAGATTCAATTGAGCCATTCGTATACTTATTAGCAGAATTGGGGCCCAGTTACCGTAGCCTATAGACGCTTGCAATACTGGAGGTGTTATTTACTTGTCGCTGACTCTTTTTTGTTACACCGCAGCTTACAAATGGAGTGTGTCTGGAATACGATAACGGTTCTATCACAACGCTTCACTAAATGACCGCTGGAGACCTGTATTCACACACAGGTGTTGTTGTACACTGTGTACCGCTGATTGAACCTACTTAGTTATTTGACTGTGGTCTTCTGTAAGGTGGAGGTCCTTCCCTAGTTGGGATTGCTGGCCAGTATGGTGCCCTACCTCTCTTAATTATATTTACTAATTGTTATTTTATATTAATTACTCTTACAGGACCTATACGAAAGGGAGCAAAAGATATATTCCGCACTTTGGAATTTATGCAACCTGTGTTTTCAGTCTACGGTATCTTCATCTTAAATAAAAGTCTACCTTTGAAGTTAATAGGAATTATCACTACCAATGTTGTAGTTTTAATTCAATTTACTTTATAAAACTTTTTTGTAAAATTATTAGGTACTTATCTAAGTACCTATATCTAATTATTCATGCTACCTTTGTGTATTGGAACCTATATACCTTTGTGTATCTACAATACAACAATTATTTATGTTTTTTACTGTACCAAAAGTACCTACTTTTAATTTTAAGGCAATAAATGTGAAGTGGCGCAATATTTCAGCAGTACAAAAAACTGACGTTTGGTCATTGTTAAAAACCTAAGATACAAATTCTTGAATTAAAGAAACACTCAAAACTGTCACCAGTAGTTATAGTATTTTTTTTCAATTTATTCCTTGTCCACATGCAGTGTCGGATTTAACCTCAGCCTCGTCGCCTTCAGGGCGACATTTTTACAGTGCCTAGCACTAATGATTGTCGCCCATAGGCACTGTAAAAAATGCCGCCCCATTATAATATTATCCTATTTTTTTTATACTACCAAAGTGGAAAACAAGCATACGGCCCGCCTGATGGTAAGCAGTTACCGTAGCCTATGGATGCTTGCAACACCAGGGGTGACTCGCGCGTTGTCGACCCTTTAAAAACCTTATAACTCCTTTCTTAGAGAACCCCATGCCCCATGCAGTCTCTCGAGAAAACTTTAGCAGGGAGCGATACTATTTAAAATAAACGAAAATAATGTCTGTATTTTCTGCGAAGGGTTTTGAGACGCTGATTATGTACCGTTGGTTTTTTTGTATATTATATTATTTAGTAGAATTTGTCGACGATTTACCAAAAATAAAACATATGTATTTTAAAATAATTTGTATTTTATTTGCTTGCTTTGCATGTACTTATCACCATAATAAAAAAAGTGCATTTAACTACAATATAACAACAACTATGTACTAAACATTTATATAAACATTTTGCTCAACTCCAATTTACATAGCGCAGTATGTACCTTACCGGAAATATACTTATAAAAACCTTTTATAAAAACAACCAATTACAATTAAATGCAAAATACTAATATTAACAATATAAACATAAGTAGGTACAGTAAGTACTAAATTGGTGTCAAAGAAGCATATGGCCCGACTGATGTTAAGCAGTTACCGTAACTCATGAACACTTGCAATACCAGAAGTATCACTTGCGTGTTGGCAACCCGTTTTTTTACACCAGGGCTTTAAGATGGGAGTATCCCTGGGATAAAAATACGTTTCTTTCAAAACGCATCCCTAAATGACCGCTGGAGACCTGTACTTACAGGAACACAACTACACCGCTGAATTCTCAACGTCAGAGCATAAGTTTCGTATCGGTGCCTGCATGTACGAGTGTAGTACGAGTTTTAGTACCTAGCTATTTTTCTTCATTCTTTCTATTATTTGCAAATGAAACGATTTTTTCTTTCATTACATTTGCAACTAATAACATGTAATACAACCTGAACTTCGCAGTATGAGTTTTTCGATGTCATAGTTTTCGATTATGAAACGATACTATAAGTTATTTTTTGACACTTTGATAATACAACTTGGCACTCACAAGATAATATTAGTAATCGATAACGAAAACGTAAACATTTTCAATTACAAACTTGTACTAGAGTAGATTTACTCCTAGATTATATAATATATGTAGATACTAGATTGAGTGTCCCGTACTGAAAAGCATCGTTTACGCGGCCCCGTGGCGATTTTGCTGTGTGCGTGAAGCTTGGCGTTGATTAATCACTGTGTGCGTTGTTGTGTAGTACACGATGCGATCACTCGCATTTTGGTCAATTCTCACCACTTTAAAACGGTGCCATTTTTTGATGCTGGATTGCGTATCTACTATGTATATAATCTAAGGTATTACCATATTATATTACCTACTATGATTGTAAAACGGTATCAAAATATATAAGTTATTTTAATCTGCATTATTGTGCTGTTAAACTAAAAAGTTGAACATAACATGTTTATAAACATTCACTAATGTGACAATAACATTCCAAATAAAAACAATTAACTAAACTAATCACATGTTCCCATTAAATAGTTTATTTCTACGTAAAGCAATTTAGTCACCAAATGTGATCTGAGTAGCATTATACATGGAATAATCTTTTTGATATTATGGTTTAAACGCTATTCGCAACGCGTAATTTTTTTTGTAAAAAAAAAAAAAATGACGGATTTTACTCTTTTTTATTGTGTTGTTAGCGGCCTATTTGGTGACAGAGTTGTTCAGACCTCTTCCGAGATCTAAACTGTTAACAGTCGAGACTTTTACGTGCCTTCTGAAGCACGGAGACGCTTAGGTGAAATACCACTATGCACTACTATGCAATAACTTATCCATAGGGTAACGGAGCTTACCCCTGTGATCGTATACTGATCGGCGAGTAGGCTTGGCTTTGAGCGACTTTACTTATAAATGCATATGCGTAAAGAATAGCGTGTAAACTGTATGTAGGTACGAATTTGAGAATTCCTTTTATAAAGAATATAATCTGGAAGGCCGCATTTACACCGTCTAAAGCTTTTACATGATAAGACCGAAAGTAACTTGCTAATGTACCTAATCAACGTGGGACAAAACTGCCGCTAAAATTACCTACCCCTACCAAGATACTACAGAACTTATAAATGATACTGTTGCAGATGAAAACGCATCCTACAAGGCATAATTATCTAGTACGCGAAACGTTGGTGATCCTTGAATCCAAGTTTCTCTAATGCAGGATTGCAAGCGAAGTTAATCATGGGCGGCGGTCCGCACATGAGTACTAAGCTATCATCCGAAGGAGGGAACAGATGGTCCCGAATCATTTCATCGTTGATGAAACCCGTACTGTATTTCCATCCTGTAAATAATAAAATTTATTAGATATAGTGTGGATGACGGAGAAAGAGCGTAGCTAAACAGTGGGACGAAATAGGATAAAAATTGGAGAGGAAAGATAGTATACGACATAATCACGTTTTAAGGAGAATATTATACATAAAAATAGTTAGACGGAAAAGGTCAAAAACTTGACCTTATCTTTTACATTTTCTTCTCTAACTATTCTTATTTATGCCAATAATGAGAATCCAGAACCAATTGGCGTTTACTTCACTCTTCCTTAATCTTGGCTCAATGAGTAATTACACACCATGGTATTAATTAGCTTGTAACAACTTTATGTAACTTTGTATTTTTTTTTTGCGGCAAATAAACATTATTATTATCTATTATAATGAATTAAATTTTGAATCAATTGCCATCGTTATAGGCGTCAAATAAAAAAATGCTATCGTTTAGGTTGACTATTCAGAAATGCAGAAAGGGCGGGGTTATATTTCTATTGGTGTATCCAAATATTACGGCGACACACCATAATCAGAATGCCACTTCGCTTTATTCCCGTTTTGTTTCTATGAATTGTCTCTAACTCTAGGCTAGAATCAAAATTGACGACTCTAAATCTAGAGCTAAATAAACACAAAAGAAATAGTATTAAGTTTATATTTACCTTCATTGGCCCTATCAATAGTGTACCAAACTTGGAACTGTTCAGGGTATTCAGCTTGGTACCTCTCCAGTTCATTTCTTAGTAGAATATCGTCCTCAGTCTGGTTGGCAAACAGCAATCGTAATTCAGTGGAGTCATTAGGATCACTACATATGTGTCTAACGAGTTGGAGCATTGGAGTGATGCCAGTACCACCTGGTGAGAAATAACGAGGTAATTTATTGTTTTGAAACTATTATTACATTAAGCGATAGAAAAATGTCAAGATCGTGGCATTTCTCTGCCTTCTCTGGGAAACAGGTGTGAATCTGTTTTTATTTTGTATATAATACCTGGGAAGCCAAGTCAATGTTATATAATATACTAGTTCCCGCCCACGGCTTTGCTCGTGCGTTCAATGCCACGGGAAGTGTTTCTTTTCGGTATAAAAAGTATCCTATGTGCTATTCCAGACTATATTCTCTGTGCCGAATTTCATTCAGACCCGTGTTAAGACGTTTTAACGTGATTCAGTAACAAATATTAATACATCCATCCAAACTTTAGCATTTTATTAGTATAGATTATGTATAACATTGACTTGGCTGCCCGGATGCCTCGTGCAGAGGTCCCGAATACGACCCCATGTTAATTGTTGTGTTGTGTGTTAGGCTTTCCCGTATAATAATATATAAGAAAATGTATCTGCGTGTTACATGGGCCTAAATACTTACCTATGATACGTGGGTGTCATACATCTTTGCCTACGATGACGTAATGATAATTACTAAATTGAATGCGCACTTTACGCATGAAGGTTTGGAAGGTAATATAACCAAGCCTAGAACAGGTTTATAATGGTCAAATAGTAAAGCCATTAAAGAAAAAATAATAAAATGGTATTCTAATTTCAAATTGCTGATGTTGATAAATATAATTGTATGTGTAGGTATGTAATAAATATGATTAAATTTAATAGTTATATCGAATGATTATTTTAATTTGTAGTGGAACTATTTTGTCTAATCAGTTTAATGGGTCGAGTAATAGCCCTATTATTTCTTTGTAGTAACTTATAAATCCTGATGTTATCAAAGATATAGGTAAATTACTATCGATTTACCTGTATCGGTTTATCATATACGTACTCGTACTAACATACCATGTGGCAACGAGTGTTATAGATTCGATATCCGATAGTTATTCAGAGTCTAGATGTTATGTGTTCGTGAACTGTATGTAAAGATACGAGGATTGTTTTCTAATGCAATCTTTAAAAGTTTTAGTTTTTTATTTATATAGGTGACATTTATATACGACGAGTACTTAGGTCGATGGAAAATGCCAAATGCAGCCAGATTCGCAGACTGAACAAAGAAGGGTCGAGTTTAAGGAAATAACTAGTAAAAAACTCTAGCCACTATTCGCCAGATAGTTACAATTTTATATGTGTTACAATTTGTGATAGCACAGAAAGTGACGCACCATAAAGTATATATTGTTATCAATAAAAATCTGGTATGATAAAAAAGATAAAAACAAATACTAACACTATTTGTTTTTTATTATAAATTATTTATCTTTATTTATCCTGTGCTATTACAAATTGTAGCATATCAATTTGTAACTATCTGCCGATTGGATTTAAACGCAAAAATGTATTGTATCTATGGATTTTTTTTTTTTTTTTTTTTTTTTTCTTTTAATAATATTTTCGGGACAAATCACACATCGCTATCTGATCCCAAACTAGGCAGAGCCTGTACTATGGTAACCAGACAACCAGACAACTGATAAATATACTTATATATTTCTAAATACATACATATTATAGATAAATTACACCCAGACACAGAACAAACATTCGTGCTCATCACACAAAGATTTGTCCTGGGTGGGAATCGAACCCACGACCTCCGGCGTAGCAGTCAGAGTAACTAACCACTAGACCAACAGGCCAGCCTATAATAATATAAAAGTAAATTTGGGATAATTAGATGTATAATGTCAATATTTTAGATGAATAATATAATGTCAAATTGTAAAATTACTGTCAAGTTGTATCATTAAGAAATTCCCCAACCGAATAATAAAATTCTTGTATAAGAAACGTCTTAAGATCCTTCTTGAGTGCACATACACTTTTATTTTTAATCGTTTCTGGTATTTTATTTTATATTTTAGGCCCCATATAAAATATACTCTTTTTTAACAGTGCCGTGTGTGATCCAGGTCTGTTGCACAGACATGGTTTCGCGCATCTGGCTAGAATGAAATAGCACTATGCGATCACCCATCCTGCTCTTAGTAACATAACCCGCTGATCATTTACCGATCAGCAAGTGCACCTGCCGTAAGTTCACGATATTATATCGTAAACTTATGTCAAATCCCATGCATTTGATTTTTTTTTTTTTTTTTTTTTTCTTATTTTAAAAAGACAACTCCCGCACTAGAGAACAAGCTCTGTGTCGCGGGGGACTTTACAAACATACAATTAACGGACACAAATTACACCCAGACTCAGAACAAATCTTTGTGGGTCACACAAAGTTTTGTCCTGTGTAGGAATCGAACCCACAACCTCGTGCACAGCAGGCGCATACTGCGACCACTGGACCACCAAGGCAGTCGTGATTTCTATTCTATTCGCTACGACTACCGTTTATGCCGCTTGTACGTATACAAAGGCTGGCTATAAGCGACTAATGAGGTATTGAGGTGTCACTTATTTCAGAAT
The DNA here is from genome assembly GCA_947095525.1 of Trisateles emortualis. Taxonomy (NCBI): domain Eukaryota; kingdom Metazoa; phylum Arthropoda; class Insecta; order Lepidoptera; family Erebidae; genus Trisateles; species Trisateles emortualis. The sequence goes on along the minus strand of OX352736.1, from coordinate 6,640,142 downwards.
GGACAACTTTTCGCACGGTTTTAGTGCCTTGAGAACAAATCGGATATTATGTAATAATGATATCGTAATGCTGATTGTTGTCACGTATGCGACAAGTCAACTATGTACTTAATTTTATCAACAACATACTCTTAAATAGATTAGATAGTCTGTCTCTGATGCTTAGCTTTACGTAGTGCATGCAATTGTAGTGTAGAGGTCTCATTTTCGCTCCCTAGGTCAGATAATAGGGTTTTCTGGCGAGAAATGATCAGTATTACATTACAGGACATAGGATCTGACGTAGTTGGCGAAATTTGAGCGTACCTACTATAAAGATTTAGATGGTACACCAAAATACACATTGCTTTAACAATATAGATACTTCTGTCAACCTCTTTGGAAAAAATCTTATGTATCATTTTGAATTATTTCGCCTTGTCACCTCTAACAATTTTTTTTGTTAGCATTAATTATATTATTGTAAAGATGCAAAATTATATCCCGGTCCTTCACATGTGTTTAAGTTTCTACACGTTGAATTAATTTTCATTATTATTACAAACGTATATAATGAATAATATGAATATACAGTCCGAGCAGGTTTAATTATATGAATTTACAAAATAAATTAAAGCTAACAAACAAACAGTTAAAATTATAATAAAAGGTAAGTTAAGACTAATTTAATTATGTAACGATTTTGATTTAAATAAGAAGAGGTGGCATAATTGAATATACATAAGTATATTATAATATACATTTATTGTAGTGCTGCTGAATCTTTACATAATATAAAAAACAAAGTCGCTCCCGCTTTCAGTGCGCTTTAATCTTTTAAACTACGTAACAGAGTGATTCAAGAGAAAGGTTTATATGTATAAATATGTATATGCATATTATAATAGAGAAATTCAAAATAACACTGAAGCGAATCGAGGGCGGGTAGCTAGTTATGCATAATGTAACTAAACCGATACGATTCGTATCATACGAGCTGATAAAATTGCACAGACATTTGCACATGTTCTTCTCCTACACATAACAATAAGTTTACGTATACAAGCACACGTGAAGGAGCAGCGTTATATTAATCTAGACACTAATCTATATCCTCTATATATAAAGACTTGTCTTGACTGACTGATTCATCAATGCAGGGTCTAAACCGCTAGGGCTACACACTTGAAATTTTGCGTAAACGATCCTTAAATGTTGTTAGGAGCTAGTGTTAGCCCGGATTACGGATTATCCGGAGGCAAAAAATTGTTTAATCCGGGCAAAATCAAGATGAGCCACTAGTTTATTAAATACATGTACCTTTTTTTACGTAGGTAAACGGTAGTCTAATATATACGTTTTTACTGATAAGATATATGACGTATATACATAATAGGTATGCTGTCTGCAGCATCAAGGAAGTAGCTTACTGACAAGGGCAAATAGAGAAGAAGCAAAGCGCATCGCAGATTTTCATTGCCAATGGAATATTAACTTTGCACACATTGAAATAACGTTGAAAATAAATATAAGTGTTTGTATTTAGGTGGTGATGTAGAGAGCCCCCGTGTAGGTAAGTATGCTCTTGGCCATAAGTGCGCTGGCCTTATGGATCGCTATATTGATTGATACCTTAGGAAATTAAACTTGATGCTTATAGTATTATTGTAAATGGCAAGTGGTATGTTTTTATTTTCTTAAGCAATATCATATCACACGTCATATTTTTAACTAAGAGAATCAGAAACCTAGTGGTAGTGTTGGTGATTCCTGATACAAGGCGCGCACTCGTGCAGCTGACGCGTGACCTCGACCGTTTGGTACCTACCGCCAGTCAGTTGATTTGATACGAAATGCCAAATTAAATAAAAATGGAAGTGTTTGTTGAGGTATGATTAGTCTGTCTGTCGTTTTGCAAAGCAGGTGACTAAAATTAAGTAGCTACCTACTGTTACAAAAACACCTTGTCATGTCTATCAATTATAATATGTATCATAATTCTTTTAAGTCTAAAGATAGGAACATACCGGCAATCATGTTGAGTTTCTTAGTCACGACTTTGACAGGTGGGTCTTTCCTCAACTTTTTGATCAGGAATAATCCATTGCCGGCGTATTGCAGTCTACCTGACGGTCCTCTTACATCGATGGTGTCATTTATTTTCATATTCTCCATATATTGGGATAGTTTTCCACCCTCCGGGAATTTAGGGTGCACGTTTTTGAAGTACACCTGAAAATTATTTATTGATGTAGTAAGCTTGTAATCTTTGTAGTACCTATTTGACGCAATATATATATAATTACATAAGTACCATAATATCTTGGGACAACTTATACACAGCCATTTGCTCCTTTACAGACAGACAGAGCAGAGCTTGTACAATGGAAACGAGGGTGTATGTGTAAGAGAATTTACCTTTAGACATTTTTTTTTGTCCTGTGTCATAGAGATTCATTAAATTACATTAGCTATAGGTTATATATTTTCTGAATATACCATAGAACTAAATGCTGCTTCATCTCTTACCTTAATAACAAGGTCAACATAGCCTTTGTCCTCATCACTTGACACCGGGGTATACGCTCTAATGACGAGGTCATCATCGATTTTGACTGACAAGTGTATGTGTTGACCAATTGGCAAACCTGAGAGAAAAACATCAAATGTTTATTAGCTATTATTTTTTATGGCAAGACAAGTTATTGAAACCCACACGACTTAGAATAAATTCTAAAGGCATGTCGAGTCCACATATATTTCGCTTGAACTCACACTTGAAAACTTGCTGTTCGGTAAACGATCAGCAGGTTAAGCTACAAAGTGCACAGTAAGTAACCCTATACCCTATAGTTGTGGATGCGGAAGTCGGAGGACCGTGTGCTATGGCGCGTGTTGGGTGAGGCCTATGTCCAGCAGTGGACTGCGATAGGCTAATTGATTGATTGATGTCGAGTCCATCAACTCGCATTAGACCATCATGTGTGGATTAAGGATTAAACCCTTTCAGCTCTCTCATACTATCTCGATAAAAGAAAGGAAATCCATGCCCAGCCAGTCCAGTTTAGTGCCTAGCAACAGCTTGGAAAGAACCTTTTTAAAAGACTATGATGGTTCTGTTGGCTTATCATTAAACCCTATTAAATTTCGAAACTTCGTCTTATCGTTTGCTTAGTGGCCAACCTGGTAACAGAGTTTTGTAGATCACCCATTTAGGCCTCTGTCGTGATCTAACGACTGCCACCAGTCGGAACCGACTTTTAACTTGCCCTGCGAAGCACGGAGACGCTCAGATGAAATACCGCTATGCGGTCACCCATCTATAGGGTTACCATGCACTTTGTTACTTAACCCGCTGGTCTTTTACCGAACCGAGTGTGAGTTCAAGCGAAATAAATGTATAAGGAATAGTCCTGATCACGTGACCTTAATCTTAGACTATCTTGCAACGCTACATTAGGTGAGTGCAAAAAAATGTTCCCAGATTGATGTTTTTATATCAAAAATGATTGTACTAAATATAAGATAGGTGTTATCATCAAAAATCGAATTAATTAGGCTGATTTAGATTAATATGGTATTTTAATGTGAGTAATTACATCAATTTAAATGTTTATATCTCAATCTCAAACAACACAAACCTATGAATTTATAGAATTAAATTGAAATCTAGAAATTTCTTTTACAAATTATTATTATAGAAATATAAATATTTATTTTGTTACTCTGTTAGGTTTTGCTTTTACCAGTAAGAAATTTAGAGAATGATCAACAGTATTTTTGAGTGGCAACGGTACAGACTGCAAAAGAATTATCTGGGCAGAGCACACAAAAAAATTATTGTTTGTGTATGGAAAATGATTAAACTCAGGTGTTTGTATACCCATAGTTCTTTAGAATACAATAGCAAAAATCAGTAACTACTTCATTGCATTGGCCTGTTGTGTTGTTGTTTTTAATTAGTTGTGTGTGTTCAAGGCCTGCTAGTATTGGGATTGATATTTTGTAGTCATATTTTGTCTGATAATTCCTTTATAAGACCTGACATTGGAACTAATAAAACTATCATAGCGATTTCTACATTTTATTAAGTTTCAAAGTCAAAGTCAAACTCATTTACTCATATAACGTCATAAACACAATTTTTTTCCTACGGCCAATTCGCTGACTATGGTAGGTCCTCGAGAACATTGGTAAGAAACTCAGGTCACTCTTTTTAATCGCCAGAATATAACATTTACAATTTGGTATAGGTTACAATATTAGTGGTAACGAAAAGGAATGGAAACCAATATACCATACAGAATGAAATTTAGGTTTTACTTATATAGTCAAACAATACATATTATATAAATGTAAATCATTACTTCCACTGTGCTACATACATATTATATTTTGCTAGCATTACTTTATTCAGTTTTATGTAAATTTTAGAATTTTAAATTAATTAATAATCCCAGACAAAAATATAATAAAGTGGACAAATTATTATGAAAGTATTCAAATGTATGGTAGGTATGTGCATACATTTTTAATAAGTTAATAACATAAAAGTTCTATCCACTTGCATGCTACACATATCATATTTAAGTGACCTTTATTGTTTTGCTATGGATACTTTCTGTAACTAAATTAATGTACATGAGTCTCTCGCAAGATAGTATATCTATTGCAGAAAAATTGCCAAAGAAATATGTGATAATGTTTAGATATCGGCTATAAATTTTCAAGACAGACTTCAGACACAGTTCAGTTTAAGTGTTGTGCTTTGATGAGATATATGACCAATTTATTTAGGATTATTTGTTAAGTTTTAGGGCTCTTTTTGTTTTTTTTAAATATAATAAGTATATGGCACAACACTGGCATCTCTCACATATGTAATAGATAAATTTTCATTCGTTTTTTTAGTCCGCAGTATGCACCATCACAAACCAGAGACTTTACCCGACAGACAGTTTAATTGGTTCTCAATATAAAGAATCAATTGTTAGGTATATGGTCTAACTTGCATACATTTTCATATTGATTAAGAATCATACTAAAGTACTACATAATAAAATCTCTGTAGCTTGCTTGGCTGTAAGTGTTACTTTTTGACTGTCAAACCAGAAACAATAGAAAATCTACTGTTATCTAGACATCGCTGGCAGTCAAATGACATTTACAACCTCTAAGTGTGGAAGCGCTTAAGATAACTCTTTACCTTACCTAACACATGTTCCGGAGTAGGTAATCCAAACCGGAACCTTCTAGTGTCATGGCTGAGCTCCTCCCTCTCAATGAGTGGCAATGCATACTTTGTGTTAGGGTCCACTAAGGCCACCAACTTTGACTTTCCTTTAGGTTTGTCATCCTTCTTTTTACCCAATACAAAATGGGCAAGTACGGATATTAATATTACTGCACCACCAACTCCAACAAAAATTGGGAGAGCCTGAAACAAAACGAAATTATTAATACATTGACTTATGGTTGGGATGATGTATTTGAGGCGGCATACTTAGTTTGGCTCAGATATGCCTTTGTGAGTGTATTTGAGGCATATTGCCTTGCCGTCTAGATAAAGGAAAAGCAAAATAAGTCTTAAAAGGTCACAGTGCTCTGGCCATAAGGACCCAACATGGTAAGATGAATAATATTAAAAATTTGGTCTATACAGTAGGTACACTAAAATTATAACACAAAATAATAATTACTTTACCATACAAATGTGAAATTTCGGTGGAAATAACATATTTTAAAAAATCTTTGATAAGCAACGCAATACAAAAAAGTTGTCTGTTCCACAGTTCATAAATTAATGGTTATGTACCTAGTTGATACTACAAATTATTACTGTTCAAAATAATAAAATATATACCTAATAATTATATTAACTTTAAATAAGTATTTATCAAAACTAATTATCTCAGTGGTTTTAATAACTAACTATAGGTATATTAGATAAGTTGGTTTTATATATTATAAAGTTTAACTCTGTCAAAACAATAAGAACAAATCTATATACATACTTGAATGTTTTCTAAAAAGTCAGTCACAGCCAGTTGCAAGTTACCACTCATTGTGTCACTGTGTTTAGTGCTTATTTGAAATATGAAATAAACTTTAAAAAGTAAATTGCACGAATCACAGATACATAAAATTTAACGTCAAGATAATTACAGTTCTGACATTATACTACGAATGTATGTAGTAGACCTTGAACCCTCTTATCGCTTAAGATTCTATGAGCACTTATTTAGATAAACACTCACGATTGACTTTTAAACTAGGTACTACAATCACATATTACCTAATTAATTCTATAATGATTGGCATAAAATGTGACACTAGAATTCAATTTACACACAAAAACGATGTTATTTCTAAACGTATCATAAATATAACACAAATCGGCAATCCGCATGAACGATACTAACCAAAGACATGATTCTTATTCTTCAGGCAGCTAATACTAGAATAATCGTATTCAATATAGAGAAACTTAGGTAAGATATGATCTAGTAAATTGATTGTGTTTATCTGTTTGTTATCAACTTATCACGTACGATATGACATTGATTAGTATCAATCAAAGTATTTGTGACATAACCTCAAACATAACTAAAGAACATTATTTTGTGGAACATAGGTACTTACATGTTTAAAGTTTATATTTATCGTCATTGTTTTAGGTGCAAGATTTTAAGAACAAAAGCAAAATAGGTATAGTTTAAGAGATATACGACATACATAAAATTTTAATTGTTTTGCCTTGTGCACTGTTCTGACTAATAGGTAACTGGCAAGAATCTAATAGCTCTCGCCTCTCTCTAACGAGTAGCGGATCAGCGGACGAGCGGATTTCTAGTCATAGTAAAAGGAATTTATTTTAGTTCATGTTTAAAATGATTTGTTTTGTTGGTAGGTACAATGACCTTTGCTGTTTTCGGAGATGACAATGGTTCTGTTCTGAAATAGACATAGTCCGCAGATACACGTCCGTAATGTAGTTAGTTAGCTAGTAGAAACCTGGAACATCATTATAATATATTAAATCTGCGCACAGAACGCATTCAGAAAGATAGGTCCTCAGCCCGTGTTGCGTTACATAATAATACTTGTTATGTTACATTATATTATTATTGATTATTATAATTATTACAGTTTTACTTTGACTTTATTAAATTGACATCAAATGGCCAATAGGGCCTAATGAAGGTGTAGTTTACAAAGCTTTTGTTTTTAGATGGCGCTGCAAAACTCTGGACGTGTAGGTACTAAAACACAGAATACTTAATAGTAAAGGTAACTAAAATCAAAGAATATTTAATTACCGCTTTTTTAATTTAACGATGTTTTATTATTTTTCGTCAAAGTTACATATCATCAATGGCTTTTTTAACCGACTTCAAAACGAGGAGGTTATCAATTCGTGTGTATTTTTTTTTTTATTTTTTTTAATGTTTGTTACCGCATAACTCCGTCATTTATGGACCGATTTGAAAAATTATTTTTTTGTCTTCCTGGACATACTTCCAGTTTGGTCCCATTATCATCAAAAGAAAGTTCCGATGATGGGATCCATGAGGAATTGAGGGAACTCCTCAAAAGTTATAGGCACACATATAGCAATTTCAATATTTTTAACAACTAATCAATCATTTGCATTCAGAAAGTGTAATTTAGTGAAGTAAAACTGATGAAGAAGACCACAGATGGCCATCTGAACTTTTCAATAATAAGTATTTTACTGATGGCGATTAGATAAGTTTCGGTTATTGTTGCTAAGCAACTATTAATAAGAAATAATGACGTGAATGAATTGAGCGCGGATTGCACAGATTAAATATTGCTTTTAATACCTACTTGACCTGTGTTCAGCCCGACGCTCAGTCGATTTTATTCGATTGTAACAAACAAATATCCGAAAATTTTTCAACTTGCCGTACTGAAGTCGGTTTTTTTTTGTTAAAATTATTTTATAGCGTCTACATACAATTTCATGCATATTGCCTTTCTATTCAAGGTATAGTGACAATAAAATCTTACCATGCCGTGTCGTTCTTTTAGGTAGAGCATCATACTAGCGAGCAAGCCCGACTGGGGAAGGACCTCCACCTTACAGAAGACCACAGCTAAATAACTACAAACAGCGGTGTAGTTGTGTTTCTGTGTGTGAGTACAGGTCTCCAGCGCTCATTTAGGGATGCGTTTTGAAAGAAACGTTTTCCTATCCCAGGGATGTTCCATCTGAAAGTTCTGGTAGTAAAAAATTGGATCGGCAACACGCAAGTGATACCTTTGGTATTGCAAGCATCCATAGCAAGTAGTTAAAAAAAACATAAACATAATTATTATAATACTATGTTAGTATTCTGTATTGCAAGTACTACGAACAAATTTTTCAGCTTTTGCTGTTCTCGCCCTCATGCACCTAACGCCCTCTGGTTTTAGGAGTGAAAAATGTTTTTAAAAGTTTACTTGAATCTGTCTTAGATGGCGCTTACTAAAGCGTGGTCTGTGGGCTCTCAAAGTCTCAATCTCATGCAAAATGTTTACTTCCAGACACAGGAATAAATGGGTAATTCCAAGCTATCTATTTATATAAATCTACCTACACTAACTACTAACAAAAAGAGGTAGTGTGTAACTTAAGCCAGGAAAATCACCCCTAAAAATGTAAGATTGTATCAAATTCAGTAATTTTTAAATTAAATAATGATCATTTTTATTGTTTTTATACATTTAATACCTAGCCGATGATATGCAGTTACTGTAGCCACTGGACGCTTGCAATACCTCGAATATCTGGGAATTATATGTGTAATCCAAAAACTTTTAAAACTGGTGTTAATTTATAATAGGCTCGCTAGTATGGTGCCCTACCTCTTTGTAGGGCAAGATACTAACTAGCAAGCCTAACTGGGCAAAGACTTCCACTTTACAGAAGACCACAGACAAATAACTACACACAGCGGTGTAGTTGTGTTCCTGTGTGTGACAGATCTCGTTTTCCTATCCCAGGGGTAGGTATCAGGCGCGGATTCAGCTCTCAAAAAAGTTTGTGGGTACAGCCACCCAGATATCGGTCAAGTGCGAGACGGAGTATGAACTCGCTTATGATAGTGCATTACTAAAATTGAGATAAATATATTCAAAGATCCGATCCGATCTGAGTCACGCACGATTCATTGTTTTTTTATTTATTATATTAAGGCATAGGATATAATATTGTTATTGTTAGCCTATCATTCTCAATAGACCATGAAAATGTGACGTCACAAGTCTATTAGGGTTGTGGGCATGCCCATCGTGCCCACAACGGTGGATCCGCACTTGAGGGATACTCCATCTTAAGGCTTGGGATATCGCCAACGAACTTGAAGCAAAACATTTGGGCGAAGCAAACACGACCTAATTCTCTAGGCGAGCGCAGGGATACAAACAGATGTACTCTTTGAATGGACGTTTTATAAATTTTTAATAAATTAAAATTTAACTTATTTTAAATATAACATTATAGGTGCATGTTTTATTCAAATATTATTATTTTTCGTATTATTTGATAAAAATTGAAGTCATAAAGTGGTTACATCTCAATAATTTGGTGCTGATTCGATGATTTTTTTACAAACTATTTAGAATTACTATATAATTTATGACAATACCATATTATGAAATACATCTTGTAAATTAATACAGTATTTTTTGGCAGTCATTCGTCTATAAATGCCAAAAAATAGTTTCAATTACATTTTTTTCATAATTTTTTTCCCTGGTTTAAAAAAATGGGTCGACACAAGTAAGTGATATCTATTACTTGTGGTATTGCAAGCGTCCATAGGCTATGGACGCTATAACTATTTAACATCAGGAAGGCCTTATGGTGGCTTACCATCAAATAAGGATTAAAAAAAAAACTTTATAAGTATCTAATGTTAATTGTTTTCTTAAAGACATGTACCATTATAAGAAAACGTTTCTTTAACTCACGCACGAGGAAGAGTTAAGGGAGGAAAAGTGAGATAAAAGTTTGTATGAAAGTTCATTCTGTTTAAATACCTACGTTAGACTAGGGGTTTTAGGTAAGGTTTTTGAAAATTCTACTACTTGTCGTACTGAAACCGGTTATTTTTTGTTAAAATTATATGTATTCCTTCTGTAGAACAACGATGTCCCGACGGGGATGGTTATCTAGAACCTCATTAAAGCTACTGTGAGTCACTTAAGAAATAATGCTTGCGGTACGGTAATTTTGTATTTAAATTCTATGTAATACTACTACTACTACTACTTCCTCGACCGATTTCGGCCATGGCGACCTCTTCAACTCCGTTCTGATTCATGGCGTTGATGTGCTCGAATATGACTAATGTAGCCTATCTTATTACTAAACGTACGCGCACATTGCTGGCAGGTGAGCACACCATTACAGAAATTATAAGTGATTGCACATGGTGGACGTGCTTTGAGTTCATCGCGTCGAGCATCTAGTTCAGAGCAGCGTTTGGCCTCAAAGTCATTGACTTTAGTTTTCACCAGAGACCTCCACTCAGGTCGTCGAGTAGCTAATTGCTCCCACATTAAGGGCTCAATAGCGCACTTTTTCATGTGCCTCTTTAGTACATCTTTATACCTGAGGAATTGTCCGCCATGCTTACGCTTGCCCTTCTCAAGTTCAGGGAAAAAGATGCACTTAGTCGTACGTTGATCCGACATTCGCGAAACAAGACTCCGTTCTATGTAATAACATAGTATTTAAATACAAAATTAAAGTATTGTTTACAGAGCGCGGTCAAATAATGTTTATTCATTCGATTCGATAAATTAATAAAAATAAAGAAATATCATACATATTTAATACTCATTGTTTTTGTGATAAAGTAATTATACAAGGGTAAACTCATTGCATTTTTATGTGTGTTATATAAGTAGGTATTATAAGTTTTTAGGGTCCCGTACCCAAAGGGTAAAAACGGACCCTATTACCAAGACTCCGCTGTCCGTCCGTCGGTCCGTCTGTCCGTCACCAGGCTGTATCTCATGAACCGCGATAGCTAGATAGTTGAAATTTTCACAAATGATGTATTTCTGATGGCTTTACCACAAACTAAATAAAATAAATATTGAAGGGGGGATGAAACTAATTATTAGTTTAATAAATTAAATAATTTCAACTGAAGTAAACAATGCTCCAAATTTTATTCATATGCTGAGATGGTAATTCTTTGGATACTCCTTTGGTTCCCTTTTTTGGACTATTAAAAGTTGACGGCTTGTATCAGAGATCTGTTTAAGTCGGATTATAATGCATATTCAACGTCTTCCCGGTTGATGCGTCGTTGTAAAGTAGTAAGTAAGTAGTTGTGAAGATGTAAACCTTCACAACTCCAGCAATACCAGCCAACCAGGTTATAGAGCGCTGAGTATAGTCTGAGGCAGTCAATTCACTTAATATTTAGCTAATATAGCAGGTTGTGCTGGTGCTGCTGCTGCATGCGCGGAGAATCTTAAGCGGCGCAAATACAATAATCTCATCGGAGATAGTGTTTGAGCCGTTTGGAGTCGAAACGCTTGGGCCGTGGGGTGCAAGTGCTCGCGGTTATTTTTAAAGATTTGTCGAAGCGATTAATCGAGGCTTCACGTGACCAGAGGGCTGGCATAAAATTTAAACGCCGACGCATCCGCCAACGCCGACGCCGACGCTGACGCCGACGCCGACGCTGTCGCCGACGCTGACTCCGACGCTGACGACGACGCCCCGCCGCCGACGCTGTCGCTGCCGCTGACATATGCAAAGTGAAAGGTCTGAAGACAAGACAATACTTGACAAGTACACCGACGCCGACGCCGACGAACTGGAAAATGCAGCGTGGGCAGGCCTCCAAAAAGGTGGACCGACGATCTGGTAAAGGATAGATAAGGTCAGCTCAGGATCTCTGGAAATCTTTGGGGGAGGCCGATGTCCAACAGTGGAGTCTTTTGGCTGAGAAGATGATTATATGGAGCAAAAAATGTCGTTGACGACTTTATATTTATTGAATGATGTGAATGATTTGAAGCTGGCGATCTATATGCTGATGATGACTCACGAAGTCCGTCCCAATCTGCTGCTTAAATGATATTTTACGACTACGCTAGGCAAAATTAGGAACTTAAATCCCATTATAAACCGCGGTGCGGCGCTCATATCTAATGCCTACATAATATTTGCACAAAATTGAATTGCGTCAGTGTCGGCGTCGGCGTCGGTCTCAGCTTCGGCCTCAGCGTAGGTGTAGGCGTCGGTGTCGGCGTCTGCGCTGGCTTAGGCGTAGGTGTCAGCGTCGGCGCGGCGTCGGCGTCGGCGTCGGCGTCGGCGTCGGTGTCGGCATCGGCGTAGGCGTTGGCGTCAAGGTCGGCGTCGGCGTCGGCGTATTTATTAGATCACGGCTAGATCTTGCCGTCCTGAAGTCGGTTTTTTTTAAATATTTTTAAATTATGAATGGCCAGTACAGTATAAAATGGTATCTATCATTTTGTCGAACTAAGGTAATAAACCTTTAGTTTTGGCATTTTAACAGGTTACCTCCATGATATTGAAAGACTTAGTCTTAAAGTTAGTTAAGACTTAGTTCTTTAGTTTTGTTGCGTTATTATTACACGTAGGTACATGACATGTATCTAATAATAACCAAAAATAAATAAATAATAATTAACCTACTTTCATATTTATACGGATAAAATAGATTCCAAATATTAATTCGATAGATAATACGGAACAACGTGTAATACAATATTATTATTGTCCTCAAAAGGCAACAATTTCCGCGGGCTCTATGTCACTATTATTTAATTTAACTTTTCTCTTTTCACTTTCAGTACGCTAAAAAATTATTATCATTGTTAGAAGTACCTATAAATATTTGCCTGCATACATTATTTGGAAATTTACTCCTTCTATAAAGTTTTTAAAGACCCAGCTGGTTTTAGTAGGTAAGTCTAGACGCCTACAAAATTACAAAGCTTACATATTGCTTGTGCATCAAATTCGTGTATTTCACATGTCAGCGACAATATGCATAAGATCGCAATCTTTTGAATTGCGATTGCGATGCTTGGTATTGCTATTTTCTTTAAATATCATAACGACATTCTTCTAGATAGATAGGTAGGTAATATTATAGTGAAATAATAAAAAATACATAAAAAGTGTAAAAATATTTTTATTTTTTTGCAATAATTTACTAAGTTATAATCCAGTTCGACAGGTACGCTTAGCATTGTTTCATACAAAAGCTTACCAACATCTTAGAACAAAATATAGTTGGAAATGTTCATATGGACGCCCAGTATTATTTACAATATTTTATTTTACTTAGATAATTACTTATTTATTAGACATATTTCACCTATCTATATTTACATAACAATATATTAAATAACACGCTTTAGTATCACAATGATTTCCTAATTACTAGTCCTAATAATCTCTCTGATGCTTTGTGTCACACCGGCTACTAAGACAAAGGTACCGAACACAATTAATACGAGGTCCTTAATGAGTATAAATTTGAACCTGCCAAGGCCTCTCTCCCACTGGAATATGAGATCCATTATAGAAGGTGCAATGAGGCCTAGAAATGAGTAGAAGAATGCTCCTTCTAGTCCAATGACTTGCTCTAGCCGGGGTAAAGTTGCTGCTGCAGCCACTGTAAATAAAAAGTTGCAATTTAATTTAAATTGTATTTACCATTATACTAAATACACAATATTCATTTCCTAGGCGGCCAATACCAATCAAACACAACCACAAATCATTTATGTCCGTATGGATTGAGGAGCCATTTTTCGTATCTTAATGAAATTAATATACTTATTTAGTAGTAAGTTTAAAAATTTTGTAGGATCAGTCCTCGATTTTGTAGTATAATACTTCAAAAGTTATATGAACATAAAGGTGGCTCCTCAATCTAAATGTTTGGATTGAGGAGCCACGTCAGAACTAGGAACATCGTGGACGAATATTTATCATAATTTTGTATGATTTTGTAGCATTTTAGAGTAGTTAGTAGACAAAATCTGAGCTCTGTAGTATTCAAATTAAAAACGTTACCATACATTATATGTGGTTCCTCAGACCATTACATACGACTCGTCATTTTTTAAATAACCAGTAGTTCAATTAATGCGCAATTTCTTCATCATTTAGTAGTAAGTATATTAGATTTGTAGGATAAGATTCAGTAATTAATAATGAGTAAATTGGAAGATATGGCACATTTTAACTGGCTCCTCAATTGAGATGCTGCAGAAAATAGATTTGCCTCTAATCTACTTATACTTGTGATGAAATTTGAAACAGAAAATATCAATATTTTGTATAAATTTCTACTAATTGCACGTATAATCCTGCCATAAAAATGTACATATCTACGAAGTTATTAGCTATCCCATAATTTCCTAACAAATTGTTTTGAAGGGTGTCCATGAATACATATAAAATATAATAATATGCCGAAAGGTCGCAAATCAAAGATCTTGAAGATCAATAAATAGTTTTTACTAAATATGCTGAAATACTACAAAATCCTAACATTATATATAATGACCAAATTTTATCAACTATCTCTAAAGTTAACTTAAGTAATTTTAAAATGTCTCCATTAGCCTTGTTTATATCACTGAAACGCAAACAAAATCGCGATTCACTTCTTGAGAAACAAAGAAGTTATGAAGGCCATACTATCAAAAGTGATAGTAGGTATTACTAGTTGTCTAACAAACAAACATCATTTGAAATTAACAATTGACTCCTAAATACTTAGGTAGGTCGAAATTGACTCCTAAATACCTAAGTATTTAGGGGTCAATTTCGACATAAGTAAGTAAGTAAATGAAAAGTCTTTCTACATACCTATATTTTGATGGTCGATGTGTTAAAAGATAAATTCCAAAAATCCGTCATCCTGGTTTCATTCATAAAACATGGTCACCCTCAATAGCAAATTCTTAAGGAATATCGAAAAGTAATTTGTTTTTTAGATACCGAATATATACAATGTTAATGTGTACATATGCATTTAGGAGACATTTATACTAAATGTTAGTGTCTCTAGTTTTTGATTCCGTTGTGATCTCGGTTACGTACAGTCAATTATTTATTATCCAGAACGTCAGGATTGAGGAGCCAAATAAAATGCGTTTATTTACTAAATTCACTCATGTTTACTTCTTTGTCCGTATGCTACAAATTCGAACACACTACTAAATGTTTTGGGAATGGTATATAAATTGACCAATTACTTTCATGGAAATTTACGCTCTTATGTATAGATTGAGGAGCCACATTAAAAGTATTGTATATTCTTAAATATCAACAACACTGGACTCAGATTTTTAGTAGGCACTATACATAATTACTACTAAAACATACATTTAAAAAAAGAAAATTCATTAAATACTTTCCGTGTTCCAAGTGGCTCCTCAATTCAGTTGTTTAGATTGAGGAGCCACTTTTACATTGATATAACTTTGGATATATTTTACTACAAATTTCAGGATTTCGCCTACAAAATTATTTGCCATACTACTAAATAAGTATATTAATTTCATTAAGCTACGAAAAATGGCTCCTCAATCCATACGGACATAATCATTTTAGATGATCAAAAATGAATAATAATAATAAGAAGGACGTTATGGCCATAGAAGACTAGTTATATTATTATTCATTTTTGATCATCATTTTAAATTAGGGTTGTGTTTGATTGGTATTGCAAGGGTCTATAGGCTACGGTAGCTGCTTAACATCAGGCAAACCGTATGCTTTTTTACCATCCAAGTAGAATAAAATAAATAAATACGAGTGAAAAATACAAAACTAACCAGTAAGAATAGCGAACACAGCTCGCATGACCATCTGTGCTATATTATGGTGCTTCTGAGTGACATATTGCTTAGTGTTCCTCCACACTATCTCCATTGGCACGTAGAATTGCAATGTGTATGTGAAGAAGATGGCGAACACGATGAATACCTTCGCTGTTACCGCGGGACTGAAAATAATTATATTTTATCGTCAGTTTGTCTTACAGTTAGCGGTGGTAGCCGAATAGAAAAGTAATCGACTTCAGGTGTGAGTTTGATCCAGGGCCAGACCAGACAAATCTCAATTTCACCTTGTGAAATTTTTACATACGATATACCTATAATCCAATGATTTATTATCTGGTAACGGCGAAGGAAAATATCAATATGAAACCCATTTCTAAGTAATTCTAAAGGCATGTCTGATCCACCATTAGGCCAGCGTCTGTAGATTCCGGTCTCAACCATCCATGATCTCCGAGTGAAGGAGGGAAACCCGTGCCCAGCATTGGGACAAATTATATATATACAATAAACTCTATTCTATTCTATATTATATAAATAAAAATAAAATTCAAGGAAAGCTTTGTCATGGACGTGATAGACACCGAGAGTGGCACACAGAGAGTAAACAATTTTCAGCTCAACTTTCTTTTTTTTAATAAGAACCTTCTCCTAACAATAACGAACATAGCAAAAAAAAACATTAGCGAAATCGGTCAGCGAGATTTGCACCTAGCACCATATTCAGCGATTAATTTTTATATTATAGATATGTAATTATGTATTTAGAAATATAAAAGTACATATATTTACCAGTTGTCTGGTTGCCATAGTACCTACAAGCTTAAACTAGTTTGGGATCAGATGGCCATATGAGTTATCCCAAGGTAAATATATTAAAAGCGGTTTGAAAGTTGTTATCCGTACAGTATCATCATTTTTACTTGAGACCTAGCGTAATTGGCAAAACATTTTTTTAAAAGTCACCGAACGAGGCTTTTTTTTGGTTTAAGCCCTGTGTCGCGGCGGACTGTACAAACATAGCGGACACAAAGTACAACCCAAACTCGGGACAACCATTTATGGATCACACAATTTTTTGTCCCGTGTGGGGATCGAACCCAGAACACGCCGCGCAGCGTTACCTAAATGGCAAGGTCGGTAACCACTGAACCAAACGTGCAGTTCTAACAGTGATGTGCAACATCGCTTTAAAAAGACCCCACTTTAAAAAGACGCAATGATATAATGTAAACTAAATTTTAATTATTCAGTCGATACTTACATTTCATTTACAGGTAAATTCAGGGTTATGCTGCCCATCGCATCATCTCCATACCGTACGTAGCCGAGGAAACCCATGAACATGTAGAGAAGCACTACTACAGACATGGTGATGTTCAGTACTCCGGGACAGCCGAGGAAATGCTGCGGCTTGGCCATAGTGTTCTCTACCGGGAGTACCACGCCGATGCCCTCCATCGCAAATATAACTGTACTGGAATAACTTTCAAGTGAGTGTTTTTCAAGAAAATAATTACAAATTGAATTCGCAAAGATTTAGTTTTAATTAGTTAAATTTAATTGTACTTTGATGTATCCGTCCATAAACTGCATCTAACTCTATTTTGATGCTGTTTTATGTATAGTATATTTTATTTAAAAGTTAGGTAACCTATCTTTCAAATAAAAATATTTATCCAGTATGCAAACATTTCTACCAAGACTGCATGTGGCTAGAGCTAAATATCTTGATGATTAGTCGTGTTTATCAATGCATCTCAACTTTGATACTTGTGTGTCCGTCAGTAGATATATCTAAACTAATATTATAAAGAGTAAAACAAAATCGATCGAATAGTTTTTGTGTTAAATCATTAAAACGATTCTTCAAACTACTTGCGTGTTGCCAACACGCAAGTGAAAAATAACAGGCGGGCCAAATACTTGTTTGCCACCTGAGTAGTATAAAAAAAACAAGCACTGCCTACGCATGTATGTACGGGCTGATTAATTGATGCAAAGATAGGATGGCCATCATTTATTTCATGCAGTTTATGTGTTTGTATATGAAATCAAGAATCATTGTAGTAAAATCAATGTCATAAAATGTTATCTACAAAAATATTAAATCTCTTTTATATTGTAGCTTATCAAATTAATTTCTCGCTCGAATTGATTTAATACACTATAGCTAGTTACCTAAGAAAAACAAATAAGATAAAATTCGTTTTTATTTCTGATTTTTATGTTAGCTATATAATACCTGATTTTGTGGTTGCTTAGTTTCTAACTAGGCAGGATGTAGGTACGCGTATGAACACTGAATATATACCTATATTGGGACAGCAATATCCGATGCGCAAACATGCGGGTTTCTGAATCTAAACAAATACCACACAAACGAATCGAACTAAAATAATTCCGTACAAAAAAGAAACTAATGTATTTTTTCGTACGAACCCAGCTATAAAGAACCGTATGTACATATGTGGCGGCTTTCAAGAATATGTCTAACATATTATTATTATTTACTTTGTTGTTCAATATCCTTTTGAAATTATGCACTAAATACAGGTGTACAAATATAAATCAGTTTCATATTAGTCGACATATGAAATAGAACTTAGCTGTATGAGGCAATTTATAAGAATTCTTCCCAATTTTACTATACAGACATCTGTTGTCAATTTATTATCATCATTATCATCCTATCATAGTCCACTGCTGGACATTAGTCTCTCCAAATTCACGACAATAATTATTATAATATATTAAATGAAGAAACTTACTTACCCGATAAAGAGAGGAAGTTTTCCGATATCGACTGACATAGCCCTGGAGTCGATAGGTTGGAAATCCAAGAAAATATAATATAAGCAGATGAGGAATGTAAGAACTAGGAGAATGTTGGCTATTCCAGAGAACGGCGCCAGGTATTTCAAGTTCTTTATTTGTGTGAACGGAACAATAAATATGCATAACATGAGGCAGTACATATTCACGCTGATGCCGTTGTCCACGAAGTAGAAATCAATAATCTGAAATTTAAAATAAATCAATTAAATTATTAGAACAATAATATTTTAGGACACCTTACACACACCCATCTGGTGCCAAACCAGGCATCTGATAACCATTTCTAAACACATAAGTAGTGTAGATTAATTACACCCAAACGCAGAAGAAATATTCATGCTTAGAGAGCCAAAAATATGTCATGGGTGGAAATCGAACCACTAGATCAACAGGCAACAATGTCCATGATCCTATTTGATGCAGGTATTAAATTATATTTAGACTATAAATATAATATAATTATTTGCCATGACTGACTGACTTCACAACGCAGAGCTTAAACCGCTGGGGATACAAACTTGAAATTGTGCACATATGTCCCTAAGTGACCACCTAGAAGGAATTTATGTAAATTTAATCCCATTTTGTTAACCCGTTATATCCTATTGCTGGAAGATTAAAATCCAGAAGAAATCTTTAAAGGATAACAGTACCTACACATGAATATAAATACCTAAATTAAAAGGTTGGGCACTATACAAGCAAGCAAACCCGACTAGGGCAGGGCCTTGACTTTGTAGACACAGTTTTGTTTCTGAGCGTTAGTACCTACATGTATCCAATACTAATTTAGGCATAGTATACAGTGATGCCCCAGGCCATATGTAGTTTATAGGCTGCGGTAACAGCTTAAAATGATGCAGGTTGCATGTTTTTTTTGCCACAGGAACACACAGTTTACAATTTTCTTACAAACGATATTTATATATTTTAGGGAGCGTTTTCCTTCCACCTGAAGTGATGTGTTTTGAGGTTGTACTTCCTATTCAATTTTATTTTGAATTGCTTAAGACTATTATCAATATAATTGTCAAACGTCCAAAATACCTGCTTTATGGATTGCACGAGTAGGATGACATAGACTGCGCAGGCGCCAAGAATGGTGAAAGCCATGGCCCAGTCTATAAATATTCTGGAACAGAAAAATAATGACGTTTGTCATCGACACCGTCCAATTTGGTCCGACTTATTTGTTATTTGTTGTGTCTAGACAGTGCAATGAATTATGATAAAAATAGATATTTACTATGTAAATAAAAAATATCCTATAATATGTCGCTGAAATGTCGTCTTTATTAATTTGAAATTTGTAAAACGATAACTTTAATGCCAATCTTTAAGGTTGTCATTGTTGTAAAATTCAAATAAAAATCGATCGGCCAAAATGGCGCTCGACCACATATAGAATGTTAATTTATTTATTAAACACAATATAGTATAAGTACCTACGAAAGGTTAACACAGATATTTTTTAATTACAGATAAATAAAATTATAAAGTAAAATATAAATAAAATATTTTAGATAATACATAATATTATCAATTTTACAAAGTGAAATTAATTTTGGCTACCTAATGTGGGCTACCATAGCATCGCTCCCATGAATATTAGGTACATTTAAAAGTCAAACTCCTAGACTAAACAAGCAAACGTGACTCAGAAATCACGTAACGGGTTTTATAAATTTAATTGGTAGACGATACATTATTTAACGGCCTTTAAACGACAAGAGGCCATTATTATTACCATTATTGACGTAACAAGTATATTTTTGTCACACTTATAAATCGTGATCTATCGTTCCACATGTTTTTATGTGTTCTTTACCCATACAATCCGTGACATACTTATTTGATTTTAAAACAAAAAAATGGGACAAAAATAAAATAAATATAATCCTAAGGTAATCGGTTCATATCTGACGAAAATAAATAGTTATAAGGAGGTCACGATACTATATCAGATTGTAGATTATACATAGATACATACCGAGCCGCTTTTGATATTTTCCGTAGTGGTTGGGGTCCTGTTGCAAACACAGCTTCAACTGTTTCAGCATATCCTAGCGATGGAACTTTGGTTACTCTTGAAACATCTTGTGATGTTTTAACCTGAAAATGTAGGGTTGTTCATATACACAAGTTCATATAATAAAAAAAAAAAATATGGAAAAGATTCTTCAGAGTTTTACTTGAATCCTCGATGCTTTTAATATCATTGTGCATAAAGAATTCCTGTAAATAATTTATTATACCAAAAGCTAGCTATCCATCTCAGCCATAAGACGTCCACTGCTGGACATAGGCCTCCCCCCCAAGGTTTTCCACATCGTTCGGTCCTGAGCTGACCTTGTCCATCGGTTGCCCGCGACCTTACTAGGTCGTCGGTGCACCTTTTTGGAGGTCTGCCCACGCTGCGTCTGCCAGTTCGTGGTCGCCACTCTAGAACCTTTCTGCCCCAATGGCCATCGATTCTGCGAGCTATATGCCCTGCCCATTGTCACTTAATTGAGGCAATTTTTCGAGCTATGTCGGTAACTTTGGTTCTCCTACGGATCTCCTCGTTTCTGTTTCGGTCTCGCAGGGAAACTCCAAGCATAGCTCTCTCCATTGCTCTTTGGGTGACTTTGAGCTTTCGCATTAGGCCCATAGTGAACGACCACGTCTCAGATCCATAGGCCGTCACTGGCAACACACACAGGCCGAAGACTTTCATCTTGAGACACTGCGGTATTTGGGACGAGAAGATATCTTCTCGTCCCAAATACCGCAGTTTCTCACTCAGCTTAACCATATGGTTAAGCTTCCCGAACGCTGCCCAGCCGAGTCGGATTCGACGAGTGACCTCTTTCTCGAAGTTGGACTAGCTATATTTAGTGTTAATTATAATTGTAAAGTCGAAGAACAACACTACGATATTATGCATCGATATCATCTATCTCAGAGGCATTACAGCATACTTAAGGCGTTTGCATCGCGTATGTTTCGGTGGAAAAAAATGTAGTGCGTATCATCATCACCCTTAACATCTACTGCATTATATCTATTGCAGATCAATTATCTATGGTGTAAGGTCTGCGAGATATCCCTCTAGGTGGCAGAGCAGATGAACAACAACCTATACTATAAGGACATACTCTACCACAAGATAGCACCTACTAGTAGTACTTTCTAGTAGTGCGTATAGAGGGTCTTATAAACGAAATATAGTTCAAGAAGAAATTATACAAAAACAAGCTACAAGACTTACCAATAAATAAACGCAATGTGTACAAATATATCCCAGAATTATGGTACCGAAAATTCCAACTATTGTACCGGCATTTTTGAATGCAGCTGGCATAGCTAGAATACCGGAACCGAGGGAGGACTTTAGAAGATTCGCGAATGATCTCACATCTCTGTAAAGAAAATTAGTAACTATTTTTAATGTAGGGGAAACCTATTCAAAGACTGACGTTTACTCTGTTTAGACGAATTTACTTTACAAACATGCAATTCAAGGACACAAAGTACACCCAGACTCGGAATAAACTTATTTTATAGATAACTCAAAGTTTTGTCTCTGGAACCCAGAAAACTCAACGCGTCAAAGTCTACATGCAGTCAAATCAGTGTAGATTATAGTTTGTAAAAATAAGAAATGGTAGACTAAATATAATTATAATCAGTCCAAACCTTATTAATTCTTTAAATTGTTGAATTATTGAATGAAATATTGTGCTTTTTATGGAGTAGAAGCCACATTTAGTTTTTATGCGAATAACGTATCAATGAAACTCTTTATTTTTAACCGTCGACCCCGGTGGACGAATTTCAAGGTTATTGTATGGATAGTTACGGGCTATATGATATTTGATAGAAAATGGTTCAGCTTTATTGTTCGAACAATAAGGAGTGCTATAAGTCTGTTGGTGGATCCGTAGCTTCCAAATATGGAAAGCCTAATTTTAATGTGTGTTTTTATTTAAGCTGGTTAAACTGAAATAGTTCTTAGCAATCTGAACTAGAAGATGTTTCCTAGAAATCCGTATAACAATTATAAATTATAAATGTCTGTCTCATGTTTCTTCTTGTTAGCGATTCAGATCGCCTATATACGTCTCTGCTGTGATCTAACAACTGTTAACTGTAGGGACTGACTTTTGACATGCCCTTAGAAATTCGGAGACGTACAGATGAAATGCTTACTATACGGTTACCTCCCTTTAATTCCAATCAGAGAGTGCACCGCACCTGTATATGAGCCACAAGAGCAGAAACAATAAAAAGAGACGTAATCAAGGAAAATAAAGCAATCTAGAATACTTACGAGTTTGGATATTCCAATTTTCTATTTTGAAACGGATCATACGCATTCAACTCCAAGTCATTTCGTTTACATTTTGTGTTGATTGTGTTAATGGATATTGTTGATGGATATATTCCATTTTCTGTTATGATAGCTCTGAAAAGAAACAATGGGGTATTATTATTACTACGTATAAAAAAAACGTCACTAAAGTGTATTTTACGAAGATCCCGTAACTATGGCGCCAGTATTTATAACTACCGTAGAAATTATACTGGCTAATATTTTAGTTCATTGGTTTCCGTGTGACTGCTTATACGTTGTTGTGTGCTTGTTACGAAGCCGACCTGTAAGTTCAGCATAAACGTTCCCGATCGGATGCATGTTACACCACACTTCTCATGGTACTACCGATATAACGGAGTCTTTGTCGATATGACGGCGCTTATTGGCATAGAAGACAACGGTCATAACTTCATCATTATCACTGCCGGACACAAGCCTTTCCAAATGCACGCCACTTAGCACGATCCTCGGCTACATTCATGCATCCAGCTGCTGCATTACTTAAATACGATGCCGATGTTCAAAATAATCATGTTTATAAGTACTAACATTGTATTATTTTTATTATGTTATTTTCTATTAATACAGCAATACAATAGTCTAAGCTTTACAACAAAATGTATGCAAACAATTGTAAAATCACAATAGATTTTCGCGCCAAGCGACCGCTATCAAAATAGATTGAAACGCATTAGTTTCTGAATCGTCTCAATATCTGCTGTAACCTAGTAAATTACTTCATCTAGTATTTAAATTATTGCAACGATGTCTCGTATATAAATACATAGTTTGTTGCGTCTAAAGTTAAAGAATGCATATTTGAATTTTGGCGGCTTCGCAATTGCATATTTCGTAAAGAATTTTGACGCCAGCACGGTTTATTTTCAGCCAGGGTTCTTGCTTGTGATTTTATCTGTTGCACGTGTAAAACGTGATATAGAAACGTGAAATAGGCAACTGTAGCTTGTTATTGGAGGAATAAATAATATTTTTTTACTTTTTTTTATTGCTAGAAGTAAGCTAGTTATAATCTATCATGGTCTCTCTCAGCGTCATGATCTTACGATGAAATG
Organism: Trisateles emortualis; assembly: GCA_947095525.1. NCBI lineage: Eukaryota > Metazoa > Arthropoda > Insecta > Lepidoptera > Erebidae > Trisateles > Trisateles emortualis. The sequence continues at coordinate 6,616,037 of OX352736.1, read as the reverse complement.
TTTAAAACTTTTTTTAGATCGTTTGCCTACGTAGTTCGCCTACATATATGCCTCATTATTGCCTACATATAATACGTTTGAGATATTGTTAAATAAATTATTTCAGAGTGTATTTTCACAACACAGTTTTAAGATAAGACTTACTTTTTTAACAGAAACAGGTTGGTCACTAATCAAACGATAAGAAGAAGAAAATAAACATTATGAATTCATAACCAGTATATTTATATACCTACTATACAACGTGTAAAACAGAATTTTACTGGCCGGTGCGCCTGTACAACGAACTCCATTAAGATGCATTGTTTAGTATGTCTTTAATGAACGAACTTCAATCTCTTACTATGCGGTTTCGGTGAAGCTTTTTAATACGTGTTGGGGTTTTCTCAAACACAAATGTCAAAACTCATTAGTATATTTAGGTTACAAACTAGCACGTATGTATGTCATAAATTATGAATGTAAGCCAGAAAAAAATATGTAATTCAATAATCTACAAAAATCTAAAAAAATAAAATAAAATCTAAAAAACAAAATAAACAAAGCTTTTTTTAAATATTAGTTAAAACAAAGTTCCTAATAATTGATTACAATCTAGCCTCCATATTTAAAATAGAAGCAGATATTTAGATACCCACTTCGATCATTACAATTCCTATTCACTAGTACTAGATTGTCACTTGTTGAAAATCCATAATTCCTTTTCTATGATATCATAGAGGTTGCGGTTTTCCTTGACCGTCTTTACATTAAATGATTTCACTTACATGTATTTTACAAGTACAAGTACTTAAATGTATTTTTATTCATATATATAACTTATATAATTAGTTGTTATGAATGCTGATAGTTATATTGATTACTTTATGCATCAACACAGGACAAATATTGTGTGATGCGCATGATTGTTTGGGTTGTGTCCAAGTGTGATCTGTCTTTGATATTTATGTATTATAAAATATATAGATATGATATGTTGAAGTTCCAGAGATTAGCAAATCTGTGATCAGATTTGAAGCGATGCAAAACTGCGTCCCATTGTGTAAAGGTTTTAACCTCTGCATTTGAATATCTAATAGTAGTTGCTGCCTGCCTGCTACATCTTTAGAATGTTTTCCCTATCTTTAGAATATAAAGATAGGAAAAACATGTTCTGTAATTACAAATCTACTTAACTACATATAGCAAGTAAATATAACATTCCACTAGGTAGGTACGGTTAATTTGACATTCATTTATTGTCTATTACTTGGCTACGTCTTACGAGCCCCTTAATTCTCTGTTGGCAAGGCAATGTAATAGGTACGATTTTTCTTTCTTATATTATAGATTGTTTAGTGGCCAACCTGCCGGCTTATTCTCTAAGAAACAGCGATCGCAAACTGACAGATGTGATTACTCGGTGACGGTACACACGATTGCTAATCGTCAAAAAGGCTCGGTTTTAGCTCTTACGGAATACCGATTTTCAATCTGAGAGACAGATTTTACTCCGTTTTCGCGGTCTCTTACAGGATACCCCGGTGCCGGTGACATAATTGTATGGATCGCCCATAAACGCCTCTGCCGTGTTTTAAGACTACTGTTAACAGTATCGAATTACAACGTGCCCTCCGAAACACGTAAAAGTTCAGATGAAGTATCTACTATTATGCGGTCACCTATTTTTAGGGCTTAGCTTAACCCATTGATTGTTTGACAATCAGCGAGTACATCAGGGGTCGACAGATCGGGTGTTGTGGGGTGAACTATGATAACCATCAGTCTGTTTCAGCCCACTGCTGGACAAAGGTCCAGCAGTGGGCTGAAACAGACTGATTTATTCATTGAGTACACACGGCAACGGAGGTATGTATTTATACAGGGCCGCTATATAAAGATTCATTTCTTAGGAATACCAATATATAATTTTTTGTAAAATATACTTTTATCTGTAGATTTAGTCTAATTGTACACTGTTATCAAATTCCACAGAAATATATACAATGGTATTCTTAAAAAAACTAATCTTCATAAAGCGGCCCTGTATACTCGTATATCTCCGTTGCCGTGTGTACATCAGGTTTTGAGCACCTCCTCCAGTATGAAATTTTGACTGATTCTTTTTATCTATAAAATTGACATGTGACAAAACAGTCTGCGCATTTTATAAATCTCAAACAAATATAATAAAATAATATTTTATATTTATGTATGTAGGTGTATTATCATCATAATATGCATAAAACTTTAGTGTTCATAATCCTTTTTAATTGTACTCGTAAATACATTGTATGCATTGTATGATTACTAAACCCTTGTATTTAGATAGTGTACGTCGTATAATGAATCTGCACCTCTGTAAAATTCGGCTTAGACTGTCCTGAGGCACATATGTACTTAATAGTACAAGTATCTAAGGTAAATAATTTCGGTGGTCCCTACCATCTTATCCATAAAAGTATTTGCTTCATTACATTTCATCCTAAAGATTAGAACTGTGTCTCAAGACACAGTTCTAATCTTTAGGATGAAATGTACAGTTGCTGCCGCGAGACATATTTTTTCTTATATTAGATATCTTAAGACATTTTACAAATAACTAGACAGAGACATACAGTCTCTGTTTAGTTACTAGCCTAGTATAGGGAAGAGAGAACGAGACAACTGGTATACATATTTATCCAATAATGCTGAACTACTGGGCATGGACCTCCTCTAGTATATCAAGCAATCTACGAGAATTTTTGTCTATGTAATTTTTTCTGTTAAAAATATATTTATACCTACTAAATTTTATAAAAAAATTACACAGACTAACTGTATGTTGAAATCTTCATTTACTTTGGAAATTGGTACTTATATAATTACAGATTAATAAAAAAACACCTAGACACAGAACAACGAATTGTGCTCATCGTACAAAGATTTGTCCTGGAATCAAATCGAATTCTCAACTTCTGGCTTAGCAATCAAGATCAATAACCGATAGACCCACAGGTCCGTCCAAATCTCCATATGCTTCAGAAATTCGAATGCTTAAGAGCGTATTCGCACTTATGAGTGAAATAAGCAAAAATACGCAGTTTTTTAAGTGATAATTCTCTTCTTCTGCTTTTAAGTGATGCAGGTTTAATTTTCCAAAGCTAAATTATTGATATGTCGTTGACAAAGATATTTTTTATATCGTAATCGTAAACACCAATAACAGTCGATAGGTAGGTACAGCTATATTTATTTATGCACCGTGCAAAAGCCCACACGTGCTATAAAAGTGATAATTGGACACATGCCATCACTATGGCAATATAATTTATGTTGTTATTCACGATGCAGCTAAATGCACATGACAGGTGGCTCTAGTTCAATACTTTTAAAAGATTTAGTAGGTATTGAATCGATTGTACATTTCCTAGACCGGCAGGGGTATTCCGTAAGAGTAAAAACCGAGCCACCGCAAAAACCGAGCCACCGCAAAAACCGAGCAAAATCTGGCTGTCAGATTGAAAATCGGTATTCCGTAAGAGCCCTTTTTGACGTTTAGTGATTAGATTGTGCCGTCACCGAGCAATCACAACTGTCAGTTTTGCGATCACAACAGTGCCAGTTTGCCATCGCTGTTTTTTAGAGAATCAGCCGGCGGATTTCCAGATATCTTTTGGAGTTTTATTTTTATTTTATACTACCAAGGAGGCAAACAAGCATACGGCCCGCCTTATGGTAAGCTTGCTTAAAGTTATCATTTCTTTGATTGTAGTAGTATTCTCTCATAAGAGAGGTAGAGCACCATGCAAGTGCAAAAGAAAAAGACTACACCAAAATAACTGCACATTTTCTACATAGCTCAAAGAATTTGCAACCTGAACTGACCATGGGAGGAGGCGGATTTGCTGCTGAATGAAGACTGAAAATGGCGTGTTTTTGAGTTATAGTGGCTTGACTATAGTAGTGTAGAATGTCCTTAGGTCAGGTAGAGCGGCGATCTTTGCAAAGTAGGTGGTAGCAGGATGCGAGAAGCCGGGGATCGCGCCAAGTGGCTATGACTGATGATATATGACTGATGTTGTTCGTATTAGAAAGGTTTTATTAGATTGATTGCTATTATACTCGCTGTAGATAGCGTTTTAGGGAGTTGAGTTTGGCGATTTCCTACCCTTATAAAATGTAAACCTTATTTAGGTTTGATGGACAGACTCATTATTATGTTATATCTTCAGTCAGTGAACATTCTTGGCGAACGTTATTCTCATTAAATTTAACTATTTACTGTGCAGTTTATTTATTGTTTGATAAGGAAGTTTATTATGTAAGTTGTTTAAAACATGAAATATTCGCTAGATCAGTATATCTGTAGACATCTTTTTTAAACTACTATGGTGATTAACAAGTGTACGGCACCGCCTGGTGGTAAGCAGTTACCGTAGCCACACATGATTTCTGTGCTGGGCTATGGATGATTGCAAGAAAGAATTACTCGCGCGGTGTCGTCATCTTGTATCTCTTAATTCCAGATTTTTGAGTTGTAGATAACCTTGGGAAAAGGGCAAAGGCTATTTTTTCCTTAATGAGCAATGGGGTCCTGCATTCACGCTCAGAGGTCGGGCACTATACTAGAACTTATAGAAGACGTCAGCCAAATAACTACACAGCGATGTAGTTGTGTTCCTGTGTGTGAGTACAGGTATCCAGCTCTCATTTATGTATGCGTTTTGAGAAAAACGTTTTCCTAACCCAGGGATACTCCATCTTAAAGCCCTGGTGTAAAAAAATAAGTTGGCAACACGCAAGTGATACATCTGGTATTACAAGCATGTAAAGCGTAATAGATGCCGAGACGTGGACGCTCACAGTGGGACTAGTACACAAATTGAAAGTCGCACAGCGGGCTATGGAGCGAGCTATGCTCGGAGTCTATTTGAAGCTGGGCTTTGCTCAAAAAAAAAAACTCAAATGTATGGCAGAAACGTTTAAACGCATGGAATGGAATGGAATTCCCTCCATATGAGACTAAATCCCCATAGTAGACCGCTTCAGATGATACATGTAAGCTGTTCAACATAATAGTACGATCATTATGCCAAAGACTACACTCCCAGAGTATGTGATGAGCAGACTGCTCCTGATTAAAGCCAGGTGTTGAGCGACAGTTTGGTGAATCATCTAGCTTTAATGAGTATAGCTTGCTCTGAAAGTTATAAGGTCCTCCGTGGTGCTCCTTTTCATAGGTTATAAACCTAAACAGATTTATTTTGTCTCCCGCTTTGCTATGGAGGGGAGTGGAAACTTTTCTTTCTAACTTCTCCTATTTACTACTGATTAAATTCGTTGCGGAGTCCTAGACAGTAGGTTTAGTTGTCCATGGGACGCACGAGTGTCAAAGCTCGGTGTATCAGTTGGTTACTCCGCTGTTAATCCTGGCTGACAGGAGTCACAGTCAGTGGACATGTGGGTGGGATTGTCCCGATAAATGTCTCAAATAATAGACATAAGAAACCTAATAAACCTACCTGCGGAGATATATCTCTTAATGATTTTAGTTTATGCTTTATTTGTTAGATAAATAGTTACGAAACCTGTGCCTATGCCTCTATAAAACTTAAAAATAAATAAATTTTTAAAGGCCCGTTTAACTGGATCCACGAGATAGTACGAAAATGTATCTGTAAGTACTTGTGGCTTTTTATTATTTCAAGGCTACGAAGTTAAATCATAATCACTCAAACCGGAATGAGCCCAAATTGGCAACAATCGACGATGTTGGTATGAATGAATCTTCTTTACAAACCGATACATTGACCAATTAAATAAATTGAACAGGAATAGAAATATTGAGTTGACAGTTTTATTGTAAATGTCATTAAAATGCGATTACGATTGCGTTACAATCGCATTTTAAATTAAATTGACATAATATTTTCCTCATTATTAATATACCTATATAAGTACTTATAATATATATGGCACAATTCAGACTTACATATAGAATTCTTACTTATAAACAATCAGCCTTTGTTACCGTATAACCGTCGCCCGATAAGCCACAACAAATTTTATGTTTCTCCATAAAAATATTAAGTATCGAATTTCACAAATATGCGTTCCGGTTTTTCGGCGTATTGCAATGCGATCTGGCAACGTCACATATTAAAACGATTTTGGTGTTTTAACTGAATTGTTTAGGAGATTTTTAGTGTTTTGATTTGAAATTAAAATTCTAGCTATGATTGTAATACAATATTTGTAGGTGTATTTAAGTACTCAATCAAAAAATGGTGTCAAATCTATGAACTAGGTGTTAAGTATTTTTTCTAATACTTCATTACAATGCCTTATCTCAAAATATTCAAACTAATGGGAATGTTAAAATGTTAAGTTTCAATTTTTAAATAATCGAACGAATAAACTACTACTATGAATTTTTTTTTGTACTTTGAAATAAAAAACACCAAAACCGATCTAAAATTAAACAGTGCAATTTTACTTCAAATTATTAGTCCAATTTTCAACTTCAAAACTTGTACGAATATTTACTTTTGGTACGGCTATATCAAGTCACTAATAATTAACTTGTGTGTACAATGTTCCGCATGTAATACTTATCTCTTTCATACCTATGCTACCGTTTGAACTATGACCAACAGCCGGTAGTATACACTAAGCGATTTCATTATATAACAATCAATAATATCTTAGATCTTCCTCAGATTCAATATTAATATGTGAAAGTGACTCTGTCTTGTATATTATGCAATGACAAGACTGAAATTATGTTTTTCTGGCGTTGCTTGGTGACATTATATCAGCGATATACCCTACCTACTGCTACTTAATTAAGGCAATTCGTTGATCTATGTCGGTGACTTTGGCTCTCTTACGGATCTCCCTAGTTAAGAGTAACGGACAAACAAGATCAGCTCAGGACCAAATGCTGTGGAAATCTTTGGGTGAGGCCTATGTCCAGCAGTGGACGTCTTTTGGCTGAGATAAAGATGATAACATCAGCAAGGACGTATAAGGTGAGCATGGTAAGTGATGGTTATCTTAGCTTACAAGTATATTGGACGCTGGTATGATATCTACGTTGCCGATTCTGAGACAATTGTATTAAAAGCACACTTGCAAAGGAAAACTAGTGGAATGAGCTTCCTGCCGAGGTTTTCCCGAGAGACTATAGCATGAGGTTCTTCAAGAAAGGAGTTATAAGGTTTCTAAAGGGTCGGCAACCCTTGATGTTGTAAGCGTCCATAGGCTACGGTAACTGCTTATCATCAGGCGGGCCGTATGCTTGTTTGCCTCCTTGAAAGTATAAAAAAAAACCCACGTTTGATCTCTGGAGATACTTTTGGTGTCAATATATGCCGAAGACGTTTTACAACACCTCAAAAGGTTTTATACCCCTAAAGTGATGCTTACAATACTAAAGGCAACACTTGCACGGGTTAGGATTACAGGTTTTTTTCTTTCTAAAGAAGCACCTATATGGTCCCACAGAATTTAACTACACCAATAATATAGTTGCGGTCTTCTGTAAGGTGGAAGCTTCTCTGCCGCTAGTTTATATGTAACCATATTTCTCATTATATAGCTATTCTATTTATATATTGACATAGTGAAAGGTGAATCCCTTCGCCCTCTCATAAAAGGTAAACCTTGTTAGGAATTTTTCCTTAACGACAGGTACACACACGTGTAAACACACAGACGTAAAAAGCGTAGGCAGTTGTTTTTATAGTATGCCAGTATTTTTATGACACGAAAAAATAAAAATAAATGTTTTTACATTTACATTTGATGACAGAAAAGTCTGCTGGAACAACATGTTGGCGCATTATCCAATCTTAAAGGTCGTGAGATTTAAATTAGCTGTTCTTCCTGTTAAATATTGTCGTTAAACAATGCCACGGCTTTTTTTTTACTAGTTAGACAATTTTAAATTTGTTATACGTGATTTGTGTCGTGAGCCGTTGTTTCCACGGCATTGTAGTTTAAATTAAACAAATAAATCAATTTCATCGTGTCTTTTTATTTGAACACTGAATGATTTGTGGAACTATTTTCTTCGTTTTATTTGTATTATTATATTTACCCAAGCTATTTCTATTATCCCACTTTTTTTTTCTTTTTTTATACCACTAAGAGGGCAAACAAGCGTACGGCCCGCCTGATGGTCAGCTGTTACCGTAGCCTATAGACGTTTTCAATATCAGGGATATCATTCGTTGTTGACTCTGTTAAACCTTATAACTCCTTTCTTCCTTTCTTTCTGTCTCTTGGGAAAACCTCGGCACGAGCTCATTCCACAACTTAATTTCCTTATCTTAACACGTTGACCGCGGCTGGGTCACATGTGCTACAACGATACAATGCTTTTTTATTATGGTTCTCTGCCAGTTCAAGGGTTAAGTGTTCTTTTTTTTAAATGACTATCATATGTAATGAGGTTTCATAGTCGGCTGTAAAGATTGATTGACTCAATTTATGAATGAACTGATTCGCCTATAGCATGGTGATTTATTTTATACAGCATTATAATAAGCTTACGTAATTACGCAGGTAAATGAGGCAAATAAATACAAAACTATTGCGTCTTAGCGTCTTAATATGGTATCATTAAATTATTTTCACGTAAGATTCTGCTATCAATTCATTTATAAATAACGCCGATATATATTTTAGATGAAAAGACTACTACGCTGTCGTTCGGTATTCTGAATTACACAACTTCAGTTCTAATTTAGTGTTTGCAGTGTTTAAATTACTTGTTCCACAAATAGTTTTATTATGTGTGGGCATGAACGACGAGATTTCAAAAGTAGAACTCAAAAAATATGTTATCATTCGCCGGCATATGCTTTTAATGCTGAACAAATAATCGCATTAGGTCGACCTAACATATTTAAAAAATATTCCCTATTTTATGATATTTACAAACGAATTATTTATTATAAACAGTCAGGTAAAATAAACTTAATAATAATAAAATAAAGACTTACGTCGAACTGAACTCCTTCATGTTATAACTGTTAGACATTATCACGAATTTGAATTGCTTTTTGTTTTTATTATAATAATCCAAAGGTGCACCTTTTTATTGATTTAGTAATATAATGTTTATGTGTACGAATATTTTGATCGTATACATTTGTGCGCGAACGACATATTGCGTGGACGGCGACACAGTCAATGATCGTACGTCTAGTGTGCAATGCTGATCTTTATAAATATAAAATACGCGTGACTGTTTCAGGGCTCTTCTTGGCATCGACATTTAGTTCAAGGGCCAGTGGAATCTGGAATTCTGGACTCATTTATAATCTTCCGTTGTTTCTATAATATTTTGGCTAGAAATACGGCTTAATGTAAATTACAAATGATTTTAGTTTAGGTAGTTGTCTGTGTTGAAAAAATGAGATGGTGATAAAGAAGGGTTTGATCAGATGAAAATAACTTTGAACGTTCATGGATTGCGTGGAACGATAATATTGCAAAAATGAAAGCTTAGTTGAATTCAAGATACCAGCTGCTAATAGATAATGTTAAATACATCTATTCATTAAGACCAACATGCTATTTATTATTATATAAAAGAATATTACCATTAACGATACTTAGCGTTGCATAATTTGGGTGGAGAAGACCGAGACAAAGCTTAATACAATAAATGAAGAAGAAAATAGCAGCAGCGTCAAATTCAGAGTCAAAAAGTTCGAGGACCCGGAGCAATGCAAGTAGTAATAATTTAAAAATTAATTAAATTAATGTACAACGGTTGTTACTAAATTATTCTATAATATATATAGAATACAGCAGACGGGGAAATTGTTAAAACTTTTTAATATTAAAAAGTTTTAACAATTGCGACATTTCAATGACGTTTACAATGTGTTACTTGACATTTGACTTACCGAAGAGAATGATGATGATCCAGGAACAGTAGTGTCTAACTGAGGAAGAATATTTCTCTTATTACCATCAGCATAGGGTGGATAGAACTTAGAAGCCACGAGATTGACAGATATTATATGGTCAGCATAGCGACCCTTTATTCTTCTTTGCTTCATGTTCATGGTATTATAACCACTACGTTGTTAGTGGTAGCAGTACTTGCTTATGATGCTTTACGATTATATTCAGTATTACCATCATTATCATCATCATCAGTCTATTTTAATCCACTGCTAAACTTATTGCTTCTTTAAGTGCACTCCGCAAGAAATTCGGTTTCTCCCATTTAGCTGATCCTAGCCACTTCGCGAAAATCGTCAGTCATGTTTGCGAATTCATGGTAGTATTCACTTGTAGGCACATTATTTCGTTTTGGTCTTCTGTAAGACGATTCCACTTCTGTAGTCAAATTGTTTGATTCTAAGCAAGAACTTTCATGATAGCTAATAAGAAATGGTTCTAATGATTTTATAAATATGTACATCAGATATGAGATCATAGGTGTGATTAGATGAAACGTAATTATCTAAGCTAGAACAAGATGTTATTATAAGTTTCAAATTAATTTATCAACATTTGGCACACACTCTTTGAAATTTATAAATAGGTGCTGAATACTGATTCACTATTATTGTAACACATACTATTTGGCAGATAATAGAGTCTATGGGACTTAACACAATACGTGCTATACTTTACAGACGTTCGTTTTGGTACATTTATTATTTTAGACTTCCTTGTCAAGGTTGTGTGTTAATCTTGTTGTTCTATTTTAAACGCGATACCGCACATTTATTTGTTAAAGGGTTTTTTACTTTTTTCTGCGGGCTGGCAACGTCGCATTTTTTGATAATTTAGTTTTTTTGTGTAAGTCAAATCTTGCAAACTAAGTAAGATTTGAACCTTCCACAGACTATAGGCAATACTACTACTAATACTATAGGTAATTTAGTTATTATTAGTCATTACAAATTTCCAGTTAAAAAAAATTCTGCATTGATCCCTTGGTATAAGTTAGCACTTAAATTTGGGGCTCTTCGTGAGGTCCTAAGTTGGAATCCTGGATCGCACAAAGTGTTTCGAGATTTTCTGTAAAAAAATTCTCAGCAGCAGAGAGTCTAGACAGTGACCGCCAAAGTAACTTAACATCATTATTATCTGGGATGAAGCGAGAGTTTTTAAACAACTTTGCTTACCCCAAGTCTATTCAGGGAACAAAGGTGTGATGCTATGTAATAGTCTGGAACTGCGTTACAAAAATACATGTTTTTTAAGTCTTAGTTTATTTGAGTAGGTGGCCATACTAATATTATAAATGCGAAAGTAAGTCTATTTATTTGTTTGTGATCTTTTAGGACTTAGTGAAATTTGGCAATGAGATAGATTGTATCCTGGAGAAGGTTATAGGGTACCCTTTACCGCGATAACCGACATCTACAGCAGGTAGAGCCGCGGGGCAACAGCTAGTTAGGTATCTATAGTTCTTTCATTGAACAGTAACTCGTGCTATTTTAAGTGACATGTCATTTATCTTTCTAAGCAATGCTCTTGAAAGAGCAATATAACAATACACTTATGTATAAGTAGGCTTTACGTTAATCCCTTAATAGCAAACAGCAGACTGAGTCCTAGACAAGTAATGATACTGGTAGTAAGTAGATTTTATTTCAAGTTTATATGATCGGCAATAAACGAAACGATAGGTACCTCAATGTTGAGTGGCACGTGACTGAAGGCGATTGCGAGGTTTGAATAAGGTATTACAAGGCATCACTCTGCCCTATTATGTCTTCTGCGTTCTGTTTATCGTAGACGGTAAAAAGACCTAGGGTCGTAGGTACCGTGAAGTCCTTAGTTTCAATTTCTATTAATGACAACTAACAATGACGAAATTAGTTTGAATTTGTCCACCGCTTAATACGTTTTGGTGTGACGTCAGTTTCATTCAACCACTAGTCGTGCAATCGCGACAACATCTTCCAATTGCGAGGAATGAATGTTATATAGAATTAAACCACTCAATATCATTCCGAATCTTCCGAATCATTCGAAATTTGTGCAAAATTTGTAGCACCAGGTTTTGGTGAATCAGCCAGGATAAGTACCTACCTACCTAAATAGATCTAAAATGTATAGATAGAATAGTATTATCGACCTTGAATTCATAAACATACTATAATATATTATGTTGATAAACGTAAGGGAAGCAGTGCACTCTGTGAAGCATGAGGTGAGAAAGTGACAAGTTCTTAAGACTAATTACTTGGTACACTTTTAGTGCCACCTACACCAATTCCGTTATGTTGTTTATGCCAAATAACTCCAGTTATACTAATGAGGCTGCCAACATTGAGGTTATCATCAGTTTTACAGGATAGTATAATGTGCCCTTATCCTATTCTGTCGATATTATGGCGAAAATATCGTTGATATAATATTAAAATTTATTTACATGTTAATGAATTGCTGTTTGTTGGAAAGAGCAATACTTGTGAACGGCTGGCAATTGGAACTCATTTTAGTCAGTTCAATTGATCGTCTCTACTTTCTAACATCTGAATTTGCGCCAAATTCAAAGTCAAACTCATTTATTCATTTATATTTAATACATGATACTTATGAATGTCATAAAAACAAATACCAGCATATTTTTTCCTACAGCCAATTCGCTGACCAGGGTAGGGCCTCGAGAAAAATTGGCAAGAAACTCGAGCTACTCTTTTTAATCGTAATATAAGACTCCGAGTATAAGAGCATTGAACTGCCGACTATATTACTACGAGCCCAAACACATTTGTGATATCATTCTGCCAATGTTTCTTTTGCCGATATAAACAAAAAAAACATGTAAGTTACCTTGCATTGTGTAAATGAGATTAGGCAACATTTACGCCATACAATTGGCTGTCATAATCAGCTGGGAAATTTACTTAGAAGGCATAGAAATTAAGGTCTCGTAGTTAAGTAGATCGATAGATATAGCGAGGTTACACTATCTTGCCTCGGTCAGTTTATAGATAGGTGATCGTTTGTGACACCTGGACAACCTTTTGGTTTTTTGTGACCCCTTTTAGAGTACTTTTAGAGCAGAACGCGTTACATGATGCACCTCGGCTCCACATTGTCAGATCAGTTGCTTAGTGTTCGTTCAAAATTGGTCAGTAGGACTTATTTACAATATTTTAAACAATTTGTAAATTACTAAGAGTCTCATTTCCCTGACAACTGAAGGTTATTGCATAACCGTGAGCATGTTGTAAAATATAAATATAACTAAAAATATTTGTTATTTTAATTACCTACCTAGTTATATAATTGGTCATAATGCAACACAATCAAGGTAAAAGTTCGTAGCCGACCGCATGCAGCTGCAGCAGGCGATGTGTAGCCGCGACACTACTGGTTTTTATGTATTTGTATTAAATACCTTTTATAGTTGACTGCCTCGGTGGTCCAGTGGTTGCAGAATGCGCCTGCTGTGCACGAGGTTGTGGGTTCGATTCCCACACAGGGACAAAACTTTGTGTGACCCACAAAGAGTTGTTCTGAGTCTGGGTGTGATTTGTGTCCGTTGATTGTATGTTTGTAAAGTCCCCCGCGACACAGAGCTTGTTCTCTAGTGCGGGAGTTGTCTTTTTTAAAAGATAAAAAGATAAAGATAGTGACTCATCGTCTGTTACTATAGGCCGAGCAGCAGTCGACACTGTCGCCCGACCGCAGATCAGCCCCTATAGACAAGCGACATGAACGGTAGTCGATTCAAATAAAATAGAAAGCAAATGTATGGGATTTGACATCGTATCGTAAACTTATGTCAAATCCCATACATTTGAACTTGGATATTGAAGAATTTTGTTTCTTTTATTATAAGAGAATGTCTTGGGGTCTAGCAGTTAGGTATACCGTTCCGTAAATTATATATGCTGAAGGGATTGCTAGAAGGACAGTAGTACAAAAGTAAATTTTCAGCGCTATTTTTAAACACTAGATATCTCATCTCACGGAATACTCATAACCAACTAAAATATGGCGCCGCCGTCTGTTTAGAATCAGCACTACAGCGACATGACGCTACGATGCGATGTGTCGCTGACATGTCGTCTGCTGTTGCTGAAAACGGTCGGCTACAAACACGCCTTCCTCATCAGCTTAACTCTTGATATGATACAATATCAGTTGCCGCAGCATATGGACGCTTGCAGTATAGTAGTGGAATTAGTCGCGCGATACCGACTCTACATTATATTGTAACACCTTTTTTTTATATACTGGGTGGCAAACAAGCTTATGACCCGACGACGCTTGCAATACCAGAGGTAAAACTTGCGTGTTGCCGACCCATTTTTTTGCACCAGGGCTTTAAGATGGAGTATCCCTTGGATAGGAAAAGTTTCTTTCAAAACGCATCCTTAAATGAGGTCTGTACTCACATACAGAAACACAAACACATCGCTGTGTCTTATGTGGTGGAGGTCTTTATTTTTCGGCGTTAACGTCTACAACACTCGCCAGGTTAAATTATCTTGTAAAAAAAAACTTTCGGGACAGTTTTTGGGGGTTGCCGATAGAAGTGAAAACTTAGTAACTTGTGAATACTATCGTCGAACTGAGCTGAATATGGAAAGCCTGTGGTGGCGATTACACGAGTTCCATGAATTTTGATCACCCAATAAATGCTCAACGCGCCCAAAAAAGTTTTAACTTCATAAATATATGGCCAAGATCATACCTCCAAGTTAAAATTAAATAAGTATCTAAGCAATAACTCCACGTGGAAGTTGTCGCCTTCCAAAACTAACATTTTCTCTATCAGTTTGAGCCAAATGCGCAGTTGTTACTATGTTACAACGTAACGTATAGTGTAGATGTTTCATTTCCTCGATTATCGCGCCAAAGCATTTATATTGCATTTGAAGTATTGTATTAAAGCAATTCATGTAAACGATTTAAATGAAAAAACATGTAAGTTCCTCACGATGTTTTCCTCTACCGTTAGCAGATGGTAAATCCTTTTATTCGTACGTATAAATTACGTATAAGTCAAATTCACATTAGTATTTCCACCTAAGATTGAACTCACACCTTCCATATGTATTAGAAGAAATGCTAAAAGTATGCCCGATTTACCAACCCGCACTAGACCAGCGTGGGCCCAAACCCTGTCATCTCCATTCAAAGAATCCTCTCTATAAAATGAGCGCGATCATGCTTTATTTTATCTTTAGATAGACTGTCGTTTCAACCAAGCTACACCGGCCGGGGTCACAAGATTACTTTAGTCACTCGCGCGTTGCCGACCCTTTAAAAACATTGTAACTCCTTTCTTGAAGAACCTTATGCTATTATAGTCTCTTGAGAAAACTTCGGCAGGGAGCTCTTTCCACATCCTAACCGTTCGGTACGGCATATTTTAGGTGATAGGATGTAAGGATTAATTCCGGCTGGAACGGACGGCTGGTTTAACCAGTTCGAAAAGATAAATAAGGCATGATCGCTGTTATACCAGAAGTATATAATATTGTACAACTTTCTAATATTCGTCTTCCTGTTCTATTCACAACTTTTGACCTACATAAATCTGACCTAAATTAATTTCAAGGTTGACGCATTTTTTCATTTAACCCACTTCTAATATACACCTTATTTAAAGATGTAGAAAATATATCTTGGTTTTGTTTTCATTTATGTCATTGTAACAATGGAGTGTTGATAAAAATTATAAATACAGCGTAATGACTGACTAATATTTTGAAAGTTAAATATAAATATTACATCTTTGTTTTGAAAACAATGTTATATTAAGTAGTTTGAAGTCCGATTTAAATATTTAAAAGATTGCAATTTTAATTGCCTTGGTTGAAGAGTCGGAGGTAACAACTCCTGGGGTTGAACGAAAGTATGGGGAAGAAACCTATATGCATGGTAGAAATAGCTGTTAGCGCCCATTGTTAAAGTTTTTTTAAAAGCGGTTTTCTAAGAATTATCTTAGAAAAATGCTTTACATGTTTTTTGCTTGTACCTGCACCAATTACAATTATGTAATTGGTGAAGGTACAATAAATAACTGTAGCTGAGAGATAAAGAATAATAAGGTAACCTTGATCCGCGGTATTTTCACCAATACTCGAAAGAGCATCGAAAATTAAAACCCTTTTTGGGGGTTTTATTATTTTTATCAGAAGCCATGTTTATTTGACTATCGAAATAGACTAAAGATTTGACTATTAGACCTTAATTTGTATTAAATAATAAATAAAATATGAAAAATGTCCGTAGCCCCTAATTCCGAGGTAAAGATCCTAATTCCGATGTATTTGGTTCCTAATTCCGAGGTAACAAAATGTAGCGGGTACATGGTGTTCAAAAAAATCTCTATCTACTTTAGAAATATGTTATTGTTCTTTGAATCTTTATTACGTCCATAGGCTACGGTAACTGCTTACCATCAGGCGGGCCGTATGCTTGTTTGCCACCTTGGTAGTATAAAAAAAAAAAAAAAAAATTATTTAATTGATAAAATTAAAATTTATTAATTATATTAACCGACTTTAAAAGAGGAGGTTATCAATTGGTGTTTTTTTAAATTTCTGTGACCACAGAACTCCGTCAATTATAAACTGACTTGAAAAGTAATTTTTTGTTCGAAAGGGTATAAAATTCTGTCTTTAAAGTTTGAAAGAAAGTTCATGTTTTATTTATTTCAGTATTTCAAAATTAGAAGTTTGAGATATAAATGTCTATGAAAATTCTCATACTATCAGTATTTACAGTTGTTTTTTTTATGACATTGAATAGTTTTGTATTTTATTTATTGTAAATTAGGAGAGGGCCAGGATTTGTTGTAGGGCACCATACTAGCAAGCAAGTCGGACTGGGAAAGCCTCCCCCTTACAGAACACGACAGCCAAAAAACTACACACAGCGGTGTAGTCGTGTTCCTGTGTGTGAGTACAGGTCTCCAGCACTCATTTAGGGTTGGGTTTTGAAAAAAAACGTTTTCCTATCATAGGGATACTCCATCTTTAAGCCCTGGTGTAAAAAAATAGGTCAGCAATACGCAAGAGATACCTCTGGTATTGCAAGTGTTTGCTATGCTACGGTAACTGCTTAACATCAGCCGGGCCGTATACTAGTTTGCCACCCAAATAGTATAAAAAAACAAAGATATATTTACATTAACATGATGAAATTATGTCATGTTACGAGAACACTATGAAAAGAATTTTACAGACAAAATAACTCAATTTACATTAATTTTATTATTGATCGTTCCATTTGAGTGAAAAAATAATCAAATTTACAATATCAGTAACCAAAATACAAACTTCCTAAATTAAATTTCATCCAAGAAAAAAAACTATATGCTGCAGTGAATTGTGAACAGCCTGTATTTTACTTGTCTATACCACGGAATTAGGTGCCCATAGAACCTAATTCCGATGCACTATACATCGGAATTAGGTTTCGTACTAAAAAATCACGTTTCCTAATTCCGAGTGTTTAAAGCTACAACATTTTTGCATAATTTATTTACAGATTAGTGCACAATTGTAATATCTTCCTAAATATGTATCGCACTTGCTAAAAATTACATTGAATTATAAATAAATTTAGATTTTTTGTCTTGAAATACTCATGCAAAAAATTAACAGAATACCTAAATATACCACCTTTGATATGCTACAATTAGTAAATGCGATGCAAAAGTGTACCTCGTAATTAGATCTTATATTTATTGACTATTTAAGTTAGTAAATCTAAAGTGTGAAGTGCCTAATCTTAAAAACTATCCTGAAAACCAAAAATGAAACTAAGTCTATGAAATCCTTATTCCGTGGTATACATCGGAATAAGGAACCGGCTATTTTTTATGGCACCTAATTCCATGGTATTTTCGAATCGTTTTTTCACCTTTATTTATATAGTAAAATACAAAAAAGTAAAGTAATACTTATAATAAATATAGTCCTTCTACTAATTAAACGCAAATAATTACACACTCAGTATTAAAATATCAAGAAAAACGCTATTTAAAAAGACGTGGTATTTACGTGCACAGGGTGCCAAATGTATGAAGAGTGAGTTTGGACCGGCTATCGTTGCGAAACTTATCGATTATCTTAAACTTCTTATACTTTACACCTTACCTTGGATAATATATCCACATTTAGATATATTTTCCACTAAATAAGAGATATTCTGGTTAAAAACAACTTGTATATCGCAAGTAAATGCTGTTTTTCTAAATACCTCGGAATTAGGTGCCAATTTCAGAACCCCTCGGAATTAGGTGCCGTTACCTTAAGTCCACTTTTTTAAATTATTTTTTTCGTGGTTTTGGATTCCTAAATGTGTAATCTAGAGCGTGGTAAAAAGTAATAAGTCCTATCGACAAAACTTTTTAATTTACTCAAAATAAAACAGTAAGAAGTCAATAAAAGATTAATTGTTAAATTGTAATAAGTCCCCTTATGATTGTTTACCTGCCGCATCGGGAGAGAACTCGATACAACAGTTAGGTAATAAGTCCAAGCGCGCTGCTCGCAGCGCCACTGGAGACGGACTTGTCATTATTTACCCCGCAACTGTTTGCTCTTATTTAAGTGTGTGTGAAAAGTCCCGCTCAGGTCTTTTAAGAGCTCACCGTGTAAAGTTTTAGATTTGGCGCTTGTTATTCTTTACCTCTCAGCTACAAAATGTCCTTTAACATATTTTTGAGACATGTGTGTTTTTTTTATATTTTGATCCAAGAATCTTAGCGCCGGAGGACTACTAAGGAAAATAACAACAACTATTTTTCTAGCGTTTCTTACTTTTTATTGACCCATGGGACTTAATATAGCTGACAAAACTTAGCGTCATACTTCCTGCTAATCCCTTCGATGAAAAACTGTGATGCAGAATTTCAAAGTACTTAATAAAAATGACAAGGCATTTTGCTTATTGATCTACTGTTAATAAATGATACAAATACACAAACGGTAAACGCCAGCATTTATAATTTAAACAAGACAATAAAAACTTTTGACCGAATTACATACCTCTTCATCAAAATGTAGCCAATATTTAACATTGTGCTAAATAAAGGTCAATGATTAAAACAATCAATCTCAATTTGTCTGGGTCACCCAGCCAATATACTTCCAGCTAAAGATAAAAAAAGAACATGGCACCCATGCTCTTTAAACATTTACCAACTACTTAAGAGTACAGATTGCTTCTAATATAAAATACTAGCAGTTCGCCTCGACTTTGCCCAAATTGAATGTCCGTTAAGGAAACTTTGTGCAAAATTTCAATTATTTAAAAGGTATAATATAAAGGTACCTGGGCCTGAGGTAGGTTTACATGAGGACATTGGTTCAACACATACCTAGTGGTACCTATTTTTTTTCAAATGCTTTTATTCAAAAAAACTTTTAAAAATATCTTAACTTATTTTAAATAACGTTTGGGTCCTTATTGTAAATGCCTTGCAAGGTACAGATATTTTAATTCCTGGGTCACTCATTACGCAAAACTGTAGAGTTACAGGATGTGAAGTTGGGAACAGGCGCCCGTATTACTTGCCTGCATTGTGATGCAGGCAAGTAATACGCGCTATATGCTGGTTTGCCACCGCTGTAGTTTAAAGATATAGAACAAATTGATCCTCGCATAATTTATATTATAGTATATTATTATTTATTATATTACTTTTTCCTTCTAAATATGTATGTAGTATGTATTACAGTATTATTATGTTTGTTTTTTTTCAAATATTTCAAGTTTAGATTCGTGCACCTACTTTGTTTTATCTCTGCATCATCCTATAGGTTGACTGGTAGAGAATGCCTCTGGCATTAAGTCCGCCTTTAGAAGAATTTGTGTAAGTATATGAAGTTTAAATAAATAAAATTAGTCGATACCCCGTCTTTCCAGTTCTCATAATAAGAGAAAACATTTTGTCAGATAATTTAAAATTAAACTTAAGAACCAAAGCACCTAAAAATAGATTTCTAAACTGCATTTGGCGGCGACGACGCCACGTTGCTTGTGTTGACCAACAGATATTATATTTAGACGCTCAGTTTCACCATCTTTCATCTGGCAATTACAGTGTTAATTACGTCATTTGGGTTTAAGTAGGTAGCAAGCCATATATGCCTCACTGCTGGGCACGGGTCTCCTCTCCTCTATCTAAAGAGCCTGGGTGTGTTTTCCTTTACCACTAGTAAATGGTAAATCATTTGATTAAAATGATAAAAATGCAAAAAAAGAGATTTCTTTTTTTTAAGACAACTCCTGTTCTGGAGAACAAGCTCTGTGTCGCGGGAGACTTTACAAACATACTATTAAGACACAAATTACACCCAGACTCGGAACAACTCTTTGTGAGTCACACGTTATTTTTTCTGAGTGGGAATCGAACCCACATCCTTGTGCATAGCAGGCATATACTGCAGCCACTGGACCAGCAAGGCAGACTTATAATTATAATAAATGAAATCTATCTTCTAATATATAAAATTCTCGTGTCACGGTGTACGTTATTGAACTCCTCTGAAACGGCTCGACCGATTTTCGTGAAATTTTGTGTGCATATTTGGTAGGTCTGAGAATCGGACAATATCTATTTTTCATCCCCCTAAATGTTAAGGGTGGTCCACCCCTAATTTTTTTATTTAATTTTTTAGACAAAATTTTTGTTTTTATTTTTTTGCGATTCAGCATTAAAAATACATACAACCCTTAATTTTCACCCCTCTACGATCAACCCCTATTTTTTATTTTTACTTTATATGGCAAAACAACGTTTGCTGGGTCAGCTAGTCTAATATATGAAATTCTCGTGTCACGGTGTACGTTATTGAACTCCTCTGAAACGGCTCGACCGATTTTCGTGAAATTTTGTGTGCATATCGGTTAGGTCTGCGAATCGGACATCGAACATCTATTTTCAGGGTGGTCCCTAATTTTTATTTTTTAGTTTTTTTTTTGTTTTTTTTTTATGATACAACATACAAAAATACATACAACCTCACTCACTCCTCCACGATCAACCCTTATTTTTTAATAGCGATATTACTATTTTAGTAGCAAAACATCGTTTGCTGGGTCAGCTATTATATCTATAAATTCAACAAAATGAAATTCACATTGCTTCTGCTGATTGAGATCGAACTAACACCTCAACAGATCAGGTCGATTACTTTTCCGCTCGGCTACCACCGCTAATTTGTAGGATATATTATTATTATTTTTTTTTTTTTTATATTACTTGGGTGGCAAACAAGCATACGGCCCGCCTGATGTTAAGCAGTATCCGTAGCCTATAGACGCTTGCATTACCAGAGGTATAACTTGCGTGTTGCCAACCCATTTTTTTACACCAGGGCTTAAGATGGAAGTAACGCTGGGATAGAAATACATTTCTTTCAAAACGCATTCCTAAATGAGCGCTGGAGACCTGTACTCACACACAGAAACACAACTACATCGCTGTGTGTAGTCATTTGGCTGTGGTCTTCTGTAAGGTGGAGGTCCTTCCCCAGTCGGGCTTGCTCGCTAGTATGGTGCCCTACCTCTCTTTAATTATATTTTATATATTATTTTATTATCGAATTTATTGTAAACCAATTACAATTATGATGCAAAAATCCATTTTGAAATGGCTTGTCTTTTAAGCTAATTTCGTGATACACGCTATTGTCAACTATATCACCGAATCTTAAGAAATTGGCGAGATTTAACCCATACGAATAGTATAAATGCGAAAGTAACTGTGTCTTAGCTTATTTGTTTGTTTATAGTTTATACCACGATAATCAACATCCACTCGGGCGGAGTCGTAGGCAACAGCGAGTTAATAAATATAAATGCAAGAGTGACTGTGTGTTAGTTTACTTGTTAGTTAGTTGGTTTGTTTGTTACCTTTCACGATTAAACCGATGAACGGATCTTACTGAAATTCGCCAAGGAGGTAGATGATATCCTAGAGAAGGACAAAGGGTACTTTTTTACTGCTATAACCGACATCTATGCGAGCGTTGCCACGGGCAATAGCTAGTAAACTACATAATTATTATATATAGAATATAAACTCAAAATAATATTCATTTATTTATTTAGGTTACGTAGTACCATTTATGAAGATCATAATAAAAATTATGAATAATGAATGTAATAGAAAATTCATATTATAGATGACGATAGCCAATTGACCTATGGTTAGTTTGCTGGTGTAGAGCTATGAGAAAATCTATTAAAATCTCCAGCCATTCTTTTTAATCGGGTTTAAGGTATTATTTCAAACCGAGCTGCCAGCGGCAATTGCCGACAGCACGTGCTGATACAAAAGTTTTGTATGAATTTATAAGAAATGGCTTCCGAGCACTGCGGCAGCAGCATGTGCAGCTGACGGCGGCTGCACATGCTGCATATAATATACAAGTCGTGCTGCTGCGGCCAATTATATGCAGCTGCTGCACGTGCTGTCGGCAGTTGCCGTTAGCAGCTCGGTTTAAATTGTACCTTTATAATAATATTTTTACTTAGTACCAAAAAAATATTATTAAAAAAATATAGAGCTGTAAGCTTATGGACGCTTGCAATATTTTGGGTATCACTTGGGTTTTGCCGACTCAAAAACTTATAATAGCGTTTTTTGTTACCGTTACCCAGAAATAGGACAGCGTTTCTTGAATCACCCATCCCTAATCTAGCGCTGAACATCCATACTCACGGAATACAATTACACCGCTATGTGTAGTTATTTGCCTGTGGTTTTCTGTTAGGTGGAGATCTTTCCCCGGTCGAGATAGCCCGCTTGTTTGGTGCCTTACCTGTTTATCGTAAATATTTTAAAACATTCTGGATATATTTTAAAATCCTCACAAAACTCAATATTTTTTGTAGAAATGTGTATCAAGAATGAACGAATAAGTTCTATATAATGAACGTTTCGTATAAATTTAATAAAAAAATAAAATTAAACAACTATAAAGCAACGATTAAGTAACGAATTACAACATCATTGAAAGCTGTGACCATAGATTATACATACCAGGTCTATAAAACAATGATTTTTACTACCTACTTTTAAATAGAACATAATAATATATTTTGTTGAAAAAAGCTGTTTGAAAATGGAACATCCTGTGGAGTATTTAAATAAAGAACGTTTTTTTTGTAAATATAATTCTTATATTATTTTAATAAAATTAAATAATAAAATAGTATTTCATTATAATGCCCAGCAAAAATGTGGACAAATGAGCGGCAGACAATTCTCTATGGTTCTATATGAATGCGACAATGAACCAATCATAGGATTAATGGTTTCGTGTCATTGGTTGATACTGTTGAAGATGCACTTTGCGCTACGACTGCATCACTGTACATGCGCGAACTACGCCGACTTTTGTTCAAGATGTTTCCTGGCTACTATACCTATACTGGGAAAGTAACTGAATTGCACGCATGAGATGCGAGTTCGATCCCGGGCGGCAGTACCAATGTAAATTTCACTTTGTGGAGTTTATATGTACTTATCAAATAATGAATAATTGGTGAAGGAAAACATCGTGAGGGAACCCACATGTCTTAGGAGAAATTCTAAATACATATCTGATTCACCAACCCGCATTAGGCCAGCGTGTGTGAATTAACGCCTAAGCCCTCTCTCTCTTGATAGAGAGGAGACCCGTGCCCAGCAGTGGGACATAATGGGTTGCTATTATTATTAAAATACCTATACAAGTATTTTTTTGTAAATAATATATTATTATGTTCATAAGAGGTAGGCAGGTACTATTACAAAGCTTATAATGAGGTGATCACAACTTTTATGACAAACGTTGGTACCTACTTACAACAATATGTCTTAATTTATAACATTATTATCTACTTATATTAACAACATTAAATTATATTTTTTAATAACAATATTTTGATGTTGCCGAATGAAATTTCTAAGACCAGGGTTTTGTATTCGGGTATAAATATTTATTTATTCTTATTAAAAGACAACTCCGGGACTAGGCAAAAATCTCTGTGTCGCAGGGGACTTTACAAAGAACAATTCACAGACATACCCAGACTCGGAACGAACATTTAGGAATCACAAAGTATTCTCTCGTCTGGGGATCGAACCCACCTCCGGCTTTGCAGTCAGTGTTACTAACCACTAGACCAAAGCAGTCCAGTCTGATTCAGTATACCTGGTATTGGATAAAAAATATCTCATGCACAGGAACAGCTGTCAAATCATATCAAATTTATTTTCAATAAAATACTGTAACTGTGTATAGTTATTTACCTGTGGTCTAATTTATTTTATTTATTAACATTAAAATATTGTTATTTTAGTATAGGTAAACCTAATTGCAAATTCACAAATCACAGATTTATAAAAATGCTTAAGTGTACTTCCATAGTTATCATTATAACCCCTAATCTATAAGTATCGTAATAATTTTAGTCAAATCAAGGCCTGACTAGAAAAAAATGTATGTACATGTAACTTTATGTCCTTGTAAAGGATTTGATAAACTTAAAATACGACGTCTTTCAGTGGAAAGACGTCATTCCTCATCTAAAATTGAAAATACGTTGTCTTTCAGTGGAAAGACGTCGTAGATAAGAATTGCCGTCTCAGAATTATAAACCTTATGTTATATGCCATAAGATGGAAGTTGGCGAAACATTTTTCATTCTATTTTTTTACTGCGAGTGAAGTATATTTTTTTGATAGCATAAATGCACACGCCTGCATTAGGAAGGATCAAAATGGTAATGCGCACATGCGCAAAGTTTACTGCTTGTATGATTTTGAGCTCTAATTTTCACCCAGTCGCATTTCCACTACCGTGCGAGAAGCAAATTGCTCCGAAAGTTCTGAGCCTAAGCCTCATTTATACGATCCAAGTTAGAAAAACCAATTCTCTTGCTGTAATTTCTAATCGCCGAAAAAAAAAATGTAGTACCTAATAGCCGATCGTTTCAACGTGCAACGTAGCGTACACTTTTGAAGAGGCGTATGTCCAGTAATGGACTGCAATAGGCTAATGATGATGATAATGATTTTCATAACGGCACATTTCAAGTTAATATAACAATTAGGTAGAATGTTACATAATTGCTAAATTCCATCCTTAGTAAAAGAATATTGAGTCGTCGATACTTGCAAAAATAATATCGATTTGTATTTTATTCGATTTTTTCTCAAAGTATGCCTTTCTAACTTAAATCGTTTCATTTTTAGCTAGTTTAATAATATCCATTATTGTAACTGCAGAACCGCTAACTAAACTTAACATGCCAAAAGCAACTATTAATATATTCTTGTAGAGGATCCAGTTGAATTTGCCCAGGTCTTCCCATCGGAAGACGGTCTCGATGATTCCTGGTATGATGAGTCCAAGAATAGAGTAGAATAGTGCACCAACTAAGTCGATGATCTGTTCAAGGTAGGGTAGAGCTATACCCACACCACCTGTGGAATTGTAGATAGATATATTTTATTAATTACATACGTATATAGAGTAACTGATTTGTTGGTACCGTGGTATAAGCCTACATCATGAGGACCTATTTCTATTCCTAGGTCGAGCAAAGTGTTATTAAGCTTTTTTGTAAGAAAGTTCTCAGTAGGTAGTATCACAAATTCTTCAATATGCTTTCCTCCGTCAGTTACAAGGGACTAAAATAGCTGGCAATAGTTTTAAGTTTCAGCATTATGAAAAAATCTAAATAAATACGAGTATTACAAATCACGTCTTTTTTCCGAAGGGTAGGTATGTGTTTCACCAGCTAGTTCTATTCCATGTAACATGTAACCAACCGAATTGATCGGAGAGCGATCAGACGCAGGATCAAGGTATAAACAACTCTAATTACAGAACGTCGTCGGCACCAATGTTGCCCAATACAAATTTTTAGCCCGACCTGGGAAATTAACCTGAGACTGAGATCAGCAGTTGCACTTCCACCGCTAAACTAAGTAGGCAGTACACTACACTACACACAACACACTTTATAAATAAGGAAAAACGTTATGATGTTCATAATATTATACTTAAATAGTGCATTCTTAGATTATATCTACTGATCAGTTATTAAAACTGGTTTTTCTAACGACAATTATTATATGTCAACACGTGTAGCTATTACCAGGTATTTTGTTTAATCTTCGTAGTTTAGTTCTGTTCTAGAGTATTACGAGTATGAATATTTATAATACCTACTACTACTACATATAGCGTTGCAGTATGGTGGCATACCTCTCTTAACTCGTAATTTGTATGCCTACAATTTTTATTGAGGAAAATATCTTTGCCACTTTTAAGGATAATCAAGAAATTAATGAATTATGATTTGAGTATATTATTGCATACATCATTATGGCCTTTTCGTATATTGCGTCTTATAAAACAAGGGAGACATCGCTTTTGGTGACTAAACAGACATTAATTACCCTTGTATAGGTAATATTTGTGTGATGAGCACAATTGTTTGTTCTGTGTCTGTGTGTAAGTATGTTTATCAGCTGTCTGGTTGCCATAGTACAGATTCTGTCTAGTTTGGGATCAGATGGCAGTGTGTGAGTTGTCCTAAAATATAATTATTTATTATTAAGTATTACAATCCCAGTAACTACCAGTACTCATAAAAAAAATAACTACTTACCACAAAAACAAACAATGAAAATTCTGACAGCGACTTGTGTTATCGATCGATATTTCTCTTTGATATAAGGTTCTGTGTACTTCGTAAATATATCGATGACAACGAAATAGTGTAATGGGTAGGTAAATAGAATTGATACTGAGATGAATATCTTTGCACAAATGGCTGGCCTGTAACAAACAAAATATTTTACTCAAGTTTCATAATACATAATAGGTTTGACACTTTAAGCCATTGAGATGTTTACATCGCCACACCTGCGTGGATGCTGTGTGGTATTCAAGGCATTAAAATCAGTGTAGACACAATAAAAATAAATGGCAATAAAAATAATTTAAAGTATTTTACAAGTTTTGTTAAATTACAATATTGGATAGCACAGGGTACGATTCTAGGTCCAATACTGCTAAAGAAATATAGGTAGTTAGATATTTAAAATTTACTATACACATTTTTTCTTAGCTAAATTTATTTTAAGGACCTTCTGCCAAGAAGTGTACAAATTTAATTATAAAAGTATAAATACCAGTCATCCATAGGTAGATTCAAGGTAATAGTTCCTCTAAGCGAGTCTCCATATCTGAAGTAACCGAATAAGCCAAGAATACTGTATAATATCATGACAGTGGTCATAGCCAGGACTAAAACACTGGGGCAGCCTAAGAAATGTTGTGGTTTCTTCATAGTGTTCTCCACCGGCATGACCACTCCAATGCCTTCCATCGCAAAGATCACGGTTCTGTGGAATAGATGTTTTACTGTTTAAACAGTGAAACGTAAAAAGAAGTGTTTTTTACAAAGGTATATGTATAATACTAGCTGACCGGTGCCCACTTCGTTGAGCATTTTTCGGGTATAATATAGCCTATGAAACTCACAAATAACGTGGCTTTCTACTGGTAAGAAAAATTTCAAAATCGGTTCCATAGATCCAAAGATTACAAACTCACAAACTTGACCTTTTTATAATATTAGTATGGCTATGGGCTACAGTAACCACTAACTATCAAGCAGGTACACTTTTAGTCTGCCTTTGATGCAATAAGATAGAAGTTATGTTTATCGGTTTAAAAAGTAGTTTAAGGGAACCCAAAATAACTATATATACATATATATAAATCTTGATAGAGTTAAGTTACTGCTTATAAAATCAAATAAAATATTTGTTGTAAAAGTTTTAATATAATTAAATCTGACATATTAGTGTGTATTGTAAAGAAAAAAAAATCTGAGCAAATTCAAAGCAGTACACTAAAGCAGTCTATAATGTAATATAGACAGTGACTGATTTATTGATCGATTGCAATAAAAGTCAACTCACGATAAGAATGCAGGAAATCTTGACCAGTGTCCAACAGCACTTTTATCAGTAATAACTATATCTTCTCCAAATATATAATAAAGGCATATTGCAAATGTAGCGAAGAGTAAAATATTTGCCATCAAGGAGAACGGTGCAAGCCATTTCAAATGCCTGATTTGAACCATAAGGCTGAGAGGCACAAGGAGTATTAAGCAGTAATATTCTACCGGCAGGATCACAGTCGAAACGTAAGCGTCCAAGAGCTGCAATGAACAATTTTGGTACATATTAGTTATATTTTGATAGCTAAAAATAAAATTAAGTTCTTAAATTCAAATTTTAAAGTAAGTTTTTTCGTATATCAAACAGGTTAAATGATAAATATTTTATCATCATCATTTTAGTCAAAAGACGCTGACAAGGGTTTCCACAGCATTCAGCCCTCAGGTGACCTTGAGTTACAACATAAAGTTTGTGATCACTTTAGAAATATTTGCTTCTTGCAACTAAGAGTGGTAGAGGCGAACCCGACTGGAAAGCTTCACCTTACAGAAAACTATAGCCAAATAACTACACACAGTGCTGTAATTATGGTCCTATGCGTAAAGGGATTCACTGCATATTTAAGGATGCGTTTAAAAAAACGTTTTCCTATCTCAGGATACTCTATCACAAACCCTTGTGTGACAATATTTTGGGTCGGCAACTACATAGTAGTTTAAAAAAAAGAAATTCCTACCTGTTTGATTGAAGTAGCTATTAATACAGTAAAAATACAGCATACGCCTATATACGTGAATAATAGAGAAAACTCCGCAAACATTCTGAAAAAATAAATAGGCACATAATAACATAAATAGTGTTAAAATATAAGCACGCATATAGGCGAATGGATAGGTAGGCAGTATACAGAGTACATATAGCATTTTCTTGGTTGTTCAAATTTTTAAAGCCCTGGTGTAAACAAATGAGTCGACAACCCGCAAATGATACCTCTAGTATTGCCGTATAGGCCGTAGAATATGGACGCTTGCAATACCAGAGGTATGGGAGTTATCGTAGTTACTGCTTCACATCAATCAAGTCAGCCTTGTTTGCCACCCAAGTAGAGTTAAAAAAAGTTTATATGAGATTTTGTAAATGACTGATATAGGGTTCTGAAAGTCAGTCTTTTTAACCGCGCAATGCAAAATGAGGGGTGTTATACGGTTAACTACCCCCAAGCAAAGGCGTAGGCTTGATATAGCTTATGCTAAAAAAGGTTGCCTGGTAGAATCGCTGTTACCGATAAGGCTGCCCATTGTACAGACTTATCTATAAAAAGTTTTTGTAAAATTATTGTAAATGGTGTACAATAAAGTGTATAATAAATAAATAAATGTTCTCATGATACTTGTTACTTAGGTACGTATCAAACAAAAACACGGTCCTGATGGTATTCAAACAATAATGATTAATATTCAAAAACGACTCAAAGCAATATAAAAAAAAAGTAAAAATGTAGACTTACTTGGCAAAATTAGCGTATGGTCGAAAATACTTTGGGCCATTGGCAAAGGCAGCGGCGCAGGTTTCAGCATAGCTAAGTAATGGCTTCCGTTCTAACCGGCAGCATCCTCGTGAAGTTTCTACCTTAAATTTAAAGGAAAGGATTCATTTTCAATCTTAATTTACTTTAACACGTTAGCGTTAGAATTGATCGAATTCGCTCTTTAAGGACGTCATGGTCTATATGGTCATGGTAGGCCATTGCTCTGTCTGACTCCTTTTTGTATGTTAAAAAGGAGTCACTTTTTGACATTGCAACAATCTAAGGTATCTTCCTTTTCTATAGATTTACTCCAAAACAGTAATTACTTATTCAAAAGTTACAGATAGACTGTTTCTATTTAACAATAAAGACGTAGATAGGTAACTTTTTTTTTATACTACCAAGGTGGCAAACAAGCATACGGCCCGCCTGATGGTAAGCAGTTACCGTAGCTACCTATGGACCTACCTATGGACGTTTGCAACACCAGGGGTGTCACTCACGCGTTGCCGACCTTTTAAAAACCTTATAACTCCTTTCTTGAAGATCCCTATGCTATAGTCCCTTAACTTAACATGACATTCTGGTTCTAGCAAAAGTTCCAGGTTCAATGCCGATGGGTAGGTATTGGATTTTTCTAGCATCCGATCACGAGCATGACGCACAGATCAGTCATAATTTCCTTTGCCATATTAGAGTGAAAGAAATAACCCAGCCAATATCAACTCAGAATTTTTAATTCTGCCCTGTATATGGCAATAATCTTGCCCTTTATTACAGCTCAATACGATACACGTTTGCCAATAATTTGGAAGACTTACGAAATTTAAAACACGACTTCTGCAATGTGCAAACTTTTTGTTGAGTAGTATTCTACATACCTACATAAAATTTACAGACCCAGAGTACATACAGATTTGGAACGTTTGACAGCTCCCGCACTAGGCAACAAGCCATGTATCGCGACGTATTTACAAATATACGATTCCCAGACACAAATTACATCAAGACTCGGAAGAAAAATTTGAAACACACAAAGTTTTGTATCAAAACTCCGGCAAAGCAGTCAGAGTCTCTAACAACTAGACCAAAAGGCAATTAAAACTTTTGTAGGCCACACACACATTTGATCCATCAGGTATTAAATCCACAATACTCAGAGCGATATCAGTGGCGAGATAACCTCCATAGTCGTATATGAACTAATCTTATTGGAAAGATATAAAGAAAAAATCTACTTACAAATATGTATACGCAATGTCCACAAATGAATGCTATTACAACAGTGCCGATGATACCTATTGCGTAGCCAGCATTTGCAAAAGCCAATGGCATAGCAAGCAAACCAGATCCTAGGGATGCCTTCAGGAGATTTGCAAAAGATCTGATGTCACTAAAAATAAAGTAGATTTATATTAATTTCTATTAAATGGCCTAAATCCTCTCAGCTCTCTTGATAGAGGAGAGAAGATTATTATACAAAGGCTATATATCTATAGCCGTTGTATAATAATCTTCTCTCCTCTATCAAGGTAGGCCCTGTGCAATTTAAAAATATGTATATCGTAAGTATAAACGAGCTACGTTTAAACTTACGCCAGGTGGTCGAAAGTCAACCGTAATTAAATAAATCGAATTAAACTAAATATAAATAAATTGAATTATATCTTAAGCTATGAGTCAATACTAAACAAAAGATAAAATTAGAAATCGATTGGTAAACAGAGAAGCAAATTGTACTGAACTATTTTGTCTTTCAAAGAAAGATATAATATTCTTATTGTACACCAAATAAAAATACAACAGAATAAAATAACAGTTTGATATATTATAATAAGCTGTACAATGAGCGGTATTATCACTAAAATCACTTCCAGACAACCTTTGGATGGATTTTTGTAGAGTAAAATAAGGTACATAGTATTAGCTCAATAATATTACTTATAAAGAAATAAGTAGATCACTAGATACTTAAGTCTGTATTATTGTTAGGACAGATAACGATAGCTAGTGAGAACTTAAACCAACGAGAGCATTCACACTAAAGCTGATAACACACTGCTAAACGCAACGCGCTGTGAAAGAAACGCCTGAGCGCAAAGATTGGCATAGTATGCAAGTAATTTAATTTGTACGAAAAATATTCATACTCCAAGAACTCTGCATTAAAAAGCATCAATCAAAATTAGTATAATATCGTATACTCAAATCCTTAAACCATATCTCAAGGTGAAACAACAAGTATATCGAACGTCATGTCAAGAATAAGAAAATAGACTACGCGGAAGAGCACAAACGAGAGGTGGAAAAATATCATTAATTCGTCGTATAGTAGCTGGTTATGAGTACACCAGACTGACCACCCACAGAACTACATACATCAGCCTCTTCCAAATAAAACATATCATAGTGACCTTTTTTTTTGACGCATTTGTCAAGAGTGACACTAATAATTATGAAAAAAAAAAAAAATGGCCTGACAGTGACCTCCTATAGAAGTAGCTAACAAAATATGTCACAGATTAAATAATCACAGATTAAGTTATAAATAAAAAAAACGTCAGCCATGTAATTTTAAAGAAAAACACCTGGATATCGATAACAGAGGCCACCTACCGGGTCTAACCCCCGTATCTATAGACGAGTAAAAGTAATTACTTGAGTAAAAGTAATTACTTTAGCCATGATTTCTATTCTATAGTTAAGAAACTGACCCGAGTAAGAACTGTCAATTGCTAGAATTCTTAGCGAAGTAATAGTCACCATTTCGTTTACTTAAGCATTGCTTCGGATGTATGTAAACGTATAATTTGTGAGTTGAGTAAGGTTATTTTATAAAAATGGAAGCAATTGAAAATGTATTTGCTATTGTAGACAATATTGATGTGATATTTCTGAATAATATTTAGAAATAAATTCTTCTACTTAGATAAAACGTTTCTTTGGCCTTTCGCCGGCACAGAATATCTTTATCTTTTATTTTTTTTGAAAATCGGTCAGAGTTTCGTCTTCGGGTTGCTTTTATTGGCTGTCAAAAGTGGGGTCGCCAGAGCTATATGCTCGGGAGTAGAAGTGTCATTTTCAAGGGCATAACTACGGGGAAACCCGCTCTCGGGTCTACGTCGAGGACCCTCGATGGGGAAACCGGCACCACACCGCTCAATACCCCTAGCCGCGCACTATGGTGTTGCCCTGATGCAATATAACAAAAGCAGGCGCCGTTCTATCCCATAGCTTTTTAAAGCCAGTTCATCAAATACCCAGCCCCATCCCCACAATGTTAGATACCTAAATATTTTTACAATAGCTCTACGCCTACCCTATTCATATCATTGTTGTACTATAATAGTGTCGTTATGGTAGTGTTTCATCTCATTTTCATTCTCTAGGCCTCTGCGTGATGGACCTATGTCCCCGCGTAAGCCTTTCAAAGGGCCGAGTATTCTTTTTATATAATGGAAAAATACCCGAGACAAGAAGAGACATAATAATAATAAACAAACTATTGACTGATTGACGGTTCTGTCAAAATGTGTAGTAGGTATAATGCAACATATTTAATTTGCAGCTATCAACGTTTTAACAACCTAGTACAATAATACTTCTAAATATTGCAGAGTTATATTGTCTTTCAAAACGTTTAGTTTCACAGTAGACCATTATTGAAAAATAGTTACTTATTTAATCATTATAAACATAGAACAGATTAAACGCTGTAAACATTATCTATTACTTATTTTATAATTGTTTGAAGACTAGTTTGTTTATGCAAAATTTTGTTATTTACTTGTAACTTTTCTCTTTTCCTCTTCAAAGAACAAAACGTAAGTTGCAATATTGCCAGCTGAAAAGATTTTGAGGCACTGAGTAATACTTAGAACTTTACTCAAGTAAGCATTGATCATTACTTGTATATAGAATATCATTTACTTTAGAAATTACTTAAGAACAAGTAATGACTTAGTCAAGAAATTACTTAAGAAGAAGTAATCACTTGTTTATAGATACGGGTGTAACTATCTAAAAATAATAGTTAAAAAAAACTAAAAAACACGCTTTTTATAGAAAACCAAACTAAAAAATAGAAAATAAATTTTACTAGATTTAAATTAAGATGAAATTAAGAATATATATTTTTTTTATTTTAAAAAAAGCGTAAGGTGCATGGTGTCAATAGTTATAAATATTTTCATTTTGATAATATCTTAAAAGCACCCCACGCTTTTTTTAAATTCTTTTTTTTAAATTCTTAATTTCATCTTAATTTAAATTTATTAAAATTTATTTTCTATTTTTTAGTTTGGTTTTCTATAAAAAGTGTGTTTTTAATTTTTTTTAAACTATTATTTATTTTTTACTTTTTAGTAATAATAATATTATTTATAATTTTATCAAATTAGTGTATTGTCATCGGTCCTCGATAAATCTACAAAGTTTGAACGAAATCGGGCCGTTTAAAGTGGGTCAAAATCGCGCCCAAAGAAAGCGGATTTTCATCTTGCCTGCATCACTTTTTTAGTTATGCAGGCATGCACAAGGTTGTTATTACGCATTTTTTGATATTCATTTCCATTGCCTAGAAATTGTTTACATTGGTAAGACATACGACTGCGACGAAGCTACGAGCTAATAAAAAGCGTGTAAAAACTATTTACATGATTCATTTATGATAAGCTGACGCGTCGAGGAGAAGGAGAATTACGAACACACGCATAACTTTTCATTGCGTTGAGTTGCGCTGAGCAGTGTGTTCTCTGCCTTATTCACACTAATCACTTGGCTATGTATTGAAGTATTACCTACTACTATTTATTGACAGAGAACATCTCAATAAATATTTGTACGCTAAGAGAGTCTTTATAGTCCACGTGATGTTTATTGTTTTATCACGTGAACTTCGTGGAGTTGCAAGTATCCCTAGACATAAAACTAAAAAAAAACAAAAAAAAAAACTTGCTAAAACTCAACAACGACTGGACTGATACGGCTAATTTTGGTTTTGAATTATTTATGCTTGGAAAAAAAAGCTTGGTATATAGTAAAAACAACAATTTTGCTTTTCCTTAGAATCGCTTAGAAATAAAAAGTCGTTTAGAAATAAAATTACTTAAATTTTAAAGTTAAGTTTTATTTACTCATTTTGAGGCGGTACTAAGTTTGCCGGGTCAGCTAGTAATAATAATAAAACATAACATAGTATCACGCCTTTTCACCGAAGGGATAGGCAAAGCTTTATTATTTTTTAGATATCTCACGCATTAAGGAACAAGCCCTGTATCGTAAATACACAATTTTACAAATCCACAATTCTCGGACACAAAGTACACCTCGACTATAAACAACTATTTGCGAGTCACGCAAATTGTTGTACCGTGTTTTCTTTTTATTCACTCTTAAGTATAGTACGATGGGATCCGAGGGAACCGGAGACCTTATAAAGTACGAACAATGGTAGAATTGTTTTTTGTTTTTTTAAAAAGACAAGTCCCGCACTAGAGAAACAAGCTCTGTGTCGCGGGGGACTTTACAAACATACAACTAACGGACATAAATTACACCCAGACTCAGATCAATTCTTTGTGGGTCCCACAAAGTTTTGTCCTGTGTAGGAATCGAACCCACAACCTCGTGCACAGTAGGCGCCACCTGAACCACCGAGGCAGTCGTATGTCTTACCAATGTAAACAATTTCTAGGCAATGGAAATGAATATCAAAAAATGCGTAATAACAACCTTGTGTGTTAAAATGTGCCCTTTGCATATAATTGATCAAAAGCATTTATATTTCTCATCGTGACACTTAATGCAGGTTCATGAAAAATAGCAAATGAGACGTCAGCTAATTTGTCGCTGACCAGACATGGGTGGAGCGAAAAGAAACTTAGGCCACTCTTTATTAACCCATCGCACAAAAAGTGATGCAGGCAAGATGAAAATCCGCTATGATAGAAAAAAAATTTAATGGCTTCTACTTATGAAGTAAAGCGTACCTATGCTTTACTTTAGTGCAATAGTAAGTATGATATGAATAATTGATGTCTTGGGAATATAGCTGATTGTTCCCGTCTAACAGCCTACATTCATATTATCCATCATGCAACTTAACCTTTGTATAGGGAGATAAAGATCTCTACACCCCTTCCTGGGTGTAAGTGAACCTTCATTAATTAAGCACATAATATATAAAACACTATTTAGTTACAGGAATATCTATATATAAATATGTTAATAAGAAACAGTAAAGTACCTTTTTCTCCACTAGTATTTACGACCTTTAGTATCAATAAATAAATAGTTTTTTTCCACCTCTAATTTAATTAAATTATGGTCGAGTTATGGTCATTAGTATTTTTAATAAGATATATCTATAAAAACAAAAAGTACTTACGAGTTGGGCTTTGCAACTTCCCGATGATCAAAGGGATTGTAGTCTTCAACATCGATATCCTTCTTATCTTTTATAACCATGTTAGCTTCGTAATAAACGTTCCAACACTAATCAACTATTATGTACTCTTAGTTATTGTTTCAGCCGACGAGTTTCCAGGCGTATACGTTTACTAATACAATATCAGTGATTTCTTGATGAAAGTCTTTACTAACCACTTGAAATCTGAACAATCTTCACAATTATGATATGATTGAAGCATTTCATTTAATCCCGCTAAGATTTTGAAGGTTGCCGTGGTTTCTTATTTGTACTGATGATAGTCCGCAGTATTGTTTTATTACGGCAATTAACTTATTAACTGTGTATAAGATAAAATCCAAGAAGCGACGTATCTTAGCAAATTATTAAGATGATAAAAAAATACTACAGTTTGCTCATTTTTATAGATTTTAAATTGAATTTATTGTCCGTTCGACAGTTATACAAAACACTGTTTCAGTTACACTTTGATAATCATTTAATTATTTTTAAATAAAATAATCATTCACATACATTAATTTCATATTCATTGAGATGATAAAAATTCAACAGTTCACTTATTTTTTTAATTTTATAGATTTTATATTGAAGTTATTGATACGAAACATTTATTCAAAACACTTCCAACGTTACACTTTGATAATATTTATTTATTTTTGAATAAAAGAATCATTCACATACATTAATTTCTATGTTCCATTTGCTTATCGCCACCGTAACGAAATTCAAAAACTTTTTTCAATCCGATGTTGCATTCTATTCGATTAGTTTCAGATGTTTAGTTTCAATAAACAGTTTATTGTATAAGTAGGTACGTTAGAAATGTAGAGACATGGTCACGGTCACACACCTCACCTACTAATGTCAATTGATACTATATCATAGCTCTTATAAGCCACACGTTGTAAGTACTGCATAGATCGCTTCATTCAATGTAACTCTAGTGCTTATATATTATACTTAGAATTATGGAATTTAAAACTTACCTATTTATTACGTCATAGCTGGTTTACATAAAAACCCGACAAATGCGAGTCGGACTCGAGTGCAGAGGGCTCGATTTTTGATCCGATATTTCCTAAATGTTAAAGAAAATTATTTTGTTTAGGAATTGTCTATTTGAAATTAAAATGTTAGAAGATGACTGAAACAGTAGGTACTATGAGGTATCAACGAAATGAGGCAAGCCTCCAATTTGGTGGACCGAGCTGGTGAAGGTTGCAGGCAGCCTATCGATGAGGGCAGCTCAGGATCGAATACTATCTTTGTCCTGCAATGCAGTGAACATCTTTCAACTGAGAGAAATAGATCTAGCTTCCTCATATGGCTTTTCCTGCTTCGTAGGTCTAGTAATCTCTTAGTTACTTTTTAAAAGACAACTCCTGTATTAGGGAACAAGCCCTGTGTTAAAAACATAAAATTTATGGACACAAATTATAAACATCCAATCCACGGACACGAAACAAATATACATCGCTCACACAAAGTTTTCGTCTCGTGTGGGAATCGAACCAACGACCTCCGGCTTAGCAGTATGAGTCACTAACTACTAGATAAACAGGCCTGTATCCGGGATCGATTCCCTAGTTCAGCCCAAATAGTCATTGGGTTTTTTTGTCAAGATAATAACAATAGATGCCCGAAGCTTTGAAATTGAAGGTGTTCACATGCTCTGAAAGGGATGCAAAGAGGTTGATCTTAGGCCTGATATCTCTCCGGTAGCGGATTGCCGACAATTGCCGCACCTTCGAGAATGAGGGAATAAAGGGTACACCTGTCCTTGCGTACACTTTTGTGCACCATAATATCTCGCGAAGATGGTCGAAGTTCGGTTCCGAGGATATTTTACCTTATATAAATTAATGAATGTATTGCCTTTATGTGTATTATTTATTGTACAAAGAAATGATTTAAGCCCTACATTTTATAAGACAATTACCCTATTTTGAAATATCGTTGACGTCATAGCCATCGTCAATAGTTTGCAATTCTTCTATTTAATTATATTAGTGACGATCTTATATAAATATAACTACAATGTACCTTTAAATTTGTAATAGACCATTGTCTCATGTTACGTATGGCATGGCATATCCATAACATTCTTAGTAGAGAAATGTCGTTTAATAAACTGATGTCTCTGCAGAAATTTTTATCTTATGTGTATTAAAATAAGGTTTAAATTACTAAAATTGTTTAGAGGTAATTGTCAGCCTTAAACTATTTTTTTCTCCTAAGAATGTGGTGTTTGATCCGTAAGCAATAAAACAAGTAAATAATTGTTAGACGTTATCTAATTACTGGCATGATGACTGACTAACTGAATGATAACATAAAATATTTATATAATTCAATTCAATTCATTTGTTTCAATCAACATGGATCATATAATAACATAAGACAAAACACAACACACTATTTCATTATTAATTACAAATTAAGTTGGCAAAGTCTGTAAATTAAAATTACTTAGAAATAATCATAAACAATAACTCTTATAAAAATATTTAACTATTCAACAATTTTATGTTGTCTAATAGAAAAGAGCGACAGGTTACATGTGTAATCAATAATCGTAACATGTGTTATGATTATTTCATTATATAGTTATTGTCACTACATTAAGCATACAACAATGGTTAACGTAGTGAGTACAGAGGTCACCAGATACCCAAGGTATTTAAAGGTAACAACCCTTTTTAGCGGTACATTACCTAACTTGATGCTAGGAATACTATCTGGACATTTACCTCTGGTCAGAAAAACCATACACTCATTTTTCTTGGTGTTCTAGAGCAGACCATGACTGAGAGCATATAGCTCACAAGAGCTTAGACAGGCTACAGACCGAGGCGCTCAGCAGCACCATGTCGTCCACATAGCTAATGTTGTTTATACAAATTACAGCAACGTGACATCCAACACGAGTGCTGCTCAGCCTCACTATATGAGTGCGTTTACATAAAGGTTGAAGAGCGTTGGTGAGATCAACCCCCCCTTGCCTCATCCCGCACTCCGACCTGTATGGTCAGTCAGCATTCCCGACCATCGAATGTTGACCTGGTCCCCGTACCAATATTTGAGAATACGAATACATTCACTTGGCAGGGGTGTGTCGCTAAGTTTATCCCAGACGATATCATAGAAAACCAGGTCAAACGCCCTTGTAAGGTCGAGGAAACAAGCATAGACTGGTGTTCTGCGATTAGTATAGTACTTAACAGTTTGCTTCAAACACAGAATAGCTGTCTCAGTCTGTGGACAGTCCCGAATTGAAACCAAATTGATTGTTATGTATCTCGAGACAGCCACTTATCAGTGTGTTAAGTAGACTGTCAATTTATTACCTTGGACATAATTGTAGCCAGAGAGAGTTCGCGAGTAAGTTATTGAGTGAGTGTTGTGCTTAGTGTCTAAATGGACTGTCACTCATAGTTGAAGTTCATCAAATAGACACGCATTCAAATGTTTCAGGACATAATGAAAGATAAAATAAGGTTGGTTTTAGCAAGGCAAACAAAAGTTTGCATTTGCGCGATAATTTTTACAAAATGTTGTTAAGATTTATGTCAATATATCTATTTTCACGTGTCTGTCAGTTTTTCTTTTGCGTTAAATTTGCATGTGAATATGTCTATCTAGTATTTGTTTCTTTTTGATAAAATATACATAATTGCATTACGATAATCAGTGCCGGTATAATGTTATGACGGTTATGCGTTTTTATACTGCAGTGCTACTTTTGGCTTAAGCCAAAAGTAGGTATAAAACCTCAACGACGCGACGGACTACGCCGACGCAGTGACAATGCAACGTTTCCGCATGTGCGATTTAATAATTATATTTACTATCAACTTAGGGAAATAACAACATATTTATACGTAATAAATAAATATATTTATACAATTTAAATAACTCCTATACAGTTTTCTCTTGTAAAATTCTAATAATATCCATAATTGTGACTGTACAACCAGATATTAAACTTGTGATACCAATTATCACGATTATTATATTCTTTATAAGGACCCAGTTGAATCTGCCAAGGTCATCCCAGCGAAAGACTGTTTCTACAATCGCCGGTATGATAAAGCCGAGGATAGAGTAGAATAATGCACCGACTATATTGATAATCTGTTCTAATAATGGTAATGCCATTCCAACTCCGACTAAAAAGAAAAAAGAATATGAAAAAAGGACAACCCGATTTGTAGAAGAACACAGCCATGTACCAACACACAGTGATGTAGTTGTTGGGGTCGTATGCTTGTTTGCCACCTAATAATTAAAAAAAAATAGCAACCCATATATTATATTATTATTATGTCTCAGTGTGTGGGCACGGGTCTCTTCTTTTCTAACAAGAAATAAGGTTTAAGGTTTGTTTACCGCTTAAGTAATAAAAAAAGTGATAAAGAAGCAATAACAATCGTATACTTACCACAGAATATAACTCCAAGGGTTCTGACGCTTACTTGTGCAATCTGTTTGTATTTATTACTAATATACTGCATAGTGTATCTGTTGAAAACATCAATCACTACGAAGAATTGTAATGGATAAGTGAAGAAAATTGACAGCGCTATACATACTTTTGCACATACTGCTGGCCTGAAATAAAAAAAGAAATTTCTACATCAATTTAAAAATGGAAAAATAATAAAAAGTAAGTAAAATTTTCTTTTGTTTTGTTATTGGATTCGCAGTTTTTAAATTATTTTATGGTTTTCAATTTGTTTCATTATAAGTAATCATCTCAGCCGAAATACATCCTGGATATAGGCCTCTGTCAAAAATTTCCACAGCTTTCTAATCAATCGTTTAGGCACCAGAAAAATAAAGGTATGACCCTTACATTAACAAATAAGTAGAAATATTTGTCGTTCTATTCTAATTTGCTGTAACTATAAGAAAAAATAAAGAAAATCTAATAGCTTCACAATCCATTTTTAAAGTTTAGATACGTTATCTGTACACTATTTTAGCTATAATTTTTAGGTGATTAACAGAAAAACTCAGACTAATAGAATAAGATAGACGGAGCGTGTAGAACAAATCAGTGAAGCCACAAAGCGCTGTCAATGTCGTGTGACGTGGAAAACGATGTTGCCAGCAAATGAAATACTCCCAACAAAAGTTGAAACAAAACTGTTAACTCGTGATAATAATATGCAATATCAATATTAAAAATTATACTTCAAATTGTTTGTTTGAATAATGTTATTATTTATAATTATTTTACATTAATATTTCAAAATAAATAGGTAACAATAAACACTAACTACATGCTTTAATTTCTGACGAATAAAATAAATCTTTTTAAATATAACATCATACATCTTAGCATTATGTTACATTAAAAAAAGGTTTCTGTTAACAAACATATCAAGACAAAATACAATATTATATTAAAAAAACAAACATAAAATACAAAACATATTACTCGTAAAACAAAACTGGCAAAAATTGTATCTAAAAAAATGTATATATATGGTGTATGCTTGTTTACTATCCAAGTAGTATAAAAAAAAATTAAATATTTAGCGGCAAGCGGTAAGAACAAATTTTGTTCATACCGCTCGCCGCCGCCGCTCACAGCCGTGGTTAGGATGTAAATACTTTTTTTTAAATAAATCATAAACCTAACATATCTACTTATTTTATGAATTTAAATGATCAATTATTATTATTATATTAATATTAATTGATCATCATCTGAATAACATAGAAAAACATTATCTAAGTACCTACCTAGGTACCTCTTAAAATCACTACAAAAATACGGAATTACTCGCTAAATGCAAAGAACAATATCTTTTTTTTTTCGCGTGGATCCCCAACTATCATTCAGATTTATTTTAAATAGTATATCGATAGACTGATTAATATTGTTTTATATTCCCACTAACACGTTGCAAAATATTTTAGGGAAAAAGATATGCTAAGAATGGCAACACTGTAGAACATGGTAGAGGTTTTGTGTTCCTAGTTTGTGTAACTAAAATATTTACGAAAACAATAAGAAATCTATATTGTTAAAATTATTTACTTATGGAACGATACTCCAGAACTCTTTTTGAGATTTGCTGAAGTATTTTTACAACGTTTTACTACACAATACGGCATTATAATAATATTTTGTCAGAACGTGTTTAGACGTGCGTACTCACTAGCGGCTCAAATCGACTGCGCGCGAAAACGTATGACATTGCTATTTAGTATTGCTTTTGGCGGCTTCACGCGCGAGTTCTACACGCTCCGTCTATCTTATTCTATTAGTCTGAGCAGAAAAATT
Source organism: Trisateles emortualis (assembly GCA_947095525.1). NCBI lineage: Eukaryota > Metazoa > Arthropoda > Insecta > Lepidoptera > Erebidae > Trisateles > Trisateles emortualis. Next base: position 6,573,886 of record OX352736.1, on the reverse strand, counting down.
ACACGATGATCATACTTATGACAGTAACATTTTTCTTATTATTTATTAAAGCGCAGTCTATGTTAGCATTAAACTAGATTTAGCGATGGCTGATTCAAAAACTTATATATAACTTAATATTATATAGTAGTTACCTACTAACTAGTCGTAACTTTCGATTATTTTCTTAAAATCATGACTTAAAAATAAATTTAATTATAATTTTAACAAAAAAACAGACTTCAGTACGGCAAGTTGCAGAATTTTCAAAAACCTTTAAACCTCTATCTAGTCTAATGTAGATATTTAAACAGAATGAACTTTCATGCAAACTCTTATCTCACTTTCCTCCCTTAAAGACGGTTCTTTTTAATCTGATAATTTACAGCTATAGTGCATCTCATGACCATTCAAATAAGCCCAAACACGGCTAGATTTCATTGTTTAATTATGAAGTTCTGTTGCCTAGCTACCGGCTTTATCATCACATAGTTGCTCAGCAACCATAATGGAAACTTGTCTAATCGCCACCCATAAAATACTTATTATTGAAAAGTTTAGTTGGCCATCTGTGGTCTTCTTCATCAGTTTCACTTCATCATATTATACTTTATGATATATTTGATGCGTTGTTAAAAATATTAAAATTGCTATAAAATTAAAATTGCCTATAATTTTTGAGGAGTTCCCTCAATCTCATGGATCCCATCATCAGAACTTTCTTTTTATGAAAATGGGACCAAACTGGAAGAATGTCATCTCAGACAAAAAAAGAATTTTTCAAATCGGTCCATAAATGACGGAGTTCTGCGGTAACAAACATAAAAAATACACACGAATTGATAACCTCCTCGTTTTTGAAGTCGGCTAACAAACGGAGAATCTTCCTTTTTGCAAGATGGCGTACTCATAAATAACAGTTGACTGTCAGTTGTAACTCATGTTAACCATTCTCATAAATTAAATACTACGTGCTATGATTTTTCTACATAAACCCATCTTTTTATGGTCCTACGTGTAACTTTACTAAACAATATTTTGTTGAAGTGTCACATAATTTGTTTAGATGAACGTAATCATCACATGACAACAATATTCATAAAATGTTGGTTTATTACGTGACTGCTAGAAAAAATCAGTGTCATGTTCATGTCTGTATGTATGTGGATGTGTTTTCAGCTTGTGGCTGAATGTAAGTAACAAGTACATAATATATACATTTATTTTGTGATTCAGCATTAGGTGCCTATGTTATGAAGAAAAAAATATAACAAAATTCTTGCCACGTACTTCACTAGTGTTGCACATATTACGTGTTGAAACCTGTTCCTAACAGTAGAAACATTAGTTACTTGTATTAAGTATACGTAGGTAATCAGCTCTCTATCGCAGCCACAAGCAAAGCCGCGTTTAAAAGCTAATCTCATCTAATTGTAATCATAACTTTTCTAAAAGACAATGGTCATTAGTCATACAGTATGACAACTTTATATTTAATTTATTAGATAAAGGCTATAGCGTCATCTGTTCTAAGCTATAGGTACCTACATTTAATAATAATATCCTGTACACCGATTTTCGGTCAAGAGGGTGACTAGTCAATACAAAGTTATACCAAGTGCCTTACTTCCATTGTTCGTTGGTTCGACAGCATAACATGCTTACTAACGGACAAATAAACTACATCTAAATACAAATGGACTTCAAACTATTAGTCATTGCATCAATTAATCAACCTGTATCAGTCTACACAGACTGCATAGACTTACCTATTTCTCAGGGGTGGCCAGCGTCATGATTAAGTCATAGTTATCATATTGCATGAATATTTCGAATTGTAAACTTCTTATGGCGCGTTGATCACTTTTTTGGAAAAATCATGGAACTCGCGTCATTGTCACCGAACGCTTACCATATTCAAAAATAATAATCTAATAGCTCTACGATACAATTTACAAGTTACTTAGTTTTCACTTTTATCATCAGGCCCCAAAGACTGCCCCGCATGTTTTTTTTATTTAAACATCATAATTAACTTTAATGCAGTTTATGTCTGTCAGTGTACTAGCTTAACTAACTATAGATGACAACAAGGGGGTGGTACCCGAATAGACAAGTGCTTTTGACACAAAATAAAGTGCAAGTTTGGTCCCGGCTGGCGTCAGTACCAATATGAATATCACATTGTCCAATGTATACGTAGGTACGTAATTAATCAAATGACGATTAAGGAAAAAAACATCGTAAGGAAACACACAAGCCTTTGAAGAAATTTTAAAGACAATATCTGATGAATAAACCCTTAGCGTGTGTGGATTTTGGCTATAACCCTCCCAGGTATAACGGTGGAGAGACCTTTACCTAGTAGTGGGACATAATATCGATTGTTATTATATAATGTATCTAACTAACCATTCATCAGTAGGCAAGTTTAATGTGATTGATCCTCGCAGGACATCACCATATCGGAAGTATCCAAACAAACTAAGGGTGCTGTAGAGGAACACGATCACGGACATGACCACTAATAGCACGCTTGGGCAGCCAAGGAAGTGTTGAGGTGTTTTCATTGAGTTTTCCACTGGCATAACAACTCCAATACCCTCCATTGCGAAGATTACTGTTCTGAAATATATAATAAAATAATGTGAACACTAATCGGACGTTTCAAACGGTGGCTAGGGCCGTGGAAGTGCCTGCCGGTTCCTTTTACACTAAGAAAGTAATTTAGTACTAAGTATTATCTCATTAATTAATCTATCTTGGCTAGCAGTATCAATGTTAATTTCGCTTCATTACGTAAGTACCTACTAAGTAATCGAATGATTTACTATAACAATTTATGTTACTATATATCATATGTTTTTAAATCCTTTGTATAACAGTGTGTATGCAATATAAGCAGTATTACTAAGGAATGTGTGTTTGTTTTTATCCAACACCACACCGTACAGGTGGAGGAAATCATCGTGAGGTGAGATGTCGTAGAAGAAATTCTGAAGGCATGTTTGTTCCACTAACCTACATTAGGCCAATGTGTGTGTGTATTAAAGCCTAAACCCTAACAGCTCTCTTGATTGTGGAGAGACACGTGTATTATAGGTAGAGTCGAGTATTATTGCTCTGAAGCATAAATAATCGAGAATGGTCAGGCGTGCAAGTTTCCACGCATGTAAATATTTCTACAATTAATACAGAACAAAGGTTTGTAAGAAATACTTTAAGGAACAAACAACAAACATTACATTTTCAAATAACCTCGACCGGGCAGTGATATAATGTGTACAAATAAACTTTACTGAGTTCTCATTGTCTATTCCCAAAGTGACCGGCCAAAGTGCTATTGGGTTGTTCTTTGAGAAACGCTCAGCTTCAACCAGCAGTCTCTAATTGTGGCTAGGCTCGCCTAATATTATAGATGGGAACCAAAATAGTCAAAATCAATATTATTTGAACATTATACTTACGAAAAAAATGCTGGATATCTAGCTGGATTGCCTATAATCTGTTTGTCAGCGAAGGATATTTTATCTCCAAATACGTAATACAGACAGAAAAGGTACGTTGCAAATAACAATATATTAGCTAGCAATGAGAATATAGCTAGGAACTTCAAGTATCTGATTTGACATGAAATTATCAGCGGCAACAGAAATATGAGGCAATAGTATTCCACGGGTAATATCATTGTAGGAACGAAATGGTCAACTAACTGAAAAAAGAAATATAATTTGTATTATTTATTAATAACATTAAAGCCTAGTGGGAAATGATTTTATATCACATGTGGTGTGAGTTCGATCCTGAAGGGTTGTACCATTGTAAATTTCACTTTGAAGAATTTATACGTAATATTGAAATGATTTATCATCTGCCAACAGTAAATAAAACTGAAGGAATCCACATGACTAAGAAGAATTTTTTAAAGGCACGTTTGATCCAATATCCTCCTATGCTCACTAGGTAGTTTAGAGGAGACCCGTGTTCAGCAGTGGGAAATACATATATTATACGGGTTGTTATTATTATAACATTTCATTACTGTAACATTTAATAGGTAAGTACCTACATTAAAGATGTAGGGACCACACAAGCAAGCAACTCGCATGTGGAAGTCCTCTAGCTCTCTATATTACAAAAGACCACAGCTATGTAAGTGAACACATTGCAGGTAGTACTCGTAATGTAGTTTTAGTTCTGTCCTTATACGCGGTTTCGGTGCTTCGAAGGGCATTTAAAAAGTCGGTCCTGGCTGTTAACAATCGTTAGATCACTCAACTTTGTCACCAGGTTGGCCACTAACCAAACGATAAGAAGAAAATGGTTTAAAATAGCGTTCTCCTGGTATCACAGGGTTACCCATAATACAAAACCCTAGAACACTAGGGTTACCTACATCATATAACAATATGATGTAGGTTTGACATTGTGCACGAGTAATACTCTTGATATTGAAAACGGCTACGGTAACTGATTACCATCAGGCGTCACTGTAGTCATCATCATCATCATCTTAACCCATTAACGTCCCACGGGTCTCCTCCAAATACTTGGAAGGATATTAGCCTACTATACCACGCTGGCCAGATGGGTTGGTATAGGGTTTTGTTTCGAGTTTTCCCTCTATTGCGGTGGTCATTGTCTGCCAGACTTACTCCCTTAGTCAACTCTTACGCCACCCTCGGGATGGAACGGGGTGGTGACATTTGTATTCTTAATCCGTCACCACACGGATAATCGTGTAAAAGTCACTGTAGTAGTATAAAATAATAATAGTAAACTGTAAGTAGCTCTACCTACTTAGAGGTCTTTTTCCTTCCACTTTTTTCTATCTAAAGCCAGGAACAATCTTTGTTAAATAAGCCCAACTGATCCCACCATCTCCGTCTAGGTCTTTACCTTACTTAGCTTTAGAAAGAGAAAAATGGGAGGCCTTGGTCCTGCAGTGGAACAAAACTGTCTTAAAATAATAAACTAACTTGTTTAACGGAGTCTGAAATCAGCACTGTGTATATGCAGCACACTCCCAAGTAACAGCAAAGCAAAGAAAATTCTGTAACCCAACTGAAAAAGAGAATAAAATTTACTTGAATAAGTTAAATGAATGTGCTTACTATAAAATGAGCCATACATAAGTAAGTATCGCTGTTCCTTGACTTACCTAGTCGAAATAAAAATTGGATAATCCGAAAATTGCAAAATTGTTTATTCTGTTTTGGTGTAATTTATCTATATTATGTATGTATATAGAAATAAATAAGTATCTTCACCGGTTGTCTAGTTAACCTAGTACACGCTGTGCCTAATCAGATGGCCCCGATTAAATAAAATAATAGTATTTACCTGGCAAAATTAGCAAATTTTCTGACAGGTTTGGGTCCATTTAAAAACGCTGTTTTACACGTCTCTGCGTAGTTTAACGATGGCTTTTTTGCTTTTATACAACATCCCCACGATGTTTTCACCTGTAATATAATAAAACACATGACAATCTTAATTTCATTTCTTTTAGTTTACGAATAAAGTAATACGTGTCGCCGTGCAAATTGTGTGCGGCAATTCTCATGCCGGCAAACTGCTATAGCAAAAGGCGCTTTAAAATTTCTGTCATTTAATAGTTTCTTTTTTATAATTATATTTTATTACCGCAAATTTAGATTTGAAAATATACTATCAGGATTTAAATAAACATTATATTGTTGAAGTCGCAGCCGAATGACAAAGCTTGAAAACCCTTATCTTCAACAGTAGACGACTATTGCATTGCATTGATAGGCTACTGTGACTGCTTACCATCAGGCGGTTAATAAAAGTATAATAAAAACGCCATTATCATGTAGTTTGCACAATACAACACGTGTTTGGCTAATCCACCACTCAACATACGAGTAAATAAAATTAATGTCGTTCACGTGTATGATTTTTATCTTTATCTATGAGTGTGTGGTATAGCCTTGTTCCACTACTAACTAGCTGATAGACTACCCCCCCGGCATTGTTTTAATAGCGTGTTGCTTTCTGTTTTATTAATTTATGTCTAGCCGCTCAAGGTTTAAATTCAAACAAACGAAATCTAAAAATGTTAGTTATACATTTTCAGATTTCGGTTATGTCTGCAGCAAGGTAGCAAAAAAGTTAGAAACAATGGTAAGAGAGGTAAGTGAGGTAGAAGGATCTCCACCTTACAGAAAACCACAGCCAAATAACAACACACAGCGGTGTAGATGTTTTTCTGTGTGTGAGTTCTGGTTTCCAGAGCTTTTTTTAGGGATGCGTTTTGAAAAAAACGTTTTGCTATCCCAGGGATACTTTAAAAAAAACATTGGCAGCACGCAAATAATACCTCTCGTATTGAAAGCGTCTGTAAGCTACGTCTGTGGGCCGTAACTTTTTGCCACCCTTGTAGTATAAAAAAAGACAGCGAAGCTTTGACAGAAGCCAATGAAACTTGAATCAGAAAATTTGAATAGCAGAGGAATTCAAAAATAAGAATTAATGTGTGAAATGCTAATATACGGAGTCTTTTAATCGCTGCGTCATAAGTATCGCATGCATAAGTACTATGGAATAAATCCGTATTTTAATGTCTAAGATTGTACCTATATACATAGTTCATGTAAATGAAACGGAACATCGATATCTTGGCGTGATATAATCATGAAAATCATGGAAAGTTTGTGACCATGAATTGTACCTACATATTTATTCACAAACATAATTCATAACAAACCTTGTTTTGATTGATAAATATAGGCGACATTACTTTGAGTGGGTTGCATCCACTTTTACTTCCGATAATTATTGATCAAGTAGTCGGTGGTATTGATCGATATAGCACTTGATTTTTAATCTTTCGCTAAACAAATGAGTGCTACGATTCGAAAATATTACATGCACATATAAATTTAAAATTAGAAACATGCCGATTGAAATCTTACGGTTCTGAACGGGTGCGTCAATTCTACTACGAAGCATAGTTACAGATGGGGACAACCGATGTCGAAGAAAGGTTCTTGAGTGGTGACCACGTGCAGGAAAACGTAGCGTGGGACAACCTCCCATTAGGTGGACAGATGATATCATCAGAGCTGCAGAAAAGCACTGGTTGCAGGCACCTCAGGATCGGCCAATGTGGAGGTATATTAGGGAGGCCTTAAATCAACAGTGGACGACGGCAGGCTGAGAATCATCACAGCCTGCTGTCGTCCACTGTTGAATGTAGGCCTCAATCTGTAATTGAATTATAGTACAAGCACAAGCTCAAAACTTTCCTACAAAGTACCTATACCTATGTATGTTGCATTTGCCTTGTACCTACTGTATTTTGTAAATTCAATGAAATACTTCTACACATATTTATGTATCCCTACAATATAATCAACCGATAGCAAAAAAGACTTGTAGGTTTCAAGATTCCAACTTAAAATTTTATTTAAAATTAAGATTTACATTATACAAGTAATTTTCAACTAAAACTATATTTACACAATGGACGCTTGTAATACCAGAGGTATCACTTGCATGTTGCCAACCCATTTTTCTTCACCAAGGCTTTAAGGTATCCCTGGAATAGGAATACGTTTATTTCAAAACGCATCCCTAAATAAGCGCTGGAGACCTGTACTCACAGACAGGAACACAACTACACCGTTGTGTGTAGTTATTTGGCTCTGGTCTTCTGTAAGGTGGAGGTCCTTCCCCAGTCGAGCTTGCTCGCTAGTATGGTACCTCTCTTAAAATGTATTTTCTAATAATAAAAACAAAAAAGGGGGGAGGACTGATTAATAGGCGTCCGTAAATTTCCTCCGCATCGATGTCTATTAAAAACGTGCCAGGAGACTGGCAGCATTGCCACGCTGAATGGCAATGCTTATTCTTTGAGGCAAATTAAAATTCATGTTACTCAATGTAAAAATTTAAGACTAATATCGAATACTTACTAGTATATGAACACAGTGTCCACAGATGAGGCCAACGAGTATTGTACCAACTATTCCAACACCCCATCCTGAATTTGAAAACGCCAAGGGACCAGCCAGTAAACCGGATCCTAAAGAAGACTTGATTATATTCGCTGCAGCACGAAAGTCTCTGGAAAATTATATAAGACTGTTAAACAAAACATAATTATTATCCTGCATAAGGATGCATGGGTGTTACCGTTTTCATCCCACATTTTTCAATTTATTGTTCTAGGTGCAAGGTGTAGGACTCTGTCTTTTTGAAGCAAGACGTGTAGTCGATATTGTGTTGGCCTACATAATATAATAGTATATTGACCGTTGATACATTACTCTAATTTATTTATTTTTCCACTTTCCACCCAATATTGTATTGGGTGGAAAGTGGAAAAATAAATAAATTAAATTACACAAATTCTAGCAGCTTGTCAACTGTATGTAGCCCGCAGGGGTATTCCATATAAGAGCAAAAACCGAGCCACCGCAAAAACCGAGCAAAATCTGGCTGTCAGATTAGAAATCGGTATTCCGTAAGAGCAAAAACTGAGCCTTTTAGACGTTCAGTCAATAGATTGTGCCGTCACCGAGTAATCACAACAGCTATCAGTTTGCGATCACGACTGTCAGTTTGCCATCGCTGTTTCTTAGAGAATCAGCAGGCCGCTCTGAAATTATGTCAATATCCAATTAAAGCTTTATGGTTAGATTATACCGAAAATACGTTAATTGTCGGTAACAGTGAATTACGACTTCAAGGATTTCTTGAGATAATTGCAAATACTTTCCATTTAATGTGATTGCATTTCCCTTTCCTCTTATTAACTGTTTGCAACTCAATAAATATTTTATTTTGATAATATTAAGATTGTAAAGTACATTCTTTAGATGATTACGAAATATCTCGAAAGATCTCCTACATACTTAAACTATTTATTAGTATAAAATTACAAAATACTTACGAAACAGGCTTTTTAACTACTCGATGTTCAAATGGATTGTAATCCTCAGTTTTATCATCTTTTGTCTGTGCATCTGATTTTTCACCGTTCATGTTGATCTAGTAATGTTCCTAAACACTATTTTCACTTAAAACATTAAAAATCACTACAACATCGGTTTCATGCACAACCTTCTGAACAATAAAAACTTCAAATAAAAAAAAAGTGGTCTTAATATTTTTCTTTAGCAAAGTGTTACGTGGATAGTACAATAAAATTCTGAACGGGAATATGAAGATGCTTGGTAAATTGTTTTATGAGATAATTACAATCTTAACTAGTTTGCTTTATAAAGAACTTTATTTTCTATTTAGGTAAGACTCGGTTAGATCTAGATAGCGTGATAAGGCGACATACTTCATCAGATTTATACACATCAACTGATATACCTACGTTTTATGAATAGGCTTTAAGGCTTTAAATGATAATAAAGTTTAAAGTAAATTAATTATATTTTCAGTTTTAAATAATTTATGAATCTTTATATATGTAGTATAAAACAAAGTCGTTCCCGCTGTCTGTACGCTTACATCTTTTAAACTATGCCACGGATTTTAATGCAGTTTTAAGCAATAGATAGAGAAAGGTTCAAAGAGAATAATTATTTAATTATTATAATAGAAATATTACATGAGATTTAACAAAGCTGGAAAACTGACTACACTTTTGTTGCAAACGCGTAATGATTTGTTATATTATTATTATTGACGAATTCCCGAAATTCGATATGAGTATCAGGAAAAATAGTAGAATAGAATAGAAAACTCTTTATTGTACACCAATTACATTTTGATAAAAGCATGATTTAGAATTATGTATACTCGGCCACGGTGGTGGCCGAGTGGGAAAGAGGTGCGGTCCGACTTGAACGCAAGAGGTGCGAGTTCGAATCCGGGAGGCAGTACCAATGTAAATTTCACTTTGTGGAGTTTATAATACTAATCAAATGATTCGCCATCTGCTAACAGTAAAGAAAAACATCACGAGGAAACCCACATGTCTTAGAAGAAATTCTAAAGGCATGTCTGATTCACCAACCCGCATTAGGCCAGCCTGTGTGAATTAAGGCCTAAACCCTCTCTCTCTCTCTCTCTCTTGATAGAGGAGAGGAGACCCGTACCCAGCAGTGGGTTGCTATTATTATTATAAAAACATTATTTATACTTCGTTATGAACAAAGGGCGGCCATATCGCTAAAAAGCAATTTCTTTCGTATTGTTATATATATATTGTATTGATAATTTTTCATCTTCTTCACACGGGACTTAAACTTAATACGTCTGGAGAAAAATTGGTGGTCATACACTTATGCATGCCTCTTTGAAAAAAAAGATGCGATTCTATAGAGTTATGTATTATGCTGTCATCGTATATATCACCAATACTTGTCAAGGAGAAAGCCAGAAATGAATTTATTATGCTTACATTTGCATTAAATTAGCATCAAAGTTCATCATCAAATTGTGATAAATTCTTTTTTATAAGGTTAATGTCTGCGACATCTGTGACACAGTAGTTTACGAGTATTAATGCAGTCATTAAGGATTTCATATTTTTGTGTCTTTTTTTATTAATTCCCAATAAAAACAGTCACTATATATTAAGACTTTGTCCACACGATAGTAATTTTTTTCTTCCTTCTATATTTTGTTTATTTAGTAGGTAGTTTAAATTATTTGTGTTCGTTATTTTTATTTGTTTTCGTGAAATGATTTCCAACGTTTTAGTCGTATCGAGTAAAAAAAATATGACAAATTCAGATTCAAAACTACTGAGGCCAGAAATCTTGCAACAGAACTTAAGTTAACTTTACGTTTTTTTTCTGACTGAAATAAGCAATAACAAATAACAATGATACTTTCATTGTAATCCCGAAATAGAAAATAATCGATAAAATATTTTATGAAAACCCGTCATAACCTGAAAATTTTCAGACTTTATAAAAAAAATATAATTATCTGTTTCAGCGTAACTCCTGTTTCTCATCTACTCTTTTATATTATATTTATTTATTTTCTTATAGGGTAAAATTAGAGATAAAAGTTTGTATGGGCAGTAACTCACTGGATAAATGTTAATAATTGACCTCTTTCAGAGTTCTTCGAAAAAACTTCGTAAGTTTGTGCAAAAAATGTAGAAATTGATAATTATTATTTTGATATCTATTATTATGAAACAGACTATATCGTCACGAATTATATATATTTAGTGACGATATCGTCTGCTTCATCGTGACATTATCGCTTATGGTGAATAAAAGTAGGAAGTCATATCAAGATCTTTAAGATTAAAATTAAATTTGAAGCTTATAACATAAATTGTATTTTTATTTTAGAAGACTGTTATTTAAGGTTGTGAATCTGGAATGTAAGTGTACCATTTACTTTTTCAGTTGATTTTATTTAAATAAAATAGATTTTACATGTTTACCTTATTGATAGTTTAGCTATTCCTCTAATTTAGTTAACTTTCGGATGCATTATTGAGACGTATTGAAACCCAGCGTTAAGTAGTGCTACGGTTATAGCTACATGCTCTCAATTTTGCTGAATATGTTCCTTTTAAAATGGTTGTTTATAAACGTTTAGCTTAAAATGGTTAATCTTTCTAGGGTTTATAAATAATAGTTTTGATTATTATTGTAGTTCAGACAAAACTTAATTCTCTCATTTAAATACAATACTTACTACGGATTGTTAGCCGTAAGCTTGTTTGTCGTTTAAGTCATATAAAAAAACGTAATTCAGACTGAAGCTTAAAGACATAAATAAAATAAAAACTAAATGATAATATATGTAAGCAATGATTCAAAATTGTCATTGAATGATATATTTTATAGCTGACGGTCCTTGTTTTTTTTAAAATAATCAGAATATTTACATAATTAACTTATTGCATAACTTCCGTTATTTAGATTTTATAATATTCTATGTTTCCTAATAGTTACAATAGAGGAGTGATCAGATCATGGTGTCTGTAAAAAAATATAAATCTCAAAAAGTAGGACAGTTCGCCACTGTCCTTCGGAGCACGTTCTCTGTAGATTTTAAAATACTTATAGTCAGATTAAATAATTGAGAGTCCCGTAGTGAAGTGCTATCTGCGCGTATTGATAGATCTTCAAGGCTAAGCTAGCTTACAGCTGTCAAACCATAGACAGGTGACCATGTAAGACTTTCCGTGCCTCGGAAACCACATAAAGCTGATCTCTCTGTTCGTATCAGATTGCCGTTTCAAAGGACTATGAGAGTGAAGGAATAGAGAGTGCATGAGCACACACAATTATGCACTATAATAATATGTCCTGCGCAGTTGGCTTTGACCACCGTGATCGAAATTGGTCTAGAGGACTATGTACAATATAATTTTTAAAGTAAGAATTTACACTGTTTTTTTTTCAAATACCACTATTAGTTTTACAAATAAAATAATATTCACATAAAATAAAACGTCTATGGATTTGCCTCCACAAACAACTGAAACGTTTCAGCAATAAATAAACTTATATAAGCTATAGCGAGATACTTGTGATAACTGATAAATCTAATACCACTATATATTATACTACTTAGGGATTACTACATAAGAGCCAATATTCCTGTCGGCTTACTGTGTGTAGTCACACATATGGTGTGAAACCCTTTGCGATACTGATTTGAAGTTATTCCCCAGAATGAGTCTTGTATTAAGAGTTATAACAGACATATTACTACTTAGAATTTCATCAATGTCTTAGAGACGTAACAATTTATTTATTTTGCACGTAGTGATTAAGACATTTAATAAAATCAAAAAGAATAAAATATACTGCTAGCACACAAATATGCTGACAAGATCGTCTTATCCTAATGTCACAATTTGTTTAAAAATAATAAATATCAAATCAGTATCGCAAAGGGTTTCACACACGTTTCACACTATATGACTACACACAGTAAGCCGACAGGAATATTGGCTATTATGTAGTTTTTAACAATTTATTTAATGTAAATTTTATTTTATTTGTAAAACTGATGGTGGTATTTGGAAAAAAAAAACCGTGTAAATTCTTACTTTAACAATTACTTCCAAGATGATAGTACGTTAAGTACTCAAGAGTAATATAAGTAAAAAGGAAGGAATTATGCGGTAAGTATCAGTCAGTGTAAATCTCTTGGTAGGTATATAAATTCTTTTTAAGGAAAAAACACTACCAGTTTTCGGCTCTGTCAGATAGGTAGATTAAATTAGCATAAATACCTGTGACTAGAAGAGCATATTTTAAGTAATAATACATATATATATATATATATATATATATATATATATATATATATATATATATATATAATATTTTAAGTATAACTGAATATCAATAACAATTTACTCGTAGGAGACGCTAATAAACCAGACCCAATCACAAGTCAAATAAAAAAAAAGCAATATTTATTAGTTATTTAATAAATATAACCTATAGACACGTTAAGTAAAAAAGGTATTACACATGTATCACATTCTCACAATGAGTAGCACACACATAGTAACAATAAGTATAAGTAGGTATAACAAATAGATAACAATTTAATTTAAAGTAACGAAGCTATCAGATACACATATTTCTCATAAGCACACAAAGAGTAACAATGCAGCCAAAACATTCAAATTAAATGTACTTAACATTTCTATGTTATATTACCGTAAATGTCCAGAACGCTTAGTATCTTAGGATATCGGTGTATGACAATACTTGCCTAGTTTAGAGCTAGATTTAGCCTTTGTAATGTGTTGTTGTTCATTTGCCTCAAGGTAAATTTGCTACAAAAAAAAGTATATGTAAATTTTATAAATTCGTCACAGTTCTAGACAAATTTACACATAGTATACTTTTTCTGTGGCAAATTTACTTTGTGATGAATGTACAACAATCTTTTGTTATGCATTTAATAAGCCTTGGGAATTCAAAACTTCATTATCTCTATTACCGTCTCTCAGGGCTCTTGATAAAGGAGACGAGAAGCGTGTTCGTGGTGTAAGTATTTTGATAAATCTTAAAATACACCTGATGCATCTTACGATACTTAATGTTTCGGATATTCACAGTACCAACTATACTAACAAAACTTATAACAGTTATTTTATTCCTTTTCATAAAGTATACATTAAGTTTTGATATAGATCAGACATTAGGTAGGTATGTGAAAATATTTTGTACGGCAGATGCATTAACCTATTAAACAATAATAGATAATGCTCCGCAACATGATTAGATGCAAATATGAAAATGTATCTTTAAATACAATAACATATTGTCCATTATTAGATGTGATATACAAGATAAATCATTAGGTAAGCATTTAATAGTCTGAAGTAAAAAAATCTAAATCTAAATTAGCAACTAATATTGATTTAATATGTATTATTTTATTCGTTTAAGTTATTTAACTTTCGTACACTTGGTAGTTGTCCTTTTTGTACCACCATGGGGAGTCGTTGTTTACAGAAGGCTGTGCCTTTCGGGTAGATGGATAAGGAATTGTAGTTTGCTTAGGAAATTCGATGTAACTATGTCCTGATGGTATAGAATGCTGTATAATATTTGAAGTGTAACTTACCGATGTTGTTCGAGGACTAGTAACCTGACCATAAACAGCATAAGTACCAGGGTTTGCAGTTACTCCTAAACCGTTACTGTGATAATCAAATTGTGGTTCAATGACTTTAGTGGATGGTGGATTATAAACGAATTCAATAGGTTGTTGATGAATTTTAGTTTGTGGAATTCCGTAATACCCAAATCGTTGCTGTGTATACATTTTGTTCGTTCCTGGATTTTGTTTGACGGACTGACCGTACTGTGGTGGAGGTTCGCATACAGTCTGTTGAACTAACGTCTCCAAAGGCGCTGTGTAAATTCTGAAGTTTATATCACTGAAATCTAACGATGTTTCAAGGAATGTTGGCATACGGTCTGACATTACCCAGACATTGCGTCCTCTATCAATTTTAATATCACTTGGAAAAATAAGACCAGCATCATCCTTATCAACCACGCCAATATTTTGTGGCTTATATGGTTGACCTAGTCTCCAACATCCAATAGCGTTTTGGTCGACTAAATTGAAGAGTTCAATTCCCGTAAGCTCGTCCATTACTTTGGACGTACTATGCCCGTTGCTGCCGCGTACACCCACAACTTGGAAATCGTGATAAGAATCCGCTACTCTGGATTCGTTTCGTAATATACGTGTTGATACCGCAAACTGTGTGTGGCTTGTCAGGGGGCTGAAATATAGTGTTCTGTATCCATCAACTCCCACAGGTGATGCTGTGATTCCAAAGATACCTTCAGCACTCCATTGGAAATTAAGGCCTCCAATATTGAAATCTCCAAGCAGAGGGTCAGGCATGAAATAGCCGTGGCTGAACCTCCAGGACCTGTTCTGTTCCCATGAGTAGGCAATGAGTCCATATCCAAGTTCGTCGGAGAAATACGCGAAAGTATCATCACATGTTTTTCCTTCGTCTAAAGCGATGTTAGCAATAAAAGTCGATGAGACAATATCTTCAGGACGGAAGACGTATCTTCGAATGCGTTGATCGGTGTTTAAATCGTAAATATTCAGCGAGTAAGGGCAAACATTGGTCACGTTGGGATCTGAAATAAATTAATATCATCCATTATGTTTGTGTAGATAGAATTAAATTAATAGAATAGATATTAGATATTTTTGCAAGCTGACTCATTATGAATACTGATAGCAAATTTTATATTTCAATAGTACTTAAATATATTGAATACATAAGTAATTAATAAATGCGAGGAAATTAATATTGAATGTAGGCTCATTAATTAAGCCCATCTAACTACTGCCAAACTAGAACTTATGTATATGTAATAAGAAACTCACAAGAAGACTTTTATTATCGTTGATTTTGATCGACTTCAAAGAAGTTTATCATTTGAAAAATAGATTTTTGTTAATTTTGCAAATTTTCTGAATTGTTAAATGTTACTTCTAGTATAAATATGGCAGGGTTACATTTTTTCGTTGATGTGTGGCCGCTTTCCAACTGCATCATCAGACCAGCTCCACGGTAGCATATTATTAGATTGTCATTGGACTTACATAAATACGCCAAATCACTCGATCAGATACCAACAAGTAGTCGAAAAATGGATTGCAAGTTTTAAAGCAGACACCTTACATAGACGTTCGTATTCCAAGTTAAATAAAAGGTAGTAAAAAGGAGGTTGTTCACAATTCGTTTGTATATTATATTGAGAAGAATAGATGCTTACCAAATCCATATGTGCCAACATCTAAGACCCAAAGGCGGTCGCATTTGTCTACCTTTATCCTGTAGACAGTTGTAAGACCGGTCTCGCAGTTCCCCAACTCGTTGCCAGCAAAACTTGGATAGGGGTTTAACTTCGGCGACGGAGTGTACGGCGCATCCAGAGGTATATAATTCAATGTAGCTGGTATTCCTACACAAAAAAATAAGGACAATAAATAATATGGGAGAGATACATTATAAGAGAGGTAGGGCACGATACTATCGAGCAAGCCCGACTGGGGAAGGACCTACACCTTACAGAAGAACACAGCCAAATAACATCATGGCAGTATAGTTATGTTTCTGTGTGTGATTATAGATCCAGGTGATTATAGCTCATTTAGGGATGCGTTTTTACAGAAACATTTTTCAATCCCAGAAATATTCCATCTTAAAGGCCAAGTGTAAAATAATGGGTTGGCAACACGCAAGTGATACTGGTATTGCAAGCGTCCATAGGCTACGGTAACTGCTTAACATCAGACGGGCTGTATGATTATTTACCATCCAAGTAGATATATTTGGCAAAATGTACGGTCGGCAACGGAGTTAGCTGTACGGGGCCGCTATATGAAGATTTGTTTTTTAGGAAACCAATGTATTATATTTTTATCTGTAGGTTTAGTCTAATTGTACACTGTTACCAAATTCCACAGAAATATATAAGTACAATAATTTAAAATGTAACGAGAAAGTCTCAAATAATTAGAACAGGTGTGCCTTGTTAATTGTCGTTTCATCCACTCTTTACGTAATAAGACATAAAAGTTATAGTAATAGAACAGAAGTATGTCATTTCTTAACATTCGGTTAAAATTTAGTGATTTATATACGTTACACCATCAAGTTCTACTTTCAACCGCATAATTAACATCTGATGGTGGTTCTATTACCTTCTACATATATGTAGGCCTTTTTTGGAGGTGACATAAACAAAATTAAGTTAATGATTTATTTTGATTTGGCAAATGTACGATTTCTTGTACCCACACATAAAAATTAATAATAGTATATTTAGGTAAACTATTAATAGTATAATTTTTAGGACTGCTCTTGTAATAGGGAACAGTCCCTGCGTCGTAGGGGACTTGAGATACCTACATTTTATCTTATTTGGGAATCAAACCCACACTGGTAAATGGCATGATAAACACCACCAAAAGTTAACAAACCAATAGTGGAGTCAGTTTTTTTTTTTTTTTTAATACTACCAAGGAGGCAAACAAGCATACGGCCCGCCTGATGGTAAGCAGTTACCGTAGCCTGTAGACGCTTGCAACACTAGGGGTATCGCTCGCGCGTTGCCGACCCTTCAGAAACCTAATAACTCCTTTCTTGAAGAACCCCATGCTATAGTTTGTTTTAAGAGAACTTATTAATAAGGACTTACCCTCCTTCCATCTGGGAACGCTAACAAACAGCTTGTCTCCCCATCGTTCGATTCCAACTGGGAGAGCATTTTCAGGCTTAAGAGCTCCAGACTGGATGGCCTGTTGTCGCGAATAAGAATCGGGATAGTTCCAATCAACTGCGTTCCATGCGAACACTTCTTGAAGTTTTACTGTGGCTGTCGCGGAAGACACCAAGGCAAAAAGTAATAATACATTTATTGCCATTGTGGTTATCTGTAATATAAACAAGGCTGTAATTATTTGAGAGAAGTATCAAACTAGGTTCCTCTAGGACCTTACAAAATACGACAGTTCCGTTCTGTGCTTGTGTAAAACGTTTGCCTATCCCAAGGATACGCCTAAATATAGACATAAAAGAAGACAGGCGAAAAGGAGAGGAAAGAAAGTTATTCGTTAGTGTTCCTTTTAGAAATGAAGTATAAATTATGTATTAGGTATATAGAGCGTGTTCAATTTAGTTTAGGGCGCTTATAGCCAGATGTTCTATCTCTACTCGGAGATCGTTCGATCAGCGGGTTCACTACGAAGACTTCGGTTAACTTATAGATGGTTAATTGCATAATGGTATTTGATCTGAGCATCTGTGTCGCGGCGGACTTTAAAAACATAGAATACACCCAGACTCCAGACCCAGACTCGGAACAAACATGTATTGTGTGTAGTGTAGGAATCGAACCCACGACCTCTTAGTAGTCTCAGATCACAAAATTATACTTGCAAGTATATTTATAAAGTGTTCGAATGATACGCCTGCAAATATAATGTCTGTAGATCTTGTTAAATAGCTTTAAAACCACTTTTGTTCTATTAAAAAATTCTGGATTAAATTTGGCATAGAAATAGATTATAGTCTGGAATTACACATAAGCTACTTTTAATCCCGAAAAAATATTATTATGCGGGCGAAGCCGCGGGCGGAAGCTAGTAATACATAAGACTAAATTTAAATAACTATCATTATCATGTTCAGTGCTATTAACTTAATTTGACAAATCATTGAAGATTAAGTTATCTTAGATTCTTATCTGATGTAAATCACCTAATCGAACACAAAAATCGTATATCTAATTGGAGATCTTAATCGCATAGATAATTTAGATTAGAATAGATAAGATAAGAAATACACTTTAATCTTAATAATAATTTATCACTCAGAGGCAGAAGAAATGAGCATAAAATAATATTAATTTATTAGATGTTATACTTATATTAATATATCATTTTATTAAGAAAACATTTCTGCGTGGTGATGGAACGGGGTGGTGACATTTGTATTCTTATACAAATGTCACCACCCCGTTCCATCCCGAGGGTGTCGTAAGAGGTGAGTATGGAAGGCAGACAATATCGACTGCAAAAAAAGGAAAACTCGAAACAAAGCTCTATACCAACCCGTTTGGCCAACAGACCCGTGCCCAGCAGTGGGGCGTTTATGGGTTGACATGTTCTAATCGAATTTTGGTCACAGCGGCTAATCGCGACTGAGACGTATCATAAAATGAAGGTATCTCTGAGATATTATAGTGTCAAAGTCCTCATAATTTGTATTAAGTTCTTTAAAAGTTTAGAAGATGTGCTTACATCTACTAAACTACGCAACGGATTTTTATGCTTATACATAGCGAGCAATAGATAGCATTAATCGACTGTGTTTTATACTATGTAAAGATTACTAACGTTTTTTAAAAATTAATTTAGTCTTCGAAAAAGTCAGTAAATGTTGTCACAATGTCTCGGAAGAGGTTAGTTAGTACGATAATTGGTATTTTTGTTATTTAATTGTATAATTTAATAAACATTAAACTTACAATGTAATTTGGCGTTGTAAGAATTATGTCTGAAAGTAATGATTACCAATTAGACAAACCTTTTAGAGGCACTTTTAGTGCTAGAACTACAAAAAGAGCATAACTACACAAAAAAGGTGTGCTTCAAAGCTCTTTGAGATGCTAGCCAAATGTCTATAAAAAAAATGGGTAGAAATCGAACTCATGACCTTCAGCCTAGTAATCAGGGTCTCTAACTACTTGACCAACAGGCAAGTAAATCATGTCAGAAGTAACTTTACGATGTATTAATTGTAGTTTTTTGAATGACAAGGACAAATGATAAATACAACGTCATTACAAAAGTATAAAGGATAATGATGATCTCTTAAAATTGTACGTAGTATCTACTTTTTTGTTTTATGTATTTTTTCACTTGAGGAAGATATTAATAAATAATATTATCCTCCGGTTACGACGACTAAGGCATAGCCAACTGCGCAAGAGATATTAGGTATATAACAAGTATAAGTATGTGAAACATAGGTGCACTCTTTATTTCTGCACTTGGCAATTTGATGGGATAACAACTTGATACGACTGAAAAAAATTGATGCTCTCGGGAATAACAGCCAATTTAAAACTTTCGGGCATCTATTGTAAATGACATTTTTGAGTTAAGCTCGCCTTTGTACTTACATTATGCTATTGATATGTAAATATTATATCTGTATTTATATAATATACAATAAATAATTAATGGAAATTGGAATCGAACATGGGAACTTGTGATCAGCAATCAAAATAGAAGCAAGATAATAAGATTTAGTTGTTAGTTACTTTTATATGTGCTATACAGATTAATGTGACATATAACATTCGGGAAGTCATTAGCATCAGTTTAACCTCAAGGTTCATTTAGACAATGTTAGTTTTTCAAAGCAATGTCAATGACAAAGACAATCTCGGTATATTATTGTCTAACTTGCAAAGAAAAATAGAGATGGCGTCAGAACTTGCAAAACTTGTACGATGGCTTAAACACATTCAATTGCTACATCACAAATTAAATAAAACTTTTAAAATAAGTATAAAAGTGATTGCATAAACTTGGGTGGTGTGCTATAAATAAGGAGAGGTGTCCAGCAGTGGACTGAAACAGATTGATAAATATAAATAATAATTTTATTTTCCTATTTAATAATTTACTTAATTATGTTTTTTAAATATTTTTTGCATGTTAATTACTTTTGAGTGATTTAACAAAACTAATTCATTATCGTGATGATTTCAGTAGCTTCTGAATTTCTGTTAATTTAGGGTATTTCTGTATTAATAATTGCATCAGCTAAAAATGTTGTAACATTATTTTGGTCAAAATATTTGCATCATCAAAATGATGCAAATATTTTGTTCAAAATAATGTCCATTTTTTTAAATAATGATCAGGACTACCAAAGCACACAAAATAAAACTTTATATTCATTTCGTAATACCTAATTTAAAAAGTATAAGAAATTTTAAATAAAAACTTTTTCGCCACGAAAAAATACACACTAAAATACACCGCACACGCACACATAAAATCAAACGCTTTTATCGATCAAAATTCACTTCACGATTTTAAAGTCGTAAAAACTAAAAGGAAAAAATAACACCTACATGGGTTTCCAAAAGTGCCCAATAACCGCGACAGTTGGTATTCGACTGAAACGGCCACAACCCACCCCTACTTTATTATACTTAGTCTGTGACCGTCCTACCATACCAACGCTGCGGCGCGGGCGCACAAATTAGCGTAGACGTAAATGAACCCAAAAGTTACGATACATAAACAACTGTGACCTAGTTTACATTTGATTGAGGATAGAAAGGAGTTGACGTAGGTCATACATATTTAGTTAGTATATTATTTTAAGTTATTTCAAAATATCAGATAAAATACCACATTGTATTAGGAGGTCGTAAATGTACTAAAACATGTTATAAGTGCGTCTATTAATTTTGTACTAATATATATAACAAATGATTTACAAGTAATTATTGGTTACTTTTTTTATCAAATGCAATAGGTATCAGGAAATAAAATTAAAACAGATCTACAAAGTGCAAAAAATACAAATTGTTCATTAGTCCAATTTAGAAAATAATAAAATTAATCAAAACCTCAAATGACTTCTAAATGTAGTATCTGTTTTTATTTTTAAAACATATATGCCGGAAGCCTGATGAAAATAAAATAAAAATTGACTACGAAATAGAAAAAGTAAACACAAACAACATACTTTCGTTAATTAAATTTCGAAATAAACAACTAGTTTAAAATAAAAATATCTGTTCTTATTTTATAGATTTCATAAATAATAGATAGTATTTTTATAGGAATACACTATAAAATGCATTGGATAGCAAAAATTTGCATAGTAAGAAAGCAATTTAGATTGAAATTAATGTAAATTTTTTGGACTTTTATTGATTAGATAAAAATGGTTTTATGGCCCATAATCATAGTATTAAATCATTTATAAGTGTTTTGGTCTATAAACTATAGTCATAAATTGAGATGCAGACGCATGCATTTTTTCAACGTAGTTAATATAAAAAAATGGTCTAATGAAAATTCAGAAATTACGTAAAAGTCGTAATAACAACCATAGATAATAATTGAAGAGTGTGTGCAATCTTTATTTTATACAGAAGATCACAGGCCACCACAAATACACACAGCGGCTTAGTTGTGTTCCTGAGTATTGGTCTACAGTACTCATTTAGGGATAAGTTTTTGAAGGGATACTCTATCACAAAACGCTAGTATTAAATTATTTTGGGTCGGTGATACGCGTGATAGTATTAGTAGTAGTAGGTGTTTATAGGGTACGGTAACAGTTTACTACCATTATGCTTGCTTGCCATGTAAAATAGAAAAAGGAAAATATAAGTAGCATAACAAATGTGTCTCTATGAAGCTTATTGTACTCGTACATCGTGCAGCTCCATTTGGTCGAATGCACAGCATTAATTACACGCGACATTAATGTTATAGGCTAGGTTTAACATGTTAAATTTTAAACCAATGTGCTTTGAAATTTAAGATTTTATACGCACGTTTTGCTTATTAGTTTGCCGTGATAATACCGATACGATCAATTAATTTCGGCATATGTTTTTACCATATGGGACACGTTTCTAGCAGACATCGATGCGGAGGAATTTTATGACTCCTATTTACTGTTTTTAGTCGTGTTAATAAATATATTATAGTTTCATCATAAGTAAATCCTTAAATTTTGATGTAATAAATATTATAAAAATATCCCATAAGATACGGTCTCATGTTCGTTGTGCCCGCGGTATAAATAGACGCCTATATGTATTTGCGTCCTATTTTTGATTTCCGGGTCTGACAAAGTGTTTAAAAGTTTTCTGAGAAAAAAAACGCAGGAATTATTTATTAATAATTAAATTAATCCCTCCACATTTATGGAGGAGTCCCGTGCCCAGGGGGACGTTTATGGGTCGTGATGATGATGAAATAATACTACAGTTTAATATAAAAATTTAATTTGATTTAATATCATAATTATATATTAAATGTGGATACAATTACGTAATACGTACGTGCCTACTAGGTAATATAAGGTAATTTTTATTCTGTTGACAGATTCTGGTTATATTAGAATATGTAATGAATGTAGATGGATTAGAAAGTGTCTGTTTTAGCTGGTTCTTCTCTATGTTTTTGGTAACTAAACATTTGTAGCCTTCAACCAGTTATAGCTAGTCACGACCTAACACAATATTAAATGCATTGAGTTATACAACTAGAGCTTGGGGATATTATTTTTACGTAATTATTTTTATGTGATGTGTTATATAGGCATTTACTTATATAGAACGACTGTATAACAAGACGGTATAATGTAGGCGGTGGTAACGAAGTGGGAAAGTAACCGACTTGTATATTCGAGGTGTGAGTTTTATCCCAGATGTCAGTATCAATGCTATCATAACCATACTTAAAGAATCTGGTGAATATTGAGATGCTTTATGTCCTTCTTTTAAATTCATCTTATAAAAAATAAGAAAACCAGATATATTTACATTATTATATCACCTAATTTGTTGTATTATGACAGTATATTTATGTTTCTTTAGTCGTATATAACTTTATGTGTCAGTATAAATAACAGGTTTCTTGATAGTGGTCATCAGAATATTTTTTATATTATGGTTTTATATCCTCTGTGAGAATCCCGTCAGGTTTTTCCTTGAATAATAATATCACCGTACCGTTTATCACAATAACAACGTATAATAATAATAATAAAAATACGTTTTTTCCCAATAGCAAAACTACGCCGTGT
This sequence comes from Trisateles emortualis, assembly GCA_947095525.1. Lineage (NCBI taxonomy): Eukaryota > Metazoa > Arthropoda > Insecta > Lepidoptera > Erebidae > Trisateles > Trisateles emortualis. Next base: position 6,550,089 of record OX352736.1, on the reverse strand, counting down.
TTTCCAAGCGCTACATATCCATCTTCAAACGAGATTTGAAGACATTAATTTTACGGTAGAGAGTGGTACCACGGCACCAGGTTTAGGTACCTACCACTTCGTCTTCAGGTAAGCCGCTGGTTCTTTTTCTATAATTAAAAATAAAAAAGAGATGTACCCTATAAGCTTGCAAGCCACAATGTCAAAAATAATGCAATTACAATTTATTTTAATCACAGTCCGTTTCAGTTTTCTGCACAAAGGGTCAAACCTAAACGGTATTTTAAAGGTTTATCAAAGGCTTAAAGTTCTATAAAGGTAGTCACTGCCCTAATAAGATAAGACAAGCATGGTTGGTTTAGTGACTTAATTAGTTACCTCGCCATTTACGACTACGCGGCGCGACGTGATATGCTTTGGGTTCGCTCCTTAAACGAGAAAAAAAAAGTGTGATCCATAAATAATGGTTGTCGCGAGTCTGTTTGGAGTATGTCTATATAGTTGAACGTTTGTCTTATCTTACCAATATTATAAATGCGAAAGTTTGAATGGATAGATAGATGGATGTTTGTTCCTTAATCAAGCCGGAACGACTGAACGAATCCAAATAAAATTTGGCACAGAAATAGTATATTATAGTCTGGAATAATACACAAAATATATGTAATAATAGGCTTCTCATTTTGTATAAATGTATGGTTCCCCTGAGAAAGATTCGTTTTATGTTTTCGGTGGCGGAGCCGCAGGCAACACTAGCTGTTGCCCGCATTCATAAATTGTTATAAATTTTAACATAAAGCAAATACCTTACTATTAGTTCACGCATACTTATGTAGTATGAGGTAACATCTAACAAAAATAGCAGGTAAATCAAGAATAGATGATGGATGGTTATAATATATAACTTGTTGGGGAAAAACGCGACACGGAGAAGGCGACTGACTACCCGTATTTACCCAAAGAGGATATAAAAAAAATTAATTGTATTTTTCGAAGTATGAGTTCGTTGATTTTAAACTTTTTTTGATTTTAAACTTTTTTTAGTTCCAAAAATATTAATTCGGAATCTGAGTGTTATGTTAGTGAATTATGTCTGCAATAACCCCACGACACAGGGCTTGTTCGGAAGTGTTTTGGTTCTAACGTGGGAATTATCTTGAAAAAAAACCATACGAGGTAACCATAGCCACAGACAGAATCTAGTATACCTATTTATAATCATGCTGATCTGCCAAATATATAAAAAAACGCTTTATTTATTTCATAAGATATTTACATGAATAGTTATTAAAATTAAAGTAACCTAACCTAACCTACTTACAAACAATCAGATATTGTATTTAAAGGTGCTGCGACCTCAATCAGATATTTAAACCTATAAATTAAATATCTGATTGAGGTCGCAGTTCTGAGGAAAGGTGCCCAAAAAACTAACCACATTTCCACGCTGGATTGCAAGGCTAATACGTTGGCCCAAGTAAAGGCCAGCTTTAGGATCGTAAGATGACTCGACTAAACGCTTAGATATCTCACGATACAGTTTGTGGGCAATTGGGCCCCATGGTCCTAGAGTTTCGACCCCAAATGGCTCAAAAATGTAAGTCTCACCGAGACTTTCATATTTGCGCCTCTTGAGATACTCTGTAGAAGTGGCGGCCGAACCCACTTTTTTATATATTAATAACATGCACATGCATGCTAATGAACTAAGGTCTATTGAAACTTCCGCAGCTGATTACTTTTAGAAAATGTTTGCATTGGTGTTAATGTTATACAATCCTGTAAGTATTGCGTCAACTGATAATCGAAGCAATAAGGCGGTGCCGGATAACTGTAAGGCTAGAACGTTTACAAAGAAGAAATACAAGCACGACCATGCTCATTAAACAGGAAGATGGTCATCAAACAATTATATATCGCCACGTGGTGTTTGGAAAAGAAAGTTAAAGTACTGAAAGTTAGTTTTTCTTTTCTTTTATGCTACTAAGGAGGCAAGCAAGCCTACGACCCGCCTGATCGCTCGATCGTAAGTATTTACCATAACCTATAGGCACTTGAAACAACGGGGGTATCACTCGCGTGTTACCGCCCCTGTAAAGTCCTTGAAGACCCCGTCCGTAGTCTCTCGGGTTAGCCTTGATTGGGTAAGCTCATTCCACGACCTGATCGTACATAACAGGCAATTTCTCTGGAACCACACAGTAGGTATAGGACGATGGAGGTTCCGATATGTGAGGATGTAGAATGTGATCCTTACTGGTATCGCCGTAACATTACATAAAAGTTTAAAAAATCACAACGAGATCATCCTGATTCGGGTACACGACCTATATCCGCAGTACTGATGTCCTTGTCTCATCTCATGTTCTCCAGACTACAGCCATATGGCCTTAATGTTTGAGACCCTTTAATTTCCTCTTAATGTTTGGGAGGTCACAGTCAATTTATATAAATTATAAATTGACTGATTATTAGTGGTCCAGTGGCCGCAGTATGCGCCCGCTGTGCACAAGGGTGTTGCTTCGATTCCCACACAGGGCAAAACTTTGTGTGACCCGCAAAGAGTTGTTCTGAGTCTGGGTGTAATTTGTGTCCGTTAATTGTATGTTTGTAAAGTCCCCCGCGACACAAAGCTTGTGCTCTAGTGCGGGAGTTGAGGCGATGTAATCGGGAAGATTATCCCGCCTTCATATGTACAGTCAGAATTTTAAAAATATTGACGAATTAAAATGACGCATAAGATGTACTAAAGTGCACTAAATAATGAATATGTATTATATTTTTAACAATGTATAATTTAGATTTAAATATTATTTTAATGACACAAACGGGTAATGCGAATTAAAAATGGTATAAAGATTTCGATAAAAATTATGTTGTTCAGTCTCCAAGACGTGTTTGTAAGGTTAATAACATAAAGTTTTTTGAACTAATATGTGTCAGTCACCTTAACAATAATAACTTATATTGTATTTCATAATTATAAATGTCTAATATATTGTTATTTTAAGGATTCCACACTTCAAAGAAACACACAGGAAAGGACCCTTACAGGAATACTTTGTTATGCGTTCGTATAGGTATAATAAGAATAATAAATCAAAATCAATTGCCAAACATTTGCTTAACAACCATAATCAAGACTATCTAATCGCCATCAGTGACATATTGTTATTATTAAGAAATTCCGGTGGCTTTCTGTGGCCTTACTCATCACCGACCAAACTGGAAGTATATCCTTTAAAAGAATAAAATAGTTTTTTCAACAGTACAGTAGTTACAGTTAAATAAAAACTTTTCATTGCAACAAATTTCATAATTTTAAGTAACCGTTATCTAAACAATAGTTCATTGTAGTCATAGAAAGAAAAGAAACATTTACAGCTGCAACAGCATTGACCGTGATGTAGGCCGATGCATAGGAAAAGAAAGAAAGAAAACTATAATAGTTAATAACTTATACGATTAATATGCCACCCCACTTAGCTATTTGCTGTAGTTTCCAGACGAATTGGCTGTACATTAAAAACGTATACGTACCTACTACAGCGCTGGTTTGCAATAGGATGCTTTTCGGATTGTTAACTGTGGTACATATAAAAAATAATGAAACAAAAAGTAAAAACAAAATTCCAATGCTACATGAAAGGGCTTAGAGAAGAATTGGCAAAAAACTCTGGCCACTCTTTTCAATATCCAGAGTGTAATATTTACAACTAGCTGTTGCCCTCGGCTCCGCCTGCGTGGATGGCGGTTATCGCTACAAAAATGTGGTATTCTTCCAGACCATAATCTATCTCTGTGCCAAATTTCATCCAGATCAGTTCAGTAGTTTTTACGTGAAAGAGTAACAAACATCCATCCATCCATCCATTCTCACAAACTTTCACATTTATAATATTAGTAAGGATTTGGTATGAGTTACAATTTGAGGTAGGAAACAATTATTCACTGATGACCTTGCCTATTTTTTTTTTATACTACCAAGGTGACAAACAAGCATATGGCCCGCCTGATGGTAAGCAGTTACGTTTGCAACACCAGGGGTGTTTATCAATTTTATCTAAATTAGATATGTGATACAGCTCCATCATCCGCACACTGGCTCTGGTGACGGTGCCCGCAGAGTGTCGCTAGGTGGGCCATTGACGTTATATCAGGTTCCGGTGGTCCACCCATGAAGGCGGGAGTAGGTGCAAAGGTAGGTATTAGTTGATATGCCGGCTACCCATCTCTCGACCAAGGAACCCGGCGCGCGACTGTATATATGTATATTAATAAAAGGAGCATTTTCATTGAAAAAAAAATACGGTGGGCAAACTCATTTATTCATTCATATCAAATGAACGTCATAAAAACAAATGCCAGAATACTTCTTTCTACGGCCAATTCGCTGACTAGGGTAGGGTCTTGAGAAGAATTGGCAAGAAATTCGAGCCACTCTTTTTAGTCGCCAAAGTATTCATTATATACTTATACCAAATTGTAAATGTTATTATCAATTTTTAACATTTACAATTTGGTATGAGGTACAATATTATTGGTAACAAAAAGGGACGAAAATCAATATATACCGAATAAAACAGATAACTGTACAGGGCCGCTATATGAATTTGTGTGAAATATATTTTAATTCAATCAATCAGCCTATCGCAGTCCACTGCTGGACATAGGCCTCTCCTAACACGCGCCACAGCACACGGTCCTCCGCCTTCCGCATCCAGTCCGTCCCAGTGACCTTTTTTAGGTCGTCGGTCCACCTAGCTGGGGGCCGCCCTACCTTACGCTTATTTTAATTATTATTGCCAAATTCCACAGAAATAACTAATCTTCATATAGCAGCCCTGTACAGCTATCTGCGTTGCCATGTGTACTTATGTGATTACCTAATTGTACGGGACCCTCAAATCTACTTACTATTACCATTATTATATTATACAGTAAATTGATCATTCCAAGTCAAAAATTAGATTAATGTTAATTATGTAGAGTATGATTATAACTACTTCCGAATCGAATTAAATAAAATCGGTTCTGCGATTGGGCAAGTAATAATCTGTGGTTTGGAGTGTAAGGCGATGCCTCGCCCGTTTCCCGTAATTACAACATGTATTCTCACGTTTTATAGAGTAAGCATTTTTATACAGTTCCATATTTTGTAATACTTTATTCTTGACTCAATAAACGACACTAACTGCAAATAGACGTGTACTTATTTACATCAACACCTAATCTCCATGAAGTCATAACCAAAGTTACCACATGGCGACCCTGCCTTCAAGAACATCGGAAGGAAGAAGAAAAAATAATAACATGAAGATATAAGAAGAATGAAGCAAAACTTTGAAGACTAAAGAAGACCACAAATTCGAAGAAAATTTGAAGATTCAAGGACACCAGATAGAAGATGGGAAAAACATATTCAAAAGAAGAAGTCGTAATAGCCCAGAACGCAAATGGTGAAGCTAAAGCCTCTACCAGCCAGTCCATTGGAAAATCAATGAGTATTGTTGAAATATTGCTGATAACAATACTTATTCTGATACTTGTTGGAGCACTTTACATCATTTTCCAAAAGTGTCAAAGGAATGCTGTCAGGATACTTCGAAGAGAACTCAACGCCAGTACATTTAGCGTTGCTACCCGACCTGAAGCCGTTTCATCAGTTTAAGAGGACAATATCAGCCATCAGCCCAACTCAAGGAATTCAGAATACAGCTTGGACCGAATCAGCAGCAGTACAGCAGCAGAGTCCTGAGATTATCCGAGGAATACACCACGCCATGCCTGGGATCCTCATCATCGTGCCTCATCGTGGAATCAGGTTTTTACTATTTTAATTTAACATTAGAGACTCCTGAAATGTTTATTTTTGTTTGAATTTAGGTATGTTTTTTTGTTATGCCGTTAAAGGACTTAGTATCTATTTCGGATAAATTAAAAGAAACAAGGGATTATTTAATAAAAATTGGTTCTGTACGGAGACAGACATCCCATACAGCACAACAAAAAGTGTTGTCAGCTCAAGCTGAATATTGTAAATTAGAGTATATTTTGTTCGAAGTTCAAAAAAAGGTTGAAAATTCAGAGATAAGCGCCGAAAGTTTAAATTCTATCCATTCAATTATAAGTAACATTCATATTTTATATAACAAAATAATTACTCTTTGCAAAATGACCTCGACTTCGTCAGATGGTTCGAGTTCGTCATTAAAAATGGCTAGCAGCGAATCTTTTAACTTAAAAACAGCCATTGCACTTTTACCGATCATGACAGGTAAAGAACAAGATACCTTGCGTTTAATAGATGGTATACAATTATATAGTTCTATGATTACTGATAGCACTAAAGGTCAATTAGTAGAGTTTGTTTTGTCTGAGAGTGCAAAATTGCGTTTAAAATCTACTTATGCTACTATAGACAGCTTAATTAATGATATGCGTATACACTTAATTCAGAAAAAATCCGCTGTGTCGATTCATTCAAAACTTTTAGGTAGTAGACAAGGGCGTAGGTCTATTGAACAATTTGGCGATGATTTGGAAAAAATATTAGTAAATTTGACCATTGCACAGGCCGATGGAGATGATAGCAAGTTATCCACTTTACGTCCGATTAATGAAAAGTTAGCGATTAAGCGTTTTTCAGACGGTTTAACTAATACTCGGCTCAGTACAATTATAGCCGCCCGTCAATTTGGGTCGTTACCAGAAGCTATTAGAGCAGCAGTTGACGAGCATACGTTATCTCCAAATGAAGACCATGTTTTGAACTTTAGGCCTCAGAACAGATTACATTATAAACGCGACTTTTCACAGCCAAACAAGGTCGCTAAAACTTATCAGCAAAGTCGTAATTACTATCAATCAAGTGATATAAATTTTAAACAATCTTATGTTCCCACGTCTAATTATAGCAACAGGTACATGCGCGGCAGCCCACGCGGCCCGACACCGCGTGGTCGAGGTTTCGTATTTCCTCGCGCACCTGCACATAGTGCATCGCAATACTTTCCGCGTAATAACTATAATGCACGTGCACATGTAAAGAATTTTTCTCACGAGTTGCAAAAACCGAACATAGTAGAAGTACCGAATAAATGTAATGAGTTTTTTCGTCCCTTCAACGAATGATAATGTTTTTACTTACAGTAAATTTAGTATAATTTCTCTTAATGTTATTTCTAGCAACGATGCTAATTTTTTAATTGATAGTGGAGCAACTATATGCACATTAAAGTATGAATGGTTGAATGAGTCCTTACTAGATAAGCTTTGTTATGATAAAATAACTATAAATGGTATAGGTGGACAGTTAGTGTCCGAAGGTTATGTTTATTTAGATTTAGTTTATGACGGAGTAGTTTTTAATCAGCAGTTTTATGTTTTTAAAAATTTAAGTTGTATGAGTGACGGAATATTAGGCCATAATTTTTTAAAGCGGTATAACGCTCTTATTGACTATAGTAAGATGACTATTTGCTTGTCATCTAATACTGTCACAGTGTGTATTAGTTTAGAAAGTGATAACAGGTTTCGACATGTTATACCACCCCGTTGTGAGGTAATTAGGAATATTCCTTGTAGGTTTAATGAAGATATTGTAGTATTAGCACATGAACTTTGTTCAGGCGTTTTTATAGCTGGATTAATAGCAAAACCAGTTAATAATTATATACCATTAAGGATTTTGAATACGAGAGATGAAGAAGTAACAGTTGATTTATCAAACTTATGTGTTAATTTTTATAGCGAATTTGACGTCTGTCAATTTAACGAAGAGCACAATTCAGTCGATCGGATTAAGACTCTTTTTAATTTTCTCGATTTAACTAATATGAATAAAGAGGAACAAATAAGTATAGAAAACATATGTGCGAAGTACGCCGATGTTTTCCACTTGCCAGGTGATAAATTGTCGGTCACCAATTTGATGGAACATTCTATCACATTAAAAGACAACGTAGCTCCCGTTTACGTAAAACCGTATAGGATACCACATGCTCTAAAAACTGAAGTCCAAAAGCAAATTCAAGACATGTTGGACAATGATATTATAGAGGAAACCTCATCCGAATGGTCCAGTCCAGTGTTGTTAGTACCAAAGAAAGCAGACAAGTCAAATGAAAAAAAATGGAGACTTGTTATTGATTATCGTCATTTAAATACTAAAATCCAAGATGATAAATTTCCACTACCCAACATAACCGAAATTTTAGACTCTTTATCAGGCAATATTTATTTCTCCAAATTGGACCTTTCTCAAAGTTATTACCAACTTTCAAGTCATAACCAAAGTTACCACAGGAGGTTCAAAGTGTTATAGACAAATTGTCAGACTGATATAATCACTTTTTTATAAGGTCCTTCTAATCGAATTTAGGTTACGGCGGCTCATCTCGCCAGGGACTAGCCATCTCGTTATTCCCTAACTCTCATATGTGCGATGGGACGGCAATCTCAAATCAAATCGAAACTTAAATCTCTGGTGAAAAAAAAATTGAGTCGGCAATACACAAGTGATACCTCCCGTATTGCAAAAGTCTATAGGTACGGTATGCATCAGGTGGGCCGTATGTTTGTATGCCTCCTAAGAAGTATACAAAAACGACGACACGACCGAAGAGATCTGAGCCTCTAGACAAATGGCATAAACAGTAGTCGAATCGAAAAGTCAAAAAAACAAATGTATGGGATTTGACATAAGTCTACGATATAATGTCGTAAACTTACGTCAAATTCCATACATCTGCTTTTTTGACTTTTCGATTCGATTATCGCTTATGCCACTTGTCTAGAGGGGCAGGCGTTGTACACAACTACACCACTGTATCTACACTCATACTCATTTGGCAGTAATCTTCTGTAAAGTGAGGACCTTCCATAGTCGGGCTTGCTCTCGTGTATGATGCCCTACCTCTCTTACTTTGCCAATGTATCTGAGTACACACGATTTGTTTATGAATTGATAACATCCTATAGGATATCCTACATTGTCATAGGAAAGGGCGAAACGGTATTAAAAATGATTATTAATAGGTAGTTAAAATTGTTTATACCTAATTATCAACAATACACTTCCGACATAATTGTAAATACTATTATTATGTTAAAATAATAATAACTAGTGGATTGCCCCGAACTGTGAACTCACGGCCCACAATTGATCGATATGACTGATATTCGAACTTCAAAAGTCTTATTAATTCGCCGAGTAAATTTATCGTGTTGCGACCAACGATACTCGAGTCATCGTCGAAAAAAATGCTTAACATGCAATAATTGTGCGATTATTCGTATTTTTAACTTCTCTTTGTAATTTTGTTGTCGCCATTAAAAACCCACGCTGGTTAATCCATAATTTGGCAAATGTTTTAGCCTAATACCTATAAAAATTATTATAAATATATATGTAATACGTTTGCTGTGGACAAACCATCCTACTAATATTATAAACGCGAAAGTTTGTAAGTATGGATGGATAGATGGATGGATGGATGGATAGGCGGATGGATGATTGTTCCTCTTTCACGTAAAAACTACTGAACAGATCTGGATAAAATTTGGCACAGAGATAGATTATGGTCTGGAAGAACACATAGGCTTTTTACAGCGATAACCGACATCCACCCGGGCGGAGCCGCGGGCAACAGCTAGTAATAAATAAATTTAATAACTATGTTACTCTATTGAAACAATCATTTGCCTTTATTTATTATACAGGCATACGCCAGATTGTTTCACTTGCAGAACATTGCTCTCTCGTTCAATAAATAAATGCTAAAAGGACTTGAGTGATTGCCTTTTATGACATGTGATAAATTTAGTTTGATTAGAATTTGTTGCGTAAGTTCTTGCTAATTGATATGCCTCGTTGGTCTAGTGGTGGTTGAGTGCTGTGCACGAGGTTCCGGGTTCGATTTCCGGATTAAGTAAAAAATATATATTGGGTTTTTCTGTCAAGAAATATACAATAAATCGCCGGAGTTTAAATTGGCAGTGGTTTTCAGAAAGCACGTGAAACCGTTGGTCTTACGCCTGATCTATAGTTGTTCAGGCCGATTTTGGTCACGGCGCCCAACCTCAACGACGATTAGCCAACTGCACAGGATATATTATAGTGCACAAGTGTGTGCGCAAACACAGATGCACTCCCGATTTCATCACTCTCATAGTCCGATGGGACGGCAACCCGACATCACCAGAGAGAGATAAGGCGGAGTACAGCTTTGCGTGTGTCTAAAATGTCACCCATCAATGGACCGACCGCGGCACGCTTGCCATCTGCCAATCCGAGCCGCTACCTTACCCTCGAGCCCCTGATTACCGTCCCATCGGACTATAAAAGTGAGGTAATTAAAAGGCCCCTTTCACAATTTATTGAATAATTAGTATAATTACGTAGCTATTTGGTATTTACGAGAGTGTTTTGTATTAAAAAAATACATTTAAAGGAAAGTTAATAAATATTCTAGGACAGTACATAAAGTAAAACCTAAACTGTATTTTAAAATAAATTACCTCAAAAGAATTAGAATCAGTTTGCTACACTTTGTATTGTAAATATAATACTAGCTGTCGCCCGTGACTTCGCCTTCAAAAACAAAAACAAATATATCTCCATTTTACCAGGATAATGACAAGCCATAATGGTATTCCCGGCTAATAAACTATCTCTACCAAATTTCAGCCAAATCCGTTGAGCTGTTCTGGCTAGATTGTGTATCTAAACCTTCGCATATATAGTGTAAGGTGTAAGTAAGATAGTAAGCTCCGTTTTCTTTTTTAATATCCTGATCAGAACGAGTGATAGTAAAACTATTGCCACATAAAAAATAATGGCTATTACTTACACTTAAATATCTATGACGGGCGAAAGTACTCCTAGATTCGGGACATCAATGTTTGTCCCTTGTGGGGTTCGAAACCACAATACGCCGCTTAAATGGCGAGCTAGCCTCTGAACAAACTGTGCAGTCGAAAAGAAAAGTCGAAAGTGAAGGAATAATTGATTCACTCTCATAGTCTAGTAGGACGGTAATTAAATGCGATCGGAAACAGATAAAGGAACAGGACTAGCGCTATCACCAGTTTTCGTGATCGAGACTGTTACTCTTACACTCAGTACATTATTCTGTCTGGTGTGCTTTTAAAACGTTATTTTCATTAGTCTCTCCATTGCAATTTAGGGCATTATTACCGAGGCTGTGAAGGTGTTGGTTAAGAAATATCTTAAGTGTATATAAACATACTAATGAGCCATGTTTGATTACATAGAATGGCACAATATTATGAAATCGGTCTAAAATACCAGAAGAAATAAGTTGAACGACCGAAGCTGTCTATGAAAAACTTAAATCCCATACGTGATTTTTAAATCCCTCGTCATTTTAAAAGCACGCATAAACAAATATATATAAGTATAGCTCGAAGGATTGTCTTAATTTTGTGGCAATGGACACATACCTTGCAGATCCGATGGTAATTGGAGTAAATATAAAAGTCTCCTAGACGATCTGGTGAAGGTTGTACGGATCCGATGAATGAAGGCAGCTCAGGAACAATTGCCATAGGCATATTTCGGCTAAATAAAGTAAAGGGCTTTTAAAAAAAAGTGTAATGTCTCTCAGACCGATTATGGTTGCGGTGTCTAATGTCAAAACTAGCCAACTTTACGGATAATAGTGCAAAAATACTGGTACCCTTTACTTCCTCAATCTCATAGTTTAGTAGGACAGCAATCCCACTCTACCACAGAGATACGAGTATCAGGAGAAAGAATCTCAAGCTTTACATTCTTGCTGGGGCATGGAGGGGTATCGATGTATTTTCAAAAAAGGATTACCTATTTACAGAATGACCAGGGCAAGCTTGCAGAAGCTTCGCAGAATCATCAAGTCGCAGGGCTATCACTAAACTACGAGCTTTTAAAGGGAGAATTGATAAGTCTGCCTTACTTTTTGGTAATACCAAAAAGGTACATTACCAAAAAGTCAAAACTGTCTTTCATGCCACCTGTTACATTTCGGCGCCTCTTTCAGCTAAAAAATTAAAAAATTAATTGAAAACATTATAATTAAGTATGATAACTATGATAATTCATAGATCGGTAATTGGCTTGCTGTGTTTGAAAAGATAATTTATTTTGATGTAATGATGACAATGCAATGATATGACTATTTAATACGTATATAAAATAGCAAATTACAATTACAAGAATTTGCAATTCCGTCGTCACTCATGTAGTTATAAAGGTCTTGCGAGAATACCAGCGTTGTGGTCCAGGCCACAACATCAGAGCTGACGCAGGGGCAGGCTGAGCCTTATTTGCTTTCTTGTATTAAGTTTTATTTAATGTAAGAGCAAATATTTTTTTCTTTCTTTCATATAACAGATTTTTTAAATACCTTTGTGTTAGCAAAAATATCTATATGAGTAAGTAGCGAAATGTATATAATATATTACAAGGCACATGTGCTCTTTCGCCAGTGTTCGTTTTGCACTTTGCAGTGAGAAACAGACGGGGCACATGCACTTTTCTTCGCAAATCTGTTCTAAATAATGTATCTATATAAATTTTGTATTTTGATTTAATAAATACTACATGGAAAAGTCATTTTAAATTTTGTATAATTTGTATAATAAATAATTTACGACAAACAATATATAACACAACTTCATTTTGTTTTGTCTAAAATTCCGGTGTACGTATGTTTGTATTTATCCTATTACGAGTATACAGCTAGACCGAGTTGATGTCTTTTTAGTTTTTTATACGGTCATCTGGATGGTTGTTAGCTATATTTGCAGTCGTCAAGAAACTGCCAGCTTTTAAATGAATTTAGATTTGATCCTTCCTCTTTAGCCCTAAATATTCATCATTACAAATATATTACATTTGGGGCGATAGAAGTGAAAACTAAGTTACTTGTGAATATTTGTTTTGTCGAGCTATTAGATTATTATTTTTAAATATGGAAAGCGTTCGATGACGATAGTTTCATAAAAGTTTGAATATGGAAACCGATGGTGACGATGACGCGAGTTCCATGTTTTTTTTTTCACCCAAAAAGTACTCAACGCGCCTAAAGAAGTTTTCACTTTAAAATGCGGTGCTTACCTGCAAGAGGCACTTAAGAATTGATTGTAAATTCTTTAATGTACACAAAATAAAATACAGGATAGATTACAAACATAATTATTATTATGAAATTATCATGTTCAAAGATTATATATTATATATAACCTTTATGGAACAACCTGTAGATATATATATATTGTTATAATATAACATATATTACATATAATATAACGACAACTTTCTCTAACTAAATAATTAATCATTTAAACAAAATATTACGATAATTAAAGAGTGAAAGTCAGCAGTATAGTAGTGATCGCCATTAGTGATATAAAAAGGCTTATAGGCGACACAAGTTTTAAGTATATCTATTGTCTTTGTCTAAATGCGATAACAGCTATGCCATACTATTGTAAATTGAACTTTATGGAATATATAATGAAATGAATCTGTATCGTTATCATTACCATTTGTGTATTATCATTTGTAAATAGGTATTTTTAAATCTGTATTTTTCTTGATAAGCGTAATGCCTGTTTTAAATTTTAAGTCAAAATTGGAATTGCACTTAGGATTCTTAGGTCGGCAACGCACGAGTGATACCCCTGGCGTTGTTGGCTACGGTAACTTCTTACCATCAGGCAGGCCGTAAGTTTGTTAATACCTGAGTTTTGTATTATAGAAAAAAACACAAACATAAAGACATCGTCACATGAAGATTTCTTTGCAGTACCTCGTGGCTTGTACCTGTGTGAAACAAAATCATATGCTTGTTTATATAATTATAGAATACTAACAACCTAATTACATTTTACCAAACACCTATTTAGAGTATGGTGTAATACTATTCAGTTAATAGATTTTATATCGTTAATTATTCCAATTTAAATTCATTAAAGGTGATTAGGCTCGTGTTGTTGTGATTATAAATTGAGAAATATATTAACTAAACACCTGACCTGACATGCGTTGTCCTGTTAGCATGCCTTTTTAACTCCTTTGTGGGTTCAATTTTTTAAAATCCTTTCTTAGCGGAAACCTACTCTAATCTTTCTGATAAATTTCAAGTTTCTAACATTTATTCGCTATAAGGACATAGATATATTCAAATTCAAATTGTTTATTGCATTCCATAGGTAGGTGTAGGTAACAGGTGTTATATATAGGTACAGAGTACAATAGTCCCGTATGGACCCTGTCGGGCACAACAATATTGGAAAAATATACAATTAAAACTTAAAACTAAAAATAGTGAAACATACTTAATATACCTCTATATTTATAAATTATACAAGTACATACTTTGTATGTATATACATATATAGCCAAAGCATTACTTTGTTCGACCGTTCAAATGAAGTCAATGTCGCTTACGGTTTTTTAGAGATTTTTAAAGTAATAAGCTGAGTGAAAAAATGATTATTGCCTGATATTCAGAAAAATATATAATTTTAACAAAAAAAAACCGACTTCAGTACGGCAAGTTGTAAAATTTTTAAGTCCTTCAAACCTCTAGTCTAATATAGGTATTAAAATAGGATGAAATTTCATGTAAACTCTTATCTCACTTTTTTAAAGAAGGTTCTTTGAAATCTGATAAATATTTAATCTGTGCAATCCGAGCTCAATTCATTCACGGCTTTATCATCAGTTTAGTTCAATTGTACCATTTTCATTTGCTACATTACATTTAGTTGCTTAGCAACCATTAATAAGCAAATGTAATGTAGCAAATGAAAATGGTACAATCGAAACTCATCTAATCGCCATCAGTGAAATACGTATTATTGAGAAGTTCAGATGGCCATCGGTGGTCTTCTTCAACAGTTTTACTTCACCAAATTACACTTTCTGAATGCAAATGTTTGGTTAGTTGTTAAAAATATTGAAATCACTATATGTGTGCCTATAACTTTTGAGGAGTTCCCTCAATTCCTCATGGATCCCATCATCAGGACTTTCTTTTGATGAAAATGGGAGCTTTGATAAATGACGGAGTTCTGCGGTAACAAATATTTAAAAAAATACGCACGAATTGATAACCTCCTCTTTTTGAAGTCGGTTAAAAAGGATTTCTTTATTGAAAGAGTGAGTGAAGTGTTCCAAGTTCTGTAATAGCCCGGCGTTCGTATGTATATATACATTTTTATTCGATGATAAGTGGAGTGTCGTTGATAATTATTACGTAAAAGTGGTGCCTACCAACCTCTAGTTTTAGATCTAGTTTTAAATAAGGTAACTTAAACATGTTAAAAGTATGACGTCAATGGTACTGGTTATTATACCCGAAGCAATATGTTATTGGTTCAAGTTAGGAAGGACATGCTATGTTAGTTGTACTACATAAGTATGTAGGTCAAGACCTCGTGTCTTTCCAGTACGTACGTTGGTCTCTGATATTTATAAGGTGATTACAATATGTGACCTCATAATTTAGTAAATCCAATAGCACTTATGTAAAAACCGGACAATTTGTTCTAGTAGATTTTAAGTAATAGATTTTTTTGAGTTTGGAAATATTGATTGGCCTGTTTGTTTAGTAGTAGGTAACCCTGGCTGCTAAGCTGGAGGTTGTTAGTTCGATTTCTTGGACAAATCGTTGTGTGATAAGCACGATTCTTGGTCCCTTGTCTATGTGTAATTTAACTATAACTAGCGGCCCGCCCCGACTTCACCTGGGTTAAACATTCTTTTAAAGTGATTATATTTCCAAAAGACATGTATATCCTGCCCATCCTTAACCTACGGTGCTCAAACCCAGTCACTAACAGAGTTTCAAAAGTCTAAACTCAAGGTTTGTCAAAGAGCAATTTGAGCACAGCATACTGGGTATTAGACTGAGTGACAAAGTTTGGAATACCACCATACATATGTTGCTGATAAATCTACCACACTTAAATGGAAGTGACGTAATGACCTAGACGCATTTGAGAAAGATTGGTGGAACGAGGCAAAACCAGTCTCCAGCGCTCATTTAGGGATGCGTTTTGAAGGAAATGTATTCCTATCCCAGGGATACTCCCATCATAAAGCGCTGGTGTCAAAGAATGGGTTGGCAACATGCAAGTGATACTTCTGGTATTGCAAGCATCCATAGGCTACGGTAACTGCTTAACATCAGGTGGGGGCCGTATGCTTGTTTGCCACCTAATGAGTACAAAAAAAATGGACAAAGAGTAATGAAAGTCTATGGCGCATGGTGTAGGCCTTTGCTCACAAGTTAGACGATACTGGCTAATAAAAAAAAACATGTAGGGTCTTTGGGGACTGCCGATAGAAGTGAAAATTAAGTAAGTTGTGAATTGTATCGTCGAGCTATTATTAGATTATTATTTTTTAATTATTTTTGAATTGTCTTATGGAAAGCATAAAATTTGGTGACGATGAAGCGAATTCCATGATTTTTGTTCACCCAAAAAGTGCTTAACGCGCCTCAAGAAGTTTTCACTTCAAAAAAGTGATTAAAAACTGTTCTTAGTGTTCGCTAACGTTATTCAAGGAACCGTTGTGCAAAATAACAAGTTGTTTAAACTAATCAGTCAGTTACTCATGACAAGTAGGTATATGTATAGTATAATTAAACTATAATATATAAGTGGACCAATTTCTGACCTTTCTCATCATGACAGCAAATATTATACTACGGCAATAATAGGATGTAGTTGCGGTTTGAAGGCTACTGTAGTAAAATTACTGGGTATATAATAAGACAATAACATTTGTCTTAAGGTCGGTAACTCGTGACTACTATTACATTGCTAGCTACGCCCTACCATTAATTTCATATTAGATATATGTTGCATATTAAAAGGTCAATTTTAATGTTATAGAAACCTTAGTGAAAATCTCTTCGAAATGTTATATTTTTTTTACAAGTCAATGTCCGCACTAGAGAACAAGCTCTGTGTCGCGGGGGACTTTACAAACATAAAATTAACGTACACAAATTACACCCAGACTCAGAACAACTCTTTGTAGGTTACACAAAGTTTTGTCCTGTGTGGGAATCGAACCCACAACCTCGTGCACTGCAGGCGCATACTGCGGCCACTGGACCACCAAGGCAGTCGTATCCTTTTACAAGCTTTGTATGTTAACTTTTTTGTGTCATATTGAGCTGAATTTGGTATAACGACCTATGTAACTTTGGTGACGATGCAATAATATGGTACGATAGAGCTGCCCCTCTAGACAAGTGGCATAAGCGATAGTCGAATCAAAAAGTCAAAAAAACAAATGTATGGAATTTGACGTAGGTCGACGATATAATGTCGTAAACTTACGTCAAATCCCATACATTTAGTTTTTTGACTTTTCGATTCGACTATCGCTTATGCCACTTGTCTAGAGGCTCTTGTCAGACCCTCTAGACAAGTGGCATTAACGGTAGTCGAATCGAAAAGTCAAAAAAGCAAATGCATGGGACCTAAGTTTACGACAAAAAATCGAACACTTACGTCAAATCCCATACATTTGCTTTTTTGACTTTTCGATTCGACTATCGCTTATGCCACTTGTCTAGAGGATCTGATGATGTAGTCGATGACCATAGAAATCTTCAGCGAAACAAGAAATTTGCGTCTTGTTTAGACTCATTAGCTAGATATATACCTAATGGATATTGATAGGATATTATATTCTTAGGAACGACTCATAATTTTTTTATGAGGGACAAAACTCAGCGGGCCAAACGAATAACAATTCATCATAATGCATGAACTACGAAAATAAAAGCTTGTATTGAAAAATATTTTTTGTAATCGGTTCGCCGAGCGATGTGGCCTGCCCATTGCCATTTCAACTTGCTTACTGTTTGAGATTTTGGTAACTCTGGTTCGTCTTCGGATTCCCTCATATCATTTTTTTATGCAGAGAATCATTGAGCATAGCTTCCATGGCTCGTTGAGCGACTTTAAGCTTGTCTATGACGCCAATAGTTGAAGACCATGTTTCAAGGAGCCTTTTGACGGGAGGACTTTATAAACAAACAATTATGAAATACAGGCTCTGCTTAGTTCAGGCGCAGTAACTCGATTGTTAAAAGGCTGTGTACCAACAAATGTAATTTCATCGAATCATATAACTATTATCGATTAATATGTGCATGTATTTATGGAAATAAATTATTATTATTCATTTACGGACACATAGTACACTCATAATTTGGAAGTCCCACCCAAAAGTTGGAAATATTTTTTGATTATGTTAAGTTTTGGTTTGTCGCAAATTATTTCGCAAACTATACAATTCTGTGAAGATATTTATCTGTGGTCTTCTGTAAGGTGTGTAGGTACATCCTTATTTGGGTTAGCTTAGTTGTATGGTACCGTACCTCTCTTTAAACCACCTGCCTCTATACCGTATATAATGTACCTATGTTTTGATTAGTCTACAGTTTACGTAGTAACTATTTAGTAATCTGTGCTACAGTGTTGTTATAATGATTTCTATGGTTAGAGGAAATGGATGAACGATAATCCCATGGGCACCATAAGTTACTATAATTAATAGATCGTGTCGTAGCTTTTGATTTTAGTCGAAAGTTAATTCCAATGTCAAGTTAAGTGATATTTCAATGACAATTGTTACATAGCTATGGATATGTATTATTACAACACATATTTGACTATTTAACTCATATATCATGTTCATTTATAGCATACTAGCTGTTGATCGCCGCTCCGCCCGCGTGGATGTCGGTTATCGCTGTAAAAAGTAGCCTTTGTGTTATTCCAGACCATAAACTATCTCTGTGCCAAATTTCATCCAGATCCGTTCACTAGTTTTTACGTGAAAGAGTAACAAACATCCACCCATACATCCATACTTACAAAGTTTCGCGTTTATAATATTAGCAGGAAGTAGGATATATACTGCACGGCTGGTACAGTAGCCTAAATGGTTACTTCACCATTTACCACTGCACGGCGTGTTATGGGTTCGATCCCCACACGGGACAAAAATTTGCGTGATCCGTAAATGGTTGTCCTGAGTCTAGGTATACTTTGTGTCCGTTAATTGTATGTTTAAGAAGTCCGCCGCAACACAGAGCTAATTCTCTAGTGCAAGAATTATCTTTTTTTTTAAATAATGAAATTTATTGCGTAGGTAGGTACAAAGCAGTGCAGATCTGTACTCACGCACAAGAAACATGAGAAGGTCCAGTGAGAGTCGTTCGAGAGAGAAAAAGGGACAGAGCTATATAGCGTGTATAGCTCCGTCATCCTTTCTCGTTCGAACGACTCATGTTTAACTCGTCATGGTAAGCCCTCAGGTGGCAAGCACCATCAGATAAGCCGTATGCTTGTTTGCAAAAAAATCTTCCATGATTTGCTAGTTACGGTCCCATGTAATAGGAGGTGAACCTAACATCATATGCAAAGAAAAACTTAATATCGCTCAAGCGGGAATCCAACCTGAAAAAACTGTCATATACATACATTTATAATATCAGATTAAGC
The DNA here is from genome assembly GCA_947095525.1 of Trisateles emortualis. Taxonomy (NCBI): domain Eukaryota; kingdom Metazoa; phylum Arthropoda; class Insecta; order Lepidoptera; family Erebidae; genus Trisateles; species Trisateles emortualis. Next base: position 6,530,568 of record OX352736.1, on the reverse strand, counting down.
ACTTTTGTAAGTAGAATACCATCAACAGCCGTTTTCTTCTAACCACAAGTACATCCTAAGGTTGTCTGGAAGTAGTAGTGCAGTGGTAGTGTAATAATAATCCTTACTAATATTATAAATGTGAAAGTTTCTAAGAATGGATGGATGGATGGATGAATGGATGAATGGATGGATGTTTGTTACTCTTTCACGTAAAAACTACTGAACGGATCTGAATGAAATTTGGCACAGAGATAGATTATGGTCTGGAATAACACATAGGCTACTTTTTACAGTGATAACCGACATCCACGCTAGTATAATATAATAATAATTATTATTATTACACTACCACTGCACTATCAAGGCCGTTTACGGTATAAATATAATTAGTTATTAAAACATTCTTAAATGCAGCGCATTTTTAAAAACGTTTGTTCTAATTATTTTATTCCTTTGTTTTGTTTTTATTTAGCCAATTATAAATTTATTGCATTCTAAAAGAACAAAAATAGTTTATGATACAATTCAAGTGCTTTTACTTTTTAATGAATAACGTTTTAATTAAGAGTATGTAAGTAGGTCGTATTTTCAGTGTTATCTGGGGCTGTAATATAGATAAGAATGAAACAGTTTTTTGGTGTAATTATATGACTGTAAAAGTTAAATATAGTTTATAATATAACTAGCCCGCGACTTCGTCCGCGTGGTAATTTGGAACGTACATTTCCATGATTTTGCAACATATCTTACTACTGCTCCGCTTCTATTGATCATAGCGTGATGTATAGCCTATACAACATCACGCTATGATCAATAGAAGCTTGCTATCCTTACTAATACTATAGCCTTCCTGGATAAATGCACTATTCAACAAAAAAAGATTTTCTAATCGAATCAGTACTTTCTGAGATAAGCGCGTTCAACCAAATACAAATACTTTATAGTATTATATAAGTATAGATAGGTTGCTTAACATCACCCGTTTTCGCATTTTCCTTGTTAATCATACAATAAAAAAACGATGTATCCAATATATACATATTTCAATTAAATCTTGTGTACATAATAATACATTTTAATTGTAATTGGTTCATAAAAAAATAATGGGACACCTTACACACAGTCGCACAACCTGTACCTACTATGACAACCAGACGTCACGTAAACAAGATCCTTACTAATCCTTACTAATATTATAAATGTGAAAGTTTGTAAGAATGGTTGGATGGATGGATGTTTATTACTCTTTCACGTAAAAACTACTGAATGGATCTGGATGAAATTGGGCACAAAGATAGATTATGGTCTAAAATAACACATAGGCATAACACATTTTTGTAGCGATAACCGACATACACGCGGGCGGAGCCGCGGGCAACAGCTAGTACAAAATAAAGGAATGTGATCATCAGGAATCAGCTTAGCAGTCGGGTTTACTAACCAAGAGACTAAAAGACAAACTATAACACGATTTTAAAGATTTCGGGTCTGGGTGTAATTTGTCTCTGTTAATTGTATGTTTGCAAAGTCCTTTGCAAACATACAATTAACGAAGATACATTGCTTTATTTTGTATCATGTTTACGTGTCGTCTGGTTGTCATAGTAGGTACAGGTTCTGCGACTGTGTGTGCGACACCGGACTAATGTTAATAAAAAAACATATTATACTACCAGTGTTGCCCGCGGCTCCGCCCGCGTAAATGTCGGTTATCGCGATAAAAAGTAGTCTTTATGCTATTCCAGACTATAATCTATTTCTGTGCCAAATTTCATCCCGATTCGTTCAGTTGTTTTTGCGTGAAAAAGTAACAAACATCCATACATCCTTACTCACAAACTTTCACGTTCAAATAATATTGAAAACTTTACTATTGAAAGTTTTAATTATGTTACATTAACTTTAAGTTATCTTTAATACTGCTTGTTTTAAGTATCGCAAATAAAGAAATATGTGGATTCTTTATTCTGTAGTCTGTTTCGGTACTTAATAAATAAAATAAAAAATCACTTTTGCTATCCTTACTAATACTATAAATAATTCATCTAATCGGTAGCTAAGTAACAGCTGTCTAAAAAATAATTTAATTGTAACAAAAATTAACTTATGCACATTTATGTTCGACGACAGAATACAAATTATAAACTGAAGCCCGATTATGACTGTATACAACATTCACAGTGTATTAGCTTATTCCCAAAGTACTCCAAGAAGAGTTTCCAAACTACTCCATGAAATGTGAAATGCTAAGATTAAAATATTCTCAAAGTAACAAAATAATAAGTATTTTTAAATAATAATAATTTCTTAAGGTAACTTAGAACACACCAATAACATTTATAATACAGATATTATATTATTTAATCTTAACTAACATTAAATAGAAAGAATTACTCCAATATACTTCTAAGTATGTCGGAGACATACTTTAAAATAATATTTCGCATAAGTGGAGAGTTTGCATAACAATAATTAATATTTTAATTAGTAAACTGCATATAAGTAAATATTAATATGTGCATAGTCTATCAAGTTTCCGATCAAATAGATAATGAGGTGTAATTAACTCAGTTTAATATAATAAAGGATCGCTATCTTTTTTATTAGAGTATGACTAAATAAAGCATTAGCCTAGTGGGAATATATCTAATTTCTAGGTAATACGTAATGTTTCACATTATTACGTATTATTTATAAATCAGTCATTTCCTTCCCGGCTTAAAATTCATAATAACATCTACGATCGGCTAAGTTGGCGTTTTTATACTAATTAGGTGGCAAACAAGCATACGACCCACCTGATGTGAAGCAGTTAACCTAGCCTATGAACGCTTGCAATACCAGAGGTATCACTTGCGTGTTGCCTATCCTATTTTTTTACACCAGGGCTTTAAGATATATTGTAGTCCTGGGAAAGGAAAACGTTTCTTTCAAAACACATCTTTAAATGAGCGCTGGAGACCTGTACTCACACACACAGGAACACAACTACTGCGCCGTGTGTAGTTATTTGGATGTGGTCTTCTGTAAGGTGAAGTTCCTTTCCCAGTCAAACTTGCTCTTATGTTATTTTATTAATCCATAGACCATGTTCAATCTTGCGTGGCACACTACTAGTTTTTTTTTTAATTTTATTTTTTATTTTTTTATTAGTTATATTTATAATATTTAGTTAAATTAAATGATTTAGTTTCTTTTAACCGTGAAGGAAAATACCTTGAGGATTTCATCGGGAACAGGAAGAAGTTTTACCAGTTTGCGTGAACTTCTCAGCTCTCTTGATCGAGGAGAGCATGATCAAGCAATTTTTTTATACTAACAAGGAGGCAAATAAGTATGCGATGTTTTTTTTTCAACAAGCAAATTACACCTCTGTTATTGCATCGTCCATAGGCTGAGATAACTACATACCTACTTACTATCAGGCGAGCCGTGTGCTTGTTTGCAATCTAACTAGTATAAAAAAAGATTCGTGTTTTTAGTTATTTTTACGAGACCAGAACAACTTACTCTTGGACTCCACTACAGTCGGATATAAAAAGGAACATAATTTTGCCTATCAAACATACAAGTTTAGTAAGTATACGAGTATCTGATAAACATTACGACACACCTAAAAACGTTATACAACATCTATTGCTATATTTGAACTTAAATTGCAACAGTTTTATTGTGATAAATAACTACCAACAATATGTGATTCTGATTACGTCATAACTGGACTTATAGTATGTTAATTGATTATAATAAACCTTCAAGAATGTAATCGGCTACTACCATTATACCATGCTTTAATAACATTATAGTAAGAAAGAACTAGCTACTGAGGTTATCCCGAGAGAATATAGCATAAAGTTCTTTAAGAAAGAAGATATAAGGTTTTTAAAAGGTACCCTTTAAAAGCCTTATAACTTCTTTCTTAAATAACTTAATAAGAACGTAAGATAAAGAATTAATAAGACCAAAATATATTTTAAAATTCCTATATGGGCTTAAGCTCTTAGTTAAATAAAACTTGATCTGAGAAACTCATGATGTACTCGTTTTACAACTCCCTATGTCTCGGCAATGCCATGACCGATTAAGCTCATATAGGAATTTTAAAATATCTTTTTGTCTTATTAATTCGCCTACCAAATTTCACGATGTACCGGGTAACAATATTCGAGTTATCGTCGATCAAGCATTTATACATACAAAGCTGGATTGCTTGCACTAGACTCGGAGGACTTCGCTCGCTTCGTTCACTCTTTTTTTTCTTTTTTTATGAAAAGACAACTCCCGCACTAGAGAACAAGCTCTGTGTCGCGGGGGACTTTACAAAAATGCAATTAAGGGACTCAAATTGCACCATGACTTAGAACAACTCTTTCACACAAAGTTTTGCCCTGTGTGGGAATCGAACCCTCGTGCACAGCAGGCGCATACTGCGGCCACTGGACCACCGAGGCAGAGTTATATTTTTTTTTCTTTTAAAAAAGACAACTCCCGCACTAGAGAACAAGCTCTGTGTCGCGGGGGACTTTACAAACATACAATTAACGGACACAAATTACACCCAGACTCAGAACAATTCTTTGTGGGTCACACAAAGTTTTATCCTGTGTGGGAATCGAACCCACAATCTCGTGCACTGCAGGCGCATACTGCGGCCACTGGACCACCGAGGTAGTCAATTTCATATTATATTCTCAAAGGTAAAAGTAAAATCAAGGGTCATAGGAGCGATATATACAACCCTATTCATAGTATAGGCAAAACTTGAACGTAGTTTGTTCAAAATCAGTGATAGATTCGAGTACAGTAATTTATAAACCATGTTATATTTTGTCCCAATAATGTATGAAAATTGTTGAAAGTGGGACATCATAAACAGGCCATATTTTAATTTTACAAATGCACAATACATTTAAATGACTTGTAGGTACTCTATCTAGTACACGCGACCTTAGCGGCACTTACTGCTTATTTATTACTTGCCATAATCGTGCAGGAAAAACTACACAATGAATTTAGCTTATAACATCGTGAGTTTTCATTTTTAATTTTTTCTGTATCTTATTCTTCTATTAAAAACAAATTTTGGGGTGTTTCGGTAATTTATTATAATAAAAATAACGTTATAAATAAAATCAACACTACTTAATCAACAAGTTGTAATAGAACGGGATATGAGATAAACGATTGATATATAAAGATAATAAAAAAGTTAAATTGCAACATAAACAGGTAGCTAAATAGTTCAACTTGAGCTCTGATTGGTGTCATGGGTGTTAATATTACGTATTCAATTTCGACAATTGATTTATTTGATAGAGATTGTAACTGTTATTGTTTAAGATAGATTGTCACCTGCACAGCTGTGTGACAAGTACCTACTGGTATTGGCAAGACAGTAGGTGTTGTTGATAGAGATCTTAGTTACGTTCATTGTAGGTATAAAAGGTTGTCGAATAAATCAACATTTTTAAGAGAGCAATCGAATTTAGGAGAAACGTCAAGGAGCATTTCCTTACAAAATAAATGTGTAAAAGACTTTATAAGTGATTATAATGTATAATTGTATATATTCTGTATATACGTATGTATTTATGTATGTATTCTATATGTATGTTTTCTATATTTATGTATGTATTATCTTATATCGTACTATTATTACTGTGCTATAATATTATCATTACTAAATGTACACTTCGTTTACCCTTACGTTCCTCTGCACTTTCCATCACTCAAAGGTTTGCTGTAAGAGAACTCATCTTTGAGTTAAGCTCGCCTTTGTACATAATAATGTTATATGTTTGTTATCTATCCTGTATTTTATTTTGTGCACATTAAAGAATTAAAGAATAAATCTAGTTCTGAATAAGTTGTTATAAGTACCTACAGAAATAGCCAGTGTTGCTAACAGACAATCTGTTAAACATGCTGAAGTACAGAAGACACCTCCATCCTTCGCTAATTTAAAAGGTCTAAAGGTCCAATCGTGACTTTAGAGGGACTTAAAATTTTTCCTCATTTTTTTAAATTCTCTGAAAACGTTTTCTTTTTCTAGTGAAGTTGTTCGCACTATTACAAACAAAACGAATCAAATTCAACTTCGAGCAAAAAAAAAAATACAATTGTTTATTATGCTTATATAATGCAGTGAATTTATATTTTGTATACCAACGCGAAAGTTTGAAAGTTATAAAAGACCTACTAGTAATACTAATAGCGAATCTATATATTAATAGGTTCATTAAACATTATAAAAGCTATATGGATACATAGTAAGTACCAAATTATCGTTAACGAGCAAATCTGTGCAATCAATCGCAACAAATCATGCAATAGCGCCTGAACGGAAGAAACATGTACATCATTTACATTTTAAATACGTTAAAATGATAGTGATGTAGCCGTATTTGGAACTTTTTCCAATATATAAGTAAGCATTAGATTGGTTTCAGATTCATCGTTAATCTTAATCGATATCTAGTGTTACTGAATCTAAATAGTATACAAAATATAGTCGCTGTTGCAACAGATTTTTAAGTATAAATAATATTCTTACCGAATATCGGTCATGGCGGCTAATCTCAACGGAAACTAGCCATAAATTATACCATATTATAGTGCTAAAGTGTGTATGCAAACACAGGTGCACTCTTCCTTCATTCTTTCACTCTCATAGTCCGATGGAACGGCAATCTGACGCGACCGGAAAGAGATCAGACGTAGGACCAACGGCTTTATATGCTTTTTGAAAAACGAGGGTGTAAACACCACCAATATCCATACTTCGGGTATTTCTTGTAAATTTCTTGACAGAAAAGTCCAATATTTTTTCTTGGCCCGACCCGGGAATCAAACCGGCACCTCGTGATCGGCAGTCGCATTTAACGGCTACTAGACCAACGAGTTATTATAGCCGAGCTGCCAAGCACAATATTTTATATAGTCATACATTACTAATTCATACGGTTATCTATCTGATCATCAACATGAAGTCATATTGGTCCAGTGTCAATTTGATTTATTTAAGTTTTTTAATTGACATATTTTAACGCGACACCTGTCTTCCATACTTATGTGCTCTTTACTCTAATAAGCCGTGAGATTAATGCAAAAAAACTACGCAATGTTGGCGTTACTTATGCTTCATAGTTTGCTGTACAATCAACTTCAAATACTCTAAGTTTATAAATTAATAACAATATTGTCCTCTTATTTAAATTTCGGGCACAGCAGCTAATCTTAATGGAGACTAGCCATCTTCGTGGACAATATTATAGTGCACAAGTATGTGCGCAAGCACCGTACTCACTCTCATAGTCCGATGGGACGGCAATCCGGTACGACCCAAGAGAGATCAGGCGTAGAACAGGGGGTCCTTCGCTGTTTGACACCACGACTTATTGACACCACGGTGTCAATCGCAGAAAAACGTTTTTTGACTTACCTGTTTGGCACCATTTTCATATTAATTATCGACCGTGGTGTCAAACGGCGAATATCTTATTTTGTTTTCGTCGATTGACACCACAGTTTAAAACTGCGAAAGGCGCTTTTGGCTTCGTTGATTTGGACCACTTTTAACAATTTAAAGGTCAAGTGTGATTTGTGTACTGACGAAAAGAAAACGGTTATTACAACAAACAATTACAATCAAATGTTTAATGGAATCTTGGTTGTTATGGAATACATATTTATTAGTACAAATCATATTTTAATAAACCGTAAATAAAGGGAATAACAAACAATAAGTTAAAATTAAGAACTGAACGAATGCAGTTTGACATTTCAACAGACCAAAATAAAAGTCAAAAGTGTTCGTTTTGAGTTTCGTGGAATAGTCCTACAGTTTGTTTGGTTCGTCAATTATATTATAATTTTATGATATTAGCATCAATAATGTTTTCGGACAAAAACCACATAAAAATGTATTGTACAAGACCTAGCCCAGGTCCAGGTAACATTTCTGAAACATCGTCTTTATATTTATTTGCATTTGCACTTTATAATATATGAAATACAAATGAATGTATTAGAAATACAAAATATTGCATTGTGTCAAAAATGCATGAACATTATCTTCGAAATAGGAATAAGTAAACTTTTACCTGATTGACCTTTTAAATTAACTGATTTCACTATTATTGCCTGGGCCTATTATATCCAAGATCTAAAGATTAAAACTAATAATTTTAATGTGAAAACAAATCCATACTTACCATCCACTTTGAAGTGAGCAATTTTCGATGGCCCCACCGAATAAACGTGCAAGAGTTCTTATACGATTTTCTTTCATTTTGCCTATCTTGCACCTACCTAATATTTTTTATGAATTTTAGACTCAAAACATGCCTATTATAATAGTGAATTTCTTTATTCTAGGGAAATAACGAATTAAATAATACAGGAATAATAGTTTATGCTTTTATTACATGCTTTTTGAGTTACCAAGTATGCAAGAATAAACATGTTAAAACCTACAGACGATTTGAGAATTACTGATTGTTTTTAAATTTGGGTAATGTTTTCTAATACAATACACGTTTATTCGTGAAAAATGTATGCAAATTTTATTAGTAATGTTTTATCCCACAAAATGGAAGTTTGAATAAAAATAGGTTATTAAAATGAAAGTATTTCTATTTTTTTTCTAACGAATAATAGTGTAACATTACCGTGCGTTTTATTCGTTATGTATCGTTACACAAATAAACGTGTAATGATATAATTACTGTGCTAGTCATGCAAATTTCACAAGAGTAAAAAAAAATAGTTGTACCTATATTCATTAATTTCTTCAAAGTCGTTGATGTTTAAAAAAACATATATACAAGTCTATAGTTTATTTTTTACCTATAATTCGATGATACATTATTTATAGCTACTTACAATGAATTGAGCGTTATTGAAGTTTAAACGTTTTTATAACACGCTTTTTATTAGCTTCACCTGTATGTTTGTATGTTTGTAACCGACTTCTTTGGACGCGATTTTGACCCACTTTAAACGGCCAGATTTCGTTCAAACTTTGTAGATTTATCGAGGACCGATGAAAATACACTAATTTGATAAAAAGTAGAAAATAAAAAATATTAAAAAAAAACACGCGTTTTATAGAAAACCGAACTAAAAAATAGAAAATAAATTTTAATAAATTTAAATTAAGAATAGTGTTAAAAATGTCAATAAATATAAATAATAATAGTGTGAATAAAAAAATAAAAAAAACTTGCTGATGTCTTGAATATTAAAATTAAATTTTAAGAGAATTTAAAACGTAGTAGTTGTTGCTATCGCAAAACTGTTGTGGGTAACTAAACAGTTTTGCCTTGCCAAGCACTCTCAGAAAAAATGTATAATTTAAATAAAAATCATGTAAACACTTTTGTGCATGATTGTTATGTTATAATAAAATACCAATTCGGCCGTCCTTTGCTGTTTTACGTCATGGTGTCAATCAACGAAGACAAATAAGATATTCGTCGATTGACACCGTGGTCCCAAACAGGTAAGTCAAAAAACGTCCTTCTGCGATTGACACCATGGTGCCAATAATCCGTGGTGTCAAACAGCGAAGGACCCGAACAGGCACGGTTACATAAATGGTTCTGTCATCGTGAAAGCTATTCCTTATGTTACTATTTCTGTCACGTGTTGACAGAAATAGTCTGAAAACTGTCTCCGCGATTTTTTGTATTTGTAAAATTGCGTTTTCTATATCTAAATCTAGAACTGTTTCCAGGGATACTTATATGTAAATATATTTTATTTATTTATTATTATTAAAAGAAGTTAAAGTTATTAGAATAGTCAGTATAATTATTCGACCAGTATGTTGCACCCGGCTTCGCTTACCTCAGAAAGCTGATACAATTATTTCTATGCAACAATAAACACTTTTAACGGTGACAGTACCGATGTTAAGACACTGTTGCTCGCATAAATTAACGACTCTATTTGGTAATTTAAGATTAACATTATATTTTTTTAATCTAATTGATTGATATGAGCCCATAATTATAATTCTATCACTATCTGTCACTCTTATTACAAATCTACATGTAACGCGAAATACCATTCACTAAGTAATCATGAAATTTATAAGCCTATAAGGCGTTTATTGAATGTCAACGCGCGAAGTATTAATGATTCGACCTTTCATTAGGTACATTAATAAACATGTTTATAGTTTCATTCCTATCTTGCAGTGGATATTGTCTCCATAACTAACTCCCTTAGTCAACTCTTACGATACCCTCGGGATGGAATGGGGTGGTGACATTTGTATTCTTAATCCGTCACCACACGGACAGATTTCTCTTCAATTGTATCGGATTGCCGTTCGGACGATAGAGAGTAATGAAACAACAAGTCCACCTGAGTTTACTTACCCATTTGCCGACTATAATATCTTCCGTGATAGTTTTCGTCGACATAGGCTGCCGTGACATGGTGTTTAGAGAATTGTAGTAGATTTGCAACAATCGTATTTTGAGATTATGGTGTTTTTTAACAGACTTCAAAAAGAGGAGGTTATCAATTCGTGTGTATTTATTTATATTTGTTACCGCAGAACTCCGTCATTTATGGACCGATTTAAAAAAAACTTTTTTTTTCTGAGTACATACTTCCAGTTTGGTGGGACCAAACTGGAAGTATGTCCTCTCAGACAAAAAAAGTTTTTTTTATAAAAAGAAAGTTCCGATGATGGGATTCATGAGGAATTGAGGGAACTCCTCAAAAGTTATAGGTACACATATTAGCAATTTCAATATTTTTAACAACTAATCAAACATTTGCATTCAGAAAGTGTAATTTGGTGAAGTAAAACTGATGAAGAAGACCACAGATAGCCATCTGAACTTCTCAATGATAAGTATTTCACTGATGGCGATTAGATAAGTTTCGATTATGGTTGCTAAGCAACTATTAATAAGCAATAATGACGTGAATGAATTGAGCGCGGATTGCACAGATTAAATTTTTTTTTTAATACCTACTTGACCTATGTTCAGCCCGACGCTTAGTCGATTTTATTCGATTCTAACAAACAAAAAAAATCTTTATTTAAACATATTTATTCTTTTCATTTTTTCCTAATATTCTCAAACACATATTTAAAGGTATATTAGGTATATTCTGTATCATAAATGTGTGGTGTACAACAAAAAGTTGTTTTACCTATATAATTGACCGTGACTTCACTAAGGCCTGATCAGAATATCAGCGCTGCAGTTTAAAATGCCACATCACAAAGCTGAGATTAGAACCCTTTCTGACATCACACAGGATATTTTTTTGTTTTGTTATTGTGTGTCTATTGTTTTTGTTTATATCTTTTATTCTGTATATGTTCGAATAAATGTTTTTCTTTCAAATGTAATGTAGCAAATGAAAACTTGTACATTTGATCTGAACTGATGATGAAGCCGGAAGCTAGGCAACGGAACTTCATAATTAAACAATGTAATCTAGCCGTGTTTGGGCTTATTTGAAAATTTTACAACTTGCCGTACTGAAGTCGGTTTTGTTTTTAACCGACTTCAAAAAGAGGAGGTTATCAATTCGTGTGTATTTTTAATGTTTGTTACCGCATAACTCCGTCATTTATGGACCGTTTTGAAAAAATATTTTTTTGTCTGACTGGACATACTTCCAGTTTGGTTCCATTATCATCAAAAGAAAGTTCTGATGATGGGATCCATGAGAAATTGAGGGAACTCCTCAAAAATTATAGGCACACATATAGCAATTTCAATATTTTAAACAACTAATCAATCATTTGCATTCAGAAAGTGTAATTTGGTGAAGTAAAACTGATGAAGAAGACCACAGATGGCCATCTGAACTTTTCAATAATAAGTATTTTACTGATGGCGATTAGATAAGTTTCGGTTATTGTCGCTAAGCAACTATTAATAAGAAATAATGACGTGAATGAATTGAGCGCGGATTGCACAGATTAAATATTGCTTTTAATACCTACTTGACCTGTGTTCAGCCCGACGCTCAGTCGATTTTATTCGATTGTAACAAACAAATATTTGAAAATTTTACAACTTGCCGTACTGAAGTCGGTTTTTTTTTGTTAAAATTATGTTAAAATTATTGAATATGATGTTTTGAGAATATGGAATTTTGCGATTGAGCCACCGAAACTCGCTTAGGAGGACATTATAAATATCTAGTAGTATTGGATGAATTATCTGTGAGTTAGTTGGCTATTCGATTGCAGAATTGTCTTAATCTTCGGTCGTATCGGATTGCCGTCCAGTCGGACTATGTGAGTAAAGGAATAGAGACTGCACCTGTGTATGTTTGCGTACATACTTTTGTAATATTTTTTGCGCAGTTGGCTAATTCACTTTTGTTATTTACCCCGTAACTTGCATTTTTTTAGAGGAATATTATCATTCGCATAGTTTAATATACTCGTATGTTGAGAAGTAGAGGCAGTCGGGCCACATGAGCTTGCTTGCTTGTTAGATGACAAGCGAGCAAGACCGACTGGGGAAGGACCTCCAGACCTTACAGAAGACCACAGTCAAATAACTACACACCGTGGTGTAGTTATGTTCCTGTGTGTTAGTACAGGTTTACGCTCATTTAAGAAAGCGTTTATTTCCGAACCCATCTCTATTAAACACCAGAGTTTTGTAATAACAAAACCCTGATGTTTAATTTTTGGGTCGGCAACACACAAGTACCTTTGGTATTACAAGCGTCCATAGGCTTCGGTAACTGCTTAACATGAGGTGGGTCGTATGCTTGTTTGCCACCCAAAAAATAAAAAACAATATCGAACGCTAAGCTTGAGTCTCGTCTTCTCTTTCGAGAGTGTTGAGAGGGTTTAATTCCTTTATTCATTACATTTTAGTAGAATATTTTACCATACAGACAGGGAACTGTTGAAATAATTGTATTTTAAATAGATTCATAGATTAAGGTCGATTATATGCGTGACATGGGATTTCTTGAATATGTTATGTATAAACACACTATTAATAGGCATAAAGCCTCTTAGCGTATGGCAAGGCAACATTTGCATTTAAAAAGTATACATAACTTTTGTTTTAAATATAAATGTAACTGTAGTTTAGTAACGTACTATTTGCATTTAAGGATCTAATCATGTTAATTTTATTAAGAGAAATCTAATTAACACACGTAGGTTGACATTATGCTTTCCTCTTTATGCTCTACAATGCAATGTCATCATAACCGAATTTATATCTTAATCTTAAACTTGATGAAGATTAGCCTACGCGGGAGATATTATAATGCGAAGATACAAGTGCACTCTTTATTCCTTCTCATAATTCAATGGTATAGAAATCAGACATGATCGGAAAAGAATCTGACCAACGATGTGATTAACTATGTATTTAAGTTAGCCAAACAAAACCCAGATTGATAGGTTAAATATATTTGCGGTAAGTATATACCTATAGATAGGTGATTGTTTTGTAAAAAATATAACTCCTCGGAAAACAAGTAAGGCTGCTGGTCCTGTCGGATTTACGTTCACGCGTGTGCAATCTTTTACGGTCTGAAGGACAAAATATTATTTAATAATAATAATAATAAATCCGCAGAGCAGCTTGTGGCGGGCTGAATATGAGTGGCGACACTGCGGTCTCGAATGTCCCAGAGAGTCGGTCAGGGCCTCGTCTCCGGCATACCTTTATTGGCTGTCCGGAGTGGACTGACAAGAGCGCCCGCAGGACTCTCAGCTCTGGCTTGCCTTAATTGGCTGATCAGAGAGGGGTCGCCAGAGCTATATGCTCGGGGGTAGAAGTGTCATTTTCAAGGGCATAACTACGGGGAAACCCGCTCTCGGGTCTCAGACCCCCGATGGTGAAACCGGCGCCGCACCGCTCGATACCCCTAGCCGCGCACTATGGTGTTGCCCTTATGCCTGTGGGCTGTTGCCCATGTCGGTTGTTTCAAGGGCCCATCTAGTGTATAGGCGAGTCACCGTCTGCCTATTTTACATTTAGAGTATATCCCAACTTTTAAATGATGGCAGGCGACGTTTTATCCCATAATCATTGTAAATCAGTCCATCGAACACCCAATCCCATAGCCCAAAATTATTTGATATCACATGTTGCAATAGCTCTACACTTACCATAGGCATGTCATGGCTGTACTGCAATAGTGCAGCTGTGGCATGACTATGGTAAGCGTCTCATCCCATTTTAAATTAAAATTCTCTAAGGGCCTCTGCGCGTTGGATCTATGTCCCCGCGTAAGCCTACCAAAGGCCCGGGTATTCTCCTTGAATGATGGGAAAATACCCGTGATAAAGAGAGACATAATAATAATAATTTATTTGCATAAAACATGGTATTTACAGGTGATACATGACATTTTATGTACAACATGTTCAGCTATAAATAGATGCATGCAAAAATTACCGTGACACTTTTATTATTTAAATTTCTTATCCATGAAATCCTTAACACTATAGAAATTGTGGTCATTAAGCCAAGCATACAATTTAATTTTAAAAAGTCTACAAGTTAACAATTTTAAGTGTTGAGGCAATTTATTATAAACACGAACACACTAGTTTTTTTTAACATTTCTGTTAAAAAAAAGACCACTGCTAAATGTAGGCCTACGAATAGATTTGTGTATAAAATAGGTATTGGTACTGATCGATGCTTTGCGTGATCAGAGGGCTGGCCTATTTCTCGCACAGAAAATAAGCATTGCCACCTAACGCGGTAATGCTGCTAGCTTTCTGGGCCCGTTCCCGATAGACAGTGATGTTAAGGAATATTTTGACGCCTAAACGACAGTTTTTTTCCTATTTGTTTATTTTTTATTTAACGTATTACTTACCTTGTAAGTTTAAAATTTTAAACTTACAAGGTAAGTAATACGTAAAATAAAGCTTTATGTATAAAATGCAAGAAACAATGTTTCGGTTATAGGTACATTGCAATTGCTTTTCCATTTAATGTTTATGAAATATTATGGAAAACTTTTTAATGTGATCTAAATTCAACACAATATTAAAATGATTGAAGATTTCTTATGCAATAAAAATTTAATAGCCCGTAGGGCTTCCGCATAACGTTTTGTTGCCAAACTGTTTTTAATATTTAAACATAAAGGGCCGATTATAATAATTTCGTGTCATCGCTTTATTTCCTCATAAAGTTTATAGTTTTGGGTTAAGTACTTCTACACATTATCTATTTATTAATCTGTGGTAATACTATGTTATATCATAATTGGAATATCGTATAATTACCGTTATGGTGAATTTTGGCAATGGCATACCGTCACTACATTGGCATTCTTTAGGCACGCCACATGTGACGTAATAATGCTTACTTTGGAAATACATATTAAAATCATCCTTTACTGATGAAGTCGATGCCTTTGCGGTGGACTGGATAGAGTTGGCATCGAATAGATAGATGCAAAAGGTCATGGAGGAGACCATTACACAGCAGTGGGCTATAACAAGTTAAAATCAGTTATTTTCTAGATTTGTGACCATTTTCTTAAAATGTAACGAGACCCTTCTTTTTCTCCAATAACTCGTAAAGCTGTTTGCCCTGCGCCAAATAGTATCAGATTGCCATCCCACAATGACCGAAGGAATTGAGAGTGTGTTTTTGAACATACACTTGCACACCATAATTATGAACTACACACTAAGCACTACAGTAAGCTAATCGTCGAAATGGTTCTAGAGGGTCTGTTGCTAAATTACTTTTAATTTTGAATTAGAATAATAATACAAAAAGACATGCTAAGCTGGCTTATCTTATATACGCATCTGGTCACTAGGATAGCATTTGCTTACTGCGTGTAAATATGTAGAAATCAATGCGTGAGAAACGGAAAGTTTTTACACCTGATAGTAGACTGTTAACAGATAGCGGTAAGAGATGTTACGCATCACGTCCAATGATCACGTTATATCGGTATAACATGATTGCATAGTATCGTTATCTAGTTTTGTTACACCTTAAACAAGGGCGTGGTTACCCCTAAAGGCAAATTCATAACTTCATTATTTGGTTATAAATTAAAAACAAATTGCGATAGTGACTGATGAGCCCGTAGCTTTCCTGCTCTAGACAAGTGGCATAAATGGTTGTGAAATCGAATAGAATAGAAAAGAAATATATGGAATTTGACATACTTTTACGATATAATGTCGATAACTTACATTTATGTTAAGGGGGACTTTAAAATTAAATTTACGGACCCCGAGATCGGTTCGGTTGTACCGAGTCTGTCATTATCTAATATCATATTACACTCAGACTCGATACAACTATTTATGGATCACACATTTTTTCCCACACGGGACAAACATGTCGAACCCACAACACGCTGCGTAGTGGAAAATGGTGAGGTAACCAGCCCCCCTAGACAAGTGGCATAAATGGTAGTCGAATCGAAAAGTCAAAAAAGAAAATGTATGGGATTTGACGCAAGCTTACGACATTATATCATAAACTTACGTCAAATCCCATACATTTGCTTTTTTGACTTTGCGATTCGACTACCATTTATGCCACTTGTCTATAGGGGCAGTTAAGCCACTGAACCAACCGTGGCGTCAAAATATAAATTATTAGAAATAAAATAGGTTTATTGTTCACTTGTCCACTGCTTTATATGTTGCAAAAACGCTAAATCATTATAATCACGCTTGTTATGCTGATTACTTATGTAAACAAACGTTTTGTACTCGGACAACATAAGTACTATTATGTATGAATGCTATTTATTATCTATAATATATATTTCGGTTTGAAAATTGGTCGTGTGCCAGCTTTATCGATTTAGTTATTTGAACTGTAATGTTGTTGTATTTTGTAAGGAGGATAAATACCTGTGATTTAGTGATTTTGATTGTCATTTGAGGTCAGGTAGCTAATCTTTGACTAAATTTTATTTTCTATTTAAAAAGACAACTCTCGCACTAGGGAACAAGCTCTGTGTCGCACTGGATTTGACAAGCATAAAATTAACTGATACAAAGTACAGCCTGACTCGGAATAATCATTTATATTTTTTTTGTTTCTAAAGAGGATCGAACCCACAGCACGTTACTCAGTGGTGAGGTAACCATTTAAGCTCTGTACCTGTACGTTTCGTGTATGGGTGCAAATATTAAAGGCTTAGCAGTCAGAATTACTAAGCACTAATTCAAGGTGATTTCTACTAGAATACCTACACAGGCAAATAAACGAAAAGTTGTGAGAATAACGGATGTTTGTTATCCTTCACGCAACGACTGCTAAACGGATTTAGATGTAACTTTACTAAGTTATAGCTATTACATGAAAATAGCACATAGGTTATATTTAATTTAAAAAAAAAAGAAAATCACGCAGGCAAAAGTTAGTCAGAAATACGGAAGTTGTTGGTGATTACCTTACTTATGAAACAACATGAAAAATGTACTTTTACTTTATTAAATAAGTGTTTTGACATGAATACTCGATTGGGGAACTAAATATCTAGTTTAGTTAGTTCCTCTATCATGATATATAACGCAAATTAGGGTGATTACCTGCATTATACACGGTACAGGCTGCATATGTTTGAATGTAGGTAATCGGTGTGGCTGGCGGTTTTCGTTCGGAAATTGGACTTGGTCAGATGGCAATCTAATGTTTATTACGGGGAACGATTAAGTTTGTTCACGCGGAAGACTATCATTTCGACGGTCTAGCTAAATAATTGCATTAAGGTACTTCAGTTTGATAGTAAATTTAGATTATTAGAGACTAGCCTACCGCCCCGATTTCACACGGGTGGTATTTCCTGGGTCTTCCGTTACGTTTTTTTCAATAAAATACAGCCTTTGACACTAACAAATAACGTGGCTTTCTATTAGTAAAATAATTTTCAAAATCGGTTCAGTAGATTCAGAGATTAGTCCCTACAATGTAACGAACTTTACTTCTTTATAATATGTTATAATAGTGCACCATATAAGTGAGTAAACCCGATTAGGCAATGATGCTTTACAGAAAACCATAGTTAATTAACTACACAGAATGTTGTAGTTGTGCGTGACTTTAGCTCTGCAGTGACGAACTTTATTTAAATTAACCATTCTTAACCCATATTTTAAACTGAATTTTGGAAAACAAAAACCTAGTGCTTACGTCATCTAGGGAAACTCTGTGCAAAGTTATAATTTTGTGCCCCGGTGGTTTAGTCTCTGCGTTAATGGATCAGTCAATCAGGATATGTATGTGTAATAACAAATTTATGTTTAGATGAACTTTGGTTAGCTCAGGACCAAACGATGTGGAAAACCTTGGTTGAAATGGAAACTTTTTTATAAAGCCAGGATTACAATACAGAATTTTTAAACTTGTATATTACTTGTTAAGGAGGTACTTAGCTTTAAGGGTGTCCTTGTTTGAAAATGTTGAATATAAATCGCTATAAGGATGTCATGGTGCGGCCCCTGGGTGAAAATTTCAAATAAAATAATTTAAATAATCATTAGAACAGTATTGTCAAACATAAAATTTGCATTGACGCATGCGCACATAGCCGATGTGCGTCATTTGCCTTTCACAAAATGTTAATTAAGAAAAATGCCCCTATAAATATATTTTCGAAATTTATTCAAATATATTTAACTTTTGTAATAAATTTGCTAATAATTACACAATTTAATGATTTAATGTGATATTATGTACCTAGTGAACTGAATACCTAGGTACCATCGTTTACATAGGTTTTGTATTTTTGCGTAACGTTTTGTGTTGGGTACCAAATAAAGAGGTATTTTTTATGGTTTAAATAATTTAGATCTAATTTTATTAGGGACAGACAAATTATAAAAATATCAAGAGCCGTGCCATGACATCTTAATATCGATTTATTAAATTTGAATTTTGAGTAATGACAACTTTGAAGCTAAACATCTTAATATGTATTTCAAATGAAGACCGAAAATATATCTTTATATCTAAGGACGTCGTGTGTGATACGTTCCCATTGCCTCCTTAATTAAATATACAATCTGATTAATAATTTAAAATATTTGATTGATAAAAGAAACTGTAATCTGTGGGATCATCAGTCAGTAACATATCTTGATCTTCGTTAACCATTGTTAAAATTTTATTGGTCTTTAATTTTAAAGTTAAATGTTGTCTTGCAAAGTTTTCAATTAAAAATATAATAAATAATGTTACGATGAGACGATATGTTGTCTTCGGTACTGACTGAAAAAATCAAACCATCAGTATACATGTACATTCCAAAAAGGCAAGCCAACTTCTCGTAGATATAGTGAAACTAAATTTAGGAACTAACACCACTAACGAAAATTATATTTAAAATTCTCATTTGGATAGTAAGTAAATGGGTGACCGTATTTGTAAACCCCGTGCAAAGTGGAAGCACGAAAGCCGTTGGTTCTGCTCCGGTCGTATTATGTTGCCCGTGTCATTAAAATATGAAAGGAATTAATTCTTTCACTTTCATATTTTGATGACACGGGCAAGTAATATTTGTACACAGACTTGTGTTACAATATTTTACGCATATTTTTTGGGTTAAAATTAACCGCCATGACCAAAAATCGGTTTGGGAGCCTCCCAAAACCAATTTATACTGTTACTGTTTACTATGAAAAAAAAAAAGAAATGCAATTTAAATAATCTTGACGCTTTAAGTTAAAATACATTACAATCGCTATGATCGTAGTGTATTTTAATGAATAGATATAAATAATTATTTATTTGATACAGACTGCGTATACAGATGCAATTCACGTACTAGTAAACAGAAACAACAAAATACTGCAGAAAACAAAAGCGCTTTTGCTTTTGCTTTTTCAGTAACAAGAATTTGGCTGAGCGCACTCCGTACGTCTTTATTATTCAATATGAACTGATTTCTCATCAATCAGATTTATTTGAGATAACCCAAATGTTATTCATAATGCGTCTTGAGTATTTATTTTATTTGTCAACCATTAATATTAATAGCCATTTAATAATCAAATTAATTGGTATAATTAAATGTATTTCGTGTACTTGATATAACTATTACATATTCATATAAATATATAATCGGTACTTAATTTTAAATGCCAATATTAAGATAAAAATCTATTTATTAAAAGATTTTATGAAATCTAATAGGTACTAATCCCTCCAGACGTTCTATTCAACTGTTTTTTTTTATTAATAAGTAACTAATGCTCATATTTGTCGTCAATCTAAAGTTATACTCAAGCGCGAAGAATGTTTTGAGAATTAGGATAAAAATTTCCTTTTCTACCTCTCCTCTCTTTCCTTTTTTTCCTCTTGGGAATTAGAATAAAAGTTTATTTCTCTATGTCCCGGGTTCTCACAAAAATTGGCGGTTGGTTTAATTACGTTTCCTTGGGTGTTCTGAGAACACTCAAGGAAACGAGCTTTTTCATTTGAGCTTTAACCAACTTAAATTGATAGAGTTGAAGGGGACCCAGATGTGAACATTCAATTTCACTTTAAATATAATTTAAACAATATCTAATAGGTTAAGTTACTATTATTCATCACATTTGAGCGTTATTTTTTAATGATATTATCAACACAATGCTGCGGAGCAGCACAGATGCAAACAGACAGACAGAGTTACATTTGCATTTATATTGTAGGGATTTATTATAATAATATAATCGGCAGGATTGTGTTTAATGACATTTCTGAAGAGAACTATTAGGTATTATGAATTATAAGAAAACTATTTTAATACACCGCAGAAAAACCCATACCAACCCGTCTGGCCAGCGTGGTATAATAGGCTAATATACCTCCAAATGTTTGGAAGAGACCCGTGCCCAGCAGTGGGACGTTTATGGGTTGAGATGATGATGATGATACACCGCAGTTTAACAAAAATCTTTGTGAAGGTGGTTACCTCGTTAGTTGAAGTTTCGATTCCCACGCGGACAAAACTTTGGCCGATGTTTGTTCTGAGTCTAGGTATCCTACCTTATTTTGGTAGGGGCTGTACAGGCAGCATGGGCACTTCAAACCTTAGGGATCTTTTGTGCATGCCCCTTCTATTCTGCTTATCCTGCTTTGTGTCCATTAATTGTATGTTTTGTAAAGTCTTCTGCGGCACAGGGTTCGTTCACTAGTTCGGGAATTGTTGAACAAATAACTGTTAAACGATTGCAAGTACATAATTAAAATCGCGTGTTACTAGTAACAGTTTTATTACGATCGTGCATTTAATTGGCTTCATTCAATGAACTAATTGGAGATTTATTACAGGACGGGTGGGGCACTGCGTGATTTCTCGCTCAAATTAAGCAGCTCGACTGTGGAAGTACGTAGTAGTTTACGGAAGATAACAGCTAATTAACACTACCTAGGTCAAAGTAGTTAGAGGCGCGCAAGTAGTTCTCTTAGGGTAGTACAGTTTTTCTACCATCGGGTTGACTGTATATTTGCTTGCTATTTTAGTATTTAAAAGATTTAGTGCTTCGTTCTGCTCATTAAGCGTTCCTGCTGATTATAAGATTCAGCATTCGATTTCCGGGTCGGGTCGAATATATATTTTGGTTTTTCTGAAAAATAATTTACAATAGATGGCTATAAAAGAATCTACAATTTTTTGCCTGTTTTCTGACAAAATTGGTTGAGCTATTGAGTGGTTACGAGTGGACAAAGAAACAGACATACATGCAGGGCAAACAAATAATCTTTTCGGACCTTCGCCGTAGACGATGTAAAAAATAATACGCATAAGTCTTCACTATGCAAATAGGTCGCATATCATAACGATAGTAACAATAAAGTTTTAAAAACTTAGGCAGGTATTAATTGTCCAGTCAAAGCATCATGCTAATACAAAAGGTTCGTAACATCATATTTTCAATTCAGCATTCCTGTGAGTAGGACTCCTATTTAGGAAACCCGTCAATGTTACCAGTTTTGAACCCTGGTGTCGCGTGCCTAGGAATGTTGTGGCTATGATTTAGTACACAACAAGACATTTAGAAAAATATCCTCTTAATATACTGCACTAGAATATTTTTATTGATGTTTTGTTCTTTTGTTTAGCTATTTTTATATATTCTTGCTTCTTTTATTTTTATTATAATAATATGTAAAATAGTCCTCCGGATCAATTTTTGTCTCGGCCAATCTCAACGGAGATTAGCCATCTGCGTAAGACATAATACCTATTGTAGTGTAAGTGTTTGTACTATATATGTGACATAGGTGTACTGTATATTCCTTAAATTTTCTGGTTTGATGCGCGATAGGACGGTAATTCAGCGCAACTGGAAAGACACTAGGCGCAGCACCCACGGCTTTACGTGCTTTTCTAGGTACAAAAGGACTTGTTGTGTTTTTAGAAAACCCATCAATGAGCTGAACGCTTGCTTTTCCCTTGTATTTATTGTCTAAAATAGATGGTCACCCGACTAAAGGAATCTATTAAAATCCGTATCTAAAAATAGATATAGCCTTTGTGTTCATCCTCCATTTTGATCTGGATTGTTGACTTTTAATGCCTTTCTAAATATACCTACAACATACCTAGTATAGGCATAAAGCTAAGTATACACCATATTTCCATTTAGTGCTAATCTGCCCATGTTTATATTAATTTTGATTGAATAAGAAACTATAACTTAAATAACAAATCTTTGTGTGATGAGCATAAATGTTTGTTCTGTGTCTGGGTGTTATTTATCTATAATAATGTATGTATTTACAAATATATTAGAATGTTTATAAGTTGTCTGGTTGCCATAGTATAGGCTCTGCCTAGTTTGGAATCAGATGGCGGTGTGTGAGTTGTCCCAAAATATTATGATTATTAGAAATGAGAATGAGAAAGAAGGTAAGTAGTAGATAAATAAAGAAGAATTATAAAAATATACAACTGCATATTGGCAACCAGACAACTAGTAAATATACTTATAAACCTATTTTTTAAATACATATATAGATAAATATTATAGATATTAATCTATAATACTTATGGATGTGTGTACTCAAACAAATCTTTGTGTGATAAGCACTATTTTGCATTTGTAGAATAGTGCTTATCACACAAAGACTTGCTTGAGTAGGATCGAACCCACGATCTCCGGCTTAAGGACACTAAACATTAGTCCGACAGGTTTGCCAAAAAATAAATTGTAATAAAATTAATATTTAGGGAGGAATAAGACAAGGAGGCTTAATGACATAATTTAATCCTAAATTATAACTTTTTTTTTGTCGATAAGGTTGTGTTTTTTTTTTTAAAGCCCCGCACTAGAGAACAAGCTCTTTGTCGCGGGGGACTTTACAAACATACAATCAACGGACACAAATTACACCCAGACTCAGAACAACTCTTTGTGGGTCACACAATGTTTTGTCCCTGTGTGGGAATCGAACCCACAACCTCGTACACAGCAGGCGCATACTGCACCCACTGGACCACCGAGGCAGTCAATACACAACACAACACAACAGTGTTTGATCACAATCTAGCTTTACTTAAATATCAGTAGAAGAATAGCAAATGTTTAACATGCGAGTTGCTCGCATAATTTTAGCAGGCGTTTCTGTTGTAGAGTCTCTCTACTGCAGTTCTTTACATTTTATCGCGATTATTCCCTTTAAAATATATTATAAACATATATTATTTCGTTTATTTAAGTACTTAATTACGCAGTTACTTATATTTTATTTTATTTATGCAATGATAATTTAGAAAAATCACCAATTAAAATACTTTTTATCTGTTTTTGAAAAGACCTTTCGAGACGTTTCCAGTCTGTTAGTCTCTCAAAAGCAGAACAAAAAACAAAATATACAAATAAATGGTTCGTATTGAGTATTTGAACGAATTCATAGTTAGTTATACCCCGCAGTGTTGTATTTCGTTATCACAATCGCATCCCCAATAAATCACATGAATTTTTCATAGCCAATCCATTATCGAACAGTCTTGTTTAGTTTATGCTTCGATGTATTTACATGCATTTAAATAGGATTTTAACACAAGATAGCCATTTCATAATAGAGTGCAATCAACACTATCTTCCAGACTTACCCGTTCAGTTTATATTATGCAAGTTGTAGTGTCAAAATAACAATGAAAGGAAATAATATTTATACATATGTACATGCGAAAGTTGTTAGTTGTTGCTGTTAGTTTGTTACTTTTTCACACCTAAATGGCTGAGCGGATTTCAATGAAATTTGGAAAGGACAAAGATTGTATCCTGGACAAGGACATATTTTTTATCGTGATAGACATGATACACGTGGGAAGAACCACGGGCAACAGCTAGTAACATATAAGCACTGCACTTTGGATGATAAGCGTTTTGCCCCATACGGGACAAAAAATGTTGTGTAATGTGGTCGAAGTCTGGGTGTATTTTAAAATATAAAGCAAAATTTATAGCAGCAGCACTAAACCTGAAATTGTGCCATAGATTGTTTATGAGAGAATGAGACTTGCGGAAAGCAAACTATTTAAGTACTTAGCCTAATGTAGCGCATCAATCTGTTTGATCTGTCACTTTAATTTTGCTTGTAATATTGTATTATACAACTGATAATAATAATTATAATCCGTTGTAATCTAATAAATATAACTATTATTTACTAAAAACGACGTTTCCTTCAAAAATAATGAGACGGGAGAAATATAATATTATTTCATATCGATAGCATCAAAGTCTTGTATTGAAGACAGGCGCAGGGAGCATTCGCTACCGTTGGGTAACAAAAAAGTAAATGGGTATCGCGTTTCAGCCGGTCCCAGTTATTTTAATGGATTCATGGCATTTTATACTCCGTTATTGTACATTTACTGTGTAATTAAACAATGTTTTGGCAGTTCATGAGAAAGTACAAAGAGGGCTCTTTGTACTTTCACATAAAAATAAACACCTGTTAACTGGTATCGATTAGGCATCTACATATATATCTATACTTTGAAGATGATGACGTTTGTTCCTCAATCTAAGCTAAACCTACAATCTAACTTATATCTTAATAATCGGATTATCAAATGCATTTTTTTTTAATCCAACTGGTAATTTCAGAGATAAGTACGGTTAAACACGCAAACAAACTCTTGAGATTCGTCATTACCGCTCGGATCGATACGTATACCTTGCCTTGCAATATTCATTTGCAGACTGGTCTAGTGGAACTGCAAATGAAAAAAAAAACCTTTAAAAAAACCATCAAAAACCATAAAAAACAATATCTAGCAATCGCAACTTTGGTCGTGACTCGAAAAGCACCTAAAGCCGTTGGTCCTGCTTCTATCTTCAATTTACGAAGAAACTGAAAAGTGTATCTGTGATTTTGTACATACATACTGTGCCCTATATTATATCCCTCGTAGTTGACTTATCCCCGCTGGGTTTGGTCACCATGATCGAAATCAGTCTAGAGGACTATTATTGTTATACAATACCTACTAGCCTTCGGCTCGGTCCTGCTGGCATGCTACATTTCCATTTAAAAAAACCGAGAGTCCACTATCCAGATAAAAACTCTTTTATCATAATATAAGACACATACACAACATGTCATTAAATCGGTCACGTAGTCTAAATTTTCAGGAGTACTTTTGTAAAGTCTCCTGTGACACGGGACACGAGAAAGCTGTCTCTTGAACTTTTTTTTATCCGCAATTTGCATACATTCCTTTGTCAAATTATATTTTATAAAATAAACATATACATAGGGGATAAATTCATGTAGGATTGCTTAGCTTTTCCTTTGGTTGGTAGCCGTAGAGGTCGGTTTATAGGGTTGAGCCACGTGCCTGTCTGAGGGCCAGCAGATGTCCCGTGACACCTGCTCTTGCCACCACACCTATCACTCTCTGACCCGTACCAATAAACATATATCCATCCCTTTCTACTTGTGCTTATTTTTATATAATTTATACAAAGTGACGGTAACTAGAATGGGCCCAAGGCGGTTATAATGTGTAATGACCAGTACCTCAGCTGTGTTATTAATTGCATAGATGAGTATACAAGTTCAGTGGCTGAAGCTCAACTAACTTGACTCTTTCTTTATTAGATCTTGGTGCTTCACTCTTCCTTCATTAGGTATTATTTGCACTTTTGCATGGGCGTTTATAAGGGGAGGGGAGGTAGGGACTCTGTCCCCCACTAGCATACAAGGAAAATAAAAATTGCGATATTTAGGACGGTTAGATGGCAACTCAATGTCTATGTTAGACTCGCATGTGTACAAAAAATTGTGTTGTGGGGTGTTGCGATGGGGTATCCCCGGGATAGAAAAAGTTTTGTTTAAAATTTCATTCAAAAGCACCTGTGCTTACGCATAGGAACACGAGTGTTAGTAGTAAGTTGAATACTGTGCGTAGTAGTAGTAAGTAGAGGTCTTTCCTCAGTCGAGCTTGCTGGCTAGCATGGTGTCTACTTCTATTAAGAAGTTCATAATGTTATAATGTCCTCCTAACCGAATTTCGGTCACGGCGGCTAATCTTAACGGAGACTTGCCATCTGCGCAGGAGATATTATAGTGCACAATGATATCTCTTGCGCAGATGGGACGGCAAATCCAACACGACTGGAGAGAGATCAGGCGTAGGACCAACGGCTTTACGTGCTTTCCGAGGCACGAGGGTAGAAACACCGCCAATTTCAAAACTCCGGGCATCTATTGTGAATTTCTTAACAGAAAAACCCAATATCGATTTTTGGCCCGACCCGGGAATCGAACCCGGGACCTCGTGATCAGCAGTCTCACACAGCGACCGCTGAGCCACGGAGGCAGTATATATAATGTTATTATATAGGTGGCATTAATTAGTCTAAGAAGTATAAGTAAAGCAGTTAATTAATAACAGCTTACTTTCCTTTATTGTTTTTTATATGATTGATAGAATTTAACGGCTACTGTCGATTCCTGGAAATTAAGCCCTTATATTCGACCACCAAGAAACTTGAAATGTCACCGTAATATTCATTAACGATATTATTGAATCAGTATTTTTTTTATTTTATTAAAAATACAACTCCTGCACTAGTCAGCAAGCCCTGTGTCGCGTCACCCTGCCTCAGTATAAATATTTACACACATGGAAATCGAACCCACGATCCCCAGCTTAGCAGCCAGGGTCGCTAACCGCTAGACCAATAGACTAATAGTCAAGTTAATATTTTTTTCTAGAGACTACTACTATTTAGTATTTATTTAGCGTCGATTTCTTAAAATAGACCACGTCATGAAGTGGCCAAAAGACAGCATAACATTTCATAAAATATTGACATATGTACATATCATCACGCTTGTCTTTCACTGAGGTAGGCAGAGACTGTGGTATTAATCCAAACATACTGCCATAGCCTCGTCTACATTCATAAACCTCAACATCGGTTCTGGGTACTTTTAATTTGGCCCTTTTAACAGTTACATTTCATGAAATGATCGAGTTATTCATGATGCGGTCGATTTTACGAAATGGCCACTACAAATTTAAATACACTAGGTAAGTAATTAGAAGCGTTGCTATGTAAAACTTACAAGCATTCAGGACTCGCCTTATAGAAGATTTGTTAGAGAGGTAGGGCACCATGTAAGAAAGCTAGCCCGATTGGGGAAGAACTTTCACCTTACTGCTAAGCCAGAGGAACTTCAACACAGTCTTTGTGAGATGAACACGATTGTTCGTTTTGTGTCTGGGTGCTATTTATCGATATATCTAATATAAAAATAAATATATGTAAATTTATATATTAGTATGATTACCAGTTGTTCGGGAGTACAGGCTCTGCCTAGTTTTGTATCAGATTGCCGTGTGTGAGTTGTCTTAAGATATAAAAAAATAAATGAAAGGGCTAGTTCATCCTCTTTTTTGTAAAGGCATCTCCCGCACTAGAGAACAAACCATGTGTCGCGGGGAACTTTACAAACATACAATTATCATATACAAAGTATACCCAGACTCATAACAACTATTTATGGATCACACAAATTTTTGTCCTATGTGGGAATCAAACCCACAACACGGCGCCCAGTGGTAAATGACAAGGTAGCCACTGAACCATCCGTGCAGTCATTAGGTTCATCATTAGTTTATCATTAGGCACATTTTTCTAAAAACCAGCTAATCACAAATCGAAAGCTCATCGACACGAATTCTGTTCGGCATTGGAGTTTGAACTGAAGTAATTAATTTTTAATTAGATACACTTAACAAATTCCCGGGATTCGAATGTAGTGATCGACTTGCAAACCGACTGCAGGTGCAACTTTATTCCATTAAAGTTTAATACAGATGTCGCGTGCGCCGCCTTTTTACTCCATGACGCTCCATTATAATTAAAGAATATTATTTTGTCGTAAAACTGTGGCAGCGCTTGCGCAGGCCACGCGCCGCAAACGTTATTGAGATGAACGGGACTTTATTATGTTATTTTAATCTTTATTTATAGGATTAATAAGAGTCGGTGGTGTAGTGGTTGTATATACGATTGTTTTGTTAAGGTATTGATTTCGATTCTACCCGAAATTGTACCCGGTATTAATATATGGTAATATATTACCCGATTGGTAATGGAGCATAAGCTTGTGCATGTTTGCGGTCAATCGTTTGTGATCCTGGGTCGTATTGGATTTTTCTGTTAGGAAATCTTTAGTAGCAGTTCAGACGAATTAAGTAACGATTGAGAATTGAGTCCGGAATTGTGTTCGGCACATTATTTGACTGGCCTGTTGGTCTAGTGGTTAGTGACACTGACTGCTACGCCGGAGGTCGTGGGTTCGATTCCCACCCAGGACAAATACAAATCTTTCTGTGATGAGCATAAATGTTTGTTCTGTGTAGACGACCTTTTTAAGAAATATATAAGTATGTTTATCAGTTGTCTGGTTACCATAGTACAGGCTCTGCCTAGTTTGGGATCAAATAGCGATGTGTGAGTTGTCCCAAAAATATTATATTAAATATTATTATTATTTCGACAATAGGTTTACAGCGCCCCCAATATCTTTTCTAGCTTCACCAACTTATTCCGCAATGAGTTTCATCAGCTATATTAAGTCCCATGGTACTTAACATAGCTGGTGAAACGTGGTGTCATAGCCATAGGATATATAGGATTTTTTACCCAAAGGTGTTGGCAGAGCTCTGCCAAATCCTAAAGCTGACTTTGTGGATCTAGTTGTTAAGTATGACTTCTCACGAGGTCCCCAGTTCAATTTCTGGGTCGTGCTATGGGCTCGATTTTTACATGTGACATAATTATGATCCATATTCATGTTTGTTCCTAGTCTGGGTGTACCTACTTTGTATATTTTTTCTTTTTTTTAAAAAGACAACTCCCGCACTAGAGACCAAGCTCTGTCGTGGGGGACTTTACAAACATACAAATAACGGACACAAATTACACCCAGACTCAGAACAACACTTTGTTGGTCACACAAAGATTTGTCCTGTGTGGGAACCGAACCCACAACCTCGTGTACAGCAGGCGCATACTGCGGCCACTGGACCACCAGGGCAGTCAATATGTCAATTTTGTTTATGTAAAGCCGCCTGTGACAAAAGAACGTATTTAAAAACTATATAGAATAAGAGAAACTATACTGATGGACACAAACTGCATCTAAGTAGAAATGCAGCCTTTATACCTACAGAAACTTACGCCCGTCTCCCAAAGGGGTGAGCAGAGACAGGTTTTTACTTTTCGGAAAGGATTAATATTTTTATTTGAAAGTTATTTTGGCATACTTTATTATCCGTCAGTGTATTTCTCTTTTTCATTCAGATTTGATTATCATGAAACTTTTGCTGCGTATTAAGAAATTACAAAACGTACCTACTGTTGATTTTAATTTTAGATTATTGTCTTACATTCCTTAAACAAGAAATTACTATGCTATATCTATACTTTAATTAAGTACTGTAATCCATGAATATATTAATATAAACGGTGCAAATTAAAGGTCTATGGAGGTAATGTAACTAAATAAAACTCTTAAAATTACAGACACAGCTTCAATTGGTAGGTATGTAAGACACTCTCATGAAATTTTACGTAGAGTGTCTTATAGTAGTAATTAAGAGAGATGGGGCAGCGTACAAGCAAGCAAGCCAGATTGAGGAAGGACCCCTACCCTATAGAACGAGCTTGATCTCCCTGGAAGATTAGGCCTTTAAAACATAATCTACGGACACATTATAAATACACTACACTTGTTCTGTGTCCAGGATTAAACCCGCAAATCTCACCCGACGGTAAATGTTGACCATGCAATGTTTTTTGTTGTTTTTAGAGATGAATAATCTCTAAAAACAACAAAATATTGTCGAAGCGAAATAAATAGGTCTAGATCAAACTAATTGACGTACCATATTCTCTGCCTACCCCGATGGGACACAGGTTTTGTATGTTTAACCTATACTGTAGCATTGGGAATACTATAGAAAGAGTTTTCCTTACACTACACCTATACTTAGGTAAACTTTTACACAAAACAACTTAAATAAGGATAAAACTTTAAAAAATAATGAAATCGGTCGAATTTTGACTACAGCGACCACTAGTATAATGTTATATATGTATTTTATCTAATTACAGACTTATGTAGTTTGAAGCGCAATCGGATAGTTCACAACGGCTGTCATTGATTTAAATGTGGAACACGGCGCATGTTTTCCCGCGGTGCGCAGGCGCCTGGGGCTGCGCCCCGCCTTCCATTGTACCCCCACAATGCGTCGTACCTCACGCTAACGAGCGCTCCGAGCAAACCAGACACATTTGTAAAAACTGCAATATGCGTTCCATTTCGGCATATTGTTTTGACATATAATAAATATTTGTATGATTACACTGCGCAGAGATTGTGGCTCTGATTTTTAAATCGATCGGTTGTTTTGGTCGGGCTATTGTTTCTGTGAGCGGCTAAGTGCGTCCGGTGGACGTGGGAGCGGGCTGGGAGCTGGGAGCCCGGCAACGTAAGGTGCAGTGGACTGTATTACACGCGGTTGCGTTCGGCAGCTACGCCACACGCCTTTGTAACTACCGAGATTCTATCTGTGATCGGCTTTGTTCTCCATTATAATTTATTAATATTTATATACGTTTTTATACACATTTACAATTTAGTAATAATAATATTTATGTTCTTTAACCGAATTCGGCTACCGCGGATATACCTATAATAACATAGCCAATGACCACAGCCAAATAACTATACACAGCTGTGTTGTTGTGTTCCTGTGTGTGACGACAGGTTCCCAGCGCTCAGGTGTGGACACAAACAGATTTTATTCCTTTTTCTCATAGTCCGATAGACGGTAGGACCTATGAGAAAAAGGACATATTGCTAAGAGAATTATGCATGATGTGCAAAGCATTAACTTGGGCGCATACTCAAAGCTAGATGATTTCATGCGAATACTGAACTAAATATTAAGTGACAGATAGGCCCAATAGACGACTCATCCCAAAACTAATCTCGGTCTATTCGGATCAGTTGCCACCTTTTCAGATAATCTATGACAAAAATCTACCAATATACGTTTTGCATTTGAACACCTATAACATTTTGATGTACATGTATTGATATCACGGCTACAAAAATTGCGTATGTTGCAAGGCAAGGAACTGGAAGTACCATAATTCACATACAAATTAACTTAATAATTCTTCGAAAGATGAAGCCTATACTTTAGTTACAAACAATAATATAATGAGAGTTAGAGTAACATCCTCATGGGCGTAAATTAAAGCAAATCAGTGCCCGTATAACACCAGCGACGGACGCCGGCAGCGGCCGCAATAGCGTATGATGCACGTCGGCTAAAATTGTAGGGTGTGGTCCAGTTAGCGCCTCGGAGGTGTCAAGATTGCCATAATTTGCGTCCGCGGACTCGCCCGCAGCGCCTGTCGTCACGTGTTACCATCTAAATACTTTTATTACTGGGAAATGCACAGATTTGCATTACAATAAAACGTTACGCCCCAACATACCGCCGAAGGAGTTTAACATTGAGCGTAAGAAAATTATTGCTTTATTTATGAATCAGATTGCACGTATGCAGTGGTTAAGGTGGTCGCTTACTACTATCAACGTGTCGGGTGTTGATGGTTCGATCTGCACGAAGGACAACAATTTGTAAACCAGCCTATGACAGTTTACCTAAACATCGAAATTTTAACCCCGATGTTTAGTCTACCCCAGGGAGGTGTTATAGCTATCCACTGTACCCCTTCTTGCTTACCACACACTACCTTTCTGCACAGTCAGCATTTCTCATCCAATAGCCTAGCAGCCCATCCATTCATCACCAATCTCTTCCTAACATCCATGTCAGACGGTTGTCTCAAACTTATTTCCGTATTTTATTTTTTAAAAACCTAAATCCTTAGAGACTCACAACAGAACGATATACTCACAAGGCGCTTCAATTAATATAAACGTCACACAAACATTTTATTAGGAAAAATATTATTCTTTTTCAGAGTGACAGTGCATGTTCCTGCCATGTTTGAGGGTTCAGTGCGAGTTAGATGGTATTGGATTGTGAGCCCAATAGTTAAGGTCATCGTTCAGTGCCCGATATATGGCAACAGGCTCGCCGCTTGTTACTGGCAAAACCTGGATGTTATTATTTCTGGAGATCCGTCATACAGGTCTCGAACCTACTACGGACTCCAGCTCTCACAAGGTTCCAACTACAACATCCAAGATGCTTATAATTTTGCACAAATAGTTATAATAATAATGTTAACTGTACTGTAGCTGTTGACCATTGTAACCTTCTCAGAGAAATAAATGATTTTTATTATTATATGCCTCTGACAACACTTAACACCAAAGGTATATTCTGGTATGTATTTTAAAAAAATCATTTGGTATTAAAAATATTCGCTCATCTTGAAACTTGATAAAAGTTCTAATGATATCTACGTCACATTAACAAATACTTCTGCTCCTATAGTATAGGTACAATACCAGTAGATAATGAAATTACTTAACGCGTAAGATCTAAAAACAATTACATGTTTTAGGTTCTACAAAGTGATGCCTCTAGTTTTGCAAACGCCTAGTCAACAAAAACTGCTTACTTGGTAACTAACATAAAATTAAAGAAAGATGATATATTATGCATATAATGACTGTATTATTTCGTGATAACAAAAAAGTCTGCTATTTCCAAAACGCTAATCCTAATTTATTTAACACGATTCCAATTGACAAAATTATCCAATACTTAATTGATATATTTAAATTTAAGAACATGCAAGCATGCTATAGTAAATTATTCAACGATTAAGGATTCATTGAGGGAGACGGGAATTTCTGTTTGTACGAGGAACAGATTAAATCTCATTCAATCACGGAACGTGCTTTGAAAGCGAATGTCTCTTGATCTTAAGCAGATTAAAGTCAACTTTAAGACTTCTTCAATGGCGCGCGCCACTCAAACTCAAGTCCACGTATTTTTTAAGTTTGAAAGTGTGTTTGTGCTATTCACAATATCTTTTTACTGGTCCCCCAAATCGAATGAACATTAGATAAGATTATTAAAATTATGACTATGTTTTTGAGATGCACATTCAATTGTATTCTGTTGATGGAAACAAAATATTTTACTAACGAGCTCCCGCGGGTTTCATAAAAATATGTCACATGAGAACGGTTTCCAAGGGAGGTGAGTTTCTTCACACATTAATAAGCCGTTTTGACTTTGTGATACGTCTAAGCATCGGCTATAAATTGTGGATACATCAATATTGTATGACGAGATTAATGCCCATGTTCGGACGACCATTAGGCCTGCATAATCCCATTGTGTTTTTTCCATCAGCTTTGAATTCAAGCTCAGAGCCGCCAAATTGACGTCGACTGCTCACAAGAAATGATTAAAGAGTGATGAATTTATTTATAATAAGTCTGGTTTCTATACATCCATTATACAATACCTCTGTCACCTAACAAAACTGCACAGTCTTTATTTTAATGATACATTTATTTCTTCTTCGACAGACTTTGTTATAATCTGCAAAGTTTTTAATGTTGTCAGCACTTAAATTACTTAATCATATCAGTTTATAGGAGCAATGTACTTAATATAACATTTATTTTATTTTGTGACATCAATACTCGAGTCATTCGTATCAGCGGCTTTCATATTTCAATTCATATATCGGCGGTTGTCAAAACGTCCCGTTTAATGCTGCAGTTGAGATGCGACCGTGGTCCAAGGGCCGGCTAAAGCCTGGGCTATGCTTCATATCGGTCCATTCACGAAGCGAGCGGGGCGTCCGACGACACTCGGATGACTCCGCTTAGATTTATGCTCCCGTAATATGGCGGCTTCTGTAAATGGACGAGTTCTCACCACACCGCCAAGTCAATCCTTTGAATTTATTAGTTTGCCCGCGGAAACCGAACTGACTTATGTAAGTTCCTTTACCGTACCGAGGTCATTGTTTGATTATTGATTTATGTAATATTCAGAGCACAATTTTGAAATTCATTTTATGGGAACAATAAATTAGTATCTTAAAAAAACGTTTTTCATGTTATTTGATATAATTTTGACTCATAATTATTGCATGCTAATTAGAAGTTTTATGTTTTGTTTACGTAATAGGTTTATTAATTGTGTAGTGATGACTCTATTTTATCCCTACTCTATTTTCATGTCCCTATCTTATTAATTTGTAAACTTCATTTTGCTCTCTCACTTTTATCTTTTCCTCTGGCACTCTAAGGTTTTCTGGTAGAAAACGAGAGACAACATTATGAGTTAAACTCGCCTTTACGTTATTTTGTTTGCATATTGTGATGTTCTCTTGTATGTACAATAAAGAGTTAAGAAGTGCCGTGATTTATTTGTGATAAAATGTATATTAAGATTATTTTCACTACGCCCAGCTTTACGATTCACTAAAGCCAAGCATATTTACAGATCCTGCGTCTATTATAAAGACATTATTAAAATTTATGACATAAATTTAGTATGAGTGTGGACAGCTAGGCGTGGTTAATAGATTCCACACATACAATAAAGTAGGGGCTATACCCGTCATAGTTTCTTTTATCACTGCATGAAATACGAGGCACCTTATATTTTATAAAGTCATAATTTCGGTCGGGTGAAACGAAGCGTACCTTTAATAATTTTATTGGAAATCCTAACATATTTTAATTAGGAATTCAATGTTAGTGGCGTCGTTGTACATAATTATTGGATTCTTTAATTTACATAATTATTTGTATAAAGCAGGTACATTTTTATCGAATCATTACATCAATAACGGTATTTTAATAGATTGGTTTGCATACTTCGGATTTCCTAAGAACTCGAGTTGTATGGATTGTACCCAATGTGCTTCTCTCGATCACGGCTTCACTAGGGTTAATATACCTAGCTATTACCGACAGCATTTCAGAGACTACCCTCTTCAACCATATTTACAGACATTCCCTCTTTATAATATTAATTTAGATTATGTTGGTTACTTCAGATCATCTTTTCAAAGTTTACTGTCCCAATGATAAATGAAGTTACTTATAGACAAATAGCCTTACATCTTAACAAATTATTGTTGCAAATGGCTGCGGTGTGCCCCAAGGTACATTGTTGAGCCATTTCTCTTATGAGACAAAAATATCTTGTTTCTTGTAATGAATATTAATACGAATTTTAAAATAAGACATCTTGCGAAATACATATAATGCTTCTGGACTTATTTTACCACTTAAATATAGGTATGTTTATATCAACTTCGGTGGCTAACATGCACTTGCTTGCTTTTTCATACGCTGCGGTAACTGCTTACCGCAGCGTATGAACCGGAGGATCACTTGCGTATTCCCGATTATAAAATCTAAAAACCAGGGCTTTAATTTTTTTTAAAAGGCATCCCTAAATGGTCGCTGGAAACCTGTTTATACATTTTATATACTTACACTTAAATAAATATAAATAATGTATATAATCTACTTAAGATTATATGATAATATCTCAAGTATATTATAAATTTACTTTATATTTATTTAAGTGGAATACAGAAGCGTAATATTTTGCCATTCATAATATTTACGGTACTGATATAGCTATCTGAAATGGCTTAATTTTAAGATGCAATAAAATTAAACGAATCATAAAAAAAGACGTAAACTCATTGTCACACTTTTTTAAAAATAGGTTAACAATCTGGAATTGGAAACTGAAATATATATTTTATTTGATTTGAATGAGAAACTAAATGGTGCAATGAACAAAAATTGGTTGAACTGCCTTTGTTTACGAGCGGTACTTTAATGAAATGCAATAAATAGTAACCCAATTATATTTATATCTCATGCTGGGCACCGGTCTCGCATTCTCTATCAAGAGAACACTGAGAGGGTTTAGACCTTAATAATCCACATACGCTTGCCCAATGCCGGTTGGTAGATTTAAAGACATTTCTGTGTTAGAATTTCTGAAGACATTTGAGTTAAACATAAATAAGTAAAAAGTAAAGTAAGTCATTTAATTTGTACGAGTACATATAAAATTCACATTGTGACATTTGCGTTGTAAGATATACAATGTATCGACTTTTATTTTAAAGGTGATCGTTTTAATATCCAAAGTATTGTACGATGCACAGGTCAGGTCTAGAAACTGCAGCTATTCTTATCCTGATAAAATTAACAATTATTATCATCATTTGAGCGTAACAATTAGTGTCAGCGGTAGAACGTAACGTAACGTAAAAGTTTGTGAGGGTGGATGTATGTATGTTTTTCACTCAATCACGTAAAAAAATCAGAACGGATTTGGATGAAATTTAGCATAGAGATAGATTATAGTCTGAAACCCACGCGGATGGAGCCACGGGCAACAGCTAGCAATATATATTGGTAGTACCCGTCGGGATCAAACTTACACCTCAAATATTAGTCGGTTACCTCGGCAGTAGGCTTCATCAATTTGTAATGGAATAAACCGAATAAACAATAACATGGGTTTCATTGGTACATAATAAATGTATGTATGATTGAATGACATTTCATGTTACGTAGTCCGTGCGATATGCCGAAGACTGACAAGGTCAGCCGGCGGCATGACGTTCACATGAAGGTTTATTTAATCAAGAAGCGGCACCTCTCCCTGAGGCTGCGTGTGCAATACGCTCCTGCCGTCTCAATCTCGATTGCCCCCGTACAATTGCATTGTCCTCGGGTGATAGAGGATTTAATGAAATTTCTTCACGGCTTTCATTCGATATAATCCAATAAAGGTAGGCACTGAGCTATTTGCTAGCGTTCGGTAGTTGTTTTACTGTTTGAAATTTGTTATATATTTTTGTTTGTGAATGAAGAGAAATATGTTTGTTAAGATAGGCTGTCCATGTATATATTCGGCATCTAGGTAGTGTATTTGTACCTCTATACATATTTAATAAAGTAGAAATCTGCAGTCTCAGCCTACACCTTTAGGAAACATATTTTTTATTAGTTATTAACAAATTATACGTCAGGTAAAATGGTGTCGAAATAGGAGAAGAGATATTTAAATTAGGTACTACCTATTACTCGAACACTTACGCCGTAGTTTACTTATTACACCGTAGCCCGGTAGATTTAGCTGTACTAATGTTTGTTTCAAAGATTGATTGAGCTATGGTATATTCCTTTTTCCAAGTCAATGGTCCGACTTCGAAATAGTAAGAGACATTCTTAATTCGTCTGTAAGTATATATTTATTTTACTTTTAAACATTTATTTTTAATTTGAATTTATAAACACACGACATAAATACATATTCCTATAATTTTATTTTATAGGTACACACACAAGTTCAATTTTTAACAATAGGTTAAAGTTCCTAAGCGAGACTTTCTTAGTTTTTGATGTAGCGAATTTTCGATGGCTTACAGAGTAAAGCTATAGCTCGGAGGGTAGTATAAAATTTGTATAACAAATGAGGGGCGTGCCCGGGATCCGTCACAGTGGCGGAGGACGCCGCGTGGGGCGCTAGATGGGTGGCCAAAGCTCCTCCATTGAACGTGTCTGGAAGAATAGAGGTAAATGTTTATAATACTATATTTAGCTGTTGTATAAATCAGAGATGAAACATGTGCATATTGTAATACATTCTTAAGAAAGTTAATGTTGAGTACGAATAGAAGAGAGAGGGACTGCACGGTTGGTTTGGTGGCTTAAGTGGTTGCCTTGCCATTTACTGCTGCGCGGCGTGTTGTGGGTTCGATTCCTCAAAAATTTGTGAGATCCATAAATGATTGTCCCGAGTCTGGGTGTACTTTGTGTCCGTTATTTCTATGTTTGTAAAGTCCCTCGCGAAACAGGTCTGGTTTGGTGCGAGAGTTGTCTTTTAAAATAAAAAATATATAAATTGAAAGTTATTTAGGTACTGCTACATCAACATATTTTGACTTAGTAGGTGATTTAACGACTGTCGACAGACAAGACCGACTTTTAACGTAGACACGTTAAAATCGACTATGAACAGAAGAAACAGTAGAGCTGAGAAGTAACCAAAAACGAAAGTAAATACTGTTAGTTTTACGTGTAGCGATTGAGTTGGAGATGACAATCGATAGTAGTTGTGCTATACGCAATTAAAGAGTGGTGACTACACCGATTTATACGCAATTAAACCCACTTTAACATCAGATTGTCCATAATCTGCTTCATGCTTGCAATAAGCAATGATATACTTAATATTGGAAGCTAAACACAACAAACTCTACACTTATTATAACTAATATGATAGACAAAAGATTAATGATTGCAGTAGTATTCTGACAGACAATTTGATTTCAATGACACTGACTACGAAGGTTAACGGAAAACGTTTCTTTGAAAAAGTATACCTAAATGAAGACTGGACTATAGGTACTCATAGGAACAGAATTACATCATGGTGCATAGTTATATTGCTGTGGTCTTCTGTAGGGTGGAGGCCAAGTTGATTGGCGCCTTTTCTCTCTTGAAAATCACAAACCGTCATGCATTTATTCATGTCATATATTGATAGTAATTCGTAAAATAAAATTCTAAAGTACATATAATAATAATAATAATAATAAAGGTATTTATTTTTCTTCCACAAAGGTATCATTAAAATTAACACATGTTAATAGGTACATTTTTACAAACAATCCTTTGTGGGAGACTGGTATCTGAACTAGGTTTCCCTGTCACACAGATTACCAGGTCCCCCTCCTTGAGGTAAGTAGTACAAATTAATACTTAGTAATGCTATAAGTTGGATACAGTAATATGCGGAAGTAAGTATGTAAGTAGATTAAATAACAAAAATAAAAAAGGTGTGGGCATAGTGTGAGTGAGAGGTGTGTCTGTAATGTGTGTGTGTGTGTGTGTGTGTGTGTGTGTGTGTGTGTGTGTTAGTGTGTGTGCGCGTGAGTGTGTGTGTGGTGCTGTTAAAATTATTTTGGAACGATTAAAAGCTGTTCCGTAGTGGCATATGACTGTTTTAGTAACCAGGTAGTAACAACCTGTTTACACTTTCTCCTGGTAAAAGCATATATAAGCAGAAAGGCGTTGATTTTATTGTAGAGGTAACTACTAAGGAAGCAAAAGAACCGGTGAGATAGACTAGTCCTCAAAAGGGTAGTTGTGCAAACTTTGCTTTTGTTACGCTTCTTGGAGGTTGCGTGTGGATCATACATCAAAAGCGAATGTTTTTGTAATACAGTCTGTAGTATAAAAAGTTGTCTAACTGTTAGAACTTGACATTTAGCATACAGCGCTGTAGTTGGATGAAAGAAGGGAAGCTTATGCGCAACCTTCAACAAGGCTCTTTGAGCCCTCTCAAGCCTCAACATTTGGGTCTTACCTGCCCCACCCCACGATGAGATACAGTAGGTCAGCAAAGATTGACACAAGGCATAGTAGGTGTTTTTTATTATTTTATTGTCTGCAATATGTCGTAGGTTTTTAAAAATAAAAATGAGCTTTCTTATTCTTGCCGCTAAAAGGTTGATGTGTTCTTTGAAACTGAGGGTCTGGTCGATGATCACGCCAAGGTATTTTATCTCATCGACTTTTTTGAGAACTGGGCATGAGCAATGAGAGTGGCAATTGCAGTTAGAGGAGTGAGCTTTTATATTAAATGAGTTGTGATTGTAGTTGTGTTTGTTTAAAGTAAATGTAATGTATTTTGTCTTATCGATGTTGAGTGAGAGATATTGCTGGTTCAACCATTTAGCGACTGTGGAGAACCCTTCTTGGGCATGCTGGTAGGTTTCCTCCCAGGTATTACCATGGAACAATAGTGCTGTGTCATCAGCGAACGTGATAATTCGTCCATTTTTTAGATTTAATTGGCAGAGTTCATTAATGAAAATTAAAAATAGGGTCGGCCCGAGTATGCTGCCCTGGGGTACGCCTACGGATACTTCACAGTCATCGCTAATCCATTCCTCAATCTTAACGCGCTGGACACGATTCTGTAGGTAGCTGTTGAAAAATTTTAGTTGTGTTCCACGGATGCCATTGAGTTCAAGCTTTCTGAGGAGGAGTGGCGCAGAAACTGTGTCGAACGCCTTGGCTAGATCGAGAAAAATCGTCAGAACTTTCTTTTTATCATCTAACTTAGTTACTATCGAATTAGTAAGTTCATGCACTGCGTCATTTGTGGATTTACCAACACGAAAACCATACTGATTTGTTGATAGAAGGTTTTTTGTCTCAAGATATTTAATTAGTTGTTTATTTACTATTTTCTCTAGAATTTTAGAAAGAGTTGGCAAAATAGAAATAGGGCGATAGTTGCTGACACAGCTTCTGTCACCACTCTTGTGGATCGGGTAAATAATGGATTTTTTAAAGTCCGAGGGAAATACTCCTGTAGTAAGCGAAAGGTTGCAAATGAACGTAATAGGTTCGGAAAGTATGGAGGAGTATCTTTTTAATAGACTGCTGGGAAGATTGTCACATCCCACTGCACAGCTGGATTTGAGGGTGTTAATAATGGTTTCTATCTCATAAGTGTCTGTAGGTAGAAGTCCAAATGAATAGGAGTTTGAAGATATTATTGGAGTCGGGCTGAAAGATGATCCCGCTGCATTAATAGATTGAGCTAAGGTGTTTCCAATGTTAACAAAGTAATGGTTGATTTTGTCAACGGATAATTTTGGATTGGTTGTGTCAATCAAGTCTGTAGGGGGAATAGATTGTTTGGTAGTATAAGTGATTTTTTTGATTGTGTCCCAAAGTTTTTTGGTGTTGTTTTGATGTTTCAATATTTCTGCCCTATCATACTCTGTTTTAACCTTTTTTATTATATCGTTGCAAAAGTTACGGTATCGGGTATAAGAGAGTTTAATAACATCGTTATCTGGATGTTTTTTCAATTTAAGATGTAGCTTGTCTCGGTTACGAATACAACGTAGTAACCCAGGCGTAACCCACGGTTTGATCAATCTTTGTACATAACATATGTGAGATAATATATGTAAAAAAAGCTGATATACATACATATATGTAAGGCAATGTATAAGTAGATATTGTAAGCATATAGGGATGTTGTTACAAGCAGTTGTTTGCTTATTTCTTTAATAACATGTATTTGGTTACACGAAGGCCCTCCGAAGCGGTGTTGAGCCGAGAAACCAGCCACCTCTACCGACACAACGTGGTATTAAGCTATTACTTATCCAACTAACTCGCTTATTTTCGGCGAACAAATAAACCAAGGATTAAACGATTGTTAAACATATATTTGGTCACAAATTTTGATACTTGCGAAATTTGTTTATTCATTTATATTTGGTACACCAAGTGATACTACCTATATAGGTACATTTGCTTTTGCCCGCGGCTCCGTCCGCGTAAATATCGGTTATCACTGTAAAAAGTAGCCTATGTGTCATTCCAGACCATAATCTATCTCTATGCCAAATTTTATCCAGTTTTTACGTGAAAGAGTACCAAACATCCATCCAAAGGCGCGGTAACCCTATAGATGGGTGACCGCATAGAGTATTTCATCTGAGCGTATCCGTGCTTCGGAGGGCACGTAAGAATCGGTCCCGACTGTTTTTAGTCGTTAGGTCACGACAGAGGTCTAAATATGGGCGATCTAAATAACTCTGTCACCAGGTTGGCCACTAACCAAACGATAAGAAGAAGAAGATCCATCCATCCATCCATACATACTTACAAACTTTCGCGTTTATAATATTAGTAGGATTTATTATGAGAAGCCAATGCTTTTACGAATAGTTTTTTTCCATCGAAACAACACACTACGATCCAACAATCAAAGTTAACACACCTAATACAGAATATAACTAGCCTAACTACGACTAAAAACGTTTAATATTTGACTGGCATGTTGGTCTAGTGGTAAGTGATCCGATATTCTAAGCCGTAGGTTGTGGGTTCAATTCCCACCCAGAACATACGTATCTTTGTGTGATAGGCACGGATTGGAGTCCACGCCACTCAGCATGGTCTTCGGCTTCTCAGCCTGACGGCCTCCAACACTACTCTTGAAAAAATAAAATAAAATATTTAATTTAATCCAACGTATCAAGTCCGTTCTCACAATTTCAGTATCAAAGGGAATCAAGACAAGTGTATACATCATCCCGATATTTAAATATCTGTTTGTTTTATCAAAGTAAAAGAGTATTAATTTGGTATCGGCTATCGGAGAGATGATCGCACCCGAAATGGATACATCATTTGCTATTCAAATAGCCTAAAGCTAAGCGGCTGTAGATAAAATCCATCGCCTTTTCGTTAGCCTTATCCTTCTAATGTTAATATTTTAAAGCGTCTACGTGGGAACTATTTAGATATGCTATTATATAGTAAATTGAACAACGTAATCGTATCGACAAAATTATTTTCTAATCTTCATGCAAAAAATATATTCAAATATAATACTAAAACCACCTATGTGTTTAACACGTAAGTGTATGTTGGCAGATAGGGTACTTAGTCTGAATGTCTCAAGAAAAGGTCTTTACTATTGCATAGCAATTTGAAAGGACAAGACAATGACACATAATTGTAGATGTTTGATAGGGCTTGCAAGCAGTTTGTGTGACTCAGATGGAATTACATTACTTATTTAATTTTAACTACGCGATACTATTAGTGAGTGAATGTGAATAGGAGCACTACTGTTTAGTCAAGTGTAGCTAGTAACATTTTGTACAAAGCAAAATGTATCGATATGTATTATCGACAACTGGTGATTGATGCTTCTGCCCCTCTAGACAAGTGGCATAAACGGCAGTCGAAACGAAAAGTCAAAATAGCAAATGTATGGGATTTGACGTTAATTTACGATATAATGTTGTAAACCTACGTCAAATTCCATACTTTTGCTATTTTGACTTTTCGATTCGACTACCGTTTATGCCACTTGTCTAGAGGGGCTGATCTTGTAAGCTTCTTAGATAATCGCCCAACATCACGCGGCTGTGTACTTATTGTTATAAAAGATACGATCGCTGTCGATGCGAATTTTTGCACAGAGATAGTACCCTAGAAGACTAGATGACATAAATTATTTCTATTGACATACTGCGTGAGTAAAACCGTGGGTGGAAGCTCGTTAACTATAAAATAATAGATAAGTCTTTTACATGCAAAATGTACAACACAGCCATGTTGGTTTATCAATTTTAATTATTCATGGAAGATTAAAACATGCTTTTACCTGAACAATATTTACGTATATAAAATTTCCAATCCAAAAGGTAATAAATGGTGAAATAAAGCTATTAAAACAAATTGTTTCATTTAAAAATCTGATACCAGAAGCAAAATAATGAATGTTTTGGGTACTATAACTTCTGAACCAGTTTCAGTTTGATGTCCCGACTGCACAGATTTTAATACAAAGGTAATTAGTTCTGCTCGTATTCCTGACAATTGCATGGATTTATAAAGGACCGATTTAATTAAGATCTGGTTAAATAGTTTTTGAGTTATAACCCCTGAAATAATTGGTGGTTTTGTGTGCAGCCAAAGGTATTATATTATTTGTACTACACAACAAAAAGTTCGAGATATCAAAGACGCACTTTCAAGTTTCGTTAATTAGTAACTGGCTGTCCTGTTGTTAATTTATTTTTAAATTTAAAATAAAGTCCTGACTTAATGTTTGGAATCGTAAGAATTTCGTTCTCTGGAAGACTCTTGTTTGTTTATTCATTAAAAAAGTCAATAATTAAAATTCATTAGGCAATAGGTAAAACTAAAATCGATCATTAGTTCCCTAATGTTGGTGTATACATACCAATTGGCTACTAAAGGATTTTTTTTGCATGCATAATACATTATACTTTCATAAATAGTAATGAATC
This sequence comes from Trisateles emortualis, assembly GCA_947095525.1. Taxonomy (NCBI): domain Eukaryota; kingdom Metazoa; phylum Arthropoda; class Insecta; order Lepidoptera; family Erebidae; genus Trisateles; species Trisateles emortualis. The sequence goes on along the minus strand of OX352736.1, from coordinate 6,486,257 downwards.
CTTAATGCAAACCTACAAGACGACTTCTACAACATAAATAATTTAAAGGCATACGGTCCGTTTGATGGTAAGTTGCCTATGGACGCCATCATCATTTGCGTGTTGCCAACCCGAAAATTGTAACACTAGAGTTTGGTGATTATCCCCGTGACAGGAAATTTCTCTTTAAAAGTGTGCCTTAATAAGCACTGAAGACACAACTATACCACTGTATGTAGTTATTTGGGGTTTTTTCTAAGATAAAGGTCCTTCCTTAGCTTGCTCCTTTGTAAGGTATATTATGTGTACCTTACCCTTGGACCTTTCTTAAAAATATTTTCTTGCTCACAAAAACATATCTCAATAAAGTTCTTTCTTTTAATTCCATGTATTGTTTTGTCATCTTACACGGTTATTTAACCACGATGTTGTTGTTAAACCAACATGTACTGATTGGTGGATACAAGTGATTTACAAGATTGTTAGTATCGGTATCCAGTGAAAGCTTAAGTGGCGTGAAAACACCACGAAGTGTGAATTTTGACAGTTTAATAATGTATTATTTGTTGATACCAATGCTGTTGTTTAGTTTGACTCGAGTATAGAAATGTTCTGTAATTCTTTAATGTTTGTGTAGTACTATAGCCTCGGTTCAGATTCTAGAGTGACGACCACATACTGGAAGACGGAGCTTTGCCAGGCTTTCGAAACGATTGAGGAACGACCTGGTGGAGATTGCGGGAGGCTGATAGACTAGCGCAGAACCGAATACGGTGAAAATCGCTAGGGTTGGCCTATGATCAGCATTGAACATCTTCGGCAGAGAGAGAATGATAAAGAGAGAGAGACTGCGTCGGTGGCGCAGTGGTGACGCATACGTCTGACCTGAGGAGTTTTGGGTTCAGCATGGAGTTTTTGACTAATCTCAATACATGTCAACCAGGTCACTTATTTATTAGACTATCAGCATTGCACAAAAGTTAAGATATTTTGACAATTACATAAAGAATTGATATTAGTACTGTTGCTGGTACATTTCTGTCTCTGTCCCTTGAGTCCAATGAATCAGAATGAATCATATCTAAAATGTACCCAAATCCTACTAAGTGGTTCCACTAGTGGGGTACAGTGGATCGATAAACATTTTGAGGTTAACTAGACATCGACGCGCTCCGTGTCTTTAAATTTACGTACCTATCTTATATTATAAAAATCTCGTATCACAGTGTTTGTTGTCGAACTCCTCCGAAACGGTTTGACCGATTTTTATATATTTTTTGTGTATATTTGGCAGGTCTGAAAATAGGTCGTAGGAGATCTCTTATAGCTCTAGGTGATGAGGGTGCCCTAGAAATAATTTATATGACAACACAACGTTTGCCGTGTCAGCTAGTAAGTGCGAGTATATAAGATTTCATTTTCGTTGTAACATTGTCAAGCCACAATATGTATTTCGTTTCAATTATTTTTCTGTGCTGAAATATTTTTTTTTTTATAAAAGACAAATCCCGCACTAGAGTACAAGCTATGTGTCGCGGGGGACTTTACAAACATACAATTAACGGACACAAATTACACCCAGACTCAGAACACTTCTTTGTGGGTCACACAAAGTTTTGTCCTGTGTGGGAATCGAACCCACAATCTCGTGTACAGCAGGCGCATACTGCGGCCACTGGACCACCAAGGCAGTCTAATATATTAATATATTTAATAATCTTATATTACTATATTTTTCTTTCGTCTTTCATTGCATTTACTTACCTAGTTAGTTGTCTTTTTGCGAATCGCCTGCCCACGGATGCCATGAGTATTTTTGTAGTTCTTGTATTTTCAAAATGGGTAATGATTATAAATGATTTATGACCCATTTTGTAAGTGTTCAATATTATTGGTTTCAGTAAATGGGTATTGGTATTCTCTTAACGCCTAGTGAAAGAATTAACAAGCTAATAACGTAAGTAAGGAGGTATATAATTTATGGTCAAACTTTTCTTCGGTTTGAGGCAAAAATTTAATTATTGTAATTACTACATGTTTCTTAAGATACATTGGTACTTATTCTGTTTAACTTAAGTACAGTCATGAGAAATAATATCTTACTATGGCCATATCTTCAATGATTATATGCCCAACGAGTTTAATATTACCGTATTTATTATCATATTATTTGAATGAGTACATTTTGTGTCATCAATAAATATTTATTCCAAGTCTGGATGTAATTTGTGTCCATGAATTGTATGCCTGTGAAGTCCTCTGTAACACAGGACTTGTTTCTTAGTGCAGGAGTATAAAGAGAAAAATATCTGCAGATAAGCCCAACATTTATTTTAGCTTAACCCAAGAATCAAACCAGATACCTGGGCAAACGAGGCAGTTAGAGACAGATATTATAGTAAGATATTATTGCTTTTTAAACCACTTATACGTCACACATATTTCGTGAAATAAAATCATGTTATAAATATGATTTCACGTTATCTTAAACTCCCACGATTTCACACCAAACATGACTAAAAAATGACAACAAATTAGTAATAAATTTTCACGGTGCATCATTGATTATAATGCTCCTACTGTTCGGTAGAACTGAACTTAACGATAGCAATTTTAAATGCTTCATTTTAGAAAATGAACCTCTTCGTCTGTCGGACCACCCTGACCGTAGTCTTGAATATGTAAAGTTAAGTTTAAGTTCATTTGATTTAAATTAATAACACTTTATAATCAATTAGGTAATGTTTATCGGTCTCTTTAGCCGGTGACGTACACATGTTTTCATTACTTGAATTATTTCACGGCATTGGTGGTCCGTAAGTAACATTTGTTATTTCTCCAATTTATCTCCTGATTACGTTTTATTAGTAGGTGAACCGCTTGTTTTAATTTAATTACGTAATTAAAATATTTATTTTAATCTTTGATATCGTTTATAGATTTTATATTATACAATCACTAAAATATTTAATCTAAAGTAAATTAGTAATTTTATTTAAAAATGTGCTAGTGAAAATAGATAGATATATAGATATAGATAGTTTTGACTCTAGGTTTTGGCTTGGTGATACTTCTTCATACATTGTACGTAGGTTTTACGTAGTGGTTTAGTAATACATAATTTGCGAACGATTTTTATTATAATGATTATTCAATTTTGCTAAAACCCAACTAGCCCATCATTGGGTAAACAAAAGTATAAAAGTTTTGTTTCTTTCGAGTTTTGCAAAAGAAGTTTACCCACTTTTGATTTTCCCTTCTTCTATCTATATATTCAGCAGAAAAATATCCACCGCTGGACATATATTATGCCACATACAAAGATGCCTACAGCATTCTATTCTCAGTTGCCCACATCTACCGTCTATCTGCAGCCTTGACCAGGTCGTCGGTTCACTTTGATGGAGGCCCGCCCATTTTGAAAACCATAGCCAAAATCTTTAACCTAACATAATAATCAAAATATATTACAAAGATTTTTCTGTTTATTTATATAACTAGTATTTGCATTCAATTTTGTAATAATATATGAGATTTTAAAATATTCTTTCTGACAATTGTAGTCACTGAATGCTTTTTAAAAGTATTTGTAATTATTGTAATAATCATAAAAGTTTTAAGTGCACCGATGGGTGTGGTAGTTACGCTGACCTAGTAATTTAAGACAAACGCACTCCCCAGTAATAACTGATGATTATTCAGTTTTATATCTACGTAAATAGTAATTTTGCCGCTCGTGAACTTTGAGTGACTAACTGGCGGAGGTAGTATAAATGTCATATTGTACATTGACTTAATTGCCATCTTTATATTAAAACACTATAATATTCTACCAGACCAATATCGATTATGACCAATCTAAGCAAAGATTAGCCATCTGCGCAAGATATATAATGCACAAATGTGTGCGGAAACAAAGATGCACTCTCTATTCCTTCACTCATATAGACCGAAGAGAGATTGATGACTTTTCTTACTTCCCGAAGGTCGAAAGAGTTTAGCTGTATTTTTAGGTCACCCATCTATCAATCGACAACGACAAGCTCGCAGCTCCTCAAAAATACACTTCCAACCAACTTTAATATCTGTTAACAAATCTATCCTAGTACCTCTGTAGGGCGCGGTCTTACTACACTATCATTGCACCACTGAGGCATATGAATAAAATCTTTATAGTAACAAAATAGTGTACCATTTCATGTTATATGTATCCTTTAGATAAAACTTTATTGGATTAAGGACACAAGCTATTTTAAAGTCTATTATAGAACCCGCATTATTTTTTTGCGATCGTAATAGGTTGCATTACTTCTAAAAACCGCAAATCCGACCCACATTAAGACGTCAAAAGGGACATACCTATCGATCCTCCACGGGGGCACGTCTTTAATAAAGTTATACGCATGACAGTGTGCAGATAATAGCGCATTGTTGTGCAACACTACGTCTTCTATTGACATATTAGCTTTTTAGTGGGCTCTTCACCTTTTGTATGTCCTTGTGTACACATGTTTACCGTACCCACACTTGGACAGTTTACATTACATTCAAATTTTTTCTAGAACAATTTTTCAAAATTCTCTGTGTGTGTTCCAAAATTGAATTAGAAAGTTTTTAATGTGATATTTAATGTTTATACAGCCATTATCTGTGCCCCACGATCCGCGGCGCGTCCCACAGAGAGGCGCAAATTTAAATTCAATTAACAAACTATAATCGTAAACAGTTGTATTTAGAGAGCTCGTCATAAGAACTTCGTTTCGTAGCAACAGCTTAATTATTATTCTAATGGAATATTAAATCTTTAAACATAATTCATTGTTTAAGGAGTGTCATTAGAGGCGAACCGCGGGATCACACCGTTTGGAGCTATTAAGAGAGTCGTTTGAGTGAGGTTATTTCACTAAAAGTATTCATTTGTTTTGTTGTAGTGACAGCGTTGAAATATTATACTAATCCTCCTCCTCTACCCAATCCAAATTTACCAGGTATTTTTCAATTTAAAAAACAGCGGTAAATAGTTTTTTTTAAGACAACTCCTGTGCATGGGAACAAACAAATATATTATGGCTTGTGCCATACATCTCTAGGTGCACTTTTTTGTTTGATAAATCAAAACAATTCATAACGATCTGGAATATAGAACAAACTCGATTTCAACCTTTCGATGTACCTAAATAAGATTAGCCTGTCAATAGGAGCGGAGCAGTATTGAGATATGTTGCAAAATCGGGAAAAATATTCCAAATTACCACGCGGACGAAGTCGCGGGGCGACCCCTAGTACTTAATAAAATAACTGACATTGCCAATACAAATTATAGATAGACGAAATAAACATAAAATCGTAGATAATAAAATTAAAGTAATATTACAAACTTGATTAAAATCATCACATTTGTATGGGAATCGAACTCACGTGTTGTGAGTTCGATGCCGCGCTAAAAGGGGAAGAGATATCCACCTCAATCCATACAGCTGACTTGTACCTACGCACAGGTATGTATGACTGTGGTCTTTTGTAAGAAGGAAGAAGGTCGTATTTTAATGTCGTTTAGTGTCGTTTCATATTTCAAAATCACGGACATCAGAAGTAACACAGATATTTTTTTGTATTGTCTCTCATAACAGAGGGAGTCAGTGTAGTCATCGAATGTTTAATATTAAAACTTTTGATGGAAAAGTTTTATGACCATTTTTATTATCGCTGCGACACACATAAAACGCTCGTCGATCTAAAAAATAAACGGACTAATAATATGTCATTTGTTTAAAGAAATAATAAAATTAAATATAGTTATTATATAAATTTGTATTATAAGCAAAGGAAAACGTCAAGGGGAAACGATTGTAGTAATTTCTCTTTAATACTCTGTTATGAGTCAGATGTGATGCATCGCGGTGTGTCTTAGTGAAAAAACAAAGTAATGTGCCTCTGTATGTATCGGGATCGAGTGATGTGGAAAACCTTTTGAGGAGGCCTATTTGCAGCAGTGGACGTCTTGTGGCTGAGATGGATGGATGTATGTATATTGTATACGGTAGCTTAAGCTTTTTTCTAGCAAGCTATTTTATCCTACTAATATTATTTTATGAACGCAAAAGTTTGTGAGGATGTAAGGATTTTTTTAACTCCTTTATGCAAAAACTTGACGGTTATTGATGAAACTTTTCATTTTTTATATACTACTTGGTTGGCAAACAAGCATACGGCCCGCCTGAAGTTAAGCTGTTACCATAGCCTATGGACGCTTGCAACTGACCCAATATTTTTATACCAGGGCTTTAAGTTGAAGTATCTCTGGGGCAGGAAAACGTTTATCAAAAAACGCATCTCTAAATAAGCATGACATTATTATAGCTTTTACATTAGAATAGCTCATATGCTACATTTTATTAAAAAGAAAAACAAAATGCACACGGGTGAAGCCAAGGTCAATAGATAGTATAAAAAAAATTGCGATATTTTTAAATTGAAATGTATGAAATATGAGTTAGCATTTTTGTCCTTACATTTCGCAACACGTAAGACGGTAACATCCGCTATCAAAGCACATCCGGAAAGGTGGCATTTCAAATAAAAGCTCAAACATAATTCGTCATATTATTCATATAAAAATCAGTGCAAGATCGGCAGATGCGAAAGGATTGCACACACATGTTCGCAAGGTGCGCTATCTGTCTATAGTATGGCTTGTGCCAAACACTTAGCTTACCAAACAATCCTTTTCTGAGATAGTAGATTGGCCATCTGTGGAGTTTACTTTGACACTTTCATATTTTCTTTCAAATTCAATAACTATTTTATAATAAAATCAAATAAGCCCTGGTTGGTTGTTGGCCACAAAACTTTTAGAAAAAGGCAAATAGATACTGAATTATCGCAGAAAATCAAGCCAGTGGACTACTGGGGTTCTAAAAGTCTAGAAAAATTACTTAAAGACATGCATGTTTAAAAATGCTGTGTTCTCTAATGCTATATGTATAAAAGTATGTATGATTAACGCAAATCGCCAACGGTCTCCCATTTATATAACAACTATTTATGTATTATTATCATAATGAATATTATTATTTATCTTAGTCGATATGCCTTGATATGATTTATGTCACTGCACGATAACTAACAACAGCTAAATTGGACCGCCTTCAAGAAAAAGGATAGCGTCCATTACAGAACAAATTGAGAGTAATCTTCGCCTCTTTATGCAGTAATCGGAGTTATAATATATACAAGATTTAAATGCAATAAAATTGCGAATGTATATTAAGTTGGGACTTGTAGTTATTTTTGCCGCAGCTTTAGCAAGGAGTCGGATTCTGTGGAGGTCCTCGACGCGTGGCGCGGTGCCTTTTAAAGCAAGCTACGGTTCCAGTTTAGTAATTAAAGTTACAACTTTATCGATCAAAGACTTTCCAATACACGATGGACCACCGGGCCGCGTATCTGCATCGACTGGACTCAACGGTATATAAATATTAGCTAGACTCTGATCAAGTAATGGAACTGTCACTCGATGCCTTCTTGTCTACCATAATCCTTCGAATGAGTTTATTACACGAGTGCTGCCCACATAGCTGTGTTCTCACTGTCCTTGGTGCACGGTGAACGAATAAGGATAACAGCCCATTAATTTTGCAAGTTAAACACGAATTTACTTTTTGTAGACAGAGTCAGGTGGTTGCACACTTTTTCTAGGCTTTATATTCAACGCATAATCATGATGTGAGTGGACGAGTTTATCAACTATGTCGGACAGTGTTCTGAGAGTTTTGAGGAGCTCAATCAAAAAGTATTTCCATAGCAATTTTTACAATAGTTGCCATTCAGTTCATTGTTAGTTTCGTTTTAAAATCTCGAAATATGAATGATACAAAGAGTGTAATTATTGGTTATGGTTCCGTTTGCTCATTCAAAGTTCATTGTATTCGGGAGATGTCTCTATTTTGCGATTTTCTAAGGTGTGGGCTGGCTAAATGTTATTTGACGATAGTATTGTGAGCACGCCCGTGGCGTCATTGTGCACGCACTTTGTGTCTCGATGTATCACTCCCACAATTTTATTATATTTTGCGAATCACTTGCAGGAAGGATATTTTGTGCTAAAATGATCGATGTCTTTACATTCGTTTTGGGACCCGATTGTTCATATGTGAGAAGTTATTCGACTCTAGGGAACGAGAATATAACGATTTGAATATTAATATTTAACATATGAAGAAAAATAATTATTTCATGAGATATCTACATGAATAGTTATCAATATAAAAGTAACTTAACCTAAACTACTTACCTATAAATTAAATATCTGATTAAGGTCGCAGGAAAGGTGCCCAAAAGACTGGCCACATTGTCTCGCTAGATCGTAGGGCTAATGCGTTGATCCAAGTAAAGGCCAGCCTTAGGATCACGAACTGATTCGCTACTAATCTCAAAATAAAACTTTCTGACATTTAAAATATAATAATAACTTCTCTTAATTACATACTTACGATTTACTTCGCTAGGCATGTTAAGGGTTTGATTTCAATATACCTATATATTTTTAATATTCCATAGTACTGTGTATAGATCACATCATATCAAAGACAGTAATCCTTACGCGATTATTCTTCAGTGTAGCTATTTTTTAAATGTTTAATGTGCCCTTGGTAGTGTTCAATGGAAAAAATAGATACTTGTTTGATGTGCAGTCCTAGTCTTTGCATTGAGTGTTTAACTCATCGAGTAGTACTCAAGAAATCCAAAACTGTCAGCAAGATATAATTTATATAAATTTCTATATAGCCATGATTTTTTAGCCAAAAATTGAAATATCTAAGCAAAACATATATACTTCTATCATTAACATAATTTATTTGAATTTATGATTTTATATTAGGGTCTCTTCTTGTATTTATAACTTTGAAAACAAAACAACATACAAAAAAATGTAACCGACATGGCTTCTCAGGGGCGACACCGAGTCTATTAAAATCACTTTAGCGCCTTCTTCAATGGATGATTGAAAGGTTCTAAACAATTCATTCTTCCCTCTGTCTCAATGGCCTGGCCCACATTCCTTGTGTAATCTTTTTACGGCACAATAGATGTGACAATAGTGAGTCCTTCACTATTCAAGAGCGTGTAAAATACTGACACTCCGTTCTAAATTAAGGTAAAGATTTTTTCAGTTATTCACTGAAAGCAATGCCGCCCAGTGCGCAGGTTTTAGTGTCTACCAAACCATTGAGATTCAATAACTAAAATTCATACATATAAAAATGAACTTTAAATTGTAAATAATAAGATCTATTTTTATTTAAACTGTTTGCTTCAAAAGTTTTGTTGTAGGTATTTGTATTAGCTACGGCCTTTTGTATTACTCTAAATACAATGAAACTTGTCTCTATTTTTTATTTTGCTGACCGTAATAAATTGCGTCGAGCTTCGTACACCGCATGGGTTTCCACTTGTAAGTACTTACCTTTAAGTTAAATTTTAATGAAAGTTACATTGTCTGTTTACGTAACAGTGTTAAACAGCTGATTTGTGGATCAGCGGAGGCGCCATCTTTGTTATTACATTGCAATATTCTAAGTCCTCTCAACTTATTTTATTGCTTACTAACAAAGTTATACTTTGTTAAGTAGCATTATTAGTTTACTTAAGTTCTAACTACTTATTTTATGAGACCGTATGTCTACGAGAAATGTGCATTTTTATCGTTTATTGGTCGTAATGCAAATTATATGATATTATTTCTTATTATAGGCTTAGTAGATACAGATGTTTTGCTAATGTAGACTTTACATGCATATTTACTTAATTTATCTGTTCTTTAGACAAGAAAGTATGCAAAAGACTTTATAAAACTTGATTGTAGTTGTTAAATATATAAAGGTACACCCTTAAAGTATTTAAATAAAAATAAACTTGTTTTATAAATACAAATTAAAATGAACTTATCTCGATCAGAATATTCAAATTCTATGGCACGTGTACAGATTCATAGTGTTAGTACACCTTTAAAAGAATATTCCAGGTAACAATCCAAAAAAACGTATAACAGGGGAGTGAGGGGTCCCAAACCATTTTTTTTGGGAAAGGTGCGCCCATATAACGGGGAACATCGGGCCGTAGAGCTCATTCACTCACTAATTCAGTGCCGAGAACGACGAAGCTCCCAAAAGCTCTCCTACGATTCTTACCTGCCGCGTGCGCATACGTCTGACGCCGACCTATAAATTATACACCAACAAAATGCTTCAAGGATTTCATAAACCGTCCGATTATCAAGTCGCTTACATCAAAAGCGATGCTCCGAAGATGGTGCCAATTGCACCAGCGCCGGAAAGAAAATATTTGACCCTGAATCTACAAGCTGATAAGAAAAAATATACTTCGTACTCCGGTGCTCAAACAGCTTCAATTCAAAGAAGGAATGCCCGCGAAAGAAATCGTGTGAAACAAGTGAACGACGGATTCAACGCTCTGAGGAAGAGATTGCCAGCCACTGTTATTGCTGCATTATCTGGAGGGGCGCGTCGTGGATCCGGGAAGAAACTCAGTAAGGTAGATACGTTAAAAATGGTCGTGGAATACATCAGATATTTGCAGAATTTAATTGACGATAGTGATGCTGAACTCGGAATAACAAGACCCATTCAAACTGTACAATCGTCAATGTCATACGAAGTAGATGAAGGTATTTTTGGTGATAGTTCTCCATATTCAGAATCAGTGCCTTCACCTGTTGAATCAGACTGTTCATCTGGAGTATCGTCGGTATACTCAGGTGGCTATATTCCAAACAATTACCAATCACATGAAGAGCAAGTAAGTCCTATGGATGAAGACGACTTATTAGATGCTATTACTTGGTGGCAACAGAAGTAAATAGCAAACTCGAAATTTTGCGTTAGAATCTAGTCAATATTATAATATATGTTTTAATAATTACTTCGACTAATAGGAATGCTAAGATATTGTAAACTTTGCTTAAATTGTAAAAGTTATAATGTATTGTAAAGGCTGTGAATGTATATTTGTGTAAAGTATAATTTAGAATAAGTATAAACGCTTACCTATGTAAATATGTGAAAAAGGATGTTAATATATACATAATAAAGTACAATTTAAATATAAACTTACTTTGTCGTTTTACTTGTGTCACTTGTGAGTAAAAACTAATTTAAATACGAGTATACCTAGAAAACTTGTATATATATTTAAATATTTTTAACTACAGAATATACAGACAATATATCACTGTTCTTATGGGGTTGGGAGGTTGACACGCGGGCAAAGCCGCGGGTAAAAGCTAGTATATTTATAAAATTCTAACAGTTATTATATCTTATAATATAGGAATAAAAGAAGCCCGGTGTGATGCTATTAAGACGCCTGCATTTATATAGGTACAATTACAGTACAGGTAAAACTTTACAGGTATATATTAATATTAAAACCTGTATAATTAACTATTTTTGATTTTTCATAATAATAACAGAATACTGTAAGTACAACCAACACAAAAATAAGTTCACAAATCCCGCTGTAATATTCAGATAGAGGAGAGAACCGTGCCCAGCAGTGGGACATTATGGGTTACTTGCCCATAGATCGACCACTAGAACTACGCAGTATAACCACGGGCAAATTTTTATTAGTTTTAATATTCATACATCACTGTGATATTAGATAACATTATATATAGATATATCACGGTTGGTATACCAACCAGGACTATAAATGAAACTCGATATGAGTTTGTTCAGGACCGGCAGCAGTCCCAATGTGAATTTAATTTTGTGGAACTTATACGTAATAATCATCTCATAACGGTGTAAAAAAACAAGATGATGGAACTTAATACATGGATTAATACAGCATAGATCCAATGTGGTTTAAGGAACCGTTTCAGCTCTCTTAATGGGGACGAGACCTGTGCCCAGAAGTTGAGCAAACGTTATTAGAATACTAACGCGTTATAAAACAATTGTTTGAATAAAAGTGTAAGTTTTTATACGAACAACACTATAGACACTGTATTATTATGTCTGAGGGTAAATAAATTGCATTGAATTGAAAAATAAATAAATAAATAGGGGAATTTATGTGCATAATAAATCACTACACATTTTAAACATACATACTCGTATATGTATTCTAAGGCTAGACAAAAACAACTTTAAGTTTGATGCGCGATCCGCGTTGTGCTTATCAAACTTAATAAGTTGTTGCACAAAACGCGAAAGTTTATTCAAGTCAATTCAATTTTATATTGGACAACTCATGGACATATAATTTCAAATAAGACAGATTAATATTCAAATTGATATAGGTTTTCGTAAATACACACATAATTGTACCTATAGATAGACCACACCGTGACATAAAACAAAAGAATAGTGCTCATCACACAAAGATTTGTCCTGCATGAGAATTAAACCTACGACAGCTTTGAGTTAGAATCACTAATAACAAGCCAGTCTATGATCGATGTTATTTTTACATAAAAGACGAAGCAGGAATAAAATTATTACATTTTAGGACGAAGAAAACATTTGTCTTTGGCCAAACGAAGAAAATAAACATTTTAGGGATAAGCTTCAGAAGACATTCTATGCATGCATATTGGACATCATACATACAAAAATATCATCACGCCCGTTTCCCACTGGTGTTGGCAGAGACTATGGTACGCTAATTGCTTCGATCCAAACATACCTTCTTTGCCTCCTCTACATTTATCAACCTCTTGATGCATAAACGTCGATTCTGGTTACTTTTAATTTGGCCCTTTTTTAGAAAATCCCCTACTTTGTCGCTATATGTTCTCCTAGGGTGGCCCCTACCGATATCGTAATTCTTTCTAGCACGATATACCTCTTTTGTTATTATTGGACAACGTACCGCATAATACAGAAAATGTAAGCTAAATAGAATAATTTCTTAATTTTTTTTTATTTATAACTGATAGTTAAAAGAAACGGTATACTTAAGTCAGTAAAGATAGCGTACAAAATAATGTTACCTTTGTAGATAAAAAGAGTGTAGTGATACAGCACGCATGAGGCTTGATTAAGCAGTCGATGCTCGCTCACCGCTTCGGTACATTGTTATACAAGATTAATGATGTTCACTGAGATAAGGAGGTGGGAGCTAAATGCATTTACATGTGCGAATAAAAAGACACTGATAAAGGGACAAAGAAGCGCGCAACGAATAAAAATGGTACCTTTTATAATTGACACACAGAGTTCCTATGTTCGGCACGCATGTTGTGATACCTAAGATTGTGTAATTACATTGTATGTCTTTAAATTGAAATGTAGATTATGTACAGAACAAAAAAAACGGGGCAGTCTATGGGGACTGTCGATAGAAGTTCGCTGTTGTTCGCTGACGATGACACGAGTTTCATAATTTTAGTTCACCCAAAAAGAAGGTTACGCGCCTAAAGAAGTTCTCACTTGAAAATACAAAACCCAGATTTTTCTTATTTTTGGGTCGGTAACATACGAGTACTGCCCTAGGCATTGCTAGCGTCTATAAGCTACGGTAACTGCTTACCATTAGGCAGGCCTTAGCCATCTAAGTAGTACATACAATTATTATTCTGTTCTCTTATGACAATTGGGTGACAAATGTAAATTATCTAAAAATCATGAACCCACTTAACATGCAAATAATAATGTTGTAATTATTAAAATGTATGCAATTAAAAGTGTATATCAATATTAAATGGAGTAGTATTAGGAAATAGCCTGCCTTGAACGTTATCTAATACATAAATTCACATTAGGCTTAATAAAAGTTTTTATAGCTAACGTGTTTAAGCGCCCGTGTGTAAAACAAACAGATTTATATGCAATCGCAGATTGTGGTTTACGATTATGGAAAATACTGATAGAAGAGGAAGCTAAAGAGTAATTAAACTAATGCCAGTGACTGCAGACTTTAACTCACGTAATTGCGATTAATATTTTTACGATCAACATGCACGACACGTGGGAAATTGATCGCAACTTACTTGGAGCCGTACCAGCGTCCTTATAGGTAGCGTTTATTTAATTCAATATATTTGTTCATTATGAATATTATTGGGTATAAAAGGATGGTACAGCTATTACCAAAAAAGTAATTATTATGTAATCATAATTGAAACAGCCTTGATAGAATCGAAGTATTTAGTCTGACACCTAACGTTCCACAATAATTAATGATTAAAGTTTAATATTAAATTTAATTAGGAAACTTAACAACAAAATGACAATGATTATGATCATTACAATGTGTGTTATGAAATTAATTATGTCACTGTCAATATAAACAATTACTTTCAGAACAAAGATGTCACTAGATTTTATAAATTAATACAAAACCAAATATATTTTTAATACGATGAATAAATTGTTAATATTTATTGTGATGTTGAGCAATATTTAAATGATGCTTAATTACCAGTTTTTTTTTGTTATTCAGACATTAATTTGAAATGAATTTCGAAGATGTCAACCATATGAGCTAGCTTTAAGGTTGTTATTGTGCGAAATTTATATCGAGATCGAAAATGATTCGATATAAGCATGTCATTGTACCGCCACTGTGCATTTCGTGTTCCTTCATTCACATCGAAAGATTAACTAGTTAAAAATCAAAAGTTCTGCTTTACGTTATTTTGCTTCCGTTTTGTATAATAGAATTGAATGATTTTGGCGAATTCCGGAAACTATTAAATCTGTTTCGGTATTGTGTAGTAATCTTATTACTGAGGCACGTGAGCTTTGTTGTGTTCGTGATATTTGCTTTAACTTGACGATAAACGAGAGTGGTTTTACTTACTTTTGTTAGGTAGACTTTGTTTGTTTTGGAAGTAGAAATACCTTTATAGAAATGCACTCAATTCCTACTCAATCCGGGTTGATTACCTTTGCTATTTGAATTCTATTACGTGTTTCAGACTGATTTCGGTTAGAGTTCGACTATCAAATTAGTTAAAAAGAGAACAGGGAGCTTTTAATGAAGGGGGTTTAAAAAAAGGTCATCTAAATGCAGATTGCCAGCAACCTTGCTTAACTTTGTAGACCTATAAATTTGCACAGTGACTACCTACAAGCCAACAAATATACAAACAATCTAATAGTATGATTTTATTTTTATATTTGTCGTTGTATAAACAAAAATCATCACAGCGACTCTGCAAAGAGTTCTTTGGAGCTATTACAAATAGTATTTTTATCTTGATAAACCAATGCAGGCAGTGTTTAGAGATAGTATCTCTTTGTTATTCTTGTTCTGTACTCACCATTGTTCGTAATTCGCTAAACTTTCGGTACAAATGGTTTAACCAATTGTTAATATTCTATAATCTCTTTTATGTTATTCAATAGGTGCGTTCATTTGTTATATTTTAATTAATCTCTCACTTTCTCTGCCTTTGTTGTGTTAATTAATTGTTATCTTTGTTAGAAAATAAAGGATATTAATAAAGATTTCTAGTTCTAAATTTTGAGTTATGTTGAAGAATAATAAAATTACTTATTCTAATTTAAAAAATAGTTATAATGTCGTCTTTGTTTTTCTTTGGCAGCAAGAAGAATACATAACGAAAACTTCCTTTAAAAATTGCCATAATTTAATCGATTTAAATTACTTATTTTTCGGTTTAAAAGGTACTGTAACTATTAAGGTCAGTTAAGAAGCTTTTAAATTTATATATTACACACAAGCATAATTTTTTCTTTATAATAGTAGTTTTTATAAATAACACACGGACACAGAACTAGGAATCGTACTCAATTCACAAATATATAATCTGGATGGGAATCGAACTCACGACCTCTAGACTAATTACTAAACCAACATGCCATTCATAGTTTTTTTTTATCCTTCATGAGTACCTTTACCCTACCAATGATATCAATTACACCCATAATAATGCTTCAATAAATTATTTTTTAATTGTAAAACGTCTTTAAACAGTTACTTGTAGCAGTAGGTAAAAAAAATAATTGGTAGAATGATATGAACGACGTAAGAGCCATCGCTTATGCAAATGGTTTATGGCCCGCCGACCGCCTCATGATTTATTACGTATCGTTACATTATATACTAATATACGTATATCTGTCCATGATATGATATGATAAAGCTGGTGAGTTTGTTTGTTAGTTTGTTTGAATGCAAATTGATTAAAATAACAAAAGAAAACAAAATAATTTCAGAGATACTTGGAATCCTGTTACATTTGGAACAAAATAGATAGGAGAAGAATTCGTTTAAATATAATAAACGAATTCTTTTTGCATTTGATAGCCCAGTTATTGCGAGACGTTATAGGATATTAATCAAGGAGAACATGGCAGTAATAAAAAACGTTACATGCAATTTCAACGCAAAAGGTTTGGATGGATGTTTATAAGTCAATCACGCTAAAACGGCTAAACGGACCTGGATAAAATTTAGCACAGATAGACTATCGGAAATAGCACATATGTTACATTTTATGCCGGAATAAAATCTCTGTTTCCGTGGGACTGAACGCGCGGGTGAAGTCGCAAGCGGAAGCTAGTTGTATATATTTTATTCAAGCGTTTTGATCTTAAACATTGGGTATAACATGTTATTTATCGCTTTACGACTAATAATGATCATGTAAATAGATTATTTATTTATTATGTAAGTAATTAGATAATAAAAACATCTTTTTCGTAGTTAACGGAGTCATAATTAACATATACTGTTTGATTAATGACATGAGTAATTTCGGTAAAGCACGTTTTGATGTAAGCTTAGACATGTCAACATATTTTATAGATTGACTACTACTATTCAGTAGTCTTTTTTAGTTATTTAATTAAGTAATAGCTGGTTAATCTGGTGTTCTTCTTCGTCTTATCGTTTCGTTAGTAGTCAACCTGGTGACAGAGTTATTTAAAGGTGTTTAGTAACCCAGGCTGCTAATAATGCCTTGATGATTCCGGGTCGGGTACTCGTTTCGGGTAAACGGGTTTGAGTTATACTGATGCTGTACTCATTATCGACTAGAATTGAGTTGTATCAGATAAATGGCGATAAGCTCACTGTCCATCAATGATACGCATAGAACCTATATTTACGTAGTTCTCGACGAGTAGTGAGTGTACTGTGCACCTTTGTCTCCTCATGTGAGATATCGTGCTTCTAATTCTTAAACTCGGATATCACACGTGCCAAAATATAAAGATGAAATCTTAAAATCAGATTTACAGAAAAAAACATCTTTAAAAATTCGTAGCTCAATTGAAATTGCATTCAGTTTCTTAATTATATTTCCTAGAACATCTGTCGACTGGTAGCAGTTTCTAAGGAAAACAATTACTAGCTAGTTATGAATTATAATCATATTTTAAAGTAGCCACTTGACCGCAAAATGTAAAATATCATGTTTCATGGAAATATAGGTGATATCTGATAGTGTTATATAATACACTCTGAGCATTGTTACTAAACACATTTTAAATTTCTGAATGAAATTATATTACTTACATAAAGTTTTTGTTTCTCAATGGCACACTCTATCGAACAAAAAGTATGTAAAAAACATACCCTGCCTTACCGACATTCGCAATCGGAAGATGCACTTTTGTGATGTGCAATTTGAGATTTATTTCCGCATGAAATGCATCAAATAAGTAACTCTCAAGTTGCTACATTTTTTCATCATTTCCTACATCTTTTTATACATTGAAGTGCGGTTCGATTTTGACGAAATACGAAATTGCTCGTGTTTTTTCTCCTAAAATGTAACAACGCAGCAAACATTTTCTGCAATTTGGCACTTCAAATTGTACAATAACGTTTACCACGCACTTTTGTGGCTTTAATATTACGATTTGAATAAAAAATATCTTTGGAAGGTACCGACTTTATTCTAAAGTACCAAAAAAGACTTTTATTAGATATTAAAGTGGAATGGGTAAGCATCGCGCATCGGCTACCGAAACGTCTAATAAATATAAATAGTTTCATAATGTTTTCTACTGTCTATCGTATTTTATAAACGTACATATTTACAGTCGGTAACTGTGGTAACATTCGTAAATATGTCGTTTTATTTGTGTTTATGTGAGTAGGTACAGGCTAGTGATGGGATACACGCTAACTATGGGATCGAATTATTATTACCAGATTTTATTTAAAGTTACCTAAAAATAATACTAAAATGTTGAATGGAAATTTGGTACACTTTGATCATAAAACGATAAACTTATGACTTTTATTATCTTATTTTTTTAAATACAACTCTCGCACTCTATACAATACTTATCTATGCTAAAATTTTAGAGATGTAAAGTCTGTTTCTTTGTATGTTTGATGTAAGGTAATCTCTGAAACTACTGATAAGGACCTGGTAATTATTTTATTAATAGAAAGCTGCATTGTTTCAGAGTGCAAAGGCAACTTTAATAATAATAATAATAGATCACTTTAGTGAAGCCGTGAGCGGAAGGTATGATATAAATTGAAGCAATCTAATCTCAGAAAGTACTGGATCGATTAGAATTTTTCTTTTTGTTGAATAGTGCATTTATCCAGGAAGGCTATAGGGTATATAACATCACGCTATGATCAATAGGAGTGGAGCAGTAGTGAGATATGTTGCAAAATCGGGGAAAAAATTCCAAATTACCACGCGGACGAAGTCGCGGGCGGCCCCTAGTAACTGATATAAGTTAACGTTACCGCACTTCATATATGTATATGCATATATTTATATGGATATTTTCAAATAACAAGAGTGCAAAATTTGTATAGAATAAAATCGAATAATTATAATAATTCGATTGTAGTAATCCCATCATTAACACACGATCGACACGGATGAAGATGTTAGTGTAGCCGACAGCACAGAGGCATTGCAGTGATTTACATAGAACACCGCTGTGCTCAGCGTGACCTTACTGTAATAACTTACAATAGGAATTATTGATTTTTTTGTACATTCAGTTCATATCGATATTATTGTAGAAAGATTATTTTATGTCGTTACAAAATGCCTTGTTACTCCAGCAGCACAAGTAACAACCTATGTTGGTTTCGGTTTATAATAATTAAAGCCTAGTTAAAATTTGTGTCACGGTAGTTACACAGATTGTATGCTTGTTTGCCTCATTGGTAGTAAGTATATAAATAAAATTCAACCAAAAAATATCAAATTAGCTAATACCCGACACAATCAATTATTGGATTAGAATATAGCATTTTCTGTTTTAAGAATAAACCCACAAAACGCCGCGTTTTGCTAAATGGCGATGTGTCAGATTGCAGAGTCATTACACATACCTGCCTACTAATTTATTATTATAAAAATATGTTACTATAAAAAGTGATACAGTTACTATAATTTACATGTTATTATATATTAGGATTATATATATTAGGAAACAATTTATAATAACAATAACAAATTCCATTGATACTATCTAAAATAACTGACTTACGATAACTGGTTTACGTAAGATCTTTTTAAATTTTGCAGTCGAAGGACTGCGTTGCGAGATTTGCAGTATATTTTTATAATACCATGGTGACAAACAAGCATACAGCTCGCGTGATGGTAAGCAGTTACCGTAGCCTATGGACGCTTGCAACACCAGAAGTCTCACTCGCGCAAAACCTTATAACTCTTTTCTTGAAGAGCCTCATGGTAAAGTCTTTTAAGAAAACCTCGGCAATAAGCACATTCCGCAACCTAATCGTACGTGGTAAGAAATTCCTCTGGAATCGTACGGTAGTTTCAGGTGTGTATCGGTATGTTTCAGGTGCACATTCTACATTCACTTTGTACATTACTCTACGTTTTGCTATTTTTATTTTGTAATACCCACATTATTATATCGTCTGGTATCACCGTCTTAAAACCCACTGAGCATAGACAAGATCGATTTACTTAAATATCACTTTAATTATTAAAATCACCTTGCTCTAGATTTATTCATCAACAAAAAACAACTTACAAGGGGACAGCTAAAGAAGTGATCCTTAAAATGTCGGCGTGAATCTCATAAAAGGGATTATAGGTTTGAGAGGCTTAATGCTCTAGGATTCAATTAGGTGAAATAAGCTTAAGTGGGTTGTATCCGCTGTTATGACAGGACTCAAATTATCGGGACCTGTCGTTTCCGTCATATTACGTAACCTGAGGGGTGACCGAGTGACAAGTAATGATGTAATAGTATCCTTCTGAATTAATGTGTATTGTCAACTGGGACTTGGTGTGATTGAATCTTTGATTCCCACGAGGGTTTCTTTGTTGGGTCACAACTAATATTGATAAAGAATAGGATTGCAACTGGTGCGTATGACCTACCTGGTGGTAAACAGTTACCGTAGCCTATGGGTGCTTAAAATACCGTTGTTGGCTCTACATATAACGCCAGAGTTTGAGTAGCTTGAGATAAGGAAAACATTATTTTACAAACAAGTTACATGATCACCGAAGATTTAAACTCACGCATAGGAATACAACTACACCGCTGTGTTTCTTTTTTACTGCTAAAAGCTAAAGCCTTCCCGATTTGATCTGTCCTGTCTGATTTGATCGTTTATCTGGTGCATGAGTACCTATAGCAGAGCTATAATATGATAAAGATAAATTTTAAAGCTAATAATAAAGTATGCAAGTGATATTATTTTAACATCAACGAGTCGTGAATCCAGTTTAATATCGAACTAATATTATAAATGTGAAAGTTTGTTAGGATGGATAGATGTATGTATGCATATTCGTTAGATACTCTTTTACGTAAAAACCACAGAACGGTTCTGAATGAAATTTGGCATAGAGATAGATTATATTATTTGGAATAGAGAATAGGCTACTTATGGACTGCCACGCGGGCGGGACCGCGGGTAACAGCTAGTATATTATAAAACTACTATTTCACTAGTAAATGAACCTATCTGCAACACAGATGTAAAACATTTATTTAAGTTACCAATGTGAAGGAATAACGTTTATCTCTTGTAGACATTAACTTAAGAGTCAAGTGTAAGTAACAGATAGTGCAATCATTAATGCAGTGGCGCGTGTATTTTCCAATATGCGGGTGATATACCACGTATGCCTTATACCAATGTAATAAGGTATATATTTGTTTGGCAATGTTATTTCTACTTGTTATTCGCGCAAGTTCATTGTTAGTAGTATTCAGGACGTGACGGACAGTTACAGGTATCGTCAGAGTGCAAACTTGATAAGTGTATTGGCATGTAGCCTTCATGGGAAGCTACATGTTACAACTAGTTGAAGTTACTGATATATAATTACATTTATATATATAATAGCCTTAATCCCACGAAGAATTATTGATTTCAATCCACGGTCCAAAATCACCAAAAATTAACACTCTGAAGATTTCCTTCGGCGTTCTTAAAATAATTAAATTTAGGCGTCCGTTACGGAAAAAATCCTAAACTGGCAAGGGAAGTGTAGCCTGCATTAATTTTTTTCTGGAAAAAGCACCACAAAATTGCCGACAAAATATAATAAAGTATTAAAATGTAAAAATGTAATCCCACCAAAAACATATTCTTCCGAGACGGGTACATATTGCTTGCACTGTAAAAAAGTTATCAGATCTCATGGATAGTGAAAGTCCTATATGGATTGGTTTCTATGCATTGGTAGAATCGCTACTTTCTTATGGACTGACTAGCTACAGTGGTACATTTAAATCTTATCTGAATAAATTAAAAATGTTACAAATCAGATTCAAGAAGTTTTTAGTAGATAAAAATACAAAATGCCGTTGTAAAAATACCAACTATGAACGCCTGTTTGTAAAATATTAGATACTGCCGGTCCATGAGAGGGTTTTGCAGAGGTATAAATCATGTAATAATGCGTAAGTTAACGTGAATAAACACTTTTTCATTTTTTCATTTCATTTCCTAGTTCACATCGGATTTTGCGTGAATCCTAGTCTTAAATTCTCTATAAACCCTACCCACCTAGTCAAAATGTGTAGTTTCCTAAGTGACGTAGACGTTAGGTTTGTGCCAATAGGTTCTTGAGAACAGAAGTGGCCAAGCCACACATTTGGATAAAGTTGTAGGGCTTATAGAGAACCTATAACCTATAACCTACTAGCAGTATCCATACTGAATATATAAGAGTACAAAATTACGACGAAACGCTTCGAGATAAGGTAGGTAGTCCCTCCGCTTCCTCTGTTTCGTTTTGGCTCAGGGCCACGGGAGTGCCTCTAGATGGTGAATCTAACACATCTTAACACAGGTTACTATGTAATCCTGGGATGCTAGATCTAGTAAATATTGTTATCCTGACAGTAATATCATTCATCCTCGATATGAGTAATTTTATTTTACTTTTTACATAGAAAGTATACTTATAACAGATCATCACACTTTCTTTAAAATAAGTTGATAAAATTATTCAATCACAGAAAAACGACCAGTTAAATCATAAATTAAAAAGCAATGACAAGTGTATCAATTGTCAGGTGAGTTCCCACAGGTTCAAAAGTAAAGCACAGATACTTTCACACGCATTTTACCATTATGTTCAAAAAGGTAAAATCAAAAGTACAAAGTTTTGGAAAAATCATGTTCCCACGTAGTGTGCGAATAGCTTCCGCATCAGGTGCACGACCGAAAGGGTTCGATATCCTCAAAGGCTCCCATTATTATTGTTATTCTGATTGACAATCCCTCTCGAGTGTCGAACCTTTTTTCTGCCAGATATAAAACTAATATTGGAAGGTCCCATCCTCTTCCGCCTGCTTTTTTGTTCGTCGGTGCACTGCATTTAGTTTTGGGAAAAAAGTTACTTTATTTGATTTGCTTTTAGTCTTTTTATGACGTTGTATATCAAGTTTATAGAAAGTTTACAATTACAATCTACGTACTTAAATATATTTGTTTTAGAATTTTTGGGAGTACGCCTCATGGTTATATCTTTTACTTGTAGATAGTATGTTTATAAAAATAAAGCAATTAATTATCCAAGGACACTATAAATTTACCACCATGATAAGAACATCGATAGGGTTACCACCCAAAGGCGAGAATGGAATTTTATTTAATTACATTATCTAATTAGATACAGCATACACAACAATGCTTGCATCTGCGTTTAGTTCAGTAAATTGAACACCGAAGAACTACAATCGAATATTATCGGTAATAGTATATATTAGAGTTGCTTTTTGATTGTTTTGAACTTCACTCACAAATGTCCACTCCACGCGAGAAGTGTCGCTTGCGTGATGAATGGTCAGGCATTGATTTAAAGGGGTACATTCGAATGAAAGAGCTTGATATTGTGTATCTCAGTACTCTATCCTTAAATGCAATAAAACTATAAAGTTACCTTAACATACGAGCACTCAGATTGGATAAAAAAACGAATAAAAAAATCTGATACAAAGATACGGACCATAATTGACATGAGGTGCGAAAAAACAACTTCCAATATTAAGATCGAATCTGAGCTTGTAAGACAAATCGCTTCCAACAGTGTCACCCATAGGGTGCTCAAAGAGAGCATTCGGGCCCATTCATCCATTTTTTAGTTCAAGAGATACAATTAACAATGACAGCGGTCAGGTTGCATATAAAAAATCACTATCGAACGAGTTTTTCCAAAATGTAGAGCTGGAATTTTTTTGGTTCGTATGAATGCGCAAGGTTTGAAGATTTTTATTGCATTTAGTATTTTGTTCATATCTATATTTTATGGGGTTGCATCGAAATATTCTAGCGGTAGATAAAAGGCAAGATTTACATCGGTTTCTTTTGTGTCTTCTGTGGGTGATCTCGTTTGACAAAAGTGTTAACATTTACATCCATAAAATATTTTGACTTCTCAGTTAGTGGACATAAGCGGACAGGTTAAGTTTTTTAATAATGTCAGGTGGAATTTTATTTGTTGTTAAATTTTGATTGCATTTAGTATTGGTCGTTTGAATAACAATAACAAATACTAGTGGTGTTCGAAATTCGTCGTTCAACCATGTTTTTTTTTAAATTATACGTTATTGAGTGTATCAAATAGATACGTTGCATTTATTATTTTATAGTTTTTAACCGACTTCAAAAAAGAAGAAATTATCAATTCGTGTGTATTTTTTTATGTTTGTTACTGCGTCCGTCATTTAGACCGATTTGAAAAAATATTTTTTTGTCTGAGAGAACATACTTTCAATTTGGTCCTATTTTCTTCAAAAAACAGTTCTGATGATAGGATCCATGAGGAATTGAGGGAACTCCTTAAAAAATATAGGCATGAATATATCGATTTTAATAGTTTTATAACAAATCAAACATTTGCATTCAGAAAGTGTAATTTGGTGAAGTGAAACTGATCAAGAAGATCACAAATGGCCACCGGAACTTCTTAATTATAAGTACTTCACAGATAGCGATTAGATAAGTCTCGTTTGGGTTGGTAAGCAACTATTACTAAGTAAATGTAATGTAGCAAATTAAAATTGATCTGAACGTAATCTAGCCGTGTTTGGGCTTATTTTATTGGTTCTGACATGCAATTTAGCTGTCAATGATCAGATTAAAAAAAAACCGTCCATAGGGGGGGAAAAAGTGGGATTAGAGTTTGAATGAAATTTCATCTTGTTTAAATATTTTAGGGTTTTTGAAAATTCTACAACTTACCGTATTGAAGTCGGGTTTTTTTTGTTAAAATATGTTCCCTTTTTTTTTTTCACCAAAGGTATGTTTTATTGGATTATATTAACTGGTCTATTTGTCGTGGGTTCGATTCCAATCCAGAAGAAATGTTTAATTGTCGATTAACAATAAATTGCAATTTTATGTACACATCAGCTGCGAGTGTGTACGAATAATAGATGTTACCTTTCTGCACTTCTTCCCTATTGAAACTTTAAGTTTTACAATAATTAATATATTCGATAATATCTGTCTATTATCTATGTCGGTTGCTTCTCCTACGGATAGGATTTATTCTAATATCAGTAAAGGTTGCAGGCAACCGATGGACCAAGTCAGCTCAGGATCGAGTGGAAAACCTTTGGGGAACCCTGGGTCCAGCAGTGGACATCTTATGGCTAAGATGGACACTAATGGATCTAGGCCTACACAAAAAAAACACAGCATTCGGCCCTCAGCTGCCCTTAGCCATCGCCTGCCTACAAAACAAATTCGACATGCTATTTTACTCTGAAAGTAATAAACAGAATATCATGCATGTCATTTAAATACATATTTTATCATTAAATGCCTTAATTTTTTCAGAGTAATCGTCAATAAATACATCATAAAGTCAGGCTACTGACCAATAAACATTATTTAACCCAATTTCAGAGTTACACGTTCATGAGTGAACCCGCGGGCAATCGATATTTATGTACAAGTTTAATGTTTGTATATCATGTCATTGAACATCATAAGAGGAAAATAATTGCCGTTTTTTATTTTATAGCCTAAAGCTTTTAATACCAAAGTGGATAAAAGGGTTAAGTTCAAACAACCCCTTTGAATTCCACAGAAATATTCATTAGAAGCTAAACTTAGTGGTATAAATAATTAACGGTTGTCTAATGTTCGTCAAAAGATGGTTATTAAAAACTATTAGAATGTTTCTAAATTGTAGATTCATACTTTACCTTTTCCCTTTTGACAGGTCCAAGCTCTAATTTAGCTAAAAGAATGATTGCCAGTTAGGTGCTGTAATGAAATTAGTTAGAAAAACTTAACATTTAATTTAATTTTTAATCATTATTCTTAAAAATGATCGATCATGGCAAGATTTTATCGTAGTCTGTAGTTGTGCTGGATGATATTTTATATTTCTCACTTTTGAATTTACAATCGACAAACAATGATAGCATCAAAAGTTATATTTATTTTCTTTACAAATTCATAGAATCAGTGCCAATTCACAGTAGAGATGTTTGCGGGTATCGGCGCATTATGCGCGGCCGCATCGTTTGTACGCGCACAAAGCGTTGCAACCCTTTGGGGACACAATGCGCGTCACTAATCTAGATCATGTGCACTATTGTGTGTTATTGTTGGCCCGCGTCCCGCGCCCGCGCACCGGTCGAACGCAGCGGGAAAAGAAGCTCGGCCGTGTATATCTCACTCGATGTCGATTTATAAGAAATTACTGCGCCGCGGGTGTCAGGTAGGTAGTTGCTCCCACGGATGCGTATTCAATGCAAAAACTTTACTTTCCAAATTTTGCTTGCACGCCAAACAGGAAATGAAAATATTATTTTTTCCTATTGCCACTGCATAGAGGTATTATAATACGTATAGATTATAATATTATTTATAAACTGGCTTCCGAATTTTTTTTTATTGTGTTATTGCTTTCTCCATAATCGTAAATTACGGTTGATCGGCGTCGTTCAAGGAAGACGCTCGATGATTAGAGTGCGCAGGGTTTATCATTAACGTATGTGCAGCGATTTCTTTAATAATTATGTAAAAATATCGAAAGCGGTTTCATGTGTGTTTAACTGCTTATTACTTTGTAACCTGAGGCTTGGACTAACGGAGCGATAACTTATAAATGTGTTAGAGTCGAATGATTTTATTTTAAGAGTGTGTGGGTTGAGCCTATTCACGTATGCAATGTAGGCAACGTGTTTACTAAAATTTATGTTTGACACTTCATAAAAAGAAAAAAGCTATTGTGTTAGCAATAATTAATGTTGATTTATATAAATATATCATTGCTTAAGAATATAATGAAAAATATAATAGATAGATATTATCTATCTCAGTGGTACATCGGCCAGTGACAGTGAGAACGTATACCACATTTTAAATGTTACTCTTTGGCGATTAAAAACAGTGGCTATAGTTTATTGTAAATGGATAAATGAAAATGATAAATAAACAAAGTTCTATTTTAACATGCATGGTTGGTATAATGGCTTAAGTGGCTACCTCACCATTTACTACTGCGCGATGTGTTGTGAATTCAATCCACACACAGGAAAAAAAAAACGTTTTATAAATTGTTGTTTCGAGTTTAGATGTTCTTTGTGTCTGTTTATTGCAAAACGGCTTGCCGTACACACAACTCTCGCACTAGGGAGTTGTATGTTAAATTAAAAAAAAAAACATAAAAACATCTCTACACTGTTTCTGTTCTGATTCAAGTCGCAAGCACGTGTGTACCCAAAGGACATTGTTGAGTGTCATCCCATCGAATCACTTAATTGGATCGAATAATTTTATTGACCATTGTACGTAAAGTATCGGCAGTTATAACTGTACAATTCAATACTCCGTAAATACACAGTAATTACACAGTATACCTAAGCGATTTATTCATAATAATATATCCATTGGCCTGTTGGGTTTGATTCCTACATGGGGCAAAATCTTTGTGTGATCCATAAATGTTAGTTCCGAGTCTAGGTGTAAATTATGTTCGTGAATTGTATGTTTGTAAAGTTCCCCGTGACACAGAGCTGGTTTTCCAGTGCGGGAGTTGTCTTTAAGAAAATACAACTGTTCATTTATCGATTTATTGATCTAAGTCTTCGGATTTCGGATGTGTCATTTTATACTAAGTTTTATTTAACTTGCAATGTATGTGTGTTACTTTATTTAGATCAAATCTTGCAAGCGGCATTTGAACCACTTCCCAGTATCAGATTGAGCTAAAGCTATACGTAACGTAAGTGACAATTCAGTTATGTATGCATGAAGGTGATCTGATGATGCAGTTAGGTGGGCTGAGAACCTCGCAATGAAGCACAATAGGCCCGCTTTATTTTAGGTTCCTCAAGGGAACAAGATAGTTCCTAGTAGAAGTATAGTTTCGTTGTATTTCAGCTCGTTACAAGTTTTATAATTAAAATAATTGAAGAGGTTTGATGAGTAAAAACGGATAAATTACTTATTTTATAAAATCAGTTACACTTTAAAACATCGAGTTTTCATAATATTACTTATTAAGTACCTAATTTTTTCAGTCTATCAAAAACGTCTACCGTTAAACTGCTGTCTTAATAGGTGCTTAAAAGTTATATTTTGCTTCGCTATAACGATAAAACTGAATTGCTGAACGTTTATTACAGATTGTAATATGAATTAATTTAAAAAACCGTACCCTGCAAGATCGGTCAAGTCGTTCAGGAGGTCACAATGAAACGTCAATTACATACATACGCACAATAACACTGCCCTGCTTCTGGGTTAGTCGGGTAAAAACCACTAGATCATCATCATGCTTGTATTGGTATTGTGGGGGGTTACCACATACCTTGAACAAAAGGTAGTCACGCAGTCCAACTTTTTACTAACAAAATGGATGTATACTATCTAAAATAATGAATTTAAAATAATAATTATAAAAGATGCAGACTTTTATCTTATTTTATTTTTAAATGTTTTAATTGCTAACCTAATTCGATGTTTCCAAAAAATATGGGTGTTTCTGGAATACATGTTAAGGTCAGCAGAGGTGGGAAAGGACATGGTGAAATGATGTTTATCTAAGAATTGTAAGATAAATATCTTCCACCTTCACAACTGTCAATGAACATAGGACACTGTTCTATACATCACACTTGTATCTTTCTTAACATAATTGGACCCTGTTTTGGCCACAAGTTTAACTATGTTTTTTAAGTGATCTGTCTAAATTTTGTTGTTGACATAGCTTGGAAATGTGTTGGGCTGTATACATGTCAGTTATTTAGATAAACGGCCACAACTCGTGCGTATAGATTTTTTACGTTTTTAGCTATTTCCAAGAAATCTTTTGGCGCAGAAGAATATTTGAAAAAAGTTGGTAAAGCAGCTATAATTATTTAAAATAAGACAGAATATAGTGGTATGTTAGAATTAATTGGGACACGTTTTAAAGTGCGATTTTCCCTCCATCTTGCCAGTATCAAAAGTAATCTACACAATAGATAATAGATTTTTACATTCGTTACGCGGTGTATGTGAATTCGCAATTTTTTCTCATTTCCCATGAAGCCATAAGGCACGTGTATAAATCCCGCGTCTGCGCATGGCCTAGGGGGTGGACGCTTCCTTTTTACTTCACCTTTGTTACGCTTGCCAGGGAATTTATTTCTTATTCGCGCGTTGAGTTGCGCTTCCTGGGCGGTTGACTGTACCCTACGGCGGTGGGCTATGTGACATACGGCTCTACAGAATATGGTGCTTAGGTAATAGGTCATTATGTTGGACTTGTAAGAGTAAACTACATCAAAGTATAAATTGACTTGAAAAAATGTCACATCTTAGCCATTCGCCCATCTTAGCCCATTCCTTAAAATGGATTTCGTAATTAGCATTGTTCAAAAACATGCCGGAGCCCATCATCGCAGGTTTCATCATCATGTGAACGTCGAAGCTATCCAGCTCCTCGACAACATGGACTTAGTGAGAAGACTGAAAAAAACTAAACCCTTCGAATAAGTCTCATAAAGTGCTACTGTAATGCAGTGTGTAATGTGAGTGCTACCTGTAAAGAACACATGAACAAAGTGACTTCGCCTTAATAGAGACATTAGGAAAAGGTACTTTTAGTAAATCATTATAAAAAAAATAAAAAAATCTTAGCCCTTAAATTGTGCTGAATGATCAGGTTGTGGAATGAGCGTCCTACCGAAGTTTTCCGAGAGACTAGCATTGGGTTCTTCAGGAAAGGAGATATAAGGTTTTTAAAGGGTCAGCAACGTGCGAGTAATGTTCCTGGTGTTGCAAGCGTCCATAAGCATAACGGTAACTGCCTTCATTCAACGGCTGCTTCTAATATTCAGTTGAACTTCTGTCCACCTTGTTGGAAACCTGCGTTGCGTCAGTAAGCTCGTGGTCATTACTCCAGAACCTTTTTGCCCAACTAAGCAATAGACAAGGCACATAGCTCTCAGTCCCCATGGCCTTAAAATAGTATTGAAAAACTATTTTCCATTTTTGTTGTTCAAAACAAGTGTTTGTGTGTGGCACCATGTCGGCAGCGGGTGCATTCGTTAATCCGCGGAGGACTGTGAATTCTTTATTCTTTAGTGTTTTAAGTGAACAAGTATATACTTGCACGCTACTTATACTTGTATTGACCAATTGTTTTCATTCTTTTGTTTTCACTTTACAGCTCCATGTTAATTTCAAAACCTACGTGCTTTTTATTGTTTATCGGTGAATTATCCATAATAAACAAAGGCGTATTTTATTGATATATCGATATTTGGTAATAAATGTATTTCTTTATATCAATATATCTAGTTATATTAATTTGCTGAGTCCTTACCGTGGGAGTCTGGGTTCGCCTTGGCTGTATCCGTTCGCTGCAATACTTTTGCTTTTTTTATTCAGATTAATGCAAATGGCTTCAGTACCTAGTCGTACTTGTATATCAGCTTTATTGCATGTGAACTAATGAAACAGTACTTAAGTTGTGTTTTCTTTTTGTCATTTACCTACAGTCCTACATAATTATATTCACACTGTAAGTGACAAAAAATAAAACAATGATGATATTGATAATTTCGTATCGCGTAACTTTGTTAATTACCGCGTATAGTGTTGGTAAATTTATAAAATGAACTCCAAAATCTATATTTTTAAATAAATTTTCCATGGCTATGTTGTCGACCATTACCAGTTCATTCACACTTATCTGTGCATATAAACTGATTACAAAGGAATCCAATCCAACTCTAATATACATACTTAATTTCTTCCTCATTGAAAAATAAATGTCTATTGAATAAAAGCAGAATCAATTTATAAAAGTAATATTATTTAGGCAATACTACAGTCTTATTACCCTATATGAATTTCTTACAGCGTTTATAAAAAACAAAATAAAAATCTATAAATATGGGCCGTTTTGATACGGTAGATCACGTATAACAAAATTCTAATGCTACTAATTGGATGCAAATCTTACTTGAATACTAACAAGCAGTGTTTAGTGCGGTCAGATGTTATAAATCATGACGACCAGATCTTATGGATAGCGTTCCTTCATATAAAAATGTAGCAAAAAATATGCTCCAAATGTGTACAGTGGCCCTCCGCAACGTAGCCCTAGGCGAGTATCTTTTGTCTTTATTTTATTTTCTCTTTTTAGCTTTCTATAATTGCCTCAATATTTCAAAAGTTTATTACCCCGTGTGAAATATTGCTACACACAAAACTGTTATTAAAAATTTTGATAAAAAATCCTAATTATTACTTTAAGGGTTAATCATTCAGTGACAGACATGTTACTAGTTTCGTAACAAAATTTATAATACAAAATACTTGTGAAATAATTTCGGGATCCGTCTGCTCTTGTAATTAATCCATATTTTTTGGTTAATTAAACGCAGTTGATTGGCATATGGTATTATTACAGGTAACAGTTATCCAAACACAAAAATGATGTTTTAAAATTGGATTTTTTAACCTTGGCGAAACAGTTTTGTGAGTTATAGAGTATAGGAAATTGAAAAAATAAAATACTTTTACAAGAACGACAAGACTTTTATTATTATTATACTAAAACATTATGACAAATCACATATTAGAGGTTATCAAATGAATTAATTTACAGTAAAGTACAGGAGTTACTACAGATTTCATTATAATTCTCATTTGACTTTTTTTATCGACCTGCCTAAGAGTCCTTTTTCGAGTCCATTTGTATTTTATGTCATTTTTTACAGAAATGCGGTAATCATTTGAAATTAAAATTAAATTACCATAGTTAAATTGCTTACATTTGTAGAGGTTGATTATCATGGTGATGAAATGCAAATACTACATTTCGCCACAAACAAAACATTTTTTGTTACTTTGTACGAACATGTAATACTATCTGTATTTCTATCGTGTACAGAATTAAATAACATACCAAATAAATAAGAAATAAGGTTAATGTTCCATTAACTAGTTTCTTTAAAACTGTGCTTTAGATAGCTTGTTATAAGATGAACATAATGTAAGCAGAACTAATTGATTATAAAAATATTTATGGCTTCATCGACTCAAGTAGGTACTTTAATGTCTGTATATTATGTGGTGGTAATATAGGTGATAATGCAACACCTTTCGTTAATTATGAGACACCACCTAATAAAGGCGTTTTATACTACTTTGAGGACAAACAAGCATACGGCCTGATGGTGAGCAGTTACCGTAGCCTATGGAAGCATGCAATGCATGTATCATTTGCGTGTTGCAAAACCAAAAAAATAACACCAGGGCTTTGTAATGGAGTAGGTATCTCTGAGATAGGGAATCGTTTCGTTAAAAACGCATCCCTAAATGAGAGTTGGAAACCTCACACACAGGAACACGACTGTACCGCTGTGTGTAGTTATTTGCCTATGATCTGTAAGATGGAGGTCCTTTCCCAGTGGGGCTTGCTAGCTTGTACAGTGCCCCCTATCTCTCTTAAGTTGATTGGTTTTAAGTGGTTCGAAGTATGAGTTGAAATGATTCAGATATAATTGCTATTATCCGTTTAGTGGGTATAAATCTTGTTGTTATATTGTGTGATTTATGCTTGAAAGTATGGCGGTCGCTGCCGTAGGACTGTTCCCACGTCGGCGTCGGCTCTGTCAGTAATTATTATTATATGAAGTTTATTTCGGCACGGCTACTACGAAAAATTTGTATCGTTATTTTACAATTGAAACTTGGATACATAAATTGTGTTACGTAACATTTATTTACATATATCATGATTATTTAAATTCTATTTTTTTCTTTACAACTCCCGCAAACACATAATTCCTGTTTGACCTTATAAACATAGAATTCAGAGACATAAATTACATCCAGACTTGAAACAAACGAAATGTGTAAATCACATAAAGTTTTGTCTCGTGTTGGAATCAAACCCACGACCTTCGGCTCAATCAGATAGGATCACTAAACATCAGACTAACAGGCCAGTCAAAATATATTGAATGTTTATTAACTTTCAAATTGTAGGAAATCAAGATTGAAGTAAAGAGGAAAACTTAAAAGAAATCAAGGAAACAAGTAAAATAAAATGAATGGAAATCGGTGGCACTTTGGTGTTTACTCCAGTGACAATAGCTTAAATCTTAAGTTAACTACGCGATAAAATAAATAAATTCAAGATGTAGGTAATAAAAGTCAAAACACTTTAACAACGCAAGCACCGCGCAATCAATTTAAATTGTTTAATGATCAAATTAATTATTTTAAATGCCAATTAATGCCATCAGATTCCGATAATGATTTATTTGAATTCTGACGTATTACATATCTCATTGATTTAATTTAACGCTTTCAAAAGTGTAAAAACCGCGATAATACATTCCTATCGTCATTCACTTAAGTGGTTGATAACGTGTGTAAAAAAAAGAAAAGTTATTTTTTTAATTAACACATTAAGGGCTGATATATCTTAATCTGTATGGCGCCAATTCTAAAAAGACTTCACCCCTTGATAACAGAACAAGACAGTCTCGACGAGTCTCACATTATCAAAGGGCCAGGACATAATCTATGAAACGGGATAATAATGTGCAAAAAATCTACGTTTCTTTTAAAATTAATGGTTTTTTGGATATATTTTGGACTGTAGACCACCCTAAGAAAAGAATGCGAAATAATGTAGTATTTTTAAAAGACAAGTTACATAATACTTAAGATTAGATGCGATTTTCAAGATATTTTAATGATTGAATCAGAATTTATAACCTATAGGTATTTATTTAATGGAAATGGCAATAGATGATGTTTTTTTTCCGGTAATTTTTTTTATTAAGACGCATTCAATATCTAAAGTACTTTTAATTAACCACAGTTACTTAATTTTAAATAATCTAAGCTTAATTCGATGATAATTATCAGTCAAAATGACATGTCTTGTTGGCTAAATTATAATTTCTAAATAAGAGGTAATGGGATCATTAATTAATGTTACGTTTTACTCATAAATATAACGGGAGCAAAGTAAAACACTAAGCTTTTAATGGATTTAATGAATGAATTAACTTGTAATTGTTTATTTTTCAAACTTCTTCAAAGAAGTAACTTGTACGATACCTAAAATACAGTTACGTTGTTTAATTACTAATAAAACTTGATAAGCATTTTTCGAACATTTGGTGTCGGGTTCCGCTGTCATATTTTTATTTTAAACTTTACGTTTTATAATGAATCACTCCATTTTTAATAGCTTTTATACTACCTACTTTTTTTTAAATACTCAAAAATATTGTTAAATTCACCATTCTGTTTAAAAATATACAAAAATATTTTAAAATTTAGTTAAAATTACTCCCATTTATGTAGAGAAGATCCATACAGTAAGACACACTATCGCATTCGTAATAGGAAAAAGGGTCAAAATCTACATGTCTGGTTTCAAATTCGCGTCTTGTGCAAATGGTATTTCTTCACTTACACCTCTCTTCCGCTGGACGGTGCAATATGGAATTATTCGTTATAATTATGAATAGATTTATTTAGTATCTTCTTCATCATCAACGATTATTTATACAGTTTTAAGCTACACTGAAATGTATAAATTAAGCAAAATAATTAATGTCGCGAGACATTAATTTATTCAGGCTCTTATTATAGCTCCATTTACGGAATAAATTGTTCTAAACAAAATTACCTTGCGTGGGAGTCACTAAGCAGTGATCATTGGCATATAAATTATAAAATTACGACTCTGAGAACCAATAAGCTACTAAATATTACTAAAGTACTAGTACATAATGTTGTCACACTTAAATAAATATTAAAAAAGGTAAATCATCGACCATATTCTTTGCTACGAAGATTCCCAATACACATAACGTTTTATTATGCAATAAACATATTTCAATATTTATACGTATGTATTGTGATGTTTTCTGGTTTCCATAAGATTTATGTGTAGACACAAAACATTTTATAGAAGGATACCTCGTTAACACCGGTGTTAACGTCGCCGGTGAAATATCTGACTTACTGTTATCCACTTCGCCGCTGTTTGCTTTACCCAAGCTTCATTGACATTTAAATTTTGACGAATTAATAGCTTCGATGTTATAACAGCTATCTATAAAGAATAGCAGCACTTTATGATGTCTTGTAAATAGAAGTATTCGTTTATTAGAATGTAGTTAACAACCTGACGAACATTTTTTTACTACAAAGTAGGTTCGTACGTACAGCAATAGTGCCTGCACGTTGACATTTAAACACCGCGCTTAATGTTGTGCATTTGACTCCCACTAAGAGTAGTGCTAGAGAGCTGTTTCAATTATGAATGTACCTACTCTGTCTCCGTGAATTATATATTTAAAAAATCCATTAAGACACGGGGTTTACGACTAAGGGCGGGTGTCGTCTTTAAAAAAAAATGAGGAAGAATTGCGCCTACTTATTTTATCTCTGCAAATGAAAAACCGAAAATAAAATAAATAACTTTTTGTACCTGATCAGTAGTTTCAGAGATTTAAAGATTTTATAGTTAGTATATATATATTATATTTAACTATATGCACTAATTCTTGTCCGTGTGGTGACGGATTAAGAATACAAATGTCACCACCCCTTTCCATCCCGAAGGGTGTCGTAAGAGTCGACTAAGGGAGTAAGTCAGTCAGACAATATCAACTGCAAGAAAGGGGAAACTCGAACCAAAACCCTATACCAATCCGTCTGGCCAGCGTGGTATAGTAGGCTAATATCCCTCCAATTGTATGGAGGAGACCCGTGCCCAGCAGTGGGACGTTTATGGGTTGAGATGATGATGATGATGATGATATGCACTAATTCACCAAGCCGCATTAGGCTAGCGTGTGTAAATTAAGTCTAATATTGTATAACACACCATGATCACGTTTACACATTTTCTTTTCATACTAAAGAAGCGTGCCAATAGATACATCTGACTTAAATCTATATAAATTATTGACATACACATAAATCGCACCTGGTTATCGCATGTGCCTTAAATTTGTACAATATTGACCAAGCGAGAGAGTAGGGTTGCACAAATATTACAAAGAAAGGGGTATTTGAAAATATAAAGTTTTTGCGCAAACTGTCATCGGGGTAATAGATAAATAGTATGACCAAAGAGCGCCGATTGGTAAGGGTTTCATCTGGTGTACACCTTGGTTTATTATGCAACTCAACCATCTGCTTCATTGCTAGAATGTTATATTGATATATTTATATCTTCTAATATATAAAGATGAAAAGTCTGAATGTAGGTAATATCTAAAACTAATGTGATTCTGAATATTTCTACGTATACGTAACATACGTGTAAATCTTTGAGAAAGATCTATGCCTAGCTGTGAACGTCTTTTGGCTGAAATGATGATGATAAACAGGGTTTTGTGTTAGTGGTAACCTTTGAAAAAAAAACCTTATTGTAAAAATGTTTTGCTTAAATGGAAACTGAAGGTTTATACTCACGCAATGGGACACAACTTCACCACTGTATAAAGATTTTTGATTGTTGGCTTCTGTATGATGGTGGTCTACAATTTTTTCGTAGTCAATCAATATAAATATAAATAGTATATTGTCACTACTTGCTATCAATGTATACAGAAATCTGCTAAAGCATTTAGTCTTAACGAAGACGAATCATTTGTCATCTACGTAAGTAGTGAGTATGGTGCACAAGTGTGTGCGTAAACACCGTTGCACTCCCTATTTCTTAACTTTCATAACTCTATGACACGACTATTCGCTTCATAAAATTTTAAATAATTTGAGACCATAAGCAAAAGAAGTAATATTTAAAAAAACGAATTTCTTTTTGGTACATTCAGCTGCACATTTATGAATTAATCAGAGAAATGAAGTTGTTAAAAAATGCATAATGCCTGTAGCTTTCTACGTAAAGACAGAAATACATCAAAGCTCAGTAAGGAAATATACAACATTATAATTGTCATGAAACACACGTTCGCTTATTCCGCATTTATTATAAAAGCGGACGTTGGAAAAAATTACAATCAACGTTCAGTACACTTGCGTTCAAAATTTTCTGTTAACTAAAATAAATTAAAAAAATAATATACATATATCACGGGTTGTTGTAAACCGACCCGTTAGTTACAGTAAGACTGCTGTACCTTCTGGCTGGCATAGTGCCTTCAATTGTCCTGTATGTGGCTGTCGCAAGTTCCGCAAAAAGACAAAAAATGGGTAATGACGCACAAAAGTAATAGGTACCTAGGATATTTTGATGACAATTATCTCTATAGGTCAAACTTCTGCAGAGCAGTCGTATTTTTGATTGCAGTTGTATTTCTTATAATTATAAGATATTTGAAAAGAATAATTACTAAAATAAAGGCAACTTAAACTAAAATATATACAAAATAATCTGATATTGTATTTGATGGTATTCAACTATAAATAAATAATCTGATTGAGGTCGAAATGTCAGTGTTCTGAAAACCTTTAGCCTTCATGATACATCTTGAAAATCGGGAAATTTTGCAGGAATACCATAGATGAAAAATCAATATTTATTATTATTAATCAACAGACCTAAACTTAGTGCACTTTTTTAATTTTTCTTCCGTCTATCTATCTTACTTTATGAGATAACATTATTTTACGGACCACGGTATACACTTTGTGGAACACTAGTGTACACGACAGTACAAGACGATGACAAAGCTGTGGCTTGTGCCGGTGGCACCTGAACGACGCGACGGACACCTTGCTGTCACAATCCTTAACATCTGCCTCCCGCGCTACTTAATGTACTAGCCCGTACTAAAACTATGCTCGTAAACCACCTCATTTATTTGCACTCAGTTGTAAAGCTTTCACTCTCTTTATACAAAGAAATATGAGGGTATTGCTTGGAGGTTTAAGGAAACATAGACTTATTTTTTGAAAGGAGTTTAGGTTTTGAAGAATCTATAAAAAGTTACTAGTAATTATGACTAAATATAATATAGATTATACCTTATTTAAAAGTTGAATTTGGTTGCAAACTTTCTTTTTTTTAATTATAAAAGGTACATAGTACTTTTACCGCAACAGCTGGATATTAGCGACGTCACTTAAAATCAAAACGTAAGAAAATAATCACAAATAATCAATTATATAATAAAGTACTTTAATCTTTTTTCACATCATTTTTCGTTTGAATTCACTCATCATAGGATGTAGAAGCTGAGGTTAATTTCAGACTTTATCCCAAACTAGAGAACTTAAGTTTTCTTGTGTGCGTTGTTGCGAGGGACTTTATGATTAAGTATTATTATTCACGAAAAAAACTTTATTCTGATGATCACTTAATTTGTCGTCTCGTGTGGACATCGAACCCACCACATTCCGCCCCGTGGTAAATGGCAAGGTAGCTGAATTATCCGTGCAGTCAAATTTGTTTCCTTATCTTTTCAAAATACTTCTCATACCTGGTAGGATATATATTATAAACAAGGTATTAAAACACCTTCGAATTCTACGTAGCAGTAGATCAATTTCATGGTACATAAACATTTTAAAATAAATCCTCATGAATGACATGTTTTGTAAACATATTATCGTTCGTTATTGTCTGTTAACCAACAATTTGTCTGTTCAAGCAACAGTTTTGATCTTATCAGAGAGCATTGTGGTTGAGTTTGGTTAAAGATTACTCCGTGTACGGTAACGCTTTGGGAATTGTCTGGTAAATATTACTTGTTCGTGGGTGTTATGAGAAAAATTGGGTCAGCGAGTGTAAAATTATTATCCTGTGGGTAAATAAAATGTATCTAAAAAATGTAACCGAGAAAATTAGACCCAGCGCATATATATATAATATATCATGGAAGCAAATGATGGTTACTTTACACTTTGCGATATTTTTTTTATGAAACGTCATAAGGTAAGTTTGAGTAGCTGTATCATAATAAACATAGCATAAGATCTATGGTTTTATAAAACCCCCTCAGGTGAGAGTTATTTATTCTTGTAAAATAATTGGCCAGTCGGTCTACGTTACGCTTGTAAATTCGTAACATGATTCATTTTTGTTTCTATCAGCAGATTTTTATTTTTAGCCTGCATTGTCCCACTACAAGGCATAGGTCTCCCTTTTCTTGTTCCACTCAACCCGATTTTGAGCTAAAATAGAGAAAGGTAATAACTATATTATTTCAAATTTATCTGCAGATATCTGATAGTAACATTATTATTATTCGCATTCAAAATATCATAAGTGATGAATGGAAAGCTGTCAAAGTTATATTTATTTTCTTTACAAATTCATAGAATATTTGCCGTTGAGATGTTTGCGGGTATCGGCGCATTATGCGCAGTCGCATCGTTTGTACCCGCACAAAGCGTTGCAACCCTTTGGGGACACAATGCGCGTCACTAATCTAGATCATGTGCACTATTGTTGTTTGAACACAATAAATATCTTGGACATCTCATTCGATGTCGATATGAAAGAAGTTACTATGTGAGGTTTTAGTTATGCGCCGTACATTGTGGTTAATGTTTCATTTTATTTTATTTGCAATCATGGTGGTGATTTCTTATAAGTACTAATAAATTTTATAAATAGGCATACATACCTGATGATACGCGGTAATTGGTTACTGTAGCTTATCGATTCTTGCAATGATAGAAGTAGACAGGTAGCCTGCTAAGTTGGAGGCCGTGTATTACATTCCTGTCTAGGGCACATTTTTGTGTTATGATTTATGGCGTAGCATGTATTTAGAAAAAATATAAACATGCTCTGCTTAGTTTGGGACCTCAAGATATTAATATAATATTTCAAGCCAAGGGGAAACATGGCCGTATGGAAGCAATATAGGGTACTTTTATAAATATTTTTCTATCAAGCTTTATAATGAAGTCTAACAGCACTGTCGACAATCGTTATCCTAAACATGCTTATTTATAATCGTAGCATCGTGCCTGTGCCCGGGGCGTGCGGCGTCCAATCCTTTGAGTGCAGCCATACATCACCTTTCCTAAGTAGACAGTATATCAACCGATATTCAGAGTAATTAGCCCTTTGGCGACGGACCTCCTGGATTTATTGTGGTAGGGCGGTAATGTGGCCGACAGGCGTGTTGCCGGCTTTTGTTCTCAGCCCCGAAATATTCAATTGGGTTATTATTCCTTAAGTAGATCTGTCGGAAACCGTTCAAGAAGCTCCTTATGGCTATTATTAAGTAAGTACATGATTACTTTTGTCAGCTGTGTATAGGTAAATTAATATCAGAGGCGTTTATACGTCAGCATCACTTAAGTGATAATATCTTTGATATCTATAATATTACCAATTTACATCATATCACTTTTTTATAAGAATTAATTGAACGTAATTACCAATAAGCGGAAAGCAAATGGTGGGGTGTTGTGGTTCAAATAAGGCAAGATCCGACCTGCATCGTGCGAAGGACTGAAGCAGACTGATTGATTGATTGAACTACAAATATAACCTATACCTTTACCTAAATGTGCTATTATATAAATTTATTTTTTTATTTAATACCTATTTTTTTCCTTCATAATTCGAACATACACAGGAGTGTATGTTCGAATTCTAAAAAATATCTTTTTTTTCTTTCTCTCTTTCTTTATATTAGAAACTTACCACTGAAAAGGATCTGAGTGTATCTAG
This sequence comes from Trisateles emortualis, assembly GCA_947095525.1. Classification (NCBI taxonomy): domain Eukaryota; kingdom Metazoa; phylum Arthropoda; class Insecta; order Lepidoptera; family Erebidae; genus Trisateles; species Trisateles emortualis. The sequence goes on along the minus strand of OX352736.1, from coordinate 6,445,708 downwards.
TCGTAAACTGGAATTTTTCATAGATGTTCCTTGACTAACAAAGTCTCTTGCGGAAAAAAAAACCGGAAATTTAACCGAAATCCCGCAAAAAAATGAATACGTTAGTTATCGAAATCAAAATAAATTATCTCTGCACAGGTATATGCTAAAATTTCTTGACAGATCAAAAGTATACTTAAACGCTTAATTTAATATTAAATTTCAACAAAATTTAGCTGCGTCAGAGTTATTCGTTTGTAAGCTACTACTTGCTCGGACTGATTTGCCACGTATATCTTAAGAGTGAGGCAAACACAGGTAGTTTCTTCACCCGACTACTAGATTACTTCTTAAACAATTTTCTAAGAATATAAAGCCGCAAAACATGTGAAGTCAATTCCATTATCACTCAGATAACTTCTTCAACAAAAGAGTTAGGCCGTTGCACAAAAAGGTTCTAATCAGTTTGGTCGCTACCGCAATCCGTCAATTAATTAAGTTACCTATAGATATGAGAGGCGACAAAGAGACAGCCGACGGGAGAATGCTACCAACTTGCTATATCTTACCATTTATCTTGAAATAGAACCTTATATCGTGCACATAGAGGAGATATTGTTAGATATAGGTGGTACAGCTACTGTAGGCGACGGCGTGCGATAACGCCGAGTGCTGCAACATCGTAAAACATCATTAGCAAGATAAACACCCTAAAAGTAGCTTTTATTAAACCGAGAATGCAGGAAGCTCCACAGATAAAATAATATGTGCGCAGCTTGATTAATGTATACTATCTCTCAGCCATTGATACAATGATGACAAAAAATTATTCTTATTAGGACATCATAATAGTTTTTATTAAATAAATTATCCAATATCATAGAATAATTGCACGTTATAATATTATAAAAACAAAATTGTAAACTTGTTAAATCAAACATATAGTTATTAAACTATCTCTAAATTAAAATAAAAGCATAAATACAAAACAATATTCCTCAGCATTACTGTTATGTGAAAACCTACCAAAAAGAGGCTTTGCCACATTGTATGGCAATGCTCTGTGCGAAAAACAAGCCAGCCATCTCGCCATGTGAAATGTCGATCAGTCGATTCGTCCTAATAGTTGTTTTCAATACATTTGTGTTCGGAATTATGTTGCTAAATTACAGTCGGCGTCTATAAATTAGTAAAAAATATAAGGAAACAGTAATTTCATCGTAGTTAAATCGTTAACAGAACAAACAGACTTATTGTGTGGATGTTGTCACATGAAAAAACTAACAAACAGACAAAGGAAGACCGATGTTAGAAAACTTAATTTTACACCCGAACTAAAACTTCATTTCTTATTGTTATGTTGGTGTTAACCAATTCTCTTTTGTTACGACCCCGCCCACGCCTATTATCAGATGTTTGTGTGGCATGTCATTTTTTATCAAAACAATAACGTTTTTATTGGAACAGAGGGTAACACGGTCGATCTCACACGTGAAACTACAAGTGAATTTGTCAAAAGAACTAACAATGAAGTTAAATATAATTTACGTAGACATATTAATTTACATCGGAGCTACTCGTATATTCTCAGAAAATTAAACAAAAAGTTCATATGGAGAATCAACAGTGGTGGTACTATGACGTCTTTATAGAGATTTATTTTCTATTTTAATTCTATCTATGACATCTGTAAGCTAGGTAGTAAAGTTGACAACTAACGAAATTCAAACTAGGATCGAACATCAATGCTAAACGAAGTCATGGCGCCTCAGTGCGTAGTATTGTCTGAGGACCAAGTTATTAAAGGTTATTGTTTGGTTTAAAGCAAGCAGGACAAGCACGTTTCTTTACTAGTTTCATCATCATCGTCGTTCCCTTTACCACCACATACGACGCGTCTCCAAGCTATGCGGTCTTCTGAAGTGTAGGCCGCACGGTACATGCTACCTCTGAACGCCTTCTTAGTGACGTCTGACCATCTTGCCGGCGGCGGCGCTCTGCCTTGAACGCGTTTACCTTCTACTCGGCCCCGAACCAAAAGCTTTTCTAGACGCAGCATAGGTGAACTCATAATACTAGTTTACGTTGACTAAAAAAATGAAAACCCCTTTTTTAACATCGAAATATTATTCAAGTTAATAAGTATTTATTATATTTAGGAAAGCCACGCGCAAGCGCAGCGTGCTCTTACTTGACATATCTTAATAAAAGAACACAAAATTACAGTTATTCGCGTCCACGTTCCGCGATGCTATAAAAAAAATAATGAAAGTTTATCCACCCACATTGGTTATAAATTAATAGAATCTGCCCTCATCCTTGTGTCATATAATAATGGTTGATTGGGTTCGTGTGAGGTATTTTTTTATTATTTTTAAGGAATATCTTCGTCGCGATCGAGCGTCCCGCTAATTCTCTACAACTATGATTTATTATATCCAAAGGGTAATAACAGGATTGACATCGTATAGGAACGTTTGTTTGGTTATGGGACATCGGCTATTATTTTTGTGAAAGAAAAACGCAACAGAAAATAGGTAATAAAATAATACCTGTCATTTTAATTTTGTTATTTTATATTAGTATCTAAAATATAGGTTATCGTGTAGGTACTGTAGGACGATAGGCTAAAGTAAAATCTGTTTTGTATAATTATACAACATAACTTTACTACTTACTACTTACATTTTGTAAGTAGCTACGTAAACTAAAGGCAGTAATATGCGTTTGGAGTTAGAGGTTGTGCAATAGACTCAAAAGACACAGTGTCCGCTCTCTAACATGCAGATTTAACTAACCTGGCGAACATGAAATTGGGGGTGTGCTTATTGGAGCCTACCCCTTACCTACATAAGTAAAAACCCAGTACATAAGTACGAGTATAAATGGCTCATTGTGTCAAACACAGATCGCCATGTTACAGAAATGAACGGAAAAAAGAAGAGGTTATGTGTGTGCGTATGCCTTTTACCATTTTCCTTAAAAGTATTTCCTAGACCGATTTCGATGGGATATTAAAATTTATTAGGATTAATAATTTGGTTGCATCTTGCCTGTCTTTTACAACATTACATAACACTTTTGTAATATCTCTATTTATGTCAGCTTCAAATTAGATTTTTTTAAACTTCATATACTTAATAACAACCCAACTATGCCACTGCTGGGCATGAATCTTCACTTGTTTGATAAGATTTTGACTTATTATGAATTAGTATGTGATTATTTTATTTATTTTGAGTTTGTTCACGTCAATTTAAAAAATCTCTTTATATCTAAAGATCCCCAATTTAATATTTATTTCACTGCCGGGCGTGTTTTTCCCCCGACTAATCCTACCGGTCGTGATATATTTATATTAATGATGACTACATTCTTTAACCTTACTAAGTATACCCAATGAAGGTTAAAGGGGCAAAAATAAAGCACTGTGCAGGCAAGCAAGCAAACTTTGCTTAGGACAGAGCATTAAATCACAAAATAACACAGTCAAATAACTTGTTTATTTCTGTGCGTGAGTACAGATTTGCGAATTGAAATGTCTATTCTTTTTTTTAGTAAAAGAATAAACAAAAAGAGTTATTTCTCAAATCTGTTAACTACTATGGCGTTTCAAAACTGTGAGATTATAAAAGAGTTGTCTGTATTTTTTTTCGTAAACCATGTCATATTTTATGTTTTCATTTGGACAAAATTTTGTTTAAATCATTAAAACATGTACTCAAAAGCCTATTTTTTATTTCCTTAGTTTGTCCAGAGAAAGCTATATTCGATAAGGATTATAATAAAACAATATCCACTGCCAGAGAGGGAAAACTGTAAACAAAACGCTATGCCAACCCGTCTGGCCAGCGTGGTATAGTAGGCTAATATCCCTCCAAGTGTATGGAGGAGACCCGTGCCCAGCAGTGGGACGTTTATGGGTTGAGATGATGATGATAATAAAACAAATCACACCAATTAAATTCAATAAATAATTTTAATTTCTTATCTTAATAACTTAGAACTAGTTAAGGTATATTTACATAATATCATCGACTGACCCGACAATACAAAATGCGTTCATTACAAAGCCTCGGCGGTATTATTATTAAAAGGTAACATGTACTTGACCATTTATGGCCTATACTATTTTTTCTAACCTTTTTTATCGTTGGAATACTAAGAGATTCTACTGAGATCGCTACGGACCCCTCAGAAATAAAAATAACAGTAATATTAAACATTTCTGTCTGCGAATCCCTTATTAAAAAACACTGGCCTATACTAATTTGCAGCTTAGCTAATAAGTAACGAACATAACATCAATTTTATTAATCAGTCAAAGTCTATACACAATTAAACACAAGTCCTGCGAATAAAGAATGGGAATAAAGATTGCAAATGCTAGTTAATTAATTCAGTCTATACTTTTTCATTCACTCTAGTTAATACAGACATTATACAACCAATTAATGCATCACATTTTTTTACGATTGGAACATTTAGTGTTTAAGTTAAACACCAAATATTGGAATCGTAAAAAAAATAAAAGAAGAAAAACAAAACACTAAATTTAAATTAAAGTATAAAATTCAGTCAGTATTGAAATAAACCATGATATTTACGAACCGTAAATATTATAAACTATTTTGATTACTTAGGTGTAAATTAAGTATTAAAATTGGTTCTGAATTTGCCTTTGTTAATTTTTATACTTAACTTATTTTTCTATCCATTCTGTCCACCTTAAGGTTGCCTGTAAAAATGCTTTAACCGATAAGGCCACCCGTTGTACACAGTTATACATTTAATATTAAGTCAACTGTGTACAACAAAGAGTCTACCTAACAGTCTATGATACTGCGGCTTTGCTTACATGGTATATCGATAAAAATATCCTATAGCATTTAGGAACAATGTAACGTTTTATAACTGAAAGAATTTTCAGAATTAGATAATTACTTTCAGCAATTACACCCTACGTTAAAACGTTACCGCTTCGAAGTATCAAGTATAGACTATATCTTTCTAATCACATTCTTTATCCGCATGGGTTGTACGTGATTAATTACCCCACTATTAAATACTAAGTTATTAAAAACTAAATAAAGGCACTACCAGTTTGACTAGATATACAAGAGTCTTTTCGTATAAACGATAAATGCACTATAAATAAATAATGTCATCGTTCTCGGAGGGCTTCATACACTTCATCACTCCTATTTTTAATCTGTGAACAAAATAAAAACAATTGGTTAGTTTTGCAATATGACATCAATAGTTTGCTTGCGGGATTTTTAAATAAAAGTAGAAATCTTATATTTTATAAAAAGTTATAAACAAAGGGAATGCAAAATACTGTTAAGAACAAAAGAAATATTATCTTGGATACTATTTACCTAACCTACTAATAAATAAATGGTAATGCGAAGTAACTTACCTAATATTTACTTCTGCTGCCACCATGAAATGACATCTAGTAGCTCGTCCTCATCCATAGGGCCGAGCTGTTGTTGTGTTGTGGTGACCTCGTACCGATCAGCTGAGTACGCCGACGATACCCCTGAGGAACATTCCGAAGGTGCAGGAGATTCAGGCTTCTCGGAGCAAGGAGATCCACTTCCATAGAAAAATCCATCATCCATATCCATTGAAGTCATCGCTTGTAATGAGTTTCTATTTGGAATATTTTCTCTATTTTCCTGATCACGTGTGATACCTAAAGCTGCATCACTTTCGTCCAACAATTGTTGTAGATATCTAATATATTCGACAACCATTCTCAGTGTGTCAACTTTGCTAAGTTTTTTTCCAGAGCCACGTCTAGCGCCACCTGATAAAGCAGCTACAACAGACGCAGGCAGGTGACGACGCAGTGCATTAAATCCATCATTCACTTGCTTGACACGGTTACGTTCTCGAGCATTACGCCTTGCAATCGATGCTGCCTGTGGTCCAGTGTAAGGATTCGTCTTAAAATGCACCTTTTTCCTGTACTGTAGATTCGGAGGCGTATCATGTGTAACGTAATTTTTTTCAGGAGCTGGTGCAATAGGTATATTTCTTTTTTCTACGGGCGTCTTCGTTAACGTAGTAGAGGGATATCCCGACGCGACGACAACGTAGTTCGTCTGACCTTGAACGAGTTGAATTTCTTGTAGCATTTTACGTGCGCGCGGCGCGACTGTTCACGACAGATAAAGAGCACAACCGGTCGGCGCGGCTATCGGAAAAGCACTGTGCGATAGGGAAGGCTTCGTGGGAGCTTTCGGTTGAAAAGGCGAGCGCAAGCGGCGGCGGTGAAGCTTCACGTACAAGTGAGCGGCCGGCGCACGCGCTCACGTTATATCACCTGCGCCGGCTGCAAAAAATATAAATTTTAAAATTCTCTTCCCCTATTATTTTCGATCATCCCTTCCCCTTATACGTGCGGGTCGGTACCTGGTGTAGTGGTTGGGGAGCGGCAGGAACGCGGGGAGAGTGGTTAACGCGTGCCCAGTTTTTTCTATTGACCACTGAACGATGTACTACATTATAGTTTAATTCTAAGTATCGATAAATTTATATACCTATTTATATGGCAAAGAATGTTCCATACTTCAATACTAACAAGTATTGAGAGATTATTGTCACATAATTATAATATCGATTTCTTTGAATTTAAATGAAATCAATCGTATTAAGAATTTACATCAGTAAGTATTATCTTGATCTCAGTGAGTGTTTGAGTATAAAGGTATACCTTATAAAAGTTGGAACCTGCTCGATATGACTCGTTATCAGTATTTATCGGTACCTTATCGATAAACATTGACATTTACGTTAATGAATCCGATTCTGGGAGTTGGTTTGGAGTGCTTAATATATAAATAACGTAATGAAATTATATTTATTGTGACATTATGCCTGACTACTCGCGACTTTGCTCAGTGATAGAATAAATTATGTTTTCCTAATTAATTTAAAATAGACATTTTAATATTTAAGCATTTATCTTTTTTTTTATCTTTTTTAAAAGACAACTCCTGCACTAGAGAAAAAGCTCTGTGTCGCGGGGGACTTTACAAACATACAATTAACGGACACAAATAACACCCAGATTCAGAACAATTCTTTGTGGGTCACACAAAGTTTTGTCCTGTGTGGGAATCGAACCCACAACCTCGTGCACAGCAGGCGCATACTGCGGCCACTGGAACACCGAGGCAGTCAAATTTATTTTAGTTTCCTTTTCAAGAACTTGATTCATTACTATAAATGAGAATCTGTGCAGAAGGAGAACGGATAAACCAGGATAAACCATAATCAATCACACTGTTCATTCAAAAACAATGATAGTTATAAACATGTTTTTAAGTGAAATTTCCACGTTTATCAAATTGATTGCATATATGGCTCAGTAGTTAAGATGGTGACCTTACCACTAGAGGGTTCAATCCTCACATGTGGCTAATATATATTCATTATGTGTATGTGATAGTTTTAAGTCTGGGATTTTTTTAGCCTAGGAATCATATTCTCGTAAAGTGATACAGGGGTTACTCCTTACGACAGGAAAAAGAAAAATAAAGATAATCCTATTTTCTATGTTAATAGCCAGGCATAATTAAGAATCTGGCTCGTCTTTTAAATATTTGAATCATACCTTGAGGTGAAAATTATAGCCTCTTAAAACACCTCACCTTTTCCCTATCAGACATACATAGCTTAACCACAAATTTATAGCATTAAAGATTACGTCTAGCATTCTCTAAACAACCATTAGATAATTTTGAATTCTTCAACAAAATTTTTCAACATTCGAATACACAATACATGATTTAAGTACATATTTCTTCTATTTAAAATATGTCAATACATTTCGTGTAATAGTCGCCGCCTTAGTGACAGCCAACGGTGTTTTCACCAGCCCATCATCAATTAAATCCAAAACATGCTATGGATTGCACTTTTCAAACTTTGTTTTATTCGTTGGGTCTTTGATCAAAGCCGGCTACCTTTAGTACGTGCGTGAATTGAATAACTCCCATACTGTTTAGCTTTACTAATTGAATCGATATGGTTGTTCCAATGCTAGGCATTTGTTTTCATTAGTTACATACCTTAGGCTGTATTAGTGGTTAATAGTAGTATTAGACTTTTTGTGAATCATTTTCTAATTTTCCCTCGTAAAATATTTCTGTCTCCAATCAAATGTGGTAGGTCCTAATTTTTATCGGATGACATTAATTCATTCTATCGATTTAGAAAAAACACGTGTATCTCAAAAGTGGTACCACATCGTAACACATACGATTTCAAGATACCTAATTGCATCTATGAAAAAAACCGTAAAGTGATGATGATGTGATTGACAGCTAGCTACTATATCACATTGCATCACGTTTTAAGCGAATCTATAAAACGCAGTGTGATGCTTGACACCTTGCAACTATTTTACGTTTATATCATCTATTCTGTCTACACTGACAATGGTTGTACTATCAACTGTAAAGGTTTATATCGATGCAAAAACTTGAAGTGTTAATGTTGATAGCTTGCAACTGTATAGTGTTTCGTTCGATGCAAAAAGTAGTAGTGTGTAAGGGATCTAATTTGATCAGCGGCATTCTTCATTGACCACACCATCACGTATGCCTGGTAAATATGTTTTTTTTATGGTCTTAAAAATACTTATCGGTGTATTAGATTTAAATTGACTATAGTAACAACCCATTTACTGGCTGACCAGTCATCTTGTGGGGTTGAACCCCGTGATTTGGTACCGGATATGACCTGCGGGGAGGTGCTAATGGGTTCAGTAAATAACCATTTTTTCCCTCTGTTATGATTATTATGAGTAATCGATGTATCGATGTTATTCCGTTAGGGTTCGTGGTATTAGAGGGTTAAATGAAAGACAATGGAATTAATGTAACCCCTACTGATATTCCTGATGCCGATATAATTTTAAACAAGCATGCGATATTTATGAAACTCATTTAGTTTTTGCTAAAGAATTATAATAATAACAAAAATCTTGTGTCTGCAACTTCACGCAAGACACAGTGTTTATTCCTGTGAATTAAAATTTAAAGAAAAAGAATCTCCAAAATGAAAATGACCTTTTATTACTAAGCATATCTGTAGCATTAAGAACTTAAGTAGACCTCTCAGAGCTACAGAACTGGTCAGATTTCACTGTGACACAGTCAAACTGACTAATAAATAATAAATATACCTTTAACAAAAGAAGAATATAGTTTTATTAGCGTTCAATAGTGTCGTTAAGGCGCTAACAATGAGCTTAAGTAAGATGTTAAAAGTCTTGTAACATGTCTAATAAGAATACGAGGATAATTTCAAGTCATTGTGTCGGAGTATTGTGAGGGTAGATACCCCATGTATCATCTCACCACCCACGAAACCTGTTCTGAATTAATATGAAGATTGTTATGAATTGCTGTTTAGTTACAATCTGTGGTCATTAGCTGTGTAATAGGTGATAGTCGAGTGGGTAAATAAGTGACTTGTATATGTGTCTTACATATTATATTTTGGAAGAAATTCTAATTGCATGACTGACCCATCACTGTGTGTCAATTTAGCTGAAATTTTTCGTAAAGTGAATGACAATATGCCTCTTATTATATGGGACGTAATGTAGCTTGCGAAACGTGGGTATTTATATCTTTGTCTACAGCTTTGGGGAAAAAGGCGTGATGTATGCTATGTTTATACCTGAAATATTACATTAGGTAAATAATTATGATTCCCAAAGATATTTCCATAGAGGTAAAACCACTTTCCTTGAATTTCCGTACGAAGGAACAAGCCGTTTATCGCGGGGACTTTACAAACATACAATTAACGGACACAAAGTACACCTAGTCTCAGAAAAATAGCTTTTCTATGTATGGATTACTTACTTACTTACATTATTATGTATGGATCAAACATATTTTTGTCCTCTGTGCAAAATGAACCCACAACAGGCCGCTCATTGGTAAATGGCGAGGTATCTACTGAACCAACGTATTTTGCTATAACATTTATCATATCACAATAATAATACTTGCCGGTTAATACCGGAAATTGTATGACAATAATGAATTATTTCGACAATTACTCGGTGCAAATAAAACAATTAGGTACATCGTGGGACATGAGGGTGACGCTCTTCGTGATGGGATGATTATGGGAAATGTGTCATCTGTACTATCGTGTTCCGCATCAGTAGTGTGGGATTGACATGTTATGTTGTAAACAAACAGACAACTTTTATTAGGAGCTGTTATGGAACAAGTTATCAAAATTTATATCATGAAAAGTAAATCATAAACGCACTGTGCGGTTTCAGAGGAATTTTCTCCCACGTACGATTAGGATGTGGAATGAGCTTCCTGCCGAGGTTTTCCCGAGAGACTATAGCATGGGGTTCTTCAAGAAAGGAGTTCTTCAAGAAAAGGCTTCTAAAGGGTCGGCAACGCGCGAGTGATACCTCCCATCCATGGTACCATGTTATTGCATTGTCACCGAAATTCCTGGTGTATACCAAATTTTAATTCAAATAACGACCTCGGAAAGTGATGACCTAACATACATTGTAAGTATGCAGCATTTTAAAAGAGTATATCAAATATCCACAGAGCTGTAGTTTGATTAGTTTAGTTAAGACATTTCATTTAATTTTTTAATTTGAACCAACCAGAATTTGGTACTTTACGTCCTGCTAGATAATATTTTGCTACTGCGTGTACATAGAATATTTTAAATGAATTACTCAATTTCAGAGTCCATTTTAGTCGCGTTTATACTGACGCAAAAATACTCGAAGAACCTCAAAAGAACCTTATTAAAATTGGACTATCCGTTTTACACTAAACTATATTTATACAAAATCTTATTTTAATAAATCCTACTAATATTATAAATCCGAAAGTTTGTGAGGTTGGATGTTACTCCTTCACGCATAAACGAAAACCTGTTTTACAGATACTTATGAAAAATAGCAGGGTATTTTTTTTTCTAATTTCGAGACACGTTAGAAAAGCATAGCCAAGCTAGTCTGTAATAATACTGAGAAATCTTTAACTATTATATAGGTAGTGACCCTAGAAACTTACCTCCTTTGTCGAGTGTATCTAATGATATAATCTAATGGATCCGAATCTCTCAAAATGTTGTCTATCATGCTGTTCATGCTCCATCAGAATTGAATAACGATTCAATAACAAGAGTAACTTACATTAGTAGCTTGTTCGTAGCTTCCAGTTAATAATTGAAGACTTCAGCCTCATCAATGCAATGTTTAAAAATTATCCCACTCTATAAATCATAGATGCAAAGCTAGCCGCCATCTATCACACAATAGAACTACCTGATTCGTACCCAATATCGTTTGATTAACGACTTGTTGAGTGACTCCTATTCATAGAATCAAAGGGTGATCGTATTAAGTATTAATAAAGGGAATGTTTTACATTTCACATGAAGCGTGGTGTTAACAATTGAAGAGTTCGGCATTCCACCAACAAGGTGTGATATATTGTGCCGATGAGTTGTGGTTTCCTTATATATTGGAGGTTTATTTGATCTAAATCAATTTTATATCCTTGTGGTCAAATAAGAAATGATATTCTATTCTAAATCAATGTGCATGAACAAGCTATAAGTATCAGGAGAGTCGATTGTGAGCCCATGCGTTACGAGGTGCAATTCTAAGCAACAATCAGGCAAGTCATTTCCTATATGATAAAAGATTATTCCGAAATTTTGCGTTGAAATCTGGTTTGTAAGCACTCCTTGAAATAAAACAAAAACGACTTCAAGCTGACTCTCACAAATTAGTCTTGTCAGCCCTGACTGGGCTACATACAGAATACTCACACAGTGGTAATTATTGCTCCTAGTGACATCCTTGCCAATTCCACTCACGATTTCGTATTTCGCTACTGGCCAATAAAAAAAGTAGGTACTTTTATCCATACAACATTTAAATAATGAAAAAAGAATACGCAGCAAATAAATAAGACGCTAAGGAAAGTTGCAAAAAACAAAAACAAACTAAAAGAAAGTACTTATTAATAGACATTGAAAAATGTATCCATGGGGGAATATACTTGTTTTACCACCTACACGTGCTAGGACAGATAACACACGTCCCTTGGACGACAACCGAAATGCAAATAGCATGTCTAGAAGCTTGTAAGACAGTGACACAGGGGCTATCGGAACATCGCATCGGTCTGCCTCGCCATCACACGCCACCTACAACTGACGTTTGATGTCGGCCACTCTGGCGTAGACGCATCCGACTTGCCGACAATCCGACACCGATTGTGACCAAGATACGATCCGGCTGTGATTCGATTTTGCATTGACCAATCGGATGCCGATTGATTGATATTCGAATTTCAAGATAAAGATTTGTGTAACAATGGTATTGTATGAAGGTAATCGATATTGCCGAAAAATGAAAAAGAAACTTGTTTTATGTATGCTTATATACTAGCTTTCGCACACGATTTTGCTTGTAAGGTATGACAATAAAAAGAAGACTATCTATAGTAGACAGCTGTGGAAATCCATGGGAAAGGCCTATGTCCAGCCGTGGACGTCTTTTGGCTAACAGATAGATATAGACCATATCTTATTTGTAACTCTTATTTATCTTTATTTTATTAATTAAGGGCATATAAAAATGTTTTTACTTATCCGTTTATTTTCTTAGTAATTCTATTTTGATAATGAGTAAACTTGTATCATTTAGTAGGCTGTATTTCACGTATATCTAACCCTTCGGACGTAAGCAGTGGTCAATAAATAAGGCTGGTTTAGGGAATCGTCTCATTTTCTAACAAACAAGGCTTGTCGAATTCGTTTATAGTTTTACGATACCTCGTTAGTTGCGGCGATAAGATGCCTCTAAATAGTTAATTAGTATTGTTTCTTTATGTCAGTTACTATTGTGTAATCTTTTTTACGGTCAGTTTTATTGATTTGAACGGAATACGCCCAAAAGATCGTCATCAGCCTTAGTGTTAACTGCTGACGAATGACCAACATAAATAAACGTTCGAATACTGATTGCCAATAAACAAACTCGATATACGTGTTTAATATTTTGTACCATTTAACACTCCACTGCAAAAGTAATGCCGCAAAAATTAAGAACCATAGAAATTGGGATATAATTTTGGTAGAAGTCTTAGATGATTTTATATACATATGTATATAAAATCATCTAAGACTTCTACAATCGGGCGACCTCAAGTATATACTTGAGGTTGCCTGTGATCACTCCTCCGTGTGCGCAATGTGCTTAAAAATGTGTGCTTGTGTTTTCTTCACGTTTTAATATTAATAATATACCTTATAGTTATGTTACGCACGTAAAGCCGTTTGTCCTATGCTTGATCTCTCTCCGGTTGTGTCGAATTGCCGTCGTATCAAACAATGAGACTTCATTTGCGCACACAATACAGCACAGGTGGAGATTGATCATAACTCGGTTAGGAAGACATTATTATTATCGCTTTCATCCCGTATACTCTAGAAAATTGAACTTTATGACATTTAGATTTTCTTCGTCGTTCTTTTTCAGTCATATTTTATTGATCTATTATCAGTATGTTATAGCACGATGCATCTATACATATAACGTACCGTAGAAGTGCTATTCGGGTATAAAATCTGTCGCCGGAAGTCAAGATCAAACAATAAATCAATCAATCAGTTTTTTTAAGAGGCTGGATATATAGACCTCTCTCAATTTGCGCCACAATATCCAGTGTTTCGCTTTCCGCATTAAGTCTATCTTAGCAGTATGTCAAAGTCCAATCATTGTGAGCGAATTGTCAATCTTTACGCAAAAAATTGGATGGTACTCAGCAGCTTAATTGGGTTCAAAAACCGTTTCAGTTCCTTTAATTAAAAAAATGGTTTTTTTATCAGTATTTTTACTTTGATCGATAATCACTTTCTTAGTGCGGCTTTGTACAGCGACACCTGTTTCAAAACCAATATGGCAATTTCTACAGAATTATTGTTACTATTTCTATGTTATAAATTAGTTTATGAATATTAACAATATTATACTTGCATATTGTAATCATTGGACATATCTGATTAAATGTCATTAATTTAACAAAAGTTGCTTAATTAACTAAATCTAGTGCTACTTCTAACATAGCGAAAGGACATTTAGAAATTCTGTATTAATTTCCTTAAAGGCTTGAATTACTTGAAAAGTTCTTCCAAAGAATGTATGGGTAAATCCTTTTTGATTATTTAATGGATGGGTTACATTCACTGTTACTAAAACTGTATTTATCTTGGAAACAAATGCCGCAGATAAAACATAAACCCTACCTTATGATAAGCAATTAAATGTAGTCAATGTTCATCCAAACTCAAATCTTGAATTGGAACATGAAACTCATATTAGTTCGGTCAGCAATTTCTAACTTAGTTATATTATACATATTTGACAAAATATCAGTAAGTATAAAATAATAAAAAAATATAAGTACGAAAATAATACATCGCTGGTTAAACAAGAAGTGTTGTTATATTGATCACTGAAAGTGTCCTGTTTTGAAGGAGGCGCTTTCAGCTGCGTGCGGAAATGTGGGTACTTCAATAAATACAGACGCAAACGATTCTTACTTTTTTAAAATAACAAATTTTAATATATTAATCAGCAAGTACACATGCACCTGATCGCAACAAACCTGTTAATCTGATACCATAAGCAGAAATATTGATGGTAACAAAATTTCTCGTTAAACGTTTCGTGGAGTACCGTTGTGGGGCGCGTGGCTGGCGTGCGCCTGCGCCCGCCCGAGCCGGGCCTCGTTTAAGCCATACCTTAATTACGCCGAGGCGTTATCGAGTAAGAATGCGCACACGCGACATTGGTATTAATTTTAATGAAAGAAGTGTGCGCATGGACAGCACCTGCCTGCGCGTCCAGTCGTTGGCTTACTGAAAACTACGCGACAGAAGTACCATGAAGACGGTGTTAGAATTACATTTATTTTTCTTTGTTATTTTGTCAAGTTGTTCTTATTACAGAAAGTTTACTATATTTATAATAAATA
Organism: Trisateles emortualis; assembly: GCA_947095525.1. Lineage (NCBI taxonomy): Eukaryota > Metazoa > Arthropoda > Insecta > Lepidoptera > Erebidae > Trisateles > Trisateles emortualis. Next base: position 6,430,664 of record OX352736.1, on the reverse strand, counting down.
GTAAAATATTTACGTATATTTGATATTTAACATACCTAATAATTCCTTTACAGAAGACCATTCGCTCTAAAATGCTGTAAGCGATAATAAAAATAAATCTTAATTCATTTCGTCTTTAAAAATACTATCCAGTCCCGCTCGAGGCTGAGTGTCGCGGAGGACTTAAGAAACATAATATACTTAAGAAACTGGTCGGATGTTGTTTGTCACCGGAGTAGTAAGAAATAAGAACGGAGATATTACTGTTAAATATAATCAATAAAATGTAGCTTACATTATCATTATTATACCTAAAATATTCAATATCAATATTATTAAGTCACAAAATGTTTAACATAAAGACGTCTCTACACACGTCCTTTCCATAATTATATCAGAAAAATGTAAGGTACCCTTAGAACGAACTAAGCCTTTTAAGTAAAGAGTTACAGTCGATTTTTCTTTAACAGGATTTTTACAGGTGAGTGGTTTGAAGATATAATTAATACTGATATAAAATTTGTAGACATTATATTGGTATACCAACAATATATTTTTATTTATTTTACCTGATTTACATAATAAACATGGTATCATGTCTTTATTCCTGTAGGGGTAGGCAGAGATGTATGACACCCATGTTTCATCAACTATGTATGTGGTAATAGGGGAGAATATAGCCGTTTATATTGCGATAAACCATTTTAGTATTGATAAGCTATATAATTATAACAAAAAAAACCGACTTCAATATGGCAAGTTGTAGAATTTTGGCCCCTAGAAACCCTAGAATTCCAAGAACTGTAATCTTACTTTCCTCGCTCAGTGTTTTTTAATCTGATTATTTACCATGAAAGTGCATCTTATACCCATTCAAATAAGCCCAAACACGGCTAGACTACGTTGTATAATTATGGAGTTCCGTTGCCTACCTTCTGGCTTCATCATCAGTTCAGTTCAATTGTACAATTTTCATTTTCTACATTGCGTTTGCTTAGAAATAATCGTAACCTAAATCGAGACTTATCTAATCCGCATCTGTGAAATACTTATCGTTGAGAAGTTCAGGTGGCCACCTGTGGTCTTCTTCATCAGTTTCATTTCACCAAAATACACTTTCTGAATGCAAATGTTTGATTTGTTGTAAAAAATATTGAAATTGCTATATGTATGCCTATAATTTTTTAGGGAATTCCCTAAATTCCTCATGGATCCCATCATCTGAAATTTGATTTTATAAAAAAATTGAACAAAACTGAACCGTCTTCCTTCCTACCGGAAGACGATGCATTCCAGAACCTGTTTAAAATTTAAATTAACCAAAATTAGTAATTATATTATTACTTTCAGACCTAACACAATTTAAATAAATAAAAGATTGCCTATGTGCTATTTTAGACTATAACCCTATATAGACTATAATCTCTGTACCAAATTTCAGCCAGATCCGTTTAGCTATATGGGCATGATTTAGTAACAAATATCCATTCATCCATCCAAACTTTCGCACTTAAAATATAAGTATAGATTAGTAGGGATAATAATAAACCAACGCACAGGCTTCCTCTCCTCTGTTAAGAGAGCTTATGCAGATAGTAATACTTTATAACTAGCTTTATAAATTCTAATAAATTACCTAAATAATTACGCATTCATAATATACTACATATATCAAATCACAAATAAAAACTATGACTGAACAGTGAATCGTGTAAATTGTCCAAGCGCAGGTGGTGTAATACATCTGCGCAGCTCCTTACTAGTGAAAGCTTCTACTACTACAATTCCATTATAACTTAGAAATCCAGTAAATCAATCACTTTTATATAATATTTAATTACTATCTTCGATCTAACATATAAACTACTATACGACAAAACATAATAAAAGTAATTTAATACTAGTTGTTGTCCGCGGCTTTACCCGCTTGCATCGCGATAAGTAGTAGCCTATGTCCTTTCCCATGATATAATCCTTTTTCTTGCCAAATTTTATTCAAATCTCTTAAGCCATTTAGAAGTAAAAGGTTAATAAACGTAGAGTTATTTTCGCATTTATAATATTACTTGCTGTTGGCCGCGTTGGATGTCGGTTATTGCGGTTAAAAGTACCCTATGTTTATCTTCAGGATATCATCTATCTCCTTGCCAAATTTCAACAAGATCTGTTAAGCCGTTTTGTCGTGAAAGCGTAACAAACAAACATAATTTTAGTATAGTTTACTTTATATAATTACTATCTTCGATCTAACAAACAAAATTACTACAGTATATAGCGAAAAACATAATAAAAGAAATTATAATTGATATTCTTGCGCACGCGCTTATTTCATAAATAATGTTATAGAGATAATATCTGTCATAGTTACGAAGTTGATAGTCTACGTCTAATGGCTCCTTTAATCTTTGCAGAAGCTTATGTCGTTGATTAGGCTGTCTACTCCCGATACGCTTATCATCGTCGATACTTTTTTTAGTTATTGATCATAGATCATTATAAAGAACAGATTGCACGTGTAGTTTAATGGTTAAGGTGGTTACCACGCAAAGTCCTGTAGGTTTGCTATTGATATGAGACAAAATAAAATATTTGAGACAATTGTTTCGTGTAGAGAAAATATTAATAATATTTATTTGCTCCAAACTAGACATACCGTGTACTATGAAAAAAATAATAGATAAATACTTATATGTATATTTTTAAATAAATTATAATAGACACAGAACAAAGAATTGTGCTTATGACACAAACATTTTTAGTACATGGGAATCGAACCCGGAGCCGATTAGCCAGACGACGTCTTTGGCTAAACAGTACCGAACCTTTAGATAATCAAGTCAGTATGTTCAGTCTAGATATTCGTTATTTTAAGAAATCCTGAGAAACATGGAGGAACTGCTACTAAAAATGATCTTCAAATTGTTACCTGTAATGACAATAATTATGAGGGTTCGTCAATTCAAAACATAGCAATCTGCCTGTATCTCATTTGAAACACGAAACACGCGCCCGCGAGTTGTTAAGTGTATGCGACAGGTTAATTTCAAGAATAAATTGAACCTCGGTGCGATCGACTGCTTTTATGGGACTACGGCGTGTTTATGCGAAAGGGAACCATAATAGAGGCTTAGTGAGTCCTGGAGACACAGCTGCCCATTGGGCGGGGACAACGGTTTCCAGCGAGCAGTTTTGAATTTTTAGTACTTACATTTCTGCGTAATGTGAAACTTACTTATAATTTAATATCTGCATACGTAATTTTTAAATTCTTCACTTTAAATTGTATTTTAGTTTGCGATAGACTCGGATGACATAAATAATTCAGTAGTTCATAAATGATCATTTTCTGTAATTTGATTGCGATTTATATTTCATCGTTTTAACCTGATCCATATTTATTGTCTATTTTTAGAGTTTGACAGCGTAGTGAGAAGTATTTATAAAGCATTTTTTATTGATTATTATAAGCTATATCATTATGTGCGTAATGGCGGGGCTGTAGTAACGGTTGCACTCAGATGTTGATACACGTCCTAATTTTACTTGTAATGTGCTAAGACTTTGTGGTAAACAAACATTCGGCCGCCTGTTGGTAAGCAGTTACTTAGGCCTATGGACGCTTCAAATACCAAAAGCATTTTCTGGGTGTTTTCAACCCTACATCATGTAATAGTAGAATTTTTTATTATGGATAAGGAAAACTTATTATAAAAACAGTTTTCCTTAAATGAGCACTGGATATATACACTCAGGCGCAGAAACATAATAACACCACTGTGTGTATTAATTTGTATGGATCATGTAAGCTGGAGGTCTTGTTCATATAATGCCCCAGGTAGGGCATAATACAAGCGAAAAATGGGGCAGAGTACCATATGGAGAGGTTTCTAGTCTTTATGTTATAAAAAAATATATATTAATATCTAAGATAGCAAAAATGTAATAACATTTGTTTTAATAAAAATTGCATGATAAAAGCTTGTAGTAAAAACTTATTAAAACTCTTATCAGTGGATCATGTAAATATTGTTGTACGAAGAGTTCTCTCGATGTTTCGACTAAATGTAAGACCCACCAAGACAAAACGATGACCATAAATATTTTAAAAGTACTACACAGACTACGATTACCGTAAAACTTAGCGGCAGATCCAATCCAGATAACATGACAAAAGTTTCAACATGTGAACTAACTAACTTATCAATATACTTGTAAAAACAACCTTTCTTTCTTAATTGAACCTTATTTTAATACCGCTAAGTGTTATCGTTGAAGAAGCAGGTCAATTTGTGAACGTTTTGTTAAATTTGTGTGGTGTAAAGAAGTAGGTTCGATACGGATCTCGACTCACGCTGTTAAACGTAGACACATGAACATGGCTGTAACTACTGCTTTTATTAAAAGTCTTTCTTTTGTTCCAACTATCCATTATTGGTTGTACTTTTAATTCATGACTATAGAACGACTTGGAAAGATTTTTGAAATACATTTTTAAATACGTACATCTTGTCTTTGTTTCAATGGTTTCACGGTTGGTTCAATGGCTTAAGTGGTTACCTCGCCATTTACCATTGCGTGGTATGTGGTAAGTTTGATCCCCATACGGAAAAAAAAAGTGTAATCCATAGTGGTTGTCCCAAATCTGAGAGTACTAATGGTCCATTAATTGTATGTTTGTAAAGTTTCCCGCGATACAGGGCTTGTACACTAGTGCGGGAGTAGTCTTTAAAAAAAAAATTATCATCATAAATGTTTAAACATAAAAGTGCCTGGGTTACCTTTGGCGTATTATCGTCATCGTCTCAGCCGAAGACGTCCTATGTTGAACATAGACCTATAGGTTAATATTCTTGGAAGATTAGTATTGCATGTATTATATTTGTTTTGAGCAAAACAAACATACCTGTCAACTAATATGACGTCACGGGATTATGACGTCATAAACCAGGAGTATTGTCTTTATCTATAGATCAATATAAAAGTACTTAATTGTAACTTTTTACTTTTTCAAGAAAGTTTGTTTTCACTGTTCGACATAATTTTGTTTTTAATAGAAAAAAATACCCTAATTTGTGATATCATACAAAAGACTTCAACGCTTCACGTTGACATGGATTAAACACATCTGGGTTCCAAAATAATAATAATTTTGGCTGCACGTATAGCTTACATCTGAGATGGTATGGTTACTAGGCACCTCACCGTTTCCTACTGCACAGCGTGTTGTGGATTCAATCCGCAGGGATAAAATTGATTTTAAATTAGTGTGATATACAATATTCAGTTTTGTTCTTCGAGTCCGTAATTTAATTACTGTAAAATTTTTCGTAATATAAAAAAAACTGTTTGAAATTCATTTTATGTTTTAATTAATTTTATTAATGGTTTAATTACAAGATTAACATAATACATAAAACCCAAGATGTGCCGTCAGCGTGTCAAAACCGTCCGCATAAAATACGTGCACTATTTGAAATACTTACGTACACTACAAATTCCGATGCTTATTTAAGAAAGCACTTTTAATTAAACATTTTCCTATTCCAGAGATACTCCATGACAAAATCCAGGTGTTAAAAATTAATGGATAAGCAACACGCGAGTGATGCCCCAGGTATTACAAACGTTCATAAGCTTCTTCTTATCGTTTGGTTAGTTAGCCCATATTAGGCCTCTGTCGTGATCTACCGACTACTACGACTGTTAGCAGCCGGGACCGACTTTTAACGTTCAAAGCACGGACACGCTCATATGAAATACCACTATGCGGTCACCCATCTATAGGGTTATCGCGCCCTTGGTAGCTTAACCTGCTGAACATTTACCGAACAGTGAGTGCACCTGGCTATGAGCTCATAAGCTGACAGTTATTGTCACTGCTAACCATTAGGAGGGCAGTATGTTTGTTTGATACCTAAGTAGTATAAAATATATACATATTTATATATATACGATACGAGTAAATCTCTTCATATCCGAAAAATATGCGCGTACGCACAGTGTCGGGCGCCAAGCCAACTTACTTATAAATTTTAAAATTAGTAACCCATGAATGTAATTGTTTACATAAACTTGCAGGTGATGTCCAAGGTTCTTTTGTTTATTTACAATCACTGATATATATCTCTTTTGAGCGTGAAGTAAATTCTTATCAATATCCTTCTTTACACCACACTAGTATTACAATTAGCATTTTTATAAATAAATAAGTATGATGTTTTAATATTCATAAGTTTGCATGCTACCCTTTTTGAAAAAGGTTGTGATTATCTGGCGAATAAAAAGAGTGACTTTTTTTTAAGTCAACTCCTGCACTAGAGACCAAGCTCTGTGTCGCGGAGGATTTTACAAACATACAATTAACGGACACAAATTACACCCAGAATCAGAACAACTCTTTGTAGGTCACACAAAGTTTTGTCCTGTGTAGGAATCGAACCCACAACCTCATGCACAGTAGGCGGTATGCTGCGGCCACTGAACCACCAAGGTAGTCATCTTGAATCTTCGTCAAAGAGTTGATACTTATTTTTGACGATATCATTTTAACTTAAAAAGAAGTCAAATACTTACTGAAGTCAGTAAGCACAGCATAAGCAATACAATAATAAGAACCTAACTATATCAAATAAAAAATCCATACGGCACAACCCAGCCATCTTTATCTAGATTCGACTTATAAAATTAAATGGCTCAATCAGAGCTCCGGGCTAAAGCAAACACGGCTTATCTTTATGTTAGTGCAGTACCGAAGCAATTGAAAACGCCAAATGATAGCAACTAACAACTGTATTAAAGTTTATTGGCGTTTGAGTTCAAGAAGCAACATTAAGTTACGGTTTGCCTTCTGGTTTAAATTAAACTATGGATTGATATGGTTTTTATTTTATATATTTACGATATGTTCGGTGTAACCCTGGTATAGAAAGTCTTTTTTTTTGTAAGAATAAACCCAAATGAGCATTTGTAAAAACAATATTCCCACCAAAAACATTTTCATGTAAAGTAACTCCAAGACAAGTATATATTGCTTGCAATGTAAAAAAGTTATCAGATCTCATGGAGAACCAAGCTCCTAACTCTACACGACCTAACACTCTCTATAAAAACAACAATAGTGTGTGTATTTGGCTATGGCTTTTTGCAAGATTGCGGAAAACTTTAAGGGTTTATTGACTTAATATGGTTTAACTAAAGTGAAGTGAAGTATTGCCAATTGTCACACCTTTCATGAATCGGGGTACGCAGAGACTATGGAAAATTGATCCGATACAAATATACGTCTTTTGCTTCCTGTACATTCATCTGCAAATTGACCGATACACATAAATAATAAACATGAAAACATTTTGTAAAGTATTGATACATACCTACATTGCGTGCTGAATTTAAGTTATTAGTTCCTTTCCACACACGCAGCCGCATCAGTTTATAGATAACGAAAACACATGTTATTTTAATTACTTATATGTATTTTCATCAATTTAAATACGAACTGTCTCCATATCTCAGTGGTAGCTCAGATGAAAAAAAAGATTAGTTAAAACATAATTTGCTATCGAATCAGAAATGAAAGAGATAACCGAAGAAGAGTAACCTAATGGGCACGGCGCATAGCTTTTATAACAATTGGCTGAGAAAATGCTGTTAGGTTTCACTATCAACAAATCCTGGGTATCAATCTAAATCTAATAATAATCAAAATCGGAATTATGGGATATATGTCAATAGTTTTGCTCCTTGATCAAGGCCTTTTTTTTTCTTAAATATAATGGTTTATTCTCCTCTCCAAACCTCTTCGAAAGAAAACAATTCATGATATTATTTAATGCAAAATTAAAATAACAAATAATTAAAATCGACCGGCTAAAACAATGAACACGCGAACTCAAACGCTTTAGGTCTCGATACATCTTCACGCAACGAAAATAATATAAATCAGGGCATATACACTTGGCCGGCCCCTCGTGAGCTTTGAACGGATACAATCATTTGAACGAACAAAAACAATTAGCTCACTTGCCCTTACCATTACGTAGATGGGCGATAACGTTACTGAGCTAGTGTAAATAGAATTAACAATAAAATCTTGATCTTGATTGTTTTAATTTTCAAAAAAAAAATTCGCAAGTCTTCAGGCCACTCTCAATGTAGAGTTTTAGCAGTTTACTGAAAGAATATAAATAATCACTGGCCCCGAACTGTGAACTCGCGACCGATTGGACTCATGTCGGAACTTAAAAAAGATACTTGAGTTATCGTCGTATCTACTAACATTTATACATACATATGTACATATAATTGCAAGATTGTTTCAGTAGACTCGGAGAACTTCGCACGCTCGTTTAATAATTTGGTTATCAATTACTCGAAATGCCCGGTGCAATAGTAACTTGTACGACTACCGCACAGATATCCTCCGGTCGCGGTCGTGTGGAAAAAAAGCTGTGTTAACTTGAGTATGGAATAACGTAGGACCTGCCATAGCTGGCAAAACGAAGCTGCCATCTCTATTTACTATTTTGAGGAAATAAACTTGATACTAAGTATGTTATGTTAAAATCAACTTAACAACGAACTCGTAATCTAAATCGTAAATGAAGAACGCCTAATGATCGTATATGAACTAAACCAGTCCTGCCGTTGGCTAAGGTAAATGATAACTATAAAACAAACTTATGTATCACCGTGGGATTGAATTGCGAATTTTGATATCTCAATCTGAGCAGGGTCAGAGATACCGCGGTCACGACACCCTTCGGTGGTCACGAGCAGCGTATCGCTTGAGCTTATTAATTATTATCAGACGAGCGAATTAAATACTCTAAAGGATGTTAATATGCGGTATTCATAGTCAGGTATACACTACCACCTTACTAGTAAAATCTAAATTATATAACTTGATTATGACTTTAAGTAGCAAACATGCATGAGTTTGCCAACTTGATGTTAAGCAGTTACCATGCATATGGACTTTTGCAATACCAAGAACATCATATTTGTGTTACCGATATACTTGTATGTTAAACCGACTTCTTCGTCGTTTTACATGACGCATAGTGTGAAACACCGAAATCCAAAAATGTAATTCGTCGATTCATACCAATGGTGTAAGGCTACCAATAAAAAAAGGCGTTCAAAACGATGAAATACCCGATTGAAATAGTCTTTTAAACCTATAAAATGAGGGAGTTCATCCTCTCAGAACCTTACTTGAATGACTTTAGCATGAGTTCTTTTAAAAAGAATCTCTTTTTAAGAGTGGTAGGGTACCATACGAGTGATCAAGCCCGACTGAGAAAAAACTTTTACAGAAGACCACAGCCAAATAACAACACACAGCGGTGTAGTTGTGTTCCTGTATGTGAGTACAGGTATTCAGACTTCATTTACGGATGCATTTTGAAAGAAAAGATTTCCTATCCCAGGGATACTCCATCTAAAAGCCCTGGTATAAAAAATGAGTCACCAACACGTAAGTGATACCTCTGGTATTGCAAGCGTCGTCGTTAATAAATGGTGATACCTTGTTTGCTTTTATAGTACCATTAAATATAGAACCTACAAGTCAGACTATTAATACGACCACTCATATGAACAGGGCAAAAGGTCTCGACCAATGGGCCGCCGAAATTAAATACAGGACACAGTCGCTCAAGGCTCGGATGCGATAAATTTATATTATAAGTGATTTCAGGCTTTAGTAGTGTGCACGAAGGTGAGATAAAACACTTTTGTGATTCGATAAGAACACCATTCATCAATGACTGTGTTATTTTCTTTATTGTTTTTTGACAAAACATAACTTAACTGTATGTATATATGTACCCACTCTTTGCCAGCGAGCCCTGTATTGCGGGGGTCTTTACAAGTGATATATAACTATTGATAATAACAGTTTTATAGTTTAACAAAAACCTAATCAATTTATTTTTGATGGAATACACCACACAAATCGTGAAAATTGATTGAGCAAAAGTGTTCATTGGGTCAAGCAGGAAACAAAGTTATGACAAAGCTGACGTAACATATCTTAACTATTTATTATCTTCTAGGCTTTATTTCTAGAGGCATAAAGTTCAATATTTCTAATAACCCTTTTGATTTCGGAGTGAAGTAGATTATTCTGTGTGACCGAGTTTATTTTTTATTAGAATCAAATCTGCGTCGCCGGCGCCATAGGAATTGTAAGAAAAAAACAAATAAAAATAGGTTAGAACTAATGAGTGTGTAATCGCGTTAGTCTCGAGGGTGGCTCTCGGCCGGCGGTCCACCCTTACCTGGAAGGGTAGATCCATCATTACTACTGCGGTATTAATCAAAGAATTTTAGATCATTAAACCTAAGCCTAAAATAGCTCTAATTGACGAAATCACTACAGTGGTGCTAAGCTATATGTATATTGTATGATATTGTTATATAGAGACGTATCTTTTTCCCGAAGGGGTAGGAAAAGGTGTGACGTTTCATTACCTATTACGTATACTGGATACAATTTAAGACTTAGAATTAATACTGAGCAATCTATGTCCAGCAGTGGACTGCGATAGGCTGATTGATTGATTGATTGAATCTTTGACGGAACATCCAGTATTGAAACCCAGAACCTCTGCGTGGCAGTCTATCGTACTAATACATGTTTGCACTTTTGAGACAGTAATTTTTTGATTGACGTGATTTGGTGTACATTTATCTGTTTTTTTACTACTTAGGTGGCAAACAAGCATACGGCCCGCCTGATGTTAAGCAGTTACCGTAGCCTATGGACGCTTTCAATAACAAAAGTATCATTTGCGTGTTGCATCACACATTATCATACATTTAAATTGGTTCCTGATTTATGCCCAAATATAGCTGGTATTTTATGCTGACTCAACATAATATAACTTATAAATACCCGGTTATATTATTGTGTATTCACTAATATGTTACTACTATCCTTTTCCTCCTCCTTTTCGATATACCATCGACAAAAATCGGATAGGGTCGGTAAGGGTCCGTGATATTTGCTTTTGTAATAGACCGATTATTATCAACTGTATATATTCTAAAGAGAAGTTTTAGTTTAAGGGTGTAGAATCATTCATTATTAGATGATGCAAAAAAGGCAAGAGATATACATAGTTACTTTCACATTAATAATATTAGTAGAGATAGCACAGATTTGTCATTAAAATTTCACTTCTTATTTCATACTGAATAAAATAAATACACACCTCATTGCAGTTACAATAAAAAACAGCGGCTCTGCGTAATTAACACACATTTTTGACAGCTGAACTCACTGCAGTCTTTTACCATAAAGATGTATCCTGAGGCATAAAAGTATTAACCCATGTTTTATGTAAATAGGTCAGGGAGAAAGTCTTTTCACATTTTGTGTGTACAAAGTTGTAATCAAATCTCATTGGTATAGTTTAGTACCTGGCTGATTATGAAATCAAAAAAGTTACATTTAAAAAAAGAATCGGTGGAAGTAAAATTTGTTTCCCTCCATTTTTCAATTGTTTTTCTGCCTATGAAATTTAGTGCTTCTGATAAAGGAATTTAATATAATAATATATAAATTTAATAATAACATTTATTTTTTTTAATATAAGAAAAGAAAAATATAATTCATCCATACGTTTAAATGTGTTTAAAAATTCAAACGAACTTTCCTCCCGACCTAATCCAATAATACGACGGACTGCTCACTGACTCCGTGCTGAGCGTGATTCATCACTCACCCCTGAATATGGTAAGTCGATAAATTACTATTATAGATCAGATGTTCGTATGCAATGTATGGGTTGTGTACCTACAATAAAATTTTCCCCTAATGTAAATAAAATTTCACCCTTTTATGTGCCACTAAAGTCGCCAACAGATTTTGCATTTTATCGTTTCACACTTTATAAGTGTGATTGTCGACAATGACTAACTTTATCAAAGTTCTCGCCTATATTAAATTCTTAATTTCAAATTAATATTTTTGAAATTTTATTAATTAATTAATTATTTTTCTATATTTTTTATAATTCTACGCTAGGACTGTGGGTCACAAAACTATTTTTGATGAATTTCACTTTTACAAAATCTGCTATCGTTATCTGCTATTTGTCTAATAATCAGCTATGTTTGATACACTGTATACATAAGTATAATGTAAACAAGGAAGTGGTTAACAGTAGGCGGTCGTGTGCCATTAATCGATGTGTAGGGGGTTAGTAACAATGAGCACATTGAGATCAGTTCATTGGCAACACCTTCGACGCCGTCCACCCACGCAACTCAGATAACAAGTGATACATCTGCCTGTTTGACAGAATAATAACTATAAAGGAGCGTTAGCATGCAAAATTCAAGCGAGAAACTTTTTTGCGGTTTGCGTTTACGCAAATGGGACACGTTGAAGTGACGGATATGTACTTCCATGGTTCAAGGTCAATACATAACATGAACAATATACCATTGTAGTATCTATAAGCTACTTAAATGATTTAGAACAACGTGAATAAGAACTAAAAACAAAATGGTGATCAAGTAAATTCTTTATTTACAAGATATTTTTTTAATAGAATTTAGATAAATATTCTTATTAAAATTATTAATATTGTATACATAATGATTTTCTAATTAAAATATTTAAAAATAAATACTATATTTGCAGTTCATCTGCAACACGAACTTACAATTAGTGTAATCTTATGTCCAATTTTGAAGATAAATAATGTAATATAATTTCAAACCTCACACAGTGTATAATGAACTAATCGTTCTATATTTTAATTGTTAACCAATAGTTACTAGCCATTGAACTAGATAATTATAAACAAATTTTCAAGTGATCACATTTTACGAGGAAATCTTTAGTTTTATTGTACCACTTAGTTAGATATAACCCTTAAATTGTTTGTTTAGAGGAAACTTATAAGTGGCGTGGCCATTCAAAGGGTTCCGGTGTCATTACAGCCATTAGACTCACTCACCGCAATTACTAGAGAAGGTTTTCAATTTACTTTATTATTTATTTATTTATGCGCTATCTTAAATTGATGAGCGATGGTTTATAGAAAGAACGATGAAATATGTGGAGTGGATAGATATATGGTAAACTATCAAATATCTAAAGATAATACATAAAAAAATGACAATCTATATTACATTTTATTCTAAAAGATTTTTTGTTTTCACTGCAGGGAAATGAGAACACTAAAAAGTGTAATGATATCGTAACCTTAAGTTATATTCAAAATAACTATTCTGAACTGATACATATTTTATGTATTGTTAAAGGGTCTTTGTTCTTTAATGTATATTGTATCTTTTATCATAAATAAAATAATGTATGTACTTAACAGAATATAATAAAGTGAATTATTATATAGACAACTATAATATTTCACATCTATTCACAATTCCATATGAACCGATTTGCAATCTCTGACTTGACTTTGCACAACATTCTTTCAATGACCCAAAAAATAATTTCTTTAATTAAATCTCTCTCTTATTTTTACTACAGTTGTACAAGTTGATGTTTCTAAGCCTTTCTATATTCTCGTTGAAAGAAATAATTCTGGAGCCTATCTGCCTACTATGATTAAAAGCATTATGTTTATAGTCCCGAATTGCTCCAGCATTAAATGGATCTAATGGGAAGCGTTTATCTTAATTTTAGTCTCCCACGAAACATTTGACGCGACCTTAATAGCTTATACTTGCCATAGTTTATAATATTTGACAAAAAAGGTGTTTCATAAACTTCGAAAGGTTTATACTTTAATGATGGCCGCTATGGTGAAGGCGTTTTTGGTTAATTTTAATGTTCTAGGGTCAAACTTCGCATATTTTCGATTAGCAAGAAGTAAGATTAAGCTTCTGGCACGAGAAAAAAAATGTTAAAAACAAACAAAACATAACAAATAGCCTCCATGTTTTCATATTCCTTCTAAATTAAATTTAGGCGTGATTAACTCACTCGAGGCGTTTTCTCTGTTCATCAATCAAAATGTGGTCACGAAGAGTGGAAGCAACATTTACTTCCTAAGGCTCATCTCTTTCACGCTCTACGCATTGTTTATAGATTAGAGGGGGACAAAATATGCTTGATTAGACAGTACGCAATTATGATTTGGAGAGTTCACACGGATGCCTCGGGTGCGGTCAGACGGCTGACTACAGAAGCCTGCGGTAATCAATTTTATACACAAACGGCGGTTATTAATTGATTTTTTCTCTCTAATGACTAAAAATAACATCTGCCAAATCAACAGGACCGGTCGTTAACGAACGTGCCAAAATTTTATTTTCTCCTGTCTTCAATCTCACAGATAACTTGTAAGGTACACATGTTTCAAGTTTTAAGAAACCGAAATTTGTATGAAGTGTTGATAGGAATCGATGATGAAGCCGAACAAGTCAGATACGTGGCAGAGTTTTTTTCAATAGTTAATAAAAAAAAATTTTTTTGCATCCTCGTATAATTACATATTTAGCGCTAGATAGTCTAAATCAACTGTTAATGTTGGTTACTTAATTTACAATGCACTCTGATTGCTAAGTCAGTGATCATAGATGCAACGTCCAAGACATTTTTTTGTGTAATGATACTTTGTTATGTATCTGGGTGTAATTCATTTATAATAATTATGTACATATTTAGTAATATTATAATGTTCATCGATCTGGTTACCATAGTTACAGCTCTCTGCTTTTATAACTATTTTCAGTGTGCTAAAATAGTAAATTAGTATGGAGTAAAACTTTTCATTTAATCGTTTTTATATTTACTACAAATAAACTGTCCCACATAGACTAATTCACGAAATAATATACGCAGGGGTGAACAAAAAAGACAAATATTGGCATTATCAGATTACCATCACTATCACAGTAGGATAGAGCTCTCGTTCGGAAACAAACCGCTATAAATTTTATCACACACGTTCCGAAACCGCGTGCAGTCTTATTTATGAGCTAAGGTAAGAGTTTGATAAATATTCGCCCTGGGTGTTTAACTATATCCAATTAGATTAATCTACAAAATGTTACGAATATGATTTAATGTTTCTTTTTTGTTTAATCTAATTACCATACTATTTCAACATACGACTGGGGTGAATAGGAACAAATAGATGATTATAATATAGTATATTTAACGTATCAACGCGATACATTAATGGCATCAACAATAGTGAATTATCAGGTGATTGTCAAAAACACGAATTTGTCTTTATTATTTAGCAAAATCTCTTTTTAATTACACCTACTAGCTGACCTATGACTAACTGTGATTTTTAAATTTATTTTCCCTAAAAACCTAATTTGAAATACGAACGTTTAAAAATATCATATTGGTTTAAATGTTATGGAGTGATACCCTTAGAATAGAATAGAACATTATTTGTATAAAACTTTAGTACAAAGCAGTTAGAACAAAACTTAACTTAATTTTTATTTATGAAGATAAGACACATTAAATCCGAGCACAATCATGTTGCCGACATTTTACAATACATTTTGGTGACATTACAGCTACAGAGCACCATCGCTTAAATTCGATGTATTCCGTTAAATCTACATATCGTTCGAGTGATTGAACTAAACAATTGAGATTACAATTGGATATGCAAACAGATTGGATATTATTCGATGTTACATGCGATACTTACTGTGTTTCGTCAGGGATGCATTTCCTTAAATCAAACCGCTTTGGAGTCGAGACGATCCCGTTTTGCATCCGTTCGTACATCAAGATTGCTATCGAAGATTTACAAGAGCCGTCTTCGATGGGAGAATGTTCCTTTTCCAATTGATACAGACGAATTATTTATTTATTTCAACTGTTAACACGGGCCAGTTTCGCTAGACTTTGTGTTATTGAACGAGATACTACTACAGTTAGTGGTATGGTGAATTTATTCTCATGGACACATGTATGTTTTGCTGTGTTTTTATTTTAAGTCTTTTAAAGAATATTCATAGACTACTGTAAGTGAAAGAATAAATGTATGTAAAGGACAAAAATACTTAAACAAGAATCAGTAGCATTTCGTATTTTATGTATGTTACATGTCAATAGATATTTTTGTAAACTGTGCAATGAATTTTAACATAATTTTAATATGTACTTGGACTATACGAATAACTTTATAATATTAAACTAATGATTTCATCCAAGTAATAGCTATATATGTATTTATTATTAGAGAGGCAGGGCACGCATACAAGCGATTAGGTAAGATAGACCGAGTATGGATCCACCTTCAAAAGATTAGAGTCAAATAACTATACACAGTGGTATAATTGTATTCCTGTGTATTTCGTACTTCGAATATTTTCATATTTTTATACACTATATCCAATATAGTAAAAAACAGACTACAAAATAATATATTTTAATTTCATGCATATAAATTAGATCGCGTGCGGTGGTATCAAAGCTTGACTAAACAAATAACACGTTTGTCTGATTTAGTGGTTGGTCGCGACCCTTTGACCAAGCTGTCCACACCTATGGGTGGCCGTCATCCCGCCATGCCACTAGTTTAGTGCCACAAGCTGACTTTTAAGACGCATTGTAATTTACGATATTAAAACATTTATATATTTTGTTGTTTTTATATTAGTGTGAGACATTGGGGCCTCGTGGATATAAAAAAGATAATAAAATAGTCATTTAAAAATACATTTTGACTAAAAAAGTAGTAAGGTAGACAAGAGAAAAGTTATAAACTATACACACACGAGCTGTTACTTTAATTCGAGCCTGCGTCTAATACCAATTTGAATTAACTTTGTGTATACATTTGTGTATACACTAATCAAATGATTTTTACCAACTACATAACAATATAAGGTGTTAATAATATAAGAAATTATTTAGTACCTACCTTTAGATCCGTTAATTATAAAGATCGATACAATAGGAGAAAATGTTGGCCAACAATGGCACATATTATATGAAGCCAAATTCGGTTTGAGTAGTTTTTGCAATTATTCCATTTAAGTAATTACAAATTAATATATAACATATTATTTGGGGGCATTTCAGTGCCACCTCAAATCAAGCAAATGTACAAGAGCACAGACACTTAGAGCACTACTGACTCCCCTATGACTTCATTGTGCCTATTTTTTAATACATATACTACAATAATAAATGACACTCGTACATATTATTCAATGCATCAATACCGATAACTAATCAATTTATTAAAAGGCATTGTCACACTAAAAGACTGCAAATCGAACGAATAACATTTCAGTTCCGGAGAAAGTTAATTCACAAAGAGATCCTATAAGCGTAAAATATCTATACTTGACGATTTAACTTACCGATTCACCCTTTTAATATTCATTTTTTTATATAACAAAGACATATCCGGGTTGCGAATATTCAATCGTTGCAAAGGAAGTAATGGTTCATTACACGTGTATTATGTTTTGTTAAAATTAAATATAAACCCTTTCTGGAATGCCGACAGTATGCATTTTAGAAAGAGAGATGTAATCTATACATATAACATTTGTTTTCCTAACTCACTGACGTATTCTATAAACCACTGGGTCTATAAACCTAAAATTTCTTACAAAACTTCCTTAAAAGACGTGCAAAGTCGGAGCGGTCAGTTAGGTAGTTTATTATACAATTATACTTAAACACAATATTTTAACTACACATATCTAAATATTGATAATTTTTAAATTGCATCGTAATTGCGCAAAATAATAATGTTAATCGTTTTAACAAATTTATACTTTTTTGAACTTTATGCACATACTGTACAATAGTGGGTGTATTTGCCGAATGGGTGGCTAGATGTGTATGATATACACGTTTCACCAGTCTTGTGAATTTTTTTAACAGATAAATCCTCAATAGTCCTCATAAATGGACACAAAAATGCAGCCAAAGCTGCAGCCAAGCCGACAGCCAAAGTTGTGGTCAGGAATTTTTCAAGCTTTCATATTCCCACCAAAGAATCGACATTACAAATTAATGCCGACATCCATAAACAGTAAGGACAGCCACAATAAAACTAATCACATACATTTTTCAGCAGAGGACGTTTCAATCGCAACATGTTATCGTTAATTAAAATGCGAAGGCAGCATCGTTCATCTAGTTCTGTCCGTTATACTTTTTGTTCGGTGACTAAATTATGTCTTTATGTGACGGTGTGGTGTTATCGACGACCACCATCTCGGTGATCGAGTCCCGTCTACAGTAATTTGTACCTGCCCTCTGTTACCGATGCATTGATCTTTGCTCCAATACTTTGATAGTGTAGTTGCGTGTGTTGATACATACGGCGTTTTGTTTTGTGGAACTTGTGATTGAAGTGTTCTTCTAAAATAAATAATTTCATCGATTTGCCATCGAAATTCGGTTACATTGAATTTCTTATGTTTTACTCGTGATGTACGCTTAGAATAAAGGACCATATTAAGGCCAATGAGTAACTAAATGACCATAATATAAAAGAAACGGCGACATTTCTCTGTGCTTGGGAAAAAAAACGTATTCTACGCCTGTCTTCTTATCCTTTCTGGTCGTATCGGATTGCCGTCTCGTTAGACTATGAAAGTAGAATATAAAGACACACAAATACACAAATGTGCAATATAATATTAAGATAGAAGGCTAGTCTCCGTCAAGATCAACTGCCGTGGCAAAAATGGGTTAGGACATTATTTTTCAGGATTCATTTGACAGACCTACTCTTATTACCTTCGCCATTAGCACTAGCCATAACAAATAACTGTGATGTTCATTTCTTGCTCGCTACACTACTGATCCGTATGTTACGAAACGTCCAAACACGATGCTATGCGGAATAAAAATTATTGGGCTTCTTGAGCGTTCGATATTTTTTCATGTTGTTGATTTTGTTTGGTGTCCGGAAGCGGTGTTCATTTTGGTCTTAAGTGATTAATGCATTGTCTCTTGTTCACTCTGATTAAGATTTCAAGGGTAGTATTACAAATAGGGTCAGTGTAGCAGATGTAGCGATATGTACGAACGAGAGAAACATTCGGGAATCACTTCTTTACTTATTTTTAGATATGTATATGTATTTGGGTATAAGACATTTTTTAAATTCGTTTATGTTGTCCTACAGCTAGGCAAAGGTCTACCTCACTCTCGGTCTGGTAACATTCTTAAGCAGACATTAATTCTCCTGACAGATCAAAAATAGAAACAGGCACATACAGAAGTTTACCAAAGCACAATTTGATAATTAAAATGGACAAAGCAAACAATTAAAATAAAACATTTTTGCATGGTATTGTATTAATGCCATGTTTCAGCTGCTTGCGAGTATATTTTTAAACCAAAAATCAATCTACTAAGACCCGAGTCTACACATTGTGTGTGAGAATCTCGCTCCCATACACAAAATAAGTTTTGTTATGTTTGGTCAGTTATCAGGTTACAGGCGCCAATGGGCAAACTGCAATATTTACTTAGGTCAGTTTTTGCTACGTCTACTTAAACACACGGTTTCAATAGTAACGTAAAATCTGCTCGTAGCAACTCTATTATTTACACGAGAACAATAATGTATCTTGTGATTTGTTTTTGCAGGTAAATTTGAATGTTAAAATATATGTAGATGGAAGAGTAGATTTATTACATTTTTATTTCGTATTTATTTATTTGAAATCAACAGCTATTAATATACAGCATAGCAAAATATGACAGTAGTAACATAGAGTCTTTAACAGGTTTTCTTGTAGATACCTACATACTAAATAATAATAAGTAGTAGTAGTCGTCCAGAACGATTTCAGTGACGGCGCCAATCTCAGCGAAGGTTAGCAAACTGAGCCAGACATGTAGTGCACAAACACGGGTGCATTATTGCTTCACTCTCATAGTCCGATGGGTCAGCAATCCAGCACAACCGGGGAGCGAACAGGCGCGGGGCCAACGGCTTTGCGTGCTTTCCAAAGAACGGAATATTCACTTGTACCTATAATAGTCTGTATATTAAACACAATCACATTCTATTGAAGTCTATAACAATATACTTAAACATTATATTAGACGACGTTTTAATTTGTAACAACGCCGAAGTCACACTAGTTTTAATCAAGTCAATATTTGCCTTAATTCAAAACTCAAAACTCAAAGTCATTTAGATCAAATACATGATACTTATGAACGTCAAAATAAACAAAAGTCAGCATATTTTTTCCTACGGCCAATTCGCTGACATGGGTCATAATACTAATTAGATTCAATCAATTTCATGTATATTTTTGCACATTTATCTAAATTATTGAGTAACGTTGCACGCTTTATACCATCACGTTATGGCCAAAGAAAAGCATTGAAGTAGCAAAAACGTGACATTCAGGTAACACCAAAATAAACTACCAAAATTTTACTTAAGTACCTATTGCATTATACCCCTGATACTACTTCAAGAGCCATTGACAATTAACGACTAATCCATCTATCATTTCTACCACAATAGAGCGGTTTGATTGCACACGTGGCTGTGCAAAATTAAAAGTGTTGGGTTACACATATTTACCATCAAATACCCCTATGAATTGCATTGCAATGCACTCCACCCTTTCGTTTTGTCGTATTGTGCAAGTGATACGTCATCTGTCGTCGGCGTCCAGCCTTTGAAGATTTGCCGACGAACGACGCATGCGCACAGTTGCTCTGTAATACTTAACGATGTGAATTTTACTTTGATACTACGAGTAACTTGTTTTAGATTATAAATGGACTTGATTTAGTACTTAATGAGCTAATTGATGATAATAAATTGCAATGAACACCTTAGTGGGTATTAACAAGCCTTAAAAAAATGCAACAAAATAACTTTGCAACAGCTTAATCAATTAGTATGCAATAGCCACAACCTATCCAAATTAAATTATGATTTTAAATTAAAGATAATCGGACAATATATTGTTCATTATGGAAATCAATAAAGTATTGAGTATCTTTTGTGGCACTAGATTAACACAGACGCATATACAGATATAGAAAGAAAGATATTGGTATTGAAGTTAAAGCACACATCTCTTAAAAGTAGAGTTTTAAAATTATTTTGTTGTATTTTCTTTGCTTAATGATATCCGATTCATTCAAAGTTACCAATAAGTATATATGATGACATAGAAAATTACGAATTTCCATTTATAATAAATAAAATTTGTCTCAGTTCAATCTTTAAAGACAAGATCAATAGTTCTATATCACAATGTGTCTCCAAAACTAGTAGGTAGCACATGCCAAAATTTCAAGTACAGCTTGTCATCATTTCTATAGAATTCATAACAATAATAATACATACAATAACCCTTTTGCATCTGCCATACGAATCGCCACGTATTGATCTATATTATAAGGGAAGGTATCTAATACTATCTTTGAGACACAAGGTGCTATCGAACGATAACATGGCAAAGCAAGCGTGCCAAAATAATTCACCTGGAGTCATTCAGTATCGCGTTTCAAACACATTTCTGATTTAATTCTTATGATGCCATCTTTACAATTGTTCGCAACGCGGATTATATTACATTATCTTTATAAACGTGATCCGTAATTAAGCGCCCACATCTAGTCTTTTACAATGAATTAAAAAAATAAAAGCATGGTCCCCAGCAGATGCAAACGTTCTGCAAACACCACTAGATGCACCAATTTTAAAAGTAATTCAATAACATAATGTCGATCGCCGTAAAAATAATGTATTGCTTCCTTCCACCTTGAGGCTTCAAACCTCGGAAGAGAACGGGGGCTGTGATACAGTTACTTCAAAAAACTGTAACACTTAAACAACTAAGTAGTTTTTATTTGTTATAACGGAGCAGTGCAGTACCGTTTTCTAATATCAATAAGTATACAAAAAAAATATCGGTCTATCGTTTTATAGGGACGTCTTCTGAAAAGCAACGGTGTAAAAAACGTGTAAGGTGTTCATACAAAGTTTCTTTAGTTCCGTTATATCAATAGAGATTAAAGGCACGCGTCTTTGCACCGGTGGTTATAAGCTCTGAGTATATTGTCGGTTGTTCTTTGATGTGGCTGCAAAAGACGGCTCTTTGGACAATGGTTTAGGGATAATTTAGCGAAGTAAGTACCGGTCAGGTGGAAATCCGGTCGATTGTAGCTTTATCTGACCGCAAGCTTAACGGTTCCGTTTTAGTTATTTACTAGTCTTTGTAGTTGCAACTGTACTGTAATATATTTTATATACTAATCTATACATTCAGTTTTATTTAGATTGGTAAAAAGAAACACATTACCGCTCAAACTAAAAACTTGTTTGCGCCACTAAAAAGTTTTAAATAACTTTAATTAATAAGGACTCATTACTAAATAAGATTAGTGGGAAAGTGTTCTCTAAGAGGCAATATTACTATGATAACTAATTATTGGGGACGTAGGGGACCGGTACAAAAATTGATACCATCCATCAGCACCAAAGAATCCCGACTCTTGTTGATCTAATTACTACAGACTTATTAATTGAATATGAGATTTTCTAAGAGAAGACCAATTAAATAGAGTTGTTTGATTAAATGTAGACGTTACTTAACGTGTTTTTGATAGAGAAATTATTTTGTCAGTTAAGTAAATGCCGCCTTTTTATTAAAAACGAAAGGGTTATCACACCACATAAAATAATATCGCTACTTTAGATTTGAAAAAGGAATTATAGTAACTGCTAGATCTTACCTAAGCTGTGGTGTATTTATAAGCAGTTTTGAAATGAGTTTTCTTATCTGTTCCCACGTACACCAATGATAATCATTCATAGAATTAATTTTGATAACTGTGACGCCTAACAGGAGATACAGAAGCCTATGCTTTTAGACTTTATCTATAGTTTAATTTATACCGCGTTGAATAAATTGACAAATGAACGTCGCTCGATAGTTCCAATCTGAAAGGTGTTACATTCTGTCAACTAATTTCGTTGGGCGGTTGTTTGGGTCTGTTGTTCTCGGTCCTGTCATATATTGACAGATAAGAATCTATTCTTGTTAAAGCTTGTAACTTGTTTTGCCAATTATCTTGTCAAAAGTAGTAAATAGTAAAAAACTGAGGGATAGTCGTGCCATTCAATTAAAATCTGGTTTTGTTTTTATTTGGCTATAAATATTTCACTACAAGTTTACTCATACAAGATAATTATTTTCATCATATACATAGATGACATGTTTTGAGATGTGGTGATGCTTAGCTATTATTATGAACTAGTTCTGATCTGCCATTTTGTGTTAATATCTATTAGAATTTTGTTTAAAAAAAATATAAATTTAAGAATATATTTCTGCCCCTCTAGACTAGTGGCATAAACAGTAGTCGAATTGAATAGATTAGAAGTATTAGATTTTATGTAAGTATACGACATTATTGTCGTAAATGTATGTTAAATCCACTTGTCTAGAGGGGCTGGTATTACAAGCGTCTACGCTTGTTTGTCTTCAAAGTACTATAAAAATGTAGAAAGCACAAATACTTCTAAAATAAATCAATATTGCATTTGTAATATGGTTTTCCTGGATACAGCTGCCTTGTGGTAAGCAGTTACCATAATCTATAGGCGCTTGGAATACCAACGTAAAATTACTCAGTCTATAGTTAGTAGGTATATATTAAAAAAAACATTGTTACATAGGTACTTACTTCTAATAAGTTAGAAGATAACGTTAAAATTAATACGATTAATTAGAATTTCTTCCTGCCAGTATCAATAGCTTTATATTTACGAGGATATAACCGCTACTTTGCTCCTAATATTTCCTTCCTCCGAATCCACATAAATAACACGTTTCCGAAGTCGTCTGATACATAATTGCTAGCATATTTCTATTCCGACGTGCAATATTTCCTTCGATTCGTATACAAAAGTATTACACCAAAGAAAACAAACAAAAACAGGATTTCGTTGTAATCCTCTATTCTTTTCAGCTTAGGTGTCGGTTCGTACGTTTCATATTTGTTTAAAATCACCACTGCATACAAAAGATTCGATAAAATACTTGAAAACTTCCGGCTGGTTGCTCTCTATATAATTGGTACACCATTTATTTCCACCTCTAGGAATTTGTGTTAGATTTGAATTTACGGTCGGTATTGTGTTGAGATATAAATCTTTCTAATAGCACGAGCTTTGGGCGTGAGGGATTGTGATGGTATTTATTGTTCCACAAGTAGTATGTGACATGTATTGCTAATTGTCAACTAACAGATTTATTAGGGTACTTGTAGTTATTACAATTATAACAGCAAGTATTGTTACGACCCTGCCTATCCAAGGAAGAACGCTGCAACTGTATTATAAAAGCGGAACGCGGAAATAACACCTTAGGAGTATAATTTTAGACGCGTTTATCTTAATATTTGTGTTGTGTACTTAAGCTCTTCTTCTTTAAGCAGATTATTTTGCGTACTCGTGCCTTATATTCTGTTTGCTCTTCTGCGTAAGGGCCTTCTTTTGTTATTAATTTGCACCGTCATGAGGAAGTAGTTTTTTATATCACCATCTGAAATACGTGCTATTAATAAAATAATAATCTAATGCAAAAATCAGTTCCAGACAAAAGGCGTTAACATAGAAAACAGTTGCTAGTTAAAAAAGCTATTCATCAATTTTACACTTCTTTATATTTTAATAATTCGCAAAAAAGGCGCGACGATGATTTAGCAATGTTTTTGGCCGTATAAATTTGATATAAAATCATCACTGTAAAGACCCAGTCCGTCCTGAACCCAGATTTCTCATAGACACGATTTTTATTCCGAATGTTTTCTTTTTTAACGACTGCTTTAAAATCAAGACAAAGATAACTATAAGTAACTAATATTTTATTTGTAAAGTACAGAGCCATGTCAATACCTACTATTACAGGCTTTAACTACAATTTGGTTGGCATTGCGAGCAATGTATACATTTTCAGTACCGGGAATGGGTAAATTAATTATTTAAAGAGATTTGCACAAATAGAAATCGCCTGTGAAAAGAATAAAATCGCATTAAAAGATAAGCGGTTTCTAAAATCCCTTCTGTGGCGTCGGCGTCGTTTAGATTAGAACCAAAAGCAATAACGGTCAAGTCTGAAACTAGTGAAAAAAAAACCGCACAAAAACGCACCGTGTTCTATTGACCGTGACGTAACAATTGTTTAGCAGTGTGCCGAGAACCCTTAAGTCCATCTTGTTGACTTCGACGCAACACGAAATTAAACGTAAGAAAAAAATCCAAAGGTCCTTAAGTAGATCGAACGAAGGGTTCTATTGTGAATATTGTGTAATGTAGCGAGACGACAGACCTGAACAGTATACCAAAAAAGTCTCGCCATAATATTGCACTATTAGATGGAACGTTGTACAAACTTTTGACCACGGTCGTACGTTGCAGGTAAAACCCTTTTTGCACAATTCGCCGTAACCGACAACAATACGTAGCGGAGTTGTTGTCGCCACACTTGTCTGCGCCGACGCACATCAAACACTTCAAATTTCACGTCTGGTTGGGCTCTGAATACATGTAACTAATTTTGTGTATCAATACAGATCAAAATAAATGATATATTGTGTTTACTACGGTTATTTATATAGTAATGCGGCATGAAATAGCCGCTACTAGATAACATGCAAGCTGCTGTGTCGATATTGCAAGAACTTTTTAAAAAGCTAACGCCAGCTCCAAATAAATCAAGCGCTGCATCACGGGAATTTTAAAAACATGCAATATTGGCGGACACAAAAATATATCCAAACTTAGTGTCAATACTTTTTTAAGAGATTAAAAATAAATGATAATAAAACAAGTACTTATTTTAACATTTTAAATAGCCAGTTAACTGAGTGATATATAATAATTTAAACATCATTGTGATTCAATTTGTCACGCTCTGATATCAAATAGACAGCTTTGAACTCGGACAATCGATCTTTAATGCCATAATTTAGATCACTATAAAAAATATATCACTGACTGACAGATGATTTAACGTTTGGTATTGCTTTATTTTTATTTGAATATACACAATGATTGAGAATGATTATGTTTTGATGAAAATATTTTACCAATAAGATAAGATATATAAGATAAGTTACTAAAACTTGCCGTGATATAGTAAGTTATCAGGTTTTCAGTTTATTTAATTTTCGGGTTTCGTAAGAATTTTAATGTTCATTTTTTTCTCTTTATGCGGCATTGTCCAAGGTTCGTACCTATATAAATAAAACAGCAAAAGCATTTAGAGTAGTTTATTTTGCGTCTTCCCTATACTCTGGAATTTAGCCCTTTATGTATCACATGCTGACCTAATACATGTTTCACCCAAAGGCGCAAAGACCAATCACACAATATCTCGTGTCACATTTTCGCCCTGTAGTTGTAATACGCCAACTTATCCAGATTGTATTTGCGTCTTCCCCCTTTCAAATGTTCAATTATAACACTTAGCCTAATATTACAACGTCATTGTTACGTAATTCAAAGTAAATAAACTTATTGTAATCGTAACGCTTTTATTGTTTAAATCAATTCAAAAAGATAGTCATGATACGATGAACAAAGAAAGTAAGAGTGAATGAATTGACCGGAAGATAAATACTTTTATTTTTTCATAGATTGGCATTTATAGATTTGGATAGGCATTAATCGTTTTTTTGAGACATCAGCTTCCGCCTGCAGGTTCGTTCACATGGTATGTCGATAAAAAATAACTTATGTATTACATAATTCTAACTATATCTAAACAAACAATCACATTTTGTATTTAACATATTATTTATTTATTTTACACCACTATATCATCATCATCATCACAGCCAAAAGACGTCCACCGCCTGGCATAGAACACCTTTAAGGATTTCTACAGCATTGGGTTTATTAGTTATTGGGCTACACAATTCGTCGCGACGCAGCGACGCATTGTGGGCAGGTCTTTCACAAGGTGGACCGACGACCTGGTTGAAGTTGCGGGCAACTGATTCCAATGCTGTAGAAATCCTTAAAGGTGTTCTATGCCAGGCGGTGGACGTCTTTTATCCAAGTTGCGGTCACCCCAGTCAGTCATTTTAATTCAATTTGATTTCGATGGTAATATAAACGAATGAAACACAAATTACTATACCGTTAACTCAAAATAATACCTATCTGCCTAACCTTTTTTTCAAGACAAGGGTAGATTCAAATACATTTTCACACGATCGATTTGGCTTTCGTTTCCGATCAACCAATTTTGTAATATCGGTTGCGGCCACAAATCATTAAAAAAAATTGAGTTTGAATTTTCGGAACGGGCAAAAAGTCGGCTTTCTTTACGTAAGGCGGGGCACTCACCGCGTTATGGAATTATGGCAATTTTGACACCTAACGAGTGCTAAGTTTTCATTGCTCCCTGTAATTTATAAAATACGTGTGCTGACGGCGTGTGAGGGTGAAAATCAGTATGTATACGACGACGTGCCTCCGAGAACTGCTCCCAGATCATAACTCTCATGTTTTATAATAATATTCAATTTGTGCACAGTCATTCGATTTTAATGATGCGCCCAATCTTATCGTACACTTTACTGATCTAGCGCTCTATAATTTTTTAAAAAGGTGTATTTTTGTAATAGGCAATCTAGATAAAATGGTTGAGTTTTATAATGGATTTAATTACTGATTGTCAAAGTTATTGTTGTGATTAGCTTTGTTTGGAAATAATTGGTCAAAATCAAGGCAAGATTGCATAGATGGACATAGACCTACTGGATTTTCGGTCTTAAGTTGACCTTGTCCATCGGCGGCCCACAATTATTTCAATAAGTTGTCGGTCTACTTTGTTTAAGGTCTGCCTCCGCTGCATCTTTAAACCAACATTGAGCTTACAATGAATACAATTAAACCCAAACTATTTATAGACAATTAGATATAATATAATATCTAGTAAATAAATCCTATAAGTTAGGTTAGATTAAGTTCATAGTCCTGACTATAATAGTACAGACATACCAATATACAAGAATTGCTCGTTTTAAGTATCTATACAGGTAATATGACACGTAATTTTTATTTCTTAAGCCTAACACGCATTTTTATTTGAATTTTGTAACTGTATAACTTTCGAAGGAGGAAATGCTTTAGTTTTTTTTTTTGCTTAAAACCCACACCTAATACACGGAAGGAGTAGCAAATCTCTGTGCCGGGGGTTGGGTGAATTAGTTTTTATAGATACAAAAAAACAGTAGCAAAAATGAAGTATTGCTGATTGCTGCCCAGCTATTATCGTACTATGTAATTTAGTAGTAAACCTATGATTAAAGAACGCTGCCTACCTGTTAAATTAAATTAGGCTTTTTAAGGGTGGCGCTGAGCATTCCTCTGTACCATTGCCTTGAATTAAAACAAAGTTAAAAAAGAAACAAGAAAGTATTAATTTACGGACTCATCGATTATTGAGGCACACACGTGTTAATGGTTTTTATGATTTGTATTTTTTTTAAATAGTTTCATTTACTTTGTGGGTATTGCCCGCCTAAAGTTATGGTTCATTGTAGGAATGTAGCTACGTACCTATAAAATTACGATGTTATTGAACATAAGATTTTCATGTTTATTAGACTGGTAGTCGTAATTTAATTTATTTATTGCATCTGATTATCATGTAGATTGTAATTTTTCTCGAAACTAATAATGATGTTGGTTTCGTTTAGAAAATATGATAGGTATGAACTATTATACTCTAATGTTAAACTTTGTTAAAAAAACGACTTCGAGTGAGGCCAATAGAAGAATTTAGCTGGGCTGGGCAGCGTTTAGGAAATTCGGTCAAGTCTTCTAGTCGCCAATACCTTAAACTTTGTCATAGGCTACGGTAACTGCTTACCATCAGGCGGGCCGTATGCTTGTTTGTCACCTTGGTAGTATAAAAAAAAAAAAAAAAAAAAGTCTAAAAATGCGTGCTACCAGTAATGAGATACGCAGCCGAGATGTGGACACTCACGGTACGGCTCGTCCACAAATCAAAAGTCATTCAGCGAGCTATGGAGAAGGCTATGCTAGAAGTCTCTCTGAAAGATTGAATTCGAAACGAGGGGATCCGACAAAGAACCAAAGTTATCGACATAGCTCAAAGAATAAGCCAGCTGAAGTGGCAATGGGCGGGTCATATTTTCCGAAGAACTGACAACCGTTGAAGCAGACGTTTTCTTGAGTGTAGACCGCGCCTCGGCAAACGTAATGCAGGATGCCCTCAGACGAGGTGGAGCGACGATCTTCGCAAAGCGGGAGTAGCTGGATGCAAAAAGCCGAGGATCGTGCTAGGTGGCATGTACTAGGAGAGGCCTATGTCCAGCAGTGGACTGCGATAGGCTGATGATGACTAAAAATCCAAACTAATAAATTTATAATATTCTGATTTTTGAATGTCGTTTTGAATTTTTTTATTTAAGGTTTATTTAGTGACACTTTTTTTTGCTTTTTTTATACACCTACAGCTTTCGGTCTAGAGAACGTATCGAGGGTGATTTAATAACTGTGGGTGATATATAAAAAATATTAAATCGACTTCAAAAAAGCGAAGAGTTAAGTCTAAAATTTAGTTTTGTTTTTGTTATTTCTTTTAAATTTTATATTTTTCAGTTTCCTGGTATTGATACCTTTTTTTATTTTTGTATTGAATTGTCATTAGCCTACCAATACCACAATCATTATTGTTGGGAATAACGTTCGACCTCGTTGGGAAAAAAGTCGCGTCCCGTGTGGGAATCGAACAACACTCGGAGAGTTGTCAGTGGCAAATCGACCACTTTAACTACTGGATCACACGTGCAATCAAATTTGTTGTCCGTTGTACGCGTGATTGTATTAGCCTATAGAAGTT
Source organism: Trisateles emortualis (assembly GCA_947095525.1). Lineage (NCBI taxonomy): Eukaryota > Metazoa > Arthropoda > Insecta > Lepidoptera > Erebidae > Trisateles > Trisateles emortualis. Next base: position 6,400,835 of record OX352736.1, on the reverse strand, counting down.
TACATGCATTGATGCCAATTATACATAGATGCATGAAGCTCATTTTTTGAGATGTTCTTTTGGCTCACATGCCCAATATGTGTTATTTTGTTTATAAAACAAAATATATTATTTGTCCTAATAAACGAATAAATACTTACCCAAAGTTGAGTCAATGTTAGGTAAGTATCTTGTCGTTTAAGCTACTTACAGCCGAATGTGAAGGTATGAATTCAGAGATGGAAAACAGTTTGTGTGATCCATAATGTTAGTTCCAAGACTGGATGAACTGTTTGTTTGTGAATTTTCTCTAAAAAAAAAGACTAATCGCAAGTATTTCATTGCAAGTTGCGATCAGACTTAATAGTTCAGATAAAGTACTAAAATATAATTTGATATTATTCTAGCACTGTATTGTACAGGAAACTGCCTACCGACTGTACCAAGTAGAGTACAAGGTAGCCGCGAGCGACCAGTGATCTCAACCGCAATCTCGGTTCGGCGTAATCTTGCAAATATTTATCGTGTGTCAATACAATATGCCAAAAGCGGGCGCTTATTATGGTTTTTACAAATGTGCGTACGCTGCGGGCTTTGCTTGGGGTCCAGGAGTACAGTATGGGCGTTTTGAAATAGTATTATAGTAAAAGAAGAAGAATAAAGTTACAGACATCGCTCTAATAGTAAGTAAGTTGAAGTTGCGATAATTGGCAGACCACATCGCTTGAAAGACCGAAATGCGATGGGGAAAAAGGTTTGCAAGTGGCGACTACGTTCAGAAAAAACGCCGTGTGGTATGACCTCCCTATAGGTGGACAGATGACCTGGTCATCTGCAGGAAGGCACTGTATGCAGGCCACTACAGATCTTCTTTGTGGAAACATATTACCAAGCTGAGAATGCAATATAATGAGATTCACAGGTCTCCAGTGCTTAAAACAAACGTTTTAATATCCCCTTTATTTTTATAGATCGGCAACACGGAAGAGATGTTTCTGGTATTGGAAGTGTAAGCCTAAGCCACCTAAGTAGTATAAATATATCCCACTAAACCGACCCAATTTTACCTCAATTCTGTCTGTGATGGGGTATCCCTGGGATAAGAAAACGTTCTTTGTAGACTATAAATATTCGCTGAACGCTCATCACTTGCAACATTTCTACGTCTCGTTAGTGAGGAGTTACAGCGTATTGTCCGACACAATGGTGGGAGGGGCGTCGCTCGAGGCGGCCTCGTGGCTAAACACCGTGAAACATAACAAAACTACATACATGTATTACACTTACGATTTTAAGATACCCCGTGTTATGTCTTCCTTACAATTGCACATTATAGTAAAATGGGGTTTAACGTATTTTCCTTATTTAGTTCACCCTTTAAATTTAAGAAGACCAGACTATTTAGTTCACAATAAAAGAGCTTTGTATCTCTATAAAATACAATGTTTTTAAGTGACAAACTAGAATACGACCCGTCTGATGATTCAGTTACCATAGTACGCCTGCAATACCTAGGGTGCAACCCAAGAATTTGAAACACCAAGATTTTGTGATGCGGTATCCCTGAAACAGTAGCTTAGGAGAGGCCTATTTCCAGCAGTGGACTAAAACACGCTGATTGATTGATTGAAACGGAAATGGGAAGATAAATAGGTTACTAATATTATATCTATTATATTATAATTCATTACTTCTCTTGTAAATAGTTCCCATAGCGAAGTTACTAAATGAATGGCTTGATACGGAATAAACTAAGGATAATTTATTTTGAACTTTTGCCTTCTTCCATTGCTTCAGGAGGCATACTCCCACGATACTCGAGCTAGTAACCGATATGCATGTGATCAATTTATCAATGCTCATGATCAGAATCGCGTATCTCTTTATATCTGCGCATGAGTGGCTCACGCAAGACTCACAACTCGAATTTCGAATCTTACCACGCGATCGTTTAGTACTCCAGATCTTGTTTGCGGCCGATAAACGAACTATGATTAACTTCCAGTTTAAGAAATATATTATATTTTAATTACTATTTTCATGAATTAATTGGTGGCTTGCTAAATTTATTACTTCAATTTGTTTAGTATTGACTTGATAATTATGTAGTGGTGTTGATTTTCTCTAAAGCAAGAAATTCGATTTCTCCTTTTGACGTTATCTGTACGATATCAAATTGAGTATTTTCCAAGGAAAACAATACCAAAGAGTCCGCTCTGATCCAAGCTCGGATTACCTTAGATGGCGTGACGGCTAGTCAAGGCGGCTCGTCATACGCCCCGATCATTCGTTTAAATGGTCATAATTGGTCAAGTTGACTTTAAAATACAGCACACGGTCATTATAAAACGGCTCTCTAGATCTTTAAAATCAAACAGTTACACTAAACCTATTCTTTAGAGCTGTCGTCTCCCTAATTGTCTCGTTTGCCTGACCTGACACCTACCTTTATATAATAAGTGGGTTTATTTTTAAATAAACACACGTCGTGTTCAGTGGCTAAATAATAAAAAATGTAACATGTACGACAAGACCACTTCTCCGCTCAGAGCATGTTGAAAGATGTGCGTGACTGAATATTCAAAACTTTATAATGTACAGGTCCCTAGTTGTTTAAGTACCTTCGGTGTCAGAAGCGATCAAGTGATAAACATGTTTATTGATGATCTTTGGTTACATTAATTGCCAACAGCGGCGGCGCTTGTGTTACCGCAGTGTCGCTCCGCGTTGAGTTGAGCGCGAATGACAAAGATCCAGCGAACGATATGCGCAGGCGACGACGGCCGGTCCGCTTTGATCTCTTCTATTGACGGGTTCGACGACCAATCAAAATATTCGTGGGAAAATTAAGTGTAATACAATTCGCACTTCATTACACATAAAAAAAGAAATCACACTTTCAATGTATGGTATATGGCATAAAGATTAGAGAGCAGTGTTCAACGAGCCATCTGATCATTACAGCTACTGTTCGATATTCGAAAAATTTTCAACTTATAAAAAGTTGAAAGCTTCGGAATGATAAAAACTCTATACTAGTTTATAGACGCTTAACTACCAGTCGATAATATTTTTTCAGCTCGCTATTAAATGTCGTCTTTGCAATATAAGGATCGGGTATTCGGTGACCACCTTAGGATTTTTATTTTCATAGAGCGTTCCGAATGCCAATAAGGATCGCACCGAAAAAGGAAGTATCGAGTTATTGAGTGCTCGTGCCGGAGCACGTCTTTGTCATAAAATGTACTGACGAGAATTAATCTTGGCATTTTGTTCAGGGTCAGAGTACTTCGTAACAGTTGTACGTATCTTAAAAAAAGTGATACCAACAGATCCTATTTTAATAAAGTGGGTTTTACAAGCGATTATAAAGTAAAAAATAAATATGTTGACGGGACCGGCGCGGGCGCCTTATTGGTGGTAGTAATTAACATGGCGGTGGCGCAAGCGCAGCACGCGGCGCGCGTGCACCGAGTGGCAGCGACCGCAACTCGCTCCTGCCGACTGGCTGATAGGTCACTCACACGCACTCGAGATACGGCCTTCCCGAAGGACGGCCGCGACACTCATTCAGCTTTACTATTTTGTCATTATTAATAATGCATACACGATTTTATACTAAATGCTTTGCATTATAATCCTAAGATATGAAGCAAAAGCAACCTACCCAGAATACACATGTCTTCTAGGCTTAGAGATTTTAAATTCAATCAAAGAATAATCAATCTAACAAGAGAAACTTAAAAGGAGTCAATCGATAATTCACTAACACCGCCAGGACAAAATACTACCATACCATACCAATAAATGTGATAATAGGTTGGTGTGTTTGTTACGCTGTCACGGCTAAACAACTAAACCTGTTTTAATGAAATTTAGTGCAGAGTTACCTTGAACCTCAATAGAAAGACATTATCATTCCACGCGGACGAAGCCGCGGGCTGTATCAAGTATTGTATGTAAACGTTGACCATCAATATCCCGACTATCTTTAATTTGATTTATTAAACTTCTGCTCGCACATATTTATTAGAACACACTACGTTTTCTCAAAACTAGTGTAGTTAACAATTAACTTAGTGTAATTATTAAAGTTTTAGCAGGTGCAATTCCTTTAGTGGACGAGTTAATGGTGGCCGTGTGGCGATCATACGTGCATATTATGCGGTAAGAAAAACAACGTCGTCCCACTATAAGGAGTTAATGATAGTACGCGATGTTTAGACACTGGACACGACGAAAAAACACTAGGTAATCTAAATACGTCAAACAGACTTTAATTACAGGTACTATTATAAGTATTGTTTGTGTTTTTAATCTTCGATGCAAAAAGGGTGTTATAAGTTGGAATGCTGTGTATGTGTGTATCTACATAATATATGTCTGAGTGAGTATGTACTAAATAAATAGGGCTAAAATTAACAATTAATTTTACAATTAACGAGTTGCCTAAGTATTTATTATTTTCTAATAATAATACGATATGGGTGTATCTAAGCCTCGAATGAATTAGTATATAGATACCGCCAAGACAAGCCTAATACACCAAAATACTACATAATGCATCAAAATACTTAGACATATTGTATAACACAAAGTACATACAGAAACAGAACATTTTTTTTACATAGAACCCGAAAAAACACGCCATACAAAGTTATCACTTTAACCACTAAGCAATACATTTATTAATCCCTAATAAAAACTATCTTTTTTCTGTTTATAGTAATCATTTAAACCGTTTTATGTTTCTAATTTTAAGTTTTTATTTTAAGAACATTAACATAACTACAAAAATATCTACATAAATATAAATGCATAAAAATGCAAGAAAATATCGAATATCTTAATGAAGTGATTGGTCTTTATTATGCGGTGTTGAGAATGAGATAAGAGTACTCATTAACAAGCGACCCTTATCAAACCTGCTGTATGTATAATTGTTCTTGTTACAAGCAAAATAAAAGAATATTGTGGAATTTGTTTGTTAAAGACTGGCGATGATTCCGTCCTTCAAAAATATAGATTTTTTCATTTAGGGATATATTATAATATAATATAATGTTTTATAAGAAATTATATAGAGGCATATAAAAATTACTATGTAAATCCTTAAATTCTACTTAAATTAAATTTGTAGGTTTGGACTTAATAATTGAATGATGCATTTTTTACTGACTTTAAAAAATATTACTTAATTATATATGTTTTAAGTCTATTGCACCCATATGGGTGTAAATGAGGAGTGCAAGGATAAGCAACTGCCTTACTGAATATAAAGTAAGGAATTATACGAAATCAGAAAAATACCTTCACTCAGAGTATACGATGACAAACAAGTGCAATTATAATGCAAGTATTTTTACTTCGACCATAATATTAATCCTAACGTTTTAATCAAGCTGCTACAGATCTGAGAAACAATTTGCATGTAGATGGCGCCCTATCTAATAAAGGTTTAGCATCAGCTGCCTACTGGTTTTCTAGTACAGCAACCACACTAACCACTAATACACTTCACACCACTGACAGACTACAGCCACGGATGTAATGGAGATACCAAAAACTAACAATTATATATTTTTTAGATATCTTCTTTTGTGAACTTTTTAATCAAAAGTAACTTTTTGTTATCAATATATTAGAATTCTAAAAATTCTTGCATATTTATAAAAAAATAAGTTGATAAACACTGTGTTAATAAATTTAGATTTTAATTTTACAAAAGATTGTCGTAACAAATCGTCTCAAATCATTCCGCTGTCCACGCTCAGGACTAGATCCTAACATTATTCAGCTTCTATTTTTTATGTTTAAATGGGAATACGGGCAACGGGTCTGTAGGTGAGCCTACTAAGTAGCTTGCGGAATCCTAATGCATGCGCTATACAGGTAGAGCCATCTGAGGAACCTGCCGGGACCCGCATTTTAATGTCGCTTGAAGAATGTGCTCCTAGCAAGAACGTATCGCAGTTTGATTAGAGACTACGTTAGTAATTGGTTAGTAAATCTATTTCAGTATATCATTTTGTTTTATCGTGAATTTATTCTATCGATTCGGACTGTTATTGGCGTTGACTATTTTTTAATTTAGCGGTAACATGTTGTGAGTGTTACTTCGCAGTTATTAGTACAAAGAGGCACTACTGCGATATATCATTTTAATGTTGTTTTTATTCAATTACTTTGTAATGGCTTTGAGTAAATTATGGAAAATTTATATACATTGTAGATATTCTATGAATACTTAATCGTAGATTTATTATAGCCTCACTTTTTGTTAAAAAAAAAAACAAGTAGATAGTTTTTATTACAAAGCAGGCTATACTAACCAAGATGACTTGTAAATATATTTATATATTTGTCAATACATACCTACAAATTATAGATAAATCACACAAACATTTGTCCTGATCGCGAATCAAACTCACGACCTTCGATTAAACAGGCAGGATTACTAATCACTACCACTTCAAACTTCAGCATTATTAAACGTTTACCTACCTATAAAATTGCAGTATATTTATGCATAGATTCCAAGCGAAAGTGTCTTGAATCTTCATTCTACACAGGTCTTAGGTACACCTGTTAGCCATCGTCGGTCAGTCAGACGACTCGACTGTTTATAGACGTTATTTGCATATGCATGCATGTAGATAAAAACACCTAGATCATAGGCAAAACATGCATGACTAATTTGGTCTTATGATAATCTTTTTTTAATCGTTAAGTGATGTTGGTAACAGATGAAGTATTGGACGGGTTAATACATAGTAAACTGTAGGTTAATGAACTAATATGTGAGTAAATATCCGTCTATTGGGAGTTTTGTTTTGTGTATGTATTTATTTATTATAGAAAAAATGCCATATTGTATAAAAATAAATCATTTTATTCTTATTCTTATTATCTTGGAGAGCAGATACAAGCGAGCAAGCCCGGCTTTGGAACGATATTTACCTTACAGAAGACCACAGCCAAATAGCTACAAACAGTGGTGTAGGTGTATTCGCAGGTTTTTAGTGCTCATTTAGCGGTGCGTTTTTAAAACGTTATTCTATCCCAAGGATACACCTTTATTATTATTTTGAGAAACTTTTGCACTTAAGTATAGTCGGATAACTTCGATATACGTATAATCTCACCATTTAAATGATGTTAGAATTTAGAGCACGCGATTTAAAACTTATAGTTGTTAAACAAAAACGAATGTTAACACAAGATTTAGAATGATGACTTCTTATTTTCTATAAAATTAGTTGTTATCTTAACATTCGATCGTAAAAAATGAAGCTCCCACATCAATAAAAAACCGATTCATATTGTATATCAATATATCAAACAATATGATGGAAATATCTCTTTTATTCTAACAAAATTAAGTTAACCTTCATAAAAGAGTTTGTTTAAAACATTAGAATGTTTTAAGATTTTATCGTGTGTGTTTGGTGTCAAAAGTCTCGCATCATGCCGAACACATTTACGTGAAGTGATACCGATCTGTTCCCTTTGTTCGGTTATCGGTTCGTAAACAAGAATAGCGGGAGTCCATATAAATCATTTATTAAAAAAATTGATGCAAGAAATATGAGTATATCAAAATATTTCATTCGTTCGTGGGCTATGGTTACTGCTAGAGGCAAACAAGCATCAGTGCTATATGCTTGTTTGCTTCTAACAATCCACTTGAGTGTCGCAATACCAGGAGCATTATTCGCGTTTTTTAGACTCTGTTAGGATTAGCCATAACACCAAATATTGGTATTAGAAAATGTTATTGACAAAACGCTTCCTTACAATCAGACCAGAATACTAATGCATATGAATACAACTACACCAATATTTATTTAATAACTAGTTGTTGCCCGCGGCTCCGCCCGCGTGGATGTCGGTTATCGCTGTAAAAAGTAGCCTATGTGTTATTCCAGACCATAATCTATCTCTGTTCCATCAATTTCATCCAGATCCGTTCAGTAGTTTTTACGTGAAAGAGTAACAAACATCCATCCATCCATTCTTACAAACTTTCGCATTTATAATATTAGTAGGATTTATGCACAGTATTGTACAAAGGAAAACGTAATGCCAAAGGCATTCTCTACAAGCCAACCATTGGATGATGCAGAGATGAACGCAGTAATAGTAATAGAACGGCAATATCTATGATGCCGTAGTTAATTTGTGCGTCTGATACGTTTTGACGATTAAAGTGGGGACGATTTTAGTACTAATTGGGTCTGAATGTTTAAAACCATTGGAATTCCCCAGCGACAATATATTTCAACATAATAACAACTCAAGAGAAATATAGTACAGAAAATATATTTTTGTATCAGTTTAATGTTTACTTCACTTACATTTAAGTGAAAATTATATGTATTTTAGATGTCTTTTGAGTAGAATCTTTAAGTGAACACGCGAAATGAAATGAAATAACACGCGCCAAACCAGACAATTACGTTATTACGATATTTCAGTCTCACGAGCTAATTACTAAGGGAAACAGCTTTGTTTACTTACCTGTACACTAAAAACACCTATTTATTTAGCACATAATTATACATTTCATCGTCCACCGTCAACTATATTAAATAAAAAAATGTTCAATAACTAGTCAAACGTGTAAGTACGTCTTACAAATGATTTGTGCCGCGTTGTTTGTGTTTACTATTAAATTATCGAGAGTAACTAGAAGTGCGCTAAAGAAATATGTAACTACCACTTATTGTCATTACTTTTATATTTGTGAGTACGAATAATTTGTATAACTATTTAAAATACGTCTGCTCACCTTTGAGGTATTATTGCTACGTGTAGAAATAATTTCACTAAAATTATTTGTATGATGATCAGCTCGCCATTTATGTAGTATTTTTCTCATCGTTCTTTATGGGCTGATGCAGTTCAGTGTTTTAGTGAGCACCACTTTTAGGGTTTCCTATGATATCATTATTATTGTTTTTTCGAACGACGCCTTATAACACTAAAGAATAATGTCTATGTCGAGTACTTAAATACTATTTATAAGTTAAAATCTGTGATCATACACATTTTAGGGGATGTGAAATGGTAATGGGAAAGAATCAACTTTTGACCCGACCGGTAGTAAAGTACCAATGTGAATTTCACTTTGTGTAATTTTTTGTGTAATTATTATTAATCCTGCTAACGGTGAAGAAAATCATCGTAAGAGAATCTATCGCTTAGTAAAAAATTGCAGTGTGTCCTCTCTATTCTCTAGGTACAGGAGAAGAGACTTGTGCCGACTCATTCATAGGTGATACTTATATAGATGTATACAGCTTTTGCTGTACTACAATATGATGTAACCCACCCTATCTAAATGTGTACGAGATTTTATTATATACCTACTTCAATGCGTAGAAACGTAGTCAGTCTCTGCAGTAGAGCGGTGGCGGCGTAATAAACTTTAAAAGAGTACCGTATTTTATCTGGCTCTTGGTTTTATAACTCGATTAATATTCCAAGGAAGTTTTCATTACTTTTTAATGAAACTTGGAAGTCGTATCTGACGATCGCTAATTTTATGTTTTAATTTACGCCTGTGTATAGCTCCTACGCGACATTAATCACTGTAAGTGGTCGCGCAATGAGCGTTATGCGGTGGTATCTTATATAGATATTGATACATGGGTTATAAATTCATGTGTGTATTGCACTAGCTGCCTACCCCGACTTCGTCTGGTTTTTTTTTATCTGGACTGTTTTTCCAAATGTCTTTTTAGTATTTCCTTACGTCATCTAAGTAACCTTTGTACAAAGTTTCAAGTTTGTGCCCCAATGGTTCAGGGCTCTGCGTTGATGACTCAGTCAATTAGGCGGGACAAGTATATTTAAAAATAGATTGATTACTGTAAGGAAACCCTAATCTTAAAAAAACATCTTCTTTTAAATCTAAATTATACTTAATATATCTAAAAAATATACATACCTAATTATTCGGACTGGTTCAGACGTCATAATATTCCTCTACATCACTTATGATATGTAACGCGCCTAAAAGATTTGACGGCATTGCCATTATAAATGGCAATGTTGATTATCTGTGCGAAAAACAAGCCAGCCAGAGTTCTGTCTTGTTTCTCGCACAGAGAATCATGACCAGGGCCTCTAGACAAGTGGCATAAGCAATAGTCGAATCGAAAAGTCAAAAAATAAAATGTATGGAATTTGACGTGAGTCTACGATTTAATGTCGTAAACTTAAGTCAAATCCCATACATTTTCTTTTTTGACCTTTCGATTTGACTATAGCTTATGCCACTTGTCTAGAGGCTCAGAGCGTCACGCAAAGAGTCGATCAGTCGTTTCACTATTTATCTATTAAAACAAATAAGTGTACCTTCAATTAGTATAATTGTATAAGCGTGGTCTTTTGACACATTTCCTCTGAACAATGATCTCAAATATAGTTTATTTATAGATAAAATCGTATACATACTAACAATAGTTAACATAAGAATTTTATACCTACATATTATTTAACTACGCACCCTAAGTCAAATACTTACTATATTCTCATAATAATAAAATGTGAAATAAGTTAAACTTAGAAAAAATAGGGCAAAGAATTATCTTTATTAGCATAGTATTATTATAGGGCCATTAGAGAAAAGTATACTGCATTCCTATTTTAATTCTTTTGGTCAACAGCTGGGCATTTCAAATATCACTATTAGTGATGAGAATATCAATTACTTCCATATTCTCTCCTTCAAGCAAATACTTAATTTCGGACACCCTTCCTGGAGGCAATCGTGTGAACCAAAGGTTATCTACATACCATTACCCGTCTTAAACTATCTCATGGCATCTCTTTCTCTCTAATGAAATTTAGAAAATGGTAGAAAGGGATAAGGAATAACTATGATTGAATAGTCGCAACTTGTGATTGATGACTATAGAAATCGCCGCAAGAAAATCTTAACTTTAAATTGAATTTTACGAATACTGTCCGAGGGGTATTAGGAGTGTTTTGTTTATTGAATATTAGAAGTAACGTTAGATGCTTTTATTTATTACTTTTACGTGTATAATATACGATAATAATATTAGATAGCACATTTTGTAAACTTAAAGGAAAAAAGATCATTATATTTTAATTGTAATAACATCTGATCGTAGCAGACTATCTGCCCAATAAAAAAAGTGTAGTGGGCTTGCTAGGATTTTTTCCCCCTCCGGTCCATAAGACACAAATACCAAAATACCCGAATCTCCTTTCCATGTCAAAATACAAGTCTGAAGGCCAATCAATAATTATCGTATTTCAAAGTGTATTAGTCTACACGACATTAAGTGCACATTATTTAGCAGTCGTATCAGTTGTTTGAAGTCGGACTTACACTTTCCTAAACTGTCTTGCCTAATTTCTTCTAAGACACGTTAAAAATCTTCGCAATGTTTTCCTTCGCCATTCGTAAATTTACACTGGTATCAATTTAATGCCTCATGTGTACAAGTCAGTTACTCTCCTAATCACTCTCAATTATGTAATAGGAGCTGTTGCCTGCGGCTCCGCCTACGTGGATATCGGTTATCGCGACTAAGACAACTATATGCTATCTCTATGGCAAATTTCATCTAGATCCGTTCAGTAGTTTTTACGTGTAAGAGTTACAAACATCCATACATACATCCTTACAAAGTTTTACATTTATAATAAACTAGTTGTTGCCCGCGTCTTCGCCCGCGTAGATGTCGGTTATAGCGATAAATAGTAGCCTATATGCTATTCCAGACTATAATCTATCTCTGTGCCAAATTTCATCCAGATCCGTTCAGTAGTTTTTGCGTGAAAGAGTAACAAACATCCATACATCCATATTCACAAACTTTTACATTTATAATATTAGTAAGGAAGTAGGATAAACACGACAGAAATTAAACACAGGTAACATTCGCAAGAATGTAGGTACACCTTAAATTTCATTGAAAGACAAACCTTACATTTATAAGTAAATACCATAATCATAACTATATTTTGAACTATTAGAAAACCAAGCCTCGTAGTAATGATAGCTTTGACATTCTCTATCTAATATTTTGATATACAAAAAAATCACAAGATTAATAGTCACTCAAAGAAATGTTCTGCGATTAGTTTCGAATTATATTTGATTACAACTCTTTTTTGTTTGTTGCGGGAGACATTTTTTATACAAAAAAATCAGTTTCAAATGTTTTTACAAACACTGGCCCGTGGGCCTTATAGTGGAGATTATAGGCGCGTGGCACAGTGATCACTATTCGTTTTAACGTAGTCAAATATTAAGAACTCTTAAAATAAGAAAGTGTAATTTGTATCTACGTAAAGTAAGTAATGTCAAAAGTAAGTAATGGGATTAGAGGAGTTCGATACTTTTGATAAGTTTTCCGATTGAAAAAAATTTATGCCGTTACATTGCAATTTTATTAATTAATTAACAATTTATATGTAATGCTGTTAATCTTTCGTATTATGTTGTCAATTTAATTCAATAATATCGATATAATATATCTATTCATAAGAAACAATGAATCGATACTTGGCTGTCCTAAATAAATAAATAATCCTTAATATACATATGTATATAATACACTATATATACATATATATATATATACAAATAGTTAAAGAAATGTTGCGCGATTACTTACGAATTATATTAGATAACAACTCTTTCTCATTGCGTCAATTAATATTAGTTTACAACCACCATATTTGTTTTCAGTGTTTATTTTCATATGAACATTTTTTTTTAATGGGCCAGTCTGTACTCCGTCCGTATTTACCATCCACCTGCGTCCGGCTTTATTTCGACCACGTTGTAATAAATAAAAGTGATATTGATTAATAAAAACGTAATTATTACTTTCATGGTAATGATAATTACACGACAGTTTTTATTCGAGAGAAAGTTATACAAAGAAGTTAGTTTTGACTTATGAAGTGTAGCCTTCATTTTGTATTTAAAATATTTTTTCTCTACACAGCTGCTGCTAGTTTTCAACTTGGTTTTATTTTGTCATCCTTAAAAAACACTTGCATAATAAACAGTTAAAATTTAGTTTCAGATTGGAATTATTTTAGTTCATGCCACCCCAAGAAAGAATTTCATTACAGATAATTATCATGACAATGTCTTGTTTGACTAACAAAATTTTTGTTCTATTTTAACACAGATTGATTTTTGATTGCTAACAAAAAAATACACCTTTATACGTTACCATTTGTAGTATTTTCAAAAAATTATATTATTTCTACATAAATTAAGAAAATCATATTGGAATTTCATCAAAATTACCGAAATTAAATAATAAGTAACGATATATTAAGGCTTAGGTAATCGCTACGCATTCTGTTTTCATTTAGCAAAAATAAACATACGTATTGAACAGAAATAATAAGTAGATATGAAAGAAACATTTGCCTAACAACCCTTACAAAGGCTTAGAAACTGCATAAAGAAAATTTCCTTCACTGTAAAATTCGAATGCGGTTACTTTAACGTCATTACCGCAATAACTAAAGAACTAGAAACCTGTCTAGAATAAAAAACAACACAGAAAACTTCTGATCTAAGTATACCTAAGTCATACTCGTATTATATTTTTTCTTTCATGCAACGACAAGTTTTCCGTAAAGTCTTATATTTTACAAACATGACGTCCCAGTTAAAATTCTCTAGTAACACATTATTTCAATTTTAAATCCCTGCATAAATTATAATAAAATTGCATAAATTTAAATTGACTAAAATCTAAAATTAAGGTAATCAGAGCATTTGCAGGGCATTGAGAAATCAGCGTGTCTTTGCACCTGCGTCCGCTGACGAGTTGCCAGGACTGATTTATTCGAAGTAAAACGACACAAGTAAAACAATACAGTACCCAGTGCCCCTCGATATAGGACAGGAAGTAGGGAAAAAATACTCGGGGATGAATCTTTGTCTTGTTGGAGCATCCATCATATAAAACGCTGTTTTTGATATCATTTGGGGTCTAGTAGGTGTTTTAAATAAATATGTGGATGTGGATGTAGGATTTTAGCTGAATCGTGAGATGATTCAAAAAAAAAAAATTTTGCAAGAAGTCACTTTGCCCCGGAAATTAAATATATTATAATCATAGCAATATCTTTAATACTGATTGCATAGATAAAGAAGTAGTGTACCAATGCAACGAGTCCAAAATAGTGAGTCCCATTATAGTATCCTTGTTTCAGGATGAAAAAAGTTCCGGGCACGAGACTTAGGTACTTTCAGTGTAAATAGGACACAGTAATCTAAATAAACGACAGTAGCTTTACCGCTACGCGGAGTTTTGTAGTTATTTTTCACACACGGGACAAATCTTTATGTGTTTTTTAAATAAATGTTATAAGTCTGGCTATACTCCGTAAGTTGGACGTTCATAAAGTTCTGCGAGATAGGCCTTGCTCTATTTTGTGAGATTTTTTTTTTTTTTTTTCATACAAAATATATTATATTTTGAATCGTTTTGTAAGGCTTATATAAAATATAAAACCGCCAAAGCAATATGAATCGCCCAGTTATGGCATAAATGTGAACTGACAGTATGTATAAATAGCAGTCAAACGTTGAGAACACAACGACTCCAACCGTGTAATGTCACTTGTACACCATAAAACATTAATGCCACGATGAAACCGTGTACGGATAAAATCTATTTTTTATCAGTAAAATAAATTGCACTTAAATAAATAACTTGTGAATACTCAAAAGCAAGCGGCTGTTTAAATTATTGAATACAAATTCCATACATTGCGATTGAACAGAGGTGCTGGAACGACGTACGCAGGCGGCTTATTGCTACACTCAAAAACCGACATCAATTAAAGAGAGATGAGCATAAGTATTCACGTTGGTACAGTGACCACGCAGTCTCTCTCAGTTCTCAATGATTCCTTCGGATACTGAAGTAAGAAAAAATATTTAAAAATTATTGATCTTGTCTTTTTTTGGAGGAGGCCTATGTCCACTGCAGTGGTCGTCTTTCAGCTAAGATGATGATCGTGACTGTATTTTATTTGAAGAGAGCCTGACTAAAGAGGGACTTCCACCTTACAGAAGACCACAGGTAAATAAATGAACATTGCGGTGCAACGTGTTGTTGTGTTCCTGTGAATAAACAACATTACTCCATAATGAACGCTGGAAAACTATACTGTGAGTACAGGTTCCCAACGTTCATTAGGAATTATTTTTTGACGAAATGTTTTTCTATCCCAGGTTGCTTCATCATAAAATCCTGGCAAAACTCAAGTGATACCTCTAGTATTGCAAGTGTCCTTAGGCTACAATACCATCAGATGGGCCTTGGTTGCCATCTAAGAAGTATAAATATGTTTTATTTTTAACGCTAACGAGTTAAATTGGCATAGCTGTAGGATCAATTTCATAACTATTTTTAGTTGTTACCTTGGCAATAACCGATTTATGCACATTCTTATAGTATTATCTCGACTTCTTTACGGGTATACGAGCATATCAGTTCAAAATATCGACACGATATAAACATATGGGGTTGTTATATTTTTGCAGACACAGGTTTCAAGTGCTTTTTGGATACATTTTCTAAAGAAACATCATAACTTTGATTGGAATTTTTTGAGTTGAAATGTCCGAGATAATTCAAGCACAAGCCACGGTAACTGCATATTAAAAAGAAAATTGTATGCTTGTTTGCAACCAAAGTAGCATAAAAACAATCTTAAGAAATAATGTTGTATGCTCATCCTAACATTATGCCCGTGAGAGTTTTCGCCACTGAAGGGTACAGCGGCGCTTTGACCATGTCAGTTCGGCGTTTGAACTCCTCTAAAATCCGTTTGCAATACTGTAATGGGATGTTAAATCGCTTTCCCGAGGATGTACTTTACATCATACGAGTATTTTAAAAATATATATTATATAGTACTATTGTCGTTCATGCCTGAAGAGGTTGATGAATGTAGAGCAAGCAAAAGAAGTGTATCTATGTAGGTATGTATGTATAAAGAATTGGTTTCGATATTGTTATTGAAAACAAGTGGCCCACCCCGACTTCGCCCCAGACTAAACTATTTTCAGCTCATGTTTCTTATTTTTTTTACATAAGAACCTTCTCCTGACAAAACGAATATGGCAAAAAAATAATTAGCGAAATCGGTTTAGGTGTTCGCAAAATTGGCACTTAGCAACACATTCAGCGATTATATACCTACATATAAACACTGCACATTATATGTACTTTAGCAGGCTTAAAATGCAGCAGGGTATAAGCTTGTGCGTAATGACAGAACAGGCAAAGGATATGGAGGGGTTGCGATTTATCTTCGTGGTGATATTGCATACAAGGTAGTAGATCAATCTCCGAGTGAATATCATAAGTTTGCTGAACATATTTTTATGGAAATCGATTTTAAACATTCTAAATTTCTTCTAGGTGTATATTATAATCCATCATGCCAAATTGACTTCTTCTCGTCTTTTGAAACCAAACTTGAACAATTTTCTCCTTTATATCAACACACTATTATCCTCGGAGATTTCAATACTTGCCTGCTTAAAGATAACTCCCGTAGCCGTAGACTCCAATCAATTGTCTCTTCTGTCAACATGCATATTCTTCCCTTGAATGCTACTCACAGGGCCCCTCATTGTTCTCCATCTCTCTTAGATCTTGTTCTTGTGTCTGACCCTAAAAAAGTAGCAACACATGGACAGCTTTCAGCACCTTTCTCTTATCATGATCTCATTTTTCTCTCTTATAAACTCCGTTCTCCGAAACGCAAGAGTAAATTTCTCATACTTCGTAGTTTTAAAAACATTGATCTGGAGCGCTTGATGGCGGATGCGGATAGTATGGACTGGTCGTCTATCTACGACTGTAATGACGTAGATGGTAAAGTGGCTACGTTTACAAGATCTCTATTAGAGTTATATAATAAGCATGCACCTCTAAAGAAAGTTAGAGTTAAGCACCTTCCAGCGCCATGGCTATCGAAAGGTATAAAATTAGTTATGTCAAAACGAGACAAGGCGAAGCGGAAACACAGAAGGTGGCCCACTGAGGAGAACTGGGTTCAATATAAAAAACTGCGTAATCGCTGCAGTCGTATGTGTAGAGATGCAAAAAGAAGCCACATTCATTCCTCTATTCAGAATCTCAATACAGCACAAGTATGGCAATTTCTCAAGTCTTTAGGTATTGGTAAAGTCTCGGATAGCATTAGCAACAATACTGATCTTAATGCGCTTAATGCTCATTTCTCCGAGGCGCCAATTACTATAGACAACAATATTAAATCTTCTACATTAAATTATCTTTCTTCGCTTCCTTTGCCGATAAATACTGCTTTCTCTTTTAATCCAGTTGCGGAATCTGACATTAAGAAATCGATCCTATCCATCTCCTCAAAAGCGATGGGTGATGACGGGCTTCAACTACAAATGATTAAACTTATTTTGGATCAAATCCTACCTGTCATCACTCATCTAGTTAATTCCTCACTTTACATGAGCTCTTTTCCTAAGTCTTGGAAAAGAGCTCATGTGTTACCTTTGCCCAAAATCACAAACCCCACCTCTCTATCCCAATATCGACCTATATCCATCCTTCCAATCCTATCCAAAGTCCTAGAGAGTGTTGTCCATAAGCAACTGAGCCATTACCTATCCTCTCACGGCCTGCTAAGTCCTTTCCAATCTGGATTTCGCCATGGTCATAGCACTGTAACAGCACTGGTTAAAATAACCGATGACATCCGGCTGGCCATGGAGAAGAAACTTTTAACAGTATTGGTTCTTTTGGATTTTAGCAGTGCCTTCAACTCAGTTGATTTTGATATCCTCCTAGGAATCCTATCCTCACTTAATGTCTCATCTTCTGCAATTGAATGGTTTAGATCTTATCTTCATGGTCGCACGCAGTCTGTTCGTTCAGAGGAGGCCTCTTCTGAATGGTGTGATCTGACTGCGGGCGTCCCTCAAGGTGGCGTACTCTCTCCTCTTCTCTTCTCCGTTTTTATTAACGCCATCACAAAAGTTATAACTTCACACTATCATCTCTATGCAGACGATTTGCAGCTTTATCGTCACAGTACAGTTGAGGAATTGAGTGTAGCGTTTTCTGCCATCAATAAGGACCTTGAGAATATAAATTGCTGGGCTCGTTCCTATGGATTATTGGTTAATCCTAAGAAGTCCCAAGCTGTTATTATTGGTGGCAGATATATGCTTAACACAGTGGCACTTCAACCTCTTCCTCCTATTATATACAATTTGACACCTATTTTGCTGACAAACTGTGTCAAGAACTTGGGAGTTTTTATAGATGCACATCTCTCCTGGGATAATCAAATTGCGGAAGTGAGTAGAAAGGTGTACTGCTCGTTTCAGTCAATCAAGCGCCTCCAGAAATTCCTGCCACTTCAAACTAGAGTTACTCTTGCACAGTCCCTTCTACTACCATTATTAGACTATGCAGATGTCTGTTTTCTCGATGCTAAGGAGGAGCATTTGAGTAAACTCGAGCGACTGCAGAACTTGGGTATTCGATTCGTTTTCGGCTTGCGGAAATATGACCATGTTTCCGAATTTCGTGAGAAACTAAAGTGGTTACCCATTCGGCTTCGTCGAGATACTCACATTCTATCACTTCTTTACTCTGTCCTTAATAACCCTAATTCTCCTTCTTACTTACGTGAGCGCTTTGAGTTTCTTGTTCCTAGGGGAAAACCCTGTCGCACTTCCTCTTCTCTTCTGCTTCGAACTCCTCTCCATAGCTCTAGTCGTTATGATGGCTCCTTTACTATCCATGCGGTAAGGTTATGGAATTCTCTTCCTCACGGCGTACGTGACAGCCTTTCTGTAGATGTCTTCAGAAGAAGAACAAGAGAACATTTTCTATCCATCGCTTATCAGTAATAATTATTTATATATTTAGATAGTATGTATGTTTATGTTTTATATATGTATCATATTAAAATATATATGTAATAATATATGTACATTTATGAGAGTATACACTGTGGTATACTACATAGTTAGGTAAGAACTTGCTCTCTCTCTCTCTTTTCTTTATCTCCTTTGTTTTTTATTTCTTAGTCTGGTGTACACTTCATTTGCTCTCTCGCCTTATCTTCTCCTCTCCCACTCTAAGGTTTGCTGGTAGAAAACTCATTATGAGTTAAGCTCGCCTTTGTACATGATTTTTATTTTTAAGTATATTGTAATGTTTATTTGTGTGTACAATAAAGAATTAAGAATTAAGAATTAAAATGGTAGACCTGGTGAAGGTTTTGGACAGCTGATGGATGAATGCAGCTCAGGACTATTGCTGTGAAATTCTTGATGGCCTATATTGAGCAGTGGTCGTATTTCGGCAGAATAAATAGAAAAAAAATGCATCGTGGTTTGTTTACATCACATTTCATGTCATCACAAGCAATATTTCACCTCTTTCTCAGTTAAAAGAAGAACACTGCTGAACATAACACTTAGGACAAGGATTTCTATGGAATGGTCATGTGTATTCTACTGAAACACATTCTGATTTTGTGGGGAAGTGTCTTATGTTTTCTACTATAGCGCGAACCAACTCTGTGCATTTTTTTTTGGTCTGAATAATAGATTTTATTTTAATACAAAAATAACCAATTATTGAAAAATAATTAAGGACAATAAACTTTTACCAAAAACAAAGGAGATGTGTAGAAATACTTTTAAAATTATTTCTATTTTTGTATCTTTTTTAATGACTACTGCTGCACTTGAAACCTAGCCCTTAGCCGCGTTGAGCACTTTTTGGGAGAGCAAACATCATGGAACTCACGTCATCGTCACCGAATGCTTTTCTTATTCAAAAATGATAATTATTACATGATCATTTTTGAATAAGAAAACCTCGACGATACAATTGACAAGTTACTTAGTTTTCACGTCTACAGGCAGGTCCTGAAAGACTACCCCGCATGATTTTTTTTTGACAACACTTCACGCGCTTACCAGAATCTTTACCTTCTGTTAAAGTATTATTACTGGATATCAAGTAAAGTCAAATAATTATTTGTCAGAATCGAGTCAGTAGGTGATGTATCAATAATTACAGCCTAATAACAAGCTTACGTGAGTAAATAACGAAGCCAGAAACCTCGACACTCCAAGTTAATTGTTTTCAACTTTAATCGTTAATCGCTTATGAGAATACATTGGATATTATTTTTAATAACATATTCACTCATCGGACTCGGTGGACTCGAGCGGCGCTCAGCGTAATGAACTTGAAACAGTTTATGTGTGTTAAGCTATAATGCGTAAAACAATTTAGATGTTCATGCCTTTAATTATATGGAACTGGTGGTATCTGAGGATATTATGGTAGTTGAGGATAGTGTTATTAATTTTGTGTTTAAAATTGAAACGAATGTCTAAATTGTGATTGTTTTCGTATCAAAGAAGTTTTAGTAGGTAAAAATATTTGTTCTCCTTTTTAAGCATGCACGGGTACAATTTGGCACAGTTTTTACGGAGTTTAATATAATAATATTTAGATACAGAATAGTTCTTTTTAAAATTAAAATAAATTAAATGAACTCAAATGAACTCATTTCTTTGAACTGACTAACTGCATTTAATTGTGGACCTTGATTCAAAAATTGTTTTATTTATGCTATGAAACATTATAATTTAAGTCTCTAACAAGCTGTCCATCCCTCATAAACACAATCGTAAAGTAAAACAAAAGAGATTTCAAAAGAAATTAACAAATGAAATAAAATGGATTGAAGCAATACGCGGTACATAAAACAAATAAAATAGTTTATACCTATCTTCTCAATACTTCTCACGATATAGGACAAATAAATTTAGCATCCAATCTCCAGTTGCATCAGTTTAAATTTGTGGTTTATAAATTTTAAAGTAACTTAATTAAAGAGAACGTTAATAGCACAATAGTGAGGGGAAGGAATATGAATCATGCGGTTTATTAACCGGCAGTTAAATGCTAGTTAACGAGAGTATCTAACGCACCAATCATTGCATTTACAATCCTCTCATGAAACGTTAAATTAGACGACTGGCTTGTACTTGCTGCTGCTGAGTAGTAGGCAAGTTCAGAAGTCGATCTTGTGAGACTATCGTGTTTGTATGATTTTGCCTTTTGTAGTACTGTATCGTCACCAAACGCTTTCCATACTTAAACTTTTTGAGTGAACAAAAATCATGGAACTCACGTCATCATCACGGAACGCTTTTCATATTCAAATGATAATGTAATAGCTCAACGATACAATTGACAAGTTACTTAGTTTTCACTTCTATCGGCACTTTCACTTCTTCTTAATTAGTTGTCTTTTAATGGTAGATTTTTATTATTCTTTTTACTGCTCTATCAATACACCCATGACCAAATAATTATTTCTCGAAGCGTCTAAAATATAAAAGAAGTACCACATGAGCGATTAGAGGTAAGGACCTCCACCTTACAGAAGACTGCAGCTATAAACCTGCATAGGAGTCGTGTATCAAATAAAATATAAATCTGAAGTGCTTAGGTAGAAGTGTTTTTTAATGATGATGAGTCTGTTTTACTTCAGGCTGTACAAGTGCCTTAGTAATTTCAGTGTTCATCTTGCCACATTCTACTGCGCGGCTTACTGTGGATTAGATCCACTCAAAACAAAAAATTGAGTTTAGTTAATAAATTATAATTTTTAGTCTGTAGAAAGTACTTTGTGACCGTGGTTTCAATATTTGTTAAACTCCACCAACTGCGGGAGTCGTTTTTACGCATCCAGGATCTTCCCATATTCCTAACCAGTTCAGCGTCAAATCTAATCTAATTCTAACAAGCCGTGACTACATTAAACTGATATCTAAACACCAAGATAATACAATAATAACACGATTTCTTCTTGTCTGATGTTAATCCAAAAATAAGTATGGCCAAACGTACCGCATATACTCTTCGTTCAAGTATTAAATATAGACAGGCCTTTCCTAAATATTGTAGTCGATGTTAAGCGTTTCTATAAAATTGTCAAAAACAAAGTGAGTACGATTTTGTATAATTAATAGTGTCTTGTAACGTAAGTAACTTCTTTAAATAATAACTACAAACTCACCTTTCTTCAACCATTTCTTAAAGACATCGATGTGTTTCTCTAACTATAAACAAAGTTCATTGTAAAAGTCAAAGTCATTTAATCGTTTAGATAAAAATTTTGATACGAATGATGGTCAAAAAATATGATATTAATTACATATTGGTATGATTTACAATCCGGGGTAACAGAAAAGGACTGAACCAATACCTTACCTACCTTACCTTACCTACCTTATATAAATACATAAGTAATGAAAAAATCTTTATACTAACTGTTTTTCTAATAATAATGCTCTTCGTATACGTATGTACAAGGTCGGTAGGAGCAAGTCGTGTAATCGCTGTTTTAAATATGATTAGGAAAGCCCTGTCTACAGTATTTTATAGCCGAAGCATATACGAATTTAATACAGAAATAAGTATGGCCAAATCGCGGTGCATTGTACCACTGTAATTATTAATTTTGTATGGTTCAAATCCAATATTTCGACTTAAATAACATTAGATACGCTTGTTGGTGGAATGATGTTGTTAGCAACGTCGCTTTTTATCACATGTTTGATTTGAATGAGTCCATTTATGTCATAAAAGTAATTTTGGTTTGTGATGAATGTCGTTTTCTTTTAAATAAAGAAATAGTTTTTTTGTTTGAGCGCATTTTCTTTGATTTGTAGAATCAAGAATGCACTACTGGTATGGATGCAGAGAGAGCTATGCTTAGTGTTTAAGACAGTAAAAAGACAGTCAGTCGGTAATTGGGCGCCTGATCTATCTCCGGTCGCATTTGATTGCCGTGAAGATATTATTTAGAGAGCGTTTTTAAAAGTGCGTTTTTAAGAGTGCGTTTTTTAATTCATTTTTTTTTTATTTTATTTGCATAATTATATTACGATATCAATTCTTTAAAATTAAATAATAATACTTAACACCTAATAAAACAGGGCTGCGGTAAATAATTTAATTTTCATTAACGACGTCATTACTCTTTTTATTCCTTGAGCTCTACGTCAGACAAGGCACTCAAGTGTATGCTATCTAAAACCTTAATACCTGAATGTCGATGAACCGATAGCCGTGTATATTGATCGCGTCCGTTTACATTAACAGGCAGGGCTGTCACATCTGTGCTTACGGGCCATCGCACCAGACGCGATATTCGCGATTGCGCACGCACTTTGATCCCATACCAATCCATTACTCGTGGGAACTTACTGACACAATCTCTACGTAGGTATGATGTATTTATAATTGGTTTTAGTTATGCCCTAAATGAACTAAGCACTGAGTTTTTTAAGTTATTTGCTGAAAGTACCTAAATGTCATGTTTAATAAAATAATATTACATTACATGGATAACTAAAACTACGTATTATTTACAAGATTGAAAAATTACCAAAAATAGGCAAGATACGGTACGGTATTGGATACTAAAAAAGGTTTAACATCTACTAACCTCTTCTAAAAGGTTTTATATGTACTAACCTCATTATTTATTTTAATACTGTCTGAATTTTGACCTTTATTTAAAATTAATTATTCTTTTTCTTTTGTTTTTCGTATTCTTTTGTTTTTTACTCATACAATAATATTCCAATAAATATGTCAACGGTTGCTTGTGCTGTTTAATTTTATTTTTGTTTTTCATTTACAACTCCAATATAATTAAGTGTTAAAAGATCATTTCTGAAGGTGTCTACAATGTCTCCGCATCGCTGTCTGCCTAAAGGGAAGACTAACAACATTGAAAAGAGAGCGATTTTTGATCGGTGTGGGAATCAAATACAACACTCGGCGCGGTAGCGAGGTAAGCCATATTCTATATTATATTATGGTACATCAATATAAGTACTTAGCAACTTTCTATGTGTTGTTGTGCACTCCTGTTAGTAACAAATTTATAGGTTACTAGTGGACCTGGCAGACGTCGTCCTGCCGAAAAAAGCTGAAATACCGACAGCAGCGCCACCTACCGGGTCCAATTGTGAATCTAAACCATCCAGGGCCCTACCCGAACACACACACAAAATTTCATCAAAATCGGTCCACCCGTCTAGGAGGAGTTCAGTCACATACACACGCACACAAGAAATATATATATTAAGATTATGTATTTATTCATCGTTTGGCAAACAAGAGTGAAACCTTAATAATAAAATTGTGTCCAAGTAACATTTGCGAAATAATCTAACGACACATCATTCGTCAAAATCGGTTTAGCCGTTTATTTTTTCTATACCACAGTCGGATAAAAAAAACTCTAACCTCAGGTATCAATACTGCTTGTGTTGATTGGGTTGGATGCCAATTATTTAAATGGCAGATTGTAGAGTGGTTCACTTTAGTATTACTGGGTCCAACTATGATTATAATTTTAATTTTGCTTAATTAGCTGTGCTTTGCAAGTTGAGCGTTTTTACGTTGGCAAATACAATAATAATGACATATATACTTATTTTGACTTTCGTTTGAAAAACTAATCTATTCATTTATTGGACTGTTGGTCTAGTGGATAGTGACCCGGACTGCTAAGCGCAGCAAAGGTCGTGAGTTCAATTTTCAAACAGAACATTTTCAATCATCAATCAAAAAATTAATTGCTTTGTGTCTGGGTCTAAATGATCTATACTAATATTATAAACGCGAAAGTCTGTAAGTATGGATAGAAGAATGTATGTTTGTTACTACTTTTACGTAAAAATCACTGAATGGATCTGGATGAAATTTGGCACAGAGATAGATTATGGTCTGGAATAACACATAGGCTTTTTACAGCGATAGCCGACATTCACGCAGGCGGAGCCGCGGGCAACAGCTAGTTATCTATAATGTATGTATTTAGAATTATACATAATTAAAGTATGATGACTAGGTAACCTGGAACCCATTTTATATTTTGATAAAACATTTCATGTCACTTTTTTATAAAAGCTTTATTGACCAGAAATATTTCACTTATAATACTTTAATACGCTGAATTAATATACTCGAATGTAATCGCAGGGGGTGTAGCTAATGAATAATAAATAGTTTCAATTTGATTCAGTTTTTGTATTCTATTTTTGCAATTAGGAAAAAAATGCAGCAGAATTTTAATCTACCACTTTGTCATTATAGTTGGTGTACAAAGCAAGCTATAGATAGGTTGCGAAAAAATAAGCTATGCTACCTATATTGACTTTTCAGCTGTTCGCAATCTTATAGCTCAGAGTCACATCTTACTCTTTAAGAGAGGTACGGCACCATACAAGTGAGCAAGCCCGACTAAGATGGAACCTCCGCTCTAAGTTCTCAGAAAAATAACTACACACAGTGATGTTATTTTATACCCGTGTATTATAACAGGTCTTCAGTGCTCATTTAGGGATGTATTTTAATAGAAATTATTTCTTATCACATTATAAAACAAAATCTTATTGTTAAGTTTTAGACTTACAGACTCGCAAGCGATGCCTTTGTGTGTGTTTATAGGCCATGGGAACTGCTTACCACCAGCAGGGCCGTGTGCTTCTTTAGCACTTAAATCGTTTAAAAAAAACAAAAATATAAGTGATGATTGAAAAAAAAATCAATGTGCTGTAGGCCTGTTTGTACCGCGGCCGATGTTCACTCATTTCTGTCATCATTCAACATCTAAAATGACAGAGTGACGACAGACCATCGATACTGTCGGTGACTCGGTGCCGACGGCGACGGATCACCCCGATCTTCGATTGTTACGTATTACATTCCCTCATTTGACAAGATAAAGGCGCTATGACATATTACTTGTGATTTAATCAACAACATTATTTTATTATTGACTGTATAAGTTATATGTATATTACGAAAGTCAGAAGTTTAATTTTATGGGTACAAAATCATAAATATACAACTTTTCGAGTGTCTGAAAATCTCAGGTTGCATGAGTGGTCTAGTAGTTACTTTACTAGAAAGTCGTTACTTTGCCACCAATACCGACGAGTGCTGTGGGTTTGATTTATCACGTGAAAAAACTTTGTCTGATCCATAAATATTTGTTACGAGTCTGGGGGAATCGAACTAAAACCCACGACCGTCAACGTCACTAGCTACCCTTATCTATAACCTAAGTAGGTATCTCAATGAAGCTTATTTAAATGGGCCACTTTAAAAAACACATTTTCTTTCATATACCAACAAACAACTCAAAAAAACCTCATATAATTCATGGCACTTAATTCGATACCCTATATCACATTTCCTTTTGCTTCTCGATATTGCAATTTAGCTTTCATATTGCAATTTATTTTGCTATTAGACTAAACGTTCGCATTAAAAATACACATCTAGCCTTCATACAAGCGTCGCCATGTACTACCTACTTCATCTGATTAATTTTTTCATACCAACAGACTTGATATTTATCAGTAGTGTGATCGTAAATTAAAACTGGTTCATTAATGATCATAAATTTTAATTTATAGCCGGTTCGTGTACATGTTGATACAAATATTGTGAACATACGTGTGAAGAAAGCACGCTTATAAAATATTGAGCACAAAGAGTAAGTATTGCCATTCAATGAAGCAATGCTGCCTATCTTCGGATAATTTTTATTTTTGTACCTGTTGATGCAGTCTGAATATAATTTTAAAAGAATAAAATGTACATTTTCTGTTCTTTTAAATGATATCCTTAAAAAGTTTTTAATCTTTCACAAATTGTACAGATGTTATCCCTATAAAAGACAATGAGTGAAACCTAACAACTAAATCGGAAAAACCCGTGCCCACGGTCGGTGCAATTGGACCAAAACGTGGAATGCAGTTAAAACCTTAAAGATATTATACAACTTAGACCCGTTGTCCATTATAGTAATAATACACAAAAAAGGTATAACAAATTATATTTGTAAACTTTTTCCCGAGCGAATTTTACAAGCATCACAAACTACAACAATAAAGCAATTTGCTTGTAACTTAATTGGCCCTTAATTTGTGTCGACATTGTCTTAAAAACGACGCGTAGTAAGCACTTTGTAGTCTACACTTTGTAACGTATCAAGCATGAACACAATCATGACCGTAACCCTACTACATACTTGTATGATGGCTTATGATGTTATAAAAATACTTGTACGCATTTTGGTGGTGACTAGAATATGTTTTTAAAAAAATATAAAATAGTCTTATAAAATAGTTTTCAACATTTCCATGTCAATTTTCTAATTGTCATCGTTATCATCAGCCTATCGTAGTCTACTGCTCTACATGGGCCTCTCCAAGTGCACGACACTTTGCAAAGATCATCGCTCCACCTAGCCTGAGGGTTACAATAAACCGCGGTCATGAACGCATCTACTTCAATGGTTTTCAGATTTTCTAATAAAGTAATATAACACTTTTCTTTTAAATGAGTTTGATAATTAATAATAATACTTTTTTAATAAAGACACCAAGTCTTTCACGGTCATTCAAAGCCTTGTATTCAAACACCAGTGTGAGCATCGTCAGCGAAAATATTGAACAATTAATGTTTAATGGTACCTACATACACTTTTATTATAATACCTGTTAACCAACCAACTGGCTATATGTTTACCTAATTGCATCGTTGTTTTCTTTTACCTTTTTAAGGGCAATGTTAATACAATGTTGTGATAAAAGTTGACTCGATTACACCGCAATTTACCAGACATGGAAAAGTGGATCTATAAATATTTATAGCTTCAATACTCGTGCTTGAAATTATACAGCTGATCGCAAAGTTTCTTCGTACAATGGACTACAATAGTTGACGTGGCTACTGTTGCCGACAATCATTAAACTAGATGTTTTACGTTTACTCGTAAAGGCTGCGTTGATACGCCATTTTACCGTGTGAATGCAATAAATACGGCACGGGACAAAGATAAAATGCAGAATGAACAGATTTTAATTCTCTGAATAATTTGTTACCTAATTAATTATGTGATTGAATTTGCTGATTTACAATTATTTTTTTTAAATCTCTATTTATTTTATGTTATTTTTTCAAGTTGTATTTAAATTATTTTATTTATCGTATTCTTATTTTTTGATTTTAATTTTATAATAATTTAGATATGTATAACAAAGTTATAACCTACATTAATTAATAATATTTTGTATCCATCCGTGTATTGTGCATGCGGTGTTAGCCAGTAAGTGGTTGTTACACATGTAAATGTATTTACTTTAGCAGTTAAGTTAAATGTATTGTGTAAACAATCGTTGGCTCACCTAATAAAAAAAATAAAAAAATAAAAAAAATAATTCGTATGGCTGAGAACTAGAATGTAAAAAATGCGAAACGAATGCTATTTTAAAGAAAAAACATCATACTGTAGGGTTATATTGATAATTAAATAGTGTTCTTTAGTTTTTGAAATAAAAAACATTTTTCACACACAAGCATACGGCACATGGCAACTCCAAATGAATCGTTTGCACGTTGCCGATCGTGTCAAAATCTTAGAAGAAGCAAACCCATTTCATTGTCTCTAAGGAACCTTCGGCTGAGATCTTATTCTACAACCTGATCTTGTGTGAAATGAGTTTTCTCTAAAACCGCATACTATGGGACCGAACTTCCCATTGGTAGCAGTTAGTAGTACGTTGATAAAAGTGGCCGCATCATAATAAGTTTCATGATACTTCACCACTAACTCCACTATGAGTTTTGAATGTCCATGAATGTTTGTTCTGAGTTATCATGATGACGTGTTTTATGTCCGTGTGTTGTAATTGTAAAGCAACAATAATAAGAACGTGGCTAAATAAACCCGCGCTTTATAATGTTTACGTGTAAACAAGTAATCGAAACATCAAGACATTTTTAAACATATTTCCTGTACACATGTTATATCGAATTAATTCACTTAATCTGTAGAAAAATGGTGTTGAAACAAATATCTAAGACCGATTAATAAATGTTTATTGCCCACGCAATACATTTAGAGTTTTAATCTGGTGTTAGCGGGAGACCGGCGCCCACCCAGAGGTGTGGACATCTCTAACCAAATCGAATTATAAACCAACCGAATAACGATTACGGACAATCGAATCCACCATCGGCATTACTCGAATGGAATAGAAATCAGAATCGTTTGTCAATTTTTTAATGAATGTAAACATTTTATGGTTATCGGATAACGTAAACCATGGAAGATTAAACATATTGGAACACTATAAACCATTTATATACAGACTCATTGATTAGAGCATTTATAACGGAATTAATTTTAGACTATCCCACGGTATTCGTCAGACATTTAAATTAGGTGCATGCGCATAGAATCATTCTATTTTGGTGATATTTTATCTTATTGTTTATGATTCATTCTCATATTTTATTTTCATATCAATTTTTTTCTACCGCTACGGCTAGTTCTCTGACATGGAACTAAATTTTCCTGTGGCTAGTTCGCTAACATGGAGAGAAGATCTATCAAAAAACTCAGGCCACTCTTTGTAATCGCCAGACAGTTATGATATGGTGATATTGTAAAGAGTGCATTGTATTATTATAACTGTGATCTTATGATTCACAATAAACTAATTAGAATTTGACCTGTGAAAAAGATACTATAATAAATCCTGCGCAGTTGGCTAATTTCCGTTGCGATTGGCCTCTGTGACCAAAATTGGTTAAGGAGATTATTACTTTTATAAATATAAAATTAACTCTATTTGTTACACTTTTACTGTAAAAGACTGAACAAAAACGAATGAAATTTGGCAAGGAGAAAGATTGGATTCTGGGGCACGACGCAGGTTAAAACTAGTACATAACCAGTACCTATTATTGCCAGGACATTGTAACCAGGCTGCCTACTGTTCGTATTTTTTTTTTTTACACCAACAATCTTACGACAGACGTTAATCATTTTTATAGGAACCTTGTCGCGTACACTTGTAGGATCATGTGGTGCCTGGAATCCATTCATTCGATATTATTTATTATGATTTAAAACAAATAAGATCAAAATGCCCGCTGTGATGTTATTTATAAACCTTGAAAAGAAAGTAAGTTATAAGGATCATAATAAAAAAAATCATAATTATGACGAAAAATAAAATATAACGGAAAATAGCATCACACCTTTTTATCTGGAGGGGGAAGGTAGAAGTGCCTGACATCCATGTTTCTAGCCTATTGTCATTTAACGCCCAGAATTCTAGACTCTGTTTTGTTCATCCATGTACTCGCGCGTTCCCGAGCCCGTGAGAACCTATTAGCTCCTTTTATAAAGCACACATAGAAGAAAGTTATTTAAATCCATGCAGTAAAGATGCAGGATGGGACTTCCCTGGGATTTAAAAACTATATATTAAAAACGAATCGTATCATAACAAGCACTGGACAGTAGTGTAGTTATGTTCTTGTACTTACACGCACAAAATATAACTTCATCACCGTGTTCAGTTGTTTAGTTATTGTCTTCTGTAAGGTGGAGGTCCTTTCCTAGTCGGGCTTGCTTTCTTGTATGGTGCTCTGCCTCTCTTAAATTCTGCCAGATACCACCTGTTACAATTCGAACAGACTTCATATGTTTATAATTGACACGATAAAATGTTACAAAACGTCGTTACAAACCGTTTCCCTAGTAAGTACTACATGGATATTGTTAGTGCGAAGTACCCGCTATTTGCATGTGCTCGTTAACGCATTGCTACGCTGAATGACATGCGTCTGAGCAACTGATTGTCCAACACGAGACACGTCGAAACGATCGAATTTGATGTATATTTACCCCGGTAATGCCTGTAGCCTGTATACCCTTAAACCTTATACGTTCTTAATAAAATGTAATGATTTAAAACGAATAAAAAATATACTTTCGATACCTTGTTCGAGTTGATCAGTCGTTAGTTAGTTTATTACACAAAGATTTGATAATGCTTCGATATTAACAAATTGATAATATTTTTATTACATGTAAGTAACATCATTTGGACAAGCGAATTGATTTTTGGAAGATAACAATTACATTTTGTGAAACCTTTTTAAACCGGCTTTACACATGTTTAAATTTAGTACTTTTTAGATACAAGCAGTGGGGATTTTACTATATAGTTTAAGTATTTGAAACTTGCCTAAATTCATATACTTCATAAACTGATTATATATAAATCAGTTGAAGTAAGACTTATCGTACAGTCTCTAAAAAACATTACATAAAAATAACCGAAAAACTAATTATCCACTCCAATTTCTTCTGACGCCATACGTGTCTTGAATATTCACCGTGGCTATCAATCGTCCAATCACTGGTTTGATTGAATGTCTGTAAACGTCATTTACTGCTCGTTATCCACGCTCGAGGCGCGAAACTCTCCGACGGCATCGGCAGCCAATAAACATTTCATTGCCGAAGCGAACCTCTTTTGTTTTAGTACGTCTCCTCACCGTAAACACTGGAACTCGCCTAATAATCGTTTAAAAATACAGTCGCTCTTACTTAAAATATTCTAAATGCCTTCCGTTTTATGTAACGGTTATAGTCTGCAATGAGAG
Organism: Trisateles emortualis; assembly: GCA_947095525.1. Lineage (NCBI taxonomy): Eukaryota > Metazoa > Arthropoda > Insecta > Lepidoptera > Erebidae > Trisateles > Trisateles emortualis. The sequence goes on along the minus strand of OX352736.1, from coordinate 6,369,249 downwards.
ATAGGGATAAAATGCATTCCCGAAATTAGGTTCAAACTCGTAATATGAAATTTAACTGAATATTTAACAGCTTGATGTTCAGAAATAATAATTAAGGATCTACAATATACATTGTATAACTAAAATCAACGTCACGGGGTGTTTAGTATTTAAGACACGTCTCTTAATTTGTTGCAAGATAGATATTTGCTACAATAATTAATTTATCAAACGGTGAATTACAGGATAGAAAAACTACACTTCTAAATTAGGGTAAAAAACTGAGAATTTTATTCTCTATTCAAATATTGAGAAAAATTGTAGCAATGACAATTTAAACGTAACTTCATGACATATTTATTTCTAACATACCTATTATATTAGCAGTATACTGACTAAATTGCAAATTAAATTAAATGTTAATTATGCAACAGAATTACTGGGTAATCAAATTTATTTTCTGAACTTGAAAATTGATCTTCATGAGAATGAAATCAATTACTCCACTTAAATAGTCCCGGTGAAAGGTTAATGTAACCATTTTACAGTCTCATTTAAACTCCAGCTTTTATAGGCTATCTTCAAAACGTTACTGTACTCTAAATTAAATTAAGATACGATCGCCCAGTTTTCATTCAACAGTACAGCCTTGCTTATATTTAAGTACATGCAGTTCTCGTTCTCGTTCCTACAAGTATCTGACACTAGAACTACGTTATTTATTTTTTGTGGAATGCATGCTATTAGAATAGTTGACATTCTGCTGAAATAATGTTGGAGTTTTAATATGGCGCCATTCTCATGGCAGTCGGACATAATCAAATGATACCTAAAATAACTATATACCTCTATTACCATTTTGATTGTGTTTTACGTAATTTGCACGTTTTTATCATATGTTATACCTATTATAATACTTTAGATAACGTTATTAATAGAAAGGTATTAATAAATAAAATTTAATTTTTCTTTCGATTATAGAACCTGTCTAAACAATATAACAAACAATTATAAAACTCGTACATATGTTGGCATGGTAATAAATCGAAAATAATGCTTTTATAAAATCTATAATATCATTTTGTACTTAGGTTTTCGGTGAGAGTAAGATAAAATATTAAAACTACACTAAACGAGAATGTTTTTATTTTTATATATCCTTTAATTTTTATAAGTTTACAGCAAAGTTTTTACTTGGGAAAATTAAGACCAGCAGGCAACAATTTGTTTTAATCTTGTAGATGCACCCAGTTTCCAAAAAGAAGTTCAATATCTCATTTGTTTAATCTATAATTATAAGAAAATTGCTTTTGTTGCAAGTTTTAATATAAAACACCACGCGTAGACTTTAACTAGAATGTTAATTTTCTGTAGCCTGCCTGTTGATAGTGTATCGGACCGCCTACATAGAGCCTCCCTTACAAAATTACACACTCATTAGTTCTACGGAATGTTTGTTTGTTTTTTACTAAACCTGGCGCCGAAAGCTTCGTGTTAAAACTAACAAAATTAGTTACAGACAAAATTAAATTGATTCTTGTTTATTGGGTTACAGTAGAGGATATAGTTTTTTGATGTCGGCTTTCCTTTGGGTTGTCAGTGGCACCAATTAATTCAACTGTGACAATAAGCCAGATAATTAAACAGGTAATTTCTCATTGCGAGACGCCAGGAGCTGCCATGTGACGTCACGTTGTGGTCACGTCACAACAGCGCCCTAGACAGATGAATAAGTGCGTGTTGATTGGAATTTTAATGGGCGTTAATGGGCGGGACAATGATGAAATCGTCGCAGACGGAGATTTTATCGTTTCTATGCTCTGATAAGGGGTTGATCGCCGGCAGTTTCAAAGGCAAATTGTGGATGGACCTGTCGTTGCTGTATGCCGAGACCTCTTCTCATTGACTGAACAAAGTTGAATCTTGTAGTAGTATTCTTTTAGATTTGTGTCAGATCTCAGACTAATAGAATAAGATAGACGGAGCGTGTAGAACAAATCAGTGAAGCCACAAAGCGCTGTCAATGTCGTGTGACGTGGAAAACGATGTTGCCAGCAAATGAAATACTCCCAACAAAAGTTGAAACAAAACTGTTAACTCGTGATAATAATATGCAATATCAATATTAAAAATTATACTTCAAATTGTTTGTTTAAATAATGTTATTATTTATAATTATTTTACATTAATATTTCAAAATAAATAGGTAACAATAAACACTAACTACATGCTTTTCTGACGAATAAAATAAATCTTTTTAAATATAACATCATACATCTTAGCATTATGTTACATTAAAAAAAGGTTTCTGTTAACAAACATATCAAGACAAAATACAATAATATATTAAAAAAACAAACATAAAATACAAAACATATTACTCGTAAAACAAAACTGGCAAAAATTGTATCTAAAAAAATATATATATATGGTGTATGCTTGTTTACTATCCAAGTAGTATAAAAAAAAATTAAATATTTAGCGGCAAGCGGTAAGAACAAATTTTGTTCATACCGCTCGCCGCCGCCGCTCACAGCCGTGGTTAGGATGTAAATACTTTTTTTTAAATAAATCATAAACCATAACCATAAAAAATGATCAATTATTATTATTATATTAATATTAATTGATCATCATCTGAATAACATAGAAAAACATTATCTAAGTACCTACCTAGGTACCTCTTAAAATCACTACAAAAATACGGAATTACTCGCTAAATGCAAACAACAATTTCTTTTTTTTTTCGCGTGGATCCCCAACTATCATTTAGATTTATTTTAAATAGTATATCGATAGACTGATTAATATTGTTTTATATTCCCACTAACACGTTGCAAAATATTTTAGGGAAAAAGATATGCTAAGAATGGCAACACTGTAGAACATGGTAGAGGTTTTGTGTTCCTAGTTTGTGTAACTAAAATATTTACGAAAACAATAAGAAATCTATAATGTTAAAATTATTTACCTATGGAACGATACTCCAGAACTCTTTTTGAGATTTGCTGAAGTATTTTTACAACGTTTTACTACACAATACGGCATTATAATAATATTTTGTCAGAACGTGTTTAGACGTGCGTACTCACTAGCGGCTCAAATCGACTGCGCGCGAAAACGTATGACATTGCTATTTAGTATTGCTTTTGGCGGCTTCACGCGCGAGTTCTACACGCTCCGTCTATCTTATTCTATTAGTCTGAGTGTCAGATGTAAAATTATCCGTTTTCCAAATAGGCAATTTAAACATATTGACATACGCTGTCAAAGTCGTGCGCTCTTAATTTTATTCAAAATAAAATTATTTGTCGCAACTTAATTCTATTTTTGGCCCTGTATTACGCGGACCTGTGCGTGTTGTCCCTATACGCATGTGGGCAGCTTATGATCCCCTTTTTTTTCTTATTTATTCAGTATAATCAGATATTTAGCTATTTTCAGGTGACTTTGACGGTTGTCAAGGACGCTTCAGGAGTCTGCCTTCATTGCTAGGCGCATTCTGTCATTTGGGGCGCTCGGATATATTGGCTGCCTAGCAACGTCTTGGTGTCATCTATGTTTTGAACTTTATTTAATTTTTATTTAATTAAGATTTTGCCTGTTTTTATATTAGGTTCAGTTTTTGGTTTCTTATTTTTGTTTTCGAAATTAAGTTAGTATATATGAGTGTCAACTTTGTGAAATTCGATGCTTGTGAACAACCAAGGTTTTTCAAGGGGCAGAGAGGATTGAAGATCCATAAAAGCCGCTGCCACCGAAATCAAGGACATCTGCAGGTGGCCTCTGATTCATCGCAGCCCCATTCTTCTCAGGTATCCTCATTGCCACCCGTAGTTTCATCAAATTCTGTAACTCTACCCCCACCTGTTCCTTTTTGGCAACTACTTTCTAAATTAAAACACTGTAAGCCTATCGTAAAGAGAGTTCCTAGAGGTGCTCGTATTTGTGTAGCTCAAAGGTTGACGTCAGATATTATTTCTGTGGTCAATCTTAATTCTAAAGAGGTATGGGAACATCTTCTCACGTTCCCTTACCAAATTTTTCATATAAATGCTTCTAATTCCTCTCGCTCCAATTCTCTAACTTCTTGTATTAAAGAAAACTGTGTTTTAAATGAAATACATTTAGGTCATAATAAAACCTCTCGCCAATCAAAAAAGTCTGAATTTTATCACATTGAGAGTAAAGTGAGTGATGGAGATATAAAAGGTGCAGCTCGTCTCCTTTTTTCTAACGATGCGTTAGCTCCTAACACCCCAGAGACTCTCTCAGCCCTTTATGAGAAACATCCCAGCCCAGCTGCCAACCTTTCCTTTCCTGATTCACCTAGTAATTCTCAGACAAACCTGCAGGTGTCTTCCACTGAGGTCCTCAACGCAGTCAATGGCTTCAGAAGTGGCACTGCTGCAGGCCTTGATGGTCTCACAGCTCAGCATCTCAAAGACCTTTTGAATGTTGGTGGTGAGGTCAGCGTGGCCTTGCTTGAGGTAATTTAATGCTGTCTGGTCGAGTAAATGGGGACATTTTGGATTTACTTTACGGCGCAAACCTTTGTGCCCTAAAAAAAAAGGACGGTGGGATTCGTCCTATTGCTGTGGGTACTACTTACCGCCGTCTTGCAGCCAAAGTTTGCTGCCGGGCGGTTTCTAGTACCCTCAGCGAACACTTTCAGCCTACCCAACTTGGTTTTGGGGTTAGTGGTGGCTGTGAAGCAGCTATCCACGCTGTCCGTTCTTACATCTCTTTTCGGCCAGAAGATGTTGTACTTAAGGTTGATGTCAAAAACGCATTTAACTCGGTCGACAGGAGCGTTCTGTTGTCGGAGGTTGAAAGGAAGGTACCTTCTCTGTATAGTTTTTTGTGGCAGTGTTATAGCGCTCCCACAAAACTAATTTATAGGGAGCACCTACTCTCTTCAGCTGTCGGTTGTCAGCAGGGCGACCCTCTCGGCCCAGCAATTTTCAGCCTTGCCATTCACCCCATCATCACCAAATTGAAATCTCAATTTAACGTTTGGTATCTTGATGATGGTACCCTTGGTGGTGACACTGCAACGGTTTTAAACGATTTTTCATCCCTAGTGCATGACTTCAAACTTTGTGGTTTAGATCTAAATTTTTGCCGAATTGCATTCGGCGTGGTGACATAATAAACAGTTTTAAGCAATTAGCTCCTGATATCAAAATTGTTGACCAAACTTCAATCCGTCTTCTCGGTTCCCCTGTTTTTGATGAATCATTTTCACCCTACATTGAAGAACAAATTACCAAATTTAACTCAATTTCTGATCGGATACGTAAAATTAATAGTCACGTTGCATACACCATAATTAGGTTCTGTCTCTTTGTACCCAAATTCACATACACTTTACGTTCTTCACAATTTTGGAAACACCCTAATTTGACCACTAAATTAGACAATATCGTTCAGCACACTCTTTCATCAACTTTGAACATTAGGTTGGAAGGCCGTACTTGGACACAAGCTTCTTTGCCCATCAGGCATGGAGGCTTAGGCATTAGGAAAATATCTAGTGTCAGCCTTCCAGCCTATTTATCTTCATCTCACAGTACTTTTGGCTTAACCTGTAAAATTCTAAATAAATCTCATGTTTATAATTCGGTACATATACCTTTTTTAGCTGAGGCAGTTGATGCGTGGAAGACCCTTACTTTGGATAAGCTTCCCAGCAATCTTTCAGCTCAGCGGCTATGGGACGAGCCGCTCTGCAGAGTAGTGCGTAACGATCTACTTAATACGACTACTAACTCTGCCGATCGCGCTCGTCTTTTAGCCGTTGCTGAATGGGAATCTGGCCTCTGGTTAAATGCTCTTCCATCTCCTGTCCTAGGAACCATGGTTGACAACATATCGTTTCGAGTTGCTGTTAGCCTCCGTCTAGGAGCTTTTAATTCAGTACCCCATCGCTGTTATTGTGGTAAGGTTGTTGATCAGCTTGCTCATCATGGTCTCTCTTGTTGCAGGAGTGCTGGTAGAATCCCGCGGCATGCCAGTCTAAACGACGTCATCCGTCAAGCTCTTGTAAGCGCGCGTATTCCTGCCGTTCTAGAACCGAACGGTTTATTTCGTAGTGATGGCAAGCGTCCCGACGGTATGTCTCTCGTTCCTTGGAGGATGGGAAAGCCCTTAGTGTGGGATGCTACCTGTGTAGATACCTTGGCGCCTTCTCATCTTTCATTCACTGGCATTAAAGTGGGCTCGGCCGCCACTTCTGCAGAGTGTCTCAAGCGGCGCAAATATGAAAGTCTCGGTGAGACTTACATTTTTGAGCCTTTTGGGGTCGAAACTCTAGGACCATGGGGCCCAAGTGCCCACAAATTGTATCGTGAGATATCAAGGCGTTTGGTCGAGTCATCTCACGATCCTAACGCTGGCCTTTACTTGGGTCAACGTATTAGCCTTGCAATCCAGCGTGGGAATGTGGCCAGTCTTTTGGGCACCTTTCCTCAGAACTGTGATCTCAATCAGATATTTTATTTATAGGTTAATACCTTTAAATATAATAATAATAATAATAATAATATTTTTGGGACAACTCACACAACGCTATCTGATCCCAAACTAGGCAGAGCCTGTACTATGGTAACCAGACAACTGATAAACATACTTATATATTTCTAAATACATACATATTATAGATAAATTACACCCAGACACAGAACAAACATTCGTGCTCATCACACAAAGATTTGTCCTGGGTGGGAATCGAACCCACGACCTCCGGCGTAGCAGTCAGAGTCACTAACCACTAGACCAACAGGCCTGTCAAATATAATATCTGATTGTTTGTAAGTAGGTTAGGTTAATTTAATTTTAATAACTATTCATGTAAATATCTTATGAAATAGGCAATTCAATAGGTAGGTATATTGAAAGCTATTTATAGTATTAATTACGTCAAAATTATAATATTTTTTTTTATTTATTTGTTAAAGGTACTATAAAAGAGAAAAATAATCAAATATACTATAAATAAAACCAAGTAGCTAATTTGATTTGACCTATGTTTTACTATGTTAGATAAACGTTGTTCCGTTTATTTTAAAATGTAAAATTATTTAAAAGCGTGTCATCCGTGGGAATGTGAGGGTGCACACGAATAGCTATTAGCCCTTAATAGTGGGTAGCGAACCCTTCACCACATGGCCGTGTGGACAACACAGTTGTTTAGATTTGCTGTTCACTAACACTTTATCAAAACGGCAAATCACCATGCCACATTTTGAACGTGAGAATAAATAAATTGCTATCAGTTAGTAACTATACCGCGACTTTTGAAATATTGGTAACTGTAGGAAAAGAAAAATTGCTACAAAATAGGATGATTGAAAATATGACTGGCCTGTTTTTCTAGTGGATAGTGACCCTGACTACTGCCGGGGTTCGTAGCATAATGATAAATTTAACAAAAAGACTAGTTATATATTTGCATTTTTTGCAGGAAAATTACTGTATTTATTAAAATTATAATTACTGCAAATATAAACCCACTCGGTTAAAAATACCAAAATACTTGCACTTAGACTTTCAAACCAGCAAGGTTGAAATTTGACCAAACATCAATATTTTAAACTTACAAAAACAACAGCCACACGGGCAAATAAAGATACACTATCGTAATTAAAAACTTATTACGCCTTACCTACTTTAATTTCATGTACACTTTCTTCACAGAAGAGTCCTGAACACACTATGTCCGTACCTATCAGTGTCACCAATTCGTCTTCCATACTATAAAAATGATAGTGTGTGAGAAGCTAATAATCATTAGCACATACCACTGATGTGTGCAGGAACTCGATGTCCGTTGTCGCCCTTTAACCCTGTCACAGGTCAGGGTGACAACGATTTGTGCGTGATTTAATGACAGTTGTAACCCGTGAGAATATTTTGACAGGTAATGAGCTTTAAATAATTTGTCACTACGAAACTAATCGTATGTTAGTTCCGTGACTAAATTATTTCCTGGCAAATAAGAAATTTAAACAATTCTAAATTGAACACTTTGCAAGTTTTGATTAGTAAACTTCGATGCTTTACTTTTTTAAATTATAAGTAGGCTTAGAACTTACTTTATGTGTATTTCGTAAGTGTTATGTATATCTATATCTGTGGTTATCTCTTATTGTTGCTTGTAATTTCAGACCGCCATTTAGTTTTTTAAAATTAGATTTTTAAAAAACTAAATGGCGGTTTTTTTGTTAATAATATACACTAAAACTATATATACTATATTTTTATTTAGTAGTAACTAAATTCACGCAAATTGGATAACTGTTATTTCGAAAGAGTAAATAAATCACATGGTCAATCAATGTTCTTCTTTGTTTTCTTTATTGAAGGCTCTCTTAATTGGCAAAATATTATGTTTTTTTATTCTGCATGTATTTAAAAGTACAAAGATGTTTACATAAATGTAAAAGGAATATGAAAATATGAATACCGAATGCCATATCGAATCACAAATGAAGGAAAAGGTGTATCAAAATGAATTTTTTAAATTAAATTGTGACAGCTGCCCATGAAATATGACAAAATTTTAAATATTTTGTTTTAAATTTATTTAAGAAATGTCATGCATTTTACAATTTAAAGTTACCTAATCTATCTATCCAACGGAATATGTATATATTCTCGATATATGTATATATAACTGCATGAATATAATATATGGCTTTACTGACATTCTGCAGCCGAAGAGCTGCATAATTTGAGTATCTATCCGCAGAAATATTGGAAATAGCAACCGAAGCAGCGTCAAAGCATTGTAATCAAGAAGTCAGTAGTCATTGTTTGTCGTCAGAAACGATGAAGAGTTGAGTTATGTACTCCATGATGTAATGATTTCTAATAAGGGGGTCGTACTAGCTAAAAATCCTGTTCTGCTGCCGAAGAAGACCATCAAGATGTATAGCTGCCAAAAAAGATGGTTCATCAATAGCACTGTATCGTTCATTCATTTCCTGGTAATTTTAACTCATTATCGAAAAATACATGGCGTTCCCATATATATTCGTTTCACGAAACACTTAAATATAAATATGTAGGTGATCAGTCGTTCCTTGACGCACGTTGAACGCATGTGAATTGTCTTAATGTTTTGAATATTAAAATAATATTCATTCAATATACCTTTTGTTTACACCATTTACGTGAATAATATCATATAAGGAATATTAATAAAAACTATAAATTTACATTGCGATGTTTTCGTGTTAATGTCGAATATGGAATCGAAACAAATATGGACTTAAAAATTAACATTGCTGTTAAAGAAATTAACAAAGTAAACTCTGTCTATTGCCTTTTCCTGACTAAACGGCGGAACGGATCTTAATGAAATTTAGCTTAAGATAGATTATTTACTCGAAAGTCCTGGTAATTTTATTTTTATCGTGATAACCGACATCCACGCGGGTGGAGCAGCGGATAACATACAGTGATTTAATAAAAAATAAAAGTGAATTAAGAAACACTTTCGCTGCGGCACAGATTCAAAATAAATTTCGGTCCGCACAACCACAACTTATTCTAATTAGTTGGTACAAAGTTCCAATTAGTACGATTCGGTATCGGATGCGCCTGCGCACCCTACACGCGGTGGTTAACATAAACTGCACAGATAAAATTTAAACCTTTTAATGAACTCCCGGATTGCTTTATTTACTTCGAGATTAATAAATTTTCGGCTTTCCGTACGCACTGTTGCCGCTTTGAATTTATTCATGTGCGTGTCCTAATACTGATATCATCAATTTGGTGTATTATAATTCTTAAGAGAAATATTTTTGTTCCGATCAATAAGTTTAGACTTTAAATGTTTTCACGCACATTATAGACTTCTAACTTTTGCCCACGACTTAGTCCACGTAGAGTGTATTAATGTACTTATTAATAAACTGTATTTTATTCTAGTTATTTTTATAGGTATATCAATATTATAGCCTATGTGCTAGTTTGATGTATAAGCTACAACATTGTAAAGTTTCTTCAAAACTTATCTAGTAGCTTTTCTGTTTAAAAATCGTTACAAACAACATCCTTAGTTTAGTAAAATGCAAAATATTTTGGCGTTTACATTCTCGATAGAAACTATGCAACTACGCAGGGCATAATATACAAGTAATAGTGCAAAAGTGTTCGTACAACCACAGGTTCACTCTCTATAATTTTATTTATTAACTGAACTTTAAGCATAATACATTTTTTATACAAGTAGTATAAAAAAATGTATTGTGCTTAAAGTTGGCAAACAAGCATACGGCCTGCCTGATGTTAAGCAGTTAACGTCGCCTATAGACGCTGCAATACTAGAGATATCTCTTGCGTGTTGTCGACCCTTAATGCCAGCGGCATTCTCTACCAGTCAAACTATTTATACTAATAAATAAATATAACATTATTATCATAATATATTATAAGCATGCATCCTGATAACAAAAACAGAGCTTTTTCATCTTAAAATTCCATTATCACTTAACTTAACGTCCTAACTATGGCATATTTTAGGTTGTCCACTTAGAAGTCTGAATATAACCGTAAAATAAAAAAGTAGGTACATAAAAACTACAGAATAAAAAGATGATTTATGTTAAAGGCCTACTAATCAAATATTCAAGCCGTACCATGTACTTTTCATAAATTTAAAATGTCAAATAATTGAAGAAATTGCCGATAATAGCCTCACTCGACATTAAAGCAAAATCGAACAAGTTGGACACGAGGCGACGTTGCTGATCGAAGGGTCGACCGTGAGCGAGCCTTGCAATAATAAGCCTAATGATACCTTTAAAGAAAAGGTGTTAAAACGTTTATTGGAATACGTCTAAAACATTATTAATAGCTTTTTAACAAGCCGACGCCTCATTTTAGGTGTGAACCTAACTTTTTTTCACAAAAAATCTTATATCGAAATTTCCTACCAGATTGTTATTCAATTATTACAATATTCTCTGATGATTAAGCTTGATAGACGTTAATGTATGGTTCCTTATCGTTGTCTCCTCTCGTTTAAATCGAAAACATTAAGTATAAAACGATGTCATAAATTTGATTTCACGCTTTTTAATATTATAATATACGAAGCTGGTTAAAAAACTTTGTAAAATTAAGAAGACACCGAAGTAATACCACAAGTTGAACTTTAATACCTTGTTTAAACCACGGATTGCTACAGCTGACATGTAACAATCAAGAATGATGGGAAATGTCGAAGTGCGACCCTTAATAACCCCCTAATCGGTAATTATTGCTACCGCTATAAAATTCACCGGGCTGAGAAGAAACCGTTGTTCCCCGCCCAGAACATTTTGTGCAATGTCGATAATTTCAGGCTAGGGCTTCGGACAAACGCTGTCCACCGGTGAGTTGTGGGAGCATCGATTTATTATTGAAATCAGCCCGTCGCACGCGCTGCCTTCCTGTTCTTAAAATTGCTTATAAAATTGGCGACCGCTCGTGCCGTACACGCGGTGGTTAATGATACACAAAAAATAAAACATCAACGATTTTACTTTTCAATTATAATTTAAGATTGACATATAGAGAGCAATTTATCTTTTATGTCCAAGCATATTTCTGTAATTATGAACAAAGATACAATGACCTGGTAGCCGAGTAGGAAAGTAATCGACTTGTAACACTACTTGACGACTTGATTTGTGAGTTCGATTTCAATCGGCATGGACCGTGCCAATGTGAATTTCACTCTTTTTCTATTTATACTACTTAGGTGGCAAACAAGCATACGGCCCACCTGATGTTAAGCTGTTACCGTAGCCTATGGACACTTGCAACCCCTGGGGTGTCACTCGCGCGTTGCCGACCCTTTAAATACCTTATAACTCCTTTCTTGAAGAACCCCATGCCACAGTCTCTTCGGAAATCTTCGGCAAATAATAATAATAATAATCGAGAAATATTGGCCTAACAAATCAAAATATAGAGAGATGGAAGTATTGATATAAAAATATGGGTGTAATATTTTTAATTAACTCATTTTGACTATTTTAAGTAGTAACGTCATGTTTTTGTTGAACAAATATTATAATGTATTCAGACACTCGTACATGTATAATCTTATTCCTTTACGTGAATAATGTATTTTTTAAAGGTGATATATTATTATTAATAAGTAAATGGTCACTTACATTTCGTACATATAAGTGAATTATAGGAAGTACAAAATTGATACACTATAGATATTTAAACTAAAATGCATTTTGGTTAAAAGGAATACAAAAAAAGTCTTTCTTTTTGTCGCCAAATAGTTTCAATCTTTTGTAAAATACAGTTATGATAGCATATAAATGAGTACAAATGATATACTATTAAATTATAAAAATAAAATCAAAGAATAACATAAAAGGATATAGGTAATATGATTTAGGTGCAGATCGCACAGTTACATTTTTTTAAATATGTAATAATTATATATACACAAAATAAAGCCAGTCCATACCTAACGAGCAAGTCCAGCTAGCTGTTACCTGCGTCTGTCTGCCCCAGGACACTTCTTGCCAAATTTCATTTAAATCCATTAAGCCGTTTGATAGTGAAAATGTAAGAAAAAACAGAGTTATTATATTAAATAGGAATTTAAAAAGATCAAAGCTCACCTAGAAACTTCTAATTCTCGGCTTTTTAGCTTAAGAGCTTTGGTGGGGGCGCACGTGCCGGTCAGTGCGCACAGCGCACGCGCAGATGTATCGCGACACCTGCCTTGACGGCTGCCTGTCTCTTTCACACACGCCAAACAACATATATTTGTTTCACTCCATAATACGTATTTTTGATTCGAACAAAGTAATATAACCGCGATACAAAGATCAGTGCCTCTGCATTTTACATTATGTGACCTGTTTCTTAATGATATGTTTTAAAATAGTTCTCTGTACTCATTAGTATTCCCTATGCGAGTGATCCTACCCTACACTCTATGACCATGTTTAATACGCACCAGACATGTTTGGGAACTTGTTCCAGTACTTACTTTACTGCATTCTGAATGTAGATACGAGGATTATTTGCAAATTACTCAAACTATCTTGCTAAATAATATTTTTTTAAATAGGTATTCACTAATAATGAAATAACGTACACTTAAGGCCTAAACTCACTAAGATATATATTGATTTCTAGCTGTTATTATTCACGCATGGATGTCAGTTTTCACGCTAGAAAGTCCCGTTTATACTAAGTACCCTAAGATTTCGTCTGTCTTCTTGCCAAATTCATGAAGATACGTTCAGTTGTTTACGTATATAGAGACAAACAGAGTTACCCTCACATTTATAAAAGGCATTGGTACCTGTATCAATCTAAAAATAATAAATTAAAACAAATAATTATGCTTAATGTGAATTGCTCAATTGGAAAGAGGAAACTACGTGAATCATGCATAGACAAAATAACTAATTTTCTGTAATAAAGGCCCGTATAACAGTAACATAACCGACGAGCATACGCGAAGACTGTAATAAGTGCTATATTATCAAAAGTGAGGTTGCATGACGGTAGTAAGTGAAATCCGTAATCTCTGCCTACCCATCTGGGAACAGCAGTGAGTTTATGTACTACTTCATAAACCTAAAAACAATAACTTTTGTAGACATGTATGGGGCTAACTCGCTTCTTAAACCCACCTTTTTTATACTACCTAGGAGATAAACAAAAAAACTAAACCCGTCTAATGGTAAGCAGTTACCGTAGCCTAGGGACACTTGCAACACTGGAGGTATTACTCGCGCGTTGCCGACCCTTTAGAAACCTTATAACTCCTTTCTTGAAGAACCCCATGCTATAGTGTGTCGGAAAAACCTCGACAGGGAGGTCATACCAGAACCTGAGCGTACATGGGAGGAAATTCCTCTGAAACCATACGGTGCGGGACGATAGAGGTTCTAAGATGAGAGGATTAACTCGCTGTCGATCGACGGCGCCTCATGTAGTTGGTGTTCAACGTGTTAAAAATATATTATAATGAAATATATTTTATGAGAAGAAATTTATTACAACTGTTATATACACCTTAATCATGTACCTACTTGATTAAAATTTAAGCGATCACATTACGTTTCGTTACGCAGTGCTAAATGACAGTAATAAAAGGTAATATGTCAAAGAAACACATTCAGCAGCGAGTCTGATGTTAATAAAATGGGTTGAGACGTTGATTTGACCCTGATTAATGATTCTACATTGACAAAAGCACAGCATGACAGACCTCTCGCTGAGAAAATTAGACACAGTGCAGCTCCCAAACGGAGGCATCGTGATGATACATAAATGTCAATTTATACGAGTTCTAACGGTATGTTTGTGTAGGGAATATTTGACTTGATACACTTAATTTAGAAAGATTAATATTATTATTGCACGGCGCTAAACTTATGTTGTTTTGACTTGCCCTTTACGGAAAGTATATAAAGTTTTGCACCAAAATACAACGTTTACTTTAGTAGACTTTGAATATATATTTATATTATATGTATGTGTAGAGAGTATCAAGTAAGACAGAAAGAGTATTAACACACAGTCAGGAATACTTTCATAGAGTGAAGAGTTCTGTGGTATTAAGGAGTAGCGGTATTTAAACTTTTCAACATATTTTTTTATGCTAAAGGTAGCCGACAAGCCAAACGGGCCAATTGATGGTAAGCGATAACGGCTGCTCATACATTTTAGCAATGTCAGGGATATCCACGATTATTTTTTTATTTTATTATTAAGACATCTCTTTTACTAGGGCACAAGCCCTGTATCGCATGGGACAAACATACAATTAACGGATACAGTCAGCTTAAAAAAATGTTATGTATTTTTTTCTATATTATGAAATAAATTATATGCATTAATATTTTTATACTTTATAAGATATACCTACATACATATATATCTGATCTACAGAATTAAACATTAAAGATTCTATACGTAAGCTCACTTTATGAAAAATCAATTAACCAAAGACGTATATTGTGTGCATGAGTGACACAATTTTTGTTGTCTATACATAGAACACATCATAGACTACTAACAATATACATACTATAATAACAGGTTGCCTTTCCGTCGCCTACGAACAAAGGAAGGCAAAACAAGATAAGTATGTACCTCGCATCCTCTGGTGTAACCAACCCTATCCTGTATTTATTTCTGCTAATTAAATAAGTATGAACTAATCTACCGTTACAAAATAAGGGATGTAATAATCACTACCACAGCATCACGCCCTTATCCTCAAATGGGTAGATAGCGGTGTATTTCATTTACATTTTGGCCTTCGTTAAACCTAACGAAGGCCAAAATGTAAATGAAATCATCACCTATCATATGGAACCCCATATGATAGGGGGCGAGCGTATTGCCATATTGAATTGAATTTCAGACTCCAAGCTACTAAAAATTTTCGAACACAAATCGCAATAACGGACTCAATAAATAAAATATCTCAATAACTTTGCCAGACCCGGCCATAGAACCTATTACCTCAACTTACATTATCACATGCTTATCCTTTACGACTAACGAGGTAGTAATAATTCTAATTAGCCATATTTCTAAAAGGAACAGGTAACAATCGTACATGGTGGACATTTATTCAGTTATCATAGGGATCCCTATTTAATCAAATAGCCTGTGTTATTAAGTATTAATATAGCATTCTACTAGTAGAATTTATAAAACCGCTTCTGTAGTTTTGAGTTTATTTATTACCTACAAACACAACAAATCATTTTCTTCAAAATAGTAGATATAAGCAAAACATGGGTAGCCAAGTAGGTACGTTGTTTTACAAAACTTATTCATTATTTAATAGCCAAGTTTTCTGTTTCTACTAGCCACTGTTTTTTCGTCTATCTTTTATAGCGTAAAAATTTCTTAATTAAACAACAAATATGAATCTATTCTTCGTGGTTAACGCCTTTTTTGTTAAAGGATATTGCCGCTCATCAATTTAATAACTTATTTTTTGATGTGTAATAATCTGTGTTTTTTGTTCGTGTCCTACGTTACAGTATTTTTTACGATCCGTAGTAGCATCGTGGCGTTACAATAGGCCAATTTGATTTTTAAGTCCATTAAAGTTTTATAGAAAGAGTCCGTCATTTTATCCCTTTTGTAAAAAGTTTTCACAGGAACTGTCTATTCCTAAATTCTCAGAGTATTAAACTGTCGCGATCTTGTATAAGTTTACTGCTCGCTTAATTACTGTACAGTAAGGGATTGCTCTTTAATTGATAATCGTTAAAATGTTACATTTACTACCAGTGCCCATAAAGTTTACATTCAGTTCTACGGTTACCTGCAGACCACCGAGAGAGGGCTGATCTGAGGGAAATTCGCTGAGACGTCACAATTTAATTAAGGGCAACCTCCTAATTAATGTTTCCTTTGCCGACTGTTAGAACTTGGACCGTTCACGAACGATTGAGCAACGATTTGTTAGAGCTTTGGAGACAAAGTTCTTAGAGATTTGTTTAATGTTCAACAGTGCAAGAGATTTTTTTGACCACGATTTTTTATCTATTAAAATATATTTTAACTTTCACACTAGGGAACAAAGCCTTTATCGCGAGACTGGGGAATTTATAAACATATAATTAACGGACACAAAATACATCTAGATTCGGAAGAACCATTTGTGGATAACAACATTTTTGTTCTGTGTGGGGATCTAACCCACAATACGCCGCACAGTGGTAAATGGCGAGGTTACCCAGCCTTAGCCACTAAATATCAGATTCTGAACCAAATAGAGCCTTCATTAAAATAGTTTAATATTATATCACAATCCTTTTATTCGTTGTTCATTTATCGGATAACGATATAAATGACTGAAATGTTATCTGTAAGGAGATCTCCCTGCCACCGGGCAAGTGATGTCTTAATAATGACATGAGGTTAAATATCGTGAGATACATCTTGGGAACAAAACCGAACGTCACGACAAAGGAGCAATGTCCCGAGTATTTTGTCACTGTTTAACTGATCCAATCAGTGCTACGTGAATGGTAACTATAAAAAATATTACTGACATCCGAAAGGGCTGATACAAATTATTATTAAAGCATGCGATTATCTTTGTACGATAAAAAATGGTTTCGTAAACAAAGTTGTTAATTTCTATCATTCTGTATCTAGATATTCACTATTATTAATACAGAATGTCACAAGACGATTACTATTAATAAAGTTGGTAGTTGGGATCCGATGCCACACGCAACATCTAGTTAATAGACAAAAATAAAAGTGAAACGTATAATTTAAAAGATTCTAAATAAGACGTCAAATCAATTGTTTTGACGAAAGGGGTTTTGTTTTTGTATGAATCAATCATGTTATTATTTTTAATTGGGGCTTGTATTGTTATATAACATCTGCTTGTTTTGTTACGTGTCTTTTGTTTGAAAAAATACTTATTTTACACAAAATTACACTGTGGAAAGAAACGAATATCTATATTTATCCTTCTAATAAGGTTAACGCATGATATGAATAAAATGTTTAAGATTTAAATAGGTTAAGATGGATCGTGTCAGGATAAATCTTATCGTCGGATATAATCCTATCTTAGGATAACGACCACCTGATCCCAAACTATGCAAATCCTGTTCTATGGGATCCAGTCAACTGGTAAGTCACACCCAGATACCCAGAACAAAGAATCGTGTATATCTCACAACGATATGTCCTAGATGAGAATCGAATCCACGACCTCCGGCTTAGCAATTTGATTAACTAATCACTAGACCAATAGAAGGCTGCATCACACATACGTTCAGCATTGGCTATATGATTGGTTTAGTTACTTAAGTGGCGACCTCGCTAATAACTATTACGCGGTGTGTTGTGAGTTCAATCGCCACACGGGACAGAAAACAAATCGGCTGGCTGTAATTTATATCAGTTTCATTATTATTATGTCCATTATTGAATTAATATAGCTTGTGTTGTCTCCGTCTGTGTCCAAATAAATACATTGTCTCTCTTTCTGTGTTGTGGACGACTTTATAAGTCCACTTAGATTTTTATTCTAGGTGCATGATTTTTCTTATGAAACAAAAAGCTTACTGCTAGTTAAGCTATGTGTATAATGCATATGTTTAGGGGTGCAACTTATCAGGTCAAAATTTTTATTGGGATCTGGACGGCTGTAGGTATATAGGTTAATGCAATAACAATCCCAATACTACTTTACTCATAGATCACCTACTACGTTTACACGACACATCCACTGTTTCACCGAGACGTTTACTTTACGTCTTAAAATAAATAAATAAAGTAAAAAGAAAATTGTATAAAGTATATTGAATTTACATAAACAAAAGTGCCGCACAGCGTCGTTGGTGTCATATTCATTATTGATATTTCCATGTCCGCCACCCAACGAGCAAAAGCGTTGAATAAAATATCAATTAGAGCATGTTTTAAATGGTAAAAAAATCTCTTTATTTCTCAATTTTGCTAAGTGAATATGTAGCTGTAGTATTGGTGTATGTCATTTGCTGTTTTTGCGTTTACATGTCGACGGTTTGGGCGGTAAGGTAATGAGGAAAGAGAAGTATTTATTACATCGTGGGAAAGTTAAGGCTCAGCTGGTACCATCAAAATCATATTTTCAATTAGTATATAAAGTATTTTAATGTTAAAAATCTTATAATTCTAAATGTTTTGAAAGTGTTTCGACTACTTTTTTTCTTTTTTATTGTTTGTGTAAGGTATTTTTACGCTTACATTTTTGAATAACTTCTCCTTAAAGGTTTCAAGTGCAGGTCTCGTTGTTTTTAGGGCTCGCGACAATGTCGATGGGTTTGTGTAAACAACGGACCGCGGTAACACGTATTTTTTGCGCTTTGATTTATTGTTTCATGTTTCAAAAGTTGGTTTTTGCGTTAAGCCACACACGCACAACCTACATGGTTGATACTTATATTATTTATGCAAATTTATTTGTTTTTATTACCATGTAAACTATGTGAATACTTTACGGTTAGGTGTCAGTTTACTTTAAAGGTTGGTTAATAATTTAATTATTTTTATAATATGTGGAGTATGAATAATACAAGATGATGAGAGAAGATGAGATATATAATCTGCTTGTATTATACCGAAATTATTATTGATAGTATTTGAAGTCGTTCCCAAGTGTGACAGTAGTTAGATTACGGTAAAGGTCTATGTGTCCATATATGTCATAGCCACTTTTGCCAGTGCGCAACGTGTTGAGGATTCGATCACCACACGTAAAAAAGAGAGTTGTCTTCTTGAATAATAATACCAAAAAAGAAATATCCTTACAAGCTTTCGTAATATAAGTTGTAGGGTATATCTAATGTAAATATAACTAAACACATACTATAATATGTATACTTTTATAAAACTTTTATTTTCACCTAATTTAAATGATTGCAAGTAATACTAGTAACCAAATTTTTTATTGACTTATTTGGGTAGGAAGACGCGCGCCGGCGCAAGCGCACTCCTGTCGCTACCAACATTTTATTACAGAGCTGTAAACGTCAAACATTTAATGTTGCCCACATAAAATTATTAAAAGACATTATAATATAGCCAGCTCTCCCAACCCTCCTTCTAATTGGCACCTTATTTAAATTCCTACCGGCGATTATTTCGGAACTGGACTTGCAAATGTTGCATATCTGGTTTCTGTGTAAAATCTACTTCTTTATTAAGTGAAGAACTTTTATATTCACGTAATGGTAAGCATACTCACTAAGCGATCCGGTAATTTCATTGGCACTTTATTTCGTTAGCCATATTAACCGATGCTGGCTTCATATACTTGAATAAAAAAGACGTCGTGTAATCTTGCTTAAGTGCACGTCCTCGCCGATATTAGCCGACATAAATTTATAATTTTACGAGGCAAAAGTTGTGTTTCTATTAAAAATCTATTTAGATTAAAAAAAGGGAAGACTTTTTTTAATATAATCAGTTAATTTAGTATAAAAGGAATCCTATAAAGACATGTTGAGCACCATACAGGCACCTTCGCCTTACAGAAGACCCCTGCGAAATGACTACATATAGAGGCATAATTGTGTTTCTGTGCGTGAGTATCTTAATCGGTAATCTTGATTTATATTTAGGGATGCATTTTTGAATAAACATTTTTCTATCCCAGGGTTATTAAGTGATTACCTCGTTATTTACCAATGCGCCACGTGTATTGGGTTCTAATCCTACACGAGACAAAAAAGTGTATGATACACAACATGGTTGTGCAAAAATAGCAAAAGATAGAGGTGTATGACACCCACGTATATACAGCTATGTTCGTAATGTAATAACGTGGGACCGAACCATATACATATATTATAACCATACCGGGAAAATTTCTAAAATATGTGATGCTGCTAAATATTTCTTTACAGAAAAACCAATAAGCACTCACGATCAGCTATCAACATAAGCTCAAACTATTGCCGTGGGACCAAGAAGGTAGTTATTAATACTTTTGTATTGCACTTAGACTTTTAGAGTAGTAGACGAAACATTAAGTTCACTAAGCTATAACTATCTCAAGAATATTGGAGCTGCGAAAGTTTTTACGAGACGACGAATAACATTAATTTTTATGGCGGCGTAGTGAATTCTCACTAGAGTGCGGTAACTCCCCGCTGGTGGCAGGCGGCGTCACGGGGCGAGCGTTACGAGCGGCAAATCGGTTTTTACCGTACAACCCGACCATTTGTAGATTAAGGGAAATGTGTTATTAATGCATCACTTAAAGTCGCGCACCCCACAGCGCCATCATGTTAATTGATCGGCATTTCATTAATACCTCATTGTTACAATGCACTGTTTTAGTTTTTTGTTCGGCCTCCCGTAGCACGGCCGTGACTTTGAAGCATAATTACAATAAGGCTATCATAATAATGTTCATTGTGGAGGTGCTGAACTTTTTGTTATTATTTAAATACTCAATGCTCTCACGTCGTCTTCGATGAAATTAATACTAATGCGAATCAATTTTGATGGAGGAGGTCTTATATTAGGTGTTTCAGAAAGAATATACTAAAGCGTATATCTTTGAAGGCAATTTTCTATAACTATTAACTACGAGTATGTATATTAATGGTGCCCTATCGTGTTGACATTCACGCACATTTTCTTATAAAAAGCATTATAAACCATCCAAGACTATGATTATCAAATTTCTGCAGTCACCGTTGCAGAAATTAGCATGGAATATATAAAAATATATATTACTAGGCTACTTTTTTATTAAAATTTTATTCAATCGGAAGGGTTGAGGAAATGAAATAAGCTGGCATAGATAAAATTTAAAAATGTGTGCACAAATATAACTTGATAGTTTAGAGATATAATTAATACTTAAATCTCTGATAGACCCTTTTGGAGACACCTTGTATTAGCTTTTAGCATGAAACCGTGTCTTGATTTTCTTTTAGTTCATACATATTGATGTGTTACGCATTCTGAACAACATTTAGACTTTTAATTAGTCGAAATGTCTTCATCACGTTAAGACAAAAAGCGACGGTAAAGTCATGTGAACTTGGAACGGTCTCCGGGTCCATTTTATTCATTTATAGCATCGTAAAACCTTAGATTGCTAATTAGTTTTATGGATATTTTATTCTAGAGACAAGGCAGGGTTCATCTTTGCCGTCTCACGATATGAAGCTTTAAAAATAATAATAATATCTTTGGACAACTTACATAGGGTTATCAGAACAGTTGAGTAAGTAAGTAACAGTGAACCTATGATCCACTACTTGGTATGAGTCTCCTCTCCTTTATAAAGAGAGTTGATACTGTTAAATTATGTACAAAGATGGAAAGTTTTAAGTCGTAAGTTTCACTTATTGTGCATTGACCACAGTTCTTTGTTCTGTCTCTAGTTAGGAATATATAAGTATATTTTCCAGTTGTTTCTGCCTAGTTTGGGATTACATGGCTGTGCGTGAGTTGTTCCAAGGTAATATTGTGTATTATTCACTCAGAAGTCAAGAAAAAAACATCAAACAAATAATTCAATCGATCAAATTGAATAATGTTTTTCTTGCATTAAAATTTATAGCTGAAGAGTACGAATACCTGCGTTTAAAAATTCAATGACATATACGATTCTATCAGACATAATGCACTGGCTTATAGCTAGGTTGTGAGCAGGGCTCTGTGATCAATGTACCAACGCGGGTGGCGGCTTTTGTAAAATAAAAGCGTGACTTTAGACTTTGTTGAAATTATTTATTTACTTAATGCTCGCATAAAACTATTTTTACAAGTGTAAAGTTACTTATACATTGACATTAGTATTAATAGCATCTAATTTACATATTACTCATTGATTTATGTAGTATTTGACTATAGAATTGTGTATAAAGAAATGTTTTTTGCAATTTGGGTGATACTCGTACCTAAGTTAGATAAGCCTCTGTGACCGAAATTCGGTTAAGAGGACATTATTATTATTACCAAAAAGCGGGCCTTACACATGTTGGTTATTGTGATAATAATTTTATAAACATCGAACATGCAACATGCATTCTTTATTAGTTACAAGAACATCGAATATGTCATCATGGCAATGTGTTTATAGTCTCATTTTATTTTTATTTAAATCATAATAATCATAAAATTATGGTTGTGGTAATAAAGGTATTAAAGTTAATAAATTTAAGCGTTGAAAGTATTAAACCACATAGAAATATTATTATTTTACTGTTATTACTTATTATTTCACTGTATTGACATAAAATTATATGGTTTTTTGAGTCGTGATAGCCGAGTGGGAAAGTAACATAGTAATTCATTCTTCTTACTCATTTTGTGGAATCTATATGTACTAATTAAATGACTTACCATCTGCTGACGGTGATGGAAACCTATTAAGGAAACCCACATTTCTTAGAAAAAATTCTAAAGGCATGTCTGATCCACTAACCTGCATTGGAAGAAACCTAGGTCTCTTGATAAAAGACTAGGCCCCCTCAGTTGCTATTATTATTATAGCGGTATATTTTACAAGTATGTAGTTTATTAGTATCTGCCTATTTGGGCGATATGAACAACTCTGTCATCAAGTAGATCACTAACCACTCGAACAAAAGAAGTATCTGCTCGCAAAACATAGAAGTCATATACTTGTGCCTACCCCGTCTAAAAAGGCGTGGTATTACATTGAGACAATGTTGTATCCCATCTTCAATCTCTAAAATAAGTGTCCATTGCATTTAAAAAGGCACTTTATAAATGACCAGTAATCATTTTAAATTACATATCGCTGCTTAAAGTTCGCGAATTTCTTTTTGCGTTTAAGTGCAATGAATGAAGTCACGTGGTCTCTCTCATCATTGACAATACCCGAACACATTTGCCATTGTCAGATTGCTACTTGCAAAGTTTTGTTGTTGCCCGTAATTAGAGATCATTGCCTTATATCAATCCACATAATTATTTCGTTTAAATTGTGTAATTTTATGACGAGTAATATCTTGATGTTTTTGTATCTTGTAAGATTTAATGAAAACACGTCTCGTTGATGTCTTTTGCACGAAAGTTGAAAGAAATATGATTTAATAGCATTTAAATATATTCCATTCTTTTGCCTGGCATTTTGGATAAGTGTTGGTGACCTTGATTGTTAAGCGTAAGGTCGTGGATTACTTACCTATCCAGGACATCTTTGTATGATGAGAACTGTTATGTTTTTATTCTGTGACGGGGTGTAATTTATCTGTGGTATGTATTTTGTCTGGTTACTATACTTAATCTAGTTTGGGATCAGATGGCCTTGTGTATTTAACTTGAAATATAATTATTAGATACTAGCAAAATCCGGTTTGATAGATGGAGTAAATAAACAAAGCAAGGTTTACCGAGGAAACGTTAAAGTAATTATGATTAATATGTGTGCTTATGTGACTATTCTTTAAATATTATCTAAATTAATAAAATGTAATTTTAAAGTAATACATACAGAAAATTTCGAGCGTAGGTAATGTATTTAACAAACATCCTTTATAATTAATAATCTGTTCACGTACAGATAAACCACCCGAGAAGACAATAAAATTGTGGCGCCTACTACCACAGATTATAAATATGACACGTTCACAGTAATGATGGTGAAATTGTCCCTACGTGACACAACGTTATGTTTTATTTTTTTATAGAAAAGTAAAAGTCCCACACCGTACGACACCGCGTATTTGGAAGCCGATTGTCTTTGTGACTTGAATGGAAATCAAACTGTTGAATGAAGGATTCTTAGTAATGATTGTCCTTTTGAAGAAACGTGTGGCTGTGGAAGTTAGTGGCCGGTTTTTTACAGTTTATTAAAAAAATATTGAGCAACATAGGTACCTATTACCTGTACCTACATATGTTGCTCAATATTTTTTTAGTGAAAGGCTAGATTAAGAGAATTAGAACAATGAAGAATGTTATGAAATACGTCAAGATACGTATAGCACATCATGGATATCCTACGTCTCTGTCACTCTACCTAAGGAAGGATAATTAGAGTGACTTTTTAAAACATTCTTATTACATTTTAGATCTAAATTTCGTTAGTAATCATTGACTTATGTTATTATGTTAGCATCTCATGTACGTGTTACATGTTAGTAGAATTTTCA
The DNA here is from genome assembly GCA_947095525.1 of Trisateles emortualis. NCBI lineage: Eukaryota > Metazoa > Arthropoda > Insecta > Lepidoptera > Erebidae > Trisateles > Trisateles emortualis. The sequence continues at coordinate 6,344,614 of OX352736.1, read as the reverse complement.
TATTCTAATTTCTTATTAGTAATGAACCATATAACTATAACGTAAGTGCTACTTATAAAGAACACATGAACAAAGTGACTTCGCCTTAATAGAGACATTAGGAAAAGTGTTAATGGACACATTCTTATAAATATTTTTTAGTCTACTTAGCAGTTTAGGTTATATTTAAATTACTCATTAGCCTTGTGGCTAGATTGTAATTGCAACGATGCACTTTTTAAGTGCATTTTTATAAAGAAAAAAAATGTAAAGAACTAATAAGAAATTAGAATATAAGAATTTTACTTTAATAGGATTTTTAACATTTTAGGTTATTATACAACTGAGAAAATCGGTTGACAAATAGAGTAGAAAAAATCTTAAAACTGAATAATATTTATCTTTAATTGTTGTTTAGTAGTCAAAGTCAAACTCATTTATTCATTTGGATCAAATACATGATACTTATGAACGTCATTAAAACAAATGCCAGCATACTTTTTTCCTACGGCCAAGTCGCTGACTATGATAGGGCCTCGAGAAAAATTGGCAAGAAACTCGGGTCACTCTTTTTAATCGCCAGAATACAACATTTACAATTTGGTATAAGTTACAATATTAGTGGTAACGAAAAGGCACGAAAACTAATATACCATACAGAATGAAATTTAGATAAGTATTTAATTAATTAAGAAACAATATAATGGCTAAAAAAAGAAATGAATTTAGTATGGTAATAAGGGATCGTTTCTTTTTGTAAGAATAAGATAGTTCTAGAAACGTGTCGAGAAAACATTGAAATCTTAGTAAAATCTAAAAACGATATCTTTATTATTTAAAAATAAATCATGCCAAGATTGACCAGTCATCCCAAGTAGCATCCGTTCACGAGCATGACGCACGGACATGACAAGATATTGACTAGCTTTCATGTTATCTCTAATCAAAATCAATACAACAAACACTTTTATTTTTTACTTTTTTGCCACGATTTCGATTTAATGAAATACGGTTGAAATTCAACCACCTGGTAACCTGTAGTCTTCATGAAATGGCACCTAGTTTTATTTTAAGCAGAACGAATTTGTTGATATCTTTACATATTTACCAATTAGAAATTAGAATTAGGATTTTTATTCTAATAATATAATTATTCTAACTAGTATCACAAAATAAATTACAAATAAGACTTTTTTCACCAATCAGATCAAAACCATTTAGAAAATATTTCTATCAAAACAATTTCATATTAGAACACTGTCCAATTGGAACGCAGTTCTATCACTTCTACTGTTGTAATTACCAATTAAAACTTACAGTGCGTAGACGCCGACTGCTATGCTAACTCAAATCTATTGCTAGGCAAAGCCTCTCGGTCGTGATTGGAGGAAAAATGAACGTCGAGAGGCAACTCCGCCAATGGGAGTCACCGATGTAACAATAGTACCGACTAGCTACGCCTGTAACGGTACCTATCTTAGATTGGCCCAAGTTATTTCTACTTAGAATTTGCTTAGATATAAACTAGTATTCGCAAATATTTTGGTATGGGAAAGTACTTGGAGCGCCGGCTATGGTTTTGGCGTTGATTTTATCTATACATTTACAATTACTTGTCCTGACTGATAGACTGACTGATTCATTAACGCAGAGTCGGCTGTTCAGGAACTGCTGGAGCTACAAATTTTAAATATTGTACATTGGTTTCTTAAATGACGTAAGTAGTAGTAAGGAAACTTTGGAAAACTAATCTTTAAACGGGAAAAAATTACACAATCCGGGCGAAGTTGTAATGAAGCGCTAATGCCTGATAATAATAATATTATGATTGGCTCGTTGTTCTAGAGGTGAATGACCCTGGCGGTTAAATACCAATATTTGTGTGATGAGCACGATTCCTTGTTCTGTGTCTATATGTATTTTTTCTATAAAACTAGCTTGCCTGGCAATAATATGTATATAGCCTATGTACCTACATGCTTATTTCCACGTATAATCTATAACTTCGTAAAGTTTATCAAAATCCATATTTTTGTGAAGGAGTAACAAATTTTAATATCCTTCCTCACAAACATTCGCGTTTATAATATAAGTAGGATCGAACTCACGCCTGGGCTACTATCCCATAGAGCTACCACTGTCATTCTCGCTCATCTACCACTGCATTTTATACAAAATTGACACAAGAACATTCTCATTAATTAACACAACAAGTTCAAGTATAATTACATTAAAATGAAATCCAACAGATATGCTCTATGTTAATCTCATATTAATTAAACTCAATGATTAATTAATAAGTTGTTCCTGCGATTAAGTACACGTGTTCAATATGGCTGACGTTTAAAGTGCTCGAGGCATCGTTTGGACCACAATTAGACCAACACGCTAAATATTGATAATTATTTTGCGCCCTCTAATTTAAACATCTTTGCCGTCAATTAGTTTGGTACAAGAAACACATTGGAGGCAGTACGACAACATTTTTATGCGATTAACTTATTTTCCATCATTATTTCGTCAGAAAATTATTTGACGAATCTTATTTATAATTTTGGGGTGCACATGGAGGTTAGTTATATTTTATTTTGTTCTTGTAACTGCCTCGTTGGTTTAGTGGTCGTTGAGCGCGACTGCTGATTTGCGGGCCAAGAGTAGATATTGGGTTTCAGTAAATTAATTCAAAATAAATGGCCGAAGTTTGACAGTGTTTACATTTCTGTGCCTCAGAAAGCACCTAAGACCCTATGCCTGATCTCTCTCCGGTTGTATCGGGTTTACACCGAATTATGAGATAAGGGAATAAAGCTTATATTATATCTTCGTTTGCGCACACACTTGTGCACTATAATATCTCCCACGCAGATGGCTAGATAAGCTGCCGTTACTGAAATTCGTTTGTTCATTTATTTTTTTTTACTCTAAATAATGTGTCTTAAAATACATAAAAAGTTACTCGAACGAGTAACTATAATTCATGGATTCTGTCATTACTTATATGATTATGCATTTTTAAGTTCAGATCATTATAGCAACAAGTGGCCTGAAGCTATACCAACACCCAGTATATATTACGCGGACATACACACATGATATGCACAAGCTCGACGACTATCATGAACCTGTACTTTCATTGGTATAATTTACACTCAACAACATACAGCATTGACCAATAAAATATACAAGTACCTACGTCTAGCCTAATCGCTGCGGCGCTTCAGTGTAAATTCATAATTAATATTATACACGATACTACTTTAAGATCGGACAGATATTCGTTTGATGAAGCTCCGCCATTTGTTTGATAAATGAATAATCGCTATACTAAAAATAAATATAAAACCACAACACTATGGTGTGCGAACTTTATACTAGAGGTATAAATAAAAAATGCCGCGATGTTTAAATACACTCCGTGCCGAAGTCTGGTACAGTCACCACTTAAAATTTATTGCAATATTAATAATATTAAAGTGACGTTTATTGTTCGCTAGCCATTGCTGGCGCATAATAAAGTATCAGAATTATTCTTTATTAGTAATAAGGTGCGACTGTATTCTTTATTTATTAATGATCTGATTGATACTTATATTCTTGAAATTTTAAGCAATGAGATAGTTGAAATGACATGTTTGTAGTTCTATTTCTAGAGTGGAACGGTACTAAGAACTATCATGTAGGGCCGTTTAATCAAATGGGCATCTCGGTGGCTGGCGGGGCGTGCCCGCGGCGGCGCGTTACACGGCGAGTGTACACGAATGCGTGTGTCGCGTGGTTACGTGCTATTAACCGTGTCGGCCGGCTCGCTACTAGTTCGCTGCGGACTATAAATTACACGAATTATACAGTGTGGCGGCGTACGCGACCATGTGATATATTGTGGTATGGCGATCGCGGCATACAGCCTCCGTGTCAGCGCACGTGAAATTACACACCCAACCGCGATGTTTGCGCGCAACACCGCTAATACCCAAGCGCATCGCATTTTATTTGCGATTGTTATTTCGTAAATGATAGGCCTACGCGCCTAGACAAGTTATTGCCTCTAAGCCAAAGTTATGTACTGAGAGAAAGAGTCGGACAACGTTTGTTTCGATGACAATCAGAATCTGTCTGTGTCTTATGGTGTAGTATTATCATTTGTATTGCATGTAGTCGCGACTAAATTCTTAATGTAACTTAAGGCGGCTGTGTAATTTATTAAATAACACGTTAAATAACTATTTACATTTCATTTTAGGTATGGTACGTCTGTTTATTGTTATAATTTATTTTTATGAATACTTTTTTAATCCGTGAAATCGATGCGGTTATTAAAAATGTAAATAAATTTGCAAAATGACAGCATAATTACAGCTGAGGCCTATTTAAAATGTCTTGCTTGTATCGGCAAATGTGAGTGCACCGTGGCTTCCAATCAAAATGGTACGCCGCCTTTCTCAATCCATTAAGGCAAAGGCTTTATAATCCAATTATTTTACTTTATATCGATCGAGATAAATTTTACATTATTGTCTTAATTACGACTTATATGTCATATTTGACAGCCACATGTAAAAATAAGTTCATCATAATTAAAATGTAGGTTCCTATCAGTAGTTAAGAGATAATATTTACAAGGGAACAGAATACGTAGATTTACCAATGCAAACTCATAGATAATACATATTATATGTAGTATCTTCCAAAATTTCTAAATACAAAGTGCCGGTGTCCGTGCATACCGTGAAATATCTTGGAGTGAGCGCGCATAGGAACTAATTGCAAAATCAAGAAACGCAGGTCTGAGGATTATTATGATTATGTGTGTATCTATACATATACTATACCTATGGATGGCTGACTTCACACTGTTATACTGGTTTGCGCATCCCTGTGCCTTAAATTCGGTCTCACTGAAAATAGTCGTTGGAACACGGCAGAGGGCCTATAAAGGCGATCTGTATAACTCTGACATTACGTTGCCCACAAACCATTTGTTAAAAAGAATGTTATATATTATATATTCATACGTATAAGTTTGTATAATAATATAGCAATAAAAATAGAAATACTTCGAAATTGATTTCAAATATTCCCACGATTTCAATTACGAAATATTTAATTAAGTAGACACAACCAGTGAACCACTTCACTGATTTTATTTATCTTCGTCGATTCTTCGCTCGTAAAATCAGGCGTCGATATTATCAAAGAACTTGCAGAGAAAGGGAGTAATTAACGGGAAGATAATAAGCATTGGAGGGAGAAGTTTATTATATTCTTAATTAATAGCTTAATTTGTGGGAGTATAGGTGTGAATGTTGCAACGTCTTCCGTGTTACTTTCAAGTACCTAATAAAATAATAAAACTTTCGCTACCGTATCAATGACACTCTGTAAACTTATATGATAGATCAATTTAGAAGACGGCTTACTAAAAGCAACACTAATTTTCTCGTAGATAAAAAGGTTTAACATTTTACCTAAATTTTGTTTAGCATTTGTTATCTTATTGCATCGGATAGGGAAGTACTCTCACCTATGAACACAGCTAATAATAATGTAAAGTATTTGAATTCTAATTCTAAATACCTATATATTCTACTGGTACTCTATATTCTACTGGTGAGTATGGTTTGCAGTCCTTCTCGGAGAATCGCTGTGCGGAAGCTTTTGTTTTTAGGGAAAAATACACATTGTTTGAAAAGTGGTAGAGAATAATACACTAGAGTAACACGTATCGGCAACACATGAGTACTGCTCCTGGCATTTCAAGCACCCTATACTAACTGGTGCCTTTTAGGTGGACTATAAGCTTTTTTCCCACCATTGAATATAAATTACTACCCTATTAAAGGGTATTAATAGGGTTTATTTATAACATTAGATTGTATGTCTATCATTGTTAATTATAGTCAAGATGTGTATTTTTCTTCTTCTTTCTTTATAAAAAGACAACTCCCGCACTAGAGAACAAGCTCTGTGTCGCGGGGGACTTTACAAAAATACAATTAACGGACACAAATTACACCCAGACTCAGAACAACACTTTGTGGGTCACACAAAGTTTTGTCCTGTGTGGGAATCGAATCCACAACCTCGTGCACAGCAGGCGCATACTGCGGCCACTGGACCACCAAGGCAGTCAAGTGTATTTCACAAGTAACATATTTTTATAGCAATTATTGTAACAATTTGCATGCGGTAAGTTCATATTGTGTCAAGATATAACCTCTCCCTAATAAGAAGACATTGATATTTATTATTTTACATCACACGTTTTGTGAACAATGCCATCTATACAGCAGAATGAAGACCACTCGTCATTCAAATCCACCCTTCTAAAAAAACTACCCCAACAGATGTGCTGTATGCGCCATCTGCTGACGCATAGCAGAAATAGTGCCCGACTTCGATTCACCACTCGATTTTACCACTCATTGTAGTACCAACTTTTTAAGGGTTGTATATAGATGTCGTTAGTGTTTAGGGAGGTTAGGTAAGTCATATCTTATTAGAAACTACTACTAAACTAGAGTAGTATTTGTTCTATAACTAGAATTTTTGTGTAGGTAAAAACAGGGTTGCAGGTTTCCAGTGCTCATTTGGAGATGCGTTTTTAAATAAATATTTTCCTATCCTAAGGATAAGCCATCATAAAACCGTGGTTTTAATATTATTGTGACGCACACGCAAGTGATGCCTCAGGTATTTCAAGCGTCTAAAGGCTACGGTAACTGCCCACCATTAGGTGAGCTGTATCCTTATTGGCCACCTATGTAGTCTATATCATCAACCTTTTGAGTTCATTGGTCCATTTATTAACAAACCATTCACATAAATGTACTATAATCAATCTAATAAAATAGTTTTTTGAACTAGTCTTGGATTTTTTTTACTAAAAATTGGACCAAAAACGGTAATAAGTAAATTGGCTATTGATTTATTACCGTATTTTGGTGCAATTTTTAGCAAAAAAGTCCAAGACTATAAACATTATTTTTATGGAAGATTACTTTTGAACCTTATTTCATATATAAAACAATAAATATATAAAACCTTTGGCTTTTAAGGGCAGTTACAAGGTTTATATCATAACAAAGTTATTTTTTGTATTCATGTAAACTGATTATATATTCATTAAATGCAGCAATTTAAACTACCTATATTTTTAAAAAGAAACAGATTCAAAATTCGAGTAGAAATAACGTACGCACAGGTGACGTAAAAATAGGACGAGAGTGTCGCGCGTCAAGTCACACCGTATCACACCTGCGCACCTGCTCTGCCTCTACAGGCTACAGCACGCGAGCTTGACGTAGATACTGTACGGGAAATTTTGCATTATACACCTACTGATTAACGAAATATTATGTGAAGACTTGATTGACTTTCATATTTTAAACAATGGCCTATTTTTTACCTACAAATAAATATTAAATACTATCTTTTATTAATTACTGGCACAGGCAAAAATGTAAAGGTGTGTATCCCGCAGATTTGTTATACTAAGAACGTAGGCGACTGGTAAACATAGGTACCTACTTTTTTATTTGTTCAATACGAAAAATCTTTACACAAAGATTTGTTCTGGATGAGAATCGAACACAACAAGGCCATCACGGCCACAAAGCACTAGACCAACAGACCGGTCATAAAAATACCTACAAACACATATTATTATATTCTGTTACATTAGGTACACCTTATTCTAATCTGTCTCCATACAGACTAAGAACTTAATGAGCGCCTTGTAAACTATAAATAACGTAAGATCTAACATTATAATGAGAGTAAGCCATCAAATAAAGTGCCATTGGCAACTCACTGAGCTAGAATATCCTTGGACATCATCAATGCACCTGCGCCCACGCGTTTCTTATACGACGCATTCATTATAAAAGTTGCTCAGAAATTAAAATTGGTTGAGTTGACCACTTAAATGCGCGCATTGACATCTAAAATTGAATTGATGCAAAATATGAAGATAATATAAGATAACATGAACTTTTTTTATACGAATCTAGCAAACAGGTCTGTGTTTTAGAGGGCTGCACTGAACCAATCTTGCAGTCAAATCAACTTAGTTTCTTATGAAAGATAATATATATTATGATTATCTGTACCGACTCGGTTCAATAAGTAAAAAGAAATAGTTGTAAGAAAGATATAAAGCCCCTAAAGACATGTAATGAAGGTAAAAAGAATTTATGCAAGGCCTTTGCTATATCTGGGGACAAAACTACTGGAATTCGTAAATAATTTCATTGTTTTAGCCTCCCCAAAGGATTACTATAGCGGCAGTGTTCGGTCTCGAGCTGACCTAAGTCCATCGGCTACCCGTAACCTTTACCAAGTCGTCAATATACCTTGTTTGCGTTATTTACATTTATAATAAAGTACTATAATATGCTACGTCGTAGAAATGTCGTAGTGGCTTCGACTCTACACCGTTTTTATTGCTTTTAAAAATATTAATTTGTATTGCAAATGAGCACCACTCTTCGTTTTATAATCTAGAGATAAATGACCCAAACAATTTACTTTATCATCTTGTATGAGCACGAATCAAAAACGTTTTACAACTCTCATTTAACAAAATAAAGACTACAGGACAATATTAATAACGCAATATCGTCTCCGATCGGTTTACAGGGTCTATTCTCTATAACGACTTCTAAATAGACGATGCGGAGCAGATCCCGTCTTCCGAACATGGTAATGGACGGGATAATTACGCGCAACGACGTGCAACAATAGCGGCGCGAGCTTACCGCTCTATGGCATAATAAGCGCCGGCGTATTTTGATCAGAGCAACAAGTAGCGAAACGGGCGGTGGGGCGCGTGCCGGGCGTGCGCCCGCTGCCCGCACCGGCCCGCGCCCCGCGCACCGGCGGCGCGCGCGCTACTTAGCGTCGGGGGTGCGCGCCACCTCCGCCAATCCACCGGCAACCTCCGCGCGGCACACAAGTGCTCTCTCGATACACACCCGACTAGTTTATACGAATATTCGCGATGCCGATGGCGGCGATTCATAGTTATCAAAATCTCGGCGTCGACCAGAAATTGACGCATCTCCAGGGACAGATACCACGTAGACTCGCACCTGCTCCGATGGATGCGAGCCGCTGCAAGAAGAAATCTTATCTTCATCAGCCTTACCCTACTCAGCCCGCCTCCGTAGCACGTAGGAACGCTCGAGAACGGAACAGAGTGAAGCAAGTCAACAATGGTTTTGCGGCTCTCAGGCAGCATATTCCATCAGCTGTTTCGGCAGCTCTAGCTGGTGGTGGAGGTCGAGGATCTTCTCGAAAATTGAGCAAAGTGGACACTTTGAGGCTGGCAGTGGAATACATCAAAAGCTTGAAGCGACTGTTGGAAGAGAATGACGAGGGGTGCTCGGAATCTCAATCTGGGCTCAGCTACAACAACACGACCACGGGCCCACATACTCCTCCATTATCTGAAGAATCCCATTCACCAGCACCGTCCTTCGTGTCCGAAAGCTCGGCGGGACCAAGCTGCCACGACGCATACGACTCATACGAACCTATGAGTCCAGAAGATGAAGAACTTCTAGACGTCATATCATGGTGGCAGCAACAGTGATTAAAGGTGAGCTTAATTTAATATTTCTTATTGTAAAATTCTGTGGTATTTATAAAATATCAATAACTTTAAGCCGAATCTTATAACTTAAATATAAATTGAATTTATTTATTGATAAATATATTTGCCATTCTGAATTAATATTTCATGAATGATTATTTGAAGTTCTAATATAACCTTCAAAAAATTGATAATGACTTCCTTATCACAATGTTTGCTTTCGTCGAGACGGTTGTTATTACAAGGTTCAAAGCTATCTATTTTTTTATTAAAAACTCATTTGATGGTACTTCTCGTATGTTTGTGCTTGTGTAAACAATCTTGGATCTTATCATAGATTTAGTTTTTTAAAATAAAATCCTCCCCCTAGCCAACTACGCTCAATGTCAGGTAGTTATCGCTAATAGTAAGTTTTTTTATCCTGCTCTTTTAGTCACGGTTACCTAAGGGACCGAATCTTTTATTGCACAATTTGAATGAAGATTCACCTTCATCCGAGGCAAAAAGTAAACACGTATGCCATTGTGACTGAGCATTGAACCGTGACTTAGACTTTATCTTTTCACTATAGAATTAGGAGACACAATAGTATCTGCAACAAAAGCGAATATTAAAATATGTCGCTTTATAAAAAAAATCTTGCTGCTAGGTAACTTTTCTATTTTAAGTTGTAAGATAGTAGGGACCCGCATTCTAGCTTCTTATTTGCTTCAATAGCCGAACAGCAATTACTTCTAACAATCTTGCGGTTCGCCCCGCATGTAGTGGGAAAATTGCACATAAAAGTGATCTATTCTAATAATAAGTAGCCATAACAGATGACTCTAATTCCCAAGTGGAAACATGTTCTGGTCCTGTTTTTCATTGATATCTCAGGTTAATGCGCCGCGTCCGGTCAGTAAGGGCTTTCATCGAATCATTTCGCCAGTCAGTCGCCATATGGTTCGTCTGGATAAATTAAGCAGAACCGGTAGCGCCATATCTAAAAACAAGATATAACAACTCGCAAAAAATTCGTCGACTATTAATTTATAGTACCGGAAGACGAAATCTCAAGAGGAAATAGAAGGGCGGCAGGCGAAGCACACGTGTTACAATATTTGCTAAGCTCTATGCAAACATATGGTGATATCGCGCAGTGTTCATGGGAATTATACCGCTTCATGCCACTCGATAACAACCATTCTCAATCTTAGATTACCTGTTATTGTCAAAGCATGGACGCAAGTGTCACAAAGTTCTTTTATTGTACAAATTTTAAACGTGTTTTTCCTTTTTTCCAGGAAACCGCACATTGCGGTGATCAAAGTGCAGCCAATCAGCGGCTTGGCGATTATGAAAAAAACAAGTAATCCTCAAGAGGACCGGAGTATCGGAGCGCGAGAGCCTCCGAGAGAACCTCTAATTAAGCGCAATCAGTATATTCCTAATGAGAGGGGATAATGGTGGTCTGTAACGATCCTATCGAAGCATTCCGCTGAGCAACTGAACACCAAACTTGAATCCCACTGCATTTCCCACATTGATGGAATAGCACTAAGAAGACTGACCTGATCATTTATTTGTTCTACTTAAGCATTTAGTTGTTGTGTGATTCGAAATAACGCTGTGCCTTAGATGTAGTTTTACGGATTAGAACTTCCACCTTGACGTTTAATTTTATGTTTATATTAATTGTTATCTAGTCATTAGTATATAAGTATAGTGTTATGCTTCAGATATTTGAACAAATTTGAGTGTTTTGTTTTAATATCACAAAACACACAATGTTAATATTGTAAAATATAATTTTGAAAATCTTGAGACAAAGACTTGTAGTGTATATAGATCAAATAGTACCATAAGACAGATTCCTAATATTATAATATTTTATATAATAGTTATAAATAAATACCAGTATTCAACCTTTCGGTTGTTTCTGTAAGTAAATACATTCGTTACGAACTTATATATTTTTTCATTCCTCTCTTCTTATCCTACACCAGTTTACTAAATTATAATAATAAAAAAACTTTGGGCAAACTCTTACATGGCTATCTGATTGCAAACTTAGCAGACTCTCTACTATAGCAACCAAATAACTGATGAACTACAAATAGGTATATAGGCACATATAATAACTACATATATCTAGATATTATAAATAAATTTCACCAATCACACAAAGATTTATCCTGGGTGAGAATCGAACTCTCCAGTTCAACAGTCAGGGTCCCTAACCACTCGACCATCAAACCAATCAATGCATGGATAAATAAAAAATAAATTTATAATCGACTAGATACTAAAAATAAAACGTAAATATCTATGCTCATGAATCAATCCTTTTGACTAATTTATTAAAATTAATCTTATTGCTACTTTCCATTATTGAAGGACAAAAAGATATTGAAAAATATAAACTCATTAATGATATTTTGAATTATACGAGTAAGATTATACTTACTCGTATAATATAATAGCAACTCAACTTTATCCCACTGCTGGGCATGGGTCTCCTGTCCCCTATCAAGAGAAAGAGGGATACCTACTAGATACTAAATATTAGATGCTTATTTTTATACTACTTACTTAAGAGGCAAGCAAGCAAATGTTACTCATATAAAACCTATAAACAATTGGCCTGCGTTAATCAAACATCACCAGACTAAAATGATTATGAACATTTTCACAGATATCACCTTTCTATGATTAATTATATTTACGTTATATTATTGATGTAGTTTTTAATTAATCTATCTAATAGTTTATGGAGTTGATCATTCTAAAATCGATGAGGTTTTTGAAGTTTTTTCAGACAAATATTTAAAAACAAATGCATGCCGTAATTTTATGTTCGATTTAGTACTATAAGTTGGTAAATTCAACCCGTGGCGCGGCTTCAAAAGCTCGAAATTAACAATGCATTTTACTAATTACCACTTTATAACCTTAAAATACTAGGCGAGCTGCTCTTCCTCCGAGGTTATTTGGATTAAGTTTCTTATTTCTGCTTTTGACTTAGAAATTAAAACGTCTACTAGACTAAGTAGACCAACACCATTACTAAGCGTTTTTTATACCTATACTAAACAACAGAAAGGCTAAGTAATGAAAATACCATATTATTTTCGGTATTTTGATGAATGTTTCTAAAATCCTATAAAGAACCTTGTCTGTTATTGATTTTCTCCATCCAAATAATTATGCACCGTGATTTTTTCATAACTCTATTATTGCCATTAATTTAAGCTGTATCTTAACTAGAATATCTTAAATAACTAATCAATAAACTTATAAATACAATAAAATACTCTACATTTTATGCTTTATCAGAAGTAAGTTCTAAAGTAACGGGCCTGTAAGGGTTTCTCAGAAGGTGTATTTCAACCGCAAGGAATAAATAAATAGATAGCAACTGGTTGATAGAACAGCAGTCGACACAATCACCAAGCTAACCCGTTTCCCTCAGAATTGTACAAGATGATAAGCCGTGGAGCCGATCACCACTATCGTAATTCATAGAAAATAGAACTAATCTAAAATTCACGCCTATCATTTATCTACGACTTGCTGTAAATCAAATTGAACAAACACGCTTAGGGTTCCAAGATTTTATAATATACTAGCTTTACTCTACGGTTTCACCCACGTTAAATATCACTTTTATTGTTACTGCCATGCTCCTTAAGTCGTAGCGTATAACATAACCTATAACCTTCCTCAAGAACCGGGCTATAAAATGAAAATCCTGCCTAGTAGTTCCAAAGATATCGGTTTTATAATGTAAGAATAGATAAATCCACACATGTATCTTGCTAACAATATACAGTTACAATGATTATACAAATATAACTGATATCATCTACGTAGTTCTTAATACAAACAAAGCTGTACAGGACGTTGCAAAATTAAAATAACAAAAGGTACTTTTTCCACACGTGTCTCAACTCAGGTTACATTTTGCAAAACGAAAATAATAACATATGTATGTATTCGAATACACACAAAATGGGAGGCCTAAGCATACTTTGGCATTTAATTTGAAAAAGACAATCCATATTGCAACAGGATCACGTAGTCCCCGCCCATCGAAATCAAATTGCAATAGTAATTTTGATAATGCAAGGGAAGCTTTAACCATTATGGGTGGATATTTCCGTCGGGGTACTAATTGTTTGAACTTGTTTATTATCGTAAAGGACAAGATCTGCTAGATATGACAGGAACTTAAAAAACACACCTGTGGATTTGCGAATTGCTTTGTCGTTCAGTCTAGTTAATTTTCTTAAGTATTAATTGTTGGTTATTATGCGCTAGAGCATCCGTTTGCAACAAACTTGTTTCGCATTATCTTGTCAGTCTTGTTGTATAGGCAAGTTTGTGCATATTGTAATCTAATAAAGAATTTTAATTGATTTTAGAAGAGCTACTTCATTAAAAAATGTCATCAAAAAATTAAAATACCTAATTAGAAAAAAATACTCGGAGGAAAACGTCGTTCTAAATATCTAGATTTATCAAAAACTCTACGCATTCAAGAAGTAGGTTCTTCTTACTCTTAGCCTCCACGTCGACGACGGACAAGACGTCCACGGCTGGTCATAGAGCTCTCCCAAGTTTTTCCACAGCATTCAGTCCTGATCTAACCATACCCGAGATACCTAATGATAATATAAAAATAAGTCATCTTAATCATTAAATTGATTTTCCTTGAATTTTGCTGCCTAATAATGAAACAGCGGCGCGGCGACGCGGCGGCGAAATATCGGCGTCATCAAAAGAGGCGGGCGGCGCGGCTCGGCGGCGACGAAGCGCAGGCGCACGGCTCTCCTGTCTCGTGCACACTCGGCTCCGCTCGTGCGTTTACGAGGCACGCGACCGTCGCGCGCGCTGCCACAGCTGCCGGTGACCACTTGCCCAGAACCGATTGCCTGAGTGCGATGCAAATTGTGGGTCTGTTTTGTAAGATTTTTGTTTTGCAAAATATTTCATTAAATTGGTGTATAAATATATATCAACAATTCAACATATATTAGATAGAATGTTCATCTGTGTCATGTCATAACCTATGTGCTCTTTTTACAATCTACATAAAATATTATGCTCCTTTAACTGACAAAACCGTAATTATTTCACTTAACTTTTATCGCTATCCCTAAATGGCATTATCATTAAAATATAGTACTTTGGGTATCAACGCGATCATATATTCTATTTATAAAATTGCCATCAATCATAACATTTAGTTTTTTGTAGTTACAAAAAAAGGAACTACGCAAAAAATCCTTGTATAATATTGGTACCAAGTGCCACCTCAAGGGTCCACGTCCTTGGCCGAGAGTGTAACGTTGCCGTCAATAATGCGTGTGACCTAAATCCCTGGGGCGCAGCGGCGTGCGCGCAATGTGCTGCTATTTTTGAATATCGTACAAGTTCAAGTGCTAGTGTTTGGTCGGTGGATTTTTTGCCCATGTCCCTTATAAGTGACTGAGGTGGTTTTGTTTACTGTATTTTTTTTTCTTTAGAGACTTTTTCGTGTTCTTTCAATATTAGTCATTGTTTTTTTGTTTAATGCATTTAACTAAATTATTTTACATTTCCAGCTGTTAGGTACACAGTTGTCTATGTACAATATACATACTTATTTCTATAGCATTTCTGTAAACTGCAGGGTGGTATATTACCTAATGTGCTCCTAGCAATTTTCCACGGTGGCGAGTTGTGGGTTCGATCTCCACATGTAACAAATTGAGTGATTCACAAATGATTGTTCTGACAATGTGTAATTGTGGTTTAAATTTTTACACATAAAACGCTTTGCAATTTTGAGATTAAAAAAGCTAAATAGGTTGTATATTTCCGTTAAAAAAGTCTTACACTAAACAAAAGTTCCCCTATTGCCCGAGTATCGAGAGCTACTTTTTATAAACATACCTAACACACTACTAAGCGGTATAAATTTGCAATGTCTAGTCTATCTTTATAAGCAAAAAAGACTTGTGGATTTTAAACGTATTGTTGATATATCCGAGAAGATTAATGAATATTGCTTAAATTCTAAAAAAAATTCAAATACGCCGATGCTCTTTGAATTTGTTGAAGATGCGAGCGACGTAATAAAAATTCTGGATTCCAATCGAAACGTACAAACTGTAATGTCCACAGATAATGTCCTATTCAATGACTATTTAATTAATCAGTCGGCAAGGAGGTGCCATAAATTGTGAGTCCGCAATAAACCTCATTAATGAGCTTTAATGAATTGGAACTCAGAAGCAGGTAGTATTATCTAAAATTTATCAAATAGTTTTCAACCCAAAATTCCTATAAAATAACGGTTAGGGTGCGACATGTCAACATACCTATTTTGGAATACCACCCTTAAACTTTGCATTTTAATTGCCATACCCGAAAATACTTTTAAATTCTTTAAATAAATTATTGCTACTTTAATATTACGCGCTTTCATGACAAATAAAGTTTTAACAAATTATAATAAACTATAATAGAAGTTTTAGAAAAGGTGGTTTAAGCATTAGTAAGCGGTTATTATTATAATTTTATATCTAATGGAGTTGTATTTGAAACGTAAAAACTTCTTGTAAATTGATAGAAGCAGTAGAGTCGAATATTATGATTAAATTTATTGAAATTACAGTAAATATATATATTTACTGTACTATTCTACTCTGGAACGCCCTCCCTCTTGAAATCAGGATGTCCACCAGCCGTATCGTGTTTAAGGTGATACATTGAAAATAATAAGGATATTATAATAAGTGTAATTCGCTAAGCATTTAAAATAGGAAGTTAAAACTTTAGCATACATTTTTTGATTCTATGATCTACCATATGGTAAGAGGAAAACGTGATAGGAAGAAATATCCTCGATAGAAAACAGCTGCGAAGTCCATTCTATTTTTTTCCCTTTTTCTGTATTATGTAATAGAACTTAAGATTTATTCAACGGGGTTTACTTTAAAACATAGAGGACAATCGTATCAAAGTTTTGCTAAGATTTTTTTTTTTATTTGATAATGTATTTTAGTAAAAAGTAGAAAATTCAATTTGGCACATACGTTATTTTATTCTGAGCGCATGCATCATTATAGCTCTCTCTTCTTTTGCCTTACAAAAGTATTTGCATCACTCTCACTCGCCACACTTTTAGTCGGCCGGTAGGCCTCACCAACGACGGACGTATGCTACTTTTTTGCAGATCGGTTCTCTCAGATTTTTGTAGTTTTAAATGTTATAATTTATTAAACAGGTCATTAACCAAATTAGTTATTCAATTCATCACAAATTCGTATTGAATGTACTACATTATAGTATATTTTTAAGACTTACTTTATAAAGTAAATGATAGCAAGAGATGCCCAATGTGTTTATGCCTGGCGGGCAAAATAATAAAACCCGATAATACCGACATTATATATTTTTGGTTCAGAATCAATTCCTAATTATCATCAGCTTTTGCATTCCTCTGCTGAACATAGAACTTCTCCAAGTTCACGCCACGATCACAGGGCAAAAATTAAATCGTGACTTTATGCCTTTGCGCATCCTTCGTTTCATTTCCCTTCATTGCGTTATTCACAAAGAATAACTAACAATAAGTGTCGAATGCGTCTCAAAGTGCAATTGAGCACATGGTATAACATTTTACAACTTACATAGAATTTCTTCGGGCATTTATAGACATTCTGCCAAATTTGCCTAAAATGCTCAGGCATTTTCCCAACTCTAGTGGAACTATTACCGAAAGTGACAGACTAATAACAAAAAGAGGGATGGAGTAGCACTTCAACTTTTTGTATTTAAAAAAACTGTAAATTTTCGAGATTATTTTTAGTGATTTTTGATGATATACGTAAGGTTCTATTAGTATAGTATAGTAGGTAGTAAAATATGTTTAGGTACCTATGTCCTAATCAGAAATATTTTTAAGATTGGATTATAAAAATCCAATCTTAAAAATATTTCTGATTAGTTTCCTTCAATGTAATAATAAATAAAATAATTTTAATAATAAGAAAAAATAAAAGTATTATAGATTTTCGTTTCACTTTTTTTTATCATATTGTCATTTCATAGAATATTCAATACACGGAATATTTACTCTAAACAAATTCAACTCAAAATTTTTGTTAAAAATTACTTTTTATTTTTCGATATTCTCATAGAAAATCAAATTAAATATTCTTTATCCTCATATTGTTTAGTTTATATAAAAGTTATTACCGAGAAAACGAGTTTACGATCTTTTTTTAAATACAAAGAGTACCTATTTAAAAAAAGATAGAGAGATAAAGGGTTGCAAATTTCACTTCAGTCAAATATTTTACAGGTAAAGTATAATTTTGAATTAAAATAATAATGTTATATTTAAATAATAATGTTAATTATATATTCTCAGGCTGTGGTAAGTTTTTTTTATTTATGTAAAATTGTTTCTAGCAGGTAGCAGTTTTAACCTAACCTACTTGCTATTGTCATTTCTGGTATTAACAAAATTCTATGAATTTTCTGTCTGCGATTGATGGGAACGCCGTTTTTTTATAATGAAGGGAACGCCCTTCATTCACAGATAGAAATTTCATCGAATTTTGTTTCGCAGAAAATGTTTCATATAATATTTAAGCTACAGGGCACAAATATTATATGAAACATTTTCTGCGAAACAGTATTTATATTTCGAATATTATTGTTTCAATGAACTTTAAAATGTCCATATTTCGAATATAATGGTTTCAATGGACAATTGACTTCAATTAAACATATTCGACATTGCAGAAACTTAATGAATTTAAAAATATTTGTTTTTATTTAACAAAATAATCAAACAGTAGAATTTTTAACGCATGCTGTTTGATCGGTATATTTTTCCATGGTATTTTATTTCAATAAATATGTAGAAATAGATACATAGATTTTATTAATTATTAACATTCTATGAAATTTCTGTCTTCAAATGAAGGAACACCATATTCAATCAGATTAATTAAGCAGTATAATTGGAAATATTAGATTAAAACACCTAAATTAATTTGCTAACTGTAAAATACGTTAGACTAAGTTAGAAATAGCTACTAGAAAATTAGGTTAGGTTGCAAACTGCGACTCCGTCAGATACGACTTGTTACCAGAAAAGAAAATAGTTGGTTAGGTTATAACTGCGGAGCCGTCAGAAACAACTTGTTACAAGAAAATTAAAAAGAAATCACCTCAGCCTGAGTAATTTTAAGAAAGATAGGGCACCATACTAGCGAGCAAGCCCGACTGGTGAAGGACCTCCACCTTACATAAGACCACAGCCAAATAACTACACACAGCGGTGTAGTTGTGTTCCTGTGTGCGAGTACAGGTATTCAGCGCTCATATTGTGTTTTAAATAAACGTATTCGTATCCTAGGGATACTCGCATCTTAAGCGCTGGTGTAAAAAAAATGGGTTGGCAACACGCAAGTGATACCTCTGGTATTGCAAGCGTCCATAGGCTACGGTACCTGCTTAACATCAGGCGAGCTGTATACTTGTTTGCCAACCAAGTATTATAAAATATATATATATATATATATATATTTACTAGCGGACCTGGCAGACGTCGTCCTACCCGGATATTTTCCGGGTAGGACGACGTCTGCCAGGTCCGATATACCGACAGCAGCGCCACTGGGTCCAATTGTGAATTTGAACCATCCGTGACACTACAAAATTT
Organism: Trisateles emortualis; assembly: GCA_947095525.1. Lineage (NCBI taxonomy): Eukaryota > Metazoa > Arthropoda > Insecta > Lepidoptera > Erebidae > Trisateles > Trisateles emortualis. The sequence continues at coordinate 6,325,340 of OX352736.1, read as the reverse complement.
CATTAAAATCGATCCTGCCGTTTAGGAGTTCAGCGACATACACACATACAGAAGAATTATAGATATTTATTTATTTACTTATAGTTGATTAAACACAATAACACAATCGTAGTTATATTATATAATAGTTATTACCAAGAAAAATATTTTATCGAGTGATATTTTCTGAACTTTTTAATTAAATATATATATTTATAAATATGTATCTATGTATTTTGCCAATGGTAAACATTTAATTTTATAATTAATTGTTCTATTTTTGTCTACTCCATGCCTCCTGTGCTAAAATTCCTAAAAACTCAATAAAATATTTCTAATCACTTATTTGACAACGTCACACGGACGAAGGCGACGCGTAGCGGCCAGCCGTGGAAGCTAAGCCACGCCCACAAAACCACAATTTATTTTCGAGGTATCGCCTTAAGGCAAAAGTTCGAGCACTTCTGTTAAATAAACTGATAGAATCATCAAAACAATAGTGTCTAATAAGTATATGTATAGTATATGTAGTCTTTAATTTATATATATGTATTATACATTTATATTATATATTATTATTTATTATATGTATGTAGTATGTATTACAGTATTATTATGTTTGTTTTTTTTAATATTTCGAGTTTAGATTCGGGCACCTACTTTGTTTTATCTCTGCATCACCCTATAGGTTGACTGGTAGAGAATGCCTCTGGCATTAAGTCCGCCTTTATACGAATTTGTGTATATGAAGCTTAAATAAATAAATAAATAAATAAAATAAATAGAAACATCAGTAAATAATATGTCCCACAAACTGTCTGTACAGTTTTGTGGGATATATTAATATCTCATAAGCATTCCATGAACCTTTTACTTAATAAATAAATAAATTATAATATTAATAATCAAAATAATATTGGCATAATTGTTAAAAGAAAACATGCCTATTTTCACATACCATACAATTATCACCAACTACACTCGTATTTCTATGATAGAGCGGGGCCTTCAAACACAATATGTTTATACAAAACCACTAATTTATACATCAACGAGTTTAATTCTTTATTGCACACAAAACAAACAATTACACATAATCATACATAAAAATGTGATGTACAAAGGCGAATTTAACTCAACAATGAGTTCTCTAACAGCAAACCTCAAAATAACAGAGAAAGAAGATGTAGTAAGAGCATAAAACAAAGTGTACAATTTACAGGAAAATTTAAAGTGAAATATATCATAAATGCAGTTATTTTTATTTTTGACAGAAAACCCAGATAACATTTTGCCCACCCTGAAAGAAGACCGAAGAACGTCTTAAACGCGCTTGCAAACATAACCCTAAGATTAATATGTCACAGTACTAACAAGAGAATCTTATACCATATTATCATAAAAGTTAAGAGCAACGTAAGTCCTCTCTACAAGTTGTTATGTTCGAACAAGTTATCGGCTTTAGTCAAAGGCCCTTCATGTCGCGCTATTCAAATAATTAGGGCCGATATAACCACTTGCTTCGATCGAATTAAACCACATAAAATCGCCGGCAACTTGTTCGCTACAAAAACGTTCAACAATCAACGGAGTACGTATAGAACCTTCGCAAACGACCGACGATCATTTACACTTGTACCAGTAAAGCCATATAGACCGCTAAAATAATGGGACTCGTTATTACTGAATCACACTGAAATGTAAGATTTTGGTGATGTCGATTAAGTGTTTACCTTACCAACTTTGGTTGATAATTCTCTTGAGATCAAAATGGAAACTTGACTTTTAAGTTCATTGACCCGTCCAGGTGTAGAGTGATGGTAAACATTACTTATCAATAAACGGAAGAAATTACGTGGCTATTGGTGTCAGTCAATACTGAACTGACCTCTCATAATACGTTCTAGATTACGTTTAACTTCCACAATGTCCACAATCAATTTAATTTTATCGGCGCGTGTGATCTGGACAGCTGTCAAAGCATTGATAACTATTTTACGTTTTTTAAAACGTTGGGTATACAAATATTTTAGTCTACTTGTATCGTTATTAAATTTAGATTAATTATTTTAAGTACAGATTGGTTTTATTTAACATCAGGCTTTATTTCATTCGTCGATGGTTAATTAAAATCAAAGTATATTTGGTATTTTGACATACCAAAATCAAATTCACACATGCAGGTGTCACTTAAGCAAGTCAATAAATAAATAGATGAATTTAAAAAAATGAATTTTACTATTTTCCAAAAGTATATTTAGAATTAGCTTTTGCCCATGGCTTCATTATTAAAATAAATGTACTATTCTGATGTATGAGCTATAACATTGTAAAAATTAATCAAAACCCATCCAGTAGTTTTTGCGTAAAGGAGTAACAATCATCCATTCTCACAAACTTTCGCGTTTATAATATTAGTAGGATTATTTACATACATGTCTACGTTTGCAATTGTCCAGGAAAACAGCAAGAGGTAACATGTCATCCAGATCGACTCTAACGAAGGTGTATTCAAAAAAGCTTGTACGCCTCCGGTGGTCCGACGCTGTCAACGCAACCCGTCTGCCTCGACGTCAGAACAAATCTTGTTATGCAACAATACCGATCTAAATTACTTTACAAGGCAATTATAATATGCACAATAATACATATTCCTAGTAATTGTTCTAAACCTAATTGGATCTCTTGTTACCGATTTGACGTCACGGATGTCGGGGGTGGGTTAAGAGGTCACCAATGGTCCCAAAAGTGATGCGGTTTTAACACAAAATTGGTAGGTAGGTGAGTTCGTGATTCCAATTTTTGCAACACCTATTGCGATATAGGATCTTGGTACAAAATAATAGGGAAGACGGCTTTCTTCTTATTAAAATTCGATACGGAACATTTTTGCGCAGACAGGTAACTCACGGAATACAGAACGCAGTTATAATAGTAGGTAACACTATGAGTAAAGGATGTGGAAATAAAAAAAAAAACGGTAACACATATAAACAAAGGTCTAAGTCCTTTTCACCAGTCAGCTTGTGATCTTAGCTGGTAGAACATGTTTGAAACAAATAATCATTTTTTAATCGTGTCGTTTGCTTTGAACCTCCAAATTCTTCCACATACACTTTTCTTGCATCACCTCAGACCAGCTCTCCCGGTTTACATCTCGGTATTTACAGACAAATAGTGCACTATCGTGTTACCACCCGTTTTACATAATATCAAATATCCTGCCTACCCTTATATTCTCAGCATCAAACTTCAGTGGAAAATTACGTACAATATGTACATATCCTCAATTTTTAAGTTTTTTTTAAAATCGTATACATAAAACGAACCGCAATTGAAGAAACGATACAAAGTATTGAAATGTCATAGGCGTTTATCAATAATAACTAATAATTATGAAACTAATATGCCAATTTCCCTTCACGGTGATTAACTAAAATATGTGCGGCTCAAAATTTGCTAATAATATAGCACTTTGCTCTTTGCAGTTTCGAGCCGCTACGGTAGTTAAAGTATATTAAACGTTAACGTGTTGGTACTGGGCAGCATTCATTACGATGGGTACCGCCCAGAAGTCTGGTCTTATACGATGAAATGTACGATTATAAGGCACAAATCAGATACGAGGTAATCGTAGTGGTAGCTTTTCCGCAATCACGCGATCGAAATCACACTACTGCGGCTACTCGTTTGCTACCAGCCTTTAGTGTATTATGTAGAGGGTTTATTAACTGAACCTATCGTTGATCTTGCGATATAAGCTTATGCTTATGTTTAGAGTTTTATTTCTGCATCGCTCGGGGAAAGATAGACAATTTTCTTTAGCACGGCGTTGAGAAATGTTATCAGAACTCATTTAGGAATGCGTTTTTAATTAAACGGTTTCTTATCCCAGGGGTATCCCTACTATAAAACCCTGGTGTGTGTGATTCTTGAGGTAGTAACTCGTGAGTGATGCACTGATGCCCCTTAGACTACAGTAATTACATACCATCAGGCGAGTCGTATGCTTGTCTGTCACGTAAGCAGTATATAAAAAATATGTGCCCAGTATACGGAAATATGGCCATTGGGGCAGAAAGGTTCTAGAGTGGCGACCACGAACTGGAAGACGAAGCGTGGGCAGGCCTCCAACAAGGTGGACCGACGACCTGGTAAAGGTTGCGGGCAACCGATGGACAAGGATCGAGAGTTGTGGAAATCCTTGGGAGAGGCCTATGTCCAGCAGTGGACGTCTTTTTTCTGAGATGATGATGATGAAGATACGGGAATATATTGCCATATACTTTCTAACTTACTTTGCCTACTTCTTCAGACAAAAGAAGCAATGTGGTATTGACATTTATGATATAAATGTTCAAAAGATCTTCCCACAGTGTTAATCAAAGGTATCATCATTATATACCGCTTTATAATCATGGTGTAATCCAGTCACATTTATCAGACGCTAACGAGCCGATAAATTGATCACTAGAGATAGAACCATTCACAAACAAGGAACATTACAAAAATATCTGTCCAAAAGTAATTTGTAAATGCTTATTTCTAAAGGTAGCGCCCCTTATACCCCGGTTCTTCTTATAAATGTTTCATTGGATTTTAAATTTGATAAAGAGCCACATTAACAAAGTGCAGAGATAAAGCGAAGGATATACTAATTCAAATCCAGTTTAAAATATTGTATCTTTTCTTTTCCTTTAGATAGCGCTATCTGGATCGTTGGTCCCATAAAATTTAATAATATTTTACATCTGTGTGGATTTATCTGAATAAAATAGATTCTCTGAAATAACTAAAATGGTTAGATTTATTAAGTTTTGTGTGTTTATGTAAACGAATAAAAATGTGTAAATATGTGGTTGGTATCGTACTGCAAGGGCTGGTAGACAGTTGATAACAAAATATGGTTTTAAGATAATATGTTTTAAAATGTAGGACGCCATAGAAGCGAACAGCTAGGAGAACCTCCATCATACATAAGATCACAGCCAAATAACTCCACACAATCAAAGTACTTGGAGCTCGCTTGTTTTTGTAAGTGAGTATAAAGTTTTTGAATTATTACTATATTGCAAATATATAAGGTATCCACAAACCGTGATACTATCACAAAATTAGAAATATAAGTATATTTGCCAGTTGTTTAATTGCCTTTAGTAATATATAAGTAGGTATATTTGTTTCATCGCTGTTGAGATGTGAGTTGTTCCCAGACATATTATTATTATTAATCTATGACCTTGGATAAAGTTATGATTATCTATTCTGCAAACATTATTACAAAATTAATTTTACGCTTCACAGGAGTATCTCTGGTTATTCCAACCGCACTGTACTGAACCAACCCATACGGCACGTTATAATAATGTCAGTGACACTCAAAAATTACTTCTCAGTATCGGGTCCGGTCATTGCCTGCAAGGATTACTCTAACCGCATCAATTTTCTCATCAATTTTCTATTTCACTGCGTAAATCAAGGTAAGGCACGAGTCAGAGTTATTGAACTGAGACGATAGACGATTTAGACATTATTTCCGAAATATTATTTGCTTGATACTTTGTTTATCTAGTAGACCTATATTTTTGCTATCAAAAAATTTACAACATTAAAATCAATTCTTGTTTTTGTCCCATGTGAGGATCGGTCGTACTACACCTTACATTACACTATACCTTGCCATTATTTTAGTAGGTAAATAAAATAATAGCAAGTAAATAAAAGACTATCGACCGTAGACCACATCCATACTGTTCGGCAGATTGTACAGAAGACTGAAGAGTACAATCAGCCGCTGTGTATGGCATTCGTGGACTACGAGAAAGCCTTCGACTCCATCGAAACCTGGGCAGTTTTGGGTGCTCTGCAGCGGTGTCGAATTGATTGGCGCTATATCGAGGTGCTGAGATGTCTTTATGACAACGCCACTATGACCGTCCAGCTCCAGGACCAAAAGACCAACCCAATTGAGTTGCGTCGAGGGGTGAGACAGGGGGATGTAATATCCCCCAAGCTTTTCACCAACGCGCTCGAAGACGTCTTTAAGACGCTGGACTGGACTGGACGGGGCATTAACATCAATGGCGAGTACATCTCACACCTTCGGTTTGCCGATGATATCGTCATCGTTGCAGAGTCTCTGGAACAGTTGAGCGGAATGCTGCACAGCCTGAATGAAGCCTCACGACGTGTCGGTCTCGGTATGAACTTGGAAAAAACCAAGATTATGTTCAACGAACATATCACGCCGGGACCGATTTACGTCGACGGTTCGATGCTCGAAGTTGTTCGGGAGTATAGATATACTCCCGAACAGTTTGCCCAAGGTAGATACCTTGGGCAAACTGTCCAGCTTGGTAGAAACAACTTCGAGAAAGAAATCAACCGTAAGATTCAGTTGGGTTGGGCAGCGTTTTGCAAACTACGTCACGTTTTCTCTTCGCCTTTACCGCAATTCCTGATGACGAAAGTTTTCAACCAATGCGTCCTACCTGTTATGACGTACGGTGCCGAGACGTAGACGCTCACAGTGGGACTAGTCCACAAATTAAAAGTCGCACAGCGGGCTATGGAGCGAGCTATGCTTGGCGTTTCTTTGAAGGATAAAATTCGCAACGAGGTAATCCGACAAAGAACCAAAGTTACCGACATAGCTCGCAGACTTAGCAAGTTGAAGTGGCAATGGGCTGGTCACATCTGTAGAAGGACCGACGGCCGATGGAGCAGACGTGTCCTAGAGTGGAGACCGCGACTCGGTAAGCGTAAGGTAGGGCGGCCCCCAGCTAGGTGGACCGACGACCTAAAAAAGGTCGCTGGGACGGACTGGATGCGGAAGGCGGAGGACCGTGTGCTGTGGCGCGTGTTAGGAGAGGCCTATGTCCAGCAGTGAACTGCGATAGGCTGATTGATTGATTAAAATAAAAGACAACGTTCAGTCAATGTAACACAATTAAAAGTCAAAGACGGAATGGATAATTTTTTAAAGACATGTTTAAAATTACCTAAAACAAAAAACCCTGATGTTTTGGATCGACATCGTGTAAATTATGGCCCTAAGGTATTGCTTGAGTTCATAAGCTACGGTAACTGCTTACTATCAGGTGTTTGCCTAAGTAGTATTAAAAATGGTATACTCATTGCAACTAGACAATTAAAAATCATACTCCTAAATACCCATTATAGAAAAATTACATACTCTTAGACACACGAAATACCTAATCGCACTTATCACGCAAATATTTGTAATTATAGTTTCAACATTTGGCTTAGCAGTCAAGGTCACTAACCACCAGAACAACAGGGTAGACCATTGCAATAGATCTATTTTGGTCAGGTTATTGAAATATACTGTTGAGTTCTTAATAAACAAGTACGTATATCACATAATTTACATATTTAATTACTTAATTTAAATTCACGTTACAAAATGTCAACAAAATCTTGAAAATAATCGCTGAATCAATGCAAGACCACCAACGTGAGTGGTGGTAAAAGGCATCTTCTTTAATTAATGGTTAGGAAGTCATGCGGCCGCGTAGTTCCGGCAACGTGCCACTGTTTTTTGATAAAACCAGTCTTCACGCCGATGATGTTCAATTGTCTGGAGGCATTATTGATGGAAATCAATGAACAGGAATTTAAGGTAAGTTTAAAAACAAAAAGAAGGAATAAATGAGTGTATTTTGTAAGTTTTTGTATGTGAAAAATATTAAGATTTGTAAATATCTTTGGGAGAGGCATATGTCCAGCAGTGGATGTCTTTTAGCTGAGATGATGAAATAACAAAATGATGTAATGGATATGATATGAAATTTTTATACAACGCACAGGTATCATCATATTATTATCATATTTTAGAATCCAGATTATTATCATATTTTATAGTAAGTAAATATAATATGACGCCTTTTTTTCTCATAGATGTAGGCAGAAGTGTCCTTTCTCATAGGGGTAAGAATTTACTTAGAATAAAACCTTAAAATGCTTTGCTCTACCTAGTAATCGAATTCAAAATCGACAACAAGTTTATACTGCATTATACAAAAAAACCATAAGAAGAGAATAAGCACGAGAATATATTACATAGCTAAACTTTTCATACTCTACAAAAATGTTAACAACCAGTGAAAGCTCTATCATACGAGTATAAATAAAACAAAAACGCACTCGAACATTTTAATTATATAATGAAGTATAACAAATCGTAATGGTTATAATTGTCGTTAAGACAACAATGTCAGCCGGAGGTAAAACCGTAGAGAATGCGATGTGGGGAGCAATCAGTAGCAAACGCTTAATGGGCGGTAGTTGCATATCGAATGAGACAATCTCTACCAGTGGTGTAGATTGTGTAGAAGCTTCGGAACTAATCAAGTAATACTGCCATGAACAGGATAAGTGCTGTTTGTCAGATACTGAATCCGTTGATAGTAAATTGTTCTTAGTTATAGAGATTTCATAAGCTTTTTCTGTAAATAAATAATATAAATGTTTTATTGTCTTAAACATCCCGCAGTACATGGAGTGAAGTTCTAGATTCTACACTAGGATTCCCCGTGTTCTAGGATCTAGTAGAAATGTATTAAATAAATGTAAAGTCGGGAGATGTAGGGCACTCTATTTTAATACTAATTACGAGGCAAACAAGCTTGCGGCCCGCCTGATGGTTAGTAGTAACCGTAGCCTATGGACGTTTGCAATACCTATTGCGTGTTGCTGAACCAAAAATAAATACCAGGGTTTTATGATGGAATCTCCGTGGGATAGGAAAACGTTTTGTTAAAAACGCATCCCCAAATGAGCTCTTAAAACCTGTCATCAGACACAGGAACACAACTACCACTGCTGCGTACAGTCGTTTAGCTGAGGTCTTCCGTAAGGTGGAATATTCCTTCCCAATCGAGCTCACTAGTATGGTGCCATACCTCTCTTGCAAAAGCTAGCAAGCCCGTTTGGTAAAGGACCCTCCTTACATGTTTATTACACATAATAATAATACTACAGATAAATCACACAGTGATATTAATACTTTTAGTTCGTTATGCGTATGTTCAGATTTTTGAGGCGAAAACACATCTCATAGTGATTTTCCTAGGTATTGCAAGTCATGGTTACTAATTGTGTTACTACTAATTTGACAACCATGTTAGTAGTATAAAATTACACACACAGATAACAACGACATGAAATAAACAAAACTGCATTGTATTCAGTATAAGTCCGCTCTTCATTCTTCAAAGATACAACCACAATTAAGCTCAATAATTTTGATTAATTTAGTCAAAGTATCCGTTCCCCCGAATGGAGATATTCCGGTGGTCCCACACTCCACAGTGACCAGTGGCAAGATCAATGTAATGACGGTGACGAATCGAATACTTCTCCCGCTCACCGCTATTATTTTAATGGATTTATTACCATACATTACGACCAACAAAAGATCTAATCCAATACGCTTATTAACTGCCCTTTAAAGTTTTAATTGGATACATACAGTAGTAATTTGGGAAAATATTAAATTTTATATTTTTGGTAGCCGTAACTGGTTAGGTGTAATTGAAATTGACTAGAAAGTTTTGTAACGAAAATGATTTATGATGGTTGTGAGCTTTGAATTTTCACATGAGCTATGAGACTGTGCTGTAGTGTAATGTTTAATATATGTTGTTACCCTACCTTTGAAATTGGCAGGGGTATTCCGTACGAGCGAAAACCGAGCGACCGCGAAAACGGAGCAAAATCTAGCTGTCATATTGAAAATCGATATTCCGTAAGAGCGAAAACCGAGCCTTTTTGACGTTTAGCATTCGTGTGTGTCGTCACCGAGCAATCACAACTGTCAGTTTGCGATCGCTGTTTCTTAGAGAATCAGCCGGCTAGGCCAGCTAGGTTCCAAGTTGTGTGATGAGCATGTTTCTTTCTAAGTTGACTTGACTTCAAAAGAACTTACTCATTTATTTATTAAGATTAAATACCTATGTGATACTTATAAACGTCATAAAACAAATGTCGGTATATTCTTTTCACGATCACGATCACGAGAAGAATTGGCAAGAAACTTTGTTCTGTGTCTGGGAGTAATTTTATCTACGAGTATAGTAAATAGTATGTAGTGAACTCATTAGACAGAATCTGTAGATTCTAAGTGCGTTGTTCAAAGATGTTGTACGGGCGATGTACACCTTATGCGTGATATAATGATATGATATGATGATGACAGTAGAGTACCGCGACCCGAGGGTTTAGAGAAAGATGTAGTTTGATGTAATGATTTATTGGTACTGAAATAACTTAAGTAACTAACTATAAAAGTGTAAAATGAAACGCTACTACGAAAACTGTATGGGTTTGCTCGTACAGATGTTATTATTATTCTTTAATTTAAATAAAGAAAAATCTCACACAATTGTAACAAATCATGTAGAAAAGTATATCCAGACTAAATAAAAGTTTATGGATCCAAAATACATTTTCCGTGTGGGACTCAAACTCTCTATTTAATCAGTTTTAGCGGCACACAGAGCACCCTTAACCACTTGCCTACATTTATAATCAGAATATTATTAAAAACTCCACACATATAAACGTCTATATAAAAAGTGTTGTGGTCTAAATTCACTAAATTTCCCTAGTGCAGGAGTGGTCATAAATACATAGATAGTAATAAAATATTTCAGACCATGACGTAATTTTTGTGACAAACACCAATCGTAAACAGCGCATTCATCTCGATTAACAGTATTTGTAATTTGTAGGTACCTGCTCGTAAATATATTATTAAGTACTTTAAGTATCAATGGTTGCTGGTAACAACAGTCTGGGGTTTATTAGTACAATTTATCGTTACGATTTTAATAAAGTCCAATCTGCAACTCTGTAACCGAATAAGAGCCTTACATTTATTGCCATAACTCAGAGTGATCATAACATGAATTATTCAATTTGAAAACGCATTCAAAGCAAATAAAATCATTAGGGATATTATTTCACGCACATGTTTTAATGATGCTATTATTTTTAATTCACATTCAGTTTTAAACAACATCTTATAAGCTGCCTTTAGTCTGCTATGGTAGCGGTCACGCATGCTCGGTACGATTAATTCAAGCCAATCAGGGGCTGATTACACGCATTACAGTCTTACAAACTAATAAATCCATACTTAAACACTCTTAACTCTTTTACATAAGGTTCATTTTGGTAGTACACGTGTTTATTAATAAGAATGTTTTCAAGTAGGTCTGTGCTCAGAACCGGGTTGGTCTTTAGTAGATTTTACAAGGATTTCACGCGATGCCACTTGAGTTGAAGGAGGCGTAACATCACGAAGTATTCTAACCCGCGGCAAATAGTTACTTACCGTTTCTCTTGAAAATCTATTAAGATACCATAACATTGCGAAATAAAACAGCAAGTCATTTAAAAATACATTGCTGTAATGCAAATAGCGCCATTTTTTATTTTTCTATTCTGCCACTACAGTCTAAAAAACTTTGTGCTTCTACGTTGACAAGCATGGATGGGAAGTACGATGACTTGCCACTACTTGGAAGATGCCTATATCCAGCAGTCCATCCAGGTGGCTTTCGGCTTTCGGCTGAGATGTTAATAAAGCAGTAACAACATACCCATAACATAAAGCACTTGAGTTAAAATAAATCCCATTTTTACAAGAGAGATAGGCAGCGAGCGAGTAATGCTTCTACTATTACAAGCATCCCTTGTGCTCAGTGCTCAGTGTGCTTAAAACTCAAGAGCTTTATGTTATACCTAACTACGATAAACGTTGCTTAAAACATGCAGTACCGAAACATAACTACAACACTATGTAGTAGTTATTACATAGCTGTAGTCTTCGGGTACCTAACTGGAAGTCCTTCCCCATTCGGGCTTGTTTGTTTGTTTGGTGCCTTACCTCTCTTGAAAAAAAATCTGTGTACTCACATATAGGAACACAACTACACCGCTTAGTTATTTGGCTGTGGTCATCTATAAAGTGGAAGTCCTTCCCCAGTCAGGCTTGCCCGCTAGTATGGTGCCCTACCTCACCTATAATTAACTATTAATTTATTAATATTAACTTAAATAAAAGACTACATACCTACTTAATAGATATAAGTCATAAATCTTATTAAACCCGAAACCCGTCTGGTAATCTCAGATAAGTTAAAAGCTCATGACATTATCTTAATTCTAACGTGCAACTATTAGTAATTTGATACTCCATATATTACGAAAAGATGTTCTATCTCCTACTACAGATTGTATTTAATATAAAGATCTTAATTTCAAGCCAGCTCTAGTGGCTAACGGCCAACTTATTAGCAAGACCAACTGGGAAAGTACCTCTTTACAGAAGACCGCAGCCAAATAATTAGACACAGCAGTGTAGTTGTGTTCTTAGTACAGGTCTCCAGTGCTCATTTAGGGATTAGTTTTGAAAGAAACGGTTTCTTATCAAAGGGATTCTATAGCCCTGGTGTAAAAATGGCAAGGCAACGCGTAAGTGCTATTTATGGTATTATAAGCGTGCATAGGCTACGATAACTGCTTAACATAGGGTGGTTTGCCACCCAAGTAGTATAAAAAAAGCTAAGAAATGTAAGGCACCATTCAAGCGCGCAAGTCAGACTGTAGCCTCCACTGCTGCAATGTCCAGGAGATACAGACAAATAACTACGTACTGTGGTGTAGTTGTGTTTACAGATCTCCAGTACTAATTTAGGGATGCATTTTATTTAAACAAACGTTTTCCTGTCCCAGGGATACTCCATCACAGAACCGTGACCGAGAGCGAGAGAGTTTTGAGGCTGGTGGATCAGACATGCTTTTAGAATTCTTTCTAATACATCTGGGTCTCCTCACTATATTTTTCTTTACCGTTAGCAGATGGTAAATCATTTGGATAGTAGAAACATAAACATATCACAAAGTAAAATTCACATTGGTAACGCTACCCAGAATCGAACTGACATTTCATGTGTACATGTCGGATACTTTCCCACTTAGCTACCACCGCTATTCAAGTAAGATGTATGCAGAGATATTTATCTTAAACACAAAGTCGCTAACGAACCGGTCATACATAATATGTTCATAAATGGTATTAACCAATGGTATCTTTTGTTAGATGTAGTCTATGATAGCAACCAGTTCTATATTGTTACAGCTTTGCTCAGGTGTGACATTAATGTAGGCATATACATACTTACATATACGTTAGAAATGTTTTAGGTGCTAATGAGAATTCTATCAATTCTTGTGCTACGTTTATAAAGCGACTTATTTCAAGACTATTACCAAAATTGTTACCATCGATCTGTAATCTCAGAAGTCATGAGCTGCTGAAACCGTACCTTATTCTTAGTTCGCATTATTGTGGCAATTTTGGAACCCTATATTGTGCGTGACCCGACACGCACTTGGTCGGTTTTTGACACTATTTAGGTGACCAACAAACATACCGCCCGCTTAATGGTAAGCAGTTAGCATAGCTTATATATGCTTGTAATATCTAAGGTGTTACTAGCGTGTATGTTGCCTACCCTATAATTTGTAACACAAGGATTTAATGATGATCCCTAAAATAGGAAAACGTTTCTAGCAGAACGACCATGAAAATTCGTAAAAGATTTATGTATTCTGTGTTCAGGACACCAGGCAAAGTAAGAAAGATTGACCGCATACTGTAATTAAGTCATACGTCAAGCTATGGGGTCGATGACAGGCAAAATTAACAAAAATATTCAAAAAGTAAAAGATATACATTCGTTTTTAATGGATACAATAAAGTAATGTAATGTCCAGCTTCATCATATAAAATTACACCCGCAACGGTCACGCACAACACCGAATCCAAAGTCATAATATATCATTATGTAGTATATAATTGAATTAATTCGATAATTCCTTAGAATTATTGAGCCATTACACTTTATTGTCTTAAGGGCGAACAGCATGAATTTGTTCTTAGTGAGTTATGTGTATAAGATGTTAGATGAATTAGGTATATGATAATATAGACTTTGAAGACATTGTATATAGCAAAAACACATTAGTGTTATATATTTCCCGAAAACAAACAATTTCATACCCGTCATAAATAGTGAGTCTTATAAAATACTACTACTGTTGCCCACGGTTTCACCCGCGTGAATCCATAGATTAACGCGATAAAAAGTATCATATTCGCTATTCCAGACTACGAGTATAATCTAAATCTATCTCTAAACCCAATTTCATCCAGATCCGTTCCATTGTTTTTACGTGAAAGAGTAACAAATATCTATACATACATCCATCCATCATCATGAACTTTCACATTTATAATATTAATGGGATAAATTAGCAAGCACAACTAGTTTATCTATATTTTGTAAGGCTGAACACTTCAATAAAATTAAAATAAAAAGACAACTCTAAAATAAACAAAAGAAACAGAAAATCTGAAACAGATAAACCTATTTTCATGAAACTATATATGATCATTAATAAAGAAAAAAATATTATTTGTATTTTTAACATTGAGTAAGTTACATAATGTTATATAACATCTGTGGGTTTGTATACCTATCTGTACTTGTTCATGGTATTGTAACGACTAAACGCATGTTTTAAGTTATTTTTTAATTTATAACTTAAACTTTAATAATGAGAGCCCTAAAATATTTAATAACATTTTGCATTATAGATAGGTCTGGTCTTATCATAACTTACTGCATAAAATATTGAGAGCGACAAAAATAAAGGTCGAAAATATAAAATTACTGTATTATCCTTCCATAAATTGGTTTAATAATAAAATTGGGTTATTATTGACACTTCTTGCGCCATCAATTTTAAAGGACACCCACGACTATTGATTACTTCCGATCACGGAAACATTGACACGAAGGCGTCAAAAGCCCACACAAATTGGAACGTATCTATAATAATATAACCTATTTGGTAAAATCTTATTACTTCCAACAATTGGACCTCCTGCGATTAGCAGTCAGTAAATATGCCAATTTGTCACATATCAACCCTTATGGGTTTATTTTGAAGAAAATAAGATGTCACCTTGTGTGGCCAGATGCCACCAGCAGCTACCTTCCTGTATCACGCAGAGCGCCGGACATAAGTTTTGACACCATTATAGATACTGAACAGATAAAAATAATCAAAGTTTGACCACAAGAAATTCTCCGTACAATATTGAAAGATGAGTTAATTGCTTCAAAGAAATTTGAACCTTATTCCTTGTACAAAGAGTTTCTTATTGGTATATCTTGGGTTGATGTAAAAACAATTTATCATTGTATACCCAAACATCCCTTTGTACTATCTGATCTACTTACTTGTGCTATTTTTTTTGCTCTGTATTGTTTCTTGCTAAGAATAATGGTGTTAAACTTTTTGTTTTAATCCTGAGATGGGAAAGCAAATAAATTTAGCAACAACGTCATGAGGGTATGAGGCCTTATCTTAACGCCTGGTGGTCAAACAGATTAAGTGTATTTAATTTACACACGTTTTCGTTTTTTTTTTCATACATGGCTCTGATCTCAAACTGTCTGATCTCAAAAGTCTGTATTATGGAAAACAAACAACTTATGAGGATACTTACATACACAATAACTTATTATGAATTTTTAAGCGACTTCTTGAATACATACACATTATATAAAATATGAATTACATTCAGACACAGCACCGTGCGCAACACACAAAGCTTTGTCCTGGGACGAAATTAAATCTACGACCTCCATCAGAGTGACCAACTAAAAACAAATTCTAAAATCAATTATAAGAAATGATGAAAATTATAGTATACACGTCACAAATGTCAGCTTTTGTTCAAAATTTGAAAAGCGAATCGATGTGTTCTTTTATGTAGTTCCTCATTATTTCCTTTCGATTTCAACCGCGATAAAATGTTCCGATATCATTAACGAAATCGAAACCTACGATGCGTTATGTGACTGAATGTCCTGCACACAATGCGGCCGCACAAAAGCGTCCAGACCGCGCAATAAAAGCGTTCCAATAAAAAGTAAAATCTGAGTAAAGGAAGTGCATGGCGGGCGGAAATGCAAACTCGCTTTGTGCGAACTTGCACGTGTTCCGGAGTTTATTGTGCACGCCCCTGCACTCGTGCTTCCAAAAGGTACCGTAGAAGCCTTCTCCAATCAAATTTATGCCTATTTTCAGCTCTTACCTAGTTTTACCGTATTGAAATCAAGGTTGCCAAGTTTTAAACGTCCAGTTATTCATTACTAGGCTATAAAGTCATCTATAGTTAAATATACATACTATAGATTTGGGTAAAGTGAAAACCAATTATAATAATTTACTAATAATATTATAATGTATTAAATTAATAAAATACAGATAATAGATTGATTGATTGTATCGTTGGTACCAAGACATATACTTGCCCTTGTGTTTGCGGCCGATTTAGTGTAATTACACTAAATACCCAATTGGATATTTCCGCAAGTGAATTTTCAGTAGCTATACAAATTCTGGAATTTTGTGTATGTGTCTAATATATGGCAAAAGTTTTTATAGGGCTTCTATTTAACTAATAGGACTTATAACATGGGAACTAATATAGCTGGTGAATAGTGGGTGTAATAATTATATGCCTACTTCTGCGAAGAAAAACGTTATGAATTATTATAATATAGAAAATAACTTATGTAATGTGGAATTTTAAATAAATTTATTATTTTTCTAAAGTCCACCACAGGTACAAATAGTCTATCAGAGCTTCAACGACCACAAACCACCTCACAATAATAGGACTACCTACGAAGCGATATATCACAGAGCATCTTCTATAAACTTTTTTTTCTATACTTCAACATACGAAATGTACTTTTTCTGCAAGTAAAGCTTCAATAAATGAAATAAAATACGAATTTTGGACAAAAAATTGTTCGGGCACACAGCAGGGTATGTTTGTGGCTTTGTCGCGCCCACGACTTGACAAAAGGCAAATAAGAGAACAGTACCTCGGAACGATGAAAAAACATAATCTAAATACCGTCCTATTGATGTTTAAAAGCCGTAGAGAAACGCGTATTGTTCACAGGTCGAATGCGGTGGCGATATTAGATTCGTATTATTTCGCGATACAAAGTGGATTTTGAGATGTTTCGCATCGAAAACCTGGAAACCGTTAAAATCGATCAGCGTGGTCAGACACAGTAATAAATTGCTGTCTCCGAAAAATTCTGACGTCGTCGATAATTTTATTTATGTCGTCCTAAATATCAAATGACCGGTCGGCGTATCAAAGCAGGGTGCATCGTTCGTACATCAGAAGTACGTCTGTAACTTCATGGGTAATTGTTTGCAGAGCGTTAACGCAAACAGCATACTGTATACATTCAGTACAAAAACTATAAGTTCCTCATAAACTGTGAGTTGTTTACACCGCGGCGGCGGCGGCAGATTCGTTGTTTTTTTTTTTTCGTTTCTGAATTTTTTTCGTTCACCACGGTCGCAGGACCCATGGCCGAATGTAATTCGACCTGATCGTATCTGGGCTCTTTTTGTCCTTGTGGTCAGAGACAGCTGTCCTATAAAGCGCGGTGTTTTGAACATTGTTTATAGACAAGCGCCATAATGATATTGTCAATCAGATATGCCTGTATATAGACTGCACACGTGACATACATTTTTTATAGATTATTATAAACTGTACGAGAAGCAACGAGTTGATAGTAGTTGTAAGTTTATAGATATAGTGCAATAAGTATCAAATAATAATGGTCCTAACCGAATTTCAATCATGGAGGCTAATCTCGACGAAGACTAGCCATCTGCACGGGAGATATTATAATGCACATAAATGTGTGCAAATATAGGTGCACTTTAATTCCCTCGCTGTTATAGACCGTATAGATATCAGGCATAGGGCACACAGCCACTGGAACCATGGTGTATAGTCATGTAATTTTTATTACTTTGAGCTAATGCTCATTTGAACATTTACCTATTAGGTACCATTTGTATTGCATAAGATGTAAATGGCTTCCCTAAACATGAGAGAGGGCACTGAATCTTGTAACACAGGTACGAGTATATCACCTAGCAATATTTTACTATTTTTGTATCAATAAATGTTATTATTATTAAATGCAAATCTAAAACAATGCTCGTTATTAATGATGAAAACCAACAAAACTATTTAATTATCTACTAAATATACTAAAAATTTACTACCAGAAAATATATCAAATCACTAAAAAAGCACCTGCCAAAAACGTTTACCGAAAAAACCTAAAGACTTATGAATAAAATCTTAATCAGCGGCCAGGGTAAAGGCTAGCAGAACAAATATGATGATTAAAAACAAATAGGTCCGAAAAAGAGGCGTGTTGATTAATTTTGTGGGCGAGCCGGAGAGACTTCACCTTGTGATATTAAATTGGCGATGCGGGTTGTCAAAATTGACGCGGACAGTGTCAAGGGTGACCAAAAAGAATAAAAATATGTGAGACTATGAAGATAGTCTCACATATTTTTATTCTTTACGAAGGTGCACGAAGGTGCGGACAAGTACCACCTGAACGCACAGTGACACTGCAATACAAATATATAAATACTTATATACTATCTAAAGTTATAATTAGGTATTTTAGTCTATAAGGTTAAGTAATTGAGATGTAATTCTTTATCATTTGTATACACAAGAGAACATCACAGTATTTAATGAAAATAATTAACATTTCAAGTACAAAGGCTTAACTTATAATGACTTCTAACAACAAGGGCCAGAGGAAAGTAAGAGAGTAAACGAAGAAGTGTAGGTACAGTTGAATAAGAAAGATCAAGGAGAAAAGTGAAATAGAGTTCATTACTATAATAATACATATATATATATATATATTGCCTACTATATTAACATGTTATAAAAAAATTGTCATCTGTTTTTACAATAACATATAGCCCATGTCCTAATCTAATACATAAGCTGAATTCATTGCAATGTACCTAGTCATTGTTACTTATATCTATAGGAAATATCCTGACCGTATCTGTAGAAATGGCCACACTACAGTCATATTTAACGGTTTCGAAACGCGTTATTAATATTTATAGTTTTAGCTAAACTGCCATTTTTTTTGCTTATTTGTATAACAGCAAGAGGCCACCTCTTTTGCCTTTGATAAGCCGCCCCGTCGTTGGTTTAAAACTGAATTAAAACCTATAAACCGTAAAATACATCGCAAACTTATGTCGAATTTATGGATAGCCATAAAACTCAATTTAAAAGACTTAATTTTTTAAATAATTTTAAAAACCATTTCGTTCTTTTAGACCTATACACGTGCATTATTAAACTGAATTTTCATTCTTATTTTAAAGAATAGAAATAAGATACCTATCATAATTATATTATTATTTTATTTTAACTTAACATAAAATATAACTTAATTTAGTGTGGAGCTGCATCTACCCGTTCACCATCGGCAAGTCCCGGCAATCTACAAGTACACTAAGAATACGAGTAGTGTTGTTAATGCCGTAGAGTCTGTCCTTAATGATGGACATAGCATTCAATGTCCGTATCCGTATACAGCCCTGACGCACTTTACCACCACGGCAACCTCAACAGTTCTTACAATGCAATGCTGTGTTTAAAATACAACTTTAGCACTAGGAAACAAACCCCGTGTTGCGAGGGACTTTACAAACATACAATTAACCGTCACAAAATACAGACTCGAAGTCGGGACTACCATTTATAGATCACACTGTTTTTGTCCCGTGTGGCGATCGAACCCATAACATGCAGTGGTAAATGGTGAGGTTACCACATATTCAACTCGAAGGTCGGTGTATATTAGCTGAGCAAATGCTTCAGATGCACAGGCTTCAGGTATAAAAAGTTTAACTATTAGGCCCGCTACAAATTCGGTTTCCTGATTCAATTTCCGAATTCATTTTTCGAATCGGGTTTTCCAAACTTTTTTTAATCACCAGAATACTTTTTAGATTTTCGAATCAAGAAAACGAATGTACGTAGCAGTCTTTAGGCACTTTTGGCTGTGCCTTTGTATGTATATAGCTGTTTAAGAGTTAAGATTAATAACATATTCTAAACAAAACTAATTCAATTAATTAGCTTCTACGAGTCTATAGGGCTACACACACACTTATAATAATTTAGCTTCGTGTTCCATACCCTCCCGATTTTATGACGCCAATCAAGCCATTACCCCTATTAGAGATCATTATGACTATTATTATTATATCAGAAAACCTGTAGCAGCATGTTTTGAATAGTAATGTAAGAAATAATCTTCCATATAACGATACTTGTATTGTAATAATACAGTTTTTATATTACCCATAATATTTGATTGCATTTTATTAAATATATTTAATGGATTTTGTGCGTTCAATGTTTTCATTAAAACTTTGTGGGATAGTAATGAAATAGGGATGATGACAGAAATCGAAAGAAAAAATTCATCTTTAACGAGTAGGGTACCATACTAGCGAGCAAGCCCGACTAGGGAAAGCCTACAGCCAAATAACTACTCACAGCGGCGTAGTTGTGTTCAGTGTGTGAGTAGGGATGCGTTTTAATAGAACCGATTTCTAATCCCATGAATATTCGATGTTAAAGCTCTGATGTAAAAAAAAGAGTCTGCAACACGCAAGTGATCCCTCTAATATTGCATGCGTTCATAGGCTACAGTGATACATGGTTTACACGTAGTGATTTGTTCTTTATGGAAAGTGCTCTACCGTATAAGATATTACTTTATGGGGTAGTTAAGTCTTTTTGAGTATATTTAAAAGACCACAATAAATCATTTTTATGCTGCAGGTCACTTTCAATAAAATCTATTCTAGTTTATCAGGAATTGGCCTCAGGCAAAAATGATATACCTACTAAAATCAATCAGTAATGCAGTATTCGTTAACTCGGGGATATACAAAAGCAATAACATACCAACTATTCAAGCTTATAAAGAAATTAACATAAAACTCTATGACCTTACATGTCTACGTACTCATTTTGAAACAACAATTTCTTATTTGATTTTCCTATAAGATACTATTGATGATGAAGATGAGCACAATTCTCTGTTCTGAAATTTATCCATATCGCTAGTAGATATTTAAAAATATAATAAATAAGTAATAAGAGTATGTTGAGCAGTTGCCATAATACAGGCTCTGCCTAATGTGGTATCAGATGGCCTTGTGTGTGTTCTCTCAAGGTATTATTATTAAACTTGCTCAAAAAGTGTGTTATTTTTATCGGTCTAATAAATATAATTATAGATGATGATAGATATAAATCAAAGTACTTGTAAAATAAAAATCAAGTATGGCTAGTTTCCAGAATTACCTCTCATATTATTTCTGTTTTTCTCTGCCGACGAGGTCGGGCGCAAAAGTTAGTGACGTATTAAAAAAAACATAATATTGTAACTTTTTGCCTTTTATTATTATTATTGCTAACAAACTGAATGATTGAAACGAAGGAATTTTATAGTAGAACTTTTATAACAGCTATGGCTAAGCTATTATAAAAATGGAAGATCAGCAATTATGCATTGTTTCGAAGAGTAAACAGGCTATAAACATCTGCTCTTGTTATTTATCTCTGAGAATTTCTAAGGCTTCGCGTAGAATACGCATCAGTAGACTACTTCAAAACAAGATCAAAACGTTATAGCTTGTTTTAATACAGAAACTAGTAAAATACCACAATTACTTTATTAAATTAAACATTACAACAATTTTAAAGGTAGTTTAAATGTTAAAGATCCATTTTAAATAGCATACATCCGCTGGATACCATTAATGAATGTACGCACTTTGATATCACACATAACGGAGCACTGTCCAAGATCTCATTTTGTGATAGTCATCAGAGAGTCTCATCGAGACTCGCCAACCGCCACGTAATAACCCGGCTACTTAATTGGAACCCTTTCATTGATTTGTTAATGGTCTCGTTAACTTTTATTCATATTATAAGCAACATTTTATGAATATGCGAATTATGATCTGATATAAATCTACCCCATCTACATATTTTATTCTATTTTTTAAACTATGTCCTAAATGTTAATCGTTTGAATTTATCACACAAATACTTATTTCCGTAAATAACAATATCGTAACTTAAAACTTAATAAGAGAATTAATATATGGCATTGAGAATCCCAAAACTAAACGTGAACCGCTTGAACCGTAATTAAGACGTTTGTGTCTGAATAAAAGGTATACCGATAAAAAGTACCGCCAGAATATACGATCTCCGCACCACGACACAAAGCGGCCGAACTAATAGCGTCCAAATCCAAAATTTATTTGCTCTTAAACCTATCGGAGGTACGGTTAAAACAGAACATTAATAGATGTTGATTGGCCGAAGTGAAAGACTTTAAATGAGAATGCTCGAGCACAACTCATCAAATTTGCATTTTGTTTGTAAACGGTGCCTCAATGGACACTAATGAGGTGTTAGAGAATTAATTCGTGAGATATTAACCCAGATAATCAAGATCTTACTGATAAAACGGTAATAGGGCGCTCCTCGTGTGACATTAACGAGTGACTTCCGATTTCGGCTTTTCATTACATACATCTAACATCTTCTGACTGGCTTTAATTGCTTATATATTTCCCGACGATGATAAACAACTTCCTATTCGTTAAGATTCCCTTCTTTATAACATCGCTGAGATGTTCCGCGTCACTAACTAAACCCACTCCTGTGTCGACCACGTCAATTGTGGTCATAATTGCACCATTAAGAACTGTGAAAGCTATAAATCTAACGATATCGGCGGCGGTGATACAAAATCAATCGCTGGTAATAGTTGGCCACTGATCATCACTAACAAGCGGCACGTGATCATTAGGGCAATCACATACAAAGCAGGAGCAGCGTTCATAGTTTTGAATATCGGCCGTCTGATCAATATGGTTATCTCACCTAATGGGCCCACGATGACTTTCTATAAATTAATAACAACAAGCTCCAAAAGCCTCCGATGATTGGGCCTGCTTAATGAGGAAGCACATCTTTATCTTTGTGGCCATAATAATGTATGCGTGTTTTTATCGAGTTCAGCTTCTGATTGTTTTATTTTCTTTGTTATACTCGTAACTTCTGTTACATCGTCGGCTAATACGAGTTTTCTGTTATAAAGCTGATACCATCTTCGTGAATATACATTTAGTAGTTCTATTTTTAAATATATGCTAAAGTTATAAATATCATTCTTGTAGTCTATTCAAGTCATTCAAAGGTATCTGATTTTACTTATTTACATTGTGTAAGGCACTGAGATATAGGCTCCTCATTTCACAATTATGTATTGTGACATTCTAATTCCATGTAGATCCAACATTATTCTTAAAGTGATCACAATTATATTATTTAAGATGAGCGTAACGTGGTTTTCTTCTTTCTTTAGGTCACCAGTATTTACTTTGCTGTTTACAAATGGAAAGGGATAGGTAATAACGAGATAGAAAGTATGGTATAATTTACAAGCATTAAGGGGTTACCTATCTTTATGTATAGGTACGAAGTCTTTTAATATTTTGAAAGCTATAAAGAAATATTTCTCATGTTTGTAAATAGTTATTTCATACAATTTTGTACATTTAACGGTACCTGTGGTACATCATCTGCTTGTAAATCACAGCTGTAAAAAGTTTTGTTATGGCAATTTATAATGTTTAATACTGTAATTTTTGTAAACGTATCGCCATAAATATTTTACAACTGAATGATGGTTTTACTGCTGTTATTGCAGTGTTACTTCCTCTGCCGGTGTCTCGGGGCGATTCAATGCAACCGGAAAGAATTTGTTACACCGCAAGTGCATTGTCAGTTGAACAACGTCGGACTACTTTCGAACTACATTTGAATTATTCTCTTTACATTAGTGTCTGTGACTTGTCCTGATATTACTAAAATACCTCACTTTTAATGAAAAGTGAGGTATTTTAGTGTTACATCAATCATAATGATGATTGATGTAACACTAATAACCTGGTAGATGAACTTTTTTACTTCAGTTAAGTGCGTCTTTTCACGTCTCTTCTTTTTCCATTGCCGTTTAGTTATGGAGTCTGTTTACCTAATCTTCTCCTTCTTTTTTTGGTTTTTCTTAAAATATAGATATAATATTTTTAGTATATCTTTGTTAATAATACCTGCCCGTTTCTTTTTTCTGAACCCAAGAACGTTCACTTGAACTGTCTAAAAATTATTAATTGTTACTCTTACCTAACTTTAGGCGCCGAAATCACCGGTCAGTCTGGTAGCACAAGCCAGAACAAAGTTAACTTTTTTGTGTCCATGATTTAGTCAAAGTTTTGTGCCGCTGCGTTGAACACTTTGAAAACCTCTTCACACATCTGGTAGTCGTCATTGTAATGTTTATTTATAATGTTCGTAACAATGTACAACACACTCGACGTGCAAATTGTCATCTAGTGAAGGACTTGGACAATGGCGCACGCCCCGAAATTTCCGTGTAATTCTTCCTTTTATCTTTCAAACCATTGTGGTGTGAAGTTGGCCATTTATTCTCAATTATTGTTTCTTCACCAGGGGGAGTAGGATGCGAAGGCGTTATATTTGCTTTGATACTACTTTGAATTCATAATTCAAGAATAAATGTTACTCAAACAACTTAGCATTTAGATCCTACTTCTATCGCAGTAAAGTTGAAAATTGCTCGGGATTTTAAGTGAAGTTATTATCTTTTCAATCTCAGTTGAGTGGGGTGTAAATTGTGAATGAATAGGTTTTGTCGCGTGACAAGTGAACCACTTGTAATGGGACAAATCGGTTCAATGTCGAAGGCTTCGCTTGTGCCAAATCATTCATCAATATTTATTTAATAGATGCCGACGAAGAGACAGTTTCGTAAAATATAAGTCAATAACTAGAATATCTACTTTATTATCTGTAGGTAGAATACTAACGCATTTGAAAAAAAAACATTAACCAATATTGTATAATGCAGAATTTAAACTCTTCAATTGGTATGAGTTTTCAATGTCCTGAATAATAAATAACATTGGGATATTTATCCTACAATTTGGCATTTTCGTGCAAAACAATTACTTTAGCTCGACGTAAGCAATAACTTCTGCGTTCTTTACAAATTGCTGAGGCGTTGACTGCTCCAGTTTAATTATTCAGGCAAGAATTTCAGATACAATCTCAACAATTAACATAATGAATTTATTTGAGCTGCTTAGTCCATCTAATTTATTAAAGCTTTAAGTTTACATTGAGTTTGTTTCGATGAGTTTATTTTTTAAACTTACATATATAGTTATTATTACAAAAATAAATAGACGTGAACCTAGTGCCAAAACCAATCTCTGGCTAAGTGGTCACAGCTTAAAGTTTACCACTAGACCAAAATGCAGTCCTCTTAAAATAACCATGAGTAATTTCACCCTCTAAAAGAACAATGAGTAAATTCACTCCGTGGTAAAAATATAGTGTCAGATTCCCTGAGATTAACATTATCTGCAGTAGATACATGTAAAAAGACTATGTTGAGTACCTATACATTGAAGCTGGTTATTATCTTCAAGGCCACCATCTGCCAACAAGAGAAGACAACCTACACGTGATGAATTGCCGATCTAAAATTTACAATTTTAAATGAAGTATTACAATTGAGGGTTTAAATTACAAATCTTGGACACTTGCGGAAAGTCGTGGAATCGTATTTTATTCAGACTCGCACTTACAATTGCGCACGATTGTAAACAATCAATTTCAGACGTATAAATGTTTAATACTTTGTAGGAGAGAATTTTGATATATGATCGTGACTTCACAACAAAGGGCGCCTAGTATAAATATAAATTTTTTTATAAGGAATATAGGTAAAAAGTAACTTTTGAATTCTAAATTTGTTTTGCAATTGTTTACGTCAATGCATTTTTCATAGGTGTTCATCATTTCACATAGCTGGACCAACAGGCCAGATAATCTGGTTACGCTGGAGGTCTTCTTTCGATTTCCCCTTATGTGTTTATCCACGAAGTAATCAAGAATGACTAAAAAGGAAAAGATTTTGCAGTCATTCTTTATCATCTTCATTTATTTCAAATACATCTCCCGCTATAAGTCCATAGTAACAAGCCATAGTGTTGCGGGCGACTTTACAAACACAATTAACGGAACAATTATTAATTCAGAGTCTTGGTGTATTTTAAATGATTGTTGCGCGAGACGGACCCAGAAAGGGAACAACCTGTATTTAGCAAAAAATAAATGTGATCAATAATAGTTGTATGGTATTATACGCCACGCAATGGTAAGAGCACGGTAACTACTTAAACTACTAATCCAACCGTATTGTGTTTATAGACGGTTCTATTTTGCTAATGGTGGCAGACAAGCATATATTTTATGGCACTGACAGTGGTCTGAGCATTAAGTTTGCTGAGCAAACACATTAATTTAAATCTATGTGAATGTCCTACGACGGTTCCCATCGAAGTGTATGTGTGTAAAGCACTCTATTTAACATCCAAAAATTACTCTCAACGTGGACATTAAATCAATACATTCAAAATTTGAATGTACATCTTAATCCACGCGTGCTACTGGTAATTTTCTTTACAAAAACATTTCAACAAGTCGTGTACTAGGTGGCATGTCTATTTGTTGCTGGATCGTACGCGCCTTGTCGTCAAGTCAGCTCATACTTGATATTGATTACGTTTAAATCGATACTCACACCCACACTTAGTCAATATTTACTTAAGATACAACGACACCGCACGCCAAGGAAGTGTTACTTAGAAATTTGTACTGATAACAACACTTTACATTTGATTATTCCATGTACATAATTCAGGTACGTATACAATAATAATAATCTTTGGAGCACGAGTTAATATGACGTAAATTATTATCACACATTAATATTTTAGTTGAGTAGGAAGTTTGAGTAGGGTAGCTTACTGAGATGTCTGTAAAAACCGCACCTTATATTAAACCAAGAACCATGGTGCACAAAACAAGATCAGAGATCATTAAATCTTTTTAAAATAGTTTTCATCTATTATAGATAAATGTAAAGTTAAATATTTTTTACTAAAATAATTTAATTTTACATTAACAAGTCCTTTGAAGGAATCGCGAAGAGTTTATTATTAAAAGTAAAACTAACAAGTATTAAAATAACTACAATGTAATGAAGCCCGAGATCTTGTAATTAGCATTCGGAATGAAAGTGTTTAACTGAATGTCCTCAACAAAGTACGCTGGAATTAAAATCGTAAGCTTTGCCGACTACTAAAATAAGATGATATCTTACTAATGTTCACGAACGAAATTATACAAGGTAATTATTCGGCCTTGCTTGAGGTCCGTGGAATGTCCAATGCGTGCAAATATATTGCTTCTTTAGTATTTATGATTAAACTTTTCCATTATCGTATCAAACTACAATTTTAGTTAATTAAAACACAAGTCAATGACCGCCATATTAAGTACCTTACGACTAGCGATGAGCATAATCTGCCCGAACGTATGGGATTAATTGGGCAGATTGGCTATCAGTACATTTAGATGAACAATAGGCTATTGGTCGAAAAATTGGGACCTTAAGCTCATTGCCCACAATGACTGCAAAATTATCTGTAATGGACTGTAACAATCAGATAGTCAACTTTAATAATTTTAAGGAGCCAAATAAGTAATGAGCTTTACCTTTTTTTGCAAATTCGCCTGATCTAATCATCCTGACACTCACTGAATTCAAAAGATGTCTGTGGTAGGTATTGCTCCTATCATTACAAACTGTTGTAACTAGTAGCTGTTTACGTGTTTGCCTGTTATCTATAATAATTATTATAAATGCCAAAGTTTGGATAGATGTATTGGTGTTTGTCACTCAATCACTCCAGAACGGCTGAACAAATGTCATCAGATTAAATTTGGCACTAAGGATTATAGGTTAGAATAGCACATAGGCTAATATTCTATATACTTTTTATCCTGTAAAAATCACTATTACTGTGGCCTTTGACGCGCCGGCGGTATCTAGTTTGATTAAGCTGTCTAATAAAATGCTAAAACAAGACTCTCAATAAGGAATTCCACTATGAAAGTACTGGATATAAATAGCATCAGGACATTGAATTAGTTAAACGTCTTAGTTACGCAACAAATATTAATATCACAAACTCTTAACTATTTAACCCTTAATCCATATACTAAATAATAAACCATACTGTTGCAATCATAAGGCTGACATTCCCGTTCAAAGAAAGCACTTGATGCGCTATTACAAATTAAATGCAATGTAACAGTACCTAGCGTCTTGAATTAATCTCAATTTGTAAGCCGCGTCTTGTCACGGTGTTTGTATAATGAAATGGAGCAAGTCTGTATCATTCATTAGAGTCGGACACTTCTATACAGTTAATTGTTTGAACTTGCCCGGACTGCCGTTTAACATCGTCTCGGCTAATCAAGCCACGGTTAACAACATCCGCTCGGTAAGTGGCCGGCCGATGACTCGACGCATCACTCGATGATGCAATTGTCTCGGGTTCAAAACTGTTATGCAGAGAATCGCGTCTTCAATTTGTATAACTTCCGATTGGGTGTCAAGGATGTCCCGCGAATGTCAATCGAGTTGAACTTGCTCGATGCATTAATTTGACTACGACGTCAAGACCACGTGAGAAACTCGCTTCAATTTATTGAATGATTTAATTTCTGAGAACTAGATATCCTCGTTTATTAAGTCATTTATTGACGGGATGTACCAATTACATTATATCAGTAGCAGAAAGCGCTTTTCTCAGTTGCAACATTTACAATTCCCGTCCATTTCCAAATATTTTGCAATCATGACTTCCCACCAACTTTTTAAATATTATATATATCATTATAATCAAATCCATGAGCTAGGTCCATCCACGTGGTTAGTTTGCAAAAAACAAAGGATGTACTGTACTTTTTTACGCTTTCTTAAAAATTTCCATTTGTCTAAGCACTTCTCATTTGGCCCACCAAACAATTCAACATTTTCTCCCAAACTTCACAGAAACAGGTCCAGCTATATCAATTAAAGCAGTCATTAAATTTAATTCACGATTAAGTATTGTTGTTTGGCGAGCGTTGGTGATTTAATGTCGGCGTCCGCGTCGATGTGACACGCAAACTGATGCCACGTAATATCAATGTGCTCGGAATTTGTGAAACTACCCGTTAATTTGGACTAAGTGTTGTCGGAATATCGTAAATGCAGTTCGTTTTAATATTTACGTTTGACTTGGATACCTTATATTTACATGTATTTTGCAGGAGTGCCACTCACGCTGTGTTTACAGGGCAGCACAGCGTGAGTGACACCCCTCCTAAACAAGATAATGTCCAAGAAGTAACAGAAATAACCTGCTGCTGTGAAGTTCTTTTTAAAAAACTTTGATAACCATAGCCATTTGTAGGAAACCACACACACACATACGTGTCACACGTATATTATGTGCATTTTTAGTATGGATTCGAAATATAATTATATCAATTCGGTCAATTTTAAATACGACCTCATCCTGATACATCTATTCCTGGTATCCTATTTCTACATTAAATTTAGAAAATCAATATTATTTGAAACATGTTTTACGTAGACCTTTTTTATATTTAATTATTTATTTTCTTTTTTTTAAATTTTAATGCCCACTGAAAGAAGTTGTGTAAGTAATTTTCGGTCTGCCCAATTGTCTAATTTATTTTTTTCTCGTCGGCTCTCTCTATTTGTTAAAAGACCAAAATTTTCCACATTATATTATGCTATGCATTTATCAAGATCAGCGGCAAATTTTCTCAAGTAGGTGAACGTGTGAATGGTAAAAAAGAAGAACTGTGACAGGAAAACGTCATTCTGCGACATTGCGTTGGTACCTTGGATTATAAAGGTGCACATCCACATATCCACATCGCGCAAGGACAGTAGTCACCAAACAATATTACAGTGATGATTCTCACATAAGAATACTGTACCTACGAATTCTTCAACTATAGCTGGTGAACTATAGTTGAAAATTTCTTAGGAGCCGATGAATGTTTTTGAATGAAAAATAATTTAATTTATTTAATATTGACTGCATGAGTTCTCAAAGTGGTCCTCATCACTAACGTAGCACCGAATGTTGTTGATTTAATTCAACATATTCGGTGTATACAAAACTTTGTGTGTTCTATAAATGTTTGTATCAAGTCTAATATTTGTACGTCATAAATTGAGAGAATTCGATCAGACTAATATCAATCAAATTAAGGCTAATTTTGTATCATACTCAAACAAAGAAATGATTTAATGATGCAATTAAAAACTCGAATAACAATTAATTGATAGTGTTCGCATAAGACGAACCTATGCGAACGCTATGGACAAGTGGACGCATGCCTTAAAGCCGTATCCTTAGTACGAGATGTTTATGATATTTCCCGTAATTACTGTAACAGTACACAAACCATGTTAATCGTTCTTACTATCGTTAATTACCTCTCATACATTACTGTGTTCGTGATCTTTAACTTAATTCGTCCACTGCTATTTGTATTTTTTGTCAAAAATGTATATTCCAATGAAATAATTGTAGGACATAATGAATCTTTTTATTTGCTTTTATAGGAGCTATTAAAACAGATGACATATTTAATTTGATTAATTTCATTTTTTATACTACTTCTACTTCTACAAACAAGCATACGGCCCGCCTGATAGTTAATGGTTACTGTAGCCTAAGGACACTTGTTATACCAGGAGCATTACTCGCGCCTGATGGTTAATGGTTACTGTAGCCTATGGACACTTGTAAGGAGTCTGATGTCATTAAGAAATATTATCAGATGACAATACTTCTTATTGCATAAGACTCCTGCTAGGCTATGTATTGACATAGCCTGAATATTGACCCAAATAGACATAACCCCCAGTAACTTACCGCTGATGGATGGGAAATATATGTATATGTTTATTATTATTTTGGTAGGCCGATGCCAGCAGTGAACGTATTTCGGCTAAAATGATAACAATAAATATGCTTTATTAATATCGCATAGTTCATCGTGGTTTTCTTTCCGAAAGGATAGGCAGAGGTTAGATACTGCAAGTGTCTATAGTTTAAAAAAAAAGTTGTCTATCGTACAATTTCCTAAATATAACACAAAAATCACACTTTGAACAGGCTGAATATTAACTACTACGTAGATATTTAGGTATATTAAAGTCTTACAGAACTTTCAATGTCTTATACATTGAAAGTTCTGCAGTACACATTAATTATTCCTAACATCTTTATACTTTAGCAACGAACCCCCCAATTACTCGCAATAAGTTGAAGAAACTTTCTCATTAAATCAAGTAAATAAAGTCCAGATTAAATTTCACCTGTTAGGCCTTGTTAAAAGCCCATATTTTGAGCTAACTATAGCCTTCCGCGTCGAGAGCAGGAGCCTTCGTAAAAGTAATTTTGTGTTACGTAATTCGTATTTTTTTTGAGTTGAAGCACTTTACTTTTGTTTTGAAATTAATCGTGGTATAATAACCGACTGCTTTGTTACTTAATAATAATATTTAATACTTAATAATTTCCAAATAGACTCAATTTTCATAGAAGTATCGAACTTAATCTTAGATCTTGTCTCTGTTATTTTGACCAATTTAACATTCTTGCCAGTCACATAGCTCAATGACACGCCGATTGATTATAAAACAATATTTCTTCCTAAACTACGTTCCGTTGAAAACATAATGATATAAATTTCACCTAATACTTCGCTGACCTATTTATTAAAAAATATCTTGCACTCAATATATCTGATAATGTAACTGTTTAAGTTTTTTAACCTAACGTAAAATATAGCGCGGCTTTTCAATAAAATTACCTGCTTTTTGTAAGGTTTTCGTAAAAGAAATACATCTGAGTTTTGTTATAAAGACAGTTACAATTTAGGCCGTTATAATTGTATAGAATTTCTTTGTGCGGCATAAGAATGAAACAGTGAAATCTATAGAGTCGATGTGAACAATGTTGCACAGCTGATGAACAATGTAGGCACATTTGTTAACAAAACGCATTGTCCATCAGCTGATCAATTCTTTTTGTTTTCACAAAGTGTTGTACTTTGTGAAATAAAAAAATATCTTATGAGAATTTTATACTTCTACTCATATTTTTACCTGTACCTATAACAAAGTGTTAGATAGGAAAAAGTATAACATATACATACATACGACCTGGTGAAGGCTGCTAATGAAAAAGCACCACTCTTGACCGATTCATTAGGAATTCTATGTCCAGGTAAATAGATTGATAGAATATTTTGCAAACATGTATTCCTACCTACTCTAAAGACGTCTATGTCCAAGACAACGTACCTGACATCAACTCAAGAATCGCTGAGAAAATCCACCCAAACACAATCTATAATCCATCGGCAACACGTGCACGAGGCTATTATTGATTTTGCCGTTTTTTCTACAAAATTGCATGCCCGTCCCGACTTGACATTGAAAAAAATATCTACTAGGGTGCCGTGTGAATGGGCCTTATTATAATCTTGCGCAATGACATTTTGAGTTTTTTGTTAACAGTTCCCAGTCGCGTGTCGACGGAATGCGAATGGAATCGTGAATTATACCTACTTTTATATCTATATATTAAGATAAGGTGCATATTATAAATACGAAAGTAACTTTGATACGCTTTCACAATCTAATCACTGAAAATGTTTTAATGAAATTTAAAGATAATATACTATACAAGCTTATGCATTAGGCATTTTCAAAGAAACGTCTCTCTACCCCAGGGATACTCCATCACAAAACCCTGACGTTGTAATTTGGGTCAGCAATATGCAAGTGGATTCTAGCTTCCATGGGCTACAGTATCTGATCAAGGGGACCGGATGATGTTAGCCCAGTAGTTATTAACTAATTCTTAGCAGGAAATTAGCTGCGTAAAAAGACAAATCTATCAACAGCAACTGGTTACGCATCTCAATTGCCAATGTGGGCACCGGAAAAAATGTATTTATGGAATTAGATTTATCCGAAAAGAAACATAGGCTACTTAATATTTAATGTTACATGCCGAAATCCATGCAAACAAAGCCGCGGGGTCTGCTCGTAGCTTATAAGTCAACCTGACTAGTGAAACGGTAATGATTAGAAGTAACGATGTCTTACAAATGTTCTTATTAGAAGATATAAGACGTGGTAATAATATCATTAATGTTAACATCATTTTTATTCGCCTTTTATCTCATGCTAGATAAAATGATGTTAACATATTCAGACACTTTTAACCAAATGAAGTGATTTTAAACAACACTTATGTTAGTTGAACTAAAATCCCAGTTAATTTACCACAACCGACTATCAAAACAGGAACTATTATGTCAAACATTAATACTAGAAACCGAAGATCTTTCAAACTGGTTTTGAAATGCCAGTAGCTTACAAAAACGTTGAAAGAAAAACAAAGGTATTGTTTGTACGGATGTCAACACAGTCTGACTTTCGACCTATAGATACATTGTCCCCGGAAAAATGGTTTAAAGTTTCATATGGTATGTCAACCCTTCAATAGGAATGTAAACATCTCCTAACTTGATATTTCACTTTCCATTTAAAAAGAAGGGACAAACAACTCTGTTAATTATACTCGTGTAACTAATTAGAATAAACTGCCTTTATCTATAGCGCTAAATTTTAACTCATAAAAAGTGTATCATATGAAATATTAATTTAAAAGATGCAGACGGTTATGAAGCTTGACGTGGTTGCTCACTATGAGCCTCATATGAAGCCTCAATATCACTATAACGAAGCTTGTAAGTAGAATAAAGTTCATATTTATTTACTCTGTCACCAGTTTGGCCACTAACCAAACGAAAAGAAGAAGAATAAAGTTTATATTATGAAACCTATTTTTTTGTGCCAGGAATAAATTGTCCTTAAATCTACGAGAACGAAATCATAGGCTACCTAAAACCAGTCAAAAAAAAATTTGATAGGCTATTATTTAATAAATTAATTCCATATCTACTAAACATCTGATACGCATTTAAATTAACAAATGAAAATAACCCTTCAAAAATGGGTTCTCTTAAAAGATTTGGCTCGTTGTATGACACAATAACTTTACGAAGGAATCACAGATAAGATAAGCCGATCAACCTCTTTGGAGACGGATCGAGTCGACACCTATACTTTTGTATTACAGATTACAGGCGTGGCTAAGATAAACCAAACGATATACAACTTAAAAGACCGATGGTGTCTAAATATTTATTATATCAATGAATTTATTAAATATAGGTACATGTTGTGTCTGAGTCGTGAGAAACAGAGACGAACATTATAAACTGCGTTTAATATCGAATAAGAATGCACTTTAATCTTTGACTTGATAGGATATGTTTGAATTTATTACTGGAAGGCGAAATCTTTATGATCATATTATCTTGTATAATTTATTAACTTATATCCCTAGTATTTTATCAGACAATATAGTAAGAAGCTCATCGCACAATGATTTGTTCTGAATGGGAATCAAACCTACCGATTTAGCCGTCAGATTCCCTAACCACTAGAGCACTAGGCCCGTCAATAATTTTAAATCATTTCATAGTGTTTATAGTGTTAAAAATTTCATTCTAACCCTTAATAAATGATTCCCTTCATAATTATCATCAACATCAGCCAATGGCAGTCCACTGATGGACATAGGTTTCGCCATTAAGCACGATTAGCTTGTTTACCTGATTTTCAACAACCGATGAGTTTCGTATTCGCTCGTTGAAAATCAGGTAAAGATATACGTATACGTATTGTTGTCATTTTTAATAAAGGTTTAGTAGATTTAAATAAAACGCCTCGATCTCAATTCTTTTTTCATATTATTTGGAAACTGCGATTAAAAAATTAATGAAACGAAACCTCACACGACTCATATGTTAGTACAACGGACACAGCACAGCGAACTACAAGATTGATGGCATAATAAAATCAAGTTTTTATAACTAACATTATTGCTTTATAATCTCAAATTTGACTTTAATCTTTTAGAAAGCTTGTATAATAGATAAACTATCTTTGGAGACACGATTGTGTTGATTAGTCAAACCATCCCGTACAAGTCCAATGTCCAATTAAGACATATAAATAAAAATAAGTTGCTTATAATAAATTTCAACAGTGGTTTTACAGAATTAATGAGTTATTTCAAACACCATCATGAGCTAATTTATAGCTGTTTGAAATTAACTTTTAATATGAAATGTCATATAATATCAATAAAGATCACGGAGCAGATTAGGAGAAAATAAACTATAATAATGAGCAAGAACACTCTTAGGAGTATAATGTTTGGGACTCTATGAACCGTGACGATTCATGAGACATAAATTAACAGATAGAATATAATTTTTGGACTTTTATTAAGGTAGTTTAAGACACTGTCTACGAGATTTAATGCTATTCATAAAAATGTATTACTTCCTCTTAATTATTCCAAGTTTAAATCTGCCATTAGATACCTTTATAATAGCTTATTAGAGTCAAGTGGGAAAAAAACAGTCTTGTAACTTATAAGGTGTGAGTTCCATCAGGCAGGTTCCCCGACGAGACGCTTGAATCAAAATAATAGATGTCCACTATTTTGATTAAAATTAAAAGGCCAATCCACCTCTTTGATACTTTTAGAGGTATTTACTTAACTTTTGGTCAAAGTGGCAAATTATGAAAAGATTTTCAAAGCTTTACGCGAGTAGGCGGTATCAAAGGTCCTACACCCTTGTTGACTTTTTTCGGTCCTATGTGATAGAGCCGAAAAATATATATCAAAATCCCAGCTGCAAAGAAAACCCCTAATAAAACTTTGCCTGATCCAAAAACCGAACCCATAACCATACCATCAACCCGAAACATAAGCAACCAATGAGGTAAGCAAACAAAAAGTTTCTCACTAACTAAATCAGTGCTTCCAAAGAAGTGAACAGTGAGTAAGGCATCCGCTTCGCGATAAATACCGAAGTCGAGATGAATGGTCTATCCGTGAGAGCACTATGAGATGACACCAACCCGGCAATGCTCGATGTTACGGCTTTTTGTGACACTTGGCAAACATGTCATCGTGTACGCATGTAGCGTGCTTACATGCTATTTGTCATTTTTATGACGTAATATGATTGCGTTGGATACAAAATCGTATCCACGAGCTAACAATTTATTAGAATTGTCAAGATTTTGAAAAAAAAATAGATATACGATAAGCCTTAAAAATACATAATCTATGAAAGCTAACATACACAATTGATTCATGAAATTTTGAATGAAACTTTCTTAGTAGTTATTTGGCTGTAGGTTCTACTGTAAAGGGGAGGCCTTGCCCCAGTCAGGCTTGCTCAGTAGTATATAGAGTTATTTGTTATATACAATACTATTCTTGGTACCTATAGTAAAATACCAAAAAAACCTCAAATTTGTTTTTAAAACGATGTTATAAGCTTATTTCACTGTGTATTTTTCCCGCACAATCATACCCGTAGGTACCAAAGTACAAAACAATATCGGTGTATTGTGCATTTGTAAAATTAAAATATGTGTATAAAAAAATAGGTATATAATACTCAATAATGTTATTAAAATACATACCATAAATAAAAATATATTATATATATATATGTCGAAGCGTGCAATACCTGAGCGTGGCTGATAGTGGAATGTCAAGCAAAGTCTTTGAAGATAATGTTATTTTTATTATTGCTTGAGTGTGTTTAGCTTTGGCGCGATCATAGACAACGAGTGACAGATGACATTTGACGTATGACGTTTGATGTTAGATTTTACAGATGACAGTTAGTTAATGGAGGGATTCGAACGTCCATTTGATCGATGGAGAAAATCTGGTGTTGAAAGGGCTAATGATCGGTCGTGATCGCGCGCAATGGCTAACCTCACTGCATTCCACAAATATTTGTTAATTTAAATCCGAAAGTATTGTAAGCATCGCGTAGTATTTTATAACCAATGTCTGGTTATTAATAAACATCATAGCAGTGAACAATTTACGAGTATTATTTCAAGACCATCCTGATGTCGAACATACGTTCGAACGAACACGAGAATGAAGACTTGCCTTTCCCGCCGACATCAGAAGTGGGATCGCAGCTCAAGCCCACTGTTGGACTACGTTCTGTATACTGTAGAAAAATATGATGCAATGATTGAAATCATCACCGTCGCAAAAGATTGCGCTGCTGGGAGTTGATCCTGACCTGATTGTTGTCGTCGAACCTACCACGTGCATGATGTGCAATAGTTGGCGGTGCTGGTCACGATAGTAGCTTAACGAGTGAGCGCCATGTGGATAGCATAGCTATGAAATTGCTGAAGAGTATGGACAGTTACAACAATCCGATGTCACTATGCGATTGTTACATCTAATAACTACTTACTAAATAAGTACAGGATATGGTAAAGTATACGTTGGAAATTATCTGGTGAGTACGTTCCAATTGGTTTGGCTTTAGAAAGGTTACATTGGTGTGAGAACTTATGTTAAGTTACTTATGTTAAGTAAAGTTTTGGCATGGCAATTGGCTGATAATTTTATAATCTTACTTTGTGGCGACAGTGTACCTGCATAAGGTATATGGCTTGTTTTGTTCAGTGGGAAGAAATACTATATTGATCTCAAGGTTTAACATTTAACATTGTTTTGCAACTTGCTTATCATTTCATAGCCTTGCTTTGTGACAGTGTTGTACCTGCCTGCATAAGGTGGCTGTTTTAATTGGGCTTTATTGTTTAATTATTCTGTTTATTAAGATATTGCAATGCACCGTGATGCGCTCACGCATAATAACTGTTAAAGTGCTTAGCAGTGGCCGTGGAATTGGAAATTGTTCTAGGTACAGTGAGGTCGCGTTCTAGCAACTGTGATTAGTGTTCAGTTCACCCAACCAAGCTACCTGTAAGTGTCACAGCCCTCCTAGCTTTGTATTAACCAAATAAATGCAACACATTTTAGATCGAGTGCCATTACAAGAGAAAGGCTGCGAGAGGCAGTTGCAACGGTGCCAACGTCATGGACCTGTGACAGAGCATTATGGACCTGTGACAGAGCATCCTGGACCTGTGAAAGCATCATAGATCTGCGGCAGAGCATCATGGATCTGCGGCAGAGCATTGGTGGCTCTGTTCTTGTCGGGCTATTCCGTAAGAGTTACTAACACTGTGGTGAGATCGTACCAATCTTATTATTTTTGGAACTTTGATAAGACTTCAGAGAAACTAAATTTGTGCACACACTTGTGCAAGATAATGGCTTCCTTACCTTAACCAGGTGGTCAGGTTGTGATGTGATCGAGTATGGCCAAGCCTTAGGAAGGTAGATAAGATATTTTGTTCTTTTAGTTCCTCTTATTGTTTGCCAGCCGGGTGACAAGAGTGTTTGAATCACCCATGTTTGGGCCTCTGTCATGATCTAACAACTATTAACAGTTGGGACCAACTTATAGCATGCTCTCCGAAGCATGGAGAC
Organism: Trisateles emortualis; assembly: GCA_947095525.1. Classification (NCBI taxonomy): domain Eukaryota; kingdom Metazoa; phylum Arthropoda; class Insecta; order Lepidoptera; family Erebidae; genus Trisateles; species Trisateles emortualis. Next base: position 6,286,778 of record OX352736.1, on the reverse strand, counting down.
ACTCAGATGAAATACCACTATTCCATTACCTATCTATAGGGTTACAGCACCCTTTGTAGCTTAGCTTGCTGATCATTTCGTGAACAGCGAGTGCACCTAGTTATGAGCGCCTCTAATATTTTTTTTTTCTTTTCTCTTTGATTTTATCTTGCGATCAGTTTTTGTAACCATTAGCAGATGTTTTGATTTAGAATTACGTGGCAGGTGAGGTCCATTCCCCCAGTGGGGAATCTACCTCATATTATCGGTATACTTTTAATTAGCGAGATCCCATATGTGATGGCGTTTGAGCCTTTTTGTAGCAGTTGGTTCACTTAGGGCTGTAGCTAAGCTGTTACTGTGAGTGTTAATTCGGTCCCTGTATAGCCTTATTCTGTGCTCTATTTCCTCCTTGACAGTGTTGATCCTCAGGTGGTGTATTTCTGAGTTTTTAACAAACCATGGAGCATTTGATATTGTCCTGAGTGCCTTATGTTGGAACCTTTGTAGGATTTCCAAGTTGGAGTTTTTTTGCTGAGCCCCACAGTTCAATACCGTAGGTCCAGACGGGCTTTAGTACTACTTTTTATATGAGTATCTTGTTTTCTAGCGACAGATGTGAGTGTCCTCCTAAGAGCCAGTTGAATTTGTTCAGCAGTATGTTTAGTCCATCTCGCTTTTTTCTCAATGTGACACCGCCATGTTTGTTTCCGATCGAGATGAATACCGAGGTATTTCACTGTTTCTTGGTGAGGGAGTGTCTGCGTGCCAAGCTTAACCGGTGGGCAGTCATCTTTTCTTAATGCGAATGTAACATATGTGGATTTGTTGGCACTAGCTTGTATACGCCACTTCCTCATCCATTGGTCTATCTTGTCGAGGTGGGTTTGTAACACTCGGGAAGCCGTCTTAGGATTCTTGTTGTTACAAAGGACCGCTGTGTCATCAGCGAAGGTTGCACATAATACATTGTTTGTTATTGGGATGTCAGCTGTGTATAATAATAATAATAATAACTTTATTTTTCAATACCAAGAAATTTCACAACAATGATTGTTGATTGGAGCCTCCTTTTAAGCAAACAATGCCTGTGATAGAAGACTCCGCTCTTCCATAGCGTAACTTATGCTAGGTATTACACAAAGTTTAGGGATATAAAATAATAAGAAAGTACTAATAAGATTAAAAATGTGTATGTGTGTGCGTGTGTGTGTGTATATTAGGTACAGTGTTGGGCCTAAGACAGATCCCTGGGGAACTCCAGCTTGGATGTCGTAGAATTCCGAGACAGAGTCATTAATGTTTACTCAGAAGATTCTATTTTCTAAGTATGACTTGAGTAGTATATAGAAGTTATGTGGAAGTTGGTTTTTAATCTTGTATAATAAGCCCTTGTGCCAAACCTTGTCAAATGCCTGTTGTATATCCAGAAATAATTCTGAGCTGTATTCTTTTTGCTCTAGTGCTCCACTAATCATGTGTACCACTCTATGCACTTGTTCTGCAGTAGAGTGTCCACGTCTGAATCCAAATCGGTGTTTTGGAATAATGTTACCATCTTTGAGTGAATTATTTAGTCTATGTGCTACAACTTTCTCAAATAGTTTGGACATTGCAGGCAGGAGACTTATGGGCCTGTATGATGACACAATATGCGGTGACTTACCAGGTTTTGGAATCATGAGGATTTCTGAGACCTACTTGAGATATACTTGGGAAATACCCAGTCCTAAGAATCCCATTGAAAAGTTGAGTAACATAGACCACTCCTCTTTTTGGTAGTTGCTGTAGAACCTCGGCTGTTATTAGGCAATATCCAGGTGCTTTGTTCGATTCCAGGCCTTGGATCATTCTCCAGACTTCACGGGGTGTGCAAAACTGCAGAGGTGGACTAAGCTGAAACTCTGTTTGAAATAGTCTTGTATATTCCTCTAATATTTTGGTGTTAAGTTCACAGGCTTTTGGCAAGCTGGACTACGGCATGTGGCGTCCCTACAAGGTGGCCAGTAGCAGGTCACGGGCGCGCGCTGACAGTGGCAGTGCGGTGCAGTGAGCAGAGCAGTGCGGTGCAGTGAGCAGAGCAGTGCGGTGCAGTGAGCAGCGCACGCGCAGGCGAACGGCAGCGGTTCACGCTACAGCATAACTGTGTGCGGTTGCCGCATGGCGACTACCTGGCGTGTTTTGCGTTTTCTGGTAACCACGTACACTTGCCGCATGGCGGCTATGGTATGGTATGTGTTTTGCATTATTCAAGTAGGTACATGCGTGTGCCTAAGAGCTGTCATGAGTGCAGACAGCTTACGATTGGCTGGCTTATGTAATTGATGCCAGGATATAAGAGTGTGACTGATGAAATTGAAAAAGGATTAAATGAGACAGAACTGTTGATGACAGTGTTATAGTTGGGTTTACATGATGATAGGACAGTACCAGAGCACTTTCAATTCGTGGAATGACTTGGGTGATCCCTGTGGGGATGCACGTTTTTAGCAACTGGAGGTTGCTGGGATTTGGATATGGATGGATATTCCTAGATCATAATGTACACCTAGATGTTGATTTTAAGATAATAAATCAAGTAATCAGTGACACTCTTGCTCTTAACTCTCTCTTGTAAAACACCATTGAATGAGTTTGATAATGATGTAGCCCATGAATGAATCGGTTAGTTCTGAACAGTTAAGTTTGAGTGTAAACATGTGTTTAACATTGGCTATGGTTGATTTAATTATGATATTTTTCAATATCGCTGGTTAAGCGTTATTGTGGTGTAATCACTGTTTAAGTTAGTTTGTGTAGCACTGGTTAAGTGCTTTGGTTTTGCTATCACTGGTTAAGTGACTGTGCAACGCTGGTTAAGTGTTTATGGCTTTGCTATCACTGGTTAAGTGAGTGTGTAGCGCTGGTTAAGTGCTAGATGATTTTCATTGCTGGTTAAGCAATGATGCAGAGCGCTGGTTAAGTGCTAGATGATTTTCATTGCTGGTTAAGCAATGATGCAGAGCGCTGGATAAGTGCTAGATGATTTTCATTGCTGGTTAAGCGATGATGCAGAGCGCTGGTTAAGTGCTAGATGATTTTCATTGCTGGTTAAGCAATGATGCAGAGCGCTGGTTAAGTGCTAGATGATTTTCATTGCTGGTTAAGCGATGATGCAGAGCGCTGGTTAAGTGCTAGATGATTTTCATTGCTGGTTAAGCGATGATGCAGAGCGCTGGTTAAGTGCTAGATGATTTTCATTGCTGGTTAAGCAATGATGCAGAGCACTGCCATGACACCTAACTATCGCTGTTTAGACGTTTAGACACATAGAGCTTAAATATCATAATGTAAAGTGAGATATTGCCAATTTGATTTGTTTTTAATGTAACTTTCATAATGTGATAACTTTGCTGGGCTAACCTGATTCTGTCATTTTTACTATAGTTTGGTATTGGTCAGGAAGGCCGAGTGGACTCACGAAAAACATTTCTAGTTTCAGTTACAGTATCACACGAGGACGTGTGAGTGTCAGAATGGCCGTGTCGAAGCGTGCAATACCTGAGCGTGGCTGATAGTGGAATGTCAAGCAAAGTCTTTGAAGATAATGTTATTTTTATTATTGCTTGAGTGTGTTTAGCTTTGGCGCGATCATAGACAACGAGTGACAGATGACATTTGACGTATGACGTTTGATGTTAGATTTTACAGATGACAGTTAGTTAATGGAGGGATTCGAACGTCCATTTGATCGATGGAGAAAATCTGGTGTTGAAAGGGCTAATGATCGGTCGTGATCGCGCGCAATGGCTAACCTCACTGCATTCCACAAATATTTGTTAATTTAAATCCGAAAGTATTGTAAGCATCGCGTAGTATTTTATAACCAATGTCTGGTTATTAATAAACATCATAGCAGTGAACAATTTACGAGTATTATTTCAAGACCATCCTGATGTCGAACATACGTTCGAACGAACACGAGAATGAAGACTTGCCTTTCCCGCCGACATATATATATATAATGTAATGAAGTAAAGTAGACATGTATAATGAATCTGCCATACAATTTGCCTCCGGTGGCAATCCCCGCGGGGGCGACTGGGAATGACCGATATATTTAGGTAAAAGTAAATCGGTTTAAAGTTTTGTGCTGTTTAAAGCCTTAACCCTCTCAAATCTCTTAGCAGAGGAAACCTGTGACCATATATGGGTTGCGGGTGTACTTTACATTTAAAATTTAATTAAGCTATACACTTAATTTAAAAAATATTAAAATGTATTTTTTTCATATCTAAATGTTTCTTAAATCTGTGATCCCTTGGTATCACAAAGCAATTTCATTCAAAGATTTTCCGAGCGAAGCATCTCTCGACTACTACTGTACATTCATTTTTTATATCAATAAGAATTTGTTCCTGGTTGACGAGTGAAGGAATCCCGCTCGTTCCCTTGTTACATACCGCACCATCATAAAATGTAAATATCATCAATATCACTTATTTAAACTCTTGGAACAATTACCTATAACGCTGTTTAACAACATTTTTATTACCTCGGACCGGCTGATGTGAATGAAGTAGTACATATTCGTGTCTTCAATGTTTTCATACGACCCAAAAAATCACCAATAATCAATCGTAACGGTTTTTATTAAATCAATGAAATGTAATAAGTTTTGGAACGCCCAATGTAAGATCAGACGGACGATGAAATTGTTGATTTAATTTTTGAACACGTGTCAACACTTCCAGTTATTGCCATCTGCTCTCATATTACCGTGTCACCTGTAAGTTTTTAAGTCGAGACCGCACATTAATGAAAATTCGCGAAAGTCACTTCAGAATGTAACGCAACATGTTATTTTATATCTGCATCAACCGCTATGTCAATAAATAACTTCTTCATTAATATTATAGGACCGCCTGCCGGTTTGTCAACATAATTGTTAAGCTTTAAATTAATTTTATCAACAATTATACAATTCCCATCACGTACTTTACTTTTATGAGATTTACAATTATGTGTTAGTGTCACGGATGCTATAACTCAAGTACTTATCTAAACCCAAATCATTAACGAAATACCTATAATGGTAAATATAGGTATTGCAAACAGGCCAAATTTAGAGTAAAAAATAAACAGTTAAAATTAAATATGATAAAAATAAGCGTCTTTGTCTAATTCCAGTCTGTTGACCCACAAAACTAATTGGCGAAATATCGTAAGGCGAGCTTACATCAACCTCTACCAACCAGTCAAGAGCGATTCGAATAAGGAAAATTACTTAGAGTATTGGTGCTATTATATATTATGTTTTGCCTACTAATGGTATGTTACGCATGATAAAACTTTTTTCCAGTAGCTTCATCAACAATCGTAGACATTATGAAGATAATCTTGTTACAAAAATCACAATACACAAAAAAAACTCCACCATTTCTTTGGCACTTTCAGCTTTTACTTTCAAAGGTTACAGCATATAATGCATACAGATGAGATCACTAACGCTAAATTTAACATAAGACATGCGCAGACGTGTCGGCAGCTTTGGACGTGGAGAAGTGTTCGAAGAAAACGATACGCCATTGTTATGCCTGTTATTGAGTATACTGTTACAGTTTTTCATGGCACGTTACTAATGTTCTCTTTGTATGTTTTTGTATCTCGAGTACTAGTAGTCTCTTTGCTTATATTTATGAGGTTTTGTAATAAAACAAATGATGTTAAAAGCACAGTAGATCATGAACACGTTAGCCTAAAGGAATAAGTTAGATCATGACGTTTTCGGGCTAGATTTCCGAGTCGACCAGTATTGTTAATCTTTTTATCATGATTGCATTCTAAACTCTTATGACAAACGGAGTGTCTGTGTGCCTCTGACATATTTTTTTCTTTTAAAAGTATTCAAAACTAGACACAATGTACATTTGACTTATAAATTACTATTACTTAATAAATCATATAAATTAAAAAGTTAAGGTAGTTTAAAGAACTGCACTTAACTATTATGTGGGTACTGTATAATAGTACTGCACGAAATAATTACACATAGTGGTATTGTACGTGTATTTCTTTGCGTGAATAAAACTCTCCGGTGAATAAGGTAAGTTCGGTTTTACGTCTTTCTTATCCTAGGGTTACGACTCTAGTACTACACGATATAGAGTCGGCAACAAGCGAGTAATACCTGGTATTATAAACGTCCATAGGTTACGGTAACTGCTTACCTACTTTGTTAGTAGTATCGTATTTGTTATTACGACCCGCCTGATGTTAAGAAGTTACCGTAGCCTATGGACGCATGCAATCCCAGAGGTGTCACTTGCGTGTTTCCGACCCATTTTTATACCAGGGCTTTAAGATGAAATATCTCTGGGATAGGAAAACGTTTCATTCAAAACGTATCCCTAAATGATCACTAGAGACCTGTTTTCACACTTTGGCTGTGGTCTTCTGCAAGGTCCAGAAAGGAGGTCCTTCCCCAGTTGGGCTTGTTTGCTAGTATGGTGCATACTAGCGAGGAAGCCTCCAGTGCTCACCCAAGAGGCCCTAGAGGTATTTGTTCAGGTTTTATAAGAGAGGTAGGGATCTCTCTGAACAAATATCTCAAAGCAAAATTAAAACCAGTTTAGACTTTCGATCGATTAGATTGAACAGTGTACCCAACACTATATAATTTTACTCTTACTTACACTTTAAAAATACGTAAGAAAATATGCACAAAGATTAGATACTCGAAGTGAATTACTTGACCAGTTTTATCAGACAGAAGTTCTAAATAGAGTATTACTGCATCGCTAGGAGGTAAATCCTTAGAAAGAAGTATTCAATCATGTTAGAACCTGGTAGTTTTAAAACAATTATTTAGTTTACGAACGTAAAACTGCGATTAAATGGTATAAACACTAGTCTCACGGAGGCAACGCACAAGTTAAATATTTCTTGTATTTCTTTTAAATATACGACTTTCGCATAAGCGAATACCTAATACCTGCATCTGAGGAATTTTTAGAAACATTTAAATAGCTTGCACAATTTACTTCTAGACTTAAGACTAAATATTTTTGGTTTATACAAATTCACAGATTTGTCTTCCATAAAATAAAATTCTCATTAATACTGCCCTCTGGGATTCTTAGTCCAAATCTAGTGCTAGATACCGATGTGGGATAACTTATACTTTTGATAATTAATAATAGCAACTCATAGGTATATGTTCCATTGCTGTGCATCTCCTCTCCCCTATCAAGTATCAAGAGGGCTAAGAGCGTTTAGTTCTTAATTCACGCACGATGGCCTACTGCAGGTTAAAAGATTTTCTGCTTTCAATACTTACGATGTTTTTCTGTTAATTTTTAAGTAGTATACTTTATGAAACAAATTATCATGCCAAAAATATTTGTATCATATTATTTACAATGTGTTCAGAAGCTGCACATTAAAACTATTCATTTAAAAATCCAAGCCTTATTTATAGATTGAAGCTGCAGACCACCACGTAGAAAATAAGACGTCAGGCAAATTGAAACGGATCAAAAGGAATGAAAGCCTTCGTGAAGGCATTAGAATTGACCGTTTTCTGCGCGTTTCAAATAAATAATACCAAATACGAGACTCTTTCGATATTACTAACATTGGTGAAGACTATAGTATTTATTATACAGGCTGTTTCATTTTAAAGTTGAGGAATTTCTAATAATAATCCTACTAATTTTATAAATGTGAAAGTTTGTGAGGATGGATGTTTGTTACTCTTTCACGTAAAAACTTCTAAATAGATATAGATGAAATTTGGCATAGAGATAGATTATAGTTTGAAATAGCACTTAAGCTTTTATTCCCGAAAAAAGCACTGTTTCCGTGGAATTGTACACACGCGGGCAGAGCCGCGGTGTAAACTAGTATTATCATAAAAAAAACTTTTTCGGTCCCTTTGTGAAGAGTTAAAGACGTCACGTATTTCTTAGACTATGTACACTTGCAATACCAGAGCCTTAATTCGCATGTTGCTTACAAGGTTTTGTATTATGAGTAACACTGGGGTAAAAATACGTTATTTGTACGCACAGCAACACAAAAACGCTACTATTTGTATGTGGCTAAGGTCTTCTGTAAAGTAAAAGTCCTTCTCTGTATGTTGGCTTAAAGTTAAGAAATAAACTCTGATATGATTAAGATTTAATATTTCATTTGGAAACAGATTTCGATCTTTCAAACGACACTCTTTACTCTCTCTAATTAGGTATATTAAAGTTCAGTTCAGTTTCAAAGTCTGATAACATAATTCAAATCTTGTTACCGACTCGGGTCATTAAATTCACTGATATTATCATAATCTTGAAAACGAATCACTCCTAAATGTGAACTGTCTTGAAGTTCAATCGCAAATCGACGAGCCCACCCGTTACATCGCTTTCCCCGGTGGTCCAATCTTCAAGATGATTAAATTAGGATACGAACAGATATAACATGCGAAATGATATACAATGAACCGAGTCCGATTCCGCATAATGAAGCAATCAAATAGTTTCCATTGTACTCCAGCTGATTTTGACGTAGTGATTGTAACGTTTACTATTAGGTTTCCATTGTCTTAGACTATCATTTAATTGTTATATCATAAGTATGTTTTATTTAATAAATATAATAGATTTCTAAACAGTATACTGAATGAATATTTTTAGTTATAAATTAAATGAATAATATTATTGTTAACTCATATAAATATCAAGTCACAAATGCAATTGTGCAAAAGTTTGCGTTTAGGGTACGTTTAGAAACACCGAAGCTCGGGATGTCCGTGACCGCTTTGCATACGGTAATCCCGTTCGAATACTTACACAAAAACTCGTTGCATTTTAAAATCCTTTTCGAAAGCAAACATTTGACGTTTCGAGGGAAATTGAGCGGAAGGCTTTTTGTACACTTATTTGGAATGGATTAAGTCAGGGTATACTTACACTAAGCTGACATTCGGTAGCACTCAGTCTTGAAACGGCTTTTTGACTGGTCGTATGTTAAATATGATTTAAGTCATCATCTTTATTGATTTACTCCTTACTTGGAACAGATATATTAAAATATCGCTGTCGTCCGAGCGTCCGTTTATCCATGTTATATTGTCAATAAGGCGCCTTTGTTCGCACCAAAATTTATAAGTTAGACGTTTCTCCATTGTACGGCGGTGTAAAAGCGATGTTACAATGCGAAGTATTTTATACCGATCATAATCCTGACGTGTGGTCAAAATGTGTCGAAGCGTTAAAGATTTATATCAACGGACAAGATTTTGGGCTAGTGGGTCATACATTATTTACCTGAATCAGAAAACTCGTATTAATATTATTATCACAAATCTTTGCAAAAAATAAGAAGCGAAACTCGTACTTATTCAATTTTTTATCTATCTAGAAAATATTTATCTATAGACTAGGGGTCGCCCGCGACTTCATCCGCATGGTAATTTGGAATATTTTGCCCGATTTTGCAACATATCTCACTACTGCTCCGCTCCTATTGATCATAGCGTGATGTTATAATAGCCTATAGCCTTCTTGGATAAATGCGCTATTCAACAAAAACTGATTTTTTCAATTCGAACCAGAACTTTCTGAGATAAGCGCGTTCAAGCAAACAAACGATCTCTTTAGCTTTATAATATTAGTATAGATTTGGTTGTAATATGTAAACCTAAAAACTACTGGCCAGATTAAACTATTACCATTACAATGCTATTATATATATGTATACTTATATACATATTTTATATTAAAATAATAGCATTCCCTAGAAAAACTAAATAAATACCCAACCGTGTAAATCCGTATTAGTACCTTATAAACTTAGTCCTTACATGAGTTTTATGAACTTTTTTATAGAATAAACTCAACAAATGACTTTAGACGAAGAAAAAGGTGTAATGCGATAATCTGTACATATTATTAATCAATATTTTAAAAGTCCTACCTCTGATAACATCTTAAACGTAGGTGGTTCCATTAATCTCTATATTAATGTCTTATTGTAAGAACTTACGTCAAAGTGTCTACTATTTTTGCTTATCATTTTTTATACTACCTAGGTGGCAAACAAGCAACTGCTTACCATCAGGCAGGCCGCCTGATGGTAAGCAGTTACAGTAACCCATAGACTCTTACAATAAGTCATGACTCGTGTGTTGTATCATCATAATTTTTTTGTTTAATCTTTTTATTCAATAGGTGGTTTTGTGGGGGAGTGCACTATTACCATGCAAGAATATACTACTACGGTAGTAACATGCACTAGTGCATTTCCCCACAAAACCACTTCATGGTTTGACTGGGTTTATTCATCTTACAATTTTTATATTATTACTTATAAGTAAACATTATTTACTAGTATTATATTAACTAAAGGTTAATATAATACTAGTAAATAATGACTTAGATATTATTATTATTAATTAACTTCTCCATCTCCTCTAGTGCGGGAGTTGTATTTTTTTTTTAAATATGCGTAAATTAGAAATCATTTTTATGTGATTCTATACGGAACCGTTAAATACAATACAATCCCTAAAAACAGTGCCGACCTGTGCTTATTCGATGGAATACAATTACACCACCATTGGCAGTGATCTTCTATAAGGTAATAGAGGAAAGAATCATGCTCATCGCACAAATATTCATCCTGGGTGGGTATTAAACAAACAACCTTAGATTCGCAGTCAGTGTCACAAGCTACTAGACAAACTAACAAGTCAAATAAAATTGATGTAGTTGCTAATTTGATAACAAAGTATCTTTCATATTTTTTTGCAGGCTATTAACTTTATTCAATAGTATAACGATAAAAATCCTAATCATACGCCCAATAGAGCACATAGAGAACATTTTACGATCATCTTCTGCACAATAAGACCTACCTTTCCGAATCTTTAAGAAAGTCCGTCAATAGTATGTAAGCCCGCCTCTTTCGGCGTCTCTTTGCTCATTATTTGTTTGAAACGACACAAATTTTATTTATTAGTATCTTTTACGACATGTCAAATTGCGGCATAGTACCTACTACATGGCGGTGGGCGGCAAGCTTTGTTCCGGCAAAGTGTGTCAAATTGATTTGTTTTAGGGTTCCGTACTTCGAAACTACTAGAAAAAATGCTTTGCTTGTACATGTATGCTCATTGGCGTGTTATAAACACGTATTATTTTAGATCATGTGTGAAATAAGGTTAATTTAGTTCTGTTTTTTATAAGAACGGAAGCGAATATCCTTACATAGTTTAAAACAAAGTCGCTACGCGCTGTCTGTATTTATGTTCTCTTAGATCTCAGATTTTGATTTAGTTTTTACAATAATTTAGAAAATTTCCATTTCAGTAATTATAAAAACCGAAGCGAGGGAAGTTCATAAGTTTATAATAGAAACACGTTTATAGACTTTGCTGCTGCATTGATAAAAGCGAACTACTTCTTAAAATTCATGTAATACGTAGTGATAAGAATAAATAAGATGCATAACATTAAAAAGGTAACAGCTTTAGGGTACCTATATAATATTTATTTAAATAAAGTTTAACGCAAGAACCCATGCTCACGATTTCGTTTCGTACCTGCCAATTTTTTATGCACGCCAACAATGGTCACTTTATACTAATGAATCGTCAAACTGTCAACCTGACCTTTGTTTATAAAAATCGTAAAGCTGAACTATGTAATAAAAGAGATAAGAAAGAAATAAATTATCTATGGTCTGTTCTAACGTTTAAGAAAGGGGCACCACAGAAGTGAGTAAGCCTTACTGGGGTAGGAACTTTACCTTACAAAAGACCACGGCATAACAACACAGTGGTGTAATTAAATTCCTGTACGAGAGTACAGGTCTCTAGTGCTCATTTACGAATGCGTTTTTAAAAGTTTTCCTTTAGAGTTTCCCCATCGCTAAATCCTGATGTTACCTTTGTACAGCAGCCTTCTACTAATTTTAAATTTCCATTTATCAATGAAAGTTTATCGGATAGCGCCCAACAATGGGTTAACTAACAAGCCCAACTGCCTATCTTCTATCTATGTGTACATAGTTATATTCAACACAGTTATACCATATTACACCTCCGGGTTTCTAAACTTCTTCACACCTTGTACTTGGTCAATAAGTCGATAATGTTCGTACCCCATTATAATACCATATCGTATTGGTCAGTGACTTGCCTTAGTTCGGAACAGCCCTTAAAACGTCTGACACATAGCCGTTCAGTACATCAAGCATGTTTGCTATTATTCTTTAGTAACGACATTATTTAAAATTAATATAATATATAAAAACGCTGAACGAAATGGGAATACGTGGGAATGGATTGAATTTAATACAATAAACTATGTATGTGTGTGTTATGAATGAATTTTCAAAACACTCGCGCGTGGCATTCCCTCTTAAGGGAGGTATATGTAGTAGTGAACGTCTTATGGCTAAAGAGAAGCAGAAGACGAACTTACATGTTTTTTTGTGAATTATTTTCTGTTGAATCTTGTTCTATGTCTTAGTAAATGTATGTTCAAAATCCACACTACGTAAATTGGGTGATTTGACAGGTAAAAATTACAAAAAATACAAAATATTTAAAAACGATATTTACTGTTAAATTCGTAATTTAAGAATAACACGTATTAACAATTACAAAACTTTTAATACATAATAAATAGCATACGTCTTATCATATCAATCTTTCTTATATTTTTTTATTTTAATATTACTTTACATATACATATATACTATACTATTTTTTTAATGTCAATGTTTTAACAACATAATATTTTTTTTTACTTTTATAATTTTTTACTACTTTTCATTGTTAGATATTAAAGTTGACTGGTCTTACGGCCCGTATCTATCACCTCTAACATCTGCCTAACCCGTGCTCGCGTAATCAAAATAAAAATATTATTTTAGTAGATTTATTCGATAGTGGTGGGCAGATGTGTCGGCGCGCGCTCCTTGCACTCTATTTTTCTTCTTCCATTGTATTTGGGCGAGGGCCCTAAAGGGTCAATATACAACTTAGCTTCCGTTTCATATTTGATTCACTTCTTGTTTTTTCTCCAAACATCTTAAATATCCGCCGTCAATCATTTTGCAAAGAATCTGCATTAGCTCAAATGTTTTCTTTGAATTTAATATTTATTGCCTTTTAGTTCGTAGAGGCTGAGAGGTTATTATAGGCTGTAAGTAAGCATACGAGTGTGCATTATTTAACATCGCATATATAATATTAAGTACCATTTTTTATTAATAAATAGCCTCATAACTTCGCATGGCGTCGAGCTTTATGAAAAAGTTTATTATTAGAATAACAAATTAGCGATATGATTATTAGGTACAGTTAATGAAACAATTATTAAATAAAACTAAGTTAAATAATAATAATACTGACAGATGTATAATCTGCATCAAAGTAGAGATGGACTTTCAAACTTTGACTGTATAATTAGTTCGAGAAGAAGAAGTCAGTTAATAACATTTTATTTTATATTATAAATAGCACCCGTCTTATCATATCAATCTTTCTTATAACGATAGCAATATGTTGCAAACATTCCAAGTTATATTAAAACAAATCCTAACTACACGTCTGTTGAGTATAAAAGCCGGTGAACAACGTCCATCGCCGGTCGGATTAACACTATTTACTTGTTGTTTCGCACAAGCCAGTCCACTTAGTCTTTTTAATGTGTAAATTAATTTAAATCGACCTTTGAAGCATGAAATTCCCAATCCATTAACCGTGAGACAGTTTAATGCGTCGACCGAGACTCACAAGGCAATAGAACACCGCTTCGTCGAGAAATCCGCGTATACCCAACATTCAAGACACAGGTGGCGGATTCTTGAAATAGAAAAATCGCCCATGCGTCTCCTTAAGTACATTTTTCCCATTTCATTAAAGCCCGTAACGAGGAACTTTTTCATTTTAATTAAATGTATATAAAAGTTTAAAGTCGGTGGCTTATCGTATGTCTAGGTGTTAAGGACTAATTGATAATCGAAATAAATGGACGCCTTTCGTGTGGACTAATAGCCGTGAGTCGGTGTGAATGCAGTGTAATCAGAAGCTACTTTTCAGTTGTCGCTCAGCCACGATAATACCTGTGAGTTGATCATAGCCGCGCGAGAAGTGGGCTCACTAACGAAACCAGAGATTACTTCACAATCTTATTACTGGCGAGCCAACGTCGTGTTTAATAGCTAGTATAACATGGGAATACGTTTTAATTTTCGCGGTCTCGATTGTAATGTTTCTTTGATTAATTTCTATGCCATGATGCTACAGATAGTATATATTATTATACTTTATAAATTAATATGTTTAAAGAACACTGTCTGGAAGAAGGTAAAAGAGAGTGTAAAATATGTATTCTTAATGTATTTATATATAATATACCCATACTAATATTATAAATGCAAAAGTTTGTTTATTAGTTAGCCCGTTTGTTAACTTTTTACGGCCAAACGGCTGAACGAATCTTAATGAAATTTGGCACGGAGATACATGGTATCCTGGGGAAGGATATAAGGTACTTTTTGCGTTAACCGACATCCACACGGGCGGGGTCGCGGGCAACAGCTAGTGTTAATATATACTTAAATATCTAATCGTCAATTTATACATTTTGTACATCCTGCATTCATCTCAATAATTTCCATCAATAACTACCTACTTGAAAAGTTTTCATCATTATCATCATCATCATCAGCCTATCACAGTCTACTGCTAAACATAGACCTCTCCAAATGTGCACCACTTGGGGCACTTAATGTAATCCTCGCCTTTTACACGTATGAGATTTATTTTAATAAAACCTCTATTAACTTTAAAACTACATGTATAAATAATGGAGAATCTCCCTCGTTAGGTTCGCAATGCACTATACTTGATTACAGCTGTTAAATAAAATAATCACAGCATTAATTATAATAAGTACACATGCTAACAAATTGAAGTAAAAATAATTAAATGGCGAAGAAATAAATAAGCATTAGCAATTTCCCCAACATCATATAATAAATTTTATTAGAGGAACATCATAGAATCGAGCAATCCTGAGTTGGGAAATACCTCCACATTACAGAAGACCACAGCCTAATAACTACAGAAAGTGATTATTTAGGGACGCTTTTTGGAGAATCATTTTCCTATCCTAGAAATACTCCATCACAAAGATCCTTAGTGTTCAATTACTGGGTCGACAACACGTCGCGAGTAACGCCCCAGGTACGACAAGCGTCCATAAACTGCGGTAACTGATTATATGCTTCTTTGCCACCTGTATAAAAAAAACTTCTTCAATTGCAACAGTTCTTCATTGAGCATTTGAAACATTTTATTGCATCCTGATTTAATACGGAGAGACGAGACGTTCGTTATAAACAGACAATTGACAATCTGAACCTCACGCCTCGTGGCGACTAAATAATGGCGGCCACGAAGGGTGATTAAAAAATATAGCCACTTTAGAGTGTTAAATATCACAAAAGGCCGGCAATATTTTCAAAATAATTACGTCAATAATTGGCACGCAAGTCGAGAGTAACTCGTACAAGTTCGTCTCATTATTCCCGTAAGGATTTTACCACCAACCGCGACAGATTAATCGTTTTAACTATACCATAAGTTTAATATTCGAGCGTAGAACTGGCTGTGTCAATTACATGCAAAAATACAGCTGTCTATTATTCATATCGTGCTTCATGAACTATGCTATGCTAAGTGAAATTCATATTGCATGCGTGGGAATAGCCGCCGCGACTTTCATTGCAAGATTATATCTGTGGTTTTTATTAATGCACAAGTTCATAATGAGATAATTAAATATTTATTACATAATATATTTTTATATGAACAATATTTCGGGTATAACAGCCAGTATTATACACTGACGGACTCATAAACTGCATCAAAGTTCAGGATTGTTTTTTTAATAAGTATGATAACTTTTTAGATTAAATTATATAAATATGGAAAGACTGGCTCTTAATCTCAAAAAAAAGGAAAATTTAAAAATAGAACTGCAGTAAAACAAATGAATATAGCCGGGAAAAGAAAATTTACTCGTAGTATCAGATTTGCGTGTTATTTATAGCAAAGTTTTAAATTGATTATCATTGATTTTTTATTCTTTTGTCAATTGAATTATTGTTACCAGCAGAATTGTTGGGTTAGTTTTTTAACTCATCGAGAGTTTTTGAACCATAATATGGATACTTCGTCCGAACAAGCGGCTCAAATTGTAGCATTGGTGCGGGAGGGCTTGGATCAACGAACGATTGGTAGAAATTTAAATTTAAACCAGTCTACGGTTTCTAGAATATACAGAAGGTTTGTGGAGACAGATTCTTACAGAAGGAGACGTGGTACAGGCAGGACTCGAGCAACCACCGGTCGTGATGACCGATTTATTGTTACAACTTCCCTGCGAAATCGTTTCCTCACGTCTGTTAACATCAAAACAGAGCTTAATGAAGTGCGTGGAGTAAACGTGAGTGCACGAACAATAAGAAGAAGGTTAAAGGAAGCGGATATCACCCCTTTTAGACCAGCAAATGGTCCAAAGTTGTCTGTAGCTCACAGACAAGCTCGCTTAAGATTTGCGCGTGATCACCTGAATTGGACAGAAGAGCAATGGACCTCCGTATTGTTCACGGACGAGTGCAGGACATGTTTATATGGTGCAGATAGTCGCAGAAGAGTCTATCGTCGACGTGGGGAGCGATATGCTCAAAGTTGCATTGAGGAGCGTGTTCCTTTTGGAGGCGGTTCGTGTATGGTCTGGGGTGGCATATCGATGAACGGGCGAACAGAACTTGTGTTCATAGACATGGTCCGTCAAAACGGTAATAGAGGGGGTTTGACTGCACATCGCTACATAACAGAGATCTTAGAAGATCACGTGGTGCCTTACATGGGATTCATAGGCGAAATTTTTACTTTAATGCAGGATAATGCCCGGCCGCACGCTGCTGCACAAGTTCGACAATATTGCGAAGAGGTTGGGATACGTACAATGAATTGGCCAGCACGCAGCCCGGATCTTAATCCCATTGAGCATGTTTGGAACAATTTAAAAAGAGCTGTATATGCGAGAAACCCTTTGCCCACGACAGTGGCAGCACTAAGAACAGCACTTTCAGAAGAATGGGACAATATTCCGCAAGATCTTTTAATAACCCTAATAAAATCTATGCGGAACAGATTAGAATCCGTAATAAGGGCACGTGGAGGTAATACACCTTATTAAAACATAAATAAACCCTTGCATAAAGTTTGTGTCTATTGTTAAAACCAATTTTTTAATTAAACCAATTTTCCTTAAATTTCTGTTTTTCTTCAAAAAAAGTCTTAAGGTCCTTTCCAGTACACAAACTTAAACTTAAGGATATGACCCTACACTGTTTTAAAGTTCACGAACCAATCTAGAGGTTTCAATTTAAATCTGTATAGAAAGTTTGACTACTTGGTTAAAATATTTATTTCAAAGTCGTCTATTACTTTGATGCAGTTTATGAGTCCGTCAGTGTACATGTCAACTACGCAGGACACATTATACTACGCAAACTCTTTTATTTTCCATACAATTAGTTCGATGAGAAACTCATCAAACTATAAAAGGAAAGGAATATAGATTATCTCACGCAGCCTAGAAAATATCTGACGCACGGGAGTATCGCACGGTCAACGGCCTGATACCTCTCAAACAAGGATTGTCTTATACTGTTAAAATTGAGTTTTTTCTTATCTCAGGCTTCACCATAATACAAAACTATGGCATAACATGAAGGTAAGGATATGGGTAAAAAGTATTTTATCTATTTAAGGTTGGCAACATCCTAATACAAAATTCACATGAAAATAAAAGGCTTTTATAGGTATCGCAATTGTAAAAATTCTTCACTGAGCTCTTGAAAGATTTTATTGCATCCTTATTTAATGCTAAAGACGAGAGACATCCGTGCGTTCCTTATAAACCGTCCATTGACAATCTGAACCTTACGTCTTATGGTACCTAAATAATGAGGCCTTTGAAGAGTTTATATTAAAATAAAGCCACTTTAGAGTTTTAAATATCACAAAATGCCGGCAATTTTTTCATAATAATTACATCAATAATTGGGACACAAGGTAAGAGTAACTTGTACACGTTTGTCTTATTTCCGTAGAAATTTTACCTCCAACTGTGTCAGATTAATTGTTATAGCGCAATCGATGATGGCCTAGATGGAGGTGGTGAGAAGACCGAAATAAAACCTGGAAGCCTGTTATGAGAAGGCGCAAGAAAACTATTATGTGGAACAATTTGAATAAGGCCTGTTACTGCCTCAAATTTAGCACAGAGATAGAATATAGACTAAAATAGCAAATAGGCTACTTTTTATCCCGACTGAAAAAATATCTTTCCCGTGAGATTGTAATTAGAGAAACTAGCAAATAAATTAAGCTACCAATGCAGCTAAGAGAACTGTATTGAGTACAGTCAAAGTTAAGTATAAAAGACTACCCCCGCACTAGGAAACAGGCTCTGTGTCGCAGGAGACAATATCTGGTTTACGTTAACGACACAGAACTTAATCTACATATATATAATTATCTATTAAATAAAGAAATAATAATAAATAAATATTGACATAGGTCATCTACTTGCTTTACAATTAAAAGAATGTGATAGAAAAAGCCATCGATCGAAAAAATTATCTAATTCACAATAGCCAAAATCTGTCAATAGTACGGTGACAAATATTGAATCGAGTTTTCAATTGTGAATGTATCGATTGAATAGTGATGAACCAGGTATCGATATTTCAAAGTGACCGAAAGTACAATAGCGTTGAAATCCATGAATACTATCGCTGATCGGTTAGTATAATGGATCCGAATTCACACTCACACTTTCAATATCTTGTGTTGTGTCCACTAAAGTAGCGATTTTATGTTTTGTAAACATGTATCATATTATATTTTAATTAAGCGTTTCTGTTATTTCCATGTCATTGATCGGCTGCAGATTTTTGTTGTAAGTTAGTAGCATCAATCCTATCATAATATCATCAAGCTTTTGTTTACCTGGCAGAGATGCTACAAGCAAAGGATTTGAAGGATAAAACACAAGGTTACAGAATACATTTTTTGTCCAGGATAGGAATCAAATCCACAACCCTCGGTGCAGTAGTAGTGGTGTGGTGGTGGTCACCACACCACTACAGAAACGTACAGACAATTAAGTAAATGCCAGTAGTTTTCTAATGCAATTAAATAAGCAATAAGGTATATTTAAAAATTTGAAAACAAGTGGGTACTTTTTGTTTCTGTTTATAATTTAAATTTGTACAATACAACACACAATTTAGAAAAGAAAAAGCTATATATTAAAATAACTTATAGAATTAAGAATTTGACAGTTTCCCCCGCTATTTCACTGGCCACACCACCTAAGCCTTCTGACAAATGTCTACGTCATAGATATAATCAGACACTCAAAGAATACAGCCATGATACTTGTGGTCAAAACAGATAAACATTGTGATTATGTCGCTTCTATGATTACCATCTAAAGTGTGAAATAGCGTCCGAGAATACACGTATGCAGCTGAGGCCATCTTTTATACAATTACAAGTACTATCAGATATCAATCGTTTTAGTATAGAAAAATATTTGTCTTTGTATATTATACTAGTGACTCGCCCCGATTCTGCCCGGTATTAACAATCATTTAGGGATTGTATTTTCAAAATTACCGTGTAAATTAGTTACGACCAGACACAAAATAGGTCGGCTCAGGATCGAGAGTTGTTAAATTCTTGGGGGAGGCCCATGCCCAGGAGTGGACGTCTTTTGGCTGAGATGATAATGACAAAATAAAGAACAGTGAAACACAAAATTTTGTCCTGGGTAGGTATCAAACCTACGACCTCTAGCTTAGCCCACATTATCAGTCAAGTCAAGTTATATAATACTAATTTCTGCCCGCGGATTTGCCCACGCACACAATCCCACGAAAACAGTGACTACATCGATATACCGATACATCGGAATAAAAAGTAGCCTATGTGCTATTCCAGACTATCTTATCTCATAACAAACATCCATCCATCTATCTATCTAAACTTTTATATTAAAATATTGATTTAAATGGAAATAGATCAAATTTGTTGCTATATCTAAACTAATACTATAAATACTATAATAATATAATACTGTAATCGGCTCTCTATTGCTATACTAATTATATTTTAAGTTAGAATAAGCTGTTTGCTAAATAATTATATGTTTTTCATAAATAAATAATTAAAGAGGAAAGATTAGATTTTTTGTTTATTTATTACAATTTAACGCAAAAACTACTTGACTGATTTTAAAAATTCTATCACCATTAGTAAGCTACATTATCAGCAGGTAACATAGGCTATATTTTATTTTGAAAAATCACGTGGTCTATACGAAAACCTAATAAGTGCCACCCGTGCGGAGTCGGGACGTGCCGCTAGTTATGTATATAGCAATTTTAATTCGATCTCAGTATCTGTACTTACCTCTTTTTGTAATTATGTGCGTATTAGAAATTAATTATCCCTCGCTATAATGTTGGAAGCAAAAAATATGCGGACACCTGCGTACTTAAGCGATCTCCATAATGCAAAGGTGTATCTAATCTGAAATAGAAGCTTTTACTTATTACGTAGAGAAGCTTTGACGCGAAAGCAAAGTACTCTAGAGGCTTATAGGTTGCACACTGGCTGTGTCAATATAAATTATTCTTTGAGTTGGTCATAATTATAAAAGAAGGTACAGATTTATATAAAAATAATGTAATAATCATTTCTGATAGATAATGGTCATGTGTACAAACTTTCTATAAACTTACCTACCTACCTGGTATATAGTACAAGAAATGAATGATATTTTCAATATAGATGCACAACAAAGTAATGGCATTTTCATTTCCTATTATGTACCACCTAGGTGTGCCCTTAGCTAACGTTGTTTAGTTTCCTCTCACCTACGCGTCAGTCCGTAAAATTTTGAAAGCTATCTACTGGTATAACGCTCGGCAAAGATCTTGTACAATAGTCAGCGTAGTTCGATTGTCTTACACTTGGTCCAATCGTTCTTCAAACCTATGATTGGTTCATTGTCGCGCAACGCTCCCTGCAGCCCGCACATACCACCAAAGAGACCTTAAAATGCTTTCTGAGCAATTTGTCAAGTTGTTTGCCGGACATCATAACAACTACATTCACCAAGCTTTTTGAAAATTACTTAGGTTTTAAAGCATGATTCGCGTCTATAAATTCAGTGCATACCAACAGATTGATATCCTTACCAATATTATAAATGTGAAAGTTTGTGAGTATGGATGTTTGTTACTCTTTCACGCAAAAACTACTGAACGGATCTGAGCCTTTAGACAAGTGGTATAAGCGATAGTCGAATCGAAAAGTCAAAAAAGAAAATGTATGGGATTTGACGTAAGTTTACGATACTAAATCGTAGACTCACGTCAAATTCCATACATTTACTTTTTTGACTTTTCGATTCGACTATCGCTTATGCCACTTGTCTAGAGGGGCTGGATGAAATTTCGCACAGAGATAGATTATAGTTTATCGTGATAACTGACATTTACACGGGCGGACTCGCGGGCAATAACTAGTAAATAATAATACGTTAGAGTTAATCACAATGACTGTGGTTCATAACGGGTGCCACACCAACGGAGGGCTGCTTTTATTCAAACAAAACACGTTTATTTGCATATGACGAGTGTTTCGTGCTTTTACTATCGTTCAGTGTCAACCGTTATTAGGGTAACCACCTATTATAATGTTAAATTAATTCAAGTCACTATGTACATGTGGGTATGCATATTTTGTATTAGTTACCTTTGGTAGCAGTGATATTTTGATAAAGATGTAGAAGACAATGATTGAGAAAGCAAGGAACTAGGGAAGTACGCTTTACAATACAATACATATAGAATATATAGCTAAATAACTACACAGTGCTGTGGTCATGTTCCTGAACGTGAGCATAAGTCACCAAGTGCTAAATGCTAATGTAGAAATTTATTTTTAAGTACCTAAACGTTTTCTTATTCGCGTCACAAAGTCTTAGTGCTGAAAATTTAAATTTTTTGTGTGTTTTATGGTATTATTTAGAACAAAATAATTCAAACACAATCAATGTTTGAATTATTTGGTTTACTTAAAACCAATTTATCTTAGGATTTAAAAATAATAATGAATCTATAGCTTGTACTGTCACTATGCAACAATTGTATTTCGATGTATTGTAAATTAAACAAAAATTATAATTTTTAATACTACCAAGCATTAGGTCCGCCTGATGGTAAGCAGTTACCGTAGCCTATGTACGCTTGCAACACCGGGAGTATCACTCACGCTTTGCCGACCCTTTAGAAACCTACAATTACATTAACAATTACGTCCACAACTAACGGTCACCCTACACTACATGAATATAAGTATAGTTATGCACTGTGGCCTCACATTCCCTCAAACAAGGGGTGCGACACACCTGTCCCTCGCCCTCGCCGACACGCGTCTATCACAAGTTGCACAAGCTAAACCACCAGCTTACATCGACCTGTATAATCCTAACATACCTTGCAAATTTCTATAGTATGTACTACCATTTAAAGCTCTTATTAGAATGGTTGTGTAAAGTTAAGGGTGCCTATATACCATGCTCTTAAAATCTGGGCATGTGTAACGCAATGTGCATTGTTATAGATATAGTGCATTGAACCAGTTAGGGGTGTTTTATTATTATTATTTCTCTTATAGCTACCTGAGTTCGCTTTGGAATTAATTATTATTTTTTGTTGTGTATGTAGGAATGATTATGTAAGAAATTAAAATAAAATAGTGTATGTAATTTATTAAAATAATGTTCTAACTATAATATAACTACGTCATAATCGTAAGACCATTAACATTTGCATGCCACTAGACATGATGATAACATGATATACTTAGTAGGACTTCTTAAAAACATTTTGTCTTCCATGTTTCTTGTAAATAAAATTTTAAATGTGTGGGTAATTTCATGTTAGAGTTATTCAAGCCACCTGAAGGTTACTGATACTAGACTTTTAATCAACGCACAACACAGCAACCTTACCTAGTAATAGCAACAAATGTGATTGTTACTAAGAGTTTATAACATGCTGGTGCCCTGCCCCAACTTCGCCTGACTAAAACCCGGACTGAATTTTTAAAAAGACTTACTTATAATTACGTAATTAAACGAAAATGTTGTGCAAAATCTTATGTTCATAGCTTCAACGGCTTAGGCTCTACGTTGATCAATTATTTAATCAGATGAGACAAGTAATCATGTATTTGTATGACATAATAATAATCTCCTTACATACAAACTTACAAACTACCTCTTTCCGAAAATAGTATTAATAAAAAAATGTTAATAAAATAAAATCGGTCACCAATATATAAAGAGTAAGCAATGAAAGCGCATGATCGTATTGACGGTGATCAATCGTCCATTGTGCACTCTCAAATTGGTAAAATGTATTTACAAGCTATTTTATTGTTGTGTCGACGTTTTACAACCTTTCCTACGAACAGTGACACCTACATCTGTGATAATTCGATAAAATATTGCCAGTCCAATTGGAATTATTACTATCAAAGAGTATACATTAAAAAAAGAATATTTCTCATTGCAAATAAAATTTGTAAATAAGCTAGATTTGTATTTACAAGTAGATCTGCCATAGTGGTCATAGTGCACAAGTGTGTGCGCAATTTCAATCCAAATTTTGTGAAATTTATATGTACTAATCTAATGATTTACTATGTATTAACGGTGAAGGCATGAGAAAACACACACATGTCTTAAAATAAATTCTAAAGACATTTCTGATTCTCCAACCCGCATTAGGCTAGTGTGTGTGAATTAAGGCCTCTTTCTCTCTCGATAGAGGAGAGGAGACCCGTGCCCAGCAGTCGGGCATTTATGGGTTGCTATTCGTATTATTAATCAAATATGATTACTACATATAAATTCCACAAAATGACATTATATTTATATGATTGGAGCAGATGGCTATTTACAAGAGGTATCCCAAAAGAAATTGAGCTACTTTTATAAATTTTAAACAGGTTTATTATGTTTAGATATTTTAGCTTTCAAATTCACCAATCCGTAAAAGAACTATAATATATTAAATTCAATGTAACAAGCCATAAAAAGCACTCAAATAAAAAATATTCAGGACAGTAGCGCTCATTATTAAACCAGTTACACACGTGCCTACTATAGATATAGATAAATCATACGCAATACAAATTCGACAGTAATAATAATATTGCAGAGGAAATAGCAAACAGGCGCGTGGCTTGCGCACGCGACTGACAGGTGTGTTTCAACCCTTATAGTCATGCATAAAGAGAGGGTAACTGAGGGCGAGAGGGTACTATAGATTTGAATTTATACATGTATCGTTATGCATTTGTTATAAATTATACTAAATTATTTGGTGAAATGTTGTAGGGTTAAACAACAAAAACAGGCGCAAATCGCTGGCTGAGGTTATACATAAATATTATAAAGAGAACAATAAGTTTTTTAGTTAGAAGAAATGTAAGGTATCAGTTCTATCCCAGATGGCAGAACCAAAGTGAATTTCATTTTCTAAAATTTATACTCGCACAGAAGAAATACTAACACATGTGTGAACGGTCCACCAATCCGCATTTTTCCAGCGTGTATTTGGTCAAAACCGGTGTCAATCAGTGGAGAAATATGGGCTGTTATTTCTACATACATAGACGTGACCTATTTGTGAAACGGAAGAAAAATTACATAATAATACTATCTTCAATCTATATCTCAAAAGATAAATTTTAAGATAATACACCACCAGTCATATCCAACTGAACCTGATATTTCACAATAAAGAGATAGCCTCAAGGCGTTGAGGACATAACGGCCTTTCTATCCGCTCATTAGCCAAAAACTCGTTACGTATGTGCCTTATCGACAATGGGTACAAAAAGCTGCTTATGCGTCCGCCAGCGTCACCGGAACACTGCAGCCGAAGGCTCTGTGCCAGTTAAATGGCATAGCGTTGTATGGAATATGCCAGGGACACTCTAGACTACATTTTGGTTTTATTTAAAGTTTTTTTTAACTGTACAGTTACAGTAACTGCTTACTGCTTAATGCAAGCAGTAAGCAGTTACTGTACCCTATGCACCCCTGCAACAGGGGTATCATATGCTCGATGATAACTCTTTACAACTCAACTCTTAAAAGTATTTCGATGTAAGTTGACGCCAAAATACTTAAACATTGACATTTGAATATTAACCCAGATAATAATATTCTACTCGTATTTTCTGTGACATAGGTTTTTCGGGACACTAAATGTAAATACTTAGGGCTGTCTCATGACGACATTTTAAATTTTAATTCCATCACAAGATAGAAATGCATCTTTATAAAGACGTCGGTAACTAATGGAAGAGTAAAACTAAAATACATTATTGATATAGTATAAAAAACAGAACATAAAACAAGTGCAAAACGACCACGAATGCATATAGTAAACAAACTCTTCATGTCATACGTTAAATGGTGGGATGTTCTAAATAAATATTTTCACAAGTGTGTCCTGGTCCCGGGCGGCAATCAGTGCAGATATATTAACTGTAAAATTAGCCTGCCGCCGAGGGCATAGAGGCGCATGCCCGCCGCCCCGCGACGTGGGTGGATACTTCATGTTAGAATGTATGTGAAGAATGAGAGTTTAGGCAAAAATGCCATAAATCTAGATCATTGTAGTCTATTAATGTCATTGGTGGTTTATGTAATCTGTTTATGCCAATTCAATAGTAATTCATTCAATCGAAAGAAAAAACATACATAAAACTGAATAGTTAACTAAACGAAAAATATGTTTTTATTATCGTGTATTTATGTAATCTATGGGTTTTAACGCATCAAATATTCTTAATAGATATCAATGTTATATGTAACGAGTCTCAACACGACACGGCTATCTTGTTTCGTTGATCGGAAGGTGGCCTAAGGAACTCTTCCTTTGGCTACTTTACGATTTCATTATCACGTCCTGAACATCCACATAGGAATATAATACTCGTCAAGATAAATCTATAAAACCGAAACACGACGCAGCCAAGTCTTGTTTCGTTGAAGAGTTCCTATGGCCACCTTCTGACTGCATCATCAAGTCAGGTCCATGATATATTCTAGCATGATAGTATAACGACCCTTAGTTCATACTAAGGGTCATTATAGTATAACGACGTAACTTGTAAATTGAGCTAATATTTAGATTTTAGCTTAATTAAACACCGGGAAGTGGTTCAAATCTTGCAAGGTTTGACCTAAACAAACTTAATACCATACGACGCAAGCTAAATAAAAGCTTGCAAAAAAGAGAACCGAGTGACAAACTGCCCCTCTACGAGGGGTGATCAAAAAGTAATGATAATAGGTATGAAAAACTACGGTTCAGGTTAAAATATTATTTTATTTTTCAACATAGTCTCCTAACAAGTCAATACATTTAGTCCATCTCTTTTCTAAACCTGAAATACCCTTAGAAAAAAAATCCTTGTCTTGACTCTCCCAAAATGCCTCTACGGCAACCATCACTTCACTGTTGTCGTGAAATTTCGTTCCTCTGAGATGTTCCTTGAGCCGAGGAAATAAATAGAAGTCGCTGGGGGCCAGGTCCGGAGAATACGGGGGGTGTTCAAGCAGTTCGAAGCCAACTTCTTGAATTGCAGCCATCGCAACTTCAGCCTTGTGTGCCGGCGCGTTGTCTTGATGAAAGAGAACTTTCGCTCGCAGTTTGCCTCGTCTTTTCTCCTTGATAGCTTCCCGTAATCTTCTTATTTGGGCCGCGTAGTAAGACCCTGTTATAGTGGCCCCCTTTTCCAGGTATTCAACCATAATTATTCCCTCGGCATCCCAGAAAACGGACGCCATAACCTTACCCGCAGAGCTTGCAACTTTGAATTTCTTCGGTGTTGGTGAGGATGGCCTCTTCCATGTCATGGACTGTTGTTTCGTCTCAGGATCAAAGTGGTGAATCCACGTTTCATCCATAGTCACAAAACGGGTCAAAAAATTTTCTTTATCAGCTTGGAATTTGTCAAGATTGACCCTTGAAATGTCCAATCGCTTCTTCTTTTGCTCGTCGGTTAACATTCTCGGTACCCAACGCGCGGAGACCTTTTTCATGTTCATTTCAGTAGTCAAGATCGATTGAATGCTGCCATATGAAATCCCTGTGATCTCAGCTAAATGTCGGATGGTCACTCTTCGATCAGCTAACACGAGATCTTGGACTTTTTGAACATTTTCTTCGGAACAAGACGTCGATGGGCGCCCTTCGCGATGTTCATCTTCTGTGGATGTTCTACCCATCCTAAACTCCTTACACCAGCGTGCAACTGTAGAATATGGAGGAGCATTGTCCCCCAGTGTCTCCGATAAGTCGGCATGAATGTCTTTGGTAGACATTTTTTTCAAGCAGAGGTACTTGATGACGCTTCTCACTTCGTGTTTCTCCATTTTCGTGTTATCTCTCCGGCTACTCGTACTCGAATGAGTGTAACTCCGTGAAATACCGTCCTATTTATATGATTTTTGGTCTGGCAAGTCGTGATGAACTAAGGAACTGATAACAATTTTTTTTATAATTTTGCTGTTTATAAAAATACCCGTTTATCATTACTTATTGATCACCCCTCGTAGACAAGTGGCAGTTACGTCAAATACTATGCATTTGCTTTCTGTTCTATCCGATTCGACTTGTACAAAGGGGAGAAGAAAAAAATATTCATCTGTTTTACATAATATATGCTTGTTTATAATTATTGTCTTTTATTCTATCTATATACATATCATATAATTATAGATTACTGATTGGTGGTGGTAAACCAAACTGGTGCTTATACAGTATTAGTTTGGAGGAATCACAAAACAGTCTTACATCTATTTCATTAACAATATGATACTAAAACCTATGCTATGAAAAATGTTTGGCGCATCGTTCGATGTTCCAATCTAGCAAGCACCTATCAAGCTTACTAATTGTAGGCTCCTGTACCGATTTAAATCTTCTCATAAAACATTTTGCGAAGCCCAACATACACGATTTATTGGTGGGATTTAATAATTGCTTATAATTGAAATGCAAGGGCCATTACGCATCTTACCTACCGCTACACTGCCCTGTCCGCTTTGTATCGCCGAAAGCATGAAACGTTTGTTTATAAAAAGTATTTATGCAAAGTGCAATTTTGACTGATGTTGATGGGAGTTTAATGCACTTTGAAGGTATTTATTCTGATACAAACCGATCATTTCCAGAATTGTATCTACAATTTTTCTAATTTCTTAAAGATTTTTATAATAGTGACCTCTCGGCGGCTAATCTTGTCGGAGACTAGTCCTTAGTGCGCAAACATGGGACGGCAAGCCTACCGTGGACTATGGACCCTTGCAAAAATTCATGAAATGTTTTGAAGGTTAACTTCAAAATATTATACGATTTAGACCCGTTGTCCATTATAGTAATAATATGTGTACAAATCGTGAAAATTTAAAAGAATTTACCTATATGTTTTGTTAGAAAATCTCAATATTCATTTTTGGCACGACCTAAATATTGAATTTGTGACCATGTGATCAGCAGTGAGCGACTGCTGATCATTACGACAACGAGACCAAAAAAATAGTAAATTTATTTGACAATATTTTTATCGCAACCACGATAATCATATTCCACACGACATTCTGCTCAATAAACAAAACCAAGAAATAGCTCACGGTAGAAATACCCAATTGAAACTTGTTTTATACACTTCTCATTATCAATAACTAGTACAGTGCTTAAAATATTTTAAAACAATGATCATCATGACCCAAATCGGTATAAGCCCACGCGTGCTACAGGTGCATTGTACAATTAAGATTAAGTTATCAACTTACGATTTATGCACCCAATAAAATACGAAGGTGATGGGTGAGCATGATTTTGTGAGGCCCAAGTAAACGGTGGCTACCGAGAAACTTATTAAAAAGTAACGTTACCCTACATGCTCAATCGTTGTACTTTATAATAACGATGTCATTACAGCTTGTCTTTTTCAGCTGCTAATATACATAATTTTAACTTGGACGTCTGTATGAATTCTAAAGATTGCTTTGATGACTTTATTGTGGACCTTTATATGTTTACCATATGCATGGGTGACCGAATAATGGTATTTCATGTGAGCGTCTACGTCTCCGTGCTTTGTAGGACACACTTAACCCAACTATTAACAATCGTAGAATCTCGGCAGAAGATATATCTGAATAACTTTGGCACTAACCACTCGGTAAAGTATAAAAAATGTAAAAAATAAATATGAATAAAAAGTTCCTTTTATATGATACAGGTACCGTGGGAAGTTATAATACGCCAAAAGCAACTATCATATTATTGTTTTAAAGGTAAGATTGATTGCGGAAGTGCCATATCTTTTGTCTTATTACTCTTGTTTGTCATTTCCGTTCAAATTAATTGAAAATTCATATTTATGGAATCAACTTAATATAAAATTAAGTTAAAGATTGATTCGATTATAATTATAAGATACGTGCAAATGATCGGATATCTGTTTTAAGAATAATTTAATTCGCAGTTAATAGTTCGCAAATTCATTAATCATGGCAATTTCCTTAACTAGGAAACGTATGGATAGAAAAAAATATTTGCAACAGTATAAGGGTGTTGCACAGAAATCGTTATAAACACATTTCGTTCGTGCGAAATGTGGGTGGAGTTGGGGGCGAGCAGTTTCTCATCGAATAATCAAGAATCGGAAATTCTTAATGAGATTAATGACATTTTAGTAGCTGTATTCTTTTAAAATAAAATGTGCCGCGTCTGAGCTGCCGCGTTCCTTAAATAATCAACATTTTCTTTTATACCATTGATGTAATCACTTCGCATCGGGTATTGCCATAAATAAGCTATGAATGATGATGAAATAAGATAGTTATAACTGTTATAAGTTACGTATCAAAAAGGTAAACAGATTTAAGTAATTTTGCTGCCGTACTAATTTATACTGCGACGCTCTTATATATTTTCAGCAGAACACTACGAGTACGAACATTATATTTTTTTAAACGCCAAAATAAAATTGCGTAACAACCTAGTTACGTTACTATGTTTTGGAAATATAAGCCACTTTAATTTAATTGTAGTAAAAATGATTGTTTTTGTCGTGACATGCCCTCGGTAGTGTAGTGAGCATATGGCGTTCAGATTAAATAAATAGTTTGATTTTAATCGATTCAATAAAGTAAATAATGCCAATTGTGATGAAAGCATAACATTTCTAGAGAGCATAACTCCTAAACTAACAAAATTCAATGCAGAATTAATCAAAATCGCTAATCAATCACTAATAACAGATCAATGACCCACTAAGACATGACTGGCTGCTCCTAATTGCTGGCAATATTAAAGCCTATATTCAGTTCTCGGTGCCTTTATCTCAATAATTAAAGCGTTATCTTCAAGTCAGAAACGCCGTCAGAACTTTATCGAACCGCGTCCACCCCAACGTTATCTTCATTACGACTCTGCACTGTAAGTTTAATTCACGTGTCCATTTATTTTAAAAGCTGCCGCGTACGTTTGTTAAACCAATAATTACTTTTATGGCTCGTGCAGTACAACGGGGTCGGGCCGGGCCGGATCGCTTCATATGTATAAAAAAAGGATATATTATATTCTTATTTCAAAATTTTGCATTGACCATTTTATAATATTCTTTAAAGTTTTTTATATCTATACTAATCTTACAACACTTGATTGTTTGGTTTAAACAATCAGATTTAGTTAATTAATTAACTGTTTTTGTATAAAGCACAAAATAAAGCCTATTAATTTGCTTTATAAAAAGGGTCATCATCATCTCAACCCATAAACGTCCCACTACTGGGCACAGGTCTCCTCCATACAATTGGAGGGATGTTAGCCTACTATACCACGCTGGCAAGACGGGTTGGTATAGGGTTTTGTTTCGAGTTTTCCCTCTCTAGCAGTGGATAAAAAGGGAAGTCACAGTTAAATTAAATATGGCCCTCCATAATTAGTAATTTTCACTGTGCTAAGCACTCCAAGAAGAGCACTAAAATAATGATTATATTTAGCGCCAGCGTCTCGTAGTGGACTGCACTGGGCTGATGATTATGATAAAAGGGGGCCATTGGTTATCATTAATACCTTTTGATAATGAAACATCATTAAAGTACTAACTAAAAATAATAACGGTGGAATTTCGACCACTTGAAAACAATTTTTTGCAGTACAATGTATTACGGCCCACTTCGCTCATGTACCCGAGTCTTTACGATTATACAGCTAAAGGTACTCATACTGTTATAAATCTACGCCAATCAAATGATGTCGAACTAGGGGGATAATTTTCTGGGTAACATATACCCGAGACTTGCTAGTGTAATTGTAGGTTTTGGTTACAGTAGTAGTTATAGAGCTATTGCGATAATTAAAGCTTTGTGGTCAGATTCCTCATTGAATTGTGTTAAATTATAGTGCTCTATTTTAATACATCTTTGACTTTAATGTAAACGTAATGCTAGTAGCAATGTTATGAGAAATATTAGAGAATAAACTACAATCTGTGTTTTTAGAGGATGATTTAAATTCTTTTAAATTTATGTATTTATATACTTTTGTGAGTACTCTGGAATATTACAATGATAGGTATTAACTGTTTTCAATTCGCTAAGTATTAATGATACTGTCAACAAAGGAGATAATTATCCAAGTTAGGTTTATTTGAAGATTTCTAAGAAATCATTACATACTTATTTTGAAATGAAATATGACGTCGATGCGGAGGAATATTATGACGTATTTTAAGCAGTCCCCTCCCTTATTTTGTTTTTTTTTCTACCATTACTTTTTTCTTTTTTAAAAGTGTTAATATAGTTTTTTTTTTCTAATATAGTTTTATTGTTTAGGTTAAATTACTTTAATTTAAATAGCTATTCTTGTAAATAGAGATGAATACACTAAATTCTCATGAAATATTATTTGGTTGTTGGGTACAGCTATATGTATAACAAGAATATGAAACTCTTTCATGAATAAAGAGTTCTTTACGCTGTGGTTATACTGTGTTGGTACAAAACCTTTTTTCATGTTTATTTAATAGTAATCTTATTTTTTTATTCTTTCTTTCAGGAGCTATTTCAAGAGTAATTAAAAGTATAAATGTTGTTTTTACTCATCGATACATTTTATTTATTTTATAAACCAAAACTCGATAACGAATGATATAAATGACTGTCTTTTTAACTGAACTTTTTTCTTTCTGTGTCGGCAGTCGGCAACACTTGATCTAGGCTCAGTAACAGTGACAGATTACTATCGCCTTCAAGCATTAACTAGTAGTACTCCAGTATAAACTGACGTGTTGGTTCAATCACCTATAGTATTATATACTCTTCCTACTTGCTTATCTGTCTTATTTTTTATATCATTATCCTCCTTTTTATTTTGTATCCTTTTCTGTATTTTTATATTTCTACAGAATTCGCCTCCTTGTGTATACAATACCATCTCTACAATGGGCTGTGTTCCGAGGAATTGTATGACATGATGCTCACGGCCACTTTTTATCAACGTACCTCTCGCCACCAGCAGGGAGTTCATCCTCACATCCTAGCACCTCAAACCTACCGTACGGTTTCAGAGAAATTTCCTACCACGTACGATTAGATCATGGAATGAGCTCCCCTGCCGAGGTTTTCCCGACAAACTATACCATAGGATTCTTCAAGACAGAAATTATAAGGTTATTAAAAGGTGGGCAATGCGCGACTAATACCCCTAGTGTTGCAAGCATCCATAAGCCACGGTAACTGCTTACCATCAGGCAGGCCTTAATTTTGTCATAAAAATATAATTATCCTGGCTTATCTCGGCCACGATCCCCTGTGGCTATGAAATGATTTGGATTTTCCAGCCCCGTTGGAATATTGGGATAAAAGTTATGAACATGCATATATAGAACTGTGAAATTTGTTTGACTTTTTAAGTTTTGCGTACACAAACATACAGAACCGATATTTTTAAATCTAAAAATGTTCACTAACTTTAAATATATCCACGTTGCATGATACCACAGAATAAATAATAATAATAATAAATAATAATAATAATAAATATTTATTGAGATAATAAGGAATTTTGATACAATATAGTTCTTAAATATAACTTAAGGTATATATAATTTTTTAGTGCCTGTACTAGGTAATAAAACCTGTACCACAGACGGTTACAGTGCATGTAGCTATTTATATTTACTCATAAATGAGTTTAGGTAAAATATAAATACTCACTAAAATTATTAAGAAACTAAACAAATAATTAGACTATATTTAACGTAACTTTACATGACTTATTTAAGTATAATTAACATATCTTCGGTTTGTTCATAGGACAAATTGTGTATATAATTAAATAAAAGTAACTTACAGGTATAATGATTAAGATGGAATATGGATAAGGCCTTATTTAATTTATTATAAAGAAAGGGACCTAGAAATGGGTAATATTTGTTTGTGAAAACAAATCTCGATTCTGAGACTGTGTTGCAGACAATATCTTTCCTTCTTTTGGTGTTAGTAATTTGTGGGTTGTACTTAAGGATTGAGTGCTGTTTGAGTATTGTAGACATGATAAAGATTTGGCGGACTGTTAATACTTTACAATGTTCATAAAGCTGGCGCGTTGGGAAACGGTAAGGGCGAAACGTAGATACTTTGAGAATAGCTCTCTGGACTTTTTCAATAGCCATAATTACAGTTTTTGGCGCACCTCCCCAGGAGGTGATACAATACTGTATAATAGACTGACACAGGGCTAGATAAACCTGTTTAATTAGTTTTTGGTCTGCAATATGACGTAGTGTTTTAAATACAAATATTAATTTTCGTAGACGTTTGACTAAGTAGGTAATATGGTCTTTAAATGAGAGAGTGTCATCGATAAAGACACCTAAGTATTTGATGCTGCTCGTATTTTTAATCTTAGGACAATTGCATGAATTTTGAACTAGTGCAGTACAGTTATGTGCAAATAAATTATTATTTAAGGAGGGTCTGTCTCGCTTACGCATGTTAAAGTTCAAAAAAATAGTCTTATCAGCATTAAGTGTTAGTAGGTTATGACTAAGCCAGTTAATTACAACATTAAAACCGTTTTGTGCATAATTCATTGCTTGTGTGCATGTGTTTGCAGAAAAGATGAGTGCAGTGTCATCAGCGTATGATATGATTTTGCCATGATCAATATTTAAGTTACAGAGATCATTAATGTAAACCAGGAAAAGGGTAGGGCCTAAAATACTTCCCTGGGGAATACCGTAAGCGGGGATTTTCGTATAAGAACTAATGACGTCGCCGATTTTTACACATTGATATCTGTCTTGCAAATAGTCCTTGAAAAAATTCAGTTGATTGCCTCTAATTCCCAAGGCCTCTAGTTTTGACAGAAGTATTGAAACGGAGACAGTATCAAACGCTTTGGCAAGATCAAGAAAAATTCCCGTGACTTGATTGCCCTTTCCGATTTCTTCAGTGACATAATCAGTTAGGCAGTGTACGGCATCCGCTGTAGAGAGTTTGGGTCTGAAACCAAATTGCATAGGGGAAAGAAAGGAATTGCTCAAAAGATACGACATTAGTCTTTTATTAACTATTTTTTCTAAAATTTTTGATATTGAGGGTAATAAAGAAATAGGTCTGTAGTTGGAAACATTATATTTATCCCCACCTTTGTGTATAGGAATGACAACGGCCTTTTTAAGATCTTTTGGGAAGATGCCATTACTGAGGCAGATTTAAAAAGCATGAGTCAATGGAGGAACAAGTATGTGCTTAAATATCTTCAAAATGTTATTACTGATGTTGTCACAGCCCACTGCAGAGTTGTTTTTCAGTCCCAAAATGATCCCTTCAACTTCCCTTTCGTCCACATCTAACATGACAAAGGATTTGTAATTATACAATTCTCGTGTGTTTAGTGGCGGAATATAGTTAGAAATACTGCTAGGAAAGCTTTGAATCTTTTCTGCATATTTCCTACCTATATTTGCAAAAAAGTTATTTGCGTTGTTAGCAGAAGAAAGCGGAGTGGAGTGTGAGTGCAATAGACTCGAATCTGAGTTATGCTGGTTAGACAGATAGGTAACATTCTTAACAACATTCCATAGCAGTTTACTGTTGTTTCCTGCTTGCTGAAGTTGTGATTTTTCATATTCAATTTTAAGTTTTTTCAAAAGGTTATTACAAAAATTTCTGTATCTTTTATAGGATAGTTGTAAAATAAGGTTATTAGGGTGCAGTTTAGATTTTTTATGCAGTTTATCTCTAAAACGAATACAGCGGATAAGCCCGGGGGAAATCCAAGGTTTTATATTATAATTTCTTCGGCTTAATTTAGTAATAGTAGTATTGCATAAGATTGCTTGTTGCACTTTATTAATAATGTATGACATAGAAGTATTAGCGTCAGCAGAATTATAAACTGGGTTAAAGTCAATA
Organism: Trisateles emortualis; assembly: GCA_947095525.1. Lineage (NCBI taxonomy): Eukaryota > Metazoa > Arthropoda > Insecta > Lepidoptera > Erebidae > Trisateles > Trisateles emortualis. Next base: position 6,251,136 of record OX352736.1, on the reverse strand, counting down.
TTGCATAATTCACGTTCGAGGCTATTCATATTTATTTTATGTTTTATTTTAGGTTGCATATAATACTTAGATAGCGATAAATTAATTGAAAGTAGGACGTAAGCGTTAAGGATGTAAATTTGGTTTTGTGCATGACATGATCCAAGCAAGAACCACTCTGATGTGTTGGCAAAGTATGGGAGGGTAAAAGTCCATGAGATGCACATATATTGAGATAATCTTGGGTGTAACCATTATTTTCAGAGTTTATGTTTATATTCAGATCTCCAGTAAGGATTATAGTTTCAAAAGCAGAAAGTGTTTGCAGTAAAATATTTAAATTTGTATTAAATTTGTCCAAGTTTCTAAAAGAGGGAGGTCTATAAATGGCAATGATTGCTATTTCGCAATTAATTTTGATGACTAAGCAATTAAACTCATCAGCAGCATCAGATTTTTTCGTATATATCACTACACCGTCGTTTTGGTTTAAGGATATAGAGCTATAATGACAAATATACCCAGGTAGAGTAGGGAGATTATTCTTACTATTAGCAAGCCAACATTCGGTAAGTATAATCACGTCACACTCAATATTTAGCCTTTGTAGAAAAACATTAAAGCCGTCTATGTTCTTGCTAATACTACGGATGTTTTGTGTTAGAACAGTAAAAAGGTTATTATAGTTGGAAATGTATTGTTTGCAATTTTCAGTATCGCATAGTTTCGACTCGTAAATAATTGTATTATCTATTTCAGAAATAAGTTCGTTGGCCATTAATTACAATTAATAAAAACTATAAACTTAATATCTAATTAGTGCTAAAAAATATAAAATAATAAACGACGCTCTTAGGCGTCCTCATAGTTTATGGAATTAATGTACCTTTTTTCTGCCATAATTTTTGCCGGACAGTCCTAATAATAGTACCCTAATTGTAAATAAAATTTAGATATATCATAATATATCTAAATTTTATTTACAATTAGGGTAGGTACAATAAAAAGGTTTTTATCTACCTATTTTTTTAACAAGAAGAAGATGCTCTCACTCTTTTTGACTCAAAACATGTTTCTCAGAGCTCTAATTTCTACTGCATTTATTTTGCTTTCGGGATTGAGTTGCCTCAAGGGTCACTAACAGAAGCTAATACTTTTTAATATCACCACTATAAAGTCGCATAATATCGTTTATATTGCAACATTATCTACTATTATCAAGTCGTATAAAACCGTACTAGCAAATTGAGTTTTTGATGAGTCGTCTACGATCGATTCTACAAAGTAAAGGGACGAAGCCTGTACAAACTATAATATTAATTAAACAGCTTTTCTATCAGCAAAAATAATCGTTTTACCTATCATTAATAACGAAGGCGGTAAGTAGATAATTGCTGATAATAACAAATTTGCAAGTTCAACAACCTGGTGTCTAACAATCAGCTGCAAAATTATGTATTTTATTGTGAGGCGAGTCTTAAAAATCGTTTATTTTTCTTTGGTTAAAGTAATTGTGTTTTTTTGTCTCTAGTCCTTCGAGAATGTCTTGTGTTGTGGAGACTAGTTTCCTTTGTACCGTACAATTAAACAATTTACTAATAAACAACAAAATAATGTAATAAAAACAAATATATATAAAGAGAGTTAAATGTACAATGAAATGAAAGTACATACTTTAATATAAAACAAATAGTAGTATTAAGATTAAATTCATCAGGACATCTTGATAATAGAATTACGTCTACGAGCAAATATGATACAGTCGTGGTCAACAGAACAATGGTTCAAGTAAAAGTGCAGTCAGTATTACTTAGAACTCTATCCCAGCAATATCAAATACGCTTTTCCAGAAATTATATTCGTCCTCATCAGCAGCGTACTCCACAGTCATGTCCTCGTTAATGATCACGTTTGCGGGATATGAAGAGCTGTACTGAGGCCATATTGACGGATTGGAAGTAGGCTTTCTGTAACACAAATTAAATGAATTAAGTTGATATTATTCTTAAAATTAATATAATAATAATATGAAAAAACAATATTTACCCATATTTTGCAAAATTTATGATTGATTGTGTAAACATTTTTATTATTTTGTATTCCACGCCATCTGTGTTAAGAGTCAAATTTAAAGATTTAGGGTCAAATACATAGCATAAGTCATCAAAGTGTGATGCGCCTACTATACCATATTTAACCCCTTGCTTGCCATAGAAATTCCGACTAGTGTGACTGGTAAATTTGAGTATGTACTTATTGCCAACTCTAGGCCATTTCTTATAAAACCTTTGTACATCATATACGACACTCGCATTGCTTGCATAATTAATAAATTCAGGCATGTTTTCCACGCTTACTTCTTTATCTCCAAAGTAGTGTTTAATAATCTTATCTGCTAATTTTAATATGATATCTCCCGTAGAATTGATTAAAATTTTAGTGGGAACAAATAATTCTGGATATCTTTTATATTGTTCTATATACATATCTGCATACTCTTGTACTAAAATCAAACCCTCCTGACTGTTATAACTAAACATGACATCAGCTTTGTTCACTTTTCCAGATTTCAATATTTCAAGAGGATCTTTAGTTATAAAGTTACCCTTCGGACATTCTTTTTCAACAACGGGTCCCGAAAATGGTTGAAGTTTAAACGGAACGAGTGTTTTCTCTTCGGATGCCAAAATAGCAGCAGTGGAAGTATTTGTATTTATTAGTTTTTCATAATGAATATTTTGATAAAAATCAAGTAATTCAGTAGAACTTTTCCCTTTATATCCCAAAGATTGTGCTTGAACAAGCGCTCTACGTTCAGGTTGATAGGAAGAAACGGAGTCAACAAAAAGTGAACCGCTTGTTGCTATAGCTCTGTGAAATAAGCCTTTGGACATAGGCGAAATTAAATGATAAGTAACAGAAGCTGCTCCAGAAGTTCCTCCTATAATAGTTACACAATTTGCATCACCTCCAAATTTATTAATATTAGCTTGTACCCATTTCAGTGCAGCCACTTGGTCTTTTAATGCAGCATTACCGGGTACTTCACAGTTACCTAGACAGAGTAAACCTAATGTATTTAATCTAAAGTTAAAAGTAACCACTACTGCCTGAGCAACAAGAAAGTCTGGGCCGTATAAATCGACATTTCCTGACCCAAACTTGAATGCACCGCCGTGGATTACAACAATAACAGGAAAAAGTTTGTCAGGTTTTGTATTAGGAGTGTACACGTTGAGAAACAGGCAGTCCTCACTACCAGGAATATAAAGATTGTTCTTAAACAGCAGTTGAGGACATGTGGATCCGTGCTCTGTAGCGTTTCTTTCTCCATCCCATGGCTCAGGATCTTGAGGCGCCTAGAACAAGATGTAATATTTAAATTAAAATTCTGACGTTCCCGCGTGCTATTTCATTCCCACATATTCGTTTTCTAAAAGATATCTACAATGTTATATATTATCTACCAGCGTGAAAATATTTTCCCTATCAAATTTAATGCTCCGTTGTATCCTTTCTTTGGCAAATATCTAGTTATTATATAGTAGAGTATATGAGTATACTCTACTATATAATAACTAGATATTTATATACTGAGGTATACATGCCTCAAAGCAAAAGCTTTGAGGCATGTATACTGAGTACACTCTTAAGTTTTATACCCCAGAAATACAATGATGCTATCTTGCAATTATTATTCATCCATCTGTATTGGACAAAGTGTGTAGCCTAAACCGCAATAAACTTTCATGGTTAAAAAGAGGAGCCCTTTGACCAGCAAAAGGATATACATATATTATTATTAAATTAGAAGTGAATGGGAAAAGACTGAAAAGATTATTTACTTTCTTAACAAAGGTATCTGGCATAGTTTTGACTGCAACGCTTGGTTACGACGCATAAATACGCTTTGGTTACAGAAATGAATAACAATAAATTTTACCTTGAATCGTAGTTTTCCCACAGGAGGTTTGGCGTATGGTATGCCCTTGAAGCTGTTGTACTCTACGCCAGTCACAGTCTTCACCCTTGCACCTAACAACTTGCCTTGTTTCACTTGTACTGAAACATGGTTGGATGAAATACTACGTAGAGCCCTATGAAAAAATATTACGATTTATTTTTCACAATACTTTAGTTTAATTTTCGTATCACACTTCCTTATTATTATAATAACCAAAAAATAAATTACAATAAACATTATCCTTGAGTTAAGTTCAGCTTTTTACATAACAATATTTATATGTTTGATATCTGATTGTATATTTCTTTTGTGTTCATCAAAGGATTCTGAATCCTGTATTATTATCCTTTATTTACCTTATGGTAAATATTTATTATTTACTAGCTTAACCCGGCCACACTTTACTTTGGCTCACTCTGATATACTTGGATTTACCTGTTCCCATTGCTACTCATCAAACTTATGGATTTCATTTCATTTTTATTTACTCGGAACTCCAATAATTTTTTAAATTAAGGTAGCCCGTATTATACCCTATAACATCAGCTATCTGCCTGTGAAAATCCATCCGATTCCGTTAAAATCCGTCCAGCCGCCGCACCGCGGAGATTAGCGGCAATAAACAGACAGATAAAAATTGTAAAAAATGCATTTTTTTTAACACGGCGGCGCCAAAACGATAATTACGGCGTGAAAATAATTCTACACTTGACATCTCTTTTAATTTTTTTAACTTTATGGAGAGAATTTTTGGTAGGTTTACCCATGAAATCAGCTAATCTTTCACGCTATTGACAAAATAAATTTGTACATGTAATCTTCGGACCTGTAAATGCTCGCCTAACATTTCAATGGAAGGTTTCCTGAATGACATTTCTGCTAAAATACTGTCATTTATGGTGACTAAACACCAAATACTAAATAAACAGATAAAAGTTAGTCACAAAAATATCATGCCAGTGATGACGTTGGGTCATATTGACCCGTTTTAACTTAATGCATGTATTTCTCCCAAAACAGGCAGCGTTACACTTAAGTACATACCAACATTTCATGGACAGGGGGACTATATCTTTAGCTACAAAAACGTTCAAAATACACGATCGATTTATAATTAAAATATTTAGGTCCGTTTATAATCGCCTCGGGTCAATATAACCCGGCGTCAATGCTAACGTGTAGAGGAATATACGTTTAGTTTCTTCACATTATCAATAATGTTTCGTTTTTTTAAAGTTGGCTTTACTTTTTTTCTATAAAAGAACATTTAAGTAAGAACACAATATAAAAATATGATTACTTACGTGAAGATGCATAATAATATAATTATGTTAAAGAGCGTCATTTTTCTTGGTTATTAGTAGTTATAGGCGGCTGCAACGTGTGAGAACTGAATATATATGCGACGAAAATATTATTAATTACTTGTTGTTAATGAAAAAAGTATCAAATAAACGTATTCCTTCTGTTAATTAAAACAATACAAATTAATGAAGGGCACCGAATACATTTTTGTTATCTTCTGAGGGTTCCGTATAACTCGTAGTTTTTAATTAATTTAATAGCAACCCTATACGTCCTACTGGTAGGCACGGGTCTCCTCTCCTCTATCAAGAGAGAGAGAGAGCCTTAATTCACACCCTGGCCTTGTCTTGTCTTTAGAATTTCTTCTAAGACATGTGGGTTTCCTCATAATGTTTTCCTTCACCGTTAGCAGATGGCGAATCATTTGATTAGTATGTATAAACTCTACAAAGTGAAATTCACATTGGTACTGCCACCCGGGATCAAACTTGCACCTCTTGCGTGCTTACCTCGTAGTTTATTTTATTAGAATTGTTAAGCTGTTTACTTTGATTTTTATTAGCTTTTTAAGCGTAACACATATAACAGTATATTTATAACATTATATAAAATATAAATATTGAAAAAAAAATCTGGTGCTACTATATTTTGCTATATACGTAGTAATTCTAAAATGTGGTCAAATAATTAATTTGAAGTGAGTTTTTCATTATTCATTATTCTCATAATGATAGGTAGGCTGAAAAGTAGTGGAAAGGTAAGCTGAAAAGTATGTATCAATTAAGCCGCGGTGCGCAGTGTTTGATAAAATGTCTATAACCTGTTCGTTATAACGTTCCGGTTTTCCTTTCGATAAATGGAGTAATGAAAAAAATATGTTAATATTGTTTTTTACAATGCAGTTTTAATGTGTGCCACTTTCGTCACGTGTCATTTAAACTGTATTTTGTTTAAATATTAGGAAAAAAATATTGTATAATTATTAACAACAAAATTGTATGAACTTTGTAAAGTTTACCATAGTATAAGGAATACAAAATACCTATGATTTTTAATAGGAATGTCTTTAAAATACTTTACTTAACTTTTTAACTTTTATTAAATTTTTAATGTTTCAATCTTATAATTTAACTCACTATAATTATAACAAAAAAAATATAAATACTCTTTTATCTATACCTACAGATCGATAAAACATAAAATGTTCTCTCGCTACTGTTTTGAACGTGTGCACATACTCAGCCCACTCTTAATTGCTTGTCAACAAATTCTTGAATGAACAGCGGACAGCTCCACTGGACACACAGGATTCCTCTTTTTACCCACCCGAAATACTCGATAAACAAGTCATCAACACTGGAACCTTTTCGAAACAACACAATTCGCGAAAATATTGGTTAAAGTTCTGTTTCTACACATTCATTACTGCGACAAAGTTTCAACTCTATTAACGTAATAACGTTATACTTTCGTATCAATTATATTTTAATACATTCTACACTCAAACCTGTATGTTCTGAGCATCACACGGTGCATCGACCTCATTCCATCGAACTATTTTTTCGTATTCTTCCGCATTCATTCATTGCAAAACAAGAGTCATGTTAACATTTGTGATAATTAATTATCTACTGCCAAAAATATCTTCACTAACTGAGACTCTTCATTTACAACAACTATTTTAAATACGAGTACTTCATGAGACAAAAAGAAACTATCAGATTGCAAGAGACCGCAATCCACAGTTTCACTAGTTCTTAATTAAACATCGGCTGGAATACTGACTACGCTTATTAAGAAATAAATGAAATACACGCCTTATTCAAAACGAATGGAAAAATAAGAATATACAGATTAATCCAATGTTTATTGCAAAACCAGAATTCTGTTGGATTCAAACGGGAGTGGGTACCGATTAATTTATGAAATGTGAGATGAATAAAGTTTATTTTAAGAGGCTGTGATAGGCATGAGGCTCGATGTTTATTTTTATTTAGGAATAATCGTCACTCGCAGGCGGTGAAACCAGTCGGTGAGCGCGGGCATGCCACGCGCTGCATCACTTGTTCGTGAAGTCGTAGGTGCTCGGCGCGGCGGCGGGGGTCGTCGCGACTCGCGACGTGACACGCGACGTGTGTTTCACATTACATATGTATATCTATCTAGTCTCTATAGTCAAAGTAAAGGTCAAAGTCAAACTCATTTATTCATTTAGATCAAATACATGATACTTATGAACGTCATAAAAACAAATGCCAGCATACTTTTTATATAAATCGAAAGTTATCTATTATTATCACATGTATCCAAACCTGCTTAATATATGTACATATAAAGTTAAAAATGATTACATTATACACCTGGTTTCTGAAAGACTCAACAAAGTATAGTTTAACTAACGCACCAACAACTATATTTTAATTTACAAACTCAAAATAACAATTTAAATCACTATCCTGTGAACTAAATTTTTATACAAAGCCAAATTAACAACCCAAAGGAAAAAAATCGTTACTTTTTGAGTCCAGCCTTTCAACAAAAAAATTATAACCCAGTGGTTATAATTTTTTAGGCACATAATGTTCATTATTTTACGTAAAAGTTTATTTATTATGATTAGGTAAATTAATAGTTTTAATAAATTAAAAAAAAATCTTCATCTATCACATTTAGCCCATTTAGCATCCAACATAAATAATAGAAGCTCCAACACTGCATCTCAACTTCAAATCTAAAAAAACAATTAAAATTTCAAAGACCAATTTTGGTATTGGACTTTTTTGTTCGCCGCCGATGCAATTTTACGGTAGTTTTTATTGGCATAGACGTAAATAGACGGAGGAGAGACTAAGAGACTGCACTAGATGGAATCCACTCGGTCGACCTTCGATTATTCGATCGTCATTGCAGTTGGCACAATAACCACCAGCCGATAACCACCGCGTCCAATTAAGTTCGGTAGCGCCTCTTAAAGGTACACAAGACAAGTTTTTGTCACAGCCCATGCGCTCCACAGACCCTTAATTGGCGGATACTCGTCATTAGGTATGTGCAATGTAACTTTGCGGTTAGAATTACTTTTTGCATTTTAATTCGTAATATATTTGTTTATCTATTTATTTAGGATTCCGTTTTAAAATATAAAACCCGTTTGCATTTTTTTATTAACAAGGTATGATCGACGTGGTTTACGCCGATATACAGCCGATACAACAGTTCTCGTTTTCCGGGTCGCGTCAAAAATGAATATTAGATTTTTCGGCCAATATACAAGTACAAGTATGTTCTAAATTTTAAATTGGTGGTAAATACCTTCGTGGATAGGAAAGTAGATAAAACCGTTGGTCTTACGTTAGATCTCTCTCGGGTCGTGTAGCATTGGCGACCAATTTGACTATGAAACTGAAGCAATGAAGGAATAAAAAGTGCACCTGTATTTGTGCACTATAATATCTCCTGCGCACATAGCTAGTCTCCGTTGAGATTAACCGCTTTGGCCGAAATTCTGTTAGAAACACATTATAAAAAAAACAAAGGATATTGATAATGTATGTTGAATAATAATGATTTTGCATGTATTGTGATCATGATCACAATAACAGTTCTGTGATCGATTCCGAAGCCAATCCAATTACATTTCTTGTCACTGAGTTATTATTTACAATCATGTTGTGTGTATTTATCACGAGATAAGGATAAAATATTGCCTTTACAATCTAATATACATCTGCGGGAATGTAATTACGTAGATTAACTGCACAGTTTTGAGCAAAAAATCACGTTATTCTTATACGACATTGTGTTAATTAAACAACTGCCTCGGTGGTCTAGTGGTCGCTAAGTATAACTGCTGATTATGAGGTACCGAGTTCGATTCCCAGCTCAGATTAATTGGCGATGATTACCCCTCCATGCTTCGAAAACGCGTAATAGTCGTTGGTCTTACGCCTGATCTCTCCTTGGTGATGTCGGATTGCCGACCAATCGGACTATGAGACTGAGGGAACAAAAGTACACGTTTGCACACACACTTGTGCACCATAATATTTTCTGCGCAAATTATAATTAACTGCCGTGGCCGAAATTTGGTTAGTAGGGCATTGCTTAAACATATAGGTACAAAGGTGATGTATGACTAAGTAACTAAATAAATGAATACACACTTGAAATTTTTGGTACATGGATTCTAAACAGGAATCAATAATGTAAGATCACTCTAAATAAAAGTTTTTTTTTAATGTTCTTTTAAAAGTTATCTTATACTTCGTAGAAGGTTCTAAAGAATAAGAAATTTGCGTAGAAACTAATTTGAGTTTTATTAGAAAATAGTTTGCCCCTTATGAAGTTGAGGCGGGGTTTTAGTTATAGATAAGTTTCACCCATAGACAATAAATAGTTCCAAAATAAGGCTTAGACGATTTAGAAGCGGTGGTGGCTGAGTGGAAATGTAACCGACTAACTGCAGGCAAGAAGTGCGAGTTCGATCTTGGGTGGCAGTACCAATGTAAATTTCACATTGTGGAGTTTATATGTACTAATCAAATGATTCGCCATCTGCTAACGGTGAAGGAAACCATCATGGAGAAAACCAGATGTCTTAGAAGAAATTTTAAAGACATGTCTGATTCACCAACCTGCACTAGGCCAGCATGTGTGAATTAAGGCCTAAACCCTCTTTCTCTCTCTCTTGATAGAGGAGAGGAGACCCGTGCCCAGCAGTGGGACATAAACCTATGGGTTGCTATTATTAACATATAAACTTATTAATGGTGCTTAAATAGATCCAAACTTCTGCCAAAGATAGTATACACCAAATTATAAAAAATGAACTACTTATTTTTCTTATGTTAAAAATGTGTCTATCAATTAATCTATAGGGGTTTTCTAGTCACTGTGTATGATTGATAAGATATTAATGGCAGGCGTTTTGTTATAGGTTTTATTTAGTAATATTAAAAATATATATATCTTGATAAATATGTCCTGAGTAGTAAATTGAAACGGGCTAATTGATTGGCTTAATATAGCGTTAAAATAAATTCGAATAAAACACAAAGTGTTTTTAAAACATTAATTTTGCTTTTACAGTCCACTTTAATGTTTGCCCGGGGTTTCGCCCGCGTTGATGTCGTTTCGTCGTGAAATGTTTATTTCTACCCTTTGAACTAATTGCAATCGGATTAATTGTTTAAAAACGGGTAGTAGACAAACCTACAAACTTTTTTTTTTTTTTTTTTTTTTATACTTCTTGGGTGGCAAACAAGCATACGGCCCGCCTGATGTTAAGCAGTATCCGTAGCCTATAGACGCTTGCATTACCAGAGGTATCACTTGCGTGTTGCCAACCCATTTTTTTACACCAGTGCTTTAAGATGGAAGTAACCCTGGGATAGGAATACGTTTATTTCAAAACGCATTCCTAAATGAGCGCTGGAGACCTGTACTCACACACAGGAACACAACTACACCGCTGTGTGTAGTCATTTGGCTGTGGTCTTCTGTAAGGTGGAGGTTCTTCCCCAGTCGGGCTTGCTCGCTAGTATGGTGCCCTACCTCTCTTAGTATGGTGCCCTACCTCTCTTACTTACAAAACTTTTTACAATAATAACCAATTTTTATTTTATTTTATTTTTCCACGATATATTTAAATTCTTTTCTAAAGGCTCAGACACGGAGAGCGTAGCTCCAGGCCATTTCACAGAAAGCAAACTGGAACGCATGCGTTTGTCGCAACCATGAGCATTAGCCTATAATGGATATGATCAAAAACCTGCTGCGGTTACATATTATGTCCATAGCTCCCGAACTGGTCCCAATATCGCTTATTATGTATCGCCTTTGTGTTAATCATATCTTTCGCTCAGTATGGCAACCGTGGCGGCTACCGGTCGGTGGTCTATTAATAAAGGGCAGGCTTCGTACGGACGGAATGCTTACAACCTGCTATTGAACTCTAGTGGTTGAAGGATTTGTCTTTTTAATCGCACTACCTCTCTACTGCCCGAGGCCATTATTAGGGTTAATTGGAATTATTACAGGGGTTTTTTTATAGAAGCTAGAAGTTTTAGCAGATAGCAGTGATGTTTCGAGATAGCTTTGAATGCTTTTAGTGTAATGTATGGTTAGAGCGCATGTTATGGAAATTTTAATAGAGGGAGAAGCCATGTTGTGTACGATTTCTTTTACTTTATTTTTGTGCAAAATAAACTATTATTTATCTTGACTAGATTGGTCCTGTGGCATCAGCTTGAGCCTATGTTAGCGGCTGGTCGTGAGGTCCAGGATTTGATTCCCGGTGGGAGAAAGTGTGTTGGTGGAAGTCCATTCCCAATTGAACTTATTTGCGTATAATAACAAGCTATATATGTCCCACTGCTGGGCACAGGTCTCCTCTTTTCTATCAACAGAAAGAAAGAGAGGGTTTAGGTCTTAGTTCATAAGAAGAATTGTTACTAATATAATGGATTTTTAATTGTCCGAATAAAAACTATTATTATTATTATTATTAATTCACTCTTTTTCTTCCTTCACCTTTAGCAGTTGGTAAATCATTTGATTAGTACATATTATAAATTTCACAAAGTTAAATTCACAGTGGTACTGCTCGGGATTGAAGTGCAAGTCGATGACTTTCCCATTCGGCCACCATCGCTTTTGATTGCGCTCTAACTAACTTTAAAATCTCAAAATTTGCCGTGCAAAACTGAACAAATAGGTATTTCAATACTGCTGTGTTTTTGCTTCTCTAGGAGGCAAAAATATGTAAGTAGAATTATCGAATGTCATCACGTAGGTATACTCGTTAACTACTAAATTACACATAATGGATGAGCTCAATAATATTTTTTCTGTTGAATATTTTTCGCTTATTACTACAACTGTTTTGCTCGTATGAATATTCGTTGTATCGTGTGATTTGCATGATTGTTGTTAATTAAGTGTAAGGACCGTGACGGTGGACGTCGTATGAGGTTGATACAGTATTTATCGACAAATTGCCGGCTTGTCCCAGGACACGGTACAATTACGTTCAGTTTTATGTAGTCTTGATGTCGCCAATCGAATTTTGTTGAAATGCCAGTGTTTCTGTGGAAATAAATATTAGGTTTATTGGCACTCTCGATAGAATATGAATTATTAATGAATAACTGTGTAAAATATTCTATTATTAAGATAATATATGAAAATTAAAATTACTTATTGTTCATATATAAACTATTTTTATTAAAGAAATTTTAATATTCAAGGGTTTGCTGTTAGAGAACTCTAGCTTTGACTTAAGCTCGCCTTTGTACTTAATAATATTATATACTAGCTTCCGCCCGCGGCTCCATCACGCATACAATTCCTCGGGTACAGAGTTTTTCCGTGATAAAAAGTAGCCGATGTGTTATTCCAGACTATAATCTATCTCTATACCAAATTTAATCCAGATCCGTTCAGTAGTTTTTGCGTGAAAGAGTATCAAACATACATTCTTACAAACTGTCGCGGTTTATAATATTAGTAGGATTCGTTATCTACCCTGCATTAAATTTTGTGAATAATAAAGAATTGAATAAATTAAACCAAAATACTAAATGATTACACAATAACAGATTGAAATCAGTGCCCAGCCAAAAATCGATACATAAACAAAGGAATTATGCCTGGGCATACTTAGCAGCCTCTATCTTTTTCAAATTTGGTAAAAACACATTATTTCTTGTACAATCATCAACTATCAAAATTCAATTCAAACAGAGTCGATTGTCTTACGACTACTAACAAATTCATTAATTTCACATCCGAACGGATTACAATTAAGCACGGTACATTAGAACAAATGTATGCAGCTTCAGGCGACGGCAAGCGGCGACGGGGCGTAACACGTAATCTATTATATCTACGAATACACTCTTTGTCATTAACACAATATAAATATTTATTTATCGACGGCCAATCTATAGTGAAACAGAAGCGAGGGAGTAAGGGAGCCTTCACATTTACTTTGAGTCGGTCTTGTTCGTCTTTTGATATAGCCCTTGAATGGATTGATTGGGTAAAATAATTCAGTTGGTATGGAGTAGAACTTGTTGTACATAGACACAGACTGTTGGTCTAGTGGTTAATGACTGACTGCTAAGCCGGAGGTCGTGGGTTCCATCTCCACACAGGATTTCATCATTTTTTATCCACCAACCGCTAAACTGGCTCGCCAGAAGAGATCAGAAGTATTTGGAAATTATACCTCAGATCGTTGCTAAATATTGCAAGCGTCAAAAGACTACGGTTTACCAACAAGCCGGCCGTATACTTTTCTACTACAATAAAATGAATCTCAACTTAAAAGCAACAAGTGTACATTGTACATTCTCCTTTAACAAAACAGAAACACAGAATTCGACACTTCATTAAGTCTGCTGCGGCGCCCGCGGCTTGCCCAATAGAGCCACTAAAACAAACATCTCTATTAATTCACCTCTACCAATATGAAACAACTTCCAAATTATACTACTACCGATATCAATCATCCAATGTGTCTATATCGATAATCGATATATATTTGAATATTCAAATCGGGAACTACCCGGTATGTTTCTATTAACAACTTAATTTAAATGAATTATTATGTGATATTTGGATACGAAGTTATTAAGGTTTAAAATGGGAATTTAAATTGTGATCTCGAGTAAGCGCCACTTGACCTATTCGTAGACCAATTTTATAAAAGGAAGCAATCCAAAATGCCTTGTCTATCAAAAGAGCTGAGGCCGTTTAGTTTTAGTCTTGATTGGTGGATCAGAGATTTTTTTCTAAGACATTACTAGGTTTCCTTTTGATGTTTTCTTTCATTGTTAGTACATGGGAATTCATTTGATTGACACGTATACATTCCACAAATTAAAATGAAGATTCAAACTCATAACCTCTATTGAATATGGTTTCATATAAAACGTAGTACTACACTAAACTTACTCTTTAAATATGTAAAAATAAAATGCCAATGCGGTTCTTAATTTAGTGCTTATGGCACATACTTAAGTTTAAAAATATTACATTTTGCAATAATATAAAACCACGCCGCCAGTAAAAATCAATGATATTTTATGATCTACTTAGCACAAATCCGATTGTTGAAAGTTCAAAGTCGGTACTTATCCACACAAGAGAGATATAATATATTGCGAAAAGGATAATATCACCATTAAAATGTGTTTAGTGTCAGTTCTTATTCGAATAAGCATGACCGATATATTTTCTATTACTTTTGATAATAAATTTATAAGAGATTTTTGGGTAATCTCTACTTAACTTGTAAGTATGGTCATTTAAATATTCCACATTACAAATAATACGTTATTTTTTACATAACAATAAAATATTTACATACAAAAGAAACGTTGCCGCCGTATGATAAACGCATCATAAGAGGCCCGAAGGCATCTCGTTCACCCGATATCTGTTCGGAACAAATCACTGTTTTATCGTTACTCCCATCGTAAAAAATATTGATATCAACATAAAAAAGTGGTTCAAAAACAATAGAATGGATGGATTGAAAGGATTCCTTCGTCAGATAACAAGTCGGTTAGAACAAAAAAAGATGCGTATTAATAATAGCTTTATATTGACCTGAACTCAAGTGCTGGTCATTCATTTTGGATAATGGTGTCATTTTAAACCCTATCGTTGAAACATAGTTGCGGCCCTTTTTTACTTTATAAAAGATTGGAAACTTATAACTATAATCTTATCTATAGTCTTCAAAGTAGTTATCAATTCCATACTGGTGATATAATACAAAAACCGAAGATAGTAATTGCATTGAATAAATTTATTGGCCTATTGCAGCATTTACAGGACACAAATCACACACAATTTTCAAACTACCTTGATGACAAAGAAGTACGGTCCGCCTGCGCCTGATAGTAAGCAATTACCATAGCCTATGCACTTTTGAGATACCAAGAGCATTACTAGCACATTGTCGACCCTAAATTCTGTAATACCAGAGTTTTATGTTCTGAGAAAATATTTTTTTTTAATTTTAAAACAGTACCCTTAATTGAGTACTATCGCAAACAAGACAGAAACAAATTTATTGGAACTGTTATCGTTTCAATTCAAATTCGAATTTTAAAATTCTTGTACGGAAGTTAAATTTCATTACGATATTAAACATAGCCACAGAATACTTAATAGTACAGTAGCAATATGTATTAGAATGACAATGGGCTGAACATTTCTGCACAATGATCAAAGGCCGTAGCCGAAACGAACAAGTACTGGAGTGGAGACCACAGCTGATGACCTAGCTAAGGTTGATAGGTTTGACTAAATACGAAAAGTAGAGGACGTGGTATTGTGCCGCGTATTAGAAAAGGCGTATATCCAACAAAAGACTGAAACAACCTGTCTGATTGATGTGCAATTATTCAAAGGTTTTTACAGGACTGGCAACGTCCGAATCTTTGAAAACCTGGTGATGCACACGTCCATGAGGCTATGGTAACTGCTTGCCATCAAGCGGGTCGTACACCTGTTTGCTTCTTTAATAATATAAAAAGTAGGTATGTTGGTACATTGTTTACGACTGTACAATAACTTACTTATAAAAACATTTTTCTGTGAAACATAACAAAAATGACAAAACTCTACACCAATACAAAAACAATAACAACATAATTAGGTACGAAACATTTCTGATTAGACAAAACATTATATAAATTAAGAACAGAATCAGACTTGATGTCCATATTTTACGGTAATTATATTTTTTCCCAAAAAACAAACCAACTATACATGAATCGCCATTATTTATGCCTGACCTGCCTTAATTTAGGAAATGTTAATCGTTTAAACACGCGCTAAATTATTAGTTATTTATACCTTTATTATAAATACAAAAGCCATTTTGTAATCTAATAACTAATTTGCTTGATTGGATTAAGACGTCAAAGCGCGCTCTCCATTTTACGGTCAGCACAAAAGATCGTGTTACTATCAATAATCGTGTAATCGATATTCTGTCGATATAAAAACGAAATTATAAAAAATAATGATGTCTTGACAAATAATTTTATTAGTGACATAAAAATATGTTCTCATGGATTACCAATTAAGTAAGTAATAAAATAGGCAAGTAAAACTTAATTGCTTGAAAATAAATTTAATAGTGTACTCAATATCTTTTTAAAAGTCATAATAGTTATAATTGACTTTATAAATTTAATATTTGTAAACTGACAAAAAGAGTTTTTTAGCAGAGCGTGGTTTCGATCCACGGACCTCTGGGTTATGGGCCCAGCACGCTTCCACTGCGCCACTCTGCTTACATTAAAACTTTTTGAAATTAGGCTCTCCTATGAGCAATAGGAGTAGACAAAGCAATATGATGTGAATACCCAAATAAAACGCAGCATGGAAATACCACAGTACATAGCTGAAATTGGCAACCGTCTATAACATCGCATAGAAAACTTCATTATTTTTGCGTTATTTAATATAATGTCTTATTCATTGTTTTTCTGTTTTTTACATATATATAAATAAATGATTTCTTTCACATAGAAAAATGTTATAAGTATTTTAACGAAAATTCATCAGAAAATTCATGAGAATAATTTCCAAACACATATCACGCTAAACACAGATAGCCCTGGTATAGATTTAATTTAAAATAATTTTAGTTAATTTACAAACTGTACAACAAAATATTTAATGAAATTCCATTAATAATTATTGTGTCAAAAATTATAATTATATTTATTTTAGAACAAAATGTTTTCCTTGAACGATGAGACAATCATAGCAATGAACAATTCGTATGCAGCCGATGACATTATATCTGCAATAAGTATTGAAATATTGTTCATTATAACTCGTTAGATATTTAAATTCGCGAATAGTCAATGGCTTAATTAGTAAAACTCTCCATTCATGTTTCATCGCAGAATTAGTTTGGGACTAACGTCATTGGCATTTAATATAATTTACGTATAGCTAGGAAATTATAAATTAGGACAATAATATTCCAAGATACACGATATTTTGCTTTTAAATTACCTATCTAAAATCTAATTACCTGTTTTGTGTTTTAGTGACATCTATTATAGTTTTTTTATTCGATAATTACAGAAAAAGTTTTAAAGATGTCACGATTATGTTCACAACATGTTTAGTTTTGAAAACAATCTTTTATTTCGGCAAATCCTCTAGTTAAAAGAACGTTATCGCGAAACCAGAGGCTTATCAGCATTTCCCTTGTTCTGCGGCAGCAATAAATTGTTTAAATATACCATAATTCTTTGCTCCTTAAGATCAAGTTTCGATAAGTGTTTATTAGAACACGGGTGGTAGAAACTTGTGCGATATCGACACAAAAACAGGTGAATAACAAAAAATTGCCGACATTTTTTTTCCATTTGGCAAATCTTAAAAAGTTTACCAAAAATGTTCGAGCTTGTTCAGTCCTTATCTCTGTTTGTTTAGTAAATAATGAACGGTCGCGAAGCTGTTAACAAGTTATGAATTTGTTCTTGTTTCGACAGATTAGTTAAGGGGTAAATATTAAAATGTCTTAAAACTCTTAATTGAAGAAGCCCGTAAGTGTCATCGTAATAACAGGATTGGAGTATAGCGGAGTCTCCAGCGTTATCTCATGCCACCCATTTCATAACATAATTGCTATATTAAAATGTGAAGTGGTCCGATATTGTTGGTATTTGCATAAAGGATTGGCGGTTGGGCATTGCTATGTGTGTGGCAGGCTTCTGTCTCCGCTATATGTCAGCATTCAACTAAATGGAGGTTTCAGGAACACTCGTTAAGAGCCTCGAGCAATGAGTATTTCAACGCAACGTGTAAACACAAGCGGTTGTTAAAGTCGGCATTTATTATTCGTGCTGTCAGATTCGTTGTTTCGAAAAAATACATTAAACTAAGACGATAGTGATATTTAAATTGTGATATTAAAAATTCTTTTGTAACCTTTTCTACTTACTTTTATTCTATACTTGTCAAACTTAATATAGATAGATACTATATGCAATTGAAATAAAGTTGCCAGTAAGATACCGAGTCACTTTCGAATAAATGACATAATAAAGATGTGAATGAATTACGATATCGATATCCAGTGCAGTAAATTAACGATGCAGATCGACGCATCCCAAAGATATTTATGAGATAAATTTGTCTCCCGCTTGCGTAGTGTCTCATTACTGCTGCCGACAAAGCTCCGCCCGACCAACATTTGTCACGCGAACAGTTGCAAATAGCGAAATTCTTTATAATTTATAATTACAAACTCATGATTTTTAATGGCTAATTAGGGAGGTGACTTGTTTTGCGCGTAAAAGGAATAACGAGCGAGAAAATTACATGAGATGTGACAATAAATCAGAGGTAGAAAAAATTGCAAATTTCGAGTTTTTCGATAACGACATCGATGTTTCTGAGTACCAGCAAAGTGGTGTGAGGAATTCGCTTATTAAGTGCTTCTGAGATGTCTATCAAGTTTGATGCGTTGAGCGATGCGGCTGATGTACGTCTGCGCAGGCCCAAGCGTCGCAAATCGGCACGCGTTGTTTTACATTCAGGGCCCCAATTCTGCTAATTTACGGATGGATCGATTGAATCTCAATTGAATCTAAGTAGCATTTTTGGTATTCTGCTAATAAATTAAAGACCAATAGTTGGAAAACCATTGGTCTTAAATTATTAGCAATTTTGGTATTACATTATTGGTATTCTGATTAATAATTTAAGACCAATGGTTTTCCAAATATTGGTCTTAGATTTATTAGCAGAATACCAAAAATGCTACTGAGATTCAATTGAGATTCAATAAGGCCATCCGTAAATTAGCAGAATTGGGGCCCAGGTCTGTGCGCAGACGCAGGCGCAGGCGCGGCGCTCCAACGCCAACTGCCAATAGCTCGTATTCACTTCCGTACAGACACTTATTAAGTCCTTAAAATTGATATTTATGTATTTTTTATACATTATTGTAAATTATTATACCTAGTTGTTCAAAAATATTATTATAAATATAGGTTAGGTTAATATAATAAATTAGGAAATCTATTTATAGATACTGACTACAGTACTGAATGTTTCGTACAAAAATAAAATATAATTTCCTTCAGCTCGCACATGCACTGTACCTACTCTATTATTTATACTATTTAATGTAGTTATTTTTTCATTTATTTTTCCGGGAAAAGGTAACATTTGTTCTGCCTTTAGACCATACTTATACCATACCAGACCATACGTACCGGTAAACAAATCCTCGTTCAACAGGGAATTGTAAAATCTACAAGACAGTACGTCTTCTAAAGATATCACCATCGGCCCACAATGGGATCGAAAAACTATTACCGCCTAACGTATGAATGTACGCATGCGTTCTCAACAGTATATTGGGGCCACTTAATGTGGATTCCCAAAGGAGTCTCCAGTAAATAAGGTTGGTTTACGAGTACCTTGCTGCAGAGGCGGTATGCCATTGTAACAGCCTTCGACGGACGCACTTTATTGGCTAATTTTATTCAATTAAATTGTTCTCGTTGCGCGCCAACACCCGTGCCGGGTTCATTTTAACGCCTCGGAAATTATTGCAATAGATAACATAATACACGGCGTGCGTTCGCCAGTAAGTGATTTAAATGCCTCTGTGGCATTTATGTCTTGCGAGCCACTAGCGCACAACTCGCTCGAGTTTATAGTAACGGCTTTGACATGTGCCGCTATTTAAGCTATAAACATAAATAAGCTAAATGCAATGTTACTGCTATTTGAAACTGTCGACGTATACTGTAGGGTTAAAAACGATTATAATATGTTAATCTAAGTAATATTACAAAGCGGGTGGTGGCTTCCAAACAGTGAACGGGTCGTCATGTCAGTCACACGCTGAGAATTCACTAAGACGTCTCATCACAATATTATCCAAAGGACAAAACTATTATAGTATCCACCCTTTGTTATATAAAAAATTGATTTGAAGTTCGCGTCATGCTGACAAGACATTTTACAAATCGTTTATAATAATAACAAAATTTTATTTTAGCTGTGTTATGTGCGCTTCGTAGATAGTATCGCGGTTATAAATGTTGACATGTGAATAAATGGAATATCTAAAGCGGGTGTAATGTTATATTGTTAGCAATTAATGGGCATGATGCTGTGATATTAATATGTATGTTGATATATGGGAATGTGGCATTTGTGTGTAATGTCACATAATATCTAACAGTCAATGAAGTTGAATGAAAAAAGTAGCCAGGTCTTAAATCATTAAAAATTCTTGAACTATTAGCAGGTACTTAATTGCTGTTTTTGGTAACAATCTAATAAGAGAGGTATTTGTCAAATGAGCAAGCTCAACTAGGGATAGACCTCTACTTTACAAAAGTCATCATGTCATGTACATGACATTGTAATTGTGTTTCTTTTGTGTGCTCATGTAAGAATCGATTAATCTTAAAATCTTGCTAGGCTACGATAAGATGTATTTAATATTAAGCATATTTTCCTTTTTTTATATGTTTTCAAAAACAATCATACGTAATATTGTAGCATAAAATATACTCGTATTAACAATAATTTGGCAAACCAAAAAAACTTTAGCGACACCATTTATAGCTTCCTCATCATAAAACACGTCAAAGTAGCGCCACCGAACGTCTATAACTATAAACAAGAAGATGGACTCTACTCATAAATCGTAACAAAAACAAATAAAATTATATTTAATAGGCTCGTGAGAACTGTCGCCCACCACCCACTGAGACAGGTTCGTTAAATATTTTAATTGTGCCGCTAAAAAGGCCCCAAAATTTTATTTCTCGTAAATCAAAGCGGTGTCCACGGTAGTGTCTGTCGGTAGTCCCCAAGTTTTTTATTTTAAATATTCCTTGGATGAAAATATGATAAAAAACCACAAGGTAATGTTTGCGGTAATAATGGATCATGTTTTTCTAAAGCTAATTTCTATGACTATAAAGCCCAACCCTTACAAATAAAATTATGTCAGGTAAGTTAAAAAAACATTGTAGTTGAACAGTCAAGGTTTAGAAGAAGGATTTGATAATTTTGTCAGCAGTGAGTCGTGTAACTAAATCTTACAGTTGGACATCGATTAGGATCGCTTACTGCGCCCCCGTCAGCTCAATTCTTTCGCCTCCGAAATTTTGTAAAATTTGATATATTTACCACAAACCGATGAACAGATAACCTTTGATTTTGCCGTTCTATAATTTTGAGAAAATAATATCTGTTTTACCCATTAGCTACCTACCGCGGTAACTGAGACGTAATCTCTAGAAATTGTATATTGCAAGCCTTTAGCTAATAGCTAAATTATTGTCATCGAATAAATGATAGCTTATTTTACCCCGATTTACCATCATATAGCTATAATTTAGTAAACGGAAGCATCAGTCCGCCTGAGGTCGAGCGTGTCATTCGAAATCCATCACTCATTCGCAACTAGACATTTAAACAAAAATTTCCGAGTCAATAAAAATGTCTCTGTTTGTTTTTCTAACAGGAAATCTATTTAGTTTTGTAAAAAGATTGGTATAAAAAACAAAAAGGACCGTGTGGGTGGCGGCTGACGACAGTTTAAGTAGTGTAACTCGATATGCGAGTCCAGTGGTTTGTTTTTCTTAAACACTCGAAATTGTCGGAAGTCAATGAGATGATATTATTTTGCCGAATACTAGATTAGTAGCGCGTATGTCGACGAGCTCTCTCCGATGTTTACAGAAGCGGTTTTTTATGGGCACTTAACAGTTAAGTTTTGTTAATGCCTTAATTACACCAACAGTAGTCATAACTTTTTTATTTGAATCTAAAAAATTGGATGTTGCTTTTTTATAAATTCGTATAAGATATTCTGTTCTAATCAGATAAAATGTGTTGTGCAGTATCAAATCCTGTATTTGCCAATAATATTAGCAAAACAAGATTTTTACTCTAAAGAAACGTAAGATGGTATGAATCTATACTTGGGTGGCAAACAAGCATACGGCCCGCCTGATGATAAGCAGTTACCGTAGTCTATGTACGCTTGCAATACCAGAGGTATCACTTACGTGTTACCGACCCATTTTTTACACCAGGGCTTTAAAATGAAGTATCCCTAGATAGGAAAACGGTTTTTTCCAAAATGCATTCCTAAATGAGCGCTGGGGACCTGTACTCACACACAGTAACATTACTTAACCGCTGCGAGTAGTTATTTGGCTGTAGTCTTATGTAGGGCGGAGGTCTTTTCCCAGTCGGACTTTCTCGCTACCATGGTGCCATACCTCTCTTAAAATCTTCCTTTTGAAACATGCATTGCGATTTGTGTAAATTTTAACATTATTATAGCGTAAAGATTTATTGAAGTATATTTATGAGCTACCTAGATGGTACAGTCGTACTATTACTACTGTACCATCCTACCTACGTACCTACATACCACACTGCCGAGCGGAAATTTAGAATATGCTTGCCAGGTTGGTTGGGTAGATACTTCCATCGACTATGACCATGAAATGTGAACATTATGGCAATATTCTTGCCTCCTATTACATAAGAATGTCTCTCCCTACCTCTTCATGTAAAAAGGCGTTATGTTTTGTATCTATACTATTATTATAAAGCTGAAGAGTTTGTTTGTTTGTTCGGTTGAACGCGCTAATCTCACGGGTTCGATTATATTTTTTTATTTTATTTATAGGCTATATAATATCACACTATGATCAATAAGAAAGGAGCAGTAGTAAGATATGTTGCAAAATCGGGAAAAAAATTCAAATTAGCACGCGGATTGTTTGTATAATTCAGTAGTTCCAAGGTTAGATTTATTGTAAACCTACTTAAAGTAACGTATCATAGCACTTATAGGTATATTGTACCGAAGTGAGAGAACATCCAATAAATGAATCCCCATTGCCGCTGCCTTTAACAGTCGGTTTTAAAATATTTTTAAGTATAAGAATCTTGAAAAATAACATATTGAAGCTTCAGAATAACCAAGATCTGAAGGCAAATCAGGAACTCAGTTAAGAGTAACTGGATAAAATGCCTGACTTATCAAAACGACTTAACAATGGATGTCCACGGCTGGATCTAGATCTTCCATAAAGATTTCTACAGCATGCGGTCTAGAGCTTACCTATATAACCTTGTCCATAGGTCCTTAACTAGATAGTTAAGGACCTATGGACAAGGTTATATAGGTAAGCTCTAGTGGTAGATACCACAAAAAAAAAGTCATAGTAAGATTCGATAATAGCTGTAATAGAGAAACACTATGACACAGAAATAACAAAAAAAACATTAATGAGAAAAACTAAAATTACGCCTGCAGCTGTAAGAGCGACATTCTAATCTCTAATAATCATAATTATTATTCTTTTACTCGTAAACATTAGTGCAAAGATCGTTACCGTATTAATCATAACTGTAAATTCTATATATTTATGTTATTAATCACGTTAACAAATTACATTAAACTTTATCTAGTACTCGACAACTAACAAAATGAATCGCAGAGATTTTTTTTATAGATCAATAAAATGATCGAGGGTTCCCTTCCCTTGTTTGTGTGAGTGAGCAAAAGGGAGGAGATCACGTGGCTAAAGTCACTATGCAACCCCTATTGATATGCTTCATCTCCTTCTAATATATGAAAAAAACTAAGGAGAGAAAGGGATGTCGGAGTTTGCTTGTATGAGTGAAACGGCGCGGGCCCAAACATCTGCCAGGTTCATGATATTTTTTGGTCGGTTAAGTTGAATAATAATACTTGATTCAATTTAAGTTGGAATTGATTTTACTGTCGATTATCGATTTTGTTTGAATTATTATTCGATAAATTGGTAAAATCGATTCAAGTATAAATATAAAATACCTATATTTCTAGAACTCTCATTAAAATATAAGGTATACAGGAGCAATTTCGCAACATTGGGGTAGAATCAGAAGGAGATAGCGGGGTAGTTTGACTTGTTTAACCAAGCCTGGTCCATTGCACCTCATGCAGCTCAAAATAGAGAGAGAGATGGAGGAAGAGTAAATAGGCCCTAGCACTGCAGTAGAAACAAATTGCCTTATAATAATAATAGGAACAGAAGTAATTTAAAATAACAAACTGAAATTATTACCATGACATTACATCTCTGTACCTAATATAAGTTTTTATTGTTTACCACAAAATACTAATACTATAATTATTTAAAATTGAATTAGTCAATATCTTAAATTATTTTAAAATATTTTCTTCATATTATAAATGTAATTTTAAATTTCTTGTTTGATAATGTAGTTTTTTTTATTGTACTTATACGTAAATTTCAATTCACAGTATGTAACGGTTTGCCATTGAAATCTCTCGACCAACTTGAATAGACCGACTTGAGAAAAAAAACATGATCTTGAATCTGTACAATGTTAAAAAAATCATTTTCCAAGTTGACAAAAACCACAGTTGTATGGCATAAATTAGGGGATGGAGATTAATATTATTTTTGCAAATGCAAATATAAGTTTGTATTTTATAAGAAGTAAAGAGTTCATTGAAAACGAATGCATTTGTAAGGTTGCAAGGAAGGGGCAGGTACGAACGTCTCGCGTACTGTGAAACAATGAGTATGAATAGAGTATTATGTCTAGACCAGAAATTTGAATGAAACCAGTACTTTTTCAATGTATGAATTGCATTTCTCAAGGGAATTCAGATACACGTTACCAGTATATCAAGATTATAAACTCAAACTCAAACTCAAACTCAAAATTCATTTATTCATTTAGGTTACAAGGTAACACTTATGAAGGTCATAAATTATGAATAAACCAGAAAGATGATGTCAGCAAAATTTTCCTACGGCTAGTTCGCTGACGTGGAGCCTTGAGAAGAACTAGCAAGAAACTCAGGCCACTCTTTTTAATCGCCAGATAGTTACAATCTTTTGTAAAATACAAGTATGTTAGCATGCAAGCTGATGCAGTCAAAACACGATACTAACTATATTGATAAAATAAGGTAATCGTACTTAGTACTGGTCGTGCGAGAAAAAAAATAAAAATAAAGTATGGTGTTAAAGTCTGCTTCAATTTACATATTGCTATTAAAGAATAAGGCAATATGTGAATAGTGACAATTTATATTGTCTAAAAATCAAAAGTTCGGTACAAAGATGTGTGATAGGTTCCTAAAACGGCGAGAACCCTTTCCCAAAATGCACGTTAAAACCGCGGGTCCGGGCATGATTCTTCTGCGGTCGTGTCAGATGCCATTGAGCTGTGAGAGTAAAAGAAATCTTCGTTGAGATTGGCCAACTTAACTTGGTTGAATTAAATTTTGATTCTGCCTCGTTGGTCAAAAGAAATCATGCTTGCGTTTATTACATTTTACTATTAACGAAAAAAAAGGCATGATACTATGCATAGTACGAGTATGATAATAAAAATGTGTTTCAAATATCTACTAAAAATCAGACTTACGTTTGTCATACGTTATTTTTCTGAAATTTAATAATGGTTTTGTTATAAAAATCAGTTTTCACTTTCTCATAAAACTAAACAATACGCCTACTTTTAAAAGTAAACACTCAAAACTTTTACTTTTCTATTGAATTCGAATAACGTGATTTCTATAGACAACCTTTTTTTCTTCGTCAGAATTATACACAATATTATGAAGCGGATATGCTTACAACTCCCCCTTTGGTTTTAACCCATTCAACGCCTAGACTTGTCGTCTAGATGCAGTCTAAGAACGCCAGACGTCTTTGTTATAATGACCTTAGCTTATTTAACTTTCAAGTTGAAGGTTCTCTTTTATTTGTGGTTCTAACAATGAAATAATACGTCTGGATCGGGGAAGCCCTCAATAGGCTAGCTATTTCAAGGTGTCCCATATTGAGATAGGTTATAGTATAAGAAGGTAACACGGTCACCAGGAACTATTCATAGCCCAGATGTTTGATATGAATGCACTGGTTTGCCTTTGTTTATTTCTGTTAAATTCAGTCTAGACGATTAGTATGGTGTTTTTTTTTATATTAAGCACAGTATAGAGGAGTGTTATAAGTTTAAAATATTTGCTTGTTTATTGCGTTATAGCCGTCGATCGGATAAAGCATCGCAAGTGCTGCCCCAGGTGCTTACAATCAGGTGCTTGTTTACCACCACCGATTCAAAATACAGTTATCTAAAAATAATCGTGCTTACTTTAAAAAAAATGCTACACCACATTTTAAAGGGTTCCTCTGTTATGATAGATCAAACCACCTCACTGCCTGAATCCTTCAAATTGTCGCGACTTCCCTTTACTATAACCATATGGCTGAGCTAAATATAACCAGAATAATATGCACCATAGCTGCACTTACGGATCCCACATGTTCGCAAGATGGTTTGCCTCGCCTTACTGAGCCGATTGCCGCGAAAAAACGTGACATCTTGAATTACAGGATGCACTTTTGAGTATTAGGAACCCTGTACTCGTCTTACGGCTTATCCGAAGACGGTTCTTCGGATTTCATTTTAATTGTAACTGTACTACTTTGGTAGTGAGATGGTTTTGATACCTTGATTATGTAATAATTTAAAAGAGGTAGGGTACCATACTAGCGAGCAAGCCCGACTAGAGAAGGTCCTCCACTTTACAGAAGACCACAGCCAAATAACTACACACAGCGGTGTAGTTGTGTTCCTGTGTGCAAGTATAGGTCTCCAGCGCTCAGTTTTGTAAGAAACATTTCCTATCCCAGGGATATTACATCAGACAGCTCTGGTATAAACTTAATAAGCTTGTCGGTCAACGGTCAAGCTACCAAGGAATATCTAGCGAATAATCGCTAGATATAAAAAAAAGTAAATCATAAATTTAATTTATTACTTAAATAGTAATAGCTATTTAAGTAAAATTAAAAGAGAAAAGAAAAGTTAAGAAATGTAAAATGTAAAAATCTTTTAGAAAACTAAAAGACAATCGTTTATCTAATATTAAAGGTACGCCTACACACAAACGAAACTCAGGTAAAATTCTCGTTCGATATCTTTGCTCTACGATTTAAGCAGGCGCTTATTTCTTGCTCCAACAAAAATTAATAAATCGTATAAACTATGTCTAGAAATAAACGAATTATTTTATTTCTATTTGTCTATTTATCATAATAATATAAGATCCATGTAGCGTCATCTATCAGGCCAAATCCAAATTTACATAATTATTAATTTAAACTGCGAAACCACAGAAACACCACGAAGGTACATGTTTTTGAAGAAATTCTAAAATAATGAGAGACTCACGACCTGCATTTGTCCTGCATGTGTGGATTTTCAGTCCTGTTGATAGAGGTCAGGAAACCCATACCCAGTGCAGCAGTAAGACACATATGCATATAATTGCTATTATTGTAAACTTCCGCCCGAGGCTTCGCCCGTGCGTACATTCCCTCGGGAACAGAGTTTTTTCCGAGATAAAAAGTATCCTATATGTTATTCCAGACTATAATCTAATCCTATGCTAAATTTAATCCAGATCCGTTAAGAAGTTTTTGCGTGAAAGAGCAACAAACATCCATACATTCTTACAAACTTTCGCGTTTATAATATTAGTAAGGATTTATCAAGAACTTCTTTATCTATTCATATTTATGTATATCAGTAATATACATTAACATAGTACTTTAGCATGTAACAAATTGATATGATTGTGATGACTTGTGTATAGAAATTAAAATTGTAACTATATTTCTACTTTTACCATATCAACACAGACTAGATATTGTAAACGATGAAGGTACTAACACTACTTATCATAATATGTGTCTTGTGATCAAATAAACATTTTTATTGTTACTTTTGAACTATCTATATACCGATAATCCTTACTAATATTATAAATGTGAAAGTTTGTAAGAATGGATGGATGGATGGATGTTTGTTACTCTTTCACGTAAAAACTACTGAATGGATCTGGATGAAATTTGGCACACAGATAGATTATGGTCTGGAATAACACATAGGCTTTTTGCAGTGGTAACCGACATCCACGCGGGTGGAGCCGCGGGCAACGGCAAGTATAAAATAAGTCGGGTATAAAAGCAACCTCTTAAAGTTTTTAAATATTGAAGTTAAACTTTTCATACAAACTTACGCAACGAAACTTATGAGAGTCCTATATATATGCCATTAGCCATCATCATCATTTTAACCGAAAGACGTTCACTAATGGACATAGGACTCTTGCAAGGATTTTCACAGCATTAGTCTTCAGCTAACCTTGTCCAACCGTTGCCCGCAACTACTAGGTCGTCGCTCCACCTTATTGGAGGTCTACCCATGCTGCATCTACCAGTTC
Source organism: Trisateles emortualis (assembly GCA_947095525.1). NCBI lineage: Eukaryota > Metazoa > Arthropoda > Insecta > Lepidoptera > Erebidae > Trisateles > Trisateles emortualis. The sequence continues at coordinate 6,222,535 of OX352736.1, read as the reverse complement.
ATGGTCGCTACTCCTTTACCTTTCTGCCCAATGACCATCGACTTCACTACATCGACAAAACCAAAGACATTTGGTACACTCACATTTCGCGAGCTGTGTTAGGGTTCCGTGCAATAGAATGCGACACTATGTCCACTTAAGAGACTTCGTTCTAAAAATAGACGTCCACTTTAACCAACTTAAAATTTAACCAGCAACCTTAACAAATGTTCTGACCAAAGTAAAACATTGATACTCAGTAAAGCAGAAATGGAAGCTATCCTACTTACTTCACAATCAAAACAAAAACTAATTATCAACATATTTTTTCTGACTAAAACAGCTTAAAGCAACCATAAGAAATAACAGAAAAATTGACTCTACGACATGGCAATAAGAGCGAAAATATCAAATCATATTGATGCAACTGTAATAGAGTATGGTAACAATGGTCATAGGATAGTGGCGCGTGCCGGTACACAAAAGGTAAAGGGCATGCAGCTGTCGTGGTTACACCCACACACACATACACGGTCATACATTCAAACAAGATAGCTTGTAAAAAATGATTAATCATTTTTATTCTTTATGAAAACAATCCTTCAGAATAGTAAACCTTATTTTACTTAAAGCCTACGTTTAATAGGCAGTGATGATGATATCCTTGGTTCTAGTAGATATAGAGAAATAAAGATACGCCGTTACTTTAAAATCTACTGATTATTACCTACGTAATTACTCATTAGTAGTTATATATTTAATATTAAATCAAAACTTATTATGAAATTATTATTTCAGGACCCATTTTCACCTCTTTTAATGTTTTAGTACATTGATGTATCTGTACCTACCTATACTCACCTATAAATTATATTGACCTTAATCACTTGTATACGTATTTATGCTATGGTATTAAAGCACATCAGTACCAACCCCCTGCGCAAGCGCAATCATTTTTGAATTTCGAACTACATTGAAACACGCGAACGGTTTTAGCTCGATTGCTGTGTATGTGTGACCTATGTGCTTACATATGTGTGTGTTAAACATTATCATAATAAAAGTATATGTAACACACACACAACTATAGTCGTATTGGGTGCGACACCCCATGAAAATTATATTGTCCTCTGCTGTTCAGCTTTTGGGGCATCGTTGTAGTTCAAATTCAAAGCTGCTGTATGAAGTAAAAAAATATGTTTTTTGTTGTTCAATGCTCTCTATTTATGACATAATATTTCAATTTACTTCAAATAAAATTTAAATAAATGTTTTTTTTATACTTCTTAGGTAGCAAACAAGCATACCTCCCTGCTACCTAATTTTATGATGACGCCAAAGCTAATGGACGCTTACCAGGAGGCATCAATAGAAAAATCTGTAACATATGTCCTGGTATAGAAAAGTTAGTGTCATTATCTAGGCTATAATTGTAATAAAATCAAAATTACACCTAATTTACACTACTTCAATTCTTAAATATTAAAACTGGTACGGCAACAACATTTTATAAATAAAACACATCTGCAAATTTCATCACATAAATAATACTGAACAAGAACGCTTCCCCAATCCGCCCTTTGAAAGAGCATGTGTGCAACTAGTAAACGTAAGTACCCCTGTTGATCCCCCCGCGAGGCACCCCAGGTGCGATCGCGCGGCACGCGCCATTCCTGTCGTGACCGGCGCTCTGACGCCACCGAAACATTCCACCTCCTAGAAAACAGTTATTTTTAACAATTTACGTGATTCAATCTTACCAAAGTCCGCAACTAATATAAGACAAACAATCGTAACATGTGAAAACGGCAACTCATCGTGCCGAAATGAGTTCTATCGGCGTCGTCGTCTTCCGCAACGCGCCACTCAACAAAGTGCAGGTGCTCCAAGAATCCGTGAATAATTCTGTGAATATAACAAACAATGATGGCAATCAAAACGCTCCACGTGAAATTATTATTGTGAGAAAAAAAACAAAAAATCAGTCTACTCCAACCACAGTGTCAGTGACGTCTTTAGTTCGTGCTGCTGAGCCCATCACATCCAACCTTGCAGCAAAAAAACCTCGTCTTCAGGAAAATAGTATAGAAGAAGCTGCGCGCTCGCCGACTCCTCTCGCTGTCGCTCGGAGAAATGCGCGGGAACGTAACAGAGTGCGCCAAGTCAACGATGGATTTGCAGCATTACGTCGACATATACCTGAAGAAGTTGCAGCTGCATTTGAAAATGCTAACGCTAACCGAGGATCTAATAAAAAGCTTAGTAAGGTAGAAACATTGCGAATGGCAGTTGAATACATAAGAAATTTGGAAAACTTGCTGAATATTGGTCATGCTGATAAAGAAAATGGACCGCGACCGTCAATGGAATCATTTCCGTCTCCAGCGTCATCATCACCAAGAGAGAATAGTCAGGAACGAAGTTACTTTTCGATTAATTCTCCTGCTGTGGAAGATGATGACATAGAAGAAGATGAATTAGATGGATCGCTACATTTTCCTCGACAGCAATATATTCATCTACCAACAGGAGAATCATTCCAGTTAGTAGCTACTCCACATTTATACGAAGAAGAGGAAAATGGTGATCAGCCGTTGACACCATCATCGGATCTTCTTGGACACGATGAAGTTAACTCGCATATGCTAGATAGACATTTTGCGTTTCCAAATTCAGCAGAACATTTCACAGTGATACCGGAACAAAATTATCTTAGTGAAAATGATGTGGCAGTGAACGAAAGTGATTTTGAGATTAAATATTCGGAAACTATTAATCAACAAATCCATCAAAGTTTTAACGATGAGACTATTCCGTTAGAAGCAATTGATCCCGGGTTAATCTTGGTACCTAACGAGTACAAATTTAAGAAAGAAGACCAGACTTATGATGAAAACCAATATAGTGATGAAATAGACTTGAAAAAAGAACTTCCTGATATTCATGTTACGCCTGAAGATAGAGAACAATTTGAAGAAACTCTAAAATGGTGGCAAGAAAAAACTAGACATGCCCGTCCATTATCTAAACAACAGTAATTAAATATAAGTTTATTTCTGTACGTAGCTTTTTCTAGTTATACATAAATTAATCGAGATATTTATCACGATAGTATTATAGTGTTAACCATACAGCTGTTAGTGCCAAAGTCGGTTGACGGCGCGGGCGCAAGGTGTGCCGTAACGGTCGGGACAAGCCTGCACTTCAGGCTTTGTACATTAGTCGAGTTATTTTATAATTATTATATAATGTCCAGTTAAGCTTTATCACTGTAAGACTGTGACTTAGAAAATGTATGTTTAGCTGATTATTGTAAATAAGTACTCGAAAAGGGGCACCTTCATATACAAATTAAATAACTTAGTGCCTTTTATACTAGAAACATTGTGATGTTAGATAATAATTACTTTATACCAATAAATATAATTAAGCATATTACGTTTTTTAGTACCTAATCCTTTTTTTCAAAAAGAGTAAAGACCATTCGTAATAGAATTTACATAGAAAGTCAAGAAACAAGGGTAATTTTTTCAAAGCCTGTTTTTATTTAATTTATCAAAAGCCAATGATCTTAGTGGGCCCATTAACAACACGTACCCTAATACCGGTCTCTGAGACAAAGGCCCTTATGCTAATGCACCAAATCATTTGACAGTAAATGACCTATTTAAAACTGCTTACCAATTTTATCCTGCAACCTATGAGCAACACCATAATTTTAACTTTTGGTTAACTATTGATTAACTTAAATTATTTTCTTAACAAGTTTTCAATTTATATTATTTAAGATACTGAAAAAGATTCTTAGTTATGGTATTTAATATCATCTGATACTAGGCACATCTTCAAGTAAAAACCTTAACTTACTTTTTTCTTACATTTTTACACATACATTTTTATTTATGTAACATGTCACAAGTTAATCATAATAATTATGTAAGACCAAATAACAATCGTTTTCATAAAAGTTCAGTATTACATGTAAACGAAAGGTTAAATCGAGCGTTAATCGAATTGGTAGAGCTGGCCCGAAACCCCGAGCCGTTAACGGTAAGGCGATAGCGCTATTATGATTGTAATGTGCCGCCGCCGTTATCCCTTATAAAAAATGCCAGATTTTAAGAGAGAACCGTTTCAACATAGGGGTCGAACTTCGAGATTTAATTTTTATGTGTGAGCCGACTTTATAAGTACTTACTAACGAATATTATTGGTCTAACGGTTTTTATATATTATTTGAATTATGAACTATTTTTTTAATTTGTTAGAATAAAGTCGATATCTTGAATTTTGAACTAACACCGAAAATAAATTGCAATTAAGACGTTATGCTACTAATAAAAGGGTTATGTTTAATTATTTTTAATTTAGAATTGTAAATGGTAAGGTAACCACAAACATTAAAATAATGAATTGTTAAAAAAAATCGTTTTTAAAACAAAAAACGGACTACAATATGTTTGAATGAGTGTGTTTTTATTTTATACGACATCAATTGCCATAGAATGCCTGATGACCTTTATCACAACTGACGCACTATCTATCTAAAGGGAAAACTTGTTTGCCCTTTTCTTGAGACGGGATAATATAGGACGTTATTGCGCTAAGTAAAGGTCAACATACGGTCACAAAAGGATTATTAGTGATAACGGTTACTTAGTAATAGTATTTTTTATACCAGAACAGTGACAAACCAAGCTGGTTTGCATTTACCGTAGCCTAGGGACGATTGCTATACCAAGATCATTACAAGCGCGTTGTCAACCTATCTATCTTGTGATATTAAAGTAATGTTATAGGATGATAATATAATAAAAATGGCTCAAATCAAATCCCCTCCACAATTTACTATGATGGGCATACAGCAGACAGCGGTACCGAAATTTGTAATTTATTTGCTACGCACTTTCTTTCCAATTTCCTTCCAGCTTCCCCACACCCCTCTCCTAGCGCCCCAACAATTAGTAATACGCCGAATACTATAGGTGACATAGAAATCAATTCTGAGATACTTTGTAAGTTTTTAAAAAGCCTTGATACATCTAAGGGGCCAGGACCGGATAAAATAGTGCCAATATTTATTGTGCGGTGTGCCGACAGCTTAACTGAGCCACTGACCATTCTTTATAACAGATCTATAAAGGAAGGACAAGTGCCAAGAATTTGGAAGTCCGCGTTCATTACCCCTATACATAAGAATGGCAGTAGAAATGACGCTAGAAATTACAGGCCTATTTCCAAACTATGTATTTTTGCTAAAGTTTTAGAAAAAATTGTGTACACTCAAGTCTACGACACAATATCTTCAACTTTAATCGCCGAACAACACGGGTTTTTAAAGAAGCGGTCGACATTATCAAACCTCTTGTCTTTCACAGACTTTACATCTGAGAATATGGATGCTGGTGGGCAGGTCAACGCTATCTTTACTGATTACAGTAAAGCGTTTGACCGAATAGATCATCAAATACTGTTACGTAAGCTCCTCTTTGCAGGTATACATGGTAACCTTTACAGATGGTTCGCATCATATATTGATAATCGTTCTCAGGCAGTTGCACTGAGCGGGTTCCGCTCTTCCTGGAGTATTGTATCTTCTGGTGTACCTCAGGGTTCATTAATTGGCCCCCTTCTTTTTAATATATTTATAAACGACGTCAGTCATTGTTTCCAAAATTCAAAATTTCTACTTTACGCAGATGATATGAAAATTTTTAAAAACATTACTTGCCTGGATGACTGTCAGCTTCTTCAAAATGATCTAGATAGACTCGAACGATATTGTATACGGAATAGGTTAAATTTAAATGTAAAAAAATGTTACTTTATGGTTTTTACTCGCAAAGGAAAAGCAACGCAATTTAAATATATTCTAAATAGACACGAGCTTAAACAGGTGGATGAGGTGCGGGACCTAGGCGTTATTCATGATACCAAGCTCACATATGAAAAACATGTACACCATGTTGTAAAAAAAGCCAACAAAACTATGGGCTTTTTGATTAGATCGTGCTCCCAATTTTCGAATTTAAAAGTTCTCAAAATTCTTTATTGCTCTTTGGTGCGTAGTTCTCTGGAGTATTGCTCCCAAATATGGAATCCGCGTTACGATATTTATATCCAGAGACTTGAATCTGTTCAGCGTAGGTTTCTGAGGTACTTGCAATACAAGTCAGCATGCTACGACTCCACATATGAAGCAAGATGTCGAAGACATCATATATTGCCATTGTACTTGAGGAGAAATCACTCGGATATAGCATGTCTCGTTAAAATTGCCCAAAGCGTCATTGACTCACCCGACCTATTATCTAAAATTAACCTTAAGGTCCCAAATAGAATGAAAAGACATTATTCATACTTAGACGTACCCCAGAGCTCTTCAAATTATAGACAAAACTCATTTTTTGTCAGATCCGCTAGAGACTTGAATAAACTGGTTAGCTTTCCTGAACTAGATTTGTTCAACTCAAAGTCACATGTTTTTAGTAAAACATTAACCGACTCATGGTTTAGTTCTCAAACTGTAAAATAGTCTCACCAAAATTAATGTTTAAATATTTTTTACGTTGTTTTAAGGTTTTATTTACTGCTGTAACGCTTTAGTTAAGTGTATAAATGTTATTATAGCTAATTACTTGCGAAAACAGCTAAATGGTGTTTAGTTTTATATTAAGGCTTAATGTTTAATATTCTGCACTGTATGTTTTCCTAATAAAATAAAATAAAAATGATGATGATGATGACCTATCATCATCATCAACATTTCAGCCAAAGACTGTTGGCCATAGGCATTCCCAAAGATTTCCACAACTCTCGATCCTGAGCCGACCTTGTTCATCGGTTGCCCACAACCATTACCAGGTCATCGGTCCATCTTAAAGCATAAGTAAATTTAAGAAATATTTACAGAATAAAAACTAATGTCGCACCCGCTGTCTGTACGCTCAAATCTTTTAAACTACGCAGCTGATTTACATGCAGTTTTTAGAAATAGATAGAGTAATTTAAGAAGAAGGTTTATATAAAATCTGAAACAAAACGAGGGCTGGTCGAACAGGAACATCCCCCAGAACACATTTTATTCCCCCCAGAACACATTTTATATCTGTTCTGTAAACACACCTTTGCCACTATGTGTAGTCATTGCGTTTCGCTGTGTGTAGTTCTTCTGTAAAGTGGAGATCCTTTCCCTGTCACGTAACTTCCGGCTGTAGAGAGTCTTAATCAGCAATATTTTAGGTTAAGTTCAGAGAAGCAAGACACCATACAATTACGCAAGCCTGACTGGGGAAGGAACTTCACCGTTCAACAAAACTGACAAATTACTACACAAAGTTGTGTAGTTGTGTGTTTTTAAAGGTTTTAGTCTCTGGTACTGCAGCTGTCCACAGACTACGGTAACTGCTTGTCATTAGGCAAGTCTTGTATGACAACTTACCGACATTTCAATCGCTAGACTAATCAGAAGGAACATTAATTTCACTCCCCTTTCATTTTTTTATTGCCCAGTCTTAGTAAATATACAACCTTAAAAGTCATATTAAATATGATCGATATGCATTCAACTGTATCAAAAACTTTAATCATTTGAAACAGCGCCTGACGAATGGGGCGGAAAATATTTAAATGGAAGCCAAAATACCGTGCAACTACCCCGTAAAATATGGCGATATTTTGATGTAAAAACAAGAAAAAAATTCCAAAGGAGAAATTTAAATTAGATTCCGGAAACTTCGGGCGTGCGTAACGAAGTAAGAAATAGGAACTCGAATGTGTACAAACTTTAAAATAGTTTTTGAAATCTCTCACGTGCCTTAGCAACAACACTTCCGCAATTTTATAATTGGGATGGTACTGCTAAAAAAATAACACTAAATCTGGCCTGTAAAACAATATATTTATAGATATTGAGCTAGAGATAATATTATACTATTAAAGTATACTAATCTAGGTATCTATAGCAATAATAAATATCGTAGATCTCTTGAAAATGTCAAAAAAAAAGAAAAAGGGCGACCTCTCCTTGTAATTTTTTTAAAGATAAACTTTAAAAACCCTTTGAATTAGATCTAAATCGTTAAAGCCGTTTCTGAGTTACACGAAAAAACAAATAAGAATTGCTTGATTAAAATTATAAACTATTTAAAGCAACTTACGGTTCTACTTTTTAAACATTAAATATTCAAAAATATATTTGAGCTAATTGCATGGTAAAAATGATAGAAATATTTAATAAAATTATTTTATACATAAACTAGCGGCCCTCCCCGACTTTTAGTTTTAATAAAAAGCTATTTGCTATGTTCCTTACACCACTATCTATACTTTACTATGTATGCACGTCTGTACAGAACAAAATTATGTTTTGCGAGTAAAAAACACTCAAGACAAGTGACTTTATCTCTATGCGGTAGACAGTCTAAACGAACACTTATTAGAGTACCATTAACTGTAAAGATTATTATTATTAGTGCCCTTGAAATACTCACAGACCTGTTGAAAAACTTAGCCGTAACTCTTTATCAGACATGCACAGTATTTTTTTTTACAAAAACTGTGTAATTTTCTCTAAGTTTATGTATGAATGTGAGTAAGAAGTATGCCTGTACATGTGTAAATTAACAAACTCTATCATAGATCGTTTTATAACGTCAACTAGGTATTGAATCAATCAACCATTAAATATTTTTAGCATTTTTGCTATGCAATCAGCTCAAATGTACTTAAAGAACAAGCAATGTGTAAAAAGACGAGCCCGTCGCAGGATTTCGATTGTGCGCTGGGCCGGGACCCGAGAGGCGCAATATATTTAGGTGCGTAATATTTAAGTAAATCAATCAATCAGCCTATCGCAGTCCAATGCTGGACATAGGCCTCTCCCAACACGCGCCATAGCACACGGTCCTCCGCCTTCCGCATCCAGTCCGTCAGCGACCTTTTTTAAAGAAAGAAAGAAAGAAAAAATATTTATTTCGCTCTCAAACAAGAAGTAGTATAAAAAATGTGGGAACTTATTCAAACAACTAGCCTAGTTGAGGCGAAAATGGTCTTAGCTCAGCTATATAGCCGCTACGACGAAAGACGTAGCAGCGCTGGTATTCTGCTTTAGGTCGTCGGTCTAGCAGGGGGCCAACTAGATTATTCTGTAATATTTGTGAGTTTTGTTTCTTATGGCGTTCATACGTATCATGCATTTGATCTAAATAAATAAATGACTTTGACATGTGCGTGTCTGATACATAAGTAAGCTTATGTAGATTTTTGCAGTTCATCATCATCAGCCTATCGCAGTCCACTGCTGGATACAGGCATCTCTAAGTGCACGCCACCTAGCACGGCACTCGGCTTCTGTGATTCTCTTATGGAAAATAATAATATTAAAACATAAACCATATACCTACTTAATTTTTTTTTTCATCGTAATCAATAAATTTTAATACAACAAACGTCTTGCTACTAATAAACCTGTTCAGATCATTTAGCACAAAATAATATACATTTTAAACTAAGCAATCAGGTTTCGTTGCGTGGGAATGGCGAGTCCCTTTACCGTGACAAAACCTACAAGGAAGATATCCTGATCGATGCCGCTTGGAAAAAAGTCCGTTACGAGCCGCTATACTCGTACCTTTTGTTGTACTAGTATAGAGCGCGCAATACATTTTAATACTTAAACCATTTTTAACCATTGCTTTTTACATCTCATATGTCTGTATCAAAATTTTAGGCAGCAACTAATATATCTAAAGGGGGTTTAGCTGCTATAGACTTGCAATCGACAGTGATATTATAAAGAGAAAACATGTATTTTGGTTTGCAATGAATAAACTCAAAATTTACTTTATTATCACTAAACAACCTAGGCTGTATTTATTTTCAAATTAGGGATCACAACGAAATCATGTTGTGATTTAAATAATAAAGAATTTAAAAAATTTAAATGTACGAATTTCTAGCATTATAACTTACCTATACTTATAGATTATCACAATACAAATCTGTCTTTTAACAACTTAAAGATAAAACATTGATTAAAAAATAAAGAATTATATTTTATTCAAAATTCATAAACCTGTAGATATACTTTACGATTTATGTTTACAATATATTTATTTTTCGCAAACGATCAAGTAGTTACACTCTTACTACACGACAAGGTAAAGTCAAAGAAGCTACCCTATTGTGATATAATATTTATTCTTGCTAAGATCTCCATGGCGCGTCTTTCAGTAAGGTCGACACCATTGTCACAGGGTTCATGGGAACGGGCAAAAAACAGACTTACCTTTAGGGTACTACCGAATTCACTAAAGAAACTGAATAAGCACTTTTTCTATGCATAGTTCGCATATCCACGTGTTCAGAGATTAGGATGACGTATATTTTGTATTTAATAATCTTCGCGTCTTATGCACAAGCCCTCGGGAGTCTCGGGCCTAGTGAATCTTTTAAAAAAAGATATAGCTTAGGTTTGTTTATATAATCAACAAAGACATTCTGTACGACAGCAAATACGTTGCCAGTAAGTACCTATATTTGATTTTCTAAGCTTTACAATAAATTTTAAGCGAAACGTTTGAAAATCAATATTTTTTTGCAACAAACGGGCATTCGAAAAAAATACCTTTATTTAGAAAATATTTTTGGAATGATCTCTACACTGTAGGGATCCATAGACATGCCTGGAATAGATATCGATACGGATCGTTAAAATATTCAATGATAATAAACTGAGTACTTAGTTTTACTAATTCAGTTTAACATTTTGTTACTTAGGTGGCAAGCAAGCGTACGGTCTGCCTAATAGCGCTAGTAATACTTAATTACTTACTTAATGCATCTAGTAACACAACTTCTTATATTCAATAATTCAAATTTAATACTCGATTTATTTTATCATTTATTTAACATTTTGAATACAGTACCTAATTACAAAAATGGTATAGAATGGTATTAATTCAATTGATTTATCTCATACTAGCTTCCGCCCGTGGCTTCGCCCGTACGTACAATCCCTCGGGAACAGAGATAAAAAGAAGCCCATGTGTTATTCCAGACTATAATCTATCTCTACCTATGCCAAATTTAATCCAGATCCGTTTAGTAGTTTTAGCGTGAGAGAGTAACAAACATACATCCAAACTTTCGTGTTTATAATATTAGTAGGATTTCGTTTGATTTATGGATATTCATATAGCTGACTAATTAATAAATATAACATTACCAAACCATCATAATAACTTATTGACCTTGTAAAAATGTGTTAAATAATGTATTTGAATTAATTTAAACTTCAATTTTAATATAATATTATGTAAAATACTGTAATATTACGATACCTAATGTAATAAATTCTTGTCAAGGGTGACAAACTTACAATACTTGAAGTAATAAATATATATACATAAATAAAAAACATGCTTTTTGAGTTGTGTTAACTACCTTGTTTTTTTCTATGTTGCCAATGTTGGCAGATGAGCTAGCAACCGTCAAATTGGTGAAAAATTAAAAATCTTTTCGATAAGGTCATCAATTAAAATTAATGGACATTCAACAGCGTAGCCACCGCCTAGAGAGATGTAAAATTATCAAAATGTGATGGCGTGTACTTTCTTATACCACGTAGGTGGCAAACAGGCATGCGACCCGCCTGATATTAAGCAGTTACCCTAGCCTATGGACGCTTGCAATACCAAAAGTATCAATTGGGTGTTGCCGATCCGAGCGAGGGTTTTATAATGGGAGTGCCCTGGGATAAGAAAACGGTCGTTAGAAATGTATCCTACAATGAGCTCTGGAAATCTGTACTAACGCACAGGAACACCGCTGTGTGTAGATATTTGGCTGTCTTTGTAAGGTGGAGGTCCTTCCCCAGTCGGGCTTGCTGACTAGTATGGTAAATTTTCTTTTTTAAAACTTGCTTCGCGAAATTTATGTAATAGGCTGATGATGAAGATAACTTATATATCCAATTTGAATATGTTTTTTTACACACAATGACAAAAGGGAAGGTGAGCAGTTACCATAGCCTGTAAATGTTTCAATACCAGGAGAGTAACTCACGCGTTGATTACATACTAGCTCTACTCTTGTAACACTAGAGATTAGTATTATGGGTAACCCTGGAATAAAAAAAAAAACTATATTTTAAAACATTCTCTCTTCTCTTCTCTCTCTCGACTCTTTTACTCGATTGTATGGTACCCTATCTGTGTTAAAATACTAATTATTATACCCACCTACTCTTAATTTCATAATATATCTTGACTCAAATCTGTATCTTGATGAAGAAGAGCACTCATCTATAAAATCTTTTTACTCAAAAGCAACACTTTAAGCTGGTTAATATATCTTTTGTACATCCGACATGGAGCCAGATTGTTTGAGATAGTAGACAGTGAAATTGTAGCAAGTTCCTTACATGACGCCATACGGCATGCGCACCAACCACCAACCAGACCATCTGGCGATACACACAGATTGTTACAAAAACTACAAATTAACTTCAACTCTGTAGAAAAAGTTTAAGTCACGGTGGCATATGCCTTTTGTTTGTTAATAATTAGTATAATTTTATTTGAGATTGCGTAAATGAAACACATGGTGCAAGTTTTGAATGAATTTCATCTGGTTTTATGTCTTTTGCTGAGAACTTATCCGTTACAATGGCTACATAACTATCTTTGAATAAGAGCTTTGAAATTGAGTTTAGGCTAACAATCTCGGTAGGATAAAGCCAAAAAACTACACACAGTGATGTAGTTATGTTTCTGTACGTGAGTATAGGTCTTCAGTACTCATTTAGGGATGAACTTTGAAGTAAAAACTTGTTTAGGCGCGTTGACCACTTTTAAGGTGAACAAAAAACATGGAACTCGAGTCTATCATTGTCACCGAACGCTTTCCATATTGAAAATAAAAATCTAATAAGTCGATACATTCAATACACTTCACAAGTTACTTAGTTTTAACTTCTATCGGCGGGGACTGCCCCGCATGTTTTTTTGGGAAACGTTTTCCTATTCCTGGGAGACTTTGTCACTAAACCGTGGTCTTACAAATTGTTGGGTTGGTAAAACGCATGTACTCAATACACCTGGTATTGCAGGTGTCTATACATAGGCGGGCCGTTTGCTTGTTTGCCACCTAAGTAGTATAAAATAAGTAGTAGGTAACGCTCCTGTAGCCATTGACTTAGCTATGCACTTGGTACTACTGATGTCTGAGAACAGCATAAACCAATTTCTATGAACAGCTATCTTTTCTGCATTCATTGGTCATAACGAAAATAAAATGAAATTTCAAGAGAGGTAGAAATACTAGCGAGCAAACCCGACTGGGAAAGGACCTCCGCCTTACAGAAGACCACAGCCAAATAACTACACACAGTAGTGTAGTTGTGTTCCTGTGTATGAGAACAGGTCTCCAGCGCTTATTTAGGGTTGCGTTTTGAAAGAAACTATTTTCTATCCCAGGGATACACCATCTTAAAGCTCTGGTTTTTAAAATGGGTCGGCAAAGACAAGTGATACCTTCGGTATTACAAGCGTCCATAAGCTACGTAGCTGCTTACCATTAATCGGGCCGTTTGCTTGTTTGCCACATTTTATAAAAAAAAAATTAAGCAAGGATGTAGTCAATGGACAGCACATGGGTCACCTTTCCACTAATCTCGATGTGTTGTGTCACAAAGGTGTACATGAGACAAAACTTAATGATCATTAAATGTTGTTCCGAGTCTGAGAGTACTCTGTGTCCACGAATTGCATTTATTCGCATTTGGTCGTATTCTAAAATTGACGGATTTTCAATTCGTCGTATTTAGTACAGACAATGACATAAACCAATACTAAATACGACAAAATGATAGTATGTCCCTGAAGGTCCCCGTGGCATAGGGCTTGTTGTTCCCTAATATGGTAGTCGTCGAAAGAAAAAAGATAAACTATAAAAAAGGATATAGGGAAGTAATAATTATATTAGGTACATATTACTTATATAAAGTATGTTCTTCATTTACGGGTCTTCGTATACAGTTGTGTAAAACAATTAAGAAAAAAATGTCTTCTCTCCAACAACCAAAAACAATATTCCATCTCAGCCACAAGACGTCCACTGCTGGACATAGGCCTCTCCCAAGGTCTTCCACATCATTCGGTCCTGAGCTGACCTTGTCCAACCATAAAAACAATATATGTGCATAAAAATTAATTAAGCTTAGGATAATATTAAGAAAATGAAATGTAAAAAGAAATGAAAGTGGTATAAGAATTATCATCTATGTAGTATGTATGGCGTTCACTAATACGAGTACAATAATGTGGCGTAGATAAACATTTACATTGTGATGCAATTATTCATACATTGTAAGAATATTAACATCTCTGATAACCTTTAGACTAGTTATAATACAATATTAACAGACAAAGGGTTAGGGACCAGCTGTTTACTTGAAGTAACTAACAATTAGTACCTACTTAATATTTAAGTACAAAGATATTAATTTAGGGATGCTCTTGTTTTTCGTGTTTTTTTTTTATGTTTGTTACCGCAGAACTCCTTATTATCTTATGAAATATGGATCTGAAATATGGATCTAATGGGACCAAACTGGAAGTATACCTGCCCACTCAGATAAAAAAATATTTTTTTCATATCATCAAGTTCTTCTACTTATACTTCATCAGTTTGACTTCACTACATTACACTTTCTGATCATGTTAGATTTATTGTTAAAAATATTGAAATGGCCTTTAAATTTTGAAGAGTCCCCTTAATTTATATATGGATCTTTAAATAAAATAAATAAAATCAATTATTTATTTATTAAATGACTTCAAATTATAGCTGAAAACATCAAGGTCACATTCATAAAAAAAATAATTACACTTTCTGAGGATACAGGAGATAGGCGTGTTGTGTCCGTATTTGTTCTTACTTGATTTGATCGAAAAAGGCACATCATTATTTCACGGATAATAATAAGTATTTCACGGATGGCAATTAGATAAGTTTCGATTAAGGTATGAGAGTTCATCCATAAACAGGATTTGGGATTTTAAGGTTTTTGAAAATCAACAACTTGCCGCATTGAGGTCGGTTCTATTTTGTTAAAATTTTGTTATCTAGATGCTAGGCTGTATTAGCAATCTCTAAAGACTGTTACAGAAATTTGAGCATAGAAATAGACGAAATGCGCAACCCTGTGGCTTTATTTGGGTCACTGGCTCGTAATAACAGTGGAAACCTCGATCAGTCGTAAGTCAAGTCGCAAAGGTCGCCAGCTTTGTGTCAGCACTTCTAAATCTTAATCAAATCAAAATTGTTAGCACTTAACAGTCTAGAAATGCAAAGTTAGGTTAGCTGCATGAAAGCCTCACTGAGAGGCTCCTTCTCTCATAGCTGCTTAATCTTCTCTGACAGCTAAACCACAAGTCACTCAGAGGACTTCTGTTTACCAGCCAAAAAGTCTGTGCCTGAAAAAAATGTGCAGTGCAAACCATTTTTTTTTCTAATTTATGAGTATAAGAGACAATTCTTAGATTGCAATAACTAAAACAAAATAACAAAATTGGAATGAATTATTTTAAAAATAAATTTGCAAAATGTTTGAATGGCCTTTCACCGACTAATTCTAATTTTGTCAAAAAGAATATTGTTTCAACAATAACAGTAACAATACACTTTTGTTTTTTTTACTAAATAAGTACCTAAGTATGCATAATGCGTTTATTTTTACACGAATACAAAGCAAAGATTATAATTGTATTTATGCTTGAATCAGTCAATAACACGGAAACCCCGAAACAAAGTATTTACACTTACACAATGTAATTATTAATTTATGTGTTGACTTGTAACGACCTAGAAAACACAGACAGTAATGGCGAAGTACGTTCTAAAAATAATATTTTCAAACATTATGCTTTATTCCCAGACCGGGTTAGGCAGAATTGTGTGACATCTACGTTTCACCAGGTATGTTAAATCTCTTGTAGTAAAGGGGAAAAGCGTGCGTACCAATTCTATGCTTGATCTTATCCCTCATGTGTGTAAGAAAATATAGACTGCACCTGTGTTCACGTCCACCCTCGCGTCCACTATATGTCCTATGCAGATTGGACGCCGGCGCCGTGCCCATTTACTAAAAGCAGACCAAGGTATCTCAGTACCTTGGAAAGCACGTAAAGCATTTTATCCTTCGCCAGATCTCACGCCGGTCGAATAGGCTTGCTGAACCATTGGACTATGTGAGTGCATCTGTATTTGCGCACAAAGCAGTTGTGCAATATAAAATGCCACGTGCAGTTAGCAAGTCTCCGTTGAAACTGGCCACCATAGCCGAAAATTGGTCTGATATTTACTACTCTGGTATTGCAAGCGTTCATATATCTACTATAGAAATTGCTTACCATAGAGCGAGCATGCCGCTCGCTTGCTTGTTTCTCGACTTTCAACAAATAAACAAAAATTCCAATGATGAATAAACAGGTAGGTAATAATGAACCTATAAATACAATTTAATGTCAGACTAGTACAATGCCTGCGATTGCATAAAATTATGCAAATGCGACACAATTACCCGATAGGTTGCGGTCAGGTTAATAACATAACAAAATTATAATTACGCAGTTTTTTCCGAACGCGTAAGACAAATAGAAATTTGGCTGAGATGGTGGTGGCTTCACCACCACCTACATATGTTGTTGTTGGTTGTTTCAAGGGGCCCATCTGAGGTGTAGGCGAGACACCGTCTACCTTAATTCAGTTTTCTTATTATAAATCTGTAAAACAATGGCAGGCGATGTTAAATTCCATAGTTCTTATTAAACCAGTCCACCAAACATCCCATAACCCAAATTACAAAATTTGAGCATGGGAGTCATATATTGTATACGACTACGAAAAATAAGAACAATAAAAGGTATTACAAGCTATATAGGCTACAGTAACTGCTTACGTATGCTTGTTTGCCACCTAAGTATCACAAAAAATGGTACACAAACATTTATAATATCTTTACTTTTTAATAACTAAAAGAATAAAAATTATACATTCATTTATATTTTAATTGAATAAAATTATAATTTAAATAAAGCTGTACCGGAATCAAGGGCAACATATCGCGCATGCTCACGCGCAACGTTTGACGCACATGCAATGTTCCGCGCAACGCTTGACGCACACACATGGTTGTTACTTCCTACTGCACAGTGCACATGTCACGTGACACGTGCGTATTATGCTTTAATAATGCAAAGATTCGTGCGCATTCTGTGAAATTATTCCAAATTATGTATATTTATTATTAACTTTTATTACTTCCTCCGTAATCGTAGTCTATCTTTCTGTTAGCAAAAATTTAAAATTATAATGCAATAAAATTAATAAGTATCTATCTTTTTCGGTGATTTATTACACAAAAATAATGGAAAATCGTTTAAAAATCAAAATAATATGGCGTCTACTAATATGCCTGCTCTCGGATTCGCAATGAACAGGGGGTTGAACGTAAGGAAAATACTGACCTAAAAATCCTTATAGGTAATTAACAGAAGGTTACAATTTGGTATATATGATACTATTTGTGGTAGGACAGAAAGTAGCGAATCAAAACTTCATAATATAAGAAAAACTAGTACCTATGTTTAAAAAGGATAAATTTATTGGGTAACTACATAGCATAAAGCCAAACTCTCATAAGCTTTTGTGCCCATAAGGTCAAACTAGCATTGTAGTCAAACTAAACACCTATTATGCCAAACACCCGTAAAGTCAAATATTCATAAAGTCATACAATAATTTTGTATGACTTTGTTGATGTTTATATATAATTTGTTTTGTGTGCCGCTAAACTAAACGCATTTAGTATTTTTAAATCACTAAACAAGTTTACAACTCAATGATGTAATTTATTTAATTTAAGAAAGAGTGCAAAGGTTATCGTACGAGAATATTTTTTTTGCTAAAACGTTTGTTTACCAACATGAATGGAAATATTTGGCGGCACTCGTAAAATATTCCTACTAATAGACATTGATAACAAGAACCGAGAAATATATTTTTTTGTTTACAAAATAATCTACAATAATAGTAGTAAAGAGGAAGTAAAATATGTAATATATTTCTCTTTCTACAGGAATAGAATAATTTATGAAATTACTGAGCCACTTCAAAAAAACATTTTACCACTAGTAGGTATTATTATTCCTAAACATCTTGGCCCCATTTCCAGTGGATCGAAGGAATTTAATGATTTCTAGAAGCAAATTTGTCTAGTTGTAGGTCTCTTTTTGTTCTTTTTAAATACCTATTTTGCACACCTGTGCATGAATTATAAATAAATTCTTCAAAATACAACCATATTCGTATATTAACAAAGGATATTTATATTATAAAAATTTAATTATTAATACAGGAAATGCGTCAATAAGTATAATAATAGTATGGATATTTTGTTGTTGTCAGTTACGCTGCTAAATATACTCGTAAGACTGGCAATATAAATAAATAATAAATTTACAGAAAGTGACGGGTTTAATAATGAAGGCTGAAGATGGGTGCACATTTTTTCAAACCAAAAACTTATAGTAATGTTATTATTTGACTATGGTCTTCTGTAAATTAGCGTGCCTTCTCTAGTAAAGCTTGATCGTATGGTGGCCTAAATTACTGTCAAACGTGGAATTGACAAAATACTTTGGCACTCTTAATCTCTTGATATCTTTATTGTATGTACAAAATATAAAAACATAAACATCATCTCTGAGTAATCTAGATTTGTCTTAAAACTAATAAAATGATAATTTCTCGACAAATAAAATGAATCATAGACGCAATAAGATAAGGTTATAAACCTAGATACATATTATATTAGACTAGATCATGCGTAATAGCAAATAGTGAAACATGCCCCTATGATTCATTATGCATTTGTGTAAGGGCGCTTCCAGACTTGCGTTTTATTCTGCTAGTTGTTTGTTATACAAAATACAAATACACGCGCTTAAAATAAAATCTAAATCGCGTACATGGGCTTATACTGGCGTGTTCGCTCGAGCCGGTAGTGTTGAGTCAGTATCAACATGGATTCTGATGCGCTCAAACGAGTAGATAAGAGTCAACGCTCGTACAAGTTGCGCGTTTGGCAAAAGGCGCACGTAATGCGCTGCTTATAAAAATAATTTTTCGTTCTTATAAAAACGAACTTAGCGTTTTATACGCGCGTGGCGTATAAAACGCTAGTCTGAAACCACACACAAAAATGTGAAAAGACACAAAGCAAACTAAGTTAATATTTATTGACACGATGATCTAGTTGCAGCTATATTCAGTCTGATGTGTTATAGAAAGAAAAACTACTGTCGTATATTGGGCACAATTCCGGTCTCTAGGCTGATTCTTATCAATTTACCTGAACCGAGAACAGAAAACAAAATAATTTGACTTTGCCATAGCCTATGGTCGTTTGCAATATACTGGAATGAAGAACACGTTATTTAAAAAAACTGTTTCTCCTGAAATGCTTAAGTGATTAATTTTATTATCTGCACTTCTTTAGTATAAATATTTTTACTTCACCTTTAAACTATTGATCTTACAAAAATCAATAAATGTTTAGTAAAAAGTAAAACGTTTCAACCCCTAAGCAAAAGGTTATATTTATGATTTCGCTTTCGTCTTTATAACCATAACTCCGCCCACTTCTAAGGGTATCTTCAATAACATTCTAGTCAAGTTTTTTATCTATTCCATTTCTAATTGATAGCACGTGCATGGTTTCCGTTTGGCCACGTGTCCTATTGTAAGTTATTAAAATATTCGTTCCGTTTCAACTCGGTTCTGCCCTTTAATTTTGTAGTTATGCAAGTACTACGAAACGGGATAATAAAATAAAGTAAAACACAGGAACTACTTGTCATGAAAATAAAGGCAATTTGTTGGTGCGTGTTTTTTGTATTTTAGATAACGGGAGGGCTGCTCACATTATTGGCTTTTATTTAATAAGAATACGTGGCATATGTTGAGTTTAGCTGTTGATAAAATCTACGTTTAAATGTAGATTTAGCAATCAATTTTTAATTTCCTGGATGGAAAGAAGGTTCTTTTAAATAAAATAAATAATGCCTGCAGAACCTGAAACCCTTCGTCTTTAGCCCCATAAAGAACTTTTAATTTTCGGAATTTCAATCACTTCACACACCTCTCAGAGAGGTAAGGCAGGTGAGTGCATGTGGTGCTGGAGTATCTAGAGGTCATTTAGGAAAATGATTTCAAAGAAAGGTTTTTATATCCCAGTGATACTAATCTCAAAACCCTGTTTCGAATTTTTGTATTGCCAACACGCAAGTGATGTTTCAGGTGTTGCATATGCTATGGTAATTGCTTACTATTAGTTTATCACCTATTGTCAATGAGACCGAGACGTGCTTTAAAATCTCTACGTCCACCATATACCATATATGTATTATATTCAAGCGATGCTCAAGTTCATTAACAAATTCCCGACACTTTACTTTATAAACACTTATGTCATCTAAAAATAGATGAAGCCAGCCTCCAGATGTTTTCCTGGTTGGTTTTTGTGAGGCCAAACATGTCGCGTACCAACGTGGGAACTTGAAATAGGAAGAAAAAATTTATGCAGATGTAGCGAATCTTGTAGTTCCACGTGTCGAGACAGGAAGAATTCATAATTTACGATAGACGCGTGCCACTTGCCTTGACTTAACGGACTGTGAAATTGACCGACTGTTTTTATTATAGGGTATGATGATAGACACCCTTTCGCTAAACGTCTTACATTTCATTAGTTCCGCTTCTTAAACAATAGCATCAAGAAATAAATTAGTGTGTGCTATCTTTTTTTGTATTACGCTTGACCTATATAGGTACTTTAATGGTTGTATTTTACAATAATAATTTACAAGTGGTCTCATCATATGTAATAATATATTAGCTGCGGCTGATTTTCTAACTGTTGCCTAATTTTCCATCAATTGAACTGGAAGATGCAGCGTGGGCAGGCTTCCAACAAGGTGTACCTGGTAAATTTTGCGGGCAGCCGATGGGCATGTTATGGAAATCCTTGGGGTAGGCTTATGTCCAGTAGTGGACGTCTTTCAGTTAAAATGATGATGAATGGTTTATACTAAATGTGAATGTATTTATGCTAAATAGACTTCTTTAAAAATATTGTGGCGAGGAATGGACAGCAGAGGATAGAGAACGGTGAGAGTTTCTCCGAGAAAAAAAAATCTTTTCATTATTTAACAATGGACTGTTACAGTGAAATGGTCTTGCAGTTTTTTAAGATCGCGCCAAACAGCGTGCACTTGAAGAGGCTTAAATCCAGCAGTGGACTGCGACAGGCTGATGATAATGATTTATATTTGATTATTTGCGTAGATAGTCCACGTAGGGTAAAAAAAACAGACATTTTTGTTTATCATTTAATTTTACTAAATCACATAGCTTAGAATAGCCACTTTCATAGATAATTAATTATAACAATTACAGTACCAAATTCGATGTAATACTGACATCTGTAATAATCCATACTTATATTATAAATGCGAAAGTAACTCTGTTTGTTACCTTTTGACGATTAAACGGCTAAACGGATCTTAATAATAATAGTTACTCGTGTCACATCGCAACGTACACTTTAAGGCGTTCGTGGTACGAGTAGCGACATGCCTTCTGCACCTCTTTATGGAGGAGGACTTCTGACCGCTGGGGGTGGTGTTCCGTCGCGTCCGCGGACAAATGCCACCTGAACGCACAGTGATATTGCAATGCAAGTGCAGCGTTTACGCGTAACATAGTATTTTAATTAATATAATATGTATACCAACAAAAGTTATGATTATCTATAGATTTATTTGTATAATTTTAATAATATTTAGTTTATACCTTTTGTAATTTTCACGACTAAGTTTCAGACTGAGTGAATTCCAAAGGCGTTTAGTTTGGAGCCAAAGAAAAACTCATGTTCTTATGTATTTTTATTGAAATTTGAAAAAAAAAATAGCAATGAGATAAATTTGTATTTTTATAGGTTAAATTCTACTTAAAAACGATTTTAACACCTTCAAAGCCCTCAGCAAAAAGTTGTCTTAAATATCATATGTATTAAATAAAAGTATTCTTAGTTAAACTATAAAGTAAGTTATGGCAATTATTCTTTGCATTCCTTGTCAAGTTCTATTACATTCTATTTACGAGTATTTATAGTATTATGTATTATCAGAAGCCGGAATGCGCAGTTTTTATATACCTAGGTAAATGAAATAAATACACAAGTTAAGATTAATTAATCTTAACTTGTATATTTATATTTGTACAAGTATATAGATACATACCAAAAATACCGGGTTCACGGGACTATCAGTTAATTGTGTTACATTACATATCACTAAAGTTACACTTGTCTTATTCAGCACACGAGTATGTAGTTTTTTTCTTTTTAATAATAAACTCCCGCACTAGGCTACAAGCTTTGTGTCGCGGGAGACTATACAAACGTACATATTCACGTATACAGATTACACCCAGAATCAGAACAAACATTTTATGAACAAATATTTTTGTCCTGTATGAGAATCGAACCCATCAACCTCTGGCTTGACAGATTGGGTAACTAGCCACTAGAATCAAAGGCCAGTCGAAAATTTACCTATTCGACATATTCCCAACCCTGGAATTAAGACACAAAAATTTATAACACCAAGGTTTTGTAATGGGTCATAAAAAATCTATAAATTATTGGATCGGCAACACGCGAATTATGGCCTAGATATTTTAAACGTTCTTTGACTATGGGTACCTACTGCTGGCCGACCTACGGGTTAAGAAAGTCACACAGTAGAGAAGGTTTTAAAATGTTAGTAGTCGAGCGTCAACTTTGCCAATAGTACCTACACTATATTGTTGATTCATTCATGCAACTTCAGATTGACATTGTTAAGCATAAAAGTTTATTAACATTGCTGAATAATAAATAAATTAATAGAGACAATGAACTTGCAACGTATTATTATTTAGTTTTACAAGAATTAATATCTATAGCATTGCACAATATTAACATACTTCAATGTATTATGTAAAATTATCTATACTATTATTACTAAGAAGTTAAAATATAGGGAGAAATATCTAAAATATTCGATTCTAAAAGTTATTTCTTTAAAAGGAAACTACATCATTTGCTAAATACGATTTGTTTCAATAAAATCAACAAAAATCGTTAAATTTTACTTTTATCTACAAAACTAATAAATAACTGTATTATATTTATAAACGTATCTATTTTAATAATGTACTTATCAACGCTTTTTTTCTGACTAAACAGATAAACTCTGTATACCTTAACAATTGTTATTTCAGAGATATCTTCTTACATTTATTCGTTACATCTTTCGGTAAATTATTACATAAGCGCTAGCATGCATCGATCATTAACAAACATTCACTGTACCTAAAACACATATTAAAATACTCTAGTCTTGCGCAAGTAAGAGATAAGAATACATAATACTCCTTTTATATGTATACATTCGCGTAAAAAACACACACACATGTCATCAAATACTTAAAAATTTTACGCAATCACGTCTCGTTATCACGCAAGAGATCAAATTGTTAACTCCAAATGTATCTACATAATCTATATATACATACTATACAATCGTTACCTACATTTTATGCACAGTCAGATACTTGTCTCGTGTCTTTTTTCTTACCATACCTAAAATATTCTTCAATTTGTAACAAAGTTTTGTCCTTAGTTTCTGGTAAACAGAAAAATAAGAATACAGTGCCAAGTAGAGTTGATAAACCATAAAACAAATAAGTGCCGTGATGTCCTATACTTAGGAACATTGCGGGTGCTGATTTCACCACTCCAAAGAACGCTATTGATGTCATCATAACACTAATGCCTGAACCTATACCTTTAGTCTCAACAGCAAACAGTTCACCGACCATATTCCATGGTAATAAAGACACACCCATGTTAGACACTATAATATAAAATGCCATTAACCCTAATGATATGAATGGAGACATGTATTCAACCACACCAATATTATGCAAATATAAATATATAGCTAAAGATATTAGAGATACTGATGTAAAAACACCACTGAATAAAGCCATCGGTCTTCTTCCAGATGTCCTTAATAACACACATGCTACACCAAGGGATACACATCGTAAAACATCTATGCTTAACATAGCAGCATAAGTATATGAAGTACTGGAACTGCTGCCCATTAA
Organism: Trisateles emortualis; assembly: GCA_947095525.1. Taxonomy (NCBI): domain Eukaryota; kingdom Metazoa; phylum Arthropoda; class Insecta; order Lepidoptera; family Erebidae; genus Trisateles; species Trisateles emortualis. The sequence continues at coordinate 6,198,274 of OX352736.1, read as the reverse complement.
TTCTTTCATCATATCTGTTGTATAAGCACATACAACATTCACACCAGTAAGTTGACAAATAATGAAAAATACAGTCATTATTAACAATGGTTTGTAAAATTCTGGTTTCTTTATATTGGTAGAGAGAGCTTTCAATTTGCTTTGAGTTTTGTTTTTACTCTGTATATCAATCAGCATTTTGTCCAGTTCTGTCTTCATTGCAAGACTTGTACCTCTGTACCATTTAAACGATACGACACATTCATCGATTCTATTTCTTGATGCTAACCATGCTGGCGATTCAGGTGCATAGTAAATAATAGTGCCACCGATCAATGGAAATGCTCCACAGAGTATTGAGGCAGTACTCCAGTGAAGGAAAGTGCCAAATAAGTGAGCTAAGAAAACACCCACTGCGATGGCCAAAGATAAAGCAGCTAAAAAGAATCCTCTGTGAACTGGAGTACTAATTTCTCCAACAAATACTGGACCCAATGGCCCTAACCAGCCTTGACATAGTCCAGTTATAAATCTTCCTAGTAATATCAAATATAGTAAGTCACATGAAAAGCCGATTATGAGCCATCCAGATACAAAACAACCGGCCAACATAAGTTGAGATAACCGTCTTCCAAATCTTTCCATTAAGTACCCGGAGATTACGTTACCGAAGAACAAGGCCAGAGATGATATGGAAGCTGAAATAAAAAAAAGGAATTATTATCAAGAATTTGTTACGATTCAAAATTAAGCAGAGCCTGGTAGTCATTTATTTTATAGGATCTTGAATGTGGCTTTTAAATTAATAAATATTGATCTAAATACATACATAATATAACACCAAATAACTACGTGCTGCTATTAATAATTTTGTAGCAGAAAACCTAACAACATTTTGCCTGACATTAGACCAAACATACGTTCAACTTTTATGCCGTGGAACGAAGAAAATAAAAAGACACTATTAATATCCTAATTCACAAATAATTGAAATTAGTAAAGGTACACATACCTACCCATGACACCATTTCTGTGGTGACATCACTCCTGGTACGTTGAAGCTGAGGTATCATAATTGCTGAGATACCTGATGTTGCTCCCGCGCCCAATGTCAACATAAATACGCCTAACGAAACAATTGCCTGAAACAAAAGAGAGACAGATACAATAAATTAAAATTAGTGATGTTAGACACTACACGAAGGCCTCGGTTTTTCACCTTTACAGAAGACCAAAGCAAAAATACACCGTTACTTTATGTAGATAACATAATTATATTGTAACGGTGTATTTTTGTTCTTATGTATGAGTAGGTATAGACCTACAGTCACAGACGTGTTAAACATGAGTCTATCGAGCGAAAAAGAGGGATGGAGCTATACACGTTATATAACTCCGTCTCACTTTCTCACTCAAACTACTCACGTCACCTTGTCATATGGTTCGGCCACAGTGCTAGGTAAAACCGTATCTACTGTGTAAAAATAGACATAATTATTAATTATTTTGATTCAAGTCATGTACCTATCATAAATTTAAAATAAACTATTGTAAGGACGAATTTAATCATTATAATATATCAGTGATAAGTAATAGAGCCGTTAAGTTTTATTGAAGGATAAAATAATCAAAAGAATGATTGTGTAACCCGTACTAGAGATTAGTCTGTTCACATAAAGTCGGCGTTTGATAAAAGAGTTAATGATAACATAACTGACAAAAATAGATATTAAATTTTTCTGTCAAGAAATTTATTAAAGATTATTAAAGACTTAAAGCCGTTGGTCGTGCGCCTGATCTCCCTCCGATCATGTCGGTTTTCTGTCCCATAGGACTGTGAGAGTAAGCGAATAAAATGCACCTATGTTTTGCGCTATTGATATAAAAAAATCAATGGTCTGCGCACACATTTGTGTAGGTACCATAATATCATCCATGCAAATGGCTAATCCCCTTTAAGATGACCTATAAACGTCCCACTGCTGGGCACGGGTCTCGACCATACATTTGGAGGGATATTAGCCTACTATACCACGCTGGCCAGACGGGTTGGTATAGGGTTTTGTTTCCTGTTCTCCCTCTCTTGCAGTGGATATTGTCTGCCTGACTAACTCCCTTGGTCGACTCTTACGTCACCCTCGGGATGGAACGGAGTGGTGACATTACCACACGGACAAGATGACCTATATCTTATAATAATACCTATACATTTATAATGATTCCTACATATCTTTCACGCGTTAACCACTACTCCCACTATTATCAGATATATTATATAAACAATAAAACCAGCTGTTATTTGTGTATGACGAAACTGATATCAAGAGAACAATTATTGCATAAGAAATGTTCTATATTATCACTAAATAATATTATAAGTAATTATTATAATTATTTACTGAGGATATATTACAGCTTTAGCAAGTCAGACAACTGGTATAAATATTTATTGTGATGAACATAAAAACTGCATCAAAGGTAAAAACTGCATTTGTCTAATCCTCTTGATGGCTGGAAAGTGGGTGTGTATATATATGGACTACCTTTGATTTAATTGCCTGTTGGTCTAGTCATTAGTGACCCTGATTGCTTAGCCGGAGGTCGTGTGTTCGATTCCCATACAGGACAAAACTTTGAGTGATTAATGTTTGTCCCAAGTATGGGTGAACTATGTGTCCGTTAATTGTATATTGTAAAGTCAACCGCGAACAGCGCTTGTTCCAAAGTGCCGAAATTGTCTTTGAAAAAAAAAGATATAAGTAGGTGTGTGTGTGTGTGTGTGTGTGTGTGTGTGTGTGTGTGTGTGTGTGGGCTGATGTAGGCTAAATCTTAATATATATATTTCTTGTGTGCGTGTGTATGTGACTGAACTCCTCCTAGACGGGTGGACCGATTTTGATGAAATTTTGTGTGTGTGTTCGGGTAGGGCCCTGGATGGTTTAGATTCACAATTGGACCCGGTAGGTGGCGCTGCTGTCGGTATTTCAGCTTTTTCCGGCAGGACGACGTCTGCCAGGTCCACTAGTATCTTTATATATTTTTTTTTCTGTAGGTGTGTATGTCACTGAACTTCTCCTTAACGCCTGGATCAATTTTAATGAAATTTTGTGTGTGTGTTCGAGTAGGGCCCCGGATGGTTTAGATTTACAATTGGACCCGGTAGGTGGCGCTGCTGTCGGTCAGCTTTCCGGGTGGGACGACGTCTGCCAGGTCCGCTAGTGTAAGATTTATATGTATTTAGCCTACATTAGCCCATACACATACACACCTACTTTCCAGTTATCAAGAGAATTGGTGCCTAAGTGTAATTTGTGTACGTGAATTTTTGTACAACGACACATGGCTTTTTTCTTAGGCTCGTATTTACAAACGCATCTCAGATATTGACTACGCGCACTTGACACCCCTGTCTCTTTCTAACTAGGCGCCCGAGACCGTAGTTAGAAAGAGACGATATTAAGTAAGTACGCGTACTCAATACCTGAGCTTCGTTTATAAATACGACGTGTGGGAGTTGTATATTTAAAAAAAGAAAAAAAAATTATCGACTAATTACGGCTACCGATCGACGACCTTATTAATCTACTAAATTCATATGAAGTGCGGATCCCTAAATAGTAGGTACTACACTTGGCCTTTACAAATCAATGTTATGAAGATAGTAACTGATAAGCTGATATTGAGGGAATATTTAAGATTACGAAATCTTGCCTGTATTGTCACTATAGGCAGGTCATTTCTGTCCATTCAATAACTAACGTTAAAAGTCGGTCCCGACTGTTAACAGTCGTTAGATCACGACAGAGACCTAAATATTGGGCGATCTAAATAACTCTGTCACCAGGGTGACCACTAACCAAACGATAAGAAGAAGAAGAATAACTAACCTAATCCTACTATCCTTCTAATATTACAAATGTGATAGTTTGTGAGGATGGAAGGATGTATGTATAAATGTTTGTTACTTTTTCACTTAAAAACTACTAAACGGATCTGTGGTGGTGATGGATTAAGAATACAAATGTCACCACCCCATTCTATCCCATGGGTGTCGTAAGAGTCGACTAAGGGAGTAAGTCAGGCAGACAATATCCACTGCAAGAGAGGGAAAACTCGAAACAAAATCCTATACCAACCCGTCTGGTCAGCGTGGTATAGTAGGCTAATATCCCTCCAAATGTATGGAGGAGACCCCAACAGTGGGACGTTTATGGGTTGAGATGATGATGATGAAACGGATCTGGATGAAATTTGGCGTAAAGATAGATTATAGTCTGGAATAGTGAATAGGCTACTTTTAATCGGGATAAATCGACACGTGACATCTCCGCGGGCAACAGCTAGTGTATTATATACACGGTATATACAGTGGCAATAACGAGGATCGAACCCAGAACACCATGATCGGCCTTTAGCGCAAGCTTATACTGCGGGACTAACGAGGCAGATATTTGTTTACATGTTCATTAGTACAACTTGACATTGATATCACTACGGTATGCAGTTACGTCTTATTGAGGTAATCAGTGATGTAAGGACAACTGGGTCTACTGGGTTTATTATCTTATTACGTAAGGTCACCCGGTGGAGATTCAACCATAGTTAATTGATTAATTATAATAAGAACAGTTTCCATATTTTGAATTGATAAATTAAAAGCAAATAAATAAAAATAAAAAAATCGGTTGACAAAAAAATGTGGAAAGGAAATTCAATATAGATTAAAATAAAATATATATCATACTCTATTTTTAATCTATATTGAATTTCAAAAAATGTCAATCTAATAAAAGTTGACATCTCACGAATTTCAAATTAAAATTTGGACGTCATGGTATGGCTTCTTAACTGTTATGTTTTTGCCTATTTTATTCATATAATATACATAAATATATAATTGCTTGTGCCAATTATTGTGCCTGCGCCTGCCTTCGCTTGCATGTGCAATAAAAAGATAAGGACCAAACAGTTCGAATGTTAAATAACGCATAATCTACTGAACGGATTTCAATAAAAGTTGGCAAAATACTGCAACAAATTAATAGTTTCGTAAAAAGCTATAGTTTCGTTAAAAAATCGATATCTGAGAGGGAAATACAGCGAGCAAAGGCTAGTATAACAACAACAAGATCCAACCAAAAAGGAGTAAAAGGCGTTCGATTCGGCGAAAAATTCCTTTATACCGAGTTAATAATATTTTAATGAAATAAACATCCAATGTGACTCTTTACCTGAGTCAGATTCGGTCACGTTTGTAAAAGGGGCCATGTCTCATGAAGTCATCGGGGAGTCCTAAGTGACTTATACAACTAAGTCGCATTAGAGTTTTAATGAATATTTATTTATTAAATTCAATAATATGTTTGTTATTCAAAAGTAAGTACCTACTCTCTCTCTCTTTCTTACCGACTAAGCCTCTCTTTCACTTCGCCCTAGCCTTAAAGTCGACTTTCAAAACAAAGGTACTGCCGATTACCGTATATAAATAAATTATAATAAAACCAGTTGCTTTTTTGAATGATTTGGTCATTATACCTATTAGAATTTGTATTTAGTAGCAGCGTAAATGTCAGTTAAAAGAAACACAGTCCTATCCACAGTCCAAGCTATCACAATATTAAAATTTCATAAATTAGCGATAAAACGGTGACAATAAAATATGAACAGATATACAGAAAACTAAATATTTATTTTAAAATAAATGTACTTTTACAAGCCAAAATTATAACTTAAAAATTTAAGCCAATTCAATTAGTCTAACAATATTAATGTAATTAATTTCAAAGAAACAGTCGATATTTTAGTAGGTACCGGAATATACACATTAGTACGTCGTAACTACATAAAACGACTATACGAGTACCTATAGGTTGCAATAATCATAAAATTTAAAAAATCACCTGCATTTTTAAGTAATAAAATAACCCTATACAACTTGTCCTTAATCATGTCTTAGATTAAATTCGAAATGCATGTCTGTCACACCGATATGCATTATGCTAACGTGTGTGGATTCAGGCCTACACTATCAGCTCGCTTAATAGAGGAGAGGAGACACGTGCTCAACAGTGGGACATTATTAACAAGGTTGTTATTATTATATCATTTTTTAATAGGTGCCGAGAGGATTGTGCTAAGTGGAGTAATAGGAAAGGCCTACGTCCAGCAGTAGACTGCATATGCTGATGATAAACACGCAAATAAATACATATACTTTTAAAACTTCATCAAACACAAACTATAAGAAAAAAACATGTGGACCCGTTTGCGCTTCCCTCATAGCACCCGTGAGGCAAAAATCCCTATTTAATAACGATTTCTAATCTTACATAATTATGTAATAAAAATAATAATTATGTTATTTCAATTAAAAATAATTTAAATAAAGAATAGCTTAAATTAGGAATAATTTAAATTTCTAAATTTAAATATAAACAACGCGTGTAATATATTTAACGACATTGAACTTAGCCTAAATCTAAATACAGACCTAATAATGGAGTCGTTAATGTTAATCAAATAATGAAAATTATTCCAAGAACGATTTTAATTGTACATTTGTGTTTATCTCAGGAAATTAAGTGGAAATCCGGCCTTTATTAGACACATGTAACGGATAAAACTAATATTATTACATATTTATCATTCGATTCACTCGATCAAGGCACGTAAGTACTTATACACTATTTTATCTAATATACTTATTATATATCTTACCTGTACGCACAATAAAAAAAAACACTTATTTAAAAATTAAAACACACCTGTCTTCTAAACGGCGATTGTTTATTTTTATGATATTCGTCTTTTGTTTCACTAATTTCTTTGCTCGTTCCATTTTTGTTGATTTTCTCTAACTCGGGCACCGTATCGTGATCCATCTCGAAATGTGACTGTGATACTGCATCGCACATGATGCGAAACAACGACTTTATGAACCTTCGAACGGCACACAGATTGTATCTTTATCTTATCAACCACTTCTAACTCGGTTCACTCAAGCTATGACACTTTAAAATTTTATTTGTATTTTACAGTAAATTACATCGTTAAGCTCTTTTGGACACAATGGTGTTATAAAACTGGTTTAATATTATTTGTGAAGTTGAATTGGTACTCACGACGTCCTTCTGATGATGTCAGTCGATACTACGACAAAACTTTTAAGTTTTAAATATAATATTGTCATGGTGAGTGGTGCGTTCAAATACCACGTATAGGTCCCGCGATCCGAAAATCCAAGGTCAGGTGGTATTTTTTATATATCTAAAGTCTGGATTAGTTCCCAGTATCTTGCAACTCGCTCCCTATGCTGGTGAAACGTTGATTTGTGCTACATCTGTGCCTCCACCTTCGGGGAAAAGGCATAATGTTACTTAGTGCCCATCTTGTAGTTCCCTCATGCAAAGACAATCTTGGCAGTATCAGTCCGCCACTAAGTAGACAACATTTTGAATATACCTAATATGTATGTTATTAATAGTGATTAATAATGATATTTCCCTGTCAGATCAAATAAAAAAAACGATAATCCGGATCGAGGGAATCCAAACAAGAAACAAAGTGACCGACATGGCTCGAAGGATTGCCTCAGTTAATGGGTAGTAGAATCAAAGGCTGACCAGGACCAGGTATAGGTTGACGGGCAAGGTCAGCTTCGGATCGAATGCTCAGGAAATCCTTCCCGCCTATTAGCTTATGTTTAGCCAGCATTCAAATATGTGTGAAAAGGGTCTATCTGGTCTAATTTAGAAGGCTAATACTAATCATAATTGTCAGAAAAACCAAATATCAAGGACCTGGCTTCATTTGGTTTTTCGCGTTACAGTGATAGTGCGATGCCCTTATTCAATCCCAGGTTGGGGTCGCGTTTAAACAGTCAGGAAAAAAACATCATCTTAAAAGAAGAGTAGGCTAAAGTCGACCTGCCTCTCTAGACAAATGGCATAAACGGTAGTCGAAACGAAAAGTCAAAAAAGCAAATGTATGGGATTTGACGTAAGTTTACTATATAATGTTGTATACTTACTTCAAATCCCATACATTTACTTTTTGTACTTTTTGATTCGATTACCGTTTATGCCACTTGTCTAGTGGGGCTAGTTCACATCCACGCAAAATTCAACGTAATAGGTATATGTCATTTATAAAGTATTAACATATATATTGATATTATGCAGATTCATTAGGCTAATCTCAAATTATGTTATTGTAGGCGTAAAATAATAATAATTTGCGCAGCTCAGACCAGACCCCGCAGCGTAATAGGTGTTACAGAATTACTAATGAGCTTTTGGGGTAGACGATTGTGACAAACAAAGGACTGACAATAAAATGGGCCTTAGACATTTACGTTAAATACGAAATTTATTTAAAAATATAGTATCCCTTCAATTTTATTTTTGATCATGTATGAGCATTTTTTTTAAAGCATTAAATCTGGTGTTTAGGCTGCTTAAGTTTGCATTATCATATGTAGTTATAAAATACAAAAGATTGTAATTAAAAATAAGTTTATTGTTACTTTTCTCTTGACTCTACCTTTTTTTAATACTACTTGGTCGGCAAACAAGCAAACGGCGCACTTAATAAGAAGCAGTACAAAAGATTACTTGGTAGGTAGAGGAGGTAACTTGGGTGTTACCTTGTCAGCAAACTAGCCGTAGGTAAATTGACTAACATCATCTTTTCATACATTCATTAATAACTTTATTAGCTTCATAAATGTTACTTTGTGAACTTACTTACTGTACTTTGTTTAAAAATGAGTTTGGGTCGCAATTATTTTGTGTAAGTCTATTACAGATTTCTACAAAGGGCTCGTATCTAAGTTGGTCAGTCCGTAGATATAGTAAGTAGATCAATATTTAAAAACACATTGAAACTCCTCCGTGCCTTGTATAGCACGTAGAGCCGTTGATCTTGCGCCTGATCTCTTTCTCGTCGTGTCGGATTACCGTCCGATTTTGAGGTAAAGGCATAACGAGTGCACCTATAGTTGCGCGCATACCTATAAATATATTATTTGCAATACCAGCTTCCAGCCGCGGTTTCGGCCGCGCTTACAATCCCTCGGGAAGAGAGATTCTTTCTGGGACAAAAAGTAACCTATAAGTTATTCCAGACTATAATCTATCTCTATGCCAAATTTAATGCAGATCCGTTGAGTATTTTTTGCGTGAAAGAGTAACAAACATACATCCATACATTCTTATAAACTTTCGCGTTTATAATATTAGTAGGATAACCAAAATTATATACCTGCCTACCTACATATAAGTATTGCTTGTTTAAAGTTATTAGATATTGAAGTCTAGAAAAGATCGAACTTAGTGATAAAGTCGTAATTACTGCTACATGCGATAATCTCTGTAATATTGCGTGTTGCTATTTAGGTCTATTTAGGTTTCCAGCTTGGAACATATTTTTAAATACCGTTTCTCTTATACCATTTATTTACTCAAAATATGGGTAGACACAGGTGGATACAATATAAAGGCGTTGCCAGATAAATGTTCACAATTGCTGGCGAGATATCATTACAGAATTCAGAATTAGAATTATTTATAAACTTATCTTAACATTTTCATTTTTTGTAAATAAATTATTGAAATTAATAAACATTGTAGAAAATATGAACACATTCATTATTATTTATCCCAAGATATTTAAGTAGGTAAGTATAAGAAATAAAATTAAATTCTGGTAATACAAGACACTTCTGGTAATACAAGATAGCTAACTGAAGTGTACTGCCGGACATAGGCCTCCCCCAAGGAATTTTAGGCACGAGTAATGCTTCTAGTTTTTCTTATTATAAGTCCGTGTTATGCCACTGCAGGGAATAGGCCTCCCTACTTTCCTTCCAATTCTCTCTCTCTCTCTAAAGCCTCTAAGGACCAGTCTTCGGATAAATGTGTCACCCAGCTCTGTCTGGGTCTACCGCAATGCTTCTAGTACCTACATTTATATATTTGTAAAACATAATTTACAAACATCCAATTTACGGAAATAAGGTACACTTATTATAATTAGGAAAAACATTTATAATTTACACAAAGTTTTGTCCTATGTGGTTATCAAATTTATTACACTCGCGGTGTTAGTGGCAAAGGGATCACCACAACCGCTTTCAGTATTGCAAGCGTCTATAAACTACGGTAACTGCTTACCAGCAGACAGGCCGTAAGCTTATTTGACATAGTAGTATTAAAAAAATATTTCACTCCGGGAGTGCCGACAGAAGTGAAAACACTAGGCAATCATCTCTAGGATGCCGTTGCTGCTGTCTCTTACACGTCTTAGTAATGAAGCTACCTTTTTGCGTATTACCGCCGCATAGCCGTCCGTGTGTGCTTCAGCAAACATTAGTGAGGCACTGCAGCCGCATCAGCATCCTAAAGATGTTGTTATATTAAACGCTCAAGACACTGACACTTTAATAACGTGACAGTCGAAAAAAGATTTTTCGGATATGTCAGGCTGCGTCTTGTAACAGTGTCGCGAATCCAGAGAATTTATTTCATGAAAAAAATATGCGTACCGTGCTAAAAGAAGTTTTCACTTCAATAACAATCTATGTAGACACTATTATATAAATAATTACTTGTATCGACTGACTAACTGACTTCAACAACGCAGAACCTAAATCACCAGGGCTACAAAGTCCAGGGTTATTGCATTCCTGGTCCATGTTTCTCTTCCATGACCTTTATTTCGTCTTCCCACGTTCAAAACTATCGTTTTCTTTTTCTATTTATTGGTATAAAATACGATATTTTTAGCAACGTACCGTGACTTCGCCCGAGATTATCTATTTCTTTGGCACTCAAAGATTTCGTTTTCAAAAATTATTTTCATCAGATGTTAACGTTATAATATAAAACAAAACCATGTTCGAAATTTCAGCTTCCGTCTAGGAATTTTTAGCAACGTACCGTGACTTCGCCCGAGATTATCTATTTCTTTGGCACTCAAAGATTTCGTTTTCAAAAATTATTTTCATCAGATGTTAACGTTATAAAACAAAACCTGGTTTTGTTTTATAATTTTGGCTGTGCGTCGATTGTTAGTCACGAGTCACGACAAACGATTTTATATTAATGACCAGTGGACCGCCCCAACTACGTTTCTTATCCATTTAGAGATTGAGTTTCAAAAAAATATTTCTTGACATATACTTACTTTGTAATATATAAAAAGCTATGTACCAAATTTCAGTTTCTTAGTCTTAGTAGATTTTGATCTACGTTGATCGTTAGTACAAACGATTTTATATGTATCATAGCGGCACGCATTAAATCAGAAGGTTATGTTCGTTATATTTTAGAATATAGCAAAGTACGTCAGAGATAGCCCCGCCTGAGACAGGCAGACTAATAGACACCAAGGTGAGCCGATACGTATGACGTTATTATACAAGTCATGACACCGGAACACTAACATGTTAATGGAAGCAACATAAAACAACAACTTTCAATTTCACATGGCCATCACGGGATCCCTTCTTTTCGCATAATGTATTTTTTTTGGCAAACAAGCATACTGCCCGCCTGATATTAAGTAGTTACCGTAGCCTATGGACGCTTGCAATACCAGAAGTGTCACTTACGTGTTTTGCCAACCCATTTTTTTACACCAGGGCTATAAGATGGGACTATGACTATCCTGGAAAAGGAATACGTTTCTTTCAAAACGCGTCCCTAAATGAGCGCTGGAGACCGGTACACACACGCAGGTACACAACTACACCACTCTGTGTTTTTTATTTGTCTGTGGTCTTCTGTAAGGTGGAGGTCCTTCCCCAGTCGGCTTGCTCGCTAGCACGGTGACCTACCTCTCTTAAATTTCTATTCTATTCAACTTTAACAAACTGTTTTGGCATAATAACAAAAAAATAAAACTAGTCCCCTAGCGAGTAGCCCGCTAGAGGGCTAGTCGCTAGTTAAGTACTCCTCTCTTAAGCTGCAATGATAAATAGTCAAAACAAGTTTATTCATCAACTATTTATTCTATATTTATCCACATTCCAACTTAATTATTCAGTAACTACTTCCTAGAAAGATGTTCACTAATGACAAAGGTATTTGAACTCTCATTTCTATTTGATGAATAAACAAGTATTCATAGTTTTATTATATGCATATAAGATAAGAATAACAATAGATGTCAAAGATTATTTTTCGTGTATTTAGAATTAAGATACATAAACTGGTTAAATGTAGGTATAGCAATTTTTCAAATTCAAAGTCAAACTTATTTATTCATTTAGATGCATTGCGATACAGCGTGGCAATGTTGCATTTTGTCCCTCAAGAAAGGTGCCAAAAGACTGGCTACACCATTCTGAAACTGCGACCTCAATCAAATGATATTTTATTTATATGTAAATAGGTTTAAATATAATATCTGATTGTTTGTAAGTGCCTAGTTTAGGTTAAGTTACTTTTATTCTAATGACCTTTATAAAAAGTAGGCATTTTTTGAATTGGCAAAAAACAAATTAGCATAGGTGTACCTACAGGTATGCTAATTTGAAAGGCTTCGTTTTATTGTAATTTTATTTTACGATACGCTGTGACAAACAAGCGAATGGCTCTAATGGCCTGATGGTAAGCAGTTACCGTAGCTAATGAACGCTTGCAACACTCCAGCCCCTTTAGACAAGTGACAAAAGTGGTAGTCGAGTCGAAACAGCAAAAAAGCAAATGTATGGGATTTGACTTTCCGATTCGACTACCGTAAATGCCACTTGTCTAGAGGGCTGGTGTTGCAAGCATCCATAGGCGCGTGCTGTCGACTTTACAAATTTGTAACATCCATCATCATCCATTTTGTTCTAGGGTACGGCCCTAGAACAAGATGCAAGCATGTCGTCCTTATAGCGATTTATTTTAGATCTTAATTTTATTTTCAAACAATAACAACCTTATTAACAAGAATTTAAGGTAAAATCTTACGAATTTTAAGTTAAAGCCTGTAGCTTTAGTTATAGCAAATAAATATCTGTCGATTGCAATAATATTTTCGACAGGCGTTAGCCTTAACTTAATGTTTATCGTAAAGTGAATAGGAACGACTTACTGACTTAACGCCAGGGTTTGTACTAGTACAAATTTAATCCCGTTTGACCCTATAAGTTTTCTGCAGTCCAGAGAAGTTAAGAATGCGACTATCTTAGATCGTGTTTATAGCCAAAAGTATAGTAACCATACTTTTGGCTATAAACAAGATATAAGATAGAGACTGGAGAAACCGGAGAAACATACATGCGGAAATAAATGAAGTAAACTAATCATGTTTTGACGTTTTGAATGAATACACATTCAGTTCGATCTAGTGGTTAAGGTCGCCTCATCATGTACATGACACCGAGTGTTGTTGGTTCGATTCCTACATACATACAACAACATTTTGATTGTGTGAGTTTAATACCTATACCCATTATGTTTCTTTGTTTGTTGCCATAGGTATGTTCTTTTTAAGCTTTCTAAAACTATTTAAATGGCTTATAAGGTAAATGTAAAAGAAATAAATATAATACAAAAACCCAAAGTCGGCTGGTAGAGAACACCTTTGACTTGAAGCCTACCTTTGTACAATATTTTGCATTAAAAAAAAACAATGTTCGAGGTGAATGATAGAAGTATTCTACCTTTTACTTAAGTCTTTTTTCCTCTTGATAACTTAAAGGGGTTAGGGCCTAATTTAGGTCTGCAGTCCCTTCTTTATAGAACCCTGGATTAGTACAATGTTGTACAAGCTCGACAAACATCTGGTGACATCTTCCATGACTCGTTTCGTAGTTTTAAACAGAAACAACTATATAAGTATTGTGTAATAAATTAATAAAGCCTATTTAAATAAGTGACCAATGTATTATATTTTTATCTGTAGGTTTAGTCTAATTGTACACTGTTACCAAATTTCACAGAAATTATATACAATGTTTTTCTTAAAAAACGAATCTTCATATAGCGGCCCTGTACAGCTAACTCCGTTGCTATGTGTACATTAATTACATAAGGCTTGCAATAATAATTTTGAAAATGATCATAATAGTGATAGGTAACTAAACTAACTTAATTTTTATTTTCTGTTTGAATACTCGCTGAAGCTATAGGTACTGTGACTGTGAATGTTGTGTACAGTCATAATTATTGGCCTTCAGTTTATAATTTATACTCTGTTATCGAACATGTGTATTCTTTATTCTGTAGTCTATTTCTCAAAGAATAAATTCCACAAGTGGAATTCACGTACCGCATCGGCTAAAATCGGTCATCTTTGATGTTACAAGTCGGTTACATTCCCACTCAGCAACCACTGCCGAAAAAGACAAAATCTGTAAATAACAACTATACAATTACTTTCATACGTTCGCATTATTATTTTCAATAGAAAAGTCACTGATAGCAATTTATAATACAGTGAACTAAACAAAAATATTTTAACCGAAACTAGGTTACTAACTATGTAGATAAATACTAAACGTTTACGAAAACATAATGATATCAAATATGTAAAAGCTTTTAGGTATTACATAATAAATTGTTATTAAAAAAAATTAACAACAGCATTGCAATTGATTTTCAACTAAATCAAAAAAGAAAATGGCTAGAGTACGTCAGCTCTTTAACAACTTTTTGTACTATTAATATAATATAAAATTGGTACAGAGCGTTGTTAAAAAGCTGACCTGTATGACAGTGTGCGTTGCCAGTAATAACATATGAATCTGAGACATACTTGTTCACTATGGGCTTCGTGCGAACGTCAAAGTCAACCAAAGAACAATGGAGAGAGCTTTGCTTAGAGTTTCCCTACGTGATCGAATCAGAAACGATGAGATCCGTAGGAGAACCAAAGTAACCGACATAGCTTGAAGAATTTCCTTAATTAAGTGGCAATGAGCCGGGCACATGGCTTGCAGATCTGATGGCCTTTGGGGCAAAAATGTTCTAGAGTGGCGACCACGAACTGGAAGACGAAGCGCGGGCTGGCCAACAAGGTCAAGGACCGACTATCTCGTAATAGTTGCGGGCAACTGATGGATAACGTCGGTTCAGGATCGAGAGTTGTGGAAATCGTTGCGGGAGGCCAATGTCCAGCAGTGGACGTCTTTTGGTTGAGATTATTATGTAGGTAGGCATTTATTATTTTGCTATGTACTGTTTCCTATACATACTTATTTATAAAGTAAAATTACTGTGAACTACAGAAATACTTACATACTGGAACTGTCGCCAGCGTTTTTACCAACTCTTCCCGGGGCTCTTGACAGCAAATTGACTTTGGATAAACATACTGACATGCTTTTTTGATGACGTTTAAAAGTCTCATAGTTACATGATACTCGTAATCTAGACTAGAGGTCGGTGGTCGAAAAACTATTGTAAGTCCCATCCAGATCCCATCATTCAAACTTGCTTTTGCAAAAAATGGACCAACTTTTCAAAGTCAAAAATGCTTATTTTTAACCGACTTCAAAAAGGAGGAGGTTATATGTTCGACTGTACCTTTTTTTTTTATGTATGTTCACCGATATCTTCTGATATCCATTTGTGGACCGATTCACAAAAATATTTTTTTTATTTGAAAGAGTACCTAGATATACCATTGGCACCAAGTCAGGATCTGATGATGGAATCCCAGGGAAATCGAGGGCAACCCTCAAATGTTATATGTATTAACAATGTTTTACATATATATTTTACTTTTATTTTATTACTAAAAATTTTTTTTCTATTTTTTTTTTCGAATTGGGTCATAAATTACGGTAACACACAAAAAAATACCCACTTTATAATCTCCTCTTTTTTGAAGTCGGTTAAACAGCGACCGCTTCCATCGAGTTAGTCCAAGCATCTTGTTCTTTAGAATCCAATCGAACTTATAAAGAAACACACATGCCTGTGGTGAATCCTGTGGTTTATCTGGCTGCACTTTGACCGGTTACGCTGATGACGGTCTTTTACTTATACAATCTAACACCAGGGCTGGACTAGAGAGCTTAGCGGAAAAATGTTTGCGCCTGATCTCTGATTGGGGAGTGCGCAACCGCCTATCGTTCGCGCAATAAAACATTTCAGCTACTATTGAAAGGGAATCTAAAAACGCCACCTAGAATTAGATTTAATAATATTACTGTTAGAAATAAGGATTCCGTTTGTTATTTAGGTTTGATTTTAGAAAGGAACTTCACTTTTGTAGATCATATTACAACGATAGGAGAAAAATCTAAGAATAGTTTTTACGCCTTGACGAGGATATCGACGTCGACATGGGGTCTGTCTTTTAACACCTTAAAAATTATCTATGCAGCAACTTATTTGGGTTGTATGTGTTACGGTGCACCTGTGTGGGCTGATAGGGCAACCATCGGTGCCGCACGACGCAAGTTGCTTCAGAGTCAACGTCTGGCGTTGATATTTTTGTGCAAGGCGTATAGAACAGTTAGCACTGAAGCTTTACCAGTACTGGCAGGTGTTCTTCCTGTCGATCTAGAGGTACAGAGACGAGCGGCGATTTATTACACCACACGTGACAACATCAATTCCAACTTTTTAATGCCACGTGATCGCCTTAAAATCACCCGATTATTTAAAGAACAAACTGAAGTTTATAGAATCCTCATTAATGAATGGCAACAGCGATGGGATACATCAACCAAGGGACGCCACCTCTACCAGTTTTTTCCTTCCGTTACTGATCGGTTGGCAAAGACATGGCTGGAGGTTGATCACAGTGTCGCTCAGGGTACTTCCTTACGGGTCACGGTAACTTTCGGAGCAAGTTATACTCATTTAAGCTAGTTGATTCGCCGAACTGTCAATGCTTAACACCTGGCTCCGATCAGGAGCAGTCTGCTCATCACATACTCTGGGAGTGTAGTCTTTGGCATAATGATCGTACTATTATGTTGAACAGCTTACATGTATAATCTGGAGCGGCCTACTATGGGGATTTAGTCTCATCTAGAGGGAATTTCCGCGCATTTAAACGTTTCTGCCATACATATTATAGCAATCAAACTTAGCTCACTTAGGTCCCGTAGATTAAGGTCCTCCGTGGTGCTCCTTTTCATAGGTTACAAACCTATACAGATTTATTTTGTCTCCCGCTTTGCTATGGAGGGAAGTGGAAACTTTTCTTTCTAACTCCTCCTATTTACTTCTGATTAAATTCGTTGCGGGGTCCAAGACAGTAGGTTTAGTTGTCCACGGGACGCACGAGTGTCAAAACTCGGTGTATCAGTTGGTTACTCCGCTGTTAATCCTGGCTCACAGGAGTCACAGCGGTGGGCATGTGGGTGGGATTGTCCCGATGCCTGTGGTGAAAGAAGTATGAGAAAACAAAAACAATTACTTACGTCAAAAACGAATTTTGAATAAAAATTTGCATTTATAATTTTATTAATGCACATAAATATCCATTAATCATAAATTTGTGTAGGTACCATTCTTTTTTAGTACATTTACCTACATTTGTGAGGGTGACCTTTCATTACCTTGTAACTTAGAAGAAAGAATTTCTATTGTACGAAATATGTGTCGACAACCCACGAGCAATGCGCCTTATGTAGCAAGCGTCTATAGTGTAACTGCTTACCATCAGGTTAGCCGTATGCTTGTTTATCTTCTTTGTAGCACAAGGAAATGTCAAAACATCGATTTTTTTGCACCCTTTACGTTATAGTTAACCTTCTTCTTAGCGTTTCGATAGCAAAAATCATTAAATTTATATTTATTGCGGCCGAAAATTCAGCTACATTGACTGTATTGGCGGAGGCAGCCAACAAGTCCTCCTGCGCGCCGGTGTTAGTGCATGCAGGACATAATGTGAGGTGGGCCATTGTTTGGGTTACACCGCATGATGATGATGAATAGTTAACCATGGAAATTATTAATATATCTAATGCACGATACTTATAAACGTCATGATATAAACAAAATGCCAGCATTCGTTTTACTACAGCCAATGCGCTGCTATCAGCGTATTGGCTGTATGGGTATTAGGGCCTCGAGAAAGATCTATCTACCTACCCTTTAATGAACACCACAGTCTAAAGAACTCTATAAAAGATTATTTTTCTATTTTTAGTGATAAAATAGAAATAAAAAAATATACATAATATACTATATATATAAATATACATAATAGCAATGTTTTACATAATATGTATATTTTTTTACTACCTTACATTTGAGGTTTGCCCTCGATTGCGTGGGATTCCATCATCAGATCCTGACTTGGTGCCAATAGGACCACCTCAAGAGTATACTCTTTTAAATTCAAATAGAATTTAGAGAATCGGTCCACAAATGGGGGAGATATCGGTGAACATACATTTAAAAAAATACATACAGTCGAACATACCTACTTTTTTGAAGTCGGTTAAAAAGTATGTTTACCAACTGTCTGGTTGCCAAAGTACAGTCTCTGCTTAGTTCGGGATCAGGCCTTATGTGAAATAGAAATCGTACGATATAATAATATGTCACTTCTATAGTATGGTTATTATGGTTTCTATGCAATATTAATATTATACTTACCACATATTGTATATTTGTATTGTGTTTTTATGAATACAATCAATTCGAAAAACTTATAAATGGTAGGAATATATAAAATAGCATTAAAATTGTAAACCGTGTGTTCAACGTAGGTATAGTGTTTTGTGCTCATAAATTACACAATAATAAAAAGGTACGTGTAATCAATTAGTAATTTTAAGAACATTGATTTGCTGTTTCATGCAAACGTATATTTGCTCTAATATAATATTTTTTTTATTCAGTTACTCATTGTGTTGTATTGTTAACGTGTACCCTTTTTGTTGGCAGTACTTTTCCACTTTTTAAACTTGCTAAATAAGACAATATTAAAATACCTTTATAGCTATCGTAGTTATTAATGTAAGTGCAAAAAATCTTTATAGAAACTGTTTGAAAGTGAAGTGTTATATATAAAGTGTTTCAAAGATGTAATATGAGATATGGGTCACTATACTACTCGTTGATCTAGTAGCCTGTTGGTCCGGGGTTCGGCTAATATAAATTCTAGAGTATTAAGCTTTTCTGTTTGGAAATTGACGGTTTAAACCACCGTGCCTCGGTAAGAACGTAAAGTCTTCATGTCTTTCGGTCCAAGGCGCCTGGGGGCGTTCAAGCGAGAAAGATAGTCGGAGCTATGTAGCATGTATACCTCCGTCCCTCTCCTTTGCTAGAGTGACTCATCACGTTCCACGTCATGGCAAGCCTCAGATTTCTCTCCAGGTGTGTCAGATTGTCCCATCGGACTATAAGTGAAGACAAAGAGTGAAATACACATTATGTACCATATAATATTCTGCTACATGTGACTATATAATCTCTGTAGACGTGCATCGGCGCAGCGTGAGTCGTGCTGTCGTCTACTATTTTCTTAGATGGGTGTTTAAGACGTGATGACGTGATGATGAATTCGAAAGGTGGTCATGGTAACTCTTCAACGAAACAAGATAGCCGTGTCGTGTTTGGGTCTTTTGGATTTATCTTGACGAGTACTATATTCGTAGGTGGGTGTTCAGAACGTGATGATGAAGTCGCAAGGTGGCTACGGCAACTCTTCAACAAAACAAGATAGCGGTGTCGTGTTTGGGTGTTTTGGATTTATCTTGATGAGTATTATATACCTAGATGGATGTTTAGAACGTGATGATGAAGTCGGAAGATGGCTCTGATGAACTCTTTGATGAAACAAGATAGCCGCGTCGTTTTTGGATTTGTTGATATAGCTTCATGGCTAATATATTTTTAGGTGGAGTTCAGTGTGTGATGATGATGTTCAAAGGTAGTCATAGAAACTTTTCAACGAAACAATACAGTCGTATCGTGTTTGGGCTCTTTTAAGAATATTTAATGCATAAACACCCATGTATTACATAAATACACTATAAAAGCTTGTATTTAAAAATATATTTTTTTAAATATAAACTTATTCAATTGCTAGATTGCTCGACGCGTCTTGTACACTATTACGTCTCCAGCGTAAATTAGATGGCTAGACCGTTAATATTAGCTGCCGAGGCTGAAAGTAGGTTAGGAGGAATTTAGAGCGCCATACAAGTGCGCTTGACTGATTGGGGAAGGACATCCGTCTCATTTAAATGTTGAAGTTGACTTGGCAGTACCCTATTATTGTTCGTACACGTGACTAATGCTACCTTTTCCACATTCTTGTTGGCTTAACTATTTCAGTCAGAATAGATCAGAATAGATAGAAGCAAACCAGAATGAAAATAAGACATTGCATAGAACTAAATTTATTGCAAAGATATGAGCGTTAACACAACGTGCATTTCTCTAACAAAGTTCTCAAGGTTTGTTTCTAGATAGAGATCAGGCGCGGGGCCAACGACTTTATTACCTTTTTAGAGGCACAAAGGGGTCTTAGAATGTTTATAGAAATTGGGCACTCGGTGGCCGTACGATAAAGTCCTTTCAATCTTAATTTGAATTTCGATTAACGACAACCTTAAACTTAGGTAATAAAGTTGACATCTTACAAATTGAGATAGAATAGTCGCTATAAGGATGTCATAGTACTACCTATGCCCCTCTAGACCTCTGCCCAGCAGTGGGATATATATGGGTTGCTTATTTATATGTATTAAATAAGTAACAAATAGGCATTTGGCTCGCTCGATGATAAGCATTTACTAGCTTAGGGACACTTACAATCACATACATTTTCTTTTTTCTATTTGATTTGGGCAGGTGATCTATTCTTTTCTATTTTTGATACCTACGTACAAAACGTATATTGTTAGCTTCAATGCCATTTAATTTAGACGAATGTAGGATACCTACGTCTACGATCTGGATTAATATTCAACACCTGACCTGACCGACCTGAATGCTTAACTAAAATATTTAACTACAAGTAAAGAAATACAGAATATTTGTGCACATATTTGCTCAGCTTTTCAATACTTTACTATATTTGACTGCCTTGGCGGCCTAGTGGTAGATATGTGTGACTGCTGAACACGAGGCCCCGGATGGGATTCCCGGGTCAGGCGAAAAATTTATATTGGGTTCTTGTTTGAAAATTGGCGATTGGAGTTTGGAAATTGGCGATGTTTACACCCCCGTGCCTCGGAAACCACGTAAACTAGTTGGTCCTACGCCTGATCTCTCTCCGGTCGTGTCGGATTGCCGTCCCATCGGACTATAAGAGTGAGGGAATAAAGAGTGCACTTGTGTTTGCGAACACACTTGTGCACTATAATATCTCCCGCGCAGATGGCTAGTCTCCGTTGAGATTAGCTGCCGTGGCCGAAATTCGGATAGGAGGACTTTACAATTATACCAGAGCTTTTATAAACACCAAAATTCCCATTATTATCACTTTATTTTCCATGTAATCTTATTATACTTATAATCAATTGATTTCAAGTCATATGGGTCTTAGTAACAATATTTTACTTATTCTTGTATATTTACCCATTGTACATAACTGAGTTTAAATAATGTTTTTTATCAAAATATACTTAATTGGTGTACAATAAAGAGTTTTCTAACTATGTATTCATCTATCTAATCTATGTTGGAATATTATATGATTATTCATAAATAATATACTTAATTAATTTATTATTTAAGTATTGCTTTAGAATACCGGCTGATATTTTAAATTAACGATAACACAATCTAATCTGTCAGCAATCATGCCCAGGATGTTGGAGCTGGCTCGTACCCTGCGAACAAGGGATGCACAACTTTTACGCATTAATGCATAAAAGCAATCAATACGCATTACAAAAGTGAGGCAGCCCTATCAGCATCCTAAAAGCATTATTGTACTAAGTTTGCCTATCTATTTATCTATAATTGTACCTATACTATAAAGAATCGGATGGAAAGAAAATATATACACGTAATACCTCAAGTGAAATCGCTACTAAAATCTAGTAAAACTAAATGTTGAATATTAATGGTACCTCATACGTCATAAATAATAATGTTTTTTTTTATTGCAAATAAAACTAAATCTCACATTAGCTAATTCTTAGTTTTCAGCAACATGGCGCCTTACGTCGACGACTTACACGATTTAGACTTGACGCGTCTAATATTTTATCCTCTAATATTCCTCGCGTCTGGTCTCTGGATCCTCTACAGATGGCAACAGCAGTCCAGATTGCATAAACTGGGCAATCTACTTCCTGGTCCTGAAACGGTACCGTTTTTTGGAAACGCATTATTAGCTGTCGGCAAAAGTCCTGATGGTAAATAATTTTACTTTTACAATTATAATAGGTTGGAAATAGTAATAAATATTAAAAGCAACCCATATTGTGTCCCACAGCTGGGCTCGTGCAAATAAGCAAATGGCCTGCTTTATACCAAGCAATTACTGTAGCCTATGTACGCATGCATCCATGGAGATCCCACACGTGTTGCCTACCCAGAAAATTTTATCACTACAGTTTTGTGATATTGTGTGTATCCCTGTGATATGTAAACATTTATTTTAATAATGAGATTAAATTCTATAAAAATAGAACTGCGTATAAATTAGAAAACTTTTATGTTGATTTAGGTTTTCTAAATCCCAGCATTGGAGACTTGTATTCACACAGGAACACAACTGTATGTCTCCATTATGGAGTAATAAGATGACCGGTATAAACATAACAGGCGTAATAAAATACTATGCATGTACATATGTAAAGTCATACAATTCAACAACAAAAAATAAATTTAATTAATTTATGCTTTTCAGAATTAGTTAAATTTGCGCTTAGTGTTGCTGAAAAATACGGTACTGTGGTACGAGGATGGCTTGGTTCTAAGCTAGTAGTGTTTCTTGTGGATGCTAATGATGTCGAAGTTATTCTCAACAGCCATGTGCACATTGACAAAGCCTCCGAGTACAGATTCTTTAAACCTTGGCTAGGAGAAGGGCTTCTTATCAGTACAGGTATTTAATAATCCGTATATTTTTAATTCTTTTTCATGATTTAAAAATTCGATTTTATTGATAAAGGTAAATTTGGGTGTTCCCTAAAAATGAAGAGCAGAAGTTGTGTAGACTGGCACGTTGTTGTGTCCTAAATGATTGCTTAAAGGTTTTTTTATGTATTGATTGATAATAATTATTAAGAAATTGGTAGGTAATTCAAAAATGTATACTTTTGAATACTTTATAATTAAGGAAAGTTAATTCTTACCAATAATTTAATTGATTTATTTACTTATAATCTAAAGAAAATTTGCAAGATTTTTATTTCTAGAGCTTAGATCACGCTTTGTAATGTATGCTCTAGAAATCTAGAATAATAAAGCGATGACATTTTTAATACTGCTGCACTGTGCGCAGTTGAAATTAATTAGTTATTTAATCATTATATATTATCGACAGGCAACAAATGGCGGTCTCATCGCAAGATGATCGCTCCAACCTTTCACATCAACATCTTGAAGTCTTTTGTCAGTATTTTCAACCAGAATAGTATAAACGTAGTGGAGAAGCTGCGGTCAGAAGTAGGCAAGACCTTCGATGTGCACGATTATATGAGCACAGCTACCGTCGACATTTTACTAGGTAAGGTATTTTTGAAGTGAAAACTTCATTAGGCGTTGTGTACCTACTTTTTGAGTGAACAAAAATCATGGAAATCGACGCGAGATCCATGATTTTTGTTTACCCGAAAAGTCGTTACCGAATGCTTTCCGTATTCAAACTTGTGGATGAGCACAAATCATAGAACTCACGTCATCGTCACCGAACGCTTTCCATATTCAAAAATAATAATCTAATAGCTTGACGATACAATTTACACATATTTGGCTGTGGTCTTATGTAAGGCCTCCACTTTACATAAGACCACAGCCAAATATGTGTAAATTGTGTTATGTAAGGTGGAGGGTTTTTCTCCGTTATTTTGCATATATGGTACCTCTCTTAAAATGTATTCCATTTTATACTTTAAAAATTCAAGAAATATAGAAAGTAAAAATAAAAACAATAATACCTAAGCCTATTACGCAGATTTTTGTATATATTTCATATTTTTTTTAGCTAGTGTAAATATAGTTTTATCGTTTGTAGATTTAAAATGAATAAAATAATATGTATCATGTGTTTGATCTACATAAATAAATAAATATGATCTTGATTGTAAAACAAATATAACAGCATTATGTCCCACTCCTGGACAAGGAGTCTCTTCTCTATCAAGAGAGCAGATAGGGTAGGGTACAATGAGTTTATCTTTTTTTATAATAACATTAAGGTATTCGACTGCACGGGTACTGCACTAATAAGCTTAATGGTAACTTAGCTATTTACGACGGGGTCAAAAATGTGATCCACAAATAGTTCTTCCGCTTGAAGTTGTACTTTGCGCCTGGAATTGTTTATGTCGAATTAAAAATGTAAATAACTGAAACACATACTACATTATAATATACCTAATTACTCACACAAATTTTAGTTTTTAGTTATTTATATTTGATTTATATTTAGCGGATACGGCAACATAATTTTAAAATTAGAGTTCGTAAAATTACATTTTGATTAATAAATATATTCAAGGTGAATATTTATTCTAATCGGATAAATTGTAAATGTACTTGTAGTTTTTGTAAATTTATCATTTTGATTAATGCATTTATTCAAGGTGAATATTTATTCTAATCGGATAATTGTAAAATGTACTTGTAGTTTTTGTAAATTTATCGTTTTTACTTATAAATTTATTCAAGGTAAATATTTATTCTGATCGGATAATTGTAAAATGTACTTGTAGTTTATGTAAATAAAAACATCATGAATTGTGATATTTTTATTGCATAAAATAATATCACGCCTTTTTTCCCCAAGGGGTAGTCATCAGGCTCACCCGTTGGTGCATGATAGGTACCATGCACCTGTGCGCTGATTTTTTTAAACAGAAATCCCAATACCAACATTCCAACAATCGACCTGTCTAGTGCAGGACTTAAGCTACTCCTAATTCACGCCACATCACCTGGTTCTTCGCCTTTCGGATCTAATCTATCCAAGCAACTTTCTTGACGCAAGCGTTCTATTTGGCCGGGAGGCATCCTATCCTACTTTACGATTACCAAGTCGTGATCTCAAGACTCGTTAGCTCCAGCAACCTATATCGATCGGGTAATAGATATAGCCTTACCATTGTCACTTTAGTTTTTTTAAAGTGCGACCTGTGTAAGAAAAATTAACAATGTATGATGTGATACTTTATCTTTCAACATGTCGGAAATCACAGTTTCGCGCCAACAGATCGCTGCGTGACTAAATTGTCCGCCTTGTAGCCAATTGTTGCCAATTTTTGTGCATCAATTTTCATATTTAATTTATATTTTGCCCAACTTAGCATAGCATAAACCCTATTTAACTAAATAATTACTAACTTACTATTCCGATGATTACAAAAGCATCATTTACATTTTTCTCCTTATTTTTGCAGCAGTTGACACACACAGTCAAGTTCAAGTTCAATAAAATTTAAAATAATAATTTATTTATTTATTGTTTTTAGAAACAGCAATGGGTATAACTAGAAAAACACAAGATGAATCTGGTTTTGACTACGCCATGGCTGTAATGAAGTGAGTTTTGTTTTTATACTTCCTACTTGGGTGGCAATCACGCATACGGCCTGCCTGATGATAAGCGGTTACCGTGGAATATCAGAGGAATAAAATATCATACACTTGTGCACTATAGATAATATCCGACGGAATTCAATAAACATTCTCGAAAATATGTTTGTATCCTATAAAATTACATTTGGCTATATTTTATCTATAAAAACAATATTGTACGCGAAGCTACGGGCAAAAGACAGTGTTAATATATTTTTCGTCATTACAGAATGTGTGATATAATTCACCAAAGGCACTATAAGTTCTGGTTGCGATTCGACGCTCTTTTTAAACTTACACCTTTCTTTAAGAAGCAAAAGAAACTATTGAGGATAATCCATGGTCTTACTAATAAGGTAAATTTATTATATTAACTATTAAGGAAGCAAACAAGCATAGGGCGCTTCTGATGGTCAGTAGTTACCGTAGCTTATGGACGCTTGCAAAACCATCACTTGCGCGTTGCAAACACTTTAAAACCTTTTAACTCCTTTTCTGTTACTGTAAAATACTCAGCATTGTAATCGAATTAAAGAGACTAAGAGGAAGATTATATACTGCTACTACTACTTAAAATTTGGGACGATTAAAGAGGGAAGTAACAATAATCCAAAGAAGATCTAAATTTAACGCGGACGAAACTGGGGAGCATAGCTAATGAACTATAATTTAATTAATGGAGACAAGACTGGATACTTATCTTCTTTGTTGACTGTACCTCAGAATAACTATGCAAATTTTTTTATCAATAACATTTTCAGGTTATAAAAAGTAAAAAAGAGACATACTTCGAGAATAAAGCTAAAGGCTTTATTCCTCCTACGTTAGAAGAATTAACAAAAACATCTGAACATGACGTATTAGCTAATAATGCCAAAACCCTTTCTGATACTGTATTCAAAGGCTATCGAGATGATTTGGACTTTAATGATGAGCATGATGTTGGTAAGTACTTATACTATAATCAGTGCCGAATCTAGGTTTTCAAAAAAGGGGGGCACACTGCGAGTTTCCCACCTGGGGCAACTGAGCTACGGGGTTACGAGGCTACGGGGGTAGACCACCTAGGCCTGACTATAATGTACCTATCTATGTATCACATAGTGTCGGAAAAAAATCTGTTTAAAATACCTGTGTAGTTTATAGAAAAGAACTAAGCCAGGCCGTTGGAAATACGCACGTAGCTAATTTGATAATAAACTAAACACCTAATTTTAAATCATAACATCTAAAGAATTATATTTAAATTGAAGAAAAACGTCATAAAAATAAAAATAATGTAATGGTTTATACAATAATATTAGATCGTAAGCAAATGGTTTAAAAGGACATTGCTATTAGAAAAATAGCAGGCACTATAAATACAAATTGTTGAAAGCAGCATTTTTGATTGTAAATACTATCGTACCTTAGTTCTAATAAACATTTTTCTCTATCCATAGGTGAA
This sequence comes from Trisateles emortualis, assembly GCA_947095525.1. NCBI lineage: Eukaryota > Metazoa > Arthropoda > Insecta > Lepidoptera > Erebidae > Trisateles > Trisateles emortualis. Next base: position 6,171,187 of record OX352736.1, on the reverse strand, counting down.
AAGAAACGACTCGCTTTTCTGGATCTTATGATTGAATCTGCTCAAAATGGTACGCACCAGCTTACCGACCACGAAATTAAAGAAGAAGTCGATACTATCATGTTTGAGGTATATCTTTACGATTACTTATTTCTTTGCTATTATACCTAGCTTCTATTTCCACACCACGTTTAACCATCATTAATCCAATGCCTAATGATTATAAATTATAAGTTAATAGACTAAAGTACTAAGATTTTGTAGTTTATTGCAATAAAGACTAACAGATTGGTGTTAAAATGCTTTTGCTGTTTAAAAGATAATTTAATCAGGACAGTTTTGAGCTTTATTTCATGGAAATGGATTCAACAATCTTAAATTTATGATACCTATGACATATAATGTCGGAAACAAAGGACTTGATTTAGGTGGTTGCATGGATGTAGGCATACCTAAATCTTTTCATAATCCACTTCTACAAAAACTCCTAGTCCTACTCCAGACTCGAAATAACCATAAATTTCAAAATTTTCAGGGTCACGATACCACAGCAGCTGGCTCAAGTTTCGTACTCTGTATGTTAGGGATCCACAAAGATGTTCAAGAGAAAGTCTACAATGAGCTATATGAAATTTTCGGCGACTCAGACAGACCAGTCACTTTCGCTGATACGTTAGAGATGAAGTACTTGGAGAGAGTGATACTAGAGACTCTAAGGATGTACCCACCTGTGCCGATCATCGCTAGAAAATTAAACCGCGATGTTAAAATTGGTAAATGTTTTTTAATTTCTATTCATAATATAAGTTAATATCAGACCTAATGGGAAGAGATATGCGTCTTTAAAAAGACCAGAGCCGAATTACACACGCAGTTTTGAAACGACACCACTGTTTTGTTTCAAGTACATTTAAAGAAGCGTTTCTTTAACGTTTTCCATCTTACTCCTACCATGAAATTTCTGGTGATACTTACGTAGAGTAGTAATATTTAAACTTGTACTTTTTAGTAGGTAGGATTGATGCCCCAGGTATTGTAAATTTATATCAGATGACTATGCTGATCAAAAGATTTTCACACTTTGTCATATTATCTGCTGTCTGTCCTTTGACTTAAATTCATATATAGATTACTAGCTGTTGCCCGCGGCTCCGCCCGCGTGGATGTCGGTTATCGCTGTAAAAAGTAGCCTATGTGTTCTAGACCATAATCAATCTCTGTGCCAAATTTCATCCAGATCCGTTAAGTAGTTTTTACGTGAAAGAGTAACAAACATCCATCCATCCATTCTTACAAACTTTCGCATTTATAATATTAGTAGAATTTAGATAAGACTAAATTGAAAATGTGGCAATCAAGCATACAGTCCACCTGATTGTAAGCAGATACCGTTGGTTATGGACTATTGCAATACAAGGGACTTCAGTTAACAAAAATAACATGTTAATTTTTCTCTAAATCATGTTTTTGTTTGCAGTAACAAATAACTACGTTCTACCTAAAGGGTCAACAGTAGTAATTGGCACTTACAAATTGCACCGCAGTTCCCAATACTTCAAGGACCCAGATACTTTTAACCCTGATAACTTTTTACCTGAAAATGCATCAAGCAGACATTATTACAGCTACATTCCATTCAGCGCTGGACCCAGGAGTTGTGTCGGTAAGAGACTACTTACAGAAAACGTAACAGTTTTTTTGCTGGTTTCAATAAAATAGTAACGCTGTATGGCATGTCCTAGTGCCTGCATGTTTTTTTGTATTGCCAACGGTGGCAGACGAGTCAACGGCCCTACCGCCGCTCATGGATTTCAGTAATAATCTCAACTTTAAAGTAATTTTTTAATTTAGATCAAATGCATGATACTTATGAACGTTAAGTGAACAAAAGTCAGCTTAGGGACATAGTCAAGCCGCTGCCTACCGTGCTCTCTTTAAATCGAACAAGAAAATGTCGTAGCGGTTTGGAAATACCGCATTTACACCGCGCGAAGTGTTGTGGGTTCAATTCCCACACGGGAGAAATGATCGTTTTAAGTTTGGATATATTGTGTGTCTGTGGATTTTATTTTGTGTTCGTGTGCTATATATTTGTAAAGTCCACAGCAACGCCTGCGACAAAGGAATTATTCCCTGTGCATTGGGTCAGCTAAAAGATACTCCCGGTAATTGAAGCGTTCATAAGCTGCGGTAACTGCTTACCATCAGGCGTGACGTATGCTCGTTTGCTACCTAAGCAGAGTAACAAAAAAAAACAAATACAGGTTTAAAATTTCAAATGTGAAGTCAGCTTATTAGCATTTGAAATACGTCAATACGTTTATTTTAATTTTTCAGGTCGCAAATACGCTTTACTGAAACTTAAGATACTACTAGCAACAATCTTGAGAAACTACACATGCATATCAGAAGTGCCCGAAAGTGAATTCAAACTTAAAGCAGACATTATACTGAAGAGAGCCGATGGATTTAGACTTCAAATAGAGCCTAGAATCAGAGCACCCGTGAAAACTGTTTAATCTTACATAGAATCGACAATTTATAGCATATAAATGGACTTTTAATTAGAGAAAAAGCAGTAAATACGGCAGTAATACGGCCGGTAGGTTACGAAAATATTATAATAGACCGAGGTGGACTAGAACGTTAGTTATCTAACTATACCCTCTTTTCTGCTGATTTTGCAACTAAAAACTTAAGCAAGCTAGTCGCAAAAACAACATTATGTTAAAAGTATGCACTTCATGCGGTAACGGAGATAAACCCACAAATAAAAATATATTACACACAAATTCATACGTTGTTTTTCCTAAAAAAAAAGTAATCTTCATATAGTGGACATGTACAACTCCGTTGCCCACCGTCCCAATTTCCTGAAAATAGTCTAAAATTGTTATGTTGCTATTACTATTTACATAGCCGTTTTTCATGTGTTCTGTGGCTGTCATAGCTTTATTAAAACAATGTAGTTGTATGTAATGCTGCCTGGATGTCCTTTCTTCGAATAATTTATATCTGTTACAATGGGCCATATCTTCTTTCATAACCCAATGTTTGACAATTCTGGATAAGTTCGACGTCTCAATCTTTATCCAGTGATTTGCCCGAAGCTTGTTTCTTTATCATTTTCTAGGTATTTTTCCAAAACAGAAGGGTGCAAGTGCACTCCCTTGTAGGGCACGCCTTTGTAGTGCACCCCAGCACCCTCCCGGCGCCTATGGCTGTGTGCAAACCTTAAAACTTAGTTATTAGGCACACAAGTTTTTGGCCCTAAAGTAATCAATCGCCAATGATCGTGATTGTACAATAAAAGGGGGCTCACTAAGGAGTTATAATAAATAAAACAACCTTGTGAATATAAATAGGGGTTATGCTACCTTACCGAATCTAATCTAACTGAATGACACACTGTACAAATATACCTATAATAGATAGTAATTTGAGTGTGTGTCTTAAATACAATATGTTTAGTTTATTTAATTTTAAGTAAAATAATGTATCGACTGTGGACTTTATTTATATGAAATATAATTTAATCAATAACTACTTAACTTTGTTTTATTTCGATACATATTTCTTTAGAAGCGGTGGTGGCCGAGTGGGAAAGTAACCCGATCCTCGGTGGCAGCACCAATGTAAATTTCGCTTTTTGGAATTTATGAAGGAAAACATCATAAGGAAACCCATGTCTGAGAAGAAATTATAAATACATGTCTAAATCATAGACTCACTCTTTAATATAGCAGATAGGTTTTTTTATTAGTAGAGTTAAACATATTATATATATATTGATATTTTTTTTTTACGTGATATTTTTTTTTAAGACAACTCCCGCACTAGAGAACAAGCTCTGTGTAGCGGGGGACTTTACAAACAAAAAATTAACGGACACAAATTACACCCAGGCTCAGAACAATTCTTTGTGGGTCACACAAAGTTTTGTCCTGTGTGGGAATCGAACCCACAACCTCGTGAACAGCAGGCGCATACTGCTGCCACTGGACCACCGAGGCAGTCATTTCATATTGTATCCAGCTGTCACGATTTGTACACATATTATTACTATAATGTACAACGAGTCTAAATCGCGTAATATTTTTATTGCACCGACCGAAAACGTACCGAAACGTCGGGTAACAATAAAAACTCTTTAACAAAAAAATTTACCGCCGAAAAAAACAAGGGTCTGAAAAGTAAAAAATAATAAAGTTTTGAGTCGGCGCCAAACAAACAAGCCATCATCTCACTTTATGTAAAACAGCATGCCCTAAAATTGCCCGGGCTAAAAAAAAAATACCCGTTTACTGAAAACTAAAAACCATTGCGCAAAATTTCAAGTTTGTAGTTTGTACCGGTTCATGCTCTGCTTTGATTAATTAGTCAGTCAGGGCAGGTATTAGGTATATACGTATAGTTTGCAAAGATTAATTTTATTATTCGTTAGTTTGGCGCCGACTCAAAACTTTATTATTTTTAACTTTTCAGATCCTTATTTTTTGAGCGGTTAAATTTTTAGGTAAAAAGATTTTATTTTTTATTTTTTGTGGCTTACACAAACAAGTCAATAACAATAATAATACATCAAAAATTAGGTATCGAGTCCTTATACACCAGCACTGGTGAACATAAGCCTCTACTAAGGATTTATAGGTACAGCACAGCGTTAGTGAAGAACCACATTGTCTCAGATGTATAATCTTCATTTCTGGTATCATACACGGGATTTTTGTATTGAGACAATGTATTGAAGTTATGGTTTAGGTTTTCATAATGAATTTGCTTGCCTGATGATTTGTTAGTAATTAGGTAGCTGATATGAACTATTGAAGAGTGCCCTCAACTATCTTCCGTGTCGGTTGTAGATCAATTTAAGGTCTCCTTGATGTTGTTTTGTCATTAAAACTGCTTAGGTATATGTGACAAATTTTATAAGGGAACAATCAAATTATTTCTTTTTTTTAACCTAGAGGTGATTGTTGTTTCTTATCTTTATAGCTGAAAATACGGAATTTTCGAAAATCTAATACTTTATAGTCAGAGTGCTTCTTATGACCTTTCCAATAAGCCCAAACACGGCTAGGATACATTGTTTATTTAACAAGTTCCGATGCGTATGCCTCCCAGGTTCATCATCAGAGCAGTTTAATGGTATCATTTTAATTAAGTGCAGTGTTTTCTTTAAATACAAATTGTTTTATATTTATCTGTCTCGAATACTATGTTTGCTGAGCGCACAAAATTTACGTCTCAAGCCAGTTCATATTCGTAAATGTTAGATTGTTACATTTCGGTCTTGCTTGTAATGAGTATTGTGAGCCTAAATAAATATACGTATAACAATTCTTGATAACGCGAAGTAATAACAGCAACACTACACTTTGACTGTGCCAATGACCGTCGAACAAAAATATTCACGAATTACTAGTCAAAAAATTAATATGCATACATCAAAACCTTTGCTTTGTAATGCAACAATTTTAAATTGCTATGATCGTAATTCTAACTTTATTTTCAATGTATTTAAATAGAAAATGCAAAGTCATTATATATAACTTAAGTCGAATCACTTTTCACTGAAATCGCAAAAACAAAATAATATTCGACAATGTCAAACTTTGTAATGGTGATAGAATGGTACAAAAGGTTTTAAATTAAAGAAAGTATTGAAACAAATGTTGATTGAATGTGTGGCTTAGAGTTCCACAGCCAACTTAATAAATGCACAGTGACTTGACTGCCTCAGTGGTCCAGTGGTCGGAGTATGCGGTGCACGAGGTTGTGGGTTCGATTCCCACACAGGACAAAACTTTGTGTGACCCACAAAGAATTGTTCTGAGTCTGGGTGTAATTTGTGTCCGTTAATTGTATGTTTGTAAAGTCCCCCGCAACACAGAGCTTGTTTTCTAATGCGGGAGTTGTCTTTTGAAAAAAAGGGTAGTAATTGTGTTCCTGTAAGTAAGTATCATAATATCAGCCTACCGCAATTGCCTGCTGGACATAGGATTCTTCAAGTGCATGCCACCTAGCACGGTCCTTTATTTATTTATTTACTTCTTGCACAAAATAAATATACAATGGCGGTTTTAATGCCAAAGGCATTATACCAGTCAACCTTTGGGTGATGCAGAGAAAACTAGGTAGGTGCATTTAGTAGTAATTTTGATAACATTTACTAAATCGACATATAAATGATTCATACATAGACAATTAATGATCATGAAACATATCAATAAATATATATATATATATATTGAGATATATATATACCATAAAATTAATAAGAAAGTTAAGATGATTCTGCCAAAAATTTACTGTAAAGCTGACGTACTCTAAGCCTTGAAAATTTCACGGTTTGTGAACGTCCTGATTTCAAAGGAGAAGGATTGAACGAGACTTGACGTATATGAAGGACAAAGAAGAAGAAGATTATTAGTAGAGCCAAGATTTATATTATGACTTGATGAAAGATTTTGAAAGTGTGGCGTTAAATCAATGTCTACCAGCGATGGATTGAAGGAGACTAGTCCCCACGACACAGGGAATCCTAGTGTGGAGACTAGGGAACCTTACTATTGTATTGTAACTTTTTAAAGACAATAAATAAATTATTATTATTATTATTAAATAAGGGAGCATTAGGACAATTAAGGATGGCGTAAAGAGTTGTCAACGCACGCAGACTACGACGCTGACGTATAGGTAGCCAATTCAATTGGGTACGATAATTAATTATTTAGTACGATAATTACTTATTAATTAATTATCGTAGATATTAATTATTACAATATTATTGATTTTTTTCCGTACCTCGAAAGGAAAAAACGGAACCCTTTTAGGATCACTTTGCTGTCCGTCCATCTGTCTGTCAAGACCCTTTTTCTGAGGAACACGTGGAGGTATCAAGCTGAAATTTCAAATACTCAGGTCTACTCTCCCTTAAAGCTGTAAAAAATTCATACTTCTAAGCTTACGCAATCAAAAGATACATCCGTTAATACCGCAAAAGGAAATCAAAACCAACAGGGCACTTCCCGTGAACTCAGAATCTTGAAATTTGGTACGAAGCAATGAAGCAACGTCTTATAGCACAGATAAAGGAAAAATTGCGAAAACCGTAAAATTTTATTCAATAATATTGTATAATTAATTGATTCATTGTATTTCGACAAACACACCCTCCCAATACTTTTACTTTCTTTTCTGTCCATTCAAAGGTTGCTTCGCAGAAATGCATTTAGTAATAAGGCCACTTATTGTACATAACTGTGTTAAATAATATCTGTAGGTGTTAATAAATGTAATTCTGCCGTCCTATAGACTAGAAAGCCGTTAAGCCCAAAAAGTGGTTTTGGAGAAAACAGCAAAAAAGGCGGCACCCGTTTTTGTTTTAAGCAAAGGAAACTTCAGAATTTGCATCAAACTCCAAAACTATCACTGATAGAGGGTTAACGTCTTTCTAGTCATAGAACGGCAGAATTGTTGTAAAATAAAGAGTTTTCTATATATCTATCTATCTATAGTTTTTGCGCATGTTCCTCAAGAAGACTTGACCCATTTACACAGAGAAGTATTATTCGTGCATTGTAACTGCTATTACCTTCTACTGTTTTTTAACAATAGTGAATAGTCAAGAAATGCTTATAAAAAGAATATAAACATTTAATATTAATCCTACTAATATTCTAAGCGGGATCTAGTTAGATATATAGTTATTGATGACTACCAGCCCACCCCGACTTTGCCTGACTTAAACAATTTTCAACGCGATTTTCTTTATATTTTCTTTCCTTACCTTCTACAAAGCATTAGAAAACTATAAAAATGATGAAAAGATGAATGAAATCGGTGAAATAGTTCTCAAGTAGGTAATGGCGTACGTTCGGCCTAGCACATTGACATAATTAATAATTCATCGTATGTAAATCAAAATAAATAATATGAAATATACCTTTAAAATTAGCTTTGTACATTTCTATTGTGTACATGACTTATATAAGGTAGAATAGAACATAATAATAAGTTATTAGTGCGTAGAATATCGAGTAAATAGGTTCACTTTATAGTTTTAGTAACAAAAGGTAGGTTTAATTTATCAATTTATTGCTTCATTTTGGATTGTATGTTATCTGCCATCACACTTTCAATGAGAGAAAATTGCAACTTAATTCTCACACTTTTGGCTTAATTTTAGTTTTCATTAAACATAGTGTCCAGTCACAATGAGATCTTTATGGGCAATACACAAAAGATTTCAAAGGGTGTAGCACTTCGATCCTTTGAAGTCAAAAAGTATTTACGTTCGAGCAAAAAAGCTCATAATTTTAAAACTGCTTTTAAACTGATATCTATGAAACATTTGTATGTACCTCACTGAGTAAACATTAAAAATCTCATTTAACTGGACCCTCTGTGACACCACGGCTACGATGCCACAGAGAGACAGATAAAAGCATCAAACTTATCCTCTCGATTTTTAAAAATAATAAAAGAATAAAAGTTTCAATTATTTTAATTACTCATTTACTTCATCAACCGTCCCATCTTCGATAACATTTCATTATATCGAAGGTGAAACAAAAACTGTTACCAAAAAAAAACATTGTATAACACTTCTGAGGTTATAAAGTTCATGAAATCTATGTTTTGCAGAAAAATGACGGGGGTGGTCGACGAAGCGGTTTTACAAAACTACAATTCAAGATTAGTCTTCTATCCGTTGCTTCTACTAGCATCCAGTATCTGGATATTATACAGATGGCATCAAAAATCAAGAACTTATCAATTTGCTGAGAAGCTCCCTGGTCCAGCAGCGATACCATTCCTAGGAAATGCACTTTTAGTGCTACGAAAGAAACCCAATGGTAATGTGTTGTGTGCGACAGTCGTATTTTTAGACAAGAAAAAACAAGTTGAAAGGAGCATTCTCTTTCAATGTGTTGATGAATAAGTTTTAATACAGATTATTGTCTTACAGAACTGGTACAACTTGGTCTAGAGTACGCAGAAAAGTTTGGCAGCGTTGTTCGAATATGGCTCGGTTCAAACCTTCTTGTTTTCTTATCCGATCCCAATGACGTTGAAGTGATCCTCAACAGCAATGTGCACATTGACAAAGCTTACGAATACAAATTCTTTAAACCTTGGCTTGGAGAAGGTCTTTTGATCAGCACAGGTACAAAACGCTTTTTTTTTTTTAATTTTAAAGTTTTTTCAAACTAATTACACAAGAATAATCTAATGTCTAAGGCATTTTCTACCAGTATTAATTAATGAATAATAAAATTAATCTAATATACTATTATTAAAATGATTTTTGAAAATAAATTCCCCAAGAGAGTTAAATTACCGCCACGATAACAGTAAAGAAAATAATAACAAAATATTTGAAAAGATTTAAAAAATCCTTTTTATTTCTATATAACTACTCTGTTATGACGATCCTTTTTTAAAATAAATGCAGGTGATAAATGGCGCGCCCACAGAAAAATGATCGCTCCTACATTCCACATTAATATTCTGAAGTCTTTTGTAAGTGTTTTCAACCAAAACAGCAAGAATGTCGTTGAGAAATTGCGCCCCGAAATTGGCAAGACCTTTGACGTCCACGACTACATGAGCGGTGTAACTGTAGATATTTTGCTTGGTAAGTTTTATCATTTTTGATATTAGTAACAGTAAATTATGTAAAGTAGCTAAAGCTTTAGGGAATCTGGAGTAATATATTCACTTTACAAATAAAAACTACATACTAATACTACAGCCACAACTTCTTGGAGAGAGCTGTAATGTTGCAAATATAGCGGTTTGATTTATTAATGGATAATAACTCGCAGATTACGCTCTTGCCACCTCGCATCCTTAGGCTACCATAGCTAGTTACCATCAAGTGGATAATTTGCTTATTTGTAACTTAGACTTAAATAACACAGAAGCAACAATTTACTGAGTTAATCTAACAACACTCAAGATAATTATAATTAGCCTGAGCGGGATAAATCGAATTGCCAGCATCGTCTTGATTTTACAAATAATTGTATGCTGCATATTTATTGACTACTAAAATGATCATGATTATTGTATGTTATATCTAAAAGAAGTCTATCATTTCCACAAGTGATTACAAAATATATCATTTTATTTTGTCAGTATAGCTTTTTTGTTTTCTACAATTGATAACAATAAGTTTATATTTTAAAAAATATTTTTAAATACAAGCTTTTATAGTGTATTTATGTAATACATGGGTGTTTATGCATTAAATATTCTTAAAAGAGCTCAAACACGACACGGCTCTATTGTTTCGTTGAAAAGTTTCTATGTAAGTACCTTTGAACATCATCATCACACACTGAACTCCACCTAAAAATATATATGCCATGAAGCTATATCATCAAATCCAAAAACGACGCGGCTATCTTGTCTCATTAAAGAGTTCATCAGAGCCATCGTCCGACTTCATCATCACGTCCTAAACATATATCTAGGTATAATACTCATCAAGATAAATCCAAAACACCCAAACACGACACCGCTATCTTGTTTTGTTGAAGAGCTGCCGTAGCCACCTTGCGACTTCATCGTTACGTTCTGAACACCCACCTACAAATATAGTACTCGACAAGATAAATCCAAAAGACCCAAACACGACACGGCTATCTTGATTCGTTGAAGAGTTACCATGACCACCTTTCGACTTCATCATCACATTCTGAATACCCACCTACGAATATAGTACTCGTCAAGATAAATCCAAAAGACCCAAACACGACACGGCTATCTTGTTTCGTTGAAGAGTTACCATGACCACCTTTCGACTTCATCATCACTTCTTGAACACCCATCTAAGAAAATAGTACTTGTCAAGATAAATAAAAAAAATACTCAAACACGACACGGCTATCTTGTTTCATTAAAGATTTGCCATGGCCACCTTCCGACTTTATCATCACGTACTCAACACTCACCTAGGAATATAGTACTCGTCAAGATACATTCAAAATACCCAAAAACGACACGCATATCTTGTTTCGTTAAAGAGTTGCCATGACCACCTTTCGACTTCATCATCACGTCATCACGTCCTAAACACCCATCTAAGAAAATAGTACTCGTCAATATAAATTCAAAACACCCAAACACGACATGGCTATCTTGTTTCCTTGAAGAGTTGCCATGGCCACCTTCCGGCTTCATCATCACGTTCTGAATACCCATTTAATAATATAGTTCTCGTCAAGAAAAATCCAAAACACTTAAACCCGACGCGGCTATCTTGTTTCGTTGAAGAGTTCCTATGGCCATCCTCCGACTGCATCATCAGACCAGCTCCATGGTACCATATTATTGCATTGTCACCGAAGTTACGTAGGTATACCAAATTTCAGCTCCATCAAACACCGGGAAGTACTTCAAATCTAGCTCACAAGATTTGCTAACATACAAACTAACTAACAAACTAACTAACATACATTGCAAGCTAAATAAAAGCTTGTAATAATAAAAGCTTAATATTTGCAAATGTAGGTATTTAATCACATGACAATGTGCCATTCTGAATTAACTTTCCGTTGCTATTTATTATTAATCTATTCAAATGAATTGCCGTTTATTGATTTAATTGCGTTACTTACTTCGTTAAGTCATTATACGCAAATAGTGTGTTGGAATTTGACTTTTAAATTCTTATCATTATCATCATCTATATTATTTACAATACATGTACAAAATGAACTTTAACATTCCATTTACATGTGTCTTTTGTTATAGAAACTGCTATGGGCATTACAAGAAAAACTCAAGATGAATCTGGATTTGATTATGCTATGGCTGTTATGAAGTAAGTCTGAACAACGCATTAAAACAATTTATTAAATTAATTTAATCTTATCAGCTATTCAATAATACATACTTATTACCTTTTTATCAGGCAATAAGTACATTATCTGAAGAACGCTTGTGCTTAATTTTAAGCTTCAGCTCTAGTGGTTTTGTTTCTCATAACTTATTCTCCTTCTGTAAAATTTAAGCCTTTTCTATTTATTTGCTACATATCTCTGTTTTGTATCAATATTGTTCCTATAGTCTACAATATTTCAAATGATAATAGATTTATCAGTATTATAAATATAACGTCATTGCTACCGTTTTCCAGGATGTGTGATATCATTCACCAAAGGCACTACAAGCTATGGCTTCGTTTCGATGCAATCTTTAACTTCACATCATTCTTCAAACAGCAAACGAAACTTTTGGACATTATCCATGGACTTACCAACAAGGTAAATCTCGTAGATATTGTTTTCTTAGTCTGAACTTTTTAATCACAACTTTAACGCAAAATATGAAGCGGAAATATCATCCGAGTCTTTCTTTTACATTCAAACTTAGCTATCAAGATCACCGTAATCATTTATTTAGAAATGGTTGACTGTCAAGGGAAATGTTAATAGTCATAGTGAAGAAGGATATCCATAAGCAGAATAAAAATTATCGTTTATTTTCAGGTTATAAAAAGTAAGAAGGAAACATACCTAGAAAATAAATCAAAAGGTTTTGTACCACCAACTCTTGATGAACTCACGAAAAGTACTGATGATAACGTGTTGGCTAACAGTGAAAAGTCTCTCTCAGAAGATGTATTCAAGGGTTACCGTGATGACTTAGATTTCAATGATGAAAACGACGTTGGTAAGTAGAACCGGACTCAAAGTAAATCTAGTCTATTCTAAGTTCTATGAGTTCTTCAAAATTAACAACCAAACAAAAGCGGTACTGAATAATTTCAGTACCGTTCTCTATTTTGAGCTAATGCTCAAAATAGAGAACGGTCGTGAGATGGAGACGACAAAAATCGAAAATACACTTATCGCTATCTATCTTTTATCTCTATCAGATATATTAAAAGTCAACTCAAAATAGATTTTTATTAGTAGTGTAGTTCTTTCGTAAGGGCTGTGTAGGTTTTTACCAACCACTGTACACATTTTATTAATCTGCCAGCTTACGAAATTCGTGCAGTAATCTATGAAGGTCTAGTATAGAATACCGTAACCGCTTGACGTAAAGCGGCCGGTATGCTTCTTTGCCATCTGTTTAGCTGAAAAAAAGTTGCAATCTTCGTTTCTATTATATGCGCATGTTTATTTATTAGTACTTTTTCCTATTCTAGGCGAAAAGAAACGTTTAGCTTTCTTAGACTTGATGATTGAATCAGCTCAGAATGGAACACACAACATAAGCGATCATGAAATAAAAGAAGAAGTTGACACCATCATGTTCGAGGTAAGTCAGTTTTTTTATATAGACTAGGTACGTTTACATGAATTCACTTTGACAATTTAAAAGTGCGTACATCAATTGAGGTTCACTCAGTTCGGCTGCCCCGATGAAAACGAGTGGCCCGAGTATCTTGCCAATTTTTCTCATGACCCTACCCTTAGTCAGCGAATTGGCCGTAGAATAAAATATGCTGACATTTGTTAATTTTGATCTAAATGAAGAAATTATTTTGACGCTATAAAATAAACGTAAGTTTAAAGGTACCAAATTTAGGCTGTGTGTTAATCGTTAGTCAGGACAAATGATTTTATATATAACTAGCTATAGCCCGAAGCTCCACCCGAGTGGATGTCAGTTATCGTGGTGAAAAAGTATCATTTTTTATCTAGGATATCATCGATCTCCTTGCTAAAATTCATTAAGATTAAGATCCGTTCAGCCATTTAGTCGTGAAAGGTAACAAACAAACCAACACACAATCAAACTAATAAACAAACAAAGTTACTTTTGCAATAATAATATTACCACAGTGTAAAGAAAAATTATGAAAAGAGATCCTTAGACTACGATATTAGTATGGATATTGATTAATTTAGCCCATTATATACGCCATTGGCTGCTAACTACTAGCGATAATTATCTTATCAGTATACACCTCTGTCGCAGTCCACTTCTGGACATAGGCCTCTCCAAGTGCACGCCACTTAGCACGATCCACAGCTTTACGCATCCAGCTAGGCTGATGATGATGATTATACACATCTATATGTAGAGTAGAACATTGTGTGACACACCTTTAGCGATTTGAAGACATTATCATATTCATTTTTAAATTTTAAACTCTTCATTTATTCCCAGGGACACGACACCACGGCTGCTGGCTCTAGTTTCGTTCTCTGTCTGCTTGGCATTCACAAAGAGATTCAACAAAGAGTTTACGATGAACTGTATGATATCTTTGGAGATTCTGACAGACCAGCTACCTTCGCTGATACTCTTAAGATGAAATATCTAGAGAGGGTCATCCTTGAATCGTTGAGAATGTACCCACCAGTACCAATTATAGCGAGAAAACTCAACCGTGATGTTAAAATCGGTAAACAATATATTTTTTAAATTCCTAACACCAATAAGAATGACATTCCTGCAAAGTCATTCCTGCAGTTATGTCAATCATGACATATAAGAGAAACTGCACTATTATTTCAAATATCGTGACGGGATGGTATCGCGTTATGGGTAAATGCTAGTAGGAGCACTAACTACTAATTATTTCATCACCATATAAATTTAAACAGACTTCATTTATCATCATCTCAGTCAAAAACGTCCACTACTGGGCATAGACCTCTCTTCCGGCTTTTCACAACATTCGATCTGGAGCTGATATTTCTACACCAACGGCTAAAGTAGATTTTAATTTGATTTTCGATGAACAGTTACTTATTTTGTTTTATTTTGCAGCAACCAAGGACTACGTACTTCCAAAAGGCACCACAGTTGTTATCGGTACGTTTAAAGTACATCGCAACCCAGAATACTACAAGAACCCCGAAGTATTCAATCCTGATAACTTTTTACCCGAAAATTCATCAAACAGGCATTACTACAGCTATATTCCATTCAGTGCTGGACCCAGGAGTTGCGTCGGTAAGTGTTGACAGATAATTTTATATTGGGCCAATAAAATAAAGTATGCTTGAGAGTGGTTGTGCTTTGTCGACACTAAGATTTTTTATAGAAATAAAACCTCTTAGTAGGAGTTAAAAGTCTGAAAAAAAAGGAGAATCTTTCCCATTGCTTTGGGTTATATAATCCCAAATTTAATTTGTCCTAAGTTCATAATACTCAATTGCCATACCAGTTAAAAGTACCTAATAGTAAAAATATACAATGGTCTTAGCTTAAGTTCCAAAAAAAAAATGATCAAAACAGGAGTCCCAACGCAGGGCTTGTCGAATGTTTCTAGATGTTTGGAAGAATTTCTTACTTTGTGAACCACAAACTGAAGAAAGGCAGAGAAACAACAAAGAACTTATAATGTTTTTGTTCTTTTAGGTCGCAAGTACGCTATTCTTAAGCTGAAAATCCTGCTTTCGACTATCCTGCGTAACTACAAGGCAGTATCTGATCTCCAAGAGAAGGATTTCTCTCTTCAAGCTGACATCATTCTAAAGAGGAGTGATGGCTTCAGATTGATGATCGAACCCAGACAGAGAGTACCATCTACTGTTGCTGCCACCGCTTAAGTCAAATTGTAGGCAGGCAGGCAAAGGCCAATTTTATTAGGCAAATAAATAAAAAAAAAACCTGACAGCTGTACAAAAAATGTTCAGAAATTTATTTGCTTACTGAAAAGCAAGTAAACATAATAATATATAAGTTGTATTTATTTTTGTAATAATCTTTAAAACTCCTCAGCCTTGGGAGAAAAGATTTTTTTATTATTATATTATTTTAATAATACAGCAATAAAGCAAATATTCATCGAAACGGAGGAACGAACATACATACATACAGGTCAAATTCATAACCTTCTTTTTTTTTGTTTTGCTGCAGCCGGGTAAAAACATATGATCCGTTATTGGTTTATATAATATACCGTGATGTAGTTTCTTCCAATAACGATGGTTCATATCTTCCGTGTATAATTTATCATATTAGCCTCTGCTGTAGCTACAAAAATTACTGTCCACTTATAGATTTAAGACAAACAAACGATGGACAGTCAGTAAAAATCTATTCTATATGTGATACTTAATGATTACTGATTATTTTTTATTTAGTTATTTTATTGCGTTATTTTTAGTTATAACAATACTTTACGATTTTTTACCATCACTTTCGTTTGTAATTTTGATACATGCATGTTTAGATATTTGAATAAAGTTGAAGAAAAATGTTATGTTATCCTGAATTATAAATAAAAATATTGTTAAAGTTGAGTTGAATGTACTAAAATTATAAGTTTATGAGTTGTATCATTGTTTAATTAAATTACATAATTATACTTATACTATAATACTTCATAGTTATAACTCCCAATCATAGAGAAATCTCACTAACCGCAAACTCACCAACCACAAATAGTTTCTTAATCCTGTGTTTGATTAGTTATAAGCTAGTCGTTTTCTGAATAATTGACTAATAATTACAATTTAATATGCCTTGTATATGTCTATATTCACAAAGATAATAATATATTATACTTATACCTCTGCCAATTAAAGTCCTTGAATCCACTGAAATCACGATCGCCTTATGATTACAAAATAACTAAATGTATCCTGCAATGGATCAAGTACCGTCAACAAAATAAAATAAGTCACCCACTTCTAAATAAAATAATTATTCATAATCTCGACATTAATCTCGACTTTATATGTGGAAGCTTGTAAATAGCAACCTGTTTAAACCTATCTACTAAGCAATTATACATATGTTATTAGTCTGTAAGCTGTAATCTTAAAAATAAATAAATAAAATAAATAAATAAATTAACTCTCAAATCCCAAATGTGGCGTCTGACTATAAATAAAAAATATTTTATAGTTTCGATTCTGTCTAATAGTCCAGGAATAGTTTCAAATTTAAGTAATTAGTGAAATTATATTACAGAACCGAATCGGCTGACAGGTCTTTTGGTTCAATCAGGATCACTATGATCCTGACTTCTAAGCCGGTAGTCATGGGTTCGATTCCCACCCAGGACAAAAATGTTTGTGTGATGAGTGCGATGATAAGATTATTATTTTTCAACGTTTATTTGCCAGTTGGCTTATAAAGGAGGAATTATTGTCCGTGTGGTGACGGATTAAACATATAAATCTCACCACCCCCTTCCATCCCGAGGGTGTTGTAAGAGTCGACTAAGGGAGTAAGTCAGGCAGACAATATTCACTGGAAGAGAGGGTAACATCGTAAAAAAAACCCTATACCAACACGCCTAGCCAACGTGGTAGCCTAATATACCTCCTTCTTGTTGTGTGTTTGATTGCTAAGCAGGGTATGACAATTTAAAACGACCGCAATGAGATACAGCCCTTCGGACCAACGGTTTTACGTGTTTACCGAGGCAAGGGGTGTAAACACAAAAGGATATACTTCCAGATTGAATAATAATGGTATACATGAGAGATTAAAGTTTGAAGAAAATACTTCCACTTTCTAGTATTTAAGCCGGTTTATTTTTAAGAATGTATGGATGTATAGATGTTTGTTACTCTTTCATGCAAAAACTGCTGAACGGATCTGGATGAAATTTGGCACAGAGATAGATTATAAGTCTGGATTAACATATAGGCTACTTTTTATCTTTTATTTTATCATTGTTTTAGACTTCCTCATTGGTATCACGCCATAAACATGTGTTAATGTTTGCGACCAATCGTGAGGTCCTATATTTCATTGTATATTGAGTTTTAGATCATTCACAGTATCCGTCCAGAGTTTAAAATTGTGCCTGGTATATAGCTTATATTAAATCCATGGCTGCTAAAACGTGGGTATCTACATACTCATTAGGAGAAAAGGTGTTATGTTATGTTCACAATGTTTACTACATCAAAGTCAAAGTCAAACTCATTTATTCATTTAGATCAAATACATGATACTTATGAACGTCATTAAAACAAATGCCAGCATACTTTTTTCCTAAGGCCAATTCGCTGACTAGGGTAGGGCCTCGAGAAGAATTGGCAAGAAACTCGGGCCACTCATTTTAATCGCCAGAGTATAACATTTACAATTTTGGTATGAGTTACAATAGTGGTAACAAAAAGGAACGGAAACCAATATACCTATCATAAGAATGAAATTACACTTCATTTTGTAAGTATAAGATAGAAACGTGTCGAGATCACATTGCAGTCTTAGTAAAAAACTGGAAACTATATCTTTAATATTTAAAAATAAATTATGGCAAGATTGACCAGCCACCCCAAGTTACTACTTGGGGTGGCTGATCATGTCTGTCAAATCATGGTCTGTGCGTCATGCTCGTGAACGGGTACTCCCGTTCACGAGCATGACGCACAGACCATGATTTCCTTCGCCATTTAAGAGGGAAGGAAATGACCCGGCCAATACGACACCACAAGCATTGACATTTCAGTGAGCATGGCAATCCAGGACATAATAAGAAAAAGAAACTAAATAGAAAGTCAATAATGATCACAAAACGTCTCTTGACAAATTTCAAATGTAGTTATTATTTTTATATAATTCTACATCAAAATTAGCAACTAACCCCATGACTTTTTATCATTTAAAAAGTCATTAATAGTGTTATAACACTTGCTTAAAAGATGATTTTTTACAAAAATGTACTGAGATGAACCTTTCTCTAAGTGAAACTCGTGTGCCTAAATTGTAAATAGAGCGTACTGCTCTTTTCTGGAGTATAAATATAGTTTCAATATCGGCGGCCTTTCCCCACAGTATGCCATAAGAAATAACTACTAGTGAACTAAGTTTCCCTGCAAGACATGATATATGGGCACCACACGGGAACATCAAATATATTGATTTGTAATCAATGTCAGCATTGACGTATTTGTTATGTAAATATTCATTTGTCAATAGGCATATAATTTTCGTTTGAATATATAAAGTTATTACCAATTTTACCTTCAACCCAATGTTCGCTGAGGTTAGAACTACTGGTAACATGTAGTAGGCCTTTTATTGCATGCGCCGTCTTACGGTAGTAGGTACGATCAGTAAACTAATTTAAATATTACAGTTTTGTGGTAAAATTATTCACCTTATATGATGATGGCATGTTTCTATTATTACTTTCCGAGCGTTTTTAGGATATCTATACTAATATTATAAAGCTGAAGAGTTTGTTTGTTTGGTTGAACGCGCTAATCTCTGAAAGTACTGGTTCGATTAGAAAAAATATTTTTTTGTTGAATAGTGCATTTATCCAGGAAGGCTATAGGCTATATACCATCACGCTATGATCAGCGTTCATATGATGAATAGGAGCGGAGCAGTAGTGAGATATGTTGCAAAATCGGGGAAATGTACGTTTCAAATTATCACCAGTATAAAATAATATTCGTTTCTTCGCTCCATGTAGTCCCTGGCGATCTGTTCCAGGCGTCCGAACTCGACGACCGCTACAAATGAAATAAGCTTCAGTGTGTCCTGCGAACGACAAGCTGTTGACTCTGTCAAATGCCGCCAGATGGCACTATGCTTCCGTATGAGTTGAGTGCCTTAATCTGACAAATATTTATTTTTAAATATCTTCTATACCACGGATCTAGTACTCTTTAGGACATATCCAAACACATACGCCTAGGCTATCGTGTTTAGTTTTGGAGTTCCTATGGCTACCCTCCGAGTGCATCAACAGAACGGCTCGATGACACTACTATATTTATAAAAGTATGCCATATTTCAGCTCCATCGTATAGGTATAGGATATACTAACAAGGTCGAAACCTGGTGCGTTACAATCACTAACCGCATAGGACGTTATTAAACGCAGTTATTTTCCACCTAATACAATTTCTTTTATACTACTTGAGTGGCAAACAAGCATACAGCCCGCCTGCAATTGGTAGCAAGCCGTTATTCACTAGTTATTCTGTGTAATTAAAAATAATTATTCTAGGATTTAATTGATCATACGAAACATAATTATAACGCGTCCGGTGGTTTATTCACTCGAGTGTATCCATGGATTATTCATGTATAGGGATGGGCA
The DNA here is from genome assembly GCA_947095525.1 of Trisateles emortualis. Lineage (NCBI taxonomy): Eukaryota > Metazoa > Arthropoda > Insecta > Lepidoptera > Erebidae > Trisateles > Trisateles emortualis. Next base: position 6,151,212 of record OX352736.1, on the reverse strand, counting down.
ATGCATTGCCGAGGAAAAGGTTCTGGGACCGCACAAAGTTTTGTCTCGTGTAGGAATCGCATCAACAACACTCGGAGCGGTATTTGTGAATTTCGAATACTAACCGATTTTGTCAACAATGAATAAAACATCCTGAATTACTTATTCGTAAACATACATTATACCTGAATTACTTATTCGTAAACATACATTATACCTGAATTACTTATTCGTAAACATACCTTATCGTTTGGGGCAACAGTACCTACTGACCTAAATAGAGCGTTTGTTGCTCAAAAAAATGCATCAGGGCAATGCAAGCAATGCAACCTGATGAATCGTGCAAACCGATATTCAAAAAACTTGGTTTGTTACCACTACCGTCACTCTATATCTTCGAAATATGTATGTTCGTTAGAAAGAACAAGCAATTGTTTCAAACGGCAAACGAAGTAAATCCTCGTAATCGACGAGACCCATTCAGGCTTATATTAAATAATTTTCCAAGACTGACTAAATATAACAAAAGTTGCTTGGCAATGTGTATAAAAATTTATAATAAGTTACCGTGTGATTTGAAACAATTAGATAATAGACTGTTTAAAAATAAAATGTACATTTTGTTAAATACTTTTAATTTTTATAGGATTAAGGAATTCTTGGATGAAAAATGTTTAACGTTACCCAAGTAGTAATACACAGAGTAACTAATCACTATGTAGTAATAGTTACTGGTGTTACTACGAGTGAGTTTGCACGCTATGTAGATAGCTAAACATGTTGGTACTGTCTATATTTATACCACCTTTTATACCATGTTTTACGCAAATAAATATTTTATTATTATTTATTTATTTTACAATTTATTGCCATTCGTTCCGAACTGTGAATTCGCTATTTTTAAACCTCTGTATCTCGACAATATTTTGACCAATTTGGCTCATGTTTGCACTCATTACTTTGCTTGCCAAATTTCAGGACGTTCTAACTAACGACACTCAAGTTATCGTCGAGCAAACATTTATACATTCATACACAAATTGTTCTAGAAGATTCGAAGAACTTCGCTCACTAGTACCTACTAAGGTCAACATTAAAATTGCTTTTAGTTATTAAATTATGATCAATCATTAAGTAATTTTTGTCCGTATTTGCCATATTTACTGTACCGATTGCCCATCTCTATAATAACGTAGGTATACTTAAACATTTACCTAGTTGAACACAATTGAATGATTCAAGGCTCTCATTGCAAAAGACGTCTATCTAAGTGGGTTCCACTGCAGTTCATGCTGCAGTCTGTGCAAATTGTGTGTAGCAATTATTATACTTTATGGTTGTTTGCAAAATCAAATCTTTCACTCATTTGTTGCCAAACCGTTAACATTTTGTTCATATCCACCGAAATAGTATTAGCTACAGTAAGTATCTTAAAACTATTTAAACTAGAAGAGTTGACCACTTGATAAATTCATAATTATTATAATAATAAAACCCATATGTTCCACTGCTGGGCAAAGGTGTGTGCCACAAGTGCGATGCGATGTGCTGCTATAAGAATGCAAAGGTTCAGGATAATTTAGTTAAGAGAAACCTAGCCGACTCCTAACCGACTCCAAAAAAGAGGAAGTTCATGTGTTCTCTCCGTCATTAAAGAACCGATTCAAAAATAATTTTAACAAAAAAAAACCGACTTCAGTACGGCAAGTTGTAAAATTTTCAAATACCTTTAAACTTTGTTCAGTTCAAATGTACCAGTTTTCATTTGCTGCATTACATTTGAAAGACAGAAAAGCATTTATTCGAACATACACAGGGTAACATATTTAAAAAAACAATAGACACACAATAACAAAACAAAAAATTATCCAGATAGAAAAGAAGAAAAGAAGCCTAAGAAGGTAGGCAATGGAACTCCATAATTTAAAAATGTAATCTATGGAATGGTTATGAGACGCACTCTGGCTATAAATTATCATTTTTTTGAAAATTCCGTCTTTAAGTGAGGAAAGGGAAACTTGTATCGTAGTTTAAATACTTTGATTAGTATACAAGGTTATTGCTAGATGAGCAATAGCTAACCGCGTAAACACGCTAATTTTACTCTCGTGAACTCGATACTATATCTAGTAAACTATTGCAAAGTATACAATATCAATTTGAACGAATGAAAACGAATGACACGTAGCTCGCTGTTATTGTTATATTTGTGAGGAGACACGCTCGCTGTTAATTTTCGCATTTGGAGTCGTTTTTTTTTTGTTAAAATTATTGTCGGTGTACCTACTTACATAAAAAAGCAGCGAGATCCACAAAAAGACGAATGAAGAAGGTCATACTATCGTTATTATACAAAAAGAGAAAGATTAAGGACAATAGAAGAGGAAAGTAGACAATAATAGAACAAGTTCATTGCTCCGATTAAATACTAATATACTGTTATTACTTATTATGCAACAATTGTGTTAACAAGGGCATTACGTATAATTATAATTTATGCTCATCAGCCGATTTGAAATTGATTTGATTAAAACATTGTTTAATTTGACTAGTGTAAAACAAGCAGCAACAAACTAACCAGTATCAAGTTTTAGGAATTTTTAAAACAATTAGCTATAGTTAACTGTTTTATTCTTGTTTAAATAGTATAAGAATACTATAATGATGTCCTTCTAACCGAATTTCGGTCACGGCGGCTAATCTCAAAGGAGACTTGCCATCTACGCAGGAGCTATTATAGTGCACAAGTGTGTGCGCAAACACAAGTGCACTCTTTATTCCCTCACTCCTCATAATCCGATGGGACGGAAAATCCGACACGACCGGAGACAGATCAGGCGTAGGACCAACGGCTTTACGTGCTTTAAAGATATCGAGATAAAAGTATTCTAATTGCTATCCCAGGCTATAATCTATCTATAGTTATGCCAAATTTCATCCAGATCCGTTCAGTAGTATTTACGCGAAAGAGTAACAAACATCCATCCCTATATCCATCCTCACAAACTTTCACGTTTATAATATTAATAGGATAAGATTGTGGGAAGAAAGAATGGAAGAGAATGCACTCAGCGGTACACCGAAATAAATAAGTGGTACAAAGCAGCCTATAACACAACATTTATTTTTCGGTGTTTTCGCCGTTTTTAGGGTTCCGTACCTCGAAAGGAAAATACGGAGCACTTATTTAACCCTCACTCTGTTGTCTGTCTGTCAAGACGCTTTTTTGTCAGGAACGCGTGAAAGTATCAAGCTGAAATTGAAGCAGGAAAAATTGCGAAAACCGTAAAATAAAAATATTTATTTTGTCTTTACATATTACTACAGAAATTAAAAATTATATATAATGGTTACAAGACAAAACAGGACCTAGCTCAGCGATTACTTGCAACATCGCAGACGCTGCAGCACTGATATTCTGCTAGGCTAGGACCCCTTAAGGAAGGTATTCGACACCTAGCGGAGCCGATATATTTAAAATATAAATATGTAAAGAGCAGTTGTATCTAAAATATAAATAAGTAAATGATAATATTATAATATAATGACTATTGTTAAGTTAATACATAAATAAAAATAATAGATAAGAATTTTAGTTACATCATTATAATAACTCGATAAATAAAACTTATAGAAAACTACACGATTTATTTATCATTGGTGTAACATAAATAAATCTTTATTGTAATAAAAAACCAGCCAAGTGCGAGTCGGACTCGCGCACCGGGGGTTCCGTATTGACCTGTAGGTATACAAGTTTTATTATATGTTCATATCTTTTACAGCAAGATGACGTCAATTATAGAAGAGGTACACAATAATCTCTCGACGTGGTTTGTCTTTTACCCTCTTCTCTGTTTGGCGACTGGCTTGTGGTTGTTCCACCGATGGCAGCAACAGACAAGGTTTTATAAGATGGGCAACATGCTTCCAGGACCGGCCACTGTGCCGTTCTTTGGTAATGCACTTCTGGCGTTTTTTAAGAAGCCCGATCGTGAGTAGAAATTTCTACATATTTTATACATGAATGTTTCACGTAGGACTCTACAAACAAATAATGTAATCCAGGGATACAAAGTAGTGTACATTTAGACTTAGAAGAACTATCGTGTCTTAGTGATGAGATAAACCGATTTTGATAAAATTTTACATAGCGGATAAGCGGTCGTTGTGTGCGACTGCTGATCATCAACCAATAGACAATGAGACAGTTAAATTATTCATTGTTCAGATTAGCATCGTGTGTAGATATTTCTTCATTCCTTTTAGCTCTCTTGACAGAGGAAAAGAGACTCGTACCCAAAAGTGAGACATATATGGTTGCTATTATAATAATAAGATGGCTTAAAACTGCTTTATTTTATTTTACAGAATACATAAACATTGCATGGCAGTTTGCAGATAAGTATGGCTTCGTAGTTCGAGGTTGGCTTGGTTCGAAGCTGGTGATTTTCCTAGCCAATCCTGAAGATGTCGAGGTTATACTTAACAGTCATGTCCACATTGACAAAGCATCTGAGTATAGGTTTTTCGAACCCTGGCTTGGAGAAGGTCTTCTGATTAGCTCAGGTAGATAAATAAAAGCAATTTACAGAAATGCTATCGTACTCCTTCAAATCTGCTCAGAGTGACTCTTATTAATTCACAGCAAAGCGTGGCCAGCTTTACCCAAAGTCGATTAGAAATAAATATAATTTTCTTTATGTATATAATTCTTCTGTACGTGTGTATGTAACTGAACTCCTCCTAAAAGGCTGGACCAATTTTAATGAAATTTTGTGTAAGTTTTTGGGTAGGGCCCCGGATGGTTTAGATTCACAATTGGATCCGGTAGGTGGCTCTGCTGTTGGTATATCAACTTTTCCGGGTAGGATGACGTCTGCCAGGTCCGCTAGTAATATATAATTCTCTACATTAACTTTACAGGTCAAAAATGGCGATCACATAGAAAAATGATTGCGCCCACATTTCATATAAACATTTTAAAGTCATTTATGAACGTTTTCAACGAAAACAGCAAAAATGTCGTGGATAAAATACGCCCTCACGTAGGCCAAACTTTTGACGTTCACGACCACATGAGTGAGGTCACCGTAGATATTTTGTTAGGTAAGTTAATTATTACTTACTAGCTGACCCAGCGAACTTCGTACCGCCATTTTTTTTCTTTTAATTTTCTTCTACACAAACCATTTCCTGACAAACACAAAAACAGAAAAATTATATAATTTGGTGCAGTCCATTGGAAGTTACGCGAGTACATACATTTGGGGGGTTTTATTTTTATTTATACAGATTACTTATTTTGGTAAATGTTAGTGTAAGGCAACGGTGGACAATAATAACTATCAGTGTACGTCTTTTGGCTGGCAGGAAGCGATGGTGTGACTTCGATCCCAGGTGACAATATAAATACGAATTTCGATTTGTGGAACTTATAATTTAATGAATGATGAAAATTGTAACAACAGGTTTTTATGATCAATCACCAGGTCAACGGTTGTCTGAGGAAGGCAGCAATGAACGTCTTTTGACTGGGATGATGAATTGAAAATTAAAAATATGTTTCAGAAACTGCAATGGGCATAACAAAGAAAACGCAAAATAAATCCGGTTTTGACTATGCAATGGCTGTTATGAAGTAAGTATTCCTACAATATAATAATAAAAGTAGTGCTTCTGGCCGAATTTAGGCTGCAGCTGCCAGTCTCAACGAAGATAAGCTTACTACGCAGGACAAACTAAAGTGTACAAACAAGGAAGTACACAAACACATTACTCACTTTCATAGTTCTATGGGATGGTAATCGAACATAACTGAAAGAGTCTAACACTCAGATTTATTGTTTTCTCTCAGGTAGGGAAACGTATTTTTAAACTATTGTGTAGCTTCTATCGCGGGCCTTGGGCGTGGAGACCGAATCCAGAAATTCCATAACGAAAATAATAAACCAAACACCCGCCACTCCGACCGGCACAGCGGTGATACTTTTTTAATGACGAATTCTCTAAACGGCCAATAATAATATGTCAAATTTGTGTAAGGAGGTTTTGATCTAAGAGAATATTAATGTGAAAAAGATTATAGTATAAGGAGTCTAAAGGAATTATAACAAATATTCATTGAGAATAAAATAAAATGATTTAGATAATTCTGTAAAGAAATTTTTTATTTGTTTCGATAAAAAAATCATACAAATAATATGCGATAGCTTTACCGCGACAGTCCCCGAGTCCCGAGCCACACGTCTTTTTTTACCATAATAGGTTGATATTATCATACTCTGGGTCGATTCGCTTGCGATTAAAAGGCGTCTGTAATCTGCTTCGCGACTGAATCCTTGCAACAAGATGTGCTTGAAAAAATGAACAGCTTGCGACTATATCGTGACTTCAATTTTACATCAAGTGCCTACATGCTTACGACCATGGTCAAATGTTTACAAAATAACCGTACTAAAGTTCGATAGTTGTTATTCCCTAGTTCAGGAACAATACCTACAATTATATAAATACCAGTGTATGAATAATATATTGGGGATATTGTTTGTTTAAAAGAACCTTGGGAATTAATTCCAAACTCGTGAATATAATATTTGGCTTTTGTTGCAGAATGTGTGACATTATCCATCAGAGACATTTTAAATTTTGGCTTCGTTTAGATTTCTTTTTCAAGTTCCACCCTTTGTATAAAACTCAACAGAAACTATTGGACATCATTCATGGACTTACTAACAAGGTACGCAATTCAGTGGACATTCAGTACTTCATTAAAATCGGAACTTTAAAGGAGTACGTAAATAAGTTTGAAACTTCTTTGTATCTTCTTTAAATCATATTCTTTGTGTCTGGGCTATATGTGATTTTAAAGGAATGATTTTTTTAAACTCCTATGTATCTACACAGGTGATAGGCAGTAAAAAGAAGACTTATTACGAAAACAAAGCAAAGGGCATTATTCCACTCACTCTTGAAGAGTTAATTAAAGAGAAAACGAACACCAATAACAACAATGTTTTGGCAAATAAAACAAAAACTCTGTCAGACAGTGTTTTTCAAGGCTATCGTGATGATTTAGATTTTAACGATGAAAATGATGTTGGTAAGTGCTTAAAAGCAGATTTTTATAATTGGAACTACGATCCCTATCACAGTAAGAACCATGACTAAGCCTTTGGGCCAAATAATTATAAAAACAGGGTTATCACTCGCACGTTGGTAATTTACTTATGAAATTCCTGGATATACTTAAGTGTATCCAGGAATTTCATTAACAAATCTTGTTTAAAAGAAGTATGTACATTATTGATAATTTCATAGGTGAGAAAAAGCGTCTTGCATTCTTGGATCTAATGCTAGAGTCAGCTCAAAACGGCACTAATTTAATTAGCGATCACGAAATCAAGGAAGAAGTCGACACAATTATGTTTGAGGTATTATATTAAAACATAATAAAAATTAATATTAAGTACTATTAAATTTTTCTGATTATTTATCTATTTTCCCAATTTTCGTATCTGGCTTTTTTTTTGTTAATGCAAAAGTCCTTCAAAGTATTAATAAGAAATCCATGTTAAACTGACTTTGATCCTGTAAATAGATCATTACGAGTCTTGGCTTAATTTATGGCAAACAATATCCTAATCTATTAACATTACAAAATAAAAAATATTAGTTTTGCTATGCCAAACTAAAAAGAAGATGTTAATTTTAAAATATAATTTTATTAAAATGATTTTATTAGCTGAAAAGATGTTATTAGTATTTTTGAGTTGAACTTTATTTACTTAGTAAAACTTTATTTACAACAAAGAAACTAGATTGTCGTAAATTTTCAGGGCCACGACACAACAGCAGCTGGTAGCAGCTTTGTATTGTGTCTTTTGGGTGTTCATCACAATATACAAGACAAGGTGTACGATGAACTTTATGAGATTTTCGGTGACTCTGATCGACCAGTAACATTTAATGATACACTTCAAATGAAATACCTGGAAAGAGTAATTCTTGAAAGCTTACGAATGTACCCACCTGTACCAATTATAGGACGAGAATTGAAACACGATGTTAAAATAGGTAAGGAGTAGAGTTCCAAATTGGTTCAAAGAAGCAAAGAAAGTCGGAAGGGAGAAAGACATAATATTGTATTGATGTACAAATTACATTTTATTTAATGTAGCATTATATTCAGAGATGCGATTTATTTGAAATACTTCTATTTAAAATGCAAATACAAAATGCCTATTTTGTATTTTGCATTTAAATGCCTTTTAGTGAAAAACATTTTGTATTTTATTTGAAATACCTTTCGAGATGTATTTTGCATTTTTAATATTCATTTCAAAATGCAAAATACTTTGTGATCAAGTTTAGCCAATATTACCAGTCAACCAAAATAAAATGAACGATAGACGCTTGAATTTTCGAATTTGACCGATAGAGACGCCTACTAGCCATGCGCGCCCTTTTTTCTTCGTTCGTATAAATAAAAATTGATGTTTATTTTTTACCCTTTTTAACAATACCAGTCCAGTTGTTATTAATAAAATAAAAGTGTTATAATAATAAAATAAGAACTAGATGCACAATCAACCGAAATAAATGGCTACACAATTTTCACAAAATGGAGCCATGGCTCTCTTTTCGTTAGTCTAGTTTTTTTTACATTATTTTAAGTGTGTATTATTATTATTATAACATAATGGAATTTTTGATACGCGTACTGATAAATATGACCAAAATGTCATGAATAAGGTGCCATGTTATTAGACGTTTTTGTTCGGTTCGGCAATGTGTCTCTATTTCTCATGATAAATACCTAAAATATCTGAGATTTGGTCAAAAAGTATTTTATTTTAAAAAAGTATTTTGAAAATACCTATTTTGCATTTAGCATTTGAAATACAAAACGCAAAACTATTTGGTATTTTGCATTTGAAATAGTAAATCTGAAAAGTATTTTGCAATTTGTATTTAAATGCTTTTTTAAAACCATTTTGTACATCTCTGATTATATTCATACTTTGATAACGGTAGCGCGATTGTATATGGTTTGTTTTAAATAATTTCAGCTCTGGAATGGGTGGTACTGGAACCATTTTGTTTTACAGATAATGATTCATTATCATCATCATTTCAGCCAAAAGACTGGCTGGCCTCTCACAAAGATTTACACAACAGTCGATCCTGAGCAGACCTTGTCCATCGGTTGCCCGCAACCTTTGCCAGGTCGTCAGTTTCATGATTGATATCATATTATTATTTTTTTGTAATGTAATGTTTGTTTTTCAGTAACCAATGACTATATCCTTCCCGCTGGAGCGACCATAGTAATATGTACGTACGGCATCCATCGTCATGCGAAACATTACGAGAATCCAGATACATTCAACCCAGATAACTTTTTGCCAGAGAACATGGCAAATAGACATTACTATAGTTACATCCCATTTAGTGCCGGACCCAGGAGTTGCGTTGGTATGTATACTAAATATAAAATATGTTTTTTTATGGTACCGCCTGAAGGTAAGCAGTTTCCGTAGCCTGTGGACGTTTTCGTGTAGCATACTCAAAAAAAAACACCAGGGTTTTATGATGGAATTTCCCAGGGATTGGAAAACGTTTCGTTAAAAACGCATCCTATGAGCTCTGAAAACTGTACTTACACACAGGAACACAATTACACTGCTGTGTGTAGTCATTTGGGTGTGGTATTCTGTAAGGTGGAGGTCCTGCTCTAGTCAGGCTTGCTCACTAGCATGGTGCCTTACCTCTCCAGTTATTTCTACAATATTTTTTTAAATATAAGTACCTATTTATTCTATTACTATCATTTTAGCCTATTTGTTACTACTTTTAAGGTTTCCTTTTCTATTTTGCCATTCTTTAACCATCATATCCCGCACGCATCTCTTGGCTTCCATTCCTTGATCATGAATGATCGATAGGTTTTAATTTAATCGTCTATCATTTTCATTGATATTGTCACAATACTATACTAGCTGCTACTACAAATAATATTTCACACTGGGTGGCGGCCTTATCACTTATAGCGATTTCTATCATTTACATTTTATTGTTGTTATGACATTGACACATTTTTTGTTAACAGGCCGCAAGTATGCATTGCTGAAATTAAAAGTTCTACTGTCGACCATTCTAAGGAATTACAGAAGCATATCAGAAATACCAGAAGAAAAATTTAAGTTAACAGCGGACATTATTCTAAAGAGATCCGATGGTTTTAAAATCAAAGTTGAACCCAGGAAAAGGGTACCATCAAGATCTCATTAATTTGTATTATACAAAAAATAAATACAAATAATAAAAAAATATATTATACTAGATATACCTAATAAAGTCATTATATCGTAAACATTTATTTTTATTTTAAAAAATAAAATACGCGCACTATTTGAAATTGTTGTTTATCTTTTAAATAGTAGGTATCGCGTCTCGGTCGACTCACTACACTAAATATAACTTGATATCATGCGCGTGAGGTTGAATATGAAATATTTTTACTTTAGCTACTTACATAAATTGGTTTTAAAGTGTCTCTTTTATTCGAGAATTATATCTTGGGTTTTATGTAAATGTTAAAATTATAAAAAAGACTGTAATGATAATATTATTGTGCTAAGTTATGTAGACTTCAGTTTTGTCTTCTTAATCCAAAATACTTTTTTAGCCGACTTCAAAAACGAGGAGGTTATCAATTGGTGTGTATTTTGTTTAATATTTGTTACCGCAGAACTCAGTCTTATTGTTTTTTTGTTTAAGAGGGCGTACTTTCAATTTGGATTAGGATCAAAAGCAATTTTTGATGATGGAATCCATGAGGAATTTAGGAAGTCTTCAATAATTATAGCAATTTCAATATTTTTTACAATAAATCTAATATTCGCATTCAGAAAGTGTAATTTAGTGAAGTGAAACTGATGAAGAAGACCACAGAAGGTGAACCTGAACTTTTATTTTAATTATATGTAAGTATTTCACAGGTGGCTATTAGATAAGTCTCGATTAAGGTTGTTAAGCAGTGGCGTGCGGTCCCTAAAGGCAAAAAGGCACTGCCGACCCTCACCAATTACTGGTATTATAGTAAAAAAATAAATAAATGCATGCAAATAAAAACAATAGTATGTACAATATTTTTTTCAAAAACTTTAAGCTCCTAATTTAAAATATTAGCAAAGAACACGTTCGTTCAGTCCGTATTAGTTGAAGGCAGGCGCTCGTCCGCATTCGCTATCTTGTACCGCGCGCGAGTTAGGCAACGAATAATTCTGCCTACGGTTCATTCATAAATTTACGCATGTGTTGGTTAATTGTTTACATGTGTGATGTCTGTGAACTGTACATCAACACGCCAGGCCATGCGGCAGGAGATCCAATCACAGGGCAGAAATCAGTACTGACGTTATGACGATGCGCGCGCAGTTATAATAGGAGAAAATTAAAAAGTCTAGGCCATTATTATAATACGGTTGACAATGATGCAATTTTATTTGTCAGTATTTTATGTATCGAAAATAAGAAATCATTTTTTTCTCTAAGACTCCATATTGATTTATTTCATGTGAAGCGCGCTGTTTGTTTTTTTCGTATATAAAGTTCAGAAGTTAGGGAGCGAAATAATATTGCTGTACTCTTGAGAAATCCGTATACAAATACTTTAATGTTGCTTTATAACATATTACTCATTTACACCTTTAATTATAAACAAGTATAATAAAATCTATTTTTCAATGCACATGTGTTCAGTCCAAATTCCCGCCAATCTTCCCTTTTTTTTTCAAATGTATCATTCGGTTTTTATCTAAAGAGTCTATGACCAAAAAGATTATCATACAAGTAATAAATAATTATGACATTTCTTCTAGTCATTTGAAGAACAGTTTAAAAATATAATAACAATAAAATAATTAATTTAAGATAAAATAATAAATTTATCAGTCGGCCATTCTGAACTTTACGAGTCCTCTCGTATTTTGTTTATAATTTAATGGAATCAAATCCATACAAAATATTAATTAATATATCTACTACTTATATTCTGTACACTTCAAAGAAAAATACAACAAAAATATACAATTCTTCTTCTTATATACTCTATTAAATCTTATATACTCTATTAAAATAAAACTACTGCTTCGGCCATCTATTTAACTAAATTGTTCCATCAATTTACAATAAAAATAAAATACAATTCTTATGGAAATAACTCATTTATAACATATTTCAATATCAATTCAAGTTTTATTTCATTTCCACTTATAGTAGTGCTTACACACTCCTTCGTTGGCTTATCGGCCTCATATGTGTGTAAACACTGACATCAAAGTATCTAGCATACTCCTTTATTTGGCTTATCGGCCTCACTTGCATCTCATATCTTACAAACTCATTTATTTAGTCCAAATCATTTTACATATATATATATATCAATTACATTAAATTATACAATTAAACAAGTTAATAATTAAACATTCGTTTCAGTTTCAAGTTCATTCTCATTACAATCATTTTTAGTGTCTTGGTTATTGTCATTGTCTTCTTCAGAATCCCTATTGTCGGACTGATCAGATCCCTCATCTGTGTCATATAAATACTTTTGAGTGTATGTTAACCATGGATGAATTTTGTCTATAGGAATAACTGCCTCATATCTCCTATTTTGTTTTCGAGTCAATGGAGTATCCTCAACGACATATCTATCATTGTTAAGAACTTTAACAATTCTATAAGGACCTTGCACTTTTGGTAAAAGTTTTTTTGATTTACCGTTATTACTCGCTATTTCTCTTTCTATTCTAACTAAGTCACCTACTTTATAATTCATAGCTTTTTTTCTATTCCGATCGAACCTTTCTTTTTGTTTACTCTGTTCTTTTGAAACCCTTAAATTGACTTCATTCCTAACCTCATCTAATGTTTTTGTGCTGTTACCATCGCAATCTAACAATGACGCTACGATTCCATCTCCCTTAGTACGTACTCTTATACCAAATAATATTTCAGAAGGACTCTTTCCCGTTGTGTTATTAATTGTAGTATTTAATGCCAACTGTATCTCCTCTAAATGTCTGTCCCATTCATTTTCAGAACAATTGTGATTTTTGGTGGCAAGTGAAGCTAAAATTGTACGATTAAATCGCTCCACTTGACCATTCGCTCTGGGAGTTGCAACCGCGTTCAAAACGTGGCGTATACCTAACTTATTCACAAAATCTTTGAAACCCTTGCTAGTAAAAGACGAGCCTCTATCACTTATTATCCTACTTGGTACACCAAACAAACTAACGTAATTGTTTAAAACTTTTAAGGTTGTCTTAGTTTTAGTATTCTTAACGCCGTACAAGTTGATATATTTGGTATACGCATCGATCAATACTAAAATGTACGTATTTTTAGATTTACTTTTAACAAATGGTCCTAAATGATCTAAATGAATGGTATGAAAAGGTTGGTCGACTTTAGGGATAGGGTGAAGCATTCCTTGTTTTTTTCCCCAAGGTGTTTTATGGTAAGAACATTCCAAACAGGATTGAACATATTTCTTCACGAACTTCCTCATTTTAGGAAACCAATATAAATCTCTCAATTTATCTAGGGGTTTCTCTATACCAAAATTACCTAATTCATCATGATTTTTCTTTAATAATTGCCACCTTACTCCTTTCGGCACCACCCATTTGAGTTGATCATTAATTAAGCGATAAACCTTTCCATTTCTAATCTTGTAATTTTGATAAATGTCCATATTGTTTTTGGCGTTTGGATCCTCTAATACCTGTTTAATTTTTTTTATCTCATCATCAGCATTTTGCATAGTAGCTAACCAGTCCTCAGTCTCGACTGCTAAAATATCGAACACAGGTTCAGATTCAACGCTTGGCTCAATCGCATTTCTGCTAAGCGCATCTACGTGATTCATACGAGTTCCTGCCTGGTATTGGATATTGCAGTCATACTCTTGCAACTGTAACCACCACCTAGCTATTCTAGGTATTATATCTCTTTTAGATAAAGTTGTTCGTAATGCGTTACAATCTGTGACTATAGTAAATTTTATACCTAGAATATACACACGAAACCTATTTAAGGAAGCAACCACAGCTAAAGTCTCAAGCTCGAAAGAATGATACTTCTGCTCTTCGATATTTGTCTGACGACTATAATACGTGACGGCTCGCAACCTACCTAATTCGTCTTCTTGCAAAAGCATTCCAGCAATACCTGTCTTACACGCATCAGTATGCACCTGAGTTTTAGCCGAGTGATTGTATATTGCTAAAACTGGTCGTTTGATTAATTCAGACTTTAATGTTACAAACGCTTGGTCTTGTTCAGCCCCCCATTCCCATTTATTATCTTTTTTTAAAAGTTTAGTGAGTGGAGAGGCTATTATCGCGAAACCCTTAACAAACCGCCTAAAAAAACTTGCAAGCCCAATAAATTGACGCACTTCGTGTTGGTTTTTGGGTGCTTTATATAATCGCACGGCTTCAATTTTTCTATTACCAGGTCTAACTCCTCCTTCTGAAATTTCAAACCCCAGATAATCAATGGTGGTATAAAAGAATCTACATTTAGTAACTTTAAGAGTTAGACCAGCATCCCTTATCAATTTAAGTACAGACTCCAATCGCTCCATTCCTTGATTTATACTTAGCGCCGGTATTATTATATCATCCATAAACGCAAAGGCCTCATTATTTCTAGTATTTTTTAACATTTTATTGATAGTTTTTTGAAAAACAGAAGGCGCATTAGCCAAACCGAATGGCATGCGAGTGAACTGATACTGCCCGTCGGGAGTCACAAAAGCGGTTTTGTCCTGGGAGGAAGGAGCTATTGGTATTTGGTAGTAGCCTGATGCCAAATCTAACGTTATAAAATATTTATACCCTCCAAGACTATCAATTTGGTCCTCCACTCTTGGCAATGGGTAGTGCTCTTTGACAGTCTTCGAATTTAATGCCCTATAATCTACACATAGTCTTTGGTCGCCGGTTTTTTTCTGTACTAATAGAATTGGACTAGCGTAGGATGAAGTGGATTCTGTAATAATACCACTATCTAACATCTCTCGTATCATACCCTTAACTTTTTCTTTCTCAACATGAGCTAACCGGTACGGTCTATACACAACAGGTGTCGTGTCATTCAAAGTTATTGTCATTTCAGTTAGGTTTGTCAGTCCTAAATCATTAAGGCCAAATGAAAAACAATCTCTATATTTCTGCAGTAATGTCTTTAATTTCAAAATTTCATCAGTGTTTAATTTATCTCCTAATGATATTTGATCAATAACGGCATTGGTTTCCTCGACTTCTACTTTATTTATACTAAACTCATTTTTATTTTTTTAATATTTGTGCTCTTGTTAGTAAGATATTTTTATGTAATATAAATGGATCCAGATCCAAATTTACTAAAATGATGCATCCAAAACCTCCTGTAATTGTATAAGCACCGGGCATTATATAATATTTATGTTTATTCACTTCGCGTATAGACCCACGTACATAAACAATGCAGGTCATATTACCATCCACCTTAATCGGCACAGCCGCCATAGAACATACCTCCGTATCTGAATCAATAATTAATTTTAACTTGTCTGCTACATCATCATTAATTTGCTTATGTAAAATTAAATGTTCATCAGTTTTAATTATAATTATGCCGGCCTGTTCAGTAAATGTATGGCCTAACAATATTGGGTACTTAAGCAAATCATTTCCTACTATTAATACCTCTGTTGCAGCAGATACGCCTTGAACAGTTAAATTAACTATTGATTTACCTATAGGATTTATTAATATATCGCCAAACCCCTTTAGAGATGGCAAGTCTGTAACAGTATATGATACACCTAATGCATCAAAATCACTTTGTCTAATTAAAGTACTCTGGCTACCGAGGTCAACATAGCAAGACATTGGTTTACCATTAACATTAATAGCTAGTACGTATTTATCATCTAAGGTCCCCGCTAGTTTTACTTCTGACACCGATTTATCCCCGCTTTTATTAGTATTTTCATTAGTGTTCCTCAAGAATCGTCTACACGAAGTTGTTTGATGGCCAAGTCGCTTACATATGTTACAGGTTACGAGTGGTTTCAAGCATTTAAAACTAGGATGACCTACTTCATTGCAATTAAAACATCTGATTGTACCTACTGTATTTTTATTACGACGATCATCACTATGTTCACCAAAACGCTTCTTAAAGAATGTTTTCCTATTTTCTTTACTATCTTCTAATTTAACCGTTTTTAGGTAACCTAGCAACTGTTCGGGCTGACTATAGTTAGCTGCCTGAGCACCTAAACGCATACTCCTATCATCTAAACCGTTTATAATGCAATCTATTGCTTTTTTATTATATATTTCACATCTGTTTAGTAAATTCATCTTGTGATAAAAATATGTCTCTAATGTTTCATTGGGATTAACTTTTCGATCTAACATTTCTTGTAATAATTGAGCATAATTTTGAACAGTTGGAAATGTTTTAATAAGTTTTTCTTTCCATTCTGACCAAGTGAAATTGACAGAGGGTAGTCCCTGATACCACACCTTTGCTACCCCTGTTAATTTCGGTAACGAATAATGCAACAGTTGCGATTCACTCCAGCCGTACAACCTAGAACACTCCTCTACTTTATTTATCCAATTATCAATAGTTTGTTCCTTATTGGAGGGATCAAATTCAGATATAGCATTACTATTCATCGAAAAATGATTTTGTGAAGAAGGCAATGACTTTATCAAGTTCAACAACTCTTTGGCGGAAACCGCTACCGATTCCTCAGTATTATGTTTTTTAGTAGACCCACGTCGCTTAGTACGTTTTGCACTCGATTTATTAGCAGACAAACTACTTGAAGTGTCACTATCGGAGGTGAAAGACAATGAACTAACACTTGATGATTGCCTCTTACTCTGCTTGTGCCGACGCCGATGTTTCCGGGATAGATCATCACCGCCGCTATGACGACCCTTAGATGTTCTGCTTTTACGTCGTTGCAGACGTCGACTACGTTGAGGAGACTCTGATTCACCGCCACGATTGCAACGCTTTTGAGAAAAACTACGCTTACTTGGTCGGCGATGACGGTGTACTGGATTTGGCGGGGTCTGCGACTGCTCCGAACATCTTTGTTTCGCTTCTTCAGATCCGGACATCGTAATATTCTCGATCCAACGGTTCTTATAAACGGTCGAACTTTATTAACTGTTACATGTAGGCGTGGTAGGAATTAAATCCTTTTATATCCCACTTCTGAACTATAAAGTTCAGAAGTTAGGGAGCGAAATAATATTGCTGTACTCTTGAGAAATCCGTATACAAATACTTTAATGTTGCTTTATAACATATTACTCATTTACACCTTTAATTATAAACAAATATAATAAAATCTATTTTTAAATGCACATGTGTTCAGTCCAAATTCCCGCCAATCTTCCCTTTTTTTTTCAAATGTATCATTCGGTTTTTATCTAAAGAGTCTATGACCAAAAAGATTATCATACAAGTAATAAATAATTATGACATTTCTTCTAGTCATTTGAAGAACAGTTTAAAAATATAATAACAATAAAATAATTAATTTAAGATAAAATAATAAATTTATCACGTATATTTTGATAGTTTAACGTAAAATTAAAAAATCTATTTGTTACCAATTTTAATTAGTCTATTTAAGTGTATTTGCAATTATTTTTGTTTGTTTTGGTGAAACATGTTGTTTGACTGTGAGGTTTGTGTTGATAATGTGTGTTTGTTAAAAATTATTAGTGGTAGGTTTTCGCAATTGCCGTTTAATGAAAAGCTTACAATTATAACTAAAGGGAGGTGTGTACCTGAGTTACGAAAATTAATTCAACAAAAAGGCAATGTAACTCGTAAGTTTCATACTAGTAATTACGAAACATATAACTGGCTATGTGGGTGTGTACATACAATTAAATTATTTTGTTTTCCTTGCATTTTGTTTAGTAGTTCAAGTACAGTGTGGAATTATTCGGGATATTCAGATTTACATAATTTTTCTACTGCGGCAAAAAAGCATGACCATACAGAAAAACATCTGGAGGCTTGCTTAAAGTTAAATACATTTGGTAATTTTCGTATTGAGACAAGTATTAACAGCCAGTTGAAGATAGATATAGAAAGGCATAATGCTAAAGTAGATCGCAATAGAAATATTTTTCAAAGACTTATCGATGTTGTTTGCTTTCTGGGAAAACAAGAAATAGCTTTTCGCGGTCACGATGAATCATTATCATCACTGAATAGAGGTAATTATTTAGAAACAGTAGATTTGTTAGCAAAATATGATGGAGTTTTGGAAACCCATTTACAGAATGCAAGTACCTCATTCACGGGCATGTCGAACAGAACGCAAAATGATTTGATCTCGAGCATTGCCACTGTGATGTTCGATTGCGTTAAAGACGAAATTAAACAATCCGATTTTGTTGCCGTCATGGTAGATGAAACGCCTGATGTTAGCGGTCGAGAACAGTTAGTTCTGATTTTAAGATATTTTCGTGATTCTGAAGTAGTAGATCGTTTTATTAAATATGTAGATGTAAGCGCGGATCGGACCGCTGTAACCTTAAGTTCTATAATTTTGGAAATATTAGAAGATTTAAATTGTCTTTCTAAATTAATTGCACAAACTTATGACGGGGCAGCAGTTTTATCCTCTCAAATTAACGGCGTGCAAGCTTTGGTGAGACAAAAATGTCCGCAAGCTATGTACGTTTGGTGTTCAGCACATGTATTAAATTTAGTTTTATCAAAATCTTTTGAACGAATTAGTGAAACGAAACGCTTTTTTAATATAATAAAAACTATCGCGGCTTTTTTTCACACTAGTACGAAACGAACGGCATATTATAACGACTTTGCCGATATGAAGAAGCTGCCTCGTGTCGCGGAAACAAGGTGGACATATCACTCGCGCACGGTAAATGTAATTAATAACAACTCCACCCACCTCCTAGAATTGTTTGAGACAATGAATGAAAATACACAAGACTGGGATGGTGATACTCTGTCACAAGTCTCTTCATTTTTATATCAAATGAAAGAATTTGAATTTAATTTTTTTTTAAGAATATTCGCGGATATTTTTTCAGAATCCGATATTTTATACGATATTTTGCAGAAAAAACTTGTGACATCGCGTATTGTGTACAAAAAATTAAACAATTCGAGTCGTTTTTAGAAAATTACAGAGACAAGTTCGAGATCAATTATGATGCGACTGTCCACATTACCGGACCACCTAAAAGAAAGCGCAATGTCGATGATGTAAAAATACATTACCGGCGAATTTTTATTGAAATAATTGATAACGTACTAAGCGAATCAAAAGATCGCTATAAGAATATTAAAAATTTAAAGTTTTTTGAGTTACTTTCTTGTGAGAATTTTAAAAAATATAGTGAACATTTCCCTGAAAACGAGGTCAGAGAGTTCACTAATACCTATCAGGATCAGGCAAATTTTAATTTTGATAGATTGAAAAATGAATTGCGCTGTATTTATAGATCGCCTGAATTTGCGAATTGCAGTATATATAGTATCATTCAAAATATGTATAAAAACAATTTAGATAAAATATTTTCCGAAGTTTTACGCTTAGCCAAGTTTATTGTAACAATCCCAGCAAGCAGCGCATCGACAGAACGTTCATTTTCGTCGTTAAAACGTATCCACACGTATTTAAGAAACACACAAAGCCAACAACGACTCACACATCTTTCCATGATTTCTATAGAAAAAGAATTAATGGTTGAATTAAGACGCAAACCAACTTTTTATAACGATGTTTTAAAAGTATATTTAAAAAAAGATAGGCGCGTAGATTTAATTTATAAATGAGTTAATTCAGTTTATTATATTTTTTACTGATACGAAACCCGTGGTTTACTTATTAAATATATTTATATATGCGAATCACATGAAAAAGGCGCCTTTTTAAAGGCCACATCGGATATCCTTCAAGTGACGTGTGCACTGTGCAGTGCGCTATAACTATCACTCACTTGGATTAGATATTTGAGGTGGCCGAAATCTTTCTTCTATTTGCATCGTCAGAATACCGTCAGTTCAAGCTTGAAAACCATCTGTCTAGTGTCTGGTGAGTTCTTTCTAGAAACTACCAAAGCAACTTTAACTTAGTACTTTTTGTAATAATATAGGCTTG
Organism: Trisateles emortualis; assembly: GCA_947095525.1. Lineage (NCBI taxonomy): Eukaryota > Metazoa > Arthropoda > Insecta > Lepidoptera > Erebidae > Trisateles > Trisateles emortualis. Next base: position 6,130,997 of record OX352736.1, on the reverse strand, counting down.
CGTTTATTTTTATTTTACAAATGTGAAAGATTTGTGTTCCACTTTAACGGCCAGAGTTGGAGAGATCCAAACTACACTATGACGTCTTGCAGACATGCTAAAAACATGGTCGCTCAGTGCCGACTGCCGACCCTGTCATAAAACCCTGTGCACGCCACTGTTGTTAAGCAACTGTTATGAAGCAAATATAATGCAAATGAAGATGGTACAGTTGAACTAAACTGATGATGAAACCAGTAGGCAATGGAACTCCATAATTAAACATGTAATCTAGCCGTGTTTGGGATCATTTGAATGGTCATGAGATGCACTTTAGCTGTAAATTATCAGATTTCAGAAATAATGTACTTAATGATAAATCATTATTTTATTATTATTATATTTTAAACCAGTACTTCAAATGAGTAGTAGCAATTACGTAATTATTTAATATAATATTACATTTGTATTATAATCTCTTTGGTCATAGACTCATGGAATAAAAACCGATGTTATATTTTGAATTAAAAAGAAAAAGATTATTGGCGGCAATTTTGACATGAGAACATTTGGATTGTGAAATAAATTGAATATTACTTATTTATAATTAAAGAAGGTGTAAATGAGTAAAGTATATGTTATATAGCAACATAAAAGTATTTGTATCACGGATTTATAAAGAGTAGAGCAGTATTATTTCGTCTCCCTAACTTCTGAATTTTACATTAAGGTAGGAAAAGTGAGATTAAAGTTTGTATGAAAATTCATCCTGTTTATGAACTTGCCGCATTGAAGTTAGTTTTTTAAAATCTTTTATTTGTGCTTTCGTACAGGTTTTTTACCTAGTAGTAGCAATCCTGCCAAACTGGTCTAAAATGTAAAAATACATTATCAGATCCTAGCGCAGTTCACTGCTGGACGTAGGCTTTTCCCATTATGCGAGTGCAATGCTGACTGCGGTCGTAATCGGACGCACCTCATTATTCGTACAAATTTTTAATTCGCGCTTAGCGCGGCACAAGCCGCTGCCGCCTACGTCACAATGAGTTGGAGAACTTATGTGGTTAACGAGCTGTTAACATACCTACAAGACAAGCAATAAAATTGTTGTGTGGTTTTAAGGACGAGGAGCGCCTTGTAAAAATCTGCACATCGTGTTTCGACGAAGATGAAATTCGTAAAGCTAAGACTTTATTATATAAGTCAGCAAATATGGCAGACCAAATGCCATCTCGAAGAAGGGATGAAGAGAGGGAGAGAAAAGTCTCAGGGACATGAAGTTCTTATGGAGACCGATATTGATTTAATACCGGCTTTCGTGGCAAAGGATCTGCGCAGGCAGCATGCCGATATGAATGATATTAACATCGCCAAGTTGCTGAACGATATCTCGTCCATAAACTCAAGTCTGGAAGAGATGAAGTTAAAGTTCGAAGGTTCACAAATAACCATCAGTTACCTACGTGCCGAAGTAATGGACTTACGTCACATTATCACAACAAGTAGGTCACACGAGGCATCGAACGTTAACCCGAGTTACGATGCAGGCAACATGTCGCAGGCGAGTTTTGCATCAGCAAAATTTGACACAACGGTGGCCGCCGTCTTTGCGAGTGACGTAGTGCCCTGCCCCGCGTGCACGTATCTAATGACCCGATACCGAAGAGTAAAAGTACGTCATCGCCATGCGTAAATATGCTACAGCTGCCAGCCAGTCATCAAGAATCGGAGCGGCAAGTGAAAAATGCTCAACTGGTGCCGTCTACACCCAAAAGCAAGATTGACCAGGAGAGGTTTATTTAATTTTTTTACCCAACTGCCGAAATCAATGCGGTACAGCATTGGCTGGACCTAACTAGCATTGGACGGTCTACCGACGGAAGACGTTAACAAACGAGTGAAGACCGGTAACAGACTGAGGGTTACTAGGTTGGACTCCCGTCACAATGTAAACTTCGCTTTATTCGTAGTGCCAACTGAACAGCTGATAACCTACACAAAGGAGGATTTCTGGCCGAGGAGTGTCGTGTTTCGGCGGTTCCGTAGAACGCTACATGACACCTTACAACAGCGCAGTGCGTCGCAGACCCAACGTGCAAAACACTGTGACTGGAGTGCGGTGCTTCGCACTCCAGTCACAGTGTTTTCTAGGTCAAATTTATATCTATAAATTTGACCTAGAAATATTTGCGTCATTGTCAGTGCCTACACAATGACATAAATGAATAATCGATCAATTATAATTACTCGTCATCAACGTAGTCTAAATCGCTGAGGCTACAAACTGGAATTTTTGCACCGAGGTTCTTATGATGTAAGAAAATAGTAAGAAAGGATTTTTGGAAATTTCACTCATAAAAGGAAAAAAAACATGTATTCTTAATATTTTTACAGGTGAACTTAATCAATACCACAGGATAGCATCATACCACTCGACCTACCTCTTCACTTACATCCAGCTGGCCACAAGCTACCCTGCTGTTTATTTGCTCTTCAGTTCAACTCATTTATTTATTTATTTTATATGGACATCCAGTAGTTGTTACACTGTTATTACATAAATAAGATAATGGTAAAATACTTGCTAAATGCACAACATTTTAAGGTGTCACAACATGCATTAAGAGGTAACATAAGTAAGTGAGAAAAATTAAAAGAAAAAATAAAGTTAAAAATTAAATAAAGGAATTAATACAATATAAAGTTTAAAAAGAAACAAAGTAACATTGAAATAAAAGTGAAATACTTAAAAAAAAAATAACAATTACAATTATTACAATAATCATGTAACATTTATTGGTGTAATCATAACAACCCTAAAACAACATTTTTGAATGTGAAAAACTTGTCCGCAAATACATCTACTTTCCCGCAAATAGTATTATATGCTTTGGACAACCAGTATATAGGTGAAAATTGTTTTAAATTTGTTCTGGCAAATGGCTGGTGTAATAGTCCTACATTTGTTAGCCCACGTCTAGGCACACGGCGCGGGACACGCAATTTAAATGATTCCAAGATGGATGGACAGTCAATATGACCTCTCAACACTTTATAAAGAAAAGTTATGTCAAGAAGTTGTCTACGACATGTCAGACTGTCCATTCCAAAATGCCGTAACTTGTCGATAGAGGATGGTAACTGTTTATGTAAATTACATGAGAAAGCTAGGTGTCTGAGAAATCGCTTCTGGATTCTTTCTATTCTCATGATAAATTTTCAGTTGATATCACAACGAACGTACTAAATTACAATAGTAAAGTAGATGGGTATTCAGGACGTGATGACGGAGTCGGAAGGTGGCTATGGCAACTCTTCAATGAAACAAGATAGCCGAGTCGTGTTTGAGTGTTTTGTATTTATCTTCACGAGTACTATGTATATTGTTAGATGGGTGTTCAGGACGTAATGATGAAGTCGGAAGGTGGCCATGACAACTCTTCAACGAAACAAAATATCCGTGTCGTGTCACACAGTACAGAAAAACGAAAACATTGAGGAAGGTCATTAATAAATACATTAAATAGTATCGGAGCTAAGTGGGAACCTTGTGGGGCACCCGAGCATATACTGTGTGATGTGGATTGAGAACCATTTACCACTACATAGAACTCGCGCTTTGTTAAATACGACTTGAACCATTTAAGTAAAGACCCTGTTACTCCATAGGCTGCCAGTTTGTACAGTAATGTACAATGGGACATTTTATCAAACGCTTTACTGAAGTCCGTATATATTACGTCAAATTGTTTGCCTGCATCTACAGCTTCGGCAAGAGACTCCGTGAATGTAACTAAATTGGTGGCCGTGGATCTTGACGGTACAAAACCATGTTGGGAGAAACTAAGGTACTTTTTAAAATGCTGTTGAATGTATGGACATATAATAGATTCAAAAATCTTTGCAAAGGTGGATAAGATTGAAATGGGCCTGTAGTTGGAGATAACATCCTTTTTATCCGATTTGTGAACTGGGACTACCTTTGCCTTTTTCCATTCTGAAGGAAAGGTTCCTGAAGCCAGCGAAGCATTGAATATAAATAGTAATGGAGATGTTAAGGCTGATGCACAAGATGAAATGAAAATCGGCGGGATGCCATCTGGACCTGCTCCTTTACTGGTGTTAACTGCCTTAAGTTTCTTGAGTAGGCTGTCGCGATCAATTACTAGACCAGTCAAGGAGTGGCTATTATTTTGTAGTTCATGGAAGAACCTTGAGTTACAATCAGCAACTGTGTCGTTGTCAAGTGTGTATGCGGATGAGAAGTGTTTAGCGAAAAGATCACAGACTTCGGAAGCCTTGGAAGTTACGATCTGTCCGTCAGTCATAGACAGAGGGTAGGCACTGGATCCGCCTCGTTTAGCCTTAATGTAACTCCAAAAAAGTTTAGGATTATCTTTAATCTCCTCTTCGACATTCTTTATGTATATATGATATAGATTATTGGCTAACTTTTCACATCTTTTTGAAAGCAATCTCAATTCGATTTGATCTAGGGGATTTTTGAATTTTTTAAAACGCAATCTAAGCTTGTTTTTTTCTTTTAGTAACATAATTAATGTTTTGTCGAACCAAAGCGGATAGTGCCTGCCCTTTGGTTTAAAGTTAGGCACACATCTTTTAATAACATCATTTAAATATTTGTAGAATACCAACAACATCTCACTCACGTCATTTAAATTTTTGAAAAGTTCATCCCAGTTCATTGTATCAAGATAATTGTTAATTTCTGTATAATTTGCCTTATAAAAATTAGGTCTCGAGCTCGAGCTATATGGCAGATTACGATGCTTAACAAGTGACATAGTCAATTCAAGGGGGGGATGATATTTGTCGACAGCAGTAAGTGGACAGTGAGACTCGTTTACTGAGTGTATTGGGACTGTAGACAGCACGAGATCTAGAATACGCCCGGAACAATTTTTAACATAATTATATTGTACCAACTGACTTACATTTAAAAAATCTAATAGAGTTTCAGTAGTTTTGGGTAAGGTAACATTTACTGCATTTAAATTCCAATCAATTTTACTCAAGTTAAAATCTCCTACTATACAAATCGGGCAATCTGTTGAGTCTAGTACTCTGTTGCAATGCTCAATGAAATGTTCCAGGTTTGCAAGACTCACAGGTGGAGGCAGGTATACCGCGCAGAAAGCCACTTGATACGATATTTGTGAAGTGGATATATCTACAGTGATCCATAAGTCTTCACAATTACTATGCCAGCGTTTGATACATGTGGAATTATATTTCTTATTAACCGCGATTAATACTCCTCCCCCGTCTTTGTTGCACTGAAACCCAGTAGTCTCTCTATCCCTTCTGTGTACTTCATATCGATCATCAAATAGCTCGCTGCTCAGTAAGTTATTATTTAGCCATGTTTCCGTTAAAATTATAATATCATAATTCATACAAGACAAGTTACAATAAAATTGAATTGTTTTCGTTCTTAATCCTCTACAATTTTGGTAATAAATAGAAATATCCTTGAATCTTATAAAATTAAAACTAAAACATGCACTTGGAATTATAAATTTAAATAAAAAACAACAAAACCATACCTATTATACAATTTTAACAAGGTCATTCTTGCATTTGATTTGAATAAACACAGTACCGTCGGTCTTTCTCACAAAAATTCTACCGTTTCTGACCCATACATATTTGTAGTTCATCTCCTTAGCTTTGATCCTCGTAGCGGCATGGAGGGCTCTGTTAGTTGGTGACAAGTGTTCGGTAACGAAAACAGGAGATTTTGGTCCGGCGTAACCAAGATGGGTAGAATTTAGCTTTTCCTGGGGGTTGGCCTGGTTGTATTTAATTGTTGCTGCCAGTAATTGGTCTCGTATGTTATTGTTTTATCTACGATTTAATGTTTAATTTAATTCTAACAATATAATGTATCATAATTTGTTCTAGGAATACTGCCTATGTATTTTTTTTTGGGCACAAAAAAGGCCTGCTTGGCATTTTACGGGCTTATCCAACTTGGAGCTCCACATTGAAAAAGGTTCCAAAAGTGCAAAATTGTTTCTAGTAGTAATCGCCTTGTTCTATATTTTAGTCTTATTCTTTATTTGGGAAAACAAACAGTTACACAATTGACTTAAGGTAACGCTACCGAATTCCGAGGGGTTCTGAAATTGGCACCTAATTCCGAGTTATTTAGAAAAACGGCATTTACTTGCGATTTACCAGTTTTTTTCACCAGAATATCTCTAATTTAATAGATAATATATCTACATGTGGATATATTATCCAAGGATAAGTTTCGCAATGATAGCCGGTCCAAAAGTCCAAACGCACTTTTCATACATTGGCACCCTGTGCACGTAAATACCCCTTTTTTGAAATAGCGTTTTTCTTGTTATTTTGGTACTGTGTGTGTAATTTTTTGCGTTTAATTATTAGAAGGACTATATTTTTATAAGTATTACCTTATTTTTTTGGATTTTACTAAATAAATAAAGGTGAAAATACGTTTTGATAATACTGTGAAATTAGGTGCCATAAAAATAAGCCGGTTCCTAGTACCGATGTATACCATGGAATATGGATTTCATAGACTTAGTATCATTTTTAGTTTTCAGGATTGTTTTTAGGATTAGGCACTTCATAATGTAGATTTACTAACTCAAGTAGTGAATAATTATAAGATCTAATTACGAGGTACTCTTTTGCATCGCATCCACTAATATCTCATGCATATCAAAGGTGGTGTATTTAGGTATTTCGTTAATTCGTTGTATGAGAAAGTCAAGACCAAAAATCTAAGTTTATTAACAATTAAATGTTACTTTTCGCAAGTGAAATACATATTTTAGGCTGATATTACAATTGGCTATTTGACAGTTTTTGAAAAAGTATTTGAAAGTTTACAGCTGCTTATCTTATACCTCTTAAAAATAGTTTTTTCTTGAAAAAACCTTATTTAATATAAGAAAAAAAAGATTTTGTTCATTTAGTTGAATGTAGCGCGAAAACAGTCGATCACGTCAATTTACGTCAGGTTTGAAATGTGACGTCATTATGGAAACAAAACTATTTATTTAGGTTTTTATTCCAAAGTTTTTGCATTTTAAACCTCGACAAATCAATCAAAATGTTATAGTTATTATAACTCAGGTTATTTTCCTAATAAATATTCATTTAATAAAACAGAGATGCCAAATGTGTTGTGCAATGTAGCGTCATAAGATACTCAAACATGGCCGCCCGCGTTTCGGTTCTTGTAATCCACAGATAAAATATCGCAAGTTTATTTTGCAAAAATAAAATAGTTACACTTAATTTCTTGCAAATAACAATTATGTATAAGTTATTTATTTATTTATTTTACACTTTATTGTACACCACTATATATTACATTAAATTTAACTTATGCTACAGAGTACAGTACAATTGACGGCCTTATCGCTAAAAGCGATTTCTACCAGGCAACCTTTGGATGGAGATATTGTTGGTAGAAGTTACTGGTAGTTGTTGGCGTACTAAAATAAAAATATAAAATAAACTGACTTAACCAAATGTACAATTTTTATAATACATACATATATACATACATATAATTAATTATCATGAGTGTTACTAAATTGTTAGGTAGTACTCCTTCACCTTAACTTTAAAAATAGTTAGCGTTTGTGCCTTTCTTATTTCTACAGGTAGTGCGTTCCAAAGGCGTATTGCAGTCACTGTAAAAGATTTATCAAAAAATACTGTAGAATGAGGTGGCATTTTTAGCTTCAGGTTTTCCGATGATCTCAAATTTCGAATATGCGTATCATTAAGGAACACGAAACGTCCTTTAAGATAGAAAGGTGCTGAAGGATTGAATAGAACATTGTATAGTAGAAAGAGAATATGAGCATTCCGGCGATGGCGTATTGATAACCACTTGAGTTGAGTTCTGAAATGTGAAACATGATCATACTTGCGTAGACCAAATATGAATCGTATACAGAAATTTTGGAGACGCTCAAGTTTATCTAATTGGTTTTCGGCGAGATCTAGATAGCTGACGTCTGCATAATCAAGGATCGGAAGAAGAAGAGCATTGGCAAGCGCAGTTTTGGTGGCGGTTGGTAGAAAGTTTCTCAATCTTCGAAGTGATCCCGCTGAAGCAAATATTTTGCGACTTACTTCTTGGAGTTGTGGGCCCCACGTTAACTCACGGTCTATAAATATACCCAGATTTTTAACTTTATTGCTTAGAGGAACAACAGTGCCATCAAATATAATCTGCGGTAGGCGCAACCAATCAATCCTTGATATTAGTCTAGCGCTACTAACTACAGCGACTTGTGTTTTTAGAGGATTCACTTTTAAGCCATAAGATTTGCTCTCCAACTGCCTATCTGAGCCAAATCCCTGTTTAATATGCCAAAAGCATCGGTAAGGCGTGCTAATGGAGCCTGCGTATAAATTTGAAGATCATCTGCATAAAGGTGGTAGAAAGAAAATAGATGATTAAAGACAGAATTTATAAAAATTGCGAAAAGTAAAGGGGATAGCACGCCACCCTGGGGCACACCAACATTAGTATTGCACCAGGTTATGTTAATCTATAAGCTGCCATAACCAATACATTTCATATTTTATTATAACAACTGTCAATTAGTCAATTGTACACTAATCTGTATTAAAATTATGCTAAAATGTTGTAGTTTTTAATACTCGGAATTAGGAAACGTGATTTTTAGTACGAAACCTAACTCCGATGTCGGAATTAGGTTCTATGGGCACCGAATTCCATGGTATAGATAAGTAAAATACAGGCTGTTCACAAATTTATTCACTGCAGCATATATATAGTTATTTATTTTTGCATAAAATTAATTTAGGAAGTTTGTATTTTGGTTATTGATATTATAAATTTCATAATTTTTTCACTCTAGTGGCACGTTCAATAATAAAATTAATGTAAATTGAGTTATTTTGTCCGTAAAACTCTTTTCATATATTATGTTCTGGCAACATGACATAATTTCATCATGTTAATGTTTAGATATCTTTTATATTTTGATTATTGTTTTTTTATTCTACTCGGGCGGCAAACGAGTATACAGCCCGCCTGATGTTAAGCAGTTACGGTAGCATAGCAGACACTTGCAATACGAGAGCAATTAAAGATGGATGGGAAACGATTCTTTCAAAACGCATTCCTAAATTAGCGCTGAAGACCTACACCATTATGTGTAGTTATTTGGCTGTGGTGTTCTGTAAGAAGGAGGCTTGTCCCAGTCGGACTTGTTCGCTAGTATGGTGCCCAACAATAAATCCTGACCCCTTTTTAATTTACAATAAATAAAATCAGTGATGATACTTCACAAATGTATCAAGTCAACATTTTGTCTCAAAACTCGACAAGATTAACATTAAAAAATTATCTAAGAGCGATTTTGAGTCATATCTACCTAATAGTACTTATGTTATAATACAAAACTGTTCTATTTAATAAAAAAAACAACTGTAAATACTGATAGTATCAGGATTCATCATTCAATTCGATCATAAACCTTGATATCCCAAATTACAAATTTTAAAATACTAAATACTAGATTGAATTTTCTTATTATTTTAGACGGAGTTCTGTGGTCACAAACATTTAAAAAACCACGAATTTATAACCTCCTTTTTTAAAGTCCGTTAATATCATTATTAAATTTTAATTTTATCAATTGGATAATGCACCCCATGGTAATAAAGATTCAAAGAACAATAACATATTTATAAAGTAGTTTTAATAGTTTTGATGTAAATATATTATATATTATTTTTTTTACTACTTAACTTTGAATGCTTTAATTGATATTCTGATACACATTTTGACGTTACGCATTTGATTAATAATATCTAATTTCAATCTCACAGAATGGATAGAGGAAGTATTTCAACTTCGTGATGAACATGGTTACGTGGTTCGAGCCTGGATTGGTACGAAGCTGCTGATCTTTCTGGCCAACCCTCAAGATATAGAGGTTATACTCAACAGCCATGTTCACATTGACAAATCAGCTGAATATAAGTTTTTCAAACCCTGGCTTGGAGAAGGTCTTCTTATCAGTGCAGGTAGATATTTTGATGTAATATATATATACTGACCAAGCATTCTCATCTTTTTTAGTCGTACCTATGGTTCCCATGGAGGGTTTGGCTATAATCAGAAATCAGAAATATTTTTTTGCGAGAGAAGCGGTACAAATGAGGATGAAGGTGTTACAAAAAGTGTTGAGTCATCACATTTCACCAGTTTTGGCATGCAAGCATATGCAAATACATTTTCAATAGCTTTAATTTATATGAGTATTTAGTATCTAATGACCTTTCTAATGACAATCATTTTACATTTTTAAAACAAAATTGTTATTGATTACCTTTATTTCACAAATATAATGTACTTATTAGTATTTAAAATAATTATTATTACATAAGTTCTTTTAAAATATATACTTCATATACTTTTAAAATATATGTTTAAGTAATAGTAAAAGTTTATATGAGATATATATGATTTACAGGTCAAAAATGGCGTTCACATAGAAAAATTATCGCGCCTACATTTCACATAAACATTTTGAAATCTTTCTTCGATGTTTTTAACGAAAACAGCAAAAATGTCGTAGAGAAAATACGCCCTCATGTGGGCAAAACTTTTGACGTTCACGATCACATGAGCGAGGTCACTGTAGACATTTTATTAGGTAAGTTCATTATTTAAGTATTTTAGTTTTGCATTAACTAGACGTCCTTCATCTAAACGTCGATAATTTTTTGTATGTTTGCTACGATTTAACTCAAAAACTACTGGACCGCTTTTAAAAATTCTTTCACCATTAATGATAACGTATATTTCTAATGGTATACGAATTTTTAAAATCGGTTGTGTAGTTTTAGGGACCTTGTTTTTTTTTAACTAATAGTCTATTATTCAAAAAAATTGGTGTCCCTACGGAAACTAAATACATTTGCACCCGTGCGAAGCCGGGACGTGCCACAATAAGCTTATACAGACAATGATAGTATAAGGATTTTGTCTTAAATTATAATATCATTGAATAAAGATCTTTTAAGGGACTGTGAAACAACCTATTACATAATCCGACGTTTTGGTCGAATTGCACCGACTATGTTCTTGTGTAGCTAGCATGGATGCAAGCAAGCGTCGCCGTCTTCGTCGCTAAGCGAACGATCGAGCCACAGCACTTGGTCTTTATTTTTATAATATTCAGAACCGTCAGAAACGACGTCTTCACACTGGTTACCTTACCGACGCTTATACTTGCTGAAGACAGGCTTTCCCGATAAGATAAGTGATATCCATCGACACGGTTGAAATTAGTGTTTTTTTATATCCTTTCGTTCCAAGAAGTAAAACGTTGCTTGAAATTAAATTAATAAAAGTCAAATTGAATATGTTTTAGAAACTGCAATGGGCATAACAAAGAAAACTCAAGATAAATCCGGTTATGATTATGCAATGGCGGTTATGAAGTGAGTACCTACTCTTTTTTAAATTTACTTAAATTAAGGTAGGTACCGAAAAGATTTACATGATTGTAGTTTTTGGGTTTTCATAAAGTGACCAAAATTTTGTGTGTGTTTATGTAATTCATTTATTTTACTTTTATGTTAAACAGAAATATGTAAGTATATACAAATTTGTAATTTAAATATAGAAAACAACATCCTTGAAAGTCATGCATAAATAATTTGCTTTTGTTCCAGAATGTGTGATATTATCCATCAGAGACATTATAAATTCTGGCTTCGATTAGATTTCTGTTTCAAGTTACATCCTTTATATAAAACTCAACAGAAACTATTAGATATCATTCATGGACTTACTAACAAGGTAAGTACGTTAACATTCAATAACGATACTGCATTAAAAGCCTCAACACACTTGGGAACTTATGTGTGTCTGTATCATCATAACGATAAAATTAATAAACAAATATCAAAGAGACTTTTTTTCACAGCTCATTTGATATTGAATAAACAATATAAATTTATCTACCTAATTACAGGTAATAGAAAATAAAAAGAAGGCGTATTTTGAAAACAAGGCAAAAGGCATAATTCCACCCACTTTAGATGAGTTGATTAGAGAAAAAACGAACATCAATAACAACAATGTTTTGGCAAATGACACAAAAACTCTGTCAGACAGTGTTTTTAAAGGCTACCGTGATGATTTAGATTTCAATGATGAAAACGATGTTGGTAAGTGCCTAATTGTAGTTTTATTAAACTTAATAAGGTAGACCCTTGACAAATTAACTTTTGACATGTCTAGTAAGATAGAGGAAAAAGCAAAAGTGAGGGAGCAAAATATATCAAAGTATGCCTGACTAAAAACAAATATAACTGAGTGGGGGCGAAGAGTGAAGGTTAACCAAGTTTGCCGTATTCTCCATGTTGTATTGTCGGACGGTAATCCGACACGGAGTCCGGTCTATGAGTGTGAAGAAATAGAGAACCGAAATTGGCCTTGAAGACTCTTACTAACTGAACATTCAGAACTTTGAAAAGTAACTATATAACCTTTTTTAATTACACAGGTGAGAAGAAGCGTCTTGCATTTTTGGATCTAATGCTAGAATCAGCTCAAAACGGTACCAATTTAATAAACGATCACGAAATCAAGGAAGAAGTCGATACAATTATGTTTGAGGTAACATTTTAAAACTATTCTGTCAATAACATTCTTATACCTAGCATTTACTATAATAGCAATATTAATTAGTGATATGCTTATCTCTTGATGGGTCAGATTGTTCATAATTCTTTTGAACCAGTCTCTATACGTAAAGACCTATAATTGGCTGCCAGTCAAACTTACTGTTTTTTGTCAGCCGTATTTAGTTGTAAGTCTTAAAAAGTGATTAAAAAAATAAAACATAACCCAAAATATAAATAGCCTAATATTGCTTTAACTGTACCTATTACTTTAAAAACTTGCTCTGGCTCCTCGGTAGACAGTCTACTTTATCCCTATCCAACAAAGTAGGGGTCTATTGCTCCATAATAAAGCCAATCTGAACATATGGTATTCAACTGTGGTCGTCAGCCAGCAAAACTAACATTATGTGCCTACTACTGCCTACAGAGAACTCAGAACAATATTCTAAGGACACTTTCATCAGCACCCTGGTATGCTCGTAACTCGAAAATTTATGAATATATGGAAACCCTAACCATCTAGGAGGAAGGATTTGCGATAATTTTTCAGGGAACAGTTAATAAAGATTATTCAAATATGTTACATTTTCAGGGCCACGATACAACAGCAGCTGGCTCCAGCTTTGTATTGTGTCTTTTGGGTATTCATCACAATATACAAGACAAGGTGTACGATGAACTTTATGAGATTTTCGGTGACTCTGATCGACCAGTAACATTTAACGATACACATCAAATGAAATACCTGGAAAGAGTTATCCTTGAAAGCTTACGGATGTACCCACCTGTACCAATTATTGCACGAGAATTGAAACATGATGTTAAAATAGGTAAGAAATAGTGTTTCAGACTGGAACGGAGATGCAGGGATAGTTGAGAATAGTCAGAAAATGATGTAATAATGAATTGATGAAAAACAATGATGTTATAATCTTTGTAAAGGTCCCAAGATTGCTATTTTTTTCCTCCTTAAAAAATTACTACTCACAATCGTGTTTCTGTGCGTAAGTCTCTAATTCTTTAGTAACAATGGAGTTGTGGATATAATGGAATCTTAAGACTTGGAAAAGTTCTCCATTTTTACGTTCTGTTGCCACCCGGCCTGTTCTACGTTTTTTTTTTCATATTATCCATCACCGTTTCTTTTATACTAGTAAGGTGGCAAACAAGCATACGGCCCGCCTGATGTTAAGCAGTATACGGCCCGCCAGATGTTAAGCAGCATACGGCCCGCCTGATGTTAAGCAATTACCGTAGCTTATGGACTAATACATTTCTTTCAAAACGCATCCCTAAATGAGCGCTAGAGACCTGTACCTACTCACATACAGGAACACAACTACACAACTGTGTGTAGTTGTTTGGCTGTGGATTTCTGCGAATTGGAAGTCCTTTCCCAGTCGAGGTTGCTCGCCATTATGGTGCTCTACCTCTTTTTATTATACAAGTTAAATTGCAAATAATAAATATCAATATAATGTTTATTATTTCAGTAACCAATAACTATATTCTTCCTGCCGGAGCCACCGTAGTAATATGTACAATGGGTGTCCACCGTCATCCACATCATTACAAGGATCCAGATACATTTAACCCAGATAACTTTTTGCCAGAGAACATGACAAATAGACATTACTATAGTTACATACCGTTTAGTGCCGGACCCAGGAGTTGTGTTGGTATGTGAATAAAAAAACTGGTATATCAAGACCGATCTTTTGTTTCAAAATATTTTGAAACAAAAGCTTTTAGTATTTGGTATTTTGTACAGTGGGCAACGCCGCTATATAAAAATTAGTTTTTTAGTTAAACCAGTGTATGAATTGGTGTAAAATATATTTTAATCTGAAGGTTTAGTCTAATTATACATCCAAGTGAATGGCGCTACGGGCAACAGTTAGATAAAAATTATATCCTTGAATTTAATTTTGCCTGATCCCAGCCTTATTTTATATTCATCATCTTAGTCGAAAATGTCCCCAGCTGGACATAGACTGGAATTTTCTTTTGCCAAAATTAGACTTGATACTTATTTTAACTCAAACTAAAAATGTATTTGTAATTGTTAACATATTTATTTTGTTAACAGGCCGCAAGTATGCATTGTTGAAATTGAAAGTTCTACTGTCGACATTCCTGAGGAATTACAGATGTATATCGGAAATACCAGAATCGAAATTTAAACTGACAGGTGACATTATTCTGAAGAGGTCTGATGGTTTCAAACTTAAAGTTGAACCAAGAAAAAGGGTGCCAACAAGTGCTCTTTAATACTTAAATTAAGTACAGTAACTCTTTAGTAATCTGTGGTACAAGTAATATATTTTTATTGAAGTAAATCTGTTTGTTATTTAGGCCTAAATCCCCTCTTTCTCTTGATAGAGGAGAGGAGGCCTGTGCACGGCAGTGAGACATAATGGGTTGCGGATATACCTGTATTATGTAAAGGTTAAATAAACTTTTGTTAAGCTCTTAATATAAGTTAAGTCGTGGGATACTATATAATCATACAATCTACACCCACAATTTTATTGATACAAACATTTATCACACAAAGTTTTGTCCCGTGTGCGAATCGAACCCCTCCAGCTTAGCAGTCAAGGTCAATTACCACTTGACCAACAGCCCAGAAAGTCTCTTATTCTAATTGAGGAACACTTTACATTACTTAACAGACACTCTAAACAAGTGACATAAACGGTAGTCGAATCGAAAAATCAAATATATAAAATTTGACGTAGGTTTACGACATTATATCGTAACCTTGCGTCAAATCCCATACATTTGCTTTTAGCACATGCTGCTATTACTTTAGTGATTTCACTAAAGTAATAGCAAAGCTTGTATTTTTCTTAAAAAAAACAAGCTTCAAGAACTCATTATGACTAAACACACAGTTTTGTTAAAAATAAGGACAATATATTATGAGATCCTTAAAAGTTATTCTTTGTATGGGTGTACTTTGTAGCGGGAGTTGTCCTCTAACAGGAACAATGAAACGGGTTTTATTAAATTAAAGATATCTAAAACGATGTATTCGTTTAATTAATTAATATCTTTGGAATAAACTAACTTATTACAAATACTAAGTTTTAGGAATTTTATTATACATAGCTGTCAATTATAATTAACAAATAGAGGTAGAGTATGTTACGTGCACTAAAATCGTGTTTACAAATGAATACCAACAATATCGCACACTCAATGCTTTTAAAAACTTATTTTACATTATGCCCTTGTTTTCTCAGAAATATATTACATACATACATACTACACAATACAGTACAGTACTACATAATACATACATAAAAACTATCAACTGTCAATTTTGAAGTGAAAACTTCTTTTTTTTTTTTTTTTTTTATACTACCAAGGTGACAAACAAGCATACGGCCCGCCTGATGGTAAGCAGACGCGTTGAGCACTTTTGGGTTCAAAACAAATATCATGGAACTCGCATCATCGTCTCCGAAAAAGATTAGTCGACAGTCTTGTGCTATCAAAGTTTAATTATTGTGATGTTGCATATGGCCCATGTTTGTTATCTCGAACAGAACATGTTATACAGAGAGTGCAAAATGCATGTGCACGATACTGTTTTAGCATACTTCCGAGAAATCACATAACACCGTACCTTAACGACAATAAAATGCTAAAAATGGCAGCCCGACGCAAATTACATCTAGCTACTTTGTTATTTGGAGTTATTAATACACAGCAACCTCATTTCCTTTACACAAAGCTTAGTTGGCGACAAGACCATTATATGTAGATACTCGGCTCGGTACACCTCAAATCCGTTATCAGTGCCTCAATTTAGAACAACAGCCTTCCGAGGATGTTTTAAGTACGCCGCCAGTCACTGTTGGAATAACTTGCCACCACCCCTGAGATCCTTAAAAACCAAACAATATTTTAAATTTCATTTAATAAAACAATTATTACAAGAACAAATAAATTATCAAAATGTAACTATACATAATAGACAAAAAATAAAAATAATTCTTTATACTTACGTATTAATATATTATTATTGTACAGTTAAGATTGCATCACGAAAGCTCTTTCTGATATGAAGGTACCAGGATACCTACGAAGGATGGTAGCGAGCTACTTCACTGATAGGGTACTGAAATACGACACAAAGACTGGTCCAACAGAATATAGGGTCACTGGAGGGGAGCCCCAGGGCTCCGTTCTGGGCCCTCTCTTATGGAACATTATGTACGATGGGCTATTAAAATTGAACCTACCAGCAGCCTTCACGAGATTCTCGTCATGAGGTACAGTAATATCAACAATCATTGCAAGGCGCTTTGATCGATCCACCACCACAATATCAGGCTTGTTGGCCACAACAGTCCTGTCAGTGATGATGGACCGATCCCAGTACAGTGACGCACAGCCATTCTCGAGAACTGGCTCAGGGACATACCTATAGTACGGTACGTCGACGTCCACTAGGTTGTACCGCAGAGCAAGTTGCTGGTGAATTATCCTGGCTACTTGGTTATGCCTGTGCAAGTACTCGCCGTTAGCAAGACGCGAACAATATGCCTGAGGGACTCACCTGGCCGGTGACATGCACGACATAAATATGTCGACCGTGCCGTCTTTCAGGATATATTTCCGGTAGTTGTTCGTCATGATAACTTCGTCAGTAATTGCACAGACAAACCATTCGGTTTCCCCGAAGAGATCACCGAAGCGCAGCCAGGCCACGGAAGCAACACCGTCTACGTCAGGGCCATGCAGGGCCCGATAGAATCGGCCGTGGAGCTCCTTGCTCTGCCATACCTCCCTGTGGTCATTAGTACCAAGCACTACAGGCCTGCGCCAGTTCTCTTTAGCCAAGGCAAGCGGGGTAAGCCCAGTGTCCACTGCGACCACATCTCGATACACAACCTCGTTCACCCCGAGAAAATATTCTCTAAGACTGCACATCTCGCGATTATGGAGGGTTTTGGCATTTAAAAAGCCTCTACCCTCACATTTTCGCGGGATGTACAGCCTCATGCCAGATGAACGGGGGTGATGCATTCGGTACGACGTCAGCAGCGTACGGACTCTTCTGTCCAAGGCGTCCAATTCCGTCTGAGTCCACTTGAGTATGCTAAAGGAGTACATCAGGAGCGGCATGACCCAACCATTACAGGCGCGCACTTTGTTACCGCCTCACAAAAGAGCACAGCACTTTTTTTTTCAGCACTTTTTTCAGGCGGCCCAAGAAACGCTCCTGCACTGATAATTTCATATCTGCATCCTTGATGCCTAACGTCTGTGACATACCCAAGTATTTATAAGTATCAGTTACGAGAAGTGATCTGAGGTGGATAGAATCAGAGAGTTGCAATCCCACTGAGGAATCAGTGGTATTGCAACTCTCTGATTCTATCCACCTGCAAGGCAAGGCATGGTGATGGAAATCACCATGCCTTGCTTTACATACATGACTGCACATTTGTCGACTCCAAAATCCATACTGATAGAATTACTAAAGTTTTCAGTTACCTTTAGTAAGCCTTTCAGCTAGAAATCAGAGGGCGCAAATAATTTCAAATCATTCATGTAAAGCAGGTGGGATATTACATGACCACCTCTGCGTAACCTGCAACCTAGCCCTAAATTCTCTAACAGAGTGCTGAGAGGATTCAGTCTAGCACTGAATCCTCTCAGCACTCTGTTAGTCAGCAGAACCATAGAGGACTCAGACTGTCACCTTGAAAGATACCCCGCTTGATCCTTACCGGTTCACCTTATGGTGAACCGGTAAGGATCAAGCGTATAACTATCCAGGGTATCGACATATCAGGGGTTATCCCCTGATATGTCGATACCCTGGATAGTTAAGAACCGTTTTCCATTGCCGCATACACGACTCCAGGAAGGTACATAAAGTTGTATCTACTTTATACAACTTTAGCACCCTCAAGAGCCATGAATGCGGCACGGAATCAAACGCTTTCTTATAATCTATCCAGCATGTCGCCAAATCTTTTCGGTTGCAGCGAACCTGCTGGCTAATGGCCATGTCAATGAGGAGTAGCTCCTTAGTACCACGGGCTCCTCTCCTACATCTATTCTGGGAGATAGACATGATCGAATTATTTTCAATGTGTTTTGTAATTTTGACTCTGAGAATTGAGAATAAGACCTTTGGTCTCTTTGGAACATCCGATTCATAGTATATCGATCCACTCGTTTTCTATATCTACTGATTCGGTTAGCCCATGCATAGACCTTCTGCTTAAGGAAGTCAATACGCTCTGTGACCCGCGACAGATACTCACGGGGACTGACACCAGTCCCCGAGAATGCCTGGCTCACAAAGCGCATTACGCTCGGGCGTGTATTGCTCGTGAGCCAAATCCAAATACTTAATTTGTTTTTCTTTCTCGGTTTTCACGAGATTCTCGTCATGAGGGACAGTGTTATCAATGATCATTGCAAGGCACTCTAATCGATCTATCACCACTATATCAGGCTTATTGGCATGTATGTATATTGAGAACATCACTTCACCGCCGCCGCGCCGCACCGTGCCTATGTGACTGGAGTGCGGTGCTTTGCGAACGCGCGTCATACTGTTATATTTATATCTATAAATTAGACCTTGAAATATTTGCGTCATTGTCAGTGCCTACACAATGACATTAATGAATAATCGATTAATTATAATTACTTGTCATCAACGCAGTCCTAATCGCTAAGGCTACAAAGTGGAATTTTTGCACCGGGGCTCTTATGAATTAAGAAAACACTAAGAGAGGATTTTTGGAAATTTCACTCATAAAGGGACAAAATTTCATGTATTCTTAATATTTTTACCGGTGTACTAAATCAATACCACAGGATAGCATCATACCTCTCGACCTACCTCTTCACTTACATCCAGCTGGCCACAAGCTACCCTGCTGTTTATTTGCTCTTCAGTTCAACTCATGATACATTTTTAGTTGACATCACAACGAACGTACTAAATTACGATAGTAAAGTAGATGGGTGTTCAGGACGTGATGACGGAGTCGGAAGGTGCCTATGGCAACTCTTCAATGAAACAAGATAGCCGAGTCGTGTTTGAGTGTTTTGTATTTATCTTCACGAGTACTATGTATATTCTTAGATGGGTGTTCAGGACGTAATGATGAAGTCGGAAGGTGGCCATGACAACTCTTCAACGAAACAAAATATCCGTGTCGTGTTTGAGTGTTTTGGATTTATCTTGACGGCTAATATATTTTTAGGTGGAGTTCAGTGTGTGATGATGATGTAGGTAGATAGGTAGTCATAGGAACTTTTTAACGAAACAAGACAGCCGCGTCGTGTTTAGGCTATTTTAGGAGTATTTAATGTATAAACACTCATAAATTACATAATTACACGATAAACGCTTGTGTTTAAAAGTATTAATTAAACATTAACTATGACAGATAATATTTTTTGATAGCGAATGAGTAGAATTTGACGGACCGAAAAAAGACAAATGAAGAACATAAGAACATTGTAGTTGATATTAAGTATAGAAAATAGAATAAAAAAAGATAACTGTAATAGAATACGTCCGCATAAAAACGAATTGCGCAACTACAATTCAGCATAGGTATTGAGTATAGATTTACATATTAAGCAATTTAAAATATCAACTAACAAGCCCAAATAATATTATACCTACTTAGTAATATTCGGTAACACGTACTGAAAACTAGTGAATTTTATATTTATATAAGGTAAGTTTTGAAACATTTATTTAATTTCTTTATTTTTTCTTATCATGTTCTAATAAAATGAATAGTTAAAACATAATTTATTTAATTTATAGTCGAAACTACGGGTTGTTCCCAGACATCCACAGCCCCTTTCGTAAAATAAACTTTCATACTTTTTATTTCCCCCGATCTCCACGACTAGTGTATAAATCTTATCTATTTTTTGTATAAGTATAATAGGTATGTATATTATAATGAATAGGTATATTTTGTGTTTCTCGGAAAGAAACGGTTCTAATGATTCGGATCAAATTTTATAGTTTTTACACTTCTTAGGTGGCAAACAAGCATATAGCGCTCATGATAGTAAATAATTACAGAAGCCTTTGGACATGTGCAAAACTTTTGATAATACTTGCGTGTTCCAGACCCAAATAAAACAAATAAAAATATAAAAATTCTAATACATTTATTTTTGTTTTATAACGTTGCGGTATAAGTTTCTGAAAACTTTTTTACAAAAACAAAGCCATTAGTGAGGTTAAGACGTTAGGTAGCCCAGGTACTTACTACACTTATTTAAAAAAATCTAATCTTGTTTATAGCTAAATGACCTCCGTTACTGTTATGGAAGAGGAACACAGCAATATCACAACGCGGTTAGTCTTCTACCCTCTTCTCTTCCTGACAGCTGGAATATGGTTGTTCCACCGATGGCAGCAGCAGACTAAGATTTATAAGATGGGCAACATGATTCCAGGACCGCCTGCGGTGCCAATCTTTGGAAATGCACTTATGGCGTTGTTTAAGAAGCCTGATCGTGAGTGGAAAGTTTAAGTTACTGTATAGCAATCGGATACAAGGTATGCCCTGACTTAGAACAATATCCCCCTGACCGAAATTCAGTCGCAGCGGCTATTTTCAACGAAGACTAATCATCTTCATGGGAAGTGCACTCTTTGCTCCCTCATCCACATAGTCCGATGGGAGGGCAATCTGTCATGTCCGGAGAGAGATCATGCGTAGGACCAACGGCTTTACGTGCTTTTCAAAGCTCGAGGGTGCACCATCACCATCAATTTCCAAACTCCGGGCATCTACTCGTATTGTGAATTTCTTGACAGAAAAACCCAATATCAATTTTTGGTCCGACGAGACCCAGTAATCGAACCCAGAGCCCCGTGATCAGCAGTCACCTAAGTAGTAGACTCAGACTAACTAGCTATGTTTGCCTGCGTAATAATGTATATTTTTAGACCTCGTAAACATGTTTTAAAAAGTTTTTCCCTTATTTTTTTATGCTATTGTTTTATCTACGATTTAATGTTTATAATTCTAACAATATAATGTATCATAATTTGTACTAGGAATACTGCCTATGTATTTTTTTTGGGCACAAAAAAGGCCTGCTTGGCATTTTACGGGCTTATCCAACTTGGAGCTCCACATTGAAAAAGGTTCAAAATGTGCAAAATTGTTTCTAGTAGTAATCGCCTTGTTCTATATTTTAGTCTTATTCTTTATTTGGGAAAACCAACAGTTACACAATTGACTTAAGGTAACGGTACCGAATTCCGAGGGGTTCTGAAATTGGCACCTAATTCCGAGTTATTTAGAGAAACGGCATTTACTTGCGATTTACCAGTTTTTTTTAACCAGAATATCTCTAATTTAATAGATAATATATCTACATGTGGATATATTATCCAAGGATAAGTTTCGCAACGATAGCCGGTCCAAAAGTCCAAACGCACTCTTCATACATTGGCACCCTGTGCACGTAAATACCACGTTTTTTGAAATAGCGTTTTTCTTGTTATTTTGGTACTGTGTGTGTATTTTTTTGCGTTTAATTATTAGAAGGACTATATTTTTTTTTATTATTTTTTTTTATTATTATTGTTCCTTTTTATTCATGGTAAATTAAAGCTATATATACAAGAATAATATAAGAAACTTATTTAAACTAACTAAACCTAAATATGAAAAACTAATTTAAACTTAATACTTAAAAAGGAAAAACATAATACAAATGAAGACTATTGTTTAAGCGTCGAAATATTCCTCAACATCACTGTCCACTGGGAACGTGCCCAGAAGGCTGGCGGCATTGCCACGTTGAATGGCAATGCTTATTCTCTGTGCGAGAAACAAGCCAGCCCTCTGATCACGAGAAGCGTCGATCAGTCGTTTCGCTAGGTCTCTGTAAAGGAAACGAGCACTCGGACCCCATGAACCTACAGTCTCCACCCCAAACGGCTCAAAAATGTAGTTTCCAACTAAATTGCTGTACTTTCGCCGTTTGAGGGACTCTGCAGCTGCAGCAGCAGCGCCAGCACAACCTGCTGTACTTGGAAGATGTGATGGTGAAAGGGTGTCGACGCACGTTGCATCCCACACCAATTATATTTTTATAAGTATTACCTTTTTTTTTGGATTTTACTAAATAAATAAAGGTGAAAATACGTTTTGATAATACTGTGAAATTAGGTGCCATAAAAATAAGCCGGTTCCTAGTACCGATGTACCATGGAATATGGATTTCATAGACTTAGTATCATTTTTAGTTTTCAGGATTGTTTTTAGGATTAGGCACTTCATAATGTAGATTTACTAACTCAAGTAGTGAATAATTATAAGATCTAATTACGAGGTACTCTTTTGCATCGTATCCACTAATATCTCACGCATATCAAAGGTGGTGTATTTAGGTATTTCGTTAATTCGTTGTATGAGAAAGTCAAGACCAAAAATCTAAGTTTATTAACAATTAAATGTTAGTTTTCGCAAGTGAAATACATAATATTTTAGGCTGATATTACAATTGGCTATTTGTCAGTTTTTGAAAAAGTATTTGAAAGTTTACAGCTGCTTATCTTATACCTCTTAAAAATAGTTTTTTCTTGAAAAAACGTTCTTTAATATAAGAAAAAAAAGATTTTGTTCATTTATTTAAATGTAGCGCGAAAACAGTCGATTACGTCAATTTACGTCAGGTTTAAAATGTGACGTCATTATGGAAACAAAACTATTTATTTAGGTTCTTATTCCAAAGTTTTTGCATTTTAAACCTCGACAAATCAATCAAAATGTTATAGTTATTATAACTCAGGTTATTTTCCTAATAAATATTCATTTAATAAAACAGAGATGCCAAATATTTTGTGCAATGTAGCGTCATAAGATACTCAAACATGGCCGCCCGCGTTTCGGTTCTTGTCATCCACAGATAAAATATCGCAAGTTTATTTTGCAAAAATAAAATAGTTACACTTAATTTCTTGCAAATAACAATTATGTATAAGTTATGTTAATCTATAAGCTGCCATAACTAATACATTTCATATTTTATTATAACAACTGTCAATTAGTCAATCGTACACTAATCTGTATTAAAATTATGCTAAAATGTTGTAGTTTTAATACTCGGAATTAGGAAACGTGATTTTTAGTACGAAACCTAACTCCGATGTCGGAATTAGATTCTATGGGCACCGAATTCCGTGGCATAGATAAGTAAAATACAGGCTGTTCACAAATTTATTCACTGCAGCATATATATAGTTTTTTATTTTTGCATAAAATTAATTTAGGAAGTTTGTATTTTGGTTATTGATATTATAAATTTCATATTTTTTTCACTCTAGTGGCACGTTTAATAATAAAATTAATGTAAATTGAGTTATTTTGTCTGTAAAACTCTTTTCATATATGTTCTGCGAGAACATAATAATATACATATACATGACATAATTTCATCATGTTAATGTTTAGATATCTTTTATATTTTGATTATTGTTTTTTTATTCTACTCGGGCGGCAAACGAGTATACAGCCCGCCTGATGTTAAGCAGTTACGGTAGCATAGCAGACACTTGCAATACCAGAGCAATTAAAGATGGAGTATCCCTATGATGGGAAACGATTCTTTCAAAACGCATTCCTAAATTAGCGCTGAAGACCTACACCATTATGTGTAGTTATTTGGCTGTGGTGTTCTGTAAGAAGGAGGCTTGTCCCAGTTGTATAATGCACCCCATGGTAATAAAGATTCAAAGAACAATAACATATTTATAAAGTAGTTTTAGTAGTTTTGATGTAAATATATATTATTTTTTTTACTACTTAACTATGTGATAGTTTTGAATGCTTTAATTGATATTCTGATACACATTTTGATGTTACGCATTTGATTAATAATATCTAATTTCAATATCACAGAATGGATAGAGGAAGTATTTCAACTTCGTGATGAACATGGTTACGTGGTTCGAGCCTGGATTGGTACGAAGCTGCTGATCTTTCTGGCCAACCCTCAAGATATAGAGGTTATACTCAACAGCCATGTTCACATTGACAAATCAGCTGAATATAAGTTTTTCAAACCCTGGCTTGGAGAAGGTCTTCTTATCAGTGCAGGTAGATATTTTGATGTAATATATATATACTGACCAAGCATTCTCATCTTTTTTAGTCGTACCTATGGTTCCCATGGAGGGTTTGGTTATAATCAGAAATCAGAAATATTTTTTTGCGAGAGAAGCGGTACAAATGAGGATGAAGGTGTTACAAAAAGTGTTGAGTCATCACATTTCACCAGTTTTGGCATGCAAACATATGCAAATACATTTTCAATAGCTTTAATTTATATGAGTATTTAGTATCTAATGACCTTCCTAATGACAATCATTTTACATTTTTAAAACAAAATTGTTATTGATTACCTTTATTTCACAAATATAATGTACTTATTAGTATTTAAAATAATTATTATTACATAAGTTCTTTTAAAATATATACTTCATATACTTTTAAAATATATGTTTAAGTAATAGTAAAAGTTTATATGAGATATATATGATTTACAGGTCAAAAATGGCGTTCACATAGAAAAATTATCGCGCCTACATTTCACATAAACATTTTGAAATCTTTCTTCGATGTTTTTAACGAAAACAGCAAAAATGTCGTAGAGAAAATACGCCCTCATGTGGGCAAAACTTTTGACGTTCACGATCACATGAGCGAGGTCACTGTAGACATTTTATTAGGTAAGTTCATTATTTAAGTATTTTAGTTTTGCATTAACTAGACGTCCTTCATCTAAACGTCGATAATTTTTTGTATGTTTGCTACGATTTAACTCAAAAACTACTGGACCGCTTTTAAAAATTCTTTCACCATTAATGATAACGTATATTTCTAATGGTATACGAGTTTTTAAAATCGGTTGTGTAGTTTTAGGGACCTTGTTTTTTTTTAACTAATAGTCTATTATTCAAAAAAATCGGTGTCCCTACGGAAACTAAATACATTTCCACCCGTGCGAAGCCGGGACGTGCCACAATAAGCTTAAACAGACAATGATAGTATAAAGATTTTGTCTTAAATTATAATATCATTGAATAAAGATCTTTTAAGGGACTGTGAAACAACCGATTACATAATCCGACGTTTTGGTCAAATTGCACCGACTATGGTCATGTGTAGCTAGCATGGATGCAAGCAAGCGTCGCCGTCTTCGTCGCTAAGCGAACGATCGAGCCACAGCACTTGGTCTTTATTTTTATAATATTCAGAACCGTCAGAAACGACGTCTTCACACTGGTTACCTTACCGACGCTTATACTTGCTGAAGACAGGCTTTCCCGATAAGATAAGTGATATCCATCGACACGGTTGAAATTAGTGTTTTTTTATATCCTTTCGTTCCAAGAAGTAAAACGTTGCTTGAAATTAAATTAATAAAAGTCAAATTGAATATGTTTTAGAAACTGCAATGGGCATAACAAAGAAAACTCAAGATAAATCCGGTTATGATTATGCAATGGCGGTTATGAAGTGAGTACCTACTCTTTTTTAAATTTACTTAAATTAAGGTAGGTACCGAAAAGATTTACATGATTGTAGTTTTTGGGTTTTCATAAAGTGACCAAAATTTTGTGTGTGTTTATGTAATTCATTTATTTTACTTTTATGTTAAACAGAAATATGTAAGTATATACAAATTTGTAATTTAAATATAGAAAACAACATCCTTGAAAGTCATGCATAAATAATTTGCTTTTGTTCCAGAATGTGTGATATTATCCATCAGAGACATTATAAATTCTGGCTTCGATTAGATTTCTGTTTCAAGTTACATCCTTTATATAAAACTCAACAGAAACTATTAGATATCATTCATGGACTTACTAACAAGGTAAGTACGTTAACATTCAATAACGATACTGCATTAAAAGCCTCAACACACTTGGGAACTTATGTGTGTCTGTATCATCATAACGATAAAATTAATAAACAAATATCAAAGAGACTTTTTTCACAGCTTATTTGATATTGAATAACATAAATTTATCTACCTAATTACAGGTAATAGATAATAAAAAGAAGGCGTATTTTGAAAACAAGGCAAAAGGCATAATTCCACCTACTTTAGATGAGTTGATTAGAGAAAAAACGAACATCAATAACAACAATGTTTTGGCAAATGACACAAAAACTCTGTCAGACAGTGTTTTTAAAGGCTACCGTGATGATTTAGATTTCAATGATGAAAACGATGTTGGTAAGTGCCTAATTGTAGTTTTATTAAACTTAATAAGGTAGACCCTTGACAAATTAACTTTTGACATGTCTAGTAACCTCTTAGATAGAGTAAAAAGCAAAAGTGAGAGGGCAAAATATATCAAAGTATGCCTGACTAAAATAAAATATAACTGAGTGGGGGCGAAGAGTGAAGGTTAACCAAGTTTGCCGTATTCTCCATGTTGTATTGTTGGACGGTAATCCGACACGGAGTCCGGTCTATGAGTGTGAAGAAATAGAGAACCGAAATTGGCCTAGAAGACTCTTACTAACTGAACATTCAGAACTTTGAAAAGTAACTATATAACCTTTTTTTAATTACACAGGTGAGAAAAAGCGTCTTGCATTTTTGGATCTAATGCTAGAATCAGCTCAAAACGGTACCAATTTAATAAGCGATCACGAAATCAAGGAAGAAGTCGACACAATTATGTTTGAGGTAACATTTTAAAACTATTCTGCCAATAACATTCTTATACCTAGCATTTACTATAATAGCAATATTAATTATTGATATGCTTATCTCTTGATGGGTCAGATTGTTCATAATTCTTTTGAACCAGTCTCTATACATAAAGACCTATAATTAGCTGCCAGTCAAACTTACTGTTTTTTGTCAGCCGTATTTAGTTGTAAGTCTTACATAGTGATTAAAAAAATAAAACATAACCCAAAATATAAATAGCCTAATATTGCTTTAACTGTATTACTTTAAAAACTTGCTCTGGCTCCTCGGTAGACAGTCTGCTTTATCCCTATCCAACAAAGTAGGGGTCTATTGCTCCATAATAAAGCCATGGACATAAATGGTATTCAACTATGGTCGTCAGCCAGCAAATCTAACATTATGTGCCTGCCTACAGAGAACTCAGAACAATATTCTAAGGACACTTTCATCAGCACCCTGGTATGCTCGTAACTCGGAAATTCATGAATATCTGGAAACCCTAACCATCCAGGAAGAAGTAAAAAGATACTTAGCCAACTATAGGGACCGCCTGACAAACCACCCAAATCCGTTATCAAGTATGCTCAAACTCAAACTCAAAATTCATTTATTCATTTAGGTTACAAAGTAACACTTATGAAGGTCATAAATAATGAATAAACCAGAAAGATGATGTCAGCAAAATTTTCCTACGGCTAGTTCGCTGACGTAGAGCCTTGAGAAGAACTAGCAAGAAACTCAGGCCACTCTTTTTAATCGCCAGATAGTTACAATCTTTTGTAAAATACAAGTATGATAGCATGCAAGCTGATGCAGACAAAACACGATACTAACTATATTGATAAAATATGATAATCGTACTTAGTACTGGTCGTGCGAGGAAAAAAAAAAACCTAAAGTATGGTGTTATAGTCTGCCTTAATTTACATATTGCTATTAAAGAATAAGGCAATATGTGAATAGTGACAATTTTTATTGTAAATAACGTTTCTTATTTCTTTAAAACGTTCTCTAAGAGAAACTCGTGAGCCTAGATTGTAAATTGAGCGTACAGCTCGTTTCTGAATTAGGAAAATGGTTTCAATATCAGCAGCCTTGCCCCACAGCAATATGCCGTAGGACATGACGCTGTGAAAATAACTAAAGTAAACTAATCTAGCCGTATCTACATCCGTAAGTTGTCTTACTTTACTAACTGCAAAAGCCGCAGAGCTAAGCTTTCCTGCGAGGCATGATACGAGTATATGGGCTCCCCACTGAAGTTTACGATCTAAAGTTAAACCCAAAAAAAACTGTAGACTCAACAAGTGAAATAGCTTCATTATTTAGACTCAAATTAGTGGTAACACTTCTTACGTTAGGCATGGTAAATTTAATGCATTTAGTTTTTTTTGAATTTAACAGTAGATTGTTTGATGTGAACCAGTCCAGGACTGCTCGCGCAGCCTAACCCGATTAGAAGACTCAAGAGAGCAGATGTGCTGACTTAATGAGTAGAGAAAGAGCAGTGGCTCTGCCTGGCCAAACCCCAACCTTTTTAACTCACCTGATTATAGTTTAGACGACTGATCGCAGGTCTTAAGTTATCATAAAAAATAAAATAAAAATCTGTATTGCTTTGTATATTAAAGTTTGTTTAATTCTATATATTAGGTAGTTTATTAATATAGGCAAATAATTTGCTAATTTAAAGATATCTGCTTACGTGTTTGGTGGAATCGGTATGATATATTATGTGTATTGACAATGGCAACAATGACGATCTCACCTCCGACGACCTCACGATCAGCCTATGGCAGTTCAGACGGTCCTAAATAAAAATGAAAGAAGAATTAAAAGAACAAATGAAGTAAACAAAATGGTTAATTAATAAAGAAGTTCAAAAAAAATTGCGAATCGGAATAACTCTTTCCCTTATTTGCAAATATTAAGTACTGACGTCATAAAACAGTAGTGTTGTTTCTGCTTTAAAAGCAATTTATTTATTAGAACATAAATTTTGACTCAGAATTTTATTAACCATGGAGACCTTCAAAATTGTTGACTGGAACAACAAATTTATTTCTTATTCGTGCCTTGAACATGTTGTATTCTTATCACTTTCCTTGTACGGTTCTGTAGCGGATTTGCGATAATTTAACACTTCAACTGAAAATGTTATATATCTTACGTTTTACTATTTGGAGTAAAATTATATAGTTTTTTTCGTAGTATATAATTAGTATCTAGTGTAAAGAACTTAAAGATTGAGATTGAGATTCTGCCACAGCAGAGTGATGTAATTAATTGTTGCGAATGTTCCCAGAACAGAAGTATCTCAACTAAAGTCAGGGAACAGTTAATAAAGATTATACAAATATGTTACATTTTCAGGGCCACGATACAACAGCAGCTGGCTCCAGCTTTGTATTGTGTCTTTTGGGTATTCATCACAATATACAAGACAAGGTGTACGATGAACTTTATGAGATTTTCGGTGACTCTGATCGACCAGTAACATTTAACGATACACTTCAAATGAAATACCTGGAAAGAGTTATCCTTGAAAGCTTACGGATGTACCCACCTGTACCAATTATTGCACGAGAATTGAAACATGATGTTAAAATAGGTAAGAAATAGTGTTTCAGACTGGAACGGAGATGCAGGGATAGTTGAGAATAGTCGAAAAATGATGTAATAATGAATTGATGGAAAACAATGATGTTATAATCTTTGTAAAGGTCCCAAGATTGCTATTTTTTTCCTCCTTAAATTACTACTCACAATCGTGTTTCCGTGCGTAAGTCTCTAATTCTTTAGTAACAATGGAGTTGTGGATATAATGGAATCTTAAGACTCCATTTTTACGTTCTGTTGCCACCCGGCCTGTTCTACGTTTTTTTTTTCATATTATCCATCACCGTTTCTTTTATACTACTTAGGTGGAAAACAAGCATACGATCCGCCTGATGTTAAGCAGTTACCGTAGCTTATGGACTAATAAATTTCTTTCAAAACGCATCCCTAAATGAGCGCTAGAGACCTGTACCTACTCACATACAGAAACACAACTATACAACTGTGTGTAGTTGTTTGGCTGTGGACTTCTGTGAATTAGAAGTCCTTTCCCAGTCGAGCTTGCTCGCTATTATGGTGCTCTACCTCTCTTTATTATACAAGTTAAGTTGCAAATAATAAATATCAATATAATGTTTATTATTTCAGTAACCAATGACTATATTCTTCCTGCCGGAGCCACCGTAGTAATATGTACAATGGGTGTCCACCGTCATCCACATCATTACAAGGATCCAGATACATTTAACCCAGATAACTTTTTGCCAGAGAACATGACAAATAGACATTACTATAGTTACATACCGTTTAGTGCCGGACCCAGGAGTTGTGTTGGTATGTGAATAAAAAAACTGGTTTATCAAGACCGATCTTTTGTTTCAAAATATTTTGAAACAAAAGCTTTTAGTATTTGGTATTTTGTACAGTGGGCAACGCCGCTATATAAAAATTAGTTTTTTAGTTAAACCAGTGTATGAATTGGTGTAAAATATATTTTTATCTGAAGGTTTAGTCTAATTATACATCCAAGTGAATGGCGCTACGGGCAACAGTTAGATAAAAATTATATCCTTGAATTTAATTTTGCCTGATCCCAGCCTTATTTTATATTCATCATCTTAGCCGAAAATGTCCCCAGCTGGACATAGACTGGAATTTTCTTTTGCCAAAATTAGACTTGATACTTATTTTAACTCAAACTAAAAATGTATTTGTAATTGTTAACATATTTATTTTGTTAACAGGCCGCAAGTATGCATTGTTGAAATTGAAAGTTCTACTGTCGACATTCCTGAGGAATTACAGATGTATATCGGAAATACCAGAATCGAAATTTAAACTGACAGGTGACATTATTCTGAAGAGGTCTGATGGTTTCAAACTTAAAGTTGAACCAAGAAAAAGGGTGCCAACAAGTGCTCTTTAATACTTAAATTAAGTACAATAACTCTTTAGTAATCTGTGGTACAAGTAATATATTTTTATTGAAGTAAATCTGTTTGTTATTTAGGCCTAAATCCCCTCTTTCTCTTGATAGAGGAGAGGAGACCTGCAGTGAGACATAATGGGTTGCGGATATACCTGTATTATGTAAAGGTCACTAAAATAAATTTATGTAAGCCAATGAACTCTGTTTAACGAAATAAACTTTTGTTAAGCTCTTAATATAAGTTAAGTCGTGGGATATTATATAATCATACAATCTACACCCACAATTTTATTGATACAAACATTTATCACACAAAGTTTTGTCCCGTGTGCGAATCGAACCCCTCCAAGCTTAGCAGTCAAAGTCAATTACCACTAGACCAACAGCCCACAAAGTCTCTTATTCTAATTGAGGTACACTTTAAATTACTTAACAGACACTCTAAACAAGTGACATAAACGGTAGTCGAATCGAAAAATCAAATATATAAAATTTGACGTAGGTTTACGGCATTATAGCGTAACCTTGCGTCAAATCCCATATATTTGCTTTTAAAAACATGCTGCTATTTCTTTAGTGAGTTCACTAAAGTAATAGCAAAGCTTGTATTTTTCTTAAAAAAAACAACCTTCAAGAACTCATTATGACTAAACACACAGTTTTGTTAAAAATAAGGACAATATATTATGAGATCCTTAAAAGTTCTTCTTTGTATGGGTGTACTTTGTAGCGGGAGTTGTCCTCTAACAGGAACAATTTAACGGGTTTTATTAAATTAAAGATATCTAAAACTATGTATTCGTTTAATTAATTAATATCTTTGGAATAAACTAACTTATTACAAATACTAAGTTTTAGGAATTTTATTATACATAGCTGTCAATTATAATTAACAAATAGAGGTAGAGTATACGTACGTACACTGTGTATGTACACTGTGTACGTACACTACAATCGTGTTTACAAATTAATACCAACAATATCGCACACTCAATGCTTTTAAAAACTTATTTTACATTATGCCCTTGTTTTCCCAGAAATATATTACATACATACATACTACATAATACAGTACAGTACTACATAATACATACATAAAAACTATCAACTGTCAATTTTGAAGTGAAAACTTCTTTAGACGCGTTGAGCACTTTTGGGTTGAAAACAAATATCATGGAACTCGCATCATCGTCTCCGAAAGCTTTCCATATTTAAAAATAATAATTTAATAGCTCGACGATATAATTCACAAGTTACTTAGTTTTCACTTTTATCGGCAGTCCCCAAAGACTGCCCCGCATGTTTTTTATTATTAATAGTTTGCTTTATTTACTGATAAGGACAGTTTTAACGTGATCCCGTATAACCTATATATTATTTTTCTCTTATAACTATTATAATTTTTATTATATTAACTAATATTTTACAAATCATTTCATCTGTAAGTATTACAAATAATAAAAATGAAATATTTGGCTACTATTTTTTAATTTATTCAACTGTACAAAGTAAATAAAAAGAAAAATAAGTAAAGAAGTTAGATCCCGGGTGGCAAAGGTGAATTTCACTTTGTGGAATTATTATTATTAGTATTAATCAAGTGATTTACCATCTGAACTGCAAAGGAAAACATTACGAGGGAATCCACATGTCTTAGAAGAGATTTTAAAATCATATCTGATCCAACAAAATATAAATTAGGATAATGTTGTTTGATCACGATAGAGGCCTAAAATATGAGTGATTTAAATAACTCTGCCACCTGCCCTTCTAGACAAGTGATAATTTGCTTTATATTCTATTCGATGCGATTACCGTTCATGCCACGTGTCTAGAGGGGCAGCCGCTAACCAAACGATAAAACAAAGAAGAAAATATTTAAAAAAATACATTAATTTAAACACCACGGTTAAATTAAACATTTAACAATTTATAAGTTTTAAAAGGATTTATTTGATTGTTTAGTTAATTAGCACAAGATTGCGATTGCGACCTTAGTGATACATGTTATTTAGTATCTATCAAACCAGAAAAACAATAATCATTTATTTTATTTATAGATAACGATCGATTTATTCCTTTTATATAACTTAAATTGTATACTTAAAATTTTAAATTACTTAATTTATACATTACTACATGTTTAACTTTTTATGGGAACGTTTAACTACTTAATTTACGTGTTTTATTATTCTACGTAAGTATTAACATAGTAATATCATGGTATTAAAAATTTATTACACTGGTATTTGCGATTATGTTTCTAACGAGGTGATATAAATCTCGTTACGCATAAGACAAACACGCATGTAAGCACAAAATGAGCTTGCTATGTGTGCGTGTGCGCACCAAGCTTATTCGCTTATCATACTAGTATTATAAACGGGAAAGTTTGTGAGGATGGATGGGTATATAACTTCTTCACGCAATGATACTAGACGGATTTCTATTAAACTTTACAATGTAGCTTAGCTTATATATTAGAGCTGTACATGAGGAAAAAGTTAGTTGCCAAATATATTTATATTTTATTTTATAGACCATTATATAGGCCACATAGCAAGTAACAATCACGTTACGTATATTATGACAAAC
This sequence comes from Trisateles emortualis, assembly GCA_947095525.1. Lineage (NCBI taxonomy): Eukaryota > Metazoa > Arthropoda > Insecta > Lepidoptera > Erebidae > Trisateles > Trisateles emortualis. Next base: position 6,097,006 of record OX352736.1, on the reverse strand, counting down.
ACGCTGCTACACGAAGCAAGATTGCTACGTGTGCGTAGCAACCTCATCCGCTAAACATCAATATAAAAAGACTCATATGCACAGGGTACAGAAACAGCAACCATCTCTTTGCGCATACAACAAACACGTTGCCTACTCGAAGCAAGCTTGCTACGTATGCGTAGCAACCTCAATCGCTTAAACGCCAGTATAATAAAACCCATATTTATGTGCACAGGCCAAACGAAAAACACACGAAACGAGCTTGCTATGTGTGCATAGCAACCCCATGGGCTAATCATCAATATAATAAGAATTACTATGCACAGGCCACATAGAAAGTAACAATCTTTTTGCGCATACGACAAACACGCTGCCTATACGAAACGAGCTTGCTAGGTGTGTGTAGCACGTTCATTCTCTAATCGATATAATAATCATACATGCGACAAACACACTCACGTGGCCGAACCATGACGTCATTATAGCCATTTGTTAACGCAAGATGCTTATTATGTATATCTATTAGATTGATGGCAAAAGATCGCAGTCAGCGACCACATAATTATGTCGAATTTATGTACAATTTTTTTTATAATAAGTCTAGACAAGCTTCATAAGCTACATACATAGCCGATTGTGTTGACCTAGTCTTCTTCATATATTTCTACAGATTACCTAATTCATAACCTAGTTTACATTTACAAATGTTTAGTAAAATTATTATGTTTTTTTTTATGTAAAAACAATTAAATTAAAGATATTTACATGAATAACTTTACATTTAAAAGAACTATAACAAAGTCAGGACACCACACAAGCGGGCAAGCCCAAGCAGCCCGTATGGGAAAAGACCTTCACCTTACAGAGGATTACAGCCAAAAAACTACAAACGTATATGTAAGATTTCACTGTTAGTTTTCGTGAGAACAGATACCATGAGGAAATGAGACGATGTTATACACGCTATACGTCCCTCTTTCTCGCTCGAACGACTTACGTCACGACTCACTTTAATACGTTATAGTTCGGCCCCAGGTCTTCAAATGTCATTTAGAGATGAGTTTTAAATAATAAGTTCTCATATCCCAGACAGACCCTATTACAAAATCCTGATATTACAAGCTTCTATAATATATTATCTATATGTTCCGGGAACTGCTTAACATCAGGCGGGCCTGCTTATTTGCTACTTAATAAATACAACATTAAGTAAGATACTTCTAATACGGTACATTTTCCGGGCTGTACCAAATAAAAAAGGCAAGCAAATTTGAACACGTGGGTGGTTATACTACAATATTGAGCCTAGTCTATAACCAAGTCAATAAAAATACAAAAAAGATCATAACAAATTATTCATTCTGTGCACTTACTAAATAAATCAGGAAATATCAATATGTCTGTCTCGCAAAAAATATTATGGTAGTGTGTCAGTTAATGTTTAGAAAAAAAGTGCAGTCAACTTATCAGCAAAACAGACAGCTTACAATTAAAAATACCTAATCATCACGCCTGTCTCCCTCTGTGGTAGCTAAGACTATGTTACGTACGCCAATTGCTTCGATACAAACATACTTTTTTCGCTTTCTCTACATTCATCAACTTCTTCATACATGAACGTTTTCGGTTCTGGATACCTACTTTTAATTTGGTTCTTTTTTAGCAGTTGATGTATATTCACCTAGGGTGCACCTACCAATATATCCATTAATTCTCGCTATAGAATATGAAGCACTTTATAAAACAGTCGATATTTATCTTTTGGTTTTATAAATCTTTGAAAATTTAAAATCTTATATAAGACATTATTGTTTAAAATAAGGTTAACAAATATGCCCTTTGAAAAAAATCCTAAGTACATACCTGCAACTCTTCGTTTCACATTTTTTCTTCACAAAGAATAGAATTTTAGTTTCTTCCACAAACTACTTTTTGACACATATACAATTGAAACTACAATATCACGTTCACCTTTATATAATATTAACTAACTTAAAAAGTGTCGGCTTTTCACATTTTTGTATAATATTATCTTTGGTGACGCAAATTATTATTTATTTTAAAATAAATAAACCCATAATATTACCTATAATATTATAAAAATACTGGAATACGAACATAAAATGTAAAAAACCGTTCAAATTTGAACTATTCATTTTATAAAAGAAGCCTATAAGAACTATGTTTTCTCTTAAGTTGTAAGCAGTGATTGGAATTCGGTTGAATGTTTCATTTTTTTAATAATATCTTGGGACAACTAATCTCAAACTAGTTATTAAAATGCTTATCATACAAACTTTTGTTCTAAGTAACAATTGAACGTCCCTGCCTAGTGCAAAAGTTGTATTTCTGTAAAAAAATACTTTTGATTTTTAAAAATTCAATTTTACAGGAACAATCATGATATTACAATTTGATAAAACCGAGATTTTGCAATTTTCAAGTTCCTTGATCCGAAATATCTAACCAAATTCCAGTCCCTAAAACAAGTTTAAATTAAAAACAATCATTGTCAATGGCCATTAATCAGATATTACAATAATTTCTAATCCTGAAACTTCACGGGCTAAAGATACAAACCACATTTTATTTGTACCTTATATCTGTAATACTGGTGGTTCGGCTCATGATCTAGTAGTTTTACCCTTACGATAGACAATATATTCAATAATCCATAATACAACACACACCAAACAACACATACTCATGGCAAAGAAACAGTAGATATAGTTGCCAGTCGCTTCATAAAGTATACCTGAAACAATGACAAAAAGGCAAAAAATTAAAAAGTTTACTTATACTAAATAGAATACAAAGACCATCATTAAACCGACGCTGGCAAATACAAGCCTTTTTCTTTCTTTTTATTGATTTTGAAGATATTGCTCGTTAATAATGGAGAGAAATTAAAAAAAAGTGATTGAAAAACTATTTTGTTCTAAGATCAAATTAGGCAAAATTATGGTACCAACTTAATCAGGCCTATTGGTTTGGACATGTCCACCACTACCAAGAATTGTTGAAATTTAGATCTGATGGTCTTAATCTATTAGATACTACTACTGTAGCCGGGGGAGGGCAAGAGAGTTTACAGAGACATTGGTACCACGACTATAGGGTGTGTACAACAAAGGTGTAAGCTTGAGAAGCCAGGGTCGTGAAACTGAACCACTTGAAAGATGACCGGCAGGTTACAGCGAGTAAAACCTCGTAACTGATATAATAATATAACAAATAAAAAAATCAATAAAAAAACAAGCCACGTCAAGGTTGGGACTAGTTGATTACAGTAACAACTAGTCCCAACCTTGCACATAGCTCGCAGAACCGATGGCCGTTGGGGCAGAAAGGTTCTAGAGTGGCGACCACGAACTGGAAGACGCAGCGTGGGCAGGCCTCCAACAAGGTGGACCGACGACCTGGTAAAGGTCGCGGGCAACCGATGGACAAGGTCAGCTCAGGACCGAATGATGTGGAAGACCTTGGGGGAGGCCTATGTCCAGCAGTGGACGTCTTGTCGCTGAGATGGATGGATGGATGGATTACAGTAAACTTAATGAAGTCATTAATTCGCATATGGACTAAATTCAAAACGATCTTACGGTTATTTGCTGTGGTAAAAAATAAACAGACACGATATTTAAAATTCTAAAATGGAACTTTAAAAAGAGATTCATAAATAGTCAAACAACGACTATTAAAATAATAAGTCTACACTGTTTTTTTATTCATTAACAAAACAGGTTAGATTAACAAGTCAGTTAAATCAAATCAATCAACAGACTTGAACCATGTTTTCCATATTTATTTGATATTATCATCATATTATGACAGAGGCTTTTTATAGAAAAAATATTTTGCATACAATTTTAATAATTTGTTATGCAAATTAATGGCGGTGATAAAGTAGTTTTGTTGTAAAAACTTCAGATTTTAATGAGTTGACATTATTAGGCTTTGCTTTTTTTGCAATATCTTGTTATAGGTATATCTCATATTGCTCCGTACAAAATCTAACGTAGAGGACAGAAGCTGAACGACTATTTTCTTATCTATAAAATTCCGCTCGTCTTCATTCCTTTTCCCATCATCTAACAGTTACACAACACGAGTTCATATCGTCCAGAAGTAAGATGAAACTAAAGGTATCAATTCTTAAAAGAAATATAAGTATTCTAGTATCAATTTCTAAAATAACTTTTCAGTGGATACTAGAATACTTGTATGTATTTTGATATTGTGATGGAAAGAAGTCCAAAACGATATATAACCTAATTATGTTGATAGTTAAAATTATATTGTAATATAGTGTTTATTGCCTTACCAATCATTGGATCAGCCAACAACATCAAGAAACCAGAAAACAGTATATGCAATGCTAATGCTGCAGGGAATCTGTCCGGGGCAGCTGTCGCCAAAACGAGCGGGAACAACACCTGGACTGTACATCTCACCAGCCCGGACATTGCTGTTACAACGAACACGACCCAAAGTGTGCCTGAGCTCACTAAAGCTGAAAAGATAAGTAATAAAATAAATTATTTAGAAAAAACAGCTCTCTGATCGATCGATCTCTTTCTATTGTAACCGGAGGCAAAAATGTGCAATGATCTAAGAGAGGCAGGACACCTTACAATTGAGCAAGCCCAACTAGGGAAGGACCTCCAGCTTACAGAAGATCACAGTCAAATGGAAATGACTGCACATAGAGCACATAGTTATAAATAAACAATATATATTTACCGATACGAAGAAATACAGTGATACTAGTGCCAACGAAGAAAATCATGCGACTGTCCACCTTGAAGAAGTAACTCACGATAGCAAAAGTCACTCGAGCGATGAGGTCACATACTGCACCGACCATAACACACGTGGTTACTTCCATCTGAAAACAGAATTTTCTATCTTTTTTACGCAAGTCTTGGTGCTTTATCACGTTCGCTCGCCTGTAATGTAACATTACAGTACTGCTTCCCTGACTTGACAACATTCGCTTGTAATAAAACCAATCAATTTTAATTTTGACCGTTACATTACATAGTACCTCCCTGAATGACGAGCAGCCGCTTGTAATGTAATATTAGACACGCTCGATTACAAGTGATGCGCATTGATGTTACAAGTTGTAACAAATATATTATACATTCTATCATCAAGTAGCGCACTGTAATGCTCGGTTCTCTTTTCTCACCAATGTAAAGCTCGACTCTGTAACGTAACATTACAACTCGACGAGGCCTTCAAGTGAGGTAGCACCTTTACTCTATCAATTTTCTTTTGTTTTTGTGATATTCTAAGTATGATTTAAAGATCTTTTTAATGAGCTAACTTTGATTATTTCAAATTTGTCTTTCGAATACCTTCGAATTTAAAATTTCGAAGATTTCGATGGCCGTAACATGAAAAAACATTCTTAATACAATTAAACATTAAATTTTATATGTAGTATATTTTAATTACAATTCTAGATACATTATAACGAATTGTGAAACATTATTGTTTCAAACTAAATATACTATAGATAGAATATAGATAGTTTAATTCTTATAAATTATAAAGATAAGATTACCTGGGTAAAACCATATGAAAACAGAAGCATTGGCTCCATAGCTAAGTAAGTGACATCTGAAACAAAGGCAAAGCCCAATCCTACTAATGTGCTCACGAATTTAGGATCCTTCAGTAAATCCAGCTCGACATTATCGTATATTATTTTGCTGAAACAACAAAACGGTATAAAAAATACACACATATTATTTTGCCAGTTAATTTAACGTTAGTGTATTAGATAACTATGCTGTATAAGATAATAAAAAAATATACAGATACACAAATGACATATTAAAATAAATTTATTACCTATCAAAACAGAGTAGAGCCTGCTGACCTCCCAGATAGGGTTACTGAATAATTTTGTTAAGTATTCATTAAAATGATTTTAATATTCATTCATTATTAAAAAAATAACATATTTTAATATTTAATTTATTGCTGCCAAAACTCGATTTGAGTTAAACTAATTTATGAATGAGATAGGCTTTACATGACATTAATGGGCTTTGAAATGATCATGACGAAAAGAATCAAACTGCCGGCCTATAGTTACGCTACGCATTAATATTATCTAGCTAGTAATGGCATACTATAAAGTCTATCTCAATATTTTACGAGTAGTGACCATCAGCAATGGGGATAAGTATTTAGGATATACACACCATCCACATAAGGATGAAGATTTTTCTGGTTTTACATCCTTTCCAAGGATGGAACGGTTCTCGCTGTGTTTAAGAAAAAAGATCACCTAGCTGCGGACTGTCCTCGGTAGTATTTTGCAGATTTATCAATTCACCCGGTTGTAACTAACTTAATTAGGTGACTCCTATATACCGATCTCTTAAATTGAGTATACATACATCAACTATCGTCAAACAAAAACTTACGCAATATTTTTTTTTATTGACTCTTGGTTTCGCCTTCTGACACATTTTATTTGTGTATCCTCGTCGCCATGAGATAGCATCCTCACTGCTGAGAACTCGTCACTATTTTCAGAGTTTCGTTTCTTACTACTTTCCTTACTTATAAATAATTCTTCACATTTTTCTGAAAACATAAATATTACATAACGATCATAGAATCGAGCGCTGAACAAATTAATGTTCGACTGTAATTAGATTTTACTGAAACCTAATAGGTGCGGCTCTGACCGAAACCAACACTCATTTAATTAAATAACTGAACGTTATACCTACCAAACTTCTCACTGTGAGTATAAGACGTTTATGTACATTTAAGAAAGGTAGAGCATCATGCAAGCTGACTGGAGTAGTTGCTGCACTTTACCGATTAGCACAGCCAAATAACTACACACAGTAATGTAATTGTGCGTCTTCAGTGCTAAGTCAGAGCTCAATTTGAAAAGTAAATTGGATCGGCAACAAGCAAGTGGTGCTCCAGCTATTGAAAATAAGCGATCGTGCTATCTAAATGGTATACCTACTGACTGTAGCTGTCGCTGAAAAGCAGCGCCATTGTTTTAAAAGCATAATAGCATTTTACTGTGCGTTGGCCATTTTTATATGCGTGTTACGTACAAATAATATAGTTTTGTTTTATTTTATTTCTTGTCCTCTTAAATATTATTTTCTCTTTTTCTTGTCACTGGTGGATGTCTCGACGTGTGACAATGACGATGACCATGTGTCATTTGTGTGTAAAATAAATTGTTTTTGTTTTTCTATCTATAAAAGATGTAAGCGATTTTGATTTCAGCTAAATTGGAAAATTTGGATATTGGTTTCGGTAAGATCTATTCTTAGTCTGACAACAGAAGATACCCTTACCATTACTTACAACATCTACAGAAGTTATCATATGCCATTCAACTGGTTGCATAACTAGCATGGCGAAGACTAGATGTAGATCTATAGCCATTATCAGCGCCAGGGTCCACCTGAACCCATACTCCGAGAGGAGTAAGGACACCAACATTGGAAAGGTGATGGATGCCAAACTACTCATAGCTTGGTTGGCACTCATCATAGCAGTACGTTTTGTTGTAAAATAACAATTGAATGCTGTGAAACTGACTGGTATCATTACTCCAAAACCAGCTCCTAAAACAAAATTGATTAAATGTTTAATAAACAGGGATGTTTGTAAAGTAGAACAGTTCTGGTGCATACGACCGCATAAATAAAAATGAATTAGTTAAAACTTAAAATATTAGTTGATTCTTTTTTATGACTGGCTGTATGGGATGTTACTGATGTGAGTCTCTCCTACAAGCTTATCAATGACGTGGAAAGCTTACAGCGATGACTCACATACACTGTCGAGTTTGTCTGCAATGCAGAGCTTGATTATATTAGGGCTCCATTGAATACAGAGGACTTAGGAGGCATATCTTCCTCACATTACTGCATAAAGGCAGTATAAGATATTAAAGTAAGCTACAAAACGAAATTTCGCTTTGTTTCTTGTCATACATTTGTAACTAGCGTCTCTAATGGAAAGTAAGATAATCTGAACTACGCAGTATGACCTCTTTTATATTCTCTGTTCTGAGTTCGCAAGATTTTGATTTTAAAAGAACATTTGAATCATTTTTGACATCTTTTATCATTACATAGTAGGTAATCGTCGACAAAAAAGTTTTTTTTTGCGAATCTTGCTGTAGGCAAAACATATGCTGACTTTTGTTCATAAGTATCATACATGTAATCTAAATGAATAAATGAGTTAGAGTTTTATCACAAACTCGTTAAGGTTCAGTTGACAACGCGCAAGTTATAGGCACTTCTGGTCCAGCTATGTACAGTACCCTACCTAACTATTTACGCTTGTTTGTCACCGTTTAGTGTTATAAAAAACTGACCTCAAGCTTAGTATAACATAAAAAGTATTTATATTCAGGCCGCATAATAAAAGTGTTGGCGGCAATTCAATGGTTGGCGGCTTCTAAATTGGTCTAATTAAAGAAGATTATTTTAACAAACAAGGTAATTATATACTTTAATAATCGGTTCACCTTTACTGCTGAATTATTTATGTTATCTTCTATATAAATACAAGGGTAAAGGTCATGTCAAGGAGACAATAAATTAAGTTATTAAAATTTATCACGTCATAATACATTTTGCATATTGCTAATATTATCTGCCTATGGTCGGATAATGCGCAGTGGTATTTGTTTATGTACATCATTTCGTAACTCGAGTAAGGTTAATCACACTTCTTCTACAATATATCAAGGACTGTACCATGACGTCCTTATAGATATTAATTTTAAATCCTAATTTAAAATTCGTAACATGAAAACTTTATACTGGCCTTAATGTTGTCATTGTTTAGTATTCTATCTAAAAAAAAAAAAAAAAAAAAAAAATTGGGCATCGTTTACACAGAGGAGAAGTGCAGACCACCAAGCGATGTCTAGTTTAAATAAATCTCTATAAGAACGTCATGGTACACCGGCTTATATTCTTATTATTAAACAACTTTTAAGATATGAAACAAGCGTATATCACAGAGGACTTTACAAACATACAATACAGGGACTTAATGAACACCTGACTCCCTCACATGATTCTAAAATGGCCGATCTTAAACTGCTTGCACGTGGTCATCACTTGAGAACCTTTCTTTCCCATCGGTTATCATTTCGTCGAGTGATGTGACCTGCCTATTGCCACTTCAACTTGCTCATAGGAAACATGTTATCCACTTCATACATGAACCGGCATTCATTTATTCGTTCATGCATAAAGAGGTTAATGAATGTAGAGGAAGCGAAAGAAGTATGTCTGGATCGAAGCAATTGGCGTACCATAGTCTCCATCTGCCCCAATGGTAGACGGACGTAATGATATGCATGTATGCTATCTACTTACCTCTAATAACTCCGAAAGTAAATACTAGTTGGTATGTTTTCTGAACAAATATCGTCAAAGTATCACCGAGGACGAATAAAGCAGCACCCACCAATCCCACTTGTCGAAAAGAGTACTTCTTTAGCGCAATCCCGCCAAGGAAACCTGAAATTCAATATTATCATTAGCTTAATTATAATAGCAAATATGTCCTACTGCTGGGCAAGGGTCTCCTCTTCTCTATTTAGTTCAGAGAGAGCAGAGAGGATTTAGTCCTTAATCCAGCCCACACGCCGCCGGCCCAATGCGAGTTTGAGGCCGTTAGAACTTCATCTAAGACATGTGGGTTTCTTTACGAAGAGTTAAGACTTGCCTAGTGTGGCAACCACAGAATTGTTATTTATGTTTAAAACTAACAGCGCTTGAAAAATACTCGTTAACATGTAAAGTACTTCTATTAGTTATTGTTAAATGCTGAAAATAAAACATTTTTCATTTTCATGTGTACAAGTCTGTTCCCAGTTTCAGCTTTAGCACTACCGGCGCCCTTTGGCGAAACGCTCAGCATAGAATTTGGTAGGCTTCATTTAATTTGTCTTGATCGTTTTTTGTTCTTGGTCTTGACCAAACTTAAAGAAGCGCCCAGTGGCCGTCGTCCTTCCACACTCCCCCCCTAAGACAGTACTAGCTGTTCCATTCCCACTCGGCTTCTACCGCTTCACTTTTACTCAGTTATATAACCAAGATTAAGTATCAATGTTGACAACGTTGAGGTTCAAGTGAAATTAATATCGTTTCCGTGATATAGGTACTTCGTAAATATGAGAAGTGTGGCGACAGAATCTTACAAATCTTATAAATGGGAAAGTTTGGATAGATGGATAAATGTTTGTTACTCAATCATACCACAACAAGTTAACGTATTTGGATGAAATGATGAAACAAATAATTATATATAACACATAGGCTACCTTTTTCTATACCGGAAAAAAATACGGGTAAAATCATTGTTCTGGTGGGATTATTATAATATGTGTACATGACAAAAGCACAAATAAATGTAAAATCCTATTTACCAAAATAACTTCAATAGCGGGAAAAATAAATATTATAATTTACCAACTACTTCATCATAATTTTGGATTACAAAAAAAAACCATTAACCAGCTCTAAGAATTGAACCCGATTATATAAAATAACAGTCGTACGCACTACCAAAGCTGTACCCAGGCCGACAACGCCATCATGGTCATCACCGTCTTAACTTGATGACGTCACTGTTTAACTGTCTTCAATGCTGCATGCATACCTACAGTGCCTCGCTGCTGCTCTGATGAGGTCATGTCCCACTTACTGGAAGATTGTCCCACTTAATAATTTACTGAGCACTATCTCCTTTTCTTGAGAAAACGGACAGAAAAATCAGTACTTTGACTGACCCAGAAATCGAATCTTATAAACCAAAGAGGAGGTATGAATAAGAATTTGCTTAACATTTAACAAGATCGTGATCAAACTCAGGCCTTTCCAAAGACCCCCCCTCTGGCTCACCTCCGAGACGTCAGGACGTTTAGTATGTTTACTTCCTAAACACCCTTAAAAAGTTTCATAATAAATCACTAAGGTGGGGGACCTAGGCGATTTATTCTGAAACTCGTTAATGTCATTCGGTCTACAGCTGCCTCGGTGGTCCAGTGGTCGCAGTATGCGCCTGCTGTGCACGAGGTTGTGGGTTCGATTCCCGCACAGGACAAAACTTTGTGTGACCCACAAAGAATTGTTCTGAGTCTGGGTGTAATTTGTGTCCGTTAACTAAGCCTACACTTAACAGTGGACGTCATCAAGCTGAGATGATGATGATGATGAATTAATAAATTCCTCAATGCAATTATAGAAGATTAAGAATTGAAAAAAGAGGTCAATGAAACATCGTATAGGGTCGGCCTCTTTGCCTAATCTCCTCAATTAAACGATTTGTATTGTGCTCTTTGTCTATCCTTAATAAGGAATTGAAATTTGAACCACGATCGATATTTGAGCTAGCCGGAATTAGTCACAGTTCAATGCATCGGATAGTAGGTTGAATTGGGTTAAGTTTATTAAGACAATGAATAACCGATTTTGTAACCGTTCAGTTATTTAGCGTGGTATGGCATAATAATTTATTAAAATCAATTTCATCAAAATCAGTTGACCACTAATCAAACGATAAGAATAGGAAGATCAAAATCAGTCTAACAGCTTTGCCGCTTTACCATCTTTTGTGACTTTTTGCTCTGCCCCTCCAGACAAGTAGCATAAATATCATCATCACTGACAGACTTTGACTTTTAAGAGAGGTAGGGCACCATACTAACTTGTAAGCCTGACTGGGGAAGAACCTTACAGAAGACCACAGTCAAAAATCTACACACCGCGGTGTAGTTGTGTTCCTGTGTGTAAGTATAGGTCTCCATTAATGCGTTACAAAAGAAACGTTTTCCTATCCCAGGGATACTCCGTTTCACACGCAAGTGATACCTCTGGTATTGCAACAAGGGTCCATAGGCTAACGGTAACTGCTTAATATAAGGCGGATCGTATGCTTGCTTACGACACAAGTTACTACTTGGGTCACAAACAAGCAAACAAACAAAAAATCTTTAACTGCAACGTGACAGCAATCGTGAATAATAAAAAAGTTACCTGCAATGGAAAGTGCTCCATTATACACGCCAATGACAAGGGGCAGTCCACTACCTCCACCTTGCTCCAAAAAGAAGTTATGGAACAGTATGCCGAAAGCGTTCGATGAACCGAAGCCAAACATCTGAAAGTAAGAAGAAATATTTCATTTAAAATAGCCATCTTATAAAACCAAGCGTAAACCCTTTCTCCACGATGAAGTAAGCAGCAATAATATATTTTTTTAAACAACTCCTGCAGTAGAGAGGGGTCCGGTTGTCAATAACCTACAATGCAAAAAACCTATGTAGTAAATAATCCACATCTCAGCAAGACGTGTGTCGCGGGGAGCATTACAAACATACAATTAACGGTTACAAAGTACACTCAGACTCGTGACAACAATTTATGAGTCACACAATTTTTTGCCCCGTGTGGGCATCGAACCCACAATACACCGCACTGTGGTAAACGAGGTAACCACTTAAGCAACTGAACCAACCGTACAGTGCAGCAATGTTTATCACCATTTAAAAGATTGTTTGTCTTAGGACAAATGTAATATTGAGTACCGATTATGAGGTTCGATTCCCGGGTTCGATGGGTGTTCGATTTCGTGCCAAGTATTATTTTTGTTGTTTCTTTTATATAAAAATCTCCTTTCCCTATCCCAGGAATACACCATCACAAAAACCTGATGTTAAATTTTATGGCTTCGCTACACAAGTGATACCTTTGGTATTACAAGCGTCCATAGTCCACGGTTACTACTTACCATTAGACGGGCATATGCTTGTTTACTAAGTAGGGGAAATAAGAATTATTGTAATACATATATATATTATATATAAATATTAATTTGTTTTTAATATTTGCTCACGCTTTACAATATAACAATGTTGCAATAACATAAGATTAGAATATATATATACTTATATAATTACTTATTATTAAAAACAATAATAATATATCAAATACTGCAAGGATAACTACTTGCGGAAATAGATTTGCGCAACACTATCGTTCTGTTTAGGTCATACGGGTTCATTGCTAAGGTTTGCAAATATATTATGTACAATATATGCTCATCAAAATAATATACTTATTAGAAATTCAGTGAAAATTGACTCGGTATTCAATGTGGCTAAATATAAGTAGGTAACTAACATTCTATTTCAATATTTTCAATAGAATTTTAAACATTTGTATGGACATGATTTGTATATTAGATTTAAATGTTCTTTAAGGATTGATGAGCGGTGTGGACCGTGCCTCTGAAAGCACGTAAATCTTATGCTTAATTTATCTCTGGTTCTGTAAGAATACCGTCCCATCGGATTATGAGAGTGAGGGAATAAAGAGTGCACCGTTTTTTGAGAGTTTGCGGAACGATTATGTACTGCAATTAATATACTATCTCCCACGCAGATGGCTAATTTCCATTGAGATTAGCCGCCGCTGCTGTGATAAAAATGCGGTTAGGATGATTCATTATTTTTAGTTAACAGTCAACATGTATACTATATATGTGTCATCTCAACCCATAAACGTCCCACTGCTGGGCACGGTCTCCTCCATAAATTTGGAGGGATACTAGCCTACTATACCACGCTGGCCAGACGGGTTGGTATAGGGTTTTGTTTCGAGTTCTCCCTCTCTTACAGTGGATATTGTCTGCCTGACTTACTCCCTTAGTCGACTATCCGTCACCACACGGATACTATATATGTAATGTATATTATATATATATTTATTGCGGTATAAGAAACAATACAGGAAAATAGTAGATATATATGTATAGTCGAGTAGACAGCTTGTAACGTAGTTCAGTGCAGATACAGTTACAGGCAACACGTTAAGTGAGACAAAACAAGGTAATTAATTCAGAATAATTATTAATTCCTAGAACACCTTCCTATGGTCATGTAGCTTTACACAAATTAAAAAAGTAATGTAAATCAATTTGATAAATAAAAAATATAAAAGATTTATTAACAGAAATACAAAAAAAATGAAAAATCTAAATTTATCAAACAAAAAAAAATGTGTTATGGTAACCGGAGCGGACTCAGCAAATGTAGGCAGTGCGCAGTGGTTACACTACGCCTTGGCCAACGCTGATTTTCAGTTTAAATATGAGAACCATGATAAGAACGAGGTAAAATGTAAACCATCCAATCTTAGTTTATAGTATTAACATCAATCTATTCCTCCGTATTTCTACTCCTACTCTTAAATAATTAATTGTTAATCTTTCTTTTGTGTTTTATTATTTTTGTAGTGTTTAGACTATAAATGTACTCGTATATAGTGTACGAGTTCATAGTGCAAGCAATGTACTCGGGGATACTTTACATGAAAATGTTTTTCGTGGGATTTATATTTCTGTGACGCTGCACTATCACACCGCGGTGTGATGTTGCCAAAACGATTCAGTTATAGAACGAGATAAAGGGTGGAAACTAAACTACATAGATTCCCTAAAAAAGTGATCTTCTTAGAGTTTTTACAGCAAACATCGTTAGCATACGGTCTTCCGGTTAGCTAACTGAAGCCTATGGACGCTTGCAATGGGCACCGCCTACGTTTTATTGATTCATAAATTTGTTACACTGACTAGATTGTAATTTGATTATAATTTTGACAATAACCCCAAAAACTGATCAAACCAATGTACATTACATTCCGTGTCAATTTGTCAACAGGTCATTCATCAACTCAAAAAATGGCAGTGCCTCGAGTAATAATCTTGCATTATGTATTTGCCGTGGCTATAATACTATTGATTGGAGCCCAAGCTGAAGAGTCAACTAAAGCAAAGGCAGAGAAACCATCCGATATATTACTAAGACTATATGCTGACGTGAATAGCCCATTCCATTTAAAAGACGACAACAACGAACAGGCAATTTTTAGTAATCCTAGACTTGCAAATTGCGCCGATGGTTCCTCACATGTTCAAGGTACAACAAATTGCCTTCCTTCTACACCAGAAGAGAATTTTGACTACTGAGTGACTTATTTAAAATGTATGGTGAGGTAAAAACCCTATGATTCATATAAAATAAAATTATTTTATATATAGGTATATTATTTGTTTGCTTTTCCTTTTAGTAGTTGAATTACTTTTAGTGACGACACATAAATATATTAAGTATCTATTAATGGCCAAGTTTACATACAATGGGTATTTTAACAGGAATATTGGTCGCCGTCTATATACCTAATCAGAAATGTAACAGTTGTGTCACTACATAGTATAAAACAAAGTCGGTTCCTGCTGCTATGTATGCTTAGATCTTTAAAACTAAGTTACAGATTTTGATGCGGTATTTTAATAGATAGAGTAATTCAATAGTAAAATTTATATGTATAATAACATGCATATTATAGTAGAGAAACCTAAAATAAACCGAAATTTTCAAAGATTATCTATCCAATAGAACCCAAAAGGTAAAGATTGGATCTTATATTAGTGAAGAGGCAGATGTTTTATTTGGAGTACCACAAGGTAGCGTATTGGGTCCTACGTTATTTCTAGCATATATAAACGACCTCTGCAACCTAAAAGTCAACAATGGAAATATATTTTCTTATGCTGATGACACAGCTGTTGTCTTCTATGGAGATAAATGGTCTGACATCAAACATTATACTGAACACGGTATGGCTAGAATTTCCAATTGGCTTAACGATAACCTGCTTACCCTTAATACAAATAAAACAAACTACTCTTGCTTCAGCATTAATGCCCGATCACAACCTAATACAGATCTTTGCATCAAAGTTCACTCATGTGATATGATGTCGAACAATAATTGCTTATGTCCAACAATCAATAAAGTGACACACACTAAATATTTGGGAGTTGTAATTGACAATAGGTTGTCCTGGTTTCCACATCTTGAATATGTGAGTGGAAGAATTAGAAAATTGGGCTGGATATTTAAGACGCTTAGACATGTAGTTCCATCAAACATAGACAAAAAAGACGGTTCACAAAGAAATGTTTTAAATGAAATTTACATTGCACTCGTACAATCTGTATTGAACTACTGCATCCCTATATGGGGAGGTGCAGCAAAATCCAAGTTCATAAATGTAGAACGTGCACAACGTGCCCTTATTAAAATGATGTACTTTAAGAGAAAGAGACACCCTACTGAAAGTCTTTATAAAATGTGTGGTTTACTATCTGTTAGAAAGTTATATATTATATCTACTGTCCTGAAAAAACATAAAAACCTCCCATATAAGACAGAATCAAATTTGAAAAGGCGCAAAGATAACGTTGCCACTATATCCCCGACCAGAACAACATTCGCAGCAAGACAATATAATAAACGGTCTGCTGTATTATATAACAGGGTTAACAAAGAAACACACATATTTGACAAACATCAACATGAATGCAAAAAGATTATTTATAACTGGATCAAATCCCTCTCTTATGAGAATACTGAACTCTTATTACATCATATTATATTATAAACACGTACACACATTCACACACACACACACGAACACACACACACAACAAAATACATTCCTACATTTATTAAAATAAAAAGTATAATTTGTTTACATCTCTAAGTATTGTTGTTAACAAGATTATATTTATATAAGCTATGGAAGAGCGGAGCCTCCTAACACAGACAATATTTTGTCTAAAAGGAGACTCCAATCACTATCTAACAAAAATGTACTTGTTAACGAAATAAACAATTTGAATTTGAATTTGAACCGAAGCGAAGGCGAGTCGCTAGTTTAGTATGTATAACAGATCAATAATGTAATAACGTTTTTTCAACGCACCTCTCGCCACCGTCAGGGAGTTCATCCTAGCACCTTAAACGTGCCGTACCGTACGGTTTCAGAGGAATTTCCTACCACGCACGATTAGGTTGTGGAATGAGCTCACTGCCGAGGTTTTACCCAGAGACTATAGCATCGGTTCTTCTAGGAAGGAGTTGTAAGGTTTTTACAGGGACGCCAACGCACGAGTGATACCTCTAGTGTTTCAAGCGTCCATAGGCTACGGTAACTACTTAACATCAGGCGGGCCGTATGCTTGTTTGCCTCCTATGTAGTATAAAGAAAAGATCATGGCTGGTTAAAATAAATACCTAAAATAAAATTCCAAAGAGGTAGGGCACCAAACTAGCGAGTAAGCCCGACTGAGGAAGGACCTCCATCTTTCAGATAACAGTGTGTGTGTACAGGTCTCTAACACTTATTTAGGGATGCATTTCGAAAAAAAACGGTTTTCTATTGCAAGGATACACCATCAGCAGCTCTGATGTAAAACACTGGGGCGTACTAGATATGAAGTACGGTCTAGTATTTTACATCAGGGCTTTATTGATTTGTTCCGCATTTGCCTTACGAAGTTTTAAAACACCGTATTCGTCCTTCATCGTTCATTCGTTTTAGCCCCAAAAATATTACATTTGAGGCTAAAACGAATTTAAATGAAGAACGAATACGGTTTTTTTACGTGGGGCAAAACAAATCCTAGTATTCAATATCAATTGTGCGGTAAGTTTAATTTAAATAGTGGGTGGACCACTGATGTCATATCAGGTTTCCGTTGTCCACCCGTGAAAGCGGTAGTAGGTGTTCAGGGGAGTATTTTCTCCATTCTATATATATATATATCCTTACTAATATATTATAAATGTGAAAGTTTGTGAGAATGGATGGATGGATGGATGTTTGTTACTCTTTCACGTAAAAACTACTGAACGGATCTGGATGAAAATTGGCACACAGATAGATTTTGGTCTGGAATAACACATAGGCTAGCAGCGATAAGCGACATCCACGCGGGCGGAGATGCAACAGCTAGTATATAAATAAAGCCCTATTTCCCTTGGTCACGCCATGCGCCATAACTTGAAAACGACTTTACCGATTTCGTTCATCTTTTTTTAAAGCATCATTAAATCTTTGCAGAAGGTTATTAGGGAAATAAAATGGAAATTTGCGCAGAAAATACTCGTAGTTTAACGAGTGAACTCGGGCCGGGCCGCTAGTTAATAATAAAAGTGCACTTCCGCGTAAACTTTAATGCGGTCGATTGATAACATTCACCGGTTATTATACCGATTAGCGCTCAGCAACAACGTTTCGAAATAATCAACATCGATTGCTTCCTTCTCTTGACTGTGTCAATGATACCTATTATAAGGATAAAAAGGCTAAGGGGTCCAGTACTCGGATGAATAATGTGTATTTACTTCATCAAAGTAGGTACGTATTATTGGCGTCGATCGACGAAATCGAAGCTGCCCCTCTAGACAAATGGCATAAAAAAAATAAAATGTATGGAATTTGACGTGAGTCTACGATTTAATGTCTTAAACTTACGTCAAATCCCATACATTAGCTTTTTCGACTTTTCGATTCGACTATCGCTTATGCCACTTGTCTAGAGGCTCTGTTCCGAGTTCCATTCGTTGTCATGTCAACATAAATGACGGCGATAGCGGCGAGATACATAGTCGAACCGTCGAGATGAAGAAGTCAAATAATATTGATATAATATAATACAGTGAAATTGTCTAAGCGATTATAATCAATGGAACTACAGTCTCGTACAGTAATAATGTTGATGTAATAAGATTAGAAGTGAATAAATAAGCGATTAACTTTTGATTGCCTTGGTGGTCCAGTGGGTGTAGTATGCGCCTGCTGTGCACGAGGTTGTGGGTTCGATTCCCGCACAGGGACAAAACTTTGTGTGACTGTTCTCTAGTGTGAGAGTTGTCTTTTTAAAAAAATAAAAGATTAAAAAAATACAAGAAAATGTCAATAAAAATGTAAAGTTCTGCTGCCACATGTCTTCACCACAGCCAAAAATGCTGCATTAAATAGATATTGATATTTTATAATTGGTCGCTATAATAATCTATACAAGTTAATAAAAAAAATAATGACAAAATATCAGGTAATGTACTTTTTTCTGTCTGTCTGTTTGTTCCGTTTAATCTCCTCAACAACTGTACCGATTTTAACGGGACTTTCACTGGGCGACATCTGTAGTTGTATGAAGTAGCTAATTAAAGTTACTTTTATTTGAGACAAAGAATTAGGGTCCCGCACTGAAATCGGTAATTCCATTTATGTTTAGGGTTTAGCCAGTTTCTAATAAAAAGTATATGTTAAGGTCTAATAATAATAACCAATATACGACCCACTGCTGGGCACGGGTTTCTTGTCCTCTATCAAGAGAAAGAGAGGGAGTAGGCCTTATGCGACACGCTAGCCTAATGCGGAATGGTGGATCAGACATGCCTTTAGAATGTCTTATACGACATGTGGGTTTCCTCGCGGTGTTTTCCTTCACCGTAAACTTAAAACGTTTTAATTAATTTGCAAAGACGATAAATATAAAGAAATAAAAAAGGTTTAAGAATGCGGAAATATTAATCTTGTAATCTTACTTTGAGATCTCGTATTATTTTTTAAGCAATAAATATTTAACCAACTTCCAAATAGGAGGAGGTTTTATGTTCGCCTGTAAGTATGTTCATTTGTTCCGTGAAGACCCACGATTTTTTCCCCACGACTTCGAGCCGTGGAAAATGTTGACCACTTAGACCACTGATCCACAAGTTAAGTCTCCTCTTCAAGTGAGACGCACCCTTATAACTATCATGTAAACTAATCTTATAAAGAGGAGGATTGATTTTTCTGATCGTTTCTTTTGTTTGTTTGTTACGATTTAACTCAAAAACTACTTAAACGATTTAAAAAATTCTTTCATCATTAGAAAGCTACATTATCAGCGAGTAACATAGGCAATATTTGATTGAAAAAGTATTACGGGATCCTTACGAAAACTAAATAAATGTCCACCCGTGCGAAGCCGGGACGTGTTTCTAGTATTACATAAGCCATGCGCACGACCTTCACGATTTATATTATAATAAGAGTTTATTAAAACCGGTCTAGTAGATCAGCAAGATATACATCTTCAAAACCTTACGACACGTAGCAAATAAATTTGTCATTCGAAATGTATATTATGCATTATGCCAATCAATTATCATTTATTGTATTTCCTGCTGGGGAGGTGCTGCGAAGACGATTATGAAACCTCTAGAAATTGCTCACCGAGCTATACTAAAGGTATACCTTTCAAACGAAGACCTTTCGACCAATATTGTTCCCAACAAATGAGCTGTACGAAGCATGGAACGTACTCAACATAAGGCAACTATATATTCTATTCCTAACCCTCTTACAACATCATCGAACACCCTTTAAGGAAATAACGAAACGTAGGAAGGATAGAATATGCAGTCTGCCACCTGCGCGCACGTCGTTTTTTAAGAGATTTGCAGTGTACCTCGGTCCATATATTTATAACAAGATCAACGCGGAATGCCCAATATACGGGATGTCTCACTTTCATTGCAAAAAGACTGTTACACAATTTCTTAAAAATCTAAATTATGATGAAACTGAATTACTTCTATAAACATGTTTGATTCACATACACGCACACATACATACACACAACACACACACCACACCCACACACACATTACATGTTATAAATTTAACCTAAGAAATGTTATTGTTTACTCACTCTTATTTTACTTTTGTACCCATTACAAGTTGTAGCTAGTATACAATAATGAAACATAAACCTAACCATTTAAATAGGGGATCGGCACTGTAACTCCTTAACACAGGCTGCTCAGTAGCCTACCTAGGAGAACAGTACTCTACCCTCCAATATTGTAGATTACGCATACTGCCTACTGTACTTTATATAAGGACCTTTTGTAACAAACTAAATTGTAAACCTACAATCTCATTTTTAAAAATAAATTATTATTATTATTATTATTTATTATAAGATCAGGTGATACAGTTGAACATCCTAATGCATACAATCGCTCTCTCTTTTTTAGAATTTTCGCATTCGCTAAACAAGGAACCCTTGTATTTTTTTATACTACCAAGCAAGGTGGCAATGAAATATATGGCAAGCCTGATGGTAAGCAAATACGTGACCTTTGGACGTTTTCAACACCGGGGGTATAACTCGCGCATTGCCGCCCTCTTAAAATCCTTTCTTGGAGAATCCCGTGGTAGTCTCTCGAAAAAACTTTGGTAGGGAGCTCATTCTACAACCTAATTGTACCTGGGAAGACATTTCGGAATTTTGCGCGAAAGAAGAAGGTGCGTTGAAAAAATGTTTTTTTTTTCTGAACTATCCCATGATGTGGTAATATTTTTAAAATACCTATTCAATATTGATGAATAGGTATTTTAAAAATATTGCAGGTTTGTTAAGACAACTTTTTGATAAGGGGATTCGTTTGTGAAATATTTTATATAATATCTTTTAAGTGCTATTTTTAGGGTCAAGAGTCTCCCGCCCATGGGGGGCAGGGGTTGGGTCTTAAATCAAGTCACCCGAATTAGAAAAATCTGTAACTGTGGGGTGGGTGTTAAGGGGGTTGTCTCAAGCCATTCTATATAATTGTAGTTGCAGTTTTTTTTCGTAAAGTTCTACCAATAAATTACAAATATCGAAAATGAATCGTAGTTTTTGTAATTTTCGCAATCTGTAATAGATCTAGGAGTAAAAATACCTGACCATATTATATGATCAGAAGATTAGGTTCAGTTAGAACTGCGACCCCCTATGTAAAATCTAATATGAATAAAAACGAGCAACAAAATTTTATATTATTAGGTATATAACATTTTAAATTTTCAGTATAAAAAATACGGTAGAAGAGTGACTCCCCTATCTCCTTTCATCTACTCCCCGCACAGATTCGGAGCAACTATCTGTACACAGATATTCAATCTAATATTAAAAATGAGAAAGTAACTCTGTTAGTGTGTTATCTTTTCACGACTAAAGGGATGAACGCTGCTTTATCGGGACATTAACAGCGGAGTAACCAACTGATACACCAAGCTTTGACACTCGTGCGTGCCGTAAACAAATAAACCAAGAAGTAAATAGGAGGAGTTAGAAAGAAAAGTTTCCACTTCCCTCCATAGCAAAGCGGGAGACAAAATAAATCATATAGGTATAGGTTTGTAACTTATGAAAAGGAGCACCACGTAGGACCTTAAACTACGGGAAATATGGGAGCTAAGTTTGATTGTTATAATATGTATGGCAGAAACGTTTATAAGCACGGAAATTCCCTCCAGATGAGGCTTAATCCCCATAGAAGACCGCTCCAGATGATACACGTAAGCTATAAACGGCTGCTTAAGGAAATTTGGCGAGTACTTAGATGGTTTATTGGTATGCAACTGGATATCCCACATAAGGATGGTAAGGTATAGGGTATTTATTACCGCGACAACCGGCATCCAAGCGGACGGAGCCGTGGGAAATGGCTAGTGTATCCTATGTGGAAATTGAACTCCTAACACTCGGCGCGGGTATCAGAGGCTAGGTAACGACGTGTCATATAATTAAATAATAATAGTCATAGCGATTAAGTATATCTAATTGTCAAAATAATTAAATAAAAATAATATCTATAGCTAATCAGTAAAAAAGAAGTTATTTATCTCTTATAAAAAACAAACTACTTCTGTCTATAACTTGAAACTTTTTTTCATACTACTTAGTCGGCAAACAAAGCATCGGCCCGCCTGATGTTAAGCAATTACCGTAGTCTATGGACGCCTGCAATACCGTTGGTATTTTTTTAGAACCAGGACTTTAAGATGGAGTATCCCTGGTATAGGAAAACGTTTATTTCAAAACGCATCCCTTAATGTGATATCGCCAACGACCTTGATCATTTGTGCGAAGCAAACACGATCTAATTGTCTAGGCGAACGTGGGGGATACAAAGAGATATACTCTTTGAATGGACGTCTTTTTTATTTTTAGTAAATTAAAATGGGTAGGGTGGCTTATGGACCCGGGCCCGCGGGCTCCAATGCCACTTTTAAATTTAACAATTATTTTTTAATAGTCTTTCGGGCCCACGAATAAAAATAAAAGAGTATGTCTTAGGAAAGTACGGTCAACTAAAAAAATTGTATAAATAAAACTATGACGAACTCCAGCCAGTTTATGCTCCCCTAATACTTTTTCGATAGCAGAATGCATACATTATAACAGGAAATTTAAACAAACTCAATAATTTAAACTTATTCTAAATATAACTTTACCAAATTATAGGTGTATGTTTTCTTCAAACGTTGTTTTTTTTTCGTATTATTTGATAAAAAATTGAAGTCATAAAGTGGTTACATCTCAATATTTGGTGCTGATTCGATGATTTTTTTCAAACTATTTAGAATGACTATATAATTTATGACAAAACCATATTATGAAACACATCTTGTAGATTATTACTGTATTTTTTGGCAGTCATTTGTCTATAAATGCCAACAAAAAATGGTTTCCTCTACATCTCTTTTTCATCATTTTTTGAGAGAGGGGCCTTAATATGCAAAAACTAAAACAACTCAGAGTGGTTAGTGACCCTGACTGCTAAGCCGGAGTGGGTTCGATTACCACACATAACTTTGTGTGATCCATAAGTTCCGAGTCTAGGTGTAATTTGTGTCCCTGAATTGTATGTTTGTACAGTCCCTCGAGACACAGGGCTTGTTCCCTAGTGCGGGGGTTGAAAATTTAAAAAAAAAGAAAGAAAGACCTAAATTTCCTCCAGTTTTATTTATTTATGAAACTTCACACACTTGCACACAAGTACATATGCGGACTTAATGCTAAAAGGTTCGGAGTCTGCAGGCAGAAAGTGGCTCAAAAATTTGGGCTATTGGGTATTTTTTGTTAAATCCCATTAGTATGTAGGTCCAGTAATAAGCGCATCCAAACAAATAACCTTTTAGATTTATACGAGCGACTGCCTCGGTGGTCCAGTGGCCGCAGTATGCGCCTGCTGCACGAGGTTGTGGGTTCGATTCCTACACAGGACAAAACTTTGTGTGACCCACAAAGAGTTGTTCTGAGTCTGGGTGTAATTTGTATCCGTTAATTGTATGTTTGTAAAGTCCCCCGCGACACAGAGATTGTACTCTAGTGTGGGAATTGATTTTTATATTAAAAAAAACTTCTCTACATTAATATGCATGTTATATATTATTATAAATCTTTCAAAGGAAATTCTCTAAATGATAGTAAAAATCACAATAAAATCCGTTGTGTAGTTTAGAAGATCTAAGGATGAGTATAAATATGCCGCATAATATTAAAAAAAAACAATAGCAACGTATATTATATTGTTTTATGTCCCAATTGAGAAAAACTAAAGAGTACCTACATCTCGAGATTTCCGTATTGCCTAGTTAAACTTCACTCTCGAATTATGAAATGAGGTCGGTGCGTTGCGTGGTGCAAGCTTTAGACTAAAACTAAGGTAGGCACTTAGGCAGGAATGTATCACACTCACATTAAATCTACTACACTATTCGAATGCCCCAGCAATCCCATAAAGAGAGGCTGACACTCCCGATAAATAATGAGTTTATTTATCGGGAGTGTATGACCCAATATTACTTTAAAAGTGTAAAGTAATAAAACCTTAGACTATACCCATGAGCGTAGTATAAGGACCTTATATTTATAGAGCAAGCATGCATGCATACCGAAGAAAGTTAATGATTGAATGGCTCGGATAAATCGGTGCAAAAGAAAAATGTTCAAGTTTATGTAATTTTTTTATTTATTTATTTTATTTAAAAACTTTTGCACAAAAAAGTGTACAAGCAATAGATTAACGCTACACGGACTTAATGCCAAAGGCATTTTCTACCAGTCAACCTTTGGGTGATGCAGAGAGAATACTAGGTAGGTGCATAAGCCGTAGAACTAAACAAAACAATAATGTTAAAATAATAAATGTCATATTATACACATATAATATAAAACAATAGACATACATACATGATACACATATATTATATAACAATACAATACTTAAATAAATAATATAAGTATATTAAGAAATTTCTAACTGACTAAGATTGGCTACGAATATAACTAGCAAAAGCTAGTTTATCTGTGTTCATTTTTGGACCCTCTGACCCGCTTACGTGAGTTATAGCTACACCCGTGCCGAAAACACAACATTCACCACCAAACCTATAATCTATACATACTTTTATAAATAAATACGAAAGTTTGGATGGATGCTCATGTGTTACTTAATCACGCCGTGTAATCGGGCGAAATTGCGGGCGGAAACTAGTAGATAATAGAAACAAAATAAAACTTACAAAGGTGCATCCCACTCCAAGTCCAATAACGTAACCCCAACCACCGTCAGGAGGAACTAAACCCTTCTTATTCTTTTTATTATCACTTTCTATATGTGCGAAAGCTTCATCCATTTTTAAAACACAATTCAAATTTAGAATAAAAAGTATCACTTAAATAAGCTTGTTCGAAATTAATTTTTAAATGATGAACTGGCACTTTTTTAGTTTTAGTATGTTTTTTTTTACGAAGGTTTCATTCTGGTTATGAGACTACAGTGTCCCGCGCACGTCTTAACGGCACTGAGTCTATCATAAAAATAAACTTGACTGCCCCCACTTAAGTGGTCATCATTATCATTCAGAAATTATTTTATCCTACTTTATTTTAAAGTACCAATTTCATTTATTAGATTTATCTTATTTGCAATCGAGTAATTTTTGAGCAAATGTTTTCTGAGACCGTCATAACTGGACTCTGAATCAAATTGTACGGTTGGTGCAGTGGTGTTTGGGGTTACTTTGTATTTATCACTGCGCGGCATGTTGTGGGTTCGGTCCCCGTCCAGGACAAAAATGGTATGATTCATAAATGGTTGTTGTCTGTGAAATGTGTTGTGTTTGTATATTCCCCCGTGACACAAGGCTGGTTCCTTAGTGCGCGAGTTGTCTTTATTTATTTAATTTATGGAAGTTGAAAATAAATAAAATAAAGACAGGTCAGAAGTTGAAAATAAATAAAAAAAAAAGTAAAAATAAGCAAAAGCAAATTGCTGATGCATTTTTAACTTAATACCATTTTAGTTACTACTACGGTGAGAAACAAGCATAGGGCCCGCCTGTTGGTTAACAGTTACCGTAGCTTATGGACGATGAATTTGTTACACCAAGCTTTTATGATGAGGTGTCACTGGGATAGAAAAACGTTTCTAAAACGCATCAATCAATAAATGAGCATCAGAAACTACTACTATTACTACTGAACGTAGTTATTTAATTGTAGCACAGATAATATTATACTAGTGTTGTAGTCTTCTAATAATTGAGAAGTGTTTTTATTAGAAGTTAGTACTCGTAGTTATAAGTAATCGGAGGTTTTAAACAAATAGGTTTATGTAGCTGGTATAAATATTGAGTTACGTAGGCTTTTTGTCGATCGCATCGATAACTTAAAAACTACCTGGATGCGTCCAACGTATCTTACGTTGGACCCATCCGGGTACTTTTTAAATTATTATATCAAGTGGCACTTATTTTACCATCGGCCATGTACTCAAAAATTTTTATTCATCCCCATTTTGTTAAATACACAGGCGAGAATTGTATTTATGTGTCATAAATACAATATTGTAGATGATGATTAATTCTCCTTAATGTGTTAAAACTTAATTAAATCAATAAATCAAATGTCATAATCATTGACAATGAAGATATGATTATTTATTGGATTACTCTTATTAAAACAACAACAACAAACAAATTATTATCTTAATAAAATTAATTAATACTTGTCATATTATAATTAAGTAAGTGTAACTATCATTGAAGTGCTTCAAAGTCATAATTTTAACTATTTAGGTACCTAGGCAAGCGTAATATTAAGGTACACATAATAAAATTATAATTAAATACCTAAATAAAGTATTTATTATGCGATTCAGCATTAAAATTGTCAACAGCACAATCTATATCTAGTTACTAGTTATTTACAAATATTACAACATCGGTTTTAACCTACAAAGCGGACAGCAAAATCCACTGACCTAGGACATGGTATTTATCCACATTCTAGAGTTTGAAAACGGTTAGTTAGTGTTGATAATGTTGGAGTATTTAGACAATCGATTTATAGTGGTCGATCAATTGATATTCACCTATTTAGCATTCAATTTGGCGTATTACACCCCTAATTAACAGCAGGGCAGCTTGTGGCGAGCTGAATGTAAGTAGCGATACTACGATATCGAAGGTCTAAAATGTTTTTTTTTATACTACTTGGGTGGCAAACAAGCATACGGACTCTTACAATACCAGAGGTATCACTTGCGTGCTGCTGACCTGTTTTTTTACACCAGGACTTAAAGCTTGAATAACCCTGTGATAGGAATACGTTTCTTTCAAAACGCATCCCTAAATGAGCGCTGGAGACCTGTACTCACACACAGGAACACAACTACACCACTGTGTGTAGTTATTTGGCTGTGGTCTTCTGTAAGGTGGCGGTCCTTCTCCAGACGGGCTTGCTCGCTAGTATGGTGCCCTACCTCTCTTAAAACAGAGCCCCCACATAAATCGCAAGGTTGGCAACTCGCAAGCAATGCCTCTGGACCAATTCAAGCGTCCATAATTAACGGTATTTTTGCTGACCATATAAATATTATATTAGCCTACTAGATCTTGTTAAAAGGCTAGTTTTAATAATTCTAATGCTTTCAACTCAATTTTTTTAGGCGCTAAAGCTAAAACCATAACTGTATATCAATAACATAAAAAAAAATACATATCTTATAAATACTAAGACTAAACACGCCGCTAAGTCATATTAAATCTTATAGATATTAGCATAAGATAAATATTAGTAAATATATGTATTGTCTTACACCCTTTTTCTATTCAGGGTGTGATTTCGATCAATCACAGACAAAATACCGTAAGGTACTATGACCGTATTGACAACATACTTAATTACTCTTGACAAGAACATTTTACAGGTGATAAGATATTATTTCGTATGGCACGTAATGCCGGACTAGTGTGGGATGCCTGATAGCCTGTTCAATGAAGGCCATCTATAGCTTTAGTAATCTTTCTATAACATATGTATAAGTAGAAACTAGCTTTTACGTCCACGCGTACAACCCTAGGGGTACAGTGAGTTTCCGGCATAAAAACCGTTGTTCTTGTTGTTTCAGACTATAATATTTTTTGTGCCAAATTTTATCCAAAACTGTTCATCCGTTTTGGTGTGATTAAGTAACAATCCATCCATCCATCCAGCCAAACTTCCGCATTTATAATATTAAGTAAGATTATTAATCTTAATCTTTAAAGAGGTGGCACAATGCAAACGAAGAACCAAAACTTTTACGTTACATCGTTTTTTATATGTATGGTTTCAGAGGAATTTGCTCCCACGTACGATTAGGCTGTGGAATGAGCTCCCTGCCGAGCTTTTCCCGAGAGTCTAAAGCATGGGGTTCTTTAAGAAAGGATTTATAAGGTTTTTAAAGGGTCAGCAACGCGCGAATGATACCGCCAATGTTGCAAGCGTCCATAGGCTACGGTAACTGCTTACCACCAAGCAAACCATATGCTTGTTTGCCACCTTGGTAATATAAAAAAGAAAAATAATATAAGCTACTCCTTACAGCCAGTTGTAAGGCAAGGTGAATCATTGAACTTAGGTCTTATTAGTTTACTATGGGAAAACACGTGGCCTGCCATCATTTTGAATTCGAAATATTATACGGCTTCTATCCTAAAACTGAAATAAATTAAAAACCTGTTCATTGATTAAATTAGTTCAAATATTTCAATAATATTACTGCTACTGTAGATAAGCGCGTATGAATAAAAACGTTCCAATGCATTCATTATTGCGTGTTCAGTGTTCCGTATTAATATGCGTAGAATCACACACTTGCCTAGTAACAGAACGAAGATTGGAACTGTGCCCGGTATACGGCAACCTTAGCACATGAGTAAAGAATACGTTCTTTAGTTCTTTTCTTCGCAATAGACTTGCCCTATATAAGACATCTGACCAAACGTAGCCTTCAAAACGTGGTTTTCATATATATGTACTTCTGCATATTCTTCGTAGAATAAATTCTACGGTGACAAACTAGCGGGTTTGACGCATTTGGTGCACTTCTCAACTTGTACACCATGCTCAAATGATTAACTTAGCAACTGGTGCACTTCTCAATTGATGCTCTTCGCAAAAGAAGCACTTTTTAAGATGAGTGGAGATATGGAAAAATTGACTAAAAAATAAAAAATCTTTGGTTCTGCGTAGGTAATTTTCTTAAAAATACAATCAACAAATACCTTTCAAGTAGGTAGTAACCAAAAATTCTTTCATTTTTAGACATCTTTTCCATATCTCCACTCATCTTAAAAAGTGCTCCTTTTGCGAAGTGCACCAATTGAGAAGTGCATCTGTTGCGAAGTGTACCATTACCATATGAGAAGTGCACCGGTTGCTAAGTTTACCATGGTTTGAGCATGGTGTACAAGTTGAGAAGTGCACCAAATGCGTCAAACCCAAACTAGCGTAGGTAACCTACGTCCCGCCTGATGGCATATAGACGCTTGCAATACTTTATCTTGTAAGGCGGTGTCCTATATGAGCGACGAACGTGACGCGATGCAATGCGACGCGAAGCTAAATCGCGTCTCGACGCAGACGACCACATATTATGACGCAAACTGGGCAGCCGTTGTTTTGATCGCGTTCGTCGCGTTTGCAGCGTCGCATTCGTCGCTCACGTAGGACACCGGGTAAGACCAGAATATTTTTATGGGTACCCCGGAAATAAATAAAACATTGTTTAAAAATCAGGTTTCCTTAAATAAGCATTGTAAACTTATACTTACGCTTAAAAACACAACTAACACAGTCTTCTGAAGGGTGCTACCTCAGTCAAGCTGGTCCTACCTCTTCGATACGTTTATTTAATTACACTAGGTACTCAAAAGATTTTTTTAGTTTTACGTGACCTACTAATTAAAAAATCGATGATTCTGAGCCTTTATCAATTACACGGTTCGCTATTATCTTAAGTAAAAAAACATAATAAATTAAGTAAGTAGGTACCTATAACTACGCAATTGTTCCATGTCTCCAGCGGCTGGCATTGTCAATATATTTATCTGGATTTTTTTAACTGTGTAGCCGTCAATGACAAAATATTGCCATGCTGGCTGCATTGGGACCAAATTTCAATGATAATTATAATTATTTTGATTGATAGGTATGTACAGTACCTAATGTGAATAAAAACCATTTTTATTTTAAATAGGGATATGGATACTTAAATAGCGCAGACAACATGAAAATCCAGACCGTATTGACAGGAACAGGCATCTACGAGGAGGTAGGAAGGTAAGCGGACGGAAGAATTCAATCATGCCAACCTAAAGTCAAAAATCACATGCAGTTATAAAAATAGTGTTCTATGCGGGTTAACCACTAACATCCACCGACAGACACAGACACCTGTGTCAATTAAATTATTATTTATAGTAGTGACTCGCCCTGTCTACGCCTGGTTTAAACAATTTTTTACCCGTATAGAGATTGAATTTTCAAAAATCCATTTTAGCGGATGCTTACGTTATAATCCAAAATTTTGCTAGCAGCAAAGGACACACGATTTTATATAGATAAAATGTTGTACATTTTATTTTTATTATTAAATTTATAAGCTCACAAAGTTTTTTTTTAATTAACACAAGAACAAGTTTATAGCCATTTACCTTGATTTTAACCATAAAATGATCACGCGGAATAGAAGCCACCCTAAATTAGGACTATTACAAGTATAACCAAAACAACATAACTGTCTGCCTACTTATTAAGTTTTGGGGAAAACGCCTCTTATTGTGAGATAGCTCAGGTTCCTCTTTCCCGTCGCTTAAATCGTGAAGTTACGTCGTTCTTTCGTAATCATGTTAGATGTAACATTTCCATCATAAGGAGTTCGTTCCTCGATGTCCTAGTGGTAGGTGCACGGAACTTTGCCATATTAAGGTTGAACTTGAAAGTTTGAAAGAATAGCGTGGAGATATAAAACTTTACTGGTAAAATAATTATTTTATTCGGTTCGGTGATTTTTGAGTTTTGTTACTTTCCTACTGTATAAATGCGAAAGTTTAGATGGATGTTTGATACTGCTGAATGGATCTAAGATCATAATGATATTTTATAATCAGTTTGTTGTATACGTTTTTCTTTACAGTATACGGAACACTAATTTAAATCGATAAATCCACAACAAATAGTTCTTTGTCCTATCACTAATTACACATTACTTTATATACTTACTCGTAAATACAAGTTTATTAACGATTTTTTGATATCGATAATAATATTGTCGATCAAATTCATTCAGCTTCTTGTTTTTGATTTACCGACTTATCAATCAATCACTTTAATATTATACTGTTTTTTTAACGTAAATACCTTAAAATGGCCTGGTGCTCTAGTGGTTACTTACTCTGACTGCAAAACTAGAGGATATGGGTATCCCACCCAGAAAATCGTTGTGTGTTATACACAATTATTTCTTCTGTGTCTGGGTATAATTTATCTATACCTATATATTACGTATGTTTGTTTGTTTGGTTGAACGCGCTTATCTCAGAAAGTACTGGTTCATTAGAAAAAATCTTTTTTTGTTGTATAGTGTATTTATCCAGGAAGGCTATAGGCCATATACCATCACGCTATGATTAATGGGAGCGGAGCAGTGCAAAAACGGGGGGAAATATTCCAAATGACCACGCGGACGAAGTTGCGGGCGACCCGTAGTTTTTATGATAAAAATATAAAGACCCCTGCAAAAACTTAATAACTGTCCACTGTCCACCTGAAGCTGGGACACCTACCTTTTCTACTAACCTAACTAGATACAATATTTTTTTAAGTCAATATTATTGATAGATACTTATGTACATTTTATTTATTTATTTATTTAATGCATCTGCTCACTACACTTACAGTTTCCCAACACGTGAAGTGAGCCATTAAGAAATTATAAATTAGTGGTAACATAAAAAATGTATACATATTTTTAAAAACATGGCCAATTTAGTATAAAATATATCAATATCTGTATACTGAGCAATCAGGGAGTTGAGCAGAGTTATTGCTCGACTAGTTGGTGCGTACTGCGCGGTACACGTTCGTACCTGCGGTGCGGCAAGTAGGCGGCGCGAGCGCAGCCGAGTATATTGGTCCGGTGCAGATAACGAACACCGCGACAACGTATTCGCGTTATCTATTTTATTATTAAATAATAAATAATAATGCATAATAAGAGCACACTTACGCCGTAATGCAAGTGTATCGAGACCCACCATGCCAGATACGAAGAGAGACGGATATAAGTAAGGATAGTAACCATAAAGCCTTTTATACAAAAACCTTGCAAACCTTCGCTGGACACGTTCAATCATCATGTTGTACCTGTTCTCATGCGGATCCCAGATTATGGAGTTGAACTCCAGAATACTGCGCACAAAAGAAAAGTACAGCATAATGATTGCGCACCTGCTTTGAAACGGAGCTGACTGTCTTATCACAAAGCCTAGTGATTTCATGCTTTGTTTACAGATGTTTGTGATGTGCGTATTAAAAGTCAGGCCCGAATCCAGAGTTACTCCTAGATCGCGTATTTGGGCAACTCGCTCTATTTGATCACTACATATTTTATAGTTGTAGGTGTATGGAGAGCGTGATCGAGTAAAAGTTATAGCTTTACATTTAGATGTATTAAACTCTAATCGGTTGCGCTCACCCCACGCCACTACATTGTTAATGTCTTGCTGGAGAGCTTCACAGTCATCTGTGCTACCGATGCATTAAAATTTATCCTCTACCATCCAGGATAAATATGTACATAAAATAATATAAATATATAATAAATATAACTCAGGATAAATATCTGTACTCTGTACCTATTAGGATAAAAATTCCAAAATTAAATATTTCATATGGTAATATTAGTATACTTTATAAAGGCTAAACGATAAAAGATATCATAATATTAAATGCTAAAATAAAATGTGTCCGCGTGTATAAGCCACGTGCTTAAATCCATGTAAGTATTTAGAGGCCATCGATAAAACAGAAGAAAAACCTTTATAGATATATAGTGAAAATGAAAATGATTTATTCTCCATAAGAGAGCAAAGTTTCATACCTACTTACATTGATAGGTACTCGTTAATTAAGAACTAAGTACAACATTAATTTTAAAAAAATACAATAATATAGTCTATTTTACATATTCGTAATCGTATTTAAGAGAGGTAGGGCACCATACTAGCGAGCAAGCCCGACTGGGGAAGGACCTCCACCTTACAGAAGACCACAGCCAAATGACTACACACAGCGGTGTAGTTGTGTTCCTGTGTGTGAGTACAGGTCTCCAGCGCTCATTTAGGAATGCGTTTTGAAAGATACGTATTCCTATCCCAGGGTTACTTCCATCTTAAAGCCCTGGTGTAAAAAAATGGGTTGGCAACACGCAAGTGATACCTCTGGTAATGCAAGCGTCTATAGGCTACGGATACTGCTTAACATCAGGTGGGCCGTATGCTTGTTTGCCACCCAAGTAGTATAAAAAAAAAAAAAAAAATTAATATACGTAAAATATTGAACGTTACACCTACACGGTGTAACGTTCAATATTTTACAAAAAAGATGAAAGGAAATGATGAAGTCAATCTAATAACCAATTGTCAAATTGAATGATCAACAGAGTATTCAAACTATAGGTTTTAATTTAATCGTCTTGTATTTTTATTGATATTTAACCTTAAATGTCAAACGTCACAGTATCCACCCATGCGTTGACAGAGATGATATGTTTTTTTTTTCATTTATTTCACATGTTCTTCTTCTTCTCGTTTGGTTAGTGGCCAACCTGGTGACAGAGTTATTTAGATCGCCCATATCAAAAGTGGCCTCTGTCGTGATCTAACGTAGCGACTGATAACAGTCGGGACCGACTTTTAACGTGCCCTCCGTAGCACGGAGACGCTCAGATAAAATACCACTATGCGGTCACCCATCTATAGGTTTACCGCGCCCTTGGTAGCTTAAACCGCTGATCGTTTACCGAACAGCGAGTAGTCACATATTATAATATATAATAGTTACAGAAAATGGTATTATAGCTTTACGAAAACTACAGAGGTTTGTAATGAATGCCACTTTAAACAAACTGCGACATCAATATATTTTGTAATCTATTATATTACATTTAATAATATAATTTACATAAAGTTACATTAATTGTTATCAAATGTAATAATAATATTATTGTTTAAGAAGTACCTAGTATTTAAGTTTTATTTTTATATTGGACTTCTTAATGTTATTTTGCAATGTGAAATAGCCTAAAGTATAAAACAAAGTCCCTCCAGCTGTCTATACGCTTAGATCTTTTAAACTACGCAACGGATTTTAATGCAATTTTCAACCATAGATAGAGTGATTCAAGAGGAAAGTTTATATGTAAAATGCACGCATGTTATAATATATTTACCTAGTATAAAACAAAGTCGCTCCCTTTGTGTACGCCTAGATATGCTAAACCACGCAATGGACTTTTGATGTGGTTTTCAATATAATATGGAGAATTTGTTTCGGAAGGTTTATATGTATAATAGTCTGTCTGATTGTACTTCAGAAGTAAAAGCTTCAGAAACTTGTAAACAAACACAGTAATCTGTAAATATTATGTATCAGAGTGTGACGGTCATGCGAGTTCAATGTTTTTTCCTCATCTCAAAAGAGCACGTGAAAACTTTTAGGCACGTTGCCCAAAGGAATTTTTTATTTCAAAATATGTACTAGCTTTTTAATAGAGTTATATTTTCAAAGTTACAAACTTTTCGTTAGGCAACACGCGAAGAATGCATTAAGCCGGAGCTGAAGGACCATTCGCTACAGTAACTGCTTAACGAGGTCCCAGGTTCGATTCCCAGGTCAGGCCAAAAATATATTTATGTAGGTATTTATATTATATTTTACTGAAGCAATATCGTCCTATAAGATCAAATTTGCTAGATTAAAGTCTTAAGAGTGGTTATGCACCCACTATAAAATCGCCTAATAGATAAGCTGATAGGAGCAGGTGGAAACAAACCGTAAACGGTATCAGATTACTAAACTAAGGTGTTACCTGAAGCGTGAACAGTTGGGAAACCAATAAAAATAAGTTAATCTCGTCTAATATTTACCTAAATTCTCTACTTACTCTACATTCACATGACTGGTTTGTTGGTCTGGCGCAGTTTTTCTCAAAGTGGGCGATAACGCCTCCCTGTAGACGCTAGTGCTCGAGGAGGAGGAGGGTGGTAAAGGGCCCAGAAAAAATAATTAAAAAAAAACCAAAAGTAAAAGACAATCACTGAAACTTTAAGAGAGAAGGTAGCTAGTGCCTTGCGGTTCCATGTCTCATCTAGATGATTTCCCTCAGATTTAGGGGCGCTGAAGATTAATAGATTTTCATAGTGGGTGGCAAAGCAAATGAAATAAGTTTGAGAACCTCTGGTCTAGCGGTTTGTGACCCTAACTGCTAAGCCGGGTTTAATTTCCACCTGGGACAAATCTTTGTATATTGATGATAAGGTGATCACTTTGTATTCCAGTAAAGACAAATAAGCATACGGCCAACCTGATGCGTAGCCTATATAGTGCTATAGATACGTACCTACCTACTTGTAATATCAGGGGCATCAGTCGTATTGCCAACCTGGCAAAATAACGTTGTTTTAAAAATATAAGTATGTAGTTTCCCGTGACCGGTCACATTAGGAAACTAGACATAATAATAAAACCATTGTTTTCTGGACGTGGGGGTGCTACGCCCTCTCTCAAAAAATGATGAAAGAGGTGTAAATGAAACCATTTTTTGTTGGCATTTATAGACAAATGACTGCTTAAAAATACAGTATTAATCTATAAGATGTTTCATAATATGATTTTCTCATAAATTATATTGAAATTTCAAATAGTTTGTAAAAAATCATCGAATCAGCATGAGATGTAACCACTTTATGACTTCAATTTTTATGAAATAATACGAAAAATAAAACAATATTTGAAGAAAACATGCACATATAATTTGGAAATGTTATATTTAGAATACGTTAAAATATTAATTTATTAAAAATTTATAAGACGTCCATTCAAAGAGTGCATCTGTTTGCATCCCCGCGCTCGCCTAGAGAATTAGGTCGTGTTTGCTTCGCCCAAATGCTCAAGGTCGCTGGCGATATCCCAAGCCTTAAACTGCACTGGAGACCTATATACATACTCACGCACAGCAACAAAGCTTTGCTATAGTTTTCTATTATGTTAAGGCCACTCCCTATTCGTTTCTTTCTGCTTGCCTTTTTTATCTATAACTATAGTTATAAAAATACTTAGGCAGGTTATGATCAGACATCATTGACTGTTGACATTTAATTTAGATCCTTATCAATGATACACGTTATTGGTGTTATCAGATCCATAATCACTTATATCTTTTAGATAACCATTAAATGCAACTTGTTTTTTGTTTTACAAATATGTCTGCACAATTTAAAACAGCGGAGACAGCCAGCTCTTATATTTATGAGGATTATTCAATTTAAACACTTAGTAGGTAAATTAAATTTATAACTAAATATTAAATTATAATAATATACTCTATCGCCTGTACAATGGGCTGTGTTTTGAGGAATTGTTCGAGGTGATGTCCACGACCACATTCTATTAACGCACCTCTCGCCACCGACACCGACAGGGAGTTCATCCTCACATCGCTGCACCTCAAACATGCTGTACCGTAAGATTCCAGAGGAATTTCTTACCACGTACCTACGATTAGGATGTGGAATGAGCTCCCTACCGATTTCTTCCCAAAAAACCAGACCAATGATGCATGGGGTTCTTCAAGAAAGGAGTTTTAGGGTTTCTAAAGGGTCGGCAACGCATGAGTTACACCCCTGGTATTGCAAACGTCCATAGGCTACGGTAACTGCTTACCATCAGGCGGGCCGTATGCTTATTTGCCACCTTGGTAGTATAAAAAATATATATACATAGAAGATTGAGTGTCCCGTAATGACAAGCATCGGTGACGCAGCCCCGCCGTGATGTCACTGTGTGCGTGCCGCGTAATCACTGTGTGCTTGCAAATACCAGAGGTATCATCTGCGTGTTTCTGACCCAAAAGTTGAACACCAGCCTGGCCAGTTAAAGCTTTTACCAGATGACTTTACATGATGCTGATGATTAATGGAGTATCCCTGGGATAGAAAAATGTTTCTTTCAAAACGCATCCCTAAATGAACCCTGGAAACTCTACTCATTGTAGGTACTTAGACAGGTCTCTTTTGTTATGCAATGAGGGGTCTGACACAAACCATTGCCTTAAAAAGCACAGCGTAATCCTGTCCTGGGCCTAATCAGCTTATTTTTCCGTCGGACTTTTGATAGTGAAGGAAAAAAGAATGTATCTGTGTCTCCGCACACATTCGTGCACCATAAATAGCCTTCTAATAAAAGGCACGAGCTAAGCACTCTAATTGTCTGCAGAAAACGTTTTCATGGAAATCTGTCAAACAAGTAGGTAGTTGTTCGTGTTCGGAAGTGTCCAATTAACCTAGCATTTAGTTGAAGAATCAAACTAATACTTTCGTGCAACCTAGATTGCTAATAGATAGATCTACTTAATCTTTCGTGTAGAAGTTAATTTTATAAAAAAACAGAGTGTTGTGCGCGAATATAATAATAATTGCTATAAGAAAAAGATTATTTAAACTGTGTCACGATACTTTAACTTGACACTGACAGCAATAAAATGCATACCTAGGCATTTTTCCATTCATCACGAGTTAACTAACTAAAAACGTGCTGATTTTAAATGAACTTCGAATCGTTAATCTACCTTTTTTGTGGGACGGTTAAATCGGGCCCTCCGGCCTAGAGAACCATCTCTAGGCCGGAGTAGCATCTCCGGCACAGGGGGGTTTTAGTCGGCTGCCTACCAAGGCAGCCGACTAAAACCCCCCTGTGCC
The DNA here is from genome assembly GCA_947095525.1 of Trisateles emortualis. Taxonomy (NCBI): domain Eukaryota; kingdom Metazoa; phylum Arthropoda; class Insecta; order Lepidoptera; family Erebidae; genus Trisateles; species Trisateles emortualis. The sequence continues at coordinate 6,058,961 of OX352736.1, read as the reverse complement.
GGAACCGCATACCGGAAATTCATGCTAGATGAAAAACCTATAAACCCTCGGGACAACCAGGAATTTCAAGTTCTTCGTGTTCGAATAAAGAGATTGCAACTCAGTGTTATGATCATCTATTTTTAAACCCTGACAAATACTATGCATATCTTGCTCGCGTAAACATAATCCTATTAGTCATGATTAGGTACATCTTATCAGGAAAGATATTATAATGGCAACCCATATATTATGTCCCACTGCTGGGCATGGGTCTCCTCTCTTCTATCAAGAGAGAGAGGGTTTTAGGCCTTAATTCACACACGCTGGCCTAATGCGAGTTGGTGAATCTGACATGTCTTTAGAATTTCTTCTAAGACATGTGGGTTTCCTCACGATGTTTTCCTTCACCGTTAGCAGATGGCGAATCATTTGATTCGTACATATATATGCTGAATAACTCTGTAGATCATTGACGCGTACAGACGTGCTCATTAGCAATATTTAATTAATACAATAATTTATTATAGTGACCTAGTTTAGTATATTACCTCATAATGCAATTTTATTTTCTGCTTAGTATCAAGTGTATATTTATATAAACAATGAACAATTAATACATAGTGTATAAGAATAATATTCAAGAAGAAAATGGCAACCAGTCCCCGTAACCCGATTGGTTTAGCGCATCCCTCGCCGTCGCCGTCACAACCAGCCCTCAAGTCAAACGATGAATTAGAAGTTGTGTCCACACCTGAGATCCAGAGATGGATGTCGACGATTGAGCAATGTTTAAATGACGTCTGCTCAACTGCTGCTGATGGGAAGCTCAACACAGAGCAAAAATTGAAAATCTCAAACTTGTGCCGCAAGATTGGACATGGGACCTCGCAAATGGCTGTCTTATACCAGTCGTTGAAGCAGAGAGCCCTGCAAGCGTCCAATACGATTGAAGTCCTAAAAGAAAATTGCAACCTCACTGAAAATATATCAGGGCTTAAACAGACCATTGAGGCTTCTTGCACTGTGGGCAATTCTTCGTTTGCAGATGCGGTTAAGAAGGGATCAAATAGTCTTGTACGACGCAATAACCTAAGTTCTGTGGCCATTTATCCCAAAGACAAATTACAAACCAGTGACGATACCAAGAACCTTGTCCAAAAAATCATTCACCCAGAAAAAATTAAGCTGCAAGTACGTGGAGTGCGTAAAACGAAGAATGGCGGCGTAATCATCAGTACTGAGACTAAACAGGACGCTGAAAAGCTAAAACAAGCAGTCCAGCACTCTACCACCGGTCTTACCGCTGATGAGCCTCTCAAGCGCAAACCTCGCATTGTTGTTATTGGGATACCTGCTTCTCTTGCAGAAAACGATGTATTTCATTGTATTTTCGAGCAGAATGTGACCGAGAAGATTCCATCGCTGTCCTTCGAGTCCTTTTTAACATCTTGTAAACTGAGCCATAAATCTGGTAAAAAGGATGCCCCGAGCTGTAACTACATTATTGAAGTTACAGCTAATATACGCAAGGCCCTCATCGCGCAAGGTCGTCTCTTTATAAATTGGACATCCTGCCCAGTTAAAGATTTTACTCTTGTAACTAGATGTTACAAATGCCATCAGTATAGACACGCAGCCAAATCTTGTAGAGACGCCATCCCTACTTGTGGACTTTGTGGTGTAGCTGGACACTCGATGCTGGACTGCACTAAAAGAGATGAGTCGCCGAAATGTGCAACGTGCTCACGTTTCAAAAAACCGAGTGACCACAAAACAGGAGATTCTGAGTGTCCAGCTAGAAAAATAGCCGAATATCGATATATTAACTCTATTGATTATGACGGCGCCTAGAGTGTCCTTCATTTGAATTAGGAGTTAATATTATAATCCTTTGCAAAATAAATTTATATTTTTTTAACTGGGTGACATTGTTTGGAATGTACATTACATATTATGCTCAAGTCGAGACTTCCGCATTTCAAGTGTATATGCAAACACACCAATATGTTACCAATGTGATGTTCTAATTACACCAATATAAAATAAACATGACTGTGCAGTCTCAAAAGTGATTATTTCAATATATATTATTGTTTTAAATTTAAATTTTAAATGTTTGACCAATTTACAAAACTGCTGACTCTATTTTTGTGTAGTATGTAATTAGAGAATACGGAAATATAATTGTATTATGTAGTCATTATAAGCATAACATTAAGTTATTACTATAAGTAAATAAAATATATTTTGTTCTGTTTAAATACTTAGCATATTAAATATTTTATCTTTTTTTTGCACCTATTTTACTATTTTAAATGCACATACCGCCTGTGATACAAGTTTTACTTAGTACAGGCAATATAATTTGTAGAGCACATTTGTTATTTTGTAAGACTTATATGTATAAATTTGTACCTATTTCGATAAATAAATTATTATTATTATATTATTATTATTATTATAAACTCCACAAAGTGAAATTCACATTTGTACTGCCCGGGATCGAACTCGCACCTCTTGCGTGCAAGTCGGTTACTTTCCCACTCGGCCATCACCGCTTTTTTTAGGAAAGATATTAAAACACATAAACTCTGTCAGAGATGTGGGAGTGATCTTTGATGCTAAACTATTGGGTTTGAATGCCACCTTGATGCAATAGTTTTAAAAGCAACTAGCCAGGGACCATTGTCCGTCTCGCTCGCCCTTTCAAAAAACAGCCCACATATAAATTATTAAATAACTCGTACGTTAGCGTTTGTAGTACCTATCCTTGAAATTGCAAGTGTTGTCTGGAGTTCTTTTTTTGCAGTGCACATAAGTTGTAACGAAGACATTGGACTACCGAACCGCGGTCACATCTTCTTGGACTACGCAACTGCTTCCGAAAGGTACAGTTTTTTGTTTAGAAAAATAACGTGGTTACTAAGATAAGTCTATTTATAAAATTATTAACGGCTACATTGACTCTGCACCCTTACTTGAACTAATCAATTTTCGCGTCCCTAGAATCGCTTCACGTTTAAAATCTACTTTTGACATTACCTACGCTAGACATAGTTTTATAATCACATCACCATAGTCGAGCAGGGGAAAAATCAATGTCTGCACAAGCATCGTTTTAGTCTTACATGGGAGAAAGTTCTTTAGCCGATAAAGAGTTTACCCCTTCTACGAGACCTCGCAGAAGGATGCCACCGTCATCCAAAATGAATATATTTTATATAGTTAAATCTGTCTCTGAATTTAATCTGACTCATTCTAACATTATATAACCGTATATTAATTTGAATAACAAATAAAAAAGCACAAATTCATTCCACGTGTTGAAATGTGGTCAGTCCACTAATTTAAGAAAAAAAGATAACAAACTGAACACGTGGTTTCGATTGATATCATATATACCTACTAAGTTTTATACGTCTGCTTTTCTTAGTGCTTTGCAGCATATGTATAATTTTAAGTGTAGGTTGTAAGCGAAACTGGACCGCTTAGCGTGCGTGGGTGTATGAGGAGTGTACTACAACAGCAGGGTTGTCGTTTTACATACCAAAACATATTAAAAACCAATAACAGAATAGGTAAACCAAGGTGGCTAACAAGCATACGGCCTGCCTGATGGTAAGCAGTTCCGTAGACAATGCCTGTTGCATCAATCGTGTGTTGCCGACTTATATAAATGTATTATGGCAAAACATTTATTTTAAAACGCACCTGTATTTTTGTTTCAATGTAAATTTTATTTAGTGGAAATTATACGTTTAATATATAATAATATATAATCAAATGTTTTTTTTATACCTTTAAAAAATCTATAGATTATATGTAAGTAGGTTATTAACCCTTTGAATGCCAATGTCGGGTATAGCCGACCAATGAATTTAAGGTAAAAATATTTATTTTCGAAATTGGCGTAAGCAACTATTTTTTACTTGTCGTTATATGTGACAATTGTGTTATTAAGTATAAGGTAATTTAAATAAAACATCACGAAACGTCATCTACTATGAACTATATCACCAAGGTACCACGAATAAGTAATTAGTGCTTGCAAACTGAGGTTCGTTTATCTATTTAGAATGCATAGTATTATTTACTTTTACCTTTTAAAATTTTAAGATGAATGTTGACTGACACAGGCTGATTAATCAAAAAAGATGATTATATGGGTTTCTATTATAATTAAGGTGATTAACTTAGTAGGTATCATTATTCTAAGTTTAAAATAAAACAATGTATCACGGTAACCACCTTTCACTTTAATCCTTCGTCTTTTCTCATTGTTTAATATAAAATGTTTTGCTATATATTTTAAATATAATGATTAATAAAATAGATTAAGTGTATAACATATAGGCTAAGTCTCGCACCATTCATAAAAGTAAAGGTGTCTGTTCACTACAACGTAACTTTCTACATGAAAATTGGTTGGTCTTTTAATACCGCCATCCTACTTGCAACTACACTATCATTATCATTGCGAAATATCTATTTAGTCTATCTATAGGTATAATGAACAGTCACCTTTATAACACATTTACTTAAATTAAAACAAAGCTAGCCAACAACAATATGACTTATTACGAAAAACTCAACAAAAATTATTTATTGTCATAAAATTATGTAGAACAATCGATAACAGACCATGTTTGTCATTTGCATTTAGTTTTATTGGTACCAAATTTAACACGTTTCTATTATACTTATGTAAATATTATGTACCTACTTAAATGCGGCAGCATTCTTATATAAAAGATATCATGTAGTTTTTTCACACGATACAAGTTTTTAGATTTATAATAATGTAGGTATTATGAAGATAATATAATTTTTACTTCATAAAATTATAGATGGATTGCATAATGTTACGCAATATTTTTTAGATCCTCTTCACACCGACAACGTATTGTTGCCAAATCATGCAATTAGGAAGCCGCAAAGGGCTTTGCAGCACCAGGGTAAAGACTGAATATAATTGTATCATTCGCTAACAAAGAGAGTAGTCTGAGTGAAGAGAATCTTAAAATTTGCGGCTCTTAAAAATTTCTTAAAACGCTTCAACAAAATTGTTCATGCACACAATGCTACTTAAACTATTATTATTTCATTTGTACTTTCACACGTTTTTATGCATTGAAAGTTTCTAGTTAAGTTTACATCCAACGCATATATAGTATGGAAAACCAAAAAGTGAATTCTATACAAATCAAATTGGCTAGATGTTGATTTTGCCGTGTTAATAACCTTTAGCTGCATGCTAGGGCTGTAAAAATAATATTGCCAGCCAAAACATGCACACAAAACTCCTAATTTCGATCTTGAATAAATTTATAGTGTGAGACTATAAGACGATCGTGCATTAACACTGATTAAATTAAATCATAATATATTAATTTTATAACAGGAAATATCATTACGCGAAATGTCAGTTAAGTCACACGGCCACGCACTACGTGCCGGCTTTATGTTAATGTTCAATATCATTAAAACGATATCTCAATCTATCTGTAAACGATAGATAATAGGTACATATAAAAATAGTAATGGAATTAGTGTAGTAAATCTATAAAAAAACAAACAGTATTTATGAAACTCGTAAGTGTCAGCGCAGATTGACTCAATAGTGGTAAAGATTGACAGAACACATAATAATAATATAATATCTTGAAACAACTCATACACGACCATCTGATTCCAATCTAAGCAACCTGTTCTATGATAACCAGTAAATTGGTAAACCTTATGTATTAGTAAATACATATAATACATATATTTTAACACCGAGACACAAATAATCGTGCTTAGAACACAAAAACTTGTCCTAAGTGGGAATTTAGTAACTTACGACCTCCGACTTACCAACCAGAATCACTAACAACTACACTACACCAATAGGTAAGTGTATTATATCTTTTGTATTCTTGCGCTAACACGGCGCTTTGCCGCTTAGTCATTTTGTTCGTCAAAATCAGTCGTATACGAAAATCGTTTTCCCGCTACTGCGTCAGAGAGCGCTAACCCTTATCAAGTTTTAAAGGATTCTTATTGTGACCAAACACAACCAAGTTTAAATAATACCAACAGATTGTTTTTAAATAAGAGTTCATCATTCAAATTCATTAGAGATATAACATGAGCCAGTTGTTTAAACACTAATAAAATAAAATAAAAAAGTGCTTGGTACTTAATTTAAAGTGGAACGAGCCTCTGAATGATGCATACTTGACATTTATATCGACAAAACATATATTAGATATCTCTGAAAAGCTTAATATGTTTCTGTGCAGTTAACATAATATAATTATAATACACTGAACGGTTAACTCTTTAAATGCCATTGTCGAGTATAGCCGAAAAAACATAATTTTACCACAATTTGAATAAAGTTTTTTTTTTCATGTGTCGACTACATCCGACCGTGGCTTTAAGAGGTTAAATAAGTACTTAAATAATTACATATATTTTGTTAAGTTTATTTCATAAACTTATGAACATTCATGATTACTTGTGGCCGGTTATAAAGGCGTCAATCGCGTGCATTCTGCGTGCAAGTGACGAAGCTTCGGCTACGTATTCAATACAACAAGTGCACGTGACTTTCCACCTTATGATATTTAACCGGCTACATTATTAACTGTACAATTGGCACATACGTTTCAAAAAAATATTTATTTGTATAATTTTTACAAAGTTTAGAACACAACTGAGACAATAAAAGCACTATTTTATGTACACACAGTCAATAAACAGTATAAGTACAGTGAAGCGCATTAACACTATGCAAATTTCACAAGGCACAATTTATGCTGTCCTTGTTTCTCTCGGTGAGTAAAGACAGAGACAGAACCTAAATTTGTCTTGTAAAATTTAAATAGTGTAAATAAGCCTTGTTAGTAGGCCTCCAATGATAGCAAGTAAACATATTTGGTCAATAAATCACACATTGCTGATTAAGTACGAATAAGTACATATTGGAAGACGAATACAATGAATGCTAACTTTAGGTTTGCATGATACAGTTATTTTAATAACCTAACCTCGTTATTCTGGTTGGGTAACGCTCGAAATACGAACAGCTACCAGAACAGGGACACTATGAGTGCTGTATGTACCGCTACGTGGCAAACAAATAAGGTAAGAGTAGATTTAGACGATTTTACCTCCAGACAAACCTCCTGACATCACTTTACCAGTCAGCTTGTGATCATGGCCGGTATAGGCTAGTCAAAATCTCAAGCATTCTTTAAGTAAATAATGCATGTTTAGGTATATACCTATTGTAAATCTTTAATGGACATTATGTGCCTAAACTATTACTTGTTACAGTTAATAATTATGTGAGACGTGTAGACGTCCGTTATCAAAATTACTTATTATGCAAACTGGTTTTATTTAAAAAAAAACTTGCTCCTATAAATTACTAGTAATAAAACGCAGTGAACACGTTTATTTATCAAGAGGTCAATTCAAACAATAGTTCACCTTAATACAGTTTAAAAAAACTTTAATTCGAAGTATGATTTGAATATATTAAAAAAATAACCAGTTTTTTGGCGATTCTTTTTTTTATTACAATAATTTGTCATCATTATTGACATTTATATCAAAATAAAGGGCATTTATAAAATTTAAATATACCATAACTTATAAAGACGATTGATTCAGCAGGGTTGTCACAATCGATGAAGAACTCATTTTTTTAGTGGTTAACCTTTTGAACGCTACTCAGTCGAGTATAGCCGACAAATGAAAAGGAATACTGCGAATCTTAATTTAAAATGTAAACTCTTGACGAGCTTGTATTATGATAGGCTCCTGCTTGACGATGGCTTACTCAAGAGAATTAATCTTGAAGGCCATCACTTTGGAACTTTAAAATACGTGGAATAACTAAATCAGTTACTTCATATAAATTTTAAGTAGAATAATATATATATTTTTAAGTTGATATTCATATTTTGATGTAATAGATTTAACTAAATAATAACTCCAATAGTTAAATGTAAATAAAACGTGATTTTAAAGAATTCTAACTAACCAATTTCACTGTCAGAAAAACAGAAAAAATAAAAAATATCAGTATTATTTAAATACATCGGTATTATACAAAAATATCGATATACTTATAATAAATAAAATAATCAAAAATGAAAATAATATTCGTGAACCGTATTCTTATAAACGTAAAATTACGATTACCGGTTTTTAATTTAATATAATGACGTTAAACTTATCCTAAAGAACGGCACAAGTGAGCAATTATCCGGTCATGTAATAAATTCATCGTAAAATAATTACGGTTGTCATAAGTACACAGAATTCTTCGTAAAAAGATACTAAGTACGTTATATGAGGTCATGATTATTAAATAAATATAAATAAAGAAAGTGCTCACTACTTACATTCGCTATCTCCAAACAGTATGTAGGGTTGACGCAAAAGAAAAACCAACGTATGATACGTTTTTTATACTATGGTTGCAAGCAAAGCATACGGCCTGTTGGTAAGCACCGTAATCTATATACGCTTGCAACACCAGGAGTAGCACTCGCACATTGCCAACACAAAAAAAGTAATATCAGAGGTTTGTGTTTAAAAATGCGTCCCTAAATACGCACTTCTGAGGCCTGTACGCTAACCACCTTTACCTGTAGTATAAAAGTATCCTGATTACGTCAGTTCTCTCTTACGACAAATTTCAGTAGTCTAAACATTTTCATGAGCTGCCATTCTTTAACAATCTATCTACTACTATGTTACATAAATTAGTACCGTCTAAAAATACACAATTACAAAACTTTCCGAAACTACAAACAGCCATCTAAAAATATTAATCGTTAATAAATCAATATCTAAAAGTTACATTCTATGTAACTATGAACTATTGTTACCTACACTTTCTAGATTCACTGGTACTAGTGAATAATTACCATTGTGATATTACTACTAGCGTTTAAAAAATAGCAATTGATTCTTCATACTAATTTTGCAACCGACTTAATCAGCTGACTAGAGTAGAGACTTAAGTTGGCCAATAATTTAGTCGATTAATGAAAATTAGACTTTGCAGTGGCTGTAATAGTACTACCTCAATGGTAAAAAACAAAGCTTTGACACATTAATGGAAGATTATCGATAATCATGTCTTTAGTATATTGTCAGTGGTCGTATCGTGTTCCATACCAAAATTACAGTCATGGATGCTATAAAATTATGTCGATCATTTTAGAGAGATTTTTCACATTATAATATCATTTTAAAGTCTACAATTTTAACAGTCTTAAGGCTTACATTGTGCAAGTTAGAAAGCATGCCATCTCTGTCATACTTACTGAGAATAAAAGAGATGATATGAACTTGCAATGTAATTGGCGCTCGAATAAAATTATGGTATGGAAAACTAGCGAGTTGGACTCACAATGTGACCAGTTTAAATATTGTTACTAATTTACCATACACCTATAAAAGCATAGTTACACAGATAAATAAGATTAAATAACGCCGCATAGTGTATTCTTCGAACATAGTGTGCTTGTTTTATTCGTTGGTTTCTTATGCTATTAGATTTTTGCGTTAAAAGGGTGGACACATAGCCAAATATAAGACGTTGGGATTAGTTATTCTGTGGCCACACCGCTGAGTACGGCGCTTTTAAAACTTATTTTTCTGTGTTTTGTTACAACGAGTGGCCTTACTCTAAGCTTTCTATCCTTATCACACGTATAGTATTTGTGTATTATTCGAGAGAGAAGGCAATATTGCTTCGCATTGAAATGGTTAGAGTATGGCCACAAGTATATTAAGCAACGCCAATATTGGCCTGTCATAGACACCGCTCTAGCAACGTACTACTAATATACTTAACATACCAATGCAATAGATCTATTCGGTTAGAATTCTGATATGACATTGATATTGTATAAATTTCTTGAATAAAACTTTTGATTTATTATTTTTCATGATATATAGCGGAATATATCTAATGCACTGGTCTAATATACAATAAGGTATAGCTAGATATATTTTGTCAAAATTGGGCAAAAATATTTGGCGTTTGGTTACAAATATTATTACGCTATTGTACTTTTAAAATATTATACAACAGCTGAACATGCCTACATTTATTAGGGAGGATATTCACTGAGAGCATTGTCGTGTAATGTTACAGCTTGGATTCGAGCATTACATCAATTAATACCGGTGTAACGAGAGGACCACCGAACACAGAACACGAAGTAATTTCATTACATATTATTACTATATATGTATATATATGTATGTTCAACGGTTTTAAACTGTGTAACATTTTTAAGGGCTCTCCTACCTTTTATTACCCGAAGTTTATTAAATTTTACAGTATTTAGTCTATTATAATAATATGTTTACAAATCGTAAGATTTTTACCGGTCAGCTGCCGGCAAAACAATACAAATAACCCACTTTTACTTCGACGCCCGAGGATTTTTCCAGTTGATCAGTTAATTACATAACAATGCTCTATAGTATATTTCATATAGCATGGGTAATGTGAAGATAAAAATTAAAGAAAATAATTGAAGATTAAATTAGAAACTGTCGATTAAATACTCTAGGCTCTTGATCATTCATCTTCGTCTTCAAATGTCTAACGTCATAGTACCCATGCTATGTGAAATATACTATAAGTGAATACCTACCTTTACCTTTAACACATTATAATGTATATACGCAAAACGTGTCGATTAGTTTTCCAAGGTGGTTATATTTGAACAACTTTCCTGCGTCGAGTGAATGCCAGCGCATATTCTATGCCCCATACTAGAACGCAGGACATTATAAGAGCGTTCTGTACGTGGATGCATGTTGCAAAGCTACCAGTTGCATCTCTTACGTAACCTGGAAAATAAAACAATTTCTATTATAATTTAAAGTACCTAATGATTGTTGCCGAAGTGTCTATTTTTTTTAATCTTTTACACAGTCGCTAGTTTAACCTTCACAGTTTGACACACTACGTTTTTGCATCTTTTCAGTCGCTATAGTACACGATACAGTTGCTAGCTGTTATCCATTCAAGAGGGATGGAGCTAGACATAGGCACGGTAAGTACTTACTTACCGTGCCTATGTCTATATATACGCTATGTCCAGCAGTGGACGGCGATATTCTGATGATTTGTTGATTCTGTGAATTGTAACTCATACCAAATCTTTAGTGATTATAAAGAGTGGCCAGAGTTTCTTGCCAATTTTTCTATTGGCTCTTGTCAGCGTACTGGTCGTAAACGATGACATAACTTACCAATAATGGGTCCAATGATTACAACAAAAACGCCTTTGCTGACCATGTGTAAGCCGAAGGCCGCGGGCAATTTCTCTAGCGGGCAATACTCGGATATTGTGAGTGTGAAGTTACTCAGACACATGCCTCGGAAGAACCCGCAGATAGACAACCAGATCATAAGAGGCACCCATTCTGTTTGTTCAGCTAACACTGTAAGTTTAATAAAAATAAAATTTAGACAGTCAGTTTGACGGGGTGTTATCCGCACTTGGCTGCTCAGATGGGCCTTTGTGCGTGAAATTCCTTGTTGCTACTTCATCCAACCCAAGTGATTCCAGGTCAAGGTGGCCACCGGCTTCCGGGAGAGAGCCTGGTTTTTTAAGAGTCTGTACCCTATGGTCTTCCACGCTTCTGCTATACAAGCGAGCAAGCCCGACTGGGAAAGGACCTTTAACTTATAGAAGGCCACAGCTAAATAACTAAACTGTGGTCTAGTTACGATCCTGTGCGTACGGTGGTCAGTACTCATGTAAGGGAAACTGATTTTAAAATAAGATTTTGGTGATCAGTGGCGAGGTAACCACTTTAATTATCGTGCAGTTTATTTAATAAGATTTCTAAACATACATACTTATTTACAAAAGTATTAATTCAATTAATAATCATAAACAAATTTCGATATGATTAATAGGTAAGTATTTTATAACGTTTTTATTTTTAAATAAATACTTAAGCATTGCTATGCATTTAGCTCAAATATAAAATATTTTAAGCAATACCCGAGAGCAAACCCAAGAAGCGAAGGTTCGAATCCTACTAAGGACTCGACTTTTCCTACATTGCTTTATATATTTAAATACTTTTATTTGTTAAGCTAAAACTGTCTATAAAAATAACTATATTAGTACTTACCAGATCTGGTAGCCGCTAAAAAGAACGACGATACGAAGAAAATCATTTTCTTCGAGATAGTTGTTCTGTCGAATATAGGCGGTAGTATCAACCGTACCAATATATCTGTAATGGCAGTCATTGATAGGCAAAACGCCGTGTCATTCAAATTGTAACCCAAACTATTAATAAAGAATGGTGTCAACATCCTAAATTGAAGTTCTCCACTCCAAAATAGCGAGAGACCAAGTAAAAGGTTCAAAAACGACCAGTCTTTAAGTAAATCCAAGTCCATTAGTGCTATAAACTTTCTAAAGAAGCCTTTTTTCTTTTCGACGGGTTCAATTTTTTTTATTGGCTTCATTTGTATGGCTTCGTCGTCTGCTGTCTGTAAAAAAAAAATATTTTGTTTGTTGACTCGTTTTTTATTCTTTTCTTTTTTAAACTTCTCCCGCACTAAGGGAACAAGCCCTGTGTCGCGGGGGACTTGCGCGATTTTAAGCATTACCGCATTAATACTTATCCAATTAATTACCTTTAATACATTTAATATAGATCAATATGGCTCTTTACAGCATGTAATTTAAATGAATATTTTCGAAGATATTACAGATTTAAAATTCAGGGACATACCGGTTGCGGCGGTACCAGCCGGAGGTAGATTTGAGCGTGGAGTATAAGTCCAAATTATATTTCGCTCTTTCAAGAGTAACCTCTAAAGAAAACATGTTTGTATTGTCTAATGTCAAAAAGCTGTGAACGTGGTATATAAAGACTTTCTGTAGTATATTTATTACCAGCATTGTACCCATGCGAAGTCCAGTATAAATATAAAACCGATTACATTGAAATATTTTTCAAAGAACCCCAGAACCACTATGTGTTCTGATACAAATTAGAGGCATGTTTAAAAAATTTCTTGAAATTTTATAAATCATATCTTTATATGATTTATAAAATTTCAAGAAATTTTTTAAACATGCCTCAAATTTGTATCAGAACACATAGTGGTTCTGGGGTTCTTTGAAAAATATTTCAATGTAATCGGTTTTATATTTATACTGGACTTCGCATGGGTACAATGCTGGTAATAAATATACTACAGAAAGTCTTTATAAAGCTTTTATAAAGATAAAAGCTATGTTAAAGTAATACTTACTACATCAAGGTACAACTGTAAATAACTGCCAGTGAAATCCATATTCGAAATATTTGAAATCACCGACACTTTCCTCTTTCTAGCCGCTTCACTCATACTGCCGCTAGATGTCACTCTCGGCATTGCGGCCACGGACGCGGCGGTTGTCAACCCTGGGTACAATCTACTTCTCTTCTCAAACTCTGGTAAAGGCTTGTCGCAAGTCTTAGCGCGAGGCAACCCTATCGTTCTTACAGAAGGATGGTTCATGTTACCATGGGAACGTTGTTTCGTTATTTTTGGCAGTGCATGTGTCACTAGGGGGTTTATTTCAAATTTGTCTTCATTTTCTTCGTCACTCTCCAATATACACTCCATTTCCTGGAAAAAGATAAAGATTTATATATATTAAAAACAACATACATGTCAGCCGCGGCTCCACCCGCGCGGTAAAAATAACCCTTTGACGATAAGATTCCCAAAATGTATACTACCACCAGCAAAGTTCCTTTTTACATGCATACGTATCATTATCATCAGATTAATTTTCTCGACTCAAACATACTCATTTCGCTTCCTTTTCATAATATAAGCCTAAATATCTTTTTACTTTTCATAAAAGATTGCCTATCGCAAGGAGGTTTTACAGATTCTAAAATGACGGACACTGTCCAACAATGTCCGGATGGACTTCTACGGCTTTATGTGGAGAGTTGGTGTTTTAGAAAGCTGTCACCCATCTAAGGACTGACCGTGGCAAGCTTGCTTAACCTCGCACTATCGTTCCGCGCAGTTATTACTCAGCTGCAAGGTTTTGTATAATACATAATGCATTACCTAAGCAAACACCCTTTATGAATCGAATCTTAACTGCATATTTAAACGCTTATATGAAACCTTATTATTTTAAGACTACAGTAGGTGTTTATAACAAGATTATAGAAATCAATGAAGCCTAGAAGTATCTACTTGCTATTCTTTGCCATATACGATACGGTATAACTGGACTTTTAGAAAGACATGAGCTCTTTGTCTTATTACTTTTTTCCTATTAGAGAAAGAATCTACATTTCCTATTGATCAAATAAAGTCATGGTCTTCCTTGACAAAACTATCTGATGTCCTTGACCTTGATACTTTTCCTTTTATAGGTCACGGGACGTAGGTCTTGCAAGGAAACGTAGTCATATTTACATATATCTCTACTAATAATATTATAAAACTGAAGAGTTTGTTTGGTTGAATGCGCTAATCTCAGAAAGTACTGGTTCGATTAGAAAAAATATTTTTTGTTGAATAGTGCATTTATCCAGGAAGGCTATGGGCGATATAACATCACGCTATGATCGATAGGAGCGGAGCAGTAGTGAGATATGTTGCAAAATCGGGGAAAATATTCCAAATTACCACGCGGGCGACCCCTAGTGTAGCTATAATGATAGAATGTCAGTGATTTTAGTCAAGATTAATATAGTTTTATAACAAATCCCTTTCCCGCCTATACCTCTCTTGATAGAGGAGAGGAAACCCGTGCACCTAGCAGTATGTCCTACTGCTGGATGCACGGGTTGCTATAGTTATCATAGTATGGCAAAATATAACATGACATATCATCACACGGTGTTTCACATGCACCTATCGATGACTATGTTGCTGACGCATGTAGTGAGCTTACCTTTACCGTCTGCATTTCGCAATCAACTGGCACATCAATAAGATGTCTTTTCACTGGCTGAAGTAAACAGGATCCGAGCACCGCATGGAAGGCCAACGCACCCAAAATGACGACAGTCCATCTGAAGCCATACTCTCCCAGTAATATCTTGACTAGCTGAGGCATCACCATCAGTCCGAAGCCTGTACCAGCCATGGAAAGACCCACAGCCTGACCTCTCTTCTTAGAGAAGTAATGATTTAAAGACACGAACGATGATGATGATGCGAGGCCCACTCCGAAACCTGGAAAGAAAACATAAGAGAAAATTTATATATTATAATAATAATAATATAATAAATAAAAACGTTCAATAATTATATTAATACGTGATAAAAAAAACTATTGCGCGCACGGAGAAGTGTGAAATTTGGCAAAGTTGAAGTTCATACGAAGGACTGCAGACAGCAATTAACCATAAACCCAAACGCTTACTCATAACAGCAAAAAATCAGAGATGAGGAGAGCCACAAATCGCTGGACGTTTAAGAAAAAAGATCGTGAACTGTTGAGTAATGGGACATTGGCAGTATCATCATAATAACTGTTTTTATTTGTATGTATATATATATTTATCATATATAATATATATTTACCAGTATATATGTATTATAAAATTGATTTGTTTTATATATAATATCGTTTATAAACTTCTTATTTATGTATATTTTGTTAATGCTGTTGTTACATAATATATTTTACTAGACTAATTTTTACATCTGCCTTGTAAATCTCTACATCACCTTAAGGTAGACTGGTAGAAAATGCCTAAGGCATTATGTCCACCTTTATACAGTAAGTGCAGAATTTTAAATAAATAAATAAACAAAAGAAAAAGAAAGTAACAAAAAGAAACATAACAAAAATATTGCATGTCATCATTAGTTTCAGTACTAAAAATGGGAAGAGACTGAGCCCCACGACACAGTGGGCCGTAGTGTGAGGCTCAGTGAACTGTAAGTAGCATCTAAGATATACTTTTAAGGCTAAGTGTTTTTTGTAATATTACTGTACAAGTGTTTTTTGAACGATAAAAAGATTAGTATTATTAGTTACGGTCGAATTTCGACCATCGCGATGACTCTGGTAATTATAAAATTTAATTAAACATTATGTAATATGATGCTTATTTATGTCTTGGTGAAATTCGCACTGCAAGATAGCAACCCTGCCGAGTCAATGCGTAGATGAATGAGCAATGTCTAAAAACGCAGCGAAACTTTTCCGTGCCTCGGAAATATGATCTCACTCCGGTCCTGTCGGATTGCCGTCTCAAGGTGAAGGAATAAAAGGGCACCTATATCTGCGCACATACTCGAGCAGATGGCTTATCTCCGTAACCGAAATAAGGTTAAGAGGACAGTATTATTACTGTATTAACGACGACTATGGGACCTAATACACTCGTAGCTAGTGAACTATGAGTACGATAGACTTCTGCCTATTCTCTATAAGACGTTACTACGATATGTTACTACGTAAATACTTGGACTGACCTGTTGGGGTTCGATTTCCACATGGGACAAATGTTTGTGACAAAGCACGATTGTTTGTTTTATGTCTGGGTGTCAATTATCTATAATATATTATTATGTATGTATATGGAAATTAGTAATATATATACCATAGTAAAAGCTATGCCTAGTTTGGGATCAGATGGCGGTGTGTGAAAAACAAAATCAAGCTTCTTTCGATATGGTACGCATAATGTTTAAAATGAGAGGTGTAAGGCCATACATCCATTATAGTAATCAAAAACGGGTTATCAGTATCACATTCATGTTTTTTTTTTTGTTAATTTAGATACAAATGTGCAATTTAATACAAAATAAACGTGAACTTCATTATCAATTTATACACACGGACGTACATATGTAATAACATTATCTAGATAAGTTTTAGTTACGAAAACAACCTGTTTGGAACATTTATAATTTAAAATACGTACATATCCTACTAATTTTATAAATGTGAAAGTTTGTAAGTATGGATGGGTAAGTATGGATGGATTGTTACTCTTTCACGTAAAAACTACTGAACGGATCTGGACGAAATTTGGCACAGAAATAGATTATGGTCTGGAATAACACATAGGCTACTTTTTACAGCGATAACTGACATCCACGCGGGCGGAGCCGCGGGCAACAGCTAGTATATAATAAACACTTAAAATTGGGTAGGATTTATGTTGTCTGTGACTCCCCTCTGTGGATGATGAATGTGATAAAAAGTATACATACTTAGGTACTTTATGTAACTCGTACCTATGTGTACTTTTTATCGCGATTCTTACATCGAACCAAAAGGAAAAAAAACCGCGGGGTAGGATCAATCGGACAAAGCAGTCAGAACACAAGGTCTTAGGCATATAAATGAGTGATAACTAGCTAATAAGTAGTTAAATTGCTTTTACAAATGCAAACAAATAGAAGTTATGTAATAAGCTATAAAAAGAATAAAAATGTATAAGGAGAACAAAACAATCGAGAACCTTTACCTCTATCGTTACAAATAATGTTTTGTGTTGGAGGGCACACGGACACTTACACAACCTTCCCTAGTAAGTACGGTACTTACATAACAAGGTTGGAAAAGGACAACCATTTTTTAGTGTTCCGTAGTAAACAAGGAACCGGTTCCTTGTGCTTGTGACTTATTTCAAGACTTTTACCAACATTCTTACCATTATCATCATGATAACATTAAAACGTACGTAACATTTAAGTAACTGTAAAATTCAATACACATACTAATTATTCTATATATACGTGAAGCACTCGCTGTTCAGTAAACGATCAGCGGGTTAAGCTACCAAGGGCGCGGTAACCCTATAGATGGGTGACCGCATAGTGGTATTTCATCTGAGAGTCTCCGTGCTTCGGCGGCCACGTTAAAAGTCGGTCCCGGCTGTTATCAGTCGTTAGATCACGACAGAGTCCTAAATATGGGCGATCTAAATAACTCCAGTAATAACCAGGTTGGCCATTAACCAAACAATAAGAAGAAGACTACGTGAAGATTTGGCACAGTAAGTACATACGGAGAAGGAGTACACAGAACAATTACGATCGAATTTCGACCACGGAGCGACATCTAGTATCTAAGTAATAAATTGACTGCACGTGTCGTCTAGGGGTTATCTCACAACCAAAACAGTGCCGAGTGTAATTTTTTTATACTACCAAGGATGCAAACAAGCGTACGGCGTCTGGTGGAATCCTACGCTATAGTCTCTCGGGAAAACCTCGGCTGGGAGCTCATTCCACAACCTAATAGTACGTGAGAGGAAATTTCTCTGAACCCGTACAAATATTGTGCGGTCCAAACAGTCCCGAGTGTACTTTTTGTCTTTTAATTAAATATTTGTAAGATCCCTCGCGATACGGGAATTGTTCTTTAGTACGGGAGCCGAATACAACAATTAAATAGACAAGAATATAATAAACAGATACATTTCATAATTACCGGACCAACTCATTGACATGAAATGGTAAACTGATAAGGCCGTTCACGCTAATAACAATTATGTATGTACATTAGTATTACATTGTAAGACAATCAAATTTAATTACGAAAGGGAATTTAATTCAATGAGTCATAATATTGTGACACACGATCAATGTACAATCGGCAGATTTATGTGCGATCGTTTATTTACTATTTAAACACAATATAATAGGTATACATGTATATGCAAAATTTAACATGGTCTAGCGATAAATAAAGTGAACTAATAAAATATTTTAGTTGAGTAATTTTGACAGATAAGGCCAAAATCGACAGATTAAAAATTTTAAGAGTCGAATGCCAATTTAGCCGATCGTTATTCTTTTATCTCAATGATATTTAAAGAAAAACAAGCTACCTTCATACTGTACGGTGCAGCGTTCAATTTTGTTGTCATATTTTTACGCGTACTTACTTATAGATTTCAAGTATGAATGATACAGAAAGATATAGGTAGTTATTGACCGAATGACAACAAGTGAGTCCCTTTTGTCGGCAATAATTTCCACGCGCTAGTGGGGATATCTACCTCTTCAGTACTGTAATATCATTGAGTTAACTAGTAATTGTGCCGATACTCGTTAATTGTCTGCCCTATCATTAATTGCTCATGTAAACGCAAAACTTCACACAAATATAAATAATAATTATTGTTAACAAAACAAATGTGCACCAATTACTTGATAACAACTAATAAATAATACTTGACATTATTTTCTATTGTAATTACACCTAGCTATTTCATTTGATAACTGTTACAAGAGAAACTAGACACTATTCAGTAGGGACCAACATGTATTATATCTCTATCTCTTTTGCTTTTTAAAGACGACTCCCGCACTAAGCTCTGTGTCGCGGGAGACTTAACATTTTTATAAATAGACAATTCACGGCCACAAAATAGAATACACCCAGAGTTGGAATAATCATGAATCACACAATTTATAATCCCTAGATCTAAAGGCTCAACTCACCGCGAATTGGACAATAGTAACACTAAGGTGGCTATAGCAAAACAATGTTGATTGTAGGGCTCTCCTACACAGGGACTGCCCGTTCGTATACTTGTTTAAACGGTTAATAAGCGCTTTAAAGTAGGGACCTTCCAACTACTCGTTGAAAGAGTTAATTAAAGGGTATTTTAAAGCGCTTAAAATACCTCTTCAATAATCCTTTCGATGAATACACATACATATAACGAGTACCGAACGGGCAGTCCCTGCTCCTAACACACGCTATCCATTACAGTATTAGGCTTTGCGCATTTAGTCTATGCCAGCCACCTTAATCATGTCATCCGTCCACCTTGCCTGCCCATATGCAGTCAACATTATTAATTCGATAGATAGATAGATAGATAACTCTTTATTGTACACCATAATTTAAAAGGGTAAAGTACAATGGGCGGCCTTATCGCTAAAAGCAATCTCTATACGACAAGACAGACCTAAACAACCTTTATATTGTGGTAGGTCTCTTATCGCAAAGGACGTCTAGGTCGGTGCGGTTAGCAACAAAAATATATCTACATACATAACGTCACGCCTAGACCTGTGATGGGGTAGACAGAGGTGTTTAACATGTCACCAACATTTCGATAGCTAAATATTTTAGATTCAATGCGCGAGCCTTATATAAAGACCTACCTTGAACAATTCCAGATTCCCGAGCTAATACCGTGCATTTATCTTCAGAAAAGCCATTTTGTGCCTGACTAGGAGATCTACCCGGGATTTTGTTGTGCACCTTACCATTCGTCCACTAAGTCACCACCACTAATTAATTACCTATTATAATAATAATGGCACTTATTGTTATCAATGCACCACAATTCCCCTTAGCCTTAGTCATAAATTACAGATTTTAGTGACACATATTTTCCGTGAATGGTTCTTACACTATATTGTACGGAAAATAACTGTTTCTGAATGTACAAAGGTGCAGATCATCACGCTAATCCTGCATTAGGTTAGGTAGAAACTATGGTACGAGTACTTCGACGGGTCTCCTCCCTTCTATCAAAAGTTCTGAAGGACTTTTACTTTACTACACACCCTGGCTGGCCTAAGACATGCCTTTACATGTAATGTTTTTCTTTAACGTAAGCACTTCTATACTAATATTATAAAGCTGAAGAGTTTGTTTGTTTGGTTGAACTCGCTAATCTCAGAAAGTACTGGTTCGATATGAAATTTTCTTTTTTTGTTGAATAGTGCATTTATCCAGGAAGGCTATAGGCTATATAATATCACGCTACGATCAATAGGAGCGGAGCAGTAGTGAGATATGTTGCAAAATCTGAGAAAATATTCCAAATTACCACGCGGACGAATTCGCGGGCGACCCCTAGTTGTTTTATATGCAGTTTGCGATCAGATGGCCGTGTGTAATTTGCCCCGAGATATTTTTATTGTTTAAATTCACGAGTCACGACAAGTACGATGGAAATACATATAAAAGTTATATATTGTCTCAATTGTGCTCGTTAATATCAAGTATAAAAGGAAATATTAATTAGTCGAAATAATAATGACGTCAATTAGCCATTGTACAAACATTCGTTGATGACGCAAGTGGCGAAATTGAGTCGTGAAAAGCTTAACTGTTTGTGTTAAACTTACAGAAGCCTTCAGTTCGTGAGAATATCATGAATATTTATGGCTTCTCCTACAGTTATTATTACTTATTATACACAAAATGTGGAAAGGTTTGTTGTTTTGGGGTTTATTTATAAAATACGTTGTTTTATATTCAAATATACCTAAGTTAAATATAAATAGTTGAATAATGAATTGGGGCCGTTGGGGTAGAAAAGTTCTGGAGTGGCGACTACGAACTGGAAGACGCAGCGTGGCTAGGCCTACAACAAAGTGGACTGACGACCTTGTAAAGGTCGCGGGTAGCCGATGGATAAGGTCAGCTCAGGACCGAATGCTGTGGAAATCTTTGGGGGAGGTCTATGTCCAACACGTCTTTTTGCTAACATGATGATGATTATGAATCAATCGGATATTAGAAATTAATATCATCATACCCCATAATATCAGTATTATGGCGTGCACTAGACATGTCTATGTCTGCGATAGCGCAGTCCACTGCTGGACTATCACATCAGCCTATGCTGATGATGATGGGGTATTAACTCGATCATACACACAGAAATAAATCTATTTCTGTGATCATACATTATTGGCCTTTTTTTTTTTATACTACTTGGGTGGCAAACAAGCATACGGCCCACCTGATATTAAGCAGTATCCGTAGCCTATAGACGCTTGCATTACCAGAGGTATCACTTGCGTGTTGCCAACCCATTTTTTTTACACCAGGGCTTTAAGATGGAAGTAACCCTGGGATAGGAATACGTATCTTTCAAAACGCATTCCTAAATGAGCGCTGGAGACCTGTACTCACACACAGGAACACAACTACACCGCTGCGTGTAGTCATTTGGCTGTGGTCTTCTGCCTTTAGATTGCTGTTTAAAGTCAGTAGGTACCAAAAGTGATAATTACAAACTACTTAGGTCTCCTTCTTCTTACCGTTTGGTTAGTGGCCAACCTGGTGACAGAGTTATTTAGATCGCATATGTATATTTATGCCTCTGTCGTCTAACGACTGCTTACAACAGTCATGTGTGGCCATTGTTTGGCTATAGGTAAGTCTCTCAACACACAATTGCTTAGTATAATAATGTTTTATTCGACCAAGGACCACTCGTTACTAAAAGCACTACGGACCTACCATTGTTCACAAGTCATTTGTTCGTGTACATTGCCGTTAACATTTTCAGGTGATATTCAATTCAATGTACTGAGCGAAACCGATACTAGAGGCACATAAGTTTCTTTTTCATTCTGACATTCCACTGCTGGACATAGATAGATAGATATAATATAACCGTTTATTATAGCTACACCAAATTGATAAATATATATGTAAAATAGGCGGCTTTATCGCTAAAAGCGATTACTGCATGCACTTACGAGAGGCCTATATCTAGCACAACCCTAGGCTTCTCGCATCCAGTTAAACTAATTCTACGTACGTGGTGAAGAAACTCTTCAAAACAAACATGGCTGTTAAGATAGAAGGTAAACTTGCAAGTGACCTTGAAATTTTCTTGAGGTTAAAATATAGTAGGCACCTACAAGGGTGTTTACACGTGATGTTATATTTATCGTATTACGCTAAAAAGGCTAAGACAAGTATATAAAAATTAAAATTAATGATTGGTAACTTTGCGAAGGTAAAGATAAGTACTCAACATCGTCAACCTTTATCCACCCACTGTTGGGTAAAGGTCTCTTTTCTAACGAGCGCGTATCTGTTCGAGTACTGTGCTGAGCTCACTTCTAGCCCGGAGCTTTACCATTACGTCTTTATAGTGATTAATATTTGAACTTCGAACAAATGTTAAAGCTAAGTACCTAAAAATTAGCCAATATACAAATTTTATATTATAATGAAAAATAAATCGCAATATAAGCTAGCTAAAAATAATTAATTAGAACTCACCTCCCAAGATACTGTAAGTAGCTATAATATGACCCATGCTGTTGGCTGGTGCTGTGAACAGCAATCCCAGAGCACATATCGTAGAGCCCACGAAGCAGACCTTCCTATACGAGAAGGTCTTTATCACAGGACCCACGAAGAAGCCAGAGAAGTTGACCACCGAGTCTAAGGTACTGGCAATGACAGACGCTCCCGTTGTGTGGACTCCAAGGTCATCCAGCAAGTCTTTGAAGAGTAGACCGAATGATGGTTCTAAAGAACGTGTTGAAAACTGAAATCAATAATTATAAACATATATTACAAAGATACCTATCGACACGTCCCTGCTTAGCACGGGTGGACATTAAATTAGTCGGTCTTTATTAGGGGGATCCCAATTAAATATAGCCTGTACTTTCAGGTAATGTAGCTTTCTATAGGTAAAATAATTCTTAAAATCGGTTCAGTAGTTTTCGAGTTTAGTCATTACAAACAATAATACTCTATCTTTTATCTTTATAATATTAGCATATCATGATCATGGACATGATCTTAAATAAAAAAACAGTTTATTTTTTTCTCTTCAGGCAAAATTCTTTCTAGCAGTACGGGCGGCAGTGTCAGGAAAATTGTTTTTTATTGTACCTACTTTTACGTGGCAAACAAACATATCACTCGCAGTCACCGTAGTTTACGAAGTAACTATTTAGTAATCTGTGCCGTAGCACAGATTACTAAAGAGTTACTACGTGCCGTAGTAGCCTATGTACGCTTGTAATATCTGAGGCATAGTCGCAAGTTACCAATCTAATTACCTATCACCAGGCTTATGTGATAGGGTAGATAAACGGGGTAGAAAAACGTTTCTCTTTTTACTAGTTTAAAATCGCATCCCTAATTAATAAGCACTGGAAATGTTTAAGGTGGAGGGACTTTCCCAGTCGGGCTTGCTCGCTTGTATAGTGCCCTATATGAATAAGTTTTTTAAGAAGTTAATTTAGGAAGTTGATCATGTTAGGTTTTAAAGAAACAATCATCCTACTAATATTATAAACGCGAAAGTTTGTAAGTATGGATGGATGGATGGATGGATGTTTGTTACTTTATCACGTAAAAACTATTGAACGGATCTAAATGAAATTTGGCACAGATATAGATTATGGTCGGGAATAACACATAGGCTACTTTTTACAGCGATAACCGGCATACACGCGGGCGGAGCCGCAGGCAACATGATGTATAATTCCACTTACAGTATGTAGGTTATATTATGATGTCATCAATCAATAACAAATATGTGTATCTTACGTGCCAAACAAAAGTGTTTAGTTATGTCCTGAAGATAACATTTGATCTTAATATGATAGACTTTAAACACAATCTGAATTCCGTAAGATTGGGCACTTGTAATATTTGTATTACAACATGACTTACAAGTAAGTAGGTATATAAGAAAGAGCTACTTTAGATAATATATGCTCGCATTTTTATGTAGAAGGTACGAGTAGATACTGTCAACCTATAGCGGTTTTTTGAAATATATTTTTGGATAGATTTATACCTATGTACTTATCAAATGATTTACACCAGGGCACCTAATCCCAACACTATATTTAGGCAAGTCGAGATTTAGCTTAGTTATATCTTTTAAAAGACATCTCCCGCACTAGAGGACAAGCTCTGTGTCGCGGGGACTTTACAAACATACAATTAACGGACACAAATGACACCCAGACTCAGTACAACTCTTTGTGGGTCATGCAAAGTTTTGCCCTGTGTGGGAATCGAGCCCACAACTTAGTGCACAGCAGGCGCATACTGCGGCCACCGGACCACCAAGGCAGTCTATATTAGCTATCGTTGAAATCTCTATCTAGAAATCGCGCCTTGTTATTTCTCTTATGGCAATATTAAATAGCGGTAAGTAGGTAGGTAGGTATATCTACCAACGCTCGTGTGATAGATCCAAGTCTCGCTTTATAAATCTATAAAAGACATTTCATATCGGATTTTTTACACATTGTACAAATATATTATAACATTTAAATCTTACTACTCGCTATCAATTAATTATATGAATGTTATATACAATAATACATACATAAAAGTATAATATTTCAAAGTTTATCGAGTTCAAGGTCACAATAGCGTGTCTCCATAAACCAGTTCACGCAAATAAATCGTCCTGGTAATGTGACCACTAAAATACCATAAATAATTTATCTACTAATCTAATTTTATTATTTCATTGATCAGGCAGGCTATTTATCCAAATTTAGCATAACACCGAATAAACAATACTGACTTATGGCTACCGCGTCAGTCGGCTGACGTAGTTTATATTTTTTAAAGGGGTAGACCTCCTGGGAAGAGAAAAATCAGAGCTAAATACCTATACTTAGTAGTGTAGTTGTATTTCTGTGTGTGAGTATAGGTCTTCAGCGCTCATTAAAGGAAACTATTTTCAAAATATCTTTCTCCTTATCCCAAAGTTACTTTAACTACTATATCACAAAATTCTAGTGCTAAAATTTGTAAGGTCGAAAATCATGCTCCTGGCTACGGTTTGTTAACAATGCTAGCAGCAGCAAACCTGATGGTAAGTGGTGACCGCTGCTCATGGACTGCAGAAATGACATGGACACAGCAGAGCCGTACCCTTACTTGTCGGTCTGCCGTGCTGTTTGTGTCCGGACACCTGTACGAAGGCTGATATTTATACAGCCACTTCAAACCAAATTTAATTTAATTGGAACTGCACATTCCAGAACCATGGACACGATAAGAAGACAAGCCGTTACCTGCTGTCTGACGACACTGTGAAGTAAGTAAAACTTCTTTTAAAAAATGAAAATAAAAAATAGTTTAAGCATTTCGTCTATTCATATTGGACATGGGGCTGCCAAATTATTCCCAAACAATAAACGAATGTACTAAGAAAATATAAAAGCTATAATTAAAACTGCTTGCATAAATAAAAGCATTGAAAAGAAATCTCCCAGCTGTTCATCACTAAACGCTTTTACGATAGTCCAAACACCACATGCCCAGTTGTAGTAACCCAACATACCTACGTACTTGCCTTCGAAAAGAAATGTATTCGTAATACTGACGCAATAAAAAGGTAGTTAATGGCAGCATTATCAATGGACTATTTTATACTTATCCAAACGGATGCGCATTATCCATCACGGCTAAGGTCATTAGTCATTACTACATAATAACTAAAAACGTTCATTCTTCTTCTTATCGTTTGGTTGCCAACCTGGCTTTCTGCACCACGCAAACGATGTATAGAAGACATCGTTTGCGTGGGGTAAGTGGGGTAAATCCTAATATTTGATAACCCGCATAGCATTAAGATTTATTAGCAATCAAAACGTATTAAACTGATAGTAGAAACTATTGCGTATGTTTGCCAATGACAATGGTAATTAATGACTAATAATTAATTCTATTACTTACTACTAATAATAGATTAAATACTTAAGAAGATAAGTACAATCACCATTCATTTGATAAAAGAAACTATAGAATTTAATGTTTTTTTTATTGTCAACTAGCTATAACCGGCCACGGTTTACTGTGGCTTAGACTAAACTACTTCGAATTACCGGTTCCAGAGCTTTCTTCACAACTTTATGGGGATTTACTTTTTTGCACAGAACGTTTATTCTTTTTCTAAAATAAATATAATACGACCTATAAAATTAGCTACCTACCAGTGAAAGTCTTGTTAAAATTCGTCTAGCCGTTGCGGAGATTAACGGAAACAGACAGACAAAAAAAATAAAAATGCATTTTTGATATAAGTAACGTTTAAAAAGTAATATTCATTTACGAAAGCTATCATTTTTTTTTTAATAAATGTATAAATAAGTCCGACTGGAAAGTACCAACACCTTACAGAAGACCACAGCCAAATAATACTACACAGTATTATCAAACATTGTAAATTGTAATTGTAAAACGTAAACATGTTGTTGTAAACCCACAGGACAGGCTCGCCTAGTGTGGGGCCAACGGATAATATGAAACTGTACTGTTTTTTTTTGTAATAAATGATTTTTAATTTTAATTTAATTATGGTCTTGTATTATCTTCTAATATTTTTGTAACACAAATAACACGCGTATGTCGTATAGTTTTAAGATAAAAATACGGTTACGACAAAATCGATACCTATCAGTCAACTTTGCACGCCTCTAAGAACATTCTCTTATCATTGTGCACAGATAAATAAAGGATAGAGTAATTGTGTCATACTCACATGGGAATAGAGCATGCGAGCATGTGACTAGTTAAGCAATCGTAATTATTGTGTGGAGACTCGACACGTCGAGATATTGTCACGTACGCATCTTGCCCTTCAGTAAGTTAGCTAGCTAGCTGAAGCTTGTCTAAATAGCACATTTGATATTTAGACGAGCTTCAGACTGCGGTTTTGCTTGTAGCATATTGTTCAATGCTCTCGACAAAAGGAAAGGATTCGTCATTGCCATACAGTGGTAAGCTATATTCATTCTTTTTTTTTCATAGTTTATTGTTTCTTTATAATAATAATAATTTATATTTTATAATTTTGTATGGTAGGTAGGTATATTGGTTTTCGACTTCCGTCCCATTTTGTTAACGCTAATATTATAACCCATACTAAATGGTAAATGTTATAGGTACCTATTCTGGCGATTAAAAAGAGTAGCCCAAGCCCAAGTTCCCTGCCAATTCTTCCCGAGGCCCTACCCTAGTCAGCGAATTGGCCGTAGGAAAAAAGTATGTTGGCATTTGTTTCTATGACGTTCCTAAGTATCATGTATTTGATCTAAATAAATAAATGAGTTTGTAGCTTTCGATCAGAACAAATAGTTTTTAACTAAAACTAAATTTTACCTCTCTATTAAAAATTAGCAAAAAAAATCTCAGAATAATAAAAATGTCCAGACGAAACAGTAACTGTGTATAACTGTGCTCTACTATACACATTAGACCGCAGAATGATGTCATTGATCCTTTGAAACTTTTTGCTGCGATTCGCTCCATGAATAATACTCGTAGTAGGAAAAATTCCATTTAACTAATTTAACATGTAATAAAATCATACTTAAATCTTTATGATGGCTGTTTAACAGTCAATTATCTAATTTTATATTCCATTGTCACTTATGTATGTCCGGAAACATAGGAGACATAAGTTACGATAGCAAACTAACTATTAAATCGAGGCAACAGAACAATAGATCGTATGTTTTCTAGGACAGTAATTGTCTAAATCATTGTTTTTTTTAAATTAATTACTAAAGAAGAATGCTTTGGTTTTTTAAAGCACTTGTACAGACAGCAAAATTATGTAGGCGGACCTCACAAATTTGCTTGTGTACGTTTTTGTATCTTGGGTAAAGGGTGTAGCGGGATAGTCTTTGGAAAAGTGCCCCCAAAGCCTGGACTTCGTAGCTACGACCAAACGATGCCTTATATAGGGCGTGTACAATGTATACAGTTTCAACCCCCTACTACCCCCCAATCAGCTACGACACCCAATTGTATCTAAAACTGTATTATTTTTTTTCACTGTATCTATGTAACTGACTGATCTCAAACTTTGTACAAATATTGCTGTGACATAAAGTAATACTACAAAAAATCAACAGCTCTTGACGACACCTACCTTCGAAAAAAATTAAGAATAAAAAATTGAAACACCCTGTAATGTGACTTTCTTTGGTGGTACAAACACAGTTTTTTTTTTCAAACATGCACTGACATTTAACCTACGAGGTCCTCAAAATTCGCTAATCTATCAAAGGTAATAAATACCTAAAGGTAAATAAATCAAAAACTGAATACGAAATTATTTTATAACTAGCAACTAAACATTTTTACTTATGTAATCATTCTTAACTATGAAAAAAAAAATGACTAAATTAAAAAAATCTAATCTTATTACCCATACATACCTACTTAAAAACAAATAATCCATTTAATAATCCTCAATTCTCATCACTATCTTCGTTAATAACAATAGATATATCTTGGTTACAATCAAATATATTGGTCAGCAATTTTACTTTTTATTATTTTAAAATAAGAACGTGGGCTATGCAACCTATTTAGAATAATTCAAGTACGATTACATGAGTAAAAATGTTTAGTTGCTAGTTATAAAATAAATTCGTATTCAGTCTTTGATTTATTTAGCAGTGTTCCACCTTTGATAGATTAGCGAATTTTGAGGACCTCGTAGGTTGAATGTCAGTGCATGTTAGAAAAAAAAAACTGTGTTTGTACCACCAAAGAAAGTCACATTACAGGGTGTTTCAATTTTTTATTCTTAATTTTTTTCGAAGGTAGGTGTCGTCAAGAGCTGTTGATTTTTTGTAGTATTACTTTATGTCACAGCAATATTTGTACAAAGTTTGAGATCAGTCAGTTTCATAGATTCAGTGAAAAAAAATAATACAGTTTTAGATACAATTGGGTGTCGTAGCCGATTGGGGGGTAGTAGGGGGTTGAAACTGTATACATTGTACACGCCCTATATAAGGCATCGTTTGGTCGTAGATACGAAGTCCAGGCTTTGGGGGCACTTTTCCAAAGACTATCCCGCTACACCCTTTGCACACTACGGCACTCAAACAAATGGTAAACATACTTTATACGGCAGCACGGTTGGATCAGTGGCTTAAGTGGTTACTTCACCATTTAACATTGCGCGGCGTGTTGTGGGTTCGATCCCCACACGGGATAAAAAAATGTGTGATCCATAAATGGTTGTCCCGAAGTAAGGGTACCTACTTTGTATCCTTTAATTGTACGAGTATAAACTATAAACTTACACAGGCAATAGCACCCACGACGTCTAATTTAGGAATGAGGGTCACTAATCAATAGACCAACAAGTCAGTTGAATTTTCGAAGTGTAGGTAATTAGCTTTTGCTGACTGTACCGTGCTGCGTTCCATTATATTAAGTACCTACTAACTTATGTACATATTATATCTGATTTTATTATATACAATGACGTCTTCACCGGGATAAGATTTACAAAGATAATTCCGAATCTGGGTTTTCTTCGTGCCCGTAATTTCGATGTTTGTAAAACCTACCGCGACACAAGTATAATTTCCTGAAAGAGTTGTTTAAAAAGCTACAGGTCTTACAGTGCTCATTAAGGGATGCGATTTTTATTCAACGTTGTCCTGTCCTAGGCGGAGTATGCTTTTATAACTTTACCCTGTTTCGATATTTAAAGTTGGCAGCACGAGTGCATTCCAAGCGTCTTTAAGCTACGATATCTGCGTACCATTAGATGGGCTGTATACTTAACTATATAATTTAAAAACATATTTTAATGACAAGCTTTTATGCCTGCAGATATAGTACTCGTCTAGACAAATCCAACGAGCCCAAACACGGCGTGTTTATCGTGTTTCGTTGCGGAGTTCCTTCTACTTACCTTCTGACTACATTATAAGATCAGTTCGATGGTACTCTATTATTACATTGTCACAGAAGTAATATGTACATATAAATGTGCCAAATTTCAGCTCAATAATGGATTCAACAACTTCACAAGTCGTGATCGAAAAATGGTATGCACATTTTGAAAAGACCAACTTACCTACATACTCTTACATACGAACAGTGAAAGTTTAATAAACGCATCATCATCATCTCAGCCAGAAGACGTCCACAGCTGGACATAGGCCTCCCCAAGTATTCCACAACTGTCGATCGTGATCGGCAATAAACGCATGTAAAAAAATATTTATTTACTTACATTAACTAAACTGACTCCTAAACAGACCATCCACGCCCACCCTCCATCGGGTGCGACCTTTTTGGTCGCCGGAGGCGGCTGCTTCAGCTCTAGGCCTTTACTCTTCTCCACAGTCATTTTCAGCCTTTGTCACCTTGTCTGCAACAAAGAAAAGTTATATTCATAAAGTTATTCTTGTAAGTGTTGGTTTTTTTTTGGCTTAATTTATATTTTTAGTTGTTTGACGCATTATACCAATGTTTGGTTTTATGTTATTTTATTTTAGCTTTTTTGTCACATCTTCTCAATCGTCACGTTCTGAGTTTTAGAGGAATTTCCTCCAACGTACGATCGTCCTCCGGACTTTTGGACTTTTGGCGCGACTAATACTCCTGGTATTCCATAGGCTACGGTACGTACCTACCAAACTACTGATTTGGTGACTAGATAGCAGTGTATTTAATTTTGTGATTTGAATATTTGTAATTGTAACTATCTTAGTACCTTCACATGTTTCATTATCTTAAGCGATTAGCACAAAATGCATTGCCGAATCAGATTAAACGT
This sequence comes from Trisateles emortualis, assembly GCA_947095525.1. NCBI lineage: Eukaryota > Metazoa > Arthropoda > Insecta > Lepidoptera > Erebidae > Trisateles > Trisateles emortualis. The sequence goes on along the minus strand of OX352736.1, from coordinate 6,027,650 downwards.
TATAAAAATATGGATATGGATATACTGTATTTTAGGTCAGATGGTAATATAAAACCTGTTAAAAAAAAATATACTTATGCAAAACTATGCAAGCCAAGGTCAGTATGTAACCAATAAGAAACTGAATTCCGATACAATTAAATGCTATATATATCAAAACCAAAGTAGCGGACTTCAAAGACCACAACAATGAAGAAGGCAACTCAGGTCCTCAGACTAATAGAATAAGATAGACGGAGCGTGTAGAACTCGCGCGTGAAGCCGCCAAAAGCAATACTAAATAGCAATGTCATACGTTTTCGCGCGCAGTCGATTTGAGCCGCTAGTGAGTACGCACGTCTAAACACGTTCTGACAAAATATTATTATAATGCCGTATTGTGTAGTAAAACGTTGTAAAAATACTTCAGCAAATCTCAAAAAGAGTTCTGGAGTATCGTTCCATAGGTAAATAATTTTAACATTATAGATTTCTTATTGTTTTCGTAAATATTTTAGTTACACAAACTAGGAACACAAAACCTCTACCATGTTCTACAGTGTTGCCATTCTTAGCATATCTTTTTCCCTAAAATATTTTGCAACGTGTTAGTGGGAATATAAAACAATATTAATCAGTCTATCGATATACTATTTAAAATAAATCTGAATGATAGTTGGGGATCCACGCGAAAAAAAAAAGAAATTGTTGTTTGCATTTAGCGAGTAATTCCGTATTTTTGTAGTGATTTTAAGAGGTACCTAGGTAGGTACTTAGATAATGTTTTTCTATGTTATTGAGATGATGATCAATTAATATTAATATAATAATAATAATTGATCATTTAAATTCATAAAATAAGTAGATATGTTAGGTTTATGATGTATTTAAAAAAAAGTATTTACATCCTAACCACGGCTGTGAGCGGCGGCGGCGAGCGGTATGAACAAAATTTGTTCTTACCGCTTGCCGCTAAATATTTAATTTTTTTTATACTACTTGGATAGTAAACAAGCATACACCATATATATACATTTTTTTAGATACAATTTTTGCCAGTTTTGTTTTACGAGTAATATGTTTTGTATTTTATGTTTGTTTTTTTAATATAATATTGTATTTTGTCTTGATATGTTTGTTAACAGAAACCTTTTTTTAATGTAACATAATGCTAAGATGTATGATGTTATATTTAAAAAGATTTATTTTATTCGTCAGAAATTAAAGCATGTAGTTAGTGTTTATTGTTACCTATTTATTTTGAAATATTAATGTAAAATAATTATAAATAATAACATTATTTAAACAAACAATTTGAAGTATAATTTTTAATATTGATATTGCATATTATTATCACGAGTTAACAGTTTTGTTTCAACTTTTGTTGGGAGTATTTCATTTGCTGGCAACATCGTTTTCCACGTCACACGACATTGACAGCGCTTTGTGGCTTCACTGATTTGTTCTACACGCTCCGTCTATCTTATTCTATTAGTCTGAGCTCAGGTCGTATTCAGCTGAGAGATTACAGGAGAATACATATATATCGATTTTTTTCGCTCTGTGTAATTAGGTAATGAATTAACTAATGAAGTAAGTAGCAACAGCGATCCAATAGTCCCAACTCTTGGGAACAATTGTCATCGTCGTCTTAAAAGCTCGTCTTTACAATTATAAATAAATCTTCAATTCTCTAGCAGGATTGTCTATTATTATTTTAAAGTAGCGACACGCTCTGACATCGCAGTGTGTTTTACTAATAAATAAAATGTAATTTTTATCCAAAAATATCATCCAAACTTTAGTCTTTTACAGTAGATTTTCCAATAAAAAAAAAATAATAACTAGGACCTGACAATTACGAACGTCACGAAAAAAACATCCAAATCGGTCTAACCATTCGTCGTCATAGATATGGCAATTGAATGTAGTACCTACCTATAGGTATAAAACTACATTCAACATAATATTCAAAATATTAGATGCAACATGCAACATTTACTTATCTATTCATTCACACAAAACGTTTCTATCATTGTTTATGTTTAGAACATTGCCGATTGACTAGTTATCAGCAAAACGATAGCATTTGTTTTGATTCGACCCAGGCCTACGTAACTCGGTAACAAAACGAATATAAAACATGGTTGGACTCACAAGTAGGGAAGGGAAAGCGAAAAAAACTCGATTTTATATCGTGTCGATATTTTTAATTGATCGACATGATTATGTAGTAGTAAAAAACATCGGTAGGTATGTCGATTTTTTTCCCAGTGCGTGCCGTGGTTACGCTTTGGATAAAAGTGTTGTTTTTATTAGCATTAGTCATATATAGTAGGTATACATACTTATCATAAAGTACATTTTATAATCACACATAGACACATCAGTCGTGTACAGCCTACAAACTGGTCATAGATTAACCATTTAGGTATGTTCAAATTATGCATCAGCATGCTTAGGTTAATTAAAAAATATCGAATTTGATACCAGAAAAAGATTTCAAAAATCTATGGGGAAATGGAGAATACAAATGTAGACTCCTTATAACGATAGATTTTTTAAAAAAAAAAAAGATTATTTTGTTATAAGTATCGATATTTTTTACCCAAGCCTACTCATAAGTGGGAAAAGGTCGCCACGTAAGGAGCACGTGCCAATCGTACCATACAGACACCACGTGCTAGTACCACACACTTAAAACATGTTGCGATATGAAGTACATACACTTAAATAATTTTTATGTAAAGCCAATTGTTGCCTGCGGTTTTGTTCGTGTGATATCGATAAAAATACGACATATATGACGCAGCATATATTTGTCTTCTAAGAAAAATAGATGCAGCCATTGCAATTTAGGCTGAACAAACAAACGGACAAATATGTATTCTGAATTTGTTTTAAAAAGATGCACCACTATTTATTTTTACCGCTAAGGAGGCAAACAAGAATGCGATGCAGCCCATTTAATAATGGGTCGAGGGTAAAAAACCCAAATGGGCAAAAGAGCATATACAATAGATAGTAACAAAGTATGTTAAAAACTATGGTAAGTAGTTAAGATCTTGCTTGTGAGTAAAAAATCGTAATTAGCAACAAAATCATATTGACTTAAAAATATATTACTCTTAAAAAATGATATAAAAAAATTAAAAGACATCAAAAATGATAATGTTTTGTATGTATATTTATTTTATTTATGCTTTGTTTTATTTTACATATGTTTACTAATATAGTTATGTGTGTAAAAAAAAAAAAAACTGAGTACAGATTAAAGTTGGTTGCTAAGGCAAGTTACATTTCTGTCACCTAATATTCAGCTTGGTTTATTTCTTTTTATTTCATACTTTTCCACAGACAGGCAATTTAGGTAGATATTATTTTGTTTTTGGATTGTCATTAACCTATACCAATACCTCAATCATTATTGTTCGGACCTACATATTCCTCGATAAAAGTCTAGTTGATTTGTTAGAATAACTTGGTATGTATTTAATAAAGGTTACTATTAATTTACAATAAAAAGCGGAGCTGAAATGTGCACGACATGTAGGTGAGAATAAAAAAAAGAATGACCGAAAGTGTAGGTACATGAGAAAAAGTATTTTAACGCCTAGGAGATTTTTAATAGCAACGAGTCGTTCATTCCCTGAATAAATTCCCTACCTTACCTCAATTTGTTTTTTTTATTTTATTCTCTTTTTTAAGGGACTTTGAGCCATAAATGACTATGTCAGTCCCGTAATTTGAATATAGGTATATAAACTAACACTTATTTAAATAGCTATAAAATTGCTCCGCAATCATAATTTCTACCGAGACCTAACTATAAATGGATTCGTGGAAACAACTTGCTTATTAGGATTACATTGAATTAATTCAGTTAAGGCATTACGTGCATGAAACGACAGCCTTTTAAATAAATTAAGATTCAATAACGAAATTCGGCGTATACTTCAATTTAACCTTGCAATAAGTGTAAGCACGGAATGCACAAATAAGACATGTGGTCATGAATACAAATAAAAGTCAAAAAAGCAAATTAGGATAAGATTTTAAAACACATTTGACTGCATAGTTGCGAGTGGTTAACTAATTTAATTTATAATTTTATTTTTAGACATTTTGTTTTAAACAAACAAAAAAGTAGCCAAATACCTGACATTCTGAATTCAAAGTGAATGTTGTGAGTGAATGATTGTGTATTTGGTAAAAGTTTTAAATTTCGCTAGGCAGGGTATTCCGTTAGAGCAAAAACCGAGCCACCGCAAAAACCGAGCAAAATCTGGCTGTCTGATTGAAAATTGGTATTCCGTAAGAGCAAACACCGAGCCTTTTTGAGGTTTTGTCAATAGATTGTGTCGTCACCGAGCAATCACAACTGTCAGTTTGCGATCACAACTGTTAGTTTGCTATCGCTGTTTCTTAGAGAATCAGCCGGCGGGAACATACGCATGACTACTACAAATTACGGTTGCCCCTAAGCACCGGAATGCACTGACATTATCATCTATAGGTACCTACTATCTATCCATGCATTCCCAAATCAGATTAAACGTTATATAGATATCGTATGATATTGTATTTTAGGTCAGATGATAATCTAAAACAATACTGAGTATTTTTCTCGAAAGCAACTTTATCTGTTTTTACTACTTAATCGATTTTGATGTCATTTGATGTAGAGATTATCTTGGATCCTAAGATTCTTTTTATATCAAGAGGAAGACCCTCTTGATATAAAAAGCTAGTGAGCGGCGGCCGAGATTGACAGATAAATCTATAAAAAACAATTGCGACATGTTTGACAGCGCGCATCACTTGATATTTGACATAATGATAATAGTAAATAACACCGGTAAGAAGCCGGTGCGAGTTGCTCGTACTAGAAATAAATTACAATGTCAGACTATTACAAATTACTAAGAATAAAATTTTCCAAAGGACAATAAACAACTTGATTGATAAAACGCAACACAGGAAAAAGAAGGTCATGAACTCGTGACCAAATTAGCAAACACATACAAACGGATTACAATAGATACCTACTTGTATATATTACGGATTTGCCTTGACCTTGTAATAGGATGTATTTAGTCATTATGTCGACGATACGACACAAACACTCGAAATATTATTATACACTTGAATAAGTGAGAATTCAAATTCAAAAACATACCGTCTTGCTAAATTAAATATCGTCTGCGGTAATCTAATACAAACAAAAGGTATGGTCGGTTAAAAATAGTTTATCGTCTAGTTATTCGTCAATATTTTATCTAAATTAGAATCTTAAGTCCGTAAGAAAACTTGCTGACTAATACATCATATCTGTGCATTAAGCTGAATTTACTGTCCAATATAATATATTGGACAGTAAATTCAGCAAACTGACTGAGTTCCAGTAGTGGAGTATATATTATATACTCCACTACTGGAACTCAGTCAGTTTTACCGCAGAAAACTAAACAAGTCTTGGACCCCACAACAAATTGTCATATTTATTACTTGTTTAATAACCGAAAAAGTATATATTAGAAGAGAAATTACTTTATTCATTCCAGAATTCCATAAGATCTCACTCAATAAAGAACAAACTGACTCATTTTAATATGGAATTTAGGCCAATATGATGAAATGAGATAAATACCAAATCGTGTCACATGACAATATTGAAATATTGCCTTGATGAGATGAAATAGCTATTTCAATATTAAATGATGACCTTTTTTGTTATAAGGTCCTGCGTTAAAACAAACTAAGCAAGCTTATCTAAGCTTGCTCAAGTGAAAGCATAATGATATTTAAAAAAGACAAATAAACAAATTTGAATTTAAAGAGGGGAAATAATCATAAATGCTTTTAAATGCTATGCTACAGAAGGAGATCCTCCACATCCTTCTCTGGCGCATTCGCTATTAAGGGGGTATATAAAATAGAAGTAAGGGGGTATAGAAAATATGATATAAAGCATTAAAACGGGAGAGAGGTATAATAAACAGCTCAAAGCGAAGATAAAAGCTACAATACACAAGGAGGTCCAAGAACTGGCGTATGATACAAAAACAGCTGCACCAACAAGATCAATGTTTATTATTAGAAGAAGCAAAGCTTTGCGTGTCTACTTGCTCCTGGAAAGATCTACTATCCAGTAAAATGATTAAAATATTAAAACGAAACCTTACCAGAGGTCAGTGTCATACAAAAAGAACATTATAGTCGGACAAAGTCATGGCCAATAAGTAAAATCAATTAGCCAATAAGTATTAACTCATGGCAACAAAACTTTTCCTTAGACTAAGTGGTTGAAATATTTATTACGATCATAAAATTCTGAGCAGAATACGTCGCAAATAAGTAGGTAATGTGGACCTTGTACCTTGGAATATATTTTATCGTGTATTACTTACTCAACAATCGGAGAAAAAAACCAACGCGTCGCGATCGCGAGACTAAAGTTTTGATGTTAAAAATAACATCGCATGTGTACGAACTAATATCAGATGTTAGATTATTTTTTGTCCGCAGTCGAATGCACGTTCTCGTTTATTAATTAACAAGTCTGTTGTATAGTATATAATATAAGACACAAAAAGATATAGACAGTGCTAATTAAAAGGAGAATAATGAAAATATTATAAGACGATACGACTGCTATAAAAAGCATACTCAGTCTCCGAAATCACAGGCTAACTACAATAGTAAAAAGTTTTACTAACCCATAAAATATACATAAAAGTTAAAACACATAACCTCATGACGAAATGTGCAAAGTTAGTGTAGAGTAGGTACATTCGGTAAAAATAGATCGAGTGACACTCACCAGGTGATGCGTGTAAGCAAAATTCTACGATTCTAACTTTTAAAATTTCGCGTTGCACGTTATACAATATAATTTTAAATAACGGGTATTAATACGATCATGGATAATTAACCTTAAGATTGCTTGACGATATGATGGCCTCATTACCAATATAACCTGGTCGAAAACCAGGTTATATCGAACCAATCAATGAGGGTAGATTTAAACGATTCTACCTCACAATCGGAGTCCTGTCATCGATTCACCGGACAGCTTTTATTTCACGGCCGTCAAGCATCTAAAGATACATAGTATAAATACCCGTCTAATTCTACGATTTAGTTTAGCAATTACTATTCACAGATACAGTAAACTAAAAACTCTAATGATATCTTTATAAAACGAATGTCACTCAACAACAGAATAGTGATTCTCTTATTGCAATCAATGCGCCTCACTGCTATACCTAATCAATCTTACAAATCTTGGTCAATGAGCCACTTAAAGGCAGCTATCTATGGAATACAATATTTTAATCTAACGTGCGCCAATTTATTTTTATTGCAAAAGCAAATCAAGTGGAATTATCTACCGATTGTCATAGGTATAGATAAGTAATAAGTACAAGTCATGTCATTTGCCAATCGCCACACATCTGTGTCCATACGATACGGCACACTTTGATCAGAAAAACTGTTTGATTTGTAGGTAAAGAATATTCGTGTTCTTAACAAATGCGTGGCATTTTTTATTGTTTATTATAGACTATTTATATACTTTGTTATTAAGGAAGGTTGAAAATAGATTTTTAGAACTACTTAATTAATCTAAGAACTAGTCGTTATTGTAGATTGCGTGCTACAAGGCAATATCTCCTAGAAAATCTCGCGCAATTCTCCTACTATTGTTCCAATTCTTAATAATGCTAAAGAAGCTGACTATCTGACTAATTTAAATAGACATAGATCCATACTGGGGCCTAGTAATCCATTTTTTTGTATAGGCGTTCGCATAAATATTGACCTTGTCAAAATTTGCGGACGTTCCTTATGTAAAGAAGACACCCGATAAGAAATCATTTACAGAATTTATGCACATGTCTAAGCAATAAATATGTTGCGAGACGCTTGCAGAATGTCCCGTTCTTACAATGTTATCTTGGCAACTGTCCTATACGTTCTATTGTAAAATTATTTCTTGCAGAAAGTGACTTGCAACAGATGCAATTCCCCTTCTATCGTTCATCGACTTATCAAGTTTCTTATCATATTTCTCTTATCTTCCTTATATGTATTCTTTGTTACTTTGGGATATTGGAACTGCGGTTTTCCAATCGGTGAATTTATTACTTCTCGCCATGTTGATAGATAAATTATCCTTCCATATAGGATTGTATTTATAACAGCTCATCCACCTGTCATCATGACGAATCATGATTATACACTCATGGACAAATTTAGAGGAACGCAGTAAAAGTGTGGTTAGAATAAAATCTTATGGATATTTGTTCAGTTTGGTAACAGCTCAGTTCATAAATTTAGTTTTTACTTATTATTCGATTATTTAGCATCGCAAACCTCGAAAACCAAATGACAAAAATGAACCAAGTTAAAAAAAAAGAAAAAAATAACTAGGAAGAAACATTTTTAATGCTTAACTTTTATTACATTTTTTTCATAGTGCATAAAAAAGGCTATGGCGTGGATTCCAGTCAGTATTTAGTGTTGCCCCCTCGAGCTCTTCGCACTGCTTCCAGTCGCATTGGCATACCTCTAATCAGATTATCAATAAAATCTTGAGGGATTGCGGTCCATTCTTCCAGTAAAGCATTTTTAAGGTCTCTCAGATTAGCTGGGACAGGATTTCTTTTTTTAATTTGTCTACCAAGCTTATCCCATACATGCTTTATAGGGTCCAAGTCGGGCGAGCGCGCTGGCCACCCTATAACATAGATTTCCACGGCTCGAAGGTATTCGAAAACTACGGCCGCAGTAAGAGGACGTGCATTATCATGCATAAAAACAAATGCATCCCCTATAAAAGGGGCAAATGGCATTACAATTTCTTCCAAGATCTTAGTTACATAGCGTATCGCTGTTAGAGACCCATTCTCAATGACGTAGAGTTCCGTACGTGCCCCCATATAAATACCTCCCCATACCATAACTGACCCTCCACCATAAGCCTCTTTTCCAATAATGTTGCACTGAGCGTACCTCTCTCCTGGGCGTCTCCACACTTTAATCCTTCCATCATCAGGCTTCAGGCAAAATCTGGAGTCGTCTGTGAACAACACATGACTCCAAGCTTCGTCATTCCAGTATTCGTGATTGCGAGCAAAATTTACTCGAGCTACTCGATGGTGTGGGCGAGAAGGGGGCCTCTAACAGGCAAGTGGGAATTTATGCCTGATGATTTCAGTCTTCTTCTTACAGTTTTTGTGCTTATTGTAATTCCTCGAACCTCTTGAAGCTTTGTTCTCACCTCAGAAGAAGTTAAGGTCCGGTTTCTAAGCACACTGGTAACGATGAACCGGTCATCTCTGGCCACAGTTTTCCTTTTTCGTCCTTGTCCTGCGAGTCTCGTATACTGTCCGGTCTGCTGACAACTCGGTGAACCACGGATTTTGATACTTCTAATGTTTGGGCCACATGTTGATAGGTGTGCCCAGTTTCAATTAAAGTAACAGCCCTAGCAACTTGAGTGGCGTTTAGATCTGGCATTCTCAGTTTATTTACAGTAACAACTCGCCCTCAAAACGATAAACAAGATAGTCAAGGCAAAAATTAAAACAATATCTAAATTTAAACTTAAATTCAAACTTAGCAAACATTTTCGTAGTAGGAACGAACGCTTATTAAGCAATAATTACAGAAAAAAACAAATGAAATACGAAAATAATAAATTCCAAAACATTGATTTTTAAATAGGATTTAACAATATTTGTGGCCAGTATGTAGGATAATTACAACGTGAAATATTAAACCTTTTTTTTGCGTTCCTCTAAATTTGTCCACGAGTGTACATGACATGTCTTATCGTATTAAAGAACTGCATTTGATTACGTACTTAGTTGTATAATTTATTACTTGATCTACCTACCTAGTAATTGTGACCCCACGACTAGGCTACCGTGAAAAACAAAGGACTTTCATGAAACCTTACAGATCAACAAGATTTTTCTAATGAACTTCTTAGCTTTAATTTGACCTAAGTGTGAGTTGGGATCATTTTAGAGGTAAGAACAGTCTCCATGCAGGAGTCGACTCTTGTGTAAACCCACATTTCGTTCTATTTCTATATCCCTAAAATAATAACTGTACCAAAAGCATCTGTTTAATCTTCGTGATCTTGAGAATCAGGACAAATCTAACTAGTGTAAATTTTGCATTTAAATAAATATATTGTACAAATAAGTAAGAACTCACGAATTCTAGGTAAATAGTAGCACAGAAACCGTTATTTTTTTAATACGTAAGTAGTTATTTTTAATTCGGATCGTCTACATTGAGTTTCTCATTTGTGACGATTGCACACGCGATGTAAGTATTAAAAATAGTTGATACCGTGGACAGGTTTTTCTAATCAGCAGTATAATATAAAAGCATCAACAAATATTTACATACACCGTGTATCAATCTACTTATGCCTAGTAAACGTTTTTGATCTAGTATCAAAGAGGTTGTAGTAAAGACGTTGTCGCAAAGAACTTACCATAGTCCCCTATCATACCTACATGCAATGGGCATAATGTGTATAATTATATACTTACCAATCTAAATTAATTTGCATTATGCAGAACAACAACAAGCGTTGTTGAATCAGATAATTAATTATGTATGTATTTATGAAATAAGTTTGTACCTAGGTACATAAATTATGAAGGATGTAACGTTCCCTTACAGGAAAACTATTAGGTCAATTACCAACAGTTAGTAGGTACCTATATACCTATGTAGTTAACAATTGAGTAAACATTGAAAGAGATTATAACATACAGCGCAAATTAAAAGCAAAACCAACTAATTAGTTGTTATGGACGCCAGTTTAAACAGATTCTACTGACAATAATAGAATAATAATAGATTCTGGGAATCAAATCCGAAGTTTGCGATCGACCGAAAATAAAAGCGCAAGTTTATATAGTACACGTTATAGTAGGCTAATATATCCCTCTAAGTGTATGGAGGCGACTGTGGGCCGTGCTCAGCAGTGGGACGTTTATAAGTTGAGATGATGATGAAGAAACGAAAAATAAGGCAGTCTTTAAAATTTGCTTAGTACCTAGATAGTTAATAAAGCAAGCAATTTTTTCTTTAAGTTATAAAGTTGCCAGTATTCATATTAACAAAGTAATGAAATCAAATAACACCTTGGAGGTTCACATTCACACTGGCGCATGGCGCGGTGACCGTCAATCTAGGACTCACAGTTTTTACCTACTTGCTTTCTCTCAGCACAGATAGATTAACTGCAAATGGACACAGACTGTACGACTCCTTTCCGAACGGCTAACGATTACGAGGCTTTCTGCACGTTTGCATGAGATACAGATGACGCATTGTACCCTTTTTTATGGCTTCGTAACGTCATGTCTTTTATACAAATAATAAAAATACATTTGTGTATGTGTGTGTGCAACTTACTTATTGAATTTTTTTTAAGATTATGTTATAAACTGTAGATATTTGAAACTCAAGAAGGCTCTCTAAAATCGTTGTTTGTGTCCCGAACAGTCGTTCACAGTCATTCTGTTTACAATCGGGACCAACTTTTCGGGTGCTCACATGGATGCATTGTTTAGGTACCTATAACGTTTTCCTATCACAGAGATATCTGGCGGTCAAACTAGTATAAAAGGTATATGTTTAACACTATCAAAAATAATAACGGAAACAGCTGCAACACGACGCGACGCCATGTTGTCACAATTACATTTGTGAAGATAATAAAGCGGCAAAATTTGCATTACAATATAGGTATTCATACTGCATATAAAAACAAACAATAACACAATAGGTAGGTATAGCATACCAGATTTGATGTAATGGATGTCCTTAATATATTTTTTGTTGTTGTTACAAGCTCGTCAGGTGGACTTTTTATATCCTTAAATAGTATGAAACAATGTCGCTTCTCGCTGTCTGTCCCTATACGAATCATAGATTAATTAATAAAAGATTAACGGCTTAGATCTTCAAAACCACGCAAGGTTTTTGATTCAGGTTTCACTATAATTTAGAGCATTTTTTCAGAAGTAGAATTTACCTATTACCTAACTAGGGGTCGCCTGCATGGTAATTTGGAATATTTTTCCCGATTTTGCAACATAGCTCACTACTGCTCCACTCCTATTGATCATAGCGTGATGTTATATAGTCTATAGCCTTCCTGGATAAATGCACTATTCAACAAAAAAAGATTTATATTATAATCGAGCCAGTACTTTCTGAGATTAGCACGTTCAAACAAACAAACTCTTCAGCTTTAAAATATTAGTACAGATATCGGAGCATATTATACAATATCCTAAATCTTAGACATATTAACAGTGTAGACACAAACATTACTTAAACATAATTCTTGTATAATATAGATAAAGCTGACACATAGGTTGTCTTTTAATTGCTGGGAAAAATCTGCTTTCATTTCTCAAATTGACAAAATATTACCATGGTCAGACTGACAGTCATATTTTGTCAATTTGAATTATAAAACTACTTCATTGACAAAATACCACAAAACTTGTGTTTATTTGGAGTAGGGATTACAAAATTTTAAAGGCATTTTCAGTTAATAATGCCTTCGTAGGAAATCCATATAAATTTCAACATCATCATCTCAGCCATAAGACATCCACTGCTAGACATAGGCCTGAAACTGGAAGACACAGAATGGGCAGGCTTCCAACAAGTTGGGCCAATGACCTGGTGAAGGTCACGGTGAACCCATGGATAGGGTCAGCTCACAATCGAATGCTGTGGAACTGTTCGAGGGCGGCCTATATCCATATAAATTTAAATTAAATAAAAAAAATTGTTGTGATGCTATTCATTTTTTAGTTGTCAAACATCATAGTGAAACAAATGAATACTACAATACTACCCATAGTAATAGTACCCATCAATTTAAAAATAATATCTATCTAAGCTTGTCTCATATTAGACATAAAACATTACTTAATTATTTCTGCAGTTTGTGATTACATTATTAAAGATAATAGCTGTGTTAATAGTAATTATTGGATGACCTATAGCCTGAACAGATAAAGAATTATATTGATTCAGTAGCGGCCTAGAAACTTATACTAATTACAGAGCATTTTAAATATCTACTGTAAGTAGAAATTAGCTGAGATTGATACAACAGACATTTATTTTCTTTATTCTTTAAAAAGACAACTCCCGCACTAGAGAACAAGCTCTATGTCACGGGGGACTTTACAAATTAACGGACACAAATTACACCCAGACTCAGAACAATTCTTTGTGGGTCACACAAAGTTTTATCCTGTGTGGGAATCAAACCCTCAACCTCGTGCACAGCAGGCGCATACTGTGGCCACTGGACCGCCAAGGCAGTCAAAACATTCTAATGTTAAAATCTCATACAAAACAGCACTTTTAGTTTAGGCCGTTAAAATTTCTGGGACCCGTGCCCAGCAGTGGGACGTTTATGAGTTGAGATGATGATGAAATTTCTGGGGTACTTAAATCTTTTTAAATTTTAGATTTTTTTATATTATGATATTTATGATCATGATTGATGCTGTTCATCGGTAAGGGCATGATTTGAATTATGAAGTGAACAGAATTCAATTTTTATTGAAGTGCCTATAATGATTAGTTTGTTGACTCATAATAGGTAATGTCAGAGTGCACAACATTACATCGTTACATTTTTAACACATTTGTTAAATAAAAGATAAGTTGTTTTTCCTATAATTACCTGGCATGCAATATTGCTAATACAAACTCAGAGGGAGACAATCACTCATTTCTTTTGTCTATTATTAGACAATGAAATTCAGTAGGTTTATTAATAATAAAGGAATAAACAATCTATGAACAGGAACTTTAAAATGTTGTGGAAATAATCATACATTTATTAACAGAACTCACTTAATTATTTAATAAAAACAAAAGAGAAATAAGTCATCTGCTCATACATAGTGAACTTAAAAGTATCTAAAACACTGGCTGAAAATATTTAAAAAATAAATAAAAGAGGGTATTATGTGACCACTAAAATATGAAAAATGTTTTACAGCATTTTTTGCACCAATACAGCAGTGTCTCAAAAAATAAAAAATGTTTTGAATATATTATTGCAAAATTGCAAGTCAGATAATTCAGTAGCAGCTTAAATTTAGTTATAACAGGGGATTTTAAATACTTACTGAAGGTATGCTAGAAAAAGAACAAGCCAGAATCAGCAGTTTATACTTTTTTTACCTTATTAAAATAATAAGGCACATGTTTAACAACTTAGTATCTTTAAAAAGTTGTCTAATGCAACTTAATTGCTTGCTTTTATGTAGGGCAGGCTACATTAAATTAATAAATAGATATAGAGGACCATTCTTACAGAGAAATAAATTATTCTAAAAGTACTCACCCTTTCAAATTTATTTTCCATAAAGTATCTTCAAAATTATTGCAGTAACATAACACTTCTAAGTGTAGAAAACAAAGAATGCCACTTTACTTATAGTTTGCAAACCAAACAGAATAACTTTATCTCACGAAGTTTTAAATTTAAATATTAAATCACGATATTACGGTCAGCAAGATGTATAAGGTAAACGTAAACAAATAATTAATAGCACATCTCTATAACCTAGCGTAACACTTAAATTTTCTAAAACAAAACAATGGATCGTTCTCCAACCGTGCAACCATCACTTTTCTGCCATTCTGTTAATGTGTGCGCGCACGTTGTCTTTGTATTGTAAATTCTGTTTGCGTGTGTGAATTGTCAATTGTATCGTAAGAACTCGTATCCATGTATGAGCGGTATAGTACGCGCCATAAATCTTGGCAGCAGAACAATGTTTTGTATAAACTGTCAAGTAACATTTTTTCATACTCGTCTTATCGTTGAACAAGCATTATATGTACATATCTACATACATACAAACGCAGGCGCCGGCGCCGTATTGTTCTAGTAGACTTAGAAAACTTCGCTCGCTTGTTTAAATAAATTATAGGATTTAATCGTATTTATGTTGTTTCATAATGTCATTATTTATTTTATTTAAATCTAAAAATAAATTTCCATTACTGAAAAAAAAATTCTGCATTGAATTAGAGATAAAAAATCAAGATATTTCACATTTCAAAAAAATATGAAAGTAGGTAAAATAAGCATTTGATGATAATTTAGACGAAATTTACTCAGCGCCATAAAAGTGAACAGATTTTTAAAACATCTGACAATCTCCCATTGCCACTTTTCAGTACGCGTACTGTACTTAGTCCATAGATTAAAATTTTCTACAGATAATTTTCTTTTAGCAATAGAGGTCAGTACACTATCCAACATCTTTAATTTCTAAAATAGCCTTTTCAAATTTATTTTATTTTACTGGTTGTCATTCTGTTTAATATTCTGAGTAAACCATCAAATTATAAATTTATTTTATTTGTATATAAAGTACTGACCTCTATAACATGTAAGTGTAGAACTTTCTGATAAAGAAAACGAACTGCTTTTGTGCAGCCAACGTAACAAAAATGAATGATGAATGGATGAATGGGATGAATGCAATGCCAAAGACAACATATTACGCAAAGAATGAAGATAGTTATAGTGATGTTAAGTAGTAGCCCGCAGCGTGCAGCGCCACATTTGATTATTGTAAACTTTAAATCAAATTTAGAAATCTATTAATTTATTGGAGGACTGTGTATTATTAAACGCAATATAATATGTAGGTTGTATTTGTAAGACTCGTAATAGCACAAGGTTAAACCTTAGTGGTTTTTTTATACGATACGTAACGAAATTGCTTGATTATGTACATATTAAGTTGAAGGGCCACCTGCCACGATATACCTATGCATATTTTGCAAAGGCAAACAAGCTTACGGCCCGCCTGATGTTAAGCAGATACCGTAGCCGACGCTTGCAATACCAGAGGTATTACTTGCGTATTGTATTTTTTACACCAGGGTACCATTTTAAGATGGGGTGTCCCTGGGATGGGAAAACGTTACTTTCAAAGCGCATCCCTAAATGAGCGCTGGAGACCAGGACCTACTCATACACAGCAACACAACTACACGGCTGTGTGTAGTTTGTTGTAAGATGGAGGTTCAGCTTTGTTTTTATGTTTTCTATATAGTTTTCAAGTTATTAACTAACTAGGTATCTATAAGAAAAATGAATTACGGAACGTACTGATACTGGAAGAGATAGTGATAGATGAAATGAAGCTACTGATGACAAAGGAAAGGGAGGCCTTTGCCCTGCAGTGGGACAGTACAGGCTGAAAATATAATATAAATATAATATATACTGATGACAGCAACAGTTTCCGAGCGATACCTGCGTCAGGCCTCCGTCACTCCATGTACTTGCGCGCTATAATTACCTACGGCTCGTCGTACCGCCGACGGACCAAATTCCATGCGGGTTTCGCAAGCGAAGCGCACGCACGTTGTTCAATTTTAATCGTTCTATTAGTTTTTTCTACACTAAAATTTAATAACCGAGAATTTAGAAAAGGTAAGAAATTTATATAAAAATAAAAAACGTACCTTTTAAAGATTTTTTTATTTTACGTACATAGGTAGGTACTGACCTTTTCAATAATTTTTTAGATGAATTGCACAGTCAACAATTTTAAACTACCACCTATAGTCAGAACATATTCACAATTCTCAATAAAATAGGCACAAATAGTTATTTATGTTAATTTAATTTTATCAAAGAGGCAGCCCCGCGATTGCTATGGGATCGCGCAGTGCGAAGCAATCACAACTGTACGCTTGAGCATTTAGGCACATTTTGGCATGCAGCGGTTGCTGACGCGACAGAGTAGGCTATTATAGCAGTAGGTATTGGTAATTTTGTTCTGAGTGTAGTATCTGTTACGTAGTAACTCTTTACTAATCTGTGCCTGCGTATTTACATGCAATATTATAATACAAGTTGAATATAGAAAGCGTTCGATGACAATGATGCAAAATCCATGATTTTTGTTAACCCAAAAAGTTTGAGTATAGAAAGCGTTCGGTGACAATGACGCAAGGTCCATGATTTTTGTTAATCCAAAAAGTTTGAATATAGGAAGCGTTCGGTGACAATGACGCAAGTTCCATGATTTTTGTCAAAAAGTTTGAATATAGAAAGCGCTCGGTGACGATGGCGTAAGTTCCATTATTTTTGTTCACCCAAAAAGTTTGAATATAGAAAGCGTTTGGTGACAATGACGCAAGTTCCCTGATTTTTGTCAAAAAGTTTGAATATAGAAAGCGCTCGGTGACGATGGCGCAAGTTCCATTATTTTTGTGCACCCAAAAAGTTTGAATATAGAAAGCGTTTGGTGACAATGACGCAAGTTCCACAAAAAGTTTGAATATAGAAAGCGTTCGGTGACAATGACTCGAGTTCCATAACTTTTGTTCACCCAAAAAATACTCAGCGCGCCTAAAGAAGTTTTCACTACAAAAAGGCACTGGAGACCTAATTCTACACTGGCTTGCCCCTGACCCTCTTTTCCTTTAAAATGCCGGTTTTCATTATCGCCACTTAATATACTTAATATATCTAGCACCATAGTAATCCTTAACTAAATCTTTTTACGAGGTAGGTAGGTACCTACGTACCTATATTTTATGACTTGCGTTACGACAAGATATAACACATAAAAAATATTATTACTCGTTGTAAATTCTGTATCTACCTAATAACATAAATGTACAAAGGAAGATAAATAGGCAAGACTGTACCTGCTAATTAATAATAATAATATAATAATAATCATTTATTCATCGAAATAGGTACAAATTTATACATATAAGTCTTACAAACTAATCAATTAGTTATTGCCCGCGGTTCCACTCGTGAAAACAAAAACAGAAACATAGGTATTAGGTACTGTACCTACCTACCTACATTTTGCAGGGATAAAAAGTAGCCTACGTGCTATTCGAGGCTACGATTACAGCCTCGAATAGCACGTAGGAGACTTTTTCTGAAAAAAATGTAAAAAAAAACTGACGGAAAAATTTGGCACAGATTATCTCTGTGCCAAATTTTTCCAGATTTTCGAACGAAACAACTTTGAAATGCACGTTTTCTGTAGCCGTTATGCTATTTTTATTCTATTAAAACCGTTCATTTTTCGGCGGAACCGTAAATTTTTCCGAGATAAAAAGTATCCTATGTGCTCAATAATTATAATCATAATCTATCTTTGTGTAACAAACATTTATAATAAAAGATAGGTGTAATAGTAATAGATGTTTAATTTAACGGGACCACGTTCAGCTAGCGTGTTAGTTTACAGCGTGTGCGCATCGTCTGTCGGCATTCACAGTGTAATTACTGCTTCTGATAAAATCATATTACCTATTATAAAACAAATGACGAAGAATAATAAACCATTAATCATAATATATACTTCTAATACCAATACTGAAACAGTTAAAGTTACAGGATATAGTCTGCCTAACTTACTCCCTTAGTGACTCTTACGATACCATCGGGATGAAACGTAGTTGTGACATTTGTATTCTTAACCCGTCACAAGTCACCACACGGAATGCCAATGACCAATACATCGTATCCTTAATAGAAAACTGGCGTAACCTGAAAAATGTCACTGGGCAATTTTAAACTTTATCTGTTAATAATAAAGATATAAATTGCAAAACAAACACGCTTCAACTTAAGTTATTTTTCCACTGTAGGTGCGATATTTACAATAACTTGAAAACGTATGGAAAAAACTATAATGCTTTAAGTGTATGACTGACCCCAATATATGTATTTGTTATGTACTACTTAAGTTGTCACGTAGACGACGGCTGATAAGTGATAGCACGTGGGTGTTGCTATTACCTACTGTTTATGATAACACGATAAAAATGTTTAGACGGACTGCGAAAGACTGTTGTTTGTCTTGTATGCAGCATGAATGTGAAAGATTCAAAGCATATTAATAATAGCAGCCCACTGGGCACGGGACTCCTGTCTTCTCTAGAGATAGTAGAGCGTTTAGGAATTGTGCTCCTTACACTATTTTACGGTCTAGGCCTTTAGAATTTCTTCTAAGACAAGTAGATTGGCTCACCATGTTTTCCTACACCGTTAGCAGATGGTAATTTATTTGTTTTTTTTTTCGTTATGCCCCACTGCACACGTCTCTATTCGATGCCAAATCTACCTAGTCCTCCGCAAAGGTATCCAGCTCATCACGCCAGCGTTTTTGGGGTCACCATTCGATTATACCACACCACATAATACTAAATATTAGTACGTATAAATTCCATAAAGTGGACTACAATAGTACTACCGGTCGGGATCAATCTCAGAAGTCTCCACTGATGTGTTACAATACAAGTCTGTTCCTTTTCCACTTGGCTACCTAGGAACACTGCTGGTTTCTATTTTTTTTAAGACCAGCCCCGCACTAATTGTCGTCCTCCCCATACAAATAACACACACAAATTCAGAACAGCTTTTTGTGGGTCACACAAAGTTTTGTCATGTGTTACCTTAAACCTTTACAGAAGACTATAGCCATATAACTACACACAGTGGTGTAGTTGTGTTCCTGTGTGTGAGTACAGGTCTCCAGCGCTCATTTACGGATGTGTTTTGAAAGAACCGTATTCCTATCCCAGGGATACTCCCATCATAAAGGCCTGGTGTAAAAAAAATGGGTTGGCAACACGCAAGTGATACTTTTGGTATTACAAGCGTCCATAGGCTACGGTAACTGTATAACATCTGTCGGGCCGTAACCCACAACCTCAAACGCATATTAGGTGCATACTGCAGCCACTGGACCACCATGGCAGTCAAATTATACGAAGCTTATTGGCAATTTTTATTCCAATCAGATTTATCTCGCGGATCTTACTCGTAACTAGTATTCTCTTCACTGTGTTATTTGCATCGACGCGCGACGTCATTTCCGGGATTATTATCATCAATTCTTCAATTCAGCCACATTACATAGCTTCTTCAAAGAGATTTTACAGATTCAGCAATACCTCTGGTGTTGCAAGAGTTGATATGAGTGTGTGTTTTTTTTTAATATAGTTTTTAACTGACAAGAGTCAAAAGGTAACAAGGCCTGCTACGCGTCGCGAGGGTCTTTACAAACATACATACATGTACAATTCACTGTAGTTATGTTTGTGTTTACCATTAAATACCTTATGCTTGTTTAACTCCTTAATAATAACAAATAAAATAGGCCAGAGAGGTAGGGCATCATACTAGCGAGCAAGCCCGACTTGGGAAGGACCTACACTTTACAGAAAGCCAAAGTCAAATAACAAGGCACAGTGGTGACGGTAGTTGCACGGACATTTTTTTTTTCATTTTTTTTATAAGATAACTCCCGCACTAGAGAACAAGCTCTGTGTTGCGGGAGACTTTACAAACATACAATTAACGGATACAAAATGACACCCAGACGCAGAACAACTCTTTGTGGTTCACACAAAGTTTTGTTCTGTGTGGGAATCGAACCCCTAACCTCGTAGCACAGCAGGCGCATACTACGGCCACTGGACCACCAAGGCAGTCTGACTTTTAGGAAAACTAGATTTAACTGGTTACCTCGCCATTTACCACTGCGCGGCGTATTGTGGAGAAGATTCCCACACGGGCCAAAATTTGTGCGATCCATAAATGGTTACACTGAGTCTGGGTGTACTTTATGTACGTTAATTGTTTATTGTATGTTTGTAAATTAACCACCGTGATTTATTACATTGTCCACCGTGATACAGAGCTTGTTCCTTAGAGCAGTTGTCTTTTTTTAGAAAGAAAGAAAAGGAAAGTGATATTGGTGTAGTTATGTTTCTGTACGTCTAAGTCTCCGGAGTTCATTTAAGATAAACTGATTTTACAATAACGTTTAGCACATCTCAGGGTTACCAATAAGCATAACAAATAGAGTCGACATCAAGCCAGAAATGCTCTTTGTATTGCAGTCATTCATTTGCTACGATTACTGCTTACCAAGGCTAAGTATTACGCTTGTTAATCACCATAGTACCTATAGGCACCTAAGTACCTACTAGAGTGGTGACTGGTGACGAGCAGAATTGGCGCATTACATATTGTAAGTACATAGAGACAGATTATAAAAGATTAATGCATTGTTTATTCGTTGAGTTGGCTGTCGATTGTTAGTAAATACTATTTTTAGTTCGACGTACTATAAACAAAGTTGGCGCTCGATCACTCATTTTAGGCAAGCGATTTTGACCTAATTTTGAATGAATTGATCAGACTAACAAACCTATGGTTGTATATCATTTCGTATACTCGTAGACTATGAGTAAAAAGACAGGCAACTGGGACCATAAGAACAAGGACCGCGGTCCCACTCGCCCAATAGTATTTGTGAATCAGTTGCCTGGACTGGGACTTACACCTAACGACAGAAATTGTACAGACAACAGAATAAAATCTATTATTTTATTTACAAAATATCAAAGAAAGAATAGAATAGAAAACTCTTTATTGTACACCAATTACATTTTGACAAAAACATGAAGATAAAAACATCTATTGGTAATAAATAAATAAAATAAAAAGTAAGTCGGGCTAGTTTCCGCAACTCCACGTCGAATTCGCGTATTTTACGTTATGTAAATTAAAAAAAAATAATTGAATTAAACACTAGATTTTATGTTTATATTGCAAATGATCCTAGTATACAGGCAACTGGGACCAGTTGCAAGTTTGTGTTGTTATATCATATTGTTATTTTGTTTTTAATGTAAACAATCTATGAATGCCTGAGTGGTCAAGCACCAATTTTGTCGGTAGTACCTAGATCAGCATATAGATAAATTCTATAAGACTTTACATACTACATGGCTAGATAACAGAATGACGGATACAAACATAAAACGATGACTAGCTTCACTTATTCGAGCTAATATGTTTGCATAGTGAACAAGTCTTAGTACCAGGAAACGCGAGCATATGATTAATGTCGTATTAAAGTGAAGTTCACTATAGTAGCTACTTATCATACATTATTAAAGTTATCAGTTGTACCCGTATCGCATACGGTGACTGTAGTGGATTTCTTTTAGTTAATTGGTGTGTATAAGTAATAAAATGACGAAAGCTAAACAAAAAAATGCCAAGTTGAAAAAGGAAGGTGATTTTGTTCCACCTGATGGTGGATGGGGGTGGATGATTATTATTGCAGCTGGAGTCGCAAATGTGAGTGAAATATTGTTTTATCAAAGAAACTTTGTAGCAGAGTGCTGTATGGTGACAATAGTTTTGTTATTTTATTAACCGACTTCAAAAAAAGGAGGTTATCAATTCGTGTGTATTTTTTTTAAATGTTTGTTACCGCAGAACTCCCTCATTTATGGGCCGATTTGACAAATTCTTTTTTTGTCTGAGAGGACATACTTCCAGTTTGGTCCCATTTTCATCAAAAGAAAGTTCTGATGATGGGATCCATGAGGAATTGAGGGAACTCCTCAAAAAATATAGGTCAACATATGGCAATTTCAATATTTTTAACAACACATCAAACATTTGCATTCAGAAAGTATAATATGATGAAGTAAAACTGATGAAGAAGACCACAGGAAGACAGAAGGCCACCTGAACTTAAAAATATATATAATATCGCCATCCGTAAAATACTTAACTATAGTATTTTACGGATGGAACATTACGTAGATTATTATTTCAGCTTAAAGGCCACCCACAGCAATCAGATTTAAAAATAAATATTGTCGAATACCCAGTGAAAATTTAGGGAAGCGTTATTAAAGAAACGTTTGATACGTACCTACTCCATCCAAAACCCTTGTATTTAAAAGGCTATGGGAACTGCTTATGCTTATTTAGCAGGCTGGTATCTTTATAAAAAATATACCTACATGTTTATTTTGCAAAGTTCTGCCAAAAAAATATTACTCATAGCTTTTCCTTATAAAATTTTAACAAAAAAATACCGACTTCAGTACGGCAAGTTGCAGAATTTCAAAAACCTTAAAAAGGGTACAAGAGTACAAGCTCTGTGTCGCGAGGGACTTTACAAACATAGAATTAACGGACACAAATTACACCCAGACCCAGAACAATTCTTTGTGGGTCACACAAAGTTTTGTCCTATGTGGGAATCGAACCCACAACCTCGTGCACAGCAGGCGCATTCTGCGGCCACTGGACCACCGAGGCAGTCGGAAATTAATTTCTAAGAGAGGTAAAGGGCATCAAACTTGCCAACAAGCCCGACTGGGGAAGGACCTCCACCTTACAGAATACCACAGCCAAAGGACTACACACAACGGTGTAGTTGTTGTTCCTGTGTGTGAGACTGTAAGTACAGGTCTCCAGCGCTCATTCACCCATACATAGAATAAGAATTGCTATTTTTCTACGGAAAATTTCCTGTTGGTCACTTAGATATAAATAAAGATGTGCCACATGATACAAGGATAAGTTTGTTGTTATACAAGATTTTCACATCACGTGGCGACTGGCGACACAAGCACTGTATAATTTATTGTATCGTAGACTTACCGTCTATAATTATGTTAATTATTAATAAAACCTACTGATAATAACCGCTTGGAAGTAAAGATGTAAAATAGTCTTTGTTCCGTTTGTAATAAAGTATAAAATACAATGCAGCGCAGTAAAAGTTTTGGAAACATTTAGACCTTTCTTTGAATTCAGCGTTAAATCTTTCTCAATTTTTTTTGCGGTTGGCAACCCTATTTGTGACGAATGTACAAGAAGCAATCCGTTCAGTCATTAAATCTAGTTTACAGTTTTTTATACAAGGCCTAATAAAATTGACAAAATCTACAATCAGTTGGCATTTGGCATTGGCATATTTTTTTAATCTCCTTGTAGCTTGTAAAACATACCTAGAGTAGAAATAAGAATGCCTACTTTTATCAAATATGTAGGTAAGTAGGTAGATGCGAGTACCTACCTACTTGTTTATTGTTGGTACTAGTACCTAACTATTTACATGGCCGATAAGCTTTATATGCTTTTCTTACAGTAAAGGCATCAAACTAGCATTCGGCCTGCCTAATGATAAGCAGTTACCGTAGCTTACGGTCGTCTACAATGTCAAGATGCTATACGGACAAACTGAATATGATCATGAATATTTTATTAATTTACTAGCAAAATTCAAAAGAAAAAAAAGAAACAGAGGGGCTGAGCCTCTAGACAAGTGGCATAAGCGATAGTCGAATCGAAAAGTCAAAAAATAAAATGTATGGAATTTGACGTGAGTCTACGATTTAATGTCGTAAACTTACGTCAAATCCCATACATTTTCATTTTTGACTTTTCGATTCGACTATCACTTATGCCACTTGTCTAGAGGCTCTGTGCTTACTTCGTTGGGCATTTTTCGGGTTAATATATAGCCGATGGCCAGGTTAGTTATGACACTCACTCAACGTGGTTTTCTATTGGTAAAAGAATTTTCAAAATCGGTTAATGAGATCCGGAGATTACCCCCTACAACCTTACAAACTTTAATTCTTTATAATATGAATAATGATTTATTATCTCGACGTCTTCCTCTTTTTATCTCTTCTTTATATGTGGACTTTTACGAAACAAAAACGAAAATCAATCCCGCCGTTTCAGTCTGTACAGAACCTCTAGACAAGTGGCATAAACGGTAGTCGAATCGAAAAGTCAAAAAAGTAAATGTATGGGATTTAACGTAAGTTTACGACATTATTTCGTAAACTTACGTCAAATCCCATACATTTGCTTTTTTGACTTTTAGACAATCGCTGATGCCACTTGTCAAGAGGGGCTGTTCTACTATAGGAAAACATTCTCTCTCTCTCTAATGCCAACTTGTCCTTTTTTAAGGCCTTGAGCTATAAGGAACTAAGTTTGTATGGACACCCTTCACGATACAGATATTATTAGGTACTCCCTAACATAAATAAAGCCGTTTAAAAAGATATGAAGCTGATAATATAAATCGATCGATAGATAAAAACACAACTACTAGATACCGTACATATACCTACCTATATCTACATACTATATAATAGCAACCCATATATGTCCTACTGCTGGGCACGGGTCTCCTCTCCTCTATCAAGAGAGAGAGAGGGTTTAGGCACAGTAAACAAACAGTAAAACATCTTCATACAAACGTGCCGCTCTCAGTTTGAATGTGTGCGTGCGCGCCGCGCGCCATGTCGGCACGCGATTTCACGCACACGCTAGCATAATATAAGCACATACAAAGAAATGGTTCCCCGCTAACTCGGGCTAACCTTCGGGCTAAATTTTAATTATCTATCTATCTGTAGATGTCTGTATCCAACAGATTACGTGCATACACATAAAATCAACAGATGGCGATACTTTATTTAAAATTATATTTTTCACAAGATATAGTAGGCACCTACTTCATCATTCACATAGATCTACCGACCATAAAGGGTAGGTATCACTCATTGTCTCGGGCTCGGGCCACGTTTGCTCGCTCAAGGTCACGCGCTTTACGAAATATACTTATTTTGATTGTTTGCTTCCGTATTTAGCGCTCCGCCCCGGTTTCGCCCGGGCTAAACAATTTTTTCCCGTTTAGGTATATTAAAATGTTAATATACCTATTAACCTAAGTTTATTTTTTTGTTGATGGCTTATATTAGGTATACCTATAATATAAATTGATTTATTAAAAAGAATATTCGTGAAACTATAATAAGCAATTAATTTATCAGTGCAAATAAACAAATAATCTGTTTGAAGTGATAAGGGTCTGTTTGAATTGTTTCTGTCTTAGTCAAATTAGGTTAATTATAATATTTTGTGACAAATCACACACCATCTAAATCCAAACTTGGCACAGCCTCAGACGACAGACAGAGCATATCACACTAAGATTGGTCCTGAATGGGAATCGAACCCTCATGGATTAGATTCACTAACCACTAGTTACGTAGTAACTCTTTAGTAATCTGTGCCACTAGTACAACAGGCCAGTCGATGTCATTAATGGATGGAGTAAATTATAGCATTCTTTGGTATTAGTCCAACAGTCCGATGGTACTGGGTTCGAATCCCAGATTCATGTCCACTTTTTGAAATTTGTTTTTTGTAGATGGTTTTTATATCAGATAATATTTTTTTGAATTATTTGTAAAAATATAGTAAAACAGTAATTATTTAGTATCAGTCTGAATTCACAAATAGGTAATTTTCCCACAGTACGATACCGTAGCATCGCTGCACCGTACCGGCCGTAGAACCGGCCGAACCGGGTTCGAATCCCAACCTCGGATACATTTTTTGTATTTAGTTTTTGTTTAGTTTTTTAAATATTTTATTATAAATATTTTATATATCTTGGATGCAATATTTTTGTTGATAACTTTGATAACATAAAACATTTTTAAAGTTTTTTGTTGAGAGAAAAAAACATATGCCCGTATTATTTATTTTTAACATAAGTCACTGTTTCACATAGCTTTATATATTTTTATACCTTCGAGTAAGTAGTATGACCCAACATTAAACTTCAAAACGAGGTAGGTATTTTAATTTATAAAAATCTGAAAATGCATACAGCGCCAGCGGCATTACTCACAAGTCACTCGCAAGTTTCAACTTCTTAGCAGTACAAAATACTGCCGCCAGGACTACGGCGACATTATTGAAATTTGTAAATATATAATTGTAATTTTATTTTATGAGCCCTTTATTTCATTTTCCTATGCTAGTAGGATTTACTTTATTTATATATTTATTTAGTATTTCACAGTTTATTTGCTTTATTAAGAGCGTAGCCGAGTCGCATTTCTCTGAATACTATGTTTAGAGCTAAAGTTTATTTTAAGAAGTCTAGTTTTACTATAAAATAGAGGATTGAGTACGAAACATCGTTTAGGTAAACATATTTTTCGCGTAGGTATAGTTGTAATAAGGGCAATTTCACAATAATTAATATTGCAAATTAATTACTTTTTTTTTTTTTTTTTTTATACTACCAAGGTGACAAACAAGCATACGGCCCGCCTGATGGTAAGCAGTTACCGTAGCCTATGGACGTTTGCAACACCAAACTTACTACTTTATTACTTTTGAAATTATTATTTTTTCTATTGTCTGATGTGTTGTTCAATCCAAATATGGTTCCGGTAGTCTGACGATCGACTTATATACTTGTGTGTACATCGCATTTTTTTGGCCGGCGTTCGGGTCGGCCACTTGACACTTGTTTTTGTTTCGCTTACCTATCGTATGAACAACCCTGGGTATCAACGCAAGAGTAGGCTAATAACTCGGCGGGCGGCCTTAGATAACCTACTGTTTGTTTACTGTGGTTTAGGCCTTAATTCACACACGCTGGCTTAATGCGGGTTGGTGAATCAGACATGTCTTTAGAATTTCTTCTAAGACATGTGGGTTTCCTCACGATGTTTTCCTTCACCGTTAGCAGATGGCGAATCATTTGATTAGTACATATAAATTCCACAAAGTGAAATTCACATTGGTACTGCCCGGGATCGAACTCGCACCTCTTGCGTGCAAGTCGGTTACTTTCCCACTCGGCCACCACCGCTTTTTTGATATCTACATACTAATATATAATAACACGTAAATAATTATTAATTATAATTTATATCACCACAACTTTATAATCTATCTAATCCATACTTTGCTAATTGGTCAATTCGACATTTGTTTACATCCTTAATGTGTTAATATGCATTGATAAAGAAATAATGGAAATAGCTTTATTGTTATTGCCAACAAAAAGTATGTAAACAAGTAAGTAAGTTTGATGAATGATGGTAGATAGTAATAATAATAGTAACCCATAATATAACGAGTGTAATTTTATTATTATAATCTCTTATTTAGTCATCAGTATTCAGATCTAATTTGACATTTGTAAGTAAAAATAATAAAATAATTTTCTATCTAGGTATATAATTGACAATGACCATATGACTGGCCCCTTGGTCTGGTGGTTGGAGACCCTGTCTGCTTCGCCGGAGCTCTCGTGGGTTCGATGCATACATGTTAGTTCAACCATGTTCACAAACTTTCATATTTATAATATAGTAGGATTTAGGATTGTATACAGTGGTGTTTGTGGTTTTTGTGCTCATTCGCTGTCGCCTAATTAGTTACTTACTGGCCTATTTCGCTATCACTGCCTAATAATTGTATATACCTATTGACTTACTGATTGTAGACACAGATAAAAATTATGTAATTAGAAATTTACTGCGCATATAATAATATAATTCTAATTAATACAGATTAGCTATAATATTAAAATCAAGTAATAAAATCAGATTTCATTTTATGTCCGCATAGAATTCTTTAAGTCCTTTGTTCTTTAAGTCCCGGGACCTTATTTAAAGAAAGAAAGAAATTAAATTATAATATAGGTTCTCTACAACTTGTGTTAACTTTTTATAAGCTTTTATTTAACTTGCAATGCATGTTAGTTTGTTTGAATCAAATGTAGCAAGCATGATTTAAAACCATTTTCCTGTGTCAGATTGGGCTGAAATTTGGTACCTATACTAAATATAAATAATTGGTAGGAATCAGGTGCGATTTCGATCCCGGGTGGCAGTACCAATGTGAATTTCACTTTGTGGAGTTTATGTACTAATCAAATGATACACCATTTGCTAACGGTAAAGGAAAACATCGTGAGGAAACCAACAAGTCTTAGAAGAAATTCTAAAGACATATCTGATTCACCAATCCGCATTAGGCCAGCGTGTGTGAAAAACCCTCTTTCTCTCTCTTTTGATAGAGAGGAAACCCGTGTCCAGCAGTGGTGCATATGTATATGGGTTGCTATTATATCATGTGTCCAGGGTGTGATGATATAGTCAGTTGGCTATAGGAACCCTTCAACTAAACAAGGTAGCCCCGTCTTGTTTCGGCTCGTTAGGAGTAAAATTTTACAATTTAGAAGATTTGTTGAATAAATATAAAACTACTACAAAAATCGACAACATATAAACTTGTGGTTATCAATATTTTTTAACCGACTTCAAAAAGAGGAGGTTATCAATTCGTGTGTATTTTTTTTTAATGTTTGTTACCGCATAACTCGGTCATTTATGGACCGATTTGAAAAAATATTTTTTGTCCGAGAGGACATACTTCCAGTTTAGTCCCATTATCATCAAAAGAAAGTTCTGATGATGGGATCCATGAGGAATTGAGGGAAGTCCTCAAAAGTTATAGGCACACATATAGCAGTTTCAATATTTTTAACAACTAATCAATCATTTGCATTCAGAAAGTGTAATTTGGTGAAGTAAAACTGATGAAGAAGACCACAATAAGTATTTTACTGATGGCGATTAGATAAGTTTCGATTATTGTTGCTAAGCAACTATTAATAAGAAATAATGACGTGAATGAATTGAGCGCGGATTGCACAGATTAAATATTGCTTTTAATACCTACTTGACCTGTGTTCAGCCCGACGCTCAGTCGATTTTATTCGATTGTAACAAACAAAAAAATTCTTTATTTAAACATATTTATTCTCTTAATTTTTTCCTAATATTCTCAAACACGTATTTAAAGGTGTACAATAAAGAGTTTTCTATCAAATCAATTACCTATATAACTGACCGTGACTTCACCAAGGCCTGATCAGAATATCAGCGCTGCAGTTTTAAATGCCACAACACAGAGCTGAGATTACGACCCTTGCTGACATCACACAGGATAATTTTTTGTTTTGTTATTGTGTGTCTATTGTTTTTGTTTATATCTGTTTCCTGTGTATGTTCGAATAAATGTTTTTCTATCTGTCTTTTTAATGTAATGCAGCAAATGAAGACTGGTACATTTGAATTGAACAAAGTTTAAAGGTATTTGAAAATTTTACAACTTGCCGTACTGAAGTCGGTTTTTTTTGTTAAAATTATTTAAACTATAAACTTTTATATTAAGAAAAAAATTTCATTGTTATTTTTTTTTTGTCGTTTGGTTAGTGGCCAAGTTGCCTCACAGCTATATGACGTATTTAGAGAGACACGCTTCTATAATAACCAGAGGTTTCCCGGTGATCCAAAATCTATTGAAATTTTAACTTTCTGCACTCCTAAATATAAACTTTAATAAAATTATTCCAAACCTTACACTCAGTGTGCGCAATATGCTTAGAAATGGAGCAGAAGTTTTTGCGTCACGTAGTAATATGATTACGTTTTTATAAAGTTTTAAATATAGATTTACTTAGGCATGAAATAAATTTTATCATAAGCAAAACTCAGTCCAGTTGCATTATATCTATACATTATCTATATAATTAGATACACATATCACGTAGGTACACAAATAACGTGTCTTGTTTTGAGCTAGCAATATAAAAACAGATTATATAATAGACTGTTTTATGAGTCCTTGAAAACAATAAGTATCTTAAGAATCGTAAATTTATACGTAGCGATCATAAGATTATTATTAATCTCGTGATGACAAACTCCGGATAACTATTTGCCTACCTTAAATCTTTCAACCCCAATTTCTGGTCTCAATCCAACCGTTCATTATTAAGGACACAACCAAACACTCGTCTTCCCGTTTGTGGTCGCTACTCCATTACCTGTCTACCCCAGCGGCCATCGGTTCTTCGAACTATGTGCCCTGCCCATTGCGATTTAACATTTTTGTCACTTCCTTCGGGCTATATCAGTCAGCTTGGTTCTCCTATTGATCTCCCCGGTTGGTGAATCGATCAGAAGGTCGAAATCGATCATCAAGCATCGTTAATGTTTACAATGAAGAAGTCATTTACTTAGATCTTAAAAAACAATCAATTTAACATGTTTGTTTTTTATTAATTTCAGTTGTCGCAGCTTCCAATAATGCAACAGTTCGGCCTGTTATTCCGTGACAAATTCGCTCGTCTTGGCATCAGCAGTTCGGAAACAACTACAATAATCAACATGCACTCCGCCCTAAACTCTTGCGTCGGTGCGTGACGCGCCTTGCATGGTAACTCTCTGATACCGGCCCCTTCATAAATTAGCTCACATTATATATTTTTTTTTTAACTCATACTAATGTCTACAATTTAGATTTAGAATTTATTTGATTACTTCTGTATCTAAAGGACAAGTTAAAAAATTTAGTCCCAAGTTTTCACTTTATCCATGATTGAATAAAAGTATTTACCTGTATATTAGAATTCTGAATATCTATATTAATTATCTGTATGTTATCTAAGATAGAAACCCTATTATTCTTCAGATTTATTTTATATCTCAGCTTGACAATATTCTTGATAAATGTTCTGAAGTCACATATTACTTCTCTACTACTAGCACGCATGTGAGCAGCGCAGTTCGATTGATGACGACGGCACATTTTGACGCCCACAGTTGATGCAACACATTTTGTTTTATAAAAATAATACTATGAATACTAGCGAAATACATACTTCCTTCAGCATCTTAGCATATATCACTTAATTCATCAATGTTTAAATCTTTTACCGTAATTAGGCTATAATTTAAAGAAAATAAATACTTACGGACATTTTTACTCATATTTGTTTTTCTTGTTTCAGGTTTAGCGAATGGTCCTTTATTCAAAACCTTCACTTACAGACAAGTGTCTCTAGCCGGCGCTATAATTGTGTTTATAGGCCTAATAGTAACAACGTTCTCTTACAACTTTCTCACTTACTTTATATCCTTTTCTCTTTTATATGGTAAGTTTACATCAAAAATAAAGACACATATTATAATTAATGATAACATTACATGATAATGTAAAGATCAAATTTGATAAACCATTACGTATGTCAATTAATTAAATTAATTATCTGGTTACCAACAAGTGGCAAACTTTTAAATATTGAATTAAGAATCCTTCATGCTTATACTTATTATGTCCAATGGTAATATAAATTTAGGTCTAATTTTAGGTGCTGGCTATGGTATAAGCGCTTCAGCGAATGCTCTCGCTCTTAACACTTATTGGAAAGACAGAAGAAGATTAGCAACTGGTCTGTCATGGACAGCAACTGGTCTTGGTCCAATCGCGTGGCCACATATCATTACTGCTTTGTTTGCAGTCTTTGGAGAAACAGGTGCAGTCCTTATTATAAGTGGAATATCGTTACATGCAATAGCATGTGCATTTTTATTGCAACCTGTAGAATGGCATACCAAAAACGCAAAAGAAAAAGATCAAGAAAAACTACTCAAATCAAATATAAAAGATTCTGAAATGATTAATAAGAAACAAGAAAGTGGATATTTTAGTCAAGTTTCCAAGTTCAAGAACATAAGTGCATTTTCAAGTCAATACTTATACAATGAGGATGATCCAGTGACTCCGGGCTACGAAATCACAGATCCAGGTATTCCGATGATGCTACGCGCTAACGATAGCTACTTTAGTCAGTCAAGACAATCTAAAAGTAAACTATCATCAAGAGAAGGTTCTAATAAGAATTCACAATTAAACTCACGCCTTAACTCAAAAAAACCATCGATGACAAATTTACTCGAAAACCGTTCTCGTAAATCATCCACATTATACTTAAACGAATCAAAGAAAAATTCAGCTGTTAACTTGGGTGCGTTAGCACAAGAACGCGATGCTTACAAACCTAAACGCAAAACGTCTATAACACTAGAGACACAAATTCCAGAATCTGAAATTGAAGATTGTCCTACACTAAAAGCGCCCCAAGATTTAAAAGCAGATGAAAAAGCTGTGGTTGAAAAGATTGATCCAGCTCAAGCAAAAGTAATAGCTGATAGAGCTGAAAAGCATTTTGTAGGTAGTAAAAGCATTAAATCTTTTAAGATGGATGGCCAATACGGCGAAAAATATAATAAAGATAATCACAGCAACGTTTCATTAAAAAATCAAGATCAAGAAAGCGAAGATAAACAATATTTAAAAGATAATCACAGTAATCAGTCATACCGCACAAGACACAGACGAAAGTCGAATAATTTTAATTATGAAAGTGAAGTATTAAAACAAGCTTCATTGAAACTAGAGCAATATTTGAAAGAAAATGAAGACAACACGGATAAAGTAAAACTACTGATAACTCACGTTGACGACAATGGTATTGACAAAGTAATCAAAGAAAAAGAAGAAGAAAATGACGATGAAGAGGAAGAAGAAAAACTGACGTTTTGTCAGAAAGTAGCATTGTTCTTTGATTTAGATCTTCTAAAAGATTACACTTTTATTAACTTGATGTTGGGTGTAACTTTAGCTAGTTTCAGTGAACTTAATTTTTCTCTTTTAACACCTTTCATTCTGGGTGATTATGGAAAAACGAAATCGGAGGTGGCTCTGTTTATGTCACTTTTGGCTGGAGTAGATATAAGTGTTCGGTTTTGCATTCCATTCGTCGCTGGAAAAATTGGATGGGATAATAATTCCTTTTTCCTCTTTGGAGTAATGTCAATGGCCACGGGAAGAGTAGGTAAATATATATATTTTATTGTAATTTATGATTCTGCTAATTATATCATTGCGTTTATTAGAATGGTCATAGATACCTAAATAAAATGTAGTTTTATCTCTAACGCCAATCTTTTAATATCGCATTATATTGTATATATTTTATAGCTGGCCATTAATATAATAGTAGAATATTTATTGCTACAATTAGATATGAATGTATCGTTTACAATGCGTCTAGTACTATTTACATGTACAAAGATCGTCACAATAAATTGTAGGTCAAAGGATACCTAGTTGATTTGATATCTTTCGAGCCAATGTCACGTTTTTCTTATCATTGATTAACTGGCACGGGTAACAGTGTGGATAGTACAAAAGTAAACACCAGGTATAATGCGTAAAAAATCAAATTCAAATTATTTATTTGCTGTAAGTGGGGTAGGTACATAATGTGGTGTTACATAGTTACAATACAATATTAAGTGCAAGCCCATTTAGCCATTAAAGATAGCATGCAAATTTAAATAGGTAAGTGTCAGTTGTGCATCGATTATTTTTCTGTTATTCAGTAAAGTTCAAAAATTCTTTAACTGAATAAAAAGCATGTTGAATGAGCCATATTTTTACACTTGGTATAAATTTACTGAAAAAAGTAAAGGTAAAGGTGGCGTCTATAGTGCGACGGGTCCAAAGGAGTCCGAATAGCGTGCTGAGAATGGTGGGGGTCAGATATGACACTTTTCTCATGCGCAGATTCATTCAACTCCATGTGTTGGGATCTCAGTGAGTCTGCGTAGGGGGAGGGGAAGTATCTGTCCCTAATAGTAATAGTATTAGATTAGATTAGTTATTACGATAGGTTTAAGAAAATATTGTAACTAACAAACTATGGATTGGTATCTGATAATATTTTTTTTTTAAATAATTACGACAAATTACGATGTAAAATTAAGAATTAAGTGAAAAGCTCCACTTAAATGCCAGACCTTTACGCAAGAATGACATTTATTAGTTTTTTTAACTAATAAATGTCCGGCTCGAAGTACCATGTAGGCCAGGTTGAATGATATAGAGCCTAGAGTATTTAATCGATAGTTTCTCATTTAATCTTCTCTCATTTTCATTGATCTCTATATTCAAATTTTAAACATCACAGTACCTAAGCTATGTAAAATATACTAAAACTCTAAATTCAATTTAATTTTTCTCCTTTCAGTTTTGGCGTACAGTCAAACATATTATGTCATCCTTCTAGTTGCTGTAGTGATTGGATTTGGGAAAGGCTTACGTACAGTATTTATGGCTCTAGTTATACCTACGCATGTGCCTTTACATAAATTACCTGGAGCCACAGGTATACAACTGATAACAGCTGGAATAGTCTATCTGTCACTGGGACCTATCGTTGGTAAGAAACCGTTAATTAGTTTGATTACTAATTGTACCATCCTGTCTTGCTTAGAAAGGACAAACTAATGCAAGACGTAGCTATATGATACAAGTCTACGAGAGGAACGCATCTAAGATCTATTATTACTGCCCAGGGCGGCCAATTTTCAGGAGCGGCAAAAAAGCCTAAGAGAAAAATACTCTTTAATTATTTTCGATAGCGTGAATGATTTTATTTCTCACGCTCCAAATTACGCCGCCCCTGCATCGTGGTGAAAACTTCTTTAAATTAACATAAATAGGATTTTTTTTCATTATTAAGAGAACAACATTAACAACAACAACGTTTACCTCTATGTTGTTCTCTCAATACTGAAAGGATATCCTATTTATGTTAATTATGAAACATTTAATGATAATTATAATGGGGCATCAGGTTTTTGTTTAGAATTGCATCAATTAAGTGACAATGGGCAGGGCATAGCTCGCAGAACCGATGGCCTAAAAAGTTCTAGAGAGGCGACCACGAACTGGCAGACGCAGCGTGAGCAGGCCTCCAACAAGGTGGACCGACGACTTGGTAAAGGTCGCGGGCAACCGATGGACAAGATCAGCTCAGGACCGAACGATGTGGAAAACCTTGGGGGAGGCCTATGTCCAGCAGTGAACGTCTAATGGCTGAGATGGATGGATGGATAATGGGGCAGATTTTTACCAATTTCCCAAGATTCAATATATTTTTAAGTTATGAAGGGCTTGAAAGTACACCGTGGTTCAAATAATTCTCCTCGCTTAACTTGACCTCGACAAATCATTTCTAGTTATAGAACTACAAATGATTCGTCGAGGTCAATACAAGCAATAAGAACTGAAAATAAAGAATAGTCTTTATTTTTAGTTCTTATTGCTTGTTCTAATTATATAAGTAGTGCTGATAATTTTCGGTGAAATCTGAACTTTGGCTGTGTATCTATTCTGTAATTTAGTAGGTTCTAATTTGTGCATTATTTTGTGTGTAGGTTGGATCAAAGACAACGCATCAACAGCCGTGACTCTACACTGCCTGAACATCTTTACTTGGATGACAGCACTATCCTGGGGACTTGAGAAATATATCACAGCAAGACGACAGAAGGCGGTTGAAACAGATATCGCTCAAGCTTAGATAAAATAATATAATATAAATAATAATTATTCTTTTATATTTTATTAATAAATTACAATACTTTTATTTTTGTCTTATTCTGTCTTACATTACTTCTCTTATCTCAGCTTAAAGAAGTCCATTGCTGGATATGGGCCTTCTCCAAAGTTTTTCACACATGAGGTCTTGAACTGACCTTGTATATCGGCTACCCTCAAATTTCACCAGGTTGAGTACACGGTACACCGTGTTGGAGGCCTGCCCACGCTGCTCATCTATTTGATATTACTTATAGTTTGATATAATGAAGGGGATTTTAGCTAGGATCTACGACGTTGTAGAAATAGATGGAGAACCCTACAACTCTGCAGCTACGCGATTCAGTTTCCAGCAGTAATAGAAGTTCAGTTGGCTAGTTTAATTTGAAATAGGCCATCATGTAATCATCCGGGAGAATATTATTATATCTGTATTTATTATATATTTTGAGGACAAAATAGTACCTATTACCTTCTCAGATCTAATCAATAGTTTACTAAAAACGTAGTGATCTAAGCCTCTAGACAAATGGCATACGGTATAGTCGAATCGAAAAGTCAAAAAATAAAATGTATGGAACTTGACGTGAGTCTTCGATTTAATGTCGTAAACTTACGTCAAATCCCATACATTTTCTTTTTTGACTTTTCGAATCGACTATCTTATTTCTATTATATATCTTATCTTTATTTCTAAAATTTATTTCTTAAGTATTATGATCAAGTGCAAAAGTCAATATCAAGTTCCAAAATAATTATAAGTTAATCGGTATAATCATGCGGTTTGGGCAACATTCTTATTGCTAACCAAAATTAATAAATGCTCATCAAAGCCTTTTTGCTTATGTTATATAAATTTGTAGAAAATTGCTATGTTTACAATTAAAGGCACTTTTCTTTCGGAGATCTATAATAATAATAATAATTTATTTATTATCACGAGTAATTACAGTAGGTAGAATATACACTAAATTATACACGTTATTATATAGGTCACAAAAAAAAATCTATGAACCATCTATTATTATTTTTCTAATAGTAGGTAATTTTTAGTTGTAATTATTACAAAGGATTTTTCTTCCATCTCTTAGTTACAACTAGTGATTAAACTAAATGAATGAACTCCAAATTAAAATTGTTTTTTGGTTATAACTTATTAGTCTGACATAGAAAACAAACGCCTGCTTTTGTTGCCAACATAACAAATTAATAATGTTACTATAGCGCGACATTTGAATACTTTTTGGAAATCGCATGTCTTTAATTAAAGAAAAATAATTCGCTGTTGTTAAGACAGAAATACGAGTTTACTGTTTGGTCTAATCGACTTGAATGATATCTGACGGACACATCATCTGCATCAAAGTAGACATGAACTTCAATTCAATTCTTCCTTCATTTCCAGCCTGTGTTAGTCCACACACATACGTACATATAAATTCTCGCCTTTTAAATTAAACGAAAACAGCAGTGACAGATACATTGCTGGTTTTTTAAATTTTAAAAATCAGCAATGAAAATCTGATATGTTTTTATTTGAAAGTCATTCTGTACTTTGGATGCAGTTTAAAGTTTAAGTTTTTGACTAGCCTGTTGGTCTAGTGGTTACCTTACTGCTATGCTAGAGGTTCGGGTTTGGGTTCGATTCCCACACGGGACAAAACTTTGTGTGATCCATAAATGTTTGTTCTGAGTGTGGGTGTAATTGTATGTTTTTAAAGTCCCCTGCGACACAGGGAACGTTCCCTAGTATGGGAGTCATCTTTTGAAAATAAAGAAAGACCGCATTTTACTAGGTAGGTACATATCAAAAATATGTGGTAAAAATCTTATTTCAATCAACCAATCAGCCTATCGCAGTCCACTGCTGGACATATGCCTCTCTCAACACGCGCCATAGCACACGGTCCTCAAATCTTAAATCTTGTTTACCTATGTATATCTTAAAAAATATGTATTATATTTATTTCATGTTAACGGCGGCTGACCCCAATATAATGCTGTATTACTTAATAGCTTTGACTGATAAATGATAGTAAGTACTTATGAATGTTTCTCAATTATTGTTCAAGATGATAAGCTGATAAAAACATTTAGATACACTTTGATTGACTTGCTATGTTTGGCCTTGTCTATCTATACTAGGTATATTATGATAAAGAGGTAAAATTTGTGAGTTTGTGAGCCTTTATCTCTGGGTCTCCCGAACCGATGTTGAAAATTCTTTAAAACCGTATCCCTAAATGAGCGCTGGAATACTGTACTCACACACCGGAACACGAGTACACCGTTGTATATAGTTATTTGGCTGTTGTCTTCTGTAAGGTGGAGGTCGTTCTCTAGTCTGGCTTGCTCACTGGTATGGTGTCCTACTTATCTTCAATTGTAATTAATAATTTTGGAGATGAGAACCAAACTATTTAGAGCAAGAGACCCCTTTTCCAAACATCAGATCTCTCTATCTCTATTTTTTTCCTATTAATACAAAATCATTTATTTATTTAAACTTTTGCACATAATAACATTGTACAACGGCGGACTTAATGCCTTAAGGCATTTTCTACCAGTCAACCTTTGGGGGTGTAGAGATAAAATATGTTAGGTGCAATTATTCTCATTTAATGATATGAATAAGATATACACAAATTTACAAGAATATACATAAATATTAATATACATATATAAAATACAAAATAATAAATACAATAAAAATATACATAAATACTACTTACATAATATATAAATATTAGCTGAAATAAAGATAGTCGTTAAGATTATTCTGCTAATAGTTTGAGATATTGTTGACGTACTTTAGCCTTAAATATATCACGGTTGGTGGACATCCTGATTTCGAGAGGGAGTGCATTCCATAATAGGATAGACTAAATATTGAAAGAAGAGTGAACAAGACTAGAACTATGAGAGGGGCAAAGAAGAAGGAGATTATTAGAAGATCGAAGATTCCTATCATGATTGCTGCAAAGGTATTGTAGGTGAGGAGTAAGGTACGAAGGAGCATTAGGAGAATTTAGGAGAGAATAAAGTGTAGTCAGCGCACGCCAACTACGTCGTTGACGAATGGGGAGCCATTGCAGCTGGGAGCGATAAGTAGATACATGATTGTACTTACGGAGGTTGAAAATGAATCTAATGCAATTGTTGAGAAGCCGGTCAAGTTTGTCGAGTAGATCTGCATTCAGGTCGAGATAGCATACATCACCATAGTCGATAACAGGAAAGACTAAAGTCTGCACAAGCATTGTCTTTGTCTTGGATGGGAGAAAGTTCTTCAGACGGTAGAGAGACCGCCGGTCACGTTTTGGCTGACATTTGCTACCTGGGTTTTCCAGTCCAGTGTGCTGTCGATATGCAGCCCAAGATCTTTAACCAATCTTCATTCAAATCATTCATCATTCTCATCTCATCTCATCTCAATTTTAACAAAATAAATAGACATTATGTAAACCCTCTGATTACAAATCTTTCTCTTGACTGAGGAGAGGTGACCCGAGGCGGGTATGGGTTACTATTATTATCTATTATCTATATAAAATTCAGTAAACATTAAGAACACAATATTTACTGATTTTTTATTAATTACAATTAATTGTTTTAAAGTACAACTTCCTAGTAAAATATTAGTCATTCTTATAACAAGATACATGTAACACGACATATTATAATAGATACGTATAGATACAGTATCTTCAAAGTTTTCAAATAGAACTTGTGTTAATCGGTTTTTAAACATCGTCGATATATACCACTTTGCGAATCCCTGATGTAAACGAATATCGTCACACGAAAATTTTTCATAATAAAGAATATTATTGCATTGTTTACTCTGTTGTTCGAAGTAATTAGCTGGATATATACCTAGGCATGTGCTCATATACAATGCATAAGAGATAACAGAGTGACGAATACAATCATAAAACGATGGTTAACTTCACTAACGATGGTTAAAATCACTCATTCCAGTTCACATGTTAGCATAGTGAGCAAGTCTCTTTGTACCAGGAAACGAGTGACACTCGTTTAATTATTGTGTCATATTCAAGTGTAGTTCACTGTAATCGTACATTAAAGCAGTTATCAGTTGTATTCCTAACGTATGCAGTGACTGTAGTGCATTACTCTGAAGCTTGAAAATGACGAAAGCTAAACGTATTAATTCCAAATTAGAAAAAGGTGAATTTGTTCCACCTGATGGTGGATGGGGTTGGATGATTGTGATTGCAGCTGGAGTTTCGAATGTGAGTCAAGCATATTTTTACGTCATTGAATGAAAGTAACTACCTACTTACTTACATGTAGATAATCCTTAAGTGAACAAAGGACACAGGTTGTTGCAAAGTTACTGGCATGTTGGCTCATGCCAGTAACTTTGCCACAACCTGTGTCTTGATGACAACCAAAAAAAATTCATTAAAAATCGTATCTTTCGTCAGCCATTCTATTGTAGCTACGCCACTGTACTTGTTTTAATTCTGTAAACCTTTGGAGCGTCTAGAAGCGATAATAAGGAATCTCTACCCTTCCTTGTTGACTTTACGTAAAGAAATCAATGTCTTCCCAAAATACAATAGATACCTATTTCTTTTGTTTTTTATAGTACTTGACTGGCAAACAAGCATACGGCCCGCCTGATGGTAAGCGATGCGTTTATCTGTGTGTCGGTCCGTGGCATCATAGATCCCAGACGAATGAAAGGATTTTGATGTGACTTTTTTATGTCATTCAATAAATAAGTTTTTTACTAGCTTAACACGTGGTACTTTACCTAAGTATTTTGCCGCTTACATTTGTAAAACAATACGAATTTTCTATACTGTTTGTTAAGAAATGTAGATACTTAAAGGTACTTTTAGAGCATTCAGTAATCTATATGTATTACTTACGACGTATTTTTTTTGCACATAAAAAAATAGTTTTAATTCTACAAGTAGGTATACCTACAGATATACATACAGGTTAAATTAAAACGTAAATAAATCAGAAATAAAACGATATGTTATGTTATCAGTACGCATTGGTGGACCAATTGATATTATTTTGACAATGTAATTTGATGTTTTGGAATTCCATATAAAATTGCAATTGCAATAGGTAGTAGGTAATCTAATCCGCTATTTATTCAATTTTAATGTTGTTTACATCCCTATCGATAAACAAAGGAAAATACCAGCTTAATATATAGAAATAATTCCTGCATGTATGACATGTATGATTCATGTTGTATGTTCTGTGTATATGACCCTGCATCACTTGAGAACATGCTCGACTGAATTGTCTAATTTATTTTAGTTGTATTCGTAACTTTAAAAAAAATATAATATAAAAATCATACTTTATATCACCCATTCTATTGTTATTATATGGCTAATGGTATTGTATTGTAAGCTACGCTGTAATAATTTTAATTCTGTAACGTTTGGAGCGTCTAGAAGCGTTAACAAGGTGCTATGTTTTAATCTAACCAGATTCAGCTGATTATTTATCAGCAGTTTGTACTAACGAAACGATTGATGATAACCTACGTGACCTAATTATTGGAAATAACGATAACCTTAGATAAACAATGAAATTGCTAGAATAGATGAAATTTGGTTGTACCTATGCATCTTTCCGTATGTCATGTCTGTTGAACACTAAATTTGGATTTGAAATAAAACATTATTATTATATAATAATAGCTGTTGCCCGCGGCTCCGCCCGCGTGGATGTCGGTTATCGCTGTAAAATGCCTATGTGTTATTCCAGACTATAATCTATCTCTGTGCCAAATTTCATTCAGATCCGTTCAGTAGGTTTTACGTGAAAGAGTAACAAACATCCATCCATCCATCCATTCTTACAAACTTTCACATTTATAATATTAGTAAGGATGTAACACGTTTGTTTTGATTGATTTCAGTTGTCGGCGTTACCAATATTGCAACAGTTCGGGCTATTATTCCGTGACAAGTTCACTCGACTAGGCATCAGCAGTTCCGAGACAACCACTATTATCAACATGAACTCGGCCCTGACGTCTTGCGTCGGTGCGTGACGCGCCTTGCATGGTAACTTTCTGATACCATACCGGCCTCTTCTTAATTGGTATTATGTACTATAACTACTAAGTAGGTACTATGACAAAATAATCACCACAGGATACGTATTGCTTACTTAGGTATTTACTTGAAGGACAGCCTATATTATGATCCGTTCAAGAATTTGAATTTATAGTTGGGATATTTATTATTTCCTTAAAGCGATTGATTTTCGTTCTTAATTTAAAATTCTGATTTCAAGTTTATTACCTAGCTTTAAGGTTTTTATTGTTTGATAGTTTCCGGCCGGCTGATTCTCTAAGAAACAGCGATCGCAAACTGACAGATGTGATTGCTCGATGACGGCACACACGATTGCTAAACGTCAAAAAGGCTCGGTTTTCGCTCTTACAGAATACCGATTTTCAATCTGACAGTCGGATTTTGCTCCGATTTTCAATCTGGTAACTGGATTTTGCTCCGTTTTCACGGTCGCTCGGATTTTGCTCTAACGGAATACCCCTGCCGATATCTGATTGACAAAATCTCAGTCAATATTAATGCTTGTGACTTTCTTGCTGTTATTTTCTTTTTCTATGAAAGTCGTGAAATTACATACTAATAAAAACGTAGAAGATGTATTATGTACATATTAGTAGTTTACAAGATCAAAACATTGTTGTTACTTATCTTACATTAAATATTTTATCTCATTGAGGTTATAATAATACCAAGACAATAAATAAAACTTTCTCATTATCTTTATGTCTATTTCAGGGTTAGCGAATGGTCCTTTGTTCAAAACATTCACTTATAGACAAGTGTCTCTAGCTGGAGCTGTCATTGTGTTTACAGCCTTAATTTCAACTACGTACTCTTACAACTTTGTCACTTATTTAATATCTTTTTCTATTTTGTATGGTAAGTAATAAATAATTCTTCTAATATTATAAATGTGGAAATTTGTGAGGAATGTATGTGTATGGGTGTTTGTTACTCTTTCACGTACTAC
The DNA here is from genome assembly GCA_947095525.1 of Trisateles emortualis. Lineage (NCBI taxonomy): Eukaryota > Metazoa > Arthropoda > Insecta > Lepidoptera > Erebidae > Trisateles > Trisateles emortualis. Next base: position 5,984,602 of record OX352736.1, on the reverse strand, counting down.
ACTACTGAACGAATCTGGGGATTACGATCTTCAACAGCGAATAGGCTACTGTTTATCGCGATAACCGACATTATTACAATATATTAATATAATATAAGTTCTGGAGTAGTAATAGTACTGTATGATTTGATGCATCACCTTTTCCATTCATCATTTTTTTTTAAGGAGGGAGTATCTATGGCAACAGCCATAACTAATATTGTAAAACGTGTGAACGTGTAAATACATTAATATGGCAAAGTGCTGTCACTGCACATTACTCACGTTCATCGTTTAATCCCTTCCAACACATAATTGTATTTTCCTTTGTTATGTTTTAATATAAATAGATTAAGATTAAGAATAAAGACCAGTCGATTACAAGCAATTATCATCGTCTTATTTTACTCCTCAAAACGAATATAGCAATACGCTATAATTGGTGACCCCGACTGGCTACCGCTTCTCTAGTGCTGATATAATACCGGGACGACCGGAACCCAAATTGGTTTTCAGCATCAAATCTAGAAAGTGATAGAAAACAAACAAAACACCATGGCTCCACCAGCGACTCCAGCGAAAGGCGACGCCAGCACTGATAGTATTGCAGCGATATCAGTTACCGAGAAACTGCCTCAATTTTGGACTGACTCACCAAGATTGTGGTTCGCGCAGTTCGAAGCAATCATGGCTCCCCAGAAACAAGGAGAGGAATATAAGTACAACATGGTAATTGCCAAATTGCCAAAGGAGGTGATCCATCAAGTAAGCGACATCCTGACACATCCTCCAGACGAGCAAAAATATACGGCTATTAAAGATCGCCTTATAAGCTGTTACGAGGAGAGCGAGCACAGAAAATTTCAAAAGCTATTATCAGAGATGGACCTCGGTGACCAGAAACCTTCCCAGCTATTACGAAAAATGCGGGAAGCAGGCAGCGGGAAGATGAACGACGATACGATACGTCTCCTGTGGTTCCGACAACTCCCAGCCACCATTACATCTATCATTGCAGTATCCGAAGACTTGACATTGGAAAAACTGAGCGAAATAGCCGACAAAATTCACGAGAATCTAACGTATACACGAACGAGCGCCATATCGTCGACAGCTGACATCAGTTTAATAACAAACCTGACGTCACAAATTGCAGCGATGCAAATTGAAATAAACGAGCTTCGCAACAATCGTCTGTCTCGAACGCGACAACGCAGCAGTTTCCGGTCACGTAATGATTCACGCTCACGGTCAATGTCGCACTATCGAAAGCCGCAGAATGGCATTTGTTATTATCATAACAAATTCAAGCAAAATGCAATAAAATGCCGGCAGCCGTGTACATGGAAGAAAAATACGAATGCGATGTCGGAAAACTACTAATAGCACAGAAAGCGACGGATCTCTGTGCTATGCACCCCGCTAACCGTCTAACTATAACCGACTTAAACAGTAGTTATAGATTTTTAGTCGACACCGGTGCAAACATTTCCGTTTTAAATCGCACGGAACATGATAGCGACGCATGCAAATACCAAGTATACGCCGCCAACGGAACCCCAATTAACACATATGGAGAACGCACGCTAACACTGAATTTCGGACTCCGTAGAGAATTAAAATGGTGTTTTACCATCGCCGACGTGAAAATGCCGATTCTAGGAGCCGATTTCCTCGAGCATTTCCAGCTGTTAGTGGATATACACGGACGAAAATTGATCGACAAAGAAACGGGATTAGAAACGCCTGCACGAATAATAGTAGCAAATATTTCATCAATACGAACAATTAACTCGAACTTACCAGATTCGATCAGGTGCTTGTTAGAAAAGTATGAAGATATTACAAAGCCTGGATCGATGAAGAACCCTCCGAAACACAATGTTAAGCATGAGATTATAACAAAAGGGTTCCCAGTTGCTACACGGGCACGTCCTCTTCCTCCAGACAAATACAAAATCGCAAAGCAAGAGTTCAAGGAGATGATGCATATGGGAATTTGCAGACCCTCAAGCAGTGAGTGGGCATCCCCACTTCATATGGTCAAGAAGAAAAATGGCGAATGGAGAGCATGCGGTGACTACCGCGCACTCAACAAAATTACCGTACCGGATAGATACCCATTGCCACGACTGTTAGATTTTACGTATATCGCAAGCGGAAAAACCATTTTCAGTAAAATCGATATAAAGAAAGCATTCTATTCGATTGCTGTCGCTGAACCAGAGAAAACAGCGATAATAACGCCGTTCGGACTTTTCGAATTTACAAGACTTCCGTTCGGTTTAAAGAACGCCGGACAGTCATTTCAAAAGTGGATGGACTCTATATTTAGAGATTTAGACTACGTATATGTTTTCGTTGATGACATTTTAATTGCTGACTCAGAAACCGACGTCCACTACAAACACTTAGAAGAAATATTCAAACGCCTGCAAGAAAACGGCATTACAATTAACACAAACAAGTGTGAATTTGCAAAATCGGAGATTGATTTTCTTGGTTATCATATAACGAGCCAAGGATTGACGCCTACAACGGAAAAAGTTCAAGCAATTAACGAATATCCGAAACCAAATACAGTGAAAGAACTACGTCGTTTCTTAGGCATGTTAAACTTCTACCGAAGCAGCATACCGTACGCAGCGAAGCATCAAGCGCCTCTAAATAGATACTTGAGAAATTCGAAGAAAAATGATAAAACAATCATTCAGTGGAATAAAGAAGCGGACCACGCTTTCGAGCGCTGCAAACAGGATATACGACAAATAACGTCAATAGCCTGCCCAGACAGCCAAACCCAACTAGCAATGATGACTGACGCAAGCTTAAAATGCGTAGGCGCCGTCCTACAGCAACGACAAAAAGGAAAGTGGGAACCGATAGCTTTCTTTTCAAAAGTACTAAGCGAAGCTCAAACGAAATACTCTACTTACGACAGAGAGTTACTGGGAATTTACATGGCAATTAAACATTTTAGAAGACTCATCGAGGGCCGAGAATTCACCGTCTACACGGATCATAAGCCATTGATTCAGGCATTCGATAAGAAGCCATCATTGAATGACACACCGAGGCGGATTCGATACCTGGACTACATATCGCAATTCAGCACTAATATAACACATATTAGCGGCAAGGAAAACACAGTTGCAGACGCCTTGTCTCGAGTTGTTGAAACGATATCATTACCATCCAATATAGACTGGAAGGAGGTAGCAAATTGTCAACAAAACAATGACGAACTCGAACGATTGAAATCAAATAAATCATTACGGTTCGAAACGGTACATTTTCACGATAAAGGAATCAAGATATTCTGCGACTTATCAACCAGGAAACAACGACCATTTCTTCCCCTTAAATTCAGAAGAGACATTTTCGAGAGTTTCCACAATATAAGCCATCCCGGAAAAAACACTACGAGGAAGTTAATTGCAGCGAACTACATTTGGGAAAACATGAACACGGACATCAACAAGATGACTGAAGCATGTTTACAGTGTCAACGTTCAAAAATACATCGGCACACCAAATCACCACTTGGAAAATTCATGCCAGCAGAAAGATTCTCTCATCTACACGTCGACATTGTCGGACCCCTCACAACATCCCAGAATAAACGATACATCATAACAATGATTGACCGATGTACGTCATGGCCAGAAGCTTTCGCAGCGTCAGACATCACTGCAGAGTCAATTGCAAGAGTGATATACGAAGGGTGGATAACCCGATTCGGATGTCCTGAATACATAACTTCAGATCAGGGAGCTCAATTCGAATCAAGAATATTCAGAAGTTTGGCAAAACTCATGGGAATAAATAAAATACGGACAACTCCGTATCACCCACAGTCAAACTCGAAAGTCGAACGATTACACAGAACTATGAAAGCAGCATTAATGGCAAGAGGGAACACTACAAACTGGACAAAGGAACTAGCCACAATATTACTCGGTATCCGTACCAGCTTACGGCAGGATACTGGATTTTCGGCAGCCGAACTAGTATATGGAACAACAATAACGTTACCTGGAGCATTTTTCGAGACAAGAAGCCTAACAACCTACACTGAAATGGTAGAAGAGTTGAAGAAAAACATCGAACGAATAACTTCCGTGCCACAGAGAGAGCGCACAAATGACAAAATATTTGTACATCCAAAATTAGCAGAATGCACGCACGTATTCTTACGATGCGATAGATTGCGGCCGAGCTTGACGCCGCCATACGACGGACCTTATCTCGTAATTAGACGGAGCGATAAATTATTCACGATATTGATAAACGGAAGACACAGTACCGTATCTATCGACAGGATAAAACCCGCCTTCGTAATAAACGATGAGGAGATAAGAAATCGCACATCAGTAGATAAGAAAATAGTTGTAGAAACGCAAGATAATCTAGCAAATAAAAAAACACGTGCAGGGCGAATCTCACGCCCAACGGTTCGATTCCAGCTATGATATATAAAGCTATACAAACGATCTACAATCACCACTCACGACAAGAAGTTTTCACACGCAACATGGGATCCAACACAAGTACTCATGAGAAAGAACAAGTCAACATGGTGCAAAACAACGCGCCAGCCATTCCGGAAGAGTTACTGCAGATACACTCTAGGCTCGCTGAGGACCTACAGAGCATACGAGGTTGGATCACAATAACGATTATCGCAGTGATAATAATAATATGCATCATCAGTGTCTACATGTTGTTCCGAGCGATCGGAACAAAAATCGAGAAGAGATTTATGCGTGTGATACGAGAAACCAACGTGGTGTAGGGTAATAAGTTTAATCGTAAATATTTTTTTTTAAGGAGGGAGTATCTATGGCAACAGCCATAACTAATATTGTAAAACGTGTGAACGTGTAAATACATTAATATGGCAAAGTGCTGTCACTGCACATTACTCACGTTCATCGTTTAATCCCTTCCAACACATAATTGTATTTTCCTTTGTTATGTTTTAATATAAATAGATTAAGATTAAGAATAAAGACCAGTCGATTACAAGCAATTATCATCGTCTTATTTTACTCCTCAAAACGAATATAGCAATACGCTATAATCATCATCATCATTTGTCCATAGACTGCTATACGGCCTGTTATAGGCCGGCCCAAGCTGGGCTTGGGCCGGCCTATAACAAAGTGGACCGACACGACCTAGTAGCGGGCAAGCAGTCTATGGACAAATGATGATGATGATCATGAATGGAAAAGGTGATGCATCAAATCATACAACGCGTGCATGTTGCCATTAAGCGCTCAATTTACCACAGTCCCAAATCCATATTGAAATATTACAAAGAATCCGTTCAATAAACCTCAACAAATATTTTGTGCTAATTTATTTTGTTTTTGCCTAATGTTAGGTGCTGGTTATGGTATAAGCAGTTCAGCCAATGCTCTCGCTTTAAACACTTATTGGAAAAATAGAAGAAGATTAGCAACTGGTCTATCATGGACTACAACTGGACTTGGGCCAATCATGTGGCCACATATAATTACCACCCTATTTGCAATCTTCGGAGAAACAGGAGCAATTCTTATAATAAGCGGAATATCTTTACATGCAATAGCGTGTGCACTTTTACTCCAACCTGTAGAATTGCACACCAAAAACATAAAAGTCGAATATCAAGAAAAGCTACTTAGGTCAAATAATAAAGATTCTCAAATGATTAATAAGAAACAAGAAAGTGGATATTTTAGTCAAGTTTCCAAGTTCAAAAATATAAGTGCATTTTCAAGTCAATACTTATACAATGAGGATGATCCAGTATCTCCGGGCTACGAAATCACAGATCCAGGTATTCCGATGATGTTACGCGCTAACGATGGCTACTTTAGTCAGTCAAGACAATCTAAAAGTAAACTATCATCAAGAGAAGGTTCTAATAAGAATTCACAATTAAATTCACGACTTAACTCGAATAAACCATCAATGTCAAATTTACTTGAAAACCGTTCACGTAAATCCTCCACGTTATACTTAAATGAATCAAAGAAAAACTCTGCAGTTAACTTGGGCGCCTTAGTACAAGAGCGTGATGCTTACAAACCAAAACGTAAAACGTCTATTACACTAGAGACACAGATTCCAGAATCTGAAATTGAAGATTGCCCTACACTAAAAGCACCCCAAGATTTAAAAGCAGATGAAAAAGCTGTCGTAGAAAAGATTAATCCCGCTGAAGCGAAAGTGATAGCTGATAGAGCTGAAAAGCATTTTGTACGTAGTAAAAGCATTAAATCTTTTAAAATGGACGGTCAGTATGGTGAAAAATACAATAAAGATAATCTCAGTAATGTTTCATTAAAAAATCAAGATCATGAAAGTGAAGATAGAAAATATATTAAAGATAATCACAGTAATGAGTCGTACCGTACAAGACACAGAAAAAAATCGAACAATTTTAATTATGAAAATGAAGTTTTAAAACTAGCTTCATTAAAATTAGAACAATATTTGAAAGACAGTGAAGAAAATACTGATAAAGTGAAACTACTTATAACTCACGTTGACGATAATGGTAATGACAATGTAATTGATGAAAAGAAAGAAGAAATAATTTGTGAAGATGAAGAAGTACTGACATTTTGCCAGAAAGTAGCATTGTTCTTCGACTTAGATCTTTTAAAAGATTATACTTTTATTAACCTAATGCTTGGTATCACTCTAGCCAATTTTAACGAACTCAACTTTTCTATTTTGACCCCTTTCATTCTGGGTGATTACGGAAAATCTAAATCGGAGGTGGCTCTGTTTATGTCACTTTTGGCTGGAGTTGATATATGTGTTCGATTCTGCATTCCATTTGTCGCTGGAAAAATTGGATGGGACAATAATTCATTTTTCCTCTTTGGAGTAATATCCATGGCTATGGGAAGAATAGGTAAATATGTTTTATTATGACTATTAACAGCTTGGGTTCAGTCATCATTAGCATGATCAGAGATAAATAGTATTTATCACTTACTATAGGATACGCTTATCTTTAATGCACACGTGTATTACTGGATATACAACAGTAGAATCCTTAATACAATAATTAGTCAGTATTTCTTTGTTCTAGTTCGTTATGTGCCCAGTATTGTTTAATTGTACAAATACTATTATCATTGTAGGTACTCTTGATAGATAATTTGATATCTTTATCATAGAGCACATCATGAGTACCTACGAATAGACACTCAGTTTATGAAAGGATAGTCAAAGTATACGCTGAAATTAATTAAAATTTCTAAAACGAAAATGCTAATATTAAATAACATATCGTATTAGATACAAAGGTTATGGAAATTTGCTTAGCGAGCTAGGAAATGATTTGTTCGACGTCTCTTTCGAAGTCGTCTTTTGAAGGATTGAATCATACATTTAGTGATCCGCCAAAGAACTAAAGTTATCAACATAGCCAGTAGGCTGGCATGAAATTCATCATTAATATTTTTCTTTTAGTTTTGGCGTACAATCAAACATATTACGTTGTCCTTCTGGTCGCTGTAGTCATTGGATTTGGGAAAGGCTTACGTACAGTTTTTATGGCTCTAGTTATACCTACACATGTGCCTTTACATAAATTGCCTGGAGCTACAGGTATACAGTTAATTACTGCTGGAATGGTTTATCTGTCGTTGGGACCTATTGTTGGTAAGAGACCAAAATTAGTGTAATCATTCTACTTACATTTTATAAAGATGAAAGCTTGTGAGGATGTATGTTTGTTACTCCATCACGCAAAAGCTACTGAAAATTTGTATGTAATATATTATAAAGTAGAAATAGTAAAATAGATCATAAGCTATATTTAATTTTAAAAAATATGACATTCAGGCGGGCGGAATAGCAGGTATAAGCTAGTTAGCTAGCTTATAATGCTTAAGTGTTCTTGAAAACACGCTAAAATTATTGTGGATTTATAATATCTTCAGAACAATCGCGTTATAATTAGAAGTAAGGATCTACTTTTAATGTATCCAAGAACTTTTTGACTGAGCTATGGGCACACACAGATTTGAGGTAAATCTATCTAGCAAACGGAAAAAAGGGTTTTGGTATGCAGAGCTCCCACTAGGTGGAAGTCTCTGCGGGCCCGTACTGTGACGTCCTCATATCGTTCCGTACCGTTCGTTTAAAATAATTAGAAATTGGTAAAATGACCACTTTCAGATATTTAATTTTTAAATTTATCAGTCTAATTATGCCTGTGAGCTCCCAACCTAGAGAGCCGACGGACTGAGCCGAGACGTACGAATGCTATCACTAATTTGTTTGTAAAAATAACTGATGACGTCGTAGGTAGGTCATCCAATATTATTTTAAATACTTAAGTATTACGTGTAAGTCGTTTAATCCGATTACAGTGATTACAATCTTACATAAATTTTCATAATCGATAGCATCAAGCTGCAGGCTACAGTCGGAAAAAATTTGTAAATCCACTAAAGTAAATTTAGTTTGTTACCTTTTTATTATATTAATTGAGGGTGTGATGATGGAGTCAGGAGGTGAACTGAACAGTAAAATAATTGAATTAAATCCGTTTAAATAATTTAGAAATGTATTTTACCTACTTTTTGTTCTGGTTCTAGCTACTTAGCTGTAATGAGAATGGCAGTATAAGCTAGACGTCTACTAACTAGATCATTTTGTTCCATATTCTGTAATTTGGCAGGTTTTCATTTGTATAAATATTTTGTATGTAGGTTGGATTAAAGACAACGCATCAACAGCCGTGACTCTCCACTGTCTGAACATCTTCACTTGGTTGACAGCATTGTCGTGGGGCCTTGAGAAATACATCACAGCGAGACGACAGAAGGCTGTCAAACTAGAAATCGTTAAAGCTTAGATATGTAGATATATTTTATTAATAAATTAGAATTAAAAAAATATTTGTGTTTTATTCTGTCTTACATTTCTTATTTTTATTTTGTGTTATGTCTCATCAACAGAAGGCAAGGCAAGAGTCTTTTCAAGAGAACTAACAGGGTTTAGGCACAGCATAGAGTGTTTAAAAGAGGTAGGACACCATACTAGCGAGCAGCCCGACTAGGGAAATAACCTCCACCTTACAGAAGACCTCAGCCAAATATCCACACACAGCGATGTAGTTGTGTTCCTGTGTGTGAGTACAGATCTCCGGCGCTTATTTATGATGCGTTTTTAATAAAACGTTTTCCTATCATCAGGATACCTACTCCATCTTAAAGCCCTGGTGTAAAAAATAGGTAGGCAACACGCAAATGATACCGCTGGTATTGCAAGGGTCTCGATTTGCTCCATTGTAATGATGCCTTTCCTTCAAGGAAATGATTTGATTAATGCGAAAGCCACGTGTTGACATACATATAATATGAAATCTAACTTATTAAACAACAATTTATTATTATTTATTAGTGCATCATACTAATTAGTAGGAAGTGCATAATTAAGTCAGTCAATCTTGTCTTAATCTTCACGTGACTTGTATTGTAGGTGTATGCCTGCTATCAATGAATTAATTACTGTAATTATAATCCGTAACTAGCACATGTTTGATAAGCCAGGGCAGTGATTCTGTATTTATTCAATCAAGTCAACAACAGCGACAGTTACAAAGAAAAAAAAGTTAGGTAGGTACACGTATAAACTTATACCATAAGTATTCTGTGCTCATACGTCTTCTTCTTTTAAAAAAGACAACTCCCGCACTAGGGAACAAGCCGTGTGTTGCGGGGGACTAAACAAACAAACAATTAACGGACATATAGATTACACAAATTATTGTCCAGTGTGGGGATCGATCGAACCCACAACACGCGGCGCAGTAATAATTGGTGAGGTAACCACTTAAGACAACCGTGCAATCTACATACTTACTATCAAAAAGTTACAAATTAATGCTTAAAGGGAAAGGTATGTCTATATTATTCCTTTAGGCTTTTATATTATGTAACCTGTAAGCTTAATTTGTAACATCTAGTTTTAAATCTCAACGCTTGGTAAATTTAAGCTACTGTACTTTATGTAATTTTTTTATTACTTGCGGCTTCGCTCGAGTTTCGTGTGAGTGCCATGTGTCGATAAAAGTAGCCTATAGCACTCAGGGTATGTAGCTTTATATGTCTAGTGAAAGAATTTTCACAAGCGAAAATGCGGCACGGCCATACCATCCTTTTCTCAAAGCAGTTCGGGCCATTTTTGACTCCCTATAACTTCGTTGTGGATAAAACTAGAAGCCTGATCGCATTAATACTTTCAGAGATTACCTCTTTCATCCAAATTTACAAAAATATCACCTCTTTATATTATTAGTAGGTACAATAAAATTATATCATAATATGAAGAGCTTTGACAACGTCCTCCTCTTTGGAAGTCTGTTAATAAAAAAATAAAAAATTCACGGAAACGGCCTCTACACGACTATTAAGCAATGACACATTATTGGTTAATAGGGGCCGGATTTGATTAGACCCATGTCTGTAGCGCAGTGACAGTGTTAACAGGTCAAACGGATCATGCGCAGGCGCAGTCTGTGACACAAATGTGTGCCCTTTGTCGTGCGGTTAAAAATAAATGAAATGTGTTTCGTGCTAAAGTGACAGTCAATGTTTTGATAAAAATATGTTATAAACTTGTGTTGTGTTCAAAATGTGTTTTAAACGATGTTTTAAATTAATTAAATGGGAGTGTATGGAACTGTGTTAAGTATTGTACCTTATATAAATTGTGAACAGTACCCATATATATTATTTAAACGCCTGTATAAAAGCGTATTATAATTGTTTGAAACAAACAACGCCTGTACATATAATTTAGCAATAAGCAAATACGTGATGTTTGTGGCACCCGCAATTATTTCCGTAGGCAAATATTACTATATTATTTTCTATATTATTTTAATAATTATAATTTCAATGTACATTACCTACTCTACCCCTCCCAAATTGAACGTACGCCCGGCATAGAATTTGGTAGGCTTCATTCAGTTTGTCTTTATCATTTTGTGTTCTTGCTCTTGACCAAACTTAGAAATGTATTTACACACTCGTTGAATATTCATTTTGATGGAATTATCAATTCTGTAAAAAAACAAATGACTAACAAAAACAAGAGAAAAATACTAAACAACTTAAATAAAAGGTTTTATATTCAGATAGTATTAAAACAAACAAGGAGTACAAATTAAACCTCTTTGATGAGTGAAGTTTGTACCTACGAATACATATATTACTTAAACCTTTTGGTGTAGCTCAACATTTCCTTTTAGATACACACTTAATATGATAAGAGGCAACAGACGGCTGGGTAATGAGGTCATATAAACAACAATTACAAACATGAATAACTCTACAACTATGTATAATGTTAACACCTATTTAAATAAGGCGTTAAATTTAATTTATAGATTTCCTGGCAGACTTAAAGTGAAATACTACTAACTTGTCAGCAGATTCTATTCCCTGTGGGACAAAAAATATATAAGTATTCGCTAAGAAATTCACGAAGTTTAGAATTTGGCGGTATTTGCACCCCTAATACTCGAAAAGCATGTAAAGCCATTGGTCCTACTTCTGACCTCTTTTCAGTCATGTCGGATTGCCGTCCCATCAGACAATGAAAGTGTGGAAATAAATAGTGCAGCTGTATTTACGTACACACTTCTACACTATATCTAATATCCAGGTGAGGACCCAGGGAGGGGGGGAATGGATACAATTGCTCTCCGTCCCCCTGGCTTGCAAAAAAATCTTCAAAACTTATTATACCTACTTATATCAGTTTTGTCAAAGATTAAGTTAGTGAAATGAGCTAAGGATTTCCCCTGGAGCCGCGCTTGCTGATATTATCTCCCATGCAGATTTATAGTCTCCATTGAGATTATTTTTAACCGACTTCAAAAAGAGGAGGTTATCAATTCGTGTGTATTTTTTTTTATGTTTGTTACCGCAGAACTTCCTCATTTATGGACCGATTTGAAATATTATTTTTTTGTCTGAGAGGACATACTTTCAGTTTGGTCCCATTTTCATCATAAGAAAGTTTTGATGATGGGATCCATGAGGAATTGAGGGAACTCCTCAAAAATTATAGGCACACATATAGCAATTTCAATATTTTTAACAATACATCAAACATTAGTTAAGATGTGGATAACGTTGTGAGCTACACAATAATATATACATTAATGTTAAAATCCTAGTGTAAGTATATTGTGTAACTGTTTGTTTTCCCAAATAAAATAAAATAAAACATTTGCATTCAGAAAGTATAATATGATGAAGTAAAACTGATGAAGAAGACCACAGATGGCCACCAGAACTTCTTAATAATAAGTATTTTACGGATGGCGATTAAATAAGTTTCCATTATGGTTGCTAAGGTACCTAGGCAACGGAACTTCATAATTAAACAATGTAATCTAGCCGTTTTTAAGGTTTTTGAAATTCTGCAACTTGCCGTACTGAAGTCGGTTTTTTTTTGTTCAAATTATTTTATTAGGTCACGACACTATTAAGCATTTATAAATTTAAAAGATAATAATCTAGTCAGTGTGGTCAGTTACATTAATATGTATTATATAATCTCATTTACTTTGTTTATCAAATTTAATATAACCGCTGTGCATGACGGCTTTATCAGAGATTAACGCTAGAAAGATCATTATACCTGTTAATAATCACTTAATTTAATTACAATATATTGTTGAAAAAATCAATTTAAATACCAATCATAAGGTGTTCGTAAGTAGGTGCTTTTTATAATAAGTCATTTATTTGCCGAGTGAGACAGCGGTGGTGGCTGAATGGGCAAGTAACTGACTAGCCAAGAAGTGTGAGTTCGATCCCGGGTGGCAATGTAAATTTCACTTTGTGGAATTTATCCAGTCCTTATGAGGAATCTTACCGCCTTTATTTCGATTTGGTAGCAAATGCTTATCCCTAAAGGGGTTTATGTTCGTGAAATGTTTGTAAAGTTCCCCTGCGGGATACGGCTTGTTGCCTAGTGCGGGAGTTGTCCTTTTCTTTTTCCGTGTTTATATTATCTGTACCCGTATTTATTTTGTCAGCTGAGTTGAGAGCTGACTCAGCTTATAACCACGGCCCTTGTACCTACCTTACCTGGTCAAAGCATTGCCGTATTTAGATAATATATATTTAGTCTTGTTTCTGACCTTAACAACACGTTATCAATGTGTTCTATTATAAACAAGAAGGTAGGCACACACACTGCAAATGTAGAAACATTTATTATTGCTGAAGACCGTATGTAGGCATTATTGGTTGGTTTTGTAAATAACATCTGACCTATTTTAAGCTAAAGAAAAAAACCATGACATGATTAAGAAACATTTTTAAGTTCATATTTATTATACACACGAGTAAATAGGTACACTATTTATTTACATGGGTATACTTAAATAGAGCTGAATCAGTTTTATATAGTTTTTAATTATGTATAGGAAACGGACTAATATTAATGGTATTAAATAGAATCATAATCATTAAATTTGTTATGTTTGTTCAGCACATCTATAAATAAATAAGATTTTTCCTTTAACTGCAAAAATATTTTTGTTCTTCGCAATATCATTATACATAAAAAATATTAACTTTGATGTTGATTAAATTTTATCAGAACATGCAACGAAAAAATGGGTAAAGACTAGCAAAGTCGCCGGTACCAACTACATTCAATTAAAGTCTAATTACCAAAATTAATAATGTTATAATATGATAAAAAAATTAAGATTTTATGTTTTTCAATAATGCACGATTTCTTAATCCGTTATTACAAAACGGTTGCAATCTATCAAATCACCAGGCTTTTAATTTGATTTAGATAATTTACACAAATAGATAAAATGTACGTGTGAGGACGTCATATAAAATTTAACGATAACAAGACACAATATTACTAAAGTCAAACCGATAACGACTGTGAATATTTGCTATGTGTATAGTTGTTTGTCATTTACACAATAATGTAGACGGTAGTGCCACGAACATTCACGTACTCAGTTGCTAATTAAAATTAAATAATCACTAAAGAGGTCAATAATCTAAAAACAAAAGAGTTTTAACAGTGTTTAAGTATGGCCAGTACGTGATTAAACATTTTACTTTGTTTTATTAAAGAGTTTATATACTTTGTGAATGTGCTTCTTTTAAAGATTATGTGATATTCTGAATTCGAAAATGTCAAATGAAGGGACTACTAAGGTGCCCCCGGACGGGGGCTACGGGTGGGTTGTCACCTGTGCCTATGCTTTAAACAATGTAAGTTTTTTTTATATTTTTATTCATTGTTATGTTAATTTTTGTCTGCACAATTCTTTGTCTGTGTGGTGACGGCTTTAGATCCTGATTCTGAGGGTGTCTTAAGAGTCGATTAAGGGAGTAAGTCAGGCCGACAATATCCACTGCAAGAGAGGAAAAACTCGAAATAAAACCCTATACCAACCCGTCTGGCCAGCGTGGTATAGTAGGCTCATATCCCTCCAAATGTATGGAGGAGACCTGTGCCCAACAGTTGGACGTTTATGGGTTGAGATGATGATGATGAGGTTAATGATTTTTTGTCTGGCCTAGTTTTGTGGTTAGTGAAACTGATTACTAAGCTAGAGGTCGTGAGTTTGATTCTAATCCATGACAATACTTGAGCACAATAAAATTCTTTGTTCCGTGTCTGGGTGTAATTTATCTGTAGTGTATGTACTAAGACGTAGGTATATAAGTAGGTATGTTTACCAGTTGTCTGGTTGCCATAGTACAGGCTCTACCTAATTTGGGATCTGATAAATATATGTGAGTAAAGTTGTAGGTACCCTTTCTTTGGTTTCTTCTGGGAGAGCCCAGGGAGAGGAAACCAAAGCATAGTAACTTGGTGTACTATCACTATAAAGAGTTATCCTTACTAATATTATCAATGTGAAAGTTTGTAAGAATGGATGGATGGATGGATGGATGTTTGTTACTCTTTCACGTAAAAACTACTGAACGGATCAATCAAACGGAAATTTGGCACAGAGATAGATTATGGTCTGGAATAACAAATAGGCTACTTTTTGCAGCGATAACCGACATACACGCGGGCGGAGCCGCGGGCAACAGCTAGTATATCTTTATGTTGTCTCATCTTGCGCATATTTGACTCAGGGTACAATGTGTAACTGAGATAAAAATAAACAAAGATATTTATACTTTATACTTACTAACACAAAGTGCTTTCAACAATTCATCTCTATCATTAAGTAAACTTCAAGTTCGTAATGAAGAGATAATAATGACTTACTTATATTGTGTTATATTTTATATATTTATGTATAAGAGAATGTTTAAATAGATTGGTAGACTGCTCTGTTAAACGATGCGATAGGAAAAGTAAATAACTTTCTTGTGCCAAACAAAAACAGCTGAGTAGTCAGCAATTTTTTTATTTTGTGTACATGTACATATTGGACTCTTTTTTTTTACTACTTGGGTCACAAACAAGCATAAGGCCCGCGTGATGTTAAGCAGTTACCGTAGCCAATGGACGCTTGCAATACCAGAGGTAAGTATCACTTGCGTGTTGCCAACCCATTTTTTTACACCAGGGCTTCTGGGATAGGAATACGTTTTTTTCAAAACACATCCCGAAATGAGCGCTGGAGACCTGTTAACACACACAGGAACACAACTACACCGTGGTGTGTAGTTATTTGGCTGTGGTCTTCTGTAAGGTGGAGGTCCTTTCCCAGTCGGGCTTGCTCGCTAGTATGGTGCTATACCTCTCTTTAACTTGCTACGGTAATAGTACTACTGTCAAAAAGTAATGTAGCTACGGATTTAGGTAATCATTTTAGTAGGAAACGAATTAATTGATGGAAGTTACTCATTTAAGGCCTATGCCCAGCAGTGGACTGCGGCACGCAGAAGTTAATGATGATGCATTTGAAGTTCTTAATACCTTAAGGGTTCAGAATTTACATGTTTAATGTGAGAATGTTATTTTTATTTACAATTTTGGAACCATTCATATGCAGTTTAGAGTTCAAGGCGTTTGGTCGAGTCATCTCACGATCCTAACGCTGGCCTTTACTTGGGTCAACGTATTAGCTTTGCAATCCAGCGTGGGAATGTGGCCAGTCTTTTGGGCACCTTTCCTCAGAACTGTGATCTCAATCAGATATTTTATTTATAGGTTATAATACCTTTAAATATAATATCTGATTGTTTGTAAGTAGGTTAGGTTACTTTAATTTTAATAACTATTCATGTAAATATCTTATGAAATAAATGTCGTTTAGAGTCGATTTCAATATTTTATTGTGCAACAATTAATTTAACAAATAATAATTAATAAACTAGTGGCCCGTCCCGACTTCGCCCGGGTTAAGTTAAGTTTAACTTTTTATTGTTTTACATAAGAACCTTCTCCTGACAATAACGAACATAGCAAAAAAGGAATAAGCGAAATCGCTTCAGCTGTTCTCGAGATTTGCGCATAGCAACACATTCAGCGATTCATTTTTATTTATAGATTTCGTAGTAAATAGTTAATAGTTCCTAAAAATAGTTAGTAGTATCTAGTACACAGTTAATTGCGAGAAAAATAGTAGTAGTAGATAATCGGTAACAGTAGACCAATTACACATTTATCTAGTTACTTAGTGGACAGTTAGTAGTAATATTCTCTCCTATGGTATTGCAAGCGACCATAGGCTACGGTAAATGCTTAACATCATGCAGGTCTACTACAGGTATGCTTGCTTGGCAACCAAGTAGTACAAAAAAAACAGTAACCTAGTAGACACATATTCATTAGACAGTTGTCTAGTAGGCAGTTCCTTATTGGATAGTCAGTAATAGGAGACAGTTAGCTACTAGACAGTAAGAAGTAGTGAATAGTAGCACGGTCTATATTCGGTTAGTAATCTTGAATTACTAACCGAATCTAGACTAAATCTAAATCGTTAGATTATTTTTATTTAGGCCACTTGCACTCAGGAAATATTATATATATTTATATATATTTTTTTAAACAACTCCCGCACTAGAAAACAAGCTCTGTATCACGGGGTACTTTACAGACATACAATTAACGGACACAAATTACACCCAGACTCAGAACAACCCTTTGCGGGTCACACAAAGTTTGTCCTGTGTGGGAATCGAACCCTCAACCGCGTGCACAGCAGGCGCATACTGCGGCCACTGGACCACCAACGCAATCTAAAATACTGAATAATTCGGCCACCATCAACTAATCAATAAGGAGTTAGTAACTATTTCTCATCGTATTTATCAGTCACTGACAATATGTAACAAAAGCCTGTCTGTAGGTATAGAAATATGAGGACAACGGAGTCGAGTGTTATCTAAAGTTACATACCACACAGTGTAGTGTTTATATTAAAAACATGTCTATATCTGACTTTGTTATTAAAAAAACAATACTTTGATACTCTAGGCATAAGTATTAATTACTTTTGTATCATTAGGTATTATAATGTTTGATTTTGTTAAAGAAATAAAAATAATTTAGTAGGTAGGGCACCATACAAGATGGAAAGATGGAGACCTTACATAAGAGCAGAACCAAATACTTATAGAAACAGTTTTTTGACATTTTATAATTTTTATATCAATTTTAACATTTAACAACGTTTTCCTTACAAAATAATAATAATATATTTTTGGACAACTCACACACTATCTGATCCCTAACTAGGCAGAGCCTGTACTATAGCAATCAGACAACTGATAAATATACTTATATCATAGTATATGAAACTCTTTCATAATAAAGGGTTCTTTACTCTGTGCTTATATATTTCTAAATACATACATGTTATAGATAAATAACACCCAGACACAGAACAAACATTTATGCTCATCACACAATGACTTGTAATGGGTGGAAATTGAACCCACGACCTCCGGCGTAGCAGTAAGTGTAGAGACACTCACTGCTACGCCGGAGGTCGGAGCCTGTTGGTCTAGTGGTTAGAGAACCACTAGACCAACAGGCTCCTGGTAAAAATACTGGTAAAATACTCCTGGTATTGCAACCAAAGGCTACGGTAACTGTTTAGCAACAGGGGGGCTTGGTCGCTTATGAGATTTCACTCGCACTAGGCAATCAGATCAAAGGAAAGGAATGGACTTTGCACGATAATGTTGGGACGAGACAGATTTTTATCAAAATAATAAAAATAAAAGCAATATATCTCTCTTTTAAAAGACAAATCCCGCACTAGGAAATAAGTCCTGTATCGCGTCTTGACAAACATACATTGACAGACTCAAAATACACCCAGAAACAGAACAAAAATAACAATATTTATGATTCACACTATATGTTGTCCCCTGAGGGATTGATTGGACCTTTAATGGTAAATGGAGAAGTACCCACTAAGGCCTCTTCCAACGGCCCTACACAGCGGCTGCCCACGCCACGTGGGCTCTGTCATCAGTGACAGCGTTCGGGTGTACCGGTCAGAGGCTCTAAGCTCCGACCTCACTATAGCGGCATCAGGCGCTCATGTGCGCACAGATGCTATCCAGTTCACCGGCGACAGAGCGGATCAGCGAGGAAACTCTCTGATCCGGTCCGCCGCCTCCAACCATGAAGACCACCATCCAAATACGCAGTCGATACTAAATTTAATTTCTTATTACTATATATGTATTTCAGGTGGTGGTTCTACCTTTAATTACTAGTTTCGGATTGGTGTTACAAGAAGCAATGGCAGACACAGAACTGACGACTACACAAATAACTCTAGTTATTGTACTAAATCATACTATAGGCATGCTTCTATCGTTATTCGGTGGGCCTACACTTAGAGGTTTTGGATATAGAAAGGTGGCTGTAGCCGGTGCATTGTTTATATCAGTCGGACTAATGATTACTTCTGTATCATCTGAATTCTGGCAGTTTATTTTATCATACAGTATTATTTGTTGTAAGTATAAATCTATTTTTATTAGTCTGGCAAGGGTATTGAACCGATTAAAGCATAAACTATGGATAAATTATCTATATATCAAATTTCAAGCCATTTTATGTCCTTCCTACTGGTCATGGTTATCCACTCCTTCGTCGAGAGATCTGAGATGGGTTTAAGCCTAAAACCACATAATTACGTTGACCTGGTGCAAGTTGATTTTAAGACATATGGGTTGGCCTCACGATGTTTTCCTTCATCGTTAACAGATGGTATATCATTTGATTTGGTACTGCCTTTCTGGGATCGAACCACTTCATGGCTAGCAACTATTATGATACCTATCGTTTATTATTTCAGAGTTACTCTTGCCGGAACATTTAAAAACACCTAAATTATATTTTAGTTAATCAAAACTAATAGCTAAATCATTTTTACTTACAGCAATGGGAATAGCTGCGATAATGGGAGCATTTACTTTAGCTATAAATTCATTCTTTAAAGATAAGAGAGCTAGAGCTATAGGAGTAGGCATGTCTATAACAGGCCTTGGAGCGATATACATGCCACTATTGATCAGTACATTAATGTACACATATGGTTGGAGATACGCAGTATTAATATTAAGTGCCATCTGCCTACACTCTCTTGTAGCCGCGTGTTTACTTAGACCGGCTAAATGGTATTTAATTGATCCACCTAGTCTTGAAGAAGCTGAGCCGTTAAATAAGGACCCTGACATTGAGCTTAATGGGAGTGTTACGACTTCGGCCAACGTTATTGGTAAGTTTTCTAGTGTTAATGAAGTTTAATATACAGTGCATCATCGTTGCGGGCAGCTGATGGACAAGTCAGCTCAGGATCGAATGTTGTGGAATAGCTTGGAGGTCTTTGTCCAGCAGTAGACTTTTCTCGGCTGAGATGATGTTGAACCACCACAAAACTTTTCTTTTTAACTTACTTTTTGAGCTAGGAGAGCTACACCAGCCTCGCGATCTTGCCTATGCAATGCATCATCTTAACCAGGACACCTCTTTCAAGAGCGATACGACCAAATAGAAGATAGCTAAAAATATCAAGTCATTGGTCCACCTTGTTAGAAGCCTGCCCACGCAAATCGAAAACCTTTGTGGTTCTGCGAGCTATGTGCCTTGTCCATTGCCACATAGATGCAATAAAACCAATTCGAAATTTCAAACATCGTAGTTTACGCTTTAACTGAAACTCATTTATATAATGTACCCCTTAAACACTGAAAACAATCAAATCTAATTATTTGTGTTTATGTTGCAGGAATAAATTCACTGCCTCCATTGGATGATTCAGTAGAAAATGGTGTTCTGCCGACAAAAAGCCTCTCTATGAGATCTTTAACGAGCAGCTCTAGTGCACAAACCAGAAATGCAATCTCACACCCTGATATTCGGTCAAGAGCACCTGCAGGAGTACCCATATCTGAAGCTCGTTACAAATGGTGGGAGTCTCAGGAAATAAATCTCGGCAGTTCTATTAATATATTTAATGAATCTGAGACTGTGAAGACTGCTAAGAACGTAACCCATAATACTCAAGAGATAGCAGTTGAAAGTAAAAATAAAAGTTTTAAGGCAAACTTGGTTGAGTTCTTCGATCTGACCCTATTGACTGATCCAATTTTCATCAATATTATATTTGGCTTATCAATTGCGGCTTGTGTGGAGACCAATTTTTCATTACTGCTGCCTATAATTCTTAAAGACATGATGCAATTCGAGACGAGTGATATAGCGAAGTTAATGTCAGTGATAGGATTTTCGGACACATTATTTCGTTTTGTATCACCTTTTATCGGAGAATGGTGCAATAAGTCGCCTCGTGTCATGTACATGGTCAGTTTACTTCTGATAATCTTAACTAGAACCGGTACGTATGTATATGTTATATCTTTATATAGATAATAATAATTCTTCTATACATGTGTATGTCACTGAACTCCTTCTAAATGGCATTGAGTGAAGAGAAATTTTATGTGTTTGAGTCAATCCCGAGATAGTCAAGATTTAAAATTGCACCCACCTAGTCCATTAAATTGGTGGCGCTACATGACAACGTCTGTTTGTTCTATTACTTGTCCTATCTGACTGAGTGATTTACTAACGCCGAGCCTAAACCACTGAGGACAGAAACTTAAAATTTTGAAAAAGATTCTTCAAGGAGAAATTCAATCCCAAGACAGTTAAAAAGCTATTTTTTATATCCCAAACGAAGTCGGGCCGCTAGTTTAAAGTATATAAAGACAATATTGGTTTGTAAATAGATCCTTATGTCATTGTTACCTGGTGTTGATATAATAAAACAGTGTATCTTTATTATATCATTGTGCCAATAACGAGAACGGTTTGTTAGCTCTCTGTAACATGTATTTGTATGTAC
This sequence comes from Trisateles emortualis, assembly GCA_947095525.1. Lineage (NCBI taxonomy): Eukaryota > Metazoa > Arthropoda > Insecta > Lepidoptera > Erebidae > Trisateles > Trisateles emortualis. The sequence goes on along the minus strand of OX352736.1, from coordinate 5,963,277 downwards.
TCGTAAATCATAATGTTATCTCTGAATTAACTGAAGCAAAAACTTCGGATCTTTTTTTAAGAATATTGTACCTTACGTTTTAGTGTCAGGTTTAGTATAGTTCAAGTTTATATGGAGAAGAAATAGAACTTCACAGTGGTCTAATTTGGACCACCAGGTGACTAGAGGTCACCTGGTGGTCCAAATTAGACCATTGATTTGAAAAGCTTTGTGACATTTGTTTAAATTTTCAACACATTTATTTGCAAACGTTTCTGGATTTCGTAGTGTTTAAAATGTTACGAGTAAGAGTAGCCTGATTTATAATTTGACTGCACGGTTGTTTTGCCCTTTCTCGCCATTTATGTGCGGCATGTTGTGGATTCTATTCTCATAGATACCTCGAAGTTTAGCTAAACTAAACGTTAAACTTTCGTTTGGGATATAAAAAATTGTTTTTCAACTGTCTTAGGATTGAATTTCTCCATTAAGAATCTTTGTGCAAAATTTTAAGTTTCTGTCCTCAGTGGTTTAGGCTCGGCGTTGGTGAATCACTCAGTCAGACAGGACCAGTAATAGAACAAGCAGACGTTGTCATGTAGCGCCACCAATTTAATGGACCAGGTGGGTGCAATTTTAAATCTTGACTATGGAGGCTGTGTGATCCTTAAAGGTGATATTTCCATTCAGCTACCAATGCAGATAAGTCTACGACAAATTGTATAACATTTCAGTGATGCTGTTCACGACGTCCTTCACCGGCATGTTGGTAGTTGCTCTAGCGCTGGGCATCACAAAAGCTTTGAGGACTGTATACGTGAATATCGTGATACCGAATTATGTACCGATTCATAGACTCGCGCACGCTTCTGGTCTTCAGATGTTCTTCAGTGGCATCGCTATTTTTACTATAGGATCTGTACTGAGTAAGTAATATTTTACAAGCTTTTATTTACCTTCACTGTTCATATGTTATTATATTGTCAGCTTCATAATTGCAAGTATTTTTGGACCACTTGTTGGTTATGGATTTGAAATTTGACATACCTACCTACTTATTAACTTAAGTGACAATGCAATAATGTATAGCTCCATGAAACTATATTGTAGTGTCATGGAGCTGATCTCTTGATGCAGTCGAAAGGTAGCCATAGGAACTCTGCAACAAGAAAGATTAGGCATAGGACCAACGGGTAGAAACCACCATCTTCCAAACTTCTTTCATCTAACATGAAATTTTAGATGTATACCCACAAGCAGGTTGACATAATATTTATTACCCATTTACTCTCAATAAAAGCCACAACTAATGTGAATTATGCTACCTAAAAAAATCTATGACTAAATTTACATAATACCTCTTTCATTTCAGCTCGTGTGCGAGAAGCATCAGGGTCCTACGAAGTACCAATTATAGTACTCAACTTTGTAACAATGTTAACTATTATTACATGGAGCGCAGAGTTCCTTTACATCCGATTTAGAGACAAAAATAAAACTCAACCTGAAACTAACAAATAAATATAAATAAAATAAGACTGCTCATGGTCCTGAACTGTCTTCATCCATCGGCAGCCATTTACCTTAACAAGGTCAGGACTGCATGCTGTGGAAGTTCTTGAGAGAAGCCGATGTTCAACATTGGACGTTTATCGACCAAATAGATAAAACCAAAACAATTATACCTACCCGTATTCATAAACATTCTATTCTTTATTTAAATACTCCATAAATAGGTATTTCTCTGTTTTTTTTACTCTTCATTTTTGTGTGTTTATGAATATGTTTCTAAAACTTATGCCATAAGGTCTACATTTGGCGAACGAGGAACAACTATATATACTAATAATGATCATATTCAAAAGGCTATTAGGCACATGAGAGGACAGCCCGCAGGCGGGTAGTCCCCGAATAGTATAGTAGATACCTATATTGATCGGGTTATCGACTGAGTAATCCACTTGCAAGGAATCTTTAGTACCTGGAAGATGCGTCATGTGTTTTATTCTAGGTAATGTAATGCTGAAGGGCCGTATCATTATGATACCTCAAAGGATTTATTTTCAGTCTTAGTTTTAATTTGAGAACAACGACAACGTTCAAGCTAGGTTCATCGTACGAAATTTTAATTAAGGGCAAAAATAAATCGCTATAAGGTCGTCATACTAAGGCATCAAGTAATTGAGTGATGTCACTTGAAATTTGAAGTGACTATTTTTTCTGTAAATATTAAGTATAGATTATTATTTGAATCAAAGATTTATTTTATTAAAACAATTTAAAATACTAATGTGATTTATTTTATTTACAATTCATTATTTACAAAAAAGTTGATAATAATTACATTTTTGGATATCAATACATGTAGGTAATACTTGGAAAACATTTATAATATCTATCTACTTAATACTATGTAGTCTAAAATAATTAAAGAATAATTTCGTCGTTGCAAATTTAAAATCTCCCATGTACTTTGTCAAGAAAAACAGAATTCTATTCGTTCTGAAAAATGTGTCTTTGTTTGTCACTAACACAATACAGCCTAGCTAACGAACTACGGCAGAAGTACATAAGTTTCTGAAAAAGCGCTTCTAAAGTTACAAACTAAGATGCGCTTTTCCGTTTTTCATATGCAATTATGACGTTTATCCTTAGTAGGTTGCACCAAATAAATGAAGATTTATACATACTTTAATCTTCTTCTTTCTTTAAGTTTAATCACATAGAAGTATTTGCATCTAAGTAGTAGCAATGCAAAAAACACAATTGAAATCATAATCACAAAGAGTATTTTAAATTTGCATTGATGATTGACTCTTAACATGACAATGTGTGAAGAAATATCTTATGTCTACTTATAATTTGTCATAGAATCTCCACTTTGGTTAACTTTAGATTAAGTTATAATCTACTTGTGTCCCAACATTACTTAAAACTAATGATCAAATTGAAAAGAACAGTATTCTTAGTGTTCTTCATAATTTGCTCTCGGATTTAACCGTATATTATACTTCTTTAGTATAAAGGAAGGCGATTTAATTACTCGAATAATTAAAAGAGCGTTTATTTTGAACTTATAAAAATTAAAAAAGATACTCTTTGACTCGTTCCCATAACCAATTAGGAGACAAAGTGATTAGTAAGAGAGAGACATAGATATCCCACTAGCGCGCGGAAATTATTGCTGTCAAAAATAGCTTAGTTGCTTCATTGAATCTATCACTGTCTCTTTCTGTATTAATACTTCCCGTATCATCTATCGCATTCATACTTAACATATAAGCAAGTACACGCAGAAACACGGAAACAAAACAAAAAGGTAGCTTGTCTTTCTTTAAAATATTATTTATAGCCGCTCTATCTAGGAAAACGAATAATATAAATAAATACCTTAGATGAAAAATAAAATAAAGTTATTGTTTTTTTATAGATTTGCGTAGAGTATCATGAAGTCAACGTTTTCAGGTATTGTTCTAATTAAAACGCCTTTCTTTATAAAATAGTCTATAGTCTCGTTTTGTTTTAATAAAGTCACTCTTATATTAGTCACTGTCACATTACGTCACTCGTTTGATCAGTTTATAGTCAGTGCTTATTCAAATCTCACTCTCAACCCTTATGTAGGCTTGCAGTTGCTGCAGTCGTTGTCTGAAATCAACAAAAACATATTTTAGGTTTGTTCTTATGAAGTTATCCTAATACTGTTCTGTAGATTTAAAGATCAATATCATTAGGAGACCCACATGTCGTAGAAGAAATTCGTTTATTAGCCAGCATGTGTTAAGACCTAAACCATATATAAGGAAGAATCTCATCTCTCTCCATAGGTATAGTGAACACACTGTCGCATTATGTTAAATCAGAGGTTCTCAAACTTATTTCGTTTGCCATGCCGCCCACTATGAAAATCTATTATTTTTTGAGCGCCCCTAAATCTGAGGGAAATCATCTAGATGAGACATGGAAGCGCAAGGCACTACCTATCGTTTCTCGTAACGTTGCGAAGTTTTCTTTTAATTTGTCTTTTTTTTCTGAGCCCCTTACCACCCTCCTCCTCGAGCACTAGCACCTAAAAGGGGGCATTATCACCCACTTTGAGAAAGACTGTGTTAAATTAATACCTACATTACCTACCGCTCAAAGACCTGTTTAATTGGTAATCAATTTGTTTGTATATAGTATTTACATTCAGTATTTTAATATCATATGAGTCAAGCATAACTATTAAGCAGAAGATATTACGTACAGAGCAACTATAGTTCGGAGTTCGGTTGCCGATGTCGAGGTAGCCGATGTTAAGCAGTTACCGTAGCCTATTATGGACGCTTGCAAAACCAGAGGGCTTTAAGATGTAGGATCCCTCGGTTTCATAACATTATTTATACATCAAGCATTATTTATTAAAAGTATTTTGTATGATATTTACAAATCTAAATGTATGTAGGGGTTTACTATTGTTTGATAAAAAACGTATGACAAATCATCATTTTAAAAACAACGTTAGAAAAACTAATCATTTGACAAACTTTGATTTCTAACATTATATTACTTGAAAAACAATCGTTTGACAAAATACAGGTTACGCAAATATTCCACTTTTAAAATACTTCGCAAATATTCCACTTGTTAAAACATTATTTTAAAAATGTTCATTTGACTAAATAATTCGTTTGTCTAATTGGTGTTTTTACAAAATGACAGAAGATAACTTTTCAGAAAAAAACAAACGCCTTTTGTATCAAATTTCGAAAATATTAAATTGCATAATTGTGTAATTGGATAACTGCATATTGCGGGGGTCGCAGTACTCGCAGTTCGCAATCAGAGTAACCTAACCTACCCATGAAATAAAATACTTACCAAGTAATGCATTTTGTTAAATGTTATTTATGCTATACGTTGTTTTGCTTTACTACATGTTTAAAAAATAATCCATTATATCAAATGAAGTTTTGACATAACAAAATTTAGTCTGGTAAATAATTTGTCAAATGAGTAGTTTGTTAAACAATAGTTTGTAAAATGATAAATTTATCAAGTATAATTTTGTCAAACGTTGTTTTATAAATGAAAACTTGTCATTTGTTTTTTGTCAAATGATTGGACACCGTGTAGGTATGTAACTGTAACAACTGTAACGACGATGTCCTTGTAGCGATTATCATCTTCCGAATTTCAAATTAAGATCAACAATGAAGCGGTTTAAGGACTTCATTGTACGGCTAGAATGGATAGATATTTTTTTCTAAGTAATGAAGAAGTAGTTGCAGATAAAATAATAATGTACAGATTAGAAACTCGAACAGTGCTTAGGAAACCATGTTTGTTTTTTCAAGGCATAGTTTTTTTTTGGTTATTTTAAAATTACCCATCGTATCTATTACATGACCTATACTACCAGTGCTTCAAATACCCTGTTTGTGTACAAAGATGTGCTAAGCGCTGACAACATGTTTAGCAAAAGGAAAGTTAGTAAATAAAGATTAGACCTCGTCCAAGTTAGTGTTATCTTTCTGTTGTGAAGCCTCTGGTAAGGACGTACTGTTATTCTCCTCCTGGGTCTCCAGCTCGTTTACTGCAACAAATATCAATATAAATTTTAAAACCTTTACTAATATTATAAATGTGAAAGTTTTCATGGATGAATGTAACTCAATCACGCCAAAGCGGCTGAACAGATTTGGATGAAATTTGGCACAATAATAGAATATAGTCTGGAATCTCACATAGGCCACTTTTTATCCCGGAAAAAAATACTGTTTCCTGTTACTGTTGTACGTGCAAGCGAATCTTGGGATGACGCACACATTGACATCTGATCTCAAAGTAGGTAGAGTTTGTACTATGCAACCATACTATGCAAAACTGGTAAATATGTATATTTTCTAAATAAGTAAATAGTTAAATTTCACAGATTTTTTTCCAGACGAAACAATACATCGTGCTGATCACACAAAGTTTTGTCGTAAGTGGGAATCGAACCCAAGACCGCTGGCTTAGAGCAGTCAGGGTTTCTAACCACACGTCCGTCGGTAAATACGCAAATTGTAAATAAAATAATGGTAGATAATTTTATTATTTTAATGCAAGGTAGTACTCACTGCTTTGATACCAGCTTTTAGAATATCCATATGATGAATCCGACTCAATTTTCCCTCCTGAAGTAAAGCCGAATGACGGTCGATTCATAAACCTTGGAGACTTAAACGGAAGATTGCTAGACGCAGAAGGTTCACTATCGGCAAACGTCTTCTTTGATTCAAATGTCTCAACATCATACCATTCCTTTGAAACATTACGTGATTCTTTCCAAGGCTTTGATGTTACCACGTAAACTTTTTCTTTCGTTAACGGTGATATAGATGTTTGTATTTTACCCCATGGTGCAGGTGTCGTTGTGCTAGTTGTTCGGAAAGAAGATGCTGCTGTGTAAATATGAAGCTTATCTACTTCATCTAACACTTCATTTTTACCACTAACATGTTTACTTTTAGGTCTTTCTATGATATTGTACTGCTTACGAGGTTTGACATTTGTATTATTATTTAAATCGTCAGTCACTGTATGTTGAACACTACTTGAACCCTCGTGATCATAAAATTCGTAGTTATAATCACTGGTGGTCGTTACATAATTGGTTGGCACTGTTGTCGTAAAATAGTCGTCTGGAATTTTCTTTGCATAATTTTCAGTGTTACGTGTTTTTTGTGGTGTCTTATACTGTTTTGAATATTCTTGTACTGTCCAATCATCGATAGTATGTTGGAGCTTAATAATATCAAACGGTGGCTCCTTGACGTCGTAATGGTCTTTGTGGGTATCTGTGGGATTAAATCGATCTGAATCATAATGTTCTGTATTTTCTGTCACTGTCGGCAATGATTCTTCTGTCGTCGTGCTTTCAACATTATACATTTCTGTTGCTGTATTTACGTGTGTGTTACCTATGCTTGATGGAACTTTTCTCGCTTGGTATATATCTCTTGGTGTTGAAGGCCAATCTTGTGCCATTTGAACAAAGTCATTATTATTTTCTTGTTCTTTATTATTAGTATTTATATGTGTATTGCTTTCTCTTGATGGAACTTTTCTAGCTTGATATTCATCTTGTAGTGTTGACTGCCAATCTTGTGTCATTTGATCAAAGTCGTTATTATTTTCTTGATGTTGATGTTCTTTATTACTTGTTGTGTATGGTACAATAATCTGTACAATTTTAGGTTTGTATTTATTTTCTTGTGCGGACGGGGAAGTCAATTCTTGGTCATAATAAGTCCTACTTTCATCCCAACTAGTAGTAAGGGTAGGTTTTGGTGGTGCAGCAGTAGTCGGAATATCGTCGTACATTTCAAAGTCATTATTAGGTATTGGTGATGATATAGCTAAAACAAAATTGCCATAACCCTTATGAGGTGCGCTTGGTTTTAAATATAAAAGAGGAGAATCTATGTTTTGCAGATTATTTTCTGTGCGATATTTATCAACATCTTCGTCATTTACTCCTCGCAAGTCTGCAAACTTGTGATTTGAAGGAATATTTGATAGTAGCTTCATCTCTGTTGGTACTCCAGTATCGTACAGTTCATTTCCAACGTCAGTACCAGTAATTTCAATACTTGCGTCTGAGATTGTTTTTGTTGCTGAAATATGGTCTTCGGAAGCTTGCGACGATATATCCCTAATCTCATCTACCACATAACTATTAGGTATATTTCGGTAACCTTTAGTTTGATTAGAAATATAAGGTGGATCTATTTCAATAATAGGTGATTGTATGACAGTTGCGGGGTAATCGACGGAATGAGTGTATTCGGTTAGAGGTATACTTTGCTGTATGTTTACATTAGTGACAGACTGTTGCATTTGATTGATACCATGTAGAATATTTGAATTAAACTGTGGAGGTACTGGTCTAAAAGGTCGTGCATTGAAAATCGGTGGCAATGGCGACACACTAAGATTAGGAAGAGCAACTGGTTGTAATGTATGAATATTTCTGCCTCTGTTTAAAGTAAATGGAGCAGGGTTCGCTAGAGCAAATGATACATTTCTTGTTGTTGACTTTTTTCCTTCATTTGGCAATACTTGTGTTTTTACTTTAGTTGTTTCGGCTGCTGAAGCTGATATAGGATAAGATATATCAAACAAATGAGTATTTGTTATAGGTTCCCCATAGGAGTTCTTGAAAGCAGTAGGACTGGAAGTTTTAGGGAGTTGTAGATCACCAACAGGTGTGATATTTTCAAATAATTCTACATCGTCCTGTGGCAATTCTTTATTCGGTGTCCAAGGTTCTTGTTGAGGATTGACCGGTTGGAATGTTGAAGTATTAGGTCGTGGTGTATCATATCCTGGTGAAGGAGTTCCATATGAAGGTGAAGGTGTTCCATATGAAGAAGATGGGGTTCCATATGAAGATGAAGGGGTTCCATATGAAGGTGATGGCGTTCCATATGAAGGTGATGGGGTTCCATATGAAGATGAAGGGGCTCCATATGAAGAAGATGGGGTTTCATATGAAATCGAAGGAGCTCCATATGATGACGACGGGCTTCCAAATGATGTAGAAGGTGGTTTATATGTAGAACTAGGCAAATTGTTAAAATTATTCGATAACTCTTGCGAAGGAGGGTTCGGTGATAAAATGTCCAATGTGTGTGTAGCACTTGGTGGACCGTATGTTGAGCTGACTACTCCAAATATTCCGTTGTTAAAGTTCTGAGCCGGTGGGATATAGTTCACATGTGAAACTACAGGTTTAAATTGTTCCGGTTGAATTGGTGCATTAAATGGCTCTGGGTATTTCTGAACTGCCTTTAAAGCATCAGCATATGCCGTCGGACTAGGTGGTCCATATGTGGGTAAAGAATTTTGATATACACTTTTAGCTCCTACATTGTATCTAATTACTGGTAACCATGGCACTAAATTGCAAGGATTGCAATCTTTTTTAATTGGGGCTACATTATTATTATATATGGGGGATCCTGCATAACCTATCTGTTGTGATGGGAAAAGCCATCCCGATACTTTTTGGAACATAGATGGGGCAGGAGTAGTAGAAAATGGCTGTGGTGGAGGCACAAAGTTAAAATTGTATTGTTTGTAAAATGGTGCGGGGAATTTGAATTCACTAGAAGGTGGCGGGGGCGGTGGCTGATATTGGTAGCCGACATCTGCATTCTGCCGCTGATTCCTTTCTGCTCCTCGATGGAATGGCACTGGCAGTATAGGCGTTAGCTGAGGCAGCGGCGGTGGTTTTAAGATGGCACCAAATTGTGATGCACTGTTCCCGTTGTATGTGGTGAATCCGTTGGGGTGATCACATTTACTTCTTGTGACCAGAGCGACCAGCAACACAGGAAATATCTGAAAACCAAACAATAAATATTTAGACTTAGTCTTGGAGAGTTTTTGCTGACCGTAGCATAATGCCACCGTCAGTAGTTTTATCTACATATTACATATATGTAGATAAACCCGATTGCAGCAGATAAATTATTTCAAAAGAGTACATTTAAAATGCATATTTGGTGACAGCTGAAGCTCAGTGGTCTAAGTACACGGCAAGTGGATTATGTTCATGCTTGTATTACTTTTCCAATGCAAAACTACAAAAAGATTTAGATAATAAAATCACGAGCTAAACGCCAGTAACTTCATCGTTTGATTAGTCATAACGACATTGTAACCTGTTTTAACCGAGTTCAAAAACGAAGAGTTTATCAATTGTGTATTTTGTTTTGTTTTTTTTATGTTTGTTACTGCAGATCTCCGTCACTTGACTTTATGAACTGATTAGAACTAGATCAGCTCAAGACCGATTGATGTGGAAATCCTTGATGAAAGCCTTGTGTCCAACAAAGAACGTAACAAAGGACGCAATCGGCTGATTATAAACGGCTGACGTAAGTACAATAACAGGTACCTACATACTATTACATTTATACACCAAAAGTAAAATGCTTTCGTATGAAAGTATTCCATATACCTATTTAAATCGTTAACCACAACAGTTAAGTCATTAATTATCGATTAACGTTCTTTCACCCACCTTTACTAATGCAATGGAAATAAGAAAATGACTATTTCGATGCTCCAGTCACATAAGTGTATAAAACAGCGCGTCGCGCGTCGTTTCGAACTATCTCAAAATTAATACGTCCTGTAGATTGTTTGCTACGATTGTTAACACTCTGTAGAATGTTCGGTACGTGATTGCTTATACCTTGTAATTAATTCACACTTACTGCCACGTTTTGATTATTTATTTAATAATATGTATATTCCGTACCAGTCTACCATAGGTTAATGCAGAGGAGTAAAGAAGTAGGTGTATCAATAAAGAGCTCTGTTACTTGTACACACGGCAACGGAGATATGTATACAGGGCCGCTATATGCAGATTAGTATTTTAAGAAAACCATTGTATATTATTTCTGTAAAATTTAGTAACAGTGTACTTACAATTAGAGCACGCCTACAGATATAGATATATTTCACATAAATTTATTATTTTTATACTATTGGGTGGCTAACGTATTCCTATCCCAGGGATATTCCCATCTTAAAGATGGGAATATCTCTGGGATAGGAATATGTTTAATTTCAAAACGCCTTGGTGTAAAAAAAATGGGTTGGCAACACGCAAGTGATACCTCTGGTATTGCAAGCGTCCATAGGCAACGGTAAAGTCCTAAATGAGCGCTGGAGACCTGTACCAACACACAGGAACACAACTACACCGCTGTGTGTAGTTATTTGGCTGTGGTCTTCTGTGAGGTGGAGGTCCTTCGCCAGTCGGGCTTGCTCATTAGTATGGTTTCCTACCTTTTTTAAAATTAAATAGGTTTTCCTAAAAACTAAGCTTGGTATAGCAGCCCCCTATATACATAATATCTCGGTTGCCGTGTGTACATAGATGGACGTTATGTAAACCTACATCCACCATGACTCTATCAGGATTATATAAATCTATGAAGTATTTTTTTATTTCTCCATCTACTAACTACCACCTACTTATTTATCCATCTGCATCATATTAATGATAGACTATGGAACGAACTGCGGAGTTATGTTGGTCACATAGAGGGCCAGTCTATTGTAGTATTTTATCAGATTAGGCACTTAAATTACACAATAATACAAAAGTCCTATATTTAATTTAACAATTAGAAAATATAGTGAAACACTCCTCGTGACATATCGGGGCCATTGTAGACAATTCCCACGAGTTGCCATTCTTTGCACTTTTCTCTTTTCTCATAATATACCGTCAATGGTCGCGATCGGAAGACGCCACGTTTTGAATTGAATTATGATCTAGTTGTTTTTTTTTACTAGAAACTTTTATTATAACGCAAAATAGGTCTGCATAATCACTTCATTGGTCGAACTATGACTAAGTACATAGTTGAACGAGTGAGCAAAGCTAGAGAAGTTCTCGGAATTTATTGGAACAATTCAGCTTTTGTATGCATTAATATTTGTCTGACAATAACTCGAGTATCGTTAATCGGAACGTAGTTAAATTTAGTAAGAAAATTATTGAGAAAAAAGATTTTTTAAGTTTAAACAGGAGCCAAATCAAGGATTCGCAACCCACCTTTACAATTTGGAGCGAACTAGGTACTATCCTTACTAATATTATAAATGTGAAAGTTTGTGAGTATGTATTGATGGAGGGATTGATGTATGGATGGATGGATGTTTGATACTCTTTCACGTAAAAACTACTGAACGGATCTGGATGAAATTTGGTATAGAGATAGATTATGGTCTGGAATAACACATAGGCTTACAGCGATAACCGACATCCACGCGGGCGGAGCCGCGGGCAACAGCTAGTGTTTCATATTTTTGGGCTACCTATTCTTTTATTATAAGGGCTGGCTAAATATTACTACTATTTTCTATGCGGCGATTCATCATCATCGTCTCAGCCGAAAGACGTCCACAGCTGGACGCCTACGGTGAGGCCTAGTGGGATAATGACATCGTAAAACGTTACACCCATTAGACGTTATGGCGGTCATTATTTAGTACATTGGCGCCAGCTGATTATTTTCAAGGAGGTGAATCTGGATTTGTATCTCCTTTCTTAAATGAAAGTTTGATTATTTAAGACCACAAGTTCCACTTTTACGAAGTGATTTGCACGAAGTGTCTGTGTTTTTTTGTGTATTTTCCAAAACAGTGGGGTTCAAGCGCATCCCTTTGCACCACCCTCATGGGTCCTACAATTTTGTCTATAATTAACGTACTCATACATACACACACATATATTTAAGTACTTTGGTTGTATTGTGTGTTGTGTGATATTTGCGAAGCTATTGGGCATTTCAAATAAAAAGCAAGTCATACTTTGGTTTGAATAGTAAAGTAAATACTTGGCGAAGTTGCCGTTAGGCTCTTTGAATGATGAGTGAATATGTTTTAGTTGCTTAGTCTCGTATGTTTGTTTGCCACCTAGTATAAACATTCATTCAATGTTAGCATGAGGCCAATGCCGTAAAAATAAAATAAATAATACTTCTTTGTATGTACTTATTTAATAAATACCTATGCAATAGCACTAGTAAACTTGCGCAAACATAATAAAATGCAGCATCTTATAGGCTTCATACATCACTATTACGTAAGCTAGTGACAGTAAAATCTAGGTGTGCCCAATAGTATTTGCGAAGTACTGTCACGCTCAAACTCATGTTTTGGCACTGACTTACAAACAATCATTTATTCCAAACTCGTATGACGTTCGATTTTCGAAACTACACTTAATTCTGGCCACATGCATTGTATTATTTAAATAAAAACGTGTCAAGTAAAAAACAAGAAAAATCGTTCAGTGTTAAATTGCTACTCATGTATTTTATCTACATTATAAAAAGTAACGGACACCGCTTAAACTGGCGAATCTAGGAACTTTTTTTTTTATTAATACGTCAATTAAATAAAAATATGTAAGCTTTAACTTTTTGACACATTTTTGACAGAAGTCGACATTTATGTAAATTCAGTTTTTATAGTTATAGGTACCTACTACTACCTACCCACATGATGATGGTTAGACGTCCACTGTTGGTCTATTATTTTTCAATCTAAGAAAAGTTAGGATCAACGTGAGTCTTCATTTTACTATCTTGATTTTTATTTCCTTCAGAGGATTTTATTGATATCTTATAATCAGTAGGTCACGAATAAATTAGTAAACATTAGCATAAATTATTTTCATTTTTTACATATGCTATAAATTCTGTTAAAATTATTATAGAAAGTGAAAAAGCAATAAAAAATATACAATAAGCATTTTACTTATACTACTATTATTATTTTTTGTTTTATTTTTAATAGGATATTATTTATCATACCGAAATGTCAGTTCGCACGCTATTTGAAGAGAACTTTTACTTAATTGGAGGTCAAAACGCAACAATGCTTTCTTATGACATAAAACCCTAATGCTATTTCTCACAAACGAAAAAACGAAACGAAAGTGAAATGGTACTAAACTATGTAGGTGAATCTTGTTAAAAGTAGGTACCTACCTGTTTAGCGATGAGCTAAGTTGTGTAATAATGAGATATTAGCGCGTTTATAGAGTGTATTTACTTAAACAATTTACGCCCATTTTTGCACATTAAAGTATTTTCCATTGCCTGTTTTTTCAATGCTTATGGCTTTTCTATTTTTTATTTTAATATGGGCCATACTATGACGTCTTTATTTGTATGTAGTAGATTGACATCATATCAAACATGAATCCCTGGTATTGCGTCTTCGCCATTTACTAAATAACTCCGTTACTCCAATTTAAACATAGAACTGACTACAAAAAAGCTGAACTTATTTCTTTTTAACGTTCAATATTCTGTTAACATTTTAATCAAAGTAATACAAACTTCGTGCACGGCACTGTTAGTTCCGACATGGACAATCAGTAAATATAGTTGTTGAAAGTTGACAGCCGATAGCCGGACCCAATAGCACCCGCTCGGGGACTGCCGTGACTTCATTTTTTTACCAATGTTCGTAATTTATTTATATTGTCAATATCATTACTAGCATAATAGAAATTGGGTGATTGAAATGTTTTTTCAAGTATAAGTACCACTTATATTTATATAGTGGATACGTTTGCCTTATGATCAAAATGGTCACTGGAAAATTATATAATTTTTTCAACTAGGTACATATACTTAGGTACCTACCTACCTATATTATTATCCAATATTGAATTGGAGATCATTTAAATGAAGATTTACAGACAGAATAATATAAGTAGGCAAAATTACATAAATATATTTATCTAATATTTATTCAAAAAATTTAAATATAATTTAATATAAAACACACAATATGAGTGCCAATAACGAAAGGCAATTAATTTTGGAACTGTATCATCTTAATTTATTCAAAAATAATTTTAAATTCCACAGATTAAATTTTGTTTTAATTAATAAAATTGATGTCACTGATTTTTGATGATATACATTCAAAACTGAAGTAGGTGAGTCGTAACGAAAGTTAGAGTACATTTTCACTTACACAAGTTTACATCGTCATCATTATGATATCAGTTTGATTGCACGATTGCGTCCACTTGTTGTTTACCTCTTTATCTAGCTTAGGAATGGACTAGGTAGTCCTCTTTTTCTAGTGGACTTCTCTTATCTTATTATTATTCTAATCCCTCTACTTCTTTAAATAATTTATTTTGAACCTTACTAAACTAAATATAGGTAAATATTGTCCAACTACAATAATATAATAGGGACACATTAATAAGTACACAAGCACGCCTGGGGAAGGAATCCACTTTATAGAAGACGAAAGCCATATTACTTTACACAGTAGTATAGTTATGTTCCTGCGCATGAGCACATGGGTCATAAGCACCGTATTCGATTTTAATTTAAATTACAATCCATGACATTTTACAAATTAAGATCGAAAAGCCGTTGGTCCTACGCCCGCTCGCTCTCCAGTCGTGTTGGATTACAGGTGGACTATGAGAGTGAGGTACTAAAAAGTGCACCTGTATTTGTGACATAAAAATCTTATCAATAGTTGATCTCAGTGAACTTGACACCTGACCAAACAATGACAAAGAAGTAACATCGTGCTCACATTATATTTTGTTTAGTCACGAACGTTGCTTTCTCTGTACGTTCCCACCCTCGGTCTCGTATCGACGTCGCGGGGTCGCCTCGTGTGCGAGGATTTAAGCTTATTCATTCACTCACTTTACTGTTGACAAAGGATCACAATAGCCAGCAATTTTACGAACAATGTATTTAATGATACTGTTGTTACATTCGTGATCGCTGGGATTTCTTTTTTCCAATGAGTAGAAGGTTGAAAAATATTGTGCAAGAATTTCTGTATGTATCAGTACGGCCAATGACGTCTTTTTATACTACTTAGGTGGAAAACAGCCTGATGGTAATCAGTTACCGTAGCATATGGACACTTGCAATAAGAAAACTTGTTTGTTACCTACCCTACAATTTTTGTTGATACGATTTAATATTTTATTGATTAATTATTTCTAACCGTCTATAGTCGTGGAATTTCTATGACCACCATCCAACTGCATCATCAGATCAGCTCTATAGCAGCTCATATAATTTTAGCGTTAGTGTTTTAAAACAAAACTATTTAACCTTTCTGAAACTCCACTCTTCTTAGATAATAAACAATTTAAAACCATAACCCACGACGTTAATCACCGGCGAGGGCGGGTTGGTAATTTGGTATACTTCACACACTTTCAAGAACTATTTGGAAACTATGGAAAGTTCATTACAATGTTTCACTTTACTTTATAGTACAAACTATGTAATTAATATGTATTATGTAGTATTACTATAATTATTTAAATGACAAAATTGATGAACTCATAGTCTGACAGGACGGCAATCCAAGGCGGCGAACGACCGGAGAGACATCAAGCTTAGGACCAACGGCGTCCTTTCCGAAGAGTGTTAACACCGTCAATTTTCAAACTACGGGTATATTTTGTTAATTTTATCATTATTTTTCTTCTTCTTAACTCTCTACAAACATACATAAATGAATAAATATTTTCTATGATGTCAAATATTTTATTTAAATTCAAAGAAAAATGTTAAGTGCCTATGTAGACGTGATTTTAGTGTCAAAATCGAAAATAATCATTGCGCATTGCGTATACTTATGTTATGCTTTTACATGTCGATAAGACATCAGCTAATTAGCCTACTAACACAGCCTCAGAAAAGAGCGTAAACATCATCCATCTCAGCCACAAGACGTCCACTGCTGGACATAGGCCTCATAGTTCTTTATGTGAGCGTAAACATACATGTAACAAATTCCCTTAAATAAAAAAGTACAATTAACAAAATTAGATTTTGATAAAACGATACACAAAATTAAAAAAATAATTATGAGGTTATTTAAGTACATCATTTACCTAGTTATGAAGGCTTGTACGTAATTAAATTTAGGATGTACCACTAAATAAGTAGTGTATGAACTACAATATGTGGTTATCTCAAGAATGTAATCAGTATAAATCTTAATAAAGGAAATTTAAAGACATGTTGCAAGTATTACGAAACGGTAGTAATGGGAGGTTGTGTATAAAGTGTTTAATGTGGCTGTCTGTGAGGCTGGCTTTCCATTACACATGTGCGAGGTATATATTTTTAGCCAACTTAAAAAAGGAAGAAGTTCTTTCTGTGTTCGATTGCATTCTTTTTGCATGTATGTCCGTTTTTCATATCACATGCCGTGGATAACGACGTAGGTTACACATTGATATAATGTATTTAGTAGTATTATAGTTTTTAGATTTACTGTGTAACTGTTTGTTAAACCCAAATAAATAAATATCGGGCATATCTTAGTCAGTTGTGAACCGATTTTAATGATTTTATTTTTGCCTTGGGTTTTGTCTAACTTCAAGGTGGTACTGGAGGTACTTGGCTTGGCATTGGCACCGACTTTAATCTCTTATTCAATTACTTTTCACTTTTTTCAAAGCCGGTTTAATATTTTTTATTACATCTTTATATGTATATATTATAATTCTTCTGTACGTGTGCATGTCACTGAACTCCGAAACGACTGGACCGATTTTAATAAAATTTTGTGTGTGTTCGGGTAGGGCTCAATTCACAATTGGACCCGGTAGGTGGCGCTACTCAAACTCAAACTCAAAATTCATTTATTCATTTAGGTTACAAAGTAACACTTATGAAGGTCATAAATTATGAATAAACCAGAAAGATGATGTCAGCAAAATTTTCCTACTGTCGGTATATCAGCTTTTCCGGGTAGGACGACTTGTAATATATATTTTTTATTCTATCTTGCTACAACCGTGAAACACATCCACGTAGGTACTTGATTTTTAATATATAATTTCAAATAGTTTCAAAATTGAAGCAATAGCATTTCTCTCTTTTTTTCTTCTTCTTCTCATCTATCCTCACAAACCTTTCCGTTTATAATATATGTATCTACTTACTACTATTTCATTCGCTCATCGCTTAGCTATATCGTTGATATTTGGTGGATTGCCAGCCTAACTAGGTAACTGGCCGACGCCGATGATCTTGAGCCCTTTGCCCTCTATGAAACGCGTTTATCCTAAGATCTCTCTACAAGCCATTCACATTTATTGCTTTGTTAGCTTTCTTTAGCATTTAGAATATAACTCTTTAATGTATCCTACAGGTTTCCAGTGCTCATTTAGGTATATGTATTCAAAGAAAAGGTTAAAACCCCAGGAATCATATCTTGTATAAATTTTTGGGTTGCCGACCCAACAGCCCAAACATAATATATTTTAAATTTAATACTATTATAACAGTGAATATAAACAGCATGAGAAAATCCACATGTCTTTAGTAATTGACAATAAAACTGCTATATATTATGGTTCAAATATAAAACAGCACCATCTCGCTTGCCGCCCGCGTCGTCATTCACCAGAATTCTATGTTCGGTAATGTTCGTATTATGTAGTTAATGAAGCGACTTCTTAAGTATTTAATCACGACTCGGAATAAATACCAAATCAAGGAAAATACAGACAAAAAATACATAGTATAATCGACCGTCCGACATAGGGGTAGTCAGAGATTTCGATTGCTTCGATCCAGGCTTACTTTTGCTTCCTCTACATTCTTTTTTTTTTCCTTATTAAAAGACAACTCCCGCACTAGAGAACCAGCTCTGTGTTGCGGGGGACTTTACAAACGTACAGATAACGGACACAAATTACACCCAGACACAGAAAAACTCTTTGTGGGTCACACAAAGTTTTGTCCCTGTGTGGGAATCGAACCCACAACCTCGTGCTTAGCAGGCGCATACTGCGCTCACTGGACCATCAAGGCAGAAATTCATCAACGTCTTCATGCATGAACGTCGGTTCCGGGTACTTTTAATTTAGCCCTTTTTAGCAAATCACCTACTTGTTCGATGCAGCGCCCGTTCCTGACATCTCGATTCATTCTCGCACGATATACCTCTAGAAAGCGAAAGAAGTATGTCTGTATCGAAAAAATAGCAAATTGGCGTACCATGGTCTCTGCCTACCCCAATGGGAGGCGGGTTTGATGATAAGTGTGTATGCAAATTATTATTTCTTCAGTCAATCTCATAATCTCACGGAACTATTGTTTACAATAACTATGTGAGCTTTACTATATAACCATGGCCTGCCCAACTGCTTAATATACCCATAGCTAAGCAGATGGGCAGGTCCATTAGAAACGTAACATACCAATTGTCATTCTAACAATACAGAACACTTTCACTACAACTTGTCGTATATTTGCATATTATATTAGTTATAGGTATATTATTATGTTTATTTATGCGCCTTTGTTTTAAAATAACTTCCTTGATGGTCTAGTGGTTGTTAAGTACGACTGCTAATCACGACGTTTCATTCATGAGGTTCGATTCCTCGGTGGGGTCAAAAAAAAAATACGCATCCGGCAGGCATACGGCCTGCCGGGTGGTAAGCAGTTACGGAAGCCTATGGATGCTTGCAATACCAAAGGTATTGATGAAGATGCTTGCAATATAAAGGCAAAAAAAAATACCACCAACGGTTTGTGATGGAGAAAACATTTTTGATACCCGTGTCCGCCCTTTTTCCTGACTACAGTCAGGCCATCTTAATTGGGACCGCTAAATTCATCATTAGTGGTTGAAGGATCCCAATCAAATATGTGCGCGAGTGGGCTCCAACTCCGTCTACTTTAGTCGTAACAAGAGATTGACTGTGTACCGACTGAAGGGTGAAGACAGTTGTTCCCAGCCTTTGTGACGCTCGAAATTTTGGGTGTCACGGTGAGTCCTCATCTCACATAGCCCGCTCTTCCTCTCTTTAAAGAGTGCACGAACTTCACAGTAGGTAGTGGCTTGGCTATATTCCTGGCATTACTAAAGGCTTATGCACATAAGCTGCGGTTACCACTTACCATTAGGTGGGCCGTTGGCTCATCTGCATGTAGGGGGTACTTAATCTCTGAATAGTAATCGTGGAATTATTAAAAATAAGATTCTGATTAGACGGTATCTCTATTACAGTAAGTGTATGTAGATTAACATAAACTAATTGAACACTCTAGTGTCTATGTAATATTGTAATATGTACAAGATTGCGGTAGTAACTAACTGTAAAGGGTCAACACTTATGTTTATTAAGCAGCTTATGTTACATAATAAACATTAATATACATTACTAGTTGTTGCCCGCGGCTCTGCCCGCGTAGATGTCGGTTATCGCAATAAAAAGTAACCTATATGCTATTCCAGACTATAATCAATCTCTGTGCCAAATTTCATCCATATCCGTTTTGAAGTTTTTGCGTGAAAGAGTAACAAACATCCATACATGCATACTCACAAACTTTCATATTTATAATATTAGTAAGGTATCTATATATTATGGTTCAAATATAAAATGATAGTAAGGGCTTTCAAATTTGCCGCAAAGTGTCGCGTGGAAGCAGCGCGGCTGTAGCGCTGTTTCCACGCGACACTTTGCTACATATATCGATTTTATCGATTTATCGACAAACGATTGGCAAACGATTTTAGCTTTACAAAAAACAAAGTGGCTCCCGCTGCCTGTACGCTTAGATCTTATATACTTACGCAACGAATTTAAATGTAATTTTTAGCAATAAATACAGTAGGTACACACACAGTAATTATACCTACATCAAAATAATAGCGCACTTTAGATATAATATTGGTACATATTAACCACCAATTAAATTTTCCAACGCAAGATTTATTATAAAGAACATAACAATTACTGAAAGCGATCCTATAAATTGTATAATGATTGCGCCAGCCGAGTTATTTAGAAATGGAGAGTGAAGACTGCATGCTGCGTCGGTGTTCTATAACCTGTTCCGTATATCAAAACATTGATACTGGCTCACTGGCCTGTTGATAGCCTAGTGGTTAATAATCCTGACTGCTAAGCCAGGGGTCACGGGTTCGATTAACTTCTAATTGTGACATTACATAATTTAGTTTATTTTAAAACACCAGTCCTCCAATTTAGTCTAGTGGGAGGTCCTACGTTGCGTTTTCCTGTACGTGGTCGCCACTCGAAAAACTTTATATCCCATCGGTTTTCGGTTCGAATCTCGTTTACTCACACACTCTAGTGCTTTTCTTTTGACTTCCAAAATGGCAAACAATCATACGGCCCGCTTGATATTAAGCCTAAAGACGCTTGCAATACCAAAGTATCACTTGCGTGTATTTACTTTTTTGGGTCGATAAAAAGTTGTAGAATAGAAAAAGATTTCGTTAAAAACGCATCCCATAAATAAACGTTGAAAACCTATGCGTATGAAACGACAGATTACTTTAAATCTAAATGAAGAGCCACCGCATTTTTTGTATTTCTACACAACTAAATATACAAGATATCAGTATTAAACTTGAATTAAAATGTCTGTTTGATTTTTTATCAAGCGGTCACGGCCTTACAATTCAATGATTGACAGATGCACAGAGTACAATCGAAGCTCAATCACGTAAGTAATCTCAAACGATGCGGTGTAATCATACGATTCGAATCTAACCCATGGGCCATAGAAAATCAATATCAATTTTATTTTTATAGTCTATCGTTTATACTTTGTTGGGTCAGTATAAAGATTCATATTGCGGTATTGAAGGGGAAAGCTAAATAATAAGGTTTAGTTTGACCTTTGATGATTGTGCCCTAGGCAGACTTACTTTATAGTAACGTAGGTACCCACGTTTCACCCAGGGCTTCAGTGTATTTTTGATCGAAGACTTTGTGCCATGTAGCCGAACCATGAACTGAAACTCGAAATTGATTTGTGGCTATACGGTTGGTTTAGTGGCTGTGGTTAGAGGTACTAAACCAACCGTACAGTTAACGTTATGTATATGTAATACTAGAACAGGATATTTTCCTGGAATATATATCCCAGAAAAATATCCTATGTATATTCATGTGCCATTTCAGAATATAATTTTTAAAAATAGGTATGAAAACCTTCAAAATATTACGCGATATAGACCCGCCGGCTAATTCTCTAAGAAACAGCGATGGCAAACTGACAGTTGTGATTGCAGAATTGACAGTTGTGATTGCTCGGTGACGGCACAATCTATTGACTACACGTCAAAAAGGGTTCTTACGGAATACCGATTTTCAATCTGACAGATGGATTTTGCTCGGTTTTTGCGGTGGCTCGGTTTTTGTTCTTACGGAATACCCCTGCCGCCGGCTGATTCTCTAAGAAACAGCGATGGCAAACTGACAGTTGTGATCGCAAAATTGGCAGTTGTGATTGCTCGGTGACGGCACAATCTATTGACTAAACGTCAAAAAGGGCTCTTACGGAATACCGATTTTCAATCTGACAGTCAGATTTTGCTGTTTTTGCTCTTACGGAATACCATTCTATTTCCGTAATAATATAATTAATGTCTGCGCCAGATCCGTTCTGCCATTCTGGTGTGATTGTGTTACTAACATTTATCCAAACTTTCGCATTTATTATATTAGTAGGATTTTTTTACTATTACAAACAGCAATGAACTTTAAAAGTGAGATCTCACTTAAGTATTTCGATTATTCTAATGATGTGTTTGATTTACCGTAGACAATGTTATACAAATGTACATAACTACTTATATTAATGGTCAACCATTATGTTCGTGCATGGAATATTTCTCTATGATTATTGCCTCATTCGAGGTGAAAGGTTCCGCCATATATATACCCGACTAGCTGCTGCCCGCGGCTTCGCCCACGTGTACAATCCCCATGGGAATAAAAGTAGCCTATGAGCTATTCTAGACTATCTATTTAGATCCGTATAACCGTTTTTTTGTGACTGGGTAAGAAACATTCTTCAACAACTTTCGCATTTATAATGGTAGCAATTCTTTTTTAGGTCAACTCCCTTACTAGGGAACAAGCCCTGTGTCGCAAGTCTTTTGTGTCTGTTATTTGTTTGTTTGTAGTCCTACAAACAAACAATTAACAGACACAAGACAATTTGTCCCATATGAGAATCGAACCCACAACACGCCGCGCAGTAGTTAATGGCGAGGTGACCACTGAACCAACCACAGATATAGATATCTATATCTGTGGAACCAACCGTGCAGTTAGATTAGATGTTTCCTGCGGTTTTACCCGCGTTATAATTTGATTTTGACCCGTTTATTGACACTACCATGTTTTAGTTAAATTATAGCGTACCTAATGTTTAATTACCCAACTTATTATATAAGAATTTGATAGCCCAAGTCTTAAGGAAAAAAAAAATTCGACTACAAGTTTTATAGATTAGTGCTCTAACATAAAACAAACAGATTCAGCTTTATTATATTAGTAGAGATTTAGAAGATGGGACTCTGTAGCAAATTCTGTTTGTATACGCTTTTCTATATTAAGTTTTAATGTTGTAATATTTTTTCGAGAAAATGAAAGTCAACGTTGTTGATTACAGAAAGGTTAAGTACCTTAGCGAGTAGGTATAATAACAAAGTAAGTACCTACTCAAAGTTTAAGTAAATCACAATCCTACATCGATGTTTACTATTAATATATTAATAGTAAACTTAATTTTAATTTAATTTATATCTATCTATTTTATTGTAACACATTATTTAATATTATGCTAAGTACTAACATAGTTATAAGTACACTAACAAATTATGGATTGTTTTAATCTCATTTAAATAAATAATAAAATAATTAACATTAGGGGTTCGTAGCTAAGGTCTAGAAGCGCGATAGGTCTAAGGTTAAACAAGGTTGTCAGTCTGAAAATAGGAGACCATTTTTTCTAACGCAACGGGACTTCTAACTGATTTTCCGATAACCGAACTAGTCCTCCTAACCGATTTTTTGCCACAGCGCGGCGCCTAATCTCGACGGAGACAAAAGAGAGATATTAAGTGCAGGTGCACCAGTGTGCGAGCAAACACAGGAACACTCTTTATCTCTTATACTTATAGAACGATAGTACGGCAAATTCGACACGACCGAAGAGAGATCAGGCGTTGAACCAATGGCTTTATGCGCTTTCCGTTTTAGCAAACTTCGGCCATTTAATCTTTTTTTTTTAAAGAAGGCCCAATTTAAATTCCTCGGATTCGATGCCCGACCCAGGCATCTAATTCGAGTAAGTACTCTTGATCAGCAGTCAACTACCACTAAAACAACGAGGCAGTTAAAGTTAATACAGTCGTTTTTATAAGTACTAAGTTTGATGTAAGATATTTATAGTTTTATGTAATCTGTGCTATTTCGAAACATTATTGACTACACGTAAGGAAGACGATATTTCTGCGTGTACACAAACAATAAATCGTACTTATGTTTATAAAAAAATAGACTACACCAAATTATAGTAAGTTGGTAAACATATAACAGTGTTATATGTATACCTACTATCCTATCCTACTAATATTATAAATGTGAAAGTTTGTGAGTATAGATGGATGTATGGATAGATGGTTGGATGGATGTTTGTTACTCTTTCACGCAATAACTACTGATCGGATTTGGATGAAATTTGGCATAGAGATAGATTATGGTCGGGAATAACACATAGCCTACTTTTTACAGCGATAACCGACATCTACGCGGGCGGAGCCGCGGGCAACAACTAGAACTTATATAACCGAGGTATATTGTATTTTCTAAATGTTTTTTGGTAATAGGAAATATATAATGTATCAGGAATAGGAGAACACATTTATTTATTCACTTTTTTTTTATTGTGCTTGTTCTTTTTATTTGGGGCGTGAGGGCCTGGTAATCTGTAAGACATGGTAGCCTTGTACAGATATAAGTATCTCCCTAAGGAAATTGTTGTCTTGTCTTTAAGCATTTCAACGTAATATATTTTAGTACCTACCTACCATTGTGTTAGAGAGAATTAATAAATATTATAATTATACTAGGCACGGGTCTCCCCTTAATCTAATGCGACTAAACTATCAGAAGAACTGAGAGGATTCAAGCCTTAATTCACACAAATAGGCTCCAAGATGTATGGGTCTCCTCACAATGTTCTTTCTTCACCATTAGCCGTAAATTATTTGCATTATGAACTTTTCACAGGTTAATGCTATAATATTATCACTAAAACATAGGCTGTAATTTACTTAAAAATTGGAATCTCTACGTAAAGTAAATAAATGTCCACCCGTTAGTTATGTAATACAAAGGCATCCCAAGTTACACAGCAAACTCTAGTGCGTGACAAAGAACATCCATATTAGTAGAACGCGGTAAGTCAGTGTTAATTACAATTGACGATTAAACGGTTGTTAGACACATTATGAACATTATTTAGACCCCCTTCCGTATTCTTCGACAATATTACGTTACGTTATGTAAAAATTGTTTAACACTATCAGGAAGTTGCTGTATTCCTTCACATTGTCTTCGAAAAACGTTTTGTCAATAGTTTATTACACTATTAAGTATTCTGTGATATTACTTATACTTCGCAAAGCGGCTGGGAGTAGCTGGATGCGGGAAGCCGAGGATCGTGCTAAGTGGCGTGCCCTTGGAGAGGCCTATGTCCAGCAGTGGACTGCGATAGGCTGATGATGATGATGATGATATACTTAATGTACTAAATTCAAACTAGGATTGCAAATAAATCGCTATACGAAAGTGATAGTACGGCAGCCATAATGTTTTTCGATAAAACTAAACGAAACAACTCTATTTTCGTAATTATCAAAATAGAAATCCGTTCAAAAACTAAATAAAAAGCCGCTATTTACATAAAACACAGGCATCCCAAGTTATATCGCAAATTGAAGTGCATGACAAAACGTCCAAATTATTAAAATAAAAAATAAGAGATTATATTTTACAACTGACATATTGGCTTTTAGACACATAATGATCATTATGAACCCCGTTCTATCGACAATATCATTAGATTACACTATGTAAAAAATAAATAAACCTCCTGACACCTGAGTCCCTTGTGAATCTATCATAACATTGTCACGGGATCTCAATATATTCAAAATTTCAAAAGAAATAATTTAGTAGAAGTAGGTAGTGAAAAAAGTTGTCACAAGATTTGAAGCGTATGGTCAAACTAAATAAAACGGTTCATAAATTGTCAGGAAGTTGCTACATTCCTACACATTGTATTCAAAAACCTTGTGTCAAATGTATATTAATAAATAGAACAATGCACCAAATATTGTACGTAATGTTTTCTCATTGTACACAATTTTAGGAAACGAAAGATTTATTGCATAATATAAGGCAATGGAAGAACCTTAAACTTATGTTAGGATTCCATAATCCTAAAGAATCAAAATACAAAGCAATACAACATGACCCTTTTGGTTGTTGGCGTACTGACATTATAGGATCATATCATAATTCATGTCTCCAGAGTCGTAGGTAGAGATGTATCCACATTTCACCAGCTTTTTTAGGATTGGTTCCATGTATTACCATTTACCCTCGGATTGTTGGATTTTTGTTCAAAATCTATGAGGGAGGGAAAGGTGAGTAGGTATATAGTGCAATCACCTTTCCATCCCTCATCGATTTTTACAAAAATAGACCTTATAATAATATACTAAGTATGTAAATATTGACCTTAAAAGAAAAGTAAAGTATTTCTTATATATAATAAAGCCGAATGTTTTACAATATTATTGTAAATCGTAATAACTTCCATAAATAAAACTGGAGTCTTTCTTTGTAAAACTGCTCTATTTCATTATGAAAGTTAACACTTGTACAATAACACAATACAACACAATAATTACATGGAATTACACACGACGTTTATAGAATGCTTAGTTCATTTCAACTTATACATTGAGTTGTATCGTTTAGCATTGTGAGAAGCGCAGGCGCTTTCACGCCGGAGAGCTTTGCGGATTCACAAACATAACAATTGCTCGGGCGCAGAACAATGATCCATAACGTACAAGTGCACCGAGTGACTGACACTGAGATACACCTTCATTATTGGCATTTATTACATAGTTTTGTTTTTGTTGTTAGTATCTCTATCATAATGTGTATCACCAACCTCATCATCATCAATGATTGCAATTTTGCTCTAAACTCTACCATTACGTACTTTTATAGTTTATTCGTAAAATATTTAGGTGGCAAATAAATCGTATTAGGTACGGTCAATACAACATAATGGCCCAGTTGCCTCGGTGGCTCAGTGGTCAATGTGTGAGACTGCTAATCACGAGGTCCCGAATTCGATTCCCGGGTCGGACCAAAAAATTATATTGGGTTTTTCTGCCAAGAAATTCGTAATAGACTCGGAGTTTGGAAATTGGCGGTGTTTACACCCCCGTGCCTCGAAAAGCACGTAAATCCGTTGGTTTCACGGTTGATCTCTCTCCGGTCGTGTCGGATTGCCGTCCCATCGGACTATGAGAGTGAAGGAATAAAGAGTCCATAGGCTACGGTAACTGCTTACCATCAGGCGGGCCGTATGCTTGTTTGCCACCTTGGTAGTATATAAAAAAAAAAAAAGAGTGCACCTGTGTTTGCGCACACACTTGTGCACTATAATATTTCCCGCGCAGATGGCTAGTCTTCGTTGAGATTGGGCGCCGTGACCGAAATTCGGTTAGGAGCACATTATTATTATTATGGTCCACCAGAATATAGCAGTTACCATAGCCTATAGACGTTACATATCACACGCGTGTGGCCTTCCTAAAACAAATCGCACGATAATTAAATTATCTGTTACATTCTTCTTCTAATCGAATGCGTACTGGCCAACCAGAAGTCAGAGTTGTTCAGATTGCCCATAATATTAGGCGTTCAGAAGAAACACCATTATGCGGTTACCCATCTACATTCTACAGGGTAACCGCGCCAGGGCAATCGTTTATCACTTGCCGAGCAAGTGCACCTGGATATCAGCGCCTAAATAACATGTTAAACATATCAAAAGCGCGGAAGATATTGTCATTCTAGAGCAAATAAACGTATTGAAATGGAAAGTGACTCATACAGTCACACGCAGCTCACGCGCGCTCGTAAACGTGTTGTGTAGATGCGTACGCGCAGCGAACGACCGACGCACGACCCGCTACCGACAGGTACCTACACATCATTTGAAATTCAAATTATATCATTCTCATTAAAACAAAACACTTTTATTATCTTTCTACTAAATTGGAAGAAATTATTAATGATTAATCTACTTTTGATTTCTTAAATTAGGAGATATTTAGCTAGATAGAATTGAGCTGCGTTATGAAGCCTACTACTGCCTTTACTATCGTATTGAGTAATTTTATTATTGTTAAAAATATACCTGCTAAGGACCACCTCTAGGTCGAACAAGATTCCATTGCCCTTAGGCATTGCTACCGCTACATCTTATCTTCAACAAAGGTTAAGTGGAAAAGGTGAAGTGAAGATGTGTACCTTTTAAAGTTTTCTTTCTTGGGTAAGCCTTTCTATACCTACGTGAATACCTTAAAAACAATATTTGATAATACCTAGGTAGTAAACAAGCATACGGCCCTCATGATGGTAAGCAGTTACCGAAGCTGATAGACGCTTGCGATACCGAGGGTATCTTGTGTTGCTGACCCAACAATTATACACACCAGAGCCCTGGTGTACGAAAATGATTATATTGCAGGACTTAAGACACACAACTACACTACTGTCACTACGGTGTGTAGTTATTTGGTCGTGGTCTTCTGCAAGCGCGAAGGGTCTACTAGAGAAGAACCTTCGCTTCCGCAACCGCTTATATGGAGCTCTACCTGTCTTGTAAATTTAGTGAAATCTTGATACGTACTCGACAAATATCTGCTTAGCTATTAGCATTATTAAGAGAGATCAATACAGGCAACTAGTTTTGTAATAAAAATGCAAATTCACGTGTGTTTAATAAAGTACCTAAAGAAAGTAAATTTTTTTGATGAGTCAGATTGTAGAGCCGGCTCTCGAAATCTTTTTCCTTCTGTTTATTTGTATTTATGTTGACTAACTACTTCAAAGACGATGACGTGTGAATTCGATTCCGACCGGCGCGCGGCAGCAGTACCAATGTAAATTTCACTTCGTGGAAATAATACGTACCTACTAATCACATGATTTTCCATCATCTGTCGGTAAATAAAACCATTTTAAGGAAATTCATAAGCATGTCTTAAATATAATCTCAAGGCACCAACCCGCATTAAGCAAGCTTTACTCCACAGAAATAGACAGTGCCCTTTTAGCTGTCTTTGTTGAGGAGAGGAGACCCATGCTCAGCAATTGGACTTGTATGGGTTGCTATTATTAAAAGTGGTTGTAACCTCATAGTTGTTTTCCAGCGGTCGGCAACCTTTTGAAAGGTAAGGGCCACATATTAGCAAAATTTAGTCGGAGGCAGGTCCGCACTTATAATAATATTATTTTAATTCACAAAACAGTCGCTGGCCGCTCGTTTTCGACTGCTGATCTATGCTCATACATGTTTGTGATGCTTGCATAAAATGATTGTGAAGTGAAGGTAAACTTGTCAAGCTTGCAGTTACGTGTGGAAGCAACACAAAAAAGTCGATACTAAATTCTAGGAAGTACCACTAGAGCACGTTTCACGCCTCTGTCTAAATAAACAGAGCAGCGGGCGGACTATGCTTTCTTGTTTATGTTTATCTACTTATTTACAACCTACCTCTTTTGTATATGTACTAGCTGTTGACCGTGGCTTCGCCCACGTATACATATTTGTCTCTTTTATGCCTGCCCTGCCCAAGGATATAGTCTATCTCCTTTCCCAATTAACACAAATGACTGCCATGGCGGTCCAGTGGCCGCAGTATGCGCCTGCTGTTCATGAGGTTGTGGGTTCGATTCCCACACAGGACAAAACTTTGTGTGACCCACAAAGAGTTGTTCTGAGTCTGGGACGTCTGGGTGTAATTTTTGTTCGTTAATTGTATGTTTGTAAAGTCCCCCGCGACACAGAGCTTGTTCTCTAGCGCGGGAGTTGTCTTTAAAAAAAAAACATTATGATCCATTCAGCTGTTTAGACGTGAAAAGGCAATAAACTAACAAACATGCTTACAAACAAACAGAGTTACTTTGTAAGCATGTTTATTTCCTTTTCACGTCTAAATTATAATATTAGTACGTGTAAATAATATAAACATTATAATGCTAAGTAATAACTTTTGATACATTTAAATAAAAAGTAAATACTACTGACTGGCCTGTAGGTTTAGTGGTTAGTGGTCCTGACTGCTAAGCTAAGGTCGTGGCTTTGATTCCCTCGCGGCACAAATTTTTGTGTGATTTATAAACGCCTGTTCCGAATTTGGTTGTAATTTGTGTCAGATTATTGTATGTTTGTAAATACCCCCGCGACACAGGGATATTTCCGCGGGAAATGTCCCTACAAAAAAAACAAAATAAAATTGAAAAGGTAATTAGAAGATTAGTGTGTAGTCTGTAAAAGCGTCCATCGCGCGTGATAACATTTTGGGTCAGATAGGCTCAAGTCAGTTGAGCCTCACTGCCCCGACATTGTCCTCGTATATTACATCGATGAACATTATATTATACCCAACTTAAGTCACAAATTGCTTTATGGCTTAACTTTAACACAGGCCACATACTCGCACGACGTGTTGTGGAACATCAATAAATCAATCAGCCTGTTTTCGTCCACTGCTGGACATAGGCCTCTCCTAATTCACCCGTTCCTTCGCCTTCCACACCCAGCAACGTTCTTAAGGTCATCGGTCTATCTGGCCGGGAGGCGTCCAACCTTAGGTTTGCCAAGTCGCGGTCTCCACTCCGGGACTTGGAACTACTTGGCAACATAATATTGGTAATATCTACCATTGTATCTCATTTTCCATCAGTTGAAGGGTTAAAAGGTGAAACTATCATTTACGTATTTATTATAAGCATAAAATGATACACAATACGAGAGGACAATAAAACATATTTTCCAACACTTTCTTAAAGCAATATGAACGGTACGTACTATCGGAAAAAGTGGCGCTTGGCCACTCATAGAATGTAATAAAAATGTTATGAGTAGTTCCGCGTAAGATATACCTGTAAGAGAGGTAGGAAAACATACTATCCAGCAAACCCAACTGGGACCTTAGAGAAAATAACCGCCAAATAACTACACACAGCGCAGTATTTGTGTTCCTGTGTACAGGTCTTCAAAACTCATTTAGGGACGCATTTTGAAAAAAAAACGTTTTCCTTTTTCAGTAAGACTACATTTTAAAGCCCTGGTGCAAAAATTGGATCGGCAACACACAAATGGTACCTCTGGTATTATGGTTTATGAAATAAAGTGACACAGTAAAATCATTAAATATTTTAGTTAGGCTATTTTGTGCGTTAAGTTTAAAATGACTAGAATAAAATTTTAAGATTGGTCGATCGGTAACTTTGTCGATAGTACATTATATATTATTTAGATCCGGTGGTGGACACATCACGTTCAACTCTAGAGTAAGAACAAATAAAACCTGTTCTCAGATTTCACTTGTAGCCTAGTGTCAAAATACAGGCGTGTCGCGTGAGGTAAGCCAGAATTCATTAATTTGTTTTTATTGAATAAATTATATTTAAAAATGTCCTTGTATTATGACAAGTTCAGTGAAATACATCGAGGACGTAATCTTTGTTTTATTACTAGGCTTTAGAATACCATTTTACGTAGGGAATACTCTCTGTCACTGGAGTTGGTGCCCATGTAGAATGGACAACTGCTGGGTGGACCGCTGATGATATACCTATCATGTTCCGGTGGCCTACCCGTAAAAGCAGAATAGCGTAGAAGGGTTTAGCCTTTTACCATCTCTAGGCTTTTTTTCATATTACTAGGGTGGCAAACAAGCATACGGCCCACCTGATATAAAGGGCCAGGGCTTTAAGATGGACTATCCCTGGGATAGGAAAACGTTTCTTTCAATACGCCTCCCTAAATGAGCGCTGGAGACCTACTCACATACAGGAACACAACTAAGTACACCGTTGTGTGTTATTTGGCTGTGGTCATCTGTATGGTCCCCAGTGCCGGATTAGCCACGTAGCAAGAGTAGCAAATGCTACGGGCCCCGCGCCCTGGGGCCCCCGCGCTCCAAAGCCTGTCTGACCGAAAAAAAATTTAGATAGGAGCGTAAAAGGTAAACCTTAGCGCTTCACGTTTAAGGTTTGCAAGATGCAAGCCTTAAACGTGAAGCGCTAAGGCTTTGCTTCACTCCCAAAATGTAAAAACCAATTTCGGCGCGTTTAATCGTAAAAATGAGTATTTAACTATCTTTTTAACGTTAATGTCCTAATGTTTATGGTGTTGGAAACACTACAATTCCCGATAAATCATTTATTTTTTCGATATACTCTTGAGCCTTTTAAAAATTGAGATTTATTATTTTTCGGTTTAATTATAATCGATATATTTAGACTAGCATTTATAGCACATTTCTACTCTTCAAGCGGCCAGTTTTTTTTTTATCAAGTATACATTTGTTTTGCGAGTTTACATAGCCGAGATTATACTTTTTAAATCGATTACTACATATATAATATCAAATCATCATCATCATCTCAGCCAAAAGACGTCCACTGCTCGACATAAGGATTACCACAACTCTCGATCCTGAGCCATATGGATCTGAGGGCAACCGATTTACAGGGTTGTCCATCGGTTGCCCGCAACCTTTACTAGGTCATCGGTCCACCTTGTTGGAGGCCTGCCCACGAACCTTTCCGCCTCAACTGCCATCAGTTCTGCGAGCTATGTGCCCGGCCCATTGCCACTTAATGAATGCAATTCTTCGAGCTATGTCGGTTACTATAGTTCTACTACTTTCTGGATCTCCTCGTTTCTGATTCGATCTCGTAGGGAAACTCCAAGCATAGCTCATTATTAACCATTGCTCTTGGGTGACTTTGAGCCTTCACACGGGACCCTCAGTGAACGACCACGTCTCAGATCCATATGTCATCAATGGCAACACACACTGGTCAAAGACTTTCGACGAGAAGATATGGTTTAGCTTCCCAAACACTGCCCATCCGAGTCGAATTCGACGAGTGACCTCTTTCTCGAAGTTGGAGCTACCAAACTGAACTGTTTGTCCCAGGTAAATATAATCGTCGACAACTTCTACTGTAGAGCCTCCAATTGTGACAGAGGCGGGTGCAACATGGACATTTGCCTAATCTTGGTCTTGTCCATATTCATTTTAAGACCCACTTGTAGTGAGACTCTACTGAGCATTACGCCATCGAGCATTGCGCCAAGGTCTTCCATGGTTTCAGCCATGAACACGATATAGTCGGCAAATCGAAGGTGATTGATGTTCTCGCCGTTGATGTTGATTCCGAGTCCATTCCAATCCAGAAGCTTGAAAGCATTTTCCAATGCAGTGGTGAATAGTTTCGGGGATATGACAGCCCCTGTCCCACACCTTACTGCAACTGGATAAGCTTCGTGCTCTGATCATGGAAACGGACCGACATGGTGGCGCTTTCGTACAAGCACTTTAACACTTCGACATACCGAGTGTCAATTTGGCACCGCTGGACACACTTTAGCACAACCCAGGTCTCGATCGTAGTCCACAAACACTAGACATAGGGGCTGGGTATACCCCTCGGTCTTCTGTATAACCTACTGCAGTATGTGGTCTATGGAACTAAACCCTTTTCGGAAACCGGCTTGTTTGGGAGGCTGGAAGTCGTAAAACCTGCACGACGAATATCAATAATAATTATATTTCGAGAAATAGGAACTATTTAAATTTTATAAACTCAGTCACGATCCAATCTACTGTGGTTGATCAATACATAGTATAAAACAAAGTCCCGCTTAAAGTTTCCCGCTGACTGTCTATCCCTATTTGTGCTTAGATCTTTAAAACTACGGAACGGATTTTGATGCGGTTTTTTTTAAATAGATAGAGTGATTCAAGAGGAAGGTTTATATGTATCATCATCATCTCAACCCATTAATGTCCCACTGCTGGGCACGGGTCTCCTCCATACACTTGGAGGGATATTAGCCTACTACACCACGCTGGCCGGACGGGTTGGTTTATATGTATAATGCATAATATATCTACTACTAGCGGCCCGCCCCGACTTCGTCCGGGTAATTTTTTTTTAACATAAGAACCTTCTCCTGCCAATAACAAACGCAACAAAGAAAGAATTACTGAAATCGGTCCAGCCGTTCACGCGTGATGCCGTGACAAATGGAAATAAAGATTAATTTTTATATATAAGATATATGTCGTAAATAAACACATTTTTTGCGCTTACAAACGATACAAACAAACGCTGGCTGAACCCTACAAGATAAATAAAAATAATGTACTACAGTATTGTAACCCAAATAGGTTTACAAAAAGTCCGCAATAGTATATGTCTATCTCTTAGGGACAACCCACAATAACCATTTTTTTATCCTTTACTTTTTACGATAAATAATGGCTTATTTACGAAGCGGTTTTAAGCAATTCAGCATAAATCATTATCCAATTAAGTATCTTATATACATTGTGCATTTAATATAGATCAATCTGGCCCTACAGCATGTACTTTAAATGAATATTTTCGAAGATATTACAGATTTAAAATGCAGGGACATAGCGGACTTACATCTAAAGTGCATATCATTCAAATAATGCACAACACAGCTAGAGTACATTGTTTATTTATGAAGTTGCCTACCATCCGGCTTCATCATCAGTTCAACATAACTGATAATTGTTGGGTATTTGCTATTATTATGTTGGTACATGTACCCTCATAGTGCTTAATAAACAGTTATGATCTGACGTTTGTATTTTATTCCACGAATACTTAACTGGCGACGAGAAAATATTAAATTGTGTGATTTTCTTTAGTTTTCGAGTGCGAAAAGTGGTGTGTAGTCACGATGCCTTTCGGAAAAATTGAAAGTTTCGATTTATCTTCGCGAAAGTGGACGATTTACGTAAATCGGGTGAAACAGTTTATCGCGTTGAATGAAATCAAAGAATCGTTACACGTGGCTACTTTAATTACCGTGGTTGGTGAGGCGACGTATGACCTTATGTGTGATCTTTGTGCACCGAATAAACCCGAAGAAAAATCATTCGTTGAACTTGTTGACATCGTTCAAAGGCATCTGGAACCCAGGCGTTCAGATATCGCTGAGAGGCACATATATCGCCAACGACGGCAAAACAGTGGCGAAGATTTGAGTACGTACTTACAAGCGCTCAAACATCTGGCTAGTACTTGTAATTTTGGAGATAAATTAGAAGAAAATCTTAGAGATCAATTCGTGTCGGGTCTCACTAGTGACGAAATGCGAAGTCGTCTATTTGCGGAGACGGATTTAGATTACAAACGGGCGGTGGAGCTGGCGCTGGCGCTGGAGGCAGCGGAACGGCATGCGGAGTCGAGCGGCGCGGGCGCAGCGATAACTCAGGGCTCGAGCGCGGCAGGCGCCGAGCTGGCGGCAGTGCACCGGCTGGGGAGCGGCGGCGGCGTTAGAGCTAGCCGCGCGCCCGGCAGCGGCGGCGGCGGCAGGCCGTGCTGGCGGTGCGGGAGACCGCATGCACCAGACAGGTGTCGATTTAAAAATTTCAATTGCGATCAGTGTGGTGTTAAAGGTCATCTCAAGGCAATGTGCAAAAGTGATAGTGAGTATAAACGACGGTCCGGAAAAGACAAGGTATTTATGGACAAGAAACAATTTAATAATATTGTAGATAGTAGTGACTCAGAGTACGACGATTTTTTCAAGATTTGTGTTAATGGTTCAGGCGACAAGCCTTATGTTGTAAAAATGTTTATCGATATGGTGCCTGTCATATTTGAAGTAGACACAGGCAGTAAAATTTCTGCGATTAACAGCGACTTTTATCGTAAATATTTCTTTAGAAATAAGTTATCGGGTACTAAACTGAAACTATGTTCATATACAGGAGGAACTATAGTACCGCTAGGATTTATAATTGTGTCTGTACGATGCGTGGACGCAGGCGGAGAGGCGCGCACGGCGCCCGCACTGCCATTGTACGTAATACCCGGTGGCGGACCCCCACTGCTGGGCCGCGCGTGGTTACGTTGTTTGCAACTTGATAATATTAATATTGAACTAAATAATATCCACATTCATACTTCTAATGAATCGGAGCACATTATACAAAAGTTGAGTCACGAATTTTCAAATGTTTTTATGCCGGGGCTAGGGACATGTTCTAAACGGTTTTCACTTAGATTGCGAGACGATGAGCCTATTTTTTTTAAAGCACGTAATTTACCTTTGGCCTTAAGGAAACCTGTTGAAATGGAGTTAGACAGATTAGTTAAAGAAGGGACAATAGTAAAAGTTGAGAATTCGGATTACGGCACACCGATTGTACCTGTAATTAAGAAAAATGGAGACATTCGTATATGCGGGGATTACAAAGTTACAATCAATCCTAAAATTATACGTGAACCATACCCTTTACCGCGTATTGAAGAGCTGTACGCCACGCTTAGTGGCGCGAAGGTATTTTCAAAAATTGATTTAGCTCATGCATACGAACAAATTTTATTAAATGAAAATTCCCAAGCATGTACTGCCATTAGTACACACATAGGTACTTTTAAATATATACGTACACCTTACGGGTTGTCCTGTATTCCAGAAAAGTTTCAAAAGCTGATGGAAGAGGTGATGAGAGGTATACCAATGACAGTCACGTTTATTGATGATATCTGTGTCGGGGGAGTCTCATACAAAGATAATTTGTATAATGTGAGAGCGGTTTTTTCAAAATTACAGACAGTAGGACTTAGAATCAAGTTAGAAAAATGTGAATTTTTCAAAAACAAAGTAAGCTATTTAGGGCATGTCATAGACAAAGACGGTCTACATCCTGATAATAAAAAGGTAAAAGCGATAGTGAAGGCACCCCCGCCAGAAGATGTGACTCAGCTGAAGGCCTTTCTAGGTCTTGTTAATTATTATGGTAGGTTCGTTCCTCGATTGAGTACTATTTTGCATCCATTTTATAAGTTATTAAAGAAAGAGGTACCTTGGCTTTGGGATAATCTCTGTGAGGAAGCGTTCGTAGAGATAAAGCGATTATTAAGTACAGATAGGGTGTTGGCTTACTATGATCCCAGCACTGCCTTAGTGTTGAGTGTGGACAGCAGCGCATACGGTATAGGCGCAGTGTTGGCACATAAATACAAAGACGGTTCAGAGAAACCTATTTGTTATTCCTCGCGAACCCTATCGGCCGCTGAACTAGCATATAGTCAGTTGGACAAAGAAGCTTTAGCTATTTACTTTGGAGTTATTAAAAACCATCAATATTTGTATGGTAGGTCATTCACAATTCGTACGGATCATAAACCTTTATCTTACATATTCGGTGACAAGATAGGGATTCCGCAGACTGCAGCAAGCAGGTTACAAAGATATGCAGCTCGATTGGCAGCTTATGACTTTACCATTGAGTGGGTCAGCTCGGTGGCTAACGCTCCTGCAGACGGCCTGTCTCGGCTGCCATTACCGTGCACTACTAAGTATGACGATGATAATTGTATGTCCTATTTATTTTACATAGAAAATGAATTTCCTTTAAATCATAAAGATATCGCTAAGGCCACGGAAAGGGACCATGTATTGCGTAACATTATTAATTATATAACATATGGTTGGCCTTATAGTGTAGGTAATCAAGAAAAATGTTATTTTGATAGAAAAAAAGATTTATATGTAGAAAATGGTTGTATAGTGTACGGTTACCGCATTGTTATTCCTACGGTGCACCGTAAAACTGTTTTAACGGAGTTACATGCAGGTCATTTAGGGGTGGTGAAAATGAAAAATATTGCACGTAGCTTATTATACATTGTGTAGATCATGTGACGCGTGTCGTCAGCAGCGCGACGCGCCCCCGCACGCGCCCCTCACGCCCTGGCATTTCCCATCGCGACCATGGCAGAGGCTACATGCTGATTTTGCCGAGTATAAGGTAACGGCACCTTGATCCGCGGTATTTTCACCAAAACTCGAAAGAGCATCGAAAATTAAGCATTTACTATATCTTTTTGGGGGTTTTGTTATTTTTATCAGAAGCTTTGTTTATTTGACTATCGGAATAGACTAAAGATTTAGCTATTAAAAAATCGAAAAATAAGGATAAATGGGTCGAAGGACAAGTTAGCGAACAGGTCGGACCCGCTTCATTCGCGGTCAGCTTGCCGAATGGAACAACTAGACGGCACATGGATCAAATACTCGTCCCGAAGCGCAACCGTTATTCGCTAACTC
The DNA here is from genome assembly GCA_947095525.1 of Trisateles emortualis. NCBI lineage: Eukaryota > Metazoa > Arthropoda > Insecta > Lepidoptera > Erebidae > Trisateles > Trisateles emortualis. Next base: position 5,925,454 of record OX352736.1, on the reverse strand, counting down.
GCGCCTCGACTGCAAATGACAACAGTAATGATAACAATAATGATGTAAGCAATGTTAATGAGAGCTGTCTGGAATCAGCAGAGCAGTGCGAAGCGACAAGGGCAGAGCGAGACGTAAGTGTGCCGAAAACGGCCACAGAGGATGAGCTTTCGCTGACAACGGCCCGGCCGGAGGAGGCTATACAACAACCGGTTAAAAAAACATATAGTCTGCGGCCCCGTCGTAAAGTACAGCGCACATTACAGTAGATTATAATTTATATCGTACGTACCAATTATGCAAGGTACTGATGATTTGTTAAACCTATACATTAATTAGATAAGGAGGTGTTGGGTATTTGCTATTATTATGTTGGTACATGTACCCTCATAGTGCTTAATAAACAGTTATGATCTGACGTTTGTATTTTATTCCACGAATACTTAACTATGCCGAAGCCGAAGCCGGATGGTACAGTTGAACTCAACTGTACCATTTTCATTTGCATTACATTTGCTTACTAATAGTTGCTTAACAACCTTAATTGAGACTTATCTAATCGCCATCCGTAAAATACTTATCCTTGAGAGGTTCAGGTGGCTTTCTGTGATCTTCCTGATCAGTGTCACTTCACCAAATTACACTTTCAGAATGCAAATGTTTGATTTGTTGTAAAAAATGTTGAAATTGCTATATGTCCGCCTATAATCTGTGAGGAGTTCTCTCAATTCCTCAGGGATCCCATCATCAAAACTTTTTTTGATAAAAACAGGATCATATTGAAAGTATGTCGTCTCAGACAAAAAATTTTTTTTTTCAAATCGGTTCATAAATGACGGAGTATCAAACATAAATAAAACACATGAATTGATAACTTCCTCATTTTTGAAGTCGGTTAAAAATCAAACTAAGGGCCCCTTGACATAATTTGCTACAGGCCCCGCGCTGGCTTAATCCGGCACTGATGGTCCCTAGTCGGGCTTGCTTGCTAGTATGGTGCTTCTCTTAAGGCTATTTTGATCTCGTCCTAAGTAACTAAATACATTACGTCTTTTTTCTACCAAGGGTACCTACAATCCTCATGTCAATTATAATAGACAATTATATATCTCTGGGTGTCCATTTTGTAATCAACAAACCCGTGTTAAAAGGATTCCATTAGATTTAGTCGTAAAACTGTTTCCATGTTAACAACAAACACAAACAACCTTATCTGCATCTTCAAAGCCTTCATTGGACGCCCATCAACGTCACAAAAAAAGGGTTCAATATTTACTTTGGAATTGCGATGAAGATGACGCCATGACGACGTCTGAGGTACTAAACACGAGAGAGTCGTTGCATAACATTCCATATAAACTTCTAGCCGTGACTTTGCGTTCAGTACGTTGGTAAAGAGCCTAATCATCCCAACCAAGAACGTTCTCTATTGGATAAAGGTTTTAAAGTTCATTTTCTAATATTACAATGTTGTCGCTTTGCAGTTTTACTTTTCCATTCAAGTTACATTTTTTTCAAAGGTCTAGGTCCTGCAAGATCAGCCTACCTATATCATGATAGGATTGAATGCTGTGGATATCCTTAGGGGCTATGTCCAAAAAAGTATTGTGTTGTGACTAACAAGAAGATGATGATGATCAGATAGGCTAATCTTCGTCAATAAATAGGTAAAACTGGTAAAGTGCCAAAATTGATCTTTTTGAAAATGAACTAAAATTACCAATCTCTAAATGAGCACTAGAGATCTGTAGATTCTCAAGTGCTCATTTGGAGATTCAGTGTGTGTAGTTAATTGGGTGTAGTCTTCTGGAAGTGGAGGACCTTTCCCAGTCGGACTTGCTCGCTTGTTTATGGTGCCCGATCTCTTTAACAATCTATATTACTAGCTGACCCAGCAAACGTTGTTTTACCATATAAAGTAAAAATAGTAATAACGCTATTAAATATTAGGAATTGGTGATAGAAGGGTGAAAATTCAGGGTTATATGTATTTTTAATGCCACATTATAGAAAATAAAAATAATTACAAAACCCTCATCACTTAGGGGTATGAAAAACAGATTACGATCGATTCTCAGACCTACCAAATATACATATAAAATTTAATAAAAACCGGTCAAGCCGTTTTAGAAGAGTATGGCAACTAACATTGTGACACGAGAATTTAATATAAAAGAAGATTATGCATTTAGTGCTATATTAAAAAGTGAGCTTATTACCTTTGAAATGGCTTGGAAGGACTCGTCTAGACATTACTTTGTCGAAGAATTCAAAAGTATAATACTCAAAATTCTTTCTTTTATCACTATACCGATTCAAAGTGCTTCGCTAAGCACGTTCCCATAAAAGAGTGCTGATAGCTATAACGGCTGTTAAGTAATCTAAGATTAAACTTTAACATATCTAATTACCTGTGAACTACCGTCCGTCACTGCGTCGCGTCATTCTCGTAAAAGATATTATGGAAAGCGAGCTGGGACACAAATACGCTGACAATTTGTTAAAGCACTGTTTTATTGTTATACTTTTTAGTTATTTTTCTTTTTTATGTCCAGTTACATTATGAGTACAACATAAAAATTTAAAATAAAGTATAAGCCCCACAAAAAAGTATAGAACTTATAAAATTGAAGTGTCTGTTTGTAATATCAAAATAACAGCTTTCTTCTAATTGCATACCATGCCTTTATACAGGTTACTTACAACAAATATAAAATTTTTCGCCTGTCTGTTTGTTGCTGCTAATCTTCGCCACGGCGCGGCGGGAAGGATTTTAGCGGGACTTTCAAGGGCAGATAGCTTGATATTAAGGGGCGTAATTTAGGCTACTTTTATATTTTTAAATAGTTAGAGTAGGTGCCGCGCAAAAAATTAAGTTGTACCAATATTCGGAATGGGTAAACCCGTATATCAGACTGAGCCACAGCAAAGCGTGACCAGGATTAGCTAGTACTAAAAAAACATACAGTCGAATTGAGAACCTACTCCTTTTTAACCGACTTTAAAAAATGTATTTTTGTTACCGCAGAACTCCGTAATTAATGAGCCGATTTTAAAAATCCTTTTTTTTGTCTGAGGGGGGAACATACTTCCATATTGGTTCCATTTTTATCCAAAGAAAGTTCTGATTATGGTATCAATGAGGAACTGAGAGAACTCTTCAAAAATTATAGGCATACATATAGTAATTTAAATATCTATTGTTTACAACAAATCAAACATTTACACTCAGAAAGTGCATTTTGGTGAAGTGTGTCTAATGAAAAAAATGATGGCCACCTGAACTTCTCTTCGACTCTATACTAACGGTCAAAAACACATTATACACGTATGTGGTTCCTTGGTTTAGTCTTATGTAAAGTGGAGGTCCTTCCCCAGTCGGGCTTGCTCGCTTGTATGGTATCTGTTACTGGCCCTCCTCTCTAAAATTACTTAACATTTTTATATGCTAACTAAAAGAATTACCTAGTTCTTTTAGTTTGCATATAAAAATATAAAGTAGTTACCTATAGGACTGCGACTAATTTAAGCGATCCTGATTGGGATCTACGAGTATCAAAACAATACCCAGCTTCAGCTAGGCTAGTAAGCTATAAGTGGGAAATTATCTTATTAAAGCTATAATTAAATGAGTCTTGAACAATGTAAACTTAAAAAAATAGAGATAGGGCACCATTAAACCGAGCAATCCCGTCTGGGAAATGACCTCCACCTGTTCTACCACACACCGCTCTTGAGTGTGATGTGGTACCATTAATTTAATAAACATATAGGTACTTAACTAAAATAATTTGTACAATTTTAGTAGGTAATATAATTTTATTTATTTTTAAAAAAGACAACTCCCGCACTAGAGAACAAGCTCTGTGTCGCGGGGGACTTTACAAACATACAATTAACGGACACAAATTACACCCAGACTCAGAACAATTCTTTGTGGGTCACACAAAGTTTTGTCATGTGTGGGAATCGAACCCACAACTTCGTGCACAGAAGACGCATACTGCGGCTACTGGACCACCGAGGCTGAATATATCTTAATCGTAATTTTAGTAACTGAGAAATGCCAACGGGGCGTCCAAGACACAAGCATTAGCTTAGTTTGGAGCCAAAGAAAAAGTCAGTATAGCAACATGTTTTTTTTATACTACTAGGAAGGCAAACAAGCATACGGCTGATGATAAGCAGTATGATAACCCGTAGCCTATGGACGCTTGCAGCACCAGGGGTATCACTCACGCGTAGCCGACCCTTTAAAAATCTTATAATAGCAACCCATATATTATGACCCAATGCTGGGCACGGGTCTACTCTTCTCTATCAAGAGAGAGAGAGGGTTCAGGCCTTAATTCTCACACGCTAGCCTAATGTGGGTCGGTGAATCAGACATGTCTTTGGAGTTTCTTCTAAGACGTTTGGGTTTCCTTACGATGTTTTCCTTCACCGTTAGCAAATGGCGAATCTTTTGATTAGTACATATAAACTCCACAAAGTTAAATTCACATTGGTACTGCCACCCGGGATCGAACTCGCACCTCTGGCGTGCAAGTCGGTCAAAGGATTTTTCTTTTTTTTTTAAAACCTTATTACTCATTTAAATTTAAGAAAAAATATATTTTGATGTAAGTCGCCATTCCATTATGAAACATTATTTTAAAATAAAAATTTTCCTTATACCAGGATTACCCGTAACATACAAAGCTTTGGTCCTACATGATCTACAGTCGACAACTACATACTAGAGGCATTACTCTCGCAACTCGCACCAGTAATGACTAACATCAGAGTAGGAATAAGTACTTACTTACTACATGAAGAATTAGCCTTCTGACTTTAACATTGAGCATCTCACATTCAAATACATTTTCTTAATGAGAAAGAGTAAAACTTTTAAGTTTTTAATTAAGTTTCTCCTTATTTATTAGTGGCTATAAATATCTAACGATCTAATACGAAATACATACACATACGTATCATTTAACGTTATTAATTAACATTCTACTACTAAATAATTCCAATCAAAGTTAGAGATAAAATAAAGTAAGAAATGAAGAGCCCATTCATATCGTTATCATTTAAAAAATACGTTATGAGAGGTATTAGTAAGTACCTGCTTTAAAATTATTTGGCTTCAGTGTCCTTATGGCGATTTATTTTCGATCTAACTTACTACAATGACAAACCTTGATAATAAGGTTGACATCTTACGAATTTCAAAGTAAAATATTAAAAAATACCTATAGTACTATGACGTCCTATAGTGCAGCCCTAGTGCTATAAAATAAATAAAGAGTTAGATATATATATCTAGCTACTAATATAATATAAAGATATAATAGTAAAGTTATCCGAAAAAGTAAACAATTAGTTAAAAGTCACTTACCGGCGCGACGGCCATGTTTCCTCTTATCTATCAGCAAGATCCCAATCACTATGTCTATTTGATCATCACTTAACTTTCACGTCCCGAAACATCACCCTACATACCGGTAATCCTCAGTTTTCATATCACACAGTCACCCTTCTGCCGATAACACAAACGTACATCAATAAGTATATTATCATAACGTGCGGTCGCCGCCGTCGATATAAATGAATGAAGGCGCAGGTAAAGCACGAAGAAGTCAACAGTTCCCACGTGAGAGAAATGCGCGTGGCGAACAATAGTGGAGGCTGCGCGTGAGTCGAAAGGTGGGCAAAAAGCGAATGAGCCCGCGGCGCGCACACACCGAGCTAGAAGCCGGCAGCTCCCAACCGCGCCGCGGCGGGACCACTCTGTACCTGCTGACCCATTTCAAATATCACTATCATTATAAGAATTTAGAGTCTACTAGGGTCCATTTGGGCAAAAAAATCATAGCGTTTCTTGGTACACTTTAGGATGGACGTTGGAATGACGTAGTTTAGAAATATATATTTAAATAGAAAGTGCAACAACCGATCAAACTTCGTTTATTATGCTTTAGAATCAGGTTTTTGAAGGATATGAGATTTAGAACGATCAATTTTATTACGAAGATAGATCATAATATGTATATTATATAAATTCTTCTACAGCTTTCAAAGAACCTGTTTGCCAATTTATTGATTATATTATTTTTAAAAATAAACTAAGGCGAAGTAGGCAATAATTATGGAAACAGTACCTAAAGAACATATCAACCAACTTTCCTCTACCAAAAAGCGAGAAATTAAAATAAGAAAGGTTTCTAAAGGGTCGGCAACGCGCGAGTGATACCCCTGGTGTTGCAAGCGTCTATAGGCTACGGTAACTGCTTACCATCAGGCGGGCCGTATGCTTGTTTGCCTCCTTGGTAGTATAAAAAAAAAAAAGACTAAACTACTTATCACAGTTTTAAAATGTCTCAAAACCATCACACATCCGAAATCACAGTCACAAAATGCAGCATAGTAATATGTGGATCAAACAAAGTTATATTCCACGTGGGTATCAATTCCACAATCGAATTCGACCGTAAAGCTTTTAGACTATTTTCAATATGATTAAACTAGGCGGGAATGTCGGGATTCCCGACATTCTCACCCGATGTTTTATGGCGGGAATACTCTATCGAAGAGCATTAGATAAAATAAAGTATGATAAATGGTGTCTAATATGCCACTAAACTTTATCTATCTATCTACATATATAAATATAAAACAACTGACGAGTTTGTTTGTTTGTACACGCTAATGAAACTACCAGTCGATTTTTTTAAACATTCAGTAGCCAATACGAGACGAAATCTAAATTTAACGCAAGTGAAACTGAAGAAAAAAGCTAATATGTCTACTAACAAAACAAAGGTGAAGAGTTTGTTTACTTGGTAGAACGCGCTAATCTCTGGAACTAACAGACACAGAATACAGATTTGAAATATTCTCTTTACATTTGCAAGCCCAATTTTTGAGGAAGGTTATAAGCTATTTTAACATACACACGACCAAAGAGAAACATAGCACAGAAATAAACGTGACAAGGGATGAAATAAAAATTTGACGCAGGTGAAACCACGGGGAATAGCTAGTATGATATAATCCTTTTTATGTTTTAGACGCATAGGATTATATCTAATCATGATGTAGTAGGAAACTCACCTTCTACAGGTCAAAATATTTTTTTCCTGGTCTTATTTGGTACTGGCACAATCCCGTGCTTTTTACGAACATTCATATTAAAAATAAAACATGCAGGGCAGTCTTTGGGGACTGTCGATAGAAGTGAAATTATGTAACTTGTGAATTGTATCCTCGAGCTATCAGATCACCCAAAAAGTGCTCAACGCACCTACATAAGTTTTCAGTTCAAAAATACTCACAGTAGCCTTTGGATTTATTCTTTAATTAGATACATTTAAGTGTTAACGTGCAAAAATAATTATTAGGCTTGTTTTCGAAGCACAGAACTCATAAAGAATTATTTCGCTATCAGACTACAGATACGGATATTCGGAAGTGTACCCGGTAGGTATAGGAGACCATAGCTGGTAAAATTTAGTTGTCATACTTGATACCAGCTTGGACTTTTTGACTCGATCCAAAAACGCACTGTGAGGATTGTAGACGACCTCAGAGATTTTGCCTTCTCCTGTCGAGATTTTTCAGAAATTATAGCATAAGGTTTTTCAAGAAAGTAGTAATAAATACCCTTGGTGTTGCGTACCATGGTAACGTCCTTGTACGCTTGCTACACCACGGGTAAGATACCCGTGGTGTTGCAAGCGTACAAAGACTACCAGGCAGCTTACTATCAGGCGGGCCGTATATTCTTGTTTGCCTCCGTGTGACTTGTTGCGAATAAACAGTATAAATATGTACACCTCTGCCTACTCCGTCATGAAAAAGGCGTAATAATATGTTATTATGTTACATAGTCACCGGTCATTCATATGTGCAAAAACTAATAGTAGGTATACAAAAACACATTATGTATGTGCAAATTGCCAACGTATTAAACGATATTTATGAGACATCGTCTTTCCGCAACCATTTGCGGAAGAAGCGAACATTGTTAAACGCAAGCGCATTCCTAACACATGTGAAATAACAATACCTTCTTTATTTGATTAATATTGACAGTATAACAAAATATGTATAACAAGTAACAAATGTATAAATGTATAACAGAATTTATCAGGTACTTACGTTACTTTCTCCAAACGTATTAGGCATATTTTTAGTACGAATATATTATGTACTTTTTTAACCGACTTCAAAAAGAGGAGGTTATCAATTCGTGTGTTTTTTTTATTTTTTATATGGACCGATTTGAAAAATTCTTTTTTTGTCTGACTGGACATACTTCCAGTTTGGTCCCATTATCATCAAAAGAAAATTCTGATGATGGGATCCATGAGGAATTGAGGGAACTCCTCAAAAGTTATAGGCACACATATAGCAATTTCAATATTTTTAACAACTAATCAATCATTTGCATTCAGAAAGTGTAATTTGGTGAAGTAAAACTGATGGCCATCTGAACTTTTCAATAATAAGTATTTTACTGATGGCGATTAAAAAATGCAACTATTAATAAGAAATAATGACGTGAATGAATTGAGCGCGGATTGCACAGATTAAATATTGCTTTTAATACCTACTTGACCTGTGTTCAGCCCGACGCTCAGTCGATTTTATTCAATTGTAACAAACAAATATTTGAAAATTTTACAACTTGCCGTACTGAAGTCTGTTTTTTTTTGTTAAAATTATTTATACTACTTAGTTGACAAACAAGCATACGGCCCGCCTAATGGTAAGCAGTTACCGTAGCATATGGACGCTTACAATACCAGAGGTACCACTTGCGTGTTGCTGACTCAAAAATGAATACTAGGGTTTTATGATGGAATTTCCCTGGGATGGGAAAACGTTTCGGTAAAAATGCATCCCTGAATGATCTCTCGAAACCTCAAACATTGTGTAGGCATTTGGCTGAGGTCTTTTATATGGTAGAGGTCCTTTCCCAGTCGGTTTTGCTCAAAACAAGTAGTAGATATATATAAAAACTGTAGGATAGGTATCCAAAGTTACCCAAGATGGCCTCACACACAGCTACACTAATGTATAAAGGGTTAGGATTAGGATATTTGTCTGTGGTCTTCCGTGACGTAAGTCCTTTGCAGATGCCGCACCTTTCTAAATACCAAACGTGGCAAACGACCCATCGGCCAGCCAGATGGTAAGTGGCAACCGCCGCTCATAAACTTCGACAATACCAGGGACAGCCAAGTCAATGCCTACCGCGAAATTAGTGCTCTCAATAAACCTTGTTTTAAGAAGGACATGTCTTAGCGCTCTGTAAACACCGTTGGAAAAATGAATGCTGGAAGCGAATCGTGAAAAGGACATGCTAGAGATACACAGGAAAGAGAGGTATGGCACCATACAGTTGAGCAAGCCCGACTGGGGAAGGACCACAGCCAAATGACTTTACACAGCTGTCAGTTGTCTTCCTGTATGTGAGTACAGGTTTCCATCGCTCATTTAGGGATGCGATTTTATCGAAACGCTTTCCCACCCCAGGGATACTTCATAATAAAACCCTGGTGTTATTTTTTTAGGTCGGCTACACGCAAGTGATCCATCACCATCAGGCGAGCTGTATGCTTGTTTGACACCAAAGTGATAAAAAAAAATTAAGAAACACTGATTTCGAGAATTGACATTTTAATTAGACCACCGCGCCACAGTTTTCATTTTAGCTTTTCCTAGGTCCTACTAACATTATACTGCAATAATAAAACTAGTTTCTTTCTCAGTTACCTAAGCAATCATTTCCTATGCTATTATCAATTTTAACACAACTACTTCCTTACCGGCTATGGTATTTATCATTATATCTTGAGCTTTCTGTAAGAGCTGTGCAATTGGTGTGAGAACAGGATTTAATTAGACACTTGTAATAGCCGTAGTTTATGTGCAGTAAATGTTTCTTGGTTTACAACCGACCCGTGTAATATGGCATTTCCTTAAGTTAAATTTATGACTGTTAAAATCCTTTCATTGGTAAGGTAAGCTTACGATATGTACACACGGCAATGGAGATATGTATACAGCCCCTCTAGACAAGTGGCATAAACGGTAGTAGAAACGAAAAGTCAAAAAAGCAAATGTATGGGATTTGACGTTTTTTTTTATACTACTTGGGTGGTAAACAAGCATACGGCCCGCCTGATGTTAAGCAGTATCCGTAGCCTATAGACGCTTGCATTACCAGAGGTATCACTTGCGTGTTGCCAACCCATTTTTTTACACCAGGGCTTTAAGATGGAAGTAATCCTGGTATAGGAATACGTTTCTTTCAAAACGCATACCTAAATGAGCGCTGGAGACCTGTACTCACACACAGGAACACAACTACACCGCTGTGTGTAGTCGTTTGGCTGTGGTCTTCTGTAAGGTGGAGGTCCTTCCCCAGTCGGGCTTGCTCGCTAGTATGGTGCCCTACCTCTCTTAACGTTCTGTAGGTTTTGTCTAAGTTATTGTACACTGTTACCAAATTCCATAGAAATATATATAATGGTTTTCTTAAAAATCTAATTTTCATATAGCAGTCCTGTACACATATCTCTGTCACTGTGTGTCGCTATGTAAGGTTGGATCTTTTTTAGTTGTTGGGTTTTAAATCTAATGAAGCGATGATAGCCATGTGGGAACGTAGCCGTCATGTTAACATGAGGTATGAGTTTACTTTGTTGAATTTAAAACTACTAATTAAGTGATAAAGCCACCTGCTTACGGTGAATGAAACCTACATCTCCGAGGAGAAATTTTAAAGTCGTGTTTGATTCCCCAACCTCTGCATTGGGTTGGGGAATCGAATCAGACATGTCTTTCACAAATGACCCAAAATATCTATCTATGTGTAAAAGCTTAGTTGCGTTTACATTCTTATTGATACTTTAATACTTACCTACTTAGATTGCGATAATATTCAAGTATTTTTAAAACGTTACAAGTTACGACATAATTACTTGGTATTCCAAGATTCGCTGTTATATAGTGAAATTGTAAAATTTCGAAGAGAAGTACCTACGCGTTTTATTTACTAAACAGGTGGCTTTCGCAAATAACGGGGCAGACGGCGCATGCTTTGAATATGAGCGAACTTTTACTCGAGTTACATTACTGAACAAATCGTTTGATTTTGTGCAACGAATTTTTTTAAGAGCATTGCACAAGCGATTTTGTTTTCTCACTTTCAAAAGTACCTAGAACTTATATCTAAACGATGGAAACGATATGTCAGTTTTTATAGGCATCTCCTGTATGAGGGTGCAAGTTCTGTGCCTTGCAGGGGAAATAACAAGCACAAAATACAATCAAACAATCAGCCTGTTTCAGTCCGCTCCTGGACATAGGTCTCTCCACAACACCCGGCCTACAATACACGGACTAACATTTAGATCACACAAAGTTTTGTCCCGTGTAGGAATCGTTGCGCACAACGATTAAACGTCCTTGGTCAAAGTTAGGTACGTCGAGGAGGTTTTATGTTCGTCGGTATGATTTTTTTTCAGGTATAAACACACCATTCATCTAGACAAAAACAATTTATTTTTATAAAATGTAAAGCTGGGCAAATTGCCAAACTGTGCAGCTTCTAATGACCGTGCAAGACTATCGCTGTAAGATCAGTTTTCCTCATAAATTCCAAAACATGTAAATAGGCATTTAGTAATAAGGTTATGTGCGTGTATAAGATATAAGATGCAACTTTATACCAGATATTACGCAAACCTTATTTGCTGCAATCTTCGAGTGCGTGACATCGTTAGTAAGCAGGAAGGCAGACGCCGCAAGAAATACAGCCGCCAGTGTGACAGTTGGGTCATAAAACGAATAACACAGAAGCGAACGATTCTGTTACGAAGTTATCATCACTGAAACACCCGGATTTACTGCATAATATACCAATTAAGTACTTTCTGACTGGCAAATAGAATTCGAGATTTTCTGCGAGCGTTTTGCAAGGCTGGTGAATATAAATATTAGCGGCTTGAAAGCAAATTACTACATTGCTAGTAAGACATGTAGATCGTAGGGAAACGAATTTTCTCATTACTCTCATGTTAGGAGAACATCATCATCATTAGGAGACTAAAGTTATGTTTACCATTGTGACTAAAAATATCGGCCCTATAAGGTCGTCATGTGGCAGGTACAGTTATAGTAGCAATTTCTCTTCTTAAGTAAAATAGTCGATTTTACTTATAGTACAACATGTTTGCAACCTTTAACAAAATTAATTATCCAGAACGTATAAATGTGAATTCGGACAGAGATCGTTTGACCGTAACTAAATATGGTGCTTAGAAATCATGTCACGCAATCTCTTGATGTTTCTATTACAATTGTTTGGACTATATACCGGCTCTAGAAATGCGTGTGCCTCGTCAGAATGACAGATGATGGTGACGCATAACATTCTATAAGAAAGTGGGGCTATTAAAGCACTGAAGAGATTGTACTGAAAATATTTATGAGACACACACACACGCATCCACATTTATCCTATCCCTAGTTCCTAAGTGTGTAAGAAAACTGTTCCTACCCCTGGCTGGGTTTACAGCTGTCTGGGAGACCTGTCCGTACAGGCCGTCCGAAGCGGGCCGCTTGTGCTAAGGTCACGTACGGACAAATCCGCGTCGCTGTGAAACAATGTTCTAGCGCCTTATGTGTGTTCCGGGAGCCCATACAGACGGCCCGTACGGGGCTCTGACAGCTGTGAAGCCAACCTTAAAACCTTAAGGTTTTAAAAATTCATGAATCCAACCGGATTCATGAATTTTTGTAGATTAATGAAACAATATATACTTGTAAAGTGCTACAATATACGAAAGAGACTAAATCCTATAACACTTCACCTATAACATAAACCTAGTGTCTAGGTCTCCACTCCGTGTACAGAACGATGGAAATTCCGATCAACGGTACTTTTTTTTAAGTTATGGCTACATCCGTTCCAACGGTATTTAACCCTTGCTTTTTCTTTTGACATCTGACATTGGCAGAATTACAGACATCGGCATTGCTTGTCGTTCCAATTAAATAGAATAGAATACTTAATCCTTTCGCGGATAAGAATGGTACCCCCAAATCGATGGTACGCTACATCGACAGTACACCAAATCGATAGTACGCTGTATTGGACTGTATTATATTATACCAGCTGTTGCCCGCGGCTCCGCCCGCGTGGATGTCGGTTATCGCTGTAAAAAGTAGCATAAGTGTGATTCCAGACCATAATCTCTCTCTGTGCCAAATTTCATCCAGATCCGTTCAGTAGTTTTACGTGAAAGAGTAACAAACATCCATCCATCCATCCATCTATCCATACTTACAAATTTTCGCGTTTATAATATTAGTAGGATTGCTTGTTTATGATGTAACCCATATAAAATGGTTGAAATATCATAAACTCGTATTTTCGTACTCTGATAAGTAGGAAACAAGAATATTTTTCTATGATATATTTACTTATCTAAAAACTACTTATTCAATATTTATTAAGTAAGTATCTAATAAATAGACAACATTTATAAAATTATGATGAACATGGTGATGTTCTGAGCATTACAAGATATTACAGAATAAGCATAAGTAACAATACTGTAACTATTCGTACTATAAATAAAGTGCGGACGTTACTTGAACTTCTTGATCTTCTATTCCATTGCTTTCTTGTTCATTTACGGAAATGGCAATTAAGAAGCGTGTGCTCGGTGGCATTGAAAACAATAACACCATCGGGAACTATCTCAGACTCTTTCTTCAGATTGATATAAGTTACATAGGTGACAGTCGAGAATAAAATTTAAAGTCGAGGTATAAAGCTGATTTTGTCTTGTAACATCATGTTGTAATGTCTAGTGTATTTGGATGCTTTACTAGACAAATTTGACCTTGATTCTGTGCTATGGGAGCTGACTCTCGACGTCTATTGTGTGATTTTCATTCACTTTTTACTAGAGGTAAATGCTAGTAGATACTATCACGCTTATAAGCGTCAAGTCGTTTGCCTTTTATGTACATTGGAAGAAATATGTAAACGATTTCATGTTTTATTTAACTAAAAATTTTGTCTGCGATGTTCCTTGGGTAATATTAAGATAACTTTATTATAAGTAGATGTCAGAATCGCTGGCAGGCCATGCCTGGCGTGCCAGTTGCACATCCTCCAGTAGAGTTTTCTAACAGGTTGGCTAGGGAATGAATGTGAACAAAACAAAGGTTAATTTCCATATCATAAGAGTAAGGATGAGTTGTTGTTGGGAATGCTACCTGTGAAATTCAGCGAAAATATCAGGCAAAGATATATAAATAAAAAAAAAACTAAATGTGTATGCACAGAACACTCCTGCTGAAGAAAGCCACCATCTCAGCATAGGCTAGTCATAAGGTCCAACGCTGATTTTCGGTTGGCAACCTGTTTACGTAGAAGAAGAACTCGCACGCAAAATACACGCATCAACGTGGGGTTGCGGGAAACAGCCCGCTATACCATATAGGTCTATAAGACCTATGTCCAGCAGTGGACGTCTCTTGGCTGACATAGTATGCCTATACTTTTCTTCTTCTCTATCGGTATCACTCTTGACAGAGTGGTCGTGGTCATCACTTCAGGTGTTAGTGGCAAGCTTAACAACGCGCCGCCACTCTTCTCTGATGCCTATACTACCTATCACAAAAACTCCTTTGACTAAATCCTTTTTTTAAGGCGAAAGATTAAGGTTTTAAGATTAAGGTTAAGCATTATGAAGCGAAACGCTGAATCATTTCCAAAGTTTGCAAAATACGTAGTGATTAGTTACTCTGTGGTTTTCAAAACATCCTTGATGCTACTGACATATTTGATGACACATTACAATGGAAAAAAATAATTGTTAAAATGTCACAATGACTCGGATGTGTTCCGTAAAATAATTAAATGATTTCTTTGATAACGAGATATATCTTATTTATACAGCTTATTTTCAATGGCTTTACTACATTTTCTATCAGTGTAAAAACTTACCAGGTAAAACGTATTAATGGATCATCTTATGTTGTCACCAGTATATTTGATCACGATCACAATAGTGAAAACAATAAACGATACCTAGAACAAAAAGATAGTACTAGCGAACTGGACCGCCTAATACCACTCATGGATAATAAAGGAACAACTGAAGATTTCGAAACTACGACTACTATAATAAGTACAGTAACAGTTGGAGAGAAAAAAGAAAAATTAAGTCCAAAAATCACTCCTGAATTTATCCAGAGAGCAAGAGATTACTATTTTCACACGTTTTTCTCATCGTTAGGGAAGATAAACACGACTCTTAGCTTACTACCAGAAACTTTAACCCTTAGCACAGTGGAGAATAACAACAGCAATGCATTAGATAAACTAGATCAGAATCTTAAACAGGCAAGGAAATATGCAGCGATACTAATTAGTGAAGGTCAATACAATACGGAGAAAAATATTCAAAATTTGTATAGTGAAAATAGAAAACGAAAAAGAAATTTGAACAGATTGCCGAAACATACTGCTAAGCATAAATATATTTGGACAGGCCCGACTAGGAAATATAATATGGGTTTGTTGCGGACTAAAAGACCCTTTCGCTTTGAAATAAATCAAGACATGATCTGACTCTACTTTGTTTGAAAAGTAAAGGTTAATTCATACATATATTTCAATTACATTTGTCTACGATTATAATGATCATATGACTTCTTCTATAAGATTTTTCACTGTCAACTAATGGATCAAATGAAACTCAAATCGTTATTTCGATTTAAGTTAGATTTACCAGTTGTACATATTATAGATATACATAAATGATAAACAAATACAAGCTGGCATATAATTTATTATTTATTAAAAATAAGTACATAAACAACCCTTATCCAAGAGTAAGGGATAATAATTTAAGTGTTTGGTACATTTTCGTCATTGAATCTAATGTATTTAGAATTTTGATAAATAAAATTATACAAATTAATTCTGTCTCTTTATTTGACAAAGGAACTTTTCTTTTATATTTTAAATAAAAAATTTTATTGAATGTCTTTAAAGCTTGCATGATAATGCTACAGAATAAAGAATAGAAGTTTATCTCTGCAAAGAGCAGTATAGTCTATTGTAACATATTAGATAATTTACGGCTTATGTATGTGAAAAATTAGTAGTTACATGAATTTAGGTCGATAGTTTACTTTTGGAATTAATGATAAGTAATACAAAATTATGGTGTGCATCAATAGAATACTTAATCGATGAACATTAATGCGAAAGAATAGCAGTGATACGTGAAAACAAAGGTTCATTGTGAAAGATACTGTAAAAATAAACCAAATCACATTTGTCGATAGGGTAAAAAATAGTTAGAAGCCGTTTGTTTCCCCTTCGTTAAAATACTACGTAACATTGATAGTCATGCACTGTTACGCTGTCAGATACAGACGTTGCAGAACGCCAGCCTTTACCTTAAACTAAAAATTAACACATTCAGAGCATCAATGAGTACACGTGTAGCTCGTAGTACAAATTTGTTTATTCGGATCGAAAACTGAAGTACTAGGGCAAATGTATTCATATTGCACAAATGCCCCATTACTCAATAACACACAATAATAATAACTTTGACAAGTACTGTCTTGACTATTTTCAAATCTACCAGCTGACGAGCAAGAAAATGTTTCATCTGTATCTTCACCCGAACCCGTATACGAGTTTGATGGACATGTGTAATCAGTATCACATAATGTCGTATTCGGATTATATAAAGAATTATCAGGGCAAGAATATTCTGCTTCTGTAAAAGTGCCATCATTGTTTTCGACACATTCTATATAAGCAGTACAATTAGTTGAATTTGGATCAGCTATAAAACCGTCGGAAGTGCAAATAGAAGTCGAGTTAGTCGAGTCGTTTTCTGATACAGTCTGAGAAATAGTGGTGTTAGTAGAATCGATAGTTACAGTTACATTCTTAAAATTATTAATGATTGTTGTAACTATATTATCAGTACTGTTTGTGGTTATTGTTGTACTATTATTATTTACTGTATTATCTGTAGTAGTTTCAATAATAACATCAGTGGCATTTGAATAAGTCGTTGTTGTAGTGATACCGTCGCCATTGATTAGTGTAGTTACTGTGGTTGTATTAGTTACGGTCGTTGTCGTCTTCACATCAGTTACATTAATTGTTACTATGCCAAGTGTTGTACTATTACTAGTGGAAATATTTGTAATGGTAGTAATTTGTGTAATATTTGTTATGTCATCGATTATTGTGATTATTTGGTTTAGCGTTATTAATGTGATTTTAGTTTCATTATTACTTTTGACAACCGTAACCGTTTTGTTTATACTGTTAGTATTATTTATGACTGTCTGAATAATTGTATTCACTATCAAATTCGTTGTATTTGTAAATGCATCAGTATTTGTTGAATAAGTATTCTCCAGATCTTGCGTGGTCGTGGAACTCGACGTTTCTGTTACTTTTGTGGAGTTAGTCGAGGTTGTGCTATTAGTCGTGGAAGTATCACACGAACTTGTGGAATTATTTAAACTAGAACTGTTGCTGGTATGTAAGGAGCTATCCGATTTCGTGTTGCCTAAACTATGTGTATGGTTGAATATATTTGAAATTAAATTCTCAAAGTTCAAAACACCCGAAGTAACTCTTGTTAGAATTGATTTAAATGACGTACAATTTAAACGTAAGCCACCTAATTTAGCTGTTGAATTAATTGGGCTAATTTTATCTGAGAGCCAACTGAATATTTCTTTTGTTAGATTAGCATAATTTTTGATGTTTGACGTAGATGTAGACGTGTTTGATGTTGTAGAGTTTGATGTAAGTGACGTAGAAGCACCAGTTAAACTTATTGTGCTCGTTGTATCCGTAGCGTCTGATGAATTTGACGAACTTATCGATTTTAAAGTGGAAGTATCTGGAAAATCTGTCGAATTTGTAGTATTTTCGACATGTTTGTTAATAGTGCAGTTTGTGTTAAATAAATATTTGTAATTTGAATTAGATTTATCTGTAGAATTATTTGTTATATTTTTCGAACTGAATAAATTACTAAAATTCGTATGATGTTCACTGTATTTAGAAAGTATTATTTTAGCAATACCTAAAATACTATTCCATTTATTATTTGAAAAAGTTACAAAGTTTGTAATATTCATACCCGATTTTGAGTTAGTAGATATTGTAGAATTTACATCTGGTGAATTGATAATATCTGTTGCAACTGATGAATTTTGAACGCATGATCCGTGTTGTGATATTTTAGAGTCTGTAACATTCGTAACGGTTAAATCTAAAGCTTTTGTGATGTTTTCATAAATCCCAACTATTTCATCGTATGTCTCGTTACCTGAAGACTCAAAAGTCGATGACGAAGTTTCTGTTGAATCATTTGAATTCTTACTGCTATTCAAATTGGTAGATGTGTTTGTGTTGCTTGAATTTAAATTATGTGTGACACAACTTGAGCTTGTATAATTACTTGAGCCCAATATATTTGTTTTGGTAGAATTTAATGAATTCGTTAAAAGCGTACTTCCTGAGACAGTAGTCGAATTAGATAAAGTTGTAGAATTTGACGTTCCAGAAGTTACTATGTCGGTTACATTATTTGAACTTGCAGCATCTTTCAAAAGAGACGAGTTATTGGAACATTCCGCTTCCGAAGAAACAGAATCCAAACCTTGAGTAATGTTAGTGAAATTCTTAATAAAGATATCCAATCTCATGTTCAACAGATTCACAAAATCCAAATTTGAAACTTTATTTCTTTCACTTGAACTCGTGGTATTTTGTGAGCTGTGACTCGTTTTTGTATTATTAGTGCTCGAATTTTGTTCGTTTTCTGTCAGGCTTGTTGTATTTGTAGAATCTGATTCATAATTATCCGCGGCTTTAGACAAACTGCTTGAATTGGTAGAATTCGAAATAAAAGTAGAATTGATTGAAATAATATCATTTGATTTCGATGAATTTGCAATACCTGTAAACCTAGACGAGCTAGTTATATTGATAGCATCCATCAAGTTTTGTAAGTTAGTTTTGTTGAATATGATTGAATCTAATGTTATTGTTAAATTTCTTAAATTAGTCTTGTTTGTATTTAAACTTGAATAATGGTTGTATTCAAAAGCCAAAACGAAAGCATCTCTTGAATCTGCGGTATTTGTTGTATTTGAAATATTTGTAGTACTTGATGTGCTAGTATCATTTTTAGTATCGGTACCATAAGTAATAACTGTAGAATTAGTAGGCTCAGACTCTAAAGTATCAACAGTATTTGAAGTATTTGTAGAACTTGTAGAATTTGAACCAGACAATGAATTTTCTGAATAAGAGGAGTTAGATATAGATGAAATAGAAACCTTAGCTAATGTAGTTGCATTATTTTCATTTAATATTTCATTATCAATAAATGAATTTATAACTTTTCTAGTAGAGTAATCAGAAGTATTTGTTGAATTTGCTGAATTCACTATGGCAGATTCAGATGTCAAAATGAATTCATACAAATTATTCCAAAAGGAAGTATCCGAAACATCAGTTGAACTTATAATATTTGTTTTAACAGTACTTTCTGCCAAGTGTTCAGAATTCAATTCGTCAGTTATATTTGCAAAACTTGTTGAATTTTTAGCGTCTGATATATATATTTCTGTTGTATTTAAAACATTTGTAGAGTTTAGGGAGTCTAAATAAAAATCGAAGTTTAGTGAATTCGTAGAATTTAAAGTCAAAGAAATCGAATTATTTGCGTTGCTAGAGGAATTTAAAATATTTGTTGAATTTATCGAACTTATAAAGTCTGATGTATCTAAAGTAGAAGAATCAGATGTTTTGGTTAAATTATTAGAGCTTGCAGAATCTTGTACCGAAGTTGTGTTGATTGTATTTGAGTTATCGGAAGTGTTAATCACCGTGGCATCACCCAAAGTCGTCGTTATATTTAAATTTGATATAACAGAAGCATTCACAGCACTTTGAGCTTCTGTTATAGTCGTGGCGTTAGTAGAATTTATAGAGTCTGATGTTAATGTATCCAAAATTTCTGTAGCATTTGTTATATTTAAACTATCTGAAGTAGACGAAGAATATAAAAATGTCGTTGTATTCACCGCTGAAGATTCTTCAATATTTGATGAATTAACTGTGTTAAGTGCATTTTCTATAATTGTGATGTCCGTAGAGTTCGCAGAATATGTAGTTTCGTTGTCGTCAGTTTGCGAGGCATCAGTTGTATTGGTTATAGTTGTTGTTGTTGTGGACGCACCTGCAGTTCCTGTTATCGTAAAACCCGTTGAATTTGAATATGTTAAGGTGAATGGTTCTGTCTGACTACTGTTGCTTGAAGTTGATATTGTTGTGGTGGCGTGGCTATACCATGTTGCACACAATATCTGGAAATATAAAAATATTGATTGCGATATTTGTATCGTATTTGTGATCATATGTTAAGAATAGTTACTAGCTCCCTGTCTTTCTTTTTCTTACTTCTGCTGCTGCGCATAAATCAATACAATATCGCGCTAATCTTTGTAAATAACGTATCTAGTCGTATTTAAAAAAAAACTGTATTTGGTAGATTAATTCTTCTGGCAAGTTATGTAACATCACACTAAGGCCCTCAGAACTCAGTGATCCGTGCTACAATCCAAGGGAAACATGATAGTAACGATATACATGACACGGGAAAATCCAAATATAAAGCGTGTAAAACCACGGGGTACAGCTAGTATCAAAAAACGGTTTATTCTCATAATGACAAATTCTCAAAAAGACAGATACTTATATTTTGCTTTTTTGTAGAATAAGTATACAAATGAAATTGAAAACACTGATATAAGGAAGTAAACTGCTTTTGAATATCTATAAACCGTCACAAAATATGGCACATATTCTATAGTGAAACAATATTTTTTCTCATAAATTCAATTCAATATTTTGTCAAATAATCATATCTCTCTCTTTCTTTCTCTAAGTCCTTAAAAAGTTAAGTATACCCAACATATATTTTTACATAAGTTTTCAGCGCCTTAAGGATTGCCAATTATGACTTCCTCTTTAGAAATAAATCACCTATATCATTCCACAAATCACTGCAATATCAAAAACAAATAACACTAGATACACTTTTTATACTACTAAGTAATAAAACAAGCATATGGCCCGCCTGATGGTAATTAGCTACCGTAGCCTATAAACGCTTGCTATATTTTGACACTGCGCACTTAATTTGACAATTTTAAAAATTGTATAACTTACAAGAAGTACAGCCACTTTAATAGTTCTGTGCATTTTGAACTTCTAAACATATTTCATAAATATTTGAGGTTTTATACATGAAGTAAGATAAAGAGACATTGCAGCTATCTTATAATTCTTATGTAATGAATGTTAATGAAAATATTGTTATCGTTTCAAACTTTCTGACTATGTATTTGCAAAGTATTTGTTGCTATTTGTCATTCCTACTCTTAAACTGAAGAGTTAATTATCATGAGATATGGACTAGACATCTGTACCTACTTATTATACGTAATATTTTTTTTTATTGGCACTGATTTAGGAATGTCTCGGTGCATCATATTTTTTTTAGATAGCATAAAATCTATAAAAAATAGGTACAATTTACTTCATTAAAATTTTCTTCTAAATACATTTTCTACTACAAGAGAAATAGTATTTACACTGGGTCGTTTGCCAATTTCGGTAGGTGGTGGCGACTGGTGACTGAATTGATCGACTGGACTGAACAGGACTGTTTGACAGTTGCAATCTTCAATTTTGTTTGTTAACTGAAACTGCCAACTATAATTGAAAAATGATCCAGTTTAAACGAACCGGTATAAAAATAACAATGACCATGACGGTCATTTGCGATAGCCTATAATCAGACAAGATCCCAACAAGCCTGAGGGAACATGTAGATATTAACTCCCGAATGCCCAGAAGATCACCAATCACAAATTGACTGCCTCATTGGCTAAATGGAAACGCTCATGAGTGCCTACCCCGCTGATCTATAAATTTTGATACCAGGATTGAATAAAGAAATATTCTTTTTTTTTTAATTGCAGTAAATAACAAGTCGCATATGAATACATTATATCACTTAACTAGCAGACTGTAGACAATGACGTTAAATAAAATAAAAATACGATATTATGGCGATAATAATTTATTGATAACATTATTAACATAATTTTCATATAAACATGCCAGGTAGAGTTTTTTAATAAGAATTACATACAGAAGCCTCAAGAAGGACATGTATATGACGTCGTGCACACCTGACTAGAGGGATTGAAGACTGATGTACTGGGACAAGTATATGTATACTGTGTATACGTTCCATTAGATAACAACACACAGTAGTAATAAGTTTGACAGGTGGTATCATCAGCATCAGCGAATCTCCCTGCTGTGCTACAAGTAAACGGAGTTGAACTTGTACAATTGTAATCAGCATCACATAAAGTCGTATTTGGATTATAATACGTATCATCTGGACAAGTGTACGTCGTTTCTGTATAGTTGCCATCTATTTCAACACACTGGATATACGTAGAACAGTTTGTAGAACTAGGATCAGCGACAAAGCCATCTTCGGTGCAAACAGCGGTAGAGTTAGTCGAATCTGTTGAATTCGTGGTATTCGTACTGGAAGTAACATTGCATACGTAGTTTGATGATGCAGTGCATTGAGCGGTGTTTGGGTTAAACACTGATGTAGTGGGACACACGTAGTCATATGATATACATGTATGTGCTCGTACTGCTGTCCAAGACACATAGCGTGTAATTCTGGCAAGTTGTGTCATTAGGATTTGCGAAGCGACCAGCCGTAGTGCAGTTCACAGCAGCTTGTGCTTGCCATGCGAAAGCGCACAGCGTCTGGAAAAATAATGTTACTTAGTGAAATGCATCATTATGTTCGTAGATCCACAAGAATTCCTAATTTGCTTTCACCTATTTAAGTCACTTTAGCAAAAGAACAAAAGATTATAGACCGATATAGAGAACGAATTAGATAAAATATTATGTTTTTATATTACTGCTCACACCTTGTCTTCTTCATTCCCATGGACAATAATATTAATAAACCCCCACCGTGACTTTCAAAAGATCCTAAATTCTCCAAACAAGTATCCACGTAATTGCGCCGAATCTCCACAGTGATTGAGCCAAAAGGAACAGGATATTCCTCCTCGTTACGTTGGATGGAACATGCGCCAGCATTCTCCTGGCCTGCGTGGTCTTGGATTGCCGTCAAGCATCCCCCTAGTAAAAATGACTGAGCATTCCTCTAGATAATTGCAATTACTAAGCAAATTTAATTCCAAAAAAGAAACTACTTACAAAAACGGCGATGATGATCTTGTCCGCCATATTACTGATATGAATAAATTCGCTGCTGCAAAGCAATTTATACACGAAAGTATTGTAAAATTAACTAATCCATTTGTCTCTCTGAATTGTTGGATTATCTCTATTGGGCTGGATTATCACAATAAAACATCATTGTATGGCAATTGTAGTAAATGACCAAGATGATTATGATATGAGTGAGGACATGGACACATTTTTCATTTCTAATTCCTCGACCTTACTTCTGATTACCTTCTTTGCCGGTTTTGATTCCCGACTGTCACACTCATGAGATTCAAGGAATGCAAAACCTACGTCTACGTAAAACATTGACAAAAAGTATTGAATTGATTGTTATCAGAGGCAGGTAAGATCGAAGTTTAATGACAGACATACTTAATCTTGACTTACAGGAGTTACAGTGTTGGAAGTGTGAATCGGTGTGTCCCGAATATGAGTGGAGTTAAGGTAAATTGAATGACAGGATAAAGAATAGTATGATTATCTCATCTTATCCGTTCTGACGCATAATGACCAACATGCGTATTGACTAATTTTAAATACGCATTTTAACATTTACGCAAATACCTCATCAGATGATTCTTCTGACTGATGACTACCTGACTCTAGAGTTAAGGTAAATTGAATGACAGCATAGAAAGAGAAGAGAGGGAAAACTCGAAACAAAGAGAGGGAAAACTCGAAACAAAACCCTATACCAACCCGTCTGGCCAGCGTGGTGTAGTAGGCTAATTTCCTTTCAATGTTTGGAGGAGACCCGTGCCCAGCAGTGGGACGTTTATGGGTTGAGATGATGAATGACAGCATAAAGAATAGTATGATAAATGTTAAAATGCGTATTTAAAATTAGTCAATACGCATGTTGGTCATTATGCGTCAGAACGTCTTATCCGTTCTGACGCATAATGACCAACATGCTTATTGACTAATTTTAAATACGCATTTTAACATTTACGCAAATACCTCATCAGATGATTCTTCTGACTGATGACTACCTGACTCTAAAAACATGTATACCTATACGTAAACAGTAATGTGACTAGGTCAATCTTTGGTGAACCTAAAGAAAGAAACAAAAGTTAGTGAGAAAAAACTTCAGTGCTTATATTCTCACGCGCTTTCGGACGATGAAATTTGTATAAAATTGCAACAACTCAATAAAAGTGTTTGACAACAATAGAAATAGGTACATATTTATAATTATATTTACACATTATGTTCTTAGATTAAAATGTCTCGTTGATTAAGTGGTCATTGAGTGCGAATTCTGAACATGCATCCGACAAAAATCTTTTCAGTGCCCATGTATGTGCATGTATGAAAGTATGAGTATCCTATCTATTTTTTTGCACAAATACTGGTACGGTACGCTCCTTTTACCTTACACACACAGTCCGATGAGATGGCAATACGACATGAACGGAGAATAGGACTGGAGAATAGGCTTTACGTGCTTTCCGCGCCAATTTCGAAGCTACCGGCATCTACACTCATGGACAAATTTAGAGGAACGCAGTAAAAGTGTGGTTAGAATAAAATCTTATGGATATTTGTTCAGTTTGGTAACAGCTCAGTTCATAAATTTAGTTTTTACTTATTATTCGATCATTTAGCATCGCAAACCTCGAAATCCAAATGATCAAAATGACAAAAATGAACCAAGTTAAAAAAAAAGGAAAAAATAACTAGGAAGAAACATTTTTAATGCTTAACTTTGAATACATTTTTTTCATAGTGCGTAAAAAAGGCTATGGCGTGGATTCCAGTCAGTATTTAGTGTTGCCCCCTCGAGCTCTTCGTACTGCTTCCAGTCGCATTGGCATACCTCTAATCAGATTATCAATAAAATCTTGAGGGATTGCGGTCCATTCTTCCAGTAAAGCATTTTGAAGGTCTCTCAGATTAGCTGGGACCGGATTTCTTTTTTTAATTTGTCTACCAAGCTTATCCCATACGGCCGCAGTACGAGGACGTGCATTATCATGCATAAAAACAAATCCATCCCCTATAAAAGGGGCAAATGGCATTACAATTTCTTCCAAGATCTCAGTTACATAGCGTATCGCTGTTAGAGACCCATTCTCAATGACGTAGAGTTCCGTACGTGCCCCCATACAAATACCTCCCCATACCATAACTGACCTTCCACCATAAGCCTCTTTTCCAATAATGTTGCACTGAGCGTACCCCTCTCCTGGGCGACTCCACACTTTAATCCTTCCATCATCAGGCTTCAGGCAAAATCTGGACTCGTCTGTGAACAACACTTGACTCCAAGCTTCGTCATTCCTTTTGCGTTCTTCTAAATTTGTCCACGAGTGTATTTCGAATTTCTTAACAGAAAACCTCAGTTACATCTATTTTTGTCCCGATCAGTTATTTAACGCAGGAGTTCGTTATAGTAGTTAATAGTATCAGTATGCAATCATGGACCACTTGAACAATTGGCTGCACGGTTGGTTTCTCGCCATTTATCACTGCGCGGCGTGTTGTGGATTCGAACCCCACACGGAACAAAAAATTGTGTGATACATACTTAATAATTGTTTTCCCGAGTCTGGTATTCTTGTAAAGTCCCCCGCGATACAAGTCTTGTTCTCTAGAGCAGGAGTTGTCTTTTTTAAATAAAAAAAATATGCATTCGTACCTACATAGGTAAGTACTCACTAACTTACACCGCGCCGCACCGCACCTGTTCAACTCGCTACGTCTATCCATGTTAATAAGATTATATCTCGGACCTTCAAGAAGGTAAAAAAAGAATAAGTACACATCCTTAGTAATATTATAAATGTGAAAGTTTGTGAGAATGGATGGATGGATGTTTGTTACTCTTTCACGTAAAAACTACTGAACGGATCTGGATGAAATTTGGCACAGAGATAGATTATGGTCTGGAATAACACAATTAACACATAGGCTACTTTTTCATCGATAACCGACATCCACGCGGGCGGAGCCGCGAGCAACAGCTAGTCACATATAATATTCGTATACTTAAGTACTTTTCTGATAGTAAACAGTTACCAGGAGCTTCACTGCTTGCGGTAGTTTACCGCCGATTTTTGTTTTTTTAAAAGCCTGGCAGATAATGGGCCTAGACAAGTGCCATATACGGTAGTAAAAATAGAATAGAATAGAGTAGACAATGTATGGGATTGTAGAGTTATGTCAATTGTTTTTTATTCAGACGTCAAGATTTACCTTTAATTTGATTTTCCTAACACAATACTATCCACTAAAGTAGCTGAGAAGTTAAATATTGTCTTGTAATGGACAATATTTAATTTCTCCGCTGAGCTATGTTTAGGAAAACTATTAGACAAACAAATTTATTAAATAAAAAACGCAGTTGTTTATTTACAGTTAGTTTATAAACAATAGTTTATTTATTTATTTAACTTCATGCATAAAGGTTGGTATAACTATAACAAAACTCGAAGAACCTGCTTCTTTAGATAGCTATAATATGTTTAGCTAGCTGTTGCCCGCGGATCCGCCCGCGTGAATGTCGGTTATCGCGATAAAAGTAGCCTATGTGCTACTCCAGACTATAATCTATCTGTGTGCCAATTTTATCCAGATCCATCAGTTTTTGCGTGAAAGAGTAACAAACATACATCCATACACTCTTAGAAACTTTATAATATTATATAAGTAGGTTTAAATGTATGCTAGAGTCAACCGCAGAAATATAGTTGGAAGCTTAGGCGTTATTAGCAATACGCTGCAGCCGAATCAGAGTCGGCCTGACCATAATAGGCGTCAACCTTTGCTGGTAAATGGATAAACGATGGACCTTCATCGATGTAGCTTGGATGGCACAATTGGTAGTGCGCTGGGCCGGAACCCGAGAAGCACAGGTTCGAATTCTTCTCCGGATTTTTTCTACATTGCTATTTGAGCTAGTTGCACAGCAAATATGTTAACAATATTTAATACTATATCGTTTATGTTGTAAATTAAGTAATTACTTACGAAAAAATAGTAATAGTTATGTACCTAGGTAGGTACTTACGTAAAGTAAAACCCTTGTGCAATAAGAACATTGCACAGACAGAGGACTATAAGATCATAGTGTAAGTAGGTCTCTTTCTTTCTTTATTAAAAAAAATACAAAATCTTATCTGTGAATGGAAAAAACCACGGTAATTTTTTTATCACTACAGTTTATATTAATATTCATTTATTTAATTGTTTATGTACGAGTATATATAAGTTTTTTTTTTTTTTTATACTACTTGGGTGGCAAACAAGCATACGGCCCGCCTGATGTTAAGCAGTATCCGTAGCCTATAGACGCTTGCATTACCAGAGGTATCACTTACGTGTTGCCAACCCATTTTTTTACACCAGGGCTTTAAGATGGAAGTAAGTAACCCTGGTATAGGAATACGTTTCTTTCAAAACGCATTCCTAAATGAGCGCTGGAGACCTGTACTTACACACAGGAACACAACTACACCGCTGTGTGTAGTCATTTGGCTGTGGTCTTCTGTAAGGTGGAGGTCCTTCCCCAGTCGGGCTTGCTCACTAGTTTGGTGCCCTACCTCTCTTAAAAAACCAAGTACAATCAAAAACCAAGCTGAAGTCGCAATGGGGGTCACATCGCTCGACGAACCGATGGTGACGAAAGGTCCTTAAGTTGAGACCACGTGCAGGAAAGCGCAGCGTCGAACGATCTCCCACTAGGTGATATCCAGAGCTGAAGAAAAGCACTGGATGCAGGCAGCTCAAGATCGGCCAATGTGGAAACATAGTGGACGTCATTAGGCTAGTATGATGATGATGAATGGCTAAGATGATGTTTGTTACTCCTTCACGTAAAAACTACTGAACGGATCTGTATGAAATTTGGCACAGAGATAAATTATGGTCTGGAATAACACATAGGCTACTTTTTGCAGCGATAACCGACATCCACGCGGGCGGAGCCGCGGGCAACAGCTATTAAGCTATATTTGTAAATTACGTATCAGTACCTATTACTATCCTTCACATGTGTAGACATTACGTGAAGTGCATTTGCGTATATTACGATTGAATATAGATGTCGTCGGGCACACATAATTGTAGGCAGCATAAGGCGGGGATCTAGTTTTATCGTACACACACAGAGTGTAGTTCTTACAGCTAGAGCCGATGATAAGGTGTCGACCTGGCCCATAATCCGAGCATTCGATGGCGTACACCTGCCATGCGCAGATGCAGAGTAGCTAGAAAGAAATTAAATTTATTTTAGTTAGTTTAAAGTACGTTCAACTAAAAAAATACGTGCCGTGTCACAACCTATCGCCGTCTTATGATTGGCATATGCCTCTTTAAGTAACATAGGGGAGGCTGGGAGCAGCTGGATACGAGAAGCCGAAAATACTGTACAAAGTGTCATAGTGTAAGGACCTCTCTACAGTCTTCCCTATACTATTCTATATCCAGTTATTTAGATTGGAATTTTAAAATTAGGTTTTGTAATAAAATTTCTATCATTTATTTCCAAATAAAAAAGGAATTGTGTTTTAAATACAGTAGGAAACTATAAAATAGGGATCGAGCTCAGCAGAATAATGCCAGGCAGTAATGCTAGACGCTAAAACAATTGAGCAGTAAAAAATGGCAATGATACAGATTAACTGATTCCATTGATTTAATGAATAAATTCATGGAAAATACATCTACCGGTTCCTATAATCTTCAATTTCGGGAACCCTGAACATTAGGTAGGCAAATCTGGGAACCCTGTATAGGTACCTACCTACTTAACGCACTTTGCGGACTGTACGCAGCTTAACATACGATTTTTGGAACAACAACAATTTGGAAAGAGGTTTTACAACAGGCTCATTAGTTGCGTTCTTGCATTGTTATACCTTTCGATATTAATAGGTTAATTAGATATTACTTAATGCATTTTTTATACTTACAAAAACTGCAACAATGTTCATCTTCATCATATCACTGGCTGTTGTAAATAATGTGAGAATAATATCTGATCGCTATTATTTATGCAAAGCACTACAGGTAGAAAAATAATTATGTGTCTCCAATGAAAAGTGATACAACTTAAAATTCATTACATATTAACAAAATACATATATTATTATGTAAGTATACTCAGGTATTTAATTTTTATACTGATTGTTTGCAAAGTTTGTGCTAGTTAAAGTTTTGTTTAAAATGGGATCAGTCGATACTGAACCAAGTGCTACTTAATAAATATTCTGTGCAACATTATTATGTTATCCCAAACCCAAACAAAGTTGGACAAACTGCTAAACAAGCAGAAAAACTCAAACATAAAAAAAATGTGTTTTTGTGTTGGAGTCGTAGATACTTACTGATGTGTTGGATTTTTATTAAGCATGTCTAATTCACCAACCCGCATTAGGCCAGCGTGTCTGGATTACGGCTTTACACCCTAGACCTCTCAGCTCTCTTGATAAACGAATGAAGACCTGTGCTCAGCATTGGATATATATTGATATATTCATAATTTAACTGTAGAAAAGTTACAAGTTGACACAAAAAGAAGTCTTTCGTTGTGAATTGGGTAATTAACTTCTAGGAGTACAAAATATACCCAAGATGGCGACTTCTAAAGTTGTATAATTTTGCACGGGAGCACAGAACTAAACCAATAAGTGGATTAAAAGTAATCTTACAATGGGTAATAAGTATTGTTGGATTACACATTATGGTATGAGCTATCATAATACAAACGTATCATTGACTTACTAACTCAAATAAAAACATGTAGGTAATCGTCGATTAACTTTTTAATGGCCACGTTGGTCTAGTGAGCATTGAGTAGGTTCGATTCCCTGGTCGTGCCAAACCTTGATGTCGATATGCGGTCCCATCGGACTATTATGATAAAGGAAAAAATAGTGTACCTATGCTACCTTAGAGCGAGTTTTGTTGCCATGATTTAGTGCGTACTTGCTATATAGACTTCAATTATGAATGCAATATACGGAACGTAATGATACAGAAAGAGATAGTGATAGATTAAATAAAGCTTATTAGCTACTGTTGACGGCAATAGTTTCCGCGTGCTAGTGCGATATATAGGTACGCCTTTTCTTACTATAATATCATTGGAAGGTACAGTGTTCAGTGACCCGGGACCTTGTGCTCTGTAGTCACCCTTAACGATCACGAGGCAGTCTACCTAAAAGACTAAGTACCTAGCTATATTCTATGTAAAATGACTTCATCATTATTCTAACTAATCTTTACGGTTTTTGAAGAGTGTGAAGAGAGCCATTAGCAAACACTTGTCCGCTACAAAGGAAGGAGACATATCTCGTATTAATACAGCATCTTGATAAAACAACCAAGTTACAAACAACACTATCTTTTTATCATAAAACAACATAGGGATGCGACTCAATGCAACTATTTGTGTTGGTTGATTTAAGGATGATTCACGTTACACGGCCGTTCCCCGGCCGTGCCTCCGCCGTGCACCCGGAGGGCAATTCACGATTAAAAATAGCTTAATATAGCCTGACGCAATCACTATTAAAATTTGTACAGACGAGACACGGCCGTGCAATGAATACTTGCAAACAGCCCGGTGTAGCAAGACTGCCTGGCCTGGCCGGCGCACGGTGAACACGACACGAAAAGGGTCCGGCTGCACAAATAGTTTTTTAAGCTGACTGTCTACCGGAGAGGAGATGAGCTGGGCAAATATAACTTGTAAAATGGCATAAAACACTGCTTCGCTTCAGTGGAAAGGGATTTGCGAACAAGTTTCTAAATTTATACGATTAAAACATGCAGAGCAAAAGTAAAGCAGAGATGTTGAAACAGGTACCTACGCTGAGAAAAACAACCGCGGGATGCAACCACCTTCTAATTTAATGGCTTATCGCCTGCTGTTGGCTTAAGTCCGCACTACTCCCTCGCTCCGTATCGGTGGACAGACACAGTTTGCAACTCCGTTCCGCATTACTTTTCCACTCCGATATTTTGCCCACTACGTTATGTGACTAAAACATCTATTGTGTCTACATCACTGCCCGCCAAAGGGCAGGCAAAAGAGCCCCCGGGCTAATTAGGGGACACGACACCCAAAATTTCGACCCAGTTTTCTTGGCATTCTAAAAGAACCTCGAGTTTCTGTATCTCCGTGAACACCTGAATGTGCGCCTGCTAGTAAGCAGTTTTGTTATCTAAGGATGCTTTGTTACTGATATGAAAAAAAACCCGCAGTTATCGATGGTTATTCTTTTTCCCATCTCTAACTTATGCCCCTTGGAAGGCAAATCTGGTACAATTAGCATCACTACGTAGTTGAAAGTTAAACCAATAAAACGAGATACGACATTACACTGAACAGTTGCGATAACGTTTTAAACAAGAAGTTTTATGTTTCATCTGTTTAACAACTCTCCATTAGCTCTTGGTGTTTTTCAAGCTATCTACAATGAAAACACAATATTTTTACTTAGTGATACTACTATTCATAGTAAGTACCTTCAATACTTCTGTTACCTAAATTATTAATTTTAAAGACTAAGTATTACAACACTAGAGGCCCGACTAGATTCCATCCGGGGTCAACAATATTTTTCCTGTGTAGGAATTGAATTTCCTTAATTACCTTCTTGGTGCTTATTTACGTAATTTAAGAAAACTTGTGTAAAACTTATGTTTTAGTCCCAGCGGTTTAGTCTCTACGGTAATAAATAAGTCAATCAGAACAGAACTTATAGGAAGAAAAGTATAGAAGCATAAACGTACCTACCGAAGGTCTGAATCTCTATCACCTGGCTGCACGAATAGTTTTTTTTTGGCCTCACAGGAACCTCCTACCGTAGACTTCACATGTTTTGTAACTGCTATGGTTTAACCTGGTTCTAGTTTTTTGTATGATTTAATTACGGCTACACTGTGACCGCAAAAACAAATTAGCGCACTCTCTTCCTGCACTTAAAATAAATGTTTTTGTATGAAAATTTGTTAATTTTGTAACATTTACAGTGCTGCATTACTAGTCGTGTGTATTAGTATTTTTCTAGTTTTGTGGGTACGGTGGGCAACGGAGTTAGTTGAACAGGGCCGCTATATAAAGATTAGTTTTTTAGGAAAACCAATGTTTGAATTTGTGTGTTATATACTTTTATCTGTAGGTTTAGTCTAATTGTACGTTGCCGTGTATACCTAAGTTAGGTACGGTAAGTACCTAACCCGCGATCAAGTCAGTGTCAATATCATTTATATCATATTATCATCTTCTCAGCCGACAGACGTCCACTCCGTATTTATATTATATTAAGATACTTGATAGGTAACTATGTAGTCTATGTATAAGTACTACGTATTCTACTTATCTACTCATCTTGTAAGAATGGATGGATGGATGTTTGTTACTCTTTCACGTAAAAACTACTGAACGGATCTGGATGAAATTTGGCACAGAGATATTATGGTCTGGAATAACACTTAGGCTACTTTTTACAGCAATAACCGACATCCACGCGCGCGGAGCCGCGGGCAATAGCTAGTAAACACATAAAATCAATAAGTCATTTTCCAAGGTTCAATTCTATGACACAAGTTCCGAATACTTCTCATCTCTTGTGACTCTATCACGAGAAGAATAGGCAAGAAACTCTGCCCAAGGAATAGAGATATTATTTTATGTGCCTTTCATTACAAATATCGTTTTCATCACATCTCGTGTTTTCGCTTCATTAATTATCTCTTCTGTGAAAGTCATTAAAGACTTAAATGATTTAATTACAGAGTTGATAAGGAACAATGTTTTTAATTACAGGGATTATGCCACAGCGTGAGTCAAGCTTCATCGTGCACAGAACGTGGCAGATTTCCTAACGACGAAAACCATGACTGTCGCGGTTACGTAATGTGTCTCATGGGTGGCATCACTAACTTCACTCAATACAAACTCAATTGCCCTCAGGGCTCTATATACAGTCATTTAGAACAACAATGTACTAACACAACCAATTATAAATGCTATGAAAGCTTCAATTGTACGATGGTCAGTAATTTCGTGAATCCGGAAAGTGAGGATTGTACTTCATACATTTCTTGCATCCAAGGAATGAATGACTTAGCAACGGCAAGATTAATACAGTGTCCACCAAATACGACTTTTAATTCGACAGTTGGTGAATGTATTGACAGTAATTTGACTACATGTTATACGTCTATTGTAAAGCCTGTAACAAGGCACCCGCTTGAAACTGTACCACCAACTAATAATAAGGATGTAAATGTTCATATTCATAAAGATACCAAAGTTCAGTCTAACAGTGCCGTGTCAAATAATGTGAAATACTTTTTATTGAATTTAATTTGTATAATTGTTGTGCTGGTATAATTTCATTAAAGAGATAAGTCTAACGTAGTAAGATCTACGTTCCTAATTGATTGGTTTTATTTTTCACTACCCTTATAAGTATAACTGGGATGACTGACCACGGACCACGAACTTGTCTGTTGACCACACCACCACGCTCCACTTAGATCATGAGGTCAAGGTGATTTAAAGAAATTTAATATAAATTATACAACTGAAAGTTGTCGCTGGTAACAATTTCAGTAAGATAATGTACATCTACATAATTTTCTTTAGATAAAAAAAAATATATTTTACGTTATGTTTTTTTTGCCAGTGTTTTACAAATCACCGGAACTATCACTAGATTTCGTTTTATAAAAAGGAAATTAGCCGCTCAAATTTAGAGACTTCCCTTGTACTACGAGGGAAATAGGGATTGGTCACGCCATACTTAACTTGAGAACGACTTTGCCGATTTCATCAATCTTTCTGTTTTAGTACTACTACTTTGTAGAAGGTTCTTACTGAAAAATAAGAAAATTGCCTAGAAAAAGTTTAACACGGGCAAAGTCAGGGTGGACCGCTAGTTTATAATAAAATTCCACAGCTCTAGCAAATACAGATTGGCTCATATTTTGAGTTTATATTCTAGTATTCCAAATAACAATAACAGAGTTTTTTTACAGTACCATACCAACCTATTTATGCCAAGGATTGCTTTACACAGAGATGAACCCAAATTTCAAGACATTTTGATTTTTTTTCGGTCGAATGGACGCACTAAAGAAAGGAACGGTGAGCCCCCCGATAGTCAGAAAGAAATTTATCAAAACCACAATCCTCCAAACAGTCGGACCGAAAATCGATAAGCCGTGCGCATTCCACTTGGGTATAAGTTCCTTGATTTATTCACAAAACAGACTTTAATAACGTGGCAACTCTCTTACTCGCCACAATTAAAAAGTAAAACTGTCAAAGTCACAGATAAATGTCATAACATTGGTTTGACTTAAAAAATCTTTTGAGGTTATCGTTTTATTCTCTAATATTTAAAAACATTCAGTTAAATTTTTATAATTTAAGTACAATTAAAAGGCCGGTGACCATATATATAATTTTCAATGTATTCTAACATTGTCGTTTCAAGGTATGTTATGAAGATATTTGAGGTTAGAAATAGTATTATATTATAGCAAATTTAAACTTTAAATTAATTATTCACAGACAGTGGTCGAGATTAGCTTCTGTATGTCGTACTTTGACAACTATAGAGGGACAGAAGCTTCCACAGAGTGGTAAATCTAGTGATGGCATCTCACCTCCTCCTCGTATTCCCAGAGGGCCTACTGACCTCTTACAAGCGCTGGCTGCTACTGTGGGATCTGACCCAACGGCTGCACACTACAAGTAATATACCAAATATAATAATTTTAATTAATGCTAGTTGTTATTGCTAAGCTGACAGATTCTTAATTTTTTACTAGGAAACAAACAACAAAAATTTATGAACTACAAATATATGTACTTTATGAATTTGTACACTTTAAACACATTAAAAAACTATTCACTTATCTGCCTTTTTCCAGGTACCATGATGATCCCTATTTAATACCATTATCAAACTTCCGCAAGCGATCATATGCGCTATCAGCTGAAGCTGGTCGCAAAGCTGCAGCATGGATAAGAGATGAACATGCAGATTTATTCACAACAAGGGAGTGGGACCCACCTTCAAAGATGAAAACACCATATTTTAATGCTGATCCACATATTAAGGCATTTGCTCCTAGACCTATCTATAATGATGAAAGTAAAGTAAGTATTGTGTTATACATTAGATAGATTGATAGAATATTCTTTATTGTACACAAAGTAATAAAACTAATACAAGAAAGTAGGCACCCTAGACGGGTACACCCCGCAAGCCTGGAGACAGGCAAAAGTAATCTTTCTACCGAAACCCGGTAAGGCTGATTATGAAGATGCCAAGGCATACAGACCTATAAGTCTGACCTCGTTCTTATTGAAAACACTAGAGAAACTAGTGGACAAGAACATCAGGGGGGGAGCACTGAAAAAGGCACCCCTGCACCATCAGCAATGTGCGTATCAACCCGGAATGTCGACAGAGACGGCACTACACCGGGTGGTGACCCGAGCTGAACTAGCGCTAGAAAACAGAGAAATCTGCTTAGCAGCGTTTCTGGATGTGGCGCCTTTGATCGCACCACATTCACCACGATACGCAACGCGGCAATAGAACACGGCATACAGCCAACCATCTGTAGGTGGATGGACAATATGCTACAAGGCAGAGTTGTACAATCGACACTGCTAGGAGAAACCAAGCATGCACAGGTAACGAGAGGATGTCCACAAGGAGGAGTCCTGTCGCCGACTCTCTGGTGCTTGGTGATAGACGAGCTTCTAATAGAACTAAACAAAGGACCGAGACATACTGTTGGGTACGCGGACGATCTTGTGATACTGATGAACGGGAAGTTCCCAGGCACAGTGGCAAGACTCATGCAGGAAGCCCTAAGGACAGTGGAGAGATGGTGTCAAACCAACAACCTCTCCATTAATCCAAACAAGTCAACTGTAATACCGTTCACAAAGAAAAGGGACCTATCTGGCATGGGGACGCTTTCTATGTACGATACCCAGTTGGAGCTAGCCACGGAAGTGAAATATCTGGGAATAACACTGGATAGCAAGCTGACGTGGAAACAACACGTAGACGGGATGACAAACAAAGCTTTGAGAGTCTTTGGTATGTGTCGCTCGGCATACGGGAAGACATGGGGACTAAAACCCGAAGTGGTTCATTGGATATACACCATGATGGTAAGACCCATCATAACATATGGATGCATCGCATGGTGGCCAAGAACAAAGCTAGCAACGTGCAGACAAACACTGAACAAGATTCAGAGAACTGCTTGCATGGCTATGACAGGAGCGTTTAGGACCACGCCAACAGCGGCGATGGAAGTTCTACTCGGTCTTACACCGAGCCACATAGTGGTAGAAATGGAGGCAAGGAAAGCAATCCATAGACTAATCATAAACGGTCATTGGAAAACTTCCATGCAAAGGTCAATACACATGAGAACGGAAACCATACAACACCTGGATGGCATCATGGAGATGGGATGCGACAGAATACAGGCGAGTTATGGTCTCACAAGACAATACTCAATGCATATACCAAGCAGAGAGGAATGGAAAGCTGGCTTAATACCCCAAAAGGATAGGATTTAAGAGAGGTAGGGCACCATACTAGCGAGCAAGCCCGACTGGGGAAGGACCTCCACCTTACAGAAGACCACAGCCAAATGACTACACACAGCGGTGTAGTTGTGTTCCTGTGTGTGAGTACAGGTCCCCAGCGCTCATTTAGGAATGCGTTTTGAAAGATACGTATTCCTATCCCAGGGTTACTTCCATCTTAAAGCACTGGTGTAAAAAATGGGTTGGCAACACGCAAGTGATACCTCTGGTAATGCAAGCGTCTATAGGCTACGGATACTGCTTAACATCAGGTGGGCCGTATGCTTGTTTGGCACCCAAGTAGTATAAAAAAAAAAAAAAAAAAAAAAAAAAAAAGGATAACAGCCAGACATGGTACACAGACGGATCCAAAATGGAATCAGGAACGGGCGCAGGAATATACAATAAGACCTGCAGCCTTAGCGTGAGCATGGGCAAGCTAGCAACAGTCTTCCAAGCGGAGACATACGCGATAGCAGCCTGTGCCCAAGAACTGTTAGATAGAGAAACAAAGAACCACTCCATCTACATAGCGAGTGACAGTCAGGCTGCACTAAGAGCACTGACGTCCTACAAGGTGCAGTCTGCAATAGTACTAGACTGCGCCAAAACACTAAACAGACTAGGGAGACACAACAGTGTAAAACTAGTCTGGGTACCCGGCCACGAAGGCGTCGAAGGCAACGAAAAAGCCGATACCCTAGCACGAAGTGGATCGGAATCGCCTATGTGCGGCCCAGAGCCGTTCATAAACCTGGCACAAACGGTGGTCAAGCAATCTATAACAGAAATGACCACCAAAAAGCACGGCGAGTACTGGCAAAACACCGAAGGCCAAAGCCATGCGAAAGAATTCCTAAGGAAAATGGAAAAAGGCTGGACGAACAAATTATGGAAGTACAGCAGAACACAAATGAGGGCAGTGACCGGTGCCTTCACGGGTCACTACCCTACAAACAAGCTTCTCCACAAAATGGGCCTGTCAAACAACCCGACATGCAGGACCTGTGGCGAAGAAGAGGAGTCAATGCGGCACCTGCTATGCACGTGCCATGCGCTGGCCTCAAGAAGAATGAGCCTTCTGGGACTGGCATACCCTGAACCAGAGGACTACAGGCGCGCCCCCGTCAAGGACGTACTGAAGCTCATGCAAGAGGTATTCAGGGACCAAGACGTAGGGTGAGAGGTAAGGTAGGGGCATGCACAAAAGATCCCAAGGGTCGAAGTGCGCTGGCCGCAAGGACAGCCCCGACACAAGATAAGATAAGATAAGGCACCCTAGATCTCTTCCAGACAACCTTAGGATGGACTTATTGAGAGACTAGTTGGTAGCTTATGTCGTACATTATATATACCCACCTAGGGTTCGCCCTCAACTTCGTCTGCTCCTATTGAGCATAGCGTGATGTTATATAGTCTTCCTGGATAAATGCACTATTCAACAAAAAAATATTTTTTCAAATCAAACCAGTACTTTCTGAGATTAGGGCGTTCAACCAAACAAACAAAGAAACTACTACTATAATAAAATCTGGAGACTCACCTCATCTGTCCTTTCCCAGTTGGGATTGCTTGCTTGTATGGTGCTTTACCTCTCTTAAAACTTTCAGCAATTTACATTGTTGTTATTTCTTTATAGGTGACAGAAGATGACCTAAAATATGCTATTCAAAATGCCTTACTAGAAGACTCAATGAAGATATTCCAACTTCTTGGAGGTGTAGAGGGAGTGAATAATGAATTAAAATTGCAGCTTTTGCAACTGTTGTGCTTTTACAATGAGAAAGAACCTGACTCTATGGAGTGGCTTGAGGAAAGATGGTTTGCTGGTAGCACAAGAGACAGACAGTCTGCTTCTTGGAGGTATGTATTAGATAGCTTTTACCTGTAGCCTCACAGGATTATCAATCTGCAAAAGATTTTTTTATATATCAGCAGCTGAAATAGTGCATTCAAATTGCCAGCCCATCGGGCTATAAAAGTGACACAATAAAGAGTGCATCTGTATTTGCGCACACAATTGTGCACTATTATAAAAACAATGTAGTGATCAAAATGCAGTTAGGACTTTTTATTACATATCACTATTATGAGGGTATTTAAACAGTTTGTTCAGGAAGGTAAAGAAAACTTTTGACTATTCCCATTATCCGGGAAAAAACAGACATTCCTATACTGTATTCACCTGATTCAGATGTTTTATCTATCAAAAAAGCATTTGATTTATAATAAATATTGATTGATAGGCACGGTGGACTTGCTGACAACATCTTCACGTCAATGGAGCCGAAGACACCTGAAGCATATTGTGCCATTATTCATGGCATGGCCAAATATTATCAGGTAATTGTAAAATGAATACCATCCTAAATTTTAAACTAGCATGATAATAATCACTTTAATATCCAAAGTATTTAATACTGTATGTATTAAATACTTTGGATAAAAGTGAATAATCACTTATTAAAGCGATTATTCACTTTTTGATTGCTTTGATGTTTTGACCAGGTTACACTGGCAACAATTTTTAAAATTGTTCCAGTAGCTTTTAATAAACTTAATTTAAAAAAATATTGGACCCCTAAGAAATCCTAATACACATCCGTGCGTAGCCGAGACGTGCCGCTAGTTACGTATGTATGTATTTAATTGGGATGAATTAACCATTGCGGTGGACTGGATGCGGAAGGCGAGGAATCGTGTGCTTTGGCGCGTTTTAGGAGAGTCTTATGGCCAGCCGTAGACTGCCATAGGCTGATTAATGATAGATGAACCATTCAAAAGAGACAATCTTTTTGTCAAACACAGAATTAGATGTAATAAAATTATATCAATTTTATTACATCTAATTCTGTGTTGCATGTATATTTTAGGCTGAAAGGGCCCACAAAATGACTCAAGAGGCCATAGAAAAAGGTGTCCCATTATCGACGAGTATTTATAACGCACTTATTGGTTGTGTTGGATATTTACGGGAGGGCACCACACTGCGTATTGAAGAAATGAAAAATGTATTAATGCAAATGAATGAACAGGTAACTGCTGGTTTTATTTACATATACATTACGTTACGACCCAAGGGGTGGCTGGCAGTGTCAATAAATGTCTAAATCTAAAGGGCGGGTGAAACCACTAAAAACACTTTACAATTCACAGACAAAAATTACACCTAGGCTTGGGACAAATATGTATAAAATCACACAATTTTGTTCTCATTTAAACATATAGCTTAATAAATATTTTTATTAACTTTCTGCCCCTATTTTAGTATTATAATTAGACATAGCGCCTGTTATACAAGTTTTACTTAGTACTGTAATATAACTTGTATAAATGTGTGCCTATTTCGAAGATTAAATTGTTATTACAATTTTTTCCTTTGTAGGAATCAAACCCAACTTAGCAATCAGGGTCACTTACCACAAGATCAACAGGCCAATTGAATCCATCCATCCATAATAATATTATCATAATATAATCTTAGTAGGAAGTATCTGAAAATCAATTTATTATTTCTATGCTTGGTTTATTTACAGGGTTTATCACCTAACAATGAGACGTTAAGTGCGTGTCTAAAGTCTATATCTGTGTGGGGTGGCGGCAAAGCCCTGCAAGACATGGCCCTGCAAATATTGGCCGAATTTAAACAGCTGGGAATAAAACCTGGACTGTCAGCTTACTACTACTTACTTTGCGTATTTTGCAAGGAGCGTAAGTAGACTTTTTAACTTTAAATGAGTCGCTTAGTAGAATATCTCTTAATTGTTACTATATCAACCGTATTTTAAATGACCGTATAACCGTAAAATAAATATGTAGATTCCTCTTGGGGAGGGCCTGGGGATCTGGTATACAGGTCTCGGACCTACTACACACTCCAGCTCTCATAAGGTTATCCTTAGACACCTAAAATGTTGACATGTACATTATTATTGTAACCATGGAGAGAATCAAATTATTTTATTAATATTTTATTATAATTAAGCGCAGATCCACTGTTGTGGGCACAATGGGCATGCCCACAACCCTAATAGACTTGTGACGTCACACTTTCACGGTCTATTAAGATTAATAGGCACTGCAGGCAGATAATAATGATGTTTTTTAAATATCTTTGAAAAAAAATATCTCGATTTTAGTAATGCTTATCGATCATGAGCGAGTTCATACTCCGACTCACACTTGACTGATTTTCGGGTGGCTGTACCCACAACCTTTTTAGGGCTGAATAAGTGGTTATCTCGCCATTCAATATTGAGTAGAGTGATATAGGTTATTTTAATTATTACCTGACAAATAATAAGTTAATATATATTTTGTTACCTTTGCAGGTGGACCACGCATTGATATACTAACCACAATCTTGAACGACCTGGAACAAAGAGGGAACTTGGAAGCTAAAGAATCCACAGATACTAATTTCTTCATTACAGCTATGGGTGTATGCAGTGATCATTTGCAAGTAAGCAAAACAATCCTAATACCTGTAGTATAT
Organism: Trisateles emortualis; assembly: GCA_947095525.1. Classification (NCBI taxonomy): domain Eukaryota; kingdom Metazoa; phylum Arthropoda; class Insecta; order Lepidoptera; family Erebidae; genus Trisateles; species Trisateles emortualis. The sequence goes on along the minus strand of OX352736.1, from coordinate 5,883,961 downwards.
ACTATATTATAAATTAAATATGTTGTATTTTTAGCAGTGGTGGCCAAGTGGGAAAGTAACCGACTTGCACGCAAGAGGTGAAAGTTCGATCCAGGACAGCAGTACCAATGTGAATTTCACTTTGTGAAGTTTATATGTACTAATCAAATTATTCGCCGTTCCGCATATCCGCATACGGTGAAGGAAAACATCGTGAGGAAACCCATATGTCTTAGAAGAAATTCTAAAGACATGTCTTATTCACCAACCCGCATTAGGCCAGCGTGTGTGAACGCTCTCTCTCTCTCTCTCTCTTGATATAGGAGAGGAATCTCGTGCTTAGCAGTAGGACATATGTATATGGGTTTGCTATTATTGTCGTATTTAGCTTTCCTGCACCACCACGAGCTGCGCTGCCGGTGGTCGGATATAGACAGCAAAGAGTGTGTCTCTAGCGATAAGGCCGCTCATTGTACATAACTATAAATAATGTTTGTTATCAAAATGTAATTGGTGTACAATAAAGAGTTTTCTATTCTATTCTATTCTCTGTCGACTATTTTTATTATTAGCGCAAGCGAGAGAGAAATGGAGCCACTTTAATATAGGTAGAGTGTATAGCTTTTTCTTCATCCCTTTTTCTCGTTCGAATGAATGACGTTTTACCACGTCATGGAAAGCCCAGTACATTATTTTCCTTTGTTTGTGGATTAATTAACGAGCTGTTATGTTACTTATAAAAAAATAAAAAACTACGGTCTACGAACAAATTTCGACATCTTTTAATAATAAAAATACTCGACAGAGACCCACTAGACAAAGCCTGTACTATTGCAACCAGACAACTGGTAAACTACTATACTATAAAGAAATTATTACCAGACACTGATCTGCCTGTTGTGTTTTCAGAATGTATCCCTGGCAGAGAGAGTACACGCTCTCTTAATGAAAGGCGACAATTACAACCTTGTTGGCGATGCCTATAAAGAAAGTATTTACTACAGACACTATGTAACTATCACTTGCAGGTGAGCTATCACATACGATTCCTAAAAAAAATCCTAGACGTACGATTATTATATTAAGAGTTTTAGGGGACCATACAAGCAAGCAAGCGCGACTGGGGAAGTACCTCCACTTTACAGAACACAACTACACTACTGTGGGTAGTTATTTGGCTGTCGTCGTCTCTTAGGTTGAGGTCTTTTCTTAGTCGGGCTCGCTAGTATAATGCACTACCTCTCTTTAATTGATTTATTTATTTAGGGTTTAGTGGAGTTTGTAATAGGCAATCGTGGCAATTTTAGCTAACCTAGCGTGTTTCAGAAGGCAATCAGACGATTTAAATAACTCGGTAAAATCAGGATTGGCATCCTGTGGTCTTTTAAAAACGGCAGAATTATCGCTAACAGCAATTTCTACTAAGCAATAATTATACTTACATTTTTGCGTTGTCGTCACGCACATAGGCCTACCTGAGCGGCCAAGTGCGGAAAACACCTCGATAAACTAACTAACTACATTTTTTGTTTACAGGCACGCACCTTTGCAGAAAACGCTAGAGTTACTAGACACATTGGTTCCTAATGTTTATGTACCAGAACCATCAGTCATGGAAGAGGTATGTACTATTTAGAAACATTAAAAATCAAAATATATAATTCAACTTAACTATAGTAATACATTTTTTATAAAAAAAAAGATAACGCTTTAATTATTCCTCCACATCGGTAACTACTGGGCAAAATGCTTAAAAGACTGGCAGAATTGCCACGTTGGATGGCAAATCTGTGGCGCAAAAATAAGCTAGCTTTCTGGTGACATTGTTTAATCACTTTGATTTTAATATAAATATATTTTTTTATCAAATGTCAGTAATTCAAAATCAATTTTATTTAAAAAAAAAGATAATTTCATAAAATACAACAAAAAGATTTTGTCAGAAGTGGGATTCGAACCCACGCCCTCATAGAGGACCAGAACAACTCGCACTTACGTTTAGTAAGCAAGGTTACCTTGAGTCTGGCGCCTTAGACCGCTCGGCCATCCTGACAGCTGCTATATGTAGCGAAATTATACAGTACTATGTAAAACTACAAAGTTTACATGACAAGCAAAAATCTTGTTACATGACTATATAATTTTATACAAAACCGCTTACTTATAGATAAATAATATCATTCTTATCTATACTATAATATTATGAAGACATAAAGTTTGTGAGATTAAAACGTTGTAGGTAATGTAATCTCTGGATCTACGGAATTAATTTTAAAAAATCTTTTACCAATAGAAAACCATATTTGAGTGTCATATATTATATTGACAAAGCATTACGGAACCCCGGGAAATACCACCTCGCGGCTAGTGGATAATAATATCGTTTTTTTTACCACCTCCTTCTTAGGTTTATAAATATATATATATGTATCTATTCCTTCTGAACGTAGGTATGCTACTGAACTTACTTCCTAAACGGCTGAGTCGTTTTGAATGAAATTATGTATTTAATGGTTAGTGGATAGTTTAAATTCAAAATAAGACGTTGGCTTCCTGGCAAAGGAGTCTATGGGGTCTGCTAGAATGTAAATTACATATTAATTTTTACATTCATACCACAAGCAATTGCATTCATGTGTGTTTTGTTTAATATCCTCACTGAAAAAGAGTTCCAAGCAAAGACTGACTGATATAATAATAATTAGGGATAAAATTTTGTTAAAATGTTATGTTATATTGTAAAAAATATTGTTTTGATTTGTGTTCCTTTATGTGAAAATTTGTCTATAATTATATAATTTTTTGCATGCTCAGTGGTAAAATATGGCTAAACTTTTCTTCTTTTATAACACCATGTATTGTATCTCTTATTCTTATTCTTCTTAGATAATAAAGACATTGGAACTGGCCGGCACTGGAGACCGGCTAGCCCAAGCGTGGTCACAGTTGGTTGTGTTCGGTCACGCTAAACGTACCAGACTGGTTGAGAAGCTTCTGGAAGCTATGGTCAACTGCTATCAGTATCAAGGTAACCGTTTTTTTTATGAAAATATTTTTTTGAAGGTTTTCATAAACAGGTTAATGTGTAAAAATGTTTAATTGTGATATCTATACTCTAGACTTATATTATAAATTAGAAAGTTTGGATGGATAGAGTGATGTATGTATGTTTGCTACTCAATCACGCCAAAACGGCTAAACGGATTTGGATGATATTTGGAATTTGAATTAATCATAGTCTGAAATGCACATGCACGCTACTATTTATATTAGAAAAATAATGTTGATAAACCCTTAAATAGATGTGATAATAAATTAAATAGATACGTCTTCAGCATTATAAGTACTTCATAGAATATTAAATTTTGTGCAAGCAGTGAAATATTTTCTGTGGGTGGGAATAAAAGACGCTGATAACTGCTAACGACCTTGAAAATTAAATAGTCGTTTAGTCACTGTCTATCTCAATGGGAATAAAAGAGAAGCAAATAATACGAACAAGTCGGCGCACCGTTGAAATTGAGTACAGAATTGAGAAAAATAAAACGGCAATATTTTTAAAACATGTTATAATCAACTAATATTCCTATATTACCAATTGAATTCAATAAATAAACGAGATATTTTTTTTTTATAAGAATATTTTAAGGAATAACTTTGGCATTATTTTTATGTATTTTTTTTTAAATTAAATGTACTTTGTAGACAGCTATATTATCGTTAATATTGTTGTTAAACAACATGTATATTTTTTATTGTGATAAATTAAACAGGTTTTGCTAAAAAAACTTTTAAGTTTGGTTACTTTGCTTTATCAGCGCCTTAATCACTATGACACGTGTAAACAAAATCTGTGTCGCTGACTTAATCGATCGGATTGTTACTACTCTCTTATTTCCGTGCATTTTTCTTTCTGACATGACAACTTGTTTTATATGTATAACTAAGTAAATAATATGTTGTTCTTTCAGAGCCAGAAGTAAAGAGTAAAATGCGAACAGCTGCCATCGATATGCTTGATTTTGGAAAATTGACTGATGAAATTGAAGATACCAAAGACCGAAGAACGCCTCAAAGGAAGTAAGTCTTACGTGTTTAAACGCAGATAGATTTTGTATGGGCAAATAAGTATATGGCCACTGAGATGATAAGCATTTACCTACTAGTCAATAGACCTGGCATTTTAATCGAACCCTATCCTGATAAGTATCAATCGGTGTCTTCATTTGAACGTCGGTGTCAGCGTTAACTCTTGACAATATAGCTCGTTAGTATTTGGCAGATGGGCGCATACGTTTAATTGTTCCAGTTTTTTCAGTCTTCAAAATCGATAGTTGCATTGTACAGGTTATCGGCTACAGCCATGAGTAATATAATCGAGATGTGCGCGGACACGTCCGAGGTGTCGGTGGCGGCGTGGCAGCCCGTGAGCGACGCGCTGCAGCAGCTGCGGCGCGGGGACGTGGCCGGCGTGCCGCGCGACCCCGCACAGCTAGTGCGTGCTGCGCTGCGGGCCGCCGAGCGAGGACAACACACCATCGCTGCGGTAAGTTTTGTTACTTGTCCTTCATGTCACACTTGAAGCTCCGGCAAGACCTGCGCGTCAAGTACGCAGGTTGCGGGAGCGTCTACAACGCGAAACTAATAAGGAAGGTAGCTTTAGCAACTCGCACGTACACACGTCTGACTACTAGACGCGTCCGCCGCATGGCAGACGCTCCCGTTTCGCAGTCGCTTTAGTCGCGCAGGTGTGGACGAAGCTTTCAGCCTTGTAAGCACATTTTAGGGGACGCGTAGATTCATAGCTCTGCTGAACACATACAGATGTATACGCGCATTCGAAGGATTAGTTTAAAAACTAAACCTTTCTTATTTTTCTCAGTCTGCAGTCACGTATTTAGCAGAATGCGGCTTCGAAGAAACGATACCGGCGAGCGTGCAAGTGTTAAGCGCGATACTGAATAGGCCGGAACAAGAAGTGGAACAGATGTTAACTCAACAGCACTCTAGTATCACCGCTAACTTACATCCTTCGGCACTCGCCGTCGCTAAAGCTTACAACTTGTAAGTATTCTTATAAAACAAACTAGCTACATAGGCTCTCAGAATCGGAAGATACCTTATAACAAATTTACATATTTCGCATATTACAATTTCAGAAATATTCATATAACGCGTGAGTAGGACAGGACTCACCTCCTGTTTTAACCGACTTAAAAAAAAGGAGCGTGTCTAATTTTTTTTATGTTTACTACTCAGAGCTCCGTTATTTTTTAAAACTCTGTTTAGAGAGAGCTATTTGCCTATCCCTTCAAGCAATCATTCGGTTGTACCAATACAAACCTAACTTCCTTTGTTCACAGAGCTAAAACAGGCAGTCCAGTGTTACAAGAGCCAGAATCGAGGGCAAGTTCAAGCGACAGTGATAGTGATTCTGCATCGTCGGACGATGAGAAGTGATTGTAATAAATAATATAGCAATTTTAGTAATAAACGCATTTAGGTATTATAACAAATATGGCGGTTTCTTAAAAAAAAAAACGTAATAGGTCATTTCTCAATACCACTGCACGCCGTAAGGTTTGTTTCTCACTTACCACAACCATAACAGGTGAGCAGTCGAAAATTTGTATGCAAATTAATAGTTGAATTCACACAGACCATTTTTTTTTAAATTTTTTTTTTAAACAACTCCCGCACTAGAGAACAGGCTCTGTGTCGCGGGGGACTTTACAAACATACAATCAACGGACACAAATTACACCCAGACTCAGAACAACTCTTTGTGGGTCACACAAAGTTTTGTCCCTGTGTGGGAATCGAACCCACAACCTCGTGCACAGCAGGCGCATTCTGCACCCACTGGACCACCGAGGCAGTCAAAATTTTGCTGTCATTATCGACCCCGTGTGTTGTACCACAACGCAACTACCAGCGACACCGCGAACAAGCCGGCCACGTCGCAAACACATCATTCACATTTTGTAGCAACTACAACGCAACGACACTATTCACACTTATCCACAGCATCACCATCTTTGGCCGCTACGGTATGGTGTAGTTGTAGTTGGTGTGATAAAAGCCTAATTCGATGGCTAAAATAAGTTTGAAATAAATTTAAAAGTATATAATTTTAACAAAAAAAAACCGACTTCAGTACGGCAAGTTGTAAAATTTTCAAATATTTTTTTGTTACAATCGAATAAAATCGACTGAGCGTCGGGCTGAACACAGGTCAAGTAGGTACTAAAAGCAATATTTAATCTGTGCAATCCGCGCTCAATTCATTCACGTTACCTATTATTTCTTATTAATAGTTGCTTAGCAACAATAACCGAAACTTATCTAATCGCCATCAGTAAAATACTTATTATTGAAAAGTTCAGATGGCCATCTGTGGTCTTCTTCATCAGTTTTACTTCACCAAATTACACTTTCTGAATGCAAATGATTGATAAGTTGTTAAAAATATTGAAATTGCTATATGTGTGCCTATAACTTTTGAGGAGTTCCCTCAATTCCTCATGGATCCCATCATCAGAACTTTCTTTTGATGATCGACCCTGTGGACGTAATAGAAACTTATTTTATACTTTATTCTTATTTGTATTTCTGTGAATACACATAAGGATAAAGTGTCCGTCAAAACAAATCCACACTCGGCGGGGCTACCATCAAATATGTTTATTCATAAGGTTATGCCTATGATCCAATTTCAATTTGATTGTATTGGATCTGAATGTGTGATGATAAAGTAATCCTTAGCTGTCCGGCTAAGCGGCTTCTTTACGTGTCACCTTCATTGTCAGCCTATCAGTGCTGGACATGGTTGGAAAAAATAGTCAGATATTTCACACACGTTTGACAGACGACCTGGTAGAGGTCTCGGGTAGCCGATGGACAAGGTCAGCTCAGGACCGAATGATGTGGAAAACCTTGGGAGAGGCCTATGTCCAACATTGGACGTCTTATAGCTGAGATGCAAATAATAATAATAATAATAGCAACCCATATTTGTCCCGCTACTGCGCAAGGGTCTCCTCTTTTATATCAAGAAAAAGGTAAATCAAGTTTATATATTATTAACTTTTTCAAATCGTGACAGCTCTTAAAAAAATAATAGTAAGCATTAATCATTCAACCATATACATTCAAAAGTATTTTTTTTTTTGTAGATTTGTTTTTTATTTATTTAAATTTTCAAGACAACTCCCGCACTAGAGAACAGACCTAGTGTGTCGGGGGTCGTTACAAACATACAATTTACAGACAGAGTTTGGATACACTTTGTGCCAGACATTTATTAACCCTTAAAGTTTTGTCCCGTGTGGAAACTTAGGAATCAAACCCATAACACTCACCACGTAAACCACTAAACCACACATCCATTTAACAAAAATAAAAAAGGAATTCAGCAAACAAATAGATTATAAACACTACAATCATTACTCACCTACTTTAAAGCCCATATATACACAGTAAAATACCGTTAATTTCCCGAAATATCGGTAACAGTGTCAATGTGTACCCAACTCTATACGGTCCGCTTCTAGGTGCTAATTATCCTATAACTGCATAGTTTTGAAAAACAGTTGTAGCCCGTTAGTCGTGTTCTGGACACCGTGTCGAGTGTGACAGTATTATAGAAAAATGTTCAAGTATTTTTATATTGAAGTTTTATTTATGGTAAGTAATTTTTTATTTTATTTATTTATTTATAGGCCACTTGTCTTGGACATTATTAATAGCAGGTAGAGGTATTGTGTTAAGTAGGAGCTCCAGAGATTTTCTGTTTTTAGAACAAGTGTACCAACGCAGATCGAAAATAGGAATTTAAGGAGAGATTTTCCTTTTAATATATAAGGAGCTAATTTTACTTTTTGTGTCGTGACTTTTTTTATTTTAGTCAAAGTGCCACAGGGTGTATGAAACCAAAAGTTCATGTTCATAAACGGATTTTACTGCAAATATTTTATGTAATTTTGGCAAAAATATATTTATGGACTTAAACAAAATAAATTAAGGTAGTTACTTTTGCCATTTACATACTATACGTAACTTTTGGTATACCCTTTAGTACCCTTGATAGGACACTTGGTACCTATCAAAATAAACAAGTATTACAAAATATTCCTATTGTCCTTCAAAACTTTATTAGATCAGTTTATTGACGTGAGATAACACCGGTAGATAATTATCTAAGTAGAATGACTTCATTAACATAAACAAATATTTTGACATCAAACATTTATTGCATATTGTTATTACATTACTTCATTGTAACTTGTTACTTTATTAAAATATTTACATAAAGTCAAATAATATTGCAAGGTGACCCTTGATTCAGGTCCCGGGTTCGATTCCCGGATTGGGTAGTATTGCATTGTAGTTAAAACCACACAAAAGCTTAGATCAGAAGTTATGCTCAGTTCCTACCTATATGGTATAAGCTTACCTTATATTACAAAAAAATTATGAACGCTAGCCAAATGTGGGTGTCACACATTTCTATCTACCTCTTCGTTTAAACTAGTATAATTTGGAGACCACTTAGTACTTGTCATTGATCCTAACAGTTTATGTACTAAAAATTACATTCCAATTTTCCTTACAGGCAACGATTTACGAGTACACCAGTGCAACCAGTTGGAATGGTATGCGGCGCTACAGTTCTTCGGCAAACTTCGCGTTTGAATGCGGCCCATATGGATTCACTTGTGAACAAAACAACAGAATGAGGTTATGTGACGACACAAAATCAATAGGGCCTGCATTTATATGTCCTTTCGGCACATTCTGCAATGAGGAATCCACGACTGTTTGTGAAGATGCTATCAATTACGTGGATCCTATATTGACTAAGAAACTCCATTGTCACCGCAATGAAAGAGTCGCCAACCCTAACGTCCCTGGTTGTAAAGGCTACATATTGTGTGTCCCCAATGGTAGTCGCTTCCAAGCTATCAATTTCAAGTGCTCAGGAAACACAATTTTCAACGGTATAACTCAGACATGTACATCGCCAAGCAAATACAAATGTCCTCAAGGAAATGTCACGAAAACTGGCAGTAACAACCGAAGAGATCCAAGTGTTGGTGTTAATAAGCCTAGTGTCAACCCTACAGGCTATAATCGTCCTTCATCGATCGAGTGTAAAGATTATAAGTTTACAGTGACTCAAGATGACAGCCCGAGCCGAGCCACGTACTTTTGTCCACCTCGTCCCCGCTAGAGGACAAGAAATGATACGATGCACTATATTCTCCAATCATTTCTGCATAACACTGGATAGAGACGATGTAGATCAATATCTTGTCGACAATACACCCTACCGCAAACCTCGAAATTGTTAATGACAACTACTTTTTTACCACGACTGCGTTCAAATAATATTTTATACTTTGTGGAAATTTCGGGCAATCTTTTCTTGGCAGGCCTATTTTTAGCTGTGCGTTGATAAATGTCAGTTAAGTCAGTCATTACAGCCTCTTTTGTTTTATATATGCAGATGCAAAGGATTAATAGAAAGACTGAAATTTTAATTAAAAAACTATTTAATCACTTATATGTACGAAAATACATTTAGGAAATAAAGTAATACATAGTATAGGTATTAAGACTTATTTATATTTGTATATACAAGTAAATTATTATAACTTACTGAATAAATAATTTTGCCTTAAGATTGTTTTACAATTTTCAAAATATGTATAAGATTTGTATAATTGAGTATCACTCAAATAAACTTATTTACAATAAAGCTGTATATAATAGGTACTTAATCAAATTAAATCTAATCACTAGGTGATAGATTAAATTGACATATTTTATAGATGCAACCTAGCATTCACTGCTTTCACTAGATTTACACTTACTCTTTTCCTTATCGTAAACTTCGTCGTCAGTGCACTTTTTAATCTTTCTACGATATTCATCATTTTTGGTTTTGGAACACTCATAATATTTTCTGCAATCCCCTTTATAAGGAAATTTGCCTTCTTTTTTACATTTAAAATCATTCTCCGGTTTTTCACCTTCTTCAGATTTAATTGTTCCTTCGTTCTGGTCATTACTAGCTTGAGAGTTTTCACTGTTAGATGACATAGATTGACTTGTAATTACTTCATTTTTAATACATTTTACAGTAACCTTGTTTAAGTGATAGCCATCCTGACATTGTAATTTAAATCGAAGGAAACCGTGCAGATTATGTTTAACACAGATATAGTAAATGTTGTCTTTAAAAAAGTCACTGAAACGCCCTTCATACAAACAGTGAAATTGGTTATTTCTTACACAGTGAGATAAGTTTCTTGTACATTGTTTATTAATTTCACTAAACACCGTATCGTTTGGACATGTACCTGCTATAGCTTGGAGGTTACCTAAGCAAATGTAAAATTTTCTGCAATCCTTACTATCAGCATATTTACCTCGGGTTCGATTCGTACAATCGAAAAGAGGTGCAGAATTAGTCATATTGATAGATATTGTTTTTTGTTCTTTATTTATTTGATTTGATGATTTTACACCTGGCTGAGGTTGTGTTTTAGACGTATATAAGTTATCAATATGTCGTTTTACGTTACTATTGGATATATTTTGATGTTCTGTTACATTTTTATATAAATCCACTTCCATATTTGTTTTATTAATTCCAGATTTCCTGCTATTATTCGCATAATCGTTATCTATATCAAATAAATTTATACTAATGTTTACGGCGCCATTACCGTAATTCGTTTTATTTAATCCGTTCGTTGTGTTTGTAGGTCCTGGAACATTTAAAGGTGTTGTTTGGCTTTCGGTATGCATTGTATTAAACGTAGTATCACTATCTGAAACTAAAGGTGATATTTCCATATTGTTTACAGAATTTTTATTATTAACTTGAGGATATGTTATCTCTGTTTGTGATGTAATCTCAAAGTTAGTTGTTGATGATTCATATACATCCTGTCTAGATAAAATACTTTTGTTGTTATCAATGCCTATATCAACATTATTTTGCGTCGCTATCAAAGGGATGTTCTCAGTTTCTAAATTCAGATCTTCTCTGTTACTGATGTTGCTAGATGTTTTAGAATTCAAAGTTATGTTTACCATGTCTATTTGAAGAGCGGCTTTATCTGTTTTTACGTTTTCATGACTTTTATTCTGCAAATGGATACTATTATTAATTGACCTATTAGTAAATATGGTTTCGCTGAAAATCATCGGATCATTAATATTGATGGTTTCTACTTTAGAAGGTACTACATTTGCTGGGTCGGTTGTCGTCTCAACTGGAGCATTAGCCTGAATCTGAGTAGTGTTGTTATGTACAGCTGCACTTTCGGCGAATGATCTTCTGCCTGATAGTAGTTTATTTGACTCAGGCTCATAAGTATCAGGTTTAACAGGTGGAACCGAAGTCTCCGAAGAAACTTTATTTAATATATTTTGCTTTTGTTCAACTGTTGGGTCTGTTGCTTTCGATATCGTATTCGTGTTATTGTGACTAACAGTTAGTGATATTAACTTACTCGAATCTTTATTATGAAGTTCATCAGTTGTAACAGGTGAACTATTTATTATGTTTTGCTTTTGTTCCGTTGTAGCTACCGCTAATTTTGGCATCGTTGAAATATTGTTATCATGTAAAGTTTGTGTTGTAATAATTTCTGTAGTTGAAGGTTCGCTTTGTTGCGTATCTGTTGCATTGGTCACCGGTGAATCAGAAACATATTTTGATATTGTATCATCTACTATTACAAGGGTTTTCCTATTAGGGGCATTAGTAGTAATAGGCATCGGATTGTCTATTATCTTCTTAGGTAGTTCTTGATTCAGTACGTTAAATTGTGTTGGCATGCTATCTTTTAAATTAAAACTATTTGGTTCTTTTTTTGTAAAAACTTCACCCGTCGTTATTTTTGGATTAATCATTTGCGTAGCATTTAGCTGTGGGTTTTTAGTGCTGGTTTTTATTAAAGACTCTGTCACATCCAATATACTTTTGGTTGTTTCTTGTTTTACAAGTTCAGTATGTGTTGTTGGTTTTGCAGTTGTAGTTAAAATATCATCCTCTCGTTGTATTATTCTTTCTGACGTAGCTGTTTGTACTGGAGTGCTGTACTGGAGTGTTTCATTTAATGTACCTATATTATTTATAGGTCCAGAGTTGTAAACATTTGTTCTCCTTGTTCCATTAATGACGATAATTTGATCTTCTAATGTTAGATTTGGTTTTGGCTCAAAAAGTAACGCGGTATCATGTAGTAGTGTTGGTAATATCGCATTTGAACTATAATTTGTTGTTATATTTGTATTATCTATTTTTCCATCGTTTAGTTTATCAGTTGCAATATCAGGGGTATATGTTATTATGGGACTTGGTTTTAAATAACTTGGATTAGTAGGTGTAACAGTGGGAATTTCTTCTGTCTTACTTTCAGTAAATTTTCTTGATTGTGTCATTGTATTGTCAGCAAAGACAAATGTACTATCTATTTCTACTTTATCAATAACCATATTACTTCGCTCCGTAGTCTTAATATCATTTATTATGGGTCGCTCTGTACCATTATCATCAACGCTTATATGTTCAGTAGTCCTAACAATGTTTACATTTTCTGGCTTAATTGCATTCTTGTTGCTAGATTCAGTTGTCGTCGAAATATTTTGTTTTTCATAGTGTGATTCTGTTATGTTTATTTGATTTTCTGGTATGATTTGTTTTTCTATTGGAGTTGTAGTAATATAATTTGTATTTTCGGTTGTACTTTCTTCAAATTTGTACATATTATCACCGTCACTAGTAGTAACTACCAATTGAGGTATTACAGTTACACCTTCTGTACCTTCCTTTTTGGTAATATCGTCTGTACTTGTTCTGGGAAGCACAGTGCTAGTTGTATCTTCATTATTAATTGGTACTTTTGTCGTTTTTGTCTCAAATACTTTCTTTGTTCCATCTTTTCTAAAGCCCAAACTTGGTGTTGTCGTAACAATTTCAGCCTTTGTAGAAACTTCAAAAATTTGATCAGTAATAATCTTCGGTGCTATTGATGGCATTGTTTGAGATGCATCATTTACAACGGTATTGTCTAAATTTTGTTCTTTGAGGCTAGATTCCAGCTTAGATACATTTTTATATTGCGGATGTAATGAGCTCACGGTAGTGGTTGGTATCGTGTCTTTATCAAAAATCTTTTCATCCCCTTGTGTATATTCTTCCTTCAAATTTTCTAATATTACTGTATTAGTATTTGTTTCTGTTAATGGCAACACAGTAGTCATTTTAGTTGGGGACATTGTAGTAGCAGTTTCGTTAAATGGATATTCGTTAAATTGATAAACATCAGTCACTTGAAACGTTGTTGTTTGTTCGTTATTTGATGAAGCAGTCGTAACCATATTTTTATCAAGTGGGTTTGGCGTAGTCGTATACATTTTGTCGTCGTTAGAGTTTAATGTTGTTTTCACTATATCATAATTAATGGGAGTTGTTGGTGCAATTTCCGTCATGTATTTGTGATTCGATTCTACATTTACAGGAGTGCCAGTAAAAATTAAGTCATCTGTCGGTAATGTTTTGTTAAGATCTTTAAGTGTATCATTTTTCAAAGACTTAATTGATGCAATTTCTGTATGATTATCATTCGGAGGAAGTAATAATGAATTAGTATATTCATTTATTGGTGGATCTGTACTTACAATATCATGCTTTTTTTCTTGATTTACTAGCGGCGTAGATGAAGTCTGTTTAACTTTAGAGTCAGGTTTTTCACTCTTTACAATATCTATTAATGGTATATCATCTGACGATTTTACTCCTGTTATTTCTATAAGCTGTGTAGTAGTAGTAACATCTTTCCACGGTACTTCAGTTTTTAATACTTTGTTATCTTCTGGAACTGTACTAGCATCTTCAGACATTTTTCTTCGTGTATTATCTACTATCATTGCGGATTGATTGCTCGGCACTTTTTCAGTTATGATACTTGCAACTTCAGCAGTGTCTAATACAGTTTCTGGAGTTGTAAAATTAATTTCAATAGACTTAAGATTATCTGCATTATTACTTAATGATATATTATCAGGAGGTTTATCTAAGTCAAAGTTTTTTTCAATATTTATGTACGGAGTTAAAGTTGTAAAAATTAAATCTAAAGGCTTTTCAGTTAATAAAGGCTCTGTTATTACAATCTTAGCGTTACTTTGATTCACTTCCTCTGTGTCTTTAGGCTTCGAAGTCAACAATCCATAAGCCGGTGTTGTAGTGTCTATTGACGGCGAATGATCTGTTACGAGCACTACGTTTATAATATTTTCAGTGGTCGCTGTTTTTGACTGAACATTCAAATGTATTTCATTCGTGTTAGACTTTGTGGGGATGACTTCCTTCTCATGTAATGGGCTTCCAGCACTGGTTGGTATAATCGTGTCCTTTTCAAAAATCTTTTTACTTCCTCCTGTATATTCTTCTTTCAGATTTTCCAATATTTCTATGTTCGTTAATGATGTTCTTTCTTCCAAAACTGTTTTAGTATTTTCAGTTAATGGAATCACAGTCGTCACTTCACTTTGAGATATTTTTACGCTATCATTTAAAGAAACGGTTTTGTCCTCTGCTGTCAGCGTAGGCGGCACTTTAGGAAACTCACATTCAAATTTATTACTTTCATGACACATTGTTGTAGGAGGACATGGTATGATAAAGTCGTCTATGGTGGCGGAGACACCCGCGCCTAAGTCCACGCATATCATAAAGTGAGTTTCATTTAGGCAGTGGAAGGGCTTTCCGTTGCAGTTTATATTCGTCGATGTTGTTAATGGTATTGTGAATAACACCTGGAATAGAAAAGTTTTTATGTAATAATAGCATATTAATTAATATACACTGACGAACACAACAACTGCACTAAAATACAGAATGACTTTCAAAGGAAAAAAAAAATATTTATCTAACATTTGTAACAGTGAAATTGGTATCTGAGCAGATACAAACTTTTACCCCTTTCTAAGAAACAGGCGTGAGTCTATGCAGGTACGAGTATATGCAGTGTCAGCGACTTTACAAACATACAATTAACGAACACAAAGTACACCAACACTCGGAACAACCATTTATGGATCACACATATTTTGTCCCGTGTGTGGATTGAACCCACAAACGCCGCGCCATGATGAATGGCAAGGTAACCACTTAAGTAACTGAACCAACATATGTACATACCAACCGTGCACTTGACTGCACGGTTATTATGTTTTTATGTACTGACACACGCTGATTAACTGATGCAACGTCTGATTAAAAGTTCATTACTGCTTTGATGCAGTTGATGTGTCTGTCTGTCTGTATAGCTATTTGTAGAATATTTTTATAGAATAGACTAGCCACCTCGCACGGGTGGTATTTCCCAGGGTCCCGTAAAGTTTATGTCAATAAAATATAGCCTATAAAACTCACAAATGACGTGGCTTTTTATTGGTAAAAGAATTTTCAAAATCGGTTCAGTAGATCCAAAGATTACCCCCAACAACGTCTTATAATATAGTATAGATTTTAAACTGTAATCAAAATACAACTTCTACTATAGGTAGTATAATCAAGTACAAAATACGTATTTATTTTCTTCTATCTCTTTTTATCATAGTGCCAGTAACATCGATGCAAATGATATCGACAGTACCCAGGCTGTATTGTAGAGGCCTAAGCGGGATTCGTCAAGCCACTGCCTACCGTCTCTGAGAAAGCTTGGGTATGGTGTCAAAACAGTATTGATTAATCGAAAATACTGTATTGACAGCCCAAAGTTCAACTAAGGAAGGGCGTAGGAACACAGCTGAAACGACGGTTTAGTCTTCATTTATTTTTTCTCTATATCTTTTTTTATAACCTGTATGTGTATCAAATTTTGTTAACCTGTTTTTATTTTAAACAATATTGCCTCTATAAACAGAACACAATATTTTTACGACCAAAATAGGCAGAACTGTGGTTTCACAGTTCTATTATTTTATAAGCTAGGCTTTTGGCGGTAATCACTGGAAAAACACTAAGTCGAAGACAAACAACTTTGTGTTTAAGTTTTATTATGATAATAAACCTTCCGCGGGAGACTTTATAAACATTGAAATTACAATCAAAGTAGGTATACCCAGGCTGAAAACAATATTATTGTGGATCGCGCTTATGTTTCGTACAGAAATGGAATCAAACGCTATGGTCAATGGCGAGGTGACCACCAAATATCTTAGTGTTGAAACTTTTGCATTCATGCGAATTTATGGCAATATAATTTTGGTCTAATCTCTTTTATTAAATTGCATGATGGAAAACATGCATACGGACCGGATAATGAGAAGTTATCAAGGGCATCGCCAAGAGGAAGCATACGGAAGAAAACTCTTTAGTAGACTTGCTTAGCTAATCATTCCTGCTTGTAGAGTCAAGAGCTTGCGAGCTTCTTCGGATTATCTACCCTTCTTATTAAAATCGCTGTAGAGGTAAGACGGCAAGTATGAAGCTTCATTTGCTCTTGACTTTATCGACAGTTTACACTTGCCCTATTCTCCATTTATATAAACTAGTCCCTCCTGGGCCATTAGTTTAGGAAGTTATCGTTGCATATTGACACTTGCAATAGCAGGGGCACCACTCATTGTTGCCCATGCAAAATCTATATGAGATATATGAAAGTTCCTTCTCCGTGCTCGGATACTTCCAAGTTACGAGTATCCGAGTATATAGGCAATAACCACCTTATCTGTAGAAGTTTGCACGGTGGATTAGCAAAATGTATGGAATATCAAATCGCATTTCAATGTCAACCATTACATATATTATTATTAACCATTGTTACTGTTATGCACATAGAAAATGTAATATCGTAAAACGTGTTTTCATGTAAAGCTATGATAAGTAGGTATGTTAGAGTATACCTAATGTCATGTTTGTCAAAGTGCTAAAAGATTGTTAAGGGTTTTTCTGTATCCATACTTAATACCTATTTATAAATGCGAAATTAACTTTTTGTTACTAAACAACTGAACGGATCTTAATAAAATGTAGTAAGGATATATGTAGATGGTATCCTAGAAAAGGACGTATCCTATCAAGAGGCTATCCTTGGAAGGATCTTTTCAGCATGTCCCTTACGTTCTGCTCCTCCTTCATCTTGGTCCCTAAATATCATATTGTAACACCAAGTAATCCTGGAGTGGAAAACGTCTCTTTGAAACGGATTGACCATGGTAAGCTTTCTTAAGCTTCATAGTGCTGGCGCGACTAATACTAAGCTTAATTTTTATGTATTATCGAAACCATTAGAGAGGTGGAGCACCATCTTAGCGAGCAAGCCCGATTGGGGAAGGACCTCAACTTTACAGAACACCACAGCCAAATAACTACAGACAGCGGTGTAGTTGTGTTCCTGTGTGTGAGTACAGGTCTCCAACGCTCATTTATGGATGCGTTTCGCAAAAACAAGTAGGTAAAGGTAGTAAAAATAAAATCCTTTTCCCAATTTCACGGTGACAGATACGTGAAAGTCTGTGAGTACGGATGTTTGTTACTTTTTCACGTAAAAAGGACTTAACGGATCCGGAAGAAATTTGGCACAGAGATAGATTATAGTCTGAAATATCACATAGGCTGTTTTTTATCGCGATGACATCCACACGGACGGAGCCGCGGACAATAGCTAGTACAAAATATAATCAACATCAATTCAAAGTGATATACACAGATTAAAGTAACTTTGACATTATTGGCTGCACACGGATGGTTCAATGAGTTAAGTGGTTACCTTGCCAATTACCGCTCCGCGGGGTACTCTCTCTCTCGCGGGGTTCAATCCACGTACAAAATAAAAAATTGTGTGATCCACAAATAGTTGCTTCAAATCTGGGTGTAATTCGAGTCCGTCAATTGTGTATTTGTAAAGTCCCCCACGAGACAGAACTTGTTTTCTAATGCGGCGGTTATCATCCTTACTAATATTATAAATGTGAAAGTTTGTAAGAATGGATGGATGGATGGATGTTTGTTACTCTTTCACGTAAAAACTACTGAACGGATCTGGATGAAATTTGGCACAGATATGGATTATAGTCTGGAATAGCACATAGGCTGTTTTATATCGGGATAACAGACATCCACACGGACGGAGCCGCGGGCAATAGCTAGTACAAAATAGAATCAACATCAATTCAAAGTGATAAGCTAGTTTAAAATAAGAAAATAAAAAGCTTAAGTGTTTATCTGTAACATTTGATTTAATTCACATATTAAACTTTCGCATTGCATACAAAAACATTCATTATTATACTTGCGTTACTAACCGGCGAACAAATTGATTCAATTAAATTACAGTCAAAATGGTAGGTAATATATAATGTGTATTCATACAAATAATATAATTGTTAAAATATGTGTAAATAGATTTTTCATCGACTTCATAATAATTAATATTGATTATTAGACTTGAATTAGACCGATTTGTTTGTCGACTTCCTAAATTTTATTTCCAGCCATTCCTACCAGTCTTAATGATGCCTTAAAATATGTATATTTAAAAAGAAAGTTAAGTAGTAGTAGTGTTAGTTCCTAAATAAACAAGCTTTTAATGAAAAAAATACATTACATACAATGTCTGAAACACACACAGACTACCTAATAATTAATAACCGTTTTTTCATTTCAATATTTAAAAAAACAGCTTACCAAGAACAAAAATCCTTTAAGGTCGTTGAACTCGAAAGCCATCTTCGTCATTAATATCCGATTTATGGCAACATTAATTCGTTTTTATTTCGTTTACACTCGTTTATCTCGTGAAGTTTGTTTCGCGAATGTCGTTACAATATGACTATCAAGTAAATATGAATGTCGTTGAGGCAGTATTGTTAGCATAGCGCGATTCGTTTACTTACTTCATGCAAGATTAGGCCGACACTATACAAATAATGTTGACACCTTATTTCCTGCGCCATTCTACGTATTGTTGTGATAGAATTGTTCGTATTCTAAGGGAGTAGCTTCGATGACAAGTGAAAGCATATTTGCTTTTAGTTATTAACTAGTACAATATTAGATGTAAATTATTACAATGTAACTCCGTTGCCTTGACAACTAATATTGTTTATCCAACCACAGCTTGAATTATCACGCAGTCCACTTGCTCTGCAAGTGCACCATCCTCCGCTTCTCCCGTCGAGTTTCTCCCTGCCTCTTTGCTAATGTCGTCAGGTCGTCACTCAAGCTTTGAGAGGTTGTGCTGTCACTGGACGGATATCCAATCGTCTCTAATACTTGATTTAATGCAATTGACCTTAAATTAAAGCTGAGGTTTTTCAGAAGAAGAATATATATTTTTTACTTTTAAATATATTCTTCTTCTGTATAAATAAGTTTCTGTACAATAAGCTAATTAGTATTTGATGGACTATGACTTCCTACATAGGTACAGTAACAAATTTGGAAATAGTAGAAACTTATTAGAGATGTCTTAAATTAATTATTACCAGTTCCATAAAATTTAACGTAAGGGCTCTTAGAGCATGATTCCAGTAACATATTTTATCGTCTAAATTTATATATTACGAGAGTGTATCTCCTTATGAAAGTTCTCACTCTTAGCATTATCATCCTATACACGCTGTAGCGTATCATTAGGAACAAATCCCGACGACCGTAGCCCGTCAGGCACGATCACCCGCCTGGAGATTATTTTTACATAATAACTTCATGATAATGGAACAAGACTAAGTACAAGTCGTACTCACAGTATAGGGTTCTGTAGCATGCACTAATTTTAGAGCAGTGATCACCACAAATAATCAAACACATGGCAATATGTTTTGTGCGTGGAATGCCACATCTAAATACCTACTTTTGTTTTATAATTTTACCAGAGACACTTCATACTAAACCCCAGCCTGGTAGAACGAACGAACAAAGTTCTTCGAGTCTTTTGGAACAATCCAGCGTTTGTAGGTAAGTATGTATAAATGTTTATTCGACGATAACTCGGGTATCATTGATCGGAGCTTTTTAAGTTCGAACATGAGCCACATCGGGTTCGGGGCGAACCACTAACATTCAAGTAAAATAACTGTAGGTACGGATTGACATGGCAAATTTATGTGTTTCGTTTTTATCACTCAGCCACAGAACCCTAAACAATTCACTACCTTGTCCGATAACAGAGCGCTGGCTTAACAAATAGTCTAAATCGATTTGATTTGAGTCTAACAAATTAATAGGTAACATAAATATAATATGTTTATATAAATATCGTTCACTGCGACACGTTGCGTGACCGTATGACGTGATGTTAATATGAAACAACAGCATAATGGTGTGTTCTAACAATGCGCAGCTATCTTGCACGTCATAGCTTTTTACAAGCTTTTATTTAACTTACTGTACTTTTTACACATGTATGTCTATGTAAGTACCTATGTATGTAGATCAATAGTCCGCCTTAAAATGCAATGCAAACTATATTTCGGCCACTTGTTGCAATTGAGCTGAAATGAAACTTCGGTAACAACGGTAGCCATAGGAACTTCGCAACGAAATAAGATAGCTCCGTCGTGTTTTGGGCGCGATGGATTTGTCTTGACGAGTAGATACGTACCTACTATATCCCTAGGTATAAAAGCTTGTGTTTTGAAATATATCTATACCTACCTATTTAAATTATAAAATTATTCTCCAAAGATATGCTAAGTCGTGTAGAGCTACTGATGTGTATGATAATTATTTAAAATATTCAATCAGTAGGTACGCACGCATCAGCTCTTATAAAAACATTCCTCGCAGTGCATGTCATTCTGTAAAGAAATATATAAGTCATTATATGTAAACATTACCTAGTTTTGTTATAAGTAGAACATATAAAGCGTGGTCGTATTGATGCATTATTGTCTCAGAAATAAAAAGTTAGAAAGGGTAAGTTATTAGGCTACAAGTTATTATTAATAACTTGTAGCTGTGTTCTTGTTCTGTGTGTGAACACAGGATTACAACTATACCCTTAATGAGCACTAAAGACCTGAACTCAGTTAATCACGTAGGGGTTTCCAAAGCCCAAGTTTTTTTATACTACTTGGATGGCATACTGCCTGCCTGGTGTTAAGCAGTTATTGTAACCTGTCAATTTCAAAGGTATCACTTGCGTGTTGCCGACACGAGTGAACGTTTCTTTCAAAGCGTGCCCCTAAATGAGCGCTCGAGACAAGTTCCCCACACAGGAACACAACAACACCGCTGTGTGTAGTGGCTGTAGTCTTCTGTAAGGTGTAGGTCCTTACCCAGTCGGGCTTGCTCGCTAGTATGGTGTCCTACCTCTCTTTTTAACGTATTATTTTTAAAGATACTTACGTTTTCCAATCCCAGTTTTACTAATGGATAACAGAACACCCTGGTATTACAATTTTATATAGATCTACAACATGTGGGTGTAAGGCAAGGTATTTAAAGCGTCCAAATGCTACAGGTACCTATAGAATTGTTCAAAGTCAAAGTCATTTATTCATTTAGATCAAATACATGATACTTTGAACGTCATAAAAACAAATGCCAGCATACTTTTTTTTCCTACGGCCAATTCGAGTGATACCCCTGGTGTTGCAAGCGTCCATAGGCTACGGTAACTGCTTACCATCAGGCGGGCCGTATGCTTGTTTGCCTCCTTGGTAGTATAAAAAAAAATCGCTGACTAGGGTTAGGCCTCGAGAAGAATTGGCAAGAAACTCGGGCCACTTTTTTTAATTCCCAGAGTATAGATAACATTTACAATTAGGTATGAGTTACAATATTAGTGTTAACAAAAGGGGACGGAACCCAATATACCATACAAAATTAAATTTAAGTAAAAATATTTTTAATAGTGAAACAATGAAGGGAAATAAAATGAATTTAGCTTTCCACTGAATGGCAATGAGGGATCCTTTCCTTTTGTATGTATAAGATAGAAACGTGTCGAGATCACATTGCGATCTTAGTAAAAATCTAAAAACTATATCTTTATTACATATTTAAAAATAGGACCCGTTCACGAGCATGACGCACGGACCAGCCATCATTTCCTTCGCCATATTACAGGGAAGGAAATGACCCGGCCAATACGACACCACAAGCAATGGCATTTCAGTGAGCATGACAATCCAGGACATAATAAAAAAATATATATAACTAAATAGAAAGTCAATAATGATCACAAAACAAAACGTCTCCTGACAAAATTGTAGTTATTTTTCTTATATAATTCTGTATTAAAATTAGCAACCAACCCCATGACTTTTTATCATTTAAAAAGTCATTAATAGTGTAATAATCCTTGCTTAAAAGATGATTTTTTACTTCTAGTTTGAATTTGTGTAAGGGTAGGTTCATAACTTCAAGAGGTAGTTTGTTATAAAAACGTACCCCGAGTCCCAGCAAATGTAAATTTTGTTTAACGAACATAATGTTGAGATGCATTTCAGAATGCCTATTTCTTTAAACCTTTCTCTAAGTGAAACTCGTGCTCCTAAATTGTAAATAGAGCGTACTGCTCTTTTCTGGAGTATAAATATAGTTTGTTACCGTAAAACTATTAAAAAAATCGAGTATGATGAGCAAATCGTAACACCTCGCCTATTGTCAGTGAATATGACAAGGACAGGTGAAACATTCTTAGCAACATTTGCATAGAATATTTATATTAACATTATACACGGAAGCTATACAGGCGGCATGCGAACAAAGTATACCTAAAACCCCAAATTTGCTAAAAAACAAACCTGTGAGATGGTGGACACGAGAGCTTACGATTTTGAAAAAGGAGGTGAATAAATGCAGACGGCGTGTCGCAAAAGCCAATCCGTCTCGACGCGCTGTGGTGGCAGCCCAGTACCTGGACACGAGAACCCGCTACAAAGATCTAATTCAGACAACAATGAGCGATAGTTGGAAAAACTTCTGCACCGCCGAAACGCACGAAACAGTGTGGCAGAGAACATATCGAGTGCAAAAATTATGTAACGCTCGCACCGAAGACCAACTTTTAAGACCGACTGTGACTTCTGCCACACTGAATCCATGGGGCTCAGCTCGGCTACTGGCTGACACATTCTTCCCCATAGATGACGAGACGAAGGACACCGTAGATCAGGCCGAAACAAGGCAGCTATCCATTAACACGCGAATTAATCTAGAAGCCCTAACAACTCATGTTGAAACCGGGTTCACGCATGAGGAGATCATCGACATATACACCCGAATGCATCCGAAGAAGTCTCCAGGAGATGACAGTCTGACTTCAGATATTTGTGCAGCAAGTTACCGAGCAGATCCTGAACTACAACTAGGGATTTTCAACAGATGCCTGGAGTTGGGCTATTTCTCAAAGCCTTGGAAGATTGCACGCGTCCGAGTTATACGAAAGCCCGGTAAAGAAGACTACTCTCTCCCCAAATCATACCGCCCCATAGGCCTGCTTCCACTTTTGGGGAAGGTACTTGAGAAACTCCTCGGTACCAGAGTGGCATGGCAATTAGGGAGCAAACAAAAACTTAGCCGGCGTCAATATGGCTTCACACCGCAGAGAGGTACCGAAGACGCTCTCTATGATGCCCTCCAAATCATCAGGGAAAGCGTGTCCAGGAAGGAGCTGGTGGCGGTGGTCTCCCTAGACATCGAGGGTGCCTTTGATAACTGCTGGTGGCCAGGTATACTGCGAGAACTTGCCTCTAAGGAAATTGACAAACCCAGTATCCGGCTTATAGCTAATTACCTCAGTGACAGATCCGTCCGCCTGCGCTATTTGGACGAGGAGATCCAAACAACAACTAATAAAGGATGTGTCCAAGGATCCATATGCGGACCACTCTTCTGGAATATCCAGCTCGACCCTCTTCTAGCACAGGCAGACTTCCTGGAAGCACATATCCAGGCGTTCGCGGACGACATCCTGCTGATTGCCTCAGGGACAACAACAGAGGAGGTAGAAAGAAAAGTGAATGATTCACTAACGACGGTCGCAGAATGGGGAAACCGAAACAAGATGAGGTTCGCAGCCCACAAAACCCAGGCAATCGTCGTTACAAACCGGCGTAAATACGATGAGCCTGGTCTCTTCCTCGGGGGCAATCGGCTCGTAATTGGAGATGCTCTCAAGGTGCTGGGAATCACTATAGACGCAAAGCTTACGTTCGCTCAACACATTAAGAATGTCACGTCAAAGGCAGTCACACTCCATAAAATGCTCACTAAGGCAGTGAACACGCAGTGGGGACTGAACCCTGAAATAACAAGACTGATGTATTTGGTGGCGGTTGAGCCGGTCATCCTCTACGCGGCAAGTGTCTGGGCCCCAGCGGTAAAACGTAAATATATTAGGGATCAGCTGGATCGAGTCACCAGGATGTTTGCGCTAAAGATCAGTAGAGCCCACAGAACAACATCTTTGGTGGCGAGCACCCTAATCGCTCGAATACTCCCACTCGACCTCCGTGTCGAGGAGAACAGGAATCTCTACGAAGTAAAGAGGGGTAAACCATTGGAAAACCTTTCAGGCAGAAAAATGGAGAGGCGCATAGGCCCTTTTAGTCTCCCCCATCCATCAGAGAGGCGAGGTATTTCCTTCGGCTACATCTACACACAGGAGGATGATGACAATATTATGGGCTCATCAATCAGGATCTACACCGACGGTTCCAAAATTGAAGGCAAGGTTGGCGCTGCAGCGAGCTGTTGGAAGAACAACACGGAGACCCGCAAACTCAAGTTCCGGTTGGCGGACTACTGCAGTGTCTACCAAGCCGAACTAATACTTAGCTATACTGGGAGCTGTCAAGCTCGTCGCCAAGAGCACCAACGAGGAAGCTACTATTATTAGTGACTCACGCTCGGCCCTTGAGGCTTTAAGCGCCCGAAACCCCAGCAATCCACTAGTCGAGGAAATACAAAGCCAGCTCCGGGAATCAGCGGTGATGTTCCACTTCTTCTGGATCAGGGCTCATGAAGGAATCGCGGGAAACGAGAGGGCTGATGAGTTGGCCAAAGAGGCAGCACTGCGACTGAAGGCGAAGCCCACATACGATGCGTTCCCGCTGTCCTTCGCGAGGCGATCCATTAGGTGCAACACACTGGAACGATGGCAAGAACGCTACTCGACGAGCTCCACCGGCGCCACTACAAGGTCTTTCTTCCCCGTCGTTATTAAAGCCCATAAATTATTAAAAAAGATAGGGACAACAAACCTGAGAACGCAGTTGTTCACCGGACACTGCGGTCTCAGGTCCTATCTTCACCGATTTAAAATTGTGGACAACCCATGCTGCACTTGCGACGACAGCACCCATGAGGACATCTTTCACATCTTAATTAACTGTCCTAAATACGGACACCAGCGTATGGAGTGCGAGTGGAGCATGGGTGAAACAATCACACTTGATACCATCCCCCACCTGGTTGACGATGACCACTGCCAGACCTACTTCTTGGCCTTTGCCGAACTCGTACTGACACGGGCCGCAAGGGCCAATGGGTCCACAAGTGTGTGAACACTATCTATAATATTGTTATTAGTATTCTTGTGTATAGATAAATGTATGTATAACTTATTCTGTATAGTGCTATCTTGTATGTATATATATATATATATTTGTTGTTTGTACTGATTGGGAAAAAAAAAAAAAAAAAAAAACTTAACTAAATAAATAAAGATTTAAAATAAAAAGAAAAAATGATGTTGCATTCAATAGCAACAGTTAAAGCTCAACACCCTGTGATGGCGGGTGCCTTTAAAAAAAAAAAAAAAAAAAACATGTACTTATTCGTAATTATAATCAACATAGCATTGTTATTTCTTAATGGATTTTACCACAATAAATGACGAGTGTCGGCTTGACGAGCGAAGTCTATTTGCTAGATAGTTAGATAACTACTCGTATGTTTACGTATATCATTAATAGCTTCACTGTTATTTGCTTTGTGCGCAATTAGAAATAAACTAAAATTTCCATTTTGAATTTTCGATAAATTAGATCTATTTATTCAACTGTAGGACGTCCACCCAAGAATTCCCGCAATAGGACCTCTCTCTCTTTTGCCTAGCCTTGTCCCTTTATTTGGGGTCGGCTCTTCTCGTACCGCGGCGCCAGGACGCTCGGTCCCGGGTTGTCTGTAAGTCTAGTTGTGCCCGCTTGGTGTCCTTATTAGCGGTTGCCCACCACGTAGAAAGTGGTCTCCCTTGGCCTCTGTTTTTATTTGGAATGGCTAAAGCCCTTTGAACGCAATAGTCCCGCCTCATCACATGTCCAAACCACCTCATACGACTCTCCGTCAATAGGACCTATTCTATATTTTTGACAGGCCCGTTGGTCTATTGATTAGTGCCCCTAACTGCTAAGCCAGAGCTCATAAGTTCAATTTCCACCCAGGACAAATATTTGTATGATGAGCACGACTCTGTTGTATCCGGGTGTAATGTAATGGTGACTTGTAACTCAGGTTTTCTTTGAAAACCTACAACAGGCACCAGTCTCTCTCACATAGGTGAAATATAGTTTAAACTATGTTAAGTCTAGCCCTAAGAAAATTGTGGAGAGAAAATAAATGATTTTATTATTATTCATTATTACATACATATTTAGAAATAAAAGTACTCGCTGTTGCCCGCGGCTTCGCCCGCATTAGGTAATGTCCGTTATCGCGATAAAAAGTAACCTAAGTCCTTCCTTAGGATACTAACTATCTCCTTGCCAAATTATTTAAAGATCCATTCAGCCGTTTCGTCTTGAAAAGATAACACACAAACATACAAACAAACAGAGTTACTTTCACATTTATAATATTAGAATGAATATAAAAATGTTTCCATGGTTTACAGTGGGCCGAGTCTGTACCTACTCTAGCAATCAGACAACTGATTTACTAGTTGTCTGATTGCTATAGTACAGGCTCGTCCCATTTTGGGACCAGATAGCCCCTTGTGAATTGTCCCAAGATATTATATACTTACTCGTACTTTTTTATCGTTTGGTTACTGGCCAACCTGGTGACAGAGTTGTTTAGATCACCCATATTTAGGCCTCGGCAGTCGGAACCGACTTTTAAACTCCAAAGCACGGAAACGCTTGGATGAAATACTACTATACGGTCACCCATCTTTTACCGAACAGAGAGTGCACGAGGCTATGAGATGCTCTGCTGGGGATGCGGATGAATGCGCAAGGGTACTTGTGTCCCCTGCAATAGGTCGACTGAGGGAACACCGTGGATTGTTTAGTCGGAAGGCCGGTCTCCTGTTCAGTGGGGTCTCCACTGAGTAGGGGACTGGAGAGTCCGACATAACCACCCACCGACGCCCAGGTGGGTGGTAAAAAAAAAGGCTATAAGAAGCTATAAGGCCCCATTTGTAAAGAGAACATAAATCTTATTATTATTATCTATTACCTCAGTAAAAATAAAACATTCAATAATGTATTTTATAAAATATATTTAACCTAATTGTATATTTACGATATAAGTATTAGGATTTCTTATTTACATAACATTATATATCACAACCGCAGCATGCAAAACAGTAGGTACCCAATGATCCTCGACGCTGTTCCACTTTCAATGTTTACAAGACGAACACACTTATCTACATTTATTTTAAATAATTTATATAAGTATAATCTATTATCTGTTGTCTGCGACTTCGCCCGCTGAATGTCAGTTATCGCAATAAAAAGTATTGTCACCTTATGTCCTTCTCCAGGATATCATCCATCTCCTTGCTACATTTCATTGAGATAAGTTCAGTCATGTAGTCGTGAGAAGGCTACAGACATACAGAGTTACTTTTGCATATTTTTCAGACATTTTTATGAAGTCTCCTTTACACGACTATAATTTACGTGCAAAAAAATAGAGACGGCATACAACCACAGATTACAATAATAATATACTATTTACGTTGTATTTTTTTGTGTAACTTGCATTATGTAATTAAAATTTATTATAGATTGGATCTAATATGTGTTCCCAAAACTAAAACTAAGCAAACTTTTAATAATCATTTGTTCATGTGTCGCTCTCAGCAGATGAAAATAAATTCCTAATAAATCTTTTTATCTTAAAACTCATTGACACGTTTTGAAAAGCAAATTTTCTATGCTTATCTGAATAAAATATACAGACAGATACAAAACTAATATCAAATAATAGATGGCCTTTCAAAGTATCAGGTTTTGCATCAATTAGGTAATAAGGCCGACACAGGCTAATTGATGCAAATCATACATACATGGACTCCAAAGGGGTGGGAAATGTTTTCATTTTTCACTTGCTTTTCGATAAATGATCAGCGGGTTAAAAAGCTATTGAGGCGATTGATGGGAGACGGCGTATTTCATCTAAGCATCTCTGTGCTTCGGAGGGCATGTTAAAAGTCGGTCCCGACTGTTGACAGTAGCTGGATCACGACAAAGTTCTAAATATGGGCGATTTAAATAACTCTGTCCTCCTTCTCTTTTCTGTGTCTGTCACTCCCCTCTAGACAAATAGCATAAACGGTAGTCGATTCGAATAGCATAGAATGCAAATGTATGGAATTTGACGTAAGTTTACGATATAATGTCGTAATCGTAAACTACATACGTCAAATCCATCCCACACATAGTCTAAAGTTACAGGTTGGCCACTAACCAAACGATAACAAGAAGATTGGATATATATTTTTAATAGAAAGTCATCCATACTTTGATGCATTTTATATGTGCCTACGTGTACCTACTTGACACTAAGTACACTTGCTTTACAAAATTTGCATTTAATTTTAACAATCTTAATTAAAATATCCAGCGTTTCCTAAACCTCACATTCTTTAATTTAGTCATGTATAAATAAGTGGCTGTTATTATAAACCATATTATTGTGACTATCGATAATATTATGGCTAATATAAACATGGCTAGTTGTAATCCCCTGTCTTGATCTACTATAAACGATATTCCTACTACAAATACAGTAAGAACTAAGCCTGATATTGTTTCCAACGGACTGTGAAGTTTCGGCCATTTTCGTGCACCTAAGAAATCTTGAACGGCCGTCTCCCAGCAGCAAGATATAGCACCATATCCAAAACCAGCTACCACGCAGCCAATAGAGAATGAGTCGTGGTTATCAGCTTCAGCTAGAACTGAGAAATAAAATTATTGTTAATAATTATAATTGAAAATTTTTATTTTGTGAGCACGTATTGTTTTCTTTTAAATACGACCAAAGTATCGATTTTAAGATAAAAAAAGTTCTATATCAAGAATCGAGAAGGATTATTAACTTAAGTTGGATATTTCAATGATATCTGTTCTAATAGCTACTAGGTGCAAATTCATATAGATATATATTTCCCCTAACACTGACACATATACAGGCTAAATATATCTAATACTTACCTGCCTAGCCTGCACTTATTTGTTGCACACATAGGTGGTCTTAGTATTGACAGTAAGTATTGTGTTAGTAACAAATTTCTTGCAATAAGAATAGAATTTTGTTTTTCTCGACAAATTACTTTATACACATGAGCGATTTTAAATTTGCAACGACGTTATAGTCTTGATTCCATCAGCGTCGTAGATATAAATATCTAACTGCTACTTGCTTCTCTTCCGACACAGAATATGATATCACTATCGCAAAATATTACTACGTAATCTTGTATCACTACTATATGCCTATCACAGTTATATTTATAAATAGCTTCTGTCTCATTCTACTACTTATCTTTAAAATTAATGTTTATTATCTATGATAACTTCTGTTTAATACGCCCATTGCGTTTCAATCACGAGACCTCTATGGCCTTATTATGATGTCCATTTTGTAATTTGAAATTCTTAAGAGGTCAGTTACCAAACTTCAAGTTAAATTCGAAAATTAATCGCTGTAAGAACGTCATGGTACGGTCCCAACCTATCATCTTAAAGTCAAAGTCAAAGTCAAACTCATTTATTCATATAGATCAAATACATGATACTTATGAACGTCATAAAAACAAATGCCAGCATACTTTTTTTCCTACGGCCAATTCGCTGACTAGGGTTGGGCCTCGAGAAGAATTGGCAAGAAACTCGGGCCACTCTTTTTAATTGCCAGAGTATAACATTTACAATTTGGTATGAGTTACAATATTAGTGTTAACAAAAAGGGACGGAACCCAATATTCCATACAAAATTAAATTTAAGTAAAAAAAAAAATTTTAATAAGGAAACAATGAAGGCAAAAATTGAATTTAGCTTTCCACTGTATGGCAATGAGGGATCCTTTCCTTTTGTATGTATAAGATAGAAACGTGTCGAGATCACATTGCGTTCTTAATAAGAATCTAAAAACTATATCTTTATTATTTAAAAATAAATCATGCCAAGATTGACCAGCCACCCCAAGTAGCACCCGTTCACGAGCATGACGCACGGACCAGCCATCATTTCCTTCGCCATATTAGAGGGAAGGAAATGACCCGGCCAATACGACACCACAAGCAATGGCATTTCAGTGAGCATGACAATCCAGGACATAATAATAAAAAATAAAAAAAACTAAATAGAAAGTCAATAATGATCACAAAACGTCTCCTTACAAATTTGTAGTTATTATTCTTATATATAATTCTGTATCAAAATTAGCAACTAACCCCATGACTTTTTATCATTCAGAAAGTCACTAATAGTGTAATAACCCTTGCTTAAAAGATGATTTTTTACCGCTAGTTTAAATTTGTGTAAGGGTAGGTTCATAACTTCAAGAGGTAGTTGGTTATAAAAACGTACCCCGAGTCCCACAAATGAATTGTGGACTTTATGTAGGCGGTGATATGTACCAACAAGTTTGTGTTTGTTTCTTGTGTTTATTGAATGAATATCACTGTTTTTACAAAACAGGTGTAAATTTTGTTTAACGAACATGATGTTGGCTAAAATGTACTGAGATGCAACTGTCAGAATGCCTATTTCTTTAAACCTTTCTCTAAGTGAAACTCGTGCTCCTAAATTGTAAATAGAGCGTACTGCTCTTTTCTGGAGTATAAATATAGTTTCAATATCAGCAGCTTTTCCCCATAGTAGTATACCATAAGACATAACGCTATGAAAATAACTAAAATAAACAAGCCTAGCTGTTTCTATGTCTGTAAACTGCCTTACTTTTCTTACTGCGAAAGCTGCGGAACTAAGTTTCCCTGCAAGACACGATATATGAGCACCCCACTGAAGCTTGCGATCTAAAGTCAAACCCAAAAACACTGTAGATTCAACGAAATTTAATGATTCACCGTTCAAAATTATATTACTTAATGTAAGATTTCTAGTATTGGGCATGGTAAACTTAACACACTTAGTTTTTTTTGAGTTTAACAGTAGATTGTTTGCATTAAACCAGTCCAGAACTTTCGCAAGTGAACCATTCACAGTCTCAAGATTTGATTCTTTACGGTCTACCTGAAATATAAGTGACGTGTCATCTGCGAATAGTACAATGTCGCAAAAATCCTGTACATGGAAAGGCAAATCATTAATATAAACTAAAAAGAGAAAAGGACCAAGAATTGAGCCCTGTGGGACACCCATACCTACAGATAATCCTGAAGATCTACTTCCGCTAATATCAACGAATTGAACTCTATCACTAAGGTAGGTGGCAACTAGGTTGAGTGCAGCATCTCTTATACCATAATGCCTGAGTTTTCTCAGGAGCGTATTGTGTTCAACACAATCAAAGGCTTTTGACAGGTCACAGAAAACACCAATAGCATCCATTGAATTTTCCCAGGCTCTAAAAATGTGCTTTAACAATTTAACACCTGCATCTACTGTAGAACGACCCTTTCTAAAACCATATTGCTCATTATGTAATAAATTATTTATATTAAAGTGACTCTCTAATTGCAATAACATAATTTTCTCAAAAATTTTGCTAATAGCAGGCAATATGGATATTGGTCTAAAGTTATTCGGGTCATTTTTAGATCCGTTTTTAAACAAAGGTATTACTTTACTGTGTTTCATTAGATCAGGAAATACGCCTGTATCAACACATCTGTTAAATATTGCTGCAAGATGTGGAGCTATATTCAAAATTATATTGTGAACTAGTTTTACAGAAATACCCCATAAGTCAGCAGTTCTTTTTGAATTCAATGTCTTGAACGCTTTTAATATATCATTAGGGTCAATATACTTAAAACAAAATAAAACGCTACACTCTCCCACGCTTCCTTTTACCAAGTTCTCGGCTTTAACTGGGCAAGAATCTAAGGAGCTAGTTGTGTTGATTGGTATGTTTGTAAAGAAATTATTAAACATATGCGCTACATCTAAATTATTTGAGACCACTTTATCATCATGCTTAAGTTGAAAGTTGTCATCGCGCAATTTGATTCTACCAGTTTCATTATTGATAATATTCCAAGTTGCTTTTACTTTATTATCTGACTGCTTAATCTTATTACTTAAATATAGAGACTTAGCTATAGAACAAGCCCTTTTAAAAGTTTTTGAATAATTTTTAACATAAAGGAGGAATGCTGGATTAGTATTGTATTGCTTCATACCATATAGCTCATATAGCCTAGCCCTACTTTTATAGATGCCGTTCGTTGCCCAGTCACAGAAATTAACTTTGATGTTTTTAAAGAAAGTTTTAGGCTTAAAAATATTTTCATATTCTAATTTAATTATATTAAACAAAGACTCGTAAAGCACATCTGGATCATCCAGAGTAATGTCTATATTGATGACTTTGGTGGCTATACTATCACTGAAGTGTTCTAGGCGTCCACAGGTCATTGGCCTACATGTGATCTTAGTAACTTTAGGTATTGTGTTTGTTTGAATTATAACCTTTTGGCCACAGTGATCAGATGTCAAATCATTTAATATAGATTTTCCTAAATACTGACAATTACAAAAAATATTATCTAAGCATGTAGCTGAGTGCGAGGTGATCCTGGTTGGTTCAAAAAATAAATGATGTAAATCAAAAGACCTAAACAAGCTAATCAATCTACTGCAAATAGCTGACTCTTCAAGTAAGTTGACATTAAAGTCACCACAAACTACTACATACTTACTGCCAACACAAAGACGTTCTTAGTCGGAGGTTGTATTTTCTTACAAGATATAAGTATGCTATTATTATATACCTAATTATAATCCTTAAACATACACACGGTGTTTTGACTGCCCGTGTAGACAAATATTTGTGTAAGCCACAGATCGTTGTTCCGAGTCTGAGTATATTTTGGTTCTATTAACTTGAATTGTAAGGTCTGTCAATAATCTCATCTATCAGTTGTTAAAAAAACTTCAAGGATAGATTTCAAAGAAATAGATACATTAGATATAAACACTGGCTAACTAACTATCACTTTGTTGCCTTTTCAGCATCTACATCTATTCATAAAACTATAATCAACGTAAGCATGTGTGAAGAATTTAAAATTTTAATTTAATACTCACTAAAACATGCAGCCGTGGATACAAATAAGCCAGCCACCGCCACATACTTAAAATTCCTCTTAGGTGTTTGTGCCAACCAAGGAGTAGACATCAGGAAACAGATCCAAGTAAATCCATATAACGTCATAAGGAAATTTGAATCTGCCATTGATATCTTCGGATGCATTTCAGAAGCAATCATAGGTAGAGATACCATAGTCACTGATGTTAAGGTTAATCTTGAAAAGTATATCATTAATGAAGGATAAAATTTCCAACATGACAATGATCTCGTCAGGGGTTTGAAAAAAGTGTCATTTATGTAATAAATAAAATATGTAAATCTTCTTTTCATCGTATAAACTTTATATGATGGCATCCACATTCTTCTTCTCATGCTAGCGTAAGCTGATTGACATCGAAAACTAAACGAGTTAAATATTTTTTCTCTCTGAATATCCGTAACAGGCGACACGGTTTCATACGTAACTTCCACTTCTGTATACTCTCTATGTTCTGTACTGTCTACACTCGTACGCGAATCTTTTCTAACTTGTTTTGTTATGTATTCATCCAAATTATCACCTAAAGTACTCAGTCTCTTGATGGCGACACTGAGCCGCTTTTTGTTCTTACTAGCTTTCTCATTTTCGTTCTCTGCAGGAATTTCATTTTCACTATCTTCGCTCTCCTCTGGTATTTCTGGTAATATTTCTACGCCAAATATATTTCTACGTTTTTCCTCTGGACTAGGAGGTGGTGTTATAGTTGATACTATATTACCATCATATTCAAAACCACCATCTATAAATTCTTGATCTCTGTGTAAATTATCGTCTGATGGGCTTTTCCAGCATTTTTTGCTCATGTCATGTAATTGTAATTCAGTGGAATAATAGCTGTTGTCTATACCTTCATTGCTGAATGCAGCGTAGGTTTTCGCTACGTCACCATATCGAGAGAAAGAGATAGGTCTCATGAACCTTTTTTCAACTCTGAGCAGCATGATGGCTGGTAGCATTTGCAGCATTATTCCTGCAAGAACTATGTACGAATGGGAATATCCGTAACAATCTACGAGTGCTGTTATGATGTGAGGAAATAGTGACTGACCCACAGCTTGACCAGCGAAACATAGCCCTCGAATGATTCCCAACTGTGAATCGTAACTGTCGAATACTACAGCGTCTACTTGAGCTGATATAAGCGAAGATCCAAATCCTAAAAAAAGATGTCCAATTCGG
The DNA here is from genome assembly GCA_947095525.1 of Trisateles emortualis. Taxonomy (NCBI): domain Eukaryota; kingdom Metazoa; phylum Arthropoda; class Insecta; order Lepidoptera; family Erebidae; genus Trisateles; species Trisateles emortualis. The sequence goes on along the minus strand of OX352736.1, from coordinate 5,849,272 downwards.
TAAATGATTTGTTATTTATCTTCGTAAATGCAAAGTTTTACATTTTGTAGGTACTTACCACCTAAGATACCATAGACGTAAGGCTGTAGATATATTGGTATAAATGCACAGAGCAGTAGACTAGCCACCACCATCAGAAGACCAATGGAGGCCATGACGCGGTATCCCACAGATCCGCCCCATGAGTCTGCTCCCTCCCTGCACCAGCATTCTACAATCATAAAATTGAGAGAGGTAGTAGCGTATAACGTAGGAAAAAATATTTTTGTGATTAAGTAAGTAAATGTTCAACGTATTTTTTCAACAGACAATTGAACACAGACTTACAGACATAAAATATTGAACTTAATGTCTACCCGCTACATCGATTTAATCTGATAGCAGAGTATAAAAGATCGACACAAGTTCGACTACCGATTTATGATTGGGTTTTTCCAATTTCACAATAGATACCTGAAGTTTGGAAATTTACCCGTGCCTCGGGAATTCTGACTTGTCTCCAGTCAAGTCGATTGCTATCCCATTGGAGTATGAGAAAGTAATATAAAGGGCGTGCACCTGTGTGTTTGCGCACATACATGTCTACTATCATCTCAACCCATAAACGTCCCACTGCTGGGCATGGGTCTCCTCCATAAATAATAAATGGAGGGATATTAGCCTACTATACCACCCTGGCCAGACGGGTTGGTATAGGGTTTTGTTTCGAGTTTTCCTTCTCTTGCAGTGGATATTGTCTGCCTAATTTACTCCCTTAGTCCGATTCTTACGACTCCCACGGGATGGAATGGGGTGGTGACATTTGTATTCTTAATCCGTCACCACACGGATGAGTACTATAAATGACTTTTGTGGAATTTGGGTTAGAAGTTGGGTTTATTGAATAAAACTATAATATAATCAGTAAGCAGTTACACCGCTCTAACCGTGACCTTTCCCGCCACCGATATATCTGACCACAGAGTATAATTATAATCGGTAACTATAGTTACCGATTATAATTATATACTTGGCTATAGCCAAGGAGTTTATAGTGTAAGTACAAACTCCTTGCTGTTGGCGTACCACTAGGTAGAGAGAAATGTCACAGTGCTTAGCGCATTACATTTATTGATAATACATCACAACTATAATATGTATGTACTGCACAGTTGGCTAATCATTATTGAGATTGGCCAGTGTAAACGAAATGGGTCGTCTCTGTGTTCCTTCGGCGACGAAGTCAATGAGAGTGGCCAGCTTTCAAATTAAAAAACTTGAACTACAATAATAACATAATAATAAAACAATAATAACAAGAATCTTACGTGTGAGGTTGTAGACGAGTATGTAAATAGTTGGCGTTGCAAGTCCCAGCCATATTGGAACTTGAAGCCCGTTCAGATACACTAAAATGACTCCATACGCGTAAACGAGACTCGGCAGGCAGACCTGAAAGAACACAAAATACTTATAATATTGTAAACCGCTTTGATTGATAAGGAGTGCGGGGTAAGGACTGCAAGATCGGATCATGTGGCATCAATTTTATTTTGCCTATAAATACTGAGTAGCAGTAGGCATCCACTTTTCTATGTTCCTTGATATCATCATCCACTTTTCAATGTTCCTTGATATCAGTTCCTTGATGTCCACTGTTAAATGTAAGCCTCTCCATATGTTTTCATGTATTTCCATAACATAATAAGCATTCAAAAGCTTGTACTTTTTGAATCGACAACACGCGAGGGATGACCCAGATGTTACAAGCGTCAGTAAACTATGGTTATACCATCAAGCAGGTAATAGGCGTAATTACCGTATGTTTGTTTGCCGTCTAGGTACAAAAAGTTGGCAGAATCTGGGTATGCAACATCTTTGCTTGCTTATAGGGCAAAAAGGCACGATGCTAAGGCAAAGCACTCATATTATTTTCTATTATTTGACTATCGGCGTACTTATTTTTAGTGTAATTAATCTCATTCAATATTTGTAGGTAACTTTAGATAATCGCTTTCTAAATGCAATGATAACAGTAAATCTGTTTTTTCATTAATCGTCATTTATTAATCCTTCCTTATCTTAAGTAAACAAACAGTCACTTGTTTAATATTTCATAATGGAGTCTAGTCACATGAGTAAAGTATTTTTGTCTTTTCGGTTTTTTAAGCTTCATCAGCGTCTAGCTACTTCAAATCTTACAACAGCTTGGTAACTACTTCTACTTAATTGATTCTTGAAACTTTGCACACATAATACAATATTGTGATAGACTCACGAGAGTCTGATGATAGAGTCAAGAGTAATCTCCTGGCTCTATCATCAGACTCTCGTGAATCTATACTACTACAGTGGAATAATTATTACAGTTTTAAAAATGTATTTTGCCTATTTTTCTTGCAAAAGGTGGCAGATAAGTGACTGCTTAACATCAGGCGGGCCGTAAGCTTGATTGCCACCAAAGTTTTGTAAAAAAAAATAATTAAAAGAAACGAAAAAGCCCACCTGATTGTAAGTGGTAACCACCGCTCATGTTCAACAATGCCAAGAACATAGCCAAGCCGCTGCCTACAGTAAAATTTATATCTTACATAAAACATATAAAACATGTAGCAGCTGCGCTACTGGCTGGGACAACATTCCAGCTCTAGTAATTAAATTGTCCCAAGAAGTGTTGACACCACCTATAACGCATATATGCAATATCTCAATTTCTTCTGGTGTCTTTCCAAACAGCTTGAAAAAAGCATTAGTGACTCCTGTGTATAAGGGTGGGGACAGAGAACGTCTTACAAACTATAGACCTATTTCGGTGTTGAGTGCTTTATCAAAAATCTTGGAAAAAATACTCAATAATTGTTTAACTAGGTATCTCAACAAATTTAACATCATTTCTGGAAACCAATACGGTTTCAGATCTGGGGTATCAACGGAAGACGCCGTAACAAAATTCAGTAACGCAGTTGTTAATAGATTGGATAACAGTTATAAGTGCTATGGCGTTTTCTTAGATCTATCGAAAGCGTTTGATACGGTCTCTGTCCCAATCCTTATATCAAAATTGGAGCACATAGGGGTTCGAGGTCTATCTTTAGATATTTATAAAGATTATCTGACCAATCGTACCCAGGCGGTGAAAATTGGTACAGTTGTGAGTGAGGGGGAACAGGTTAAATACGGAGTCCCACAGGGGAGTATTCTGGGCCCTACGCTCTTTCTTATTTATGTCAATGACCTGTGCAATATGAACCTTAAGAACTGCGACATTTTTACATATGCGGATGACACAGCCCTCCTAGTTTATGGAAAGAGTTGGGTAGAAGCAAAGTTACATGCTGAAAATAACCTAAGAGATGTTATGGTATGGCTGTCTGCAAACCTACTCACTTTAAATATAGGAAAAACAAAATTTATCCGCTTTTATCTTCCAAACTCTCCTACACCATCAATGGAAACTCTATCACTTACTGCCCACAAGTGTGAATTCACAGCTACAGTTTGCTCCTGTCCTTTTTTAGAAAATGTTGCTAGTATAAGGTACCTTGGTATATCAATAGACGAACGATTGAGTTGGCATCAACAGGTAGAAACTCTTACTGGACGTGTTAGACGACTACTGTATATATTCAAAAATCTTCGTCATTCGGCTGATCCATCGGTAATGTATACTGTTTATGCTGCATTATGTGAATCAATCATAAGCTATTGTATACCTGCTTGGGATGGGACTTATAAAACCTTGTTTCTAATTTTAGAAAGGGCCCAAAGATCACTCCTCAAGGTTATACTTTTTAAACCACGCTATTATTCCACAACAGAATTGTATAAGGAATGCCAGGTGCTGACAGTAAGACAGCTGTATATTTTGCGTACCGTGCTCCGACGGCACTCAGAACTTCCCCTTAGTGATGAGGTCTTAAGAAAGAGGCGTGGGGCACCTGTTTGCTCATCTGTGCAATGTAGGACTGCTTTTGCTTTGCGACAGTACAATGCCGTGAGTTCTAGGATTTATAATAAAATAAACAAAATAATCTCACTATACGAATTAAATAAACATAACTTAAAAATTAAATTAAAAAATTGGTTAAGGTCATTAAATTACTCTGAAACAGAAATTATAATAGAAATTATAAAATAAAATAATAATAAATAAATCAATAAAAAAAAACATACGTATCTTAAACAAAATAGTATTAAGCGAATCTATTCACAACTAAGAAGGTGATTTATATAATGACATTTTAATAGAGCGGTGAGCCGCCGACTCCCAAGATACGAGCATGTCTCAGTTTGGGAATCAGTGTGTCACTTCATAACATAAGCTTTTGTACATTCACCCTGGTCAAATGTTAATGTTTGTGTTTAAACAGTGTAAATGTTTGTACTTTTTGGAAGAAATAAAAATTATTATTATTAAATTATTATTATTATCATTTTATGTAGATAGAAATATAAATATATATAGGTGGTGTGTACATCGATCGAATTATCAAATAGCTAGGTAGTCTAAATTAATTTGCAGAGAACTACTACTTTTTAAAAAGCGAAGTAGAGTTTCGCAACAATTTATTTTTCTTATCAGCAATTTATTATTAAATGATGCCCTTACAATAATTATAAGTGTGTAAACACATTTGTAATAAGAACAAGGTACTTAGCGATACAGTCCATTTAATATAACCTTCATACTTAGGTAGGCTAAGTAAATGAACTAGTTAAAAATGAGTGACAGACGGCCCCCTGATGACATATCACAGTTCATTATTCAAGCTCAGTCACCTGTGCATCTCTTATCATGATATAAGTGTTTTCTCACATGTACGATAGTGTGTGACGTCACCGTGGCATTGATACGAACTCATGGACATTTCATAACAACTGAACAAAGCGAACATAGTACCAAACAATTGCAGTTCAGATTATTCCCGTTTGACGCCGTAAGGGCTGTTTTAAAGGTTTTTGAGTTACCGCTCTTATTTTGTGTTTAATTCATTTATGTAGAATTATATTATACCTATGTAGGTAAGTATATAGTACCTATATAGGTATCATAAACAGTGTTTGAGTTAATCAGTAGGTAATACAAGGGATACGTACATTTAATAATATGACTGATAGTAGAAGAGGCCAGCGCCACGTAGTCGCGCCATGCGCTCTTTCGTCAAATTCCATCTAGTCTTCTTATTGCCTGCATTTTCTGAAGTACATTTATATTTTCCGCACTTTAAATACTGCACTTGACTATGATTTTTAATCACATATTAAAACAAAAAGCTCTATATAAACACTACAAACTTTTAACTAGACTATGTTTTGTGATTGAAAATTTATGTTGTTTATTTTAAAACTTGTAGCCGTAAGAGAGCATATCGTCGTATTGACAGCATTCTATACATCAGTCGTGTTATCAAAAGGCCCCAACACGTACTTTGTCTTATCTTATCGTCTCAGTGAAAGAAACCAATATTAGATTCTAATTATTTTTTTATGTTTTAACTTATTGTATTGGTGTCCAACTCTCGATTAAATAATAAACTATAGCAGTAGATACAAGTTTCAAAATTAAAGAAGAATTCTGCAATGAATTTACAGCTTTTCTATTCTTATTAGTTTTGTACCGATTGAATAATGTCCAGTTTACGTAGACCTCTCAATATTACGGACATTCTTAGCAATAAAAGATCAACGTTAGGATGACTTTGTTTTGACAACACTACGCGTTGACTACCTAACGATAAATGTTTCAAAAGTAGTCTTTAAATCCAGAATAGATCATAAGACCTATGCCTATCTTCTTTATAGGCAGGTAAATACTTATACAATAATAAAAAAAAGAAATAAATAGATTAGAGACCCAAATAACTACAATCACCTACCTAGATAAGATGATAGGTAGCATTGTGACTGGCACATTTCACTAAATTTATTTATCAAATTGATTTATAGGACTATGACATACCTAATCCAGAACGCTGGACAATAGGATCCATATATGAGGTTTATTTTAAGGTGGACATATTTACGTGCAATATGAGTGAATTCGCAAATAATGCTTTATGGACTATCTCTTACCCTAAAAAATAAGTTTAGAATAAGTAGGTATAGTAGATATTTTTTATGTTATTTTTAGATAAAGGATATAGTTATAATAATTATTATATAGTATTTATTGTATAGTAAAGTTTTTTTTAGATATAGATAATGTTTCGTTATACTATTGCATTAGGTTTTCACCTGTAATAATAGCATACCTAAGGGAAGATGATGTAAATAAATAAATATTATTTATTTAATAAAAACCTTTTAACGTGTGAAACCATGAAATTCACAAATGCAGACTTGGAACAATCACACAGTTTTTTGTCTCTCGTAGGGATCGAACCCACAACAAACTCTTTTTCAAAAAATCGTTTGTTATACGCGCAAAGGCCTTTTATAATACAAAATTCAAGTCTATCGATCTTCATCAATGATTACCTTACGTATATACTCGTATTACATAGCCGTACTTCCGTATTCGGTAACTAACGCGTACTTTGATTAAAACAGATGAAGATAAATAGGTAGGTATGATAAAGACATGCTATATCTATAATACCTACTTTTCGTCACATTATAGCCGTAAGATACCTACCTATTTTGTTACCGCGGTAGCGCATTTAGTGGTAGTTCATACGATTGCTGGGCTACGGTCCTGGAATTAATTGAAGTGAAAACTACTTTAGGCGTGTTGAGCACTTTTGGGTCAACAAAAATACTCCTGACCTCCCGTCATCATCAAAGTCAAAGTCTTAGTAGTCTTAGTTAGCATACTTGTTTTCCTACGGCCAATTCGCTGACTATGGTAGGGCCTCGAGAAGAATTGGAAAAAAACTAGGGTCACTCTTTTTAATCGCCAGAATATAACATTTACAATTTGGTATAAGTTGGGTACAATATTAGTGGTAACGAAAAGGAACAGAAACCAATATAGGTACCATACAAAATGAAATTTAGATAAGTATTTAATTAATTAAGAAACAATATAATGGCTAAAAAAAGGAATGAATTTAGTATGGTAATGGGGGATCGTTTCTTGTAAAAATAAGATAGAAACGTGTCGAGATCACATTGCAATCTTAGTAAAATCTAAAAACGATATCTTTATTATTTAAAAATAAATTATGCCAAGATTAACCAGCCACCCCAAGTAGCACCCGTTCACAATCACCGAACGCATTCCATGAGACAAACCAAAAGAGAAGATCACAGCCAAATAACTACACACAGTGGTGTAGTCGTGTTCCTGTGCGCAAGTACCTAAAGATCTCCAGCGTTCATTTATGCGTTTTGAAAGAAACGTTTTCCTTTGCCGGGGCTACATCATCTTAAAGCTCTGATGTAAAAATGTGGGTTGGCAACACGCAACGCAACTGATACCTTTGATATTGAAAGCGGCCATAGGCTACGGAACTGCTTAACATCAGGCGGGCCGAATACTTGTTTGCCTCATTAGTAGGTAGTATAAAAAAAGTATCAATAACTTATTCCGCTAAAGCCCAATCAGGCGTTTCCTGCGTCCTTGTTTGATTCAATTACCTAATTTAAAAGAAAAATCTAAAGCCTTTAGCCACACTTTTATGACGCATGTTTCGTGTGTGATGCGTCAGATTTAGAGTTCAAAGGGTATCGAATTCATCAATATAATATACTTTCTAAGATTTACACTAATAAGTCGCGGTGTGTTTTGATGACTTCTGTAAAACGTATAAATTGGATTCGATACCATTCTGATGAATCACGACACGCACACGCCGTCCAAGAATGTGTGTTTACCGGTTGGTATTACTTTCCTATACCTACTTATAAACATCCTGTTTTTTTTTGTTAAACACCACCAACGTGCAAAACTTTTCTTAAACTTGATGGGACTATAATACAGGAAAACAAAAGCGGTCATACAATGTCAAAAAAGAATACGAAATTTAATGGTTTCTTTAGACAAATAAAATAATTGAACAGGGGTAACACTTTTGTTATAGATGTCAATGTCATTACTGTCACTTTTCATTACTGTTTACCTCAAATTGTCAATGTCACTGTCAAATACGTAGTTACTGTTTTGATTTTTGATGTAATGAAAATAATATGCGACAAATAAACCATGTCGAATCAAGAAATATTACAAGAATATTCAAACTCAATCAGACATGTAAAGAAACAATGCAGGGATGCTGGTATGAGCGAAGAAGAATTTAAAAGGATGTATTTCCAATCTTTAAGATCTTTGCAGACAACTAGACCCTTAGAAACTGGCAGACCTCGCCGCCTCGTCACCAAATATAGAATTTTTCTTATAGGAATAATTGTTGGGATGTGCGCCGTGTATAATTTTAAAACTATAATATACAGCACCGTGATGTGTAACGTACAGGAGTATATATATCCTGGATTAAAACTCCTTAGACGAATAACAATTCCTTTGATATCGTTATTTCCATCCTTAACAGGTGAGCTAATACTGGATTATTAGGAATAATTACTTGCATATAATGTTTCATCTAGATAGTTACAAATGAGGTAGTTATATACTTACACCACATGCTTTGGGAATGGTTGGTTTGTGTCAAGTAACTGATATTTTTTTAGCTGTGGTGATAGTAATAATTAAATTGCCATTGGTGACTCTTTCGATGAAGCTCATTCTCAGCTTTGGTAACAAATCAAACATCAGGCATTGACTGATTGTGTTGTCAATGGTACAGTTATCTTAGCCTATGGCACAGAATACTCAGCCTATGGTTATAATAATAGTAGTAACACTTGTTTGTTGCCAATCCAGTAAGGAGTTTTAAACTTTTCTTTTGTTTCAGAACTCTACCATGAAACATGTTTAATACAAAATCCCTTCTTTACTGTGGTGGACATGGACTGCTGGCCGTGCAGTGCTGTCACTAATGTTATGGAGATAGACGACCCTAAACCTGTTGGTGAACAGCACAATGTTCCATTTATTTATGAGGTACTGGCTACTTATCTACCCATTTAGATGGACAGACAGTACTAATCTTATTGCAATAAGTCTAGGCAAATGTCAAAATAATGAATGTTAGCCTTCTATTACAGGCAATCTAAAACAATTAAACTTAAATGATAGCCTTATTAAAGGCTATCATTTAAATGGTCAGCCATTTATAGAGGTTTTGGTTTGCTCCAAAATGTGTTTTGTCAGCAAACAAACTTGAGGTGACAGCTCACCTCAGTTTGTTAATTAACTAATGTAGTAATTTTGCATGTTTAGGAGCATAAGGTCAAAATTATTATTATCAAATTTGGGCAAGCAGTAATATTTATTTTCAGGGTGCAAAAAAAAAACAAAAGAAAAATATAAATAGAAATCTAATACCTAATCATATTTTCAGACAGAACAACATGTAATTAATATGGGAGCTCTGAAGAAAATGTACCTAAGAAACAGGGACACATTTAATAAAGAGTCACCAAAAATCTTAACAAACAATAAATATTACCAGAGCCCAGATGATTTGTTTGACCAAAGATTAGATAGTAAAGACCTGTATGTATGGTAAGTTCCTAAGTACATCCTTACTAATATTATAAATGTGAAAGTTTGTAAGAATGGATTGATGTTTGTTACTCTTTCACATAAAACTACTGAACGGATCTGGATGAAATTTGGCACAGAGATAGATTATGGTCTGGAATAACACATAGGCTACTTTTTGCAGCGATAACCGACATCCACGCGGGTGGAGCCGCGGGCAACAGCTAGTATATAATAATACTTTTACTTACTATAAATAAAATAAATATTCTAAGTATATATACTCCATACGCCAGCTTATTAGGTGATAGGCTTTTGTAAGATATATTTCCTAATAATCTATTCAATTGCCCTATGTAATGGTTTTTATCATGTCAAAATTTTTTTGTTTCAGGAAATTCAATAATATTAAAGTGGCCAACCTATTACGGCAAGTCATACCGCGGCCAAAAGTTATTCCAAAATTTGGACAAAGCATAGAAAGATTTATTATTATTGACAACAGCCAAAAACTGTTTCATGTACCTGACACAGAATGTAATCTATCATTCCTTTTAGCTTTAAGTGGATCTAGAGAAGTTAAACTATTGCCAGCTGAAGAATGTAAACAACAGTGTAAAGCGTTGACAGTTACATTAAAGGAAACATATTTATGTAAGTACTTATATTTTATTAAGCATCGCCACATATCTGATGCAGAATATCCACTTATAAAAATGTCAACACGACACAAATTGCTGACTTTGTACAATTCAATGTCCACTTAACATTTTGATGATATTGACATGTCACTTTGCCAAGTGACAACTTCGCAAAATGATATGTCAATGGTAAGCAAAGTTACGTTGAGCATTTTACGTCATGTTGACATAATAAGAAATGGACATATTGTCAGATCTATTTTCACCTACAGCATCTTATGAGAGGAATATTATCCAAGTATGTTATTTCTAGCGACTCATTTATCAGGTATTATTACCACTCAGAGGCTCATAGCTATGTTACCTAGCGGGTCGATGAATTTTAGAGGTGAAGCTACGCTAGCCAAGTCACGGCTGTGATCTCCTCCATGTCAATGCGCTGTTGGTCCTTGGTGCACCTAATTTTGTATCAGATTGCTAACCCAACTCCCAGTGGACTATGAGAACACTTGTGTTTGCGCACTCTTGTGCAATATTATTTCTGCAGCGCAATTGCTAGTCATAAATTAAATTATGTTATTGTTGAATGGTTTATTAATACAATTTAACTGTCTCGTTCGACGTGTGTAACTGCTGATCACGAGGTACCTGGTTCGATTCCCGGGTCGGACCAAAAAAATAATTATATTGGGTTTTTCTGTTAAGACAAAATAGATGCCCGGAGTTTGGAATTGGCGGTTTTTACACCATGTCTCGGAAAGCACGTAAAGCCGTTGGTCTCTCTCCTCCTCTCCTATTTTATTGCCATCCTACTATAAGAGTGAGGGAATAAAGAGTGTACTTGTATTTGCGCACAGAGGACTAGTTTCCGTAGACCGAAATTCGGTTAGGAGAACATTATTATTATGTAAGGTAGGTTAATAACTACTGATCCAGTCCAGTTGACGACAATATCAATACACCGTCTTTATAAGGGGTGTAGTCTCAGCGAGAAAGAATAACCATTACAATTGCCTATTTTAAAATATTGCACTTTATTGTATTGATACAATACTTTTCTTTGTTTCAGTATGGTATAATTGGTGGTACTGGAGGCCAGCAGTTCAACCTTCTATAGGAAACGAAACCTTTATTGCCCATGTTGGCTCATATTGCTGACTTGTACTATGATAATAACAAACGCTTGTTGGCAAATGTGTGCATTTTATTTGTGACCCATACTAGTACCCATACTCATCACGAATCTTGAGTTCATACAAAAATCCCAAATTACTCCGATATAGATACCCAAAATCATGGAAAGATTAGGGAAAAACGTTTCTTTGGGATTTTTGGTATTTGGGTAAAAAAATTGGCAGAATGAAGTCCATAGTTTAAGTAAAATAAAATTATGTTCGTTATTAATCGCTTTTATTTCCATAGATATAATCCCATTCATATATTGTAAAGCTTCGACGTCCACACTTTATCGTAACACTTATAAGTTATAAATAAAACAGTAATATGGAATGTACAAAACACCATTTAATTAACAATACATTTTATAAAATTAACTAATCTTTTTGACTTTTATTCTAACTTTTTTTTCAGTTTATCTTTAAAGAACACTGGTAGTAATGACACTAATGCGAAGAGACTAAGCACTGTGATTGAGGTCCATGACCATGCGTCATTGGTTGATGTTAATGAATGTAACGTTTGTCCTGCTTTTATGGCTACAAATGATGGTGGTGCTACACCTGGAAAAGAAACATAACCATTAAACAACACATGCAGTCAAATAAAAAGTTATGTATGGTTAAGTTGGTCAACCTGCGAGTGTTGTAGGATTTTCGACAGGGATAAAACTGTGATCCATTATTGTAATAGTGGTCACAAAATAAAAAGTCCGTTTTGACATTTCTCGTTGACATTTAGTCTTGTTGAGTTATCTATAAATGAATTAAAGCAGTGTTAGCTGTCATTATAATTCAGGTTCAGTCTATGGGTCTAATATGTTGTTTATTAACTTGTATTTTCCCCTTTTTTACTAGGCGGCAGCATTATTGAAGGATAATAATTTTAGACGGTAAACAAATATCACTTTATCGGGCATAAACCTCAGAAACTCAACACCAGTCCGAAAGTTGTAGCCTAATACAACAATGTAAAGAAACAATATCAAACACATTATAGCACTTACCAATAAAAGTTCCTAATGCAAATGGCACTAATGGTACACCTATTACAGGTGCTGACACATTTATAAACCAGTTTGGTAAAAAGGGTGTCACCCTCAAAAATATCATGTAGTTAAGCAAATTATCACTGTGCTTTTGTACTGCTATTGCCCACTGTGCAGCTTTCTCTGGAAAAAACTTCTTCACCAATTTCTTTCCAAGAAGATTTGATAGGAAGAAACATAGACTTGCACCAATCGCTGAACAGCAACAAACAAGGAGTAATGCTAAATAAAATGGAAATAAAAACCCTGAAAGAATACTTAGAAACATAGATCCAGGTATTGCAAATGATTGCAAACTGTAATGTTTGTTAAGAAAATTTCAAGTTAATTTAATCATAGGTAATGATGTCTAGAGAGATAAATATAATATAAATGCAAATGAGAAGACTTTATACCCAAATTATAATATAAGCGTATTGTTTGAAAAAATAATTTATCTACATAGTATAAAATAAAATGTAAAAACAAACTTGCAGGCATGTTTGTAGTTATAAAAGATTATAGCTATTTGATGATTTAAAAAATCTATGCTTGTCATCAAACTAGGTAAATTAGCCGTCATCATCTTTCTGACTTACCCATTACATTCACCATTTATCACTTTCATAAGTGTTCCTTTGTAACGTAAATAGGTTTAAGTAATTAAAAAGGATACAAAATGTAAACTAGGAAGACTCCAAATAAAACTTCATAAAAATACTTGTCCTTATAGCGGTCTAAGACTAAGCCTAATTGCTTTGCATCTTCCAAGTCCCACGGTAAATGGATATGTTGTGCCTCATCTCTGAAAACAGATAATAAAGCGTTTAATGTACCATCAACAAAGTTGGCACTTAACTACTCATATTTATTAAACACCATACTAAAATGGTAAAACAATTCAAGCTATGGGTAAATGAAGTGACACAATGAACTGACACAGTATTCTGTTTTTATATTACCTAGGCAACAAAAAAGCATATCAACTGCCTGAAAGAGATCTTCCTTACTTTGCCATAGGCTACAGTAATTGCTTAGAATTACTGTACAACACCCTCGGGATGGAAGGGGGTGGTGACATTTGTATTCTTAATCCGTCACCACACGGACGGAGTAAGTCTAGCAGACAATATCCACCGCAAGAGAGGGAAAACTCGAAACAAAACCCTATACCGACCCGTATGGCCAGCGTGGTAGTGGCGTATAGTAGGCTATATCCCGCCAAATGTTTGGAGGATACCCAGCAGTGGGACGTTTATGGGTTGAGATGATAAGTAAGGAAGAATCTCTCTCTGTATAGTGAGGACACCGCCACAATCTTCCTTTCTTAAAGACATGGTTTCAAGAACCTGAGCAACAAGCTCATTCCATAAACTTAATTGTATGTTGTGGAGAATATTTTGTTGTTAAGGTCAAAATTGCTTGGCTAAAGTGAGCTATTCATGTGGTACATATAAATAAACCTACATTGACTTCCTTATCTAATTAGGGTCCATATACTGTAGAATAAAGCCAGTGGGCAATAGGTTACTGTTATCTAATTACAGACTAATCCTCTTATTAAATATTGCCATAGATAACTAAACAAATATAAATTTAGATAATGATCTTAGAATAAACTCTAGTTTATTCTAACTGTTGGCCCAGACATGTTTTCAATTTTAAATTCTAATTTAAAATTGAAAACATGTCTGGGCCAACAGTTATTATAATATAAAAAAAAGATTATACCAATAATACTATAATAAGCATGACACAAAAACTGTTGCTGTCAACAGTAGCTAAAAAGCTTTATTCAATCTATATCTTTCTGAACTATTTGTTTTAAGTTCACAGGAAAACAAGGAAATAAAACTGGCTCAGTATGAAGATAGCTTATCTTTCTTTATAATATCATTGGGTTATATGTACATATAAGCCACCTTCTAGGGTCCATTACATCCATATAGAAATTCATTACAAACCCTTATTTTAATTTTAAACATTAACAACCTTAATGCTGGGAAATAAACTTATCATCTTACAAATTTCAAATTAAGATCAAAAATTAATTGCTAATCGAACATCATGATACAGCTCCTGGTTTGTCTGTCTAGGCTGGCTGGACTAAAACACACACACAATAACCTAATTGTGTAGGTAGGTAAGTGTGGCAACTTCCTAATTCACTAACCAAAAAGCAGCTTAGTCATTGAACACCACAGTGGGTTATAGTGGTCAATTATTGAAATTGACTATTATATTTGCCAGGATTGGACCTTGATAGCGGCAATTTAAAAGTTAAATGAGAATAAAGATGCTATCAGCTTTAAATGTATGCAAACCAGAATATTACTGCCCCTTTTCAACTGAATTTGGAATCATTTTACAAAAGGATCAAAATAGAAACATCTAATTTATTTAATAGCCTATTATTGAGGCACCTAGTTATTTTTTTTTATACAATACTTACTTCTCTAAATCTGGAAATTGTCTGTACAGCAATCCCAATGCAAACAATGATGAAATAAATATTATAGCAACTATAATTATTGCCTTAGATGCAGATAAATCTTGTGCACTAGATGACACATCTATTGTTGCACCTGAAATAAAGAAACATTTAATAAATTATTCTCAATTAAATATTATTATTACGTCATAGTAATTGTTTTTGACAATGAGACTCATTATTCACATTTTATTCTAGCTACACTAAAAAATGTATAAAAAAATAACAAAGAAACATAATGGCACATGTACTTGAGGGCGGAGGAAACCATCCAACATTGCAAGTCCTTATATTTCTTATTCTTGGTCTAATAATGGTTTGACGAGGAATATGGACCGTGGAGGAAATGGAAGGATCTTGAAATGGAAATTAGAATGATGTTGAAAATCAGTGGAGTTATTTGATATATGACACGAATTTCATTTACCAATATTACCTTGGATATTCCGTACGTGAGAATTTCTTCTGGAATTATTAGCGCTCATATTTGTGAGCTTTACGATACCTACAAAATTATTAACACTATTACTTGTTTTTAACAAATTCACAACTGTCTTTGTAGTTTATAATATACAATATCACTCACTTTACAAAACACTACCAATAAATAAATATTAATCCAAATTTTGTGTACGACAGACTTGAAAGACAATATTCGAATTTCGAATTTAGGACAGCATGGTTCATATCACGCGATTAAGGAGTTGAAAAAATTAGGCTGGTTTTGTCTTTGTCTAATATGGGTGTTTTTGGCATATAGAAAGAGCGCAAAATAATACTCATGCTAAGTTTGTCACTATAACCAAGTACGAAACATGACTTTACTAAATAATGACAATGACAAACTATTGATCGATTCAATGACAACGTTGACGTTCCGTTTTACGCGTCGGCATAGTTCACGGTAAAGATTTATTAGGTCGCCAGGTGCGATAGAAAAAATAGAACTAATTTGTGTGGCGGAGTGCCTCGTTCGAACATTCAATTTAATCTTGTCGCGCTCACAATCACGTCGTCGTTTGTATGTAAGTAAAATTGATCTTTACAGGCCCCTGGCTTTAATCATATATCAAAGGTCACACAACACATACCAGGTCACAAAACATATACCAGGGACATGAACTAAATGCCAGTGAAAAGTGTGAAAACTGGATAAGATAGCATACCATACACAGAGACAGACAACTAGAAGCGGCTTAGTTTCATACTATGTACGGATTATTTTTATAATGGAAGGGCTCGTAGTTAGCGAATTGATAGATCTGCTGCCGCTGTCGGTCTATAGCTGGGTGACATTTACCAATAACACAGCAAAACCTCTGCGTGCCAGTGCCTCGTATAGCCATTGGCCGTGCGCCTGATCTCTCTCCAGTGGTGTCGCTGTCCCATCGGGCTATGAGAGTGAAAGAATATAGGGTCACCTGTGTTTGCGCACACACTTATGCCCTATAATATGTCCTGCGCAGTTGGCTAATCTTCGTTGAAATTTGCCGACGTGACCATAAACGGTCTTCACGACTATTACTACGAGGACTACGAGACATTATACCGCCATGCACCGCAGTTTAAAATAAAATTATCTTTTCCTTTTAATCACCAAAAATAAGCAGAGAATCAACATGGCAACTACTAAATATAATATCTCTAAATCTAAATTGTTTTTATAGAAACCCTTGTATTTAATATCCTGTATTTGTCTTTTTTGGGAGGTTGTTAAGCGTTTTTCTAATTGGGTAAGCAGGTAATGGGTATAGGCATTGCCTATGCCCATGCCCATGGCATTGTTCCGAAACGTTAGTTAAATTAATTAATCCAATTAATTTATATAACAAAGTATTTATTACATAAATTCACCGCTATTATACTATTTCTCACGTACCCACATATTTATTATCGTTATTATTCACGCCATCTTGATGCTGTTGTCGATTTTGTATAAATTATTATTAAAATAAAATTATACTCATTTTATTTTGATAATAATTTATAAATACAATATATTTTGATATTAAGTTTAGATGTGACTGTAAAACATGGCCAATGATTTATTACACTTATGACGTATGAGAAGCTGCGCATGCGTGCCGTTAGGTAGGTACATTTGAATCGTTATTTTATGTTGAACAATCAAACAAAAAATTAAGGAGCATAAAACGATGTAACAAAGCCTTCATGTGGTTCACAATCAATATAAAACCACCTCAAAACAAGGTTAGTATACGATACATCATACATCATCTGCCTTCCAAGGACCTTATATTAGTAGGTACTAGTGGACCGAGCAGACTTCGTCCTACCGGAAAGCAGCGCCACCTATCGGGTCCAATTGTGAATGTAAACCATCCGGGACCCTACCCGAACAAACACACAAAATTTCATTAAAATCAGTCCAGCCGTCTAGGAGGAGTTCGGTGACACACACACGCACACAAGAAATATTATATATATAAAGTAATATATATATAAAGATTGGGTATAAGTTCTTTGCTACCTTTTTAATTAAATATTTATTTATTGTTGTGTGCTTACAAGTTTCGATAATAATATCTGTTCACTACATTTTTAAAGTTGATTTTAGTGACGATTAAGGAAGAAAAGTGACAATTTATATATTTTCATATTTAATTATATTGCTGCTTCTAATTGGAGGTTTTAACTAATTATATATACCTATATATGTACCTGGTTATGAAGAAAAGCAGTGTTGTTTTTTTATTTATTAAAAAAAAGATCTGCTGATGCACTAATATTAAATATCATTATACTTAATTAATAATGTAAACCACAACTTACTTTTCAGTTACCTACTATTTAAGATGTCTTTATTTTTTTTGTTGTACCATCAGACTTCAGGAGTGGTGAGGTAACCTCGCCATTGACCGCGCCGAGTGCAGTGGATTCGATTCCCACGCAGGATAAATATTTGTGCGGCTGCGGCCCACGTAATGAATATAACTAATAGTTACAAGTTACGATTACGAGTCTGAGTGTAATAGGCGTAGGTAGGTACTGTCTGTCCGTCGATTGTACGTAGGTATACATAATTAAAGATTTCCGCGACACAGGTTTGTTATCAGGTGGGGTAACCATCATTAAAAATAAAGAAGAAACTTCTCACACGGGTTAATGATAATTTAAATCAATTAAACCGTTTACAAGTCATAGTGTTAAAAAGAAACGCACATATCATACTTTCATATCTACAGGTACTTACCTAACCAATATTAACACTCCTTTTTTGGGCCAGTCGAGTAAGAAAGGAAGTGAAATGAAAGAAATGTTTTTTTGATCCGCATCCGATTGTAGTACCTATATTTTCTATTGGCGTGTGCGTACGCGCCTGTTGCGTAGGAGGAGGGATAGGGGACTGTAAACTGTTCGACAGTTGAATTTGTTGCCGGCCTGCCGCGTCTCCCGCGCATCTCAGCCGCTCAGGCGCACAGACCGAGGTACGACCGCGACCGAACGAACGCGCGTCGTGTGCGCCCATTTTTGTTATCTAAATTATCAAAAACATCAAGTGTATCTGTGTCTTTACAAAATTATTGTGTTCATGGATATAACGAAGAAGTATATACATATATTTGTAATAAAATATACGATAGTGATACTGGTGAAAGTGAGCTTTCTAGAGGATATAAGTAGGCACCTAATTATTACGGACTGAGATGCGGTCCTTCGTGAATACTCAGCAGCATACATGAGTGTAAGCAAGGAGGTAATGGAATTTGAATATTCATAATATCAGTTAATTATTGTAAAGATGTGTGTATTTATAAAATTTAAGTAGGTAGGTACCTACTATGTAGATAGCTACTACCTAGGTACTATTATAATAACTCTATTCAGGTTGATGTAATGCATGCATGCAATATAGGTTTACCTAGGTACTAAATAAAAAAAATATGATTAAGGACTTTTATAAATAGAAACCTCTTTTACTTCAACTTCAGCTATCATTTGTTTAATGTTAACTTGTTCTACAAAACTATTAAATATATGCTTTATGCAACCTATGTTTAAAGAAAAAAAAGTAATACGTACCTATGTATTTTTAAATAAATAAAAATAATAAACAACAAATACCTATAAACTTTCTAATTGAAATATTCTGACATTTCTGACTGTACCTAGTCAAATGAGAAAAGTGAGAGAGGTGATGAGTTAATAATATAGAATGGACCTCTCCCCAATTTTGGTAAATAAATATCGGAAGGTACTTATAGATTATTTTTATTTAACTGGGCATAATGGGAAAATCTCAGTGCTGCCTGTACCATAAGGGCACATAGGGCACCGGCAAAGACCTGGCACTCATCGAGGCATTCAGGCTGCCTGCAATCATCACCGGTTCGTCGGTCGAGCAAACTGTTGACCTCTTTCATAGGTAGCCACATTTAGCTTGGTAGGTATAACTAGGTATTCCTTCAATGGATGGGATGGGATTTGGATGAGACTCCTCTATCCACCAATATCCAACTAAATGTCGTCTGTGGCTCTGTCCGCATCTATGACGGTTTTCGCGATTTCGTATTCGTCCTCAGGATACTATTTATCTCGTTGCCAGATTTCAGTGAGATCTGTTCAGCCTGTTAGGGCCTACGCAGACCGGGACGGCATGGCAAGGGATTTTAATTTTTACTAATGGACATTCAACCGTACTGTTGCAGAAATACGACATAAATTGCTATGCTTGCTTGCTTAGTCGTAAATGAGCAACGGCAGTCAAAAGATAGACAGAGATAATATATTTTACTAGGTATTATATATATTTTACTAAATCCCAGCCGCTCAGATCTCTGTAATAGTCAACTAGTTTCTATGTTATATTCTGATAATAATGTATTTCAGGTGATGCCAGGAGACATATCCAAGTTGTATCTGCTGTTTGCTGCACTAGCACTGGGGTCTGCGGCAGGTCACGGCGAGTGTGAGCGCGGGGTAAGCTGGTGGGACAGGCACCGCGGGAACTGCGTCGCCTGCACCCGCTGCGACCCTGCCCAGAGCCTCGTTGTCAGATACCCTTGTGAAATACACAGGGATACCATCTGCCAGCCCCTAGTCGAAGCCCAAATACCACTATTCAACACACCTTCACCACGGGTGCATAAAAAAGACAATGATTCAAGTGGAATGCCTAGTGAGTACGAGTGGTACGAGTATGAGGACTACGATAGTGAAGTGTTAGGTAGTGACGGTGGAGTGACATGGGACCTTCAAACGACCAGCCTGTGCCTGGCCGCGAGTGGCTGTATCGTGTTTTTCGTCGTGGTGCTCATTATGTCTCTGTACCATGCTAGACAGTGGAAAGTTATAAAACGAGCACTTAGATCAGGTTAGTATGCTACTACTTTATTTTCTTCCACATGCTATAATATAGTCTCTTGGGAAGACCTCGCCAGGGATATCATTCCACAACCATTTCGTATGAGGGAAAATTCCCCTGACACCGTACGCTACAAGACGATGAGGTTTAAAGATGTGAGGATGGACCCCCTGTCGGTGGAGGTGCGTTGATAAAATGAGGCCAAGAGAAACAATTTTTCAGAGCTTAGTCTCCTTTTGTCAAGAATTTGTCGCCTATTTTTTCAGATAATTAGTACCTAAGTACCTGTGTTTATAATAACAATAAAGTTTATCTTTCTGTATTTTTAAGCCTTTTTTGTATGCACCACTAGACCAAGGATAATTTTACTAAACTTATTGCACAGATTACCAATGAGACAGGTGGTTAACTGTGTGACTGTGTTAATTCAGTTCCGAGTACACATTTGACTAAAATCGACATAATATTTTATAAACTAAACTTAGTATATAACACTCGAGCGAGTCGCTTAGGCACCCATAACACACAACTTTGAGCCTCTGACCATGAAAGTAAAACTTTCATATTGTAAACAATTTTAGAATTTAATAGAATTATTTTTCATTGAACCTGGTTTTCCTTATAAAACGTAGGCATTGGATAGAAATAGAATCTGAGAACGTTCGTAGTTTACATTACCTACTGAAAAAGCTAATATTGCTTCTATAAATTCTAATTGTAGATATATCTACCTACTGCGTAAGTACTCGTCATCATATTAATAAACCTGAACGTTTCGTGAAACAGGTAAACTGATATTGAACAGGTAGGTAGATAAGAAATATGTATTTTGTAAGTCTATGACAAGCTTTACTTTTATTCATTTCGTAGAACATGTTTATAATTAGCGAAGAAATGACCGCATTACCGTGCTAGCGAGCTGCTAGACAGCCAGACAGGACAGTTCACAAAGTTCCTATTATACAAACCTACTTACAGCTATATTTGTTACTAGTTGTTGCCCGCGGCTCCGCCCACGTGGATATCGGTAATCGCTGTAAAAAGCCTATGTGTAATTCCAGACCATAATCTATCTCTGTGCCAAATTTCATCCAGATCCGTTCAGTAGATTTACGTGAAAGAGTAGCAAACATTGACTGCCTCGGTGGTCCAGTGGTCGCAGTATGTGACTGCTGTGCACGAGGTTGTGGGTTCGATTCCCACACAGGACAAAACTTTGTGTGACCCACAAAGAATTGTTCTGAGTCTGGGTGTAATTTGTGTCCGTTAATTGTATGTTTGTAAAGTCCCCCGCGACACAGAGCTTGTTCTCTAGTGCGGGAGTTGTCTTTTTTAAAAAAGAAAAAAGAAAAAAGAAAAAGAAAAGAAACATCCATCCATCTATCCATACTTATAAACTTTCACGTTTATAATATTAGTAGGACTAGTTTCTGACCGCGGCTTCACCTACGTAAATGTTATTTTTTTAAATCTATTAATCGTCTAGCCCTATGCTATTCTGATTTAGGTTTCAATTTTGTTTTTTTTTCCTTAACCAAAACATTGTAATGTTTTAGGGCTGTACCACATTGTTTTTAGAGTACCTATTTATTTTGTTTTTTTTATAGTACCTACTTGGGTGGCAAACAAGCATACGATGTTATGCAGTTACCGTATAGCCTATGGACGCTTTCAATACATTTCATTTTTTACATCAGAGCTTTAAGATGGGAATATCTCTGGGATTAATATAAAATTTAAAATTCCTAGTTTTATGGTTGTCACTGATCGAATTTCAAATAAATATCGAAAATTAACCGCTATTAAAACGTCATGGTATGGTACGCTCCTAGTAGGTAGGTACCTACCTAATCTAATCAATTAACTTTTTCACATAATAGGTAGTCTCTGATTACGTAAAAGCATTTTAGTAACCGTAATATAAATCAAAACTCTAATAAATCTCAATGCTTATAGTCGTGGGCGCAGACCCAGTTCTATGGTGGCGCACGCGCACGGCGGCGCACCGAACCTATGTAAACATTGCAGAGTTTGTTTGAACATGTGCGCTACTAATTTTGACCTGCGCGTAGCGGACCGCGCACGAGCAACAATAGCTAACGGTTTTCCCTGCATTTGACTAGTCCAAAATTAGAACTGTAATAATAATTTTGTTGGGTACTTCGTTCGGTACTTCTAAGGTGCTGTCCAAATCTTACGCTGAGCTTTGGCTATACAAAGTAGTTAAATACAGCGACTCAGCATATTTTAAGTGTAGATTGCCTTTGATGCCTGACGCGTTAAATCTTTTAAATATATCATTATCTCAAAAGAAAGTCGTCCATTGCTGAACAAAAGATTCCCCACAGGAAAATAAAAATCAATCTAAATCAAAAAAATATAAAAATTACCTTTTATAATAATATAGTTTTTATTCATTGTTATTTTAGAACAGAACCTTTTTCTGTGTGCAGCCTGTGCAAAATATTTACTGTACATTTCTGGATCCTTAGACCCTACCCCTAAGAATCTCTACAGTAGGTATTCAGCCACATCGATTGGCCGCTACCTTAACCGTCGTATACCTTAATTATAAACTTACATAAAATTTGTATTTACAGATGTACAAGATTTGACAGCGAAACTAAAGCTGATGGAAGCGGGTGGAGAAGCGACAACGGAGCCGATTGTACCCGTAGACCACCACATCTATTGCAATATTCACGTCAGCAAAAAAACATTACTTGGTAAGAAACTTTCATAATTTTGATACTAGATGTTGCGATTATCGTGATAAAATAGATTCTCCAGGATACTATCAATATCTTTGCCAAATTTTATTAAGATCCGTCCAGCTGTTTAGTCCTGAAAAAGTACTTTCGCATTTTTAAAACTAAGTAGAGATTTTAATCCCGCATGTAAACGTTCTTATTTGAGCTACAGCCTACAAATCAGCTGCATGAATATGCACAAAAAACAAAAGCATTGGTTTCCAAAAAAGAATGTTTACGCGCCCATAACTCTCAGTCGAGAGAGTGATATTCGAGTGTCCTGGCAGATGGTATCCTGGAGAAGGAAATATCCTTAGGACACCAATTATCTCCTTGCCAAGTTTTAGATGCGCTCTGTCGTTTGGTCCTGAAAAAGTAACAGAGTTAAGTGCTTTCGCATTTTTAAAACTAAGTTGTAAGTAGTAAACCCACATGTTTAACAATCTAATTTAAGCTACAGCTTACAAATGAGCTGCGTGAATATGCACAAAGAACAAAAGCATACCCAAAAAGGAATGTTTATGTAGCCATAACTCTCATTAACGGTCAGGTCGAGTAAGATCTTCGGGTGTCTGGCACTCTGGCGCCGTTCCAGTCCCGTCTAGAGATGGGTTACTTAGTAAAATTCTTTGCGTCAACTCAGTAACTCAGCAGGTGCCCCGCACTGTGCCGCGCCGGCGCTTTAAGATAACTTAAAACTGCGTTATGGCGCAGCAAAGTGAGAAACCGAATGAGCTGCAAAGCGCGCGCCACTGTGTCAGTCAGTTTCAGTTGACTAATTCTCAACGCAATCACTGAGCTATCATTAAATTGGCCAAAGTGTGTTATGCGCCAACACATTTGCAAATTATCTGAGTGAGCGCAATTGTGCGGTGTAGCGCAGTTTTAGCCATCTTTAGTCCAGTTTAAAATACGGTGTTGTGTGGGTGGGGGCTGCGCTTGCGTCTGGTTCGTGCTGACGCGCATATTTTATTTATTTTCAATCGAATCGTCCTTGAGGTCAAATTTGACGTACATATACCGTGATTGGTATTCGCAGCTGGCACAGAAATAAACGCTTTTGATTTATACTCGCCAGATATTCAGGAATAAAAATGGCTTCTTTATAATTTGCAGAATATAATAAATATTCAGATATTAGGTACGCAACTTATCAGAAAAAATATTTTCGACTTTGAATTGAATTTCGAACAATGTCAACCGTTACGCTACTCGTAAGTATTTTTTTAAAGTAGGTATGTACGATGGGGTTGACACAGTAAGATTAAAACAAGCTCGCCTTTGTAGATGCATTTTATTTTTATCTTTTTTGTATTGTTTTCTTGCGTGTAAGTGATACAACAGAGAATTAAAAATAATATACCTAACGCATAGATCTGCGTCTTATAACATACTTAGGTAGATCTGATGGCCTAAGTTGTTCTTATTTCTTGTTTAATAGTCTGTATTTGTCGCATGGAGGTCACGGAATACCATCACGCACATGAGCTCGATGTCGATCAAATTTTAATGTCTGTGTCGATACATTTATTTATTCTTTACTCGATGCTTGTGACAACGGTAATGGTGTTGCAAGCTTACAAACGATGTACGCTTTCCAAATTGCGATGTGATTCATTCTAAGCATAAAATATATGTTTAATCCGTGTTGTAATCGTAGCGAAAGAAAAACTAATTTATGTCCTTCAATTTTCTATATTTTGGGTTTGTTTGATTTAATTTTGTTTTGTTGGCTGTTGGGTGCATGTCACTACATATTATTAAGTAGGTACGTTGTTAATATATAAATCATTTTGACCGTACCTACACTATCTGCCAACTGTTAATAATTCAAATGCTTCTTTTCCAACGTAGGTATCCTCCTAACTCCTACCTACCTCGATACTGTTCGAGTTCCTAATTGCTGAAAATATCATAATTAATAGCAAATTTAGCAATCATAAACATTATAGAGCTCTAATGCTGGCACATTATAAACATCAAAAGAAACATAATGAGAAACTAAATTAACCTAAATCTAATCGAGGTTTTGTGCTCCTTGACTTCAATATCAAACAAATTCCAGAAATAAATTTTCAAAACATTTACCTACGTAAAGCTATGAGTTGAAGAAACATTTCTGCCGCCTCCGCCTGCGTCATTCATTAATTCAAACATAGAAAGTGTTTAGCTAGGCTAGGACAATATAAGCTACCTTTATACGCCGTTTAGTTTTGTGGCCATATTATTACGCGTACTATGCTCATAGATTTCAACTATGAATGCGATTGATAATACTGAGCGTAGGATACAGAAAGAGGCAAAAAACTAGCTATTAGTCGAATGTTAACAATTTAGAAAGCCAGTCCCATTTCTCGGCAACAATTAGTGCGACATCTGCCTCTTTCTTACTATAACATCATTGGGCTAGGATAGCACTATTCGCTTCTCTAGCCAGGTATATATTCGACCCAATCTGGCAGTAAGTATTGCACGTGCGTTCATTAGGGGGTTATTTGTAATGCAAGCTTGTCGCCGAGCCGACCGCCGCTACTTCCGCCCCAGGGCTTCACTCACGCCGCCGCCGGGAAGGCCTACACTTCCTGCTTATACCGATTTTTGACAACAATAAAATAGCCCTTCGATAGATCATAATTTATTAGGGTATTGAACTGTTAATGTTTTTAGTTCGAATCATAAACCGTTAATTTAGTTGCACCTGCAGTCTTCAGAACAGAGAAAATAAAATAGGTACCTACTTACTTTCTCTGATAGATACATACATGTACTAGTATACCATATAATATCCTTATAAAGATTTATCTATTTTTTATGTCTACTTACTTCACAGACTTATTTTCCATATTTTATCAATGGCAACCCAAAAAAGCTAGGTAATAAAGATCATCAAGACATCTTACGAGTTTCTAATTAAATTCTGAAATCAATTGCTTTAAGCATAAGGACATCATGGTTAGGCGCGGCGTACTAAGAGGCCCCAGAAAAGTTATAGGTTTTTATACTGAGTAACTATAAACCTACCTACCTATATTTATTTCATAAGATTTTTAGGTACAAGTAGGTATAGTTATTAAAATAAAAGCAATTGAACCTATACTACTTACAAACAATGACATACCATATATAAATAAAATATAAAATTAAATTTAAATCTACAATCTACTTAGGAGGTAAACCAATAAAGATAGTAAATTTATTGATTCGATCCATTGAAAACTTTGCAAAGTTTACAAAGCTATGCAAAGTTTTTCTTTAAATTCGCAGACGAAATTAACACTATTTGGCGAGACTAAATTACCATGTCTACCGCACGATCGCTTACCGCGCCTGGTAAAAACCAGACAGAATGATAGACAGACAGTCTATCTAATTAAATTCCTTTTAAGTTTGTTACTTGTGTTCTCACGCACCAGCTTTTATTATTTAAGTCTTAACAGAGACTAAATAGGTGCGAACTCAAGACTTCCTCTCGAACTTTTACGCGTTAATAAGAAATAAATAAAAATCTAACACTCTAAACCTATAAGTTTTTTTTTATCCTATGTATAATAGGGATCGCCTCACCCAAATTTTTTTATACAAAGCTCCTACCTAAGTACCTACTACTTACCATGACCCTTAAAAATAGAACCCTATTGTTTGTTTTTTAGATATTAAAAACAAGTATCACATCAGATTGTAACATCAAAATATATTTATTCCGTATCACTACTTTTCACATTTAAGAATGTTTCAATAAAATGTTTAATGAACGAACTGCTAACAAACAATAAATATATAGGACGGCGACGAGTGAGGTCGAACAGCCGCTGCCGTAGATAAGTTCTAAGCTCAACCTTGTGCATTGAACTCGATTAGTTAATATTCAGTAAGGTGCGCGCGTCGTGGGATAAAGGATCAGCCGTGTCCCTTCGATGTATCGCGCCGTTCGATTTCGGTGGAATCTATGTTTTCATTTTAAATACGTTACGAATATTGTCTGTGGTTACAAGCGACTAACGATAGTAATTTTTTTTTTCTCCTACTCCAACAAGCTGACACTGGGACTGCAAATATACAATTCACAAACTACACCTGGGCTTATAAGAGACATTATGGATTACACAAAGTGTTGTCCCATATGGGAATCGAATCCACAGTACTCAGCCACTCGGCGCTGCGTTAAAGACGAGGTAACCACTAGACCGAACGTAGATACTGAGATTTCTCTTGTTTCTAAGCCAGTTGAGTAAAAATAGCTTGTTGTATAATTAATTATATCCTCGACTCCAATGCAAAAGCATAAGTAGGTACCAACTGCATCGTTCGTGTTTTTGTTCGTGTTGCTCAGTTGTAATTTGAATAATATGTTTACCTAGTTATTCTTAGAGCTTATTATATTGTTACAATATGCTAACCTATATAATTCATCTATCAAATTACTATTTGCCTTACCCACGTTGTGTATTTTAGTGTACAACAACCACGACAACTTTCAAAAAACATTGTATACCGTTCATGCCTATATTATATACCTATCGAGTACTATAATGAGAATATTAGATACCTATGCTATATCACTTATCAGGTACGTACTTAGGTAAAATGGAAACGAGCCCTCGGCCCTCATGCTATAAAAGCTAGTCTGATCACGTTAAGTATAAAGAATCGTGATCACGTTTAAATAATTAATGCTGCTTTATTATTTAGGTTTTTATTTAAGTTAACACTATAAGACTAGTACTACATACCTACTAATAGATCTCAACCTTACAAAAAATTAGAAATACGGAACTCTACAATCAACAGGTCTAGTAGGAATACCTAATAAAAAGCCGTTATTTAACTGACTATATAATAATATAGTCAGTTAAATAACGGCTTTTTTAAAAATGCGCACATAGTGTTGCTACTTTGAAAACATCATATTCCAATGGCGTTCCTCAATGTTATTATAAAAATCTAGGTTCCGTTTCTTAATTGACCTGTTTAATAAACCTCATTATTACTGACATAATAGATAACTTTTGTTTAATAAAGAGTAAGTAGATTATTAAGTTTTTTTGCAAACAAATAACTAAAAACGAAATAAATACATATACATACTAGAACATGGCATACAAAAGCGCTTGTGCAACAGTGCAACTCTAATTAAATCGTTTCCTTGTTTAGAAAGGTCTTAATTAAGACTAGTGTTTCTGTTTAAATGTCGACAACTGAACTGCATAGGTATCAACACTAATTGTAAAATAGATTGTAACTAACTAAGTACTTACTTTCAATATTTTTTATACCTCAACATTGTTTATTCAGATGTTTTTAAATGAGTAAAACATATAATAATATGTACAAATACCTACTTAGATAAATATCATTTTTATTTAATTGTAGGTAAGTAAGTACTAAACTATCCCCGTGACAAACTTATTAGTTAGGGCTTTCGTGCAGTATTTGGAGCACCATTTAAATTTTACTTTGACTTGTTTGAAACCAAAGATATTTGGGTGCCTACTTTGGCACCTATAAACGCAAGTGCGTTCTTGTAAAATGTTGTAACGCAAGTGCGTTCTTGTAAAATGTTGTATTTGAAATGATATCCTTGTTGTGTGAACCTGTGAGTGACCGTCGTCATTCAGTATATCTACCAACATTGCGTGGGGTACAATAAACATAATTTAATTAAAATTCTGGTTATGAGCTTATTTCTCATTTAGTTAAACAAAGTCATTGATGTTAATGCCGTGTTTTTTTTTATATCTCGGTGACAAATATTGGAGGTTCTTTCCTATTCGGCTTGCTCACTTGTATACCTAGTGTCCAAGCTCTTTTAATGTAGTTAAGTAGGTAGGTACACCTACTTTTGATATATTTTATTCAGAGAACTTATGTGACATTCACACGCTTGCCGCATTTGTTGTGCAGTTTGGCGTCAGACTGGCTGAGTCTCATTACATGCAATAGACACACAACACTGAATCTGAATAGCGCATTGTGTAATCAACCCTTTATGGAATAATCGCCTGGCTACAGCACTACGATTACGAGGTACATCTACACAGTACACCATGTATAAAATAAGATACCTATAGTTAGAGCTACATATTATGATATCAAGATTTTGTGTGGATTGTTTTTAAATGTTACATATAAGTTTGTAGATCTTTTAGAGAATACAATCATAAAAATAAATAATTATAAACGGATGTAGAGGTAAAACATGCGTCACGGCACGCACGGCCCCATTTCACTCAGCGCCAGGAAATGGCCCAAAAGCTTCCTTTCACACGATGTTTGCGCAGTCAATAAATAGATTCTATCAGATTCCATACACTATCTGTTTTATACATCTATCATAAATATAGTGTAACAGATAAGTAGGTACTGAGAAGCTCCAGTAGTCCAGTGAAATATACTAGTCGGATAATATGTAGAAGTATAAAATGGATTGCGTAAGACACCAGACATCTTTATCTTTGTTGTTGGTAAATTTAAAACTAACAGGTATACCTACCTAGTTACCTGCCTATAGCTCGATCCTAATAATTAAATAACTATCTCTGAGATGCTAGTTGTATTTTCTAAACTAATTTTTAATAATAAATTAATAGCGTTTGGCAGTCTCATCTGTTACTAAGCTGTGATTACAATGTTCATTAGTACATACTAAAGATAGTGCTCATTATGTGCCGACATCAAACATTAACATACCTAAAAATGAATTCTTTCAAAAAGAAAATATACAATGGCTTAATAAAGTATAACCAACCAGTCCTTGCATAGGTACCTACCGAGTAATAATATGTAGCCATTACCTAAGTAGGTAGGTACTCGAATTCTATTTGCAGCATCAGAGTGGAAACACTGACCTCTACATAATACTTTCGGAGGTCAGTGCATGTAGAGAATAGTAGGTAGCAAAAGAATAACATCTTTTAGTCCGAGAAAGCCAAAACAAAACATATTTGGTGACAATAAAGCGCTGAGTGGTAGGTATTATTGCAGGACAAGCAATGATATTATATTAGATATATACCTAATGTACGTTTCTTATTTTTATAATTTAAGATTTTAAGGACGATGAAATCGCTCAGCGACAAGGTCAATATCATTAAATTGAAAAAGAAATTAAGGGCCAAGAGCTCGATCAAGCTCCAGTAGGTACCTACTTAAATTGACTCATTTTATATTATTATTGCTTGGCGATATATTTTTGTAAATATAAGAAACAGTGCTTTTAAGTTAAAAAAAACTAGGTAATTATTTTTATTTGTCTTCACGCTATACACTTCAAATGCTTCACGTCACAGTAGCTAGTTACCTAAGTTATATAAAAAATAATAAAGGTACCAAATTAATATGTAAAATCAGTCAGCTAGCTTGGGAATCTTCCCAAGCTAGCTGACTGATTTTACATATTAATGATTTGGAACATTCGGCGCATTGTCATAATCGCACACAGAATGGCAAATTCGCAAGTGAATTTCCTTTCCTTTCGAGGCTCCGGAAGTTACTCGTTATGGAGTTGTGTATACTTTACATGCAGAGTCACGTAGTCCTTAACACTACTATAATGTTTGATATCGTAAAATTTACGAACCGACTATTGTTAGGGACCTTGTTCCGACTTACACAGAGTTGCAAAATTCAGAATAATAGGTAGGTACTTACTTCGTTGTAATTTTGTTACTTTGTTTTCTATAATTAGTATAATTTAATTTTGGTTGTTTTCTAAGTAGGTAACAACTTACCTACTAAGTACGTTTGAATTAAAAGTGACTGTTAAACCAAAATTACCTAACCTAAGGTACCTTCCTGCCTACATAAATGCCTTTTATAGTAGGGTAGTCAAAAAGACTATAATTTAGATCATGATTATGATTTTTATCCTAGACGCAAAGGTATGCGGAAAAGTGGAAACAAGTTGGTAGTTGGCACCTATTTTTAAGTTACAAGCATTTTAAATTAGACATAGACAACATAGCTGTTTTATGACATCACACTCCTGTAACGCCATAGTAGTTGGCAATTTTGTCTTCCTAATATATAATATAGGAAATGTTTACCATATTATTATTATCTACTGTAGGTACCCAAACTTCAACATATATATATAAATAATAGCAACCCATATGTCCCACTGCTGGGCACGGTTCTCCTCTCCTCTATCAAGAGAGAGTGAGAGGGCTCACTCTCTCTTTCGGTCTAAGCTCTAATAAGCCCACATTAGTGTGGGCAGCTAAATTTGACATGTCTTTAAAATTACTTCTAAGATATGTGAGTTTCCTGACAATGTTTTCCTTCACCATTAGCAGATGGCGAATCATTTGATTAGTACCTACATATAAACTCCACAAAGTTACATTTACATTAGTACTGCCACTCGGGATCGAACCCGCACCTCTTGCGTGCAAGTCGCTTTTTCAAACTTCAACATGTTTCATAAGGACTATAATTGAACGTTTAAAACACTAATCAAGTATTTCATACGCAAAGGGTGGACATCATTATCAGTATGTATTGGTTGGCATTCATAATTCCTTCAATTTTATCTAAGCATTCGGCTAATTAACATAAGCTTCAAGAACCACTTCGAATATCTAACAGAATTCTACTTTATCACCTTGTATCATGGTGCAAAATACGATGTACAAGCGGTGTGTATTGTTAATTAAATTGCTGAACACGCGCGACAA
Source organism: Trisateles emortualis (assembly GCA_947095525.1). NCBI lineage: Eukaryota > Metazoa > Arthropoda > Insecta > Lepidoptera > Erebidae > Trisateles > Trisateles emortualis. Next base: position 5,817,666 of record OX352736.1, on the reverse strand, counting down.
TATAGATAGGTATACAAGATACATACTTATATCAGGTGTTGTTACTTCGGGAGGAAGTCATGGTCAATAAAACGTTACGATAGTTCCGTGTTCATAAATAGGAGTGGAAAGAAATTGATTCAAACGGTACATACCTACCTACTAATTTATAAATATCCGGGCTGAATGACAAGAGACATCCGATCTAAACTAAATTCCTGGGATTGTTTCTTTCACGCATTTGAGATATAAGACCACTGTGCGTATTGGCCCCACGTGCCCTCGTAAGCTATCAACGATCCAAATATTATCATAAATAGTAGTAGAAAAAATCCGTGCTAAAAAGAAAATAATGTTTGTATTTCGGTCTTGGCAGCTAATCTCAACGGAGACTAGCCATCTGCTCGGGAGATGTGTACAAGTGTGTACGAACACAGGTGCACTCTTTATTTCCTTATTTTGAATAGTCCGATGGGACGGCAATTTGGCACAAGGGCAGACGTAGGGCCAACTTTTGTATCGCGAGCCAGAAATCGACCTTCAATCGGACATTATACAATAATTGTTCCTAAAAGCGGTAGTGGTTTTAAAAATAAAAAAAAAATTACTAACTGGCTATGTATTTTTTTATTTTATAAAACAACTTTAGCACTTGGGAACAAGGGGACTATACAGACACAATTCTACACGAAGTACACCCAGCGGAACAATTTGTGGATTTTTTTTCTGCAGGTGCAGGGGTCGAACCCACAATATTTTGCGCAGTGATAAATAGCGAGGAAACCACTATACCACCCGTGCATTAAAATTTAAAAAAAAAATATCTCAATGAAAACAAAAACAATAGCACGTGCAATGTGGTCCATCCTACGACTCCTACGTATCTGCTACAAATATCTCGGCGAGACGCAACGACATACGAGTAACATCATAATGATTTATTATGTTTATTCATTGCGTCCTTTGCCTTACAAACGGCTTCTCATTCAAATAAGATTTAAATTGTCTCGCACATCAGACGAAACGTAGAATTGGCGAGCATTTGAAGGTTAATCAAATTGAAATGGGAATATCCAGCGTCGTCGTCGTGTTTAGTTAGCCGCTTCCTGGAAATATTAAAGCGTGTAGAAACTTCTCGCACGTTTCATGTTACTTGCCAACATTACTGTTTATATAAACTCAAAGCGGCCAAACTGATAACGTAAATAATTTTCTCTGAAATTTCGTTAGCTTTTACAACGCATACGCTAAATTAGAGGTTCACAAACTTTTGGGTTTTTCTTTTGAAAATTATGTTTTCTGGGCGCCTTGCCACAACTCGACTACCATCTACCAACCAAACAAGGCGGCGTTTCGCCTACTTTGAGAAAGACCTCGCTAAATCCCTACTAATTATAAATGCGATTACATAATCTGGTGCCTTTACACGACTAAAACACTGAACGGGTTTTTAATTAAATTTGCCAAGAAAGTAGTAAATAATATGGCAAAGCACTAAAACACGGTAATAATGTAACCCACCTACTTATATAGTACTATCAAGTACCTAAATTAAGAATACCTAGGTACCTACCTAATTTAAATCTTTTGAAAGTATTAAACCTGTTTCCCGCCAATATCTGCAGCTGGAGTTAATTTATAATGCTGTGCACACGCGCATAAGCCGTAACTTCAAATATGGCTGCTACAAACCGCAATTAGCATTAGCGTTTATATGAACAGAACTCGTACCTATATGATTTTTTATACTAGAAATGAATTGCAAATTTAGAATGTTTAATTTATATAACGTTTTTTCTGTTCCAGGTCCAAACTCAACCAAGAAAGGACTGGGTAATGTATACACGCAGGAGAAGCACAACCCTTGAACCCACCGACATCATTCTTCAAGCAGTGAACAGTACAAATACTTAAATCTTTATATTAATGCTTAAAAAATGACCTCGCACATCAAGAGATAAAAATAACAAAATATATTTTCTTAAGATAAATATACATATATAAAATCAATCATTACAGTTTTTGCTTTAATTCTAATAATGTCCTGGTATTCTTAAGAATTTCATCTTGTAAATAATCTATCTCATCTCACGTAATACTGTAAGAGCGAGACGAATGCCACGACGCGGCGCTGACGCAGGCGATCTCCAAATAGATTTGACCGTACCTCGTCTAGCACACATCCAATATCTACCACTGACATAAACATCTATATGACGACCTAATACACGCTCTGTATTTAATTGCACCGTCTAAAATAGCATTTTGTGAGGAAGGAAGCTATTCTTCAATGTCTCCTGTATACAAGGTACCTGGTGATATACGGAATTAGGAATTTGGACACGTGGGACGTAAATAAAACATAATTTATATATTTTTTAATTTTTATTTTACCAATAAAGGTTTCGTACTTACCTCCACTAACAAAACTGGAGCAAAATATCGATTATATTATGTTAAATTACATTAAAAACTACCTAGCAATATTAAAAACATACCTTATATCTCAAAAATAATAATTTACTAACAAACATTGTACGGAAATGCTATTATGAGAAAATAAAAACAAGTGTAATTATAAATTACAGAGTTGTACCAGTAGTATATAGTCATGACCCTCGATTAAATGCTTTATTTTTCAAAACTATGATTAAATAACCCTGTAAAGCTTTTAATTAAAAATATGAGATTTAGTTAAAATATGCATTCGAGGAGAAATATCTGCAAATTGCGGAAGACAATCTACAAAGCTAACTGAACACAGTAAGGGTTATTAAAAATAGATCCTACTATTTATCTATACGTATTATATTAAAATGAAGGTTTTGGCGAGTTCATAATTAAATCACTGTACGAAGTGATATTAATTTGTGCCTATTGAGATAACTCGCGGCAAACAATCAGATTTCATGTAGACCACTCGTCATTAAAAATGCGAATCACACAACTGTTTATATTTAATATCTCTCACAATCAAAAGACGAAGTATTTTTTATTTCCATAAGAAAATGTTAAATCTAGAACTAGCATAACAAGTTACAATATATCCAAATCACTTATATTAGCAAACATTGCGGTCAGGACAAATGCAATAAAGTCTTATAATTAACAATACTCTTGAATTGTCTACTACTTACCTTTAGTACTGTATAAAATTCGACGATACATGAGATTGCATCCCTTCTTAACTGACAAAAAGGTTTCATACCACGCCATAAAAAGACGCCTATTATTCTTTGCTTCGTTCTAGCATACTAACAGTTATTTCTCAGTAATTAAAACTTTTCTAATATAGGAATGTATATGAAACAGTACAAAAATATTTTAAATTCATTATGCTACCATAACATTACATTATAAGGCACTCTGTTAATAAATTGACAAAAAGTGTGTATTTTATTACTATGTATAATATCTTTGGCCGTAAAGTAGTCAACTACATATTTAGATTAGTAGTTACTGGCCATTATTTTGGTTTATATTTTGTACTTTCCTATATAATAAAAGCGAAATATAACTCAATGATTAATCACGAAACCTCAATTATAAACGCTACAAATCTTGAATTTAGAAACCTCTTTAAGAGTAGACCACTAGAAAATGATTTATGAAAATGTAACCCCTAAATTGATAAAAGGTGTACTATTTTTATTTGAATGCACTAATCTCAGGATTTACCAAACCGATTTTGAAAATTCTTGTTGCACTTCATAGCCCATTTACTGGGAAATGTATAGGCTAACCAACATCACGCTAAGACCCTTAGCAGTAACCATAAAACGCGGGTAAACACGCGGCGCACAGCTAGTTACAGACTGAGCAAATAATATTAAGCGTACGAGGGCTATTTAACAATAATACAGTCACAGGTCTATTGGACTAATTCTAGTTGGCAAAGAAAAACGGAGGTTAGTACTAGCTACGTGTATTGTCGGCAGGAGGCCGGCCAGAGTTGGTAGGAGGGGGGGGCGGCTGGTACCGGCCTACGGGGAACATCGGTCGTGGCTCGATTGTAGATACAGCTTCGAATCTGTAATAATAATTATAATTTAGAAGAAAAATAAATACAAAACTTATTATTATAGCTTCCGCCGCACATGCATCATTTTTGTCTTTTCGATGCACATAATATATGTTCTACAAGACAAAAGCACTGCCTACCTTAATTCTGTACAAAATGTATTTAAATATTATATTTTATACTAGCAACCCGCCCGCCGTCGCTTCAAAACTGCATTAAAATCAGTTGCGTAGTTTAAAAGATCTATACATACAAACAACAGGAGTGACTTTTTTTTATACTATTTAAAGATAATAAAAATGTACATATCATTAGCACTATATTGTTAGGTTAGGTAATAATAATAGCAACCGACATATGTCCCACTGCTGGGCACGGGTCTCCTCTCCTCTATCAAGAAAGAAAGAGTGTTTAGGCCTTAATTTACACACGCTGGCCTAATGCGGGTTGGTGAATCAGACATGTCTTTAGCATTTCTTTGATTAGTATATATAAACTCTACAAAGTGTTAGGTAATATTGGGCATTTATTAGGGTAGGCAGTGCGTTTTTGGCTACACGGATATTGGAATGCACGCCACTAAGTGTGGGTTTTGTTTTATTTTTTTCAAGAAATAAAAAGTTAAACACTCACTTGTTATTCTTATACTTATCAGGAATAGCTTGATACGGTTGTGTTGTCGCATGTGAATGGGTACGAGCCAATTCACGAAGGCACAACTCCAAATCTGACAGTGTATACCCCGAGCAGGTAACCAATGCTGCAGGCCACGCAATCACACTGCATGCTGGATTAATGTCGTCTTCCTTTTCATTCTCGGTTTGAGCACAGTCTTCCTTTGCACATTTCTCGCATAGGAGACAATGGCGGGCTGTAGCTAAGGCGCTTGCCGCTATCACAGACGGCTTGAATTGGAGGTACGGGTCTGCTTCCAGTAGACAAAGTTCAGCCAAATACTAGGGCAAAAGAAAATGTTTATTTAATTATTTAAACTTCCTGCACAAATATGTACAAAAGCGGACATGCTCTAGGCATTTTCTACCAGTAAACCTTTTAAAGTTTATGTAGGAGAAGTATAATAAAAGTCTTATTGTGATTATTGTATTAATAAGTTACATTTGATTTATTATAATCTGACAATATCACTTTTTATTTTATTACAAAATATGTACAAAAGCGGACATGCTCTAGGCATTTTCTACCAGTAAACCTTTTAAAGTTTATGTAGGAGAAGTATAATAAAAGTCTTATTGTGATTATTGTATTAATAAGTTACATTTGATTTATTATAATCTGACAATATCACTTTTTATTTTATTACAAAATATGTACAAAAGCGGACATGCTCTAGGCATTTTCTACCAGTAAACCTTTTAAAGTTTATGTAGGAGAAGTATAATAAAAGTCTTATTGTGATTATTGTATTAATAAGTTACATTTGATTTATTATAATCTGACAATATCACTTTTTATTTTATTACAAAATATGTACAAAAGCGGACATGCTCTAGGCATTTTCTACCAGTAAACCTTTTAAAGTTTATGTAGGAGAAGTATAATAAAAGTCTTATTGTGATTATTGTATTAATAAGTTACATTTGATTTATTATAATCTGACAATATCACTTTTTATTTTATTACAAAATATGTACAAAAGCGGACATGCTCTAGGCATTTTCTACCAGTAAACCTTTTAAAGTTTATGTAGGAGAAGTATAATAAAAGTCTTATTGTGATTATTGTATTAATAAGTTACATTTGATTTATTATAATCTGACAATATCACTTTTTATTTTATTACAAAATATGTACAAAAGCGGACATGCTCTAGGCATTTTCTACCAGTAAACCTTTTAAAGTTTATGTAGGAGAAGTATAATAAAAGTCTTATTGTGATTATTGTATTAATAAGTTACATTTGATTTATTATAATCTGACAATATCACTTTTTATTTTATTACAATGAACAGCCCGGCCCCGAACACGCCGCTCCAGCGGCAGGGGCTGCGATGAGCGGTGAGATCAAATGTACTAAAACGTTCTATATCGCCACGAGGCGTCGCGCGGTTTTAGTGCATTTGTAACCAAAAACCGCGGCGCACTGCTAGTTATAGACTGAGCAAATAATCCTACTAATATTATAAATGCGAAAGTTTGTAAGAATGGATGGATGGATGTTTGTTATTCTTCCAGTTAAATCTACTGAACGGATCTGGATGAAATTTGGCACAGAGATAGATTATGGTCTGGAATAACACAGAGGCTACTTTTTACAGCGATAAGCGACATCCACGCGGGCGGAGCCGCGGGCAACAACTAGTATTAATATAATACAGTCACAGGTCTATTGGACTGAAGCTACGCCCGGGCCATAAGGTTATAAAAACACTACACAGTTACAGAATACTATAGCCAAATAATTTCCACATAAAGTGCATCATTATGCTGCAGGACTTACAAAGCAGTAAGTATATACAAGCATATTATCACGCCTGTCTCCCATTGAGGAAGGCAGAGACTAGTGTGCTTTGATCCAGACATACTTCTTCGCTTCCTCTACAATCATCAACCTCTTCATGCAAAATGTCTATGCAGTAAGTATACTAAACATTATGCCCACATTGTTAGCTTCAATTAATAGTGTATATATACTTACAGCAGCCAAATGGAAAGTCCTCTTGGAAAGACCATTAGATATGCAGTAGTGGGACAAAAATGCCAGAGACGTAGGTGTCGATAGGTCGAAAGACAGCACTTTTAAGATTAGGTGTTCCATACGAAGCACCTCACGCTTTGTGTAAGTGTCATCAGTTATGTATACAAACTCCGAAACCTCTGGTGGATATACTTCTTCATATTTCCTATCAGAACAAACAATATTTTTTTATTATACAGTTGACAAATGAACTCTTCTGATGATTAAGCAAGCCTATTACAATATCTGGAGTGAACACCAACAAATAGAATATACAGTAATAATAATAATGGCTTGAATTTCTTATAATAGCAACCCATATATGTCCCACTGCTGGGCACGGGTCTCCTCTCCTCTATCAAGAGAGAGAGAGGGTGTAGGCCTTAATTCACACACGCTGGCCTAATGCGGATTGGTGAATCAGACATGTCTTTAGAATTTCTTCTAAGACATGTGGGTTTCCTCACGATGTTTTCCTTCACCGTTAGCAGATGGCGAATCATTTGATTAGTACATATAAATTCCACAAAGTGAAATTCACATTGGTACTGCCCGGGATCGAACTCGCACCTCTTGCGTGCAAGTCGGTTACTTTCCCACTCGGCCACCACCGCTTTTTTCTTATAGTGATTGAATTTCAATCGACATCAAAAAGTTTGATCATAAAGTTGATCTTACTAATTTAAAACTAAAATTGAAAGTAAATTGCTATAATCGCCGAACTAGGCAGAGCATGTATAACAGCATTTAGACAAATGGTAAATATACTTATATAGATGTATTTCTAAATACATAATTATGCTTTTCACATAATGTATGTTAATCTTTACAATTATAATTACTTGTCCAACTGAATGACTAATTTATCAACGCAAAGCCGAATCTGCTGCAGCTGTGCACTTGACATTTGGCACAAAGGTTCCTCAAATGAAAACTAAGAAAGGATTTTTGAAAATTTCACCCCTAAACAAGTAAAAAATGGTTTACCGCGGGCGAAGTCGGGTCGTGCCGCTAGTTACGTATAAAACACTAGTATAAATAATGAATACTTACGCAGCAATATAAGTAGCGGCTGTACCCACAAGCTGCAACTTAGTTCGTACCACACTCATGTAAGACAAGAAACGGTCTACGTAAGAGACAGCCAGGTGCAAGGTCTCGCTTTGTTGACCATATTCATCACATACTTCCACCAGCCAATCAATAAGAATTGAACGCATCAGGTGAGTAATATCTGGCTGTTTACGCATGTAGCGGGGATTGGCTCTGTTCTTTACCTGTGGAGTTGAAAATTACAACTAAGTATATAAATTAATCTACATAATTAGAGTTGCTGAGGATCACCTCAGCAACTCATATTATGTATATCATATTGTATATATATATTGTATATCAATACATACCAAATATTATTCCTACTAATATTATAACGGCAAAAGTAATTCTGTGTATCTGTTATACTTTCATGGCTAACCAAAATAAACAGTTTTTATATAAAGCTTACTCTGAACCAAATTTCAAATTATTATTTTTTTATTCTTGTGTGGTAAACAAGCTATGGACCACCTGATGTTAAGCAGTTACCATAGGGCAAGGACACTTGCAATTGTAGCGGTATCACTTGTGTGTTGTGAACCCATTTTTTTAAGCCAGGGTTCTAAGATAAAGCATCCCTGGGACAGGAAAACGATTCTATTAAAACACATCCCTAAATGAGCCCTGGAGAGCTGACATAACAAGTAAAATTCTGTATTACTTAAAATAATGATATGTATACTTCTCTGATTTCACATATCTACTTTTACCTTTGAATGAAACACATTGATTTAATGTTAGCACTCAAAAATTTCTATACCAAAGACCCATTGTAAAATTTATTTTGTGGTCATATCTCAGCACTGTGACATATTAGACAGATCTGTTGACCAACCCTGTTAAGAGAACTAGACACTAAACAGTGTTATGTAGATGCATGACATAACCTAATAAATAAATATAGTAACCACTCACATTGTACATTCATAGACTAGCATGAAAAAAAAAACAAATATACTTAAGATGCTATTATTCCAGCCATGTTTCTTAAAATAAACAATTGGTGAACAAACCTTCATACTCCATCCACAGATTCTTTAAAATAGGGCTGTACTGCTGCAAATTGCCACTTACCTCAATTTCCTTCATGTACTCATAAATATCTTGTCTGTATTCCACCACATGGAAGAACATCTCCCTGTCAGTCTGAGCAGTGGTGGTATCATCATCCTCATCATAAATAATCTGACTTTCATTTCTAGATACTGACATAGACAGCACACTGGTATCAACAACTGACATTGGTGACTCCACCACATTTTTCTTTTCTTGTAATGTGTGACTGTGTAATAAATAATAAAAATTATGCATAGGAGGCAATCTGATCCCAAGCTAGGCAGATCCTTTACTATGGCAACCAGACAAAAAGGTAAACATACATATTATATATTTCTAAATATACTGTAAATCCTTACTAATATTATAAATGGGAAAGTTTGTAAATATGGATGGATGGATGGATGGATGCTTGTTACTCTTTCACATAAAATCTACTGAACGGATCTGGATGAAATTTGGCACAGAGATAGATTATGGTCTGGACTAACTCATAGGCTTTTTACAGTGATAACAGACATCGACGCGGGCGGAGCCGCGGGCAACAGCTAGTTATAAATAAATTACAACCAAGCAACAAAGAATCAATAGGCAACCAACATACAATTCACATACACAATATGTGATAAGACCACCCATAGTACAGACGTACAGTTGCTCATCTTTGTCTTATTTTTCTACTATTTTATGTTCAATCTTTTTGGTGTACAATAAAGAGTATTATTATTATGAGACCAACAGACCTGTTGGTCTCATGGTTAGTGACCCTGATGGCTAAGCAGAAGGTTGTGGGTTCATTTACCACATGGGACAAACATTGAATGATAAATGTTGAATTTGAGAATCAAATATGTTTGTTCAGAGTCTTGTTGTATCTCTAAATTGTATGTTTGTGAAGTCCCCTGTGACACAGGGCTTGTTTTTCTAGTGTGAGAATTGTCTTTAAAAAAAAGGATTAAAATATTGTCCTTGGAGGGAATTGAAACTACAAACTCTGGCTTCATAGTTAGTCACTAATCACCAGACCAATGTGCTGACAATAATTAGAATTTTTAAGGGACTATGTCCAGCAGTGGACATCTTTTGGACAAGAAGATGATTATAATACATGTAAACCTATCCCACTAATATTCTAAATGTGACAGTTTGTGAGGATGTAGGAAAGATTATTTAGTACTCTTTACATAGAAATTCCTCAACAGATCTGGATGAAATTTGGCATAGAGATAGACTATAGTCTGAATTGCAAATAGGCTACCTTTTTAGTACTTTAACCGTCATCCACGCGGGCGAAGCCGCGGGCATCAGCTAGTTTAACATAAGACTATCATAAATAATAGATTTGAGGATTTTGTAAGTACATATGTTCCATTCTATCATCAACATTTGATTTCCTTGACCTGAACTTCTACTGTTCCACGCTTACAAAATGTTATATTAGTAAATTGTTAAACTTGATTTAGTGCACAGATTAAAATTATATGCATATTTTGAGTATAGTGTAGACCAATTGGCAATTATAATTTACTGTCATATGGCATGGTATGATTTTATGTTCACTTCTTTACAATAGGAAGGGCAAAATGCAGAATTTTATGAAGATATGGGTGGCATACTGGCCATTTATTCAAAGTAAATGAATAAATGGCCAAATTAAATCAGGTCAAGGTCTTAAGGTTACATGACGGCCCCTAACGAGGCTAACGGTTATCGATACCTATCACTTTGAGATTCTCTGAATTTACTCACCGAACTGAAAGGGCTTCTGGCTTTTTCTCAGCTTTAGGATAAAGTACCTTCACACTATCGTTACTTATGAATAAGCTATCTTTTTTAGTATCTTTGGCAACAAAAGGCTTGAATGTAGGTTCTCTTTTCTTGACCTCTGCTTCCGTTGGTTTATCTTCGTAAACGCTGAAGGCGCGAAATTGCGCCACGGGTGGTACGATATTTTTTTCATTTTTGATTTGCCGCATTGTCCTATTCTCATCCTGAACTTTGCAAGGTCCATTTGTCAATCCCGGCTAAAAGCATTTCATTATAAAGAAAATATCAACAATATAAACTTTACAAAGTGATCAAAGGTACTTACAAGTTTCAAGTTCCGACTTTGGTTGCACCCAAACTGGCTGAGATCACCGAGGGCACGCCGTTGGTTAGCAAATACATCAATATTATCCTTTCTGAGCCCCAAAGACGCATTTTCTTGATCTTCGTGTATTCTAAAAGCCATTGCCCCCGCTTCCGTAAACACTTGTCTTAACAATTAATCAGATTAACTTTAGGCGGGCCACGCGAATGCAATGTCGTTAACCAAAGCGGAAATACGTAACTTCTTCAGCTAAAGGCACATTTTGTCAAAATAAAGTGAGTAGATGTAAAAATATGTGCCGATTTAACCAATTTCACCCTCAAATCACACGAAGTAAAGCAAGCGTCAACCAACGGACAACAGATCTTTTATTATTTTCAGCTGTTGGAGTTTACGTTACTCTATAGTCTATGTTTATTTAAAATTAGACCAATAAAATTGGCGTTTCATAACTAGAGTTTATTGTCTATTACTAACTGACAAAAATAGTACGTTTATAGCTCTACGAGCCTCTATGGTAGAAACTGTTACAATGTTGAGACTGGAGGATTTCATACATTCTATTGGGTTTTCTTTTAATGCATTTTCAAAATATATGCGTTATAATATATAATTTTATATTTAATTTATATTTATTTAAATTAATTTAAGATGATTTTTATTTATTGACACGGCAATCTAATTCGGCAGAGCCTATAGTAAGGCAACCAGACAATTATTTTCAAATACATTGGCACATATATTATACTTATTATTACTGTGCGAACTAAGGACTTTGAGCTAACATACATAGCCCGGATCAAACAATTTTTCACCCTCATTTAAGCGCAGGCCACACTGCCAGCTACTGCAGCTGCCTAATATATACATAATAACGAAGGAGCTGGCGAGCGCAGTGAATCTATATAAATTAAGTTTATCTCTGTAGTTCGCGATGAGAACCGAAATATGAAAAGAGGTAAAACGAAGTTCACTCGCTCGCTAGCTGGCAGTCTGGCTTGCGCTTTAGGCTCATTTAGTCAAGTCTAAGGGTTTAGGCTGTTGATGAACCTGGCAAGACAAGTAATTTTATTTAGAATAGATAAAAATCATGCCCATCATACATAGATTTGTCTTGGGTGGGTATTGAATCTTGCAGTTAATGTCCCTAGACCAACAAGCCAATAGTCGGATATTCGAAATATGTATCTTTCGGAATGAGTAATCTTAAACCCCAAAAAGGCACGACGCAAAGCCTGCTACCCAAGCTTCTTTTTTTACGGTGGTAACGAATTTGAAGTCTCTTCTCTAAACGTCACTGAAGTCAAATATGTCAAAAACATTTTGCAAACGTAAAAACTTAGTCGCGTTTGCGTTAAAAATATAAAAGTTAATAATTAGAATAAAGACCAAAAATAATGTCTAACATTGCGAACAAGTCTGTTTTATTCTTATTTTTCATGTTGTATTTAGGCTGTGATACATGTCTTTCAGTTAGAGTTTATAAGAAAGCTGATATTTTGAAGCTAAGGTGATAAAGAAAAAATAATTCTCAGATAAATTAATTTTACAACTTTAACTATTTTTTAAATATTATTATTTGATTGGTTTTTTTCAGAGAAGAAGTAAGGGAAATGTTCCAGCATGCGTATGATAGTTACTTACGATATGCATACCCCTACGATGAACTCCGACCACTAAGCTGTGACGGTGTAGATACGTGGGGTAGTTACTCTCTCACACTTATAGATGCCTTGGACACACTCGCTATAATGGGAAATTACACAGAGTTCAATCGTGTTGTTGATATAGTGCTACAAAAGAAAAACTTTGACTCTGATATAAATGTGTCTGTATTTGAAACTAACATTAGGATTATAGGGGGACTACTAAGTGCTCATCTTTTATCACACAAGTAAGTATTACTTGTAAACAGGACAAGGCAAGAATGAACTTTCTTCTATATATAGAAAAATAACAATAGGTTGATGAATGTCTGTTACTTTAGTTGCAAGTTACAACTACATGCTTGGTTCAATGGCTTAAGTGGTTTTACCACTGCGCTGCTTTCTGCGCGGGTCCGAACCCCACGCAGGACAGAAATTTGGGTGGGTGTACTTTGTGTCCGTTAATTGTATGTTTGTAAGTGTCCCCCCAATAGAGCTTTGTACCTAATGCGGGAGTTATCATTTAAAAAATAATAAAATTATAAATAAAAGTCACCCAATGTTTTACCATACCAAACCTCACACTATGATAATTATTCTCCTTATTTTGTGTGTACTCATGCTCAACACACACCAACTTGTACTGGGTTGGAATTAAACCCACCAAAATAAATAGCAAATAGGCCTCTGTCTAATCTGGTGTCCCATGTAATCAGTAATGTAGGTACATAATTTAGCAAATCTTGTAGTATGATTATTCAGATATAATCTTATTATTTGGATTTGAAATTTGTCAAATAACAAGCTACTCTTCTTCAAAAAAAAATCCAGACTATAGGGGTTCTTAAGCAGTACTTTATAAATCAGACAGATTGGATAGTCCAAAACTGCTGGCTGCTGTATAATAATAACCTATGTAAAAAAAAAATTTGTTTCAGAACTGGAATGAAATTAGAACCAGGCTGGCCATGTAATGGTCCTCTTTTACGCTTAGCTGAGGATGTAGCACAGAGGTTAATCATTGCATTTGACACAAACACTGGCATGCCATATGGTACCATCAACCTGCGGGCTGGGGTGCCTGTAGGAGAAACTAGTGTCACTTGTAGTGCAGGAGTTGGCACTTTCATAATAGAATTTGGAACCCTAAGTAGACTTACAGGAGATCCATTGTATGAAGAGGTACGCTTAAAAACAAATAATAGAGGCAAAAGATTTTATTTTACATCTCTAGTTCTCATTTTCCTTAACTCAAGGTAATCTTTACCATAAAACTAGTATTACAAGATATATATCTTACCATTAGACAGGCTATATGCTTGCATAACACCCATAGGTTACGGTAAGCAGTTACCGTAATTTGTTATACTTGGGGCATCAATTCCTGTTGCTGACCAAAACTAACATTTATAAGTATATAATAAGATAAGTAAAACATTTACTTAAAATACTTGCCTGAATGAGCACTGGAGACCTGTAGTTACTCACATGCAGGAAGGCAACTGCACCATGTAATTATTTTATGTTGTTTTATGTAGCATTTTTTCCATATTTTGCTTTTCCTGCCCCAGTTAGGCTTGCTTACGTTTATGGTGCACTACTTCCTACTCCTCCTATATATTAAAATTTTGTTTTTTTTTCTATCATGGTTCATTTAAATACATTTAATTTAATAGAATATTTTAGGACAAGTCACACAATTAACTCAAAATTTTAACCAAATACTTTGCTTCAGGTGGCCTACAATGCTTTGAAAGCTCTATATCATCACAGATCACCGATAGGTTTAGTTGGCAATCACATAGATGTAATGACTGGGAGGTGGACAGCACAAGACGCTGGTATTGGTGGAGGTGTCGACTCATATTATGAATATTTAGTTAAAGGTAATTTACATTCATCATTTTCATCATTAGGTGTAACGAAATAATAAATAAATATTTAATTTAAACTAACATACTTAAGTACCTTTGTTACCAACAATATATGAGTGTAAAGTACTCTAAATAAAACATTTTTAATTATTTATTAGGTAAAATTTACTTTTGGCCTCTGACTACTAAACTTTGGAACCTAATAATTATTATTAAGGTTGTCTGATTGTTTGTAAATAATTTTGGTTTAGTTGTATTCATTTTAAATGAAAATATTATGTACTAATAATTCACTAGCAACTCACCATATAATATACCATATACCATCTAAATTTTAGATCTTTGATGATGATTTTCCACAAATTTCTTATCATACAAACCTTGCCTTGATTATTACAAACACAGGTCCACTCTGACATTGTGGCAATTGATTTTTATTTATAAAGCCTAGCTTCCGCCCGTAGTTTTCCCTCACGTGTTACACAAACCCCGTAAGTGGTAAAAAAAAGGGTTCAAATTGCTCCTTTTTTACCACTTACCATTCAATTTATATATTTGTAAGATTGCAATGTTTTTTGACTGGCTGTTGTTTCAGGTGCAATATTACTAGAGAAACCAGAACTGATGTCAATGTTTGCGGAAGCTCGGCAGGCGATAGAGAAGTACTTGAAGAAGGACGACTGGTTTGTGTGGGCGACCATGTTGCGCGGTCACGTGACGCTGCCCGTGTTCCAGTCACTGGAGTCATATTGGCCTGGAGTACTCAGTCTTATTGGTGAGTGGTACATAAAGATTATTATAAGGTTTCACTATGAAAACTCTTCAACCAGACAAAGGACACCTGATTGGTTAAGGGAAAGTACAGTGTAAAAAGAAAGCCAAATTAAAAGTACAAATCTTTGGACACAAACAGTCCCTCATAAGCACTATATGTTTTCTTCTTATCTTGGTCTGGTCAAAAACAAATGTATCTTATGGAAACCATACATTTTTTTGTGGAATTAGCTATTCCAAGCTAGAATCTATCTCTGTGCCAAATTTCATCCGTTGAACCATTCTGGTGTGATTGAGTAACAAACATCTATCAATCCAAACTTTTGCATTAATAGTAATAGTAAGATTACCTATATTCTGTTAAACAGGCGAGAGCGACTCAGCGATGCGTATAATACACAATTACCACAGTGTATGGCGACAGTACGGGTTTACACCTGAAGTGTACAACCTCGGTACGGGTGAAGCATCATCATCGAGGGAGAGCTACCCATTACGACCTGAACTCATCGAGTCTATTATGTACTTGTACCGTGACACAAGGGACCCTATACTGCTGCAAATGGGTGAAGATATTTTAAGGAGTATTCAACATAGTGCGAGAACACCATGCGGTTATGCTACTGTAAGTTGTAATAACAATAATTTATTTCAGAATACCGACCCGCTCTGGATTCGCATGGATGCAATCTCATACAAAAATACACATGAAATTGCAGATGTTTTAAAAAATAATTAACAAATCTTGTCTCGACAATTACAAACACAACGAATGAAAATCGGCCAACGAGCAATTCTATGTAACAGTGTCGCGAAAAAACTAATACATTTTTACACACAAAAAGCGCCAAGTAAGACTCTGTTACCCAGGTAGGCTACCATTTCCTTTACATATTTTGTGTTTACAGTCGATTAAACTTATCAAATTCTTTAGGGAACCGTGTGCTATGGTATGGTATGGCGGGCTATTATCCGCAATTCCACGCTGCTGCGCGTATTTTGCGTGCGGGTGGTTAGCTGGGGGGTCACTCTATCCACCCCAGCTCGTCCAAATAGTCCAGCAGCCGCCTGACGTTGACGACCGCTTCTCGTACCGATCCTGGGCTGCCCAGGTGTTTCTCTCTGTATGCAGCGACCTCCGGGCAGTGCAGCAGCACGTGCGCCGCCGTCTCGTCTTCCCTCATGCAGGCTCTGCAGAGGGGACTGTCAGTGACTCCTATAACAGAGAGGTGTTTATTGAAGGAACCGTGACCCGTGACGGCAGCAGTGACTGTGCGCAACTGCTGCGTTGTGAGTCTTAGAACCTGTTTGGTGAAGCGATGATCCAACGCGGGAAGTGCTTCTTTTGTCTGTCTGCACTCGCTGTGGTTTATCCAGAGGTTGCTATGTTGATCTTTAATGCGCTTTCTTACCAGTGCACGTAGGTGACCGAAAGGCAGCGCCACAATGGGTTCCGGTCCAATCGTGTCCATATCTGAACCCTTTCTGGCAAGCTCATCCGCAGCATCGTTGCCCCGGGAGCCGCTGTGTCCTTTGATCCATTGGATAGTTATGCTATTGTGTTCACCCACCTGGTTAAGTTTTTGGTGACACTCGTAGATCAGGCCTGAGTTAACTGTATGGCAGTCTGAACCGTGTGCTAGCAGAAAGGGGATCTTGTTATGACCTTAATTACCATCAAGTTCACCCTTTGTCAGCTAATTAAATTAAAAAGAAAAACTATTTTCCATTATTTCCAGATCAAAGATGTCCGAGATCATCGTAAAGAAGACCGCATGGAATCTTTCTTCCTTGCTGAAACAACAAAGTATTTATACTTGCTATTTGATCCGGACAATTTTATCCACAATCCGGGCGTCCATGGTACTGTTATTAATACGCCTAACGGAGAATGTGTAGTAGATGTTGGCGGATATGTATTTAATACAGAAGCACATCCTGTTGACCCGGCTATGCTGCATTGCTGTCACGAAGGCAGACAAGGGTAAGGAAATGTCAACTGGTTCTGTAAAAATTCACAAACATGTAAAATGTTTAGTAAGCAAAATTATTGATAAATAAAAACGTTTTTTAAGATATCGCCGTCCGCTTTTAGTAAATCAAGCAGAATACGCAAGAACTGACTACAGCTATGGCGTTTCTTGCCTGTTTACTACATCAAAGACTCTTTAACAACTACATTTTAGTTTTCACTTTTTAATCCTAATTAAATTTAAAAATCTCTTCTATATTAATCCATTGCGGTTTACATTTTATCAGTTTTCTTATTCCATAGCATAGTGTAGGTACTGTCAATGTTATAAGCTTTAGATATAAAAGAATCTTTTTTTTTTCCAGAATAAATATAAGTGAAGTTCACAGAATATATCAAATACTAGAAGAGGAAGATAATATTAAATTTATGACTATGATAGAAGCATCAAAAGTGAACTTAACTAATGAAAAACCATCTACTGCTCAAACAGAAGTTGTCAATGTAACTGTGCCTGAAATCAAAGAAACCTCTAACAAAGTTGATCAAAATCAAGTTTTAATTAAGACTGAAACGAGAACAGGCTATGTAAACATTGATGGTACAGAGAGAGAGAAAACAAAGAATGAATCGAGTTTAAGAGATATTGTCAAAGATAGAATTAGTAGTTATTACAATAACACTAACATCATAGAACAACCCGAGGATACTACTTCTACTGCTTCATCAGAAGATAATACGTCATCAACTGAACATGACAATAAATTTGATGTAGATGATATAATAGTACCACTTGGTGTACAAAATACTGAAACTTTGCAAACGCCAAGTGGAAATAAAGCAAAAGAAGCATTTAAAATTTTACCAAAAGTGATACAAGATTTTTTAAATAGTGATTGGAAGTCGAAGGCGAAGTGCGAACCTCAACATATGTTAGAACGTATTCGTAAAGAGAAAAGGTATCCGGATCACCCACATGTCAATAAATACGAGCTTCTCTTAACACCAGCACAATCTTTCTTGCAAAGAATATCATTAGCTGGCGAATTTTTAAATAAAAATCAAATGGAAATGTAATTCTATTTTTATTATACAAATCATCCCTCAAGTCATCGCATTCAATACAAGTTTTTAACGTCTCTGTTATTTAAATATAAAGTAAACTTCATATTATTATTACGGTTATTCGGTAAAGATAACTTTAATCTTATTGTGCAAAACAAGCATTTCATACCTTTTATACTGTAAAAATCCATAAAAAATACCCTATTTCGGCAGCAATATGAGGTTGTGCTTAAGATTGGTTCAGAAATCACCTCTCGAAAAATCCACAACGGCTCCGAGTAGATTCAATAATTGCCTCTTATTGATGACTTGCGGTGTACCCCAAGGTACTATTCTAGTCCCAAATTTATTTCTTTATCTACTTCAAAGACATTTCGTCCACAAAGCATAGGTTATTAGGTTTAAATAATTTCGAAGATATTCGATTGTTACTGGATTAGAATAAACTGACACAACGTACGTGTTAGCGCATAATGACATATTTTGTATAATTACTTTTCTGAATTTTATGGAGAATTACTAAGATGCAATCTTGAAAAGTTGTCACTTTTATAAGTTGGTGTTTTGAGAGATTGACATTATAAGAAGTTAGCATTATGCCCTAGTATGATTTATTGAAGGCGGTTAGGCCACAGTATGCTTCAAATCGATAAGGATCATCTTTATATCATTGACATAAAGCAGTTTTTGTATACTACTTGGGTGGCAAACAAGCATAAGGCCCGCCTGATGTTAAGCAGTTTCCGTAGCCTATGGGCACTTGCAATAGCAAAGTTTCTTACAAAAACGCATCCCTGATTAATGAGCGCTGGAGACCTGAACTCACACACAGAACTACAACACCGCTGTGTGTAGTTATTTGGCTGTGGGCTTCAGTAACGACCTCCTCGTTACTGAAGCCCACAGCCAAATAACTACACCAACATCTTTCCCCAATCGCGCTCGCTCGCTAGTATGGTGCTCTACCTATCTAAAAATGACCTTCTAATTAATAGCGTACAGTTTAGGGTACAAATATTGGTATCGTATCGTTCTATCGATGAAGTCCAGAAGAACATTTGCATAATCAGGAACAATGGTGGTCCTAGAACACTGCCTTGACGTACGCCACGCAAATAAATCAAATCAGATTGATAATAGCATTGTATATTCATCATCATCTCAACCCGTAATCGTCCCACTGCTGGGCTCGGGTCTCCCCCATACATTTGGAGGGATATTAGCCTATTATACCACGCTGGCCAGACGGGTTGTTATAGGGTTTTGTTTTATTGTATATTATATCTTGAATAACTTGTTGATATGCTGACAAATCATTTGATTAGACTACCCTACAATAGATGGGAATCTTAAAGTAGATACTTACCTTATTTATGCAACAATATTTATGCTATTATGAACATGGTCAAATGCCAATTTAAAGTCGGAAAGGTACATCGTGCCTATTGGGCAGGGCTTTAGAAGAATCAAACGATTTTTATTGCTGGACTTAAATATTTTGCCGAATGCCGAAACCACGGCAATACAACGCTCAGGATGTGGTACCTGGAGCTTGGCGTGCCTGGAGAGGATACTTGTATAGGTCAAGACAATCTTCAGGATTGTCTTTGCCGCTCTTAGCATTATAAATTAGAAACCCGCTGTATTCCTTGTAAAAGTTGATACCAGGTAAGTTTATCAAAAAATCTACACAACTAGGTGTTCAAAGTAACAGTGCTTAGAATTTGGTTTTTTCCCCTGAATGTCTTCAAATAGCAACTATGTCTAATTAAGTTGTGGAATTTCTAATACTCCTATATAATAAAATGCATAGTTTACACTGAATCTGGGTAGTGAAGAGTTAATCGTGGATTAACTGACCAAGTTACTGACCACCTACCTATGCTGGGTTAGCATCCCGATAAATAAAAAAATCGATGAGGATATCCCGATAAAAAAATATAAAAAGGTTATTATGACATAGAAGAGGATACTTAGGCGTTGTCCTCTTGAATCTATTACCTACCCATCAAATTTCATAGGACCATTTTATGAAGAATAGTAAAAATCCGTCAAAGCCGTCAACGCGACAAACATACTTTTTGTCATAAATCTCAATGAAATTAAAAAAAACATAAAATACAATAATGTAGCCCTTTTTAAGCCCGTAAAAATGCCTACGTCCCCTTTATATGTTAGCAGCCTATCAGCAAATAGAGAGGGTGCATTAAAGGGTGATATGAGGCAAGCACAGTGTTCTAAGTTACACCTTATGTTCAGTTATCATGACCGACGTAAAAACTACTGCATCTGAAGAATACACTTTATCTTCCAAGGGATACAAATTAACTAAGTTTTTAGGTGAAGGAGCATACGCAAAGGTAATATTAGATACATACTTTGATAAACTGCGTCAGTATATATACCCAGCAGTGGGACATGTATAACGTATGAAGCACGATTAATTCATTGAGAAACTTGTTTTTTTATAGGTATTTCAGACAGAGTATATCAGTAAAAACGATAACCATAAAGCCATACTTGCATGCAAAGTTATAGAAACATTAAAGGCTCCGAGGGACTTTGTTGTCAAGTTTTTGCCTCGAGAAATAGATGTGCTCATTCATTTGAATCATCCTCACATGATTCATATCCATAGCATATTTCAAAGGAAATCTAAGTATTACATATTTATGAGATTTGGCGAGAATGGGGATTTGTTGGCCTATATACTAAAGAGCGGCTGTGTGTCTGAAAACCAGGCAAGAGTGTGGATCCGACAACTCGCGTTGGGCTTGCAATATCTCCACGAGTTAGAAATAGCGCATCGAGACATCAAGTGCGAAAACATACTGTTGACGGCTAATTTTAATGTTAAGCTGTCAGACTTTGGTTTTTCGCGGTTCGTCGTAGACGACAGTGATCAGGCTGTTCTTAGCGAGACATACTGCGGGTCGATGTCATACGCGGCTCCAGAAATCTTACGCGGTAAACCTTACCAACCTAAGCCAACAGACTTGTGGTCCTTAGGAGTGGTATTGTTTGTAATGCTAAATAAGTCTATGCCATTCGACGACACGCGCATGCGAAAGTTGTATGAGCAGCAGATGGGCAAGAAGTACCGGTTCAGATCTCGTGTAGGTGGTACCCTTTCAGTCGAGTGCAAGTCTGTAGTAAAATATTTGCTCGAACCTGACCCAGGATTGCGTCACGACGCCACACAGTTACTCGCCTCCGCGTGGATTGCTATGGACAGTAGGCTTACTAGTAAGTTCTTATTTATCGATAATGACTAAATTATTTTCTTTGTTCTATAATTAATATATGTTGTTTTTGATTTATTTCAAATAGCATTAAATGCAGTAGAAGCAGCAGCAATTAAACGAGCTAAAGAGGAAAAGCGAAAAGTATCTGAGAATCGTAGAAAAGCGTCTAAAAAAGACGATGATTTAATAGTAGAACCACAACGAGATTCTGTATATAGGGTAATGTACCAACTATGAGATAGTTATAGTTTAGAATAAGGTATAATGGGATTGACATCGTCATATTTGACGAAAATTCCTTTATAATAAATATTGAAATAAAGAAATAAAAAAAAAAGGGGTAATGTACCGACATGACCATTGTACTCGAATTTCACTAATTGTATTAGACCAATATTTACTTAAGTAGATACACACCTAGGGAACTTGTAGATACACTGTATCATAAATGATCGATAGTATATAAAGATGCACATTTCTAGGTCATCATCATCATCATCAAGGTAGGTACATAATAATGTAACTAATTACCCTTCTTTTTTTAGGCGAGTGAACTGATTAAGTCTCTAGCTAACGTGACTAAAAAGAAGCCAGAATAGATGGAGGGTAAAACTAGTAAGGTAAAGGTAGATATTTTTCCTACCATATCAGCTTTACGTACTTATATTAACTGTGATTTTCGTCTACTAATTGTAACTAATATTACCTACAGATTCTGAAAAATGATGAAGAAATAAAAATTTCTGGTTCCGAACAATTAACACTTGCTACACGTGGTTACAAAATTATAAAAAAGGTCAACGAAGGATCTTATGCTAAGGTAACTAAGTCTACATTTCATTGAAATAATAGAAGTACTTAACCCTTGACTGGAAACAGTAAGAACACCTATAATCTTACCAAAAAAGACGTAAACACAATGGAATTTGAAATGTATTAAAACACTAGCGGCAGGCACGTCCCAGTTCATGGCTCTTGGCCTGGCACGTATGTACGTCATTATCCACATAATAAGATTAAGAGTTGAGCGCCCCCTCGTTATCAATTTAAACGTTTTCGGTTAAGGGTTAATATTTCATAGCATTATGTAATTGCATTGAAATAATCCTTATTTCAAATAAAACAGGTATATCTATCAGAATACAGAAATCCAACTAAAAATGACAAGTCATCATTGCTAGCGTGCAAAGTTATCGATACGAATACAGCGCCTAAAGATTTCGTCAAAAAGTTTTTGCCGAGGGAGATAGATATGTTAATAAAACTAAATCATCCACATCTCGTACACACCCACAGCATCTTTCAAAGGAGATACAAATATTTCATATTTATGCGATATATGGAACATGGTGATTTGCTCGAGCATATTCTGCAAAAGGGAGCTATTATGGAAGACCAGGCACGAATATGGACAAGACAACTCGCTCTTGCCGTTCAATACATGCACGTCTTAGAAATCGCACATAGAGATATAAAGTGCGAAAATGTTCTTCTCACAGCTAATCAGAACGCCAAATTGTCTGACTTTGGCTTTGCCCGTTTGTGTGTCGATAAAAATTTAAAAAATATTCACAGTGAAACGTTTTGTGGGTCCTTATCTTACACCGCACCAGAAATACTGCAGGGTACAGCCTATTATCCCAAGCCGACAGATATTTGGTCGCTTGGAGTTGTGCTGTACGTAATGCTAAACCGAGCGATGCCATTCGAAGACAAACATATAAAACAATTGTACCAGTCCCAAGTCAACAGAAATTGGAAATTCCGCTCGCGATTTATTGATTCTCTATCAGAAAATTGCAAACATTTAGTATCTTTGATGTTAGAACCAAATTATCAAAACAGGCCTAAAATTGATCAAATAATAAGCAGCGAATGGATAGCAATGGATTCAAGATTACTGGGTAATGATCTTTACATTTTCAATTTACTCAATTTAATCATATAGTTATTTTGAAAATGCATACATAGGTACTGATAAAAGTACTTAATATTTACGGTTTTATAAATGGTACTCATATTGTAGAAATGTCAAACCAAGAATCAGCGGCTTTTAAAAAGGCACGAGACGAAAGAAATGTGATGACAATGAAAGTAGAAGCGGAAGCACAATCACAAGAAACAAAAGATGTAACCCCCCCCGCACCAATAGCAAAACCTGCGGTCGATGTAAGAGCCTCCACAACATCTTGGTAATTATGAAGAACTTTTAATTTTGGAAAATAGGTAAATAGCTTTATTAATTTATAGCTACTATACCACAGTAATATATCTATACAGTATTGCAACTCGGCCGTATCTTTGAAATAAATGCCTACAGCCTCGCGGTACGTAAACATGCGATATTTTAATTACATTTGCCTACCTTGTTTCCATTTAGTTTTGTGATTATATACTTTTTTATATAAACAAATAAAATAGAAATTCTTAATCTGAGAAAATTTCAACTATCTAGTTACCAGACGGTAAAATTTATTTTTTCATACACACAGTACAAAAAACAACTATTAATAATAATAAAATACCACATCTTTACTTTGAATTATACAAACTAACAAAACAAAACACACATCACCCGAGGTTTTAACACAAGCGTACCTACCGTATCATGATTCATGAACCGCCTATAACTACCTATTTCACTCGTGTCACTTA
Source organism: Trisateles emortualis (assembly GCA_947095525.1). Classification (NCBI taxonomy): domain Eukaryota; kingdom Metazoa; phylum Arthropoda; class Insecta; order Lepidoptera; family Erebidae; genus Trisateles; species Trisateles emortualis. Next base: position 5,793,497 of record OX352736.1, on the reverse strand, counting down.
CCTTTACTCTATTCACTTTATTTATTAATCCAGATATATTTTATTTCGGGAGATAAAAGGAAATACTTATCCATTAAAACGAGACACATTTGTGCTGTTCGTAATGCTAAGCGATGCCATTCGAAGACAAACACATAAAACAACTAAATATTTATCCATTAAGAAGACACACATTATGTAAGTAACATTATTTTATAGTCTTACGTTTCAGAGTTTCCAGGTAATCTAAAAAAAGTTATCTCTGGATGCTCTATTGACGAATTCATGCAACCAAAAACAGCACAATATATCCTACTTGTCATATTAAATATGTACATATGTACAAGAACTTATTTTTAGAGAACAAATCGCGCGGTTATAGTTAAAAAAACATCACACGTTCGTCACTGCGGCAGTCGCAACTGTCTGCATGCCGCGCGCATGCCGCGATCAAGGCGCGTAGGCATAGCTCGCGCTTCGTCCGTTTGTAAAGTTGGAATACTGTATAGATAATATTACCGTGACTATACTTCGCTTGTCAAACTAATTATTTCACAAAATGACATACTGATACCATTTCATTAATTGTCAATTAGAAAAATACATACTGCCATAACCAAGTAACATAGGTATAATGCGTTTCTGGCAGAAGGTCGCAGTTTTAGCCATTTATTATAACCAGTAGCTGCTTTAGAGTAGGACCGGTAGGGTGACCGCACTAGGGCTTATACCACTAAAACAAGCATACGGCGCGCCTGGTGGTAAGCAATTACCGTAAGTCTATGGATGCTTACTCGCGCGCTGCTGACCCTTTAAAAACCTTAGAACTCCTTTCTTAAAGATGCTATATGCTGTAGTCTCTCGGGTTTTTTTTTTTCATTTAAATTGCATTAAGTTTTAAGTGAACTCCTTCGCCGCCCCTTTATGTCAATTTTCATATCAATGTGACTGCACGGTTGGTTGAGTGCCATTTGCTACTGCGCGGCGTGTTGTGGGTTCGTTCACCACCCAGGACAAAAAATTGTTTGAGTTTTCAGTCAACTCCTTCGCTACACTTTTAATTTTTATTGCATTGAGATTTGAGTCAACTCCTAAAGCCATTAGAATAACGAGTATTATTTTCTTAAATAAGTATTTAAAGCCGCAACCAGAGTAAAATGTACCCAACCGATACACTTATTTAAAAAAATATGAAATACGCACAGATTTGGCATCAAGCATTAGAAATCACATAACTCTCATCCTTCTCAAGTAAAAATCAAATACGGCTTACTCTTGTGAATTTATTACGTTTTTATAGCTTTCTTTCTCCATATCTCCGTTTCTAATTTAGGTAGGTACGCTAGCTTCGTTTTGGCCTAAGAACACTTGCTGGAACGAGTTCTTCATTTAGGGATTCGAACTCAAACTCATTTAGATCAAATAATGCATGTTACTTATGAACGTCAAAATAAACAAAAGTTAGCATATTTTTTCCTAGAGAAGAATTGGCAAGACACTCTGGCCACTCTTTTCAATCTCCAGATAATATTTTCAATTTGGTATAAGTTACAATTTGAGGTAGGTAACAAAAAGATTGCCTATTTAAATTGCTTGAATTAGAGGGAAGCTAGATGTGTACATACAACAAAACGTGGAGCACCATTGGTAAATCTTTCTTAATAATATCTCTGATTATAATTAAGGTATGCGGCTGGTTTTGGTCTAAACAGTCGCTGGAACCAGAACAACTTAAACTAGTAGAATAACTAGTAGAGTTGGAAGGAAGCTAGGTGTGTGGCTAGTGGGGATAGGAGTATCACTTAAATTAAACTGAGGCGTTGGCGGCTAGCCTATATATAGTAAAGGCGTTTGATCGGATCTAAAAACTGTAATTGACGGTTGTTGCTCGAATCGCCTGGACATCAATGCTGGCGTACTTGCGGTACGCCAGCATTGATGTCCAGGCGATTGATTGGTAATTGATTGGTGATTGGCTCTGTGCTGTCCCCAATGTTTTTGGTATAAATGATATGTTATCTATTCGACGGCATTCTTTGTTATGTAGACTGGAGCATCGGGGATACCTTTTACTTGGGGCGCGTAAATATTGCTCGTTCCATTGTAGACGAAAGTCGCGAATAACTTCATCAAAATTAGTAGCACTCTTTTAAGGACGACTAAATTTAGTCCAATTTAACCGCACTAAGACACAAGTCTGCGCGTTAACCGCAAAAAATGCCTCATTTGCTATGGCTCCACGATTCTAAGACACAGGCCTTACAATATTTAAGAGCATTCGAATCCTCGGCGTCGACATCTCCAGCGACTGAAGGTAAATGCTTACTATCAGGCGGGCCATATGCTTGTTTGCCGCAGCATTGAGTTGCTAATATCATTAAAAAAGAACGCTCTGATATGGTGAGTATTATAACTTATCCTATTTTGTTTAAAACGCAGTCAAATTGAATTTTCACACCTAGCTTCCTTCCAACTCAACATAAATAACTTGTTCCAGCGAGTGTTCAAAGATCAGAATGAATCGCGAACCTTTAATAGAATCGAAGACATCGGGAAAGAAAGCTGTGGAAGCGTAAGGAATTTACAAGAGGAAACCGTATTTGAATATAACTAACGGCCGCACTCAGAGACATTCATTAAATTAGTCCTAATGAATATTTAACTAATACGGATTAAATCCGCTAAATATCGGTGTATCTCAGAGTCAGTATTTAACGGTTCATTAGTTAATGACGGCTTTAAGGAACCTTTGGGTGAAGCGTACACTATCGATTGCATATCGATATATTTTCAGTGTGGCCACACGTAAAAATGTTAATAATAAGTATTTAAAAATCTATTTAAATACATCAAAAACTTAAGCACATCATAAATTTAAGTTTAATCAGTTATATCCATATAATTTTTTTATCAACAAGTCAATCTATAAAAATTATAAAATATTTTTTAATTTATTTAAGAATAACGATTTATTTTAATGGTATTACTTGTTGTGCTTACTGTCAAACTGTTAATGTCAATAGTAGGTATTATTGTTTTGATTTTACGTGTGTTCATTGCGAATGAAATAAAAGTTTATAGTACCTACCTATATATATTTACAGTAATGTAAATAAGTAACTTTTAAAAAGCTACTTCCAATGATGGGATCCATGAGGAATCGAGGGAACTCTTCGAAAATTATAGACGTACAGGCAGAAATTGTGATTTTGTGAAGTGAAACTGATAAAAAACACGACAGATGGCCACCTGAATTTCTCAATGATAATTTATTCACGGACGGGGTAAAATGGGAATAAACCTTATAGGAACATTCATCCTGCTTAAGTAGGTACCTACTTCAGAATTGGGATTTCAAGGTGTTTGAAAACTGTACAACTTGCCGTATTGAAGTCATTTTTTTTGTTAAAAATATAAAATAAAAGTATTGTTTGTTTAATATAATATAGTTTTTTATTTCTTAAGCAATCATTGCGCAGTAAGTAAAAAATCTTTGTACTAATGCTTGTCGCACTGTAAACCATTGCTATTAGGGTTTTCATTTATCGGTGCAACATCAACTACTTTATTGGCCACATGAACGGCCCCATTTGTTGGTTGTGAAGTGTTGCACATGCACATAACACAGCAGATATTTTATGTAGCTTAATACACATCCCCATTTAAAGACCCAAAACTTCTTTTTATAGTATTTTTTGTTCTCCTCGCTTCAACCCATAAACGTCCCACTGCTGGGCACGGGTCTCCTCCATACATATGAAGGGATATTAGCCTACTATACCACGCTGGCCAGACGGGTTGGTATAGGGTTTTATTTCGAGTTTTCCCTCTCTTGCAGTGGATATTGTAGACCTGACTTTCTCCCTTAGTCGACTCTTACGACACCCTTTGGGATGGAACGGGGTGGTGACATTTGTATTCTTAATCCGTCACCACACAGACATTTTTTGTTCTTATGTGGCTCTTATTATAATAAAAAAGATCAGCGTAATCACGTAAGGATCGCCAAGGCCCTCTATTTATCTATTCCTTTTAGCATAACCCGACCCAAAATTCGGAACGTCTGCCAATTCCATACCCATTTTAGCTTTTTGTTAGAAAATATTACGAATTTTTTTTTTTCCGCTAAATATAACTTTTATCTGTCACTCAAAATCAATCATTAAGAGTGTAAGTAAAGGTTTTGCTCTACTTAACTATAATTGCCGACTAGGGACGTTAATGAACCATTAGCTGACTCTGAGAGTGAGCTTTTTTAAATCTCTACTAAAGAGCGCCTTAAGTCGCCGTTAGGTGACTCTGAGTGCGGCCGTTAGAGTGATAAAAGTTATGTAGGTAATTTCTAATAATAATAATAGCAACCCATATATGTCTCACTGCTGGGCACGGGTCTCTTCTCCTCTATCAAACGAGAGAGAGGATGTAGGCCTCAATCCACACGCTGGCCAAGTTTCTAATACTTGATGGATGACAAATAACCTTATCATTAAATAAATCATTTAAAGGAAAAATAAGCGAATCGGTTGGTAAGAACGGCCGGACAAACTAGCATTAGATTTCACACATTCGTTTGATGCCTATATATATTTGAGATAAACAATATCTCGATCGAGGCTGACAAACTTGGCAACTTTATCAACAGATCGATGTGTTAAAAAAAAGTGTGCCGATAGAAAATTCTAGAAAAGTATTATTTAGTTAAGTGTTTTAATTCAAATTAACAATTGTATAAAAACCCCATTTTTTATTTTATAATATTTTCCGCTTGGTTAAATTGGTCAGTAGAGCCAGTGGAAATCTCGCCCAGGCCGCCGGTAATGCTAAAACCGACACTGAACCTAACCTTGACCTATTCTTCTAATGACTAATGACTAGCTAAGTAATTATCAAGCAATGCATTTGCGTGCGTTGCGTTGTTTGCGTTGTTTCACCAAATAACATATTTAAAAAAAGTAGTTTGTTAAATAATATTTTGAAGTTATGTAAAATGTCTTTCAATTATTAAATTTGTCAAATGTAAAATTTACATTATACAGAATCGTTTGTAAAGTGATAACTTTATCAAGTATTAATTAAAATTAACATGATAATTTGTTTTTCGTGATTAAGCTGGTTACACTCGTACACGTTACATTCGCGCGGTAACTTAAAATCCGTGTAACTTTTTTATTGCTTTGTCATTTTTTTGTTGCCTTCGATTTTGACAAATTGTCTGTTTTAATAACTTAGCGCAGCAATCGTAACGCAAACGCCAAATGATACTTTCTGAATACAAATGTTGGATTTGTCCCTAAAATACCAAAATCGCTATATATAATGTTGATCCCGTCATCAAAACGCCGTTTTGTAAATAGCCACCAAAGGTTTATAAATTACGAATTTTTGAGGTAACTAACAAAAAAAAAACACACGAATGAACCTCCTATTTTTGAAGTCGGTTAACAATATTACTTATAAACATTACATACACACGTATTTAGACTATTACAGTCCTTACGCCGTTACGCTTCATTAATTCTTTAAGTGTTAACCTTTATTGATTCGGTCTATGCGGCCGTTTTGTTCCCATTTTTTGTATCTTCGGTATTTTGCGAGATTTACCTAATCTACCTGAGTACCTAAGACTTAATAGATTTAATTCTACTTCATTTTAAATGACATATTACTACGATTTAGTTTATTTTTTACCCATGACAAAAAATTACACTTCCTTGCAAAAAATGGGCGGGTTTTGATTTTTCTACGTTTTGGTTAATAATTTAGTTCTGGAGAGGTTTTTTATAACCAAACGATGTTACTGGCACTTTTGGGTATGAAAAAAGTAAAAACCAAATTCAAAAAATCAACCCTTTTCCAGTTTGTGACTTTTAACAGATATTTTTGTGTCTATTGTAATGGCAGAAAGTTCAATTAGGGCTAGTAAAATGATAACGCCACTGAAAGAGGCGTGTGGCCAATGTTACGTCTCATAGCAGTTGAACGTGAGTCGTTCAACATGGACTCAATACCAATAGATAGGTTGCGTTCAGAGAATGCAAGGTTCTAGGAGAAAACGTTGCACACAACTACGAGACGACCGCTTTTTAGTGACTTGGACGCTTAGGAACCGCAATGCAGTTACATAGACCCCAAAAGGAACCTTGAAAAGGAAGGTACGAGGAGCACAAGTTAGCATAGGGACTTTAAGGAGGAGGCCTTTAGCGGCAGATATACGCAGTTGACGACCACCGGGGGCCCCCAAGCTACTTGCATTAAAATACCTTAAAAATACTCGTGGTCTTAATTTAATTATACCTAACCTTATAACCATATTTTTTAAAATTTTAACACGGCTCTCTGTTTACAATGTTTAAAACACCGATTCCAGAATTTAATTGTAAAAAAAAACTAGGTATAATCTTATTGATAATAAGAAATGGCTAGTCATCTAGGAGGCTAATGACATACAAAAAACCTATATTATCCATAGAAAAGTCAATAACTGTAAGGTGCCCGTTATTTTTGCAAAGGAGTGTATATTTATTAAAGTAAAGTAAGTTATGCTCATACTTTAATTTCTTTGAGCTCACTTAGACCTATTTGAATAGTTATTACCTCCTTCTGTGGAAGAGACTCAATGGTTCATGTGCGTGTAGATTTGTCATGTCACATGTCAATAAAATCAAAAATTGATGACGGTTAACGTCAGTTCTTCGTGATACAGGAATTATTTTAACATTTACAGTCAAAGACTTCCAAAAAAAATGAATTTATATGCCCCTTAAAATCTTTGTACTACATAACGCCAGAACAACTATGTAACCAACCAGAATAAAAAGATGAAGTAACATGCATGGCAACAAATGAGTCCCACTAACGATAAAGACCTAAATACAACTGAATCGGACTACTTAATACTACAAGAAAAAGGATTTTTATTAGAGAAAGTTATCGGAGAAGGCTCATACGCTAAGGTAAGCATTAAAAGTTCACTTGCTGACTGAACCAACTTTGTTAAATATTCTACTTCGCCTTATCGAGTCAAACTTACGATTTTCATTTGGATGATGATAAGGTAGTAATTAAAAACAACAAACAAAGTCTTGTTTTGGCTACCATACACTTTCTTAATAAAATTTACGTTTGCTGGAAATTATTCGGCACGCGATATTTTCTAGGTAGGTAAACAAAATTTTACTAGGTACTTACTTATTTATATTTTAGTGTTTTTTGATGACTAGGCTTTATGATATCTGTTATTATGAGGCAATGCCGACGGTACTTTCAAATGAAAATCGCAAAGGAGGTTCAATTTTTGGATGCGAAGTACATAAACGTTTATATAATTCATGTATTCTTTGCAGGTTTATAAATCAACTCAAATGCTTGACGAAACTCGACATGTAATTCTGGCCTGCAAAGTGATAGATACATCGCAAGCTCCTCGAGACTATCTGACTAAATTCTTGCCTCGCGAATTAGACGTTCTGATACGCGTGAACCACCCTCATGTAGTCCATGTCTCTCATATATTCCAACGTCGCGCTAAATACTTCATTTTTCTACGTTTCGCAGAAAACGGCGATCTGCTAGATTTTTTAACACAAAACGGCGCTGTGCCTGAAAATCAAAGTAGGCTGTGGATGAGACAAATTGCATCTGGGATTCACTACATACATACTATGAATATAGCTCATAGAGATTTGAAATGTGAAAACATATTGATCACGTCAAATTATAATGTGAAAATAACAGATTTCGGATTCGCTCGAAACGTGCGACAGCGCGATAGAGACTTGCTTAGCGAGACATATTGTGGCTCTCTGTCCTACGCAGCTCCCGAAGTGTTAAAAGGTATACCATATCTGCCCAAAATGGCAGACATGTGGTCGCTCGGCGTCATTCTTTACACGATGCTCAACAAAGCTTTACCTTTTAATGAGACATCGGTAAAAAAACTATATGAAAAACAGGTATAGTTACAGATAACCACGTTAAAATATTATTTGTAACTAATCTACGAAATTGATGACACTGTTTCATTGTTCTATATTGTAGGTGACACGTAAGTGGCGTTTCCGTACGTGTGTTGTCAACCAATTGTCTCAAGAATGCAAACAACAAGTCACAACACTAATGGAGCCTGATCCTAATTTTCGACCTACTGCTAACAGTTTCTTTTCAAGTGTTTGGATAGGGATGGACACCAGATTAACTAGTATTATTTTTTATACCAATTTATATTTTCTATTAGACATTTTTTATTGACATTTACGAAGAAAAGATGTTTGATATGTATTATGCTCCTTATATTCGAGGAGATGGGTGCTGAAGGAGCGGCATTAGTGAATCTGCGACGGTTATCTAGAGTAGAACTACGAACTGTATCTATAGTTGTAGTTAAAACTTTGTACGCGTAAGTCCCAGAATTTGCTGATATCAACAATGCATTGGTAAGTCCCTCTGCCTTGGCAAGAGTAGGTAATATGTCTACAAGAAATACAGGAAAGCCCGCCTAAATTTCTAGTCCCGTTAGTGTAGCTTAAGCTTCTTTGCATAGTATATTAGGTTTTATTATATGCCACGACGTAAAAAAAAACGTGCTCTTTACGCTAACCAACCTTTAAAGTGAAACCGGCCAAGTGCGTGTCGGGTAACACGTAATGTAGGGTTCCGTAATTTCCAGTCACAATAATGCGGATTAAGAGGCAGGGCACCATACCTACTAGCGAGCAAGCCGGATTGGTGAAGGACCTCCACCTTTCAGAAGACCACAGCCAAATAACTACACACAGCGGTGTAGTTGTGTAACTATGTGTGTGTACAGTTCTTTAGCACTTATTTAAAGATGCGTTTCGAAAGAAACATTTTCCTATCCCAGGGACACTCCATCTTCAAGGTCTGGTGTAAATAAATGGGTCGGCAACACGGCTTCGGTTACCGTATGGTTGTTTGTCATCCAAGTAGTTTTAAAAAAGGTACGGTAACATTTTTGGTAAAAGCCTTGAACCTTTTGCTTGTGCAAGAAAAATTGGGAGGGAAGTCACTCCCCTAACAAAGATTGCGTATTTGTTTTTATATTGAAAGATTAATTTTAAAAACTATATACATTTTTTACTACTAGTTTTTATTGTTATACGCCAAGGGGTAAATGAGCAAAATACTTCGGTACTAAAAAATATTTTTCAAGATTTTATTTTACCACTAGGGGTCGCCCGCAACTTCGTTCGCGTGGTAATTTGGAATATTTTCCCCGATTTTGCAACATATCTCACTACTGCTCCGCTCCTATTGATCATAGCGTGATGTTATATAGCCTATTACATTCCTGGATAAATGCACTATTCAACAAAAAAAGATTTTTTCTAATCGAACCAGTACTTTCTGAGATTAGCGCGTTCAACCAAACAAACAAACTCTTCAGCTTTATAATATTAGTATAGATTTTGTATGTATGTATTCATGCCAAATAATAAGAGTCTGTAAGCTAAGCTGCGGATAAATGCGACATGGCGAAACTATATATTAGGGTTCCTTGTTTACTTCGGAACCTTAAAACCTGAAAAAATACGTGTAGAAATAAAACTCATAAAGATTCTAATTTTAAAGGTTTAATTTGTATTTTTTGTAAACAGTTAATTGACGAGTATAGATGTCGTTGAAGTAAAAGACACGCTTACGCTTGACAAGTAGGCGTTGTTGGCGTAAAGAGCACGCTTACGCTTGACGAGTATAGATGTCAGTGGCGTTTATATTTTAAAATAGATATTAGGTAGTATTGCAACTGTATTATAATGTGCCTAGTTTAGTTTAAAGAAACGCTTAATATGTTATAATGGTTATTTACAGAATTGACGAATGTAGAAGAAACGTTATTAAAGTCGGCACAAGAAGAGGCGATGAAGAGAGAACGCAATACCGAAGACGAAACTGAGGTGGAAAGAATAGCTGAACTGCGCCGTAAGGGACGAGGGAAAGGTCAGTGCTATTATGCACAGCAAAGATCTTGAACAAATAGTCTGCTTAGTTCTCACATATGTTACGCTTGGTCCAATTACTTAAGAGAGGTAGGGCACCATACTAGCGAGCAAGCCCGACTGGGGAAGGACCTCCACCTTACAGAAGACCACAGCCAAATGACTACACACAGCGGTGTAGTTGTGTTCCTGTGTGTGAGTACAGGTCTCCAGCGCTTATTTAGGAATGCGTTTTGAAAGATACGTATTCCTATCCCAGGGTTACTTCCATCTTAAAGCCCTGGTGTAAAAAAAATGGGTTGGCAACACGCAAGTGATACCTCTGGTAATGCAAGCGTCTATAGGCTACGGATACTGCTTAACATCAGGTGGGCCGTATGCTTGTTTGCCACCCAAGTAGTACAAAAAAAAAAAAAAAAATTGCAAGGTGCATAGTGCGACAGTATTTACCAATGACGCGAATTTTTCAATCCTGTGATGTTTTCTGTCGCGCCCCACCCCTCACTATCCGCACATACCACCAAAGAGGCCTAAAAACGCTTAATGCTCAATTCTTTTCGATCTTTGCCAGGCATTATACCAGTTTAAGAACGATTTCCCACTATGTACCTACTGGGTGTGGTTTCTTTCTTCGTTATTCTAATGCCTGGGCGCTTTTTGTAAAGGTGTTTATCAAGAATTACACATTAAATTTATAAAAATACTTGAAAAGCAAAACTATGTTTAACTGTAAAGTTTTATTTAGTGCCATAGAGCCCTTTTCGAGGTACCCAATCAGCCGACCATATATGAGTAGTGCCTCGTCACACTAATATTTTTTCCTGGGCAGTAATCGTATAGTGTGTGACGCATCGCCCCTCATTTACTTATATATTGTTACATAGTTAGTTAGGCAATAAGCATTAAAGCTCAGACTTTAGACGAAATAACATCTTTTACTTTGACAACCCAACATTGCAATCGAACCCACTACCTTAAATAACAATTATTATAGAACTCATACATTATAATCTTTTTTCCACAGAGGGCCTCAAAGTGCTGAAAAGTATCGACGCTGCCGTGCACCACTCACAACAATTTGAATAAAAAAATAAAAATAAAAATGAAATTCAATACTTGTATTCATTCAGTATTTATTAAATTTTATATTTTTTTATTTTATAATAGATATTATTATAAAAATGTTTCAATACGTAATTGTACAGACTTTGTTTTATTGATATAATATAGAGTGAACAATCCATCAATATAAAAATGGATGGATTAATCACCCGCTAGTTAATAACCGACATTATACATGCTATGGAAGACGAGGGACTATTGTAGGAGGCTTACATTTTAATAACATTTGGCACAACGTGTTAGGAACAGGGTAATGGATTACTATCCCAAAAAAAAAAAATATTGTGCGATCAATAAGTTTGGAATAAATACAATATTTTTTACAAATAAGTAGGTATATAAAGCGCCATAAACAAGACACAATTTTGCATGATAGGTTTCGTACCTTCTCTGTGGAATAAAACCAAAGATAAAGAAAATTGCCTTGCCAAATATGTGCCTTAACCGAAACAATATATTTATTAGTACACATTTATAATACCTATATAAAGACGGTGTGTAACAAAAGGTACAATCATATTTATTAATTTAACATTTATGCTAAAATTCAAAAACCCTAAAACCAGGCGCTCATAGCTGGGTGCACTTGCTGTTCAGTAAACGATCAGCGGGTTAAGCAACCAAGGGCGCGGTAACTCTATAGATGGGTGACCGAATAGTGGTATTTCATCTGAGCGTCTCCGTGCTTAGTCGTGTTAGTCGGCCCCGACTGTAAACAGTCGATAGATCACTCTGTGACCAGGTTGGCTACTAACTGAACGATAAGAAGAAGAATCATTAAGAAGAGAAATTCATTATCATCTCAGCCAAAGAACTCCTGCTGGACCTGCCTGCCTCCTCCAAAGATTGCCAGAACATTTGGTTCTGAGTGAAGAAATAACATGTTAAAAATTACATTAAATTAGCTGCTGCAGTGTAGCCGTTTCTCTAATAGGTAAAATATCGACTTCATTACCTAGCTTGTCATTGTTCAAAATTCAAATTAAGATCGAAAATAAATGTAAATATTACGCTCGCGTATTCTTTCACATAAGTTATAGTACTTTTTTTGTCTTTACTTTCAATGAAGAATTTAGATACTCATTATTAGGGGATTCTCGTAGGGATACTTTTGAAAGTATCTCAAGAAAAAAATATTAAATTGTAATAGTACTTTTTATGTGCGAAATTTCTAGTTTCGGTCCTCAGCGGACAGAACAAGTAACTAAATATGTATAGATTATGTCCTTCTGTTACACTCCGTATAGAAGACTTACTAGAGAACTAAATAAAGTTGCCTCAAAATACTTTTATTATTTCGATAGAGATTTGCACAAAACAAACATCTCCGTGGTTGATACTATTAAAGAATAGACCTAAGGTTCTGGGTCTTAGAGCTTACTTTGTTATATTACCGCAAAAATGCTGCTTTAAGCATAACACTAGATTATAAACTGACACATTTTTAATGACTAATGATTTCCAGTAAAAAGAAAAGAGACCGGAATAATATTGTCACCTTTCAGTCGATTCCTAATAAACTACTTATTTATTTGTATAAAGAGCTAAGTACTGTAAAACTTGTAATAAACTGTATAATACTTAACATTAATATTCAACTGAAAATAAATTTTCAGCCGAAACCAACACTTATAGTATCTTAGATTTCGGCCGCAGCTACAGGAAAGCTGAAAGTCGGTATTCGGTGTAAAATTACAACAAAAGCCTAAACCGGTTTCCGTCGAAGGCCAAAATTGGTTTCGGTTTCGGCTAAGTCTAGTTCCAGTCAGACATTAATAATAATTAACATGATAACTATTGAATGTTTTAAGCCAACAAATATTTTTCTTTTATCATGGAATGTCTATTGCTCTTTTGATCATCTGACTTCCCATAAATAAACGCTCAACTGACATATAAATCTTCACAAATATTCTTAAACAATGATAAAAGAGAATTGAGATAGATAGGTTACAAGCTTTATAATCGGTAAGTAGGTATTTACAAATGACACATTTAATTAAATAGAAGTGAAATAGCATTAGGTTTCTGGTTTCTAAAAGAAAGAAAGAGGTAGTATATTGCTAATTATTTGATTTTCAAGAAGCTTTGGAAACCCAATTCATCGCTACAAACAACACTACCTTGAAAGTGTTATTTTAGCAAAGGTTGGCTCCAATAAAAAAAAGCAATCATTGACATGTGGTATTGTTGCCTTGTGTCTTACCCCGCTCACCTCTACATTTACAAATGTGATGCATAAACAATGGTTTGCTTTTTAAAGCGCCCATAACCCACCTACCTCTATCTCTGTCTAACATCATTACACTTAATTATAAATTAATGTTAAAATAAATATTTCTTTAAATACATGAATTATTCAATCTCTTATATTATTGTCGTCACGACAGACGATGCAATTTTTTATGCCATCTCTACTGAACAAATGTAGCTGTATTTGTCTAAACACCAAGAAAAATAGAGATGGTATAAGAAAATAGTTATTCGATTTTTTTTTACTGACATATTTGTAATGACGACTCTATATATTATTCATCTAGATTTTCATTCATGATTTTTGGCAGTTCTATTCAATATTTGATATTTCGCACCCCCAATGGATAAAGGCGTAAAATGTTAGAAGAACATTGTCGAACAAAAGTATTTTATTTCGCGCCCTTTTTCACTAAGATTGCAATTTAATAAATTATTTTAATGACTACAGCTATATAATATTTATTACCTTGGACACCTTTTATTTCAAAAACTACGCTTTTAACATTTTATCTTTGTTTTTGGGACTGAATCGCCAATATATAGAGTTTAGCACCAAAACACTCTAAATAAGACAAAATACTTCGATTTTTAAATTAATACATCAAAACATCCACCTTGTGGGGCATATTAAGTTAGTTATACAAATATGTTTTGAAAAATGCATATAAAAGACATTGGGGAAAAATGGAAAATGTAGTACTTCATGTATTTTTAACTTAGGCTTGACTATGATTAAAATATATCAATATTTTCTAAATTAATAGAACAACATACAGGGTACAAAGTTACAGCAACAACAATGCCCATTTAAAACAAACACGTGCGTTTGTTGGAAATAAAAAAAACCGATTCCAAATTCCCCCTAGTCCTACACTGTTTCATTTATCCGATAACAAGATTATTCATAAACATACATTTGCCGTGTAAAATATAACTTAGGTTCATTTTCCTCTCAGACGAATGACACTAACAAATTAATTTACTTATTTTATTCAGATAACATTAAATATAGCTACCTCGATTATAAATAATCACGCTGATAGGAAAATAGACGTAAGCATATTAATTTACCTTTACAAAGTGTTGGTGTTATATTTTTAATGATTAGACTGCATAATGCGTTTAGGTCGGTCCAAGGCGTGGTCACAGGTGTCGCGTGATCTAATGTATACGAGCCTCATCACGCTGGGGATAAACACCCGACGCGACGTCCACTGCCGCTGATTTTACTTTCATCGTCTGAAAATATCAGCAGATCGTTTTAGAATCTGATGATGTTTTACATTATCTACTTATCAAATTAAAGAAAATATCCACTGTTGACACATTACTTACACATTATTTAAATAACGTAAATATTTAGAGACAAAAAGATAAGCTATTCCTAGTGTGGTACTAATACTGCCCTGCTAAGGAAGAACAAATGACACAATTGGACGCAAAAGCACACCTAAGATCTATAACTATAGACACATTTAACCATAAATCTATTTCATGCAGTTACTTTGTTCTTCGTTAGCAGGACAAAATACAGGTATTTATTAAGAATAATATATCTATAGTAGAAAGACATTATAAACAATAATAATTTTGTGTTTCTAAAGTTCATGATTCATGAGCATTGTTTTAAATCAAGTGTTTTCAACAATAAATAGCGCTACCGGTATAAAATTCGTATTTAAAAGATTCCAGGCTATCTTTTCTGTTACTGATAGGGACGTAGATGTACTGAGTATGTATAAGTACATTATTTAAGGGATCTGTGTGAACAAAGCTTGCAATAATTGTATTGTAATTTTCGTCCACGCAGATCCCTTAACCGACACACAGAAAATTTAAATTGACGCAGTTACACGCACGCACTATGCGTGCATGCGTGCACGTGCTTCAACGTGTGGCCATTTATATAAGAATCCCTTATACACAATAAAGCTTTTCATGGTCAACAGACAACATTATAATGTATCATCAAAGAAAAAAAAGGCATAAAGTGAAACATACTATTAAGCGATTTGTAACCTTATGCCAATTATTACAAGAGCCTTTTTTCCACTGAAGATATCATATTTTATAAATATATTGATGGATACAAACTGCATCGAAGTACAGAATGTACATAAACCTTATTTTAACCTTGTGTCGCGAGGGACTTTACAAACATACAATTTACTGACACAAATTGCACTCTGACTCAGAACAAACATTTATGAATCACACAAAGTTTTGTCCCGTGTGGGAATCGGACCCACGCCTCTTAGCTAGTCAGGTTAGCAGCTCTAGCTTAGCAGTCAGGGTCACTAACCACTAGACTTGGTAGTCTAGTGGCTAGTGACCCTGACTGCTAAGCCAGTAAAAATAAATAAAAATGCAATAAAAAAAACAAATTGTCTGCCTTTTCCTCTCAGAAATAGGCTTGAGTCCATGCAAATATGTATGTGTCTGACACAGATTGATTAATTGACAAATACTGGTTTGAAAGTCCTTCTTTACTTTGATGCAGTATGTGTCCTGTTTTAAAATTGTATAAAATCACGACACAAATCAAGAAATAAGAATTTATTAAATAAGTCAAACTGTTATCCAAAACACCAAAAGCATCCCATCGATACCGCGCACCGTTGTTAAATGTTGTTATGGAAAATATACGTCACCAAAACTACAGTGCACTCATTTTGTTATTGTGAAATATATAAAACAAACATACCTCTTATATTAATAATTGTAGTAAAAAGAAACACGCAAGTACATTGACTTTTTTCTTACAGCTACTGAATGAGAATAAATCTTTGCTGAGAATAAATCTCTGCAACTATTTTATTAAATGTACCACTTAATAAAATAAATCCGCGTTTTGCTATATAAGAATTTAATTATAGCAATTTTTACCTAAATAACACATACGATTAAAATTACAAAAACAAATTATATAACACTAGCGGCCCGCCCAACTTTGCCTGGGTTAAATTGAAGGCCCCTATTGAGATAAAAATATCCTAACTTTTAAGTTGGATAAAACTGCAGTGTACAAAATTTTATTAAAATCGGGTCAGTAGTAGCGAGTCTATAGCGGGACAAACAAAACACGTAATTTATGTATATTATGGTTATAGTTTTTAAATTGCTAACACATCATTTCGTCGGAGAACCCTGTTGCTGTTTAATAAATGTAACTTTTACATAACAGGATTTCCTACAACATCGTAGTAACCATTATCTTGCAGCTAGCATGCAGTCGACACGCAAGCAAACAGACAAGCGGATTGAGCGGACTAGTATAATTTTAAATGTATATAAACTCGAAAAGCTGTAGTGTTTTTTTTAGACTACTACCGCCCTAAGGAAAAATCCCTGTGTCGCGAGGGACTTTACAAACATACAATTTACGGACACAAATAAACCCAAACTCGGAACAAATATTTATGAATCACACAAAGTTTTGTCTCGAGTAGGAATCAAACCCATGACCCCCCCGGCTTAGCAGCAAGGTCAACCACTAGACCACTAGGCTAATCAAACTACAAATCTGACAATTCTGCCACAATTAGGAAGCAATATATCACGCGAGTAAAACCAATAGTATGTTAATACAACTTCGTAGTGCACATTATTTTGTCGGTTGACAGATGTTCACGATCACAACAGAGGTCTTGAACAACTATGTCATCAGGTTGGCCACTAATCAGATGTTAAAAAAACTACTTAATCTTGGTTACATGTTGTAATTTATGAATAATTCGCAAACTATTCGATACCCTACTTTAAAATACTAGTCAAACCCGGCCACGCTTCACAGTGGCTTTAAAATACTTCAGATTTCCCATTTCTATAGAAATATCGGGGTAAAAAGTATACCTACCTACACACTCTTATATAGAAATCTAATGACTACAACAACTACTACTTTCAAGTTTTGCGGACACAAATATATAGGAAAGCTATATTTTTTTTTAATAATTTGGTACATTATTTTTTCAAGGTACCTACTTTTTCATTGATATGTTCGTCTTGATTGAATTTTGCGTTTGTGCTAAGATATATACAGATTAGTGTTGTTAGTAAGGCAACTTACTGGCGAGTTGGTAATTTCACCTGAGCAGTCATCGTGTAGAGGACACACGAGGTCACCCAGGTCCAGGTCGTCCTTGCTCTTTTTGCGTTTCAATGAGAACTGACTTTTCTTTGGTACCTACGAAATAATAAATAGTATTTTTTTTTAAGTTCGCGTGTGTAATGTCTTCTAGTTTCATTTCAAGAAGACTTTTTAAAATAACGATTTTCTTATTTTAGGGTTGCCCACCCATCATAGCAGTCACAAGTATTAGAGTCGGCAAAGTATGAATAATAATATTATAATAATGTTACTACGGTTAATGCTTACCATCAGGCGAGCTGTATACCATGGATGGTCACCCTAATGGCGTTATAAAAACATAACTTACCTTATATTTGGTGGTTGCAGTCAAGGGCTGGTAGCCAAGGGTCTGTTCAGCGTTACGTTTCTGTTGAATTACATCCCTGCCAAGCAGGTCGTTGAATCTGAAAATATAAATTTATAAGCATTAATTATACAGCTGAGAGGCGGTGGGAGCCGAGTGGGAAAGTAACTGACTTGCACGCAAGACGTGTGAGTTCCATCCCGGGTGGCAGTACCAATGTGAATTTCACTTTGTAGAATTTATATGTACTAATATAAACATTTACTATCTGCTAAAGATGAAGGAAAACATCGTGAGGAAACACACTTGTCTTAAAAGAAATTCTAGACATGTATGATTCACAAACCTGCATTAGGCATCAAGCAGGTTTAGACCTTAATTCACACTTGAATTAAGGTCTTAACCCGCTTGATAAAGGAGGTTGCTATTATTAATATACAATATCAATCTAAGTATTAGTGGTGTAAGAGGCTTTTTATTTTACGAGTCTAGGCATTGACCTAATAAGAAATAGACCTCGGATAAGCGCTAAAAAGTTGCTGAACCGAAAGAAAAGTAAAACGCTAAAAGAGCATCGCGCGTAAGTCTTCGTTTGCACGACAGACAGACGACAATGCCGTACTGCTTCATCAAAACATGTAAAAAATCCTTGAAAAAAGTTAAAAAGGAGACGATGTCAATTTTTAGTAGTAAGCTTTTGTTTTACTTAAAAACATTGTATTTCACCAACATTAAATTTAAATTCAAAATATAAATTTGCAAATTGGTCAAAAAACCAACATATCTTACTGTGTGTGTGTATACCGCCCGTAAAGAATGAGAAAGACTCATTGTTTACGGGCGGTATAGTTACAAAGAGACCATTCTCTTTATGAGCTGAATGTTGTGCGGCATAGGCACCAGTTTGAAGCGCGTAACTGATAAATAGGTGCAAACAAAATTGAACCCTGTCTCGTTGCATTAAAGTTTAAATTAAGTTGCTTTTATCGTATAAATAGGTGCAACTTTGTTACCTTTGTGTGAGATGCCGCCGCAGTAACGTCTTATTAGCTGGAATGTTTAGTAGAGCGGCCAGCAGCTCGGCGGTGAAACGTGGCTCCAATAACATTAGTCCTCCGTGTACACCTAACGTATATCAATATGTTATACATGTATCCGATGCTCGAGCGAGATAGGGAGACGGAGCTATACACGCTATATAGCTCTGTCCCTTTTTCTCGCTCCACATTTTAAGACGGCGCGCGTAGTAAACCCCCAGATTCGACTTACATGCATCAAACCAACAATGTAAGTTCGATGCACTCACCGAATAAATACTGATGAAATCCAGTATATGTTAAGACAACTCCTACTCTTGTATTCATAAACATATATAACTAAAAAAATACACCAAAGCATAAATTAAAAATTAAAGGTCACACAACATTTTTAATCGTGCCGTTACACTGCTTGTACTAAGAACCTAGTGAAGAAGTGGTCTCTAACAGTAATGCTTCTGGCAATATAAGTGTCCATAGATTACAGAAACCGCTTACTATCAGTTAGGCCGTATGATTGTTTGTCAGTTTAGGGTGGATTTCACTAACTCGGTATGAAGTTTAACCTGATATCATATTATTATTTGGTTTATTTTACAGTAATTTGCAAAATAATTCCGAATTAAGGTTTGTACTAGTGATGTAACGAATGTTGGATTTTTCACATTCGCGAATGCGAATTAGACCAGGGTCGATAATTTTTGAAACTAAAAAAAATCGTAGTAGGATGAAACCCATTGGAAATGGTAGAGAATATAACAAAAAATAAAGGAAAAATAAATTACGGGCGATCTGTCGGGAAGTGGAAGGGAGTTTTAAGGGTAAAAAACGGTTTATCTCGATTTCCGGCAAAACTACAAGTCCTATGGAAAAAAGTTAAATAGCAAAGTTGTAGGTAATAAAAAGATCTACAACTTTTGTATTAACACTTTTTTCACATAACCTCAAAATGTATGTGAAAAATTCAAATAACCAAGTTTTTGGTTTTTTATTTTTATCTTTTACAAAAAGATTTTTTTTTTCACGAAATTTCGTGAAAACGTACCTTATTATGTCCCAAATACACTGTAATTTTTTTGATTTAAAATATTAATTTTTCCACCTTATTTTTAACTTGACATCGAAAAAGCACCCTCATTTTAGATCGAAAAATCTCCCGTCAAAATATCTGCTTTTTTAAAAAAGTCTGTGAGTTTTTTGTTCTTTGAAATCTCTACTTTCTCTAATATTAACTTTATTAACTTATTTGGTTGTTAATTATATTTTCGTTTTTTGCATTTTCTGAGAAAATTTACCATTGTAATGTATATATTTTTTTACACCATCAGAAAGTAGAGATTTCAAGGAACAAAAAACTCACAGACTTTTTAAAAAAAGCAGATATTTTGACGGGAGATTTTTCGATCGAAAATTAGGGTGCTTTTTCGATGTTAAGTTAAAAATAAGGTGAAAAAATTAATATTTTAAATCAAAAAAATTACAGTGTATTTGGGACATAATAAGGTACGTTTTCACGAAATTTCATAGGTTTCGGCACTGGTCTAAATGAGGATATTTTTAAATTTCAAAAAAAGCGCGCGTAATATGTTCGACAGGTTTGACGTTTCGTGTCGGCCATGTTTAAATTGAACATAGCCGAACCGAGCCGATATTGGTTAATTGAATAAATTTAGTCACAGAAAGTTCATTTTAAAAGTTTTGTTTTGAGGTTAGTTTTATGTTATTTATCAAATTAAACTGATATTTAAGGGACAAAGTGGCATAAAAACATGAGTAAAGCACACATCAGTGAAGCATACATTCGCTAAATATTAGCATAATTTTTGCTAATGCGAATGCGAATATTGAAAATTATGCGGATAAACGCGAATGCGAATATCCGATACATCACTAGTTTGTACTATTAAGTTAGGTGAAATCCACCTTTAGTTATATAAGCTAACCCTTACCTCACCAAAAAAAAGAGTATAAACGGACCTGCTCCTCGTAAATTAGGCGCGTACTCCGCCAGGTCTATCTCGTTGAGCCACTGCATGACGCGGTGCGAGGACCAGCGCGCCAGCTCGGCGCCGCTCGTCTCCACGTGCTCGCCGTCCGCCGTCAGCGAGCTCTCGCCCTCGGCCGCGCGACGGATCATCGTGTCAGGGTCGAACTTGTTGTCGCGTAGTACTTGAATGCCTTCAAAAATCGACACGAAAATCCCCTTTATCATTTTGTTTTTTGTAAGAAAATTTTACAACGAGAGCTAATAAAAGTTTTCAGCGCCGCGTCGCTGGCGGCCGCGCGCGCGCCGCTCACGCTCACGTCCTCCAGCCACGCCGTGTATCGTGGTGAATATACCTCTACGTATGGAGAGCGCGTGCGTGGCATGCGTGACGCGCAGGTGCGCGTGCAGGTCAGTGTGCGTGAGGCGGTGAAGCGCGCGCGCGTCCAGCGCCGCGTCGCTGGCGGCCGCGCGCGCGCCGCACACGCCCACGTCCTCCAGCCAGCGCAGCACCCACGCCGTGTCCAGCCGCCCCGCCAGCGTCAGCAGCGGGTCGCCATGACCACCCTGGAACAGAACCACATACTTTCCGAGTCTCATCTGCCGCTATGCATTTTGAACGCACAAAAATAGTTTAAAGCATAGGTCGCGGCGGCATGTACACTTACGAGTAGATCGGTGAGCGCCAGTATTATCTTCTTTTTATGCAACGGATGCTTGATGGCGAGTTCCTTCTCGATGGTGGAATGCGAGGCGGCGGCGAGTACCCCTTTTCCGTCGGTCCCGGCGCCGAGCCAGGCTCGCGCGGCTCCCACATACGCCTCCAACCCCAAGCTCTCCAGCCAGCCGCACGTGCACTCGCAGTCCCACGACCGTACGTCCGTCGTCTCCCTTTAAGATATACATATACGTGACCTATGGTCTACTCTAAAGAACATCAGAAAAGGATGTCAATAGTAATATGTGACTACACATAGATTACCAGGGCATGGGATGTGTACGAGGTCGCGGCGGAGTGCGGGATGCTCTCGGTCCATCAGCGCCCTCTAGCCGCGAACGTAACGTTGCGGCTGGACTGCCACGACCGCTCTCTTCCTTCTCCGCTGTAAAATATTGATTGATTATATAATTTAATATGGGATTTCAATCATTCAATTATAAAATCATTCCTTAATAATAAAAGTCAATACCGATAGGAAGCACTCCAAACAGACAGTGCCAACCCTGGTATTTTCACTCTGCACTCCTTACAAACTATTCTAAGCTCTTTCTGCGCGAAATGTCCAGCGAACACATCACCCAACTAGTGTTATGGTGTGGTGGGGTGTTACGTACGAAAGTGCAACGGAGTTGTTTAGGTGAAGGCATAAAATTACCAGACTGACATCTTGGAAGGTGTTGTAATACCACTATCAACCCTTTTTAGAAATAAAGAGTAGATTTTAAACAAGATTGCGCTCCGACACACAAGGCAAAGTCAACACAAAAGTGGCAGTACGGAAGAATGGCCATCATCAAGTCCGGGATTGAACCCGCTGGACTACTTACTGTGGACTGAATTAGAGGTTTGAACTAAGGGGCCTGTCGCAAGTCTCACCCAAATCTGGAGTCTCTCAAGAGAATCCTGTTGTAGGGAAGCGAAGCGTATTCCGTTGGAAAAAATTCGTGCCGCTATTAACGACTGGCCCACACGATTAAAGTTCAGCATAATGGCGGCCATTTTGAATAATACATATTTTATTTTTTACTTCATATAATGATTTTTCTACGGTCCAAATTTCGTTTAAATAGTTAAATAAATAATGTTCGAGAAAATATAGTTTTTGTTCATCTTAAAACTTATGAACACCCGAGGTATAATACCTAGAGTTGGCATGCCTTTTTTTCGATTACGATTTAGGAATATCTTCGTATAAACGAACGCACAGGTGGATGTAGCTTCTCTGGTATAAGAAGAAATTACTTACAAAGTACATAATACAGCAAATAACAAAGAACATATTGTTTCCCTCAGGAGAGTTACATATCAGAATCGATATTGAAACCATCATACTCTTTAAAATAAACCATCTTAAAAATTAAGGCATAATTATCTTTCAATAACGATTCTAATAACTCTACCACAAGGAACAATAGGGTTTTTGCTCAGGTTTTTGTTACTTCTATTTACGAGCATTCTTAAATTATTGATTAACACTAAAGTTAATTTGAAGGCTAATACAGGTCGTGTGGGCAACCTTTGGCTAAACTTAGTCTTATTTTTTATATACATCACTAGAGAAGGGCAAATTCCAGAACACGCGCTTGCCAATTCACAAATACATTATTTGTTTTTCTTATTCAACTGGAGCCGTAGGTTGCCCATTTATTAATTGCTTTAGGACTTAGGCAGTACGCAACTCATGCTAGGATAATCAGCTGTAATATCATAAAATACATATCAAAATACCCGTTCACATCAAACTTATACTGAAAAAAATAATTATAAAGCAATATTATTTATTGCAATTTTGAATAATATTGTCCTATAATTTATTATCCTTGTCACTATCGGTAGTTATAAGCTTGCGATTTAATTCCCGCATTGGATAAAGTATTATTAAATATACTTTTACTGCTACTTATACTTATCACAGATTAATAAATAGTTACTACGTAACAGATACATCACTCCCATACAAAAGCGAAAATACCTACGCCATAATAGCCTACAAAATCTTAATAATAATACCTGCTGTTCGCAGCGAAAAGAAATGTACCATAAAAACGCGAACAAAGAGTCGAGATTGTGTTGCCCGCCGTGCGACTCACGTGCAAGCTCGTCATCGCACGAATGCGGTAGGGTTGTCTTTCTAACTTTCTCGCCAATTTTTAAGAAAGAGTACCTACACACAAGAAGCATTTTAAAATTACTACGTACTACTAACTGAAGCCAGCTGAAATGCGTACCTACTTTCAAATAACGTAAAGTACCTTTCTTCATCTTTCGGCAATGAAAAAAAGACAATTTTTTATTTTTCTTATGACTATGACATCCAACGACTTCACAATAATTAACCATCGTGTCGTTAGTCAAAACTTAATATACGTAGTGTACGTAAATATCGTATGCGTTTTGAGCGGGAAACGCGCTATGCGCGCTCTGTATCGCGTGCGGCAGCCCACTGGCGATCGGCTCGGTTACGAGCTACATAGCGGTAGGCACATATCGCGTAACCTTGAGCGAGTGACGGAGGCCTGCTTATATCTCATTGTGCCTGATATAGTAGCTGCATAGTCTAATTATTACCGGTAGATGGCAATAGCTGCACAGACCATGATTCTTACCGATAGATGGCAATAGCAGCGCGAACTGCGATTGTGCCAAATAGATGGCAATAGGCTCGCTCCCTATTACATGTAAAACGCTCTCCTTTTATTACATGAGACATAACATAGCTGGCAAAACGTAGCTACGTCACCTCATCATCGATAGGCTGATGATGATCAACCTATCGCAGTCCACTGCTAAACATAGGCCTCTCCAATTAAAGGCCTCCTAGAACGACCCTGTGTCTGCCTCCATTGACAAAACAAATACCTATCTGCTACTAATACTGCTTATACTACGTATAGCACGTTATGCGTTACACTACTTACTAGGTATTTTACATACCATTAGTGGCGACATGTTCGGTTGAACGGGTATTTTAGAAATTAGCATATGGACAATAATAGCAGCAATATACGACATCAATAATACGACACGAAGAAAGCGTAAATATACAACAGCGCGAGCGGTTTTACAGGAGAGGGACAGCAGGGGTACTGTCTTACTGCATGGCATAAGGCATATCACAACACATAATGCGAGCTTTTCAGCCTGTTAAAGGTTGTTCAGCTGACGGTTAGCATGCGAGCATGTACGCTGTTCGCAGTGTTGCGAGTGCCCAGAGACCTAAGTTCGGCACGGAGTGTCCGCGGCCGCGCGCCACCACCATTTGGTTCTGTTTACCGAACGCGACGCGAGCCTCTGACGTCACCACCGAAGACCGCGGCAGCGACGAGTACATGTGTGTGTTTCGCTCGATCTGACGACCGTAGTTTGCGGGCGGTGTCTGGAAGTTAATAGCGATTTTGTATATCATGCGGGAAATCTCTGGAAAATTATACGTTTTGTAAAACGTGGTGACATTTGTATTCACCACACGGACAAGTTTGTTATTATTTCTATAAAAATGTTATATTTGTAAAGATCACGCATATTTTAAATAATTATGTGCTTTCATCATCATTAGCTGTTGCTTGTAAAGGACATCATTATTGTAGATGGATAAATGTTTTTCGACAGAGGTGTTCCTCAGTCGAAAAACATCCACTGCAAGACTTAGACTTATGTGTTATTACAGGCTGTATTATAAAGACATACTCTTGGAGGAGCAGGCCTGGCGACTGGCATTGCAGTGACGACGGCTTCAGGCGGCGGAGACCGTTCCAGTATGCCGCGCTCGGCAGCGCGCAAACGCACCTCGCTTAGCTTTGATAGCAGCTCCAACTTTTGAGTTTCGAGAGATGAGCGTTGAACCATTTCCTTTAAAAATAAAATTCGATTTTGATTAAAATTATTTGTTATTGCTCCGCTTGACGATGTAGGTTAAATAAATCATACAAAACCGTGCAGTTTTCCTCAGACACGTTACGTACCTACCTACTTTTTTATAATAATTGTAATATTTGACATAATGCATTTTATCTATTTTAATTGTATAAGTAATTACTTGCCAAATTATTTAAAATTGAATTTGAAAATAGAAACATTTTACAAAATGTCAATTCTTTAATAACGTTTTGCAATAATTTTGTAATAACAATGAATATAATCCAAATTGTAGGCTTACTGTTTAATTTAATTACTGCAATAATATTTTCTAAATAGAAATATTTACGTATTGTACATACCTATCTTTGTTTTGTAATTTTATACTAAAACAACAAAGTACCTAAACAAAACTAGTATATCGGCACAAGAGCAACAAAATTGAACTGTCACAACAGAAAGAGTGTAGCTAATAGAATCTGTATATTGAAACGTCTAAACAACGACCTATAGGAAATTAAATTTAGATCCGATAGGAATTTTATAATACGGAGCTGTCTCTCCTTAAAGCGGGCTTTCGATTGCGAGAGGAACGGGGTCCTTACAGACTCTGTTTGACTCGAGCTAATAGAATCTGTATATTGAAACGTCTAAACAACGACCTATAGGAAATTAAATTTAGATCCGATAGGAATTTTATAATACGGAGCTGTCTCTCCTTAAAGCGGGCTTTCGATTGCGAGAGGAACGGGGTCCTTACAGACTCTGTTTGACTCGCAAATGTAACTTGCATAGTAATGCTTCCACTACTGAAGAGCCGAGTTATACTGGCGAGTCCAAATAATTAAAGAACCGAGCTCGTTTCGCTAATACTATAATTTATAAAGGGGCTTGTAGTTTCACTAGCCAAGCGGATTGTTAAATCTGCTAGGTTAAATACTATTGGTTAAGTACTTAAATGCTAGGTTAAAAACGAGTGGCCTGTTGGTCTAGAGGCTAGTGACCCTGATTGCTAAGCCGGAGGTCGTGGGTTCGATTTCCACACGGGTCAAAAATATATGTGGGTCAAAACTTTGTGTCATTCATGAATGTTTATTCCGAGTCAGGCTGTAAATTTGTGTCTGTGAATTGTATGTTTGTAAAATCCTCCGCGAAACAGAGAGTTGTGTTTTTAAACAAAATAAAAATAAATAGGCCTGTTGCGGTCAGTCCGCAGATGGGTGACCATTTAAAAAAATATAGGTAGAGAGACCACTACATGCCCTGAACCATATCTCTCTGGTCCGGACTAGAGAGTGAAGAAAAAGAGAGTGGCTACACCTGTTTGCGCACACACTTGTGCATTATTATGCTATCTCTGACGAGACAGTCGCCAGTCGACCAATATTGACCGTAATTGGTCTGGAGGACTATTAATCTTATTATTTATTATGAGCCTTATCAAAATTGATTTATAACAGAATGTAGAACCTATTTTAATTATAGTTACACTACGTTACTTCTAGGTGATTACTCTTTTTCATTGAAAAGCCCGCCTGGTACCTACTTTATTTGTTAAATAAAAAAGGCACAGCTGGTGTAGCCGACGAGATATAATGTCGACGCATTGCCTCAGACGTAAATGTACTGTAGAATTCAATTTAAACGATCCGTTGTTTATTTTACATACATTACCGCGTTGAATAGCAATTACCCCGTGCTGATTCGCTTCCTAACACACAAATAAATTCGAAGGAGTTGATTTCAGTTCAGTGCTCTACGTCTTTTTTCAGATTAGGTTAACTTTTTATTTAAGTTTATGCTTATCGCTAAACTCCCCAAATGTATGTACGCGCAAAACTGCCGATCGACTGCACCAAATTAAATAATTCCTTTTTTTGTGTTTGTTGTCCTCAGGACAAGGTTTGTATAGAAGAAAATAGAAAATATTCAAGACAAAAAAAATATGGCGGTACGAAGTTTGCCGGGTCAGTTAGTTTACTATATACTTACTTACTATGTATATGTATCATACTATATATTTACTATGCATGAATAAAACAATGTTCTCTTTGTCTCATTACCAACCAACTTCGTAATTTACAAGGAAGATTGTCTACAATCTCAAGTTTTCTGTCAACGTAGCACTAATGCAAATTTGATATGCTCCCCATTTATTTAGGTACACGTTGGTCCAACATGCGCCAATACGTAGGCCAACGTTTACGTAAAGTACGTACCGTAAACCTTATAATAAAAGTTTATGAAAATTACAGTAGTTTAATGTTCCAGTTTAAGCTTAAAGTGTACTGTGGTCTATCTTGTAGCAACGTGTACAGTGAGCTTTAGATAAATATGGTATAGAACTAATACAATACAATGCACATCATGATGATAACTTAGTTAAGATTCAGAGACATAAATCTAAATGGATATCTAACAACATTCTCGCACGCATCTAACGCACACACATACACAATTTACATACACAAGACACGCAACAAACACTTTAGAATAAGTCATACATTTTGCAATATAAACCTAGGACATAAACAACGTCATTGAGTATATTATTGTAACTATATGTATATTATGCATAGGGCCGATAAGATTATATCCCCGATTTTTATAGGTAGATACATATATTAAACACAAGATGAGATAGTAATATATTAATTACGTACGTGAAGTGCATGAAAATATTCACCTACATTTACCTATGTTATTTTAATTGTAAAGCCGGGTAACGACATTGCGAGGCTGCCTCGCGAGGCTGCTCATCTGGTGCTCGCATTGAGCAAACAGTCAGTCAGGCCACGTTCATATTGGCTCGCGAGGCAAACGCGCCTCTACATTATAAGGCTGCCTTTTGCGAGGCTGCCTAGTGATGCAGATGTTTTAAACAATAAGCGTTTTGCTACGACAACTAAAGAAATATACTGACGTATATAAATTATATTAGAGTAGAGTTGGATTTTACGAACTATAGTTATCAGCGTTTGCATCAAATAATCAGCCAGTGTCAATCCATTCATAATATACTTACTATATAAAGGCTCATGTTTGCATATTTGATATCTTTTTACTTGTTAGTAATTCTCTTTAATGTACTTTATTTGTCTATCTATGTATATTTAGAAATATTTTTTGTATGTATCATATTTATAGCACTGTACAAAATCATTACTAAATAACTGTACCTCGACTTCTATAACAAACTTGGCATAACATCAGGTATATTTACATAATATTTCATATTTGCATGGCATTCAAATGTAAATACAATGATGAGTTTATCACAACTCTATAAAAGTACCAATACAAGAACAGATGGCCCGCTCGTCATTAACTAGAGCTACGTTTCACGCCGACCTTCACTACACTAACGGATAAATATTTTTAGAATAATAATGATAAACAAAAAGATTCCATCACACTTCCTCTCCGTATCAATCATAAAAAAATACTGGCAAATGGTACTTGGTACTTATGGTACTTACTACAGTATTGTTAGGTCCAGTTCAGCAACAAAGAAGATCTTAATACAATTTGAATTATTGACGAAAAAAAATATTATTATTCTACAATGAACAACTGGCCCTATAACTTTATACTTAATTAAATTCGTTATTCGATCATTGAAAGTAGTAAATAATCATATTATAGCTTATAGAATACTGAAATTAAACAATATCAGTATGCAAATGTGATAGTCCACACTTCACATTACAAAGAAACCTCAGCAACGGCTGTATTCGACAAAATCCTAATTAGATTAA
This sequence comes from Trisateles emortualis, assembly GCA_947095525.1. Taxonomy (NCBI): domain Eukaryota; kingdom Metazoa; phylum Arthropoda; class Insecta; order Lepidoptera; family Erebidae; genus Trisateles; species Trisateles emortualis. Next base: position 5,764,393 of record OX352736.1, on the reverse strand, counting down.
CCGGAGGGCACGCCTCGAATCCTTAATTAATTGCGTGTTCATAAACTTTTGAAGCGAAATTAGTTTACTCCCAAACCGTAGTTGGTAGAAGCTCATTGGAGACATGTGGTACCGTTATTATTTTGTCTTAAGTTCGAAGTGATTGTGTGAGGGGGTAAAGCTGAATACCGATGAGGAGATCGGGCAAGCAACGGTTAAACCGTGTGCTAGAATTGTGCGGCCTACACCAATCATGATTATTCAATAGCCCCGTTCAACCGGGATCTAGGCCGTGCTGAATGTTAAACAGTTTACCGCCTCGCCTTCATATTTATTAATTCAACTGCAAATCTGAATGAGCCATGCCCAACACAATGTCTCACTTTGCGCCTGCTAGCTGAATTTATTGTGCAAATGTTTGCCTTAAACTAATAAATCTTTAGGCCTTTTATATAATGTTCAGGAAGTAAATAAGATTGTGAACTTTCACAGTAAATAACGAGAGACAGACGCGAAACTTGTAAAGTGGTAAGAGACAAGCTCGATAAACGGAGTCGTAAAACAAGCAAATCTGTTCCACTAACGCGACCTTTGCAGTAGTTTTGAATTGAAATAAAGTTCCTTCAGTACAGCTATTTATCTTAGAATATTTTAAACTACAATAATTTAAAATCATTACAGTACAGAGCAACACAGCATTTAAATTACACGGTGTAAAGATTTCAATTTTTACTTAAGAGCTGCTTGTGCAACAGCATAATAAATTCCGTATTATCCGGCGCAAACATTTTAAACGGAATGCATACAAAAGTAAGGGAAAATAAGTAAGAATACGAAATGTTTCGAGTTTTTGGTTTTAGGAACAAAAGATTTTTTTTAAGTATGCAAAATATTTACACATTACAACAGCTTTTAGTATTATCTTTCAATATGTTGTGACAGAGCATCGTCATAATTTTATATGACAGTGTAAATACAGTTTGACACAAGTTCAGAAAACAGCATTTAAAAATGTTTTCTCGTAGATATATTGTCAGTGGGATCACATTTAGATCAACTGTTTGTAAGTATACATAAAATATTTTACCTTTTGTAATCTCTGATCGGCGTCGTCAAGTCGCTGTCGCGCGTCTTGCAGCGCGCGCTCGAGGTCTGTCATCTTTTCCGTTTGTGCTGAGATCTGTTCCGACAATACTTGTACTTGTAGCTGCAAGCTCTCCTTGTCTGCCTCCAGCCTTCGCACGCGCTCCTCCGCATCGTTCTGGAATGAGCATCACATTCATATAACTACTTATCTTCTTCAGTCATTGTACACAATTATATACATATTATGCTTTTACATGCACTAACACCATTTACAAGGAATTTCAACACGTCTCTTTTCGTTTGCCCATTTGTAATGTATTCAAATAGGTTGCAATACAAAAGATGTCATTGCATGTTAGTAAATTCTAATACAATGATCCGGTTAATTTTGTTACACACAGACTTATCTGTACAAGTTTGATTGTTTATGCAATAAATGCGGTCACGCAATTAAGCAAAATTATATCGCCCACACTATTTTCTGGAATTCAACCATACTTGATTCCTTGACTTATTTTAACGAGTAGGAGTAAATTGTTACTTAAGATAACCTCTTTAGGAAGTCCCTAACTGTATATATGTTTATGATCCAATAGACTGAGTTGTTTTTTAATACACCCGTACCTTATAACTTCTAGTAGGCATTGGCGGAAGCGAGGGGTTTGATGGCCAAGCTCGATCGTGCATGTAACACGGTGGGGGCACAGGAGGACCGTGACACCAGCACATCGGTGGCCACCACCCACCTTCCGGGCCCGGCATAGGCCATCGGAAATGTTCGTAAGAGTTCCATCGCCTTTGAAGTTCCGGAGGAGTTTCTTCGTTTCGTGAACGGCGAGGACGAGGTGATGCACGTACACTTGATGGGTGTTGTGGTGGTTTAGAATTAAGTGATGACCTTGTTTTGCGGTCGCGGTCTAGGCGGTCACCCGGTGTACGCCGACGTCTTTCCAAACTCGCCGCCGAATATTCTTCACCCCTAGGCTCTATTTGCTCCTCTACTTGGTCAACCATCATGTTTCCAGTCGGCATCCACTTAAAATCATCGTCCCGTCGAGTAGAATTGTCCAGACGTCTGCTTGGCGTCAGCGTGCGGTAGTCAGCATCATCTCCTCGGATATCATACTCTCGTTCTTCAGAATCATCTTCACTTGAAGAACTAGATTCTGATTCGGAAGATTCAGTTCGCGCTGCAGGTACTGCACCCTCGGGCCAAGTAGTACATTTCACTGTTGCTTCATCAGGACTGTCCGAATCACCGCCTGTCACGAGATAAGCGATAAAAAGCATATCAAACGCGAAGGAGCCTCATGAGCGACACAAACTCACCCATCGGCGAGTACATATAGGAGCGCACGGCGGGGTGCACGAAGCCCGCCGCCGCACGCTCCTGCTCCTCATCGAAGGGCTCCGTCAAATATTCGCAGTCGGACATGAGGCTCTGCAAATGCGACACTGCGCGACAAGCTCTCGGCACGAGTCACCTACGTCTCTCTATTTTAAAGTTTGGCTATGTTCCAGTAATATGCTACGTCAGTAACTCGTCCGCGGGTCGCTAGTTACGTACTCTCCTGTGGGGGCGGCTCCTCGCTGGATTGCACCGACGCGGAGTCACGTTCGGAAGCTTCTGATGCAGTTGACAAGGGACGCTCGCTACCACCGGATGTTCTTTGAGATCGATCGTCACAATATTTTTCTTCTCTTATAGCACGCACTACATTTCTGATCTCGGCTGAGGTCGATCGTGATTTGACCGAGCGAGGCTTTTCCTCGACTACGGAACGATTGTGTAATGCCGCTATGGTGGCAGCCACGAGTGAGCCCCCGCGGCCGAGCTCGCGCATGTTTTACTTCAAAATGAACCAGGCTTACACGAATAGGGCCGACGCCCGCGCCCGGAAATAGATCGCGGTATATGCGCCTGATGCATTCTGGACACCCTCCCCGCTTTGATCCGAGTTTTATTAGGTAAAACAGTAATACAATTTTAATTATGTAAATACAAGCATTCGGTATTATACGTCAGTAATAAACGGATAGTATGTTAATTACACAACAAAATTATATAGTTTACAACTTTTTGTTTATATACACACATAACACAGTACAAATAATGCGTAATAGATAATTATAATGGTAGTAGCGTGTGGCGCGATGCACACAAGCTGGCGCACTCACCGGCACGCAGTTGACGCCTTCGTATAGAGAGAGCCGTGCTCGCCCCCCTTCGTCATGCGCCTCGAAAGTGTTTCCAATATAATATTCATTTTCATAGGCACTGCACTCGTAAACAGGATCAAGGACTAATAGATCATCATATCCAATTGTTTCATCGATGAAATCTGGGTTGTATGGCAATTGCGGTGGGTAGAATGGCGGGGCGCTCGGCTCCGCTAGATTAAATTCATAGCGCCCCCTACGCGAACCCAAACAATTCATATTGGCTCCTCTCTCTCTGTTATGAGCAACATTACAGGCGTTATGTATCTAACATCATTTCACAAGAAGCAATGATATTTTTAAAAGAAACTGAAATAGTTTAGACTGAAATTATCTTTAACGAAGTATTAAAGCCTAGACCTATATTGTAGCGAAAGCTTAAAAACGCATTTCACTATAAAACAACACTACAAATGTATAAACATGCGTTAGTATTGGTCCTAAAAATAGCTACAATATTGACAATAATAAAGAAAAGGTTTACAATAGTAATGTACTCGTTTTTGGCATTCATTATTATCCTTTATATATGAAACTATATCACTGGCATCTCAACTTATCTTGAAAATAAGATAACTCCCCTCGCCTCGGTTAGAAATAGCACGACAGCTGTTCCGTGGAGAATAACCGACAAAACATCATTTTAATGTCCCGAGCCTCTAAGCCGAGGAGAGGGCAAGCACGTGTAGAGACGCCCTAAAAATAACCATGTGTTGAAAACTTTGCACGCCAGAACGAATTGTAGTTTCTAACATAAACAAGAAGCGAAACTTTTTGATGATTCATACGCTTTCAGTTGTAAAATTAAGTTTGCAGCTAAAATTATATTCAAATTTGGATTTATGAAAGCCTTCAGTTACGCTATGATGATATTATGTTCACCGCATAATGGTCGCTACGTTACCGCAGCTGTGCAGTAGTGCTATCATGAATATCTTGCTTAACCGCGAAACCAATCGGATTATCATACGCCCTATCATATACACTAACTAGCATATTTGTGATGTACACCTGATCAAATTAATAAATCACAAAACGTAGAGTCAAGATGTCTAATGAAACACAATCAGAAACGATTTCTGATTGTGTTTCTTTATCATTTTTGGCAAGAAGATAAGAAAAAAAAAAGCTATATAGCGGTATATACTATAGCGGTATTTCCAAAACTATGTCAAAAATTAGGTGGACTTATATAATATATATATACCTACTTGTAAGTATGTAGACAATCAAGTATATATGTACAGAACACCTAAACACAGAGACACCTACTTTAGTTTGTCAGCAAACACGTTAGCAAAACTAGTTTTATGTAGAACTTGTCGCAAACGCTAGTTGAAGTTGAGACAGAATTAAATAATTCCTGCCAGTTATGTATGAGATTAGGTATGTGTTTATTTATTTATTGCGGTATAAGAAACATACAGTACTATAATTACAAAGAAAGAAACAATAATGCTAGCAATGTCGCAATGTCACCAATCAAGTTTCTAACAATTTTAATAATAGTAACCCATATTATGTCCCACTGCTAGGCAAGAGTCTCCGCTCCTTTATTAAAAGAGAGAGAGAGAGAGACAGGGTTAGGCTTTAATTTACCTTTGGTAGTTTTAGTTGGCCTAATGCGGATTGATGGATCAGACATGTCTTTAGTATTTCTCCTAATATCTAGTTGTCATATAGCACTAATCAATAACATACAATTTCTCATCGTCGCTCCTATTATTACTAATTTAAATGATAGCACGTGAACACAAATAAAAAGAGTATTATATCCAATTAAGATCAAATCATGCGTGTAGCAATTATGACAACAGATCAACTAGAAAACATTGTTTGATATTATCTCATACTAGTGGCCCGCCCTTGCTTCGCTTCGGTATCTTTGTGGCTTATTTATAACAGATAGGTACGCGGTACCACGAACTTTTTTTTTTGACCTATTATAGACTAACATTTTTGTAGTAAATAGTTTTATGTACGACGCAACATTCGGTCAGCACACGCGGATAAAGCGGCTATTCAGCGCTATTTCTGCCGGATTGCTTCACAAATACTATAATTTCAGACTGAAATATTATTATTACTGAAATAAAATAGCCAATGTTAATTCAGGATAATGTAGCTTTCTAATAGTGTAAGATTTTTTAAGATCGGTTCAGTAGTCTCGGAGTTTATCCATAACAAACAAACAAATCTTTCCTTTTTATAATATTATTAGTGTACATAGATAGTATCCACATTATTTCACACTTTTATTCAGCTTTATAAATAAATCTGTTACCCTTCTAATTTACTTTCTTTAGATACGGATACACGAATTACGTATTGGTAAAATAAGGAAAATAATAAGGATTGAGCCACATGAAAAGCAGTAAGCTGCGATACGTATGAAGCAAGGTATTCGATAATCTGTTCGATGAGGGTTAGTTTCAAAAGTCGTGACACGGGCTCGGGCTCGATGAAGTTACTCTCAAACAATCCGGGATTTACGGAGCATAAATACCACATACCTAGCGTTGAAAGCATGCTCGAATAGAGTTAAATCGCGAGATTGAGATTTACAAATTCACTGCATATTATTTGATGCTATGCAATTCAAAATGAATGGGAAGAATAGAAGATAATATAGTTATTCTACTAATATTATAAAAGTTTCACGTAAAATCTACTGAACGGATCTGGATGAAATTTGGCACAGAGATAGATTTTAGTCTGGAATAGCACATATGCTACTTTTTTTATCGCGATAACCGATATCCACGCGGGCGGAGCCGCGGGATACAGCTAGTATAAGATAATAATAAAATGCATAAATTGTTTAACTATACAAATATTTTATAGAAGTTAGTAAGTTTGAATGAAGAAGAAAACATTTTGAAACTACATACTGATTATATTTTGAAAATTCTTTCACTAATAAGTTACATTATCTCTAAAATAGAGCTACTTTTTATCACTATACCATGCGAGCAAAGCCGCAGGCGGAAGCTAGTGTATCTATTTGTTTTATAATTTGTCAATTCATGTACAAGAATGAGTATGAATAAAGAGAAAGAATAATATGTCAAGATAGTGGCAAGTGGAAATTCTGCTAAGTCTCTGCCTTCTCCTTTGGAAAATAGACATGGGTATATTAACGCATGTCTTACAACTTTATACCGACATTGCGATTTTTTTATACTGCTTGGGTGGAAAATAAGCATGCGGCCCGCCTAATGTTAAGCAGTTACCGTAGCTAATGAAATTTAATGAACGCTTCTAATGCCAGAGGACACACTCTTGCGTGTTGACGAACTATTTTTTTTTAAACCAGGGCTTTAAGATGTATCTTATCCCTGGGATAAAAAAACGTTTCTTTCAAAACGCATCCCTAAATGACCACTGGAGACCTAGTTGAACTTGCTCGCTATTATGATGCCCTACCTCTCTTAATACGACGCCTCGGTGGCCGCAGTATGCGCCTGCTGTGCACGAGGTTGTGGGTTCGATTCCCACACAGGACAAAACTTTGTGCGACCCACGAAGAATTGTTCCGAGTCTGGGTGTAATTTGTATCCGTTAATTGTATGTTTGTAAAGTCCCCCGCGACACAGAGCTTGTTCTCTAAGTGCGGGAGTTGTATTTATAAAAAGATAGAATATATTTATCTCTTTATATACTTAATTAGTAACTTTACAAGTAGGTATCTATATACCTACTTGTAAAGTTACAAATTTATAAGTTAATTAGCTCTGAGATACCTATGTATCTCAGAGCTAATTAACTTATAAATTTGTGAATCAAATCCCTAACTTTGAAACTATGATTTTTAAATAAAATCTATATTAATTAGATAACTGTTAATTTCATTTTCCAACATTATTAACAAAAAGCCTGATTTTACTAAACGCAGAGCGATACTCGATCACCTAGAAAGTTAATTTAAGTAAAATCGTCCGTCCTTTAAGCGCTGAATAAAACAAAATTTATTCTTTGAACAAGATACAAGCCTTTTGTAAGTTGGTAAACGGTCCGGAGAGACTACGGCACGTCGCGTCGTGTGTTCGAAAAAGAAAATATAAAACTTAATGGCAAGTTAGCCTGAAGTTGACAGCGAGTGACTGCCTCGGTCCAGCCTGTAGCTTCCTCAACACAAAACTTTCCACCCTCTTTTATATATAATGGCAATTTAATCGATTTGCTTTCGTTATTATATGACTCATGTTATTTATTTTAGTCGAAATACTCACAGCATTCAATTTAATATGTACGTTAGATAAATAAGGGCAGTATACGAGCATTAGTAACACGTTTTAAGTGAGGTAGGGTACCATACAAGCGAGCAACCCCGTCTGGGAAAGGATCTCTCTACCTTACAGAAAAACAGCCTAATAATAGCACACAGTGGTGAAGTAGTATAACTGTGCTTGAGTACAGGTCACCAGGGCTCATTTAGGGAATTCGTTTTTAATGAAAAGATTTCCTCTGAAATAGGAAATCATTTCTTTAAAAACGCATTCTTAACAAAACTATGGTGTTAATATTTCGTCGGCAACACGCAAATTTTGCTGACGACCATAAGCTACGGCAACTGCTTATTTAGGTTTATCAGGTCGGCCGTATCTTATTGGCCACCAAATAAAATTATTTTCTCGAAATACTCTACCTATCAATATAATATTTACCTACGGTAAATTAGGTCAGTATACACACGCATCAACACATAAATAACACGTTTAAATATTACGTTTTTATATACAAACACATCATTTCACAGTACACACATGTCACGATAGCCCACACTCACAGAAAGCTGGCAGCTATGAACTATACGACTGAATGTTGCTAACTGCTGTTGAAAATTCGTCACATTACAAGCGTTTCGTGGTCAGTGGGGAAAGTGTTCATTTTCTGTACAAAATAAAAATAAAACTACACATTGTATAAGTTTGTAAGAATTGTAAAAAAAAAGAATGTAAGTTAAGTTAGTTGTAAGATTTCATTTCTTATTTGTATTGTTTTTATGTATTTAATTGTTCACATAGGACGATATAATCGCTCAGCGGCAAAGTTTAAAATAAATTTTAAAAAAGTCAGTCAGTCTTTATTTCGTACTAGCTGTGTCCACAGTTTTACCTGCGTCAAATAAGATCAATATGCGTATCAGTACACACATGTCACGATAGTCCACACTCACAGAAAGCTGGCAGCTATGAATGATACCTCTAAATGTTGATAACTGCTGCTGAAAATTCGTGTCAAAAAAGAATATAAATTGACAATAATTAACCTTTATTTTGTACTAGCTTTTCCCCGCAATCACACGAGTAAAATTTTAATTTCGATACGTTTATAATATTTCACCCTAGTAACATTTTAATTTCATCACGTTTATAGTAACTGCCTGCTATGCTCCTCCTAAATTGTTACGTTTCAAACATTTTAGAATCTCTTCAAAACTTAACATGTCTATAAAGACTATACTTTTACTTTTTTATAAAATTGTAGATATATGCCTACAATTTTATGAAGAGACAGCGGATTTTGTAAGTTTCGTTAGAGACTTACAATTTACTTTAGGAGGAAAGCGGAACCACTACAATTATTTGAAAAAAAGAATCACTAAATAAATAAACCAATATACAACCATAAAAAAACTACATATGTATACATATAAATAGTAAATAAATTCTAAAAATAAATAAAACGCAACGAGTATAATTTTTTTCCACAACATAGTATAGCAAACACAGTGTGCAAATCGCGGGTCGACACCCTTGCAGCCTGGTGGGCGGCAAATGGGCTCTTGGGCGGGCGCTCACTATAAATATCACTTGTTACTATAATATACTGTTCTACTTAATTATTGCCTGATGAAACAGGGAAACCTAATGCCTACCACGGAATACAGAGATATGTAGGTTAATCGCACTATTGTTTACGTTTCGATGGGCAAATAACATCCTGTCTATAACTGAAAGAAATCACGTATCACTATTTTTAGTCTATTCTAAACAAACGAGAGTATTTCTAAATGAGCACATGTTTGAAGAAGGAAATTAGAAAATCTTGAAATCGAGTCCATATAGTTTACGACTCGCAGTCAGTCGCAGTTGCTGCAGTTTTAATTAGAATTTACTGAGCGCGTTCCGTGTCACGTTTATTGTTACTGCCATCCCCTTGGGTTGTAGCGTAATGTTAAATAGCCTAAAAATATAAACCTTCCTCAAGATCAAATGTATCAAACGTAAAAAGAAATTTAGCTTCTAAGATAAACATGTTTAAACAAACAATCTTTTCAGCTCAAAATATAGTAATATAATGATAAATTTAAATACATAGGCTTCAGCAAACATTTGAATAGTAATGAAAGCCGTTAGCTTACCACAAGGGGAGGAATTTGATTAACAGTGGTTTAAACAAATCAGGACGCCCGACGGTCGGTCGACTCGGTCGCTCTATCCACGGTTAACGAGTATTACGTGGTTGCCACTGCACGTAATAAAGCTTCTCTATCTACCAAACAACCCATTCATGTCAGTTGTCTCTCTGAAAAGTTAAACTAGCCTTTACATATTATATTTTGTACGGGTTTGGCTTTGCACGGGTGGATTTATTTAGTTTTCGTCGGAATCACGTTTTTTTTTTTTCAATAAATTATAGCCTATGTTACCCACTGAGAATGTAGCTTTCTAATGGTGAAAGATTTTTTTAAATCTGTCGATTAGTTTTTGAGTTGAATCGTAGCAAACAGACAAAAATCAAATCTTTCTTCTTTATAATATAGTAGTTTAAATACTTACTTATACGAAAAATAATAAATGGCCGCAAATGGTATTTCAGTTTGCAAAATTTGTTAGAGTATATAAATTCATAATGGTTTCAAATTGTATAGCCCTACAATCAGACTCCCTAAGATGTTAATACTTGTGAAGTTAAATTAGTCGAGTTTTACAGGACGCAATAAATAAAAAACTTCTCAAACGATACCCACGGAAGCGAGATACAACGCTAGTAAGTACCTACCTAATGAAAATAAATGTTTATTTTTGTTTTCGATAGATGCATGTAGTAAAGTCCGGATTACATTGTACATCATTGTAGCATATTCCTAGTAAATTGTAGGTAAGCATGTATTTTTATTTTATACTTATAAATCAGTATGAAAATTAATGTATGCAAGTGTGCACATTGTTGTCATTGATTCTTCATACTTATTTGGCATCCGACTAAACTATTATTTCCCGTTGTACCCAAGACTCTTCTTATGCCTCTTAGTTGAATTACAAAGAAGAAAGAGTATGTCATTTTGCACAATGAAATCCTTATAAAAAAGAATACTCATGATGGATAGAAAAGGTACTAGATGCAAGCATTTCTTGCAATAAATGAAGTTATAATAGAAGGTGTATTAATTGAATTAATGGAGGATCTGATCTCTCCATTTAAGTGATTGAGAGCACAAATTGAAAGGAATCGCATCTTTATTCGATTTACTTCGCTGCAGTTTACTACTAACTATTATTGACTTATTGTTGGCTACCCTTCAAGCGCGGCATGTCAAAAACAGCCTATATCCTTTCTTATGCTTCAAGCTATATTTATACCAAATTTATTTTAAAATCAGTTTAGTAATTGTTTGCCTGTGGTATGGATCTTCGACTAATATTAGGAAAAAGGTACATTTGTATACATTTCTTTACGTATACATATGTACTTTTTTCCTCATATTAGTGACCATGACTACTACTAAGGAGGTCGTGGATTCGATTCCAAATTCAAAAATTCAGTCCTCAAAAACTTTGTATGATTCAAAATTGTTCCGAGTCTAAATGTAATTTGTGTCCGTTACGTGAGTTATATGTTTGTAAAGTCCTGCGCAACACAGGGCTTGTTACCTATTGGGGAGTTGTCTTTTTAAAATGAAGAGAAGAAAAAGAATAGGTCTTTTTTTTATACTACTTAGAGGGCAATTAAGTATACGGTCCACCTGATGGTAGGTGGTTAAAGTAGCTTATGGACTCAAAAAAATCTCAAAAGAAACACCAGTTTTTTGTGATCGAGTACCTACCTAGAGAATAGGAAAACGTTTCTCATCTCTAAATGAAAACTGGAGATCAGTGGTGTAGTTATTTGACTGTGGTCTTCTGTAAGGTGAAAGCGGTGTGTGGAAGTCCTTTCCCAGTCAGGCTTGCTCGCTTGTATGGTAACCTACCTCGCTTAACAATAATAAAAATGTCTGGGATGTCAAATAAATCAGACATTACCAATTTCTGAAGCACATCTGTCACAAGCATGAATACCTATATATATTTAATGGACGTATGCGTTTGGCAACACAAACCAAAACAGTCTGTACTTGACCTAGTACTCTACAGTTTAACTTTAGATGGCTTTGAACACTTGACCTGTATATAATCTATTTACATATTCTCAACAACTCTTCAGGGCATTCCTTATATTGCTATTACCAGTTCAATGTTATTTCCAAGAGGGTGATTTATATTTAAATATAGAATAATTGGCCATCTATTATTGCTCGGTACACAAACTTAACGGTCTCGTTATGAATGGCCTACCGCAACAAATCATGTAGGTAGTCGTAAAATATAGGATTGGTAATAAATGTGTGGGACAGGTTTCCGTTTAGAAACATCTGAGTACGAACCTTACCAATCTGTTTAGTAAGGTAAATCATTATTATTATTATACAATACTAGCTTCAGCCCTCGGCTTCGAACGCACGTTTAATTTGACTGCCTCGGTGGTACAGTGTCCGCAGTATGCGCCTGCTGTGCACGAGGTTGTGGGTTTGATTCCCACACAGGTCAAAACTCTGTGTGACCCACAAAGAATTGTTCTGAGTCTGGGTGTAATTTGTGTCCGTTAATTGTATGTTTGTAAAGTCCCCCGCGACACAGAGCTTGTTCTCTAGTGCGGGAGTTGTCTTTTAAGAAAAAATACTCACGGTAACAATTATTGTTTCCGGGATAAAAGTATAATGTGCTATGCAAATTTCATCCATATCAGTTTTATCCGTTTTGAGGTGAAAGAGTAACAAACATCTATACATCCTCACAACCATTCCCAATAATAATACCTCGACTCTGACCGCGTATGTGTGTGTTATCGCGATGCAATGTACCCTGTCCTTCCTAAGAATGCCGTCTATCTCCTTGCCAAATTTGATTAAAATCCGTTTAGTCTTAAAAGTCGTTTAGTTCTTGAAAAGGCGATAGACAGACTAGAGTTCCTTTTGCATTTGTAATATTAGTAGCGATTTAGTAAACCATCTTGAAATATCTCATGGTGGTTAATGTAATAGGAGATACAGGAATGGAAGGGATATTTGCGGTCGGTTCGATTTTGAATTGCTATACGACTGCTAAACTTGTCCAATTAGCATACGACACCCTCAGTTTTAAAATGGCGTAAGATGACTGATTGTACTTTGACAATTTTAACCTTATAATTTGCAATAATTAATAGGTATTGGCTGAAAACAAAAACACGTTAAAAAAAATCGCATGAATGGGGACTAAGAAAAGTCTGTACCTTTCAAAATACAACAGCCAAATAGGTGTGTACACAGTAGCGTAGTCGCACCTGATGGCCGGCAACGCACCATAGGTGCCTGTGGAATTAATTATGTCTACAGAATACGGTAACAGCTTACTATAATTTGCTTGTTTGTCATTTATATAAAGTAGTTTATAAAAGTATTTTGTGTATTTTCACAGAGCATAATAAATAAATTATTTAAAAACGATACCGTATGGCGTGTAAAAGTTGTCTATGGCAAGGTATGCTGTTAAAATGCAACAATCTATACCTATTCTATATCGCATATCATGTTCACCATACATAAATATAATCAATATTCTCGTCAGAACAAAAAATTACTTTGCTTCAAAAAGTTTTAATTATTTTTCCCTCTGCAAACGAATTCAAATTCCATTTAATTATTTTCCGAACAAATCCGGACCTCCAAACTTTCTCAGCGGTTATCAGATGTTCTTTTGAAATTATACATTCGTGTACAAAGTGAAATGGATATCTCTACTACTAATATTATAAATGCGAATGTACCTCTGTCTGTCTGTTACTTTTTTACAGCTAAATTACTAAACGCATGTTAATTAAATTTGGCTATGATAACAAGGTACATACTTTTTATCTCGATTATCGACATTTACGCAACGAACAGCGGCCAAATCTAGTAAATAAATATATTTATACTCTTTAAATACATAAAATAAATTCAATTTTCTCCATTCAAAATTCCGCCGAGACTGTCTACAGAAGATGAAAAACAGAATCTTGTTTTCAACAAACAACTGCATTAAACAAAGTATAGTTTTAAAGCAACATAACACAACATGTATAACAATGAGGCAATAATGACCGACCCGACGCGACTGAGGCGCTCTGAATTTTAAATTACTGTTTGCACAGGCGAATTCGCTGAGCCAGCTCGTAAACAGCCTATGTCGATGACTGCGCAGCGAAACATACCCCTTTTACTGTCACATAACAAAACAAGTAGATACATATATTGATTTATTTTGCAGAACATTTTTTCATTTATGTGTTTATTTAAATCATTTGCTTGAAATCTTTTTAAACGCAAGCTAAATTAAAGTCACGCACTGTGGTTTACACATAACACGAAGCTAGTTTATCCGAGAAAGTCTCATTCTGCTCTTAGTTAATCAGCGAAAAAATATAGGGCAAGAAAATCTATATTTATTAAAGTAACCCAAGGTTTACAAAATGGCATACCCTATTTAGTCTACCGGCTGACGGCTCCATTGATATTTAGCTTCATATACATAAGTATTAATATAAAAATCCCGCTATTCTACCATTTGTAACAATATATCAAAATATAATCCAAAGATCAAAGTTTTATGTACACGGTTTCACAAATAACAAGAGAAATTTTCATTCGCGATCCGGCAGGTTTCTTTTAAAAATGAATCCAAAAAAGTTACAGCTTAACTTTCCAGACGATTGCATTGTAGCAGCCAAACAAGCTCCGAGCCTCACTTTCAAATAGTTCCAATAACAAAACGAGTAAACGGGCATATCAACATTGTATATCGACATTTGGAAAATTATCCAATTTGTGCTGGCAAAATCCAAAGTAATTTGGAGAGGCTTTAATTATGAAGCCCCGAGTCGACAGTGACGCTCCAAAATAAATGTAACCCGATCGGGAATCAGAGTATGCATAACAATTCACATTCCATTTTCTCCTGAAATTGGAACAGTATCGTGTCCTCCGTAATAACGGCAAAAGCTATAAAATTGTGAGAATTGCTCACTCGATATGCCGCATTTTTTATTTCAGTTTACAGATATCGGTAAAGAAGTCATCTCAAGTGAATTTAACGATTTTCGATATAGGACTTTTGTATAACTACCTATTGGTATTCACTGATCATGAAATCTTTGTATGTATAATGTAGAGGCTACTAACTTTGAAATCTACAAATAAACTAAGGATTCTTCGAAGATTGTATGACAGTTCTATGTATTTAACGGAAACGAAGCCAGCGGGAACAGCTCTATAAAATCAATATCCATGGCCACGTGCTTTTGTCGACTCTTTCACAGTGATTTTATCTACATACCTAATATTACAGCTATTTCAGAAAAGAGCCTATTAATTTTCAAAAGACGTTTAATAGATAAATATGATAAGGGTCGCTTTATAAAGATTACTTTAATTTAAGTACTTATCTAAACGGAGGGAATATTGTCCAATACAGAAGCAGGTTGATTCGATCACGATGGGTCGATTCGAGAATATTCTTCAACGGAAACGGGTGGCAGGCATCGGAAGTACGCCGAAGCCTACTTTCACGCCTGTCGTGTTGATGAGGCCAATGCCGAGGGCAGGCTGCCTCAAGCTTTGTATTTGTAATACATATATTAACTCCTTTGTTTACTTGTGTTTATGTATATCTATGTTTTTTTATTCTTTGCGTATTTTTTACAAGCAGCCCTTTTACCCGTTTTGGCAAAAATCCCTTCTTAGTGTTCACCTTTGTGCAAAATTTCAAGTGTGTAAGTACTTTACGGTGCATTTTGTACCCCACATGTTTTGGCTCTGCGTTGAACAATCCGTCAGTCAGTCATGACTAGTACTACTAGTAGTTATAATATATGTTTGTATAGATAGCAGCTCTATAAAATAACTTTATTGTAGCTTATTCAAGCAAGCGTATTCCTGCAACATTGCAGGAATAATAATGTATTAATATAAGTTATACAACTGCATAGTTGTAGAACTTATACAAAATGATTTATTTATGAATTAGATCCAATATCCAGTAGGTACTTATAACTCTTGCAATGGAATAAAATATTTCTTGTTTTGCAATAGAGAAGCAATACAGAGTAAGATCTGTCGTTTTATATAGAAGAAATCTGTTAGAAGTATTGTTATTTAGAAAATCCAATAACAGCATAACGATGTGCATTTTAGCCAAGTGTGTTTAATAGCTTATGTGCTATTCTGATGTATTAGCTATAACAATGTAAAATTTCATATACCTAAATCCATTTAGTAATTTTTGCGTGATGGAGTAACAAACATTTATCCTTACAGACTTTAATGTTTATATTTTCAAAATAAATTTAACTAGGTATATTTAATTTTTACTAAATTTGGTTCTAGATTTCCAAGGCGTTGTTAAGTAAGGTGAATGTAAAATTTAGATTCACCAATAAGCATCCGTTGCAGCCTTGCAGCCAATAATCATATTATTATGCCCAAATATTCAACATTGCATACATAACACGCAGGATTGCGGCTTTACACACATTTCCACCTAAATAATATTGTTAATATAATACTGCGTCAATAATATCTGTTTTCCATTGCATATTTAAAAGTCTTAATTTGAACCAATTATTTTGTAGAACATTATTTACCGCTCCGTATCCAAGCTTTCCGATCAAACGCCCGGTGCCATCGTTTTAATTGAAATTCTGCCGATATTGATCCCAAATTGTAAATACGAAAGGTCATGTTGCGACCAATTTGATCATAAATTTTGATTGCACATGTGGCGCAATGGTTTATGTGGTTTCTTCGCCACTAACACTGCGCCTAATGCTGTGAGTTCGATTCCTAAATAGAACAATTAATTTGTGTGACCCTTAGATAGCTGTGTCAAGTCTGTGTGTGACGAAATAAATTTAGTTTAAACATGTAACTTACAATTTTAGCTATGCGTGTTTTGTTAAAGAAGACTTTTTACGGTGAAACAAGCCATATATAATATTATAAATATATTTTTTCTGGACGTAATCTGCAGGTATAATAGATGAATATAGGAATTTCCGACGTTCCGACACGTTGGTTAAATGTCACGGTGACTACAGGTCCGACGATGAATGAGCCGGGCGACAAGGGACCGACATAGATAACGTATTTAATTCAAAGAACGTATGTATACATAGGTATAAACAAACGTATAACGCGCTCGATTCTTTGCATATTCATTTATACTAGCTAAAGTTTGAATGGATGGATGGATGCTTTTTACTCATATATATACTCACACCATCTGGATAAAATTTGGCACAGGGATAGAATATAGTCTGAAATAGCATACAGGCTACTTTGTATCCCGAAAAAAAAACACTGTTCCCGCGGCACTATACGCGGGCAGAAACTAGTATTTTATATACCTACATTAATTGTTACCTACATTTAAAGTGACACCTCGAACCAGAAGCCTTCAGGCGCATTCCCATCATAGATGTACTGGTACTCATGCAAGAGATATTTAGAGATCGAAATGCACGATGAGTAGAACAGCCTTGGCTAGCAGAAAAGATCCCAAATGGTCGAAGTGCTCTGGCCGCAA
This sequence comes from Trisateles emortualis, assembly GCA_947095525.1. Classification (NCBI taxonomy): domain Eukaryota; kingdom Metazoa; phylum Arthropoda; class Insecta; order Lepidoptera; family Erebidae; genus Trisateles; species Trisateles emortualis. The sequence goes on along the minus strand of OX352736.1, from coordinate 5,747,243 downwards.
GGACAGCCTCCAACGAGATTACATAAGATGACAAGCATAGGGCCGGCCTAATATAATTCAGTTTGCCCTAAGTGCTTGCAAAATCAGATGCATCACTCACGCATTGCCGACCCTGGCACTCGCAGATGCCCATCGAGTAATTCAACTAGCACCAGTACGCTTCACAATTTGCACACATATACAAACAAAATAAGCCCACAACTTTAATAGAAAGCTGTAAAAATACGGCCACTCATTTCTAAATCTAATTCAAACTAATTAGTTGATATTTAAGATGTTTTTTTATTAATATACATTTGATATTTATGAACGTCAAAAAACTAGATTATTAAGTAGTCAATCACATGTTAGAACATCAAAAAATGAATGAGGAAGAGCCGAAATTGTCTCTTTGTTTAAAGAGTAATAGGTACGCATCTAGTTATCGTAATTGTAGTGCATAGGTATATAGCCAAAAATTAAATCTTTATTATCAATTAACTGTCAATAAAACTAATTGTAGTTTCTGTTACACGTTAAATCATATCCCTTACTATAATAGCAAGCAAGGATAATAATATGTTATCTCTTAAAAAATATATATACAAGAAAATTTAATTCAATTACACCTCAAACTGGAAGTCGAGAACGATTTTAATATTGGTAAGTACCTATAGATAAGAGGTGTGACTGTGTGAGCAAGTGGCTACATATAGGTAGTAAGCACCGAAAATGTAGGGCTTGGAGAAATTCTAATTAGCGCTAATGGAACACGCAGTCACCTGGACGTAGTCTGCGGCAAGCTTCGAGCCTTCTAAAATTAATGTTAAATATTCTACAATACAAACTTTGTATCACAAAATTAACCATGTTCATACACGACACGTGCTTACTAAAGTTTTAATGTAACAGCAAACTTTAGTAACCCAGTTCTGAGGAGCTGTCTCTAATTATGTTATCTATTCCTAGGAGAGATATTTTGGTGAGTAAAACAAGGACCTAAGTAATGAAGAGTCAGTGATCCTAACGTAATTAGACTAAACATTGATATTAACATAATTATTGTTATCGCAATATACGTGTCTACACAAACGACATTCGTTAGGAACGTTATAGCAGCATAACAAACGTTCATTTTATCGCTAATGCACTAAAATTTTAATATGGAAATTCGTGTGCTTGTTCAAAGTGTCCTTATGCTCGTACCTTAAAATATAATACCTGTTCTATATTTCACTTCATCATTCTGTGTTATATTTCACATGAAACGAGAAAAAGAAAATAAGGAGCTTACATGTGCTCTGCTTGTAAGCTCTTTTCGCGAAGGCAAATCGGGGGAGCACTTTAGAGCAGTAACTCTCAATCAATTTAAAAAATATACATTTACGAGTATAACGATTCTATGCTTTTAATTAGTTTTAATTTCTCATATTCCAACTTTTTCTGAGGCATGAATACATTGGGTATAATATGAATTACATTGCATGGACACACATTCACATAATCAGATAGCTTACATGTAGCTTGTAAGCTCTTTTCGCGTAAAGCACATCGATAGAGCACTTTAGAACAGTAACACTGAATCAGTTTAAAAAATATACACGTAGTAGATAGATGCTTTTAATTTCTCGGATTTCTACTTTTTCTGAGGCGTGAATATATTGGATATAATATGAATAAAATCACGTGACAATAAATTGATAAACATTTACATAATCAGATAGAGTTACACGTAGCATAATTATGCTTTGTTGCTCAGAATCTGTGAAATTCGTACAAAAAATGCATGTCGCACCAAAATGGTCTACGTAATGTTTTGTTTCCAGCTGAATGGTTCCTGTGGCGTACATATTTTTCCGTTGTTTTAACATTCGTATGTCTATTGAACAAAACCACATTGCTGGAAAACAGCAACGGCGAATAAAAATAAATTACTACTTATATAAAACGCAATAAACCCTTTTACTTAATTATATTACCCTGTATTACCCTAACCCTAAATTCTCCACAGAAGACAACATGTACGAAAAATATTCGCGCTTAAAGTTTTCTGTTTTGGAATATCACAAAGGTAGTTAATAGATACCAATTTTGCTGTAATAAAACCGGGCGAATACTAGGATGTAAAATACAGGTAACAGAACTACAGGAATTTCTACTTTCAAGTTCCGTTCAACTGCAGATTGGTATTGGAATATTGCTAACTAACAATTGAACTATTTGAAGCTTTCAACTATTTTACATGTACCATCGGCAAAGTTGACGCTCGACCACTTAAAATCTGAAACAAGCTAATTTGATGGCAGCGGCCATAATTGGCAAATTTAAATACCTTTAACTACCCGTAAACCATTTGCAATATCGCATACATCTCAACCCATAAACGTCCCACTGCTGCGCACGGGCCTCCAAGTTAATGGAGGACCATTAACTTGGAGGGATATTAGCCTACTATACCAAGCTGGCCAGACAGGTTGGTATAGGGTTTTGTTTCGAGTTTTCCTGCTCTTGCATCTCGCATAGTTACACCATATTGTGTTTATAAATAAATAAACAATCTTATGAATGTCGAGTGCCAGCTTTGTCGATAGTACATGTGCTGAAACGACGTATACGACGTACAAGCGAGGTTAGTTACCCCACACCGGTGCACCGGCGGCGGTGTGCTGCTGTGAGGGAGGCGGGCGGCAATGAATGCCTAAGTGGTGCACACGGCTTATGAGATCCATTCATCCACGGAGTTCAATGCTGGTCAGTAAACAGAGCACATATATCGTATACGTGTCACCTGGTAGCCTAGTGTTCAATTTAGAATATTGTATTATTGATATACCTTTATGTGCTATTATAATAATCCGTACCGTAGTAGCTACCTAGTTCAAATTAAAACTAAATCTAACAGAATTGATACTTTTACTAATGCTATAATATTTAGTATATTCTTTGCTTCTCTTCTTTTCTCAGACTGCATTATACTAGATACTTTGCGAAGTTTCTTTTATGCATTTACACGATCTACAAAAAATAACAAAAGCACGACTAGAGACGGCTTCAATAGGCGTTATAAATTTCCTTCGCATCGTTGTCAACTGGAAACGTGCCCAGAAGACTAGCAGTATTGCCACGTAAAACAATAAGTATATGGACTTGTTAATAAATCATCAGAAAATTAACCTGACATGCAGAGTTTAGTGCAGAGACTGAGCTCTAGTTTCTCGCACAGATGTTTATTACCCTCCACGTGGCAATGCCTTCTGAGCACATTTCTAGTTGACAGTAACGCTGATTATTTACTTAAATACTTTTTATTTCTGTTCTTTTAAGTAAATGGAATAGGTATAGAGTTTGAGCAGGTTGATAAAATATTATTGAATTTGTTTATTTATTTATTTATTTATTTATTCAAAGGTTCTTCACAGCTTACAATTATATTGGAGATACAATAACAATTTTTTACGCCAATTATGAAGTACACAGTAATAGTTATAATACGAATAGACATTTTGTAATCTTTTTTTTTTTTTTTTTTTTTTTAACGATTATGGTCATCTAAAACATTATACTTTATTTATAATGAGTAGAGAGAAGTTAAATATTTTGTTTTTAATTCTGATTAATAAACTATGCCTTGTATTAGATTATAATGTGATACTTTGGGTGTAATGAGTGTACAGTGTGGTATGTCGATGGTGTGTAAGTGTGTGTGTGTGCTTTTTTTTTTTATTTGTCTGAAATGTTTAAAGTAAAGAATAAACCTAACATATAAACATAGTTTTTTTTTTAATTCTATGTTTAGGTAAGTATGTATATGTTATGTGCATTCAGATTTGGTTTAAAATTTGGATTTAATCAATTCAATGTTTTTCTCGGTTATTGTTGCCTGATGGTAATATTTGAAAGATTCTTATTAAGATTAACGTAAATACTAACACACCATCATTCATCTAACATACAATTATGTCATATAACAATGGAAATTTCAAGAGAAGACTTAACAGCGGACACGTTTCAAATCCATAACACAATACACAAATAACCCTTCCGATCTGTCAGTTCGCACCGAATCCTACGTCCCCGTATGTTCAATGAACTGAGAGACACTTGGGCACCGACAGACAGCTGCCGACAACGTACGGTTTAACCCGTTGTTTGGGTAACAAGGCGTTACCGCACGTGTACTACGTGACAGAAGATCGATATCGCTTAATTGAGAAGGAGTAGAGAATGGTAAGTAATTTTGTGAGGGAATAACGCAAAATAGGTGTCACAAAGTTTGTATTGTATTCGATTTCGAACTGTCAATTGTTTCAAACTAAAGACACCAAAAAAAAATAATAATAATTTTTGTCCCAGATTCGCAAGGGGCAATTTCGGTTTTTTCTGTAAATATAACATGCATTTTTATTCCTATAAACCATATCCGTAAGATATTATCGGAACGATAGTGAAAACCGATGCGTACTTGGTTTAGAAGATGTGAACGTACGCTTAGATCTTCGGGATGCGACTTTATTTTAAACTAAGTATGCATATAAAGATTAGTCAATAGTCGAATAATCGTTTATAATTTTTAGAAAGAATAAGTAGCTTATTACACGGCAAAAATCCAGTATAATACAAATTTATAACATTTTTATGTGAGGAAGAGCACCATATAAACAAGAAAGCCCGAGTAACAGAAGACTTCCACATTGCAGGAGACTCAGGCGCAGATCCAAGGGACGATGGCCAATGGGTCTAACGACGAATTCTTCAAATTATTGAAATCGTCATAGTGACTTAACTATCCGTTTGCGAAGAATCGTTATTAACTCACTTATCACTGCCCGAGTAAATAGAAGATTGTATCAGTAGGCTTAACTTTTTATTTATAACTTTTTTTAGAAGATTAAGGAAGTGAAATAAGCTAAGATCAAGGTCAGCTGTATCTAACTTAAATGTTACTTTGAAATACCTAAGTTCCGAAAATTCTATTTACCAACAGTATATAAAATACCTACCCAAACTCTTTAATTACAAATACATATTTTATAAACTATTTAACCTCAAAGTTTCCTTATTTCGGGTTGGGTTGACCGATCCTCAAAATTAAATTATTACCAAAGCTTCTAGCTGAATTTTCTTCTTAGAACACCAAGTTTTCGGTATGTTGCATTAAATTATAAAGGGTCGGCAACGCGCGCCTGACATCCCTGATGTCCATAGGCTACGCTTACCATCAGGTGAGCCGTATGCTTGTTTGCCACCTTGGTAGTTAAAAAAAAACCTACTAATGTTATAAACGCAAAATTTTGATAAAATGGATGTTTGTTTCATGCAAAAACTACCTACCTTTATTCGAACGTCGTATTTTTGTACCCTTATAGATACGGTCTGGATACTGCTAAAATGTCCAAATTTGACCAAGGTGTAGGGTTTGTAGAAACATTAATTCACGGAGAATTCTATACGCTATGACGTGAGTTAGAGATTGTTAGTACCTATATGGCATGTAGAATCATGAGCTTGCCGCTCTCTAAGATCTGACTCGTCTTGGCACCACGTAACATGAAATGTTTTTGATGTGAAGAAACTTTACAATGTGCATATAACATGTAGGTATACTATCTATATTAATTCAAAAACAAAATCCACGCGCGCGAAACTCCGAGCATAAGCTAGTCAGTTATAATGCACAAATACTGCTGCATAAGTGGATTATTAAGTGGAAAATTAAACGCCTACCACAAACCTTATCACAATAAATGTGTAAGCGACTTGGCTATAATACTTTCGTTTCGTGCTCATCCGGACTTCGCATCTTTGCAATTTCATTCCATACTTTCTTTTGTATAATAACAAAAGCGTACTCCTCCGAAATTTCATTAAGACTCGCAATTACATTTAATGGAACAAAGAAAAAATGGAGACTTCAATGCAAAATAATACATTTTAGTTGGAAGCTTGGTAATATAACTGTCCGTAATCATACGTAGGTATGCGAGATATAATCCATCTATTAAATATAAAAGCCGATTATAAAAGTCGGTGGCTAACTGAGGCCTGATTTTGACTTGATAGGGCAGGGACAGTCACTGTCAACATCACATCCAACGCTTATTAGAAAAATAAATCTGTATTATACAACTTATCGATAGCGCATGTTTATTTAGGACAAAATATTTAAACGAGGAAAGAAGTTACCAACAGTTGTTTGCTTATTTTTTTAAAGTAAACGACGAAAATATTAAAATAAAAATTCAGCGAAGTAGTACGTATGCTTGTTGAGAATGCATTCACGTCAGCGAGCAAACGTACCATGGGTGTGCAATTAGTTCCCTTCCGCACACAGCTTCCAAAGGCTTTTATGGCCGTCGGAGTTTAAAACGTAAGCCTTACCAAGATTTGACTTGCGTGAACACTGTACTCGAATGCACTACAGAATTTTATTTTTTTGATGTTAAAAAATATCTTCATGGTTTTCCTACCTTAATGCATCTTTTAAATCTCTATGAGATAAAGACTGCTTGAATTTTATTAATTTTGGATAAAACTTAGGCCTTTATTCATCATCTCAGCCAAAAGACGTCCACTGCTGGACATAGGCCTCTCCCAAGGATTTTCACAACTCTCGATCCTGAGCAGACCTTGTCCATCGGTTGCCCGCAACCTTTACCAGGTCGTTGGTCCACCTTGTTTGAAGGCCTTTATTATTTAAACGTAATTATAAATATAGGTAGGAGGGTAGGAGCTCCACCTTACAGAAGATCACAGCCAAATAACTACATACAGCAGTGTAGTTGTGTTACTGTGTGTTGTATTCAGCGCTCATTTAGGGATGTTTTGAAAAATGTTCTTATCAAAGGTATATTCCATGACAAAACACTGGTGTTCAAATTTCTGGGTCAACAACACGCAAGTGATACCTCTGGTATTGCAAGCGTCCATAGGCTACGAACACTGCTTAGTATTAGGCGGGCCATATGCTTGATTTTCACCTAAGAGGTATATAAAAATCCTAAGGTCATCGCTAAACAACAAGAAATAGTGCCTTTACTCACCAGGGCAACAGAATTATTATTCTGTTGAAGCCATCGTAGTATCGCACTAGCAGTAGTAAAATCTGGTCTTGGAGGTGGTGGAACAGCATGCTGGAGCGAGGAAGCCAGCTGCTGTGCTAGCTCAAGAGCTCGAGCCCGCGCTGCGCGGCCAGGCCCGCTTGTTGTGCCGCTCGAACCAGTTCCACCTGCCTCTGTAAAGCGGACAAAGCTAAGATAAAAGATTTTGACAAGATAGCAACACAGTACATAAATGTAAGAATATCTTAGGATATTCGTTTTTATTAATTCTGAAACAAGAGAACCTACATACGTATGCCAATAATTCATCTATTAGTTTAAGTCGTCAGTTTTTTATTTAAGTATCTTTGAATCAATAATATAAATTGGCATGCTCGGTAAAAAATGCACAAAAAATAGCTTACATAATACCTACATTGAACAAAAACAAAACCGTGGATACTGTTCTTGGTTGTACGCACGTTGTACGTCTAGATATTCTATAGCTATACGGGGGGCTTTAACGCTTTTGCAACGCAACAGATGTCGCTGTTAGGGGTTTTGTTATAACGCGTTTCGAAAAGTTGGAAATTAAATGTTTTTTTGAAAATTATTATTTTCTTTTCAATTTTGTTTGACAGAACTTGAGTCTAGTGTTAAAAACAATGCATTGAAGTTAAATTAAAACCAAAAGATTGGCCTATATTTTTGTTTTAACTAAAAAGTCTGAATCGCGATATCAACTTTTTCCTAGCGGTTAGTATATAACGAGTGAAGGCTAAATTTTGGTTGGAAGTGTAAGTCTCCGCTGTGACGACACTTACTAGGCATTGATCGCTGCTCAAAGCAGTCGCATCTGCTTAGTAAGAAGACGTTACGCATTTCACGGTATAGTTTAACGTTGTTAAACCGGCCGGCTTGTAGTGTGCGCCGACTCCCGTTCGCCCGGACCGGCTGGCCGCGTCGGTGAGGCTCGCGCACATTCCCTGACTGGCCCTTGCATACGCGTTGTTAGTCTAAACACCGAGTTTAGAAGTCTAGAACACTTCCACGTGTAGGCGCTGACAAACGTCAGTCGCCAGATTTTTGTTTTTCTTGTTGTACACAAACACGATGCAAATGAATTACGATCACTATTGAACTGGTTTTCTGTACACTGAGACAATGTCAAACCCGTATCGATATCATGTATTAAATTGCGGAAAGGTACACTGTCATACGATACCTCGACGAGCTTCAATGCGTATTATACCTATATCTATATGTAGGTACAAAGATAATTTATTTTAACTGCAATGCGTTATGGATTACAGAACAGTGATACTTAGGCATAGGTAACTACAATACCTATATATTTATTTATATTCTGACATGTATATTTTCTGCTGGAGAGAGTGCTCCGGAGCAGAACCACTTTAAATTATTTTCGAAGAAACTAACAGTATTTTTTTATTATTTAAATTTAGATTCATTATACCTTTAAGTAGAAACTGACATATAACGCACTGCCTAAGTATTAGATTTTAATTGTAGCCATCGACTAAGAGTTTTGGATATTAGGGGTGAAAAAGGGGCTAAAACATGGTTATGGTACCTAATACTTTAAATTTTAATTAGATTATGGGGTGCAATAGGGTTTTGTTTTGACCGCAGAAAACGTATGTTTCGGAGAATCACATAATTATTTAAAAGATTTTAAATATTTTTATTATTAAAACATGTCCGTACATAAACAATTCTATCAGTTCACGCGACAGAAATAGATCAGGAGTTCAGGCTAATTTTCGACAGTCATTGTCGCTGCAATTGCAATGGTGTCGGTCGTCTATATTTATTCAACAATGCGTTTACATCCGTGCGCGCGCTCTAACTAAAAGCTAAATAGGAAGCTAGCTATCACACTGTTCTAAATCGTATACTAAATAAGTATAACTGCGATTGCTTTTTTTGGGATCCTAATAAGCATTCCTAAAAATAAGATGGTCTAATAAGCGGTGTTGGCCGAGTGGAAAAGTAACCGACTTGCATGCAAGAGGCCAGTTCGATCCCGGGTGAATGATGACCAAAGTGAATTTTACTTTGTAAAGTTTATAATGTACTAATTAAATGATTCGCCATCTGCTAACGGAGAAGGAAAACATCGTGAGGAAACTCACATGTCTTAGAAGTAATTCTAAAGACAAGTCAGATTCCCCAACCCGTATTAGGCCAGCGTGTGTGAATTAAGGCCTAAATCCTCTCTCTCTCTCTTGATGGAGGAGAGGAGACCCGTGCCCAGCAATGGGACATATATAGGTTGCTATAATAATAAACGCAGCGGTTATAAGACCATCCTATATAAGACGGTATAAAAGCCTTATATCAAACTAGATACTACTTATTCTCGGAAAATGCATCATTAAGTCTGGATTGGTAGCGGGCAGCTGCAGTACAGTTAGTACCGAGGTAGGTACTCACCTAACTTTACTCGTTAGGTCGTCTAATAGGTACTTATTCAAGGTCTCTGCACTTCTTTGGAACTTTAAGTGCAGCTAATGACATGGCCAGATATAATTAAAACGATGCACGTCTGTCTTGTAAATTTACCCATATGAAGGAACATAAAATATTATGGATAATATAAATATTCACTCATTAATCAACGTGCACAGCCAGCATAAGCGTCACAACACAAATCTCTTCGAAATTACTCCACTCGCGCAAATTGCGCGGGGACCGAGTGAATTGCATCCGCCTAGGAACAATAGCGCTTTTGCTTCAAGCAGAAAAAATCTTCATCATTTTACCCTTCGTTACAATAGAACCTCGAGATATCTTCATTCTACGGTGTTGCGACGGCATAAATAAAATATGAGCAGCTCTTTTATTTTCAGGGATAAATAAATAACCCAACTCGCAATTAGCAAATAGGTAAGTACATAGGTACACATGCGACGCCGCATAAATTTTACGCCGGTTTAGAGTAATGAGAGTGTCGCGGTTTGGACAAAGTAAGCAGCTACATAAAATTAATATATGGCATGAATGTACGATGTTAATAAAATGAGCATACGTTGTGGTATCTGGGAGTCCGTGGCATCCACGTCGCCGAATAACCGCTGGGTGCACACATCCAGCAACCACCAGCGGGTCACATGTTCAGGTAAATGCCAACACCCTGGCATTGTGATCACTTAAGCCATTCACATTAATCGAAACTGTACATCACCACTAGTTAGATAATAGGAAATTTTATTTTAAAGTTATTGCATATCCTCCACTCAGATTTACTGTTATTTAATAGTTGTGTTCTTTAAGGTGAATTAAACAAACAGTGCCGTATGATCCTTTTTGGTTTAAACAGCGATCGAAGTATTGTTTTATTAGTAACTCAACTGAAAAATTAATATTGTATGGTAAGGGGCTTATTGAATTCTGAATTCTATAGATAAGGGGTTTCTAAATAATTAAATAATACTAGGTAGGTGCTGTAATTGAAAACACAAGAGAAATATAAAACAAGACTTCGTTTGTTGCAGCCGAGATGTTTTTTATTACCAACATATAAATCACTGGCGACCCAGTTCAACTTCGTTCAAAAGCAATTTTACGTTCTGCCTCTACGTTGCACTTTAAAAATACGTTCCTGTTAGCGTCATAAAACGAAACGTCTACGCGTCTGCCTGTCGCTGTTACATTTGCTCGTAACTCTGAATTCCTACGTTCTACATATTAGAGATGCATGAACAATAGCTATATTTATTTAAGTTACTGATCTGTGACAGAATAGGTACTATGCATCGCATATGCAAGAAATCTAATTTTAAATATTGGAACATAATGTTATTTTAATTAATTTACTTATTGTTTCTTAAAATGTCTTTTTAAAATCTTCATTTTCTAGTCCCCCTGCAAGTTCTGCGTTGATTAATCATAAGAAACGTTAATTTTGCGTTTGTCTCAATAGCCCAATATATATATGTATATAGGTACATTATCTATAATTTATATGAGCTTAGCGGACAGTACTTATGCAATAGGACCTAGGATATATACACTCTGATGAAAAGCGTTCAGTAAAAATACGGATAGAACCCGCTAACACATATAAAATACTAATAGAGAAAAACCACCCGACCCGCGATAGTAATTACGAAACTTTCTTCGTCCGCAGAATAAAAATAAATGGAAGTAACAAAACAAACTGCTTATAGAGCAACATTTGTTAAAGAGAAAATTGAACTAGGTACGCTACGTCTCGCATGGCCATTAGTGTTCAGTCAGACACGTTAGACGGGGAGCTGTACCTATGTATTTAGATAGTAGACGAGACGGGACAAGTATCCTTGGCAAATAAATGTTGGAATACAGAAATAACACTGATGAGATGAAAAAAGTGACGTTAAAAGGAAAATGCGACGAGAAAATTAATATGAAATTATTATAATTAAGTAAAAAGTAAGCAGAGGAAAAGGACAAAAGGTTTCCTGCAAATAGGTATTTGTGAAATAAGAATAATGAAAAAGGCCTAAAATGTAATCTTAACGCAATCCTTCTGAGATTAAATTCTCTTGTTTTTGTTCATTAAATTAAAAAGTTTACTAGAAAAATCACTTTAAAAAGATAAGGATTCTCAATATTAGCTAAAGTCTAGCTGGGCAAACTAATGTGATTTTTCTATTTGACTGTGCATTATACCAAAAATACAAAATAACTAAAATGTATCTACTAAAATCTGACTACAGGAAAACAAAAACGTAAAAGAAAAAAGTCAGTGTTTAAATTAACGGGGTTGGCGTTGAGTTTTTTTGTAATTTTCATAGAGGTAGTAAAATTATGGTCTCAAGTCTGAATTCCACTATGGTTTAATATTCAGCTGTTTATTGTTTTTAATAGGAGCCCAAAACGCGACTCCCGTTTTTTCGCTTCTACACCCGTATCAATCAGTAAGAATTACGGAAATATCACAACTACCGTCAAACCGTTACACATTATATTATTATTAAGCAACTTGTTAATCTAATAAATTTATTTGGTTAACAAAGAATATTTTTAATTTTCCCACGTATTCATTAGTGTGATAGAATAAAACTAAAGATTTAATTATTATGGTAACGTGTAACGAGAACGGCCGATTCGCGAGCACATGAGCCAAGGGGCGTAGAGACGTCCGCAAAGGCTGCGTGCGGGCGGCGGACTGGCGCCACAGCCACCCCTGCTCAACAGATTGCACCCTCTCCCGCGAAAATCTCACCCCTATTTCTTACAAAGCCTGCAATTCGCCTGTTACGCTCGAATATCATTCATGAATTTATTTCCTTTGTGTTACGAATACGTACTTACCTACCTATTCTCATTACATTTTTCTGTTATCATTGTGGTTTGCATTACCTACTGACTTATAAAATGAACGCTAAATCAAAGTTAAAGGTTGGTTTTCATAGTTTTAAATAAGTTACTTTATAATAATGCCTTTAATATCAAAATAAGAACATACAACAATTAATTGCCTACCCACAACTTAGTAAATATACAAAGTAGGTCATACAATGCATTAGTTGGCGTTTACACAACGCAACGGATGCGAAAATATAAACCATTACTTATTTGCATCCTAAAAGCATGTTTTGAGAATTTTCTACTGGACAATATCCATTCAATATTAATTATATTAGACTTAATAACTAGCTAAACTATAACACAGAGTAGTTCAATAGTACGTAGTTGTATAATAATTGGCTGGTCTTTAGGACCACCCAGAAATAACATTTTTACATAATAAACATGCTTCTTCATTTTGAGTATGTGTGTAATTTATTGATGAACTTACAAACAATGTAAATAATTAACTCAAAAATTACTGGATTCATTTAAAAAAATATTTCAACTATAAGAAGCTACACATCAACAAGTAACAAGGGCTACATCTTTTAAAATATTTAATTAAGGGACTAATACCTTACTAATACGCCACAAGCGATAAGACCGCCGATTGTACTAGCCCTAACTTAGTAATTAAAGTTGGAAAATGTAATTATATCGTGTACAATAAAGTATATTGTATTGTAATACAAAAACTAAATATATATTATGCAAAGCCAGGATGTATTGATAATGTCCTAAGATATTATCATAAGAATATTATGGTGAACTTTAAACTTAAAGTTGTAGGCACTAAAAAATAATTTATATGTATAAGTAGTTTGTAGACAGCCACAATATATTGTCACTGGAAAGCAATACTTAAGTCCCAAAATGGAAATACTTTTGGAAAATCAGTTTTAAAAAGTTTCAATCTTAATTCTCTAAAGTACCATTTTGGCTCTTAAGTATTATTGGCTTTCACATGATGAAATTATGTGTGCACAATTTACAGTTGCAAAATGGTTAAGTACTTAACTATTTTATTACAGAAATTGTACCTATTTATTTTTTTCAATATTTATGGTAGTGTTAAATCTGTAAGTTATCTTGTTAACCCGGCAGCGGGCGCTACCGGGTAAAAAATACCACAGACATATGAAATTCCGTCATAACTTTTTAATTATGTACTTACAGACACTGTCTTTCTTAGTAGCTTCCTAGAGGTAATTGGGGAACGCGCTCCCCGCGTACCCTTCAGTTAGCGCCGCGCGCTTGGATCATACGGACGTGTAAAGTGAGTATGGGCATTTTTTACCCAGTAGCGACTGTTTATGTACTAAATATTATATACTAAATATATATATACTTTTTTTTTCAGGTGATTATAATAGATTGCAAATTAAAAAAAGAGCTGCTATTACTAGTTTACCATCTTTTATAAAGGCTAAAATACAATTTATGCTTGGTGGTGACCATGAAGAGCAAAATGAACAACCACGTCCATCCGGATCAAGGGCCAACCACCAATAAGTTCTTCTCGTTGTTCGGTATGTCCGTGGAAAAAAGACAGAAAAACCAAGACAGAATGCCAGTTATGTTTTAAAAAGATATGTCGTGAGCATACTGTACCTATATGTGATGCATGTTACCAAAAAAATAAGTCTGTGTAAAACATATGATTTATAAAAGTATATTGATTACAAAGTTCCTAATAAATAAGTGCCTTATAATATGTTTAGTTCAATGAGTCTTTTATGTAAGAAGTTAATAAGAAATGTTGATTGTTTTTATGTTTTTATGATGAATATACTATATTCTTTTGTAATTGATCTCAATTTACTAATAATTAAGAGAACAAACCTACTTTTGTTATAAATTTATTTGATATAAGAAAAAAAATACTGTTTTTTTCTATCTGAAGTTAATTTGCATGTTTTGAGTCTAAATAAATATAAACTAAAATATTTACCATGTTTTTATTTCGTTTATATTACCTACATTCCCTATTTCCTATCATTTTTTAAATTATATATACCTAGACTATAATAATTACATTATATATACTGTGGTATTTTTTACCCGGTAGCGACAGTCTGTGTTCTAAATAATGGCGCGCCTCCGGCCGGGTTAAAGGAGTGGAGACACGTGCCTTACAGTAGGACAGATATGGGTATGTTATATTGTTATTTCTCTTTCATCACGGGTGGGATACCCGTGATGAATGAATTTTAATTTGAAATAGAATGAGACACTTACCATAGTCATACCATAGCTACACTATTATAACAACCATATTTTGAGTTTTGACTAGAGTAGGTGTAAATAAAAGAAATTTTGTTTAATGTCACACTTAGGTTTTCAATTGACTCATCATTTCTATTGCATATTAGATGGTTTTGTTACAATCCACATACTATAGAATCTAGGTATAGTATTATGTTTTAATATACCTACATTCTATGGTATAATGACAAGACATCTTATATTTAGATAAATGGATTGAAGAGCCATAAATGAGAATTTAGAAGGTAAAATTAAGCCTTGAAACACTGAATTTATAATAGTCAATAGTTAATTTAAATTTATGACTTCATATTAAAAATAATAAAAATAAAGTATATAAAAAATTTGAAGATAAAATCGCCAGATATAGCTTATGCTGTTCATATTGTGAGCACATTATTATAGGTAATACAGACCCTGATATCCACTGAACCATAAAGTTATCAAAGTATTTGTAGGAGTAACCTATAAAGTTCAAACTTTTTCATACTTTCTTCATCATATATTATAAACTTTTATGTAAGTAAATATTACATGATAGTTCAGCTTACCAGCTATAATGCCGTCCATCTGCAGTAATGCAGCTTCTAATAACTTAGAAGGATCAGATTCTGACGAAGTCGGGTTATTATCGCCATCAACTTCCGTAGTTTTTCCCATTACAACGTTGAAACTTTGAATATTATAGAAAAAAATTGCTTGATTTACTCGTATAAGTTTTTAAAAAGGCATAAAAAAACTTTTCAGGAATATTGAAAAGTAAAACTAAAAGTTAACTTTTTGTCAACAAAACTTTTGACATTGTTTGACAGATAGTTTTGAGTTTTATTGACATGGCTGACATAATAAAGTCGTCATGGAGGCAATGATAATTATATAGTTATACAGCCTATTTAAAATCTGTATTATTGTGACTTGTGAAATTCAAATTCTAAATCACTAAATAAAATTATTCTATGTCAGAAAGTGTTAAAAAATTGAGAATATTACCTCTTTTTTAATACTACGCCTACGACTCCCATACTTTTCGTGTAGTGTGGTGAAGCATTCGTACTCGCATTGAATTTAGTTCTACCAATGCAATAGATGCAAAGGATCGGATCGCAGCGGTTTTTTGCTTACAATTATTTTGTCTGATAGATACTTAAATATAAACTTCCACTTTTGTGTAGATTTTTACCTATCATACGACGACATAATATATTAAATCACGACTGTATCTTACGTTTACTATGGCTAATCTGATCATCCCGGCGGTAACCGCCTCCGTCTAGCTAATAATTATATTGTATGGTCTAGCTGTCTAAGCATAACAAAAAAGACAACAGATTTACACATTCGGACGTAGCCTTTGATTATTAACATGTAATAATCAAAGATGTAGCATTAATTTGATGCACAATAAACTCGGGAACTATTTTAGATCATATGAACTGTTTTTAAAATTCAATGAGCTATCTACGCATGTACATTTCATATTCGCGCCACTCTTACGCCGTCATTGGTGAACAAGCTATACAACGCACGTGAGCAGCGCAATAGAGCGCGCGTGCTAGCGTCGCTGCCATAGATTATACACTTAAACTGGGCCCCAATTCTGCTAATTTAATTGAATATAAATTGAATCTCAATAGCAGTTTTAAACATGTTTTGGTATTCTGCTAATAATTTAGGACCAATGGTTTTCTATTGACGCTTCATTAAACTGCCACCGGAATATTTGCTATTCTACTCTTCAATCGTGTCGCAGTTGTGTGCAATATCGGTATTCTGCTCTTATTTGACGTTTGTTTGACATTTCAATTTTACAATTGAAGTACGATCATGCAACAATACGTATTGTTACGATTTTACAAAAGGACATTGACTTAAAGACATCATTTTTCAAACATTTGATCGATTGAATGCTTATCTTTCTTAGTTAAATAATTTTTGAAAAGAATGTAAGTACTTTTAGGTTTGTATGTACCTAATGAGTTAAGTACTAACCTCAAAAACTACTTTTTCAATTGTTTTTTACTAAGTAATATAATGTTCCATTGTTATTCATTGAGAAATTGTATTAGAAAAAAAACAGGAATCCCTGACAACTACAACGGCATAACCTCTTGGGGTAGTGAAGGGAATACTCTCTTCCTGCCTTTGGAGAGAGCACAAAGAGTTCTACTAAATGTATTGTTATGAACTAACTTTACACAGACATAGGTACCTACCTACCAGTCCTGACAACTTTACATCTTACAAAGCATTCAAATCTAACATTTGACAAGAGTACCTATAATATATGTAAGAAACAGTTGTGCAGATAGGTTTGTAATGTACCTATTTACCCACCAAACTACACTATACTTAAACAATTTTTGAGTTGTCTCCTATATGAAATCTACATTATATTATTTACCACTTAAACAACCAACAGTGCAAGTGCAAAATAAAACTAAAAACATGGCTTCAAGAACAAAACTAAGTATAGTTACTCAGAAATCATCAATTATCATGTAGGTAGCTACTTTTTATCTATATATAAATTTATTGATATCATAATTTATTGATACCTACACCTATTTAATTTTGATTGCCCGCTCCACATTAATTTATTTTATTTCATCCGAATAAAGCCCACAATCCATACAATCATCTACACTTGACATTAACCTCACTTTCATACATATTCACAAGATGTGGCATAACACACTTATCTAGTGCTTTGATTAATTTACTTATAATAAACAAACTGGTCCACATATGATAGGCGCGCCTAGTTTGACGACTCAGTACCTAGTTACGTTTAAAACCTACTAATGTAATCTAGCACCTAAGTCTTTTACAGCTGCAGAGAGTTGTAGGGTCTATAGGTACCCCGACCAACCCATAACATAGGTTCATCCCTAACATGGGATTGGATGGGGAACGAACTGACCACCCCTGCAGATATTATGTCATAGTTTCATGAATATCAGTGCTATGAAGTGGTACTATATTTTACTTTTATATATTATGTATATTTTACTTGAATGTTTTAAGTCATTAAATGAACTATCTATCTAATTAAATAAATTACTCATGTGATGCCAGAACAGGCCACTAGTTATTAATATTTTTATTTTAGCCCTAAGGCCGCCCACTGCAGATATTATAACTTAATATAGGCACCTACTTAATAAATATTGTAACAAAAATAATAATCTCATAGTTTTCTACTTACCTATCTACATATTTTAATTATTGTAAGGTAATAAGTTGCAACCACATGAAAATTGAAAAAAATATTTATTTATAAAGTATACATTTACATTTTACTAGGTAGATACTAATTAATAATAATTAACATTTCAATCAACAATAATGACATGGTATAGCAGTCTGTTATTCACACTCAAGAGTAGTAATGTAGACTTCCATGTTTTTTTCACTCGTACAAGCTTTGCAGAAAGGAATGTCTGTAACTTCTAGATGGTCGCTCTGATGTGTTTATTGAAGGGACCATGACAAGTCATAGCAGTGACTGTGATTGTACTGTAAATGTAGTACTGATTTGGGCTTTGGTGATATGATAAAACACATCATTTGCAACAGAGGTCCTTTATCCTTGCTGTTACCCGGAGTATTCCAGTCTTCATCATCTGTAGAAACAAGAAAAAAATTATATTCTATAGGTAGGTATTATAATAAACTTTTCTTATAATTACTTAAAAATATGCAAGAGTTGTCAAGGTAGGTATAACAATAACAACACACACATGAATGGGTACCGTCTTAGTAACATTATAATATTATTATATCACTTAGTAGTGGTGATAATATTGTGCATAGTTTTTGTAGTTTGTGGATTTCTTGTGCATGTACAATAAGGTCTCAGGACTATATTATGCAGTGAGTAGGTAATATAATATATCAACTTACTAATCAATGTTGCTTACCTCCATCTTCCCAGGGGGTATTATATAATACTCCATTTTTTCTACATTATATTCATCTTCTCATTAAAATAGTAATAAATAAGTATTCGTGAAGTAGTCTTGATACGAATACGTTACGATAGTGTTAAATGTTTGTGGTAAGCGTAGTGCACATACTTATTGGCTCTTATTCTATTGATTCTATGCCACGGGATCATACCAGACTCTGGTTGGCCAGAGTATCTTCACAATGTCTCTCAGATTACTGTCTTTTGGGCCATACGGCAAGTTGCTGAGGCACTCAACCACCCTAACATTTTTAATAAGTACATAAGTAAACAAACAAGTAAACAACACGGCTCACTCCACCTTGTTTTTTTTCTTTTTGATCTGACATTGATATGACAGTTACTTTTTTAATTATTGTCTTTGTCATAGACAATTGCGTAACACAGCCATGATGCGGCCACCGTATTTACAAAAGTCGTGTTTAAGTGACATAGCGCTTCATTGCGGACGATATAATTCATAATTAAATAAAAGAAAATAAATAAAACATTTATTTCAAACAAAACTATAGTTCGTTTAATCATTCAGTCTTCTGGTAGATTTTGAATGGCAGCACTAATGAGTTAGTAGAATATAAAAGGCAACACATGTAACCATTCAAGTGACGAGAGAGTTTCAATTCCAATACGACCCCATTGAGCTTCCATACAAGTTTTTGCAGAATACCAAATTCGTTTCAATCGTTGTAGATTCGTAATTGAGTCTCAGCGTTAATATTATTAGCGGAATTGGGGCCCTGGTAGTCGCTGCTGTCGTGTGTACCTTCCACCACCACCTCAGGCTCACCCACTCAGTTTGCTTCTAACTACGAGACGCTGAAGACGTGTTTGTAATGGAATGGATTGAAGAGATCTATTTGCGCTTAAACTGGGGATCAAAATACAGCGAATCAAAATAATAAAAAAAAAGCATCATGCAAGCATGGTACTATTTGCATACGAGAGATGCACAAACAGTAGCAGTATTAGCACGCATTCATCAGTTCTGGACACGCCTTCAGATTGTATTTATATAATCTTAGGTACAGTCCAGTGGTTAAGCGGCATTATTATATCCCTGTAATCGTCTCACACTTTAATCCTTTTTTTAAAGATAGCTGCCGTACTAAGGAATAAACATATAACGAAGTCGAGTCGAACCCGATTAGGTTTCACTATCATGGTGACCACATGTTCGCGCGCCTGTTGTGAAGGTATGAAGTCCACGCCGATAGCGCGAAGTATCTATAGCTGTGGCAACTACAGCTATAGATACTTAGATCCTTACCCACCCTTCTAACGAATTGATCGAGCCACATTCGACTGCCTTGGTGGTCCAGTGGCCGGGTTCGATTCCCACACAGGACAAAACTTTGTGTGACCCATAATGTGTTGTTCTGAGTCTGGGTGTAATTTGTGTCCGTTAATTGTATGTTTGTAAAGTTCCCCGGGACACAGAGCTTGTTCTCCAGTGCGGGAGTTAAATAAAATAACATTAATGCTTGTTTGTCTAATTAGTACTATTTTAACGGTAAAATAGTACTAATTAGACAAACAAGCATACGGCCCCCCGGATGGTATTTTAAGCAGTTACCTTAGCTTGTAACACCAGGAGTATCCAGTCAACCTTGCAAAAACCTTTTCATTATTCTAATAAGGAAAAAATAAATACTACAAGTGAATGTCATAGTTTATTAATATTTCATTAGACCCTTTACCAAATTATTATAAAGTAAATAAATAGAACTACATACTCGGTAATAAGTACCTTTTGTTTTTAATTCTAAATCGTCGTACCGTGACGACAAGAACAATATTCATTTCAACTGATAATAAAATTTTATAAAATCAAGCAAAACAGCCACATTGTAAATATGTACTCTTCTATACATAAATAAATAACATTCGATTTAATTTCTCAGTTTTTAATAGGTAATATATAATATATTATGTATATACTTTAAGTACATAATTTTTCTATTTGAAAATGCACACATCTAAATAAAGTTTAAAAACATGAATAATTATTAATAGTCAATATTAAACTATTGATCTAAGGCACAATCAGCTAAAATTTGATATAGTAACTATCACTCATGATTCGAACTGGTTCCTCGTAAGTAACTCTATTATATTATTAGTATATTTTGATATTATTCTTATATCGATAAGATAAAATAACAGAAAAATATCAACGACAATTTCAATCTGCTTATAGTTACTAATTGCTTTTAACCATGTTATTTTCTCTATCTTACATTACATACATAACAACTTAAAATAAAATTATAATGTTGGTAAGCTGTGTTTTGGTATTAAGGTGAGGATCGCTACACTAAATATTCTGTTTTTATTATTACAAGTATGGTGTATATTATAGTATTCGTTGAAACAATCCAATCTAGTTAGTTTAAGTCACGCTGCTCAGGTTACAAGTAGGAATAATAAATTAAGTTCAAATAAATGACAAAGTAAATTTTCAAATTTTGGGAAAAATCCCTAAATTGTCATTTTAAAAATACTGTTTGTATCTACACATTTGATGATATAAATTTTAAGTCAACAATCCTAAAACAATGTCGAATACTTTAATGTTTATATTTTATAACTACCACACAAAAAATAAAATATTTACTTCAAACCGCAACAATCAACAATGTTTATTTTTCTGCATTGCAAATAAATCAATTGAATTCCATAGTGCACAACGGAATGTGTCTAATTCCATAAACCCCACCTTGATTTTGTTTGCAATGCAGACATCCATATAATAGAAGTTAAATAAATACAACTACATCTTTAAACCTCTGCATTCTGAAAACATTTTATACTTAAGATCTTTTCTTAATTATGCCTAAAATCTATAAAATATATTACTCTATTAAATATTAAAGGCAATATCTATCATTAGATATGGACGGATTAAGTAAAGGCGCCCAACGGGGGTTACCGATTAATAATATTAATAGCTCTTACATTAACCTACACTTACTTATTTAACATTAATTGCGGCGCGACGGGACCAAAATATATGATAATAATAATAAAACACTCCTGTTCTACATAACCAACAATTGAAACAGCGTAATTATATAAGAATCTCTATAAATAAATATGTGTTGCTCATTTCAGGTAACTCACTATGTCCATGCAACTCACGGACGGACTACCGTGCACCACGTGTACCGCATGTACCGCGTGCGCCGACTGCTAACCTAGTACCAATGCAATAACAAAACAAAATAAACTTCGTTGGTAAACATAATTTCAGTTCCATCTAAGTCAATTTAGTAAACTTATCAGGCAAGACCACAACCGATATTAAGTACTTAATAGCTAAAGGAATGCAAATCTCAGGTTAAGACAAGGAATGGAAGTTGGAACGGGTTCACCGATATAAAGTGTGGACACTTACAAGTAATGTACTAAATGTAGGAATTAACAACTACTACAAATATCAAATTAAAAACGCGACGCCTTATTTCTTAATCGAGTTACTGTGAACAGCTAATTTTGCAGCTAATTGTTTTTATGTGATCATGAAAAATATTTTTACTACAATATTTTTTTATTAGTAAAACGATGATAAAGTCGTTCACCACGAAGTTGAGCATTTTTCTTAAAATAAGCTAATTAACTATTTTGATTAACACATTAAAAACGAAGAGCGTAACAAATGTACGAATCTGCCTGTTTGGAATCACTTTGATAATTAAAATAAATAACGAATATAATATATTATGTGTACAGGCACCAATATAAGCACATGCTACTTTCTGTGGAGTATTTCAATATTATAAAATCGCGAGTGGAAAATGTGGAACTAACTTTATTATGCTTTGTGCGAGTACAAGACTCAACATGCTCCGTGATTGAGCTTGATTGAGCAAGTGTGCTTGCTTAGTATAGCACTACAGCCACTAGCAAAATGTTGTATATTTACAACAAAGTTTAACTAAACTACTATTACCTCAAATGAACTCGAAACAGAAAGTGCTCTCTGACTATAAATATATTAGATCGACTTTTTAAGTACATAATGCAATTTAATAATTCTAAGAATGTATAATGTATTTTAGAAAAAAATAAATAATAACAACAAAATAATTTAACTTGTACATTAAGTATTAGTCGTGGACTTGCATCACATGCATTCTAAAAGGATAATATAAATAAAAACGGAATGTAGAATTTATAATTCCTGTCAGTACACAATCACAATAATTAAATAATCACGGATTATTATAGGCTTTGCCTTTCTATAACTTCTCAACAGCGAAATGTAAAAATATATATTAATTTGTACACTCTTCACCATAACTTTTAATAAACATTTGTAAAATTCACTATCGCACCAAAATACTCTAAGTAGATTTTAAATCACCGTAATGTACAGTTAAGTACCGTAAGACAAACAATAAATAAAAAAATATTTGCAAGATAATTTGAGTAGGTAGTCACATATTCCCCACCAAAAACTGCAACATTTTCGTTAATCTCACGAAATGGAATGTATACGTCGTAATTTGGAATGTTTATAATAATTTTAATTTCAATATTAATAACTGATCAATTTAAGTCTTATTATAACTCAAATAATTAAATACGTCTTCGTATTTAATTTTTTAAATAACCATCTCATATCCCTTTTCATTTAAGTACTACAATATCCATATAAATATCTTCGCACATTTAACTATTATAATCACTAAATATACCTTGACATAATTTGCACTTTTAAATAATAAAAATAGCTTCGGGGGGACGTTCAGCATATAGCATATTCGAAGCACTTCAACATACAGTGCCTGATTTAAATAATAACCGCAGTTACACAAAATAATTAAATAAGACTGCAGACAACCATAAAATCAAGTAGCTATTAGAAATGAAATAAAAAGATAAAGTATCTTCGAAGTGCTTACGGAACTATGCACACATTGCATACGAGAAGTGCATCATCAAACCAAAAGTCAGTGATCGAACGGCCCCCCTGCAAACAGTCATTGATGGCTCTTGCTAAGCAGGTGGGAGTTGAACTCGTATACGTTGCAGCACTGCTCGCCGCAGATGTTGCATTTCCACGGGTTCGAGTCGCAGTGACAACCCTTGTGTAGGAAGTACAACGTGGAGTCCGGGAACGTTATAGAGCAAAACGTACATACGAGCGACGACGGCAACATGGCGGCGTCACCGTGGGTCGAAGTGATCATGCCGCCTTCAGACGGGGAAGCACGAGAAGCCTGGAACGTTAATGACGAAACTTTACACATGGGAAAACATTCTATTTAGTATTAAGTTAAATACATTAAAAAACAAAGAGAATGGTCTGAGGAATACCCTCACAAAATTTACCACTATAGGAGGAGGTAATATGACTCGACCTATCTGTCTTTTATCTGAGTCTCTCCATGCAAGCAAGCCTATGACGTGGGCCCAATCAGAATACTTTAGAAAGAGACAACATGCAGCTCGATCGGGTTATTTACTGTCACACATTGACTTCACAGCAGGATGGGGAACGCTCAATACATTCTCAATGTCCATGTTTATACTAATGTGTTATTGATTCGACATAACAATAACATACACTCGAGCCACGGGCACGCCCACGAGCGGAGATGCGCCGGCGCAGATCTTCTCTGAGTAAACTCTTCAGTGGCGATACCTTGATCAGAGAAGACAAGCTCGAAGACACGCCTCGTTTATCCCCTCCATTAGTTTCGCTTTCCCGCATATCATTGTTGCCATTGTCATCTTGAGCGTTGGGTTCCTAGAAAAGTAAATACATTATTTAATTATGTGATACATGATGTTACCCGCGACGCCACCCACGTGGTTGTCTCTTATTTCGATAAAACTTTATCTCCAGAATGCGATCTATCTCTTTGTTAAGTTTCATTACGATCCGTTCAGACGTTTAATGCACAGACAGACAAAATTACTTTCGCTTTTATAATATTAGTAAGGATTATGATGAATGAACATGATTCTTATTGTATAAGATAATAACTAGGAACTTATTAAATGTATTGTAACCTTACCTGTTTGATGGGTATAAGAGTGATGGACGGAGTTATATTGGTGGGTAGTCCAGCTGATAAGGAGCTGCTTGCGATTGCGCTATCGCCAGATTGAGGGGAACTGGGACCTTCCCCATTCATACGCGAATCTAGAAATATACAATAGTAAATTTATCAAGTTTTTTCTGCCTTTGTCTATTATAATATGATTATATAATCACAATAAGAACACCACTTAGCATCCTGATATGTAATCAAATGTAATATGTTATTTTGCTACTGTCATGTCACCTACCTATAAATAAGTATGTAAGCTAAAGGATAGATGGAAATATGATGTATTATTTAATGTAAAATTGTATGTTTTCTATAGTGAATGGTTTACCTGAGTTGCCTAAATGGTTTTGGCCAGGCGAAAATGTTTCGTTGTTGTCAGCCATAGAAATCTCAACATGTGGTGTCAAATAATGCATGGGCGGAGTAGCGTTATCTACGGAGCGAGCACCATTGCTCTCACCGCTGTCGGAGTACGTGGCGGCGACTGACACGGACAGGCTCGAGCCCAGAGCTCCGAGGGCGGTGATGGCGCTGGGGTCCATTGTTCCATCGGCATATGCAGCGTTAGCAATACCAGCAGCAAGTAGAGACACTGAAGAGTTGCTGCCTGGCCCTGGATTGTCCAAGTCTATTCCGTGTCTGTAATAGTGTTAACAAATCACATTACACAATTTCTATTATTAGAATTTGTACAAATCTTGTTAAACCAGTATGCATTATTTTATATCTGTAAATTGCATTGGATAGATTACAGCACTTAGAAATGTAGTTGGTAGCCAAAGCAATCAGTCATGTCCTAGAACGATTCGCGACACCAACGCGTCACGCCTGTTTAAACGGAATATTTCTTAAATAAACAAATGAAATTACCTGTTAAAGAAGTGAACCCTGAGGCTTTTCATAGTTGGAGCACGGTAACTACACAAGGGGCAAGTTTTAACGAGGTCATGCTGTCCAACGTGTTCGTTTTGGAAGTGCGCGCGCATGGCAATCTGGCGCTGGAATCCTCGGTTGCATATTGGGCAATGATACGGCAAGCTCTTGGTGTGAGTTGTGAAATGTTCAGCCAAATGGTCCTTCCTGAAGAATCTTTTTTGGCAAACACGACACTCGTAGGGTTTAACGCCAGTGTGTCGCATTTTATGCCGACGCATATTAGCACCATTTGAAAATTTCATATTGCACACATCACATTCGAACAGTTTCCTGTGTGGCCGTGGATCGGCATTCTGTGCCGCAGCCACATTATTATTGTCCGGTGAACATTGAGCCATGTGGGTTGTTAAGGCGCGACTACTTAATGTACTAAAACTATTGCATGTGGTACATTTTAACAATGTACCACCCCTTTTTGGAGTTTCTTTGCTATTGGTGGCCACCTGAAAAGACAAACTTAAATATAACTAACTCACAAGTGAAGCAAACACAAAAACATTCATATTGTATGATGTAAACATTATTACTGTATACAAATAATGACTAATAATTTTCCTTATATAACACATACAACTTCTAGATGAAAATCAGCTGATAACAAAGTTTCTTGTCATTCTGTAATCAGAATGTAATGATATTATTTGTTTCCTAATTCATTTAATATTTCACTTTGCAGATTGTATTTTCTAGCTTCTTTTATATTCAAGGCTGTCTCTATACCGAAACTTACAAATGCATAGTATTAATATAATATCTTGAACAATGCACACATGCATGCATGCCACAAGATCTGTTATTATATTTACTTATTACTAGCTGATGCCCGCGGCTCCGCCCGCGTGGATATAGGTTATCGCGGGAAAAAGGACCCTATGTTCTTCCCCAGAATACCAACTATCTTCTCGATAAATTTTGTCAAAATCCGTTCGGCCGTTTAGTCGTGAAAGCGTAACAACCAAACTCAGTGTTGCATTTATAATATAAGTAAGTATAAATAATAAAATGATACTATATTGTGATAAAATATGATGATGATAATGATTGTAAAGAAGTTAAGCAATTTGGGTGACATTGGCATACTAAAAAAAGAGAGGAGAGGGGGCAGAGGAGACATCTGATAGATGTGGCTGCATTAAAAAACGTGTTATGTTGATATTCTTAATAGGGGACCCTTTTAGGCTAAAAGCTGGGTATGGAGATATTCCAACAATGGGAGTGTAACCTCACCCCAATTTAAATGTAACCTAATATAGATGGCAAACCATGGTGTAATACACCTCTGTCTACACCTTTGGGGTAACAGGTGTGATGCTATGTTATGTTATTTTATCATCCTACAATTAAACTCTTGAAAACTAAGGCCACATCACCATGCTATGTATTTATGCCTATACATATAATGAAGATTGTACCTATGATTGGGATTTGGGAAGAACCTTATTATTTCCTTACCTTGATTCATTTCTTATTTTACCACAAACAATTAATTAATGCAAAATTGTATGTGATTTATTCTTAAGACACCATAGGCTACAAATCAACTTTATTACCACAGGCTATTTTGTATCTATGGCATCTGAACAGAATCGTAAAGAGAAATTGTATCGTACACAAATCTGTGTTACTTTTTTTATCAAAAACATGTTATAGTGTAACATTTGCCCGCAGCTCTGCCTGCCCTTATGTCGGTTAACACGATAAAAATATCCTAGGTCGTTCCAGGAAATCCATTCCGCTAGCTGTTTAGTGGCGATAAGGAAACAGATAGACACATATATGATATGAATAAAGTATAGAGATATGTAAATGAATAAAGTATATTTAACTGCCTGATTCTATCTTGGATTGGAATGTATGTTTAAAATAGATGCCAGACAAGAATGTTTGCTTTAACAATGACAATACATCCTCAATTTCAAAAAACAATTTGGAATAAGGTCACAATCAGAAAGTATTAGATCATCACATCAAATCTATCTATTGTTTCATACATATACATATTAACTAAAAGCATAAGTATGTAAAATACTGAGAGATGTTATATGTGTGACTTCTTTGATGTCATCTTTTCTCAGAAAAGTTGGGACTAATGTAATACAAAATAATATATATTTAGACAAAAAAGAAACAAGACTCATTCACATATATTATGCAAATCAGGTTCTGTATCTAGGTTTTTTTTGCATAAGCATAGGAACACTAATGTACTTGTATGTACATTCATAATTACCTTGATTAATGTGCATGCGGATTTCTCAAAATTATTTCGACTAATGAAAGAAATTAATACAATTTTTTTTTTTTACAAAGTAATGGAACTCAAGAAACTACCCTGGTAAAAATCCCAATGTGTATATTTTTTATGATGTTTTTCTTATTAAGTTCATTTGCTTATATAAAATTCCACATGTATTAAGTCATAGAAGATAATACGCCATATCATACTCTAATTCAGTGTTCCCAAATTTCTTTTTCTTCAAAATACACCTATGATATCAGAAAATTTTGAAAGAACACCATAAATGATAAATCAAATTTTAAATATACAACAAACCAATATTTAATATTAATCATCGAACAGCAACTTAATACGGGACTTTATATTTATCTTTCGCCGGTCTATCTAGCTGTACCTACGAGATAATCTTATTTTACCGAGGCACACCAACTAATGACCATGGTACACCAGTGTACCGCAGCACACACTTTGTGGAACACTGCTCTAATTCACAAACAATACAATAAAATTATTTAAATTTACAAAAGTGCTATTCTAAAATTTAATATTATAATAAGGTATTTTAAAAACAGTATCTACATAGCTTATTTTTGGCTTGAATTCAGAATAGTAAAGTTGTGTCCGAAACAAAAAATATAATTATGAGAGTTTCCTTTTCTCCAATGCTTAAAAATTACATCAGCTTATTTATTTAAATTAGTTTTAGACATTAAGCAATATCCGTTAATTGTATCTTTGTAAAATCCCCCGTGACACAGGGCTTGCGGGAGTTGTCTTTAAAAAAAAAAGAATAAAAAACATTTTAAACCTCTGTTGATTTAATATTGATGATTAAAATGGTAATAATTCAATTATGTAAAATCAAAATTGAAAATTATTAAAAACAAAGTTTTATTAGGTTTAAAAAGCTTCTTGATTTTACTTCTCGGCTGCCAGTGGAGCAGACACAAAAGTCAAATTGTTACATAATCTCATGACTGCTCGGACGGTATGGTAACTTAGCAGACATTAACATAAGCCACAACATTATTTAGGTTACATACATATTTTACATATACTACTAAAAAGTAAAAATATATTTTATTTGTCTCAAAAACTGATTTGAGCTTAATTTTTCCTGTTTGTTTTTAATCAACAGAGGTCTCAAGTTCAAGGCCTACAAGTAGTAATGTATCTATTTTTGGAAAGCTGTTTCAGATTTCCAAAAATAGATTGTTCAGATGACAGCAATTTAGGAATCGAGATGCAGGATGAGCAGGATTGAAGGGCTATCCACAGAAGATCACAAAGGGTCGAATTGCTTTGATGGCAAGGACAGCCCACAACAAAATAACTGACAGGAAGCCAGATTAATAGACATAACATTGAGTAATAGACACAATTGTCTCTTCCAGTTTCGAATGAAAATATCTACTAAAGTTTGTTGGCGAGAAACAATTACAATATATTTATCATCATCATGATTTAAACCCATAAATGTCCCACTGCTGGGCACGGGACTCCTCCATACACTTGGAAGGATATTAGTCCACTATACGCCACTACACACCACACTCGCCAGACAGGCTAGCCAGCCAATATAATTATATTATAGATTATATGGCTTATCATTTAGAAGTCCAATAATGGACTATGTTGGACTGATGATGACATAACAAATATTCATGCTCATCACACCAAGATTTATTATCAAAGTGCTCATTTGTTAAAACTATTACCGACTTAATGAGTATTCTTTGAATGTAACTACTGCTATAGTAAATGCAATAGTGTATATTATGATGAGTTACCTAATTAAGCTTAATGATTTCAATATTGCAATTCCTTAATGATAATATATTAGAACATTTCTATGATTCATATTGATTCTAATTGGTTTCCTATCATGGCAACAATAATGGTATCCTACTAATATTGTAAATGCGGAAGTATGTCTATTGCCTTTAAATGACTAAATTACTGAATGGATCTTAATGAAATTTAGCAAGGAAATAAATGGTATCCTAGGGAAGTAAATGGGGCGCTTTTTATCGCGATAACCGTCACGACTGGAACCGCAGGCGACATCTAGTATTTATTAATTTAAAAAAAAAAATTAAAGCCGCAAAATAATTAAAAATGCAGCTGGCTGGTCCTCAAGCTTTATAAATAAACATGTTAATATTCGTGGCTATATGATACCATTAAAAAAAATAACTGTGATCCTGAACATGATAATTTCATCTAACTGTATTAGGTATCATGATACCCCATAATGCAACATTAGAGTATATCCATGAATAACTATTAAAGATTCCTAAGGCATTATTTAACAATGTACAAATATATTAAATAGGTATGAGTAGAGAGACACACACTAAGAAATTGTATGAAGTAGTATGAGTAGAGACACACATTCAGATGAACTAGATATTTATCTAGGTATATGAATTCATCTAAATATTTATTAAAAAGTCTACAAACCGGTTCATTTTTGACTACAGGTAAATTAGGTGACACGGTGCCGGAGTCGGCCTCTGTTTCTCCTTTTGATGACATCACATTACCCTGGACGTGGACTCTCTGAACATCACTCTCCCGCCTTCCAATACTACGAAAACATAAACACATCAAAACAACACCCAATCATCTGTACACAATTGCGGAATAACTTATTTAACACTAAACTATGCTCTAAAAACCTAAAAACACAAAACAACTTGTTTCATATAAGAATGGCGAGGTGACCCATTTACGAAAACATACGAATTATCTACTCGCGATTATATTACTTTATAAACACTATCTATCGTTTATATACCTAATTGCATACCCTCTGTATTATATATGAACAGAAGTCGTTAATAAACACTGTAATAAATCACAAACTCACGTTAGCTTGATACGTCGACAACCAGAACAGCGGTATTTTAGGGAGAGATCGCTATGTGGCCTAATTCAATGCTTGAGTTCGATGCACAAAATACGTGTTACGCGGATAACTGTAAATGCATAAATAAGCGATATCACATTTAATTTGTGTTGTTACTGCTTATAACTAAAGTGCCACTATGTATTAAGCTGTAATATTGAATTTCTTGCGAAGAATTATAAACTTTTAACCAAATCCATTTTGATAAAAAACCGAACACCTGTAAAGTGTTTTTTTTTCCTTGATGATTGCAATTATTGAATATGGCAATATTTAAGAATGACGTCAGTTAAATCTAGCATCTCTTTCACACATATAATATTATAAGCATATTCTTCATCACAAAATTCAAACCCATTCAAACATTGTATAGCTGCACTAACGTGACGGCTTTAAGTATTTTTTAATATAAAACCATCCATTATAAGTAATATATTAAATAAACTATAATATCCAGTGATGAGCTAGGAAAGGATATCAAAAATTTTATCCACTAAGCTATAAATTTCTGTTGGATTAAGTAAAGTAAAAACTAATAAACAATATTTATTTTGTTTAAATAACTAAGTTATATTTAGAGGTAAATATGTAAATTTCAAAGATCGGGTAAGCGACTCCTAAAATGTAGCTTAATTTTACTCTTGAGTGAGCAGCGCAGTGAGCATTATGTATTATATTTTTTGCATAATATGGCAACTTTTTGTAAGAAGTCTAAACATAATATGTTTCTAGATGGCGCTACAAAACTTTTACAAGAATTTTGTTTATGGGTTTTTTAACGATGTCTTCTTTATTCTAGCCTAAAATGTATCGTCAGAAATTGGAATATCAAGGCCTATTTCTACAAGTTCCATCGACTTTGTGCCCGTAGTAAAAGAATAAAATACGATTTTTTTTCTACATTTTTTTTTCTAGCAAATACATAAATAAATGCAGGTATAAAACGTAAAAAAATTGAAAGGTAGTAATAAAACTAGCCCACAAAATGAAAATCTACAACCATCTATCCTATCGATACATCTATTGATTAAATACTCTGGGCTTATTCAGGTAGAGATTGAATAAATCAGTTCCATTCATCTTCATCTTCAAATGTAATTTGAAATATAAATTGAATGCATTAAAAATAGAATCATAGTAACCAACCATATCGTTATTCATAGATGACAACATTGGATATCATCAATCATGAAATGTCATAAATGTAGGGTTGCCAACCCTACTTCTTTAGCAGTAAGATTACTGTTTCTGTTGCAGTCAAACTACTGTTTTTTTTTGTATAATTTTTTGGCACTATCTGTAAAAAAGTAACATGTTTATTTGGATATTTTTGCACTGCAAGGTTCATATTGATCTAAACCATTATGTTTAGTCTAACGCTTTCAAAATACGAGTGAGATGTGCCGTGTGTTGACGTACTAATAGTTGCGAACATTACAAAAATAACGACTTCTGGCCACGCGACGAAGACAACGACGCTCACTTGCACCAATCAATTAGTCAAACCGTGACTACAGTCGCAGTCGGTGCAATTCCGGCAATTTGATCGAAACGTCTCGGGTAACAATGGTATGATTACCTTCAAAATATTACACAATTTAGATCAGTGGTCTGTTATAGTTACAATATGTGTACAAATCGTAAAAGTTTAAAAGACTATTATCCATGTTATAATGATACCAAAGCAAGTGTTCAGTCCATTTACTAGATGTCTCCCCTAGACATTTAGTAAATGGACTGAACACTTGCATTGGTTGGTGGTAAGGTGGGGTGTATAAAAAATAGACCAATACGACTATTGGCAATATTCAGAATCATCTGCATGATTTTCTGAGTTTAACCATACACCGAATGCGGTCCTCACATTTTGCATACTCAACTCCACCCAGCGCCCGGTCTATATCATATTACAGTTAACACCAATTTTTTTTATTTTTTTTATTCGGCTGATTTGCTACGTTTAAGTTGGGAAAGGTTGGCCACATTGTAGAAAGACAATGTCAGTGTCTTGTTTGTTTGTCATCTGCCAAGTCAACTACCAATCAATCAACTCGTTTTCTTACAAAATATTAAAATATTTTTGTCGTAGTAGGTATAATGTGTTGTAATTACTCCAAACCGTGCTAATTTAAAGCGCAATGACTTTTAAATATTATTATATCTTTAACAAAGTCAGAGCCCTAGTGTCATGAATATTCTTTTATATTGAAGTACTTATTGTTTGTTTTTGTGATAGCAATAAAATTCTTCTTCAATGTCAAAAATAAAAGAAAATATGTGTGTGATACGTAAGGGCTAAACAATTGTATAATGTGTCACTCGGATATTGTTAGTTTTTTGAAGAAATGGAGACTGTGGATCAAGCCATTGCTGGTGACGCTTTATGTAATGCTAATAATTGTATTAGTACCATTACTTATAGCGCGTTCAATACAACGTGGATTTAAAAACTCTGATCAAGGCTCATTAGTGGGCGGGGGATTCGTACTGCTGGCCTTGCCAATCTCCATATGGCAAATAACACAACATATTATACACTATACAAAACCAAGTTTACAAAAGTACATTATCAGGTATGTTTTCATTTTTAATTTAATTTTTATTCATCATCATCTCAGCCGATAGAAGTGACTAGTGAACATAGGCCTCACCTTAGAATTTATATAGAAATCAGTCTTGATCTGTGTCTATCTGATTTTTATTTTTTAAACTTATTTAATTACATTTAATATTTTGGTTGGAGTGTAGCAAAGGTGTGCTAGGCGATAGGGATTTTTTTTCTATGTTGTATATTGTGAAATTTTATTGTTTTATTGTATAGATAAAAAGAAAATAAAACTGAAACTAAACTCATTATTATTAGAATGTTCATTTGTTACTGAACTTTGATCTTTGAAAAACTATTAAAAACCAGCTTTATGAATATTATCAATAAAGCTGGTTTTTCATCACTCTATGGTGTATTTTTAGTTGTCTTAATTACAAAATAATCTTGAATATATTTACAAGAGATTATATCTAAGGCATTGCTATCAACTATTAGATTAAAGTGGTTTATATTATAATTACATTAGAATAAAACATGTTATATATTTTTTTTACTTTTTCAAATCTTTCCATATGTAGAACAGTTATATAATCATGCGTGTCACCCTTAGAGTAGGCATAGACTATGGTACACCACACCAACTGCTTTGATCAAGACATACTTATATCGCTACCTCTACATTCATCAACCTTTTAATGCATGAACATTGGTTCTGGGTACTTCTTTCTTTTTATTATTTCTTATTCCTTACCCCATTTCACTATAAACTAAATTTTAAATCTTATTCATTATAGTAGTTACTTAAGAAAGTATAAAAACTTTCTTAACTAACTCCTTGAATAAATTCTAGAGGCATATTTTGCTCTAGCAACTATTACGGAGCCAGAGTGTATGTAGATTATGGCCTAAACGCTCTCAGTTTTATGACTTACTCACTGGTTCCTCGGCCAGGGAGAGATTGGTTCAATTCCCATCAAGGGCACTGAGCATCATTATTATATTGTTCTGTACACCCTGCATACAAGGTGTAATTGATCAAATATGTATTTAAAGTTATATAAATGTGTTGTTTATTGTTTTGTGAATTTTTGTTATGATATACATACATATATTTTTTTATACTGCTAAGAAAGCAAATAACCATACGGTCTGCCCAATGGTAAGCAATTACCCAAGTCTATAGACACTTGCAACACCAGACGTATCACTCGCGCATTGTCCTTTAAAATCTCTCTCTATTTTATCTTACAGAATATTATGGATGGTACCAATATATGCTGTGAATGCTTGGATAGGCTTAGAATTGCCAGAAACATCAATATATCTTGATTCCCTAAGAGAATGTTATGAAGCCTATGTCATTTACAACTTTATGAAATACTTATTCCACTATTTGAATGAAGAGAATGATTTGGAGGAACTTTTGGAGACAAAACCTCAATTGAAGCACATATTTCCGTTATGTTGTTTACCACCTTGGACAATGGGAAGGTAAGGTCCACTCAATATATTTCCAAAGATACAATTTATTTTTTATTAATATTATGTTGCTGTTCATTGGCTCAGAGGTTGTCATCTCTCTATTTACCACTGCATGTTATGGGTTCAATTCCCACAAAGGATAAAATTTGTGTCATCTATCTATCTAATCTGGGTGTACTTTGTATCTGTGATTTAAATCTTTGCAAAATGTTTATTTTATTAACTAACTAGTGGCCTGCCCGACTTCGCCCGTGTTAAATTACTTTCAGCTTAACTTTCTTAATGTTTTTTTACATAAGAGCCTTCTCCTTACAATAACGATCATTTTTATATTATAGATAAATTCAATAACATTATGTATGCATACTCTTATCTTATCTTAGATGTCTATAAACTTGTTTTGGCTATTTTTTATAATATTAGTTGAGCCACTCTTCTATGTATCTTGTGAAAAGTAATCCTCTTTACACAAACTGACGACTGACTCAATAGTAAACCTCACTATAATTATGAATCACAACAATTACCTACTGTATGTGTTTGTACCTACAATATTGTGGAAACTATTTTGGATGATGCTCTATTTATACACTGACGGACTCATAAACTGCATCAAAGTTCAGGATTATTTTTAAAATGATTTTTTAATAAGTATGATAACTTTTTAGATTAAATTATATAAATATGGAAAGACTGGCTCTTAATCTCAAAAAAAAGGAAAATTTAAAAATAGAACTGCAGTAAAACAAATGAATATAGCCGGGAAAAGAAAATTTACTCGTAGTATCAGATTTGCGTGTTATTTATAGCAAAGTTTTAAATTGATTATCATTGATTTTTTATTCTTTTGTCAATTGAATTATTGTTACCAGCAGAATTGTTGGGTTAGTTTTTTAACTCATCGAGAGTTTTTGAACCATAATATGGATACTTCGTCCGAACAAGCGGCTCAAATTGTAGCATTGGTGCGGGAGGGCTTGGATCAACGAACGATTGGTAGAAATTTAAATTTAAACCAGTCTACGGTTTCTAGAATATACAGAAGGTTTGTGGAGACAGATTCTTACAGAAGGAGACGTGGTACAGGCAGGACTCTAGCAACCACTGGTCGTGATGACCGATTTATTGTTACAACTTCCCTGCGAAATCGTTTCCTCACGTCTGTTAACATCAAAACAGAGCTTAATGAAGTGCGTGGAGTAAACGTGAGTGCACGAACAATAAGAAGAAGGTTAAAGAACAATATTTGTCCGGGTGCTCAGTGTACTGCCGAGGCACTCAAAGCGCGAGGCGATTATGCGTCTTTTAAATTATGTGTTTTAGCAAAATATTTGGAGAAGTATATGTGTGCTGACAACTGGCCTAAGGACATTTGTGTGAAACAGTGGACTAATGGATTTCGTAAACAAGGTACGCAAAATACCCAAGCCAAAGTGTTACAATCTAGTCTATCAAAATGTTAGAGGCTTACGTTCCAAGTTGAGTCTATTTAAGCTATCGGTATTAAATGACTCTGCTCATATATATGCGTTAACTGAAACTTTTTTAGTGAGTAGTGTGCATGACGGGGAATTGTTTCCAGACAGTTATACCGTGTTACGTCGAGACCGTGCTAAAGATGTTGGTTGGGGAGGAGTATTGTTAGCGGTGCGATCGCAATACCCTGTCCAACAAATATTAGATATAGATAATTACTCTATTGATATAGAAGTTGTAATAGCCATTGTTACTTTGCAATATAAGCGGATGTTATTGTGTGTCGTTTATATTCCACCAAATTCGACCGATGACAAATATGTGAATACTTTTACCGTTTTAGAAAATGCAATTGAAAAGTATTCAAAGTTAGATGTTTTGATAGTCGGCGATTTTAATTTGAATTCGTGTAGTCAGAGTGTAACATTACACTACGCTTATCTTCTGTCTTTTTGCAAATTGAGCCAATATAATACTATCATAAATACTTATGGAAATATGTTAGATCTGGTGCTGAGCAATCTAGGCGATGAGTATGTTTATGTTGTTGGTGACGTGGATCCGTTAGTGCCGGCGGACGCGCATCACCCGCCGCTCGGTGTTCGGTTGAGCGTGCCGCGGCTGGCAGCGCAGCGAGCTCGCCTACCGCCACCGTACTGCGATGTGCCGTTTTACCCTCCTCAGTGGAATTTCAAACAAGCAGATTATCATGCTTTGTATGAAAGTCTTGCATCAATGTCTTGGTTAGATGTGCTAAGCACAACAAATGTTGACAGCGCTTTGGAAAATTTATATTTTCATATTAATGGAAGTTTTAATGCAACAGTTCCTAAAAAAAAAAAATATACTGGGTATACCAAGTTTGTATACCCTACCTGGTACACAGTAGATATAATTCAAAATATTAAGAATAAGTATTTTCATTTTAAAAAATATAAGGAACTTCACTTAGTTTTTAATA
Source organism: Trisateles emortualis (assembly GCA_947095525.1). NCBI lineage: Eukaryota > Metazoa > Arthropoda > Insecta > Lepidoptera > Erebidae > Trisateles > Trisateles emortualis. Next base: position 5,710,022 of record OX352736.1, on the reverse strand, counting down.
AAGAAATGTTTAAGTTTTATAGGCAACGCACTAAGGAACTTATAAAGATTGCCTATACAAATTTTATTACACGAACAGAGTCGGATATACAGAAAAACCCTAAGACCTTTTGGAACTTTGTTAATGCCCAGCGGTCCTCGCGGCACTCCTGTTCTGAGTTTGAGTACGATGGTAGCATAGTGTCGGGGTTAGACGCTGTGAATGCTTTCGCAAGCTATTTTAAATCGGTGTTTCTACCTAACCAGCCCACGTTATCGGTAAGTACCGCAGAACAAGCGGCTGTGAGTAGCTTATGCTCATCTTGCATTAGCGTTGAAGATGTTAGTGAATCAGATTTACTACAGGCAGTTAAACGCCTGAAGGCACAGTCATCTGCTGGGCCGGATGGTATACCTGCCTTTATTATAAAGGACTGCTTTGTAGTGTTAAAAGAACCACTTTTGCATATTTTAAATCTATCTGTAAAAACTAGTACGTATCCCACTTTGTGGAAAATCTCGCGAGTCACTCCCATACCTAAGAATGGCTCTAGGTCTCAAATAGTAAATTATAGACCTATTGCTGTGCTCTCAGCGTTCGGCAAGTTGTTTGAGTTCATCCTTAATAGTCAAATCACCAGACAAATTAAACATCAACTGAGTGAGTGCCAACATGGTTTCAGAACTGGTAAGTCAACTACCACTAATTTAATTAACTTTGTCGACTATTGTGTTACCGAAATGGACCATAACAGGCAAGTCGACGCAGCCTATTTTGATTTTAAAAAGGCATTTGACCGCGTCGATAACGATATCCTATTGAAAAAATTGGCAGCATTTGGATTTACTAAAAGTCTTTTAAAATTATTTGCTAGCTACCTTGCAAATCGGACACAATATGTTCAGCTAGGACATTACCAGTCTAACTCATACGAGACTCGTTCTGGTGTGAGTCAAGGCAGTGTTTTAGGCCCGACTCTGTTCTTAATTATGATCAATGACTTGCCGAATGTTGTGAGTTCGGCTCAGTGTCTCATGTTTGCTGATGATCTGAAGCTGTTCTTGGGTATCGGTAGCTCAGACGACTGTGAAGAGCTCCAGCGGGACATCAATAGTGTTGTGGCCTGGGGTATGGGAAACCGCTTAGAGTTTAATGCATCCAAATGCAAAATAATAACTATAACTCGCCATCGCTCTCCATATACCTACAGCTACAAACTGTCTGGTGACCCGCTGGAACGAGTCACACAAATACGTGATTTAGGTTTGACTCTGGATTCATATCTAACTTTTAACACGCATATTGCAAGTATTTGCAAGCAAAGTTTCTCCTCACTAGGATTTGTGATGAGACAATCGGCTCCATTTAAGAGCAGGGGCGCTATTGTTGTGCTGTATTTTACTTTTGTTCGCAGTCGTTTGGAGTATAACTCCATTATTTGGGATCCACATGAGGTCAAGTACAGCATAATGATAGAACTTGTGCAGCGAAAATTTGCTCGGTTTTTATACAAAAAACTTTATGGTTATTATCCTTATTATTTATATCCATCTCTGTTCGTAACTGGTATGGTAGGTCTCAATACGCTCGTATTGCGACGTAAGTGCGCTTTAATGTTGCATTATTATTTTCTATTAAATAATAAAATTGATGATGCTAATACGTTGTCGCGGTGCTCGTTATCGGCACCAAACCAATACATTCGATTGCGCTCGCGCCCCTTACTTGCCGCACCACAGGTACGGACGTGCACCGCACAATATGCGCCCACTAGTCAGGCGATCATGCTACTCAACTCTTTGGTTGCTCGGCATCCAGAGACTGACATATTTTTTATTAAACTGAGATGTTTTGTAAACACATGTACATTTTTTCTAACATAGGTACTAAGTAATAATAAGAATTTGTATTTGTAAATTATGTATTATTATATTTTATAAAAATGTTATGGCTCACTATGCGTATTGGGCAACTGTAAGTATAGTGAGCAAATGAATGTAAATAAATAAATAAATAAATAAATAAAGGAAGCGGATATCACCCCTTTTAGACCAGCAAATGGTCCAAAGTTGTCTGTAGCTCACAGACAAGCTCGCTTAAGATTTGCGCGTGATCACCTGAATTGGACAGAAGAGCAATGGACCTCCGTATTGTTCACGGACGAGTGTAGGACATGTTTATATGGTGCAGATGGTCGCAGAAGAGTCTATCGTCGACGTGGGGAGCGATATGCTCAAAGTTGCATTGAGGAGCGTGTTCCTTTTGGAGGCGGTTCGTGTATGGTCTGGGGTGGCATATCGATGAACGGGCGAACAGAACTTGTGTTCATATACATGGTCCGTCAAAACGGTAATAGAGGGGGTTTGACTGCACATCGCTACATAACAGAGATCTTAGAAGATCACGTGGTGCCTTACATGGGATTCATAGGCGAAAATTTTACTTTAATGCAGGATAATGCCCGGCCGCACGCTGCTGCACAAGTTCGACAATATTGCGAAGAGGTTGGGATACGTACAATGAATTGGCCAGCACGCAGCCCGGATCTTAATCCCATTGAGCATGTTTGGAACAATTTAAAAAGAGCTGTATATGCGAGAAACCCTTTGCCCACGACAGTGGCAGCACTAAGAACAGCACTTTCAGAAGAATGGGACAATATTCCGCAAGATCTTTTAATAACCCTAATAAAATCTATGCGGAACAGATTAGAATCCGTAATAAGGGCACGTGGAGGTAATACACCTTATTAAAACATAAATAAACCCTTGCATAAAGTTTGTGTCTATTGTTAAAACCAATTTTTTAATTAAACCAATTTTCCTTAAATTTCTGTTTTTCTTCAAAAAAAGTCTTAAGGTCCTTTCCAGTACACAAACTTAAACTTAAGGATATGACCCTACACTGTTTTAAAGTTCACGAACCAATCTAGAGGTTTCAATTTAAATCTGTATAGAAAGTTTGACTACTTGGTTAAAATATTTATTTCAAAGTCGTCTATTACTTTGATGCAGTTTATGAGTCCGTCAGTGTATTATGTTTGTAATGATATTATTTTGAATCTGTTTGTTCCCAAATAAATAAATATGCTGTGCAATAGGAAGATAACCAACAATGATATCAATGGTTCATGCAGTTAATTATAATCTTTATTATCTCAGCCGAAAGACTATAATATATTTCACCTAGCATGGGTACTGTGATGTTTGATATTTGAAGATAAATATCAATGAAAATTGAAGACTATTAAAATAAAACCTATCGATTTAATAATCTAGGCTCTTAATTATTCAATTAGCTAATTGGTTAGAGATTGATTCAATCATTTTCTTTTATCTTCATCGTAAAATGTTAAACGTCACAGTACCCATGCTATGTGAATTACATTGTAGACATAGGCCTTCCCCAAAGATATCCACAGCATTCAATATAACTCATTGGAAGCCTGACCACACTGCATCTTTCATATGATTGGCACTCCAGAACCTTTCATTAAAAGCGTATTTATTACATATGAAAATCCAATACAAACAACAGTCATTGGTAATAAAAATAATTATGACTCAATACTTTTAGACACATTGTTACACTCTCAGTAGAAAAAGATCGTAACTTGAGAGGCATCTGTTAGCCAATTTTTATTCTGTGCTGATTTACATAAGGTACATTTTTTTATGTTACATTTCTCATCTTATGCTTTTTCCAAATATACTTATAGATAATTGATAAGCGTCACTTTGCTTAAATAAAAACAAGGACAACCTTTATTAGCTTTGTAATAACTGATCGATTTGACTTCTATTGATTTCTTGATTCTAGAAAATTCGCTGTAGCAGCACAGAGTCAGGAATTGTGCCCGGTATCAATTGGGAATAGGCTCGCCTACTATTACGTGAATTCTACTAAGTTAACGAAGCATGGATGTTTGTCGCGTGTGTGATGCAAGGATAGGCAAATAGACTTTTTTTCTTAAAGAAAAGGCCAAGGGCCTATCCTTACAAAAAGAAGAAGCATTGTTATTTTATTCTGATATAGGCAAATTAACTGACGTCATGTCCTATTATGTTTAATCAATATTGTTTACCAAAGTCAAAGTCCAACTCATTTATTCATTTAGACCATATGCATGGTACTAATCTTATTATTTTTCTAATAAAGGAATATTGTTGAATACAACATGTATTTACTAACGCATATCCAAAACTACTAAGCCTATAAAGCTGAATTTTGGTACACAGATTTTACTTTATAACGTACAGCTTCCGCTAATCCTTACTAATATTATCACAATTTTTTTTACTCACAAATTACGCACAACACAAACCCATATTTAAAAAGAAGACAACAAAAAGAGAAAATTGTAGTAAAGACTACAAAATAAACTATATTTTATGTGTGGTGTGGTGTGCGTCACACGCATGTAAAAAATGGACACCGCTCAGCATAATGTTATTATGCTTTTAACACAATAACGTAAATTTTCAGCAACAGCCAATTTTACAAGACCAGGGCGCGTACCATGACGTGTTAAACGTGAGTCTTTCGAGCGAGTCTTTATATAGAGAGGGACGGATATAGCGTGTATAGCTCCGTCCCTCTTTCTCGCTCTAAAGACTCACGTTTAACAAGCACGTCATGGTACGGGCCCTGAACTGAAGACAGACTGACTGGCTTGAAGACAGAAACATATATACATAAAAAAAAATCATTTTAAAAGGATAAACCAATAGAATAATAGTAGAGTTATTAAAAAAAGCACCGTACGCTTTTTATTTGTTTGTTATTAATTTTAACGTTAGTTAGTTTATTTACTGTTTTTTATTTCGATTCGCTATTAAAGCACTTTTTTGTATTTTTTGAATATCTAGACAACTTTCTTTGCAGCAGTCTCTTACAAAGGTGGAATATAGTTTAATGTATGTTAGGTCTAGCCCTAAATAATTATAATTTTTATTATTTATTTCAGTGAATTTGTACACAATTGTAAACATGGAATTTTGCAGTACACTGTCATAAGGCCAGTAACAGCAGTGATATCGCTGATATGCGAATTGGCTGGTGTGTATGGCGAGAGTGACTTTAGTCCCAAGGTGGCTTTCCCTTACATAGTGGTCATCAACAATATATCACAATTTGTGGCCATGTATTGCCTAGTACTGTTCTACTTTGCTACTAAAACTGAACTAAAACCAATAAAACCTATTGGCAAATTTTTATGTATAAAAGCTGTAGTCTTCTTTTCGTTCTTGTGAGTATAAGCCGCCATTTATATTATACATTTTTATAAGAAAATACTGTTTGCACTACTTAGGTAGCAAACAAGCATACACCTTGCCTTATGGTAAGCAATTACCGTAGTCTATAGACGCTTGAAATACTTGGGGCAACGCGTGATAGGAAAACGTTTCTTCGAAAACGCATCCATAAATAGCATTTATGGATGCGTTTTGAACTGTAATTACCTACGCACAGCAACACAAGTATGCCACTGTGTAGTGTAGTTATTTGGCTGATGTCTTTAAGAAGAAAGCCCTTCCGTGCCATGCCTCTCATATCTTGCTATCTCATTTATTCAAGATGAGTTTGACAAAGACAGCCTTAATTTGTCTCCTAAACCTCGCATAGTTCTTTTTAAGTCTAAGGCCCGCCACGCACTTTTGTATTTTTGTTTCGATTTCCTGACTCATTTTTTGAAACGGGATTTCCGAATATATCAAATCCATACAAAAATCAGGGTTTGTCACATACGTTCGACCTTTTCCGTACCTACGGACCTTTTTTGACCATTCCTTTGTATTGTATGTGGTGTTTGTACGGAATAACGAATATGGTTTTCAAATTAGGAAAACGTGTGTATAATGTATGGAGTTTCGGCCCTTACTCTTTTTTGTATGTTTTTTTTTGTTGACAGCCAAGGAGTTCTAATCAATATATTAATGTACTGTGGAGTATTATCGACTATATTTGATATATCTGATACAAACAAAGTAAAAGTAATGTCTTTGAAGTTGCAGGTGAGTTAAGTTTTTGGTTTTATGCTACTATCATCTATACATAATATATTATAGTCAAAGATCGATATGTAGCCGCTTATCGGATTGACAGTACAAACGCCTTTCGGCAAACCTGAAAATAAATTCCAATTACTGCATTTGACTCATGTCCCGACTCCCGAGTCAACCTATACAAACGTAGGTTCATGTATAGCAATATTAAAATCTACCTATAACATTCTAATTTAAACCCTAATGCAACAAAACAGTGTTCAATTTTATTTGCATCTATTTATCAGCTACGCGTTTCAACCTGTACGACAACATTCACCTTACAAAGAGCGTTGTCTCTTTCCAACTATTGCGCCCGTAAATAATTAGAAAGAGACAGGAAGATATTTTTGTTTTTAACAGATTGTTAGTAAAATACTATGTATTAAATGTATTTAATGCAGTACAGCATTGTAAATTGTAATCTGTGTCGTCGGTCGTGCAAACGAAAACTGGCGCGCGATGCCCACTCTTTTAGCGTTTTACTGCAATTTCAATCCGGAGACTTGAGCACTGACCCTTCTATTGTCATTAAGTTCGACTAATATATTTTTAAACAAACCTAGAAGCTAACCTTTTACTCAAATATAAATAAAAAAATAAAAACTTTATTAAGGCATCAAAGTAATTTTTTTAAGTAAATTGACAAATATCAAATGCATGTTTCGGACTTTTTTTAGTCTACCCTAGGAGCAATGAAGGTAAATTTATCAAACGTCGATTTGCGGATCAACACTCCCGACATTTTTATAACCTACATTTTTTTATGTCTGACTGTTTGACTTGCCAAATTTTTTTTATACTACTAGTGTAAACAAGTATAGAACCTAAACTGCTAGGAAAAATTGAAATTTTACACAATGGTTCCTTAAGTAATTAGCGTTCCATAGTCTCTGCCTACCCCAATGGGAGACGGGCGTAATGATATGTTCCTTAGCAATATCTTGATTAACAAACTTTGTAACCTAATAGCTATTTTATTAATCAACTATTTTGGTGATATCCTTTAAGAAATGCGTAAAATATTTTTTATGAATAGATACCCTATTACAAAAGGAAACCAAAGTAACATTAGTAAATTACGGTTTTCTTCTTAGTGTAGAGGCCATACCATGACAATTTTGTAGCGACTTTTTCCGATCATAATAAAATTTATACTACTTACAATGACAACCATAAATGTCTGTAATAAAATTCATATATTTCTAATTGCTAATTAAGGGCCTAAAATAAATCATTGTAGATAAGGTTTGGTTTATGTTTTTTTTTCAGAACTTTTTGATATGCATAGAAATGTTCTTAGCAGCAATTGCACACCATTATACATTCTCGTATAAGCATTTTGTTATACCTCAAAATTCACCGACCTGGTTTGGTGCTTTCCTTGCTATGTGGGATATATCCGACGTGAAACAAGACATATCTGAGCATCTTGGTGTTGTTGGTAAGTTTAATCATTTAGTTATTCAATATTATGAGCGCATATTTATATCTATAGTCGTTTAAATATATAAAAATATTTCATGTAATAGGGGTTAAAGTATGAAATTGCCGTTTTATTGTAATAGGTGTCGAATTGACATAGAACCTTCATGGTTTGATATTTTTAAGTGAAACTTTTTCACATAGTATCTATAAGGTTCTTCTTTAAAAAAAATCATTCGATTATCGAGTTTGAGTTGTTTTTTTTTTATTCAGCTTAGATGGATACTTCTAAAATTCGAGTGATTTTTGAATACGAGTTCCGACGCGGAACTAACGCGGCTGAAACAGCTCGCAAAATCAATGTTGTGTTTGGAGAGGGGACTGCTAATGAACGCACCGTGCGATTTTGGTTTAAAAGCTTTCGTGGTGGAAACTTTGATTAGAAGAACGAACCACGTGGAAGACCGCCGTAGAAGAAATTAAAGAGATGGTGGAAGCCGATCCGAGTCAAACTACCCAGGCATTAGAGGCATGCTTTAACCTTACCAACAAATTGACTCATTTGCGTCAAATCAATAAAATAAAAAAAATAAAAAATTGCCTCATGATTTGACTGATCTGCAGAAAGAAACGCGTGTTGAAACTTGTGTTGCCTTGTTGAATCGATACAGAAATGAAGAAATATTGGATCGAATTGCGACATGTGATGAAAAGTGGATTCTTTACGATTACCGTAAGCGAAAAATGCAATGGCTGACCCCAGGTCAAACGCCGCAACAGTGTCTTAAAGCAAAGCTTACCACTAAAAAGGTAATAGTAAGTGTTTGGTGGTCTCAGCATGGTGTTATTCACAATAGCTTTATTCGATCGGGTCAAGCTATAACGGCAGATGTCTACTGTGCCAAACTCCGAACAATGACAGCATAACTAGCAGTGAAACAGCTCCGACTCATGAATCGATCCTCACCATTATTGCTTCATGATAACGCGAGACCTCATACAGCACGAAAAACCGTTTTAACTCTACAGGAACTGCAATTAGAAACCATTCGTCACCTTCCGTATTCGCCAGAACTTGCTTCAACGGACTATCATTTTTTTCGTGATTTGGACAATTTTCTACGCGATAAAAAGTTTTCTTCTCAGGAGGCAGTACAAAATTCATTCACACAGTTTGTCGAATCTAGATCACCAGAGTTCTATCGCAAAGGCATAAATGATGGCTTCCTATTAGATGGCAGCAATGCATAGATAATAATGGTAATTATTTTGATTAAATAAATATGTTAAATTAAAAAAAAATACTTTAACCCCTAATATATTCTCTATTAAAATAATTTAATTTTAAATGTATTTAGGTGCACGAGTGTGTGATCGTAAAGCGCCCACGGCTCAGTAACAACACGTCCTCATAGCTATTTATTTTATATAACCCTTAAAGCTAGGAATTAAAGATAATAATGAAAATATCGCTAAAAGGGCCGTGGTATGGCTCCAGATAGGACATTTTTTTTAAAGACTACTCCCGCACTAGAGAACAAGCTCTGTGTCTCGCGGGGGACTTTTACAAACATACAATTAACGGACACAAATTACACCCAGACTCAGAACAACTCTTTGTGGATCACACAAAGTTATGTTCTGTGTGGGAATCGCACCCACAACCTCGTGCACAGCAGGCGCATACTGCGACCACCAATGACGACCTACTTAGCTGACTTGCCACAGTTTAAACTTAAAAAAAGAATTGAAATCTAATAAAATGCCTATTAAGGGCTTTAAAAGGATTGCATATAGTTTCGATTTAGAATTCTATTTTGTTATAGCGAATGCCAGTAAAAATAAAGTAAAGACCTTCAAAGGTAGAGTATCTATAAACTACTCCAAATGTATCGAAGCCACCGGACCTATCGGTGTCCACGTATAGTTCTAGTCATCATTTAGTTGAACAAAACTTGAACAAAGAAGAACATTTAAATTTAAAGAGAATGAATGTGTTGATAATACAATATTCACTTTTTATCTTTCATTACCTACCTATATAATAAACCGTGACAGCATGCTTATCTTGCTTTTATTTTCTCACATCAACAACACCATCACAATAATATCTTGCTAAATAAAGCACTAACAAAAAGGAAAAAAAAAACTTAAGTTAGTGCTTATTGTTCAATTGTCTTGAATCTAAGCTTGAACCAAAAATCTTGTGAGGGTACACTGCGGCGACATGACACGTAGCTTGGGCGCTCTGTATGTCGTATCCGCTGATATCCATAGACCATGTACCTTAATTTAACGCACATCTTAACTTTTTTTTAATTTACGATATTTTTAAGTGAATAATTTCCATAGTCCTTATTTATGTATTAATAGTAGCCCAAGGCCAAAACGGCTTTGGAAAAAAAAATGCAGTATGTTTGTGAGGTTGGTCGAAAAATTTTGCATAAATTATTGTAAGTAGGGAAAGTTCCGGAAGAGGGGTTGAGGGGGGGAAATATTCCTTATGAGGGTTTGAGCAATAAAAAAACTTAACCTTTTATTAAATAATTTAAAAAACCGACTTCAATAGCAATAGGCAAGTTGTAGAATTTTCAAAAACCCTAAAATCCCAATTACTTAAACAGGACTTTTTGAATTTTTACCAACGCCAACGTTAAGAAAAAAAATTACATGTATCACATGAACTTCTTCTTTTTGAAGTCGGTTAAAAAAGTTAAAAATTTGTAGATCATTAAAAAAGTTTAATATAAAATTTGTAGATCGTTAAAATATCTACAACTTTTGTATTTGCCAATTTTCAATATCCCTTCAAATTTATGAATTATTAAAACTCAAGAAACTTAACTTTATTTCCAAAAACAAAAGATTCGATTTTGATGAAAACCAAGTGAAAGTACCTAAAATATTCATATTTGAAAAAAAATTGCCGCATTTAAGCCTACAATGTTGGTTTATAAATTTTCGAACTATTGATTCTACTAGTTGTCATTAATTTTTTTTTGAATCCTCGATTAACGATAAAATAATAATAAAAAATAAAAAAATTGTTTAAAACAAGAAAAACTTTTCTATTAATCGATCAATTATATTAGTCTATGATTTTTTGCATATAATAAAAACTCATATATGTCCCACTGCTAGGCACAGGTCTCCTTTCCTCTCTAGAGAGAGCTGAGAGGGTTAATGCTTCAATCCATAGTCGCTGGCCTAATGCGGGTGGGTGGTGATGCTGGCCTAAGACATGACTTAAAAAATCTTCTAGGACATTTGGATTTTTTCACAATGTTCTGTAATGGTGGTAAATAACTTGATTCGTAGGTACGTATAAATTCCACAAGGAGAAATTCACATTGGTACCACCATGATCAGCTGCTCCCTTGATTGGGGTAGTTTCTCGACATTAACTGAATATTTAATTACAGCTGTTTGGTAAATGAAATCTTAATTTATCCAAAACAAACATAAAATCATTTCTACTCTAAATCATCATTGAATTGTCAAATTTAATGAAAAATCCAAACAAATAATTGTGGTATTCACAATTCACAGATAAGATGATGACAGTAAACATTTCTAAGGCAGTAAAGGTGATGTTAAATGCGGCGGTGCTGTTGGGGATGACGGTGATAAGTATCGTGCATGATCTATTAAGGGAAAACGTGGAGACACAGGTCGTTGAGGAAGGTTTTGATGATTAACGATAAGACAATGCTTTATGACTATAACTACGGGTGCTATAGCTGCTGTATTCGAAATAACATCGTCAACACAGTCATAAGCGTCGGCATCACCATCAATATTCCGAATGGATAGCCTGGTCATCAGTAATGGCCACAATTTCTGCCCATTGATCTTCATTCAGCACTTCCAGATCTTGGTAGCTGAAGTTATTTCTAAACAAACTCAGGATCTTTATACGTACCTACAGATCTATATAAATCAATATGAAAATACCTAAATAATTCGTTTGTGCTTGTTATGTTTGTATCCTAGGCCTGTTTTTAATTACAAAAATAACATGTTTTATTTTATGTACTCGATTATATTTGCACACAATAATAAAGTATATACTATAACACAATCGTTTAACTCTCCTTTTGTTTGAAGACATTTTTTATCATTGCTCTAAACTCGGAAATACGTGACGTCTGTTTGAGATGACAGCAAAAACGAATGCGCTATGCTAAGTGGCCGGTTGACAGGCCATCCTAAAAAAGGGCGCGTTTTTTTGGCGTGCGACGGCTTTATTGGCTATCGTTTATGATCATAAGGTTTGACATTGTTTTAAAAGTCTATGAATTATCAAATTAGCCAAAGCCCTTTCATATTCAAACAGTAGATTTAACTACTGTTATTACATAATTTATATACCTACATTGAAAATAAATAACAATAACAGTACTTGACTCCGGGAGGCTTCGGCAGAGCTGGCTGCTTGGCGAAGTTCAGGAGGGAGTTTAATTAGTTCATGTTGGTTTAAAAAAAATTCAACGATTAAAAAATATTCGCATAATGCAAGTTTTTCTAGATAAATTATAATCTATTTGTGTCTTATGAAACTTTGCGAAATGATACTGAATTGTAGAAAAACTCATCGCAACAGAATAAAACTCCAATTTTATCAAATAACAGTAATTACGCATAAGTTTATACATATCAACGAACTTATGCGCGGCAATAGACCTAGGTATTGCGCATACTATCATGCTGTTTCCATACATGCGCTATGTTTGAAACTGTTTTTCTTCCACCTAGTATAATAACTATTACTAGATAGTTTAGGAAAACTATCTCAGAGACTGCGCGCTAGTTGCAAACCGGTGCAGCTCCTATTGTCCGATGGTACAGTAATCCGATAGGGCCGGAGATAAATCAAACGCAGGAGAACAGAGCGCTGAGGCTTTAAGTACATACGTGCTTACGAAAGGCTCTCGACGTGTTTTAGAAATCCACAATTTAGTGGGTGCGTGGATTGCCGCGCCATTGGTAACTTACCTTAACAGATCGCACGGCTACTTACTACAAAGCAGCGTCAAGCCAGTCCTCATAATAACTCATTTTATTATATTGACTGGTTAGTGGCCTACTTGGTGACAGAGTTGATAAGATCGCCCAAGGTATTTCTGCCGTGATCTAGCGACTGTATAAAGTCGAGAACGACTTTTAACGTGCCCGAAGCGAATATCTATTTTTTTTATTAAATAATCATATTCCACAATAATTATCTTTTGTCCTAACAGGAAGCTCAGTCAGTCGAAGACTTAGAGGTAGATCGATGTACCACATGGCAAGAGGATACGATGAAAGCTCAAGACTGATGAGTGAGCAACCAGTTCCATCTAGTTCAGCGCCACTACTATCTGTGGACATCGAACCACCGCCATTAGATATTCGACCGTCTGTCTACGGATCTGTGGACACCACAATAACAGCTATATCGACGAATTGTGATACCGAACCGCTAATCGACCCAGACGATCCTCAAGCATAATATATAGATATATTTAATGTTATACAGAAGTTAGTCATTTTTACTATAAGTCGAATGTATAGTGGCGCGGTGCTACTTACATTTTAATACTATTTTTGGCAATGATATTTAAAGATAAAAAAGAGTATGTTATATGTGCTAAAAACGGCAAACGTAAATTAGTATGCTAATTGGCAATAGTGACATTTGTGTCAATGGTTAAACCGTCTTACGGAACAACAAAAATGCAGTTACTATATACCTATATATTTTTATATACTAATAAGGAGACGAACAAGCGTACAGCCGCCCTGATGGTAAGCAGTTAGCTTGTGAACGCTTGCAATATTAGCAGCATTACACGCGCGTAGTCTATGCTATATCTTAAGAGACCGGAGTTTTACATTATAGATAACCCTGGGATAAGGAAAATTTTAATTACAGTGTCCCTTAAATAAGTACTGGAGACCTGTACTTACGAGCAGGAACACAACTAGATCGTGTGTAATTATTTGGCTGTGGTCTTCTCAAGTCTTCTGTAAAGTGAAGGTCCTTTCTCAGGGGGGCTTACTCGCTTGTAGGTTCGCTACCTCTGTTATATCATTAATTATATCTTATTTATTGTGTAAACACAGATTCGAGTAAGGCAAGTAGGTATCTGCATATTTTTCTTTTAAGAACATTTGTATTTTTATTTTATTAACTGCATCACATAAATTCAGGTGATAATAGAATAAAAGATAACTGTTATTCAGGAATGTAAGTTTATGTAAGTTATATCATAAGTTTCACATTCTTAAATGTGAACTATTTTCATTTAGACCAAAGGACGAGTGTGCAAATTATGATTATTTTTTGTTTGTTTATGTTTTTTGTTGCATATTATCTAAGATATATGTAATTTATATTATCTAAGATAATACAAGATTGTTGGAAATGCCAAGTATTCTTTGTACTAAGATAGATAGGGGCTTTTAATAATGATCGAGATACTTCTGTATTTCAAGTTTTGTATAAAAGACTAGGTAAACTTGACCACGTTTCGCCGTGGCTCAGTTTGATATGCTGAGAATTTCCCGTTCCCGTGGAAACTTCGGAATAATTAGCTTATAAAAACACTCTTATATAAAAATGCAACGTCCTGTAAAAAATCGAAGTCAATTCATCGCCTATTTTTCAAGTTTTGTTGCCACAAATGTATGGAAACTATTTTTTATTTATATAAATGAGTGGCAGATGCAATAATAAGCTGATTACATAATCCGTATTTTGTTTGTATTATATTTTAATTACAACTATTTTAGCCTACTTTAATAGGTGGGGGTAGGGTTTAACCCTATAATGCAAGGAATATGTCAAGTTTACAATAAAACCTTTGTGCATATTAATAGTACTTATTTCTAATAATAATGTATTAATATAAAATTGTGATATTTATTTATATTAATCTGACTACATACAGTGTAATTAATGTTAAGTTTTAGAAATAAAATATTTGTTTAATATAAAGTGAATATTATTTGTTTGGTCTATCCTGAATGACAATTTGTTTTTATACACATCAATCTAGGATTACGGGTATAGGGACCACTTTTTTAAATAATGTATTTTTTTTTATGTGTCGTGTGTCTGAAGCTGCAAAAGTCTACCAGTTTCAGTCAGAAGTAGGTATACCTTTTAAAGGATAGCTTTTATTGAGGTATATAAATATTTAATTTTTATAATTAAATAATATCATTTTTGAAAATTATAAGCCGGTGTGACGACAGTTATACTATCGGACAACATCTATTTTTTATCTCCCTAAATGTTAAGGGTGGTCCAAATTTTTTTTTTTGTCATTCAGCATTAAAAAATACATACAACCCTTAATTTTCACCCCTCTACGATCAACTCCATTTTTTTAAATAGCGATATTACTATTTTAGTAGCAATACAACGTTTGCTGGGTCAGCTAGTTATATTATAATAGTACTGAAAAAATTGTATCGAGATTATTTTTCCATTTGGAAGGGCAAACACAATACAGTAAAACAACAAACGTAAGTAGATAGGTAATCATTTGTTTATTATTTTATTATCTTATATTTATTTTAAAGTACATTGCACTTTTAATCGTACCTACCATTTTAAATAGCGTCTGATATTTGAGCAAATAGGTAAATACTTTTAATGTGATAAAAAATTACAAGATTTTATTTATTGGCTAAGGCCAATAATTAGTGATATATTTTTTGATAGTTTTAAACATTATGTGCATATCACGCTGTTAGTTGATAAATTTTATAGCCACTGTAAACTCTTATTATTTAAAATAGGTAATTAGCTATTATGTTGTACTTACATAAATAAATTACAATAAAATCGTAGGTAATTATAAATGTAATCTCTGTGTAACAATATTAATGCTAGTCTGCTAAGATCAAAGTGTTTAATATTAAATAAGTAAATGCACGTTAAGCAAAACTGCCGCACTCTCTGTAATTTTGAAAAATCGATAAGTAATAAGACATTATTATAGAAGCTTGTGTGAGAGGTATTCAAACTGTACTAACAATAATAATTCTGTGCTATAGTAATAAATTGGTTAATAAAGAGTATATATAGCTGCCTGTCCGCCGGAGCGGAACAAGAGGGTTATCCGGAGCAGAGTCTGTCTGCCAAAGCGGAGCGGAGCATGGAAGTAATGAGGAGCGGAGTAGTGGACTGTGTCTATCTACCTAAGCGGAGCGGAGTATGGGAGTAATGAGGAGCGGTTTTGTGGACTGTGTCTGTCTACCCAAGCGGAGCGGAGCATGGGAGTATTGAGGAGCGGAGTTGTGGACTGTGTCTGTCTGCCCATGCGGAGCGGAGCAGAGGACTAATGAGTGGAATGGTGGAGCGGAAGAGATTAATGTGGAATGTAGTTGAAGAGCACGCGACGAGTCATTTAAATAGATGGCGGCAGCGCCCCGCTCAGTTTCTCCACCCCGAATTTAAAATGTGTTAATTATTAAACAAGTTTCCTGATGCACTGGTTGCTACAGCTCCTCTTCTCTCTGCGGTGGATAGGCAGCCTAAATGCACTTTAAACAAAACTGTAACACCTGCACTCCAATTCCAAATGTCGACAAGGAATGACAGTAAAGCAGTATAATTATATTAATAGTAAGTATTCATAAAATGCTGCCAGACTTACCTAAAAGTTATTTTATCACTTATTATTATAATTATTATCGCATATTTTGTTTTGGCTTTATGCCTTTTTTCCACTTGAACTCTTTAGATACTGGGTTACCAACTCTCTAATATATTTTGTCCCCTAGTTTGGAGGAAATCCAAAGAGTTGGGAGTTCGAAAAAGGCCCAGACATCTTTGCTGTAGTCGCCTTTGGTCCAAATTACTTAATAGTATCTTTATTTTTCTAGCTAGACTTCACTACCATTTATAAGCAGTCATATTATTTATTTTTTTTGGTGTGTTGGAAAATTTACCCGATTTCTAGGGCTCTACTAAAGCGTAAGTACCTACATTTGTTCAATGTCGAGGAAAAATTTCTACAGGGTTGGCAAGCATCCATAGACAAAAGTAACTTCTTACCGACAAATAAAACTATCTTGTTTGCCATATTAGTGGTATTTCTATATCTTTATTGCTACCTGTTTATATTATTTATCAGCCGTCGCGTCAGTGATGCCCCTAGTATAGCAAGCATCGTACTAACTGACGATCAGGCATACATTAAGACAACTGTCAAACATTAATTATGCCGTATTGGCTAGGTACAGAACTTTCCACAGGCACAAAATTATGTTCGATGTACGTTTGAGTGTATACTATTCAATATTTATTATGCTTCTACAAAAGAAAAAAACGTGTAAATATAAAATAGGTTTAATGTGTATAACTGGTTTTAATTATAAAAATAAAGACCTATCAAATTATTGTTAATAGATAAAAAAATTGCATTGCAAGTTATACTTATCTATTTTCCTTATAGTGGTATTTGACTAGCCTAGCTGTACACAAGGCTGTTGTAGACGTAAAATGTTACCAGTATAAAAAAATGTTTAGTAAGGGTTTTCACACTTATCAGCATCGTCACTAGATGACCATTGCTTTGGCTTGAACGCTTCAGATTGTTTCAACGCACACTTAATCACTTTTGGCTAATTTATGCTATCTACAAATGATTTGTAGCCAAATTTCCAGTTTTATTTGTAGCCTATATCAAGACGAAGCCGTACCGCGATTGCTATACGCATGCGTTACGTTAATAGCGTTGTTACAAGCGTAGACGAGCTAATGCCGTGTAGATAGATATGTGTAGCTTTAGTCTATTTCCTATAATGAAACCAGTTGAATTTTCCAACACCAGTAGTGGTACTTTGAACAAATATGGCTGCTCATTTGGTACCTTTGTATGAAATACAATTTTTTTGAGTATTGTTTTGACGGAAAAGCAGTAGTTATATAAGTACTCGATTTCAACAGAATTCATTTTTTAAAAGTTTTAATAACAGGACTATAACATAAGTAAATCTTTGCATGTCCATAAAAAAAATAATGCTTTTTTATATTTTTTTTAGTTTTAAAACGTCATTTGACAACGAGTTTTTAGAATTAGGACGTTTGACGTAGTTTTTTTAGAATTATAACAGCCCGGCTACGAACACGCCGCTGCGGCGGCAGCGGTGAGAGGCGGCGGCGAGCGGTTAGAACACATATCATGTACTAAAACGTTTTATGACGCCACGAAGCGTCGCGCTGTTTTAGTACATTCGGCGGAGCCGAAACGTCATTTGACGCATTTTCTAGAATTATGAAGACATTACGTCAACCTTTTTTAAAATAATGCCAATACGATTATCATTTATTTATATGTAGATATCGATTGATTGTTGTAATAGTCGTTTAATGTTAAATATATTTTATTAATTATGTCAAAATCTAGTTTATGTAAAAAACTGCTTTTACGTCAAAATTACGTGAAATGGCTCTTAATATGTAAATAATTCACAGGCTCAACTTAACTTAATTCAAGCTACAGTAAACTCGAGTTATATAAAATATTGATTTTTCTTATTACTTATCTAATCATAAGCACTAAGCATTGTTAACATGATAATGTGAATGACAAAAGTCTATAGTACTTATAGATATGTAAATAGCGTAGTCTTTGAAGTTAGCAATGTATTGATTATTTATTATTTCGTATTTGTTTCGGCATCACTATTCTTAGACTGTGTTCTTGCTGTAGCAAAGTTTTCCAAACTGCTCAGACCAGATTTCAAACTATTCATTTCTATTTTATTCCACAAAGTTCCCATTATAATATAATAGAAGCAAAGACCGCTTACTAATAACTTTATTATGTCATGCATTATACTATTTGGCCAATATCCAACAGTGCTTAGTAGAAACATGAATATTAACCCTCCAACAATAAGAAATAGTTTTCCTGCTTTGGATAAATTGTCCATTGCTTCATGAAATACTTTAATGGCTTGTTGAATCGTTTCATCCAATAGATTGTCCTCGCTGGCCTCCTTTTGCTGTTCTTTTTCTTCAGTTTGTTTTATTATCAATTGAAGACTCACAGCGTTGTGATCAGAATATGAAAACTCCTTGCCAGGAACTGTTTCAGGTAACGGGTTCCCGAAATAACTCACTGTCGCCTAAAATATAAATAACTTAGAATTTAACATTGTTTTATATGACGCCAATCCGACACGTTCGAAGAGAAATCAGGCGTAGGACCAATGGAAATGCAAATTGGCAGCATTAGCTGCCAATTTGCAAACTTCGGTAATCTATTGTGAATGTCTTGAACCTCATGATCGTAACATTACAAGATTCAATCAATAGAGAAATAGGACCATAAATATCCGGATATGTTTCAGTCCGAAACAGTTGCGAGCGCGGACAAAACTCACCAACATTTTATCGCAATTGGTCAAATGTTATAGCAACGCATAACAAGTAGGCAGACAAATTATATTAGTATAAAGGTTAACAAATTTTATCTGTAGGCCACAATATATAAAAGATTTACAATAAATCAAAGTTCAAAAAAAATAAGGAAGGTGGTGGTCGAGTGGGAAAGTAACCTATTTGCACGCAAGAGCTGCGAGTTCGATCACAGGTAGCAGTACTAATGTGATTTCCACTTTGTGGAGTTTATATGTACTAATTAAATGATTCGCCATCTGCTAACAGTGAAGGAATACATCGTAAGGAAACCCACATGTCATAGTAGAAATTCTAAAGACATGTCTGATTCACCAACCCGCAAACACCCGCTGGCCTAATGCCAGCGTGTGTGAATGAAGGCCTAAACCCTCTCTCTCTCTTGATAGAGGAGAGGAGACCCAGCAGTGGGGCATATATGGGTTTCTATTATTATTATTATAAAGTTTCGTTAAACACGATAATGGTATTCCTACGCAAGTCTAAAAATAAATAAAGTGGCAAAATAAAATATTTTAGACAATTTTGTTCTTTATGTAAAAAATCGCCCGATTAGAATGAGCGGCCGTACATAGTATAAAATATATATATATATA
This sequence comes from Trisateles emortualis, assembly GCA_947095525.1. Classification (NCBI taxonomy): domain Eukaryota; kingdom Metazoa; phylum Arthropoda; class Insecta; order Lepidoptera; family Erebidae; genus Trisateles; species Trisateles emortualis. The sequence goes on along the minus strand of OX352736.1, from coordinate 5,690,559 downwards.
TATAATTATATAGTTTAAATACTAACCTCCCAAGAAGGATTCATTTTATACAAAATATGATCTATTCTCTTCCCTTCAGGACAAGTCTTAGCAGTTTTGGGATCCGAGTAGCTATTATTTGCACACTCGCTTGTACCTGATGGCTTCCATGTCTCCATTGGTGCAGCATAGTGGTCAGACGGGTCTTTCAATTTAGGCAACTGGGTTATCAGCCTGTAATAATACATTTAAGCTATATATACACAGTGTATAGGATCTACACATTAATACGTCGACCAAGTAGGTAATTTGCTAAAAAGGGCCAAATTTAAAGTACCATGAACCGACGTTCATAGATAAATTTAAATTTAATTGAAATAACAAAAGAAAGAAATAATATTTATTTTGCCTTTACATCTTACTACAGTAATCTAAAAAATATATATAATGGTTACAAGACAAAACAGGACCTGGCTCAGCGATTAATTGCAACATCGCAGACGCTGCAGCGCTGATATTCTGCTAGGACCCCTTAGGGAAAGAGAAAGAAAGAAGTCTGCCTACCCCAATGGGAGACATCTATGTATGTACCTACATGTAATGTAAAAATAAAAGAAAGATGAACCTCTCTTCAAAAAATATATTAAACCTTTTAAGAAATGTGTTTGTTACATTTATTTTTCCTAAAATTAGGTTTATTTATTCATCGGCTTAGTTTAATGGCGTGTCATCTCAGCCATGTGGCTACAACTAGCCTATAACATAGCCTTCTTTGGAAATACAACATTTATATTAACAACAAAGTATATTGTATACTTAAAAGGCACGCAAGCCATATAATAAATTTGCATATTCGCAGCCGCGGAATGTTGGCCATGATTGAATTGCAAGGCGAATCTATTAACTTCTATTCATACTAAAATTAAATGCGCAAAATAACTATGTTATGTTTTTTACAACTTATATATTTAACTGCGTATATTGCAACAACATAATAATGCGCTATAATTTCATTTTCACGTACCTGATGTTTAATTTAAAATACACTTATTTACTCAATTAAATATATTTATTATTTTTCAAATACATATATGTTTAATTATAATGATATTCTTATTGTGAATTTAATATTGTTAGTAAATAAGGTCGATAATGTTAATTTAAATTAAAGATACCAAAAAATTGGAACCAATTTATATAGTATTAATTAATTAAATGAAAATGATAATAATTTTGCATGCCATTCATGCGGTGAGACATGCTGTGCTTCTAATTTTTTTATCAAAATTGTCGTGAACCGTGTTTCTTAGCAAATAAAATATTCTATTCTATTCTCGGGGATGGCATTAGCCTTTTATATCCTACTAGGTAGTGACTGCAGGTGTGGTTCAGTGGTTTTGGTGCTTAGTTCAATTGCTTCACGAGACAAAACTTTGTGTGCTCCATAAACGTTTTTCCAAAGTTAAATGACTTTTTGTCTATGAATTATGTTCGGTTTTTCGGTGTTTTTCAAAGACAACTCATGCACTAGAAACTATAAACAAAGCCTATGTCGCGGGGGACTTTACAAACATACACGGACACAAAAAACAATCCAATAGTAGTACCCCGCGACACAGGGCTTGCTATCTAGGGCAGGAGATATCCTCTAGACTGTAGATCATTGTTCCGCAAACTGTATGCCGCGGTACACTGGTGTACCGTGGTCATTAGTTGGTGTACCTACCTCGGTAAAATAAAATTATCTCTTAAAGTTAGATAGACAGGAGGAAGAAAAATAAAAATTGCAGCATAAAAAATTACCTTTGTTGATCCTACTAATATTATAAACGCGAAAGTTTGTAAGAATGTATGTTTTATACATTTAAGTATAGTCTGGAATAAACACATATGCTACTTATTATCCCGGCAAAAATCTTTGTTCCCGAGGAATTGTACGCGCGGGCGGAGACTAGACTAAATGTTTATTATAATTAAACGTCGTCGACAGTCTCGGACACCATGGGCTATCCTGCAGCAGGAGCGCAGGCCGCATATCGCGACACGCCCAACTTAACGACATTATCCGTCGAGCTCTTGTCACCGCCGGCATACCAGCCGTACTTGAACCAAATGGTTTGGTACGTGACGATGGGAAGAGACCTGATGGTATGTCGTTATTGCCTTGGAAGATGGGCAGGCCTTTGGTGTGGGATGCAACGTGCGTCGACACCCTTGCACCATCACATCTTCCAAGTACAGCAGGTTGTGCTGGCGCTGCTGCTGCAGCTGCAGAGTCCCTCAAACGGCGAAAGTACAGCAATTTCGTTGGAAACTACATTTTTGAGCCGTTTGGGGTGGAGACTGTAGGTTCATGGGGTCCGAGTGCTCGTTTCCTTTACAGAGACCTAGCGAAACGACTGATCGACGCTTCTCGTGACCAGAGGGCTGGCTTGTTTCTCGCACAGAGAATAAGCATTGCCATTCAACGTGGCAATGCCGCCAGCCTTCTGGGCACTTTCCCAGTGGACAGTGATGTTGAGGAATATTTCGACGCTTAAACAACAGTCTTCATTTGTATTATGTTTTTCCGTTTTTAGTATTTACGTTAAAATTAGTTTTTCATATTTAGGTTTAGTTAGTTTAAATAAGTTTCTAATATTATTCTTGTATATAAACAAATCTCACCAATAAACAATTAATACCTATTTAAAAATTGTTTTTTCATTTATGGTGTTCCGCCATAATTTACCAATTTTCAAGGTATACCTTAAAGGCTTTGTTTTGCGAAACATTATCGATATTTTTAGTGTCTAAACTCAGTATTATAACATAACAATTTATTTCTTTATGCATAAAGTAGACCATGAAAGCAATTACCTTGTTCGAAACTACTAATCATATTAGTAATAGTTCACTATTGCGATATTTCCCAAGAAAAGCGTCGTGACCTTGAAACCACCTGCACGGTTCCAGCACAGTATATTATTATGCTATGACTAGATACTTAATACAACTACTTACTTTTTTTTATTGATTTCGAATTATTTAGTTCATTGTTAATAATTGAATATTATATTTAATTAAGTGAAATTAAAAGTATTATAATAGGATAAGGATAGGTATACCAGAAGATTTGTCGATATAAGTATATCGAATAGTTAATTGAACCTGAGAGATATTTTCTTTAATTTGTGCTACATATTGATTTTTATTTTTAATTTAATTTTTAAATTGATAAATAATTAGTTAAGGGAGAACCATGTAACCATATAATATGAGCGCTATGCCGATTGGCAAACTTTGAAAGTTCTTCAAACTTCTTTATTATTTAACTGTTATATCTTTCTTAGTTTAAGAACATGTTTAATACTACTAGCAAGTAGGCTGCTGGCTTTTCTGCCACCGTTGGCAATACAAAAGATAAGTAAGTATCCTATTTTGGCTGAAAAGAAAGAATAAAACTCACATACTTAAAAGATAAATCCTCCGGAGCCGCATTCAGATCACCAGCCACTATAGATACATCAGCTGGCATATTCGTTAAATTCACTAGCTCAGCAGTAGAATATGCTTGTAGCACTCTGTGTGCCAAGTATATGTCATCTACATGATATTCGGCGTGAAGCTGAAAAAGGAAAATATATATTGGTTAGGAATGGATTGACAGTTGGGCTACTGTGATAGTATAAAAAAACAATCTTAGGTCCCACGTAATTGGGACAAATCTTTTGCCACAATATGGGGCACAATTCTTAACTTCAGGGCTAATACTGGGCATTTTTGACAGAACTCAAAACCACTTACCTAACACAAGGAATTGAACCTTGGGATTTTAATATGAAAATATAAAATATTGGTTTCAGCCTGCGCGTACAATCCCCTGGTAATAGTGTTTTTTAGAGATAAATAGGTAGCCTATGCACTATTCCAGACTTAGGTATATCTATCAATGTGCCAAATTTCATCTTTTTCTTATTCAAAGACAACTCCCGCACTAGTCGCGGGGGACTTTACAAATATACAATTCACGGACACAAATTAGGCCCAAATTTGGAACAAACATTTATGAATCACACAAAGTTTTGTCCCGTGTGGAAATCCAACACACGACCTCCGGCTTAGCAGTCAGGGTCACTAGCCAGTAGACCACAGGTCGGTCTTCTGATCGATCTAGATCCGTTCAGGACTTTTTGCGTGATTGAGTAACAAACATTCATCCATCCATCCATAAATAATTGCACTTATAATAATAGTATAGATGAGACGTGTTTCAATTTGTGATAGCGCAGAAAGTCACACAACCAAATTATAATCAATGAAAAACTGAAAAGATAAATGTTTTTTTCTGTCGATAGCTTTGCTAAACATACTTTAGCAATTTTCATGTCAAATTAAATAAAATTATTTCTATATATTTAGTTACAGTAATTTGGTAGCTCCGTTTTACTTTAGTGACTGCAAGGTTGTTTTAGTAGTTACCCTGCCATTTACCACTGAGCGGCGTGTGCGTGGGTTCGATTCCCACACGGGACAAAAAATGTGTAATACATAAATTATTGTCCCGACTCTGGGTGTACTTTGTGTCCGTTAATTGTATGTTTGTAAAGTCCCCGCGACACAGGGCTTGTTACCTAGTCCGGGCGTTGTGTTTAAAAAGAAAAGAGAAGAATAGTGTTAAAATGATAAATGTAAATATAGGGAATTGTAGCATGTAACAATTGCAGCCTATGCACACTTGAAAAGCCCAATGCATTACGCATTCCCCACATATTTAAAATGGCCATTGCAGTGTTTGAATATAGGCACTCTGGTAATGCATTTTACTAGATCGATAATGATAGATAGCTTTTGAACAAGATAAACACAAACATAATATACCAGCATTATCAGCATATAAATAAAACTTCATGATAATACCGATTCAGATTATCTGTTATAGATTTTACAGATAAAAATATACTTATATTATAAACGGCAAAGTTTGTGATGATAGATGTTTTTTAAACACAAAAACTATGATGGAACTTTACAATTTTATAGCCTGTTAATTATATTATAGAAAGAAAGCACCAGATATTGCACTATCACGCAAAAAATGCCAATGAAATCAGTGTACCTACTTTAAACGCAACACACTAAGTACATTATATTATATAGAATTTCCATAACATTCGTTCCAAAGCTGACCTTGTCCATCGGTTGCCTGCAACCTTTATCTAATAATAACGCAACAAAAACTGAACACAGCTCAGGACGAACGTAACTTGTCTTTCTTTACATATCATTGTAGCTTGTACAGTCATATGATATACAAAAAGCTAGTATTATATATTTTCAAAGTTACTTACATGTGTGCAATATACATTAATAAGTTTATGATCATATTTTATACGGCACAGTCCAACGCCTTTGCCTCCAAACCAATCTCCATGATGTATCTTGTGAATATATCCGTTTAATGACCATTGGTAGAAGAAAACATCCTGTATCAACCATTTGGAGAACACACAGAGGCCTGAGCCAACAACGCCACTGAAAAAAAGGTGATATAACATCCTTAGATAGTCTCATTACAATACATAAGCCTTATTAAAAAAAATGTTTTAATAAAATGAAAGAAAATCATGTAGGAATGACCTTCTCAGCTTTCTTAATGGAAGGTTTAAGAGAGATACGGCAGCAAGCCTAACTGGGATCTCCACCTTACAGAAGACCATAGCCAAATTATTATACACAGCGGTGTAGTTGTGTGCCTGTGTGTGAGTACAAGTCTCCAGTGCTCATTTAAGGATGTGTTTTGAAAGAAATGTATTCCTATCCCAGGGATACTCCCACCGTAAAACCCTGGTGTAAAAAATTGGTTCGTAACACGCAAGTGATACCTCTGGTATTGCAAGCGTCTATATGCAACAGTAACTGCTTAACATCAGTTGAGCCAAATGCTTGTTTGCCACCCAAGTAGTATAAAAAAGAGGTGAGGCGACCTGTGCCCAGCAGAAAAGCAATATGGGTTGCTATTTAATTATTAACTTGCTTTCGCCCATGTGGCTCAGTCAGTTAATAATTTGTTTAGCCTTACGAGCTTAGAGCTTTATTCATTGAGAGCATAGCCATCATGCAAGCATACTTACTTGCATGATAAATACAACGCTTTACTGTTATATAAGGTAATTATTTGTTATCTGCTTTTCAATTATCTGCCTACCAGCTGTTGCCCGCGTCGATGTCAGTTATCGCGGCAAAAAGTATGTCCTTCCCCAGTAGTACCATCTATGCCAAATTTTAAATAAGATCCGTTCAGCCTTTTAGTCGTGAAACGTAACAAACAAACTCACTACTGGATGTATAATATAAATATGTTAGTATAGATTAATTATTGATTAACAAAGAAACATTCATAGCGGGAATGATTCCTGTCTTGGTATTTTATTATTCACTTGATTCTTAACTATTGCCAACATTAATACGATAATTTATTAATGTGAAAGTAACTCTGTCTATTGCCTGTTCACAGTTGAACAGATTTTAATGAAATTTATCAAAGAGATAAACGGTATCATGGGAAAAGACATAGTGTACTTTTTATAGTGATAACCGAGGTACATGTGAGCGGAGCCACAGGCAACAGCTGTTGGTATTATTTTTTCTTAAAAGTTTAGTAAAGATGATTTTCCATTCTTCAAAGTTCTAACACATCAAACTAATTTAGGAAAACAAGCCCGGATAGCATTATAAACAAGCACCGATAGATTGCAAACGGCAACATACAATGGCTGTTGGAGTTCAATTTGATCTTGATATATTTCACGACCATTCCAAATATTTTAGATGCAATTTTATAACAAAATAATAATTATTATATAATATCTCATTTGATCCTTTTTATTTTTTAAATTAATTAATTACATATATAATTAATATTAGTACAAATTACTGGTTGTTACATATGAATACTGTGCATATTTGTAATTGGTGTAGCACAAGCTTTAAGTTAAGCTGTAGACAAAAACATACCTGTAAAAATAGTGTGAATAAGGCAGATTATCTTTTAAATGTTCTTTTAAAAATAAATAATCTTTTTCACTCCAAACCTCTTGCAAACATACTATAGTATGATTACTCTGTTTAAGATACTGAGCAATGGCTTCAAATCTATCTTTAACATTCTTTGAAAAAACTGGAATCCCCCTGTAAATAAAATGCAGGTTCAATAGACATGAAAATAAATTATTTTTTATACCACTATCCCACTATCATTAACTATCTACTAATGGCGAAGGAAAAACATTTTGAGGAAATTAATGTATTAAAAGAAATTCTAAAGATATTTATATTTATTATTCACCAACCCGCATTAGGCCAGCATATGTGAATTAAGTTTTAAACCCTCTCCCTCTCTTGATAAAAAAGAAGACCCGTGCCCATTAATAGGACAGGGTCCTGGGTTGCTATTATTATTATCATTACAGGATTCTTCCTTATTCAATAGTCTGTCTTGGGTGGGTTGGTATTAATGTGGTAGGTACTTAACGGTTAATAATTATTGTAACGAATTACATATATAGTTATTTTTACGCCATGGCTTAATAACTACCACTTTATTTTATTATTTTTATGTTATCAACACTAAAAATAATATACTTACCAACAGTTCAATGTAAATACATTCAAAGTAAATTCCATATTGTAACTTCTCTAATTAAAGTATGTAGCTTAGGTTTTCAGTATGGTTGCGCCAATTCAATCAACCGAATTTATTTACTTTGAACTTTTAGGGTAGATTTTATAAATTCATTCACTCAAATTACCACCACTGGTCCCACCAAGTTTTATGTTTAGCAAGTATGCACAATGCACACAAGGACAAGGAACAACTGACAAACTGATTACAAACCAAACAAGACAGATGACAGGGACAGGCGATAGCAGCTGGCAGACAGCTGACTGACAGCGTCTGACAACTGACACATTTGCACATTACACAGGAAACATAAATACACCACAGGTTATAAAAAAAAACTGCTTCTTTCTTCGTGTATTCGGTACCTACGAGGCTACGAATTTTGCATGGAAGTCCACAGTCTTTACTTAGATAATCGCTAATTAAGACAGAAGGAAGAGTAATCTTAATTTTGGGGACTTATGTGAGATATGACTGTTAAAAAAAACATCAGTAGGCTTAAGCCACCTCAGGGACCATTGGAGTAAGTTGCCAGGGTGGCTTTGGCCCAGTAGAGTCTCACCCGCAGCCTTCCGCGAAGGGACAGTGTCCCCGGTGCGCCCGGGCACTGTCACTGGAGATGGAGCCCGCGTAAAGCGGGCAGCCGCTGGGTGGACCACTGACGTCATATCAAGTTCCGGTGGTCCACCCATGAAGGCGGGTGTAGGTGCACAGGGGGGTTTTAGTCGGTATGCCGGCCGCCTACCATCTTCGAGCCGGCGAGTCCGACATAATCGCCTCGCTTCCCCGGGCGGGGCGATATGCGTAAAGCATTTCCCGTCTTAAAAAGGGTGGCTTTGGCCCATGCTAGTGGTTTTTAAATCAGATGAAGGTGACTTTAATCTTTAAGTTTACGTTTCCTGCTCTAACGTATTCTTTAACCAGATCCTGACAAGACAAAACCAAACAAATTAATTACGAAAGACTAAGAACGACAAAATTTAAAAATTATTTTTACTGACCTCTAGTGGTTAGTGACTCTGACTGCTATGCCGGAGGTCGTGGGTTCGATTCCCACCCAGGACAAATCTTTGTGTGATGAGCACGAATGTTTGTTCTGTGTCTGGGTGTAATTTATCTATAATATGTATGTATTTAGAAATATATAAGTATGTTTATCAGTTGCCTGGTTACCATAGAAGGCTCTGCCTAGTTTGGGATCAGATAGCGATGTGTAAGTTGTCCCGAAAATATTATATTATATTTTTGTTGGCATGACCAGGTGACAAAAAAAAAGAACTTGTCAGGTTTTGTATTATATTTAATCAAAATAAAGCCTATGTTGCTAATGGATAAAGTAGCTTTCTATTAGTGTGGGAATCTTTTAGTGTGGTTTTATTAAAAAAGGAAGTTCAGAGACATAAATACATTCCCTACATACCTATATATATGAATATAGGTATGTAGGGAATGCCCGGCAAAGATCTTGGACAATACTGCCCTGCTAACGAAGAACGACACAAGTACATGACACAAGTTTAGGGATAAATGCTTCTAAAGTTAGGTATCTATGCATTTTCCCGTATCTTTCAATATGCGGTTATGCCTTTAATTCTTGGTAGGGCAGAACAGTCGGCGTAGTTCGCGCATGTCTTACACTTGGTCCACAAAGAGCATACTGGGCATAGTTCCGACAGTATTAATTAACCAATGACGCGAATCTTTCAATCCTGTGATTGGTTCATTGTAGCGTTTTTTCTTTGGTTTCATTTATGTGCGGGCCGCGGAGTGACAATGACTCAATCGCAAGAATGAAAGATTTGCGTCATTAGTTAATACTTTCGAATTGTGCACCTTACTATTGAACCAAGTATACGAACTACGCCGTCTATTGTTCAAGTTCTTTGGCTGACAATATTATACTTATAATATACACAACCACTCACTTACACCAAGTCACAACCACACAATCACTCACCCACTCACAAACTTACTCATCAATTCACTCACTCATCTTTTTACACTTACATTCACACTAGGACATCATTTCATTTTTTTTTTTTTGTATTCTCTAATAAATTTAATGTTATTGTCTACCAGCGACGGATTGAAGGACACTAGTCCCCACGACACAGGGAATCCTAGTGTGGAGACTAGGGAACCTTACTATTGTATTGTAACTTTTTAAAGACAATAAATAAATAATTATTATTATTAATATGACACTTGTATCTTAAAACAGACCTCGAACATGAATTACAAACACTTGTAAATAAACTGCGTGCATGTTGCATTTATTTGTATGATAACAATTATAATAATTACTAATTACAAGACAGATCAATAGTTAAACTAATAAAAATAATTTAAGCGTTTAGGTACATCATTTAGTATATCTCCCGCACTAAAAGTCCACCCGCAAACTGCAGACTTTAATCGGCCGACTATTATTAATAGAAATAACTGATGTGATGTGTGCAGTTGCATACATTTTCATACTGATTAAGAACCAGATTTAGTCTGCAGTCTGCGGGGCTCTAATATGACAAATAAAATCAAATGGACTTGTTACAATACCTACCTACTCATTCATAATCGTGTAAGATTTTTAACTGTCGTGTCCAGCATGACCTTTTCTTACTCACACAATAATTTATGAATCTTCATATCTTGCTAATTCCCCCACTTAAGCCTCGCTTAACCTGGTAAAGCAAAAAAACAAAACAAAATGGTTATAATTATGTAATTATAATTAATTAATATTTAGATAAAATAATATGTAACGTAATCGCCGTGCTTTCAATTAATTAAAGTGGAAGAAATTTATACATTGTGGCAAATGTGGTTTTCGCTTGACCAGAAAAGAAATATAAAAAGTTGCAGGCGAGTTTTGTGGAGATAAATTTGTATTTAGACGTGACAATTAGTAAATACATTCTACCCACCTAATACGCGACTCAACCAAAGGTTGGTAAGGTAAATAAAATTTTCTATATTTTTCTAGCCATAAGGATAAGTTATACTTATAAATACCATAGTTATATTGTAAACTATATTGATCTTAGTATCAATACATTTAGTAAAGAAAAGCACCGGCAAATACTGCATGGAAGGAAAACGCTCTTGAAAGCTAAAACTAAACGTAAGGGTGAAAATAATACAATCCGCGGTGGCGCTAAACTGGCCCCCACCGCGCTGGCCTAGATCAAATGCTTTAGCGATATTATGTATTAAGAATTAAAGAATGTCTTTGTAAAGTTTTGAAATTCGAGAGCGTTTCCCTTTCACCCTAATGTACTTATATTTTATATAGAGGCCTTATGCCATAGCCATATATAAGGTGATAATATTTAATAAACACTGTGTAGATTAACCCATTTTACTTTTGTTCTGTAATTTTTTGCTATTTTAATTTAAAATTTAATATTAACCAAGGATCTTTGGATAACCGATATAAAATACATTTTTTTTATAATATTAAGTAAATAAGATTTTTGTATAATATAGTCAATTTATTTTGCTACAAGTCTGACCAGAGTATTAAGACTAAGGCAAACTTGTAGCTTAAGATTTTAGTAATTCATTTAAAGCTAACGCGCACGAGCAACTTTTGTCACCGCAACTAATTTGTCTATAACATCAACAGTCGGGAGACTTTTTTGTTCACTGGTTTGGAGATGGGCCGGCGACGCAACTGTCATCCCGTCTATTGATTGCAATGCAAGTGTGCGCGTACGGCGACAGTGAGAGAGACAAAAACGGGGCAATGCTCGTTGGGGCTCTGCCTAATACACATTACACATATTGTAACCGGCAAATATGTGTATACAGGTTGAAATTGAAATCATTGATTTTAAGTAGTGAAAGTATTCAAGAATATTCGCTTTTGCTGTTATTGTTTTGACTTCAAAATTCAAGGTCATAAGAATTCCAAATCACTTAAAGGGTATTAGTACTTCCTTCTCAAAGATTTCGAATGATTTCTATTTGCCCTTGTACAATCAGCAACAAAATAAGTAAAACATACATTATTTGAGAAACAAATTAATGATCAATAAAATCTTTATACATTAGAAAACAAAACAAATGCATGTGTGAGTTTTTTTTATGTCGCATGGTTAGGTTAGCTATAAAGGTCTCTATTGTGTTTTAAAGACTGTTAAATCAGGAACCGACTTTTAACGTGTCCTAGGAAGGAAAGAGACGATCAGATAACATACCACACCACTGTGCGACCACCCATCTAACCAAGTGCAACTGCTATAAGCACCAGCCTTAGTTACCAATCTTCGCATCCTTAATCGAAAATTGGCGTAACGTCAGAAATGTCACTGGGCAATTTTGAACCTTAGCTATTAAGAATAAGATGTAAATTGCAAAACAAACACGCTTCAACTTAAGTCATGTTTCCTCCAGTGGTGCGATATATATAAGGAGGCTCAGACAAGACAATGTCAGTTAGGTATGCTAGTTAATGATATGTTTAATTTAAAATGTATAAATACTTTTTTGTTGCTGACCATACAAATTCCATATCTACAGCAATAACATTATAATAATTTAATTATACTACATTTATATATCATAAGGAATGTCAACTTCTACTTCTATATATTCAGTTTTTACTGACAAATTTAGAGGTGGTGGCGAGCTTGATTCTGGATACTTCTCTTGAGACACTTTGGCCAGGTCTGACAAAGTGGCCTGTAAATTATCAGGCACGTCAGTCAATCCAGACAATGTTGAATGTAACTCCTTGTGTACTTCAGATAAGGTTGATGATTCAAAAGGTGATTTAGTCAATCCCGCCAGTTTAAGGGCCGTGGAAGTTTTAAAAGTTCCTTCATCTTTTCTTGGTTTCCTGTCCGTGTTCAATCTAGGTGGTCGTCCATCCATCTCAGAATTGTAATGCAGTTGTACATGATAGTTTAATTTAGCCTGCAAACATATATTATATAGTGTTAAATGTTGTACGAGTAAATGTCTGCTCGAGTCTCACGAGTTTCTTTCCACAAAAGGTGTTCATTCAGTAACGGTATTCTTAATATATGCAGTATTATTTTACTATTTTCTTTGTCTACAAAATATAACGACAGGTGTACTATAAAAAGAAGATATATCATATATCTTTTAAAACGACACCTGTATCATGCAAACATCCCTATGTCGCATGTAACAATACATGATAAACGGATAAAAAGTAGGTACTCCCATAATTAGAACAACTATTTATGGACCACTCAAATTTTTGTCCTATGTAGAGATTGATGTAGCCAATTACGCCACTGAGCTACCCTACACTTACTAATATTATAATAATAATAAAAACGTTTATTTTTCTCATCACAAGGCATATAGGATTAACTTTAGATACAATTCTATTCATAATATATAATAATATTCATAATATTATAATCTTACCAATGTAATATATGGTAAAGATTGTAGGGATGGATGTTTGTTACACAAAAACTACTGGACAGATTTAAATTTTATATTATAGCTTAAACACCAGAATAACACACAGGCCATATTATTTTACTAAATTTATATTATAAAGAGGAATGATATGATTGTTTATTACAATTTTAATTCAGAAAATACCCAACCGAATTTAAAAATTCTTTCACCATTAGAAAACTACATTATCAGCGGGTAACATAGGCTATATTTTATTGAAAAAAAAACACTTACTTTAGTTGATAGTTGTGAATGACAAATCATACATTCATGTAGCATATTCATATGTTTTATTAATATGTGTTGTTTTAAATTGCTATTCCTTGAGTAAGACCTGTAGATGAAAATAAGATAATATATAAATAAGAATCTATCAAGAGAGAGAGAGAGGCTTAATGTGGGTTGGTTCAGACGGGTTTGACGCATTTGGTGCACTTCTCAACTTGTACATCATGCTAAAATGGTGAACTTAGCAACTAGTGCACTTCTCATATGGTACACTTCGGAACTGGTGCACTTCTCAATTGGAGCACTTCGTAAAAGGAGCACTTTTTAAGATGAGTGGAGATATGGAAAAAATGACTAAAAATTAAAGAATCTTTGGTTACTACCTACTTGAAAGGTATTTGTTGATTGTATTTTTAAGGAAATTACCTACGCATAACCAAAGATTCTTTCATTTTTAGTCATTTTTTCCATATCTCCACTCATCTTAAAAAGTGCTCCTTTTACCAAAGTGCTCCAATTGAGAAGTGCACCAGTTCCGAAGTGTACCATATAAGAAGTGCACCAGTTGCTAAGTTCACCATTTGAGCATGATGTACAAATTGAGAAGTGCACCAAATGCGTCATAACCAAAGTGTATAGTACAAATCTAATATTTACCTTCCACAGTTTTCATAAGGACACATAAAAGTTCGACTAAACTCGCCGTGGATTTTAACATGTCGAACTATGTGACAACGTTGTTTAAAAGATCTTCCACATTCATTACATATAAACTCTGAAAAAAAATTAAATGTGTTCATTTAATTATGATTAGAACTTGTAATAAAATGGGGAGGTTTGACTCTGCAAGGTTGGTAACACAACAAATGATTACACAGGAAAGGTCTCCAGCGCTCATTTAGGCATGCATTTCGAAATAATCTTATTCCTATCCCAGGGATACTCCCCCATCCTTACATTGCAAGCATCCATAGGCTATGGTAACTGCTTAACATCAGACAGGCCGTATGCTTGTTTGCCACCCAGTAGTATAAAAAAAAAAGTGAACCGTCACGGGACGTCTGGCAGATGTGAAACATCAACATTATTTTGTAAAAGTAATATGCAGAAAAGTACAGATTATGATAGGAACTATATAAGTCATAATGATAAAATAAAATATCACGATTTTTTTTTCCAGATAACGATGACTATTTATTGAATAAACATTTATTTTCATTAAATACAAAAACGCCACACCACACCGTATACACTACTGCATATAGACTGTATATATACATATATACCATCGCATGCGTCGCCACGCCAGAAATCGGTTTTACGTGCGGCTATAGATGTTTCACATCAAAAACAGGTATTGCAAGCGTCCATAATCATTAATTGTTCTTGCAAAAGTTAAAAGGCTAGTGTGTGTTGGGCCAGTGTGGTCTAAAATCACTTTGCTTTGTTGATAGAGTTTCTTGTGGACTTCCCCATTCGGGATTGCTTGTTAGTATAGTGCAATACATCTCTAAAAATTTATTTATACGGATTGTTGTTATAGAATAATTTATTACTTACCATCTTTTTGATGATCTGATTTTAAATGTTTTTGATATTTAGACCAGTGATTGAATTCAGTATTACATTCATGACATGTGTATTTTTTATGGTATCTCATATGCCTCTTTTTATGATATAGGCTAACAAATGTTTCCGGACATGCCTCACAGCTAGAAGAAAAACAATACTAATTTTAATACTAATTTTAAAATAATATTTTCTTGGCAATAAAACTCAAATTATCAATTACAAAGTAACACTTATTATGCAGGTCATTAATTATGAATGAAGCAGAAAGATGATGTCCACCAATGTAACTACAACTAGCTTGCTGATAGGTAGAGCCATGAGAAGAACTAGAATAAATCTCAGGCCACTCTTATTAATATTTTAGTTTAAAATGTAAGTGGAATTTACTTATTAAATTTTGCCATCTGCTAAAAAATAAAAGCATTGTCAGGCAATTGGTGGTCCAGTGGTCACAGTATGCGCCTGCTGTGCACGAGGTTGTGGGTTCGATTCCCGCACAGGACAAAACTTTGTGCGACCCACAAAGAATTTTTCTGAGTCTGGGTGTAATTTGTGTCCGTTAATTGTATGTTTGTAAAGTCCCCTGCGACACAGAGCTTGTTCTCTAGTGCGGGAGTTGTCTTTTAAAAAAAACTAAAAAAAAAGAAGGCAATCCACATTCTTAGAAGAAATTGTAGATGTATGTGTCATGTCTCCCTCTCCTCTCTTTTAATAGAAGTGGGGAGACCTCCTCAGCAGCGGAACATACATAGATTGCTATTACATACATTTAATATGTACAACTAAATTGGGAAACAAGGATAGCATCTTATAGAAATAGTTTGTCTAACCTGAATGCTTTAATGCCAGTATGTTGGTACATGTGAGTGCTGAGCTGATTCTTCTTTTTGAACTGTTTGTCACAAATTTCACATGAAAATTCCATTTTATGTACTGTGTTCATGTGTCTTTTGAGATTTTGTCGATTTGCAAATGTTCTGAAGCAGCTTGAGCAACTGAAATATGAGTTAATGTATTGTAATTATGTTTTTTTTGTTTATTGTGTTCTACAATAAAACTACCCCGCAAACACATCATAATATCATCATCATCTTATCCATCCACTGCTTGACATATATGCCCAATAAGGTGATCTAGTAAAATTTACAGGCTAGTGGGCAAGGTCCGTGTGGATTGGTCTACCTTGTTGGAGGCCACATTAAATTTCGTCATAAAATACATTTAAAAAATAATAATTCAATCCGGCAGTGGACGTTGTTCAGCTGAGATGTTGATAATAAATTTATTAATTGAAATGGCAATAAAAAGTTACCTGTAAACCGTATCTTTTTCTTGAGGCAAGTGTACAGTTCTCAAGTGACGATCCAAATGACTTTTACTAGTATATGCTTTGCCGCAATTTGGTTGTAGGCATAGGTAAGGTCTCTGAAAACAATTGGTGAATTTCATTAGTCAGTGCCTTGTGGTAACAGTAAATGCATGCAGATTAAAAAGAAGGAATCATTGTTTTTTTTTTTTTAATTTCTTTCTTTTTTTTTTTAAAAGACAATTTCCGCACTAGAGAACAACCTCTGTGTCACGGGGGACTTTACAAACATACAATTAATGGGCACAAATTACACCCAAACTCAGAACAACCCTTATTTTATCAATATAGTTAGTATCGTGTTTTGTCTGCATCAGCTTGCATGCTATCATACTTGTATTTTACAAAAGATTGTAACTATCTGGCGATTAAAAAGAGTGGCCTGAGTTTCTTGCTAGTTCTTCTCAAGGCTCCACGTCAGCGAACTAGCCGTAGGAAAATTTTGCTGACATCATCTTTCTGGTTTATTCATAATTTATGACCTTCATAAGTGTTACCTTGTAACCTAAATGAATAAATGAATTTTGAGTTTGAGTTTGAGTCTTTGTGGGTCACACAAAGTTTTGTCCTGTGTGGGATTCGAACCCACAACCTAGTGCATATATGAAGTATATTGCGATCAGCTTCAAAAGCCTTTAACAAAATGTTTTGGTAGCTTGCTAACTTGCGAGAATCTATCGTCCAGTGAAGGATCTGCCACTAATTTTGGTAATATATTTATTACATTACAATATATAAAAATTTAATTTTTAAAGGTCATATATGTTGCCTTTTTAGCCATCTTCCTTTCAGTGCAAGACTTCATATATAAAAAAAAAAGAATGATTTAATTCTTTGAGTTTATTAAATAATTATAATAAGCTTTTACATGTGTCAGTTTTTCACATGTTAAGAGCCTTGGCAGAACAAATTAGCTTAAGTTTCATTGCCATCAGATAAGTGGTTTAAGAAAGCATTGGGGACAAACATACCATTACATAACTATCATGGAACAATATGTACACTGAACGAATTCACACGGGCAGTTATTGTGTAGTGTATAGTTTACTTTATTATATTATATTAAGTTACCATTTGTTATATATTTATGTACACACGCTTGCATTAGGTAGTAAGTGCCTGTATTAATAATTGTATGTGGGTGTCTAAATAAATAAATAAACCAATATTATAAATATAAAGTACCTAACTCTGTCTATAGCTTTTTCACAGGTAAATGGCTTAACAGATTTTAATGCAATTTGGTATACAGTTAGATGGTATCCTGGGAAAGGACTTAAGCGCGATAACTAACATTTACGCGGGCGGAGCCATAGGCAACAGCTAGTAAATAAATACGGCAATCAGTCCAATACATATTACAGTACTTACTATATTGTTATGCGCTAATATGTGCTGTGCCAATCTGTAGGGTCTATCGAAATAAGTCGTGCACCCCGGATAAGTGCATTGGTAAACTTTCTTCGTTTGGAGAAGCTCCATCATTTTCTCAATATTTATATGTTTCATTTCTTCCTCGGCCGTAGATTTTACTGTTTTATCCATTTCAAGCTCCTGCATCATGTCCTTGTTTGAATGTTTTATTTCTTTGTCGGCCGTAGTTTCTACTTTCTTATCTAATTCAAGCTCCCTTTTTTCCATTTTGATATGTTTTATTTCAACCTCGGTCGAAACTTCCACTTTCTTATTCATATCAAGCTTCTTCTTCGTGTTTATATGTTTTAATTAATCCTCATCTGCAGCTTCCACTGTGTTGTGTTATCCATTTCATTCTATAAAATTTATATTTTTTTGCTCTAATTCAATGCCTGAAAGGTGTAACACTATTTAGCCGCAGCAAAGTTAACATTAATAATTATATTCTAGGATTTTCGCCTTTCATGAAATTATAACTGCAAGAAAAACATAACTACAGGCCATAGGGTAACATGAGAGAACAACACTATCACCACACCACTCACCCACCACGGCCACCACTTTGACCACAGTACTACACTATTACCACAGTATATAGACTCTTTCACAGAGTACTTTAATATAGGGTGGCCTCTTTCATAAAGGAAGGAATAAAAGGTTCTTTACACTGTGCTAAACCTCTTTCAATTCTCGAGTAACATTTCTTTCTTAATATTATTTCCATTCAGGGACCATGCACGGGGGACAGAATTATTTCAGAATAGGGATCAGCAGTTAATAAATAATAATTATATCATTTACAATCGTTAATCGTTTAGAATAGAATGTTGTCAGACTCAAATTCCGATGCAATCGATGCTGTGCATGTGCCACAGTACACGATCCACCTTGTTACATAATCAGCCCGTCATGAATTATGAATCCAAAAAATATTTTATTATAAAAATATTTTGACCTTTGTCTTATTTTATGATTGTTTCCATATTTACACGTGGAAACCATAATTTTCATAGTGCGTCTCACCACAGCAAAGCACAAAATAATATAAAAATAGAGGTCAATAAGTTTACTCACTGACCTCTCTTTTATTTTGCTTATCAACTGCTGAACTGTACTACCATAAAATATTCTATCGATATATTTGTGTATGTAAGGGACGTCCCTATGTCTATTTTGTCCCATTTTCTCTAAACAATGCGTTGAAATTAAGCAATAAAATAGGCTACCTAATTGTAACAAACTGAATAATTCGAAGTGTATTTAATATATGTGACTGTATTATTATAAATACTCAATCTTTTCATTGTACATCAGTCAAGTCAGCTGACGTACGTAAACAAAGGGCATGTCAATATTTTGTGAAGTGGTGCAACTCCAAAGTGTTTTCTGATTTATGTGGAAGTTTATAAAATATTAATAACATGGATGTCGATGGGTCTTCTGTCACGGGGGATATTGATCAGAATTTATTACTTCAATTTAGTTGTATGAACACAACAGACCGAGATGAACTTATTAATCAAATGCAAAGACTCCTGGGGCCTAGTATAAATTCTGACACAGCCAGCTTCTTCTTGGATATGAGCAACTGGTAATTACATTAGTTTTTAAAAGTATATAACTTGTATTATATACTTTTGAGAAGTAATAAAGTGTTTTATTGCAGGAATTTGCAGACAGCAATATGTTGTTATTTAGATTATACTTTGCCACCAAAGCTGCCATCCATGTCATTAAAAGCTGCTCAAAATCAAGAGACTGCTGTAGGACCTGGTGCTTGGTAAGTTTTACTAGTGGTTTTTACCATATAACTTATTTATAAAAACACAAACACTCAAAAAAACATTGATATCCTTATTTTGTAAATATACTTTTCACCATATTTGGGCATTATTTATAATGTTACTGTACTGCTTAAGTTACTTAGAAAGTTATATGAGGAACTAGTGACCTACTTTTGATTTATTTTGTTTGTCATTTTTATGACCTCTAATTATTTCACAGTTTTGAACAAAGTTGGAGTATTGCTAATACTGGTGCAGAAGGATGGCCTGGAAGCTGTAGATTGATACAGGCAGGTGGGGAACCTCTTGGTGCTACCCCAGTCTTTTTACCACCATTACCTGCTGGACATTCCACCACAGTAACCTTAAAGTTGGTAGCTCCAACAACACCTGGTACTCATAGAGGGTATTTCCATTTAGTGACTGATAAGGGGGACCAGATTGGTGGTGAGTATTATGTTTAAATTTGGAATCAGATGACTCAACTGTCAAGTGCTTTGTGTAGTTCTTTGTTCATTAAATGTACAAAAACAATACTTTGCTCTCTTTTTATTTTTGTAATATTGAATTTTTGGTAACAATCAAATGCAATTTTTTGTATTTATTATCTAATACTATAATTGATTTATATTGATACAAGTTTCACAATCATTGAAGGCCTAACTGGTTAATCGGAACCATACTCCCAGCAGTCAGGTAACAATAGTTAAAATGAGCTTGATAGAAAATGAAGCTAATCCATTTGCATTGTTATTTAAAATTATTTTTACTCATAGATACACTATGGGTGGAAGTTACTGTGGAGTCGGAGATGACCATGGCCCTTGTGGAGCAGCTAGCAGCATTACCCATCCCTAGTAGTCACTGTCAGGTAAGATAATCATTCAATTTCATCCATCCTTTGGTACATTGCTTGTATTAAATCATGTTGTTTATTAATTAATATTGAATGCTATCCTTTATACTTGCCTTATTATTACTCAACATCCACATATTTGGAGTAAAAAAATAGATATGAATCAGGAAAATTTGATGTAAACCTAACCTACAATTTAACGTACAACAAATAATAATTTACCTAATTATTCATTATATCATCTAGGCATAAGACGTCCACTACTGGACATATGCGTACCTACTTATTATTACTACAGCATTATTATTTTATAGGCCAAACCTGTACAAACAACTTTCTTTTTTTTTTCAGATGCCGTCACAAGATGACCAAATGTGTTGATGAATACAGTCACATAATATTTTGTAAAATTTTTATGAATCTAACATTGGTTATGTTATTTCATTCATATTTATAGGCAAATAATTGTCAATCCTGTCCCACATAAATGAAATAAATAGCCAAAGAATAATCACAATTACTCTTACTTATCAATTTCGCTGTTACTATTGTAACATTGTTTGCTTATGTATTCACAGTGTTAATTAATATTTGCAAAAAATAATGTAACCCGCAAATTATACGGTATATAGTATATTATTTTGTGGCAGAAGCTAACATAATCAATGTCACCACTTAGGAATCTATATTTAGGAAGTTCTTTCATTCAATATTAAACAAAACCATGTATGCTAACTAGCACTATGCAAGTGTGATGCTTTAGATAATATTGTATACAGCCCAAGCTTAAATATTACTTTCGTATACATTCATTACACATTCTGCATTTCGTGGCCTCTAATTTAGAAACACTCTTAGTACTACTTATGTTGGTGGCATTGATTGTGTTGTCTGTATGTAACAGTGTACTTACTGCCTTAAATATACTGACTGGTAGGATAACGCTCTCTAAAACAGAAACTTGTAATGCCAAATTTCTGACACGATAGCAATAAAACGCAATACAATGAGATTATACCACTTTGTATAGACAGTTAATGAAACCACAAATGGTTGATTTCCCTTTTCGAGAGTGTTTTCATTACACCCAATTTTTTACTAAAGGTACGTAAAAGTACATCTCCTTGGATATTGCAATAGTACTTACTAGGTTACGTACTGTATATTTATTCTGTATTCAGCATAGGCATACCCAGTTTTTACCTCCAGGACAGGCTGTTTTCACCCGCCTAAGGTGAAGGGGTGTAGAAAAGCAGTATATTTTAAAAATTGAAAGTTATTTATATCTAGACAGATCATTGGTGCCCATGTGTACCTATAGGTTTAGACAGTTTTAAGGGCCTATTTACACCATACATGATTGCAAGTTTTGCAAGACAAGTTATGCCATTTTTACGGTTTTGTAGTCAAATGGCCAAAAACAACACCTTACAAATTTTAGGTTTATTATGAATACTGAGATCCAAAAAAACTGTCAAGGTAGGTGCGTGCACGTTCAAGAAGTTATGGGGAAGGATGCCGATTGAATGCCATAATGGAAATTAATGAACCTCATGGAAGTTAAAGAAGCCAACTTTGCTAAAACCGTAAAAATATTTACATTGTTGCCAGGGTGAGTACATTATCTTTTGTCTGCTATACCTGAATGTGGAAATCAAGCTTAATAATATTGTTAATCCACTGTATGCCAAATACAGAAAATCTTAACAGTAGAATAAAAATTCTCTACGATTTGGACAAACAAAACCAGACGCCCATGTAAGTTGATTTGGAGAGCTTGTTTGGTGTAAATAAGCAAGAGAAATTACTCAGATAAACATATTTAAGATTTTGCTTTTATAAATTATTTCTAATAAACATCATTGTTGTTAATATTGATCCTAGTGCCCTAAGAATATCACCTTCATTCATCCAATAGGTAACTTAAGTTTGCAATAAAATCATAAAGACTCATTAATTAATGGAAAATAATGTACAAAATGCATTATACACTAAATGTTGACTAGCTGTAAGAGGACAAATTATGAATTTGTTAGATATTGTTGAATTTTACAAAATGTAATAATGATTTTATTAGCATTAATTATTTTAAGATTGCATTGCCATGAATGTAATATCTATGGGGGGATTAATTTTATAGTATAAATAAGCAAGTAATAAAATAAATACAGATTTTCAGATTGGGTTTTTATTTTGTAGTACCCTACCTTTTAAAAAATATATATATACAAGGTTTCTTATTTAATAGGGATTGCCACTTGCGATTGTAATGCCCCCCTAACTGCGAAAGGGCCAGGCCAGATTGATTTCCGCCAGCAAAACGTAAAAAACGAGGTTACTTATTCCAGATTTTCCTCCAAAAAAAACGAAACCATGCGTCATTGTCAAGACTAATATCTATATATCAGGTTACAATTTCATTGCTCTAGGATTAAAAGTAGTTAAAACCCAGAAAGGAAAACGTTTGTATGGAAAAATGGGAAGTGGCAATCACTCTTAATACTAACATAATTCAATACCAAGTTTTATGTCCTCCCAGAGGTAAAATGATGCTTACATAACACAACACTATTGATAAGCTTATTGGCTCCATGACAAAAAACCAATATAACTTTATTACTATACATTAGCATGCTTACACAGCCATTTCCATGTCAATCTTTGGATGTGGTTTGTAGTCTTTAATAATGAAGTCTTCATATTTAAAATCATTGATAGATTCTATTTTACGAGCAAACTCCAGTGTGGGGAATGGGTTAGGTATCCTTTGAAGCTGTTGCTTCAATGGCTCAATATGATTCAAGTATACATGAGTGTCTCCTGTAGTGTGAATGAAGTCTCCTGCCTGAAAAAAAGTATTTTTAAGTTATAAGCTTTAAAGTTTGCGAATCGGAATATTGCTGTCCCTTTTCCGCAAAACTAACTGTACACAGCAAATTGATCAATTACTATGTTACGAGGTGTGTCGTCATAAAACAGCAGTGTTATCTTTGTATAATTCTAGTATCAATAAATACGCTTGTCATCTTAATTTAAAATAATTAACTTCGCTTTATTACATTTTTGATTTAATTTTTTGCCAAAATACAGCGTTTTTATTTTTAATACCTACATAAATAACTACCCTGTCAATAAAATTAAATTTATCTCAATCTCAATAGGAATATTACCAGTAGTATATGAATGACGTAGTTTTAGGAATCATTATCTAACTACATATATACGTACATTTGAAGATAAGAACTGATAAGATTAAGTGTTTTACCTCTAGTCCAGTGATATGTGCTATCATATGAGTAAGTAGAGAATAACTGGCAATATTGAAAGGCACTCCTAAACCCATATCTGCACTTCTTTGGTATAGCAAACAAGAAAGCTTTCCACTTGCAACATGAAACTGAGCTAGACAATGACATGGTGGTAATGCCATTTTACTTAGATCTGAAGGATTCCATGCACACATTAACATTCTTCTGTCAGCTGGCCGATTTCTGTAAACAATATAGTAGGTACTTAAAATATATTTTTTTAATAGAATAATACTAAATAAAGGTTAATAATTTACTTTTTATTAATGTTATATATTTTTTCAACTAACTTCAGAAAAGGAGGATGTTTCTCAATTAGACCGTATAAATGCTTTTTTTATGTTTGTTTGTGGATAACTTCCTTGTTTATGAACCAATTCTCAAAATTATTTTTTATTTGAAAGAGTATACTCTAGAGGTGGTCCCATTGGCACCAAGTCAGGAACTGATGATGGAATCCCAGGGAAATTGAGGGCAACCCTCAAATGTTGTAGGTATTAAACAATGTTTTTTACTTTTATTTTATCACTAAAAATAGAAAAAAATTTTTTATTTAAAAAAAAAAAGTTCATCCTGTCACCTAATATTAAGCTTGGCACCAACTTCAATCTGTATTCAGTTATTTTTAGGTTTTTAAAGTTGGTTTCAGTTTTTTTTTTAATTGTATACAGCTAAGATGGCTTGCAACACATATCCTCATTATGTACGACTTATTCATTATATCTATATTGTTTAGCAACTATATGAATTATGGCTAAAAAATGGGGGCAATATAAATTATAATTATGACTGCCTTGGTGGTCCAGTGGCCGCAGTATGCGCCTGCTGTGCACGAGGTTGTGGGTTCGATTCCCACACAGGACAAAACTTTGTGTGACCCACAAAGTGTTGTTCTGAGTCTGGGTGTAATTTGTGTCCGTTAATTGTATGTTTGTAAAGCCCCCCGCGACACAGAGCTTGTTCTCTAGTGCGGGAGTTGTCTTTTAAAAATAAAGATAAAGATAAAATTATGGGAAGGAATTTTGTAAATTGTAAACTACATATTTGAAATCTTTTTTCTAAAGCCAAAGAATAAAAAAAGTATATTATTTAAGAAACTGACATACTTTATAAGATCAATAACATTTTGTAATTGATCTACTCCTTGGCCAGTGTAATCTGTTTTGCAATCTTTATATGTGGCTCCACTATGTCTCCACTGGAAACCATATACAGGTCCAAGGTCACCTAGAAATATTAAAATCTGTTAACTATATAATAATAACATAGGCTTGTATGCCTACCTCAGGAGTCACAGCTTAATTTATTGTGAACCTAAGTTTTGCTAATAAAATAATTTATTATTATTATTAATAATATGTTAGGACAACTCACACAGCTGCGCTTATCTTAAACTAGGCACAGTATGTATTATGACTTATGACAAGGTACAGGTAAACATAATATATAAGTGTGCAGGCAAACAGTAAATGAGCTTAGCACCAGAATGAAAGAGATAATTATAAAATACATCAATCATAATATCAAGTTGACCTCACCTTTAAGGAGTGACCTTGCAGTACCTCAAGGTTAGTGACCTTGACCTTTAAGGTGAGTGACCTTGTATTATTTAAACATATAATTAATTTTGGAAGAATTAATATTACACTGACGGACTCATAAACTGCATCAAAGTTCGGGATTATTTTTAAAATGATTTTTTAATAAGTATGATAACTTTTTAGATTAAATTATATAAATATGGAAAGACTGGCTCTTAATCTCAAAAAAAAGGAAAATTTAAAAATAGAACTGCAGTAAAACAAATGAATATAGCCGGGAAAAGAAAATTTACTCGTAGTATCAGATTTGCGTGTTATTTATAGCAAAGTTTTAAATTGATTATCATTGATTTTTTATTCTTTTGTCAATTGAATTATTATTACCAGCAGAATTGTTGGGTTAGTTTTTTAACTCATCGAGAGTTTTTGAACCATAATATGGATACTTCGTCCGAACAAGCGGCTCAAATTGTAGCATTGGTGCGGGAGGGCTTGGATCAACGAACGATTGGTAGAAATTTAAATTTAAACCAGTCTACGGTTTCTAGAATATACAGAAGGTTTGTGGAGACAGATTCTTACAGAAGGAGACGTGGTACAGGCAGGACTCGAGCAACCACCGGTCGTGATGACCGATTTATTGTTACAACTTCCCTGCGAAATCGTTTCCTCACGTCTGTTAACATCAAAACAGAGCTTAATGAAGTGCGTGGAGTAAACGTGAGTGCACGAACAATAAGAAGAAGGTTAAAGGAAGCGGATATCACCCCTTTTAGACCAGCAAATGGTCCAAAGTTGTCTGTAGCTCACAGACAAGCTCGCTTAAGATTTGCGCGTGATCACCTGAATTGGACAGAAGAGCAATGGACCTCCGTATTGTTCACGGACGAGTGTAGGACATGTTTATATGGTGCAGATGGTCGCAGAAGAGTCTATCGTCGACGTGGGGAGCGATATGCTCAAAGTTGCATTGAGGAGCGTGTTCCTTTTGGAGGCGGTTCGTGTATGGTCTGGGGTGGCATATCGATGAACGGGCGAACAGAACTTGTGTTCATAGACATGGTCCGTCAAAACGGTAATAGAGGGGGTTTGACTGCACATCGCTACATAACAGAGATCTTAGAAGATCACGTGGTGCCTTACATGGGATTCATAGGCGAAAATTTTACTTTAATGCAGGATAATGCCCGGCCGCACGCTGCTGCACAAGTTCGACAATATTGCGAAGAGGTTGGGATACGTACAATGAATTGGCCAGCACGCAGCCCGGATCTTAATCCCATTGAGCATGTTTGGAACAATTTAAAAAGAGCTGTATATGCGAGAAACCCTTTGCCCACGACAGTGGCAGCACTAAGAACAGCACTTTCAGAAGAATGGGACAATATTCCGCAAGATCTTTTAATAACCCTAATAAAATCTATGCGGAACAGATTAGAATCCGTAATAAGGGCACGTGGAGGTAATACACCTTATTAAAACATAAATAAACCCTTGCATAAAGTTTGTGTCTATTGTTAAAACCAATTTTTTAATTAAACCAATTTTCCTTAAATTTCTGTTTTTCTTCAAAAAAAGTCTTAAGGTCCTTTCCAGTACACAAACTTAAACTTAAGGATATGACCCTACACTGTTTTAAAGTTCACGAACCAATCTAGAGGTTTCAATTTAAATCTGTATAGAAAGTTTGACTACTTGGTTAAAATATTTATTTCAAAGTCGTCTATTACTTTGATGCAGTTTATGAGTCCGTCAGTGTATATTGTTAAAATAATTTTATGAAATGAACTTAACCTCAGTTATGTTATTATTTATTGAAACTATATAAAATGATTTGCAAGCTATATATACCACAGGTAAATGGTTCCTTTTTACCTGTATTGTTACTTCAATGCTCCATTTCCGTCATAGAATGATGTTATATAGCCTATAACTAAATGCAAAATAATCCTAATCAGTGGTAGATTATAAGATCAGCATATTCAAACAAACAAATTTTTTTTAGCTTTATGAATGTATTGTTGAAGTTTGACAAAAAATTGTCTACCGGAACCGCGAAACATCACACTGCTAGAGCACTGGGAAGCAACTGAAGTAGAACTGTGGCACTTTTTGATTAGGGTCCGGTCCAGTTGGTGTTGTTTTTAAGCAGTGATCATGCACCTATGTTATATTTGATCAAAGTGTATTGTGTTAAAAAATCTTAAAGGTCATTGGAGCGAAAAAAATTTGATTAAAAAAAGCTTTTGCACACTAGCCAGAATATTAAATTATTGAGTACCTTCTTCTCGGTCGAAAAATCCCAAGTTGTCGAGAAAACTTCGTGATCCATTGGCATCCCAAATATGTACTTTTTTAGCTGCTAGTTCCTTGGAGTCAGTAGAGCCAGATATCATCCACAATAATTCTTCAATAATACCTCTTGTAAATACTCGTTTGGTTGTAAGTAAAGGTAAAATATTATTCTTGAGTGAATATCTTTGCATAGCTCCAAAAATAGACAAAGTACCAACGCCGGTCCTGTCTACTCTTTTATCACCTGCATTAAAAAGTCAATTAATGGAAACAACCACATTGTAATCAAATTTAGGTACTTAGGTCAACTCTAAAAACAGTATAATAGTGCTCCAGATGGATTTAGTCTGAATGATGAATATATATGATGAATATAATTACCTGCACAGGTAATTATATTCGAGCAGAAGCACGTCAATCATAGGTGCATTCTTTATTCCAATGGGAATACAATCTGACAAGATAGGAGATCAGGTGCAGGAGCAATGGCTTAACGTGCTCCCTGACGCTGATGCACGGAAGGGTTTTAGTTAGCGGTCACCCATCGATGGGACTATTATTTACTAATATATAGCCAAGTAAATCCAAAATCTGTACTTGCTAAGGACGGCATACTATTCTACCAAAAAAGAAAAGCAGCTAAGTGTATGTAACTTTTATTCTCGCTGAGCCTAAAGCCAGAAAACTTACCTGAATCAATAATTTGTTGAACCAGTTTCAAATACTGATACTCGTCATGTAAAATATCAACAACATTAGTACCATTAGACATTATTGCTGTTTAAGTATCAAATCAAATAAATTATAAAAACGAATTGTAATTTTTACGATACTTAGCTTATATGAAATGAAAAAGGGCGGCTAAAGTGACATGACATCTGAATGTCTATCAGACACTATAAATGTGTCAACATAATATCGGAAACAGAAACACTGACCTCCAATATATCAAATGAATTATTTACACACAGAAATATGGATAGACAAGGAGGACATTTTCACATTTATAATATTAGTAAGGATGTGAAAGTTTGTAAGAATGGATGGATGGATGTTTGTTACTCTTTCACGTAAAAACTATAGAACGGATGTGGATGAAATTTGGCACAGAGATAGATTATGGTCTGGAATAACTCATAGGCTACTTTTTACAGCGATAACCGACATCCACGCGGGCGAAGCCGCGGGCAACAGCTAGTAGGTTATAATATAATAAAATATTTTGTTACTATATTTTTTGTACTATAATATCTCTCACGTAGATGGGTAGTCAGCCTCCGTTGAAATAAGCCGCCGCCGCGTAGGGACCTAAATTAGGTTATTAATTAACTACGCCTGTACTATAATAACAACTGAACTTTTTAGTACCAACTATTTACAACTGTTATCATCAGACAGCCACCATTTTATATTCACCATTATTAGACATATATTAGCTAGCGTTACATAATAGTCTTGAGTAGCCGGCAAACATTTTGACAAATGCACAGAAAGCATTTTGTTTCTATTTGATGTGCAGGGCGAGGCAATAAAACAATCAAAGGATTCGCGTCATTGGTTGGTAATACTGTCGAACTATGCACCTTGCAGCACAACTGCAAAAAGCTGTATGATCTAAACCAATATACCATATACCTGATGATGATTGGAGTGGCAACCGTTGCCTATGTTATGCTACGCTCCTACATTCCATTAGGACGTGGGTGAGTGTCTCCTCAGCAGCATCTGCTGGCATCAGGCTGTGATGCTGCTGAGGTGACGCTGAGTGGGCTGTCCATTAGGCCTAATAGTTTGTGTCTATTGAGTGGGCAGTGTCCTGTCAAGACGCCCGTTATTATCCTGACGATTTTTCTGTTTTGCGACTTTCATTCCCGGTAGCGGATAGCCTTAAGCTGTATCTCATATCGTCTCTTGAAGGTGTAGGGTGCAGGGAATCCTGTCGCACAGTGCCACTGGTATTGGAAATTTGCTCTCTGTCATTTAAAGAATGTCTGGAAGATTTATTTATAATAAAATTATGTATATACATGCAATTATATAAGGGAAAGACGCAAAGCGAAGCGAGAGCGAGTCAATAGTTAATTATAATACTATTATTCCGTGTTTATGGGGGCTGAGAGTGCATAATATGAAATGAAATATACAAACAGTTACTTAGTACAAAGTCCAATGTTTATTATCAGCTAGATGTTTTGGGTGCCCTTTTCCACACCACCCAAGGGGTAGAGCACTAGGTGCGTTTTTTTTATAGTGGTTTCCCCTATAGGCCTAATCCACTTATAAGAACGATAACTTGCGTATGCATTCTTATACATTTGTCATGTGATTGTGAGTTTGTTGTTAATTACCTAGCCCTACTTATAATAGCAAAAATCCACTCTGCATAGCAACAACCCAACTGCTAAGTAATGTTGTGTTATGTAAAAGGATTAAAATGCAATCAAGACAACATTGCTTATTGCTGAGTTGTGGAAATGCATTTGGTAAAGCTGAACTGAAATAAATCAGTTAGGCTTCGTTCGGTGGACTTACCTTAGATTATACCTGTATACTAAATCCATTAGGCTTTCAGTTTTCGATGGCTTCATTCTCTTCAGCTTCAGGTTACACCATTTCTCAAGTCTTCAGCAGATTCGCCCAGACACTTCTTTTGCAACACCTCCATTTTTCTTCTTTGATCTGGTATAATAATATACAGGTGATGAGAAAATGAAAAAAACCGTACCCATTGCATTATTTTGTATGAGTTCAGTCTACCTACCTGTAAAACAATTATTAAATGATTATTTTGTTTAAGTTGCGCTTGTTTCCAAAGTTCCTCTTCCAACTGCAATCCGCACCGTAGATAGAACGCAAAATGGCCATTCTTATTCGAATCTCCTCGATCGATCGGTTTCGTCCGACTTCCGGCCCCGAAAGGAAGTCAGAATCAGTGTTGCCAGCTCTAGAAATTTCAAGTCACTAGTTTTTCAATTTACTTTACTTACGAGACGCGACGCGGCGTTCACTTCTTAAGATACCCTAAAAAATATTTAATTGAAAGAATTCGAACGATACCTGCGTAAAAGTAAATTAATAAATCAACTGAACAAAAAATATTAAAACGTTAAAAAGTTTTACTGTTTACTTAATGCTGAAGGCAGTGTATAATAGTACACTCTTTACGTAAATGCCAACTCATACGTGCTAGATTTTCAAACAATACTTGACATTAATTTGTATAAAATATGAATATTTTGTATTTTTTTAAGTTAGTATAAAGGTTAATATAAAAAGGATGTTATTAATTTCTTAAAACAGATATTTAGGATCATCAATCATATAAATATTATCAATCAATATGTGTATGTTTTTATAGAAATAAATATATCTATTTTTTTTCATTAAAAGAATATTGCTCAGCAGTATTCTTAGAAATCCAACAAGCTTTTGACAGAGTCTGGCACAAAGGCCTACTGTACAAAATGAAGACACTTTTACCAAACTCATTCTTTATGCTTCTCAAATCCTACCTAGAGGATAGAAATGTAAAGTCAAATATGAAGATGACTACTCAGAGCTTAACGACATCGCTGCTTCCGTGCCTCAGGAATCAGTCCTTGGCCCGGTGTTGTACTCCTTATACACAGCAAATCTTCCTGAAACGGAAGATGTCATAACTGCAACGTACGCAGATGACACAGCATGTCTTGCAAGCGATAAAGACCCATGTATAGCATCATCTAAACTACAATCACAGCTCTACAAAATAGATGTTTGGCTGCAAAAGTGGAGAATAAAACCTAGTATCACCAAATCCATACATGTAACATTTGCACTCAGAAAAGGTGATTGCGCACCAGTTTATATGGAGAACAAAGTTTTGCCGAGCCAAAAAAGTGTCAGATTTTTTTCAGCAAACTACATCAAAGCCAAGAAAAAGGAATGTAACCTACAATTTCAATCACTAAATTGGCTGCTGGGACGACAATCCCCGCTGTCACTTAGCCACAAGCTGTTGGTCTATAAAGCAGTCATAAAGCCAATTTGGACCTACTGAATAGAGCTTTGGGGCTCTGCGAGCAACTCCAATGTGGAATTATTACAAAGGTTCCAAAATATTATATTGAGGATAATTTTAAAGTGCACACTGGTTCGTAAGAAACACAGAGATACATGATTATCTAGAGATATCTACTGTCAGAGGGGAAGTCAGAAAGAATAGCAAGAGATAAAAGAACGATTACAGTACCACACAAATGAACTAGCAAGAGACCTGCTCAACCCATCTGCAAATGAAAATATAAATCGCCTAAAAAGATGGCAGATACTGAACTTAGATGAGAGAATTTAAATTCTTAACATAATAATGGTGTCACTCACTGGAGTGCCACCTACAATAATAGGGGCGTGGAACTCATCTGATTATGGCTGAAGAGCCGATTGCAGATAGCAAAAAGGGAACAAAAAAAACATCATTAACAGGCTAGCATCGTACCTATTACGTATAGAGGTGCTAAAAGCCATACGTACACTCGCGACTCGCGATCGGAAAAACGATCAGTGGGGTTCACTAAGAATGAGTGTCCCCTCAT
Source organism: Trisateles emortualis (assembly GCA_947095525.1). Classification (NCBI taxonomy): domain Eukaryota; kingdom Metazoa; phylum Arthropoda; class Insecta; order Lepidoptera; family Erebidae; genus Trisateles; species Trisateles emortualis. The sequence continues at coordinate 5,658,538 of OX352736.1, read as the reverse complement.
AGAAGCGATTCTATTCTATTCTCTATAATTTTGAGAATTTCTTCCGAAAGGTTTATATGGGTATGGTCGTTCTATGGTTTATATACATGCATGTTATAGTAGAGAAGTCAAGAAAATGAGTATATGCGCCAGCAACGTATTTACTTTTGTCATTAACTCCTTTAACAACTTGGTTATAGTATGTCCTAAAATTTGTATTAAAATAATGATAATGACAATAGCTAGTCTCTATAAGTCCTAAAATTTGTATTAAATGATAATGACAATAGCTAGTCTCAATTAAATTTTTATGTTCGTTATTTTAGGGTTAAAAACCCCGAAAAATATTTAATTAAAATATCCAGTATCTTCTGCACCCTAGCAAGGACATTACATTTCTTGGTCAAAAAATACCAGGTTGTTAAGAAAGCTTTCAGATATTGGCATTCGAAATATGTACTTATTGGGGTTATTTACCTGCTAGTTCCTTGGAGAATCCACAATCATTTAAATCTTCTAAGGCCTATACATTCCAGTTGGAAGATAAGTCTAGTCTTCATCAGCTTCTGTCAATCTTCATCACTGTAGATTCTTTAATTTGTTGGTTTCAGAGCTGTTTGTGGCTACTGCTATAAGTTGTATCTCGTATTGTCTCAGGGTTCCTCTAGTAGTGGAAATTTCCACAGTTCCGCAGTCAGCTTGTTTGTTGCAGTAGTGCAATATCTACCTACCTATCATTGCTTGTACTACTTACGAGTGCTATATTATTATTCCATATGCTCAGAGTTGGAAATAAAACTATTCACTTTCTCGCTGCCTGTATGCTCAGATGTATACTATACCCAAAAATTTGATGTAGTTTTCACTGTCATTTAGAGATACATGCATATTCATTTATTTCCAATTTATGATTGTGTTCATATAAAAATAAAACTATCATATACAATAACGGATTAAGAATACAAATGTCTTCACCCCACTCCATCCTGAGGGTGTCGTAGGAGTTAAACTAAGGGAGTTAGCCAAGCAGACAAACCACTACAACAGGGAAAACTCAAAGCAAAACCCGTCTGGCCACTGTGGTATAGTGGGCTAATATCCTCCAAGTATATGGAGGAGTGGGGCATTTACAGGTTGAGATGATGATGTTATACAATAAATAACTACTATAAAGTATAAATATATATATAACTATAAAACATTATACAATTACGAATTAAAAAAATAAATGAGTCTGCCATACTATTTTGTTAATAACAGGTCTCTTGGGTGATGAAGCTTATTATGAAAGGGATATCAGGAAAGAACCAAACTAAAGGGCAGGTCACTAGTTTATTATTAATATAAAATGGTTTTAGATTTAGTATGGGCACATGTGAAATGTATAAAAACAAGGTATTTTGTTAATTTACAGTAATTACAGTCCAATGGTTATAGATGTTTAGGTGCCCTTTTCCACACCACCCAGGGGGTAGAGCACTAGGTGCGTTTTTTTTAAAGTGGTTTCCCCTATAGGCCTAATCCACTCATAAGGACGATACCTTAAGTTTTTGATGTAATTGACTCGGTTCATAAGTTTGTTACCTAGCCCTACTTATAATAGCAAAAATATTTTTTATCCAATATGGCGTGGAATCCACTGTGCATTGCAACAACCCAACTGCTTAGAAAAGTTGTTATGTAAAATGTAAAAGGATTAAAACGCAAAAATGACAACATTGCATATTGCTGGGTTGTGGAAATGCATTTGGTAATGGGGTAACAAAGCTAAACTGATACAAATCAGTTATGCTTCGTTAGCTGCATAGGCCCTAAATTATACCTTAACACCAATCCGGTTCTGACATCCATCATGCTTTCGGTTTTCGATAGCTTCATTCTCTTCAGCGTCAGGTCATATAAATTTCAAGTTACACCATTCCTCAAGTCTTCAGCAGATTTTTCTAGACACTTCCTGTGCAAAACCTCCATTCGTCCTCTTTGATCTGATAAATAATTTACAGATGACTTTACAAAATTAGAAAACCCGTATCTATTTCATTATTTTGTATGAGCTATTTAGCTCACCCACCTTCAAAAAGTTAATTTAGAAATGATTATTTAGTTTTAGTTTCGCTTGCTTCCAATGTTTCTAGTCCGACTTCAATTTAGAACGAAGTACGAACACAAAATGGCCACCACATGACACGCATTTGTTTGATTCGAATCTCAATATTCTCAATCGCTCGGTTCCGGATGCGGAAGGACATAGGATGCGAAACACAGATTAGTAAGTAGTTAGATTAGTAATAATTGTAGCAAGCAGTACACTGACCTCTAATATATAATAGAACTCGGTGAAGCAGTAGCAACATAGAGTAAAGTAATACTATACGTAGCAAGCTAACAAGGAGGAAATATTCCAGGAGGTATACATACAGTGTTCCGACTTTTGAATCCGCGTAAGTATGCATATGGCTGTCAATACCTAGTTCACAAAATTGCATTACGTATATCATGTGAGTTTGAGTTTAATTTCGGAAAAACTTTGTTTAGTGTATTGTATAACTATAAGAACTATGGCTTATGTAGCTTCAGGCTCCAAGAGTAGAATGGGTGTTTTATAGGAAAATACCCAAAATATATCTTTCCATCGGGAAGTACCGACCTCTGTATTTATGCTTTTTAGTAGATAATGAATATAATAATGTAAGTAGTTTAAAACTGTTTATAATCTGAACGTGAAATAATATGCGAGTTTTATTATTAGCTTGTTTTGTTTACGATAATCGTAAATATTTATAATCTTATTTTAGCACTTGACAGTTTATGTACCCGAGATTTTGTTCATAGTGATGCGATTAAGTTACAAATTTATCGACTAATCTACACGCCAGTATTTTTGTTTAAACTTTAATGAAATTAAATGTGACACACATATGAGTTTCTGAAAACTTTTAGTTGTGTGACTAAATTTAATATTTTCTAACAATATACCTACGTTTCATATACATATATGAATCAAATAAGGAATAAGTACTTAACATTTTGATACTTTAGACGAAGCATATTGTTTGGGATAATTTGCAACATAGATATAATTATAAGAGTGTAAACCCATTTACTGTTCTCTCTCTAATACTTAGGGCTTATTTTTACGTATCTAACTTGGTGTACAATAAAGTTAAAATAAATAAAAGAAACGTTTTTTTTAAAGAGTTTCAAGAATAGTTATTAAAATAAAAGTAACTTAACCTAAACTACTTAGAACAATCTGACTGTATTTAACCTCTTTATAATATAGTTTAGATATATAGTTCAACCATAGTTCAGCAGTGGACATTATCAGGCTGAGATGATGATGATGATAGAGCTCAGAGGTTGAGTACTAAAGTTCAGAGCAACTAAGTGGTCGTGGTGGAATGTTAAATCAAGTAAAGCAATTTTCATTCTAGAAATACATAATAATTTCTGCTTGAATTAATTAGTGCTTCTCAAAAGAGAAATTTTTCCACACATTCAGATGAATGAATAATATAGCCGATACTTTTTTTTTGTTCTTAAATGTAGATGTGGAATAAAGAAAACAAGATACTTCTTCAAATTAAATATAAAAGGCTGAAGTAATATATCTACCTTACTACTTACAAGTTGCATTAAATTCTTTGTGCACCAAACCAAGAGTGTAAAAATAATGTAAATGTCTGTTTTCTCAATACTTTTTTTGATATTGTTTCAAGTATCACTACTATACGATTAAATTTCAATTACAATATCTAGCCCTTGTTGGTGTTGTACAGATTACATAAATATGAAAACAATATGTAGGACATTTAATTTTTATGCGATAGATTTATCGATACGTAAGTTGTCGATATGACAGGAGCGACACTTGTAAGTGTATATATACATAAATACTGATTTTGTTCGAGTTTTTGACTCAGAGACAAAAAATTACATGGTTACAAGTCTGTCTCTTTGCATGGGGTCTCATCAGGAACAAATCAAAATTAGTACGAATAAATACCAATAGATGGAGTTACATATATCGATTTGTTATTTACGTTTATGTAAAATTCAAAACTGGAAGAAATATAGCCTGAAACATATACTTACATATTTTAAGAAATCCTACTAGCATAGGAAAATGAAATAAAGGGCTCATAAAACAAAATTATAATTATATATTTACAAAATTCAATAATGTCGCCGTAGTCCTGGCGGCAGTATTTTGTACAACTAAGAAGTTGAAACTTGCGAGTGACTTGTGAGTAATGGCGCTGTATGCATTTTCAGATTTTTATAAATTGAAATACCTACCTGGTTTTGAAGTTTACTGATGGGTCATAATAGGTATAAAATGTATAAAGTTAGGTTAAAAATAAATAATACTGGTATATATATTTTTTCTCTCAACAAAAAAACTTTAAAAATGTCTTACGTTATCAAAATTATGAACAAAAATGTGACATTTAAGATTTATTATTATAAATATTTTAAAAACTAAACAAATACAAAAAGTGTATCCGATGTTGGGATTCGAACCCGGTTCGGCCGTATACGGGTACCTCCGTACTATTTGTGAATTCGAACTGATACTTAATTATTACAGTTTTATTACATTTTTCCTAATAATTAAAAAAATATTATCTGATATTAAAACCATCTACAAAAAACAAATTTCAAAAATTGGACATGAATCTGGGATTCGAACCCAGTACCATGGGACGGTTGGACGAATACCACAGAATGCTATACTTACTCCTGACTGGCCTGTTGGTCTAGTGGTTAGTGCCTCTTAACTACTAAGTTGGGGGGTCATGGGTTCGATTACCATTCAGGACAAATCTTTGTGTGATGAGCTCTGATCTGATTACCGTACAGGCTGTGCCAAGTTTGGTTTCAGATGGTATGTGAATTGTCAGAAAATATTATTATTCGACTTATCTCGTAGGTACTGAATTGATAGATGCTAGGAAGGTAAAATATACTTATTTGTTAATTTGAACTGACAAAACAAAAAAATGTTTATTATAGTTTCACGAATAATTAAAAAACAACAATTTATTTTATAGGTTTACCTAATAAAAGCCATCAACAAAAAACTTAACACTATACCATAAACTTCTGTAAAGATACGGGAAAAAAATTGTTTAGCCCGGGGCGAAACCGGGGCGGAGCGCTAGTTAAATACGGAAGCAAACATTCAAAATAAGAGTATATTTCGTACGTAAAGTGCGTGACCTTGAGCGAGTAAACGTGGCCCGAGCCCGATACAATAAGCGATACCTACCCTTTATGGTCGGTGTAGATGCCTACTATTTTTTGGGAAAAATATAATTTCTTTGACATAAATAAATTCGGTTATAAAGTGTCACCATCTGTTGATTTTATGTGTATGCAAGTAATCTGTTGGATATAGACATCTAGTGTCGTATAGATAGTAAAAATTTAGCCCCACGGTTAGCCCGAGTTAGCAGGAACCAATTCTTTGTATGGGATGGGGTATCTGTACTAGTATTATATTATCTGTGCTCTTTGTTTCATATGACCTAAAAAAAAAACAATTCCACACCCGTTCTCTCCCTTTCCTTCTTAATTTGAATTAATATTAATAAAAAATATTGCTGACCTTTTTTGTAAGTACATACCTACCTACCTATTGTTTGCCAATCCTACTCATATTATAAACGTGAAAGTTTGTAAGTATGGATGGATGGATGGATGTTTGTTACTCTTTCACGTTAAGACTACTAAACGGATCTGGATGAAATTTGGCACGGAGATAGATTATGGTCTGGAATAACACATAGGTTTTTTTTTACAGCGATAACCGACATCCACGCGGGCGGAGCCGCGGGCAACAGCTAGTATTAATATATATTAGGTAATTCCTGTAAAGACCTCCACGATACAGGCTCCAAGCTTAGTGTGGGGCTTAATGTTTATATCTATTTTTGTATTGTTTTTTAGATTAATTGATGTATACGATGCACTTTGTTTCGTTATTTTATTCCAACTTACGTTATAGTAATATTTTTATTAATTATCGATGCTAATAATAAAATAGATGTTCACATTAGCCGTGCGTTCCGTGAGGACTATTTTCTTTTTTAAATAACACAATTTGCAAGGTACCTAATCATGTCTGATGGGCGTAGATATTTTTTAGCTACAACATGCTAGGCTAGCGTTATGGGAAAAAGTCAATAATATACTTATTTATTATTTTTTTCGTTACGTTATAAACGTATTGAGGGGCTCATAGCCATATTTACAATAGGTACACTCGCGATCGGTAATCGATCAGCGGGTTAAACTATGTACCTATCTAAAACGCGGATACCTACACTATTGATGAGGGACCTCAGATTTTTCTATCATTTTGAGAATTTCTTTCGAAAGCTTTATATGCTGTTTAATACATGCATATTATAATAGTGAAACCGAAGCGAAGTGAGGTCAGCCCCTCTAGATAAATGGCAAAGGCGGCAGTCGAATCGAAACATCAAAAAGCCAATGTATGGGATTTGACGTAAGTTTTCGACATTGTATCGTTAACTTACGTCAAATCCCATTTGCCATTTTGACTTTTCGATTCGCCTACCGTAAATGTCACTTGTCTAGAGGGGCTGGTCGGTAGTATTTATATACTACCGCCCAGCCCTTAGCTTCGCTTCGTTGCTGGCTCTTGGTCCATAAGGATAAGGACCTAGACCTCTAAGGATATCCTTATGGATAAGGACCAAGAACCATTTATCAAATACTTTTGTCACTTGTCACAGCTATATAGTCATAGCTATTGCCCGCGGCTCCGTCCACGTGGATATCGGTTATCGCGATAAAAAGTAGCCTATGTGCTAATCTAGACTATTATGTATCTAGGAACCCTAATATTTTTTAGCAATAAATATAGCCTATGTAACTCAGGGTGAATGTAGCTTTCCAATGGTGAAATAATTTTTGAAATCGGCAGAGTAGTTTTTGAGTTTATTCATTACAAAAATACCTCCACACACACACACACACACAAAACCACAAATCTCTCCGCTTTATAATAATAGTATAGATGAAAATTCACAAATTAACTCCTATAAACCTACATAATAATAAATGGCTTTACTGGCAACCCTCTGCGGCCAGGGCGTTTAACCCTAAAAAACAAAATAAAACTTAATTTGGTTATAGTATCGGTCCTAAAATTTGTAATAAATTATATTGACCGTTGGAATATTCTATTTTACTTAAACCTACAATAAAACTATATACCTATTTAATTCCAATTTAAATTCATAATTTTAAATTTAGATTCTGAATTTTCATGACTTATGAAATGATAAAAGTAAATTCGTTGCTAGCTTTCTCTCTAATTATAATATAATATAATTAAGCTTTTTACCGTCGCGTCGCATATTAGACGCAGGTAGGAACCTATTTAAACAACCGAACTTCTACAATGAAAAAAAAAACGTTGCCAATAGCAACCGATAAACAAAGTGACAGAATATACAGATTGGAAACTTCTAAAAACAATAACATTATCCTAACAGTTATTATTAACCAGTGAAGCTTTAGTAAAGTAAATATTTTTTATATTATAAAGATATATTTATTAAGTATTTACATTATATGCTTTGGTCTATGTACCTAAAAACCCAAAGAGTACTCATGAGCGATTGCTATGGCAATTCTTAGGGGAGGTCTTTCGCCTGTGGTGATCATTATACTATAAAGAGTACTGTAATATTTTATACCTAAACCTTAAACAGTTTGGCAAACGAAGAGTGAAACAGCATCAGGCTAGGTGGAGCTACGAGTTTTGCAAAGTGCCTGGTAGTAGCTGAATGCGGGACGCCAAGGATCGTGTATACTTGCATATGGCCTTTGTACATAAAGCAGTGAACTGCGAGGTTGCTGGTGATGAATATCTTAAACTGGTGTAAAAAAATAGGACGGCAACACGCAAGTGATACCTCTGTTATTGTTAGCGTTCATAGGCTATGGTAACTGCTTAACATCAGATTTGCCCTATGCTTCGTTTCACAAAACGTCTTAAAAATTATGCAGTAGAAATATACTTATAAAAGGAATGTCTTTGAATTGCAGATACCTGTTTTAAATATAATAATGCCTACATTGGAAGCGCCTTGTGTGGATCTGGGCAGTATGCCTCATACTCCCAGTGTCACTGCCTCACCATCACCATCGGAAATATCTAGTGCTAGTTCTCCTGAGCCTAGCAACGGTGGACGACATAGCGTACGGGCTACTCCATTGTTTAGGTGATTGAATTTATCTTTGTTTAAATAGGTAGTATCTTCTAAACGCCAAGACCGATCTTGATGTAATTTTCCTAAAAAATATTTCGTATTTCCAATAAACATACCTGAAAGATATCGTCATCACCTAATCAAATATTAGGTAGGTAGGAAGATACGTTCAGTGCAAGTTTCAACCAAATATTGTACCATGACGTCCTTACATCAAGTTTTTCCTATCTTAATTTGATATTTATAAAATCTGAATTTTGTAACCTAGCTATAAAAAAAAACATGGTAAAGCAACTGAAACACGAACACATTTTGAAGTAAACTTTTGTTTCTAGGGTTTTAGCTATGCCTCCCCCGGACCCACAACAGCCATCTGGTCAGGAGGAACTAGAGCGCCGTCTACCTGGTTACAGACGTATAGTTATACCACGGGAACTGACTTTGATAGAACTTTTGGTAAGTTAGTCTCCCTGCGAAAATGTAAATTTCTCTTTTTTTATACTAGGTACTTTAGGTGGAAAACACATGAACAGCCTGTGTTATGGTAAGCAGTTACCGTAGCCTTTGGACGCTTGCAATACCGACACACATTTTGTAACATCGGAGGTTTGTGTTATCGATTACCCTAGGAAAAGAAAGGATTCCTTAAAATTAGAGATTTATTATATAATAGCAACCCATATTATGTTCCACTGCTGAGCACGGGTCTCCTCTCCTCTATTAAGAGAGAGGGATTAGGCCTTAATTCATAAACGCTGGCCTAATGCGAGTTGGTAAATCAAACATGTCTTTAGAATTTCTTCTAAGACATGTGGGTTTCCTAAGATGTTTTCCTTCGCTGTAAAATGAGTACTGAAGACCTATTCTCAGTACAGGAATACAAATAAACCAACGGTGTGTAATCATTTGTTAGTTGGAGATCCTTCCCCAGATGAGCTTCATATAGTATATACCTATTGTATTGGAAATATATAAGTATGTATGCTATTCGTAATCTACTGATTAAACGTGGGTGTTGCACACATTTTTGCTTATGCTGCTCTAATTATTACGGTATGTAGCGTGAAAAATGTCGCCATTTACTTAAACACGCACGTAGCTCGGTTATCTTGTTTTCGCAAATAATACATAATTACTAAGTGCGTTCTTTGTGTCATGCGAATTTGCTCACTTGTCGATAAGACAGTGTAAATTGGCGTATGAACCCTCGTTTGGCACGCAATGAAGAAAAAGCTCATAATAAATACGGTATGAAAGCATCGTGAGGAAACCGACATGTCTTAGGAGACTTTGTAAAGGCCTACTTGATCCACCACTCGCTGTTCTACATACACTAGCCCAATGATGATGAATGAGGTAGCAATTATTGTATAATGGTAGAAGTATACAATAATTGCTACCTTTGACTATTAATTACTACTTTATGATAATAGCTACCTGCTAATACATATTTACCTTGATCATTCAATTTCATAACAATTCATTAATTTTATTACTAACTAGCTGTTGCCCGTGGCTCCGCCCGCGTGGATGTCGGTTATCGCTGAAAAAGTAGCCTTTGTGTTATTCCAAACCATAATCTATCTCTGTGCCAAATTTCATCCAGATCCGTTCAGTAATTTTTACGTGAAAGAGTAACAAACATCCCTCCATCCATCCATCCATTCTTACAAACTTTCACATTTATAATATTAGTAAGGAGTAAGGATATTATGTTTAGGTTAATTCAATAAATTATTTTATAATCTTAAATTAAATTAAATTTTGTAATAATTATATTACTTATTGTACATGGTCGTCACTGTTAGCAATAAGATATCTGTGTTATAAATAAATAAATGAGGGACATTGGGCTAGTGTATGTAGAACAGCGAGTGTGCCTAAGCCCTCTCTTGCTCTCAGCAGTGAGACAAAATATATGGGTTGCTATTTTTATTATAAACGGCGTCCGGCGACTCCACATTGATGGTGATTAATTATCAATAGCAAAATTCAATACCATTTCACCAGACTCGGGATCGAATCCAGACAGCACGTCGCAGCTGTCGTAATAATTAAGTTTTATGGTACAAAATACTTAAGTCTGTTAAGAAAACGGACGATAACATTTTAATTACTGGGATTGGCTCTACTTGGCGTAAAAATCTTGTGAAATAATGACTATGAAAGGGATCTCTGATATGTACGCTTTGTAAACACGTCGAGGACGACTTGGCAGCGATTAGTCAATAGATCACGTTATTCTAGACTTATACATACATACTAGCTGACCCAGCAAACGTTGTTTTGCTACTAAAATAGTAATATCGCTATTAAAAAATAGGGGTTGATCGTAGAGGGGTGAAAATTAAGGGCTGTATGTATTTTAACAAAAAATTTTGTCTAAAAAATTAACCCTTAACATTTAGGGGGATGAAAAATAGATGTTGTCCGATTCTCAGACCTACCCAATATGCACACAAAATTTCACGCAAATCGGTTGAGCCGTTTCAGAGGAGTTCAAAGTTGAACACTATTTGTTGACTAGGTGTCCTATGCTCGATTTATTATTTAGTCGAAGCATAATATTGTAAGTTATGGTGCATCATCATTATTAGCCAATCGCAGTCATCTCCTGGATGCATGTGTTCTATATGAAGCAAGTCAAGAATAGTCCGATGTTAGAATTATGGTGATGTTTACAACCTCGTGTCTTCTAAAACAGGTAACATTATTACAGTGCCTGATCTCGTGTAAGTACCTCGCGGATGTGTAGGTTCAGCCGTGATCGCAATTCCGTCGGGACCCAGGGCATTAGACTTTATGAGCACACAGGTATTTGGGACCCCTTTAGAAAGCCAAAAGACTGGTGTCCGGCATGTCGGGGCCCCATTAGAAGCAGTGGCAGTAATATGGTTAAGGCAAAACTACTCATCATCAGCAATAGGCTGAGCAGAGTCCAAATTCCAGCAGATGTGACATATGTACAGTGGGTACAAAAAAAAAAGGAAAGAAAAATATGTAATCTATTATTTTTAATTTTTTTGTTTGTTTAGTTTTAAGTAAGTATTAAAAATCTATTTTTTTTTGTATTTCCCAGTGTATGTTTTGTTTTCTCTGTCATTAAATGCATTTTTGTTTCTTTTCTTTCTTTCTTTTCTTTCATCAGGGCCCTGAATGAAGATTTTAAATAATCATTTAAGTATAGGTAATTTATTTTATTTTCACGGTAGAAAAATAGCAGCGGTGTGACGACAGACGAAGAAGTGCTACGTATTCGTGAAGCTACACTCCGCGTGGTGGCTGAGCGGGTCGGCTTGAGAAGACTCAATATTCTAGTGCCAATACTTCGTAAATTGACTCTCGACGGCAGCGCTCTCACATCATTGCGTGATCTCGGGATAGGTTTAGTCCATCTTAGGGTAAGTACCCATAACGTTGGTATTTTTACATAAATAAGGTATTTGGCATGTAAGTCCATTGTGTGAGTTTAATTTATACATCATTCTGATACAGGTGTTGAGCATTAATAAATGCAACTTATCTTCATTGGATGGAGTGTGGGGATTGTCAGCATTGAAGGAACTATTTGCCGCTGGAAACCGTCTTAAAGACCTGCAGCCATTATCAGCGCTACAGAAACTCCACACACTTGATTTGGCTCAGTAAGCATAGTTATTTTGTTATTACCATGACGGAAGATGAAAGATATTATGTAGATAACCGATGCAGAAACCGCTACTTTCCAATGGGACCATACCTATAGAAAAAAATAACGTACGTTTCGCCCGTAAAATAGAAAACGAATTGAAATCGAAAAGTTTTCTTCCTAAACTTACCTTTTATATGGTTTCCGTAAAATGATAAACATAGTAGATAGCTAGTGCTATTGATTCTTGATAATAAGTATAACAGCGCTGAAACTTTATTTAAATTTAATATATCACCAAGTTCATTAATATTACAAAGATCTAACAGATATTTATGAGGACTATCGAACCCACCTTTCTGGTTTGGATGGCAAACAAGCATACAGCCAGCCTGATGTTAAGTAACCTATAGCCTATTGACCCTTACAATACCAGAGGTATCACTTGCGTGTTACTGACCCATTTTTCTTTACACCAGGGCTTTAAGATGGAGTATCTCTATCCCTGGGATAGGAAAACGTTTCTTTCAAAACGCATTTACATAATGAGCGCTGGAGTATTCACACACAGAAACACAACTACACTGCTGTGTGTAGTTATTTGGCTGTGGTCTTCTGTAAGGTGGAGGACTTGTTTTGGGAGAACAGCGTTTTGATGGGTGTATGTTATAATTTATCCCTTCTTTTATATACTAAAGCGGTCTTTTGTGTTTCTAGCAATCCTATATCGGAATCTAGCCGTGTTTGGACATTAGGCGTATGTAGTGCATTGAGAAGATTGTCATTAGATGGTACCCCTGCGTCAGATATGCCTGACTACCGGTCCCGAATAGCCGCTGCTTTGCCCATGCTTGTATATTTGGATAGTAGACCGCTGCATTTGGATATCGAATGTAAGTTTTTCTGTTATTTTTTAAACTTGTATTTATTGTTTGTCGTTCTTTTCACTGTCATATGATTGTTTTTGATGATTGATGAAATATAAAAAATATAAAAACCATTTATTGACAAAAATATTACAAAAATACACGTTGTATCCATTAGCCCCGCACTAGACAAGCCTGTTTTATGGGGTACCTGTTACGTTTACAATAAGTGAGATAACAGTTAATATGGTACGACTGCCTCAAAAGTGCTACGTTGTGGCTTCGGTTCGATCATCGGATCTGTTTTAGTGGTATTGGATTATTGTGTCGAGAATTTTACACTAATTATATTGTCCGCGAGAGTTTGTGTCCGCTAATTGTAATGGTGATGAAAAATGGTTGGGAATAAACCTCTGCCGTCACCTTGGAGAAATCACTTACGTTACTTAAATGGCATATCTATATACTTTGGGTCGCCATAAGGATGTCAAAGTAATCGAGTGTGTTCTATTCTTCTATTCTTTATGCTATTTTGCGGCATAAAACGCTAAGCAAAATAAAATATGAGCAAATAATAGGAATTGAAATACAATGAAGCAAATAATAGAAACCTATTTATTATAGCGTGATGTTATATAGCCTATAGCCTTCCTGGATAAATGCACTATACAAAAAAAAAAAATTCTAATCGAACCAGAACTTTCTGAGATTAGCGCGTTCAACCAAACAAACAAACTCTTTAGCTTTATATTATAAGTAGGTATAGATAGAGAACTTGGTTTGCGACTCTTTATGTACAATCTATCGAGTACATAACTATTTTCTTTGAAACGAAAGCCTTCTGCGCAGGAGAAACGCAGGTGTACCTACTGCACTTTTTATTCCCTCACTCTCACAGTCTATAATGGGACGGCAATCCGACACGTTCAGAGAGAGATCACAATTGGTATCAAATATCAAAATAGAATTTAAGTAAGTAGGTAGGTACATACGACAAAATAAAAGCCAAACTATCAAAATTTTCATACGCCTTACGAGAAATTAAAAAAACTACAGACCAAAAAACAGCAATAGTCACATACTTTGCGTATGCATACGCATAGCTTAAGACTAAGTATGGTGTCATCTTATGGGGCAACAGTACTGACGCACCTACATTATTTATCCTTCAGAAAAAACTTGTAAGAATTATATCAAATCTTGACCAGGAAGATAGCTGTAAACCCCAATTCCAAAAACTACAACTTCTTACGTTACCTTGTATTTTCATTTTTGAATTGTGCAAATTCGTACGTGAACATCCAGATTTTTACAACAAAAGAGAAGATTATTCAGACAAGGATCACACTACGGCACAAAAATAGGCTTAATCTACCAACTTCTCGACTTGAAATGCATTCCTCTAGTACTCTTGTCATGTCAATAAAAATATATAATAAGTTACCAGAAAATATAAAAAATGAAAACAAATTAAATAGTTTTAAAAATAAACTAAAACAACTATTAATAAGTAAAACATATTATAGTATAAATGAGTATTTTAATGATAAATTAATATAATAATACAATTACAATAATTAGAATAATGATAATGATTGATGTATGTAATAATAGTAATAATAATTCTGCTCCCAAACGTGCAATATAAATAATACTTTATCTATATACATACACATTTAATTTATTTCATTTTATATATATTATTAATATAATTAAACACATACATTTTCTAACAATAGACATACAATCTTGCATAGGAAAATAAAATATAATTTAATTTAGCAATAACATATTATACGCTCTTCCACCTCTCTCCTAAACTATGCTGTGCCCGAAAGGGTCCACAATTGAAACTGAACCATTGTATTATGTTAAGGCCGTTTATAAACATTGTGGAACGCAATAAAGTATTGAGTATTGAGAATAACCATCATCAACACACCTGGCCATATAGCTAAGGATCTTATCGGACTAAATTAATCATCATAATTCCGATACTGACGCTAATACTACCACGATACAGCACAACATAATAATCTTGTTTTGTTTTAGATGATTCTGATGGAGTATTTGGAGAAGCATCCTCTTCCGAAAGCGACGCTGAGGATGACACGAAATTGTTGCCTGATGATAAACAGGAACCAACAGATGCTGAGCCGGGCCCTTCAACGTCAGGTCTTAATGTGGTAATTAAATCTTGCAATATCTATAATTATTTAATAAACCTATTTTTTCTGCAATAAATATGATGGTGGCACAGATGATTGCTATATGAATTGAGGTCTTTTAAAGATTGAATTTCTCCATTTGGAAGTTTTAATGGCATCCCATAAAACTCCTATTAGAACATTCATTTTATATGATTTTTTGCTCAATACCTACATATTTCTGTAAGGGCTCCAAGTTTCGTTATAGCAGCAAAAATCTGGATTTCAGAATTTTTCAACTAGTTTAAAATTCCATGTTCCTTCTGAATAAATTCGAATGCAAAGTCCAAGAGAGTCGCTTTCCCCTAGTACCTATCTTAAATGTAGTTAAGTACTTGAACAGTTTCAAAGCTGTTAATTCTAGCTTTCTATAACCAGTATATTGGTATGTGGGCGGGCTAAGGGAAGTAAGTAATCTGAGCATATAGTGCAAGTCGTTTTATATTTATACCTGCAGGAAAAGTTACTTGCTCTGATCTGTCTCTTTTCATTTCATTTGCAAGCTACGACTCTCGTATTCATCTCATTTTTACTGATGGAAATGTGTCCTAAGAATCTAATGGCGGATGTAGAAAAGTAAACGGATCTTTGAAAACTTCTCGCGGCACTCGTAGAAATTGCGTCGTACATCTTTTGGAACATGTCGATAAACATTTCGAGTCGACAAATAAATAAATATTGCACAAGCAATGATTTTGTTGAAGTGTTATATCTCCGCTCCGTATGCTCTCCTCAAACACTTGTCAGTTGTCTTGTTGACTCAATCTTGTATAATTATTTGTTACCTGCACGGTTGGTTTAGTGACTGAAGTGGTTACCTCGCCATTTACCACTTCGCAGCGTGTTGTTCGAAAAAATTGTGTGATTCATAAATGGTTGTCCCGAAGTTGGATGTACTTTGTGTTACCCTTACTTACTTACGGCCTTACGGCCCATGACTCATTTTCAATCGCCGTGAGCAGTTCAATCTTCTCTTATCTTACGGCCTGAATCACGACTAAATGTGATCAATATACCAGTAGTCCTGAAGTAGTTTGTTAAAGACATCTTTATTACTAAAAGTATAATTATTCATTTGTTGCTTTAAGGATACTTTACATAAAGCTTCAGAAGAAACAGACAGTATCGGGACTAAAAAACCTACAATTAAATCAAGTAAAGAATTCCTACGTAGTCGACGGCCCGCCACTACAGAGAATGGCGGCATCAGACCTACGCGACCAGATTTACCGGCTCGACCGCGAACAGCCGCTGACAGACCCGTTTTAGACGAGCCTACTAGACTGCAGATACTCAACACTCTCATGGGTAAGGTCAAGTTTGTTGAACCTGTTTTGTTAGTACTTACACGTGAAGCGGTAATGAAAGTAGGGCTTAAGGTTGGGCTTTTGTGAACATGTTTTCTATTGTTGCGTAAGTATGTTCTTTTCTTTGTTTTAGTGCGTTTAATATTGTTAATTAGCCATTACTTGTTAAGTATTATTATATTCGCATATCAAGTATTTGTTTTCTTTAATTCCATCAATTTATTTAGTTACTTCTGATTAATTAATAATTATAAGAGAGGAAGGGCACCATACTAGGACCTCCACCTTACAGAAGACCACAGCCAAATAAACTACACACAGCGGTGTAGTTGTGTTCCTGTGTGAGGTCTCCAGCGCATCCCAGGGATACTCCCATCTTAAATACCCTGGTGTAAAAAAAGTGGGTTGGCAACATGCAAATGATTGGTACCTCTATTAATACTCAATAAGTATTAAAAAAAAATTATTCGTTTCTATTGCTGTCCCCGGTACTGGCACGTGCCTTGCCTGATGGATGTACCTTACCTATTGCTGTTAGTCCTGGCTAACAGAAGTTGTAAAGGGCACTGTTGGTGGTATTTTAATATAGATCCTGTCCGGCTTTGTTATCTAATCTATAATTTAAGACTATAAAATAATAGCTTTAAAGACTGCACGTATGGCGTAGTGGTGATAGGTTCTTCTTCAAAACTGCTGAGTGTTGTAGGTTCGATTCCTACCCTAGACAAAACTTCGTACGATCCATAAATGTTTGTACCGAATTGAGTGTACTTACAAAAATGGACTTGTTAACGAAATAAACATTTTGAATTTGAGTGTAATTTGTCTCCGTCCATCTGCTTTACCGTCTAGATTCTTGACAAGTACATCAGACCCTCTAGACAAGTGGCTTAAGCGGTAGTCGAATCGAAAAGTCAAAGAAAATAATGTATGGAATTTGACGTAAGTTTTCGACACTATATCGTAAAATTACGTCAAATCCCATACATTTGCTTTTTTGACTTTTCAGTTCGACTTCCGTTTATGCCACTTGTCTAGAGGGGCTGTTGTACTTGGTCTATTATCGTAATATAATTTGTGTAGATGACGAGTGGATGTGCAGTGGCAGCAAGCTGACATCATTAGACGCCGTGTGTGGTAACCTGGCGAGGGCTTTACGTCGCACAACTTCAGCATACCATCGGCATTATAAAGGTATGTTTAAAAATCTTTCTTTCTTATAGATGCGCATCTCTAAGAATTAAATAAATTGCAAAAGTAATTACACGGGTGTAGGTCTCCAAAAAATCCTACCATTCCAAACAAAAGTTGCTCTTGCTTGGCCACTCCTTTCTACTACCATTATTAGACTATGCAGATGTTTGTTTCCTCGATGCTATGCTCCGCGACTGCAGAACTTTTTGGCCTACGAAAGTATGACCATGTTTCCGAATTTCGTGAAAAACTGAAGTGGTTACCCATTCGGCAGCGTTGAGATACTCACATTCTATCTTTACTTTTGAAACGTATCAAAATATATTTTACCCAAATGTTTTATCTGCCAGGTAGTTAACTTGTTGGATTAGTAAATATTCAATACTTTACTTTGATATTGTGCAACAGGCCCTAACTCTTACGATTTTCAAATTAAGATCATAAGTAAATAGCGATAGAATGACCAATGGTCTGAATCCGATTCGTTCTCGGATAAAATAGTCAATAAATCAATCAATGAGTTACTGCCTACACTCACGAACAACTAGAGAGTTTCAATCAATCGTATTGAAATTTAATGATCTAAAAATACTAATCAAAGCAAAATATTTGTCATTATCGTTTCGTAGGTAGAATTTCGAATTTTGAAGCATTTTTTCTAAATATGCTGAAAAATAAACTTTGTTAGGTATTGCTTGATATAAACTTTCTTTGAGGTAAAGGCAGTGTAGAAATTAAGGCTGTTTAGCTTTCAACAGTAGGGTATGGTTATGAGAGATCGTTGGTATATGGTACGTCGTGATCTTATTGCAGTCTTAGTACACTTAGGACCACTGAGGCACTACAACTTCTTTCCGCTACTTGTTAGGTACTCAACCATAAAAGAAACTGGGTTACGGTCGTTTATAATTACTTAAGTAAATTGAAATTTTAAAGGTTCCTTAGAACAAAACCTAACCTACGAAATGATTCTTTGGCCACAGATGTTATGTGGTCATGGAAAGTAAGTTTGTGGTCAAACGTCACGCCCAGATCTTTCACTCCTATAGATCTAGAAATTACAGTGTCACCCAGATTATAATTGAAATAAATTGGATGCCGGTTCCTCCAAAAAGTAATTATTTGGCACGTGATATTAAATTCCATTTTATTATTTTCACTCCATTTATATATCGTGTCAATGTCTTTCTGTATTGCGATACAATCAGCTTCATGATGTATATCACTATCCGCCGAACTGCACAGCAGTTTGCTGACAGAAAGAGCACTCCCTCTTTATCACAATACATCTTAATAAGTATTACTTAAACTTATACTTTAATTTTAACATATTGAGTTATGCTACAGGTAAACAAATTTTGCTACATAAGGTATACTTAAGGGATACTTGGTATTTTGGATAGATTTATGTTAACATAAATAATCCAAATACGAAGTAATTTTCTTTGCATTTCCGTTTAAATATAAATTTAGAAAAGCAGTTATAGGTATTCTGACACGACCGGAGTGGGATCAGGCGTAAGAAAGGCAAGAAAGAAATACTTATCAGCAAGCATAGAGGGCATTTTTTCCGAAAGCTTGTTTGTTTTTTTTTTTTTTTTTTTTATTTATACTACCGAGGTGGTAAACAAGCATACGGCCCGCCTGATGGTAAGCAGTTACCGTAGCCTATGGACGTTTGCAACTTGATATTTCTTATTTTTGTGTTTGTTATTGTCAGAACAAGGTTTGTATAGTATAGAAGAAAATTAGAATAAAGTATTCAGGTAAAAAAATATGGCGATACGAACTAACTACGCCGGATCAGATAGTGAAAAAAATGTATCTATAATTTTTGTTCATCTATGAGCTGCCATATAGATATCAAATATTATAACAACTGTCAAGTAACCAATTGTAATAAACATTGTTTGTAATCGGTGGTACCACAGATGGTACAGTGAAGTTTTAATTACACAAATAAAAAATAAAATAAAATAAATGATTTAGTTACTAACGATGTATGTAATAGTAGAGGTAGAAGATTATTAGTCATTTCGAAATTTAGTTGATGACTGTCAAATTTACATCAACTTTCTTTATGATGATGAACCATAAAAAATACTATTATCTCGTCATGATGTACATATTTACATACATCACACACACGCATCGTCATGATATACATATTTACATACATCATACACATTTTTATTGACTATTTTCTTTTATAACTTTGTGGTAAAGAAGCATAGGTCCGGCCCCTGGCGCTGCGTTGATGGTAGGTAGTTGGTTATGAAGACTATGAAGACTTGCAACAGTATCACTTGCGTGTTGTCGACCCAACAATTTAAACACAAGGTTTTCCCTAGTCTAGCAAAACATTTATCTAAAGCGTGTTCCTAAAAGAGCACTAAAGAGCTGTACTACGGTAGGTCTTTCCCCAGTCAGGTTTGCTCGCTTGTATGGTGCCCCACCTCTATTAAAAATGAACTGTGTGCTAACTTTTCTTTTCATTTCTTCAATATTACTATTAAATTATACATAAGAAAATAGATTAGTAGTTACTTAATTCTATAATCTATGTCAAGGTCAGTTGCGCAGGTTAACACAGTTTCGATTCACCTACAAAAACTTGACCTCAATTAAAGTCAAAAAAACGTACTGACTGATCACAAATATGTATGTCGATACGCGCTTTCAAATTGGCCGGAAATGGACAAGTGAATAAAGAATAGTGTAAGGAAGAATAATCTTTCTCTAAATTAGGTGTGGCGCATGGCGCGGCGTCGCAGTGAATTAATTGGGACTAAAATTAAATGGTGACAACCTACATTAGAAACGAACTATCATAGTAATTAATGGTGTCTTAGAGGGGGTTTTCCTATCACAGCATGGCGCAGTCCCAGTAACCACACTATACTAATGGTTAGAAATAGTGTACCTAACATAAGTATGTTAAACAGTATTTCTAATCTCACTGGATTATCGCTGAGACCTAGGCTTTGTGCCCTTACACCATATTGTAGCATTTTTTATGCAGTACCTACGTATTTTGCTCTAAGCAAAATCACCCTACTAAACAGCAAATGAAAAATGTAGAGGAAGCGAAAAAAGTATGTCTGAATCGAAGCAATTAGCGTACTATAGTATCTGCCTACCCCAATGAAAGACAGGCGTGATGTTATGAATGTGTGTAAGTACCTAAATTTAGTAACATATCAAACAACGCCTTGACCTGACTTGACACTTTTTATTTGTCAATGCGCGAAAGCTGCGATATTGTGCGTGTTGTTTGCTAATAGTGGAGATGCGGTGTATGAGATAATCAGCCTTGTCCCTAAGTACTTATGGCATGACATGTATTTTCTCTTAGCGCATTGCCTACTATTAAGTACAGTTATTCCAAATACCTATACAACTGCTAGTTGTATAGGTATTTGGAATAACTGTGCTAATATTTAGAAAGTAAGATAGGTTCGTTGTGTTGTGGGTCTTAGTTATTAGAGCGTAGGGAGATATGTGAATACCTACTCTAGCGTTAGCGCCTGTTATTTGCAATAACTTCTTATTTGCTGTTTTGACTTAAATCAACGTTTTTTGAGGAATAGTCAAATCAAAACCCTGAACAACAACAACATTAAAGTAGGTAGGTTTATGTAGATACCTGGTCAAGGTGCACTTTTAAGTCATTCGAAATTCATCAAAAATATGTATTTATGTAAGTAGGTGACCACATGACGTATGCAGGTCAAAAAACGTGACGGATGGATAAATTATTTATCCAGCGAATCCAGCAGACTTTATACTTAACATAGACAGGGTATGTATCATAAAGAGACCCTTTAGCTGATCCTTAATTTAGGCCAAACATTCGGTAGGTACCCTAAAACCAAGTGTGACTACGGTGCCGAACAATTCGTATCTAATATAATTATTATCTAATGAAAATTTTATTTTACGTAATAGATGCTGTTAAGGAACAGATAGAGGAAGTTATGGAGGATGATACAAGAGCGGTGGCGGCAGAAATACCTCGAGTCCCGAATCGTGAAGATTGGATTAAGTTTAAGGAAGATACCGGGTAAAGACTTACACCTTCGTCCTAATTAATTTCAGGATTTTGAGTTATCATCTTGCGGAGTCTGCTGAGCATAAGGTTGACGATGATTATGGTCTTTGGCACATTGAGTTGTACATATACTTCGCAAATGTACATATATTCTGAATAACTAGAGCAAAAAATAATATTTTTTAACCCAACGTCAAATTTACTTGCGTGTGTAAGACTAGCTCAATATTCTGTTATGTAAAAAATTTAAGTAGGTACCGTGTTTATTTGGATTTGAATATTTTTTGAACTAAACCGTTTAAGTACTTTAGAATAAATTTTATTTATGATGTTTGTATCTGAAATATCTTGTTGCAATTCCTTGCGCTAAGTATATTAAACACTGTAGTATTCTTGTACCTAGATAAGAAAAGTACTTAACTCGTGATTGTCTTGCAAGATAAAAACTAGACAGAAACCAGTCCTATGCGACATGCATCGTGACTCAATGCCTGCATCTTTACTTGCAGTTTATTGACCTCGCAATTTCTCGAGAAGATTTAAGTGCGTTACTACACGATATTTCTTTTACAAAGTTTTACGAAAAGGAATATTAATATTTTTTCTCATTTGACAGGATTGACATCAAAATAGATATAAACGATAGACCGGAAAGTCTTGATCCATCCAAAATCCTTGATCGCCTGGAACAAATTGAGAAAGAGACTCAAGCAAGATACAAAGATGAACTTTTGGGAGGAGCTAATAGCTTTGGAGAGGCTCGTG
Organism: Trisateles emortualis; assembly: GCA_947095525.1. Taxonomy (NCBI): domain Eukaryota; kingdom Metazoa; phylum Arthropoda; class Insecta; order Lepidoptera; family Erebidae; genus Trisateles; species Trisateles emortualis. Next base: position 5,636,292 of record OX352736.1, on the reverse strand, counting down.
CTAATTTCCCGGACATGCCAAACACATCTACTGTTAGTGATTTTGAGCTCTGGGGTCAGTCTAGTTATACCGAATCACTACCGCTCACACCAAATTCTGATATTAGTACATTTTATGAAGAAATCAGTCAAATACATTCTGTGAGGAGAGAAAGTTTTAGGTTTGCAGATAACAACGAATCTTCAGCCGAGTAAAAATAACTTTCACTTATTTGATATTACTATACCTACATAATGATGAAGTAATTTTTTTTATATATTAAGAAAATCAAAGTAAATATATATTGATTTTCTGAATGGAATTTTGCGGATTTTGAGTTGTGGAGATTAGGAAGATCAACTACATAATATTTAATGTTGTGTGCCTAGATTGTACACATTGTAAATGTATAATAAGTAATTATATTTAAAAGCGGATTTTCCACTGCATCAGGGTGGGTAATAGGGGAAAAATAATATTGGGCGAAACGGGTCTTCTAATTTTATTTTTGTAATTAAAAAGAGTTTTGGAAATATTTCTACAATATTATTAGCAGAACTGTTGGATATCCTATCTGTTTTGTATTTCTTGCTAGCTTAGGCAGCTCTGTTTGATTCTTTGTTGGTGGAAGCATTCATATTATGTTTCATTTGCAAGTTCAACGGAATCAGTGAAAAGCGAGGACCCCGCTTCGCTCGCAGTGGAAAGCGGATTGTATACAACTATCCGTGGATATTCGATTACGTGCGAGTTATATGATTATTTATTAATAATGTATATTACGCGGTTATAATGCTTTCTATTCATAGCGTTTTATAATGCACTATTGCAAGTGGTGGTTACTAGCTCATTGTAGATGAGAACAAAGACAATCATATTAAGGCCTTCAATAGACATTCAATTTAAAATAGAAATCTGAAAAATATCTTTTGCGCTCGAGAAAGATGATGATAAACTTTAAAACAGCTTAATCGTTTTTAATTATACATACCTAATTTCATCCTGATTACATAAGCTTTTAAACAAAACAACCCATAAGCCTGAGACACGGTCACACGGCCAGTCATAGGCGTCAAATATATACAGCAGAACCCTCGTTTTCGACGACGGGGATTCAAATAAGCAACGCCTGTGATTGTTGCAGTGTATATGTTTGCAATAACTTGTAAAAACATATCTTTAATCCTATTTTCAAATCATAAATATACGTTGTATATATAAAATAAATCTCTTTGTTATCTACCAATGCAATGTTGCCCCTAAGTAGGTACGTCTTTTTGAAAGAAGAGCTATGTTTCAGGAAATATTAAGGTAAATGGTCCCTGTATAGACACTTTATATTCTTGAAATTAGATTATCATTACTACATTACATTACTACTCGACTAAGTCAACTAGACGATCGAAGGCGAGTATATAAGCATTTTACTATCTTGGTGGAATAGTAATTGATATCCTCGGTGACCGCTACAATAGCCGATGTGACGACTCAGTAGATATATTGAGAGATTTCTGGTCTAACAATTTTATTACGAATTAAAACTCCCAAAAGTTTGCAAATAAACATGCTGGGAGAATATTCGTCACCATATTGTGACAAATAATGAGATAAATATGTACTGTCAATGGGGGTGAATACAAGAACTAGAGGGTGAATAGGAACAAAATGATATTTTTAAATAATAATTTGTTTTACAAGAATAAAATAACAGATTACTTATACATAATAATTAACACTAAGTATACCAAACATCTTGTCACTTACTGATGATTATGTGAAGGAAAATTTATCATTTTGTGCCTATATACTGCATTTGCCGGCATTTAGTTACCTATGATTAAATTTAATGTCAAGTTTTCGGTATCCGGTTATTCATACCTAGTCATAACGATAAAATAATCTAATATACTCGTAATAGTTAAATCTTATCTGATCTACATGATTATGTTGTCTAGAAGCAATGTTAAAATGTTAAGTAGGTACTTAGTTCTTGGATTGATTTTATTTTGTTTGAACATAGATAAGAATGTTGGGGATATCCTTAAGATAGGCAGGCAGGCCTATGTCAGCATTAGACGTGTTTTAGCAAAGATATTGTTAATGATGATGATGATGAAGAATGAAATGTATATTTTTTTATTTGATCTGCTATTGTTAATTATGAGGAAGATAAAAGTATTTATAATTTAGAAAATATATTTTCGGGTGTTGGGCATTTACGACGAGATACGTAGATTATTTTCGTTGCGGCGTTGAATCTAAATATTGTCAGTAGGTACGTTTAATTTAAGATGTTATGCCTAATGCCTAACACCCGCGACCACCTGGAAACACGCGTTCAATCATATTTTTATCGAGATTATTCTGTTAAACTTCGTTATTATATAGCAATTTTTATTGATTATATTAAATTTTAAATATGTTATTATATTGTTTAATTTTACCTCTTTTTATAATTTATCCAGTTTTTAATTATAGAGTTATGTAATAAAATATGTAAACAAAATGTAGAAAGCAACTGGTTGGGTGCACAGTCTAAATAAACAGATAAAAATATATCTAAGTACTTACTTAGATATTTTTTAGGTTCTTTTTAGGTTAATATTAAAATAAATACCTGCAATAGGCAGGTAGGTATTTATTTTAATATTGACTTGACTCTGTTGAGCTGAAGAGGTTGTCTGCGATCTTATCATCTTCTGTATAGGTATACTTAGTATTGAATGTAAATATTACACTCCTAGAACGACTCTGTAAAGCGAAATCACTGATGAAAATTCTGATTGCCTACTATGTAGACTCATAGCATCGATAAAATATATAAAATAAATACTTATTTTAGGTAACACTGATCGACAGCGTAACCGTAATTTATATAGGACTAGCTTACTGTTATGTATTAAGATTAGACTAGACCAGTCCGCACGAGAAAACTGCGCGTCGCGTCTTTATAGAGTGAAAAACCAGAGCCACTCTCGACACATTTCTCGCTCGTCACTAGTCGTCAGTTATCTTCACAACCTTGCCACGGGCGGACGTGTTAACGAGAGTTTTGTAAAGTCTTTAAAAATGTCTCTGTGTTCGTATCTTCAGCGTGTTTTAGTGTATAACTTATTGACTTTGTACTACAGCATGCTGACATTGTTAATGTTTGCTGTAGCTTATTTTAAAAATGCGTTTGCAAGTCCATGGACTCTGAAATTGAAGTTGGAGCCACCTATAAGATTGACGGATCCTAAATACGGTGTACATAAATCTATTAAAGTTAATGTAAGTACAATTCAACTTAATATAAATTATAATTATGGAATCTATTATTTAAGAACTGTTTAAAAAATAAATTGTATGGCCAACAGACATAATAAATCTTTAAATGGTAGGTATGACTGCAAATGAATAGCGATGAAACGACCTCAGATACCGTCTCTTTAACGTCTTTATAGCGATTCATTTTCGATTTTAGTTTAAATTTCTTAAGAAGTTAATTTTAATAACCCAATTTTATTTTTTACATAGTTGTAAGGTTATCTTTGATTGAAAATCGAAATAAGATCGTTATGTAGGTACCTATACTATTAGTTTCTTAGTGGATGTAGAGGTGCAGGACTTCTGGCAGTCTAATTTATTGTATTAGATCCAAAATCTACCGGGACAAAGTAGCAGGATAGTTCTTTTTTAAGGCCTTCTGGATTAAATAATAAATTAATATGGTTATCTCGGTAGTTATGCTGCAGCGCTGATTTACTGATTGAGATATGGTTTTCACATAGCATGGGTACTGTGACGTTGTAAGATGAAAGAAAATGATTAAATCAATCTCTAACTAATTGGCTAATTGAATGATCAAGAGCCTAAGAGTATTTAATTGCTATATTGTGTTTCACACAGCATGGGTACTGTGACGTTGAAACATGAAAGAAAATGATTAAATCAATCTCTAACTAATTGGCTAATTGAATGATCAAGAGCCTAAGAGTATTTAATTGCTATATTGTGTTTCACACAGCATGGGTACTGTGACGTTGAATCATGAAAGAAAATGATTAAATCAATCTCTAACTAATTGGCTAATTGAATGATCAAGAGCCTAAGAGTATTTAATTGCTATATTGTGTTTCACACAGCATGGGTACTGTGACGTTGAAACATGAAAGAAAATGATTAAATCAATCTCTAACTAATTGGCTAATTGAATGATCAAGAGCCTAAGAGTATTTAATTGCTATATTGTGTTTCACATAGCATGGGTACTGTGACGTTGTAAGATGAAAGAAAATGATTAAATCAATCTCTAACTAATTGGCTAATTTAATGATCAAGAGCCTAAGAGTATTTAATTGCTATATTGTGTTTCACATAGCATGGGTACTGTGACGTTGTAAGATGAAAGAAAATGATTAAATCAATCTCTAACTAATTGGCTAATTGAATGATCAAGAGCCTAAGAGTATTTAATCGCTACTTACTTACGTACTAGGTTTTAATTTAATCGTCTTATAGTTTCTTTGATATTTATCTTCCATGCAATGTGAAAAATAATATGAAAAGAAGTTAAAAGAAGGCCTGTTGGTCTATTTGGTTTGTGACCAAATTAAGTTATCTTGCTTACCTATTAAAATTCAGATTAACAAAAAGTACCAACCTAAATATTGTTAGCAAAATATCGATATAAATGTAAGAGTGTGTGTAAATATTGTTAGCAAAATATCGATGTAAATATAAGTGCAGCAAGACCGCCTGGGTAAGGACCTCCACCTTACAGAAGACCACAGCCAAATAACTACATACAGTGGTGTAGTTGTGTTCCTGTGTGTAAGTACAGGTCTCCAGCGCTTATTTGGGCATGCGTTTTGAAAGAAACCAGGTATACTCCACCTTTAAAAAAAATGGGTTGCCCTGGTGTAAAAAAATGGGCTGTTAACATGCCAAGTGATACCGCTGGTATTGCAAGCATCTATTAGGCTACAGTAACTGCCTAACATCACCGTATGCTCGTTTGATTCGAAATAAGTATGCTGTCTGCCTAATGGACGCTCATCAGGTGCATCACTTATGTATTGCATTTAATAAATAAATTATGCTTAAACAAATAAGCGTAGATAGATGTATAGATAGAATATTCTTTATTGTACACCACTTAAGTACTATAACTACTACAAGAAATATGTATAGTTACAAATATGTAGGCACAATGGGCGGTCTTATCGCTAAAAGCGATCTCTTCCAGACAACCTTAGGATGGACTTATTGAGAGAGAAGATGGTAGCTTATAGCGTACATTATATATATATATATATATGTATACTAAGTTACATAAATAAAAATAAATATATACTATATAATATAATACATTATGTATAAATATATTCTCATAATTCATAATATTATATTTTTACATTATAAATATGTAGATAATTATAGTAGATAATTATTATTATTACGGTATCAAGGTACAAGGTAAAATTCAATTATTTATTCCAAATCTTTTTTAAATGCAAGTGTGTTGCCGTGATAAGAAGTTCAAGGCACTAAAGAGTAAGGTTTTCTATTAATTTATTATAATTATACATTATTATTATTGAGATTTTTTATATATTTTTATTATGTGATCATCCCCTTTAGATAAGTGGCATAAGCGGTAGTCGAATTGAGTAGAATAGTAATCTAATATAAACAAAGCCAATGCCAACGTAAGTTTACGACATTATGTCGTAAACGTATGTCAAATCGCTTACATTTGTTTTCTATTCTATACGATTCGAGAAAATTCCTTAGTCCACTTGACTTGCTAAACTGATCTTTCCTGCTTGTGTAGTCAAGAGCTTGTGAGCTTCTTCGGAGTATGTACACACAGCAACGGAGTTAGCTGTACAGGGCCTCTACATAAAGATTCGTTTTTAAGAAAACCATTATATATATTTCTGTGGAATATGGTAACAGTGTACAATTAGACTAAACCGTCAGATAAAAATATCCATCCATCCATCTCAGCCAAAAGACGTCCACTGCTTTCCACAACTCTCGATCCTGAGCCGATAAAAATATACTTCACACAAATTCATACATTGGTTTTCTTAAAAAACTAATCTTCATAAAGCGGCCCTGGCCCTCTAGACAAGTGGCATAAAAGATAATCGAATCGAAAAGTCAAAAATGCAAATGTATGGGATTTGACGTAAGTTTACGACATTATATCTTTATCTTACGTCAAATCCCATACATTTGCTTTTTTGACGTTTCGATTCGATTACCGTTTATGCAACTTGTCTAGAGGGGCTGTACAGCTAACTCCGTTGCCGACCGTACCATAACGTATCATTCTTATTGTAATCGCTGTAGAGATAAGACGACAACTATGAAGCTTCATGTGCTCTTAACTTTATTGACAGCTTAAACTTTCCCTATTCTCCATTTATATCAACTTGCTCCACCCTGATCCATTAGCTGGCGACGCACGCTCTTGCGTTTATGCTACTTGACTAGACGGGCTAGACTTGACAGTATTGTTGTGTGGAGCGCATTTTATTGGACTTCGTATAGTATAAGTAGGCAAAGTAGAAACGGAAAACATCATGTCATCGGACTGATCGGACTCATCGGCTGTTGTCAGTGTCTTGTCATATTGACGTCAACTACTTAAAAAAGTACCTACCTCAATGGGAAAATCCAAGGCAAATACCAAGTAAGGTATGTTCACTTAAGGTTCTACGTAATGTGGAAAACAAATTATTTTTTGATTAATTAAAAATATAAACGTGCTCCCACGCAGTAGGTAAATATTTCTTGGACTTTGGAGTTCTTTTGCAATTATTACATAGTAGGTACATAAAGGTATAAATGACGTCTGGTTACGATTAATAATGAAATAATGATAATATTTTCTGACAACTTGCACAACGCCATCTGATCCCAAACTAGGTAGAACCTGTGCTATGGTAATCAGACAACTCATGATTACATTATATATACTTCTAAATAAGTACATACATATTATAGATAATACAATTGTCACCCAGACGCAGAACAAACAATCATGCTCCGATGAGCCCGATTGTTTGCTTGTTTGTTCACAAATATTTGTCTTGGGTGGGAGAACCCACGACCTCCGGCTTAGTCAGTCATTAGCCACTAGACCAATCAAAGCATAGTAGAGGACTCTTTCTAAAATGATACAGTGGATATTTTATTCTGCAGCACCAGTACTGCTGACTTATTGGTTAGTACCTATGCGTGTATCTGCAGGACTTCATATCTACTGAGTTAAATGTGAATTTGTGATCAGAGGTGGGGACAAACTGGAGACAATCGGTTTCCATAAATGTAATTTTTATCTACATAGCGTATATCCGTAATGTGATTATGTGACCTACTTGGATTATTTTAAATAAATAGGTATCTGTACATTATAAATGAATAAATTATTGCGTAGCTCTCTATTCATGATGACATGAAGATTTAATGGTTATGTACTTACGAGATAATAATATACAATTAAAAAATTTGTACGTTATATAATGACAAGTCCGCTTCGTCTGTTGCGTGGTTGCTAAAATAACATACATAGTTACATACATATCAACACGCCCGTCTCCAATTGGGGTAGGTCGTGTACCTACTATCATCTCTAGACTATAGTAGGTACCACAGAAATAGATCTATTTCTGTGGTAGGTACGCTAATGGCTTCTATCCAGACATCCTTACTAATATTATAAATGTGAAAGTTTGTAAGAATGGATGGATGGATGTTTGTTACTCTTTCACGTAAAAACTACTGAACGGATCTGGATGAAATTTGGCATACAGATAGATTATAGGCTACTTTTTGCAGCGATAACCGACATCCACGCGGGCGGAGCCGTGGGCAACAGCTAGTACTAAAATAATTGTATAATTAATTGATATACAAAACAAACAAGCAGATTCTATATTTAGATTTTCCTGTATCGGCTTAATTTTAGATTTACTGACGTAGTTAGCGGTGGTTTATTTTCAATGTTTATTTTAAAAGAGGCATAATATTTACGAGCAAGCCAAACTGGGGAAGGACTTCCACCTTACAGAAGACCACAGCTAAATAACTATACACAGCGGTGTAGTTGTGTTCCTGTGTGTGAGTACAGGTCTCCAGCGCTTATTTAGGGATGCGTTTTGAAATAAACGTATTCCTTTTCCAGGGATACTCCCTGGTGTAAAAAATGGGTTGGCAACACGCAAGTGATACCTTTGGTATTACAAGCGTCCATAGGTTACGGTAAGTGCTTAACATCAAGTGGGCCTTTGATAATGAGTGTGAATGAGTAAAAACACAAATTTAATTGGATGATACATTATGCTGTCATCCTCATTAGGTTATGAACCATTTGCACCTATGCTAGGTAGGCTAGAGGTCAGTGTGCTGTGAGTTTAGTCTAGACATAGCTAAGCTTATTTTCTCATTGGTTTTGAATTCATGATTCTAGCAAGGTATAATTCAATAATATACTTCTTGCAATGAATTCTGGATATACCTACGCGTCCAGAATATGGTATTCTCGTGGGCAATTGTATAATACGGTACAGGCGTGGAACATGCGAATGCATAATGTGTTTTGTAGGGGCATACGAATTCAATCGTGAAGGCGTTAATATCCTAGTAAAACAATACACGAAAGCCGTTCCGCTTTCCGAGTTTCCGCGTTCTTCCACTGTTGTGTAAACCTATATAACTGGTTTTCACAGTACTCCAATCCCAGTCTGGGAGACGTCGAATGTTCAATGTCTAAATAACGATGTTATGAATTGGCTTCAATGAACAAATTGGCTAGTTGATTTGGCATGAGGCACAATCAGAGCCAAGTGGCTCTGATTGTTGTGGTTTTGAATTTTAATGATATGACAATAGGAATTAGGTAGGTATTATGTGTTTATTTTTAGGCCATGATCTTCGATTTTTATCCGTAAGCAAATATCTAGGAATATACAGCTAATGTTACTTATTAAAATAAATACTTGTGAGACCAAGTTGCACTGTTTAATTTTTGAGTAACATCGCCTTTTTCTGACAAGACACCTATAAAAATGAAAATATGTACCTGTTACCTATGTATGACCTAGGTGTAAATGAAACTACATATTTGACAGCGGAAAATGATGAGATTACTAAAAGAAATTGTTCCTATCCACCACCAGGTCACCTATCCTTTCATTGAATCAAAACCCTAAAAGCGCATCTCTGAGGTACCTACCTACCTAAAATTATCAACTTATGATACTAGCGATCGTACAAATTATTCTTTATTTTATAAAATTAACAATTTTTTCGCTTAGCGTGTCTGAATTTCTAATTGCGCAGAGAATCAGCATTGCCAAATGCCAATTACCATTTGCGACAATGATGTCAACGTTTTGAGTAGGTAGGTAGGCACGTTACTAACCGGCATTGATGATGCTGAGTAGGTATTTTTAATAATGAGTAATTATTTATTATTTTACGTTAGAAATTCCTATGTAGGTACCTAGTACCTATCTATAATTTCTAAAATAACTCCCTTTTTTATTATATTTAATGACTTTAGTATTTATTTGTTACATGTACTTTATACATAGATACTTATTATTATTACGTACCTATCTATAAAGATGATACTCGTATAAAAACTTAATTAATTATCATGTCGAGTTCTTTATTTCAATGTGTTTTACATTATTATTTCATATAATTTTATTTACACATTCAAAAATTTAATAAAATAATTATGATTATTTTTAACACTTTGAAGAACAGTAAATGGCTATAGACGTCATGACAATAAAATATCTATTGTGTCTACGTTACTGTCCGCGAAAGTGTTAATATTATGTATTAAGTAGATATTTCTATTATTATATAAATAGGCAAAGACAAGATAAGATCTTCTCTTTATCTTTTTAGTTAAAGACGTAGTTTTTGTTATTAACTACATATCTAGTACCTATTATATTACCTGTGCTAGTAGCGAGCTTTAATTAGTGTTTTAATAAGGTACCTACTAATAAAAAAATTGGAAATGTTTTTTTTTTTTAAGACAACTCCTGCACTAGAGAACAAGCTCTGTGTCGCGGGGGGCTTTACAAACATACAATTAACGGACACAAATTACACCCAGACTCAGAACAATTCTTTGTGGGTCACACAAAGTTTTGTCCTGTGTGGGAATCGAACCCACAACCTCGTGCACAGCAGGCGTATAAAGCGGCCACTGGACCACCGAGGCAGTCAGTTAGAGGGCAGTTAGTTTCTATCTATGGTAGAATTTTGATAACTAGCGTCGAGTGGTCAATAACATTCCGCTGTAAATCATTCTCAATCAAGCTAGAAATTATAATTCTTTAATTACTTTAATACAATATCCACAAGATGCAAGAGCAATGCAAGAGAAGGAAAACTCGAAACAAAACCCTATACCTACCATCCCGTCTGACCAGCTGGTTTAGTATGCTAATATCCCTCCAAGTGTATGGAGGAGACCCATGCCCAGCAGTGGAATGTTTATGGATTGATATGATAATAAAAACGCTATAAAGTCGTCATGATTTAATAAGTTCCCTGCCATACTAAGCTTAAGTGGGCTACGGTAGCTGCATACCATCAGGCGTTCATGTGCCACTTTGGTTCCATCTCAGCCATAAGACGTCCACTGCTGGACATAGGCCTCCCGCAAGGTTTTCCACATCATTCAGTCCTGAGCTGACCTTGTCCATCGGTTGCCCACGACCTTTACCAGGTCGTCGGTCTACCTTATTGGAGGCCTGCTCACGCTGCGTTTTCCAGTTCGTGGTCGCCACTTTAGAACCTTTCTGCCCCAACGGCCATCGGTTCTGCGAGCTAAGTGCCCTGCCCATTGCCACTTTGGTTCTCCTACGGATCTCCTCGTTTCTGATTGGGAAACTCCAAGCATAGCTCTCTCTGTTGCTCTTTGGGTGACCTTGAGCCTTCGCATTAGGCCCATAGTGAACGACCACGTCTCGGATCCATAGGTCATCACTGGCAACACACACTGGTGAAAGACTTTCGCCTTGAGACATTGCGGTATTTGGGATATGGTTTAGCTTCCCAAACGCTGCCCAGCTTTCTCGAAGTTGGACCCACCTAACTGGACTGTATGTCCCAGGTAAACATATTCGTCATCAACTTCGAGTGTAGAGCCTCCAATTGTGACAGAGGTGGGTGTGACATGGACATTTGCCATAATCTTGGTCTTGTCCATGTTCAGTTTGTCCATCGAGCATTGCGCTAAGGTCTTCCAAGGTCTCAGCCATGACCACAATATCGTCGACAAATCAAAGGTAGGTGATGTACTCGCCGTTGATGTTGATGCCGAGTCCATTCCAATCCAGAAGCTTGAAAGCATATTCCAATGTAGCGGTAAACAGTTTCGGAGATATAACATCTCCCTGTCTCACACCCCGCTGCAATCGGATAGGCTTCGAGCACTGATCTTGGAAACGGACTGACATGGTGACGATTTTATACAAACACTACAACACTTCGACGTACCTAGTGTCAATTTGGCACCGTTGGAGAGACTGTAGTACAGCCCAAGTCACGATCGAATCGAAGCCACTTTGGTTATAGGTAAATAATAGGTCAAATATTCAAAAGAACTCTTCTCTAATTTTCATTTGTATGTAATTAAAGCATAAGTTAGTGTTTTTACACAATAGGTGGCGTTTGCACTTTCTCAAAATCAAATTTTGATCGTCATTATTATTATAATTATATTGTGAGAGGCTGGTGCCAAAACTAGTCGTGAGACTGTGTTTCTGGTCACCAGGTCTTCACCCTATGTATTAATTACAAATCAATAGTAAGCCGGGTTGATTGGAAATAAATTAAATTAATCATAACATATTATAATTAAATGATTTGTTCACAGAATACAATACTTCATTATGTAGAAAGTGGTGACCCGTCCAAGCCTTTGATGCTGTTTTTACATGGCTTCCCCGAGTTTTGGTATTCGTGGCGACACCAAATCGTGGAATTTCAAAAAGATTATTGGTACGTATATAAGAATAAAAATTACCAGGGGTCTCTTCTATCAAGAAAGCTGAGAAGATTTAATCATATTGACACAGGCTGATTCAATTCGAGTCAGTTTTAGGGGATTAGACATGTTTTTAAAATTTCTTATAATTTGTTTTCTACGTTAGCAGATAGTAAGTTTTTTTTTTATTATACTAAAATATCAAATTACATCCAAATTTTTAGTTTTAAACAAGAGAGGTATCTGTCATACCTTTCTTGTTGAAAACTAACGATACGTGATACATACGTACAAAGAACTAAAGTTACGTACAAAAAAAATAAAAAAATAAAGTTACATACGATTAGTTTTACGGGTAGTCAGAAATGAATCTGAAAATTTCATCGAATATCGGCTTCACTGAATAATTGTATTGTAAAGATCAGATGATAATATGTCTCAACTCTCATCACCATGTTCTTTGATAAATCAATATTGTAGACGTTATTCTATGCTTAATTCCAGGTGCATAGCAATTGACATGAGGGGCTACGGAGACTCGGAACGAGCTGACGGAGTGTCTTCATACAAAATTGAGCTTTTGGTCAAAGATGTTAAAGATGTTATTCTTCAATTAGGTAAGATATTAAATACAATTTATTTGCTATCATCCAATATACTTTTGAATATTATATACTATACAGTTACAGAGTAGAAAGATCAGAAACAACTTATTATAGATGGTAGACGAACGGCTTTACGTACTTTCCGAGGCAGGGTGGTGTAAACGCACCCAATTTCCAAACTTTTCTAAAAAATTCAAATTTTTCTCCCGGACTCAGTAGTCGGCCGCCACGACCACAAGTCCAATGAGACACTTATGTAAAGATTATACATTAAAAATTATAATTTACCTACTAAACGTAACGGAATGACAATGGCTTTGAGACGATTGACATTGAGACATTAATTTAATTACAAATTGTGATAACCTTGCAAGTAGATAATGCGAACTGTATTACGTAGGTTTATCTCGTCGGGTTGTTATAAATTTAAAATCTTCTTTGACATTATTGTTTGTGTCCTTAAGAGTAACTACTTAATGCAAAGACTTCTATATATGTTTATCATATTATTTATACTAGCTGTTGCCTTCGGCGCCGCCCGCGTGGATGTCGGTTATTGCGATAAAAAGTGGCATAATGCTATTATCAGACTATACTATTACTATATCAGACTATAATTATCTCTGTGCCAAATTTCACCAAGATCCGTTTAGTAGTTATTGCGTGAAAGAGTAACTTACATACGTACAAAGTTTTACGTTTATAATATTTGTAGGCTACTTCCAAGAGATATTTAAAAAGAGTATCCTGTGTTAGCCTGTACTTATTTGTTTACCTACTCACATAGGAGGTTGTCTTATTATCATCATCATCTCGGCCAAAAGACGTCCATTGGACATAGGCCAATAAGGTGAATCGACGACCTGGTAAAGGTTGCGGGCAACGGGACAAGGTCGGCTAAGGCTCGAGTGTTGTGGAAATCCTTGGGGAAGACCTATTTCCAGTCTATAGGTTAGACTTAGTTAAAATTTGTTTAGCGCTTTTTTTGCAGACAGTTGTATGATTTTTTTTTAAATAGGTACTAGGTATAGGCATGAACATGTGCAAAAGACTATAGCATGGGGTTCTTCAAGAAAGGAGTTATAAGGTTTTTAAAGGGTCGGCAACGCGTGAGTGACACCCCTGGTGTTGCAAACGTCCATAGGCTACGGTAACTGCTTACCATCCGGCGGGCCGTATGCTTGTTTGTCACCTTGGTAGTATATAAAAAAAAAAAAAAAAAAATTAGCTTTGGAAATCCTAAGGTAAAAATTAATACAATACATGTAGACAAGTAGTAGACTAAGTAGAATCGCTGTATTGTCTGATTGTCGATTGTTTCACAAAACTGTTATTACGATTTGCTTGAGCTCAGTTTAAATATCCGCCATTTTCACAGTGCGTGTTAACCATTCTACTGTTTTTTAAGTAAATAATGTTTTTGTTCATTTTAGGCCGGGAAAAATGTATTTTAATTTCCCACGATTGGGGCGGTCTGATCGCATCACGGTTCCGTGATCAATATCCAGAAATGTTGAGTGGACTCGTCATGCTTGCCAGCATCTCATCAACTGCATGGGTCCGTGAGATTTGGGATAACCCTAGCCAAAGAAAGAAGTCTTGGTAAGTTATTAAAAGATATTTAAACATATTTGACTTTCAGTGAAAATAACAGCTAAAGAAAGATAATGTTGAATGAAGAAAAGATATGTGGAGCACTAAAAAGGCAAGTAGGTAATCACAATTGGGCAAGGAAACATCAATTGTGTTCCTGTGCATAAGTATAAGTCTCCTGTGCTCACTTAGCAAAGACTTTTAAAGATTTTTTTCCTATGCATGGAATACACCATCACAATTCTGTGATGTTACGAATTTTTGGGTCGGCAACACGCTAATTATGCCCTCGGGTACTACAAGAATCCATAGGCTTCAGCAACTGCTCTGCTAACCATCAGGCGGACAGTGTGCTTGTTTGCTACCTAAGTGTAATACTAATAGATACTCGTAGTTAACTTACTTACTTTTTTATTATTCTCAGGTACGTCTTCTTGTATCGTGCACCTGTACTACCGGAGTTGACTCTTTCTCTCAATGATTTAGCATTTTACGAGAGCGTCATGCTATTTCCTGACAAGAAATCTACTGACAAAGAAGATATTGAGTGTTACAAGTACTGGTTCCGCAAGCCTTGTGAGTTGCTTTTTATTATATAATTAAATAAATTATAGGTAGGTAGGTATCTTATTATTTCAGCAATGTATGATGATATGTATACTCAGATAATTAATACGCACGAGGTCTATTGTATAAAATAAAAAAATATCTCTTAAGTATGTGTTGGTTAAATGGTTTATTCTCGTATTATTTAAAGTATTTAGTGTCATTTTTACTTTTTATGATTACTTCTTTACAAGAACGGGTAAAGATTTCTCATCAGAAGATATCTAAGTAATTTTGTCTTGTGTTTTCCACTTCTAATTTTCGGCAAATCTAAAACGAACCACAAAATGTGTCGTAAATTTACTATTTTTTATGTTATGTTAAGCATTCTACGTTTAAGAATTAGGCAATTCGCAGTACTAGTTCGAAGAACTATTTCTTGCAGATAAACTATGTGCTAACAAAGTTTAAAGGCCAATTTCATACAATAAAGGAAGACAAGAACACGGCACCAAATCGGTTTCCGGGGTAAAAAACCTACAGTTGCGTAGGTTGTGAGCAGATCGTAATTGCTTAGTACCAACGAACTAATTGAGGTTCATTTTAAAATCAAATTAAAAACATTTTAACGTTTCTTATATAAAATAGATAATTACATAATTGGTAAGGTTATCGCATAAGTACCTGATAAAAATAAAAGTAAAGATAGAAGAGAAAGTTTTCAACCGTGGCTTGCGCCAAAGTTTTTATTCAAAATTTTATATTTAATCTAATTCTGTACATGTTCAGAAGATAAATTACCACGGATAGTGGACCCTTTAGGTACCAGTAGTTACAGGTACCTAACTGGTATAATAAGGTTACCATCCTTGAGAATGTATCACAGAACAACCTAATAATTTATACTTATTATGTATTTTTTTACCTACAGACGCGCTGACGCCACCAGTTAACTACTATCGTGCGAACTTTAGATTTGACTACCCTGAGATTGTGGAACACAAAGAAAATGTACCAATGCTAGTTGCACTCGCCGCCGACGACCCTTACCTCAGCCACAGCATGTTAGACACCATGAAGCAGGAATACACACATTTAGAAACTACAATCGTCGAAGGAACTGGACATTTTCTTCAGCAAGAGGACCCCGAGAAAGTTAATAAACTCATCAGAGACTTTCTTTCAAAACATAATCTTTAAGTTTTTAATAGCTATTAATTAGATACTGATTTTTAAATTGATTTCCTAAATTTTTTCGATTTCTTAAAGCCAAAGCCACGAAAGTCGATAGACAGATATACCTAAGTATTAGATTGGGAATATCGACGATTTGAACAGCTATCCTTTGGAGGGAGGTGAGTTAACCGAGCTCGTTATTTGGAGGCTGCTATCCAAAGGTGAGACTACCCGGCCGAATGAGGAGTAGGTACTACCACTCCTCATACGGCTGGGTCAGACTTTGGTATGCAGAACTTCATTGAAATAATTTGTAAGCAATAGGTATGTAAATGCTAGGTGGACCGACGACTATGGCGGAGGACCGTGTTCTGTGGCGCGTGTTGGGAGAGGCCTATGTCTAGCAGTGAACTGCGATAGGCTGATTGATTGAAGTAAATGCTCGGATTTGAAATATCAAGAAAGTTTCAATTTCTGAAAATCATTTTGGAAGATAAAGCCAAACTGGCGGGAGTAGGCGCATCTCCCGGGGCCCAAATTGTACATTACTTACCTATTGCTTTCAAATTATTACAATGTAGTTAACATGTCCAAATGTGTAATGTAGTGGCATTAAAAAAGGTCGTTGTTAAAGAGCAAAAACAGAAATTAACGTTTAATTATTATGAAATAGGTACTAAAATCTCGAAACAAAGAAAAAAACTGCCTTGTTGTTTTATTTTAGATAATATTTTTTTATGGATTTTGTATTCTTAAAACATTTATTTAATTAGGTAGGAATTTACGTAACAGTGTATAAAAAAAAAGGTGAATACATTATACAAACTATTATAAAAATATATAATTATGTTTGCTGCCGAAATCCTCGATATGAGCGAGGCTGAGAAGTACTTAGGCGCGCGCGATCAATTCTGTCCTCCCCGTAAGCCATAAGAAGGGCAGTTGTTGTTAGACTAGACGTATTTTTTTACACTAAGGGTGGTGACCTGGTGTCCTGAAATATACTGAGTACACCAGGTGACCACCCCTAGTGTAAAATTACATTATCCAAAGGATTATGTACACATACAATACGCCAATTTGGCGTTCAACCTCTCTAAATACATTTAACCGACTTCGAAAAAGAGGAGGTTGTGAAGAGTTCTCTGATGATGGGATTTTTGAGAAATTAAGAGAATTCCTCAAAGATGATAGGCATAGTTATATTATGTATGTTGTACAAAATTGCAATTTCAAAACAAATGAAACATTTGCATTCAGAAAGTGTTATTTGGTAAAGTAAAACTGATGAAGAAGACCACAGATCACCTGAAGTTTTCAATGATAAGTAGGTATTTCTCAGCTGGCAATTAGATAAGCCTCGTTAAGGTTATTAAGCAAATGAAAATGGTACAATTGAACTGAACTGATGATGAAGCATGAGCATTGATGGTAGGCAACGGAACTTCATAATTAAACAATGTACCTAACTAATCTAGCTGTGTTTGGGCATATTTGAATGGTAATGTTATGCACTTTAGCTGTAAATAATCAGATTTAAAAAATGTCTTTGGAAAAAGTGAGATTCTTTAAGTAAAATTTCACCCTGTTTGAATACTTTGGAATTGGGATTTTAGGGTGTTTGAAAATTATACAACTTGCCGTATTGAAGTCGGTATTTTAAAAAAAAGTACTATTGTTTGTGGTTGGTATGAAATTTGTTTCGGAAAATCTACGGGAAATGTCAAAATTGTGTGGTATTTTGTATAAAAATCTTAATAATAGTCGTGAGAAGCCGGTGCAGGTCGTTATTATGATAACGTACCAAAGTAGGTAGGTACCTATTGACAAGAATTTGTATTCAAATGTGTGTAACTATATCTATAATGTGTGTTGTACCTATGTCAGTTTGTAAAATATACTCTTTAAAATATAATTTACTATATTTTTTTATTTACTAAAAAGTTACGTCTGCACTAGCTCTTTATGCTCCTCTAGTTTTTCCAAGTACCTACCTAAACCTGAACGTATGATTTCCAATTTGTGATAGATAAACCCCGTGTAATGTACAACCTTAACAGTAAGCTTAAATTAATCGTAATATATTATAATACTAGGGGTCGCCCACGACTTCGTCCGCGTGGTAATACGGAATATTTTCCCCGATTTTGGAACATATCTCACTACTGCTCTGTTCCTATTGATCATTGCGTGATGTTATATAGCCTATAGCCTGTCTAGATAAATGCACTATTCAAAAAGATCTGATCTGAAGAGTTAGCAGCTGCTTCCAGCCACTTTTTGAAGGTCTCAAAAAGTGGCTGGAAGCAGCTGCTAACTGGCGTGTACTTGCAGAGGCCTAAATGGGAAAAACAGAGGACTGCGATAGGCTGATGATAATGGTTTACATTCAAAAATGAACATTGTTTTCCTTTTTTTCTTACCTGATAGGAGACTAGTTACTGGGCACTCCGTATACTTACTATTATTAAGTACAAAAAATCCCTCTATATTCGACTCGGGGATTGCTATCTACAGTCTACAGCGTACCTACCTACTATTGAACCAGTGAAGCAATCAAATTATTTTATTTTCCCTACCCGGTTTAAAATTTATATAAATTATTACAGCTGCTGTCTGTAGGCAGGGTAGGTAATTTACGATCAGGTAAGCCATAAAAAAGAAACTCCCAACTATCTTGGATGAAGTGAATATGGGTGGTTATCCTAACCCCCTATCCCATGAGCTCTTGGAGCCTAATTATATCAGAGCCGAGGTGCTGGATGACTAATTGGGAGATATAGGGCAGTGGCCATCCTTATCTCGCCAAACTCCAATTTCCTTCAACAAATTTGATCATAGTCTAGGCGACTAAAAAAAAAAAGAATTTTCACCGCTATAACCACCACGATGGACCAATAACTCTTAACTATGTACTTAGTACAGACACTACTTGTAGAAAATATAATATAATTTAATGTGTGAATATCTATCTAAATGTCTCTATGTATAAACTACGCGGCTTCGATTTAAAAGAATCAAGTGGAATTTAATTATCTTTCCTCATTCTGCAGTTTCCCTATATTTTTAACTTCTATATTAGAGGTCAGTGACTCACCATAAACTACCGAATATCATTATAGGTATAATGATGATTTTATTTGTTAGTTACTACAATATTATTCAAATAAATTATACTATTGCTTATATTTATTGTTGATATAAACTAAATATATTTTAAAACCATAAGATCAAGACGTTAACGCCTAGGAGCAAGTGGCGCAGCATGAAAGTAATATCAATTCTCTGTGATCAAGGTCATGTCACAATGTAACCGTTCTAAATTTAATGCCAACACAATTATTTTTTGTCTCTTTTTGACACATGGAGAAATCTGCGACTGGAACGGATCAAAAGAGTGCAATCGCTATAATCCATAAACATTTTCCATTCATAGCATAATATTCCGCTTCAAGTGAAATGAAAGCTAATGGCTGCTGTACTCTAATCACGAAACAGCTGATATGCGTCTTTTAGTTTCCCTTAAAAAATTGTGTTTTGGTTGAATTAATCGCTTAAAATTATTTAGATGATACGTAATTCGTGCAACAGTTGTATGTGGATATCAGAGTTAGTGTAGTTCTGTTTTAAAATCGATTTTTTAAGTGTGCTATTGTGCGATTCTAACGTTGCTGGTTTTTCAGATGTCACTGACCATACAGCAAATAATTTTGGATGCAAAACGACTCGCAGGACGTCTCAAAGAGCGAGAAACAGAAGCTGATGCTTTACTAACCGAAACTCAGACAGCTTGCAGACACATACACACAATGAAACAGGTAGGTCATTGCAATCAATGATGTGATGTGACCACATAGAAATTGTAGCACTCACTGTTGCTCCACTAAAGAATCTTGGGTTAATTAGTGCAAGATCACATTCAAATAATTGTTTAAATCAAATTTTTAGCAGTTGCAGACTATTATTATTTATTTTTGTTTATTATGAATCATGACCTTGCAGTTTGTTTTTCTCACAAATGTTGTGTAAACAGTTAAAACCTTTCACATTTTATATTAAATTTGAGTAGGTCTTAGTATATAAAGCCGTATTGAAGACAGAATTTAACAATAATGTTAACTTACATAGACAAAAAGATCCATACATTCTTGCACA
Source organism: Trisateles emortualis (assembly GCA_947095525.1). Taxonomy (NCBI): domain Eukaryota; kingdom Metazoa; phylum Arthropoda; class Insecta; order Lepidoptera; family Erebidae; genus Trisateles; species Trisateles emortualis. The sequence goes on along the minus strand of OX352736.1, from coordinate 5,616,231 downwards.
ATGGGTGGATGTACTTAGGTTAGTGTTGTCTGTCAGCCTAAGCAATATATGAAGAGAACAACAGATCAACCAGATATATTAGAGAATTATATGTATGTCAACACCTACTGATAATTAATTGTTATTTTGTGTGATATCAGTTATTAATAACATTAATAAAGTTTCCCACTGTTTTCTACTGGCCACATCCTAGGATGTAGGAAACAGTGGAGAACTTTGTAATCAGTGGGGAATTAATACCTCCAAAGAAACTTCTTTGCGGAAAAATCTTTTGCGGGTTTTAGTTGCTTAAATGTAAAATAACAAAAAACATTTCTGTATTTAATTGTTAAATCTGTAAATGGTTTCGAATTGGTTAGGAAATGTCATGATTGGAAACAATTTTTTTGGAGACTTTTTGCATTATGATTAATTTTTAGACTGGTAGACTGTAGATTCACTGCGCTGCATTTTCAAAGAATATTTACTACAGTGAACTTGCCTGCCAATCACCCATTATGTGTCTCTTTTTATTTTCTTTCTTTTAAAAGAAAAACAATTTATTTTTACACACATAATAACGCTGCTTTTCAGCAATGGCCAAGCTTTTGCTAAAACATGTTTTTATGTATAATTAAAATATGTTGTTTTGAAATAAAAACGATTATTAGTATAAAAATAGCATCATAAGTAAGATTTTAATATTTTTTTAAATGTTTATATTTATTCATATAATAAGGAAGGAGAATGAAATACATTGTGTATCATCCTATCCTGGTTATGTTTGCTTAGTCATTTTATATTAAAGTACATTTATAAAAAAAATCAAGAGGGAACAACCACCTTACGTCTACATCCAAATAATATTAACCATTTAAGGGGAAAAAAATAATATAATAATTTCTTTGTCCCCGTTACGCTCTTGATATTGCAAGCATTCAGACTATTCAGTAACTGTTTACGACCAGGCGGGCGGTGGGAATTATTTATGTATAATGTGGGTTTCCTCATAATGTTTTCCTTCACTGTTAACATTTCATACATTCAACTATAAGCTTCGTATGTATAAGTTCTATTACTTACTAGGTATATGATTTTGACTGCTTGTTCTGCCGGTTGGAATCGAGCTCACAACTCACATGTTACAACCCAATCGGCTACCACCACATAATAACATTATTGACTGGCCTGTCGGTCTAGTGGTTAGTGACCCTGACTGCTAAGCCGAAGGTTATGGATTTGATTCCCACCACGGACAAAACTTTGTGATTTATAAATGTTTGTTCCGTATCTGGGTGTCATTTGTGTTGGTGAAATGTAAGTTTGTAAAGTCCCCCAGGACACGAAACTAAATAAATAAACAATAGTAGTAGTTTTACATAGTTATAGTACAGAATTAATAGCAAAATTAAACTTGCAGTATAAAGAAGAAGTCGACACACTGAATGAGGCTTCTCGGGAGCGTCCTAGAGGAGCTCTCATTGCCAGTATTGAGCGTGAGTCGCGCTTGATGCGGGATGTTCAACGTGAAAATGGTGAACTGCGAGCAGCTTTGGAAGACCACAGACGAGCCCTGGAATTAATTATGTCCAAGTATCGTCAACATACAGAGAAAAGAATATGGGAGTCAAGGATAGACTTCACAAATGCTATTAATGAGAAGCAACAAGAGGTAAGCTAGACTTTTTTTCTTTTCAGAGGTTGGTACCTAACAACACAGTCAAAATATGAATTAAAAAAATCTCACACTCAAGTCACACGCATACATTGTATAACAATATTGAGGCCATCCCAATTTTTAAACTAATTTTGAACCCTTTATGACTAAATGGCTTATACCTATGTATTCCCTTCTCCAACACTGGACCATCAAAATTCTCTCATCGCGGCTACAAACATACCGATTATTTATTGTTGTATTAGTATGGATGGACCATGTTAAGTTTGTCTGTAAATGCAATGTTCCTCATATAACTTTCAGTTGATCCGACAACAATCAGAGAGGATTAATGAGATGACAAGCATCATGTACAAAGCTGTTAATGTGGATGATAATGGTGATACGAGGAAAGAAGAAGAACTGTACCAAAGGCTTATTACAGAAAATAAGGTATGTGTTTTCTTTGACCCATTGAAATTTTTTTTTCACAAATACCATCCAATTTACGAATTTATCACAGATATTTTTTCCAGTTTATAATTTTTTTGTCCTGACAATGAACACAACCAAAAAAAGTCAGCCAAATCGGTCAAGCGACTGTGATTACCTTATTTTTTACGCCTTTTATTCTTAGCGTCCAACAAACTGGCACGAATTTCGCGCAACATGCGTGATGCGATTCGTTTGCGCCAATTGCGTCAACTTGCTCGTAATAGGAGAAAGTGACTCGCTCGTTTCAATGCGGCAGACTAAGCGAACGCGTGCCACCCGCTTCAGACGGCCTAGAATTTTGGTTTTCATTGATGTTTGGTTTAATGCATGTTTTAAAATTGTAAAATGTCAATCAAAGGGGTATTCTTTGGCGTATCCACTCTAAATGAACTTTGTTTAATATATTTTTATACTAGCTGTTGCCCGCGGCTCCGCCCGCGTGGATGTCGGTCATCGCTCATCGGTCATCTATCCCTTCGCCGAATTTCATCCAGATCCGTTCAGTAGTTTTTACGTGAAAGAGTAACAAACATCCATCCATCCATACTCACAAACTTTCACATTTATAATATTAGTAAGGACACAGAATACTTAATAGTACAGGTACAGAAGGTTCACTTCGCTAAATCATTTAAACAAATATCAACTTTGCTCGCACACAATAGAGCGCAATTCAGCTCCCCAGCACAAAACTTACCTACTCGTTTATTCACCTACAAATTGGCTCCCTTTGTATTGCGTATTTCTGGACATTATGGTTGTCACTTAGAGATCAATTTTGATCTGAAGTACCTGTTAGGTTTAGGTAGGTACTTACTATACTTTTGTAAACGAGTGACTTTTTAAATAAATCTGGACATGTGGGGACATATTCAATGTAGGTACTTAGTAATTAAAATATAAGAACGAGCAGTGTGTGTCCACATCACAGGACTGGTCAAACCACTAAAGAACAAATTATAATAGTGGGTACTAGCTGTTGCCCGCGGCTCCGCCCATGATTATGTTTTTGATTAAATTAAAAATAGGTACCTATTAGAGTTTGTCATTGGTTTGTTTGGAGCCATTTGTCCAGTTGAAATTTAAAACTATTGAGTGATAGGCGGCTATAATATATTTTCCCAATTAAATAAGTACCTACTTAATTGGTTGGACAAATAAATAATACGTCTCTACAAAAACTGTGCTGTACCTATAGTCTACATATCAAAATCTTGCTACAAATAGGTACCTACAAATTATGTTTTTCTAAATGATACCTAACGTGTTTATTTACTTTGCAATATCCTTTGAAATATTGAAAAATGAGAGGTTAGGATCCTTATCACTATTTAAGCAGCCGAATACTGTGGAATATTTTTATGCCTTTATTTTCTTTAAAATATTTAAAAGCGAAAACGAATCGGTGACGAATTACGGCTTCGTGTGCGTTTCGTAGGTAAACTTACGTCGAACTGACGACGCGACCGGCGCGATGCGCGCGCGCGACACTCGACTAAATAATACCCCTGGAAATGTTGCGGCCGGGTACTTGTAGATTCATACCTAAACAGCGGAGTGAACCAGGCCTGGTAAGGATTATTTTAGATCTCGCATTGTTCATTTATATTTCCAGGGTTTGAGAGAAATGTTGGATTTGTCGAGGAGATATGGATCGGATCGCGGTACCGCGCCGCCCACGGAGGACAAGGACGTGCAGACGGACGGGCCGCCGCTGACAGGCGCGTGACGGCCCGCGTGCGAGCCCCTCCGCCCCTGAACGCGCGGGTCCGGCCCGGGCCGCTCCGGACCGCCCGGGCCCCGCCGCCTCACCCGTAGGTAGACTACACTCTCCTGTCCGCACATTTGAACCCTTGCAGCACGGACTCCTGTACTAATAGTGTGTATATACTTAGACTACGTAACTCATGTGTCCAATCCCCTGGGAGTTAAATACAGTCGAAGAAACTGCACATTAGATGTGGACTTGTTAATGTTTTCGAATGGAGTTTGCTTGATGCCAGTAATGACAACAGTATGTACTTGTGACCGGAGATAATCGTTCTCTTCGATGGTATCCTACATATTAAGCATAACCCACGTAAGTTGTCCTCTCCCTTGTATTCCAGTAACCATAAGTTCGTTCGTCGGTTGACTGTAATGCATTGTACAATTGTGACGCACTTGCTGTGATATGACTAGCAGGATATCATCCAGTTTCGACTAGTACTTACTGTCCATTTTGTGTGGTGTGTTGATGGTTGCAAATGTGATGTGAATCTTTGTCAGATGTGCAGGCAGGGTGTCAAGGTATTGCTGACAACATCACCGTTCCAGTATACAACTTGTATTTTATTGTTACTCACAGGTTTTGGATCTTAGGTCTTTTGACATTATGTACCTTTCAGATTCACATTAATTTTAAAAATGTGAGTGTTATAAATAAATACATCAAAGAACTACAATGTAACTGTATAAAAGTTTGGTTCTCTCTCTTTCGGTTGTATTTGATGTTAAATATTATAATAGGCATATATTTAAATAATGTTTCAAATTAGAGCTCATGTTATATCTATTTAGTGATGAAATGTATCGTGTTCACACAACTTCTCTAGTAATAATGCCATTGTGTGAAATAAAATCACTGTGTATGGCAGAAACTGTGATCTTTAGTATTGCGCTGTTAAGTTATATAGATTGTTTCATTCATGTCGTGCTTACCATCGCAGCAAGGCTCAACCATTTGTCAGTATTTCGTTTACATAAAGATGGCTATATTGAGATTTTATTTAGACGTTCCATTTATTAACTAAAAGTAGGTGTTTATTACTTTATGCTCGTAACATCTTGGCTTGTGTGAAAGCATTTCGAACCTCATTACTGTCATTTGAAAAAAAATAAAGACATTAAAAGAGATAGGCCGTCAATATAAACTTATAATACGTGTCTTTCTCTTACTCGGGGGTCTAAAATGATCTCGTGATGACAAAGTAACCAATCACATTACTCGCGCGGCGCGCCACGCGACCTAATGCAAAAGCCATCCAGATTGACCCGACAGCCGAAGGGATATTCGCCGGCAATTGATTGGGCAAAGCTAAGTAGCCGGTCTTATTGTTGCACAATGATTTAAGAGACCCTAAAATCAGACGTCTCTTTTTTTACATGTTTTGGCATCTGATTTTATTAGGTCCTTTGATCCTTTGGGTTCTTTTGTGCAATTCCGCCCAGTTTTGCTCATTCTTTATCTAGATTATCTTTCATCTTTTGTGGGCTGTGCCATGTATATTTGATAGGGAAGCGCCTGTACGCCTCCGATTCAAAGTCCGCCTGCCCCGGAAGTCATTCTTTATCGCTGCCAATGCCATGTTTCAGTAAGACAAAACACGCTTAGTATTGTCAAAAAAACAATGAGCTGCGTATTATTCCAGTCAAATAATTAGTATGCGAAAGCACATGTTTAACACATCATTTATCTCTTTTAATGTCTTTATTGTTTTATATCAACATATACCTAACCTATTGTTTAATTAGTAAAATAATACTCGACGTGTACCTACCGTAATTACGTTAAATTCTAAGTAAATGTATGTACTTTGTTTAGCTTGATCTTAGACTCTCGAAATACATTTAGTAATTAAAGGTAACATTATTTTGTTAGTGCAGTACTCCCGGTAGCCCGTGTAAGTACCTACAGTAAGATATAATTTTAAAGCCCGTAGTGATCTTTAACATCACCTTAATTATTCACATGATGTACTAGTCAAATCGTATGAGCAAGTACTGCATTTACACTACATAAGATTTTATATTTTATTTTATGTTGTTAAATAAATTGTACCTAGTTAAAATAAAACATTATAACAAAATGTCATCTGTAATGGTTGTTGTGCGTGCAGATTGCATTAGTATAACATCATTAAAAATATTTACTTAAATATGCAATATTTTTTCATGTAATTTAGCGGGATCAGCTTTGAGTGTTAGCATAATGGTAGTTGAAAAGTTGTAGACAATTCTTTGTAGGGAAATTCGTAAATTCTTAATAATGCCTGAGGCATACGCAATACACTATGAACTGTTAAATGTAAGTGTACCTTATAAACCTTATTGTTGAAATACACTTTATGGAAATTAATTTAGTGGTAACACTAGTAGTAGTCGTCATCTGGCATTTAATTGTAAGCTTACACAAGCGGGTTTCATTTATGACATTGAATTATCTGATGCGATGGCTTTCGACGCGGCGATTTATTAGTACATAATAATGTTCATTTATGAGATTTTAAACATTATATTATGGTCTATGTAATAAATTATATGAATGGCTGTCATTGTCTAGGGGCAACAGTCACCTGGACTTTGGGTAAATGGGGTGGAGCCAACACGGTTGAGATTTTTCGACTGTAATGCCTGGGTTAGGTAAAGATCATGCTAAGAGATGGGAACAAAACACACTGGGCTATGCCCATATGTAGTACTAGTGTTTAATGTACTTGTATATGTAGGTAGTATCTATAGATACAAGTATATTAAACAACTTGGACTTTGTAATGAAGTTGTCCAACTACCTAAAATTAAACTATTTCCTAAAATTTGCTAACTATTCCCTCAGAATGAAATACTAATGGTATTATCATATATCTACATCCATATTTAGGTACAACCGGTATTTTGATCAACACACATGAAAAGATATGGTTTTTATTGGTTATGAAATAAAATTAATATAAAAATAACAAGTTTCTGATTAATTTTTTTAAAACTAATTAAAACTGGTCTTATAAGAATTTATAAAATAATTAAACAAATTATTTTTAGAGAAAAAAAAACAATAGTTCCCACGGTTTTTCAAAGATTTAGTAGCTATTTTATTTTAGTTATTTTTGAAATACGTATCTAAGTAATTAGTTTTGCCTTCCTTTTATATAATATTATTATTATATTATATTGGTGGGAATTTACGCAAAAACATAGAAATAATTACATTATTTCATACTAAAGTATTGGATGAATAGATAGTGGTAGTGACTTCCATGCTTGGTACTGAGCACATCTCGTCTCCTTATACTAAGAGTTCTTAGGGCTTAGAGTTAGGCATAAATCCCTCATGGTGATACCGGTTGGACGTATGTCCAGGCCTATGTCCAGCAGTAGACGTCTTTTGGCTGAGATGATGATGATGATACCGGTTGGTAGATCAGGCACTCCTTTACTATTTCTTCTAGGACACATGTCCTAGATGGGGTGGATTTAACCCCTAAAATTTTGTCGTAAAATTTTAAATAAATGAACTAGCGGTGAATGTCTCTCTAGGTTCGTACCTATGTAATAGATGCACAGTTGGCTTCGATGGGATTGGCTGCAGAGACCAAGATCGGTCCTTAAATCATTACTATTGAAGTATTATGATTTTTTCCCCTCTTTCTAGGTTCAAAGTTGGGTGACCATGGCCATATCTTATGTTTTTTTGTACCTATTTACATTTATTTTAATTGTGTTTTGTTTTTTGAATGGATAAAAAATGAAAATATCGTAAGTATTTAAGATTGACAAACGTTAGTGTCTGCTTATTTCAAAACTAACCTATTTTATTACATTGACCATAACATAACAAAAAGTTTTTTTAAGAAAGGTTCTTGTCCCTTTCCTTGTACCAGTGTGTGGTTTGCTTTGTTGTCAAAACAATTTACCCAATTATCACCAATGACATTAAAATGGCATTAAGTTCTTATTTTCTTTACATAGATAGTTTTTAAGATTTTTTGTTAAGATAAATTTAAGAGTGCTTACTTATACCCTTTTTTTTAAATTTAGTCTTAATTATTATGTTTACATTAGGTCGGACACACACTTGCACAAACAGCAAATGACAGTCACTTATTTAACTGCAACGCTTTTATATCAAAATTGTGCGTAAACTGAATAATACAAGGAAATAATAAATTTATATAAAATTTACAGTAAAGGAACTAAAAGGAATTAATAGATCTTTGTTGGGAAACTATTTTTACAGTTAGTTATTTAGATGTTAAAATATATTTAAGAGCCGTCGTAATACGGCTCCAGAATATTAAAAAAATAATAATAATTCATATACATATATAAATATTATTGTATGTTTACGCTTGAATGAGGTTTAAAGAAAAAAAACAATATGTAGCAAAAGTAAAAAAGATAGATTACTTCTGCTTAGTTGACATTGACATGCATTTATAATATTATACTTACCTCAACATTGGAAACATACCTCTACAATATTTTGTTAAAACCAAATAAATGATCATCAATGAGTCTACGTCTTCATGGAGCGAAAATTTATTACCTACCTGCATAGTCATTTTACTAACACTAGCACTTTCTATCAGAAACTATGTTTTTGCTCTATGAGGATATACAATAATGGATGAAACATGTTTACATACAATTGTTTGTAAATGTTTATTAAAATGAATTATTATGATTCAAAATTCTAAGTGATAAATCCAGTTTACTTGAGAATTGTATTAATTATTTCATATCTGATGATGAAACCAATTGAAAATTGGTAAAAAGTTGGAGACATAGGCGCCTCTATTCTAAGCAATGACAGTAGAGGTCATTAGATTTTTCTGCTGTAGAACAACATTGTAGAGCAAAAAATGATAAATGTATGTTTAATTAAAATGTAATTGATAATTATATGATATACAAAAGTGAATGCCTTTTATTATCTACCCCCTACTAAGTACTCTTCTGTAAGTCAAAAAACCATGCCTAAACGAGCACTGCAAACCTGTACCCATGCACAGGAACACAATTACACTACTGTGTGTAATTTAATTTGGCTGAGGCTTCTATAAAATATAACATAAATGCACGATTGAAAATCGGCTCCGACCAAATTGGGCCCTAATTAGTTTAGGGGCACAGTTCCTAGCAGTGTCGTTTCACGGTGCTTAAGTTTGCAGTCAAAAATGCAAAAACTAAGTATTATAGGTACTCTAAAAGCACAAAAACAGGATGGAATTTAATGTCGTTCTATCGATAAATATAACTTTGATATTATATTCTTAATAATTTCCTATGTAATAAAGTGCTTTTATGATGAATTATAGGCCCATCGCTATAACCTCCCTTTCAAAGGTGATGGAGAGACACCTCCTGGGATACCTAGAAGTTTTTTTTCTTTTTTTTAAAGACAACTCCTGCACTAGAGAACAAGCTGTGTCGTGGGGGACTTTACAAACGTACATACAATTAACGGACACAATTTCACACCTAGACTCAGAACAATTCTTTGTGAGTCACAAACTTTTGTCCTGTGTAGGAATCGAACCCTGGACCATCAAGGCAGTCAAAGAAAGATGTTGCTCTGATTGCCTAAAAAAATGCTCTCGACCGGGAGTTTTTCTTTTTTTTAAAGACAACTCCTGCACTAGAGAACAAGCTGTGTCATGGGGGACTTTACAAACGTACATACAATTAACGGACACAATTTCACACCTAGACTCAGAACAATTCTTTGTGAGTCACAAACTTTTGTCCTGTGTAGGAATCGAACCCTGGACCATCAAGGCAGTCAAAGAAAGATGTTGCTCTGATTGCCTAAACAAATGCTCTCGACCGGGAGTTCATCCTTACACCTTAAAACCTCTGTCGTGCCGTACAGTAGGTACGGTTTCAGAGGAATTTTCTTCCATGTACGATTTGTTTAAGGATTGAGCTCCCTGCCGAGGTTTTCTTTAGAGACAGAGACAGCATGGGGTTCTTCAAGAAAGATTAAAATAAATCAAGGTTTAAAGCGTCGGCAACGCGCGAGTGATACTCCTGGTGTTGCAAGCGTCTATAGGCTATGGTAATTGCTTACTATTAGGCGGGCCGTATGCTTGTTAGCCTAAAATAATAATCTTTGTAGTAGGTACCTATATAATGTGTGTAGTAGAATGTTCGCGCGTGTGGAATATGTATGGTACATATAATCTAATATGTTCTTAGTACATACACATTGTTAGTTGCAAGTAACACGCTAACGACGCTGTACTTTGACGTTTTTGTTCAGACTATTACGTCATCTATTTGAAAAATAAAGGAATATTCTGGTTATTTTCTGGACGGCATTATAAATGCATATATATATTTAACTACGTTACGTATTGGGTGCCACTATTTGGCGTTGTTTTTTTATGAATATATATTTGATCGAAAGGCTAAGGTCTCCTGCAAGTTGGAGGTTCCCAGTTGGCTTGGTTTGCTAGGAGGGTGCCCTATTTCTATTATTCATAGAAATAAAAATAAAATTAAGTAAGACCATAAGTTTTATTATCTACACTTCGTTTTTTTGTCATAAATTACAAAAGGTGTGTACAATAATATTTAGCCACTACAGAATTGCAATATTGACACATGCATGGAACATTCAACATTGTTGTGCCACATATTTAACATTAAATTATGGTTAATACTATAAGACAGTAGTAAATAATGAACTTTATAATATTATCTTAAATTTGAATATGCTAAGTTTATTATAAGGCGTGGCAACATTGTGGTAGCAACATGTCACTTTACACAATTGTTTGTATATAAAAATATAAATAAAAAAAACTACATCGAACCTCTATGGATGAATGTTGCTACAACAAGGAAACTACTTTTTATACATTACTAAGTACCTACTAGGAAGAACAATTTACATGGTACATGTTAGTTTGAAATTTAATACAGACCTATTATATACACTGTATATATTCAGATATAAATAAAACTCATATATTTGAACAAAGCTGTATATTAATTTGAGAATCTTAAGTAACACAACATTTGTAACTGCTCCTATGCAATATACAATATTCAAAAGTAGGCTATAGATCATACTCTCGTCTGAGTGTAATCTGTGGGGAATTTGAAGGAATGATGGCCAAGTGCTTGGATGTTAGGTAACAAACCTGCATTAGGTATGATGTTCCATGATAGGGTCAGTGTAACATTGCTGTGGCCCCTGAAATATATTAACATAAAAACATGAGCAAACAACTAGAACCGATAAAACTATAAGATTTTTTTTAAATTAAAAAAATGTGATCTTAAAAAAGTTGTTTGAATTTATAAACAAGCACTATGTATTGCATGGACAATGTATCAAAACTAAAATTTCTATACATATACATTATAAATATTATTTTAAAAGTATTTTCTTCTATAAGTAAGAACCAACATAACCAATATTAAATAAAACCTATGCTTATGTGATGTAAAGACTGAAGAAAAGGTAGTTTGTTTGTACATGCTACAAACTCATGTACATCTCAAAACTTCCTCTTGCACTTCAGATTACTTTTAAGGAAAGTTTATTTAAAGTTTTATTCAGTTATTCGTATAAAAATATTGATCAACTTACTTCAAGCCATTGCCATCATCCCAGAAGTAGTATTTTGTGTTCATATTCTTGAAGTCTAAAAGAGCATTCTCTCCTCTCAGAATTATTTTGTCCCAAAGTACAACCTGATTCAATTCATTATTAGGGGTAATGTACTCAGCTGTGAGGTACAGGAATAATTGCTTGACATTCCAGTTAAAAAAGTGAGAGAGATCAGTCTTTAGATCGAAAGTTAGAAAACCAAGATCATTCCTTTCCCTTGACGCTCCGTAATCTGGTACATTTTTACTGTAAAAATATAGTTGGGTTAGCTCAGATATACGAAAAAAAATATAAGGAACAAGTAATGCATACTTACACGACTACTTTAACTGTATTCATTTGTGCAGCGGTTCTGTAATCCACTGTTAATGTGGACAGAAAACACAAAAAGGTCAGACATGCTAATACGCTTAACGTATACGTTAGTATCGCGTTCCCTCTTGTTAACACGGAATACATTGTAAGGTATGTCTATTGTTAACTTTTAAGTTAAAATATTTGCAGTGGTGGCATAGAATATCCACTGCGATAGGTAGATAGGCGTTTTTAAAATAATATTTGACGTTGCTTCTTGCTGCTTACTGGTGACAGTTCGGACACGTCATTTGTCAAAAGACACATATTGGCCGCGTTCCGTTTTACTTAGATTGTATAACATAAAAAAAATGTAGAGGCAATTTCGTCACAAATCAATTTGTGAATTACTGACGAATAAATTGGTAGCAACGGTAAATTAGAAACTATGATAATAAATCAATATTTAACTAAACTCAATAATACATGAACTAATGATTAATTATCATCATCATTTCAGTTGAAAAACGTCCATTGCTTAACACACTTGTAGGCTGGGCATACTGTAACTGTGTAAGGTAGAAGCTGGTCTGCAAAGCAATGATGTTGCATATGGACCAAGCTAACTAGCGTCGTATTTATTTTTGTAATTTAAAAAGTCATAAAATTAATAAACTACCTAACTCTTATAAACCTGCGGAATACTAAAAGGCTCTTCTGGCAACCCAGAAGAGCCTTTTAGTATTCCGCCTTGCCAGAAGTTGCTCGCAGAGGTCGCAGAGGGTTGCTCTTAGTTATTTTAGGGTTAAATCCCCCGATTTAACCCTAAAATAACTAAGAGGGTAACAAAATAATGGTTAATATGGTCATAGTATCTCTAGTATCAGTCCTCAATTTCTTTGTGAATGGTATTGACAGTATTTATTTTAAATTAAGTTTTATTTTTAGCCTCTTTTTGAATTTAGTATTAAACAAAATGCTGCAGGCTGCAAAAGGTTGCCAAAATAGCCTTTTTATTAATCAGCAGGTATATTATAAGAGTTATTTTGTGGATTTTCATGACTTTCGAAGTGACAAAAGTATAAAAGTAAACACGTCGTTCCGATTATATGTTTGGTGTTGCTGTCTCAATTCTTTCCGTTGTTGTACTCATAACAAATTATTATTATGTCAATGATCATGATCGTAGTATAGACAATGAGAGGGTCAGGTTGGAATAGGTAGATATTAAATATACATGAAACGTATAAATAAATTATTGTTTTATTAAATAAAATAATTATGTAGGTAGTCTTAATTTAATGTTATCCACATCGTTAATTTAAATGTTTTAGGTTTTAGTCGTAAAATACTGCAGTATGACAGCTATTGTAATGAGGCCGACAGTCAAATAGTTAATTGAATGTATGAAGCCGCTATTACAAGGTCTTGCTCCAGGAATTGATTCGCAGAAACAAACTCTAGTAGAATGACTGCCGTTCACTTGTTCGTGACATCCACTTCTGATTGTATTGCCCATGTCGTTTACTGCTCTTGTACAAAAGTAAGTTGAGTTTTCAACTGTAAAGTAAAATAAAGCGAAGGTTAATTTTGTAAAAAACATTCACATGATCACCTAAATATATTTTAAACCTAGGATAAAATGAAGAAGCAGGAAGAAGAAGGAAGTTTGGAGTCGGCCAAGGTTTCACGTCGCATCGTAGAATCCAAATGAATGGACCGTTTTCAACGCTGGCATTGTTTGAAATCTCAAATAAACCCAAGAGAACAAGAACCTACCCGATGGAAAAATCGCGTTTGTTCTTATCTATGTTAATAGAAATTGGTTTCGCTGTTACAACGTGTGTGTGTGGAGACTTGAAGAAAGAGAAGCGATTTAATACTATAGTTACAAGTTTATAGAACACGAGCATCCAAGTGCGCAAATTTCTTTTGTTATTTCTTTAAGAACCCTCTAACAAATATTAAGAAAGTTATAATATTTTTTAACAACAAGGAACCGACTTCAGTACGGCAAGTTGCAGAACCTTAAAACCCCTAGTCTAACGACAGGATGAACTTTCATGCAAACTCTTATCTCACTTTACCTCCCTTAAAGACGGTTTCTTTTTAATCTGATAATTTACAGCTATAGTGCATCTCATGACCATTCAAATAAACACGGCTAGATCACATTGTTTAATTATGAAGTTCCGTTGCCTGTACAGGTACATCAGTTCAGTTCAATTGTACCATTTTCAAGTGAGTCCTTTCAGTCAAAAAATAATTCTTTAAATCGGTCCATAAATGACGGAGTTCTACGGTAACAAACATAAAAAAAAGAATTGATAACCTCCTCGTTTTTAAAGTCGTTCTAAAGTTATAGCATGACCAAGGCAAATAGTGATTTATTTTTATAATGGGATTGTTAGACACATAATTGTTACATATCAACAGTTATAAATAAGTAAACTTAAAAACAATAATCTAAGTATGATGACAGTCTCTTGCACTAGACTGTATAATCGTGGACACAGTTCTTAAAATGGTCATATTAATTATATTATTATTTATTTATTTCACTATCAATCACAGTCTTACCGGCTCCATCGAAGGAAAATGTGTATCTAGCGCAGACGTCGTTGTCGGCCAAGATACAAGACGCATTTGGATAATTTTCCCATATGTAGTCAACATCTGGCCATGATCCGTCAACTGTAATAAAACAATCCAAATTAATAACTGACGAATAGTTTGGACGAATGGCGAAAGTAGGAGTTAATGTGGTTAGTGGTCCATTCCCTCATTTAGTTAAGTATAGAAATAATTATTTCGTTTCTACCGTCGTCGTTGTATCCGCGTTTTTTTTTCTTTTACGTTATGGTACGGACTTTGCGTATGAGTTTATTGTGAGCTTGAAGAGAATAATATAATAATAATAATAAATTCTTTATTGTCATAAGATAAAATTACACAATAAAATCCATTGATCCCCGAACTATGTAGTAGGTATAGACTGTATTTCAGGGGCCATAAATATAAATAATATATCCTAATCAATTTAGTGATATTTTTTACATAACTGTTGCGGATATAATAATCAATAAATACTGAATACCTATGAGGGGAATTACCTACATTTTATTTTGTGTATTGTGGGTATATAGGGGGAATTACATTTCCTATTTGACTGCACTGTAATGGTTGGGTGATCAATCATCTCGTCATTGACACCACGTCAGCGTAGAGGTTTCGATGCCAACAAAGGTGAGGTAAATAATATTATGTGTGAGCTACAGATAAAGTTTAAGGTTAGTTTATTCGTGTATTTTTTTTCTCTTTATTTGCGGGACTCATACATCGCTATCTGGTCCCAAACTAGGCCTGTACTATGGTAATCAGACAACTGATAAACATACTTTTATATTTCTAAATACATACATATTATAGATAAATTACACCCAGACACAGAACAAACATTCGTGCTCATCACACAAAGATTTGTCCTGGGTGGGAATCGAACCCACGACCACCGGTGTAGCAGTCAGAGCTACCAACCACTAGACCAACAGGCCTGTCAAAATCTATTACTGAGATTGTTTTGTTTTTTAAACACAATTTCCGCACAACACTCCTTAAACTATGACCCAGACTTGGTTCTATTGGTAAGTATCTGTTTACCATTAAAATATATGTCTAATGTTTGGGAATCGAACCCGCAGCACTCGGCGCAGTGTAAGTGGCGAGGTACACATCTTAACTACTAGACTATAGTACAGCCAGTATAGCCTGCCAGATGGTTGTAACATCCCCGCGACACAGGGATTTTTCCCTAGTACGAGACTCGTCTTTTATAAAAAAAGAAGAACTTACAAGAAACAACTAAAGGATGTACGCAAGGTACTCCAGTAGACAGTCTGGTGGCATCCAAGCAGGTTGCATTGTCGTACACGCTTTCGTTAGTGTACCTGTGGCCCAGCCATGTGAATTGGAAGCATCGACGCGTGGCATTTGATTGTCCTGCTACGAATACTGCAACTGAGGATATTTGTAACTTGTTAGATTCAGATTCATTTATTTGCATAAATGTGGTACAATATTTTACAGGTGTTATAAATACATTTAAACCAGCACATTTACCATAACGGCATGCAAATACAGACTTTTTAGGATTAAGAATTACTAAATTAAATTATATACAATATGACAAATTTAAACTATAAGGAGTAAAATGTCACAATGTTAGTAAAATCAATTTCTCTAATTTTGCCTACGAATCCAGATTTGACTTGACTAGACTATTTTAATGACAAACACAAAAGGGTGTAGTGCTTTTTATTGTCAAATAACTTAAAACATTCTGTAGGCAATAAGTATGAGTAAATGTTGCGGGCAGCCAATGGAGAAGTTCAACTAATGTTGGCCTAATAAAATCATTTCCGTTTTAAAAAAAAGGTCTTTAAAAATATTATGTTATTTGAATTGAATTATGTTATCTGATTAGTTTAATACATATTATTAGGGGAATTGAAGTATGTGTGAAGTAATTTGGTAGAGGTTACAACACAACAAGACAAATAACTACAAGAAAGTGAGGGTTCCAGAAATTAACAGAAAGCAACTGTTCAGAGGCGTACTTTAGAAAAGGTACAAATTAATAACAGTAAGGTAAGGAAATGTTATTAGACACTTTATAAATCTATACTAATATTATAAAGCTGATGGGTTTGTTCGTTAGTTTGGTTGCACACGCTAATCTCAGAAAGTTCGATTAGAAAAAATCTTTTTTTGTTGAATAATGCATATCGAGGAAGGCTATAGGCTATATAACATCACGCTATGATTAATAGAAAATCGGGGTAATTTACGTTCCAAATTACCACGCGGGCGACCCCTAGTAAAACAATAAAATAACAAAAATTACAGTGTTTGATGACGTTATATTAGTACCTAAGTATCGGGAAAAACATGACATCGGATTTGATTTTCAAAAAGATTTTAAAAATAATAGCACATGTTACAGTATTTTATTTGTGGATAGTTACTTACATGATAAAGAAATCACAATAAATATCACTACACTGTCCCGGGTCATTTTCATTGTCCGTACGTGCTAACTTAAAATAAACTACCTAATATCAAAACATTAAAAACAATGAACAATCGTTAAGACACTGTTTGCAATAGTTTGCTTATCAAGGAAACGTTCTACGTAAAACGATATCTATTTCTTATCAATAAATATTTAATCTAAATATTATCTTCATTAATCATTACCACTAATATAGGATTGATTTCACTTGATAATCTATATTTATCAAAAATGAAAAGATATTTAAGCCTCTACGTAAAAAAAAAATCCCGTCATGCAAACATTTACGAGAGACACGGAAATTGCGCATTTTCACTCTCTCTCTCTCTCTACTTGGGTATATGTCCCACATGGTGGTGGTGTTTGCAAACAACATTGTGCAGGCAGCTTAATAGACCCTCCTCTAGAAGATCTGGATAACCGTTCACCAGCAGCACAATAATATCTAGGTAGGGTTATTTACTTACTATCTTCTGTAGTATGAAGGAACTTCCTATTCATCATAGTCATCATCTCAACGTGAGGACGTCCGGTGTAGGTAACATTATGTTTCCACAATGGCCGAGCTCCTTGCATCCAACGCTTTCTTGCGTTGTATTTTTTTTTGGCAGATTTATGAGGTACAGTTTAGGTACAGTTTATTGATATACATATGTTCTAGAACATAGTTCCCACACGTTACGGCGATCCACGACTATGCGCGTCAAGCTGACTTCAGAACGGCGTGTCTATTTCACTATCTATTTAATATTGAATTGCTTGACGTACAGTTTTTTTTCATATAGGTACAGTTTAGTACAGTTTAGGTACAGTTATTTGGTGCAAATTTTGTGACTATTCAGACATCTCTCACGCCATCCTGACAGACACTTTCCTGCAGCTCTGTATTTTTCCCAGTACGACTGCACGGTTGGTCCAGTGGAGACAAAAAAATATAATTATACTAATCTTTATTTGCACCAATACATATATCTTGCAAGCACTTATACAATAAGAAATACATGTTTATGGTTTGTTGATTGAATACAAAATTAATTCGCAACTGGCATCTTAGCTATTGCGTGATTCATAAATTGTTGTCCCGAGTCTAAGTCTACTTGTCGTCCGTTAATTGTATGTTAGTAAAGTCCCCTAAGATACAGGGCTTGTTCCCTAGTGCGGGAGTTATCTTTTAAAAAAAAACCTACTTAATCATTTTGTTTGAAGTAATAAAAAAATAATTTCAGCGAATGTATTGCTTTAAAAATCAGTTTAATAAACAAGTGCAAACGTATCGCAGACATATCTAGGCCAAAACTGGAGTTAACTTCTGAAAGATAATTTTCAGATCTCTACTGGGAGTCAAACTCACAAGTTCGACAGCTTGAAACTCGCTTAGCAAAACTTGTAGCGTGGTGTAAATGGATAGATGTTGGCACTGACTGAGCAAGATTATTAAAGGCCTTTTATCATGTTGGGTAAATTTATTTATTTGTTATATGATATTTTCAACATTGATCAAAAAACAAAAAATAAATTTTTAAAAGGACATCACGGTCTCCCTTGCATAAATTTATCGCAAGCGTTTTCACCTGACACAACTCATATTTTTATTATACTACCAAGGAGGCTAACAAACATACGGCCCGCCTGATATTAAGCAGTTGAAGTTTAAAAAGTATTAACTATTAAGTTCCACACATGCACGTAAGAAATAAACCCTTTAGCCCAGAAGGCTTTTGAACTGACGCATACAAACCTAGACTTAATAAAAGCATTTGTGGATCACACATTTTTTCCTTTTGTCTTTAGTGGTTAGCCACACAACACAAAAAAATTGTGTGATCCAAAATACGCTGCGCAGTCGGAAATGGCGAGATGACCACTGAAACAACTAAACCCCAGAGTAGTTAAACCTAGGTATATACATACATATTATATATTAAAAAAAATATCTCTAAACAATCACACATTACCTGATAAATATTTATATATTTCATTTCCAAGTTTTCCTATAGGTTTATAAAATGTAGTTAAATTGTCTTTCAGTATTTTTTGCATCATTATTATGCACGCTAGAAGACTTCACATAAAGGCACATTGTCAATTTGCATGACAGTGTGGGTAGCGTATAGCGTGGCGGGCTCGGGCCGTGGCTGGTACATGTTCAAATGAAATTATTCCCCAGTCCGTCTGGCCATCGGTGGACGATAAGCCGATTTCATCTAACCTCGTTCAATCAGCGGGCACTGAAACCGGCTACATTTGCACAGATTTTCATCTGGATAGAATAGACTCTTTTAAAATTATTCCATGTAGGTACTAAAGTAGTAAAAACAAAAGCCTGTGTATAGTAAGCAGATCATTGTCTAGTAACCGTCTGATTATACCTTACATTTTAAATATTTGTTACACCAAGATAATCTCTATCTATACTAATATTTTTAAAAAAAAGAAGAAGAGTTTGTTTGTTTGGTTGTACGCACTAATCTCAGAAAGTACTGGTTCGATTAGAAAAAATCTTTTTTTGTTGAATAGTGCATTTATCCAGGAAGGCTATAGGCTGTATAACATCACGCTATGATCAATAAAAGCGGAGCAGTAGTGAGATATGTTGCAAATTCGGAGAAAATATTCCAAATTACCACGCGGACAAAGTCGCGGGCGACCCCTAGTTACTAATATAACCAATGTTTTGTGTTATGAGTATCCCTTGGATAAGGAAAACGTTATTTTAACTCAAACTCAAACGTATCGATCCTGTACCTGCGAACAGGGTAGTGTAATAATAAGCATAGGCAGGCAGCAATTTATAGCGTAAGTGTACCTAATAAGAAGCGTACCTAATAATAATAATACTCGTAACTGGTAGGCAGGCCACACGATAGACAGCGCCCGAAAAATTGTGTAATAGGGTCATAGAATAAAAAAGATTAATTATAATAGGGCCTTTAGGCCAATCACAATGAACCACAGATTATTTACAGGTTAGGTACACACGTTTACAATTTCAATGTCCATACATTTTTAAGATGTGGATAACGTTGTGAGCTACACAATAATATATACATTAATGTTAAAATCCTAGTGTAATTATATTGTGTAACTGTTTGTTTTCCCAAATAAAATAAAATAAAATACATCAATTTATTGTTGTAGGTATAGCTTGTATATACATACATATATATTCAGACGGCGATCAATAATTTTTAAATGGCCAGCGTTATTTAATTTATTAATACATATTTCGTCCTGTTATATTATGTAGGATACATACAAGACGTTAGAAATTAGGTAGGTATATGCGGGAGCAAGTACTATCGACGACGGTTGTGATGCATTAACACTGACAATAACACTAAACATTTATTGATACTGTAAGAATATATTGCAATCGTTCCAGACGATTTGCATTCTGTAAACGATAAGAAATTTGCATTGTGTAAACCGTACCTTGTCGAATAAGGTGTGTCGGTATGGCCAGTTCATTATTTAGATGCGTTTTTTTTGCATTGGGTATCTAATCTAACCTAAAATATCCTAGAATAGATGAATATCTGAACAGAGAAATAAGATTATTTACAGAGACATAAAACATTCATTTGTTTTATGTCTCTGTAAATAATCTTATTATGTCATTAGGTATATACTCGTATATATATCTCTCTCTTTCTTTCTCTCCCATTCAATCCATAAACGTACCACTGCTTGTTACGGGTCTCCTCCATGCACTTAGGTATAAAAATATAAATTATATCAACTAGCTGTTGCCCGCGGTTCCGCCCGTGTGGATGTTATTTATCACGATAAAAAGTATTTTCCTCCCCAGGATACCATCTATCTCCTTGCCCAAACGAATTTTAGCACATGCAGTATTCAGCAATTGATCGAGTGATTCAAGAGGAAGGCTTATATTTATAATACATGCACATTATCATAGAGAACTTCATAAAAACCCAAAGCGCAGTGAGGCTCTGTCGCTAGTTATTATCATAAATTTTAGATGTTGAAAATGTATTAGTCTGTCATCCTAAATCTACGGATTGAATTATCGGTTTAGATGTTTTGCCTTACGACTGATGGGTAAAGTGTCTAATTTAAAACATTCCTAACTCTATAATGAAATATAATCGAAGAGATTTTATCCACAGTATGGTTTCGAAGTCTAGATAAGCTCAGGCAGAATTATATTTCAATTTGGTCTGTCTGTGCAATGAGTGCGCAGGTAGATAAAGTAGTACAATGAGGCTATAAATCTTCTTATCAATTTTAAAACTAATCTGTTCGAGGCCTTTTTAGAATAAATTCGATCATTTCCTCAAGACTATTATTGTATTCTTTCCTATGTCACAAGTTATTTGTAGCTTTGACATAACAATGTTAATTGATTTGCTTCTTAAGAACACCTTTGTATCATCCTTTTTACATTTCGCGTACATACTTTTATTTTTCACATCTGGCATCGGCAGAATTATTGACATCAATATCGCTATTGTAGTGATCAGATACTATGTGGATATCTTCCCATATTATTTAAAAATGGAATAAAATTACAGAAGAAACGTTTTTTTCTAGTGGAAATAATTCTCTTACAGATAGCGCCCACGAGCAACTTTGTCTCAGCAACTTATTTGTCTCAACACATCAAGTCTATGCGCTAGTATGAGAGTGCGCCCACGTAGCGACGCGACAGCCAGGAGACTTTTTATTCTAACCCATAGACTTGATGTGATGAGACAAATAAGTTGCAGAGACAAAGTTGCTTGTGGGCCCTACCTTAGTGTGCAATTTGTTTTTCGAGATTTTCATTAATTTTCCTGAGCAACCAGCCTGCTTTACTACTTTTTTACTAAACTTTTCTTATGCAATTGGATATTTCTATCTCTCAAATAAAATATTTAATTAAATCTCAAACTCAATCTTATTTTCTCTGTGCCTAAAAATAAACATAAAATGGTGCGAATTTCCTTTGCCTTTTACAAGACAACATCAATCATAACCATATACAAATATCTAAGAAACATCCTTCCGCCTTTTTCACTTGAATGCGAAATATTGTGTTTAATGTTTTAGAAGGAATACACAATAACATAATGCGAAAAAAATATCTCTGTGATTCTACCTCGTTATACAGAATAATATAGGTAGATACATGTTTGCGCCTAGTATTGTGTCATTGTGAGGCCGTATGCTTGTTTGCCACCCGAGTAGTATAAAAAAATAGTAAGAAAGAGGTAGATTTTTATGATGTATGGTGCACTACTATGGGGACCTCGACCTTCACCTTACAAAAGACCACAGCCAAATAGCTACACACAATAAGTAATTATATATGTGTTCCTGTGCGTATGTACAGGATTCCAGCGCTCGTTTAGGGATGCGTTTTATATGAAACGTTTCTCTATGCCAGGGATACTCCCATCTTAAAGCGTTGGTATAAAAAAATGGGTTGTTAACACGCAAGGAGGTATCACCTCTGGTATTGCAAGCGTTGAAAGACTACGGTAAGTGCTTAACATCAGGCGGGCCGTATGCTTGTTTGCCACCCAACAAAAAATATCGCACATTTGCCGATTGCGGACTAATAGCTATCTCTTTTCGTATCTTACTTTCAGTATTATACCTATTGCATTTATACTGGAAATCAACTATACACTTATAAATACAATTTAATAACAACGCAACAAAACTAAACGCCTCTCAGTATTAAGGTAGCTTTTCATTCTTTATATTCATGAATGGGTACCTACATATTTGATCTTAGTGTCTTATTTACTCATATAGTATTGTGAGGTTTCCAAGTATTTGTTTGACGGGGCAGGTATTATATTTCTGCCACAGCTTCACACGCAGTGACCAGTGCGACAGTGCCTTTAAAAGGATAGCAAAATATACGCTATTAAATAACAAAGCAGAAATGTGTCTTTGCTTTGTCGGTTCAACATTTGTTCGACACTGACATCTTTGCACGAGTATTACTAGATATAATATTGCTATTTAAAGGTTTTCTGATAAGTAGTAAACTTAAAGATATCCGAGTGAAGTAATCGACTTAGTAGTAACACGTGAGGTATTAGTTCGATCCTAACATTCCTTGCCCTACAAGTCGAATCTCAATTTTACTTTCTGGAATTTATGCTTACTAATTAAATAATTTGCCATTTGCTAACGTCGAGAAAAAGAATGAAGAGATCCACGTTTGAATAAAATCCTATAGGCATGTCTGATACACCAACCCGCATTAGGCCAGCGCTGCATAAAAGCTTAAACCGCCTTAGGTCTTTAGATAACGAAGAAGAAAACTATATCTATACTATGTATATTATAAAGATAAAGTTTATTTATTTGTGGCGTTGTAGAGGGATATCTCTGGATCTACTGAACCGATTTTGGAAATTCTGTTACCAATAGAAAGCCACGTTATTTGTGAGTGTCATATGCTATATTTTTGTATTAAGCCGGAGCGGGCGGCTAGTTCTTAATATATTATTATATAGGTAGGTACTATTGCATAAAGTTTACACCTGTAATAATAGTATTAGGCGCTCATAGCTAGGTGCACTCGTTGTTCGGTAAACGATCAGCGGGTAAAGCTACCAAGGGCGCGGTAACCCTATAGATGGGTGACCGCATAGTGGTATTTCATCTGAGCGTCTCCGTGCTTCCGAGGGCACGTTAAAAGTCGGTCCCGACTGTTATCAGTCGTTAGATCACGACAGAGGCCTAAATATGGGCGATCTTAATAACTCTGTCACCAGGTTGGCCACACCAAACGATAAGAAGAAGATGAGGGAAGATGTAAATAAATAAATATTTTAATTCGATATAGAATACTAGAGATAAGAGATTACGACGCAGTGCTGTACGTTTTACTATTCATAAACTAGAAGCAAAATAAATCGCGTTAAACAAGACGGGTAAAGCACTTTATTTTTGAAAGCAAAATATGAAGGTGCATAAAATCTTTTCCATGAGCAGTAAAATGTGATTAAATGCTTTACAACTACGCGTTTAGATCTCTTATATAGTATCTACTGAGTTATTTTTCATGGAAATGTGTTATACGAGTATCTGTTCAATCTATATTACGATATACGTAGTTTTATAGTAGGAATGGTGAATCCGTGGCTCGTCAAATGTAGGACGTCCTCGGGCTAGGTGGAGCGACGGTCATCGCAAACTGGCTGGGAGCAGCTGGATGCGAGAACTCGAAGATCGTGGTAAGTGACGTGCATTTGGAGATGTTATGTTGAGCAGTAGACTGCGAAAGTCCTT
This sequence comes from Trisateles emortualis, assembly GCA_947095525.1. NCBI lineage: Eukaryota > Metazoa > Arthropoda > Insecta > Lepidoptera > Erebidae > Trisateles > Trisateles emortualis. Next base: position 5,592,102 of record OX352736.1, on the reverse strand, counting down.
ATATAATAATAATGAATAATATAATCTGATCTCAAACTACGCAGAACCTGATTTTTTTATACTACCAAGGTGGCACAAGCATACGGCCCGCCTGATGGTAAGCAGTTACCGTAGCCTATGGACGCTTGCAACACCAAGGTGTGTCACTTGCGCGTTGCCGACCCTTTCAAAACCTTATAACTCTTTTTTTGAAGAACTCCTTCAAGAAACTTATCGCAATCAGATCGCTGGTCTTGGTTTTATATATTGCTAAATGTTTACATTATTATAAATACATTAATATCAAGGCAAGAATTGTGCTAATCACACAAAGACTTGTCCTGAGAGGCGAACTAACCACTAGACCAGTAAATAGCTTTTGGAACTCTTTGCATTAGTTGCAAGGCCTATTTTCCATCTATGTAGCCGCGTTTTTATATAGTCACGTTCTTGTGTAGTCACGAAGAAATGATCACTTTAATATGTCGCGCTAGTAATACCCCTAGTATCGCAAACATCCTAAGCTACGGTAACTGCTTACTATCAGGTGGGCCGTATACTTGTTTGCCTCCATGATAGTATAAAAATAAAGAAAAAAAATACGACTTACCGATGAAAGAGGACAAATTGATATTCTACGTTAACTTATTAAGTTTACAAAACCGGTTTCATTAATCTTAGTTTCATAAGTAAAAGGGCTCATTGTTTCTTTCGGCGCGCCCACTAAGTATAAAACGCCTTTAATTAAGATATCATGGGAAATAAACCTCTCAACTTTTTGAAATATTAGTCTTCTATCTTCGATTCTCGTATGAATTTGTTTTCTTAGGATCTGTATTGTGAATATTGTTTAATATGATTTGTTTTTAAAAAGGATGGAAGATACTCGTATATGGGCTACAGTAACTGCTTCCTATCAGGCGCCTCGAATGCCACCTAAGTAGTACTACTTCTTCATCTTTTGTAATGCTAAAAGGCACCTTAAAATGTAAATCTTCCGTTCGAGGGAAAAATAATGCAACAAATTAATTATTGTTACTGGTTTAATAGTATAGAACCCATTTATTTTAAGGAATTAATGTATAAAAATATAAAAAAATATATTTAAGAAGCTATCTACATCTATAGCTATAGTATATATCTAACATCAATTTATAATTATGTACAAGAGTAGTAGTTATAAATAATAATATTTACAAAGTAATTATCTAAATACAAAGTAAATTGCATTCATGTCTATTAAAGATAGATAAGCATTACCTCAGAGGTTTACATACTCGCTAACGCACGAGTGGCGTTAAGCTCACTAAACTTTAAAAGAAATACAACTTCAGAGTTTTCATGTTTCCACAAAGGCTATAAATCCCAACGTTCTGCTGCTTTTGCACTGTTTACTGTTCACCTACTCGCTATATAGTTTATCACGTGCACTACAACAACGTATTCACATTTTAAAGTTTGTTTCACGAACAAAAGTTACTTTATCATCACACACACTGGTGAACACAATATTTTTAACTTATTGTCCACACTATTGATTCTACTATATTTTCTTCTTATCCTACGTAAGGGAAGGGTGCAAATGGCGATGGGAAATATCCTGGGTAGCCGGGGGCAGCACTTGGCTGCACAGCAATCGAAGATGTTACATACGATGTTAGCACCGTTGGTACAACTTTAGTGGTGAACAATGTTGTGTATACTGTTTTTGCCCCAAATGTTAATTTCAAAACTTGACTGTTGGTAGCTGTAACTTCTGTGTTCACTACTACAGGAGTAGAAGTAACCGAGAATTGTTGAGGGAATAATGGGTTCACTGTCTGTAAAGGTAGCGCTGGAAGACTGCTGGTACCGATTTCGTATTCAGTTTTAGTGAGTGTAGCCACTGGTCTAGAGATAGTGCTATGGGTGGTGCTTTTACCGTCAAACACAGGAATAACATGCGATTCGTATATTGTTTCATACTTCAAAACTGGCTTAGACGTAGTAACGACGTCTGGAATCTGAGCGGCAGCTGCTGGATTCAAAAGTCTCAAGAGGGCTAGTTGTTGGGCTTGTTCTGGAGTCAATGCTGCATTAGGTGGATTTGGTGACTCTGTGACATGATTACCTTTGTTTTGTCCGTGAGCCTTTTTAAGCCTTAAATGATTATCTGGTACCCTATATTTATCGACCTCGGTAATATCAAAGTCTGATCCAATATTAGCAAGGTCAAGTTCTGGCGGGAAAACCCGTCGAGGAACTCCATCCTCATCCTCATTGCTATCCCCAAAATCTAACTCAAGATGCAATTCGGATCCGGCTTCGTCGAGCCTACTATTAAATTCCTTCAAAGTTTTGCTCGGTATAAATTGGAAGAAGTCCATTGGTGGTAAAGTTTTGGTGGCCGTTACAAATCTTGTAACGTGGTAAGTTTGAATGAAAGTTAAGCTACTTGTTACGTTAACGTCTCTGACCACGGGAAGGATATGTGTTTTCAACATATTTTGAGTTGTACTAAATGTTTCAGTTACAGTTTCTAACGGTGGAGTTTCCATGTCTGAAGATAATGTAATAGCTGGTAATGTTGCTATGCTTGAATCTAATAATGCATGATCTTTTTCATAAGGTGATGCGGTCGCTAAAATGTTCTCTGTCAACGGTTCGTTGAGAGAACTTTGCGAGTTGACCACCAAAGTGGGTTCTATACGTTTTTCTATAGTTGAAGTAACAGTTATTATACGAGTATTCTTAACGCGTCCAACCTGAAATAATAAAGAATAAATATGAATAAATAAGTGTTAAAAATACATATTTTTTGTTATACAATAATGTACATTATAATACTACCTGGAAGGTGTAAGGAGTCCTGATGGTAGCTATTTCGTAATAAACATCTCGGAAATCAGCAGGGGTTGATATTTCCACTTTCAAAGTTTCCACTGGGGGCGGCTTTTCAATGGAGTTGTCATCATCATCATCATCATTTTCAAGGAGAGTTCCAGGACCACTCTGTGAACCTGATAGTTCTAAATCATTATCAGATCTTGCTTGAGGAGATATATCATTATATTGCGTATCGTCAAGAAGCGGGTTTGGATTTGGCGTAGTTTGCTGATCCTCGTCACCATTAATCTTTCGAATGGTCACTTTAGGTTTAGGACTTGTTTTATATTGCCAGCGTCCGGACCCCGGAGCACGGTTCAATTTAAATTTATACACACTGGTTGAAGCCGCAGGAGTCACTTGTTCCACAGGGGTTGGGTTAACTCGAGGTTTAAATCCACGTTTAGATTGACTGTCATTGTTGCTTGACGGAGTTACAGTTGTCTTATGCCCAGAGTTACGGTTGTTTTTCCTCCTATTGGAATACGACGGTGTTGCCGTTTCACTGAAAACAGAGACGGTTGCCAGTTGAGGCGATTTCACGGGTCGACCAAACCGAGTACTGCAAATAAAATTATTTACAATTGCCGAGGATCATAACTTTATTATTGTACCTAATAAAATGTAAAGCTTACAATGCATTAAATTATGAAATGTATTTTATATATACATAGATATGTTAAATAATATGATGTAAGCTTACATGCATTCATGCTTAGTGTTAAATATGATTATCGGCAATAGAACAATGTTATTTCTTACGCAGATACTGGTTTGTCTAATAAGCACTATATAATTCATTTTGAAAAATTATGATTACCTTTGAGTCCGTTGTGAATGTGAAGAATTTCGATTTTTGAATTTTTTACCCTGGCTGGCAGGAGTATTATTGTGGTTATCATTTTCAGCGATATTACTATTTGGATTGCCAGTTGGAGACCTGTGTCGATTTTTAAACGATCCTGCGCCGTTGTTTTGTCTACGTGTTGTTTTTCCAAAATTGTTATCATCGTCAGCAACTGATGGAGTTGGTTCTAAGTTGTGTCTGTGATTTTTAGAGATAGATGGTGCTACTGTTTTAAGTATTCTATGGGTGGGACTAGGAGATATTTTTGCTCTAAGTCCACCTGCTGGTTGTAGAATTTTTGAGTTGCTATTTAAAACTTGAGCATATTTTCCTGATATATATGTTCCAATGACACTGGTTTCATGTACTGTAGTAAGTCCATCTTTAACAATAGTGCCACCAAGAGTAGTAACTAATCCGAGAGGATGGTCGTCATCGTCTTCTGGCGGGGGTGTTGCTTGATGCCTATTCTTATGAGCGTGTTTCGGTTTTTGACCAGGTATCTTTGATGGACGTATATTGATAACTTTGTAAGTTTCTTCAACAAATTCAGAAGGTTGACGAGATAAGAAATCATATTCTGGTTCTCCAATGTTATTGTTAGTAATCAAAATAGCTGGCTCTTCTTCAGCTTGGTTGGATTTTATTTGAACTTTAGAACTTATAATGGATGCAGGTGGGCCTTGTTTCACTTCGACTTTACTGCTAACAACATTTGTAACTGATTTAATACCATCATTCTTTTTGTTTTTGTTTGTTGGTGCGTTTTTATTAGTTTTTGGAGTGGATTGCTTTGAGGTAACGCTTTCAACGATCTTTGATGGTCCAGTGACGACTTCCACTTTCGTAATAATTTGTTTTTGTTCTTTCGCAACAGATTTTGGTGCATTTGGAACTTTATTATCTTTTTTCGGTGGGGAAGAGACTACAGTTACAGCACTAGATAAAACTGCGGGGGCAGCAGGTTTATTAGTTTTGTCTTTATCAGATATTTTACTGGGCTTAATCGCCTCAGGTTTTACGCTAGTGACTGATGGTGGAGGTGGTTTAGTTTCGATTATATTTTCTTGAACTGACTTTTCAGTCGTCGGTGGTTCTGTAATCAGATAAAAAGATCGTTAGTTGTATTAACTTATTATTAAAATAGTCTTAAAAAGGGTTTTAAGAAATTATTAAAGCAGCTTTGAGAATTCATATTAAATAAAGTAACTACGAGATATTAACACTTTCTGAGAATCTCTCTATCTACATAGAGTAGCGAAACATTTTTACGTGTCGGAGAAAATATCAGTTAAGACGTGGATATTTCCTTTTATTATTTACTGCATCCTACGTATGTCCTTTTGGTTTTCTAGCAGAATGAATAGTACGTAAGTACTTTTATTTGTACGAATATAACAATTAAACAACCTGGTGGTGGTGCTGACTGAGGTGAGAATACCATCACCGTGTTGCCAATAGTCGTGGTAAAGTCCAAAAATCCATAAACGGTTTGTGTGAGGTAGTTCCCGGCTGGTGCAGCGGCAGGTGCTGGGTTTGATGGGTTTCCATTTCCACCGTATACTGGTCCATCAGCAAGTCCCATGCAAACTGGAAATTAAATAAAGAGAATTCATTAATAAATGTTCTGTGAACGTAACTATTTTGATGAAGTTTGTCATTGTTTTAGCTTGAAACCTAAAGCTACTTTTGACATACAATATGGACGAAGCCATAGGCATATTATAGTTTGAATGAGCTCTCTGCTGTGGTTTACGCAAGAGATTAAAGTATAGGATCTTCAAAAAAGGTGTTAAAAGATTGGGTACAGGGCAACGCCGGCAACGCGTAAATGATACACCTGGCATTACAAGTCCATAGGCTACAGTAACTGCTTAGCATTAGACAGTCGTATGCTTGTATGTCTCTTTAATAGCAAAAACTAAATATCTAACGATTGAGTGCAATGTACAAAATTATGATTATCAATCGATGCTTATCTCGACAATGTGTAAACGTTTTATATCGGTAGATAATATTATGTTTTCAAAGTCGGATATCACATTTTTAATATCAAACTTTCGTCTTCAAATAAATCTTTCAACATAATGTACAACGTCAAGATTACTACATATAAAGCATCTCTGAATATTTAATCTCAGTAAAAACGAAAATTCAGTGACGTTACTTCAGTACCATTGGTTCGCAAATGAACTGAAAATGTAGCTTCATATGGCTAAAAAAGAGAGGGTGTTTACGAAGTTATTGACTCGATACGGCCATAGTTAGCCTAATGACGTGTTAAGAAAAAGTTCTCGATATGAAACAAATGAGGTTTGTTTTTTGTGCACTGTATGTAAATTCTTATCATGGTAGTATTGAACTCAGAACTCCACTTGAACTTATAACAAGAATCTGAGAACCTTTATAAATATGCTCACTCTTTATCTAGCCTATTGCCATATACTTACTAGGCAAAACCAAGTTATTGGGCTTTTCGGAGCTAAAGCCGAAATAACGCTTTATCCAATCAAAAGAATCGACCACGGGTTCTTTTTCTAATTTAATTAAAACACTGCACAATACGGTCAGGTATTTTCTGCCAGTCAATCTTAAGGTATTGCGGAGATATATATGGCTGGTGACAAAATAAATAAAGTTATGATTAAAAAGAAACGAAGGAATGTAGCACGACAGTGTTGGTGACGCAGTAATGTAATCTAAAAAACTTGTTAAAAGTTATTCTATTTTCTATAATACTATAGGTAGAATAAACAGCTAGGAATCTTATACATAACAAAAGTCTTATTAGGATAAAAGTTTTTAAGTAAATAGAGAAAAGCTTGTGTATATACGTGTCCCCTAAAACAAAGACTATTGGGAACGAGAGGCTTTTCCTTAACATAGATTCAATCTCTACAAAAAGGTTTCAGCTGAACAATGTTTTAACGGCAATGTGTCGCTAACGACAAATTAAATCATATAGAATGACTCCATAAGGACAAAGATCGTTTATGATAGAAAGTACTTAGGAGTTTAAATGACTGATTGTATACATATATAAAAGTTAAATTAGCGTTTAACCGAGCCACCGCAAAAACCGAGCAAAATCTGTTTGTCAGATTGAAAATCGGTATTCCGTAAGAGCCCTTTTTGACGTTTAGTCAATAGATTGTGCCATCACCGAGCAATCACAACTGTCAGTTTTGCGATCACAACTGTCAGTTTGCCATCGCTGTTTCTTAGAGAATCAGTCGGCCTTACCGTCCGTTTGGGCTTCTAGAACGAAGACACACGTGAGGCGCTAGAACATCGTTTCACAGCGTTGCTATTGGTCCGTACATGATCTTAGCACTAGATTTAGGTTTCATAGCTGTCCGGGCTGTGAAACCTTAAATAGCGAAATTTCAAACCCGTGACGTGAAGACAACGGTCTTATTATGTGTCTTTGAAGATGCTGTTCTGATTATGTGTGATTGCAGCGCTCAAATAGATGGCAAATAACTACACACAGTGGTGGAGTTGTGTTCCCGTGTGTGAGTATAGGTCTCCAGCGCTCATTTAGGGATGCGTTTTGAAAGAAACGTATTCCTATCCCAGGGATAGTCCCATCATAAAGCCCTGGTGTAAAAAAATGGCAACACGCAAGTGATACTTCTGCGGGCGTCCGTAGTCTACGGTAACTGCTTAACATCAGGCGGGTCGTATGCTTGTTAGCCCCCTAAGTAGTATAAAAAAAACACACTGTCACACGACTGCCTTGGTGGTCCAGTGGCCGCAGTATGCGCCTGCTGTGCACGAGGTTCGATTCCCACACAGGGACAAAACTTTGTGTGACCCACAAAGAGTTGTTCTGAGTCTGGGTGTAATTTGTGTCCGTTAATTGTATGTTTCTCTAGTGCGGGAGTTGTCTTTTAAAAAACAAAAAAAAAAAAAAAAAACGTAAAAGGACCGGAACGCGTGTAGCCGCGGTTTTCACACGCATAGGGTAAAATAGCTGCGTTTCGAAAACGTTTGGGGGAAACGGAGCTCCGTTTCAGAACAGTGTGTGGGATTCTTAGCTGTGGTATCAATATCGTGTTTTAAAATGCTCAATTAATTTTACTAATATTATAAATACGAACGTGCGGATTAAAGAATGTTTGTTACTTAATCACGCCAAAACGACTGAACGGATCTCGATGAAATTTGGCACAAAGATAGAATTTAGTTTGGAATAGCACATAGGCTACGTTTTATCAAAATAAGGCGTAGTCGCATGCAACACTTAGTAGTTATTAATTAAATAAAGCTTTCGCTAAAAAAGCGCGATATTATCTATTTTGGGATACTACATTTTCCTACGTTTAATGCATGACTGTACATGTAACAATAAGTATTAAATTTCCATGGCGCTTTTCGCTTCGGAAAGTAAGTAACAAATTCAAGGATTGTGTCGCTATATCCTTGTTACTTCCGCGCCATTTGCCAGCAAGTGGGCTGCAATAGTCCACCTTAGATACGGATCGGGGCCTTCTTTCGCTATTCCAATCTATGTACTTTCAATTACTTTTCTTAAAACCTTTCCGTATATTTGGTTCTTCATGTACACGCTCACACATATTCTGACAAACTTTTTACTCGGTAATCCTTATTCATGAGTTTTTCGTATTGACATGTTTACCCTATTTACACATTCTATACGTTCCATTCAAACTTTTTCAAATGTATTTACAAGAGTAATATGAATTTATTGGAATATTTTAGTCTTAGAAAATGGTTGTATGGCAATATTTTATAAATAAATTCGACTGGATATACTCTATCACGAGGAATTTTCAGATATTGGAATAGTTTTCGTTTTATTACAAGTTATAATGGTTAATAGTAGCTCATAAATTTGGTGCGCTGTAGATGACTGGAGAGAAATGCTTTATTTGTCACTGTTATCAAACTATTGAACTCAATTAATGACTACGCTGTGGAAATAATTGGGGGAGAATTATGTCTAGTAGTAAAAGTCTTTCGGCTGAAATGATGAATGACTACTACATATATATACTTACCCATCTTAAAAACGATAATAGTTTCAAATATAAGAAAAGTAGAACACCATGCAATGGTGTAGTTGGGTACCCATGCAGGTCTTCTGTTTTCTGTCCTAACGTTTCCCATAACACTAAACCTTAGTGTTAAAAATAATTTAGGTTGGCGACACGCGTGTGATATCAATCAATAGGCAACGGTAACCATCAGTTCAACTCAAATCTACAGAAACACTGATCAAGATTTGGCCAATGAGTATACAGTATGATATTAATATTTCACAATATCGTACTAAAATGTTATTGTTTCCATGAATAATGGTTTTCGTAATAAAGTTGAATAAGAAAGACGTTCATGGATACTTACACAAGTGGGCGGTGACCGCCAAAACGGCAATTAGTCTTCGATCCATGGCAAACAACACTTTGTACTAAGAACAGTTATTAGTTCCAAGCTTGGTGTTCAAAACAGAGGCCAATTTCGCAAGATAACCGCATCCTCGACTAAAACCTGTAACAAAAGAAAACGATTTTAGAAATGTTATTAGCCGTAAAGACATCAAATAGAAATCGGTGATAAAAAGAAATATCTAGATTTAAAACTTGAAGTATCCATTACTAATATTATTTATTTATATTACAAATAACAACTCAAAAGAAGTAAAAAGTGATACGTGTAAGTAATAAAACATTTGCCACGGTACGCAAGGTAATATTGTAATGTTACAATAGAGTTAGGGGACAGTAAACGTTTCATAAATGTCTAGTATGATTCACACGTAAACAGTTACATTTATAATGTTGATTTCCATACGAATGAATACGAAATCAACCTGTATACCACAACGAACAATATAATCAGGCAACATGTAAAACGTCAGGCTGCGAGTGGTTTCGTTTCAGCGGTCGACCGATTTCATTGCACAAAACCAATATAGATTTTAATAATAAACATGTTTGGTGGATTGTTAATTGCCTCCGTAATTATTATGGCATTTTAACCTTTCAAATCGTTTTCATACGATTCATTGATTTGTATTTTGTTGACTTATTTATCTGGCGCCGTATTATGATGTTTTTAAAGCAATTAATTTTGAATCTTTATTTGCGATTCGTAAGATGTCAACTTTACTACCTTAAAGCTAGGTCTTAAATTATCATTGTAAGAAATTATAGTTATGATCGCTATAATGGCCACTGTATGTGTGGCATGTCTTGTCTTGGCAAGGTTAATGGGTCTGGAATGCAAAACATTTCTATTATATATATATGAATCTAAAAAGCTATGATGCTTTCGTTTATCCCTTAGATTTTAATTTATCGAGCCATAAAGCACGGTGGTAGATTTCAGTGTTGCCAATTTATAAAGCTGTATATAATTTACGATGTTCCCAATGATTGCGGCTGGCAATTCACGATTGGCATCCTTTGTGGGGCTTTGGCATTTGAAGGCGCAATTCGAGGGACTAATCTTAAGGCCGCTAACATTAATCAGAGATTTCTGAGACTGTTTTGGTTTCTGCAGAAATTACAAAAGTTAATTTTATAATTTACCTCTTCCTAGGTCCTATATACTAGGCTAGAAACTGCATCAAAATCTAGGTAAGTATATAAAAATTAAATTATTATTAAGTAAGTAAATAAGATAATTCTTTTTTTCGCATTTGTTTTATTTAGATATGACCAACAATAAAAACTGAATACAGATTTTTTCCTATCTTTGATCTAATGAATTGTGGTCAAGTTTCGTTTATCAGTAGACCTCTGGTACTATTAAAACTGAACATGTCATTTTTCGGTGATATGTACTGTTGTGTCGGCGCGTCGTCTACTCTGCTGTGAGAGCACCGAAAGACAATATACCTAAACTTTCAACTAAAATCCTACTAATATTATAAACGCGAACGTTTGTATGTATGTATAGATGTATGTAGACTGATTGAAATCGACGTTCAATTCTAAGTTTGTCCGTCAGGGCAGGTTATGTAATTAAGAGCATACCCTACCTTAGAGCGTGACATCTCTTGCAGACGTATTCATACTTATACATGTAGTTGGATGCGTCCAAGCCAAATTCCCCGGCAGATTGGCATCCATTGTGCCTACCACGGGACCAGACAGATCTGCATAGCGGGACGTATTGAAACCATTTGAATGCTTAGTGAGTTCCGATTGTAGGCACCGAGAGCATTGCAATGTGTAAGAGAATTAATAGAGGAGCATTATTATGTACGGGTTGCAGGGTAAAGGACTTTACTGAGTGGATTGTGCACAGTCAACCATTTGGATTCTATTTGGAATTTTACTTTGAGCTATTCGTTTGTGTCGTTCGCTCTTTGAGATGAGTTTATACGTCGAGTGCTGTTTACCTATATGCAATTACTTTAAATCCTGTAGCAGTTAATGTATCTATCTATACTAATATTATAAAAGAACAGATTTATATTTTTATATGTTCCAATTTGGTTTGTAATTACATTCAAAAAACTAATCTTTTACCAGGGGATTGCTATAGGTATGTTACTGAGTAACAAATGCTTTATTTTAAATGAAAATAATTTGGGATCCCTCCGGAAAACAAATAAATGTATACCCGTGCGATGCAGGGACAGGCCGATAATATTATATGTCTATATGTCCTCTTAAGTCTCATTAAATAAGTTTAGAGAAGATTCTAGAAGTATCTCATTATGAATGTGGATCGATTTTACTATAAGTAAGATATGCGCAACATTTTCAATGAGGTCCACAAATTACAACTCTACATTTTCCGTATGGAGGCAGATAATCCTCTTATTAATATCGGATGAAACGAACTATATATCACATATTACTCGTATGTTACCCAACTATTACGTACTCGATCATAAAACAGGACTTCAGCCTATGAAAGAGCCTGCTTCCTTTGTAACGTTATTGAGGGCTCACTATGGGATAGTAGGAGTGTGGGTGACTGTGTGCGTATGTGAATGGCTTATACGCAGTTGTGGGTGTGTGTGTTTGTGAGTGAATGGGGTAAGGGTATGCAAGTGTTTGCTCGCGAGATGGCGTGGTGATGGAGCGGTGATGTTTGTGGCTCCCACCCGTCTGGGACTATTCAGCCGATGCTCCTATATTCAGTACAGATAGCATAACAAATAAAACATTGAAAAGTTTTACACGTATTTATTATTAAATACATGTGCGTTTATGGTCCCGTTTCATAAGGTGGTAGGCGATAGATTTCATATTGTTAAGTATTTTGCTATGCAGTTAGCTCAAATATACTTAAATATTAAAGCAATGTGAAAAAAGTCGAGCTGACGTCACTCCAAGACGAAAAAAAGCGGTAGACAAATTCGGACTTCGGAGTAGGAGCTCGAATGATTTATGATGATGATGATATTTCCAATTTTAAATAGGAAACTAGCCGTGTGAAAGAGTATATAACATGTGTATAGGTAGTCTATCGGATATTTAGATACTAATTGCAATTACAAAATGCTAGTGTTTTTTCCCATTGTGTATTGTCGCCATATAATGATCGTAAGTTGTGCTTTCCGGCATTAGTGGTTAGTAAGTGAACAAGGCCATTTGGTACTAAACCACATGTTTAACAGGATATAAATAATGATCTTGTAATTTTAAACGTTTGAAACATTTCCGCCCTTTCTTGTGAAGGAGAATTATGTATATAGCCTTTTTACTATAATAAGGAGGCAGAGGTACATGGGACCCACAATGGAATAGGGCAAGAGACTATGGAAACCCATATAAAATGTCCCATTGCCAGCGTTGTTATAGTTATTTATTTCTTTTCTTGTAATTTTAAACGATATTTTTTATAAAATACTGAACAGTATACACTAAGTGTGACGTCATCACTGTAGTACCCGGTTGTTCCCATGTGAGTTTGCACCTTGCCGACAAACCCTCGTCACTTAAATATGCAAAGTATGGACTTGGAGTACGTCAGTAACGCAAACTAGGTACAACCTAACTATTCAATAATTTGTGGTAATTTAACTATGAACAAAATTATAGACAAGGTTTAAGTCGTTAGTAATGAAGGAAAAGTTGTTTAAACTTTTCTTGGTAACTCTGAATTGTCATATGTTAGTGGTTTAAATCTAGGGAATTATAATAGCAAAAGTAGTCAACAAAATAGCATATATGTAGTATGTGCCCATATAACTACACGCAGTGGTATAGTTATGTTCGTGTACGTAGGTAGAAATCGCCTGTGCACATTTAGATGCGATTTTTTTAAAGATAATTACAGATTACCGCGTTCACCCGTGCTTCAACAAACATCTCTATTTAATATAAAATACAAACTTTAATCATTTCTATAATTAGGTACCTACTTATTCAAATATTTCTTTTCAAAAATATATAGTCTTGGGATTACAAAACGGTGGTTTTTAATTTGTATACAATTGTGGGCGGTTGGGGTAATTTATTTTCTTTCAACATTCAACACCCATGAGACTCTTCTTTTTGTTATTTCATTTATTAAAAAACACAATTTATATTTGTTATAGTAGGCAGGTTAGGTATCTAATTTCTCCGCAACGGAGATATCAAAAATATATTTTAGGAATATTGAGCCAAACGTTTTATGTTGACTGTACCTCTTGTATCTGACCAAGTAGGCAGCCGCTTCATCCCTCTATTCAAACAAAATTTAATGAGGCGTATACCCTACTGTGTGCACACTTACATAATAATGTATCACTATAATTATACCAAACGAAATTTAACATTATTTATCCTGAGAGTAATTAATATATACCCTCAATAATTTTCCATTAAGAAACTGACATTTTCATAGCATTTTCAGGTAGGAATTCTCTGAATTATTAACACGCGATGCGCCTGTGATATTTCATCGGAATGTAATTATAACAATTATTTAATTATTGCTTACAGTCAAGCTGAAACCATAATTACCACCGGTTATACTTAATAGGGTGATGATTAAATTATAAATTCGAGTTTCATTAATCGACCGATGTAGGTTACCTCAAAATGCCGCACGTTCGTTATTTGTGCAAAGAACGACGAAGGCAATTAATAGAAAACGTAATGAATAGGAATATGTTTGTTCACTTAACAAAGTTTATTTAACAAGACAACGTAATGAGATATAATTGATTAGATACCTACATAAATCACATATACAAGACAAGGTCTAATTAACGATTAAGTTATTTATGAAATCTTAAAAATGATATCATTGTTATCTTCATGTCAGAATTCTTTAAGTGTTACGATTACGTTGGGTGTATTTCGATTGCAAGTCATCTCATGCCATTGGAAGTTAAGAAATCATTAAGATTAGCTATCAAAATTTCCCTTTCTTATAGACAAGGCGAGGTACGGTAAGTCTTATTAATCTTATGTGTGAGCTTTAGAAGAAGCGAGGCATCATTAAAATAATGGTGATTACGCTTTAGATAACAGTTTATGTTTATAATAATAATTTTGTTATATTACTTAAGTATATTTTTTTGTGAAGATACATTCATGTGACACAAGAGACATACTCCTTTCTTCACTCTACACTCTGTAGAAACCCATTATGAACATTTTCCCCAGGTATTAGAAGAAACGTAATTCGGGATTTTCAAGAATGTTTTACGAGTTTCTATTCACTACAAAAATGTAAGCCTCTTTTCAGATTTGCAGACGTCTTATAAAAGGCTCTAATCCCCGCCTTGGAGTGTACCGATGCGCGACAATGCATCATTTCTTCATTGCTTATAAGGAAAAATGTTTTCAATTCTACTCCTCACTCTTCGATAAAAGTTTTCTTTTATTGATGGGGGGACCCTCCCTAAAGCGAATATTGTTATTGCTCAAATAATTCACCGATGAAAGCCTATTTGGCTAGAAAGCTATTGCTAGGTACCTATAAGGTATGTAAATATTTGGCGATCGTTGTCGGTAAACTAGAGACGAATGTTGTTCGATAATTTATGTTGGCAACCGTGCCTATTGTCGGACAAACAACGCGCAGGCTCGTGGCCAAATTTATATTCTAAGTTGGGGCGAACAAGGGCTGCCCACAGAAATGCTTCGCCGACTGAAACCGATAAAGAACTTACTAAGCAAAACTGGTACAAATGAGAGTAGGTAAATAATATAAAGGTTCTACGTTCATTATTTGTTTGCCTGAAAGTTTTCCACCTATATGAGAAAAGAAAATACACGAATACGTTTATACTGTTTTCAGTTTGGATTAGGTGCATTTGTAGCGAAGGTTTTTGATTCAATAAAACGCAAGGATACGAGTGAATTCGTAGTCCGCGCAGAATATTATGTTAAGTAAACAAGCACTCGAGGACGAGAGCTGCTCGGTGCGCTCCTGATTGGGCACTTTGCGATTAGACCCAATATATTCAAATAATACTTTAACAAATGCGATGAATTGGTAAATATCTACTTGTACATTTATTATAGTAACAAAAACTAAACTTATACTAGTAAGTGTACTATATATAGTATTCAACCTATTAGTTAGTAAACACGTAGCGTTGTAGAAACATTACACGATAATGTGAATAATTTACGAAGAAGTGTTTAGAATCCTCATGATGATAATTTGAATGTATTATAGACATAAAATAGCATCTTTAAACAATTACGGTTTAGTAACGAGAAGTAAATCCTGTAAAAATGTTTTCATTTATAAGCAAGAGGCGTGGAAATGCAACGTAGTCCGTACTAAATCACCTGTTAAGTTGATTTCCGTGTAATAATCCAGTATGCGAATGCAGGCAACTAGTTGGTAATAAATAATAGTTTAGTTGGGCAAGCACAATTTTCCAGATGAGACGGAGCCTCGCTCGAGGCGCGCCGAGCCATTTTGGCTGCATCCCAGACACGTTTTGCATTTTATTCAAAACGTTGACGTGAAGGATAAAGTTTTATTATTTTACTACTTTGACGTGATCTGACTGCACCTGACTGACGCCCGTCTACCTGATGTGATAATATTCAAATCGGGCTAGATGAAAAATGATAAAATTATAGCTTTCCACCTATTGCGATTGCTGTTTGTTTTTTGAATACGTTTTACTGCGCGAAAGATGTGCTTTGAAGGTAAAAGTGGGGTAGGGTTACTTACTTACAAAAGTAGGTATATATTTAATACAGAACCTATAGATTTACTTAGTTACTGATTCGTAAACCACTGGGCATCAAACTAAAAGTTGTGCACAATGGTTCCTTAAATATCTTAAGTGAGCACTGGGAAGGATCCCTTTATATAAACGAATCAAAAAATTGTTTACCCCGGGCGAAGATAGGATGGGCTGTTAGTAACTAATAAATTATACTAGAAAAACAGCAATGTTGTAGTTTTTCTTATACCTACCTTCATTTGCATTCAATGTTAATTTTAAACGAAAGGATCAATGCATGAACATGCTTAACATATATAGCGACTAATGAATAATTGTGCAGAGGTATTTGTATAATATTGAGTGGTTCAAATTTATCATATGAGTATGTTAACTGACGTTTGACCTTTCAAACTCCCTTCACCTTGGTTATATATCAATTGTTATGATTGTGCTTGCATTATAATAGCTTTATGTGATGTATTGACAAATATATATCATTATTTTAAATTAAATCAGTTTTATAATTATAGAAATATATTTTTGATTCCACGTGTGGTTTAGTGGAAAAATAATAACTTCGCTACAAACACACACGGATTAAACTTTGTGTGATTAATAAATGTTTGTTCCGAGTTTATGGGTGTGTGTAAAGTCTCCTGCGACACAAGGACTGGGTCCCTGGGGAGGGAATTGTCTTTAATAAAAGTGTAATATTTTGTGTTTTTAGAGCCGTGTTTAGGCAACTTTTTAGTCATTTAACGCGACCGAAGCTGTGTGTTGCTGCTAGTGCTTACTATTTATAGATTTTGCATATATTCTTCCCTCGCGGAAAGAAGTGTAGGTAATGCTATGGTAGGTAGTAGTATAGTCATCCCCCTCCTCGCCTCTGACGGCTAGCAGTGGGACGTTGTTTGCTCCGTGTTTAAAATTAATTAACCCGGTAAAAAGTCGTTGTCTCGGCTTGTGTATCTGTTTATGTGTTATTTGTAGTGTTTAGGATTATTATTCGTAAGTGATTTAACGTTTGTAAGTGTAATATAGTTCTAATTCTGGATTTATTTCGGTAAGTCATTTCATTTATTTTCTTAACAAAGAGGGTAGCAGGTATATTGTTCTGTCTTTTAATTTTTATCTTTTATTTTTTAAGTTATTCATTGTAATTTGTTTGTTATCGTTAGTTATACATATAAAAATACGTTATATAGGTTTAATAAGATATGTCGAAATTTATAGGCGATCCTCCCGATAGCGGGGGGCCAATTTTTGCAACTCCAACATCTAAGAGATTATTTAGTGACATGTCACCTACTTTTGTGTCGCCTCAGGGAGCTAAACGTATGCAAACTGATAATCTAAGTAATGAGTCAATTATAAGTGATAAGGACTATTGCTCGCTGGTCACTCAGGCGACGGAATACCTCGCGAAAATCAATGAATTAGTGAACGATCAGGGGTCTCGCATTAATGTAGCCAATAAGACGTCTATAATGGACATTACTCAGCGTCTTACTGGCATTGTTTCGTTATTGGCCATTAAATCTTCATGTAATGAAACTAAGTTAGTAAATATGGAAAGGCAGTTAGATAATGTTCAAAATAATCAACAAACATTATCGTGTGGGCAAAAAACATGTGGGTCAAAACCAACTTATGCGGACCAGTTGAAACTTCGTGTACCACCTAAGTCGGCAGCGCCAGTGCAGTCACGACCACCTCTGCCGTGCGTTGTCGCTTACCCGACAACTGAACGATCAGCTGATTTTGCGTCATCTTCCGCCACTAAACAAGCTTTAATGAAAGCAATAAAACCTAGTGACGACGGTTTTCAGATCGTCGGCATTAAGAAGACAGCAAAGTCGGGTGTCGTGTTACGTGTCGCTAACGAAAAGCAACTGCAAAAACTCCAGTCCGTAGATGCAATCAAATCAGCGGGTCTACGTTTGGAGAAACCAAAGGGCCGCAGACCACGTATTCTTATTAAAGATGTGCCAATTTCTATGGAGGAGTCTACTTTTATGACTGCCTTGTATCGCCAGAATATTAAGGATGAAATACCTATTAAAGAGGAGGATTTCATTAAGAGCACAAAGGTTATCCGCAGACGTAAGCTAGATAATGGGCGTAAATGGATAGGATTAGAAGTTGAACCTGTAGTTAGGAAACATCTGGCGACTACTAAAGATAAAGTATTTATAGATTGGGCAACTTGTAGGTTCATTGATGACGTTGAGGTAGTACGTTGCTTGAAATGTCAACAATTCGGCCATGTACATAAGTTTTGCACTAGTACAACACCTGCTTGTGCGAACTGCGCTGGGGAACACGAAACTCGGGCTTGCCCTGATAAGCTTACCCCTAATTTCAAACCTACGTGCGTAGCTTGCAAACGCCTAAAGAAACCCAGCGAGCATAGATGTGGCTCTCAACAGTGTCTGTCATACAAGCTTAAGTTAGAGCAGCTTATTTTAAACACCTCATATTAACTGATAGGTAGGACTCTAACTAGGTAGGTAGGGCCACAATGGCTAATTTAGTGTTAGGTCAATTAAATCTCCACAATGATAGGGTTGCTACATCAGAATTAGACCGATTAGTTATAGAACACAAGTTAGATATCGTTTTAGTTCAGGAACAGTATCAGAATGCGCACTTTCGTAGGCAGGTAGTACAACATAACAACAGAGCACGAGCTGGGATATACGTCGCGAATTCTAATTTTACAATAACGGCACTTTCCGATCTAATGACGTCACACTGTGCCGTTGCAGAAGTTACATCCTTATCCTGCAGGGTTTATGTCGTGAGCTGTTACTTTCAATATTCCGATCCTGTCACTCCTCATCTTCACCATCTTCGCCACGTCTTGCGGTCTCTCGCAGGCCACAAGATTATCATTGGCGCAGACGTCAATGCTTCTTCAGTTCTTTGGTATGGCAAACATAGGTCCAGTGATAGGGACCGTCGCTGTGCGGTCGAGGATTTCATTGCAGAAATGAACCTCTCTATACATAACACCCCCGATGCACCACCAACTTTTTGCAGCCCAATGGGCGAGTCTTCTATTGACGTCACACTTTCTTGTGGAGGCGTTCGCATTGATAGGTGGCGTGTCCTACCGGATGCGTCGTGTAGTGATCATCGTTTAATCGTTTATGGGTTTTCTTCTGGATTTGCACGGGATCCTTATAGTGGTGCCGGCAACTTCAGATATAAGAGTAAAGGTGCTAATTGGGAGTTTTTCGGTTTGCTCTTTGCTGCTCATGTCAGAGACTACACTCGCAACGACTTGACCGCCGAAGAAAGTGCTGTTATTTTGTCAGACACTTTCACTTATTGCGCAGATGTGGCTCTTGGTCGGAGATCTCTTACTAGTACTCGTAGATGTGATTGGTGGAGTGATCACCTAGCTGAACTTCGTAGACGATTTCGTAGAGCGCGTAGGAAATTTAATATTATTAAGAAACGTAATATAGTAGGAGAGGCCCATGTTTCGGCCCTTGTTGCTCTTAGGGTTGCCAGATCTCATTACAGAGCTGCTGTGGAGAAATCTAAGGGTAATTTATTGCGTAGAATAGTCGATAGGCTTGATAAAGAGGGTCCATGGTCTCCAGTATATCATGAATTCAAAGCAAACAGGTCAGTTGAACTTGCATACATACATAACATAAAGTTCAACAATACACATACTGTAGGTTTAGAAGAGACAGCCAATAAGCTACTAGGTTCTCTTGTACCCGATGATCGACAAGATAATGACACGGAATACCACCAACAGATTAGACAATGGGCAGCACAACCGCCTTTATCTTCAATGTCAGATTTACCATCCACTGACGAATTTATCAATATTGTCAGATCTCTACCCATCAATAAAGCTTCAGGTGATGATAAAATTTCAAACAAAATGATTATAGAGGCTTGTAAAATCTCTGGGGAATCAATATTAAATGTTTATAGGCGTTGTATTATAGAGGGTATTTTTCCTAGTATCTGGCGTTCCGGTAACATAAGGTTAATACCAAAAGGTGGTGATAAACCACTAGATGACCCTAAGTCGTATCGACCTATAACCCTATTACCATCTTTAGGGAAGTTGCTAGAACGCCTTATCGTTCCTCGACTTTTGCCGGGTGGGGTTAAATTTCATGAAAAACAATTTGGTTTCACAATAGGTAGGTCCACTGTAGACGCAGTTATATCCGTTAGGGAAACAGTCACTAGATCAGATTGTCAATATGTATTAGGTATTTTCTTAGATATATCTGGCGCCTTTGACAATGCATGGTGGCCGATGTTACTTTTGAAATTAAAAGCTCGTGGTGTGTGTAGTAATATATACTCACTTATCTATACATATTTTTCACATGGAACAGCTAAGCTTAAACTTGGCCACTATGCAGTGTCGAAGCCGCTAACAATGGGCTGTCCCCAGGGATCAGTATTAGGGCCGTATCTTTGGAATTTAGGTTTTGATGATTTCCTGACACTGCCATTACCATCTGGCTGCACTTTGACCGGTTACGCTGATGACGGTCTTTTACTTATACAATCTAACACCAGGGCTGGACTTGAGAGCTTAGCGGAAAAATGTTTGCGCCTGATCTCTGATTGGGGAGTGCGCAACCGCCTATCGTTCGCGCCTCATAAAACATTTCAGCTACTATTGAAAGGGAATTTAAAAACGCCACCTAGAATTAGATTTAATAATATTACTGTTAGAAATAAGGATTCCGTTTGTTATTTAGGTTTGATTTTAGAAAGGAACTTCACTTTTGTAGATCATATTACAACGATAGGAGAAAAATCTAAGAATAGTTTTTACGCCTTGACGAGGATATCGACGTCGACATGGGGTCTGTCTTTTAACACCTTAAAAATTATCTATGCAGCAACTTATTTGGGTTGTATGTGTTACGGTGCACCTGTGTGGGCTGATAGGGCAACCATCGGTGCCGCACGACGCAAGTTGCTTCAGAGTCAACGTCTGGCGTTGATATTTTTGTGCAAGGCGTATAGGACAGTTAGCACTGAAGCTTTACCAGTACTGGCAGGTGTTCTTCCTGTCGATCTAGAGGTACAGAGACGAGCGGCGATTTATTACACCACACGTGACAACATCAATTCCAACTTTTTAATGCCACGTGATCGCCTTAAAATCACCCGATTATTTAAAGAACAAACTGAAGTTTATAGAACCCTCATTAATGAATGGCAACAGCGATGGGATACATCAACCAAGGGACGCCACCTCTACCAGTTTTTTCCTTCCGTTACTGATCGGTTGGCAAAGACATGGCTGGAGGTTGATCACAGTGTCGCTCAGTTCCTTACAGGTCATGGTAACTTTCGGAGCAAGTTATACTCATTTAAGCTAGTTGATTCGCCGAACTGTCAATGCTCAACACCTGGCTCCGATCAGGAGCAGTCTGCTCATCACATACTCTGGGAGTGTAGTCTTTGGCATAATGATCGTACTATTATGTTGAACAGCTTACATATATCATCTGGAGCGGCTTACTATGGGGATTTAGTCTCATCTAGGGGGAATTTCCGTGCATTTAAACGTTTCTGCCATACATATTATAGCAATCAAACTTAGCTCACTTAGGTCCCGTAGTTTAAGGTCCTCCGTGGTGCTCCTTTTCATAGGTTACAAACCTATACAGATTTATTTTGTCTCCCGCTTTGCTATGGAGGGAAGTGGAAACTTTTCTTTCTAACTCCTCCTATTTACTTCTGATTAAATTCGTTGCGGGGTCCAAGACAGTAGGTTTAGTTGTCCACGGGACGCACGAGTGTCAAAACTCGGTGTATCAGTTGGTTACTCCGCTGTTAATCCTGGCTCACAGGAGTCACAGCGGTGGGCATGTGGGTGGGATTGTCCCGAAAAGTAGTATAGTCATTGTCTAGTTTACCGAATCGTGATGGTTAGTAATAAGACGTTTTCATGCCAACAGCGTAAACGTAATAATATTTTACTATTTTAGTCTACTATAAATTACTAACAACAAAAAAATAAAGCAATTCTAGGCATGCACGTTAAATGTGAAATTGCAAAACAGATCGTGGGTAACTTCCTCAATGAGTTCACATGAAGTGTTCCTTGGATATTTCGTAAGTAACATCGAGGCATTTTGATCAGCAACATAGTGATTCATTCGTAGTATGATGCACAAGGCACGAAGGCGCGCCGACACAGTTTCGAGCTAAGATAAAGAACAATAGATGCTAACTACTACCAGCGCACCTCTCGCCCACTGTGCAGCGAATACAGACGTACTCGTACTTATTGCTTAGGCACGGTAACAATCTTGAGATAGAATCGGATTGGAAGGTTACAATTTTATATTAATGCAATACAGTGAACATCAGAAAGGTGAAATATTACCGTACTTATATCTAGTATAAAAAGTAGTAGGTAGCTGTAAAAAATGCTAGAAACTAATAACAATTTTAATACATAAATTTGTTGTACTGTTACACTTGTTATTTCGACATTAAAAATCACCTTTGATACAAAAAATCACCTTTGATACAAAAAATCACCTTTGATCAGAAAATTTAATTTTGACGTCAGAAAATAGTCATTTTATATCAAATGGTACTCGTCGTGTTAACATTTGTGTGCATATATTTTTATGCGCTATTACAGTTTCACTGCACGTATTGTGACCCTTAACACCGAATCGAATAAACAATTGTATGACCCCCAAGTTCACAGATAGTTGCTCTGAGTCCCTTGTGACACAGGTACTGTCTAAACTATTTTTTTATTAGAAAAAAGAATTGTTGATTTATATGTAAGCGTTATTCTATTTCTCTGATACAGTTTGTAAAGTTCGTTTTACATTTAGACGACTAGGTTTTGTTTTATTACTAAACGAATCTGTCCAAACTGAGTTCGTTATTGATGAACGCAACTGATAAAGTCTCTTGTATGACGCACGTGTTTTCAATTACACTTTTCAAAGAATCGTACAAAAATAAAATATTCGACTGTCTGTGTATGTAAACTAGAGGTCCACCCTGACTTTGCCCGGGTTTAACCAATTTTTACCTGTTTAAGGATAGATTTTTTAAAATTTAATTTTTTAATAAGATAACTCCCGCAAAAGTCAAAAAAGTCCCCTGCAACACAGGGCTTGCTCCCTAGAGCAAGCCCTGTGTTTCAGGACTTAATAAACATACAATTCACAGACACAAATTACATCCAGACTAGGGACAAACATTTAAAGATTATTTCTAAAAGTCCCTCATAGTTAAAAGGATTTTTAAACTAAAATCACTTACGTTATTTAGCAACCTTTGTGAACAAATTCAAGTTTGTATTCTAAGCTCGGAGTAAGCTCAAGTATCTTATTATATAATATAAAAATAGATAAGCATTATCTTAACCCTCATATATTATACATATATACGTGAAAAGTAAACGGTGATCGACGTGACCTCACTAAGGTTAGCTAAGGTCATATTAGTCACAACATTATTGTTGGGTGGGTTATAATACGCGTAAAGTATGGCATCTAAAACGGTTTCGTAGCCAATTATACCTACAGCCTATACTTTATTCGGATTAGACCGTGAAATTTTATATTATTCGACGGTTATTTTTGTGCCGTGTTGAATATTTTTTATTGTTGTTAGTTGTAAAATAGCTTTGCATAAGAATGTGATGTGACTGATAATGATGATAAATCGTATAGTATTATTTTCATTCTTTGTGTCAAAATTTTATAGTGCCGAAGAATAATTAAATAAGTAGGTAATAGATAAAAAGTGTGAAAACAATAGTGTTTTGATACTTTTTAGATATTTTTGTTACTATTACAAAAAAGTTTGTGATTTGATTGCAGCTAGTGTTAAACATTATTGCGTACCATACTTGAATCACACTCACGTAAAGTTGATTTGGGTACGAATAATTTTTTTTATTAATATTTAAATAATAAAAATAGTCTTCCAAACCGATTTTGGACAAGGTGGCCAATGTATTTATTTATTTAATTTTATTTTGGCAGAGATTAGCTAACTGCGCAGGACCTAATATAAAAAACAAGCAAACAAATAAACGCTCTATAGCGTTATTATTCAAAATTGATTATTATTTCTCCGAAATAAACAATATTTCTCTCACTAATGTTTAGGTGAAATTAATTCAATAGTTGTTACGAACCGGTGTTCTTAAGAGGAAATGCGGTGTGTCTATTCTCCATAGAAACGCTCTCGCCTGTTTTCTACCTGGTTTACGATCTTGAAGTAAACATTTTTTGCAATAAAATTAATATCAACTTCTTGTATGTTCCTATGTTTTCCTTTTTAATGATTCATTATATTTATAAGCACTAGAAACCCTTAAAAATGCTCAAAATAACCATTTTAGACGGCTGTCAACATAGGCCTGGTGTACAAATATGACAACTGTTATTGAAAAAAGGAAAACATAGGGGCACATTTTATATCCTAATCATGCAGTTTACGAAATATCTTTTTAATTGGTCTAATAATGGAGGAGGAAATAGGCGAGAGCCAAACCTCGAATTACGACTTTTTACTTATGCTGTTTAGTCGGATATGCAAGTTGTCCCTGTCGCACAAATCGCGCGGCCGAGCGGTCGCAAGCGACAGCGATAGTTTATTCAAATACCTAATATTCAAAAGTCTCTCCGCCCGCATTTCCTCTTAAGACGAATAGGTAACTTGAACAATTCACTGTTTACAGGTTTCCTCGTGAAAGACATTTGAGAATTTATACAGAATGTTCTAGACTTAGTGTACTTATATTATTATTTTACAGCTGCTTTTATATGTTAGTCATGAAACTCAGGAACATAAAATAAATAGATGGGCGCGTTTTTTTTACAAATAACAAGCGAGTTAGACTAATAAAATTTTGCTGAACCTTTCGATAAAACAAGCTCTAGAGACCTTAAAAAAAACAACAATCTGTGTAAGACATTATTGTGCTAAGTCAGGGTGGAATTGTAAAGACGATTCGATTTTTTTAATAAGTCTAGTCTGGGTGTAGTTTTTGTCAACTGTGATACAGGGATTATTTCCTAATCTTCTTTTTAGCGTTTCGTCGGCAAATTTAATAATACTAAGAATATATTGTTGCGGCCCAAAACACGGCCACATTGACTGCATTGTTAGAGGCCAAGTCCTCCTGCGTGCAGATGTATTGTTAGAGCATGCAGGGCACGATATGAGGTGGGACATAGTTTGGGTTACACCTCACAGACAGCCCAGATCCATACCGCCTGTGAAGCCCCACCTGAACATGTTTTCCATGCTCTGGCGGACCTGAGTTCGAAGTCTATTTAAAGACTTCCAGAACATCCGTGATAGTTCCTTAAGAACATCGTCTTTTAAAGAAATACATTGTACTAGCACAAAAAATATGTGTAATAATTTTACGATATGTATTTAGTATATAGGTACTCGTTTGTTATCGAGGCAGAAAATACAAGCCTGAGTGAGGTTTGGTGGCGTTGTTAGAGGACGATCGATGCCCGTTCGCGGGCACACTAGACAAAGGACACGGGAATATTGTTTGTCACAAAATTTATTATGGCGGGGCGTATAGGACGCTTGCGATGCGAGTAACATATCCAATATATCCCTGGGAACTGTAACGGGTGAACGCAAACATATTTACGTTCTACGTTGTGTTCGTTTGTACACCAACAACGTGTTTATAAAGCTGAATTATTAACTATGCGTTGATATTTCATCTGATTGTTACAATGAGGTTGTTATGAACAGATTTGTGTCTGTAGTTTTGTTAGGTATTTTTTAGAAGTTTTGATACATTAAGTACCTAGGTATTTTTTATGCCTATGCCACTCAAATATGAAAGCTAAGCCATTCTTTCTACAAATGTTGGAGTAAATACATGGAAGCGTTTTATTAATTAATTAATTTAAACTTCATATGTACAACATGTATGAAGGCGGACTTAATGCCAGAGGAATTTTCTACCAGTCTCATGAATTTATAATTTTGTTTAAAAAAGTTATTGATTGATTATACTCATTAGGCTACACACTTTTTAATATCTCTATTAACAGAATAATGTAGGCGTACGTGCCTATATTCGTATATTATCACGAACGCACGTAAGCCTGCACGCACGCACTTAAGCTTGCACGTACGCACGTTAATTTGCACGAATGCACGTAAGCTTGCATGAACGCACGTAAGCTTGCACAAACGCACGTAAGCTTGCCCGCACGGAAGCAAACAACAATTTCCGATATGAAAACTTTTTTACTAGTTAGTATATAGTAACTGCTACAAGACTCGAATGTATTATATAGTATTTTGATTTTAATTTCATTTTTCTTTCAATAAAGTTACCAAATGACTTGATATTTAGTAGGTATAGATAAAAAATGTACCTACATAACGTGATTTATTATAATTGTATCAAGTGAAAGGTCTTGATAAACACTTTTAAGTATTCATTACTTGAATAAATGATTCGTACCAAATTTAAACGAAATGGTTTGCCGAGTGTAATTACGACAGTTTGGAATCAAATGATTTCATTACCGCTGACTTCTTAGAAAATAACATCGTAGGTGGACGAGTTTTAGCTTGAAAACTAAATGTTTATTACACAACAAAGGATTTTAGTTGTACAACATACAATGGGTACGGCAGTGGCATCTTAGAAGAGTTATGGGCTAAATACGTAGCGCCAGCATGATACTCGTATTGCTTACCTATAGAAGAGATTAACCTCAGGTTTAAAAGAGAAAGTAAAAGAAGTAGGGTAACTTACAAAGAACCTCCGCCTTACAGAATAGCACAGATAAATAAATAATTTGTGTTTAATTCAAATTTTGTAAGGCGTGTCACTGTCAACGAATAAAAAATACCTTGAGGATTTCATAGCACGAACCGTCCGGTGTTAATTTAAGTTGCGTTTTTAAAGAAACGTCTTCCTATCTCAAGGATATCACATTACAAAACCCTGGAAAACACGTGAAAAATGTCTCAGGTATTGCAAGCGTCTATTAATTAAGCCTAAAGCTGAGATTGGGGCCTATTCTGACATCGCACAGGATAACAAAATTAGATATTTATAGTTATATTGTAAATTTATTTTTTTATTTGATACCTATTTTTTTCCTCCATAATGTCCTGTGTATGTTCGAATAAACGTGTTTCCTTCTTTCTTTCTTAATTATAAAAAAAGAAAGGCAGAAATTATGCAATGCACATTATTATGGACAGTATTATTATCCGAACAAAGGAGTGTCTAGTTAGGGTGAGCTAGACGCTCCGGCGCGCAAACCACATTCCATTCACACCTTGACTTAACACCGTGGTAATAAGCTAATATAAGTGTGGATTAATGAACTATTACACGATAATAATGCGCTAACGATGTTTACCACTGTACCTATTGAAATTCTTATGTATTTGGGACTTAGAACAAATTAATTGTATTGACTGGCTTGTTGGTCTAGTGGTTAGTTACTCTGACTGTTAACCCGGAGGGTTCGATTCCCATATCTAGGACAAATATTTGTGTGATGAGCACGATTGTTGGTTCTGTGTCTGGGTGTAATTTATCATTAATATACTTATATACCTATGTCGCAGCGGGAAGCAATAAAGTGGCAACTCCGCACATTAGTTAGAAGGCGGTTGTGAGTTCATTCGATCATTCAGCTTGTCAGTCGTCACTGACAACTGATGTTATTTTTAAAATATTAGAGGTCAACTGTCAGTTGTCGTAACGATTCACTGTAAACAATAATCTTATCGTCTCCCCGTCATATATGTACTTAATTTAGAAATATATAAATATGTTAATCAATTGTCTGGTTGCCATAGGGTGAGTTGTCGATCGATAAAAAGCCACTTAACTGCTGTAGCTTTGCCTTTGTTCGAATAAAAAGTCAACAGTGGACAAGAATTTAGACTTTTCTCTACTTGAGACGAATAAAAAGTCAACAGTGTTGTCTCTACTTGAGGAGATGCGACAAATGGAGCAGCTGCCGTTAACTATACCTGACTACAATGTTTCAGTAGTTAAACCACAATAGTATGGTTATGTACAAGCAATTTAGTCGTTGAATGAATGCGTGTAAAACGATCGTTCACCCCACGGACAAACATGGGGTCTTCGCCTCGTTTACTGTTCCCTTTATAAGTCAATTCCAAGCGAATGGCTACTACGCGACTTGTTTACATCATGTTTTTATGTTTCTCTGTTATTTTCGATAGAAACACATATATCTTTGTCTTTACGAAGTGTTGTTTCCGTTTGTCATAACTATTCGTAGAGTAAGCAATCGCTAAAATGTGTACGTTCAATTGAAGAATCATTTTGGATTGATTTAAAACTTCTGTCGACTATGTATGATAAAGATGTTTGATGCAGTAACTTAGTTACTATCACAATAGTTATTCTATCAGCAACAGATATCACAATAGTTATTCTATCAGCAACAGAATTACTTAGAGCGGCCAGATGCACTTGCAAAATTAACTATGTATATGTCTACCTATATTTTGTGATCTTCAAAAATAGTTTTTGTGGCTAAAAACAAATTGAATAAGTAGGTATATAGTTTCTTTTGCAATAAAATGCTTTAAGTAATAACTGAGCCGATTTTTTTGTTTATATCGAAAATATAATTTCAAGCAAATAACTAATGATAAAATAATTTTATGGTATCTCAATAAACGTTTTTAAATAATTAATACACATAAATATTGTAAAGCAGAGAAATTGGCATCATACAATTACAATATCATTGTATACTGCCATAATGGCTTGTACCTGTACCCTAAAACAATTAATTACATACGTAATAATAAGTATAAATGTAGCTTTAAAGTAATTCCATGCGTTGAACTTTGTTTCACAATTGGTGAGAAGCCATTAAGCCACAGAGGATGGGATGAATTGTCGTAAAAAATAATTAATTAAGCGTCCCCAAATCTGGGCTACGAGGAAGGCTGGCATTCTTTTCCACATTAACATTCTTTTAGTGAATTATTCATGTGCATTTAATTGAATAACATTTAAATTCATTAGTCTTGCTCCACTCTTATCTGGGAAGACTTTTGCCATTATTATTTTGGTCTTCATTTTTCATGGGACGTGTTTAGGACCCCTAAATTGCTTTAAACTTTTCCTTCTTGCGGATGCCGTAAATAATACACCGGGTAGCTACTCGTATATTAATTAAGTCGAGTATTTATTCTTGCTAAAATATCGTTCTTAATGAAAAGCTAAAAATGAACAAAAATATAAGCTCCAAGTTATTAGTTATTCAATAGTTCTCGCACGTGTAACTAGATGTCGCTAGTTACATGTTTGCGTTGAAATAATATCTTTGTAAAATGAATTAATTATAATCACAATTGAGCTGAGTAAACGAATATTTTATTATTTAATACTGACACAAAAGTGTTTGCAATCCTCGAAGATATTCATTCCATTTATCTGTCGTCTCAACAAAAATTTTGAATTTTAAATCAGTGAGAAGACGTGGCATTTAATGGATGAATAATACCATTCTCTAGCGGTATCCCAGTAATGGAATCTTGAATATATTTCAACATTCACATCATTTTGACATCTTGAGTGCTTCGCAACAAGCGGTGGATATTTAATTTGATTTTTAGTTAATTTCTAAAATGATTATTCCTACCTGTAGACGAAGTCGTAATTTGATTTTCAGTTTTCTAAGAATACTTGTTCGTACCTGTAGGCGAATACCCGGTAAAGTAATCAAATTAGATAGGGATGAATAATAACTAGGGCTGATGGAAAAACAACCAAGTAATTTTGGCTATCGCAAACTAAATCAACGTAGTTACCTAGTTAGGTATTTGTATATACAATAGACTTACTAATATAATAATATTATATATTCTCGATATTAGAGAATAGGGTTATCAAAATATTTAATTCGTTAGATTGTGATTTCAGGATGCGAAATTTAAAAGGAGGCAAGCTTTTCCATTTTACAACCTGAAATCAAAATAGGGACAGAAGTCTCTACGAGAACGCCTATTGTACCTACTACATATTTTACATGTAAACTAGGTATCATAGTATTGTGCTTTTTAAGAAAGAACACACAGTGTTTTTACATAATAGGTACACAGAATAACAAAAAACATAAATAAAAATCAATAATAGGTACAACAGGTATTCGATAAAGTAAGACAAAAAATATCGTTATTTCATCCGTCATCTTTATACTCGTATTATCCATAACGTAGGGTAAAACCAACAGTTGACGATATTTTGACCTTTCAGAACTTTTAAACAAAACAGTCTATGTCCTTGACCCTAGTTCGGTGAGAAACGGAATCTCTGTTTAGAGATAAGAAAATTTGAATGTTAAACTCGTGAGAGAGCCCTTCCTGTCGTGATTCGTTTACTTTAAATTAATTTGATTTGAGGTATTGTTGGAAAAACGATAACATTTATATTTGGTTGAATTAGAACAAAAATATTTGCTTTTACGTTATAGTTTTTATTATAAGGCATTTGCAATATGATTCTTATTTAGTTGATTACTGGAGCAGTAGGTAGTGTAGTACTTCATATGTAGTAATACTGTTATTAGGGTTAGATATTGCAATTCGAATGTATGTTTGCTATCGTTATGAGTGTCGTATTTATTTCTATAAGTGGATTGCAATAATAAAAGTAAGCTGCTGAGTAGCTAAAATTTTCCATTTAAAATATTTGATTATTTTAATATTTTCTTTTTCTGTATGATAAAAGTATTCGTAATATTATCCATTTTGGATATAATTTTAATTATATTATTTATTGACACAGAAAACTGGCGTAACTTTAGAAATGTCACTGGGCAATTTTGAACTTTAGATATTAAGAATAAGATGTAAATTGCAAAACAAACACGCTTCGACTTAAGTCATTTCACTGTGGGTGTGATATAGATATATTACCACTTGACATAATATAACAAAACATAAAATTGTCGGTGGTGCAGTGATTTAATTATTACCGAACCTACCGAAATAGAACTTAGGACACTTTTAACCATTTTTACCTCATTAAGCCACAGATATAAACCAACTTAAAAATAGCATTTGCTCTGGGAATCAACTAACAAGCACATATAAAAGCTTAAAAGTTAAACCCAAAAATAGGACCTATATTAGTTTAGACGTTATTCTCGGACCGATGGCTTTGCATAATTTGTGGCCTGTAAACGGGCAGCTTGCCACATTTAAAATTTATTCGAAAGCAAGCAATGCCACCGTTACCTTTTAGTATATTTCACAAATCTTTAAATGGTTTTAGCCGAATTTTTAATAGCTTTTTTCACTTTTGCTTTTATATTTAAGATACAACTTGTATTAGTTAGTTCACTGTAGCTTAGTCTGATGTACTCTGAATTTTTATTATTAAACCTTTATTGCCAACATTATTTTACAGTTGAATTCATATTAATTTAAGTTAAGCTTATTTTATTGCGTTGGCGTGTCCACGTGACACAAAAGTCTCCTCCAGATCTTTCCAGTCTATTCTATTTAAAGTTGTTCTGTGCCATAATGGACCTGCAATCTTTCTCTGAATTACGCACATATAGAGCACATCTTAGTTTTTTGATCTGAAACCTAATTATATCTCTGAATTAAAAGTACCCAAGTTACTTCTCATATCATCATCTATTTGCCAGTCCTGGTAATAAGCCCGTACTCACGTAATAAACAGCCGTTGCGGAGATCACTCGAAACAAATAGATACATAAACAGTCAAAAATTTAAATAAAGTATTTTGTTTTATCACATGTTAACATCCTTACTAATATTATAAATGTGAAAGTTTGTGAGTATGGATGGATGGATGGATGGATGGATGGATGGATGTTTGTTACTCTTTCACGTAAAAACTAGTGAATGGATCTGGATGAAATTTGGCACAGAGATAGATTATGGTCTGGAATATCATAGGCTACTTTTTAACACGATAACCGACATCCACGCGGGCGGGGCCGCGGGCAACAGCTAGTTTATAATAATAATGCATTTAGTGCAAATGTTGATATTACAAACAGACATTTCAATTTATTTGTAAAGATAAATAAACGGCACTATATTCTACAGATAACAATTGGCTTGACCTTACCCTTTAGATAGTTATGTTTCATCTCTATAAAATATGTCAAGCTGTCATGATGAGTCTCACGCGTATTGTGACAATGATGGGTTAAGCCCTGGCAAGACATTTAATTCTAATTACGAAATAAATAATGTGATGACTAATTCAAATAATTATAATGTTTCATTTAAAAATACAACATAATGTTGCGCTTCTGCCTCCGTAGGTAAGGGAAGTATATGTTACCCACATTCTGCCAGTATTGTTAGGTGTAGGAGGCGAGTCCATTGCTATAAGAAAAGAGAGGTAGGGCACCATAAAAGCAAGCAAGCCCGACTGAGGAAGAATCTCCACCTTTGAATACCACAGCTAAATTAAGACAGTGGGGTAGTTGTGCTCTTGCGAGTACAGGTCTCCAGTACTTATTTAGAGATGTGTTTTAGAGAACCGTTTTCCTATGTCTATTTCCTTAAGGCTACGATAACTGCTGAATACCAAATGTACTGTATGCCTGTTTGCCGTTTAAGTAGTACAAAAATAAGAATATACTGGGCATAATTCCAGACAGACAAATTTACACATACTTTTGTTTTTCTGTTGCAAATTTTTTACATATAATATATACAACACCTTACGAATGGTCGCAAATATTCAAACTAATGCTACGGAACCAACACAGTAGCTTAT
The DNA here is from genome assembly GCA_947095525.1 of Trisateles emortualis. NCBI lineage: Eukaryota > Metazoa > Arthropoda > Insecta > Lepidoptera > Erebidae > Trisateles > Trisateles emortualis. Next base: position 5,559,504 of record OX352736.1, on the reverse strand, counting down.
AATATAATAATTATACAAGCACAAACAATAATAGTCAACACATCAAACCAGTTATCATTATTACGCATTGTTTGCACAATTTACAGCTGGAAGCAGATCATGTTATAGGGAGGCTGTGCTAATGCATATTAGCATGTTCAATTGTAATCTCGGCCCGATGCTAATGTTAGCGAAATGCGTGCATGCATTAAACATACGTACATATGAGTGCGAGCCTCGGATCCAGTTATTAGTGTACTCACCCTATTTTAAGCTACCGTATTTATGTTTGAGTTATTTGTATTTTAGAACACGTTGATAGACAAGTGCACTCGCTGATCGTTAAATCTGTTCTGTCATTATAATAGCAACCCATGTCCCATTGCTGGGCACGGGTCTCCTCTCCTCTATCAAGAGAGAGAAAGGGTTTAGGCCTTAATTCACACACGCTAGCCTAATGCGGGTTGGTGAATCAGACGTCTTCACAAAGTAAAATTTACATTGAAACTGCCGCCCGGGATCGAACTCGCACCTCTTGCGTGCAAGTCGGTTACTTTCTCCCTCGGCCACCACCGTTCTGTGATTAAAGGGACTGAATAGTGGCATTTTATTTTTATGTCTCCGTATTCGGAGTGCATATTGAAGCCAGTCCCAACTAAGTCGCAGTCGTTAGACTACGGTAGAGATACGCGATTGAAACAACTTTATCGGCAGGTTGAAAATTAACTGTTTAATAAATGAGAACAGATTTTCAGATTCGGTTTCATAGATTATGCCCTATATCCACACTAACAATTTTTGCGTCTAGATGTATCTAAAGTTACGAATGGGCACATGCATCATATTGATTTGTGTAACATGGAGCATCTAATAAATATATATTTATTTTATTTATATATACATCGATAGGGTATCTTGACCAAAAAATAAACCGTCTTACAAAACAACTAGGCGTTAATACTATCATCTATAAACTATATACTTTCAATTCAATGAATAAATGAATAAAATCTATTTTGGTATATCTCCCACTCTACTTCAAACACAAACTGCCTAAGTATTGACATAATAGTGTCCTTAGAATGCGGACAAGTGATCGCAGTTTGTTATTTATTAGAACGAGGTTCCACCCTCCTAATATAATCCCTTAGTGGCCACTTACAGAAGGTGATAAGATAGTAGATATATTTGTAGCTTTACGCCAGTTAGGAACAAATACTTGTGCCAATATATACTCGTACAATTCAGAATCAAGATATGGTATTGTTCGGTCAATATTTGTATATTCTGATGTTTTAGCACGGTTACTCGTTGAATTTATGTTTACTGGCAAATATATTTTGGTACAAATATTCCCACATAGATTGGATAACAAGAAATTGTGGATAGTGTCGGATCTTTATGAAAGTTCTATTGTGCTTAATAATATGTAACCGTATTTATACCGACAAACTTGGCAAACAACAGCCTGTCGTAGTCTTCTGCTGGACATAGGTAGACTTCTTATAGTGTACCCTCTTGGCACGGTCTTTGGCTTCCCGCATCCAGCTGTTTTCAACTGCTTTGTGAAGATCATCGCTCTACCTAGTCTGGGGGCGTTCTACACAACGCTCGCCAAGCCGTAGTTTCCACTCAAGAACACGACAACTCCAATGGTTATCGGTTCTGTGACATATGCGAGTATAGTCCACCATCGTCAGCCGGCTAATTCTTTAAGCTATGTCGATAATTTATTTTAGTTTTCTGTCGAATTCATTCCATATTTGTCAGAGAGACACGCTTCTTAATGGTAAGCGTTTACCGTAGCCTTTGAACGCACGTAATACCTGAAATGTTACTGATGCTAAGAAATTTTAATTATCTTTCAAATTTTCAGATCGTCGTTCATTAAAATGCGATAGTCCACCTAGGGCTTCTGTCCGGGTGGCACCTGCGCTAATGGCGACTGGCCTAGTCCACGAAGGGCATCTGAATACCTAAACACCTAAGCCCAAATATGATGAAGCTTTAAGCTTATTTCAGTCTTTTCTTTTTACTACTTAGGTGGCATACAAGCATACAGCCCGCCTGATGTTAAGTACATAGTTCTCGTAGAGCCAATAGACGCTTGCAATACCACTTGCGTGTTGCTGACGTTTTTTACACCAGCCCCTTTAGACAAGTGGCATAAACTGTAGTCGAGTCGAAAAGTCACAAAAGCAAATGTATGGGATTTGACGTAAGTTTACGTTATAATGTCGCAAACTTCCGTCAAATCACATACATTTGCTTTTTTGACTTTTCGATTTGACTACCGTTTATGCCACTTGTCTAGAGGGGCTGTGCTTTCTTCTTCTTAGCGTGTAAGATATTTTTAAGATGTAGTAACACTTTAAAGCCCATTCCAGGAATGCTTCCCTAGGATAGGACAACGTTTATTTATACATATATTTTATTGTATTTGGTCTTTATGTATATTTAAAATACCTCAGTATTTATTGCAGCATTGTCTAATATTAGATACTAAAACCTTCCAGCAGGTAATTAACCCTCTATTCCACATCTAATAGCACTAATGCAGCTATTTATAGTCGAGCACTACCGACCACTTAAATATCTATAGTCACGACTGCCTTTCATTTGTGGTCCACGTATTGGCCTATTGGCTTCGCTCCCTCTCTCGTTACTCGCCAATACTCGCTTTGCGGTTTGAACACTACTCATTCAAATAAGCCAGCTTATCTGCACTTAGGGTGACCATGTCGGACCTAAGTGCTGAGTGGATGTACGATCAAGTTGTTAGTTACTTTAGAGATTGGATCAATTTGAGATGCTCTACGATATGAGTCGGATATCGGAAGGAAAACTTCGTTAAACGTTCTAATAGTCTATCTAGTTATTAGAGCTTTTGATTTACTTTTCAATATTCCAATTCCGTACGAGATAGGGTTCAAACATAGTTAATATAATCCTATTTCCAACTAATACTTTTAAGGCGAAAGTTTGGATGGATGTTTGTTACTCAAAAACTACTGGACGGATTATGATGTAACTTCGCAATGTAATAGTTTATACATCTAATATATTACATACATATAATCACGCCCATCTCTCATTGGGGTAGGCAAAGACTATGATGCCCCAAATGCTTCGATCTGGACATATACTCGTATATTCAATTCTTATATATTATTTTGAAAGAAACGACATCTAGTAAGCTGCTGGCATAAGCCAGTAAGTCATATAATAATTGGTGTTTGGTACGGCAACTGTTTGCCATTAGACAGTAATGCTTGTTTACCTACCTCCATTAAATTATGCAAAATATCTGATGATCTTTATCAGATCCTTAATTCTTGGAGTAGCTACATTGCCATGATCGATGTAGATCTAAAATTTTACCTACATTTTATGTCTACGTTAGTTGAGAGTCGCATGTGTCCTGTCAATATCAGTCACAGATTGCGTTAGATGGATAGCATCTGATACCAGTGCTTTTAATGTACTCACCGGTGTTTATGTACCTGTACGTCCCGGATTTATCAACATTCCTGCTATTTTATTTATAGAAATGTACGCTCTAGCTGTTAGAGTAGATAGATTCATAAAATACTCTTTATTGTACAACAATTACATTTATGATACAGATATTATTTCACATATTTATGTACAATGGGCGGCCATATCGCTAAAAGTAAAATTGTTCAAAAATAATATTTGTAAATAGAACGAAAATAAATTTCTAAGTCGATGAGTATTAATATACCTATACAAATGTGATTTAATTAGAAGAATACATGATGACGTTGAATATCACCGTTATATTCTGCCCAAATTTATAAAAAGAGTCACTTAAAAATATGTTCTAAGTCTGAATCTCAGGGATCAAAGTACAAATCAAAGTTTTGGATAAAACTTCGTCTTAGTCATAAGTACGAGTCTGAGGTTATTTTTATAAGATTAATCGATGAACTCGAATAATCGAAATGGAATCTCATTTCGGTTATTCGAGTTATTAAATCGCCATTCAATATTTAATTCTACGCATAAGTTTTTACAGTATAATCTTGCCTTGATGTTTCCTTTTTCAATCGAGTTAGTCAGTAAGTATATGTTTTGTCACCTAAACCTAAATAAAATTATATTCACTACACAATTCAATTCAACAAAGCAAAATAATAAAAGCATGAATAAGCAATGCAATTTTGTATCTTATATTCAGCTCCCAATTTGTGGTTACTTAGTCGTAATTGAAAAATGCGGTCGTAAAAAGAAAATTCTTTTTCTTTATGTGAACATAACGAAACGTATCTAATTTGTATAATAATCACGCTTCCCCAAACAAAATGATGTTTTATTCTTATTTACAGTGAGGAAAGTAACAGCACCTCTGGCATTAATAACAAAAGCTATGGCCGACCGTTAAGGAAATTTCGTTTAGATTATAATCAAATGGCAACGTAAACAAACTTTTCGCGCCACGTGACAAGCATCGGAACTGCCCGGGACGATTCTAATTTCACGGCGTGACGAAGAGGCCTCCTCATTTTCCTGACGGTTGCGGATATTTTCAATTTTCCCGACGGTGGCTCCTTTTTATTAGTTGTTGTTTCGACTGGAATACTAATCGGCGACGAATTAACATTCTCCTGACATCTCCTTTGCTTATCCTTGCCGATGTGGCCGGGGCCGACGGCCGCCCGGCCGCCCGGCCTCTCCGACTAACGCTTGTTACATTCTAAACGGTGTACATTACTTTGTCGTTATTACGTCATTCGTTAACTGTTTTCCTTTTGTCTTTCAATTGTCAATAACATTCTTTCTATATTTATTTTGTTTATTTTACAGACTATTGCCTTTGGCATAATGAAACTGAACTACATTTCCACAGCTCTATTCAATAAATTGATACGTTCGTCTAATGGTTTCATAAATAAGTAGATAAGTTCGTTACTCTATTCTATTTTGGCGCCATAATAGTTATTTAAATTCTTTTCTTCAATTCACTTAGTCATGATTCAATGAGCTTACCTATACCAATGAAGCGTAATTAAAATGTTCATGATAACCTTTTTCTATTTATAGAAACGCGGGATCATTGCTTTCATTTTCTTTCCTTTTCTACTTTTGCTGTACAAATAACTTCGCTGTAAGTATTATTTTCACTGTTATAAAAGTGCATTAGTAAGTATGACGCATCGGACTGAAACAAAGTTAAGCAGAATCTTTACAGCAAATTTCAGGAAACGTTTGTTAATTAACTATATGATTTTTAAATACTTTAAAAAATTGCATGACGTAAAACTTGATCAAAATTTCAATTATAACAGCTCACATCAAACCGCTATAACTTCATTATAGAGAATATTAACATCACGTAAACATGGGTTATCGGTATAATAGTCTATCCATCGACAAGCGTTTTAATTAAGCTGGAGGTTATTACGTCGATGTCACTTGCCTTCAAACTTAACACGTATAGATATTCTGACGTTGCATCTAGTTATTAGCTTCCTACCAAGTCATTATATTCACTTTGCTAGCTTAACTTCAGCTGAGCGTATAAAGCAAGCGCGTAATTAAGGCATTTCTCCACTATCTGTTTTACCTACGAGATTATTATTTGATGTTTTCATATATAGTTAGAAAGACAACTCTACTAAGTATATTGAAAATGATATTTTCTATATACTTAGTAGAGTTGTCTTCTACATCGGACTGTACATCGGACTGTACTTTAACCAGGGCTTTTTAGCTAAATAATAACTGCGCATGTCTATAGATCTGCAAGCTTAGACCTTGCCGGGGAATACATACAGGGTACTGCACCTGTCCCTCTAGACAAGTGGCACAACGGTAGTAGAATCTTGGTAGTAGAAAATTGGTAAACTTACGTCAAATCCCATACATTTACTTTTTTGACTTTTCGATTCTATTAGTTTATGCCACTTGTCTAGAGAGGCAGGTGCATTACCCTGTATGTATTCCCCGGCAAGGTCTAAGCTTGCAGATCTATAGACATGCGCGGCATGCATCTCTCACCTGAAGTATGAGATTGCCGTCCCCTCAGACAGACAGACAAATGAGAGTACAGTAGGAGTAGGAGATATACTTGTGCTATAATTATCTCCCGCGCAGTTAGTTAATCTCCCTTGAAATTAGCCAATAGGACATTATAGAAACAAAGTATAGTATCTTAAATAAGGTTTTGCAATCAGCAGAAATAATGGAATAATCACTGCAAATAAATGGCGATTGCTATATTCCTAAATGTAAAATGTAATCACCGTTTTACGCCTACAGGAAATAGAGGTAATCTATTTTAAATCGAAACGTCTAGAATCAAACTATATGCTTTGCATATTTTCGTCTAGGATAATGCATTCGGCAACTATAAATTTAGTTTAAGTGCGGAAACGAGGTGACTGTACCTTCGTGCGGGGGTGTGGCAGACAATGTACTTAGCCACGAGTCGGTAGCTGGTAAAGCTGCTAATACACTGTCCGATTTCTCATATTTAAATTATGTGAACAAATAATACCGTGAGTAAATGAGTACTGGTGATATGTGTACACGCATAACTACACTAATTTGTGTTGTTATTTGGCTGAGGTCATCTGTAAGGTGGAGCTCCTTTTCCAGTTTACTTGCTTATATGGCGTACTAAAATTATTTTGATTAAAAAGACCACTTCCGCATCAGGGAATTGTATGTTTGTCATTTCTTGGTCAAGTTTGCAAGTGCTCGCCTTACAAACTTAACTAAGACTTTACAAACATATAATTTAAGACTATCTGTGGGTCACACAAATATTTATACCGTGTCGGAATCGAGCTCACAACACTCAATTGGTGAAGTGACCACCTTAACAACTAGATGATTCTTGCAATCTTAAGCACCAGTGCAATGTAAATGTGACATCACCCTATAAACGGTAAGTATACTGGAATAGTGTCGGGGCGTAATTAAAGCTGAAGTTAATCTCCTGTCACCGTTTCACCGGGTGAAGCGAACAACAAACTTAATTAGATTTTTGATGAATTGTTCTACTAATACACGCGCCTGTTCGAACGTGCTATTCGAAAACTATAGGGGGTGACATTTCATTTTTGATTACGTAGTTAAATGAGGTTCTTCATGAAAGGTTTTTAAAGAGTCGGTAAAGCGCGAGTTATGTCTCTGGTTTTACAAGCGTCTATTATACTATGGTAACTGATTACATGCCGGCCGTATAGTAATATTAAAATACTAGTTGACTTGATAAGCTTTTCCATTTTTTCGCCGTAAAATACTTTTAAAATGCATTCCATAGCGACATTTCAAAATAAGACATGATCAGCAAATACGTACAGGAAAATAATCGTTTAAATCGATTCGATATAAACAAACAGCAGACATCTAGATCCTTATTCAATGTTCAATCGACCGTGACTCCGATGGTATTTGAAGCGACGGATAAGTGGTTCGAGTACTTTTGACGTTCGCAAGTAGGAGTCTATCACAATGGCTCTGTGATCTCCAGCGGGGAGCTTCACAGATAACCTTTGCCCCAATATTTTGATTGAACCGATGTAGTACAGCAAGGTCGACATCATTGTATACCTATTGTGAACGAAGCCCCACTCGAAGATCCTATTCAGAACAACCAATTATATAGACCGAACCATTTTGAAACCAATCCATCATTTCAATATAATAAATCGTAGTAAACAAAGGGTCCCATTACAAAATCAATTTTGACTCGACATATTACAATAGGTATCGTGTGCTTAGAAATGGGAAGGCCTAATTCTATTTAAATTAACACAATGTAAGACATCTTCTGTGTAGATTGTACGAAATTTCAACAGTCCTTAAGTGAAGTAAGTTATCATAAAGTAAGAAAGAATGTATAGTGGGGACACCGCAGCATTATGTCAAAATAAATACCTACCGCACAGGACCAGCCTCTCTAATAAGTGGCATAAACGGTAGTCGAATCGAATATTAGAAACCATATAGTTAGTTTAAGACCTAATGTCGTAAACTTATGTCAAATCCTATACATTTGCTTTGTATTCTATTCGATTTGACTACTTCGAGGAGTGGGACGCTCCCGCACCTGCGCGGCGTTCAAAGTTTGAGTGCTGTCGGTAAGCGGCGTCTCTGTCCCCGCTACCACAGTAAACAAACAGTAGGTTATCTAAGGCCGCCCGCCGAGTTATTAGCCTACTCTTGCGTTGATACCCAGGGTTGTTCATACGATAGGTAAGCGAAACAAAAACAAGTGTCAAGTGGCCGACCCGAACGCCGGCCAAAAAAATGCGATGTACACACAAGTATATAAGTCGATCGTCAGACTACCGGAACCATATTTGGATTGAACAACACATCAGACAATAGAAAAAAGAATAATTTCAAAAGTAATTAATTTGCAATATTAATTATTGTGAAATTGCCCTTATTACAACTATACCTACGCGAAAAATATGTTTACCTAAACGATGTTTCGTACTCAATCCTCTATTTTATAGTAAAACTAGACTTCTTAAAATAAACTTTAGCTCTAAACATAGTATTCAGAAAAATGCGACTCGGCTACGCTCTTAATAAAGCAAATAAACTGTGAAATAAACAATACAATACCATATTTTCTAATAATATTTAAGTATAAGTAGGTACTTATATTTCTGGTTGAGTAGGAAGTATGATAAGTCCGGGTTTGCGAAATCATTATTGAGGCACCCGAAAACACTACAATATTTTTTTCCCCTTTTTGAAGTCATGATACTCGTAATTTACGACAAGTGTCCGCCGCCCGCGCCGGCGAGAGTTGACGAACGCAAGCGGTCATGTAGCGTACGCGCGTGCTCACAGTCGCGCTGCACAGCTCGCACTGCCCCACCTTATTGCCCCATATATTATGCTAGCGTGTGCGTGAAATCGCGTGCCGACATGGCGCGCGGCGCGCACGCACACATTCAAACCGAGAGCGGCACGTTTGTATGAAGATGTTTTACTGTTTGTTTACTGTGCCGCTACGTTGATCCTAAATACCTAAACCTAAGTATTTAATTTGACATTATGAGACAGTATCCTCACTATATAGAGAGACTTCCTTACTTACACTATGCTATTATTCAGTAGTCCAAAAGCTGATAGGTAATGTTTCTTTCGACGAATTGAAAACAACTGACTGCTTGAGACTCAAAACGGAACACTTATCGGACTGCATTATTTATTACAGCGTATTTTCTATTCATGTTAAAGTAACAGCAGACAAAGCTTTTAGCATTTAGGTTCAATAAAGTCTACAGGGACCGTACGTATTCTTACAGCGGTTTATTTTCGGTCTTAATTTGAACCTATCTTTAAGATTGTCATTGCACGTAATAAAAATTAAGATCGTAAAAAACCGCTATCAAAACGTCATGATACACCCCCTGATAAATAAATTGATTCATCGTGTGAGGCATTCTTAATTCTTAAAACAAATTAGTTATTAATAGGTACTGCATAAAAAGTGTGGACATTGATTTATGGTAAAGCTTGACCTATGCTACAACTAACTATGGACTGATAACGATTGATTACTGAACGAATGTCATGTTCTTATAAAACTAATTGCATTAAAAATTAACCCACGTCGCGTCGTGTGGGTTAATTGACATCTATGATAAACATTCTTCTGGCAAAGGTCATAAATTATTCAGCCTGTGATCGTTTAATTACCACAAGCTTAGCAATCTCTTTTCTGTCACATAACCCGTCAGTTTGTTATCGTGTGCATCAGTTAACGCCTAAAACGACCTTGTATTTCAAATTTCATGTCTTCACAAAAGAAGGACATATGTAAAAGTATTTTAATTTTAAATTAATGATGCTAATTGATGAATGGTTAAATGGTATGCTGTTATGATGTACGCCATTCAAATATACGTGTAGGTTGTATTTGTTGACGAGCTTCGCTGTCATAATATAATTATTTTGAATGAAGAATCATCACGGATTTAATAACTGTAAACTTTTTCAGTGTTATCTTTGTTTACATTATTTTTTGTTGATTGAATTCTCTCGAAAATATGTTATGCATAATAAAATGTAGGTTTGCCGTATATGAAAGTAACCATGAGGTGTGAGTTCGATCCCGGGTAACGGGTGCAAAAGTGAATTTTACTTTGTGAAATTTATATGTACTTATCAAATGATATACCATTAGTTAACGGTCGCCTGCTGAAAATCTCCCAACTGGATATACTTTGGCATGGTGAGTCTGGAAGTCTTTAAATCGACTCCGGACGGCCGAAGCAAGGAAAACATGTTCAATGCGATACAATGACGTATATGGATTGTTATGATTGCTGTATTTACTTTAAATTATCCAAGCTTCTAGCTACGCTCGTTTCAATACTACGACCTTCACGGAATTTCTTTAAGATTATTTCTTAGATAAATTTTCAAGAGCACATCTATAAAATTCATATTAAGTACAGATATTAATCTCTTCCTGAATTAAAATATCGAATAATAAAGTAATTACTATCTAACCTCGGTTATTGACTGAAAAGTCAAGGCTATTAGTACTATATTGTATACCTAACTTGCCTATTCGACTAGTATATAGGTAGTATTTTATTTTCACATTACTGTGCAATCAATCGTGAAGGTGCCGTTTATTGTATTCTTCAAATTTTATAACGGTTATAAAGTTTTGTCCGTGGGTTGTTTTCTACACGTATAAAGCCTTAAACAAATTTATGATTGAAGAGTATTATTACCAACGCATTTATGAGCGGGGTATACTTCTTTCATTAGCATTTGACGATATTCAATTGTTTGTAAAGATTTAGTTGGCTTATTACTCTATCTTAGCCTATATTTTAGCTAGAATGTTGTAAGTAATAACAACCCAGAAATGTCCCACTGCTGAGCACGGCAGGGGTATTCCGTAAGAGCAAAAACCGAGCCACAGCAAAAACCAAGCAAAATCTGACTGTCAGATTGAAAATCTGTATTCCGTAAGAGCCCTTTTTGACGTTTAGTCAATAGATTGTGCCGTCACCGAGCAATCACAACTGTCAATTTTGCGATCACAACTGTCAGTTTGCCATCGCTATTTCTTAGAGAATCAGCCGGCCGGTCTCGTCTCTTAAGTCAAGAGATTTGATAGGGTTTAATGCGGTTTGGTGGATCAATCATGCCTCTAGTCCTTTTTATAAGACATTCATGTGGTTTTCCTCACGACATTGGTATTTACAGCTACCTAGGATCGAACTTAAATCTCATTCGTACAAGTCGGTTACTCACCCAGTCGGCTAACACCACTCTGATGTTGGATGTTGTATTATATGATTACTGTTTAGTAATTAGGTCGATCTTTTCAAAGGTAAGTGCTCTTTCAGGAAACATAATGCAGACATTGGTACCCTATTATTACCTAGTCGAGGTTAAAAACTATTTGAAATTCGTGACTAACACATATGTACATATATAGGGCCATAGTTCCGTCGTTCATAATCGTGCTTAACCTCGTAAGAGATATGACATGTAATTCTATTCACGACTCTCAGCAATCAAATATTATTATTGATGTGAAACGATTATTTGAATGTTTAATGCAATTATGTGTAGTAAAATCCATTTGTTGAGGACAACGCCTCGCGATTATCTTTATGGAGATATCGTCATTACTGCCAATCTCTTTAATAGTACCAGCCGTTTGAATATTGCTATTTCCTTGATATTGGAATCAAATTCGCGGCGGTGTTGTCTTAATTGGTCAATTTGAAATGATGAATCTGCTTGGTACCAAGAATTTAAATTTATCGGATTGTAAAAAATATGAATAATATTGTTATCAATATAAACATGGCTTCCATTCTTGTTAAATGACTTGTCTCGTAATTTTCTTCAAAAATGCTAATGTAAAAGGCTTTTTCAAAGTGTACTTAAAATGTCTGGTCGGTTTGACGATTTTTATCTTTCTTTTTAATGAGGATAGCAAATTAAAGCTTCCCAACATAAATAGCTTGAAGGAGCCACTCGAAGGCCAACAAACTTGCAGATTGCGCACATTGTAAGGGGAAGATCTCTCCTTAATTACCCAATCACGTTTTCAATTTTCATTAAAAACATCGGCACTCATTTAAAGGATTTTTAAATTTCACCTTTTCCTTTGTCTTCCCTCAGGCGACGGACTAAATTAAAAATACATAAAGAAACTATTATTAGAGTTTTAATTGCTCAATTCAGTGCTACGATAAAAGGGTCACTTTGGCCCTGCTTTGCATACTTTGTGAAATAAGTATAGAATGAAAAAGCCCCAGTGTATTTTCATTTTTCTTAGCTAATAGATTTTTTCATTCAACTTACGGTACTGAGAATAAATGGGGGATTTTTTGAATTAAAATTTACATAAAGAAATTTCTATTAAGACGAGGGTTAACTTGAACTTTGCCAGAGGGAATTAGTATTTAGCTTAACTGCATTTATGTGCAACTGTGCGATGTTAAGTACTTTAAGTAAATTAATTTTGTACTGAATCGTTAACAACACATGTTGGATATCGTTTCGTGCGTTTAAAGCCTTTAAAGCTTTTTAATAATCCTTTGAACCAAAAAGTTATTTTCACAATATGGACGATTAACCAAATGAAGTTTAAATTACCAGTAGCCTTTATATTCTTTAATAATGTTGTGGTTTGACTGTGAGTTTTTTATGAATATAAAATTTAATATGTACGAATAATTTTTCAAGCTTATCTCTTAATTCAAAGATAAATATTAACTGTTTTAGCTGAGTTTGTAGGCGGATTTGTACACGGGAACAATTATTGTATATCAAATTTGTTTTGCTTTCCGTCATCCAATGAACAATGTATTATTTGTTACCTATTACTTATCATTTTATTTTCACTATTGAATTCTTGCATCTATTTCATTTATCTCTGCATTACGTGACGTGTGACGTGCATAAAGTTTAAATAAATAAAATAATCCGAATAACTGTCTCCTTATGCTAACTGTTGTACGCGGCACTGCCCGCGAAAACAAAAGTATTTTTTTCTTCAAAAAGACAACTCCCGCACTAGAGAACAAGCTCTGTGTCGCGGGGGACTTTACAAACATACAATTAACGTACACAAGTTACACCCAGACTCAGAACAATTCTTTGTGGGCACACAAAGTTTTGTCCTGTGTAGGAATCGAACCCACAACCTCGTGAACAGCAGTTAACCTATGATGAGTTCTTTGATTAAATGTGAAGTGTGAATCAAAACAAAACTCTATACCAACCCGTCTGCTAGCGTGGTATAGTAGGCTAATATCCCTCCAAATGTATGGAGGAGACCCAAGCCCAGCAGTGGGACGTTTATCGGTTGAAGTGATGATAAATGTTTGAAAATGCTCAATATAGGCTTGGCCCTATAACATGCGACCAATCCTAGCCACCGAAACTTGGCTAACATACGCCTCTTCCTACTAGGAAACAATACTTGATGATAGGTACGTTGCTACATTCGTGTGTTTAACAAAGCTATCCTTTTTCTATATTACTGTATACGTTAATTAATGGTATCGCATCAAGCGGTTTCTACGGTTGATAGTGCATTGCATATACGTATATATTTGCCTTTGAGAGGGTACTAACGAGGCGGTCGGCTATCGACTACTATCTATTTGCATATAAAACCACAAACGTTGATAAAGCTGCACATAGAATTGTAGAAAGAAACATGCACTGAAGGTATATAACGATATGTATGGAATTTTCTTTGACTTCACTTGAGACTAAGCAATTTGATTAAATCAAAGCTAATTTATGAAAGCTTAATCTTTATTAACTATTGTATAATATTAACTAGCCGCCCGGCCCGACTTCGCACGAGTGGTATGTCCGGCAGGGGTATTCCGTAAGAGCAAAAACCGAGCCACCGCAAAAACCGAGCAAAATCTGGCTGTCAGATTGAAAATTGGTATTCCGTACCAAAAACCGAGCCTTTTTGACGTTTAGTCAATAGATTGTGCCGTCACCGAGCAATCACAACTGTCAGTTTGCGATCACAACTGTCAGTTTGCCATCGCTGTTTCTTAGAGAATTAGCCGGCCGGGGTCCTGTAATGTTGTCAATAAAATATAACCTATTGCACTCACAAATAACGTGGCTTTCTATTGGTAAAAGAATTTTCAAAATCAGGTTCAGTAGATTCAAAGATTATCCCATACAAACGTCACACACTCACAAATTATACCTTTTTATAGCATAGATTACTTGTTCTGACTAACTGACCGAGTTATTAACGCATGGCCTACCGCAGTGGCTACATACTAATCATATTATAAACACGAAAGTTTGTAAGAATGTATGTTTGTTACTCTTTCACGGAAAAACTACTGAACGGATCTGGATGAAATTTGGCACAGAGATAGATTATACCCTGAAATAGCATATAGGCTACTTTTTACCGCGATAACCGACTACCACGCGGGCCGAGCCGCGGGCAACAGCTAGTATTTGAAATAATGCACAAATGTTTCTTAATTGACATAAGTGAGCACTAAGTAGTGATTTTTGCAAATTTAATCCCTAAACGACTAAAAACTTTTTAACTAGAGTTTAAACTTGCTGTGCATAATCACCTCTTGTAATAATATCTGACAGCCTACATTAGCTTTTATTAAGTGTAGGTACAACCCCTCTAGACAAGTGGCATAAACGGTAGACGAATCGAATAGAATAGAAAGCAAATGTATGGGCTTTGACGACATTATATCGTAAGCTTATGTCAAATTCCGTACATTTATTTGCTTTGCTGAAAAGAAAAGCCGAAATAATAACACCAAAGAACAATTCCTACGTACTAATGAATCACTTGTCTATTCTACCTCAACTTGACCACAAGCATATAAAGAACGTTGTTGTTCCCTCCAGGGTTCACCCAAGCAATTATGGCTAGTAGTTAGATGAGCTTGAAAGTAAAACTCTATTAGGTTGGCTCACGTAACACAGCTCATCATTACACGAACGAGCGAGTGTTACATGAGAACTAGGAAGAATTATAGCACTGCTCGGTTTATTACCTGACACCCTCTGGACACCAATGTTTTCCGAGTAACAAAATACAACCGCAACTTTTTTCCGACTCTGATTCATTAGCGGAGTTTTAGTTTATGTTTTTGTTTGTTTAAATACAGCGCTGCGTTCAAAGCTATTATTATAATTTATTAGTCGTATTATGTGTTATTTATATTAGAGCATTTGCATGAACATTGGTTTGTTTCGGATGTTGGATTGTAATGTACCTATACAAACTTTTTATGGTGTACAATAAAGTGCTAGGAGATATCAGACGCCTCTTCGCAATATCGTTTTTTTTTTTTTTTTTTTTATACTACCAAGGTGACAAACAAGCATACGGCCCGCCTGATGGTAAGCAGTTACCGTAGCCTATGGACGTTTGCAACACCAGGGGTGTCACTCACGCGTTGCCGACCCTTTAAAAAAGATAACCAAGACCAAGTAATAACTATAGACGCGCTCTTTGGATTATTTTGTTTCTGCTATTTCAGTCAGTACGAATGAGACGGGTTGTTTATAATATGTTCAAAAATGTATTACAAAATAATTAGTTTTTGCAAATGTTTTTCATTTGTGAAATAATGTTCCTATCATTTTGTGAGCGATTTTTTTGTCTTTGAGAAATGGTTTGTAGCTTGCTATTCACTTTGTGCAGAATATTTCTGGGTTCCGTCGAACCTACATGGACTATCAGACGATTAGATATCATTTACTAGTCTTTGAAAATATGTAAAGATTGTATAGTCGGTTTAAAGAGTTAAGATATTCACGGAGATATTATACATCTCTGTTGCGCCTTCACGGCAGCAGCGCGCGGCACATACGAGACTAAGTAATGGATGATAACTAAAAACGTTCGGGAGATCGTGATACTTGTGTGTGCTTGTGTGCAATTGTCACCTAATATCTGGACACATCGTAAAACCGCGTTAAATGTAAATGAGTTGTCAAAATGTAACACGATTCTGATACAAACTAAAATGAGAACGGAACCAATATTTGATATTGTTAGAGGAAAACATGCAAATGAAAGGATACGAGGGTTTAGTGCGCTCACCCTCGAGGCATCGCGCAGTCTACACAGTTTATAACCTAATATAAATCATTATTTTAAGCTCTCCATTCATGCATGAATATACGTTAGGTAATAGAATGCCTTCAATGCATAGCCACTTAAGCATCGTTGAGTCGATGCGTTCAGTACTTGAGAATTATGAAACTCGTATTTTATGTTGAACTGAGTATATGCTCCTCATCAGAAATAATGAGCGTGGAATAATGGATCCATTATGCGTCAGTTTGAAAAGTAAATACCGGTGGGTGTGACAGTATCATAAAGTGTTTTAGAGGATTATGTTAGAACTAGGTTATGGAGCTGGGCTGTAATCTAAGCGTTTATTCATTGTCACGCGGGCCGCATCATTATTCGTAGACATGCATGTTTCAAGAGTGCATGCTTTACAACATGCGCTTGTATGGAGCTATAGTGTCGTTGTCAGCTACACTGAGGGCTCTTAACTCTTCGCAATTCACGTTCGCGATATGCATTTGCAAGATTTGCGATGCTTTTATTAAGTACTGGTACTATACATATGTTTTATGTTTAATTTCTGTGTGGGTTTATTATTCATTTAATGTATAAAAATCTTGTATCACAGTGTTTGTTATCAAACCATTTCGAAACGGCTTCACCAATTTTTGTTTTTTTTTGTATATTTCGTAGGTCTAAGAATAGATCGTCGGTTATTTTTATACACCTAGGTGATAAGGGTAGCTGGCAAAACAACGTTTGCCGAGACAGCTAGTTTAATATACAAATTTCATATACTTTTAAGAATTTTACGTCAATTAATTTTTGTTCTTTATTTTAGTTAAAGATAAGGTCATATAAGTACAAAATACTTTATTTATAGCACAATAGATAGATAACTACATATAAGATATATATAAAACTCCTTAATTTATTTGTGTGGATTGAGCAATTTTATTTCAATTGACATTTGAAATTTGTGACTAAAATTGTATGGCAGGACACAGGTCCAACATTTACATACAAACAAATCCGTAGTTATGTTGGCGGTAGTCGACGGCAGAGCGGACAGAGTAATTCCGCCGAGGCAACAACGCGGTGTGCTGTCGCTCATTCTTGATCCGTATCGATTAGCCACGTTCAATAGCGACAAGGTATGCTCGCCCGACAGCCCTTTGTTGCATTCCTTTGTTAGTCAGTACTGTAACTCTGTGAGACCATACGTTTACAAGAGATACTCCCGACTTGCAACTCTGATATCACTCTATATTGAACCCCAGCGCATTGTGTTCGTTTACAGCTAGTAGTTATATCGAAACTATTGGTCTGTGTCCGTGTTTTGATGTCTTTGACTTAACAAGGTGACAGATACAATCAAATTGGTTTGTTGATTTGTATACACTCGTAAATCAAAATACCTAATTGTTGTAATTAATTATTATTAGACTGGCCTGTTGGTATAGTGGTTAGTGACTTCGACGCTACGCCGGGGGTCATGGGTTCGATTCCCACACGGGCCAAAACTTTGTGTGATACATAAAGCTTGTTCCGAGTCTGGGTGTAATTTGTGTTCACACAAATGGCTTGTTCCCTAGTGCGAGAGTTGTCTTTAAAAAAAACCAAACCAATTATTTTGTAAGTATAATAAAAGAGAAAATAACGCATAAGATTTTATCAATGCTACCAAAGAAATAATACACTATCATGATTTTATTGTACATAATTAACAATGGAATTTAATTACGTTTCCGGGGTTTTCTTTGCTAGAATTTATTAATTAAAAGATTCTGAAGCTCTCTAATACATAAAAGTAAAGTAATATTGAACTAGTGTGCGCTTTAATAATACTAGTTATGTAACTTTATTTTGCGACAATTTTAAAAGGAGCCCTTTATAAAGCGTATGGAATGTGGGTCCGATTATTGTACAGTACCTATCTATATGGAAAAAAGAAGCTAAGCAATGTACGCGTATTTTTTATAAGCTTTTTCCCGTGGATTTACTCACTTAGATGATATTTAAAATAAAACATAGACTTTGGCACAGAACACGATTTATCTGCATGCCGAATTTGATAAAGATTCGTTTAGCTATTTAGTAGTGATATATAATATATATACATAACAGACAGATAAAGTTACTTTCGCATTATTAGTACAGATTCTATTGCTTTGTTCTAGAGTTCAATCAAGATAATTTGACTAACATTACAACAAAATGTAATTTTAACGTGACAATAACAGTTTTAGCTGACCTTGAGTTTAAAAATTAATGTTGTCATATTAAAAATCTCAGAGAATACACATTAAAATTAATGATAAAATCAGTACAATTGTATTTTTCCACAATGTAATAATGAAACGTCTCATTTTCGACAATATTCAATCTCGCCGTTCGACCATACATTGACATGCATATGAAACAAGACGGTGCAATCAACCAATAATTCACAGCGGGGATGTGCAGCGCAATCACATCATAGTACTGGGATTCGCATCAGTCCCCGGTTCATTTGTCAGTCATTATTCCGTGGCACGTCTCGTGAAGCACGTCCGTCGACACCCACACGTCACTCATTGCTCAGTTGGTTGGTAGCTACTGTTCGTTCGGCGACGGACGCCATTTGTAAAACACCAGCGTTAATTACGCGTACAGAGCGTGTAATTATTATAATTCCAGACTGAATGTTATGAATACGAGTTTGATGTTATATTAATTGAATATACTGAGTTGTTTCTGGTGATGAATGTTTGTATTCCTGTGATTATTAATCAGGAGTATGTCGGAATTGATGTTTATTAGTTACTCGAATGCAACAAGAAAATTGATATAGTAGTGTAATTTACGACGGAAAATATGTATGAAATAAGTAATTCAAAAATAAAATTATGGCTCATTAACTCTTTTTTTTTAAGTTTTACTTTTATGCTATCATTTTGCTAGAAAACAGAATTTATTTAAGAAGGACATGGCATAAATGGCGCTACAACATCACTAACACGATGCAATTCAAAGCAATTTTTATCTTTATAGAGACAACATAAAACATGTATTTTAACTACTTATATCATAATTATTTTGTGATTGTTAATATTCGTGGCCTAATCCCAAAGCCAACGTCCATAATATCCATTAGTTATATATTAATTAAGTCTAAAATAATTTTGCAAAGATTTAATCAAATTATTATTCTCAGTACGAGTCTTATTAGAAAACCTATTGTGTGTAACCTCTTTGCTACCAACTGTAATGATGAAACTTTGACATATCACGTAGGTAACCAGTAATTTATCAGTAGTCTATACACGAATATGAATTCGCATTGAGATAGACTCATAATTTTATATAAGGTATCTATATTTCAATTTTAATTAGTAATATATCTTATTATTTTTTTATCTTTGTACCTATTTTGATAAACCATTTTACCTGTAATTGTTATTTGGCAAAGATTTATAAATGGCGTATGTGCATTCCCCATTGTCTTGTTCCATATAGCATAACGAAAACTAAACTCAGTACATCAAATTTAATACAGTTTTGTGACTTTGAGGGTCCGTAGTCCGTACTCGTCTGTTCAAAGTAAAACAGGATAAAGTTATATTGCATTCGTCTCTGTGACACAGACGTACTTCTTGTCACAATGTGATATAGAAGTTTGTCTCAGTATTACATTACTGATGTAAGTATAATGTACATATGTACATATCATTACCGCCTGTCTCCTATAGGAATATGAGAGATGAAGGTACGCCAATTACTTCCATTAAGACATATTTTTCTCGCTTCCTCTGTATTTATAAACCTTTTCAAGAATGAATCTCGGTTCCAGGCACTTTTATTTTGGCCCTTTTTAAGGGCTTTTTTAGACGAACACAACGACCACGACCACATGGGTCGTTGTGTTCGTCTAGGGTTATATCTCAATTTATTTTTGTTAGATATTTATCCATCGTTTTCAAATACCTATTCAACTTTTATGAATGTTTCTCATTTTGTCAAGATATACCTCAATATTATAAAAGATTAGCTCATTATAGTTATGAGTCAAATGAACACCTCCCTACTAAATTTTGCCCCAGTATTCTAAAAGCGCAATCCCGAATCTTGGATTGGTATTTTCGAAATTCATCTCCAAATAGAAACTACACAAATTCAAAACAGTTTGGTGCTAGCATTGTACATACGATGATCAATTGAAAGTGTTATCGAATCGAGTTTTGATTGTGTTTCCGTAGCCGTATCGAAATGTAGGGCGTCGTTACACATTCGCAACACGTCACAGTGCGGCGGCTCTTTATACTCGTCCGCGAACCAAATCATCCACTTACCCTTTATTCGGATTAGAATTCCCTCGAAAATGTATTCCCCGTTTACTATGACTAAAAATAAACAGGTTATACCTACATACATATACGAGTATATGTACATATATGTTTCTTGGTTGTCATGTTCTTGCGAAAATAAGAGGCTTTTTTGACATTGTATTATGACAAAATCTATGTAGGTATGTTTTGTAGAAAGTAATTAAAACATATTTACTACATTTTTGATTCAAATAAGCCACGAATTTTTGAATTAATCAAAAATTTTCTGATTAATTTCGTAAAATATAATTACTTCTCAACGTATTCAATCAAATACAGCCGAATGAATTATAATTTCTGTCTTGATATCAATCGCTTCTTTCATAAGGCTAGTATTATTCAGTAGCTACGGCACTTAAAAGTGCTAGGTTTTTTAAAATAAGGATAAGTGCAAAGATACCGAGCAATCCAAGATGATGTTTTTAATAATAATACCCACGCATGATGTGACGTAACTAATTTATGTGATTACCGCAGAATTTGATAGCATAATATATCGGTATATGTAGATGATTTGCTTTTGCGAGTAATATGTAGTAAGTACACTTGTGGAAATGAGTTTATAATCTGAACGCAAACGTGCTATGATTTGCTTTCAATTTCGTATATAGGTCGCGATGATTGAGCCGTCGGTACTCTCATCTGTTCCCTCCGTCATTCCACCTCCCATAGGTATGAGTTGTACGGGTAGTGTGGTAGTCCCCACTGGATTACGATGTCATTCGTTCGCCATTCAAATCACTACATTTTTTTCTTTTTGTTTTTGTTATATATGAAGCAAAGGATCGTTGTCAAAAATACGGTTGTGTTTTTTTTTCTTTGCATGGAATGCATTTGAAAAGTCAGACTTATATAGGTTCAGTAATACTTTTCTACCTTTATTTTTTTCTGGATTTCTGGCAATTGCTTCGATCCAGACATACTATCCATATGTCTAAACCACCCAGTAGTTTCTCACCACTCCGTCTAGTAATTATTTTCTTATACTGTGTAGGTTACATTTAGATCGTAGAATACAAATGGAACTCGCTTTGTACAATGCACAAGATACAAAATTACGTTTTGATAGGTAGATCTAGTCGTTATGCTGTTGCATAAATCCCAAAACACATTAATACTGTACGTAATGTTCGTTTAACAAAGCGCCGAATAATTGTTAAAATTATGCCTGCTGTGTATTCGCTTAATAATGGATACTAATTTACACTGTATGCTAAATTAACAAGCTCTAAATTTAATCTATCAACATCATATTATATTTAGGTAATAAGTTTTAATGCAAATATTTAACAAATGCTTGCTTAAAAACTTGTGTTCTATCAAATTTGACACTGTATTGGCCGCAAGAGCCCACAACACAGTATGCATCCAGTGGTAAATGCGAAGTTTGCTACAAGTCATAGTATTATATTTTACCTACTTAGCATTTAGTAAACCTTGGTTACTATTCTATAAATGTATACTTCTACAAGAAGTAAGAAGCTTCTAAAACAATACAAAGTGATTTATATATTTTAAGTATTGTTGTAGGTAATGTTATGTATCGTTGAGTCGGCACATTAATCGTGTACAATATTAGAGTGGGTGCCTACGTCGAGCGGGTATTTAGACCTAATCTATGGAGGTTTTCCACAATTATCGGGCTTAGATCGAGGCGTGCCCGAATTTATAACCGCATAAACTTTCAACGAAAAAGGCTAAAGCTTACGTTATATTAAACTACTCGGTTTTAGTGCGCCGTAAATCTAACCACGTAACATTAAAAAAGTTAACACAGATGATATCATTGTGGACCTTGCAATATACTGCTGGAGCAACCTCGACAATTCTTATTGTATGACATTATATACAGCGCTGTTCAACCTGCTCTATTATATTTTATTGTCTCATTTATAAGACAATAATAATCACTATGAAATATCAAGCACTAGAGGCGCGCTTCGACTTCGTACGGGTTAAAGAAAATTTACACCTTGAAAATTATATTGTAAAATAAACTTATGTTTCAAACTTTAGTTTTCTAGATTTAGTAGTTTTGGCTATGTGTTGATAGTCAGTTAGGACAAAAGATTTTTATATTATAGGAACCCGCCCCAATTTAAGGATTTAATTTTCAAAAATACTTTCTTAGCTTATGTTAACATTATAAAATCAGCATTATATGTGCCGAGTTTCAGCTTTCTAGATATAGTAATTCTGGCTGTGCGTTGATGGTAAGTAAGGACAAACGATTTTATCTACATATATTTAATTTGTGTTACTCGCCTATTATTATTTTCCTTCCCCGACTTCGTTCGTTTTTAACTATTTTTACTCGGTTCGGGATAATATTTTGATGTGCCAAATTTCATCATCAGTCAGGACAAACGATTTTATATTTCTATTAAAGATTAACATAATATTTTATTTTTCAATATTAAATATTATGGCTGATAGCATCGTTTAAAAATATGATTTTTGTTTATAGTATTTTTGGCCTGTGATATAAATTGAAAAAGATTTTATCTTATATTTTTAATCTATGGTAATTAAATTGGTTCCGCAGGGTGGTGGCGAGGTCGGTCGAGTAACTAATGAGAAATGAAACCGCCCGGTTTGGATTACAGACATTACAGTATCATTGGTCGAAGTGCTATTTATATTAATGGTAAAACCATTTCATAAAAAATGAAAATTATATCTGATTACTGCGGTTTATACAATTTATATTAAGTAGTGTATAATATTTTATTATCGTGCTTTATCTTTTTGAATCTTGGTATCATCTTTCTGATTTTCGTGATAGTATAAAGATTTTTAAAATATGTAAATATTAATATACTAATAAAATACATAAGATCGTATACGTTGTAGTTTAATAGTTTACGGCCCGCTTGATGGTAAGCATTTACCGTAGCCTAAAGACGCTTGGATCGAAACACATTTCGAGTTATCGATCCTGAATTATGCATAAAATAAACATCAGAATTTTAGGATGATCCCTGAGAAAGGAAAACGGTACTTTAAAACCACATCCCTGAACTGAATGAACGTTGGAGACCTTTTCGTAACACTTTTATATTATATCGTCTTATCTGTGTGACCAATCATGCTGATTTTGCAGGTATATACCTGTTTTTTTCTTTTTTTTTACGACAGTTCCTGCACTAGGGAACAAGCCCTGTGTCGCGGGGACACAACGTACACTCGGGACAATCATTTATGGGTCACAACATTTTTTGTCCCGCAATGGTAAATAGCGAAGTAACCACTTAATTTTTTTTACTTATTTTTTACTTAATTAACTTCTCTCTCTCTTTCTCACTCTGTAACAGTATTTTTTAAAGTTTAAATGTTGTAGAACATAGCACAGAAAATAAAAATAAAACATTTGGTTGTTAAATTTGAAAGGTTAAGTACCTTTCAAATTTAACAACCATACCAACAATAATAAAATTCAGGATCAGCAGTTGTACTATCTTCATTATGCCAAGCCAGTGTCAGGTGATGTTCTCTAATTAATTTCATTAAAACCTTTTGTAATTGGTCGCAAAAGCCAAAAGGGTTGAGACAATTTGAACATTTCGAAAGGTCAAAACAATAATGACGACGATACATTTCAAATCGGATACAGAGGTAAAATAATAAAAGGTAGAAATTAAACATTTTGGTTGCTTTCGATATAAATATAATAGATTGTGTACAAAAATGAGTTAAAAGGAGTCAGGATCGGCAACGCGCTAGTGATATCTCTAGTTTGCAAGAGTCCATAGGCTACCATCAGGCGGGCTGTATGCTTGTTTGCAACCTTAGTAGTATTAAAAAGTAAACCTATTAGATGTTGTCCGCGGCTTCATCAGATTGGAAGTCAGTTATCGATACAAAAAGTACCCTTATAACTTCCGAAATACCATCTATCTTATTGCCAAATTTCAATACGTTTAGCAGTTTTTTTTATTCTACCAAGGTGGCAAACGGCTTGCCTGATGGTAAGCAGTTAATGTAGCCTATGGACGTTGGTGTGTCACTCACGCGTTGCCGACATTGATAAGTCCTTTCTTGAAGAACCCCATGCTGTAGTATCTTGGTAAGACTTCGGCAAGGAGCTTAATAGTAACAAGGCAATAAATAGAGTTTTCTTATTTGTAGAAAAATGATTATTTACATACCTCAAAGATGATATTCTCCTACTTCCATGCAACGATATTTTTCAAATACCGCCACCAGAAAAGAAACAGCTACACCTGCAAACAAATAACACGATTAGTACATTTTACTAAAAGAACAAAAGACAATTAAGGTAGAATTAAACCCGGCGATTGCAGCGGGATTCATAACAAAGTTACACTTCGCTGCAATAAAATATTTTTTTCCATAAGTAAGTTAACGATAAATAAATTGTGGTTGCCGCGCACAGACGGAACTCTGTGGGAATATAACTCTATTAGCGATTATAGCGTTTCGTAGTTTGCAGTTTTGCACCATTATAATACAATCCTGTGTTTTGTACGTAAATTGAGTTACCCATACGCATTCAAATGCTTTGTAGTTTGTAATAAACTTATAGGATTATGGTGGGTCGTTATTTTTTAGTAACATTTACCGTTAATAGAGAACTATACATTTTTGTTGTTTAATAGATGGCGTTTAATCCAATCATCAAATAAAATAGCGCAGTACTGACTAAGGTCAATTTTTTATATAACAGAATTTTAGTCACCTCATCGGCATATGCGCGGAAGATATTATAGTGTAAAAGTGTGTGCGCAGACAAGCTAACTTGTTATTCCTGAGATCATGCATATAACTAAGAGCCTTTCAGATCATGCATAAAACTTTACGTGGTTTATGAGGCACGTGGGTTACACCACCAATTTTTTTTACACTACTTGTGTGGCAAACAGACATACGCCCATCTGATGATAATATAATCAGTTACCGCAGCCATGGACCCTCGCAATACTAGAGGCATCACTTGCGTGATTTCCAACATTTCTATTATGAATTTCTTGACAAAAAAATCCCAATACCTATTTGCTACAACGTACGAATCGAACCCGGGACCTTAACATCAGCCAATTAACGAGGTAGAGTTAGATAACGTTATAGCATTACCTCGTTATTTTTTAGTAACATAAACCGTTATGAGAGTAATACTATTCATTAGATGGACGGCGTTTAATCCAATCATTAAGTAAAATAGCGCACTACCGGGGACTAGTTAATTCGATTTATAAATAGGGAGGGAGGGACCCCTGGGGCTTTGTTTTTGTGTTGCCATGACAGTTTGGACAACCTATCGAATACAGACCGTTTCTTGGCGATCTTTGTTTACTTGCCCATTAAATAAAGTAAGAAATATGTTTGATACAACTATGAGTATTTAAAGGCATGTACTATGAACATTCATAAAGATTTATAAATATTAGGTTTCTTTATACTTTACATTGTTTTTTATTCGGGACAATTTAATAAAGCCTTCTGTTCTAAAACTAGGCAGAGCCTGTACTATGGCTACTAAACAACTAGTAAACCTCTCTTTATTTTAGTTCTATGTGGTAAACAAACATATATTTCTAAATACATACATATAACATTAGATAAATTATATCCAGATAAGAAGTGGGTGGGTAATGAACCCGAAAGACTTTCAGTGTAGCAGTCAGCGTCACTAACTGCTAGACCAACAAAACTCGTAAATTTTAATACTTTTCTAGTGAGCTTCAAATGAGTATTATAAATACATATATTACTTTTTACTTCAAATAAAATTTTATTGTACAATCTTTTTAGATTGGTTAATTTGCGTGATCAATTATAAAACAACAATATTTTTCCAAATGAATATTCTCAATTCATTTACTCTCATAGTCCGTTGGTCATTAGATGGCAATCCGACTCGTCTGGAGAATGATTAAGCGTAAGTCCTTTTCGAGGCACGGAGGGCTGTTTGAGGGTGTTGGCGGCAAGGTGACCCACCCTTTCAGCACTCTTGATAGAGTAGAGGAGACCCGTGCCCAGCTGACCACCAGACATTAATAGACCAAACGTGTAGTCATCTAATCTGATTGCAGGATTCTTTATCGAACCGATCGCTTACGGGTTTAAACGTCAATAATCAGCTGTAAAGCAGAAGTAGTAATAAGAGAGGAATCAGTAAGGCACAAAGGGCAGTTTCTTGTTACGTATCGATTGTCATTGCTATGCTATTATCTAGGGATTTCGCAAAGTTTTTGTCAACGTGTGAACATATATGAACCGTTAGTTTATTAGACAATACATATCTATTGTTTTGTTATTTAAGAAAAAAAGCAGGTACTAAATGTATGTTTTTGATTATAACAATAGTAAAGGCCTCCTCCTTTACTATTGTTGTAATCAAAAACATACATTTAGTACCTTGTTTTTTACTTATTTATTTGATATTTACGGATCATACAATTTTGTCACATGTAGGGATCGAACACAATACACCGCAGAATGGTAAATGGCGAGATAACCACCAAAAACCATCAATTTAATTTGTTTATTTAGGTGCGGATAGGAACAATACGAATGTAGTCACGAATGTAGTCACTAGGCATTTACGATTTGTATTCATAGCGCATATTTCTATATATTCACTAAACTTACGTTGAGATGAGGTCATACTGATTTTGAAGGGACATCATACATTTTAGGTACAAGTTTAAATACTAATTAAAGGCGAATTACGTACTACCTAACATATTATTTAATCAGTATTTTAAATGGCAATTTATTGGACTTATTATACAGATGCCATTGGCAGAAGCATATAACGCTACCACAACACGTAATGGAAGCGTCTATCAAAAGCGGAGAAGCCAAAGAAATTACTTGGAACGTTAACACCGACTTGATTGCTTTCAAAGCGTAGCTCCCCAGATCGCCTTCAAAAGGATCCCGCTCATCGAGTTCACCCCGTGCTGCAGGTTGAAAACATTTTCACTAGATGCAGCTCCAGCAATCCACTAAACGTGACCGTGTATACACCAGATAAATTATTCAAATTCTATCTAGTGAATCACTAGCTTGAAGATTTCATTATCTATTTCATTTTAGCAATTTACTAGTGCTTGTAAAATTTGTTTCGTTTTGTAATACGTAGTGAAGCATAAAGAAACATAGTAGATATAGGAGAAGAGTATTTAATCATTGTTAGATAAAGTTATTCTAAAATCTTAGGTATAACAATATTGGTAATAACTACGATTTATTTGCAAACAAGAACAATACACAACAATAGGATGTCGCAAATCATGTCGTTCTCGTTGCAAATTTATAGGGAAGAAAACAGTCTGCCGACGGTTACTTGGCAGCCTGCCACTAATCAGGCAGTAGGTATCTCATACCCGATACTACTTTGTTCTCGATTATCGGTCATATCTTGTTTCAGCATTACAGTTTAAATTTGCAGATTTATTACAGATAATCCCTTTTAAATGTTTACTGAAAAGTATCATATCAATGATTGAATTATCGGTGCTTATTACCACGTTAATTATTTTCGGATTACGGAATATTTATTGAGTAATCGCGACACGCCATAGTCGTAGTGTACATTGTTACCGCAAGCGGTATGGGCGAGGGCGCCGGACGGGGTATTAACACAATTTACGCGAAAACAACGTTCATAGCATTCAAATGTGAAATTGAAAACTGGCGAGCTTCGCGCAATTCGTAGTGAGATTAACTTAACTAAATTATACAATCAAGTGTGCATTCACTCCGCAGTGCCGCCGCTGTGCAGTAAAAAATATAGCTCTGCGCTCTCCCGCCTTATTCAAATAAGTATCCCTCTCGACTTAGATATTTCATACGAGAAAAATTCTGTTTTATCTGCGCTCTGCGAGCCGCTACAGCACCCGGTGGACACGTTCGGCGATAAAATAAACAATGAAGTATGCTAGTTTACAGATTCCTTTCATGCAGTATCTGAGCGGACACATTATACAGCACATTTTGCAAACAAATTGTTTTATCTCTATTTCTTAAGTGGATCCGTTTCGTCGCACACGTAATTCTTCTCAGTCCGCATACAAACAGCCCCTAAGGAGGCGACAATCCTTGCCGCAAACAATAAAAATATATATATAAATAAATTTGATACTTGGAATCCGCGGACCGTGAAGAATATGCAATAGGTGGGTTTTCGAAGGGATTTCGTGTGAAACGTCAATGTTTCGAGACGAATGCATCAATTCAGTTGTCAATACTTTCATTCATATGACGAATAGTGTCACTTTTGCGTCGTTCCGCGAAGATGAAAATAGGGTGAGGTGGAGAAATATGGGCCCGCGTGTTGAAACGGTGACTGGTAAATTGCATTGTGCCGCGACGCAGGCGCTGAGATGAAATTGGATTGCGTACTATCCAATAATTTAGATTGTGATTTTCGATGACGGTACTCGTAGGAGGTACACTCACCACCAAACTATAATAAAACTAAATCTAATAGACATTTATTGGTAATGTTTGAATGTTAAAATTTTAAATGCTCAAATCTATACTATTGGTAAAGCCAAAGAGTTTTTTGTTAGAACGCCCTAATTTTCAGAACTATCAGTCGGATTTGAAAAAACCTTTTTGCTTTGGTACCTTAGTAAAGGGAGCATAAACTTGACACGATACGAAAAAGGTAGACAATACCCCATGGAACCACTAGTCTTATATAATAGGAGGGATACAAAATAAATTTTGCTCAGCAATAGATTAACACACTTAAATACTAATTAGATAAATGATATACTGGGTTAATAACATTTTAATTTATACCATCTTTTTTTTTTTTTTTTTTTTTTATACTACTTGGGTGGCAAACAAGCATACTGCCTGCCTGATGTTAAGCAGTATCCGTAGCCTATAGACGCTTGCATTACCAGAGGTATCACTTGCGTGTTGCCAACCCATTTTTTTACACCAGGGCTTTAAGATGGAAGTAACCCTGGGATAGGAATACGTTTCTTTCAAAACCCATTCCTAAATGAGCTCTGGAGACCTGTACTCACACACAGGAACACAACTACACCGCTGTGTGTAGTCATTTAGCTGTGGTCTTCTGTAAGGTGGAGGTCCTTCCCCAGTCGGGCTTGCTCGCTAGTATGGTGCCCTACCTCTCTTTAAATTCTACTTCAAGTTTAATGTACAAAACGTTTACATATTTATGAGGATAACATTTCGTTCGTCCTAAATGCATAACACCTTTAGACACTGAGTGATTAGCATGAGTATATGCTAGAACAATGAGTTATGCTATGTACTGTGCATATATCAGTAATAGATATTACCATAGTATAAATAGGTAAGTAGTAAAGAAACTGAGATAAAACGGTGGAATGCCCGCTGGCGTGCGAACTTTCGGTATCGAATGCAGTTGAATTGGTATATTGATTTCGATATCTTCTCTATCGCTATCACTCTTAACAGAGTGGTCGTGGTCACCACTTCAGGTGTTAGTGGCAAGCTTAACAACGCGCCGCCACTCTTCTCTGATGGCCACCTTCCTCGTACATTCATGCAGTGATGATGAGCCATTTACTGCCGCTTTTATTTGGTCAGTCCACCTCATAGGCGACCTTCCACGTGGCCTGGTACCCTCAACCTTTCCCTGGACCACAAGTCGCTCAATAGCCACCTTTTTCGATAAATAATGAGATTTATATTAATGACAATCAATTGGTCTATTAAAACAATAGTTATTTAATTGCGCTGTCACAACCCTATGCATTACGAGGAGGCTTGCGGGGTAAGACGCGCTCTAAATATTTATTTGTCGGCTTTTGCGCAACTTTAAAGGAGATTCTCTACTACTTACTCTTTTATAGTATGATATAATTCATATTATACTAACAAATAGAGTCATTCAACGACTTCATCTTGGTATAACGAGGCCATTAGTCTTCTGTTAGGCATTTACGAATATGGGTTGATAGATTATACTCTAATTACTTATGAAACTGTATGAAGCTATGAATTAAATAAATATGTATTGTTTATGTTTGCCATTTGAATAATGTTTTTACTTATTGTATTGTATATTTCTTGAAGAATTACTGTATTTCGCGACGCACGATGCTACGTACGTTTAACTACGGAACTAACATTAGACATTGAACTATTTGTGAAGCGAAGCCTGAATGCATGATAAAGTTGCTGATATGCGGCATGACATCATCATCGTTCGAAAATATCATTTTTTTTAACCGGTACATGGTATCTTCGTTTTATATGTTAGGTGGTCAATACTATTAGGTACCTACAAAATATAGTATTATTATATATAGGTAAGTGTAGGTATCTACAGACTGAACGTGGTAATCTTGTAAGACATCAATTGATTAGCACAACGATCGAACATGCACCTCTTGCGTGCAAGTCGGTTACTTTCTCACACGGCCACCACCGTTTTTTTTGTTATAGGTATACTAAAACTTTCGCATTTGACAATTTACTTAGCTACAATTAAATAGGAATGAGCACATTATTGTTCTGTTCCTAATCCACAACGACAAAGTGCAAATTGTTGGCTAACGACTAATTATTAGGGTCTCACAGCACGTGGGAAGATCCCACGACTTACATTGCATTTGATCGAGTTTGCTTTTTAGTGATAACGTACTATGCTCAAGCATTCACTTGAACACAAACAATGAGCCTTCGCGTTTCATTTACATTGATGTATATATTTAACTGTATTTAGATTTATACGTTTGTACACAGCAATGTATTTTAAATAATGTAGGGTTTTTAATGTTTCTAAATTTTATTGCTCCACTGGTTAAGCAAACGCCCTGCGAATGTGAAAAAATGGAAATCTATTCTCAAGGCGTTTGCCTTTACGTTACACTTCGGTGAACACAGAATTGTATTACAGTTAAACTTGGTTATTTAATTAATTTCCTGTAACGTGATTAAGGATAAGTCGATTCATGATTACACGCACTTTACTTAAGTGTATGTTGCCAATTTTGTTTAAACGTTTTATAAAATTTAAAACCTTTTGGTTTCGAGTGTACTAGTACTTGGGAAGCGTATCGAACGTTCTGGAAATTGCTGAACCTTAAAATTAAATATGAAATAACTAACACACTTTGTACATTATTAAATTGTGCACCCTTTGGGGGGTAGGCAGCAGCAGTAGCCGTGTATCACAGATTCAGTCTGTTTTATTCAAAAAACAATTGACTATAATACTTAACCGTGTTTGAATACTTATGAAATCTAAATACATGAAGTATGTACATGAATCTAAATTGGTAGTGAATTACAATTATTGATTATAACTATTATACCTAAAACAGAGGGCAGACATCATACAAACGAGCAAGCCCGACTAGGGAGGGACCTCACAGGAGACCACAGCCAAATAACTACACATAGCGGTGTAGCTTTTCTGTGTGAGTGCAGGCACAGATATACTAGTACCTCTGGTATTACAACCGTGCATAGGCTACCATCAGGCGGGCCATATGCTTGATGTGGCAATCAAGCAAAAAAATGCAGTGAATTGATTATTAAATTAAATTGCTTAGCATGCTCACGTTTGATCAACTATTTTAGTCCAATAATATAGACTTTGACTAATAGAAAGCTATATTATCTGACCTAGGCTATGTAGTCGTTATAATGTTATAACGACTATGCTTCGTAAGCGAATCAGCGGACGGTAGCTAGTCCATACTAATATTATAAATGTAGTGTGAAAGTTTGTAAGTATGGATGGATGGATGTTTGTTACTCTTTCACGTAAAAACTACTGAACGGCTCTGGATGAAATTCGGCACAGAGATAGATTATGGTCTGGAATAACACATAGGCTACTTTTTACAGCGATGACCGACATCCACGCGGGCGGAGCCGCGGGCAACAGCTAGTATAAAATAAATTCACATCTTTCAGCTACACGTTTTAGTACCGACTCCACGCTTGGAATTAATAATATCTCGAGGGCATAAAAGTAATATCGTTTTCATTTCATAATGAAATCCAGATTGTATGTAACCTTTAACATTTTACTTTTAAGGATATAAGTGTGTATTGTCAGTTATTTAATATTATTTTCTAAGATATCAAAGAGGGTACCATACTTGTGAGCAAGCCTAACTGGGGCAGGACCTCAGCCATTCAGAACACTACAGCACAGCATTATTTAAAGATACTCCATCCAATACCTGGTGTGAAAAAAAATGGGTCGGCAACACGCAAGTATTGCAGGCGTCCATAGGCTATATATGCTTGTTTGCCACCAAAGTAATGTTACGTCCCGATGCTGAAACCAGTGTTACATCCCACTTCTGACACCTAATGTTACGTCCCAACTCTGCGACCCGAGTAATTAACACAAACTTTCAGATTTATTTACTAGCGGACCTGTAGCGGACAGTTGGACTCGATAAATGGCGCTGATGCCGGTATGCCAGTTTTCCGAGTAGGACGACTACTCGGCAAAACTGGCATACCGACATCAGCGCCATTTATCGAGTCCAACTGTTAATCTTAACCATTCTCCAATCCACTAAGACACACAACAAATTTCATTAAAATCGTTTCAGCCGTTTAGGAGGAGCTCAGTGACATACACAAAAGAATTATATATTATAAAGATATAGGATTATGCAAGCTGTCGATATAACTAATTTAATTATGATTTTATCATAATATGCGATAATCAAAATAAATATACGCTATAAAAACTATAATAGAACAGACACAGATGTATGATACTATTCAAATAACGTTTAATTTGGCAATAGGTTATTACAGCGGTTAGTAAACAATTAATAATGTATAACGAGTCACGTTATTGCGATATACAAGCCTGTGTTTGGCATTGACGGTTTAATTGTCATTATATATGTCTACCTATGATGTATAGATTTTTCGTGATTTTCTTTGATGACCAAATTTGGATTCAAGGGTAGAGTATTTAATTGCCACGCCCGGCCGAGGTCGAACTAGATTCTTTTTAAATTAGAGTGAGTTAGATTCTATACCTAGTGGTGTATACTATTTTTATGAAAAGTAATTACGATGTACAAAACGGGCTAATCACACATCACCAGTGCTATAGGACTTATACTTGCAATGATC
This sequence comes from Trisateles emortualis, assembly GCA_947095525.1. Lineage (NCBI taxonomy): Eukaryota > Metazoa > Arthropoda > Insecta > Lepidoptera > Erebidae > Trisateles > Trisateles emortualis. The sequence continues at coordinate 5,526,003 of OX352736.1, read as the reverse complement.
GAAATCTACACTATTTTGGAGTTACAAAGAGTTATCTATCTATTAACTTAGAGCAACTGTAGCATTCAACTCAGTTCATACTCGATGCGAGCTGGCAATGTATGTTTTATATAGTTTGATCTAGTTTGTTTGATGAAAAGTCAAATTGTTCAAATAACTTTATGTACAATACTAATTTACTGATGCACAAAGTCATTTTACATGCAAAATTTTCATAAAATATCCATAATACTGTAATAACGTTTAAATATCTTTATGGACAATACTTCCTTCAATATGTACAAAGTAATTTTACACGCATTTTTTTTAAATAAAACATCCATAATGTTGAAAAATCGTAAATAACTTCTTTTATTGCAGAAAAAATATACAATTTCGGTGAGTAAATTTACTTTATACATATTAAAATTTGTATTATAGGACACACATTCATTACACATACATACCTACATGCATTCATTTGAAGAATTTAAACAATTTAATCGCACAAACTAGATAAAAGTTCATATGTAAAAAATATGACGTTGCCAGCTCGCAGCAAGTTTACCCTCCTAATCACGATAAATAATATCCTGAGCCTCTAGACAAATGGCAAAAACGGTAGTCGAAAAGTCAAAAAAACAAATGTATGGGATTTGACGTAAGTCTACGGTATAATAAATCAAATCCCATACATTAACTTTTTTGACTTTTCGATTGGACTATCGTTTATGCCACTTGTCTAGAGGGGCTGGACACAAAGTTAAGTGTCATTTTACATTAATCGCAAACCAATGCCCGTACGTACGTATTTTCATCTGTACGGTTGACAACTTGACTAAAAGCATTGTTGTTCTGTCTTTTACGCACCGTCGAATAAAAGTATTTTATGGATTTTAAGAGGCATGTTCTTTATGTCTAAATATAAAACTGAGTATTATGTTTCTGTATTTATTTTGATGTCGTAGCTTCTATTTGTCACAATGAATTATTTCAAGGGTTTCTTTGTTGAAAATATATTTTTGAAACAATAATTTTAATGGCACTACACAGTTTCTTATATTTCTTATAAATTGATGAGTATCTATTGTTTTACTGGCGATGATATTATATTAGTCAAACTTGATGAAATCTTGAGAATGTATATATATAAAAAAAAAGAATGGTTATGGCTTTATGGAGCATGGCAACAACAAAAAATGTAACAATAATGTGACATAAACCAAATTTATTTTCAGCCGATACCCTTTAAACGTTGATTTATATTTTTCAATCAATATTTTAACTCTTAAACCGTATAAAATCGAATCAGCGAACCCGCAAGAGTTAACAGACGAATACATTCGTATTTCAACAAATGTTTAGCTTTACGAACAAGCCGTACAAATAACATCGCAACTTTGAATCCTTTTGTTACGCCGTGTATTTGTTTACCAAGTTTTTGAGCCAAGGATACGGTGCCGTGTGCCGAGCATAAATCACTGTTGACAAGTTGCCTATTTTCACAAGCGTCCTCGGCATCGCTAGTATCTTGGTAAATGCCGAACTATGCACAGTAAACAATAGTACTATTGCAAAATACTCAATGTTTACTTTGCATGCACGATTAGCTTATTTATGCTCGAAGGGACCAAGGACCGAACAATCCTACACGCTAATCGCCATCGCAGACGTGACTAATTAGATACATAATGCATCGCTGGTTTTCTTAAACCAAGTAATATATTACAACGGACATAAGATGCATTCTAGTGTAAAATACGCGATTGTTTCGCAACCAAGCTAGATTAGATGATACAAGGTTGGAAATTTAATTAATTTGCATTAATGTGTTAGTTAGATGAAGGTACATTATAATTAACAAGTTTGTCTGGTGTATGTAACTTATTTATGTATATTAGAGTGGTTTAGTAGTTTGTGTGGAAGTTACATTCTAAGCGAATACAGTTGATGAGTTGACCGCGCAGATCATCCTGTGTAAGACCTATTATGATAAATTAAAATCATTATAAACAACTCTCGTACGAGGGAACAAACCCTGTTTCACGGAGGAGTTTTCAAACATACATTCAATGGACACAAGGTACACCATATTATGTGGATTACATCAAGATCAAGTTTGTGAAGATTGATGGATATTTGTCACTTCTTTAAACTTAAATAAGAACTAAGTACGTCATTCATGCCGCGGCCAAAAGTTAGTCATATATAACCAACTAGTTTTAGAATAAAAGGTAAAAAATACATGTATAGGTATACTTACTAGCCAACAAGATTATTCCCATCTTATATAATAATCAATATTAAATACACCTATCTCATACTAGGAGTGGCACCTTTTAGAAAAAAAAACAAATATTAATTGTCTTGAAAAAGTTTTAATACCTACCTTAGGTAAGTTGTTATGGACATAACGTATACACATATTGACATAGTATGATAAAACATAGTATGGTGTATGGTTTTAGAAACTGGTCTAGAACTTATGATATCGACCCATTAAGTATACTGAAATTGTGGATCCTCAATGGCTCAGTAGTCGATGTGTGTGACTGCTGATCACGTTGTCCCGGGTTCGATTCTCGGGTTGTGTTTGGGGTTTTTTCGGTTGGGTTGTTTTCTTTGGGTTTTCTGTCAAGAAATTCACAATAGATGAAGTTTGTAAATTGGCGGTGTTTACACGCTCGGGAAGCACGAAAAGCTGTTCTACTGCTGGTCCTACGCCTGATCTCTTTCCGGTCCTGTCGGATTGCCGTGCCGTACGCCGCTATGAGACTATGAGAGTGAGGGAATAAATAGCGCACATGTATTTGTGTACACACTTTTGCACTATAATATCTTCCGCGCAGATGGCTAGTCTCCGTTGACATTAGCCACTGTGACCGACAATGGTCTGGACGACTATAATTACATTCGGTCATCACTAAGGACCTTGTTTGAGCTCGTTACTAGTTGGCAATCTCAAAATCAAGGGCATCAGAAACGTTTTCCAGTGACACCGCAACTCAACTAGGGTTTTGAGTCATATTTTTCGGGCCGGAAAGACGCGAGTGATGCCCGGAATTTGCAAGTGTCCGTAGCCTAAGGTAACTGCTTACCATTTCGGGGACACAGACAAGCATACGGCTTGTTGGTCTTAATTTTGTTCTAATAATGACGTAAGCCGTCGCGAATGATTGCCAAACACTTATGGACGTCCTATTAGAACATCGATATCTAATGTTTAATAGTAATTATTGAAAGCCTTACGCAATCTGTATAAATGTTGACTTGTTAATGGTTGGTAGTTATCTTTTATATTTCTTTTTTTGACTTCCAATAGTTATCAAAAACAGGCTTTCAAAGATAGTTTTGATTCTTAGCAATAATCCTCCTTGATTTATGATTTGAGTTAGCAATAATAGTGTTGCTAAATCATAAAACAAGCAAGATTATGGCTAAGATTAAAATCGTATGATGCGCTCTACTGCTTCAAATATAGTAGAGCCATTGTATGCGTTTAGGAAGAAACGTTTTTTATCCCAGGGAAGTACCCTTTAAAAATGGGTTGGCACCACACAAATAATACCACTGGTATTCTAACTTTAACCCGTATGAATAAGAGCAACACTAACGATGGCATTATTAAACACACCAGTTTGTGGTAATAAATTAAAAACTTGACAGATGTCGTACAATGTTCAACACAAAGATTTAAATTATTCCGTAGCTGAATACAGAACTAGCACGTCAATTCTGTAAGTTCAATAAAGCCTTGAAATGTTGTGGACCGTTCTGGATTCGAGTCGTCTAATCAGGGGCCGAGACCCGCATCGACCTCAAAGTCGTGCACAAAACAGCGACTGCAAACGGCAACGGAGTAACATCTATTATTCTAGGCGACATCTGCTTTTGAAGATCGAGAGTACACAATGGATTCTGAGCCAACTATTGTGGGAGTTACATGCCTGGTTGACTTATTTACACGTCTCACAATATACGCTTGTATTATTCAACTTATGAACATGCATTTTGTTTATTTGTTGCCATAGTAACACGCAAACGTTGGTGCTCTTATATTTTTATAGCAATTTAATTTGATAGCGATTTAATTCAGATCTAACTTAATAATTCTTTTTTTAATTCATGTCAACTTTAATACGCAGCTTAAAGGTTGTCATTGTTTGACTGGCCTGTTGGTCTAGTAGGTTAGTAATAATAATAATAAATTCTTTATTGACATAAGATAAATTACAAAATAGAATCCTTTGGTCCCCGAACAAGTATAAACTGTATTTCAGGGGCCAAGTGACTAGTGACTCTGACTGCTACGCCGGAGGTCGTGGGTTCGATTCCCACCCAAGACAAATCTTTGTGTGATGAGCTCGAATGTTTGTTCTGTGTCTGGGTGTAATTTATCTATAAATGTATGTATTGAGAAATATATAAGTATGTTAATCAGTTGTCTGGTTACCATAGTACAGGCTCTGCCTAGTTTGGGATCAGATAGCGATGTGTGAGTTGTCCCGAAAATATTATTATTATTATTAAAACGATAATATAATAAATCGCTATTTGAACTTCATGGTATAGCTCTTGTGCAAAGGTTAATAGTTGGCGACTGTATAACGTTTGCATCGCGATTGCATTTAGTTTTAATCGATGCAAAGTCAAAGTCGTAGGCGTACAGGAACACAACTACGAGTATATCACTGAGTGTAGTTATCGGCTGTGGATTTCTGTAACGTGAAGGTCCTTATGGGTGGGTTGCTCTCTATGGTCTTTAAGAGAGGTTTTTTTAACTATGCAATATAGAGAAAATTACCACAATGCTTGACTAATCCTTTAAAGTGTTTCAATCAGATCAAAAGCCAGGTCAGATCATAATCATAGGTACTATGATTACGTTATTACCCACGGTAAATGGAGTAACGAAGTTGATTTCTCTAACAGATAACTATAGTTAATAACATATTTCGTACATTACTGTTTTAAGTAGTTTTGAGTGGTACCAAAACCCTTAAGGCCAGTGCACATGAAGGACGGTAGGCCAGGGGATTTTGCCATCGGCTAGTGCACACTGATGATGTTAGCGACCTATTAGATACTTTTTTATATCGGCAGCAACCAATATATCTCGCGGCTTTCCGGGGACCAGCATACACCACGCATAACAGGGCAGGGGATTTTGCCATGGCATGCCGGCAGCCAACAAGACGCCCGCAGTATTCCGAGGTCCAGCGCACACCAGGTACGGCAGGTAATTTCAATCCCGGAACTGCCTGACTCCGCGATCGTATGTTAACGGATTCCAGTGCATATTGTCGCATGCTTTGACGTGCCGACGCATGTGTTCACCGTTGATACTTTGGTGATGATCTCTAAACATTGGAATCTGTATTGATAAGATCAGCTCAGAACCGAGTGCTGTAATTCTCGAGGTAGGTCAGTATTGGATGACATTTGGCAGAGATAAAAATAAAATACCCTGCCCTGCTATCCTAGGTGTGTGCGGGCCCTTACCCTTCGTACTTCCTTCAAGATCTATTCTAGAAATGAACGCGTGGGTTGCTATTGAACTAGTTTCGGTAGAATTGGGAAAATTTATGCCTATTATATCTCAAGTTGGTGTATACAAGCGAATTGGGCACTTGTCAATATTAGGTACTTACTAGTCCTAAATCTATAACAGAGAAATGCCACTTACTAAGCCGACTTGATTTTGATCTTGTGGATTGGATCTTCGTTTTAATGATAAAAATAGATTCGCCCAAAAGTTCTAAGTTGTTTTTTTTCTTACTTGACTTTACGCACATATAATTTACAGGCACAAAGTTCATCTAAACTTGAAACAACCATTTGTGGCATACTATTTTTTTTGTGCCGTGTGGGAGTTGAACCTGTACCAAGGTGCACACATTTGTGCTCTGCGAAGGGCGCGTTGAAAGTCGGTCCCCACTATTAACTGTCGTTAGAGCACGACACGAACTAAATAACTCTGTTGCCAGGTTGGCCACTAACCAAAGAATATGAAGACGTGGTAAATTTCAGGGTACCTAACCACTGAGCCATACGTGCCATCATCAATTTGTTGCTTAGTTTTAATTTGGAAACAAACACGATTGCATTCTTTCATTATTAATTCATTTGCCCAATCCGTAAATGGAACTAATACTTAAGCTCTTCAAGCGTTTAGTCATCTCACGATCCTAAGGCTAGCCTTTACTTGTGCCAACGCGTTATGCGGGGCAATGTGGCCAGTCTTCTAGGCACCTTTCCTCAATCAGATATATTATTAATAGGTAAATTCCTTTAAATACAATATCTGATTGTTCATAAGTAGCCAGTTTATGTGATATCCTTACTAATATTGTAAATGTGAAAGTTTGTTAGAATGGATGGATGGATGTTTGTTACTCTTTCACGTAAAAACTACTGAACGGATCTGGATGAAATTTGACACACACATAGATTATGGTCTGGAATAACACATAGGCTACTTTTTACAGCGATAACAGACCTCCACGCGGGCGGAGCCATGGGCAACAGCTAGTGTCTTATAAAATAAAGCTCTCTTAAAATTTATACTTCACTAAAAAGCAATATATTCAACGAATTACTGTATATACAATCACAATACCTCCAAAGACATTGCAATCTCCGGTCACAGTTTGATGTTATCGCGTTGTCAGACTTCACTTTGACATTAAGTGCTACAAACGTAGTAGACACAGACAGTACCTACAGTAGTATTTAGTTCTGCAGTTTGTAACTAGTGAATACATTTTAGCACCAAACTTAATGTACCTATATTTGCTTTGAGGAATGGCTTACTGGACGTGTTTATTTGTTTTCTACAAACACGTTACCAGAAACATTATTTAAACAAGTCGTTAAATTAGTTTTGTTACGGCAGTCTCTTCGCTTTTGTCTGCAAATATACCTTACATTTTATTAGTAGCAGGTTTGGAAACTGCAAGTGTTTATGAAGACCATAAAGATCAGCAGAGGTAGGGCACTGTACAATAGAGCAAGCCTGACTGGGAAAGGACCTCAACCTTACAGAAGACTACAGCCAAATAACTATGCACAGCCGTGTAGTTGTGTTCCTGTGTGTGAGAACATATTTCCAGTGCTCATTAAGGGATGCGTTTTGAAAGAAACGTTTTTCTATCCCATAGATACTCTATCTTTAAGCCCTGGTGTAAAAATGGTAAAAAAGGGTCGGGAAAGGTCGCAAGGTTTACTTCTGGTACTGCAAGCGTTAATCAGTTACCGTAGCCTATGGATGCTTGCAATACTAGAGGTATCACTGACCGACCCTTTTTTTACAACAGGGCTTTAAGATGGAGTATCCCTGGGATATGAAAACGTTTCTTTTAAAACGCATCCCTAAATGAGCTCAGCCCCTCTAGACAAGTGGCATAAGCGATAGTCGAATCGAAAAGTCTACGATATAAGGTCATAAACTTTGACTCTTCGATTCGACTACCGTTTATGCCACTTGTCTAGAGGCTCTGGAGATCAGTACTCACACACAGGAACACATCTACACCGCTGTATAGTTATTTGGCTGTGGTTTTCTGTAAGGTGGAGGAGGTCCTTCCTCAGTCGGGCTTGCTCGCTAGTATGGTGCCTTATCTCCCTTGGACTTACTTACTGTTGTTTTGCAAAGAAATAATAAATATTTAAAGAAATACTAGATATTTTAAGAAATACTAGATACTTAATTGACTGTTTGATACGTAGAATATCTCGCTAGCTATTCCCAGTCTTAATACACCTGTCTAGGTCTTGCTAGTAATTAATGGGTTTACTAATCCAAGTTACCTTTATCGCTTGAAGCTCGCTATAAATCAATTTATAAAGTCTTGTTGTATAACGCAGGAAATGATTGGACGACTTAGTTCTCACTACCTATACTAATATTTATTTATTTAATTGGTTAACTCCCAGCATATATATGTAACACTAGCTGTGTGTGATGTCGGTTATCGCTGTTAATCGCTGCCTATGTGTTACTCCAGACCATAATCTATCTTTGTGCCAAATTTCATCCAGATCCGTTCAGTAGTTTTTATGTGAAAGATTAACAAACATCTATCCATCCATCCATACTTACAAACTTTCGCGTTTATAATATTAGTAGAATTAAAGTGAACAGTTTAGATGATAGAATTCTTATATACATGCCATTTACGAGCTAATACAGCATTCATAGTTTAGATAACATAATTACGTTACTTGTTTTACAATAATTTATAAAGATAAGATATAAATATTATAAAGATGAAAGATAAGATTTGTTGTTTGTTACGATTTAACTCAAAAACTACTTGACTGATTTAAAAAAATATTTTACCATTAGAAAGCTACATTATCAGCGGGTAACATAAGCTATATTTTAATTTTAAAAAATACGCGATTCCACCGGGGGACCACTAAAATCCATCCGTGCGAAGCCGGGATGTGCCGCTAGTAATAAATAAGAATAAAATGTATCCAAATGCTTCTTTATAAGGACTACTAAGTAATCGCACTAGGGAACAAGCCCTGGATATTACAAACATTTATAGATATCAAGCATACCCAGACTCGAAACAACAGTCTGTGGGTCAAAAAAAAATCTCGTGTGGAAATCAAACCCACAACACAACACTTGGCGCAGTGTAATAATGATCTAAACTATTCGTGTAGTATTGAAATATTTTTGATAATCAACGTCAAATAAAGCTTGGCAACTTATTACATATTCTCTACGTTTTTCTACCCTCAAGGTGAAAGCTAGGTAGGTGCTTAAGATAAAAAACACGTAAATTAAACTTTAATTTATCAAGCGTCTCTGTCTTGACTAAAAATCCCATTTGCATTCTATTACGTGAGACTGACAGAGCGATTTACTTCAGTTAGAAAAAAAAAACATTCATTTATTATCCTGTCTTTACTTCAATTACTCGTGAAACCTTTTTTTTCTATTTTTTTAACCTCACTAGCGAACAGACCGTGTTTCGCGGGGACCTGACAAACATATTATTAGATACAGATTAAGTACATTTAATAATAATAATAGATAGATAATAAGTACATCAATGTTACTAACTATAGAAGAGCGGTATCCTCTAACACAAGCATTAAGTTGCTTAAAAGAGGATCCCAACTACTCACATAATCTGTACTTTCTAAGAATAAATAAATTATTATTAAAAAAAATATATTATTAACTATTTATGGAAGTACCATATTTTTATCCAGATCGGGAATCGAACTCCGCCTGCCACACAGTGATAACTGGCGAGGTAAACATTAGAGCAGCTAATACAACCAAGCAGTCAATTTTCAGATTTTAAAAGCATACTCCATTTAATAGGTGTTAAAATACTTGAACAGTATTCTACATATTTGATCGTTAATTTTATCGTATGCTATAACAATATACATTAAAGGATAGTATGGAAAATCGCGTTTAATGTGAAAAACGAATCGCCATAGCAGGTACGGTTCACCTTACTCTGTTATTTCGCTCGTTACGAATATTGTACCCGTGATGTGACCGTACAATTTTATGTCACATTACCCAATAATTTGCAATATTATTGTCAAATATGTGAATTATCTGTCGAGTTCGATATGTGTTTCATAATTCGTATGAAATGAGACTGCGAAATAATGGGATTTGGAAATTTACTGCCTTGTTGGGCTAATGGTTGTTAAGTGTGATTGATAATCAGGTCTCGGGTTCGATTCCCGGGTCAGGCCAAAATAGATATTGAGTTTTTCTATCAAGACATTTACAATAGATGATGTTTACAATCCAACGTTTCGGAAGGCACGTAAATATCGATCTCTCTTCAGTCGTATCGGTAATAAATAGTACACTTGTGTGTGCGCACACACTTGTGCTCAAAGATGCACGGAAAAGAGGACACTAATAATGAAACACTGTATTATTGTATATGGATATTAATGGATTAAATACTTGGTAATATTTTAATACTTCCGAAACAAAAATTTGGTTTGGCAACATCTTCGACAGCCGTTGTGAGTAGATAATTAATGGGTTGGCTAATAACGTCGTTTAGATGTGACGACGGGTATACGATTTACCTAACAAATTGGTATTTGTTCATCTTAATTTATACACATATATACAAGTCCAGTTTAGGGCTGAGTGCTGTGGAAATCCTTGGAGGAGCCCTATGCCTGCGATGGATTGGATATTATATTCATGTTTAAAAACGTTTGCTTGATAAGAAGGCAGCTGTATCAGTGGAGCAGTGGGATTACATGGCGCGGTCTCAGTGACGAGGTTACCACGATCAAATGAATGTACGTTTTTACCTTTCTTCTTTTTAAGAGGAAACGTGTAAGAAACTTTTTACTCGTATCACTACAACATCGTACCGATCGTATAGTATAACGCTAACAGACAAATACTATACTTTATTTTAAAGAAGAATATGTTACTATCATTATTTTTTTTAAGAACAGTAGTGTTAGAAACTTATCAGTCATATCGTCATAACATCGTACCGATCGTACAATATAAGAAACCAATCATCTCTATCATTGAACGTTGGCAGACGGCAACGATCGCGTACGTGTCAACCGGAGGCTGAATAATGACATCGGGTGACGTTTAATTTCGGATACAAAAGGCTCTTTATGCTGTTTACCCTAATCCGTTTAGACACCCCCCCCAATATTGACAGTCTACCTTTTAACTTGGCCCGCTTAATTACATTAACAGGATTATTTTATCGAGTCCTGAGCGTGTATTGATATTGGGTATTACTTTGTAGTAAGCTTCATTCGCCCGGGTAAGCGTAACCTATAAAGCCTATAGTCCACTTATATTAGGGGTTTATTTTGTATAGATACATATCTATTTGATGTTAGGTTTTAGGGGCTTAGTTTAATAGAAAATCCAGACAACGGGAGTGATAATGAAAAGCAGTTTTGATCAATATAGTGTAATTATTGTGCGCTGTCATCATTTGCCGAGTTCATTACCTATCTATATACGAGTATACTTATTTTAAAAATGCGATGTATGGATGTATATTTGTTACTCAATTACGCCAAAATGGCTGAACGAATCTGGATAAAATTTGGCACAGAGATAGAAGATAGTCTGCAATAGCACATATCCTTTTTTTATTCCGTGAAAAAAACCAATGTTGCCGAAGAGGCAATTTTTATTATACATGAGGGCGAAGCAGCGGCCGAACTTGTATTTTTATAATTAAGTAGGGGTCGCCCGCGACTTCGTCCGCGTAGTAATTTGGAATATTTTTCCCAATTTTGCAACATATCTCACTACTGCTCCGCTCCTTTTGATCATAGCGTGAAGTTATATAGCCTATAGCCTTCCTGGATAAATACACTGTTCAACAAAAAAAGATTTTTTCTAATCGAACCAGTACTTTCTGAGATTAGCGCGTTCAACCAAACAAACAAACAAACTTTTCAGCTTTATAATATACGAGTATATAGTATAGATTATAAAAATACAAGTTCGGCCGTTAGTTAAATATTTACTAAAAGTGAATTAATATCAGCAGATTTTTCACGTACCTAATGTAAAACAGAGAGTAATTATAAGACCTAAGAACTAAGAACCTCCTTGAAGAATATTGGTATAAAAACAGAATATTTTGTATTAAATATTAGTCTATTTGTAAATACTAAAATCGAATATTAATTTCGAAACAAAAACAAATATTCGAACGTAGACAGAGGTACGAGCTTGGCTTTGCTAAAATGTTGTTCAATTTTCTGTACCCATAACTAATAACATACATTTAGTGTTTGTCAATATCGAGTTACCTATATTGTATTACAAATCAAAATATTGGTAATTATAATACCGATCAATTGAAAAGAAATGAGATTATAATTATATACATCCTACTAATAATATAAACGTGAAAGTTTGTAAGAATGTATGGATGTATGTTTGTTACTCTTTCACGTAAAAACTTTTGAACGGATCTGGATGAAATTTGGCACATATTTAGATTAAAGTCTGCAATAGCTTATAGGCTATATAGGCGGAGCCGCGGGGTCTCTTTATATAAAATAAAAGGTGATTGATAAACTGACACTTAAAAAGTATAACAACTTACAACAAGATATTTAAAGCTAAAACTTGACTAATATACGGTGTTGCAGCTAAAAATATCCTAGAATATTAATTAAAAACTTTAAAATACTAGTTACTATAATGGAACTGCCTTGTTGGTCCATAGTCGTTGAGTGTGATTACTGTTCAAAAATAGATTTTAGGGTTTTCTGTTACGAAATTCACAATAGGTAGTCCAAAGTTTGAAAATTGGCGGTATTTACACATATGTGTCACAGAAACAGTGAAGGAATAAAAAACGTACCTGTGGTTGAGCACACATTTGTGCACTATAATATTGCCCGTGCAGATGGCTAGTCTCTCGTGCAGAGGACATGATTATTACAAAAATCCAATCTACAATTCTCTATCAGAGGTTTTCTCGTAAAATATAATATAAGTACCTATTTAAAATAATGATTTTAATGTACTTGCGTAGGTATCTGTGTTTCATTGTACTTTAACCTATAAGATCATAACCTACGCCTTTGTAAAATAATAGCAACTTAAAGTTCATTTTAGTTGCCATAACATTTATCTATTGTTTGCGCAACCCTATGATAAAGTTCTTGAGGCAATGTTGTTTTAAGTTATACCTACATTAGAAATTATTTTATAAAAGTTATTTTTAATTATATAAAATATGTATTTATAATAAATTTGGTTTACAAAATTATTATTTGTAATAGACGGCATCATATGCGAAGGCTCAAAGTCACCCAAAGAGCAATGGAGAAGGCTATGCTTGGAGTTTCCCTGCGAGATTGAATCAGAAATGAGGAGATCCGTAGGAGAACCAAAGTAAACGACATAGCTCGAAGAATTGTCTCCATTAAGTGGCAATGGGCCGGGCACATAGCTCGCAGAACTGATGGCCGTTGGAGCAGAAAGGTTCTAGAGTTGCGACCACGAACTGGAAGACGAAGCGTGGGCAGGCCTCTAACAAGGTGGACCGACGACCTGGTAAAGGTTGCGGGCAACCGAAGGACAAGGTCGGCTCAGGATCGAGAGCTGTGGAAATCCTTGAGGGAGGCCTATGTCCAGCATTGGACGTCTTTTGGCTGAGATGATGATGATGATGATAGAAGGGGTCTTAGCTTAGTAGTAGCCGTGCGTAACAATATATCTGTGACGCAAGCTTGTCGCGGTCAGACTGTAGATAGCACAAATAATATACATAAATATTCTTGATAACAAATCTGGACCAGTACATAGGAAAATAAAAAGTAAAGCCAGCTTTCTCTCGGGAGGTGGCCGGGCGTAGGGAGTGCACAATAGTAGGTAGGTATTTACCGCGAATTTGGCGTAATAAAAATTGGTCTGAAGGACATTATAATTACCTAAACTAATATTATAAAAAAAAAGATTTGATTGGTAGTATAAATTCAAAAACTACTGTTCCTATTTTGATCACCAGTAGCATGCTATTATCACACAGTATTATTTATCAGTAAACGAAATGGGGGCAGGTCACCGGCATAGTGACTTTTATGAAATAAAAGTCACTTTGACTTTACAACGAGTAAGGTTCACTTATTGTTTGACTTAAATCCACTAAGTACCTATACAAAATTCGGTGCCTAAGTAAATACAGAGCTTGAATCTGCTCTTGAAATCAACTAATTGGTGCCGAGAATATGAATTACTAAGATAATTATATTTGCTTAGACAAATACCTTTACAATGGCTTGATTAAAACCTCGGCATATACAATACCGCTTTAGATAATTTTAAAATATTGTAGTAAAATAACTTAGCTACAAAGGCAAAAGTCCAGGCGTACCTACATAGCTATAATGAATATTAATATAATATCGTTATATTTAAAGCTAGCTAAGTAGCTAGAGAATTTTATATTTCTTTAAAATTTCCTCGAAATATTATTTTAACACTTACCTTAATGAAGTATACTACAGTGAAGCACCTCCTCGTACACAATCTGGAAAAATATCAAGAAAACGTTAATATTTTAAGCAAAATAACCCAAAAATCTAAGATCTTCATAAGAAGGTTGAAAATATGATTTTATAAATTAATATCTAGCTAGCAATCCTACTCAGATAAATTTTTGGAACGCGCGGAAATTAATTTTTATATCCGTGGTTTGAGCCTGATTGGATTTTGAAACCCAGAATTACGTGCACCTGAATAAATTGAATTTGTAATAATTTTATTAAAATATTTTAGGGAATCACGCGTGCATAAACGATTTGACGTTTAAATCAATGTAAATACAAGATTATAAACGACTGCACGAATCGGTAATCGAAAGACGCATTAAGTAAAAGCAATTAAATTTAATTTTTGTACATTTCAATTTATAGCAATCGATTAGGGAGGAGTACGATCCCAGCCACAGTACCAATGTGATATTTTCTTCAGAAATTATATTATGTACTAATCAATCGCTAGTGGTGAACAAAAACATCGAGATGAAACACACACATATTCTAAGGCATACCTAATCCACCAACCCGCATTAGATCAGTGTGTGTAGGTTCAGACCTAAACCTCAACTTTTTGGTCAGAAAAGAGTAGACTTGGGTCTAGCAGTGGGACAGATATCATTTGCTATTATTACTATAGGGCGCCCGATTTTATTTTTTAAATAAGCTTTAGCAAGTTTATTATAATATAATTTCTTAGAATGAATTAAAGTAGAAATATGATAAGCCTTGTTATTGCATCTGCTCCTAACTGGTAGCAGGCCGGCCATGTTTTAAAGATAATAAATCTTCATCTTTTGCAGATGGCTTGAAATCTCATTAGAAAATAACTCTAAAATTTTGTGAACTGTCGCTTAAGTTTGAAATATATTACGTTTGATTCGATTATTCAATCTGGTGAATCACTCAACGATAGGCTTGCAGGGTGGAGGCGCAAGTATCACAACATCGAATAATTCATGAGCCTGCACTAGTGTTGTTTGTCGCGCAACGCGGGACGTCCCGTTTTTGTCGTTTAGATTTATTTATATTTGATTGAAATTGGCTGCTATACGTTTATTGCTTTTGTGGTGGTTTAGCATAAATCCCTATTCGATGTTATAAGCTAAGTAATTGGATTGTGGTATTAGTAGTCCAACGATTTATATTCGAAAAAAATGCGATTACGTGCTACGTTTTTGGATTCAATTCATGCACTGATTTGTAATAGTAGGGACATTATATTCTGTAATAAAAAGTATACAATTGTAGAAATCGAAATTTATATTAGTACTACGGGTCAGAATCCTTGTTATACATTTGTTACTTTCCCGTTCCCACTCAACTACCACCGCCTTCTGCTTGTCATCCTATTAATCTTATCCTTACTAATATTATAAATGTAAAAGTTTGTGAGAATGGATGGATGGATGTTTGTTACTCTTTGACATAAAAACTACTAAACGGATCTGGATGAAATTTGGCACAGAGATAGATTATTGTCTGGAAGAACACATAGGCACATACTTTTACAGCGATAACTGACATCAACGCGGGCAGAGCCGCGGGTAACAGCTAGTAACTAATAATACAAAAGCGAAAAGTTGTAAGGATGGAGGTTTGTTACTCTTCCACGAAAAAACTATATTAATTTGAGAGAAACCTTACAATGTTATACGCCAGAAGAGCACATAGGCTATATTTTATTTACAAAAACATCTACGTGGGCAAAACTTCGGGCATTATAACGTAAGTTAGTAGTAGATACTTAACAGTTTTGAGCTTTATTGTTATGCTGTCCAACGTTTAATAGTGAATTAAGTATTTAACTACCCTTAATCCCGTTTCTAAAATCGTAAAACAGGCATCCCTAGCCACCGTGACGTCGACGACGACAGGGCGGTGCTACTAAGGCGGTGTTTCTTTCGCTGTTTTGTAACTACAATTCGTACCACTCAAACCCATTGTGCTATTATTATGCAAAACTGGTGACGACTGTCGATCACAAGAAATGTTTATATCGTACGCTGAACCACATTTCTTTGTGTTAAAAGGTTATTAGAATGTAGGTCTTGATTTAAATATTACAAGGTCGAAATTGGCCATGTTTTGGAAATAGATTACTCCAGTACTAACGCAGGTGGTCGATAGGTGGTACAGTTGGTTGGATGATTTATTAAAGAATTTGATTAAGAGTCATGTTTGGTAAGTGTGTCAATTTCAAGGCAATTTATTTATTCTTATCTTGTTGATTATATCTGACATAATAAATAAAGCGTTGACTTGCGTTCTTTCTAAGGCGATGCCTCTAACCATTGTAACTAACTCTAGGCCTACGTACTTGCTTGCATGTAGAGAGGTCGAAGTTGTTGATTTTTTAAATTTCTGTCGCACTTAGGACCTAGACTGTTTTGTGGAGGACTTTACAATCATACAGTTCACGCGATTAGACGGTAATGTCCCCTTCTGGATATGACTAATTCTGCATTTGACTACGACTACGGGCACAAAGTACACCTATATATTTTTTTATGAATCACAAAAAGTTTTGGCCCGTGTTGGAATCGAACCCACAGTCCACCTTCACCATAAGACCATACGTGCAGTAGGTTTATTACTTTTGACGCAGCTAAATATTAATAATCAAAGATTCTTATCCGTTTTCAATTTCGTAGCGAGATTAATTTTCAACCAAAAGTAAAAATGAAGAGAAATACATCTATGAATGATCATTTGAACAATTCAATGCTTTATTATTTTGTTATATTGAAATAAAATATGTTTTTTTATAAGGGAGTTTTTATCAAGATGAGGAACGTAGACTTTGAAATGAATATTTGTGCCACTCACTCTCTTATTTTAAGAACAAAAATTGATTAAAATGTCTATTCCCTATTTTAAATTTATTCAAGTAATTGTGGGAGTAGGATGAAAGTCATCTATTAATTTAGATCTATAACTACTACTGTATAGTTAAATATCAATAATGAAACATTCCATATCCGTTTTCAATTTCGTAGCGAGATTAATTTTCATCCAAAAGTACAAATGAAGAGAAATACATCTATGAATGTACATTTGAACAATTTTTTAGAACTGTTTATACCCACTAGATCGTAGGTTTTATTTATGACCAGGGAAAATCTTTGCGTGATGAAAACGATTATATTAATTTTTGTTCTGTTATTATTTATATTAAGCCTAAAATTTTGTTTCAGTTTGCGTCACACCTTTTATCTCGAAAGGGTTAGCAGAGACCCGTATAAAGGACAAATCTACTTCTACTGTTACATAGAATGTTCTAATAGAAAAAACTTTTCAATCCAGCACCTGGAAATCAGTCAACTATAAGATTGATACAGAATCAACGAGACATTATTGTCTCGTTATATATGTATTTGACAATGTGTAGCAGATGTCAGATTGATTACCCGGCATCTAGACATTATTAATTACATAGAGAGTATATTTACGGTACATTAGTTACAGTACAACCAACTATATTATATTCATGTAATTTGTAATTGTACTGTTAATTTATAGTCTGTAACACATGTTAATTCCTCATAAGTTCGTTGTCTATGTTCTGTTTGTGGAATAGCATTAATTTTACTAATGAACTATGAATAAATTAAATGGTTTACAGGAGAGGTTGTGTTTAGTTGATTATAGAAATTGATCTACATCATACAGTTTCTCGAGTCTTGTTTAGTTATTTAAGTGTGTGTTTGTTTTGGGTATATATATCTATATAAATATAGAGACTAACACGAGTGTTACAATGTACGTTTACGCTAATGACTGAATTGATGACTTATTTAAAGTTTCTCTACTCCCGCACTAAAAAACAAGCCCTGCATCGCGGAGGACTTTACAAACATACAATTAACAGACACAAATTACACCCAGACTCAGAACAACTCTTTCTGGGTCACACAAAGTTTTGTCCTGTGTGGGAATCGAACCCACAACTGCGGCCACTGAACCACCAAGGCTGTCAGATTTTATTCAGTAGCTGTTTATATTAGTAACGTGAGTGCTTTAATATTCCTTGATGTTACTCAAGCTTTTGCTCCGAAGGGGTAGGCAGAAAAAAAGGACATTTTAACGGTGTGGAGCGTTATCTCTACAGAAAGCAAATGAATGTATGGGATTTGACGTCAGTTTACGACAATATATCGTAAATTCATTTCAAATCCCATACATTTGCTTTCTATTCTATTCGATTCGACTACCGTTTCTGCCACTTGTCTAAAGGGGCTATACAGAGAAAGATAGATTATCTATATATTATTTATATAAAAATGAATCCCTATTTTCCTTGGTCACGCCATAACTTGAGAGCGACTTTATCGATATCATTAATCTTTTTTTTAAGTTGCCTAATATGGAAGGATCTTAGGGGAAATAAATGTAAATTGCGCAAAAAATAGTTTCTTTTTTTTTTCTTTTCTTTAAAAAGACAACTCCCGCAAGTCAAAGCAAGCAAAGTCCCCCGCGACTTTACAAACATACAATTAACTGATACAAATTACACCCAGACTCAGAACAATTCTTTGTGGGTCACACAATGGTTTGTCCTGTGTGGGAATCGAACCCACAACCACGTACACAGCAGGCGCATACTGCGGCCACTGGACCACCGAGGCAGTCGAAGTTTAACTCGGGCAAAGTCGGGGCGGGCCGCTAGTCTCTAATAAAATGTAACGTAATTTTTTTTCATCGCGACGCGATATAACACACCCCGCGTTTTCGTGCCAACGCCATTATAAAACAAAATAATGGTAGGCAAGCTAATTAAATCAGTGACGAGGGATAAGCACCAGCTGCCCAGCTAAATGTCCGGGGACATGGCGGGATCACGGCGCGCCAATCAAACAACCTGATACAGATTGATGTGGTGTCCACTGCGGGTGATGTGAAGTAACGATACATATATTATACGCGACGACGCATTTACCAAACGATTTTGTAAAATGTAATGTTGTTTTTAGGGTTATTTTAGATTTGCATAAAGAGATGTTTGTTTCAGTTTTTAGAGAGGTAAGACACCATACTAGCGAGCAAGCCCGACTGGGGAAGGACCTCCATCTTATATTAGACCATAGCCAAAAAGCTTCACACAGCGGTGTAGTTGTGGTCCTGTTTGTGGGTACAGGTCTTTAGCTTAGGGATACGTTTTGAAAGAAACGTATTCCTATCCCAGGGAAACTCAATCTTAAAACCCTGGTATCAAAAAAAGGGGTTGGCAACACGTAAGTGATACCTCTGGTATTGCAAGCTACGGTACGGGCTCCATGGGCTAAGGTAACTGCTTATCATCCAGCGAGCCGTATACTTGCTTGCCACCCTAAAAAAAAGAGCTAACTTTATGAGCGGTGGTAGCTGAATGGGAGAGTAATCGACTTATAACATAAATGTATGGGATTTAATATGGTGTGAGTTCAATCCTGACTGGTAATATTAATGTGAATTTGAGTTTGTGGAATTCATACGTAATTAGCGCGGCCTCTTTTTGTCTCAGAAGGAATATGAATTACTTTTTGAAGATAAGGCTGAATTTTGCTGTGTTAAGTTTTAGATTGCCGCTTCGATGCGCTGCGACTCTGCACTAGCATTAATTAACCCTAAGCTAATAAAGGCCCATTTTTACTATGCAAGCTTTGCAAATTATCAATTCTAATATTGTATTGCTCATCGAGAATTTTACCTTGAAAATTTTCCATCATGTAAATAGCGGTTTAGTAGGTATACCTACATCGTTATGATAACATAAAAAATAAATAAAAAAACGCTAAACGAGATTTTATTGTTATATAAAAACAAGGGCTTGGGATTTAGATTGGATAGACTTTTTGTAAATAAATATACCTATAGTAATTTGTTTGAATATCGATTACTAATTACTTCAAAATAATGACCATCTTACGTAATCTTTATAAAAAAATTAACTGACGTAGTGAGTTGTTAATTATTAGTAGTTATTTTTTTATAACAAAAGTTATTGGGTGCCTATAGTTGTAATTATAGATAGTGATGTTTTTTGACCAATATAACAATGATCTAAAGGCGGGTTCGACATCACGAGGCCACAGTATTAATACTCGAGGCAGCCTCGTGAGGAATGCCGCGCGAGGCAAGCTCGTGATATGGAGTTTGCCTCGTGTGAGCCAATTTGAACGTTGCCTGACTTATTGACTGCCTGCTCAATGCGAGCACCAGGTGAGCAGCCTCGCGAGCAGCCTCGCAATGTCGATACCTATTAAGAGTAAGACACATAATGATGTATATTCACGACTCAGTGGTTTGTTTGTTTTTTCAATTGTTTTATATATGACTATATTTTCAACTCTCGCACTAGGAAACAAGCCCTGTATCGCGAGGGACTTACAAATATACTATTAATGGACACAAAGAAAGACTTGGAGCAACCATTTTGTGGATCACACAAATTTTTGTCCCGTATTGTGGAAGACCATGGCGGAAGACATTTGCCCAGCAGTGGCAGAAAAGAGGTTAAAAAATTGGGATCGAAGCAACAACACTTGTAGCAGTATTGGTGGCGACCACCAAAACTGTTAGACCACATGTGTAGTTTAACGCCTGATTTCAATTGTTTTTGGGTCAGCAACACACAGAAGATGCCCCAGATATGGCAAGTGTCCATAAGGCGGGCCATATACTTGTTACCTAGTATAAAAAAAGTTATTGGATTTTTGCAACCTTTTATTTATACCTAAGATAGATGCTATTAGTTCGAAATCGATTTGTTAAGTCATTCGAAATTGAATTCGATTGTTCATTTTCACTAATAGAGATACCCTTGGCTTGACTAATAGAGCTATATTGCACTGCTCTACTTTTGTTACTTCATTAATATAATGCATTATGGATCATAATTAATATTGTTTTCTAACAATAGGGACAGTATAGCTGCAAGACAGTGTCGGGTCACGACAGATGGACAATCCTTCATGGTAAACGCCTTCAAGGTTCATGTCAAATGTCAAGATTGGAATGCCGGATCAACCGCTACTGAGATAATAAATTTAAATAGATCACTTATTCTTACTTGTTTACTTGTTAGATTATTCTCGTTACTTCGAGTGCGAGGCGAACGGCGCGTCGTTTTGTATTTTGTTCAATGTTTATTTATTTTTGTGAGGTTTTAATAGTTGTTTTATTTTTAATCGATAAGTAGAGGATACAGAAATATTCTAGAAATTAAATATTTATATATAGAAACAATCTTTTACTGCAGAAAAAAACGAATGCTTTACTATTTCTGCTAACGGTGAGTAAAAACATTGTAAAGAAACCCACATATCTTAGAAGAGAATCTAAAGTCCTATCTGATTCACCAACCCACATTAGGACAACGTGTCTGGATTAAGTCGTAAGCCCAGCTATCTAGAGGAGAGGAGACCAGTCCTCAGCAATAGTGTGACATATTAATATCGAAAACAGATAACTTACCGAGTCAAACACAACACTTCCTTAGTTAGTTATTATAGCAACTGAGATCTTATGTAAGGACTTCCCCAATCTAGCTGCTTAATATGCGCTAGAAATCTATTTGTCCCTACCTCTTATGCCATTCAAATGTGCAATGCAAATATTACTATTACTTAATATGAAATCGTCGATAAAAATTCAAAAGGTGCAAACAAAAACCAACAAAGAAATAAATAGCTACTTTATGCTATTGTCGACGTATAATTATAGCAGTAAGTTATTAAGATTGATAAATGTATGGGTTGATTTCGCCACCAGATAGTTGTTGCGCTTAGACAAGTAATCGACACGACTACGAACAAATCGATACTATCGTTATGCACGCTAATTTTTGAGCACGAAGGTATTCTAATTAACTGCGTGAAGTTTTGTATAATACAGTTATCTCTTTGGTATCAAATGTCTTTTATTTATTTAGGTTACTTCCCAAAAATGTACAGAATATTATATGCAACTTAAATACTTACCTATAATAAAACCTACGTAGAAAAAAATCACATGTCCAAAACCTAACTTTTGTTACATTCCATTAACACAGAGGATTTTTATCCGAAACACGCGGGAGCGTAATAAAATACGGGCGTAGCCGCGGACAGAAAAAACTATTGTATGTTTTTTTATTTTTCTGTTTGGTATTTTTTTACTTTACAAAGCCAGAATATCTACTGCTAAATGCATGCTGTTTTTCTATCCGGATTCGTCAATAACCAAACAAATAATAATTTTAACAAAATTGCCTTGAAATAGTAATACATACATGCAAACAAATAGGAACAACATAACTTATTGAACTTCGATAGTTATTGTTATGCAATTCGTTACATCACTCATAGTTATGTTTATTTTTAATTGTTTAACATTGACCCGCGGTGTGTAGGCTATCGACGATCGTCAGCACACTAACATAAAATGTAGGTATACGCCCCTATTCGTGAATAATGTAAGCTAGGCGGGTTTGTGTGGGTAGATACACTATTGTTCTAGCTGTGACAGTAACGTATATTTCATAAACATTGCAAAATATCATGTCTTATTTTAAACGTTCCAAAATTAAAAGAGTCAATGAACTGTTAATCGTAATGTGGATGTTGGTTATCGCAATGAAAAGTAGGTAGGTACCCGATGTCTTTCCTCAGGATGTGGATGTGTTAACCTGTTAATTCGTTAAAAGGCAACAACCAGTAGATCTGAAGAGATAGGTGTTATATTATATGAAAACAAAAGAGGTTTCAGCAAAAAGGGCCTTCAAGCTTAAGGATAATGCGACCAAAAAATTATACGATATTTAGGAATCAAATTAGACTATAGGAATGAATAATCGCAGTTGCAGTAGTTTCTTTTCGTACTGCCGAGTTAGGTTTTCTAAAAATAAGATGCTATAATAACCGCTTTATGTCTGGATTGCAAAACTTCTGTCTTGGCAAAATAAATATACCTTTGTAAAGATTATATACTGGATGTTACACACTAGAGTCCAAAGCATGTATTTACCGAAAATGCCAAGTAGACCGCATGTGCCTGACCTGATTAACATTCATTCAAGATTACAGTTATTATGAGTTTATTGAATTCTATTCAAAATTTAATTACATTTCAAATACAAAACCTTCGATTTTTAATATCAAATATAATTGCATGTGCTATTAAATGCCTGTATGCCCTTTGTTGATAGTACAATGCAAACATATTGATATTGATTAAACACCTATCGAAATTAATGACAAGAACCGGCTACTGTTATTACTATCTAAAGTCAGTAATACACTGCTGCTTTGTGTTGTTTAATTACAGCAGCGAATCTTGAAATTACTTATGAAATACCAAACCTAAATACTATCAACGAACTATAACTTTGCTGTCATATCCAAACTAAAATATTACTATTAATAAAATTAGGATTAGATAAAATATTAAAAAATACACCAAGCAAAAATAAAACAGTAAAATTATTAAATTGATGTACAATGGGTGGTCTTATCGCTGAAAGCGATCCTTTCCATACAACCTTAGATAAGAAAATTCCAAGTTACAAGTCATTTGTAGTTTAGTGTAAATCAAGAGTATTGGCAACAATAACAAAAGTAGGTATGTATATTGTAATGGTATGTTATATATTTATCTATGTATTGTATAGTATTTATATAGTGAGTACACCACCAACTACCTTACCTTACTCTTCAAAATCCATCTAAAGGTTGTCTGGAAGAGATCGCTTTTAATGATAAGACCGCCTATTGTACAGCTAACTATATCCAACTGTTATTTTACTGTTGTATTTTTGCTTGGTGTACAATAAAGAATATTCTATCTATATATCAATAAAGTCCGTATTGTCAATATTTCGCAGCGGATCGCTTAGGTGTGTTACAAGCCTAAATTAATTTCACAAATCAATTGTGTCCCTGTGACAGGTCATTTGTTAATGCGCTTTGTATTTACTATCAGTGATCGTGATTATGTTTAATAACTGGCCTAAATACTTTTGTGTTAAGGGTCATTCGTTGACAATGAACTCGAACTGTCTAATGACAAATAATTGATCGGTGTCCTGTAGTTATTATCGTTTATTTATATAATAAATGCGTTTATATTATGCTAATGTCCTTAAGAAATGCAAAGGTCCTTATTAGTTACGTATTATTTTGAAGACTAAGTTCATGTCAAATTGAAAGTATTGTACTCTGGTTATAAAAAAAGAGTGGCCAAAATTTCTTGCAAATTTTTCTTCAGGCTCTACCAAAGTGACTATACTTGTCAGCGAATTGCCTGTAGAAAAAAAAATACGATATATTTTTGACATTCATAAGTATCATGCATTTAAAAATGCATTTATTTATAATTATATTAGTTTGAGAAGATATAAAGCTAGCCACAAATTTTACTCGCTATCAACTTAATTTCTTTTATGTCTTATTCATTTAATTACATTTATCCGCGCACATCATCCCTGTAATTAAAAACCGGTGTTATGATCATTTGCATCCTAGCACATGCTGAGTAGTGACTATATAGGCTCTGTGCAAGTATTAACAGAAGGACACGTTAGTCGGGAAGGTTCAGTGGTATTCCCAAGATATTTACTTATATAACATTCAATTCAGTTTTGAACAACCAAGTGAGCTACTTTTATCGTCTTACAAAGCAGGCGCGTTTATTATGATTAAATTTTCAAAGTTACTAGCTATTGCCGCTGACTGAATACATCTTTATTGTTTTGAAATAAACATAACTGATATTCTTTTGTTCAAATAGTGTACTAAAAGGTTATGAAGAATACAAAGCTAGAGTAAATATCAAGGTGATATATCATGATATTTGCAGAGGGCGCTGAGATATAACCACCTCCCGCAGCTTGGCGATGTTTTGTGATTGTTATCTCAACAAGCTAAATCAATGAATATATATGAACGTGTAGCCATTTCAATTGATCCAATACCTACATTGTTATTGTTATACAGAAATACCTACCTTGATTGGCGATATATAGAACTAGTGCGCCACCGTAGTAACAGATACCTTTACTACCAATTAAAAGTTTGCGGATTGTGCACGACTATATTTCGGGTTTTAGTAAGTGAAATAGCCGAGCATGTGAGCCTGGAATAAATGCCTACGGGACGACCATACGCTAGTGATTGATAACTGCAGCTTTAAAATCCCATAAATGAATGTTACTAATTATCAGTGGGCGGTTAATTATGTAAAGAGAATAATAAAGAGCTAAGCTGCTTTATAGCTGCTCCGCCGGCTGATTCTCTAAGGAACAGCGATAGCAAACTGACAGTTGTGATTGCTCGGTGACGGCACAATCTATTGACTTAACATCAAAAAGGCTTGGTTTTGCTCTTACGGAATACTTGTGCACTATAATATAATATCTCCCAAGCCGATGCACAGCTGCCATTGAGATTAGCCACCGTGACCGAAGTTCGTTTCGGTGGACATAATCATTGATATAGCTGCATGGATCGAGAGAATTGTAAGGTTGACCAAGGTGTCGCAATCTGTACCAAGATGGGTGACCATTTTTAAAAACACAGCGAGACGTCTCCAGGGCTGAAAGCACGTAGAGCCATTAGTCGAAATGTTCAAAGTTTGTAAGACAAGTCACAGGAATCTCTTTTCTATTCGTAGTAGCAAAATATTGCATCATCTTCATCTTCACTAAACGTACCTCTGAACTCTGTTTATATAATTATGTTATAATCTTAATAGTGTGTATACAAAGTTACGTGTACTTCATTCATTAATTGATCAAATATGATTAGGCCTAAATTGTTACGGTATCGTGACCTCCTTCACTGTAATGTCCAACTCACGACTAATCGGTAGATTTACGCCAATTAACCTACGACTAATTATTCGTTATTGTAATAAGTAAATAATGTTTCAAAATTTATTTTATTCTACGATATTGTGCAATACTAGCTTATGCCTGTGTCTCCGCTCGTTATAATGAAAGTAAATCAATCCCAGAGATCTATCTACTGCTATGCTATTCCAGGGTATAAATCTATGTTCCAGATTTGATTCAGATCTGTTTGGGCGTAGCGTCACGAGTTGCGTAATAAACATCCATCCATCCATACATCTAGCCATACTTTCGCATTTATGATTAGTTGTCCTAACAGACTGATTAACAATACTTCAAAGCAAAAATCGCTGAGGCTATTAATTTAACATAAAGGTTCCTTAAATTCCGTAAGTAGGTACTACGAAGGGATTTTTGGAAATTCGACCCCTAAATAGGTAAAACGCTGTTCAACCCGGATGAAGTCGGGTGGTTCGCTAGTTTCACAATAAATCTGTACTATGATGGCTGCAATTTAGTCTAAAGAAATAGCCGATAATTTTGGGTGTTAGTCGAGAACTTGAGTCACGATCTTATTGTGAAAAATTTGTGCAAGTTTACCTTTGAAGTATTTTCAAAACTATTTATGGTTTTGAATGGCTATTTGAAGGTTGGCACTTAAATGGTAGGAATAGTGAACGGTTTTCCTTTAACAAAGTGCGACTGCAAAGTATTCTTATTGTCGAGGCATTTCCAAATATTTGCTTGTGAATGCTGCAATGCAAAGTTGATTCGTTTTAGGGGTCCGTTGTTACAGGCGCTAACAACATTTTATACCAATAAATGTTTCTACCTAATATAAAAAAAACAGACTTCTATGACAAACGAGCAAACAAAACATCGTTGCAGTACAATTAACATTAATTAATTGCTCGTAACTTCAATTAATTAGGTTATTTCAGTCTATTGCTGAAAATAATCCTCTCCGCATACCGCAGGCAGTCTATCTAAGCAATCTTGTGGTTGTTGGTCCAAATTTAGCTTCTTAGAATATCTAAGTAGGTGCATTGACTGCAAGTATGGTTTAGTACTCGTACTATGTAAAAAACTCGCCATTTACGACTGCGTGATGTGTTGTAGAATTGATGGCCCACATGGGACAAAAATCGTGTTATCGTGAAATGATTTTATAGTTGCGGAGTATTTTGTTTTCGTCAAATTAGTGTTATGTTAGGGTTTTAAGCTTGTAGAAGTTGTCTTCTAAACAAAAAACTAGAATATACGAGCCAAAGGTCTGTAAAACTTCCAGTGACTATCAGTCCTTCATAAAACATGGCTAGCAAATTGTCACTTTAGTTTGCTTAACCTGCAGTCGGTATTTTTGGTTCTTTGTCGTATAACCTCGTTTCATAGTTTATCCTTAAAGGAAACTCCAAGCATAGCTAGCATTGATTTATTACTTGCATTTACCGAGAACCATCTATGCATTATTCTTTGTCTTTGACCTTTTTTTGTTAGTTTTTATCATTTTATGTAGTCGATTTGTTTGCCAGTATTGTGTGTTCAGTCACTTATATAAATACTTAATGATACGGAACTTACGTGATCATAAGAATTACTCATCAAAAAAGTTTTCAACCGTCTATTATGATTACATACTCATAATATAAAGTAATTAAGTGTGTTATTGTTTTATAAAATGGGTATGACATTAAATATTTCTTCAGTTATAGAACTTTATTATATTTGATTGTTTTATTTTATTATTTATCGATGAAGTGTTTGATAACTTCAACATAATTGTGTGTATGTAGATAATTAGTAAGAAGTTAAATTTGGTTTTGAGACCTAACTATAAATAGCAGCATAAATAATATGTTTAGGACTACTGTTACGGTTATGTCTATGCTTATATTATAAAGAGAAAAGATTTGTATTTTAACAAAATCAAATAATAATTAACAAACAAACAAAACAAATTATTCATGTAAATATCTTATGAAATATTTTTTTTCGGTTACAAAAAAACAAATTAACAAACTCAAAATTTTACCTTTAAAGATTTAAGATTTTTAAATTTTAAAAAGATTAAAGCATCCCTACGAAATCTTAATATTAATGTCGACCCGTGCGGAGCCTGGACATGATGCTAGTATGAGATAAAAATACATAAATTAAGATCGCAAATGCCTCTACAGGAAATTTATTGATAAACTATTTGAACGGGCGCGGGCCACTTTCAATTCTTTAGTACATATTTTATTTTTACATTTTATAGGTTGTTGTCGAAACGACTAAACTTTGTGAATGTAAAAAGTAAACAAACAGTTGAATGACTTATTCGTTTCGGTTGTGGAGCGGATCAAGTTGTTTATTTTGTCGATTCTTTTATTGTTATATCGATCAATCGATCATGAAGTGACAGCAAACAATGCAATTGAGTATCGATATAGTATCGATTATTATAGAGGCAAAGTGTTTGAAGAATTATGTAACGAGACCTTGAAGCTTGACCCTAATCGTGAGCTGCTATGTTGACCGCGTATGGTCCAAATGTGAGAGGCAGCGTTTGTTTGTTGTGACCTCAATTATTTTTTTAATTCTTGGCATTGTATTTGATTTTGTAACAAATTAATTATACAAATATTTTTGAAGTAGATTATGTACCTAATATTTCCAAAAAAGGAAAAAACTAAATTACCTAAAATAATATATATTTGTTTCGCAATAAAAAAACGAATAATAGATAATAGATTAATATTAAAGATAGTTTTAGTATTGGTATTTAATATTGCTAGCTATAATATTATTGTAATATGTGTATAGTAGCAATTAAAATTGCTAAAGTAAATCCAGCGGCTAAAGTAGCTTCCTGCCTCCTTGGCTATTGAATAAGGCCAAAATAGAATAACAACAATTTAGACTACTTATTTTTACTTTAATGAGCCGTGTTAAAGTTAAGTGACATTTAGTTTTTCTGTAAAGAGATGTTTATTATTTCATCATCATCATCAGCATATCGCAGTCCACTGCTGGACAAAGGCCTCTCTAAGGGCACGCTACCTAGCACGATCCTCGGCTTCCCGCATCCAGCTACTCCTAGCCGCTTTGCGAAGATCGTCGCTCCACCTCACCTCACTTTATTATTTATTATCTATTTAATACTTTATTCA
Source organism: Trisateles emortualis (assembly GCA_947095525.1). Classification (NCBI taxonomy): domain Eukaryota; kingdom Metazoa; phylum Arthropoda; class Insecta; order Lepidoptera; family Erebidae; genus Trisateles; species Trisateles emortualis. The sequence goes on along the minus strand of OX352736.1, from coordinate 5,497,020 downwards.
CAATACTGAACAAAGGTGGGCTTAATAGTAAAGTCATTGTTAACCTATCGGCCCGGAATCTGAAATTGTTGTTATGTATATTTTACATAAGGCGATCCCTATTCCTGCCTTTGTGACGACCTTTCTACGTTAAAGCGAGATAATTAGGTATTATGCAAAGTGACTATTTCGACCTTTTATCACTTGGACCGGATTACAAACAAATGGCAGGGAGTAGTCGTGATCGTATGCATTTTGAGTCATAACTTATGTCCATGTTTGTGTCCACTTTAACCGTGACAGACAACTGAAAGTGTTACGAAGGGCACACAGCATTGTAATACTCACAATATGACATAATGATAGTTGTTACGGAAATCTTAGTTTACCTTGAATGTAAAGATAAATGACCTATTTCGATCTGGCGTCTAATACACATAAAATATAAAGGATAATTGATTGTTATGACTATTTGACAGACTCTTTGAATATTTTGACAATTTTTGACCTGTAGTAAAAAACGTTTTACGTGGAATAATAAATAAATAAATTATAAAATAAAAATGTTTATTTCTTCAAATACATGTTTTTACATAAGATGGTATTGAACCCCCTTTTAAGTAATATTTTGCTTGTATTAGGGTGAACAGCTCTCCTTTAACAAGTACATTATTGTAAATAAGTGAAATAATTTTACAAGTACATAAAATGAAGATATGGTAAGTAATGAAAAGAAAAGATAAACATGCATGTGAGTGTAGAAAGGACGTCCATTTTACAGAAGACCACAGTCAAGTCCCTACAAATAGTAGTATAGTAAGGATATATTTTTAAAGAACGTTTTCCAATCTCTAGGATAAGTATCTTAGAGATTGGAAAACTTTCGTGTTGCCGACTTCTGAGATGGAGTCATCTCAGAAGTCGGCAACACGCAAGTGGTGCTTCAAATATTGCCTATATAAGCTACGCTAACTGATTACTATCAAGCAAGCCGTATTCTTATTTGCAACCGAAATAATATTTAAAAAAACCTTTCCTTACCTTGAAAGTAGAACAAGATAAACGACCTATTTAAGTGTGAACTCTAAACACACAAAATATAAAGGCATAATTGAATGTTTTGACTATTTGACAGCTTCTTTGTATATTTTGACATGTAACAAATTATGTTTTTGTATGGATATGTGTTTCCTCATTGTTGGGTAATAATTATGTGTCGATATTAATTAATGCTTATGTACGAGAAGGTTAATAATATATGCTCCAATAACAATTATACGTGTGTACCTACATGATAGATAGTTCGGTGAAGTAGTGACATATTGATATATTATTATACATATAGGTATCCGGTTTATAAAAAATATTTATAACTTTTTAAATAGCTTTTTTTTGTTGTCAAAGGTGGCAAACAAGCATACGGCCTGCCTAATGGTTCGTAGTTACCGTAGCCTATGGACGCTTGCAACATGGGAGGGTATAACTCGCGTGACTCCGACCCTTTAAAAACCTTATAACTCCTTTTTTGTAGAACCTCATGGTATAGTTGGTTTTTCAACTTGTATACGAAAATAATCAATACACAGTATAAAACAAAGTCGCTTCCGCTGTCTGTCCGTCCCTATGTATGCTTAGATCTTTAAAACTACGTAACGGATTTCGATGCGGTTTTTTTTAAATGATAGAGTGATTCAAAAGGAAGGTTTATATGTATAATTCATGAATGGTATAATCGAGAAATCCAGTATAAACCGAAGCGAAGCGAGGGCGGGTCGCTAGTAATAGATAAAAGGCACAGGATAAAATCCTTCATCTCTCTCTTTGGGGGAAAGGAGACTCAGAGCAGAGAGCAGAGGGAAATTCTATCATTAGTGCTAAGTGGGTCTCAATGCACACACACTGGCACAATGCAGGTTAGTAGATCAGACATGCCTGTAGACTTTCTTCTCAGTTATCCGTGATTCCTCACAATGTTTTCCTTCATTGTTAGCGGATGATAAATCATTTGATTAGTACGTATGAAGTTCACAAGTTACAAAATATGTGTTACTTTCCCACTCGGTTACCTCTGCCTCAAAGCCTTAGTGTTTTTTCGGGCCAATTATTGCGTTCACAAAATGTTTTTGTAGTACCCACAATACGCTGCGCATTATTAAATGATTAACTGACCATATTATATTATACATCATTTTTTGTTCAATAATAAAAAGTACCCAAAGAATTTCCAGATAATAATAACTAAGGATAGTAATATAGCTCGAATGGCTTGAGTTCATTCGAGCTTCGGTCGGATTTGCCTCTTAACCAATCTTCGGTCAGCACGTTGATTTCTCACTCAATGTTGAACCGATATGTGTACATCACCCTTCATAGAACTATGTTTCTAATCCCCTTATTTACCGGGATGTTAAGCCTGATTTAAACGCCAAGCAATAAAAGATCCTGCATACTAAAAGCTGAGAAAACTTCCGTAACATAATAACATGTCATGTATATCGTGTATACAAGATGAAGTACTTATGTCATCTCAACCCATAAACGTCCCACTGCTGGGCACGGGTCTCCTCCATAAATTTGGAGGGATACTAGCCTACTATACCACGCTGGCCAGACGGGTTGGTATAGGGTTTTGTTTCGAGTTTTCCCTCTCTTGAAGTGGATATTGTCTGCCTGACTTACTCCGTCACCACACGGACAAGTACTTATGACTAAATATGAAAAGATCCCATTTTAATGCATGAATAATTTAACAGTAATGTCATAGTAATATTAAAAAGCTTTGTGCTTAAAGCAAGAAATTCAATTGGTTTATCGAATCTGTCGGTACAATATGGCTGTCCTTTATTGGCGTAATCTATATTTAATATTAATTTTAATGTTACTTAAAAGCATGTCATAACATAATAATTTCGCTTATTTTCTAAAAGAGTAGGGTGAGGCGTATAAAACCATTTTTGGCAGCTGATAACAAAAAATCTATGGAATATGGCTAATTAAAATTTTTCATTGTGCTACTCAAAATGTTTTTATTAATAAAGATCAGTCCTAAGACCTGACGAACGGTATTAAAGACTGGCCTGTTAGTGAACTGGTTAGCTTTTTTTTGTTCTTTACTACTAAGAAGGCAAACAAGCATACGGGCCGGATCATCATCATCATCCCGACCCATAAACGTCCCACTGCTGGGCATGGGTCTCCTCCTTACAGTTGGAGGGATATTAGCCTACTATACCACGCCGGATACTATACGGGCCGGATGATAGCGATTAATTAACATAGCCTATGGGCCCTTGCAACACCAGGAGTATCACTCGCGCGTAGTATCATCTTTTAAAACCCTATAACTCCTTTCTTGAAGAACTCCAGGCTATAGTCTCTCGGAAAAATCTCGTTATTAGTAGTGTTAATTACAATTTAGTGTTTTATATGTAAATGAATAAAGAATGCTTAAAAAAGAAAAACAATAGACGTATCGGTGAAAAGAGAGCTTTTATTTATCTTAACCAGACTTGTATGGGTAAAAAAGCGACGGTGAAATTTTGCATACAAACGTAAATCTGATGTGAAAGCTGTTCATGTGCTGCAAGTTGCAACGCGCGTGGCCTGCACACTATCAAACAGCTGATGAACAAAAGATGGCTTGTGTATAGACTTTATTTTAATTAATGCTTCGTTTCGAAAAGATTTTTGCTCAAAACCTCGATTGGGTGGAGGATAGATAGTAGTGTTAATACGCGTCTTATCTAGTTCAATATCTGTACATTGTTTTATATACTTTTTTTTATATTTCTTGGGTGGCATACAAGCATACGACCCACCTGACGTTATGCAGTTACCGTAGCCGTGGGACGTTTGCCATACCAGACGTATCACTTGCGTGTTGCCGACCAATTTTTTTACACCAGGACTTTAATATGGAGTATCGATGTGATAGGACTTTCCTTCAAGCATACTAAGTCGTATTAACTGCGTTTTATTTTCGATTTTAATTTGAAATTTATAAAATGTCAACTTTATCTCCAAGCTTTAATGTTATTGTCCGAAATTCTAAACAACTAGCTATAAGAACGTCTTTGAAACAGTTTCGGTAATGCTAACCTAAGTATCCGTGGCATTTATTTATTTATATTTATTTATTTTTTATTTATTTATTTATAGAAACAAACAGTCATACATATTTAAAAAAATAAGTAAACTTAAAGTTAGAATTTTTATATAAAGTAGACCTATAGTTTCCTGCCTGATATACATAAATATAATTTAAAAGAGCTTCTCCATATTTTACAATAACATAAAACATTAAAGTTTTTAGACACATTTAAAAATATTTAGGAATAAGAAAAAAGGAAACCATTACATATAAATAAGATTTACTAATCCAGCCCAGAAATATAAGTTAAATTTAGTAAGTCATTTAGTAAAAGGACATCATGTTAAGGCTCCTGAAGAAGTGAACTTGTACAACAATAGATAAACAAACATGTTTGTTTATGTACAAAGGCCATAGACACCATTAATATAATTTTATTTGGTCTATAACACTGTTTATGTTTTCATTGTTATCTAACAATGTGTAGAATGGTTTTGTAGAACCAATGATTCGATGTTGACTGGCCTGTTGTCCTAGTGGTTAATGACCCTGACTGCTAAGCTGGAGGTCATGGGTTCGGTTTCTTTCCAGGAACATAATAATATATAACGACCGTTTAATAAAAATTAAGTAACAGGGTTTGGAGTGGTGACCACGAACTGGAAGTCGCAGCAAGAGCACGTCCACAACAAAGACAAAGACAATTTAGGATCAAAATCCGTGTAGATCCTTGGCACGGGATGAGGGAGGCCCATGTCCAGCAGTGAACGTCTTTAAGTAACAGTATGTTCACCAGTTAATATTAACTCCCAAGTATGTTTATTTGTAAGTGCTGATTGACATCCGTGGGTTACTGCTCAATATTGGTTCCAGCTGAAAATCAGCGCCTAGCATAACTGCCAGGCATTATGCTGAGCTGGATCACATTTTGGCGTAAACATGAGACACATAATGTAGGTACCTATAATTAAGTTCTATTTTTTTTCTTTCTCTCTATTTTGTTTGTGTGTTTCTAAATTACTGCCAAATAAAATATTCTTTCTTTCTTTCTTTCAGTTGTCTGGTGGTTATAGGTTCTACCTATTTTAGAAACAGATGGTCATTTCTGAGTTCATCATCATCATTATCATCATCTCAACCCATTTACGTCCCACTGCTAGGCACGGGTCTCCTCCATACATTTAGAGGGATATAAGCCTACTATACCATGCTGGCCAGACGGGTTGGTATAGGGTTTTGTTTCGAGTTTTCCTTCTCTTGCAGTGGATATTGTCTGCCTGACTTACTCCCTTAGTCGACTCTCACGACACCCTTGAGATGAAGGGGTGGTGACATTTGTATTCTTAATCCGTCACCACACAAACAATGAGTTATCCCAAAATTATTATTACAACGTTGAAGTAGTTCGTTTGCTATAATTATTTCCACTTACTTATCTCTAGACCGTTCTTAACTAGAGATGGGCGTCTACCCGGTAAATTTCCGACCTTCGGGAAAATTTCCATTTATACCCATTTTTACCCACCCATTTTTAATTTTTACCGGGTATTAATTAAAATGAAGAACTTTCCATGTAATTATATAACATGCTGATAATGTTCATAAAAAATATTCAAGATAGAAAAGAAAGAAAGAAAGAAAAATAAATATTTTAAACGTAAACTAATTTCAGTACCTAAAAGAGACACGTTTGTATCTACTTTATACCTACAATAATTTTCTATTCATGATCTGATTTTTCGGATTCATAAACTATAAAATTAAATACGCAATGCAATAAATTTGTGTTAAATAATAAATAAGTTTATCTCGACGGTCCCTACGTACAAAGCGGCATGTCGAAAAAGGCATTTTTTATTGCATAAATTGATTCAGGTTATCACATATTGCTTTTTTAAATCTATGAAATAGTTTACTAGATACTATAAACGTAAATTATGACATGTGTAGTAAATTAAAAGAATTAGTGTCGTTGATGAGGACATAAATGTTCTAAAAAGCGCGCTACTCTGCGTAAATGCGGGTATGTCACATATGACATCGTTTATTTTCTCTTAGGTAATTCATCGACATTCACGTTCACGCGTTGTAAAAAAATGTTATTAGGTTACCTACTTAGTCTATTTAGTGCTATTTTCTTAAATTTTAACACAATAAAATGATTTTGATTCATATATTGATATTAATCTCTTGTGTAAAAGCTGACATGTCAGACGTGACTGAGTAAAGAATATTAAATTACAGCTTACAAACTGCCTCTCTCTCTGGTCATCTCTGAATTTTAAATAAAAATATATCATTTTTGCAATGAGATCTTACTATATTATATCACTAGGGGTCGCCCGCGACTTCGTCCGCGTGGTAATTTGGAATATTTTCCCCGATTTTGCAACATATCTCACAACTGCTCCGCTCCTATTGATCACAGCGTGATGTTATATGGCCTATAGCCTGCCTGCAGTATTCAACAAAACTATTTTTTCTAATCGAACCAGTACTTTCTGAGATTAGCGCGTTCAACCAAACAAACAAACTCTTCAGCTTTATAATATTAGCATAGATTACAGAGGGTATCATCCAAGCATCATATTAAAATGAAAATGATATTACAAAATAACTCATGTTTTTTTCTGCAATTATATAAATCATTATTTTAATCTCGTACGTAGAGACCGACGATATTTAAAAAAAAATACAAGCTTTAATGTGTATTTATTTAATTTATTTTTGTGTAAATGCATTAAATATTCTTAAAAAGATCTCAAACACAACGCAGCTGTCTTGTTTCGTTGAAAAGTTCCTATGACTATCTTTGAACATCATCATCACACGCTAAACACCTCCTGGAATTATATTAGCCGTCTAGATAAATCAACAAATCGTAAAACAACGCGGCTATCTTGTTTCGTTAAAGAGTTACCATGGACACCTTCCGACTTTATGGTCACGTCCTAAACACCCACCTACGAATATAGTACTCTTCAAATTCTAAATCCAAAATACTCAAACACGACACGGCTATCTTATTTCGTTGAAAAGTTACCATGGCCATCTTTCAACTTTATCATCAATCCTGAACACCCATCTAGGTATATGGTACTCGTCAAGATAAATCCAAATCATCCAAACACGACATGACTATCTTGTTTTGTTGAAGAGTTGCCATGGCCACCTTCCGACTTCATCTTCATGTCCTGAACCTAGGAATATAGTACTCGTCAAGATTAATCCAAAACACCCAAACACGACACGGATATCTTGTTTCGTGAAAGAGTTGCTATGGCTACCTTTCGACTTCATTATCAATCCTGAACGCCCATCTAGGAATATAGTACTCGTCAAGATAAATCCAAAACACCGAAACACGACACGGGTGTCTCGTTTCGTTGAAGAGTTGCCATGGCCACTTTCCGACTTCATCATCACGTCATGAACACCCATCTAGGAATATAGTACTCGTCAAGATAAATCTAAAACACCCGAACACGACACAGCTATCTTGTTTCGTTGAAGAGTTGCCATGGCCACTTTCCGACATTATCATCAATCCTGAACAGGAACATAGTATTCGTCAAGATAAATCCAAAATATCCAAACACGACACGGCTATCTTGTTTCGTTGAAGAGTTGCCATGGCCACTTTCCGACATTATCATCAATCCTGAACAGGAATATAGTACTCGTCAAAAAAAATCCAAAACTCTAAAATACGAGTACGATATGACTATCTTGTTTCGTTGAAGAGTTGCCATGGCCACCTTCCGACTTCATCATCAATCCTGAGCACCAACCTAGGAATTATGAATATGTCGTATTTTGAATTTATTTTGACGAGTACTATAAGTACAAGTCAAAATAAATCCAAAATACGACATATCTATCTTGTTTCGTTGAAGAGTTGCCATGGCCACCTTCCAACTTCATCACCACGTCCTAAACACCCATCTCGGAATATAGTACACGGCAAGATAAATACAAAAAGGCATTTTACAGTCTTTTTAATATGAAAATTAACCAAATTACATACTGAATTAATTTATACCCGGTATTTTTAATACATACCGGGTAAAAATGGGTAAAAATCAATTTTTACCCATTTTTACCTTTCCTTCCCATTTTTACCCACCCGATTTTTACCCACCCGCCCATCTCTATTCTTAACACAATTCTTTGCCACTAAGTTGAATAATCACAATAACTTTTTACTCCAATTCAGAATAACCCAGTCATCCAATAATGACATACCAAAACTGTACTTTATATTTTGAATCTTATGTGTATTGTATTAAAGTGTATAATGTGTTTTCCAGTTAAGTATAATACGTTAATATGTACAGTCACTGCATTTTCTCACGGAGATGTAGAACAAAAAGAAACAAAACACATTCTATTAAAAAAATACAAGTAATTTGCTATTTTTAGCTACAAAAAAAATATTTCCGACATTTTATACCTACTAATTCAATTAGTACCAATCTGTTTCCTTGAAAACCTATTTTAGTACTGAAATATCGGATAAAAAACTATGTTTAGGTATCAGAGTGATTGATCAACCTACTACACAAGCGAGACGAAATAAATTTATTACTCAATTCCTGTAGCAAACAAAATAGGTTCGGTTAACAATAGATCTGTCCAATATTTTTCAATTTGAGCCGCAAAAGAGGTCACTTATTTATCTAACTTGGTAACGACGAGTGTAGTAGGTATGAGTATGTGTATATAATAATAATAGTCTCTTCACTGCGGCCATATTGAAAAAATTTGCACTGTCTAGTAATCTGTGGTGGACTTCTATTATGTCCTACTGCGTAATAGAGGGAAAGGAGACCCGTGCGTCTCTTTTCCCTCTATTAAGAGAGAGAGAGAGGGGTTTAGGCCTTAATTTACACACGCTGGCCTAATGCCTGGGTGAATCAGGCATGTCTTTAGAATTTATTTTAAGATATGTCACGATTACAGCCACAAATTGAAATTTACATTGGATTTTGACTATTTTTTTACAGGTAAGTTAATGTTATCTCATTTTCCGTAATACGTAGAAACTGATGACATAAATGATAGTAAATGTAATAAAGGAAGCAAAGTAAAGACTGATGACTTGTGACTTTACATTGTACGAATGGTTGAATGGTAGAAGTGATCAACCGAAATCATGCCAAGTGTTGTAGGTCCTATTCCTACACGGAAAGAAAATTATATGAACCATAAACGTTTATTCCGAGCCTGATTGTACTTTGCATTCGTGAATTGTGAAGTCCCTCGCTACAGGAGGATGTCCACAGCAGAGAAGTTATGACTGCCTTGGTGGTCCAGTGGCCGCGGTATGTGCCTGCTGTGCACGAGGTTGTGGGTTGGATTCCCACACAGGACAAAACTTTGTGTTACCCACAAAGAATTGTTCTGAGTCTGGGTGTAATTTGTGTCCGTTGATTTGTAAGTTTGTAAAGTCCCCCGCAACACAGCTTGTTCTCTAGTGCGGGAGTTGTCTTTATAAAAAGAAAAAAAAATAACTGTATGCCCGCAACCTTCAGTAGGTCGTCGGTCCACCTTGTTTGATGCCTACCCACGCATTATTCTACCCTTTACACTAAACATAAACCTGTCAAGTTTATAATTACATAAGGTAAAGATACATATACACAGATGGGTCTTGCCCTCAGCGTCTTAAGCGTTATCTTATCAACTGTAACATGACGTGTGTCTACATAATTTTACGCCTACAAAGATCACGGTTTACCTAATACATATTACTTGCAAAAATCTTCATGAAACATTTAATCTTACCATCAAACGCGAAAGTTTGTGAGAATTAATGTTTGTTACTCCTTCATGCAAAAACTATTGTACGGATTTTGATGAAGCTTTACAATGTTATCTATACTAATATTATAAAGAGGAAAAATATGTATTTTTGTGTGTATGTTTGTTACTCTTTTACGCAAAAACTACAAAACGGATCTGGATGAAATTTTAATAGATTACTAGTGGACCTGGCAGACGTCGTCCTGCCGGAAAAAGCTGAAATACCGACAGCAGCGCCACCTACCGGGTCCAATTGTGAATCTTAACCATCCAGGGCCCTACCCGAACACACACACAAAATTTCATCAAAATCGGTCCACCCGTCTAGGAGGAGTTCAGTCACATACACACGCACACAAGAAATATATATATTAAGATAGTCTAGAATAGCACATAGGCTACTTTTTATCGCGGTAACCGACACCCAAGCGCACAGAGCCGCGGGCAACAGCTAGTAGCTTATATACTAGAATAGCAAATTGGCTTCCTTAGACCTAGTAAAGATTGCGGGCCACCGATGGGCACCGTCAGCTCAGGACCGATAGCTGCGGAAATCTTTGGGGGACGCCTATGTGCAGCAGTGCAGGTCTTTCGGCGAAGATGATGATGATGATAGAGAAAATATAGGCGGGAAAAGCTACAGGCAAAATCTAGTATACAATAATTATTATTCTAAGAGAGGAACAAAGGAAGGTACATGATAACCAATTATAAAGTAACATGACCCCAAAACCGTTGTTCCGACTAAACAAAGAAAGTTTCAAGCTACAATAATGTAAATGTTATTATTCGAAATATCTCAATTTGATATAACAGATAAGGGGCCTCCTCATATCGAGTTTTATTGTACAAACTAACTGAGAGACTTAACGAAAACGATATTGAGAATTCAATTCAAATTCAATCAAGATAATTTGTTAAAATAATTTTATTGGTAGGTGTAAGACTGTTCGTATATCTCGTTTAATTAAAATATGACCTAAAACGGACCTAAATTATATTAAGAAACATGATCTTATTATGACATTGTTATAACGAGATTGACAACTTTATGAATTTAAATAAAGTCAAAAATAATTGCTGTAAAGACGTCATGGTACAGCCTCTGTTGAACAGTTTAATTGCAAGAAAGCTGTCCTGACTGCAGCACTAATGATTTTGATTTTTTCTTACGCGTAAATTATGTTTATTTAAACTAAAGTATATGGATAATGCGGGTTGGTGAATCTGTCATGTCTTTAGAATGAGTTCTAAGAAGACAGGAGTGAAGACCCTTCCCCAGCAGTGGCACATATGTAATATGTCCCACTTCATTCTTATGACATGTCAGATTCACCAACCCGCATTCATATATACTTCGGTTATCACGATTAAAAGTAGCCTACATGCTATTCCATACTATAATATATGTATATCTGTGCCAAATTTCATCCAGATCCTTTAAGTAGGTTTTGCGTGAAAGAGTAACATTCCTACAAACTTTCTTTATAATATTAGTTGGATAATAACGTTTCGCTTGCATTCTATATGCCAAGCAAACAATACTCAACGTCTGTAAAAACGTTAAATATAAGTTTTAATTAGAATAATAATAGTAGTAGACAAAACTGGAGACATTAATTAACACTGCAACCTAACGTGAAGCTTTGTTTAACAAACGCATTACACGATTTAGTCTGCGCTTTGCTAACATTGGATACGTTCGTGTAAAGAGTATGGAAGTGGCTTCAACCTACTTATATTTAATTACTTTTTAAAGACTACTCTGTCAATTTGTCGGATTGTTATGAAAAGAAGTATGAGTGTACGAAAATAAGTATTTTTAAATTGGAAACGACGGTAATCCGCCTGATAGCAAGCGGTAATTACCGCTTATGGACTTCGGCAATGCTAAGAACACAGCAATGTCTGATAGTTCTGTCTTCGTCTCTCTCTCGTTCTAAACGTCGTGTAACGGATAGTGAAATTTAGAAAAATATAAATAAGAAAAATAAATATCAAGCTCGACTATCGATAGATCTTTGATTTTGGAAAACAAGTGTAAGCAGCTACCGTAGCCTGAAGACGCTTCAAATACCAAAGGTATCATCACTCACGTATTGTCGACCCATTTTTTTACACCAGGGCTTTAAAAATGCATCCCTAAATGAGTGCTGGTATCCATAAATAAGCGCAAGACGTTTTAAAAACGCATCCCTAAAATAAATGAGCACTGTAATTACTAATTTTCGTACCTATTTGAGAGCACATACCGTCCGCCATTATAATATAATATATTCTGTATATTATCTTTGTTGGCGGAAAATATTATTCACAATACAAATTAATTACACTCGCCCGAGAGAGTAAGAAAGTGGATGCCTACATTAATTAATTGAATTACCATTTAATGAGTCATTTAATTAAAATACAGCGATATAACTTTTACAGTATATTATTATAATAATTACTTATTTTAAATGCATGATAAGAAATTGAAGATATAGCTTTTATTCTGTATGTATCCAGTGCTCACTTAGGGATGCATTTTTAATGAAAACGGTGCCGAATGCTGTAGTGTTCTGAGAAGACCTTTATCTTGCAGTCTTTCAGCTGAGATAATTACGATAAAAACACAATTAAACCCTTAGGTGTTGCAAGCATGCATAGGCTACGGTAACTGTACTATTAGACGGGTCGTATTCTTGGTCACCTAAGAAGTATACAAATGTACAGGCTTGTCTGTTGGTCCGTATATTTTTTTTATAATTCTTAGATCTGTTAAGGTGGATGGATCCAGTACAATAGCTTTCTTAATTTTACGTTTGTAGAGGGTTATTAATTTTTTTTTATACGACTTGGGTGGCAAACAAGCATACGGCCCGCCTGATGTTAAGCAGTTACCGTAGCCTATGGACGCTTGCGATACCAAAGGTATCACTGGCGTGTGCTAACCCATTTTTTTACACCAAGGCTTTTTACATTTAAAGATTTCACTATTAGTCAGTAAATTAATATATAAACTTAATGTTTCTTTCAATGGCGTCGTTCATTTCCGACATTTTAACATTCAAGTTGTAATATGTTAGAAATTATTACATCCTATACGAATGGTGTGAATGTGAATGGGTGACACTTAAGCATTTTGTAACGGACGTACGAGTACTTAAACCTTTCTCTGACTTAATGACTACTTTCTTGGTAAACAGAACCTCTCTCTGCATTATATCATTAGAAATAAATACGAAAATGATGACAATATTAGCAAAAATCGTGTTTCATTCAGCAGTAGATTTATTTTATCACGATTCTGCTTCGGCCCGCTGCAGCTTCTGTAAAGTATAATCCCTGTTCGACGGAGTTTTACAAACCATAGACACAAAGTACTAGAACTTGACTGGGAACTTTGGGGAACACAATTTTTGTCCTGAGTAGCTAGAGTTCCGAGGCAGGCAAATGATTTCCCATCTACGGATTGACCACGGCATGCATAGATAAATAATAACCTTACAGATCTAGCGATCAGTGAGCTTATTATTTATCTAATGAGCTCCTTTGGTATCTACTGTATAATTACCTAAAGTGTAGATAGTAAACCTTATCTACTGATAAGGTTTACTATCTAACGTACTCGTTTGAGTCGGTGTTAGAGGATGGATAATAGTCACTTCTAGTGATTCTAGTTAGTTGGGATTACAGGAGCGAATTAAAGTATTTGTAGTGTGCTCTCGCTGTATTCGCGGAGCGCCGTGATACCCAGCTTGACTGCAAGCACGACGAGACTTGCCGTGCTCAAACTCATCGGGATAAGGGCGAGTCTACAACTGATCTGTTTGTTTGAAAGTTTTTTTATTATGAGGCTTTGCTATACTGTCCAAAAGTATATGTTATAACTGTGACAAAAAGTCTTACAATCATTAGATTTTAATTAGAAATAATCTATTTGACTGGCCTGTTTGTCTGAGCCGGGTTCGTTTCCCACCCTGTAAAATACTTTGTTTAAAGAGCGTGAATACTATTTAAGTGTAATTTATCTATATTATGTATGTATTTCGAAATATATAAATTTGTTTACCAGTTTCCAGGTTGCGTTACTTTCTGAGCAATCACAAATTGTAACACAATAGACTGTAACAATCTGGTGATTGAATACAGAGTTTTTTGTCAGTTCTTTTCTAATGCTCTACCCATGTGTTTATGCCGATTCTTTCTGGCAGTAGGCAAATTATCTGGTTTGCCATTTTTCATCGATATGCATAAGTGTTACTATGTGACCATAATGCATAGATGAGTTGATTTAAACGAAGCTTTTCCTAACTAAAACATCTGTAAGAGAAAACATACCCGCTAAAACAAAAACATCGACCTCAAAACACGGTGAAGCACTTTGTTATTTTTGTGCTTACGATTAACAACAATTAGGCTCGCATCGGCAAACACGCCGCGCAAGAATAGCAGCGAAGGGGGACTGTAAGAGCAGCAAGGGGTTGACGATTGTAAATAACGTTATGTATTTTTTTCTGCTATATTGTACTACAAACAAGCATACGATCGCTTGCTGTTAAGTAGTTATCGCAGTCTAAGGACGCTTGTAATAACAGAAGAATCAGCCAAGCGTTGCCAACCCTACGTCTATACCAAGGCTTTGCGTCATGGGTAACTTTGCAATAACAAAATCATTTCTAAAGTCGTATTCCTCAGAAGAGGAATTAAGAGATGGAAAAAAACTGCTATTTGAATTCTTTATGTTCACTAAATGTGAAAATTTCAAGGCTATAAAGTAGACACAGGGTATGTTTTTAAAAAGGTTGCAAACAAGCATACTGTTTGTGTGATGGTAATCGGTTATCGTAGCTTATATACGCATGCAATAAAAGAGGCATCACTTACGTATTCCCGACCCTGGGCTCACCTTTCACCTCCAACAGCAGTGAAAGAGCGGTATTATTTATCATGACCACATCTAACAAAACTTACTGACTTATCCTTTATAATCGTTATTTGCTTAAAACTTTATATCCGCATCACACTTGGCATATTTACATTAAATATTTATACTGACTTGATAGACAATCAACCTTGTGTACAAACTTTTTTATACCACCAAGGTGACAGCTTAGAAACGGATGAAACGTAAGGAGTTTCATTTACATGCCATCACCAGTCATAAAAATGATGATGGCGTACTTTCTTATACTAATAATAATGTCCTCATAATCGAATTTCGGTCACGGCGGCTAAACTCAACGTAGACTGTGCGGGAGATATTATAGTGCACAAGTGTGTGAGTAAACATAAGTGCACTCTTTATTCAGTTACTCTCATAGAGATCAGGCGTAGGCCCAACGGCTTTACGTGCTTTCCGAAGCATGTTTCTTTGCCACCTATGTTTCTTATACTCCCTAGGTGGCAAAGAAAAAAAACATTGTTTCTGTCCCAGGGATACTCCATCTTAAAGCATTGATGTAAAAAAAATGGTCGCTTAACCCGCTGATTGGTTACCGAATAGCGAGTGCACCTGGCTATGAGCGCCTTTACACCAATTACTTCGGTCTCGATAAACTTTCTTTTCTTCATCTACATTCATCAACCTTTTATGCATGAACGTTGGTTACCTACCTACTTTTAATTTGGCACCTTTTTTAGCACATCACTGATCTTTTAATTCTATTTTATCTACTTTTAAAAATAACCCTATTGTAGAATAGGCCTTATGAAAACGGTATTCCGTGTGCACCGTGTGTAAATACGCCTGTTTACTGGATTAATCAAGGAGCTGTTTTGTTTAAGTCGAGGTGTTACTTTACCATTCGACTTGCTAACTTTGATTGCATCAGATTACTAGTCTCTCTGTTATAAACTGAATTTGTGTTTATTTAATTGTCGTGTGGTTTAAATGTTCAAGGGATTAAGATACTTTTTAATTTGTATATGAGGACTACAATTAGGGCATTAAAGATAGTTTACCTGATCTAAAAATAAGGCTCAAGATTTCATGATAAAAAGTCTCGTTGTCAGCCGATGTCAATTTGCAAACTTCAGACATTAATTTTGAATTTCTTGACAAAAAACCCAATATAATATCTATTTTTGGTCCGACCCGAAAATAAAAATCCTGATCAGCAGTCGCAATTAACGAGCTACGAACGAAATACCTTTTCATTACAAAAAAAAAATGTCCCTATGTCCTTTTCTAGGATACCATCTATCTCCTTGCTAAATTTCATTAAGATCCGTTCAGCCGTTTAGTCGTGAAAGGGTAACAAACAAACTCACTCTCGCATTTATAATATAAGTAAAATTATAATATAAGTAAAGATTAAACTTTTTACACTTGCAACTTACCTCACATGTAACTGTAAGGTATTAAATTGTTATGTTTATTTACAACTTTGCACTTTATAAACATGTCATATAAATCATTCGTCACAAAAACTATTCTAATTTACGAATAACCACGTAACTGCAATTAACCATTAAACCTTGGATATTGCGATAGTCTCACTCTAGTAATAAAAGTTAATAAAAACAGTTATAAATATATATTATGAATACTACAGAAATGTAGAGGAATTCGCATTATTGTACGTGCAATGGAACTTTGTGTACGTACTAATTTTGAAGATAATAATCAGCTAACCAACCTACTAATCATTATTTATTACAAAGTTTCAATGTAATAATAGTATCGGAAACAAGAAGTGATTTTCACAAATTCATTTCAAATGAAAGTTATATTATTATCACGTAGTTTTGAGGCCATACTTATTTATTATTATACTAGACTACTCTGGGTTCTTTTAGATTGCAATTGTGGCAATATATTATCGAGAAACAAATAAATATTAATCTTATCATCACAAATACGTCCCTAATATAGGCGAATATATTTTATCAATATATATTTTATATATTATTTAATATTTTATCATTACTATTTTATCAAATACAAATAATTAATTTAATTAATTACATATCTTCTAATGTATATATTTATAACCCAAAATCGTGATATAATTATGACCCTATTAATAACGTAATTGATTTGGCAATATGTTTATATTTATATTGTAGCACAATAATCATTAGCATACACACACACACCACAAATACACACACACACACCAAGGTATTGTGGTTTGCTCGACATCTGGATGTTTACTTAGGAATTCAGCAGAATAGGTCCAACCTAGCACATAAAATCGGATGAGTAGGGCATAAAAATGCGGATGAATGGGGAAGTCAAATTATGCGGATGAGTTTTGCGGATGAGTGGGGCATAAACCATGCTGAGCTGGACACCCTTCTGGTGTGACAGAGCACACACAGGAATTGTTATTCATTTCATATTTCATTTGTTACTTTAATATTGTTTTTTGTTTATTGCCTTCTTGTTTGTGCAATAAAGCACTAAATAAATGTATTTTTTTCTCTCTTTCGACGAGTAGATATTGCACGTGGCTCCGCGCACGTAAAAAAATAAACAAATCTATCCTATTAGAACCTTACATAAAGTCAATGTGCTATTTAACTATAATCTACGAGAATTTCTTGTTCCATAATTCATCCATTCTGTCGTTATTGAGTAACAAACATCTATCCATCCAAACTTTCGCATTTATAATAATATATTAGTGGAATATAAATTATATAATTAGTTTCTACCGTGGTTTTAATGACCATAATGGTATGTAGTGTAATTAAGTTCATTTCTCGTAGGTAGGTAGGGTGTCAATAAAGTTAAAATTTAATTGTGAAATTTTACGATTTGTTTACCGTAATTAGGGTTTCGTACCCAAAATGGAACACTTATGGGATTAAATAGAAGTCCTAACGCGTCTAGAGACGTAAGTTATAGAAATGTCAGAGAGAATAGAAGTAGCTACTTTAAATGAGCATAATATAGTTTTTTTTCATCTATAATACGACAAGAACGTTAGAAAAGGAGAGCAAAAAACCCTCATTCCATAACTTCAATCTATGCATTTTTAATAGCCGTAATGGCACTAATCGTCAACGTGAAATTGTGTTATATAGAACATTTATTTCATGTCATAAATAAATGCTCTATATAGCACAATTTTATTTCTGTATGGTGTAGAAGTTTCAACCGAACCCCACGTTCAGCTCTGTTTCAACTGCAGTGAACACTTAGATTTACGTACGCAGTAAGCTTCTAAACTGGGTTTTATCTCACTAATTGCACAGATGACTTAAAGCGTAAAATAAACCGAACATATTTTACTAATTTGCCGTAAATTTAACTGATGTAATATCGCTTCAGAAAAATATTAAAATACCCTTTTATAAAGATTAAACCTTACCATTTTTGTAAAGGAGAAATTTTGTGTTATTGTGTCAAGTGCCTTATGTTATAAGCGAAAGTCTCTTGCGTAAATGTCAAAAGAAAGTAAACACGTAAAGCTACTGCACATAATATCTCCGGATTCGACAACAGTTGATAAGCCAAAAGATCACTGATAACATGGCGCTTACTTATTACATTTATCGATCGCACATTTGGCCATGACTCGGAATGCATCGGAAAGTTATTGACTTTTGATAATGAACGAAACCTGTTTGCGACAAGCTGACCGAGAGCCCGCGGCCTCGTTCAATACCAGATGGACATACCATGAAACCATTACCAAATCGCTAAAGTAACCACTGTAAGTTACATTAACACATTTGTTAAAGCTCGTTCGACGTGAATGCGTAATAAACCTCAAATGTATACCATGCTGACCACAACTAACATCAAAACTCACTTCAATGTTAGTAAGCGGCAAGTTTATGGCTAGCGACAGGTTTAAGTTTTCCAACGGTAAACTTGAGTGCAAAAACTGATAATAAAGAAAATTAAAAAGTTAACTTTAGTAGATAAGTTACTGTGTCAATTTTATGAACAGACCTACGTTTCAAAGTTAGATTTTATAACATCATTACTGTTAGATACTTAAATAGTAACTTACCTATAGAACATAATTATCCACCTAAATTCAGTCGAAAGTTATTTTAATCTAGACTGAGTAATAATTTATAATGTCTATGTTGCTAAGTTATGATTGAGACTTCAACAAGTATAAACTTTCGTAGTTAATATTGTGACATAAACCCGTATACATACCGAGTACGGTGCCATATCGAGCTCGACATCGTCACGTATGCTGTGTAATAAGCATTAGAAATATCATTCAGCTAAGTGGGCGCATATAAATAATAAAATTGTCTGACGCGGAAAGTTGCGGTTTTACGATCACGACAAGTTTCGTAAAGTTTTCGCTTGTCTTTGACAGCGGCACGGCTCAGTTGTGAAAGATTTTAGAAATATTTTTTGTCGCTTTATCATTTTCTTTCTCCATATTGCACTCAACAAGTCACGTCTTAATGCTGCGCAGCTATAACTTATGGCGATAAATACTTTATAAATTTGGTAAGTTGCGATGAAGATTAGTTATTGCTTTATCTTTAGTCTCCTTCTTCGTGGGTTATCATTAATCTTCTTTGTTGTTTATTTTCTTTGTTGTTTATTTTCTTTGTCTGTAATGTAATAAACACTGCATTTAAAAAGCTGTTTCTAATTATACAAGTGAAACCGGAACGTGGTAGACGTAAAACAACTACAATGTTGTTTCAATTTAGTTCTCTTATTTCTTAGCTCTTATTTCTTCTTTAAGTACACTTTTTCTTTCAACTTTGTATCTCACGACGAATATACATAGATCTTTATCGGATTCAATTTACAGCATTGTTTATAGTTGTACTTTTTTACATATTGTTTTGCCTCATTATCACACAAAAAGCCCATCAATAAGTAGTGCCGGTAACAAATAAAGTAACTCTCTAGTAATGTGACGTCGACACCGTAAGCGCATGTGAAGTGCGATGTTCCGAGTAGATTATGTTATTTATCTAGTGAGGAACACTTACTTTCACGCTGTTCCAGGAAGGAACCCATTGTTCTGTCCTCCGAAAGGTGTTGATACCGGAGTTACTATAATACATCACTAAACACGCGAGGCTCAAGATATAACCTGATTCTTATAACTGTGCAGCTGTCAATGTCAAAATATTGCCATTTTGGCTACATTGAAGCAAAGTTTCAATGAGTGATATAATAATTTTGATTGCTGTATAGGTTATTATTTATAAAAATTACTTTTATCTAAATACATGAATAAATACCAAAAATGCAGTCCATACTGACAAGGTCTGGAGCTTCCGGGAGGGATATGGGGGGGGGGGGGGGTAATTCAGTTATGCCAACCTAACGACTTTGAAAGCTTCAAGTTGCACAGTTAAAAAAATAAAAAATATCTGGGTAATATCTACACACATAAAGTTAACTAAACTTAACAAACGATGAACATAAACAACGAGGCCATTTCAATTTCGTGTTATCTAAAACGTTAAAGTCTATACAATGCACGAAAGCTCTCATAATGTATTCATAGAGAGGAATAGCGTATTTCGTTAATGACAGTATTTGAGTTTATATTGCCGGACGGACGGGCTTTCAACGCTCACCGTGTAATTTTCTCCAAGCGGACAACTTGAAAATTGTCTAGTTTGGCTGAAAAAGGTATTTCTTGTCCCAAGAATTTCTCGTCTAGCAATAAACTGTTAGTTGTTTAACGTAGACGAAATAGGAGGAGCACGAGACGCGCTTAAAGAGTAGATATAGTTTTCTTAAAGTTGGTTAGGTCGCCGGCGTCGGGCAAGGGGTTTGCATTAATAAAGAGATACCCTCCTCGGGGCAGGCAATCTCAGGCGACGCTCCCGGTTCATCCCATTGCTATCTAACGCACACATAGAAAAGCTGTACAAGTTTCATGAGCGGCTTCCACACTGGTATAAGTATTTAATTCATATGCCATTTCATCTAGTAAGATACCTGTCTTAAGTTTAACATGACTAATTGCTATATTTCTCTGTTACTAATTCAAATGCGAATAAATTTTATAATTAATAATGTCGCGTCGCCAAAATTATTTAAAGTGAAAGTAGTTTCACCTGTCTGTAAATAAGCGATTATATTATTTAGTCAAAGGAATTGATCAGATAAGGTTTATGTTAAGCTATATCGTAATCGATTACGTAGTTGTTACTTTTTATTTAAAAGCAATTATTATTGTAATGATTTAAACAGTAGTTAACGTGGAAAAGTGAGACTTGTATTACGTGCGATGTGATATCAAGCTACAATCGCAGTACGTTTTTATGTCCATGGACACAAAAAACAAAAGTTATTTAATTGAAAAATGTTTCTACTCCACGACTGAATTCATAGATTCTAATAAATAATAATTATAATTGATGTATTAATTTATATTGTGATATTTGGTTTATAATAATTTTATATTAATGTATAATCCATTTAATTTAATGTATAATAATAATAATAACAATAATGTAATTAGGACATGAATAATTTAGATATATAATATGTAAGTTTTAGTTTTATTAGGAGCATATAATTTTGTATACTTTTGGGTAGAATGTAGCGAACTAATTTAAGCACATAACATCTTTTGTAAAGGATACCTACATTGACAAATAAACCATATTTCTATTTCTATTTCTTGTTGGTACCTAGGCTCAAAAAACAAAAATGCTCATTAAGCCAAGAACAGTTCGCTACGCGTTGTGGTCACTGTTAAACATTGTAAAATTCATTTTATGGCTGTAATGAAAGCACATAGTCATGTCAGCACGCGTTGTGGTATGAAGATAACCCAAGCCATAATCTAGGCAGAGCTGATAAACGTACATAATATATTTTTGAATACTACATCATCAACTGTTTTTGGGTGGGAAATAAACCCACGAGCTTAGTAGCCACGTAGCAGTCACTTGAACGCTAGAGCAACAGGCCAGTCGAAAAATCAACAATGACTTTAATTTAATACCTACAGTACATTAAAAAGGTACAATTAAACCAAATACAGACACTTTGGAACATTCTGACGTGTTTCGGACGACTGTGCTCTGTAGAGGCGACTGCAACAAAGCGGGACTTAACGAACTAGCATTGAGTAAGCAGGCTCTAAGCCCGGCTCTCGCCCCTAACAAAGTTGGACAAATATATCCTGTACCATATCTTTGTTTGTTTTTATCTTTAGGCAGAGTGTTGTGAAGTTTTAATATTATTTATCATAGCGGCAAATACTGGCTTTACTCAGGTGACAATTTATTTAGATTTTGTAGGGATCCCTAAAAAATTGGAATATATTTTTTTTTATTGGTGAAATATTTTTTAAATTCGGTTCAGAAGTTTATACGCTACATTCATTATATAAATATAATGGGTGTAATTTCGAATGCCTAGGTTGGCCAGGTAGTACGAAAGACTAGTTTGCAAAGAAGTGTTAAATATTAACTTTTCACTATTTTCATATTAATTAGAAAGTACGATTTATTGTTAATTTCGAAACGCATTGATTCACATAATAATGTGTAAATATTCTAAAACAATTCAAATGCTATCAAATTAAAATTTATTATGTGCATTCATTAGTTTTTCAATTACTGTCATGTTTAAAAACAAGACATTAAGTTCGAATTGAGAAACTTCTCCTTTTTTTGGAGTTGGTTACCTGCTTTGTTATTTATGTTGATGAATTTATTTCAGCTAAAGCATTTGCTTGAGAAATATGACGTTGAATTCCTTTATGAACAAATCCCAACGATTTCAGCATAAGCAACATTCTTCATTATTTCCTCTCGTATGAAAAATCCGACACAAAGAACTGGGAAGTCCGATTAACAAAGAAGTATTCCTAATATTCCCGTCAATTGTTATTGCACATAGATACGTATATATATATGGGGTATAGTATATAGGGGTCCCTGATTGGGAGTCGGCGTCGAAAGGAAATGCTCTCGCTTCCCGCGTACATTCAAGCTGAAAAGGAAATTGAATGGTCGTTACGAACGTCGGAGCCTTCATAAATTCGCCAATTGATAGATGATTAGTATGTATTTATAGAGATGTTCTTTCATTTCGGACTCATTCATTGTTATTTTGGGCACCCATACGCTATTGTTGTTGATCTCTTATTTACTTCTGTGGCCTCTTTATTAAAGTAATTTATGACTGCACGTGTGGTGGTCTACTCGGTAATTATACTACATCTCTTGGTGTAGGTTTGAGTGAGTCAGAGACTCACTCAAACCCACACCAACCTTTATAATAATCATACCACGTATGATTATTATGAACTAAGACATACTAATTAATTGATGCAGAGGCTGAGAGTCTGAAAGTGCATTTAACTCAATGTACTTTGAAATCAAAATAAAAATGTTATGTTATGTGTGTGTACTACAGTAGATCTATGTAGGCAAGGAATAAATACGAATTCAATTAAATCACGAGTAAAATAAAAACAAAAGAGTATACGTATTGTTTTAAGATAATATTTTTCTTATCATAAACAAAGCACTGCTGGTATTATGATCTCTTTGCTATTCCATCTAGTCACTGATTGAATTGCGAAACAAATTGTTTTAGTCAATTTCTCTTTTGTAAGTGCAGTTCCAATTTTGCCATGTAATTGTTTTCTGAAGGTGTCAATAACACGTACCGTACGTAACGAATGTCTGTTTCACTCGATACAGTTTAGACACATATTTACGAAATATCAATTGTCTAGAATTATTAGAGTGTAGTTCCAAATTTCTATCTGTTGGCATTGACTTTTGATGTTTTTTTTTAGCTATTGCAACCATTAAGTTTTTAATGATAATTTAGGTAGTCACGGAAGCGTGAATTGATACGTGAGGCGCGTGCCTTGAGAAACCGTTGACGAAACATTCTTAAATTAAACGATAAACAACGATGGGAGTACCTAGAAATTACTCCAACCGTAACTACTTAAAGAAAAGCGGAAAAAAAGATGATTAATACTTTTTGTACCCAAATTGTATATCTATGTAAATAAGTTTCAAATCTATATCAACGTTTTTGGATTGTCATAAGCCTACCGATATTACAATCACTATTCGATTCCTGTCGTAGAATTCCGAATCGAAGAACCAATATAGTCCATTGAAATGTTACAATTTAAGGACCTAGAAGCTTAACCTCAAGTTTGTGGGGTTGCCGCCCTTGTCTCCCGGCCGCCATTTTGGAAAAAGGGGTGCAACCACCTTTTTCGCGAAATCTTGGAAACTATGTGTCCTTCAAAAAAATTTTCAAGACATAATTTGTAGCAAATAACTTTTTGCCCTAAATTTAAAATTAAAGAAGTTATAAGCAAAAAAGTGAGAAAAATTCTATAAAAAAAATATTTTTTTGCTTTTATTTTATACGTTTTACAAAAAAATACTTCAGTCGAACGTAAGGTGAAGAGAGGTGTTTCAACGTTTAAAGAAGAACACAGCCTAAGAACTACACACAGCGGTTTAGTTGTGTTCCTGTGTGTGATCACAGGTTTCTAGCGCTCATTTTGGGAAGCGTTTTAAAAAAAAATATTTTCCTAAGCCCTGGGTTGGGAAAACATTTCTTTTAAAACGCTTCCCTTTTTCCTACTCCATTTTAAAGTCCTGGTGTAAAAAAATGAGTCGGTGACACGTAAGTGTTGATGAAAACTTCAATAAATAACATTATCACAGACATTGTAAATTGCATGCATGCATTATATTTCTAATAACAAATAAAAATTACACGGCCAATAAAGCATGTTAATAAGATTACTATAATCTACCACCTTGAAAATATCTCCGTATATCTCTACCACTTCCCTTTCCTGCGCATAAGCACTATAATTATATCGTTAAATAGACGAAAAAGTGTAATCAACGCCATTACTAGACTCCGTGAAGGTTGACTTTTCCATTTTTTGTTACAAAAATTAGATTGAACAATAAAAACGCAATTTGGTAGACAAATTATGGTGTAATGTACGAGTAGGTTAGGGTTTATTAGTTTAGCGATTGTTATTTAGACAGATTGTGCACAGAGACTTGATGAGTGGCTTACAGCTTATAATAGGTACTTATATTTCCATTCATAATTATATTTATACTAGCGGATCCACCAGACGTCTGGCAAAGCTGATGTACAGCGCTACCTACCCGCAGGGGTATTCCGTAAGAGCAAAAACAGAGCAAAATCTGGCTGTCAGATTGAAAATCGGTATTCCGTAACGGCACAATCTATTGACTAAACGTCAAAAAGGGCGCCTTTTTGACGTTTAGTCAATAGATTGTGCCGTCACCGAGCAATCACAACTGTCAGTTTGCCATCGCTGTTTCTTAGAGAATCAGCCGGCGGGTCCAATAGTAAATCTAAACCATTCTCGAATCCACTTGAAGACACACAATTTTTTTTATTAAATCAAAAAAGCTCAGTGACATATACACGCACAGAAGAATTATATAATTATATAAATATGGATTTCATTACAATTATGCTTCTCAACTAATCATAAACTTGTTTGTAGTTTTAAGTTAAATAAAGATCTTAATAATTGCCTTGATGGAATTAATATTCCAGTAGTCTAGTCTACTCTTTTGTGGATATAGTAATATGATTCCACTTTTATCTTTTTTCATGGCAGTGTTGGCAATTTGAAAAAAATGCCTCTCCTTAATTATGGCTAGGCCTTCGCCTAGTCATAATTACGGAGAGGCGTTTTTTTCAAATTTAGAATGGACAATGCTTCGATTTGGACAGGCAGGCTGTTTTTAAAAGAGATGTTCTTATAAGAATTAAACAATCACTCTGCTCCGGTTCTCTTTACTCTGTTTTTACAGGGTTTTTTTTTTAATTAACCGAGAAAAAAACAATTTGTTCAGCCAGACTGGACAATAAAACCATTCAATAATAATAATTTAGATACTAAGGTAATCTCAAATTCGATGTTCGTCTTCTATGATGTTATAATAAGTTTTCCCTCTTAACATTATTAGCTCTATGTTTACATATTGCCCAATTTATTACCCAAAACAAATTCAATATTGTCACTATATATTTCAGTTTTCAACCGTTTATTTGTGAACCAATATTAGATCACCAATTTATTTTCTGATTACCAACTATCGATAGCCAATATCCTCTTTTAAATGAGTATATAACACGTCGAAACAGTGGTTTCACATTATTTGTACCCAACATTTGCCATTCATACCAACGGTACGTGTTCTGCATACTAACTGGATGTACAGTCTGCGGTTAACCATATTGTTTATAAAAATACCAACTTCCAATGACATGATGAATTAGAAATTTTGTGAGGGAATGTTGTTATTCTGTTTAAAATATTAAGCTTTGTTGTAGTGGTACATTCTAGAAGTATTTGATATAATATTTAAACGAAAGGCGAATCATTCGAAGTTTGAAAAACTTTATTTTATTTTATTACTTTATGGCTAAAGCTGACAAACACAAACATATACTCGTATTATAAGCGCGGTTGAGTCTATGTTCTGAGTATTTTGTTTTTGATTTATCCAGTTTTTATTTTTGTTGTTACTGTAATGTTTTATTTAAGCCATAATAATGTCTTACATATATCCTTCCTTATGAATTAAGTTGTCATATTATGCAGAAATAATTTTGCAAATGCTTTTAGTAGTTTCAGAGATAAGCTCGTTCAAACAAACTCTTCATTTTTATTATATGAGTAACTATACATTGTAATTAAAAAAATCATACTTAAAAATTAAATAAGCAATATCTTTTTTAAATACGTTGTTGAAAATTCTAAGCACGAACGAATTTGGAAAGACGTAAGGTTGTTTGTGTGAATTGGATTTCTACAATGTTTACTTACAAAGTGTAAGAGTAAGGACTGAGAAGTCATGCGTTAATGGAGACTTGACACATGTAAGATAAAAGAGGTCAAGTAGATTTGTTAAAGACGATGTATAACATTGACCCACTATCTCCTTTGAATCTTAATTATCCTTTCGCAGTTGAGGAAATTCTGTGTAAGGTGGTGGACGGCTAACTGCAAAATGGTATATATTTTTTTGAACACGGTGGACTGATTAAATGTTGAAAGTTGCGTACAGAAGATGGATGAGTATTGAAAATAGCTTAGAACTGAAAGGTGTGGAAATCTTGGCCTATGTCTGGATATGGATAGATAGATCAAGGATGACAGAAATCAATTTTGACTGCACGTGCACTCCGCCGATTATTACACAAGTGTTGAAGGTTTGATCCAGACACAGGACAATACTTTGTGTGATCCATAAATGTTTTTTCCGGGTATACTTTCTGTCCTTGAATTGTATGTTTGTTAAGTCCGCCGCGACATAAGGCCTATTCCTTAGTATAGGAGTTAACTTTTGTAAAAACAAGAAAATAACTTGTTTGTTTTTTTTTGTTTTTTTAAAAGACAACTCCCACGCTAGAGAACGAGCTCTGTGTTGGGGGGGACTTTACAAACATACAATTAACGGACACAAGTTACACCCAGACTCAGAACAACTCTTTGTGGGTGACACAAAGTTCTGTCCCTGTGTGGGAATCGAACCCACAACCTTGTGCACAGCAGGCACATACTGTACCCTCTGGACCACCAAGGCAGTCAAATTGTTAGGCTGGAGACCTTCCTTAGTTAATACCGGCAGCGTACTTCTAATGTATCAGTTGAAATCTTACTCTGGATTCTGACGTTGCAGGTCAGACAGCGTCACAGAGCACGGCTTCATATGACATAATAACACAATGTACTTTATCAGTACGTGTGACTGAAACTACGCGGCTGACGACAGATTAGCAGGGACGCCAGTCTAAGCCACAAACGTTTGCGTTGCATAGTCTCTATGTGGATTGCGGCTATGATCATAATTTCAACAATTTTGATTGTAACTCCAAATGATATAACGCGGTATCTTATTCATAACAATAAACACACATTTTGCGGTTAAACACGTTTGGAAACTTGTGCCCGACTTTATTACAATTTTTATATAACAATTTGTCTAAAATTTGCGCTAGACATTCTTTATAATATTTTTGAACTATCGCGTTGTATGATATATTGACTGTCTTGGTGGTGCAGTGACCGCAGTATGCGCCTGCTGTTCACGAGGTTGTGGGTTTGATTCCCACACAGGACAAAACTTTGTGTGACCTACAAAGAGTTGTTCTGAGTCTGGGTGTAATTTGTGTCCATTAATTGTATGTTTGTAAAGTCCCCCGCGACACAGAGCTGGTTCTCTAGTGCGGGAGTGGTCTTTTAAAAAAAGAAAAGAAAGATATACTACATGTAATACCTACACCAGTGAGGTGGCCGGTGCATCAAGCAATCTAATGGTGTGGTGTTAATATTCGAAGTAAATAAGAATAAACTTATTTATTATTAAAATATTTCAATAATAATAACTCAGACTAGCGGAACGTCCCGACTTCGTCCGTGTTTAACAATTTTTTTAACCCATTAGGTGTGAAATTTTCAAAAGACAAGAAGTTTTGTGTATGTATACTACCTCATGTATCTATAAATAACTATAATAAAGAATGATAAGTAAGAGCCAGCTGATGTTTATGAGATTGCTATAAAGTTCAAGCGTTTTTTGCAATGAACTTTTTATTAATTGCAAGTTTTATCTCAGAATCATTAAGTGAACAGCATCTTGCCAGAGCAAGTTGAGAAATTTTGTTTTTATTTAAGAAGCTTCAAGCTTATTTTGTGTATCAATAATAATAATACGGATACGGGTCTATCAAAAGAGCTGAGTCCAATGCGGGTTGGTGCATCAGATATGTCTTAAAAAAATCTTGTAAGGTATGTGTATCTTTTTAATGTTTTCCTTCACTTTGAATAAATTCCACAAAGTTTACTGCCAGCTGGGATCGAACTCATATCTCATGAGGACAAGTCGGACCCGTTATTAATATATACATAACAAAAACCAGAAAAAAGTAGTTCAAACATAATGTTTTAATATATAACACTGATTTTTTTTATAACAAAAATGTTCTCATTCTACGCAGACCGACTTAGTTTCGTAAGTGACACTTTTACTTTTTTAAATGGCTGCATAGTTATGTATGTGTAGGTCAAACGTAGTGATATATTGAGTATACGTTACATGAAGTATTATTACTAACAACTGTACGTTTGCTACGTAATAATTATAGTTTACACGCAAGTCTATTTATGTTATGGCTTTATAAAACGCAACTTAAAAATTGATTGTGGCAGATCATAAATTTGCTTATATTTCATAAATGTTCTGTGCTCATAATATACAGATTAATTACATCTTCAACTGCATCAGTTTGCTACCATAATTGTTATTTACAAAAGATTGAAGCTATCGAATAGATCGATAAAAAAGAATTTCTTGCTAGTTGGCCTCATGGCTGTACACGTAACAGCGAATTACCTGTAAGTAAATTGGTTGACATCATCTTTTTGGCTCATCTGTTACATTTATAATATTTGATGACCCTCATAATTGTAACTTTGAATTAAAAATAAATAACAAATTTAGATTTGACTTAAGTAGGTATGTCATTTTATGTCAGCGAAAGTTTATCACCGAATCATCTATGTACGTCTTTATAAGAACTCACTTGACCACAATATTAGACAGATTAAATTTAAATCGGTGACGTAACACGTGTAACGAATGCTTAGTTTGTTTTTATTGAATGTCAACGGATGGGAGAAAGTGTTTCTTGATGTCCATTTGGAGACAGACGTAACTACATTTGCTTACAACCTTCTTACAACTTAGTCACACTAGTAATTACGTGTAACTAGTCCCTCACTTTCTAGCATAGCCTTTATAAATATTCATATTTTTTCATTGAAAATAACATGTGTTATGCAAATGTTTTTTTGTTCTAAAGTTACGCGTCCTGTCAAATAATGTTTACGAGTCATTATGTGACTTAAAATGCGTGACTGTAATGACAATGCTAGTTTTAAGTGTGAAAAGTAAGAATGTAAGAAAAGTATACAGCTTTAGCTAAATTGTAGTATAGTTTATTTTTACATTAAGGCTTGTTTTCATGAGGTTATAATTATGTCTGTTATGTATATTGAATGCAGTGAAAAGGGGTCACAACTTATAATACTAAGTGTATTATATTATGTAAAGAGAAAAAATATAGCGTAAATTATGTAGAGTGCATAAGTCCAAAAAATATAAAACCAAATACGGAAAATAAATATTGTTTGTATAATGAAAATAATAATAATCTTAATGACAGAATTAAACGAGCGTAACTAGTGCTATTTATTTCTTATATAAAAAATGCATTTTCGGCGAAATTAGGCAAGTAGTATTTATTTACCAACATAAACAAATGAGCTTGACGTATAAAATCGTCAACAATGCGGGCAGTAGATAAGTATCGAATCAATGTCAGTTAAAACTTACCTTTTATACGTCACCCAGTATAAAAATTCTACAAATAATTAAACTAAATTTTATTCCTTAAGGTGTCGTATAAAAAATACTGGATTGTTGAAGGTGATTTGAATAGGACAGAAATCATTGGAAGAATCTAGCCTCGACATGTGTGTCCACCGTATACGGACGAATAGAATTTATCGAGTTTGTTCTTAATATATCACACGCTATAAAGCCTGCCTCAAACATGCGCCCAGATACGTACCAGATTATATTAGATGATAGAGAACTTGAACAGTTTGTCAGTCTTAAAAATATTTTGAAAGATCATAAATATGCAATGTAATCTTTTAATACATGGTGATTACGATTATGACGATTTTGACATTTATTTATATCCTTGCTCTAAGTTGTGTATGGTTTTCTAATTTGTGAATATCTATGGTCGAATTAAAGACACATTTTGAAGATATTTTCTGCACTAGATAAAAAGATTTTACAAACATACCTACTATATTAAATTTGCTTTCTTTGCTTGTCGAATTTGAAGTAAACTACATGTTAAATTTGATAAATGCGAATAAAAAAAGGATAGTATTTTTTAGAACAAAAAAAGTTGAAATTCAGAAAATACAACACATAAAGATAGTTATACCCGCGAACGTTTTGTCACGTAGGTATCGTGATTTTTCGAATTTGGTTGAATGTCTAGCGCAGGCTTTATTTGCACCGATTTCAAGGTATGCTTCAAGTTAGTCACACTCCACTTATCAACGACGCTGTATTGTCGGCGTATTGCACATGAATCCGAATAATTGGAAGTTTTTCATCATTGCCAATCATTTATGTAATATTTGTTTCCCGTATTACAATATTTCTTATATTGTTAGGCAAGTGTTAAATATCAATCATTATGAATTGGTAATTAAAACTATTATATTTACGGATATTAGTATTTATTTGCTATTGCATTTTTATGTAAGATTTGTAATCTTATACATTTTATTTTTATTTACTATGATGTAAATGATGAATTACAATACAACTTGGAAAAAACATTAACTACTCAATCATCTTTTTTTTTTAATAGACGTAAGTCAGTTCTTATACATCACATAACATCATGCCTTTACCTGATCTAAAATCACGTTCCACCCATGTCAGGCTCCATATAAAAGGGGGTAGCCACTTTATTATTTATTTCTTTCTTCATTCTGCCTATATTTATCATTCCGGGCATAATTCAAATCTTTGAGTTGATTCTAAGCATATTTTTCGTCGAAGTTAAAGATCGTGCACAGCAATCGTACTCACTGCTACTGGGTCACAGAAGCAGTTTCTCAAAAACATACTAGCGATGTGAGTAGTAAGTACTTACAATACATTTTAAAGAATACGTACGACTTCTAATTTTTAACGCCATAGATAAATGTGGAATATGTTTGTAGGTACTTATAATGGGCGTACCCATTTTACATAATGTTACTCTAAAATATTATAGCACTTTGTTGTAACAAAAGCGCTTTGGTGGCGACACAAAAGCGTACATAAGCATCTGCTTGAAGCACCAACTTCGACGAAAAAGTTCCAACAGCGACCATAAAAGCTCAACTATTATAATGATGTGACGCAAAGAGGCTTTTAAAGTATGAAAAGACTGTGTATTTAGTATTTATGTTTGGTTTCTACGACAACACGGGCAGCCATTTTTAACTTTGTTCAAATATGTATCACTTCTGGGTACGTTATCCTCATATTAATTCTGCACTTTGAATAAGGAAATTACGTAATTGCATGACAAAAGCCTCGGAAAATGCGGGTTGTTAGGATATTAAAATGCTCATATTATAAATCTGCATTGTTAATGAAGAAAGAATGGAATTGTTTGACACAATAAGTGTTGGAAATAAGCTTCTAAACTTTACGTCCTTACATGCATTTTCCTGTAGCCGCAGTTGCATCGTTCTTCCTTAGCAGGACAAAATTGGTGTGCGGTAACGTTTGCCTTAAAACAGTAAGCTCTTTGTAGGTAAATTGATTTATCAGCTAACGATCTTTACTCGGAAAAAGGCCTATAAATAGTACAATGGATCTTAGTGCATGCTAAATTATAAATCTGGAATTGAAAATTCCGACTAAATAGATTCATCCGACGGAGACATACGCAAAATTATAAATTTATATGCGGTTTTTATCATTTACGATTCCATGTAACGTATCGAGAAAGATTCCCTATAAGGCTCGATTCTCTAAAAGCCATGATAAAATATTTACGATTCAATTTTAAATGCACACAGTCGTATTGAAAATATACTTGCTTCCCGTCCAAACAATTATAATAAAATATAACGAAAACATGATAATATTATACGTAAATAAAATTAAAATTTTAACTTGAATTTATGTGATTGTATTACAAAAACCGCAATGTAAATAATGAATTTTAATCTTTTTATTTATTATGTACTTTTTATTGTATTTTGAAGAGTCGGTAGCCGAGTGGAAAAGTAAATAATGTATTTGTAATACATGAGGTGTGAGTTCGATCCCAACCGGTAGTACCAATATGAATTTCACTTGTGGATCGCCAATGTGGAATTGAAGCGAACTAATCAAACTTACCATCTGCTAATGGCGAAGTAATATATAGAAATTGTCTGATCCACTAACACGTATTGAGCCAGCGTGTTAAACACTAAACACGAACACAGAAGGTCCCCCGCGACACAAGACATGTCCCTAGTGCGAGAGTTGTCATTATTGAAAAAAAAAATGGTTAGTAACCCGAGTAATATTATAAATGCGAAAATTACTCTGCACATTGTCACGACTACACTAAAATTTGACAAGGAAATCCACGCAGGTGGAGGAAATATATAATATGGAAAATAAAGGTACTTACGAGCACTTTAAAAAGTTTAAATCATTGTCAACTTAATGTATAATGTATTATTAAGTACGTTTACACGGGATGTGCAAACATAATAAATCATTTTCGTTCTGTGTACCTGTGTATAGAGAAAAAATAACGGCTCCCCATTCACCCCTGTTGACTTGTGCGTGATGTGGAAGCCAGTGCTGCGGATTTTGGGGAAACAACATTAATTTATGAATCGAGAACAAAATATGATGAATGTACAATTTTCTGAGCTCTCTGATACTTTTGTTTCTTTATGGATATTCAAGACTTATAGTTTATTTCACATAGCATGGGTACTGTGACGTTTAATATTTTACGATGACGATGAAAGAAAATGATTGAATCAATCTCTAACCAATAGGCTTATTGATTGATCAAGAGCCTAGAGTATTCAATCGATAGGTTTTAATTTAATCGTATTTCATTTTCATTGATATTTATCAAAGTGTCAAAGTCACAGTACCCATGCTATGTAAAATAGACTATAGTTTTAGTTCTCTTTGTTGAGTGTTTCTTTAATTAATTATGTTTGTTGAAGCCAATATATATAAGAATAAAATTTCCTGAAGCACTCTGAAAATATGGTCGGTACCAGGAGCTTTATGTTTTGTTTTACACAAAACTTGATGTGTCCAAGATACAAAATAGCTAATCATAATTTGTCTGTACCTAAACAAATGAAATTTTAGGTATTTTTGATGATTGTTTTGTTAAGTATATCACGGAAATAATGAAATTTCTTTCCATATATATATATATATATATAAAAGAAGAAGCTAGAAAGACCTGGTGAAAATCAAAACGATCTAAACCTAAAAAAATCTTTACGGAAACGAAGAACATAAGCGATAAATAATTTTACGTGTGTTAGACGCGTTAGTATAAACTAAGTAACTAAGTAAATTGTTATTACTAAATACTCTCTTTATTAATATCAAATGTATTTATGAGCCGTATAAATAATATTTTTAATAAGAAACAATAGTTGAAATGAACAAACACCCAGACATTAACCACCTGTGGTGGCTGTCTTAATACAACTAAGAAATGTTGAAGATTTTATTTATTTCATTAAACATAACAATAATACATGTACCTATTATGAAAAAAGAGTTAATTTTTATATGCAATTATCATAAAAGATTAAATTACGTACGGGCTTACGGAAAATGATGCACAAGACTGAAATAAATGGTGCCGTATCATTGGGAAAGCCGTCAAAGAAATAAGAAATAAAATTACGTACCTTATAATGGCTTTATAAAGTGACGTCACAATATATATATGTAGTTACGAACTTACAACCTCATTGTCGGTTGCTCTAAGTGATAAGGACGCAATGTGTACTAATATTATCATCGCGAGAGTTTGGATGGATGTATGAATGATCATTACTAACTAACGCCAAAACAGCTCTGGACGAATATTTTAGCATTTTTGCTATGCATTTAGCTTTGGCTGACGTCATTTCAAGACGTAAACAGGCGGTGCAGTGGACAAATTCGAACTCAGGAGTAGGAGTACGGACTCCGATTTCCGCGCGATATACTCGTCATCATCTTAGAATGAATTTAATAGACATTTCTTTTGCACTTTGCACTGACCCCCATTGGCTCAGCGTCTAAAACCTCTTAGTTGTGACTAATACGTACATAATTATAAAGGGTTACTATTAAATAATTTAATGTTCATTTGTTAAATGTAGGTAAGTAAATAAATGATAATTTAATAAAGATTACTTTCAGTTAATATTTTCAAAGACAAGTGTTGTTTTTCATACCACATACCTACGCTACCGTTGAAAACAAATTGAGCCACTAAAAACTTTTTAGACATCGTAGTTCTTTTCCGTGCGGGCGCCATAAAAATGATAAACGAAAGAAGTTGGACCACCGTCACATTTCACTTTATGATGTATAGCAAGCATTGTACCCGATAACATGCCATTATAAATTATATGCAAACGCATTATAGTATATTATATCGGTATGAAATATGCAACATAAATAAAATTGATTATATTATGAACGTTGCGACGGTTTCTGTGAATATTTATGTTTTAGCTAACACTACCTTTGGAAAAAATGGCGCGATGCATGTGTGTTTGTTAATAACTATTAACTGGTACAAAAAATATCTAAGGTAAAAGAGGTAGGGTACCATATAAACGAGCAAGCCCGACCGGGGAAGGACCTTTACGTTACAGAAGACCACAGCTAAAAATTACAATTATTTAGTTTTGGTTTCTAGTGCTCATTTTATCATCATCAGCATCCATTGCTAAACATGCTAGCAGTGCTTATTTATGGAAATTATTTTTTAAAAATAACATGTCCTTTATCTAATGGTTACTTTAAACTGTAGTATTTAAAGATGTAAGGTAAAAGGAAAATAGAACCTGCTTATTTCAAAAGAGCAACGCACACGTTCTGCAAAAAGTCGGTCAGAAATAACAAACAAATTACCTATGTGTTGAATCAGTCCGATTATCGGTCCTATAATCGGTCACCGATAATCATGGTCGTGAACGGATAGTCTAAGTTATAGTAAAGGCTTGCCATCAATCTGGTACGCTTCTTTGCCACCATAGCAACATAAAAAACAATATTTACAAAACTACAGTACTTACTGTACGCTACCCGTTTTACTTTAAATAGTTGAGACTAGCGCCAACATAAATTCAACAATAATTATGAAACGCTTTTCGTTGCAAAGCTTGCGGCATACGCGTGTTAACTTTTATATTACAAGTATTAACAAAACACACCATAATTAAATATTCTAAATGCTTTTGATAATAACATTACCCTTTTTTAATAACACAACACAAAGCTACAATGTTTTTTTATCGTTTCATTTTATTTTTAAGTTATAAAAGTACGGGACAATTTGATTTTAAAATAAGGTTGGTTGTGTGGGAAAGGGTTGGAAAAGTAAAAAGAATTGTTAACTACTTAGGTGGTAAACAAGCATACGGTACGCCTGATGGTAAATTAAAAAAATATAACACCAGGGCTTTATGAATCGATATCATTGAATGGGCACTGAGCACTTACACACAGTAAAAAAGTAACCAAAGGTTAGTATTTAGAGAATTAGGGCACTAATCTCCTGGTTAGTGCCCTAACTCTCTAAAAACTTGCCTAGACCACTCATTGCCTTCAGATTGTATTTTTTTTAAGATTTTAATATTAAGGTGACTTTTATATAATTGTGCAAAAGCCCCAAATAAACAGAAACATTATATAATAATCACAAATAGTAGAATACGAGAATAATACAAAAGCATTCCTTTCTTAAAGAATATTTTTCACACAAACTATAACAAAAACGAAAGCCACATTTCCCAAACGTCTCCGTCAAAAGTTGCAACAGAAATAGATATAAAAAAGCCTTCAGAATCCCATGACAAATAATTCAAGGCAATAATTGAAAATAAACGCGTACAGTTGGCCACATAGGTACTGAGTCAATGTGGAGACGTGGTCACTGGCAATATCTCGTTTCTTAATTTCCCTGGGGAGGCCGCCTTGCGTTCGCGGACAAATCGAAGTGCTCCTTACGTACATGTCATAGCACTTTCTCGGATCGGATTACCTTTATAAACAATGCTGTGATGTCTTAGGGTGGTTATTATAGGGCTAGTGAAGTAACAAGCTAGTAAATTACGACATATATTCCTTATCGAGTGATTTTATTTGTTACCAAAATAAATTAAGTCAATTTATTTTGAGAGCAAAATAATAGTATGTTAATAATCTGATAGTATGTTACGCCGTAGTATTTTGATGTGATATAGTAATAGCACAGTGTTTTTATTGTATGTAGGTATTAAGAAATAACATAATTATAATTATATATACCTAGACGTAACCCTTGCGAATACTTTGCATCAATAGTCAACAGATGGCACTGTTAATTTTTTTCAGTTTTTTTGCAAAACCTAGAAAATAGCAAACAAGTCTCTAAAAACGCACCCCTATATAAGCATTGGAGACTTGTTTTGACATAAAAAAAATAAAATTATAATAAAGTTATTATTATTTTGTTATAAAAGTTAATTATATAGATTGAAATCCGTATCAATATTCGACAGTATTGACGTGACGAGAATATTATATCGACGAACGAATTAATTCCAATTATCTCGTTCTGTCTTAAGTGATTATTAGACGTTATTACAGTATATTGTGACTAAAGTGTATTAAGTACCCAATTATGTGCTGACAACTTATTATTATTGCTGTTTAGTAATGAGACCGTTTATTACTTAGTAGTCTTTTGTCCTGAAGTAGTTTTGAAGGTGAAATATTTTTGTTAGACTGTACTTGATGTTGCAATTTTAATTTTAAAAGTAATTGCTGCTCACGGCTCTCCTTGCGTGGATGTCGGTTGTCACGATAGAAAGTACCTTATGTCCTTTTTCAGAATACCATCTATATCAATGGCAAATTTTATTAAATATGTTCATTCGTTTAGCCGCGAAAAGGCAACAGACAGAGTTACTTTCGCATTCATATTATTAGTAAGAATAAAAAGCTACTTGAATGAGACTGTTCTTGAATGAGAATTATCTTCATAGCTACCAAATGTTCTTTCGTCTGAATTCACATTGTTTTCCAGTTCTTCAGCATAGCTTGTTGCTGAATACAAAAAATCGACAAAAGCTCAAGAACGTATAGTTCTTGTCTTTAATATTAAAATTTTACTTGATGAGAATTTTTCCGACCATTTTCCTTAACATTTACAAAGCTACTGAGTTATAAAGAAATAAAAATTGTATTAAATAAATTATAATAGCAACCTATATAGCGGCAATATGGGTCTTCTTTTCTGTATTAAGTCTCTATCAAGAGTTGAGATGGTTAAAGAATTAATCCACATACGGTGGTCTAACGTAGGTTGGTTGATCTGATTCTTGCTGAGACAGTTGGGTTTTCTCACAACATTTTCTTCTCCGTTAGCATAATATAATTATGTACATCCTTACTAATATTATAAATGTGAAAGTTTGTGAGAATGGATGGATGGATGGATGTTTGTTACTCTTTCACGTAAAAACTACTAAACGGATCTGGATGAAATTTGGCACAGAGATAGATTATGGTCTGGAATAACACATAGGCTACTTTACACAGCGATAACCGACATCCACGCGGGTGGAGCCGCGGTCAACAGCTAGTGGTAAATAATTTGATAAAACATCGGTGGTAGTTATATTTGTATTTTTAGTAAGTTCTTTTTATACAGACCTATTAAATGTTGACTAGTACTGTAAGGTACAAAATAATACGATTGATTCCGTTAAAAAACGTAATTGCCGTAATTTGTTGGCCACGCAATTGCGTCCGTCAATCATGTGTAAGTAGACGCTAGTAACTATTTTAGTAATCTAGTTACGATCTAATAACTTCACACGTCACGGTTAAGATTTTTTTTACTGCATAATAATAATAACATTTTTCGGGACAACTCACACATCGCAATTTGATCCCAAACTAGGCAGAGCCTGTACTATGGCAACCAGACAACTGATATCCTACTAATATTATAAACGCAAGAGTTTGTAATTATGGATGGATGGATGTTTGTTACTCTTTCTCGTAAAAACTAATGAACGGATCTAGATGAAATTTGGCTCAGAGATAGATTATGGTCTGGAATAACACATATACTTTTTACAGCGATAACCGACATTCAAGTGGCCGGAGCCGCGGGCAACAGCTTGTAACTTTATATTTCTAAATATTATACATATGTACATATTATAGATAAATAATACCCAGACACAGAACAAACGATCGTGCTCATCACACATATATTTGTCCTGGGTGGTGGATTTGTGGTGGTGGTAAATAATCAGAGTATCAACCGTGGGTCGTTGCCAGGAACCGATTAAAAATCTTCTTGACTTTTCAGCCGGCCAAGCACGGACAGCGTCTAGGTGATGTTGGTTTTACTATTGTCACAGAATACTTAATCTATTGTCTTGTTTTCCAGTAGCCAGACAGCAGTAATTCTAATAAATACAGGTATAGTTTTTTCATTATTAAATTTTATTATAATAATATATATAGGTAATAGAATTACTGTTATCTTTTTAATAGTTACCAATGGTAGTAATTACATTTTACTACTCATGGTAGAGCCACGTTTTTTTATACTTATTAGGTGGTAAATAAGTATATGGCCCGCGTGATGATAAGCAGTTACCGTAGCCTACGGACGCCTGCAATATTAGAGGTATCACTTGCGTGTTGCCAACCCATTTTTTTACACTATATAGTATATAAATATCGCGCTTTGCTCATTTAGGGATGCGTTTTGAAACAAACGTTTTCCTATCCTATCCTAGGTAAGGATAGGAAAACGTTTCTTTGATATTTGCAAAATGGTTAGGAATAGCTGGATGCAAGAAGGTAAGGATAGTGCTTAGTGGCGTGTACTTGTACAGGTCTATATCCAACAGTGGAACGCAATATGCTAATAATTATGTCCCGTCCACTCACACAAGTTAATAATGAGCTCTTTAAAGAATAATTTATCAGCTATTATTTCCCAAAACGAAATCATTTACGGAATTAAAATTTATTACAATTGCTTTATTAAACGAAAAATACAGTTCAAAACGGCAGTTACCGCATACATTAACAGAATAAATTCATTAAACTCAATTGGAGAAATGAGGCCAATAATGGGGGTGGGACGCTTATTAAAAAAAAATCACATCGAAAAGCCTGAACACGTGTCGTGCTTAGCTGAAATCCGTTATCGGAACGACTCCCAAAGGATTTAATTTCCTGTCGGCGAAATGAAAATCGATTAGTTTGATTTCCGGCGGCCGCCGACGCCGGAGGGTCGATAGTTCCGATGTAGCTCGTGCCAAATTAAATACGACACGCTAGTTCTTACCGGAACACCTACGTTTAGCTTTATTAATTACGCGAAGTGCCCGTTGTTGACCTAGTGTGTTTTTAAACGGGTTGGAAGATGCGCGTACGCAAAGTTTATTATTACCTACTTGAGTACTATGGACATGTGTGACAGCCACACATCTCGGGACAGGGAGAAGCCTTCGAGCCTAGTCGAAAGATCCTACCTTTTCGTTGGAAGTGTGTTTATTGGTAGGTAACAAACTTAATGTTACCTACCAATAATTTTTAATTTAGAATATCTTAATGACTCACGTGTTTGGAAACTGTTAGTGTAGTGAGTAGATGCATTAAAAAACTATACCTCCAGTTATGCTCAATGGTACACCGCTCACTAGAGTATTTCAATTTAAGTACCTTGGACATGTTTTGACCTCTGACATGAAAGACAATGATGACATTGAGAGAGAGCGGAGGGCACTGTCGGTTAGGGCGAATATGATAGCTCGCAGATTTGCACGTTGCTCTCCAGGTGTTAAAAAAACCTTATTTCGTGCATACTGTATACTTCTTTTTACACGTGCAGTCTGTGGGCAGATTATTCGCAAAAATCGTACAGTGTCCTTCGCGTTCAATATAATAACGCGTTCAGGATGCTGATGGGGTTGCCTCGTTTCTGTAGCGCATCAGGGATGTTTGCAGAAGCTCGCGTCGACTGTTTTTATACAACAATGAGGAAACGATGCGCCTCCCTGGTGCGCCGGGTACGGGCCAGCCTCAACATTATCCTGTGCTGTATAGCAAGTAGACTTGACTGTTTGTATGTGAGTCGCTGCTGCAAGTTATCCACCTAGGTGCTTAGCAAGTGGCAGTGATTCACATACAAATAATCATTTGTTGTTAGGTTAAGTGTTTAGAATGGGAAAACTAACATAGAAGTAAGAAATATTGTTACTAACACACTGAGTCATGTTACTTGTAATATAAATAAATAAAATTAAATAAATATACATATATGTGGTATATTGTACGTATACTGATGTTATTCTTAAAACTACTTTTTTAGTTAGGTACTTATAAATATAATAATATGATTTAATTTTAAAGAATATTAAAGTACATTTAACACAATATACATAAAACTAAATCATAACATTACTACGTCTTCTATTCAACACAATTTTATAATTTAATGTTAAGTACTTACCAAATACGCCACGTGTTTTCACTTTTCGGATCTTTTAAATACCTGAAACAAGAAGTAATAATTTGTAAATGCAATCATATAAACTTCCTTGATTGTGTACGATTACAAGTCGTAGGGAAGACAACGCACTACTCCTCGAATCAACATATTTTGTGGATGTACTCTTATTTTAAAATACTTCGCCCGCACTAGGGACTAAGTCCTGTGTCGCGGGGGACTTTAATTATACCCAGACTAGAAACGAACATTTGTGGATCACACAAAGTATTGTACCGCGTAGGTATCGAACCCGCGACCGCCGGTATAGCAGGTTAAGTCACTAATCACTAGACCAAAAGGCCAGTTAAACTTGTCTGCACGGTTAGTCTAGTTACCACATTTACTACTGCGCGGCGTGTTGTGGGTTCGATTCCAACATGGGACAAAAATTTGTGTGATCCACAAAAGGTTGTTCCGAGTCTAAGTGTACTTTGTGTACGTTAATTGTATGTTTTTATAGTCCCTTGTGACACAGGCCTTGCTAGTGCGGGAGTTGTCTTAAAAATAAAAAAAATATTTGAACAACCAGGCTACAATTACTTCTCGCATTCTAAACTGAGATAATAGTTTAACTAAACGTTATCGCTTAATTTAAACGGCTCTATATTAACATTGTCACCTTACAGAAATTATCTTTGCATGTAATTATATACCACGTTTAAAGGGAAAGTTAAGATTTAACTGACGGGGCCTGAGGGCTTTTGTGACTTATAAGATAAGCTAATATGTACGTCTGCATAACTATTGTATAACTAATACGAAGATAATGTTATTTATTTGAACAAGCAGTCATTTGTGTTGAGAATATTATTGTGACGGCTATGTATAGAACGGGCCCTAGAACGGGCTCTGAATTATGTTTTTTATTTGTAAATTATACGAAATTACGAGTATGTTTTTAAAAATAACTTATTAAGTCGACTGGCCTGTTGTTGGTCTAGTGGTCAGAGGTTTGATTCCCACCCAGGACATATATTTTTGTGATAAGCATAAATGTTTGTTCTGTGTCTGGGCGTTATTTATCTATAATATGTATGCATTTAGAAATATATAGGTATGTTTATCAGTTGTCTGGTTGGCATAGTACAGGCTCTGCCTAGTTTGGGATCAGAGAGCAATGTGTGAGTCGTCCCAAATTATTATTATAAGTATTATTGATTTTAGATCTACACTGCACTTCTGCCTATTTGCTGCATCGAATAAAATCGTAAACGAATGTCTAAATTTAAGCCCAACAGGGGGACTTATATAGGTTGCTATTATTATTTATAACTATTAATATTTACACGTTTTGGCCATTGGAT
The DNA here is from genome assembly GCA_947095525.1 of Trisateles emortualis. Classification (NCBI taxonomy): domain Eukaryota; kingdom Metazoa; phylum Arthropoda; class Insecta; order Lepidoptera; family Erebidae; genus Trisateles; species Trisateles emortualis. The sequence continues at coordinate 5,454,503 of OX352736.1, read as the reverse complement.
ACATCATGCTTGCCTTGTATCAAATAAAAGCGTTACTTTACCGTTTAAGTTACCTTAGGTAGAGACAGCAAAAAAATGTGCGAATACAATACAATTTATATTGAAGCTCTCTCGACAGAGGAAAGGAGCCCCATGCTCAGCAGTGGAACATATATGAGTAACTATTATTATTAATTGTGTTTAAAAATATAACAAAAGGCGGCCATCAAAATATATGCTCTATTTCTTAAATAATATGTCTTCAATCCTAGCTCACGCGCAATCGCCCCACGAGTTCGCGCGACAGCAGCAGCGGCGAGCGGCGGTGGCAACGAATGTACTAAAACCGTGCGACGCCGTGCAAGGCGGCTCGTGGCATCATTGAACGTTTTAGTACATTATTTTGTTCTCACCGCTCGCCGCTGTCGCCGCCGCTCGCCGCCGCCGCTGCAGCGGCATTTTCGTGGTCGGGCTGTTAGTACCGCCTGGCATCGGTACTACTTCGACTAAACTGTGTGTAATATATATGATTGTAGTTACGTGAACAATTTTGTCTTTTTAATTGCAGTATAGGTCAAAAATAAATGCATAATTGTTACGGATATGTCAATAGCTATGATGATAGGTGTTGTTTGTAGTTAGATCATCGGTGGGTACACAAAGTGCATGTTAAATAATTATGCAATGGTCTGACAATATACGCTTGAGGCTTTATTTGCACTATGCAGGTATTGCAAGGTAAGTCTAAGGCTATAAACTGTGTAACGTGTATCTATAGCTCTACTAGGTTTGATTATTCTTCTACAAAATGTATTAAAAAAACATTACAAGGGTTCAAAGCTTTAAACAAAAATCTCTTTTATTTCGATCTAAAAGTAATGTTGCCATAAAAAACGAAGAAGCACTTGAATTTGTTATTTAGTTTTTATTGTACACCGAGGCAACTTTCAGAAACTTTATTGAAAGATTGAAAAGCTGAATTTGAAAAACATTTGAATAAATTGCCGATGATTCTGTATTGAAATGTTCTTTGAGCATTTTTACTAGCAATTTACTTTGACTGTTATTTCAAAGTAACAATAAAATATCACGTTCAGTTATTGTGTCAAATAGAAAATCATACCTTCTTATATTATAAGGAGGTAATAGTACTAGTCAACGGTTAAGTTTGTGAGTTTAGATGTTAGGTGTAGGGAATCTCTACGACTACTGAACCCCTTTTTAAAAAGTAGCCTATAACTGTGTACCTACCACAATTTGTTATACTAAGCATTTCTCGATAGAAAACTTAATGCAAGAATTGAGTTTGACATCAAACTTGATACATCCAATCAATGCGGCATCGGCATCGAGCCAGTCACAGATCAAATATCATATATTATTGACATTTAAACAGCGTATTAAGTAGACAAAAGAACTTGGTTCGATTACACGTTTATCTTTAATTAAATCATAATACCTATAAGTCTAGGCTTTATAAGTTAAAGTTGAAGGTTTTGAATCTATTTGATACATTGCAAAACTTCAAATGATATTACTTTTTTTAAAACAAAATGTAATGGCTAGACCAAATATTTAAGATACCTACATTTAATAGAATGAACTAGTAAATTGTTGTTTGCTTCTGATTCGATCACTAAGGGAAACTCCAAACATAGTTCTCACCATTGCTCTTTGGGTGACTTCGTATGAGGAATGGTAGCTTAGGACTGAATGCTGTCGAGATTATTGTGGGAGACCTATGTCCAGGTGTACACCTCTTTAGACTAAAGCACATTTTTGTTCAGTTTATACATATTATTATATGTGATTTGCTATACTATAGAATTGTCCAAGCTTGATCATAAGTTTTGGTTGAAATACTTTGGTTTACTAATTACTTTTGCAGCGTTCCGTTCCAAATAAGACTTTATACTTAAATCTTGCATACCCAAACTAAAGAAGCGGGATGTGTGAGCTTACTCATACATATTGTTCTTTTCCAAATCTAACACTTTAAATATTTAAGAAAGTCCATTTCTACATTTGAAAATGTTAGTGAATACAAGAATAATTTTGTATAGTATTGCTTCTAACTATTAGGTAAATATGACAAGGACAACAAGATTATCTTACGACTAGTGTTTCAGTGGAAACAGGTGCTATTGTATTTTGAGGTTATGTAACTTAACCTCCAAAAACAATAGAATATAACTTATTATATTTAGTAGGTATTAGTTTGTTATAATGCTTATGTTTATGGTCCATCAGCAACACAAATAGAAACATTACTGATTTTACAATCAGCGGAATATTAAGCGTGTTTGCAGATGGATGAGACACTGCTGTTGCGCCACTGTACTGGCTGGATACACTTGCACATTGCACTGGCATTGTGATGTGAAATAGGTAATACTTTGCTGTGGTGTTTTTTGAGATTAGTTTTATTTTATTATTTATATATATTTTTTAAATATTATTTATATACATAAACAAAAAAAAACTATACATTTAAAACGAAAAAAAAATAGATCCGCACCAGTATCGGGAACAAAATCTAAGCTACCGGCGGTTAGGGCTCCAGAGGCAAATATGTGCCGTGTCGAGGAGCACTGTCTTCTTATTTATATTATTATTATTTGAATTGAAGCCAATCCCTTCAATAGGTGTCAAGCTCATCTTACCATCTCAATTTGATTATATCTAATTTATATTATGATTTTTGATATTAAAGTATTAGACTTATCTACTGGTTATTATATTAATTATGTATGCGTACTATCATGAGATGTTAGGGCGCGATTTTTGGGGCGTACAAGTATTTGGTATTGTTTACTACTTAATTTTTGTTATAATTTAATATGCACCTACTGCGTATTATCTCTTCATCACCCTTTTGGTTGACTGATAGAGAATGCCTCTGGTATTAAGTCAGCCATTATACTCGTATACGTTGTGTATATGAAATTTTAAATAAATAAATATGTAGAATGAAATCTTCCATAAACTAAACTCTTTGTGTGATGAGCACGATTTTTGTTGTATCTGTGCGTAAATGATGTATTTAAAAATATAAAGGTAATGGTTGTCAAACCTCAGCTCTTCCTAGTTTGGGTTCAGATGGCCGTGTGTGAGTTGTCCCAACTAAACTAAGAGACCTTAAAAAAATGTCGCCATTTTATTGGTGATAAATCAGATAACTAGCCCATAATGCAGGCTCAATTAGACAACCACTTTCTCTTTCATTCGAAATAAATCTTTTACTTAAAAAAGATAATCTATTGTTGTCTTTTATCTTTTATTCTAAAGATAAAACAATCTTTCCGTGTTCTCTTATCATTATTATGTATCAATACGTAATAGTTATATAAGTAAGATGCTCAGGAGTTATGTTCAGAGTCAGAGGTCGTGGAGAGAGTGGTGACTGACCCTGTCGTTGGTGACGTCATTCACCGGAAACCAGTTGAATTGAGGATACTATGGGCTGACTTCTCAAGCCGAGAAAGCTACAGGTTACTGTTTGTTCGAAGTTATTTTACAGTTATGTTACAAAGGTAGCTAAAAAACGTAATGCGGTCGTATAAGATACTTCCCCAGGTGGGCTGCTAGCTTGTATGATGCTGTACTTTTCTGGTTTTACATATTTGGTCATTATATACATATATATGTACATTGTTGTAAGCTAATCGAAGGATTATAGGAAGTGGTGGTAGCTGATAATTTGTCAAATGAAGTCTGAGTACGATTCTGACCATGATCCATCCATCTCAGCCAAAAGACGTCCATTGCTAGATATGGGTTTTCCATAATTTATTTATTCCGGTCAACAACATAACACTAATGTTATTTTATTTCATTTTGTGACATTTTTACTAACAAATCAATCGTGACACATACCGACTTAATGCGGGTTGGTGGATCAAACATGTCTGGAAAAGGCATGATACTATGTTATCATGACAAAACAAAACAATAACTGTTGTACCAATTGTTGTACAAATTAATAATATTGAACTAAAATTATATTACCATTTACTAACGACATGTCCCGGTTCCGCAGGCTCGCCATTTATTTAGTTTTCAGAGGCATGCCTTAATTATTTTCCAAAGAAAATATAGCCTATTTACTCGCTGATAATGAAGTTTTTATACGTGAAAGAATGTTTAAAATTAGTTCAGTAGTTTTTGAGTTTATTCATTACAAAAATAAACAAACATTTTATAAAGCCGAAGAGTTTGTTTATTTGGTTGAACGCGCTTATCTCAGAAAGTACTGGTTCGATTAGAAAAAATCTTTTTTTTTAATAGTGCATTTATCTAGGAAGGCTATATAACATCACGCTATGGCATGCTATCAATAGGAGCGGAGCAGTAGTGAGATATGTTGCAAAATCGGGGAAAATATTCCAAATTACTACGCGGGTGCCCCTAGTCTTTATAATAAAAGTACAGACATAATTTTAGTATCAGACCAACCGATCAGTTATTTTATATATGGGTATATTTTTTTATTTAAATGTTACTTTTATTATAAAAACTATTCTTGTAAAAATATTATGGTGTTAAATACTTATATTAGCATAGAAATAGATTAAGTAGTAGATATATATTTATTCTTTAAGATTTCTCGAAGGTTACTTTAATCAATAGGTGCATATCAGTAAAATATAATATTAAATGGCAACTATTTAGTCATTAAGAGATAAAATCTTAGTTTGCGAATAATAGAAAACGCACTACGAGCTAATGATAGGTTTACAATAAAGTGAGACAATTTGCTATTTAAAATCATTTAGGTTTTTGCTGTATTTCATTGGCACGTAATTGTATTAGGCAAACAGTATCTATAGAATATATATCTTCCCTTTACTTTATTTATTTTACTCCAACTAGGCAAATAAACATACGGCCCGCCTGATGGTAAGCAGTCACCGTAGCCTATATACTCTTGTAATATCTGGACATTACTCGGGTTGCCCGAGCTAAAATTTAATAACTCCAGGATTTAGTTATTCCTGGGGGTAGGAGAACGTTTTATTAAAAATGCATCTCTATTGAGCATAAGCTGTATAGGAACACAAGTACACCATTATGTGTATTTTTTATACTAACTGGGTGGCAATCAAGCATAAGCCTTAAGTTAAGCAGTTATCGTAGCCTTGCAAGTACGCTTGCAATATCAGAGGTACCACTTGCGGGTTGCCGACCCAATATTTTTTTACACAGGGGCAGTAAGATGGATACTACTCCAAATTACAGCCCTAGTGCAGAAAAACATTTTATTCGAAACGCATCCCTAAAAGAACGCTGACCCTCTAGACAAGTGACATAAACAGTAGTCGAATCGAAAATTCAAAAAAAAAGTATGCTATTTGACGTAAGTCTACGATATAATGTCTTAAACTTACGTCAAATCCCATACATACTTTTTTGACTTTTCGATTCGACTATCGCTTATGCCACTTGTCTAGAGGGGCTGGAGACCTGTAGACGCACAGGAACACAGCTACATTAGTATGTGTATTTATTTAGATGTGGTTTACTGTTCTGTGAATTTGTTTCCCCAGTCAGCTTGTTCGCTTATATAGTGCCTACTTACTTGTCTTATATGTGTTTAGTATACTATTATCTTAACTGCCTTAATTTATTTTTATCAATCAATCAATCAAACAAAACTATGCTTGTCAACGGTGGCTTTTTGATAAAGTGCCACAAAAAATCTGGTAGACATGCGTTATGATAGCTTGTGATTAATTTACATAATTCATTTATAATCAATTGGATAATTATTTGGTATAACCAATCCAGTTAGTAGTTATATAATTGCATTAGAAACTTAGTTTGATTTCTCACTGCTAATCAGTTTTCTTTAATTTGTTTGAGTTTAGGTATAATTGTCAGGCTGACAGTAGATTTTATAAGTCTACTAGTGGACCTGGCAGACGTCGTCCTGCCTGAAAAAGCTGAAATACCGACAGCAGCGTCACCTACCGGGTCCAATTGTTAATCTAAACCATCCAGAGCCCTACCCGAACACACACACAAAATTTCATTAAAATAGGTCCAGCCGTCTAGGAGGAGTTCAGTGACATACAAGAAATATATATATAAAGATTGTATGCTTGGGTTTGTTTTTCAAATACATTTAGCGCAGTTTTACATATTTTTAGAGATTAATGTTTGTAGAGCAGTTCTGCACATTTTTATCGTTAACGTATTATATTTCTGTAGGTATATTATTATATGCCGACTGAAGGATAAAAATAGGTGTTCTTGTTTTCCCATTTAGATTCTTAAGTAGACCGTGGTGGATCCTACAGCCCACCAAAGGCTCTCCTCTTTTATTTCTTCGACCTACTTCACAATAGGCAGTGACTTGGTTGTGCCCCTGGTACTGTTGATGGCTATGAGACTGTTACTACTTCCCACTCAACAGCAAATAGCCCACCAAATGGTGCGTATATTTTTCACAAAAAAAAATATCCGTTGGTTTGTAGCAAAAAAGTTTACGTTATATTCAATGTTTCAAAATTAGACAGACTCAGTTTCTTAGACAAAATAAAGTAAAACTCAAATGGATATAATACTTACGCAAAAGTGCCAACAGTGAACTTGTTAATTAAACTTGTTTTATTCAATGAAACTGAGGATGAGTTCCAAAAATTAATCACCGAGTGCCTATTTGAATAAGTCGAGAAAAAGAAACTTCTAAACGGGCGGACTTTGTGGAGAAATTAAATTTCATTCTATTCGCAAAGTAAAGCGACCTTATTAGCATAATACAAGGCGAGATGAAAACGAAAAGATTCACCTGACGCAGCGCCTTGAGAACAAACGGACCTGTCGTTGCTTCTGCGACTGACTATCACATGAATGTGCTTGATTTTATATGTTACTTAATGCAGATCAATATAATATGCAATATATACAATATAATAGACAAGATTATGTTTCCTAAAACAAATGAAGACCTGATCTCTGTTAGGTCGTATCGGATTTCAGTTCCGTCGGACTTTGAGATTGAGGTAATAGAGAGTGCATCTGTTTCTGCAGTATAATATCTTCTGCATAGTTCGCTTCTTGAGATTGGTCACCGTAACTAAAGTCTGTTTAGAAAACAATATTGTATGAAAATAATAATAAATATACAATTAGCGCTACGATCAATAGATAGTATCGTTAGTCATCTTTAACTGGAGAGAAAATTGTTTAGACTAAATTATACTATTTTCGAACACAGAACAATCTGAAAATTCCTGGATAAACATGAAACCGAGTTGTTACCACAACCATGCAAACGAATGTAATCAGTAACAGATGAAAGATAAAATTTTATTGTTTCTTTCTAAGAGCGAGTCAGATTGTGGACCCATTTGGATCTAAAACAGACATTACAAGACAGCTGGATGTAAACTTTTGAAAGAACATTGCTACAGCAATAAAAAATCGTTGGAAATACCTATTATTTTCTGAAAATGGGGCACCTGTTACTAACTTTTAAAAGCAATTTGTGGTTTGAGAGTGATTGTTGGCACCCTAAAATATATTCAAGTAGACCGCGCGTGGTTGAGGGACACGTGTCGGAATACAATAATAGTTTGGCGGACCCTTCCGCTCTATTATGTCACCCACAACTTATGACGATAGGTAGATGTACGATCGGTCCTTTAATTATACTCGTAGGACCTCCACTTTTATATTCGATGCCTTATTGTCAAAGTAATTCGTTAAAACTTGTGATTTAGTTTCAAAAGGCGGAATTGAATGGAGCACCGGGAATCCGACTTCCAGTCTGAAAATTTTAATGAGAAATTCGTATCTCATTGCTTTAGAAACAGCTATGGAGGGCGGCAATCTCTCGCGTCAATTATTCTGTGTCGACCGAAGTTTCAACTGTTTCAATGAAATTCCTTTCGGCAACATCTTATTTGTCTGTTGGGGTCCAAATTAAAAGATAATGTGTTGAAGTTTGGCCGTTTTGAAGTTGTACGGTTCGCGCAGATTGGAATTATTACCTGGCCGTAAGGGCCGGCCGGCCGGCGCCACTGGCCAGGGCCGAGGACCGCGACGCGTTAATGTTAAAACTCTGCGATTTATTCCTTCGCCCAGATGCCGACAACAATCACTATGATAAATTGTTTTTGTGCGTGACTCTAAATTTTTGCAACCGCTTCTTTAGTAAGAAGAGAAAAAGAAAAGTTTGTTTTAATGTTCATTTATAAACAAATGGCGCTGAAGTTTTTGCCTCAAAGTTGCCATAAAAATATATTTATAGAGGTCCGCAATTAATATGCTTGGATCTTTATAAGTTTGTTTGCTGTTTGTTTAAAGAGAAACGTTTCGTTAATTAATGGATTCAGAAGTGAATTTTGGTCGGGTCGTTAGTGTAATGGCTGTGAACCGGCTGACGCTTCTAAATGCCTAGGCTGTGTTCGTAGCTCGCCAAAGTACCTAAATAATTTCTACTACCAAAAGAATTAGATTTCTGGCCAAATTTTCATTAAACCTTTACTGTTCTACTGTAAAGCATCTCTAGTTAGTATGTCAAAAATATGAGCAATGAGTATGGCATTTTTATACCACTGTGATGAAAAAGGTGTAACTGTAAGGGCATCACTTTTGTGTGTTTTGGTTATCTCTGATATAGAAAAACTTGCTAAAATGAGCATTAGAGCCTTACCATACGCAGAGGAACACACCCCAGTGAGTTATTTGTCCTGAATGCGACAACTGTAAGATACATGCACGTACTTTGTTTTATTTAGGATAGTTTTTTTAATTATTAGTTATTACCTTTATAGTTCATTATGTTACACGTCTCTAATTGTAGCAATAAACGTTTCTTTCTTTCTTTCTAGTCTTCTGTAAGGTTGAGGCCCTTCCCTTCAAAACAAATATTGCATCTATAAACTAATATTATAAAACCGAAAACGTTTTCTACTGATCTAAAGGTACACTATTTCTAAACAAAGGATTATTTTCAAACATACCTTAAGCTAAGCCGTGAGCTTATTTATTCACAACGTCCACGTAAAACAATAAAAATATACTAGGAAATGCCTCCAACATCAAACGCAGATAACATTGGCTGTCAAAGTAGAGCAATTAACAGTAACAACTAAATTAATAGTTCTGCATTTTATTTGTACTACCAGACATGAAAAATATGATCTATACCTACGTAAGAGGAAGCGGTGGCACGTTAAATAATCTTTGGTTATGTTCGTGACATGACTTCACGCGTGGACCACAGTTTTTGCACCACAATTATACCAGTCTCATAGAACGTTTAGAGAAAAGTTCCGCATTTAAAAGTAGCCCTCTAACGTGTAATTATTATAATAATATAGATTTAGATAATTATTAAAAACTACAAGAGGTGTAGTTATAAAATACTTATCACGATTGTTTGTTTGAGTAAAATACTTTGAACTTTTGAGTTAAAAAATATTTGTCGCAGTGGCGCTGTGTTAGTTTCTACGATTGTTGTGTCAATATCTTAGGTTTGATTCCCGATTAAGATTGGAATAAAGTTTAAAGAGAGGTAGGACACCACATACATGAGCAAGCTTGCCTAGGGGAGTACCAAACCTTACAGTAGACTAGACAAAATCACTACACACAGTTTTGTAGTTGTATTCTTATGTCTTACACACAAGAATACAACTTAAGAGCTCAATTAAGATAAACTTTTTTTCTTTATCCTAGGGTTAGCCATAACATAGGTCCCTGGTGAACCAAAAGAGTCAATGAATCAGCCTGTTTCGGTCCACTACTGCATATACGGTCTTTCCAAATTTACGCCACAACATCCCGTAAAGGTTTAACAATGCGCTATTGATATTCCTGCTCTATTCGTGTGTTACAAGCGCCCATAGGCTGCGGTAACTGCTTACCATCAGGCTGGCTGTATGCTTGTTTGCCACCTAAGTTGTAAAAAAAAATAATTTAAAACTAGTAAGTAACAAGATGTACCTAATACAGAAAACTGTTTATAATTGTATTATTAGTGTAACTGTCTACATTATATTATTATTATATCTCTTTCTTTTCTAAATAAAGCACAATAATGGCTTTCTATACGTCCCAAGTTTACTTAAGTACCGTTAAATTAATCAATTACCATGTTTTGTAAGCAACGAGGTAAAAAAATACGCAGATGAATCATCGTTGGTTGAAATTAAAAACGTAAATAATTAATTTTGTAATTGTGATTCTACCAGATATAATGTCCTCCTAACCGAATTTCGGTCAGATATCTGCGCGGGAGATATTATAGCGCACAAGTGTGTGCGCAAACACAAGTGCACTCTTTATTCCCTCACTCTCATAATCCGATGGGACGGCAAATCCGACACGGCCAGAGAGATCAGGCGTAGGACCAACGGCTTTACGTGCTTTCCGAGGCACGGGGGTGTAAACACCGCCAATTTCCAAACTCCGGGCATCTATTGTGAATTTCTTTACACCCAATATTGATTTTTGGCCCGACCCGGGAATCCAACCCGGGACCTCGTGATCAGCAGTCTCACACATCCACCACTGAGCCTCGGAGGCAGTTAAATATACTCACCCAATAAGGGTGGAAATTGAATCCATGACCTGTTAGTTCAGTAGTCAGAGTCACTAACCAATAGACCATCCGGCTAAACAGTATCATCATCATCTTAACCCATTAACGTCCACCGCTGGGCACGGGTCTACATAAACAGCGTGGTATAGCCTACTATACCACGCTAGCCAGATGAGTTGGTATAGGGTTTTGTTTCGTGTTTTCCCTCTCTTGCAGTGGTTATTGTGTGCCTGACTTACTTTCTTAGTCGACTCTCACGACACCCTCGGGCTGGAACGGGTTGGTGAAATTTGTATTCTTTATATTTAATTAATAATTAATTTACCTTTTTACAAAAATATAATGATATAAGTACAATGCAGGCTAGTGACACACAAACCTCTATAGCAGCACTATATCGTGTATACATACAGTAAAGCTTACAAACTACAATTTGTATGTCAAGTCTTTTTCCTCATTATTTACACGCATACTTGTACGTAAAAGCACAAGCATATGGCCCGTCTGATGATAAGCAGTTACCGTAGCCTAAAAATGTTAACAACAAGATTTCGTGATGTTGTATCCCTGGTATAGAAAAACATTTAGTTAAAAACGAATCCCTAAATGAGCGCTAAAAACCTTAACAGCGTGTGTGAGTGTTATCATACATAAGTATACTCTTCACACATGTTTACCACCATCGTACATACAGTCGTAGTCATACAACTGCGGAAGAAAGCGGACCCGTTGCGCATGCGCAAGCTGGACTGATTGGAGAGAGCTGCGAATGACACTATTTATCTAACATCAAGTTTATTGACGAGACCAAGTTACGAGATTACTAGATTGTATTCAGTTCCGGTTATGTCACATATGGTCAGTTAAAACAGAATGTATGTACTCATACAAATGTGTGTATGTATAAAATGTATGAGTGTTTATGTATGTGAATGTTGAGTATTTCAAAGTCAAGGATTTTGTATAAATCGTATGTATGTATGTCTTATGGCTAAGATGGATGGATGGTATGTATAAAAGTCTAACATCGATTAATTTGCGGTTTAATATTAGTGGCCAAGTTAAACAATATTTTACTCGGTAAGAGATTGCATTAGCAAAAATGTCTTCTTAGTGTTTCTGAATTGACGTAAGTACGCCATATACATATACTTATATAACCTTTGTGCAAAGTTTTATATTTGTACCTCTACGGTTTAGGCTTTATGTTAATTAATCAGTCAATCAGTCAGCCGGGCTAATTAATTGTATATATTATGTGTAGATTAAAGAGATTGCATGTACTCATACAAATGTGTGTATGTGATTGTGACGTGAATGTAATTGTAAGTTTCAAAGTCAAGGATATTGTGTATTTGTATTAAGAGTATTTACCATTCTAGAAACGTCTAGCGGCGATTAATTTGTGGTTAAGACTTAATATTATGACGTCATCTTTTGAGAGAACAAAAAATATAGGTAATGTTATGTAATATAGGTAATGATCAGGTCGGTTGAAATTTGTATGCGAATTTAAAATTCATTTTATTGAATCGTTAGTGGCCAGCTTGTTAGTTAGCCAAATCGCCCGTTATCAGATAGGAACGACTTTTGACGTGCCACTATGCAGTCACCCATGGTTGCCAATGGTTTCATAACCTGCTGATGGTTATGAACTAGTCAGTGCATCTAGCTGTATGCATCTTACAATTTAAAATATACAAGCATACAATACTAAAACAATTAGATTTTTTACAAATCAAAAAGAAAGTAGCAAAAAAAACAGTTGGTTTTTTTTCAAAATATTTTCAAATTCAAATTTATTTCAAAATATTTGAAAATATATTTTTATTGTTTTTTCTTTTAAATTATTAATATTAATCATATCCCTGCGTTTTTTTCAGGGAATATCAAATTATTTTTTTAAATTACAATTTTAATAAGTATTATAATGACACAAATAATCAATAATATCATACATGATTCAACAGGTATGTCGATACGAAAGCTATTTAAGAGGCGTGATGCGTACGCGCAGCGATCGCGTGCGTTGAACTCTTTTCCACTAGAGCGAGCGATCTAGATCGATTCGTTTTACTATGCAACTTCAAGTACCATGATTACGCAAGTGTCATTGCCGTCATTTGCATCAGAACCACTGAGTAATCACCATCGCAATTATTGTATAACGCCGAGGAAAATTCCTAGACAGTCCGCTTAGTAACATTTGTAATTTATTCATGATTTACGGGATGGCAATACAGGTTTGTAGTCAAGAAGCTAATATTATTTCTCACTACATGGGACAATAATTTGTAAAAACGTTTATATTAATTATTGTGTTTTATATATATAACTTACAAGTTCCCTACATTTTCATACATACACACATTGTCATACCTGCACGGGAACTTAAAATGTAATATTGATTAAAAATTAATCCTAATATTTAGGCAATCCTGCAATTTTATTTTAATGAAAATATTTTTAGAAGCGGCTTCTATAATATGTTAGCCAAAAATTAACTTTAAGTAAATATGTTGGGGCAGAAAGGTTCTAGAGTGGCGACCACAGACTGGAAGACGAAGCGTGGGTAGGCCTCCAACAAGGTGGACCGACGACCGGCCGGCGGATTCTCTAAGAAATAGCGATGGCAAACTGACAGTTGTGATCGCAAACTGACAGTTGTGATTGCTCGGTGACGGCACAATCTATTGACTAAACGTCAAAAAGGGCTCTTACGGAAAACCCATTTTCAATCCCTCCGGGAAAGGTTGCGGGCAACCGATGGATAAGGTCGGCTTAGGATCGAGAAATGTGGAAATCCTTGGAAGAGGCCTATGTCCAGCTGTGGACGTCTTTTCGCTGAGATGATGATGATAAAATTTTAATATGCATCTGAATATTCGATCGCTACCTATTAGACTGTGGTCTTCTGTCCTTCCCCAGTAGGGCTTGCTCGCTTGTATTATGCCCTACCTCTCTAGTTTTGATGTTTATATTCTACTACTGTTTAGTCTAATGCCCTTTATAACTAACCCTTGACTCAAATGACTTCATGATTACTGTAGGTACTTAAAAGTAAATATGCATATTATTGTTGTTGTTAATGCAACTAATCAACATAAAAACAAATCTTATTGCTTTTAAATTACAAAGGACTTAACAAAGAGATTCAGGTCATGGTGAGGGCGCAGGTTCAGGGTTATATTAGCTGCCTTGCAGATTATACCATTATTTAAAAACATATTAGAACATTATATAGGTCCCCAGCGCATTTAGGGATGCCACCTAAGTGGTATACAAAAACAAAAAGAAAAAAAAATGTTACATGGTCGATTCAGTGGTTACCTCGCCATTTACCACTGCGTCATGTGATGTGGATTCGATCCTAATAATGGTCCGTGTGGTGACGGATTAAGAATACAAATGTCACCACCCCCTTCTATCCCGAGGGTGTCGTAAGAGTCGACTAAGGGAGTAAGTCTAGCAGACAAAATCCACCGGAAGAGAGGGAAAACTCGAAATAAAACCCTATTCCAACCCGTCTGGCCAGCGTAGTAGGCTTATGTCCCTCCAAACGTTTATGGGTTGAGATGATGATGATGAGTTTACTTTTTGTCCATCAATTGAATGTTTCTTAAGTCTATTGCGACAAGGACTGCTTTCAAGTGCGGGAGACGTCTTTGTTTTTCAGTGTTCAGACCATTTCAGCGTGTGGATAAAACTCGCAATACCCAAAGCAGTCTTAGTGGCGAAGTAATCACTTCAACTACACGCCATGCGTTCAGTCAACACAAGCACGAGTAATAACAGTTGTATAAAATAAAAAAATTGCAGCACGATCTTCTATTTTAAAAGATGTCTATTATATTAAAACAAGCTAATAAAAAACATTATAAATTCTGGTTTTAAATCGTCCTACTACTGGTAGTGGCTGGGTTTTCATATTTATTTATTTAATTGGTTAACTCACAGCACATATATGTAACAATAAAGAGAACAATTTATATGAAAGAATACATATGACTTACTCATATTAATACTGAGAATTACTTTAATCAAAATGAAATTCAACGTGGTAAACATAATATCGATATAATAATATGTATTATTTGTTGGCGCATCGTAATCCCGTATTATAATTAACTACCGTAAAGTCACGTATGTAATACTACCTATTTACATTCATTGAATTGAAATATATTGTAAAAATTATACTTATATTAATTAATGCGAAAGAAAGTTTGTTTCTCTTTCTCGACTAAACGGCAGAATGGATCCTAATAAAATTTGGCAAGGACTACCTCCTTGCCAAATTTGATTAGGGTCGATTCTGTCTTGGACAAAGACTAATAGGATAACCAATATCCACGCGGGTTGAGCCGCGGGCAACAGCAAATAATATATAAATTAGTTGTCCCGTCTGACTGACTGATTCATCCAATCGTGTCGGATTGCCGTTGTTCGTCACATAAACCTAGAATAGAGAGTACACCTGTGTTTACGACACTTTTGCACTGTAATATGTCCTACGCGAATAGCTTCGTTGAAATTGGCCGTAATAATCGATATCTGTCCTTTTTGGTAATCGGCAGGGCATATAGCTCGCAGAACCGATGGCCGTTAGGTCAAAAAGTTTTTAGGTTGGCGACCACGAACTGGAAAACGCAACGTGGGCAGGCCAACAACCGTCGACTTAGTAAAGGTTGTGGGCAACCGATAAATAGAGTCGGTTCAGGACCGAATGTTGTGGAAAACTGTGTTGTCCAACAGTGGGCGTCTTTTGGCTGAGATGGTCCTTATCTAGTCGGACTTGCTTGCTTGAAAAGTACCTCTTCAGCATTTACATAAATAATAAATCAAATCGTCAGCAATTTAATTAGATGTTACATGTACATAATTCGATTTAAGTTTTATTATTATTACTAGTAACATTGTCCATTATTATACAGGTAACATTAAAAAGAGAGAGTACATCATGATTGATATAACATTTATTTTATGTTTATAACTATTATAAGCATGTCTATATCTGATGTATTAACAATGATAAATTACTACCGCGTGTTCTATATGTTATTAAATATTATTTTGGCTTTCATAAACAATTTTGACGCCAATCTTTAATTACTACATACTGTTAAAAGCTAAACAGCTTAATTCCAATTATATTTTCTCTCACAGAAGTCACAGCGGTGGGCATGTAGGTGAGATTGTCCTGAAAGTACATGTGCTGCGCAGGGATTTCAAGGCATACTAGGTTTGGAAGATGATATCAAGGATATGGTGAAGTAGAGAAACTATACGAAGAGGAAATTGTATCGACATACAATAATAATAATAATACAAATGACTAGTTGTTGCCCGCGGCTCCACCCGCGTAGATGTCGGTTATCGCGATAAAAATGCTATTCCAGACTATAATCTATCTCTGTGCCAAATTTCATCCAGATCCGTTCAGTAGATTTTGCGTGAAAGAGTAACAAACATCCATACACCCATACTCACAAACTTTCACATTTATAATATTAGTCAGGATATACAAATATTTTGTACGATTTGTTCTCCTACCCTCTATACAAGTAGCATAAACAGTAGTCAAATCGAGTCAGTTTACATTATATCGTAAATTTATGTCAAATCGCATGCATTTGCTTTTTTGATTTTACGATTCGACTACTGTTTATGCCACTTATCTAGAGGTGAGGTGAACGAATCGACAACCTGCCGCACCGCCTTGCAGTCAAATATGGCGAGATGACCAATTAAACTATTAAACCTCACGTGCAATTAATACCTTTAAATACTTTTATTTTTTATTAACGATTACCTCTTAAGTATGCCAGTAGTTTAATGTGCCTTGATAAGAAAATCCGTTATTGTAAGTAATCATATTATATTTTATTAATGCCGGCGTGATATCATTGCTTTTTAATAGTGGTTAGTAATAAAAATGTGTTTAGATCGCCTATATAGGTCTACCGTGATCTAACCCGAGGGGCCGACTTTTATTAATTTATTAAGAACTTATAATAAACATGTATAAAGGCGGACTTAATGCTAAAGTCATTCTTTACCAGTCAACCTATAGGGTTATGCAGAGTTGAAACATAAACAAATTACATCAGGGTCTTATAATAGAATTTCCCTGGGATGGAAAACGTTTCGTTAGAAACGCATACTTGAGCTCTCGAAACCTGTACTCACACACAGAAACACAACTACACCGCTATGTGTTTGTATACTATTAAGAAGGCAAACAAGCATACGGCCCGCCTGATAGCAAGCAGTTACTCAGTATTATTTCACCTAACCCCTCTTAAAAATGTTAATAAGTTTTATGATACACAGTTTTAGTCTGCTGATTAAGAATTGTATTGTTATGTGTATTGTGTCGTAGTGTTGTGTATACCATTCAATATTGTATGATGTGCAATCATGCAGACAAATTGTCAATAACATTTTATGTATTCCTTTTATCGTAATCCGAAAGTCGCAGTTACTTTAACGTTGTATATAAAGTGACTTCACTTGGCTGAGCTCGTTTGAGTCGATATTTGAATATCTATTTTAACGATACTGGTGTATCGTTAAATATAGGTAAGTAGCTATATATTGATTTATTAAAATAATATTATGCTGTTTCGGAGTAGCAATTAGTCCTAATTCCTTGGTGCCTTGGTAGTCTGCCTTGGTGATCCAGTGGTCGCAGTATGCGCCTGCTGTGCACGAGGTTGAGGGTTCGATTCCCGCACAGGACAAAACTTTGTGTGACCCACAAAGAGTTGTTCTGAGTCTGGGTGTAAATTGTGACCGTTAATTGTATGTTTGTAAAGTCCCCCGCGACACAGAGCTTGTTCTCTTGTGCGGGAGTTGTCTTTTTAAAAAGAAAGAAAGAAAAGAAATGTTCATCTCGAAATTAAGGTGTGGGTTCGCTTCCCACACAGGACATAAAAGTTTGTTTCGAGTCTGGGTGTAATTTTTGTCCGTGAATTGTTTTGTAATTGTACTGTTTGTTAAGTACACCGCGATACAGGGTTTGTTTTTAGTGCGGAAGTTGTTAAAAAAATCTTAAGAACACCCACTTGTCTTAGCCGAAATTCTAAAGGCATAACAGATCCATCATTTTGCATTAGAGCAGTGTGTGTGAATTACCTAAGGCCTCACTCTAAGCTCTTGGATTGGAGAATCGATCCATGTCCAGCAGTTTTACCTTCTTTACAGTATTATAACAACAGTCCAAAATATTGTCATCATAATTCCAGCAAATTTACACATACATATAACAATCTAGTTTTTAATTAAATAAAAAAACGCTTAAACAAGTGAAGTATCACAATAAAACCCAAGTAGAACAAGACTATTTAGGGTTACCGCGAAAAACAAAAAGAAATAAAACGCTCCAAACATAGCTAATACAAAAACGAAACTTAATAGACGTGTTGCAGCTGCTAAAAGGGGTGGTTTGTTGAAATAAGTGGCCAGTTTGCTACGTCCCGGCTGCCAGTTTTAATCAACTTGGTTACGAGGCAGAAACATTCAGCTAAGAGCTCGTACGGACGTCGAGTGCACTTTGAAAGCGCCTGATTAAGTCTCACGACGCCACGCACTGGGAGATCCGCGATGTTACTAACTTGTTTTTGTTTCGATTGACACTTAAGATTCGGACTTAAACTTTAAATTCTTACTTCGTTTCTGTTGTTACGTTTTTGTTGTTAACACTTTACAGTAAAAAGCTTTTAGTTACAAAACTATTGAAACGAATTCTATCATTTAAAGTTCAAATGGTTTCTAAATAACCAGACTTTGAATCAACTATAATCTGTATTGAAAATAAACTTATTTTCATATTTCAAATTAGTGATATTACAACGAAGGCTCAAATGTTCCCATACCTAGGGGAGTTATAAAAAAAGTACTATCGTGGAAAACCAAGCAAACGATACAACTCGGCGCGCCGGAGAATAATCGCTGTGTTACGAGGGGTTTTATGAACATAAAAATCATGGAAAAGTAGTAAACACAGACTCGGAATAAACATGTAACACATTTTTTGTTCTATGTAAGAACCGGACTCACACCGTAAATATCGAAATGAACAGTACTGAGCGCTATTACCAAGATTATCCTACTAATATTATAAACGTCAAAGTTAGTTAGAATGTATGGATGTACTTATGTTAGACGCAAACACTACTAAACGGATCTGGATTAAATTAGACATAGAGATAGATTATAGTCTCGAATAACACATAGCTTACTTTTTATCTCGGAAAAATCTCTGTTCTCGAGGGATTGGACGCGCGGACGAAGCCGCGGCCGGAAGCTAGTATTTACGTAATTTTCTCTACTTTCAATAGACCAGCAAAGATACATAATATCTTAGTCTAATAATAAAATTCTTTGCAATAACATTAGGAATGAACTGAATAATACATCTAGGTTAAATCTAGTTCGCTTCTAGTACGATGTCGCCGTGACGTGCCAAAGAGCCGGTCTATAATTACCGTGCTTGGGCTTGTCTGCTTGTCCAACCGGACATTGGATGGTCGCAACTAAGATTCAACTCAACTTTGTCCACTTTAACGATCCTAGATAATCACTTGGCGTCTTAGACTGGATGTTTGTTATGGTTCATATAATTTTATAGTGTTTTGAAGATAAGATTATGGTTGAATGTAATCTTAGGTATGGTATTATGGTTTCTGGCTTTGTGACAAAAGGCTAAGTATGATTGTATCAGCAATACAAATTATAATTTGGAACACTAATGTTTAATTTTGCTTTGTTTATTTTCCGAAAATGCTTTTTTTGTTGCTAAAATAAGTAACTTCTCGTTTGATATTATAATGCGCAGAAGATGGACGGAGGGAAAAGTGGCTGCATGTTTTACTTGAGACAAAAATAATATCAAGCACTTAACCAACAGCTTAAAATAAGACATGCAGCATGGGATTTATAACCTTACGACAATGAACACAAGGTCAAAATTGCCGTTCAGGTATATCTAATCATAGGCCTTTTATTTCAATGTTCCATTACCTATGTATATTCTACGTATTCTAAACAATGATTGTGTCTAAGCACTGTTACAATTTGTTTAAAGTTGTTGCAAAGCAATAGGCTACTTATAGAGCAAATTGCGGTAATTTTATCCTGATCGTGTGCATGTTGCATATACATATGTGTGTGCTAGGTAATCATTGTTGCGTATTAGATTGTTAAGGTGTATGCTCTCCGATCGATTCCTCTTCTTGATAAGGCCACCGACTCTAACATTTCAACTTAGTGTATTAGAAGAACCGGAGTATTATTCGCTAGAGGAGTTAAAATATTATATAATGTGATATGATGATGTATTTTGAATTTAGAGCAGTTAGGTTAAGTTTAGTTCCACGGAGAAAAAGTTACATAAATATATTAAATTTATGATAAAAAATAAAAATTCAAATACAAGTTTTTGTTTTTGTAGTTTTTGGGCTACGCAAATTATATTTATCGAGAAATTATATTAGTTCGACGACGTGGCCATCTTGTTTCCTAGAATTCATAGGACTGCTTCCGACTACACCATTAGACTGAAGAATGGTACCATGTCTGTTATTGTTACGTTGGTATATCAAATTTCAGTTCAATCGAACACCGTTACTGTTTTAAATCATGCTTGCCAGAATTAAAATAGACAAATATACAAACATACATTGCAAGCTAAATAGAAGCCTTTTAAGACAATTGAAGCAAACCTTTTGAAATTTTGATATAATAAACGTTATTTTGTAACAAAACAAAACTATGCGTGACGTACTCAATTTTGCCCTGAACTAACTGTCGACTCTTACCGTATCAATATTCAATGCAAGTTATAAAAATGTTGTGTAAGAGTCCATGAGGTACAGAAACGGTTACTGCAAATAACGATTAATCGTTTTATTGTAACGTTTAGTTTAACTAGTATAGGAATGACCTGAGTTTACAACAGAACTAAATGTGTACAGTAGAGTGGCCTGTTGGTCTAGTGGTTAATGACCCTGACTGCTAAGTCGGAGGTTCGATTCTCACACGGGACAAATCTTTGTGTGATCCATAAATGTTTGTTTCGAGTCTGGGTGATTGAATTCTATGTTTGTGAAGTCTCCCGCGACACAAGGATTGTTTTCAAGTGCGGGAGTTTCCTTTAAAAAAATACAGTAATTATTATTGGAAAGTTTCAATCGTAGCCTGGCGTTCAGTTTGCTTCTGGGTTCAATTAAGTTTATGTATTACGATATCTATAATGACGATAATACATACACAAAGACCCACAAAAAATATACACAAAGACGAATCGCATATTGTGTCTTAGAGCTTCTTGCTTTATAAAATTTATAACATTCATAAGTGTTGCAAATTTAAGTTGTGTTGTAAATTCATTTAGGTTACAAACTCACTGAATTCAATGAATTTACAATATCATATTTATCTTACCCCTTGATTTTATTACCTATTTTCAAGCCTAGCCATGAGTTGGGTGACATTGTTTTTTTAAATATTATGTTATCTTGAACTAACACTTTTAATGATAAATCAAGTTAGTTTGATATATACGTTCTGTCGGATAAATGGGTACATAAACGTAGATGAGTACAGATAAATTCCCCAAAGAGCGCGTTCAGTGATGCTTGTCGCTTTCATTGGAAAGTCGCTGGAGTCCGGAACTCGGCACGTCGCGTGCGCATACTCGTAACTGCATCCATTAATCTTGAGAACAAACATTTTTCATGCATTTTTGGAGTAGCATCTAACAAAATGATAATCGAAATGTCTAAACAAACTAATTTGATTAAACATTTTGATTATCATATTTTTACATACAAAAAATTGTTTGGTTAATGCATTAACCATTATGATTATATAAGACTGGTGCAATGAGATTATTCGCTTAAAATGGAGTAGCTTAAAATACCTACATCATCTATGTAGTGTGTTTCTGCTGGTGAGTAAAATTTCGGTCGATAGCTGCTTTCCGTATGCTTAGTGATATAAAAACCCCTTCTTATCGATGTAATTTTTCCATAGACATACCATAGTGTAAGGAACAATCCCACCTCTCTCTTTATAGTGAGGACACTGTCGCATAATGTCAAAATTGATGGTAATTTGGAATATTTTCCCCAATTTTGCAACATATCTCACTACTGCTCCGCTCCTATTGATCATAGCGTGATGTTATATAGCCTATAGCCTTCCTGGATAAATGCACTATTCAACAAAAAATGTTTTTTAAAATCAAACCAATACTTTCTGAGATTAGCGCGTTTAACCAAACAAACAAACAAGCTCTTCAGCTTTATAATAAAGAAACAAAAATTGCAAACGAATCGCATATTGTGTTTTAGAGTTTCTTGATATATAGCTCTTCTAATGGCATATATGTTAGAATTACTAAGTATGTAGCCTATAGCCTACCTGGATAAATGGACTATTCAACAAAAAAATATGTTTTCAAAACGAACCATTACTTTCTGAGATTAGCGCGTTCAACCAAACAAACTCTTCAGTTTTAGAACATTAGTATAGATAAACCTTACCACTCAAAGACTTGTTTAATCGGCAGGGCTGGCAATGTAGCGGGCGGGCAAGTTTTGAAACAGTCGGCAATAGTATGCATTATGACGGGACTTGCGGGGTAAGACGCGCCCTAGGTATCTATTTATCGGCTTTTGAGCAAATATAAAAGAGTGATGCTACTATATAATCTATATAGTCTTCCCTATACTATGGACATACCACGAGAGAAAAGCTCAAATAGTACTTATGATACAAAATATCGAAAAAAAGCTACTGCAGTGTGGCTAGTAAATGCTAGTTGTAGTTGTGTATTCCACATTTATGTTACTATTTCCAAGGATATACAACAATAATTCTCTAGTTATGTTTTGAAAAACAAAAAATATAAACTCATTATACCTACCCTTTAATTTTCACAATAGCTGGTAAAAACAAAAGCTTCTCGACGAACACTCCAAGTCATAAAAGCATTGCATCAACGAAGTAAAGTGCAACGAGTGAAAAATATTCTCACAATATTAAAGTATTAAAGTTGCTGTTCATCAAATTTAAAAGTTATAGTGGAGGTGCTTCTAGCTCATTTTGTTCTAGAGCTTTATGAAACTGTATGGTCGAGTCAGGTCGAACTTGTTAAGTAAAGGAATGGATAGACTATGGAGTCAATGTTCTACGTACTAGTTACGGGGCAGCGTGCCTCTTGCCTCGCGTAATCTCAAGCCGAGATTAAGTCTCGAACTTTATTAAGTATCGACTCCACCATTATTTTGTGTTATCCACAGAACAAATTGGAAGCAATTTGTAAATTATTCTGTTCGCTTCTAGAACATTTTCTGTTCTAAATTTGGTTTAACTTTTAAGAACTTATTTAAGTTTCACGAGTGCAGGTAAATGCTGTTTAAGTATTTATACCTCCGACTAAAAAGTGTTGTGAGTTTGAAGCTTTTCTAAGTCTGTGTTGTGTCATTAGCTTTTAAACAGATGAGTTGATTAAAAAAGTTTTTAAAAAGGTTTTATAATTCGAGAGTTTTCTAGCGACCTTTTAAAGTAATCGGCTCAATAGTAAGCTAGAATGTATTAGTGTAGATATGATAAAGTAACTTAATTAAGTACCTACTTAACTCCCGTAATAGGCAACAAGCTCTGTGTCGGAAGGAACTTTACAAACTTCAATTCATGGACACAAAATACACCCTGTCTCCTGTCTGGAACAACTATTTGTGAATCACACAATATTTTGTCCTGTGTGGGAATCGAACCCACAACACACCGCGTAGTGGTAAACGCCAAATTAACCACTTAAGCTACTAAACCAACCATGCAGTCAATTTGTTTATGATTGATATAAATCTTATCGTAATTAAACTACACAGATAAGAAAACAATAAATGTTTTAATGAGTTTGATTTATCGTTTTGATGCAAGCATTTTTGTGGGTCAGTGACGTGTAGTATAAACATAATAATGATGACTAATAAACACGTTTTTACTCCTTGATCTTGACATAGATTGGAATAGAATAAATCCTTTAGCGCGAAACCTGTTCGCTCGGATTTGCAATCGCTTTTAGATATTGATGGTTAGGGACTCGTTTAAATATTGTGCGTGTTTCTGTTATTAAATGCTATTAGTTGTTTTTATAGTATGATTGTGAATAACTACGTGTGCAATTAAATCGATTTACTGCACGGATGGCTCAGTGATTTAAATGGTTAGTATTCTTTTTATTAATGCGCAAAGGAGTCGAATCGAAGGTTCGAATTTCACATTAAGGATAAAAAAGCGAGACCATGATAGTTACAATTTCGAATGCTTAGTTTTTTCGTCATTGTGTTTGTAAAATCCTTCTCGATACGCTTGTTCCTTTGTGCATGAGTTGTCTTTACCTTCGACCAAACTTTCCTATCGCACAGTTTCTTTATTCCAGGAATAACCCATTACCCCCTTTATTAAAAAGATATAGTAATAATAATAGCGACCCATATTATGTCCCAAGAGAGAGAGAGAGGGTTTAGGCCTTAATTCACACACGCTTGGCCTAATGCGGGAGGAGAAGAAATTTTAAAGACATGTCTGATTCACAGACATGTCTTTAAAATTTCTTCTAAGACATGTGGGTTTCCTGACGATGTTGTCCTTTACCGTTAACAGATGGCGAATCATTTGATTAGTACATTTAAACTCCACAAAGTGAAATTTACATTGGTACTGCCACCCGGCATCAAACTCGCATCTTTTGCGTGCAAGTCGGTAACTTTCCCACTTCCTTATCGAACTCAATGTTTACTTACGGTATATCTTGCGGAAAAATCATGAATTCTGTGCATACTATCTATCAATGTCATCAGGGCTTACTAACTTACATTAAAATAAATAAAGGTGCTGTTAAGTTTATATAAGGAAAACAAAATTATACACTTAACTGTACCTTGAATCCTTACAAGTCTCCTTCCAGTTATTACCTACAATATCAAAGTCGAAGAAATCACGTTTTCCGACATGTTAAACAATAAATACTGTTTATTGAAGTGAAGCCTAATATAAACTTTATGTTTATTTTACTATTAAACAGTTAAAAATAAAGTCACCCTTCCAATATTAATTAAGTATGCCATTGTTCTAAGAACTTTTTTAAACTTTGCTTCAGTTGATTACATGCCTAAGGTCACATGGCAATGGCAAACAGTGACCGTAGCCTATATGCGCTTACAATGCCTAAGATGAATCAATTAAAAATGCCTCTATTAAAAAAAATATGTCTAAGGTAATTGCCCAATGTTTCAACAAAATTATATCGATCGTGGTCACGAATTTCAAGGTTTTTTTGGCAAACAAATGTACGACCTGTCTAATTATAAGGAGTGGCTTATGAATGCTAGCAATACCTGAAGCGTCCTGCTCTCGCTAGATAAGTGGCATAAGCAGCAGTCAAATTGAATAATATAGAAAGCAAATGTATGGGATTTGACGTAAGTTTACGACATTATATCGTAATAATAGTAACCCATATATGTCCCACTGCTGGGCACGGGTCTCCTCTCCTCTATCAAGAGAGAGAGAGGGTTTAGGCCTTAATCCACACGCGCTGGCCTAATGCGGGTTGGTGAATCAGACATGTCTTTAGAATTTCTTCTAAGACATGTGGGTTTCCTCACGATGTTTTTCTTCACCGTTAGCATTTGGCGAATCATTTGATAAGTACATAATTATGTACTCCACAAAGTGAAATTCACATTGGTACTGCCCGGGATCGAACTCGCACCTCTTGCGTGCAAGTCGGTTACTTTCCCACTCGGCCACCACCGCTTTCAATTTTTATATCGTAAGCTTATGTCAAATTCCATACATTTGCTTTATATTCTATTCCACCTATCGCTGCCATCGCTTTTGTTATAATATTTATTTAATTTTATTTTTATAATATTGTTCGATTTGGTTAAGGCCGTCGGTTACACTTTATATTTGGGCATAGTATAATAGATGTCGCCTGTTATCGGTAACTGAATCACAATTTGTTTTATACAACTTTTGTTCATTTTTCAAACTTCAACTTAGATTATAAATTACTTTCACTACGTGTCCAAATTAAAAAGTAAGTAGGTACTTTTTATGGATTAACTTAGAAAGAGAAATTCGATTGTATGGTTTTGCAGATATTTTCATTTTCCTTAATAACGGTAACTTTTTTAATACTACTTAGCAAGCAAGCATATGGACCGCTTGATGGTAAGCAATATCCAAGTATCCCTCGGATAGGAAAACATTTATCGAGTCTGTTGCAACAGAATATGTTATTTCTATTTTTGCATGACAATGTGGCTTTGGTCACTATCGTGTAGTAGCAAATCCATACCGCACCGATAAACTATTTTTTATTGCTCATATTCACGTGGACACCCTATTTGTGATCGGGACGTCTGAGAATACTCAAATAATACAGTATGGTCAATTTACTTCTAAGACTATTTTATTTTATTTTAACATTTTCGGAAAAGTTACAGCTAAAATATGACTATCTGACGATTACCAAGAGTGGTTTGTGTTTCTTGCTAGTTCTTCTGATCACCTATCATCAAAATAAGTAGCCTTAGGTAAGTTAGCTAACATCGTCTTTCTAGCTTACCTGCTGCATTTATAATTTATGACTTTCATAAGCGTTACTTTGTAAATTTATTTTAAATGGGTTAATAGATTTTGAGTTAAAAGCTACACTGATTTCATTTGACTGCACGGTTGGTTCAGTAGCTTGAATGGTTACCTCGCCATTTACCACTGCACGGCGTGTTGTGGGTTCGATCCCTGCACGGGACAAAAATGTATGTGATCTATTAATGGTTTTTACGAGTGCTGGGTGTACTTTGTGTCTGTTAATTGTATGTTTGTAAAATTCACTGCAACATAGGGTTTTAAAAAAATGTCTGGAACCCACATGTCTTAGAAGAAACTCTAATGGCATGTCTGATTCATCAACCCGCATTCGGCCAGCGTTTGTGAATTAAGGGCTGAATCCTCTCTTTTTCTTAATAGAGGACTCAGCACTGAAATATATATGGGTTCCTATTATGATATAATTATAGATATAAATAATTATACCTAAGCATTGAGCCGAGTCTAGAGATGGGCGGGTGGGTAAAAATCGGGTGGGTAAAAATGGGAAGGAAAGGTAAAAATGGGTAAAAATTGATTTTTACCCATTTTTACCCGGTATTTATTAAAAATACCGGGTAAAAATTAATTCAGTATGTAATTTGGTTAATTTTCATATTAAAAAGACTGTAAAATGCCTTTTGTATTTATCTTGACGAGTACTATATTCCGAGATGGGTGTTTAGGACGTGGTGATGAAGTTGGAAGGTGGCCATGGCAACTCTTCAACGAAACAAGATAGTCATATCGTATTTTAGAGTTTTGGATTTTGTTTGACGAGTACTATATTCCTGTTCAGGATTGATGATAATGTCGGAAAGTGGCCATGGCAACTCTTCAACGAAACAAGATAGCCGTGTCGTGTTTGGGTATTTTGGATTTATCTTGACGAGTACTATGTTTCTGTTCAGGATTGATGATAATGTCGGAAAGTGGCCATGGCAACTCTTCAACGAAACAAGATAGCCGTGTCGTGTTTGGGTATTTGGGATTTATCTAGACGAGTACTATGTTCCTGTTCAGGATTGATGATAATGTCGGAAAGTGGCCATGGCAACTCTTCAACGAAACAAGATAGCCGTGTCGTGTTCGGGTGTTTTAGATTTATCTTGACGAGTACTATATTCCTAGATGGGCGTTCGGGATTGATGAAGAAATCGCAAGGTAGCCATCGCAACTCTTCCACGAAACAAGATACCCGTGTCGTGTTTGGGTGTTTTGGATTTATCTTGACGAGTATTATATTCCTAGATGGGCGTTCAGGATTGATAATGAAGTCGGAAGGTAGCCATAGCAACTCTTTCACGAAACAAGATACCCAAACACGACACGTGTTTGGGTGTTTTGGATTAAACTTGACGAGTACTATATTACTAGGTTCAGGACATGATGAAGTCGGAAGGTGGCCATGGCAACTCTTCAACGAAACAAGATAGTCATGTCGTGTTTGGATGATTTGGATTTATCTTGACGAGTACCATATACCTAGATGGGTGTTCAGGATTAATGATAAAGTTGAAAGATGGCCATGCCAACTTTTCAAGAAATAAGATAGCCGTGTCGTGTTTAAGTATTTTGGATTTAGAATTTGAAGAGTACTATATTCGTAGGTGGGTGTTTAGGACGTGACCATAAAGTCGGAAGGTGGCCATGGTAACTCTTCAACGAAACAAGATAGCCGCGTTGTTTAACGATTTGTTGATTTATCTAGACGGCTAATATAATTCCAGGAGGTGTTTAGCGTGTGATGATGATGTTCATAGGAACTTTTCAACGAAACAAGACAGCTGCGTCGTGTTTGAGATCTTTTTAAGAATATTTAATGCATTTACACTCATAAATTAAATAAATACACTATTAAAGCTTGTATTTTTTTTTAAATATCGTCGGTCTCTACGTACGAGATTAAAATAATGATTTATATAATTGCAGAAAAAAACATGAGTTATTTTGTAATATCATTTTCATTTTAATATGATGCTTGGATGATACCCTCTGTAATCTATACTAATATTATAAAGCTGAAGAGTTTGTTTGTTTGTTTGAACGCGCTAATCTCAGAAAGTACTGGTTCGATTAGAAAAAATAGTTTTGTTGAATAGTGCAGGCAGGCTATAGGCCATATAACATCACGCTGTGATTAATAGGAGCGGAGCAGTTGTGAGATATGTTGCAAAATCGGGGAAAATATTCCAAATTACCACGCGGACGGAGTCGCGGGCGACCCCTAGTGATACAATATAGTAAGATCTCATTGCAAAAATGATATCTTTTTATTTAAAATTCAGAGATGACCGTTTGTACGCTGAAATTTAATATTCTTTACTCAGTCACGTCTGACATGTCAGCTTTTACACAAGAGATTAATATCAATATGTGAATCAAAATCATTTTATTGTGTTAAAATTTAAGAAAATAGCATTAAATAGACTAAGTAGGTAACCTAATAACATTTTTTTACAACGCGTGAACGTGAATGTCGATGAATTACCTAAGAGAAAATAAACGATGTCATATGTGACATACCCGCATTTACGCAGAGTAGCGCGCTTTTTAGAACATTTATGTCCTCATCTACGACACTAATTCTTTTAATTTACTACACATGTCATAATTTACGTTTATAGTATCTAGTAAACTATTTCATAGATTTAAAAAAGCAATTATGTGATAACCTGAATCAATTTATGCAATAAAAAAATGGCTTTTTCGACATGCCGCTTTGTACGTAGGGACCGTCGAAATAAACTTATTTATTATTTAACACAAATTTAGTGCATTGCGTATTTAATTTTATAGTTTATGAATCCGAAAAATCAGATCATGAATAGAAAATTATTGTAGGTATAAAGTAGATACAAACGTGTCTCTTTTAGGTACTGAAATGAGTTTACGTTTAAAATATTTATTTTTCTTTCTTTCTTTCTTTTCTATCTTGAATATTTTTTATGAACATTATCAACATTTTATATAAATACATGGAAAGTTCTTCATTTTAATTAATACCCGGTAAAAATTAAAAATGGGTGGGTAAAAATGGGTATAAATGGAAATTTTCCCGAAGGTCGGAAATTTACCGGGTAGACGCCCATCTCTAGCCGAGTCTCATTAAAATTTAAATACAACATTACAATCATGGAAGATGTGAATGTATTTAATCGTCGATATTACGGCATGGTATATTATTATCTAATAATAAGTCGTATATATGGAAATGATGTATGTTGCGGAACTTTATGGTCGAATGAAAAGGTTATAAAATAGCTTTGGCTTAGTTGTGTAAACAACCAATAAGTAATTTGTTAGTGGCCGATTTACATAGCTACTCATACCATATATCTCCATATATTTTTACTCTAACTAGAGAGGTAACTAAGCTATACATTTTTTTCAGGAACCATATTTTTTTTAAAGACAACTCCCGCACTAGAGAACAAGCTCTGTGTCGCGGGGGACTTTATAAACATACAATTAACAGACACAAATTACATCCAGACTTAGAACAAATCTTTGTTGGTCCCACAAAGTATTGTCCCTGTGCGGGAATCGAACCCACAACCTCGTGCACAGCAGGAACATATTGCATCCACTGGTGGTCCAGTAGACAGTAGATAGTTAGATAGAGAAGATGATAAGTTGAAGATTGACTGCCTTGGTGTTTCAAGGCAGTCAATCTTCAGCTTACAATCAGGCGGCGCCTATAGGTACTTATTTGCGTTCTTAGTAGTATAAAAAAACATTTGGGTTCTCTCATCACTTTCTTTTCACTATTAGTAAATGGTAAGTTATTTAGTTCATTTGATTAGTACATAAAATCCGTCGCTTCCGCGGACAAGTGCCACACGAACGCACTGCGACATAGTGCAAGCGAAATGTACTAACATAGTTTTAAGTTTTTAATACTAACACAGGATTATATTAATATGTACGTTAGTCTGTAAGGTATATATCTATGCCTTTATGCGGCGCGTTAATAAAATGATTTATTATTTATTATAAAAAGTCCACATTAGTAGGTATTAATGGCCGGTAACGAACTTACATTTTAAACTGGACTTTAACTTCGACTGACCAATTGGTCTAGTGGTTAGTGACCCTGACTGCGAAGCCGAAGGTCGAGGGTTTGATTACCACACGAGACAAAATTTTGTGAGTTTGGGTGTAATTTGTGTTCGTCGATTGTACGTTTGTTAAGTCCCCGCGACACAAGGCTTGTTCCTTACTGTGGGAGATGACTTGTTAAAAAAAATATACGGATGGATAACTATCCTATTGATCTAATCAAATTAATATTATAAGTTGGACTATTTGTAGCTGGAATATATTGGCTTGAAATCGTATATTAAAAAGTAAGATTTTAGCATATCGCACACGTAGAAAGATGGCGTAACATGAGCTGAATATATTCAGCAATTTTAAACATGTTAAAATAGCATATGTAATTTCGTATATTTCAGTCTGTTTATAGTTTTAAATTGAATTTGAAAATTCAAGCACTGTGTTTGGATTGTGTACTTAGACGTACAAGAGCGGCGCTCAAACACGGCAAAATAAAATATGCGGAATAACCGGCGGAATGTGATTAAATTAATGTAATACTTGGTTGGTAAAGTTTGCGTAAAAATGATATATAATTTGGCAAATATTTGGTAAAGTTGACGTAAAAATTAAACTAGATAATTTTCAAACTCAAACTCAAAATTCATTTATTCATTTAAGTTACAAAGTAACACTTATGGAAGTCATAAATTATGAATAAGCCAGAAAGATGATGTCAGCTAAATTTTCCTACGGCTATTTGATCTAACAACCCGAATTAGAAAGAAAGAAAGAAAGAATAATTTATTGACACACAACATCGACATATATACATACACAACAATATATTGTAAAGGTAATGAAATTTGTATGCCAAAGGGTTGACAACTCAGCATATTGCCAGGTGTCAATGAACACCTAGCACTGGTTTTCAGTTGCAACCCACAGTAGGTAGGACCTCAAACAATTTAACATTATCGAAATGACGTATTTATGCCATCCTTGAAATTTGACCGTAATAAATATGCATGTTCTATATTATGTAACGTTTATTATAATTTGAAATATATAATGTCACTAATGATAAAAATAAATAAATAATATATAAATCCTGTAAATATGCAGCGGTATACAATAAATAAATACTTAACAAAAATAAACCTTATCTATATGGCAGATATATTAGCTCGAACATTCTCATACTGCTTTTGATGTTGTAGTAAAAAAGTCCTAAGTTTTATTTTGAATGTCGAGCTATTTGTTAACATTTTAATAGGTGGAGGGATATTGTTCCAACACTTTGTCGCCGCATATCTGAGCCTAATTAGGCCAGCGTATGTGGATTAAGCTTTCTCAGCTCTCTTGATAGAGGTAAACATACCTGTGCCCAGCAGTGGGACATATATCAGTTGCTATTATATAAACATTTTGATTTGCCACCAACACCGCGCTAACTGTTGTGTCTCCGTGAATTTCATATTTGTAAAGTCCCCCACAAAGCTTGTTCCTTAGTGTGGAAGTTATCTTTTTAAAAGTAAAAAAAAACAGCTCGTATCTTTCTTCAGACGAGCCAACACAAAATAATCACAAAACTAAGGATCTAAGTTTAATCTTTATTTGAATCTAAATCGTTCGTTCAGGCGAAACGCTGCTCATAACCACATAAAGCTAGTTTTGCATAATTTTTACGTTTATACATCGTGGTTCACGCAAATCTTTATGCAATTGTTACGTATCTGCGTCGTTGCACAATTATCAATACTTATTAGGGTGACATGCTAATGGTGTACATTTAGTGAAAACTACTCATAACATAACGCTGGCATCAAGTAGTAACTGCCAAATTTGTAATGAGTTGTTGTACATTCGTCACAAAGTAAATTGGCCACAGAAAAAAGTAAGTGTAAATTTGTCTAGAACTGTGATGAATTTACAGAATTTACACTTTTTTTTTCTTTCTGTGACCAATTTACTTTGTGACGAATATACAACTTCTTGTAACTATTTTTCTGCCTGTATCCCGAGTATAATACCAGTAGTATTAACCCATTCGCTGTACCAAGTTAGACACAATAGGTCTA
Organism: Trisateles emortualis; assembly: GCA_947095525.1. NCBI lineage: Eukaryota > Metazoa > Arthropoda > Insecta > Lepidoptera > Erebidae > Trisateles > Trisateles emortualis. The sequence continues at coordinate 5,422,181 of OX352736.1, read as the reverse complement.
TTATATATCCACATATGTTCATGGGACATGGAACCTGATAAGATATAAAAATATAATAAAAAGAGGTAAAGTTTGTATATTTGTAAGGAGGTAATCTCTTGAACTGCTATTCAGAATAAAATACCACAATTTGTAACTGGCGTCTTTTCGTTGACATATCGTTACAGCGAATCTGCAAATGGACTACTAATTATAACGCTGTATATTTGTGAAGGCCCTATTTGAGAACTGTTTCAATATTTTCAAATTATATAAGCTGCTTTATGAAAACCTAAAACAGTAGTAAAGCCGTAGGTAGTTGAAGTATAAAAACGATGATACATATTACGAACGAGCAGACGCTTTACCAGTGAACATGGAAGCACTACGATTAAGCTTTATTCATTTAAAAATAAAGTATGATAGTATTTTTGCTGTACAAAGGCGGCTGCCAGCTTTGTAATGCACATTATAGGGCAAGATTATACTTGTTGTCGTTTAATATTATTCTATTTTTTATTCGCAGCTAAGTAGTTAATTTTTTTTATGTTTAAAATTGGAACATAGACGTTTAGCTGGTTGTTTTTTTAATACATCTTTAGTTCAAGGGAACTATTGATTTTAAAAATACATGGAATTAAAGTGCATCCAGATTTAGATTTAGAAGAAATATTTATGAATGAAATAAAGTTTTGTCCCGTGTCTAAAACCGACAGACCTACTTTCAGTTTGCTCCCGTTTTATCGCCTAATTGGTCAACATAGATTTCTAACAGAAATACCCAATAACACTTTGCACAGCTGGAAATCAAGCCAGCCCTTCTAGACAAGTGGCATAAAAAGTAGTATAATCGTATAGAATAGAAAAGGATTTGGCATAAGTTTACGATATAATGTCATAAACTCTTATCAAATCTCATACATTTGTTTTCTATTCTATTCGATTTGACTATATGTATTTCTATTTTAAATACCTTAGGGAAGATATTTGAGAAACTCATTTACAAAGCTATATATCCTCAGATAGAGTCTTATATACCCTCCACTCAACATGGTTTCTTGAAACAACGGTCTACAGTTTCAAATCTTGCTTGTTTTTCGCAATTTGTTCTCAAAAATACAGATAAGGGTGGACAGGTGCATGTGATCTACACCGATTTTGAGAAGGCGTTTGATCGAGTACATCACATTATTTTGCTTAACAAATTGTTCAGACTGGGAATACGTGGAGACTTACTGCGTTGGATCTAATCGTATTTGTCGAATAGATCCCAAGCAGTTGTTCTGGGAGGATACCGATCAAACTTCATCGAAATACCCAGTGGCGTACCACAGGGATCTCATTTAGGCCCTCTTTTTTACAATGCGTATTTGTTTGACATTACAGAATCCATAAAATTCACTAAACACCTCATGTACGCTGATGATAAAAAAATATTCCATAATATTAACTCTATTGATGATTGTATAGCTCTGCAAACAGATCTTAACAATTTATTTGATTACTACACCAAAAATAAAATAACAGTTAATATAAATAAATGTCAAATGGTTACTTACACGCGAAAAAAAACACCCCTGTAGTTACTTATACAATTTTAATGGCACCCCTATAAAAAAAGTAAATACAGTACGAGATTTGGGTGTACTTTTTGACAGTAAATTAACATTTACAGAACATATCGACTACGTCGGGGCGAGAGCCATCAAAAATCTTGGATTCGTTATGAGGTCTTGCCAAATGTTTAAAAATATGACAGCCCTAAAGACCGTGTATTTCGCTTATGTACGTAGTACGCTAGATTGTGCGAGTCCAATTTGGTCGCCTTGTTATCTCACATACACCTATCAACTGGAGCGTATTCAAAAAAGGTTTCTCAATTATTTCAATTATCGATTACGTAATCCCCCGTTATCATATCAGCAAAATTGTGAGAGGTATGAGATACTTAGCTTGGAAGATAGACGAAAAGTAACAGATATGTGTATATTGTACGATATATTAAATGGTCGTCTGAATTGTCCTGATTTGGTATCGCAAGTCACATTTAACGCTCCACTACGTCGCACCCGACAAACACCATTACTGCATGTTCCCCGACACTCAACTAACTACTCCAGTAACTGTGTGCTCACCCGCGCTGCCCGCATCTATAACACTACGTTTAGTGAGGTGGATTTCTTTTGCTGTTCAAAGACATCCTTCAAATATCAAGTAACAAAGGTACTGAAAAATTGACAACTACGCCCAACCTAACTTACAGTCACTTATTTATTTTTTATTTTTTTAGGATTTGAAAATTGAGTACCTAAAACTCAATTTTCAAATATTATATGTTATCCTATTGTAAACATGCATACTTTTTGTGAATCATTGAAATCTATGTGTTTGTACTTATGTGTCCATGTGTAAACATAGTTTGTTAATTGTAAATCTTCTTACTACTTTGTTACTTTAACTTTCATACTAAAATCTGTTCATAAGCTGAATTGTTAGATATTAAGTTATTAAGGGAAACCTGTTATTGGCCATACATAATTGTACAAAACTATAATGTTTAAAAGAACTCTTTCGCTGTTGGTTTTCTTAATAAATAAATAAATAGACTACCGTTTCAGCCGTCTGCAACCTCATGATAAACAAACACCACGAGAGGAACGAGGCAGTCGAAGTGATTATTCTGTATTTCACTAGCATTATAACCAAACAACCAAATCAATACGTATTCAAATAACCTATATTTGCCATTTGCAGTCGGAGATTAGCAGTGCACTGTTTACGTTACGCATCAAGTTCCGAGAATTGTTTGAGCGCTGACTTCTAATTAATTTACCCAGTATTATTAATACTGGTAGTTAGGAATACAATGTTTATTATAGAATATAACTGAAATATACTTACTGCAGTCGTGTTTTGGTTTTTAACCACCGACCCAAAAAGAGTGTATCTATCTATCTGTGTATATGTGTGTCTGTTTGTGGCATCATAGCTCCCAGACGAATGAACGGATTTTAATTCGGTTTTTCTTATTTGAAGGCTATTTTTAATAGAATAGCTATTTTTGAAGATCCGTTCAAAAGTTTGAAGACTATAAACAATAATGAAGGGAAAGCTTATTTGAAATTGGTTTATTGTTATTAAATAAGTATTATCAGTTAACTCACATACAGCCATCTCTGGTTCCAAACTAGGTAGAGTCTGTACGGCAACCAGACAACTGATAAATATATTTTTTTATGCATATTATGAATGTATCTGTATTTAAAACGTATTACATCCTGAGACGGGACAAAGAATCGTGCTCATCACACAAAGATAATATATGTTTTAGGTGGAATTTGGTTTTTCCGATACACATACTTAGCCGTCGAGTGTAATATATATTATGTTGGCCTTTTCTTTTTTGTTTTCTGTTTAAAAAGACAAATGGTGAATTTCAAGGCAGCCACTTAAGTCACTGAACCAACCATCAGTCAGTACCTATGTATGTATTTTTATTACTGCCTCTGTGGCTCAGTGGTCGATGTGTGAGACTGCTGATCACGAGGTCCCGGGTTCGATTCCCGGGTCGGGCCAAAAATCGATATTAGGTTTTTCTGTTAAGAAATTCACAATAGATGCCCGGAGTTTGGAAATTGGTGGTGTTTACACCCCCGTGCCTCGGAAAGCACGAAAATCCGTTGCTCCTACGCCTGATCTTTCTCCGTGTCGGATTTGCCGTCCCATCGGACTATGAGAGTGAGGGAATAAAGAGTGCACTTATGTTTGCGCACACACTTGTGCACTATAATATCTCCCGCGCAGATGTCAAGTCTCCGTTGAGAATAGCCGCGGTGACCGAAATTCGGTTAGGAGGACATTATCATTATGTATTTAGAAATATATAAGTATGTTTACCAGTTGTCTGGTTGCATTAGTACTGGCTTAGCTTAATTTGGAATTAGATGGCTGTGTGTATGTTGTCCCAAGATATTATTAATATATTATACCTAAGGTAAATTATCTGAAATTCACCAGTGCATATGCACCACATGAATAACCAGTACATTCCTCACAAATCGTGGGTAATACGAGCTTATTGAATGCGAGCGAAGCAGAGCGGTAATGTGCTCGTCGTTTTGCTTCTGCCTCGTTATAAATGTTTATTTATGTTAATGTACGCCATAAAGAATGAAATGCCTCATGCAATTTCTCTTACATTGTGACTTACATGTTATCTGTAACCTTTTAGCCATGGGATTTAATTTCAGTTTTAAATGCCTTTAAGTTGTGATACCCGTTATGGCGGGGTTTAGGTGCACAAAATGGGTTGGCAACAAGCAAGTGATACTTATGGTATTGCGGGTGTCCATAGGCTACGGTAACTGCTTAACATCAGACGAGCCGTAGGCTTGTTTGCTAACCAAGTCGTATAAAAAAGAGTGGGTTTTAGTTAGTATGCTGGTCGCCTACCACATTTAGGCCGGAGAGTCCGACAAAAACGCCTCGCTTCCCCGGGCCAGGCGGGGCGGTATGCGTAAAGCATTTCTCCTTTACAAAAAATAGAACCAAAGTTACCGACATAGCTCGCAGAATTAGTAAGCTGAAGTGGCAATGGGCTGGTCACATCTGCAGAAGGACCGACGGCCGATGGAGCAGACGTGTCCTAGAGTGGAGACCACGACTCGGTAAGCGTAAGGTAGGGCGGCCCCCAGCTAGGTGGACCGACGACCTAAAAAAGGTCGCTGGGGCGCACTAGATGCGGAAGGCGGAGGATCGTGTGCTATGGCGCGTGTTGGGAGAGGCCTATGTCCAGCAGTGGACTGCGATAGGCTGATTGATTGATTGCTATTCTGTTAATGTCTAATATTAAATATTCTTTGAATGAATTCTGATTGATTGGCCTGTTGGTCTAGTGGTTAGTGTGACCCTGACTGCTAAACCGAAGGTCGTGGGTTCGATTCCCACAAGGGACAAATCTTTGCGTGATCCATAAATGTTTGCTTCGAGTTTGGGTGTAATTTGTATCCATGAATTGTATGTTGGTAAAATCCTCCGCGACACAGGGAATTGATTCCTAATGCGGAAATTGTTAAAAAAGTGATTTCAGTGCAAAATAATGATAAAAAACAATGATTTTATCTAAAACCAAAAGACGATCGACATAAAGGATAACAAAACGAATTGTGTACTATTTTTATTTTAAACCGACTTCAAAAAAAAGGAGGTTATTAATTCGTGTGTGTATGTCTATTACCGCGATTTGCCAATGTCCATATAATGTGAAACTGGATTATAAGTTCTCGAATTTGTTTGTCAATTCAGAAAATGTCATATTGGATGATTCTGTTAAAAAAACAGTACCCAAAAGTCTGTACAAATAAAATATAAGTAAGTGGCTTTAACGCAATCTTTGTGACTAAATAATTGAAGTGGCAAAAAAATGATACAATTATTTTGTATTTCGATAAACTTTTTGTCAATACAAAAAGTGTGCACTAGACCGCATATTGCATATTATACGTTAAACATCACATCAACTTGTATCATCATGTAAATACGTTTAATCCAATTAATACTTGCGTTTCAATTGGATTACATATAAAATTTAACGTATTATAGCGTATATTTAACGTATTCATTACCAACATTGTGGATTTACATAGTACGAATTGATATGATGTAGTTGCATCAACCACAGTTTGGACCCATCGTAATCCGACCACTTAGTTCCAGTTTTGAATCTAAATGGTTATCTAAATTCGATTTTGGAATAACGGTTAAAAAAAGAATAAAATACACAATGATGCCGAGATGCTCAGATTCGTATTTGTTCTGCAATTTAAAGTTATTTAATAGCAAAGCAATTGTATTTTAGGTAACCTACTTTAAGTTTCGAATAAATTAGTCTGAAGTGAGTCGAATAAGCGTTTATTGTCGGAATAGTGTGCCGATAAATACTGACAAAAGGTATTACCTTAAATAATTTAGCAATTAATTCACTGAATATATATTTCGCAGGGGGTTTTAAAAACATACAAGTGAACCTGAGCCTCTAGACAAGTGGCATAAACGATAGTCAAATCAAAAAATCGAAAAGTCAAAAAAGCAAATGTATGAGATTTGACGTAAGTTTACGTCATTGTATCATAGACTTACGTCAAATCCCATACATTTTTTTTTGACTTTTCGATTTAACTATCGCTTATGCCACTTCTAGAGGGTCGTAATCAGATTCAATTACTTCAATCAGGATGAAGGCTACAACATGCGGTGTTAATGGTGAGATGATGATGAAAATAATCTTGAGAAGATATCGATAGTCTGACAAATAACGGGATCTAATTCTATAATGATTATATTGTAATAGATTGGGTTATCATCATCGTTTACAAGGGCTCTTCTGGGCTTTTTGCACTGGATACTATAAAATAAAATAAACACCGTAAAAGCTATCCAAATTGAACAAAATTTGCCACGATTTGAGTGTGAGAGTCCTAAAAGGTTCGGTTGAATGCACTCCGATCCCGTTGGTTTATTTATTATCTAAACCGCATTTGGGTACAGCTCGGTTCTTAAACGGGTTTTAAAGATTCCCTTTAGCAAACGTCGCTAACAAATATAAAAAAATAAGAGGTCATATTTGGATGAAAAGGTTTAGTGAATAAATATATTATCTAATCTTATGCGAAGATATATTAGTTTGCTTAGTTAAATAAAGTTACAATAAAGTCTTTTTTGAAATTTTAATAATTTCTAAACATTGTACGTAACGCTATAGATATAGATAAAAATATGAATAAATTTACAATTAATATATATCTAAATAACGTTATAATAATTATAATCAATATATATGTTTTTTATATTATTAAATATTTAATTAATTTCTTAGAATTCGCACGTTTCAAGTGGTCAATATCGGCCAAATCGTGTCAGTTCGTTGTACGAAGATTTTAGGGAAAACAAATTCTCAAAAGTATTTACTTAACAAGTTTGCTTTGGTTTGATAATGGCAAAATCCACTCGGTCCGCCCCCATTGACGGTGTAAAATAAAAAAGGGTTCCGTATATTTCGTGTACTGACTCATTTAGAGTGGGCAGCATGGTAATGTTTGAAATGTAGACCCTTTTCACTCAACCACGCCGACGCCAAAATGAGGGTTATGGTTTTGATTTTAGCCTGTATGTATAACATATAAAGGTGCGGGCGAAGCCGTGAGCGGAAGCTAGTAGCTAGGCTTCACCCGCGCTTACAATCCCTCGGGAACAGAGATTTTATTCCGGGATAAAAAGTAGCCTATGTGTTATTCTAGATTTAAAGGCATACAAGGTTTGAAAGATGATATCAAGGATATGGTGAAGTAAAGAAACTATAGGAAGAGGAAATTGTATCGACATACAATAATAATAATATAAATGACTAGTTGTTGGCCGCGGCTCCGCCCGCGTAGATGTCGGTTATATCGATAAAAAGTAGCCTATATGCTATTCCAGACTATAATCTATCTCTATGACAAACTTAATCCATATCTGTTCATTAGTTTTTGCGTGAAAGGGTAACAAACATATATACATTCTTACAAACTTTCCTGTTTATAATATTAGTAGGATAGTAAGATGTTCATTTCTGTTACCTAATAACTTCTAAATCATTGATTATTGAAGTACTGTAAGAAGCAGCTATGTTACGTCTCAAACTAAATTTATTATTGGAGTCCTTGTCAGGACAAAAACCATAAGTTAAAAAATCTTTGAATCTGCAGCTTGCTTGCACACTCCTGATAAAATGTATTAATAAATGGTGTCGAATTTGCAACAGACGTGGACGTAAATCTTAACTTCGTAAAATGAACTTGGCAAAACAATAGAGAAAAATAAACTTTCTAAAATAGTGTAGGTAATAAAGAAATTCTATAGACATTGGGATTAAATAAATCTTCAGAGAAAGTGATTCTAACTTTAACCCCTATAAATCGTAAAAGTAATGTTTGACTCCTAGACGACCTAGGGGTTCGTTTGCTTAAGCTGGGTTACAAAGTTTTAATTTTACTAGGCCAATTTTATTTTGCCCACAATATTACATAAACATAGGGTCAAATTAAATGTACCCAGAACTGACGTGCATGCATGGAGAGGTTGGTGGAAGAAGCAAAGGAAGTATGTCAGGATCGAAGCAATTGATGTACTATCGTACTCTGCCTGCCTTAATAGGCGACGGGCGTGATGATATGTTTTTATGAATACACATAGGCACTAAGATTCAACTAAGAATCTACTTTTAACTCGGTGACTCAGATGGATGAAATAAACAATATCGTAAAAAAATAATTCTATAAAAACTTACGTGTTTAGCATAAAAAGCTTAGTTTATTCTAGGAGATTCTACTTAATAGCAGAATTACTCTACTATGTAGCTTTATATAGTAATATAATATAATATTTTTGGGAAAACTCACACATCGCTATCTGATCCCAAACTAGGCGGAGCCTGTACTATGGTAGCCAGACAACTGATAAACATACTCATATATTTCTAAATACGTACATATTATAGATAAATTACACCCAGACATAAAACATACATTCGTGCTCATCACACAAAGATTTGTCGTGGGTGGGAATCGAACCCACGACCTCCGGCGTAGCAGTCAGAGTCACTAACCACTAGACCAACAGACCAGTCGAATAGTGTTAATTAGCTGTAGTCTTATACTTCAGCCCGGCTACGTTCGTTCTTCTCGTGGAGATACTTCTTCAGCCCGGCTACTTACAGTCTAAGAGAATCTTGCTGTATTTTGCTTACAATTCCATCCTAAGAGGATTTTTTTGAGCCACATTTTCTTTATACCAGTACAGCACTGGCAGATGAAAAAGACTTGTTCCGTGTTACAAGAGTAGTTTATACATAATTGGATATTTAGGCTGTATAACATACAAGTTTCTGTCCGCGGCTTAGCCGTACGTGGTACGTTACACGTGGTCACGTGTAAGTGGTAAGTTTTATTTATATAAAGTGAGAATAATACTAGTTATAATGCAATAAATAACCACTTTGTTCACGGTCAAGGTCGACTCGTCAAATCATTCGGCAGATTCTTGTCGCGGATTCAAATTGAGCTACAATTACAAAATCGTATTTACGATTGATTAAATAGTATAGTATCCTATACCAACCCGCCTGGCCAGCGTAGTATAGTAGGCTAATATCCCTCCAAATGTATGGAGGAAACCCGTGCCCAGCAGTAGGAAGTTTATGGGTTGAGATGAAGAAGTAGTATAGTTTAAATACTTCAAAGGGGTTAGGAATCTTCTAACTCATAGTAACTACCTATATTATTAATACTATAAGACTCTGAAGATCTAAATGCTATAATATTTTATGGTCTAGAATTATTTTCCAGGCAATAGTGAAAATAACGTATCAGTCAATATAACTTCCTTCTAACCTAGCATGTCCATGTGGGCGTGTTAATATATCATATTATACATATTATAAAGTTTTCGTGTTTTCCTTTTGACTTACCTACTTATAGTTTTGATCAGTTAAAAGTACTTATGTCTGAATAAGACTTTTGTCCGTAACACAAATCAATGACTAGAACTAAAAATATTTTAATTATAGCAAGTTAACATTTGATGATAGTAATTACTTCTGACATTTTTCAACACCGTTTAATGTTGAAATTTAAGTCAAACGAGACAAAAATAGTATGTTCTTGCGTAGAATTACCTGTAGTAAGTAAAACAAGTAGGTACTAAGTAAACCTCTATGGTATCTTGTCCATATACTCCTTTTTTGTCGTCAGTATTATGTAGTTATTTAGTCAAGGTGGAATGTCAAGAGCAATGGAGGAATGCATCCGTCCACTTGACCGAGTTGTGGGCTAGTTACTTCTTTATAGCGATACGTAGAACATCAGCCTTGCGCCTTATATATTATGATGATGTTTATGACATTTTTCTTTTAAAACGCATCCCTGAACAAGCGCTGGAGACCTGTACTCATACATAGGAACAGAACTACACGGCTGTGTGTAGTTATTTGGCTGTGGTTTTCTGTAAGGTGGAGGTCCTTCCTCAGTCCGGCTTGCTCATTAGTATGGTGCACTGCCTCTCGAATGTTTACTTACACTACGGCTTTTTGCATCGGTACACATACGATGCTGTAGCGCGTTCGATTCGCATGCGTTTGCATCTATGCAAAATTTTGTAGTGTGTAACCTCTCAAAATGTTTTTTTTTTCGTAGCAAATATTTACACTATAGGAATTATCCCAATGTTTTTACGGAGTCCATAGTGCGCGAAGGACCTTTTTTGAATATACCTAGTTACTAAAAGCACTAAATTGCTAATAACTGATGATAAAAAATGCCTATGAGCTCAGAACCCAACGTCCGAGGTTCGCCGAAAACTAAAGTTTTTGCGTGATGAACTCACCGATGACGTAATTTTATGTTATGGGAACCATAAAGATTCCAAACTGGTCAGTCAACAACATCTATGGAATATAAACGAACTAAATATATTAAACAAGGATAAAATCAAATAAAAATACGTATAATATCTTTTGAACTCTCACGATTTTTACTAATATTTTTACTATAGTGGCCAACGGATCTAAATCGCGTAATATTTTGAAGGTTTTCATTATCTTTTGTTACCCAAAGTATCGGTCGAATTGCGAAATAATACGCATATTAGAGAAGACTTTGTTATGATTTGATAATAAAACGTAATAATAAGAAATGCATCGTTTGAGAAACTTTTTAAACAAATATTTTCCCATTACAATACATTGCACGAACGCGAGAAAAATATGGTTCGAGTGTTTGCTTTTGACCCGATTCATCTTTCGAACTTCCAATTTCCCAAATACATTTTAGGGGTGAATTCAAAAGTTGTTCAGCAAGACTGTCACTGTCACATACATTTACGCGATATATAAGTTTTAACATTTAGTACGTGGCAGGAATAACTCAGGAGGAGCACTGAACTTCGTGTAGGTGCATTGACTCCATCTCCAAGAACCCCGAGAACATTATACAATTTATGTCAACGCTAAAAGCGCGGAGTGCCTTCAACTTTTTTTATTTGTCTTTTGTTTTAACTGGGCGGTAACAAAAACAGAATAACTAAGAAAAGTGTTGAATAATTTAATTCTTCTTTTGTTTTGTTTTACTGGCCTGTTGGTCTAGTGGTTAGTGACCCAGGACAAATCTTTTTTGTGATGAGCACGTTTCTTTGGTAGTAGGGCATCATACAAGCGAGCAAACCCAAAAAGGATAGCACCACCACCATTCAAAAGACCTACACAGTGATTAGGTTATATTCCTTTGCAGGTCCCCAGTGCTCATTTAGGGATACGTTTAAAAATAAAACCTTTTTTCTTGGCATCACAAAGTCCTGATGTAACAAATTTTTGGGTCAGTTACACGCGAGTGATGGTCTCTCAAGCGTGCCGTATGCTTGTTTGCCACCAAAGCAGCATAAAAACTATACATACATTGATACATATTACGTCGTACAAACATAGACACCGTTACTCAATATATAGGTATGTGATTTATAAGGCATAAATTGTGCATAAATTTATAATTATAGCCGTATTTTGATTCATGCCTTTCAATCTGTAACTAATTTATGCTTTAATTTTCAAACTAACTTATACTTATGAGTATAATTACTGTGTTAATCGTATAATAATGTCGTACCTTTGTCATTGTTGTTTATATGTCAATTTAATTTAGTAAGAAATATCGTAAATCTCTTACGAAACTGTGTTATCTCAATATGGTGCGAATTCTATGTAATTCTGAGGTATTATGGGATTTTTGTAACTGACAATTTCAAGTTGACACTTTTTTATATGATTAAGATGACAAACAAGTTGCGGTCCACCTGGTGGTAAGCAGTTACCTTAGCATATGAGCACTATTAATACTAGGGACAGCACTCGTGCATTGGCGATCCTAAAATTTAACATCAGGGTTATACGAGATGTAATATTATTTAAAAAACATTTTTTTTAAATACAATTATATTGTATTTAAAAAATTTGGTTTTTTTTAAAGACAACTCCCGCACTAGAGAACGAGCTCGGGACTTTACAAACATACAATTAACGGACACACATTACACCCAGACTCAGAACAATTCTTTGTGGGTCATACAAAGTTTTGTCCTGTGTGGGATCGAACCCACAACCTCGTGCACAGCAGGCGCATACTGCGGCCACTGGATCACCGAGACTTAAAATTATGCACAGGAACACAACTAAACATCTGTGTGAAATTATTTTGCTGTTATCGTCTTTAACATAGAGGTAAAATACTTGATTGTAATTACTGATTATTTTATAAGTGATTTTTTCATATTTAAAAAACCATGATCTCTAAATTGTAATTCTTTAAGTAATATTAATTTACAATTTACTTTTAATTTTTCAATTTAGACAGTTTTGGAACAATATATTTCTGTATCACTTAATAAATTTTATTATTTTAATATAATCGGGTGCAAATCATGTGTAAAAACAATTTCATCATCATTCATTCATAAGCTTCTGTAAGTGCTTGGCAATTGGCATGATCCTCCGTTTCTAGTATCCATCTTCTCCCACCCATTTTACAAATAATATATATGACAAATTTTAACTTATTTTTACATCGTTTACTAATGTGTATTGTATTGTAAAGTGAATGCCTCAGAATTGATTTGTTGTCTGTCCTTATCTCTTTCTTTAACAAAAAGAGATGTCAACAAAGTTGACATCATTGTTTTCTAGATTTCACCTTCTAAAGCCCATGAGTTTGTCTTCTATCGCGTGCTTTAAGTATTACGTTTAACTTTCGCTTCGCTTTGTCGATCGACCAGGTCGATTCGTCTATTGAAGCGTTATGTATAATTAGTTGCGTCAGTTTACCGCTACGTGCCGGTGCTATACCGGTCCCATATTCTCGCGTGTCTAGAATTTGTTATTATACTACTTTCACATACCGCAAATCTTCGTTTGTTTGGGGTAACTTTGTTTTTGATGTCTGTTATTGATACCGTCTTGTGAGTAAGTTGTGAGTTTGTTGTTCGTATTATATAAGAAAGCTTTCTTCGATAGAACGAGTTTTAATGCCATTTTTATAACTGTCAACTGCCATATCTATACTAAAATTATAAGGAGAGAGAGCGAATTTGACAAGTTTGTATGTGCACTTATTTAAAAAATTCTTTCATCATTTAAAAGATACATTGATTACTTTTTACGGACATAACATTGGAGAATTACGGGAATTTTTGTATTTCATCTTATTATTAGACAATTAACGAACAGTTATCTGATCCCAAACCAGACAATGTGTAGGTAGGTACTATGGTGACCAGACTGCTCGTAAACTCCGCTGTGACCGAAATCAATCTAGAGTCCTCCAGATTGATTTCGATTGTATATACCTACCTTATTCCTTAATTGTTATAATTTATCTATATCATATAACGTGTAATTGGTGAAGTGATAGTGACTTCTCCAAAAAGTCTATCTCTATGTGTAGAAGTAGTCGAGGTGCGTGTTCGTCACTGACACATTTTAGTATTATGTAATGCTACATAACGTGGTCGTCATGACTCCATGTAATAGATATAATTGTTACCAAAGCTGTCATGATTTGATGATGGCTACGGTGCGTGACTGTTGTTGTTTTATGCTTTAACATAAACATAACTATTGCATAACCTTTAACACTAAAACGGCGGGTGCAGTCATTTGACTGCAATTTGAATTTAGAAGTTGAATAATTATTTAACAGTTTGGTTAATCTTGCAGATAGATTTATACATAACTACCGGACATGGCAGACATCGACCTGCGGAAAATCAGCGTCACATTGAAATACCGACAGCAGCGCCATCCATTTACACACAAAATTTCCTCCAAATCGGTTCAGCCGTTTACGAGGAGTTAGGTGAGAAACAAACATACATATTTAATGAAACATTTACATTTATAATGTATCCATTTTTACCTGCTATTCAAATTTTATTATTTCTAATTAGGTAATTGTCTACGTAAATATGTTGATTTTAAGAAAACCATTAGTTTTTCTTGCTATTAAGTGAAAACCCTTATAATTAACACAATAAAAATGTTGAGAGTAAAAGTGCATTTCGTCATTATAATTATTATGTCTCTAGTTTAAGTTTGGATGAAACGAGTATCTAGTACATGCGTCCAATTATGACATACACATATTATGTTTTTAATTAATAAATTATCACAGGAACTTTTACAGACATTAAACCAGGGACACAAAATAAACTCAGACTTCGTCACGTTTGGGGAAGCAACAAAGTACGCTGCACGGAAGTAAATAGAGAGGTGGTCAGTTATACCACTAAGTCATGTGTGCTGTCGAGTTGTAATCTATTGAGAAAGTTTCAGACTTTAAGCACCTTGTTTGTTTCAAGAATTGAAACAAGAACGCTTTTGGACGCGTTAGTGATTCGATTAGATATATGTAAGTATTAGCTAGGCATACATCACCTGCCCCTCTAGACAAGTGGCAATAGAAAAGTCAAAAAAGCAAAAGTATTGGATTTGACGTAAGTTTACGATATAATGTCGTAAACTTACGTCAAATACCATATATTTGCTTTTTTGACTTTTCGAGATCTTCTACTGAGATGATGATTGTGAACAAACAGAAATATCATATTAATATTAAAGAGAAAGCTTTTTGTAAGTTTTCACATAAAATAGCTGATCAAATTGATATAAAATGGTCATGATGACCATTTATTGTGTTCAAATTATCGTTAGATTACATAATACTCGATATCATCAGACTTGCTGATTTTTAAAACACATGTTGATAAAAAAATGGATTATGGGTGACTGTCAGCATACATAACGTAATTGCGTTATTTTTGTAAACTACTTAACGACCTGCCTGATGATAAACTTAGTTGTTGCTGAATTTAAAACTTTTACCACCATGGTTTTGAGATAGAGTTGTCCTCGGGGTAAGAAAATGTTATTTTAAAATTCGTTTATCATCATTGCAAATCTTTAATTACGCTCAGAAACACGACTACACCACGGTGTGTCTTTCTTTTGTTTTTTTTAATTTTGGCTGTGGTCTTCTGTTAGGAGGTCATTATCCAGTCAAGTTGCTAGGTAATACGATGCCATATTTCTCTTTACTTTAGGCATTTGAAATACATCATAATTACATGTTTATAAATTGTTTATTTTGTAATAAATGAAGCTCTAAATACTAGGTACTGTTTAAGTTTAAGTTCGAGACTCATGCAAACTTAGAATTATTATTTCAAATTTGAATAGGTTGCGTTATAAAGTTTGACAGACGTTATTTACTTAAGTTTTAGATTAATAGCTTAAATTCAACATTGGAATGTTTTCAATGAGTTTCAAATATTAGAATGGTCTACGGACACAATTATTTGTAAAAGGAATGCTTTTATTGTAATGCTTTATTACTTAAGTTTCATAGAGAACTGAAAGCTTTATAAGAAGGCTTTCTCCTGCTCCTCGACTATTTATGTGCCAAAAATATATCATCTGAATTATATAATAAAAAAAACTATTGATAAAGACAGATAGAAAACTCTTTAATATACCCCAATTATATTATATATCTCAAAGATAAATGATTCCTCTAATCACACAAAAGACAAAAGGAATAATAACAATAAAATATAAATACATAGATGATACTATGAATATAAAAATCTATAGGTATTTTTGTATAAATTTTTATTATCAATAACTTTTAGTTAGAAGATCATTGTGATATATAGATAATACCTATCCATTTTAAGAATAACGGGATGCCGTAGTTAGTTGCAGACGATGCATTAATAACTGTACATTATAATGTAGCTTAGGCTTACAGTTCGAATGTCTACTTAAACTTACTAACGGGTTATCTTACTACCATACCAACGAGCATCAATAACAATAAAAAATAATGGCAATCTTTAATCAAACTTAATCTATGCTCTAACGGTATTTAAGATATTACTTACTTATTCAGGTTTTAATTAACATTTGATTATTTAAATTTACCTCGACTTCTCCGGGATTAAACAACTTTATACCAGTTTAGGAATTGGATTTCCAAAAACCTCTTCTTAGTGCTGACTTACGCCATTTAAGGAACTCGTATGAAAAATTTCAAGTTCGTTTCAGCGGTTTAGGCTCTGCGTTGATGAATCAGTGGTTAATAACGAGTTATTATATATGTATTAGCGGCACGGGTAAATTTGAAGTTGATTAGACCAAGAAAACACAAACACATCCATACAGACTTTGCAACCCCTTTTCACCCCTTCGGGGTTGAATTTTTAAAAAAACCTTCTTAATGCACACCTACGTCACTTAAGAAATATTTGTGCAAAATATCATGGTTTTAGACCCAGCGTTTTCAGCTATGCGTTGATCGAACAGTCAGTCAGTTTCTGCTTTTATATAGATAGATAATGGCTATCTTTAATCAAAGTCAATCTTTTATCTATCTAAATATTAAAACACTACTTACTTATTCAGATTTTAATTAAAGTTTATTTTTATAATTTTATTAAAATTTAAGTTTGATGTACTATATTATGATATTTAAATTAAGATTTTGTTCTTCCGAACTTAACTAACTAAATTAGTATGTTAAATAGTGGCTGGCACAAACTTCGTCCGGGTTAAACATTTTTCCCGTTTAGGGATTGAATTTCCAAAAATCTCTTCTTAGTTCTCACTTACGCCATTTAAGAAACCTATGTCAATACCAATCTATTCTCTAACTAAATACCTATCTAATAACACTACTTGCTTATTCAGATTGCTTATCGTTTGATTATTTTAGTTTGATTGATTAGCATATATTTAAATTCAGATCGTATTCATCAGAATTATGTATAATTATGAATACATGTATAATTTCATTTGATAAAATCATCTTATGGTTTCATTATCTTTGATTGTCTAAAATATGACAAACAAAAATTACAGTTTGTTTAACAAAATATTTACTGGAATATCCACCTTTTTATTTTAAGGAAAATGTTTGTTTCTGTTGACATAAAATGTCAGAGATCGTCTTTTGGTTTTTCAGAAGATGGTCAGTCATTGTTTTTTTTATGTCATTCAAAATTTATTTTCTCTTTATAAACAAATATACAAACAATTTGTTTTGCGAATGAAAAATATGCATTTACTGAAAAAACGTTTTATTTTAAAAATGGCACCGACTTCAATAACATATCATCGATGTAATATACAATTATTGATTTTTCTTGACTGATCAAAAACCATTAGACCGATTTCTTCAATTTAAATGGGACCACCTAGGTAGTATACATATACCCTTTGAAACCTATAAAGAATTATTTAAATCGGTTCAGGCCTCTTCGAGTAATCGGTGAACATACATTAAACAGAGGAATTGAGAACGTTCTCCTTTTTGCAGTCGCTTAAAAATAATATTTAACACTGCATTGGGAGAATAGTAGATATTTATTTGCTGATTTTCATAAGCAAAGGAAAGAAGTAAATAATACAAATGTCAATCTATTTACGTGAAGATAAACAGTAGTGTTGTCTGTATAAACGTCAAATACAGAAAGCTAGCATTTGGAGCATGTAATTTCCCGGTGGATATCACACAACGTAGCCAGTGAATCCATTTAGTAACAGACATCATCGATTTGCGCCTTTGTAATCCGATGTCGTTTGAAATGCTGCAATCATTTCAAAAGCTATATGCAATGGTGGTACGTTTTGTCTGTGTAGAGAAGAAATTACTTGATAATACTATTGTTAATACTTTTCTTAGGTAAGTATACTTATAGGCTTATACCTATCTTTTGCTCATATACCTACACAAAACAGAAATAATATTAAACTCGCCGACTAATCATAGTCTAAGCTCTATCATTTATTAATAAAAAATAAATTTGGAATTAAAATATCCAGACAATTTTTCTTGAATCAGGATTTGTTAATAAAACGTGTAGCCAATATTATTTTTATTCTCTTTTCAGGAGAGCTACGTTGGTCATATGAAAATATTTTTAATTTTAAATCATAGTAAAAAATTATGAATAAAATAAAATCTCGTCCATCTTCAAAAACTTCAGAACAAAAGACGATCTCCGAACTTATAGTTTATGTGTCTATTATAATTAGTTTTGACACAGATATATACACTATACACGCATATTATACATTTTAGTACTTTGTAAACATTAGGTAAGTATACATTTATATATGTATCGTTCCGCCCGGGCAACCCTAGTCATTTGGACGGTTACACAATTACATTAAGCCTATGCATAAAATACGCAAGTACACCTGTCAGCGTGAACTAATGTTTTTTACGTCTCATATAGCACACATATCTAACTTATTACCCCAAATTAATAATCTATTGTAACTACACACTACATTTAAGGCATTGTGAAAAACCGTTACCCTCATTTAAACGAGCAGTCGAGCGAAAATAAGCAAGGTCCCAATACAATTCATATAATTAGATTACCTGATTAAATAATTAACGCTATTGTGTCATAATTGCAAAACGGTACAAGTGCAAAATTTAGAAATCACTTTTTGTAGTATTAAAGTTACTAAATGTAGAATTTTACCTTCGTCACTGGCCTTTGTAATAGCTCGTGTATGAAATATTCATAAAGTTGTAATTAAACAATTTGCAATGCCGTTCTGGTTATAAAAATACTAGTTTTTTACCTAATAGCTGTGTCATGTAAACCATTTGGTTTGTCTATTATATGATACAAATACGGTACACCACGTTACATAGCGTGATTTATGCACTATGTCCGCGAACATAATAAAGTGGGACTAAATTAATAAGCTGTAAATTAATTGCCTATCCGTGGGAAATTTCGTATTTTTGAACATTTAAGTTAGTACTGCATAATTATTCTCTTATCATTTCTTAAAATAAAGCATCATAATTTTTAAAAAATCTATGCGGATTAAAATTCTCAGTTTTTATTTTATTAAAAATTTATTTAAAAAAAAAGACAGTCTATTTATTAACAAAAAAACAAAAGCTAAATTAAAATATAAATAACAAGGTAACTTAGAAAATGCTAGTTTTATTTTTATAATATTGATAAATAAAAAAATAATAAATATAATTAAATTTTGTTTCTGTTTCTAAATATTGTTTTATTGTATGGTCGTCTTTCTCCGCGACATCGACAGTGAGAGTGTTCTTGTTTTGTAGGTCGCGGTGATCGTATTGAGTAGAGCATCGAGAACGAAACGTGAGACATTGAGTTCAAGTGAAAACTAGACATTCTTTACATTTGTACTTAATTATAGAATAAAGTTCATTGTGCTTTATGTGTAATTACCTATTATTGTATCGTGTATTTTTTCTATAGTTTTTTTACTTTCTATTAAAAATACTGCAAATATCACCTAATTGTAGTTTTTACCCTTCTTAAATAAATTTATCTATATGGTAACCAAAAATCCATCAAAAGGTTCGAAGCTGTCTATGTTCGAACATAGACAGACTAAAAGCGATTTAATTATAATTTTTATAATCACTTTAATTTATATTGTAATGTTTATTTATTTCACTTTTTTTAATATTTGGGTTATTACACTTTATAAACTATAATTTTATTTATTTAATATACTTGAATAATATAATTTATTTTATTAAATAAATTAGCTAATAAATACCCAATCTATTTATAAATAGCGAAAACGTTATTTCGTACGGTATTTGCAATTTTCACTCAAATTAGCGACGTGCTAATAAATTTTTGTCGGTTATGGCTCAACGATGTTACACATTTTGCTCGAACCGTATCGGAATTATGAAATGAGGGAAAAAATCATTACTAGCTGCTAATAGTTACAAGCGCATGCTAATTACAACTAACTTGCAATGACATGCTTTCGATTTACACTAATTTTCTTATTTTAAAATTTTATTTATTTTTCATATTTATATAAAATATAAGTTATAAGTTTCCTGAAATTATATATTTAATAGAAATATTTTAAGTATTTTTTTTTATGTTGCGTACCTATATTTTTAACATTGCAATTAGTTACAAAAACTAAAATATCACATGTGGTTATATTTTTACTGAATATATAATTATTTACCTACTATTTAATTAAAAATATATTTAAAACGCGGTAATTTAACTTTACTATTACCTACATGATCAAATTAAAAAAATAATTAGTCGACGTAATGTTAGCATTAAACAGGCTATTAATTATGAACATGTAAACACACTGTGAAGCTCATTATAAATAACATAAACATTACCTATGTATAAGATACAACAGCCTCTGGCATTAAAATAATCATTTTATCAGTTACCGGCTATCTAATCTCAGCTTTCTTCATCTATAAACGGAGAGAGCGAAACCGCAATTTTATATTTAAGAAAGTGTATTTCACTGTGGCCATTTAAAAATACGACTTACCGTAAATATGCCAAACAAAACACAATCACACAATAATTGGCACAAGAAAGTCCGTAAGTTCACAGTTCACAGGCGTAGTTCGGCGAACCGTCGACGCGGGCGCACGGATCGAGGTTCTGAGTTCGTTCTCGGCCAGTGTCGTTGTTGCACTGAGCGGTGTTAACGGAAGAGCAGTGCGTAGTTGCGCTCGCGCACGCTCACCTAAAAGTAAAACCAAATACGCGCGCGTACGCCGCACCGCATAAATCGGTAAGATATCACTGTCGATCTAACACCATACACAATGCGTTCTATGCGGCCCACTTATTAAGGTTAAGGATAGGAAAGCAACACCGATAGTTATGGGCAAATTTTTGCGTAAATCGATTCGATATAGCGTGTCTAGATGGCGTGACTCGATTTTAATGCTAATTGAGTTTCAGTATACAATTGGAGCGTGAGAGTATCTCTAGATAGAGGTTTAATTAGTATGTACTCGTAAATGTGTGCTTACGTGTTTAAAACATGTATTTTATGTAATAATGTTCAACATAAGTGGTGTTCAGTTTGCTAAAAAATAAATTACCTAATAGAAGAAGTCTGAAAAAATAAATAGCGCTGTAGGACCTGTCGTAGCCTGGTATCCTTTGATGTTCACAAGAGAAAACATCGTAGTCTTGAAGACGTCTTGTTGAAAACTAATGACAAGAAGTGTGACAATAAATTCCAATTACCAGCTCTCGTATCTGTACTCGCAGTGTTACAGACGCAAGTATACGTGCACTGTCAAGGCGCTCTGATAAAGTACTGGGCGGTTGAGGGAAACATCACTTAGGATTAATATCGATGCACTAAGGCTTTGTCGTGCTTTGTCGTACATTAGAATCCTTGTATTAGTCACGCATTTTGAGATATGACGTTGTATTTGAATGTCTCAGTAGTTTATATGTGAGAAACTTTTGTTTCTTATTGCGTCTATCTATTGGTATTTCTTAACACAAAGAGGTAAAGTTTTTCAAGTTTCGGTAATCGAAGCTAATGTTATAAAGGAAAAAGGGTTTTTGTTTGTTGGTTATGATTTAACTCAAAAACTTCTCGACCGAATTTAAAAATTCTTTCACCATTAGGAAGCTCCATTATCAGCGGGTAACATAGGCTATATTTTATTACTAAATAAATGTTCACCCATGCGAATCCGGGACATGCCGCTAGTCTCTGACATTCCTTATCCGACCTTAAAATATTTTTCACTGATATGCATCTAGAGCTTTTACGCAAGCTAAACCGTGGGCCGAAGTTACGTGGACTAAACTTAAAAGAAAAGAATAATATACCAGGGAATCATTTGCGCGTTGCTAATTCTACATACTACTACAGCAGGGTTTTGTGTTAGGTAACCTTGGGATAAGAGACTCGTCATAGTTTTTCTCAAATTGGAGATATACTCATAAATAGGAACAACAAACACACTATTTAAAGTTATTTTGCTGTGGCGTTCTTTGCTAGATAAAGGTCATCCTTGCGGACATAGTAATAATTCTACTAATATTATAAATGTTAAATTTTGTGACGTTGGATGGATGTAGATTGTTACTCTTCCACGTAAAAACTACTGAACGGATCTAGATGAAATTTGGCATATATAGAATAGCAAATAGGCTGTTTTTTATCGCGATAACCGACATCCACGCGGGCGAAGCCATGGGCAACAGCTAGTTGCCCATGGTTTAAAAAAAAAAAAAAAGTTTATTATAAAGCTGATGAGCTTTTATTTTTGGACGTGGGAGTCTCAGGAACTACCACTGATCAAAATGTATAGTAATGCACCATCCAGCCCAGTACATACTAATTTAGATTGAATGTGTAAAAAAATATTTTGATTCAGGAGTTTTATTTTTATTTACCGAGACTGCTGGAAGAGTCTAGTAGTTGTATGTGGATGTTATACACCTCTGCCTACACTATAGGTGCAAGAGATTTGATGGTATATTGTATTATTTAGGTAACTGCTTTAAATTTCTTCACGCATGCGTCAAAACCGTAACATGTCGCAAGTTTATCGTTACCACAGAAAATGCAATTTTATGGTGACGATATTATGTACTGCTATAATCTATACTAATATTATGAAGACACAAACTTTACGTTTATAGGGTAATCTGTAGTGACTTCAAAAAGGTTTTATTCTTATGTTATAAAAATATCAGGCAGTCCTTTTTTATTTTTCAACAGCCTTTTAATCTGAAAAAGTTATAAAAAAAGAAAACTCTAATGGTATCTTACAATTTTTTCCCTCAGTCCTATGATAAATATTGCATTTTATATTAGCTAAAAAGGTCACAATAAATAATTTTAACAAAAAAAACCGTCTTCAATATGTCAAGTTGTACAACATTTAGAAACCCTAAAATCCCAAGTCTAATATATTAAAACAGGGTAAACTTTCAAAAATACGTTAATCTCAGTTTTACTCTCTTAAAGGCGTTAATTTTTATAATTTGATAATTTACAGCTAAAGTGCACCTGATAACCATTCAAATAACCCCAAACACGGCTAGATTATGAAGTTCCGTTGCCTACATTTCTTCCGGCTTCATCTTTAGTTCATTCAATTGGACTACTTTCATTTGCTAGATTACATTTGCTCAGTAAAAGTTGCTTAGCAACCTAAATCGAGACTTATCTAACCGCAATCCGATACTTATCATTGAGAAGTTCAGGTGGCTACATATATGGTCTTCTTCATCAGTTTCACTTCACCAAAAGCTTCGGCACTTCAGTAAATGTTTAATATTGAAATTTCTATATGAGTGCCTATAATTTTTGAGGAGTTTCGTCAAATCCTCATGGATTACATCATCAGATATTTCTTTTTATAAAAATGAGACCAAACTGGAAGTAGGTATGTCCTCTCAGACAAAAAATATTTTTTCAAATCGGTTCAAAAATGACGGAGTTCTGCTATAACAAACATAAAAAAATACATACGAATTGATGACCTCCTCGTTTTTGAAGTCAGTTGAAAAGCATCCGGTGACGAAAAGTTCAATGATTTTTGTGCACCCAAAAAGATTTAGCGCCTAAAGAAGTTTTCACTTCAAAAATCATAGCACTCAGTACTAACCGAACCACACTCATAACTTCATTAGAAGTAAAAATGTTAATCACCCAACGAAATGGGCACGGGACAGTTAGTAATGTAGGTATAAATTTAAACTAGTAGTTAGCACCGAACCTTGTACTCGCGATGTACTCGTTTTACAACCCCCTATATCTCAGCAACTCTTGAACGTTTTGGGTCATGTTCGAACTTAAAAAAACATTGCTCTCATTAAATCGCTTATTTACTTTCACGACGATCAACGATACTCGAGTTATTGTCGAACAAATACATATATACACCTTAACTTTAAGTAGTAAATTCGCTCGCTTGTTAAGCTAAATTTAAAACATTTATAAGTCAAATCTAGATTGTTACGAAGCGGACACACATTGTTCCCTAAACACTGAAAATCAATTTACCAATTTATCAAAACATATTAAATTCCATCCACAGAAATATCTAAATTGTTTTGAAGTGTTGAAATATGTACCCACGTTCTATTCGAAAATATTAATTTACATATTTTTATTTGACATCCCGTTAAAAGCTTATGTTGTAAAACCATTTTGGTACTTTTAACTATTTGAAATATGGAGCAATATTTTCATTGCCCGTTCCCATTCATATATAACTAGCTGTTGCCCGCGACCCCGCCTACATAGATGTCGATTATCGTAATAAAAAGTGCGTTATGCCCTGGCCAAATGTCATTACGATCCATTAATCATGAAAAGGTAACATATACATACAAACAGAGCTACTTTAGCATTTATAATATTATTATATACTAGCTGTTGCTCGCGGCTCCGCCCGCGTGGATGTCGGTTATTGCTGTAAAAAGTAGCCTATGTGTTATTCCAGACCATAATCTATCTCTGTGCCAAATTTTATCCAGATCCCTTGAGTAGTTTTTACGTGAAAGAGTAACAAACATCCATCTATCCATCCATCCTTTCTTACAAACTTTCGCATTTATAATATTAGTAGGATATAGACAAAAGAAATTGTGATTGTCATTCTTCTTTCTATATTTAATTAAAAGTGGTTTGTATTTATATTTCCATGGTTGAAAGTTTATCAGAATAGCTGTCGTTGCAATGATTTATTACTTTAAATTGATATAATGACTAACAGACGACAAGGCGGTGGCAACAACATTCTCTCGGTAGTTACCAAACTTTTACCTTACCGATAATAAATGAAGTAAGTTATGACAGTTGGGAAGGATTCGTGACCATTTGTGCGTGCTGTCAACGACTCCTGCCATAACGTCTGAACAAAGCAATTAGCACCAAGTGCCATTAATAATGTAAATAAAGTTGGTTGAAAGGAGTTGAGAGAATGAAGTTCTTAATATATTTGTGATTGGTTGGTACTTCTCTTACTTTATTAATGATTTTTGATGTCGTTTTAATGTTGAATGCCTCGTTGATTTCTGCGAGGTGATGAGTTCCCGGGTTCTATGCCACCCAACATTTATTTTTCTAAAACTCTGGTTTGTGCATTATTATTATTAGCATCTTAAGCTACAGTAACTGCTTAAAATCAGGCAGGTCGTATGATTGTTTGTACCTTTTTTCCGTTTATTTCACATATTAAATACAATAGTTACAGAAAATGTTATTGTACCATTACGAAAACCACAGAGGTTTGTAAATACCTAACCACCTAAGTAGTATAAAAAAAACAAAAAAGAACGTCATGTAACATTCAAAAACAATTTATACTTATTCCGAATTCAGAATATACTTCATAAAAGTATTTTCATAAACGTCTTTGGACGTACCCTCTTCACGAATTATTACGGTATAGATGGGCCAAATGTCACTAAGATTTGTTGTACCAATCCATTAAGTAAATGTGGGAAATGACCGCCGTATTTTATGTTCAATGTGTTCCCTCATATTTACGTGGTTTCATAATATAATGTTCGGAATATTTACTTCTACTAAGGTCAGCTCAAGACCGAGTTCTGTGAAAAACCTTGGAGGAGGCCTATGCCCAGCAGTGGCCGTATTTTGGCTAAGATGGATGGATATTGTCTAATATTTTTAACCGTCTTCAAAAAGAAGAGGTTGAGTGGTAAGTACGAGTATGAACTATTTATTATGAACTTATTTGGAGAACTCCTTTTTTATTCAATAGGCGAGGTACTTCACAATCTTCTTCTTAGCGTTTCGATGGCAAACATCGTTAAATTTATATTATTGCGGCCCAAAATTCAGCTACGTTGAATGCATAATACAGATACTTCAAAATTGGTCTCATATTCGGGAAATCCATTTCAGATAGTAGTATTTTTTTCTTAATTCTAACAAAATCATTACCAACTGCATTTAAAAGGACTTTGAAATATGCTGGCTGTGTCTTATTTAGTAAAATGATGTTACTTCATTCGTAACATGTCAGTAAAGCCTACATATATTATTATGCTATAGTGTGTGTATGAAGTATTTTAATCTGCCATCCGTCATTCGCGGGACAGCAAATAAAATATTGTTATTGTATCCAATCTTGTTACACTTTGTTAAAAACTAAATTTTACAAACTATAATATTTTTTGTCCAGACATTTATCTATCTATTATACTATATTATAAAGAGTCTGTGATGTTGTAGGGGGTAATGTCTAGGTCTACTGAACCGATCTTTAAAAAATCCAGGTTTTTAGTGAGTATCATAGGCTATATTTTATTGACAAAAACATTACGGGACCTCGGGAAATACCACCCGTGCGAAGCTGGGGCGGGCGGCTAGTGTATTTATAAACTTGTTTACCAGATTTTTAAAGCCTTTAATCTTTTTATATAAAAATTAATCCCCATTTCCCAACGGAAATAGGAATTCATTTTTATCGATAAAGTCTTTCTCATATCTATTTTTTTATTTTATTTCTCTTTTTTTAAGTTTTCTAATGTTTTGTGGAAGGTTCTTATTAAAAATAAATTAAAATAACTACAGTACAGAAAATAGTTAAGCCCGGGTAAAGTCGGAGACTTGTTATAGATACATATTTATATGTATATTATGTTATATTAGGACGCTTTCTGACATCACACAGACAATATTTGTGTTCTTCTTTTGTGTCTTTTTTTTCTACTCTTTGTTATCCTCTATATGTTCGAATAAATGTTTTTCTTTCATTTCTTTCCCTATAAATTATAATTATTATTTACCATTTCCGTAATTTGGAGACTGAGTAGGTAATATAAGCCTGATGGGCAAGAATAAAATTATTACGTTTTACAAAAACAAAAATTATGTGTAGGTACGTCAAAATTATAGTTATTCATTTAACTCCGGTACGTAATGGATGTCGTGACCGTGATGCATCGATTGATTGACGCGATCACGACACTACACCACAGCATAATTATTTTAATGAATATCCAATTGTCTATTTAATATTTTAATAAATTAGACTGTACATTATACTTATAATAATGTTCCATTGCTATGCCACCTGGTATATAAATTTAGGAGAGATATAGCACCATTGAAGTAAGCAAATTTGAATGAGAAGAGACCTCCACCTTACAGTTTAGTTGTGTTTGAGCGTGAGTACAGGTCTCTGATACTCATTTCTGGGATTTCATTTTTTTTATCCCAGGGTTAAATTTAACACAAAACTATGGTGGCATGAAATGTAAAGTTGACGACGTGTGAGTAATGCTTCTGTAATTGCAAAGATCCGCCCGGCAACTGCTTACCGTCTGGTGAGCAGTAAACCTCTCCTCGTTTTCGTGGTAACATATAAATGTAATACTAGATACAATTAATGAAGCACGAAAATAATTAAACTCCTATGTCTAAACAAAAATATATAATATATAGGGAAAGATAACTTATTTTTGAAGCGGAAAAGCGTATCGAAGCAGGAAGTTAACACGAGATTGTCTTTATTAACTCGTGAGCTGTCTTAGAAAAGTAATACACACATTGCAACTGTAATTGGTGAACAAGTCTGTTTTCTTCTTTTTAAAATTAAAGTAGGAGTAAAATTACGGTTATAGAACTAAATTAAGTAACTGCTAAGCTCGACGCTTTAATTCTTCATTAAAATAGTTTGAATCATATGAGCATCCCGAATAAAACGTTGTTTTAATAGATATTATGCCATCATTCTCTGAAGAGATATGTAAAGGTTTATAGTATTCGTAATAAAGTAATAGTCCCGTGTGATCACTATGATTTCGAGGTTACATTCCTTCTGCGGGGACACCGCATACAGATCCTTTAGTGCCTTGGAAGGCACCTAAAACGCCGTCTTGCGCTTCATTTCTCCCCGGTATGGTAGTACCAGAAAAACACAATAGTTACTAAAATTGGCATGTTTACGAGAAATCCAGTGACATATGTACATAAGTGAAGAATTATATCCTACTAATATTATAAACGTGAAAGATTGTAAGTGTGGATGGATGGATGGATGTTTGTTACTCTTTCACGTAAAAAATACTGAACGAAATAAAATTTGGCACAGAGATAGATTATGGTCTGGAATAACACATAGGCATATAACATTTTTACAGCGATAACCGAGATACACGCGGGCGGAGCCGCGGGAAACAGCTGGTATACCTATATATTAAAGATATCAGACTAAAAGTATTAAAAAAAATGACGTCATTGTCATATGAAAACACCATACCTATTAATTTAATTATCACGTTGACGGCGCGCGACGCTTCGTGACCGTGTGTCCCCCAATAAGACGTTGTTAGGCGATATCCCCTCGACGGCAATTAAAATAATTCGGTGCAATAGTCACGCTCGCCATATTAACCTGACATTTACCTTAATATTATATCTCACGATTAATACGTTATTCATGAAAACTAATTAACTTCTCGCCTTTGATATCTACTGATCAGAATTTTGTTGGTGAACATGATTTTGTGTACGTGTAAAATAATGCACTTGAGGAAATTGTATGATCACTTTATAAGTAACTAGTTGTTTCCCGCGGCTCCGCCCGCGTGGATGTCGGTTATCACTGCAAAAAGGAGCCTATGTGTTATTCCAGACTAGAATTTATCTCTGTGCCAAATTTTATCCAGATCCGTTCAGTAGATTTTACGTGAAAGAGTAACAAACATCCATCCATCCATTCTCACAAACTTTCACATTTATAATATTAGTAAGGATTATAATGTAAATCGTTGCCAACCGTTGACTGGCCCTTTGATCTAATCTGGAGATCGTGGGTTCGAATCCCTTACGGGAAAAACAAAGTGTAATTCTTAAATGTTTGTTCCGAGTTTAAGTAATTTGTGACCTTAAATAAATCCAGTAGTTTTTGTGTAAAAGAGTAATAAATATCCGTAATCACAAACTTTTGTGTTTATAACACTTATATTCCGTACTTACTAGCTTCCGCACGCAGCTTCCACTGAGCGTACAATTCCACGGGAACAGGGTTTTTTTTCCGGGATTAAAAGAAGCCTATTATGTGCTATTTCAGACATTGGTCTGAAATGTGTTTGGATAAAATTGGCATAGAGGTAGATTGCTACCTCTGTGCCAATTTCATCCAGATCCATTCAGCCGTTAAGGTGAAATTGAGTAACACACATCCATACATCCACCCAAACTTTCGCATTTATAATATTAGCAAGAAGTAAGATGACTTTTTGTATGTTTATTACTTAGGTGGCATACAAATATATGACCCTCCTGATGGTAAGCAATAACCATAGCCTATGGACGCTTGCAATAGCAGAGGTATCATTTGCGTGTTACAGACCTAAAAATAAACACCTGGGTTTTACTATGAAGTTTCCCTAGGATAGGACGTTTCGTCACTCACGCACAGGAACACAACTACACACACAGTACAACTGTGTAAACTCATTTGCCTCTTTTCCCAGTCGGGCCTGCTCACTAGCATGGTGCCATATCTCTTTAAATGTTGTCTTTTATTAAAATTCCTGCGTCGAAATTAGTTGTAACTGTTGTAAATTCTGTCACGTTGTAAGGTAGGTAATTATTGTGACATCCACGTAGGTACTAAGCCGTAATAATTTGCATAACGTTTTTAATGTTAAGAAACACTTTGTTGATAACGGGCGGTCCCGTACAGCGTCACTAGTGCGTGAAGTTACAAGATAGTTCTAGTTTCGCGTAACTTTTTACTTATAACCTTTATTTTTAAACTCGTATATTGATGATTTTTTTTACATAAGAACCTTCTCCTGTGAGAATATCCTGGGATAGGAACGCATTCAACGATTCATTTTTATATTAAGTATAGATAATAGGAATATTGTTTGTTTATAGAAAATTGATTGTCTTTATTTTAGTTCAGTCCAAAAACAGTGGTCTAGAATCACTTTCTCGTCACATCCGCACATGGTCACTTTAGCAAAATTTAGAAAAAAAATAGTAATAACATTTTGCGAAAGTGACCATGTTGGAAAGTGACGTATTGCAAAAATGACTTTCTGAAAATTGACATTGTGTGGAAGTCACTAAAACTAGTTGTGTTGAAATTAATTTCCGTCGGGGGTTAAAAGAGAGCGAGATATTACAAAAAACATTAATAAGTACAGTACACAGCGACTTTTATTAAGTAAAACATTTATAACAATTAAATTTAAAATATAGCTCCATTTATCATAGCAACGTTATCACATTAGATACCTGTCGTACGTTTGATGAATGATCTAATGTCCCTATTACCTACAAGAGCATAAACTCCTGGTGAATTCGGCTGGGCACATCCGTAACCAAAAGAGGTAATACCGGTCAGTTTGTTGTTGGTTACAGCGGGGCCGCCGGAATCTCCCTGAAAACGTATTAATATTATTAGTTTCATTATTTCGCACTTATTTAAGAGTGCGTTTTAAAAGAAATGTATTCCTATCCCAGGGATACTCCCATCGTAAAGCCCTGGTGTAAAAAAAATAGGTTGGCAACACGCAAGTGATACTTTTGGTATTGCAAGCGCCCATAGGCTACGTCAACAAAAAGAAAAAAAACATGTTGCTACAGTGTTCACGAGTAATACGATGACTTCTTATAAACAAGATTTAAAGATAACATTATTATCATTAAGTAGCTGATTGGCTGTGACAACTTGACGTTTTTTTTTTAAATTACTTGTTTGTCAAACAAGCATATAGCTCGCCTGATGGGGTAAACAGTTACCGTAACCTATAAACGGTTGCAATACTAGATGTATCACTTGCGTGTTGCTGAACCCAAAAAATATTACCAGGGTTTTATGATGGAGTACCCCTGAGATATGAAAACGTTTCGTTAAAAACATTGAAGGGTAATTTATCTCTTCATATTGTATACCTGAAGGGTAATTATCTCTTTATATTATATACCTGACATGTGTCCTTTCCACCTTCACTGACGCCGGCACAGAACATTCTGGATGTTATGCTGCCGCCAAAGCGCTGGTTGCACCGAGCTCGAGCAACAGCTGGCACTTGAACGACCATCAAAGTGGAACTAGTGTCACCGTCTTGCTGTAATAGTAAAAACCGAGGGTTTACATCTTATTGTTTAACGTTTTTCGAATATTTTAAACTTAGTTTATATGGATACCATAAAGGTGAGTATCGATATTACAAGGTTAGCCTCTAGAGGAGTTCCGTGCGAGTCAGTACTCGTAATTTGGAGATGCGTTTGCCTCTTGAACCAATCAACCCAATTACCGCCACGTTTGTAATTTTTCCAATTTATCTAGTGACTGCCTGCTCAATGCGAGCACCAGATGAGTAGCCTCGCGAGGCAGCCTCGCAATATCGATACTCGGCTTAAGAGTTCTACCATGCTTTTGTTTTTCTTTGATATGAAACGATAAACAAATTGCTGAATGTACAACAATTCTTCCAAACTCTCTTGCTGCAATTAATGTGCTCTTGACCGATTTCAGTTATATCGTCTCCGAAATTAATATCAATGTAGACTGCCACCAGCTCGTCTTACAATTTTTTATTACTTTTGGTATTACTATTAGAAGAGTAACCGTGAGCAAATTCTATACACACTTGTTAAAGGTACACTGTCGGCAAATATCCATGCTGCAAACATCAGATAATTCAATTTTAGTTTTAGTAGCGACAAGCCTATGCATATTGTTTTCTTGATTTTTTACTTTTATATTCTATTTATTATATATTTTTATATGCACTTCTACATACTTCAAAAGCTAGGAAACTCCTTATTTTGTTAAAACCTTTCTGTTTTATGTATTAGCAGCAAATACTACTTTTACGTTTTTAATAACGTAGCTCGGATTTAACGTTTCTGATGGTGCCTGTTTGTAAAAATAATATTATTAATACTTACAGAAGTTGCACCCCAGCCTGTAAGAATCACATTTTCACCGTCTCTCGGGTCATAGCCTGAATGAACCATGCCTATAGCTTTTGCATTTGTACCATCCAAGTTCATCCCTTGTGGTACCTTGACCACGCCAGCATCATAGTCAATCGTACGGTTATTATATTTAGGGTGGGCATGATATTCGGTGGTCTCATATTCAGTACCACCAGAATCTGCAATTGTGCTACCAATTCTTACATAGATCCTTTGCATACTGAAAACATTAAAAAAATGTAGTCGTAACTGGGACGTAGTTCGTCTTTTTTAAAATATTGTGGTTTCTATACATTCACATACCTACAGATATATAATAAATAGCACGAGGCGATTAACTGCTCAAAAGAGGTAGGGCCCCATAAAAGCGAGCAAGCCCGACTGCGGAAGGCCCTCCACCTTACAGAAGACCACAGCCAAATAACTACACACAGCAGTGTAGTTGCGTTCCTCTGTTTGCGATTGAAGCCTGCTCAAGCGCAAATTTAGGGATATGTTTTGAAAAAAAAAACGTTTTCCTATCTCAGGGATTCTCCACCAGGGAGCCCTGGTGTAAAAATCATCATCATCAATATCAGTTTATCGCTGTCCACTGCTGGTCATAGGCCTCTCCAGGTGTACGCCACTTTGCACTGACTTTTAGTACAATATTGAAAAGAATTAAAGGTGGTCCGTGTGGTTACGGATTAAGAATACAAAAATGTCATCACCCCGTTCCATCCCAAAGGTGTCGTAAATAGGCAATTTTTTTAAATGTCCTTCCATGCGAATCAGTGATATACCGCTAGTTAGTAATAAAATACGTACTCAGTAAGACAATGAGCTGCAGTCACAATATGGCGTCTACTTATAATAGATCCACCACATTGGTAATACTCTCGACCATTATACAGTAACAGATAAGCTTGATAAGGATATCTTTGTATTGTAGTTTCATTTCCACCAACTATCTTTCCATCACCATGATAGTTACGATTTTTACACCAAGTACCTAAAAACGAAATTTCAAAATTTATTATTATTTTCTTCATTTAAGAGAGGTAGGACATCATACAAGCGAACAAGCCTGACTGGGGAAGGACCTCCACCTTACAGAAGACCACAGCCAAATAACTACACACAGCAGTGTATTTGTAGTTGTGTTTCTGGGTGTGAGTACAGGTCTCCAGCGCTCATTAAGGGAGGCATTTTAAAATAAACGTTTCCCTATCTCATTACATCTGACCCTGGCGAAAAAAAAATGCAAGTAATACCTCTCTCCGATTTTAAGCGTCAATAGGCTATGGTTACTGCTTAATATCAGGCGGGCCGAATGCTTGTTTGCTACCTAAGTAGTATAAAAAGAAGCTTCGCGTCAGCTGTGCCAAGATGGTTTACCAGGGTCAGATTTTTTATATAACTGGCTGGTTACTCTTATGAGTCTCGTAGGTACCTAAATTGAATCAAAAGCAATGAAAATTGCCTCAAGGAAACATATACCCCACATATCAATATGTAAAAATTCTTGCGATTTAGTCTTTTGGACACCTTTACTCAGAGCTGCGACTTCATTTTTTTTTATAGACGAAATACAATATCTGATTGTTTTTATGTAAGTTAAAGTTGCTACAATTTTAATAACTATTCTTGTAAAAAAATTATGAAATAAATACTCGTATATGTAAAACTAGTAAATATCAACCAAGAAACGAACAAATAAATACCTTCAATGCAAATTGCAGCTACTAAAATCAAATAGAATGAAAACTGGTCCATAGCGTTGTTGTAACAGAAATTGAAATGTGATGCAAGATTTCAGCGTGAAATCCTTTAAATACTAGACTGAACTGTCGCCATTTTGTAATATTTAATTGTATATAATTATAGAACTGAACGATTAGCCTACTACTTAAGATACTCCTATAATATCAACAATTTCCGCATATACAAATAGGCTTTTAATAGCGTCCATTATTATCTATTCTGTTATCACTTCATATACTAAAGTTACTGTCCAATTACTTTTGCCTCGATGCCAACTTAGTAGTATATCATTCTTCAACTAGTAAGGAACATTATATTATTTATAAAAGACAAAAAAACAGGTATAAGTTTCCTTAAATAATTTTTCAATAAATGTTCCAATAAGTGTTAAAAATAATCCGAATCACATTATACTTTTTTAGGAATATGAAGAATATTTTTAGGTATGTATTATAATTATTTCGTAAAGTTTTACAATAATAATTTCTATACCTCATGAAGACCTTAAATTTCATATAGGTACTCGTTTTTAGTTAGAAACAAAGGCACTCAATACTCAAAAAACTTAAAATTTATTGAACTAGGTTGCAAAGTAACACTTATTAAGACCATAAATTATGAATATGCCAGAAAGACGATCTCAGCTAAATTTTGCTATGGCTAAGTTCGCTGACGTAGAGCCATGAGAAGAACTAGCAAGAAACTACCACATATTGTATATTGGGGTTACCCATAACAGGACATTTTTTTTACAAATTTATCACCTAAAATAAAAATGTTTTACCCATGCGAAGTCGGGACGGGCAGCTCGTTAAATATAATAACTCAGCTTTAAAAATCCGAATTGTAGTAGGATAAATATTTTTCATGACCTTTTAAAATCAATTAACTCCTTGTTAAATATTTATTACAATAATGTTGCTTCATTTGTAAGTTGTCAATAAAGCATGTAGCCTGTATACGAAGTCTCTTATTCTGCCATTCGTCATGCAATGGACAGCAAATAAATATTGTCCCTGCATCCAATCTTGTTCATTTCCGAATTGTGCAGTCATATATAAATTGTTTAAAAGCGTGAATTCGAATTTTACAAATTACATGAATTATTATAGCGTGTATTCTTTCATTCTGACCATTATTTGTAGTCGTTTTTTAGTTACTGGGATTACATTTTGATTCAGTGAACTGTAACACAGTCCGGTACACGTGTTTTTATGATTTTGGTTAATAAAAGTCTTAGAACCTATTTATTAAATGTCTTTTACTTCATTTACCTTTTATATACAAAAGAAGAAAATTATTTAAACATTCACGATTTGTACACATATTATTAGTATAATGGACAACTGGTCTGAATCGCGGATTATTTTGTAGTTTTTCATATCTTTTTTTACCATAACAAAAACTATGAAAATCTTCCAAATATTACGTGATTCGGACCCATTAATGTAAAATCATTACCATAAATACACTGCTTTTCTTATAAAAGAAGAAAAGCAGTGTATTTATGGTACTTTTAATAAAAGTCTTCTAATCACGATTAAAATACAAGAAGAGCGGAAATTATCACGTTTCGGCAGAATTTGCATGGCAATTTGGCTATAATTATAGAGATTTTATATTGATCAATTTTTTTTTAATAGGATATTCGATATCCAACTTAAAAAAGATAAGGTTTTAATAAATTTATCATTTTATATAAAATAAGTTTATATTTTTTATTTTTCTGTCAACGTTAGTAAGAATTATGAATGTCGTTATCATAATGTTAAGAATGATAAAAAATATATATTTCGCTATTTTTATGCAATTGACTGCAAAAATATTGTATACCTTTTTGATTGTTTACATTTCTAATTTTTGTTGTTAACAAAATTCTGTTTATATAAGCTATGGAAGAGCGGAGCTTCCTAACACAGACAATATTTTGTCTAAAAGGAGACTCCAATCACTATCTAACATAAATGTACTTGTTAACGAAATAAAAAAATTGAATTTGAATTAGAATACCGTATATATGTCTATAATATAGATGTACCTCGTTGCTGTTCTACCTCATATATTAGATACATTCTTGCATAATTACTTGTGTACTCGATGGGAATATTGTAATAGACCTTTGATCCCTTTACAATAATTCGTGGCTTCAACATCGCCCATTATTGTTTTAATGTAGGTACTCAAAGTTATTAAAGTACTATCCCATAAAGTTGGTCCTAGGTGCTGTAGCGTGTATAACGGCACTAATTTAATTAGAGAAAACATAATTACGCGCAATATATTTCATTATTTATAGGTGATTCCTGGTAATTTAAATGATTTGGTGTTTATTTAGATAATAATATTTAATGAGTGTTGGCGTTCGGTATGACAATAAATGGGGAAATTATACAGAAATTATTTTTCGTACTACTTAATGTTTAGAGTCAGAATAAAGGCCTAAATACCTGGAAATTAAAAAACATTTTTGGAAATTATAAGTACTACCAAGGTGGCAAACAAGCATACGGCCCACCTGATGGTAAGCAGCTGCCGTAGCCTATGGGCGCTTGCAACACTAGGGGTGTCATTCACGCGTTGCCGACCCTTTAAAAACCTTATAACTCCTTTCTTGAAGAACCTCATGCTTATAGTCCTTTTTTTACTTTTATTAGTTTTAGAATTCTGAATAACTGCATTGATAATCTTGAGGTTATAAACTTACTTTAAATATGCTAAGAAAGTACTTATTTATATTACTTGGGTGGCAAACAAGCATACGGTCCACCTGATGTTAAGCAGTAACCGTAGCCTATGGAAGCCTGCAATACCAGAGGTATCACTTGCGTGTTGCCGTGCTTACCGTTTTAACACCAAGGCTTTAAGAGGGAGTATCCCCGGGATAGAAAAACGTTTCCATCAAAACGCATCCCTAATTTGAGCGCTGGGGACCTGTACTCATACACAGGAACACAACTACACCGCTGTGTGTAGTAATTTGGCTGTAGTTTTATGTAAGGTGGAGTGTGGTGCCCTACTTTTCTTAAAAACATATTAGAATCTATACTAATAATATAATAATATAAAGCTGAAGAGTTTGTTTGTTTGGTTGAACGCGCTTATCTCAGAAAGTACTGGTTCGATTAGAAAAAATCTTTTTTTGTTGAATGGTGCATTTATTCAGGAAGGCTATAGGCTATATAACATCACGCTATGATCAATAGGAGCGGAGCAGTAGTTAGATATGTTGTAAAATCGGGGAATAAATTCCAAATTACCACGCGGACAAAGTCGCGGGCGACCACTAGTAATTTATAAATGAGATCAAAACAAACATTTCCTCCGCCTCGCTGTCTACATGAAACTTGCCCAGAGGACTATTTACAGCCACGTTAGATGGCAATACTTAATAGCTTCCTTGAGTCAAAAATATGCCATAATTCTGGCCACGTAAATAAATGAAACGATAAATATAAGAAGCAATGAAAGATTTAATAATAATTACATGAGAGACCAGTAAATAACCCGATCATTCTGTTAACACAATTTTCTTACGATCACGGCAAAAAACACGGTAGCACAGTAATGAAAAGGTAATGCGGTAAACTGTAAATAAAAAAGGGTTAGGGTTGACTGCGGCCGCCTTTATTTTTCTCGGAGCTCCTCGGGTTTTCTAGTAACAGAGTAATTTTGTTTTGCAATTAAATCCCACCTTTTTCTTGTTGCTCGGATTATTTTCGACTCCGCAAACAGATACGGCAATACGATATACATTTTAACAGCTTTATATTTTGTATAATGACTTTATTCAATACTTGGAGTATCAATGTTTGGTTCGTGCAAATGAAAAGAAAAAAATATGGATAACTGCTTTTGATAAATACCTCGGTTCAGAATAAACGGTTTGACTGCATTGTTGGTCTAGACCCAGAGTACTCAGTTGAAAGACGTAAGTTCGATTCCCACCCAGAACAATTTGTGTATTATGTTTTTTTTTATCTTCTTGGTTGGCAAACAAGCATACGACCCGCCTGGTATTAAGCAGTTACCGAAGCCTATGGATTTGCAATGTCAGAGACCAGGTATCACTTGCGTGTTACCAACTCATTGCAAATATTTAAGTGTATGGGTGTAATTTGTCTAAAATATGTATTTGGGAAAAGACATATACCTATTTATATGTTTATTTACCTGTTGTTTGGTGGCCTCTGTATAAGCTATGGCTAGTTTGTAGGTGAGTTGTCCTAATATATTAATTACTAGCGACTTCATATTGATAGCGATAACTACCCTCGCTTCGCTTCGGGGTCTTTTATTTAATGTTAATGTTACTTTGCAAATCAACTAAGTTACAAACTACCACGAAAAAATCTTTAAACTTTTCGGGTTAAATACCATGGCATTCTATTGGTAAAAGAATTTTCAAAATCGGTTCAGTCGATCCAGAGATTACCCCTTACAACCTTAAAACGCACAAATATTATACCTTTTTATAATATTAGTATAGATAAAATTAAATAATTGTATACGGTATCAGTTAATTGTAAAGATTCCATCCCACACGTATCTTTCAAATTGTTTTTCTACTTTTTAACCGACTTCAAAAAGAGGAGGTTATCAATTCGTGTGTATTTTTTTTTTTTTTTTTAATGTTTGTTACCGCATAACTCCGTCATTTATGGACCGATTTGAAAAATTTTTTTTTTGTCTGACTGGACATACTTCCAGTTTGGTCCTATTATCATCAAAAGAAAGTTCTGATGATGGGATCCATGAGGAATTGAGGGAACTCCTCAAAAGTTATAGGCACACATATAGCAATTTCAATATTTTTAACAACTAATCAATCATTTGCATTCAGAAAGTGTAATTTGGTGAAGTAAAACTGATGAAGAAGACCACAGATGGCCATCTGAACTTTTCAATAATAAGTATTTTACTGATCAATAATAAGTATTTTACTGATGGCGATTAGATAAGTTTCGGTTATTGTTGCTAAGCAACTATTAATAAGAAATAATGACGTGAATGAATTGAGCGCGGATTGCACAGATTAAATATTGCTTTTAATACCTACTTGACCTGTGTTCAGCCCGACGCTCAGTCGATTTTATTCGATTGTAACAAACAAATATTTGAAAATTTTACAACTTGCCGTACTGAAGTCGGTTTTTTTTGTTAAAATTATAACTTACTAAAGTACATAATATATATGTAGGTAAGTAAAAGTTTATAAATGCCTTAAGAATTTCATCATCATTTTGACTCTAGTTTTTATTTACCCAAATGTATTTAATCAACGTTGAATATAATAAAATGTTACTAAACATTTTAAAAAACTAGACCATTTGTATTATATTGTCATTAATTGTCTTTTAAATTGCATTACCGTGTAAGGCTAGATTTTAATCAATAAGTTGAAATCTGTTTTCTTGCAACAATAGTTGCGATATTTGTTATTTCTAGGTTGAAAATAGCAATTTAGATACTAGATACCCAACAATTTTAGGAATAAAGTAAGAAAATAATATTGACTAGCCAGCTGCGTGGAAAGTATTTTTGTGCTGTGTGTATTTTAGTGTACCTGCAGATAATCTATACAATATCTGGGAATTGTATACATTGGGTACCTAAGTAAATATTCATGATGCTACACTTACTGATGCGATACTTTGCCGGGACGCCTAGGTATTTTATAGACTGTCTAGGATGTCTGAATTATACAAATTGCCGGTAATATAAATACTTAATTATTATCAATAATCATTATTTCCTCAATCTTTTTAGCATAGAAATTCAAGACATTTTTTTTTGTTCTTATCCCATTATGTACTTTAATTGCCTAGGTATGAACTATACTTCTTTTCGACCAGTTCCACCTTTTTCAATAAAACATAAAATAAAATAAATAAATATGCAAAACAAACAAACAAATAACAAGATTACACTGAGAGTAAAATAAATAATGCAGTCGGAGTTAAGGAACTTTTTAACGCTTTCCTAAAAGTTTCCTTGTGCTTAATTACGTTTTCATTTGTGTTTCGTTTCGTTCGTCCAGTCCAAAACAGTGGCGGCTAAATACAGCCTACTGTCGCCATGTCGCGCGTCGGGCACAGGCTCTTACCGTTTAATAATATGCTATGGAACAAGCTACAACAAAGTGCTTAACAAATAAGGCTAAAGTAAAATGCTGTGTGAGGACTTGTCCTACAAATTTTGGGGTATAAAAAAAGCATATGACATCGCTACTAATATTATAAATGTGAATGTAAAGAACTCTGTTAAAACTTTGTCACTATTAAACTGCTGAACGGATCTTAATAATGTTTGGGTAGAAGATAGATGGTACTTTTTATGGTGATAACCGACTAGACTCGCGCGGTGACCGACCTCAACGCGATTAGGGAACTACGCTGGACATATTCTTAAGTCTTTATTGTACACACACAGACACAAGAGAGCAGAGAAATAAACAAATAAAATATAATGTATAAAGGTGAGCTTAACTTAAATAAGTTTTCATATTAAATGTATGCAAAAATAGATGCACTCTTCACCCATACCATTCCCATACCCATTCATTCATGGCAATCTGACCCGACTGGACACAGAGACAGAGAGTTCAGGAGTAATATAGTTTTCCAGATTGGTAATAATAGACTACGGGTTTCCACGTGCTGCGATCTTGACACATTTTTTTCAGACTACAGACATTTTTTATTCATTGAATGTTTTTTGGGGTACTAAAATTTACTCCCTATAAATAAAGTGAGAAATGTTATTATTACATGGGCTCAATAATACATTATGCTTGTGTGATACTTTAGTGGATTTGAACAAAATGTTAGTTGAAAATGGTCCACTGGTGTTCTCCTAAATATATGCCGTGCTCCTTGGCATTATAACGGTCCGTCTCACATATCATGATGACGGTAATGACGATACAGATAAGTTGGTTGGCTAAGTTTAAAAATACATAAATGATCTCAACTAAAAACGAAATTTGAATTAAAAATTCTATATGTTACTAGGGGCTAATATGTACCTGTCTTATCGCAAGAATCCGAAGAGAAGGGGAGGGATTGTCTATCGAAGTGAATCTGACGTGCGCTGGCCACCTGGTTCCTTTCGACGAAATTAAAAAAGTTTCAGCTACACGGAAACTCGGTAGGTCTCGTTCATTTAAATGCTAAGGGATTCCGTGTTA
Source organism: Trisateles emortualis (assembly GCA_947095525.1). NCBI lineage: Eukaryota > Metazoa > Arthropoda > Insecta > Lepidoptera > Erebidae > Trisateles > Trisateles emortualis. Next base: position 5,381,394 of record OX352736.1, on the reverse strand, counting down.
GTATTCATTGAGAGTTTTGTCATTCAGAGAAAAGTTTTGCTTTTTACCAGTTTCACTTCGCCGGTTCGGAATTTGAATTTTTTTTTCGTCATTCTTGTAACATTGGCTGATGGCAAATTGTCTAACGTTTTTATGTAACATATTGAAGCTATTATGAAATCTGTTATTTTTTATTGTTAGTTTAAATTTATGTCCTATTGATATTTATTTTGGCGGTGTTTACATCCCCGTACCTCGGAACTCTCGCTTGATCTCTTTTCGGTCGTGTCAGATTGCCGCTCTATCAGATTTTGAGAGTGAGGAAATAAAGAGTGTATGTGTTTGCGCACACACTTATGCATTAAAATATGTATATGTCTTGTAGATGACTATTCTCTCTCAAGATTAGCCGCTGGTTGGTTATTATTATTTAAATCTATTTTGTTCTAAAATTTCTGTCTAAGGATTAAAATATTCTTTGCAATATCTGCAAGGCATTATCCTATCGAGTATTCATCGAGAAATTTTGCTGTGGTATACCCCTTATTTGTTGTTTCCCATTGTTTCCTAGGTTTTGTGTTTTAAGTAAATTTTTTGTTCATAAAAATACAGTAAAGTATTTTATAATTATACTTTCCTACGCAAAAGTATACAATGTAAGAGGGAACCATTCACTCGTATTATTATTCTCTTAGGTTAAAAGTATAATTTCGAGCATAATTACGTACCCACTTTGAAATATTTCTTTTCTTTCCACTTTTCTAATTTACCGTTCCAGTAATTAGCCCTGTAACAAAAGTACATCTTTGAAGGGGAAATCTTTTCTTTTTAACAATGATAGGACAGGATCCGGCTTCTTGCAATCAAATTAATGTAACGTAATGCTTAATGGTTACAAGACATCTATTCATCTCAAAAACACGTGTTTCTATAGTAATGAAGCAGAGAAGTACATCGGTAAGTACGGTCTAGCAGTTACGATAAAATAGCTAAACAGATCGGGATAAAATTACAAAAAAGAGAGATTGAATATAGTCTGACATAGCATATAGGGTACTTTTTTCCTGAAAAAAAAAACTGTTGTCGTGTGATTCTACGTGCGAGCAAAGCCGCGGGTAGGTATTGATATGTCGGGCTGGCCGCGACCAGTTCGCGTATTTTGCGTCCGGGTGGCTGGCAGTGATTCATTCCATCCACCCCAGCTCGCCGAGGAGACTCTTGATCACGTAGACTGCCTAGTGCCTGGGCGGCCCAGGTACTTCTTCCTGTAAGTGGCGACTTCTGGGCAGTGCAGCAGCACATGCACCGCCGTCTCATTCTCCTTCATGCAGGCTCTGCAGAGAGGGCTGTCAGTAACCCCTATAACAAAGAGGTGTTTATTAAAGGAACCGTGACCAGTGATGGCAGCCGCGGGTGGGTATTGGTGTATCACAATTTCATATAACACTGTAGTTTTAGAAATATAGTTCTATCGTTATCCTTAACAACTTGTTGTCGATCGATCTAACCAACAAGTTCGCCATCTTGGATTTCTAAAAGTTTTAACAAGGCTATGAGTACTTCTGACTCGTACACGAATTTCAGTTAGTTCTAAATCTAGTAGAGGTACATAAGTTTTGAAGGCACTGATATTATTTCCTCATCGACAAAACGTTCAACAGTCAGTTCAATCTTCAACTAACTAGATAAGTTGTTTGTGTTTATATTTAACTGTGTATAGTTTAATCAAATTTACAGATAAAGGATTTATTATTTTGTTTTTATAATTATAGACATAGCAATGAAACCATAATTATTTAAGTTTTAAATTTCAATCGTATTTAAAAAAGCATACTAAAGACTATATCATGAATCTACAAAAAATAAAGAAAAAAAATAGGTTTTCTCGCTAGAGGGATCGCGATACCAGATAAATAAATAAACAAAATCATGTAAGATTCCAGAGGACTTTCTAACCACGTACGATTAGTCTGTGGAATGACCTCCACAGACTGCCGAGGTTTTCCTAAGAGACTATAGCATGGGGTTCTTTAAGAAAGGAGTTATATGGTTTTTAAAGGGCAACGCGTGAGTGACACCCCTGAGGTTGCAAACGTCCATAGGACGGTAACTGCTTACCATCAGGCGGGTCGTATGCTTGTTTGCAACAGTATAAAAAAAAATGTACGAACGAAAACGTAAGTAAAAAATACAGGCTGACCAATGTGTGACCTGTGTTTTTCACTTACGTTTAATAACATTCCTTTACATTTTCACAACATTGCTATAAAATGTAATAAAACTCTGAAATAACAACGGCAATGTTTTATGTGTACCTTCAAATAATTTGCGCCTGTATACGAGAGCGTGCTCGCCGTTAATCCCGGAGCAGAAATTATGCAGCTTAAATAATGAGCATGAGGCTCTCATTTCACCTGCCTCAAACTTTGCAATGTTAGTTTTGCCACTAATGTATTACTATATACATATATCTAAATAACTTAAAATAAATAATTAATTATTATTTATTTTAAAAAACATAAACAATGTATTTATTTCCTACTAGAATACAGAACCCTACTCTTCCTGATAAATGAAGTGATGTTAAGTTTAGGCACATTATATGTAAAGACTGCCTTGGTGGTCCAGTGGCCGCAGTATGCGTCTGCTGTGCACGAGGTTGTGGGTTCGATTCCCACACAGGACAAAACTTTGTGTGACCCACAAAGAATTGTTCTGAGTCTGGGTGTAATTTGTGTCCGTTAATTATATGTTTGTAAAGTCCCCTGCGACACAGAGCTTGTTCTCTAGTGCGGGAGTTGTCTTTAAAAAAAAGGAATCTTGTAATGACATTGGTCAGCCTGTATTTTTAACTTATGTTTTCGTTCGTCCATGATTTTGTTTATATATTATTGACATCAAGTTTGAAGAGACCATTCTTTTTAAGAGAGAAGGTATCATATTAGCGAGTCAGTCCAGTTGCAGAAGGACCTTCACTTTACAGAAGATTTAGGCCAAATAACTACGCATAGTGGTGCTTAGGTGGCTGTATTTTAGTACGTGAGTACAGGTCTCCGTTGCTTATTTAGGGATTCGATTTCATGATAAATGTTCCTATGCCAGGAATCAACACAATACTTGGTGGATCATTCGTGTATTATGGCCTTAAAAGAATGAGTTCCGTACTTACGCACAGGAACACAAATACACTACTATGTATATTTTTTATACTAAGTACTTAGGTGTTATACAAGCATACAACCCGTGTGGTGGTAAGCAGTTACCGTAGCCTATGGACGCCTGCAATACCGGAGGAATCACTCGCGTGTTGCCGACCCATAAAATGGACACTAGGGTTTTAAGGTGGAGTATCCCTGGGATAAAAAACTTTTCGTTATTTGATCAAGATCATCTGTAAGTTGGAGGTCCTGCCTTAGTCAGGCTTGTAAGCTGCTGAACCTGTTTTTTGGTTCACCAACAACTGTTTACACCAACAGTAGACAAAGAAACTTATGCATGATACAAGTAATAGTGTAACAGATACTTAAAGGTAAACATCACATGAGCTCTTAAAAATCTAATTTAAGCTACTTAACTTAAGTTTACATTAGACGAACTTATCGACTGTAAAAAGTGGGAAAAATAATAACGTAAAGAAAGTTGAAAAGACAACACAAATAATATCCATCTCAGCCACAAGACGTCCACTGCTGGACATAGGCCTCCTCCCCCAAGGTCTTCCACATCATTTGGTCCTGAGCTGATCTTGTCCATCTTGCCCGCGACCCTTACCAGGTCGTCGGTCCACCTTGTTGGAGGCCTGCCCACGCTGCGTCTAAATAAATAAAACAATATATAAAAATAATATAAAACAATTAAAAAAAAAGTTTTATAATTTTATTAAATACAAAAAATAACATCAGCAATATATTATACTAAATCCCTTTCAAACAACATTGTCGTACATATTTCATATCATAATAATCTCGAGTCTATCAAAAACGCTTCTGTGAAAAAGGTGAGTGACTTTATCTCTGTGATAAGATATTTAATTTCCTTTCTCAGCTAGACAGATGGTGTAAAAAAATGACATTCCTTTTAGATATAAAAGAATGTGCCAGCTAAACCTACCTATTAAAAAAAGAAATAAGTCGACTTTGTGAAAAGCTTAGGTCCGAACGTGAACTGTGGATTTTTTTATGTGAGCACTTCTTTAGGTGCGTTGAGCACTTTTTAAGTAAACAAAAATCATGGTACTCGTGTCATCGTCATCGAATGCTTTCCATATTCAGACTTTTTGCGAACAAATATCATGGATCTCGCGTCATCGTCACCGATCCATTCCATTTTTAAAAATAATTTTAACAAAAAAAAAACCGACTTCAGTACGGCAAGTTGTAAAATTTTCAAATATTTGTTTGTTACAATGGAATAAAATCGACTGAGCGTCGGGCTGAACACAGGTCAAGTAGGTATTAAAAGCAATATTTAATCTGTGCAATCCGCGCTCAATTCATTCACGTCATTATTTCTTATTAATAGTTGCTTAGCAACAATAACCGAAACTTATCTAATCGCCATCAGTAAAATACTTATTATTGAAAAGTTCAGATGGCCATCTGTGGTCTTCTTCATCAGTTTTACTTTACCAAATTACACTTTCTGAATGTAAATGATTGATTAGTTGTTAAAAATATTGAAATTGCTATATGTGTGCCTATAACTTTTGAGGAGTTCCCTCAATTCCTCATGGATCCCATCATCAGAACTTTCTTTTGATGATAATGGGACCAAACTGGAAGTATGTCCAGTCAGACAAAAAAAGAATTTTTCAAATCGGTCCATAAATGACGGAGATATGCGATAACAAACATTGAAAAAAAAAAAAAAAAACACACGAATTGATAACCTCCTCTTTTTGAAGTCGGTTAATAATGATCTAATAGCTCGACCATACAATTCACAAGTTACTTAGTTTTCACTTCTATCGGCAGTCTAAGAAGACTGCCCCGCGTGTTTTTTTTTGGGGAAGGTTTAAATCCAGTAGTGACCGTCTATCAACTACATAAAATATATTGATAGAAGTTGAGCCATATGTCTATTTTACTTTTTTAATGGTTAAAGGCTACGATAAAAAAGAAAAATATTTTGCTTGGTACTGTAACAGGCAACATTAAATTCAAATTTTGTTACCTAGTACTAAACAAGAATTTCCTTTTCACGTCTAGTCAACTAGAATCAAAAAGGTTTGTTAATAATCTCTAGCTACTTTTTTCAATCAATAGATAATAACGTTTACAATTTGATTGAGTTACAATTTTGGGCGACAGATAAGGATGGACCAACGTACACACGGCAACAGAGATTATGTAAGTAGCGGCTATATAAAGCTAAGTTTTTTAAGAAAACCATTGCACCACCTTAGGTCGACTGTCAGAAAATGCTTATTAGCATTAGGTCCACCTATGTACATAAATGTATTGTGCAAAAAATTAAATAAATAAATAAATTGTATATATTTCTGTGACATTTGGTAACAGTGTATAATTTAATATTATGACAACTCCCATACTAGAGAACAAGCTCTGTGTCGCGGGAGACTTTACAAACATACAATTAACGGACACAAAATATTACACTTATTTGACTCAGAACAATTATTTGTGGGTCACACAAAGTTTTGTCCTGTGTGGGAATCGAACCCACAACCTCGTGCACAGCAAGCACATACTGCGGCCACTGGACCACCAAGGCAGTCTATTAGACTAAATCTACAGACAAAAATATATTTCACACAAATTCATACAATGGTTTCCTAAAAAACTAATCTTCGTATAGCGGCCCTGTATATACATCTCCGTTGCCGTGTGTACCTTGCAAAAATGATTAATACACTCAACATACAGGATAAAATTTATTTGCACAATAATCGTCTAGACTAGTCAGTTATATAACAGATCAGATTGAAAGGATTTGAATGTAAGCATACCTACCATACTCTTTCACAAAGAAATGCAATTTGCATTATAATAAATTTTTATTGAAAGCCTGGGGCTACGAGATCGGTTTGAAAAGCGCGAACTTCAATAGCTTAATACTCCTCACTGAATTATTGCACTGTACATCATATACCTTTTATGTTCCATTCATAATATGAGTTTTTATTGTTATGATTTTATTACCAAATGAGAAATGTACGTGAAGAGAATTATATTTTGAAGTGGAAACGTTATTCTTGAGTAATAGCCTGTCTATGTTAAATTAGGAAATTTATTTTTGACTACTATTATAAAAGAACATGTTGTATGTATTTTATTTATCAAGAGAGCAGAAAGGACATCGTGGCCCGGTGTCGGTCGGTGTATTGGAAATGCTTGTGTAGGTCTCCTCAAAACCTATTGCTGTGTTATTACAAAGGCATTATTGTTATTTTAGCTAGTGGCAGTCAAAATTTGACCGTTATTATAAATAAATGTTTCTATTTTTAAATTTAATTATACAATAATTATAAATTTTTAAAGTGGTAGTAGGCGAGTGAGAAAGTAACCGACTTGTAACTCAAATATCAGGTGTAAGTTCGATACCGACTGGCAATACCATTCTGAATTTCACTTTGTGAATTTTTTACGTAGGTACTAATTAAATAAAAATAAATATGTTTGACTTACCAGTGAATAAAAATACCTCGAGGAGACCTACATGTCTTACAAAAGAATCAACAAGCATTTCTAATGCACTGACCCGCATTAATTCTGCTCTCTTGATAAATAAGAGAAACACATATAACTTACTTGAAGGATTCTACTACTTCAGGATGTGAAGATATTTAACGATATTGAATATATCGCAACGTTTTTCAGTGGCGTGGCAGTTATGAATGACCAGCTCGAAGCGATGCCTAAAAGTCACATTACGAATGAAAAACCGCAGGATTGCCGTAATTGAAAATTCCCTGTGTAATATACGACTTGCAATTTCAGAGTGGAGCGGCTTCGGCGCGGTCCTACAGGGCGGTGAACATTTTTCTTCTCTCTTAACGATATTATTTAACGCCACAAATTTTACCATTTTTCTTATGGCCCCCCAGAACTGCTAGCAATTTCATTATGATAATCGCGCATAACCTGCGCTATTTTATACAATAACCGTTCGAGGCGGTGTTTTGAATAGAAATTTTAAGTTGGCTCTCTAAATAAAATTTATTTTAAGGGACCTTTTTAGCTTACGCAGACACGGAAGAACTCATTAAAGTAAACATCATGAGACGGCGTTTGTTAAGGAGTCAGAATGTAATAGCTTTTTCGCGAAGAAAAATAGGCAGGTAGCTATTTTTCTGCGAACCTGTGAAATTTAAAAAGTGTTTGTAACATCGCGCATCTTTGCACTAATATAAAGTAAGTTTTATGCTTATAAGTCTCATAGGGATTTACCTTATCAGACTTATAAATCATGACACTTGATAATAAAATCGTAACCAATTCGATTTTGTACATTAAATATTTTTTTATAAAAATACAATTTAGGTATATATACGTCGTATTAATGTTACTGGGGCAAAAAAATAGTTTTTAGAATTTTGGTCTGTATGTCTGTGTGTACACGTGCTACTTCTAGAAACAATGTACAATAGGCTGTGTTCTGAGGAATTGATCGAGATGATGCCCACGGCCACATTTTATCAACGCACCTCTCGCCACCGACAGGGAGTTCATCCTCACATCCTTGCACCTCAAACATTCAGAAATTTCTTACCACATACGATTAGGCTGTAGAAGCTCCCTGCCGAGGTTTTCCCGAGAGACTATAGCAAGGGGTTCTTCAAGAAAGGAGTTATAAGGTTTTTAAAGGGTCGACAACGCGTGAGTGACACCCCTGGTGTTGCAAACGGTCATAGGCTACGGTAACTGCTTACGTATGCTAGTTTGCCACCTTGGTAGTATAAAAAAAACCCGCTTTGATTAATTTTGCTAAAACAAAATACTGTATAGTTCCGTCCATAGCTTTGGTGGTGTAATAGTATTTTGCAAGTTAAGTGCTGTAAAATGCTTTATCTGTGATTACACCCTTTCTAAGAGGTTTGCGGGAAAGTTTCCGTCAGAGCTAAGTATTACCAATGACCGTACCAGAATATATATTATTACTAGATTTTACCCGCGGCTTCACCTGCGTGAATTTTCCAATAGATCTCTTCATCTCAAAACAATATACTCCTATGTGCTAATCTGTTTAAGCTACATTGTAAAGATAAGTTCGTTCAGTAGCTATTGCGGAAAGGAGCAACAAATATCTATCCTCACTATCTCGTTTAGAATACATAATAATATAGCGAAATATAAAACTCTATCGTAAAATTCTTTGATAAATTTTATCCAATAAATGCTACTACGAGAAGAAAATAATTCTATAGATAACGAAACTAGTGCAATAAGCTGCGAGATCTGTCGCAAATCGATGCAAAGATGTTTAAACTTACAACTTTATTGCACTCGCAATTCCTCAAAGGAAGTGACTTTGCTTCGTTTACACTTGCAAGGCATTTCTCGCAGTTTTACAGGTTTAATGGAGTCTCTATATCGACATCGATGATAGGCTATAAAACTTGTCGATTTTTTAATAACGACAAGTGTTACTTTTTTATGATTTGACTGAATTATTGTCGCGTAGGATAGCAATTCTTTAGCTAAAACATTCCCGCTTTCTGGTCGTGTAAAGCATTGAAAAACACTACGAGCACTTTTACCCCACGGTCCAAGGGTTTCAACTCAGCGATTAAAACATTATCTCTAAATAGAGAGAGTCCACAGATGCAACAGCAGCACCAGCACAATCTTCTGGGCTTGAAAGATGCAATAGTTCTAAAGTGTGGACACGTGTTGCGCCCCACACTAAAAGCTTAGCCGTTTCTCATGGCAGTAAAGACATACCGTTAGATGTTTTACCATCACAGCGGAACAAATAAATAAAATAAACCTCTTTACAAGTCCGTTGAGGTGAGCCCAATTGATTTGATTGATTATAAAGAACTTACACGCTGAGGGCCTTAGTTCAATCTTTTGCATAAAAAAACAAAGTCTCAACCGATTTGCAACACCGATTTGTAACCGGTTACTTGCCAGCTCGGCGGCCACTAGCCATAATGTACTTTTTGAAATAAAAATGCTCAATCGGATTAAAATATAAGTCTTATATATACAATTGTTTCATACTCTTATTCATCTATCATTAGCAGGCTAATTATACAAGCGTACTGTTGCTATTCTCTGAGATAAAATAGATGACAGAGGGGAGTCAGAATTAACCGTAATTAAGCTGAACGAAACTCTTTCAGACGAAAGGAAAAAAACGTTCTTAATTAAAACAGGAGACTTCTAAAAATGTCTTATGTTTTTAATTATTACAGTTTTTGTGTTCAACCGTTTTAGAGCGTCTAATAACATTTTAGATTAATTTTGTACGTACCGTAAATCCTTATAAGTAGCTTTAATTAAAATTTCAATGATATATAGTTACAGTAAAGTAGTCTGCTATTGATACCAATAAATTGATGAAGCTTTAGAAAATAATTCTATAGGCTTCGTTAAGTTTTCAAGCGTTTAGGGCTACAGCAGACTTGCTACTTTAAGTTTAGGCGATCTGCGATTTAGTCGCTCTTTAGAAGCTACATGCTGCAACCAAACATTTTACACCGCACACTTAAAAACCTCGGTACGTCGCTTTTCGGCAGCTCAACACAGCAACGAACGCTACACATTTGGATGCCAGTCGCATCGATTTGGTTCATTATTTCATATATTATTAAGAGATCCGCGACCGTACGTAGAGAGTCGCCAAATCACCATGCAGCAACGATACAGTGGCAAAATCGCTGAGTCTAAAAGTAGCATGTTTGCTTCAAGCCTTATCATTAGGTGTCATCGATGCTAGCAATACCAGGCCTTTTGTAACACCTAAGTTTTGTGTTATGGGTAAGTGTTGTTATAAGGAAAACGATATTTTAGGAACGGTTTCATATAATAAGTGCACTGGACATTTGTATTAATGCATAGTAACACAAATACTTCAGCTTACAGAAGAATACAGCCAACAACTACACACAATGGTGTGTAATTAATTGGCTATAGTCTTCTGTAAGGTGAAGGTCCTTTGCCAGTCGGGCTTGCTTGTTTGTATGATGCCTTATCTCTCTCTTTAATAATATGTTTGCGGAAACCAGGCTCAGGAGCCCAGAATCAATCTTCTCGCGATACCAAATTGATCGGGAAAGGGTAACTGAGATTTTCGACGTCGGGATTATTAAAATACGTTTAGAATTTGCCTAATAAGATCAAACTAAGTGTTCACTTGTTAAGTAGAATAGTGTTCACTATTCTACTTAACATGTAGGTACGTGACTATAAATAAGATTTGCTAAACAGCAAAGAGGTTTTGAATATAACTAGTGGCCCTTCACAATCCTCTTAAACAACTATCTCAATGAGATTGCAAAGGAATATTTCCAATTCCAATTTATTCGTATCCACGCACCACCTTTTCCTTGTCTTCTTCAAATCAGTATTTCTTTAACCCCTTTCAAAAGTCCTACCCTCATAATATGCGAGGTCGCTAAAACTAAGTTAAGCCTTTATTGAGATTCACTTCTGAAGGCAATTCTGCCCGCCTCCCTTTATTACTTTTTTACTATAGGAAATTGCTCATCGTCGCAAAGAGAAAATAGTCAATAGAATCTCAGCCTTTACTTTGAATTCCTTTATTTATACAGCCATTTAATTTTCAAGGACTGGTACCAGTTTGTTCGTTAGAGGTAAGTTGAATTGTTGAGTTCCTTTTGATATAATTTGTTACTAGAAGATATTTATGAGGGGTTTTAGCTGAGTGCCAAAGTAACACGTGAGGTATAAGTACTATTATTATGGTATTATGTTAACTTCATATACTCGTATATACAGCAGTTGTCTTGTTGTCTGAGTGTTCGTTACCTGGTACTGCTGATCACAAAGTTAGTTCAGGGTTTTTTCCAAAGGTAATTTTCCAACATATTTGACTTTTTTATGCTGTGGCGCGTGTTAGGAGAGGCATATTTCCAGTAGTAGACTGCGACAGGCTGATTAATTGATTGATAGACATTTTTTATTTTTTTTAGGTTATAAACAAGTTTACAACCCGCCTGATGGTCAGCGGTTACCGAAACGTATGGACGCTTGCAATATCTATGCTATCACTCGATATAAAAAGGTTTTCCACAACTAAAGTTTGCTTAGTGGTATTAAATAATGTCATAAGACCGGCTTAGTTGATAGAAATGTAACTACAATCTAGGATAATGTTTAGTATCAATTAATTCGTTATTCTGTTACCTGATTTTACGATAATTGACAGATAAATAATTTACGATCTATTTTAGACTTCTGGCAAATTTTAACTGTTGCAAAATTTCGACTTATCAAGGACTTTATACTAAATATTATTCTCAGCACAGAAGTGAATGTAATGCAACGTTTTCTAAATATAAACTTAATAATTTGTCACGTAAATCAGCCTGCAATGTAGTTTAGTATTAGAGCATTATAATTTGTAAGTTTATACTTTCTTTGTTATTATAATTTTGTTTTTTTAAAGACAACTCCTACAAATATAAAATTCACAGACACAAATTATATCCGAACTCAGAACAAACATTTATTCACTTACTAGCTGTTGCCTGCGGCTCGGTCGGTTATCGCTGTAAAAAGTAGCTTATGTGTTATTCCAGACCATAATCTATCTCTGCGCCAAATTTCATCCAGATCCGTTCAATAGTTTTTACGTGAAAGAGTAACAAACATCCATCCATCTATCCATCCATCCATACTTACAAACTTTCGCATTTATAATATGAGTAGGATTAATTCTAACCCACGACCTCCGTCTTAACGTCTGACTTAACAGTCAGGATATCTAACCACTAGACCAACAGGCCACCGTAGCAATTAAAGTAGGCATTACTATAAGTACATTAAGGGAAAATGTGAGGATGATTATCTTAGCAATGCATAAATCGCAGTACTGGGTACGGGTCGCCTCTTCTCTACCAAGAGAGCAGACAGGGTTTAGACCTCAATCCACACGCGGGTTGATGTACCTGAATTTAAGAAGAATTATGTTTTAGAAGAAATTCCTAAAACATAATTCTGCTTAAATTCAGGCTAAGATAATCAAAGGTAGCCTCGACCATTCTGTACATATTATAATAATGACTTTAGTCAGTAACAATAAGTACTCATGAAACTATTCTACTAAATTAAACAACTCAACAAAGCACTATTTTGTACAAGCCATGCAAAAAGCAATATAATTTATAGTTGGAGTTCTTGAGGGTGAGATAATAATCGGAACAACTGGATAGTATCGAGTTTCTATTTTCACCCTTAGATGCTTACGTCAAAGTTTCCCCTTATATCTCAAGAGTTTTTTATAGCTATATAAATATAGCTGACTTAGATAAAAGGGCAGTGTTACGACACTGACAGATGCAATAAAAATACACACAATAGGAAAAGGTTGGCAATAAGCAACTTCTTTGTTGTTTACAGTATTGAAGAGATGTGGATCTTAGGAAGCCTTTTTTATTAGGAAGACTGGATAGCTTAGTTGGTACCTATCTTGACATCTATGTAGACTTTGCGAATTATTATTTTTTATATTACTTAGGTGACAAGGAAGCATACAGTAGGTATGCTTGATGGTAAGCAGTTATTAGAGCCTGTGGACTTTTGAATGACTTCCTAAATAACCGTAACCGTAGATGAGATAAAAGATATTTATTTTCTGGAGGATGTCCTTACCAAGTTGGATTTACGTTGTCGGTGTCGTTTATGCACATCTTTAAACCGGAGAAACTGACCACCTTGCTTGCGCTTGTCTTCTGCAAGTTTTGCATACAATAAACGACCACTTTAAAATAAAAATATCTTATTTATTGATGTCGATTAAAAGTACCTTATGAAATGGTATCGTGGGGAAGACCCCGCGATACCATTTACCATTTCTATCTTCTTGCCAAATTCCATCAAGATCCGTTTTGCCGTTAAGACGTGATTTTTTTAAATATTAGTAGGCATTTCGGCTTCAATAAAGGCTAATTAAATAAATACTTGAACCCTAAAACGTGTGCAGCCAACTTAAAACGTCGGTATCTCTTAATCAGACACTAAACACTAGTTTTTCTTCTAATAAACCAATTAACGACATCGTGTTTGCCTCTATATAGAATTATTCAGTACATATTATATTCAATGTTTTTACCTTAGTTTGCCATTTAAGCATTAAATAGTTTAAATAGATATTAAATTACTAGATAGACTATAAATCATTTTAATCGATTTGGAACGAATGGTTATTACATGTTGACTGTGCAATTGCCGTGGTAGATAACATGGTCGTTAAATCCTTTTTTTTTCTAGTACCTACAGTGAAAATCAAGCGAACGGTCCGTCTGATTGTAAACGGTTACCGTAGCCTATGTGCGACTTCAATATCAGGAGTTTTATTGTGCGTTGCTGACCCTACTTCTTTTTATACCAGGGTTTTGTGTTATGGGTAGCCCTGATACGAAAACCGTTTATTTTATTGTTAACTAGCTGTACCGGCAAACTTTGTACCGCCTTAAATTAAATAAAAAGCTAGCTGGCAACATTTTATCCAACTCCGTGCAGACTTATTTAATTAAAAAAAAATAACCTTGACAAATTAAAAGTGAAGAGAGCAGCTATCGATAATTTTCTTAAATTTTATTATTTTCCGGAAACTTCCCTTTTTTATCTTGCATAAGAACCTTCTCCTGACAATAAAGAACAAACAAAAAAAGAATTAGCGAAATCGATCCAGCCGTTCACGCGTGATGCCGTGACCAAGGGAAATAGGGATTCATTTTTATAGGTAGGTATATAAGAAGATAATGTTATTTTATTTACTAGACTTTATATTCTTTTACTATAATTTAACTATCTTTTATGTTAGCTGTGGTTGCCTGTACCTAATTGAGAGAGCACCTGGCATGCTTTCTGTTCGTCTTTTTAGGGTTCCGAAGTATTTTTAATGTTGTTTTGTGTGTATTTCTTGTTGGCAATGCCAAATAAATACGGACAATATTGTAGATAGGCAGAAAACTCTTTATTGTACACCAATTACATTTTGATAAAATCATAATTTAAACTCAGTTATGTACCATGGGCGGCCAATATTGTAGTTGTGTTCCTGTAATGTTCTAGATATTACATTCATAAATATTAAAGCAATGTGGAAAAAGACGAGCCCGGAGCAGGACTCGAATCTGCGCCTCTCGGGTTCCAGCCCAGCGCACTACCAACTGTGCCATCCGAGCTCCTACTCCAAAGTTAGAATTTGTCTACCGCTTGTTTACGTCTTGGAGTGACGTCACTTTGCTTTGCTTTTCCACATTGCTTTAATATTTAAGTATATTTGAGCTGTTAGCATTGCAAAAATGCTAAAAATATTTAATATTACATTCATATATAGGCTACGGTATCTGCTTACATTCAAGCTGTATGCTTATTCGCCATCAAACAATACAAAAAGGTACTTGGTTCATGATGTTTCCTTATAAACGTTATAGTAATACTTCAATGCCAGTAAGTGATAATGTTAGCGATACAAAAGTGTCGGTATAATAAACATTTATGGCCAATCGATAGACCTTCAGGGGTAGGTAATGAATGTAATACGTACTGCAATTCTAATTATATTGTAGAAGCTGATATTATATTAAGTGTGAACAGAAACAGAGCTGACCTTGTCCATCATGACTGGCCTGTGGGCCTAGTGATTAGTGACCCTGACTGCTAACCCAGAGGTCGTGGGTTCAATTCCCATACGGGAAAAACTTTGTGTGGACCTTTTTTTTTCCGAGACTAGGTATAATTTGTATGTTTGTAATGTTCCCAACAATACCGAGTTAGTTCCATAGTGCGGGAATTTGTAAAAAAATGCAACTGTCAGCTACCTTCAGGTCGTGCGTCGTCGGTCCACCCTGTTGGAGACCGTTGTGACTTCCAGTTCGTGGTCGCCACTCCATAACTCTTCTGCCCCGGTTGAATGGTGAATGCTGCGGAAATTTGAGGGAGTTTTTGTTAAGCAGTGGACATCTTTTAGCTGAGATAACGATGATGAACAGATAAATACTCTATTGAATATTATTTATAACAAATATGGTACTTCCTAAAAAAACACACGGGGCAGTCTATGAGGACTGCCGATAGAATTGAAAACTAAGTAACTTGAATTGTATCATCGACCTATTAGATTATTAAAAAGGATATTGGAAAGCATTCGGTGACGATGGCGCGAGTTCCAAAATTTTTGCAAAAGGTTTGAATATGGAAAGCGTTCGGTGACGATGCAGCGAGTTCCATGATTTTTGTTCACCCAAAAAGTGCTCAACGCGCCTAAAGAAGTTTTCTCTTCAAAATTCTTTATTTAGTTCTACGATAATCTATGATAAACAAGGTACTGTAGTGCAAAATTTCATGCTTTTAGGTAAACTAGTTTAAGCTTTTAGAAGTAGAAAATATTAGTATGTATAATATGGATGTTGTTCAAACCGAGGCGTACAACAGTCGACAGGTAAGTAAATCTCGTAGTCTCTGTGTATGACGTTGTCGAAGTTATATTATTTTCTCTTCGCAACTTGTCTAGTTTATTCAAAGTTTTGAGTGCAAAGATAACAAGAGCCGAGCTGTTTGAATAATGCAAACAGTTCATCTATGAAACGTTAGGTATTTGCGTTATTATGTATTTATATTTAGGTAATATTTATAATTAAAGATGTTGTATGTATACTTACTATTTTAGTATATAATGCTTCGGTGACTCAGTGCTCGATGTATGTGACTGCTGTTCACGAGGTCCCGGGTTCGATTCCCGGGTCGGGCTAAAAATTGATATTGGGTTTTTCTGTCTTGAAATTCACAATAGATGCACAGAGTTTGGAAATTGGCGGTGCTTACATCCCTGTGCCTCGAAAAGCACGTAAAGCCTTTGGTCCTACGCCTGATCTCTCTCGTCGCGTCGGATTGCCGTCCCATCGGACTATTAGAGTTAGTGAATAAAGAGTGCACTTGTGTTTGCGCACACACTTATGCACTATAATATCTCCCGCGCAGATATGCCGTGAATGAAAATCGGTTAGCAGGGCATTATTATTATTATAGACTTTAATTAAATACAATATTATTTAATTTGAATATTTTATATTTTCTGAGTTGTTCCAAGATTAAATTTTGCTAGTTTATTTCTTGCTTTCTCTCTTATAGCTCGTTTAGCATTTAATAAATCAATCAGCCTGTTTCAGGCTTATGTCCATGCAGTTTATAACAAAAAGGTAATTTTGAGGCAAAATATTTTTTATTTTTTTTTAGATTGTAATGCGTAATCATTACGAGCCCCTGTAATTATTCATTTAATGTACAAAAGCAATACAAATTTAGTCACCAATTTATAAAATATTCGTTAAACCTACCAAAACTCTCAAATAACAATTCTACTTAAAGTGATTGAATTAATTAAAATCTCTCGTAATCAAATATCCATTGAGACGCGTTGTTACGTTACCGATTGTATATACTTCACGCGAAACCATAGTATAGAGCCGAACAGGTAAATACCTCTTTGAAGATTAATTGGAAAGTTATTTCGTGCTCGAAAGTTACGAGCGTTTGGGACGTGTTCTGTGGGAAGGGGTAATGTACGATAGATGTATTAATTTAATTATTTTGTTGTTCACTTCTTGGAATCCTAGTTCGTAGTAACAGCTGTAAAACTGTATATGGCAGTGAATTAATTGCTAAGGCACTATTTAGTCAATGTTAACCTGGCAGTTCGTTGCTTGAGTGTGCCATAACCTATGTATGTATATATTTATTCGTATTACTTAACGACATCCATCAATTTTTTAGCAAATACTTTCATGGATAAAGGACATTTTAACCCTTTTCTTACCCCATTTAGGATGGACGTAACATATCTAGCATTTAGGTAACACATCGGTTGTCCCAAAGGGGATGAATGACTTTTACTATAGAGCTAAACAACCGTGCACCCAGAGACGCTAGAGTTAATTGTTTATTTTACAAAGACCACAATACTGCATAACCTGGGGATGTCTTACGTATGGCCTATCTAGGTAAGCGCGTAGCGACCATAGGCTACGGTAACTGCTTACCATCAGGCGGGCCGTATGCTTGTTTGCCACCTTGGTAGTATAAAAAAAAGCGCAAAGATTAGGATCGAGTATTAAAAAAAATCTAGTAACATTAAACAATATAATCCACTAGCTGTTGCCCGCGGCTCCGCCCGCGTGGATGTCGGTTATCGCTGTAAAAAGAAGCCTTTGTGTTATTCCAGACCATAATCTATCTCTGTGCCAAATTTCATCCAGATCCGTTCAGTAGTTTTTACGTGAAAAAGTAACAAACAAACATCCACCCATCCATCTATCCATCCATACTTACAAACTTTCGCGTTTATAATTTATGTAACAATTGTTAAAATTCTATGAAGATATGTATTATATGAACAGTGTATGCCTATAGGCTTAATTTTTGTGAGACTCAATATAAGACAATTGTAATAATAATAATTACTGGTAGTATGCAGGTGTTAAATAGTTTGCTTTTTACATTTATGTGAAGAGTTTTGTTTTTCATAGCCTCTCTCAAGCTCCAATATCTCTTCCAACCATTTGTTATTCTTCTTTCGACTTCTTTGCGTACTGGATCGTTCTGTGTTATTAGCTGTCCTAGGTAGATATATTCTTCGGTATAGTCAATTTGGTTGTTTCTCAGATGTATGGTGATTTTCTTTCCGTTAGTCATTACTTTGGTTTGTTCCGGGTTCAACTTCAACCCTACTTTTTCACTTTCGTCCGCTAGTTCACTTATCATTCTTTGTATGTTTTCTGCTGTTTCGGCATATAACACTATGTCGTCGGCAAACCTCAAGTGTGTTAAGGAAACACCGTCCACATTAATTCCAAGACTTTCCCAAATGAGATTTCTGAAAATTGTTTCGAGAACCGCTGAGAATAGTTTTGGAGATAGGGGATCACCTTGCCTTACACCTTTTGCTACCTTGAATTGTGCACCTTTCTTTTCTAGTTGGATTCTTGCAGTATTATGTTTATATATATTTTTTATCAACCGAACGTATTTATGTTCGATTCGTTGTTCTCTTAATGTCTCCCATATATTTTCGTGGTACAAGGAGTCAAATGCTTTGCTGTAGTCAATAAATGCAATATAGTACGTACGCTGGTAATCATTGTACTTCTCTAGGACTTGACGTACAACGTGAATATGATCGATCACCGAGTAACCTTTACGAAAACCAGCTTGCTCGATGGGTTGATGTTCGTCTAAAGTTCCTTCAATTCGTTTTAATATAATCTTGGAAAATATCTTATATACGTTGGACATGAGACTGATAGGGCGGTAGTTCCCAATATCATATTTATCTCCCTTCTTGTATAAAAGGATAATGTTTGATTCTGTCCATTGTTGTGGAATGGTTTCAGTGTGTAAGATATTGTTAAATATTTCCGTAAGGATCGGTGTCATGACTTCCTTGTTTTGTAATAGAATTTCGTTACTTATACCGTCAGGTCCTGGTGATTTGTCCTTCCTTTGACTGTCCATTGCTTTCTCTACTTCGGCATGTAGGATGTTGGGTACATATGAGGTCTCCACTAAATCTATTTCGCATTGTGAGGTGTTGTTGCATTCGTATAGCTCTTTGTAGTAGGATGTGGCAATTTCCAAGATATCTATTCTGTCGTGATTCCATGTTCCCCTATTATTTTTCATTTTTACGACCCAGTCCGTTGAATTCCTTAGTTCCTTGTAAGCTTTTTTGATCCCTCCTATTTTTATTATATGTTTTTCAATAGTTTCCATTCTGTTTTTATGCTTATCCATTCTTATGCTTTTTTTAATTTCTTTATTTATTTCCGTAAGATGTTTTCTTCTGTCTTTTGCATCTTTTGTAATAATTAAGTGGCTTCTTTGTTCTAGCAACTTTATAGTAGAAGTTGTTAACCATTTCTTCGGCTCTGCAGTGGTTTTTGCAGTGAGTTGTGTCTTAGTTTTGATGATATTTTCAATCCAGTTGTATTTTTCTTGTATTGCTAAGTTCTTTGTGTTCTCTTTGAAGTCTTTGAATTTGTCTTTTAAGTTGGTCTCTAATTGTTCCATTTGATATTTTCCGAGTTTTACATTTGCTAGTTCTTGTCTTGGTCTAGGTTTTGCTGGTTGTGTTGTTTTTAGTTCCGCCCTGATTAGTCTATGGTTGGTGTTGAAATTGAATTTATTGATAACGTTAAAGTTATTGAAGCAACTACTTTTGTTAGTCATAATGAAATCGATTTCGTTTTTTGTATTCCCGTCTGGTGAAATACAGGTCCACATTTTTTTCTTTTTCTTTTTATACTTTGTGTTTAAAATAGTTAGGTTATTTTCCAGTGTAAAGTTTATGATTTTTTCTCCGTTTCTGCTTCTAGTTTTGTCACAGTATGTAAATAGTCCGAGTGCTGTGTCTTCTCCTGGACGCTTTTCTCCAATTTGGCCATTGCAATCTCCCATTACTATTAAGTTTTTGTGAGCATGCTCTTGAATGGTTTTATTCAAATCGATATAGAATGTATCTATTGTTTCTAGGTCTGATTGTTCTGTAGGGGAGTAGACTTGTATAATAGACCATGAGTCTTTATATCCTGGTAGCTTCAAATTCATAATTGCTATGCGCTCCAAAATTCCTATGAATCTTTCTATACAACTTGTGAGGTATTTCTTTACAATAAAACCAACTCCATGATGGCCAGGGGTTGTTCCTATATGGTATAGTAAGAAATCTGGGTAAGAAACAATTCTTTCTCCCATACGTCTTACCTCGCTTAGGCCAACGATGTCCCATTTAACTTCCTTTAGCGCATATGTTAGTTCTGTAAGCACATTTAAGGCTGCGACATATATTTTTGATTTTCGGTGATTATGGTGTTTGTTTTGTTGTAGTATTGGAGGGTTGTGGTCTCTATCCCCCACGACGACCAGTCGGCTTGGGGGAGGTTGTGTTTTTTCTTCTTGTTGGTTTTCGTGGTTTGTTTGCATTTCTAGGTTTCCGGTTAATTGCTATTGGTTTTTTGTGTACAGTTATTAGTCAAAGAGTTTGATCGAGGTCTCATTAGATTGAAGGCGTTTGTTCTGTTGGCTTTGATGGAACTAAGCGTTTGTTGTTTTTTGGGTTGAGTTTTAGACGGTGACTGTGGTGAGATAGATATTTCTCTTTTTCTTTTATCAATGTTGGTATTATTTGTTGGTTCTTTAATTATCAGTTTATCATATTTTAGGAAAGCTATGTTTCCCTTTTTCCTCTCTTCCAGTAGTTGTGGTTGTAAAGCCTTTCCTTTCTCTAAAACTTCCTTGGAGTAGTCCTCTGTTAAATAGATGCCCTTGAGACTCCTTCTATTCTTCATAATTTCTTTCTTTTTCCATCCATTTGTAAGAGAACACAGTACAGGTCTCGGTTTGTTCTCGACCTTTTGTTTTTCTAATCGGTGTAATTTGTTTACTTCGTTTTCTTCTATATTAATATTTAAGTCTCCTAAAAAGTTCCCTTTGATGTTCAGAAATAGCTCCGATAATGAATTTTCGCTTTCCTCTAATCCAAAAATAATAAGGTTATTACTCTTCTTTTCCCTTTTTAAGTAGTCTATCTCTTTCTCTAAATTGCCGATTTTTTCTTTCAATTTTTCGTTTTCCTTCATGAAAGGCGTATGTTTTTCATTCATTCGATCCATAATATTTTTTGTGAGAGATTCTGTAAGTTCAGCTGTCTGATTTTTCATTTCCACTTTCATTTTCTCAAATAATATTTCAAATTGTCCCTCCATATTATCAAGTCGAATTAAGTGGATCGGAACGTACGGCAAAGTTAGAGGTCAGTATTTTCTTTTACTGGTAACCCTGAAGTTAGTACCAATTTAACCAAATGACAGCTAGAATGACATCCGTTTGACAGATTATCAAAATCAAAATGGTTTTGGGTTATAGTATTCTAACCTCGAATTTAGTACTTGTTCGGTTTCACTTTTCTAAGGTATATCTTGAGAAATATGCACGTTTAGGTATCTTCGGTCTTCAAAACCACAGGTGTTATTACTTTTAACAATGTTTTGGATCAGATGTAGCTTTTAACTATTTTTATTTAGCGATTTACTTCGGATAGAATCTCAACGCTGTTGACCCGTCAACTACCGGAACCGGAAACCAATTGTATAGACAACTGTACGACCAAAAATTACGCTAATAAATGATTTGATCTGATTTATTGATTTAATTGGTAAAAAGTATAATAAAATAAGTAATTAAATTGTTATGTGTTGTACCTTTACATTTTGAACTTAATACCTCTTTCAATGTGCGTAATCAAAAACGTGGATGTTAATTAATTACATAATTAACAAGGGTTTTATTATGCGTGGATCCATTGTTTATTAAAATAAGTTTTAACATTTTTATTAATGATGTTGACAGTGTAATTTTTTTAAATATTGAATTTCGTTCTTTGTTTAAATTATTGATGATTAAACAAAGAACGAAATTATATCTCTCTATGTATCTAAATCAATATGTGTAATATTATATGCCAGTCCTTGGGCGCAGCTCTTGTTATAGAGAGGTGAAAAGAAAGTAGGGAAGGCCTTTGCCCTGCAGTGGGACAAAGTTTATTATAACATATTATGTAAATAATAATAATAGAAGGCTTTTATAACTTTAACTTATTTATCGTCACGATATATAAAAAGTGCATAGAATTGTATGAAGACCATTTTAATTTTTCCATCAACGCCACATAGTAAGCTAAATAAAATACAGCTAATCATGATCGATCAGATCGGACGGACTAAAATAGTCAAGAAATTCACAATGATGCCCAATGTTTGATAATTGATGGCGTTTCCGTTTTGAAGAAAACAAGTAAATCCATTGGATGACTGTACATGGGATTATTATTATTATACAGCAAAACTAATAAGACTTATTTTATAAAAAGAGTAAATAAATAAGGCGTATGGATAGAGAAAATATTCGTTACTTACAAAAAACAACAATTTATCTTCTAAAGCTTTTTAAAATAAAACTTCTAACATTAAAGCTGCGGTTGGCGAACATACTTTATTAAAAAGAGACTAAGTATATAAATAATCCGTCGAAGATCTATGAAAACGATGGTTTAAATTGGTTTTTTATGGGCATGCATAAAATAGACTACCGATAAAAAAGAGGAAAGCCTAGTCTAGTAAATTTTAGTTTACGGTACAATTCTCTGGCAGTATTGGCTCCATAAACATTCGTATGCATTGCTCTGTACGGAATAACAATCGAAATAATGTTCAGTTTTACGTTAAGCTATTTTACCGCATTAAAACTTTACTTTTACCGACCAATATCAGCAATTTGTAACTAAGTGATACACGGACAATTTGTTTTTAATACATTATGATATCCAACTTAATGATAAGGCTGTCAACCCACGTCAGACTTTTTGCTAGACCAATAATCGGGCCGATTACACAGTATGGGGTGATATTATATATCTGATTGACTATTTGTAGGCCGTGTATTTTGCACTACTGCAATAAGTACATTCTATTTTTTCCATAAACGAATTGGTCACCGATTAGTTATCGGAAGTAGGCAGCCATATAGCCATACTACTTAGGTGGAAAACAAGCATACGGCCCGCCTGATGTAAAGCAGTTTCCGTAGCCTATGAACGCTTGCAATACCAGAGGTATCACTTGCGTGTTGGCAACTCATGTTCCTGTATACCAAGGCTTTAAGATGGAATATCCCTGGGATATGAAAATGGTTCTTTCAAAACACATTTTTAAATTAACGCTGGAGACCTGCACTCACACACAGAAACACAACTACACCGCTGTGCATTGTGATCCTTTCCAGTTATTTGGTAGAGGTCCTTCCCGAGACGATCTGTCTAGAATAATAAACTTTTTTGATTTTTGATTATTAAAAAAAGCAAAGTTCACTATTCTCCATGTCCGTATGTCTCATACTTTCACGGTGTGCGGCGGTCGCATATTAAAATTGATTGCATTTTGTAACAATTGAAGTCCAAGTCTGCACAAATTGAGTTTGAAACGCATATTGGACCCCTGGGCCTGCACCTGTGAACTTCACCCTTGTATTGTAAACCTATTACTTGAGCACAAAATCTGTAATTTATCCAACTAATAAACATTAGATTTGTTTTCGATCTTACTTAGAAAGTGACATGTCAACGTTATTATTGGAATTAGATTTGCTCAAATGTTTTGCAAATTTTACATCCATAGGCTAGGGTAACTGCTTACCTTTCGGTAGACCGTATGCTTGTTTGCCTACTTAGTAGTATAAATAAAAAGATTTAGGTACACAAAAAGTATTACCTATTCATTTTTATAACTGCCGCACTAGGGGACAACTTAGGTTAGAAGGGACTTTACAAATATACAAGTTATTCACTGACACGATCAACTATCTATTTATGAGTCACACAAACTTCTCTCTCGTGTGGGAATCCAACGCACTGCAGTGGAAATTTCTTGTTTTTTTTTACGTGTTACAATAGCTCTGCACTTGCCATAGGCAGATCATAGCTGTACTACTATAGTGTCCCATGGTCCAGCTGCTGGCCATGGGTTTCCTCTTCTTTTTCTTTTTATCTTTCTTCGCTGTCTTGATAGAAATTATCAAAAGCGCGAAAAGGGTTGAGGCTATAATTCTCCTACCTTGGCCTGCTGCGGGTTGGCGGATCAGACATGGTTTTAGAATTTCTTCAAGATTACCTACTATTATAAATATTATTTTAAAAAAACATGTAAATAAATGGCAAAGCTTTATTATAATAATTGCTTAACAACTATTTTAGAACAAGACAATATACTTAATATCTAAACTCTAAGTAAAACATATGAACAATAAATTAAAACATAACAAAAACAATTATATAAACAAGAACTAAGTTTATAATCAGACAATGCCATTACAAAACATATATGCAAATTTCAAATGTTATTATTTACTACTAACTACTACTTCAGAATGGTGGACATACATAAAGTTTTCCTATGGATCCCATATTTATTTTTCAATAAAATATAGCCCATCTTACCCGCTGATAATGTGGCTTTATAATGGTTAAAGAATCATTAAAATCGGTCGATTAGTTTTTGAGTTAAATCGTAAGAAATTAACAAAATATGTAATCTCTCCTATTTAAGTATAATATTAGTTTATATTAGATCACAAAACAATAAAACGAATTAAGAAAACAGATGGAGTTCAAATAAATAGGAAAGATGGATGGATATTGCATCGTGCCAAGAGTAGTCAGTTCCTGCACTTAGTGACTTACACTCCTGTCATCATTAATATATACGATCGGATTGTCATTTCTCCTATGCGCGTGTACACCCCAGGTGATTGAGGACGGGCACATCCATAACCAAAAGAAGTAACGCCTGCTAACCTGCCATTAACATTTAAAACAGCTGGACCGCCGGAGTCACCCTGAAATAAAGTATAGTAAATGCTATATTCAACTCATTATAATTTTATTTTATAGCAGCACGTACCACAAAGGTGGATATTTATTTAGTTTTCGTAAGGGTTACTTTAATTTTTTAATTAAAAATGCTATTCGCTGGTAACGTAGCTTCCTATTGGTGAAAGAACTTTTAAAATCGGTCAAGAAGATATTGAGTTTATTCATTCCAGTAGCGATATCTGTTTTTCAAAAATAACCTATGTTACTCTTTAAAGGTGTAACTTTCTAATGCTGAAAGAATTTATAAAATCGGTCTACAAGTTTTAGAGTTAAATTGTAGCAAACAAAAAACAAATCTTTCCTCATAAGTTCCCCATGATACATAATAAGTTCTCCATGGTGCCTTAGCTCTCTTTAATGTCTGCAATGAACTACCTTGATGAATGAATTAACTTTGGCTGATTTTCTACCACTCAAAATAATAAAACAAGGTAATCAATTCAAAGTACCTGACAAGTATCAACGCCACCTTCTTCGAAGCCAGCACAAAACATCCTGGATGTAATCCCACCACCAAGTTGTTCATTACAGGTAGTTCTGGATACAATAGGCACTGTGGCAACTTGCAGGATTTCACTGGTGCTTCCACCTTCCTATAAGTGTAAATTTTCGTATAACGATTTATTTTGGACAAGTGCCATAAAATAATGTATTTCGTTCAAAGTTTCGTTAAGACACTATAATGCCACTCAAACACATAAACTTCGTTTATAATCTTCTTATTTATGTATATTTTGTTAATGCTGTTGTTACATAATATATCTAAGCTTATTATTTTACTAGACTAATTTTTACATCTGCCTTGAAAATCTCTACATCACCTTAAGGCAAAATGGTAGAAAATACCTAAGGCATTATGTCCACCTTTGTACCAGTAAGTGCAGAATTTTTAAATAAATACATAAATATAAATAAACTTCATACTTAATTGACACCTTCTTTTTTTTTATACTACCATGGTGACAAACAAGCGTACGGCCCGCCTGATGATTTTAACGTCCATGATAAAATACGTACCGTTGTGGCACCCCAGCCAGTAATAACTACATTTCGTCCTTCTTGTGGATCATTGCCTGGTCTCACAACACTGATAGCTCTTGCGTAATACCCATCCAAATCCATTCCTTCACTGATTTCAACTATACCAATATCATAATCTGAGGATTGATCATCGTACAAGGGGTGGGAATAAAATGTTGTAGTTTCGTACGTAGTGCCTCCACTGTTACTATTCGTACTGCCGATTCTGACAGTGATTGACTGTATTCTGTAAAAAAAGTTTCACTATTTTATGATAATCCTACCTACAAATAACAAACTAGACTTGTCTTCGACTCTACAACGAATTCAATCAGAATATTCAGCGAAGATGAATAAAACATTTATACACTTCTCTCTTTCACAAAATCAGAGACAAATAAATAATTCTGATTTTGATTCTGAAATCAATGATCAGCTGGTTGGTTAAGTGACTAATCGAAGACAATATTCGAAGATGGAACATACAAATGAATGGCAGAAGCGAGCCGAAATAAGACGGCGCGCGTTGGCACCCGTCGTTACTTTTTACAGTCCTATTGCGTTCTTTTAATTATATAAGAAGCATTATAAAGGTAGACCTGTTTGCTTTTAAAATTGACGTCAGTTTAATAACAAAGCTGTAGATCACGGTTGTCATATGTAGAAGTATCGACACTAAAGAAACAGGCATTAGGCTGTTGTGAGCTTAAAATAAGTAATTCAAAACATAGTATTAAATGCATTTTTTTAGCCGTTGTCGTTCGTTGAATGGCAATAAACAAACATACACACAAACAAACACATTTACATTTATAATATTAGTATGCAACATCCACCATCCATCCATCCGTTCGATCCTAGCATGGAATTGGAAGGGAAACGACCTGACCACCTCTGCTATGAAGTGGTTTTATGTATATTTCACTTGTATTTTTAAGTCATTAAAGATCTAAGAGGCTGAAGACCTTGTCAAGTGGCGTACTCTTGGGGAGGCCTGTGTGGACTGCAATGGACTGATGATGATGAAAGATCTATTCTATTATATTCTATACATACCTTGCAAGACAATGAGCTGCAGTAATAATATAGTATTCACTGATAATAGAGCCACCACATTGATAGTAAGATCGTCCGTCGAACAGCAGCAAATAACTTTGGTAAGGATAGGATTCAATGGTAGTGTCTGTCCCACCAACTATCTTGTCACCGTCATAGGACTGGGTTTCGTTGCCAAGGCTTTTACACCAAACATCTGTAAAAATAATGTTAGGAACTGGTGATCGGTAAAAGGCGAAGCATGAGTCAGAGGCTGCAAGAACAGCGCATAACAAGAGAAATCAAGAGAGATAGGGCACCGTACTAGCGAGCAAGCCCGACTGGAGAAGGACCGCCACTTTACAGAAGACCACAGCCAAATAACTACACAAGGGTGGTGTAGTTTTGTTCCTGTGTGTGAGTACAGTTCTCTGGCGCTCATTTAGGAATGTGATTGGAAAGAAACGTTTTCCTATCCCAGGGATACTCAATTTAAGAGCCGTATGCTTGTTTGCCACACAAGTAGAATAAAAAAAACATGATTTTTCAGCTGCTGTTTTAAATTAAATAAATTGTATATTATTAGAAAAAAATATTGTTTTACTTTTTACCTTAAATTGGCAAAAGATACGCTGAAATCATAGAAAATGATGAGGAGGCCTTTATTTTACAGCGTGACAGTTAAGAGGTTTATAATAATAATATTAATGAATAAAAATAAATTAAATTACCTTTGGTGTAAAACACAACAAATAACATGAAGTAATTTATTAGCTTGGCCATCTCTTTTGCTGCGACAGACACCGAGATATGATGCTGAATCTCAGCATACAATGCTTAAATACTTTTCTAAATAGTATGTTACCATGATCTTATCAAATTATCTAGTCTATTATTAGATAAATATAATTATGATAAAACCCCTATGAGACATTGACATAGAACTATTTTCTGTTGCTTCGTTAATTTCCTGATGTGCGGATGTTTTAATAATTATCTTGTTTAAATATCAGGGCGCCGGCGCTGTCAACGCATTCTATATTCAAGGATTGACAGGTATAATTAGTATTGTTATCTAGGATTTCAGATAATTAGATACCCATATACACAATTAATGTCTCACAGGCCTACATTGGTCAGGGCGCGCGGGCGGCTAATCTTAGCCAACCGCGAGAGATATAGTATAGTACAAAAACACAGGTATACTCTCTATTCCTTCGCATTAGTTTTTATGAACGCGGCGCTGATAATTCGATTCAATCAATCAGTCAGCCAATCGCAGTCCACTGCTGGACATAGGCCTCTCCCAACACGCGCCATAGCACACGGTCCTCCTCCATACTTATGCACAATCCTCTTAAGCAAAACATATCACCAAATCACCACCGTTGAGACTATTTTGTTGTGGTCAAAATTCGATCTGGAGTACTAAATATGTTATTTGGGTGCCTCAGCAAACGGATAATCAAATACGAAACACTTATCTATTATGAAGAGGTAGAGTTTGTACAAATTGGATTAGTACTTTCAGAGATTGCTCCTTTGTTCCAATATCTATATATAGTAAGGGGCAATCTTTGGGATTAATAATCAAGTTAAAAAAGAATCAATCAATGAGAAGCTACATTATCCATGCGTTGTTACACCCATACATTAACCCTTTTTAGCAGTTTAAAAACAAAAAAGACCCAAAATTCAACATACGAGGTGTGAGTTCGATCCCTGTTGACAGCACCATCCATCTCAACCCATAAACGTCCCACTGCTGGGCACGGGTCTCCCCCATACATTTGAAGGGATATTAGCCTACTACACCACGCTGGCCAGACGGGTAGGTATAGGGTTTAGTTTCGAGTTTCCCTTCTCTTGCAGTGGATATTGTCTGCCTGACTTACTCCCATAGTCGATTCTTACGACACCCTAGGGATGGAACGGGGTGGTGACATTTGTATTCTTAATCCGTCACCACATGGACAATGACAGCACCAATGTGTATTTAATTTTGTGCAATTCATATGTGCCAATTTGTGTGTGTAATCAAATTATTTACCATCTGCTAACGGTAAAGATAAACATCAAGAGGAAACCCACACTTTTCAGAACAATTATAAAGGCACGTCTGATGTACCAACTCTCATTAAAGCATCAAGCAGACATGCTACTTTTTAACCGACTTAAGAAAAGAAGGAGGTTTTATGTTCGACTGTATGTATTTTTTTTATGTATGTTCACCGATTTCTCCGCCATTTGTGGACCGATTCTCAAAATTCTATTTTTATTTGAAAGATCAAGTCAGGGTCTGATGATGGAATCCCAGGGAAATCGAGGGCAACCCTCAAATGTTATAGGTATTGGCAATGTTTTCTTTCATATATTTTTTTACTTTTATTTTATCACAAAAAATAGAAAAATATTTTTTTTTAGAAAAAAAATTAAACCGACTTAAAAAAGCTAAAAATAACTGAATACAGATTGAAGTCAGTTCCAAGCTGAATATTAGATGACAGGATGAACATAACACCGACTTCAATCTGTATTCAGTTATTTTTAGCTTTTTGAAGTCGGTTTAATTTTTTGGCATCGGTGATCAGAAATTTGCCGACTGTATCGATGCTGCATTGCCTTTTGGTGACTCTCTCCGTTCGGTCACGGATCTTTTTCGTAATATATGTACATATAAAACAATGCGACCAAAACGATGCGACCGGCATCCGAATGTGTGTGGAGTGTAACATTCGTCGCAGTGTCGAGCTTCCGAAAAGAAACTCGCACTGCAACAGTCGTAGGTAGTCGTAGTCTGCAGATCGTAGCATTTAGCTTCTAAAAGGCAACTACATAAATCGCAGGTCGCCGAGGCTAAAAATAGCATGTCTAGCTCTTTTAAGAATACCTGTGCCCAGCAGTGGGACATACATATAACAAAAGGGTTGCTACTATGTTATGCATA
Source organism: Trisateles emortualis (assembly GCA_947095525.1). NCBI lineage: Eukaryota > Metazoa > Arthropoda > Insecta > Lepidoptera > Erebidae > Trisateles > Trisateles emortualis. The sequence goes on along the minus strand of OX352736.1, from coordinate 5,351,780 downwards.
TGTGATATGGGTATGATTTTACTTTTTATCTACCAGGTGAAAGCAAGTATTCAATAAGTAAATATGACAAAGACAAATAATTATGTATTATCCATTTACATGTTACAGCAATACTTTTAATTTGGCCCTTTTTTAGCAAATTCCCTACTTGGTCGCTGTATGCTAAGGCGGCGCCTACCGATATCTCCATTCATTCTTACACGATTTACCTCTCTTGTTATTTTTCTTTCATCCATCCAAAATCAAAGTACTCAGAATCAACGTTCATGCATGAAAAGGTTGATGAATCTAGAGGAAGCGAATGAAGTATGTTTGGATTGAAGCAATGGGCGTACCATAGTATCTGCCCACCCCGGTGTAAGACGGGCGTGATAATATTTATGTATGATACAATAAAATTGAATATATTGTTGGTAAGGTTATAAAACTTTCTGTTATAACAGCCACCTGAGCCATGGTGACCTTAATATGATTGATTATGACAAATACGCCCAACAAACGTAAGGCACAATTTATTATTGAAGATTCGTATTAAGATAAACTAAATGAATAACGCCATAATTGTAATAGGGTTTCCTATCTAATTGTGTAAATATTTGTTTGTTATGACCTTTCATAGGCGAGCGGTACTTGCTTACATAAGATAGGTAGAGCACCCTACAATCGAGCAAGCCCAACTAGGAAAGGCCCACCGCATTATAGAAGAACACAGCCAAATTACTACACAGTAATATAGTCTATTTCATATAGTATGGGGAATGTGACTTTTGACATTTGGAGATAAAATCTTTATCTTCAAATGTCAAACGTCACAGTACCCATGTTATGTGAAATAGACTATAGTTGACTTCCTGTGCATTATTTAGGATACCAAACAATAAATTACAAAACAATATATTTAATATCTCATCATCATCCATCATCTCAACTCATAAACGTCCCACTGCTGGGCATTTGGAGGGATATTAGCCTACTATATCACGCTGGCCAGACGGGTTGGAATAGGGTTTTATTTCGAGTTTTCCCTCTCTTGCGGTGGATATTGTCTGCTAGACTTACTCCCTTAGTCGACTCTTACGACACCCTCGGGATAGAAGGGGGTGGTGACATTTGTATTCTTAATCCGTCACCACACGGACTTTTTAATATCTACCATCCTCTAATTGTAAGCAATTATTGAACCTATCGATGCTTAAATTAGGTACTGTTGTACTGTTTCTCTCTTCTTTTGTTTTTTCTGTAATGTTTATGTCAATGCCGAAAATAGAACGAACTGTAGTCGTTTATATAGGTCAACTTTCTACAATATCCATCTATTAAAAGCCACCTGTCACTCGCCTGTCTCTCCTGTCACCTGTGCACTATTATTTACTTTAGGTTGGATTTATTTTGTACGTAGGCTACACCATTCGTACCGCCATTTTTATTTTCATCAACAAATAGGGTTGGACCGTGACTTTACTAAAGCCATATTGATTATTAAATGAAGTCTATATAAGGCTACATATAGGGCACATTTGAATAGATTTTATTTGATATCTGTCTATGAATAAGTTCTGCCTTGCGAAAAATTTAATAATAATACGAGCACTCAAAAATATTTTTTATATGAATCAGTATTTGTTATTTATAAGAGGTATTGCACCATACTAGAGAGCAAGCACGACTGGGGAAGGACCTCCAGCAATGAAGTTGTTAGTACTTGTATGTACATATTATATGCTATGTAGGCATTGTTTGCGCAAGTAGTATAAAAAAGGGGGCTGGGCTGATCCGTGATGTTACCTTCACCGTCAAACGATGGTAAGTCGTTTGTCATACGCACCCCATATGATACACGCCCCGTACCTATTCTTCGGGTATAAGGTGTTACAATATTTCAGTAGAGTCACTGTTACTCTAGGAACAAAATAACTGAAATATAAACTTAAGTATTAGTTAGTTATAAGTCCTGCTCCGGGCTCGTCTTTTTCCACATTGCTTTAATATTTAAGTATATAAACTTGAGTTTTAAAGTCTACTTTCTCCCGCACTAGGAAACAAGCCCTGTGTCACGGAAGACTTTACGCACAATTCTCGGCCACAAATTATACCCAGACTCGGAACAAACATTTATGAATCACATAAAGTTTTGTTCCGTATGGAAATCGAACCCACGACCTTCGGCTAAGTAGTCAGCGTCACTCTTGGTGACTACAGAGAAAAACAACGGTGTAGACGACAATATCATTGTCCTTCACTCAAACACAAGAACTAAAACATTACAATGAGTAATTGTTGCAATTTACATTTATGGCTACATTATTAAAATAACGTGACCTCCGACATTATTTGCGGCTGCAACTCGAGCTGCATCCTCAGATACAAAGGCATGATAGCAAATGTGCCCTTTGAACTTTATCCCACGGCACTAGGCGGGAATGCGGCGTGCGTCGTGACGCGCGGACAATTACAGTTTTCAAGCACCGCTCGCACGTACTCGACTAAATCACTGTCTATTAAACCTACACCTAAAACTGACTGTATTTAGTCTCGTCGGTTTACGACACCTAAATTGGTCTGTGGTTTCTCTTCAATTACTGACAGTTCATATTATATTAAAAACAAAATCAAAGCGACAAGTAAAGTATCAAATAACCGACTTACACACAAGAGGTGTAAGTTAGATTCCGGGTGGCACCAACGTGAATTTCACTTTGTAAAATTTATATGTATGTAGGTTCTTATTAAATGATTTACTGACTGTTAACGGTGAAGAGATACATCGTAAGGAAACCCATGCCTTACCTCTATAAGGAATTCTAAAGACAAGTCTGCTTCATCAACCCGCATTGGGCCAGCGCGTGTGAATTAAGGCCTTAATTGATAAAGGAGATCTGTGTCTAGCAATAGAACATATATTTGTTGCTGTTATTATGCTAAATTTCATCCAGATCCATTGAGCCGTTCTGACGTGTTTGAGTTACAAAACATCCATCCATAGTTATATAAATGTGATAGGTATATTTTGACATACAGCACTTTGCATTCAACATCTTTAGCAAGGTACGCCTAACAAAATTAATGCGAACTTCGAAGTTGGTTTGTTTGAATCTATTAGATACGTGTTACGAATGAGTCGTAGTGTGAAAACTTCTATATCTAACTACATTTCTCAAAGCTATCAAACTTTACCCCGTAGACAATCCGATAGCGGGGGAGTTCAAAATCGACTTTTGCATACAAACTTTGTCTACAGATTGTTCGTGCAACGTCAAACTGATCCAGACAATTGAACCAATTAATCGGTTTTCGTGGAGTTGATATTTGATTAATGACGAGCCGATTGTGTGGGGATATAATCGGCAATTGAATCTTTACTTACCTATTAACCTTTGTAAATCGGCCATAAACTTGTTTTATGTAAACCCAATTTATTTGGCGGGAAAAATTGTATGGTGGAAATAAACTTTTAAGCGATGCTCTTGCCAACTATTTAAGTTCCTACTTAAGATTTATATTTTGAGTGAAATAGTCTTATTGTTATTGCTCTACTATCTCTTCTCTTAAAATACTCATACCTTTATGTAAAATATTGGTTTCTTCATCCGAGCGTACAATCTCACAGAAATAGTATTGTTTTGTCCGGGATAAAAAAATAGAGGTAGGGCCCCATACTAGCGAGCAAGCCCAACTGTGGAAGGACATTAAAACTACTGTCAATAATATGTTATCATTAGCAACCGTTATAGATAACTCGTGCGCAAGAAGACCACAGCCAAATAACTACTCACAGTGGTGTAGTAGTGTTCCAGTGTGTGAGTACAGATCTCGTATCGTAACGTATTCCTATTTCAGGGATACTCAGTCTTAAAGCCCTGGTGTTAAAAAAATGGGTTGGTAACACGCAAGTGATACCTCTGGTATTAGAAGCGTCCATAGGCTACGGTATCTGCTTAACATCACGCGGGCCGTATGCTTGTTTACCAGCCAAGTAGTATAAAAAAAGCTTGTGCTATTCAGCACTGTAATCCATTTTTGCGCCAAGTCTTATCCAGAAGCTTCGTCGTTTTGGCGTTGTTAAGTATCCATCCAAACTTTCGCATTTATAATATTAGTATACATAATGTATCTATCATACCCAATAAATATTATAGAAAAAGAAATATTTATATAGAAAACACAAAAGTTAATAAACAATGAAGAATTTTATATTGTGGCGGTAAAATTTTGTGGAGACTGTTATTTACATACATAGCCTAGCATGACTGCTGTGATAAATGTAGGCCGTTAGACGGGAAGGTTCAGCTGCTACTGTTCCCTAGACCTTTACCGTATATTGTACTTACTCATTGTATTAAAACAATAACTATACTTTAAGACGCATTATATTATAAACAATACAGGCCTTCATTGCTCAATTAGCAATTTGTTTCAGGGAAGCGTGTTTCTATCTCAAGGATACTTTATTAGAAAACCCTAGTGATAACATTTTTTGGTTAGCAACAAGATAGTGATATTGCAAGCCTTTTTAAGCTTCGGTAACTGCTAGCTATCAGGCGCGGCGAGCTGTATGCTTGTTTGTCATCTAAGTAGTATAAAAATAACTTTTCTTTTTTTAAATATAGTGACATAAAAGGCACAAACTTTTCTATCATACCAGATTTTGTTTCATTGTAAATAGTAAGGTATAGTTTTGGTTGCGTTACTTCTTGTGTTCCTACAAACTGTAACACATTTAAATTTATAATCATTTAGCAACTGAAAGGAATTTTTAAAATTTCTTGCTGGTTGTTTCTGGAGTCGGTTGAGACAATGATAGGCAAATCAGGCAATAATTAGGCAATTGCATATTTATGTTCTATATCTTATGTAATTTGTATAATAATATGTATGTATTTAGAAATATATAAGCACTAGCTGCTCCCAAAGGCTCCACCCGCGTGGATATCTTTATCCCGTCCTTCTCCAGAATGCCATCGGTCTCCTTGCCTAATTCGTGAAAAGGCATCAAACAGACAGATGGACAGAGTTACTTTCCAATTTATTTGTTACTTCTTCGAGTCTACTGAAAAATCCGGCATTTGTATGTGTGTGAATGTAAGTTCTTATCGCACCTACCAAATTTCACGACGCTCCGTTTTGAAATTTGGAAACCTTGGAAAGAACTTTGAAGTTCGAAAATGAACCAAATCGGTGAAGGATGAGACGCGAATGCACAACTACTTACTTAGTTTATTTAGGCTCGGGTGTCGGTGTGGTGGATTAGAAATACAGATGACAATGTCACCGCCCAGTTCCATGCAGAGATAGAGGTGTCATAAGAGTCGACTAAGGGAGTAAGTCAAACTGACAATATCCACTGCAAGAGATGAAAAACTTGAGACAAATCCCGAAATGTATCGAGGAGACGCGTGCCCAGTGGGACGTTTATGGGTTAAAATGATGATGATGAGGATCGGGTGGCTGTGTATGAGTTGTCCTAATATTATATTGCAACATTGTTATTACAACTCCAGTTTCGTTTGACATTAAAACTGCTGCCATTAATATGTTATCATTAGCAACCGTATTAGATAACTCGTGCGCAAAAAAAATACATTATCACAGATAATAACTACTGGGTTATTGCCAGCGTATTAGATAGCAGTTTCAAACAGGTCTAGTTTGTGATAAGTGCATGTTGTATTAACATTTTGACTTAGTTCATTTAAGTACTAGTAGGCTTGACCTAAATTATAGTTAGGTATAATGATATAAATGGAATTGATACGAGTTATTTTTTGGACAGACAAAGAGGTTCCTTAAGAGCAAAGACCGAGCCACCGCAAAAACCGAGCAAAATCTTGCTGTCAGATTGAAAATCGGTATTCCGTAAGAGCCCTTTTTGACGTTTAGTCAATAGATTGTGCTGTCACCGAGCAATCACAACTGTCAGTTTGCGATTACAACTGTCAGTTTGCCATCGCTGTTTCTTAGAGAAACAGCCGGCCGCTCTTCGTGTCCGACCACGTGTCAATAACCTTTGCGCTGCTACTGATAAATCCATAGATATGCCAAAATACTGTGCATGTACAAATAAAACTCAACGTACGACCGACACGAAGAAGAAAAGGGGCATTATACAAGCGAGCAAGTCCGACTGAGAAAAGACCTCTATTTTGCAGAAAATTACAACCAGTGGAAGGATCTCTACATTACAGAAGACCACAACCAAATAACTACACACCGGTGTAGTATGAGTACAGGTCTCCAGCGCTTATTTATCAAAGCATTTTAAAAGCAACGTTTTCCCATCTAAGAGACACTCAATCTTAAAGCCCCTGGTGAAAAAAAATTGATGGTTAACAAGCAAGTGATACCTCTAGTATCGCAGCGTACTGTTAATAGTTGTTACTCGTAGATCACGACAAAGGCCTTACTATTTAAATAACTCTGTCACCCGGTTGGCCACCACCCAAACGACAAGAAGAAGAAGCGTCCATGGGCTACGGTAAGTACGGTACGGTAGTATAAAAATAATATGAAATAATAAAAGTCTGAAGGGTATCAAATTCCATACGATTGCATTTAACTAAACATCATCACAGCACACTGCAACATAAAATTATGTACCTATGGATGAATCTGATACCTTTCTGACGTATCACGACCTGACCTTTTGGCAGAACGTTTGTTATTTGGTCGGCGAACGCTCGGCGTTGGCTTTTCCATTCCAATAGGTTATTAATAACGTATTATTATATACTTCCCAGTGTCCAATTAACTCTAAATTTGTTTTACACATGGTGACAATATAAAAGTAATGGTATTATTAAGTTGATCTGATGCTGGCGGTCGGAAGGTGGCCAGGAATATCTGCCACGAAAAAACATATTAAAAATAAGATAGCTACACTATTGTATTAGGGTAACCCTGTAAAAATAGTTGTAATGAGTAAATAAATAAATATTACCTGTGTTTGTGACTATAAATTAAAGTTACTTTACATGCATAAGAATGTAACATCAAAACAGCTATATGACATGAGATATGAGGTAATCTACTACAAACTATTATACCTTGTTGCCTAACTACCAAACTAATAACTTCTCAAGCAAAAGTTTCGTGGAAGCACGTGTGACAATGTATACAGTGCACCACATAATTTCTAACACAGGTACTTTATTTAGTGCCGTAAAGCCTGAGATGACGACATAAGCGGCCCTACGACGGCTACAACCTGACAACAATGTGTACAAAGATAAACTACAAATGTGGGAATAGGGTTTATATGCATTCGAAGAAAACCGGACATCTTAAGAAGTTATTTTTATAAGGCTACTCTCGCATTAGAAACAAGTCTTTTATCGCGAGGTTCTGTACAAACATGATTTATGGACATAACTTTGACTGTATGGTTTTTCAGTGGCTTAAATATGCAGGAGTGCACAGGGAGATTTTACCGCCTACCACCCTTGGGCTGGAGAGTCCAACACAACCGCTTCGGACCAGGCGGTATGCATAGGGAGCTTTTACCTCCTCATAAAAAAAGTGGCTTAAATATGGAGCTCGCCATTTACCACCGCTCGGGGTATTGGTGAGTTCGTTTTTTTTATCTTTTTTTATCTTTAAAAAGACAACTCCCGCACTAGAGAACAAGCTCTGTGTCGCGGGGGACTTTACAAACATACAATTAACGGACACAAATTACACCCAGACTCAGAACAATTCTTTGTGGGTCACACAAAGTTTTGTCCTGTGTGGGAATCGAACCCACAACCTCGTGCACAGCAGTCGCATACTGCGACCACTGGACCACCGAGGCAGTCTAAAAGTTTCAAAGAATGTAAGTTATACATTGCTTGCAGGTTATGCAAACGATATCTGACTGATTGGTTGCTAAGGACCACAAGTCTTAGAGGAGACCAGGACTTGATAAACGTAAAATAGAGGCCCGCTGGCCAGTTGAATTGATGAAGAAGTCTGGTAGGCTAGATGTGGCAGCTGGAGAACTGGGTATTGTGGCACGAATTGAAAATTGTCCAGCAGCGAATCGATACAGACTGTTTTTTTTTTAAAACAAGATTAACGTCTAAAGGTTTCTGAAAATTATATATTAGTCTCAATTGAACCTATACCTATCCACCCTAACGTCTGAACTATGATGTATCGACCCAGGCATCTGTAGGTGTGAAATACGTATTGAACTTTTCTTAACTTTATTAGCTTTAACTTTATACTCTCCAGACTTTTATCGGCTGGACTTTTTATTTGATTGCCGTCCGATACTGCAATAAAAACGATACCAAATCCCTACGTACAACAAAGTTCCGAGGTCTCGGCAAATGTATCGCTATAGATACTTTGTTTTACTGAATATTTTCAATTTTCTCTTAGTGAAACTTTTTACAAGCTTTTGTAGCTTCAGTGAATGTATTAAATATTTTTTAATTTATTTGATACCTACTGTTTGTGTTGCCCGTGGCTTCGAGCGAGTGGATGTCAGTTACAGCGATAAAAATATTCAATTTCCTTTTCCTGGATACCATCTATTTTCTTTTCAAATTTCGTAGAGATAAGTTCAGCCGTTTAATCGTGAAATGACAACAGACAAACACACAGAGTTACTCGCTTTAATTATATTAGCAGGAATTTGGGAAACTTAAGCAAATTATAACATCAAATACATATATAAATATTAGGATAGGAGGATACAACAGCACATGTAATGAATTATAAACAGCTTACAATATCGCTTACAATTGGATAAACATGTAAGTAGACATTTTATACACATATCAATGTCATTTTGAATTCATCTATATCTTTTGAGAAAATACTAACTATTCCTAAATTTACTTTAAGTGAAATCTACAGAATTCAAAATTTATTAATTTAGTTTACCAAGTACCTTTGTACAATATAACCATGGATTTGTCGTTTTTTAAAGAATAATTTGTAACTTAAATTGTTTTATACAGTTCGTGACTAATTTGCATATTAAATAGGGCATCGTAAATGTAAGATTGTATAGTTATGTGGTCACGTAAATTCCATTTTTGGTTAATTTAGAAAAAGAATATTAAAGTTTTTGTTCTATGTTTTTTTGTGATAAAATCAAAATATAGGTAACATAAATAAAGGTAAAGAGAGGGAAAACTCGAAACAAAACCCTATACCAACCCGCCTGGCCAGCGTGGTATAGTAGGCTAATATCCCTCCAAATTGATGGAGGAGACCCGTGCCCAACAGTGGGACATTTATGGGTTGAAGTGATGAAATAAAGGTAAAAAATATTTGTCAAACCTACGAGTATATGAATTACAGCGCTAATACCTACTTTTTGTATCGATGCAAATACGTGTATCTCAAATGCGCTTCTGTATCCATATACTTGTAATTTAATAGCATTGCATCGCATTGGTATTTATGCAAAAAAACCGTAGTGTATAAGGGTTAACTGTTTTTGCATTGCGTTTGTTTCGATCGATGCATAAAAAGACGTCATGTGTAAAAGTTGTCTGCTTATACTCACGACTGTATCGAAAATAGTTGTACTGATTTTTAGTGTAATAGTCAGTTAAATGATTATAATTATTAACCTGACTATTAGTGAAGGTAATAGTTGAAGGTCCTTTAAACTTATAATTATAAGTTTATGTTTAAGGACCTCCAATTGGTTATTTAAAAAATCAAACAATTATTATCATAGGCAGACCGACTGGAGAAGGATCTCCACCTTACAGAAGGCTACAGCCAAATAACTACACACAGTAGTGTAGTTGTGTTCCCATGTGTGAGTACAGGTATCCAGCGCTCATTTAGGTATACGTTTTTAAAGAAACGTATTCCTATCCCAGGGACACTCCCATCTTAAATCTCTGGTATAAAGAATGGGTTGGCAACAAGCATGTGATACCTCTGGTATTGCAAGCGTCCATAGGCTGCGGTAACTGCTTAACATCAGGTAGGCCGTATGCTTGTTTGCCACCCAAGAAGTATAAAAAACAAAACCCTCCACCTTACCAGACCAGTACTAGACCACAGCCAAATAACGTTAATAAACGTTTTTCTATCGCAGAGATACTACATCTTAAAGATAAGATAAGATAAGATAAGATAAGATCATTTATTTGTGAAAACATGAGTATACATACAAAGCATGTAGGTTATACATATTATAATATTAGATCAGTCATGTTTGGCCATTGAGGCATACAAATACTATTATTGAAATTTAATTACATACATTATAAATTGAGCACAGGTATTACAATATTAAGTTAAATAAATTAGGTATTATAATTATAAATTAGATTCAGAATACAATTAGAATAGGTATAGACATTATTGTAAGTTATTGTAAATATTAGGTATTATTGTTATTGTATGTCAAAGATGCATAAATAATTTTGTTGTCTACTAGATTTTATCATTCATAAATTCTGATATACTATAATATGCTTTTTCCTTAAGGTGTGATTCTAATTTCTTTTTTAATAAACGAGAGTTTTGTTCTTTCCAATTTTTTGGAAGCTTATTGTATATTTTGGGGGCCATGCAAAAAATACTTTTTAAAGCCCTGGTGTACAAATTAAATGGGTCGGCAACACGAAAGTCACTCTGATATTGCAAGCGTATATAGACTAGGGTAACTGCTATGCTGCCTATATAGAAAAAAAAACACTGCAGATATTTATAATGCAGATTGTACTTCACAAAATGCTTTAAGCTATTACTGTCTTAGATCGAAACAAAACCTTCGAAGCACATTGCGAAGTGTATCGTTATGGCTGGCCCGCATTGCCCTTTGTGGATGATGTTAGCCGCACCCGCGTGTCCGTGTTGCCTTGTTGTGCAAACGGCAATCAAAGTTGCCAACTGAACCCCCAGAGGCTGTCGTGAGTAAGTGTATCTTTTAATGGATTTAATTTGAGGTAGAGTGAGGTCCTTTATCGTTTAAAATTGTTATGTTATTGCTGCGCTAGGTATTCACGTCTTTTTACGATTTCTACGTTAGGAAAGAAACCGTGGCCGAAGAAGACGGAGAAAGAATGATAAACGAATAATTAAAAGAAAAGAAGGTTTGGTTGGTCTTGTAATTTGATCATCGCGCCACCAATACAGTACAGTCTTTGAGTTTGATAAGTGGGAACTTATGACAAAACTTTGTATGTTTGTTTGGAGTCTGGGTAAATTTTGTGTCCATTAAATCCTTAATAATATTATAAATGTGAAAGTTTGTAAGAATAGATGGATGGATGGATGTTTGTTACTCTTTCACGTAAAAAACTATTGAACGGATCTGGATGAAATTTGGCACAGAGATAGATTATGGTCTGGAATAACACATAGGCTTTTTACAGCGATAACCGACATCCACGCAGGTGGAGCCGCGGGCAACAGCTAGTTATATATATTTGTATAGTCTCTCGCGACACATAGTGTGTTACCCATTTGCTAAAGTTGTAAAAGAGAGTCATGAACACGAAATACCACCCAGATTCGGAAGAACTATCTGCAGGTTATTTGAGGTTGAAATCCATGCGTACAGTTACTATTATATTTAATACTAGCCGCCCGACCCGGCTTCGCACGAATGGTATTTCCAAGGGTATAGTAATGTTTTTGTCAATAAAATAAGAAACTCACAAATAACGTGGCTTTCTATTCGTAAAAGATTCGTCTACGTCACAAACTTTACCTCTTTATCTATACTAATATTATCTATACTTACTAATATTATAAAGCTGAAGAGTTTGTTTGTTTGGTTGAACGCGATAATCTCAGAAAGTACTGGTTCGATTAGAAAAAATCTTTTTTTGGTGAATAGTGCATTTATCCAGGAAGGCTAAATGCTATAACATCACGCTATGATCAATAGGAGCGGAGCAGTAGTGAGATATGTTGCAAAATCGGGAAAAATATTCCAACGTACCAAGCGGACGAAGTCGCGGGCGACCCCTAGTAATATAATATAGATTATTATTTACCTATAATGAAGATTTTCTCTTAACAAATCCAACAAAGAAAAGCTTTTCATTATAATAAAATGTATCTTTATATTTTATCGAAAAACAAAAATGAAATCAAATGATATTACTAACAGTAATGAAGGGATATTCAACCTAACCACAGAACGAAGGTAAATAAATTGTTTCGTTAATGATAATAATAATAGTAATTTACTTGAAAGAATTTGAAAGGATTTAGATTACGTCAATGAAAGCCATCAAGTTGATAAAATACTCAAACTTAAACTTGTGAAGGTCATAAGTTATCAATTAGCCATAAAGATGACGTCAGCTAAATTACCTACGGTTAGTTCACTGACGTGGAGCCATGAGAAAAACTAGCAAGAAACTCAGGCCACTCTTTGAATTGCCAGATAGTTACAATCTTATGTAAGATATAAGTATGGCAGCATGCAAGCTGATGCAGTCAGAACACGATACTTATATACTTTATTGATAAAAAGCTAATGGTAGTTAGTACTGGTCGTGCGAGATGCAAAAAAGTATGCTTCAATTTACAATTATAGTTTGAGTACGCGAGTACTCCAGGTGTTGCAACGTCCATAGCCTTCAGTAACCTGCTTACTATCAGGCGGGCCGTGTACTTGTTTTGTACCTTATCTTGGGTAGTTCCCAGACATCCAGAACCTTTCATACATTTGTTCCCCTGACCTCCACGACAATGACGATCGGGGGAACTAATGTATGAAAGTTTATTTTTCGAAAACAATATGGGTTGTGGATGTCTGGGAACAACCCCTTTTTTATACTGCTTGGGTGGCAAACAAGCATACGGCCCACCTGATAGTTAGCAGTTACCCTAGCATTGCAATACTAGGTGTATCACTTGCGTGTTGCAAGTGTAGATGTAGTATCCCTGGAATGGGAAAACGTTTCGTTAAAAACGCATTCCTATATGAGCGCTGGACCTACTGCTACACCGCTGTATACAGTTATTTGTGATGATGAAGAGAAATTATGATGAAGATGAATGATGATGAAGATGAATGATGATGAAGTGCTCTATCTAGTTCAAAGTCAAATGGCCATATGTAAATTGTTTCAAGATATTATATTAGTTTATACTACAGCTATCCCCTATCTAGGAATGGGTACAAAGCATTCTAAAATTAAAACTCTCTCAAACGAAGTGTGAAATAACTCCACAAAAGCCTATTGTTTTTGTGAATATCATGGTTGCACAAACAAAGCTTTATACTAGTTTAAACTAAAAGTTTGCCTCTACGGTAAAAATGTAATAATATTTGTTAAAATTAATATATATACATATAATACCCTGTAGACCGATCTCTACCAACCTCATCAGCCATTAATTTGCGAGGAACATAATATTACAGTGCACAAATATATGTACAAGTGTTCTCTCTGTACCTTCACTTTTAAATTTAGATGAGACAGCAATGTAATACGACGGGAGAGAGTTTAGTGCCTTGGATAGGCATGAAGGCGCTCAAAGCCAGGTGCACTCGCTGTTCGGAAACGATCAGCGGGTTAAGCTACCAAAAGCGCGGTTACCGTATAGATGGGTACATAGTGGTATTACATCTAAGCGTCTCCGTGCTTCAGAGGGCACGTTAAAAGTCGGTCCCGACCTTTAACACTTTGAAGGACAGTGAACGCCTATAGACGTCATGTCAATAAAACATTTATTGTGTTACGTTACTGTCCGCGAAAGTGTTTACAGTCGTTAGATCACGACAAAGGCCTGAATATGGGATCTAAATAATTCTGTCACCAGGTTTACCACTAACCAAACGATAAGAAGAAGAAGGGGTCTCGAAAGTCTGTATGTATTTTAAGAAATAAGAATAGGTAAGATGAAAGGACAAAGTTAGTAGTATGAGAGGGACACGCAAGAAGAAGATTATTATCTACGCGAAATTTTCTTTCGTGTACTGAGCATTAGTATTGGATGTAGGATATTAAGAACATTCTCCTGCCCCCTAGGGTAGAAGAATTTAGAATGAGAATAAAGTAGTAAGTTTTTGCAAATCACTAGACTTTTATAGGCTTCGTTAACTGCTTACCATCATGTGGCACGGTAACGTGTCATATTAGTAGTACACAAAGTGTTATTTGCTATTTTCATCATTAGCCTATCGCAGTCCACAGCTAAATATAGGGCTCACCTAGTGTACGCCACTAAACAAAACACATGGTCACATTTTTTTTACATCCATAAAAAGAACATTTAATTTGTCCTCTAAAAACACGTGCAAGTTTATTCTCAACGCAAAACCTATTCAAACACAGAACAGCCAGTATATTCCTGTCCAGTTTCAAAATGGTTAAAAAGGTAAATAAAAATAGTATTCCATAGTGTTCTTGTAATACAGGCAACGGTTAAACTTGTGGTTTGTAGAACTGCCACAACCACGCGATGACTCGCCACCGTTATGAATGGTACCTACAACAAAAGTTTGTTGACTGTTTGCCTTTGTGAGCTAAACAATTTATGTGGCTTAGTTTTTATTTAGTTTTGAACTGCTGTTCTATTTGCTAATATAAAATAGTTTGATAGAATTTAAGAGAAGTTGGACATCATACAAGTGATCTTAGTGAAGATGCTTCCTAAGTCGGGCTTGCGACTAAGGAAGCATCTTCACTTTGATCACTAATTGCATACAGTGGTGTAGTTGTTTTACTGTGTGAGTGCTCATCTAAGAAGGGCGTTTTTAAGAAATATTTTTGTTTCCCAAGAATACTCCATAACAAAACCTGGAAGTTATAAATTTTTTGATCGCCAACACATTTGTAAAAAAACTGATTATCATTGCTGGGCCGTGTACTTGTTTTTTTACCTTAGTAGTATAATAATAGCAACTCAAATATGTCACACTACTGAGCACGGGTCCCCTCTTTTCTATCAAAAAAAACCTTGTCTGATTTAGACATTAAATCGCACACGCTGGCCTAATGCGGGTTGGTGAATCGGACATGTCTTTAGAATATCTTCTAAGACAAGTACGTTTTTACTCGATATTTTCCTTCACCGTTAACAAATGGTAAATCATTAGATTAGTTCATATAAATTCCACAAAGTGAAATTTACATTGGTACTGTCACCCCGAATCGAACTCACACCTTCAGCATGCATGTCGGTTAACCGACATAGTAAATCATTTGATTAGTTCATATATAAATTCCACAAATTGAAATTTACTATTTTCAGCATTCTTCTTCTTCTTCTTCGTCGTTGCCTCACTGCTAAGGATCGCGACCACATACGACACGTCTCCAAGCTATGCGGTCTTCTGAAGTGTGGACCGCACGGTACATCCCTCCAAACGCTTTCTTAATAACCTTCAGCATGCATGTGGGGACATAGTAAATCATTTAATTAGTTCATATAAATTCCACAAAGTGAAATTGACATTGGTACTGTCACCCTGAATCGAATGAAGGTGTGAGTTACATTTATAGTAGCTTGTTGTTTTCCGATCTAAGAATAGAATCGGGGACTAACGAGGCAGTCATCCATTTAGCTAAATTCGTTTATCACCCAGATACTCATTATTTTATAATTATAGTATCGTAGATTACATATATAACTTATAGGTATTTGATTTACGAATATACCGACGAGTAGTGTAATCCATCCGCCTAAGTAACTAAAGCAAAAAAACTAGATAAAAAAAATATTTTGTGAACAGGACTTTAATAATGTACTTATATGAAAAAAAATATATTGAGCAGTAAAGGAGGTAAACACAAAAGCTGCTGATAGCATAAAACCAAAAGTATATGAGGCAATAATACTTATATTACCTAACATATAGCCATATAAAGAATCTGAATTTGGATGAGCGAAAAATAAGGTTTTATGTATGGATTATAGCATTGCATAATACGGGGGTGTAACTGCATGGATAGCTGAAATTTGCGTGACGTATAACGTAGGTATTTGACTCCCAATAAGAAAACTTACTTAATAAGAAAACTTTAAGAGAGGTAGGGCACCATACTAGCGAGCAAGCCCGACTGGGGAAGGACCTCCACCTTACAGAAGACCACAGCCAAATGACTACACACAGCGGTGTAGTTGTGTTCCTGTGTGTGAGTACAGGTCTCCAGCGCTCATTTAGGAAGGCGTTTTGAAAGAAACGTACTCCTATCCCAGGGTTACTTCCATCTTAAAGCCCTGGTGTAAAAAAATGGGTTGGCAACACGCAAGTGATACCTCTGGTAATGCAAGCGTCTATAGGCTACGGATACTGCTTAACATCAGGCGGGCCGTATGCTTGTTTGCCATCCAAGTAGTATAAAAAAAAAAAAAAAAACTTCTTTGCGCAGGAGCGTTTGTAATTATCTCGGTATTGTTCCAATTTTAGCTTTAGAAAGGTACTGCAGAAGCAAGTGCAATATAATTTTAATAAATCCATTCAATTACCAAGTATATTGAGTATCCATAAATTTAACCTTTGTAAGGTTTTTTATGGTGAACGAAGAATCTGGTGAAGTTTGCAGGTAGCTTATGGATAAAGGTGAGGTGGTGCAAATGCTGTGAAATCTTTGGAGGAGGCTTATGTCCAGCAGTGGACGCCTTTGGGCTTAATCGATAATTTAAGTATACGTTAATGTGCAGATGATTCTGTCAACCTATCGAATAATAGTTGCCGAAACTTTACCTTGAATACATTTCTGTTGATTAGTGTACTTTTCAACTTAAATATTTTAATAAAAGACTGCACGGTTAATTCAGTGGCGTGGTTAATACCTTCTCATTTACCATTGTATAGCAAATGAGTTCGATCCCCACACCGGACAAAAAAATGTGTGATACGTAAATGATTGTGCCGAGTCTGGGGGCTTTGTGTTTGTTAATTGCATGTCTGTAAACTCCCCTTGTTTTCTAGTGCGGGAACACGTCCCGCACTAGAAAAAAAAACGTTAAAGAAAAGAAAAAATAACAAACTAACTCGGTCCCTATTTTTTTTTCTTAAAAAGACAACTCCCGCACTAGAGAACAAGCTCTGTTTATTATTATTAACGGACACAAATTACACCCAAACTCAGAACAACTCTTTGTGGGTCACACAAAGTTTTGTCCTGTATGGGAATCGAACTCACAACCTCGTGCACAGCAGGCGCATACTGGACCACCAAGGATACTATACTGCGGATATTTGCACCATTACTGTGCTATGCAAAAATGCATAGCAAATTTAAGTAAGAACAGCTTTACCCCTAACAAACAATTACAATATTGACTCTATTATTATGTTTGCTAGCTAGGAACTATCTTGATAGCATGTTGTTGAGAACAATTGCAGTAATCCTGCTATCTATACATAAGGTTTGGTGCAGACAGGGTGCTGTTAGACTTGCATTAGTACATCTATACATCCATACTAATATCGTCAGTGGACAGGCAAAATGGTACTTTTGTAAAGTAAGATTTAAATTTATTAAAGTAAAGCTCATTTTCTAAAAGTACAATTTTGGTACTTTGGTAGTTTTGCCTTTCCACTGTTGATATTATAAATGCAAAAGTAACTCTGTATGATAGTTTGTTTACTACCTTTTCACGACTAAATTACTGAACGTCTCTAAATGTAATTTGGCAAGGAAATTAATGGTATCTTAAGAAAGAATATTGGATACTTTTATAGCGATACCCGATATTCACGTGGACGGAGCCGCAGGCAAAAGCTAGTTAATTATAAATATCTTGAGACAACTTGCACACTGTCATCTTATGCCAAACAAGGCAGAGCATGTACTGTGGTAACTAGACAACTGGGCAATATACTAAAAATATTATATTACAGATAAAATTATACACAGAACAAACAATCGTGCTTTTGACACAAAGCTGTGATATGGGTGCGAATTGAACCCACGAGCTATGGCTTAGCAATCAGGGTTACTATCCCCGAGACCAAGAGGCTAGTCGATATGAATAATTTTTTGTGCCTCGGAAGGCACTTAATGTCTTTGGTTCTGCATTTGATTTCTTTCTGGTCGTGTCGAAGTGTACCATAATTATAGCGTAATTGGCTAATCACCTTTAAGTTTGGTCCCTGTAGTGTATGCGCTAAAGCATGCATAAGCTGTCTCGTGTGCACCAGAGCCTCTAGACAAGTGGCATATGCGATAATCGAATCGAAAAGTCAAAAAAGAAAATGTATGGAATTTGATGCAAGTTAACGACTTTAAATGGTAGACTTACGTCAAATCCCATACATTTTATTTTTTGACTTTTCGTTTCGACTATAGCTTATGACATTTGTCTGGAGGCTCTGTATTGGCTGTATCGGTTAACTAAACGTCACTGTGACAGTTGCATAAAAGCGCAGCAAAGGGTAAGCCACGGGCGGGTATGTGGACTGGGTGAGTGGGATATAAAACCGATTACCAAGTACAGGGCATTATCGAGCCAGTATGATAACATGAGTAAACAACAAACCCTACAGTCCCCATGTCCAAAATCGGTCTAGAGGACTCAAACTATCTCTGTGCCTATTCTAAACTCATAGAATAACAAAAAAACAAAAACATTTCATCTTTCTTAAACAAAAATGTTTTTCACAAGTCTGACTTTAACCTAACAGCAGCAGTCTGCATGCCGCGTGATCTCAATTCAGATATTAGCTTAGGATAACTTGGATTAAGACCCCTTTATGATACGTTCAGCTTTCTCTTGAAGTTGCTTCCAAGTCTTCCTAATATACATTAATGTGGACTTATCTGCGTACAATACTGAGAATATATTATTACAGGGAATTGTATGTTATGTAATTATACTACTTATTCCGTATATTAGTATAGTGCTGAGGTAATAAGGCACATTTTCATATTGATAGAAAACTGTTTATTTTAGTTCGCAAAATAAAGGCATTGCACATCAGATATAATCCAAAATACTGTCCACCTGGTAAACAGTTACCAGATACCAAGCTTATGTAGAAGGAATATAATTATTAAATTTTACTCACTTTTTTCGTGTATTTTCTGTATACTTACAGATATATATTTCTCCTTTTTTAATAAGTGTAAATATGCATATTAGGGATAATTTTACTTCATAAAATATTTCCATGAATAGTTATTTTATGAAAAAAATTAAAGTAACTTAACCTAAACTACTGACACACAATCTGGTATTGTATTTAATGGTATTTAGCTATTAAAAAAATATCTGATTGTAGTCTTCTTCAATGTTTGAAATAGACCCGATCCTCATTTCTCTTCCCTATTTACATGAAAAATCGGCCTTTTTACGGTCTTATTCGGATCAATTAGGCACTAATCAGCAAGTGCACCTGGTTATTATGTCTTAAAATTTAACAACACAGAGTTAATCAAATCAGTCTGGTATCAATTTACACCTAACAAGAGACTTGACAGGTAATTTGCTTCCAGAAACCGGGTGTAAATGACAGCATACGTTAAAAAAAACATTTGACAGGTACATAATTATTATAATAAATAATTTTACTTGCAAATATATTAATTATCAAAGCAGTTCCGTCGTTAAGTTAAACAAAGATTGTGTTACAAGATATATATTGACACCTACAAATTGACGTCAAGCGGAAGAAACAAGTGACAACTTAGGTAGCATGTAAGTGGCAAGACAAAGTGGCTGACAGGCTGAGGTTGCTTCAATTACGTGGCAATGGGCAAGGCATATAATATATGTAGATCGCAGAACTTATCGTCGCTGGGTAAGGATGTTCTGGAGTTGCGATGAAAACCTGGAAAACGGTGAGTTGGCAGGCCTTCAGCAAGGTAGACTGATGACCTGGTGAAGGATGCAGGCACTAATGATCGTCCAGTTCTATTCTTTGTAATGTTGTAATGTAATGGCAAGATGTCAATAAAATAACAAAACCACGTTTTTTTCATCCATTCTGTCCAATGTACCCATACCCAGGCCGCCCATTATAGCTATAAATTTATTATTAAGACGAATTGTAGCTTGGTGTAGGCACAATAAAAAGTGATCTATCTATCTGTCATAAACTACTTCAGCTCATAAATGATACAATTAATAAGTTACAAACCCACTAATCCTTTAAAGGTATCATATTCTTAAAGAGAACAAGAACACTTTGCTTTTAAATTAAAGTTCACAAATCATATAAAAACCCTGTTTTATCTATCCGTTCACATCAACCATTTTTAGGGCACAATAGTACACGAAACAACGAGCATAATACGATTGATAAGGCACTATGATGTATTAGCGAACCTTAATAAATTATTTATACGTTAAACGAAGCCAAAAATACAGTTTTTTGTAACGATATCTACAACAGATACACACCCAATGATATGAATTAATCATGTGTTTGATATAATATTAAATAAATTTGACAAAAACATGTCACAGTAGTTAGTTAGAGGGGAAAATGTGGTGATTTAATAAGATTTTATAGTGAACATGTGTGACCAATACACTATGTAGGTTTAACTAATTATACATATGATTAATCCTGATTATTAAACAGCAATTCTGATAATAAAAAGATATTCCCGATAGGGGTTTCAAGTCTGCAAAGCTAAAATGAAGATGGGCTTATATGCCTTTCGTAGAATTCATTTTAGGCTATTGCATAGCTTCTATCGAGAGCCTTGAGCGTGGAGACCGAATCAGAGAAATTCTTATACCTTTTTTTAATGACGAATTCTCTAAACGGCCAATAATAATAATGTCAAATTTATGTAAGGAGGTTTTGATCTAAGAGAATAAAAAATAAGTAAAGAATAAATTAAAGGTCAAATAGTAGTTTATTATATATTTTTATGAATAATTGAGAATAAAATAAAATGATTTAGATAATTCTGTAAAGTAATTTTTTATTTGTTTCGATAAAAAAATCATACTAAAAAATATGCAATAACTTTACCGCGGCAGTCCCCGAGTGCCACACGTTTTTTTGTTTTGTGTATGTTGCTTGACTGTTCCTTGGCAAAGTTAGATAGATACCTAGTATTATAATAATACCTAAAGACAAAAAATATTAAAGAACAAAGTAGTAACAATGAGCGCCCTTATCACTGAAAGCGATCACTTGCAGACCACTTCTGGATGGACTTTAAGTAGGTACTAGAATACTTTTTGGTAGTTGATGGCGTACTAATAATACTAATATAATTCGATGTAATACACTTCAAGACGGTAGAATCCTTATCTAACGTTTATATATAATATTCTTTTATCCAAAAACGAGACAACGGAGAGGCAGGGTTCTACCTATCTTTTCTCGAAGCGTGTTGTCATATTTTTGTACCCTTCTAGATTCGGTAGAGTTAAGAGTTGTGTAGGTGCTCGAATTCACGTAGAATTCTATACGCTATAATGTGAGGTATGGCGTGCAGTGTTAAGAGCTTGACTCTTCATGAGATCTGATAACTAAAACTTTTAGAGTGAGTTTACTCATCTTATTTTTTTTTTGGTGGTATACTTTTTGTTAAGAAGAACATGTAATAGCGCTCGGGATTATCTTCTGCGCAGATGGCTAGTGTATATCAAGATTAATTGCCAGTACCGAAATTTGATTATCATATCAGTGTAGAGTTGCATCTCCTACCGTAAATATATTATATGTTTCTAAAAATATTAAAGAAATAACAAGAAATAAATAAAAGTAACATCGAATCGCAACCCGTTCGAAATACAAACGTAACGAACGTAACAAAACTCATGTAAACAGCCACCAGTAAAGCGAGTTTGACGTTTTGTCGTGGCTAATAGATTTATGTTCGTGTGTAAGGCCTGTATTTACGAGGTAGCAAGCGAAGTGCAGGCCGATAGACGCGTGCGGCCATGCCGTAAACGTATTAATGGTGTATACAGTAGCTTTTCTAACCGAAACACGTTAGGATTATGTTCTGCAGTAGTTTAGTTCCTTTTAATGGAAGGATGTTTATTTGTGTTAATATTAAGTAAAGATGCATCATCATTATACCAGTCCGCTACGAGTATGTTACGTCTTTATTTGTAATAAGAGCCGATTCTATTGCTAATCCAGACACAATATAAGACTGAAATGTTGGGGTTTGTAGAAAATGAGACAACCACTCAAGTTAACTTACATTTATTGAATATCATAAAAGATTACATGTATTGTTATAAAGCACGGTAATCGGGTAAGTTAGCATTCTTACACAGATAGTAAGGAGCATGTATACTGTTGTGCCTAAAATTCTTCAGGTTGATACTGAGCATATCAGCGTACTTGTGAGTCCCGGTTATAGGTATTTATGATGCCTGCGACTGGAAAATACAGTCTGCTTCACGTGTTCTATAAGACACACGTATAGAAGTCTCCACGTAGCATGGGTACTGTGACATTTGAAATTTGACGATTAAGGTGAATGAAAGTGATTTAATCAATCCCTAACCAATTGACTAATTAAATGATCAAGAGCCAAGAGTATTTAATCGAAAGGTTTAGATATAATCTTCTATCTTTTCTATCCATCTTCATCTAAAAGAACCTTGAATACCCATGCTATGTTTCAGTACGCTATGCTGGCCACGTGTCTCCTTTATACACTTGGAGAAATATTAGCCTACTATAGCATGCTGGCCAAACGGATTGGTATACGGTTTTGTTTGGAGTTTACCCTCTTTCTTCTTAATTCCTTAGTCGACTCTTACGACACCCTCGGGATGGTGGATGGTGGATGGAACGGGGTGGTGACATTTGTATTCTTAAACCACACTTCACCACCACACCGACAAATGTAAGTATATTTAACAGGAAATCTTGTCTTAACTACATTTCATTAAATATTTATGATTGTAATACATTTTATTAAAATATATATATATATGTTAGTAACAGTTTAACTATGTAAGCATGGCAGTTAGCACGAGCCGTGCGATAGGGGGTATGGTCTGTCGGTATTCGAGACATTTATATATTTAATTTAAACTTGCTAGAAATCTGAACGCGTGTACAACTGTACGTATTAATGTAGTTCCTTTACATTCACTACAATGTTGCTAATTGGTTAATAAGTTAAGCGTATTGGCTATTTTAACAAATTACTTAATATTGTACCTATATAATGTAGCTATGTTCCATGTAATTTGAAATATTTGACACACATGAAATAGATTTTTTTTAACGTTAAAAATACTCTGAATTCATTATTTATTTAAAAGACAACTCCGTTATTTTATACCCCATTAACTATGGAAGAAACCCTTTGTTGCGAGGCATTTTATAGATATACAATTAACGGACACTAAGCACACCTAGATTTGGGACAATCATATATATTTTTTGTCGCGTGTAGACATTGAAACCACAACACGCCGCGCAGTGGTAAATGGCGAGACCACTTAAGCTACTGAACCAACCATGCAGTCAATTGACGAGCATACATAAAAAATATAAGTAGTAGGGCAAATAAAACGAAATAAGTATTTCAAAAAAGTAGTAAGTAGTAAGCTTGTAAGTGTAATGTATGTATGCATGTAAGCTGGTCTCCAACGTATTCCACACGGAATCCGGATCAGCTCCAGGAAGGATGTACAGCTAACTCTTCTCTAGGACTTAGTTGTACAGGGCCGTTATAATGAAGATTCGTTTATTAAGAAAACCATTATATATATATTTCTGTGGAATTTGATAACAGTATACAATTAGACTAAACCTACAGATAAAAATATATTTTACAAAAATTCATGCATTGGTTTTTCTAAAAAACTCATCTTCATAATATAGCGACCCTGTACGGCTAACTCCGTCGCCGACCATACCTCTAAATATACACGGAATGCATTGGATACCAGCTTACAACTCTCACATGCCAAACAAAACCCCACACCCAATAAGACAAAAGTACCCAAGAAGTAAAAGCTGGGAGAAGTCCCAGCTTCCAGGACTAGTAATAAAAATACTCAGTATTGTGAAGACAGTAATGAGTATTTCCATAACCAGTCCTTTCGCCAGAACATCACACAGTAACACATACGTTATTTTTATCAAGCTATTTTTTTATAAAAGTTCTTACAATGAATAACAGTGTTCATACCATATTAATATATACAGACACGGTCGCATAAAACTTAAGTGTTGAATTCCTTACACGACTTCCGTTGGGACATACAACTGCCTTGTGTTCTGTATGTAAGTGTGAATAGTTCGCGTGATTCAGATTTCCTTGGTGATTGCTATTTTATAAAATACTAGCTGTTGCCCACGGCTACGCTCGCGTGAATGTCGCTAGGTAAAAAGTGTCTTCCCTATGTCCTTCCCCGAGATACCATTTGTCTCCTTGCCAAATGTCATTAAGATCCGATTAGCCGTTTAGCCGTGAAAGATTAACAGAGTAAATTTATAATCTATACATATGCATAGCAATGCACATTTGGTGACCCCGAAACGTGTAAACATTTTTGTAATTCTACGTTTGATGCTGATGCTAAACCTAAAGTTTGAATAACATGTTTGTATGTGAGAAATACAGTTACTACATATGTATTTATATAAGAAATTTACTTGACAAACATCAAACATAGACGTAAGATTACTAAACAACTTCACAAATTGAAAATAAATTCCAATTTATTTAATTGTAAACAGGGTGGTTAGAGCTATGTTATTTAACTTTTTATTCAATCTCTAGCAATTCAAATAACGTGGAAATTATTCAATTCAGTGTCCAAAATAAAAGCTCAGTCAAATTGAATAAGATCTCGGAGTTTAGGCCCGCTCCCCGCGAGTCGCGACATTAACCTCGATGAATTGACTTGACTCCCACAGTTATCGTTCGATATTTCGCAACGATATTAACATTACGATTTGGAATGGTACTAGGGCTTGATATAGGCAGGATTTCCTATTATACTATTTGAGTATTATCCATCTAGATAAATCGGAAACGATCGGAAACAGCACGCCCGTTTGATATTGACAATTATTTTGTGTAACAAATGGCCTGTGTTGAAACTCCATCGTGCACTATTGGCGTGTTCCTAGGATTTAAATCTCAGACATGATTGCGCTAAAGAGATAGACAGAACGAGGTTTTAGATATCGTGCTTACCAACCCGTTGTTTAGTTTGGTTAGCTTGAAATTATTAAAATTTAATCTTTATCGCTCAATATAAACGTAGATAGCGGCACTCGATTGATTTCGAATGAGAATGGTGTTAATACAAAATATTCATTGGGAAAAACCATTGCATTAATAAAGCTGTTGGTGTAAATTGATGTAAACTATTGAATAGAACCGGTTAGTATGAATGCATTGAATGCTTTGCATTTCAGTCGTTCCCCTGGGCACCTGCCGCCATTCCGCAACGTTGCGCAAGCGCGCGTCGCTATGCGAACTGCGCACCGCCTCTCTTACTTTTAAAGCACGTGCTATTCAAATTGAACGTTCGAATTTTAATTTTAAATTTTACTGCGCCCATTAAATATTGTGACAGTGATTCATTGTTGTCAATTAGATAGTTTCTGCAACAAAAGCTGCACTTATGGTGCCAGTAGCAACACAGTCAGTCAGTTTTTTATTGTCGTGCCTTGTGGCTCCTTCGTTGGTTTTTGTCTTATTTCTCGTCACAGCTGTACTTGGACTTTGAGAGTAAGAGAATAGATCTTCTAAGTTTTCTTACACATTTGTGTACTATATATATACTACGTCCTTTCTTTGCTTAAACTCACAAGACAGCGCCATAGTTACAAGTTCATAATACTAGATAGTATTGACGTAATAACGTGTACTGGTTCACGGTAAAATTCCTAACGCCCGTGTAACTATTATGAGATCAG
The DNA here is from genome assembly GCA_947095525.1 of Trisateles emortualis. Classification (NCBI taxonomy): domain Eukaryota; kingdom Metazoa; phylum Arthropoda; class Insecta; order Lepidoptera; family Erebidae; genus Trisateles; species Trisateles emortualis. The sequence continues at coordinate 5,326,045 of OX352736.1, read as the reverse complement.
ATATTATGACAATATGACACACAAATCCTAAATAATTTGTACTTTGACTTTAGCCACGAAACTGGAACAGTTTAGTGTTGCGAAACCAAAGGCAGCTATTAGGGTATCCACTAGTACCCGTACAACCTTGATATCTTGCCTGTTACTTAATTATTATGCTAGCCGAATTTAATAGAGGTATATTTTTGTGGTCCAGATAACATTTTGTATCAATAGTTTCTAGGACATTAGCATTCATAGTTTGATTATCTATAATTAAACCATTTATTGGTGTATAACAAGCCACAGGCTTTTAGGTGTTAGGTACGAGTAACTTACGCCTAGAGGTTTGTATCTAAATTAAAATATTTCCGAAGTTTTGTTTATATTTCTTGACATATACATACAATACTATTTTTAGAATATTTATAATAGGTGTAATAACAATAAAATTTAAAAACTAAAACCCGACTACTTAAAAATCGTCGTCTGAAAAAATGAAACAAGTGAACTTCATATATGTAGGTATAGAGAATAGCTGTGGTCGTATGCCACCTTGCCCTAAGGATCGCTATATTGTTATGTTAAAATCTAAATATTATAATATGTACTTATTATACATACAGTTATAATAACCAAAGAGGCTCGTAGTTAAAGCGGCGAGGATCGAGAGATTTGCTAGGTTAAGCAAGCTTACCGCGGTCGGTCCGTAGATGGGTGACCATTTGCTAAAATCCACAGCAAGACCCCTCCGTGCTTCGAAAAGCACGTAAAGCCATTGGGATTCCGCCTAATTTATCTCCGGTCGCGTCTAATTGCCGTCCCATCGGACTATGAGAGTGAAGGAATAAAGAATGCACCTTTGATATGTCTTGCGCAGTTGGCTAATCTCCGTTGAGATTAGCCGCCGCGACCGAAATCGACGACTATTATTATTATTATTATAATTAAATTATGCCCAGACACATAAAGAACTGTGCTCAATACTTATTAGATAGATATTTCATTACGTAGTTTTTCTGAAAGATCCAGTCAATATGTGACTACCCTTTCATTTAAGATTTGACTGCACGGTTGGTTGTGTGTGATCCATAAATGGTTGTCCCTAGTCTGGGTGTACTATGTGTCCGTTAATTGTATGTTTGTAAAGTCCCCCGTGACACATGACTTGTTCCCTAGTGCGGGAGTTGTCTTTACAAAAAAAAAACTATACAGTTATTTATATGCAATCCATCCAGCTATCCATATTATTATAGAAATCAGATCTATTCTCTATTCAGTGGCCATTCATCACTTACACAAATTAATAATGAGGTTGCCTTCATTTCCGCAGTGCAATGTCTTTGTTTTTCTTTGATAAATGAGAGCTATTCCCGTCTAACATGTAGGATAAGATTTATTAATAAAGTTTAGATGTTACGATATTTACATACGCGTATCGTTTGTATGAAATAGGTTTTGTTTGTACTAACTTATGTGATTCATTAGTACAGAAGTAATCAAAGGTTTATTGCACACACAAGCACACACTTTTTTTCTTTTAATGACAACTCCCGCACTAGGTTACTTGCCCTGTGTTGCTTGTACTTTACAAACATATAATTAACGGATACAAAGTACACCCAGACTCGGGACACCCATTTCTGGATCACACAATTTTTTGTCCCGTGTGGGGATCTAACCCCCAACACTCCGCGATGTGGTAAATGTCGAGGTAACCACCTAATGCCACTGAACCAACCGTGCAGATTTTTGAAGTGAAAACTTCTTTAAGCGCGTTAAGCTCTTATTGGGTAAATAAAAATCATGGAACTCGCGTCGTCGTCACCTAACGCTTTCCATTCAAAAATAATAATCTTGTAGCTCGACTATACAATTCACAAGTTACTTGGTTTTCACTTCTATCGGCAGTCTCCAAAGATTGCCCCCGCATGTTTGGGTGATAGTTTAAAATATCAGCCGCCTATTATTTACTCAACAAAGCATTAAGCATAGACTATGGTAACTGTTTACCATCCCACGGGGCGTATGCTTGTTTGCCACAAAAGTAGTACAATAATAATGCTAAAGTGATCTATTTATAACTCTGTAAATTCTGTCTTGGTGTTGTCATTCACTTTGTCTCAAATATTTTCAGAGACACAGACTGCACATGTCGTACACTATCGAGGGAATAGTCTTCTCAAGCTGTACGAGTATACACTATGTGATATATTACGATGCATGTGTTTAGTATAGGTCGACTACACACTTAAGATATCAATAGTTACGTCAAATATTTAGTGGGGCGAATTTTATAAAACTATTATTATAGTTGTATAAAATTCGCCCCACTAAATAAGATTTTTTTTGTGTGACAAACATTTTTTCTCAACAAACTTTTGCGTTAATAATAATAATGAAAAAGATTTTGAGAAAAAAATGTATATTAAATTGTATGGCTTACGTATATTAGGTGTCCAATCCAAAGGCACTGGGTGAAGTTAGCATTAGGGTAACCCTAATGCTAACGATAATTTATTTTATATTAATTACTAATACCACAGATTACTAAAGAGTTACTACGTAACAGATACTTCACTCAGAAGAAAATTACCAATACCTACTGCTATAATAGCCTACTCTGTCGCGTCAGCAATCGCTGCATGCTAAAATGTGCCTAAATGCTCAAGCGTACAGTTGTGATTGCTTCACACCGCGCGATCCCACAGCCAACTCTTTGATAAAATTAAATTAACATAAATAACTATTTGTGCCGATTTTATTGAGAATTGTGAATATGTTCTGACTATACTAGTGGTAGGTAGGTAGGTAGTTTAAAATTGTTGACTGTGCAATACATCTAAAACATAATTATAAAGGTCAGTGTGTAGGTAAAATAAAAAAATCTTTAAAAGGTACGTGTTTTATTTTTATATAAATTTCTTACGAATAAAATTTAATAACGTGCGTGCGCTTCGCTTGCGAAAACCGCATTGAATTCGGTCCGCCGGCGGTACGACGGGCCGTAGGTAATTATAGCGCGCAAGTACATGGAGTGACGGAGGCCTGCTAATACCGATTATAAGCACAAATTGTTACTAACTTGCCACTAACAATATATGAAAATTTGTTTCTTAAATAATTACATACATCAGAATAGTAGGTACTACATAAGCTATAATAATATTAGCAGCTTATATATACCCCGATATACGCGTCTCCTCTTCTCTATTAAGAGACAGAGAGAGAGAGGGTTTAGGTCCTAATCTACATAGGCTATAATATTTATTTAAATTTATATACAATCTTACCTTTAAGAAAGTTGAGGAGGGTTTTAGTCTTCATAAACATAAGGGCCTGTCTGTTGGTAAGCAGTAACTATACCCTATGGACCCTTGCAATACCAGGAACATAACTCACACTTTATCCTACATTTTGTAACATCAGAATTTTGTACTATTTGTAACTCTGGTGTAAAGAACATTACATTAAAAACAGGTTCCTTTAAATGTGCACTAGAAACCTAGACTGATACACAGGAACAGAACTACGCTATTGTGTGGATATTATTTAGCAATGCAAGAGATACTTCTCTTAACTTGTCTTCTACTTGTGTTTTTCTGGACACCACACAATCGAGCAAGCACAAAATGGGAAAAGATCTCCCAGTAGGGCTGCCGGCTTTTATTAAATGTACCTTCGATACTTTTCCATTCGACAATCATTGCTCTAGGTAAGTCGGTATAATTTAAATTTGCCAGCCTTAAGTGTGTAGTACGCCTTAGTGTTTGATCGGTGACAGCCGTCATTTTGCCGTCAGTAGGTACTCGTCTGCGAGAGCTCATGAATATTTAAGCGCTCATCAATGTTCCGGTTCAAGATATCGGATTTTCCGCTTGAACTGCTATGCTTAGACTCCGAGTGTAACATATTATTTTGTATACGTATGTATATAGTACTGGCGATGTTTTAGATAAGTGTTTTGTTCAGTAGATTTTAATCGTTTTTTTTTTTTGAATAAAACTTTCAGTAGCAATATATTCTGGCCTGTTGGTGTAACTACTGAGCGAAAAGTCATAGGTATATAAGAGATATCTATGTGTGATGACAAAGTTTTTTTTTTTTACAACTCCCGCACTAGAGAACAAGCTCTGTGCCGCGGGGTACTTTACAAACATTCAATTAACGGACACAAATAACACCCAAACTCAGAACAATTCTCTGTGGGTTACACAAAGTTTTGTCCTGTGTGGGAATCGAACCCACAACCTCGTGCACAGCAGGCGCATACTGCGGCCACTGGACCACCGAGGCAGTCATGACAAGATTCTTTGTTCTATGTCTAGAAGTAATATACTTATAAGTATATTTACCTTGCCTTGTTGCCATAGTAGGTACAGGCACTGTCTAGTTTGGGATCAGACAACCGTGTACAAGACAACTCATGTCTTAAGATAATATAATAAATTATATATTTAGTGCTATCAATTTATCAATTAGTTACCAGGTAAATAAATATAATACGAGTAAACCTACAAATATGTTGTCTTTTTCTGATAAAAAAGTAAAAAACAAATACAGTTTTTAATTCAAAAGTTATTGATCCTCTAAATCTTCGCAAGTTTATATTAAATAAGTCTTTAAAAAAATAAATAAATTTGTGCCAAAGTTACTCGAAAGCTCACGATAAGCCGTTACAGTAACAGTTTAAAAGGATCTCGGTATGCCGCACAACCTCATGCATAATTTAAGCGAAATATCGATTTTACAAAATGTACGAAGCGCATCACTAATAATGGGTATTATTATGAAATTACGTGAGCGTGCGCGTGTCAAATATGATATACGGTATAGCTGGTGAAGTTTTGATGGGCAGTTTAATGAGAAAAGACTTAGTTTAGGGAAAAAGGGTGAGTGTCAATTTTAGCGATAGGCAGGTAAGAAAGTAAAATTACTACCCAGAGCCTCTAGACAAGACGTGGCATACGCGATAGTCGAATCGAAAAGTCAAAAAAGAAAATGTATGGGATTTGACGTAAGTTTACGACATTAAATCGTAGACTCACGTCAAATTCCATAAATTTTTTTTTTTGACTTTTCGATTCGACTATCGCTTATGCCACTTGTCTAGAGGCTCAGGGCCGTACCACGTCAACCTTACGCTTACGCTAGGTAATTTGATATTCGTAAAATCACATGTTTATTATACGATCGAAAATAAAACGCTATAACTCTTTAGCAAACAGTGATTTAAACACGCATAAAGGACCTTCACAGTCGTTAGATAATGGCAGAGGCATTTTTTTAGGCGATCTGAATAACTGTCAACAAGTTGGCACTACACATTCGACAAATAAAATAAAATAAAACAGGCAACCTTAGTACAGATAGAAAAAATTGAAAATAATATACGGCGAAATATATACGTTTTAATACACAACACATAACATTTTACATGCATTTATGTATATAAATTGTTCAGCATTTAAGCACGGCATCGAACCTTTTTCACTTTTGTTTTCTACAGATTCTATTTTCAGTTACTTTTTTCAAGAGAACTTAATAAAACAAATACCGCTAGATGATTATAATATCATAAACGTCAAGCGTTACTATATTTTACTTCTACACACGGCACTGAATTTCTTTTTTTAAATTTTTAAAATCTTTCTTTTTGAGCAGTGGTAGAAAAGAGACTGCTCTTTTCTACCTCTGCTCAAAAATACAGATTTCCTGATTCAAATCTGTTACTAAATGTCAAATTTAATGTAGAAAACCTATATGTGTATGTAGTGTTTTTTTTAATTAAAGATATACACTACTTACACACGTAGGTTTTCTATCATTTTCATGTTCGACAAAAGGCTGCTTTTAAAAATAAAGAAAAGAGTCGCATTATAACATTCCATTTTTAATCCCTTAAATATCACTTATAGACACATAAGACAGATAGACGTAAGATTTATAACACCAAAAGTGAAATAAAAAAAGACGTGTGGCACTCGAGGACTGCCGCGGTAAAGCTATTGCATATTTTTTAGTATGATTTTTTTATCGAAACAAATAAAACATTACTTTACAGAATTATCTAAATTATTTTATTTTATTCTCAATGATTCATAAAAATATATAATAATAAAAATGAATACTTGTAATAATTCCTCAACACTCCTTATACTATAATCTTTTTCACATTAATATTCTATTAGATGAAACCTCCTTACACAAATTTGATATTGGCCGTTTAGAGAATTCGTCGTTAAAAAAAAGTATCACCGCTGTGCCGGTCGGAGTAGAGAAATTCCGTAACGAAAATAATAAACCTAACACCCCCGTGTTAGGTTTATTATTTTCGTTACGGAATTTCTGGATTCGGTATCCACGGCCAAGGCCCGAGATAGAAGCTATGCAATAGCTCAAAAATTAAACAATAAAACAGAAGTAACTACAAGTAAAGTTCGTCCACAATATACGGTTATAGACTTCCGAACTCAAACTAGCCACGATAACCAACTGACAATAATTAAGAGCAGTCAAACTTTCCCCAACCATTTTCTTCCATGTGGAAACTTTAAAATTGCTTTACCTTGGTTAACGCGGTCTTCACTTCGCGTTGAAAAGATTCAAAGTATGCTTCATTAAAACTGCGTTGGGCATCGACAATGGGCCAGGATCTCAGGTCTCGGATGCAATTAGTGCGAGGGTGCTATGGCGAGTCTTTAATACATTCTTATTAATCTTTGTTGAATAGAGCTTTCATAATTATGTCATAGCAAGCTAAATTGAAAAATTATTTTCTAAATGACACAATTATAATTTAATACACAAGGAGAGATGGAATAAAGGTAGGGAAGTCTTTGCCTTGTAGTGGGACAAAACGGGTTTATAATAATATTAACAATTGATAATAATACATTGTCTTAGCACTTATAAGTAGTTAGAATATGAAGATATCAGTAGTAATAAATTGAATGTTTAAAAGTTTTATAATTTAGACTACTTAAATACTATGCTATATTGTTAATTCTGCATTCAAGTTAACAATAATACAAGTATGAATAAGAAGTTGAAAATAATAATTCTTAAAACTTCTTAAACTTCTTCTTCATACTTGTATTAGAAGAAGAATTTACCTATAGTTAATAACTGGCAAGATTAAAGTCTGTGCAAGCCTTTGTCTTAGAAGAAAATTCTTGAACCGCAGAGAGAATCGAAGTCGTAATTCATTATTGCGGTGAATCCCTAGGTAAAATGTTCGATACTAGGTTGAACATTTTTGCTACATTATTGCGTAACATTACAAGATAACGACATCATTGGAACCATCATAGGAAATAAAAAACAATCTCAAATAAAACTCTTTTATTCAAATCATACTAGCTGTTACCCGCAGCTCCGCCCGCGTGAATGTCGGTTATCACTGTAAAAAGCATCCTACGTCCTTTCCCAGGATACCATCTACCTCCTTGCCAAATTTCATTAAGTGGTAAAAAGGTAACAAAGAAAAGAACTAACAAACAGAGTTAATTTTGCATTTATACTATAGATTTATTAGTATGGAAGTATTTATGCATAATACCTACTTATGAACATCAAATTTAAATGCAGTCACAATAAAAATATTGTGTTTAGAACTCCTCAAATTATTATACGAAAAACAAAATTCATGTTCAGATATTTACTGGGCAGCGAGCCATTACAGTTTCAAGCTGAAATTATTTTCATTTTAACTAGTGTTCTGTACGCCAGGCCAGATTTACAGCTGATAACGAGTGTATGATTAATATTGAAGGCAGCGCCGGCTGCGATGACTGTGATTAACGACAAGCAATCAACGGTTTGAATTATTCGGATTTATTCGATATAACTGGCTTTAATCGTTTTTTTATTAATCGGTACAAAAATGTTAACAAAGATTTAATTAAGCACTCGGATGTCATGTATTTTAATTTACGGCTGAGACTAAAGTGGAAATGAATTTTAATTATGAAACTTCGACAGCTGGTAAAAATTCTACGTATTTTTTTGTATAAGTACCTATACATTGCAATATAGTACATATGTCTATTGTTTGTCGTGTTTGGGCACAGAATAAAATAAAAATACAAAGTGTGATAATGAGGAGATGGTGTAGTAGCTATCTTTGGAATGACCGTTACAAGCTTGATTACGCTTTTTTTACATTTTGCTAAGAGCCCTCCTAATCTTACATAACAAAAATGGCAATCGGCATACAGGAATTTAAAATATAAACATTTATTATAAAACTTAGAAACATACACAGAAACAAAACATTGAAAATCAGGAAGGCTATAGCTATATATAGAAATTTAAAAAAATCTTTTATTTATTTTTATTTCTGTTTTGGTGTTTCAAACATCCTGCAGAACTAACTCCCTGTAGAAACTAAATTTATAAACAATTTACTACATGGTACTATAAAAGCAATAAATTTAAAATTGTGTAGAGAGGCATGTCACGTCCGTATAAGAAATGGCTGTCGCTGAGCATTATGCTGTACACTCAACTATATAATGTAATAAGAGGTGCACCGAACGAGAGTGAATGAAGACGTTGACATAGCGAACATACCTACATCGACCAAAAAGGTAGAGTGTGATCTATAAAAGTAGATGAAACAAAGAGGCACGTAGACTGGTATATGTAAATCTACGTATAAATAGGTAAAGACAAATAGTTAAGTACCTTCCTATCCTATCGTAAAGATTGGAAATGATTATCCTTAAAAAATCGGCGGTGTGGCCTCCAATGTTTTGAAGTGAAAATTTATTCAGGCGCGTTGAGCACTTTTTCGGTGACCATAGAATCGGCGTCATCGTCACCGAATGCTTTCCATATTCAAAAATAATAATCTAATAGCTTTTTTAAATACACAACATACTTTCACAAGATACTTAGTTTTCACTTTTATCGGCAGTCCCCAAAGACTGCCTCGCATGTTTTTTCGTAGTTATTTTTTTTTTTTTAAGGATAACTGGTTCCTAGCTTTACGAGTATTACCAATATCTTGAACTCCGTGTATAGTGAATATCTCCAGGGAACTGTAACTTACTGATTGATTTATCAACGCAGAGCGGACTTGGAATTTTGCACAAAGGTCCCTAAATGACAAGTGACTCATCATCATCATGAACCCATAAACGTTCCACTGGGTACTGGTCGCCCCCATACACTTGGTGGTATATGAGCCTACTATACCATAAGTGAGTACTAAGAAAGAATTACTGGAAATTCAATTCTTAAATGGGTGAAAATTTCACCCGGGTGTAGAAATGTAACTAAAGAATATGCAGTAACAGAAAAAGAACCAGAATAATAACATTTTTACATAGGAGCTAATGAAAGTTTGTTTTGTACCAAAGTTGTGTTTCGAGTCAACAATCAAAGGTTTTATTCAAAAACATAAATTTCAAATAAGCCCCAAGTTCACTCTTTTAAGATCGCAAATTTCTTTGTGTGCAATTCTGACTTTTACTCTCTTGAGTTTTAAAAAGCAAAAACTTTCAGTTGTGAATAAAACAAAGTACCCATTCATTTACACACTGAAATTTATATTTGCTTACATACTTTATATTTTTCTTATCAAAGGACAATGCATTAACTTAAAACTCAATACTATTTGTTATATTATGCAATAATGTTTGTTTGTGTTGTTAATAATTTCCTAGTGAGCTATCTATCAGCTCTTTTTGACGTTTGTCGGGTCAGTTGCATTTATTGCTGAAGTGACAACTGCTGCCACAGACAGCTACGGAGCAATAGCTGGCAAGAGGTGAATGTACACTGGTGAAAATCAGAAAAACAGCGAGCTTTGGGATACACTATCTTTTGCTATTTTCTGCAGGACTCCACTGATGTTCCTCCTCAGACTGATATATTTATACATATTTTATACTAATTATAAAATATATTTGTTTACTTTACACAATGACAAATTGATATATATCTTTTTATACTTCAAAATCATCATTACCACCATCATCTCAGCCAAAAAGCGACCACTGGATATATGGATGTAGGCCTTCCCTAAGGATTTCCGCAGCATTCGGTTTTGAGCCGACCAAGAAAAGAAGGTGGACCGATGAGATAATGATGGACGTTCCCTAAGGATCTCCACAAGATTCGGTCTTGTCTTCATATTATTTAACAATAAGTTAATATTTTACATTCAAAGATAAAAATCCATAGTAATAGAGCTAATCATAATTATAATGTTCAAATGTAACAACCCGCACATAAATTGAAAGGCTTAGATGATAATAATAATATTCTTATAGCAGAATGATAAGCACACATACCGTATACCATCCTCGGATAAGAAAGTTATTATATGAAGTATAATTTATAAATGCTATAAAGTATTTTGATGATAGGCGTAACGACACCATCTGATATTCGGAGCACGAATATTGTATGTGAGCTCAACAAGCTTTTACAGCAAAGTGTAACTGTATCGTTTTCATACATTTTGCGTGACTGGGTTCGCGAGTATGGCACTTTTACCCTCCAATTGGATTCTAATTCACCTAATCCCACCAATCACGAGGTTGGAACGCGAGGATTTACAACTAAAATTGAACAAGTGCTCATACATAGGTAAAAAGATAAAAAGAACAGTTTAGATATTTTTTTCACCGCTTAAGTTTCAAATAACAATATACGGCCCTCCTAATAGCAATAAGCAAAATTGGCATAGTTTAAGGAGCAATACTAGGACTACAACGCGTTGTCGATCTTAAAGCTCGTAACGCCAGCAAAGTTTTGTGTCAAAGTGTATTTTAATTTAATTATTTTTTTATTTTAATTTAATTTAGATCTGTGTTTAGCGGAACTACAAAAGATTGTAGTTACGAAAAATTATTGGTCTTTCTCTTTTTAACCGACTTCAAAAAGAGGAGGTTATCAATTCGTGTGTATTTTTTTTTTTTTTTAATGTTTGTTACCGCATATCTCCGTCATTTATGAACCGATTTGAAAAATTCTTTTTTTGTCTGACTGGACATACTTCCAGTTTGGTCCCATTATCATCAAAAGAAAGTTCCGATGATGGGATCCATGAGGAATTGAGGGAACTCCTCAAAAGTTATAGGCACACATATAGCAATTTCAATATTTTTAACAACTAATCAATCATTTGCATTCAGAAAGTGTAATTTGGTGAAGTAAAACTGATGAAGAAGACCACAGATGGCCATCTGAACTTTTCAATAATAAGTATTTTACTGATGGCGATTAGATAAGTTTCGGTTATTGATGCTTAGCAACTATTAATAAGAAATAATGACGTAAATGAATTGAGCGCGGATTGCACAGATTAAATATTGCTTTTAGTACCTACTTGACCTGTGTTCAGCCCGACGCTCAGTCGATTTTATTCGATTGTAACAAACAAATATTTGAAAATTTTACAACTTGCCGTACTGAAGTCGGTTTTTTTTTGTTAAAATTATTTAAAAAGACAACTCTCGCACCAGGAAAAAAACCCTGTATAGCGGAGGACTTCACAAACATACAATTCATGAACACAAATTACACCCAGACTCGAAACAAACATTTATGAATCACAAAAAGTATTTTGTCCCGTTCGGGAATCGAATCCACAATCTTCAGCTAAGCAGTCAAGACGAGGCTTTCTGTTGGTAGAAGAATTTTCAAAATCGGGCAGTAGATCCAGAGATTACCCTCTACAACCTCACAAACTTTTCCTCTTTGTGGTATTAGTATGGATTTAGATATAGCAAATTGTATACTTGTACCTACTATTCTCGACCTTGCTGGCCTTAGAAATGACCAGTCCATTGAAAGTTTTAATTTATATTGTGCACTATTTTACTAGTTTTACAATTATTGCAGGATACAACTATTACGCAAACTTGTTACTCACTGGCGGTAATTGGTTATAATTTTATTTAATTACCAATTGCTCATTTATGTTCAAGTATTTTAAAAGTATGTGGTTAAAATACCGCGTGAATATGGTATGATTTTGTGTTTATCTTTTCAAAATACATAAAATATCAAATTACCTAAAACAAATGATTGTGTTTTATGAACATTTCACTAAATTGCATCCACAATCATTATTTTGTTTTGTAAAATGATATGTGGCCTTACCCCCAACTACATAAATGGTTTTTATTTAAAAAACTTACGAGTAGGTCGCTAGGGGATCAAAAACTAACTAATTCTAAATACATGTAATCATATATATAATATAATTCTAAATAAATTTAAGCTTTAATTTAGCAACCTAAATAGTTTATTGTCAGAGATTTAACTACATCAAGTTTTGGTATATATTTATATATTTCTATGTTTTTTAAGACAACTCTCGCAAGCTCTGTGTCGCGGGGGACTTTACAAACATACAATTAACGGACATAAATTACACCCAGACTCAGAACTATTCGGGTCACACAAAGTTTTGTCCTGTGTGGGAATCGAACCCACAACCTCGTGCACAGCAGGCGCTTACTGCAGCCACTGGACCACCGAGGCAGTCATATTATATAATAATTGACTAATGTCAATTTTTACCAAAGTATCATATCTTATCTTATCTATCTTATCTTATCTTAACTTATAGACACATTTTATACAGTAATCTGTCTTTAAGAGTACAAACGGAAAGTGAATGTCAAATGTGAAAACTTAAACTTACTTACTTCTATGCATAGGTATATTCGTATAAACGTTGGTCACCAGGTCACCCCCAAACAATGGTTTTTCTATTTATCTACCTAATTCTTTGGATTTTTTTAAATTAGATATCCTAATCTAAGCAACGGAATTTGATTCGGTTTCTTTATCATTCAGATATTTTTTCCTGATAATTTAAAGGTATAAAAATAAAATGTCACTGTTTCGTAATAATTTTAGTCGTACACTGTACCCGTGCGAAGTCTGGACGGGTCGCTAGTAAAGTAATAAAATTGAGTAAGCTTTAAAGACTGACCACAAACCACAGATTAATGTTAAAGTGTGCTACTAATTCGTAACAGATTTTGTCTATAGCACGTGGAAACTACTTCCAAGGTGCGCAACTATCGAAGTTATATATTTTCCAATATTAGTCCGTGTTCTGATTTATGAGTGTAGTTTGACATATGGATACAAATATTGTTTGATTAACTGTTCTCTGTAGTTTCACTGGCGTTAAATTTGGATTTTGTCCTGTGTTTCGTATACTGTAATTTTATAGACGGCCTTATTGATCCAGTGGTCGTTGAGTGTGACTGCTAATTACTGGGTTCGATTCCCGAGCCGAGCCAAAAATAAATATTGAGATTTTCTGTAAAAAAAATAGAATAAATGCCTGTATTTTAGAATTTGGTGGTGTTTACACCCCTTGCCTCAAAAAGCACATTTATAAAGCTGTTGGTCCTGATCACCCGCAGATCGTGTCGGATTTTGAGGTCCTATCGGTCTATGATAGTGAGGGAAATCCCGAAAATGTTCCCTAAACGAAACAAAATACTCAAACTGCTAATATGCTAAATAACGCAAACTAAGTATATGCAGTCATATTGTTGAATCTGATACAAAACAAATCTTTATAATATGTAATGTTGAAAGAAATAAATATAGAAAAGACTTGCTGTAAAATCGTTTGAGAAAACCGTAGGTGAACTGTAAGTCACGTAGACAGTGCAAATCATCCATATGCAGTATTCTTCCAACGTAGTTTTTTACATTTTATGGAAGTCTGAAGCATTTGCGGTATTATTTTTAAAGATTAGATCCTCTTTCGTCTATTACGTTTTTTATTTTTAAACTTTTATATGAAGATATGTATTTATACTTATATAAAAATTAATCCCTATTTCACTTGGTCACGTCCTATCTTGAGAAAGACTTTACCGATTTCATCCATCTTTTTTTTTTAAGTTTCCTAATTTGTAGAAGGATCATGGGAAAAAAAAGAGAAAATTGCGCGGAAAATAGCTATTACCTGGGCAAAGTCAGGGCGGCGCGCTAGTGTATAATATTTTTAATAAAAAACGTGGGTTGACATTTTGGCATAGACTGACTTTATTTTTTATTAATACTTTGTACATAGACAACATGCATTTTGATAACATTTCAACACTCCCACTTTATCAAAATAGCAAATTTTCTCACAATATACTCGTATATACAGTGGAGAGGTAAAACACTTTTACAATTTAAGAAAATACATTTCATAATCATAATACACAAGTATTATACCTCTACTTAGCCTATACATTTATTTTATTTATAATTCCAAAATCTTTCATAAATTTATAGTGCTTAACACCTGGCAGACCTTTAGTTAGTAAGTCAGCGGGCATGTTAGCTGTTGACAAATATCTCGTTTCAACAATTTCATTTCTTAAAACTTCTCTAATGAAATGATACCTTACATCAATATGTTTGGAACGTTTATGTGATTGATGACTGTTTGCCAGCTTCAATGCACTCTGACTGTCATTATATATAATAATTCTATTACACGAACCAACTATTTCAAATTCTAATTTCTGTAAATATATCGCTTCACGACACGCTTCTGACAAAGCCATATATTCTGCCTCACAACTACTAAGAGCTACCGTTCTTTGTTTTTTACTTTCCCAAGAAACTGCAGCACCTGATTTTGTAAAACAAAAACCAGTATATGAGCGTCTGTCTGTGGCATCACTTGCCCAGTCAGCATCCACAAAACCTACCAGTTCTGCACTTTCTTTGCAATATTTTAAACAAAAGGTTTTAGTTTGTGACAAGTATTTCAAAATTCTTTTTGCATAATTCCAGTGTACATAAGAATAACAATTGTTAAATTGGCTTAAGTAGCTCACTGGATAAGCAATATCAGGACGAGTTAGAACAGCTAGGTACATCAAGCTTCCTATTAATCTTTGATAAGGCAACTTTTCTTCACATACATTAGACTTATCAAGATTTAATTTACATTTTATAGGAGTTTGTACAAAATTACATTCAGACATATCAAACTTCTCCAGTAACTGTTTAATATACTCCTCCTGATCTATTGTAATTATATTGGTATTTTTGTTAATGTTTATTCTCATGCCCAAATATTTTTTTACCTGACCTAGATTTTTTATTTTAAATTTCTGACTTAAACTCTGTATCAAACTATCAGATTCAGTCTTACAATTTGAAAATATCAAAAAATCATCAACATACACTCCAACAATGGTTTTCTTATTATCACTATGGTTTTTGACAAATACACAGGGTTCTAATTTGCATTTCCTGAATCCTGAACTACACAATGCCTCCTCTACTCTTTGATACCATGCAAGTGATGATTGTTTTAATCCATAAACAGCTTTTCTTAACTTTAGCACTTTATTTGAATTGTTTATGGGAAAACCTTTAGGCAAATGCATAAATATGCTTTCTTTTAGGTAACCATTAAGGAAAGCTGTGGTTACATCTAAATGAGTGATGTCCATGTTTAACTGGACACTTAAAGCGAACATTAAACGTAGCGTTGAATGTCTAATCACTGGGCTGAAGGTCTCTTGGTAATCAATACCAGCCTTCTGGGTAAACCCTTTAGCTACAAGCCGGGCACGAAATCTCACTTTATCATCTGAGTCATATTTTTTTTTAAAAACCCACTTGCACTGCACTACACTCGCGCTGCTGGGAGTATCGACAACTTCCCACACTTGATTGTCTTGGAATGACTGTAGCTCTTCTGCCATCGCCTGCAACCACTGTTGTCGCTCAGGGCCACTGATGACTTCTTCATACGTCAGTCCATCTTCTTCTGTAGCTGTAGCGCACATGTTGGCAAAGCCATATCTCTCGGGCTTCTTCCTCAGCCTCTTTGGCCTTTCAACTGGAACTGGTGTAGTAGATGCCGCATGTGTCACATCTGGAGTTTCTTCAGTACTCTGTGAAGCTGTACTAGTCTGTAGGGTATCTTGGTCTTCTTCAGAAGCTTCAGACTCTCTGTTTTCATCTTCAACATCCAAGTAATTCGACTCACTTGAACTTGATTCATTCAGGGGCTTCACCACAGATTCCTCTACTAACTCTCCCACTGAATCTGTGCTGTCTATAGAAACAGTGACAGTCTCCTGACGCTTTGGTTTTTCCTGGATAATAACATCTCTACTTGTAGAAACTTGGTTTTTTTCTGGGTCATAAATCCTGTACCCTTTAATATTATCACAAAAACCAACAAGTATATGTTTCTTGGACTTTCTATCCCACTTTGTTCTTTTTTCCTTTGGTATATGCACCATCACTGGACTTCCAAATACACGTAAATGTTGTAAATCAGGTTTCTTGTTAAACCACATCTCATATGGAGTCTTTTCAATACCTGAAGCTATGGACCTGTTCTTTAGGTATACTGCAGTATTAGCAGCTTCTGCCCAAAACTTTTTGTCCAGTTCTGCTTCGAAAAGCAAGCATCTCGCTCTCTCCACGATTGTCCGGTTACTTCTTTCACTAAGTCCATTCTGTTCTGGTGTATACGGGTTCGTTTTCTGATGAATAATACCTTCATGCTTCAGAAAATCTCGAAAATCATTATTACAATATTCACACCCTTGGTCTGTACGCAATATTTTGATTCTTGTGTTTTTATAATTCTCCACCATTGACTTAAATTCTTTGAAATAATTCAATGTTTCACTTTTGGCCTTCAAAAAATATATGAAGGTCATTCTGGTGAAGTCGTCTACAAACAACAAAAAATATCTTGCACCACCTATTGATTTGCACTCCATTGGTCCACAGATGTCTGAATGCACAATCTGTAACATCTCTGTAGCTCGTGTACCCATTGAAAATTGTAATCTAGACTGTTTACCTTCACAGCAAATTTGACAACTAGATTTACTTATTACAACTGTGTCTGGATAATACATTCCACTGACTAAACCTTGCTTCATCTTGTTCATATCTGTGCTATTCAAGTGTCCAAGCCGTCTGTGCCATGTCTGTCCATCAGTTGTTGATGACGCCAACAGACAAGTCTCAGCTTGCAGGATTAACTTGTATACACCATCAACAAGTTTTGCCTCAGCTACTAAATCGCCTAATATGTTTCTTATAAGGCATCAGCCGGGTTCAAACACAACACTGTTTCCGTTTCTTATCAATTCACTAACTGATAAAAGGTTGGTCGCAAGAGTCGGTACGTACAGCACATTCTTCACTGTGACCTTGTAGTCGTAACTTGTCGTTACTTCTACATCACCCACACACAATACGGGTACTTTCGTTTGGTTTGCAATTATAATTTCGGGTAAACTTGACGAATCCAGCTTATTTGTCAACCAACTATCGTTTGCAGTCATGTGTGTACTGGCTCCCGAATCAACATACCAGTCACATTTATTAAATTTTCCACTAAGAAAAACAACACTGAACGCGTTTGTCAGTTTTCTATTTTCTGTTTTTTCGTTTTTAAATGCACACTGATTCCTGTAATGTCCAGTTTGCTTGCATTTATAACATGTTATTGTTTTTGCAGTTTTTACGTTTGAGTTTGACATTGACGTACTCGGAGAATAGATATTCGGAATCGGTCCGCTATGTTTGCTAGTGCTGCCAACTTTACCAAGTTTCTTCTTCTGCCAACTTCGAGTAATTAATGCTGAGTTCTCATTACCGTCCATTTGTACTGAGTCAGCATTTTCCATATCTAATAATTTTGTTTTTATGGAATCTGCTGTAATTTGGATCCCGGAATGCTCAATTGCCATAATCATTGGCATAAACTTTTCTGGTAAACCGGCTAGTAACAATGACCCAATCCAATCATCGTTTATATTGAATCCAGTGCCACTTAATTTTTGCGAAGTGTCAACAATCTGTGTGACATAACTTGTCATATTTTCACACTTTTCCAGTCTAATCGAAATTAAATGACGAAGCAATGTTATTCTTCGTGAAAATCCCGAATCATCAAACAAAGCCTTCAGTTTCATCCATAATTCTTTCGTAGTCTGTGTCTCTTTTATGTGCACAAATAATGATGCGTCAATGGTCAAAATCAATTTTACTCGTGCTCTGGCATCAGCAACTGTCTGTGCTGCGTCCGTTCTCGCCGCTTCTTGCTTCAGGAACTTGTCTGTGTCTTCAAGTACCAGCAAACTTTGAACTGCGAACGCCCAATCGTCATAATTTTCACGACCTTTTAGCTTTGGCACGCTCGATAGAAAATTGGAAGACATCTTCTTGATATCATACGCGAGAATAAAAATTGACAATAATGCAAAATAACAGTATTTAACTATTTTTAAAATGAAAAAAAATACTGGGCCCATAACCTAATAAAAAACGTGGGTTGACATTTTGGCATAGACCGACTTTATTTTTTATTAATACTTTGTACATAGACAACATGCATTTTGATAACATTTCAACAATTTTGAACCAGTTCCTCGGAAGTTATATATCTGTAAAACTTTTTTTTTATTAATATTTTGGCTCTATGTCATACAATGACAATCTTAGGTAAAGTCCACGTGAAATAGTAATTTATTTTGGCTTAATATCCTCAACCCAAGCGAAATGTAATCATATTAAAAGCAACGTAAATCGTAGGTACATACCATTAGTCGTTCCACTCAAGATTTTATTCAAGGAGCTCGTACTCATTACAGCAACAGTTACAGAAACCTGTAGCACGCCGCATCTCGGCCCTTCAGTCGAGAGCCCTACATTCGGCTAGCTTCGAGCAACGCCAGTAAAAAATCTCCAGCTTTAATTGGATTGCCTTTTATTAGCGTAATAAAATTGGATTTACTCAGTCGAAACCGGACGTATTTCGACGCCCCGTTGTTTCGTATTCCCAAATGGTATATTTGAATCGAGAAATGGTCCTTTGAAGCGATCATCCGACTCTTCTGAATACAATCGTAATGATTGCTATTGGATTTTTTCCCGATATTATTTGCGAAGTGATAATTAAATGCTTGGCTAACAGAAAAAGACCTCCAATAGTCGTTTTGGTTGTCTTCTTTAACCGGATCGTATAACAAGATAAATTTATTTATTACCGCTTCATTTTTTTAGCTAAATATGGCGCATAGAAGGGTCTTTTAAAACTTAAGTTTAGAAGCTTCTACTTGATTGATTTCTTAAGATACTTTTAGTGGTCTAATACTGATTTACTTACTTAATTTTAATGGAAATGCTTTTCAAAACAAAAAAAAAGTTCGTTGTTCACCAAAATTATATTTGAAACTACGTAAACATTAAAGTTTGTAAGGATGGCTGTTTGGTAGTCGTAAACCACAGGGCAGATTTTGATTAAAGTTCATCATCAAAATAGTACATAAGCTGTTAAAAAAAAATCAACATCCACACGAGCGAATCTGTGTCCACCATATATTTTTTCTGTATGTACATTGTTAGTCCGAGCCTGACAGCAGTGTAGGGTGTACCTATACCATAAAACAGCAGATAAAATCAACGAAGCGGCACTGGGCTACACAACAATATATCCCGTTTCACGTTCGACTCCAATGTGTCTATATGGCAGAAAAAATATAATTGGATTGTTTCTGACGAGATAAATTGGAGGTCCGACACAATGTTATGCATAGCTCAGCCATTTATCGTTCCGATAAAATATATTCTGAAAGGATGTGTATGTTACAGAGCCATCAAATGTGATTGAGCCGACTCTGGTGGGTAGGCTCTGGTGTCAGTGTTATGAATACTTATGAGGTTTTGTTTTAGGATACACGTAACATCACTCCTATTTTTCCCTGGGGGGTAGGTAGAGGTGTATAACACCCACGCTAAGTAGATTTCATGTAATAGAGGACCAGACTCTTACAAAATGCAAGCCACTATTCCAGACTCCAAACTGCTTAAATCCTTACTAATATTATAAATGTGAAAGTTTGTAAGTATGGATGGATGGATGAATGGATTGATGGATGGATGGATGTTTGTTACTCTTTCACGTAAAAACTCCTGAATGGATCTGGATGAAATTTGGCACAGAGATAGATTATGGTCTGGAATAACACACGGGCTTTTTACAGCGATAACCGACATCCACGCGAGCGTAGCCGCGGGCAACAGCTAGTTTAAAATAAATAAAGAAAACCCAATAAAATTTTAGCCAGGAATTGCATTCACTACCTTACTTTTATCGGTCGCAAATATATTAAGTGCATCACGACCAACGAAGTTGATTTTTGGATTAAGTCAATGTTATAAAAATTACTTAACTATATAAGGTATATTGACTGCTTTGACAAGTATTTTTTATACCTACCAAAGAAATATAAGCATAACATATAGCAGTCCGCCTGATGGTAAGCAGTTGGCGTAGCCTATTTACACTAGCAACACTAGGGGTATCATTTGCGCGTTGCCGACCCTGTCAAAAATATTTTTTAGCTAATGTAAATAAATAAAACAACCTAATAAAAGAAGCAGGCAACCGATGTGTCCATCGGTCAGTTCAGGACTGAATGCTGGAGGAGGATCCCAGGAGGAGGCCTATGACAAGCTGTGGGCATCTTCACTTTAGCTAAAATGGAGCTCGACAAATGGAAGTGCGATTAACGCTTGTGCAAAAAACAGTATTTTTAATTCACCATAGTTCGAATGCACGCTTGGGCGACACACTGAAGCCTGACATTACGCTCTGGTGTGACATGAAGAATGTCGAATGGTCGAAGTTCTAACCTTTTTTTTTGTAGAGGGGAAATGCTTAACGCAATATGCTGCCCCGGCCGGCACAGCGAAGCGCTCGCCGGCCCAAAGGTGGTAGATTTCCAGCATACGGACTATAACGCTCCCTGTGCACCCCTACAAATGGACCACCGGAACCTGATATGACGTCAGTGATCAACTCAGGTCGCAGTTATAACCTAACCTCATTTCAAACCATAAACGTCCCACTGCTGGGCACAGGTCTCCTCCATACACTTGGAGGAATTTTAGCCTACTATACCACGCTGGCGAGACGGGTTGGTATAGGGTTTTGTTTCGAGTTTTCCCTCTCTACCTACTATTTTCTTTTCTGGTAGCAAGTTGCACAACCCTAGTGTCAAACTATAGTCGCACAATAGTCTGTCACACCATTGTGATATCGATATTAGTGTGTCGCACAAACTATGGTGAGTCGCAGTACAGTTTTGTCGCACAAGCGCTAATCGCACTTCCATTTGTCGAGCTCATGTAAGTAGTACACTTGCTAAGATGAGATACAAATAGACTAATTACATTTACCTCAATCTTTAAACCTTATATAATTGTATTATATTGTCACGGTATATAAAATAAATGACTTGATCTCTCATGATAAGTGTCTGTGTCTACCAGACTTCCCAGCTTTAATTTTCCAAGATAACTGATTATACTTGATATTGTTTTTCTATAGGGAAGTCTCGGGAACATTATCTTTAGCGGGGCTTCTGTAAGATTAATGATAATGGGTTCACAAGGCGGAGTTGCGGAGGTGACGCTTACTCGGAGAGACGCGATGCCAAAAAGAAAATATTAATACTAGCTAGCATTACTTGTAAAGTGCTTGGATAAACTTACTGGAAGCCATTTTAAATTGCTCTTTAGTAACTGTATTCTTTACTAACTGTAGCCTGCTGCTTGGCTTGTGCATAGGCATAAAAATAAGTTTATCCTACGGCAACCGTTTATTTTTCCGGGATAAAAGTAGCCCGTACTATTCCAGATTATATTTGATTGTAGATTGTATTAAATTTCATCAAGATCACTTTAGCTATTCTGGGATGATTTAATAATAAACATCCATTCATACATCCAAACTTTTGCATTATATATATTTTTTATACTTAGTACTTAGTGGTAAACAAGCATACGGACTGCCTGATGGAAAGCAGTAACCGTGGACTATAGACTCTTGCAATACTAGAAATATCACTTGCGTAATGCCGACTCAAAAGTTTGAACTCCCAGGTTTTGTGATTAAGTATTCCTGGAATAGCAAATCATTTCGTTAAAAAAGCATCCCTATATATACATATATAGATATATATATATATATTATATACTAGGGGTCATCCGCGGCTTCGTCCGCGTGGTAATTTGGAATATTTTCCCCGATTTTGCAACATATATCACTACTGTTCCGCTCCTATTGATCATAGCATGATGTTATATAGCCTATAGCCTTCCTGGATAAATGCACTATTCAACAAAAAAAGTTTTTTTTCTAATCGAACCAGTACTTTTTGAGATTAGCGCGTTCAACCAAACAAACAAACAAGCACTTCAGCTTTATAATATTAGTATAGATATAGTAGTCTTCTGTCAAGTATCGGTAGTGTGTACATCGGGTATACAGAAGGAGGTATCTTCCCAGTTGAGCTTGCTTGCTTGTATGGTCTAACTCTCTTGAACTTGTAAAGTGCTTGAATAAACAATACTGTAACTCATTTTAAATTGCCCCTTTAGTAAGTATATAACGCGTGATGGTACGTATAAAATTCTATTATTATCTGAGACGCGGCATGTGTGCGTCGCTTAGTAAGTGTAATGTGCGTATAAATACTAAGTACTTAGTCTTCATCATAATTTCTGTCGCTATTCTTATGAGAAGACTTTAAGTGCTAATAATAGTAGACAAGCAAGTGGCCAATCTAATCTTCTTATCGTTTTTTTTATATAGGTACTACATCCATGATATCTGTATGTATGCCACATGCCGATATTGTAAATCCAAAGCTGAATAATAGCAACCCGTATATGTCTCACTGCTGGGCACGGGTCTCCTCTCCTCTATCAAGAGAGAGGTGTAGGCCTTAATTCACACACGCTGGCCTAATGCAACCCGCATTAATGTGGTGTGTGGTGAATGAGACATGTCTTTAGAATTTCTTTTAAGACATGTGGGTTTCCTCACGATGTTTTCCTTCACCGTTAGCAGATGGCGAATCATTTGATTAGTACATAAACTCCACAAAGTGAAATTTACATTGGTACTGCCGCCCGGGATTGGACTCGCATCTCTTGCGTGCAACTCGGCCACGGGTGGCCGAGTGGGAAAGTATAGAGGGGTTTCAGCTAAAGCTAAATAATAATTTAAAAAAACATTTTCGATAATTAGCCCTTTTTATGAGGTATTTATTTAAAAGATAAGGAGCAATCTTACATTGTTTCCGAGATGAAAATTAAACTCACAACAAGCCGTAAGCCACAACAGGCTTGGTTACATCAGCATCATTATTAAATTATATCAAAAACCATTAATTCAGTAGTCTCACTGGAGGGACTCGTAGCTAAGTGCTAGCGGCACGGATTGACAGATCTGCAAGATTAAGCACGCTTGTTGCGGGGTGGTCCATACATGGGTGACCATGTTTTAAAGACCCCTCGGTTCACATAAAGCCGTTCGTTTTGCGCCTGATCTCTATTCAGTCGTGTCGGATTGCCCTCCCATCGGACTATAAGAGTAAAGGAATAGAGAGACAGCGCCTGTGTTCGTACACTAACTTTGTTAACACCCCGAGTTTCTTGCCAATTCTTCTCGAGGCCCTACTCTAGTCAGCAAATTGGCCGTAGGAAAAAGTATGCTGGCATTTTTTTATGACATTCATATGTATCATGTATTTGATCTAAATGAGTTTGAATTTGAGTATAATAATCCTGTGCAGGCTCATCTTCATTGACATTGGCCGCCGTGACTGAAATCGGACTGGACTATTACTATTATATTAGTCTTACTACTATACCGTTTACAAAGCAAACGACTGCAACAAAGACACATACATCTATTAAATATATAATAACTAACCAGTTACCATTTACGTAAACCTCATCGGTTGTCCTCACTTCATCCTGTTCACCTCGGCCACTTTTTTTCTTTCACTATTTTGCTCCATTTTCCGCGTACAAACAAGTTTTATAGAATCAGGATGTGTGAGAAACTGTCGAGTTATGTCGTTGCATTTTAAAACTATCTAGGTGAACATCTTAAGCGTAATTATATAAAATTGCTGGGAAAAGAGTTTCATCATTAAAGAGTATTTAATGTGTTAAACAATATTGCAGAGGCCACTTACTGAGCAGAAATTATTTAACTATCAGCATGAAACGAAGACCAATGAACTTTATTAGAAGTATTCCATATTGGGCACCCGTTTTAATGGCACCTGAGTGAATGGCACCTAAGGTATTCCACATTGGGCACCTACCGATATTTTTATATCGATATGTTCCACTAATGGCACCTGCGAAAAATATCGGTAGGTGCCCAATGTGGAATACCTTAGGTGCCATTCACTCAGGTGCCATTAAAACGGGTGCCCAATATGGAATACTTCCTTTATTACACTCACTGGTGTGTTTATGTTCCTATTATAACGAGTGAAAACATGAGTAGTTCGAGTGAGAAAGAGGGACGGAGCTATACACGCCATATAGCTCCATACTTTTTTCTCACTCGAATTTCTATCGTTTAACACGTTATGACGTGCTGGAGTATGCTCCAGCCACTGAACGTGATAAGCGGTCTCCAGCGCTCATTTAGAATGCGTCTTCCTATCCCAGGATTATTTACTTTACAAGAACTCAGTGTTAAAAGTTTTAAGGTCGACAACACGCAGGTGATGCCCCAGGTATTGCAAGCGTAGGTACATAATATGTTACGGTAACTACTACCTAGAAATTATTAAAATTAATAAATTCTGGTTGTTTTTATATCTGTTACCTCGCTTATCTACATATGTCTTTAGATCATTTCATCAACATTTTAATCCATGAACGTCCCATGGAGAGACCACGGGTTGGTATACTTTTGTTTCGAGTTTTCCTTCCCTTGCAGTGGATATCGTCGTCTTGACTCCCTTAGTCGACCTTCACGACACCTTCGGGATGGATCGGGGTGGTGACATTTGTATTCTTAATCCGTCATTACACAGACATCTTTACATACTATACGAGTAGATAAATTATACCTCGACTAATAATAATATATACACTTAATACGAAGCTTTTTTCTATAGGTATCTCTATAAACACTCTTCAAAGGTATTTATTCGAATAATTCAGTGTCTTTGCACGTCTCAGGTCACTTACCTTTAGAAAACAACTATTTTCTCATCTATTCTTTCTCAGTTGAGGGTAGTACTGAAATGAAGATTGATTTCAGAACGTACCGAAGAAACGTATTCAGAGAAGAATAAAAATAAACGTGGTTTTATGAAAGTAGAGCTAGTTTGTGTTATATTATATTTGTTTTGTATTCTTGGAATGACTACAAAACAAATGTAACACAAACTCACTCACTCTTATTCTTTTATCTACCTATTTGTTGCGATATTAAATTAATGATCAGTTTAGATACACATATATACACACACACAAAAAAAAACTCAATTATGCCAAAGTAGCTGAACTGATCAACTTCAAGTCCCCGGCTTGCGACTTTTTATGGGTAATAAAGAGTACTATAAAAATATAGTATAGAAGCTGCAGTTATTAGTAGTAATGATATTATTAGGTTAAAAAAAACAACTCCCGCACTAGAGAACAAGCCCTGTGTCTCGGGAGCTTACAAATTACACCCAGACTCGGAATAAATATTTACGAATCACCAATAAATATTTTTATTGGTGATTCGTAAATATTTATTTACGTTTATATTTAAACTAGACCAACAGTCAGATCGACAGTGTCATCAATAGTTTTTGCAGCGCATGCCAGTTTAGATGGATGGATGTACAGATGTTTATTTTTTAATCAGGCCAAAACGGCTGAATTAATTTAGATGAAATTTACACAAAGATAGATTATTATATAGTCAGGAATAACACATATTCTACTTTTATCCCAAAAAAAAATACTGTGCCCACGCGAGCGAAGTTGATGGACAATGCCAGCTCAAGACCTTGGAGGAGGCCTAAGTCCAGCAATGAACGTGTTTTGACTCGGTTCACTATTTATATAAATGTTTTTCTATGCTACACGTGCAGTCATTAAACAGTGGAAAAAGGTGTACGAATATGTGACATAGTATCACATTACATAGTAAACTCAAAAAGTAATAAAACTTTAAAATCATTTCGTCGCATTCATTTTTGTTTTTACTACACGGATAGTTGCCTATGATAGACAACATTTTACGTTGCCAACTATAAATAACCTTGTACAAGTTGTAACAACCTGAGCAAAACGAATTACTACAGAGCTCGTATGATACACAGGCTGTCAATACTGATACACAGCTTCCATTTTTGTCCAATACAAGTACGAATATTTTGTACGATAACACTGTGTATTAATCAAATGATTCGCCATCTGCTAACGGTGAAGGAAAACATCGTGAGGAAACCCACATGTCTTAGAAGAAATTCTAAAGACATGTCTGATTCACCAACCCGCATTAGGCCAGCGTGTGTGAATTAAGGCCTGAACCCTCTTTCTCTGGATAGAGGCGAGGAGACCCGTGCCCAGCAGTGGGACATATATGGGTTGCTATTATTATTATATTATACTTTGTATTTATTTACCTAGGTAAAAATTGAAAATTGTTCATTTCGAATTATATAATTACTAGCTGTTTTCCGCGGCTCCGCCCGCGTGGATGTTGGTTAACGCTGCAGAAAGTAGCCTATATCTTATTCCAGACCATAATCTATCTGTGTGCCAAATTTCATCCAGATCCGTTCAGTAGTTTTTACGTGAAAGAGTAACAAACATCCATCCATTCATTCTCACAAACTTTCACATTTATAATATTAGTAAGGATTATTGTCACGACTTCAGATCCGGCACACATTGTAGACTGTTGCCTTTATAATATTACTAATATAACATATGGTAGTTTTGTAACAATTCCCTTTTTTATACCACCAAGGAAGCAAATAAGAATACGGCCCGCCTGATGGCAAGCAGTTACCGTAGCCTATGGACGCTTGCAACACCGGCCGGCTGATTCTCTAAGAAACAGCGATGACAAACTGACACTTGTGATCGCAAACTGACAGTTGTGATTGCTCGGTGAAGGCACAATCTATTGACTAAACGTCAAAAAGGCTCGGTTTTTGCTCTAACGGAATACCGATTTACAATCTGACAGACAGATTTTGCTCGGTTTCTGCGGTGGCTCGGTTTTTGCTCTTACGAAATACCCCTGCCGGAGTATTACTCGCGCGTTACCGACCCTTAACCTTACAAATCCTTTCTTGAAGAAACCCATGTTATAGTATCTCGGGATACCTCCATAAACATGAATGAATGAAAATGATCTTCACATTATGCTTTACTTTATTGTTACAACTCCCGCACCAAGGAAAAAGCCCTATGTCGCGTCGGTGTCCAGATTCTTGGACGCAAATACACAGACTCAGAACAAACATATATGAATTACACAAAGTTTTGTATCGAACCCACAACCGGCTTAGCAGGCAAGGTCACTAACCGCTGAACTAACAGGTCAAAATTAATGAGTTTAAGGGGTTATGAACTCCATTAGGAGGTTTGACTGCCTTGGTGGTCCAGTGGCCGCAGTATGCGCCTGCTTTGCACGAGGTTGTGGGTTCGATTCCCACACAGGACAAAACTTTGTGTGACCCATAAAGAGTTGTTCTGAGTCTGGGTGTAATTTGTGTCTGTTAATTGTATGTTTGTAAAGTCCCCCGCGACACAGAGCTTGTTCTCTAGTGTTGGAATTGTCTTAAAAAAAACAAATTAATCCAGACTCTGGATTAGGTACCTTGGAAAATTTCATAACTGCTTAACCTAACAACGCTTAAATCTGAATCGAATATCAGACCTTATTATACGGTTTTAATGTTCGCGTCCATCTGTCTTTTTGTCTATCTGTCTTCACTCCCGCTAGACAAGTGGCATAAACTGTAGTCAAATCAAAATAATTTGACGTAAGTTTACGATTTAATGTCGTAAAATTATGTTAAATTCCATAAATTTGCTTTCTAATATATGATTCGGCTACCGTTTACTACCGCCACTCGTCTAAATAGGCAGGTGTTATACTAAAGTCTACTAGTCGGCTAATTAGCCTTAAAAACATTGGCTGAAATAATATTTATAGCTTAACTACTACATTCATAATTGATTACTTTCATTACTATTTCTTTGTAACCAAAATGAATGAATAAAATTTTCATTTGTGTTACAATAAATTTAATTCTCTCATGGCATTGAATACCTACCGTATTACTCTCGTGACATTCACCACACCTTATTGATTAATTGGCCACGTACTTTCGTCACACAATAACAATGCATTATATCTATTGACAGATTGTATCTTAATGATTACACCTGCGTATATATTATATAGATATTACTAGCTTTTACCCGCGACTTAGTCTAATTTATTTTAGCGTAAACTATTGGCTAAAATAAGCATAAGTAAGAAAGAAAAGCATTTCATTTGGTATGATAGTGAACATGAGACAAAACACAAAAAAAAGTACTATTATCATATTTGACTGCCTCGGTGGTCCAGTGGCCGCAGTATGCGACTGCTGTGCACGAGGTTGTGGGTTCGATTCCCACACAGGACAAAACTTTGTGTGACCCACAAAGAATTGTTCAGAGTCTGGGTGTAATTTGTGTCCGTTAAATTGAGTGTTTGTAAAGTCCCCCGCGATACAGAGCTTGTTCTCTAGTGCGGGAGTTGTCTTTTTAAAGAAAAGAAAATATATATAAGCTAAATAACATAGCAAGGTTTGATCAAAATCCGTTCAGCCTGTGTCATAAACATAATGTCGTAAACTAATGTTGAATTCCATACATTTGCTTTCTGTTCTATTCGACTCGACTACCGTTTATGCCACTTTTTAGCGGCGCAGTTGTAATTGCGTGAAGGAGTCAAAACATACATCGAAACTTTTGTCTTTATGATATTCGGCTTCGCAATTTAGAGTTTTAATTTTATCATGAAACATAGTGAAGTCCACGACTTTTCAGGGTAAAGAGTACTATTAATACGTAGAAGGTACATTCATATATGTATCATCAACAGTTTTCGCAGAGACTAGGATTTTTTTTTTTACTTTTTATATTATTGCATTTTTATTATGTCAATTTCAAATACATACTGTTCATACAAGTACATACAAGTGTTTTTATAGACCATGCTTTACAAACAAACATTCAAAAATATTTTCTCTTCATATTAGTTTCGATAACAAAACGACTTAAAATGCTTTTATCAAACAATTTGATCATTGATCTTGAAAATAATTACTCTATGTCAATGACCGAGTTACACCTAGTGCAATATTACAAAAAAAATAATTAATTTATCTATTATATTACATAACACGCATGCCTCAAATAGTCGTAGTTATAAAGGTAATAAAACAATTTGTAAGGCATTCAAAGAAACATAACATTAATTATCTACTATAGTTTATAACTATTTTGTAATTTTGTTCAGTCTAATTGTCGTGGGCATGACTGCATGACATGCACGTTTTAACTGTGGGTGTCTGTCCTACAATGTTGCGCTATGAATTAGTATCGTGTTGTGGGTGTTAACTATAGGAAGACTTTATTGTATTAGCACTATGCCTGATGACAAGCAGCTACCGCAGGTATATGGTCATCATCATATCATTAGGTTCCCCTAGTATGGTGGTAGGTGCACAGAGGAATTTTTGTCGGTATGCCAGCCGCCTGCTACGTCTAGACACAGAAATATGCTTACTATCAGGCGGGACGTATGCTTGTTTACATCCCTAATAGTATGAAAAAATGTTTATGAACAACTTTTGTCTCCAGAGCTAACTTAAGGAATAATAATAATAGCAACCCATATACATATGTCCCGCTGCTGGGCACGGGTCTCCTCTCCTCTATCTAGAGAGGCCTTAATTCACATATGCTGGCCTAATGCGGGTTGGTGAATCAGACATGTCTTTAGAATTTCTTCTTTGACACGTGGGTTTCCTTCACCGTTAGCAGATGGCGAATCATTTGATTAGTACATAATAAACTCCACAAAGTGAAATTCACATACGTACTACCACCCGGAATCGAACTCGCACCTCAAGTCGATTACTTTCCCACTCGGGTGGCCACCACCCGTTTACGTGCTTAATTTAGGGAATACTATAAAATAATGTATTTTTTAGGGTTACCTATACCAATAACACAAAACTAATATAACGAGATGTAGGGTCGACAAAACAAGTAATGCTCTTGATATCGTAAGCGCTCAGAAGCGACAGTGACTTCTTTTCATCCATAAAGTCGTACGCTTGTTGTCACCGTGTAAAAAACGTTATTTCATTTTCATACCTCAATGACACGTTGAAATAACGAATTACAGTAACTTGTCCATTTACCAGTGCAGCGTGCAATATTGGCATATTACTTTGCGCCTCATGCATTTTTTATGAGTTTTGTAAGTATGCCTGATTGTTTGCCGGTAAAACAGCATTTCGGTTAATAGTCATGAGCTAAACTATTTATTGTGAATGACACTAAATTTTTTAAAAGATAGTTTAGTTAAAGGTATCACGAATTGCAACTAACTACCGATTGAAAAGAGTTTCTTGCCGGTTCTTTCCTTAGGCTCTACCCCTGTCTATTCAGTCAGCAAACCCGGCAGTAGGCAAATAAGCTGACGTCTTATTTCGCATTTTTCATTGACCTGCATAAAAGTTACGGGCATGACCTGTATTAATATAATATTATCGCGATTTTGGAAGCTCTTTGCACTTTTTAGGGTTCTGTATCCTAAGGTTGCCAACAAGACTATTACTAAGCCTCCGCTATCCATCCGTTTATCAATAAGCGGGCTATATAATTATCATGAACCCTAATAGATAGAATGTAGAAAGATTTATAGAGAATTTCTATTCCCGACATAATTAAAGATAATCTAGATGAACATGTAAGGGGATATAAGAAACGTGATTTTTTTGTAAGATGATACGGAACCTTTTGTATGCAAATCCAACTCGCACTTGGCCCTTTTTTTCTCAAATCGTCTAAGTTAATCTATATTCTTGCCATTTTAATATTTATTTAATCAGCTCCCAAAGCTCTACGTGACCTATTAAGCGTTTGGCCCGCAAAGGGACTTCAGGATTATAAGAATTTAAAACCGTCATCTAGTTAATTGTCTAAGTTTTTAATCTGTTCGGTATTTTTCTTAACAAAGAGATTAATTGTGTTTAAATCACTTTTTTAAATGAATAAAGAAGAACCGGATTGTATGTTTGCTTTTTTGGGTTGACAACACACAGGTTATACTTATGGTATTGCAAGCGTTTACTAACTTGTAGGTACTTACCATCAGGAGGACGAAATCCAAATTTCACACGGGTAACAGTCTTAATTTACAATTTATTTAATAATAACTGTTGCCCGCGGCTCCGCCCGCGTGGATGTCTGTTATCGCTGCAAAAAGTATATGTGTTATTCTAGACCATAATCTATCTCTGTGCAAAATTTCATCCAGATCGGTTCAGTAGTTTTTACGTGAAAGAGTAACAAACATCCATCCATCCATACTTACAAACTTTCGCGTTAACAATATTAGTAGGATTTATTCTTCGTTCGTCCTGAAATTATGTCCCACATTCCAAAAAAATCTTAGTTTGTCCCATATCACTATAACTATACTTTAAAAGTACAATCAGCAAAAATATTATGTACTTATTTGAATTCTTTGAAACAAAATATATATAAAAAATTGCAACTAAAAAGCAGAATAAAAGACAATAATCCCGCTAATATATTGCAACTTCGAACACTTAACTCGTAACTTTGAAAACAGTACAGTGGGCATTGGCACTTATAACTTCAATCGTTTGTGTCTTAGTTTGTTCCGATATAGATAAAACTTATTCCGCTATCTAGAGCTAAACACTGATAGTGAATAATGTGTAAAAATAAATTAAATATTCATGACTATTGAATGATCTATTTCTGTGATTGAAGGATTACCCCAGATATTTTTTGCCTTAGTTATACAAATAAATTTGTTTGTTATGTATATAATCATTTTGTGGGTATTCAGTTATATATACAGTAGGAGTCACCTGCGACTTCGTCCGCGTGGTAATTTGGAATATTTTCCGCGATTTTGCAACATATCTCACTACTGCTCCGCTTCTATTGATCATAGCGTGATGTATATTGTTGAATAGTGGATAAATGCACTATTCAAGAAAAAATATTTTTTCTAATCGAACCAATACTTTCTGAGATTAGCGCGTTCAACCAAACAAACAAACTCTTCAGCTTTATAATATTAGTATAGATATAAATAATTGTTTGAATTTAGAACGGTATCATTATAAGGTACAAAAATTGTATCTCAAAGCGAAAATGCCTGTCGTTGCTTGCCAGACATCAAATAGTTAAATATTTGTAGGGTAAAATCACATCAGCTGTAGTGAAATAAGTAGGTAAAATATTTTGGAGCTTAATACGTCGACGAACGTGTTAACGCAGACACGTCGATTTAAAAATATCATTATAAATAAGTATATACCGGGCGCGTGCAAATGTGAATTGCCGCTTCAAAGCGGGATGTGCTCGCTCAAAAGCCTCCCCACACTAATGAGGAAGCGAGAGTAAAAATTTTTCCTCTCGAAAAGAAAATTTCAACTCCAACTATCTTCCCACTAAATGTGTGCAACATTTTTTAAATGCGTCCATTATGAAATATTTTTTACTGCGACGCGGTAAGTACCTTAGTCGTGGCGATTTTTTTTCACCTACACTTTTAGGGTTGCGCATTTAAAAATACGTTGAAATCATAATTTGCTGTAAAATCTTTTGAGTGTTGAAATTGCATTTAATTAAAACATCATCGGACTAAAATATATCTCGTATATCTTTTAGAATGTAGCGATAACTTTGGTAAGAGTGCACTGGTCTACTAAGTTGGAAATCGTAGTTTCGAAGCTGATAATTATGATCCACTTCAATGGCGAATGTTCATTCGTGTATACTGAAATATTCTCTGAATGTCTCAAAGGGATGTACTCAGTTTACTCTCGCCTTTATAAGGATAGAAAACCGAGTCCAATGTTGATCAATACGGGATTGAATGTTCTGACTAAAGTTTGGTGGCTTTTGGCTTTCTTGTTTGTCAAAGTTACAAGTGAAAATCGTATAATTCTCAAAAAATCTTTAAAAATTTATATTCGTCCTTTTGGTAGGTATAACGTTGATTTACACAAAATTTGTATTCGCTTCGTTTTTTATCAATAACATTTTTGTTATTTGTACAGAATCTTAATTCTAACAGCCAAACTTAAACTGGCTCATTTTTAATTTACAGCGCACCCAGACCAGACACTTAAGTTGGAAAATTTAGGTTTAAGCGCCGCATTTTTACGACCAACCCGATAGGTGGAGGCGGACAAAATTAAAATATATTCAAATTTTTGTCCTAAAGTATTTCACCACGACAGAGATTATTGTTTCTAGTGAACAAACTTGGTTGCAGGTTTTGTTTTCTATTTTTATAATATTTTATTCTTCTTCTTGCTTTAAATTTTTATCCCAAATCATGATTTTAAGTTGTAAAAGATAAACAGTTTAGTATCTCTTTCTCCTCTCTTTAACAACAGCATCAATAATTACAATAGATGCAAATTTTTCTTACCTTTAATTTAATATATATAATAATAATAATATATAATAATATTTTTATTTCGGATTAATAATATACATTCATTTTGTTAGTAACATTATTAAAACTTACACAACTATGTTAGTAACTAAATTAATTTAATAAATTATTTTATAAAAATTCATTTCCTATAGAGAGGAGGCCTTGAGCACCGGGTAACAATATGAACCTTTACCCAGTGCTTAATAAAAGGATTGTCCATATTCATTGTTAACGCCTTCAGGATAACGTTGGAACTGCCGCGCATTATGTGCATAATTGATGCCGCTCTGAGTCTGATGACTGCGTAGAAGTCATCAACGCGAGCCTCAGCAAACATCTGAGATGCACTACAAAAACGCGGGAGCCCCAACAGCACCCTAAAAGCGTTATTGTACTGTACGCGTAGGGCGTTGTACGTCCGCTGCGTATACTTTACCCACAGGCTACAGGTGTAAAAGCTTTGACAATATGCCTTAAACAAAGTAATTTTTACATCATTTGAGCAACGAATTTAATGAATTACGGTCAAATTTTGTCCAACGGGCGTTCAAACGTAGCCTTTCTGTAAAATTCATTACAAGTACACTATGGGCTGAGTTTTTATTTCTATTATAGCACTTGTTGAGTCATGCGATCACCCTTGCGTATAATTACGTAATAGTCTTAGTTAACTTGACTTGCACGTAAGCTCGTTAGATTTTCTTTAACTTGTAGAAACTGTTTTTCCGAAGTGTTGGCTTCAAAGTTGAACAGAAAATTCTGCCATGATCTATATCATCTGTGATAATATGAGTAGTTTATTTACCCAATATCACATACTTATCGTGTTCAATAGCTGCGATAAACAACGAATAATGTCAAACGATACATTCTAGTTTAAGTAGTACTACAAATAAAAGTTAAGAATAGCAACTATTCATCTCAATCGCATACAAGGATTTTTTTCATCGTTTCTAAAGCCAGTACTAAAATAGATGACAAAATAATCCTTTTTTATTGAGCTTCTATATCACTCAGGGACCTACGTCAAGGGCGAACTTACGAACTATTTTGTGCAAGACTCTTTGTCTTGGGAACTTTATTGATGACATAAAGATAGGCCGTGAACACACTACGATTGCGTAACAAAAGTCGTCTCGTCATAGCCGACTGCCGATATAAATCGTTGAATAACAGTCGTTATAAGGATTTTGAGTAAACATTATTGGATTATCTGTAAAGTCTGGATAGATTGTTACAGTTATTAATACATATTGATAATTATTTTCGACGTGTATAGATAATTGTAAAAAAGACAATGCGTTACATATGTCTTATTAAAGAAGACGCTCATTTGGTAATGCGTTTTGAAAGAAACGTATTCCTATCCCAGGGTTACTTCCATCTTAAAGCCCTAGTGTAAAAAAATGGGTTGGCAACACGCAGGTGATACCTCTGGTAATGCAAGCGTCTATAGGCTGCGGATACTGCTGAACATCAGGCGGGCCGTATGCTTGTTTGCCACCCAGGTAGTATAAAAAAAAAAAAAAAAAATTTGTTTATTTTATTTTACAGATATATTAAAACAAAATAAAAAAAACAGATTTCTTAATTTTTTACCATACGAAACAAAAATTGTGATGATAAATATGACATGTCTTTAAACGTTTATTAAAGTAAGAATAAGTTTATTTTTTGTATTTAGATTCTTTGTCGTTAGCAGATTGTACAATCACTTGATAAGTACGTATCCTTACTAATATTATAAATGTGAAAGTTTTTAAGAATGGATGGATGGATGGTGGATGGATGGACTCTTTCACGTTAAAACTACTGAACGGATCTGGATGAAATTTGGCACAGAGATAGATTATGGTCTGGAATAGCACATAAGCTACTTTTTTGCAGCGATAACCGACATCCACGCGGGCGGAGCCGCGGGCACCAGCTAGTAATTTCATAAAATGAAATCCTCATTGGGGCTACCGTTCGGGATCGAACTAACATGTAAGGTAAGTAAGTAGTATAAAATATTAAAGCCACTTACGAGGCAACTTCACGTCAAATGCGTTCTAATCCTTAAAGCTAACCACTTAGAAGGTCCATAAACCTTCATCGACTGTCCTTAATTTAGGGTGTTACGTTAAACATCAAACTTAAGGGCACTGTTTAAGTAGCGGTGGCTTGACATCGTAAAACCAACATAAGAGTGAGGAAGATTTACTGGCTGCAACGTAGCTTAGAATAAATAAGTACTACCTATCTTTAGTACTAAGTTATCACTTACTTAGCAAAATATTTTTTAAGCTTACTTAGAAAATCTGGTATAGAAAATTTTTACTATATTATAAAGAGGTAATAAAAGTTTGTGAGTTTGTGACGTTGTAAAGGGTAATCTCTGGATCTACTGAACCGATTTTGAAAATGATTTTATCAATAGAAAGCCACGTTATTTGTAAGTGTCATAGGCTATATTTTACTAACAAAACTTTACTAGACCCCGGAAAATACTACTCATGCGAATCAGGGGCGGGCGGCTAATATTTTATAAAAATATGATAATACTTTTAGGTTTATGTATAAACCTTTTTAAATTCAGACGAGGTATCTAAGTAGGTACTGCCGCATTAGCGAGATAAAAAACTCTCGTTTTAAATATACCACAGCCTGCGGTTTCGCTTGTTGAGTTATAGGTCGTTTCGCTCAGACAGATTTTGATGCTGTCTGTACATGAACAGTAATAAAACCTCCATCGGGCGAATGCCCAATAATTTTTTTTTTTTTTTTGTAATTTGGTCGTTTGGCCCGCTTGGGCGAACAAATGGCAGGCGAAACTACCTATAACTCCGCTTGTGTAGTAGGTATGTCGAAAATAAGCAGCATATGACACTCAAAAATAATTTAGCTTTTTTATAAGTGAAATATTTTTTAGAGTCAATTCGTAGTAATAGCCGAGTGGTTCGGTAGATCGAGCTAAGCAAGTTAAAAAGGGTGACTGTTTTCTAAAAATATAGCGTGGTCCCTCCGTGCCGTACAGCCGTAAAGGTACTGTGCATATTTTTTACCGGTGGTATCGGATAGCCGTCCCATCGGACTATGAGATTTTTATTACGGATTATTGTACATTTTTCACAAAGTAAATTTACCACAGAAAAAAGTATGTGTAAATTCGTCTAGAACTGTGACTAATTTACACTAATTTATTCTGTGGCAAATTTACTTTGTGACTAATGTACAACAACCCTATAAAAATCTATAGATTAGATATAGTTCATACATAGGAGTGAATGAGATTGCATTCTCTGTGAACGCATAATTTGTTTTAAAAGGACCTTTTTTTCTTTACATAGTTATACACAGATACATTCTCAAACTAAACATACTCCTTTTTTCAAAATATATACTCACCAAAAATGTGCAGGAAAACTGAAAATACACTTTTAAAGTTAAAAACAACACAACGACTTAATGTATAAAAGCGCAAAGTTAATGAACCAAAAATGGGAACAAACTGGCAGACTGGCAGATCCGGCGGCGTCGGCTAACTCTATGAACCCACTACTTGTGGGGGGGTGATTCTCAAAGTGATATGTCTGATTA
The DNA here is from genome assembly GCA_947095525.1 of Trisateles emortualis. Classification (NCBI taxonomy): domain Eukaryota; kingdom Metazoa; phylum Arthropoda; class Insecta; order Lepidoptera; family Erebidae; genus Trisateles; species Trisateles emortualis. Next base: position 5,288,919 of record OX352736.1, on the reverse strand, counting down.
CAAAAATGTATGCACCATAATCAAATAATATCGCAACGAGAGCCGTAGGATATTTTCAACAGATGGTTTTCAAACTTTTTTATTTTTTTTGTCGTTTGAAAACAATTTACTATTAACTTTCAGCTAGTTTCTACGAGATAAAAAAAACTGCTTGCTTGTAAAGTGGGGTTAAAATAACCCTGCAGCAAAATGCATTAAATTATTATTATTTACTCTTATTATTTAGTTCAAGTGTACGGAACTTAAAAGCATGGTTATCGAGGGATACACCACAAGCGCGCTCGACATCTCTTGGTTTTTTTTTTTACTTTAATTTATGCTATTTATTTGGTTTTCTCAGTAGCCTCCTCGATGATAGCCAGAAAATGGGGAAGAGTTTCGAAATGTCTTTAGAGAACTTTAAAATACCTATCAATATTGTCTTCCGACTTTCCAAGTTTAGAATTAGAATGGTTGTGGGTGTACTGTTGTTTTGTTTTCAATGTTTATTTTATTGCAGACTCTTCGTATCCTGGGACCACTATCCGCATCCATATTAACAGTTACCTAGGGAACGGGTTTTGTCGCATTCACTTTGAGAGTCGTTGCTTTACAGAACTTTGCCAATATTCGCACAGCGAGCTCGTTAGAGGCGGGCGGTCATTTGCTTTTTGAATTTCCATCGGTTAGCATAATATGCTCGTATGATACCTAGTACTCCGTGATTTTATCGATCGGTTTTATTTTACTGAGTTCTGTTTAAAGCTCAAAGAATATGTGTGGTGTGTTGGTCTTGTGGTTGGTTACTGCTAATGGAGAAGAACCCATATATGTCCCACTGCTGGGCACGAATATTCTTTCCTCTATCAAGAGAGGGTGTAGGCCTTAATTCATACACGCTGGCCTAATGCGGGTTGGTGAACCAGACATGATATGACATTAAGATTTCTTCTAAGACATGTGGGTTTCCTCAAGATGTTTTCCTTCACCGTTAGCAGATGGTGAATCATTTAATTACTACATATAAACTGCACAAAGTGAAATTCACATTGGTACTGCCACCCGGGATAGAATTCGCACCTCTTGCGTGCAAATCTGTTGCTTTCCCACTCGGCCACCACCGCATCGAGATGAAGGATTTGATTCCCATCCAAAGCAACACCTTAAGGTTGACTGGTAGAAAATGCCTAAGACATTATGTCCACCTTTGTACATTAAGTGCAGAATTTTAAAATAAATAAAAAATAAATAAAAACATATTTCTGTGATAAGCAAGTTGTTTTTATGTGTGTTTTGGTGTAATTATGTATGTCATATACGAGTATAAGTAAGTTTGCCAGTTGTCTAGTTGCCATAGTAAGCCTGTACTATGGCAACTAGACAACTGGCAAACTTACTGTCAAGTTTGGGCTTAGATGGACGCGTGTGAGATTTCTGAAAATATTATTATTATATAGGATACAGCACGATATCGTCTTTCAGCAGTAGGTGGCGTTATTTACTATCAAGCTTACTGAGTAAATAATGTTTAATAGACTGAAAGGAACATGATTCAAATTCATCAATAAAGTAAAATAGTAAATATTCTTCTTCTTCTTATCGTATGGTTAGTGGCCAACCTGGTGACAGAGTTATTTAGATAGCCCATGTTTACGACTCTGACGTGATCTAAGGACTGATAACAGTGGGGACCGACTTTTAACGTGCCCTCCGAAGCAGGGAGACGCTCAGATGAAATACCACTATGCGGTCACCCATCTATAGGGTTACCGCGCCCTTGGTAGCTTAACCCGCTGTTCCCCGGGCTTGTTTATTAATAAATGTAGAGATAGCGAAAGAACGAACAGCGAGTGCACCTAGCTATAAGCGTCTCATAGTAAATATTTAATTCAATCCATAATGAGTTAGGATTACTCAAGCTCAACGAATTCTAAATGTGTACTGAATTTCTATTATAAGTTACACAGTACAGTATACGTACGCAACAAAGCCGATTTGGCATTTACGAAATCTTGTAAATTTAAAATACGAGATACTCTTGTCATTCATATACTTAAGTCTTTATACAAGACTGAGTGACTTGTTCTTCGACAATACGTTATATAAAATAGGTACCTACAGAAATATCTTATTACAAGATCATTACGTGATCTTCAAAGAGTTCGTCTGCCTCTAAGGTAGTTCTTAGATTTCAAAGAACAACTTTATGCTAAAGTATTAATGGCTTTTGAAGCACGCTTTACTCACCTTTACCACATTTCAAATTGAGAATACATTCAAGATAATGATTCTATTTTTATTTTTTGTTCTTTTTATAATGATATTCTTTTAGTACAACAAAGGTTAATTGCATATAATATGACATAACGGCCCTCTTTCTCGGTGGGGTAGGCAGAGATATCTCTGCATGCTGCCAGACTTAATATGATACGTTTTGCAAACTATGTTATATTCTATGAAATTAATATATAGCCATATTGCTAATAAATACCGAGTGTTATTCCTGACTCCGTGTCTTACAAGATTCACTAAGACTGCTCTAGGAGCCAAACCCTATGACCCGGGGAACTTTCTAAACATACAATTCAATGACATTTTTTTTCAGGCTTCGTGGAGCCATAATCTCCGCAAGGGGGCTGAGAGCAGTGCGGTCATGCACTTGGAGAGGCTTATGCCCAGCTGTGGACTGCGATAGTATATTAATGATGATTTTTTTTCTTTATTTAAAAAGACATCTCCCGCACTAGAGAACAACCTCTGTATTGCGGGAGACTTTACAAACATATAATTAACGGACCTTAATTATACCCTGACTCAGAACAACTCTTTGAGGGTCACAAAAAGTTTTGTCCATGTGCGGGAATCGAACCTACAACCTCACGCATAGCAGGCGCATACTGCAACCACTGGACCACCAAGACAGTCACGGCAGTCATATATATTATATCCTTTAATTGTATATTCAAGAAGTACTTCGCGACTAGGGAAGTGTTGGAGCCGTCTTATAAAATGAATAATAATATGAAAAAACAACAAATCTTGAGAAGCGTGTTTATAAACACGCTCGTGCAATCTACGTTCAATATAACAGCAAGTACACCTCGAGTTATATCCATCCAATTTAGAGAGATTATGTAAAACACGTGGAATTGTTTGCGTATGTTTTTTATAATAAGGGCACACGTAATGATGTTATACATGTGGGATGACTGGGAAGCCACCGGGAAGTGTGTGCCTATATTAAAATTCCAGAATTTGAAGCGTTAAATAGCTGGCAGTCTTTGTGTGCAGAATGTATTATGATCGTACGATGTACTTAAAAGATTCGAGTTAAAATTATAAACGGGCTTTTTCTAATATTTTTAAAGATACTTTTTTTATTGTTTTATACTTTTGACGATCTGGTGAAGGTTGCAAGTAGAGGGCAGCTCAGAAAAGAATGCGAATGGACATCTTTGAATGAGACCTATTTCCAGTAATGAAGATCTCAGTTGGGATTGCTCCCTTGTTTATGGTGCTTTACCTCTTTTACAGCTTTTTGACAGCAAAATGAGTTAATTTGTTGTCTTCAAATAACGGTTGGGGCCCGTCTACAATTCTTCTTCTTATCGTTTGGTTAGTGGCCAGTCTGGTGACAGAGTTTTTTAGGTCGCCCATATTTAGGCCTCTGTCGTGATCTGACGACTGTTAACTGTCGGGACCGACTTTTAACGTGCCCTCGTCGTCTACAATTATAATTTAGTCGTAGCTTACAAGCGTACTTTGGTTCAAATAAGTAGAGCTAGTAAGTTTATTCGTTGTTATTTACGAAACCAGTGATATATCGTCTGTTCAGTGACACTTTCCAAGTTGTCGACTTGACCCTTATAGTTTATAGGGAAAGTGGAGAAGTCTTCGCGGGTGTAATATTTGAGTGACATCTACCTCTTATTTGTAGTAATACGAGACTTTCATAATACCCTTAACTTACTCAACGGAGAATAGCCAGCGCGGGAGATTTGCGCACAAGTGTGTGCGAAAACACAAGTGCACTCTTTATTTCCTCACTCTCATAGTCCGATGGGACAGCAATCGATCTCGATCGATTGCTGTGTCCGATCGTCGCCGATCGGAGAGAGATAAGGCGTGGAAAAAACTCCGAGCCCGGAGTTTTTTACACCCCTCCGCGGCCCCGTAACTCGGCAAGCACGTGAAACCGTTGATTCTACGCCTTATCTTATCTTTTTTATCTCTCTCCGATCGTCGCCGATCGGAGAGAGATAAAAAAGATAAGATGAAATTGAGTTTTTCTCTTAAGAAGCCTCTTAAGAGAAAAACCCAATTTCATCTTTTGGCCCGACCCGAGAATCGAATCCGCTACTGAACCACTTAGCCACGGAAACAGGTAGTAGTTGTGTAATACAATCTATTAGCTATACAATTAAATCAAAATCATTTATTCATAATATACTTCAGATTTATGAAAATTGCCATTGCTAACTGCCGGATAATAAAGAAGAACGGGCGTCGCTAAATATTCTAATCTAAAATTTATCTGTAACTAGCGGCCCGTCCCGACTTTACCCGGTTTTTTTTTCCGTATGTCAAAACATTGAAAAATAAGAAGTGAATGAAATCGGTTAAGTCTTTCTCAAATTATGGCTTGACCAAGGGAAATATGGGGCTCCATTTTTTTTTTTCCAATTTTTTTTTCTAAAAAAGACAACTCCCGCACTAGAGAACAAGCTCTGTGTCGCGGGGGACTTTACAAACATACAATTAACGGACACAAACACACCCAGACTCAGAACAATTCTTTGTGGGTGGCACAAAATTTTGTCCTGTGTGGGAATCGAACCCACAACCTCGTGCACAGCAGGCGCATACTGCGGCCACTGAACCACCGAGGCAGTTCTACAGCAGATATACATAAATAGATATTATAAATGTATGTATATTTAGAAATATAAGTGAAATTCTATCATAAATTTACTATCAGTACTCTGTATCGGTTAAAAGTTCTGTTAGATCGATAATATCTTCGTTATACTACGCCTTTCACGCGTTTTATCGAATTTAATTACAGCCTGTATACCGATAACAGTTTATGGTCAAAGATAATTATATCCCAGATCAACCAGTTCGTTAAATTTTAAATGTAGGTAGGTACAATACTTATGAGCTATGGCAAAATTATAATAGGTAGGTTCCGGCGAGCTTAAATTAACCAATACTCCTTGGCCCGTCAAGATTAAACCGATCAATACTCCGATATATTTATACGGAGTGATTTAATAGTTTGTTCTTATCGACTACGACACTGATACGAAATTCCGTCGAGTATTCTACCCCGTGACTCCTGAGTCGAAGAATTTAAAAAAAAACTTTTGAAATGCTTATCTGCATTATATAAGAAACTACTACTGACACTCGGTAGCCATCAGCCCGATCGACCATGCGTTGTCGATCAGACAGATGTGTATTTTATATATTACTAGCTGACCCAGCAAACTTTGTTTTGCTACTAAAATAGTAATATCGCTATTAAAAAATAGGGGTTGATCGTATAGGGGTAAAAATTAAGGGATGTATGTATTTTTTAATGCCTCATTATAACAAAGCAAAAACAAAAATACCAAAAAATAAAAACAAATGGATGAAAAATAAATGTAGTCCGATTCGCAGACCTAACCGATATGCACACAAAATTTCATGAAAATCAGTTCTATTAGTATGTAAGCTAACTTAAAATTACATAAATAAATTTAAAGTCTTATCGTGATCTCAAGTTTTTTTGTGTATTGTATACATTTCTGTGGGTTTAATGTCTAGTAAGGTAATAATATAAGGCAAGCCATATCTAGGGCACAATTCTGTTCTGCTGCTAAGACTTTCCTAAAAAAAAACCTAATAACAGTCTATGTGACTGGGAATTAAACCTAGGACTTCACTATCGGTCATAAACAAGGCAGTCAACGAGGTATGTATGTATGGGATGCAATAATTATTGAAATAATAAAAATAGTCCTACTACTGGGCACTCTCCTCTCCTCTATCAAGAGAGCTGAGGTGGTTTAATTCCACACACGACGGCAAAACGTGGGTAGGTAATAATTCATTACAGTTTCCTAGTTATAATGTTTATTAGTATAATGCAATTTAATACACTTAAAGCGACAGAAGTACCTATAAAAATAGTCACACTACTGGGCACTCTCCTCTCCTCTATCAAGAGAGCTGAGGGAGTTTAATTCCACACACGACGGCAAAACGTGGGTAGGTAATAATTCATTACAGTTACCTAGTTATAATGTTTATTAGTATAATGCAATTTAATACACTTAAAGCGACAGAAGTACCTATAAAAATAGTCACACTACTGGGCACTCTCCTCTCCTCTATCAAGAGAGCTGAGGGAGTTTAATTCCACACACGACGGCAAAACGCGGGTAGGTAATAATTCATTACAGTTACCTAGTTATAATGTTTATTAGTAGTAAATTTATTAGTATAATGCAATTTAATACACTTAAGGCAACAGAAGTACCTATCTTGTAAATTATGCGGACTACTAAATGGCCCAAGTTTTTAACTACACGCAATTGTATGAAAAACTATTTGGAAACTATCAAAGTTTGCCGAGAATTACCGCTTGCAAATTGCCAGTAATTTGAGTGAACTTTGAAATTTCGTGTGAAGGAAACTCCTGCCTGGTTTACTTCATATTATGAGTCGAATGACAGTAAAATGTGAAGGAGAAGTTTTATTCTTAATGTATTTAGAATTCACAAACAGGTCTCCAGCGTTTATTTAGGGATGCGTTTTGAAAGACACGTTTTCCTTTCGTAGAGATACTAACATCTTAAAGCCCTGGTGTAAAAAATGGTTCGGGAACACGCGAGTGGTACCTCTGGTATTGCAAGCGTCCATAGGCTACGGTAACTGCTTAACATCAGGCGGCAAAAAAAATGTCTGTCAGGAGATAAATTTTCGGCCTAAAACAATGTTTTTTACCTTTTGAAGTACCATACGAGCATACGCCCCGCCTGATAGTAAGCCATTACTAGAGCTAATGAATGATTGCAATACCAGAGGTAGCATGTTTTCGCACAAAGTTGTGTACTATATACATATCGGAGATTAGACGTTGAGACCAAAATTCGGCTAGGAGCACATTACTTTTCCACTTTGGTTATCCTACCTATGCCAAGATATTCTGAGCTGATCCTACTAATATTATAAATGCGAAAGTTTGTAAGAATGGATCGATGGATGTTTGTTACTCTTTCACGTAAAAACTACTGAACGGATCTGGATGAAATTTGGCACAGAGATAGATTATGGTCTGGAATAACACATAGGTTACTTATTACAGCGATAGCAGACATCCACGCGGGAGGAGCCGCGGGCAACAACTAGTGTTTAATAATAATACGCTAAAAAAATGGCGACTTGCAAGCCGGCGTTTCTAATTTAATATAATGATAAAAGTTTTATTAACTTTTCCGCAAATCCCTAACATGTTATGCCCCGCATTTTACTTAAACACCTTGCCACCATATTTCCCAAATGAAACATTATTTACCAAATCCTAACGATCTACTCACTTATTATCATTTGCTTGGGAAATTCTAGTTTTTTTCTTAGGAGCGAGTTTAATAAATAAAGAAAAATATTTATAAAAAAAGTTTGACAACTCGGCGGCCAAATTGTACTACGGTCGTTCAGTAGGTACCTATTAGGATTTTTCAATGAATTCGCTCGGTATAATGGACTATAGACTCTCCAGTGTCATATCATCAAGAAAGGCAGGGCAATATAGTAAGCAAGCCTGACAGGGGAAGGACTTCCATCTTACAGAAGACCATAACCAAATAATTTGTTACCTGTGTGTGAGAACAGGTCAAGATTCAGGACCCAACAATTGTAAGACCCAGGTGTTCGTAACGGGGTATACCTGGTATAGGAAAATGTTTCTTTAAAAATACATTCCTATTCGTGCACTGGAGACTTGTACTCAACCACAGTGGTATAGTTATTTGGCTGACGTATTATGTTAGTTGGCAGGCCTTCTCTAGTCATCCTTGCGTGGGCTTATAGGATGCTTTACCTTTCTTTGTGTTTAATATTTCAGGTTTAAATAAAACATTCCAGTATTTCAGGTACAATAAAAGAAACATAAAGTAGAGCCTTTACAGGCAAAAAAATGTAAATTCACATTGAAAGTAACATTATCCATTACCGACAGTTACATGGCGTGAAAAGCTGGGTTTTGTAGGCTTGCACGGTGACAAAATAAAAAAGACTAATGGGATACGATATTGAGTTTCTGTCTGTTGAATATCAAAGAATATTATACACGCACGATCAACTTTGGGGTTGCCATTTCGATTAGGAGGAAATAATGTATGAAAACATTAGGTATTTGGAGTCACCGTATTTTTTATTTGTACCTTTTTTCATAGTGCAATATTTTTTAAATTCCCGTTTTATTGATGATGTAAGTTATGTAAATAATAAATCAGACAGTGTTATCGCTAAACAACAAAAACAGCGTCCTGGCAAGTGTGGTGTTCTATGGTAGGTAGGTATACTAGTGGCCGTCCATGGCTTCGCCCGCGCGTACAATCTCACGAAATAAGTGTTTATTCTGTGTGCCATTCCAGACTATAATCTATCTCTGTGCCAAATTTTATCCAGACCTGTTTAGCCGTTATGGTGTGATTGAGTAACAAACATGTATCCATCGATACGTCTATCCATCCATATTTTTGCATTAACCTAGCTGCAGTACTTATAGTGATAGTGGAACAAAATAATAGCTAAAATATTTATTTTATTTTAGCAAACAACGGGATAAAATTAGAAATATTATTATTTTACTGGGAATTTGAATATGCGGTTGAATTTTACAACCGCATTTAGCATATAACAATACTTACATTCAAATGGAGACACATAAAGTACCTACTCGTAGACTATCTCTGTACCGTAATATAAATGTCTCATTATAGCACATATTTTACATTGAACAACGAAACATAATAGCACGTTAGAAAAAAGAATTACGAGTGGTTCTAGCTGCCAGTGCTCCATGTGGGTAGAGCTACTCTAAGATATGGCCGCTTGAGCATGTGTGTCACGTGCCGGATTATAAAAGCTTTTTCCAATTCTCCATTGTAGGAGCTCTCGGGATCTCACGGCGACCACGTAGGCGCTATATCTTACGCTCTCTGTACGCTTTTATTTTAACGAAATTTAGCCCACTCCCTTGTCACTGACGATTACTTTCCATTGTCTCGCCAAGAGGGGTGCAATATCGTATCAAATTGGGAAATATTGAAAGAAAACGTGGTAACCTATCCACTTGTATTGTACGGTGTCGGATCGGATAACAATAAGTTTTGTACTTATGTGACAAATACCAACATATATTACGTCACAAATATAAGTAAGCTATTGCGGTTCAGTGACTGTGAATGAACTATTTTATTGATGTTGGTACCGCACTGTCTGAGTGCAAAGCTATTTCAGAATTATTCTGTTTTTGAACTCGTACCTAATCTACATATTGCCTCATATCCCGAATACAAACCCGACAGCAAATAAAGTCATAAAATTACTCACCAAAAATAATATTATTGGGCGCGAACGTGTTTTTTTGTTCTGTCGCATTCCCACAATAGAGGGTGCGGTGTTTGTTGTCCTCATTCATACAAATCCGGAAAAAATAAAACAGATATTAAGGGCACCCTCACCGTCCGGGCTTCCCGCCTCGCACATTAGTGTTCCCGAGAATGTCCCCATTCTTATTCAAATATTTCCGGCAATTTGTTTGTCCTATCGTTTTGAACGGTACATAATAGGTTAAGTCAAAAATGGATATTAATTTTAAAATTTACATTACAGGTGTTGCAAATGAATAATTGTTTTGTAACATAATAAAGCAACACGGCTTATTTCACGAAGAAGGTAAGCAGAGATATAAGACACGACTATGAAACAGTCGTGTCACAGCTACAATAGCTACATATGTAATACAGGGTGCTCTTTTTGTCATATATCTGGCGCAATTCCAGACTATGCGCTAATATAAACGAAGAAGGGCACCATATAAGAGATCAAGTCTAACTGATGTAGGGTTTTCAGCCTAATAACTACTCAAAGTGTACAGTTCTCCGGTGCATATTTAAAGAAAGCGGTTTTTAAAATAACGTTGTTCTTATCGCAGGATTATCCGTAACAACTCTGATGTTACACACATGGAAAGTGATCAGACGTAGGAAAGAGCCCACGGCTTTGCGTGCTTTCCGTAGCACCGGAAGTGTAAACACCAAATAAATTTCCACCTATTGTGAATTTCTTGACAAAAAAACATGGCCTCTCTAGTAAATCTAACCTATGGGTTTTTATGATTAGCAATCATACTCAAAGACCACTAGAACAACAAGAATTACCTACCTACCTACAGTATTTTAAAGGTTAAATTGTCATTTTTACGTTATTGTTATGTTTACGTGGCTAAACGATAAAAACTGAATTGTGCTGACGCGATTAAATTTTCAGTCAAAGCTTTGCATGTCATAAATTTTTAACAACAAAATTCAATTTAAGCGATGTTCGAATAGGTGAGCGGTTTGAGCTAACCACCAACCACCGCCTCTAAAAGCTTTAGCCACATAACTAACAAACAAAATTCTTGCCAAAAAACTTGTTTGTTTAAGTTTATTAATGCAGTCAAACTGGATTAAACACGGCAAACTGATTCCATTGTTCTAATACACTTTCAGAATTAAAACCTCTACAATACTGAGCTAGAAACTTGAGTTTTCCTGTTTTGGCACAATTCGAAAATAAAACTATTGAGGCAAAGATTATCGAAACTAAGTTTTGTTTATAAATAGCTAGTACTTATTTAATAAAGATGTAGAGCACCGAACAAGCAAGCAAACTCAACTAGGGATAAACCTAGAAATCTGCAGTCAAATAACTACATACAGTGTAGTTATTTGACTGCAGATCCTGTGCATGAGTACACAATGTCATCTCCAATGTCCATTTTAGCATTATACTTAATTAAATAGACCGAACGTTCATGGTAAGACTAAAGTATCTACATTTAAATATTCTGTAATTAAAATATAATTTTTAAAGATGAACTTCTCCTATCATTGATAAAAGCCATCTGACGTTTTGATCAAAACTTAGACAAAGAAAGTTAAACAAAAGATAAGTAAAGCTCTCTGATCTATACTTAAATTTGCAACAAAAATGCGTTTTAATTTAGTTCTTATGACTATTTTTATCATTGAAAATATACTACACAGTTTGGCAAGTACGTCTTTTTATAGTTGTAACGAATTTAATAAACATTGATTGAGACACTCAAATTCAGAATGTATTTATTCATTAAGGTTACAAAGTAATACTTATAAAGGTTATGGGTAACAAAAAAATTAATTCGATAAAGATAGAAGTCTTAAAAAGAACTAGCATAGATTTAGAACACACATTTTTATCTCCAGATCAAAACAATCTTTGCAAGTTACAATAATCATACGGCGCATGTATAATATGCAAAAAAGTAAGCTTTTTGAAACAGGCAAACTAGAAAACGTACCTGCATTTGTACAGAAGATACTGGGGGTTCTAAGGCATAAGTAAACGTAAGGGGCACAAAATATACCAAAGGGAAGTGTTCTAGCCCACAAGCCCTGACAAGATAAAATAAATTACAACTATTATATCGGCATGCAAAAGGCTACATCTATCTATAATTCACTGCCTGCATTGGGCAACGTAGCGTATGAGTGTAGCGTATACCTACGCCATTTTAAGAATTTATTAAAGTGTTGACAAACAACGAAAACTCTTTAAAACGCCGCTGTCAAAAACAAAACGTGAAACAGCCGTCTGTGAAACTGTTTCATCGTTAAGGCCTTCTACACTCAACAGCAGAATAAAAAAATATCATGTTTGCTTTCACGTAATGGCGATAAAGTTCTTCTACACGTTGGGTTTTTCTTTTTTTACTATATGATATGTAACTGATATTATGAATTGTTTATTTATTTAAACTTAATTTATACACTATATATACCATCTATATACATTTATAAAATGTAAAGTACTGTTTGATTGGCTGATTGACTGATATATCAAACCACAGCCCAAACTGCTGGTCCTAGAGATATGAAATTTGGAGGATGTGTTATGTTCTCTGCGAAGCGTAGATATCCACTAAAAAGCGACCAAGACGACGATTGCCCGCACGTCAACCCGTGACGACAGTCGATGTAATTCAACCGAAACGTCGGGTAACAAAAGGCAAAAGGTATGGAAACCTTTAAAATATTATACGATTTAGACCCGCTGTCTGTTATCGTAATAATATGTGTACAAATCATGAAAGTTATATATAGTAAAAAGATTTGAATATTAAAGTTTTTGCTCCAACTGATAAGTTATATGGTACCAACTTATTTTTAAGTGATTATATGGAATTAGTTAAGTGTTTCTTAAAAAATATTTTAATAACATTGTTTGCTCAAATACCTTGTTAACTTTAATGCATGTCGTGGCAACTTGTAATTGAAACAGCACTATTGCTTGAGCCACTTAAAACATTGTAATGATGCTATAGAAGTGTATGTTTTGTAAGTTGTCCTATAAATAAATAAAGTTTAAATGATTTTACATAGTATTACACAGTTATTTGTATGAATGCACCTTCACCCGCATTACTAAATTAGCGGAACCGACTGATAACGCTGACAGCAACCAAGCAAGCTTTAGTGGACATTAGCAACGGCTAGATATCTCAAACGGCAGCTGTTTGTTATCGCATTTTGAAAATATGCGACACTATAGAAAACAATTAGGTAGTTAATTTTAATAGTGATAAAGCCTAAGTGCTTGTATACGTACTTTTATTTGATAAATACAGAATGTTGTATTAAATTTATGAGCACGCAGAATTTCAAAGCCAAGGTAAACTTTTATTAGCGCGTAGTTTTAGGGTGAGCAATTGGTATTGCAAGCGTGCTTACAACAAGGTAATTTCTTACTATTAGGTGTGACGTTTGCTTACATGTACTTTTTTGGAGTTTAAGTCTAGCATACCTAGTCTGCACAAAATTTAAAAAATCGGTTTAGTAATTTTATCACTGATTAGCAGCACGTCCCAGTATCGTACGGGTGGACAATGTGGACATTTATTTAATTTTCGTAGGGATCCCTTATTTTCTTTAAAATAAACTATAGCGTATACTATGTTATTCACTGATATTGTATCTTTTAATGGTGAAACAATTTTTAAAATAGTTCAAGTCGTTTTTGAGTTAAATCGTAACAAACATACAAACAAAAAATCTTTATAATATTTGTTTAGATGAAGCAACATTAATATAGAGTTATTTTCCGTTTCAATACGCGACAACATAGTCTCAAATTAACTGCATGTGTGCTAACTGTGAATTCGATTCCGACCCGGGAAAAAACTTAGTGTGATCTTAAAATGTTTGTGTTTTTGTGTCCGTAAATTGTATAATTGTTAAGTCCCATACATGCTCTCTAGTGCGAGCGTAGTAACAAAAAAAAAAAACTAGGGAGCAAATGAGCATACGACCCACTAGATGCAATACCTGGATTACTTGCGTGTATCGGCCCAATAACTTGTAGCACTAAGCTTTTGTGCTGGGATATCTTCGGGATTGTACACACACAACTAGATCATTGTGTGTTTGGCTATGGCCTTCTATAAGGTGGAGGTCCTTCCCAGTTAGAATTGTCTACATGATAATATGTCACCTATGGTACTCTATGGAAATTACACGGAGCATTTTTATAGAATGTACTGTTGCCCGCGGCTCCACCCGCGTGGATGTCGGTTATCGCTGTAAAAAGTAGCTTATGTGTTATTCCAGACCATAATCTATCTCCGTGCCAAATTTCATCCAGATGCGTTCAGTAGTTTATACGTGAAAGAGTAAAATCCATCCATCCATCCATACTCACAAACTTTCACATTTATAATATTAGTAAGGATATCTTGTCTTGATCAATACTATTCCTTTATTCTTTTAGGCTTGATAATTTTTTTTTATAATTAAATGGACAACATTTTGTTCAAGTCAGAATATATTTGCAAGATATGTGAAGGCGTTAGGACAGCTTTATAACATTGAGCCTCTCGTCACGATTTATTCAATCCTTGGGATGTCCTGACGACTGACAGCTGTCACTCGTGTCACCTTTCTATTTATTATCTGTTGCAACATGCTTATTCAATTGATAATAACGCTGTAATAAATAAAATCTATTCATTATTTAAAGATTGTAGGTAATAAAAATATCGGTAAAGTTTTTTTTCCGGTTCAGACCTATTAAACCGAAATATAATGTAAAATAAATTTAAGTTATATTAAATCCCTACATTATTTATACCTTTATACAAACATGATACCATCAATGTCTCAGACATTATCCATTACTCTCACCTCAAAAGAAGTCCACTGCTGGACATAGGTCTCATCAAGGATTTCTATAGCATTTGGTTTTGAGCTGACCTTATCCATATGCTTTTTATTTATTGGGCCAAAACCAACAATTGAGTAGGTACAGTATGCAATGCAGATGAAGTACCAGGGTCGCTCAATGAGGATTATTTAGTCTTTTCTTTCAAATCTAAGAGCGACCCCGGCCTTGGAACCTTGTCTACTTTGCATACTGTACTAATGAAAATGTTCACCTGCTCAAAATAAAATGATACACGCGGTATTTAAAATAAACTTATATTTCAAATGTATTCACGTATAATCAAATCTATACATCACAACTCGCTTAAAATTTTGCCCGTAACATATTTAACTACAATTTTAATAACTTAGTCAATTAATTTCCACATAGTTTATGCCGGTTGTAAAATTTAAATCACAAAATGAAGTTGATTAGGTACTAGACTAGTTTTGTAGAATTAAACAAGATATTATTATTATTAGATATTTTGGTAAGTCTTCAACCTGGTGACAGAGTTATTTAGATCGCACATATTTAGGCCTCTGTCGTGGTCTAACGACTTTTAACGTGCCCTCCGAAGCACGGAGACGCTCAAATGAAATACCACTATGCGGTCACCCATCTATAGGGTTACCACGCCCTTGGTTGCTTAACCCGCTGATCGCTTATCGAACAGCGAGTGCACCTAGCTATGAGCGCCTATATTCCCCACTGAGGAATACACGAACATCTATCACTATTGTATTTAGATTATCTGTTAATTTTGGTAAGTATAATGATGTTAATAAAGGTAAGACATAGTGTTAAATGTAAGTATGTCAACATTTTGTACACATGTATTATTACTTTAATAAACTATAGCGATTTATATATATATAAATTGCGTAAAATTTTGAAGGTTGTTATACCTTTTGTTATTCAACGTTCCGGACGAATTGCACCGACCGTGGTCATGGGTTAACTGTAAAACCTTCATGATTTCGACCCCTCTACTACAGTAATAATATGTGTACAAATAAAAAAACATATAAAAGTTTTACAAGAAATCAGGACAGGAAAAAAAGAAGATAGACTTGCACGCAAGAGGTGCGAGTTCGATCTCGGGTGGCAACGCAAATGTGAATTTCACTTTGTGGAGTTTATATGTATCTACTAATCAAATGATTCACTATCTGCTAACGGTGAAGTAAAACATCGTGAGGAAACTCACATGTCTTAATATAAATTCTAGAAGACATGTCTGATTCACCAACCCGTATTAGGCTAGCGTATGTGAATTAAGGCCTAAATCCTCTCTCTCTTTTGAAAGAGGATAGGAGATCCGTGCCCAGCAGTAGGACAATAAAATATATAGGTTGCTATTATATAATTTATATTATAATATTATATTTATAAAATAACACTCAAAACATCAGAAATACTCGCCAAAGCGTTAAAATTAAATCAATTTTAACACTACAATAGTGCAATTTACAACTAAAGCCTACTTCACGCAAGCGGCTATTACTCATCGATCGACTGAGTCGCGTATCGCTTAGTAAACACTTCATGTCACGTCGTACCCTCAATTTGTAGCTATTGGCGCTCTCTGCTGGTATAAAAGGAATTCATGCAATATGCACTCCGCTTTATGTGGACTAACATTGTACACGTTTAACTTATTTCTTGATTCTTATAACATTTTTGTTAAACATGTTACTATATAATAGAGAACTTAATTAAATTTGGTTGAGCAACAAGGTAAACCGACGACCTGGTAAAGGTGACAACTGATGGACAAGGTCGGCTCAGGATCGAGAATTGTGGAATTCCTTGGGGGAGGCCCATATCCAGCAGTGGACGTCTTTTGGCTGAGATGATGATGAAGCAACAAATTGTCCGTGTGGTGACGGATTAAGAATACAAATGTCATTTCATCCCGAGGGTGTCGTAAGAGTCAACTAACGGAGTAAGTCAGGCTGACAATATCCACTGCAAGAGAGGGAAAACTCGAAACAAAACCCTATTCAACCCGCCTGGCCAGCGTGGTATAGTAGGCTAATATCCCTCCATATGAAGGAGACTATGTGGTATTTCACCTGAGCGTCTATGTGCTTCGGAGGCCACGTTAAAAGTCGCTTCCGACTGTTAACAATCAGATCACGACAGAGGCCTAAATATTATTATAGGCGATTTAAATACCTCTGTCACCAGGTTGGCCCCTAAACAACCGATAAGTAGAACAATAGAGAATTTCTGTTGAGAAATAAATTGTGATCTCCTTGTATTTTTAAGTCCCTAGAAGATATTGCCGTTGCATTTGGCCCTGGTCTGAACGAATGGAGGTAAAAATACCTAAAATACATTTTGAACTAAAATTTTGTCCGTGATAGGTGGTGATTTATTACCCGACTACGGCGAAGCAAAAAGGAGGGTTATGATTTTGACCTGTATGTATGTTTGTATGTATGTATGTATGTATGTATGTATGTATGTTCATCTGTTCCCGCATAACTTCTAAACTATTTATCATAACTTGACAAATGAGGTATCGTTAGAAACGTCTTGATTGTCTGCTGGTTATAGGCTATGTGACGTCACAATAAAATCAGTATGGCGTCCTCTGTGGGACCTGAAACCTAAAAATAAAAACTAAATTTCTTGAAAAAATGCCGTGATGGGTATCAAATGATAGGATTTAATTTGCAGGTTTCGAATATGTAAATATTACTAGCTTTCGCCCGCCGGTGTGCCTGCATTGTTTGTTTATTAGTTGGTTTAGGTCAAATCTTGCTTGCGAGATTTAAACCACTTTTCAATGTTTGATTGAGCTGAAATTTGGTATACCGACGGCACTTTGGTGACAATGTAATGATGTAATGCCATGGAGCTGGTCTGATGATGCAGTCAGAAGGTAGGCCAATGATCTCGTCAAATAAACAAGATAGCCGCGTCGTGTTTGGATTCGTTACATTTAGCTTTACGAGTACCTTATACCTAGGTGGGTGTTCAGGACGTGGTGATTAAGTTGGGAAGTGGCTATAGGAACTCTTCAACGAAGCAAGATAGCCGCGTCGTGTTTGGGTTCGTTACCTATATCTTTACGAGTACTTTAATCCTAGGTGGGTGTTCAGGACGAGGTGATGAAGTTGGAAAGTGGCTAGAGGAACTCTTCAACGAAACAAGATAGCCACGTCGTGTTTGGGTTCGTAACATATATCTTTACGAGTACTTTATACCTAGGTGGGTGTTCAAGACGTGGTGATGAAGTTGGGAAGTGGCTATAGGAACTCTTCAACGAAGCAAGATGGCCGCGTCGTGTTTGGGTTCGTTACCTATATCTTTACGAGTACTTTAATCCTAGTTGGGTGTTCAGGATGAGGTGATAAAGTTGGAAAGTGGCTAGAGGAACTCTTCAACGAAACAAGATAGCCACGTCGTGTTTGGGTTCGTAACATATATCTTTACGAGTACTTTATACCTAGGTGGGTGTTCAAGACGTGGTGATGAAGTTGGGAAGTGGCTATAGGAACTCTTCAACGAAACAAGATATCCGCGTCGCATTTAAGTTAGGTGCAATAGATTTATCTTGACAAGTACTATATTCCTAGGTGGATGCTCAGGATATAATGATGAAGACGGAAGATGGCCATAGGAACTCTTCAACGAAACTAGATAGCCACGTCGTGTTTGGGTTCGTTACATATATCTTTACGAGTACTTTATACCTAGGTGGGTGTTCAGAACGTGATGATGAAGTTGGAAGGTGCCCATGACAACTCATCAACGAATCAAGGTAGCCGCGTTGCGTTTTGGTGCGATGAATTTATCTTGACTAGTACTATACTCCTAGTTAGGTATTAAGGTTGTGATAATGAAAGTCGGAAGGTTGCCATAGGTACTTTTTAATTAAACAAGATACTCGTAGAAGTCGTATTTGGGCTCATTAGATTTATCTTGACGGGATTACCCATCAAACCAAAACGGGTAATATGCTTCTAAGTTGTGACCTAGAAGCATATTAATACTTCTAAGTGGTGTTTAGGGTGTGATAATGAAGTCGAAAACTGGCCATAGGAACTCTAACGAAACAAGATAGCCACGTCATGTTTGTTGGATTTATCTTGACGAGAACTATATTTCTAGGTGGTGCTTAGGATGTGTTGAAGTTGGAAGATAGAAATATAAAAAATCTGTAAATTACAAAAATAAATAATAAAAATGATTAGGCATAAAACTCATGTGCCAATAGTTTAGACTATAAAAGTCTGATGACCTACAAAAAAGAATAAATACTCAAACTCAAACTCAAACTCAAAATTCATTTATTCATTTAGGTTACAAGGTAACACTTATGAAGGTCATAAATTATGAATAAACCAGAAAGATGATGTCAGCAAAATTTTCCTACGGCTAGTTCGCTGACGTGGAGCCTTGAGAAGAACTAGCAAGAAACTCAGGCCACTCTTTTTAATCGCCAGATAGTTACAATCTTTTGTAAAATACAAGTATGATAGCATGCAAGCTGATGCAGACAAAACACGATACTAACTATATTGATAAAAGAAGGTAATCGTACTTAGTACTGGTCGTGCGAGATAAAAAAAAAAAGTATGATGTTAAAGTCTGCTTCAATTTACATATTGCTATTAAAGAATAAGGCAATATGTGAACAGTGACAATTTATATTGTAAAATTTAACGTATTGCTACTAAAGAAATAAACAAAGAAAAAAAAAGAAAAAGTACAGAATTATCACTAGAATTCACAATGTGCCTCACGTCACAAATAAGAACTTATGTACTAAGCTGATTTATTGTAAATTAAACAAACAACTATATAATGCAACTATATAGTTATATAGTTTTTAAATATGTTTTCATTTGCCATATTATATTATGTTATTATTATGTAATATGTAATGCAAATTTAGTTTAATATTTAATGCCCGTCATATTTATGTTATGTAATATGTAATGCAAATTGAATATATCCTAAAGCTGCATTGTATAATATTGTCTTAAAAATAAAACCCCAAAATAATTCAAATAAAATAAAGCTTAAAAACTAAAACCCGACTACTTAAAAATCGTCCTCTGAAAAGTATGAAATAAATAAATTTTATATAGGTACAGAGGGTAGCCGTGGTCGTATGCCACCTTTTACATAACAATATAGGAACTATAGGAACTCTTCATCGAAACAAGATATCCGCAAGTCCGCCTGTGTGCGATTGTGCATAAAGTGTTTAAAAAATAAATCTATCCTTAAGGCAAGGTGGCATACGACCACGGCTACCCTCTGTACCTATATAAAATTTATTTATTTCATACTTTTCAGAGGACGATTTTTAAGTAGTCGGGTTTTAGTTTTTAAGCTTTATTTTATTTTTAGATTAAATTCTCCTTTTCTTAATATATCATATGTTCCATTTTTAAATTGAGGCGTGCTTAAGATCCTATCACGCCAGCGCATAGCGTGTGAAAGATATTCTCTGCGGACTGGCGCTTGCCATAGATTTCCATAAATTATACTTTTGGTCCGGTTATATCCAGTGGCAGCCTGCCAATCTCTTGAGATCGTTTGTCTATTTAATTCACGCCTGTCGAATGTGTTCTAAAATTTGAATATAATAGCCGTAATGGTTCTAAATTATATAATGTATCTGTCTATAGATAGGGGTAGAGTATATGTAAAAGACTGATAAAAACTTTTTATTGGGTACCAATTATATTTACCTCATATCATCAATTATCTTTATCTACCCACTGTTGGGTATAATCATATGAGCCATCTAATGAAACAAACATAGACGCGTCACGCCTCACTATACTGAATTCCGACTAGGATACATAGGTTTTAAGAATTAAATTTCATCTTATTCTATAAAAACAATAAAACCTATTGCAAAGCTAACCAGTGTCACTTAAAATAAAATCTGTTTATCTCCAAAACAACCTCTTTATCCAAAAACTCTAACGTTCAACTTTATATTTGTTTTTGGGTAACTGAATTTCAATCTTCTGTTCCTTATTAAACTCTTTGTTTGACTTTGAGTACAATTTCTGTGATAGGCAGGTAAACACTTAAGTGATCCTTTATATGTAGTACTTTTACAATTTTAATAAGTACTGAAAAAACAGACCATCCCGGAACGCCTGGTAGCCTTGAAGCATTAAAACTATTTTGTATAAAAATATGCGTCAAAATATGGTTTGTAAAAAGTAATAAGTAATTTTTTTGAAAAAACGATTCCATATTTTCAATTTTTAAAAGTATTTTTTTTATACTACCAAAGAGGAAACAAGCATACAGCCTGCCTGATTGTATAAATTGCCATCCTTTTAAAAACCTTAAAATTGCTAAAAATATAATAGTATAATATTTTAATAAAAAAGTAAGAAATATTTAAAAAATGAACGAATTCCCATTTGTTCGTCGCAGAGTTACAGGACATGTCGTCGGGTCGACACATCGCTACACCATGCGCCATCAACCAGTCTGGCCCATTAGATGTATCCAATCAAAAATCAGACATCTCGATAGGGGTTTGGATTACAATAAACTTGGCACAGACATCGAAGAGGCTAAAATTCGCTTCTGAAAATTTGAATACAGAGTCGCGTTTACATGGCAGACAAATTAGTTGTCTCGCGGGTGACAGACGAGCGAATCGGTCCTGCATCGTGCATCTGACGCCCGATTTATGTCAAGAATGTAAGATATAGCGCCAAGTTGCGATTTTAACTACCGATAGCTTTGAAGTAATGACTGCAGTATGTATGGAAGACGTTGATAAAGCATGCAATTTTGTTCTATGATATAACAGTTTTTGGGAAGAAATTAAATATTGACATTATTGATTAAATTTGTGTTAGCTTATTATAGTTTTGATTAAAATAAATTTCAAAAATTTTTGTGAGTGAAAACTTTTTTAGGCGCGTTAAGCACTTTTTGGGTGAAAAAAAAAACATTGAACTCGCGTCATCGTCACCGAACGCTTTCCATATTAAAACTTTTTGGGTGAACACAAATCATGGAACTTGCGTCATAGTCACCGATCGTTTTTCATATTCAATAAAATAAAGCTTAAAAACTAAAACCCGACTACTTAAAAATCGTCCTCTGAAAAGTATGAAATAAATAAATTTTATATAGGTACAGAGGGTAGCCGTGATCGTATGCCACCTTGCCTTAAGGATAGATTTATTTTTTAAACACTTTATGCACAATCGCACACAGGCGGACTTGCGGATATCTTGTTTCGATGAAGAGTTCCTATAGTTCCTATATTGTTATGTAAAAGGTGGCATACGACCACGGCTACCCTCTGTACCTATATAAAATTTATTTATTTCATACTTTTCAGAGGACGATTTTTAAGTAGTCGGGTTTTAGTTTTTAAGCTTTATTTTATTTGAATTATTTTGGGGTTTTATTTTTAAGACAATATTATACAATGCAGCTTTAGGATATATTCAATTTGCATTACATATTACATAACATAAATATGACGGGCATTAAATATTAAACTAAATTTGCATTACATATTACATAATAATAACATAATATAATATGGCAAATGAAAACATATTTAAAAACTATATAACTATATATTTATTCTTTTTTGTAGGTCATCAGACTTTTATAGTCTAAACTATTGGCACATGAGTTTTATGCCTAATCATTTTTATTATTTATTTTTGTAATTTACAGATTTTTTATATTTCTATCTTCCAACTTCAACACATCCTAAGCACCACCTAGAAATATAGTTCTCGTCAAGATAAATCCAACAAACATGACGTGGCTATCTTGTTTCGTTAGAGTTCCTATGGCCAGTTTTCGACTTCATTATCACACCCTAAACACCACTTAGAAGTATTAATATGCTTCTAGGTCACAACTTAGAAGCATATTACCCGTTTTGGTTTGATGGGTAATCCCGTCAAGATAAATCTAATGAGCCCAAATACGACTTCTACGAGTATCTTGTTTAATTAAAAAGTACCTATGGCAACCTTCCGACTTTCATTATCACAACCTTAATACCTAACTAGGAGTATAGTACTAGTCAAGATAAATTCATCGCACCAAAACGCAACGCGGCTACCTTGATTCGTTGATGAGTTGTCATGGGCACCTTCCAACTTCATCATCACGTTCTGAACACCCACCTAGGTATAAAGTACTCGTAAAGATATATGTAACGAACCCAAACACGACGTGGCTATCTAGTTTCGTTGAAGAGTTCCTATGGCCATCTTCCGTCTTCATCATTATATCCTGAGCATCCACCTAGGAATATAGTACTTGTCAAGATAAATCTATTGCACCTAACTTAAATGCGACGCGGATATCTTGTTTCGTTGAAGAGTTCCTATAGCCACTTCCCAACTTCATCACCACGTCTTGAACACCCACCTAGGTATAAAGTACTCGTAAAGATATATGTTACGAACCCAAACACGACGTGGCTATCTTGTTTCGTTGAAGAGTTCCTCTAGCCACTTTCCAACTTTATCACCTCATCCTGAACACCCAACTAGGATTAAAGTACTCGTAAAGATATAGGTAACGAACCCAAACACGACGCGGCCATCTTGCTTCGTTGAAGAGTTCCTATAGCCACTTCCCAACTTCATCACCACGTCTTGAACACCCACCTAGGTATAAAGTACTCGTAAAGATATATGTTACGAACCCAAACACGACGTGGCTATCTTGTTTCGTTGAAGAGTTCCTCTAGCCACTTTCCAACTTCATCACCTCGTCCTGAACACCCACCTAGGATTAAAGTACTCGTAAAGATATAGGTAACGAACCCAAACACGACGCGGCTATCTTGCTTCGTTGAAGAGTTCCTATAGCCACTTCCCAACTTAATCACCACGTCCTGAACACCCACCTAGGTATAAGGTACTCGTAAAGCTAAATGTAACGAATCCAAACACGACGCGGCTATCTTGTTTATTTGACGAGATCATTGGCCTACCTTCTGACTGCATCATCAGACCAGCTCCATGGCATTACATCATTACATTGTCACCAAAGTGCCGTCGGTATACCAAATTTCAGCTCAATCAAACATTGAAAAGTGGTTTAAATCTCGCAAGCAAGATTTGACCTAAACCAACTAATAAACAAACAATGCAGGCACACCGGCGGGCGAAAGCTAGTAATATTTACATATTCGAAACCTGCAAATTAAATCCTATCATTTGATACCCATCACGGCATTTTTTCAAGAAATTTAGTTTTTATTTTTAGGTTTCAGGTCCCACAGAGGACGCCATACTGATTTTATTGTGACGTCACATAGCCTATAACCAGCAGACAATCAAGACGTTTCTAACGATACCTCATTTGTCAAGTTATGATAAATAGTTTAGAAGTTATGCGGGAACAGATGAACATACATACATACATACATACATACATACATACAAACATACATACAGGTCAAAATCATAACCCTCCTTTTTGCTTCGCCGTAGTCGGGTAAAAATAATTTAAATTCAATAATTTACTAGTAATAGATCTACGATAGAATTCCAAAGCTACTTCATTTTTACTTCTATCGGCAGTCCCCAAAGACCCCGCATGTATTTTTTTAATACAATGATATGAATAATCAATTACTCAAAAAAGAAAAATAAACTTTTATCTAGTATTTTATATTGTTTAACGTTTATTAATCATCAATGAAAAAGGTAGTACATCAGCTGCAGACTACATCAAACTAATCCATTAGTAAGATAATTATACATTTTTTTGTCATCTTATAAACAATATTTTTATATTCGCACAGAAGACAACGGCATAATCTACACTAACGTTATTACAAACATTATGATGAATTATTATGTTTTTTTTTTATTATACGAGTATTTTAGACATCTTGTTTGCCACCCAAGTTGTATAAAAAAAGAAAAAGTTGTCACAATAATTTTATAATATAATATATTGGCCATCTGATTCTAAACTAGGCAGATTGTGCAATAAAAATAAACGAGTTGAAAAAAGTATTCCATTTTTTAAAATTTTCAATTAATTTACGTACGATAAGGTTGTGGAATGAGCTTGCTGCCGAGGTTTTCCCAAGAGACTATAGCATGGGGTTCTTCAAGAAAGGAGTTATAAGTTTTGTAAAGGGTCGACAACGCGTGAGTGACACCCCTGGTGTTGCAAACGTCCATAGGCTACTGTGGAGGCTGTCACACACCACGAAAAGGGAGGATCCTCCGACCAGGCTAGGTGATCGTGCCTGGCGGGCCGCGGCCCAACGGTTAGTCGTTGGGCGTTGTATATATACTGAGTGTCTGTGTAAACTTTGATAGCGCGATTCAGCATCTCGAACATTTGTTCTGCGGTTGCGTGTTTCTCGGTATAGTGACATCTGTGTTTTTCTATGATGAACTTCATTGCTTATTGTAGCGTTATTCTATTGGCCTGATAGATGACGCTACAGTACTCTCCCCCAAGACCGGAGGTCGATCCTGACTGTTCCACTTGATGAGTCAGCTGTCGATGCTTCAGTGAAGTGCCAGTGCCAGAGACGAGTTCCAATAGGTCGGACCTGAATGCCGCGTAGGTCCAGTGTGTTGGACGAGGTGCGGTGCTGGTCCCAGTGAGTCGAGACGGGTGCTGCGTAGTGGCGGACTGCTGCGTACGGTGAGAGGAGAAGCGCTCTGCTTACGGGAACCGTGGGGTGCAGTGTGCGGTGCCACGTTGGATGAGGCCGTAGGGGTAGTCCAGGCTTGCGCGTCCGCAGGCGTGTGGAGTATTCTGGAGTGGCCGGAGATGCTGGCTGGCTGCGACTTGGTTACTGCTCATCTGGTTGCTAGGGGGTGGAGAGAAGTTGTTGCTGCTGCTGGTCTTGGTCCGTGAAGGTTGATGATGATGATCACGTCGGGTGATGATGATGATCACGTCGGGCTGATGATCACGTCGGGTTGATGATCACGTCGGGGTCACCAATGTGGAGGCTGTCACACACCTCCAACGAAAAGGGAGGATCCTCCGACCAGGCTAGGTGATCGTGCCTGGCGGGCCGCGGCCCAACGGTTAGTCGTTGGGCGTTGTATATATACTGAGTGTCTGTGTAAACTTCGATAGCGCGATTCAGCATCTCGAACATTTGTTCTGCGGTTGCGTGTTTCTCGGTATAGTGACATCTGTGTTTTTCTATGATGAACTTCATTGCTTATTGTAGCGTTATTCTATTGGCCTGATAGATGACGCTACAGCTACGGTAACTGCTTACCATCAGGCGGGCCGTATGCTTGCTTGCCACCTTTATAGTATAGAAAAAAATTTTTTTAAAGAAAATTCACTCCATTCTTCCCGTATTATTCGCTATACAACACAATTATAACTGCACCGAAAACAT
This sequence comes from Trisateles emortualis, assembly GCA_947095525.1. Classification (NCBI taxonomy): domain Eukaryota; kingdom Metazoa; phylum Arthropoda; class Insecta; order Lepidoptera; family Erebidae; genus Trisateles; species Trisateles emortualis. Next base: position 5,263,073 of record OX352736.1, on the reverse strand, counting down.
ATTAATGTGCCGGACGGTACAATGAAAATAGCTTCAAAACGTCAGCCAGTATAACAATAGAGTTTTAAACGTTTGCTAAGTGTTGCAGAAAAGTCGGGGCAAGTCGAGTACAGAACAAAAGCCATAACTTCCGACTGTCGAGGACGTCTTTGGCGTTGAAACACGTACGATTTCGTACGGTTTTATAGTCAAGTGATACGATTTTAAGTGTCTGAAAGGGATTTTTATTTCAAAGTAAAGTAATACAGGAAAATTTGATTGTAAGTGCAATATTTAGGTTTGTTTAGAATACTTTTTAAGTATGATTCATTATCATCTCAGCCAAAAGACGTCCAGTGCTGGACATAGGCGTCCCCCAAAGATCTCCACAGCATTCGGTCCTGACCTGCCCCTATCCATCGGCTACATACGACCCTTAGAAAGTCAAAAGTCAGTCGGTCGGTAGTCGGTCCACCTTGTTAGACCGTGGTCGCCACTCCAAAACTTTTCTGCCATCCGAAAGAATAGTATGTATGTATATAGAAAGAATTTTCCTTATTGCACAAATAATCTATTTATTTATTTCTCTCTTCATAATAATATTTATAGCTCTCGTCGGTAAATTTATGATCCTTTTTTAGATGCTGGAGTTTGTACTAGAAAAATCATGTACATAGTAAAATCCTGTATATACATAGGTATACCGAATATAAATGTTAAGTTGGTTTGTGTACGCTTCAAAAATAAAAAGGCTGAACGGATCCTAATGAAATTTGGCAAGTAGATAGATTGTATCTTGTGCAAGGACATGGGGAGATTTTTTTAACCACATTTACGCGGGTGGGCAACCGCTACTTTTTAAATGAAACCCTGTTACTTAACTACAACGCATATAAACTACTGAAGATATAAGAAACATACCATTCTAAAAGGACGTAGAAGTGCAATAAGAAAAGGATTTACGTAAATCCTCTTCCAACTCTACGGGTTATTGAAATTCGAAATTCACGCGAATAAAATCATGGCAAAAACGTACTGGCAGATGTAGGGTTGTGTCAGTCGACAGATTGTTGGTGTGCAATTTGTGACAAATATGTTTTATATTATGTCCAAAGTTGGTCTAGTGGTGACCCTGATGTGGGTTTTATTTCCACCCAAGATATATTTATGACTGATGAGCATGACTCTTTGTTCTCTGTTTATAGTCTCTAACCCATATATATGTGAGAGAGAGGGTTTTAGGCAGGTTGGTGAATTAGGCATGTCTTTTGAATCTCTTCTAAGACATGAGGGTTCAGTTAGCAGATAGTTAATAATTAGTTTGTTTTCACAAAGTAAAATTCACATTGGTACAGCTCGGTTTCGTACAAGTCGGTTACTTTCCCTACTCGGTCACCACAGCTTTTATCTGTCAAAGTCAAAGTCAAAATGGTCTGGAATAACACATAGGCTACTTTTTCAGCGATAACCGACATCCACGCGGGCGGAGCCGCGGGCAAAAGCTAGTTATATATATATCATTAATATATAATTCTATTGCAATAGTACAAACTTTATATTTGTAGTTTAGGATCTATTAGCCATGTAACCATGTACGATTTACAACTCCGTGGCGTGTTGTGGGTTCGATCCCCACACGGGACAAAAAATTGTGAGATCCATAACTATGTAGTTGTTCCGAGTCTGGGTGTACTTTGTGGCCGTTAATTGTATGTTTTTAAAGTCACGGACACTGGGCATGTTCCAGAAAGCAGGAGTTGACTTTTAAAAAAAAGTAGGAGGCGAGGCGATTACCATATTTATACTAGTATACTAAACACAGTCCGGACTTAGAAAATTCGGTATCAGAAAAAGCAGAAACAATTTTCCTGATCCAGGAATCGAATCCAAAACCTCACAATCGTGAAGTCTGTATGTCCAATCAGCAACAGCCAACGACGCAGTCTGTTTATTGACGGTCTATATAAAGTTTGAAACTGAAGCCATACTCATGGGGCTATGGAAATCAAACTCCAACGTAATTCACCATACAATGTAGTCACTCGGAGCAGCGCATGTTGTAAACGATACATGGGCTATCCGAGCGTTCCAAATACATATACCAACTTGTTTAGTTGCGTCCCAGTTCGAAACTAGTTAAACTTTGGTTGCTATACAAGAAAGTAGCTCATTGCATTCGGGAACCAAACGAGATTATATTGTTTAGGGATCGAAATCGAAATCCTGTCTCAAAAAATACTTTAAGCTAACCTACATTGCTTACAAACCTACATATTAGTAAAGCCTAACTTTTTACAAGCTTTTATTTAACTTTCAATGGTTGTTGGTTACGTAGTTTGTTTAGGAATGCACATTTTGGTGCAATCCACTTACATACTGGTGTCAGATTGGGCTGAACTGTGGATATGCCTAAGTAACTTCGGTGACAATGCCATTATACCATTGAGCTGGTCTGATGATGCAATCGGAAGGTGACCATCGGAACTTGATGACGAAATACGATGGCTCAGCCTTGTTTTCACTTATTGTAAGTTTTTAATAGTCAAGATAATTGAGAATATTTTTGATGAGTAACATCGTATCAACTTCGAAAATCTTATATATAAAAATAAATCCCTATTTCCCTTTGTCACGGCATCACGCGTAAACGGCTGGACCGATTTCGGTTATTCTTTTTTTGTTGTGTTTGTTATTGTCAGAAGGTTCTTATGTAAAAAAAAAGAAAGTTGCGCCGAAAATAGTTTGACCCGCCGGCTAATTCTCTAAGGAACAGCGATGGCAAACTGACAGTTGTGATCGCAAAATTGACAGTTGTGATTGCTCGGGGACGGCACAATCTATTGACTAAACGTCAAAAAGGGCTCTTACGGAATACCGATTTTCAATCTGACAGATGGATTTTGCTCGGTTTTTGCGGTGGCTCGGTTTTTGCTCTTACGGAATACCCCTGCGGCAGGGGAATGGACGAAGTCGGGGCGGGGCGCTAGTAAATAATATAAACCTGTGTTTAAAAATACTTTTCAGATTGTAAGCGGTCACTGCGTAGTCTATGAATGCTTTTAGTACCAAGAGCATTTTTTTTTCTTTTTTTTTTTTAAAGACAACTCCCGCACTAGAGAACAAGTTCTGTGTCGCAGGGGACTTTACAAACATACAAATTAACGGACATAAATTACACCCAGACTCAGAACAATTCTTTGTGGGTCACACAGTTTTGTCTTGTGTGGGAATCGAACCCACAACCTTGTGCACAGCAGGAACATACCGCGGCCACTGGACCACCAAGGCAGTCAAACGTTACTCACACGTTGCCAACCCTACATAATATGTAACACCAGAGCTTTATGTAATGGGTTACTATGATATAAGGAAAACGTTATTTTATAATACGTTTGCTTATCCCAGAAATACTCCATCTTAAAGCCCTGGTGTAAAAAAAATTATCCCAAGTGATACCTCTGGTATTGCAAGCGCCCATATGCTACGGGCGGGCCGTACGCTTGTTTGCCACTCAAGTATTATACGAGTAAAAAAATGTATGGTTGTATTTTTGTATGGTGCCATGCCAGCTTCACCCGCTTCGATATAAGTTAAGAGGATAAAAGTACACCAGGTTACCATCTCCTTGCCAAATTTCTCAAAAAGATCTTATTTAGAAAGGTAACAAACTAACTAACAGACATAGTTACTTTCGCATTTATAATATCAGTAAGAATATACCCAGCAGGCATCCGTCAGTAGACACATAAAAGGTTTGAAACAAATCGAATAAAATTACTGCATCCGATACAAATTTTAGGCACAATTCGGGAAATCACTAAAGGGGTATTATGTAAGAAGTGTGTTACTGGTAAAAGCTTTTGTGTCATATAACCAGAAAAACTGCGAGAATTCGTCTCGAAAGATTGGCTTTACTTCACATGATTTTACATAAGAAACGATAGGCGACGAAAGAAATTCACTCTAGGCAGATTGATAAGTTTTAGCCGTATAAAAACTTTTCGCTTTTGTTATTTACTTGAAAAGCTCTGTATTTTGCCATAGTTTCATACATCCAGTATAGAGAAACCTTTTTAGATTTCCATTATTAATTTGCATTTCCATTTCAGCCATAAGACGTCCACTGCTGGACATATGCCTCCTCCAAGGTATTCCACAGCACTCGGTCATGAGCAGACCAACATGGTAAGATGACTTGGTAAAGGCTGCGGTCAACCACTGAATAAGGTCATTTGCTTTTACATATTTATAATATCAAGCCTAGTTTAATATGAAATATTGAAAAATAGTACTGTATGTAAATTTCAAAAATTTCCTAGAAAAACTTGCAGAAAAGCAGTTGCCGTAGTATGTACCTACCTATGTTTTAAAAACCGCAATGTTTTTTGTGTTCTACAATTACGACATTAGTTAATTATTAGTATTGTTACATTCCAAATATATATTTCCATTACTACAAACATATAATTAAGTTCTATTTAGTTACGATCGTAACTATTTATTAAACTACGCAAAAAGTTAAATACTTCCTGTGATAATAATAGTGCGTAGATTTTTGAAGGCTACTATTACATTCTTCTTGTAAATTCTAAAGACATTTATAATAAACTAGCCGCCCGCCCCGGCTACGCACGGGTGGTGTTTCCCGGGGTTACGCAATGTTTTTGTCAATAAAATATAGCCTATGACACTCACAAATAACGTGGCTTTCTATTGGTAAAAGAATTTTCAAAATCGGTTCAATGGATCCAAAGATTACCCCCCTACATCGTCACATATTTTGAAATTTGGATAAAATCCCGTTCCTTGTATGTCAATAGTAAATAGTAGACAATATGTAAATAGTGTAAAGTGACATGAACTTGGAGAGGCCTATGTCCAGCAGTGGACTGTGATAGGCTGATGATAATAAGCTTGTGCTTGTGATTACGGTCTATGCATTAGAAGTTTTTTGAACGCCACTGTCACCGTCGAGTATAATGGATGCTTGCAATGCCTGCCTATACTTACACGCAGGAACACAACAAATACATTGTGATTTGCTATAGTTTACTGCATAGAGGAGGTTTTTTTGCGGGGCGGTTTGCTTGCTAGTACGGAACACTATTTTTAATTAAAGCCTATCAAGTTTTACGGACGGAACGACTATGGAACATTTGACTACGGAAACGTAATTAATAGTGTGCCTTTTTATATTTCCATGATGTTTCCTGAATCTATTTAAAGCAAATTAATTAAACTTATATAATATTGTCTGCTCGAATAGTCTAATGGTTAAGATGGCCGCCAAAACCCCGTCGAGTGTCGTGAGTCGAGTTTGGCACGGGACACGTGATATTAACAGTCGTTAGATCACGGCAGAGGCCTAAATATTGGTGACCTAAGTTTCTCTGGTACCAGGTTGGACACTAACCAAACGATAAGAAAAAACGGGACAAAACTTTGTGTGATTCATAAATGTCTGTCTCCGGTACTAAAAAATGCTCACGAATAATTTTTTGTGATGAGTGACCGCAAATGACATTAGACAAGAAGCAACAAAACTTAAACAAATTACTTCTTTTTACAAACAACAGATGTTTGAGAAGTCAAGTGTTACCGCAACTTGTCGGTATGCTAAAGAGTTCTTACTTTGTTTGAATATCATTATACAAATTATTAAATACAATTCTGAGTCAACAGAATTTTTATTTCAAGAATTGCTTGAGTTTGGAGTAATTTTGTAAAGATCTACTCTTTTTTTTCAGGTGGTCTGAAAAAAAAGAGAGAGAGAGTGACAAGAGGTTAGCCCAGAAAAAAACATCGTTTTAAAATAACTGGTATTTCAGACTGTTCTGACTGCATGGTTGGTTCAGTGGGTTATTCAGTGAATTTCCATGCTATTTACCACTGCACAGTGTGTTGTGGGTTCAATTCCTACACGAGACAAAAATTGTGTGATCCACAAATAGTTGTAACGAAGGTACATAATAATATTTTATTTTTGTAATTTTTGAAACGAATATTAAGAGAACTAGCGATTGCAAACAAGTCGGATTTATCGATCGGTACGTATCACAAATTCACTCGCTTTCGTTGTTGTGTTCATACAAAGTGAACGCGTCAAGCGTTTGTTAATTTTTTGTTTAATGTACCGACAGCCAGCGGAACACGGCCAAAAGCTAGCAAATCCTTCATTTGTTTTTATACTACCACGGTGACAAAAAGCGTACGGCTCGCTTGATAATAAGCAGTTACAGTAGCCTACGCAGCTACGGACACTCGCAACACCGGGATCATTACTCCCGCGATGTCAACCCTACATTTTAGGTAGGTAACACTATATCAATTTAGTGTGATAGTAATTGGAGCAAAATTGAGTGTAGTTTTTGACTGTGTTATTTTGTAAGATGGAAGTCTTTCCTCAGTCAGGGTTGCTCGCTTGTATGCCTTACCTTTCACGTTTGCATTTCTTGCATTCTTAATGACGTTCACGTACTGGTTCTTTACTTACCGTTTGTTCGTTTGGTCTGTAATTAGCATCCTCCTGCTTCCAAAAAAACGCATTCCTAAAGAACTTTAGCAAAACTATCTAGATAATTGTTTTTTTTGCAGCAGTGTTCTGTGGGGTTGTAGTACTTTCCCTTTCAGGCTATAGGTGCTAATTTAAACGGGATACCTGGTTACCATGAGTAAATTATCTCCAAAGTAAATATATTTTCCCTCAAAGAAAAGTAAATGTTGGTATGTCTTGAGTACATGAATGTTTTAATATACATTACCGAGCCATACTTGACGGTTTACTTACCTCAAGTTAATCCGAAAGAAATCAAAAAAACGAAGTCTTCAATTTCGACTTGTAGTTAATAATGTAGGATGCCGCATGCCGCCCCAAATCTTTCATTTATTTTATATCAATACTTAGGGTTCGCTCGCGACTTCGTCCGCGTGGTTATTTGGAATATTTTCCCCGATTTTGCAAGATATATAAGTATTGCTCCACTCCTTTTGATCATAGCGTGATGTTATATAGCCTTCCTGGATAAATGCACTTTTCAACAAAAAAACGTTTTTTTTTTCTAATCGAACCAGTACTTTCTGAGATTAGCGCGTTCAACCAAACAAACAAACAAACTCTTTAGCTGTATAATATTAGTATAGATATCAAATTCTCGAACATTTATGTACTACAGTGTAGGTACTAGGTATACAAGGTCTTACATTTTGATAATAAGTACGCAAAGGTTATAGTGTATTGCAAGTACGTATGTTTTACACGTTTTCAGGCGTTTAAAAGAATAATGAGGGATCTTAATGAAAGTCAAAATTTATTACATGTGTATTAATTACTAAATAATATAGGTTTATCTATACATATAAATAAAATTGATTGTCTGTAAGTTTTATATAAAATTACTTTTTACATGTTACTAATCAAAAATGCAATATTTAAAATTTGTCTGTCTGTTTAGTTCCGATAATCTCCGCAACGGCTTGAAGGATTTTAACGGACAAGTATATCAGACTGAGCCACAGCAAAATATAGCTGAGTTTAGCTATATAACAAAACGACGGACAAGACTTATTTATTAATGTATTTTTATACCGATCTGCTCAACAAAGTTAAACCTTTTACCCGGATTGATCTTACAGTAATCCGCTCAACAAAATGCTGTTGAATTCATTTCATTATATCGAATACAATCGGTTTAAAACGATTTTATAATCGATGTGTTCAACCGTATATATTTTTAACAATCGCATTATACTAATTTAATAAATACAATTGTGTATTTTGTTGGCTTTTTGACAATGATTTTTTTTCCTTCCTTTCCTTATTTAAACGATGCTTTACTTGAAAATAATACCTGTATTGAGGGAGCTTTTACAAAGATTTTATAATGAAAGAACCTCCACTTTACAGAAGACCACACAGCTGTGTAGTTTTGTTCATGTGTGGAAGTACAGGTCTCCAGAGCTCATTTAGAGATGCGTTTTAAAAAGTTTATTTTAAAACGATGAGCGCTGAAGACCTGTACTCACACACAGGAACAAAACTACACAGCTGTGTGGTCTTCTGTAAAGTGATAAAGATAAAGATAGATTTATTTGTCAGAATATAGTACAATAAGGTGTTAACATTTTTTTAGGTTTCATATATCCTACCATTTCTGGTGTACAAATATTTTCCATACTAACTATAATCTAAACTATGTATTATTACAATTATAACATATTATTGCATTTATTAACTACTTATAAATATATTCTTATCATTAATGAATTCGTTAGTTGAATAATAGCATTTTTCAAGTAATAAGTCCATAAGTCTTCTTTTAAATTGTGATAGGTTCAGATTTTTGAAACAATTAGGTAATTTATTATAAATTCTAATTGACATACAATATGCATTACTACCAAAGACTTTAGTGCGTTGATTTGGTACATGTAATTTATTAGGGTATCTACTATGTCTATTATTAAACTCTGTATTTTTAATAAATAGAGATGTATTTCTATGCACAAATATACCAACCTCATAGATGTACAGACAGGGTAGAGGCAGAATTCTGTGCTTTTGGAACAAAGGTTTACAAGTATCTAGGTATTCAGCACCACTTATTGCCCTCACACAGTGAAGGTTCTTCCCCTTCCCAGGATCCCATTTTTTTACACCTGACCTTTACGATGGGGCATCTTAAAGTGGGCTTTGGCTTTAGGTGTAAAAAAATGGATCGGCAACACGCAAGTATTACCTCTGGTATTGCAATCGTCCATAGGCTATGGTAACTGCTTAACATCACGCGGGCCCTATGCTTGTTTGTCACTCAAGTAGTATAAAAAATGTTTAGTCAACCAGGCTGACAGGGATTGATGTCATCGCGCTGATTCAAAAATAAAATCTTAGCATAGATAGAAGACAGATAGAAAACTCTTTATTGTACACCAATTACATTACTGCAAAACAACAGATACAATCTAGTTAATATTTAATAATACATATCGATGGTAACCTTGGTGCAACGTGCATAGAGAAGAGACAATCACTGCATAACTGTTGGACGCACCCAGGTCGGACAATGTGAATTATAGCAGGAGTAGCCAGAGAAGGTCGACTCGTCACGCCTCAGGTTAAGGACAGAAGGGCCTAAGACAAGTTCGTATCACACTAGAAGATATACTATAATAATAATATTATAATAACAATCCAAATATATGTATGCAATATTAAATAGCATACGGCCCGCCTAATGTTAAGCAGCTGTAACCTGCGGACGCTTGCAATACCAGAGATATTACTTGCGTATTGCCGACCCATTTATTTATACCAGGGCTTTAAGATGGAGTATCCCCGGAATAGGAAAACATTTCTTTCAAAACGTATTGAGCGCTGGAGACTTGTACTTACACACAGGAACACAACTAAAACGCAGTGTGTAGTTATTTGGCTGTGGCCTTCTGTTAGGTGGAGGTCCTTCCCCGGGCTCGCTAGGTAGTATGGTGCCCTACTTATATAAATTGATATTTAGTTTCGATATGTAGCGGTATAGCTTATAACTGTATACGCCTGTCACCCTGTTAGCTGTGAAATTATTCTCTCAGTGTTTACATACGCATTAAGTTTTTGAATTTGAACAAAAAAAGTCTAATAAGGAATTGCTGAGATGCATTAGGAATTTGACAGTCAAACGTGACCTAGACAAGTGATATTTTAGTATAGCTATAAAATACAATAGAAATAGCATTCAATTTACACAATCTTAACATGAGTAATCATTGAGGTGTTTATAATTAGTAATACGTAGGTTGGTGGGAAGTATTGTATAAGAAAATGAGAGAAGTCAGTGGTTTGAAAACATGTACAACATTGTTCAATGACGAAGTTTTATGACACTCCTTTGTTAACAAATTGTGAATAATAGGCGGCATTAGATAACACCAAAAGCGTTTACGTTGTGGCATCATTTTTATATATTTTGCTTGTATTGTGTGGGAATCACCAATTTAGACATAGTAGAACTATGTTAATGAATGATGATCTTAGTTATTTATTTTTATTTTTGAACACTGGCCGTAGGTCAAGGTTGGTATTGCCGCAGTATAATAGAGTTAATATTCTGTGGCTTAGCAATAGCAGAGCAGTAAGAATAAACACAACAGCCTATCCATTCCAGCAGTGGACTGCGATAGGCTGATTGATTGATTGAATCAATACAGCAGGCTTTCTTTTCTACTACTTTTTTGGCAAAGAAGCATACGGCCCGCCTGATGTTAAGCAGTTACCGTAGCCTATGGACGCTTGCGATACCAGATCTTTTTTTACATCAGGGCTTAAAGATAGAAGTGTCCCAGGGATAAGAATATGTTTCGTTCAAAACGCATCCCTAAATGAGCGCTGGAGACCTGTACTCACACACAGGAACCGCTGTGTGTAGCTATTTGGCTGTGGTCTTCTGTAAGGTGGAGGTCCTTCCCCAGTCGGGCTTGCTCGCTAGTATGGTGCCCTACCTCTCATAAAAAAAACATATGCTTTTGTAATGAAAATCGTGTGCAAAGACCATATTCTAATTACTGCACATAATGAAAATGTGTTCCTGTGTACAAGTAGATACAAGTCTTCTTCACGAAAATATATTATATCCGTTTGATGTACGCGTGCTATATGCTTCTTTGTCACCGTAGTAGCATAAAAGGGATGTCGTACATTCGTCACAAAGAAAAAAACGACGGAGAACTACTAGATACTACTACTCCAGGACAAGAATCAAACAAGTGGTTGGAAATCCATTGGTCTTAAATTATTAGCAGAATACCAAAAATGCTACTGAGATTCAATTCTGCTAATTTACGGATGACTCAACTGAAATCAAATCAAAAACTCTTCAAATCTTCAAAAATTCAATTCAAATCAAAAACACTAGGGAGTGTACTTGATTGATAATAACACACAACATATAATACATACCTCTCGTAAACCTGATAGAGTTGTATTACATTATAGAGTACGGTGAGCGGCGTATGTACAATTATGCAAACGCATACGATGCTAATTTGTGGCCATCGCGTATGTAAACACTGAGTGAATAATTTCATAGCCAACAGGGTGACAGGCGTATATAGATAAGGGCTTTATCGCTACATCTCTATACTAATATTATAGGTAAGATTTAGTAATTTGCACGTATTGTTTAATCTTCCTGGGGCTACATAATACCAGCTTATTAAACAGCATGGTTAGAGTTTCTTGCCAGTTTTTCTCGTAGCTCAATCTGTTTCCCGACTGTAGAAAAATAAAACCGACTTCAAAAGCTATAAATAACTGAATGCAGATTGAAGTCGGTGCTTGGTTCATCCTGTCACCTAATATTCAGCTTGGCATTGTCTTTAATCTGTATTCAGTTATTTTACCTTTGTGAAGTCGCTTCATTTTTAAAAAAAAAGTAAAAAAAAAAATTTAACAACAATTATACCCTCCATTATCAGATCCTTATACTTGGTGCTAATGGGACCACCTCTTTTAAATAAGAAAATAATTTTGGAATCGGTCCACAAATGGGTAAGAAATCGGTGAACATACGTAAAAAAAAACATACACTTGAACATAATACCTACTCCTTTTTTGAAATCGGTTAATAAACGGCCATCTATTGGATTTTATTGACATTCATAGGTTTCATGCATTTGATCAAAACGAATAGATAAATTAGTTTGATTTTGACTTTCATATTGTTTTGTCACAAAACAACTGCTTGAATATAATTCCTATAGCAAGCAATTCCTTTAAAATAAACAGCATATGAATGATTCTATTCGTATGGGATGACGGACGCGGCTCGTACGTGACGGTCTACGTGTTATAGTCCTATACCCCCATACATTAAAGTAATGTGATCAAATTTGTCACCCCCTATAAATCCTGTCGACACTATCTTGTGATGTAAAGCGTCGTAAGTGGGTATGTTAATTTAGAGATAGTATTTTGGGCGTGAATGAGGGCTTGTTAGTGAAGAATTTGTAAACTGTACTTTTCAACCGACTTCAAAAAAGGAGGAGGTTTCTCGATTCGAAAGTGTATACGTTATAAAGCATATACAATATATATTGTATATGCTTTTTTAAATTTTGATCGCGGATAACTTCGTTGTTTATGGACCGATTATCAAAATTCTTTTTTTATTTGAAAGAGTATACTCTAGCGGTGGTCCCATTAGCACAAAGTCAGGATATGATGATGTAATTCCAGGGAAATCGAGGGCAATCCTCATGTTGTAGAGATTAACTTTACTTTTTTGTATATTTTTTACTTTTATTTTATCACTAAATATACTAAATAGAAAAATAAATAGAAAAAAAACTGAAACTTAATATAAGGTGACGGGATGAACCTAGCACCGATTTCAATCTGTAATCGGTTATTTTTAGGTTTTTAAAGTCGGTTTCAGCTTTTTCAAAAAATAAAAAAAATATAATTCTTTTGTCATTTAAAGAGACGAATTCCGCGCTATGGAACAAGGATAGCAAACTTTATTTTTTCTTCTTTGTTATACTATTAAGTGGCATACAAGTATATGGCCTACATGATGGTAAGCAGTTACCTTAGCCTATAGACACTTACAATATTACTTGCGTGTTGCCGACGCAAAATTTTCTAGTATAGGAAAACGTTTCGCTAAACACGCGTCATGAGCTTTGAAAAGCTGTCACAGGAACACAACTATACGGGATAAAGACCGTGATGCCATGTAATATTTTTTAATAATACGTACATACATATTAATTAATAGACTAGTTTCCATTCCATCTCGGAGTCAAATTTGACTGCATTGGTGCAGTGGCCGCAGTATGCGCCTGCCGTGTGCACGAGGTTGTGGGTTCGATTCCCACACAGGACAAAACTTTGTGTGACCAGCAAAGAGAGTCTATTGCGGGAGTTGTCTTTGAAAAAAAAAAAAAATCCAGATCCGTTCATCAGTTTTGGCGTGATTAAGGTATCACCCAAACTTTCACATTTATAACATTAGTATAGATTTGATGCAGCTTACTAATTTTGAACTCTAACTATAAAACACCTGAGTATTACTAGATTTTAAACAAACATTTAAATATATACATAGTAACAGGTAAGTACCTTTCAAGCTGTTGGTCCAGACTGTTGAATAATAAATTTGAAGCACTTTTGTGGTCTGCATAGTACTACCCCTTTTGCCACCTCGCCTCATTAACTTTGATGTAGAACAAAACAATTCTTTGGAAAGCATCAGAATATTACAACCGCTATTCACACCAAATCCCTACTTCTGTGGTTGAGTATAATAACTATAACAGCATAAAATAACACGTAACATACAAGAATAAATGTTCTCCTATATAAAAAAATTAAAACATAATACAGGTTCCAGCGCTCATTTAGGCATGCGTTTTGAAAGAAACATATCCCAGATACTCCAATCGGCAACATGCAAGTGATACTTCGTCCATAGGCTACGGTAACTGCTTTACATCAGGCGGGTCGTATGCTTATTTGCCACCTAAGTAGAATAAAAAAAATATTTTTTTATTTATTCGTCCGCGTGGATGTCATCGCGTTAAAATGTATCCTATATCCTTTCCTGGATACCATCTAAAAAAAGTGACATTAAGATACATTCAACCGTTTAGTCAGGAAAGTGTAACTAACAAACAAACTCACTTTCGCATTTATAATGTAAGTCTAGATGATTTTAGTATTATGACTACTAAATTAATAAGTACCTAATAATAATAACACATAAAACACACTATATTTAATGTCATTGTGCATAGTATCTCTGTGTGTGTATGTTAGTAAGTGTTATTGTGTTGTAAATGTTATTATTTCGGTTATTATTGCTATTTTTGAAGTATTCCATATTGGGCACCCGTTTTAATGGCACCTGAGTGAATGGCACCTAAGGTACTCCACATTGGGCACCTACCGATATTTTTCACAGGTGCCATTAGTGGAACATATCGATATAAAAATATCGGTAGGTGCCCAATGTGGAATACCTTAGGTGCCATTCACTCAGGAATACTTCCTATTTTTCACCAACATATTTCATAAGAAGAATTGTTACTAACACAAATGGATTTTTAAATTGTCAGAATAAACACTATTATTATTATTATTATAAAAACTGTTACATATAACAAATGGCTAGTAAATGTGCAAATTGTTAGTCAGTCCACAAAATTACAATGTAAAGGGATACAAATTGCATGATAATGTTCCACGAGATTGAACGAAGAGCCACAGGATATGACGTGCTTTATGTTACTACATCCTTCGTTTGAGAAAATTATTATTACTGTTCCAATATGCCGTATTTTTTTCTTTTTCCTCTATAGAATTACCTAAGTAAGTAAGTATAAGGTCGGTGTAAACTTCAAGTGAGCACACCACAGGTTTCGTTTCCCATTTTTCTCCAGAATGGAGAAACCCCAAATCTGGAGACACTGACACACACGCACGCACGCACATGCAAGTTCACACTTAGAAGCACACAAAATTCCTTTTTCAAATCGCAAAAGGATTAAATTATGCATATAGATACATATGTAGGTATCTATGTTCAAAATTTAATCCTTTTTTTTGCTGAAGCAGGTATAGACCTGCTTCAGCTACGTAGTCAGTCAGTAGAAATTTCATTTCACTTTTTATACATTTGATAATAAAAAAGTGTTTTAGTCTGAAGGCTGGTATTGAAAAAGTACCTATAATATGCTAAGACTTTCCCTCTATTACATTATGCAGTACCAAATATAGTTGCAGACTTACCGTACATAAAACACGGTTGAGATAAATCTCTGCCTACCCTTTCGAAAAGATAGGCATCATGCTATGACATGGTACAGCAAACGAATCGTTTTAATCAAAACTTTTTTGATACTGCGTCTGCTCTAGACATGTTCGTTTGCAACGATACATTGTACGATGATTTCATAGATAACAATTCCATTACTGATGGATTTCACAGTTCTCTAGGCCGTACCGGTACACAGTGCAGTAGTGTCTATGACGATTTTCCGTACAGGTAAGACTGTACATGTACGAGACTGCACACGAACCAATCTTGTCATTCTGAGATGCAGTGTAATTACTATCTAAAATTGGCCAGTGAATCGAAATGTTACTGGAACGTTGAACGGTTTCCTCAAATGTCTTGTTACTGACGCACTGTAGACCATAGCTACGTGCAGTACCGTGTGAGATCGAAGTATATTAGTAGGTAGCAGCAATAAATAGTAAATTATGTTTTACTAACAATTTATTAAACGAACGAGTGAAGTCTCGAAAGAGTCTTCTGTAACAATTCGGCGTTTTTATATATATATACCTGAAGTTTCACCTGTACTTTGAATAGCATTGTTTTCCCTTGCGGTCGTTGGGTTAAAAAAAAACAAACAGTGTGAATAGCAATTTTAGTTTTAGCACATTTTTCCTAGTTTGGCAATTCGGGACAATCCCACCACCAGCTCACTCCTGTGAGCCAGGATTAACAGCGGAGTAACCGACTGATACACCGAGTTTTGACACTCGTGCGTCCCGTGGACAACTAAACCTACTGTCTTGGACCCCGCAACGAATTTAATCAGAAGTAAATTAGAGGAGTTAGAAAGAAAAGTTTCTACTTCCATAGTTCGGCAACGGTAAATCCTTTAACTAGGGCCTGCCCTATTCAAAGCTATTATATAGGTCATTTCTGACCTTGGTGGTGATATTGAGTGTCCCATCGTTTGCAGCACAGCATCACTTTTACATTTCAGGTTGGAATCGTCTATGAAACTCTACATGAGCAAGTTATTAAGTGGTTCAACCTGTTCAGAGACAAATATTCATAAAACATAAAATTTTAGTTTTTCTACCAATTTTAGTATTTAAAACAATTTTCATTACTTGCGTTGAAGAGTGCAACTCAATATAATTTATAGTGACAAGTTAGTTTATTACTATTGTTTTCATAGTGCTATTAAGTAGAACGCTATAATTTATGGTTGTGCGTGTATTACTAATTATTTTATAGTATACGGCAAAAACAAACATAAACATCCAACCTCTCGTAATACTCATAAGGAGTAGATTAGGTTGGTTTTTTAACCTATACAACTTTTTCATAGGAAGTTCATAAAATGTTTAAACTTCAATACGGTTAAGCATGCTATTTCAAAAGGTTTTAATGTAGTGAATACACGTGAAGTTAATAATGTGCATAATTCTACTTATTTTTATAAAAGAAGTTAAGCGATAAGACTTATTAACTAGTGAGCCTGTCGTGACTGCATTTATAATGAAACTAGGGTATGATTCATTAGTATGAATAATTAAAACTATTATTAAAATATAAATGTTCATTTTGGGTGCCGTATGGAATTTTATTAGATGACCTGGTTAGAGTTGCAAGCAGGCACTGGATGCAGGCAGCTCGTGAACGGCTGTTGTGCCATAAAAACTCTTTTAAAACTGATCTTTTACTCAACTAACAACTGTGGAGACAAAAAAGTTCTGATAATATACATATCTTTGAGTATTTATTATTTTAAAGTTAAACTGGTCTTAATTTATTCAAAACGATGGTTTTTCTTATATTTTAAAATAGATTTTTTATTTGTTTATTTATATCAGATAAAGAATAAATCAAAACCTGCATAAGGGTACAGAGGGTACAGACGCGTATCGTAATGATAATAAAATAAAAAATTGCGGCGGTTTTACAAATAATGGATCTAAAGTACACCCAGACTCGGAACAATCATATTTAGAACAAATATTTTTTTTAAACATATCGCGCCGCCCGTGGAAATTGCTTGGTAACCAACTTATACAACTAGCCAACGCACAGGAAAGTTGTACTTGAAACATTTTTTTTGTATCTTAAATTATATATAATAATAATAGCAACCCATATAATGTCTCACTGCCTGGCACGGGTCTCCTCTGCTCTATCAAGGGAGGGAGACTGTTTAAGCCTTAATTCACACACACTGGCCTAATGCGAGTTGGTGAATAAGACATGTCTTTAGAATTTCTTCTAAGACATGTGTGTTCCTCACGATGTTTTCTTTCACCTTAAATTATACTGTTTTGAAAATACATATTCATGGTAAGGGGCTCTAAGATCCTTCCTATATGACCCTCTGTCCTTTACTATTGTTAAGATCAATATTGCCACTCTATTCAACGAAATCACCAACTATGTTCGAGGGGATTGTTCCCCATATGTAACAAACTGGTTATTATTATTATTAGTAGAGGCTACTTATGTTTTATTTTATTATCATTACGATACGCGTCTGTACCCTCTGTACCCTTATGCAGGTTTTGATTTATTCTCTATCTGATATATAAATAAATTATGGAATATGTTTGAGCGCTTAGCCAAATAATAGTTTAACTAACTACTGAACGGATCTGGATCAAATTTGTCATCGAGATAGATTATAGACTGGAATTGCGAATAGGCTATATCGCGATAACTTACATCCACGCAGGCGGCCGCAGCGCCATGAGCAACAGCTCGTATTTTTTCTTAATGCTTAGTAATCGCAATAAAACTGTTGTTACATTTGAAAATTTTTCTTTATTAATTATGCAAATAGATATCGTTCAGCCTTAAACTATGTGCTTTTATTGGCTGTCTGAAGACGTAACACAATAAGTATTCCCATAAAGTGTCTGGAGTGTAATGTCATCCAGGAGTAGTTAATAGTTAGTAGAGAAACTTAGGATTTACGACACATTGTCAACAATTATGACGAACAAAGATAATATACAAAGAATCACCAAGTATTTTTTTTTAAAGACAACTCCCGCACTAGAGAACAAGCTCTGTGTCGCGGGGGACTTTACAAACATACAATTTGAGATCTTCAAGAAAGGAGTTATACGGTTTTTAAAGAGTCGGCAACGCGTGAGTAACACCCCTGGTGTTGCAAACGTCCAAAGGCTACGGTAACTGCTTACCATTAGACGGGCCGTATGCTTGTTTGCCACCTTGGTAGCAGGCGCATACTGCGACCACTAGACCACCAAGGCAGTCAGATTAGAATAGCATTGTGAGGAGTGGTTTACCTTCCCTAAGCTTTAAGTTTTATTAATGATGATGAAGTTTGATTGCAAATCAAACCTATGCTTTTACTACCTACGTGGTAAACAAGTATATGGACCGAGTGCAGGTAAGCAGTTACCGTTGCTTATGGACGCTTGTAACACACCATTGTACCTAGTTATTTGTCTTCTGTAAGGTGGTGGTACTTCCCCAATCGGATTTTTTCGCTTGTATCCTGTAAAATAATATAGATTCTGTAAAAAATCTATATTTTTTCAATTGAGAGTAAGAGTTATAGTACTTTTACTCTCAATTGAAAAAAATATATATATACATTTTTTACAGGATCAGATCTCCAATAGACCTTTCCACATGGCATTTGATCCTTATCTGCTCGTGCCCAAGGTTGCTCGCAACTTTTACTGGATTGTTACGCTTCCATATTGCAGGTCTTGCCCACGCTGCATCCTGTCGTGCTTACCAATTTAGGATATCCAAGTGATCACCAGTTCTGCGACTGCCCTGCCACCAATCAGAGAGAGGATTGCTATTTTGTTTCGATCTTGGATAAACAAAATGGCATAAAAAGGCATAGCTGTCTCCTACGTCTTTGGCATTCTTGAACGAGACCTATAACAGCAAGCTGACGTCTTTCAATTGATTGGCTTGATTCAATACTGTAATTTCACTAAGTATCTTTTTTAACCGACTAATAAAAAGAGGATGTTATAGTAATATACCTAATATTGTTAAGCCATTAGCTAAAACAAAATCAACCCTATGTCATATTCATATAGAGTTGATTTTATTTGGTTTGCTAAGGTGAATACGCAAAGTGAATAAGTACAAACAAAGTTAAAAAAGCAATTTTATGCAAGAATCGTATAGAAATTCAAGATAAAAACAAATCTAAGCGCTGCATAATTATACTGCCAGTTACCAGCAAAGTTAAAAAAGGAAAAACAAAGTAATTTTATGTTAAAAGCTTTCTTGTTAGCTGCAAAATAATCTGAGCTTCGCGTCTGTAATGGTCGTGTGTCACGCACGTTTGAAGACAAGTTTATACCGGACTGTTCATATATATTATTATATAATATTATATCACTATTATATCAACTTTGGCAAGTTAGCAAATGACATAAATAACTGTAATGTAATAACAGATAATATATGTTATACTAAAATTATTACGACTGATTTGTTTTAGTACAAGTTATATCCTAATAATCATATTATAAAGAGGAAAGATTTAATTTTTTGTTTGTTTGATAAAATTTAACTCAAAAACTCCTCAAACGATTTTAAAAATTCTTTCACCATTAGAAAGCTACATTATCGGCGGTAACATAGGCTAAAAATTACGGGGTCCCTACAAAAACTAAATAAATTTCCACACATGCGAAGCCGGGGTGTGCCGCTAGTATATTATAATAGGGCACACTACAAGCGAGCAAGCCCGACTGATTAAGGACGTCACAGAAAACTACAGACAAATAACTACAAACAAAGGGGAAGTTGTGTTCCTGTGCCTGAGTACAGGTCTTTATATGTTGTATGTTTTCCTATTGTATCGTACAAATTTTTGGGTCGGCATCACGCAAATTGAAATGATGCCGCGGTTATTAAAAGCACCCATAGATTACGGTAACTGTTACCATTAGGTGGGCTTATCTACCTATACTTATTTTAATATTATAAAGCTGAAGAGTTTGTTTATTTGTTGGGTTGAACGCACTAATCTCAGAAAGTACTGGTTCGATTAGAAAAAAAACTGTTTTTGTTGAATAGTGCATTTATCTAGGAAGGCTATAGGCTATATAACATCACGCTATCATTAAAAGGAGCGGAGTAGTAGTGAGATATGTTACAAAATCGAGGAAATGTACGTTCCAAATTACCACGCGGACGAAGTCGCGGGTTACCCCTAGTTTGCATATATAGTACAAATACAAAACAGGTGACTCACTGTTTTTTTACCTTAGTGGTACTTAATTTAAAAAATAATTGTTGATTGTGTTATAACAATTGAATATCTACATATTAACCACTACATCATTCTCAAAGGAATAGCTTGTCATCAAGACAATGTCAAACTAATCCAATTACCTAGTACTCACTTGCTTATTCAATTGCTATCAATTAATTAGTTATGGCCTCGTTGATAGCCGGCAGCCTATCGACATTATAATGGATTTCGGTTGCAGTCCAGGCTCACAGTTGTCAATGGAAATAAATATAGCCATGTCAAGTGAATTCGAAATGTGTGCGATGCGACTGACGTCACATTGGAAACGTCTCTCTTAAATAGTCTGGTTGGAAATAAAATGTTTTCGACGTTCATTTTAATTGGCAAGACAATGACGGATCTGGTTCATTTTGTATGCATGGTTTGTTTTATATCTAGTATATTTTTTAAACAATTTAATTAAAATAATATATTATTATTATTTATTTTAGTCCGTCTATTTATTTATTTATTCATTATACACTTTATTGTACACCATTTACAATAATTTTACAAAAACTTTTTAGAAATAAGTCTGTACAATGAGCGGCCTTATCGCTAACAGCGATTTCTACCAGGCAACCTTTGGATGGATGTCTAGTGCAAATGTCACCACCTCGTTCTATCCCGAGGATCTCGTAAGAATCGACTAAGGGAGTAAGTCAGGCACATAATAATATCCATTGCAAAAGGGAAAACTCGAAACAAAACCCTTTACCAACCCATCTGGCTAGAGTGGTATAGTACACTAATATCCCAAGTGTATGGGAGTACACCTGTGCCCAGCAGTGAACCGTTTATGGGTTGAGATGATGATGAATATTTTTTAGATTATTTACAAAAACACACAAATATTTTGTCTTTATGGATATTAAACCTACGACAAAGAGTGACCAAAGATATATAAGTATTTTTGTAAGCCCCTTTCTCAAATAAGATAAAAATAATATTAAAATATTGTAGCGATTGTCCAATGCTCACTGAAGAAGGCACAATGTAAGTTTTGCGAGTGGATAGCGTTTATCGAATGCACTTGGCAGAACATTTTGCTGACCACGGCATGGCATGCATAACCAAGTAGGTACTCTTGTCTGCGGTAAACAAGTTCACTGAGACAGAATAAATGCTCCGATGTTGATACATTGCCGACGGACGCAAGTAGAATTGAAATTTATTTGTCCTATAAAAGTGCAGTTTTCTAGTTCGTAAAGTTTTGAATTATAAAATGGATTTGATAGCTTTGTTTTATGGGATTATTATAATAATAATAATAATAATAATAATAATAGTTTATTTTATCTCCACAAATTACGAGTACATACTCAAGGACTTGTACATTGGTAAGAGTTGACAATTATAGGCTTAATTAGTAATTTGTGGGAGATCTGGAGTCTAAACTAAGCCTAGGCCTGTATTTTAGAACTCCAGGTCCTCCCTGTTTCAGTGTACTGAATGTTGTCAACAGTAAGATATGTTGAAGCATTTAGTGTGGATATGAAAATGAAAAATGGGCGCATAACGTTGTATGATGTATTTGACTACGTGTGTGTGTGTGTGTGTGTGTGTGTGTGTGTGTGTGTGTGTGTGTGTGTTGTGTGTGTGTGTGTGTGTGTGTGTGTGTGTGTGTGTGTGTGAGCGTGCGCGTGTGTGCGTGTGTGCGTGTGTGAGCGTGAGTACGTGTGTGTGTGTGTGGGGGGAGGGGGGTTGTATGAATTGTTTACACTGTTATTTTGTGATTTTCAGGATTTGTTCCGTTTCAGTATAGTTCATATTGACTAGTACTTTATATAATTTCGTTTTGCATTCAGATTTACTGCTACATGATATATTAATTAATTTATTTAATTTGTTAAATAAGAAACCACCTCGAAACAGATAAAATCGTTGTGCAAAAGAGGTATTTGTAGAAGTTGGTTCACAGATTGCAAAGTTTCGCCTACACAGGGCTATGGATTTTTTTCTATCTTCCGGAATATTGGAGAGTTTATGAAGAACAGTTAACATTATATATAATTGGCGTACCGACAGGACTTGAGTTTCTTCAAAAAGTTTGGCAGTAGAAAATAATCGCGGTTTAGATAGGCTTACTTTCAGTATTAACCTCTGGGCTCTTTCTAGAATAATCATTCTAGACTTGCATGCACCTCCCCATGTGGTAATGCAATAGCTTATAATTGATTGGACCAAAGACTCATAAACCATTTTCATGGTCTGTTTCTCTGCCACATCGCGGAGCTCTTTGAAAATGTAAGTCAATTTTCTTATCCTTACAGATAGAGATTGGATGTGTTTATTAAAGTTTAAATTAGCATCTAATTCGACTCCGAGGTATCTAATAGATTGCTGTCGATTAATGTTGGGGCAGTTGCAGGGAGTTATTGGAGGGAAATTACATTTATGTGCAAATATTTTGATATTTTGGTTGGGTATTTCATTTTTGTTTTGGATTGAGTAGATTATATAATGAGTCTTGGATTCATTTAGGGTTAGTGAGTTAGTTAATAGCCAGTGGCAAACAGTATTGAATCCATCTTGTGCGATATTGAAAAGATCCGTGGTGGAATCAGCAAAGAAGGTTAAAGCAGTATCATCTGCGTATGCTGTTATGCGACAGTTTTTAATGTTCAAAGCACAGAGCTCGTTGATGTAGCAGAGAAAAAGAGTAGGGCCCAATATGCTTCCCTGCGGTACACCGAAATCAACCGGTAATGTGTCACTGATGTGCTCTCCAACTTTGACGCATTGCGTTCTATTCTTTAAATAATTAGCAAATAACGCTAAGGGTGCACCCCTTATGCCAATGTCTTCGAGTTTTTGCACAAGACGTGGAACAGAGACAGTGTCAAAAGCTTTTGCTAAGTCTAAAAATATGGTTAAACATCTGCTTTTTGTATCTAATTTACCAACTACAAAATTAACAAGATCTTGTACTGCATTGTCTGTTGAGCGACCAGATCTGAAGCCATATTGTTGAGTTGCAAGTAGGTTGTAGTCGTATAGATATTTAGTTAGCCTAAGGTTAATTATGCGCTCAAATACTTTAGACAATGCTGTTAATATAGCAATCGGTCTATAATTACCGACACTGCCTCTGTCTCCCGCCTTATGTATTGGGTGTACCACGGCTTTTTTTAATGCATCGGGGAACACCCCCTCGTCAATGCATCGATTAATTAAATTGGTAAGAACGGGAGTTATAGATTCGGACGATACTTTAAGAATCTCCGCACTGATCTGATCCCAGCCAGGAGAACAGTCGCTTTTTAATAATCTAATAATTCTTTCGATTTCCTCATTATCAGTAGGAAGGAGAACAAAAGACTTTAACGGAGGCTTTGTAGCTTTTTTGAAAATGGGAAGATCTGGTGGTATTGCGTCTGATAGTCGTTTGCCTATGCAAGAGAAGTATTCATTTATTTTGTTTGTTGATTTTTTCGGGTTTTTGTCTGTTATAAGTTGTAGCGGTAATTGATTTCTTTTATTGTTGCCTGTAATTGTTTTTATAGTAGACCATAACTTTTTAGTATTACTTTTCGAGGCAAGAAGCTGATCTTTCTCATATTGTTTTAAGTTTTTTGAGTAGGTTATTACAGTGGTTTCGGTATCGTACATACGTTATTTTAAGAATAATGTCATTTTCGTTAGATTTTAGTTTTTTATGCATTCTATCTCTTGTGCGGATGCAACGTAGCATACCAAGCGTAACCCAAGGTTTAATTATGTATTTATTTCTAGGGATTATTCGTTTTATAGAGTTTTTAGCGATTAATTCTTGTAGTATATGTATGAAGTTATTTGTAGCGATGTTTAAATTACATTCTTCGTAAATTGTGTCAAAATTATAACTAAGGCTTTCTAATTTCAATTTTTCTTTATCAATTTTATAATTATATTTTAGTTTTATATGTTTATTGTCGGATATTTGCGATTTCATACAAAATAATAACGCCTCATGATCTGTAATGCTCGTGCCTAAGGAAAAAGTAAACGCGCTTAGTTTGGTTTTTAATATGACATGATCAAGGCAAGACTTACCTCTGGTAGCGGTTTGTATGGCGGGTAGAAGGCCATGGAAAGACATAGTATCCAGATATGATAAGGTATCTGAACTAGTACTTAAGAGGTCAATATTTATATCTCCAACTATGATGATATTTTTAAAGGATGATAGGTCCTGAAGTAAACTGTGTAAGGAGTCTAAGAATTTTTCAAGTGATTTAAAGCTGGGTGACCTATAGATTGCAATTAGAACTGTATGTTTTTTTATTTTAATTATTAGACAGTTCGCTTCCAAAAGAAGTGGCTCCTCCACGGTACACTTGAGCTTGTTGTTTGTGAAGACAACTACACCGTCGTTTTGGTTATAGTTGTCATTAGTTTTGTATGCTTCGTATCCTTCAAGTTGGGGTAAGTTCAATACTCGAGATAACCAGCACTCAGAGAGTACAATTATATCGCACGTTAAAGTCAATCTTTTGAGTAAAATGTGTAGCTCATGAAAGTTGCGGTTTAGACTACGAATATTTTGTTGGAGAACTGTTAAATAGTGTTTTGGATGCTCAAGATATGAGATGCATTCTTCGGGTTCACATGAGACAGGGGTAGCTATATTAAATTGGTCAATGTTCTTTATTAAGTTATTTGTAGAATCGAATGTTAAACGTAAATTGTTATAGGTGAAGATAAAATTGTTGCAGAATTTGTTTTGTATTTTGTGGATGCTTAATGTCGTGTATATGTGTGTTAAATATTTTATAATTGTTAGTATAAAGAGTATACATGGTATTACTAAACACCATATTATGTAGGTGAAGGGCAGTAGTAATAATAGTAAGACAGTAATATTTCGCCTAAAATTAAATATATTAGCAATATGAGTTGTATTGTTTTTAGCGCGAATTGTTGTTTTTGCATGATGTAGTGTATTGTACTGTAGTGTATTGTATATATCTATAAATTTTTGGTAGTGAAGAATTTGATACCTATTAATAATTGTACATAGTCTAGTGTATGTTGTGTAATAGGTAATTTTTGAATTGGTATATGAAAAGCGGTAAACAGTGTATTTAAGGCAAGTGTGTAGTGATTTCCGTGTAGGGTGAGTATTATATAACAGTGTTTTATATGTGTATATTATGTAAAGGGAAAATTTTATATTGGTATAAAGATGATGGTAGCCACTATATTTAAGGTAGGTATGTAGTGTTTTAAGTATAGGAAGAGTGTTGTGTAACAGGTTTTTATGTGTTATTACATTACATTGAATAGGTATTGTTGAAGATACTGGTCTAGATTTAAGTAAGAGGTTATAAACTTGTTATTCTAGTACCTAAGTATTATAAGATTATTGGCAGAGTCAGAGAAAAAAGGAAGTATACCATATTGGGCACACGTTTTAATGGCACCTGAGTGAATGGCACCTACGGTATTCCACATTGGGCACCTACCGATATTTTTCGCAGGTGCATTAGTGGAACATATCGATATAAAAATATTGGTAGGTGCCCAATGTGGAATACCTTAGGTGCCATTCACTCAGGTGCCATTAAAACGGGTGCCCAATATGGAATACTTCGAAAAAAGGGGTTTGGACTCACTGAGTGAATTATGTCATGTGTCTTGCAAGTACAGCGGTTACCGTTTTTAACAGGGTATGATAACACATTAGTCTTACTGCTAGCGTAAAATGTCCTCCAAACTGAATTAGATAATGGCAGCCAATTTGACTGCGTCGGTGGTCCAGTGGCCGCAGTATATGCCTGCTGTGCACGAGATTGTGGGTACGATTCTCAAACAGGACAAAACTTTGTGTGACCCACAAAGATTTTTTCTGAGAATGGGTGTAATTTGTGTCCGTTAATTGTATGTTTGTAAAGTCCCGCGCGATACAGAGCTTGTTTTTTAGTGCGGAAGTTGTTTTAAAAAAAAAGAATTTTGTTATCCAAAGATACTCGTATTATTATAACTACACCAGCAGCCAAAACACAAAGTAGTAGTCACATACACAAGTGATTACTCATATAAGAAACTGAGATAGATGTACAGAAAATATGTAGGTACCAATCCATGCGGAAAAAAGCTACAGATAAGGGCAAGTATTTATTTGAACACGAATGTGTGAAAAGTTTAACAGGTTAGGTTGTCGGATTTTTATTTTATGTTACATTGTAGGAGTTAAACTGGGCTTTTTGTTAATGAAAGGTGATTCAAGCTTTGGGAAGTACGTGTATCATAGCAAGCTTCACAAACATTTAAATCACGAACGAACGCCTTCCTCCCCTTGTTTTTCACTGTAGTAGCACAGAGTGAAAAACTCTTAACTCGTACTAGTTTATAAATAACTATATATATATATATACATTTTATTAGTCCTTAAAGTAAAATCAGTTAAGATTTGGCAAAGAAACATAAGAAAACAAAACCATGTTTTAGTAAATTCTAGAAGTTTCCTTAACGAAGGGATACAAAGCAATCATGGTTCGCCAGCTATATTAGGTTCGAAATAAAAGAAAACGTTTTTTTTTTGTTTATATTGTTTTCCCTGGGCCTACCTGAAAACCAGCGCTGCGGCTTTTAGTCGTAGCATTATGCTGAGGTAGGAACCATTTTTTGGCCTGCAGACCAAGGAATTATTATAACTGTAATATAAGTAAATGTCCTGTAGCAGTCCGTAATTCTTTTTTTCTTTCTTTTATAATCACGTCGGATTGGTATTATTAGGAAATATTTGAAAAAAAATCCAAAACACTTTTTGCTTGAGCGGGAATCAAACATCACGATCGGCTGCGAACATGAGCTTAATTTTAACTCAAAGTAAAAAAAATACGTAACATCTAATTTATTTATTTTTGTTGTTCGTTAGTAAATGCATCACTCGAGACTGATTTGGCTGTTTTTTTTACTTTTCTATTCACAACTACGCCTCTGCAAATGTTATTAAAATACGGATATCGCTGAACCCACCCCAATTTTTCAACATCTATTTGCTATTCCTATCTTATGAAACTAAACGATGCTATAAAAAGTAAAGGTGAAAATGAACAAAAGCCTTATCGTATGAATGCACCTAACAGCGCTTTTACCTTGGGCTTACATTTTAACCAAAGCGCTTTAGCGCTATCGAACGAATGCACAGAATCCACCCATTAAATCGCCAACAATTGGAGTTCGCCAGTGGTGAAACGATTTTCAGCCACTTACGTTATGCCGGACATTTTAGGCGGTGGAAAAAAAATCATGTTAACTTGGGATCAGCTGAATTTATGGCCTAAGCTTTGAAAAGTAACATCTAAATTTAAAGCTGAAAGTGCGATATATATCGCACTTTCAGTAAAAATAACACTACAATCGTGTTATTTTTACTGAAAGTGCGATATATGCTTTTCAAATTGCAACTTGAAAGTTTAATCTCTAAAAAGAACGAACGCATTTTCTCAGATTAAATTATAGTCCATACAAATCTTCTGTTTCTTTTTCTACAAGTCAAAAAGCCAGATTGAGGAATGATCCTTCACTTTGCTGAAGACTACCTACAGCCAAATAACTATACCCATAACACAACGCAATGCTCCTGATAATTAAAAGCTACGGTACCTATTTCCCATAAGGCGGGCCGACACGATTGTTTGTCCCCGTAGTAGTTTAAGCCTGTCATGTCTTTTCGCTTCAACTTTGCAAAGGTTTGATATATAAAAAACCCAAAATAGAAATTCTCAAATAAAAGAAATACTCAAAACTGTCGCTAATTAATTTATAAATGAATAGTTATTAAAAAAATATATTAAATTCAACTATACGAGCATGATATAAAGTTGAATTTGTAGTGTATTGTAGTAACTCGACCGACGACGCGATACTATTTGAAATATACGCAACAATTTTAAGTACTTAGTGCGCGTATTTAAGACACTGATTTTGTATCTTGGATTTTTTGTATATCAATGGTTAAATACGAGGAATTTGAAGCAAAGTCTTTAAATTCCTTGCAGCTGCGTTTTCTTTTAATGATATGCTAGTAGATCATAACTGTTTTTTGTCACGGCGACCTAGGCTATGGGTTTGAGCAGTTGCTCGGGTATAGTGCACTACTGTTATTGCACTCTCTTTTCATTCACTCGCATAATCCGATGAGATGGCAATCCAACACGGCGACGGGATATCAGTCACAGGACCAACGGCTTTACGTGAATAGAGCGTGAGCCCTCTATACCACGGAAAGCACGTAAAGCCATGTTTTATTACAAATAAACTGACCGCAACAAGCTTGCTTAACCTCTATTACTTAGCTGCAAGTTTCTTAAATTTAAACTCTATGTTAACATTCTCAAGATAGGAAATTCTAAACTAAAGTTTCTTCATCTTACGACCTTTTTCAATTTTAATGCGATAAATATTTGCTGCCCGCCATATTTTTATTGGCGGTGAGAATTTCATTTCAATGAAATTCTTGAGTAAAGTCAGCATCGCGCAAATGGTTGGATATTCAATTATTTTTATTATCAATCGCGTAGTATGTATGTGTGTTATTGAGGAAAAGCACCATACAATCTTCTTCTTCTTCTTTAAAAAGACAACTCCCGCACTAGAGAACAAGCTCTGTGTCGCGGGGGACTTTACAAACATACAATTAACGGACACAAATTACACCCAGACTCAGAACAATTCTTTGTGGGTCACACAAAGTTTTGTCCTGTGTGGGAATCGAACCCACAACCTCGTGCACAGCAGGCGCATACTGCGGCCACTGGACCACCGAGGCAGTCAAGTCCTCACCAATCGTGCAAGCCCGACTGGTGAGGACCAACACCGTACAGAAAACCACAGCCAAATAACTATATACAGTGGCGTAGTTGTGTTCCTGTGCAGATCTTCAGCGCTCACTCAATGCTGGTCTATAAATATTTTCTATTCCAAAGAAAACCCATCGTAAAACCCCTAAAATGATTTTTTGGTAGGCAATTCGCGGGATAAGTCCCATGTATTAAAACCTGCAACTGTATCTGCTCACCATCAGGCTGACCGTATGTTTCTACTTAAGAAGTATAAAAAAACCATAGCTTATTACTTAGACCGCAAGTATAAACGTTCGCGATGCATTGTTATCGACTTGTAAGAAGACGTGACGTTATTATAACAGCGGGGAACACTGACACGATAGTTATACTCTTTGAAACACGAACAAAATAAACATTTTACCTCAGAGCGACGAAATCTATGCACGTTTTAAATTTGTCGTGTGTGTTTCATGTGTAAGTATTTTATGTTTATTTTAGTACTACTTAGGTCAATGATATTATAGTAAGTAAAACGTGGTTATTGCGCTAGCGCGCGAAAACTGTTGTCGCCAACAGTAGCTAAGTAGCTTCGTTTGATATCACTATCTCTTTATGTATCATTACGTTTTTAATTATCTATCGCATGCATTTTTTTTAATGCGTCGGCAACACTCTGTTATATTGCGAGCGTCTATAGACTACGGTAACTGCATAAAATCAGACGGGCCGTATACGGCAAACAGTGTTGAAAAATTGTTAATCAAGCTTTGTCATAAAAAAAGTATTGCATATTATATTTTAATGAAGGTATGTGTTAAAGAAGACAGATTCCGTAATTTGAAAAATAAGATAAATGATGAATGTAATTTTGAACATAATATTTGTTGCTGTTGCTACAAATAGCCCAGAAAAATAATATCATCATAACGTAGTCCTCTACATAGAGGTGCTTGCTGGTTTTTAAATTATCTTTGACACAAGCTCTTGAAACCGTAGACTAGAGTCTTGAAACATTATAATTGAAAGACAGGTGACATGCGAGATAGGTAACCGCTGATGATGGGAACTAAAATATAAAATTCTTGGTGAAGTAAAAACATTAACAAAATGTTGGTAAAAAGGGAATTCGAAGAGCCAATGACACGGAAAATAATATGTTATGCAACAATGACGCTTGTATTGGTTTATATAATGAAATTTATAAAATTTATGGCTAGTCGACGTCTCGTTATACCATCGTTTAGCAATCAACCTGCATCACGCGCTAAGCCTTGTAACAAAACTAAAACTAGCAGAAGTAAAAGACCCAGGAGAGTGTCACCGTATGAATATTGAAAAGCATGTCCAAAAAGAGAATAATGACAATAACTCCACCGTTAGGACTCAGATTACAACGAGTAATGGTGAACAAATGCTACGACGAGATGTAACAAAGATTGTCAAAGAATTAATATAATATCCTTAAGCTGGAAAATGTTTTAAAATACATACTTAGATTGTTGAAATGGATAAGTAAGTCTTTCAAAATAAACCTAGAAGTATGACTGGCTATTATGCTTCTGTCTAAATAGTTTAATCTATTATAATCAATGAAATTATAGTAAGAAAGACGTAGATATGGCACTAGCGCGTGGAAATTATTGTAGAAGATATCAAGGACGCTAGCGAGGTCCCTGATATCTTTTGCATTTACGAGTACTAGCTGAAAATCAGTGCTGTACTATACGGCTGTCCCAGATCAAAACCCAGTAAGTTCTTTTTAACAAATTTTACAGGAAAGAGCAAAAACATAAATCGGAGTAGCCTTACAAAAGTATATGTGTTAAACTGAAAAATGATATTTACTGAAAGATATATAACACTATAAAAGGTATATAGAACACTTACTAGGTTTCGTGGTATCAAAATAACTCTTATTTATAAGATATTAAAGCTGGTGTCTTTACAATTTGGTGGAACATACTTTAAAAACCCGAAATATGCAAAAAAAATGTTTTTGAAAAAATGACCCTTACTGGGTTTTGATCTGGGACAGCCGTATAAGCACAGCGTATACTGAGCTAGATCCCCTGCTACACATATATCCTTTGTAGATATAAGTATAATATTTGTATGTAAATGTAAATTCTATGTAAATGTATTTTTTTCTGTACTGTTATGTGTGTGGCAAAAATAAATGGTTTAAATGCATTTGTATCATTTATTCTAAGAGGCCGTATTTAACATAACAATAATTTATGTTTAATTTTCTAGGTTGCAAAGTGACGTAACAAGCATTCTGCGTTTAATGTTAGAGATTTCAAGTACTTCTTTCAAGCCAAGTGTACCCGCAGAAGTAGACATGTGATGGCTTTTGCTTAATGTATCATGAGTGACGTAGATCTTGAATGAATAAAAAAGTAATTTTATTTGTTACCTCGACTCAATGTAATTCTAATAAAAATAATTAAAGATCTGATTCTTTTTTAACTTAATCCGTGAGCACATACCATAATTTGACTGCCTTGGTGGTCCAGTGGTCGCAGTATGCGCCTGCTGTGTACGAGGTCGTGGGTTCAATTCCCATACAGGACAAAACTTTGTGTGGCCACAAAGAGTTGTTCTGAGTCTGGGTGTAATTTGTGTCCGTTAATTGTATGTTTGTAAAGTCCCCCGCGACACAGAGCTTTTTCTCTAATGCGGGAGTTGTCGTTTAAAAATAGAAAAGAAGAAAAAGAAAATTGCACGGTTAAAACTCTTTATAAACTACTACTCTTTGCATGGATTTAAACGCAATATTCGTAGTTGTAATGCAAACGCTATACATTTGTTTTCCAACTTCATACACTAGAGATTTTTGCACAATGTAGACGCCTTGAAAAAGCAATAAGTATTGATGCGTTTGCATCATGCAAAAACAAAGTACCTACCTACATGTAACCATTCTAAAGGCGGGTATCGACGTTACGAGGCTTCCTCATGAGGAATGCCGCGCGAGCCAATTTACCCAATTTGTAACGATACCAGGTTAAAGTTTGTAATTTTTTTCAATTTTCTTAGCGACTGCCTGCTCTAGCGATATAGCCTCACAATGTCGATACCTGGCTTTAAGATAGACATCTTTTATTACAGAAAGATGCTATTTATTATGTACGAGTATGTACACATTATTTTACTACAGTAGATTTTTGTTATAAATATCTTTGGATAAATGGCCTGTGTCGGCCGTTAGTAATGACGTAACTGGTCTGTATTCCATTTGCCGCGATTAATGATCCTGTATCGTTATATTTTATTGTTACCACTAAATCCTTTTTCCCTATACAAGAAATGAGCAATATTCATGAAGCTACATTATCGAATATTGTAGGATAACTAAGGATTCTATCAGACAGAGATCCGTCACGCGTTCAAGCGTTCTGCGTTCACTGTTTTGTATGACGTCACAGATATGCCCATGGCACATGGTATCTCACTGCGTCGGTCAATAGTACAACGCAATACATCACAATAAATGCAGAACATGAACGCGGAACGCATGATCGAGTGACCACTCTCTGTCCGATAAAACCCTAACGACAGGCATAGCTGGAGGAATTGTCCTAACTTAGCACATAGCTTGCAGAACCAATTGCCATTGGGGCAAAAAGGTTCTAAAGTGGCAACCACAGACTAGAAGGCGTAGAGTGGGTACGCCTTCAATAAGGTGGACCGACGACCTGGTAAAGGTTGCAGGCAGACGATGGATTAGGGCAGCTGAAGACAACTAAGAAACAGAAGAGACAAACTTAGAAAAACTACGGATTAAACGGTTGAAACTGATCAATAAATTAATTTATCATACTTACTAGCTGTTGCCCGTGGCTCCGCCCGCGTGGATGTCGGTTATCGCTGCAAAAAGTAGCCTATGTGTTATCTATCAGACCATAATCTATCTGTGTGCCAAATTTCATCCAGATCCGTTCAGTAGTTTTTACGTGAAAGAGTAACATACATCCATCCATCCATCCATCCATCCATTCTTACAAACTTTCACATTTATAATATTAGTAAGGATATAAAATTAATAAACGATATATCTTAATGTAAAATGAATGATAAATTTGAAGTGCTTAGGTATTCTGTATGTATCGTAGATGTATCGTTCTAATCGGTTCAATAAATATAAATGGCGTAGATGTCTTAACAACACGTATGGGTCACGACATGGCGGGGACTGAAGGTAATTTGACAAATAAGCCAAACGGCCGAGTGCTGTAATCCAAGTTATTACCTAGCCGTCGCAACATCCCGCCACGAGCGCTGCAGCTTCGTAGTCACGACTAGCCTGCTTACAAACAAATAATAATACCGTAAGTTTAGATTAACTTATTTCCTTTTTTTAAGCTATTGCATAGCTTCTATCGCGGGCCTTGGGCGTGTAGACCGAATCCACTCCGACCGGCAAAGCGGTGATACTTTTTTTAATGACGAATTCTCTAAACGGCCAATAATAATATGGCAAATTTGTGTAAGGAGGTTTTGATCTAAAAGAATATTAATGTGAAAAAGATTATAGTTTATGGAGTCTTGAGGAATTATTACAAGTATTCATTTTTATTATTATATATTTTTATGAATCATTGAGAATAAAATAAAATGATTTAGATAATTCTGTAAAGTAATTTTTAATTTGTTTCGATAAAAAAATCATACTAAAAATATGCAATAGCTTCGAGTGCTACACGTCTTTTTATTTTTAAAAGATCGAATCAAAGTATAAAGGGTCTTGTGGTGCGACCTGTCTGTCTGTCACAACAGCATATGATACCTATTTAGATATTTGTTGTAAAACAAAATTATGTTTGATGTTTTCTGTGCAAAATGGAGATTGACTTTTTAAAGTTAACTATCTATATCAATTGGGTACCATATAAAAAGGTCATGTCTTGTTTGCAAGATTCAACCTCAACAAATTAACTTTCGAACATAAAAATATCGGAAGGCTTGAAGAACTTGTACTTGGCAGTTTCATGTAAAAAAGGAAAAAGTTTAATATATTGGAGGTACACCTAGAGTACAAATTGATTGCTTTGATTTGTCCTAGCTAGGAAAAGAACTATAGTATATTTCACATAGCATGGGTACAATACGTGAAATATTTTAAACCTAACCAATTAGATAATTGATCAAGAGAATATAGTATACATTCGATAGGTTTAAATTTAATCGTCCATAATTTTCTTTTATATTTATCTTCAAATATCAAACGTCAGTACCTACATATGCTATGTGAAATATACTAGAACGTTCTACAGAAACTGTATGAGATTTCTTAGTCCATCAAGTTTATTATCTACATCCTCTAGATAGATGAACAAACTTGTGACATATCACCTGACCCACTACATACATTTATTATACGTTAGCCAAACGTAAATGAACATCGTAGCACGAGTTTTTATATAATATTATAAAGATTTCCGCATCGAAATTTCTAGAAAACTCTTCGCGAAATTAGCACAAAGTCGAAAATAAACGTAGTAAGTAGTGCAATTCCACTGCTACCCGTAGGTACTATTAAAATGACGTGCGCAAAGTGAAGTTTACTCATAAACTAAGTGAGTTGTGGAAGAAAGCCGAGCGTTCTTAATTGCGGCATACTATTTTGCGCTATGTTACTTAGGGTAATTAACCTCGACTGAATAATGGGAACGTGAACACGTACTAGGTTATAACGTGAGTGATTTTCTTTGACTACCCTCGTTGTTCTCGCGGAATAAGCTTGGGATTATATTTACGATTGATCTTGAGGTCGAATTTGATCTTGAATTCGATTCCCGGATTCAGTATAGGATGACAAGCTCGCCCCCTATTATTAGGGAAAGTAACATAGGTAGTTCAAAATGGTTGTCATACATCAGATCTGTGCCCATCCTTTTGGGCAAAAGGCATGACAACAACATATTTGTCTTAGATGGGTAATCGAACGACCTCCATAGCAGCCTCTTTAGAGCAACTAACCAACAGGTAAGTCAAATTTTAGATTGATACAATTGTATTGTACTGCTCAAACACATTCCCACCAACTCCTAAAATGTATTTTATTCCATCAGGTAGGTACTGCCAACAACTACTTATTTTTTTAATATACAATTCTCGCACTAGGAAACAAGCTCTGTGTTGCGGGGCAGTTTACAAACATACAATCCAGGGATACAAAGTACACCCTGACTCGGAACAAATATTTATTGGCCACACAAAGCTTTGTCTCTTGTGGGAGTAGAACCCATAATAAGCGCTGTCTTATTAACACTATTTAATAATAATAAGCATTATTTCAAGAAACGTTACAACATGGCAAGTGTCCAAAAATAGAGAATACAATTTTTGATAATATAGTAGGTACATATTATGTAGGTAGTGTGTTTTCATATTAATATTTTTTAGTGTGTTGTTAGGCTGTATAAAGAGCAAAAAGATTGAGTTCCCTGTTACTCAAACTAGGAAAATCCTGTATTTTGAGGCACAGTAGCTTCGTGTTGTACAATGCACTAAAGGACAACCATAGACACTTTTAGTAAATATAATAATACTAGACAACTATTACAATTAAACCACGTGCAGTCTAGTGTAAAATTAATAATATAGGTACTAAAACAAAACAAGTACTAGTTCCCACACAATCCTTACTTCTATCTAAACGTGTTCGTAAGATTGACAGTAATTACCTACATAGATTTATTTCAGATAGCCCGCAGCTCCCGGTCTAGTGTCCGAAGTACTAATCACAATGTGTCTACCTACGAGTTTATTCACGATTTCCTCTCACGTCTTCGAAGATTCTACGCTTTATTGTGACATGTTAGTATCTTGAGTTCCTGGGGTTCGATTCTCGGGTTGGGCTAAGAATAGTTATTGAGTTTTTCTGTCCGGTCGAATCGAGTGTGCAGCTGGCTAGGGTACAACGAAATTATCCACTGGGACTTCACACTTCTTGGTTAGGAGATCATTTTATTGTGCTTAGTAAATCAAATCTCGATTTATTAACATCATATGCTTGCTGGCTATTAAAGTATTAATAATAGCAACCCATATCCCACTGTTGGGCACAGGTCTCGACTCCTCTATCAAAGGAGCAGAGAGTCACACACGCTAGTCCAATGCATCCGATATGCCTTTTAATTAAACTGAATAAATTTTTATTATTAATTTTAAATTTCATTTCAGACATGTAACTTTATTCACGACTTTTACCTTCATCTTTAGCAGATGGCTAAAGACGACATTTGATTAGTAAGTACAATTTTTACAATGTATAATTAATTCATATTGGTTCCACCAGACCATGTGTATACTATCCCACTCGGTTAATCTCCCACTCGACCACTAACGCATTAATGTACCTACTATAAATAATTTTAACAAAAAAAAACCGACTTCAGTACGGCAAGTTGTAAAATTTTCAATTATTTGTTTGTTACAATCGAATAAAATCGACTGAGCGTCGGGCTGAACACAGGTCAAGTAGGGGTCCTTCGCTGTTTGACACCACGACTTATTGACACCACGGTGTCAATCGCAGAAGAACGTTTTTTGACTTACCTGTTTGGCACCATTTTCATATTAATTATCGACCGTGGTGTCAAACGGCGAATATCTTATTTTGTTTTCGTCGATTGACACCACGGTGTGAAACTGCGAAAGGCGCTTTTGGCTTCGTTGATTTGGACCACTTTTGACAATTTAAAGGTCAAGTGTGATTTGTGTACTGACGAAAAGAAAACGGTTATTACAACAAACAATTACAATCAAATGTTTAATGGAATCTTGGTTGTTATGGAATACATATTTATTAGTACAAATCACATTTTAATAAACTGTAAATAAAGGGAATAACAAACAATTAAATAACGATTTTACTCTGTATCCGAATTTATAAAATAATGTTAATGTAATAATTAAAATGATTACTAATGGGCTCGATCATAATAAAATATCATAATTGCTGTCTGATGGTCAATGTAACGATAATCTATGTGTGTGAAATCTCAATGTGTTAACAATTGGAATTTTGATTATTATTTTTTCTTGATGCATGTTTAATATAATGCATGTCCTCAAATATTTGTATGCCTTATTGAGGCAGAATGTATAAGAAAACTGATTTATATTGTTACCATGCCATTATGATACCTGCATTCTGAACAAATAAATATTATTATTATTATCAATAAGAGACTGCCTTGGTGGTCCAGTGGGTGCAATATGCGCCTGCTGTGCACGAGGTTGTGGGTTCGATTCCCGCACAGGGACAAAACTTTGTGTGACCCACAAAGATTTGTTCTGAGTCTGGCTGTAATTTGTGTCCGTTAATTGTATGTTTGTAAAGTCCCCCGCGACACAGAGCTTGTTCTCTAGTGCGGGAGTGGTCTTTAAAAAAAAAAAAAAAAAAGTTAAAATTATGAACGAATGCAGTTTGACATTTCAACAGACCAAAATAAAAGTCAAAAGTGTTCGTTTTGAGTTTCGTGGAATAGTTTTACAGTTTGTTTGGTTCGTCAATTAATTATAATTTTATGATATTAGCATCAACAATGTTTTCAGACAAAAAACACATAAAAATGTATTGTACAAGACTTAGCCCAGGTTCTATACATTTCTGAAACATCGCCTTTATATTTATTTGTATTTGCACTTTATAATATATGGAATACAAATGAATGTATTAGAAATACAAAATATTGCATTGTGTCAAAAATGCATGAACATTATCTTCGAAATAGGAATAAGTAAACTTTTACCTGATTCACCTTGTAAATAAACTGATTTCACTATTATTGCCTGGGCCTATTATATCCAAGGCCTTAAGATTAAAACTAATCATTTAAATGTGAAAACAAATCCATACTTACCATCCACTTTGAAGTGAGCTTCAAACTTGCCGTACCGTAAGATTCCAGAGGAATTTCGTACCACGTACGATTAAGCTGTGGAATGAGCTCCCTGCCGAGGTTCTCTCAAGAGACATAGCGTGGTGTTCTTCAAGAAAGGAATTATAAGGTTTTTAAAGGGTCGGCAACGCGTGAGTGACACCCCTGGTGTTGCAAGCGTCCATAGGCTACGGTAACTGCTTACCATCAGGCGGGCCGTATGCTTGTTTGCCACCTTGGTAGTATAATAAAAAAATACAAAAAGTGTATCCGATGTTGGGATTCGAACCCGGTTCGGTCGGTGCTACCTCCGTACGGTACTGTGAGAAAATTACCTATTTGTGAATTTGAACTGATACTTAATATTACAGTTTTACTATATTTTTATTAATAAACCATCTACAAAAATCAAATTCCAAAAAGTGGACATGAATATGGGATTCGTTCCAGTATCATCGGACCGTTTGTGTTGGACTAATACCACAGAATGCTAATACTCCATCCATTATTGACAGTCCAATGAAGTTTTCACTTCTGCCATGTGGTCAGCACACACTCGTTTTTTACCAGAGATTTTTGTTTGTTCGAACTCAGGTATTTCTACCCTTTCTTAAACGTTCTTGCCAATATAAAAATATAAGGGCATGTAATAATAATAATTTCTATTTAATTATTTTTTACCTGCTGATGTCTTGAATATTAAAATTAATAGATGTAATAGTAAAACGTAGTAGTAGTTGCTATCGCAAAACTGTTGTGGGTAACTAAACAGTTTTGCCTTTCCAAGCACTCTCAGAAAAAAAAAAATTAAATAAAAATCATGTAAACACTTTTGTACGTGATTGTTATGTTATAATAAAATACCAATGTGACCGTCCTTTGCTGTTTTACGCCATGGTGTCAATCAACAAAGACAAATAAGATATTCGTCGATTGACACCGTGGTCCCAAACAGGTAAGTCAAAAAATGTCTTTCTGCGATTGACACCATGGTGTCAATAATCCGTGGTGTCAAACAGCGAAGGACCCGTAGGTATTAAAAGCTATATTTAATCTGTGCAATCCGCGCTCAATTAATTCACGTCATTATTTCTTATTAATAGTTGCTTAGCAACAATAACCGAAACTTATCTAATCGCCATCAGTAAAATACTTATTATTGAGAAGTTCAGATGGCCAACTGTGGTCTTCTTCATCAGTTTTACTTCACCAAATTACACTTATTGATTTATTGTTAAAAATATTGAAATTGCTATATGTGTGCCTATAACTTTTGAGGAGTTCCCTCAATTCCTCGTGGATCCCATCATCAGAACTTTCTTTTGATGATAATGGGACCAAACTGAAAGTATGTCCAGTCAGACAAAAAAAGAATTTTTCAAATCGGTCCATAAATGACGGAGTTAAGTATGTGGTAACAAACATTTAAAAAAAAAAAAAAAAATACACACGAATTGATAACCTCCTCTTTTTGAAGTCGGTTAAAAACGTGTATTGCTTTGACGACTCAACATTTTTTTATTCCTAAGCATTTTCAAAATCACTTTAATAAACACTAATTTCCAGATAGTTTCTAAAGCACAGCTGCTGTTAAACGACATAAACTCACAACATTAATCTTCGTATAAAAAAGAAGAATCTCAAAAACAAGATGGATGCCAACGCAATTTCATTGGTGAAGTAAATCTAATAAGTGTAGAGCATTACTTGATCAGAGTCCCGAGCGGCTAGCTTCACAGGTGGGGCATTAATCTAAAACTGCCACGGGCGAAGCTTAATGATTCTCATGATCTGATTTACCCCGTTCAATCAATATTGCGCTGCAAGTACTGAATAAAATGAAGATGACATCGGAATTGAATTTAGTATAGGTATTTTAAAGTGTTTATTTATAAATATAGCTTGTTACTTTTAAGTCATTACTAATGAATGCTAATGGGGCGGGACTATAATTTGAGTGATCCAGAAATTATATTTCGGTAAAATATAGCTGTAATTACAATGTTTGTGAAACCCCCCGCGATACAACATAATAACTGATATTGATTAAACTAAAATTGTATTTGTAATTTATTTTGTTAATTACGGTTTCTCCTTTTCTGTCTTTTCTATTCAATCATAATAATAAATTTATGTTACTATTTTTTGACTTTCTTATACTTATGTGTATTGTCAGCAGAATAAACATTTATTTCTGTCTAATTCATTGTAGAAAAATATTATGAAAGAGCTATATTAAAATTTATGCAATGTTGCTTATTCAAATCCGTTACACACCCAACATACATACATAAATTCAATGTAATACGGATTTACTCGTGAATTTGGATAATTGTTAGTTACCTATGCATCCGAGGCTCAATTCGAACATGTGGCATTTCCCATAAATAGTTACTGGTCTGTAATTTACGGTATATCGAAAATTCTACTGCAAACACGCCAAAGGGTGTATTTAGGGGCCGACACGTCAACTGTGGATTTAAATAGTTAAGTTATTTTGGTGTATAAAATTTATGTCGTTTACTTAAATATGTATGTCCTTATTGAATGAGTATTTCCTAGTGAGATTAAAAATGTAATAGATGAAAAGAATAGAATTTAAGATGTCCTTAAATATTTGTATAGTATAGATAATAATCTTAATATATATATTTCTTGTGTGCGTGTGTATGTGACTGAACTCCTCCTAGACGGGTGGACCGATTTTGATGAAATTTTGTGTGTGTGTTCGGGTAGGGCCCTGGATGGTTTAGATTCACAATTGGACCCGGTAGGTGGTGCTGCTGTCGGTATTTCAGCTTTTTCCGGCAGGACGACGTCTGCCAGGTCCACTAGTATTTTATATAAAACTTAAGAGTTTATTTTTTTGTTAGACAGCACTATTTAATGTTTGGAATTTCGTAGCAAGAAGATGTCTATCATCAGTTGGATTAAAGTATTTTTTTG
The DNA here is from genome assembly GCA_947095525.1 of Trisateles emortualis. Lineage (NCBI taxonomy): Eukaryota > Metazoa > Arthropoda > Insecta > Lepidoptera > Erebidae > Trisateles > Trisateles emortualis. The sequence continues at coordinate 5,222,434 of OX352736.1, read as the reverse complement.
TATTTGAGAGCCCCATTTTTAAGAAAAAATAAACGCTATCTAACAGTACCCTAGAATCCTAAACATTTCAATTTTCTTAATAATATATATTTTATAATCATATTAAATAAAATATAAATTTGCCGATCAAAAGAACCAATATGTATATAATAATTAATTATGTCCATAACTTGGTATTTTTATTATTCCAAAAGCTTGTTACGGAACTTAGTTGTCATGGCGGAAGAAACCCTCAAGCTATACATCATTGTGATTATGATCTAATAAGCATTTTGACCTAAATTAATAAAATAGACAGACAGAACCAATGTCACATTAATGAGCACTCCTCTTATTGCTTCGAATAAGGTGAAGATTTTTTGTTTTATGTGCCTTATATATCCACAGTGTTAAGAACTCTTTACTCTTTCATAAAATCTCTAGACTGTTATAACAACTGTCAATTTGCGATCACAACTGTCAGTTTGCCATCACTGTTTCTTAGAGAATCAGCCAGCCGCAAAAGGTATCCACTGTGTAGGTACAGTTTTTTGGATGTAGTCTTCTGTCAGATGGAAGTTTTTCTCATTTTATTGCTCATCATAAATGTCGCTTTAAAAGTAAACAATGAACTGGCTTGTTGGCATAGTGGTTAGTGACCCTGACTGCTAAGCCAGAGGTCGTAGGTTCGATTCTCACTCAGGACAACACTTTGTGTGATTCATAAATGTTTGTACCGAGTGGACAATTTGCCCTATTTGGTTCGTGTTCATATGATGTTGAGCCACGACTGGCTATGATGAATCATAGCCAGTCGTAGCTCAACATTTTGGCAACAATATTTTGGCTGAGATGATAATGATGATGATGAATCATGCTTTGTGGTAGATATCAATCTACCACAAAGCATGATTCATTATCATCTCAGCCAAAAGACGTCCACTGCTGTACATAGGCCTCCCCAAAGGATTTTAACAACTCACGATCTTGAGCTGACCTGTCCATCGGTTGCCCGCAACCTTTACCAGGTCGTCGCTCCACCTTGTTGGAGGCCTGCCTAGGCTATGTCTTCCAGTTCAGAGCATGATAAATGAATGAAGTAAATGATGAAATGAGCAAAGATACTATAATTTGTCAGGTTTCGTAGATCGTAGTATCATGTATCAAGCGATGGTATTAAAAGCTAAAATAACTCATCACAGTGGACATTTTAATGTCTAATACGTATGTTGCACGTGATTTTTTTTTGCAAACGTTACTCCATCGGTCCATGTTTCCTTCCTTTACCTGTCAGTATGATTTAAAAACTAGTGCTTGGATTTTTTTTGCAAAAGCCTAGGTTTATTATTGAGCATTAAAGCCAAAAATGTTTGCAAGCATATAGGCTAGTATATATATTTTTCTAGTTTTTAATTTCTGTGCGTGAGTAAAGTTCTTCAGTGTTTAGTTAGGATGCGTTTTTAAAGAAACTTATTTTCTTAAGGCTTGGGATATCGCCAACGACCGATGAGCATATGGGCGAAGCATACACGACTCACCACACACTAAATTTCTAGGCAAGCGCGGGGAAACAAACGAATGTACTCTTTGGACGTATTTTTCATTAAAAAAAAATAATCAAACTTATTCTAAATATAAAATTACCAAATTATAGGTTTTCTACAAATATTGTTTTTTTTTTCGTATTATTAGATAAAAATTGAAGTCATAAAGTGGTTACATCTCAATAATTTGTTGCTGATTCGATGTTTTTTTACAAACTATTTAGAATGAATATACAATTTATTAAAAGACCATATTTATAAAACACATCTTGTAGATTAATACCGTATTTTTGGGCAGTCATTTGTCTATAAATGCCAACAAAAAATGGTTTCATTTACACACCTTTTTCATCATTTATTGAGAAAGGTGCCTTAACCCTATCATAAAACCTTGCTTTTACATTTTTTTTTGATTAGCAATACGCGCTTTGTACACTAGGCGACGCCGCGACGTCTAGTACATACTAACTATAACCATTATTGATCTTATATCTATAGATAGTTCTACAAAGTTGGGTGCAGTATAAAGCCTGTTAAATCTAAGTTGCAGCACCGTCAAACGTCAAACGCAAGAAGTTGCGGTTGGAAGTTGGCCGCAACCGCAATGTTCGTGACACTGCCCGGCCCGTTGTGTACTGAACTAAATCTGTTGTTAAGGGAGTATTAATTTATATTAATTAGTTTGTATCTTGGACAGTCAGTAAGTCGCTGTGTTAGCGACAATGTGTAAATAAAGTGGTTTATGGTGTCATCAATAATAAATAATATTGTTTAAAAGTTGTATTAGAAAATGTAGATAATGTTAGCTGCAACACGCTGAACATATTTATGGTACAAATACATATATGTACACACAGCAACGGAGTTAGCTGTACAGGGCTGTATTAAGATTAGTTTTTTAAGAAAACCATTATATATATCTCTGTGGAATTTGGTAACAAACAGACAAAAATATATTTTACACAAATACATACATTAATTTTCCTAAAAAACGAATCTTCATATAGCGGCCCTGTACAGCTACCTCCGTTGCCGACTGTACCTAAGTACTATAAAAATGCTACAATGTAAAATTGAAAATATAATTTTCAAACGAACTTTGCTCAATAATTTATTTTTGATCATCATAATTGAATTGATTTAATTTTATATATCAGTATTTACTGCCTCGTTGGTCTAGTGAATATTAAGTGCGACTGCTAGTCGCAATGTCCCGGGTTCAATTACCAGGTCGAGCCACATAAACATGGGTTTTTCTGTCTAAACTCAAACTCAAAGTCATTTATTCATTTAGATCAAATACATGATACTTATGAACGTCAAAATAAACAAAAGTCAGCATATTTTTTTCCTACAGCCAATTCGCTGACATGGGTAGGGCCTAGAGAAGAATTGGCAAGAAACTCTGGCTACTCTTTTTAATCGCCAAGGTATAATATTTACAATTTGGTATGAGTTACAATCTGAAGTAGGTAACAAAAAGGTACGGAACCAACACACCATACCAAAAAAAGAAAGTCCGTACTTTGAAAATGTGTTTCAGTACTGTGCCAGCCGTGAAAGCAACGTAAAGCTATTTCTCTTACGCCTAATCTGTCTCCGGTAGAGTCAGACTGCCGTTCCATAGGAATATGGATGTGGAAATACAGAGAATGCACCTGTTTTTACGCAAACACTTGTGCAATGTATGATGGTCTGCACGTTTGACTTATATGCTTTAAAATTGGCCACCGTGATGGAAATCAGTCTGGTGAATTTCTGTTAGAAAGAAAGAATCGTTTATTGACACTCAAAATACACAGAGATAGAATATTTGTATGCCAAAGAAATACTGCTAGGTGTTCAATGACACCTAGCGATATGCTGAGTGACTGGTGTTACCTATTACTATTGCGGGTTAAAAATTCGAACCAAAATATATTTTATTTTATCGTTCACATAGCAAGTTCACGCAAGCGCTATTCTAAAGCACAGTGCTGCTCAATGACGCGGGCAATAACCGTTCTAGCTAAGATATGCAAATAAGGTGAAATTGTATGTGATGGCCGCACGAGTAGCGATCGTTTTACCAAGTGCCGCCTGTTTCAGACCCATTTAATTCAAGTAATTTACTGTTTTAGACTTGAAATATGGTTGGATTAAGGTTTAAAATAAAGTAGCCTACTGATTTAGGATAGGCTTGGATAAATTTAGTGTCAATTTTAATGCCAAAGGTTAGTAAGACCCACAAACTGGAAGACTTATGACAGCTCGTGACTGAATGTTGTGGAATGTTTGTCTGTCAAAAATATAAAGAACTAGCTGTTGCCCGGGGCTCCGCCCGCGTGGATGTCGGTTATTGCGATAAAAAGTAGCCTATGTGCTATTCCAAATTTAATCCAGATCCATTCAGTAGTTTTTGCGTGAAATAGTAACAAACATACATACATTCTTACAAACTTTCGCGTTTATAATATTAGTTGGATCTAAAATATTTTTGCTATTTAATCGACATATATACATACCAAAAAATACCTAACTAAACAGTATTATTATTGTTTTAACAAATATCCTCCTCGGAAACCACAAATAAAATATTGTACTACTAAAATAATAAATCAATCGTATTGAATATGGGTTCATATTGTCTTGCTGCCACAGCAATCAAGTTCTAACAACAATATATACCGTGTGCTTCCCATTGTTCACTGTCTCAAAGCATAACACTGAAATAGAGCCAAAGCCTAGTACTAATTGAATAAAGGCAGGCTTCGAACAAGAATAGTTCAATCTATTTCCATTAAATTTTGCAATAACGCGCTGTATAGAGGATCCATCAATTTCGTTCGCTCAAAATCCACTGAATAGTCTGTGGTTTATATGCTATTAACAGACTGGCTTTCGAGTTTACCCGAGGGAAAACTTATTTTTCTTATAAATACGAGTAGTTACAATAGTAGTACTGTTAATATCCGTCATTGCAGTAGGTAGGCTATTGATGCGAGTTGGTGAATAAGTCACCTAAAGTAAGCGAAAAGATACGACATTAAGGGGTTCATTGTAGCAAAATCTAACTTATTCTTTTTTTGAATCAAAGATAAAAAAATGCCGTTGAAAATGTAAACTAATAAAAACACAATAAAGTACTTCAATCCTACTAATATTATAAACGCGAAAATTTTGTAAGTATGGATAGATGTTTGTTACTCTTTCACGTAAAAACTACTAAAGGGATCGGGATGAAATTTATAGGCACAGAGATAGATAATGGTCAGGAATAACACATAGGCTACTTTTTATAGCGATAACCGACATACACGTAGGCGGAGCCGCGGGCAACAGCTAGTTTAAAACAATACTTGACGGAATTGACCGTAAGTGATGATGGTATGTAGAAGTCAGAGAATTGGGTTATGTGGCGCGAATTGGAAGAGGCCTATGTCCAGCAGTGGACTGAAATAAACTGATTATAATATAATTAAATCCAACAGTGGTGTAAGTAATTGTAGGTGTATATACTTTTTGGAGTGTTTGACATGTCGTATCAGTTTAACAATGATTCTATCTGTCCTGATTTTTGAAAACTATAGATTAGGATAGATAGGTCAAATGCTATTTGCCCTATCTATCTTAATGTCTAGTTTTAAGCAGGGAAAATCCCGTATTGCCACGCCATCAGATCTACGACATACGAGGCAGCTGCTTTAAGTGCTCTATGCTAGTGTTTATTTGGATGCGAATACGTATTGTAGGGCAGCTAAAACACGCACTGAGATGCGTGATGGTCGCTACTCAAGTAAGTCCGTATTCTACTGGTGACGTCATGTCAAAAAGAGCGGTAGCTTCAGTAAAAATAATCCGTTACCTACGAAAACCTTTTCAAGACCTATAAATGTTTTAAAGTGATGGAGTATTCAATTCAACAATAAATAAACTAGTAACAGGTGACAAATTATAGCGATTCTTGTTCTATAATTAGCATTCTTGTTTTAAATTACAATTCTAACGTTTTATAATCATGAATCTATAAGTTAATTTAAAATGAAATTTAAGTACAAATAAAAAGAATTGTATCCACAATAAATTATGCATTTAGCATTACAGCAAATATCACGAAGTTTTAAGTTATAGGTACTTAATGATCGATCCGAACGAAAATATCATCATAATTTTAGCCTGAAGACGTTCACTGCTCGGTATTGACGTCCTGCAAGAAAATCTATTTCTTTTTATTCTTGCTTCTTATACATTTTATCAATACCTAACCATATGTTGTTATTGTTTGCTAATAAACGCTTATTCTATTCTATAATGTTTATCTCTGGGTCACCCAAAGTTTGACTGGTAGAAAATGCTTTTAGCATTAGGTACGCCTGGTTTAATAAATATAAGTTTTCAGTTCTACCATTAACGCCCATGCCCGTAATATTATATTGATAGTTATATTTATAATAATATGATTGGTTTCTGTATGTCCCCATAGAGGTGTGTGTTTAATACCGATATCCCATTGGCTTCGTGTTAGAGTAATTACACGAGTTAATTAAGTGTAATGTAATGTATGGAAATCTGATTTGTGTTTGACGTAGAAGTGTGTAATAATTACCCACTTGATGATTACGGAACTTTATTTAATAAGCTAAATAGGAAATGCAACCAATGAAGTAATAATAACTTTATTTACTTATGCAGCCAAAATAGGTCTACTGTTTTCGGCCATGAGCCGGCCTTGTCCATCATATACCTGCAATCTTCACAACGTTGCCAGTTCACCTTGTAAGAAGCTTTCCCACACTGCGTCTTTCAGTTTTTTTGACATCTGAAATTTTTCGTCACTAAGGGTCCTTCGCTGTTTGACACCACGGATTATTGACACCATGGTGTCAATCGCAGAAAGACGTTTTTTGACTTACCTGTTTGGGACCACGGTGTCAATCGACGAATATCTTATTTGTCTTCGTTGATTGACACCATGACGTAAAACAGCAAAGGACGGTCGCATTGGTATTTTATTATAACATAACAATCACGCACAAAAGTGTTTACACGATTTTTATTTAAATTCTATTTTTTTTCTGAGAGTGCTTGGAAAGACAAAACTGTTTAGTTACCCACAACAGTTTTGCGATAGCAACTACTACTACGTTTTACTACTACATCTCTGAAAATTTAATTTTAATATTCAAGACATCAGCAGGTAAAAAATAATTAAATAGAAATTATTATTATTACATGCCCTTATGTTTTTATATTGGCAAGAACGTTTAAAAAAGGGTAGAAATACCTGAGTACAACGAACAAACAAAAATCTCAGGTAAAAAAACGAGTGTGTGCTGACCACACGGCAGAAGTGAAAACTTCATTGGACTGTCAATAATGGATGGAGTATTAGCATTCTGTGGTATTAGTCCAACACAAACGGTCCGATGATACTGGAACGAATCCCATATTCATGTCCACTTTTTGGAATTTGATTTTTGTAGATGGTTTATTATTAAAAATAGAGTAAAACTGTAATATTAAGTATCAGTTCAAATTCACAAATAGGTAATTTTCTCACAGTACCGTATGGAGGTAGCACTGACCGAACCGGGTTCGAATCCCAACATCGGATACACTTTTTGTATTTTGTTTTTGTTTAGTTTTTAAAATATTTATAATAATATATCTTGTTGATCATTTTGATAACGTAAGACATTTATAAAGTTTTTTTGTTGGGAGAAAAAAATATATACCAGTATTATTTATTTTTAACATAACTCAATGTTTCGCCTAGCTTAATATATTTTATACCTAGTATGACCCAACAGTAAACTTCAAAACAAGTTACGTATTTTAATTTATAAAAATCTGAAAATGCATACAGCAGCGCTCGCCATTACTCACAGTCCTACAAGTTTCACCTTCTTACTTGTACAAAATACTGACGCTAGGACTACGATGACATTATTAAATTTTGAAAATATATAATTAAGTACCTATAGTTTGGTTTTATGAGCCCTTTATTTCATTTTCCTATGCTAAGTAGGATTTCTTAAAATATGTACGTATATGTTTCAGGCTATAATATATTTCTTCCTGGTTTGAATTTTACACAAACGTAAATAACAAATCGATATATGTAACTCCATCTATCGATATTTATTCGTACCAATTTTTATTTGTTCCTGATCAGACCCCAGCCTATACGATCTAATCACTCTTTAAAGTATAAACAGACGATCGAACTTGGTTCGGGCCGAACCACGAACATGGTGCGCTCCGAACCATATTATAATGATGTTAATAGAAAAAACAAGAATCGTTCTTCAGCGGCACCCACGTCCACGATAAAAGTGGACTTTTGTAACATCAGGGGTTTACACTCAAACCTTAATGCAGTCCACCACCACCTTGAAACTGCACAGCCGACCTTGTTATTCCTAACGGAGACGCAAATATCTTGCCCGGCCGATACATCCTACCTACTCTACCCCGGGTACAAGCTCGAGCACGTATTTGTGCGTCGTGCCGGGGTATGTATGTACGTCCGGGAGGATATTTGCTGTCGTCGTCTACATGGCCTTGAAGACAGGGACCTGTCCATTATTTGGGTACGCGTGGACTATGGCGGCCACACCTACATCTACGCGTGCCTCTACAGGTCTCATAGCGGTGAACAGGACGTGATCAGGCTTTTTGAGCACCTGCAACTGACAACCGACAGAGTTATCGAGCAGTACCCCTCCGCGGAGTTAGTGATTTTGGGAGACTTTAACGCTCACCACGTTGAGTGGCTCAATTCCCGGTCCACTGACTCTGCGGGGAGGTCTGCTTACGAATTTGCCCTGGCTTATGGATTCTCTCAACTCGTCGATTGTCCGACAAGGATACCCGACGTTGAGGACCATACAAGCTCTTTACTGGACCTTCTGCTGACTACACGTCCGGATGGATATACCATCACAGTGGATGCGCCCCTGGGCACATCGGACCACTGCCTCATCCGGACCTCTGTGGCCTGTGCGCTGCCTGACCCGCCCCGGGCAACGGAATGGCGCCGCGTATGGCGTTATAAGTCAGCAGATTGGGATGGACTGCGTGAGTTTTACGCGTCGTACCCGTGGAGACAGCTTTGCTTCGCATCAGAAGATGTTGAGTCCTGCACAACTGCTGTAACTGACACGATACTTATGGGTATGGAATGCTACATTCCAAACCTGGTCGTGCCAGTTACAGGGGTTAAGAAACGACCGTGGTTTAATCGGCCTTGTAGAGAAGCTAGTCTTCTTAAGCAAGCTGCCTACAAGGCTTGGACTGCGGCTCGAGTTCAAAAGGACCCCAACATCTCTGATGTGAAACGCAAACTAAATGCTGCCTCGAGGGCCAGTAAAAGAGTAATTGCCAGGGCCAAATTCGAATTCGTCGGCAGAATTGGTGAACGGCTAGCAAGCCATCCCTCTGGGAGTCGTGCTTTCTGGTCGCTTGCGAAGGCTGCCGAGGGAAACTTTTGTCGGTCGTCCTTGCCCCCACTACGGAAGCCGGACAATAATTTGGCCTATAGTGCAAAGGAGAAAGCCGATCTTTTGGGTGCTCTCTTTGCCTCTAACTCGACTTTGAACGACAGAGAAGCCGTACCGCCCACGATTCCGTGGTGTGGTATCGCCATGCCGGAAATCAGCATAACACAGCGTGAGGTCCGGCGGGAGTTGCTATCTCTTGACGTTCATAAGTCGAGTGGGCCAGACGGCATACCGGCAGTGGTGCTAAAGCAGTGTGCCCCTGAGTTATGTCCTGTATTAACGCGTCTTTTCGGACTCTTGTACAACAGAAGGCGAGTTCCGTCTTCGTGGAAGACCGCCAATGTGCATCCGGTGCCCAAAAAGGGCGATAGATCAGACCCAACGAATTACAGGCCTATAGCTATAACCTCCCTACTCTCGAAGGTGATGGAGCGAATTATAAACCGGCGGCTCTTGGGATACCTAGAGGATCATGAGTTAATCAGCGACCGACAATACGGCTTTCGCCACAGTCGCTCGACGGGTGATCTTCTGGTGTATCTCACGCACCGCTGGGCTCTAGCCATCGAGAGTCAAGGTGAGGCGTTGGCGGTTAGCCTAGATATAGCTAAGGCGTTCGATCGGGTCTGGCACCGGAGTCTTCTGTCGAAGCTGCCATCATACGGACTCCCCGAGGAATTATGCGAATGGATTGCCAGCTTTTTGTCCAGCAGAAGCATACAAACTGTCGTTGACGGTTGTTGCTCGGATCGCCTGGACATCAATGCTGGCGTACCGCAAGGCTCTGTGCTGTCTCCGACGTTGTTTCTTCTGCATATAAATGATATGTTGTCTACCGACAACATTCATTGTTATGCGGATGACAGCACCGGGGACACTTTTTACACAGGCCGCGCAAATATCCCTCGTTCCATTGTTGATGAAAGTCGCGAAAAACTTGTGTCTGAAATCAGTAGCACTCTTTCCAGAGTCTCTGATTGGGGACGACTAAATTTAGTCCAATTTAACCCCAGTAAGACACAAGTTTGCGCGTTCACCGCTAAGAAAGCCCCATTTGCTATGGCTCCACAATTCCAAGACACAGCCCTTACAATATCCAAGAGCATTGGGATCCTCGGCGTCGACATCTCTAGTGACGTCCAGTTCCGACATCACTTGGAAGACAAGGCTAAGCTGGCATCTAGGAAGCTAGGTGTGCTCAACAGGGCAAAGTGGTACTTCACCGCGGGCCAAAGACTGCTGCTCTACAAAGCGCAAGTCCGGCCCCACATGGAGTACTGCTGCCACCTTTGGGCGGGAGCACCTGGATACCAGCTTGGACCCTTTGATTCTATCCAAAGACGCGCTGTGAGGATTGTTGACGATCCCAAGCTCACAGGCGGTATTGATCCACTAAGTCTAAGGAGAGACTTCGCCTCCTTGTGTGTGTTCTACCGCCTATACAATGGGCTGTGTTCTGAGGAATTGTTCGAGATGATGCCCACGGCCACATTTTATCAACGCACCTCTCGCCACCGACAGGGAGTTCATCCTCACATCCTTGCACCTCTAACTTGCCGTACCGTAAGATTCCAGAGGAATTTCTTACCACGTACGATAAGGCTGTGGAATGAGCTCCCTGCCGAGGTTTTTCCAAAAGACTATAGCATGGGGTTCTTCAAGAAAGGAGTTATAAGGTTTTTAAAGGGTCGGCAACGCGTGAGTGACACCCCTGGTGTTGCAAACGTCCATAGGCTACGGTAACTGCTTACCATCAGGCGGGCCGTATGCTTGTTTGTCACCTTGGTAGTATAAAAAAAAAAAAAAAAAAATGTCTGGTGGACCGTGCACCACACGAGCGAATATGGTTCGGAGCGCACCATGTTCGTGGTTTGGCCCGAACCAAGTTCGATCGTCTGTTTACACTTTTATAATGAACAAGTCAGTATTCAAACACTTAAAACCTCATATTATTATTACTCATAAAAATTACTTGTGTCCCAAACATATTTATTTTAGAATATGGGAAAGTAAAAGTTAACACAGAATAAAAGCTCACTTCAAAGTGGATGGTAAGTATGGATTTGTTTTCACATTTAGTTTTAATCTTAAGGCCTTGGATATAATAGGCCCAGGCAATAAGATTGAAATCAGTTTATTTACAAGGTGAATCAGGTAAAAGTTTACTTATTCCTATTTCGAAGATAATGTTAATGCATTTTTGACACAATGCAATATTTTGTATTTCTAATACATTCATTTGTATTTCATATATTATAAAGTGCAAATGCAAATAAAAATAAAGGCGATGTTTCAGAAATGTATAAAACCTGGGCTAGGTCTTTTACAATACATTTTGATGTGTTTTTTGTCTGAAAACATTGTTGATGCTAATATCATAAAATTATAATATAATTGACGAACCAAACAAACTGGAAGACTATTCCACGAAACTCAAAACGAACACTTTTTACTTTTATTTTGGTCTGTTGAAATGTCAAACTGCATTCGTTCAGTTCTTAATTTAAACTTATTGATAATAATAATAATATTTATTTGTTCAGAATGCAGGTATCACAATGGCATGGTAACAATATAAATCAGTTTCCTTATACATTCTGCCTCAATAAGGCATACAAAAATTTAAGGACATTATATTAAACAGGCATCAAGAAAAAATAATAATCAAAATTCCAATTGTTAACACATTGAGATTTCATACACATAGATTATCGTTACATTGACCATCACACAGCAATTATTGTATTTTATTATGATCGAGCCCATTATTAATCATTTTAATTATAACATTAACATTATTTTATAAATTCGGATACAGAGTAAAATCGTTATTTAATTGTTTGTTATTCGCTTTATTTACGGTTAATAAAATGTGATTTGTACTAATAAATATGTATTCCATAACAACCAAGATTTCATTAAACATTTGATTGTAATTGTTTGTTGTAATAACCGTTTCCTTTTCGTCAGTACACAAATCACACTTGAGCTTTAAATTGTCAAAAGTGGTCCAAATCAACGAAGCCAAAAGCGCCATTCGCAGTTTCACACCGTGGTGTCAATCGACGAAAACAAAATAAGATATTCGCCGTTTGACACCACGGTCGATAATTAATATGAAAATGGTGCCAAACAGGTAAGTCAAAAAACGTTCTTCTGCGATTGACACCGTGGTGTCAATAAGTCGTGGTGTCAAACAGCGAAGGACCCCTAAACTGAGGCAATCCTTAGAGCTATGCCGATCAATTTGATTCTCATAATAACTTAATTATTAATATTATTTAGCCATTGACACGCAGTATAAGATTACATTTATGTTTTTGGCTAACTATTAGGTTTCGAGTTCGATTCTCGGTCAGACAAAAGTGCCCTCATTTTTTTATTTTCGGAAATTCTTATTAGCATGACTAGGAGTCAGGAAAATAGTGTTGTTAAATAACTTTCGTGGACAAGCTACGTAAAGCCGTTGGTTCTAAACCTCATGTATCTCCGGTCCTCTATTTGCGCATACAAATATAAATCTCATGCACTGCTAGCTAGTAGCTAGCTACATTAAAATTGGCCGCCATGACAAAAATCGGCAAGGAAAACATTATTTTACTTGTATTTTCATAGGTAATCGAAGAGTTGGCTGCTATAACATTCGAAGCTGTATCTTAATCAGAAACCTAAAGTTTACTCGTGTAAATAATAATACACCGTCAAACATTACTCGCTCCAGTTAATTCTGTCGCCAACGTAACTCTATATCATATTGGCTTGCCGATATATGTTGAACTCCCTCACCTCCCTGACTCTCATAGTAAATAGGAGAATGTGGAAATAATTAAACGATGGGTGGAGGATCAAGTTCGTTGGTTCGAATTCTCAGCGGTGTTTAGGTTACTAATTCCCTTGGCAAACATGTTTCGTGATCCGCTTACTCATAGTGGAAGTATGCTTGTAAAGATATCATTATTAAATGCAATACAAATTTATTTTGATCCTTATTGATACAAAACACAAACAAATTAGAGAGGTAGAGCACCACACAAGCGAGCAAGCCCAACTGGGGAAGGACCTCCCTACAAAAAACCACAGCCAAATAACTTTGTTCTTGTGTGTGAGTACAGGTCTCCATCGCTCATTTAGGGATGCGTTTTAAAAGAAACGTGTTCCTATTCCAGGGAAGCCCTGGTGTAAAATAAAATGGACGGGCTGGGCAACATAGCTCTGGTATTTTAAGCGTCCATAGGTCTATGTCAATGGTTAACATCAGGTGGGCCGTATAATAGTTTGTAATCTAAGTAGTATAAAAAAACATTGTTCAAATGTATAAAGCATAAAAATTTTAAAAGTGTTATTTACTAGATATAATGATATATTTATATTTTTGAAAGGCTATATATGTACCAAATCTCATAGTATCATTTGAATTGCATATTTCCTTTTGAACGCAATAGCAGACAGTTCTGCTACTGAGCCAGTCTGTGATGCCATTCGACCCCAACGCGTTCCTATGTGTGCGTAAGACAGTGTAGAACGCCGACCTAAAATACCATCGGCTATAACCTACAAACATACCTTTAGATTATGGTTGCTATTACAAATTAATAGTTCACAATGTTTGATGATTCGGAAAGTTCACTCATCCATATAATACGATCCATTAGTCACTTTGTGACATTTTGAGGAATTGATGGTATCTATCCACAACCAAAATCATGCGATAAGTAATTTATATTGTATTTCAAAAATAATGGAACATTGAAATAATATGAATTGTATCAACGACCTAATACGTAGTGTGTGTAAGCACTTGATGCAATCATCTCAAAATTGGTCATTTTAAAAACATATCGGAGGCTAACGTTGAATAGTGAACGTCAGACTAAGACAATAATGATGATGTTTGGACTAATTGTAGACGTTTAACGCCTACACCTGGCTAACTAAGATCTAGAAAGATCTAAAAGATAACGGTGAAGATGTGACGCAACACGTGAGGTAAAAATAAATAAATAACTCAGAATAGAAGAGTCGACCGCAGTTATCAAGCTAATGTTTTGAATAAGAAAAAAAAAGGAAAATGTATATAGAGAGTAAAATACCGTTAGTCAAACGAATAGCCCAAAGTTGATATGAACGTTTTATGGGTAAAAAGATTTAAGGTATCTATATTACAAAGAATTGGGTTCTGTAAACAAAACTATTTGAAATTAATAAAATTCGCCCAAATAACAATAAAATTAAAACAAAATAGCATGTAATGCTAAATTTATTGAAATATTGCAGATAAAATAATCTGTAGATATTAAATTATATCTGCATGGTGTAAGACTTAAAATAAGTAAGGTGCAAATTATTATTGTAGACTGACAAGAATATACAGGCAGGTATCATCTCTACATATTCGAAGGTTATTAGTTTTTCCCGATCACGAGACAATTATTTGTAAAGCCCACAGCACAGATGACCATGAATTGTATTTTTGTAGGTTTGTATAGTCATCCGCGACACAGATATTGTTGCTTAGTGCATAGGGTAGTTGTCTTTTATGTGTGACTGATTTGTTTCACTGTAGGTGTAGGTTAGGTAGGTGTAGGTAATAACTTAGTGGTTCAAATGGTTACCTCACAATTTACGACTGCAAGCCTTATGGATTTTGGTTTGGATTTTGACACGGGACAAAAAATCTTATGTGGATCACACAATTTCTGTTCATAATTTCAATTTAAAATCCTTAACAGAAATTGCCTACAGGGTATCATTTCCTAGTTCAAGATTATATAACACACATGTGGAGCAAACTGATAGTTTTTCATCTAACAGTATATTACAGCAATAAATCCTTCCGTGAGATAGACGGCAACAAAATTTATAAATAAAATGTACTTGTTTTGACATCTTGCAAAAGCTGCCTTTTCAAGTCACAGCTGTCTCGTGATATTAAAATATATGCTAACTTGGTTGTCTAATGACCGCAAGATTTAAATCTAGAGGAGGGATACTTTTGTCCCGTCTGACTTAAATAAGAAAAGTTTCTTTTGTTTTTCTTTTTTCTCGTATAAAGAATGAAAACGAATTTTGTTTTGCAAAATCCGATATAGTTT
Source organism: Trisateles emortualis (assembly GCA_947095525.1). Taxonomy (NCBI): domain Eukaryota; kingdom Metazoa; phylum Arthropoda; class Insecta; order Lepidoptera; family Erebidae; genus Trisateles; species Trisateles emortualis. The sequence goes on along the minus strand of OX352736.1, from coordinate 5,207,338 downwards.
GTAATTATATAAAACTAAAGTTTCTTCTCCACGGCCTTGCTACTTTCAGCTTTTGTCAACAGTTGAGATGAATAAAAAGAAAAACACATTTAAAACTGCTTACACATTACTATTTTATAGTCGTGTTTTTATAGTTTTTTGCTAGCAAGTTGTTAGCGGCCAACCTGGTATAGAAATTGCAAAACATCGCCGGCTTTTGCCGTGATATGTGATATTGAAATTTGGAATTACGTTTTTTATGACGACGTATGAAGATATATTATTGAAAACACTAGCAACAATACTTTACCTACAGTTTTTACCATGATGTCAACAGTAAAAAGTTTATAACTGTACAAAGTTTTTGAAATTTGCCTTTTGTTTTTTTTGTTGGTAGAACTCAAGAAACAAGCAACAAATTATATATTAAGTTGATCAAGCCGCCTTACATTAAATATGGATATTAAAAAGAAAAGACTGTATGTAAATGGTGACAATAATTTCAATTTTTCTAAAAAATAAACAAAGATAAATAAACAAAAGCAAAATATACTCGTGGATAGATAAGTATAAATGATATCACGTTATTCACAATGGGATCTCGGTTTACTCTTTATAAAAGAATACCCTGAATATGTCCCGAGATACTTTTAAGATAATTTTCTGCAGCAGGTATGCAGGCGGGTCTTTTATTCGCAATATTCAAGCAAAGCAATGGTATTTCTGTTAAGAAATGTCCACTTTAGTGCAACCGTGAAGCCGTTCTCAGAAGCATTTAAGATTACATTTAAACACAGAAAAATAATTGTACCCATTATTTTTCTTGCAAATAACAGGATATTTGACAAGAAATAAAATGGTTATTTGAAACGCATGTTAATCTAAAATTGAAGAAGAATTAAAATAGTAAAAGCAGTAAACAACTTAAGAGAGATAGCGCTTTGTAGAAGCGAGCAAGCCCGACTAGCAAGGACCTCTACCTTGCCGAAGATTACAGACAGCGGTGTAGTTGTATTCGTGTGCGGAAGTAAGGTCTTCAGACCTTATTTAGGAATGCGTTTCTCTATCCCAGGGCTACTCGTAATGCAACACGCATTGATAACCCAGGTATTGCAAGGGCCCAAATGCTGCGGTAACTGCTCACCACCAAAATAGTATTAAAAAAAACAACTAACTGGGTTATATTATATATTATAAGCCCTAATGATACAATATGAAGAGTCGGTAACTCGTAAGTGATATTTATACTATAAACATCCAAACGGTTTAATAATAATAATAGCAACCCCATGTTGATGTTATGTTATGCTGGGTGGATGCATGCATGCTGCTTCGGCTAGGCACTGATTTTCTCATCACAGAGAGCAGCGAGTTAAAACCTTATCAGTAATAGTCAGTCAAATATAGATAGAAACCTATATAAAACGAGAAGGATACTTGGGGAGGCCTATGTTGGAAAACAAGACAATCTAGAACCGGTGTCTAATACGAAAAATTACTGCAAGCCTTATGGATTTTGGTTTGGATTTGGACACGGGACAAAAAATCTTTTGTGGATCGCACAATTTCTGTTCATAATTTCAATTTAAAATCCTTAACAGAAATTCCCTACAGGGGATCATTTCCTAGTTCAAGATTATATAACACACATGTGGAGCAAACTGATAGTTTTTCATCTAACAGTATATTACAGCAATAAATCCTTAGTTATACTTGAAGGAGCGGTGGTGGCCGAGTGAGAAAGTAACCGACTTGCACGCAAGAGGTGCGAGTTCGAATCAGGGTGGCAGCACCAATGTGAATTTCACTTTGTGGAGCTTAATTATGTACTAATCAAATGATTCTCCATCTGCTAACGGTGAAGGAAAAACATCGTGAGGAAACCCAGACTCTTAGAATAAATTCTAATGACATGTCTGATTCACCAACCCTCATTAGGCCAGCGTGTGTGAATTAAGGCCGAAACCCTCTCTCTCTCTTGATAGGGGAGAGTAGACCCGTGCCCAGCAGTGGGACATATATAGGTTGCTATTATCAGAGTTATAGTAACCTAAACTCACTTCATGCATCGGTATTGAACTCTCTGTATGTTGATTTACCAGGCCGATAGCGCTTTCATTACTTAAATGGAACAAATAGGACTGGCTGTTACTTTGATACGTACTATACGCAATGCAATACGCAAATCCCTTGATCCTATTTGAATTTTATTGTCAAACAGTTGCGAATTTCAAACGAAAATAACTGAAAACTAAACTCTTGTCGTATTTTTAAGTGTAGTCAAACTTGCAATGTCAGTATTATTTACTTTTTAAACAGTTTTATTACTGACTAAACGTGACGTGACCAAAAGGCTGGCCTGTTTCTTGCACAGAGAATCAGCATTGCCATTCAACGTGGCAATGTCGCCAGCCTTTTGGGCACTTTTCCGGTTAACAGTGATTCGGAGGAATATTATGACGCCTAAACTATTGCCTTTTATTTAATTAAGTAGTTTTTCATGTTTTTCATATTTAGGTTTAGTTAGTCTAAATAAGTTTTTTCATATTATTTTTGTATATATAGCATCAATTTATGTAATTCAATGTCATTTAAAATAAATATATATCTAAATCATATAAATACACTGTTAACTATTTAGAGATTGAATTTTTAAATAATCCTTCTTAGTATTCACTTACGTCATTTAAAGAACATTTTTGCAAAATTTTAAGTTTATTGCCCCAGTGGTTTAGGCTCTGCGTTGATAAATTAGTCACGTTAGTCAGGACAAATGTATACTAATATATAGATTTAATTGAATGGTTAGTAACCTACCTAGTGACAGTTATTTTGATCATCCATATAGGCCTCGACTGTAATCTAACGATTGATAATAGTCGGAACCGATAGTAAAACATAATCTGATAGAAAAATACCTTTCCCATCAGGTCAAGTATAACTTCATAATCTTATTTTTATTAATTTCATCTTTTTATTCTTTTAGCATTTGTTTAGTGGCCAATCTGCCCGTCTAGACATAAGTAACTATTTGACATGAAATTACGATATATTATCTTAAACTTACGTCAAATCCCATACATTTGCTTTTTATTCTATTCGACTACCGTTTATGCCACTTGTTTATTTATTTAAACTTTATATACACAAAATGTATAATGGTGGACTTAATGCCTGAGGCATTCTCTACCAGTCAACCAACAGGGTGATGCGGAGATTACTTGATTACTTGTCTATAGGGGCTGGTGACAGAGCTATTTAAATTGGCGATATTTAGGCCTCAGTTGTGATCTAACTGACTGTTAACAATCGGGACCAAGTTTTAACGCCAACTCTTTGTTTATAATTACACTTTTTTGGATTTGTTGGCGTAAACTAAAATATTTATTTCTATATGCAACTTAATACACAATTGAATAGGCGGAGTTAATGCCAAAAGCAAAATATTATGAAGCTTTTAATATTTAAATTTGTTAGAAGAAGGTTGTACATCCACAAATATATAATACTAACTATATATTCGACATAGCCACTCAATCATACCATCGTAAATATTCCATTAACGGACGGCCCTTGGAGCAAGTAAATGCACTCCAAACTAACCGACCGTGACGGTCTAATCTCATCCCTGTCATCTTATGTAACATCGTTACTACCTCCTATACGTATAGCTCTCGAGGGAACGATAACTGTTTGCCATGTTTGATCTGTATAATGTTCGGAAACAGTTCGCTAAGATGGGGTATAAGCCTTTATGTTGATGCCGAAGTTTCGTCATAGTGAATTATCTGTTGGTTAAAATTGTGGCTGGTGTTTGGATGTGTGTATATAGGTACTAATAGGGACGATCATATATTACCATAGTGTTGGAAGCTTCATGAGATATTCATGTTTTTATACTATGATCAAATAGTTTGCAGTGCTCTTTGCATTTTTTTTTAAATAACATTTTCTTGTAGATTACCTACTAAATATGTAGTATCAGTAAGGGATATTGTAATAATAGAAAATGTGATTTTGAAGAAGCATTTAATTTGGTTAAGACATTCATTAAGACATCCGAAAAGATTTAAGCCATTAATCGAATTGCATAATCCATACTAATATTATAAAGCTGAAAAGTTTGTTTGTTTAGTTGAACGCGCTAATCTCAGAAAGTACTGGTTCGATTACAAAAAATATTGCGTGCATTTATCCAGAAAGGCTATAGGCTATATAACATCACGTTATGATCAATAGGAGCGGAGCAGTAGTGTTGCAAAATCGGGGAAAATATTCCAAATAACCACGCGGACGAAGTCGCGGGCGACCCCTAGTAATTTATAAATAACGTCTACACCTAAGATTTAAAATTTAATCTTATTCAGGAAAGGAAACCTTTAATATAACGGAACATCGTTAATATTACACTGACTCGCGATAATAAAACGAAATAGAAGCTTGGATTGTTTCATCACGAATGAGAATTTATAAAATTTACGTGAAGTGGTGCCGCAATCTAAAATTCTCGGTAACTCGCACATTGCACACGTGTGAATTAAAATGAACGGGGTGTTACGTACCTCATTGCACTTCTCGACATGTATATATGATTCACTACTCCGTTTTTACTATAGTATAATACGTAATTTCTCTTTCTTTTACATAGAGATATGTTTCACATTGCAAGAGAGGCAAAGCTCATAGCATACAAATATTATAGGTAACTATTATAGGTTCGGAGAACTTTAAAATTGCTGGCAATAACGTCTTCCATTGTCATTGTTTTCAAAAGGCCGTAGAACACAGCAAGCAAGCCTGACTTGAAAAGAAACTCTACTTTATAGAAGACACAGTCAAATGCAGAATAAGCAGCGGTGTGGTAGTAAGTACAGGTCACAAGCGCTAATTTAGGCATGCTGATTTATTTATATTATATACCTATTAATTGGGTGGCAAACAAGCACATAGCCCACCTGATGGTAAGACGTTACCGTGCCGCTACCAGTGGTATCACTTGCGTGTTGGCAACCCATTTTATTTCACCAGGTCTTTAAGATGTCTCTGGAATGGGAACACGTTACTTTAAAAACGCATCCCTAAATGAGCGCTGGAGACGCACACAACTACACCACTGTGTGTAGTTATTTGGCTGTGGTCTTTTGTAAGGTAAAGGTCCTTCCCCAGTCGAGCTTGCTTGCTAGTACAGTGAGGTTACCATACTATACTACGTTTTTAAATAAACGTTTCTCTAATTCAGGTTGTCATGACAAAACCCAGTGTTACTTTTTGGGTCAGCAACACGTGAGTCATGCCTCATGTATGTATTGCAAGCGTCCATAGGCCGTAACCGCTTACTCTCAGACAGGCCGTATGCTTGTTTACCACCTAAATCAAATAAAAAAAGTAGAACCAACAACATCCCGGGCATACAAAACCGCAGAAAACATCGACTTCGCTAAACAAAAAGGAATACGAAAATCAGGCGTTTACCGTACTTTAAATAAACCACAAAATGTATCGCTAAAAGCCGAACCCATCAGGCCGATATTAGCTTTGCTCGCTTTGCACTAAATATTGAACACTGAAATAGATCAAAGATATTCCTGTAATACACTTTTATTCGAGTTGGAAATGTATACGGCACTAAAATGTATTTGGAACCACGTATTTTAAAAGTAGCAATAGATACGTGAATTGTAAGAAATGGAAGTGCATCATCATCATGATGATGTGATAAATAACTCAACTAAACGACTTTCCTTTCTAAGGGAGTAAGCAGAACAGTATTACGTTTACATTCCGACAGATATTTTATGTCTTATATTGATTTATTGATATACCTGACAGTATTCTAGAGTTCAGAATAACACTGAGTATTTTTTGTATGCAGTTTCAACCTCCACGATCCATCTTCGAACTTAGAAACAAAGTCTAGACTGCTTTGGTGGTCCAGTGGCTGCAGTATGCGCCTGCTGTTCACGAGCTTGTGGGTTCTATTCCCACACAGGGACACAACTCTGTGTGACCCACAAAGAGTTGTTCTGAGTCTGGGTGTAATTTGTGTCCGTTAATTGTATATTTATAAAGTTCCCCGCAACACAGAGCTTGTTCTCTAGTGCGGGAGTTGTGTTGTCTTAAAAAAATTGTAGGTATCGTATTCAGTACTAATGTTACTCAAGTTAAAGAAAAGCTTGTAAATAGCATGAACACCAAAGACATTCATATCTCGTGTACAAGTTACCTAACACATTTATGTTCCTGCTGCATCTTCCTTAGATTTGTCGGGAGGTTAAGTGAATGTCGCCTAGCACGGCCATGCCATTTCCGTCCACCGGAACTGTGGTCTCCACGCCATTGTTGCTGACCGCCCGGAACTACATGCTCTCTGATGTCACGTGAAGATTTAGTTTATAAACCTGAGCTACATGGATTTATATGTATGCCTTTTGTTACGTTAAAAATGTTTATTTATTTATTCATGTTATTTGCAGCCACAGTCATAAGAATATAATATACTAGCCGCCCGCCCCGGCTTTGCTTATGTGGTATTTCCCGGGGTCACGATATGTTTTTGTTAATAAAATATAGCCTATGACACTTAAAAATAACGTGGCTTTCTATTGGTAAAAGAATTTTCAGAAGGGGTATTCCGTAAGAGCGAAAACCGAGCAACCGCGAAAATGGAGCAAAGTCTGGCTGTCAGATTGAAAATCGGAGCAAAATCTGGCTTTCAGATTGAAAATCGGTATTCCGTAAGAGCGAAAACCGAGTCTTTTTGACGTTTAGCAATCGTGTGTGCCGTCACCGAGCAATCACAACTGTCAGTTTGCGATCGCTGTTTCTTAGAGAATCAGACGGCCGATTCAAAGATAACCCCCTACAACGTCACAAACTCACAAACTTTACCTCTTGTATGTATGTAGCTTATATACACGAATATGACATAGGCTTTTTTTATACTACCAAGGCGGCAAACAAGCATACGGCCTGCCTAATGGTAAGCAGTTACCGTAGCCTATGGAATCTTGCAACACCAGGAGTGTCACTCGCGCGTGGCCGACCCTTTAAAAACCTTATAACTTATTTCTTAAAGAACCCCATGCCTTTGTCTCTCGGAAAAACTTCAGCAGGAAGCTTATTCTACAACTTAACTGTTTGTGGTATGTTTAAGGCTATAATAATATCTAAGATGAAGGTGCAGGCAAAAACTTAGTGACTTCACCACATATAAAAATTGATAACGTTTTTTATACATTATGTTTGTAACAATAGCAACATGTTATTCTAATTCAGTTGTCAATCTAATAAATGTCAAGACAGATATACAGATACATATAGACAGGTATATCATTAGGCAAAACGTGACTTCCTCAATAAATATAAAGTAATTTTAAGGTCCATTTCACATGAGCGCTATTGGAAATGTCGCAACCGTAATAATATCGACCGTAATAATATCGCACCTCTGTGATGGAAATTCCGTAAGTAGCAATCAATCCAATTGCAATCAAATACTTTTTACTTTGCAATCTTGTAAACCAATAAATTTACATTGTGGATCAATAGCAAACTATTGATCCTCAGTTTTTGCTTGTGAAAAAGTACTTCAAGTAACTTTACTCAATTACTGCTATTATTTTCGATCAATCTCGCGATTTTCCACAACCATCCGATTGACCAACTTGCGATCAGCGTTAGATTTTACTATTCTCTGCGATTGTTCGATTGCGTCTGCAAGCAGAAATGTGTATCTGCGATCAGCGCTACATCTCGCGATTTCCCGCGATTGATCGGTTGCCACCGCCAGTGAAATGATATTAAGCAAATTGTACTCTGCTAATAGCGCGATATCTATCGATTCTCCACGATTGATCGATTACATCCGCTAGCAAAGAGATGTCAAGCAATTTGATCACTGCAATCAGAGTGACGTCTCGCGATCCCCGTGGTTGATCTATCGATCTATGCGAAGAGATGTCAAGTAACTTGATCACTGCGATCGATGTGAGATTTTGCGATTTCCCACGATTAATCGGTTGCGCTTGCTGGCGGTAAGGTATATCAAGCAACCTGATGAGCATTTGTAGTGTGTGAGATAGATCCATCACTATTTCATCGCGTTTATAAGCGTTGCACTTGAACTGTATCACCGATATAAAATTTGCAATGTGTAATGGCTCTTAATACAATAAATAAAAAATATTAGTTTAATATCAACTGGTTGTCTGTAAATAGTGTCCTATTGTTATATTTATAAAGGACAAAGGTTAAAATAGAGAAGTTTGATTTAATCTAAAGTAACAATAAATTAAAAGTAATTAGACAACATAATTCTAGCATTTATCAAACAGTAAATGTGTTATTATGTTTAAATTAATGTTGTTTACACGTTCATTACATGCCTAGTAAATCTGAAGGCTTTTTAATTAGATAGGCAATGACATAATATATTAAATTTATTGGTCAGAGTTCGGTTTGATTTATTTATTTACTATTAGTGACCCGTCCTGTTTTGTGCGGGTGGATATTTGTTTAGTTTTCATAGGCCTATTATTTTAAACTAGATAACACGGCGAACTTTGTACCGCCATATAAAAAAGTTTTTTTTCTTTTAATTTTCTTTTATAAAATCTTGACCCGACAATAACAAAAACAAAATAAAAGAATTATATAATTCGGTGCAGTCAATCGGAAGTTATGTGCGTACAACATTTGGGGGTTTCATTTTAATTCATTTAAGATATAATACAGCTTCATATACCTTTTTACAACTCCCGCACTAGAGAACAAGCTCTGTGTCGCGGGGGACTTTACAAACATACAATTAACAGACACAAATTACACCCAGACTCAGAACAACTCTTTGCGGGTCACACAAAGTTTTGTCCTGTATGGGAATCGAACCCACAACCTCGTGCACAGCAGGCGTATATTGCGGCCACTAGACCACCAAGGCAGTCAACCTTTATAGTATAATATTATTATAATCAGTGATAATGTAGCATGCTATTGGTAAACGACTTTAACATTTATTGACAAATAAACTCACTCTTTAAGAGAGGTAGGGCACCCTACTAGCGAGCAAGCCCGACTGGGGAAGGACCTCCACCTTACAGAAGACCACATCCAAATGACTACACACAGCGGTGTAGTTGTGTTCCTGTGTGTGAGTACAGGTCTCCAGCGCTCATTTAGGAATGCGTTTTGAAAGAAACGTATTCCTATCCCAGGGTTACTGCCATCTTAAAGCCCTGGTGTAAAAAAATGGGTTGGCAACACGCAAGTGATACCTCTGGTAATGCAAGCGTCTATAGGCTACGGATACTGCTTAACATCAGGCGGGCCGTATGCTTGTTTGCCACCCAAGTAGTATAAAAAAAAAATTAAAAAAAAAACTCAAAACTAATTATTTCTTACAAACATACAACAATAGCTACTAATGTTTTCTCTTTATGATATTACAATGTAGATAAGATATCGAAACCAGAAGGCCTTGTCTGCATCCCCATGGGACTTATAGTGGCACATATCGGAGGGTTATAGCTCGAAACTTACATCCCAACAACATTCGGCGCGGTGTTGGTGGCGTGCAGTCATCTTGAAGAGTTGAGAGTAGAATGTAATTATAAAGAAAACGTTTTCATATCCCAGAGGATATAACATTTTGAAACCCTAGTATTATCGTCATAGGCAACAGTAACTGCTGCACCAGGCAGGCTATATGCTTGTTTGCCACCTAAGTAGTATACTTTGAGTGTATAATCACACTAGCGTTTGAAGTGTTATGCAGAACTCTTTACAAAAGTTAACTCATCTAATAATAAACTAACCCTGCTACTACCGCTTACAATGTGCTCCAATATGTCCCCTTAGCTCCATATCATAAAACGAAATGAAGCAAAATACGGTAATGTAAAGTTTAGTTATATTTGTCTACATATCCGTTACTAACACCGTAATCCCAAACTCCCGATATAAACTAAAACTAACAAACACCAACAAAGTTAGGCCGAGCATTTTGTGACGTCACAAAAACATGGCCGTTTAATTCGTGAGCCAAGTTACCTACACGATTTCACGTCCACTGTTGAGAATTATCAAGGTTTGGTATAAAGTGGGATAGTTATAATTAATTGGCAACCCTAGCTGCTGTCGTGTCGTTATGAATACGAACACGCGAGGGAATTAGTAAGAAAACCTTGGTTTTCGAAAACTATCGCTGCAGTAATATATCTTTGCTAAATACTCATATTGTTAACTAAAATCAAGGACATATAATAAATAAATCATAGCGTTAAGTAAAATTTATATTTTTATTAGCAGTTGCCCGCCGCTCCGCCCGCGTGGATGTCGGTTATCGCGATAAAAAGTAGCCTATTCGCTAATTCAGACTATAATCTATCTCTATGCCAAATTTTATCTAGATTCCGTTCAGTACTTTTTACGTGAAAGAGTAACAAACATCCATCCATCCTCACAATCTTTCTTTCACTTTCACGTTTGTAATATTATTAAGATATAGTATATAAAAAAATAATAATATTTAGGTACCTAATTCCAAAATTACATAGTACCTACATACAATTAGTATCTTAGGATAATATAGAAATGCGTTGCGTTGTCCTGAAAAAAACTATAAACGCTTATGCGTCCAAAACTGTCAAAATAAATCATGATCGCTATTTATTAATACCTACTATCACATAAAACAATCTAGTTTCAATCAATTTACTGCTGGACATGGCCTTTCTGAGGCGGCTGACCAGGTGCTGTGGTGCGAATTTGGTGTGGTCTCATCATCATCATCTCGACATTGACTGCTAGACTTAGTACCTTAAAGATGGCGGGAGATCCATGAAGACGTCTCTTATTTGTCTCTATTTATATTAATCAAAACATTTCATAGTTACATTTAGACAATCTAACGAAACAAAACAAAATAAATCATTATTCTGCTTGGATCATGAAACAAAATAAACAAATGTATCAAAACTTATCAAAAGCTCAAAGCTCAGAGTTAATTTAAACTTTGTTAATATCAATGTAAATATCTTCGTATCTATTTGCAACAACTGCATTTTGTCGAGATTTTATTTTTATAAAACTAACTTAAGCCTCGAACGGATTCGTCCCTAGCGATAAACGCTAACTTTTTCGTCGTTTCGAAGTCCCCAAAAGCTTAGTTTGGAACTGTAATTAATTTTTAATCCGCTATCCTTACTTTGCGGCTTCACATAATAAATTAATTTTCAGCAGCGTTTGGATGATAATCAGTTAATTCAGCGTTACTCTTTTGCAACAAAAAGGATTTCAAAATGGGAATTGTTCTAATTAATTATTTGGGCTCAGGAATAAGGGATAATACGATGAAGAAACATTTTTGTTTGCCATACGATCAAATATTTCACATTTTTAACCTTCTGTTTTGTTTTCAGGGTTCCGAAGTCAACAAGGAACCCTTATAGTTTCGCTATGTCCATCAGTCCGTCTGTCCGCAGCTTAGCTCAGAGACCCTTAGTCCTAGAGAGCTGTAATTTGATACGAACAATGTACATATTAGTCATGCCGACAAAATGGTGAAATAAAATCTTGAAAAATATTTTTTTTAGAGTATCTCCTGTACATGTAAAGTGGGATGTTTATTTTTTTCTCAACTACCCCATGGTGTTGGGTATCGTTGAATAGGTCTTTTGAAAATATTATAGGTTTGTTAAGAGAGTTTTTTGTTTGACAGATTCGTTTGTGAAACAGGCTTTTAAGTGCTAATTTTTGTTAGAGCTAAGTGTCCCCCCCCCTCTGTGGGCCAAACGGTGGTATTTGGAAATGTGAAAAAATTTACGGTAGTAGTATATATAACGAAATTAAAAGGAAAACTATCACAGCAAAGTAGACTTCACAAGTTTACGAGTAATTGCCGATTGACTAATAAAATGTTATTGGATAAGTTATAATTAGATTGAAGCTTCAAACAAGTCTCTTGAATTTATAGAAATCAGTAACTGTAGGATTTTGTCTCAAGCTTTTCTATATAATAATAATTTCCCGTATTTTTTTCGTAAATAAAAAAAACCACGAATAGTGGAAATGAGTTTTTGTAATTTTCGTAGTCTGTAATAGATGTAGGAGTAGAAATATCTGACCATATTAAAATAATCAGTAGGTTAGGTTAGGTTAGAACTGCAAATTAAAAAAAAACTGGTTAAAACTGCGACCCCTACGCAGAATGCCTACTGCCAGAATCAAATATTATGGTAGGTACATACGAACAAGAAAAAAACATAAGGTATTAAATAATTTAATACCTACCAAATTTTAAAATTTTAAAATACCGACCCTTTTAATGCATCTAATTCAATACTTTACCAACATTGTTATCATTGTCCTATATTTTGAGAAGTAATGAATGCTGAAACCATAGATACCTTATCTTTAGTCCCCTTTATTGGGATTGGAAATTTCGCAACCCTACATTGTGCGTGTCCCGACATGCACTTGGCTGGTTTTAATTAATTCCTTTTAAATTAGATCTTATTAATATATATGTAGATATCATTATTACTTTTAACTTACATGTGAGTCAAAGTCAACTCCTGCACTATGGACTCTGAGTCACGTGGGGCTTTACAAACGTTCAATTCATGGACACCAATTACAGACATATATATTATATCCCGTGTGGGATCGTAGAACAAAATTGGTACGGTGTTGGTGGTATTTCAGTTGAGAAATGCTCAATACTAAGCCGGAGTCCAGAATTGTCCCCAAGATTAATTAAATTTAAAATCTTCTCAGCTAGCTTAGAAAATAGCTAAGAATGGAGTCTAGCTCGATTAAATAAACTTTTGTTAACACATAAACCCGTTTAAAATGAGGTAGACCATAATACAAGCGAGTAAGCTAGCATATTGGGGACCTTACAGAAGACCGTAAGGTCCCCAATATGCTAGCTTACTCGCTTGTATGATGGTCTACCTCATTTTAAACGGGTTTATTTTATTACAGTGAAAAACGCATTCATATAAGCTCTAGAGACCTATGTCTCCAGAGCTTATTTATGAATGCGTTTTGATAGAAACGTTTTCCTATCCCAGGAAAATTCTAGTGCTTATGTCCCGGTGCGGTGTCAAAAAATGGGTTGACAACACGCAAGTGATACCTCTGGTATTGCAAGTGTTTCTAGGGTACGGTAACTGCTTAACATCTGGTGGGCCGTATGCTTGTTTGCCAAACAAGAAATTAAAAAAAACGAATTTCTAATATTGAATTCAATGATACAATTTGGCTATCTTTTAAACACCTCTCTATTTAATCGTGACAAAGTTACGTTTCTCATATAAAATTAGTCATAAATTTTGGCTACTGCACCCATTTCGTGCATAACTAGTTTATTGCCTACGGCTGAGCACGTGTTAACAAAGCTGTTTATGGTAAATATTCGAGAATTCATTGGGAATTAGTCACAATGATTTTATACATAGGCGAAAATACATCGATGAAATGACATGACAAAAGTCAGCTGTGGAGTTTCTTGGGAAGCTCTATGTCCAGCAGTTTTTAACATTTTTCGAATTAGATGATGATGATATCGACCATGCAGACGGTTTAAGCAAAAATAATTATGTCTGGCATGCAAGAGCACCGGGCTCTTGCATGAAAAGATCGATGGCAAATTAGGGCAAATTTAGCTGACATCATCTTTCCGGCTTATTCATAATTTATGACTTTCATAAGTATAAACTTGTAACCTAAATCATCATCATCATCTCAACCCATAATCTTCTCTATAGGAAACCCGTACCCAGCAATATCCCTCCAAATGTATGGATATTTGGAAGGATATTAGCCTACTATACCACGCTGGCCAGACGGGTTGGTATCGGCTTTTGGTTCGAGTTTTCCTTCTCTGGCAGTGGATATTGTCGGCCTGACTTACTCCCTTAGTCGACTCTTACGACACACTCGGGACGGAATATGGTGAAGAAATTTGTATTCTTAATCCGTCATCATACGGACAACTAACACTTAATTAATAAATTTATTTTGAGTTTTGATGAGTGCACTGGGAGGCAAAAAAGACAGGTCTTCTGTAAGGTGGTGACCCTTCTGCAGCTGGGATCGTTTACTTATACCCTTAAATCTACATCCAAACAATTTCTAACGACATCCACCATTAGTCTCAGACGTTTCATGACGAATAATCCACAGCGGACGCACGGAGCGGTCAGCAAAGTTTACGATGATGGATCGAAAATGGCGCACATGGTTACCGAGGCCCATATGAATAAATTAACGGGCCTATTAAAGTCACACTGTTGTACGGATTACGAGGGAACGTTGACTTATTGCACATTTGAGTTATGATTTTAATTCTCGTACGTTGGTCAGTTGCGTGTTACGGTAGTTCGCGTGTCAAGTGAACAGTGATCAATTGCAAGCCTTGCAGTTTTTTCCATATTAAACTATGGATTATGGTTTTTGGTTTGCCAATTTATTATAGTTTTATTGGACTGTTAATATTTTAAAATATCTCTTTCTCTTTCATTAACCTTGTAAAAGTTGTAAAGTGTAAGTTGAATGCAAAAGATATGTTTAAGTTTTTTACGATTTCTATTCAATAAATAGACTGTTTTGGTGGTCCAGTGGCCGCAGTGTGCGCCTGCTGTGCACGAGGTTGTGGGTTCGAATCCCATACAGGACAAAACTTTGTGTGACCCGCAAATAATTGTTCTTAGTCTGGGTGTAATTTGTGTCCGTTAATTGTATGTTTGTAAAGTCCCCCGCGGCACAGAGTTTGTTTTCTAGTGCGGGAGTTGTTAAAAAAACGTATTTCTAAAATTTCGCTCATAGCGTCTTATCTTGACTAAGACAAGCAATCACATGTACAAACGTGTGCACAAACCCAGGTGCATTTTATATTCCCTCACTCTGAACCCTGGAGAACGAGGAAATGAGTCCGAAGGCATGTCCATTCGACTCGATCCGAGAGAGATGAGGCGTCATTAAATAGTAATATAGGTAATATTAATATTAAGAGAGGTAAGACACCATATGAGCAAGCTCGACTAAGGAAGGTCCTCCACCTTATAGAAGACCACAACCAAATAACAGCGGTGTATTTGTGTTCCTATGTGTTAGTACAGGTTTCCAGCGCTCATTCAGGAATGCGTTTTTATCAAAACATTTTCCTATACAAAAAAGCTTGGTGTCCAAATTTTTGGGTCGACAACACGCAAGTCTCTTATACTGCAAGCGTACGAAGGCTACGGTTACTAGGATCGTATGCTTATTTGCAGTAGTATAAAAAAATATATAGGACGATTAACACACGGAATCTATTCCCAAGTTCTATCTTCTTCTTGTCGATTGGTTAGTGGCCATCCTGGTGACAGAATTATTTAGATCGGCCATATTTAGGCGTATGTCGTGATCTAATGACTGTTTAAAATCGAGACCGACTTTTAACGTGCCCTCCGAAGAACGGAGACGCTCTGATGAAATACCACTATGCGGTCACCCATCTATAATAGGGTTACCGCGCTCTTGGAATTTTGAAAATTATATTTCTTCTCAGGGTTAAGCATCCATTCTAAGAGTAAACAAATTAAAATATATTTCGCAATACATTCAAATTATACGGGTAGGTAATTTACACCCAGGCAGCACAAAGAATTGCACAAATATTTATCCTTAATACTTACTGTATCAAAGTAATAAATTAAATATTAGGTTAACAATTCTAGTGCTTAACTAGATTCTATTAAATACAAACTATTTCGGTAGTGCAGCCTAAAATATGCAAACATTCCTAATCTCAAACACGTGGTCGCGAATTACTTGAACTATAAATTGTTACGATTAATTACCTTGCACAAAGCGAACACCGAAAGTTATCTTAGCGATCAGTGTCAAAATATAACTAGCATTATACAGTACAATAATTACGATTATATTATTTTGTGTGATGTTAGAGAGATTTTTCCAAGATTTTTATTATACAATATTTTATCTTTATTCAAAAACTACTACTAAACCGATTTTTTTCTTTCTTCTTCTTTTAAAAAGAAAATTCCCGCACTGCAGCAGCTCTGTGTCGCGGGGGACTCTACAAACATACAAATTAACGGATACAAATTACACCCAGACTCAGAACGATTCTTTGTGGGTCACACAAAGTTTTGTCCTGTGTGGGAATCGAACCCAGAACCTCGTGCACACGTGTCTCATTTATAAAATATAAAATTATTTCATTTATAGAAAGCTACATTTATCAGCGAGGCGAACCATCTAACAAAGGCGATGTATATATTTTTTGTCCCGACAATCTTCGTACCGCAGAATAAATAAATGTTTTATGTTAATGTATTATCTGAATTAAATTTAGTTTTTTATTAAGCTGGCTGCATTTTATCCAACTCCGTGCAGCCTTATTTTATTTTGACAAATTAACGTCGAGAAATCAAAAGTGAAGTATCTATAATTTTCTTAAATTTACCAATTTTCCAGGCAACTTTATTGTTTTTTTCTTACATATGAACCTTCCCTTGATAATAACGAACACAACAAAAAAATAAATCAGTCCAGCCGTTCACGCGTGATGCCGTGACCAAGGGAAATAGGGATTCATTTTTACTAATACTAACTAAATAAATGTCCACAATAAAACCTATATAAATTGCAAGTATAGTATTTACTTGCAATTTATATACATAGATTTTTTTTATACTACCAAGGAAGCAAACAAGCTTATGACCCGCCTGATGGTAAGCAGTTACCGTAGCCATTACCGTTTACAACACCAGAGGTATCAATCGCACATTGGCGACCCTTTAAAAACCTTATAAATCCGATCTTGGTATAACTGTAGATAACACTTTATTGTACACCAAGATACATAAATCCTTACGTTACATTTTTAAATGGTAATGCACAATGGGCGGCTTTATCGCTAAAAGCAATTTCTCACTTTATTAATATAATTGTATAAGATAGTTTTAAGTTGTAATACTAACACTGGTTTATATTATTACTAGCTGTTGCCCGCGGCTCCGCCCGCGTGGATGTCGGTTATCGCTGTAAAAAGAAACCTATGTGTTATTCCAGACCATAATCTATCTCTGTGCCAAATTTCATCCAGATCCGTTCAGCAGTTTTTACGTGAAAGAGTAACAAACATCCATCCATCCATACTCACAAACTTTCACATTTATGATATTAGTAGAATGTACGTTAGTCTGTAAGGTCATCTATGCGTTTATGCGACGCAATAATAAAAGGATTTATTTATTATTATTAATTAAAATTATACTTTATGCTGCTTCTAACATAATATATCGCTAGGCAACAAATACCTATGAATCTTAGTACAATAATTGAAATAAATATCTATGTCACAGAACTGTTCACATTCCAACGTGTTCTATCGGTAGTAATCGGTATTAAGTCAGTGATACACTGCATGGCTAACCACAGCTGTCTATATGTGATAATTAGAGCCTAATTGTAATGATCGGTTAGTCGATCCACTTATCTACATGTATGTAGTTTATATCGATATGATATTATTATTAGAATAACTTATGAGTTTGACTTGAACATGTTTTCATGAAGCGGTAGTGGCTGAATGGGAAGGTAATCGACTTGCACGCAAGAGATGCGAGTTCGATCCCGGGATTAGTTTCAATGCGAATTTTACTTTGTGAAGTTTATATGTACTAATCAAATGATTCGCCATCTGCTAACAGTGAAGAAAAACATCGTGAAAAAACCCACATGTCTTATAAGTAATTTTAAACACATTTCAGATTCACCTACCCGCATTAAGTATAGCGTGTGTAACTTATGGCCTACCTTCTCTCTCTCTCTCTTGATAGAGAAGAGGAGACCCGTGCCAAGCAGTGGGACATATATGGGTTGCTATTATTATTTATGTTTACTACACAAGCAAGGAAACCCAACTGATGAAGGACTTCCACCTTACAGAAGACCACAGCCAAATAACTTGACACTGTTGTTGTGTGTACCTCTGCGTGAGTACAGATCTCCAATGTTAATTTAAGGATGCGATTTTAATGGACGTTTGCCTGTCTCAGGAAGAAGGGATCTCTCCTCACGAAAGCCTGGTGTTATATTTTTAGGAATATATGTATAATATAGAATAGAGAATAGCAAACTCTTTATTGTACTCCAGTTACATTAATGATACAGATATTATTTTACACATTTATGTACAATGGGCGGCCTTACCGTTAAAAGCAATTTCTGCCAGGCAACCTTTGGATGGACAGAAGAGAAAATTAAATATAATAAAGCAAAGGTAGTGGGAGGTTTTGTTGTTATAAAAACAAGGAATGAAGGTAAATAAATAATAATTAGGTACAAATAAACACCTATTAAGAAAAAATAAATATAGTTCATACTCTCAACACACACGAAAGAAACACAACTTGACTACTGGGTGTTATTTATCTATAGTATATATGTATTTAGAAGTATATAAGTATGTTTATCAGTTGTCTGGTTGCCATAGTATAGGCTCTGCCTAGTTTGGGATCAGACGGCGGTGTTTGATTTGTCCCAAAATATTATTGACCCTTTCGCTATCCCACGTATTATTATTATGTGTTGTAAAGGTTTTGTGATGCCCCAGGTATTTCAAGCGTCAAGAGGCATCATCTCAGGCAAAAGACGTCCACTTCTGGACATAGGCTTCCCCTAAGGTTTTCCACAACTCTCGATCTGAGCCGGACCTTGTCCATCGGTTGCCCGCAACCTTTACCAGGTCGTCAGTCCACCCTGTTGGAGTCCTGCCCACGCTTCGTCTTCCAGTTCGTGGTCGCCACTCTAGAACCTTTCTGCCTCAACGGCCTTCATTTCTGAGGGCTATGTGCCCGGCCCATTACCACTTAATGGAGGCAATTCTTCGAGCTATGTCGGTTACTTTGGTTCTCCTACGGATGTCCTAATTTCTGGTTTGATCTTGCAGGGAAACTCCAAGCATAGCTTTCTCCATTGCTCGTTGGGTGACCTTGAGCCTTCGCACGAGGCCCTTAGTAAAGAGTCAAGAGGCATAGGCGTGTTAAATTTAAAAATAACAATTAACCTTCAATTATTGATTTGTGTTGGAATTATCTATGAAGGGCTCTATAATAAACCTTAAAATCGTTATTGCAGCACCACGTTTATTCCTCACGTATATCCACAGCTTTACCAAATCATCGAAGAGTAAATATCGAAATCGTGATCTCGACATATCACGTATTAGTTTAATTAAAATCGGTCCAGTACTTCTGTATATACATCAACAAATAAATGCTCGTATTAGGTACGCCTTCCGTTAATTGCCACGTCAAATACAACGATATAAATCTTGTTGTTAGGGTTAACGATGTGATTGTGAAAAAATGGCCGCGCTGTTCATCGTTAAGTGTAAATAGGATGTTGATCGTTGCAACGATATTGGTAAATAAATGTGCTGCTTTTATCGTTTATTTACCTTTGAAAGTACTATATTTCTGTTTGAAGGGCTCGTAGTAATAGCAACGTGGATAATAAAGTCAAAGTCAAACTCATTTATTAATTTAGATCAAATACATGATACTTATGAACGTCATAAAAACAATGGCAGTATACTTTTTTCCTACGGCCAATAGAACTGCAAGTTTAAGAGGGATTGCAACTCGCAATTGTTTTGAAAATTCATTCATAACACACACATACATAGTTTATTGTAACAAACTGTGCGTAAAAGAAAGAAAGAAAGAAAAAATCTTTCTTTCTTTCGAAAGGGTCAATCGCAGGCCAGACCGATTTCCGCCAACAAAAACGTAAAAAAAAACGAGGTTTCGTTTTTTAGATTACACTAAGAGTGAAGGAATATAGAGTGTATCTGTGTTTGCGCACATAGTTATACTCAATATAAATACAGGACGGTGCATTAGGAGAATTAGATAAAATATTTTTCATATAGATTGCGTGACACTATACGGGTCCTTCGCTGTTTGACACCACGACTTATTGACACCACGGTGTCAATCGCAGAAAAACGTTTTTTGACTTACCTGTTTGGCACCATTTTCATATTAATTATCGACCGTGGTGTCAAACGGCGAATATCTTATTTTGTTTTCGTCGATTGACACCAAGGTCAAGTGTGATTTGTGTACTGACGAAAAGAAAACGGTTATTACAACAAACAATTACAATCAAATGTTTAATGGAATCTTGCTTGTTATGGAATACATATTTATAAGTACAAATCATATTTAAATAAACCGTAAATAAAGGGAATAACAAACAATAAGTTAAAATTAAGAACTGAACGAATGCAGTTTGACATTTCAACAGACCAAAATAAAAGTCAAGTGTTCGTTTTGAGTTTCGTGAAATAGTCTTACAGTTTGTTTGGTTCGTCAATTATATTATAATTTTATGATATTAGCATCAACAATGTTTTCGGACAAAAAACACATAAAAATGTATTGTACAAAACCTAGCTCAGGTTCTATACATTTCTGAAACATCGCCTTTATATTTATTTGCATTTGCACTTTATAATATATGAAATACAAATGAATGTATTAGAAATACAAAATATTGCATTGTGTCAAAAATGCATGAACATTATCTTCGAAATAGGAATAAGTAAACTTTTACCTGGTTCACCTTTTAAATTAACTGATTTCACTATTATTGCCTGGGCCTATTATATCCAAGACCTTATGATTAAAACTAATAATTTTATTGTGAAAACAAATTCATACTTACCATCCACTTTGAAGTGAGCAATTTTCTATGGCCCCACCGAATAAACGTGCAAGAGTTCTTACACGATTTTTTTTCATTTTGCCTATCTTACACCTACCTAATATTTTTTATGAATTTTAGACTCAAAACATGCCTATTATAATAGTGAATTTCTTTATTATAGGAAATTAAGGAATTAAAAAATACAGGAATAATAGTTTATGCTTTTATTACATGCTTTTTGAGTTACAAAGTATACAAGAATAAACATGTTAAAACCTACAGACGATTTGAGAATTTCTGACTGTTTTCAAATTTGGGTAATGTTTTCTAATCATCTTACACGTTTATTCGTGAAAAATGTATGCAAATTTTATTAGTAATGTTTTATTCCACAAAATGGAAGTTTGAATAAAAATAGGTTATTAAAATTAAAGTATTTCTATTTTTTTTTTCTAACGAATAATAGTGTAACATTACCGTGCGTTATATTCGTTATGTATCGTTACACAAATAAACGTGTAATGATATATTACTGTGCTAGTCATGCAAATTTCAATATTCATTAATTTCTTTAAAGTCGTTGATGTTTAAAAAAAAAAAATATACATGTCTATAGTTTATTTTTTTACCTATAATTCGATGATACATTATTTATAGCTACTTACAATGAATTGAGCGTTATTGAAGTTTAAACGTTTTATTACACGCTTTTTATTAGCTTCACCTGTATGTTTGTATGTTTGTAACCGACTTCTTTGGGCGCGATTTTGACCCACTTTAAACTAAAACAAAATACAAAAAAAAGTGTATCCGATGTTGGGATTCGAACCCTGTTCGGTCGGTACTACCTTCGTACGGTACTGTGAGAAAATTACCTATTTGTGAATTTGAACTTATAATAAATATTATCTGATATCTAAACCATCTACAAAAATCAAATTCCTAAAAGTGGACTTGAATATGGGATTCGAACCCAGTATCATCGCATCGTTTGCGTTGGACTAATACCACAGAATGCTAATACTCCATCCATTATTGACAGTCCAATGAAGTTTTCACTTCTGCCGTGTGGT
This sequence comes from Trisateles emortualis, assembly GCA_947095525.1. Lineage (NCBI taxonomy): Eukaryota > Metazoa > Arthropoda > Insecta > Lepidoptera > Erebidae > Trisateles > Trisateles emortualis. The sequence continues at coordinate 5,185,559 of OX352736.1, read as the reverse complement.
CAACACACACTCGTTTTTTGACTTAAGATTTTTGTTTGTTCTAACTCAGGTATTTCTACCCTTTCTAAAACGTTCTTGCTAATATATTTAAGGGCATGTAATAATAATAATTTGTATTTAATTATTTTTACCTGCTGATGTCTTGAATATTAAAATTAAATTTTAAGAGATGTAGCAGTAAAACGTAGTAGTTGTTGCTATCGCAAAACTGTTGTGGGTATCTAAACAGTTTTGCCTTGCCAAGCACTCTCAGAAAAAATGTATAATTTAAATAAAAATCATGTAAACACTTTTGTGCATGATTGTTATGTTATAATAAAATACCAATGCGGCCGTCCTTTGCTGTTTTACGTCATGGTGTCAATCAACGAAGACAAATAAGATATTCGTCGATTGACACCGTGGTCCCAAACAGGTAAGTCAAAAAACGTCCTTCTGCGATTGACACCATGGTGCCAATAATCCGTGGTGTCAAACAGCGAAGGACCCCACTATACAGTAATTAAAGAACATCATAAACAATGTGTTTAAATGTGTTAATACTTAAGTAATCGGTGAACATGCTAGTTTTTCCCTTACTATGCTCTCTATGATGTAAATAAAGTGACGTGGTGTTAGGTTTATGCTTATTGTGGTATATAGACCCCATTACATTGACATTGAAAAGCGGAAGATATTTATCCCGATGGCTTTAGCTACATTGACAAAAGCTCTTAATTCTTGACGACCTTTTTGCCAAAGAAGTGTCGCATTAAATTAAAACAAAAGACTAATCACTCAACGCTTAAAGAATTCAAAACCACTATTCTTTTAAAAATCGGTACCTAATTAAAATAATGACTCCGCTTCAATGCCAACAATGGAACTGTCTTATAGCAACACATACATTCCTTTAATACTTGCCGGAACTCATCAAGTCTAACGTACTTAAAAAAACCTCAATCACCGAACAACGGACGTGAAAACCATGACTTTCAATCAACCATTAACATTATGGTTACAAAGTATACGAGTATAAATAGCCTTTAAAATAGCCCCATACGATCGTTGACTAGATTTACAAGCATTCAACGAACGATTATGGCCTACGATAAAGGTCATAAAAGTTCATTTAAATGTACACTTCGAATGTAATTGTTGTCTGTCTGTTTAATGTTAGTTTAATACGTGTTATAAGGCTTCTATGTATTATAATAATAATGTTTGATATTTATTAAATGTCAGCTTTGCTTTGGACGGCGTAAATGCATGTTTTCTTTGTATTATTTGATTATGTGGGAGCTAATATAGAACCTTTTACATTTCAAGTCTATGTTATAAGAATATTTTTTTGCAGAATGCTTAAAAATATTTACTAGGTACAGTAAAGTTAAGTTTGTAATTGTTGGATTCAGTTGAGGCGCTAATCGCTCATTAGAAAGATTTAGTTCGGACATTATTGGCATATCATAATTAGTAAATAAATACATACATACGTGTATATATGCTATAAACATTTTAAATCTACGCAGACGAAGTCGCAAGCATAAGCTAGTAAAAATATATGACTGTGTAAACAAGTTGGTAATATAATTTACTGATTTTGAGCAAACTACTTTTAGGTTTCGCCTATACCAAAAATAGCATATTTTTTTAATAGTTACGTTTAAATCTATATGAGAATTAAAACGGTAGCATCTTAACGCATTTCCATCTCAGCCATAAGACGTCCACTGCTGGACAAAGGCCTCCCCCAAGGTTTGAACATTTAACGCATTTAGATAAGACTTAAATAATCCCCGAATTCTTACGAACGAATAGCTTTAAGAGTTACTAACTTATTACGATGCATATAATTACTACACGCTCACACTTTACCTCAACATTACATACATGAAACTTTACTTAAAGAGAAATAGCTTGGTACATAACTGGTAAACACAACACATATTTTTCTTTTCGCCACTCATTTTTCTGACATAGATTTTCCTCGCACTGTTTGTGCTGTACGTTAAACACACAAAGAGGTTCACTACCTTTGTAGATCTATGAGAGCGCGTGTTTTCTTTTTAAAGTCGTTTAATAAAAGGGCCAGATGTGTGGATTCCATATAATCTCGAGAACGTCTTGAGCGTCTCACGTTTAGGTAGAAAATGTGAGAAATTTCTAGCTGAAGTGCACTCCCGTCTTCGTGGGATGCTACAAGTACTCTTTGCACGTGTTCTTTGCACGAAAACTCGTTTGAAACTCTGAATTATTATACGGTCTTCTGTGGCGTGACTTAGTAGTTTGGTAACAATCTACTTGTCCTGATGCTTCTAGCAAATTGTTTAGGAAAAAGTAATTGTCTAGAGAAATTCATTGGTTGCATAAAATAGTATTTATTACAGATTTTTACTAAGCCCGAATTCACACAAGCTGGTCCAATGCGGGTTGGTGAATTAGGCATACCTTTAAAATTTCTTCTAAGAGATGACGGTTTCCTCGCGATGTTGTATTTCATCGTTACAAGAATGTAAAAAAATAGATTACTCAGTGGGGATCAAACTCACACCTTAAGTGTTACAAATCGGTTACGATACTTTTAATTAAAAACAAGGAAAATATCAAGTAGCGTTTTCTTTATAAGATAGAATATTATAATAATTGATTTACTAAATAAAAGGTAAAGTGAGCGAAGACAGTCGTCTCTAAAAATTTTAATGAAATCTAATAAACTTGAAATTTAAGATCCACTTAAGAAGTTTCGAATTTCAATCCCAAGAGTAAAATGCGTAAAACGGACGGAAGGAGAAAATAATACTTTATTGCGAAACTTGCGAATCGCAATGGGTGAATTAGGCATACCTTTAAAATGTCTTCTAAGAGATGACGGTTTCCTCGCGATGTTGTATTTCATCGTTACAAGAATGTAAAAAAATAGATTACTCAGTGGGGATCGAACTCACACGGGACGCAATGTGGGTATTACGACATACCCACATTGCGTCTTCTAGTTCCAAATTACCACTCCAGAACCTTTTTCTACATTATTTTAATGAACTAGTAAGTAACAACAATAAAACGTCTAGCATTTACTAACATTACATAACTAAACAAACGAGTAAAAAACAAAATGTCTCATAACAAAAAACAGCATCAATTATTCTGATTAGGTCAGTAAATTCAGTTGTACTCGTAGATAGGCGTAATGCCTTGTCAAGTCCAATCAGACAATCAGTCACGAGTCAAGCTCAAGACTCCCACCTTAACCCTGCTATTCACTGCTCTCATTATTATTGTGACTAATTTTATAAAACTATACTGGATATGACATAGATAATTTGACATGTGTTGTTATGTTTGACTGGCCTGTTGGTCTAGTGTTTAATGACCTTGACTGCCAAGCTGGAGGTCATGAGCTCGATTCGCACCCAGGACAGATGATACGACAGTCAAACGTTAAACTTTTATGTGACGAATGATTTTAGGAAAGCTTTAAGACTAGTGAATAGCTGAATATAATAATCTAATAAATAAATACGGCTATATATGTATCGCGATAACCGATATCCATTAAGGAGAAGCCACGGGCAACATCTTTCATCATGCTCATATATAAAAATAACAAGTTTTTGGACTTACCATAAATACCATGGACTATGATTTCACATCAAAACCAACGTCATCTAGTTAATCTTTAAGTGTGTTTTTAAAATGCAATTATCGTAGTTGGATTACAATTGGATTATTCAAATCTGTAAGTGTAGGCTCACATTTATTCATATACATCAGAGCGTAGGTATAATATACATACTTGTCGTTCACTGGAATTGGCTTATCGATATGTATCGACTCGATATGAATTGTAAATCAAAATCGATTGATATCAGATTAACATTCGTATCATTAGGAAGAAATAAATTCAAATGGAATCATGATCAAATTTATTTGATTGTAATTGCTGGGACATGAAGAATTTATAAGACATCAAAAGAATTTGTCGAAGCGCCAATTTGATATCCGGAAAGCCTTGCACTTTGAAGGTTTCATTATTAAAATACGTAATATCATGGCGTAATTGGAGCTATTAAAGCACGTCATCATTTTTATTTTTATCAATGTTTGAGGTTTTATTAACTGTATATATTAACATTTTGAATGCCACGCCAAAAACGTATCGAAGCGATGTTACAGGGTACGCCATACCTCAAAAACTTACACAAAATATAAATAGAACTATCTTTTATACGATATAATGTCGTAAACTTAAATCAAATCCCATACTTGCTTTCTATTCTATTCGATTTGATTACCGTTAAGGCCACTTGTCTAGAGGGACAGATTATTCACGTCGTCGATATATAAGACACGCTTGCTCTGGACAGACGTCACTGACATCCAAAAGGTTTAGAAGAAGCAGACTGACAATAGTTTTGTGAAATGGCTGATTATTTTTTAAAAGAGGTAGGGCACCGTATAAACGAGCAAGCCCGACTGGGGAAGGACCTTCACCTAAAAAAAGATATACAGCCAAATAACAAAACAGTGGTGTAGTTGTGTTCCTGTTGGTGAGTTCAGGTCTCCAGCGTTCCTTTAGGGATGCGTTTTTAACGAAATGTTTTCACCTCTGGTATTGTAAGCGTCCATAAGCTAACCAACTAAAGAACAATGGCTAAGAACTGAAATTTGGTCTAAAGGAAATGAAAACGGGAAAAAGTATGACAAATTTTGACTAGTACCTACCTAATTACTGTAATCATTAATATTATTGTCGCAAGTAAAATATATAAATGTAATCGTGATTTTCCTGCGACACGAAGTCACGACCCAATACTGTTACTGCAACACCTAAGGCCTTGTTGATTGTTACCTCATTCGCTGGTACCATGTAGAAACTACAACACGAATAATACCTTGGGACAAACTTATACACAGCCATCTGATCCCGATCTAGCCAGTGTCTTTACTATGGCAACCAGACAAATAAATTACACCTAAAAGAATAACGAAGAATCGAATCCATCATCATCGAAACCACAACCTTCTGCTTAGCAATCAGGCTCACTATCCACTTGACCAACAGGCCAGCTGAATAGATTTTTAATTTTTCACGTGATTTTTGTGATCCACGTAGTACATAATATATTCGTCATCATCATCTCAACCCATAAATATCCTACTGGTGGGCTCGGGTCTTCTCCATACACTTGGAGAGATATTAGCTCACTATGCTGACCAGATGGGTTGGTATGGAGTTTTATTTTAAGTTTTTCCTCTCTTGCTGTGGATATTGTCTGTCTAACTTACTCCCTTAGTTGACCCTAACGACACCCTCGGGATGGAATCGGGTGATGACATTATTTTGTATTCTTAATCCGTCACCACATGGAAAATTGATAATTTACAGCTTTGTGATCCCTCGGCATATAAGCTGACACTAATGTTGCTAACAGTAAGGTCCTGGTTTCGATTCCAGGGTCGGGTAATACTTTGCGTTTGTGAATTGTGTTTGTAAAGACACCATGACGAGTCGCAATTTTTTTACCGTCTCTTACACATCCTTAGTTGAACTTTTTGCACTTATATAAAAGCTTTTCAATCTCGATGCAGCCGCAAACTGTTAACCTTTACACACTACGGCTTTATGCATAACAAAACACGAATGCAAACATCTTGATACACACGTTTACAAAGCTGCAAAAATGTTGTAGAACGTAATATCTCTTTCTCTTATACATCAAAGTCAGAGTCAAAATCACACTCAACCCATTAATGTCCCACTGTTGGGCGCGGGTCTCCTCCATGCACTTGGAGGGATATTAGCCTACTTTATTCATTCAGATTAAATACATGAAACATAAAACGTCATTAAAACAAATGCCAGAATACTTTTTTCCTACGGAAAAATAGGGCTCGAGAAACTCGGGCCACTCTTTTTAATCGCCAGAGTATAACATTTACAATTTGGTATAAGTTACAATATTAGTGGTAACGAAAAGGGACGGAAACCAATATACCATACAGAATGAAATTTAGATAAGTATTAAATATATAATGAAACAATAGAATATACAATGAATAAAATAAATAATGAATTTAGCTTCCCACTGTATGGTAATGAGGGATCGTTTCTATTTTTAAGTATAACATAGAAACATCAAAATTCATATCCTCGCTTATATTAACTACACTCAGTAACAATTATGATGCACAATCACTAATACGCTAATGTATTTAAATTACAACAAACACTTGCATTATGACGTAATATAATGTTAAAATAACAGTTTATCTAATCGAATTAGCATGCTATTGTTAATAACAAAGAAGTAAAAACTTAACACACGTTTTAACACTGCATCGTAAATATTTCCTCAAAAACAATTGTAATGACAAACTGGGCGGCATTGACACTTATAATGGGTTTTATTATAATAACTTTGATGATGATAATATATTCTTAGAAAACGATGACAACAAATACTGGGTATAATACGGAAAAAATAAAAATACTTTTATTGTATCGATTGATCGATGGCCGATTGAATGAAGCGATGGTAGTCGAGTGAGGAAATAATCGACTTGTAATGTACGAGGTGTGTACAATCCCGACTGATAAGTATTAGGTACCAATGCGAATTTCAGTTTGAGGATTTTGTACGTACTAATCAAATGACTTACACTAAGTGAATTATGTGTGCCAATCCCACCGCCGTGACTCCTGTGAGCCAGGATTAACAGCGGAGTAACCAATTGATACAACGAGCTTTGACACTCGTGCGTTCCGTGGACAACTAAACCTATTGTCTTGGACCCCGCAACGGATTTGATCAGAAGTAAATAGGAGGAATTAGAAAGAAAAGTTTCCACTTCCAATTATGTGCTCCAGTCGCCAATACACGTATTTGTGCTATCCTGCGAGGTTAGTATTGAGATTGACCGCTTAGACCAAAATCGGTCTGGCGGACATTATTCATACTAAATATTGCTTAGTCTCGCAGACCTTAACAACATTAATAATCTCAACACGATAATAAATAACAAACCAACCTTTGTACACCTGAGCGGACAATATAAAAAGAAAATTCTTAAATAAAAAAAGAAAATAAACAAAAAATCAAGAATTGTGGTATATTTATTAGGGTGACTTGGATATCTATGAGGCAGACCATACCCACTACGTACTACAATTTTACATACAAAGCCGCCCAAACAGGATTTACTAGTATGACATTATACAATTGTCTTTTACTCCTACGTTTTTAAGGTAGTTATACAATATATTTTAGCCTGACCTGGTGGTCTAGTACTTAGTGACCCAGACTGCTTAGTTGTAAGTCATGAGTTCAATTACCACCTAGGATAAAACTAAATGTTATCTCACGACAGAGGTATAATTGCTTTCCAACTCTCTAGGCAATCAAACGACGACTTCAAAGTTCATGTCTAAATTCAGTTGTACTTCGGTCGTCTCTCGATTCACTTTCGATATATCATACAAGTATAATTTATTTATTTAATACTTTATTCTCGGTAATAAACGTATTGTATACTCGAAGGTGCTGACACACAGATGTGTAGATTTCATGTAACCTAAGAGATACAAGAAGCAGTCACTTCGTACACGCATATCGTACGTAACTAGATAAGTTATACACGATATACAATACGTATAATATGCGAGGTGTTTAACGTATTGCATGGTTGAAAGTGCTGATAGACAGATGTGCACTACATGTAGCTATTGTAGCCTACGAGATACACGATGTAATCATTCGCCATCTGCTAACGGTGAAGGAAAAATCGTGAGGAAACTCACATGTCTTAAAAGTAATTCTTAAGACATGTTTGATTCACCAACCTACATTAGGCCAGCGTGTGTGAATTAAGGCCTAAATTCTCTCTCTCTCTCTCTTGACAGAGGAGAGGAAACCCGTGCCCAGTAGTGAGACATATATGGGTTGCTAATATATATTTCGTGTGTATATGAAGTGACTATCTTCATATGCGATGGTAAATATTTTGTATAATCGAAAGTGCTGACAGACGAATGTATACTTCAAGTAGCCCTTGTAGCCTACGAGATATAAGAAGCAGTCACTTCGTATACGCATATCGTGTGTAACTATCTTTATTAAATGTATTGTATACTCAGCAAGTGCTGACAGACAGCTCTATTTGCTGTATCATTGTATGCAGGAAGATGACTTTAACATATTCATATAACAAAATACCAGTTCCTTATTTAGATATATGTAGTGCCAAGGTTTTAATTGTTGAATAGTGTTAAATGATACGTAGGAGTGGTGATTGAGGGTAGGTAGAAAGGTAGGTATAATAATGCCGCTAGGTATAAATATTCAGTGTGATGGCATGTATGACGTATGTAATTTTTTTAACTACGGTGTCAAACAAGCATACGGTCCGCCTGATGATGAATAGATGGTAAGCTTATAATACCAAGAGCATTTTTAGCGACTCTAAAAAACTTTCAACTCCTTCTTCAAGGATTCAATCCTGTCGTCGAGAAAGCCTGGGGAGCTCATTCCGCAACCTGATCGTTCTTGGGAGAAAATTCCTATTTAAAATAAGCCTAAATTCCGCTTGCACGGTGCTACCTCGTAAGAGAGGTAGCACCATGCAAGCGAGCAAGCCCGACTGGGGAAGGACCTCTATTTTACAGAAAACCATAGCCAAATAACTACACACAGCGGGGTAATTGTGTTTCTGTGTGTGAGTACACGTCTCCAACGCTTATTTAGGGAAGCGTTTTAAAAGAAAGGTTTTCCAATCCCAGGCATACCACATCTTGAAACCTTGGTGTAAAAAAATAGGTCGGCAACACGTAAGTGATAACTCTAGAATTGAAAGCGTCTATAGGCTATGGTAACAGCTTAACATTAGGCGGGCCATATACGTGTATGCCACCTAAGTAGAATTAACAAGAAATACGGAACAAATTAAGGCTCTAATAAGATAGAATAATTTCCCTGCTTGTGGTTTTTCTGTTAAATAATTATGGTAACCAAACTTCTATTATTCTTTGAAAGAAAACAATTTAGTTCCGTTACACATAATGTATTAAATTTAATTAAAACATGTTAAATTAGTTTAACATTAATTATTAGTAAATATACTTATAGAAAGTTGTAGGCGTACTTAACCAAAGGGAAATTAATTAACTTATAACATTGTAAAACAATTAGCCAACTTTAAAAGCGATCTGTTTAGTAAACATGACGCGTTTATCCAAAATGGCGATGTATAAAATGATAGCTTCACGTACGGCGTAGTTAGTGCTTACCTTATTATCTCACTGAGTATTTTGAATTAAACCCCCATGAATATAAATACTTTGGAAAACCTTGGGGGAGGTCTATGTCTAGCAGTATACGTCTTATGGCTGAGATGAAAATATAAATAAATATAGTATAATATTTACTAGCTTCCACTCATGGGTTTGCCCGCGTTTACAATACTAATAGTTTTTTTTTAGAATATTGACGTACAAATATATGCTACAGACTATAAACTATCTTGGTGCCAAATTTCATACAGATCTGTTAAGCCGTTCTGACGTGGTTGATAATTATAATGATAATAATTTATATGCTCAAAAACAGAGGACCTACAACGTTCTCCGTATACAATATAATAATGCTTTCAGGGTGCTGATGGGGCTCCCACGGTTCTGTAGCGCATCAGGTATGTTTGTTGAAGCACAAATTGATACCTTTCAAACAATCTTGCGAAAGAGAACAGCGTCCCTGATGTGTCGGTTGCAGGGGAGTGCCAACAGCATCCTGAAAATCATTGCAAATAGACCTGACAGTACGTTCCTGAGGCACTACTGCAAATTACATATGTACCAACATGTACCAGGAGACGGGCGTAGGTACATGAATTAGGGAATACAGAATTAGAATAAAATTTTATGTAGAATAATAATAGAATATATATAATGAATTAGAATAATAATATAATTTGAAAAATATCTTACTAACATAGCTTAAGTTTGTATTTTACTAACATAAAATTGTATGGATTTTTTTCCGAAAATAAAAGTTATTATTATTATTATTATAAAAACATGGTAATAAAAACTTGTTACAAATAAATAAATCTTAGATCATACAATGTTCAACATTATACATAGCATGCAAAATTATTATTCTAGGTTAGACATTACATTTTGGTATCGAGAATAGTTGAGTTAAACTGAATTGAGTAACAAATATCCATCCATCTAAACTTTTAGCATTTATAATAGGCACGTAGATATAAAGCACTAATATCACTCAGGAATAATACAGCTTTCTATCAGTAAAAAATAAATTGAATACGAATCAGTCGTTTCAGAGATTATTTCCTATAAACAAACTAACAAACTTTACCTTATTTATATAAAATTACGAGTAGTACAAATAATTCTAAAATAATGTCTTAGCAAATACACGGCCATCTTTTTATTCTTGATTCTACAGTGGTGGTGGCGAAAAAGGTAATCTTTTTCGCCACCACCACTGTAGAATCACTGCCCAATTGAGGCAAAATACAAACAAATTCAAAACAGTTATAGCATCAAGAACGAGCGTAATACCTACCACGTCTGACCGTGTCATGGCCCAGGGTTCACGGCTAAGTCTCACATTATAACACACACGTGGGTGCCGTCAGTAAATTGCAGTAATAAATTACATAAAGCTCATCAAAATGATTACATTTATATTAGATAATAACTATTATATGTAATGTGATAATAATAACTGATGACTTTGGATGACGTGTTAATGAAAATGATAGGCTGATATTCTTAGTTAATATTACTACATACGAGTACAACGTTGTAGTTGAGTTCCTGTGTGTGAGTATAGGTTTCCAGAGCTCATTTATGGGTGCATTTTCAATGAAACATTTCCTATCCCAAAGAAATTCCATCATACAACCCTGGTATTATTTTTTGGGTTGGCAACACGCAAGTGATACCTCCGGTATTGCAAGCGTCCATTAGCTACGGTAACTGCTAAGACTAGTCTATACTAATATTATAAAGCTGTAGAGTTTGTTTGTTTGTTTGGTTGAACGCGCTAATCTCAGCAAGGACTGGTCCGATTGGAAAAAATATTTTTTAGTTGAATAGTGCATTTATCCAGGAAGGCTATAGGCTATATAACATCACGCTAAGCTCAATAGGGGCGAAGCAGTAGTGTTGCAAAAACGGAGAAAATATTCCAAATTACAATAACCCTAGGGGTTACTGTAATAAATAAGTGATTCTAATAGTGATTTACCTGTTGGTAATTTTTTGTCTCGTATGGGAATCGAACTCAGCGAAGTATCCGTTTACCGAAAATACCAACATTACAACAAGTGTTAAAAAAACTTCACAAAGTTCAAACAGTAAAGTAGAATTGCTAAACAAAGTTTTGACCTTTAACAATGTATGTATATTGGCGGCATTTGCACTCACCTCTTTATCCCATATTTTGTCAGCTTAAATGTTAACTAAGATCGGCACTTTGATTGTTTCTGTGTATTCCAAATTGGCTACCTCATTATATTTCAACAAGCAACACGTCCCGGTTTTGCACAAGTGTACATTTGTTTAAATTTAGTAGGGATCCCGTATTTTTCTTTCAATAAAATATAGCCTATTACCCGCTGATAATGTAGCTTTCTAATGAGGAAAGAATTTTTAAAATCGGTTGAGTAATTTTGATAAAAATGATACCTTATAAAAATAAAGTTTTCTTTAAATTTGCTTAGCTTGCTGGTCATCAAAAGTAGGTAATTTAGATGTGCACGATCATTGTTTTGTAACTGCTTGAAATTTAACTTCGACGAACATGTAACATAGTACCTGTCTAAAAAGTGTAATATAAAATCATTTGGACTTATGACAAGTTAAGCCAGTAAACTTAATAGAAAAAGCCTGATGAGATAACTAAGAACATTTCAAATTGTACAAATGTAATGTCTAAAAAGTTTAATGAAAAAACTTACAAAGTGATTTTTAAGATAAGTGACTTTTGTGCCTACTTCAATAAAACCCGCCAGCACATTGAATTTCTTTATTTTTAAGAGACTTCAAAAAAGTAGGAGGTTCTATGTTCGTCTGTCTGTTTTTTTATGTATGTTTACCGACTTCAATCTGTATTCAGGTATTGTTAGCTTTTTGAAGTCGGTTTTTTTTTCTAAAAAAAATATAAGATAACTCCCGCACCACCCAGGCAGGGGTACAAGCCCTGGGACAATGGAAGCGAGGGGGCTTTATAAATACACAAAGCCTAGATTTATTCTCGAACAAAATACAAGAAGAAGGACCGACGATTTAGTTCACTAAATCGCCGGTCCATCTTCATGTATTTTGGTTGGCCAACGACATAGGCAGCTAAAAGACAGACCGCATTCTGTTCAAATTCTTGGGAAATAGATTCAGCTGCGAGCTTCTAGCAGCTGAAAAGATAAACACAGTAATCATTAGGTTGGAAATAGAAATAGGGAAGAGAGGTAGGGCACCATACTAGCGAGCAAGCCCGACTGGGGAAAGACCTTCACCTTACAGAAGACTACAGCCAAATAACTACACACAGCGATATATTATGTTCCTGTGTGAGTACACAGGTCTTCAGCGTTAATTTAGGGATGCGTTTTGAAAGAAACGTTTTCCTATCTAGGAGGTACCCCATCCTAAAACCCTGGTGTAGGAAGTGGGTCGGCAACACGCAAGTGATACCTCTGGTATTGCAAGCCTCCATAGGCTACGGTAACTGCTTAACATCAGGCGGGCGGGTATGCTTGTCTGTCACCCTTGTCTGTCAAGTACTTAGTATAAAAAAAAAGAAATTAAGTAACGAATTATGCATTAATCTTCCCCAGGGGTTGTCACAATCAGTCTAAAGCTATTCGTATCTCAGCCAAATTAACATACAAATAGGTACTAATTAACTGAATAAAAAAATCAAAGTTTTAATGACCAATCACGACATTATTACATTGAAATACGCATGTAGCCGGTCAGATAAAATCTTTGAATGCAAATATTTTTAAGACAGAAAAAAGTTGATTGACATGAATGAAGGGAGTGCCGTAACCGCCGCTGTAACCTAATGTATGCTCAAACAAGAGCAAACAATGGAACAATAGATGGAATAATTAGGTATGTTTGCTCATTTCCTACAAAATTGTGCTTCCGCAATGTATTTTGACTGATTTAAATATAGTCCTAATGGTACAACTTGAACGGCTACCTATAATTCAACTGAGTAATGACTATAACTTATTTACAATTCGTGCATATGAATTAGATGTTTATGAACTATGTAACAGCGTTATTGTATTGTGACTATTGTTTGACGTTTTAATTCACGACTTTTAATCTTAGGTCGATAAAATTTTAAAGAAATAAGTTCGTGAGGGGCCGAGTCGCGTAATGCTTTCGTAATACTAGGAATACTGAATTTGATACATAATTATAGTCAATTATTTTACTTAAAGACAATAGGAATAAATATAGGAAGAGAGCAAACTCGTTGCTTACCTCAAAATTACAGAAGACCCCAAATAATTACATACAATGGTGCGTAAGTAGTTGTCATAAGTGCTCATTTTGAAAGCATCGTTTTCCTATACCAAGGATATCCGCAGGGGTATTCCGTAAGAGCAAAAACCGAGCCACCCCAAAAACCGAGCAAAATCTGGCTGTCAGATTGAAAATCGGTATTCCGTAAGAGCCCTTTTTGACGTTTAGTTAATAGATTGTGCCATCACCGAGCAATCACAACTGTCAGTTTGCGATCGCAACTGTCAGTTTGCCATCGCTGTTTCTTAGAGAATCAGCCGGCCGATATTCCGATCATAAATTAATAGGCATTCAGTTCATTTTATTTTTCATGGTGGCTAATCTCAACGGATATTAGCCAACTGTGCAAGACATAATTATAGTGCACAAGTTTGTCCACAAACACAGGTGCACTCTCCATTCCTTCACTGTCATAGTCGGATGAGATGGCAATCCGACACGACCGGAGTGAGATCAGGCGCAGAGCCAACAACTATACATTCTTTCCGAGGCACGGAGAGGTCTTGCTATATTTTTAGAAAATAGTAATCCATCTTTATACCGTTAGCTTGCAGATATAAGCTGCGAGCTTCTCATATACCCTCAAATACTTTTAAACAGCTAAATCAAACCCATATCTTGCCTACAATTGACAGAAACATGCGGATGTCTTAGTATATAATTCGAGCACCACACGCGTCGCCAATCATAGTGAATTACGTCCCGGCGCATCTGTGGCCTAATATATGGCAAAACACTTGCCGACAACATACTGAGAACTTAATGGCACTATACACATAACTCAGCCTCTCTGTGTCATACGCACGCACTGCATTCGTACTGCTATAGATTTGCATATCGGGTAACTGTCCAAGTTATTATGTACTGCCTGTTGCCCGCGGCTCCGCCCTTGTGGATGTTGGTTATTGTGATAAAAAGTCTCCCGACAGTCAATACAAGGCTGAGCGATATCTATTTGCATAAAGCAAAATTTTCAAATGTAACAGATTTATTGCGATTATTAAGCACTAAGAAAAAGTATTATATACTAGCTATTGCCCATGGCTCCGCCCGCTTGGATGTAGGTTATCGCGATAAAAAACGTGATTAAGCCTATTTGCAATTCCAGACTATAATCTATCTCTATGCCAAATCTCGTCTAGATCCGTTCTGTAGTAAAGAGTAACACACATCCATCCTCACAAGTAGCCTATGGACATCACTTGTGTGTTCCTAACCCTTTTTTTTTAACACAGCAGAGTTTTATGATGGAGTATCCCGCCAAAATGGTTTAGGCTCTTCGGTCATAAATCAATTAGTCAGTCCATCACTATAAGAAGTTGTAATATGTAAAGAAAGATCTTATCTTATCTTGTAACGGGGCTATCCTTTCGGCGAGCGCACTTCAACCCTTGGGGTCTTTTGTGCATGCCCCTACCTTACCGCTCACCCTACGTCCTGGTCCCTGAATATCTCCTGCATGAGTTTCAGTACATCCTTGAAGGGGGTGCGCCTGTAATCTTCTGGTTGCCAGTCCCAGTAGGCTAAAGAAAGATAGAAACATATTCAATTAAAAAGATATTTTACATAGATAGAGACACCAAAATGAACACAAAATTACATTTACTAAATTTATAGCTATGTATATAGGCCTAGTTATATTGTTCACAAGTTCTTATACAGATTTAATTAATTAACAAATAATTTAGGTTAAAAAATGTCAAGCCTAAAGCAATAACCCCAAATAAGTATATATCCAGTCTATAATGTTATAGCAATTAGTCGATCTACTTAAAACAAAAATGGCAAATTATTTATTGAAATATATTTTAATCATTAGTTTCTAATTTATGTCAGTGTAGTTTTATTAGAGTAGTTTTAACTCGGTCTTATAAATCAAACAGGCCGTATACTTATTTACGAGCTAAGTAGAATATATTACGATATTACGAATTACAAATATTCTCTTTTTGTTATAATACCTATGCTATTTATACATACTTATTTTTATTTTTTTAGTTAAATAATGATTGTCTTTGTTCTAGCTTCTAAGTTTTATCCTCTTTCGACTCCGGATGGGCTTAAAACCAGCTCTGGCCGTGCCCACACCGTTTCCACTTCTTAACCTAATTCTATGCGTGTAATTTTATATATTCTGTTTGATTCTTTCTTTTTGTGTTTATATATTCTTTATTATTGTGTGGAATAAATCATTTTAAATTTGAATTTAATAATAACTTCTCATATATTATATGTCCTACTGCTGGGCACGAATCTTCTCTCCTATATCAAGAGTGAGGGTTTAGGCCTTAATTCACACACGCTAACTTACTGCGGGTTGGTAGATCAGACATGTTTTCGGAATTTCTTCTAAGACAAGTGGGTGTCAAATAGTATTATGCTAAACCAATTCAGAAGTTGATAAATAACAGTCGTTAGATTAGCCCCTCTAGACAAGTGGCATCAACGGTAGTCGAACCGAAAAGTCAAAAAAGCAAATGTAGGTATGGGATTTGACGTAAGGTTTGGGTTTCTTTGACTTTTCGATTCGACTACCGCTTACTCCACCTGTCTAGAGGGTCTGGACAAAGTCTGCCACTAACGACTCTGTCATATCTGGCTGCACGGTTGCTTCAGTGGCTTAAGTGGTTAACTTGCCACTTTTCCACTGCGCGGCATGTAGTGGGTTCGATCCCCACACGGGACAAAAAATTGTGTGATCCATAAATTGTTGTACCGAGTACTTTGTGTCTGTTAGTTGTATGTTTGTAAAAGTCCCCCGCTCCACAGGGCTTGTTCCCGGGAGTACGGGACGAGTACGGGAGCCGTCTAATATTCGAAAAAATAGGAAGAATGGAAACTGGAACTGAGCCTGGTATGTGTATGAACATGTTTATAGGTGGCAAAATGTAAGTTTTTTTTACTAGTTGGCAAACAAGTAAACGGCCCGCCTGATAGTAAGCAGTTACATGTTTGTAGTTGATGCTGGCTTCCCTAGAGATATGTTTTGCAATGGAGGGTCTATACCTGGGATAGGAAAACGTTTCTTTTAAAATGCTTCACTAAATAAGCTCTGGAAATCTGTTTTTTATACTATTTAGCTGGCGAAAAATCGTACGGCCCGCCTGATGTTAAGCAGTTACCGTACCCTATGAATGCTTGCAATACCAGAGGTATTACTTGTGTGTTATTGTGTTTACACACAGGAACACAACTACACTACTGTGGAGTTATTTTAGGTCCTTCCCTAGCCGGGCTAGCTTGCTTGTATGGTGTATTACCATAAGTAGTGATGTTAATACACCTCTGACTTTCGATAAAGAAAGTATAGTAGTCATAGTTATGTATGTAGTCATATTAACACATAATCGATATAATTGTGTTTAGAAATGAGTTGTGTATACCAATTCACTAATTAAATTAATCGAATTTAGATCTTAACAAGATAATTGACACCGATGCAAATTAATCGATGTTTAAGTAAACGTTTGTCCAAATTAAGTAATGTTTACATCAGACACTTCTGAGTAGAAGCTAAGGAATGTTTCATTACTTACGTTCTATACATTTTATTACTGTTCGTACCGTAACCATGAACTGACAAATGCCTTTGAATATTCAGGTGAAGTCTACTGACATTACTGTGATACTTACCACGAGGTTAATGCCTCTAAAAGGCTTTGTTTATATATTTAAAAAGGGTCGACGATGACTTATTTTGACTAAGAATTTCTATTGATGTTTTTATCGAGTCTCTGTTCAGATTAGAATTCATGAATATTTATACTGTGATTCCTTTGGCTTGTTGAAGGTTATTTACATTATATTTTTGCTTCTTTTTTTTTAATTACTTTTGCACTAGGGATCCATTCCTAAAGCACAAGGAGCTTAATAAACAGTTTAAGTTCAGTCGGGCTCGAAACTATAATTTGTGAATCGCACTAAATATTTTTGTCGTCCTATGTGGGAATCGATTCCACAATACACCGAACAGTAAAAAATATCTAGCTGGTTACTTAAACCTCGCGATCAGTCAAACTGTAAGACTTGTTAATTGGCTGATTAAATAATAGTTAGCTAATAACAAAATCAAACCATTATTATTCGCTTTTCAAAATATTGTAAAGTTTTATATTTTACTAAATTTACTTTACATATTTCGATGATTTTCGAAAAGTTTCATCTTTTTATATTTCAATATCAAATTTTAAATTCAAATTCAAATTCAAATTCAAATGCATTTATTGTTTATCACAGGTGCAAAGTAGGTTCTTATAAATGTTGTTATGTATCACTGTAACATACCTAAGCGGTGTACAATCTATATAAAATAATATAATTAATAGCTGAATTAGTTTACAAAATTCATTATATAAAATTATTATCATTAAATGTCATTTACCAATATCGTCAATTATTACATTAAATGTCATTAAATAATTTTACATGTCAGTTACTTATACCTATTAATGTCATATTCATTACATATAAGAATTTATTTATTTTATCTAATTACAATAAATATTATGTACCAATAAATTCAGCCGTGGAATAAAAACATTGACTAATCAAGTGTTGCTTGAGCTTCTTTTTAAATAATTGTGTATCAAGCGATTTAATTTCTTTCGGAATCTTATTATAAATCACCGGAGCCATTTCAAAAATGCTTTTACGGAGGAGAGCTGTATTTCTATGTTCGACACAAAGAACATTTGATTCCCTTTTTCTAAGCCTTGCATCCGCTGGCGGTTTTTTCCCAAATAAATTAAGGTTTGTTTTGACAAACACGGCTACCTCATAAATATATAAAGAAGGAAAAGTGAGCAGATTCAAAGATAGAAAATATTGTCTGCAATTTTCTCTTGGATGCAGGTTGCATATTGCCCGTATACATTTTTTTTTTTTTTTTTTTTTTGTGCTACGAATATCATGTTTTTGTCTGTAGAGTTTCCCCAGAAAATCACTCCATATCTCAGTATTGACTCGACATATCCATGATAGGCCATCAACACAGCACTACGGTTTGCATGTTTAGACAGTTTGTAGAGAGCATAGGAAAAGCTATTTATTTTTTTACGCACTTCTTCAAGATGCAGTTTCCATGTTAGTTTGCTATCTATCATTAGCCCTAAGAATTTAATACTATCTTTAGTAGAAACTGATACTCCATCATAACTAATAGTTAATTGTTGTTGTTCTTGCCGTTGGTTGAATTGCATGACATGAGTTTTTTCTAAATTAATTTTTAAATTGTTTGATTGTAGCCACTGTATAGTTTGTTTTAGTGTATTATTGACTTCTTGCTCATAAATGTACGATTTATCAGATTCAATTACTATTGTGCTATCATCAGCAAATAATACAGTAGGATGATTTAATTTTTTTGGGAGATCATTTATATATACTATAAATAGCAAAGGTCCGAGAACACTCCCTTGGGGCACTCCATATTTTACCGTTCTAGATATAGAACGGTATTTAATTTCACGTTTAAATTTGAGATTAATGTTACTTATTTCTGTGTATTGTTGCCGATTGCTTAAATATGACATAAGTAAATCTAGTCCTTTGCCACGTACCCCATATCTCTCAAGTTTATCTATGAGTATATTATGATCCACGTGGTCAAACGCCTTCGTCATATCCATATAAAGAGCACAGACAGGCCTTCTGTTATCTACATTGATCATAATCTGCTTAAGAAAGTCAAATATTGCTTTATTAATGGATTTGTTTTTCCTAAAGCCTTTTTGTTCATCAACTAAAATGTGTTTATTTTCTAGAAAATTATAAATTCGACAATGGATAATTTTTTCAATAACCTTGGAGAAAATAGGTATCAATGCTATCGGACGATAATTTCTTATTTGAGTTTTATCCCCCTTCTTAAACAACGGTTTAATTATGGACACCTTTAACTTACTTGGAAGGATTCCTGTTTCAAAGCATAGATTTATAATGAAAGCTAGTGGATAAGCGATAATATGATGCACCTTTTTAATTATGTTTGTAGCAATATCGTCATAACCCGTACTCCTAGTATTTTTTAACGACATTATTGTTTTGGAAACTTCTTCTGGCGTGGTAGGATTTAAAAAAAGCGTATCCGCCATTCTATCCACTTGAACTGTGTGTTTACTGTAGCTCGGAGTAATATGATCTATGTAAAAATCATTGAAAATATTACATATCTCTGTAATATTTGTTATTTCTTTATTATTATGAACTATTTTTGTTAATGGTTCACGTGGTAATTCTACTTTGTTGTTATTAATAATTTTCCAAGATGCTTTGCTTTTGTTACTAGATGATGTAATATAGTGATTATTCTGGGCATATTTAGTCAACCTTATAATTTTTTTGTACCGAGCTGTATATGAAATGTAACGCTTCTTATTTTCTTCTGTCTTTTCCTTGCGATATTGCCACAATAAAGTTCTTTTTATTTTACTACACGATTTAATACCGCGTGATAACCACTTTTCTTTTGTATTAATATTTTTACGAACTAACTTTTTTGGAAAACAAAGATCATAGAATAATTTAAACGTATCCAACAGGTTTTCATACGCTGAATTTGGGTCATTCAGTTCGTATATTTCGCTAAAACTTAGACTTACTATGCATTTTGCAAACTTTTTTATATTATCAGGTGAAAAATCTCGTATTTCGATTAGCCAAGATTGAATAGCACAAGTTTTTTTCACATTGCATTTGAACAACTGCGCTGTATGATCTGATAGTGCAGTTTCAATTATCTCCCCACAGTTCCCGCGACCATTATGAAATATATTGTCTATGCATGTACCGCTGCACAATCGAGTTGGTTGCTGAAATAGTATTTTTAAGTTAAACCCTGTTATTAAACCTATCAATCTTTTTGATGCTTCATCATTTTTGAGCAGATTAATATTATAATCCCCACAAATTACTATAGTTTTATTATTTTTGCTGCGAGTTACTTCGTAGATAACATCCTCCAGCATTTCAAAAAATAGTGATAGATGCACTTTAATATTTGTAGCTTTTGGCACTCTGTATATACAGATAATAATTACTTTATGAAGTGTCAGCTCTATGCCACAACACTCAAAGATATTCATTATTGATTTTCTTTTTACTTGCTGCAAGACCTTAAATTCGTGAAAGTTTCTAAGCAATATGCAAGCTCCACCCTTTCTTTTGTCTCTATAGTAACTGTCACCTAATTTATAGTTCGGCAGTTTTAGCTTGCTTTCATCACTTAATGTCATATTATGTTCTGTTATACATATAACATCAATTGTCTTATTTGACCGTGTAAGTTCCTCTAATTGAACAGTCAACATGTCTGATTTATTTATTAAACCTGATATATTCTGGTGCAAGATATATATGTAGTTATAAACGAAAAAAAATGTCTTTAACTTCACGAACATCGTCATAGATGGAATTATTTCTCATTATGCTATTGTTATTTTTAGTACTGTTCTTTTTAACGAAAGAAAAATATTCTGTTATAGCTTTTTGTCGGGAAATTAATTTGTTTGTTGTTCTTACATTTTGATTTTGATTTTGTGTTTTCATTTTACAGACTAATGTTCTTTTCTTGGGAATAAACTTGTGATTATAGTCTATTGCATCCACGACTAAATTTATATTAAAGCAAACATTTTTTTATATGGTAGTATTTGTTAGGATTATTTTCGGGTTTAATACAATAACTTTTTTCAAACATTTTAGATACGCAGTTTATATAGTAGTTAAGTTTATTTTCATTAAGATATTTATTTTTGCGAACTGGAAGTAGCAATACAGAACATTTTATCTTTTTTAAAATATGATACAATTCATGAAATATCTTCTGTGGATCTGTGTCTTCTTCTCCTACACTTAAAACAAGCTTATCATGCTCGTCAAGCTGGATGGCCTCACACGCCTCAGAGAGAAATTCTGTTGACGCTTCTGGATAAATTAGACTCTGTATATTATATTTTTCATACTTAGTGTTATTTCTTGATTTAATAAGTGCTGAGGCCAGATTTCGGCATTGGCTTCCACCAATAATTATAATTTTCTTCGATGGTATATTTATTTCTTGTGTGATTGGCTGGGCCGAATCTCTTTGTCGTTGACTATCATTGTGATTACTAGGTTCTGTGTTAATATTTACAATTACGTGTTTCAAATTTACTTGAGAGCTCTCATTTGGTCGTATGTCTGGTAGCGTTATACTATCTGGAATTCCAGTATTAGAGAATATATTTCCGTTGTTTTCCACTCGTTTAACCTGTAATTCCATCATATTTGTACCTGCATCATGTTCTTCTTGATTTTCTTCTCGAGTATAATTCAGCATTGACATATTAATGCTTTTCCTTTTAATTTTAGATCCCTTTTTAGGAGTTGAATGGCATATTTTCTTCAAGTTATTGATGGTTTTTTCATTATTACTGATTATTATCTTTAAACTAGAATTTTCTGTTAGAATATTTTCGATTTCATTCTCTGCTGAAGCTAATTTTTCTTGCAATGTTTTGACTAATGTTTCTAATTCTTCAATTTTCTCTTTCTCATTAGATTGTAGTGGTAAGCTTCTGTTGTGGTTGTCAGTTAGTATGAATGATGGATATTCATCGTCTTCATCGGCTGTCGAGGATTCATAGGAGTTTTCGATATTTAAGCCTACTTTGTGTTGTTTTCTTGTGGTCACATTATCTTGATTTCCATAGTATACAGGAGATGGTTCAGCAGAGCTTTGCATCTTCTGGGAATTTTCTGCCATTTTAATAAATTGTTGGGTTTCCCCAAATTATGGGTAATTATTTTATATTGGCAACCCAAGCGTATGTGTTTCACAGTTTCCTGTCACTGGTAACACTGAGGAAAGTAAAATTATAGTGCCGTGTAGTAGGGTGTTTTGTTAGTCTGTGTATGAGATTATATTTCATTCGTTCATTAGTGTCATTTGCTTTGTCACATCCCTAGTAATTTATTGTCTTTGTCTACGTTTTTATGTCACTTTTGTTTACAATTTTAAATGTTTATATGACTAACGGATGACACAAAAGTATTGTTGTAATTATTATCACAAATTGCTTTTGTTTTTATATTCTACTCACTGTTTATCAACTTTTGTGATCCATTTTATAGTTTTTAGTCCCATTTAATTTTAAATTGTAGTATTTTTACTTTAAACTGGTAATGTGCGTATCACTGTTTACATTTACGTTTCAGTTTCACTATATTAGAGTTTTGATTTATATGTCCACATTTGTTTTTCTTTATTTTGCACTGATACACAACTTCATCACTTTTAAATGTACTTTTAGCTATAATTTCTATTTTTAAATTATTAATTGTACGGAACGATGTTTAACTTGCCAAATGACAGCTGTCTGTCGCGTATTATAGATAGTTATTATCTATCAGTCAATAATTAACAATAGGGCTGTAGTACTTTAATACCTACATCATAACGTATTATTATTGTCAATACAATAAGCACGTCTCTGGTACAATCAGATATACGTTAGTGACAGCCAAACAATACGCCATACGCATTCATACGTCATAACTAACCTAGCTGCTGCTATCCATTAGCTAATCAATGATCTGATTGAAATGGACGTGTTACGTGTTAGGTACTTCTGTGAAGGTATTTGGCAAAGTTTGACGGCTTGTTTGGTTATAGACCCTTGTTTGTTTTCGTAGTTTCATAGAAGATATCTGATCTTTACAATCTGAGTTAGATAGTAGTATGTGTAATACTTATCAGGCACGTCTATTTTTTTGCCAATTTTTTAATGCTATTTCTGGTAATCAAACATACGACTTTTCTGATGATAAGCAGTTACCGTAGCTTATGCACGGTTGAATACCTGGGTCATGTAGCCGACCCAGAAATTCGTAACACCAAGGTTTTGTAATGGGGTAAGTATCCCTTGTCCCTTCAGGCAAAAGTTTCTTCAAAAATGCTCAGCCGGATTCAGCAGAAGGCGCGGTTGCCCTTCAGTATTCGGGATGGGTGACCACATTGTGGTATTTTATTTGAGCGTCTCCGTGCTTCGACGATCCCTACTTTTCACAGTCGTTAGATCAGGACAGAGGCTTATTTGGACAATTTGACAATGAAGTCCATGTCCATCATAAGGTTGCCTGTAAGAAATTACTTTAAGCAATAAGGCTGCCGAATGTACATAGCTTTAAATTTATCATTAACACTTTCACGTACAGTAACGTAGACACAATAGATGTTTTATTGTCATGACGTCTATAGGCGTTCACTGTCCTTCCAAGTGTAAAAAATAAAGAGTTCATGTGCAAAATTGTGACGAATTGACTTTGTGGCGAAATATACAATACCCTATCTATCTATCAAAGAAGTTTATTATTGTATAATAATTTAACCAAAACACTCGATCAGTTAAGTAGTTGTTGTCACAGCGTATTAATCAAGTACACTAGAGTGTGACATGTTCATAACAATAACATGTCGAAATAATAAGGAATATAAATTAGAATTTCCTAAGCCGCTTATTCTGCCTCGCTGGCTTAGAGAAACAAGAGCATTTTCAGCCCTTTAATGGGTTTTGAGAATATCGTGTTCAATTGTTGTCATTGGTGTAGATATAGATGAAAACTTATCTTGAGAGAACTCATACTATTGGATTACTAAACTAAGTAAAGCCTGTACTATAGCAACCAGACATCTGGTAAATCTATTCGACAGATAATATATGTTTGACAGATTACCAACCTCTTCGCAGCTACTGCGAGCCTAGTTCTATGAGTGATTTTTGCATCACTATTTTATTTAATTAATTAATTACTTTAGATGAGACGTAGTAGGAAACACAACCGTACTCCAAGGAGTTCCAAAGAGGATAGGACTTACTTACTTGTTTAGTTGCTATTAAAAACTACGAGTATATGCACCTATAGGCAAATGGTGTACATTTTGAAACTGTTTTCATTTCCCCATCTTCGATTATATGAATTACGACCAATCTGTGCCCACCACGCGACATTTAGTATTCATAAATTAAGCTATTAACAGAATTGTTACAAATAGTTTTTACCCATGCTTATATAAGTAGTACCTATCATTAATCAATCAGTAATAAATTATGCTAGTTAAAATATTATATGCAAATCAAACGATTAACGCATAATGCCGCGAATGTGATTGATAAATTACTGTACCGCTAAGATCAGAGATAAAATGGATTTTTTTACCCAAAAGCAGCAAAGTTCAAAATGAAGGCTATGTGTATTTAGGTCCGCTCATAAGTACTGGATGGTTCAGATTCATCTTGATGGCATAAGTGCCACTAAGTGCATAACATTGAAATGCATTTTTTCACGACCCTCAAGTATTATTACAAAAGGCGAGTATGAAAATATACACAATGTAGTTAGAAATATAATCTATATATCCAAATTTTCGCTTTTTCAATGTTAGTAACATTGTAAAAGCGAAAATTTGGATAGATGAAATTTGGCACAAAGATAGAGATAAGAGGAGACCCGTGCCAAGGAGTGGGATATTATAACTACAACGAGTAGAGTTTTTTTTTGACAACTCCCTCACTATGGAACAAGCCCTGTGTCGCGAGGGATTTTACAAACATACAATTAACGTTCACCAAGATAACAGAGACTCGGGACAACCATTTATAGATGACACAATTTTTGTCCCGTGTGGGTACACAACACGCCGCGAAGTGGTAAATGGTGAGGTAGCCACTTAAGCCACTGAACCATTCCTGCAGTATTATACTACGTTTGACGTGTGAGTAATTAACAACAATACACATTATAAATACAATTGTCACGTGATTTGCACAACCCAGGACCTACGTGAAAGGAATCAAACATGGAAGAATTTTCATTCTCATATGGGTGACGCAGTCCTCAAAATATTCTTGATTACTTAGTGTAACTTAGTGTACAGATTCAAATCAGATAAGTAAGGGGCAACCACAAATCGTGACTGATTAATATGAGAGGTCCTCAAGGCAAATTAAGTTTTCAACTTAAGTTTCACCCATGAGTTTGGTAGACAACTTCCGTGCCAAAGCCCACCTTAGATTTAACAATTATATTGAAATTAGCATAATAATAAAGTTTGTTAGGAATAATTGAGTTGTTTTAAGACGATTATAAAGTCCAGTATGATTTAATTGAGAACCAACAATAATAAATTCACCTGGATTGAAAATGTTCTACAAACACTTGATTATGAAAAGCTCCACTAACCTTAAAACTTTTGCGAAGCATGATATCCTAATAATATTATAAACGTGAAAGTTTGTAAGTATGGATGGATGAATGGATGGATGGATGTTTGTTACTCTTTCACGTAAAAACTACTGAATTGATCTGAATGAAATGACAAACTTGGCATTTCAAAGGTGTGTGCAAGATGGGTGCCGAGAATGCTCACGCTCCATCAGAAACAGCGACGAGTTGCTTGTTGTAGCGAGTTCTTCGACCTCTGTGCTGAGAACAACGAAGATATTTTCGAGTGAGGATGAGGTGAAGACCGCAATTTCAGCCTATTTTGCCGACAAATTATCAAATATTTTTTTAAATGGTATAAATAAATTAATCGAACGATCTGATGATCGTATTAGGGTTAAGTGAGAATATATTGAAAAAGAATAGTAATTTTGATTTTTCTTTCATCCCTTTTGTCCCCATTCCGCGTATTCTGTTATAAATCCAGAGCAAAGTTATTCCACAATCTATTATTTTATTGATACCTACATTAGGGTAACATAGGTACTTGAGAAAATCAAAATCAAATCAAATCGCCTTTTCTATTTTAGAATATTTTATTATCATTTATATATTGCTAGGCGAAAACTTTGAATTCCTTTTTAAGCGTATTGCGCTTACGAATGAGTGTGAGATTTGGCACAGTTATAAGTTCGGCTGTGCCAAATCTATTCAAATATTTTATCATATTCTAATAAAGAGAACAATTTCGCAAAGCTAAAATAAAATGAATGAAAACATGACATATGGTGACATAGTTATGTAGCCCATATGTAAGCCTCTGTCGTGATCGCCCTCCAAAGCCTCCAAGCCGCTAAGATAAAATACAACAATGTGGTCATCCATCTATGGAGTTACCGCGGCGTTGATAGCTTAACTCCTGATTGTTTACTGAACAGTGAGTGCAGGCTTTAAGAGGCTTTAAGTGTTTTTTCTATTGGAATTTATTGGATTGGAATCAGTAATTATTATTGCAATCGATTTCAGATGAGGTACCTACTCCTTATCCTTAGTAACAAGGTATATGTATAATAAAATTACATGAATGTTTTTGTCACCCAATCATGATTATCAGATACATTTAATTAACGAAACATATTTTTATAATGTTATGCGGACATAAATATCAAAGCTTCGTCAAAAAACTAATTGGTTGAGTTTAAATTATTATTAAAAGTAATTAATATATCATAGGAAAAGTAATATGTCACAATATTATCAGAAATCAAAGTCTATTATAAATGCTAACATATTTATTAGATAGGTAGTAGTTCCAGCCATCGGCTTCATCCGTGCGAAGGTTATCAGTTACCGTAGCTTATGTTAGGTTCCGGTGGTCCATCCGTGAAGGCGGGTGTAGGTGCACAGGGGGGTTTTAGTCGGTATGCCGGCCGCCTACCACCTTAAGGCCGGAGAGTCCGACATATCCGCTTCGCTTACCCGGGCAGGGCAGTATGCGTAAAGCATTTCACCTCTACAAAAAAAAAAAAAAAATTTGGTAGAGGTATTTATTTTCTTGATTATAAAAAAATATTTTTATGCATCCTTAAATGTGCGCACATTTAAGGATGCCTTTAAGAAGATGGAGACCTTTTAAGAAGGAAAATCTAACTGTATTAGTAAAGCGTAGTTCGAAAATAAATAATTAATTACATAAATAATTGTATCAGTAAATTTCACATTTCATTCATACATACCCATGTAAATGTAAATGTGAAATTTACATATCATCACGCCCGTCTCCCAGTGGGGTAGGCAGAGACTATGGTACGCCAATAGCTTCGATCCAAACATACTTCCTAAATGAAATCAAGACAGGTAGGGCACCATCAAGAGAGGTAGGGCACCATACTAGCGAGCAAGCCCGACTGGGGAAGCACCTCCACCTTACTGAAAACCACAGCCAAAAAAACTAAACACAGCGGTGTAGTTGTGTTCCTGTGTGTGAGTACAGGTCTCCAGCGCTCATTTAGGGATGCGTTTTGAAAGAAACGTATTCCTATCCTAGGGTTACTTCCATCTTAAAGCCCTGGTGTAAAAAAGTGGGTTGGCAACATGCAAGTGATACCTCTGGTATTGCAAGCGTCCATAGGCGACGGTTACTGCTTAACATCAGGCGTACCGTATGTTTGTTTGCCACCCAAGTAGAATAAAAAAAAGTCAATTTCACATTTTCTTAAAATAAAATATTTTGTTAATTTTCAGCACTACTATTCTGCCGTCCTATAACTAGAAAGCCGTTAAGCCCAAAAAGTAGTTTTGGAGAAAACAGCAAAAAAGGCGGCAACCGTTATTTCTTAAAAAGTACAATACTTAGCTTGATGGGTGTTAGGCAGATTATTGAATATTATTTCCGTGGATCATTTTAAGGTTTTATTAAAAAAAACTACACCTCGTTAAAAAAACGTTCTTTTTCGATTTAGCTAAGCATTTTAGATATTTTTTGGCTCTAAATCCTGTACTAAAAGGTCGCTAACGTTACCGTAACGGCTTTTTAGTGAAGTAATTTTAATAAATTTATAGGATTCTAAATCTTAGTTAAATTTATTATGCAATCCTTAACTAGAAAGTCGCTAAGTCGTCTAACGGCTTTATTGTCAAAACTTTTCATCAATCTGAAACTTAATATATTTTCTAATAAGCGGCTTAGACTCTTTTAAGCTAAGTAGCGTTTATAGAATATGAAACTGAATACAAGATTATTCTAATAATACTTAACTAAAAGGCGGCAATACTTACTTCGCTTGAGTTTAACTTCCTTATTGCTAAGCATTAGACAGGATTATGTGAGAAATAATATTTTTATAAAGTATTAAATCAAAGTTTAATAAAAAAAAATTAAACACAATTAAAAATGCCTCCTTTTAAAATTCCAGACAAAAACTAAAATTTTCAATACAAAATCCGTGATTGCGTGAGTCGAGCAAACTTGGCGATTAAACTTCCATATATATATACATATAATGGATTTAAGTAAAAACATACATACATACATAAAGACTTGCGTTAAAAATGTTAACAAATTGTAACGGGAAGACAAAGTAGCTAGCTAGGTCCTTCTTACTTTTGTAGGTGCGTTATCAATGCGGGATATTTATAACGAAATGCATAAAGATGTTATATTGTCTTGATTTTTGTACCTGTTGGTAAACAAATCGAGCAAAGCTTCTAAGAGTAGCTATACACATAAGCGGGCCGGCATTAATCGGCACAGTCGGGCAGTAAAATCGAATTTATATATGTAGATGATGTTCGAGGAAAAAGTATAAGCTTTGAGTTGGCTTTGTTGCCGCACAGATTATGCCGGGCCGCTTATGTGTTTAGTAACCCTTATGTTCTCAAAACTTTGAGACGCAGTTTACAGAAACGCCCCACGTCCGCACAAACCATGCGATTCTGAAAGCGCACGTTGAAATATAAGCGTTCGGCAAGCTTTCGGTATTGCGCATTGCGAGCATGCGAAAAGAACTTAACCAAATATTACAACTCGAACCGTAAGCTACTCGTAGGTGTGTGCAAAATTACAGACATTAGTATAAGAATTAATAACGAGCATCCAATATTTCATATTTATAAAATTAATGATGATGATGTCCTCCTAGACGTATCCGTCGACGGCGACCCCTACTAACTCACGGCCATACGTCTCCGCTCATGTGCTCGGACGGGGCTCGCGAAGCCGAATTACGTCTTAAAAAGACGGTCACACAAAGCGCAGTGAAGCCCTCCTTGCGCATTAGGTATACTCATAAGAGGGCCTGAGTTGAGTTTTACGGTGCTGGCGTTTGGCGTCAAGGTCTTTAAGACGACAGTTTTCAAACTCTTCTATACCTCTGTGAACAGCCTTATGCCAGTCTAACCTGTGGGTAGCAAGCTCCTCCCATGAGTTTGGAGACACACCGGTTACAGATAAGTGTCGCTTAAGAACATCCTTGTACAAAGATACTGTCTGAGCTGATCTCAGAGTAAAAGACAGCTTTTGGCAACCTTGGGGGCTCCATGCGTACAAGATGTTCACACCAGCGAAGCTGCCTTTTAATAAGGAGGCTCTCCATGCCCACCATATCCATCCGACGAAGTACTTCCGTGTTGGGAATCCGATCCTGCCAGCGTATGTGAAGTATACTGCCTTGGTGGTCCAGTGGCCGCAGTATGCGTCTGCTGTGCACGAGGTTGTGGGTTCGATTCCCACACAGGGCAAAACTTTGTATGACCCACAAAGAGTTGTTCTGAGTCTGGTTGTAATTTGTGTCCGTTAATTGTATGTGCATTTTTTTTCCTTCTCAACTAATCTATCTTTCAAGCTGGTATCATATTTCTTTCTCTTTGTGGATGATGGTGGTGCTAAATTTACTAAATTCATAGAAATAGAGCAATCAATAAAATATAAAGATGCACGTCGTTTCTTAGGTAACCGATGTCCAATAATCTCTTCTGTTCTTGTAAATTCTTGAGTATGTCGTCGCGTTATTAATTTTTCGGGAAACGTTTTCGTTATTGATGTTCTCCTTTTCAATATTGGGTTACTTTTAGGGTTTAAAACTGTATTTTGCCTTTGCATGTCATAACCATATTCAGTATCATCACTTAAAACTTTGTCACATGGCTGGCCTTAGTCCTTATCCTTAACGGAGTCATCACTATCATAATCTTATATTTCTGGTATAATGCAGTGAGAAGAAGATGGCATCGGAGAAGGAGGGGGTATCGATTCGTGGCAGTATAAAGAATGTGTTTCAAGCTGTTGCTGAGTTAATGTTTCTATTGTAAGCTTCAGAGTTTCTTCTGGTTGGCCGTTTTTATATGTTATTTGTGTTTCATTACATTTTTGAAACTCTTGTTATGTCATCGAGTAAGGTTCTTGGTTAAGAAGATTAACTAAATCGTTACTGTTCATGTGGGCGTACTTTGATTCTTGGCTAATATTAGAGCAAGTGGAATTGCGTGTAGATGGCATACTTTTAGTTTCAAGGCGTTGTGCAGTTAGAAATTCCTGGTCCACCAACACACTATTCATCATAGTTTGGATCCTTTGGATCCTTTTCTTCCGGAATATATACTGAGCTCGTCAAACGCAAACAAAAATCACAAGCGTTTAACTGCTTTTTAGTCTAGTATTGTCGTTTGACTGCTCGATGCGATTGATATTTAGCTAATACTAATTTCAATACATAACTTAAAAGCCGCTATTGGCGTATAACTGCTTTCTAGTGTAGTTTTTCTTTATAACTGCTTTATAGTTAAGGTACGATGTTCAGGTGGTTACTTATATGACACAATACATGAAGGTAGTTAAAGACGCTTAACTGCTTTTTAGTCAAGCATGACTAGATAACGTACTTTTAGTTAAGTAAAATTAGAAAAAATGATACATCAGTTTGCCGTTGAAGTATGTTAACGTCTTTCTAGAGAAGTATTGTGGCTTAGTCGCTTTTTAATTAAGGAAGTAACGAAATTTATGTGGTTTAACTGCTCAGCAAAGTTTTGTATCTCTAAAACTAAGCTAGCTAGCAAAATGAATCTTAGACCAAAAGATAGAGCATCGAAAGTTGTATAAGACTACATTAAAAAGTGAAAAACGACTAACTGTGGCTTAACGGCCTTTTAGTTAGTGGACGGCAGTATTACTTAACATTCAAAAGAATTTACTTTCCATCCAGTATATTTAAAACGAAACTACATCATGGCATAAAATTGTGTCATTGAAAAAAAGGTACAAGCCAAGATACGTTAGTTTGGCAATTAACATCTTATTGCGAAAAGATAAAGTTCAAAATTGCTAAATAGCATTCATCAACTTTATTTTTATTTTAGCTTAGTCTACTGGCTGTGAAATAGATATTTATTTAAGACGTATTACTATATAATATTGTCAATGCACTTTTGCATTGACATTATGACATTATTAGGTGGTTAAATATTAATTTATCAATGAATAAATCATGGCAGCCGCGTGTGTGGTCTAGCCTCCTAATAGGATATAACAATGTAATCAAGGTTAATCAGTATGCGATGCCATCCAATAACGTAATTATTTAGACAATTAACTGTATCGTGTTATTGTAGTAATTGGGCTTTAATAACAATGGTGTGTGATAATTTAATAATTTACTAGATTAGTAATAATAGTAATCTCGCCGAATCTGCCCCTCTAGACAAGTGGCATTAGGCATTAGCGATAGTCGAATCGAAATGTCAAAGAAGCAAATGTATGGGAGTTGACGTAAGTTTACGACATTATATCGTAGACTTACGTCAAATCCCATACATTTGTTTTTTTGACTTTTCGGTTCGACTACCGTTTATGCCACTTGTCTAGAGGCTCTGGGCTCATAGCCCGGTCATGAACTCGAGCGGTGGCGGCGCACGGTTTTAGTACATTAAATTTGTTGACGCCGCGCCGTGCGCCGCGCCGCTCGCCGCTGCCACTGCCTCGCGAAATCTTGACCGGCCGGCTAATAAAATTCTCTAAGAAACAGCGATGGCAAACTGACAGTTGTCATCGCAAAATTGACAGTGTTGTGATTGCTCGGTGACGGCACAATCTATTGACTAAACGTCAAAAAGGGCTCTTACGGAATACCGATTTTCAATCTGACAGCCAGATTTTGCTCGGTTTTTGCGGTAGCTCGGTTTTTGCTCTTACGGAATACCCCTGCCGGCCGACGAGTTAGCGGCACGGATCTACAGATCTGCTAGGTTAAAATCGATCGGGACAATTATTATTATTACTCTCGCCTGAGACAAGCCATCTGCGCGGCAGATATTATAGTGTAGGTACAGGTGTTTCAAAACGCCCTAATCCCTAAATGAGGGCTGAAGACCTGTACTTCCACACGGGGACACAACTACACCACTGTGTGTAGCATTTTGGCTGTGGTGTTATGTAATGGTGGAGGTCCTTCCCCAGTCGGGCTTGCTCGCTAGTATAGTGTCCTACCTCTCTTATAGTTCCTTACAATTATAGTCCGGAGGCACGCCAATCTAACACGACCGAAAAGAGAAATCAGGCGTAGAGCCATCAGCTCTACGTTCGTCTGACTGGATAATTAATTACTTATTAAATAATATTATTAAATTATTACCATGTTTGTGTATATAGGTTTAATTTATGTATAGTATTTAGAAATATAGATAGGCAGATGTACTATGTTCATCAATTGTCTGGTTACTACAGTGCATGCCCTGCCTGATCTTGGATCAATATGATGATCACTTGATGCTGTTTTTTTTTGTATATTTTTATTAAAGTGTGTTAACTGTCATCGGTAATCCTTACACAATAGATTTCCCATTGTGTTTGCTTGCATGGCGTGTGATATAATTAGATAATATAATATTCTAGCCTTGTAAGTGGCCACGACAATACCCTTTTTAGTGGCTTGGTTAAGGTCATTTTAGTGCAGCTGTATGTACACTTAGACTATAAT
This sequence comes from Trisateles emortualis, assembly GCA_947095525.1. Taxonomy (NCBI): domain Eukaryota; kingdom Metazoa; phylum Arthropoda; class Insecta; order Lepidoptera; family Erebidae; genus Trisateles; species Trisateles emortualis. Next base: position 5,152,346 of record OX352736.1, on the reverse strand, counting down.
TGCCCCCGTGGGTGTATAATATGCTGTCAATGATATGTAAGATAAATTATATGCAACGATACAACATTATTGTCATATCATTAAAACATACTTAAAACCTACTTAGAGGAAATTACGATATATTCCTGAAAAATATAATAATAATATTTTTTTTTTTTTTTTTTTTATACTACTTGGGTGGCAAACAAGCATACGGCCCGCCTGATGTTAAGCAGTATCCGTAGCCTATAGACGCTTGCATCACCAGAGGTATCACTTGCGTGTTGCCAATCCATTTTTTTACACCAGGGCTTTAAGATGGAAGTAACCCTGGGATAGAAATACGTTTGTTTCAAAACGCATTCCTAAATGAGCGCTGGAGACCTGTACTCACACACAGGAACACAACTACACCGCTGTGTGTAGTCATTTGGCTGTGGTCTTCTGTAAGGTGGAGGTCCTTCCCCAGTCGGGCTTGCTCGCTAGTATGGTGCCCTACCTCTCTTATAATAATATATTGTTTTATTTTCTCTCACGAAGTAAGTACATACAGTGTTTAAATTAAGATAGGTACAGCAATTTGCGAAAAACCTTTGTGAGAGCTGGAGTTTGTACTACGAGTAGGTACGAAACCTGTGTTACAGATCTCCAGGCTCTCTCCTTCAGTAATGCATTACAGGTGTACAGCTTGACTAATTAATTTTAGGGTATATTACATGCATCATGTACTCTATGTCTATAAATTGGATAACAAATATATAAAGTAAAACAATACGGTATATTAATAGAAAAGTAAAAAATATAAAATAAAAACAAGAAATCATTTAGTATTTGTATGAGTTTGTGTGTGTGTGTGTGTGTGTGTGTGTTTGTGTGTGTGTGTGTTTGTGTGTGTGTGTGTGTGTGTGTGTGTGTGTGTGCGTGCGTGCGTGCGTGCGTGCGTGCGTGCGTGCGTGCGTACGTGCGTGCGTGCGTGCGTGCGTGTGTGTATGTGTACTACTTGAAGGATATCATTGGATGTATATTTAATATTTTATTCACTTTATTGTAAACATATGGACCCAAAAAGTAAAAAGATCGTTGGGCTAATGTGGTTCTGGTTGATACTGTAGGGCATATCTGGTATTTCTGACGTACAGAATCTGATTGGGATGGGTTAAATGGGGTGAGTGAGTGAGTGGTAAGGACAATGTTAAGGATGAACAATTGGCGAACAGACAGGACGTTACAGATTTTATAAACTTCTTTAGTGGGATGACGGTATGGAAGCTTCCACCCGACTTTTAAAACAGCACGCTGAGCCCGTTCAAGTTTCAAGAAACATGTTTTATTGGCCCCACCCCAGGCAACAATGCAATATTGAGTAATACACTGACAAAGAGCAAGATAGGTGAGCCTTAGGACTAGGGAGCTGACTACATGGCGGAGTGCTTTGAAGATGTAGATGAGTTTCCGTAATCTCGAGGTGAGGGCATCTATATGTGAGTGGAAAGAGAGCCTATCATCAATTAGTACCCCCAGATACTTAACACAGGTAGAACAGGACAGGGGGAAGCAATCACATGAGCGCCGTAAACATGGGTTACAGGTATGTGCAGTAAGGGAATATGGAATGGAGGAGTTTTTACCAGGAGTGGTAAGTGAGAAAGTGAGAAAGGTTGTTTTAACTACATTCAGGGTAAGTAGATTTCTTGACAGCCAGCTGTTAACTGAGTCAATACTGGATTGTGCGAATGTAAATGTGGACTCCCAAGTGTCACCGTAAGTTATAAGGGCAGTGTCATCGGCGTAGGTAAAGATGGCGGTATTTTTGAGCTGAAGTTGACAAAGATCATTGATATACAATAAGAATAAAGTAGGCCCGAGGATACTGCCCTGTGGGACACCATTTGCTACTGTAAGTTGATCACTATAGTAGTCATTTATTTTAACAAACTGTTTTCTGTTAGTAAGATAACTATTTAAGAGTGAAAGTTGTGTACCTCTGATACCATAATAAGGAAGATACAATAAGCACGAGTGGGGAAAGACGTCCACCTTACATAAGACCACAGTTAAATTACTACAAACAGCGATGTAATTGTGTTCCTGTGTGTCATTTAGGAATGTCTTTTGATGAACGAAACATTTTTCAATCCCATGGATATTTCATTATAGAATCCAGGTGGATCGGCAACCTTTAGTATCTTTGGTATTGCAGCGAGCAAGCCTGACTTGGAAAGCACCTCCACCTTACAGAAGACCAAATAACTACACACAGCGGTGTAGTGAAGTCAAGTCTCCAGCGCTCATTTAGGGATGCGTTTTGAAAGAAACGTTTTCCTATCTCTGGGATACTACATCTTAAAGCCCTGGTATAAAAAATAAAGATATATCTATAAACTATAATTAAATTAATAACTTCAATTTAATATACATTTTTAACACTTTATACATAAACCTAAATTTTAAACTTACAAGTTAAGAAATACATAAAATAAAAATAAACAAAATAGGAAAAAAAATCGTTTAATAAAAAAAAAATTAACTTCACACACAGGTTGTGTGAATTCTGAAAGCACTGAAATAGATACGTATGAGACAATAGACATAACTTCTCAGAGTTTCACTTCAAGTTCGCAAAACTTTACACTAGCCAAGAGTCATGAGACGTTCTAAGTCTTGCAACTAATATGTTAGAGTATCATGGCTACGTGTTATATCATTATGAAAAGACAAAACAAGTCTATCTCACTTCAACATATCAGTCTATCTCTTTCTTACTTGTAAATATTTGTTTTATATACCATCTTCGAACACTTTTCCAGTTCATACTTTACCAAAAGCACTGCGTAAAGCCACAAGCGTCCCAAAAACTGACCTTCTGAATACAAAAACCAATGATATATTAATTATTGTATTAAAACAGTTGTTTCCTTTTGGTATTTTTATACACAAACAATATATACATAGAAAAATAAACAAAGGTTTTAAGGAATATAATTAAAAGTTCAAACGACTTTTGAAGAAAACATATTACAGTATTAATCTAACAAATGTGGCTGATGTGTATAATAATTGGAATAAATCCCATGACTGTGTTCATATATATTATTAATTTAAGATATTATTAATTTGTAATAAATTTTTGTGTAACTGTGGAATTATTTATAACTAGCTGTTGCCCTCGGCTCCGCCCGCGTGGATGTCAGCTATCGCTGCAAAAAGTAGCCTATGTGTTATTCAAGACCATAATCTATCTCTGTGCTAAATTTCATTCAGATCCGTTCAGTAGTTTTTACGTGAAAGAGTAACAAACATCCACCCACCCATCCATCCATCTATCCATACTCACAAACTTTCACATTTATAATATTAGTAAGGATATTGTTCTTGTATTTTAAATATTTGCATGCCTTAGGTGGAGTATGGAGGCACATCATTCACTGTACCTATATTTAATTAATTGATTATATATATATATATATATATAAATAATTGATTGAATTGATTAGAGCCTGTAAAGACTGGTGTTATTAACAGGTGCTACCTACTTTCTATGATGATCTACTTATCTAATCAATTTAACTGAGCCGCCTGCTGTGCACTGTTGTGGGTTGGAGTCCCACACAGGACAAAACTTTGTGTGACCTACAAAGAGTTGTTCTGAGTCTGGATGTAAATTGTGTCCGTTAATTGTATGGCTGTTAAGTCCCCCGCAACACAGAGCTTGTTCTTTAGTGCGGTAGATATCTTTTTGGAGTCTAAAAAAGAAATGTATGAAGGAAAACCATCTAAACACATACCCGTTTCGGAAAAGAAAACACATTATTATGTTTACATAATAGCAATGCCATTCTGCGGACACCGAATATTTTTATATTGCAGCCTGACCCATATTACTGTTCCAATTTTGGACACAAGAAAATTTTCTATATGATAGGGATGAACATAAATTACTACCACGTAACACAAGCGTGGGTTATCGAAATTTCTTTTGAGATTATTTTGAAGCAGTATATTCGTGCAGTTGATTGTAAAAAAAACCTTCAAGCTTCACGCCTATTTTAACAAAGGGATAAGCAGAAGTGTGAATACCCGCCTAAATAAAAGTTAATGTATATTTAGAAGAGGCGTAGCGCACGATATAAGCAACTAAGCCTGACTGGGAAAAAGCCTCTTCTTTACAGAAGAACACAGTCAAATGTAAAGACACAAATCAGTTCTTTTTATAAGATTGCGACCAAATTTCGACCATGACGCGAACTCTAGTAATCGTACAGAGTTATAGGTCGTTTCGCCCGATGGAGGTTTTATTACTGTTCATGTATAGACAGCATCAAAATCTGTCTGTACATGAAAAGTAATAAAACCTCCATCCGGCGAAACGCCCAATCAAATATTATATGTTTTTATAATTTGGTCGTTTGGCCCATTTGGGCGAACAAATGGCGGGCGAAACGAACTATAACTCATCATACATGCGCCCATATGCACACCTTTAGGTCGACATATGTAGTAGTGTTTGCAGTATATTTAGGCTTAGATGGCAGTTCCACGTAAACCTTGATTACAGCAGTAATAGACAGTTTGATTACTTCCTTTCGACGTTAAAGGGGATACAGTTGGATTGATTCTAAGTGGGAATACATAAACGGATTAATACGAAAGGTATGAATTAATATCGACAAGAAAGATTTATATAGACTGTTAGTCTATTGGTTAAATTTAGAAAATTGTGCAGATAATAGTTTAACCTGAGCGAAGTCGGGGCGGCATGCTAGCTTAAAGATTTACTAGATGTCTGGTTGCTATAGTGCAGCCTCTGCCTATTTTGGGATTAGCCGTGTGTGAAATGCCTCAAGATTTAATTTATTTGATACACATAGTACTATTTAATTGATATAGAACCGATGGCCGTTGGGGCAAAAAGGTTCTTGAGTGGCGACCACGAACTGGAAGACGCAGCGTGGGCAGGCCTCCAACAAGGTGGACCGACGACCTGGTAAAGGTAAAAAATGATGTGGAAGACCTTGGGGGAGGCCTATGTCCAGCAGTGGACGTCTTGTGGCTGAGATGGACAAATAAAGGAATACACATACTTTTCCGCCGGCTAATTCTATAAGAAATAGCGATCGCAGACTGACAGTTGTGATTGCTCGGTGACGGCATACACGATTGCTAAACGTCAAAAAGGCTCGGTTTTCACTCTTACGAATTACCGATTTTCAATCTGACAGCCAGATTTTGCTCCGTTTTCACGGTTGCTCGGTTTTCGTTTTTACGGCATACCCCTGCCGAACTAACGATCGAACATTGCAAGGCAGGCGTACATTACCATTGTGCTATTAAGGCAGGTTTAAATAACATAATTTATTTATTAATCAACTTAGTCCAAAAATAGTACATAATAATATAACTGTCACATAATTTTTTATTTGTATTAATTAAAATACAGTAGTAGACTAAACTGCAGTATCATTGTTTTCATACTTATTAGTTCTCTGGACCATTCTATCTGTTGTCTCGTATTATACAAACTTAAAAACATGCAATTGCCTTGGTGGTCCAGATGCCGCAGTATGCGCCTTCTGTGCACGAGGTTGTGGGTTTGATTCCCACGCAGGACAAAACTTTGTATGACCCGCAAAGAGTTGTTCTGAGTCTGGGTGTAATTTGTGTCCGTTAATTGCATGTTTGTAAAGGCCCCCGCGACACAGATCTTGTTCTCTAGTGTGGGAGTAGTCTTAAAAAAAAAAGAAAATGAAATGATGTGAATTACAGAAAATAACAGTCAAATAACTACACAGAGCATTCTAATTGTGTTACTGTGTGTGAGTTTAAGATTCCAGTGCCCATTTAGTGATGCGTTTTTAAAATAAAATTCAGGGATACTTTATCATAAAACCCTGGTGTTAAAATTCTTGGGTTTTGCAATACGCAAGTGATACTTCTGTCTTGTAAGGCTTCGGTAACTGCTTAACATCAGGCGGACCGTATGCTTATTTACCACCTTAGTGGTATCTTTTATATATTAATAGGTAAATAAAAAACTTTATGCTCCCTTTTATGAATATTGTGCGTTCGGAGAAGTTTGTGCCTTGGCATAGTTAAAGTTTATATGGAGAAGGATTGCAGAAAACTAAAATTACGACCGAATTTCAATCACCAGGCGACCTCTAGAATAAAAAAAAAACAGTAAAAAACTTGCGGTTGGATTGCGTCTGTTCCGGTAACCTATATTATTAACAAATTAATATTATGTTCTAATTAAAAATGTAAACAAAAACGTTCAATCATGTTAGATAATATCTTAGTGTCAGCGGTGGAAGGTTTTGACGTGCTCAGCTACTGATGCTTATCGGCTGATGGTTGAGATAAATTAATATAAGAACTCTGGTTTTTATATAAAACTTGCTTTGATTATGAGTATTAGATTTCGTTCAAGTTTAATATTTACTAAGTAGTTAGAGGATGAGGAAAAGTGGAATAAAAAGTAGCACTGTGGTACCCAAGGGAGGGAAAAATAAAGAGAGGAAAACCATTCAGACGATGGACAGCTGGGAAAAACTGGACTAGACTAGCACAGAAAAGACAAGACTGGAGAGTGTTGGTGGAGGCCTTTGCCAAAGGGTACACAGAATAAACTAATGTTTAGTGATTAAATACATCAAGTAAAAAGCAAAAATTGTAAACATTTTGAAAGAAGGCTATAATAAATAAATATGTAGTATAACAGTGGCTATGGGCTGGGCGCATAGTTTCCAGAACAGACGGTCATTGGGGCAGATTGGACCTGGACTGGCGATGGCGAATACGACTGAAAAAAACAGCGTGGGCAAGCCTCTAATAAAGTGGACTGATGATGACCTAGTAAAGGTTGTGGGCAACTAATAGAAATGTTAGCTTAAGAGTAAGTGCTGTGGAAATCCTTGGTGTCTAGTAAGTAAGCTTAAAATAATAATAGTAACCCTTATTTTCTCGGGTCTTGATCTTGCTGGACTCTGGTCTCCTCTCCTCTATCAAAAGATTTAGGCTAACCTAATTAAAGGGCTAACACCCTATCAGCTCTCTTACTAAGTTTGCTTGATTTATTTAAAAAAAAATGTTTATTAAAAATATAGCAGTTGTACCCGAGGAGAGGAAAATCAAAGCACAAGAGGTGTAAGTTCAATCCCGACAGGCATGCCACTTTCTTGCATTTCTTTAACTTAATATATTTGTACTAATCAATTGTTTTACTATTTTAATATATCAAAATTTCGAATTGCCCTTTTTGAAGAGAAAATTTCTTTAGTCGCGTTGAGCACTTTTTAGGTGAGCAAAAAATTATGGAATAAGCGTCATCCTCACCGAACGCTTTCCATGAGACAAACCAAAAATTATAACCAATAGCTCGACGATACAAGTTACTTAGTTTTCACTTCTATCGACAGTCCACAAAGACTGCCCCGCGTGTTTTATATATAAGAGTGTGGTGGTATCGCACGTACCCACAGCCTTGGGCCAAAAAATTGGGTTCTTCATTTTCATTACGTATGTATTCAAAGGAACAAAGCGATTGCCTTCATTTCTTATAAATCAACCTTTACGGACAGTTTCAGGTCTAATTAAAGTTTAATGATTGCGCGGTAATTGACTACCTGTCAGTCAATGAAAGCACGCGATGAATCTTCGATACATTAACTAGCCATTATATATAAGTACTTACTTTTTCTTTAAGGCCCTATACATGTACATTTGTATCGATACGTACATTTTAACAATACATTCTCTAGCTGTTAACCTATATACGTTACCTCTATTACAATTACGATGAAAACAAATAGGTCTATATTTCATACCGGCTACTTGGGTGGCAAACATGCATACGGCCTGGCTGATGTTAAGCAGTTACCATAGTCAATGGACGCTTGCAATACCAGAGGTATCATTTGCGTGTTTCCGATACATTTTTGATACCAGGGCTTTAAGGGAGTATTCCTGGGTTAGCAATACGTTTCTGTCAAATCGTATACCTAAATGAGCTCTGGAGACCTGTACTAGTTACTAGTTATTTGGCTGTGGTCTTCTGTAAGGTGGTCCTTCCCCAGTCAGGCTTGCTCGCTAGCATGGTGCCCTACCTCTCTTGAATAAAGATTTGTATTGGGTAGATTCACAAACTTCTAGACTGTAGACCAACAGGCCAGCTAAATCTAAATCATCCAATGCCTTACATGGAATCCCATAGACCAAGGCACACATTTCAAGAGAAGCGTAATAATTATGTTAATAGCAAATTGTAAAATATTTCAAACAACACGCGTTAGGCCCGCAGTAAAAGATGTTAAGCTGCAAAGGTTCATTTGTTGCACAATTTTAAGTGGATCCATAAAATTAGCGACAAAGATCAAAATTTAAAATCTTGGTGTTATTTTTTTTTGAGTCAGCAACATCAAGTGACGCTATAGGTTTTGCAAGCATCCATAGACTACGGTAGCTGTAAATCATCGTGTTTGTCACCTAAGCTGTATAAAAAGTGTAGTAATTTAAGAGAGGTAGGGCATCATACTAGCTAGCAGGACTGGGGAAGGACCTCCACCTTACAGAAGACCAAAGCCAAATAACTACACATAGGGGTGTAGTTGTGTTCCTGTGTGTGAGTACAGGTCTCCAGCGCTCATTTAGGGATGCCTTTTGAAAGAAATGTATTCCTACCCAAGGGTTACTTCCATCTTAAAACACTGGTGTCAAAAAATGGGCTGGCAACACGCAAGTGATACCTCTAGTATTGCAGGCGTTCATATGCTACGGTTACTGCTTAACATCAGGCGGGCCGTATGCTTGTTTGCCACTCAAGTAGTGTAAAAAAAAAAAAGTGTACTTTCATGTCTCAGTTTTATTGATTGCACTTTATCTGTGAATATTCGTAGACACATTTCTGCATTCTGACAATAATAAAAGTAATAGTAATAAAAAAAACTTTTAATACGGTCTGCAATAAAGAATATTTTATTCTACAAAAAGTATACCTTCAATTTACTGCTCAGTTTCTAGCTTTATCTAGTCAAAAGCCTTTGCTTTTTACTATCGTCTAACGAGACCATCTAGTTTCATGGCCCGACCGTTATTTACAGGCGAGCTCACGAATCTCCTGCACTTGATGTTGCAAACCTACGCTATTGTCGTGAATACATTCACGGTGAACGTGGAATAATTGTTTTGTGAATCCGTGTCTAGATTACTTCTGTTGTTGTACTAACATGACATATCCATTAAGTAAGTATAATTCTTTTGTTTTTTCTTCTTAGCAAGTAGTGGTTAATAAATACATTCAATAGATGTCGCTAACTGCACTTGTTTATGACATTATTTGTATCGGTCATTGCTCTTCACTATAGTATTCTGGCTTCTGCTTGCTGCTTAAAAATGTAGCTTCAAATAGTTGCAGCGGTTCTGGAGATATACCGACAAACACACTCTTTCTTTATAATCCTTACTAATATTATAAATGTGAAAGTTTGTGAGAATGGATGGATGGATGGATGTTTGTTACACTTTCACGTAAAAACTAATGAACGGATTTGGATGAAATTTGGCACAGAGATAGATTATGGTCTGGAATAACACATAGGCTTTTTGCAGTGATAACCGACATCCACGCAGGTGCAGCCGCGGGCAACAGCTGCTAGCAACTAGTATTAATATAAATATCCACTTTACTTTATGCACAGAATATGTAACAGGTGGGATGGTACTTTGTACATAACCTACTTTTAAAAGCGTCAACTTTACAACAGTTACTCTACTAAAACTGAAAAGAAAGTGTTGCACAACATTATTTCAGTAAGGCTTGAAGCAGACATGCTACATTTTAATATCTGCGTTCGGCGGTTTTGCGACTGTATCCATACTGCATTGCGATTTGGTGACTCTGCGTTCGGTCGCGGATCTCTTCGCAATATATGAAAAGTTTTGGGTCTTCAACATGTAAGTGATTTCCTAGCCAGTGCAAGCGTTCATAGGCTACGGCAACTGCTGCTGACCATCAGATAGGCCGTATTTGCTACTTAAATGGTAAAAAATGTGTATATTTATGAACCAAATCTATGCGACCGGTATCCGAATGTGTGCGGAGTGTAGCATTTGTCGCTGTGTCGAGCTTCTGAAAACCGACTAAATCGCCGTGTTTGCCGTTTTTAAATTTGTGATATGGAATATGTTCGGTCGCTGCATTAAGTTTTTATACAGCGACTAAATCGCAGATCGCTGACGCTAAAATAGCATGTCTGCTGTAGCCCTAATGTGTAAAAGTTCCGTAAAAGAGAAAAGTTTCACTATTGCAATGCATCGCTGTAAAAGACCAAGTTTCTAATTAGGTACTGCGTTTAAAGAAACGCGTGTGTCGTCTTTACTCCGTTAGTTTAATGCAAATGACTCTTAATGCCCGATGAAGTCGCGAAACTTGCTCAGCAGAGAATATAAAATAATTTGGAACTGTTTAAGTTAAGTTTTATTTTGTTTTTACGTTATTTTCATTTACTTTACCTGATACTATAATAATATACACATTTTTATACTATTTAAGTAACAAATACGGCCTATAAAATGACTTACCGTAGCCTATGAACGCTTACAATATTATAGCTAGGGCATCACTTGCATGTTGCCGACCTAAAAGCTTTAACACTAAGATGTATGCGAGTTGACTGCCTTGGTGGTCCAGTGGCCGCAGTATGCGCCTGCTGTGCACGAGGTTTCGATTCCCTAACAGGACAAAACTTTGTGTGACCCACAAAGAGTTGTTCTGAGTCTGGGTGTAATTTGTGTCCTTTAATTGTATGTTTGTAAAGTCCCCCGCGACCCCAGAGCTTGTTCTCTAGTGCGGGAGTTGTCTTTTTTTAAAGAAAAAGAAAGAGTATGCTTTAGATATGACAGTTTTCTTAAACAATGCATTCCTAATAATAAGCACTGTAGACCAGTTCACAATTTTGTCGGCTGTGGTTTTTTGTGAGGTGGAAGTCCTGCTTCAGTTAGTCTTGCTCGCTAGTACGGTGACGATGACTAGTCTGTCTGTATGGATGTTTGTCACCATTGTAGATTTAAAAAAGTCATATCTGAACCCCTTTTTAATAGAAATCAATCCTTTGCCAACGCGTTGGCGACCCTTTAAAAACCTTATAACTTGAGGTCTTTCAAGTTATAACGTTTTTAAAGGGTGGGCAACGCGTTAGTGACACCCCTGGTGTTGCAAACGTCCATAGGTTACGATAACTGCTTGCCATCAGGCGGGCCGTATGCTTGTTTGCCACCTTGATAGTATAAAAAAAAGTACGTCCATAAAAAGTACCACAATACCACCTAAGCAGTCTGTTATAAATAAACAAAATAACAACAGCCAAAAAAAACAAAAATATATTACGAAAGTATCCAACTTTTTAACCGATACAAATTGGTTAAAAAGTTTTTAGTCCAATCCTTTTAAAAATGCAGCCGTTCAAAAATGTCAGTACAAATTTTATAAAGCCACAAAAATATCGGTTGCGTGATACGTTGGCATTTATATAGGGGGATATAAAAGTAATAGTGGCTGTAAGTGGCAGGTGATAAGTCATTGTTATTCAGTAAACTGTAACGCAATGGAAAATACCTTATCTCATATAACGTAGGGTTACAACGGGTTAGAGGAAATAGGGATTACGATACGATATTATTTCAAACAAACTACGGCAAGTTATTGTCTATTACCCCTTTATAATATTGTACTACATTTTGATAATAGTGTATTAGGTACTGTGTTAATTCAAATACATTTTCGTAACCTTTCCGATTTTTTTTGGGTTGGCAACATGCGACTAATGCTCCAAGTATTGCTGATTGCAAGTATCGAAAGCAAAGTATTCATCAAAATAGTACAAATAAGTTTTAAATTCCAAATTATTTTTGCTCACAAAAATACAAGTCTAGTCAGTTCTAAAGTTTAAGTATTTATTTATCACATCTGTAGTGTGTGTAACACTACAGATACACAATATTTAAACTTAAAGCTATCCTCGTTCGACACAGAGGATTAAAACGAGTCATCTGGAGTGTTTAAAACAAGCTTAACCTACTTATTATGTGTTCACGAGTCTCACATTTGTCTCTGCTGTGAAAAAGTTAAAGAGAAAAGAAAAAGGCGAGCTTATCCATGACCTATTTAGAATTTCTTAGGCTTAATATTTTCTTTATAATGTTGGTTTTTATACTTAACTAGCGTTAACATGTTGATAGCATAACTAAATAATGTAATTTAATTTAAAAAAATAGTCAATTATTTTAAAGATAACTTCTGTACCAAGAAATAAATACAGACATATAGAATTTTATTAATAAGACAAATATTTTGACGGCATGAAAGAAATGTCCCAGAACAGATGGCGCGCACAAGAAGAGACCTATACGCAACAGCGGGTGGATAAGGTTAACCCTTATCCACCCAGGAGAGAAAGAAGAAAAATCCATTGTATTTCGCGGCCCATAAACGCTTGAATAACATATCTAACAGACAAACATACATCATTAAAAAAAGTAACATGAGTTAACACGACTTAAAAACTATGTATCGTCTCACATCCACTTCAAGCCAATGTGCGTTCATGTGGCACTTGACCGCGGAAGCAACGTAGTGCAAGTAACATTCATGCACTTAATTAACTAATAGGACTGTTAAGTAAAAATCACCGTTCCCAGTAAAGCTACAACCGTATCACAATACGCAGAACGAGCCATTAAAACAAAAACAACTACTAGGAACAAGAAACATACAAACTATTGTCGATAAATACCATCATTATGTTGTTCTTAAGTAACGCTAAATGGCAAGGGATTAACAAAAAACATTTCTCGAGCTCTACATCATCTTCTTAATAGACAAACTTGCAGATGTTTTTCTACCCAAACTTTCTTGTAACAAAGAAGAATATAAGTTTAGCGAGACAGATATTACAGAAACAGTAACGTTCCTACAATGTTGCCAAGAGTAAAACAAACGTGAATTTTCGATTTTAGTTTTACAAACCATTGAGTTTTATGTTTGTCGTTTCGATAACATTAGTTAATGTAATGTAAAAATATTGCAATGTATTATGAAATATGTACTTTATAATATTTCAATTTCCTGAGTTTGAATAGAAATATGTTTATTTGTATTTCTTTGTGTTTGACTCACCTGGTGATGAGTTACCGTACCATTACCGCTTGTAAGGCACACCTTTGTCCTATAGAAATTAATATTCGGTCGAGTCGAACTACATATTTTAAATTTCTTACAACCCTATCGCTTGTAATAAAGTTCAGTTGACTTCTTACGAATTTCAGATGGAAATTAACGTCAAGGTAATCCTTTATAATAATATAATAATAGCAACCTATATATGTCTCACAGCTGATCACGGGTCTCCTCTCTTCTATCAAGAGAGAGAGAGTAATTCACACACGCTGGCCTAATGCGGGTTGGTGAATCAAACATGTCTATAGAATTTCTTCTAAGACATGTGGGTTTCTTAACAATGTTTTTCATTAACGTTAGCAGATGGTGAAACATTTAATTAGTAAATATAAACTCCACAAAGAGAAATTCACATTGGTACTGCCACCCGGGATCGAACTCGCTCCTCTTGCGTGCAAGTCTGTTACTTTCCCACTCAGCCTACACCGCTTTTCCGTGATCAACCTTTTCAAAGTCAAAGTCAAACTCATTTATTCATTTAGATCAAATACACGATACTTATAAACGTCATAAAAACAAATGCCAGCATTTACCGTGTAGTCTTTACCGTGATACAACAGTACTGGATTAAACATGCCCTCCGAAGAACGGAGGAACTCTGTGCAGTCACCCATCCTTAAGATGGGCTACCTTTAATATCTGAAAGCTGAGCCTCATTAATTTTGCTAACTTGAATTTACTAAACAGATTTGTTTGTTATACCAGCCACGGCGTATCAAAATTAATTGATATTGTAGATCTCAAATGACATTCAATACATCATAAGCTTCTATTACTTCACGGAATCTCAATAATCAAACGCTTAGGTAAGTTTGTAAGCTAAAACTGATACACTTGGGAACACATTATATCAGTTTGTGTATCTTTGATATATCTGCCTCTAGCCGGTTTCCAAGAAGCTTTCAACACGTACTTCGTCAAATTTAATGCATAATATATTTGAGAAATAAGTTTTACGGATTATGCTTAGTATTTTTTGTTACATCTGAATTTTCTCTTTAGTAATAGAGGTATTTTTATTTAACTTTACTAGAAACTCTTGTTCCAGTAAACTTTATATAATATATAAAAGTTTTTTAGAGAAAATTCATCAGTCTTTAATATCCCACTGCTGGGCACGGATCTCCTCTCTTTTATTAAGAGAGCTGAGAGGGTTTAGGCCTTTATTAAGAAGGAATGTAGATCAGACATATATTTAAAATTATTTCTGAGACGCGTAGGTTTTCTGACTATATTTTCCTTCACCGTGAGCAGATGGTAAATCATTTGATTAGTATGTATAAATTTCACTAAGTGAAATTCACATTGGAACCATCATCTTCGATTGAACTCACACCACAGACATATCTTTACAATTTCTTCTACGACATGTTGTTTTCCTTCACCATTAGCAGATGGTGAATCATTTGATTAGTACATAGTTAGTTAGTTTGACGGGGCGTTATCCGCACTTGGCCGCTCAAGTGGGCCTTTGTACGTGACTTCCCTTCGGCTATTCCATCTAGCCCAACCTCTTCCAGAAAGCTAGCAAGCGGCCTAGATGTCCGCAGGCTTCTGGTAGAGAGCCCGTTTTCTTTAGGGTCTGTGCCCTATGGTCTTCTACGCTCCTACAATCCAAAAGGACGTGGGCGGGTTGATTAGTACATATAAACTCCACAAAGAGAAATTCACATTGGTGGTACTGGTGAATTTCTCTCACTGACTCTCACAGCACACGCAAGAGGTGCAAGTCTGTTACTTTCCCACTCGGCTACTACCGTTTTTCAAGAGTACTTTGCCCTTACCTCCCAAAATCCAAATCGGTCAAACAGTCTTCGAGTAATTATAGCATTTATAAAAAAAACTTAAAAATATTGTGACGATTTGTTAACCTCCATTTTGAATACAGCTAAAACTACACACGAGTAAATTATATTACACCTCCCTATTTGTGGTGGTCAGTATCCCTTTGTTTTAGCTAGTGCGCTTTTCAACGTTATTTTATTTATTTAGTAAAACTAACAAACAGTGAGTTACATACGCATGACCGGCTGTTATTGAACGTTTCAAAGGCAACGCTGACGTTTTATTACAATTTTTTTATTCGATATATTTATTTAAAACATCTCACCGTACAAAATTGAAACTTTTATGGAGGTTTTTTTTAATTTATTTTTTATACTACAAACATGTAGTACCATCACACCGACTTTATTTTCAATAAAAAAATAAAATTCAAAATAAGTCTACTTTATTATAGACTAGTTGTTGCCCGCGGCTCCGCCCACGTGGCTGTTAGTTATTGCAATAAATTGCTTATTCGCTATTTCAGAATATAATCTATTTCTATGGCAAATTTCATTCAGATCCGTTCAGTAGTTTTTACCTAAAAGAGTAACAAACATTAATGCATACCCATCCTGACAAACTTTCAAATTTTAAATTATAGTAGGACAATATTTTTTTTATCTTTCGAATTAAAATTTTTGAATGTCCCACAAGTTAGAGTTTTTGCGATATTCATATTATGGCCATTGTTCTATGGTATATTAATCACGCACTACGAATATGCAACTAATACAGTCGATCTAAATATCAGTTTCATAATCATCACTTCAGGCCGAAAGACGTCCACTGCTAAACATAGGCATCTCTGAAGGCTTTCCAATAAACATAAATAACAATAGAAATAGTAAATCATGCACATGCATTGTTATCACTCAATATAGACATACCCTCTCGTGAAACCATGACTAATCGTATATTGACGTTTGATATTGATTATTATTTTGAATAATTGCAAGTTGTTGGCGCCTTTATAAAAACCTCTCAAAATGTATTCATTGCCTAAATAATAATTAACAATTCAATTTAATATGGGAAGTGTTATATTGATATTTAAAATACTGTCTGTATTATAAGCTTTCAGTATTATTATGTTGTAATACGCAATTGATTTAAAATAATTACTAATATTTGCTTTCGGTAATGATACCATTAGGCCAGTCAATTAAAATAAAGTGTTTTGTTAAGTTCAAATAGTCAATTAGTTTCCATGCTAATGTAGATATTTTTACCAAACTAGCTTCTTCCCGCGGCTTCGCCCGCGTTGATGTCGGTTTCATCGTTAGCCTAAACATAAAATTTGAAGAACCTAACTTCAAAATTAACGGACTTTTATATAAATTTTCGTTCCCTATTTTACGCCTTTAGAGGATGAATTAAAAAAAATCTTTTCTTAGCAGATGCCGACGTCATTATAACTACCTGCTTGCCAATCCGTTCAGTGGTTTGAGCTGTGCGTTGATACATTAGTCAGTCAGTAATCGTTGCCTTTTATATATTACCAAACTACGCACGAAATTCTTTTTTTATACAACTCAAAGGTTTGCTGTAAGAGAACTCAAATTTGAGTTAAGCTCGCCTTTAAACATACTATTGTTAATATGTTTGATATATGTCCTGTGTATGTGTGTGTACAATAAATAATTAAGAACAAAGAATTATAGCCGCCACATAGCCCGGCCACGAACACGCCGCCGCTGCAGCGGAAGCGGCGAGCGGCGGCGGCGAGCGGCCAGAACAAAATGTACTAAAACGTTCAATGACATCACGAGGCGCCGCTAGGTTTTAGTACTATTGTTGCCGCCACCGCTCGCCGCTGCCGCTCGAACTCTAGGCCGGGTTGAAATGATTTGTTCTGTCTGGGAATCGGATCCACAATCTTAAGCTTAGCAGGTTCACATACCACAAGACCAACAGGCCAGTCATTATGTAACACAAATATAACATGGTATATCTACAATTAAGAATTAATGTATTTAACTTTAACAAGTTTGAAACCTAATACTACAGTACCCATACGTTATTAGTGCACTCTTATTACTGCCTGGTTAGCAATAATTAAATTGAATGCCAGTCCGCAATCAAAGCTTGTTTATAATATGTAATTAATCAGAATTCTATACTACCTCATGTAAGCAATATTTAACTATATTGCGCGCACTTGTCTGGTAAATACTAGAGTGGGTAGTCGATCAAATGAGGTCGAAGTCTTATGACGCCATACGGACTAGACCAAGAAGAACAAATCGTCATAATCGTAGAACAAAGACGGATTTGATTATTTTACAAATTTCATTGTTGACAGAAACCTACCCATAATATTCCACGTTATCATCATAATTTTATTTTTCAATTTTATGTTAAAAAAACAATATACAAATTTAGTTTTCAAAATATGATTAAGTAAAATATTGTTTCAAATCGTTAAAGTGTAGTCTTGAAAAGTTGCATAAAATATGATCCGACCTTTATCTGTGATTACGATCGAATGCAGGAAAATGTGTCTCAATGAGTGCTGAGAAGTGTATAATCTAATTAATCTAAACTAATCGTTAAGTTGCAGGCTTAATTTGTTTGTATGCCTAATTCCACTTTATGAAACCATTTTTTGTTGGTATTTATAGACAAATTACTGCCAAAAAATACATTATTAATCTACAAGATGGGTTTCATAATATGGTTTTGTTATAAATTATATAGCAATTCTAAATAGTTTGTAAAAAAATCATAAAATCAACACCAAATTATTGAGATGTAACCACTTTATGACTTAAATTGTTATCAAATAATTCGAAAAAAAACAATATTTAAAGAACACATACACCTATAATTTGGTAACGTTATATTTAGAATAAGTTTAAATTTTAATTTATTAAAAAATAATAAGACGTCAATTCAAAGAGTACATCTGTTTGTATCCCCGCGCTCGACTAGAGAGTTAGGTCTTGTTTGCTTCGCCCAAATGCTCAAGGTCGTTGGCGATATCCCAAGCCTTAAAGGTAATAAAGCATACAGGATATCTAATGATACATAGTTACCGTAGTCTATGAACTAGGTACTCTGGTGAGCACTAGAGATCAGGAGTACAACTATATCTCTGTGTCTAGTTATTTTGTGATGCGGATCCCAATGATAGGCTCGTAGCTTAGTAATACGATGGAGTAATATCCCTGGGATAGGATAACGTTTCTTTCAAACCATATTCCTAAATAAACGCTTAAGACCTGCGCCTCTATACAAATGGCATAAACGGTAGTATTTGACGTAAGTTTACGACATTATATCGTAAATTAACGTCAAATCCCATACATTTTTTTTTTTGACTTTTCGATTCGACTACCGTTTATGCTACTTGTCTAGAGGGGCTGTACTTACATGTAGAAATACAACTTCAACGCTATGTGTAGCTATTATGCTATTTTGATAACAGCTATATATGGCTGTGGTCTTCTGTAAGGTGGAGGTCCATTCCCAGTTAGGCTTGCTGTTGATTTGATAGAACTGAGAGGTAAAGCAAGTTTACCACAATCAGCCCGTAGATAGATGATCATTTTGTAGAATGACATTGAGACTCCATATACGTTAAACCATTGGTCATTCATTTGTTCTCTCTCCGGACATTATTACCGTGCCATCAAACTATCGAAGCGAAGAAATGAAGATTGGGCTTGTGCACATAATATTATGTACCTACCGTGCAGTTGGAATTTCTCCATTAAAATAGGCTGCCATGAACACCATTTTCATTATAAAGGCATTCTCACAGAATTTAATTGTTCACAATACTGACCATGCCTTATTCTACTGCAACATGGTCAGTTTACATAACGTTCCCATTAGTTTACACAATGTTACATAATGTTTGAAGCTTTCTCTGAAATGCAGTCACAATATTTGCCTTCAGAATTAGACCACACTCAAGTGTAATGTGTCGAGCACACTGTTTATTTTGCTTTTGAAAGCGGTGCAGTGGTGGTCACTCTGCGGACTTGACTAAAGAAAGGAGGGTAATGCATCATTTTTTAAAGTTTTGTTCCTGGTTACTAGTAATAATGCACCTTTTTAATGTCTGTTACTTAATCTCGCTTGAATGGATTTGGATGTTTGGCACATAGATAGATAGATAATATATTTTTAATAACAATAGATGCCTGTCTTCAGCGGCTTGGAGGAAGTTCGTTCAAGACCGGTCTTTGTGGGTCACCACTAAGTACCATATAGGTTCTTGGTTCGTATTACCACCATTCGACAGGACAAATATTTGTGTGATGAGCTCGATTGTTTGTTCTGTGTCTGGTGTTATTTATCTATAATATGTATGTATTTAGAAATATAATATTTTTTATTTTTTTTTTAATTAAAATAATTTGTAAAATCTCATTTAAATTCGATTTAAATACGTGAAATTTATAGAATAATAATAATATTGCTGACACATACAGTGTTTGGTTGTTTGTTGTTGTTAAATTCGTACTATAGAAACTGACGAACACCGACCCGGTGCCAACGGATAATATTTGAAGTGTTGTCGGAAGGCTTAATAATGGTCGTACGTGGGTTAAATAAAAGAAGGTAAAGTTCACACCAAGATTGTATTAATTAAAGTTACACTAATTACAAACGCGACCCACTCGCGACCCGACAAGCCTGTGACTGTCTCATTGCACAAATGCAACGTTGCATACCTACGTCACGGCATTGTCGTCCCTACATCATTCCTCCCCTTTTTGAAAATTTAACATAGGTACATTTAGAACATTTTAAGAGAAACATAATTAAAAGGTAAGGCACAATGTAAACAGAAATACAAATATAATTTTATTAAGATTATACATACAGGTTACTATAGGTAGTTACGTCGCGATGGTATACAATAACAATGATATCAAGTTTCACATACGTTGTTTATGCAATAAATCTGTTCGCCGGGTCACATCACAGTTACACAACTTTAATTAGGAACTGAAAAAAAACCAAAAGTTTATGCATATTGAATATTCGGTGTTTGTTGCTGACCCGTCTTATCAATTTGACCTGATGATATGGCAGAAATGAACTCCTTTCTAGCCCAACTTTTTGCTCCTTTGTTACACTTTCTGCACAACAGACACATAGTGATTAACAAAAAAACCACTAAAATACTTGCAATCACTGTTCCGTATAGCTCCAACTTTTGCTCAACAGAACTATGGCTAGCGTCATTCGCGCCATTTTGGGCTATGATTATTTCCTCTGGCCTGCTGTATGATTTGCCCATAGTGCAGTATGAGTTTTATGATGCTAAAATTAATCTGTGCTCAATAGAACAATAAAAATAAAATGTAAAATGATTGTATATAAAGTATATAAATGCTTACAATGTAATCTACTTAATTTGTTATAAAGTTACTGTCATACTACCAAGCGAAACGTAGCTACGCTATCTCTTACACTTGTTACCATACTAGTTATCGACTACATAATTAATATAGCGTCCCTTAGCATTACACTAGCTTTCACTGGACAAAAACCTATATTAAAATTCTACGTTGCTAAATATAAAGTAAGTATGTCAGAACATATACATGTTTATATGACAATAATATAATTAAATATAATAACATTTTAATGAAGTTATTACAATTCTATAATTAGATTAAGTAATAAATTTAAGCTAATACTTATTAGAATAACCTATTACTATTGCCTGAATCGTACGGGTACTCTAGTCACCCTTCCACTACGCGTGGTATGACTGACAGGCAATTCGCTGTCTGGAACCTCAGTATTTGCCGCGGATGTTTTGTCAATATCGTCGTTGAGATAATATGCAGGTTTCAAACGGTCTATAGATATCCGAACTTTTCTGCCCGACATTTGAATGTAATATACCTTTTTATCTCTTTTCAACACGCGAAAAGGTCCATCGTATGTAGGCTGTAAAGGCCTACGTACAGCGTCGTTTCTTACAAACACATAATCACTCTTTACTAAATCCGGGTGTATAAATATGTTTGGTTCTTTATTCTGTCTAATAGCTACCGACTGAAATTTCCTAATTATATCTCTTAATTTGCATACATACTCATGACTACTATCTATTTCTAAGTTTGATTTAGTATCATAGTAATCAGCTGGTAATCGTAAAGTTGTTCCATAAGTAATTTCTGCTGCGCTTATGCCAGTATCGCTCCTTACTGCTGTTCTCAATCCTAATAATACCGATGGTAACTCTGATACCCAGGATGATGATATATTACATAAGCGAGCGGTTAATGCCGCTTTAAGCGACCTATGCCAACGCTCTACTGCCCCGTTGCTTTGTGGGTGGTAGGGTGTTGTACGCAACTTATTTATACCTAACAACTTCATTAGTGCACTGAATAAATGACTTTCAAATTGGCGTCCTTGATCGCTTGTCAACTTTTTTGGACAACCAAAACGTGAGATCCATCCTTCGTATATCACGCGTGAAATAGTTTCGGCAGTTATATCTTTAGTTGGAAAACATTCTGGCCATCGTGTCCCCCTATCTACTATAGTTAGACAATATCTAAACCCTTCTGGTGAAGTGGGTAGCGGCCCTACCAAGTCAACATGAATGTGCTCGAACCTGTCACACTGGGGAAACGATCCCAATCCTGACATAGTGTGTCGACTGACCTTTGACCGTTGACATTGAATGCACATTTTAGCCCATTGATTAACATCGCGATTCATACTCGGCCAATAAAAACGATCTTGTACTAATTTTCGAGTGGTCCTTATCCCAGGATGACTCAAATTATGTACGCTGTCGAAAGCAATACGCCGGAACTTTTCAGTCAAATAGGGTCTAATTCTACCGTTTGCTATATTGCAAAAAATAAATATCCCACTTTCAGGTAACATTATTTTTTGTATACTATCAGAAGCGCTGTTAGAATGCAATAATTGCAAAACATGGGTATCATGTTGCTGGTCCCTAGCGAGTTCCTCGTAATCTATCACGGTGGGACAGTTTATAGTTGCAACTCGTGATAATGTATCCGCAACAACATTATCCTGCCCACACACATGCCTAATGTCTGTAGTGAACTCACTAATGAATATCAAATGACGTGTACGTCTAGGCAACTCTTTTTCACTATTTACTTTAGAAAACGCATACGTAATAGGTTTGTGATCTGTATATATTGTTAACTGTCGTCCTTCGACCATATTCCGAAAATGACGAATGGCTAAATAAATCGCTAATAGCTCCCTATCGTATGTACTATACTTGCATTCAGTTTTAGACATACTTTTGGAAAAATAGCCTAAAGGTAACCATGCATTACTAACTCGTTGTTGCAACACCGCGCCTACATGTGTATCGGATGCGTCCGTCATAAGTGCAAGCGAAGCATCCGCCACCGGGTGCGACAACGTGACCGCATTGCACAAGCTCAACTTACATTCTTCGAACGCTTGTTCAGCAATTGGGGTCCAAGTTATAGGTGTTTTATCTTTCTTTTTCGAGCCATGAATAAAACTGCTAAGAATCGATTGAGATGAAACTGCTTTTGGTAAATGCGACCTATAAAAATTTACCATTCCAAAAAATCGTCGTAATTGTTCGACGTTTTCGGGCTTGGGAAATTCGTTTATAGCTTTAACCTTATCACCAAGTGGACGAATCCCATCTGATGTAACATGATAGCCAACAAAGTCTATTTCTGTCTTCCCAAACGTACATTTAGCTAAATTTATAGTTATATTATATTTGTTAAATTGTTTAAATAATGACTCTAAATGCTTACGATGCAGAATTTCGCTAGACGATGCAATTATAACGTCGTCTATGTAACAAAATATATTTTCTTTGCAATCATCGTCCAGCTCCTGGAAAACGGTGTGATGCATGAATCGCTGAAACGGTTGGGCAGCATTGCGCAACCCGAACGTCATACGCGGAAATTCATAAAGTCCGAATGGCGTAATAATTGCAGTTTTTTCCACATCTTCTGGCGCGACTGCAATACAGTGATATGCTCTATTGATATCAATTTTAGAAAATATTTTTTTACCCGATAATAAATACGTAAAGTCTGATAAACGCGGTATAGGGTATCTGTCCGGCTTGGTAATAGAGTTAAGCTTCCTATAATCCCCACACGGACGTAACTCGCCATTCTTCTTGGGTACCACGTGAAGTGGACTGGCCCAAGGGCTCTTTGACGGTCGACATATACCCGCTTCCTGCATGAAACGAAACTCTTCTTGCACTTTTTTATATCTAGCGGGTGGTAAAGGTCTAGCTCGAGCAAATACTGGGGGTCCAGTTGTTTCGATGTGGTGAAAAATACCATGGGTAGGTATTTCCTTGTACGAAGCAGGCTTAGTAATATTATGGTACTTACATAATAAATCGTGAAATGGGTGAGTATCCTCTACCGTTTTAACGGTCGGCTGATCCACCTTCACAATACTGGCAACAGATTTTAATTTTGTTAAATTATCAATTAACTTACATGACCTTAAATCTACAATCAAACCATGGTGAACCAAAAAATCGGCCCCTAAAATTGGTTGGGTTACCTCGGCGATAATGAATGACCACTTGTACGGTCGCCGTAAACTAAAGTCCAATGTCATTATTTTAGTACCAAATGTTTTAATCACACTTCCGTTTGCCGCGTATAATTTATATTCACTACAATCACTCGCGAATCGATTATATTTAGACACGGGTAAAACTGATACATTGGCGCCGGTATCCACCAAAAATTTTAGACCACTTTTTTTGTCCCTAATACACAGGCGTTGACTTACTACGCTGGTACAGACGTCCGCCGTTGTCTGTAACGTATCTAGTTTTTTTCTGATGACGTCTCCTGCTGCTTCTGCCATGCGCAGGGTTGAATGCACTTGATGGCCTTTGCCTTGTAGCGGAAATGGTAAAAGCACAGCCAATTTGGGTTTCTCCGCCCCGCCTGCCCTGCGCGGTCGCGACTTCGAGATGCAGAACGACCAAATCTTCTGTTTCCGTTACGACCGAATGATCTGTCTCTTGACCTCGAAGTTTCCATCTGATTTAAACGCTGCGTCAGCTGGGCAATCTGCTCTACGAGAGTTGGCTCCGTGGCTGGTAAATTGTTCCTAGAACATGACACTTCTTGGACTTCTGCAAATCGTGTCGTTTCGACGACTTTATCTGCCATAGTAGCCAGCTTATCCAAATCTTTCACTTCACTTACTGTAAGGACCGCCTGTACAGCTGCTGGTAAATGCCCCATCCACAGCATACTCAAAGTTTCATCTGTAAATTTGTTTCTGGCGAGATCTCTCATTCTCCTTAGGAGTTGGGAAGGCTTCCGATCTCCCAATTCCAATTCCTTCAAAAGCTTCTGAACCTGGCGAACTTCTGATTCCTCATACACTGTAAGTAATCGATCCTTCAAGATTTCATACTTCTTAGCGTCGGGCGGTTTCAATACAATATCGCTTACTTGTTCCACGTGCTCCCGGTTAAGTTTCGCGACAACCAAATTATACCGTGATTCATCTGCCAGTTTTTGATTAGCTACCACCGCTTCAAACTGGGCGAACCAAAGGCGTGGTGATTCTTTCCAGAACTCCGGGATCCTGCTCGACACGGTTATTTGAGCTAAGGCGTTATCGCCCGCCTCGACCTTGACCGGAACGGACGACTGAGGATTCATTTTTACACGTTTTCACGGCACACACTATTAGTTAATTATTTGAATATAGAGTCTGTTCACTTTCGTCGGGGTCACCAATGTCGGAAGGCTTAGTAATGGTCGTACGTGGGTTAAATAAAAGAAGGTAAAGTTCACACCAAGATTGTATTAATTAAAGTTACACTAATTACAAACGCGACCCACTCGCGACCCGACAAGCCTGTGACTGTCTCATTGCACAAATGCAACGTTGCATACCTACGTCACGGCATTGTCGTCCCTACAGTGTCATCGTATAAAAGCGTAAAACGCAGGGAGTATAATACATATTTACCGTAATTAGCACCCTACAACATCTACATACTCTGCCCGTGGCCCGTATTGTATGTATTCTATATGAACTCATAGGGATATTTACGTGCGATCCACGTGCATGCAGCACTCACTGGCAGTTTCGTTCTCGTTTTGCTTGACGAATATATGTGGAAGCAAGATTGACGAATAACAACTTGCTTCATTACAGCAAACACATCATGCACACTGTATCACTTAGTTGTTAATTGTTGTTGCCCTAAGCATAATCTTAATTAACCTCACTTTCGCTCAGCTACTGTCATTTTCCTTGTTAAAACATATTAAAATTATTAATTAACACACCTACTAAAAAACATAGTACCACTCTTTTTCAATCTCTAATAAATTTATCACAATTACTGTCTTTTTTCACTTTACACACCTACATTTTCACTCTTGTCATCTCAACATTTGTTTTCTTTCTATCTCTCAGCTGTTTCATTTGCTTTTAAGGTACTTGGTGATACAGATAGCCTTGTTATACCATGAATACCCATCATGTTATGACCCGTAGAGCAATGGCTAAGGAGACTGAAACCAAGCTTAAACTAACGCTGCTTGAATTGAAGAAATACAAGGAGGACAACAGTCAGCTGTAAAGGAACGCAGTGACTGTGAAGATGAATTACATTTAATTAATAACAGAGTAGCTGAGCTAAAGGGAGAATTATCTACACTACACCATCAATATGTTGAAGTATTGGACCAGCGTGATAAACTACAAGAAGAAGTGGACTCCTTCAGTAGTTGTAGTGATATGTACTTAAGTTCTTTGTGTCGCATTTCAGAGTTAGAATTGAATCTAAACTCAGCATTTCAAAAAATTAGTTCTCTTGAAGACACTATTAGGGTTCTCAATAGTAGTGAAACTCAAAATCTTTTTTCTGAGCTCCTAGGTGATAAAATAAATGTGTTAAATGTTTTGAAAAATAACTTTAAGTCAACATTTGTTGTAAATGGTAGAAATAAATATAGGAAACATTTAAAATTAAGAAAATTAATTAGAAAGCTTGAATTTAACCTTAAGAGGTCAACAAACATAAAAAAAATTTCACATATTAACTGTGATTTAATCAAAGAGCGTGTGACATTTCTTTCAGAGATTTATAATTATAGCAAACAGTTAAAAAGCAGTAAATTAATGTATGAGCAGGATACACATGAGCTTGAATTGAAAATTACAGAGCTACAGTCCACGCTTACTAGAATTATCCATGAACATGAGGTGGAAACACGTGAGTACATCCTTAAATATGATGAAATTGCGAGGGTTGGTAACGAGAACCTGAAACAGGTGATTTCTCTTACCAATAATAAGGTGTGTTTAACGTGTTCACAAACAACACCAAACAGTAATATGTCACCTATGTGTCAAACACAGTCGCTCAACTGTGAACAATTACTTTACAATGATCCTGAATGTAGTTCCACTGACTCAATAACACATTCAGCATCTAATAGCAAAAATGTAATTATTTTTTCTGACCAATTAGGCAAGGGTTTGGGCAGTTTAATTAATAGTCATACTGAGTACCGCGTCACAAATATTTGTTCACCTGGAAGACAGTTTGCTAGTATTATTAATAGTGTTAAGTCTGCTCATTTTAATGATCAATCCACAGGGATTATTTTACTTGGTGACAGCTTATCTGTCACAAAAAAAGATATACTACAGTTAACTGAAGTAATGATATCACTTCATGATAGTTTAGGGTGTAGGTTTATTATTTGTGCCTTGCCATATTCTTATGCCTTATCACATAATCAAAACAGGCATATAGAAAATCTAAATCTATTAATATATAATAGTACATGTCGCCTTCGCGACTTCATTTTATTTTTCGACACTAATAAATTTATTAGTAATTTTTTATTATCCGAAGATACTATGTATCTTTCCTTATTTTATAAGCGACAAATTGCTAAATTATTAGCATTTAATTTATTTACCGACACAGGTACTCATAGGGTATTGCAGGATTTGGTAGAACTCAGTAGTATGAACACTACCAATAACAATTTACATACATCTAATAGTTTAAACTACTAGATGTGACAAAGGATAGGCAGACATATAGTCTAAACATAGTGCACCAGAATATTCAGGGCTTATCCGGCAAGGAATTAGAAGTAGATTTATTTTTAAACAAACATAGTATTAATGTGCTTTGTGTTACTGAACATTGGTTAAAGAGTGATCAATTATTATTATTTAATAATGAACATTACAATATTTCTAGTGCATTTGTAAGAAAGAAGGCTATTCGTGGTGGCTCTCTAATATATGTTAAAAATAGTACAATGTGTAAGGAACGTAAAGATATAGCAAATCTTTCTATCGAGCGCACTATTGAAATGTCTTGTGTTGAGCTTGTAGAACATACCATATCATGTGGTGATTTTAATGTTAACTTACTTGAGCAGTCACAATTTTGTATTAGATTAATTAGTTTATTTAAGTCTTTCAATTTAGATTTTTTATTTTCTGAACCGACCAGAATCACCTCTCATTCTGCAACATGCTTAGACAATATTTTTTATAATTGTCAGTACCTATATAAGACTATATTAAGTGACTTAACTTCAGATCATTGCGGGCAAAAAGCTGGATTTCCTTTAAGTACACCTGTTAAAGTGAACAAGATCACGTGTAGGCCAATGACCTCTGTTCGCCTAAAACGTTTCAATGAGAGTATTGCCGCCAAAGTCACCAATATTAGTCTAATCCAGAATGATCCTGATGATCTATACGAGTCATTATTTAATGTAATTCAATTGGAATACAATACTATTTTTAAATCAGCTTGTTTTGTAAATGTCTTACATTTACTAAACAAGCTAACATCAAATTCTGTGACTGGGCAACATCAGGAATTTACAAAAGTAGAACTAAGTTGTATGAACTTTATGGAATGAAACAATATAATTTTGAGCCAGAATTTGTTCAGTATGTTAGAGATTATTCGAAAACTTTTAAAAAGACATGTGCAGCTGCTAAATCATTATATTTAAGTAACAAAATTAAGCAGTCTGACAATAAAATAAAAACTACTTGGAATATAATTAATAATGAAACTGGTCGTAATAAATTGCGAGATAATAATTTTCAATTGAATATTAACAATAAAATAATTTCAAATAATACAGATGTAGCTCAAACCTTCAACAATTTTTTTGTAAACATTCCTTCAAGCACAACCAGCAGCTTGAATTCTTGCCCAGTCAAAGCTGAATCCTTGGTTAGGCGCAGCGTGAAAGAGTGCAGTGACCTATTTAGTTTTAAATATATAGACCCCAATGATATAATTAAAGTTTTTAAGTCGCTTAATTCAAAAAAAACTGGTGACTTATGGGGTATTTCTGTTAAATTAGTTGAAAATATTATTTTTAATATAGCGCCACATCTGGCTGTAATATTTAATAGATGTGTGGATGCAGGTGTGTTTCCCAATTTAATGAAACACAGTAAAGTGATACCGTTATTTAAAAATGGATCTAAGAGCGACCCTACTAACTTTAGACCAATATCCATATTGCCCGCTATTAGTAAAATCTTTGAGAAAGTTATACTGCAGCAATTAGAGAGTCACTTTAACTTACATAAATTATTACACAAAGAGCAATATGGTTTCACAAAGGGTCGCTCCACCGTAGATGCAGGTGTTACATTAATAAAACATATCTTTGATGCCTGGGAAAATTCTATGGATGCTATTGGTGTATTCTGTGACCTCTCTAAAGCTTTTGACTGCGTTGAACACAATACGCTTTTGCGAAAGCTAAGTCATTACGGTATTAGGGGCGCTGCACTTAATCTTGTTGCTGCCTACCTGAGTCACAGGGTTCAATACGTAGATGTAAATGGAAATAGGTCTTCTGGATTACCTATAGCAATGGGCGTGCCCCAGGGTTCAATTCTAGGTCCTTTTCTCTTTTTAGTGTATGTAAATGATTTACCTTTCTTTGTACAGGATTTGTGCGACATAGTGCTATTTGCAGATGATACATCACTTCTCTTCAAAATTGACCGTAAAGAAAGTAACTTTGATGTTGTAAATGGTTCTCTCGCACAAGTCCTGGACTGGTTCACATCAAATAATCTACTGTTAAATTCAAAAAAAACTAAATGCATTAAATTTACCATGCCTAACGTAAGAAGTGTTACCACTAATTTAAGTCTTAATAATGAAGCTATTTCACTTGTTGAGTCTACAGTTTTTTTGGGTTTAACTTTAGATCGTAAACTTCAGTGGGGAGCCCATATATCATGCCTCGCAGGTAAGCTTAGCTCTGCGGCTTTTGCAGTTAGTAAAGTAAGACAACTTACTGATGTAGATACAGCTAGATTAGTTTATTTTAGTTATTTTCACAGCGTCATGTCCTACGGCATATTGCTGTGGGGCAAGGCTGCTGATATTGAAACTATTTTCTTAATTCAGAAACGAGCTGTACGCTCAATTTACAACCTAGGCTCACGAGTTTCTCTTAGAGAACGTTTTAAAGAAATAGGTATTTTAACAGTTGCATCTCAATATATATTTGCAAATATTATGTTTGTTAAACAGAATATTGATCTATATAGTAAGAACAGTGATATTCATTCAGTAAATACCAGAAATAAACATAAGTTAGTTGGCACGTACCATCGTTTACACAAAGTGCATAATTCATTTGTAGGACTCGGTATACGTTTTTTTAACAAATTACCGAAAGAGATAATGAATTTGCCCTTACACAAATTTAAACCTACTGTTAAAAATCATCTCATAGGGAAGGGCTATTATACAATAAATGATTATTTGAACGATAAAAAGTCTTGGAATTAGTTGCATTATATAGTTGTTTGTTTAATTTACAATAAATCAGTTTAGTACATAAGTTCTTATTTGTGACGTGAGGCACATTGTGAATTCTAGTGATAATTCTGTACTTTTTTTTTTTTTTTTTTCTTTGTTTATTTCTTTAGTAGCAATACGTAAAATTTTACAATATAAATTGTCACTATTCACATATTGCCTTATTCTTTAATAGCAATATGTAAATTGAAGCAGACTTTAACATCATACTTTTTTTTTTTTCTCGCACGACCAGTACTAAGTACGATTACCTTATTTTATCAATATAGTTAGTATCGTGTTTTGTCTGCATCAGCTTGCATGCTATCATACTTGTATTTTACAAAAGATTGTAACTATCTGGCGATTAAAAAGAGTGGCCTGAGTTTCTTGCTAGTTCTTCTCAAGGCTCCACGTCAGCGAACTAGCCGTAGGAAAATTTTGCTGACATCATCTTTCTGGTTTATTCATAATTTATGACCTTCATAAGTGTTACCTTGTAACCTAAATGAATAAATGAATTTTGAGTTTGAATATAAAAATATTTATCAGTTGTCTGGTTACCATAGTACAGGCTATGCCTAGTTTGGGATCAGATGGCGGTGTGTGAGTTTTCCCGAAAATATTATATTATTATTATTCGCCTTAAAAAATAAGTTAGAAGATGAACCCATTCTCATAAAAACATATTTTTTATATTCTATAATTCAATTTTCTGTTTCAATGCTCGTGGCAAAACTACTTATTTCCTAGCACATAATTATTTCAACTGGTTATTAGTTCATTAATCATAATAGCTCAATATCCGAAGTGCACAATATTATTACGGTCAGAGATACAGATCTATGTTTATACTTTTTTGACATTAAAATTACAAGTCTACTTAACAAAGAGGTGTCAAACTTTAAATAAATTACGCGGACGTAATGCAATATTTGGTATTTTTCTTGCCTAATTTGACCTTACACATTTTTCTTTCACTTTTTAATGACTGGTAATTAAGTTATAAGCTAGGCACAGAGAGCTATATTATAATAAACGATTATAACAGTAGTACTAGGTATCATAATAAGCAACCTATTTATAAACATTGTGGAAAAAATATATGAAAACCTAAATTAAAAGTTTTGTACACATTCAAAAAAATGTTACTCAGGCCGTGATACATAAAAAGCTATTAAAGTTACATGTTTATTATACAAAACAAAGTTGCGAGTTGCGACTGTGGCGTGTTTTGTCAAAGGCTTGGTAACAAAACAAACCTACAACGAAATGGTGCTGGTTATATAAATATTTAATACATAGACACAATTTTTGTGTATAAGTACTTAGACAAAATTTCAACATCAAACATAATAATATTTTAAACCTTTTACGGGATCTTCTTCTTCGTATCGTTTGGTTTGGTTAGTAGCCAACCTGTTGACAGAGTTGCTTAGATCATCCATATTTAGGCCTCTGACATGATCTAACAACTGTTAACAGTCGGGTCCAACTTTTAATCGAGTCCCCCTAAGCACGGAGACGTTGAGATTAAATATGTATTAACATGCGGTCACTCATCTATACCACGCTCTTGGTAGCTTAACCTTCTAATCGTTTATTGAACAGCGAGTGCATAAAAGTGATGCTTCGTGACCCTAGGCTACGATAGTGGTTTATCACACTGTCATCAATTAAGAAACGAAAACGCTTAATCTGTAGTTAAAGGCCATGGCTATCATCAAATGAAAAACAAAGTCTTCCTCTATGTCTTCAAGGAGCTCCTGGAACTACTCTCCAGTAACAAAACTATTGATTTCGAAGGAACCTCTCTTTATTTTGTATCTATATTTAAGGTAACCTTATTTCGCGGTATTTTCACCAAGACTTGAACGAGCATCAAAAATTAAGCATTTACCGCAGGTACCGTAAAAATAAATAAGGTTAAAATAAGGTTATTTCTGAGGTATTTTGAAGGTTTTTTTATTTGACTAAATTTTTTTTATTTGATGAAATAGACTTAAGGTTTATTAGATCATTTTGTATTAAAAATAAATAAAACATGGAAAATGACCCTAATTCCGATGTAAAAGATCCTCATTGTCGCTATTGATCTTGCAGCTATGTAGGTAAAGGTTTTTAGGTCTAGATGTATCTTAATAAATAGGTTTTGTTCGAATCTAACAACAACAATTGTTTGTCATCATGAATTAATCCAAGGTCTAGATTGTATACTGAATCATAATAACATAAAGCACGATCACATCCCGTCTCCAACTTCTACCTTCGTTAGTTTAGTTTTTGTCACTTAGTATATACATTTATCGTAAGTTTCTCACGTTAATGCCTATAGATTACTATCTTAAAAGCATTGCACACCTCAGGACATATTCAATGAAATCGGTAGATTACATTCAGATATTGTCTTCTGTTGTCCAGGATATTGATTTATGAATACCTGTGGTCTCTGCTTACTAACATACGTACAGTGTGTAAGTAATTTATCCAGGTGGTTTCAGAATTCTCAGTTCATTTCTTAAACATCATGTTTTATAATCATAATTCGTTCAAAAAATATATTGGTAATTCTTAGAAATCTAATCTCAAAATTTATATTTGTTTATTTTGTACTCTGTATGTGCCTTTGTCTGTCTGCTTATTTTACGCCTCATCATCATCATCATCATGTCAACCCATAAACGTCCCACTGCTGGGCAGGGGTCTCTTTCATACACTTGGAGGGATATTAGCCTACTACACCACGCTCGTCAGACGGATTGGTAAAGGGTTTTATTTCGAGTTTTACTCCTATTTTGAACTAATTTTTATTAAATTTAATTTGGTATGGACATACTTTTGACTCTGAGAAAAGACACTGGATTTTTTTTAAACCATGTAAGTGACAATACTAAGGTTTGTACGCCACATAATACGACTGTTGGCTTCCCACTGAAAGATACTAAATATAATCTTTACTAAATTCTGCATTTCAATTGACCTTAACCCCCATATTACTATATAATATTCTCTAAAACATAATTGAGTTAAAGCTATTCAAATGACAAGTAAGTATAATACGAAAATTAATGGATTTCACAATATGCACCCCAAAAGCCCTTGTCAAATCCACACACACATTGAATAACAACATGTTTGCTACCATTCTATATTATGAATAAAGCCCACAAAGCTACGTGATGGCATTATCGAGGTTCCCATCATCGATAAACCCTTTTACCTAAATAGCAAATAGAGTATTCAACATTGGTTGACGCTTAGACCGGGTAAACTTAAAAGTATGACAACGATATCGAAAGACTCATAGTATATTCTTCTTCTTCTTATCGTTTGGTTAGTGGCCAACCTGGTGACAGAGTTATTTAGATCGCCCATATTTAGGCCTCTGTCGTGATCTAACGACTGTTAACAGTCGGGACCGACTTTAGTATATTAATGACAAATGAGTATATTAATGAATGCCTCGGTGGTCCAGTGGCCGCAGTATGCGTCTGCTGTGCACGAGGTTGTGGGTTCGATTCCATAGGACAAAACTTTGTGTGACCCATAAAGAATTGTTCTGAGTCTGGGTGTAATTTGTGTCCGTTAATTGTATGTTTGTAAAGTCCCCCGCGACACAAAGCATGTTCTCTAGTGCGGGAGTTGTCTTTTTTAAAGAAACAAAAAATATATATATCAGGTCTCCAGTTCATCTAGAGAAACATTTTGAAAAACGTTTTCTCATCCCAGGGATGCTCAGCTCAAAAAAGCCCTGGTGTAACAAAATAAATGGGTCGGCAACACGTAAGTGATACCTCTGCAATTAATTGCAAGCGTCCATAGGCTACGGTAACTGCTTAACATCAGGCGGGCCGTACGTTTGTTTGCCACCAAAATGGTATTATAAAAAAGATAAAAAAAAATCGTTGGCCTGGTGGTTGTTGGGTACGACTGCTAAATTACAAGGCGTTCGATTTTCGGGTTGGGCTAAAAATTTATATCTACTGGGTATACCTGTCAACAAATTCACAATAGGTACCTACATTTCTTGAGTTTGGATATTGGTGGTGTCTTGGGAAGCACGTAAAGCCGTTGGTTTTGCGTCTGCCTGCATAGCTGTCTTATCGGATCATGAGAGTGAGGGAATTAATACCTGTGGTCGCACACACACTTGTGCATTGTTAAAATATTCCTCGCACAGCTGGCAAGTCTCCGTTGAAATTAGTCATTGTGACCGAAAACTCTGTAGCTATGCTACACATGCAATCAAATTTACTTTTATACCGCTGTAATTATAGTTTTATTAACTACTAGGGGTCGCCCGCGACTTCGTCCGCGTGGTAATTTGGAATATTTTCCCCGATTTTGCAACATATCTCACTACTGCTCCTATTGATCATAGCGTGATGTTATATAGCGTATAGCCTTCCTGGATAAATGCACTATTCAACAAAAAATATTTTTTCTAATCGAACCAGAACTTTCTGAGATTAGCGCGTTCAACCAAACAAACAAACTCTTCAGCTTTATAATATTAAGTATAGATAATAAAATTAAATCGCTCTCTGATCTCGCTGAAATGTAATCATCTTGGGAATCGGTGCACAATATATACATATACCTATTTATACGTATATTATATGCATTTGCTTACCTCACTGCGGAGAAACAGCGTTGTTAGCTCGAACTCAATGCGAGTTCTAAAATGCAACTATTTACTGTTCGATCAAAGATTAAAACACAGATACGTCGTAATTGAAAGTGCTACTTTAAAATATCGTTGCAACTAAAATATATAAAGGAATGAGAATCTACACGAATTTATCAAAAGGTTGGGGTTTACGATCGAATTTAAGTCAATCTCTGAAACTATTGATCCGAATGTAAACAATATTTCACTAATAGAAAACTATATTATTTCTGAGTGCAATAGAAAAGTTTTTAACGACATACGAGTTATACGATAACAATGTGATCGAGTAAAGCCGCGGGAGAAAGCCAGTATTAGGTGCATAATAATATAAACTTGACTGCATTATTGTTTCAATGGCTTAAGTGGCTTACCGTGCCATTTATCACTGTGCGGCGTGTTGTGGGCTTGGGACAAAAACACGGAGTACCAGCAAAAAATTATGTGATCCATAAATGGTCATCTTGAGTCTGAGTGAACTTTGTGTCCGTTAATTGTATATTTGTAAAGTCCCCTCCGCGACACAGGGCTTTTTTTACTAGTGCAGGAGTTGTATTTTTATAAGAAACAAAAAAAAGCATATATTAGGTACATGTAAGACCTACATAAATAAATTTAAAAAACAAATGAATATCCCTATCTGAATACAAAATTTTACCCTAGTCTTGGACGCAGTTCAAAAGACATGAAATATTAATGATATATTTTTATATTTGTATATTTATTTGATCTAAAAAAAAATATCTTATTTAAAGTTATTTGATAAATAATGCAAAATGGTAATAACACATAAATATAAAAAATATATCTTATTTAAAGTTATTTGATAAATAATGCAAAGTGGTAATAAAATATAGCTTTATATATATTTATAAATACAAAAAGCTAAATTATATTCGCTACCCAACTCTACAGGAAACAAAATAAATTGTTTTTGTCATAGCAACGTTATTATCTTGTTTTCACATTTGTATTTGGCAATTCCACGAACAACGTCTCACAAAGAATACGAGGAGCAGAGTTGAATAAAACTCTAAATATTAACCCTGAGGACATTGACCGGTTTTATCCGGCAATGTTTGTGTATAATATAATCAAGTAAACTGGTGTTTTATAATATTAATTAAGAAATTTCTGGATTAGTATGAACCCGTTGATCAACAAAGGTTTCCTTTGATATTATATTATGAAGCTAATTTTCATTCCACTTAGTATTGCGAGTTGTTACCAAATGCTTGCGTTTATAATCATGCATACATGGGTTAAGATTCTTGCTAGGTGTTTTCATAGCTCTGCTCTGTGTAAGCATAGACAAAGTATAGGGTGTACGGGATAAGTACCTGCGCTTATTCAACAGAAATGTTATATTTTTGGGTTTTCAATCAATTTTACTCTTTGGGTACATATAGTAAAATTGTGGTGTTACAAGCTTTACGTATAGCAACGCGCGGGTTATGTCCTTGGTTTGGTGAACATCCACAGGCTACCACTAATAACCACAAGACGGCTTATGTATGATTGATTGTCGCCAAAAGGTTTTCTGGGCACTTGTGTCGCGTATAGCCGACAAATAAAATGTTCTCAGCACACTTTTATCGAGAGAATGAGAACCGATGACCTCACTGACTTTTAGTGATTTATAGCCAAACTTGAGAGAGATTCTAGCTATCTACAGATTGGACTAGCAGAAGGCTAATCACAAGGATATAGCAAACTATAAATATCATCTTATATATTAAAGCAATGTGGAAAAAGACGAACCCGGAGCAGGATTCGAACCTGCGCCTCTCGAGTTCCGGCCCAGCGCACTACCAATTGTGCCATCCGAGCTCTTACTCCGGAGTTCGAATTTGTCCACCGCTTTTTTAAGTCTTGGAGTGACGTCAGCTTATTTTTTCACATTGCTTTAATATTTAGGTATATTTGAGCTGATTGCATAGCAAAAATGCTAAAAATATTTAATAAATATCATCGTCATAAAGACCTTAACACTAAACGCCAGCCATAAAAGAAACCAAGTCCCCCTATGAGTACACTTATAATGAAAGACGGCAGAAAGAGCTTCACTGCATTTTGTGTGTCCGTGTTTTTCTAAGAAAATTTACCTTTGCGGGTCTGAGCATGCCGTCGACGGATACGTTCAGGCGAATCATCATTATAATTTTACCACTACTTCATTTGTCGTCTATACCCGTCCATGGCATTCAAAGGGTTAATACAGACACGCCCAATCACCTCTACAATAATTTTCATTTATACTCTTTGTACTTGGTGCTGACCATTTACAGACTGGTCTCGCAAGGGAGTCGTGAATACATAATGTGATAAAACGATGCATAGTTAAGGAAAATTGGAGTGGCACATCGCAGTCCCTGAATATTCACCCCTTAGTACCCCGTCGTTTTCAGCAATTCAACATTGAATGCACAGATAAGAGACTTTGATTTCAGACAGACGTATACTGTATAAGTTAATCGACTTCGATATTACTAGTAAGTGCTTTCAGTTAAGGATATTCAAGCTTTATCAAGTCTCAATATAAGTGCTGCCCCTCTAGATAAGCGATAGTTGAATCGAAAAGTCAAAAAAGCAAATGTATGCGATTTGACGTAAGTTAACGACATTATATCGTAGACGTACCTACATCAAATCCAAATGTACCTATGTAACTTTGCCCTTTTATGGAGAATAATCATTTTTCATTTTCATATTAAGTATAATAAAGAAATTCAAAAAACGAAGCAATGCGAGGGCGGATCGGTAGTTGATAATAAATTAAAGATTTTAAATGGCAACATAATTTTGAGTAAGCTGGACTGGAAAGACTTCCAGTCTACAGAAAGCTATGGATACAGTGATGTAATTCCGTTGTTTTTAGTTTTCCTTACCCCAAAGTTACCTATAATACAAAGCTAGTATTAACAAGGTGTTGGGTCGACAACGGCCCAGTAATGCTCTAGATATTACAAACATCTTTTGGCTATATGAGACAGGTTGTTGGCTACTTAATTATTAAAAATATACTATGCCAGTATTACTGTTTTTGGTATGGTATGGTATGGCGGGCTGTTGTCCGCAATTCCACGCTGATGGGTGTATTTTGCGTGCGGGTGGTTGGCAGGGGGGTCACTCTATGCACCCCAGCTCGTCCAAAAAGTCCTGACGTTAACGGCCGCTTCTCGTACCGAACCTGGGCTACCCAGGTGTTTCTTCCTGTATGCAGCGACCTCCGGGCAGTGCAGCAAAACTTGCGCCGCCGTCTCGTCTTCCCTCATGCAGGCTCTGCAGAGGGGACTGTCAGTGACTCCTATAACAGAGAGGTGTTTATTGAAGAAACCGTGACCCGTGACGGCAGCAGTGACTATACGCAACTGCTGCTTTGTGAGTCTTAGAACCTGTTTGGTGAAGCGATGGTCCAACACGGGAAGTGCTTCCTTTGTCTGTCTGCACTCGCTGTGGTTTATACAGAGGTTGCTATGTTGATCTTTAATGCGCTTTTTTACCAGTGCATGTAAGTGTCCGAAAGGCAGTGCTACAATGGGTTCCGGCTCAATCGTGTCCATATCTGAACCCCTTCTGGCGAGCTCATCCGCAGCATCTTCAGCAGCATCAGCAGCTTGCACACCCGGTGGTGCTCCGGTACGTCACCATGCACCTCACGCACCCCATACATATGGGGGAACTAATGGTGGTAACTGCAAAAGCGTATAATTTTCTGAACAGTAGGTATAATATCTTCTTTCTTGATCAAAATACCAACTAGTTTTTCTTTAAGACGGCATCCGCACTAGGGAACAAATCTTGTGTCATTTGGGACTTTTGTTTTTTTTCATTAAGCCATTTTGGTATCCTTATTCAAATTTATTTATTCTCCAGTCTTTTTGCTTATTACTGTTTTCAAAATCAAACACGAAAAACATAAATAAGGACACCCGTGAAAATATAGGTGAACTAGGGGTCGCCCGCGACTTCGTCCGCGTGGTAATTTTGAATATTTTCCCCGATTTTGCAACATATTTCACTAGTGATGTTATATAGTCTTCTTGGTTAAATGCACTATTCAACAAAAAAGTTTTTT
Source organism: Trisateles emortualis (assembly GCA_947095525.1). Taxonomy (NCBI): domain Eukaryota; kingdom Metazoa; phylum Arthropoda; class Insecta; order Lepidoptera; family Erebidae; genus Trisateles; species Trisateles emortualis. The sequence continues at coordinate 5,113,738 of OX352736.1, read as the reverse complement.
CTAATCGGACTAGTACTTTCTGAGATTAGCGCGTTCAACTAAACAAACTCTTCAGCTTTGTAATATTACTAGAGGTCGCCCGCGTGGAAATTTGGAATATTTTCCCCGATTTCGCAAAATATCTCACTACTGCTCTGTTCCTATTGATCATAGAGTGATGTTATATAGCCTATAGCCTTCCTGGATAAATGCACTATTCAACAAAAAATATTTTTTTGTAATCGAACCAGAGCGGCAGTACTTTTTAAGATTAGCGCGTTCAAACAAACAAACAAACTCTTCAGCTTTATTAGTATAGATAAAGGTAAAGATATATAATTCAATTAAATGTTTAATCTATGATACTAAACTACAGTTACAAATTGAATACATACATACGTAAGTTTGACAATATAACGCGAGAAGCAAGCTAGGTAAAGTTATTTCATATCACATCGAAATGTCGATGTTTGACATTTATAATCACCCTTCCGTGGGTTATTAGTGCACTGGGAAGTAATAGGTCACGACTCACGTATAACATTACTATTTTTATTCAGGACAAGCAATACCTCATAAATGTGTAAGTAGCTGTGTCTGTCTGTAACCATATCACGACTAAATAGATCTTAATAAAATTTGGCAAGGAGATGGTATCATGAGAAAAGACATAAGACTTTTTTTTTGTTTCGATAACTGACATTCATGCAATATATACAGGGCGTCCCAAGGCTGTGTGTTCATAGATATTTAAATAATTAGGTACATGGTTGAACCGGGACTCGAACCCGTAGCACCAAAAAAATAATTACCCTGTAGCTTTATCATACCGATCGAAAGGCTTCATCATAACGATTACATTTTGCGAAATAACATAGTATCAGAAATAAAAGGAAGACCATGAATTTTAAGATTTTTAATACAAAGTTAATCAATTTATCAAATGCTCAAAATGAGTCCCTTGCTCTCTCTCGATTTATTGATCTTGTTGTGGTGGATATTTAGAATAATACGTCTAAGTTACGTTTGTAGCTCGTGGACACTTTCATACTGGTTCTTGTAAACTATTTTTTTTATATAACCCCATCAAAACAAATCTAACGGGATTAGATCTGGGGAACTCGGCGGCCATCTTATTTGTCCCTTTGTCCCGATCCAGGGAAGAAAGTGTTCATATCATTTTATCATCACTTAAATTATAATATAGAGATTTATTAGTAATAGGTACTTATGATAATGTCAATTTTATGTCCTTAGGGCAATGTCAGCTTTTCATTTTTCTGTACAAAATTTCACATCAAATGTTAAAATTCGTGGTCTTCCTTTTATTTCTGACACTAGGTTATATTTAGCAAATAATAATCCTTATGATTTTTTCCTTTCGATCGGTATGATAAAACTACTGGGTAATTTTTTAAAGATTTCTAATATTTTTTAAGTCAAGCAGACAATATCCACTGCAATAGGTGGAAAACTCAAAACAAAACCCTATACCAACCCGGCTGGCTAGCGTGGCATAGTAGTCTTATATACCTTCAAGTGGTTGGAGGAGAGCCCTGCCTAGCAGTGGGACATTTATGGGTTGACGTGATGAATACTTTATTGAATAATTTAACCCAGACGAAGTCGGGGCGGTCCGCTAGTATTATAGCTTAGACATAAAGCTTGTATTACTGGAACATTCGAATCGATATAACTCCAATAAATATGGTAAATCTTTCAACGTTATAAATTTAGATTTATTTTCTGGTATCGGGATCAACGAGAGCCGTTTTTAATTTAGATAGCAAGTTTAAAGTTTTACTTTTTCATGTGAAAGCTGGACTGGAAAGACTTCCAGTCTACAGAAAGCTATGGATACAGTGATGTAATTCCGTTGTTTTTAGTTTTCCTTACCCCAAAGTTACCTATAATACAAAGCTAGTATTAACAAGGTGTTGGGTCGACAACGGCCCAGTAATGCTCTAGATATTACAAACATCTTTTGGCTATATGAGACAGGTTGTTGGCTACTTAATTATTAAAAATATACTATGCCAGTATTACTGTTTTTGGTATGGTATGGCGGGCTGTTGTCCGCAATTCCACGCTGATGCGTGTATTTTGCGTGCGGGTGGTTGGCAGGGGGGTCACTCTATGCACCCCAGCTCGTCCAAAAAGTCCTGACGTTAACGGCCGCTTCTCGTACCGAACCTGGGCTACCCAGGTGTTTCTTCCTGTATGCAGCGACCTCCGGGCAGTGCAGCAAAACTTGCGCCGCCGTCTCGTCTTCCCTCATGCAGGCTCTGCAGAGGGGACTGTCAGTGACTCCTATAACAGAGAGGTGTTTATTGAAGAAACCGTGACCCGTGACGGCAGCAGTGACTATACGCAACTGCTGCTTTGTGAGTCTTAGAACCTGTTTGGTGAAGCGATGGTCCAACACGGGAAGTGCTTCCTTTGTCTGTCTGCACTCGCTGTGGTTTATACAGAGGTTGCTATGTTGATCTTTAATGCGCTTTTTTACCAGTGCATGTAAGTGTCCAAAAGGCAGTGCTACAATGGGTTCCGGCTCAATCGTGTCCATATCTGAACCCCTTCTGGCGAGCTCATCCGCAGCATCTTCAGCAGCATCAGCAGCTTGCACACCCGGTGGTGCTCCGGTACGTCACCATGCACCTCACGCACCCCATACATATGGGGGAACTAATGGTGGTAACTGCAAAAGCGTATAATTTTCTGAACAGTAGGTATAATATCTTCTTTCTTGATCAAAATACCAACTAGTTTTTCTTTAAGACGGCATCCGCACTAGGGAACAAATCTTGTGTCATTTGGGACTTTTGTTTTTTTTCATTAAGCCATTTTGGTATCCTTATTCAAATTTATTTATTCTCCAGTCTTTTTGCTTATTACTGTTTTCAAAATCAAACACGAAAAACATAAATAAGGACACCCGTGAAAATATAGGTGAACTAGGGGTCGCCCGCGACTTCGTCCGCGTGGTAATTTTGAATATTTTCCCCGATTTTGCAACATATTTCACTAGTGATGTTATATAGTCTTCTTGGTTAAATGCACTATTCAACAAAAAAGTTTTTTCTAATCGGACTAGTACTTTCTGAGATTAGCGCGTTCAACTAAACAAACTCTTCAGCTTTGTAATATTACTAGAGGTCGCCCGCGTGGAAATTTGGAATATTTTCCCCGATTTCGCAAAATATCTCACTACTGCTCTGTTCCTATTGATCATAGAGTGATGTTATATAGCCTATAGCCTTCCTGGATAAATGCACTATTCAACAAAAAATATTTTTTTGTAATCGAACCAGAGCGGCAGTACTTTTTAAGATTAGCGCGTTCAAACAAACAAACAAACTCTTCAGCTTTATTAGTATAGATAAAGGTAAAGATATATAATTCAATTAAATGTTTAATCTATGATACTAAACTACAGTTACAAATTGAATACATACATACGTAAGTTTGACAATATAACGCGAGAAGCAAGCTAGGTAAAGTTATTTCATATCACATCGAAATGTCGATGTTTGACATTTATAATCACCCTTCCGTGGGTTATTAGTGCACTGGGAAGTAATAGGTCACGACTCACGTATAACATTACTATTTTTATTCAGGACAAGCAATACCTCATAAATGTGTAAGTAGCTGTGTCTGTCTGTAACCATATCACGACTAAATAGATCTTAATAAAATTTGGCAAGGAGATGGTATCATGAGAAAAGACATAAGACTTTTTTTTTGTTTCGATAACTGACATTCATGCAATATATACAGGGCGTCCCAAGGCTGTGTGTTCATAGATATTTAAATAATTAGGTACATGGTTGAACCGGGACTCGAACCCGTAGCACCAAAAAAATAATTACCCTGTAGCTTTATCATACCGATCGAAAGGCTTCATCATAACGATTACATTTTGCGAAATAACATAGTATCAGAAATAAAAGGAAGACCATGAATTTTAAGATTTTTAATACAAAGTTAATCAATTTATCAAATGCTCAAAATGAGTCCCTTGCTCTCTCTCGATTTATTGATCTTGTTGTGGTGGATATTTAGAATAATACGTCTAAGTTACGTTTGTAGCTCGTGGACACTTTCATACTGGTTCTTGTAAACTATTTTTTTTATATAACCCCATCAAAACAAATCTAACGGGATTAGATCTGGGGAACTCGGCGGCCATCTTATTTGTCCCTTTGTCCCGATCCAGGGAAGAAAGTGTTCATATCATTTTATCATCACTTAAATTATAATATAGAGATTTATTAGTAATAGGTACTTATGATAATGTCAATTTTATGTCCTTAGGGCAATGTCAGCTTTTCATTTTTCTGTACAAAATTTCACATCAAATGTTAAAATTCGTGGTCTTCCTTTTATTTCTGACACTAGGTTATATTTAGCAAATAATAATCCTTATGATTTTTTCCTTTCGATCGGTATGATAAAACTACTGGGTAATTTTTTAAAGATTTCTAATATTTTTTAAGTCAAGCAGACAATATCCACTGCAATAGGTGGAAAACTCAAAACAAAACCCTATACCAACCCGGCTGGCTAGCGTGGCATAGTAGTCTTATATACCTTCAAGTGGTTGGAGGAGAGCCCTGCCTAGCAGTGGGACATTTATGGGTTGACGTGATGAATACTTTATTGAATAATTTAACCCAGACGAAGTCGGGGCGGTCCGCTAGTATTATAGCTTAGACATAAAGCTTGTATTACTGGAACATTCGAATCGATATAACTCCAATAAATATGGTAAATCTTTCAACGTTATAAATTTAGATTTATTTTCTGGTATCGGGATCAACGAGAGCCGTTTTTAATTTAGATAGCAAGTTTAAAGTTTTACTTTTTCATGTGAAATCGGAGGATTATACTCGAAAAGCTTACGACTCCCTCCGTATCCAATACAACAATGCATTTAGAGTGCTGTTGGGGCTACCCCGCTTTTGTAGTGCATCCGGGATGTTTGCCGAGGCGCGACTTGACTGCTTTTACACCACTATGGGCAAATGGTGTGCATCCCTGGTGTGCAGGGTGCGGGATAGTTCCAATAGCATTCTGACCATGATTGCGGAAAGGCTGGATTGTAGGTAAATTAGTCACTGCTGTGCCATTTCTCATGGAGTAGTGAGGCGGTGATGGTAGTATACCTACATGCTGAATTGTAAATAGTATTTAATTAATATATTGTATGTCTCTACTAACATAGAATAAGATATAATATATTATGACATGTATTACTAACAAATATGAGTACTCGTAACTTGAAATAAATGATTATTTTTGCTCAGACTTAGAAGATACGAGTATAATTAGCAAATTGTTTTGTAGTTGCAGAATGCGTTATCGTGTCTCATTTTCTTGCCGTACTGAAGTCGGTTTTTATTTTAAAATACATTTTAGTCAAATTTATTTCTATAATAATAACAGCAATGTATAATGTCCCACTGCTGGGCACGGTTATTCTGTCCTCTATCAAAAGAAAAAGAGAGAGTATCAGATATGCCTATAGTATTTCTTCTAAAACATGTGTAAAATATGTTAGCAGATGGTAAACCATGATTAGTAGTTAGAAATTTCACAAAGCGAAATTTACGTTAGTACCACCACCCGGCTGGCTGATTCTCTAAGAAACAGCGATCGCAAACTGACAGTTGTGATTGCTCGGTGACGGCACACACCACGATTGCTAAACGTCAAAAAGGCTCGGTTTTCACTCTTACGGAATACTGATTTTCTGCAATCTGACAGCCAGATTTTGCTCCGATTTTTAATCTGACAGCCAGATTTTGCTCCGTTTTCTCGGTCGCTCGGTTTTCGCTCTTACGGAATACCCCCTGAAGGATCGAACTCAAAACTCATGTGAACAAGTCAGTTACTTTACCAATCGGTTAACACAGCTAAAATTCATTTCATAAGAATTAGATTTTTGACATTATTGAAAGATAGACGTATCATGGTCTGGTATATTGACGTAACTTCGATGGCAATGCAAAAATATGGTATCATGGAGCTGGTCTGATGATGCCGTCGGAACGTGGCCATGGCAACTCTTCAACGAAACAAGATAACCGTGTCGTGTTTGGGTGTTTTGGGATTTATCTTGACGAGTACTATATTTTTAGATGGGTGTTCAGGACGTGATGATGAAGTCGGAAGGTGACCATGGCAACTCTTAGATCCAACAAGCTAGCCGCGTTTGGGTGTGTTGATATAGCTTGACAGCTAATAATATTTTTAGGTGGAGTTCAGTGTGGGTAGCCATAGCTGCGTCGTGTTTAGACTCTTTTAAGAAAATTGAATGCATAAAGATCCATAAATTACATAAATACACTATAAAAGCTTGTACTTATTTAATTATTTAAAAAATATATAAACTTATTCATCTTATAATATAGGTATATAATGATTCCTTCATCAATAAAATCTTTTATAATATCCGATCCGATACTTACTTATAATGTGTTATTTATTATGATAATGATTGAGCCACGAGAAGAATTGAGAGCGTTCAAAATGGTAGTTTTTTCATAGATACAGTACGAGAACAAAGCCACGGAGCTTAGTTCACCACTTCAACGAATAGATGAGAAGATAACAAGGCTTCGCTTCATCCATTTCCGTTCTTCAGGTCCCGTTCTATCTGTTCATCACGAGACGCGGATTAAAGGAGTCCTTAGATAAGGTAGTTGTCAATACTTAGGTACCCATCCTATTGAAAGTTAGTTTATATTTGCTAAAGAACAAACCTTGAATCGTCAAGTGTTATTATGTCTCTTGCTAAGCCTCCAAACCCGATTTTATGCGATTGATGTTATTTTTAGAAAAATGTTTGCCTCTTTAATCGATACCTTATTTGAAAAAAGGCACACATTCATGCTGAGATATTTTAAACCCAATTTTCGCCAAATATGTTAAGTCTAAGAATATCAAATCAACAAAAAACACTGACTAAGCCAAAAGCCGTAGCTCCTATACCTAGGACAACTTTTTGTGTAAAATCTATTTGAATTAGGTCGCCACCCGTCAGTTTCTCTAATTGGTCATTTTCCCTAACTCGATATATCCTACTAATATTATAAATACGAAAGTTTGTAAGAATGGATGGATGGATGTTTGTTACTCTTTCACGTAAAAACTACTGAACGGATCTGGCTGAAACTTGGCACAGAGATAGATTATGGTCTGGATTAACACATAGGCTTTTTACAGCGATAACCGACATCCATGCGGGCGGAGCAGCGGGCAACAACTAGTGATACTTATAATAACTACCCATAAGTATGTCCTACTGCTTAGCACGGGTCTCCTCTATCAAGAGAGAGAGAGAGGGCTAGCGAGTTGGTGAATCAGGCACGACTTTAGAATTTCTTTGAAGTAATATACAATATAGGTACTGTGAAGCCCGCCGCTGCCAACCTTTCTTCTTCTTTATATATTGAACTCAACTTTCCCCGCTTATAACTAATATTAAATATTAAGAGCGACTCCATTACATGGGAGTTTGGGCATGACTCCTCACGACAACTCCTTAAGTCTCATCTTGTCATTTTTCTTACTTCCACATTTAAATAACATTTGTTTTTCTAAATGCCAGAGGTTTTACTATGGTCACACGGCCAGCTAGTGACCACCAATAAACTTCTACAGTACCTATGTATTTTTGTGTGTTGTCTATTACGACTATATTTACGACTTATGTAAATAAAACCTCCCATAAACTTTCCAACAAATAATTTGACGCTGATTCTCGAAAAGGGGCTAAATGTTCGAAGGGTCAATATTTACGATGCCCGCACACTTCATATTTCTTCCACTTTCATAATTCTTTTCAGCTAGTTCAGCAGTTTTAAGGGTTCCAGGTTTCCGTATCCCTTACCCCGATTTCCATCATATATTATTTGTTTATAGGGATCATTCGTTTCTAACAATTTAATGGGGTACGTTTATAACCGATTTTTGTGAATTGAGCATTACGGTACCACAGTACCATATATTAAACATAATATTGCATACAATATTATGTTTAAAGTGTGGATCTAAGAGGATACTATATAATTAGTTTTATTTCAGAACCAGTCCATATACATAGTTAATTATAGAAAATAATGTCAATTATAATACACAAAAGATGTAAAGATCTATTATTTAGAAATAAAGAATAACTAGCTTCTACAATCCCTCGGGACCAGAGGCAGAGTAGCCTATATGTTATTCCAGACTTAAATCTATTTTTATGCCAGATTCGTTCAGTAGTTTTTGCGTGAAAGAGTAACAAACATAAATAAATATACTTTCTTACAAACTTTCGCGTTTATAATATTAGTAGGATTCTGGTTCCTATAATACTGGCTTTGTCTATTTCAGGATTGATGGCTATAAGTTAGCTGTCATAATATATTTTGAGAAAATACTTTATCAATTACTAGGAGTCGCCCGCGACTTGTCCGTGTGGTTGCAACATATCTCACTACTGCTCTGCTCCTATTGATCATAGCGTGATGTTATATAGCCTATTCCCTTCTGGATAAATGAAAATTTTTTTTTTAAATCGAAACAGTACTTTCTGAGATTAGCGCATTCAACCAACCAAACAAACAAACTTTATAATATTAGTATAGATAAATATTATAAACACATAATGTTAATACAAATAAATACATTAAAACTGACAAAGCCGCTAATATCGTGGTTGGCTGACAACTACCGGCATGGAACAATCACGACATTTGCCACAATAGGATTCCGTAATGTGATCTCATTTGTTCCACGTCTGTTCTAATATATTAGCCTGTTCTGTATTCAAGGTCATGCCGGAGGAAGTTACCACTTAATGCAGACAATATAATATGTACTTAACAAAGGAATTAGGAATCAGTCGTTAAAGGGAGTACAGGCCACGTGAATCGAACTGCCCGGAAAATCAGTCCGGAGAGACCTGCCTCTCTAGACAAGTGGCATAAGCGATAGTCGAATCGAAAAGTCAAAAAAGAAAATGTATGGGATTTGACGTAAGTTTACGACATTAAATCATAGACTCACGTCAAATTCCATACATTTTATTTTTTGACTTTTCGATTCGACTATCGCTTATGCCACTTGTCTAGAGGCTCTGAGCTTTAACAAAACAGTCTTACGAAACCATGATCTCATAATAATATTTGGGAACGCAAAATGAACAGCATGAACTTCAATATAAACATAAACCATTACGAAATCAAGCAAAACAAAGTTTTCGAGAAACCTTTTGGGTAAAGATAAATTTAATCAAAACTAAATATAATAACAATAGCCCAAAGGCTTGCCCCCAATTTTCTTATGTAACAAGAATATTCTCTGTTTTCAAACGGATTTATAGAACAGGAGGAACAATCATAAAATAATAAAACTAATTATTTTAACAAATTATAGAATTCTACTTCCATAAATAAAATACGTAGTAGGTAGGTATACCTACCTAAATACTATTATTTATTAGTTTCTCAACAATAAATTAATGCTATATATATATACAAGAATAAAATGAAAAAACTTATTTATACTAACTAAACCTAAATATGTATATATATATGTAATATGTATATATAATAAAAACTAATTAATTAAATAAAAGGCAATAGTTTAGGCGTCATAATATTCCTCCGAATCACTGTCAACTGGAAAAGTGCCCAAAAGGCTGGCGGCATTGCCACGTTGAATGGCAATGCTGATTCTCTGTGCAAGAAATAGGCCAGCCTTTTGGTCACGCGAAGCGTCGATCAGTCGTTTCGCTATTTCCCTAAAAAGAAAGCGAGCGCTCGGACCCCACGAACCAATTGTCTCGACCCCAAACGGCTCAAATACGTAATTGCCAATTAAATTTCCGTATTTGCGCCGTTTAAGGGCCTCAGCAGCTGCAGCAGCAGCGCCAGCCGAACCCGCTGTACTCGGAAGATGTGATGGCGCAAGGGTATCGACGCACGTTGCGTCCCACACCAAAGGCCTACCCATCTTCCAAGGCAATAATGTCATACCGTCAGGTCTCTTCCCATCGTCACGTGCCAAACCATTTGGCTCAAGTACGGATGGAACGCCGGCGGTGACAAGAGCACGACGGATAATGTCAAACCTACCTAAATTAAAGTAAACTTTTATTAAGTTCTTAATTTAAAAAAAAATCCTATTGGTTTTTGTCAAGTTTTTGAAAATAGGAAAATACTTAAATTTATAAAAAGGAATAGGTTTTAATCTACAATATAAGTTACCTTCTTTGTAATAAAATAACTGGCATTATAAACATTTTAATCAAACATGAAAGTATTTTCTAAAAAAAACAGCAATTTTAATTCGCTGTCAAGTTGGCCACTCCCATTTAGATCTATTTTCATCTTACTACTAACTTTCAAATTAAAATCGTAATAACATAAAACTGCGCAAATTAGATGGGCCATAATGAAAAAGGAATTATAAAAGTAGTTCAAATATCATAAAAGCTTCCATAATTTACGTTGCAAAAAGCGTTGCTATTATTAAATTGTCATCTACATTGGCAAAGCGGCGAACCCTTTTTGCACTTGCAGTTGGTCGCAAACACTAACGACTTGAATATTGCCGCGAAATCTTCCGAGGATTGCGGCATTTGCATGCTAACAAGCGGTACGCTTTCTTTATTAATTGTTCGGGCTCTAGAGAATAGCACTGTACTTCGTTGGCACTTGAAATAGGTAATAATCACTGTAGCCTCTGGGGGTCGGCTGTCGTTAGCAAAAAGACTATAGAGTCGTTTATAAAAAATATTCTATCTACAGCGTTACTTGCATAGGTAATAGGAATGTTGTCAAAAAGTAGCTACCGTTTTTTAACAAGCTGTGTTGATATAAATTTAAAAAACATTCAAACTATTGGCGTTCTGCCTATAGTTTGAAATCAATTGATGGCCGTGTACTACTGTACTGTTCTGGCAACCAGTCAACTTGTAACTAAAAGAATCGATGTGCTTATCACAGGGATAATCAGCATGTTATCTCAATAATGCTACATATTCAAGAAGTTCAACTTTTTATGCATACAAGGTTGGTAGATAGAAAGGAGCCTTATATAGCAAAAGCTGCAATATTTCTTAGGTAAAATAAGTCTACAAATTGCTTTTGAAAACCAGTAGGCGTTGCTGACAATTCTATCCGTATATATAGTTACGGTCAGTTTGAGATATAGCATCAATATACAATTTCTTTTGGAATGAAGTTCCTTATCGTGCGTTGCGAAAGGGGGCTAGACGGAAAAAATTAAGACCAAAAGTAGTAACGACACTTTTTGCTGTAACGACACTTTTTGCTATTTTATTGGCGAATTCTCTAAACGGCCAATAATAACATGTCAAATTTGTGTAAGGAGGTTTTTGATCTAAGAGTAAAGTAAAAAATAATTTAAAGGTCAAATAGTAGCTTAAAAATTAATGAAATATGGTTGAATTTCGACCTCTGGCGATCACTAGTATAAGGAGTCTTAAGGAATTATTTCAAGTACCTACTCATTTTTATAATATAATATTTTTATGAATCATTCAAAATAAAATAAATGTCTAGATTATTCTGTATAGTAGTTTTTTATTTTAATTGATAAAAAAACATGATACAAAATGTATATCCGAATAATTATTTTCTTTATACCTCGAATAGAACTTGAAATAAATATTTTTAAGGAATTTCGTTCTTGGTATCCCACGACACCATTCGGTTTTTTATTAAATATTTTTAGCATTTTTGCGATGTAAATAGCTGTAATATATTAATATATCCTGTTCTGAGCTCGTCTTTTTCCGCATTTCTTTAATTATTTAAATACTTTTATTTTATTAGACAATATATTACCTATACGACTTTGCCGGAATGCTCATATCCTTTCTATGTTATACAGTATACTATTTAACCCTTCAACACCTTCCTATCTTAAAGGACGTTTTGAGTTCCTTCATAACACACATTTGAAATTCTTGCGGTCATCAGAAAATTTAAAGTTGAAAATGCCATTACATTCCACAATCTTCTATGACAAGTCATTTACAGTCCTGGCTACACGACTGTGGAATGCATTACCATTAAATATTCGACGCGCCCAATCCTTGGCTACCTTCAAACTGATGGTTAAAGATCACTACCTTTCTTTATAATTTATTTTTATTTTATCTTCATTATCTATCACAATAACTTGCTTGTAAATATATATTTAGCGATAATATGTATGTATGTGTATATATGTGTATATATGTATGTATGTATATGTATGCTTATCTGTATTATTTGAAGTACCCCAGATCACTTACTCTACCAGTACCAATAAGTCCATCCAAAGGTTGTCTGGAAGAGATCGCTTTTAGCGATAAGACCGCCCATTGTACGTCATTTTATATTTTAAGGTTTTTATTGTCTTTTGTTCGTATATTATTTGATGTACAATAAAGAATATTCTATTCTATTCTATTCTATATTACTTTTTATTTATTATTTTAGGGCACCAAATTCGGCAGTTTGACCACAGTATAATATATCCTCTTTCTTCTGTTCTGTGCATATAATTAAATACAGTGTTGGACAAACATTTGTCTGTCTTACAGATAGCGATACTGAGTCTGGGTGTATTTGGTGTAAGTGAATTGTTTGCCTGCAGAGTCCCTTACGTCTCAAGAATTTTTCACTTATACGGGAGCTGTCGACGACGAAAAACGTCAAGCGGCCACAGGCTTACTATCAGACGGTCGGTATGCCTATTTGTCAAAACAACAACTATTACGTTGGTACCTACTTGATATTATTTACCTGCTAAAATTAAATATGCCTATATTTAATTTAAGCAGGTAAACTGAGAGATAATATTATTGCTTCTAAAGTAAAGTTGTAGTAAATTGCTTACACGCTTACTTACTAGAATAAACTTAGTCAACCTACACGTTTGCGTAGGTGTCTGCGTCTGTTATTTTCCACTGTATGTTAGTTTAGTTTCCACAAAGTAAAATTCACAAAATTGTTGCTGAGGATTGAAGTCTGTCTGGTATTTTTCTACTTGGCTACCACTTCTCAACCAATTATATAAAAACCAATGCATGCCCTTATGTTCAACGACTTGGGTCATAGTGGTGCTAGCGGAGTAAGCAAGTAACCTATTTATAACACACTAGCTGTTGCCCGCGGCTCCGCCCGCGTGGATGTCAGTAACTGTGATAAAAAGTAGCTTATGTGCTATTCTAAACTATAATCTATCTTTGTGCCAAATTTTATCCAGATCCGTTCAGTAGTTTTTGCGTGAAAGAGTAACAAACATACACACACAAATACAAAAACACAAATCTTTCCTCTTTATAATATTAGTATAGATGAGATGGGATTTCGATTCTGACCGGTAGTATAAATGCGAATTTACTTTGTGCAATTGGTACGTACTAAGCTAATGATCTAATAATAAGCAGTGGTGACCAAGTGGAAAAGTAACAGACTTGCACGCAAGAAGTGTGAGTTCGATCCCGGGTGGCAATGACCAATGTGCATTTCACTTTGTAGAATTTATTTGTACTAAGCAAATGGTTTACCATCTGTAAACGGTAAAAGAAAACATTATAGAGAATCCCACATGTCTTAGAATAAATTTTGATCTGCAACAGCTCATTGAGTCAGCATGTGTGGATTAAGGCAAGAATAAATAAAAGTACTAATAATATAAATGTCCTCCTAACCGAACTTAGGTCACGGCGGCTAATCTCGACGGAGACTTGCCATCTACGCGAGAGATATTATAGTGCACTAGTGTGTGCGCAAACATGAGTGCACTCTTTATTTTCTCACTCTCATAGTCCGATAGGACGGCAAATCCGACACGACCGGAGAGAGATCAGGCGTAGGACCAACGGCTTTACGTGCTCTTCGAGGCACGGGGTTGTAAACACCGTCAATTTCCAAACTACGGGCATCCATTGTGAATTTATTTAGCAGAAAAACCCAATATCGATTTTTGACTCGACCCGGGAATCGAACCCGGGACCTCGTGATCAGCAGTCTCACACATCGACCACTGAGCCACGGAGGCAGTTAAAAGTACTACGTACGTACTAGTAACCTAAACCCTCTCTGCTCTCATGATATAGAAGAAGACTGACGTATCCCAGCAGTGAGACTTATATCGGTTGCTATTAAATAGGTGGTACAATGGTTTTAAATAAAACCTACATTCGCTTACTAGCTTTATCACTGTTTTACCAACGAGTTACAATTCAAGCCCAGAGAAAAAAGCAGACCACCTGCCACTCGGTGAAACAATATCAAGAAAGAAATAGACCAGAATAACCTTACAATTGAGACAAGCTAAAACGTTGCAAACGTCCATAGGCTACGGTAACTGCTTACCATCAGGCGGGCCATATGTTTGTTTGCCACCTTGGTAGTATAAAAAAAAAGCTAGAACAGAGTTCTCTGGCGCAAATTAACAGGTAGACCCCACCACTGATGAACTGGGAATATTGGTTGGACAAAGAAGAAGACCAATGAGATCCAAATTACTTAAAATTTGACTGCACATGTCTCCTCAACAACTCAACCCCACACTTGTGGATTTTATATCCAACCAGAACTAAACTTTGTGTGATCCATAAATGATTGATAACTGTCTATGGCCCCCAGAATATAAATATGTGTAATAAAATACCATAATGTTTATAAAGGTCTAACTACTTATACATATATTTAGGAATATTTTTCATTTGTATTATGTTTTTCCTTTTTTAGTATTTATGTTTAAATTAGTTTTTCATATTAAGGTTTAGTTAGTTTAAATAAGTTTCTAATATTATTTTTTGTATATATAGAAATAAATTGAAATATATGTTAAACTGATTATAATGTAAATGACTTTCTAACTGATTCTTCTTTATAAATTATTATGTTGCATGTGTATGTTGACTTGTTAATTTTATTTATTTTATACTTACAATTAATTTATTTACAGAAATAATATACATTTTTTACACTTTATACATAAAACTAATTTTAAATTTACAAGGTAAGAAACACACAAATTAAAATTATACAAAATACGAAACAAAATAACTGTTGTTTAGGCGTCAAAATATTTCTCAGCATTACTTTCTATAGGAAACTTGTTTATTAATTTCTTATTATTGTTGTAAAACTATTGTTTTATTGTAAATTTGTACGCCATAAATGGTAGAATTTTCTATATTTTATTATTATTGTATAAACCATATTCTGACAAATAAAGACATTGATTGATTGTTACTAGTCTGTGTTTGCTTCTTATTACAGAAGTTTTCTTTAAAAAAATATTGACTACAATGATTATAAATAAAATGCTACATAGCTTACTAGCTTTCTTTTTTAGCCAACAATTCCCTATTCAATTAAAATGTATGTAGCCTCAATAAATGTATCAGTTTCAGATTGGTATAACAAAGTATGTTGGGTGGAAGCAGCTTTTGTTATCATTCGCTCGTTTTCAACCTGGTATGGACCACTGAACAAAGGAGATTATTTTTATTGCACTCCAAAAGGTGCACCGGACCGTATATGTGTGGAATTGAGAGGAAAAACGATATAGCCGAGCTTGTATTTTCACATCAGATGTTGGATCCACGGAAAAAGATTGAATAACACAGGTGTGTAGAATAATATCGCGATTGGAATAAAAATTAGTTTATTCTTTGAGAAAAAATATTTTATAATACAGAATTTTATAGTAAAAAATGGGATTGGCACCACCCTTAATATTTAGGGGATGAAAAATAGATGTTGTCCGATTCGCAGATCTTACCGATATGCACACAAAATTTCACGAATATCGGTCGAGCCATTTCGAAGGAGTTTAATTACAAATACCGTGACACGAGAATTTTTATATCACAAAATAACGTGGCTTTCTATTGGTAAAACAATTTTGAAAATCGGTTCAGTAGATCCAGAGATTACCCCTTACAACGCCACCAACTGACAAACAATAAGATTATATTGAGTATGTGAATATTCTTAATAGATATCCATATTAGATCAATACGATGCGAAGCTTGTTTCGTTGAAGAGTTTTTATGGAGTTAAGTATAGGTTTTTAAAGCGTCGGCAACACGCAAGTGACACCCCTGGTATTGCAAGTGTCCATAGGCTACGGTAACTGCGAACCATCAGGCGCCCGCCGTATGCTTCTATGCCACTTAGTATAAAAAAATATATTTCGCCTGCAGCTTTGCTTGGGTGTACAAACCCGCGGGAACCGTACATTTTTCGAGAAATCTATGTGTGATCTATTTCTGTGCCGTTAAGCCGTTTTGTCGTAATTGGGTAACAAACATCCATCCATCCAAACATCCGCATTTACAACATAAGTAAGATTTGGTGACAGAGTTATTGAGATCGCCCATATTTAGGCCTCTGTCGTGATCTAACGACTGATAACAGTTGGGACCGACTTTTAACGTGCCCTCCGTAGCACGGAGACGCTCAGATGAAATACCACTATGCGGTCACCCATCTATAAGGTTACCGCGCCCTTGGTAGCTTAACCCGCTGATCGTTTACTGAACAGCGAGTGCACCTAGCTATGAGCGCCTCATAAGTAAGATTATATCATAGTAATGTGTACTGTCAATTTAAAACACAAAATATGTCTGAGGCTGACGTAGCTAAATGATATCGTTTAACTGTTTCCTTAGTAAAAGCACACACAGAGACATATAAAATTATATCAACAACATATTAATTTATCACACCCTCCAAACAACTTGGCTCGTGACAAATAACAAAACATTAAAATTAATTTATGTAGGTACAAATATTAATTTGTGACATTAACACCCTTGTCAGAGACATACAACCCCTGGATCCTTTCCGTTGGGATGAACGCCTTGTGGTGGACAAAGCTTAGGTAAGGAAGGGCTACAGCGCGCTATTCACAAGAATTTCTCACACAATCCCTTCTGTCACATAAAGTGCACTATTATTCATACAGTGGGTACTAACCTATTTCAACTGACGTAGATCTCTACTATGATAAATTGAGAATTTCAAACTGCTTTCGTTTTAAAATAGAATTTAAGAAAGTTTATTTTCTTAACATTGAACGCCACACAGCAGATACAATAGAAAAACCATTGTTTGAGAGTCACCTGGTGCATGACACGGCGACGCGACGTGGCCTTCAAAGACTTAATAATAATAATCTTTATTTACTCACAGAAAATATAAGAGGGGTTAGGTAAGCACTGGTTTCCACACTAGGAGTCCCTGTGTCGTGGAAACCAGAGTATACCACTTAAAAAAATATAGTCCTTCAGTTCGATTGCGGTCATGGTGCGTTATTTCAATGGAGTTTATCCAACTGCACAAGTGTGTGTGAAGACACAGGTAGGTTGTTTATCCCTTCACCCACACGATTTGATGGGACGATAATCCGACTCGATCAGAGAGACCAGGCGCAGGACTTTGTTTTGCATCTGTGGCCTGACCGACACTTGCAAATCTATGGATCAGCAAAAGCGAGAAGCCGACTTTAAATATAATCTCATACCAATTTATACATACGACTGCCTCAGTGGTCCAGTGGGTACAGTATGCGCCTGCTGTGCACGAGGTTGTGGGTTCGATTCCCATACAGGACAAAACTTTGTGTGACCCACAAAGAGTTGTTCTGAGTCTGGTTGTAATTTGTGTCCGTTGATGGTATGTTTGTAAAGTCCCCCGCGACACAGAGCTTGTTCTCTAGTGCGGGAGTTGTCTTTTAATAACAAAAACAAAAACAGCCTTACAAGTAAACGTGGTATAACAGTATACTCGAGTATAAACAGAGAATTAGCAAAATGTCTACAAATAAACAAAGAATAACTTATACCAAGTATAGCGCTGACATTTCTGTTCATTCAATCGTTATTCTGAAGTTATACGCGCCCATACCCTAGTATAAACCTAGTATAATCATGGATGGATTTAAAAGCAATAGAAGAAGTAGAACAAGTAAATAACGTAATTGTTTTAATACAGGCTGCAAGAAAAGTCAAATAAAATGTCGGTTTTCTAAAAGTGGTATGATGTTTTTGGATAAATTATTTGGTAGATATCTCAATATGGAGATTAGAAGGTAATCCACCCGGATTACCTTTTATTCTACAATTGATGATTGCTTTGAGATATGGGGACGTAATCAGGTAAGAACATTTGGATATTCACACATGTAACTAAATCTGTTCTATCAGTTTCACAAATTTAACTACCTACTCGTTTCTTGTTCCTTCAAGTGCAAGAAGATGCTGTGGACATTCACGGTTTGACTCAGCAGTCTATATTAAAGAAAAAAATCGATGACATTTACATGCCACATACTATAAACGAACATCTTCATGTTATGGAAAATTTCAATGAGAATTAAAAATTAAAAATTGTAGAAAAAAGTTTTGTTGACAAATAGATTCAGTTGTCATAGACAAAATACGTTTTTTATGAAGTTTCTCTTTGGTGGTGCTGTTGCCAAATCGTGCAATTTGACATAACGGATGTATAGGTATACGAAAGTTATACCTGCTTTATTTGTTAAAAAATATTTTTGATTTATTCTTAATTTATAACTCGTATAACTATACCTCGTATAAGAATGAGATAAATGTGTTTAATCTCAATTCATCACATCATCAGATTACAGATATTAATTTTTGATAAAATTGAGACTCTGTGACCAAAACTGATACATCGTTCTTTCATTTGTGGCTTCAATTAAGTTCACTTTAATCTTATCGAGGATATGTGTCAAACGAAACGTCAATTAAAGTTAGAAATAAATATAGACGACATGGAAACTCAATTATTCACGGATTCTGAAGTACCTTATATTATTCGGAAATTTATGACTACATTTATGGTTCAGTGATTAAAGTGGTCTCCTCTCCATAACGACAGCTAAGCTGGAGGTCATAGGTTTAATTCCCAACCAAGAAAACTTTTTTTTACGATAAACACAATTCTTTGATATGTGTGTAAGTGTAAGTTATCAATTATATTTATATGTTAGAAATATAAAAATATATTTACAATATAATAATACAATATTTCTGGTTGCTATAATGCAGGCTCAACCTAGCTTGCCCGATCAGATGGCCGTATGTGAGTTGTTCCAAGATATTATTGACACTATTTTAATATAAGAACTAAGTAAGCAAGTAAATAGGGGCATAAATGTTTTTGTTGATGACACAAACATTCATAAAAAATGTAACTGCTAAATGTTACTTCTGGAAGAATAATAGCCCTCATTTGTATTTAGGATTTCTAGGTTTTTGCTCCCATCCGTATCGCATAACCGAGAGGAAAAGGGTCTCAGCTTAATTCACTGAATTGTTACTGTTCTCCATTGTTACAACATAATGGTATACAAACGAAAACTTTACATTAACTAATTTGTTAGTTTCTTAAAATCTCAAGAAAATTGTTATCATATTCTAAGTTTTTAGCAAAAAGGATGCTTTAAAATGTTTTTTATTGATTGAAATGAATATTCACTTTTTATAATAATAAGCATTTACTTGTTAATATAAAAGAGAGGTAAGGCACCATACTTGCGAGCAAGCCCGACTGGAGTAAGCCCTCCACCTTACAGAAGGAAGACCACAGCCAAATAACTATGGTGGTGTAGTTGTGTTCCTGCGTGCGAGTACTAGTCTCCAGCGCTCATTTAGGGATGCGTTTTGAAAGAAACGTATTCCTATCCTTGGTATTTTAAAATTTCAAAGCCCTGGTGTATAAAATGGGTTGGCATCACGCAAGTGATACTTCTGGTATTGCAAGCGTCCATAAAATATCAGGGAAGGTTTAAACCTAAAACCTTACAAAAAAAACAAAGCCTAAATAACTTAAAATGTAATGTACTGAGGTTCAATATATGTATATTTGTGTGGGCATCATGTGAGTGATGCCTCAGGCATTGCAAGCGTCCATTAGCTACGGTAACTGAGTACAATCAAGCGGGTCGAACCAAAAAACCGTTTTAATGAGTGTTTTATTTTTCTTTCCTCTCCTTTAAAAACAAATGATACGCTTTTTCGTCAATGTATGTCACGTACAAACATCTACGTAAATATGTACTTCCACTAATCGTTCTTCCGTCTGTAAGCAGAGATCGATTCATCGATTTCAATTTCACTCAATCTAATCACACAAGCGCATGATTAGATTGAGTGAGATTGCCTTCTGTAAAATTAGTTTAATTTTGTGTCTTTAGGTTTATTAGGAAGAAAAAATAAAAAGTATTTATTTCTATATTCCTACAATATTTTGTACCTTCGGCGAAATACATATTTTTTAAATTCCACTCACTCACAAGGAAACAAGCCCGGTGTCACAGGGTACTTTTTAAACAAACAATTCACGGACAAAAAATACACCCAGACTCGGAACTAACAACATTATTCTAGCTAAAGTAATTTGTTACTAGTTACTTACTAAAAATGGTTTTGATATTAGATCAGTGTCTTAAACATTTATTTTAATCATTTAATTAGTAGGTACATTGATTCCTCAAAAGTTTAACTTACATTGCTACTGCTACCACCAGCTAGAATTGAACTCATTCTTCGCATTATTCTTTTGTGTATTTTTCTTTTTTTTTAATAATATTTTTATGGTTTATCCAATGAAGGTAGTTAGTTACTTATATGTATTTACTGTATTAAATTTTATTGTGCGAGAAATGAATAAATGTTTTCTTTCTTTCTTTCACATTACGTGTTTCAAGTCAGTATTACTTTCACATTGATAGGTTACAAAACTTACTTTGATATTCTAACTTACTTACTTTTTTTGTCATTCGATAACAAAACTCTAAAATATTCTGTTAAAGTGCACAAATGCTAACAGAACACAAATTAAACACACTGCAAAGGAGATGCAAATCTAAATAAAATAAATTTATTTTCACCTCGTTATTACAAAACGATTTCTATCTCCGCAGCACTCAAATGAAAGTACATATTTCATAGTCCGCAATATTTCAAAGAAGCCACGCTAAGATAGAAAAGGTGACGTTATTGCAAGTTTGATTAAAGCGAGAGTAAGACGGGAAGAGCGGATGTTTGGAGATTGTACGAGAACAAAAACTATTACCGCTAAATTTTTTGCGAAATTTAACATTTATTTCCAAGTCGTAGTACGATTTAATGAAATTTTTATCATGTACTAGAAGAATATTCCGTAATGGCTAAGCAAAAATGCCGTTAAAAGTTTCCCTTCTTTATACTACTTGGGTGACAAACAAGCCTAGCCTAAAGACACTTGCTAAAGCAGAGGTATCACTAGCGTATTGTCGATTTTTTATTTTTTTACACCAGGGCTGTAACTTGGAGTATCCCTGGGATAGGAAAACATTTCATTTATAACGCAACTCTAAATGAGCGTTTACTCACACCACAGAATACTACAGGTACTCACACACAGGAACACAACAATAGTGTTTAAGTAAGTTAATCTTATAAAGAATACACCTAATCTAAATATTAAGGGTAAGTTACAAGCCAACAAACTGTTATTCAGTTTGGCAGAAGTCTTCAAATTTGTATTTTCTTTTGTATAAAAATTAAATTAATGCTTTTTCATTTTATTTCATTTTTCAATTACATCGCTGTGTGTAGTTATTTGGCTGTGGTCTTCAGTAAAGTCTTCAGAAAGTCTTTCTACAACTTCATGGGAATTCATTCGTTCGCGTGAAATCCCTAATTCTTTCCTAAAATAAATGTAGCCTTAGTTACGCCCCATATTAGCAATATTAGCCACTGTTAGCGAAATTTCCGTAACAATCGGTCGAGCCGTTGCACAGATTACCCAGAACCAACAGACAGACTTAAAGTAAGAATTATATTTTTGGTAAAGTCCCGTATAAATAAACATTCATAATTATGCATTTAGTAGTAAGGTGTTATTTTAGTACTACAAACAAATACTTTAATTTTATTTATTTGTACAGATTTACCATAAAAAAACCATTTCATTCAATTATGTTTTTCTTTGTTTATCTGAATTTTTCCTCGAATACGAAATCAATAAAATAGGCTTATATTAATCCATTATGTACAACAATATTGAAATTAATTTACGACTGAGCATCCGGATGGAATTCATTGTAACGGTTTTAATCATGATATTATTACATGAATTTATTAAATATTCGTTGTGGCATAATTATTTTAAACGCAAATAATTGATTGTATACCATGGAAGTTAAACTAGTTGATGATTAATAATAATAATTTATTAAGGCAACTTAACTATATAAACGAGACGATTTACGGTTTATGAAATATGTTACACACTTGACAGGTTTTAAATCAACCAGAAACCAGAAGTTAATGCTCTATTTAGAGAGAGGAAGAGGAGAGAGTTTCTTGCATCACGACGCTCCACAGTAGATTCCTCCCCTAATCGTAAGCTAGTAACAATATTTTAAATTGTAATTGTTTTAAATATAGCCTACAATACACGTATAGCATTGTCACTAATGACCCAGGCACTGAACAAACATTGCTTTGCCTCAAACGTGTAGGTATTATGTTGATTACTATGACAAACCAGCTAGAACGTTAGCAAGTAGACAAAGCAAGCATAATCTCAAAGAAAACAATGCAAATGTACTTGCAAGCTGTCCTTATACGACGTTATTATCCCACTAATATTATACATAAATGTGAAATTTGCGAGAATTTAATGGATGTTTGTTACTCTTTCACGTAATTAAACTACTAAACGGATCTGGATGAAATTTGGCATAGAGATAGATTATAGTCTGGAATAACGAATAGGCTAACAAATTCGTAATATGTATATCTAAAGACACAGTTAAAAAATATTTTTTTACAAAACATTTTTTATAAAATCCATTCTAAGCTTCTATTTAAAATATCAATACAAGGCACATTTTGTATTACCATAAAATATGAAACCGACTTAAAGAGATGAATTTATTTAACATCGAATAGGTAAAATACATTGAATAGTCTACCTCCTCGTTTTAGAATGCACAGAAACGTGAGGTTGAATCACAATCCGTTCCTTTTTATCAGCGAACGTGTGACGTGTGAGAAATTTTCATCAAGATATTTTGTGAAAACTTGGCACGGTAATTCTACAGCGGTGAATGCAATTTGCTTAGCAGTAACCTCTTTACCACGCCATCTAACAGTTCGGAGGGTGAACGAGAGAATTTCTCTCAGGGTTTCTCATTTCAAGCTCAATTTAAAAATTTGTCTAGTATCGCTATATTATTTACTTTAATATTTTGCTGCAGACCGTCCACAAATATTTTTAATTAACATTTAAGTTTGCCGTTGTCATAAAGGCAAACGTTCGCAGCTTGTACGGTACGGTACTAATAGACTTAAAGAGTAGATAAAAACATTTTACAGTGAAAAATTTAAACTTTTGAGATATTTTAACCTGTTTATAGCAACCAGAATACTGTTGAGCATACATAATATACCTAGTATATCTCTAATCAAGCTGATGCACACGACGCCGACCGCGATATTTCTCTCATTCACATCACATTTTGTCCAATCCGTTCAGTCATTTTGACATGATTGAGTAACAGACATCCATCCAAATTTTGGCATTTATAAAAGAAGTAAGATACTAACAAGTTACAGATAAATGTATATAATATTTTTGTTGACTGTACCTCTTGTAATTCGAGACGAAGCAATACGTCAATAGTGTTACCGGACAAATCAAGAATAGACGAATTAACTTTAAGACAAACGAAGAACAATTCAAGTTGAGACCTAGAACAAAGAATCGTGCTCATCCTGTGTAGGAATCGATCTCACGCCCTCCGGTTTACAGGTAGGGTCACTTACAACTTAGACCAGCTGCAAGCCAGCTAATAAAATACTATATTAAACTCATATGGAATATTGGAAACGCTAACATAAAATCTAAAATCAAAAGTGCTGAATACCGCACACCCCATAGGTATTATGAAGAGCAATAAACTAGGTAATAATTCTCCTAAATGTCATAGAGCACACGTGTTCCACTCTATTTGGAAGGTTTGAAAGGTCTACGGGAAACCTTTGTGTGGCAGTTTGTAAGCGCCATTCATTTTTCTGTCATTGTAAGGAATGATTTGTAGGTAAAATGTTGTGAACTAAAATGAATTAAGATTAGGAAATACAAAATAATAAGTGTAGCGTAATAAAATTAGATTAGCCAAGTGGGGAAGTAACGTCTTCTGTAAGTTTGATCCCAAACGGTACTACCGATGTCAATCTCAATTTGTGGAATTATAGTAAGGTTGGTTGTTAAGCTTGCCACTAACACCTGAAGTGATGACCACGACCACTCTGTCAAGATTGATACCGATAGAGAGAGAGAGAGAGAGAGAGAGTAAGGTTGGACGCTTAATCGTTTAGTTAAAATGTTACAGTGGTCGAGCGTCAACATAGCTAAATTTTTTTTTGAACAAGCGATCGAAGCAAGCGAAGTTCTTTGAATCTACTGAAACAATAAATATTTGTTTGACGATAACTCAAATGTCATTGATCGAAACGTCGACATTTGGTACCAAAGAATTAATGAGACATTTTATTTTTTAATTTTGCGGGTGTCACTAGTCCACAGTTCGGGGCGAACCACTAGTTAGTTTAATTAGCCGTTAACGGTAATCACTTGGTTAAACTGTTAAGAGTGGTCGAGTGGAAACATAGCTGAAAGTATTTTTGAACGGGCGATCGAGTCCGAAGTCGAGATCGAAGTTCCTCGAGTCTACTGGAATAATAATAATAATATTATTCCAGTAGACTCGAACAAACATTCGTGCTCATCACACAAAGATTTGTCCTGGGTCAAATCCGTCGTCTATATTTATAAATATTTGTTAGACGATAAATCGAGTATTGATTGATCATTGATCGAAATGTAGCGCGTGTCTCCTCAGTTCACAGTTCGGGGCGAACCGCTAACTTAATTAGCCGTTAACGGTAATCGCTTAGTTAAATGTTACGAGAAATTTGTCGAAATTATTTTGTTAGTCCAAGTGCCACAACAATAGTCCTCCAAGGGCCTCTTGTAATTGCCGTAACTCATTTGTCATCAGGCAGTATTGTTATGCGTCATTAGCATACAGGTGAACAAATAATGAACAAAACAGATTTATTATTGTCCCTTCCTATTTACGTTATTAAATACATGAAAATCAATGACAAATCTTTTGCAGAATACATGGTGTATAATTTGTTGTTTGTAAATATCTAAGTAATAATATTGTAAATGTAAAAGTAACTCTGTCTAATTGTCTGTTACCTATTATAGTCTAAAGAATGCACCTGTCTTTGTGCACTTTTTGCACTTATGCACTATAATGTGCAGTGCAAGTGCAGATGGCTAGTCTCTGTCGTAATTAACCACCGTGACCGAATTTCGATTAGGTATTATTATTAGTTATTATAATTACATATATTATTAGTATATATGTATTCTAAGTTCGTATGGTGACGGATTAAGAATACATATATTACCACCCCGTTCCATCCCAAGGGTGTCGTAAAAGTCGACTAAGGAAAACTCGAAACAAAACCCTTTTTTTATACCAACCCGTCTGGCCAGCGTGGTATAGTAGGGTTATATAATATGTATGGAGGAGTCCCGTGTTCAACAGTGGGACGTTTATGGGTTGAGGTGATGATAATATTAAGTAGATAATAGCTATGTTTTTCTATATTATTCTATGTTATTATATATTATGCTATGGATTAAAGTATGATTACCACGTCGCATGCAAAGAATTGGTTTTGCAAGGAGATTATACAATGCAAGGATATGTAGGTCCTGTATTAATAGATGAAGAAGGTGACTGCATAATCTTAATTTCAGTAATTATCATTTATTTTGAATTTCATTTTTCAGTGTCAAGGCTGCCTATTGCATTATTGACAATGACAATCGACATCACGAGACAGCTTTGCAGTATAGACACGCATTTGCCTCATAAACTGCCTGGCATTAGCAGACTCGTCAGCAGCATCTCGAGAAGACTTGCAAGCAGCCTCGAGATATCGATACCCAGCATAACATTTAAACTAAGCAATTTTGTCCACAATGGCCAAATTTCTATGAGTGAATGAGTTCATTGTATCACTTCATCCATCCGAAGACAAAAATTTTCTATTTTTATAAAAGACAACTCCCGCACTAGAGAACAAGCTCTGTGTCGCGGGGGACTTTACAAACATACAATTAACGGACACAAATTATACCCAGACTCAGAACAACACTTTTTGGGTCACACAAAGGTTTGTTCTGTGTGGGAATCGAACCCACAACCTCGTGCACAGCAGACGCATACTGCGGCCACTGGATCACCAAGGCAGTCAAAGATATAATCTAGAGTTAATATAATTTGTTGTGTTGATTAAAAAAACAAATATTCTATAAAAATCGAGTGCTAACTTTGTCAACTATAATTTAATAAACTTTCTTCATTTTGACAAATAAGAACAGAAGTAATTATCACTCTTCAAACATAATTATATTTTAATTTCAACATGGATGACTATACCGAAAATTTCATATTGTTTTTAGTCAGGATGATAGTACTTAGTGATAGATTCACAAAAGAAAACCGACTACTTGCCCTGTATACCCCAATAGAGAAGATGTAAGTCTCTCCAAACGCATGCCTTTTACAACCAGCTGCAATTAATTATTAATTGACAGAAACTCTCTTTCAGGTGACTAAGTTTTTCTTTTTAATGGTCAACTTAGTAAATACAGTGGCTTTGATAAATTATTACATTTCCGTTTACAATATTTCAATTCAGACATTGACCCTAGATGAAAAATTGAGTACGAGTTCAAAGGCTTGTTTAAAAATGATATTGAAAAATTTAAGTGTTCTTTATTATTTACCTATTTAATAATTACGGATGATTTGCTAATTTGACGTTATTAGATCTTGTATGTATATATTTTTCGTGTATCACAGAAAGAGCTTCAACGATCAGGATCAAGTTTTTTATATAGATAATGTTTTTCGTTTTGAGTTTATCTATATCAATCTTCCCTGAAAATACACGAATTTTTGTAGCACCGAAAATTATTAGTTCGATCCCTATACTCAGACTCGAAGCTATAAGCCCTGAACTAGACCACAGCCAAAAAACTATTTGGCTGTGGTCTTCTGTAAGGTGGAGGTCCTTCATCAGTCGGGCTTACTCGATAGTTTGGTGCCCTACCTCTCTTGAAAACTTATCAGCCAAATGACTCCCATTCCAGGACTTACTCCCTCAAGGATTTCCACAGCATTCGGTCCTTGGATCGTCCTGGCTGTCCATTGGCTGCCAGCATCATTTACTAGGATACCTATTACAAAATATTTATATAATCAACAAACAAAACAAATATTACATAATATGTTTCAGTAAAAATAATATGTTTGTGAAAGTCACAAAATCTGCAACGTCCACTTTCCAAAAGTAAACATACTTAAAAAGAGAAAATCCCCTCCGGTACTACTTTGAACACGTACTGCTGAGGTCTTTTGTTGTCTCTATAGCGAATAGGGGTCGTACGTTTTTGAAGTACGAAAGTCAATAGGCACCCATTAGCCGCTATTGGATGTTACAGAAATGGACATATTATTCATTTTCGGGTCCCATTAGGAAGCAGACTGCCAGCCTTGTTACGAACAATATCATTCCTCCTGCGAGTTAGCTCGGGAGCTTTAGTGATCCGTGAAAACGAACATCGATAACCTTTCAGTGTCGCACAAAGGGCGCATTCAGCCGCGAACGGTCGAAATTGATATTTGCTCATATTGGACCGAAGACAGCGGCACATGAAGGACACTACAATATGCTGTCAAACTATAAAACAAATTTATCAGTAAAAAGTTTCCGTAACAACAAAAACATTATGACATTGGCTTTGACAGGTTTTTTCACATTTTTCCAACAACTCGGTGGATTTTACTAAGGTTTTGGTATATACACGTAACTGAAATTCTGTATCTGTAAATACAATTTCGAATTCAGCTCCGAGCTCGTCTTTTTCTACACTGCTTTATAATTATATATACTAGGTATAAAGAATATAGGACTGCGGAAATACGACCATGTGTCTGAGTTTCGCAGGCAACTGAAGTGGCTACCTATTCGGCAGCGTCGGAACGCACATATTCTCTCTCTCCTATTCTCTGTCCTTAACAATCCTAACTCTCCTTCTTACTTACGTGAACGCTTTGAGTATCTTGCTCCTAGGGGTAAACCCTGTCGCTGTTCTTCCTCACTCTTACTTAGAACTCCTCTTCACAGTTCTAGTCGTTACGATGGGTCCTTTACTATTGAAGCGGTTAGGCTCTGGAATTCACTACCGCACAATGTACGTGACAGTCCTTCTGTGGATGTCTTTAGAAGAAGAACGAGAGAGCATTTTCTGTCTGTCGTATATCAGTAATTTATGTATTGTATGTATGTTTATGTATTATATATATTTTTATGTATTTTATTATATGATATATATGTACACATAATATGTATGTACATGTAAGTAAGTATACATTAAGGTATACATTAGTCAGTAAGAATGTTCATATTTTACTCTTTCACTTTTCCTCTTCAGTTGTACACTTCGCTTACTCTCACTTTTATATCTTTTTTTTCCTCTGCCACACTGGTTTGCTGGTAGAAAACTCAATCTTGAGTTAAGCTCGCCTTTGTACATGTTATATTTATGTGTATTTGTTTTCTATGTTTTTGTGTACAATAAAGAATTTAAGAATTAAGAATATATTTAAGTAAATATATTCTATATAGTATGGTAATGTGGTAGCTTTACTTTAATATAATAGTGTGAGTATAATGTAGGTAAAATGTAGTAACTGCTAGTAAAACTATAAATCACGCACTGCAAAGACATTGTATCCATCCAAGACTAATGAAAAGATTATCTTTTATTAGAACACAATATTACTTGTTACCTTTATTTTCAAATAAAATTAATATACATTAATTTGTTGACCATTGTCAATACGTTATCGCACGTGTAACCATGCATATGTTTTGATAATAAGTCAATGGAACTGAACGAATATTCATAACATTATCCAATGAATATGCAATTAACAATCAGAAGGCTGAAATAATTTTGTTTGATACTATAATTTATGTACTCATCGGAAAAAATGTTATGAGAGATAAGAATGCTCATCGTCATGCAGGAGGTATATTTGTTTGCCACCTGACTGATTGCTTCATCAACGCAGAACCTAAACTGCTAAGGCAACCAATATGACATTTTGCATAACGGTTCCTTAAATGACGTACCTAATAAAGCGTCAAGATAGAATTTTTGAAAATTTTATCCTAAACCTGCTCCCGCTAGTAGGTATAATATAAAAGAAAATCGATGCTACTCAAAAGGTCTAGACAGCATTCTCCAAATCCTTTTTGAATAATCTTTGAGCAGATAATGCTTGCTACATAATAGATAAATGGGTTAAGTTCTAAAATATTCAATAAAAACCGATAACATTATAATATTTTTCTGTACAAAATTAAAAATCAAAGGAACGAAATTCTAAGTAAAATATTCTAAACATTTTTTATCTCATAAACAAAAATGATTGTTATGTAATAAAATATAGGGGTTGTTAAGGATCCGAAGTTTTCCTTGAAGAAAATCATCCAAGCGAATTAGAATGGGTGACTACCCTTTGGAGCTTGAAATCTTTATTATATAAATCTACAGGGTCACAGACTGACAGGCATGAAATTAATATTACAATAATGCCCTACAGTATCTTTTTATTTGAAAGAAAAATAAAACTCAAGATTTGTTTAGACTCGTTCTTATACTTTGTGTTTACTGCAGATTGAGGTGAGAAGGTTCCTCGCCACTCGTACACGAGACATCGCCAAATGTTGTGGGAAAAAAAAGTAGGCTACAGAATGAAAATAAAACTATGGAATCATTATTTTGACTGCCTTGGTGGTCCAGTGGTCGCAGTATGCGCCTGCTGTTCACGAGGTTGTGGGTTCGATTCCCACACAGGACAAAACTTTGTGTGACCCAGTTGTTCTGAGTTTGGGTGTAATTTGTGTCCGTTAATTGTTTATTTGTAAAGTCCCCCGCGACACAGAGCTTGTTCTCTAGTGCGGGAGTTGTTTTAAAAAAAAAAAGAAAAAATATATATCAACTGTAAACGTGTCCAAAAGGTTAGCGGTATCGCCATTCTGAATTACACGGCTGTTTCTCTGTGAGAGAAACAAGTCAACCCTCTGGTCTGGTCACAACCTTCAGCTTAGCAGTCAGGGTCACTAACCACTAAATAGAAAGGCCGAAATGTGCCTATAAACATACATCTAAATTTTATTTTAAGAAGTTACGGGTAAATATATTTTGGATTACTATAAAATCGACTGACGCTCGATAGAACGTACACGACCATATAATAATTTACGTGATCATAAGCCAACCACTCGCTCGAAGAACTGCGTACCTACTCTCAGAGTAATAATAATTTTACTTTAGATATTATATCACCAAGGTTACATCAAGGTCCCGATACCGATCGCAAAACTTATAGTTATTACCCTTACGAGTTTTGACCCTTTTCCATTTCAATTTACAGATGTGTCTTGCTATACTCGAGGGGGCTATGCGACGGCTCCTTTGAAAAAAGCAATAACCCGAAAAGCTTTAAGTTCCGACGCTTTCAAAATAAACTTTAGGGATAGGGCTATTAAATGAAGCTTAAAATAGTAGATATAGTAATATATGTGCAGCTAATTATAGAATCTCGTAGTTAAGTATTCCGGTGGATTAATATTTCTGCAAGGTTAAGCTTGTCTGTAGATGGGTGAGCATTTTCTAAAAGCAACGTTTCTTGAACGTAAGGTAGGGCGGCCCTCAGCTAGGTGGACCGACGACCTAAAAAGGTCGCTGTGACGGGCTGGATGCGGAAGGTTGAGGACCGTGTGCTGTGGCGCGTGTTGGGAGAAGCCTATGTCCAGCAGTGGACTGCGATACGCTGATTGATTAATTGATTGATTGAACGTTTCGATAGGTACGTAAAGCCGTATCCGCCGGTCCTGTGCCTTTTCTCTTTCTGTTCGCGTCGCATTGAAGTCCCATTGTACTATAAGGCTTGACCTGTTGCCGCATATACTTGTGAACTATAATAATGACCACTATTGGCTGATTGATATCCGATTGATTGGCCGCCGAAACCGAAATCGATCTAGATGTTTTTTTTTATTATTATCTATTTTACCAATTCTTTTTGAATATCCAAAAGTTTATATTAGCGATCAATTCACCTAAATAGTTTTTACTGGCTTACATTTTTCACGAAATTTTCTTTGTAGTTTAATTAATGAACAGAATAACAAAAATATTCATGAAGTTTGTGGGATTGTAAGAAAATAAATTTATTCTCCTTAAATTATAAATAGTAGATAACAAAGAAGAAACACGTCTTGTTCTTATGTCATTAACTTAAATGTATTTATGAAAAATAACTGGTCGTTATTTTCCATAATACCTAAATAAAATCTTTCTCTTTGTACTCGCACAAAAATAAATGAACAAGTAATTTTAAAACACAAATACATATTTGAATTTGGAATTTCTAACCAATCTCCAGACAAAACTTATTGTAAGGAAAATGAAACAATTACTAGGAGGACATTTAAATGTTACCAAACCATCTTAATTTTTTTTATTAATTTTCACAATCACAATTTCTTTAATCACAGAATCACAGAACTACCTATGATATGGCAAAAATGCATTGATAAATTATGTAGTTTGTGTGATTCATTGTATATAATTTCATAGGGTTGTTTTCGTTTACGGAGGTGCCTATTTATTTAATAAAAAAACATTAATTTCATATGTAATATTACTATGTTACGTAGCACAGCGATCTTTTTTTCAGTGCAAACCCTTAAAAGCTTACGACTTAGGTTTTATGTAATGAATTATATTGTTTATATTCTTTTGCCATTTTTGCGTAATAAATAAATATTTTGCTTTATTGTCAAATACCCTATTGTTAGTATGTAATTTATTGTCACAATTGCGACATGCTATAGAAAATTTTACCATTCAAAATCAAATGAATAAGAAGTAAAGTACATATTTTTCGTACTTGTGACGACCAAATAAATGTTTTATTGCTACCATTAAAGTTAGCAACAATTTGTGATTCGGATATCTATTCAATTTCTTATCAAAAGTAAAATTTGAATAACGGCATTTGGGCCGAGTTCTTGAGAGGGGACTATTGTGAAACTTGATGAAACTTCTCTAATATTCGAAGTGGAAATTTATTCTTTGGCTGCCATCGAGAAATAAACTGGGCTCTCAGTGAGATTGAACCAAATTTATTGGGAAATCGAAATAAAGTAGCACTGTAACGGGAAGGATCGACAAGCGAACATTGATGAATTGGGTCGCGGTAATAACTGTTCTCGAATATTCTTTAGGGATAATTTATTTTGTTGATTTCTTTATTTCCTCTTTAAACATGATTGCTTGTACTAATTTGTATCAAATGTTTTGGTAGTTGAGGGAATTATACATGAACTTCTAAAATGTTATGTACCTACCTACGTATCAGGTTGACTGACTGCTAAACCGGTGGTCATTGACCGTAGGTCACTCAGTAATAAACTTTTGTGTGATGATTTCTAGGTTATTAATAATATGTGTATATTGATAAATATAAGTTTTTTTACACTACTGTTTGTGCACATTTAAATCATCTCGCCACTTTTGTTGAGGCCGTCGTCTTTGGCAACGCTACCCTGCCATTGACATCTTTGTGGAGATGTCATGTACAAAGAAACTAGATACAGTTATCATGCTTTTACACTAGAAAAGGGCAGATGAGCATAAGAGGACATACCTACATCGACCAACTAGGTGGTGTGCTCAACAAAATTTATAGTAGGTACTCAGAACCGATGTTCGTGCATAAAGAGGTTATTTATATAGAGGAAGCGTAAGTAGTATGTCTAGATCGAAGCAATAGGAATACCATAGTCTCTGCTTACCTCAATGGAAGACGGATGAATATCTCAGTACGTTTTTATCTATGACATCTTGATATCACTTATGTACTCAGTGTTATACAAGTATAAACACAATAAAGTAATGTAATTGGAAATATTAACATACCGCCTTAATAGTGAGTTTCTCCACACACGAACTTGAGAGTGTTTTGTTAAACAAATTTTATAGAGCTTAACAGGTGCAAAGTTTGAAGGAAATTGCATACTGCTTGCATAAGTTTACCTTTATTAAAACTCCTAAATTAAGTACAGCGTTTTATGTAGAATACAGAATTTTACTTAAACAACTTGTGCATTTACGTAATTGTCTATTAACTGCAGCCCCTGTGGAAACAAAATGAGATTAGGTACCACCGCAGTATCATATATTCTAGCGGTAAGTAGTAGGTTGTGTGCATTTTCTGCACTACTATGTTTCGGTTTGAAGACAACTGAAATACCTGTACATGTAAGGCCATGTTTTAAGGTCTGCAACGCGTGTTTGATACGACTGTTATTGCAAGCGTTTATAGCCACTTACCATCAGGTAGGCCATATCCTTACTTGCTATAAATACTCGTGTGTGCCATGCCATTACTATTGCGTTTCGAGTTCTATTAAAAATTTCAGGGTCAATACCAGAGTTGTACCAAAAATTTGAAATTCCGAATATATGCCCATAGTTAGGAAATTGGCGGTCTAGTTCACACCTCCCTGCTTCGGAAAGCTTATAAAGTTGCTGGTCCGACGCCTGATCAGATTGTGTCGGATTGCCTTCTCATCAGACTACGAGAGTGAGGGTAAAAAGAATGCACCTGTGTGCATACTCTTAACCCAACACTATTATAATTAATATGTATAGAAGGTACCTACTGTCTGCTATGCTGTACTTATTATAATATTATTTGTTGTGAATGCTGAAAGACTCGACAAAGTATGTACCATTTCTCAAAAGAAAAATCACTTCACTCTATCTGACGCTCGCTCGATCTTGGAACTACTGCGTCACTAAATCAGTCGAACAGTAGATATGTAAATATTATCTAGAAATATGTTAATATTCTTTGTAACATTCTGTCACATTTTCATGAAACATTTCCGAAGAATGAATATCATAGACTGTCAAATTCGATTTAAAATATCTCACTATGCGGATTCGAATGTATAAAAGTCACATTTCCTTTCGTCTCTAAAAGTCTCTTTACTGGTATTTCGTATTGAAATTTTAAGCAAATGGTGCATTCGACAAAATAACGGGTTTGCGAGCGGTATGAATAGGTCATTTCAATGTAAATGTAACTGATGCGTACACGTAGACTTAACGAATTGACCCCAACGAGCGACGACGTAATACCAGGGCTGTTATAAGCTTATCCCTCGTGTCTGTCTAACAAAACGAATAGTCCAATTCTAATGCAGTTGTTTCTTTAAAAGTTTAATACCGAGGAGAATATTTATACTAATAGTTTAAAAACTAAAACAATAATAAAAACAACCTGCTTGATTGTAGCTGTTAAGGAGTTTGGTTTAATGAGGAACATTTGACTAAGGTTTTTTATTATATTATCTACCAAGATAATATAATAAAAAATCAAAGTTGTGGCGAACTCAGCCTTTTAAACAGCCTTTTAAAGTTCGAAGTATCATCTTTCAATATTAGAAAATGCGTGTGGTAGAGGAATAAAGTACCAATGTGCTTCTAAACAATTTTGGTTGATGCGTAAGTGTGAGGCTAAACATAAATGTACTTTCTATTCCTTAAGTCCTAACATCGTGTGATAAGACTGCATAAGGAGTGGCAGAAACTTGTCGCGTGACCAATGGTTTTACGTGGTTTTCTAGACTCTCTAAAAAAATATTATCCATCTTCGATCTGACCGCAACAAGTGCAGATTTATCAAACCGTGCAGCTATTACTTTGCTACGAGCCCCTTACAATAATATAATGTACGTAATCACAGGTATCGACATTAATTTCCCCTTTATCATTAAAATGAAATGTTCTCAAATTAACGAGGCGATCAAATTCCCCATTTGACGCTTACAGATGTTTAATTACACGAGTGCGGCTTCAGGCATTCCACACAACAATTTGAAAAGCTAAAAATAGGCAAAAACGCAGCCTGATTTATGATCCCGTTTCATTCGCTTTGATTTACGGGACCGGCGCGCGAATATTAAAGATTCGTATTGATATATTATTCCTTTATCCCCATTCTCCCTACTGCTATTTACGAGATTTTCCCAACCCTCATAACTTTCACCGTCCTTTTTACGGTGAGACTTGTAAAAGCCCGGTTTTCATATAGAATAAATAATACCTTGGTATGTTTAGTTAAAATCAGAAACGACTTTAAGAGCGGTATCATTGATACCATCGAGCATTGTCTTACGAGCAGGGACTGCCCGTTCATTTCTAAAGCAAGGACTCGTTTAAAGGGTTATTGAAGGGGTATTTAAAAAACCCTCTGATGTGTTACACCATACAACAGGTTCTAATAACCCTGGGTTTAGGCATTTATTTCAAAATTGGACATCTACAATCACCCCAAGCGGTAGAACTCGGAAGTTATATTGCTAGATTGTGGTATTTCTCGATTTTTAGAAGTTATATTTCTTTGTATTCTGCTTTCATTGGAAATAGTAAAAGGTGACAGTTTGTTTAGAGGTTGTCAATATCACGATTTAACAATGTATTATGTGTATTTTGTGTGTGGACAGTGCGGGAGCTGTGAAAAATAATAATCACCCTGGGCCTTATTCGAATATGGCGACTACGTTAAGAATATAAATTTCAAATAATTATATCATATTTGGTGACGCGGACAACCGTGTGGAGGCCCCGGTCCCGGTTTGATTCCCGGGCCGCCAGTATGTCTGACATTAGATATAAATTGGACTACGGTTGCGCGTGATGAATTTATATACGAAGTAAAAAGGAATCTTTTGGGAGTCTTTGCTTAAGGTTTAGATAATGAAAGTTTATACGGATATAAGAATGAAATGTAAGAAAAATAAGAGTAAAAGAGAAGGCAACATAGTATTGATAGGTTCGTGTAATATCGTTTAGTCATCAGGCCGGTAATAGCACGATTGTGATCTTTTCATTTGCAGCGAGCCGTGATCAATTTCGTTCTCCCACGATGGACTTATAATGAACACGAAAATTATATTATATTTCTGATTACTCTATTGTTCCGAGGATTTTGATTAAACGGGGTTCCGCCATTTCAGAATTTGTACTTAAGCCGAGACAAATCATTTTGGATTAACAAGATTTCTTGTATAATGCTGATTAAAAAGTTTAATTCGCGCTTATTAAGCCCTTGAAATAATTAAAATACTTTATGAAAGAGTGAATGTTGCGTAAATAGAGTTGTTTATAATGAACAATGAAGGTGTTTAAATTGTTTTGTTCGCGCTACATTTAGTTATGTCGTTACTGGAAATTAAGTAAGTTCTTCAAGAAAGGAGTAATAAGGTTTTTACGGGGTCGGCTTTTAAAGGTTGTTTTTGAAGTGAAAACTTCTTTTAGCACGGTACGCATATTTTTAGATGAGATAAATTCTCTGGATCCGCGATACCGTTACGAGACGTAGCTTGACATATCCGAAAAATCTTTTTTCAATCGTCACTTTTTTTTTTCTTTTTGTGTTTTCTGCTTTATGGCGATCTGTTTTACAACAATAAGCCTGTTCTTTGTCTCATTTCTCAATTTATGTGACGGTTTTTCAACCTTCACTATTAAAGATAATTAAATTAACAATAAAATTTATAACAACTGTTTTGCCTTGGGTTTTCACTTCTGTCGGCACTCCCAGTGTGCAATTTTTTTTTTTAAACCAACTATTGCACTAGGCAAGATGCCCTGTATCGTGGGAGACTTTACAAGCATACAATTAACGGACACAAGGTCCCCCTGACTCGTGACAACTATTTATGGACGACACAAATTGTTGGTCCCGTGCGAGGATCGAACCCACAACACGCCATTGGTGGTAAAGGGCGGGCTAACCACTTAAACCATCGAACCAACCGTGCATTTATTCGCACAGAAGAGTTCCTTAGACTGTGATATAACATAATAAAGTATGCATAATTTTAATGCCTATGTTTTATTTCGCATTATTTTCATTTTAATGAAATAAAATCTGAATGAGTCGATTTAACTACGATACTTTTTTTTGCCCGTGTAGTGACGGATTAAGAACACAATTGTCACCACCCCGTTCCATCCCATGGGTGTCGTAAGAGTCGACTAAGGGACTAAATCAGGCAGACAATATCCACTGAAAGATAGGGAGACGTCGAGACAAAACCCTATACCAACCCGTCTGACCAGCGTGGTATAGTAGGCTAATATCCCTCCAAATATATGGAGGAGACCCTTGCCCAGCAGTGGGACGTTTATGGGTTGAGACGACGACGACTTTTTTGCATGGCATTCTGGCCCACGCATTCGGCCCACTTTTCCACTACTGATCCTACTCCATGTAATGTTGGCCGTGGCCTTGAGGCCAGTTGCCGCTTAACCCTAGATTTGTATTGTTTTGATCCGAAGATTTTAGTGTACGATGATAGTATATTTATATATTTTTTTAATAATGCTTTCGGCCCACCTTATGTTAAGCAGTTACGTAGTTTATAAACACTTGGTAAACCTAGGGTATTACTCAAGCGTTCCCTACTCAAAATCATAATTTAAAAAAACGTAGCGCACGTGTCATAGACCTCTGCCTACTAAATAATCTAATAGAAAGGCCTGATGATATTATGTTGTGTTTTTTATAATTTTAGATATAATATTTTTTAAATATTATATCTAAAATTTTAGGTATTAGATCATACTTTATTTACTTTTACATTGTTTGAAGAACTATCTTGAATATTATACAAGTTACCTTAAAGCAAAAACTAACTAATTTTGATGTTTATTTCATCATCCTAGGGCACCATGGAGTGTTAAACAAGAAAGAGACAGAGCTATATACGTTATATAGCTCTGTCCTTCTTTCTCGCTTGAAAGACTCACGTTTAATCCTACTAATATTATAAACGCGAAAGTTTGTAAGTATGGATGAATGGATGGATGTTTGTTACTCTTTCACGTAAAAACTACTGAACGGATCTGGATGAAATTTGGCACAGAGATAGATTATGGTCTAGAATACCTACTTTTTATAGCGATAACCGACAACCACGCGGGCGGAGCCCCAGGCAACAGCTAGTACGTCACAGTACGGCCCCAGGTCGAAAATTTCGGCCATTGAATTCACACGAGTAAATATTTTATTTAAAATCGCGCCACGACCCACTCATTTTCTTTTAGCCGTTCCAAACATAGCTCTACTATTAATTGAAGCGACAATAGCCTAACAGATACCTACTGACAATATATTGTTACTGTTCGCAAAAATACTGTAACACTTCCATTCGTTTTATTCTGCCCCGAACGGCTCAGTTCTATGAAAATTACCTTTGACATTGTCTATGAAGCTGCAAAGTGACTGAACTGGAACGGCTAGTCAAATTTCAAAGGAAGGTTATCATCACTGTATTTGAAATCCTGGTTCTCAAAAATATACGTTAGGTACGGTGGGCAACGGAGATGGCTGTACAGGGCCGCTATATAAAGATAATTTTTTTAGGAAATTCAATGTATAAATTTGTGCGAAATATTTTTTATTTGTAGGTTTAGTCCAATTGTACACTGTTACCAAATTCCACAAATATATTTACATGGTTTTTATAAAAAACGAATCTTTATATAGCGTCTCTGTATAGCTATCTCCGTTGCCGTGTGTACGTATGTTGGACATAGGAACTGAAGAGTTCCTATGTCCAATGACAAAACAAGATTGTCGCGTCGTTTTTGGGTTTGTTGATTTATCTTGAGGTGCAATATACTTTTAGGTGGAGTTCAGTGTGATGATGATGTTCTAAGGTGGCCATAGGAACTCTTCAACGAAACAAGATCGAACGCGGCTGCATCGTGTTTCGGGTCGTAGGTATAATTGAAAATATATGAAGCGTAAAAACCCACAAATTACAAAATAATGTATTTTTGTGATTAAAAAAATATATATATTTTAAAAGCTTGTAATCAAAAATATATTTTTTAAATATAAACTTATTAAATTTTTTGTGGGATAGAATTTATTTTTATCACGAGCGTGGAGTCGTGGGTGATAACTAGTATAGATATAAAAAGAAATTGTGTTTTGTTAATAGTGCAGAATACTAAAATAGTACAGAATATTTAATGAAGAGTATAAAAAAAATAGGTTTGTACATGTAGAAATTCCTAAAAGTGTTTGGCGTATACACCTACTATTTCTAAATTGTATCCGATTATTTTAACGTGGCAGTTAAAGCATTAATAACCACTTATAAGAGTTCATGTTTATGTAAGAAACTCGTTTAAAGAAAGAATTGCCTCTGAACCAACGTTTTATGATTCGCAAATGTTTTAATTAAAAGAAAATAGACCTTAGGGAAAATATATTAAGATACTTTAGAAGCTAAATTACAGTATAAAATGAAATTGAATAGGAATAAGTAGGTAGGTAAAGAAAATATTGACAATATCATATTATGTTTTCTTTAACCATTATATGCATTAGTTAAATCAAATAGTAAGCATGAAAAGCTAGATACTTTAAGAGAGGTAGGGAACTTTCATATTTTATCGTTTGGTTAGTGGTCAACCTTGTGACTGAGTTATTTAGATCGTTCATTATAAGGACTCTGTCGTGGTCTAACTACTGTAACAATGGAACCTACTATTTGATTTCTATTCCATTCGATTTGACTACTGTTTATACCACTTATCTAGTCTTTAAATAAAGTTTCGAAGACTTTATTAAACGGCTTCCTATCCCAGGAATATCCCATCAAAAAACCCTGGTGTTACAAATCACCTTAGGATACGGTAATTACCATCAAGCGGATCGGACCTTATGCTTCTTTGCCACATCAATACCTAGTACAAATGAAGACTGTTTTGAGATATTCTTTTACTAATTGAAAGCTGACAATATTCTTAAGTAACAGGTGAGACGCTCATAGCTACCAAGGGCGCGGTAACCCTATAGATGGGTGACCGAATAGTGCTATTTCATCTGAGCGGCTCCGTGCTTCGAAGGGCACGTTAAAAGTCAGTCCCGACTGTTATCGGTCGTTAGATCACGACAGAGGCCTTCATATGGGCGATCTAAATAACTCTGTCACCAGGTTGGTCACTAACCACACGATAAGAAGAAAAAGTAACAGGTTATTATTTTTATCAACATCTACCCAAATGATTCATCACCATCAGCTTCAAGCGCTCATTTAGGAATGCGTTTTGAAACAAACGTTTTCTATCCCAGGGATACTTACGAAAAAAAAAGAATCGGCAACAAGCAAGTGATACCTCTGGTATTGCAACCGTCCAAATGCTACGGTAACTGCTTAACATCAGGCGGGCCGTTTGTTTGCTACCTAAGTAGCTACCTACTTATAAAAAATATGTTATTTTTATCAACATCTAACAAAAATAATTATATTGAAAAAAATAACGTCCTTATATTTTTATTACCTTTTTTATTTTATTATAGGGAGGACAAAATGTATTATTTATAAAACAATAAATCTTTATAAAGTGCTTGTTACCGCAAATAAAGTAACTTGTTAAAGCTAATTGTGCCCAACTTTATATTGAAGCCAATTTATGGGAACCCGAGTCGGTTGGTATTAGGATTGTTTTATATTACTTGGGTGGCAAACAAGCATACGGCCTGCCTGATGTTTAGCAGTTACCGTAGCCTTGCAACGCCAGAAGTATCACTTGCGTGTTTTTACACCAGGGCTTTAAGTTTGGTGTATCCATGGGATAGGAATATGTTTCTTTCAAAACGCATCCTTAAATGAGCACTGAAGACCTGTACTACACACAGGAACACTACTACACCACTGTGTGTAGTTAATTGGCTGTGGTGTTCTGAAAGTCCTTCCCCAGTTGTATAAAAAAAAACATTTATATTTATTGATTCATGAACATTTTTTACATTGTGTTTGAACATTTTAGAGCTAGATATTTTTGGATCATACGTATTTTTTACGACGCGTAAGGTTCTTAGTTTTGTTAGTAAGTGTTATATGGATAATTGTCTGTTTCGCAACGTAGTGGGGTACTGGAGCAATCTTCTCTCTATAACTAAATAATTCAGCGTTCAGTGCAGTTACGCTTGTAAAACTTGTTGGCGAAGCGTTTTCACTGTAATTGACAGCAAGTGCTGACATGAACTGCTTACTCCCACTAACAATTTTGGAACTGACTGTAGTTTCTTAGATGGTTTGTATAAAATTATTACTTCAATTATTAAATGAACTTATTTACCTAATTGAACATTATATGAGAGAGATACACTATTTAAGCGAGCAATTCCGATTTGGGGTAGGATCTACCTTAGAGTAAACCATACCAAAATAAAGCAGATGCGCATGATATCAATTTTTTGCTTGCTATTCTTTAAGAGAGGTAGGACACCATACAAGCGATAAAGCCCGACTGAGGAAAGCCTACCTACACATGCAAAACGCAAGTTATACCTCTCATATTGCAAGCGTCCATAGGCTACATTAACTGCTTAACATTAGGCGGGCCGTATGCTTGTTTGCCACCAAAGTAGTATAAAAAAAAACTATTAATCTAAAATTTTGTAGAAGCACTTTACAGAAAGACCTAGAATAAACATAGAAAGGAATATAATAAGAATAAAAAGTTCCAGCGCAAAGTACAAAGCGGTATATCCAAATTTCCATCCGCAGTGTCTTGTTTTCCTCATTTCCTACACCGACGAGAGGAAATAAAATCGCCAT
Source organism: Trisateles emortualis (assembly GCA_947095525.1). NCBI lineage: Eukaryota > Metazoa > Arthropoda > Insecta > Lepidoptera > Erebidae > Trisateles > Trisateles emortualis. The sequence goes on along the minus strand of OX352736.1, from coordinate 5,071,827 downwards.
CAAGCCGCTGCTGGTAATTTAAAAATAATGCAGCAAAAATACGTTGGAATGTGAATTTGGAGGCAAATTGCGGTGCTCCTAGATCAGGCGCCGGATGGCATTGCTATGAAGCTATGAACTTCGAACGATGTTATGACGATGCCTCTAATAGTAGATTATCTTGAGCAGATGTTCTCAAATGATGCATTATGTTTATAGTTTGAAGTACAAAGGGTCTACTGATGCTATAGTGTTATTAAATTTATTAGGTATCTATGAAAGTATAAATCAAAATAATGGCCTGCTAATTAATCGAATCGATTTCAGTCACAGTAGCTAATCTCGATGGTAAAAAGAGACCCGCATGCAGAAGCGAAACAAACACCGGTTTCTATATTACAAACAAAAATATGTAAAATAAAATAAAAATGAAAGTAGCAAAACAGAACAATCTCTTCTTTATTCATTCGAGTTAATACTACTCACAATAATACTAGTATAATGTCCTCCTAACCGAATTTCGGTCACGGCGGCTAATCTCAACGGAGACTTGCCATCTGCGCGGGAGATTCAATAGTGCACAAGTGTGTGCGCAAACAGAAGTGCACTCTTTATTCCCTCACTATCATAGTCCGGTGGGACGGCAAATCCGACACGACCGGAGAGAGATGAAGCGTAGGACCAACGGGTTTACGTGCTTACCGGGGCACGGGGGTGTAAGGACCGCCAATTTCCAAACTCCGGGCATCTATTGTGAATTTCTTAACAAAAAAACCTCAAACCCCAAACATAGGACCTCGAGATCAGCAGTCTAACACAACGACCACTGAGCCACGGAGGCAGTCATAACGTACGAGTATAAGAACTTGTATAAAATATATGACGATAGAATCATTTAAAACAAATACAGGTATATATAGTAGCTATATATTGTAACTTTGATCTCAAATATCATAAAATAGTGTTATCTTACAACGGTCTACAATATAATTCTTCAGGAACGTCGCGTCGTGGACATCGTGTAATACGCTCACAAATCATTGGATGGGACATGGCAATGTTGCGACAGTTTGTTACATAACTTGCCATTTATTTGAACTAGCGTATCGAACAAACGCCAGAAATAGCAAAGGGATACATTGTAAGCAATGATTTCAAAGCTTATTTTCCTTAACATTGTATGGTTGAATAAGTTTCTTATAGAACTTTTTTTTATTTATCTTCTTTTTAAATAAAAACTTTTTTGAACGTTGTTAATGTTTTAAAATAAAATATTCAAAGTAATACATATTATATAGGCTCAAAAAAAACCTCGATACAATCAAACAAACAATTGTTATAATACATAACAATTCGACACCGCGCAGCGTATTGTGGGTTGAAAAACAAAATTGTGTGATCTACAAATTTTTATGATTGTATCGAGGTTTTTTTTTTGATGAAATGTATTTATTACCTAATATGTAACTCATATTGTCCATAAAATTAAATTTTGTAAAACTATCTCATATACTAGTATTATTTTAAAGTGCAAATTTCCATTTCAAAATAAAAATAACATATCTAAATAACAAGAAAATACCCTAACAGCCTTACAAATAAAAATCTGTTATATCACATTTATCTCATTCTTATACGAGGTATAGTTATACGAGTCATAAATTAAGAACAAGTCAAAAATATTTTTTAACAAATAAAGCAGGTATTACTTTCGTATAACTATTTATCCGTTATGTCAAATTGCACGATTTGGCAACAGCACCACCAAAGAGAAACTTCATAAAAAAACATATTTTGTCTATGACAACTGAATCTATTTGTCAACAAAACTTTTTTCGACAGTTTTTAATTTTTAAATCTCATTGAAATTTTTCATAACATGAAGATTTTCGTTTATAGTATGTGGCATGTAAATGTCATCGATTTTTTAAAAATCGATGACATTTACTTTAATATAGACTGCTGAGTCAAACCGTGAATGTCCACAGCATCTTCTTGCACTTGAAAGGAACAAGGAACGAGTAGGTAGTTAAATTTGTGAAACTGATAGAACAGATTTAGTTACATGTGTGAATATCCAAATGTTTTTACCTGACGGGGACGTAACCCCATATCTCAAAGCAATCATCAATTGTAGAATAGAAGATAATCCTGGTGGATTACCTTCTATTTTCCATATTGAGATATCTACCAAATAATTTATCCAAAAACATCACACCACTTTTAGAAAACCGATATTTTATTTGACTTATCTTGCAGCCTGTATTAAAACAATGACGTTATTTACTTGTTCTTCTTCTTCTATTGCTTTTAAATCCATTTCTTGAAATATAAAACACGTAAATAAGCCTGAAACGTGGTATTTTTATGATTATACTAGGTTTATACTAGGGTACGGGCGCGTATAACTTCGACATAACGATTGTATGGACAGAAGTGTCAACGCTATACTTGGTATAAGCTATACTTTGTTTATTTGTAGACATTTTGCTTATTCTCGAGTATAACTGTTATACCACGTTTATTTGTAAGGCTGTAAGAAAGCAAAGTTACATACCCCAGATAGCCAACTTATTAGAGTACCATGTAAAGTAATTTCAACACAGTCTAATAGAGTGACTAATATGTCTAAAACAAATTTTAGGTTACAATTTGAAGATTTAATATCTCCATTTTGGTCTCGTATTTCTAAATTATAAAACTCAAACTTTCCATACTACGCTGACATAAACAAACATAAAGAAAGTCTCTTGAAGCCAGATCTACAAACGTTTATGATCTTGCCAAAGCAAATTTGGAGGGTGGATAATCAGTATTCTTCAACACAGCACAGCTAAACTAAATGAGCAATGATTTATTATATTAAAAATCCTGCGTTATCCTTTAGACGGGACGCAGCGCTGACTTTGTTGGTCATAAAGAGTTCCCGGATTTAATAAAATTTATTCAACTCTGTACCATGGGGACCGACAAATCATAATTCTACCAAAATACATACTTATTTAGTCGGGACGGGAAGTTTTAGAGCTAGTAAAGTTTATTTACGCTGGTGCTCGAGAGAATTCGCTGAATGGTCGGTCTGAAGTTAGTTCTGTACTTCTTAATCTATGTAATTTTATTGGTGATATTAATATCATATGACATTAGGCTAATTAAGTATAATCATAGTCTTTGCCTACCCTTCTGAGAAACAAGTGTGTAATGTGTATTATTATTTTTTTTTTTACCTATTAAGTTACAATCATATGACCCGACTGATAGTAAGCAGTTACTGAAACTTATGTAAGCTTGTAATATCTGGGGTATTACTTGGGTATTGTAACCAAATTGTAAATGGTATACTCTCACAATAAAAAAGAGTAACCCGAGTTTCTAGCCAATTCTTCTCAAGACCTTCCTACCTACCTAGTCAGCAAATTGGCCGTAGGGAAAAAATTTGGTGGCATTTGTTTTTATGGCGTTCATAAGTATCATGCATACAAATAAATAAATGAGTTTGACTTTGAGTTTAACTTTGTCAATCCAATTGATTGTAACACTAGGGTGTAATAATATGTTAGCCGTAGTATAAAAAAGCTTATTTTTTACCTCTGGTATTGCAAGCGCCCAAAGGCTACGGTGACTGCGTAAAATCAGGCGGGCTACATGCTAGTACCCAAGTACTATAAAAAACGCATCACTAAATAAGCTCTGGGGACCTGTCAACCCATAATGAGGTACGTAATTTGTGATTATAACAGCAAAATGGCAAGTTACGAAATTATAACAAATAAATTGGGCACCATTTTCAAATTAGAATTAAAATTAAATTGTCTTAGCATATTGTAGTAAGCTGATTAATTTTCCCAGTGAAGCTTCGAATGACGCAATTTCTTTTGGTTCTCCACCCTTTCCAGCGTCTTAAAGTCTTCAATTTGGCTCAAAATTAATTTAGCCTGTTGTAAAATAATTGCTTATTAGTGACAGTAGATATTCTGTTGACGAATTTCGGCTGTGTCTCTTTTGTTTCGCTGTCCAAAAATAGCTAAATATGATGTTGAAGCCAAACAATTGTTTTCAAAAAATACATTTTCATAAAAGAAAAATACAAAAAGTAAAATTAATGATGAAGGATAAATTTAGACTTTGGACAGCAAAACATTTTTTTTATACAACAAGGTGGTAAACAAGCATACGGCCCGCCTAATGGTAAGCAGTTACCGTAGCCCACGGACGTTTGCAACACCAGGGGTGTCACAAACGCGGTGCCAACCCTTTAAAAACCTTATAAATCCTTTCTTAGAGAACCCCATGCTATAGACTCTTGACATAGTTTCATCATCATCATCACAACCTATAAACGTCCCACTGCCCGGCACGGGTCTCCTTCATACATTTGGAGGGATATAAGCCTACTATACCACGCTGGCCAAACGGGTTGGTATAGGGTTTTGTTTCGAGTTTTCCCTCTCTTGCAGTGGTTCTTGCCTGCCTGACTTACTTCCTTAGTCGACTACTACGACACCCTTGGGATGGAACGGGGTGGTGACATTTGTATTCTTGATCCGTCACCGGCTGGCATAGTTTAAACATATTAAAACTATGCCAAGATGCGTGATTGATATTATATCATAGGTCCTGACCGAATTTTGGTTACAGTGCTGCAGCGGCTAATCTCAACGGAGACCTCTGCGCAAGAATGGGACACAGCTTAGTACGCACAAGTCTGAGTCAATTTTAATATGAAAAACTAAAATTATTTATGTTACCATAAAACGGGTACCCGTGGTTAGGAATAATGCCGAGGTGTCACGGCAGATAAAGTTTGGTACCGTAGTTATTTTTCCGAGGCGAGAATTTATTAAAACCATATAACGGTGAGGTTTCCGAAATTCTACCAATTTTTTATAACAATGATTCTATTCAAATATCAGCATATTTTTTTCGGTTTTGATAAGCAAACTATGGCTGATTTTTTTATCTATCTTTTTGCTAGACTGGCATGCGTCAACCAAAAAGATAGCCCACAGGGTTCGACTGAATTCAATACTTTCAAATTCGTGCTTGCTGTTTTCGTCAGAAATAAATTCATTTTGCAGAGACTACAAAATTGAATTTATGTGTTATAATAAAAATTGTGTTTATGTTTGTTTGTTAGGGGTGTTGTCAAACTAATAGTTACATGCTATTTGTTTGCAATTTTCTATTGTTCTTGGTACTATTTCAATCAGTCAAAAATAGGACATTTTATTCAAAGACAATGTCCGCACTAAAAATAAAGCTCTATGTCGAGCAAGATTTGATGATAGGCAAATACAGCTTTACAAGTTAAAACGTCGTTATTTTTGACCAATCAGTGTTCACAACAATACTACCTATTTTATACCTACTACTTAAGTAGCAAACAGGCAAATGAGTCGTTTGATGGTAAGCGTAGGTATCGTACCTACACTTGCAATTATTTGGCACCAGAGGTATTTGTTGCGCGTCACCGACTCAAAATTTTTACCAACGGAATTTTTCGAAAATTCGGAACTCATTGCTCGTAGGTTGTCTCAATTAAAATGATGACTAAACCCTGGTGGTTTTGTTGTGAAGTATTTTCGGAAAACAAAAGCGTTTCGTTAAAAATGCATCCCTAAATGAGCGCTGGAAATCTGAACATTTGAACCTGAACAATTATAATAACAAATCACCTTGACAGAAAACTCGTGGCCGCAAAGAGTCCTTGATTTCAGTAGTAAAGCCTACAATTAACCTCAAGCGAACGCTTATAATGAATGATTTCATAAATCACCCAAATTGCCCTTTATTACGCATCTTACATCACTTTAATTGAGACAACCGACGCAGCGAGAGCTGAATTTTCGGCAATTTCCTTCGGCCGTGTGAGCATTTCATTTGAAGCTACCTATTTAATTACTAGCGGTAATTGTTGTTAATTACTTCGGTGTTTTGACCTTCTGATTTCTTATAAAGGTTTATAATTTGATACAAAGAGTGGCCCGAGTTTGTTGCCAGTTCTTCTCACAACCTTGCCTACCTTACCCTTGTCAGAGAACTAGCCATAAGTAAATTGGCTGACAGCTTTCTAGACTTTTTATTTTTTAGGATAACTTCTGCGCTAGAAAGTAATTCACGTGTCGCAGGGGACTTTAGAAACATTATAATTCAAGAATAAAAATACATCCAGTTTAATTAATGGATCACACAACACTGGGCGCGGTGTTGGTGAAGAGGTGACCACCTTCACACTCCAGTCCAAACAATGTTACATTCATAACTTATTTATACCCGGTAGTAGTTCTAACTAAAAGCTACCTATAATATTTTTGATTCATTAGGCTGTTTAAGCAGTTTTTTTATAGAATGTTAATGTAGTAGCTTCGCTTATCTTTAGTACAATAGTGTGAGTATTAAATATTATTAAAATAGGACCGGCAAGTTCAATATTGATAGCAATGTTGGTTCTACTAACAACAGAAATCCGTTCGTCTGTCAATTACTTCTAATTATATAGGAAGAAATTCTAAAGACATGATTCACCAACCTGCATTAGGCCAGCGTATGTAGATTAAGACCTGAGCTCTCTCTCTCTCTCTATTGATAGAGGAGAGAAGACACAGCAGTGGGACATGTATGGGTTGCTATTATTATTATATTATACTGAAAGCACTGACGCAAACAAACCTTCATACAAACATATTCGATAATAAACTGGTAAAATAGATATAGTTTTGTCTGGCCATACAAGATTGAATTTTATGTTCTTTATATACATAGTATGGTAATGTGGTAGATTCGCTTTACTTTAGTACAATAGTATAAGTATAATGTAGGTAAATGTCTAGGGAATATAGCTGAACCATCCTGTTTGATTGCATTCATTGAGCCATTGGCGTCGTTTATTGGTAATGTCGTTAATGTCCGTCATATTACTGAATCGAAAATCTAAATGCTCCGTTGTATTATGTCATCGGCAATTCAAACGCTATGGATACGGAGAACCACGTAGGTACTATGCGTTCAATGGGAACAAGTGAACGCATACCGTATTAGTTGATACTGTTTCACTGGTAAATTTGTAGACTGGTGCATAAGCACCGTTTTATAGCCTCCCAAACCATTGACTAGTCTTTGTATATCTACCATTCTGTGACTCATAGACATAAGCTCTATCTCTCTCTTTCGTCATTTATGTCCACTGTTAGACATGGTCTCTAATTTTATTTTTTTTAGGACTGGAAATGCTTTACGCCTGCGACGATGTGCCGGCGCTGCACCAACCAGACGAGAGCGTATTCTGCGCCAATGCCCGCAATCTCCATGTCGTTGATCCACCTTATTAGATGTCTACGCACACTGCATCTATAACTTCATGGTTGCCACACCATAATTTATTTTAGTAGTTTTAGTAGCAATATATTAATGTATTATGTTACTAAAATTCAACTAGTTTGACTTGTTATAATGGTCAAAATTGCCATTGAGTCAGCTATAGAAATGGTTTTAACATCTAATATAGCCCATTAACTCCTTGATAATGGGTCGCAGGTGGCACAACCTCAGAAGCTACGGAATCTACGCCGGGCATGTTAATATGTTTTTAATTGCTTTTCTATTCGGGAACTAAAGCAGTTTGCAAATGTGCGATTGTTGTAAATCACAGCCCTAAGCTGATTAGGGCAGTTACTGTCAGAGGGTATAGATTTTATCGAAGCGAATATAACCTACGTGGAATAATAATTGTATTCATGAGATAATTGTTACTACAATAACCTCATTCATTGTAACTTAGGCTATAGGTAGACAACAATGCGTATTGTTAGTAAATTAAAATAAAGAATGTTCTAAGTATCTGTTGCAGAATAATCAGTTCGAACGGATTTTTGAGAAATCCTAAGAAAATTGCAAAAAACCGCATAATTGGAAACTAACAAAGAATTTCGCTATCATCAGAGGTATTTTCAGAATCTCTAATTTAAAAAAAATATTATTCTTATTATTGACAACATTAATTGGTTAAGCTATTGAACTGACATTGGATATAAATTTTGCCACAAAATTAAATTCTAACGATGTCATAATAAAAAAGTACCCGACTCCCCCAACAATCTTTTCGCTAATTTGTTAAGTCACAAGCAATTCAAAAGTTATAACTGATACATTTTTCCTGTTCGCTATTGTAAACAAAAGAAAACAGGTCGGTGTTCCATTTTCCTTTTTTGTTTAGTTCTATAATTAAACGTTTTTCCAATTTTCTAATTCAATTCCCATTTCAGTTTAGGCTCGTTCAAGCGGTACAAAGCTACGTTAGTCTCGACGAGTTGCGACCGCTCTCACCACGACAGGACTCCGCACTCCGAACTTCCATTCCCTTCTCGTTCCTCGTGCGTAACTCGTGAAAGAACTTAATTTGTGTGAAACATACATTTTAATAGAACCATGACACAACTTTACAATTAAATGTTTCGCGTTTTAAATTTAGGTGAACCGTTTTCAGCGGCGGTTTAAATTTATTTCATTTTAACAAAATCTTTTTTACATCATAAGAAAAGATTAAAATGGTGGGCAAATCTTGACGTCTAAGAACTTTAGTAGTAGATATTGGCAATATCCTTACTTATATTATAAATGTGAAAGTTTGTGAGAATGGATGGATGGATTTATTGATAGATTGATGGATGGATGGATGGATGTTTGTTACTCTTTCACGTAAAAACTACTGAACGGATCTGGATGAAATTTGGCACAGAGATAGATTATGGTCTAGAATAACTCATAGGCTACTTTTTGCAGCGATAACCGACATCTACGCGGGCTGAAGCCGCGGGCAACGGCTAGTGCAATATATTTTTTGCATAATTGAGAAATGAGACGTTTGTATAAACACAGAGAAAAAATAAGCCGTTTTTTTTTGTATAGAATACCGTCAAAAAGGGGTATATTACTGTTTTTTATATTGTTCTGTCATTGATAATATCTAAGAAATGCAGTATATTGTAATATGATACAAAATTTCTCGAGAATAAACCCCACTCCACTTACCAAATCTCATTTAGTAAGCTCTAGACGTAAGAACGTAAGGTTTTAGTAAAATTCAGTGTCAGCGCTACATCCGAGAACGAGTCGAGTCTCTCACCGACATATTAGCGGCAATAATTTAAGGATAATGTTCGTGTAATTTCGCCCGGGCAACCCAAGAAATCTATTGCCTTTAATAAACGTGAACGAACTCTATGGAAACAATTATTTAACGAAATTACTGTTTTACATGATACCCTTAATTAAATTACAAACACAGTACTTTGTACGAAGATTTAATTTGACAACATAATTAATAATTATGTTTTAATTATGTCGGATTTGTTGAAATACGATTATAGTAGTCGTATCTCTTGTAACAACTTGTATTAAATGTTTGGTATAAAGTTAATTATATTATAAAACAGTTTACTAATGAAAATATGGAAGTTAAAATTCTAAAATGAACTAGATATTACTCGGATGTAGTAACATTAAATTGTTAAAACTTTCGTATTATTAACTATGCACTAGCGAACAAAGCAATTGCATTAAAACTAAAACCGTAAAACTAAAATTGGTTGAGTAAAAACAACACAACATATTTTATCAATTTCTAGATACTACATAGTAATTATTTATTCAGGTTCGAGAGAATTTAAGTTAATCCCGTCTCGTATCCCGTCACATTAAATAAACAATTTTTAGTAAATATATTTTGGGGGCTATGCGTTTAATACAACAAAATATAATTGACGAAATACGGTCTCACCAGAACAATCAAAATTATGAAGTGTGTATTGTTGTGTTGTGTTGAAAAAAACCGTTAATGCATTAAACTAAAAATATTCGTGTCAGGCAAAAAGAACTAAAAGAAATTATAGAAGTAATTTGCGTTTAATGAATTTTACCTTTACACCGGCGACATTACCTACCTTGCACCCGTGCAAAGCTGGGGCCGGGACGCTAGGATAATGTATTATCATAAAAAATAAAAATACTCTAAAAATCAAGTTACAAAACGCGTTACTTTGTCCTATAACCTTAAAAATATTAGGAATTCATTAAAGTTGAATGGTTCGAGAGAATTTAAGTAAATCCCGTCTCGTGTCCCTGGAATTGTCGAGTGAGATACGATGCGCGTTCAAATAGTACGGGGGGCCCACGTTAATACGTGCGTTAATTGGGGCCCCTCGACCCGCCATCCTCGCTTCGGATTCGTAAGGGTTCGTCTCTCGTTAATAAGAATCTGACACTAACAATTTATTAGAATTGATTAAATTTTGCTACTTCTGCGCTATTTGCTCTTGCTGTGTTTGTTTAATTTAAGCTTTGTTTTTTTTTTTTCATAGGTTTACTAATTCAATATAATTAATCTTTATAAATAGTATAAATCAAAGTCACGCCCGCTGTCTGTACGCTTAGATTTTTTTAAACTACGCAATGAATCTGAATATATTTTTCAGCAATAGATAGGATAGAGTGATTTAAGAAAAAGGCTTACTTACATGAATAATGCATGCATTAATATGTATAAACCGTAGCGAAGCAAGAGCCGGTTGCTAGATTCTATATAAATCAAAATCATATTCTAGTGATTAGGGTAAGTACAGTATAAGGAAGATTACTCTTCTCTATACTATGATTAGGGACCCTTATTCAACTCAAACTCAATCAAAATGAATATATGTACATACTAGATACGCAGTCCAGCATCAAAAAAATTCACCGTTTTAAAGTGGTAAGAATTGACCGGTGCGCGAATGACCGCGCACGTCTACAGCACACAGTAATTTATCAAGGCCAAGCTTCACGCACACAGCGAAATCGCGGCGGGGCCGCGTAAACGATGCTTGTCAGTACTCACTCTAGTACACTCACTCTAGTATGTAATAATAATCTTAGATTAAATGGCCGTTATTTTAAGTTTTATATCTACTTATTTTTCCCCTGGTTTTAACTGTCTCGGCTCAGTGGTCGATGTGTGTGACTGCTAATCACGAAGAACCGGGCACGATTCAGGTCAGGCCAAAATTTTAAATTTTGTTTTTCTGTCAAGAAATTCACAATATATGATCGGCGTTTGGAAACTGGCGGTGTTTACATCCTCGTGCCTCGGAAAGCACGTAAAAACGTTGGTCCAACGTTTAATCTCTCACCGGACGTATCGGATTACCGTCCCTTCGACTATGAGAGTGATAGAATAACGAGTGAACTTGTGTTTGCGCACACACTTGTGCACTATAATATCTCCCGCGCAGATGGCTAGTCTCCGTTGAGATTAGCCGCTGTGACCGAAATTTGGTTAGGAGAACATAATTTTTCCCTCGAAGGTTCAAGTAGCAGTGTATCAGACGCACCTTTAACCTGCGTTTTAAATAAGTAAATTTTTTTTGTTAACGGGTTACATTTTAAACTACATTCTTTAGTTTTATTCTCAATGGAGTTACCATATATAAAAAATAAATTTAATTAATGGTTAGACTTACCTAGTGGGAATAATCCGCTCAAAAGATTCACCGCCCCAAAAAACGAATCACTTGATGTTCCAAAAAATAAAACGCTCAGCATTTTGTTCAAGTTATTATTAGATTAATCTTATTTAATATACGTAAATAGCACGACTGTTGAGTACCTACACACTCATATGTATATTTTGCTCCAACACAAGTGTTATAACAACGGGTGCTAATTATGAAAAGCTATGGGTTCGCGTGCAGTACAGTCCCCGAGCGCAATTATGCTAATCTCATTAGTCAATCCACTTCACCTTGCAGTTTTATGTTTCTCCACAAGCTCCACTTTTCTTTACTTCAATAGCGTGTAGCTTGAACCATAATTAGCTGTACTATTATCGTGTGCATTAAACTATTCCAATTTATTACCTTAAACTTGCGTTTGAAAACTAAAGTCACGTTTAAAACTTTGTTACAAAAGCATGTATTATAACGATACTAATAATAGTGTCCTCCATACCAAACTCGGTTAGCTGAGTGGGAGATATTCAAGTGAACAATTAATGTGTTTGTAAATTCAGATGCACTTTCTTTTCTTTTAGTTTCTGCCTCGGTGGCTTAGTGGTTGATGTATGTGGATCACGAGGTCACGGGTTCAATTCGGGACAAAAATTTATATAAGGTTTTTCTGGAGCCTGGAGTTTGGAAATTGACGGTGTTTACACCCCCGTGCCTCGGAAAGCATAAAAAACCTATGTGCCTACGCCTGATCTCTGGTCGTGTCGAATTGCCGTCTCATCGGACTATGAGAGTGAAGAAATTGTGCACTTATGAAGGAATAAAATCTCCCGCGCGATGCTTAGTCTCCGTTGCGACCGAAATTCTGTACATTCTAACATTATTATTATTCTATTACTTTCATAGGTGTTCACAATCACAAAACTAATTATAATAATAAGTCTTTCAGATTGACCTCAGTTAGACAACTGCATAGGACACGTAAAGCGAACTACATAGACATAACTTTAAAATATGTCATTCATTGTACTACTTAAACACTTCAAAGTACGGAGATGTCTCGTTGTATTGAGAAACCTGTAACCTAGCTACGTCCTATCTTTAAAAATATAACGCATACGTTACTAAATAGCGAGATAGCTTTTTCAAAGAAAAGAAAAAACATCAATAAAAAATCAAAGGAAAATCAACGTTACTAAACAGCGATCTGCCGAACAAAAGAAACAATTTTTTTTCAATCGCCCAACTTTTACGACACAAAGAGTAAGTACGGATTTACAGTGAAAGCTCCGCCTTTCTAACTTAGAAAATTTCACTTAAGAAACAAAAGTACTCTAATAAAAGAAGAACAATAATAAAGGAAAGGAGAGATGTAAAATTGAGCTTTTTAAAAAAATATCGGCGACGCGACGGAGCGTTGCAGTCATGTGAACATATCACTTATATGTAGTATACTACCTATGTATATATAGCCTTATAGTCAAAGAAATAGATAGAAGTAAATAAAAGCAACCCATATATGTCCCACTGCTAGGCACGGGTCTCCTCTCCCCTATCAAGAGAGAAAAAGAGGGCTCAGGCCTTAATCCACACAAGCTGGCCTAATACGGGTTGGTGAATCAGACATGTCTTTTGTTGGTTTAGCAGATGGTGAATCATTTGATTAGTACATAAAACTCCACAAAATGTAATTCACATTGGTACAGCCACCTGGTATTGAACACGCACCTATTGCGTGCGAAGAAGTATCAATTTATTAAAAAAAACGAATGTAGTGAAAGCTTTGAAGTAGAAACTGGCTCACTGTTGTCGCAGTTACTCCGTGGAAGATTGACCATTTTAAACCGACCTGTACCTGATCTCTCTTTTTATACAATTTTGGTGGCCAAAAAGCACACGGCCGGCCCCCTAATGTTAAGCAGTTACCGTAGCCTTGCAATATTAGAGGTATCACCTGCGTGTTGCTGACCCATATTTTTACACCAGGACTTCAAGTTGAGTATCCCAGGGATAGTAAAACGTTTCTTTCAGAACGCATCTCTAAATGAGCGCTAGAGACCTGTACTCACACACAGAAACATAACTGAACCGTTTTATTTAGTTATTTGGCTGTGGCCTTCTTTAAGGTGGAGTTCCTTGTTTGTCAGTTTGCTGTGCGGACTATAAGATTTTATGCATATTTACATTTGTGCACTAAAAATAATCTTCTTTATATATGTATATATCAAAATGAATCCCTATTTTCTTTGGTCACGGCATCACGCGTGAACGGCTGGACCGATTTTGGTAATTCTTTTTTTGTTGTGTTTGTTATTGTCAGGAGAAGGTTCTAATGTAAAAAAAAATGCGCAGAAAATAGTTTAATAATAATAATAATAATAATAATTTATTTCAGAAATACATAGATTACATAGTACAAAACAATACACGTAGCCTACATATTTCCATAGATAAATACCTTACGAACTAACATATATATATATATAAAACTTATAACTAAACACATTTAATCGGTGTCGTGTTACACCTCGCTGTGTTGTGTAACCGACCGCGAAAACGTCGGTACACGACACCTTTCGGCCAAAACTCTTCCTCGAGGAATCTGTCGATACCATGCGTTGGCACCCGCACCACAAACGAATTGAAATTGGTGCTAGAACGCGGTACCAACTTTTCGACCCTCAAGGTCCAGTTGACTTTCTTCAGGATATACTCCACAATATCCTCGGTCTTCGTAGTGTGATGGAGACGGGACACATATAGCTGCGTCGTAGGTATTGCGGGACGCAGCAGCATATTGGGCCCCGTCAGCGCAGTACCACACTGGTTCCGACAAGGAGGCTTCCTTTTCTTCTTCTCGACCTTGATGAAGCCATCCTTGTCCGTGTCGTTTTTGGAAACCCGCTGTTTCCGCGCCTGTTCTTCCTGTCGCGTCACCACTGAGGTCTTCTTGGTGGCGGCAATGGCAGCGTAGGCACGTTTAGGGGTCAACGTGCCCACACGATTCGACGCCTCAACACAGGTCGAGACAGGGACGGCGGTGTCACATTTTGCACCGCATGCAATATTGGCGGCCGGTGACGCAACTGCACTCACCGACTTCAAACTGCTGATGGAAGCGTTTTCGGCGTCGCAACGACTGTTGACGTTAGAGGTGTCGGGTGTCTTACCGCTTGAATTAGCGTTGCGCAACAACACTACTTCGGCACGTAATCCACATATGGTGTTATCAGACACCTCTAATTTGGCTTTCACCTCTGCCAAGCCTGCTTTAAGGACTGTTATATCCTTAAGCAGCCTGGTGACGTCGACGTGGTCGAACGTGACGGGGGGCAGCTTATGCAGATCCTTCGCCACGAACGCAGGCACATCGTCGGGGTCGGTCACCTTTAGCAAGGTGATTATGTCTTGCACGCTCTTCTCAGTACCATCTCTTCGGCGTGATGGCATCTGGTCCAGTTTATTCAGTGACTGGTACAACAGCCTCTTGCCATTGCTTATTTCTTCCTCCTTAAAATTGGACCTACAGATCTGCAGAATGCTGACCTCGTCCATTGTGTCGATGGCATGTTGAATAAATGCCAACAGCTCGTTGGCTATGAGTTGCTGTGAACTCATAGCGACAGTATCGGGCAGCGGCTAGAGCCGCGCAACGCGTGAATTTACAAAATTTGTACGGTGTAGAGGAAGCGCGTCCGTACTGTAGCGCGCATCAACGACGACTGACAACGTTTAACCTGAACGAAGTCAGGGCGGGCCACTAGTATCTAATAAATATCATGACCCCACGCAATTAGGATTGTAACTTTAATCGATCTAGAGGACATCATATTTTTTATCAATTTTAAAATATTTTCGTAATCTAAATTTAAGCATGAGTCTCGATTTAATCATAATTGAAAAGTCGTTAGAGCGAGATACATAAATAACATTTTATTCATAAATGCTGGAGTGCGTACTTTACAATGTAATTACGGATCCGTAGATTTAGCATGAGAGCGTTTGAAGATGATAGACGATACTTAAAAGATTGTAATAAGTTTCATTCATTATTATTAAAATTTAAAGCAAAAAAAAATATTTGAAGCATTTTTTTAAATTTTTTAGGACACTTACCTGACCTGAGGTTATCGCGTGTATCCAGCTCAAAAATAAACCAAAAAACTTGTATTTATAGGTTATCTTAGGATAAAAAAACTCATAAATAAAGGTTTTTTCATAAAAGTTCAGTAAACTTTTATGAAAAAACGTTTTGTTATACAGCAATTTAAATATATTGTATTTATAGGTAACGTGGTGTTGGAGGAGGCTACTAAGAATTCCATGGACTGTCATGAGAACGAATTAATCGATACTGCAAGAACTCAACATCCAAAAGAGATTATCTATGATTTGCAAAGAGCGTGCATTTAGCTTTTTCGGACATATTATTATTATGCATTCACCTAAGCATCGTCTGGAAAAGCTTTTGATTCTGGGCCGAGCAGAAGGTAAACGCGCTCAAGGCAGAGCGCCGGCAAGATGGCCAGACGTCATTATGAAGTCGTTCGGAGGTAGCATGTACCGTGCGGTCCACACTTTAGAAGACCGCATAGCTTGGAGACGCGTCGCATGTGATCGTGATCCTTAGCAGTGAGGCAACCTTTAAGTGAATTTTATTTTAATAACTATTCATGTCAATCCCTATATATAAAAATCAATGCCACTTTTCGTCGTAATTGGACTCCTTCTAAACGGCTCGGCTGATTTTAATGAAATTTTGTGTGTGTGTTCGGATAGGGCCCGGGATGGTTTAGATTACCCATTGGACCCGATAGGTGGCGCTGCTGTCGGTATATCAGCTTTTTCGGGTAGGACGACGTCTGCCCGGTCCGCCAGTATCTTATGAAACTATGGTAACAGTTGAAAATCAATATAGCACCACTTTCTAAGCAAAAAATGTACCTACGTACAAATTACTAAAACAACAAATAAAAATTACTGAAATGTTCGTTGTAAAATTCAAAACTGTAAAAATAATATCGCTGTTTTCCAACTTTCTGTTGCGGTAGATAATTGTGTCGTGTAATCCCACTATCTGTACTTACCTTGCACTGATTACAAAGTAAAATAAGCAACATTCTTTTGTATTAACGCTGGAAATTGTTTCCTAGTTGAGTTTAAGTTTTGTTGCTTTAATTTTCTTTAACAAAGTCTTAGAACTAAATGAAGTAAAGGAAATGCTTGTATTCGATACTTGGTATGACTTTTTTTGTGCTGTGTTAAGCAAAGATTTCCTTTTTACTTATAAATTGAGGGATGCGTTTTGAAATAAACGTATTCCTATCCCAGGGATACAGCCATTGTGTAAAAAATTGGTTGGTAACACACAAGTGATACCTCTGGTATTGCAAGCGTCCATAGGCTACGGTAACTGCTTAACATCAGGCGAGCCGAATGCTCGTTATTGCCACTCAAGTAGAATAAAACAAAAAAACTTATAATATAGAATTTAGAAGAGGTAGGATACTATACTAGCGAACAAACTTGACTGGGGAAGGACCTCTACCTTACAGAAGACCACAGCCTGAGTTCATATGAGTACAGGTCTCCAGAGCTCATTGCAGGCCCAACCCTAGTCTGCGAATTGGCCGTAGGAAAAAAAGTATGCTGACATTTGTTTTTATGACGTTCATAAGTATCATGTATTTGATCTAAATAAATAAATGAGTTTGACTTTGACTTTGCCATTTAGAGATGCGTTTTGAAAGAAACGTTTTCCTATCCCATTTCGTTTCTCCGCCCCGGCTAAGATAGTTAATCAAAATAAAAAGTACAAAACAAAAGTTACAAAACGCGTCACTTTGCCCTATAACCTTTAAAAATATTGTGAAAACATTATTATTTATCAAAATCTAAGGAAAACATAAAATCACATATTCGTCTCACGGAGGCATATGATTTCTCGAGCACTCAGGGGCCTGGGTGTCACACCAATCCTCTTATTTCATTTGTCAGGGTGACGCGAGAAATGTCGGTGGCTACGCTGACAATACGCGATCTGTCAGCCCCCGGCAACATAGCTAGAATGGATCAAGACTGATGGCTTTATCACCACTCTGTCGTTTTTGTCAGCTTGGTCAGCGATATGTTTAGATTTTGTTTAGTTCATCAAATATTATTAATGGTAATGTTTTGGGTGATTAATATTGTGGGCAAAAGAAGGAGCGTGACGTTTCGATTTAAAAATATATTATATATTATGACAACTCAATGCGTCTATATGATCTCAAATTAGTTATTATAATAATATCCCATCATAAAGCCCTGTTGTAAAAAAATGGGTTTGGGAACACGTAAGTGATTCTTCTGGTATTGCAAGCGTCCATAGGCTACGGTAACTGCTTAACATCAGGCGGGCGGTATGCTTGTTTGCCATCTAAGTAAAATACAAAAATATCAAAATACATAAATATTAGATATAAATAGATAACACTCAGACATATAGCAAAGACAGCACGGTAATGGTTCGTGGTTACCTCGCCATTTACTTCTGTTCGGCGTTTTATTGTGGGTTCGATCCCTACACGAGAGAAAATTTGTGTCTCCTATAAAATATTGTCCTAAGTTTTGTGTCCGTTAATTGTATGTTTTGATGTTTTAAAGAAAAGGAATTGTGCTCATCACACAAAGATTTTTTTGGTTGAATCGAACCCGTCGACTTTCGGCTTAGACGTAAGGATCACTCACCACTACAGTGGTTATGCTCTAGCAATAGGCAAGTTACTTTAATAAGCCATTCGCTAGCTCGGCAATACACAATTCAAACCTGCAGCTTTAAACTACATCATATTACCAATTTAATACAAATAATTTGTTTATTTACACAACATTGCGTTAAATAACATAACTAATTTACCCAATATATTATTATATAAATTAAACACTTTGAATAAAGCGGTTAACATGAATAATTAAACGGACCCCTTAAATACTCATTTGGATGTACCTATATAAAATGATGACAGCGCTTACATAAGGCCTCATTTACACGTGTACAAGTACCGCTTCTGTAAAACAACAACACTGTGTGTTGTGATATTTTAAAACGATATTTAATAATATAATATTATTAACAATATTTTTCGGGACAACTCACTTGAATTCACACACTGCCATCTGATCACAAACTAGGCAGAGCATGGACTATGGCAACCAGACAACTTATAAACATACTTTTAACATATAATATATAGTTAAATACTTTATTTTAATTTCATTGTCGATAAATTCCACTAAGACAGAACAAACGATTGTGCTAATCACACAAATATTTGTCCGGGGTTGGAATCGTACCCACGACCACCGGCTTAGCAGTCATAGTCACTAACCGCTAGACCAACAGGCCAGTCAAAATGTTTTTAATAATAAAACGCATACCTAAATGAGCACTGGATATCTGTCACTTAACTACACACATACATTCTGTGCTTATGATTTTGTAATTTCTGTAAAAAGAGATTTCTCTCATTTAGGGACGCGTTTTGAAAAAAACGTTTTCCTGTACTAGGGATACTCAATCTTTAAGTATAAAAAATTGTTTGGCTACTCGGAAGTGATACCTCTAGTATTGCAAGCGTCCTTAGGCTACGGTAACCGCTTAACATCAGCCGGGCCGTATGCTTGTTCGCCACCCAAGTAGTATAAAAAAAGAAAAAAGAGATGATTCACTAGAGTCGTGAATCGTTTAAATAAAAGACCAGTTTTATATAGTTTTATGACTAGCAGTATGCATTCAACTTTAATACTTATACTATGTGTATACATATGTATATGTATATAGACGAAGCGTGGTGAACCGCTGAGTAAATATTCAATAAGAGAACTCATGTATTGTATTGCACCCACGATTCAGTTTGCTCACTCTTCAATATACCGATATTGTTTTGGTCGTATTGAAAACGGAATCAAACTGTACAAATTGCGAGGTCACATTTTCGTGTAGCTTTTATTTGAGTGAATGTTTGGTTAGACGGGTCAGGATGTTAGCTTTTGTCAGGCTTATGATGTTTTGAATTGTTTGTTCGTGACGTGATGTATTATAGCTATTTAATGATTTTAAGCTTGACTGCCTTGGTTGTACAGGGCCGCGGTATGCGCCTGCTGTGTACGAGGTTGTGGGTTGGATTCCCACATAGGACAAAACTTTGTGTAACCCACAAAGAGTTTTTTGAGTCTGGGTGAAATTTGTGTCCGTTAATAGTATGTAAAGTCTCAAAAAATTCTATTTTTGCCAGTAGTGTACTTAAGATATTAATATACTTTATATTAATAATGTGAGTTTCATTTTGTGGACTTATATTATGTACTAATCAAATGATCCATCTGCTTACGGTGAAGGAAAACATCGTGAGGAAACCCTCATGTCTTGAAATAAATTCTAATAATATAATAATTAATATATTATTATATAAATAATAATATATTAAATATTTATAAACGAACAAACTATAAAGTTTATTCCTGTGATATATTAAAACAATATATCACTAGTAATATTATGAATGCAAAAGTAATACCTTCAAATTCTACGATCCGCGGCAGCGCGGCTGCAGCGCTGCAACTGCGCTGATTCCTAAATCCATATAAATAAAAACACGCGAATGCAGCGCTGCAGCCGCGGAGTAAAGATACTCGAACCAAGCGAAGGCGCCCTAACTCTGCCTGTCCGTCACCTGCTCACGACTAAACAGCTAAACGGTTCTTAATAAAAATAAACTCAAACTCAAAGTCAAAATTCATTTATTCATTTAGGTTACAAAGTAACACTTATGAAGGTCATAAATTATGAATAAACCAGAAAGATGATGTCAGCTAAATTTTCTTACGGCTAGTTCGCTGACGTGGAGCGGATAGGATAGGAATGGAGATAGAATGTGTTCTTGAAAAGGTGTGTATTTCTTTATAACGCGATGACCTATATGACGTAGGCGGCGCCGCAGGAAATATTAGTAAGAATATATTGTATTAAGCTATTGTTACTTGTTGTGTATGTGTTAGATATCAATATAAATATAGATATTAATTTATCATTATAAAATGGCTACTCATAATGGTTCAGGGTTTTAATTACGTTACGATTTATAACTAAAAAGTTGTGTGATCTATAGGAACATTCTGAGTTTGGATGTAATTTGTATCTGTGATTTGTGTAAGCGACGATTTTAGAACTGCGGTGTTTACTTAAGAAGATGCCTGTTACAAAACATAGTCATTATTAAATCCCTTAAAAAATAATGCTATTAAGTAAACTTTATAAACCAAAAAGAAAATTAAAAAAATCGGACTATCCTTTTCCTGCAATGCCATGGACAGATTAAAGCATTAAACTCGTTTTTTGTCGCCAAGATGAGTTAGTCCAAATTTAAATTCAAATATCATTCTAAAAAACTTTTATGAAACTCGTAACAGGAAAGTCATAAAACGATGTCAGTTAACTTGCCTACGGCCAGTTCACTGACAAGGGTACAGCTATGAAAAGAACTGGTAAGAAACTGAGGCATTTATATTTGACCAAGCAAATCTACACAGTAGTTACTACGAAACTGTACATATTAATGTGTAATACCAGTCTGGAAGCCTTTAAATAGACTGGGCTATTTATACGACGTAGGTCGACGATTGACAGTGAATGTGTCCGTGTTTTGGACCACAAAAATATAAATACTAGCGATGTTTGGCATCAAAACGATAATAAAAATGTCTAATAATAAGTATAGCAACCTGCATTATGTCCTACTGCTGAGCAAGACGCTCCGTTCTTCAGTTCTAGGCCTTAATACGAGTACAAACACATTTTTTTTAAACACAATTCCCGCATTTTTTTTAAACATACAATTAACGGACACAAATTACACCCAGACTCAGAACAATTCTTTGTGGGTTACACAAAGTTTTGTCCAAACCACAACCTCGTGCACAGCAGGCGCATACTTCGGCCACTGGACCACCGAGGCAGTCGACTATAGTTTTGTACTACCTTGCCTTTACTTCATGACATGAAGAAGATATAATTTAATAATATCTTTCTATAACACTAATAGTCGTTGTTCTGTCCAGACCATTATAAAGAAAAAAAAAGCCAACTATCGTTTTAAGGTTTTGAGTTGATACAAACAAGATCTTTAAAAAGAAAAAATATAGAAAATAGTCTAGCCATTCTAAAATGATGCACTTACCAAAATACAGTATTTAATTTATGTATCAAGATAAATAAATATATATATATATTTTTTTTTATACTACCAAGGTGACAAACAAGCATACGGCCCGCCTGATGGTAAGCAGTTACCGTAGCCTATGGACGTTTGCAACACCAGGGGTGTCACTCACGCGTTGCCGACCCTTTAAAAACCTTATAACTCCTTTCTTGAAGAACCCCATGCTATAGTCTTTTGGGAAAACCTCGGCAGGGAGCTCATTCCACAGCCTAATCGTACGTGGTAAGAAATTCCTCTGGAATCTTACATCAAACACATATCGGCCCAAACTTAGTATATACAATAGTAATTTTCAGTGGGGGCAGCAGTACAATTTTATGGTGAGGACAGATGGAAACGTCAGTGCGGCGGCGTGGCCCGCGGTATAACATTTGGATTTATTCAGTCGTGAAATTAAACAAGCCCCGAAGCGCCCCCTATCACAATTTATGTTCGCACTAGATTGTAAAGGTCCGACACGGTAAGATCTGACTCTGTACCCTCATTAATTAGCAAACTCATGACTTGCTTGTATTTTATACGTGATTTAAATGGTGGATCATGTCAGAATGTATAAGTTTAAGGTCCTTTAACATTTCAAGAGGGATTGTTGGATACTTTTAGTTTCAAACTTTATAACAAGCGTTGAGCAAAACGTATATTGTAATGAACTATTATTTTGTGAAGTATGCAATTTGTGTTGAGTTTTAATAATGTTTAACGTCTGATATCAGGTAACTATGATTTTATAGACTTATTGTATCAAAAAGAAAAAGTTTTTAATTGTATTTTTTAATTTTGAAAACCATTTCATTTAGGGAATAACTTACAGAAGACCACAGCCAAATACCTAACTACACAGCGATGTAGTAGTGTTCCTGTGTATGAGTAAGTCCTCCAGTGCTCATTTAGGGATGGACTTAATAAGACCAGAGGCATACTCTACCAGTCAACTTATAGGTTGATGCAGAGATGAAACCAAGTAGTTCTACGAGTCTACAAGTGATTTGTATAAGGATAATACGAATCTGTTTTAGAATTTATGTTCTTGTCTGTTTTTGTTATTAAATCAATCTACATCATGTCAATTATTTATAATCTGTTTACTTTTAATATATTTACCAAAGGGATTAAGGATGGTAAGCAGTTATCGTACCCTTGTGTTGCAAGCGTCCATAGGCTACCTATGGACGCTTGCAACACCAGGGGCATCACTCGCGAGTTGCCGACCCTTTAGAAACCTTTCGTGATGAACCCCATACTATAGTCATGCAGTTACTGAGTTTTTAGTTATATTATCACGAGCAAACCAGCCTGATTGAAGAAGGACCTCCTTATTGAAGTCAACAAACTAATTATTATTTTTTTAAATAACTTTTTTGTACCAGGGTTATACATGACTCAATAGCTGGTATTAATACTAGATGAAGGGTCAGTAAAGCGCGGGTAATGCTTCTGGTATTTCTATAGAATACAGTAAGTGCTTACCATCAAGCGGGCCGTCCTCTTATTTGTCACTGTGATATCTACTATAAAAAAGTTATATATTGTTTAAATCACTTTTTCTTTACGTAGCTCACCGACCATGGACCTTATGTTTTGGACTCTAAATCAAGGTAATAAAGTTCAAAATCGCGACACCTAAAATACCTAGCATAATTTCCGCTTGTACTGAACAAAACTCAAAGTATTCCTTCTATTATAAAACATCAAAACAGTACTTGAATTTAATACGTCTGTAAAAAATAACATTCTTGAACTTTTGATGCAAAGAGACGTATTGTGTACCTTCTCGTACATTGAAAGTTTAACGAGGCTCTTGTACATTGTCCTATCGCCCTTCGGCCCTGTATCTCACTCATGCCCTATAATATCGCCCTCCGTACATCATGATAAGGGTGTAACTGGGAGGGCTGCAAGGGCCTCGTAAATATTCATTATTCTGGCAACATAGAACTCTTGTTTAAGAATAACACGGCCATCTTCTTTCGAACTTTATTAAAGAGAGCTTAATTTCCATTACTCAAAACTTTGTTGCTGTTTAGTTCATTTTAGAAGGTAGTTAATAAGTTACTTCGTAACCTATTTTTGTTTAGTCTTTTACGTTTACGTAAATTTATTAAAACTAGAGGTCGCCTGGTGGTTGAAATTCGAGCGTTAGTTTTCTGCACTTCTGCTCCGTATTATAAACTTTATCTGTGCCAAATCTCACACTCCTCCACGTCCGCAATGTACTTAAAAAGGGAAGCATAGTTTTTTCAACACGTTTTTTTCTTTATATATATACATTATTATGATTTTGATTATCATACTGGTTTTTGTACATGAAAACTACTGAGTTGTTACTGGAAGAACTCAACATTAACAAGAGGCTGTTGAAGTGTGCCCTCAGCGTTTTTAGACATACGATTATTATGCGTTCATCAGAGCATCGTCTGGAAAAGTTTTTGATTTTATTTATTTATTTTTTATTTTAACACTTTATGCACAATCGCACACAGGCGGACTTAATGCCATAAGCATTCTCTACCAGTCGACCTTGGGTGATACAGAGATGAACATAGTAGGTGCACTAAAATAAACAAATAGGTATTTGGCGATACAAAACATAACAAATATAATAATTAAGACACATACATACAAAACTAAAAATTATATACTTACATAAATATATACGTACATATATAAAATAAGGATATAAATAATACATACATAGATAATAATACAAAATAATACTAGGAAAGTGTGAGGCGTAGTAATTCCGACGATTTATCAGCGAGGAGAGCTCGAACTTTCACCTTAAATACATAGCGATTAGTAGCCATCCTGCTATCAAGAGGGAGCACATTCCAGAGACGGATGGATTGAACAACGAAGGAAGAGTCTACAAGGCCAGAGGAATGTGAGGGACACGAAAGGAGGAGATTCTTAGAAGAACGAAGATTTTTATCATGAATAGAACACAGGAACTTGAAAGAAGATCTTAAATAGGTAGGGGGAGAAGGAGAGTTGAGAATGGAATAGAGAGTACTAAGAGCACGCAAGCTTCGGCGTTGACGGATAGGTAACCAATTTAGAGTGGAGCGATAAATAGACACATGGTCATACTTACGAAGATTTTGTGTCAAGTCGAAGGTAAACACGATCAAGGCTGCTGGATATGCTCAAATGTCGTTAAAGGCCGCCGCCAGAGAGATCATTCTCACATCTTTTACCGTACGGTTTCAGAGTAATTTCCTACCAAGTACGATTAGGTTGTGGAATTAACCCTGCCGAGGTTTTCACGAGAACCTATAGCGTTGGAGCTCTTCAAGAAAGGAGTTATAAGGTTTATACAGGATCAGCAATGCGCAAGTAAAACCCCTGGTGTTGCAAGGCTACAATAATTGCTCACTATCAGTCGGGCTGTATGCTTGTTTGCCTCCTTGGTAGAATAAAACAAAAAGGCGGTCGGAGATAGCATGTACTGTGTAGTCAACACTTCGAAACACCGCAGCTTGAAGACACCTCATATGTGGTCGCGATCCTCAGCAGTGCGCGAACGACAATAATCAGTAAATTGCATAGGTAAAAGTGGGTACATTTATAATATTAGTAAGGATGTACGATCCTTACTAATATTATAAATGTGAAAGTTTGTGAGTATGGATGGATGGATGGATGTTTGTTACTCTTTCACGTAACAACTACTGAATGAATCTGGATGAAATTTGGCACAGAGATAGATTATGGTCTGGAATAACACATAGGCACTTTTTACAGCGATCGAGCGACCGACTTCCACGCGGACGGAGCCGCGGGCAACAGCTAGTAATTAATAATTTAAGAAATAAGTTTTATATAAGACTGCTATAATATTGTTTATATCGAGTGTAGGCGGCCCTTTTACCCTCTAGAATTCATGCAAAGGCCAAATAATATAGGCGTATTTATTAGTCTTCGGCCGATAAGATGTTCAATTTCTATTGTCTACTATGAAATATTGAGTTAGTTTATTGTCTCTTATACTTATTGTTTTCATAATATCCTGCGCCGGAGTATTCCACGCAATTACCCAGTTCATTTGATTTATAGTCTTATTATATTATGCATTTCAAAACAGCGGAAAAGTGTTGAAAGCCGCGCTTAACAGTAACTTGTGAAAAATGTGCGGGTCTTTATTATCGCGGATTATGAATCGGAATAGATAAGGCATTCAGTGTGCCCTCATTAAAAAGGGAATCCGAGGAAAAAATATTTTAAAATTACAGTGAAAGCCAGTCTCATTTGTCAAGTTGCTCGCATTGCATGCAGCGCCCACATTGCCAGAGGAGTGGGCGACTTTTATTCATTCCACTTTTATGACGTGCAACTTTAATAAGTCACTAACATAATGAGAATACGTTTATGTATCTAACTAGCTTTTGTCCGCGAATTTGGTTTTCTGGCTCTATTTATAATGAAAAAATAAGTTTTACCCTATGGGTCGATCGGGGTTTTTTTGAGCGGGTGCTATAATTGCCTAACGAATATCTAAACAAAAATTTAGGCTCAAACCATTTTTATAGCACTAAAGTGGCAAAGAAGCATACACCCCTCTCGATGGTAAGCAGTTACTGTAACTTACCTATTTAAAAAAAAGGCCTGCATTCAGAAAAAGAAATGTGTTACTGGAGACATGCAATTCACGGACAAACATACAATTTACGGACATGAAGTACATTCAAACTCAGAGCAATCCTTTGTGCAGTCACCTTTGCAAGTCTATAATATTAGAATGAGTCGCTTATAGCCAGGGGTACTCGGTCGTTCAGTATACTATCAGCGGGTTAAGCAACCAATGGCGCGGTAACCCTATAGAGGGGTGACCGCATAGTAGCATTTCATCTGAGCGTCCTGCGTGCTTCAGAGGGCACGTTAAAAATCAGTCCCATTGTTAACAGTAGTTATAAGTAGATTACAACTGAGGCCTAAATATGGGTGATCTAATTCAGTCACCAGGTTGGCCACTAACGAAACGATAAGAAGAAGATTTTAGACGTAGCACTTACACGTTGCCATCCAATACAAAAATAAATCCCCGACAGCCTGCTGAGAGATTTAGGGCATCATACATATGAGCAAACCTGACTGAGGCAGGATCTTTATGTTACAGAAGACCAGAGCCAAATCACTACACAAAGTGGTGTAGTTGTATTCCAATGCTTAAATATAAATCTTCTCCAATAATAGCTACTCCTTACCAACAATGATGATTAAGTTACAAATTTTGTAAGTACTGTCTCTAGCTAACTAAGTATTAAGTGTCTGAGTGTACTCTATAAAGAAAAGGGCCTGGAGATCCGTCATACAGGTCTCGAACCCACTACGGACTCCAGCTCTCACAAGGTTCCAAGTACGACATCCAATATGCTTATAATCTTGTAGCATAAATTATTATAATATGTTAACTTTACTGCAGCTGTTAAATTATTTGTATTATTATTATTACTTTAGAGCAACGAGTATCACTGTACCTTAGCACTAAGTTTTAGCCGTAAATTGATAACTTAAATTCTCAACCAACGTTTTTATACACAGAAAATGTTAAATATTATGCTATCAGCGACATGCTTCGGTGTAGTAGAGAGGCCAATGCATTAAAAAAAAGTTTTCGTAGGACTGGAAAGGTTTATAGCGACAAGTGGTATCGTTGGAATCGGCATGGTCTGCTGATACTCAAACTGCTTGTTGTCGCTTTCTAAAGTGGTGGAGGGGGTAGCTATGACGTAATTTGTGACGTCACTCCTGGTTTTAGATTTTGTCGATTATTGCGGTAACTATTCATCCGATTTAAACAATATGGGTATCAAATGAAAGGTAATTAAATTTCTAACAAAACATGCAAAGCAACTTTTATTGTAGGTATTATATTTTTAAAGATATTTTATAAAAAACGGCAAAAATGCCGTTTTTTTTCTGAACATAAAATGTTTGGTGCGCAATAAACCTAATTAATATAAATATTAGACCAACACTTGGTCAGTAAAAAAAATAGCTATATTATCGAAGTATACAATAAACTTTGAATTATGTAAATTGCTGTAAAAACAACAAAATTATGACGAAATTAAACGCCGCCATGCCCAGCGCAAAGACGCGAGCCGGCGAGTTGTTTCAGCGTCAGACGCTTATAAGCGATGATTCTGATGATACGTACTTACGTACATTTGCCAAATCAATGCCTATGTTAATGTAAATTTCAGAAAGTCATGGATTTATGTATTGAAAATTAGTTGATTTTATTTTATGTATTAAAAATCAACACAGGTACATAGGCAAACTTAATGTCAATAACATTTTCTACCAGTCAATCTTAGATTGTGCAAAGATAATAATAAAATCCATGCAAGTGTTGTAAAAAGAGCTTATAAGTAGCAAAAATGCTAAAAATATGTATTTAAATCATTTAGGTAGGTACGTACTAACATATTTAACGCATATAGACCGAAAACGCTCATTGAGCGACAAAAATAATTGTGTGTTCATTTACGCTCTAACTCTGTCGTGAAAAGGTTGCATCGACTATAAGCATTATAGGTTTTCTATGTTGCCATATCGCGTTGTGGTCATATACAATAATAATATTCAAGATAATATACCTATGAACTTCGCTATGTGGTCTTTCTGTGTTTGCCACTATACTTCATGAGTCAATAACACGAATGTCGCGATGTGAATGTTTTTCAGTTACCGCAACCAATTGTGATTTGTTTTGTTTTTACTTATTGGGCCTTTTCGGTCCTTTAGCGAAACATTTATTTTATTACAAACTTAACAACTATCATTTTTACATAACATACTAGCTTCGCGGTGCCAGCGTGTTAGAATACCACCATTCCTAATCATCTCGAGGGTTTCACAAAAGGGGAAGGATCATGATGCTCTATAGGTATGGGGGGCAGCAGCGCCATCTTCAACTATATTACCTATCTAAGATCAAAATGCGGTCATCAATCTACATTTCAGGCATGGTGATTATTCGCAAAACCCCGTTAACGACAGACACAACACTACCACGGCCTCTAGTCACCGATAGCCCCGCTAATCCTAGCTACGGTAGTGATCAAGGGTACGGCAGGGCAGGGAATATTAAAAATCCTCGACAGAGAACCGGCTACCATCCCCAACAAGGACTGGCCAATACAATGCACGCACGTTGTGATCTGAAAAAAAGATGAGTTGGGAGAAAAACTAGATTAAAATATAGTTGGACTATCTGAAGTGCTTGAGCAGGACTCGATACTACTTGAATCTTATTCTACTACTGGGAGGACAACTGTCCCTAGGTGATATCGGGTTTATCGTCCACAAGTCCATCACGAACAACTCCTTACCATCAGGCGGGATCCGTATGCTCTTTAGATAAGCAAGTAACGCCAAGACCATCGAAAATGTGTCGACTAGGGTAGCGTATCTTGTGCTTAAACACCAACAGGTATTCACTGAATTCACGATGACGAATTCACTAATATATTGGCTAATATAACTATACAATACAATTTTATTATATGAATAGTTATTAAAATGAAAGTAACTTAACCTAAACTACCGCGAGTTATTAATTATTCAGAAATTTATATGTAGGAGACAAAGATTAGCTGACTTTATGGAAATTTTTTGAATTTAATGAAAAAGCCTTTATATCATGAATTCGAAGCCACAAGCGACTTTATCCTGTCATTGAACAAGCAAATATTATGGTGATGTATCTGTTATCAATGGGGTAAGAGGCACACTAAATATTAACTAGACCTTTAAAAAAGTCGGTTGATGAAGTCTAGGTACCTACGTGTTGTAAATGTTCAGCTCTGGTAAGTCCACAATCACTTTTAATGCCTAGAAAATCATATATAAATGACGGGTTTTCGGGACAATCCCACCCACATGCCCACCGCTGTGACTCCTGTGAGCCCCGATAAACAGCGAAGTAACCAACTGATACACCGAGTTTTGACACTCGTGCGTCCCGTGGACAACTATACCTACTGTCTTGGACCCCGCAACGAATTTAATCAGAAGTAAATAGGAGGAGTTAGAAAGAAAAGTTTCCACTTCCCTCCACGGAGGACCTTAAACTATGGGACCTATGGGAGCTAAGTTTGATTGCTATAATATGTATGGCAGAAACGTTTAAATGAACGGAAATTCCCTCCAGATGAGACTAAATCGCCATAGTAGGCCACTCCAGGCGATACATGTAAGCTGTTCAACATAATAGTACGATCATTATGCCAAAGACTACACTCCCAGAGTATGTGATGAGCAGCATACTCCTGATCGGAGCCAGGTGTTGAGCATTGACAGTTCGGCGAATCAACTAGCTTAAATGAGTATAACTTGCTCCGAAAGTTACCATGACCCGTAAGAAACTGAGCGACGCTGTGGATCAATCTCCTCAACCTTCAAATGACGAGTTGGCAGTTTAAGTGGTTGTAGTAAAGCTTTTAGAAAAAATATCTTAGCTCAAACTCTCAATTTATGAAAGTTTAGCCTAAAATGAGAACCCCATATTTCTAGTCTTTCAGAAGCTTTTTAATGCCGTAATCGTCGAATGAACCTAGTCTAAAGTATGGAAGATATGGATAAGAGGAGTAGAGCATCATACTAGTGAGCAAGCCCAACTAGGGAAGGACCTATACATTACAGAAGACCATAACTAAATGACTACACACAGCGGTGTAGGTGTGTTCCTATCGTTTCGTCTACTATACTATCCTTTTAACGAACGTTTTCCTATGCCTGGGAAATTGCATTATGAAACCCTGCTTAATTTTGGGTCAGCAACACGCTAGTGATACCTTTCGCATTGCAAGCGCCCTTAAGCTACGATAACTGCTTACCTTACGCTTGTTTGCCACCGTAGTTGTATAAAAAAATGGACCAGAAGAGTGGTGGTTCTTATCTTTAAAAACCACACCGTAATAAAAAAACTAGACCCATTTCGCTTTTTAACCATATCTACAAATTGTTCTCCCAGGGTTATCGTGATTTATCAGTAATTCAGATTTTTAATAAAAAAAATAAAATCACCTAAGTTCACTGCATAAATCCATGAATTACTGAAATTTACATTAACACATTGCAATGATTAGACAAATGCATGTATGTACGTACATAAATCATCGCTTGTAAGCGACTGACACTGAAACAACGCGCCGGCACGCGTCTTTGAGCCCAGCATGGCGGCGTTTAATTTCATCATAATTTTGTTGTTTTTACAGCAATTTACAAAATTCAAAGTTTTTTGTACACTACGATAATGTAGCTATTTTTTTACTGCCCAAGTGTTGGTCTAATATTTATATTGATGAGGTATATTGCGCACCAAACATTTCGTGTTCGGAAAAAAAACGGCAGAAAAGTTACATTTTTTAAAATATCTTTAAAAATATAATACCTACAATAAAAGTTGCTTTGCATGTTTTGTTAGAAATTTAATTACCTGTCATTTGATACCCATATTGTTTAAATCGGATGAATAGTTACCGCAATAATCGACAAAATCTAAAACCAGGAGTGACGTCACAAATGACGTCATAGCAACCCCCTCCACCACTTTAGAAAGCGACAACAAGCAGTTTGAGTATCAGCAGACCATGCCGATTCCAACGATACCACTTGTCGTTATAAACCTTTTCAGTCCTACGAAAATCGTAAATAAGCGACTTTTTTACAATTGGCCTCTCTACTAGTGCTTGTTCTTACTAGATAAGAAAAATGTAATTAGCTAAAGAGATAAAGAAAATATATTTACATTTAATGTTGTCTTAAATATCATTACTGGACTAAAAAGTGTAGGCAGTTTGTTACTTGAATAAAAAGACATGAGATTAATGTCTTCATTTATCTTAGTGAGAAGTTAAGCTGTAATAAAATTCTTGTTATTTTAACACTATTTTGTTTAGATCTGTTTTTAAGAAGACAACATAATTTTTATTTCAGCCGTATAAAGAGTTTTCTATTCTATTCTATGATGTCTACTGCTGGACATACTCGTAAGCCTCTCCCAAACATTTCCACACCATTCGGTCTTCAGTTGATCTTGTCCTTTCTTCCCTACTAATATTATAAATGTGAAGGTAACTCTGCCTATTGCTTGTTTTGGAGTAAACGGCTTGAAGAAATCTTGAAGAAATATAGCAAGGAGACAGATGGTATTCCGGGGATGTACCTACAGAGACCATGTCGATAATAATTAGTTATCGACATGTAGCATTTTCAATCAAGACAGGTGGGGCATCATACAGCCAAGCAAACCCAACTGGGGAAGGACCTACAGAGACCATAGTCAAATTATTCATACAATAGTAATGTTTCTATGTATATGTACTGGTTGTCAGTGCTTATTCTGAAAATTCTTTCACTAATAGAAAGCTTCATTAACTTTACGTACTTTTTATCGACGTATGCAAGCCAAAGCCGCGGTGCAAACTAATTTAGAATAAACATGATGATGCACCAAAATAATACTTTAATACATTGCCGCTTCAATGCCAGCTGGGGCTGTACCAAATTAAACTTCATGCACTGTAACCAATTATGTATGGACTCGATATCCAATATACGAAATTGGAGGCTAGAGATTCGATACAATCAGTATAAATTCAGCAAACAGGTTGATGAAAAATAGTCTTTTTGGGGTTTAGGTTTGCGTACGTCCGAATGAAAAATAGGAAATAGAGATAGCGCACCATACAATTGAGTAAGCCCGACTGAAGAAATACCTTCACTTTATAGTACACCACAGCCAAATAACTATATACAGCGGTGTAGTTGTGTTCTTGTGTGTGAGTACTGGTATCCAGCGCTCGTTTAGGGATCCGTTCGAAAGAAACGTTTTTCTATCTCAGGGAGACTATAACTTAAAGCCCTGGTGTAAAACAATAGTTCAACTACACGCAAGTTATACCTCTGGTACTGCAAGCGTCCATAGGCTATGGTAACTGCTAACATCAGTCGGGCCGTATGCTTGTTTGCCACTCTAGTAGTATAAAAAATAATTAAATTTACTTTAGGTTGTGTAACTTTATGCGCTATCACAAATTTATTTTTTATCTGGCGATTGAAAAGTGTCCTGAGTTTTTTTTCTGGTTAAACCTTGTGTTCAATCAATCAATCAGCCTATGGCAGTCCACTGCTGTACATAGGCCTCTCCTAACACGCGCCATAGCACACGGTCTTCCGCCTTCCGCATCCAATCCGTCCCAGCGACCTTTTTTAGGTCGTCGGTCCACCTAGCTGGGGGCTGCTCTACCTTACGCTTACCGAGTCGCGGTCTCCACTCTAGGACACGTCTGCTCCAACCTTGTGTTAGTGCATTGTATTTATGGAAAATGCTCAGAAATACAGAGCGTGTATTGCGGGAATCATCGATTATTTATTTAATAATGGAATGATATATTATATCTCCCGCCGCACCGTGCCGTTGAGATTGGCCATCAGTACCAACTTTGGTCAGAAGATAAATTAAATGTACATAATTAAAGTGCTTTAAGTAGTCAAACGGACTCAATCGATAAAGCACGAATAAAATATGAACGTACTACGTTACAATGTGTTCATTAAAATAAATCGACCTACTTAATTATCCATTGTACACAGCACAAAAGCTATAAGTTGCCTTTTTGCCGTATTATATTCTCTTTGTAGCATTTATTATTTTGAACTCGATTATTGTTTTATATGTATTTTTATAGAGGTATTAAAATAACATGAATGTGAATGTGAAAAGTACATATCAAGAGAATGTATGTTTTCGTATTCATTTATTTGATCAAATATGTTCATACTCATATAAGTATAGTTGATACTTGGAATATTACAGAGAAATGGTGTTGTCCAATGTTCATGGCGTACAAATATTTATTAATTATCAAATTTAAAGTACTTAAGTTTAATTATTTCCACATAAAGATAATAAGATGTCATAGGAATTACGATTACAATGTCAATTTCAAAAAAAAAAAAAATTACATTATTGATAGCCTGTGCGAACAGACCTACAGGTTTATGATCACTGCAGGGAGGGTTAGTGCAGGGCAACACCTTTCCTTTTCTTTTACCTCTATTTTTAAGCTATTGCATAGCTTCTATCGCGGACCTTGGGCGTGGAGACCAAATCCAGAAATTCCGTAAGGAAAATAATAAACCTAACACCCCCACTCCGACCCGCACAGCGGTGATGCTTTTTTTAATGACGAATTCTCTAAACGGCTAATAATAATATGTCAAATTTGTGTAAGGAGGTTTTGATCTAAGAGAATATTAATGTGTGTGTGTTATTACAAGTATTCATTTTTATTATTATATATTTTTATGAATCATTGAGAATAAAATAAAATGAGATTAGATAATTCTGTAAAGTATTTTTTTATTTGTTTTGATAAAAAAATCATACTAAATAATATGCAATAGCTTTACCGCGGCAGTCCCCGAGTGCCACACGTCTTTTTTATAACTAACTGTTTCACGTGGTTTTAATGTGTTAATATAAGATTTTGTCACATGTCATAATTATATTGTTACCATCAATATAGCGTATTGATAAACAAATCAAAATGGTAGTACCCGAGGTTAGCGCGATCAAACAAAATACTATTCTCCTTCATATACTTACACATTCTACATAATATGTATATGTTAGCTGTTGCCCACGGCTTCGCCTGCGTTGATGTTGGTTATCACGATAAAAAAATAGCCTATTCGGTATTCCAGACTAAAATCTATATCTATGCCAAATTTCATCCAGATCCGTTCAGTAGTTTTAACTTGAAAGAGTAACAAGCATCCATACATACGTCCATCTATCCTCACTTTCACATTTATAATATTAGTCTTAATTTTTGTAGCGAGTGCGATACTAGTTAGTAAAGTAGTACCTATCTTAAAAATGAGAACATCATATTTATCTGATAACAAACAAATTGAATCTATTTTACAGTTGCATCTAATTCGAAACATTTCGTGTGACACGCGAACTCGCACTTCCATAATTCAGTGTCATAATTGCTTGCTACATTAATTAGTAGTTCCATAGCAGTCCGTTTTAATGGCGATTACGTCACGTGCCTTCCCTATTTAAAAAATAAACATTATCTTAATTACTGTGCGCCACGAAACCTGCGCTGTTTGTGGCTAAGAAGATTTATATGCCAGTGAGTTCACCTTCACAATTAAATTTGTTTACTTACTTGTTCAATTGTTTTTTTTAATATTGTTTTAATTTCTTTGATTGGTGTCGCAGTGCTTGTGCATATAAGTGTCATGTTGAAATATTTTTAAAGCACAAGTTACACTAGAGATTTGGGTCTTAAAAATATAAAAAAACAACGGGATCAAAACACTACGGCTTCATAATTACATCTTGACCCAACTGACGCAGAGTCATGTGATACCAGTATGTAACAACAATAATTATATTGAACAAAGAATCGTACTCTTCATAAAAAGATTTGTCCTTGTTGTGAATTGAACCAACGACCTCTAGCATAGCAGTCAAGGTTAAAGTACTCCGCCAGTCTCTAGACTAACAGGCTAGCCAATAACAGACTTGGAACAATAATTAATTTGTGGATCACATTTCGATGCAGTCAGAAATAAGTGTGATCTTGGGTAAAATAGTTTTAAGTTTTTAAATTGAGTAATGCTCAGTATTAATCCGGGGTCTAATATTAAGAAATTTTATGGCAGTAGGCATGTTTCTATGTTACGACAAGGAACCAAAAGCCACCAACGTAATTATTTTTGTCGTTTCAGTTGTCATGAAAATTCATAAACTAACTTTTATATAGGTACCTGAAGATTGAGTTTCCTTGCTCTTGCTTTCGAATTTTTTATTATTCTGTAGGTATATAAAAATTAGTTTGTCAATTTTCATGACTTCTGAAATGACAAAAGTAAATACGTTGCTGGCTCTCCCCCTAACACTGTATAATAGCAAATTGAAATCAACACAAAAAGTTATAGCTTTATGCAAAAATAACAAAAAAGAAAAAACTCCGCAAAGTGACACTTTTGTAGGCGTCAACGTTGATTTTAGAAAGAGCCTTTGTTTCTGTTAACCATACCGGCCGCGTCTACGTCCGGCCCCTCGTTGATTTAAGTACACAATGGATCCCTCTTACGTACCGACAATACGCCGATAGGTTAGAAAACGTTCACAATAAAAATGAACAAGACAATACAATTGAATAGAAATGAAGATATGATTTGCGTTGATTTGAAATGCTTTCGAAAACATTGTTTATTGAAGTAATAATAAATGTTATAGACGCCACAAATGTTTATGAATTTCACTTGTTCTTTGATTCTAATAAAGCTTGCCTTTTACGGCTTCTGTAAGTGTTGCCAGTCACCATCAATGTAATTTATGAGACGGTAAAGAAGAGTAATTTTGCTTATTAATTTTGCGCGGGCGCGTTCCGAGGTGCGGTTTTCCGGCTTACATGACTCAAGCTCTTTAATCACGGTTTCGTTTTCCATTTTCCAAAAGAAAAACACCATTATATTAGTAACGGCCTTTTTAACTTTCGAATCAATCAACCATTTATAAATTTCTATTTACAAAACATTTAATAAAATCCAACCCTTTTCTCTTCTATTTCATTTAAATAAAATTCTATTTCACCAAATTTAAAAATCGAATGTAACTGCTGAATTGCCTATCAAATAAACCCGTTATCGACTCATTTTCTTTCCCCTTTCACCGAAGAAATGCGCGAGTATATAATGGTATCGCGGTGGGGTTTTGCTATTGTTTTTGTGTTACGTAACGCGTCAGTTCGCGTTAAAGTACTTTATTTAGAGAACGGACTCGAGGGGTCGGGTATGTGATAACAATAGTAGAAGGGGAGCGTATTGAAGAACACGCGACTTCGCTCTGTTTACGTTTTCAAACGTGATAGCCTCAGGTAATTATTACATTATTCATGCAACGCTTAACGAGGCCTGTACACTACTGTACAGTGGTGTGTGTATTTAATAAATTCGTGTGGACAAGTCACATTGTTGTTAATCCAATAGCAATAGGCCTAATAATTCATTACGGTTGTACTCGTAGTAGTAGAATTAAATTCGTTGAAAATTTTGTTTTTAAACCGGTTATGGTTAGAACTGAAACACCCGGTACTTTTTTCATTCTACTTGACTTGCAAACTAGCATACGGCCCGTCTAATATAAAGCGTTTACCGTAGCCTATGGACGCTTGCAATATCTACCAGGGGTATCACTTGCGTGTTGCAGACGCGTTTTTTTACACCAGAGTTTAAGATGGAGTACCCTTGGTACAGGAAAACGGTTCCATTTAAAACGCTTCCTTACATGAGCTCTGGAGACCTGTACTCACACACAAGAACACCACTGCACCGCTGTGTTTAGTTGTTTGGCTGTGGTTTACTGTCAGATGGAGGTCCTTCCCCAGTCGGACTTGCTCGCTGGCATGGTACCCTGTCTCTCTTAAATTCTATTAAGGTAGGGCAATATACAAGCAAGCAACCCTGACTAGACTAGGACTTATACCGTACAGAGGACCATAACCAAATAACTACAAACAATCGTACAGTTAAGTTCCCATGCGTAAATTCTTGTTAAAGGGTCAGCAAAGCGTGAGTGACACCCCTGGTGTTGCAAACGTCCATAGGCTATAGTAATTGCTAACCATCAGGCGGGCCGTATGCTTGTTTGCCACCTTGTAGTAGTACAAAAAAAAGTACAGGTCTCAAGTGCAAAATTAATTAAGGTTTTCTGTTTACCTTATTTACCTATCTATCACAATAACTATAGCTTCAAGATTAAATAAAAAAATGTGTGTACAAACTGACGTCACTTATTAATTGTAAATATGTAGTATCTAATTTATTACTTAAACAATAAGGTGGTTAACGAGCACGGTCCGAACAGAATTCTTTGTTACATCGCGTGACTCCCACTAACATATACAAATCTAACTAATTAAATGTTTACAACATAGAGTATAGGCTTGTGCCCTTGTTTAAAACCCATGTCGTAATATTAAAACTCGGACTAAAACACGAATCTAATATACTGATAAGAGAGGTAGGGCACTAAATTAGCGAGCAAGCCCGACTGTGGAAGGACCTCCAACTTACAGAAGACCACAGCTAAATAACTGATAAATAATCGTACAGTTACGTTTCAATGCGTAAGTACAGTTCCAAGTGCTCAATTAAGATTTTCTGCTCAAAAAAATCTTGTCTCATGGTTCCCCAAACCTACACGTAAATAATGCTATAGGTTATGGTAACTGTGACATCTATACTAATATTATAAAGAGGAAAGATTTGTATTTTTGTTTGTTTGTTTGTTTGTTTGTATGTAATGGATAAACTCAAAGACGACTGGACCGATTTTAAAAATTCTTTCACCATTAAAAAGCTACATTATCTGCGAGTAACATAGGCTATATTTTATTTAAAAAAAATAGGGGTAAATAATGCCAAGACCTCAGACAATCACTGACTAAATTAGTAACGCCTAATAAACGCCTATAAAATAATTGCTATTTCATTTTTTGTAGGCGCTAACATTTAACAATACTTTAATTTAGGTAATCAGGAAAGCAGCAGAGAAAAGAAAACACTCCACCGAATCTGTCTGGTCAAGATAAACTCAATAACTACCCAATAAAATTTAATACGATTTTCACCAGGTGATGGCGTAATTCTTCCATTATAGTTTTGTGAGTGTAAATTGGCTGAAGTATTACGATGATAGTTAAACGACTAGACAAAATCTTGCTGTAGGAGGCAATGTTATTCCTAAATAGATCTAAAAAAAAGTTCATGATACTATGTGTCTATCTGCGACCACAAAAATTACTCACAGCGAAACGCGTGATCGGCCTCTGTCTCATCGGAATACTTAACTGATATATATTTTTAACTGACTTTTAAAAGATGAGGTTCCCTAAAATAATTGCATTGTTTTTTTTTTTATCCCTAAACATATTCTTTTTAAGTGATCGACAAAGCTCAAAAAATTGCCTCAATGAAGTGGCAATGGGTAGGGCATATAGCTCGCAGAACCAATGGCCGTTGGGGCAGAAAGGTTCTAGAGTGGCGACCACGAACTGGAAGACGCAGCGTGGGCAGGCCTCCAACAAGGTGGACCGAAGACCTGGTAAAGGTCGCAGGCAACCGATGGACAAGGTCAGCTCAGGACCGACTAATGTGGAAAACCTTGCGGGAAGCCTATGTCGAGCAGTGGATGTCTTATGGCTGAGATACAACTACTTTTGTGGCCACAAGCATACGGCCCAGCTGATGTTAAGCAGTTACCGTAGCCTATAGACGCTTGCAGTACCAAAGGTATCACTTGCGTGTTACCAACCCATTTTTTACACCAGGGCCATAAGATGGGAGCAGAGTATCCGTGGGATAGGAATACGTTTCTTTCAAAATTGATCCCTAAGTGAGCGTTGGAGTCCTATACTCACACACAGGAACAGAACTACACCGCTGTGTATAGATATTTGGCTGTCGTCTTAAGGTGTTGGTTCTCTGTAAGGTGGAATTCCTCCCCTATCTGAAAAATTTCTCTTAAAAAACATTTTGCAATTGAATGGAAAGTTTTTCATATTGTTCTCATAAAAAAAAACAGTTCTGGTGATCGGATCCGTAGGGAATTGAGAAACCTCTCAAATACTATCTAGGCAT
Source organism: Trisateles emortualis (assembly GCA_947095525.1). Taxonomy (NCBI): domain Eukaryota; kingdom Metazoa; phylum Arthropoda; class Insecta; order Lepidoptera; family Erebidae; genus Trisateles; species Trisateles emortualis. The sequence goes on along the minus strand of OX352736.1, from coordinate 5,032,439 downwards.
ACTGCAATGAATCAAACAAATGCATTCAGGAAGCATCAATTCGTTAGTGAAACTAATAAAGTATACTGCAGATGGCCAACTTTTCAATGATAAATAATTAGTCGATGGAGATCAGACATAATGTGTAATTAAATGACTGTAACTAATCACATTCAGTGAGCAAATTAAAATGGTACAATTAAACTAATATGATTATACAGCTGGATATAGGCACCGAAAGTTTCAGAGATATACATAATAATAGATACCTACATATATATCAAATTTACGTTGAACTCTCACCAATATGGTCGACTATAATAAATAGGGTTCAGTTTACTGGTTTTTTATTCAGTTTTTTTCCGGGTGCTTATGTAGAGTACTATATCTCTATTAATAGAATGATGAATCAAAAAGAATCTAATAACTATGCGGTTCAATTTCTGAAATCCTTGAGCACTACGGTGGACCATTATGCCCTTTAGGAATTTAATAAATTTTTAGCTCACCCAAACTGTGTAACAGTATCTATCATGTTCATCATATCAACCCATAAATGTCCCACTGCTGGGCACGGGTCTCCCCCATACACTTGGAGGGATATTAGCCTACTACACCACGCTGGCCAGACGGATTGGTATAGGGTTTTATTTTGAATTTTCCTTCTCTTGCAGTGGATATTGTCTGCCTGAATTGCAGAACAATCGTACAAACAAGGAATATTTCTTTATGAAGTTTATTAATTGCAGAACCTTAATGTTCAAAAGAATAACGTAATTGACAAATCAACAAACGCACAGTTTAAATCACTAGACACTCAGATAGCTATTACGATATAGGCATCCGCTAAGAAAGGTTTTTTAAAATGTAACCGCTTAAGATGACAATCAGCCGATGAAAGTTTGTAGTTTTCAGATTTACAGTAAAAGACTGAACACGCGAACGAAGTCGCGGGTACAGCTAGTCTGTAATAATTATGGCGAGTCTAAACTATTTCGCCGCAACTCAAAATAAATTTTAAACACTATTTTATCGTAGCACCTCTACGGTTGGCGTAGCAATGGTAGCATTATGTCTACGAGACACGTTTTATTTTTGAACTAAAAGTAGGCACTATTGTTTTATTTAAAGCTTTAGCCTTAGCGTGACGTTGTAAAAGCGATAGATTTTTGATCCTAATTTCAATTTCGTACACTGCTAGAAAAGCTAGATAATAAAGTTTTTATATTACGAATTTCTCATTAAGATCGAAAATAAATTGCCATGACAATGTCATTCTATTTCACAGCATAGGCGCATATTAATGATGCTAGTGCGTAGGTCGCCAGCTACAAAATAAATTTATTTATTGAATAGAACGGTACAAAGACCACTTATACTTACATACAATATTTTGCTATAGTATATAGCTGCCCTTGATTAATTTGATGCGACAAATACCACCATAGTATATATACGCCATAGTATATATACGTCATCGTACATTAACTTTGCGTAACGTTGCGTGTCATTATGCAATATCTCCAAAGTGTTCAAAGGTTAAAGACCAAATAGTTTTAATATCACCAAGCAAATGTGATGTGATTTTTCATTGTGTCGTGATTTGCATACACTTACTTACTGTTTACTACATTAATTTTATTTTAAAAGCAACTTTTGCACTCTGAAACAAAACCTCATGTCGCATAGGTATATAAAACACGATTAAAGTATATAAAGTACAATAAGACTCTGATCAACCTGGGTTACACAAAAAAAACATGTGGGGTAGTCTTTCAGGACTAAAAGTGAAAAATACTAAACTCGTGAGTGGTATCGTCGAGCCATTACATTATTATTTTTGAATATGGAAAGCGTTTAGTGACGCGCCTTTATTTGCTACTGCTACAAAAAAAATCCTAACACTTCCAATAAAAGGTTTCCCGATCCGGGAATTGAACCCAAAATCTCACTATGTCACTTTTTTCAAAGCTACGGGCAACGAGACATTTATACAGGTACACTAACATAGATAGCATATTCTTTATTGTACATCAAAGTTTAAGCATTACAATTTAAAATTAGAGGAAGCTGATGATTGGGATGTGTTTTGAAAAAAAAACGTTTTCCTATCCCAGGGATATTTCATCTTAAAGCCCTGGTATAATAAATGAGTCGGCAACACGCAAGTGATACCCCTGGTAGATATTGCAAGCGTCCATAGGCTACGGTAACTGCTTGACATCAGGTGAGCCATACGCTTGTTCGCCACCGAAGTAGTATAAATAAAAGCTTCATTCATATCTTTGCATTATTTATTTAATAGTCAAGAAGATATAATACTTTTGATATACCTACATATCTCTTCAAAGTGCTTCATCATTCTCATTCGGATTATCCAGTTACCATTAGCTATTTTGCAGTTGGCTGCATTATTAATTGAGCGCGCCATATCATGCCATCCTACTGAACGCAGTCACCGTCTCGGATGAATACGTCATAATTATGACGTATATACGGCAACTTGCGGTTATTATGTTAGGATATAGGATAATTACAATCTGTTTATTGTGCCGGTGGTACCGTGGTTATCTATTGATGACTGACTGTTGTGGTATAAGTATTAAGATTAAGAGAGTGTATTTAAAGTGACGAGAAAGCTTTTTATAGCTGCTTCGAGGTATGTAGGATCTACTAGTTATTAATCTATACTTAATTATTATAAAGCTTAAGAGTGTGTTTGTTTGTTTGGTTGATCGCGCTAATCTCAGAAAGTACTGGGTCGATTAGATTTTTTTTTTGTTGAAAAGTGCATTTATCCAGAAAGGCTATATAACATCACGCTATGATCAATAGGAGCGGAGCAGTAGTGAGATATGTTGCAAAATCAAGGAAAATATTCCAAATTACCACGTGGACGAAGTCGCGGGCGACCCCTAGTTCTTAGATAAAAGGCAATTTGAGCAAATGCTTTCTTCAGTGGTAGAACAAAAAAACAGGAAATTAAGGCATTTCCCATGTCTTTGTTAGCCTTCCGTGATTATGATAGTCTTCTTCTTCTTATCGTTTGGTTAGTGGTCAACCTGGTGACAGAGTTATTCAGATCGCACATATTTAGGCCTCTGTCGTGATCTAACGACTGTTAACAGTTGGGACCGACTTTTAACGTGCCCTCCGAAGCACGAAGACGCTCAGATGAAATACCACTCTGCGGTCACCCATCTATAAAGTTACCGCGCCCTTGGTAGCTTAACCCGCTGATCGTTTACCGAACAGCGAGTGCACCTAGTTATGAGCTATGTACTTTACCCAGACGGCTCCTCTCTTATTCTCTGTTCTGTAGTCTCTTCACTACTGCCACACAGGTGGTTAGGGCTGACCTACCGCAGATAATATCAGGTTCTGATGGTCTACCCGAGAAGGCGGGTGTGGGTGCATAGGGAGTCTACCGCAGCCCCTTTAATATTATTCCATCCCGTCAAGTGACTTATCTTACATCGATTAACTCTGAAGAAACGTATAATAATAATAAAAGCAAACCATATTTATCCCACTGCTTGGCACGGGTCTTCTCTCTCTCTCTCTGCTCTGTCACTATCACGCAGGTTGGCCTAATTCGGGTTGGTGAATCAGAGATGCCTTTAGAATTTCTTCTAAGATGGGTGGGTTTCTTCACGATATTTTACTTTACCGTTAGCAGAACCGTTAGGTGAATCATTAGATTAGTCTAAAATCTCTTAGATCTCTTAGAGCTAATAAAAAAGGAGGCAACATATCTATATCAATAAATAAATCTGACGTGTACCTAATAACTCAACATTTTAAACAAAAGTCGAATACAAATACAAATTCAATTTAAAATAAAAAGGTTAAACGAATCCAAACTTTATATCTATAATGAACTCGCAGACGCAATAAAAAACCCAACATTGTAGATTGCAAGCTGCAGTTTATTTACAACAACAAACTACCCAACTCCATGACATTTATTGAGACGATTGTGTATTTATGTACTTTTAATGGTCTCGCACATTACCCGCGAGCGCTCCCGACGACATTAGCAAAGAAAACATCACAATTCATGTTATTTATACCAATCGTTGCACTATTATGTCGATCTCGGGAGCTTTTATCGTTGTTGCTTAGTTTATCCTAGCGTTAGTATTTACCATGTGCTTTGAATTATTTATTTAAACTTTCTGCACAAAGACTTAATACTTTAGGCATACGGTAGGGTGAATAAAACTTTTTTTTAAAATTATTGTTGAGCAATCAAATGAAGCAAACTGGAGTATCCTCGATCGGGACATCCTTGAATTTGGTAGGTGAAAAAACAAAAAGATTTTTAAGTTCACACATGAGCCAAATCAGCCAAGGGGGCGTCGTGTGAGAATTCACAGTTCAGCCTCTCTGGACAAGTAGCATAAACGAAAGTAGAATTGAATAGAAAAGAAATCAAATGTTTGGAATTTAGTCATAGTTTGAGATTTGATATAAGTTAACGACATAAAGTCATGTCGTTAACTTATATCAAATCTCATAAATTTGATTTCTATTATATTTGATTCGACTACCGTTTATGCCACTTGTCTAGAGGGGTAATAATCATTAGTAATATTCTCCTAAACATTTTCCCTATTACAGCCACGGCAGATAATATCGATGGCGACTAAGCCAACTGTGTGGCCGATATAATAGTGCACAAACGTGTACGCAAACATAAATTAACTATTTATTCTATACACTCATAATCTGATAGGATAGTTATCCGATCGAAGAAAGATCAGGCGTAAGACCGAGAGCTTTATGCACTTTCTGAGGCACGGTGGTGTAAACACCGTCAATTTCCAAATTTTGGGTATGAACTTTGAATTATTTGTCAGAAAAAGAAAGAAAGTAAAACAAATAACAATTTTTGGCTAAACTAGGGTTACGAACTCGGGACCTCATGGCCAGCACTCAACAATCTCTAGTAAAACGAGGTAGTCACTAGCATATGCGGAAAAAAGACAATGGGAATATTGAAAGGGCAACACTACATCTAATTTTCACGAATCAAATAACAGAAGCTTTGGTAAAAAGCTAGTGAAAAGTTACCTTACTCTTCTAGGAAACAGGTGCGCGTGGATAACACCCAATTTTCTTCTCTATTTATGTCATACTTTTTTCTGTTCTTGGATAATTCTATAGGGTTTGTAATATATTAAGTAAATAGTTTCCGTTTGTGACTTTGCCAGCGTATACAAACCTACGAAAAAAGATTTTTTCCGTAATAAAAAGTAGCCTATGTTATATTCGCGGCTATAATCTATCTATGTGCATTAGGCACAGAGCTCAGATAGACATTCAGATCCGTAGAGCTGTTTTGTTGTGATTTAGTAACAAACATCCTCCATCCCTCTAAACTTTCACATTTATAATAATATTATAGATATACCGGACAAGTACTGAGTAAATAATTTACTACAGTCGCTAACGCTAACGTCATTAATTTTAATTGTAGTAATGGCAAGTACTGTATATAAGAGCATAATTGTACTTTCCAAGCACCACTTATTGCCGTGAGTTGGAACTCTTCTAGTAAAGTATTATGGCTTCATAAATAGTAGATGATTGCTATTACTTGCTTTCAGTCGATTGCAGTCCCAGTTCTCTTAATTGCACAACGATTAATATTGCATAAAAATATTATAATAGTTATGTTTGTGGAGACCGCGTCTACGGTAACGTAGAAAGGTACATTCTGGAAAACATCAGCCATAAAATTTGGAGTAAAAACTGTCGGTGGACGATGATCCTACTAATATTATAAACGCGAAAGTTTGTAAGTATGGATGGATGGATGGATGGATGGATGATTGTTACTCTTTCACGTAAAAACTACTGAACGGATCTGGATGAAATTTGGCACAGAGATAGATTATGGTCTGAAATAACACATAGGCTTTTTGCAGCGATAACCGACATCCAGGCGGGCGGAGCCGCGGGCAACAGCAAGTATTTATATATTTTTTTTATACTACGAAGGATGTATATGAGCATACGGTCCGCCTGATGGTAAGCACTTATCATAGCCTATGGACGCTTGCAACACCAAGGGTGTCACACACTTGTGCACTATATAATATCTCACGTTGAGATAACCTGCCGTGACCGCAGTTCGGTTAGTAGGACATCATCATTTTATACTTTTCTAAATGTCTACGCGGCTACAAAATTCACTTGAAAATGCAATCTAAGATATCTGTAATCACGTTTTACAGGCTTTGGGGATCTTGAAAAGTCAACCGATGATGTAATCATACATTTTAAGACGATTTATACTTAACTAGGGGTCACCCGCGACTTCGTCCGCGTGGTAATTTGGAATATTTTCCCCGATTTTGCAACATATCTCATTATTGCTCCGCACCTATTGATCATAGTGTGATGTTATATAGCCTATAGTCTTCCTGGACAAATGTACTAATTTAAAAAAAAGTTGTTTTCTAATCGAACCAGTACTTTCTGAGATTAGCGCGTTAAACCAAACAAGCAAACAAACAAACTCTTCAGTTTTATAATATTAGTATAGATTTGTCGCAAAATCCGCTGAGGCAAAGTTGAATATGATCAAAACTCAAAATGTCGCAAGTCCCTATATATTTAGACTTACGTAAAATAGGGTACCTACTTGGGGAGAGAGTTATACAATTACAAACCAAATTATAAGTTCTATACATGTGATACTGACAGTCAATTTAAAAATGGCCTGAGTTTTATCTTTTTGATATTCAAAACATTATTCGAAATTGAAATAAATAAAAAATACATTATTTCATTTGCTACTCTATTTGATTAAAACTGAAACTCTATCCCTACTAACACAAGGCTCAAAACATATGATATTTACCATCCACCTGTGACGTCGGTTAGGGTATATTTTAGAGTATTAACGTGTCACCTGGAGACCCTTGTTACCGAGGTTATATTAGCAATAAAGTAATGATATCTATTGACGCTATAGCTTACGTTATACGCTTTACAGTGCAAGAACCTCTATAAGAAAGATGAGGAAGAGAACACACTGATCTGCAGAATGCGTAAGTGATCTTTTTAGAAATGCGCCGTAAAGTGCGTTTTAGTTTTTGTTTGTATGTATGCCACGAGTATTTTCATTCAAAATTGACTACTTACATGTTTTTTTTATAAGGTACTGGTATACAACACCATACTATTTCAATGGTTTACTGTATAAAAAAGATAGTTTTTGATTTTACTACACAAATTTTTAAGCACCTTTTTAAAAAGAAATTAAAACACGTAAATATTTATTTAACAAATTCATTCACGTAAGTGCGAAAATAACTATGTATGTGTTTAGTTTTTGCGGCTAGATTGCTTAACTGATTAAATAAAAGTAATTCATTTATTTATTTCTTTATTCTATGGAAGACTTAAGGAAATAACAGATTAACTAAAGAAAGTTTGTTAGGAAGCCAATGACAGGTCTTCGCTTCTATGAACTTGACTAAAAATATGGAATGTGATTGAATATGTACATCCGTACACTGGCGCCAGCGATACAAATATGTATGTTTACTAATTAACAACTAAAATCTACTATTATTAACTAATGTATATAAAGCAAAAATATGTGTAAATCACTCAAAGAAGTTAAGGCTCATATTGACTTAGTTGCTTTTTACTTTTTACTTAAGGAAAAAGTGAGAAGAAAATAGTTATATAAATGAAGTTACTTAACTTTTGAATGTGAAGTATAACTAAGAGCCATTATTTTGGTATCGTTTCAAAACATGATACATTTTCAACCGCGTTGAAAACTTTCAGTTCAATATTTATGATCCACTTTTCTCTCACAAAGCGTTGTGTTCATACTCGAGTGTTTGCCATTTTTCAGCTTCACATATAACGTCGAAATTATAAACGAACACACCAATTCAATATTCCATTCAGAATTAATTTATTTGAAGAGTAAAACCCTTTACACATCACGACTCTTTGAATCATTTAAAAAACGCTACGGTCAACCTTTAAACCCTACGACTTTTTACATCGATGCAAACGCCTAAAAATCGCAAGTGTATCGGTGCCCTACGTTTCGGTACGATGATGTGTATATAAATTAATTTAAGTTATTTTATACACAAAGAGCTAGCGCTAGACCAAGGCTTTTTGTGTCTTCTGAGGCACGCTAGAGCCTTAACGTGTTGTTAGAAATTTGTCACCCACTGCTCGTATCAAACCTGCTTACCTTTGCATGTGCGTTAATAGTTGCCAATGCGTTTTTAATGAACCATTACCAAACTCTTGGACATTTTTAGCACCGTGACACGAGGGCTTTGCTAGCGTCTATAGGCTACAGCAACTGCTTACTGCCAGGTAAGCAGTTGCTGTATGCTTGTTTGCCACCTAAGTAAAATAGAAAAATATATATATATGAATAAGCACTTAATGTTGACGATATAATCAACACAATAAACATGACAAATAACAGACAGACAAAAGTGCTTTCACAAACAAAACACGAACTCATACTTCATTCGCATCTTCAGACGCCGTAAGATTTTTATTATTATACTTACCCTTTTTGTAGTAACACACCGTGTGGGGTATTCGTTGTAAAGAGCTGTAATGACGCGCCGAGCGTGAAATACGCGCACATTTCGGTACCCTGGAAATGGAATGCACCTGCCTCCTTAGGTTTTATGAGAAGTTTCCTCACCTTCTTACGATGCTTGGTAAGGGCTGCCAATATCGCCGTCCTCACTTTGTGACCCCTCATAATACGAGTAATACTTCTTGAGAGGGTATTGAACGTGGGAGGCTCGTCGCGACGGCCCGTCACTTTACGATCCGCCCTCCAGTTCAGTTTGTTTCTTGTTCATGTTATAAGAATGTTTGGCATTAACATTTTTATGATCTAACAACTTGTTATTGAGACTACGAACTTGATTTGGTAGTATCAGTTATTTTGCTGTGGAATGTGGAATTTATTAATAAATTGTTCGTCTATAATACAGAACCCGTACTATAAACAATGTTTTTTAAGTACTACAGTATGTTAAGTATAGTAAGCAGTTACAGTAGCCTATAAAAGTTTGCAAGCATTCCTTTCCCAAAAAAAATTTAAATTTAGAAAAAAATGTGTTGTTCAGCTGACGTTACGTACTGATCCAACCTTCAAGTACATTATAAATAAGTACGTACATTGCTTCTGGGATAAAACGGAATCGATTTTTGCCGTAGGATGAAAACGGAATTATTATTATTATTTTAGCTCGTAGGATGAAAAATGTGGAATGAAAACGGAAACACCCTTCAAAAACGGTTGTTCTACGGTTAGGTTCACTTTTTTCATACTACTAAGGTAGCGATCAAGAATATGGCGCGCCTAATGTTAAGCAGTTACCGTAGCTTATGGACGCTTGCAATACCGGAGGTATCACTTGCGTGTTGCCGGTCAATTTTTTTTTGTACCAAGATTTTAAGATGAAATATCCCTGGGATAGGAAAATGTTTCTTTTAAACGATGATGATTTTTAGCGATGTAGTTGTGTATAGGTCGTACACAACAACATCGCTGTGTGTATATATTTGGCTGTGGTGTTTTGTAAGGTGAAGGTCCTTCCCAAATCGGGCTAGCTTGCTTGCTTGCTTTGTGTTAAATAATAATTGTACGGTTGAAAATACCTCTGAGACACAAGGCTTATTTGTAATGCGGAAAAGTCTTCTGCTGATAGTAACAACTTGGACTACAATTTCAAATCATCATGGCACGTACCATCGCTTACACAAAGTACATAATTCTTTTGTAGGACTCGGTATACGCTTTTTTAACAAATTACCGAAAGAGATAATGAATTTGCCCTTACACAAATTTAAACCTACTATTAAAAATCATCTCATAGGAAAGGGCTATTATACAATAAATGATTATTTGAACGACAAAAAGTCTTGGAATTAGTTGCATTATATAGTTGTTTGTTTAATTTAGAATAAATCAGCTTAGTACTTAAGTTCTAATTTGTGACGTGAGGCACATTGTGAATTCTAGTGATAATTCTGTACTTTTTCTTTTTATTCGTTGTTTTTTTATTTAGTAGCAAAACGTTATTTACAAAAAAAATTGTCACTATTCACATATTGCCTTATTCTTTAATAGCAATATGTAAATTGAAGCAGACTTTAACACATACTTTAGGTTTTTTTTTTTTTCTCGCACGACCAGTACTAAGTACGATTATCATATTTTACCAATATAGTTAGTATCGTGTTTTGACTGCATCAGCTTGCATGCTATCATACTTGTATTTTACAAAAGATTGTAACTATCTGGCGATTAAAAAGAGTGGCCTGAGTTTCTTGCTAGTTCTTCTCAAGGCTCCACGTCAGCGAACTAGCCGTAGGAAAATTTTGCTGACATCATCTTTCTGGTTTATTCATAATTTATGACCTTCATAAGTGTTACTTTGTAACCTAAATGAATAAATGAATTTTGAGTTTGAGTTTGAGTTTGAATCCCACTTCTCCGATCGTGTTTAGTTCATAGCTCATTTTGCATAAACTAAACAATCAATACTGTATCGCATAATTATAATCTGCAGTTGATAATTAGAAACAGGTATAACAAAAGATTTCAATTAAGGCAATACGGTCTGCATTGACCGGAAGGTAATCACAGATTATATACTATATAACGTACGTATAATTATAATCAATGTGTCGTGCTATTATCTAATAATTGAAAGGTGGCTTCTGTAAATAGATGACTGGCCTGTTGGTCTAGTGGTAAGTCGGAGGTCGTGGGTTCGATTTCCACTCGTTACAAAACTTTGTGTGACGCATAAATGTTTGTTCTGAGTCTGGATGTAAGTTATGTCTGTGAATTGTATGTTTGTAAAGTCCCCCGCGACACAGACTATGTTTGTTGAATTTGAAATATACATTAAATCTGAAGCCACCCATACTTTACACACAGTTTTTTTATGTGGGTGTTTCCCACCTCCATTCGGTTTATATCTATGTCGTTATGTGTGTGACAAATAGAGGTACAACTTTTTATGTATTCATGACCAAGTTTACACCTAAGTATGTTACTACCTATATGTTTTACAACTTCATGCTTTAGTGCGTCACTGTACTTGTAATAATAATATAAAAGGTAAGGTAAGAAAAGCTTAAAGTAGAAAGAGTATTGGTTAAGTAAGTATTATGTCCGTGTGGTGACGGATTAAGAATATAAATGTCACTACCCCCATCCATCTCGAGGGTGTCGTGAGAGTCGACTAAGGAAGTAAGTCTAGCAGACAATATCCACCGCAAAAGAGGGAAAACTCGAAACAAAACCTTTACCAACCAGCGCAGTATAGTAGGATAATATCCCTCCAAATGTGTGGAGGAGACCCGTGCCCAGGAGTGAGACGGTTACGGGTTGAGATGATGATATTATAATATATAAGTATACTTATAATAAACTTAGAGCATAAGTCTGGATTAATTTTTGTTCAGTTGCGGGCAACCGATGGACAAGGTAAGCTCAGGATCGAGGGTTGTGGAAATCCTTGGGGGAGGCCTATGTCCAGCAGTGGACGTCTTTTGGCTGAGATTATGATGGTGATATAAAGATACGAGTAGAGAAATCTTTGTCCTACATCCTACATCGGAACATTAACGGCTAACGACAAACTAGGCAGAGCCTTTAAGTATGGCATCCAGACAACTAATAAGCATAGCAAGCACTTTAATATTTCTAAATACATATAATACATAAATAACACCTTGAAACAAACCACATAACACATCACACAAAAATATTTGTCCTAGATGGAAAAAAAACCCACGACCTCTAGCGTAGCAGTCAGGCTCACTGACCACTAGAATAACAGACCCTTTCAATCACACTAACAGGGACCACTGTGTAAAAACACAAACATAAATACAGCTGTAGACTCAGGCACACAAATGGTAAGCACACCTCTACTCCATAAAGGCAATGAGGATAATAAGGAAAAGAAAAACAGTTTTTTGTTATACCGAACACAAATCTTGGCTAACAATCCCTCTAGAGTATCCACAAAAACTGGTAGCCGATTCACGTACGACCACTGTGCAAAAAACAAAACACTGATCTAAAACCACAATATGTTTCCCTAGATATCTTTTGTTCTGGAGTCCTTTTGTTATTTGAATTGCTATTGGGATATCCAATTTTATAGAGAGATTATAATGGGGATATTATGCGAAATGGATATTTCATTTAATTAAAACTATTTATGCAGTATGAAGTGAACGGGTATACTGATCAAGTTTAAAGATAATAATAGATTATAAGAAGTTTTATTGTTATAAGTATGACTTTAGCTTTAAATGAAAATGAGCAAGCCACCTAGCTACGCGGGAAGATGAAAGTGACAAAATGGTGACTGTGAAACGGAGAAAGATTACCAGACAGACCACTCCAAGTAATGGGGTATCTCCGGGATCAGAAAATATTTTTTTGTGATAGGGTCCACACCAGAGAGGCTAATAATCTGGATGTAGTCTTTTCTAAGGTTTATTTAAATATTTAAAGAAATGTGGAAAAAGTCGAGGCCCGAGCAGGATTCAAACCTGTGCCTCTAGGGTGCCCAGTGCACTACCAATTGTGCCATCCGAGCTTCTACTTTCTCCAGAGTTCGAATTTGGGCTCGACTTTTTCCACACGGATTGCTTTAAATATATTTGAGCAAATTATTTAGCAAAAATGACTTAAAAATAAAATCACGTTCTTCCCAGTCAAGCTTGCTTTTTGTATAGTGCCCCAACTTCATTTAAATCAAATCTTGAGAAAGTTCCAAGGCCCACTACATACGTGTAAAATAACCTTTTAGTAATCTTTCCCACCCTTAACCGTTTGTGCGTAAAAAATAAATTAGCTAACGGCGAGAAAGTTTTGGTAGGTACGCGAATTTCCTGCCAGTGTACTTCTTATATGACTCCATTCTAACAATTTGTGAACCAGCCTGTAACTTTACTGTCGAAACTTTTGACATTCATAAGTGTTATTTTATGACATAAATTAATAAATGTTTTGGCTATGTTTAATAAGGTAGTTTGTGTGTTCGTGCCGCATTGCGTTTATTGTTTTCTATTTTTTAATATTCTTTGTTTCTTTGGTTAGCGTGATCGTAGGACTGGTGATTTTTTTTGTGAACCAACCTGTAACTTTACTGTCGAAACTTTTGACATTTATAAGTGTTATTTTATGACATAAATGAATAAATGTTTTGGCTATGTTTAATAAGGTAGTTGTGTGTTCGTGCCGCATTGCGTTTATTGTTTTCCATTTTTAAATATTCTTTGTTTCTTTGGTTAGCGTGATCGTAGGACTGGTGTTTTTTTTTTGTGAATCAACCTGTAACTTTACTGTCGAAACTTATTATATTCATAAGTGTTATGCTATGACATAAATGAATTAATGTTTTGGCTATGTTTAATAAGGTAGTTTGTGTGTTCGTGCTGCATTGCGTTTATTGTTTTACATTTTTAAATATTCTTTGTTTCTTTGGTTAGCGTGATCGTAGGACTGGGGTTTTTCTTGCACAGAGAATAAGCATTGCCATCCAACATGGCAATGCCACTAGCTTTCTGGTTGTGTTCCTAGTAGATAGCGATGTTAGGAAAAAATTACAATAAAATCTTCTAATTTCATTATTATTTACTTTTTATATTTTTCTTACCTTTACTTTATTATTAAAATATTCGCTACATAAAACTTATCATTAGTGTTGAGAGTATTACCAAATCTATGTTTATTTATAAGAAAAAATAAAACTGTAAATAAAGCGAGAGGGTATGTAAAAAAATATAGCAAGTGGAAATAATATCTGCCTACCCCTTTGGGAAACGTGAATATTTATAGAGTAAATTAGAAAATATTTTTATTTATATAATGTCTGCAATAATATGTAATTTTTAATAATGTTTATTTAAAACGCAACGCGATGGGTCGCCACCGTCATTACAAAAATAGCGAAGTAATTCGATATGCAGTTAACAATGTCGATAAAGTTATTATATTTTTGTTGTACTGTATAAAAAAGGCAGTCAAAACCTATCCACGCTAGTAACTGATTTTAAACTTATATTCTTGATGATTATAACTTATACTTCTTTTATTTGAATGGCCTGTTGGTCTAGTGGTAAGTGAACTAAAGCCAGAGGTCGTTGGTTCGATTCCTAAATGGGACAATTTGTAATCCGCAAATGTTTGTTCTGAGTCTAGGGAATATTTTTGTCCGTAAGTTTAATGTTTGTTAAGATTTCTGTAACGCAGAAATTTGTCATCGTTTTAAAAAACAAACAAAAAAAATTGCTTGATCTAGTTTCTAAGGTTTTTTTTATAATATAGGTAATGTTAAAATACTCACTATCGCAAGTTCAAATCAAATATGATTTATTATAATTCATTTTATCTAAATGCTGAAATAGGATTATCAAATTAAGTTATTTGATAAAATAAATTCTTCACATTGAATCCACAGTAGGTACCTAGTTTGCAAAATACGCAGCTGTGACAGATAATCAGACAGACAAAATCGCATCAGGAGACAAAACACTTATGTTGTGACTTCTGTTTGTTTTTACCATTTTATTTGAGAACAAAGAGGTAGACCATCACTAGTGAGCAAGTCCGACTGAGTAAGGACATCCACCTTACAGAAGACTTCAGGCTGCTGTGTGTAGCCAAAAGACTACACACAGCAGCGTATTTGTGTTCCTGTGTGTGAGTTTAGATTACCAGAGCTCATTCCAGGATGCGTTTTTAACGAAGCGTTTTGCAAACCCAGGAAAATTAAATCATAAAACCTTGTTGTTAAAACTTTTACCGTTGGCAACACGCACATGATACCTCTGATATTGCAAGCATCAATCAGGCCGGCCATATGCTTGTTTGCCACCTAGAACAAAAACATACGAAACCTTTATTGAGCTACAAAAATATCTACACGAATTTTTACGAAGTGAAAGTAAGTATTTTTTTAATTAGTGTGACAGTGGCTAAATTCAGAATGGAAAGCGCAGAACTTTGATTGATGTATTCGATGCACAGATAAAATATTCATTGGATATCGAGTACTGTTATTGGATCATCGATTTCAAACTAAATTGTTCAGTAATCATGTTTTATATTCATGTTTTTATAAGTTTATAGTAATAATCTTTATATTATATGCGCTGAAATATATAATTATGTAAACTAGTTGTCTAATTGCCACTAAGCAGGTTCTACCTAGTTTCGGATATTTTTTTTGGATCGTTTTTTATTTTTTTTATTTATTATACTATCAAAGAGGCAAACAAGCATACGGCCCGCCTGATGGTAAGCAGTTACCGTAGCCTATGGACGTTTGCAACACCAGGGGAGTCACTTACGCGTTGCCGACCCTTTAAAAACCTTATAACTCCTTTCTTGAAGAACCCCATGCTATAGTCTTGGGAAAACCTCGGCAGGGAGCTCATTCCACAGCCTAATCGTACGTGGTAAGAAATTCCTCTGGAATCTTACGGTACGGCATGTTTGAGAATTGTCCTAAGATATTATAATGAGATATTTTCAAATCAGTGGTTACTATACCATATAATATACTCGAATTAACAGTTAAGACATTCAATAAGTTAAATAATATTTAATGTAAACTTGAACGAAACAAGAGTACTAGACAGTACACAACGCCAACGTGAGGAAGTTCCGCCTGAAAGCAAATACACCGTACAAGCGCTTAACTCCGTATTAAGTTGTAGAGTCAACTGAAGGAAACAATTTATTTAACAGCACACGTTAGCTTCGAGGCTTCCTGGTAAGAATGGGGATCCAATATGTGTTTCTGTTCTTGTAGAACAAATTGGCGTAGTAAAACCTGTTTTTAAAGCTGCAGCAGAACCAAAGAAAACAAGTCCTGTGTCGCCAGACTTCACGAACAACAAATTCACGGATACAAAGTATACCTTATATTACAAGTTTTGTACTGTGTGGGAATCGAACCCTCGGTGCGGTGTTTATATTCTGCGCTCATACTAAGTAAGAAGCCAAAGGCAGACTAAAGAAGGACTTCAAATAATATATCAATGAGTTGTCTATGCATATCTTTAGCTTACGAAATTAAATTTATCAATAAGCATACGTGCTGTTTCCACATCATCATCATCTCCGCCGACAGACAACCAATATTAGACATAGGCCTCCACGAAGGGTTTTCACAAAATTCGGTCTTGAGCTGACTTTATCCATCCGCTGCCCGCAACCTTGACCAGTTCGTCGGTTGACCTTGTTGATTCGTGATAGTTCGTGATCACCAGGAAGGTAAGCAATTACCCTTTGACCGCACGGTTGGTTCAGTGGCTTAAGTCCATTTACCATTGCATGGCATGTTGTGGTTTCGATCCTCACATGGGACAAAAAATTGTGTGATTGCTAAAAGGTTGTCCCGACTGTGGTATACTTTCTGTCCGTTAATTGTATATTTGTAAAGTCTTCTGAGAGACAGGACTTATTCTCTAGTGAGGGAGTTGAACCTATAGTTGCTTGCTACATCAGGATTTTCATTACTTTCCGAATAACTGTATGAGATCAATTAACATACCTAGTACGTTCATATCAGTTAATTATCATCTATTAGCTAAGCTATCATAAGGATATTACGTAAGATACCTACTTCCCGAGAGACTATAGCATGGGGTGCTTCAAGAAAGGAGTTATAAGGTTTCTAAAGGGTCGGCAACGTGCGAGTGATACCCCTGGTGTTGCAAGCGTCCATAGGCTACGGTAACTGCGCTTACCAACAGGCGGGCCCGTATGCTTGTTTGCCTCCTTGGTAGTATAAAAAAATACCCTAAGTAATGTTAAGTTTAGTAAAAATATTACAAACAAATGCCATATTTTGCTAAACTAGGATTTTGGTAAAAACATACGGCCTGCCAGAAAAGACAAAAAAAAATTAAGTTTAAGTGCACTTTGTTTTCGAAAGTTAGTATTTTTGTTTCTACAGATACAGGACTTAGATCTTCTTTTATTTGATTAGTTTAAAGATTTTCCTTATGATACAGATTAGCCTGGCCTGTTGGTCTAGTGGTTAGTGACCTTGACTACTAAAGTCAAGGTCAGGATTCATAAAAGATTATTCCGAGTCTGAGTGTAATTCGTGCCCATCAATTGTACGAGTATATTTGTAAAGTCCCCCGCGACACAGGGCCTGTTTCTAGTGCGGAAGGTTCCCTTTTAAAAATAAAATATAGATAAATACTTAGAGAACTCTTTATTTTGTACAAAAAATATTTTTTTGCTATAAACTTAAACCAACAATATATGTATTTATAAAGCCTGTAAATAAACCTTACCATATCTAAGCTGCGGCCGAAGATGAAATACTGTTAAAAATATAATATTTATTATCAATTCTATATTTTGTATAATATCCCTTTGTTGTTACACACAACCAAATTATTAAGCTAGCTTTGCTTGGAACAATATTATCACTTTGAAGTTATTTGTTATCCAATGAAAATGTTTTATATTATTTTTTTATATTTCGCCACTTCTAAATACATTTTACTAAGTATAGCGAAGCTTATTTTAAAATAAATACTTAATTTTAACAAAAAAAAACCGACTTCAGTACGGCAAGTTGTAAAATTTTCAAATACCGAAAGAAAAGCCTGAAAGACAGAAAGAAAAGCATTTATTCGAACATACACAGGATAACAGATATAAACAAAAACACACAATAACAAAACAAAAAAAATATCCTGTGTGATGTCAGCAAGGGTCGTAATCTCAGCTCTGTGCTGTGGCATTTAAAACTGCAGCGCTGATATTCTGATCAGGCCTTGGTGAAATCACGGTCACTTATATAGGTACAAGATTTGATAGAAACTCTTTATTGTACACCACACATTTATGATTTTTCTTCAAATACGTGTTTGAGAATATAAGGAAAAAATTCAGAGAATAAATATGTTTTAATAAAGATTTTTTCAAATCGGTCCATAAATGACGGAGTTATGCGGTAACAAACATAAAAAAAAAAAATACACACGAATTGATAACCTCCACTTTGTGAAGTCGGTTAAAAAAGAGTACACAATGATTTGTCGACTCGTGTACTATGTAAGCCTGGATCTATTCAGTAATCGCTAATTTAAATAATTGAATAAAATCCAAAAGCAATTCGAATAGTATAGTCAAAGGCTGACCGAATCTTTTCTCCTCTGTCAACTGAGCTTTGAAAGTGCAAACCTTAAACCACATATGCTGGTCTAACGTAGGTTGGTAGTACTGACAAGTGGGATAGACGGGACTTGAATCGAATAAAAAGGAAACAAATGTGTATGATTTTACATAGATTTGCTTTCTATTCTATCCGATTCCACTGCTTAGGGCCAAAGGGGCAAACATGCTTTATAATTGCTTTTATATTAATACGCATATATGTATGATTAGTACGCATAAATGCCATAAAGCGAAATTCAAATTTACACCTTATATTGACATTAGTAAGTTTCCTTTTCGTCTACTACCGCCTTTAAAACATGTTGGGTATAAATTAAACCTGGGGAACTGAAAGATAATAAAATGATCTCTACACTTACCTATACAGGTAATGATGTTATGTAAATAAAGTAAGTAAAATTCATTACCAAATTCTCTTTCAGTAAAATATTAAACAGTTACGGCCCCTTTAGAAACCATTAAAATATATTTTAGCTTGTAATCACCACGACCGAACATAACACTATGACAGGACCGAGTTCCTTTTGTCTCTAATTGTTATTTCATCCAAATCTATACTTTATAATATTATAAAGAGGAAAGATTTGTATTTTTGTTTGTTTGTTTGTTTGTATGTAATGGATAAACTCAAAGACGACTGGACCGATTTTAAAAATTCTTTCACCATTAAAAAGCTACATTATCTGCGAGTAACATAGGCTATATTTTATTTAAAAAAAATAGGGGTAAATAATGCCAAGACCTCAGACAATCACTGACTAAATTAGTAACGCCTAATAAACGCCTATAAAATAATTGCTATTTCATTTTTTGTAGGCGCTAACATTTAACAATACTTTAATTAAGGTAATCAGGAAAGCAGCAGAGAAAAGAAAACACTCCACCGAATCTGTCTGGTCAAGATAAACTCAATAACTACCCAATAAAATTTAATACGATTTTCACCAGGTGATGGCGTAATTCTTCCATTATATGTAGTTTTGTGAGTGTGAATTTGCTGAAGTATTACGATGATAGTTAAACGACTAGGCAAAATCTTGCCGTAGGAGGCAATGTTATTCCTAAATAGATCTAAAAAAAGTCCATGATACTATGTGTCTATCTGCGACCACAAAAATTACTCACAGCGAAACGCGTGATCGGCCTCTGTCTCATCGAAATACTTAACTGATATATATTTTTAACTGACTTTTAAAAGATGAGGTTCCCTAAAATAATTGCATTGTTTTTTTTTTTATCCCTAAACATCGTCATGTAAGGGCCGATTTGTAATATTATTTTTTAAGTAATCGACAAAGCTCGAAAAATTGCCTCAATTAAGTGGCAATGGGTAGGGCATATAGCAATAGGGTAATATAGCTCGCAGAACCAATGGCCGTTGGGGCAGAAAGGTTCTAGAGTGGCGACCACGAACTGGAAGACGCAGCGTGGGCAGGCCTCCAACAAGGTGGACCGAAAACCTGGTAAAGGTCGCAGGCAACCGATGGACAAGGTCAGCTCAGGACCGACTGATGTGGAAAACCTTGCGGGAAGCCTATGTCGAGCAGTGGATGTCTTATGGCTGAGATAGAACTACTTTTGTGGCAAACCAGCATACGGCCCAGCTGATGTTAAGCAGTTACCGTAGCCTATAGACGCTTGCAGTACCAAAGGTATCACTTGCGTGTTACCAACCCATTTTTTACACCAGGGCCATAAGATGGGAGCAGAGTATCCATGGGATAGGAATACGTTTCTTTCAAAATTTATCCCTAAGTGAGCGTTGGAGTCCTATACTCACACACAGGAACAGAACTACACCGCTGTGTATAGTTATTTGGCTTTCGTCTTCTAAGGTGTTGGTTCTCTGTGAGGTGGAATTCCTCCCCTATCTGAAAAAAATCTCTTAAAAAACATTTTGCAATTGAATGGATAGTTTTTCATATTGTTCTCATTAAAAAAACACCACACAACTGCAATGAATCAAACAAATGCATTCAGGAAGCATCAATTCGTTAGTGAAACTAATAAAGTATACTGCAGATGGCCAACTTCTCAATGATAAATAATTAGTCGATGGAGATCAGACATAAAGTGTAATTAAATGACTGTAACTAATCACATTCAATGAGCAAATTAAAATGGTACAATTAAACTAATATGATTATACAGCTGGATATAGGCACCGAAACTTCGTAATTAAACAAATTACAAAAAAAATGCATTGTTTCAGAGATATACATAATAATAGATACCTACATATATATCGAATTTACGTTGAACTCTCACCAATATGGTCGACTATAATAAATAGGGTTCAGTTTACTGGTTTTTTATTCAGTTTTGTTCCGGGAGCTTATGTAGAGTACTATATCTCTATTAATAGAATAATGAATCAAAAAGAATCTAATAACTATGCAGTTCAATTTCTGAAATTCTTGAGCACTACGGTGGACCATTATGCCCTTTAGGAATTTAATAAATTTTTAGCTTACCCAAACTGTGTAACAGTATCTATCAGGTTCATCATATCAACCCATAAATGTCCCACTGCTGGGCACGGGTCTCCCCCATACACTTGGAGGGATATTAGCCTACTACACCACGCTGGCCAGACGGATTGGTATAGGGTTTTATTTTGAATTTTCCTTCTCTTACAGTGGATATTGTCTGCCTGAATTACTCCTTTAGTCGACTCTTAGGACACCCTTGGGATAGATAGGGGTGGTGATATTTTGTATTCTTAATCCACCACACGGAATCCTATCAGGTTAGAAGTGACCAATTTAAAACGAAATGTATGGATGCAGAAATTTCTACAGGGCATAAGCTTAGCACAGATGCTATGCGATAGGCCATAAGATTGTTCACGTTTGCGCTAAGACAAATAAAATTGAAGAGCAGAACAATCGTACAAACAAGGAATATTTCTTTATGAAGTTTATTAATTGCAGAACCTTAATGTTCAAAAGAAAAACGTAATTGACAAATCAACAAACGCACAGTTTAAATCACTAGACACTCAGATAGCTATTACGATATAGGCATCCGCTAAGAAAGGTTGACAATCAGCCGATGAAAGTTTGTAGTTTTCAGATTTACAGTAAAAGACTGAACACGCGAACGAAGTCGCGGGTACAGCTAGTTATGTAATAAAAGTTTAGGTACATTAAAATGTCAAGTATTAAGTTAAGTCAAGATAATGAAGTTCCTACGTATATATGCATATTAGGAAGTCTATATGTGAAGGTGTGTAACATGGTTAAATAGAAAACAATGTTTTTTAATTTAAAAATAAGTGAACATCACGCAAGCGAGCAAGCACGACAGTGGAAAGTCTTTAAGGTCTTTCACATGACAGAAGACTACAACCAAATATTACTCACAGTGATGTAATTGTGTGCCTATGTCTGAGTACAGCCCGTCTAAACAAGTGGCATAAACGGTAGTCGAATCGAATAAAATAGAAAGATTTGACATAAGTTTATGACATAATGTCGTACACCTACGTCTAATCTCATACTCTTTATTTTATACAAACGCTTTCTTTTAACAATAATACAAACCCTTGGTGTTAATTATAAACAAGTTGTAGTATCGGTGACGAGTGAGCAACGCTTTATAGAATAACAAACGTCTATATGCTACTTAATTGATGGTAGTGATGATAAACTTACGTACTGTATTTTATATACAGTACTGTTAGGTGTTACGATTAAAATTATTACTAGATATCGGTAGATTACTTATTTCTATCGACTGGCAACATAGTGTGAACGCGTCGGTAAGTTGCGCGCGCTGTGAAGAGATAAAAAGGAGGGAACAGAGACGAAGCGGCCGGCTGATTCTCTAAGAAACAGCGATAGCAAACTGACAGTTGTGATCACTAACTGACAGTTGTGATTGCTCGGTGACGGCACAATCTATTGACTAAACGTCAAAAAGGGCTCTTACGGCATACCGATTTTCAATCTGACAGTCAGATTTTACTCGGTTTTTGCAGTAGCTCGGTTTTTGCTCTTACGGAATACCTCTGCGGGTCTTTTTGAGTTTGAGCTTAAAGTGGTATAAGCAGTGGTATTATAGAGTATAGGTAATTCAATATATTTGAATAAATTATATTGTAATTATAATTAATGTCGGTTGTTTTATTAAAGTACAATAGGCAGCCTTATCGCTTACTGCAATATCTACTAGCCAATTTTTGAAAAGCCCTGACCTTAATCTAGTGATGAGTTGAGCTTATTTGTTGAAAACGAGTCGAAACCACTAATACCAACATCGTTACTAATACGATGTAGATAATATCTGTTTGATATTGCAGACTGCAAAGTGTATAGTATAGGCCAGTTTACCGTTAAGGGATTGGTGGGCTATAAAAGAGACAAATTTAATTATTATGAGTCAAAATTATTGGATAAATATCTGCCTCATTCGTACCGAGGCATAAGCAGTTATAAAAGATCAGTTACGAACGTGGAAAGGGCATTTTTGTGGCCAATCGTAGGTTTGTTTGGATTTTCTGTTAGTAAATTCTCAGTAGCAGAACGGAGTTTGGAATTTCACTCAGTATATGGTATGGTAAGACCACTTTCGATGACCAACAAGCCAGCTAAATAAAAATTAAACCTAATAATATTTTAAATGTGAAAGTTGTGAGGATGGATGGATGTATGTATGGATGTTTGTTACTCTTCCACGTAAAAACTACTGAACGGATCTGGATATAATTTGGCAAGAAGATAGATTAAAGTAAACTTTTTATCGCGATAACCAACTTCCACGCGGATGAAGCCGCGGGCAACAGCTAGTGTTAAATATTTAAAAGTCCCTTGCGACACAGATCATTCCTAACCTACAAAAGATATGCCTATATTTAGAAATATTTGTAACTATCAGTAACTTTGATTTAAAGGCAAAAACTCGCTGTATTTTCAGTTTACAGAAATGTAATCTACGTCGATTCAAAATTAAACAATCCATCTGTCCAAACGACTAATAGTAGCACGCGAGTGAAATTATGAACCACAGTACAGTGTGACTGTTTGATTGATTGCAACTTCTGACTTGGTGATAGGCGTATTAAGTCGTATCAATAAATTTTGCACTCTATTAAGTCTATAGTATAAAAACAATTTATAATTTTAACAAAAAAAAACGACTTCAGTACGGCAAGTTGCAGAATTTCAAAAACCTTAAAAACGGCTAGATTGCATTGTTTAATTATGAAGTTTCGTTGCCTAGCTACCTTAGCAACCATAATGGAAACTTATTTAATCGCCATCCGTAAAATACTTATTATTGAGAAGTTCAGGTGGCCATCTGTGGTCTTCTTCATCAGTTTTACTTAATCATATTATACTTTCTGAATGAAAATGTTTGATGTGTTGTTAAAAATATTGAAATTGCTATATGTGTGCCTATAATTTTTGAGGAGTTCCCTCAATTCCTCATGGATTCCATTATCAAAACATTCTTTTGATAAAAATGGGACCAAACTGGAAGTATGTCCTCTCAGACAAAAAAAGATTTTTTCAAATCGGTCCATAAATGAGGGAGTTCTGCGGTAACAAACATTAAAAAAAAACACGAATTGATAACCTCCTCTTTTTGAAGTCGGTTAATAAAAAGGGCCTTTTGGCATTTGGAATTAATTTCTTACGTGGGCTACTGGCTCGTATCACTTACAAACTGAATAAAAATTCTGACATATACCTATGCATCCTTTTTGAATGTAAGCGTCTCATTAAAATTGATATGCCCGACTGACAATACATAGACGGGAACGAAACACAGCAACAACTCCTTAGAGAAGCGCAAGACAGACTTTGTCTTGTAGGATTTAAAAACAACACTTTCTTTATACTACCTAGGGGTAAACAAGGGCATACGGCCCGCTTCATGGTAAGCAGTTACCGTAGCTTGTGACACCATTTGCGTGTTGCCAACTTAACATCAGAGCTTTATAAAAAAAGGTGGAACGTTGCCCTAAATATGCACTGGAGATCTGTGACTTTGTCGCTTATTGCTTGACTTGCTAGACGATAAAGTAATAAACGCAAGCTTATATATTTTTTTTCTTTTAATTAAATATTTTATAAAGATAAGTCTAGTTCTGGATAATTATTTCGGATTTTCAACTTCAAGGCACATCAGTTTAACAAAAAAAAACATAACCAGTTGTAGAATTTTCAAAATCCTTAGAATGGGCTGTGTTCTGAGGAATTGTTTGAGATGATGCCTACGGCCATATTTTATCAATGCACCTCTCGCCACTGACAGGGAGTTCATCCTCACATCCTTGCACTTTAAACATGCCGTACCGTATGATTCCAGAGGAATTTCTTACCACGTACGATTAGGCTGTGGAATGAGCCGAGGTTTTCCCAAGACTCTATAGCATGGGGTTCTTCATAGGCTACGGTAACTGCTTACCATCGGGCGGGTCGTATGCTTGTTTTCCACCTTGGTAGTATAAAAAAAAATCCTTGTCTATCGTATTTATACAAGATGAACATTCACACAAACTCTTTCCTCCCTTAAAGACGTTTTTTTTGTAATCTGATCATTTACAGCTAAAGTGCATTTCATGACCATTCAAATAAGCCCAAATACGACTAGATTACATTGTTTAATTATGGAGTTCCGTCGCCTACCTTCCGGCTTCATCATCAGTTTAGTTCAAGTTATTTTCATTTACTACATTATATTTGCTTAGTAATAGTAACTTAACAAACTAAAGGAGACTTATCTAATCGCTATTTGTGAAATACTTATAATTGAAAAGTTTAGGTGGCCATTTGTGGTCATTTTCATCAGTTTCACTTTACCAAATTGCTTTTTCTGAATGTAAATGTTTAATTTAGTTGTAAAAAATATTGAAATAGCTATCTGCATTCCTATAATTTTTGAGGAGTTTCCTCAGTTCCTCGTAGATGCCATCGTCAGAACTGGCGTTTTATAAAAATAAGACCAAACTGGAAGTATGTCCTCTCAGACATAAAATTTTTTTTTCAAATCGGTCCATAAATGACGGAGTTCTGCGGTAACAAACATAAAAAAATATACACTAATTGATAACCTCTTCTTTCTTTCTCTTTTTTGAAGTCGGTTAATAAAATGGTTTCCTTTATTATGTAGTTCAGAACCATTGACTAACAAATTTACGTCTACAATTAACGAATCGTAAAGATCACTTGAACTGCTCTAAAAAGACGAAGTAACACCTAAGTAGTAATAAAGTTCTTTTGGCGCCATTAACGCAAGTTCTCGAAGTTACGTAACGTTTCTTCTACAAACGGCACTACATCATTAGAGCCGGTATAATTGCTCACACGTACCGGTAAAGGGAAAGTATTCCCAAATTTAGCCAAAGGGCTCCAGTAAATTGTGATTATCTTTAAGTATAACGTTGCTACCAACAGTACCACTCGTAGTATTTTATGAGGAAAGCCATCTGGGTCCTCGTCTGCTACAATAAATTCAACGCACACTGTTATGTCTTTTTCATGGACACCGAAGATATAAAGAAAGAATTTTATTGCGTTCAAAATAATATTTTCGAGACGTAAAAGTAACAGCTACTTAGGAGTAATATAGCCATTTAGAACAGCATCAGTACAAATATGGTCGATACAAACAAGCACAACATAAATGTTTTGTAATTATTTTCTAAAAGTGAGGAAAGAAAAAAGAAGTAGTATTGTTGCTTTCAGCTGAAATATGTTCCGTGGAGAGTGCCGAGGAAGTACTCTTCTGTTAGATAATGGACGTTTATGACTGGCTGCGGAGTCTTGATATTCACGAAGCCAGCCTCTTTTTTCCATTAAATAATATTTCGCCCACAAAGATAAAAATACATGGGCTCTTAGGATTGCGTCTTGACCTTTCGGAACTAATTACGACGAGTTGCCGTGATCTTTTGTCAGCGATACAAAAACAGGGTATATAGGTGACATCAAAGGGCAAACTATTATTCACGCGTTTGGCAAATATGTCTCCAGGCAACCGTCTCTTTCTCAGATACAAAAGGAATTACTTTTATTTTTCGTCTCAACCGCAGCATGTTGCCTTATGATAAATCACTTTCGCGCTACTGCAGGAGCGCTCAACAAAAACATTTGAAACGATCTAGTTCGCAGCAAAAAGGTACACATTCCTGAAACTGATGCTCGCTTTATCAAAATGAAATCTGTAGTATTCTCTACTTTTTGTGTAATAAAGACGCTCGCTAGAGGTAATTACAAATAACTATCTTATGCCCTTTCTTTGAACAGGACCCTCATTGTAAATTAATAAGTCTAGGTGTTTTATATCAAGCTAGAAGTTTTTTATGAATCATTATTTCATATATTTTTTTAAATTTCATTTATGTTTCCAAATTTATTAATATAATTCACATATATACATTTTACTACTTATATCCATCTCAACCCATAAACGTCCCACTGCTGGGCACGGGTCTCCTCCTTACATTTGGAGGGATATTAGCCTACTACACGACTACCTATATACATAAAACTAATTTAATCATAAATAGAAGTTAATCATAGGCCTATTGTTAGTTGGGTGCGACTGCTAATCACGTGGTTAGATGCCCAGGTAAAGCCTAGAATTTTTTTTTTCTGTCAATAAGCTCACAATAAGTACTCGAAGTGTTTGTTGGTCAGGATATTATAAAGTATAGTGTGTCTCTGTACTGACCTAAATTGAGGATAGCTATCATAGTTGGGAAGACGAATTGTCTTCCCATCAGACACGGTCGGAAAAAAACAGGAATAGAACAAATACAGCAGATTACGAGCATCTCATGGAACGTATCTAACTGATTTAAAAGAAATGGTCACCCATCTTCTGACTGACCGTGCTATCGATCCCTGCAGGTATTACTCAGCTAAAAAATAATAAACAGTAGCCACAAAATACTACAATGAATGTATATTAACGTTAACTTCGGTCCGAGACGAGGTAAGGTTAACAGCTAGCTTACAAGCCAATTTAATTTTAACGATAGTATGCAAAAGACTAGTTTTGCTGCTATCGCAATATGTTTCGCTGTTCTCCGTAGATAGTAATATTATAAAGATATTGTGTATTGTCACTTGTTATTATACTGAATGAAACGAATAAAGGCGGGTATTGACATCTCTGCTGCCGCGCGAGGCAGCCTGTGATGTAGAGACGCGTTTGCCTCCCGAGTCAATTTGCATCGTTATCTAAGCCGACATCCTCTGCTCGAAAAAACCTCCCTTAAAGATTTTCACAACATTCGACCTTGACCAGGTCATCGGGCCTTCTTGTTGGAGATCTGACCACGCTGCGTCTTTCAGTACTTTTTTTTTCTATTTTTTAATTATATGTTATTATTGTAGCTAAATGCAATCCAGGCACAGAACATAGAAGAGTTATTTTATTTGTCAATATATTTTTTCTTTATTGGGCAGTACTTAATAACAATTATAATTTTTATTATATATAACACTGCTTCAGTGGTGTACTGATAGTGCGTAGATAGAACTGCCTAAAAGTGGTCTTTGTTTCGGTCCCCTGATAGGTTCATATTGATTGTATTCTTGCATTTTTAGTCTAGAAATGTGTCCACTATACATCAATATTTCCTTTATTTTAATATTCCCTATAACAACTCTGTCTATCCCTAAAAGACAGATGGCGTGATGGTATATTCTGTGGTAGTATTGTTTTTGCAACGTAAATATAAAATACACATGGCTATTTAGCAGTCTATTATAATATTGTTAAAATTAATTAAAATGGATGAGTGTTATTTTGTGTTCTGTTTTCATATGATTAAATGAATAATGCAAAATTAATAACCAGTATTAATTTATAATTATGCATATTTGGCAATTTTTATAATTCACAAATTATAAAATAATTATGTATACTTAGTTTAGTTGGTAACATTTACAAATTAATGTGATATGCAAAACATATTTCCAAAATTGTTATAAATTTGGTATGACCTAGTCCTGTCAAATTTGTAACAATATAAGATTGCTTTTGCTGATTTACTATACTTTTGCTTGTGTCAACAAGCCGATGTAGTTTTATTCAAGCCTAGAACTGTATTTGTTTCACTTTACATCGATACTACTCAGAAAAACCAAAATCTTGAAAACTCCCTTAAACGACCTCTTTAGCTATCCTCCAACATTATTTTGATTTACAAAGATATTTTACTACATTAACCAAATGAACTAAATAAATGCAAACAACTTTACACCAAAGCACACTATGTAAGATACTTGCAAAGTTACTTATTCAGTAAAATGTTAAGGGCAAATAAACATGTCAGAGATCTTCAAGTTCATTGCTTTGTCGAATCCCCCGACCTCTCACGAAAATAGACAGAGGAGGACGTTTCAACAGTTGTCGTATAACATTCGTGTCAATTATCCGAGAGTTTTGCGACAACGATTGCGAGCAATGGCCATCATTTAGCCGGTCCGACTCCGATCTTGTAATGCTGTACATTTCGACTGCCATCAGTAATATATGCGCGTTATTAAAGAGCCGTTGAAGCTATCCCCGGCTTAATGTCTCAATTAGACAACAGATGCCGCGCGCTGGATTGCAAATTAAACCTTTTTTATTTACGCACTGTTTTAATAGCTTTGCGCCACTAATTTAAACATGTTGCCTGTTCAGATATTAGTCAGAGAGAAAGCAAGTTTTTCGTAACGCTATAAAAGGTACATTAGCTTTTATCGGTGGCTCGTATATAAAGTAGTAGGGTTATCCTCCGGTCACTTTTTCAAGCATCCGATTTGGAGAAAACTGTACGTGGTAGCAATTTATGAGAGCGATAATATCTGGATATAAATTCAAAGGATAACAATAAGACCCTTTATTGCTCCCGTTGTTTTCGCAAAAACGATTCAGCGAACGATGTGGAGTTTTTTGCGAACATAAAAATGGGGTTATGTCACGTTCCTTAATATACAGATCTTTAGGTTGCGAACGTTTTAATACTTTACAATGTACCACTAAGTGATTGTCGATTAAGATTTAGAAATATAACAATAATAATATATTTAGGTTACTTATCAAATAGTAACTGCGCAAATAGATAGATTTGCGAGAAAGCAAGCCTGCCGCGGATAGTAAAAACACATTGAGTCACTCTGGGCCTTGAAAACATGCAATACAATGTACATAGTTGTGTTAAATCCTCGTGACCAACAATTGGTATGGAGAAATTATATTATAGTATTTAATTTCATGACAAAACAGCTACCTACGTAATTAATTTTAACAAGTAATTTATATTCGAGCTTTACACTAATTTGTCACCGTAATGTAAGTCTCAAAATTATAGGTCAATAACGATCAGAGCACAGCCAAGAAAACACAACTTCTTAATACATTTAAAAGAGGTGTAAATGTTACTTATTTCCAAATAAATTATTCGTGAAGGTGCCCGCGTCATATAAAAGCACACGGATATAATGAATTCGCTTACGAAGCGTTACGGTCCTCGGATCATTGAATATAGATGAGGGATCAAAGGAAATTACGAGTCCTCGATAAAATTTGTGCTACGCAAAGAAATTCCTCTTACTTCCTGTAAGGCACACGTCGTTTGCATACCTGAGCCTATTATTTTAGATACTAATATAACAACCAACAATATTTAAAAAAAATGTATGTGCTTCAAACAAAAGAATCAATTACGGATGAGTTTGAAAAAGATGAAACGAAATAAGTCTTGGTAGACAAGAACATGGATTAACTAGTAACACCCGGAGATGCGGTGCCGCAGATTCAAATTTATAAATTAACATATAAATCGAAAAGATTTACCCTAAACAAGATCAAAGGAATTTGTCCGATGCTCGGGAAGGCTGGCGTCTGATGACTGTTTATGGTGGGGGCGTTGAGCCGAGTACGTCAGAGGTCGAGCTATACAATTTTCCATTTACATTTTTGTACCTTTTTGATGGAAAAACTTGATATTTTCTTATTACATATGAAACGTTGAAGAATATTGACGGAATATATGAATTTGCTCAAGTAAATGTCAGAAAATTATTTTTCATTTATTTAATACGTCTGCAGATTGTTTGCATTCCTTGACATTAAATATGGAAGAGAAATGGTAAACGCAGCGTTTAGTTCAAATACGACCGTTGAAATGTTTTCAATATCACTTTGATGATCGGCCAAAATTAAGTGTATGGTAGTAAAGAAATTTTGTCAAATGGCGATTGGGTATACTATCGGTATATTAATTGGATAAAGTCGAAACAGAAAAACTTTCTGTTTTAAATCGCATCAAAGGCTATTAATATTACTATTTACTCTACTATCTTTATCATTGGTTGATGTGAAGTTTAGGATATGAAACTAAACTAATGATGCAGTAGTCACCTTGCTAATTACGATCTTCTCTTAGAAAACATTAATGTGATCCACAAAGGTTCAAGTCTTCAAAAAGTGATTGTGCTGACCTTTATACTTCTTCTTCTTCTTAAAGCTTCATCGGCAAACATCAGTTTATATTGTTGTGGTATAGAACGTAGCGACATTGATTGCTGTATCGAAAGCCTCTATCAAACCCTGCGTGCAGGTTTTGGGGCACGCAAAGAACGATGTGAAGTGGGACACGGTTAGGGAATCCCTAACTGACCTTTTTTCCCTCGCCCCGACTGACTCGAGTACAAAATCTATATAGACCACACCAGATATGGTAATTTTGGTGGCTCCAAGATCAACGGATCATCACACTTTTAAAACTCTAACGATTAATCAATGTGTGCTTGTATTTTAAATGTTTTTAAAACATCCCATAACACCGATATTATTTCCATGTGAAGATTTTTGTAATTCATCAAATATTAATAAAAATAAATCCTTTACAGAGTCCAGCAACAATACATCAATATTATGAAATAAAGAAAACAATGTTTGGCTGTAAATATCCAAAGTACTGTTTGTACATTACTGTAGGAAACAATCAATGAAAGCTATCCAATTAATGGGAGCCCACTTGGCTTTCTTGGCCGAATGGATGCCATAATCATTACGGGTAAGTATTACGTCTCGAAACGTATCGAATGCCTACGTGGAATTCATTTTGTTCAATTGGATTGATACTAAAGAAGATTCCTGCATAAGTAGTAATATTATGTAGACAGAGATTGGTGTGCGAGTTAAATTGGTAGAGAAAGATCAATTGTCCTAAATTTGCATACATTGATGACGCGATTATTGAAACTTGATTTACTTTGTCTACTCTGAATGAGAAAATTAAGTAATATATTTTTATTTAGTATTGTATAGGTACCTAGACTTACTCAAGGTGGATGGTAGCCGAGTTAGAAGATAACCAACTTGTAACAAGGGAGGTGTTAATTCGACCCCGGTAGTAGGTATAAAAGTGATTAAAATTCACTTTCGTTTTCATCATTTATATAACAAATATTTTAGTAGATGCTAACAGTAAAGAACAATATCACGAAGAAATCCACATGACTAAGATATTAAAAGACATGTCTGATTAACCAAATCCGCATTGGACTATCTAAGTAGCAGTAGCATATCAAAGTAGTATAGATTTTGTCCACATCAAAATTTCACAATAGAGGAGAAAGAACCCAACGATGAAATATAGTTCCTACTCCAAGAGCGTTAATTGTGCTTTACAAACTCTGAAACACCTTATGTCAATCATGTTACAGTCTATAGTTTTTTAATGAGAACCTTGCCGTAACCACAGAATACTTAATAGTACAGGTACCGTAACACAGTCTTTTGACTAGCACGGGAGGTAAAGTTCTTTTTTTTTTGTATACCGCCAATTGGTAAATATTATTATAATTGTTAGTTTAAAAAATTAAACAACTTTGTTATTTAAGGTTTGCCATTTTGTTACATGCTATTGTTTATGTTGTGTAATCAGAACTATACAATGTAATACTTACTTTGTTTTTCAAATAAATTTATATTCTATTCTATTCATTTATTCTTAAAACTACCATATTCAAGAATTTCTCTACCTACAGTAATGAAATCCCCTGAACCGTAATTTATTAGTGCTAAATTTGCACATTTCTAGGTGCAAAATAAATTAGATTCTGTTGAAGAACCTACCGAACTGTATTTTAAACCACCTTTATTCAGAAAGTAAATTGAGTAGATTTTTATAAATGTAAGAAATAAGTATTCTGTACTCATTGAATATGGCAACAACCTTTCATGTGTATTTTATTTCTTGAGTTCCCACCGTCTCGCTGAGATCCAGTGGAGACATTTTGAATGGCTCATACCTCACAAACATCATATCCAGGATTTTCTTGGGGGAAATAAAGCTTCAACGTGAATACTTGTATAAATAAACCGTTCCTTACATCGCACCAAGTTTCACCATAAAATGTGAAAATAAAGGGAATAAACTAAGAAAGAGGCATCTGTATCGTGATTTACGATTAAGGCGAATAGATATTTGCTGTTATTTTTGTAAGTTATAGACAGACGGGTGGGAAGATATCGAGATCATAGATTCACGTATTGAAATTCATATAGATCGATATTACATACCTACATACATATTATATAACATCACACTCGTCCATTGGGGTAGGCAGAGACTATGGTACGCTATTTGCTGTGATCCATAGACATACTTCTTTCGCTTCCTCTACATCATTCTATGTATATATTATTCAAAATCTTAACTGTAATAACTTGATAAAATTTTACAATTTGTTATTTTTTTATAAGCTGTTACTGTAGGTATATTTTACCTCTATTATTATTTTATTGTAAGTTCCGTTGCGCAAGCGTCGATTAATAAAATTTAGTTTTGTTAAAGAAAAATGCCCATGGACAAAGCTTGTCGTTAAGCTAGTATCTCATAAACTCGTTACGTCTAATATTATTCAGCAACGAAAAATATACTTTGGGTAATATGAAAGTCATTCATCAAGTATAGCGTAAAGTGGGATAAACATTGTATAAATAATTCGCAAAATGAAGGTGCCTCCGTCATAGAATAAAGATGAGGACTCATAGGGTAGGATATTGTCCGTCTCAACGAATATCGATCTACTCTTAAAGGCCTTTATCTCCATCAAATAAGATGGCTCAGGCCATGATTGGATAGATCGTGTGCACTCGTTTTAGTTCAGAAGTGCTTTATAAGCGGGGATATTTGGCATATTTTAAGCAAGAAAAGAAAAATATGTTTAGAGGAAAATATTTTTGGTACAATGTTGCATTACAATGTACTGTCTTACGGTCGTCAACATAAATTTACAGGATAAACTGTAGTGTTTATAATAATATAAAAATGTTTTTGAATATGGAAAGCGTTTGGTGACGATGACGCGAGTTCCATGATTTTTGTTCACCCAAAAAGTTTGAATATGGAAAGCGTTCGTTGACGATGACGCAAGTTCCATTATTTTAGTTAACCTAAAAAGTATTCAACGCGCTAGAAGTTTTCACTTCAAAATTTAGTCCGTATCACTCATTAGTTGTTGTTCATTACATTTAGGCAGAGTAGACTAATATAACAAAAATCAATTAGAGACTTATTGAACAGTTGACTAGCCTATTGGTCTAGTGGTTAGTGACTCTGACTGCTACGCCGGAGGTCGTAATGAGCAAGAATGTTTGTTCTGTGTCTGGGTGTAATTTATTTATAATATGTATGTATTTTAGAAATATAGAAGTATGTTTATCAGTTATCTGGTTACCATAGTACAGGCTTTGTCTAGTTTAGGATCAGATAGCGATGTGTGAGTTGTCCCTAAAAAATACTTGAAATACTTGGAAATATGAAGACATTAGAATCAAATTTGCCAATTCGCTTTGACTTCAAAGTGGATTGACGGAAATACACATACTGCTTTAAATCGTTTAGCTTACAAGAAGAATTGGCAGGGGCTCCACAAGAGATCGAAAGGGTCAAAGTGCTCAATCCATAATGACAGCCTCAACAAGATAACAAAAGATAATACGATATCAAAACTCAGCTCTAATAAAAATAATTCGAACAACACAAAAATAACATAACCCTTCGCTCACTAAGTCAACTTAAGTATCTTTACTTGACTTGCTAGGGACATAAACTTGATGACACTTCAGCAGAGGATTTGCCATTCGACCCTCTTGATGATAAACAAGTAAGGCCCGGCCATAAAGTGAAAGTGACATTAGCAAGAATGAAAACGTTACACGTGATAGTGCGGCCCGCATGAGTAAATTATGTATAGAACGTCACTAAGTAGGGAAGACGTAGTAAATCAAAATAGATTTTGTGGTCATAAACTAGCTCATCTCTCTTTTCCTATTGTTGTTGTTCCCAAACCTTTGGTATTATATTCGTAATTGTTGGATCTGTAACACGAAAGTAATGCCAATTTCAATCGTCCATAGGCTTTGGTAGCTGCTTATCATCAAGCAAACCGTAAACTTGTTTGCCACTATGAAATATAAAACATCTACACAAAAACTACAACTACAGCGTCATCTAAGAACTAGGTTCAAAATGATACTGATGCAGATATAATGAAATCAATTAAGCTACATTGGTGGCGCAGCGGTAGTAGCATCATTCCAAACAAACAAACTGCAAAAGTTTATGCGAACTGATTCTAGCCGTTAGGCAGAAAGAATCTGCAACCCTGCCCCAATGGACATCAATTCGTATTACAAAAAAAGCTACATTATATTTTTTCATTTTTCAACATGAAACTTCTAACTTTCACCTGTTTAGTTGTTATAAATAACAGGCAACAATGTCGCGTGACAATTTTCAATTAAACATGTTCTATGCCGCACCCAACACGTCACACTGCCGTAAACACGTATATTAAATAGCGTGAGCGTTTTAATTATTATTTAACTTAATAAAATTATGTCCCCTTATGTGTGCGGTGCCCCGATTTAGGTGACCTCAGTATATTGTTTTATGCATGGTTATCAAAGCAATTTAATTATTTAAAAAAATACTATTTAGGCCTACTGATATTATAGAATAGAATAAACTCTAGCTTCCTTAATGTCAAAAAGGCGTAAGAAGTAGGTCTACATTCGACAATTTTTATCTTGTGCAAAGCAACCATTTGTTATCGTTTTCTACTAAGAAAGCGATAAGTAATGTTGAGTTTATTTACCAGTGGTGGTAAGAATAAATAGAAAACTGATACTAACGAAATATCGTCGTCCCTTTCACACACATGTATATCGTAATCTTCCATCCTGCTCATTCGCAGCTAAGCTAATTCAGACTATTAATCTATCGCTGTGCCAAACTTCATCCAGATCCGTTCAGTAGTTTTTACGTAAAAAGTAAGAAACATCTATGCATACTCACAAACTTTTCACATATTTTATAATATTACTATGATAAAGCTTACCTACTACCTACCTACCTAACCTGCCCGCGTGGATTTAATTCTACATTTAAGACATTTTAAGATTCAATTCGATTTTAATTAATATTATTTTAGTTTCTAATATCTGGCCAAAGTACTAGCTTAGCGTGTCACTTGCTTAAAGGTATCTTCAAAGTTTAACTCGAAAAAAAACATAGTAATTAAAATGCAGTTTTAGTGCATCTCGCATCACATTAACATTCAAGTAATTTCGATAAAGGACAATTTTACTGTTACGTCTACGTTTTATTATGAAAGAATGGTTGTAACAAATATCAATATAATATCTTTAAAACTAATAATAAACCTTATTACGAATGACACAGTGTACATAATCGAGCAAATATTATAAAACGAAACCCATTCAATAGGCGGAAAATATTTTTTCACACGACACCCTCGTTAAAGATGTCGTTACGTTGTTTCTACGCGCCCTAAAGACATTTCCGATTCAATGATTACAGAGAGTCAATTTTTAAACAATATCTAGCAACATTGCTTTTATATTTTTATACAGGAAAGATACAGCTAACAATTGTTTTCTAATAAATGTTCTAAAACGTGTGTGTCGTCGACAGGAATATACAACAACATTTTCTACCTTTGAAGTCGAAATGGTTAACGATAATAACAGCTATGTGTCAAAGGAAATAGGTCAGACATAAGTACCCTGTTTTGTAAGGTCAGTAGCATATTGTATGTTGTTATGATCATGGCCAGGTGTAATTGCTTCGATAGTCTAATGGTCGTTGAATGCAGCTGTTGGTCATGAGGATCCAGGACAAATCGTTGGAAAGTATACGTATTTGTTCGTTTTTTTTATACTACCAAGGTGGCAAACAAGCATACGGCCCGCTTGATGGTAAGCAGTTACCGTAGCCTATGGATGTTTGCAACACCAGGGGTGTTAAAAAACCTTATCACCCCTTTCTTGAAGAACCCCATGCTATAGTCTCTTGAGGAAACCTCGGCAGGGAGCTCATTCTACAGCCTAATAAACAAAAATTCTAAGTCTTCTTTTTTTGTTTTCTTTTATAAAAGACAACTCCCGCACTAGAGAACAAGCTCTGTGTCGCGGGGAACTTTACAAACATACAATTAACGGACACAAATTACACCTAGACTCAGAACAATTCTTTATGGGTCACACAAAGTTTTGTCCTGTGTGGGAATCGAACCCACAACCTCGTGCACAGCAGGCGCATACTGCGGCCACTGGACCACCGAAGCAGTCTGGGTGGTCTTTTTGACGTTGATTTGTTTCTTTATGGGAATTTAACCTATAACACTCGGTGCAGTGTTAGTGGTGATGTGAGCACCTTTAGCACAAGACGCCAACAGTCATAAAACTATAAGTAGTGAAGATTTCAAATTAAAAAATTGGGCCTGATAGACTTACTCGGCGTATAGTGCATCTTTCGGAAAAGTGTACCTTTTGAGGGGGTACATTTTGCGTTCAGTGCACTTTTAGAGAAAGTGTACATTTCGGGAAAGTGAGTTTTACGAGCCTGATCCGTAAAAACCACATCTACTACTATTAAAGAAGAAAAAATAGGGATTACACCAGTATTTAATAATAATAATATTTTCGGGACAACTCACACATCGCTATCTGATCCCAAACTAGGCAGAGCCTGTACTATGACAACCAGACAAGTGATAAACATACTTATATATTTCTAAATACATACATATTATAGATAAATTACCTCCGGCGTAGCAGTCAGAGTCACTAACCACCAGACCAACAGGCCAGTCACAAAACTGTAGAAGTAGAAATTATTACTGAAAGTAAGTTATGTCACAGAAGGTACGACCGTTACGTGTAAAACGTAATTTGTTCATTTAACTTTCGGGGAAATTGATCCCATAATTTTTCCCTTTCAGCTTGTCCCTATTCAAGCGTCGAGATTAGGATCGCGGGATACCCCACTCACGTGAAACTACAACTTTAAGGCCATGGCCTCGAATGTTGGCGACAGCGACAAAATACACCGCATTTGTTGATTTCGAGTTTCTATCAAAGATAAGAAAACATGCCACCCTACATGTTAAAGCTCCGTGGTAAATATTTTCGTATTAAGATAAGGTTGGAGTTGAATAAAGATTAGGTTGAAATGTTTGATGTATCTCTCGATTTTAGTTTCAATATTCTTTTTTGATGTTTGTTTAAGTAATATTAGTGCTGCTTGCCTGAAAATCGAATCAGAAGCCAGTCAACTCTATTCAGATGAAATACGTCTATTGCTGCAAATATGACTTCTCCAAAGATTTCCACAGCATTCGTTCCTTAAATTGTCTTCATTCATAATCTGCCTGCAGCCATTATCAGGACAAAATCTACCTTTTTGAAAGCCTGTCACACCGTGCCTTCCAGTTCGTGACTGCCACTTTATAGCGAGCTTTGTGAGCTACCCATCGCCACATAAAACTCCCACACTAGAGAACAAGCTCTGTGTTGCGGGGGACTTAACAAACATACAATTAACGGACACAAATTACACCCAGACTCAGAACAACTCTTTGTTTTGTCCCTGTGTGGGAATCGAACCCACAACCTCGTGCACAGCAGGCACATACTGTACCCACTGGACCACTAAAGCAGTCGATTGGTCGAGAGGCAATTGAGATGATTGTTCTAGCTTTGTCGATTATTAAGGTTCTCCTACGGATCTCTCTATTTCTTTTTCTTCTTCGATTTTATCTCAAAGCACAATCCAATCAATCCAATTACGCAGGACTCTTACAAGCACAACTGTGTGCATGAACACAGCTGCACTCTCATAGTCCACTGGAACAGTAATCTGATACGACCAAAGAGAGATCAGTGCAGGATCAAATAAATGGCTTCATACTCGACTAGGCACGCGGGCGTATCACCGCCTTCTTCTTAACTCCATGAATTCAAATTTTTCTAATAGAAAATCCCAATAACTCATCGTTTACTAAGGTATTGAACTTCGGACCAAATAATCGGATATACCACATGAGCAGCAAGGTAAAGGTAAAGTAACTAGTCTACAACTAATGGCCCACCTGCCTATCTTTATGTAGCTGTAAGACCTTCAGCTCACGGCCCGTGCGAGTAATAAAAATCACACATAAAATATTTATACTGTACGTGTTCTTATTGATAGCACGTTATAAAATTTATGAAGTTGTTAACTTTTATGTGGTCGATATCGAGTAGTCAGTACTCGTGGACGTTTACCTTAATAGCCTCTATAAAAATGTTTCTTGGTAAAAATGTGATTGAGAATAATGGCGGTAGTGGTTAAATGTTTTGAAGTGCACGCTTTACTGCGATTTTTGTGACTTTTTCTTATCGACATAAATGCTGAGTGTAATAGCCATAGCATAGAGATTCTTAACATTGGTGTTTGAGATTTTTCAATAGATGAATATAGATATTAATTGGACAATTCCATACACGTATTATTACTTACTTATATTATAAAGTTTGAATGAATGCTTGTATGTGTGTTGGTTACTAAATCACGCCAAAGCAGCTGAACGGATCTAAATGTAATTTGGCACAGAGATAGAATATTGTCTGGAATGGCCAAAATATTTTACATAAATACTTTTTTGCACTGAAAAAAACACTGAACCCGGGATTATACGCGCGGGCGAACCTAAGGGCGGAAACTTGTTCATATACAAAGACCATGTGAGGTCATGCTCATGCCTCAGTTCCTCTTTGTGCCCTACGAGTTGCACTTTAAGCGACGTCATCGAAATTCTGGGCTCGTACAATTTGAATACTTGACGTATCATCGACAAGAAGAAGAAAAAACCATCGAGGCATTTAAAAAAGGAAAAAACGAAAGATACATGTTTGATGTTGATAACATATAAGTAGGTACTTTTTTTTTCTTCGTATTGCAATCTGTCTTGGAGACTTTAAGCAATATTTTCGTAATGAAGAGGTGTTATGTAAGGCACATTATCCAAAGATATGTCCTCATCAATAATATTTTAGAGTAAGTCCTGGGGTAAGTAGGTACTTAAACTAAACATTTTTTAAATATTCCTTTAACAGACCATCATATACAGCTATTTGCTAAGCATAGAATACTACAGATAAGCCGGTTTGTATGTAATTTGTTTCATAGCAACAAAATCCATCACGTTTCATTAAAATTTAAGATCTTTTGTCCTAACAAAAAGAAATTCTACGAACGTTTTAATGTCGCTACGGCCTACCGTTCAATAAAAACAGTAGCTAGAACCTTTATAATATTAATATAAACGCCTACATAAACACTCAAACATGACCTTTAATTTATATATGTAAGTACCTTTCTCGATAACTAACAAAAGTTGCCTGGCTGATCATAGCAAATTTCATAATGGATGTTGCCATCGAGAAACAGATGCGCAGTATATTAAATAGCAGTATTCATTAGCATTATTATTTTGCAGCAGAAAGGTTCTAGAGTGGCGACCACGAACTGGCAGACGCAGCGTGGGCAGGCCTCCAACAAGGTTGACCGACGACCTGGTAAAGGTTGCGGGCAACCGATGGATAAGATTAGCTCATGACCGAACGATGCGGAAAACCTTGGGGGAGGTCGATGTCCAGCAGTGGACGTCTTATGGCTAAGATGGATTATTTTGTATAAAAATAATGGCAATACATAATATGTCCCACTGCTGGGCACAGATCTCCTCTCCTCTATCAAAAGAGAGAGAAGGTTCAGGCCTTAATGCACACACGCTGGTCTAATGCGAGTTGTTGATTCAGGCTTTATAATTTCTTCTAAGACATGTGAGACATTCCTCACATTTTTTTCTTTTACCGTTAGCAGATAGTAAATCATTTTATGAGTACATAATAAGTTCCACAAAGTGAAATTCACATTGGCGCCTTTTGCGTGCAAGTCGGTTACTTTCCCATCCGGTAAACACCACTTCACCCTTGCCGTATGCATTATTTAAGGTAAGGTTGATTAGATTATAGAAAATAGAGCACGTGCAAAGTATTAATATTGTAAATAGTGAAGTAAAATTTTCAAATCCTGTAAGTGGCTTAGCACAAAACAATATTATTATACGAGAAATGAGAACAACTATGGTTTAATTTGTTCTTAAGTTGTATAAATTGCTATCGTCCTACGCAGAATTAGTTATGTCATCGTCTGAAGTATATTTATTCGTCGCTTAAATTGATGTAAGTAGGTATATTGTTGTTCATATAAACATAGAATATCAAGTTTCTTATTAAAAAGGTTACAGACTACTTCATTTCGCTTGCGATTTCAATACGTTTGCGTTACTCACGTCTTACGTCGTCATCATTTGTTGCCGATGTTTTAATAATATTTAGGATGCTGTTGGGACTGCCATGCTTCTGCAGTGCCTCATTGATGTTTGCGGTGAATCACACATATGGCTTATATGCTGTCATGAGGAAAAAAAAGGCATCATTGATAGCCAGGATGTCGGGCAGGCACAATAGCATTCCCAAAACGGTGTCGGAAAATTATTATTCTCCGATTATGAGACATTTCGTGGAGAGGACTGTCAATTAGGTAGGTGGCTTCTGATTGACAGTGTTCCCTTCGGAGTGTCTATGTAATTTGTAATATGTTGAACACATTACTACTACTAACATATAGTTATAAGGCGTTTTGTACTAACAAAATGGATGCACAATATCTGAAAAAAAAAAAAATATTTACTGCTTTAGAATTTACACAGACACTTATTTCACCAACACTCGGAATAAACGTTTAGCATCATCAGAGCTTTTTCCTGTGTCGAATCGAACCAACCACCTTACTGTTAGACCAACGCAGTTACTGTTACTAGGTTGTTTATTATTTTTACAAGATTATTTTTATTTTGTTTTAAAAACAAGTAAAAATC
Organism: Trisateles emortualis; assembly: GCA_947095525.1. Lineage (NCBI taxonomy): Eukaryota > Metazoa > Arthropoda > Insecta > Lepidoptera > Erebidae > Trisateles > Trisateles emortualis. Next base: position 4,990,958 of record OX352736.1, on the reverse strand, counting down.
TATAATAGAATATCCAATTTGCTTAGTAGATCACTATAATATCAATAAGAAGCTTAATTATAACAGCACACCAAAGCTGTTAGATATTTGTGAAACCTAATCAGATTTCATCCAAATGCTCAATGCACCGTGAATAAATTGAATTTTAACAAGACTAGTGCATTAATAATAGTCGTTCAGACCGATTTCGGTTACGACTAATCTCAACGGAGATTAGCCAACATAATATAGTGCACAGGTGAGTGCGCTAAAACGGGTGACCTTCTCTTTTTTTTATAATAATAATCATTATCATCATCATCATCTCAGCCTGGTAATGTCCACTGCTGAACGTAGGCCTCCCTCATATGTTTCCACAATTGCCGATCTTGAGCTGCCTGCATCCAGTGCTTTCCTGCAGCTCTGATGATGTCATCTGTCCACCTAGTGGAAGGTCGTCCCACACTGCGTCTTCCTGTACGTGGTCGCCACTCGAGAACCTTTCTTCCCCATCGGTTGTCGGTTCGTCAAGCGATGTGGCCTGCCCATTGCCACTTCAACTTGCTTACTGTAAAAGCTATGTCGGTAAATTTGGTTCGTCTGCGGATCTCCTCATTGCGGATTTTATCACGCAGAGAAACACCGAGCATAGCTCGTTGAGCGACTCTGAGCTTATTCATGAGGCCAAGAGTCAAAGACCACGTTTAATAATAATAAATCATTTTATTATCGTGTCGCATAAACGCATAGATATATACCTTACAGACTAACGTACATATTTATATAAACCTGTGTTAGTATTAAAAACTTAAAACTATGTTAGTACATTTCACTTGCACTATGTCGCAGTGCGTTTGTGTGGCACTTGTCCGCGGAAGCGATGGAACACTACACCTGCATTAGGGAACAATTCCTGTGTCGAGAACTTTACAAACATACAATTAATGAACACAAAGTACACCCTGACTCGGGACAACTATTTATGGATTACACAATTCCTTATCGAACCCAGAACACGCCGCGCAGTGGTTAATGGCGAAGTTATCACTTAAGCCAATAGACCAACCGTGCAGTCAGCACTAGGCAACTGAAACTGAAGGAATAGATAGTCTATTCCTTCAGTTTCAGAGTCCGACTGGACGGCAATCCGACATGACCGTAGAGAGATCAGGCGTAGGACCATCGGCTTTTGAGGCACAGAGAGGTCTTGTTGTGTTTTAGAAAATGGTCATTCACCTATAGACCGAACGCGGCAAGCTTGCTTAACTTTAATGCAGATCTGTCAATCTGCTCCGCTAACACTTACCTACGAGCCTCTCCAGTGCACTAGCAATCATCCAAACACCGCACACATTATTCTATCTCTCGAATAAACTAAGGTGTTCATGCATTAAACATTTCGGTCCTCTTAAATAATAAAGAAAACTTCCGCCAAGGTGCTATTGTTTATTCTATTCTTTTTAGAGGCTCAGATTGGAAAGGCTTTTTACACCCATCCCATTTACTGGGTCTAGAGAATACATTCCCCGTATTGGGGAAAGTAGGAAAAACGCTTTATCTCCAACTGCCTGTTATTTTCTTGAAAGGTACTATAAAAAATGTACGTAAAACATTTACGCTCCATAAATTTTAACATTGAATGTTATTTGTGGCCATTAATGAAATTACTGAAAGAAATATTGAACGTTTGGACCCGGCTATGGTCGATATATGTGGTATGGAGGCATTACAAGGTAGTTGCGTGTAAAATTTCAATATAAATAACGAGTAGCGACAGTTAGATTTGAGTACCAGTTGCTAGATTAAGAAATAACATCAATGTAATAAAGAATGAAAATGATTGATAAAAGTCAGTTTTTTTGTCAGTTCATAGATAATTTAGAATAACAACATTAGTAGTCGTAGCCTGTCGGTCTAGTGGTTAGTGACCCTGACTGCTAAGCTGAAATTCATGACTTCAATACCCAACTACGACAAATTCTTTCAAAATTAAAAGAAAGCAAATATTTTGTCCGTGTGGTGACGGATTGTCCGTGTGGTGGCGGATTAAGAATACAAATGTCACCACCCCGTTCTATTTCGAGGGTGTGGTAAGAGTCGACTAAGGGAGTAAGTCAGGCAGACAATATCCACTGCAAGAGAGGAACAACTTGAAACAAAACCCTATGCCAACCCGTCGGGCCAGCGTGGTGTAGTAGGCTAATATCCCTCCAAATGTATGGAGGAGACCCGTGCCCAGCAGTGGGAGGTTTATGGGTTAAGATGGAAATATTTGACCAAATTAATATTACAACTACGAAAGTGAATTTGATTTAAATGTGAATTGTACTAGCAACCATTTTAGTAGTAGAGATAAGGTGAATAGGCATAATTTAAGAGCAATAGGAGTGTGTCAAATGGCAGATGAAAATTTTGCAAGTTCGTTTTTTAAATATTTCCTATAAAAATAAAACCGGTGAAGTGACCAGCGCGCTATTGGTTTTAAAATCATTTCAATCAAAATGGTTTGAAATATAGTGCAGGGTATAATATCACGCAGTATTTTCGACATGTAGTACGAAATATACTTTTTTATTGTATATTACTACGGCAACAGCTAGTACGAATACAAATAGTCCGTCATTTGATCGCATGAACAAATATTTCAGAAATATAATTTATAGTTCCTATAAATATACTTATGCCTAGTTTATAGAAGGGAAGGTAGACACTACGGCTTTCCAATCAACATTCTTCTTTCATTTCATTCACACTCGTAACATTCTTCATTTATGCAATTTCAGTATCTTAGTCATTAATATTGATGAAAGAAGTTTTCAACCGTTACAACATAAGGTATAATAAATTACATCCACTATTTAGTTTTAGTAGGTCAAATAAAACCTTTTATCGAAAGAGATATCGCACTCCGAACAAAAACAAAAGAAAAGAAATAAAGTATCAGGTAGTTTATTACCTTAGTAATAAACATTAATGAGATTCGAGCAGTGATTGAATCACCAATCAAATGCTACAAGGACATAAAATATTGTGATTCTTTTTCTAATTTCATGGGCGAATAGACTTGTGATCTATCGACATCTGCCAAACAAATTTATTAATAAATTCATCAAACATATTATTAGTTGTACTTAATAATTTATTATTCCATTATTTGAACCTTCTGACATGGCTGTTCGAATCACCAAAATAGAAAGAAAAATTAAACGTTTATTGCCATAATTGTACACTTAATAAATTGGAATAATAATATCGAAGAATAAAAATAAAACAAATAGTGGCAGCTCCTGTGATTAAATGACTGTTAACTATGAGACAGTCCGTGTGGTGACGGATTAAGAATACAAATGTCACCACCCCTTTCCATCCCGAAGGGTGTCGTAAGAGCCGACTAAGGGAGAAAGTCAGGCAGACAATATCCACTGCTAGAGAGGGAAAACTCGAAACAAAACCCTATACCAACCCGTCTGGCCAGCGTGGTATAGTAGGCTAATATCCCTCCAATTGTATGGAGGAGACCCGTCCCCAGTAGTGGGACGTTTATGGGTTGAGATGATAACTATGAGACTAATGTATCCATCGAGGCATAGAAATGCTCAGATAAAATACCACTATGCGATCACCCACGCATAGGGTAACCACGCCTTTGGTGGCTTGAGAGCGTCTTGCCAATTCTTTTCGATGCCTTATCCTAGTCAGCGACTTGGCCGGTTTTAAAAAAAATGCTGGCATTTTGTTTTATGACGTTCATAAGCATTTGATCTATATGAATAAATGAGTTTGACTTTGACTTTACCGAACCTTTACTGATTAGCGAGTGCTGATGGTTATGAGCTAAGGCATATTTTTATACTTTTACTGGACTAATATTATGACTTTTTTGTCCAGTGATTAGTTACTATCACTTCTAAGCTAGAGGTTGTTGGATATGATTTCCACTTAGAACAATTTTTGTCTAGCCACCCAATGGTAGATGACGACGTCACTCAACCAACCATGCAGTCGTATTTGTGTATACTACGTAATGTGTTTGCGGCATACCTAAAGTAATACAGTTACAGAAGCCCAATAAAGCAAACAGAATTAGCCCGAGGCTCTTACTGAGAACCCGATACAAAGAGGTGGGTTTACGACCGGATAACGAATACATACAAAAAAAACATAGAATATTCCATTGTCCCCTTTGTTTCATGTTTTTATTTTGTGACGTCAAATAAGGTATTTTAAATAGCTGTTGTACGTTTTATCTGTATTTACAAGGGTATTAATTTGGGTACGATGGTATCTAATGATATGTGCCAGTGCCGTAGATTTTAATTTTTAATTGTTTTGAAGACGAGGGTCCGTGTTTGGGATTGTATGTGGGTAATGAATGAACACTGTAACGGGAAAGATCTTTATATTAATATATTCGTCATATCAATGTACTAATTAGTCACTGTGTCACCACTTTTGTTTATAAAAACAACTTTTGTTGTTAAAAACACAACTGCTGTACTAAGGAACAAGTTCTGTGTGACTTTATAAACATACAATTCACGGATCCAAATTACACCCAAAAAAAAACAAATATATTGTGTGATCCATAAATGAGGTCTATTTCTTTTTTTTTTTTCTTTAAAAAAAAAGACAACTTCCGCACTAGAGAACAAGCTCTGTGTCACGGGGGACTTTACAAACATACAATTAACGGACACAAATTACACCCAGACTCAGAACAATTCTTTATGGATCACAAAGTTTTGTCCTGTGTGGGAATCGAACCCACAAACTCGTGCACAGCAGGCACATACTGCGGCCACTGGACCACTGAGGCAGTCAGCAGATCTATTGATCACATAATATTATTGTTTTATTTTTATTCTATGACGATGACGATAGCGATATAAAAAACACATAATAATATACACGATAACAGATTATTATAAATAATGATGTGGATAATGACACAACTCCAAGGACAAGGATGAGCCACCAAGCAACTCCAAATGATGTAAATTTTGTACATTAAAGAGGCGTCTAGAAGAACCAATGATAAATAATTATAACGAAACACTATTACGTCTATAGGGTACTTATACTGATATTCAGCCCATACTGTAGGCTCTTGGCGTTGCATTTATATTGCAAAATATATCACAATTTCGAATCCGACTACTTTTAAGTTACAGTTTTGTAAGTGACATTGAGTTGTATTATGTACTAGAGGATAGCCATTGTCAGCTAATTAAAAAATAATATATAGTTGTGTAAATAACCCTTAGGGCAGCTGGCATACGAGCACAGCTATCCTCTGAATATCACTATGTTTATTTATTATAACATTAAAATGTATAATATGCATTTAAGTTTTAAGTGCTTTCCGAAGCACAGAGGGGTCTTACTATGTTTTTAGAAAATGGTCACCCATCTATGGACCGACCGCATCAAGCTTGCTTAACGCTGCTAACACTTAGCTACAAGGCCCTTATGTTTTTCACCATATGAATATGTAGAATATTATATCGACCGATATCAAATACAGAGGAACTCCATAATGCGAATTCCTAATCCAATAATCACAGTATTCCCAACCATAGCTTGCCGTATTATGGCGACAGCTTTGTCTTACTGACTGAATGCAGTAAGGCAAGGACTTATACGTTATATAGAAACGTATAAGCCCACAAATAAGATTAGTCGGTACTAAATGGTAGATGCAGTTATAATGTTATCGTGACTATAAGCCACTTGTGTGCGGATTACGTATAGTTTGGCTGCCAATAACCTGTGCTTCTGCTATACTATTCAGGTGACAAACAAACTAACGGCGTAGTAAGCAATTACCCTAGCCTATGGGCGCTATAAACAAAATATTTAAACAAGAATCCGATACTATTCAAACTTAGAATAGAAATCAGGCCGGCAATTGTATGCACCTGCATTTATTTACATAAGTCACACCACTGTTACATTTATGCAAGTCGAAAAAATTAAGTCGATGAATAATGCCAAATAGCACACGAAGAGTCGTCAGGAAATATGTGACATGCAGTAGGTACCGTTTTTTTTTTAGTTTTTTTAAAAGTACTTTTTGTTACTTTTGTATTTGTCTATTGTAGTACCTGGTATATATACTTTGCTGGAATTAAATGCTTTTTATTTCTTTTTACTGCCAGATTCGCTGACTGAACAGAAATAAGAAAAGAACTGACAATAAACTAAGGTGGTACAACACTCTTGGTGTGTGTATCAATTTGTGGTAGCATAGACAGTGACGCAACCAAATCAAGTCAGTAAGAGAGGTAGGGCTAGACTATACTAGCGAGCAAGCTCGACGGATGAAGGAACTATACCTTGCATGAGACCACAGCCAAATAACTATACGTTATGTTCCTGTGTGAGTGTGTAAAGGACGCGTTTTGAAAGAAACGTTTTCCTATCCCAGCGATACTCCATCTTAAAACCCTGGCGAAAAAAGTGGGCCGGTAACACGCAAGTGATACCATTATTCCAAGTGTATATAGGCTATAGTAACTGCTATCCATCAGGCGGGCTGTATGCTTGTTTGCCACCTTTGTAGTATAAAAATAACCATCACTTCATACAAACATAATCGATGAGAAACTGTTGTGATATACAAAAGAGGAATTGTCTTGCATACCAGAGTTTGTATTATTAACAAAGGTTACCAAAGTAATCCCATTCCGTTTTGTTTTCCTTTATTCCCTTAAGCCTTCTTCGAATACGTCACTTTTCAGTTTAAGCTCCTTCATATTAATAGACACAATAATCTCTTGGTAGGATATGACGCACTCAGATAGAACCACAAACACCTGTTCGTTCGGGACCCTTTCTCTAATACGGATTGACGCGTAAATTTCAAAGTTCATGCATAAACAATACGAGGGGGCTTCAATTAGCGAACTTAGGACATGAGTAAAATGTTTATACGCACGGTGAAGGCTTACGTCTACATGTATGTTAAACTTTATATGTAGAGTTGGTTAAAGATGTGAAACAGTTTGGTAATATTTCACTACTAAGTATATGAAACTATATAGGAAAGTGTCGCAGTGTAAGTAGGTCGGTAGTCAAAGTAATTGTACTAAATACGTGCCAACATACTGACATCATCATCATCATCTCACCTGACACACGTCTACTGCCGAACATAGGCCTTACCAAAGATTTCCTAAGCATTCAATCCCTTATATGTACATATATTTTTATTCGTTTTTTTGGCTTAGAAATCCACCACCCAATTTGGCCACGCAGTGGCCGCCCACGCCACGCGGGCTCTGTCACCAGTGATAGCGGGTACTCCGGCAGGGGTATTCCGTAAGAGCAAAAACCGAGCCACCGCAAAAACCGAGTAAAATCTGGCTGTCAAATTGAAAATCGGTATTCCGTAAGAGCCTTTTTGTCGTTTAGTCAATAGATTGTGCCATCACTGAGCAATCACAACTGTCAGTTTGCGATCACAACTTTCAGTTTGCCATTGCTGTTTCTTAGAGAATCAGCCGGGCGGGACGCTGTCCCTCTACGGAAAGGTGCGGGTTAAGCTCAATTGCCTCCGCACAGCATTCAATCCTGATCTGACCTTGTCCATCGGCGACCCGCAACCTTTACCATGTCGTTGGTCCACCTTGTTGGTGGTCTGCCTACGTTGCATCTTCCAGTTCGTGGTCGCCGCTCCCGAACATTTCTGCCCCAATGGCCATCGGTTCCGCGAGCTATGTGCCCTGTCCACTACCATTTAATTGAGGCAATTCTTGGAGCTATGTCGATCACTTTACGTAGATCAATTTTATGAACCTATTCAAAAATAGGTATATTATATTACTTCGTTATCTAAATTTAACGTTACAAAATCCAATTATAATTTCTTCAAAAAATATTCTTGTTATAAAAATGTGCTTCAAATTTCATTTCCGAATTGCTATCTCAAGACTGGTTAGTCTTGGCCCTCGTTCGAGTCCCCTCGCGACACAACCAAGTTTAAAGATAAACCATAATTGAAATGTCACAAACAGTCTTTCTTGTAGCTACTCTGTATTACTTCAACCCACGATACAGTGTAATTTATACATTCGCCACAATGCAGTAGAAGTGTTAAAGAATCAATGTTATTTTTACAGTTATTATAATATTATTAAAAGCATTGTTCGTCAAGTAAATTGCCATTAGTGACAGTTTTTTTTTGTTTAACAGTACCTACCAGTTCATTTATGATGTTTAAAAAACCTATACCATATAAAATATGGTATAGGTTCTTGGTGTTAACAATCTACGGATTTCGGAGTTACTGTTACTACAAAAATCTTTTAATTGTATTCTATAGGAGAAAACACATTTAGTAGGCCTGGCCCAATTATAGAGGATTTAGGTCTATATTCTCTTAATTTATGTCATAATCTTACCTACCTATAAGTAGAACAAATGACGCAGATTAGTCAGCAGCCCACTTGATCCTCTATCTGGAACTGTACCATGACGCTTCAAACGTAAGTCTCTTCACTCGAACTATTCACGTTTTAACACGTCATGGCCCCTGAACCGGTATTCGCCGATCATGGACTTCGCACTGCCAAACCGCTGCCTACCATGTAGTAAGTAAAAAATGCTTCTAATCTTCTATTTATTACAACAAATAATGCTAAGTCTTTGCCGCTCAAAACTGCATTGTCGGTGTGACTGAGAGCGAATCATTATTACAATACATATTGCCAATACCCAGACAAAATATTTTGACATAACATAGAATCAGCCTTTTTCTTATAGAGTAGAATTACAATTCTGATGTATGAAACCCACCTTTTGCCAGGCACACTTCTAAACAGACCACAGATTTGTGTTTCGGATCACCCGACTGCAGAAAATCGAGATGCTTAATTGTAAGCCTACTCAAATATTTTAAAATATCATATTACCAAATTAGAACGCAACAAAATATCGAGTTGCTACTTTATATAATATTTCTCGGATATATAGATAATATTATTCATGAGATCCGAGACAAAAACGGCCCTAATTTCAGATACGCACTCGTACATTCTTATAAACATAAAGGTTCAGTGGGTGCAGATAAAAAATACCTTATACCTTTCTGTAAATGAAAAATAACGATTGTACAATGGTTTTCTTGTGCAATTTCCTGTTTATCAGAACAGTGAAACGAAATATGATCAACCGGAGGCTATGTGGGCCGTGCCAACCGTATTTATTTGTCTTGTTAGTGCAAATCTATTGGAAAAATGACAATAACACTACTCACAGTTATAAATAAGTGCCATACAAGGAATTATATTTTTATTTTGTTTCTTGATAATTTGATATTGAAATTTGATACTACATTACTACTAACTTAACATTAGTTGATTTAGTTCTAGCGTTTCGATACAATATAGTTTGAAGGTTTGCACTCTGTTCAAATGTACTAAAAAAACACTTTTAACAGCTATCTGCGTACCTAATATACTTCAAAATAACTTATTTAGGATTGCCGTGGGGTTGTCGTTCTCACGTGGTGTTGCCGAGGCAAGTAGATCTCATGTAATAAGGCGCCAGCATATTGATTTTAACCAAACACAATTACTAAAACTTAAACAGTTCAATACGACTTTACCCGATCCAAGGATCAAACCCGAGCTCGCAGCGTGCTGTGGTCCTCTGCACCACCAAGAAAGTTTGATCTTCGATTTTCATCTCTCTTTCTATTGCTTCTCATTTCTTAGTATTTATCGACAAGGAATTAAAAAACAACTTTAAATTATTATCATAATCTTTAACAAAATCGCGTTTATTATTTAGACAAATAATATAATTAAAGTAATAATAATAGATTGTTCGTCTGTCACTACAAGGCTCATTAATTTATAGGAGCACTGAGTACGAATGGGACAAAATTCCATTACATTTACCAAATGGTAGGTGTACAGTGCTTACTAATTGTTAGCAGTGTTTTTTTATACTATTTGGATGGCAAACAAGCATACCGTATACCATACCGTAGCCTATGAAGGCTTGCAATACCAGAGGTATCACTTGTGTGTAGCCAACCCATTTTTTACACCAGGGCATTAACATGGGGGATGGGGATCCCTGGGAGAGGAAAACGTTTCTTTCAAAACGCATTACTAAATGAGCGCTAGATACCTGAACTCACACATGGAACACAACAACTTTAGCTGTGTTCTATGGTAAGGTGAAGGTACCTCCCCAGTCGGGTTCGCCCGCTAGTATGGTAGCTTACCTCTCTTTTATACTTATTTAGTTGGAAAACAAGCATACGGCCTCCCTGATGGTAAGTAGTTATGGTAACCTATTGACACTTGCAATACCAGAGGTATATTTGCGTGTTGCCGACGTAAAATTATTATCGTCCGTACATACATTTTGTACAATTTCTATGATCGATTTTTTAAAGAACTATATTTAGAGCAAGGGTTCAAATATTATCTATCATCATTTGAATAAAGATAAATTACTTAAAGATTTTTGGAGTAAAAATTTTGGCGCGATGAGCACTTTTTGAGTGAACAAAAAGCGTGAAACTCGCGTCATCGTCACCGCACGATTCCCATGACCTATATGTAACTGCTGCACCACAGATTAATAAATAGGCTGCACATCAAGTTACTTAGTTTGCACTTCTATCGACAGTCCCCAAATTTATTTCGGTAAAAACATAACTAAATCCTTACTAATATTATAAATGTAAAAGTTTGTGATGGATGGATGAATGTTTATTACTCTTTCACGTAAAAACTACTGAACGGATCTGGATGAAATTTGGCACAGATATAGATTATGGTCCCGAATAACACATAGGCTACTTTTTACAGCGATAACCGACATCCACGCAGGCGGAGCCGCGGGCAACAGCTACTACTTAATATTTTCGCAAGCAAAATTGATTTCTGTTTGTAGGACGCAGTGTACATACATCATCAGTCGCTCTCGATACGATAAATCAATCTGAGCACGGCCTTTCAACCCCAATACTACAGCTATTGATAATTAATAGGCGCTGTTATTTAACGAAACTCATTCAATAAGAAACCGCCTCATTGAAATCAAACTGGAATTGATGAAGTCCTCTGTAAATCTTAAAAGTGCTACCCACGTTTTACTTTCTAAAGAAAATATAATAACATCGGTGTATTTGAATGTTAAAAGTTAATTATATTTTGATTTAAATTTATTCTAACTTAGATGATTAAAGCATGAGCATTACTCTCCTTAAGCATTACTCTTCTTATATGAATACTAGCTGACCCAGCAAACGTTGTTTTGCTACTAAAATAGTATTATAGGGGTTGATCGTAGAGGGGTGATAATTAGGGGAAAATTATGTATTTTGATGCTTAATCATAAAAAAATAAAAACAAAAAAAAATGTCTAAAAAATTAAATAAAAAAATTACGGGGCACCCTTAACATTTAGGGGGATGAAAAATAGATGTTGTCCGATTCTCAGACCTACCCAATATGCACACAAAATTTCACCAAAATCGGTCGAGCCGTTTCAGAGGAGTTCAAAGTCGAACACTATGACACGAGAATTTAATATATTAGATGTATTATTATATATGTATGTATATTATTACAATGTAACATTGTATTGGATTTTTCTTTTTTAAGTTTGAAAAAGACAATTCTGCACTAGAGAACAAGCTCTGTGTCGCGGGGGACTTTACAAACATTCAATTAACGGACACAAATTACACTCAGACTCAGAACAACTCTTTATGGGTCACACAAAGTTTTGTCCTGTGTGGGAATCGAACCCTCAACCTCGCGCACAGCAGGTGCATACTGCGGCCACTGGACCACCAAGGCAGTCAAATAAGTAATAGTAGCTACATCATCACATATTTTAAATGTTCTGGTCATTCCTGTCCATCCTAAGGTTGCCTGGAAGAAATCGCACTTAGCGATAAGGCCGCCCATTGTACTTTATTTTCTGGATGTATCTAACATAAGTTTAGTTATTTCATGGTGTACAATAAAGAATTATCTATCTATCTACATAAACATAGTATTAGGACATTTTCAATGCTGGTATGAGATCATATAATCAAAGTCAGTCATTTATTTATTAAGATCTCGTCGATCGTGGCATGATACTTATGAACGTCATAAAAACAAAAAAAAAAACAAGTGCCAGCATTTTTTTTCCTACGGCTTATTTAAGTATATATAATAGATACATGTAATAGAGATTGAGTAGCAAGTCTATTGTCTCAACCGGGCTCAAAACCCTAGTATACCGGGCACAATAGTCTCGTCAATATGTTCGGGATATAACAAAAGGCCGATGGTAAGTATATTTTGATAGGAAAAAACAAATATCGACTGAGCGGGGCTTTAAATTTTTTTTTTTAATATGGCAGCAAAAAAAGACAAAGTGATTAGTTAAACGCTAAAAGTGCAAAGCAAAAAATCATTTTTTGAAGTGAAAACTACTTTAGGCACGTTTAGCAGTTTTTGGGTGAACAAAAATCATGGAACTCGCGTCATCCTCACCGAATGCTTTCCATATTCAAACTTTCTGGGTGAACAAAAATCATGGAACTCGCACCATCGTCACCGAACGCTTTCAATATACAAAAATATTTATCTAATAACTCGAGGATACAATTCACAAATAACTTAGTTTTCACTTCTATCGGCAGTCCCCAAAGACTGCCCTGCATGTTTTTTTTATTCAAACAGAGTTTAACAAATGTTTCTATCATGTTCACCCTAAAAAAAAACAAAATATCAAACCCTCAATATGTGCTCAGAATAGACCGACACTAACACGATCCAATAAACATTTTCAGTTCAATTTGGTAGGTCACAAAATATGGTAAAACATGAAGCGATAAAATATACCAAAATATACTCCCTAATTTAATGTGGCGCCTTCAAAACATATCTCTATAAACATAAAAGGCTCGAACCCCAATACTAGGAGCTACCTCGTAAAAACGTATAGGTGACAACACATCCCAATACATAAACCATCGAATTTATATCAGACTAGAGGCCCGCCCCAACTTCGTCCAAGCTAAACTATTTACTTTTTTGTCCGTAAGAATCTTTTACTAAGTATAAGAAAACATTTGGAATTAAATCGGTAAAGTAGGTCTCGAGTTATGGCTTGACCAATGGACATAATTCGGGACAATCCCACCCACATGCCCATCGCTGTGACTCCTGTGAGCCAGGATTAACAGCGAAATAACCAACTGATACACTGAGTTTTGACACTCGTGCGTCTCGTGGACAACTAAACCTACTGTCTTGGACCCCGCAACGAATTTAATCAGAAGTAAATAGAAGGAGTTAGAAAGAAAAGTTTCCACTTCCCTCCATAGTAAAGCGGGAGACAAAATAAATCTGTAAAGGTTTGTAACCTATGAAAAGGAGCACCACGGAGGACCTTAAACTACGGGACCTATTTGAGCTAATAAACCAATGGACATAAGACGAAAAACAAAAAAGAAAGAGTTTAATAAAACGCTTTCCGTAATATCGTGACTGGCCTATTGTTTGTAATGGTTAGTGACCCTGACTGCTAAGCCAGCGGTCATTTGAGGAGGGTTCAATTCCCACAGAGGACAAAACTTGGTGTGATTCATAAATCTTTGTTCCAATTCTGGGTGCAATTTGATTCCGTGAATTGTATGTTTGTGAAGTTCCACGCGACACATGGCTTGTTCCCAGTGCGGGAGTTTAAAAATATATTTTTACAATATATCTGTAGAGACATCTCCATGAAAATTGTCCACGGGTACACTGGATATCTTCCAAGTTATATGTTGTTCGTACGATCGTATCTTGTCTAATATGCATGGCGTTGGAAGAACCAATTCCATTAGAGAATCATCCTGCAAGCCCCGATTCTAAAAGTACTTTTGATCCACTAAAGCATATTGTGCTGCAATGCATCTCTAATTCTTTAATGTTGCAATTCTTATCGGACTTAATGTTGATTATATTTTTGATTATTTATGTGATGAACCCATACTTTAACAACTGATTTGAGGCGCTCATAGCCAGATGCACACGCTATTCGGTAAACGATCAGCGGGTTAAGCTACCAAGGGCGTGGTAACCCTATAGGGTGACCGCATCTTTGTGCTTCGGAGGACACGTTCGTTCGATATCACGACAGAGACCTAAAAATTGGCGATCTAAATAACTGTCACCAGATTGGCCTCTAACCAAACGATAAAAAGAAGAACTAATTTAAAGAACTCATTAAATATTCTTATCTGAAAGGTATTATTATTACGGCTAGGGTAATTTACATAATGCAAGCTTTGCAAAGAAATGCAAGCGTTGTAAAGTTTTATGCGAACTATGTTTCGTCGAGGACAATAGATATGATATAGGAATCGTTTTCTACTTCTTTTTATCGTTTGGTATGAGGCCTAGCCACTTTTTTTAAAAATACTACTTAAATGGCATACAAGCATACGGCCCGCCTGATGTTAAGCAGTTGCCGGGGCTTAAAGATAAGAGTGTCCCTGGTATGGGAAAATGTTTCTTACAAAACTTACATCAACGCTGGAGACCATACTTGCCGCTTGACGCCTAACTGTAAGCAGTTACCGTAGCCTGTGGTTGCTTGCAATATCTGAGGTTGTCCTTACCTCGTATCAACCCAAAAACTTGACTTTTGTGTTTGAAACAACATAAAGTTTCTTTAAAAACGCATCTCTAAATGAGTACTGAAGTTTCACAGTAACCCACCTGCACTTTTGTGTATTACATAGTTATTTGTCTGTGTTACCTCCAGACGGGCTCGTTTGGTCCCTGTATATCTAAAAATAAAGTGTTTATTATCTCATATTTTTGTTGGTAGTACAACTAAATCCTATTATTCCTGATTCAAATTATATTTGAACTGAAATACAGCATTACATTTTACAGTTATTAGTTTTAACAAAACAGCTAATCTGGTTAATTTGCAGTGCTTATAGAACTCAACTGAATTATAATTAGTCGCATCAATTGAGCGCTAGTTATCAAAGTTTATTTGCATTTATTGATCAAAAGCTTAAAGTATTACGAGTTCATTTTCGCATTGGTTAGTAATCCAGGGTTTAAAATCCCATAGAGAGTTGACCACTTTATTGGTTGTTTATCACTTTGGGCTTACCGTGAAAGTCATTCAGTGCAAATAGGCACCACAGGATCGGCAGACACCAGTATTCGGTTTTAGTTCCTAGTCAACGGCTTTGGCAACAATGGCCGACTTCAATCCATTTCCGAACACAAATCTCGCACCGCCGATGTTGACTTTGCTCGAATATCGAAGTGGATCTCCGAACCGTGTTTACGGTGTTATTCTGGTCTGTATCTATTGCAGATAGTTTTGTTGTTAAAAATACTTGAGCATTGTGAAGATCGTTGTCTCCGTTTTTTGAAAACAAATCTGCTGTTATATTGGTCTCTGCTTGATTCTACGTTTTCTGAGTTACGGTTTCTGATCGTTTGAAAATTAATATCATATTGAGGTCTTAAAATTGATCCTTGTGAAAGGCAAAATTAAATTAGTCTTCTTATGTCAAAGGCGGAATGTGTTATGAACTGTAATTTTTGCAGTGGTTATATTTCTTTTTCGATTTATTTTGTCGAGTGGATAGTTGTTAATCTGCCCCTCTAGACAAGTGGCATAAACTGAAGTCGAATTGAATAGAGGAAAAAGCAAATGTATGGGATTTGACGTTAGTTTGCGACACTATATCGTAAACTTATGTCAAAACTCATACATTTGCTTTCTATTCCATTCGATTCGACTACCATTTACGCCTTCTGTCTAGAAGTAGCTAGTACCGCTGATGTTTACATTGTCTCTGCCGTGATTCAACGACTGTTAACAATAGGAACCTACTTTTAACGTGGCTCCTGAAATTTGGAGACGCCCAGATTAAATACCCCTATGCGGTCACGCACCCACAATATAAAGAAATATGTCTTTTGTAGCTAATACGCTGATCTCTTACCTATAAATGATGGCTATAGGTGCCTCAAATCTCATCCCTCTAACGATAAATATCATAGATAAGTATATCCAAACATAACCAACTAATGTCCTTTCATTTCTTTGTTTTGTTTTACCATTAAACAATAAAGTAATAACGTCCACAGCAATTAAGGTTCGAAACTGCACATCTGTAAATGAAACATTTACCATTGTTGTTTCAACGAAAAACTGTCAGTATAATGAAATTGGAGTGAACACGGCCCGGACGTCCCTAAATAGATAACATCTACAGTAACTTCGAAGGACTTAGATGAGGATAATTAGTTTAATGAACGTTCTGTATTAGGAATAAAAGGGATTTTTTCCTTTGCCTGGATTTATTGTGAGGCAGCTGAAAAACAAACGTTATTCTACTTCAGTTGATGGTGATTTTATCTGACGAGTACATAAATAACGTTGATAGTATTCTTTGTTTGTTATTTCTTCTATAAACTAAAGAGATCCAACAAATAAATATGTTTAGGTATAAACTGAAAATGAAGAGAAACAAAATACAGAAATGGGAAATATCGTTCGGGACTTATTAAGATTTTTGTACTACTTAGAGGACAAACAAGTATAAGGCTGCCTTCAATCGTGAGCCTGCGACTTCGTTCTTGTGTTCACTCTTTTACCGCAAATCTGAAAACTGAGCGGAAAGTTAGACCCGTATAAACTTTCATCGACTTATTTTCTTTACGGGTTAAAGCTGTTATTTTAATATGACAAACAGACACTTAAATTTTACTTATATGTATAGATGTGTAGCTAATAACAGCT
Source organism: Trisateles emortualis (assembly GCA_947095525.1). NCBI lineage: Eukaryota > Metazoa > Arthropoda > Insecta > Lepidoptera > Erebidae > Trisateles > Trisateles emortualis. The sequence continues at coordinate 4,974,197 of OX352736.1, read as the reverse complement.
TCCTATTTCTTAAGCACCATTAAATTAACAATTTGTTAATCAAATATAAATCTCTAGCATTTTGAACCATAATACAAATACGTTTAACTGTTTTGAAATTTGAATTTAAATTTGTTTTCAATAGTGAGATGGAATTGGAAAATAATTTCCAATTGAAAATACATTGTTGTAACAATACAAAACAGATTGAAATTTATGTAGGTACGGTTTTGTTGAATGCTTTATGAATGTGACATGAATTGATTAAAGTAATTAATTATTTTGTTGTTGATCGAAAACGAGTCACGTACAGCAACAGTTATAGCCTGCGCAGACAAGGGGCTTATGTTAGTCGCTGGCTAAACGCTCGTAGGCACAACACTTTTGAAAGTATAATAATGTCCTTCTAATAGAATATTGGCATGGTAACTAATCTCACGAAGACTAGGCATATCATTTGACTGCCTCGGTGGACCAGTGATCGCAGTATGCGCCTGCTGTGCACGAGGTTGTTGGGTTTGGGTTCGATTCCCACACAGGACAAAACTTTGTGTGACCCATAAACAGTTGTTCTGAGTCTGGGTGTCATTTGTGTCCGTTAATTGTATGTTTGTAAAGTCCCCCGCGACACAGAGCTTGTTCTCTAGTGCGGGAGTTGTCATTAAAAAAAAACTTGAGAGGTGTCAAGGGACACCCGGATGGAACGAAGTTCCACATAACACACATATTTTTATTTTATTTTTTATTATGCTAAATAAATAATAAGTTTATATTTTAAAAAATATATTTAAATACAAGCTTTTATAGTGTATGTCATGGGTGTTTATGCATTAAATATTCCTAAACGAATATAGTACTCGTCAAGATAAATCCAAAAGACCCAAACACGACACGGCTATCTTGTTTCGTTGAAGAGTTACCATCACCACCTTTTGACTTCATCATCACTTCTTGAACACCCATCTAAGAAAATAGTACTTGTCAAGATAAATTAAAAAAAAACTCAAATACGACACGGCTATCTTGTTTCATTAAAGATTTGCCATGGCCACCTTCCGAATTCATCATCACGTCCTCAACACTTACCTAGGAATATAGTACTCGTCAAGATAAATCTAAAAGACCCAAACACGACACGCATATCTTGTTTCGTTAAAGAGTTGCCATAACCACCTTCCGACTTCATCATCACGTCATCACGTCCTAAACACCCATCTAAGAAAATAGTACTCGTCAATATAAATTCAAAACACCCAAACATAACACGGCTATCTTGTTTCGTTAAAGAGTTGCCATGACCACCTTTCGGCTTCACCATCTTGTCCTGAACACCCATCTAAGAATATAGTTCTCGTCAAGATAAATCCAAAACACCCAAACACGACACGGCTATCTTGTTTCGTTGAAGAGTTGCCATGGCCACCTTTCGGCTTCACCATCTTGTCCTGAACACCCATCTTAGAATATAGTTCTAGTCAAGATTAATCCAAAACACCCAAACACGACATGGCTATCTTGTTTCCTTGAAGAGTTGCCAGGGCCACCTTCCGGCTTCATCATCACGTTCTGAATACCCATCTAATAATATAGATCTCGTCAAGATAAATCCAAAACACTCAAACCCGACGTGGCTATCTTGTTTCGTTGAAGAGTTCCTATGGCCATCCTCCGACTGCATCATCAGACCAGCTCCATGGTACCATATTATTGCATTGTCACCGAAGTTACGTAGGTATACCAAATTTCAGCTCCATCAAATACCGGGAAGTACTTCAAATCTAGCTCACAAGATTTGCTAACATACAAACTAACTAACAAACTAACATACATTGCAAGCTAAATAAAAGCTTGTAATTAAATTATTAATTAATAATATTAATATTTTAATATAAATATATTATTATAATGTTATGTGGCTTGCTTTCTTTAAGAGAGAGAGAGGGAGAGACAGACAGAGAAACATGCGCACGCCGCACAGCTTACAATAGCTTACTATAGCAAAAAGTGTCGTGACAACTTTTCGTAAGATTTTTTTCCGTCTAGCCCCCTTTCACAACGCGCGATAAGGAGCTTCGTTCCAAAAAGATTTCTATGGTTAATCTGTGCGGGATTTATTGAAGAGGTGCAGATGTGTCTTATAGTATAGTGGGGCAGCAATCTAACATCACTAGAGTAAAAAAAATAAGCATCGAACAGTCATGTCACGATCTTCCATATTTGAAACTATTTCTTCTTTAACGCTAGAGGTTTATCTATGGTCAGATGGCCAGCATGCGACTACATATAAACCTCTACACTATAGGTAGTGTAGAGGTATTTTTAAAGTATCGCAATGTACAAACGACAAATTACTTCAACAAGAACAAACGAAACAAGTTAAATTACACTGTAGCGAAATGGTCCCATTGAAAAGACAACGTTCCTTTTCTGTAAAACGAAACAACCTGTGTTCGTCACATTGCTCTTTTATTTCAGATCTCTTATATCACAGCTATATCAAGTGAATTGTTTGGCGAATTCCTTTGATAGATTTGGAAAATTCCTGAACAAACACTTGGACATTTTGTGAGAAATTAAATTTACAGATATATCGTACCTGAAGTTAAATAGAATGTAGGCTACTGTTAGAAATGTTGTGGCCTCGGTAATAGAAAAGACATAAGAAGACTCAAAAATTATTACTTAGGTTACAAGATAACTCTTATAATACCTTTTTTTATTTGAATTTGGTGACAAAAGTCTTAAGATTAACTTACCTATAGATAACATTAGCACTGAGTATCAAACTCATACGGTCAAGTTGGCAATGGCAATGGGTAAGTCGGTTACTTTCCCACTTCGCATCACTTTTATTTATCTTATGTATTTTTTATATTAATTAGGTGGATAACAAGCATACGGCCTGCCTCATGTTATGCAGTTACCGTAGCCTATGGACGCTTACAATACCAAAGATATATCTTGCGTGTTGCCGACCCATTTTTTTGCACCAGAGCCTTAAGATGTTTTTTTTTTCTTTCTTTAAAAAGACAACTCCCGCACTCTAGTGCACAAAGCATGTTCTCTAGAACATGCTTTGTGCACTAGAGTATCGTGAGGGACTTTACAAACATACAATTAAGGGACACAAATTAGACCCAGACTCAGAACAACTTTTTGTGGGTCACACAAAGTTTTGTCCTGTGTGGGAATCGAACTAGCAACCTCCTGCACAGTAAGCGCATTCTGCGGCCACTAGACCAACTAAAGGCAGTCCAGAGGCAGATTATAATTATCTTTGGGATAGAAAAATGTTCCTTACAAAACGCATCCCTAAATGAGCTCTGAAGACCTGTATACACACACAGGTACACAACTAGCATAGCGCAGTAGTTATTTAGCTGTAGTCTTCTGTAAGGTGAAGGTCCTTCCCCAGACGGGCTTGCTCGCTAGTATGGTGCCCTACCTCTCTTACAATTTGTAGTTACTTTAGTAAAAGGGTTTTTGTCTTTCTTTTACTTAGGTTGACCCTTAAAAATGTCGTGACTTTACTTCAACCTCGTAAAGTGCGAATTTAAATTGTTATTTTGAAGTACCTTCTCTACATTATCGGATTATCTAGGTACCTTTTAGACCACAGCTGTTAAGGCCCACGCTAAAATTACGAGGGCTCTTAACTCAAAAGCTTATTACCCGACTTAGGAGGTGTTGTGTTTACGGCTCCAGTTATTTGTATATACACTATTTCATGCAGTACTTATATCATAACTGTTAACATTGAAGCTGACTGCTGTGCCGAGGTCCTCGGTTCGAATTTTCCTTCCTAAAATGCTCATTATCAGCCCGGAGTCTGGAGTTGAGCAAAGGATTACGGCTAATAACCAAAACGTGGGTAAAATACTCTTCTGGCCGGTTCGGGGAAAAAGCTTGATGTCATGTTTTATGATTATAAAAAAGTATAACTCATAAATTAGATAGCGATCAGCCCCACTGGGGAGGAACTTCCACCTTACAGAAGACCACAGACTAATAACTGCAAATAGCGATGTAGTTTTGTTCCTGTGTGTAAGTACATATCTCCAGCGCTCATTTAATTCTCATTCATTTTAAAGCTCTGGTGTAAAAAAAGCAACACGGTACTGATTTCTCTGGTATTGCAAGCTAGTTGCCACCCAAATTGTATAAAACAAAAAAATATTTATTTCTACTACTTCTAGACCTTGTCTTGTCAACTAAAATTTCAAGACCTGACTATATAATGTAATAATTACGGGTAATTACTAAATAATTCGTAACTAGCGATATGCTCTTGCTTCTTTTCGGTTCTTTTTATTTCTCCATTATAATATGTAAGTATTTAACATATAAACCTTCCGTAAAAAGTTATCTAAACTATAGTAAAAACTGTGTCAAAATCCGTTGCGTGGTTTTTTCAATTACCGTCACGCTACCGAGACGTTATCAACGAGCTGCATGCGCATCTCTAGTTTGCGTAGCCGCCACCGGCAGTCCGCCGCCGAATTCTGTTAAGTGCACACGCATCCGCTCGCTATTCCCTTTTTTCCGCGCTGACTACCGCATGACCGCGCGAGTCACGTTGTCACGTGAATACTTTCTTATAAGGTAATTTTAGTTAATACTAAGACTGTTACTAATAATACCTAACTTCTATTAGTTTTGACAATAAACTTTAACAACAGTGATCCTGTGTTCAATCAATTCATCCCTGAGAACCCCCTTCTCATAATTGTATATTATTTCTGTGGAATTTGGTAACAATGTACAATTAGGCAAAACCTACAGATTAAAATATAATTTACACAAATTCATACATTGGTTTTCCTAAAAAACTCATCTTCATAAAGCGGCCCTGTACAGCTATCTCCGTTGCCCACCGTACATACCTCAGCAATACCATAGCAAACACGAAGCGTGATGCCCGAAAATACTAATACTTATTTACATAATGGTGTACTTAAGGGAATAGGCATCCCTAATCGTATTGAATTGTATGTAACTGCGGTAATCCGATACAGTCAAATTCAATCAATGTCATACTGGCTATTGTCCCTTGTGCCTTATTACTGCACTAGGGACAATCACAACGCAATCCATGCGTAATTCTATTAATGTGGCCGTTAGTAATCTATATTAAATTATATACCTATACTAGCTTATGCTCGTGACTTCGTCCACGTGTATTTTTTTATGTTTAAAGCATAGACTATATACATTTAAAACCTTAAAACAGGCTTAAAAATGGGTAGAAAGTTATTTTAAACTCTACATTTCTATTAGGCCGTGTTCTAAAAGTGCATAACCTCCTTAAACTTCGAAACCTTTAAATGAGATACTAATATAGTACGGTGACTTTCCAGAGCAAAGCCTTATGCTACTTAGGGGGGCAAACAAGCCTATGGACGCTTGCAATACCAGAGGTATCACTTGCGTGTTGCCACCCTATATTTTGACACCAGGGCTTTAAGATGGAACTAATCCTGGAACTATCCCTAAATGAGCGCTGGAGACCTGTACTTATAGTTATTTGGCTGTGGTTTTCTATGAGGTGGAAGTCCTTCCCCAGTCCGGCCTGCTCGTTAGTGTGGTGCCCTACCTCTCTTAAAATCGAGTATTATTATTTGGCTGTACTAATCAAATGATTTATCATTTGTTAATGGTAAAGGAAAACTTTGATTGTGTCATGTGTTAGTAAAATTTCTAATGCCATGTCTGATCCAGCAAGCCGCATGAGACTAGCATGAGTGGATTTAGTCTGAAACTCTCTCAGCACTCTTGATACAGGTGAGAAGACCTGTAAACAGCGGAGTGAATTATTATTATACTAGCTGTTGCCCGCGGCTCCGCCCGCGTGGATGTCGGTTATCGCTGCAAAAAGTAGCCTATGTGTTATTCCAGACCATAATCTATGTCTGTGCCAAATTTCATCCAGATCCGTTCAGTAGTTTTTACGTGAAAGAGTAACAAACATCCATCCATCCATTCTTACAAACTTTCACATTTATAATATTAGTAAGGATTGGTTTCTATTATTATTTTATCTAATAAGACTGATTTGGCTGATCTGACATGCCATTAGAATTACTTACCCAACCAGGCTGTTCTTTTAAATTAGTTTTTTTATACTTAAGCAGTTACGATAGCCTATGGAAGCTTGCTATACCAGAAGTATCACTTGCGAGTTGCCGAGCATTTTTTTTAACACCAGTGCTTTATGTTGGAGTATCCCTGGTATAGGGAAACGTTTCTTTCAAAACACATTTCTAAATGAGTGCTGGAGACCTGCACTCACACACCGCTGGGTGTGAATTGTTTCTAATGAGGCAAAATAATTCCCGCTCTTATATATCTGCACTCTAAACCAACCAAAGGCACGGTAACCCTATAGATGGGTGATCGCATAGTGGTATTTCATCTGAGCGTCTCCGTGCTTCGGAGAGCACGTTAAAAGTCGGTCCCGACTGTTAACAGTCGTTAGATCACGACAGAGGCCTAAATATGGGCGATCTAAATAACTCTGTCACCAGGTTGACCACTAACCAAACGATAAGAAGAAAACGTATCTGCACTGTGAATCTACAGAGAATGATTTGTTCTATTCATTGAGACTTGAAGTGGCTCATAGAATAAATCCTGATAACTATTAACGTGTATTTATTTCAGCAATACTGAGCACGGCGCTAGTGCCGGCGCCGGCGGAGGGTAAATGGCGTTTGGAATTAGAATCGATAGCGCCTTTGTGAATTGAACTTTATGATCGCTAAAATTGTTGTTCGTGTTGTACTGCAATTATTAAGAAATATTTACGAACTTAGTTATTCATTTAGTATATTAAGACATTTTGGGTTGACTGATAAAAAAGTTGACCGATGGCCGTTGGGGCAGAAAGGTTCTAGAGTGGCGACCACGAACTGGTAGACGAAGCGTGGGCAGGCCTCCAACAAGGTGGACTGACAACCTGGTAAAGGTCGCGGGCAACCGATGGACCGAATGATGTGTAAGACCTTGGGGGAGGCCTATGTCCAGCAGTGGACGTCTTGTGACTGAGATGGGGATAAAAAAGTTAACATATACCAGTTTTGCCAGTCAATCCATGACCACGGTCGCTGCAAATCTACTAAAACGTCGGGTAATAAAAGGTATGAAAACCTATAAAATATATAGATAGAAAACTCTATATTGTACACCACAACATTAAGTATCATTTATGTTTTTTTTTTTCAATGGGCAAACTCTTACTATTTTTGACCTGTTGTCAATAATAGTAAGAGTATTGTGTAAATATTTAAAAACTTTTTATTTAAAATGTTAAATTCGATCCAAAATTATTTATTTCAAATTCCATCTAAAAGAATATATTTTAAGGAATTAAGAAAAATGCAGACAATGCCAACGAACGGAGTGGTCTTAAATAATAAAACACTAGCGAAATAAAGCACTATAAACTATTCAAAACCATTTCAGCTACTCACGTGTCTGTTACGGTTTGTCGGCCTTCCCCGTCACTGTTTCGTGCGATAAAAGCCTCTATTCCTCTTGTATATTAGGCTGAGGGTCCCTTGGGAACGATTTGCATTCCGCAATCAGGTGAGCGACGAGGGTCTAAGATTCACACATCTCAACAATTCCGAGTTTGTTGTTGACTGATTTTGTACAGAGTAGCAAATGTTGTTTTACAACAGCAATAAATGTGTAAGGAAAAGTTTGTTATGTTTTATTTTGTTTACACTTTAAATGTAATGATATTTACTTGAATGTGCTTAAAATGGCCTCTCTACTAAATGACTTTCATGACAATGAATATATACTACCTCGTATGTAGTCAAATTTTAATAACGTAATTATGCACCAACTTAAAACTTTTAATTATGTCCGAATCACTCTACTGTGTCAAGCTGGGTCAGAAGAGTAAATTATCATTCATTTTTAAATCTTCTGGAGTATTTCTCTTTGAGCACCAAGTTAAAAACCACCTATGTTTTGAGCACCTAAGGTTTTCCACTTAGAGCACCAATAGATATATGCATATTCATGTTCATGGTTCTCCCTACATTACAAGAATATCGGCATATATTAACTCAGAAGTACCAGGCTCCCAGTAAAGGAAAGAAGTGATTAATAAAAGTACTACTGAATTTTATTGATAAGTTTTATTTTACTATCACTAGAAACTACTGTTGATGCTCAATAAGGAATTTAAATTTGTTTCACTTTGAGCACCAAGTTAATATACCTGTGCTCAAACCATAGGTGCTCTAATATTTGTTGCTCAAAAAGGAATGCTCCAATCTACTTATTCGGCAACCAAGTACTTATATGGTTTGCCCAATATTAAGCAGTTACTGTAGGCTATGGTCATTTGCAATACCTAGGACATCACTCGTGTATTACCGATTTAATGTATATTTGGGATAGGAAATCGAAAAATGCATCCCAAAATGAGCAGCGGAGACCTATTTGACCTATTTGTAACGATTTTGAAAATATACCTAGGTACTATCCATAATCAAGACAATGAAATAAACTTATACACTTACATTACTGTGTTTTCATTGATGAAACATATCTGCCTCTTCGATAAATAGCACTAGCCAATGACTATGTACCAGCAGAGTGCATAACAAAATAAAAGAGTCAAATATTATTATTGCTTCTTGAAACTACGACAAAATAAAACTTATATTTGATGTCATTAAAATATTTCGAACTTCCAGTCAGATTATCATAAAAGTTCAAGTCATTATTGTTTATAGCCCATTTCATACTAGAACGATACTTACTGTGAAATATTTGCTATCGTTAACGATGGTGACGTCACAAAATGGTTCTGGTTGTAAGAAAGTAAACAATGTATTATATTATAAAATTGTAGAAGCCTGCTGAAAGTAGGGGTTTATAGCATAGTGTTCTTCATGAAAGGAATTAAAGGTTCAGCGACGCGGGGATTATAGGTACTCGTACTTCTGGTGCTGCAAGCGTTCATAGGCTAACAGCAGGCAGGCCGTATGCTTGTTTGCTTTTTTATTAAAATAAAAAAAAACTAACTAGCAATTGGCGTACCATAGTCTCTGGCTACCCCAATAAAAGACGGGCGTGATGATATGTACATACATATAAAAAAAACTTTTTTTTATAAAATAAATGATAAAAAAAATTAAGTACTATTTCTTTTTTAAAACTTTACAAACAATTAACGGACACAGATTACACTAAAACCAGACACAAACATTAATGTATGACACAAAGTTTTATCCTTAATAGGAATCGAACTCACAACACTCGGTGCGGTGTTAGAAGCTAAACTATACATGCAGCCTTTGGGTTATTAACCTCTTCAGCTAAATAAACTACACACCCCAAAGTAGTATAAATACAACTAGCTACACACCTTTTCCTAACAAATTGTCTCGTTTATCATTCTATTTTGTACATTGTTGCCCATCCTTTATTTACACCTCTTACGGTACAAACAGAGCACCAACATATCTTTATACTTCACGTATATTACTTTCACTAATGACGTCACAAACTGAACAGCCCTTCTAGACAAGTGGCATGAACGGTAGTTCAATAGGAAGCAAATGTAAAGGATTTGAATAAGTGTACCACATTATGTCGTAAAGTTACATCAAATCCCATAGAATAGAATAGAATAGAATTTTATTTGCTAAGAAACACGGTTACAATGTTGTTACATAATATAAGAGGTACAGCATGTCTCACCGCATGAACGGCGTGCAAAATTATTAACGATATCATTATTAATCACAATAAACAATATACATTAATTCTAATTACATAATATGTCTTATATACCTATAATTTAGATTTGCTTTCTTTTCTATTTGATTTGATTACTGTTTATGCCACTTGTCTAGAGGGGCAGTATCTACATCTACACAACAACACTAACAATACGGTCTTTATTGTTGTGGAATAAGTTTCCCGCCAAGGTTTTTCAAAGAGACTATAGCATGGGGTCAAGAAAGGAGTTATTTTTTACAGGATCGGCAGCTCGCGAAAGAAACCTCTGGTGTTGCAAACGTCCATATACTACGGTAACTGCTTATAGGCGGGCAGTATGCTTGCACTATAGCGTTACCGTTCTATAGTCAGTTAGTGCTTTTCACTAATTCTATCCGAAGGTGGGGGGGCCCTGGTGACCTGTAACACAGGTTTTCTTTGAAAACCTACAACAGGCACCAGTCTCTCTAACAAAGGTGGAATATAGTTTAAACTATGTGAAATCTAGCCCTAAGAAAATTGTGGAGAGAAAATAAATGATTTTATTATTATTATATACTATGTTTTAATAACCCTGATTTTGTGTCATCGTGTTTTTATTCCAGTAATAGACATTCCTTATAATTTTCAACATTCGAGTTCAATACTGACTGCCTTAGTGGTCTAGTGGTAGCAATATGCGCCTGCTGTTCACAAGGTTGTGGGTTCGATTCCCACACAGGACGAAACTTTGTGTGACCCACAAAGAGTTGTTCTGAGTCTGGGTGTAATTTGTGTCTGTTAATTGTATGTTTGTAAAGTCCCCCACGACACAGAGCTTTTTCTCAAGTGCGAAAGATGTCTTTACAAAAATATATATACCGACCGTGGCTTATCTGCCTATTTAGTAGTGTAAAAAAATACAAATGCGACTAGCGAAACACCTTTTGTAACAGATTGTCTCATTTCTTTATTTACACCTTTTACGGTACAAACACAGCACTAACAAAGTAATAAAACATATCTATACACTTCACCTATATTACTTTCACTAATGACGTCACAAACTCAACAGTAGGCACGCCACAGCTACCCTCTAACCACACACCGACTTTATTTTGTTTTCGCCAAACATTCCTTTGTAATTTCTCATATGTTTTCGTATGCCGTTAGCCGAGATCCGCCGAAGGGCATATTGATAAACGAGCGCTTAGGCATTACGACACGCATACAAATATATTGCCGCATATATTTCATGTTTAACGTCGACTTTCTTCCCGCTATGTTTAGTACACGCTGATTCCGGATTCTTTGCTTGGATGTGTCGCGATGGCACTTGACGACTAAAGTCGAATATAATGTGCTCGTTGTGTACTACATTTGTTTGAGTTAAGGTCTTGCTTAAGAATTCCTTTAAATATAGTTATACAGTGACTGGCTTGTTGGACCAGTGGTTAGTGACCCTGACTGTTTTGCCGGAGATCGTGGGTTCAATTCTCACCCAGGACAAATCTTTATGTGGCGGTATAAATTATCTGTAAGTAAATATGTATTTAGAAATATATAAGTATGTTTATTAATTGTCTGATCACCACAGTTACAGGCTCTGCCTTGCTTTGAAATGCCAAAATTAGAGAAAGAATATGTGGATTTCAAAATTATTGTGGATTTTTCAAAGCAAATTTAGAATTTATAAACCCAATTACACAACGAAAAACATCAGGCAAATCGGTCACGCCGTTCTCAAGTGATCTTCATCATACCTCTTCTTTTTCCTCTTCTTTTATAAAAGATAACTCCTGCACTAGAGAACAAGCTCTGTGTCGCGGAGGACTTTACAAACATACAATTAACGAACACAAATGTCACCCTGACTCAGAACAACAATTTGTGGGTCACACAAAGCTTTGTCCTGTGTGGGAATCGAACCCACAACTTCGTGCACCGACCACCAAGGCAGTCACATGTGGCAATTGATTTTTATTTACACAAATCCTTACAATTAATCATTAAAATGAATGAAGACGTCATGCCTAAGTCTAATTCACCACCAAACTTATTGGTAACGACTAAAATAATGCTAAATATTATAAGGGAGCGTCGCCGAAGCAGTACCCATGGGAGTTTCGTTTTGCGATAATGTTCGATTTAAGAAGGTTGTAAAATATTTTACGATGTCAACCAGCTACACGGTGCCATCGAGACGCACTCCCTTGCCAATTATACCCGCAAAACCTAGTATAGTATACGGCCTAGTCTAATTTTACATGCTTAAGGGATTCATTATTAAGCTAATGTATCATTACACTTGTACTGTATCCTTTGAAATTTCGGTTACGATGGCTTATCGTGACGGGATCGGACGAGATCAGCCGGGAGATTAGAATACTAAGACTTGACATAAGTTAACGATTTAATGTCGTCAAATCACATACATTTTTTGTTATTTTTGCTTTTTGTCGCAAAGCTAATGTACGTAGTAAAGGGCTTATCCCAGAAACTACTAGTTTTATTCAAAACATGCTGTCACTGATCAAAACTATATTTACGCAATTTTCGCCACCATTCTCGAACAAAGCCGTGTACAGAAGCTAATTAATTATAGGTAAATCCATGAGTAACTGTCTGCAAATATATTAAATCACTAAACAAATTTTAATTTAATTTGATTAGGCGATAGCCTCAACATTGAGTTATCTTATCCGTGGCTTGAATAAAAGTGTAATTATTATACTTTGGTTAAATAACACGCTGGTAGAAATTAGCTAATTAATAAATAATTAAAAGATGAACCTGTATCAAACATCTTTGATCATCAAAAGCCATTAATATTATATAAAAACATGAAAAATGTTTAGGTTTTACATTACATTTCTTTCACAGAATTGTTGACGAAATTAAATTAATAAAATCTTTGCTCTGGACAAGTAAATTAATGAAACGTCAAAAAGTTGTAACTTGTAGCTCTGCTTGACATGTTTATAATGGACAACATTTTTTTTATACAGGGCCTTAGGAGGAGCAAATGCATATTATCTCTATATACCTTATTAATTTTATACTACTTAGATGGCGAATTTGTATACGGCCCGTCTGATGGGAAGAAGTTACTGTAGCCTATACACGCTTGATATACAAGAGGTAAAAAATGAACAGCAGCGTTTTATGGTGGATTATTTCTGAAATTCATTAAAAACGCATCCCTAAATGAGCGCTGGAAAACAGTACTCACACACACAGGAACACAATAACACCGCTTTGCGGAATTTTTTGGGTATGGTCTTCTATAAGGGAGATCCTTCCCAAGTCGGGCTTGATAAATATTTTTGGATTTAGATACCACTCTATTTTTTTAAGATACCACTGGGCAATTTTACCGGTTAGCTGCTATCACACATGTGTTAGCTGTTTAGTACATTTAAGTCCATAACACGTTATTATTTAGGACACAAGATATTCTCAATGCAACTATAGCTAATTTTCATAATATATCATGGGCATTCCCAGCATACCTTTCACTCAAGTTTTGTTTATTTGTTGAGTTTCATAATATTTAGAACAATGTGGAAAATGTCGAGCCTGGAGCAGGATTCGAACATGCGCCTCTTGGGTTCCGACCCAGCGCTCCACTAATTATGACATCTCCTACTACTGAGATCGAATTTATCCACCGCTTTTTCACGTCGTGGACTGACGTATAACAGGGAGTTCGTCTTTTGCTTGTGCGTCTGACATGATTCTAGGCTGCGAGCAGATAGTGAGTAAAAAAATATTCTGTTCAAAAATCCAATATCACTTTACCCAACTAGACAACCGATGCACCACAACAGTTATTTTAAGTTTAAATATTTCACTAGCCAAATGTTTATGTGGTGAAAGCCTTCGTTCAGTAACCGTTTTCATGAAAGCCGCTGAGGGACTCGCGGCCAAATGTATTGCATTTATATTTCTCACTTTATGAACACTACTGCTGTCCAATTCATAAATGGAATGTAGTAACAGTATACAAAATAAGGTGATGTGTAAAACATACACTATTTTGTATCCCTTGAGGAGTCAACAAAAAATAATTATACCGTCACTGGAAAGGCAAAATTACTTCTGTCATACAAAGTGGGCATAATTAAGTTATATACCACCATACTGGCGAGCAAGCCCGACTGGGGAAGGACCTCCACCTTACAGAAGACCACAGCCAAATGACTACACACAGCGGTGCAGTTGTGTTCCTGTGTGTGAGTACAGGTCTCCAGCGCTCATTTAGGAATGCGTTTTGAAACAAACGTATTCCTATCCCAGGGTTACTTCCATCTTAAAGCCCTGGTGTAAAAAAAATGGGTTGGCAACACGCAAGTGATACCTCTGGTAATGCAAGCGTCTATAGGCTACGGATACTGCTTAACATCAGGCGGGCCGTATGCTTGTTTGCCACCTAAGTAGTATAAAAAAAAAAAAAAAAAAAAAAAAATATATATATACATATTCGGAATCAGCGATTTTTTCTGCGTCGATCTGCCTAGGAACCATTGCAATCAGAGCATTTTTGTGGCGTTTAAGTACCCTAAAAAAAGGTGCTGCTTTTTTTTCCTAATTACTGAAGCGACGCGTTTTTTGGCCAATTTTTCACTCATGTCGCTCAAGAAATATTTCCTGAATATTAAATATTAAGTTTGGCGCTTGAGTAAAATTGCCTTTGTGTAGCCTAAAAAAGAATGGCCTTTAAGTAATTTGTGCTTACCTTGAATGTAATAAAAATTCAGCTAAAGAAATTTTAACTGATTACGAAAAAAAAACATTTAAGTAATTTTAGTTGAAGTTACTTAGTTATCCTATCGCCTCATGAGTCAAAATCCTAGACATGAGGAGTATAAAATATTTCCCTTGAAGTTATTTTGATACACCAACACAACACTAAAATTTATGCTAAAGAAATTTCATCCTACTCAAATTTACTAATAGTATTGTGTTCAGTACTTTTAAAATACAATCGTTGTTTACATTGGTGGCGTTTAAGAAAATTTGGCTTACTAACTTATTGGGTCAAAATTACTGAAGCGCCACTTATCTTGGAAAGTAGTAAAAAAAACGAATTTCAACCACTTCCAGTAAACGCATGCTACAAATAGAATTATTTATAAAGTTATTTCATTGAAATCGGATGATTGTGTAAAAAGATATGATTTTTTTTCTAAAAATAAAAACTTTGATCGGCTTTATCTCGAAACAACCTATTTTCACTTCAGTAATTTTGCCTTTCCAGTGACGATACAATTTTCATGTTTTATGAAATGGCGGTGTCCTACTTGAGTAACGAACGCGACGCGTTGCAAAGCGACGCGATGCTTAACCGCGTCTCATCGCAGAAGACCATATAGGATCCAAGCAGGGCAGCCGTTGTTTTGATCGCCATTGTCGCGTTTGCAGCGTCGCGTACTCCTGATTGTCGCTCACGTAGGACATCGGGTTAGGTATCATGATCTGAGACAAACAGTCTTGTAAAATCCCATTTTTAGAAAATATCACTCGTCAAATTTGACTCGGCTGTGTAGTGAATACTTCAGTGTCTTAAAGCGAAAGTCTTTTACCAGTTGGTGTTGCCAGTATGTTTGACTAATAAAGATAACTCAGATAAAGAGGAACTCATAGGAGAAAGTCTATATCCAGCAAAAACCTTTCAGCTGTTTAGAATCGAAGAAGTTTCAGAAAAGTAAAATTGAGCTAATAATAGACGACTACTAGACCAACAAAGCAGTTAGTACCTACTAGGTATATATCTGTATTCACTACGATAATTACAAAAAATAACCAGCAAAATATACCCTTAAAGTTGTTGGGAAAATTAGGCATGCATGGCTTTCGTTTAAAGTCTAAACAGTATTATGATAATGTGAATTACAGAATATTCAACCGCTGCTTTCAAAGCTCAGACGAAAATATACTTTAGTATCTCAAAATAAGCGTTTGCAATAAATTTACTGGTGTCACATGCAGCCTCTAGAGTGATATTCATTCAGTTTATCTTCGCTAGTTTGCATGGCCCCATGTGATGTTTTATTGTGAAATTACTAGTCGATGAGCGTAGTTTAATTTTAGTTTACGAAATTACGTAATCCTTTAACTGATAGTAACCAAGACAATGCCTAATCTTCTATAAGTATGTATATACCTGAAGAAAAATCTTTGTGTCCCATTTTAAGCACAGTATGCGCACGGAGAAAACTTCGGCTTCGGACGTTTATGGCTGAGATGGATGGATGCGCACGAAGAGTGTGAGATTTAGCGAAGTTATAGTTCATACAGATAAGGAGCGCAGAAAGCAATTAATGTCGAATTTCGACCACTTCTAGTCAAAAATAAAATTTGCCTTAGAATACATCACATACTTTTACATCTTAGGTACTGTTTCGTCCGGCCGGCTGATTCTCTAAGAAACAGCGATGGCAAACTGACAGTTGTGATCGCAAACTGACAGTTGTGTTTGCTCGGTGACGGCACAATCTATTGACTAAACGTCAAAAAGGCTCGGTTTTTGCTCTTACGGAATACCGATTTTCAATCTGACAGCCAGATTTTGCTCGGTTTTTGCGGTGGCTCGGTTTTTGCTCTTACGGAATACCCCTGCCGGCATCACCAATAGTTGACTGGTAGAGTATACCTTAAGCATTACGTCCACCACTGTAAACATATTGTATGCTAGAAGGAAATAAATAAATATTTGGTAAAAAAAGA
Source organism: Trisateles emortualis (assembly GCA_947095525.1). Classification (NCBI taxonomy): domain Eukaryota; kingdom Metazoa; phylum Arthropoda; class Insecta; order Lepidoptera; family Erebidae; genus Trisateles; species Trisateles emortualis. The sequence goes on along the minus strand of OX352736.1, from coordinate 4,957,769 downwards.
TGACTTTAATTTTTTTTACCATACATTAGCAGAATAATCCGAAAAGATGCATTGATGATGTTAAAAACATGAGTTAGAAAAATACATAAATTAAAAAAAAACGACTTTAAAGTAAAGTGGGTTATGGCTGAATTACAGATTGAAGTCGACGCCTAGCCGTTGTTCTCCTTCATGTCGATGATACGATAAATAATTAACTGCCTCCGTGGCTCAGTAGTCGATGTGTGAGACTGCTGATCACGAGGAAAATATAAATTTTAATGTCCCAATAAAACGCACAAGACACACCACTCTATTTTCCACTTCTTTCCACTCAACTACTTATGGCAAAAATAGTATACTATCTCGATTAGTCGACACTTATAATAGTCGTTATAATGGCATAGATATATTTACAGCTTCTAAAAACACTTTTAAAAAGCAAATAATCCAAAAAAATATCAGAATCTTAATTTCTAATCAACAAGAGTGAAATGTACATTTGAAACATTTAAAATATTTATATTTATAAAGTATATATTTAATATATATATATATATATATTTAATACCTAATTTATGTTTATATTGTTTGTAAGTGTCCGCCTATACCTATATATGTATATATTTAATTAATGATATTATCTATACTTATTTACTGGTTTACCGCTTTTATTTTATTTTATTTTATTAATATGTTTGTTATTGTATAATTTTTGTTTCATGCATCCACACACACTCTGTACCTCTATCGTGGATAACTTTTATTAGCTATATTTGTACTACTTTTAAGTGATCTTAACAATTGTAAACAGCTGTTGTTATTCCTTATAATAAATAAAAAAAAAAAAAAAAAAAAAAATTGTAGAATCCCACAATTTTGACAGCGGTTGATAGTAAGTTATTTGACTAGAAGATAGATAGCCTTATTTGGTTTACTGTTTTTTTTATACTACCAAGGAGGCAAACACGCATATTTGCAAGCGCCCATAGGCTACGGTAACTGCTTACCATCAGGCGGGCCAGGGCTTAAATAAACTTAGAACACCAGTTCTAAGTTTATTTAAGCCCTGGTGTAAAAAAATGGGTCGGCAACATGTAGCTGATATGTACCTCTCGTCTCTGTATCTGTTTAACATCAGGCGGACCGTATGCTTGTTTGATACCCTGGTATAAAAAAGAGCAAGCTTTTTCTTTCTTTTTCTCATAGATAGAAAGAAATCTCTTCATTGTTTACCAATCACATTTATGATACAAACATGATTTAACTCAGTTATGTACAATGGGCGACCAGCGTATGAATTCCACAAAGTGCATGTATAAATTTGCAAGTCACTTTCCCTCTTAACTACAACTTTCTACTGTTTAAAATATCACTATATCCTCGTATTCAAATATATATAATTACAAATTCAGTAAACAGAAGCCCCAGTTTATGACTAAAACGAGCCCCTAAGGCTTAGCTTGAATAAACATGAATTATAAACGTTTTACGGCATTTGAATTCAACCAATATCTGAATATCTTCGAGTGATAATTGCGGCATTAGCCGATTCAGCTATTCATTCATTCAACCTTCACTGTGGGTATAATAATAAGGGCGGTGGTATAACCTTAAGAAAAACGCTCAACACAAATGCTCGGACTGCCTCGGTGGTCCAGTGGGTGCAGTAGGCGCCTGCTGTGGGTTCGATTCCCACACAGGGACAAAACGTTGTGTGACCCACAAAGAATTGTTCTGAGTCTGGGTGTAATTTGTGTCCGTTGATTGTATGTTTGTAAAGTCCCCCGCGACACAGAGCTTGTTCTCCAGTGCGGGAGTTGTCTTTAAAAAAAAAAAAATATAGGGCACTATACTAGCGAGCAAGCCTGACTAGAAAAGGACCTCTCGAAGGCCATAGCAAAATAAGTACACACAGTTTAGTTATGTTTCTGTACAGGTCTACAGCGTTCATTTAGGAATGTGTTTTAAAAGAAATGTTATCCTATCAAATTGAGACATGAAAAATCAGATATTTCTTTAGAATTACTTCTAAGACATGTGAAATTCCTCACGATGTTTTTCTTCACTGTTAGCAGATGGCATATTATTTGATTAGTACATAAACTTTACAAAATGAAATTCACATTGGTAATTCACCCAGCAACGAACCCGCACCTCTTGCGTGCAAATCGGTTACTTTCCCACTCGGCCACCACCGCTTATTCAAATCGACTTAAATCTACCATATAGGTTAAAAATAATACCGAACAATCTTTCCTTTACATAAAAATTGCATCTAAATAAATACATTAAGTAATTTAATAACATATACACGGACAAAGGGACGTGTCGGAGTTTATTTTATACTAAATAAGGATAAGGAAAGCCGAGTAATTTCGATTACGGAACATGCACGAACACCCACGTGACAAGATAATCCATGTCGTTTCCCTTTCGCAACAGAATCTCGTAGGCTTTGCTCTTATCTGTAGGAGAGAGTACTCGTATAACGTTTTCGCCTCGGACCGGTAAGGAAAAATACAACTCAATAAAAGATGTACATACTTCAACCTTATTGTGATCAAAGCTTGTGTATGATTTTGATTAATTTGTTTAAGATCTTTAGACTCACTAGGGTCATACTTTTAGTTAAATATCTGAGGGAACAAACGGTGGTGGCGGAGTGGGAAAGTAACCGACTTGCATGCAAGAGGTGTGAGTTCGATTCAGAGTGGCAGTACTAATGTGAATTTCACTTTATGGAGTTTGTATACTAACTAACGGTGAAGGAAAACATCGTGAGGAAACCCACATGTCTTAGAAGTAATTCTAAAGACACATCTGATTCACCAATCCGCATTAGGCCAGCGTGTGTGAATTAAGGCCCAAACACTCTCTCTCTCTCTTGATAGAGCAGAGAAAATTCATGCCCAGCAGTAGGACATATACCTATGGATTGCTTCTTGATATTATTATGAGAGAGAATAAGATTTTGGCTTGTAGCTAATATACAATATACGACTAGTGTGATTAAAAGGTATAAAAAACCAAAAATCCCAACTATCTTCTGGAGAAGAATAGAAACACAATATAGATATTAATACATACATACATATATATCACCACGCCCGTCTCTCAGATTGTTAGGCAGAGACTATGGGTGCGCCAATAGCTTCGATCCAAATATACTTACTTTGCCTCCTCTACATTCATCAACCTTTTCATGCATGAACGTCGATTCTGGGTACTTTTAATTTGGCCCTTTTTTAGCAGATCCCCTACTTGGTCACTGTATGTTCTCCTAGGGCGGCCCCTATCGAAGTATTCCATATTGGGCACCCGTTTTAATGGCACCTGAGTGAATGGCACCTAAGGTATTCTACATTGGGCACCTACCGATATTTTTCCCAGTGGAACATATCGATATTAAAAATATCGGTAGGTGCCCAATGTGGAATACCTTAGGTGCAATGGTACCTAAGGTATTCCACATTGGGCACCTATGAGTGAATGCACTCAGGTGCCATTAAAACGGGTGCCCAATATAGAATACTTCCCCCTTTCGGCATCTCCATTCATTCTCGCACGATAAGAGTTATTCTTCTTTCATCCATCCTTGTATCAAAACCATCCTCACATCATCTTTTCAACTTTTGTCACTACATCTTCTAAAGGCAGAGTAAAAAAACTGTGTCATAAGAGAACGATGTGGATAGGTATTAATACAGAACAATAATATAGATAATAGATATAGCGCGTCAAAATACAATAGATACGTGCGATCGAAACGACGGCGACGTAGCCTGAACGGCAAATATCTCCACTCGCAATACTAAAACAAATAACCGTCATCTTATGATAGTCTGGTACAAGTTTTTCATTAATATTCCATTCATATTCAAATCTGATTCGACAGGCGTTATCATCAAACATTCGAATGTTCCAGAATATTCGCGTCACGCGCCCGTAGCGTCTCGCTGTGAACCGCGAATATCGTAGATATCGAAACTTGTGATTGGCTATATAATCAACGCTAGGATGGCGTGATTTAAACACCCATTGTTTACGAGTATTGTTGGATAATTCTGTTGGTGTGTTTTGTTGAGACAACTTTGTTCTATAAATTATATTGTCTGGATATTTTAGTATTTGAATGAATTAGTAAAGGTTATAAGTAGGTGATTATTTGTAAGTAAGCCCATTGTTAATAATTAGACAGATTTTAGAAGTAAAGCAAGCTTGTTGCTGTCATTCCATAAATGATCATTTAAGAAAAAACATGTAAAATTGTTATACCATTATATTATTGTATTGCATCGGCAGGGAACTGTTGTTCAGTAAATACTTATCATGTATGAGTATGTACTAAAAACATGGGTTCGATCATTGTCTTTTTTCTTTTCTTTTCTTAATACTATCAAGGAGGCAATCAAGCACACGGCTCGCCTGATGGTAAGCAGTCACCGTAGCCTATAGACGCTTGCAACATTATCACTCGCGCGTGGCCGACCTTTTAGAAACCCTGAGGGCTTAAGAAATGAAAAATATTATATCATTATAATCTATTCACGGATAGACAAATGATAGCGACTAGGTCCCCACAATGTAACAATTAATTTTACATAATCACTTATTATTCCCGACCTAAAATAAGAGTAAATATACATATATTATTAAAATCTATCACACATCACATTGCTTCCGAATGCTTTATCATACATAGGTAAGTATCGAGCGCACCGACGAACTTCGTCCCGTTAAAGTAGTCACTGAAGCTGAAAACGGCTGTAATAGGATACCTCGTTATTAAAGTAGCTAGTTGCAATTTCCAAGTTTTATTTACATTCAAATAGCTTACTATCTATTCTATTCCATGTAGGTGGCGTAAGCATACGCCGCATAGCCTCATGATAAGGATTATTTTGTACTAGTTGTTGCCTGCGGCTCCGCCCGCGTTGATGTTGGTAATCACGATAAAAAGAAGTAAAAGTAGCTAGATATGCTATTCCAGACTATAATCTACCTCTGTGCCAAATTTCTACAAACTTTCGCGTTTATTATATTAGTTAAGATTGTTGACCCAAAAACTTACATACATACATACCTACATAATATATCATGACGCCCGCCTCCCAGTGGGGTATGCAGAGACTATGGTACGCCAATTGCTTCGACCCGAACATACTTCCTTCATACCACCTCTAACTCAAACTCAAACTCAAAGTCATTTATTCATTTAGATCAAATACATGATACTTATGAACGTCAAAATAAACAAAAGTCAGCATATTTTTTCCTACGGCCAATTCGCTGACATGGGTAGGGCCTAGAGAAGAATTGGCAATTGTCTACATTCATCAACCTCTTCATGCATATAACACCAACATTTTTTGTCCGGTGTCGGTATCGAACTCGCAACGCCGCGCAGTGGTAAATAGCGAGGTAACTCACTAGCCTTGCATTCATGGATTACACAAAGTTTTGTCGAGTGTTGAAATTTAACCCATCAACACTCGGTGCCTACTGAAACACACGTGCTCTTCAATCAATCAATCAGCCTATCGCAGTCCACTGCTGGACATAGGCCTCTCCTAACACGCGCCACAGCACACGGTCCTCCGCCTTCCGCATCCAGTCCGTCCCAGCGACCTTTTTTAGGTCGTCGGTCCACCTAGCTGGGGGCCGCCCTACCTTACGCTTACCGAGTCGCGGTCTCCACTCTAGGACACGTCTGCTCCATCGGCCGTCGGTCCTTGCTCTTAAGTTCTGTTAATTTTTCTGAGTACTTAGTGAATACATGCCAAAGAGAATAAAACTCATAGTAGGTAATTACGAAGTAGTGCGCTCAGTTTTTAGGGGTAAAATAAATTTTCAAAAGTCGAGTAGTCGACATTGAGCAATTACCATACTTTATGCTAAGCTCCGTATTTAATTACTGCTGAACACTTTAACTTCACCGCTGTTACCTACTTAAAAAGCGCACAAGATTTTTCATGTTCAAAATCGTTAGTTGCACCATTTATATGATGTTAGTTTTGTGAAGTCTTGAAGATTTTTTAATGCCTGGTATATTGCTAGCGCCCATAGACTACGGTAACTGTTTTTCTATCAGGCTAGCCGTATTCTTGCTTGCCACTGAATTAGTTGGTCTTCTTCTTTTTGTTTGGATAGTGGTCTAACCATAATGTAAGGGAGAATGTCTTTCTTTATAGTGAGGACATTGTCGCAATCTGTCAAAATAAATAACTACCGTTACAGTCGGCACCGTTATAGGTATGAACTGGCAATGCAACGTAGCGGACGAGGCGCCCGAGACCGCGAGTGCCTAAAAAATATAGTCCTCTCTAGAATTGAAGAGTCCAACTAACTGATACCTCTCTCTTGGTAAAGTAAGCATCTATAGGCTACGGTAACTGCTCAACATCAGGCTGGCGCGATGCTTGTTTACCACGCAAGAAGTGAAAAATGAAAAAAATGAAAAAAATGAAAAAAAGTTTTTTGTTTCAGCGTTTAACAAACATTAACTTATTATCTAATAAACTTATATTTTAGTATATATTTCGCCAAGCGCTGGTAGATAATATAGACAAACGTAACAATTCTGTGGTCTTCACACTAGGCAAGCCTGTATCGTGAAGACCTAACTCATACAATTAAACCATAGACAAATAAAATCTAAATAAAATTCTAAATTTAAACAAAATTTACAATTTTATTTAGATTTTATTTTATCTATGGTTTGTATAAATGAAGTATGGTTAAGTATAAATGAAATCTATAAATAATGCTGGTCTATAAAAATAAAATAACGCGGTACTTTTCCTTAGTCATATTTGCTATCTTTAATATATTATTTAAGGTACTTTTTATACATAACTTGACATCCATTTTACTCTGTATACACAACACGTATATTATTATCGTCAACTCCAAGCGCAAAGTACATAATACACCGTAACTTGATTTCAGAACGGTAGCAATATAAAATATTTATTTACTGATGCCGTTATCCTTCCTCGCATATTAATAAGGAATAAATCAACAGCTTCCTCGCTTAACAACCTTCACAATCTTATTAAACGTAACAAAAGCCTTTACAACCAAAAATTGAATTTTAATGTAAGAAAATATTCGCGTTGGATTTGTTTCGTTTGCTGATGTAAAATGTATGGGCTCAATCCGCTCCTGATATAAGAGAATTGTGGAGAGCCGGGTTTCCTTTAACACGTCTTTACGTCTCGAAATCATTGGAAAATAGGGACATGTGCGCACCCAAGTGTTTCTGAAATACATTCCTTGTTTCTAGTTGAGTTGCTTGATATGGTTCTCTTTCATATTACTTAATGTGCTTATTTTTGTTTCTTCTAGTGTACACACAGATATTTTTTCCTGTGATCTTGGTCTAAAATATTTACTGACGTATGTCGAACTTGTTAAGGTAAATTTTCTTTACTATTTGTGATAGTCTCAGAATACGTGATCAAACGGTTCTATTAGACAACATTCAGTACCAGTGACTTTATAATTTCAAATACAATTTCTAGATGTTTGTTTATGGAGACCTTCTTCTATAAGTCAAAATAATTAAACCTGAGAAGTGGTTCAAATCTTATTTTAATCTTTCTGACTTCATCATTGTTTTAACTGGAAAACAAATCAACTTTTTCTAAGACAAAATCACTCACTTCCTACATTATAGGAAGGTAATAATGCTTACGTAACTTTAATTAAAATGCTTTTGTCACTAACTAATAAGTATTATTTATAAATCTATGAACAACAGCGCATACAGCTAATACACGAGTTTAAGCCTTAATTCAAGTTGATATTCTGTATGTCAATTGTGGCTTTCTGGGTACGGCGAATTCGAGATAAGTCTGAGTGATTTGCTTTGCATTTACCAACTAAAACATAATGTATTTAGATTTTGGCCGTAAATCATAAGTAGGTATATTTATTGAAAGTATTAACTTGCCCATCTATATATACCCAGCTAATTGCAGAATTTTAAAAGGAAATTTTTCTAGTATGCACAAGTATAAAAAAATCATGACACAAATTCACAGACTAACAAGACCAAATAGAAATATTTCCGAATATATACAATTTTAATTGTCAAACATCATTCTGGTTTTAAAAGGATTTGTAAAATTTAGATTCATATAGAGGAAAATATTTAGAGCGGAATAATGTCAACCTAATTAGCAAGCTGCCTGGAAACGTCACGTTATAGGCAGACTAACTTTTCCCGGAGACTTTGCACGAAACACGTCTAGTTTAAGTTGATCCCTCAGTAATATATAAATCTTAAGCAATGAAAGGTCAGCCACTTGAAACGCATAGTAGGATTTGGCTTTCATATATTTGTATGCAGATGTTTTGTAAAAATAATGTCTGCATGGGTAATAAGACGAGTTTTGTGTACGCACTTTCAGTATAAAAACTTATAAGATTTTAATTAGAACACGATGTAAATTGGCAAAAAAACGTGTTTCTTACAAATACGGTGTGATTATATCCCAGTTAAGTGGCTGGGATAGGCTGGATATAGAAGGTGAAGGAGGACCGAGTGTTGTGACGCGAATTAGGAGAGGCAGTAAATTGAAATAGACTGTTTGATGATATGATCCCCAATTTAGAGTATAAATTAAAAAAGTTAAATGCGCACGACAAAGTATAGTATAGTCAAAATGAATTATAGGAGAAATAATGGGTGTAATTTGTGTCCGTAAATTGTATGTTTAAAGAGACACACAAGTATTGTTTAGAGCAGAGGTGTCTTTAAAAATAAAAATAAAATCACACTTATGCAGGTCATTGAACATTGTGTCAGCTAATTTGCCCACTGTAGACACACCCTAGTTCGTTGACTAAACAGACCCCTGTCTGTTTACCCCTGTAAAGCCTTAGTTTTATTTTGACTAGTACTTGACTAAACAGAAAGAACCGGCAAATAACTCACGAGCCGTACCATGACGAAAGGTTTTCGAGCGAGAAAGAGAGATGGAGCTATACACGCTTTATAGCTCCATCTCTCAAATTCAATCTCACTCAAATTACTCGCTTTTGATGGCTATCCATAGCCATTAAAAGTGAGGTGCAGCCTTTAGAGTAAAGGTGTATCATTACCAAACCCCTTTGTGCCACCTGCTGAAAATCTTCCACCTGGACATATATTGCCGTGGCAGGTCTGTAAGTCTTTAAATAGACTCCAGACTCAGGTCAGCCGGAGCAAGGAAAACGATTTTACAGACGATACAGATCTGGCTTGTTCATGCTGTTATTCATTGTTTGGCTGAACATGCTTGTTCAGCCAAATAATGGCTGAATTTTGGGCCGCAATAATATAAATTTAACGATGTTTGCCATCGAAACGCTAAGAAGATGACTCGAACTACTTTCGTTTTAACACGTCATATATGTAGATACAATTGAATTTATGTAACAATATGTAAGTACCTTTAGGTATAATTATATATTATTTACGATAAAATACACAAGTAATAATATGACATTATAGTTGATATTCGGTGACCTGCAACTGTTATTTGTGGGTAAACATCGTCGGCAAACCTTAACGCCGCTGTGGGTTCAGTCAACAATTTGTATAGCAACTGTACGGTAGGTAGACCTTACCTGCACTCACATATTATATTATGCACTTCCTCAAATATTTAACTACGTCTGAAAAAGAGATGAACTTGTTTTAAATTTCGAATTCATGCAAATGAAAGTAATGACTAATGGAAAAAATCTGATAACAATCAATGGAAAATTATTTTAAGAGAGGTAAGGACACTATACTATAGTACATAACAGTATAGTAACCTAACTCTATTTTTTTTTTTCACTAGTATGTAAAGTGGTGAAGGTCGCGGGCAACCGATGGACAAGGTCGGTTCAGGATCGAGAGTTGTGGAAATCCTTGGGGGAGGCCTATGTCCAGTAGTGGACGTCTTTTGGCTGAGATGATGATGATGATGAAGTGAGGGGGAAGGACCTTCACTTTGCAGAAAACCATAGCCAAATGACTACATACAGCAGAGTAGTTGGGTTCCCGTGTGTGAGTACAGGCTTCCAGAGCTCATTTAGAGATACGTTTTTAACAAACATAATAATAATAAAAAAATAAAAAAACGTTTATTTTTCTCATCACAAGGCATATAGGATTAACTTTAGATACAATTATATTCTAAATTATTAAAACTAGGACCTACCTATGTGAGAGACTGGTGCCTGAAGTAGAAACGTTTTCCTATCCCAGGGAAATTCCATCATAAAACGCCGGTGTTTATTTTTGGGTCGACAACTTGCAAGTAATTAATAAATAAACCTTTAGTACCAAGCGTCTATAGGCTACGGTAACTGCTTACCATCAGGCTGACCGTATGCTTGTTTGCTACCCAAGTAGTATAAAAAAAGATATAAATACCTGTGTCGCCATTTCATAATTCTGCATAATTTAATTGTAGTAACCAGCGCTTGTATTCTGTTGGTGCCTACATGGTGACGTCACGAGTTTGCCAACAAGTCAAGTTTAAACAAGATACAGCAGTCGGGGCTTATAAGTATCATTGCAGTTGGCAATGTTAATAGACATAATGGGTTCTGTACTATTGTAGCTTGTTTCAAACTTTACTGTTATTATCCTTTTAGATGCAACACGCATATAATAGAAAAGGAAACTCTTTATTGTACACCAATTACATTTTTACATATTCAAAATGTTGTAATTAGATGGTATGGTGAATGCCTTTCAGACTGATTTCGGCTACGGAGGGCAATCTCAACAAAGATCAGCCCACAGGACATGAAATATATTATTTCTGTGTGTAAACTTAAATACAAAAAAAAAAGAAAAACTATTGCAGACAAACTGTTTAAGCGTCGAAATATTCCTCAAAATCACTGTCTACTAGAAACGTGCCCAGAAGGCAATGCTTATTCTCTGTGCGAGAAACAAGCCAGCCTTCTGGTCACGCGAAGCGTCGATCAATCGTTTCGCTAGGTCTCTGTATAGGAATCGAGCATTCGGACCCCATGAACCTACAGTCTCAACCCCAAATGTAATGTATGATATAAGTATGTGTGTAAACACAGATGCCGTATTCTTAACTAGTGGCTCGTGGCTTCGCACGGGCTATTTATTTAGTCAAACAAGAAATTAAATCTTTCCTTTTTATAATATTGAGTTTGGTCAAGACCAAGAAAAAAAAAGATCAAGACAAACTAAATTAAGCCTACCAAATTTCGGGGAGGGGGAGGGTTACCATAGATCTTCGCCAAGGGTGCCGGTTGTGCTAAGACCGGCACTGGATAGACCCGACCTTTCAGAGGCATGGGTGTGTAAACACTGCCAATTTCCAAACTTCATGCATCTATAAAAAAAATCTTGACAAAATAAACTAATATCTATTTTTGACCCGGGTATCGAGCCCGGCACCTCGTGATCAGCAGTCGCATACAATAACCACTAGACCATCAGTTAAACCTTAGTAAGTAAGCAATTACATGGGAACTTCAAAATGCTGCACCCATTATGTTGTTGTCAAGTAAAACAAACAGCTTTCATTGTCCTAGCGATGTAACCACAGACCGAATGCTAAATATTTGGTTGGAGGCGACTCGTTTATTACATTTCCTCGGACCTTGTACCTGGAAAATTTAATTGTGCTATCCACATACGGCCCGATTCGTTAAGGCTAATATTACACTAATAGTCATATGAAGCCTTTACTATTGAAAAATATATTTTAGGTTATTTATTTAAAATGTATTTAAATAAATAACCCATATACTATAATATGACCCACTGCTTGGCTTGCTTCCCTTCTCCTCTATCAAGAGAAAGAAAGAAAGAAAGAAAGAAAACGATGTTTATTCCAGCATATAAAACAAACAAAATATTAACTTCAAACGATTAGCTGCTATTAAGTATAAAAGTAAAAAAAAAACATCTCAAACGTTAAGTATCTAAGAGAGAGAAGGTTTAGGTCTTAGTTCACACACGCTGGCCTAATGCGGGTTAGTGAACCAGACATGTCTTTAGAATTTCTTCTAAGACATGTAGGATTCCTCACGATGTTTTCTTTTACCGTTAGCTCATGGCGAATCATTTGATTAGTATATATAAACTCCACACAGTGAAATTTACATTGGTACTGCCGCCCGGGATCGAACTCGCACCATTTGCGTGCAATTTGATTACTTTCCCACTCGGCCACTACCGCTTTTGGAAATTTATTTAATGTGGACAAACTTGTACCTATAAGCTGTATATCGGCTTAAATTCGTTTATGTACAAGTAATACGGTAAGAAATATTATGCGTAAGGTCCATATGATGGTAATCTTTATCTTGTAACATCAGAGTTTTGGGAGTTTAGTGCACAATTACAAACTATTCAAAAAGTTTATTAAGTAAATAAACATTATTGACCTCTTGTAAACATTATTGTGCGAGTTAAACACACTCGTAAAATAAACTATTGTTTTATTTTTTTATTTATTTTTAAATGATCGAAGGTACCTACATTATTTTATAAAACAATCTAGGCACGTTTACAGGCTCACATATCATAAATAAACCACTGAAATAAGCAGGTGGCTTAAATTCTAAGCGAAGATGAAGGCTTCTTTGGGATACTATGCAAGCAAAGAAACGGGTAGAATAGCTAAGTTGCAGTGGAAATATACCTTTAGGTATGCTCGTCCCGTTATTTCTCTAAACATTCATTTTAACTAATGAGAATATCTTTGTGTGCGCTTTTCGCTTTTCTCGATTTGGTTTATTTATTCTGCTATTTCATGTGCACATTAATTGTTATAGCTTTGGTCATGGAGACTGCAAAGAAAGCTCATGACAATGTTTTATTCTATTCAATTTTGTAGAAATGCTTGGTCTAAAAAATATTACATCATATTGATACGTCGTTGTTCTGAGTCTGGATATAATTTGTGTCCGATAATTGTATGTTTGTGAAGTCCCCCGGGAAACAGAGCTTGTTCTCTAGGGCAGGAGTTGTCTTTTTTTAAAAATCAGATAGATTACTCCTGTAGACAAACTGTAGTTTAAGTTAAGTGCTATGAAGTGGTTTTATTATATACTATATTTTAAAGAGGTAATTTTTTTAAGTTTGTGACGTTGTGTGTATCTCTGGATCTACTGAACCTAAAAATTCTTTTAGCAATAGGAAGCTACGTTATTTGTGACTGTTTATTGACAAATACATTACAGATCTCCTTAAAACATCACCGAAGCCGTGGCGGATGGCTAGTTGTGCTATAAATCTACTCTATCTGTTTATTTTACTTTGTTTAAACAAATATTTACTCGGAACCATCACTACCTAGAAAAAGTAGCATACATTTTTTTGAACAGAATTGTGGGCTTGTATTTTACAATACCTACTCAGTCTTATTTGTAGTAGTTCAAACAAAACACAATGTTGGTACTTAAACAACTAGTCTCTAAAGCAATCTACTGAACCAACATTCATAGAACAAACATCAAAAGCTATGTTAGCAATCAATAATACACACCTGACAAATATCAACTATGCACTCTGTATCGTAACTTCGTTTTTTGATACAAACTGACATAGACTTATAGGAATTCCAGGAAACCTACCTGACTGAATATATTTACTGCATTTCCCCAAATACGATACAGAAAATCAATTTACTAGACGTGAAATAGCCAGACGGCTTCATAGCGAGAAGTTGAACAAGATGCAGAGAGGAAGGGGTGTTTAATATTTTTGTCGAGGTCGAGACGACAACTCCCCCATTTTGCACGAAGACGTTGCACGGTAATCAGGAAAATTATTTACTCATGTCTACGGGCCTCGTTGGAAATATACGTAGGGTTATCAGTTTAATAGCTGCATATTTAGTTAACTTACATTTTTTTACGCGTTTTGTTTGTAAGATTGTACTTATAACGCATCGTACTCGCAAAAAGAATAACATTGGTTGCCCTTCAAGGATAAAAGCAATTATACGCTTTTAAGAGAGGTAGGCTACCATACTAATGAGAAAATCTGACTGGGGAAGCACCTTCACCTTACGAAAGACATCTAATTAATTACACAAAGCGGTGTAGTTATGTTCCTGTGTGTGAGTACAGGTCTCAATAGCCTAGAAAATACGTTAAGAGCATGACTGATCCACAAACCGCATTTATGTGGACATTATTATGGGTTGCTAACATTATTATACAGTTTATTTAGTAATAGAGCTAGCAACAAGTTGTTTAGTGACATAATTAGCCATTAAGGAAATCCTTCTTAATTTGCAAATGTAAAATGGTATTGTTCTAGCAAAATCTTCCTTTGTAAATTGTACTATTAAACGCATTTATTTTCAGTTTAAACAGCTATTGTAAGCAAGGACTGAAACTAGTTTAATCTACTGTGTAACTACATTAAATGAGAAGGAATAAAATGCGTAACAAAAAATAATATGCCATCTCTTAGATTTTCTTCTTGTCAGCGAGTTACACGATCATGATCAGCTGCAGATAAGTGAAAGCTTATGCTGCATTGCTACCAAGGAAGTCAATACAAATATGAGGAGTATTTTTTTTTACTGACAACCCTGGTAAATTGCAGGCAGAATGAAGAGCCAAGGGGAAATACGCTCCGGAGACGCTTTGTAAATAGTCACCGCACTGGCTTCTTGGAGATTAATTTCAAGTAAGAGTGCATCACGAGACCGTATTGAAAGCGAGACGAACGGCACCACATTCGTAGAATCGTAGCGCACACCGCTATGTAAACTACTGCGGTACACCGACTTGTATATTAATTAATCAATTTGTTTATTTAGATGTATTGGTAGCGTATATTTTATGAGAAACCCCTGATGTAGATTGTTGTTTTTCTGTTTGTTTAATCCTTAGCGTAGAAAAAGGAGTGGATTAAGTTATAGTAGACTGGTAATAGCATGGATTGTAATTGTATGTGGTGGCAATAAGCTTGCCGTCTTACATAAGAACTATCGTAACCGGTGGAGTGTCTGCTTACCCCTTAAGATAAAAACTAAACAGGTAGCAGATTTGGCATATCGGTCTTAGCTATGTTTGATACAAATTGGTTCAACTATTTTAAAGTTATGAGCTTTTTATAGAATTCAAAAATATTTTAAATGATGCATGATGTTGGAGGATTTACTTAATATTTAAAAACTTTGTTATGCAGTACTGCCCTGCTTACAAGGAACCACGCAAATGCAAGACAAGTATCAGAGCAAAACATGTCTTGAATCTGATAGGTTACATGTGTTTTTACCGTAGCCTTAGTAGGTAGGTAGGTTTAGGTTTTTCAAAAACTCATTATACTTAAACATACCAGCACTACTTAAAACGTTTTTTTAAATTCTGTTGTAATATTTACGACACCTTAATAGTCAATACCAGAGTCTAAATTTGCTTAACTGAATAGGTATTACATTACCAAATGCCGATAATACTGTAATCTCCTAAATGGACCAGGAATTAATCAACTAATCCGAGTATGTGCCTCAATATTATGGACAAATCACATTAAAATTTCATATACAAGGATTACATTTCGACATTTCATTAATTAATAGGAAATCTTCTGAAATTCGCAAGACAGGTCTCAAGCATGATAGCTGTCAACGCTCAGGAATGTGTTGTGGTCTGCTCCCCGGAAAGTTTCGAACACCGGACCTCATGCTTGGCTGCCACTTAGGTGTAAAGTTAAACAAAGATATTAGATAGTTGACACTTCTTGAGGGAAGGTACTCTGGTTATGAAATCAATGGCCTGTTGTTCTAGTGGTTTGTGACCATTAATTAACAGTAATGGTCACAAACCACTAGTAACACACCTGAAGTCACGGGTTCGATTCCCACACAAGACAAAATTTTGTATGATTCATAAATGTATAGAAATTTAAGAGAGGTAGGACACCATACTAGCGAGCAAGTCCGATTGAGGAAGGACCTCCACCTTACAGAAGACCACAGCCAAATAACTACACACAGTGGTGTAGTTGTGTTCCTGTGTGTTAGTAGGTACAGGTCTCCAGCGCTCATTTAGGGATGCGTTTTGAAAGAAACGTACTCCTATTCCAGGGATACTCCCATCATAAAGCCCTGGTGGAAAAAAAATGGGTTGGCAACACGCAAGTGATACTTCTGGTATTGCAAGCGTCCAAAGGCTACGGTAACTGCTTAACATCAGGCGGGCCGTATGCTTGTTCCTTAGTGCGAGAGCTGTAACATTGGTTAGTTAACGTTTTTTTAAACAGCTAATCAAAAATAGTAACATATCGACACTATCACAGCAATAATATTAAAGTAAAAATGTTCGTGCCAGGGGATTTTTACCGATGTGCGTTGCTGTTTTCTTCTACTGCTGCTATGATGATGATGCATAAGAAGCTCCATCACTATCGCCGATGTCACTGCCGAGGTAACTATATATGCCACTGAATCAACCATGCAGACAATCAGGGTAAAATCAAATTTCAAATACATTATCTAGAATATTCTAAACTTCATCAAACTGACTACTTTAGTTAGTACCTAGTACCTATCCATTATCTAGACTCAGTCTACCCAAAGATAAGTTTCATTTGTTATTTCTGAAGTTAAATTTAATCAGGGTAAAATGTTTCATCAACCGATGCAAGGTAGCTTGTTTAACCATTTCAAAACTTTGAACAGTACTCATTGTATACCGAGGTCTACTTCAAACTCGTACTATTCAACGTGATTATGAACTATGCAGACATTAAAATGGAAATTTTAATAAACAAGTTTGTCTTTAAGATTTGTTGAAGAAGGTCATGCGCTTTTATGTGTTTTGTTATACGAGGCCAATAAATGGTTATAAATAAAAAACTAGCCCATGTGCTATTTCAGACTACATATATTAATCTCTGTGCTAAATTTAATCCAGATACATTTAACTCGTTTTTAAAGTAAAATAAGTAAATAAATTGTCCGTGTGGTGACGGATTAAGAATACAAATGTCACCACCCCCTTCTAACCCGAGGGTGTCGTAAGAGTCGACTAAGGGAGTAAGTCTAGCAGACAATATCCACCGCAAGAGAGGGAAAACTCGAAATAAAACCCTATTCCAACCCGTCTAGCCAACGTGATATATACGTGTAGTAGGCTAATATCCCTCCAAATGTTTGAAGGCGACCCGTGCCCAGCAGTGGGACGTTTATGGGTTGAGATGATGAAGTAAATAAAACAAACAAAGAATTAGCAGTAAAAATAATATTTTAATTAAAGTAAAACAAACGGTTACAATAAAATTATAATATAATCTATTGTTAGGTACCTATCTTAACACGGTGGATGAATATAACAATTTCGTTTTTGTTGAAAGTAACATATATTATTATAAAAATAAACTAAAATACTTTTCTTACAACGAAAATAGCTTATATATTGAATTATCTAATTTTTATACATTGTCGCCTCTTCCTCCTCCTTCTTGACAGCTTGGATGAGCACCAGAGACATAACAGCGTTCACCACCTACATAATAAATAAACCGTTAAAAGCCTGTTGTTGGACTAAAATAAGAGAGATCTGACTTTTTTTTAGGTAAGTATATAAAATTAAGCGGTGACTTACATAATATATGTAGGTTTTTATTCAAAAGGGGAAGGTTAGTATTTTGTGATGCAGTCAGTACGAATCTAAAGTATCAATACGGAAAAACTTAAAAATCAAAACTACATATAAATCATTCACAATTTTCATCCATGGGAGTTGAATTTCCTAAAATCCTTAGTAGTTAGAACTCTGCGTTTATCTAAACTTGTATTATAAAGAAGAAAGATTTTTTTTTGTTTGTTATTATTTAACTCAAAAATTGTTCGACCGATTTTAAAAATTCGTTTACCATTAGAAAGCTACATTATCAGCGGGTAACATAGTTATTGATAAATAATTACGAGATCCCTACGAAAGCTAAATAATTGTCCAACCGTGCAAAATCGAAATGTACCGCTAATAAGTTACGAGCATAATAGTAAAGATTACTGTTTTTTTACGGAGAGTAAAAAATGAATAAGTTCAAAAACAGATAAAATACTAAGATTGTTAATATTTTGTATTAAACAAATCGTATGTATATACCAACAGTAATCTACAAACTCAAACTCAAAACTCAAAATTCATTTAGGTTACAAAGTAACACTTATGAAGTAACAATTATGAATAAGCCAGAAAGACGATGTCAGCAAATTTACAAATTACAATTTACAATAAGCATAATGAAGTATACTTACAGAAATCATGCAAGACGCAAGCACGATGCCAGCCAACCATCCAGTTTTGCCTTCGAGGTACCAAGTGAGCTCATCAATGCATCCGTGGAAATAAGCATTACCGGTGACCGAGTCTCGGCATTCAGAAGGCAAGGGCTTATTGTAATTGATGTAGTCCATTG
Source organism: Trisateles emortualis (assembly GCA_947095525.1). NCBI lineage: Eukaryota > Metazoa > Arthropoda > Insecta > Lepidoptera > Erebidae > Trisateles > Trisateles emortualis. The sequence goes on along the minus strand of OX352736.1, from coordinate 4,939,369 downwards.
GCCCGTCAGCACCGCAGCAACCGATCTAAAGTTTTAGAATTAAATTAGAACTAAGGTCGAACTAAAATATGTGAAAGTAATAATAATATTAAAAATAATAATAATATTTTCGGGACAACTCACACATCGCTATCTGATCCCAAACTAGGCAGAGCCTGTACTATGGTAACCAGACAACTGATAAACATACTTATATATTTCTAAATACATACATATTATAGATAAATTACACCCAGACACAGAACAAACATTCGTGCTCATCACACAAAGATTTGTCCTGGTTGGCAATCGAACCCACGACCTCCGGCGTAGCAGTCAGAGTCACTATCAACTAAACCAACAGGCCAGTCATAAAAGTGGGTTATATACGTCTGAAATTGACTTTTAATTCAAGCCATATCAGTAGTAACGAGGTACTTATTTACTGTCAATTGTAGTCAACATTAAACAAACTTAACACTTTAAAAGACAGTTAACGCCTATAGACGTCATGAGAATAAAACATCTATCGTGTCTACGTTACTGTCCGCGAAAGTGTTGAACCAAGTTTGGTGAAACGTAAATTATGTGAGAGTAGCCTAGATAGGTTGTGAGTAGTTCGAACGAGAAAGAGAGACGGAGCTATGTAGCGTGTATAGCACCGGCCTTCTTTCTCGCTTGAAAAACACGGCTCCAGTAATTGGTTATCGGTGACGTGTTTATTGGTGAGTAGTCAATGTGCATGTATAAACCGATGCTACGTGGATAACTGCCTAACATACTTGTCCCGGGTTCGATTGATATTGAGGTTTTCTGTTAAGAAATTTACGTGCGGAAAGCACGTAAAGCCGTTGGTCTTACGCCTGATCTCTCTCCGGTCGTGTCGGATTGCCGTCTCATCGGACTATGAGAGTGAAGAAATAAAGCGTGCACTTGTGTTTGCGCACACACTTGTGCACTATAATATCTCCCGCAGATGGCTAGTCTCCGTTGAAGTTAGCCGCCGTGACCAAAATTCGGTTATTACATTATTATTTAACATACTTGCATAATATAAAAACAATGAAATAAGGATTTAACTTGAAAGAATGTCAGGTAAACATTTGAAGTCAGAAATCATACAGATCGTGTTTAACAAGCATTCGAGTTCAGAAACGATTCAAAATTAAGCCAAGTTTGGACCGGACACAGTTTATGCAGTTTATGATTGGCACAGTGTTCAATCGGGCGCGGAACGTAGCACAGGCCTATTTGATTAGCGCCAGTATCCCAGACAATCGACAGACCGGGGGCCTACTACTGAAATTTAGTCATAGACACCTATTATAGTATTTGTGACTATCATCTCGATAATTTCTTCAGAAACATAATTTAGATTTACGCAAAAATAGGTACAAATAAGGTTATCTTAAGAATTTGAAGAAGTCTGTGGTGGATTTTATTTAGCTGGTATATTAATACTCATCATATAAACAAATATGTACTACATATCATAATACATAACCGTTGTTATTTTTCATCTTTTTCAATGTTTGTAGGTACTCGTAGGATCAGCTTCGTAGTAGACCCCATAAGGGTGTCCCTTCTGTGCCACAGTTTCGTCAACTGCCCATTCGGCAAATGCGTTTTGGTGTTTGCTTCGTTAGATGTTACGGTTTTGTTACGCGTTTTTGTAGCCATAGTTTGACGAGAGAGAAATCACGGCCCATATTCTTTTTTGGGAAAACATTTGGCCGTATGTAAATTTTGTTATCCCATTTTCTTTAACAAGATTCGTAAATACTGAGGTTTAATATAAACTTGGTACATGAAGATGTAATAAGTAAGTAAGAAATGCTTAAAAATATATACTAATATACCTACCTAATATATATCGTAGGACAGCTTATACTCCGCTATCTGATTCCAAACTAGGTAGAGCCTTTATTATGGTAACCAGACAACTAATAAACATACTTATTACGTAATTGACTATTTTGAATAACACAAGAAATACAAATAGTAAACAGTCAAGCAAATAACACAATTCGTTGTATGGAAACCTACTTTACCGCAATATCATTTTATTCGTTTTCCCCGTCGAAGTGAGTAGTCATAATATTTTATTATTACTTATCTTTTACAGTACTTTTATATTTTTTATGATACTTACTCCCTCTTGAACCATGCGAAGGATTTCGCGGCTGCCATCGTGTTGTGGGTTGTGCATCAGCCTGACAATGACATCTCTAATGAGAGGCTGGATGCTCGAATCGTAAGTAGAGAAGTCCAAGACCACGCAGGCTCCTACCAGGCCGAATACGAAAAGAGCTATTTGTGTAGCTATATACTGAAAAATAAATAAAATCTGCATAATTATGGGTTTACTTTTGAAATTTACCACTGCCATTTTGTGGGATCTATGTTCTATTACTATACACAAAAGGACGATAAAATGTGTGATCCACAAAACAATATTTGTGTCGGTTATACCCATGATCCAGCGATTCTTCCTAGTCCGGGATTCATTTAAAAAATGTTTGCCATATTGTCACGCATATTTAGTGCCCAACGTAACCTCAGAGCTAAATTTGCTCATATGTTTTGGAGTAGACCAGAGAAAAAGATTATAATTATCTCACTAAAGGAAGATGAAGAATGATGGCGCACATAGCGTCTTTGAACAGGAAATGCTCGAGTTTAAGCAACTTAAGGCGCGGTTATACTATGAAGGTAACCGCCTAGTTAAGTAGTATTTGTTCTTGTTTCGGAAAGCTCGTCAAGGCCCGTCTCGGCCCGTTAGTAGTAGAGGCCTGTATGACTGATCTATATAACTATGTCCCTAGGTTGGCTATAATCAATCGACACCAGACTCACCGCATATAACAGCTTAACATTTTCCATAAGAGCTGATCCGCAACCAAGGAAGGCGACTACCATGATGCCGAGAGAAGCTATTAATATGATGTAGATGCCAATGAAGTACTTCTGTAGCTCCAACACCCTCATCCACTCGTTGAAACCAGGCTCGATGCAAATCCATAGACATAGCGCGAATATGGATACACCAAATAACTGAAAATCAAAAGAAAATGTATCAGAAAATTATTTCCATGAACGTTTTTTTCTTTGTTAACTTATCATCAGAGATTTCCTAAGCCAGATGCACTCAGAACAATCAGCTACCAAGGGCGCAGTTACCTGAAAGATGGTTCACCGCTTAATGATTTTTCATCTGAGCAACAATGCTTTTAACTACTCGGATGGCAAACAAACATACAGCCCACCTGGTGTTAAGTAGTTACCGTAGCCTATGGATGCAATATCAGAGGCATCACGTGCGTGTTGCCGACCCATTTTTCGACACCACCAGGACTTTAATATGTATCCCTGGGATAGGAAAACGTTTCTTACAAAGCACATCCCTAAATGAGCGCTGGAGACCTGTACTCACTCACACACATGCTTATTTTTAGCCTATGGTCTTTCAAAAGGTGGAGGTCCTTAACTAGGCTAGCTGCTAGCACGTATACTGCTCTACCGCTCTTATTAATCAGCTCGGTAAGTGGAATATGATATGTATAAAACACTAAACAGAAGATCCTTTTCTAAACTTAAGAACCACAAATCTCATTTCCCAAGAGACTATAGCATGGGGTTCTTCAAGAAAGGAGTTATAAAGTTTTTAAAGGGTCGGCAACGCGTGAGTGACACAGTTGCAAACGTCCATAGGCTACGGTAACTGCTTACCATCAAGCGGGCCGTATGCTTGTTTGCCACCTTGGTAGTAAAAAAAAAACTCAATTATAATAAGAAGAACTCGTATGATACATCTCCCCTAAACGATAAAACTAAATTGTAGATAAAACAAGCAATAGATAAGTTGTGTTCTAAAACTTTTATAATCTCATTAATGCTGCGATTGAGTCGTCAACTTTTATATCGTTCCCAACGTCTACAGATCACGGGCTTTCTTCTAATAGCTTTGTTTTTGTCTTCCAAATAGCCAAAGATAAAAGCTGAAGGCTATTGTCAGGATAATATTTACTCTGCACCTACAATTCTACATTTATTTATATAGAATGGTAATGTTATTTACACAATGTAAACAATCGATGTTATCGTGATGGTAATTCAAGCGAGTTTACGATTATTATATTGTTTTCTTTAAGATATTGTTATTTTTATTCTCTAGGATTTGTAAACAGTTAATAATTTTTATAAGTGGAGTAATCGGCTAAAAGAATTGAGGTTTCTTTTATAAGTTTTTTTTATTCTACTTGGTTGGCAAACAAGCATACAGCCCGCCTGGGCCCCAATTCTGCTAATTTACTGATGGCTAAATTGAATCTGACTTGATTCTCAATTGAATCTCAGTAGCATTTTTGGTATTCTGCTAATAAATTTTAGCCCAATACTTGGAAAACCATTGGTCTCAAATAATTCAAAATTGAGAGCCCTGACATCCATTACACAAGTGAAATCTTAGCTTGGGTGTCAGAGGGGTACAACTACATATGTATACTTACAATCTAGGATGATAAAAAACCGCTGTATCATATTCATGTACCTAATGATTCTAATACTGAGAATAAAGATTATTATTATTTCGATTACCAGTGTGATATATCGTTTCTGTGACACCCAATGTACCTACGTTATAATAAAAAGAAACAGAAAACAAACAACAGTTACAATTTTGAATATTCCGTGTTGACATGCAAGAGTTGGAACTTTTAATACAGTCCGCGTTTGAAAACTTCATACCTTTTAGACGTTAACGTTAGGTCGCTGAACGCACATGTACACCGACGACCAACTAAACAAGTTCAATGTACTACGAGTACTAACAATCTACAATTATTGTTTTGTTTTTCCAACGAGATATTATTATTCTGGAAACATCTTAATGTTATATTTCAGTTCCACTTGTCTGCAAGCAGAACTTAATTAGAAAAATAATATGATTTTTGACTTGTAGATGCGTTTAGCTATAAATCATACGGGTATCATGCACTTACACTTATTAAAATAGGAATAGTAGTTGGAGGTTTTTATTTAACCTGCAAAATACCATATATTTTAAGAGAGGTAGGGCACCATACTAGCGTGCAAGCCCGACTGGGGAAGGACCTCCACCTTACAGAAGACCACAGCCAAATGACTACACACAGCGGTGTAGTTGTGTTCCTGTGTGTGAGTACAGGTCCCCAGCGCTCATTTAGGAATGCGTTTTGAAAGAAACGTATTCCTATACCAGGGTTACTTCCATTTTAAAGCCCTGGTGTAAAAAAATGGGTTGGCAACACGCAAGTGATACCTCTGGTAATGCAAGCGTCTATAGGCTACGGATACTGCTTAACATCAGGCGGGCCGTATGCTTGTTTGCCACCCAAGTAGTATAAAAAAAAAAAAAAAAAAATACCAAGTGACAAAACTAAACCAGCGCAATGTGACGCGATAAGATGAGAGATCCATAGCCCAAGCTGGTTTTCCGCAAATGTTAACACTCGAAAATAATAGCAACCTATATATTTATTTATTTTATTTATTTATTCATCTGACAAAAAAGCAATACAGAGCCATTAATAAATCTCCACAGGTAGGATATGTCCCACTGCTTCTCTTCTATCAAGAGAGAGAGAGGTTTTAGGCCTTAATCCACACACGCTGGCCTAATGCAAATTGGTGAATCAGACGTATCTTTAGAATTTCATCTAAGACATGTGGGTTTCCTCACGATGTTTTCCTTCACCGTTAGTAGATGACGAATCATTTACACTCGCAAAATACTACCTTGTTTCTATATAACTTTTATCGCATAACTTCTGGCAAGTAGACACGCGGTCGTATAAATAAAATATAATGATACTCTCTATACAGACTTTCGTCACTCTACCTCCACATAAACAAATTACTGCGTAGGTATCTGTTTCGTGGCGAATTTCTTCATTCAAACTTTAACAATATTTAATGTTTACGTCACTTTCTTGTTATTTTGTTAGTATTCGCTTCGGGGACATGATGAAATTGGTCGGATACACAAATAACAACTTCTTGGAGAACGTAGAAATTATTATGTATATTGAACATTGAAGTAATTGGATTGTTTTAGTTATGAATACCTTTTATTTATAGACAGCCATTTACTAGATTTGTTTTTTCTTAGCCAGTAGGTAATCAATTGTCAGACTGTTCATACACACACAATATTCTACTAAAGACAACAGTTTTTTTTTGACAATGAGTTACCGGAGCGAAGTTTGGAAATTGGTGGGTTTACACCCCCGTGCCTCGGAAAGCACGTCAAATCGTTGGTGCTACGAGTACGCCTGATCACTCTCCAGTTGTGTCAGATTGCCATCCCATTAGACTATGAGCGTGAGGGAATAAAGAGTGCATTTGTGTTTGCACAAACATTTGTGCAATAAAATATCTCCCTCGCAAATGGCTAGTCTCGTTGAGATTTACTGCCGTGAACGAAATTCGGTTAGGAGGACATTATTAAAGTACCACAAATAGACGCACGGCCCACTTTAGAGTAAACAGTTATGTAGCCTATTAACGCTTGAAAAAATTAGAAGCAATTACTATACTACTTTTTATAACAATATGGTGTGTGGCAAAACCTAGTAAATAATGTAACAAAGCATTACTAAATAACATTGTTTACTTTTCCAAAACACAATAATCCTCAATGTACGATCAGATTGTGGAACGAGCTCCCTACCGAGGTTTCCCGAGAGACTATGGCGTGGGGTTCTTCACGAAAGGAGTTAAAGGATTTTACAGGGTTGGTAACGCGTTTTGATGTTGCAAGCTTCCATAGATCTGAGATTTTGACTGCCTCGGTGGTCCAGCGTCCGCAGTATGCGCCTGCTGTGCACGAGATTGTGGGTTCGATTCCCACACAGGACAAAACTTTGTTTGACCCACGAAGAATTGTTCTGAGCCTGAGTGTAATTTGTGTCCGTTAATTGTATGTTTGTAAAGTCCCCCGCGACACAGAGCTTGTTCTTTAGTGCGGGAGATGTCTTTAAAAAAAAATCGTATGGTTGTTCGCCTCCATAAAAGTATAAATAAGCCTACAAATTGTTTATTGTTTATTATATTACGAAGAGTGCCGCAACCGAATGCAGAGAGCCACCAAAACGCGATGCAGCATCAATACCGACGCCAAAAGTAGCATATCTGCTTAAAATCTTAATACTACATAGATATAAGAAAAGCATCACACAACTGAGTAATGCTAGAAATGCCTTGTACACAAACTGCAGGAGAAATAGAAAACTAGAGCATAACCACGCGTCATTATACTTTGTCTGCAAAAAGCGCTATCGAGACAACAGCTCTGTTCGCAATCCATTAGTGTCTCGCCAAATGATGCGGAAAGTTGACTTGTATACGTTTATAGAAAACTCGTATAACACCAGGGCAATGTAAGTGTGCCATTAATTAGTTACGTAAATGCGGTGGCAAATAAGCATACAGCCCGCTAGATGGTAAGCAGTCACTATGCCTATGGATGCTTTACTCACGCCAATCAAAAATATGAAGCACCAATTTTTATTTGGTATTTTATTTAGGTATTTTTTCAAACAGGTACAAAATGAACAACGGCGATGCTGGAGTGGAATTCTGATATTAAGCAGTTACCGTAGCCTATAGACACTTGCAATACCAGAGGGATTAATTGCGTGTTGGCTACCCAATTTTTTTTACACCAAGGCTTTAAGATTCCTTGTATAGGAAAACATTTTGTTTAAAACATGTAACGTAAATCTCTGGTACTACAAGATTTAGGATTGAAGTAATGCTTCTGGTATGGCTTCGCTGGCTTGCCATTAGAAAGGCAATACACATCTTTGTCACTGTGACAGTATAAAAAACCCAACGATTCAGAGATTATTAGAAAGTCGTTGTTAAAGAGAAAAAGTTAACGTTCAGATTCTCTGATAAATCCACACGAGTTTTTGATAGATGGGGACATCTGTAAAGGAAGTTGAGTAAGTAGTGATTTAACAGACAAATTTATCTGACCTAGGACGAAACTTTTTGTAATATATGACGATAAGTTGTGTGTAATCGCTTGATTTATTTTTTTGACTTATATTATCAACTAGCTAAACCCGATCACGCTTTACTGTGGCTCAGTCTACCCATTCCCGAATATTGGTACAACTTCATGGGTTTTAATTTTAATGTGCGGAAGTCTAATTACTTTTCCATAATAAAAGTAACCCATACGGCCCATAACATCCACTATCTGTCCGTGAAAGTCTTGTTTAAATCCGTCCAGCCGTTGCGGAGATAAGCGGCAACAAACAGACAGACAAATATTTAAAAATTGCATTTTCGTTTTATGAAACACGTAAAAAATCAAATGCATGTAGAAAAAGGCTGTTCTTTTCATATTACAAACAGACACTTCAGATCTATTTATATGTATAGACTGTATTCCGCTTGTTCGCTTGCATGATACCTTTCCTCTCAACAAATAAGTATCATCTTTTATGAGATGCAGGAGACACACAATGGTGTAGTTGTGTACCTGACTGTGAGCACAGGTCTACAGTCCTCATTTAGGGTGTAAAGAAACATTTTTTAATCCGAGGAATACATCATCATTTGGAGTGATATTAGCCTACTATACCACGCTGGCCAGACGGGTTGGTAAAGGGTTTTGTTTCGAGTTTTCCCTCTCTTGCAGTGGATATTGTCTGCCTGACTTACTCCCTTAGTCGACTCTTACGACACCCACAGGTGGAAGGGGGTGGTGACATTTGTATTCTTGATCCGTCACCACACGGACATCCGAGGAATATCATCACAATATCTGAACCCACCAGGGTTACATTTTTAAAGCCTTTACATACCACAAGTATCTGTTTACCAGCCGATGGGTCATATGCTTATTTGCTAACCAACAAGTATAAAAAAATGAAATATTTATTAATATTGATGCTATTCAAATGTTATATTCCAAGTGCAATTCCTCGTTTTATTGACTATCAATATTTACCCCACTACTTTGTTTACTGAGAAACTCATTAAAAGAGCTCAACTCAACAAGAATTTTTATTCTCGTATAAAGTATCTGCAAAACAGAAATATATAAAAAGTTAAGCATTTTATTATAATTAAAAAGTTTTTCAACGGATTGAAAGAAGTATAACATAATTTTAACAAAAAAAAACCGACTTCAGTACGGCAAGTTGTAAAATTTTCAGATATTTGTTTGTTACAATCGAAAAAAATCGACTGAGCGTCGGGCTGAACACAGGTCAAGTAGGTATTAAAAGCAATATTTAATCTGTGCAATCCGCGCTCAATTCATTCACGTCATTATTTCTTATTAATAGTTGCTTAGCAACAATAACCGAAACTTATCTAATCGCCATCAGTAAAATACTTATTATTGAAAAGTTCAGATGGCCATCTGTGGTCTTCTTCATCAGTTTTACTTCACCAAATTACACTTTCTGAATGCAAATGATTAATTAGTTGTTAAAAATATTGAAATTGCTATATGTGTGCCTATAACTTTTGAGGAGTTCCCTCAATTCCTCATGGATCCCATCATCGGAACTTTCTTTTGATGATAATGGGACCAAACTGGAAGTATGTCCAGTCAGACAAAAAAAGAATTTTTCAAATCGGTCCATAAATGACGGAGTTAATAAACATATACTTAGAGCAGGCTTTTCTAAAATCAAATTCCTAGTAATCTTGGAAACTGGCTAAGAGCAAGTTGTGCCTTTAGTGCTAAAAAAATGATAAAATTTATTATCGCCTGACACGAAGGATATTTTCGTTTATAGGCCCTTTCTAAATTGACACGCACAGGTGGACATTTATCTAATTTTCTCAACAATGGCTTAGTTTTTTCAAATAAAATATAAACTATGTTATTTGCTGATAATGTCGCTTTCTATGGGTTATTTTTTTTTTGAAATCGTTGTAGTAGTTTTTGAGTTATTCACAAACAAAAATACAAATCTTTTCTCTTTATAATATTAGTATGGATTGAGAGGCTCGTTGCAAAGTAACAATTGCAAATAAAAAAATCTGCAATCCTGTCGCAGTCAGTCGCAAATACATAGGTGACTGTTTTCCAAAAACACAGTGAGATCTTGGAGACGTATGTAAAGGCATTGGTCATGCGCCTGATTTATTTCTGGACGTGTCTGATTGCCACCCGAAGAGTGCACCTAAAATGTGCGCATACGCTTCTTTACTATAATGTCTAGCACTTGATGGCTTTTTTGAGACTGGCTGCCGTGACCAATTCTGGTCATAACTAAATAATCCCATAACCTCCCTTAATTTTAAGATATTTGGACAATAAAAATAAAAAAAACTTATTATTGTTAATAAAAGCCTGTACTGTCCCACTGCAGGGCAAAAGTCTCCCCACTCTCCTTCCATTTATCTCTGTCTAAAGCCGCTGAGGACCAGTTTTGGTTAAATAAATCCAACTCATCCCGCCATCTCCGTCTGGGTCTTCCGCGATGTCGCTTGTCATTTAGAGGCCCCCCACTGGGTAGTGAGTTTGGGCCATTGATCATCTGACATGCGGCAGATATGATCAGCCCAGTTACATTTTAGCATGGCAGTTATAATAAGTTTAAAAAACGTATTATACTGTAATTTAATACAAAATTCATAAAATTATTACTACGTTTGGACACTACTGAACAATATTATACTCTAGATGAAACATTATGAGTTCTTTTATGGCAAAAGTTTGGAGTTATATCCAAAAAATGCGTGTGTCAGCTATAATAAAAGAGAGATAAAAACATTATATACCGGGATAACTCAATGTTCTTATTATCCATATCATAAAATAAGAGTATTTGGCTTTATATGAGACTACACACGAATCATATAGTTGTACGTTAATCATATTAATTCAAAAAAACGTATTTACTTTGTGAGTAATGGTTGTTTTTTGTAATTTATCTTTTTCTTTTATCTAATAGTTGTTATTTCTTGTTCTATTGTGTCATTATTTGTTCTTATATAAAAGAGATAAGATAGGGAAAGGATCCTTTTAGATATCTATCTCAAAATGGATATTATAATCAAACCAAAATGTAGGCTACGCAATTTTTAATGGACTATAAAGTCAAGTAAAAAAAACATGCCTCACCCGCCAGCTGATTCTCTAAGAAACAGCGATGGCAAACTGACAGTTGTGATTGCAAACTGACAGTTGTGATTGCTCGGTGACGGCACAATCTATTGACTAAACGTCAAAAAGGCTCGGTTTTTGCTCTTACGGAATACCGACTTTTAATCTGACAGCCAGATTTTGCTCGGTTTTTGCGGTGGCTCGGTTTTTGCTCTTACGGAATACCCCTGCGGGAGTGCGGACAGAAGTGAAAACACTATACAAAACAGTTGTTATAAATTTAATAGCAATAAATGTTTTTTATTTATTTATCTAAACGCTTTCGCGGTCTGCTATATTTAAATGCATATATCGCCTCATTGCTTTAATAATGTGACGGTCGAAAAAAGATTTTTCAGATATTTCAAGCTGCGTCTCGTAACGGTGTTGCGAATCCAGAAATTTTATCTCATCTTAAAATATAATATAAATATAATAATACTTAAAATATGCATAATGCAATAATGGACCGTATGCTTATTTTCCACCCAAGTAGTATAAAAAAAAAGTTTTGTCGTAAAATCTAGGTATTATCATATTTCACTCACTCTGCTGCATTCACAATAATTCCTGAATTTTACGCATATTTATAAATATACAAATCTCAAACAGAAAAATAGACTTGTATTAAGCAATATTAACTAGATGAGCATTTTTATTTTACTATCTATTAAGGCAGTCATATAACGAATACGAACAGCTGCCAGGATAGGAATACTGAGTGAAGTATTTCTTATGCGGATTACGGATTCAGCTTGTTGGAATACCCATCATTTATATATTTAATATAAAAATATTATTATTAGATTAGGTATATAAAAAATTTGTTCTTATTTTGTTACTTCAAATTTTGACTTTACATTTAATTGTAAAGAGAAAATATTCAACTTTGACTATGACTCGAAGGTATTCTTCAAAAAAATGCACGTAAAGTAAAAAGAAAAACAACTAGTGGCATTAAATTAATTTTATTTTCATGCACTAAAAATAAATTTACATAATACAAAATGATATCAGGAAATGGTTGTACCGTTTGTTCTGAATCATAATGTGGCCATAAAGTTAAGATGTTAATTTTATATTATTTATATTCATTTAGTTACAAACGAATACAGTTATACATTTTGTAATCGCGCCAAAACTACGTCTGGTTTTTACTCTTTCAGGGAGCAAAAAGACGCTGTTTTTCGGGACGTTAAAAATTTATAGGGTCGTAAAAACTCGCACCGAGCTCGTTTGCCATGCCAGGAGTGGTTTCTAGGTACGAATATGATGTTACATAGTAACATATTTAAGTGATGGGCTGAGAATTATGATGCTTTTACCATCATTTGTCAATAATCGTAAGCTTGGACTACTACTCTGATGTAGACTTTTGGAATAATACGTCAGTCAATGTTGCAACTACAAGCGGTAGGGTCGACAACGCGTCAGTAATGCTTCTATTGCAAGCGTCTATAGACTACGGGTATACGCATGTTTTTCACCGTGATAGTATATAATATACTAGCTGTTCCCTCGGCTCCGCCGTGGATGTCGGTTATCGCTGCAAAAAGTAGCCTACGTGTTATTCCAGACCATAATCTATCTGTGTGACAAATTTCATACAGATCCATCCATTCTTACAAACTTTCACATTTATAATATTAGTAAGGATATATATGGAAAATACTTTCGAACAAGAACTTTCACTGTATACAACTGTTTGTAGCCAAAATAAAGTAAAAAGCGTCAATAAACTATAAAATTTGAATGTCTATTATCATACTGTTATTGTCTAAACCGTAAAAAATAGAGATAGCATTAAAACAATGTCATGGTTAATGTATATTTATAATATTATAATTTGATATTGCATTTAAACAAATAAATATTTTAAAATACATCATCCCCTTTCATAAGTTTCAAAGCTATCTCGGCAATAAATTTTGATCAACTCAGTAAAAGTAGCAGTACAATACAGTACAATCAGACAGTAACAAGTATTAATTTAACATATACCTTATACAGGTTTGTTATTTTATATTCATCTCAAAAAAATAAAAAGCACATGAATTATTATAAAACCCACTCAAAGATATTATACCTCTCATGTAACAAAAAATGACACTCTATTTTCAAAATTTAAAATTCAAATCCAGAATATTATTATATTCCAAACGCGACTCGTTCCATTTTTCCTGAATATTACGTTTCAATTTTTTCGCCTACGCTTAACCACAACGGAGCTCAAACCTTTTTAGAACGCAAAAAAAAACTATTATTTCGGTCGCAGTGTCCCGGTTTTCCACAGCCGGTAACAACCGTCAGTCCCGGTTCCCATTGTATCTCCTCCGAGACACCTGCAAAGCTGGAATAATAAAGAGTTTTACAACGTTTCAAAATGGGACTTTTTCTCGCAATTCAACCGCAACGTGCACTTAAGGGATTTGAATATCTTATATGTACGTTTTATCTGTTCCACGCAACTCCCCGCTGAATGAATTCGTCTCAGCATTTTAAGATCTTAGACTATTCCTTTAAGGATCGGATAAGTCAAATCCGCAATCGAATTTATCGATAGTTTAACCGTCTATAACATTTTTCTAACTTAGATTTATTGAACGTTTTTAGAATAAAACTATTGATAGATTGACGTAATAAATCATCCAATGAAAAACGTGACAAGTTAACCGTATTTATTTATTATATTCTTTATTGTAACGAGATTGTAACCCATAAGGTATATGTATGTATAAATATTGGCAGTTAGTACAATAGGCGGCATTATCGCTAATAGCGATTTCTACCTTTAGATGGAGATTTATTTTGTGCTTATTGGCATTGGCACTTCTCAACAAAAAACAGAAAAGACAAAAAATAATGAATTACTCAATAACATAATTATACCGTATTATGATAAATAAATTCTTACTTTATTTTTATTTTAATAATATAATTCACATATATACATTTTACTACCTATATACATAAAACTAATTAATTCATAAATACTAAAAAAAAGGAAAAACATAATACAAATGAAGACTGTTGTTTAAGCGTCGAAAAATATAAATATTAATTATAAATAATTATATTATGATTTTAAAATATCCTTTTGCATCTAATTCTTGGAAAATATTAAAGGGTAAGAATAAGTGATACCTCATATTGCAGGCGTCCGTGGGCTACTGTAACTGCTTAATATCAGGGAGGTCGTATGCTTATTTGCTACCTAAGTCTTTATATATAAAAGCAGAAACTACCTGACTGATCTATCAACGCAGAGCTGAAACCACTGGGTCTAGACTCGAACCATGAATGAAAGTGACGTATGTGTGCAGTAAGAAAAGATTTTTGAAAATTCTATTCCCTAAGGTAGTGAAAATGGGTTGCAAATTTTCAAATCAAATTAAATCATTTATTTTATGTAAACATATTATGTGGATACAGATGAAGGGTACATAATAGTATAAATAGTTATTTCTATGTTTTGCCTTAAAATGGGGTACACAAATTCTATTCATAGTAAAGTTATAAAACATAATTAAATTCTTATTAATTGAACATAAAATCAAATTGTATAATATATAGAATTACAATTTAAAAATAAAACCTAAAATCATATATAATCGTATAAGTAAGCACTAATTAATATGTAGGATCTTCATACCTTTCTTTATCAGCAATGAACTCTAAGATCGAGTAGCAACTGTCTGGCTACTAAAAAGTTTGTATAGAACAACGTGTTTTCTTCGTTTGTTCAACTTCGAACTTATCAAATCCAAATTAAACACAAGTGAAACTGTGGGGAACACCTAGTTTCATAATAAAATCTAAACACGATTCATTTATTTGGACACAAACCAATATAAACTACCTATTCAATGAATTATTAATATTAGGAAATTTGCAAAATAGCACTTTGATAACATTGTTATGAGTTATTCTATTTGTGTACGCTCGGCTTGTATTATTGTGAACATCATAAACTAATTACAGTAAACAGAATTAAATATGTTTATGTAATGTAAAGGAATGAATACATTTGGTACCCGCTATGTGTATTGAACTTTTTTACTCAAGGGCGTCCATGATATTTAAGTTACGTATTGACAATTATCAATATATTATAATAAATATAAACAGCAAAAAAATGATATCTACATTTTTTTTAATAGGTAAAAATGAACTGTACAATGACAAAAAATGCTGTAATTATTAATATACTCATACTAGGGGTCGCCCGCGACTTCGTCCGCGTGGTTATTTGGAATATTTTCCCCGATTGTGCAACATATCTCACTATTGCTCCGTTCCTATTAATCATAGCGTGATGTTATATAGCCTTTGTGGATAAATGCACAATTCAACAAAAAAAAAATTCTAATCTAACCAGTACTTTTTGAGATTAGCGCGTTTAACCAAACAAACTCTTAAGCTTTATAATATTAGTATTGATTTAAACTATGGCTTAATTAATTTATAACAACGAAAACCGTAACCGACTCTGGCAATGTTCAACTAAAGATGGTTGAACATTCATTGCCTAGCAAAACGTGCATGGTTCACATGATGACTTAGATGGCTAACAAGATTACGGCCCGTCAGATAGTAAGCAGTTAACATAGCCAGTTTTTTTATCACTTACATATTATTATGTCATGTTGCCAATCAAAAAAATTATAACCTCAGGGTCTTGTGATGGGTTATCCTTAGGCTACAAAAACGTTTCGTTCCCATCTCTAAGTGGACTGGAGACCTATGTTGGGGCTGCCGTGGCGCTGCACGCTGCAGTGCGTCAGGCATGTTTGCCGAAAGACGTAATGATAGTTTTTCAGCAATAATGCGTAAAAGTTGCGCCTCTTCCCTCGCACGCCTACGCGGCAGTACTAACGGTATCCTGAGTGCGTTTGTAGACAAATGGGAGTCTCCAATGATTCGATATTTTTTTTTTTAAATACTACTTGGGTGGCAAACAAGCATACGGCCCGCCTGATGTTAAGCAGTATCCGTAGCCTATAGACGCTTGCATTACCAGAGGTATCACTTGCGTGTTGCAAACCCATTTTTTTACACCAGGGCTTCAATAAATAATGTTTTACTAACACTAGTTTTATAAGATCATTGTTACTAACACTATATGGGCTTGCCCGAAATAACGTTTATTATTATCATTCTTATAATCATGCACAGGAACACAAATACACCACTTTGTGTAGTTATTAGGCAGTTGTGTAATGGTTTAAGTTTGAATAAATAATACCTATAATGGCAATGATTAATTACATAAAATATTGAGCTAAACATGTGTGAACAGTTCGCAAGTTGTGCTAAAATACTGTTGTATGCGCTAACTACTTCGCTTCGCTTGGCAATGACTGATGCACTTTAGTTTTGTCTAAGCGCAATTTGTATCTGTTTCCGACTTATGTTAAAATTTGGTTTTAAGTCTAAGTTTCATGACGTCGGGCTTTGGAAAGTTAAAGATCGATGAGAAGCTAGACTGTAGATCTGGTTTGGTTAAAATGGCCACCTCGCCAACTAAACAACCTCGCGACGAGTGTGGTGAGTTTTAATCTTATACAAAACAAAACTTTGCGTAAATATTTTTTGTAAAAAGATTTTTAAAAACTTTTTACAAAAAATAAAAAGTTTTCAGCTTACTTCTTTAAAAAAAAAGTTTTTTAAAAGAAGTAAGCTGAAAAACAGAAAGACTGTTATCCTTACTTATATTATAAATGTGAAAGTTTGTGAGTTTGGATGTATGAATGGATGGAAGGATGTTTGTTACTCTTTCGCGCAATAACTACTGAACGGATCTGGGTGAAATTTGGCATACAGATAGATTATAGTCTGGAATAGCACGTAGACTTTTT
Source organism: Trisateles emortualis (assembly GCA_947095525.1). NCBI lineage: Eukaryota > Metazoa > Arthropoda > Insecta > Lepidoptera > Erebidae > Trisateles > Trisateles emortualis. The sequence continues at coordinate 4,922,377 of OX352736.1, read as the reverse complement.
ATCGCGATAACCGACATCCACGCGGGCGGAGCCGCGGGAAACAGCTAATAGTATGTTATATTATTTTGAGAAGAGATTTTGTATTAGAAAATTCTCAGTAGTTAAAAAAGGATTATTTTGTAAATTCGATCCGTAATAATATAATCCAGATAGATTTAACCCAGGCGGAGTTTGGGCGGGCTCCTAGTTTTTCATAAAAAATAGTAGAAACGCCCTAGTTCATTTTACAATCTAATTAATACGTTGGCAATTATTACTGAAGCTTTTATTTAAAAATTGTAAATATATTAACATCAGAAGCAAGAAGAGAAACTGTTTGTTTAATGATTTAATTAATACTTCTATTTTATTTAAGAGGCAACTGAGTAAGCTCGAACTAGGGAAATGAATTCAGGCAAATAAGTCGAGGCAAAGGTCTAATGTGTTTATTCAATAGGAAGCGATTATATAAAGCGCTTCAGCGGCGTTTCGCTTCCGTCTTAGTCTCTTACACTTTAATACTGTTGTTAGTATATTAAGATTTATTATATTGTAAACTGTTGATGCAGAAGTGTTTAAAAGAATACAAAATGATGTTAGAGTTTTGTTTTGTTTTTTCAGAGAGGTAGGGCATACTAGCGAGCAAGCTCGACTGGGGAAGGACCTCCACCTTACAGAAGACCACAGCCGAATAACTAAACACAGAGATGCGTTATGAAAGAAACATCTTCCTATCCCACGGATAACCCTTCTTAAAGACGTGTCGTAAAAAATGGATCGGCAACCTGATACCTTTGGTATTGCAAGCGCCCAGAGACTACGGTAACTGCTTAACATCAGACGGCATGTTAACTAAGTTTTGAAGCACAGAAGAAGAAAATAATTTTTCCTCTCATTTTCCTCTACTTCTCCTCCAACCCATATGCCAATGTTTTGTTACCCAATATCAATAAAACATTTTTATCTCATGAATTGTATAGCACAAATCTAATGTTACAAGTTGTGTTCTCGATAACGCGCTACCGATTCCGCTGGTATGGCAAGTGTCCATGAGATATACATATATAATTGCTTACTATCAGGCAGGTCGTATACTTATTTGTCACATTATTAATATAAAAATTCATGTTCCGTCAGAAGAGATGCTTAGTTATGAGCTACCCGTGTAACGAAGAAACTGACATAATACATTATGATGAGTAATAAACTTTATAGGCATCCAACGTTCTCCACTTAAATTTAAATACCACATTAACTTCTCTAAATCTTGTTTATCCTTCTTAATCAGATTTGCCTACTTCCTTAGACTACACAATTAATCAAATCTATTCAATCCTGCTGTTTAATAAGCGACGCTTGTCTTGGCACGAATCCAAAAGTCAATTATCAATACTGAGACTGTAACTTTCCTCGTAACTTCGGCAATTATTTCTCATTTTAGAAACACCTTAACGAGTGTTCAGGTGGAGGTTTGAATGACACTCAGCATCGGCGACCCACAGTTTTTGGCTCGGTCTTGCTCTCCAATTTATCGTGAACAGCTTGGGTGATTAACGAAAGCTGAAGTGCTGCATTGTTTATTCTGTTGTGCAAATAAGGTGTTGGGTTTGAATTTTATTTTGAGACAGAAAAAGCTTTTTAAAAACGCATACCTAAAATATGATCAAAATAATATAATTATTACTGTGTCGTTGTCTGATTGCCAAAGCAGGTACAGGCTCTGTTTTGTTCAAGATCAAATAGTCGTGGGGTATTCCTCAAAGCGCACCCATTTTGAAACGAACCTAACGAAACGCACTAAAGTATTCCTCAAAACGCACCATTCAGGTGCGGTATATTTAATTTATTTCTTTACCGCACTTAAATGGTGCGTTTCGAGGAATACTTTAGGTGCGTTCGTTAGGTGCGCTTTGAGGAATACCTCATGGTTGTGACTCCCGATATATAATTTAAATTAAATTGGTCTACCTACAATAAAGAGCTTTTATAGTCTATAATAAAATTTAGAATCCTCAACAATATGTTAACAAATTAATATGTAGTAATTAAGTTTTTGAAGAAATCTATTTGATTGGATAGTAAAGTTCAATAAGATGATTCGATTCTGAGAATTTATCTTTATAAATACAATACTCTCTATTCTAGAAATCACTTTTAATTAATTTAGAGCTTTTGCGCCGTAAGTATCTATAGTCTATACGCAGTAATTGAGTTCAACTTTCAATTACAAACGAAGAAGACTCAATAGAAAAGTTTTTATGTCTCGATGATGTGATGGATTACCTTTTGTCTAATATGTAGTTACGAAGAAGAAGACGTACCTTTCAATTATGCCAATAATGGAAAAATAAACTAAAAATAGGTATATGATATAATTACTGCCTCGCAGTGGCAGTGTGTACGATTGCCAAACAGAGTTTCTAGATTCGTCAAGTGGCCGTCTTAAAAAATAATGCTTGTGTGGACACTACCTTTAGAAAAGTTATTAAAAACGCATGCCTAAAACTTAAAATCTTTTAAAACCAGGATTGTAGGATATGGGTAACACCGAAATCATTTTAAAAAAAGGCGCATCCCTAAATGACTAATACTCACACACAAAAACAAAACTACACTGCGGTGTGTAGTTAATTAGCTGTGGTCTTCTTGTGTGTTAAAGTGTGTGGTAGGTCCTGCCCCTCACTTCATATGAGTCCCTTTTTTAATTTATTTCATGAGATTTTTATAAACAGGTTTTTTTAATATTAACTCTCAAGTTTGAGTATCGCTCTATAACTTTCCCATCTAAAATATACCACATCACATCAATACATTCAAAATGACTGTCCTTAGAATCCCAATGTATTAATCAACTGTGCTCAGTACTCGTATCTCAAGTAGCCCAACTTGCAAGTACAAGATTTAGTGAAGAGGGCGCCACGTGTCCGTAATGTCTGTTACTTGCCCACAACTTTGCTCGTTCTGTAAATTATACACAACATGACCATGGTGCTATTCTGACAGTTCAGTGGTGTGTACGTAGGTACACACCATTGAACTGTCAGTATAGGACCACAAATCAAATCAAATCAGTTTATTTCGCAAATATAAGTATACAAAGGTCACACATTACATAAAAAATCTTCCATATCCTGCCATACGACATGCAAATACATAAAAAAAATTAACAAAAAAAACTTTAAAACATCGCCAATTTACTAAATTAAATAACTCTATACACAGGATAAAATACAGATTAAAGATAAACTTTAAGATTGCTGAGCCCGCCGAGAGCTTCAGGTGAGAGGTCGAAAAGGTCTCAAAGTCCCGAGAACAAGTATATAGGGTTAAAGTGCAGTACTGTATTATAATGGGTTTTGATTTTAACTTCGTAGTATTACAATTACTAGCCTCCGCCCGCGCGTACAATACCTCGGAAACAGAGATTTTTTCCGGGATATGCCTATGTGTTATTCCAGACTATAATGTATCTTTATGCCAAATTTTATCCAGATCCGTTTAGTAGTTTTTGCGTGAAAGAGTAACAAACATACATCCATACATTCTTAAAAACTTTCGCGTTTACTATATTAAGTAGGATTACATACATATATTTTACAATGAGAGAGGTAGGGCACCACACTAGCGAGCACGCCTGAATGGAATACCTCCACCTTACAGAAGACCACAGCCTAATAACTACACACAGCGGTTTAGTTGTGTTCCTGTGTGTGTGTGGGGTCTCCGCATCTACAGGTCTACAGCGCTCATTTAGAGATACGTTATGAAAGAAACGTTTTTCTATCCGAGGGATACTCCATCTTAAAGACTCGGTGTCGGCAACACGCACGATGATGATACCTGCATATTATTGCAAGCGTCCATAGGCTACAGTAACTGCTTAGCATTAAAAAAGGTAGGACGCAATATAAGCAATCAAGCCCGATTAGAAAAGGACACTTCACAACTCCACATTACAGAATACCACAGTCAAATATCTACACAACGTGGTGTAGTTGTGATCGTGTTTGTAAGTACCTACAGGTCTCCAGTGTTTATTAAGGGAAACGTTCTTAAATTAACGTTCTTTTATTTTATGTTATATCAAATGGCGACTAAACCAATCATGCAGTTATTTAATTTCGTAAATGTAAAACATTTTATGAAATTAATTTCGTTGTAAGTGTTGTTACTATTGTGGCTCATATCGTGATGAACTAATTCTGTGTTGAACTAATTCAATTTGTGTACATACTTTCGTATTAATAATTTATACACAACATTGTTTATAGAAACATAATGAATGTATTATAAGCACACGCACATAACAAAGACAAAGAATTTATTAGTCACAAAAATTTATAGAAGTATTTATGATGACAGTATCCGTAAGTCCAATCAGCAAAGGAAATATACCTTATCTACATTAATATTTGTATTTTAGGAAAATTTTGTATTTTTGTATGTAACGAATAAACTCAAAAACTACTCGACCGATTTAAAAAATACGGAGCCACTTTCAATGGCTAGTTGATAATAAGACAGAGACAACACTGCTGCTGTATGACGTCACGCTTCTTTAACGCCATAGATGATCTTGCCACACAAATGTTTACTTTGCGGAAAAGAGACAGCGATAACCTAATGCTTATAAGGGTTTTAAAAAAAAAATGTGCTATTTATTTTCTTTCATTTTAATCAGGAAACATACCAATAAACATAATAGGAACATACCTAAATCTTTAATAAATTAATATGCGGTTTGTTGTCAAATATCTTATTCACTACTAAATCTACTTCTTTATATCTCTGCATCACCCTATAGTAGACTGATAGACTACCATAGAATGAAAGACTGAAGAATGCTTTTAGAATTAAGTCCGTCTATACAAACTGTAGTGTTTGTTGTTTACTCGCGTTATCACACTGGCTCGACAATGCCCTGTACTTGGTAATCGGTTTTAAAGCTCACTCACCCAGTTCACATACCCGCCCGTGGCTTACCCTTTGCTGCGCTTTTGTGCAACTGTCACAGTGACGTTTAGTTAACCAATACAGCCAATACAGGTACACACGAGACAGCGTATGTATGCTTTAGCGCATACACTACATCCCTCCCTTGTTTTAAAATAAGAACAAACAAGAGACTGGTATACTAAATAATAATTATGATATTATTCAACATGTGGTTAGCACATTATCACACAAAGTAATAATGACGATAACCAGGGACCACCCATACACGGCCATTCAACTCCAAATGAAGCAAACCCCTAATCACCTCCAATCACACATCACAGACAAATAAATTTCAGACACAGAACTGCTGGCCCAGCAGGACCGCGGTCGCCAACCAGCAGACCAACTGGCCAGTCAGGTTGTACAGTACCAAAATAACATATTATTAATTGGTATTATTAATTAGGTGTTTGTTTCTCTAATTTGATAAATAGTGCAAATATTTTCATTTAAAAATCTAATTAGTTGTACTTAACCTATTGTTATGTAAATAAAAGTATTAGACTTAACAATCCATAGATGTCTTCTTCGTTTATAATAGTCTTGCAATCTTCTTACATAGCCTCTTCCTTGTACCAGGTCTTTTTCTTTATCCATTTTCTCTTTGTAGATGAACATATTTTTTATTCTCAACACTTGTTCTGAGCCATGTGATCCTCCATGAGTTTATTGATTATATTCCTGTGTGTTGGACATCAACTGTATCTCTTTCAGTCATGGTCGATAAAGTGGCTCCACTCCTATCTCCTCTTTTCCTTTTTCTATCTTGTATATAACAAAAGTATATCACGCTGCTGGAGTGATTTTGTAATCTGGAAGCTGGTCACTGTCTTAGTGACCTTGGCTTCTTTGTAGAGACTATAGTCGACCATTATGAACATGTACATTAGATACTTGGCTTGTAGATCCATTTCGGCATCAATTCAATGAGCTATATGTGGTAAGCAAAATATGTGATTTAACTGGTTGTACATTATCACCTATAGGCAGTTCTATCAACATATCCCTAATGGCTGTAATATTATATTGTTGAGTAGTACAGCAGTTTGTTTTTAATCTAACAGATCTCGATTTTGATTCCTTCATTGTGTCTAGTCTTGTTAGGCTTGATTGACACAACTGCGATGACACGTGGAAAACACACACACTTCAACTCTTGCTTTTTGGTTATGTATTCAATTAAACAATACGACTCGACTGACCGACGCACATAACCATTTTTTTTTTTTTTTGACCTTTGAGTCGCCTTGCCAATTAAGTGTGTGTGCATATCACTTAGCCCGGTCTCAACGAACCCTTTATCAAAGGAACCTACACTGAGTCTAGATTATATATAATTCTGTAACTCTTTTGTTAAGATCTACCTCGACTGCCACGCGGGTGAACTAGTCCACGCGGTCTTAAACTGGGTTAAAACTAATTAACACCCTACTTTTTCCACGGTTATCTTTTTCTTTCTCATTTGTAGCCAATGGAAGACGTCACCATCTAAATTTGGCCCTTCCAGAGTCGGAATGACCTTTGGTGTTCTAAAATATTCTACTTCTTAAATTTTCTGTAATGTCTATGTGAGAGAGAACAATAAAAAATATTATTATTATTTAATAGGTAATTTTAACAATAACAAGCTACTTACCAGATAATTCTGCCCGACTGTTCTCAATTTAATGGCGGTAGTCAACCCTGGCATTCATTTGAACTGCCCGACTGTTTTCCAATTTAATGGCGGTAGTCAACCCTGTCACTCATTTGAACTGCCCGACTGTTTTCCAATTTAATGGCGGTAGTCAACCCTGGCATTCATTTGAACTGCCCGACTGTTTTCCAATTTAATGGCGGTAGTCAACCCTGGCATTCATTTGAACTGCCCGACTGTTTTCCAATTTAATGGCGGTAGTCAACCCTGGCATTCATTTTAACTGCCCGACTGTTTTCCAATTTAATGGCGGTAGTCAACCCTGGCATTCATTTGAACTGCCCGACTGTTTTCCAATTTAATGGCGGTAGTCAACCCTGTCATTCATTTGAACTGCCCGACTGTTTTCCAATTTAATGGCGGTAGTCAACCCTGGCATTCATTTGAGCTTCCCGACTGTTTTCCAATTTAATGACGGTAGTCAACCCTCCCTACCTACATGTTTTTGTTGCATGGCCGAATAATTTTATTAGGCAAAACAAAAGCCTTTACACTATTTTTCACAATTAAGTCGATTATACTAACAAATCTAATTTAAAATCAAGGCAATTTAATTTCAAAGAACCTGCGTGCCGCGCGCCGTGCAGCACCACTTGGTCATTACTTTTTTTAAGATATACTATAGTATTCGGCTGCTTAAATAATGACAAGGATTATAACCTTACGTTTTTTTTTACACGACATTATTAAAAAACATTATCTACAGGTATTTCTGGTTTTACGTAGTCAATAATATTATAAAGAAAGATAAGCTAGTGATAATTAAAATAAAGCCACTTAGCCACTGTTGACGGCACCAGTGTACGCACGCTAGTGCGGCATCTATTCACCTACCCGAAAATAAATGATGGAGACCAAGTGTCTGGTATCATTTGTGTCAGTCCTTTATTTAACACCAAACCAAGATAGTTTACACTTACACTTTATAGATATTTATCTACAGGTGTTTCTGGTTTTACGTAGTCAATAATATTATAAAGAAAGATAAGTTAGTGATAATTAAAATAAAGCTACTTAGCCACAGTTGACGGCACCAGTGTACGCGCGCTAGTGCGGTATCTTTATACCTACCCGAAAATAAATGATGGAGACCAAGTGTCTGGTATCATTTGTGTCAGTCCTTTATTTAACACCAAATCAAGATAGTTTACACTCACACTTTATAGATATTTATAGCATGCCACATGCTGTCCCTGTGCCTATTTCTTAGGATAGGTGATCTGATCTACTTACTAATAATACTTAGTTCATACATTCTAACCCTACATGCCAGATTTATTTGAAAAGTCACTTGTTTACAAAAGTAAGTGTCTAAACCAAACAGGTACTTCAGATCAAAATTGATCTCTAAGTGACAACCCTAATGTCATCAGAAATAAGAAATACGCGATAGAAAGAGAGGCAACTTGTAGGTGAATAAAAATGTAGGTTAGTTAGCCCGGGGAGCTGAATTGTGCTCTATTGTGTGGGAGCAAAGTTGCTATTTATTTAAATGGTTTTGCTAAGTAAACCTTCTGTACTTAAACTATTAAGTATTCTGTGTCTATGTTTAAAAAATAATAACCCACCCAATAATATGGCTCTATTAACAAATGAATTAAACATTACCACTGACAACTGCTACAGTTTGGTATTGTTAAATGTTAACTTCCAAATAAATAATTTATTTATTAGACAGATTTTATTATCATTAAGTATATTAATTCAGTTCCAATTTATATAATTCAATTCCAGTTCAATAACTTAAATTGGTGGTTAATAATTTTAGCAAGTAGGTATATATGTAGGTAGTAAGCAATTTAATCTTTACTTCATTGACACTTTTACTTTTATTTCACCTATAATGTATGCAGTCATGTTTCAAAGAAACCAAAATGTATCTTTGTTTTTCCTTATAATATACTGTTTGGTACACAGCGCAATTAATCTATATATTTTCTAAATAGCTAACAGTCCTCTCCTATGTATCTTTATTTTGCATGATTATGTTAGTTTTCTGTACCTAAACCACAATAATAATTATTTATTTATTTATTGTGGTATAAGAAACATTCAGTACTATAATAACAATAGGAAAAAACAATAATGTTAGCAATGTCACCAAACAAGTTTCTAACAATTATTTAGGTATATTGGAAACATAAATTACCTAAGTAGGTATTAGTATCATATTATGTTATATATATTGTCTTTTCTACATTTTATTATCTCTAGAAAATTATTTCATATGCACCTACTTTGTAATATCTCTGCACCACCTTGAACTTATAAATAGTTTATATATAAGTATATATTAGTTGTTAGCTTACACACCATTGTTGAACTTATTGCCCATGTGGTGCTTACCAGTAGGAAATTGTGACACTAGACTAAGTTATTTGTAAGTTTTTTTTTTTTTGTTATCTCAACAGTGTTAACAATTGTTGGTGAGCCAATAAAATAAAATAATAAATAATAAACTGGTTGGTAGAGAATACCTATGGCATAAAGTCCGCCTTTAAACATCAATTCTTGTGTATGATAAGTTTTAAATAAATAATTCATTGTAATTATTTACATGATTATCCAAAGATCCTTTCATTACCTTGCCCTCAATAGTTGTCAAGTACGCTTCATATAATGCATATCTTTATTCTATTTCTATGTCCCATGTGAGGCCCGCTATTAGAGAACTCAACTCTAAGCTGACCTCAGCTTCTATCCATTAAATTGTTACTATGTGTGATGTTACTGTTTGTTTTGTGTGCATAAATGTGATTGAATACATCACATATATATAATATATATACAACATGTTTTAAACCATGCATAAATTGATACATAATTAATACAATTTGTAAAGAGCTATAGCTTAGAGTGGTCTGTTCCAGGCTGCTATTTTTATGAATTAACTTAATACTTTGACTGTTCTGTTATTTGAACTTTAATACCTCTATGTAATTAGAGGTTAATGAGTAACTAAATGTATAAAATATTATATTTGTAATATTTTATGGTACCTATGGTGTGATATAGAGTGGTATTCTATTGAGCTTTTGAACAAATACTGAAACATTTTATATTACAATTATAATTACATTACTGCAGCCTTACTGCAGCTATGGAAATAACACAAAGTTTATAAGTTTATAAATGTATCTAGGAACATCTACTAACAACACAAGACAGCTATTTCTATAAGTATGTATGTGTGAGTTAAGATCATTTCGGAGTCCTGAATGTTTTCTGGCTAGTCAGGACAATAATTGGGCCCAATGATACAAAAGTAGATACCTACCTAATATAATAATTATATCATCATGTAATTCCTTATGTTTACATAGGTTATAACTTTACAATGATTTTAATAACCTACATATTATGAGTTTTTGTTAATCTAAAGATGATAAGTGTTAGGACAGATGCGTAACACCTGGATATTAAATAGTAAAATAGATTGTCAACTAAGTACCTAAGTACCTATGTACCTACATAGTAAAGTAATTAATTTGTTAAATCTATCATATTTTACTAAATAGATCATTACGAAATATTAGTTGTAGATACAAAACAGTACTTTGATTAATTTTCACGGAAATATTTGTAACTAACCTCCATTGCACGTAGGTACCAACTTACCAACATCGGTTGTTTCCCTTCCTTGTGATTTTTGTAAAATATATTACCTTTACCTCGTCGCCACTTGTAGTGTTTGTTGTTTACTCGCGTTATCACACTGGCTCGACAATGCCCTGTACTTGGTAATCGGTTTTAAAGCTCACTCACCCAGTTCACATACCCGCCCGTGGCTTACCCTTTGCCGCGCTTTTGTGCAACTGTCACAGTGACGTTTAGTTAACCAATACAGCCAATACAGGTACACACGAGACAGCGTATGTATGCTTTAGCGCATACACTACACTAACCGTTGTATAAAGATATAAATGCTTAAAACTTATAAGTACTTAAAAGGAGGCTCCAGCCAATAATTATCGCTTTACTAAATTTTTGGTATTGTAAAGTTATTATTATTATAAATAAAATAAAATAAATCTTTTAAAGAACCACTCAATATTTACATGTACTTACTTATTATCTTTGATAATTGTAAATCATAGTATGGTCTTTCAAATTTAGTCATCACACCTATTTAGAAAATAACAGTAGTTATAAGTAAATTATTTACAAAACGGATACGTACAAACGGTAGTAAGAAATTCTTATAAAACGTATTTATAATCGTGATTCAGTGTGTGAGTGTTCGTACTTGGAAAACAGGACGGTGTTATCTGCTGATAAGGCATTCTTTATTCTAGGCCCTTTATTTTAGGTTAGTTGTATGATATCACCATAGATATCACACTTTAATCAATAATGATGAGTAAAAATAATATCATGTAATGTTGTGGTATATATTTTAAAAAATGGGATTATAGTATTTTATACCTACTACAACACACAGCCCTCATTTAGGAATGCGTTTTGAAAAAAACGTATCCCTGGGATACCCCTGGTGTTAATAAATAGGTCGGCAATACGCAAGTAGTACTACCATAGTATTACAAGCGTCTATAGGCTACGGTAACTGCTTCACATCAGGTGGGCCGTATGCTTATTTGCCACTCAAATAGTATAAAAAAACATAATAATGTATATGGTGCAAAATGATGGTCACCTAGCTTAAAGTGCCGCTAGCCTCTTGTACCGGAGTACAAACCATTTCGATGTAGTGTGCATTTGAAAAAATAAATTTTAGCCCGTTTAAATATGGGTATCCCACTTTAAACAATTTGCATACATTACGAGAAAAAAAATACAACATGGTATTAAGGTTATTATTGTACTCAAATCTATTATCCTGAACAAACTTCTTTTAATGAAGCTGAAGCTGGCAGCCAAAATGAGAAGCGGCCAGAAAAAAAAGGCCAGACGGGAATTTGGGGAGCTTGTGCACACCCGTCCCCAATAGAAAAAAAAAAATAGTAAGACTGGCACTCTCAAACTTGCCACCGGTAGCCGTTTTTGAGAATTCCTGAGGGCCAGACGAGGATATTAGGCCCAATATGAGCTTGGGTCACTTGTGCACACCCGTCCCCAATAAAAAAGATAAAACCTTAGCGGTCAGCCATCTTGACTAACTACTTTTAGATTTCGCCTATACCATGAATAGGGTCGTATACCTAGTTCTTATAATGTTATGATGTACCTACAATAAATATTTATCTATATTCTCTACTAGCTGTTGCCCGCGGCTCTGCCCGCGTGGATGTCGGTTATCGCTGCAAAAAGTAGCCTATGTGTTATTCCAGACCATAATCTATCTCTGTGCCAAATTTCAACCAGATCCGTTTAGTAGTTTTTACGTGAAAGAGTAACAAACATCCATCCATCTATTCTCACAAACTTTCACATTTATAATATTAGTAAGGATTCTAATTACAAAAATGACAACATTTTCGGTTGCTCTTGGCAACACATACATAAACAAAATGTTATTGACGGTTTGCTATTGGTTGTCAATTAACTTACTTTAACATGTTCACTCTTCACTCTTTAGGTACATATAGGTTTATAATAAGGTAGGTACATGAAAAGTGACAGCTATTTTTATCATAATGATCGGCATGCACTGTCATATTTGATAAGTTTATTAAAAAAAGGCCTTAATATATATCATCGAAGCAGGATGACGGATCATAAGGTCTATGTTTATTCCTAGGTGGCAATACTATGTGAATTTTACGTTGTGGAATTGAAAACATTCAAAAATTGACTCAGAGAATTTATTAAGAAAATGTGAAATGTCCGCCCCAGAGGCAAAATTATATTTTTTTATTAAGTTAATATTAAGTATCCCATTTTAAGTGAACTCTTTATGATCTTACATATCGACCCATAAACGTCCCATTGCTGGGCACGGGTCTCCTCCATTAATTTGGAGGGATATTAGCCTACTATACCACGCTGGCCGGACGGGTTGGTATAGGGTTTTGTTTCGAGTTTTCCCTCTCTTGCAGTGGATATTGTCTGCCTGACTTACTCCCTTAGTCGACTCTTACGACACCCACGGGATGGAATGGGGTGATGACATTTGTATTCTTAATCTGTCACCACACGGACACGATTCTCGACTCGACACTTTATGATCTTATGAAAAATAAATTTATTTAAACGAACTAATTAAATGATTAAAATAATGTGCTTATGGTTATGTGCCACATGTCGTAGATGAAATTCTAAATGTCTGATTCACCAACCCGCAATAAGCCAGCGTGTGTGGATTATGGCCTAAAATTCTCTAAGCTGTCTTTACAGAGGAAAGTAGACCCATGCCCAGCAGTAGCAGATCGTATATCGGTTGCTATTATTATAAACCACAGCATAAAAATAAATTAAAAGTTGGCAATCCTTACTAATATTATAAATGTGAAAGTTTGTGAGAATGGATGGATGGATGGATGGATGGATGTTTGTTACTCTTTCACGTAAAAACTACTGAACGGATCTGGATGAAATTGGGACACAGATAGATTATGGTCTGAAATAACACATAGGCTACTTTTTGCAGCGATAACCGACATCCACGCGGGCAGAGCCGCGGGCAACAACTATTAATTTATATAAGTTTCATACTGATCAATCGGTATCGTTATGACTCACAAAGATAAGACTAATATTATTGATAACCAATACGAACGCACCTTAATAAATTTGTAGCTATAATGTGTAAAAACTAAAACAATGCAAATGTAATGCCACCTGACAAGCGAGCAAGCCCGGCTGGAATAGGACCTCTGCCTTACAATCAAATAAATACACATAGTTTTTTTTTATATTAAGTATCTAAGCTTATCCAACCTAATTAGTACAAAATAATTTAAACTTTACACAATCATTTCATGAAAGATTTTTATCGTTATGAATAGAGTAGAATCTGAAGTGTCAATTATAGTATTGTCTCGCTTACTCATACTATCAAAATATATTAAGTTTATTGTTTAAAATCGTTAGTACCGAGTATAGTACTGTCTCGCTCACTCATACTATCAAAATATATTATGTTGTTTAAAATATGAAGAACCAAGTATAGTATTGCGTAGACTTTTTTCATCTAAGTAATAATGGGAACAATTCAAATCTTTGTATGCCGTCAATGAAATTAAAATGACTAACACTTCATTTTGAAAGTGAGTCATGGCCATGTCACGCCCACACATTAAATAAACAATACAACCTTATTTCAAATTTTAAATTAACCAATTACTTACTATAAATAGTAAAATTTACAAACTGGCACTTCAGAAAACAAAAGAAACCATAATTCGTAAAATAAAAAGAAAAAAGGTTAACAATGATTTCAATTTACGTTCTCGTACTCACCCACAATACTACGTTGAAGCAAAACAAAGTGTATTTCATACAGTAGATCTGGGACTCCAGTTTGCCCACAGCTGGACCCTTCCCTGCTCCTGCCATTTCACTGGAATAACACTTAACACTTCAAACAAAATGTATATTTTAACACTAATTAAGTGTTGTCCACTCACACCGTAGGGTAAATCGTAACTGCTGAGTTATCGCAACCGATAAGCGTTAGCTAGGTTATCTATGTTTGCTTAGATAAAAACGTACGAAAAGATAATGGGGAATGAATTGCCACACCTGTATTGTTGTACTAAACAGGCGTCTCTCATAGAATAAGCAAAGAACACAGTGAGTATAACCAAATTCCATTATATTATTCATATCTACCTCCAATTTGCCTTCAGATCCAATACATATACAAAATCTAGTAGATGAATAAACTTTTTTTTTTTTCATAAAATATATAACCGTTTCTATATTCATATGAGAGAACGATCTCAGCCATTTGAATATTCTTATTGTATCCTCATTCGTTGCGATTCTTTCCTTAGCGGTAATTTTATAAGGGTACCCAACCACGCTTATATATCAAGTCCACCGATATGGGATTCGACCGAAACGTGTTCGAAATCCGATAAACGGATTCAAACTATATACGAAATGGAAGCGGCCGGTATAAGCTGTAAACATAAATAAGGAAGATCTACTACGTTTTAGAAAACCCCCACGCACGGAACGTTCACCGTAAATCTTACACTTGCAATGAAATAAATTTTAACATTTCGAATAGTATTCTATACGAGTTCGACTTCCGAAAATACTTCGCTAGTATTCACTTGTTACAGTCAATAAGTAATCATTCTATAAATGTTTGAAGCGCCTACTTATTTCATAAATACCTTACCTAATTTCGACGGAGGCTAGCTATCTGCGAGAGAGATACGAGTATTATAGTGCTCAAATATGTGCGTAAACACAGTTGCACTTTTTATTCGCTCACTCTTATTGTCCGATGGTACGACAATCCCATACGACCGGCAACTTTTACGTGCTTTCCGAGACATGGGAGTATAAACAGCAACAATTTCCAAACTTCGGGCATCTATTATGGGCAAAAAAACCGAATATCTATTTCGGCCTATACCTCGTAATCAGCAGTTGCATTCAACGACTATTGCACTAGGTAATGCAAGGATTTACGCGTTCGTACCGACCTAAATCAATCAATAACGCATTAAATTTAGTGGCTTATTTAACTAGCAACTATAATAAAAGAAAACTTACTTATGAACCTGACAGACTACTAGTTTAGTGCATTATAAAAATTACTGTGTCTACAAAAAGTTCATTACAAAACCCGAATGTTATTTTTTTTTCGGTAGGCGGTTTCTTGTTGTACCAAAATCTTTCTTTCTTTTTAGCCTGTGCTGAACGTAGGCCTATTATATAATATATTATGTTACATGTATATGCTTACACAACGGCCAGCCTGAGCTACAGGCAGCCTACGGCTGCCTAAGTATGACAAACTGAAATTCTATTGACACTTTTAGGCTTACGTTCTTATTAAGCTGGCGTCAGCCACCCGTATTCAATATAATTACGTTGCGTCATATTGAGAAACTGAGCAATATGATGCTGACAGACCATTTACGAGTGGCGGATCCGTTCATTAATTCAATATGTGTGACGTATGCAATAGATGCAATCGTATTACAAGCTCCAGCCTAACAGCTGTCTTTCATACATACAATTTAATAGTTTTTTACTCGTTCTCGACTAGAAATATGCTGAATACTCGTTTTCAATGTTCGGCATCCGTACTCGGCAAGTTTTGGAGTACTCGCACTTGCCAAATAACTTCGTTGAAGTGTCAGGTATTCGGTTTTGGTAGCGCTTGTGTAAATGTAATGCAATTTAAAGCATTCTATGTATACATATATTTCTAGATTTTTAATTACTTGTTCTGACTTTCTAACTGATTCATCATACAGAGCCAAAACTGCTGAGAGTAGCCTCAGCAGTTTTGGAAAAAAACAACTTGAAAAATTTGTGGAATTTATACCTTCTAGTCAAAAGACTTACCATCTGCTAAATTAGAAGACATTTTAAAGGTATTTATCCACGTGTATTTTTTTTTTGTTTAAGAAAGACAACCCCTGCACTAGGGAACAAGCTCTATGTCGCAGGGGACTTAACGGACATAAACTACACTCAGACTCAGAACAACTCCTTGCGGGTCACACAAAGTTTTGTCCTGTGTGGAAATCGGACCCACAACCTCGTGCACAGCAGGCGCATACTGCGGCCACTGGACCACCAAGGCAGTCGAATTTACCTCAGCTTGCCCTCTAGAGAAAATGGCATGATGTTAAATTTATATATCTTATGTTTTATGTTGTGGTTATTAATTTATGATGTCCTAATTTCATCTTAAACGTTTAATTTCCCAGTGCGCTGCAGCGGCTAAGACTGTTTTAATTAGCTTTACTCGCTTATGAAACAAGGATCAGCGTCTGATATAATATAAGGATTTTATGTAATAAAACCAAGCTTTAAACGCCTGACTAATATTGGAAGGCGCCGACATCTTATTAGGTTTCGGATCATTGCACTTAAGGTCTTTTGATTGGGTTTTTAAAAAATAAGATAATAATAATAATAATCGATATTACGACTCACCTGATGCTAAGCAGTTACCGTATTCTATAGTTGCTTGAAATACCAAAGTCTCCACTGGCGTGATTCTGGCCCGAAGATATCCAACACCAGGGGCCGTACCATACCATTTTAAACTTGAATCTTTCAAGCTAGAAAGAGGGATGACGCTATACAAACGATATAGCTCCGCCTCTTTCTTATTCGTTATTGATAAAAGTTTATTCCTATTCTGGGTGTACCTCTTTTGTGGCCGTGAATTTGTATGTTTGAAAATTGCTTGGCTTAAATGTACTTTGCCATGCTGTTGTGGGTTCTAATTGACGATAAAGTTATTCCGAGTTGACGTATAATTTTTTTTATACTACCAAGATGGCAAACAAGCATACGGCCCGCCTGGTGGTATGCAGTTACCGTAGCCTATGGACGTTTGCAACACCAGGGGTGTCACTCACGCGTTGCCGAACTTTTAAAAACCTTATAACTCCTTTCTTGAAGAACCCCATGCTATAGTCTCTTGGGAAAACCTCGGCAGGGAGCTCATTCCACAGCCTAATCGTACGTGGTAAGAAATGCCTCTGGAATCTTACGGTACGGCAAGTTAGAGGTGCAAGGATGTGAAGATGAACTCCCTGTCGGTGGTGAGAATTGCGTTTATAAAATGTGGCCGTGGGCATATTATGATTGTTTAAGATGTTAATACATTGATGTATTTTCTTTACAAATAATCACCTCAATTGTTTTCTGAGTCGTTCTTGTCAAAACCTACGCACATGTTATTTATGATCTTGTTATATATTTTACGAATTCATCCTCTATAAGGAAACTCGACACAAATCTTTTTAATAATTGTCGCCTGTTGCTATGGGAGATGGCACGTTTATTGGACCCAAAAAACTTGTCGCTTCCATTAAAATGGGCAACAAATATCACTAATACCAACTAGTAAACAAAAGTTAAGAGCGTATTCACACTTTTCAGTAAAATAAGCAAAAATACGCAGTTTTCTAAGTGATAATTCTCGGCTATGAAGTGATGCAGGTTTCAATTTCCAAGGTTTAGTTATAGATATGTCGTTGACAAAGGGGCTAACTATAGTCAAAGTCTACTAACGTGGTTGGTTATTTTTTAAATAATTATTTTCCAACACACGAATTCGTAATGGCGCAATTCGGGGCATCGCAGACAGCATATTTTGAAGAATTGGTTATACCTATTACTTTAAAACATATATGTAAGTACTAAGCATATAGTCTACAAGTGATTTTTTAATGAATAATTTGCGATTTTATAAGGTTTAGAGAACAACAAACATATTTATCCAACAATAATTCGTCAAAAATCGCGTGTTATAAAACATGCAGCCAACTTTAAATTAATAAAATAAAGCATAAAAATACTTCACCTTATCAAAATATAGTGCTTTATCTTGAAAATAAAATATATTTCTGATTAATTCATAGTATATTTTTTTTGTTATATGTGATCAAACATAACGTATAAAACTCGCAAGTTCGCAACACTGACATGATGCATGATTCAGTGCCGCGCGTGCGCCTTTAGAGGAAGGACCTATGTCGCTCGCGCTCCTGGCCGCCGAACCTCAGTTTACGTAATTTATTAGATATCGTCAACAGTGGGTACAGTACTCGTATCATACTAATGTTATTATTTTACTACTGATAATCTTATACGGTCATACTTTTGTCAAATAATTGAATGATTTATGTTTAGAATGTGATTTTAACGTTAGGCTCAGTGGTGGATGTGTGTGACTGTTGATCACGAGGTCACGAGGTCCCGGGTTCGATTCCCGGGTCGGGCAAATAAAATGAAATGAAATAAAATAAAATAGAATAAAATGGAAAAAAATGGAATAAAATGGAATAAAATAGAATAAATAGAAAAAATGGAATAAAATGGAAAAAAAATGGAATACAATGGAAAAAAATTGAATAAAATGGAATAAAATAGAATATATAGAAAAAATGGAATAAAATGGAAAAAAAATGGAATAAATTGGAATAAAATAGAAAAAATGGAAAAAAATGGAATAAATTGGAATAAAATAGAAAAATTGGAATAAAATGGAATAAATTGGAATAAAATGGAATAAAATAGAAAAAATGGAATAAAATGGAAAAAAATGGAAAAAAAATGGAAAAAAAATGGAATAAAATGGAATATAATGGAATAAAATAGAATAAATAGAAAAAAATGGAATAAAATGGAAAAAAATGGAATAAAATAGAAAAAATGGAATAAAATGGAAAAAAAAATGGAATAAAATGGAAAAAAATGGAATAAAATGGAATAAAATAGAAAAAATGGAATAAAATGGAAAAAAACTGGAATAAAAGGGAATAAAATGGAAAAAAATAGAATAAAAAGAAAAAATAGAAAAAATGGAATAAAATGGAATAAATTGGAATAAAATAGAAAAAATGGAATAAAACGGGAAAAAATGGAAAAAAATGAAAAAAAATGGAATAAAATAGAATAAATAGAAAAAATGGAATAAAATGGAATAAAATGGAATAAAATTGAATAAAATGGAATAAAATGGAATAAAATGGAATAAAATGGAATAAAATGGAATAAAAAAGAAAAAATAGAAAAAATGGAATAAAATGGAAAAAAAATGGAATAAAATGGAATAAAATAGAAAAAATGGAATAAAATGGAATATAATGGAATAAAATAGAATAAATAGAAAAAATTGAATAAAATGGAAAAAAAATGGAATAAAATGGAATAAAATAGAAAAAATGGAATAAATACGAGGTCCCGGGTTCGATTCCCGGCCCGGGAATCGAACCCGGGACCTCGTGACCTCGTGATCAGCAGTCACACACATCCACCACTGAGCCTTACGTTAAAATCACATTCTAATTCTGTTAAATATACATATGTAGTAAGTAAGTAGTGTAAGATACCCACAAGCATACTACTGTCGAAGGAGAGTAACGTTAGGTTCAGTGGTGGATGTGTGTGACTGCTGATCACGAGGTTCGGGGGTTCGATTCCCGGGTCGGGCCAAAAATTGATATTGGGTTTTTCTAAAATAAAATAAAATAAAATAAGTAAAATAAAATAAAAAATTAAAATAAAAAATAAAATTAAAATAATAAAATAAAATAATAATGATGATAAGCAGTTATCGTAGCCTATGGATGCTTGCAATACCAAAGGTATCACTTTACACACACCCATTTTTTTAACACCAGGGCTTTATGATGGAGTATGGAATGGGATAGGAAACGTTTCTTCCAAAACGCAGGAGTACTCACACATAAGATCACAACTACACCGCTGTGTGTAGTAATTTAGGTGAAGGTTTGGGCTCTCCTCGCTGATGAATCGCCGGCATTAGTACGTCTAACACTTTCATAACAATTTTGTTTATATTTATATATTTTATGTAAGTAGGTATATTTATTTTATATATTATATATACTACAGCATATATATTCATTATATTTTTTTTAGATGTTGTTGAATCTATATCCTTATCTTAAATTTGTTTCTTTGTTTTATCCATTTTTTTTTGTTTTTGAGTGCACCTACTATGTTCATCTCTGTATCACCCAAGGTCAACTGGTAGAGAATGCCTATGGCATTAAGTCTACCTGTGTGCGATTGTGCATAAAGTTTTAAATAAATAAATAATTTGGCTGTGGTGTATTAATATTATGATCCTTTTTTGTTTTTTGTACCTACCTACCTAGCCTACAAAAAACCACCACTACCTACTACTTTTTTGTAGGCTAGGTATCATGTTATGGCATTAGTTTCCACCCACGGCTTCACCTGCACTTACAACCCCAGGCAGAAACAAGCAAGAAAAAGGTCCATAGGTACTTAGGTACATCAATTCATCCAAACATTCGCATTTATAAATAATAATATGTATAAGAATAGATATGGTATGCCAAAGTGTTCCTTTACTTCTCTAATAATAACATATTCTACAAATTTACAATACAAATACCTATTATAACACCAAAAATCTTACCGTAATATAACAATAAAGTTTACGCGGCCCTGCACTGTGCCGAACATACTTCACGAACAATGTATGTGTGCGAGGATCACGCACACACGCGCACTCGCCACGCGCACGCGGCCGGTCGACCGATAATTACCTAATCTGTAGCTGCGCTATTTTGTGAATACGCTCTTAAAACAAAATTGTCGAATCTAGTGCATCGCTGCAAAAATACTTTTTGTTACAAATAGGTCGTCTCAGCTCAAAGGTAGAAATAGCCTGTGATCATTATTTATTAGGACTGCACTAGCTTTTTGTCAACCGTGCAAAAATATTTTCCATCCGAGCAGTGAGATGTTTATGGGTTAAGATGATGATAAAAGACACTTTTATAATAACTTAATAAAAACCAATAAGTACATATTTTATAATGCAACAGAGTTTGCAAACCAGGCAAAACCGTAGCAATAACGCCTCAATGGTTCTATAAAAGGAAATAACAATAGTATTATGTAATAATCATAATGATCGTCGGTATCTACGTTGTTTACACAACCGCAGTGAAATACGGAATTCTCACTTTTCCGTTCGAGTCTTGGGTCCATTTCCTCAACATAACAACGAACGTCGCGGCGGAAGGCGCCCGTAGCTTATATGAATTCTCCTACAGCGACACAAAGCGTCACGACCAGAACAACAAAACCTACCATTCCCCTCCCTTCGTTAAGACTAACAGACGACAGAAGCATATCATCAAGCTGAACATAGCTCAATATAAAATTGTCGCCTTTGTAAAGAAACATATAAGATTGTACTGTTATCGGTTCATTTGTTACCGTAATAAGTTGTGATCCTCCGACGTTTGATAGGTTTCTTATTGAAGGAAATGTCAATACCTGACGTGAATATATTCTTGCAAGATTGTCATTTATATCAGTATGAAATAAAATATTATAATGTTTTGTATCCACTTGTTCCTGACAACGTTTTGAAGTGGAAATTTCTTTAAGCGCGTTGAGCGCTTTTCGGGTGAACAAAAAATCATGGAACTCGCGTAATCGTCACAGATTTAAAAATAATAATCTAATAGCTCAACGATACAATTTACAAGTTACTTAGTTTTCACTTCTATCAGCTGTCTCCGAAGACAGCCCCGCATGTTTTTTTATACATCATCCTCTCATCTCATCCAAAAGATATGTAGGTGACACTTAGCACGAGAACACTAAACCCTGTCTGTATTTACGTGACATTTGTTTTAAAAAGGGTCTAAAAGTAAATAAAAAAAGTAAAAAATATTGTGAGTTAATTTAATCCAGTATTATGACGTGTATTTAATGTTTCAGAAAATTCACAAAAGGGAACATTTGCCTAATCACTTCAATGTCTATTTGTCAGAAGCGATTTTTCAGAGATTATTTTGAGCTTGATATTTTAGGGTCAACTGTAGATTTTTTATTGCTAATGGTAGATAAACAAACGGCTCATCTGATGGTAAGTTGTATCCCAAGTCCCAGGGTCATTAACATCGATAGTGCTTAGGAAGAAGAAAACTTGCAAGCGTAAATAGGCTACGGTAACTGCTTACCATCGGCGCACAAGGCTTAGGCGACCAAGGCAAACAAGCATACAGCCTGCCGTATAGTTGTTTGCTACCTTGGTAGTATCAAAAAGACTGCTGTTTTAAGTGAAGAACACTGTACGGTGACATTCAACAAAAGAGTTGTTGGGCTTCCAGTTTACAAGATTTACTTCTTCTTTAAATAGCCCCAAAGGATGATATTACATATTATATAATTTTGTCGATGGCTTAAGTCACCTGGAAATCAATTACAGGTGGTACTGATGTTTAGAAATTATTAATTTTATCCCTCTGAGCCTCCTTCCAAAACCCCTTGACTAGCCTTAGGATATTTTACAAGACGTTTTATTTAAGTATAGATATAACTTTAAATGAAGGTCACAATATATAAATTTGTAACAAATATTACAAATTTTATTCAGGTCTCCGCCACTAAAAGGGCTAAACAAATAAAGAAACTCGAAAGCCCGTATATCATCCAGCTGTATTAACGAAGCGTACTGAGTCAAAGAACTAATAGAAATTGAATCGGACGCATTCTTCCACACATCCGGACAAGGGCTAATATCCGGTGAGGAATGTTTATAGTCAACAAACAGGGACTTAGAGCAAACAGATCCGACCGGGAGCCCTCAGCCTAACTTTTACTAATTGTTTGCTAGCTAACTTTGTAACAAATGCTTGCTGATATTCGCTTTACGAGCAATCTACGCTCAAAGCCAGTAGATTAAATTATATTTCTGTCGACAAAGATAGTTAAATGTAAGAGGTGAAACGGTAAAAACTGATTGTGGGTAGTTAAAGTCTTCATTGTCATTCCCCTTTTGTTATTATTAATCGCAAGGTTTGATATTGCTTCGTGGTTAAGCAAGCTTGCTCAGCTGCGGTCAGTCCAATGACAAGTTATCGTTTTCTAATAACACATTGAGACTAGATCCAGATTTCAAATGCCTTTAAAACTCAAGTACATGTACATGTCCTCACGATCTTTTCTTCACTGGTAAATAACTATATTAACTACTAGTGGACCTGGCAGACGTCGTCCTGCCTGAAAAAGCTGAAATACCGACAGCAGCGCCACCTACCGGGTCGAATTGTGAATCTAAACCATCCAGGGCCCTACCCGAACACACACACAAAATTTCATCAAAATCGGTCCAGCCGTCTAGGAGGAGTTCAGTGACATACACACGCGAAATATATATATAAAGATATAAGCTTTATACTTTTGGATCAGTGCCACACATTTTCTTAAGGTACAGGTACCCAATGTATCAATTTAATGTGTAAGTTTTCTAGTTAAACAAACAAATCATCACAATTGCACCTACTAAATAAACTTTTATATTCCTCTTCCAAATACAGAATTTACACCCTAAAGTTTCGGGCAATAAAGTTGCCGAATATATTATACCTTCTCTCGAAGTCGCTGACTACGAATTGATTCACAGATTTTATAGAAACTAATCGGATTCGTATTACGAACGATTTTGCAAATTCTAAAGAAACGAATTCAAAGCCACCTCGGATGTTTCCATTGAAATTAATACTTTGGTTAAACAGATTACCATTTTCTTTTCAGTGAAGAAGATTCCAGTTTAAAAATGTTGGTGAATCGTCTTAAATTTAAATGTCTTTGAGTAAATTGAGCTGCTGCAAGACGATGATATCTACAAGTAAGTTCATCTTATGCTTACGAGACATCAGCTGATATACATATATAGCACCATACATTTGAGCAAACCTGAGTCGACCACCGTACCCTTCCGAGAACCATAGCCAAATGAAAGAGAAAGCTGTTAAAAAATCTTTTCTTATCTCAGTGATACCCTATCACAAAACCCTGCTGTTACAATTTTTTTTTTTTGGGTTGGCAACACAGAAGTAATGCCTCTGTGAACGTATAGAGGTGGATAAATGAGATCATAGTGTACTAACATAACATGGGTACATGTACAAATAACGTCACAGTTGACATTTAACATTTTACGATGAAAATGAAACAAAATAATTGAATCACTCTCTAACCAATTGGCTAATTGAATGACCAAGAGTCTAGAGTATTCAATCAATAGGTTTTAATTTAATCGTCTACCATTTTCATTGATATTTATCTTCAAATGTCAAACGTCACAGTATCCATGCTATGTAAAAATTACTATAGTCTTGCAAGCGTCCATATGCTACGTTAATTTAACTCATTTTGGTAACGACCTAAAGTACCAACAAGCTTTGGCAATAAATACTGCCAAACCTTTTTCCAGATAAATCAATCGCAAAAAATCCAATCACTAATCAAAAGCTCCGAAAATAAGACTTGTTATTGAATACCCTGCTCAACATTTTATTGGTTCGTACGTCATGAAGTGGGCTCATATAAAACTGAATGCCCCATCCAATTAGATTGGAACATGGAACGGCCAACCTACAGCCGAGTACTACCAATATCCGGCACTGAATGATCTAAGTCTTGCCAAGTGGCCCACCATGTTAATAGTACCGAGTTGCCGACCGTTACCGAGTAGGTTAACTGGCATTAAAGAAAATAAACCTTTTCCTATAAAAATGACATCAATTGCTATCAAATAGTTTTGGGTTGAATGGAAAATTTATATTTTGGTTGTTTGTTTTACAATATTGTAATATTACGAGTAAACACAATACCACAAAACTGATTCTACAGTTTATGTATGTGTGATTTTGTGGCTTTATGGAGAAATTGTATTTTTTTTACAATTTTTCTTTTTCTATCTCAATTATTTAGGTAGCCATCAAGCATACGGCCCACTTGATGGTAAGCTGTTACCGTAGCCTGTGGACGCTTGCAATGCCAGAGGTATCACTTGTATGTTGCTGACCCAAAAAGAAAAATACCAGAGTGTTATTATAGAGTATCTTTGGGATAGAAAAGTTTCGTTAAAAACGCACCGCTATCTAAGCGCTGAAAACCTATACTCACATACGGAAACACAACTCGACTGCTCGCTGTGTGTAGTCAGGTATATGGCTGTGATCTTCTGTAAGGTGAAGGTCCTTCTCCACTCGGACTTGCTCACTTGTCCCATACCTCTTCTGATAAAAAAATAAAAAAGAAATTATAAAAAGAAGATAACTGATAGACACATATTTATACATAGTTTTCGTATGTAGTAATACAATCAAAATACATCACATTTAATATAAATAGGAAATTTGCAAAAAATAAATACGCAAAATAATGCTATTAAATGCTATCTTTACGAAAAATCATATTTTTATCGCTAGAAAAATACTTTTGGCACTATTCCCTCCATTTATAATCCTAAAATATCAATTTACTTAGGTATCCACATTTAAATCAGTACAGTGGGTAGCAGCGTAATCGCCTGGGAGTTAGTTTCCTAAGTGGAGATCAATTAGGTGAATCGAATTCGGCGTGAAATGGAGGGTTTGCGGGTAAAGCTTCGGTAATAGACTTATGGGGAGGTCCCTACACGTTTGTGTATATACGCAAACATCTCTCGTTAATGGCTAACTACTAAGTTACTAGTTTGATTGCCTTAGAAACAGCGTGGTAAGTCTGGACTAATGAAATCTTTCTTGTAGGTACATCTAGCATACCTAGACGATTTTTGTTAAACAACTTTTGTTGATAAACTTAAAAAGAAACCTAATTTTAAGCAAACATTTTTCAGTTTTAGAGTTAAGACAACTGGTAAAATATTTATAATTATTATTGTGACTATGGGATGAGCGAGGTAGCCAAGCAAGTATTTTTAATAAGTTACTGGGGCAGCTACATTAGTATTGTCAAAGCGACTTATTGATTTTTATGTTTTTTATTTTAAATATGAGTATCATACCTGCCTACCTTTTCTAATACACCTGATATAGGTATTTGAATGACCGAGTAAAGCAAGCGAAGATTTTAAAGTCTAATGCCCCTCTAGACAAGTGGCATAAACGAATCGAATATGCCACTTGTCTAAAGGGGGTGGAACAATCCGGTGTTTGTATGTATGTATGTATTAATGTTTATTCGACGATAACTTTAGTATCGTAGATCGGGACGCCCCGTCAAATTTTATAGGCGAATTATTGAGACAAAAATATTTTTTAACTTCAAACGTAAGCCAAATCGGTCCATGGCGAGTTGTGCTCGAGTTCACAGTTCGGAGCAAACCACTAGTTATTATTATATTCAAGAGTTTCTTTTTAAGAGGCAAATCCCGCACTATAGAACAAGCCCTGTATGTGTGTGACTTTACAAACATACAATTCATGGACACAAATTACAGCCAGACTCGGAACAAACATTTATGAACCACAAAGTTTTTCCTCCGGTTTAGCAGTCAGGGTCACTAACCACTAGACCAACAGGCCAGTCGATTTACTTGAGATCTGTGTAATAAGGGGCCAATAGCCGTTAATTGCTACTGAGAATCATAAAACAGAGAATTTCTAATAACACTTCGCCAGACCGTACACATTTTTCTGCAATTCCACATTATGCTCGAAGTTTATCACGACGGGACCAACCATGCATACAAACTCAACAGTTATTTTATTGTTTGTATAGAGTTATATTTGTTTTTAAGAAAACACCCGCACTAGGGAAAAAGCCCTGTGTCACGGGGGACTTTAAAAACATACAATTAATGGACACCAAGTACACCTAGACTCAGGACAATCGTTTATGGATCACACTTTTTTTTTACCATACGCCGCGCAGTGGCAAATGGCGAGCACTGTATTAAATTAATTTTCTCTTCTGTCCATCCAAAGGTTGCCTGGCAGAAATTGCTTTTAGCGATAAGGCCGCCCATTGTACATAAATGTGTAAAATAATATCTGTATAATTAATGTAACTGGTGTACAATAAAGAGTTTTCTATTCTATTCTATTCTATTCTAAACGTACGAAAATCAAATCAAAATTATTCCTTAAAAGTTACACAAAATACTTCAAAGATTTAACTGTTTTCTGACTTTAATTAAATCCAACTGGTTTCAAGTTATAACATAATAAATACTAGTATCGGTCACAGATGGTGGTGAACAACACTACACCGAGCCTTGAAAGTAGTATTGTTACAGAAGTTTGATTCAAGTTTCTGACCTTCCGACTTGAATACTGTTCAAATATTAATTCACTTTAGTTAAGGATTATATTTTGTTAATTCTACTAAAATTATAAAAGCTAAAATTTATGAGTAAAAAACATCTATCAAAGGATACTCAAATAACAACATCAACGGCAAACAAGCATACGGCCTGCTGTTTAGCAGTTACCGTAGCCTATGGACGCTTGCAATTCGAGAGGTATCACTTGCGTGTTATCGACAATTATTAAAAAGAAAACGTTTCATTAATAAAATCTTTAAATGAGAGCTCATTTAGGGATTTTTTTTTAAACAAACGATTTTTTATCCCAGGGATACTCTAACTTAAAGCAGTGGTGTAAAAAAATACTTCTGGTTACTTTTACTTTTAGCATAAAACGAGTAGCAATACATATATTAAACAGAGTACTCGACTTAGTAGGTGATGCTACTATCTTTAGTATATTTATTTTACTGTATACAATGAAGAATTGAAGTAGAAGACCAAGTCTCGTCAATACACAACCTCTCAACAACATCCACAATTCTTCACGGTCTACATATTTAATACTATACCCATTCAAACTCCTAAATACAAAGTAAAGAAACGAAGCGTAGAAATCGTTATTTATTGTGAACTTAATACAGTGGAAATACGATCGCACCAATAGAACTTCATTAGTTTGAAAGGCACAGGTTATAAATCTCAATCTCGCCGAATCGCTTCAATAAAGCATTAGGTTTAGGATCAATGTATAGTGAACATCTTTGTTTATTGGTTAGTGGAGAATGTTCGTATTCAGACGTCTGGCTTACGCGGTACGGAAGAATGTGATATTGACTGTATGGCTGGTTCAGTAGCTAACACGTCATTTATATTGCGCGGTGTGGTATGGGTTTAATCTCCTACTTAAAATAATAGACATCGAAGAGTCCGAAATAGCCACCTCGGTTGCCTCGAACAGGGCGGTATATAAAATTCGTATCCACTCTACAAAAAAGTGTCACTTGCAATTTAACCTTAAATAACATAAACATAAAATTAAATATTATTAAAAAGGTTTGACGACCGTATGAAGGTTAACATGTTCTACAATTATGTAATGTCAACTATTGTAACAGCTGGCTTTACAATATTTGTTTATACAATATATTTCTACACAGAGGTGGAAACAATACTATTTGGACAATAATGTGCTTAGGCTCTTTCACATGGCAGTTTCATTTTGAGACATACATTTCTTCGGACGAAGAAGAACGGGAAAAGGCTTTGCTTTATCACATTTTAAAAAACTCATTGTGAGTCCGTGCTTTAGAAAGTACGTCATACTGCTAACCCTGCACCTGATTCATTCGTGCATTCAGCCGTGTCAGACTTCCATTCCATTGGACTATACTACGTATAAATGTTTATGTGTATAGTCCGTATCTTGTATGAATTGATTAAATATACGAAACATATTAATATTCTGCACATTTAGCTGGTATATATGAACTTCCTCGACCGATTTCGGCCATGGTGACCTCTTCAACTCCGTTATGTAACATAACGCTGATGTGATCGAATTGCGTGCAGATGAGCACACCAAGCACACCATTGCAGTAATTGTAATTGATTGCACAGGGTGCCTTTTTTTAGCTAGTAAAGTTGCTGTGACCAAGTCGGTATATCGGTCTTTTATCATCGTCATCTCATCTGAAAGATCAATAACAAATAACGTGTTTATCCAATTTGTAGTCAACATTGCTAATAAAAGGAATGCGTTAACGTTTTTTAACTGTAGGTATTCCAATGTGGCAACTATGAATATTGCGCTATCTACTTCACCAAGTTTACGCCGAGTGGAGGATCATATTTCTGACTCACGATTCCAATTTGTCGAATCGTAATATTAATGTCTGCATGTGAAAAGAACTTTACTATTACTGTGTCTTATATAAACGCTTGCGTTTGTGTAGTTTTCATTCAAATTCACAACCTAAGTCAGTTCGTTTAATGAAAACATGAAACAAGTCTCAGTATTTCAACAAAATGAACGCGAACAAAGAAAAGGTCCTAATAATGATAAGTTAACCAAATTGGATAGAAATATAAAGCAAATAATTGTGAATGAAGGCTATATTGAATGTAAAGTGAACAAGCAACACATTTACATGCAAAGTGGTAACTTGTTAGGCGATTTGTATGGAATTAATATAATAGGAAATACTAAGGACGGGAACAAAGAACTAAATATTTTCGTAAAAAAATCAAACGACATTCAAATTGAAATAGTCTCTTTACAAGATCTTTATAAAACTGAGTTATTTGCGTACCAAGAATTAAGCAAAATATTTAAGGATCTTCAAGAAAAAGCTAATGTGCCTAAATATGAAAGATACCAAATGGTCAAATTTTACGAAGAAAGTAATGCAGAAATGATTATAATGGAAAACATTAGTTATAAAGGGTATAAGAATTATAATAGAATGGATGTAATGTCTTTAAAATTTGCTGAGATATGTGTCAAACAGCTTGCCAAATTTCACGGACTATCATTTGTGTTAAAAGAAAAAAGACCAGAATATTTTCACAAGAAAATAAGACCTATGAAGTATCATATCACCAACGATGAAGTTCGTCAAAATTTTATACAACTCTTAAAAAATGCTGTAATCGAACATGTTCATGAGTCTTATAAACAAAAAGTTGTTAAAGCAAGTTTGTCTAACATACTGTCATATGACAGTATGTTAGACAAACTTGTAGAATACATGAATGACGACACAATAAAATCTTGTTTGTGCCATGGTGATTATAAATGTAATAACATCATGGTGAAAATGGACGTGAGTACTTGTAACTTTAATTCCTTTATTTTCATCTGGTGGTTATCAAACCTGGTGACGAAGTTATTTAGATCGCCTATATATTCCTCTGAGGTAATTAAACGACTGTTAACAGTAAAGATCTTCTGTTAATATGTCTTTTGAAGCACAGATACCACAATCACCTGTCCATTGAATAACTGCGTCTTGGTAGCTTCAGCTAATCGTTTCCCGATCAGCGCAGAACAACTGGCTATAAACATTACATATAATCCTTATAATAAAGAAGTCTCTTTTTTTTAGAATGGTGAAATACAAGGGATAATACCGATAGACTACCAGTACATGCACTGCAGTTCTCCAGTATTCGACTTTTTATTTATGATGTACACATGTACGGATCGAAATTTTCGAAAATCTCATACATCAAATCTAAAAGACCTTTACTATGAAACTTTAAGACAGTTTCTGAGATATTTTAATCTTGATGCAGATGTAGTATATTCTAAAACGGAATTTGAGAGCGTGTACAAAGAAAAGCTGGACTATGGTCTGATGGCTGGATTGAGTTCCTTGCCCTTTGTGCTTATATCAGAAAATTTTACTTTGAATCAGAAAAATGAACAATCAGAATTATTTATACAAGTTGATGAAAGATTTAAGGAAAGGTTTCATGGCATCATTGAAGATTATGTAGAACTGGGCTATTTATAGTAAATAAATAATTAAATTTATTATTATTATTTACTTGTATGAGAAGCGAGGAGTTTATAAATTCAAAGCTTATTTACTACATACCTATGTAAATATGTTTTTTGATAATAATACTAACTTTACTTATTCATTTTTTTGTATTGTCAAAAAGTTCTACGCTATGGCTTACCTCACGGATGAATAATTTTATGTCATCCAAATGAAAATGTCTAAATTGATTTAGATAAAT
This sequence comes from Trisateles emortualis, assembly GCA_947095525.1. Classification (NCBI taxonomy): domain Eukaryota; kingdom Metazoa; phylum Arthropoda; class Insecta; order Lepidoptera; family Erebidae; genus Trisateles; species Trisateles emortualis. Next base: position 4,891,301 of record OX352736.1, on the reverse strand, counting down.
ATTGTACATACAGTATGCTGGCAAGCACCTCAGTTCACCGGCAAAAGCAGGCCATATATAAAACTATAGTTACTGTATTTAATAAGACAAGCTAAAGCAGTACCAAGTAATAAGTTTCTAGACAGACTCCAAAACCTCTATTTGGCAAGTTGCCCGTCGAGTGTATGTAACCGTCTACGGACTCCATCAATTGCGATGGCAACGGCTTGCTATCGTTATCCTGTATATGCATTGCTAATTTCCAAATTGTATTAGTTCATGCGATCCAATAAGTTTGTTGTATATAAGACGTCTCAGAAGTGGTACATAAAAAAATTAAATTACGTGTATATTATCCAGCGTAGTTATTTGGGGATTCAAAGGAGTGGCCTGTATCTTGCTAGTTTTTCTCATAGCCCTGCCCTTGTCAGCGAACTGGCCATACCAAATGCTCAAATTTTACGACAAGGCCATACCAAATGGTCAAATTTTACGACAAGGGCAGTGCTTTGAGAAAAACTGGCAAGAAACAGTCTTGCCAGTTTTTCTCATAGCCTTGCCCTTGTCAGCGAACTGGCCATAGCTAAATTGGTTGACAACATCTTCTTAGATCACATACATACTTTATTCTCATCATGGGTGCTCCTCTGAGGGTGTGATCTGTGGTTTGGCTAGGAGCAGTTACTGGCAATCAATTGGTTTAAAGGTTGTGTACGTCGCCTTAAAGGTATCACACGGAAAGCGGATATCCTGATTTTAAGAGGAAATGCAATTCAAATAAGAATAAACAAGTCTTGAGTTATGATGTGTGATATATGAAATCTCAATACAAAAACATGTATGTTTGTGGGGATCTTCGCTTATTTGGTGATTCTGTAACTACAGAACAGATGATGGTGCAACTTTACAATGTTAAATAGGTATAGCATCAGAATAGCACAATAAACAAAAAAAATTTTTATTTATTTAACTTTAGCACATATATTTGTACATAGGCGGACTTAATGCTAAAAGCATTCTCTAACAGTCAACCTAGGGTAATGCAGAGAGAACATGATAGTAGGTGCATTCCGAAATTTAGTAGTATACAATATACTATAAATATCTTAATAATGATGTCTATTAAAAATAAAAATATATGCATAAATACTCTACGTTTTAGAGACACCGAGTACAAGTTTAGAATGCATGACGAGTTGGTCAGTATAAACTCAAAGTTGAACCCCACATTCCTGACTTGACGTTTTCAACATTGTGAATGTTCATAGAATTTTACCCACGAAATAGTTTTGCTGGGAATAAAGTTGGCGAACTATCATTACAAATGTAATTCCACCTTTTTTATAATATAGACAGCCAGATCCTTACTAACATTATAAATGCGAAAGTTTGTAAGAATGGATGGATGGATGTTTGTTACTCTTTCACGTAAAAACTGCTGAACGGATCTGGATGAAATTTGGCACACAGATAGATTATGGTCTGAAATAACACATAGGCTTTTTGCAGCGATAACCGACATCCACGCGGGCGGAGCCGCGGGCAACAGCTAGTATAAAATATTACACAACTAGTGAAGTAAAATAAAAATATACATTATTAAAAAAAAGAAAGCATGATCCCTCAAAATAAATAAATAAAATAAGACCTCATCAATAGGCGTCATAAAACGTTATCTACTGTACACGTGAAAAAGACTGGCAGTATTGTTTCGTTGGCAATTCTCATTCTTTAAGTAAAAAATATGACGGCATTCTGGCCACGTGAAGCGTCAATAAGTCTATATATAAAATTACATTATCTTTTTCAATACAACTCCCGCACTTTAAGAGAGTTGGCAGCAATTTGTGAGCAAGCCCGACTGGGGAAGGACCTCCGTCTTACAGAAGCCAAATAACTACACACAGCAGTGTAGTCGTGTTCCTGTGTGTGAGTACAGGTCTTCAGCGCTCATTTAAGGATGCGTTTTGAATAAAACGTTTTCTTATCCTAGGGATACTCCTTCTTCATTAAGGAGTATCCCTAGGATCCCTAGTGTAAAAAAAATGGCTCGGCAACACGCAAGTGTTACCTTTTGGTGTTGCAAGCGTCCATAGGCTACGGCAACTGCTTAACACCAGGCGGGCCGTATGCTTGTTTGCCACCCAAGTAGTATAAAAATAATTTAAAAAAATTAGGGCACAAGCCTGCTGCGGGTAACTTTTTAAACATACAATTCATGGAACCATATTTCATCAAGCCTCGGAACAAACATTTATTGATAACACAAAGTTTTTGCCGGGTGGGAATCGAACTTACGGCCTCCGGCTTACACTCGTAACCACTTGACCAACAGGCCAGTCAATTGAAAAACTTGTATCCTAAGTTCCTTAAACCTAACAGACAAATGGTTCAGTATCGAATTCATCTATTACAAGCATACAGCTATTAGCCATTTTACCATAAACGTAAGTTATCTAATATTAGATAGACTTTAGTACTGTGTGTGATAGTATTTACTAACAATATCTAGCACTAAACATTAACTAACAAATGTTGAAAGTTGCTACACAGAATGTTGAACATTTGTTAGTTAGGAATTGTTAAATTTTTTGAGTGCTCCAACAATTTTGTTTTGAAATGTTTAGTAAACATTACCTAACATAAAACATTTTCTAATATTGTGATTAAATGTTTTCAGAACATGTCATCATCATCATCTCAACCCATTAACGTCCCACTGCTGGGTACGGGTCTCCTCTATACATTTAGAAGGATATTAGACCACCACGCTGGCGCTGGTCGGACGGGTTTTGTTTCGAGTTTTCCCTCTCCAGCAGTGGATATTGTCTGTTTGAGTTACTTCCTTAGTTGACTCTTACGACACGCTCGGGATGGAACGGGGTGGTGACATTTGTATTCTTAATCCGCCGCCACACGGAGAACATGTAAACATTGTTTAACAGCAGTATGAGACCATAACATATTGAAAATATCTATCATACTAATCTGTGATAAGGCTACTCTCTGATATTAATATTTAAATAAGAATAATAATTATGACATGTCATGTATAGTCATGTTACAAGATGAAGACTTGAGAATATGGTAAAAAAAAATAGAATGGCAATTAGAATATTATTACAAATCTATACTAATATTATAAAGCTGAAGAGTTTGTTTGTTTGTTTGGTAGCCATAAAGTTGCACATTAATTAATTAACTTGTTTATGATTTTTTTCTTTATTTACTTTATTAATAGTTTATATAAGTATATATATTAGTTGTTAGCTTACACACCATTGTTTAATTTATTGCCCATGTGGTGCTTACCAGTAAGAAATTGTGACACTAGACTAAGTTATTTGTAAGTTTTTTTTTGTTATCTCAACAGTGTTAACAATTGTTGGTGAGCCAATAAAATAAAATAAACGCGCTAATCTCAGAAAGTACTGGTTCTATTTGTTTTTTTTTTTGTTGAATAGTGCATTTATCCAGAAAGTCTATAGGCGTGATGTTATATACATCACGCTATGATCAATAGGAGCGAAACAGTAGTGAATATGTTACAAAATCGGTAAAAATATTTCAAATTACCACGCGGGCGAAGTCGCAGGCGACCCCTAGTAATTATCATAAATGCGAAAGTATGTCAGGATTTTTGAAAGTTAAGAGGCTAACAGAGCTATAATTTACATACTGGAATAGGGGCTATGTATAATAACATATTTTTATACAGGTATCATTTGCATGTTACCGACATATTTTTAACCGACTTTAAAAAAGTAGGAGGTTATGTATTCGACTGTATGTACTTTTTTCTTTTTTATATATTTTCACCGATATCTTCCCTCCCCATTTGTGGACCGGTTCTCAAAATTATTTTTTTCATTTGGAAGAGTATACTCTAGAGATAGTCCCATTGACATCAAGTCAGGATCCGATGATGGAATCCCAGGGAAATCAAGGCTCAAATGCTATATGTATTAACAATGTTTTAAAAACACATTTTAACTTTATTTTATCACAAAAAACAGAAAAACACTTTTTTTTAAATTTAAACCGATTTCAAATAGCTAAAAATATTTGAATACAGATTGAAGTCGGCGCCAAGCATAATATTAGGTGAATCTAGCACTAGCTTTTTTTAGCTTTTTGAAGCCGGTTTATTTTTTTTTCTATTTTTTTTTTAATTTTAACACCAATGCTTTTGAAATGAGTAGATATCCCGGGATAAGAGTTCGATTCTCTAACAACGTATCCCTGAGCAGTAAAGACTTGTGACACGTGACATGCACAGAAGCACAACTACACCAGTGTGAGTAGTTTAAGCTGTAGTCTTCTGTAAGAAGGAGGTAACACAGAACTGAAAGCTGTAGAAATACTTTTGGGCTAAATGGAACACCATTTTGTTAGTTTTCTATGACGTAATAATTATGCAAGTAAATGCAATACAGCTGTGTTTGTCATAATTTGTTTGGAAAAATATAATTGTATGTTAGTCAAAGAAAAAATAACTGTCAATAAAATATTTTGTGTTCGAGTTTAAAGGTATAGTACTATTCCAGTTTGCGATGAAAGCCCTTTTAAACAATATTACAAAAATAACGAGCAGGTCGTTTTTCTAATTGTTTATCTATGACTACATTAGTTCAAATGGTTTATCTTTGGATTGTAAAATTTAAATCATGAATTTTTTACTTATTTTAGAGAGGTTTTATCAGTTTTTTTGCTTAGTTTTCTATGTATAAAAGTATTTGAAATAGTGCTGATTAGACTGTCTAGATCGACTGTACTGTAAATTGTCAATGGTATAATATAAAATGCTAATATTAGGTAATTTTATTTCATGACACAGACTTTTTAGATGCAAATTCTATAAGAATTTACATAGTATAATGTTACATCTTACTAATATTATAAACGCGATAGTTTGTAAGTATGGATAGATGGATGGATGGATGAATGTTTGTTACTCTTTCACGTAAAATCTACAGAACGGATCTGGATGAAATTTATGGAAATTTTTTGGCACAGAGATAGATTGGTGTCTGGAATAACACATAGGCTACTTTTTACAGCGATAATCGACATCCATGCGGGCGGAGCTGCGGGCAACAGCTAGTGTAATATAAAATCACGACTTTTACCTAAAAGAATTGGGCAGAGCTGTATGAAACGTATATCTCCTGCCTGATTTTATGTAATAATTTTATGCAATTAAGCAATTCTAACAGAAAAACTTAATATCACGAATGATGACATAGTCAAGAAATGTAAGTAAAATATAGAAAAATTACATCTAGACACAGAACAAAGAATTATGCCTTTCAAAATTAAGATTTGTTTTGGATGGATACCGAATGCACAACCTCCTATTTAACAGTCAGGAGTGTCACTAACCACTACAGAAACAGGCAAGTCTTTTCATGTTAATATCAACCTTTATTCTGGTATTTTCTTTAAAATCAATACAACCAACGTTGCTGAATAGAATACGTTGTCTACGTAAGCGTTAGATCGTGCAAATACGGGGTTACTGTAGCGGCAGATGTGGGCTACACACAAGACAATGCATACCTATATTCAAAGTAATTACAAGCTCATTGTCCGCTTTACTAGTGCGGTGTCTATCAAGTAAATTTACAATCACTTGCGGTGCAGAAACACTGCACGGATATTGAACAATTTCCTCGACTTCCAAGTAATTGCTTTAATTTCTACTAGCATACACTAGTTTCTAGATAAGTGCCGTTCTGTTAACATATTTCTGGAACCAATGTTATGTTCGATTGCTATGTTTGATTGGAGTTTTTATTCTACAGTTATTAAAGTCAGATTTGTACGAGTATGTGATCGCAAATTTGAACTTTCCGTACCGGTATAGATGATTTTGGCGTAATGAAACAAAATTATATAACTTCTAAGACTAACAGTGCACCATAAAGGCCAGCAAACCCAACAACCTCCTAGACAGTCTAATAAGCACTTTTTCAAATACTTTTATACAAAGAAAACTAAGCAAAAAAAAACCTGTCTAAAGTAAAAATTTTGTACCGTGAGGGGATCGAACCCACAACACGCCGCGCAGTGGTAAATTGTGAGGTAACCAACAAACCGTGCAGTCAATGATATAAGATGTTCTACCCTTGTACTACCCAAAAGCAACTCTGTACTCCTTTAACTTACCAACAATGTGATGTTTTCAATAGTCCGGTTATAATACAAGGAAAATGCTATTTGAGAACGTCTAATAATAGACTTGACTTCCGCTTCAAAGATTTTTTCTGAGAAAGTATTTGCCTTTACGAGTACTTTGGCAAAAATGTTCCGATTACCCATATTCTAAATAGGTACTTAAAATCCATTTTTGTTCGTTTATTATATACATATGTATATGTATCTCGAGAATTTGATAGGTACTTAGCTATTCGGCTTTGCAACCTTAATATATATGGCTTCTTCTCTTACTATATTATTATCTCTGCATCACTTGTGGTATAACATTGAGTCCGCTGCACCAGGCGTACCTATGTACTTGATAAACTATCATAAAAATCATTTCATAAACTTGACATTTTCACTTTTTCAGCTTTGGTTCCTAAAAAATCTTAGAAATCAAAACATAAAGTGAAAATGTCAAGTTTATTAGATGAAATGATATATATGTAAACTTTTATCATAGCAAACTGTTGTCCTAATCGTAATGTACGTGTTTGTTTCTTTGACCTTTTTTCAAATGAAAAAAAGGTTTCCATTTTTAAATAAATGTTTTCTTACTCCATCAGAGAAGTCAATTACAAATTTCTGGGTTGTTGAAGCGCAAGTGATGTCCCAAATATCGCAAGTGCCCATTGGCTACGGTAACTGCTTCCATCATGCGAGCTGTATGCTTGTTTGTAGTATAGAAAATATTTCACAGATCAATAGAATTTTGCATATTGAAGGGCCATACAATCAACATACGCCAGCAAATATAAAAGTATGCAGCATATAAATCAAAAGCAAATCATACTTACCTGACAGCAATTTCCCTTATATATTGATCTTCGATTACTCTTTAAGAAGTTAAAGATAACCGCCCCTTGATTCACGAATATTTAGGGACGCGCCGCGGGCTCCAATGTAATTGCATTCCGTTTCAATCTGGCCTGTTCTAGCCTTGTACTGAGCGCTTCATTACTCAAGTATTTGAGAAACCATGATCGACTTGTGCGAACACAGGGTTTCCGAATCATTGGTTTTGTAAATGTTTGTACTCAGACCATTGATTAAATTATTTGATTACAATCATGTCTGTGTTTGGCCTTATATGTCTAAGTTCAACAGAATTTGCAAGGCACACAATATACATAGTTTGAATACATTAAAGCCTAGCCTCGTCGTTAGCGTTATGGTCTTAGCAACCATTATTAGGGGAGATAGTGCACCATACTAGCAAGCGAGTCCGACTAGGAAAGGACCTTACAGAAGACCACAGCCAAACAACTACACACAGGTGCAGTTGTGATCCTTTGTGTTACAAGTCCCTAGAGCTCATTTAGGGATGCGTTTTGAAATAAATGTATTCCTATCCTTCTTAAAGCCCTGGTGAAAAAAAGTAAAGCAAGTGATACTTCTGGTATTTGAAGCGTCAATGGGCTGCTTAACATTAGGCGAGCCGTATGCTTGTTCTCTACCCAAGTAGTATAAAATAAAAGTTAATTATAAACACGCGATTAAATTTTAAGTGTATTTGCAGTCAGTTAAAGCAGTCACTTCACCACTAATACCGCACCGAGTGTTGTGAGTTCAATTCTCACCAGGCACAAAACTATGTGTGATTCCTAGATGTCTGTTTCGAGTCTGAGTGTATTTTGTAGTCGTAAATTGCATGTTTGCAAAGTTCCCTGCACTACACTAGTCTTATCCCTATTACTTAGATAGATAGATAGAATATTCTTTATTGTACATCACATAAGTACTAAAACTAATTACAATAAGAATTAATTAAACATTAAACAAGTAGGTACAATGGGAATACTTATCGCTAAGAGTGATCTCTTCCAGACAACCTTACTTAATAGTAGTGCAGGAGTATTTATATTAATCAAAAAGTTTAAAATACATTAGATTACAAACACCACAGTTACACACACCCAATTTTATGGTTATAATGCCACCCTGAAAGAAAAGCTACTCTCACAGAAATCTCTAGACAATAAAATAAATGAGGACCCTATCGCCATCTCTTGCACACAGTTTGTAGCCTTGGGGCTGCCACTAAAAATTACCTGGCCGAAAAGCTTGTCTGACCCAAATCGACCCGTATCACTAGTAGTGGCCCAGCGTCCAATGGGTTAAATTATCATTTCGTATTTTGCTAGAGCAAGGCCTTAGTTGTACCCTGACCCAGAATATTTCTTACTTTAATTTATTTCTTCAATGGTAATCCATTTTTTTTTCTTGTTATGACATTTTATATTTGCTAAAAATATACTATTTGATTTGAAATTTGTTATACTCCGTTGCATTACAAAATTTAAATCTTTTAGACAAAAGATTTTTAGAAAGGTCAGACTTCGTAGACGCTCCACTGATGGATCCAGGGATACTATTACTTAAAATTATGTGATATAATTTGTTTTTGGATTTGCATTGAGCTTGGAAGGTGTCGAAAGACAACTCCTACCCTAGAAAACAAGCTTTGTATCGCAAGGCACTTTTTTAACGTAAAATTATCGCACACATCCAGACTCAGAACCAACATTTATAAAGTCCACAATGCAGTAAAGTGACAAATAATTTCAACATTATTTATACCGCTTTTTTATATTATTTGGGTGGCTAACAAGCATACGGCCCGCCTGATGTTAAACAGTTACCGTAGCCTTGCGTGTTGCCAACCAATTTTTTTTATACCAGAGCTTTAAAATGAAGTATCCCTGGGGTAGGACGGTTCTTTCAAAACGCATTCCTAAATGAGCGCTGGAAACCTGTACTCACACACAGGAACTGTGTACTGTGTACTACACCGCTGTGTGTAGTTATTTGGCTGTGGTCTTCTGTAAGGTAGAGGTCCTTCCCCAGTCGGGCTTGCTCGGTAGGATGGGGCCGTACCGCTTAATTATCCACTTTACATACCACCATTTCGTTACGTTAACAGAATCACTACTAATTTCTACGAGTAGTAAAAAAAGCATTTCAGCAGAAACTTGACGATGCAATAGACTATATAACGAGTAAAAACATCAAAGATATTAGAAATGATAAAATACATTATATATCAATTTCGTAACTGAAGACTTTTTACCACCAATTCTCCGGTATCAAAGACTGCAAATTACATCTTGTAAAATATAAAGTGATGTAAGCGTTAATTACAAGACCAGGAACCTTACAAGCGAGTGAGAAGACTTTAATTGGAAGACCTTAGAAGACCAAATGGTCTTTTAATTATTTGTAGTTATTTACTACACACAGTGATGTGGTTGTTTCCTTGTCACAAAAACTACTTTAACACAATATATTCTGTTTTTTTAGATGTAGGGTCAACAACGTGCCACTAATGTTCCTTATATCATCAGCATCCATAAGCTAGGAAAACCGCTTACCATCTGGAATATCATACGCTTATCATGTCACTTCCTACTTATATTTTAAATGTGTAAGTTTGTGAGTATGTATGGATGGATGTTTGCTACTCTCTCACGTTAAAACTAATAAATGGATCTGGATGAAATTTGGCATAAAGATACATTATAGTCTGAAATAGCGAACAGGCTACTTTTTATAGCGAGAACCGACATTCACGAGGGCGGAGACACGGGCAACAGCTAGAATATTAGAAACGAAAAAGTTTGTGACAATGAATGTTTGTTACTCCTTCAATCAAAAACTACTGAACGGATTTCGACAAAACTTTATATTATAGCTAACACATTAAATTAGCAAATCAATACTTCCTACTAATATTATAAACGTGAAAGTTTGTAAGTATGGATGTATCGATGGATGGATGGATGTTTGTTACTCTTTCACGTAAAAACTACTGAACGGATCTGGATGAAATTTGGCACAGAGATAGATTATGGTCTGGAGTAACACAGTTTGGTTGAACGCGCTAAACTCAGAAAGAACTGGTTCGATTAGATTTTTCTTTTTTTTAATAGTGCATATATCGAGAAGGGCTATAGGCTATATAACATCACGCTATGATCAATCTTCTTCTTATCGTTTGGTTAGTGGCCAACCTGGTGACTGAGTTATTTAGATCGCCCATATTTAGGCCTCTGTCGTGATCTAACGACTGATAACAGTCGGGACCGACTTTTAACTTCCGAAGCACGGAGACGCTCAGATGAAATACCACTATGCGGTCACCCATCTATAGGGTTACCGCGCCCTTGGTAGCTTAACCCGCTGATCGTTTACCGAACAGCGAGTGCACCTGGCTATGAGGGCCTCTAGAGCTATGATCAATAGGAGCAGATCAGTAGTGAGATATGTTGCAAAAGGTTGTCGAAAGTTACATACAAACACTAGTGATAGAATAAAAAAATACATTTGTAATGTACAAAGGCTTAACGTGGGTTTTACTCAAGACCTCATCTTCTAGTTATTTCGAACACTTTCTGGAAATAATAACATGCAATAAAACTCTTTGGGGCATACAACCTACATAAAGGGCGGAACAAAAGGACCGTGGCTTAATTAAATACAACGCGTCGGAGCATTTTCACCGGCCATTTTAATGTTATTAAATTGTTCGACGGGTGCTTAACCTGTTATTTTACGATGTGCTCGAATACCAACGAGATTTAATTTACCTGTATAATCAAACGTGTAAATTTGATTTGTAACCGCCAACATTTTGAAATTTTCAAATACACACTGTTTTATATTGGATTAGTAGATCAATTATTTATTTATTAATTATTTATTTATTATAGCCTTATTTCAGAATGTTTACAATTTTTGCTTTTAATTTGATGTATTTATCACTTAACATTAGTTTATTCTGTGTGCCCTTTGGCAAAGGCCTCCTCCAACACTCTCCAGTCTTGTCCTTTCTGTGCTAGTCTTGTCCAGGTTTTCCCAGCTGTTCCGACCAATTCATCTGTAGATCAATTATTATGTAATAATTAATTTGATGATCTTTGATGTGTAGTAAAGAGTTTTCTATCTATTTTTATAATTCAGTTTTTTTTTGTGTGGACAAATTATTTCTTAGTGTTTACGCACTAGAAATCATCAACATTTCTTTTTATACTACTTAGAAGACAAGCATACGGCCCACATGATGGTAAGCAGTTACGATAGCGTATGGATATTTGCAATAACAGTCCAGACCCTAGATAATCATCATCTCAGCCGAAAGACGTCCACAGCTGGACATAGGCCTCCCCCAAGGATTCCCACCGCATTTCATCCTGAGCTGATCTTATCCATCAGCTGCCCGCAACCTTCACCTGGTCGTTGGTCCACCTTTTTGGAGGCTTGCCACCGCTACGTCTTCAAACTCAAACTTAAAATTAATTTATTCATTTAGGTTACAAAGTAACACTTATGAAGGTCATAAATTATGAAAAAGCCAGAATGATGTCAGCTAATTTACCTACGGCTGATTCGCTGACGTGGAGTCATGAAACGAACTAGCAAGAAACTCGTATCACTCTTTTTAATCGCTGCATCCAGTGGTCGCCATTCGGGAATTTTTCTAAGAAATAATTTAATGAAACTCTCTCAAGAGAAAGGCTTTCATAAATCTATCTTAAATTATGATACACGCGTCTCTTTTTTTGATGAACATAAATATCATTGTATTTTCTGAAGGTCACATTGAATATTATCCTGTATACAAAAAACTTATGTTACACGTGTCATCTCTTTAGACAAATACAAAAGAAGTAAAAGTTGTATCAAAACACGTGGCTTACTTTTTCTTATTGCGTGGTTACTGGCCAACCTAGTGACGGATTTGTTCAACCGCTAATAAAAATTTGTCTGTCATGATCTAATGACTGTTACCTTCACTACCTGATAGGATATTTCTTTTAATAAAGTATTTTCTTACATCAAATATCCTTTGACTAATTCCTTACGAAACATTAAATAAAATATATTGTGTATTTTTGCCTCACTCCTGTTTCCGTAATATGCATTCTTGGATAGACTTCTCTGAGAGGCTAAAATTTCTTAAAACATCTACCTAAAAGTTTTTTAAATAATATATTTATCGGTAAAGTTTTTTTATCATATGCTCCATACGCTTAGAGGAGTATTAGCCTACTATACGACGCTGGCCAGACCGGTAATAGGGTTTTGTTTTGAGTGTTCTCTAACTTAAAGTGGTTATTGTTTGCTTGATATACTCCCTTGGTCTCCGACTCTTACGACACCCTCGGGATGGAACGGGGTGGTGACATTTGCCAGACGGACATACCTGCCTCGTTTTTAATTTCCTAAAAGGACCCCAAATCTCTGTGTTCTCTTCTATCCTCTGTGTGGCTTAAAAAAACCGTGTCAAAATAAAACATAGTACTTACCTATACAAAATATACGTTAATATATAAGTTTGATAGATGTAGTCGTAAGAATATCCATATCATAAAAATTTGATATTGCCAATATCAGCAAATTTAAGATTAGAGCGTCATAAATTCAGACGTCATGAATGGCTCTAGTTGGTAATACTTCATATATTTTATGAGTTTCTAGACGTGTCTATCTGAATAGTAATAAAATGCAGGGAGCGACCCAAGACGGGAGCAATAATGTAAAGTAAAATGGTAATATTATTGGACAGAGTCAAAGTGAGTCAACACTAAATTTCTCGTTTTTATTAGAAGGTATAACCACTGACATTGTTAGTTCATACATTCGGTTTAAATCGAGAACTGTTTATGCCGTCAAGGGAAGTGTCAGGGGTAATCCAGTCATAATTTTCATCCACAAATAAAATATACCGTTTTATCTCTAAAGGGCGACCCATGGAAGTTCAATGAGATAAAATGAAACACGTCATAGAAAGGTCATGTCAGGCTTTATGAGTTGAAATGCTAGAAGGTAAAAAGTAAAAAGGTAGATGGAAAATAAAACAAAGCAATATTCATAGATTGCTTTGTTTTTTTAATAGGTTATAGTTTTTTTTTTGTTCCCTTTTTGCTATCTGCAATCGGCTCTTCAGCCATAATCAGATGAGTTCCACGCCCCTATTGTTGTAGGTGGCACTCAAGTGAGTAACACCATATTATGTTAAGATATAGATTAAATGAAAATATTGATATGTACGAGTATGTATGGAGTGCCAAATTCATGATGTTAAAAAAATTATTCCTATACTAAAAGAAGCTTAAATGTTAAAACGGAAATTCATGCCATGACAGTGGTCAGTAATTCAAATAAGTATTTTGAACTTAAAGACTCCAATCCAAAACTTCAATCCATTACTAACCATAGGCCTCTACTCTCCCTATTTCGCGCCACAACACCCGGTCCGCCACCCTCCACATCCACTCTACCGCAGCAATTTTCTTAAAGTTATCGGTCCATCTGACCGGGGGTCTTTCAACCTTACGTTTACCTAGTGGCTCTAGCGATCATCTATTATTTTGTCAGTATGATATTTATCAGATGCTATTTCATTAAAAATCCATGAGTTTCTGATTAATCTTCAACTAGACCTTTTAGTTTGCTGACTATACATAAGCAGCTTAATATGCAAAGTCGGGGCATGTTCCGTTTACTAGTTTAAGTGCTGAAATATGTTCTATATTTCAGTACCTACTACTTAATCAATACATACGAAACATCCAGTGGGACGCACCGTGTTGTAAGCGTGGAGACGTTACATATTGGAATCGGAACGTTCTATTTAGGTCCTTAGGGACAATGATGTAATCATGAACCGATTTTCCGTTGTGTTATTTATCTTTTTCTTATTCTCGTATGAAGAATCGATATGAAGAATGTCACGTAGATGTTTGTATCAAAGATTTAATAATTTGACAGGAAAATGTGACGGAAAAGGAGTAGCTTGAGCGACGTGACCTAAATGTTAGGTAAGAGGTTCGACCAAGTGATACCGATAGACGGGTTCTTTTTTATACTACCTTGACCACCTAACTATCTCCTCGAGACTATTATTTTACAAAAGTGAACTCCGTCCGGTTTAGTCAGATAGCCGTTTCGTCGGACTTTGAGAGTGAATGAACAAAGAGTAATTATGTATTTGCGTACACACTTGTGCACAATAATATCTGCTATTAAGACGATACAACAATGTTTGGGATTATCTAAATCTATCTCTTTATAATAATATTTATAAAGAGTAAGGATTTTTTGTTTGTTTGTTACGATTTAACTCAAAAACTACTCGACCGATTTTAAAAATTCTTTTACCATTATAAAGGTATATTATCAACGAGTAACATAGGCTATATACTATAAAAAAAATACGAGATCTTAACGAAAACTTAATAAATGTCCACCCAAAGCAAAGCAAAGCAAAGCCGGGACTTGCCTTTAGTTAGGTGTATAATGGGATTTAGAAGTTAAAATTATTAAATAAATAAAAATTTATTTATTAGAATTCGTCGTTTTTTTATGTACGGTCCACATGATGATTAGCAACTACGGTTGCCTATCTCTATAGGCAACCGTAGTTTCTAATATAATCTCTGAGACTAACCTGAGGCATAAATAGCGCGTTATTGGCCCAGAAGTACAAGCATTTAAATGCTTATAATATCAGGTTTTGTGTCATGGGTAACTTTGGGATAGAAAATCTTGTAAATGTTTTTAGAGGCATACCTAAATGAGTACTGGAGACCAATAGCTAACAACCCAACTATACCATACACAGTCGAGTTTGCTTGCTTGTATGGTACCTTACCTTCCTTGTGTTGTATGTAAGAAATTATAAAGGCCCGTCTGTTATTACTTGATCTAAGGTGTATTGTTTCACAGCTAAGCGATGTTTTATTTGCTTCTTATGTTACAATGTTGACTGGAATAGTGCCAGTTGATAGGTTTGTTAGGGCATATGGTTTTGTATGTGTGGTATGAGACCCTTTGTCACTCTTATTATTATTTTTTAAAGACAATGACAAGATCAAGACCTGCGTCGCGGAGTACTTTACACACATTTAATTAACAGATTCAAAGTACACCCAGACTCGGGACAATTTATAATATAATAATCACACATTTTTTTGTCTTGTGCGGGGATTGAACCCACAATACGCCGCGCAGTCGTAAATGCCGAGGTAACCACTTAAGCCACTGAACTAACCGTACCGTGTACTCTTGTAATGCCTAATTATGGTAGAAATATCGCATTGAGTGCATATATGTATTCAACTAGATGAGCAGTGATCGTGCAAACGTGCTACCACATCAGACACCCGACATATTATGCTCGAGCGTCTTTTGTTTTTTTAATGGAATGCAACACCGAGCTCTTCAATGGAAGTAAAAACACTGTCTTTGTCATATCACATTTATCGTGCTAAACGAACTAGAGTAAAAGAGATAGATATATGTTTACTTCGAAATGTTGGCACAATGACTGCCCCGGTGGTCCAGTGGCCTGCTATGCACGAGGTTGTGGGTTCGAATCCCACACAGGACAAAACCTTGTGTGACCCACGAAGAATTATTCTGAGTCTGGGTGTAATTTGTGTCCGTTAATTGTATGTTTGTAAAGTCCCCGCGACACAGATGTGTTCTCTAGTGCCAAAGTTGTCTTTCAAAAAAAACTTCAATATTTTGACATAATTATAATTGTATGGGTTAGCTACTTTATATGTTTACCTCAGTGGCATTATGAGATAATATTGTTACTATCAAGAAAGCTCATGCTTTACTACTATGGGTAGGTATAGATATATTATTATCTTAATACTGCGAAAGCCAATGCCTAAATAATTAAATTACGCTTACAATATAATACTTGCCAATTATCCCATTACCACGTATCTCGATACCCGTGCATCGTTTACATCGCTTTGTTTAGCCTTTCAAGCTTCCATAAATATCCTAATCACGCTGCCACTTACCTACATAAAAGAATGAATATTTTTCTCGTTTTTAAAAAAGAGACACTTGCTTTGAATTTACATGTGAAGCGGGGGATATCCGTAAGATACAATTCACGGACACAAACTATTACTAGACTTAGAACAAACAGGCTATGGTCTTCTGTAACACCTTACAGAAGACCACAGCCTGTTCTGAGTCTAGTAGTAGTTTGTCCCTAGTCTTCCTCAGTCAGGTTTGCTCACTAGTATAGTGGCCTGCCTCTTTTAAAAGTTCCTACCTAAACATTTCCAGCTCACTTTACCCATAAACGTCCCACTGCTGGGCACGGGTCTCCTTCATACATTTAGAGGGATATTAGCCTACTACACCACGCTGGCCAGACGGGGTGGTATAGGGTTTTGTTTTAAGTTTGCCCTCTCTTGCAGTGGATATTGTCTGCCTGACTTTGACGACACCCTCGGGATGGAATGGGGTGGTGACATCTGTATTCTTAATCCGTCACCACACGGACAACATTTACTCTCACTCAATAGTCGGTGGAAATTCTGCTCCGGGATAGACATTTTCCACATTGCTTTAAATATTTGAATATATGTACATATTTGTTCTAATTGCATAGCAAAAATGCTATAAATATTTAATTATTTATATTCCTTCTAGCTGTGAAGTATTTCCCTAGCTGAAATTGCTGACTTGACACCTTTCTTAATATCATATACCTATTAAAAACAAACTTTTTAATAAAAGTGAGTATTGATTGCGTGACGCAGAATAACATAAACTGAAATAGATTTAATGTATTCGTCCTCACACACTAAACTGCACAAACATTTTAAAAGGATTCAGTTATAAAAACTGCATACGAAATTCTGAATATATTACAAATTGTTTTCGTAATAATAGCCCTTTTGTTTTATCATTTGAAGAGAGGTAGGACACCATACCAGCGAGCAAGCCTGATTAGGGAAGGATCTCCACCTTAAAAAAGACCACAACCAAATAACTACACACAGTGGTGTAGTTCTGTTCCTGTGTGTGATTACAGGTCTCGTGCGATACGTTTTGAACGAAACATTTTCCTGTCTCAGGGATACTCGTATTTCATCATAAAACCCAGGTGTTAAAAATGCTCCAATCCTCACTGGACTAGCAAGTGTAAAATAAGGCCTAAACCCGCTCTACTCTCTTGGTGGAGGAGAGAAGACCTGTGCCCTTCAGTTGGATACAATAATATAGGTTGCTATTAGCAACTGCTTAGCTAATTGTATTATAAATAACTAACACTATTTGCATTTTGAACCGAGCTGATAAAAACTTTGCTACAGAAAGTTGCTTTCACAATATTGCCAAAAGTTTTGTAGTTTAAATAAAGCTCTATAAGTTGGATAGCTGTACGACAAGCGGGAAGTCAATAGGATCTCGTTAAAACTTGTTCCTTGTAGCATTGTGTCTATGTTGTAAGACAGAGCTAAGAAATATGCGCTTTACTTAACACGTCGACCGCGGCAGGGAAGTGTTCTCCAAGATTGTCGACTACGACGATTCTCGACTGCCTTGGTGGTCCAGTGGCGGCAGTATGCGCCTGCTGTGCACGAGGTTGTAGGTTCCATTCCCAAAAAGTATTGTTCTGAGTCTGGGTGTAATTTGTGTCCGTTATTTGTAGGTTTGTAAAGTCGCCCCGCGACACAGAGCTTGTTCTCTAGTGCGGGTGTTATCATTTAACAGAAAAAAAATTACAGAAAAAAATACGTGTGGCACTCGGGGACTGCCGCGGTAAAGCTATTGCATATTTTTTAGTATGATTTTTTTATCGAAACAAATAAAATACTATAAAAATAAATACTTGTAATAATTCCTTAAGACTCCTTACTATACTCCTTATTCTCTTAGATCTAAACCTCCTTACACAAATTTGACATATTATTATTGGCCGTTTGGAGAATTCGTCATTAAAAAAAGGATCACCGCTGTGCCGATCGGAGTGGGGGGTGTTAGGTTTATTATTTTCGTTACGGAATTTCTGGATTAGTTTTCCACGCCCAAGGCCCGCGATAGAAGCTGTGCAATAGCTTAAAAAGATTCAATGTTGTATTTTGTCTACATTTTCCTTTAGTCTACAAAAAATCGATATCCATACACCCATAAATATAAATAACTAACTGCCGCGCGCGGCTCCGCCCGCGCGTTATATCCCTCGGGAACAGAGATTCCAGACTATAATCTATTTGTATGCCAAATTTAATCTAGATACGTTCAGTAGTTTTTGTGTGAAAGAGTAACAAACATACATCCATACATTCTTATAAAATTTTTCGTTTATAATTTTAGTAGGGTATTCATAAATGCGAACAGGTAATGCGAATGTGTAACTTTGTTTGTGTGTATATATATTTTTGTTTGTTTGTTACCTTTTCATGACAAAATGACTGAATGAATCTTTCTTCTCCACAAGCCACAAGCGATGTCTTTCATATATTGCATCATAAATTGTCTGCAATAGACATAAAGATCATGACTGAGTAACAACAAAACGTGTTAAAGATACACTTTTAACTTTATTTTGTTTACCCTAAACATTACAGAAGCGTCAAAACCTTAAGTTATTTAGAAAACAAAACGAGGACCTGTTACTGATGACTATTCTCAATCCAAAAGTTTCTACAGTATTCCATTTGCGTCGCAGGAAACTTTTGATTCATTATCGTCAGCGCTCTTCGCGTTGCGTCAACTCTGCGATGCCTGCCTAATGGTCCGATGTCACTTTCAAGTTTTCCCATTTTGTTATTGTTACACATTTTTCAAGTTGATCCATTTGTTCCTGTTCTCTTTGTGCACTTTTGTGAGGAAATAAAAGTTGATAATAGACAAACTGTACAATCTTTTTGTTTTTGACTATTTGTTGTTTTAAGGGTTAAAGTGATGCGTATCTTGTTTATATAACTTATATTATTCAAACGGCATACAGATGTTTTGTTATAGTATTACTAGCTGACCCAGCAAACGTTGTTTTGCTACTAAAATATAGGGGTTGATCGTAGAGGGGGGAAAATTAAGGGTTGTATGTATTTTTAATGTTAAATCATAAAACATTAAAAACAAAAAAAAATGTCTAAAAAATAAAAAAATAAAATTTAGGGGTGGACGGCCCTTAAAATTTAGAGAGATGAAAAAATAGATGTCCGATTCTCAGACCTACCCAATATGCACACAAAATTTCACGAGAATTGGTCGAGCCGTTTCAGAGGAGTTCAATGTTGAACACTATGACACGAGAATTTTATATATTACATATGTGGAAGATTAAACTTTTTGACTGACATATCAACTAAAACTACTAATGTTAGAAGTTTGAAACTTTATATAAGCGTTCTTTTGGTTTATGTAAAATTTCAGACAATTCGACTGCCTCGGTGTCATAGTGATAGTACTTACTGGATAAGAGTTCTCCTGTTAGATTGATATGGGTTTCATTTGACCTGTCCTGTCTCTTATTGCATAGGACCAAATATAGCTGGTTTAATGTCGGTCTCATACCATGTTTTCGCTGCCTACCCCCTGAAAAATTCGTGATGCTAAAAGTGTCACATTTTCAAGCAAGTTTTTTTCCGATATTTACACGAGAATGAAAAATTCTATGCTCGATATAACCTTTTATGGTAAACAAAAAAAAATCTAGAAAACTTTATCACCAGGCCACGGAAGCTCATTAAGCAGGTGTTTTGCAGGACACATTTTTTTACTCCAAGGCTTTAAGATGAGGTATCTTAGATAAAGAAAAACGTTTCTTTCAAAACTTCTCTAAATGAACGTTGGAGACCTGTACTTACACAGAAACACAACTACACCGCTATGTGTAATTATTTAGCTGTGGTCTTCTGTAACGTGTAGGTTCTTCTTCAGTCGGGTTTTCTCGCTTGCATGGTGGCCTACCCCTCAACTTTAATTTCAAGTAAAATTATTTTAAAATAAAAAACATGATGTTCCGTTATGAATTCCTACCTATGGAAAGTATAAGTATATAACAGGGCACCCAAAATAATCTTCCTTAAGGGTCCTCACTATGCCCCATTTAAGTGGGTAATTATAAGTTTATGGGTCACACAGTTTAGAAATTATAGCGGTAGGGATGGGACATGCAGCATTGTTATCGAATGAGGTGGGACAACGTTGTTTTCATTTTGGTTAGTAAACGAAACCGATGATACTGATCAATATATATATATGTTACTGTTAAACCCCGAAATACAGTAAATCCCAACATTTTCCGATAGAACGTAAGATGTATCAAGTAAATGCTAGCACAAGTCCAAAAGTAAGATTATTATTATCATAGAACAATTCCTACTTTCAACGTTGTTCAGACTTAGTAACTTTTATGATTTGAAATAGTCCGGGTTTCTACAGTAACATATAAACCAACAAGTTTTTCCCCGCGACTTTATACATCATCATCATCTCAACCCATAAACGTCCCACTGCTGGGCACGGGTCTCCTCCATAAAGTTGGAGGGATATTAGCCTACTATACCACGCTGGCCAGATGGATTGGTACAGGGTTTTGCTCCGAGTTTTCCCTCTCTTGCAGTGGATATTGTCTGCCGAACTTACTCCCTTAGTCGACTCTTACGACACCCATGGGATGGTATGGGGTGGTGACATTTGTATTCTTAATCCGTCACCACACGGACAACGACTTTATTCATCTTTTATAAAAAAATGAGAAATCCTTAGACAAAATCTAAATATTTTTAAAATGTTAACTATAAGATATGAATGGGTATAATCTCACTGTCTTCCTAAAAAAATAGGTGACATGCGTTTAAGCTGGGATAAACAAAAATCTTTAGATAAATTGATGCAACAGAAAATCAACCTTGTGCTTTCACCATAAAATTGATTTTATTTCGACATAATCACTTGAATATCGACGAATCAGTAGTGTATCAAATAAAAGTTAACATACAAAAACACATCCCATGTTATACATATCTAGAATATTGCCATGAATTACGAGTATATTTGCAGATAACAATAACAGATATAACAATTTTCGAACAGATACAGTCCGTCCTCAAAGTTTATAATATTCATTGCATAACATAAGATTTTATGTCCCTGTGCTGGCCACAATTCAGTTCATACATTTCTATAATGCTTTACCGAACCAGAGTATGAATACGAGCACGAGCATTGTTCCAACAGTTTTATTCTATTACACGACTAAAACTTTAAAGAGGGCTTTCTCCCGACTGGGACAGCTATAAGCACTAAATCAAAACTTTCCCGTTAGGGGGCGCTTCTCGACTAGTTCGAGTGAATACGTTCAGGGATGGGTGAGCTTACCGATTGTCCGTTTTCCATACAAACTCTTTGAAGAACACGGCGACGATGGGAATTGCTTTTCGTCAAAGTTTTCGGCAATTTATTACATCATACATAATTCGGGGTACCTACATAAGTACCGATCCAATTACTTTTTAATCAGTTTCTATTGTCATTGAGATGTTTGATAAACGATGAACTGTCAAAGCATGATGAAGTTGGTGAAAGTTAGAGGGATAGTGGAGTGCCTTTTCGAGTATTGGGAATGGATAATGTTGAGCCGGTCAGGAAGTTTGTTTGAGTCGCGCTGGACACTAAACCATTTGTCAAACGTAATCCCACTATCTACTCGTACGTTGAATTAGAGTTCTGCACCATATGTATACTTACTGTTATAGCGAGTTTTGGAATAGAACAGTTGTGTTGATTATTATTTAAAAGTTTAAAGGTGAAGTATAGGTATAATATATACCTACATATACATATAAATTCTCTTCCTCGTGTCGATGGAGCGTCGAGAACTTAAATTGTACAAGCCCAGAATTTTGCCACCTCTATGGCTTTATCAGTGGCAGCGCAGAGGTCACCTAAAGTGCACCTAAAGGGCACAAAGAGCAGGACAGGAGTTAAAACATTGTTTACGGGTAGTTGTTGTGTAACCCCACTTATTCAGATTATATTTGCATCCTCCCACCTGAGTTCGGAGTCGGTTAAGAGATATAAATAGAAATGTATCACTTACAGACGTGTGTCTTCTTTATTGCAGGAAGAAACAAAGAGTGCGTTTTGGTGGATAAAATATGTCTTTAGAATTTCTTCTACGACTTACGGTGCGTGGATCATTACTTTCGGAGCACTAGTTATTACTCATAGCGTATTCTCCTCCTACTCTACTAATAGCTCAATGAAGATATCATATTAATTTCGTTCAGAAATCGTACAAGAAACAGGAACGATGTATTGTTTCACCACAACTTCGAGCTATTAATAAATGTCACACACAAAAACGATCCGTCGTCAATTAATAGTTTGTGTCTAGGGCAGAAATTTGTTACGTGGTCACGTCACGCATCATTATACCATGGTATTATTTAGGGTCCCTTAATTTTTTGCCTCTCATTATAGAAATATGGCTAAATAAGTTATTATAATGACAGATCTTTTGGTTCTTTTCGAATAGCGGTAATATTAATATATATTAATATTGTGTTCCACACAATATTAGGGAGAAGCCCGCCTGAGGAAGGACTGCCACCATACAGAATATCACAGGAATATACAGTACTGGGTATGGTACATAAAGTACTGTTTTTTTAAAGACGAGTTCTACGCTAGGAAACAAGCCCAATATCGCAAGGACTTTAAAATCAGAGAATACACGGTTTTTTGTGACAGATGACTTTGGTACTATGAAATAAGCCTAAGAGGGTCTTTACAAACGGACAATTCATGGAAACAAAGTACATCCAGACTCGAAACAAATTTTAATGGGTCACACCAAGTTTTGTTCCGAGTAGGAATCACCTAACTCACCAGATTACAACTATAGCTGGGTATCAGTGCTTGAGTATAGTAATTTAAAAGGAATGTTTTTTATACACGTATACAATATAATATGGTTATGGTACAATATACCATAACCGGGGTAAGACTGCGCGGTTGGTTCAGATTAAAGTGGTTGCCTCGCCATTTTCCATTGCGAGGTGTGTTGTAGGTTCAATCCCCACACGGGACAAAAAAATGCGTGATCCATAAATGGTTGTCCCGAGTCTTAGTGTCCGTTATTTGTAAAGTCCCCCGCGACACAGGGCTTGTTGCCAAGAACGTAGAAGTTGTCTTTTTATAGAACAAAAAGGAAAAAACCCTCTGCATGTCAGTTATACGTAACCAGCTGTTGCCCGCGGCTCCGCCCGCGTCGATGTCAGCTATTGCGATAAAAGTATCATATTATGTATGTCCTTCTTCTGGACACCAAATTTCATTAAGATCCATTCGGTTTTTAGGCGTGAAAAGGTAACAAACAAACAGTTACCTTCACATTTATAATACTAGTATGACCGTCTAAATCTTACTTCAATAAATGGCCTATAACATTTAGTGATCATGATGTTTAGGTATTATGTATTTTTTTATTATGTATATGAACCTGGAAAAAGGGTAAAAATTATGAATACATCACATAAATTAACACACAATAACTACTGCCGCTTCTCGGGTCTGGCCAAAAATAGACAATAGGTTTTTCTAGCAAGTAATACAAATAGTTGTTTGGTTATTATCGGTGGGTACACCCCTGTGCCTTGAAAAGCATTCAAAGCCGTTGGTCCTATGCCCAATGTCTCTCCAGTAGTGTTGGATTGCCATCCCGTCGGACTATGAGAGTTAGAAACTAAAGAATGCACATGAGTCAGCAAACATACTAATCCATATCCAAGTTCTTTGACTGCCATTTTTTCCTCAATCATTGTTAATGAGGTTAACTAAAACCATTTTGTTATAGTCTTAAAGTAACTAAGGGTGTTATAAATCAGCTAAGCACCCAATTAATCGTTGCACTAACTACTCTTTCACACGCAAGTAAGTGCCGCTGATTGGGCCGTTTTCATCTATAGAACGGTTTTATATTTATTAAGCACTTGGTAAGCCTTGAGGAGGAGGTTGCTGGGGTAGACTGAGTGCGATAGGCGCGAAAGGAGGACTGGGTGTTATGGTGCGAATTTGGAGGGGACTACGTCCAGCAGTGGACTACGTGGATACTCTTTAGAGGAGACCCGTATAGCAGTGGGACTATACGAGTTGTTATTATTTATTACTAGCGGCCCGCCCTAACACCAGGCGTTGCCCGCGACTTGGTCCGCGTTGTAATTTGGAATATTTTCCCCGATTTTGCAACCTATCTCCCTACTGTTTCGCTCCTATTTATCATAGCGTGATCTAATAGAGCCTATAACCTGGATAAATGCACTATTTAACAAAAAAAGATTTTTTCAAATCGAACCAGTACTTTCTGAGATTAGCGCGTTGAACCAAACAAACAAACAAACTCTTTAGCTTTATAATATTATTATAGATGCAATTTATAATTATTAATATTATATTTTCAATAACATAGAGTACTTTCAGTTTGGTATCAACATAACAGAAAAAGCCGAGTTGAAACTACGAATCTCGTAACTAACATAAAATATTTACGTCTACATTCAGACGGTATCTAGAAGTTCTTTGAAGAATGTTTCTCGCTTTGTATTCTCTGTAAAATATATATCTTTGGTCTAGAAAGTTGAGAATAGATCTGTTGAACTCAACAGACGTCTGTATAAGTTTTACACTGATTCTGCTCAATGCGTATCTACTAGCTACTTGTACACAGTTCGCTTTACTTCAGTACATTTGTATCTAAAAGCTGTAAAACATCGACCAGTTTAAGTAGACCTTACTATAGATCTGCTTATTTTTTGTAGGTCTAGACAGCGATTTTTACATGATCCAATACATCAAATATGTATAACGCTTGGTGGGTTGGTTGGTTTTTTTTATAGTACTTGGTTGGCAAACAAGAATACGGCCCGGCAGTTATCGTAGCTTTTGAACGCTTGCAATATAAGAGATTTCACTTGCATGTTTCCGATCTATTTTTTACACCAGGGCTTTAGATGGAGTATCCCTGGGATAGGAAAACGTTTCTTTCAAAACGCATCCCTAAATGAGCGCTGGAGACCTGACTCACACCACACTGTGTGTAGTTATTTTGGGTATGGTCTTCTGTAAGGTGGAGGTCCTTCCCCAGCTTGCTCGCTAGTATAGTGCCCTACCTCTCTTACGTGGGTGGCAAACAATTATCAACAACACTAAAAACTAAGCATATGCAATACGTACAGTAAGAATGATATATTATTTAGACAAAAACGTTTAATATACAAGATTGACGGGGCATGGCGCTGTTTAATAAGAGTCAAATAGTGGCGTGGAGACAAGCCGGGCTCACATCACATGTTGCACGACGATCTGTCACCGACGAACCAAATACACACCGTATGTCCGTGATTGATCGACGGTATATTAAATAAACCGCACCGATATTACATTTGACTGGCCTGTTGGTCTAGTGGTTAGTGACACTGACTGCTACGCCGGAGGTCGTGGGTTCGATTCCCACCCAGGACAAATCTTTGTGTGATGAGCACGAATGTTTGTTATGTGTCTGGGTGTAATTTATCTATAATATGTATGTATTTAGAAATATATAAGTATGTTTATCAGTTGTCTGGTTACCATAGTACAGGCTCTGCCTAGTTTGGGATCAGATAGCGATGTGTGAGTTGTCCGGAAAATATTATTATTATTATTATTATTATTTCAAACATATCGTTTCCTACAACAGCCAAGATTGATCGACCACCAAACGAACTAAATTCTGACCTTGACCACTTTTTGCGCAAGAAATTTGACACCCAGCTCTATTTTGAGTAAAATCTTCCGTTGTCATCAATCAAACGGTATAAATCCGATTACAATTAAAATGATGAATGTGTTAAGAGAGCGTTTAGCTGGCGTCTAAGGGGTCTGCGGTTATCCCGGGACGTGGCGCTAATGGGAAACTTCTGATTTGTAAGGTCGCATCTTCCCACGGTGGTGGAGTCAGAAAACAAAGAAATATTTCACTCGTGTAATGGATTGAAGTGAGCTTCAAACTTTTCACATTCAGCAAGTTTCCGAACAAATTTATCTCTAGAGTAGCGGGCGCAAATACATCAAACTTGAAGCAATTTCAAACACTTGTTTCATGAGAACGTTAACAAGCAGTCAAAATTAATTTTCAGTGTGTTTCTCTTAGGACACGCTTGCTTAATTATTACTTACTAGCCGCACGTTCCGGATTCGCACAGGTGGACATTTATTTCGTTTTTGTTAGGGGCCTTTTAAAGATTTTTTAAAATCGGGTGAGTAGTTTTGAGATTAAACGTAACAAACAAATAAAAATCAAATCTTTCCTCTTTACATTATTTTTATTTATTTAATTATCATCACTTACAACTATTATAACCCACCCAATGTAATAGTGAACGAACCTAATAATAACAACTTATTATCTATAACTTATTACGTATAATGTTGTCCTTGTGAATTCACTCAATTTGCAGGCAATTAATTTAAACTAATTTTAAAATTAGACCAGAAACTAGATATATGTATACATCGTCCAAGAAAGTGATGTGTTAAAAAAGAGCCAAATTAAAAGTATCTACCCGGAACTAATGTTTATACATAAAAAGGTTGATGAATGAAGTCGAAGAAAGTTGTCTGAATCGAAGCAACTTTGACATACTAAAGTCTGTGTTCACGCCAGTGACAGACATGCGGGTTGATAATACTTGGATTTATGTGAATTATAGATACGATTGTAATTACTTCAAATTGCGTAAACAATCAAACACTACACATGTCGTGTAAATACCTATACAATATACCTATAACGTAGTTAACATTTGTAATTAAGCAGTGACCGCTTAGTTATTAGTTAATTAGAAAATTATTTTAGATACATAGTGTATCACAACTATTCTGGATACACGTGTTTATTTAGCTTCAAAGGTTTTAATGACTAATAGCTAATTAGTAAATGGGACGTAAATTAGAGCTATCTATAATCTATATCCTTACTTCCTTACTAATATTATAAATGTGAAAGTTTGTAAGAATGGATGGATGGATGGATGATGTTTGTTACTCTTTCACGTAAACACTACTGAACGGATCTGGATGAAATGTTGCACACAGATAGATTATGGTCTGGAATAACACATAGGCTTTTACAGCGATAACCGACATCCACGCGGGCGGAGCCGCGGGCAACAGCTAGTATAATATAAAAGCAGAAACTGACTGAATGATCGATCAACGCATAGCTAAAACCGCTGGACCTAGAACCATAAATTTTTCACAAATGTTCGTTAAATGTCGTAGATGTGCACTATGAAAGGAATTTTCGTAATTTCATCCTTAATGGTTTCAAATAAGGAATGAAAGGTTGTATGGAAGTCTGTGATTTTCATAGTTATAAGCTTGATATTTTATATACCCGTTTCTGATTAGAAGCAAATGTTAATAATGTGGGTTCGATTCCCTCCCAAAACAAATCTTTGTGTGATGAGCACGAATGTTTGTTCTGTGTCTGGGTGTTATTTATCTATAATATGTATGTATTTAGAAATATATAAGTATGTTTATCAGTTGTTTGGTTACCATAGTACAGGCTGTACCTAGTTTGGGATCATATAGCGATGTGTGAGTTGTCGTGAAAAAAATACCCATTTTATAAAAGCAACCGCTAAAATAAAAAAAAGAGAATTTTTCGCATTTTATCCATGCGAAGCCGGGGCGGGCCGCTAGTCATAATATAGAACAAAGCTTATCCAATCGCTATTTTCCACATCAAATAATAAGTGACTAAATATATGAAGGTTTTGATGCTAAAAGCCGGATCGATGTATCTGTGATATTATGCAAGCTTGCTGCGGGCGGCCCATAGATAGGTAACCCTTATCTAAGAACACATCGAGCCTGTTCCATGCTGAGGAAAAACGTCACAAAGCTTAACAGCTTTACGACAACAGGACCAACGGCTTGCGCCTGATTTCTCTCCGATCTTGTTGGATTGCCGTCTCCTTCATATATTAATGTCTAATCTATTTTTAGTTTCAATCAGCTATACTGACTAGTATTTCCAAAAGCACGACCCGGATACTGACTCTGAGGCCTTTGACCCTTAAGCATACACCGCGAGACAAACGAAGTCGAAGCATACTAAGTAAAGCCATGTCAAATAAAGTACAAGTTACATTGGTTGGAGTCATAAAACTTTAAGAACAATAAAGTTGGTGAAGTGAAGTTAGGTTCTGTTGATCTCGATGTGTCGCGGTCCCGGGTTTGTTTTAATGGCGAAGTTTTGATTTATCATCGAAAAGATCGCAGTAGGTATTCTACTGTCTTTATTATAAAAGAAAATTTTCTTCTAATTTTTAAAACGACTCGCATTTAGGCCCGAACCCTGTGTCGCAGGGCTATATATAAACATACAATTCACGTACAATAAAAAACCTATATAAATCAATAATAATAATATTTTCGGGACAACTCTCACATCGCTATCTGATCCCAAACTAGGCAGAGCCTGTACTATGGTAACCACACAACTGATAAACATACTTATATATTTCTAAATACATACATATTATAGATAAATAACACCCAGACACAGAACCAACATTCGTGCTCATCACACAAAGATTTGTTTTGGGTGAGAATCGAATCTACGACCTCCGGCGTAGCAGTCAGAGTCACTAACCACTAGACCAACAGGCCAGTCTCTAGTCAATATTTTTATATCGAGCAATTTTTTTTCTAATGTGAATTAAATCCACAACACTTGATGCTGTGTTATTGCCAAAGAGATGACAAATCCTGTTTTTCCTTAGGTATACAATGCTTGAAAAATCTAACTACGAGGAGAATCAAACAATTGAAATCATTATAAAAAAAAAACTTGACAACGAAAAATAAAAGCCAAAATAAATCCAAAACAAAACATTTTACAAACGGGTACACGTTAAAAAACCACCTGAGGGCTATTGCAAAGGACATGGGCACTGTTTATTTGGTGCTTACACTGTTCTTCATCAATCACGGAAGGGCTTAGTTTTTCGGGACTAAAACTCCCGCAGGAAACGAGTTGCACTCGACATCCCTTGACGGACTACCCAAAAAAACTTGCGTGAATCCACCCCTCTACTGGGATATAAATTAGCGTGTTTTTCGTTTAGAATTTGTAGGTTTTTTTTATTACAGCGCAAAGTTTTATTGGACGAAAAGTAATGGACAATGATTGAACTGAACCGTGATGACATTGTATCAGTTTTAAATAAATACGTTTTGTAAACAACATTTAGGCGATACTAAGAATAGTTACAATTATGTTTTACGCATGTTTTTTTTATTAACCGACTTTATAAAAGCAGGAGGATTTCAATTTTTGACTTTTAGAAATTTATTTAAAAATCAAAAACAAAGTAAGTATTACATTGTATAGTTCTGATACACAACATAAACAAT
The DNA here is from genome assembly GCA_947095525.1 of Trisateles emortualis. Lineage (NCBI taxonomy): Eukaryota > Metazoa > Arthropoda > Insecta > Lepidoptera > Erebidae > Trisateles > Trisateles emortualis. The sequence continues at coordinate 4,861,889 of OX352736.1, read as the reverse complement.
GGCATGTAACAAAATGGTAAACCTTAAATAACATAGTTGTTTAATTTTTATAAACTAACATTATTAATTATAATAATAATATTTACCAACTGGGGGTATACAAAAAAAAGAACTTTACCTCCCGTGCTAGTCAAAAGACTATGTAACGGCAAGGTAATGATTCTTATAGACTGTACCATGATTAACATAAGGACAGTTTTCTATAGACCGTGACTGTATGTTTTTAGTATACTTATTTGTTGTTTTTTATTTATATGGATTTAGACATACAAATTTGAAGGCTGAAATTACAGCGCGTTGGTGCCAAAGTAACCTTAACCTCCAAGTACAAAGTCAAAGTCAAACTCATTTATTCATTTAGATCAAATACATGATACTTATGAACGTCATAAAACAAATGCCAGCATACTTTTTTCCTACGGCCAATTCGCTGACTATGGTAGGGCCTCGAGAAGAATTGGCAAGAAACTCGGGTCGCTCTTTCACACAGTAAAGAAATCGTTTAAACACCAGTATTTGTAGTCAGGAAGCAACCTGTAAAAAGTAATCCCGATTTTATAACAGTCTATTTAATAACTCCGTTAAACTTATTCAGGGCGAGCCTTAACCGGAACCGTCGCAACATTAACAAAACATTACCCTTAAAGTTCACCTCTTTTAAAAGAGACTAGAATTAATTACCCCGCCCTTTTCGGCCACACCTTTGTAATTTTGCTGTGTAATATTAAGCTATTATCTTATTACAATCTGACAATTGTATTGTAGAGTGTTGAAACATTTTGTAAGCAGGTGTTTCATGTAATGATAATAATGCTCCTAGCCGAATTTCGATCACGGCGGCTAATATTAACAGAGACTAGCTATCTGCGCGAGAGATATTGTAGTGCACAGGTGTCTGCGCAAACATATGCACTCTTTATTCTCTCACTCTCATAGTCCGATGCGACGGCAATCTGATACGAATGAATGATCAGGCGTAGGACTTTAGGTGCTTTCCGAGGCATGGAGGTGTAAACACCGCCAATTTCCAGACACCGGACATCTATTAACAATTTCTTGACAGAAAAGCCCAATTTCGATATTTCACCTGTGAATCGAACTCGGGACTTCGTGATCAGCAGTCACACACATCGATCACTGAGCTACCGAAGCAGTTGTTTGATATAACAATCCTACTAATGTTATAAATGTGAAAGTGTGTAAGGACGGATGGATGTTTGTATGTATGTTTGATTCTCACGTAAAAACTACTGGACGGATCTGGATGAAATTTGGCATGGAGATAGACATCCACTTCTAGACGTAGGTCTCCCCCAAGTATATCTGCAGCATTCGGTCTTGAGCTGCCCTCATCCATCGGCTGCCAAACCCGTGGGCAGGCCACCAACAAGATGGACCGACGACCTAGTAAGAGTAGGCAGACGATGAATACTTTTCGTTATAGTACTTAGGTGATAAAACAAGCATACGGCCCGTCCGATGGTAAACAGTTACCTATAGATGCTTATAATACCAGAGATATTACTTGCGTGTTGCCAACTCAAATAAATTTACACCAGAGTTTTGTATTGAAGTATCCCTGAGATAAAGAGAGAGAGAGAAAACGTTCCGTTAAAGACGCATCCCTAAATGTTCGCTGGAAACCTCTACTCACACACAAGAACACAACTACGCACTGTGTGTAGTTATTTAACTGTGGTCTTCTGTAGGGTGCCCCACTTCTCGGTCCCACTAACGTAAGTAGTTATTTTTAAATTAAGTGACAATGTTTTAGGAACCCTTATAATCTCTTTAACAAAGTCCATCCATCCATTTTAATTAAAATTATGGGTACAGTAAACACGATTTTAAACTAGATTCGTCGACCTTTTCTGTCAACGACAATAAAATTATGAAAACTTCACAATGTATATAGATAATAATAATGATAATGTGCTCTCAAGTCATCGTGGCTAATCTCTACGGAGACTAGCTCGAGAGATATGGTATGTGTACAAGTGTGTGAGTAAACAAATGTGCAGTGTTTTTTTCCCCTTATTCTAAAAGTCCGATGGGACGGCAATTACAACCGGCGATAGATCAGCGTTAGCAAATAGCTTTACACGAATTCTGAAGCACGGTGGTATATACATCGTCAATTTGCAAACTTCAGGCATGAATTTAAAACCCATTTATAAAAAAACAGTATTAATCAATTATATTTTATTCAAAAACTCCTCTTAGGTCTTTGCGTGATAATTATATAGCTTATATTAAGTATACCTTATTCAATAAATACCTATTTACATTTTTAGTTTTCATTAATTCTTTATGCACTTCATAGCCTTATCAAGTGCACTTGATAAGGATATGCAGTGCATAAAGATTCATTTTTATTTCACTGGCTATTCTAAAAATTAACACGTTTAAACAAAAACAAACATTTTCAGCTTTTAATATAAGAATTAAATAAATTTTTGATCATTGATCACGGTACCCTCATTTTTAAAACTCGACCGTCATAATGTAAATCTTAATTTGACTTCAAAGAGAGTTACATTGAGATTTCTTGTTTAAATTGGGGCAGCTAGAGTGGGGAAATAAGTACCACCGTTTTACAAAAGACTGTTACTATCTACTTAATAAAAATGTCCAAATGACAGACAGACAATGCACAGTTTCAACCAACAAGTCTTGAAGCATGAAACTTTGCACAGAAGTTACTTATTTTATTTTACGTTGGTCTCGTGGTTATTCTTATGTTTTCGGCCAATCGTGAGATCCTCGGATCGATGGGATCGGGTAAAGTGTTATTGGGTTTTTCAGCACGAACTCTGGAATTATGCCCGGTACATAGCAATGGGTTTGACCTTCACTACGTGGGACTTACATAAGCTAGCAAAACGTATATATTGTACAGGTCTGCCTACCTCTTCGGGAGAGAGGACGAGTATGTTATGTAAATTTATTATTAAATTTAAAAATTCCGAAGGGGGTTTAATACTGGCCGCTTTTAACGTCGAATTTAGCTATAGAATGCGAATGTCTAGGTAGCTCACATACCTTCTATCACCTATCTTCATCTAGCGTATCTACGCTAGAGCTTTTTAGGCGTTCATAGCTTCTACCGAGTCGTTATGTTGACAATGCCTGTCCGTATAAACGAGTCCTCATAAAATTTTGATTACATTTTCATCAAACGACACTGACGGCGGTAGACGTCACTACGTCCTCCTGCCATGTCGTCAATTTATAATGGCATGTAGTTACATCTTCAAATTAAAAAGATCCAAATAGATAGAATCGCGCCTTAGTTTTAGAGGGTATAGAGGTATTTCAGAAGAGGCAGGACACCATACTAGAAGGGGAAAATGGACCTTACAGAATATCACAACCAAGTATCTACACATAGTGGTGTAGTTGTGTTCTTGTGCGTAAGTACAGGCCTCCACTACTCATTTAGGGATGTGTGTCCTATTCCAGGAACCTCATCACAAAGTTCTTGTGTTACATTTTTGTTTATCGGCAACACGCGACGTATTGTATGTAACTCCAGCAGGCTATGGTAACTGCTTACCGTCAGGCAAGCCGTATGCTTGTTTGCTAAAAATATGAAAGTTAGCTCACTGATAAATCTGAAAATCAAAATGCAGCACAGAGCTGAGATTAGGACCCTATCTGACATCGCGCAGGATAATTTTTGTGTTCTGATAATATGTCTATTTTTGTATTCTATCCCTTGTTCTGTGTCTCACTCTGTCTGCCGCTTGCCGAAATCATGAAACACAAATCGTTCGTTCATTCATAGTTCACTAAGCTTATTCTAACCGACAATACCATCCACTCTGAAATTCGTATTCATTTTTGCGAAGTACACAATTAAAGTGGCCATTTTAATATTGTCGGGTGAGGTTACTTGACAATTTCAAAAGCTCTCGCAACAATACCTGTATAGAAAAGTTCTAGTCCCTTAAACTCCGCTTCGATAACGCCTCTAAGAAAATAATTAACATGATTGAATAGAACTCAGCGGTGAAGCACAAAGGACCTAAAAGGTCCAGGGAATCGTTACTGTAATTGAAAAATATTGAAGTAGGGGAAGTGGATATTGTTTGGTACGAGTATATGTATATACCTATAGCTATGTTTAACGGAACAAAATGCTCCGTTAGCTTTTCGCCTTGGCGTTTGACGATTGTGTTTCTTTTATACTACTCACGCTAAGCCTGATGGTAAGAGGTTACCATAGTTTAAGCATGCTTGCAATATCAGGGTCATCACTTACATCATCACCAAAAATATTTGACACAAAAGGTTTTTGATGAAGTATCTCTGAAATGATGATGAGGTCCCTGCCGAGGTTTTTCCAAGAGACTATAGCATGGGGTTCTTCAAGAAAGGAGTTATAAGGTTTTTAAAGGGTCGGCAACGCGTGAGTGACACCCCTGGAGTTGCAAATGTCCATAGGCTACGGTAACTGCTTACCATCAGGCGGGCCGTATGCTTGTTTGCCACCTTGGTAGTATTAAAAAAAAACGATTCCCTTAAAACACATTCCTAAATGATACAATTATTTTCTCTTTTTAAATAAGTGAACATAACATAACAAAGACATGTAATCACGCGCAGCAACCCAACTACATCACTGAGTGCAGTTAGTTAGGTCTAATATAAGGTCCTTTCCTAAACGGGCTACTCACAAATATGGTATCATAGGTGTAGATAAAAACGTTCCAAGTGTTGACGTACTGCCTGACTTTTGTCACACATTCAACATCAGAAGTGAAAATGTAAACAAATAAATAACAAGTTACTGCGCTATAAATGGCTGAAAGGATTAGGGTACTAACACACCGATGCAATCATAATATTTTATAATACGGTAACGAAGTATTTTGAAACTTCGTCTAAATGTAATTGCTGTACAATAAAGAGTTTTCTATTCTATTCTATTCGAATCAGGGTAAAATTTGTATGTTTACCTTTCAATCACTAAAGGGTAACATTTTGTGGTAATCCTGATTCAGATTTTTTTCGACAATATCTACAGTGATATGATACTCTTCCGATTCAAAATATGTCTTTAATTATATTATAGGCTTAAAGCTTTTGTAGTGTAGGTATAAAAAACATATTCTAGCTTTCAACTTATTTATTAATCCATTTTGTTTGTCTAATCATTTACTAAATTTAATTATTCTTCCATTGCAATTGAGCATCTTGTGTAACAAATAAAGTCTACTTTTATTGTTAAATACCCCGTTTATTTGGACAGTAAAAGATAAATTCAGTTAATCGGCCGTTAATTAATCAATCTGATATACTTACATTATCAACTTAAACTACCATATAAAGTTTGTTGACAAACAAAATTTCATACAGTATAAACCGCAGAATTTAATTTTAAAATTTCCAACATTGCGTTACGTAACAAAACATAAATTCGGTGTGAGAGCACCTTAACGTACAAAGCTAGTACCATTTATTTGCAACATTTTCATTACAGACTATTGTAAAGCCGAACACGTTCCCATCTTTTATGCCAACCCTAAATTGTTATGTTGTGATATTTAATTAAACATGTTTAAAATACATTTTCATAAACACGGTAAACTAATATTGCACTACGTTTGCATTCTCATTAAAAATAATAGGTTTTAGTGGTTAACGACCTTTTGAGGACATTTTTTAATAAACCTTTTCTTTTCCCAGCTATGTCGAAATCTATAAAAAACAGTGGCGATCGAGTGGGGAAGTAACCGACTTGTATGCAAGAGGTGCAAGTTCGATCCTGGAAGGCAGTACCAATATGAATTTCACTTTGCAGAGTTTGTATTAAGTACTAATCAAATTATTCACCATCTGCTAACGGTGAAGAAAAATATCACGAGGAAACCCATTTCTTAGAAAAAACTCTAAAAACATGTCACCCGCATTAGGCCAGCACGTTTTTAGAGGTACCCACCTTACAAAAGCCAAATAACTACACACAAAGCGGTGTAGTTGTGTTCCTGTGTGTGAGTACAGGTCTCCAGTGCTCATTTAGAGATGCGTTTTGAAATAAACGTTTTTGTATCCCATCGCTGGGTATCCATCTTAAAGCCCTGATGTAAAAAAGTGTGTCGGCACATACTTCTGGTATTGCAAACGTTCATAGGTTATGGTGACTGCTTAACAATAGGCGGGCCGTATGCTTATATAACAAAAATTACAAAATAACTTTATATACTAATATCGGCAGATATAATCCTACTAATATTATAAACGTGAAAGTTTGTAAGTATGGATGGATGGATTTTGTTACTCTTTCACGTAAAAACTACTGAACGGATCTGGATGAAATTTGGCACAGAGATAGATTATGGTCTGGAGTAACACATAGGTTACTTTTTACAGCGATAACCGACATCCACGCGGGCGAAGTCGCGGGCAACAGCTAGTAATATTATAGTGCATAGAATATATGCGCAAAAACTTAATCCTTTATTCGTATGGTCCGATAGGATTGTAATCCGACACAACTGGGAAGAGATCGGTTGACTGACTTGACTGTTGGTCAAGCGGTTAGTAACCTTAGCTGCTACGCCGGAGGCTCTGGGTTCAATTCCCTCTCAAGAATTATCTTAGTGAGTGATTAGCATGATTCATTGTTCTTTATGTCATTTGTCCGTGTAGTGACGGATTAAGAATACAAATGTCACCACACCCTTCCATCCAAGTCTAGCAGACAATATCCACCGCAAGAGAGGGAAAACTCGAAACAAAACCCTATACCAACCCGTTTGGCCATCATGGTGTAGTAGGCTAATATCCCTCTAAATTTTAGGAAGAGACCCGTGCCCAGCAGTGGAATGTTTATGGGTTGAGATAATGATGATGTGAATTAATAAAAATATATAAGTATGCCTATGTTTTTGTTTTATACCATTTCTGTGGGAAACAAGCATACGCCCCGCGTGATGTTAAGCAGTTATCGTAGCCTATCACTGAGGTATCACTGGCATGTTGCCAACCCATTTTTTACACCGGCCGGCTGATTCTCTAAGAAATAGCGATGGCAAACTGACAGTTGTGATCGCAAACTGACAGTTGTGGTTGGGCTTATTCTCTAAGAAACAGCGATGGCAAACTGACAGTTGTGATTGCTCGGTGACGGCACAATCTATTGACTAAACGTCAAAAAGGCTTGGTTTTTGCTCTTACGGAATACCGATTTTCAATCTGACACCGATCCGATTCGTTCCGATTCGATCCGATACCGATTTTGAATCAGATTTTGCTCGGTTTTCGCGGTGGCTCGGTTTTTGCTCTTACGGAATACCACTGCGGGACTTTCAAAACGTTGCTTTCAAAACGCATCCATAAATAAGCGCTGTAGACCTATACTAACACGGAGGTACATAACACCTTTCATAATAGACGTTCAACAGTGGATGTCTTTTGGCCTTATGTTAGTAGTACGTCCCCTTTTGTATTAGCGGGATTTATAATAAACTAGAGGTCGCCCGCGACTTCGTCCGCGTGGTGATTTGTAATATACATATCTCACTACTGCTCCGCTCCTATTATATATAGTGATGTTATATAGCCTATAGCCTTCTTAGATAAATGCACTATTCAACAAAAAAAGATTTTTTCTAATCGAACCAGTACTTTCTAAGATTAGCGCGTTCAACCAAACAAACTCTTCAGCTTTATAATATTAGTATAGATTTTAATACTTTCGTATCTATATAAAAGAAAAATAATGAAATATACTCTTAATTATAAATACTCTTTATTGTAAGTAGGTACATACTTACACCATTATTATTATTTGATACAGAAATCCCTTCACACAATTATGAATTTATAATTTCAAGCAAACATCATAGTACCTATCTTAAAGGAAACTCATAATTAACTTAGAAGCGTTTCTGTCTACTCATCGCTTTTATTACAGGCACCTATACTGATTCATAATTCCCAATAAATTAAATGCTCGAGATTTTTCCGTGACCTCTTTGCAATGTCTTTCTAATAATTCCTGAGATTCACCTACACAAAGATATTTTTCTGCTTACAATATTAAATCGGTTCATTGATTTATGGCAAAAATATTCCATTACTTTGTTTTACAAAAGTCACGAAGAGATTGCCAAACTTTACTCTTAAAATGCGAGCAAACTCCGCGACATGAAAAACCTTTTATTTATTAACACAGTTCATCATTCGGTACGGTTGATTCACGAGAAATGAAAACAAGTTAGGTACAAACAGTTTTAAATTGTTTGCAAAAGCTATATATACCTAAATATGAATTTATAACCAATCTCACTATTTAGATAAATTTTAATAGAGACTACAAAATTGTTACGTAGGTAATTATGCAATATAAGTACTTAAATATACATTAAAACTACATTTAAACAAACTGTAATCGGTAATGAGACTCCACAGTTCGATATTCAAATTTTAGATTTCGGAGAACCCTATGTTATAGATTACCGGTAATAGAGCGACGCGTATCCCGATCGCTGTGCGCTCTCATCTCAGGCTTCCAAACCCGACCAAATGTCGTCATCAACATTTACTCCGACCCCTTCCCCCGCTAAGTCCCGGGCATGCGCCCATAATACCTGATAATCAAATTGCGATAATATGCCACTACTCTTAAATTATACTATCAGCGACGTAAATTACTTATTTCACATTAACTGCACTTTCTTAACTAAAATATAAAATGTATAGACTACAGACACATGCAAATTTCTAACAAGATTTTAGTCTCGAACTTCGCCAAAAGCTAGCGCTAGCTAGCTAGCTGTATAACAATAATTTTAAATTTACTTCATTTATTAATGTACAATTTTATTTATATTTACTGAAAATAAGTAAGTACTTAACAAAATATTTTTGCCGCCAGACCGTCTCACGGGGGCGCATGCGCCATGTCAAAACGACCCGCAGTAAAACGACGGGTCACGTGACTTGACGCGGCATTCGCTCGTCGCTCTTCGGCAGTTGTCGGCGATACTGCCTAGAGAGCGGTCGTGTCCACGCGCGTTGAAACGAAACTATCACATGAATGTCAAATTGAACGATTTCGAAAAAACATAGTGACATGTGCTTCGTTATAACCTAAACATTAATTATACGATCAGGATTTTAGTGTTGAGTAGTGCTAATCTGCGTATTAGTCGTTTATAATCTCTGTTTTTATGTAGCGAAATTTATTACCCCGGCTCTATTCGTGATTGTGTTTTCGCTAGCTACTAAAACATTTCTGGCGGTTCGTCTGCTTTTTCATACTGTTTTTTATTATGATTTGTTTTAAATAGTGTTTTTGTATTGATTGGAATATAATAATAGTTTATTCGATGTGATAAATGATGGACCGCGTAAGTGGCGTGTGTAAGTTCGGAGGAGTGATGTCGGCAGTACGAACTAGAACTGGTCGAGGTAAAAGGCGCCTAACGACACAAAATCAGATACCTGAAGAACAGCCAGAACCACCGCGGCGTGGCCTAGGAGCTATTTTAGTTCTTGTCTGCATACTCGTCTATCACAACTGTTTATACTGCGGGTTTGTTTTCGATGATATAAGTGCCATAAAAGAAAACAGAGACTTGAGACCACAGACGCCGATCTCCAATATTTTCCTTAACGACTTTTGGGGAACGCCGATACATAAGGTGAGCGAACATTGCCAGTAGAAGATAAGCTTCCGCAAGTTAAGTTATCACTGCCAGTGACTGATATCAATAAATACAATTCATTCTAAGAAACATCATTTTTATTAAATTATATCTTCCTAAAATGCAGGTTTATCTTAACACAAGCAAATTATTGACATTCAAAACTTGATTTTTGAGAGCACCTACCTACTCCATCATATATTTATAATAATGAGAATGAAATCAAGATCAACACACAAATCCAGGTTTAGTTTTATTAATAAGAGATTCAAAAATCTAACAATTGGTCGCATTGATCCAGCAATATGGGTGTAGAATAAACGTACTAAACAAATTATTTAATAATAATAATATTTTCGGGACAAATCTCACATCGCTATCTGATCCCAAACTAGACAGAGCCTGTACTATGGTAACTAGACAACTGATAAACATATTTGTATATTATATTTACTTATCATACTTATATATTACCTACACAAACTTAGTAAAAAAATCAACAGTTGTCAATACAACTATAATATAGATACATTTACGCAGATAATTTCATCTAGACCCTAATTACTGCTTCACCGTTATGTATGCCAATAGTCGCAAAACGATGCTTTAATCACAGAAACATCTGTATCCGAAACCAAATTTCAAGGTTTATCAAATACAGAAAACATTTCATGGAAGCTTAAATGATCTTGTTATTGCGTGTGATGGTTATTATTTATCTCGAATTCTCGATGTAGCTACGAACATATTTGCATGAACATCCAATATAATTGATGAATGTGAACGTGAAACACTGCGACACATTACTTCTGTACAAATGGTATAAATCACCCATTAACGCAGATAACCAGCTCAATTTATACTAATATATAAAGCTTGTTTGGACGCGTTATTTTCAAAATCTACCAGTCGGATTCGAAACAATCTTTCAAATTTTGCATCTGATAGCCTAATTCTTAAGGTAGGTTATAGTGTATTTAATATCGTGTTACGACCAAAAGAGTCCATTGAATCAGAATGCATTAAATTCAAAACTACTCGTAATACTGAGAACATATGGATGAACGTAATCATCATGAATGATATCATTTAGATGCAAAGTGACACGCCATTTTACTCCCTAGCTATACTGATCCTGCAAACCGATATTAGATTTATTAAATTATTTTGGAAAAGCTGGCAACAATCCAAATTACAGGACATTGTTTTAGACATGGACAAATTCACGAGCACAAATTCCAACGAATCTCAAATGAATTCATACGATTTGCGGAGCAGGTAGGTACTCAGAAAGCTAAGTGAATTGGACAAGTTCCATTAATGATGCTACTAAGTCTCTCGGTACAATCAGGTACTCTCTTGGTACAGTGGCGCAATAAGAGTAACTGTGTTTTAAACAAAATAGTAAATTAACTGCACAATTTGTTCAATGTCTTTACTGTTTATGTATTTACCACTGCGCTGTGCAATGTGAGTTTGATGCCCAGGTGGGACCAAAATTTGTTCCGAATCTAGGTATAAAATCTCCCGCGACACAGGTCTTGGTTCCAATTGCGGAAGTTATCTTTATCCAAAAACAAAAAATAAAATAAGATGAGAATATAAGAGGACTTTTTTAAATCTCATAATGTCTGTTAGATAAAAATACGGACGAGTTTCGACTGGGGCATTGTAAACGGAAAGTGTAATCAATGTAATCGCTCTTTCTTCCGACTGAATATATTCTGCGTGAAGCGTTGAATGGAATGCCTGGGGAGAGGGGTGAGAGGTACACAAATGACTCTGCGAGACATACAACAGAGTACGTGATTTGTAAATAAAAACAAGATGTCGCACAATAGTTTGATGTTGGTTTGTATAACAATGTTTTATTGTGATAGATTTTATAAACATCTTATTGTTAAACATATAAACAACTGATAATACAAAATAATATTTAATAATAGCGTCTCATCTCACGTTCGCCGGGTAAACATTTATTAGAAAGAAAGAAAGAAAATGCATTTAATTCCAGAAAAAAAACATACACTGGGGAATAAAAAATATAGAATTTTAATACAAAATACTTACTTAAAACAAAACAAACAAAAGCTTCTTTTTTTGTATCCACTGTATGTCAGATCTCCGGGAATTTGGACTCTGCTCAGCATAATGCAGCGGCGCCAACAACTAATATTTAAGTTAAGTTTTTGTAGAGGCTCCCACTTTTTAAAAACAAAATATATCAACGGAACTCACTAATAATAAAGCCCTTATAAGTGAAACTAATAGTAGTAAGTGGTAGTTATTAGTATTACAAACATACTAATATTTTCTCTTTATTTAAATATTAGTTTAGAAACCAACTAATGCATAATTTAAAGAAAATAACACGAGTTCTAGAAATGATACAGATACGCAATTTCCAATTATAGTTATTGGCTATAACAATTTTGCAATTAACAAAAGTCAATTTACTATTTGCCAATTAAGTTTCATCGCTACAGCTCACGGGCATTATTAAGCTAAATTATATTTATTTAAATATTACACTATTTACTTAATTTAAAATTAAATTTTGTCTAGTGGTTAGTTAGGTTACCCTAACATTAATTCCCATCCAGATCAAATTTATGTGTAAAGAGGACGAATCTTTGTTCTGTCTGGGTGTATATAATATATTTTTAATAAAATAATTATTGTCTGATAACCATAGTGTAGGCTCTGCCTATTTTGTGATCAGAGGCCGTGTATAAGTTATCCCAAGATAATATATAAAAGTTATAGACTCTTACAAATTATATTCAATGTTCAGGCCAGTCTCCAATAAACGTGACATCTTAATTTAAACTTCAATGGACTATTATGAATGCGAATGAAACGGCTTCGTGATGTCATCATCAAAAATGGGATTAAAAATATACAATCTAAGTGTTCATTTTATGTTAATTTTAATCCAAAAAAAATAACAAAGTGAGGACATATCTTTTGACATTGAAATGTTGTCTTTAGTAAATACAGGCCGAAAATGTATTTAAAAAATAAACGACTGATTCCTTTTTGATATCTGACGAAAATTATACTTTTTTCCAAAAGACGAAAACGTAGTTTACTCTACTACTAAGGGGCTGATAACACAACCTATGAAAAGTACAACATTATAAGTACGGTTTTACCGGTTTTTTTGTTTCATTTGCTAAATGTAGTAAAGGTAAAGGTATCACTGAACTGCTTAGCGTGATGTGGGTTCAATTCCCACACGGGACAATAATGTGTGGTTGTACCCAGTCTGGGTGTATTTTGTGTATGTTAATAGTATGTCTGCCAAGTCCCCTCAATACAAAGATTGTTCTCGAATGACGAAATCATCAAATAAAATTTGAAGTTCTATTGCCAAACTATGTACTTAGATGTTGCCTCGTGATAACTTTTGAACGATCAGTCAGTCTACTTAGCAAGTAAAAAGTTATACTTAATTATCAGCACAAGAAACACTGTTTTGTATAATCTACCTTTTCAAGGTAACTGTTCAACTTTAAATTCTGTATTTTAACTAAACATCCAACGAGCAGAAAAATATTTCTTTTTACAAAAGTAGGTTGTATTTCTTTTACAAGTATTCATTAGAAATTCCAGACGCTGAGATGTTATTTAATTAAATTGTTTTACTGCAACATGCAATGTATACAAAGTTAAAATTGAATGTGTTATAAAAGGCCACTGAAAAATATAATAGACGTATAAAAAAGCACAATGTTCATAAAAGTTGATTGCTTAAAAAGCAAACATAATTTAATTACTTTGTAATGAAATAATAATATGGATTATAAAATCATAAAGGTGGCATAGTTAAAATTTTACATATAGAAAGAGTGCAGTAAGGCTTATAATTATATATTGCCCTAGCCGGCTCCAGTCGCGTGGATGTCCGTTATCGCGGTAAAATAGCCTATTCGCTATTCCTGACCATAATCTACCTCTATGCCAAAATTAATCCAGAGCCTCTAGATAAGTGGCATAAGCGATAGATAGAAGTTTTTACGTGAAAGAGAAACAAACATCCATACATCTTCACAAACTTCCCCATTTATAAAATTAGGAGAACAATACGTAAAAAATGCAACATTACTCTTTACAAAATAATATCACTAAAGTTCAAATTTGGAATTGTTTTTAACTACGGTTATTGAACTACCACTATTATGTTATTACGTAAATACAGTCAGAACAAAATTATATCTTATATTATTATATAAAATTCTCGTGTCACAATGTTCGTTCCCGTACTCCTCCGAAACGGCTTGACCGATTCTCATGAAATTTTGTGAGCATATTGAGTAAGTCTGAGAATCGGCCAACATGTATTTGTCATCCCCCTAAATGTTAAGGGTGGTCCACCCCTAATTTTTTATTTAATTTTTTTGACTAATTTTTTTGTTTTAATTTTTTTCTGATTCAGCATTAAAAAATACATACAACCCTTAATTTGTACCCCTCTACGATCAACCCCAATTTTTGAATAGCGAAATTACTATTTTAGTAGCAAAACAACGTTTGCTGGGTCAGCTAGTATTGGTATAAAACACAAAAAAGAATGTACGACAAAAAAGGGATCAACATAATTGGTTCATAAAAAATTGCAACGCGGAATTGCTGATGTACACTTACACACCCTCTATAGACGGGGAATTAATAAGTATTTAAATAAGAGATTAACGCCATTTTACATGTCAGCTTAACTAAATCCTGAGTTACATCACTCCCGAAATGCAAATAAGCTATCAAGCTTACTGAAATGTGTACATTAATGTATAAAAGAAAAATTTTGGCCTGTTGGTCTAGTGGTTAGTGACTCTGACTGCTACGCCAGAGGTCGTGGGTTCGATTCCCACTCAGGACAAATATTTGTGTGATGAGCACGATTGCTTGTTCTGTGTCTGCGTGTAATTTATCTATAATATGTATATATTTAGAAATATATAAGTATGTTTATCAGTTGTCTGGTTACCATTGTACAGGCTCTGCCTAGTTTGGGATCAGATAGCGATGTGTAAGTTGTCCCGGAAATATTATTATTATTATTAAAAATATCAACTGCCTGTACGTACATGTATCGTTTTATTCACCCTATCAGCGTCTCTCTTTTATTGTTCGTTTAACGAACAAAGTTACATTCTAATATAATTGAAAGAAAAAAGGTGTGAATGTCAATATGATTAACTAGCTGTTGTCCGCGGCTCCGCCCACGTAGATGTCGGTTATCGCTGCAAAAAGTAGTCTATGTGTTATTCCAGACCATAATCTATCTGTGTGCCAAATTTCATCCAGATCCGTTTAATAGTTTTTACGTGAAAGAGTAATAAACATCCATCCATCCATCCATTCATTCTTACAAACTTTCACATTTATAATATTTGTAAGGATTTACGCAAAAACCACTGAATCTATTCGAAAAAAAATTACATCTATAAAAAACTACATTATCAGGGAGTAACATAGGCTGTTTATTGTCAAAAATATTATAACAACTCTAAACCACAGTAGAGACCACATCGTCCAAATTTTCTGTGGTTTGGCACTAATACATATAATAATAAATTAAATTCAATTAAATAATAAATTCAATCAACAATCTGCATGCAAAATAACAATTAAACATAAAATTTATACACAAAAAACATATTACTTGAATTAAATTATTAAATTAAATTAAAGACATAAAATTTGAAGTGGAATAACAACAATTAAAATTAAAATTATTTTAGCACATAATTTCACTAATTCTTTTTTTTCTATGTTTTTTATTGTCAGGAGAAGGTTCTTATATACAAAAATAATTAAGAAAGTTGAGCTAAAAATAGTTTAACCCGGGCGAAGTCGGGGTGAGCCAGTAGTAATACATAAAAATCGAAAGTTCTATAAATATTCTTGTTTAATTTGCTTTTGTTTATTAAGTCTGCAATATAAAATTATCAACATATTGATCATATTTTCACACTATGTGCACACTAGTCAAAAACAGAGATTGTACTAACAAACCGTACAGCTTAGCTTGTTATATGCATTTATGCTGACGATGCAGCATGTTGTGCGCATCGCATCGTTACACATATTATTATTATAAGCCCGTTTTGTCCTACTGCACGGCCGGACAGAAGAAACAATTGACAGCGTACGTATATTACCATCTTAGCTAAGACGTTCACTGCTGGACAAAAGCCTCTCCCAAGGATTTCCACAACACTCGATCCTGAAATGACCTTGTCCATCGGTTGCCCCTAACTTTTACCAAATCCATCGGTCCTCCTTGTTGCAGACTTGCCCACGCTTTGTTTTCCAGTTCGTGGTTGCCAATCTAGAACCTTTCTGCCCTAACGGCCACCGGTTCTGAAAGCTATGTACTAATATTTGGCGTACAATAATTATTTGTAACGTCTTTTCATATATTCGTGGTAGAATCTTTATGATTTTCATTGTTTTATTCAATTTATTTTTAGGCAGGTATACTCTTATAGCTTAGTTATTCTATTGTCGTATTAAAAACAAGTATACCTACCTTTGACAAAATGGTTGGCAACGTTAACGCTTTGCCGGCACATCAATCAATGTCAGCAGAGCAAGTTTTTAGTTTGGTTCCGTCGAAGCCGGCCGTGCAATGTTTTTATTTACTAACTTTCAGCCTGTATCACTTTAAATGTTCTTAAGATTTGATTAATAATACAACTTTCGTCGAACTACTGTGCAAGAAATATAATGAATTATAATGATCTTTGTTATTAACATCGGCATTATTCATCATCGCGTTATTTTGTACTTTTTCTTGCTTTGTCTTCGCTTTCTTCGTGTATTTCTGATCACGGTATTCTTTAGTTTGCATTTTTATAATAAACTACAATTAATTAAGAAAAATACATTAAAGAGATGAATGAATTTAGGTTTGGATGGTCATTATCATAATTTTATTTGAGACCTGATTTGCTGCTTAAATAATAAGGTTTAATTTTTAACTTTTAATCGATAAAGATAAATAGGTACTGTCAAAAAAGAAAGAAACAATAATATAAAAAAGAACACATTACAAGTTTAAATTCTTGCGTTTCAAAATTTAATTCTAAAGATTGTAACAGTGACTAATAAAGATATTTTACAGCATGTTTTAATTACAAATGTCAAAGAAAGTCTTCAGTAAATTAATCGTAATAATTAAACCGAATGCATACCACCGTGTTGATATCGCCGGAGTTTGTAATTTAGAACACAATTGTGTATAAGATGATATTATCGAAAACAGGGTAACCAATCAGAAATATAATACGAAACACGTGTAATTGTTTGATCGAACACCTGGTGAACAATGTTTGATTTCGACGTCGACAAGGGTGACAATCGAGAATAAATTATTCACCAGAACAGAATAACATTTTATATTGCTTATGCATGGAATACCAGGGATCGAGCCGTTCAATGTGAGCGCTTTGTCACTCGATTATTTTATTCCACGCCCGACGATGCCGATTTATGAGAGGTCCGCGTCCAATGATCCCGCAGTTTTTTTTGCCATTCGATTTTCATGTTCCCTACATCGTTTGTTAATTACAGCTACAGACTGACACTTTCATGTGTTTTGTTTTACAACACGAGTCTGGTTGGCCTTGGACAGATTTTTTAAACAGCCAGGAGTCGCTTCCCGAGTTAATCCTGTAAGTCGCTTCGTGTTGTGAGATAAATCTGTTTTTTACGAATTTCCTCAAGGCTAGCGCGGCAAATTTTAAAGCTTAGTTTAATCTAAATTTTGGTCCGTAAGAAAGGCTTATTTGTAGTCGTAACGGAGTTAATAATTTAATCAAAGCCAAGAAGATACTTTGTGAAGCAGGAGATTTGAAACTTTGTGTTTCTGAACATTGTTTAATGCTGCAATTAAAGGGATTTTGGTGTTTAAAATAGTAGTGTTACTTTCATAGACATGTTACGGTTTAAATGGCTAATGTGTTGTGTTTATGTCATAACTTTTATTCTCATATTTAGAGGCGTTTTAGATGACATGATATCATTTCCTTTATAGTTCATATGTTGTACTTAAGTCTCTAATTGTAGCAACAAACGTTTCTTTATTTCTTTCAGGTGGAAATATAATTACGCTGTCATTTTATTGGTTTAAAATGGCTAATGTGGATGTCATAACGTTATTTGTGCATTTAAAGGCGTTGCCGTATATTATAAGGTGCTTATTATAAAGAGAATGAGTAGTGAATTACAGCTCAGCTATAACCGCAGTTAAATAATACAACAGGTAAATATGTACAAAGAGTTCGGGGCTTGCGTGACCGGACACTGACGTGAACTTCTAATTTCTACGACCTTTTCAAGAAATTCATTTGTAAGCAAGGTACTGGAGTAATTTATGAGATCGCGTGGACGTCGTTATACTAAGCGATAAAATGGTTAAAATTGTTTATTAAAATAACATTATATGTAACATGGTAATGTTATCAATCACATTGTTCTCACTTAAATTATATAGTATGTTAATGCGGATATTTTTCTTGCTTCCGCTTGTGGTTTAGGTTGTGTAAAAAACAAATAAAATGTAGCTATCGCTTTTTTGGACCCTCTTTGCACTATTCTCCATCCATTGTTTTGTCCGTCAGTTTGAATATCTGTCAAATATAAATTCCCGATTGTAACACTGATATCACAAGTCCGGAAGGAAAATATTAACGTATTTTCATATGCCATATCTACAGAAAATCTTATTCCTGCATAGTAAAGACACCACACATAAAAACGTATGCTTGCATAATCAAAATATTACACACATAATTGTATGATACTATACGAATAATCGTATTCCTACATGGCAAAGATACCGCATAAAAAATCGTATGCCTCCATGGCAAAAATATCATTCATAAAATCGTATGCTTGCATGGTTAAGATATCATAGATAAAATTGTACTATATGCAATATGTAAAGATGTCATGCAGGAATATTCCTGGATGGTAAATACACAAAGAAATCGCAAGAACAAAACACTAGCTGGGTGTAGCGCCAATAAGACTCCTCCAATTTATATAAACTTCTATATAAAATCAAGCCGGGATTTTCCCTAAAATCCAATGTTACTATCTTGGCAGTTATAAGTCTTTGCAAACACGCGTACAAAGACAAAATTGACATTATACGGCCAGCTTAATTAAATCATGCTACCTTGTATACCAAATTGGAAGGCATAAAGCAAATTAAATTAAAATTACACGCATCAGTAAGTAAAAAGCGTTGTGATAACGTTATAATTTATTTTCAATAACGAGCAGTTTTGCGAACAACCCGTTAATATAATTATAACCTTGTAAAATATTTGGCTGGAGGATTTAAAATATTTCGCCACTGTTTAACGTTTAACAGAAGCTGAATGTGACCACAATTTATTGACTTTACGAGTCTATGCTACCAATTTAAGCTGAACAATTCTTGCGAGGATTTACATACACATTTATTTATTATTATTTCGGTATTTTAATGGGTATTGAACTTTACGATGTATCTGTCGATTTTTAGGGTTCCGTAGTCATAATGGAACCTTTCTTAATTAATCGTGTCTGTCTGTTTGTAAAGCTGTTTCTCTATTTATCTGTCCGTCACTACAAGCTCTGTGTCGCGGAAGTCTTTGCGGGAACGGACACAAGGTATACCCAAAGTCGGTACAACCATTTGTGTAGGTAGCATACAAGCAGGCTCGCCTGAGCAGTTACCGTAGCCTATAGACGCTTACAATACAAGAGTTTGGCACCATAATCTTTGACTACCCGGCGTGTTGTAGGTTCAATTCCCGCACGGGACAAAAAAATGTTGTGACTCAAAAATGAGTGTCCCGAGTTTGTTTGACTTTGAGTTGTTACTTTGTGTCCGTGCATTGTACGTGTGTAAAGTCCCTCGCGACCCAGGACTTGTTCCCTAGTGCGGGAAATGCCTATTAAAATATCATTGCACGTAGGCTACGGAAACTACTTACCGTCAGGTGGACCTTTATCGTCAAGGTAATATAAAATAAATACAATATCCGTTTTCAAAATCATCCAATGACATCGTAATGAACTCCTTACCTGATCAGATGTGAACATGATGAGAAATGAAAATGAATGCCAATGACGGAGTATGACTTGCGTGTTGCCGACACATTTTTTATACCTAAAAATATATCACTATTTAGACCTATTAAACATAGTAATACTAACCTAAATTTGAACCACAATAAGAACAACAAAATGCACATTTACACAATACACGACCTTTGTTCTACCTCTCTGGTTTGATTTTTTTGCTCCACTAGAGTAATTTATTTTTCGTACGATTCAGTACGACATTGCTCGGTGCACGTTTATCTTTAACACAAAAACAACCCTCTTGAAAAATGTATTGCGCTTTCCAACGTGAAGTTTAATGGTTGCGAGCAGTTAGAGTATACACACAGTTCTTGTGCGTGCTCTTTTACAAAAAGAACAAAAGTGATTAAAATAAAAGTACTGTTTTAATGAATACCTATTAAAATACAATGAGAAGTGAATATAAAAATCCGGTTTCTGTAGCAGCGTTGACAAAACGAAAATGATTGGTATAAAAAAATAACGATTGATTTTGTCTTAATGACTGTTTTAACCTTTAAAAGGCGGTATAAGAGATAGTATCGTTAAAAAGCGGCTAAGTGCGTGTTGAATCAAAAATAATATAGGGTTCCGTAGTTACATTTGTTCTTTAAATGCATGGTTGCTTCAGTAGTTTATGTGGTTACCTCGCCATAGCACTGCATATTAAGAGGGGTAGGACAATACAAGAGAGCAAGCCCGATTGGGGAAGTACCTTACCGATGACCACAACCATATATCAGCGTAGTTGTGTTACTGTGTCTGAGTACAGGTTACCAGCGCTCATTTAGGAGAGCGTTTGAACTGAACACGTACATGTATATTTTTATACTTCTATACTAATATTATAGAAAAGATAAATTCAGAGAAAATAATTTAATTTTTAATTTTTGTATCTTTGTAATAAATGAACTCAAAAACTACTAGACTGCTTTAAAATATTCTTTCATCTTCAGAAAGCCACATTATCAGCGAGTTACATAGCCTCTTGTTTTTAATAAATGTACCTTCCGCTAGATTTATAAAAAGTGTTAAAAATGTATGTTGTTTTTAAAAGAATTGAAAACCAATACTGTGACCTGAGTCATCGGATTTTCTGTCACAATAGTGTGTACCACAAACAAAGCTAACAGATCGTCGTACGATTTATAGCTTGGTCAGCATTAGTCAGACAATTCATTGTTGGCTTTCTAGTTCCACAAAGGATTACGTATTAAGATAAAATAATAATATAGGATGAAATTGTTTTTTAAAACGTAAATTTTTTTATACTACTAATATAATTTGATAGCCCTGTTGGTCTAGTGGATGGTAACTCTGACTGCTACACCGGTGGTCGTGGGTTCAATTTCCAGAACAAATCTTTGTGTGAAGAGCACGAATGTTTGTTCTGTGTCTGGGTGTAATTTATCTATAACTGACTGTTGTCCACGGCTCCGCCCGCGTGGATGTCGGTTATCGCTGTAAAAAGTAGCCTATGTGTTATTCCAGACCATAATCTATCTCTGTGCCAAATTTTATCCAGATCCGTTCAGTAGTTTTTACGTGAAACAGTAACAAACATCCATCCATCCATCCATCCATACTTGCAAACTTTCACGTTTATAATATTAGTAGTATATTTACATATGTATTTAGAAATATTAAGTATATTTATCACTTGTCTGGTTACCATAGTACCGGCCCTGCCTAGTTTGGGATCAGATAGCGATGTTTGAGTTGTCCCGAAATAATAATGGACGCTTGCAACACCATGCATTACACTATTTTATCTAAAGTGTATCTCAAATCTACTATTTTTTTTTAACTTTACGTAATTTGATTACGAAAATATAAAACATGTGACATCGTTACACTTATTATTTTCAAATAACATAAAAATACATTTCATTGTTATGACGTATGTATACATGCTTATATTTCATTCAATCGCTGTATTGCCATAATACTCATGAATAATGTCAACAAAAGAAAATACATAATTATATTTCTTATTATACCCAAAAAAGGGGATCCATAACTTCTAATTTTCAACTTTTATAGCTAAAGCGACCAATTTGTCATATCACCAATATAAATTGCCCAAATATAAGTAAATATATAGCTCTCTAAAATGTGTTTCATTGTACCAACAAACTTCAAGTCATCTCTTGCCAGCAAATTTTGCCGCCTTATTTCCATTATAAGGGAACATTGAATTGCAAACTTTATGACGTATACTTAAAGATTATTATCCCATTCCGGCGAGACGGTATAATCAACTGCGCATATAAGGTAAGATAGTCCCCCAGACGAATTAGCAAACGCTCCCCGTCCCCTGTATATGCGTAAACAGCAATTTAGTCCAGTAATTTGTAGTATGCATTAGAGGCGTCTTATCTTAACCAGTATTCCGGGATGAACCGGGACTTCGGAGCTGGCTGTCTCCGGGACAAACAAACGGAGACATAAATCAACGTCAGCACACCAAGTTTATCGCGCCTTCGAGCCTCGCCCCAGGACGTGGACGCGATCCTTTAATGTGTTTGTTCTGCTGAGGAAAAAGTTCCCCTTCCAACTTCTATGCAGATAACACCAGAACTTCGTTATTTAAAAGCCAATAAAGTTGGCAGTGACTGCCTCTCGTGGGGCGTCTAATAACATTATAACTTGGATAGTTGGTGATTATTGGCCAACCAAATTATGACGTCATTTAAAATATAATTTGTCTTTCCCTTAGTGGCCCCGTTCAGTCGCGAGAGCTCTTTTGTTCTCCACGTAGCTTTATTCGCGTTTGATTGAAAATTAACACTGCCTTTTTGATGCTGTGGCATAACCTTGCGATTATGTTTGCCGCCAATTCTGACGTCCTGGGTTTTATTTCTAGGTCGGAAAAACTTTTATCGGGATGTTCTATAAAAAAAATCTTAGCAAGACCACGGAGTCTGGAACAAGGTGTATGGCCCTAAGTATTACAGGGTATCCAACATATCTAACTAATTGGCGAAGCATTGATGTCTTTCACCAAAACTGCCTGCCTATTTAGAGAAAAAGGCGTGAAGTTACGGTATACCTATTATGTTAAACTACCTAAGAGTAAGAGTTTTTGGAAGCTTCAATTCAAACCATTTCAGGTTTGAATTGAAGCTTCCAGAAACTCTAAAAATATAATCCAATTTGTTCATTTATCGTCTTTTCTATTATGATATTGAATAGCTTTGTTCTCATACTCAAACTAACCTATTTTGAGACCAGAACGAATGGTACGTGACCGTCTGAAAATTAACGTTCTAGTAGATGTACTCCTACGTGACCTGATTATTTGACATATAAAATAATGTTACTTATTTTCATGATCTTTATTATTATATTAAGATGTTCGACTTCTGTACCTACAGAGGTTAGTAGGTAAGTAACGGTCAGTACAAAAAGGATCAGAAAATCAAATCATTGTGAGATCACATTAATTTTGCGAACATTTATTGTGAACATTTATTGTATTTCGTGCTCGAGCGGAATCCTTCAAAGTTAGCTTGAGATTTCTATTATAATATTTTAACTACCTCGTTGGTCTAGTAGTCTTTGAGTGTGACTGCTGATCACGAGGTTATGAAAGCGGTGGCGTTAACACCCGTGTGCCTTGAGAAAAGAACGACAAGCCGTTAGCTCTACGCCTGATCTCTCTCCATTCAGATTGCTGTCACATTGGACATTGGACTTATAATGTAATGGAACAAAATCCAGCCAAAGAAAGATCAGGCTTTGCTTGTCTGCTACCAAAGTAATATAAAAATTAAGACTGTAAAGAACGGTAAAGCTTTAGAGCCAAGCATTGCAATACTTGTGCCGTAATAGCGCAACTATTACGGTACTCGGCTGTGAGCATTGTATGTGCACACAAAATAAATTAATCGTATCTGAACTTAAGCTTTCAGATACGTATATACAATTAAAATTATACTGTAGTTAAAAAGGCTGGGTGCGGAAGACCGGGTATTGTGGTATGATTTAGAAGAAGTAGTCTCTTTTAGCTCACTGCTGAACCATAGACCATGTTCATCAGTGAGCTAAAAGAGACTGATTAATTGATTGTTATTATTACTTTTATAAAGTGATATTTTTAAATTTAAAACAGTAATTGATGAAATCAATTTTCTTTTTTGTTTATTTGAAAAAAAAACTTCCGTATTAAAGGGCCCTGTATTGCGGAGGTAATGTATGTATGCTTGTGAAACTTTATAAACATACAATTCACGGACACAAAGTACAACCAGACTGCTTTTGGAAATCGAACCCAAGAGTGGTGGTGGCTAGCTATTTACTTCAGGTAATACTAAAATATGAAAATATAAACGTCTTATGAATCCAACAAGATGTTAGCAGGAATAAAATGAAAAGCTGTAATAAAATTTTATAGAAACGGCGGGAGTAAACAAATTAAGATTGTTAATTAGCTAGGGCTAATTAGTGTCAGTCTGTACCGACTTAGGACTTACGTTGTTAATATCTTAAGTATTTATATATAAAACTACATCTTAAACAGAATATTTGAACAACAAAGGAAATGTTTAATTACGCATGCTTTCAAACTATGTTGATCCTACTAATATTTATAAACGTGAAAGTTTGTAAGTGTGCATGGATGGATGGATGGATGTTTGTTAGTCTTTCACGGAAAAACTACTTAACGGATCTGGATGAAATTTGGCACAGAGATAGATTATGATCTGGAATAACACATAGGCTACACTTTTTACAGCAATAACCGACACACACGCAGGCGGAGCCGCGGGCAACAGCTAGTATAAAAATAAAGTTAAAAGCTTTCAAAGTTTGCCAATTAGGATATTATTGACTCTTTTCCACAAAACAAAAATGGAAGTAAGCAGATTGAAAGCATAGATGCATGCAAGTGTGTACGGCATACGTTTACGTTAGTATTCAATGTGTTAAAGGAAAACATTTCAGTTAAATTAACCGTTATAATGTTTATGTAAATTCAAAGCAAATTTACCTATTCTCACTTTAACAATACTTGAAATCGTAGCTCCCTTTGTATTCAACAATAGTGAGGTTTTGAACAAAATATATTCAATTGCTAAGTTTACGTAAGACAAGGTTTGTGAAGCAAGCATTGTGCTAGAAGTAAAAACTACTGAGATAGTTTGTCTTATAGAGTGAACTTTGGAAGTTTTCCGTCTTGAAACATTTTTATCCGACAAGTTACTTGAAAGTAAATTTACTGTCCTATATACCTACTTGATGGTTTTACTGTATTTTTGTTAACATCACCAAGCCTTTATTCCCCGCAAGGGTAGGCACTATACATGAGATCTTATGAGATATGAACACAGTTGATGAAACTTGAATAAGTTTCACGAACTGTCATGTGTCTCATGCTATACAGGCGGAGAATCAGAGATAAAGTAATATATAATAATAGCAATCCATATATATATACTACTACTGGGAACATGTCCCCCTCTCATCTATCAATAGAGAGAGAGAGAGTTTAGGCCTTAACCCGCATAAGACCAGCGTGTGTGAATCACGCTAGCCTAATGCGGCTTGGTGGATCAGATATGCCTTCAGATTTTTTTAAGTTATGTGGGTTTCTACATAATGTTTTTCCTTTATTGTAAGCAGATGGCAAATCACCTGATTCATCATCATCATCATCTCAGCCAAAAGACGTTCACTGCTGGACATAGGGCTCCCCCAAGGTCTTCCACAACTCTCGATCCTGGGCCGACCTTGTCCATTGGTTGCCCGCAACCTTTACCAGGTCGTCGGTCCACCTGATTAGTATATATAAATTTCACAAAATGAAATTCACGTTAATACTGTTACCCGAGATCGAACTCACACGAAACTCACTTAGTTTATTTCATAAATCTTAACTTTCAGATTGATATCCTATTTCCACCAACCATAAAACTAATAAGACAGTAATTTTGTCTGATTTTCTTTATTTATTTACTCATGGATACCTTACATTACATTGATATAACCATAGTCCTTAATACTCCTTTTGATTAATTGCAAATTTATTTATTTAGCCTTTCTTCTCCACAGCTTTGTATTTTATTTTTTGTTTCATGAATTGTCATATTATTTCATGAGTTTGGTTAAGGGAGACCTGGTGACTTGTACTATAGGTTTGTTAAGCCTCACGCTCCACAACCAATTCCTAATTATCCGAGTAATTCAACTATTATCATCAGCCTTCTTCACTAGACATAGGCCTCCCCAAGTAAACTCCAGTGTATACTATAATTCAAGTATATTTTCTCATAATAATTAATTCAACAGTTTAACATAATATTGATCTGTTATAGTTTGACCTTTGGTAAGGTAGTCTATATAAAAATTGACCTTGTAATCCTACCATATGGACACATCACCTTTCCAGCCGAATGGACGACCTTTGCCTCCTTTGTTGGTCGTGAAACACCATTTTTCCGCTGCTTTGACTGCTTTCTTGTCTTTGAAATATAGCGATGAACCCAGATTCCATCAGACATTATAAATTGCCTTAAAACGTCGATGGTATAGAATCTCTAATTTTTTTCTTTATTATTTGTTAGCAGTGAGTAAACGCGGGATTCTTTTATCGTAAACTTTTATGATTCTTTGTGGGTATTTTGTCGATATCCATGAATTTAGTAATTGCAGTAAATTCAGTATATGAATAAAATAGAATTTGAAAACAAAAGTATGAGATATTGACTTAAACAATTATTTCGAATAAGAAATCAATATAGGTATAAGCTGTAATCTCTTTACGGCAGCAGAGCATTCGGCTCTACCAAATCGCCAACAAGGCATAAGTTCATCTATTAAGCCGAAAGACGTCCACCATAAATGTCACCTGAAAGATTTTGTTAGAATAATATTTGTGTTATTAAAAAGATCGTAATTCTTTAAATACTAGCAAACCATTCCTTTAAAGGAGTTTCCAAACAGTATTTGCATCTGACTGTCTCGGTGGTCCAGTGGCCGCAGTATGCGCCTGCTGTGCATGAGGTTGTGGGTTCGATTCCCACACAGGACAAAACTTTGTGTGACCCATAAAGAATTGTTCTGAGTCTGAGTGTAATTTGTGTCCGTTAATTGTATGTTTGTAAAGTACCCCGCGACACATAGCTTGTTCTCTAGTGCGGGAGTTGTCTTTAAAAAAAAAACTTGTTTTTGAAACTAATACTATTATTAGATACTATCTATTAGTTTTCATACAGAATATGTATAACCAGATCCTAATCTTAAATACTACAGGTAACTAAATCAACATTCTATATGAAGAGGTAGATTAAACAGGGCGTGCTTCCAACATATCGTGAATAGTAAGCACCTACTAATGCTCTTCCTCTCCTTTCATCGGCTTCATACCGGCGACCTTTTGATCCCCAGTCAACGCCTTTAACCTCGGGGCTATTGTCGCTTCAATGATGATGAGTTCCTTCATAGAGCCCCCACCCCTATTGAAACGATTTCAACAAATGAGATTTTGCAACACGAAGCAATATTCATCTCGATATCCTTAAAATATAGTCAAGCTAAGACAGAGATTCAATTAATAAAATTTATTATGTCCATAAATTTGATGAACCTGCGGTAAGTAGGTGGGTGGTGGTGTTAGTTCTTTTGGTAAGTGTATATGACTATGGTAACAAACAAGTATAGTATAACTTATATAAATAACTATAAAAATAAGAATAAAATTTCTTTCAATATATATTTTTTTGAACTGTCTAGGCCTAACATTGTTTTTTTTTGCATCAGATTCTTTCTTTCTTTTTTTTTAACTCCCGAACTAGAGAACAAACTCTGTGTCGCGGGGGACTTTACAAGCATACAATTAACGAACACAAATTACACCCAGACTCAGAACAATTCTTTGTGGGTCACACAAAGTTTTGTCCTGTGTGGGAATCGAACCCACGACCTCGTGCACAGCAGGCGCATACTGCGACCACTGGACCACCGAGGCAGTCAAAAGTAGATTATTCTGATAACATCTTTTTTTTTTTAAACTTTAACTAAAAACATTTTGATAAAAGAGGATTTCAGGTTATTGTGAAATTTAGAAGAGCCACTACTTTATGAAATTTGTTTTTGATCAGCTACTTATGACGCTGACCGTATCTATAAAATACAAGTTTTAAAATTAACTTGCCAAGATTTCATATTTCAATTTTATTATTGATCAAATACATACTGTTTTATTATACTTGTATACTCCAAAATCCGCATTGCCGTAAAGCACACCCTTTCATCCAACAACACGCTGCAACCCAAATGACTTCAGATTTATCAAAATCATGATCCGCCTATTAAGCAGGAGTAACATTATACGACCACAACATTCGTAGCTATTAATAAACGAGGCGAGCTATTACAGATGGGGTAAATCTCCCGGTTGTTGGCGCGGACTCACAATAAAACAGGCAGCTGTGCCAAGGCGTCCTGCCAAGCAAGTTTAGCAGACTCCTACTAGCTAGACACCGTAGTATGCGCGAGCGTCATTACACGAGTTACATACGCCAGAGCTTATGTTATTCTAGTGTATCTTAATTGTTTGTAATATTTGCCCGAGAAAAGTCATAATTTTAATGACATACTTTATTAATAAAATCATTTTGGTTTCTATAATCTCAAGGCATAACCTTGTGCTTATGATTAAGGGTGTTTTCCAATGAGGTTTAAAGAAAATTAGGCTGCCTTCATACTAAGCGGCGGTTTTCAGTTTTGTTGCGTTATTATTACGCGTACTTACTTATAGGTATCGCATCCATACGCATTCATACTTGATAGATATATGTATATCAAGTATGAATGCGATGGAATGTATGGTACAGAAAGAAAGAGCTATATAGAGAGATTAAATGACTAGAATAAGCGCCTTTTGTCGTCAATAATTGCCGCGCGCTAGTAAGATAGATAGATACATAAGTCTTTATTGTACACCAAAATACATCTACTCGTATATATCTCATTGGTTTTCAGTTTTTCAATTAGTAACTACACTAAATTTGACATAAAATTGTGCCAGGTATATGGTAATAAGCTCGCCCCCTATTATTTAGGTACATGGAAAATAATATAGTTGCCGAAACGTGTGTCTCACATATCACTAACCTATCCTTTCGGAGTTAATGCGTGAAGCTATGTTATGTTACTCAGTACACTTACTTTGTCAGAGATATCCCTTAAAATTTCAGTCGTCAGTTTAACAATTTTTTTTTTTATTCGGGATCCCACCCACATGCCCACCGCTGTGACTCCTGTGAGCCAGGATTAACAGCGGAGTAACCAACTGATACACCGAGTTTTGACACTCGTGCGTCCCGTGGACAACTAAAACTGTCTTGGACCCCGCAACGAATTTAATCAGAAGTAAATAGGAGGAGTTAGAAAGAAATGTTTCCACTTCCCTCCATAGCAAAGCGGGAGGCAAAATAAATCTGTATAGGTTTGTAACCTATGAAAAGGAGCACCACGGAGGACCTTAAACTACGGTTCAGTTTAGCAAATGCAAATTTTACATATACCTAAAGCTGTATAATTCAGAGATCTGAAACGTGATATTTTAATGAAGTTGCGGAACTTCGCCAGTTCTTACAATGCAGCCTTTCGAAGTTACATAAGACGATCACACTCAAAAACTCTTCTTTAGACGTTTCCAAATCAACATAAAAGTTACGTGCTACCTGTTTATTTCCTTAAGTCCATTTTGCCAAAAGGATTTTGTGCTTCTTAGCTCTAAGACGCAACATTACTTTTGAGATCAGCGTATTTATTGCAAACTACATTTTTTACTAGTTTTCCTTTAATTCATAAAAATAATGACAAGGCGTATTCTAGTTTGTATTGTGGCTAGCTACAGCCCGCGGCTTCTCTCGTGATGTATGTCGATAAAAAATGCCGTTAGTATTTAGGTAGAATGTAGCTTTTTATTAGTAAAAAAAGTTTCAGAATCGAATTTGTAGTAACATAGCTTACTACAAATTCGATTCTGAAACTTCTTCGATAAAATCTTCATGAATTAAGTGGCAAAACCTAACGAACTTCCTGTGATAGAAGAATGTTTCTTTAGAAATGCATCCCAATATGAGCGCTGCGGGCTTACCATTACGTGTTAAACGTTAGTCGTTCGAGTGAGAAAGAGAAACGCAGCTATATAGCGTGTATAGCTCCGTCCTTCTTTCTCGCCCGAATTACTTACGTTAACACGTCATGATGAGCCCCCTGGATACCTGTACTCACGTATACGAACACAACTACAACACTGGGTATGATTATTTCGCGGCAGTCTTTTGTAAGGAATATTTCTAGTTGCTTGCTCACTTATTATTTATTTATATTTGGAATACCAACAGCTACATACAAAATAATTAATATCTAAGTTATGAAACATAAAGCCACAGAATAAACAGGTTTTCACGAATAGCATCAAAACAACACACAACACATTCAGCGATTAGAACCTTGAACAGAAGGTAAACTAGGTACTAACTATGATCAAAAAAGTTAAGATTTAGTTGGCTGCGCACTACAGAGTAGATTATAGTGCACTACTCCCTTAAGTATTACTCAGAATTCAAAATAAACTAAGGCCGTGTTAATTGTTGTTAGTATTTGGGGAAACCTTAAGTACAATTAGTGGTTCTGGCTTACTGAATTTTGTGAACTGTGTGTCTCGCCCGTCAAAATGTTTACGATTGTCGTCGTAAGTTGTCGAGGTCGCGTAATGAGCCCCTACCCACCCTAATGTGGGAACTATCCACATTATATTTAAGTTTAAGATTTCTGCCATTGTTAAGAGTGGCGAGTTGCTAACTGTACTTACCAACTGGGTTAGAATGAGCTTTGCGTAACTACTTGGAGGGCTTATTTTGTAACGATCTGGAATACAGATTGTGTATTTATTTATATATGTATATGTTACAGTCAAGTCTTTTAACCAGTCAAAAGTACTGTTGTCTAAAAAATATCGGTTAAAAGAACTTTTCATCATCTCAACCCATAAACGTCCCACTGCTGGGCACGGGTCTCCTCCATAAATTTTGGAGGGATATTAGCCTACTACACCACGCTAGCCAGACGGGTTGGTATAGGGTTTTGTTTCGAGTTTTCCCTCTCTTGTAGTGGATATTGTCTGCCGGACTTACTCCCTTAGTCGACTCTTACGACATCCACGGGATGGAAAGTACTTTTAACCATATAATATTGAACGGCGCCTTCAATTAATATATTAAATGGTTAAAAGTACTTTTGACTGATTTTATCAGTCAAAAGTACGATTGTCTGGTTAATAGTTTTGACTGTAACATATACACATACAGACATTTACCGTAACATATATATGATATATATATATGACGAAGTGTAGGATGCCCTTAGGCTAGGTAGAACGAGAGAAATTGAGGATGGTGCCAAGTGTCTATGTTCAGCAGTGGACTGCAATAGATGATGATGATTCACATAATAGCATTACACATCTTATATAGCTTGTTATAAAGCTGGCCTCATGGCCAGAGCACTTCGACCCTTAGGGTCTTTTGTGCCTGCCCCTCCCATTACCTATCCACAGAGTACCGACATCCTCGCCCGTATGGATGTCCAGTTATGGTGACAAATATCACTGAGAACTAGCCAATTATGCGCCAAGTATGTGCGCAAACACAGATACACTCTCTGTTCTCTTATTCTTATTATCCAACGGGATCTTAATTTGCTAGTACTACATATAGGACAGTCGGCTTTATATGCTCAATGAGTAGAGGACTCTTTATTTCTTAAAAGGCTGGGTGAGCAACCCATCGACCGACTGAACGCAGACTAAAAGCTTTATCATCTTCATCATTATTACTTAGCTACGAGAGTTGCCAATACCTAGGTATAACACTAATACCGAATGTAAGCGATGACCGAATAATATGTTCGACAGTCGTTTGATTCGATTTGTCCGCACCGATTTGCGGTGTCGTGTGCCAAGACTCTGTGAACTACCTATTGAACGGTACAAGATTTGGATCTATTCGCTTCGCCACGACAAGCTGTGCCATATTTTATTCCGCCCTAACCGACTGACCCAATTCCGAACAGCAGGAATATTCATTACGGAAAATACATTTTCCAATATTTCCACCAACGCATCTCATCAATAATGTAATTATGTATTCTTATTTTGTTTCAGGTAAAAATTACATCACAGTTATGACGTACAAAGGTATAAAACTTTATAATTATTAAGCACACTATATCTACAAATTCCTCAACAAACTTTAGAAATACCACAATGAAGAATCTGCGGAGTTAGTAACTCATATCAAAATAAGTCCGCAAAGTTAAAGTGGGTCGCCAGCAGCATTGTGTCACTGTCTCAAAATTGAGTTACAATATTGAGAAAGGGGAAACTTTAGTCCTTTTCAGTGGCACGTTCGAAAATTGCACATTTGGCGCGGACCGTAGTGAACAGGGCCGGATCGAGCACTCGCCGCATCAGTCATTGTCAACAAAGTTTATCGCTTCGCCTCGACTCGTAGCGAACGGAATCGCCCAAATGTGTTTGTTGTGGTCTCCAAACGAACTCGCAGCATCATGTCGATGCCGCACCGCGCCGCGCCGCCGCCGCCTCGACGTCTCTCCGGTCGCCGACAAGTAAAATACAAATAAATTACATTTGCAAATGTTAAGTTGTGCATTTCTCGTTAAATGCCAGCTGTACTCGGTCGTCCGACTCTGCAATGCCCTTGAGTATTAACTTTGTAAAGATTCTCTACTACGATGTTAGTATATTTATGTACATTTGTTGAGTTAACCTCACCAAAGCTTTTCGTCCGACAAAACCAACTTGAAATTTGTAAGTTAAATATATAGATACTTAGCGTAGTCTAAACAAAATTTGTTTACCTTTGCTCGAGCCCCCGGCTTGTGTTTCTTTTATAAAACAAAATTAATTCAGTTAATTTCTAATGCGAGTTTTGAAAACAACCCCCGTTATTGTTATCAAAGGTGGTTTGGAAACGTGCTGGTAAATTTACTTTATTTATTGATTTACTCTCATCATGGTTCCGTACTCCTTATAATAAACATGACAGTTCTTCAACTTGATAAGTTAAACAAAATTAATGAAAAACAAACAGCATACAAGACATTGTTTATATTAACATATTCGTACTGTAATCAAAATAAACTGTATAAAATTACCATAAAGTATACGAGATTCAATCGTAAGTCATGTTCTATTTTAAATAAGAAAGACAAAATCAAATGAATGTAACATCAGACTACCAATCATAGCCGTACATATCACCCTCGTAAAAACAGACTCTAATAAAAGATACAGTAACGTGTATTCAGACAGGCTCTACGTGCACAACAAGCTACCGAGATCGATAGAGCTTACTCATATAATAGAAAGTTGAAGAATCAGCGATAGTAAGTGAACTGTGCGACTTCTGGGGGACTTCATTAAGTTGGGCTCAGACTGAGGCAGGATCAGCGCTGGCTTATTGATTGCGACACGACCCACCACGGTTCATCCGCACGGTCCGGAACCACATAATCTAAGGATTATGGAGGGACAGAATACACTGTGTCAGTGTGTAACGCGAAAATTAATAAGAGAAGATACGACGGACTTGATGTAGATATATTTACTGTATTACAAAGGTTTACACGCCCGCTTTTATCGCTTTATTTAGATTATGAACACATTAATTGTGTGGCTTTGAGAGCCAACGATTACAATGCTAACTAAATATTTGATATCATGTTTTAAAAACAAAATAGGTTTAAAAACGTTTTCGGTTAAGATTGTAATTATACAACAATGTTACGTAACATAACACAACATTACCTCTCGCCTTTTTCCTCGAAAAGGATAGGTAGTGGAGAAGAACCCCATATAATGCCAGTTATGTTAGGCTCCGTGTAAATGGTGGCTTAAAATCAGATACCGTGATGCAAAAAGAAAATATAGTCCAATACGTCACAATCGGCCGCAAAAAATCCACTTACACATAATACAATTTCTTCCGTTTAAGAATTTTTATAGCTTCACTAAACTGAATGGTAAAGTTATTACCATCATAGTACCTAACAGTTGCAATGTACAAGTCACACACAAGAGTGAATCAGACGTCGACGACTTGATTCTTGAAAATGCCATTTCAGAATTTCGTATAACGTCTGAGGCTTTGTTGGAATGAAGGTATTATTTAGAAAGGCAAGAAACAGACAACATCAAGTTTAATGTGTTTACGTTACATCTAGTATTACTCTGATTTACAGAAGTGACAGGTTGCCTTTGGACTGAGCACAATAGTGACCCATTTCTCTTAGTTGACTCATACAAATTGCGTGGAAATTTAACTTGACATGTTCAATACAATTTTCATATTATATTCGTAAGGAGATTCGGTAAGGGCCGCCCTAAGCGAATACACAGCGACCAAATAAAGATTTGCTTAACAAGGACCAAATTAAAAATAGCCAGAATCGACGTTCATGCATGGAGAGGTTGATGAATGATGAAGCAGTGAAAGAAGTATGTCTAGATCGAAGCAATTGGCGTACCATAGTCTCTGTCTACGCCAATGGGAGACGGTCCTGATGATATGTCGCGATCGTATGATTTTATCGCAATTATATAAGACAATTTTGTTTACGTATTGCATAATTTAAAGCTTACATTAAATGACTTAACCTACGTTGTTAACTATGCCTATATAACTGAAAGTGACAGTGTACACGCTACATACTTAATACGTAAAAGCCACGATAAACGTTTCTTGCTTCAACGATTATATTAAGATAGGAATCTAAATTTAAACACCACAAGAGATCTTGTCGTACTATAATCCCGAAGATAGAACGTTTGGCGGGAGACGGCTTGCTCTCGCCAGCAAAGGCTTTATTGATAGCGAGATTCTCCGATGCAAGAATCCCACCCTAGAAATAATAATTATTCACGTCTAAACCCAGCTTTAATAACGTCCTCGAATCCCCATCGTCATATAAAAATACGTTTGTCTGTGTTTTTTACGTTCGGTTTTATTTTTCTGATGTAGATGAAAGGTAATATCTACATAGCGAATGTTGTATTTAAGTATACAAATGTATTCGTATAAGAGATATAAAAAAATATTACCTTTCTGTTTATTGCAGTTTGGTGAAATGAAAAGACAATATGTTTTGTTATAATAGAAGAAAAGAAATATCTAAGAGAATGAATGAGATTTAGGCAAATCGCGAATAGTTACTGTTTATCTAAATGTTAAAACACATGAATGTTTTAGTTTAATCAGATCTATTTCAATGATATAGTCAGCTAGTATCACTAGCTGACTCGTGGCCACTTCGTTGGGTATTTTTTTGAGTTAATATATATGACACTTACAAATCACGTGGCTTTCTATTGGTGAAAGAATTTTCAAATTGGTTCTGTAGAAATCAGCGATTACCTCCTACAACCTCACTAACTTACAAACTTCACCTTTTTTATTCGAGTTAGATGCACCTTATCTCTGACGCATTTATGATTCTCGAGAGAAATGAGTTCAGTTAAGGATATTGTTGCATGTACTATGTAAGGTATCTAGATATATCCTTACTAATATTATAAATGTGAAAGTTTGTGAGAATGGATGGATGGATGTTTGTTACTCTTTCACGTAAAAAGTACTAAACGGATCTGAATGAAATTTGGCACAGATATAGATTATGGTCTGAAATAACACATACTTTTTGCAGTGATAACCGCGCGGGTGGAACCGCGGGCAACAGCTAGTACATATATATACTTAATCTTCACAAAACATCTAAGGATAAGAAAAATTAAATCTTTTATCTGTAATCTTTTCGTTGTTACACATAAAACCTCCTTATTTCCGTGAACGCGCTTGCTAAAAATATTCGCCCTCATTCCTTCCTAACTAATAAGGGACGCCCGCTTTAAGAAGTCCCCGATCTACCGTTAGAAAAGGAAAAATATATTATATAAAAGCCTCCTCGGGTGACACTTTGTTGAGGTGAAACGCAGCGGAGCTGTGTAGGAATTAACCAATAGGGTCTCTTTATAATCATTGCTGTTTTCTTGACCGGTGCAGTAGTTTTTAATTATAAGTAGCATCGTTTTTCTAAGGAAAACTATGACGTCATTCTGGGCGCGGTAAAACGGTAAAACGGGGCGGACGGCGTAAGTAGAGGTGTAGCACACCCACGATGTCAGTTCTTACTAACACGGCATCACGCTTTTATGGAGGGGTGATATAACTATTAATGGATATCCGCCACAATGATAGACTGAGCACATTTCGTCGCCTGGGTATCGAACCCGGAACTTGCATAGTAGTACGCATGCAAACGTTGAGCTTACCAGCAGATAATAGTAAACGTGACACATGACAAAATCCAAATTAAACGCGGATGAAACCAAAGGGAACAGCTAGCTAGTAATTTAATAATAAGGAATATGAGTTGGTATCACTAAAAGCGGTCTCTTTTTTACGTAAAACAATAAACTGCCATACTATTCGACTGCTCATCGTTTTATCCTCCAGCCTATTCTTTAGTTCGCTCCGCTTTATAACATTGGATACCCTAACGACTCGCCTATTTTTACTTTGATTCATTAAATATTATTTTTTTGATATTTAAATATTCGTCTTACAAAAAGAACCTATATTTCACGTAAATATTACAAGTTTTATTACAAAGACGTAAATTAAATATAAATTATACTCGTGCCTGATTTCCATTAAAGTTCCATTGAAATATAAAAAAAATATTAATCTGTTCTGTTGAGTAGGGATCTCGGGATAGAATTCCGAATGTCGTATTCGTGTTTTCCATTAGAAAGTTCTTAGTATCTCTCCAAAGACTGCAATTATTCACGGTGAAACGTGGGTACAACGCTACCCATCCTGCTTAAGTATTTTCATGCAATGCCGCATAGGATTTCACAACTTCTATGGTCGCGGCATAAATTTCCCGCTTCCCGCCGCCGACAGGCCAACGCCTAAATAGGTCAGCACAATACGGATATCTTCAATTCGCAATGTTAATATCTACCGTCTAGGCAAACATGGTCCGATGCCGCGCCGACTTGGTACATTTATGCAAAAGTTTTTTCAACTTTTCGCAAGCCTAGCACCTATAGAACCAGGTAGGCTGACCTATTTCACAAATAAATAAATTGAGTTATCCTGTAGTACTAAGACGTAGACAATTAGAGCAAGGCTAGTTCTCAAATTTAAAATAGCGCAGAGAGCTACGCTTGGAGATTTCTCAAAGCATAAATTAAATGAGGCTGTAAGACATAAAACCAAAGTTACTGACATAGATCGAAGATTAGACAAACT
This sequence comes from Trisateles emortualis, assembly GCA_947095525.1. Taxonomy (NCBI): domain Eukaryota; kingdom Metazoa; phylum Arthropoda; class Insecta; order Lepidoptera; family Erebidae; genus Trisateles; species Trisateles emortualis. Next base: position 4,824,763 of record OX352736.1, on the reverse strand, counting down.
AAAGTGGCCTGTTGGTCTAGTGGTTAGTGACTCTGACTGCTACGCCGGAGGTCGTGGGTTCGATTCCCACCCAGGACAAATCTTTGTGTGATGAGCACGAATGTTTGTTCTGTGTCTGGGTGTAATTTATCTATAATATGTATTTATTTAGAAATATATAAGTATGTTTATCAGTTGTCTGGTTACCATAGTACAGGCTCTGCCTAGTTTGGGATCAGATAGCGATGTATGAGTTGTCCCAAAAATATTATTATTATTATAATGTGTATCTGCCAAAGAATTATATGGTTGTTAAACGGTAGGAGACGACAGGAGGTTCTAGAGTGGCGACCACGAACTGGAAGACGAAGCGCAGGCAGGCCTCCAACAAGGTGGATCGACGACCTGGTAAATGTTGCGGTCAACCGATGGACAAGGTCAGCTCAGGATCGAGAGTTGTGGAAATCCTTGGGAAGGTCTATGTCCAGCAGTGGACGTCTTTTGGCCGAGATGATGCTGATGAAATGACAGGAGGTCGAGGTCCCGGAGACCTTGACAGCAATTACTCGCCAACCAGCAAGGTCAACAGATGACATAATGAAGGTTGCTGGCAAAGACTAAAACCCAAGATCGTAATACCTACATAGATAGCTTGCGTTGAGACCAATAAATACTTAGCCAATGCTAAGTAAAGATCTTAACGCACGCTATCTTCAATGGCTATAGATTAAATAAGAATAATCTAGAACCAACCGTTTACGTGTCGTTTTATTATACTAATTTTATTTTAGTTATCAAATCTATCAAACACATAACCCATAAGTAATTTTCACTGCTGTTATTCAATTAAACAATTAATTAATTATCAGTTACATAATGTGATACTTTAATTTAAATTGACTTAATTTTGTTTGGAACTTCAATTAGCGGGGTTGGTTGTTTACGTCGAACTCGCTGCCAGCAATCTTTATTTAATGCACAGTCATTTAAAATTGAAATAACTTCCCTATTTAAATTCTGACTGCAACAGTAGAGTATTGAGTGACGTAATGTAAATTACAGTTTGGAGTTTAATAGCAACCTATTATGGTCCTCTCTCAAGAAAACAGAGAGGGTTCAGGCCCGTGTCTACCCACGCTGTTTTTGCCACATTTGATGTTATTTTGTTTGCTACAGAAGTCAAAGGACATGGGTTATCCAAAATTATTAAAAAAAATGTAAGTATTTGTTGAAATGAGCAGCCATGACAGACTGACAGTCAGACGGCACACTGTAAAGGGTTCTTTTTTGCCATTTTGACACAAAATTCTAATGGAACTCGTATTCAAGCTCTGGAACTCAAATACTGAGTGTAATTATTTGGTTGTGGTTTCCAAAAGGTACAGAACTTTCTCCAGTCGACCTTACTCGTTTGTATGGTCTGTTACCATTTTTAACAACAAAGTTTTAATAATAACACTTCACTGCAACTCGATTGCAGCAATAAGTCTTTTGTCAGTGTCCCCACCTCACTTAAAACCACTAAACTGACTATAACAAGCCAGCCTTCTGCACACAACATTTTAAATAATCAACGGAACGACAAACTATACAAAGCATTGATAAATGCACAAGCCAATTACGCTAGTAATAATAGTCGAATAAGTTAATCACCCCGCAACATGCAAACAGCATTAAATATCGGTGGAACGCCAATTTAAGTCATAAACTTTAATTGATATTCATGAACTCATAATAGCAAATGTAGCTGAAAACGTCGAAAACTTCCACTTCGTAGACGGTCTAATTACGCTTAAAACGAGCACCTGAACCACGTACTTTGCTTCGTTATCTCCCCTCACTGACTATACATTTTTATTTTTACACAAATTATGCAAGATAAGCAAGATAGTTAGCAAAATCAACAGATAACTCATTTAAAAACTCTTTGAACTTTCAACAGGTTAATAAGAGAAAATGTAGATTCTAAAAAATAAAGTCTTGCTGGTAATAGCCAATCTGCACTTAGCGATTTTTCTATCTGTGCCTTCCCACTATGCTTCTAAATTAAGGTATTAAGGTTTGCATCGGAAAAACTCATTACATTAGCGAATTGAGATCGATTTTCAAAGCTAGTTAATGTTATCTAGAATATTATTATGGACTGATTAAAAACTGGAATGTAAGTAAAGGAGGCGAGTAGTTCTATTTATTCTTTGACATTTTAACTCTTATTTCAGTTCTTATTCGCATTGTTTGTGATCCTAGGCTCGTTTACCTTGCCGGCCAAAGTAGTATTAGGTCTTGTGTTATTTTGAAGTAGTAGTAATCCAAAAAGCATGTCCAAACTCAAAAAGCATATTACTCCGTTTCATCTTGGACTAAGAGCGTAACAAAAGAAACTGACCCTTCCTTGCACTATAATAATAATGTAAACAAAGTTTAGGCGGGTGCTTTTTTGTTTGTGTCGCTTTGTCGACAAAAGCAAAAATAGTGTAGCCGTCAGTCAATACATCAATACTGAACCCATGTACTGATTTAAGGAAAAATCGAAGGTTCACAATATGGCTTACGTTCCAATTACCTATTCTCTCCCTTCGAGTTGTTGACCTACATACCACGGTTTATTCCACAACTCTCAGATCACGAATTACTTAAACAAATCAAATGAATCCTTATTTATAAGCGTATAAAGTTGTTATTAGTATAACAAAATCTCATGTTTATAACGATTAATATTCAGTAGCGTTTTACTGTTCGTAGGTTCAATTTGTTTAATAAATGATACTTCACACTTTCTGTGCTTTTGTCAGTTTTCACGATCACGGTCGTCTATCATCGATTATGTTTTTTTTCATTTGTATTTGGTGACGAGCTTTTGTAGATGCGGTGTGCCTTCGACCTCTTCAATATATAACAGAATTTTGAAATAACAATTATGAACTACACAGCATTATAATAATATTATTTATTTTAATGATTTGAGCAGTTTTATGTCCAGCTAGCCAACGTTTTTGAGCTAAGATGATGATATAATTTATCTAGCAACACGCATTTTTCATGTAAAGGATAGGCAATGATGTAAGAGTATCTAACATGACAAAAAATACAATTTATAAACAAAAAAGCTGTAGCTGGTCGTATGGATAATCCAAGTAACATACTAACGGTTTGTGATATTCTGTCTCCAAGGCATGTCTGTAACTAAATTACTATGTCAATACCAGGACAGCTCAGTTAAGTTACCGTTTAATTCTATATTAATCAAGGATTGGTATACCAAGAGACAACTAGTGATAGAAAACAAATAGGATTTTGTACAAGTCAAGAATAAACTATATTAAATCTTTAAAGCATTGTAAAACAAGTCAAGCTTGCAGCAGAATCCGAACCTGCTCCTCTCGGGTCCTGACCCAGCTCCAACACGTCATTCCAAGACATAAAAAAGCGGTATACAAATTCGAACTCAGGGGTAGGAGCTCGGATGGCACAATTTGCAGTGCTCTGGGTCTGAACTCAAGAGGTGCAGGTTCGAATCCGAGCTCGATTATTTCTACACAGATCTATCAATTAGTGGCAATAGTTACTACATACTTATCTATCTAAATACTGATAAAAAAGCGTGTGTATTCGCCATCAAATCGGTGCGGCTCGTCAGCTCATTGTACTGGTATAAACAAAACGTCGTTAGCACTTAATTTATTTAAATTGACATGTAAAGACATCTATTAAAGTCTATTTATGAGAAATTTAATATTCGCTTTGAAGTTTTCATTTTGTTTATGGCACGCATTAAATCGATAAAGATTAATTAATAACACAAGATGACCGTCATCATATTTCTAATTTATTTTAAATACTAGTTTCCACCCGCGGCTTCGCCTGCGCGTACTGTGATTTTTTCTGAATAAAAAGTTACCTATGTGCTATTCCAGACTATATTCTATATCTGTACCAAATTTCATCCAGATCCGCTTAGCAGTTTTAGTGTGATTAAGTAAGAAATATCAATACATCCAAACTTTCGCATTTATAATATTAAAAGAAAAGAATTATAGATTTAATGTTGGATTTTATATCACATAACATTTTTTAGGTCAGCAATCACGAAAAATATGCGTTGGCTACGTTGACTACTATTATTATTTCATCATCATGATCATCTCAGCTATAAGACGTCCACTGCTGGACATAGGCCTCCCCCGAGATTTTCTACATCGTTCGGTCTTCCAGTTCGCGTTCGCCACTCTAAAACCTTTATTACTATTTACCTTGTAGGTGAATATGTGGTATTTTTTAATATAAAATAAAACAACCAGTTTAAAACTAAAATACTCTGCAAAGGCCATATTTTATCGTCACATTACTCAAGTAAAGCCAAGGACGACAGTTAATAACCAATAATTTTGTAAGGCTTCTCCTGAAAATAAGTTTCCAAATAAGTTTCATCAGTTCCTTAATATTTTTGGGTGGCAACGGCAGGTGGGTCAAAATAGAATCACCATTAAAGGTCGGTAGAGGGAGCTTTAGTATTTTATCGGAAATAGACTTAACGGTGACTTTTCGGGCTTGAAACTGAATTGAATATTTATGAGTCCATCCTTCTTTTAACGCACCACAGACAAAACTTAGCTACGCATTTCTTTTTTATATTACTCTCGCCAATTTGTTAAACGAGCCTAAGTTCGTGTTTCAAAAGTTTGACTTTTTTTTAAGAAATCATAAGGAGAAATCACAAAAATACAATTTTCAGACACAAAGCACACGCAGGAACAACATCTATACTAATATTATAAACGTGAAAGTTTGTAAGTATGAATGGATGGATGTTTGTTACTCTTTCACGTAAAAACTACGGAACGAATCTCGATGAAATTTAGCACAGAGATAGATTATGGTCTGATCTGACACATAGGCTACTTTTTACAGCGATAACCCTTTGAATCCCTGGTGGGTATCGAAACCACTGCCACTATTACTGTGCGCGACGTTAGTACCAAGGTTATTTACTAACCACTATTTTTCAAAAATATTAGAACTATGAAAAATATAACATTATTATTACGAGAAGCAATAACTTCGTATTTCTTGTTTAAGAATTTTGGGCGTTTCAATATTTGGGATTTAGCTTTTTTTAAAAAAAAAGAATCTCAACAACAATAAACTTAAAATCACAGACGAATTTCGACCACCGCGCCCACTTCTAGTTATAATTATCATTAATTATTCATTTGTCAGACAAAACAATTCAAATTCAAATTCAAATTCAAAATGGTTTATTCCACATTACAATAATAAATAATATATAAACACAGAAAGATAGAAACAACAGAATATATAAGATTACACACAGAATTAGGAAGAAGAAGTGGAAACGGTGTAGGCACAGCTAGAGCTGGTTTTAAGCCCACCCGGAGTCAAAAGAGGATAGAACTTAGAAGCTAGAACAAAGATAATCATAATTAAACACAAAAAAGTATGTATATAGATAACACATAACTAAAAGAGGAAAAATAAAAAACAATATATAAAGAGGGAGAAAAAAAAAAAAAAAATCAATCTACTAAACAATAAACAGATGTTCACCGCTGCACCGGTTCGGTGCCGGGAAGTGTCGCTTATTAATAATAATAAAAAAATAGGTAATAAAAAAATAGGTATATTTATATCAAATCTAGGTTAATGTATATCTATTAAATTTAGTTAAATTTAACATGGAGCCGATCTTTTCTGGGACAAACTATGTTTTCAAATTTGTTTTGATGATTTAAAAACATTTGTTTTGTTTTATTTTTAAAAAGGTTATATGTCTTAGCGGTTCGTATTGGGGGAGGTAAATCGTTCCATATTTTTGAAGCTGCGAAGGTAAAAGATCCTCGGGAAAGGGCAGTGCGGGCAACTGGTACTTTCAGTGTTTGCACATGTTGCGCACGCTGGCGGCGCAGCTGGTCGCCGCCGCATGCCTCGCCTCGCAGCCGCAGTCGGTCAGCCAGCGCTGCCGGCACGCCCGACCCCAGAATCCTATACGTAGTGCATGCCAGGTGTAAGTTTCGCCTGGCTTCCATATTTAAGACTCCTATCTTATTCAGAACTGGGGTGATTCTGTGACGGCGATTTAACCTCTCCGAGAATCTGACACATGAGTTCTGTACCTTTTGTATTTTGTAGCTAGTTTTCTCTTGTAGACATGGTCCATAGACATTACTGCAATAGTTAAACTGAGATAATATCAATGTCTCAGTTAACATTCGCTTTATTTCAGTTGTAAGAAACTCACCCACCTTATACAGAGACTTAAGTTTATACATAGCGCTTTTTATCTTTGAATTAACATGTTGCTCGAATTTCAACTGTGAATCCATATGCAACCCTAAATTTCTAGCACAATTTACTATTTCAATTTTGGTCCCATTCATGTTAATTATGGGCTGTTGAGCGGTTACTTTCTCAATTGCTTTTTTAGTTCCATATAGCATGGCGACAGATTTACCTGCGTTAAGAGCGAGGGCATTGTCCTGAGCCCAATGCCATACCCGCTGGAGCTCTTCATTGACGAGCTGCAGTGCTTGCGATGTATCTTCAGGCGCAAAGGCATGTAGTAGCTGCGTGTCATCGGCAAACATGTGGCAACGCATGCGCGTGACGCATCGTGGCAGGTCGGCTGTGTAAACTGCATACAGCAGCGGTGAGAGGCAGGCGTTGTTTCATCTACTCATAAGTGGATACAATTAATGTATCCACTTATGAGTAGATGAAACAAGAACAATATTTGAAATGTATTAAACCAAACATAAAACTGAAAAAGATAATAAAATACATATGTATTGGTAATATTCTTCAATAATAATTATCAATGGAGAATTTCAACAATACGTCTTTTACAATATCTTATATTTCATAATATAATGTTGAAGCAAATTCAGCAGTTCTAGTTAACCCTTTGTTTGCTATGTAAATATGTCTCAGTCTTTGACTTTGCCCTTTCACCTTGGGTAAACAGAAGCACTTCAGATATGTTTGTCGAGGCTAATTTGCTACAATATCGAGTAAACGTCTTCATATTACGTTTGATGTATGAGATACATTAATTTTAAGCTATCGTTTGCGGCAAGATTAACCGTTTAACTGACAGTAAACTTGAGGATTTAAAAGTATTGTGTTTAAGGATATATATGACTAAGGCGCGTCATCACTTGGCATCAGGGGTGTTATTTTCTTATACTAATGGAATTAAAAAATGCAGCTGGGGAAAAACATGACGATGGCTAAACCATTCTAACAAACATTCCTTTTGTACCTACATACTTCTTTCTATATAGTTTCAGTTTCAAGGAAACACATTTTAATGGAATATTTATGTATTTTTCCTTTTTGGCGATTAAAAAAAGCGTTCCGAGTTTCTTGTCATTTCTTGTTGAAGCCTATTCTAGTCAGTGACTGGCCGTAGGTAAAAAATATGCTAAAATTTGTTTTTTTATGATGTTCATAATTATAATGTATTTGATCTAAATGAATAAATGACTTTGACTTTGACCTTATCAAGGTTCACTGCACGTGTCATCTTTCTTTCACTTTCTAAGTGCAATTGATAGAAATAAATGAAAAAGTGGTAAATAAATTATGTAAACTGCAAAAGAATTAATGAAAAGACTAATCAGCATGCTCTTAATCCTGATTAACAGTAACGAAGGCAAGAACAGCAAAACGAAAGAAAAATACATTTCTATAGTTTTTTTTAACTGAACTAATACGTATAGAATATTGCTATACCACGTCAACATAACAAAACAAAAACGTCCTTTAAACTCCGTTGAAATGTTAAACGAAAATGAGGAACGTAAATTAAGTCCACATTAAGTGACTACTTACGCAGGGCCTATTAGGGCGAATGTGATTGTTTTAGTTCCATTTCCCCATTAAGAACTTATTAGGGTCCGTGTTATGGCAAAAAGGTCTTGCATCCTAGCGGGCATTTGTTAAGATGTAAATTTATTCAGGGAAACAAAGCGCTCGCTTCGTATAACAAAAACTGTATGAGGTTAATGGCAGGGAGACATGCCTTCGTTGGATTTACCTACCGCCAATTTTGAAACACCAAGCTAATTTCACAGCATTCGTCTTTTTTCTGCATCGCGGCTTAAGGGATTTTAGAACAAATTGGCTTCCTTTTTTTACCTTAACTTTTGATATTATTTTTATTTAGAATAAATATAGTTTGATGAGAGAGAGGTTTTTATACTACTTAGGTTTTAAACATTTATGCATTCCTTAAATGCTTGTAATACTTAGCGCATCGTTCCCGTAGTAAAGCCAATTTCAGACCATGCTATACTATTGTGCTATATAGTATAGAAAAGAAAGACCATCACATAGTAAGTCAATAATATATAGTACAGTACAGTGTGAACGTTTCCATAACAATCAATGGTGCGCGATATTATTGTGCTATGAGCCATATACTATATGCTATTATATTATAGCGAAGTCTGATAGCCGCTTAACGACCCAAGAAGTAGTAGGGTCTACTATTATTGGTGGACCTGAAATATGGAAATTGTTTTTATACAATTTAAAAAAAAACCTACTTCAAATACTAGAAAGTGGTGGAAGTATTTTAACATTACGAACTTTCTCACAAACTTTAATCCCCCTTAAACTCATGTCCCCTCACCCTCCTAAACACGAAATTTTAAAAAAAAGTAATGATTTCTTACCAAAGTGCATCTCATGACCATTACAAAAAGCCCAAACACGGCTAGATCACATTGTTTAATTATGGAGTTCCTGTCCTGCCTTGAGGCTTCATCATCACATCAGTACAATGGAACTATTTTTATTTGATACAGCTTCGGTATACTAGCTATATCTATAGCGATATATAGCTGTAGCAAATCTCTTCCTACCAGAGCCTCTAGACAAGTGGCATAAACGGTAGTCGAATCGAAAAGTCCAAAAATAAAATGTATGGGATTTGACTTAAGTCTACGATATAATGTCGTAAACTATCGTCAAATCCCATACATTTGCTTTTTGGACTTTTCGATTCGACTATCGCTTATGCCACTTGTCTAAAGGGGCAGATATCTAATTGCCATCCATGAAGTATTTATCTGATCTTCTATAAGGCTAAGGTCTTATCTCAGTTGAGTTTGCCCACTTGCATGGTGTGCTACTTCTCTTCTAAAAACCAAATCTCTTTTTAAGAATCATAAATGCGTAAGGTTGGTTTTAATTTTGCAACGAGATGGTTAATGAGTGACACAGTTGTTCAGTCAGCTGGTAAATCTTTTTCGTCTGAGCTGGTTTAAGTAGACTCCGTCGCTACAAATTAAACTTATTTCTGTCTCGCGACTTATCTACCTCTCATTCTAATAACGATTTAGATGAAAATAGAATACAATTGAAATTTGTTTGCTGCTTGTCCATTTTCATAGCGTAATTTTAATTTTATCTTACTTATCTTGACCGTAGAATTGGGTTTTCTTATAGGAATTAATAAAACCATACATAATAATATCATCACGCTTTTTCCCGCCCACACTATGTTCTTCTAATTACTCCGATTTAGACACCTCTTTCGATGAATGTCGAATCTCTTTTAGTCTTCTTCCTCTATCTATCTTTTTTAAATTACCGAGTCACCTCGTTTATTTCGACATTCCCTTTTCAAATATTTATTACTACATTTTCACACCACATCGTTCTCTTAGCATTTTGACTGAAAATCGCACACACACACACTGGCCCAATGCGGATTCATCAAACATCGAATTAAAATTTCTTCAACGGTATTTAAAAATGCTGCCTCTGCCAATGAATCATTTTAGTCTTTTAAACCTCATGCACATCATACGACGCGGCGATGTGTACATGTCAATGACAAGAAATGAAACATGTCTACCTCCTTACGCACAAAATTATCATTATCAATTTTTTAACTCCCGCACCAGCTCTGTGCCGCGGAGGACTTAACAAACATACAATTAACGGACACAAAATTACACCCAGACTCAGTACAATTCTTTGTGGGTCACACGGGTCACACAAAGTTTTGTCTTGTGTGGAAATCGAACCCACAACCTCGTGCACAGCAGGCGCATACTGCAACCACTGGACCATCGAGGCAGTCTATAAATCCGTTGTCCAAAATTACATTTGCTAACAATAGTCCAACCAAATCTGACCATGACAGTAAACTTATCTACAAACATTTATTTACTATAGCAAATCAATCCTTGTTTCCGACTCACTATTGTTTCATCCGGAGTAACATAAAGCTTAAAATATTTGTCGAGGCCGCGGGCGCGGTCTGCAGATGACAGCATAATAATAACCTCTTATCTCTTCACTATTTCCTAATCGGTATTGATCCGACCAAACCTAGCGTTTACATAGAATACAATGTGTGAATACGTTCGAGAAAGGGATCCGTTTAACATCTGTTGATGCATAACTTTACATTACAAAAACGGTTACAATGCAGTGAGATGTATATATAAAGAACTTTTAGAGACAGCATTATATTAGCGAGCAAGCCCGACTAGGGAAGGACCTTACAGAAGATCACAGACAAATACATACTACTTAGGTGACAAACAAGCGGTCCGCCTGATGTTAAGCAGTTATCGTAGCCTATGGACGCATGCAATACCAGGGTATCACTTGCGTGTTGCCAACCCTTTTTTTTACACCAGGGCTTTATGATGGGACTATCCATGGGATAGAAATACGTTTCTTTCAAAACGCATCCCTAAATGAGCGCTGGAGACCTGTACTTAAACAGGAACACAACTACACTACTGTGTGTAGTTATTTGGCTGGGGTCTTCTGTAAGGTTCTCAGTCGGCCAATTTCTTCTTCTCTTGCTTCCAAACCAAATTTTTCAAAAGCGTTTATCCTACAGAAAATTATTCATTGATTTCCAACCCTATTCCGCACCTATAGAGGTTTAATTATTGACCTTAGGAGGAGTACCAAGGTCAAATATCGACTACACGCTTGTCCGCCGTCATGGTCAGGGTTAATAAATCGATACAAACATTTCAAGATACACATCTCTAACATATTGAGTTTAAACAACCATTAATTTAAAAACTAATATATATTCTGTGGTACGGATTATCCATCTAATATTTCGCGATTTTTATTTTCCTCGTATACTAACGAGAGGCCTGGCTCCCCTAAACCGCCTAAATAAGAGCCATATAACATAACTTTAATGAAAATGTGATTGAAATTAATAAACTCAATTAATTAATTGTAAAACTCGAATGGCATACATTTTTTCAAACAATAAACTTATGTAAAATACTCAAACAGCGCACTGTAACAGCTTGTATTTATAAAATGTGCGTTGTTTTTATTAAGAGTCATATCCGTCGGTAAAGCCGCGGTAATATTACTGCGGAATAGCCCCTAAATGTACGTTCTAACATATTACCAAACTGGTTCAAAAGCTTTTTAGACAAAGGGCAAATTGCAAAGCTGGAAACCTCCCTTTGTTTATTATCTAAATGTTCGACCAATATGTGAGGGGCCTTAGATTAGGGTGCGTTTGGAACTTTCGATTTACGCAGTTAAGCTAGTTTTGGTCCAACCTCTATAGAATTTACTTGGATAGTGAATTCACGACTTTTGATCTCATTGTGTGTTTTTTGCAAATAAATAAACAAGGGATAAAATAAACTCTTAGGGCTGAAGTAAAGCTTCTCTGAACGTTGACTTGCTAGAACAAAGAAAACTCCAAGTTCTTTGAACTTCGTTTATCGCTACACCACCTTGCTAAAAGAGACTTGCTTCAACTAATTTCAAAGGAGGAAACTATCACTTTCACAAATGATATTATAAAGAAGCGGAGCAGTATTTTATGACAGTCTATTTTCATATAATTTAAAAGAAACTTTTAAACTTTGACTGGCTTGTTGGTCTCGTGGATAGTGAAACTTACTACCAAAGATGTTTTAAGTTAAATTCCCATATACGATATATCTTTGTGTGATGGTCTCGATTCTATGTTCTTTGCCTGGGTGTAAGTTATCTAGAAAACTGTCTGTTTGGTAAAGTATAGGCGCTGCCTATTTTTTATCAATGGCTAAGCTATCCTAAGATATTATTGAGAAAACAGCGAATCTTAGCAACATTCAAAATTAAATATTATTATTACTGTTCATACCTATATATGTATATATATAATGAACCCTTCTAACATAATAATATTAAACTGTATTCACTCGTAAGAATTCAACGAAACATAGGTCTTAATAATCAATATTTCAAAGCAAAAGTAGATGGTGTAACTCAGTCGCACATAAAACTCATAACAAGTTCTAAACAAAAAGCTTTTTAAGTGAAAAGGCGTATGACGAAGAGTTCACTTTATTCATTATCTAAATATTCATAACCGCTCAGTCATAGAGCTCCGTCTAAAACACTTGGTCGTGCTTGTGGCGTTCCATCTTGGTGTTTCCATTTGCAATGTTTTGTCTTTTGTTTCTTGTGTGAACTACATCGCTTTGTCTAAGCCGGGACGTTTGAGGCACATGCAAATATTTACCGAGCCGAGGTTTCTACTTTGAAGTCCCTACATAATTTTCTGACATTGCAATCCTGATGGCGATGGTGCAGTTCGTTTTATTGTGAAATGTGCTAACTATCGTCAAAAGTTTTTATATATTGGATTTTTGTTTATTTTGTAGTAAAATGTACTATTTTATTAGAAGTTAAGATTACCCACGTTAAATAAGCATGTTAATATGTTGGTTCTATGCTTGGTATCTAAACTATGAAAGTGAAAGAATAAAGACCTGTGTTTGCGCACACACAAAGTGTACACTATAACCTCTGCCGCGTCAATATCTAGTCTTTTTTAGGAGGCCTTTATGTGAGGAAGAATATCTCAGAAACCGTATCAATTAAAGTATCAAGGTTAGACGTTTTGACTAGTGGACTAACTCATTTAAATACATTTAGCTTCGAGGACCTTAAGATCCAAATTGGTTTCATCAAGCCCTCGAGGAAAGGAAGTCAAGTCGATACACATATCACTGAAGTTGGTAAAGTTGGTAAATTATTCATTCGTGATGGGCTACGAGAGAATGTGGTACGTCCACCTGACGCTTTGGAATTTTTCAATCTAGTTTTATGGACAGTGGGCCCACAAGGACATGAAAATATGGCCCGTCAACTTTACAAATAGTGGCAATCTGGAGTATGGGCTTACTTGTATTATAACAAAGAGTTATAGTTTTAGTATTTTTAGAGCATAGCGTATTTAACTACTTTTGTAAAGGCTTAAAACAAAATACACGCAAAATTATAATGTAAAGTAAAAATTTAATGAATTTACAAGACAACTCCCGCACTAGAAAGCAAGCTCTATGTTGCGGTTAACTTTACAAACATACAAATTACGGGCACAAATGCATTTAGACTCGGAAAAAACATTTAAGGATCACACAGTTGCGAAAAAACAAATCGGCGTGGTGTTAATGGCGGTGACCTTTACCACTAGACCGTGTAGTCAAATTTATGTTTAAGATATTTTTATTTATAAATATGCATAGTAAAAGTTCTGTCGTAGTGATGGCCGTGTGTAAATTGTCCCAAGATATTTTTTGACTAAATCCATCATTAGGTACAGGCTTGCAGGCAGGCCGGCATCAAAAAATGTCACCGTATTAAAGTGGTGAGAATTGACCGGACCGAAAATGACCGCGTGTGTCTACAACAACAGTTTTACACACACAGTGATTTATAAAGGCTGAGCTTCACGCACACAGCGATATCGCGGTACGCACACAATGAAATCGCGGCGGGGCCACGATGAGACGAGAGGTAAACGATGCTTATTAGTACGGGACTCTGAATCTAGTATGTAGTCGTATATAATGTAAGGGTACAGGTATTGTTAATAAATTGTTAAAGTTGCATTTTATCCTCTACAAAGTTCCGTTCTCACTATGTTCATAAAGAAGTTTAAAGTAATAAACGTCAGGAATGTTGTGTGTACTATAATAATATTGATGAGACACACAACAAATTAATCTTTGATGAAGGTAAAATTTCAATTATACCAAATTTGTTCGAGAAACTTGAATGTTCCGATCATAAAAGTTTTCATAGAGCAGTTTCTTAGCTGTTTTAAAGATCTTAAATCGTTTTAATGTGTTATAACTTTAAAAAAAAGGGCAATTTACACGATACAAGCTTTACTACCAGAGGGGGTGATAATAATAAATAACTTTGACCTATATTTGTTCCACTGTTGGGCACTGGTCTTCTCTCCTCTGTCTAAGAGCAGAAGGTTTAGGCTCTAATCCACATACGCCAGACTAATGCGAGTTGATAGATAATATGTATTTCACTATTCGCTGTCTATATTTTTAGACTACATTATTAGATCAATTATTTTACTATTTGAAACGTAGGTGATGGACACAGGCTACTTTCGATAGACAAAACATGCAAGCAAAACAGCGAGCAAAAGCTAGTAATTTTACCAAGTTTATAAGTTTGAATGTCGGGGGTTATGTCTTAAAATACTTATCCAATTTCGCAATTTATTATTTAACTAATAGAAAGTTATAATTATTATCTCTGAATACTAAATACAACGTTTTATGCGACATGCGACAAAACCCGCATGCGGAACCTAGTTTATTACAAGGCCGAACTTAATTTTCTCTTGTATGAAAATTCTCACGAACTATAAATCAATATCGCATAGTTGGAAGTTGGAACCTTTTAGATAGATGAAATTGCGGGTTAGCGGAGCCCCCAGCCCTAACATGTGATAATATCCCCTTAGCTTATACGACTATAATATATTCTTTAGTGGGAGATATTGATACCTCTCGGTATCAATATCTGGGGCAAGACTCATTTACTTAAATACTCATTCAATATACAAGACGCTTGTCTATAGTTGACTGGCCTGTTGGTCTAGTGGTTAGTGAGTCATGGGTTCCATTCCCACCCAGGACAAATCTTTGTGTGAAGGGCACGAATGTTTGTTCTGTGTCTGGGTGTAATTTATCTATAATATGTATGTATTTAGAAATATATATGTATGTTTATCAGTAATTGTCTGGTTACCATAGTACAGGCTCTGCCTAGTTTGGGCTCAGATAGCGTTGTGTGAGTTGTCCCGAAAATATTATTATTATTATAGTTACCGTATTGTCGTGAACGGGTGCTACTTGGGGTGGCTGGTCAATCTTGGCATGATTTATTTTTAATTATTAAAGATATAGTTTCTAGATATTTACTAAGATTGCAATGTGATCTCGACACGTTTCTATCTTTTACTTACAAAAAGAAACGATCCCTCATTACCATACAGTGGAAAGCTAAATTCATTTTTTTTTCAATATTGTTTACTCATTAATTAAATACTTATCTAAATTTCTCATATGGTATATTGGTTTCCGTTCCTTTTTGTTACCACTATTGTAACTCATACCAAATTGTAAATGTTATACTCTGGCGATTAAAAAGAGTGGCCCGAGTTTCTTGCCAATTCTTCTCGAGGCCCAACCCTAGTCAGCGAATTGGCCTTAGGAAAAAAGTATGCTGGCATTTGTTTTAATGACGTTCATAAGTATCATGGATTTGATCTAAATGAATAAATGAGTTTGACTTTGACTTTGACTTTGACTTTGTCAGAACTGTCTAGAATATTATATTGCCTGTGTATGTATCAAAGTTTGAACTAAGAATTTGATATCAAAGAGAAGCCATTCAAATTCCTTTGACGCTAAGAAAGAGAAAGATAAGCAGTATCTTTGCTCGTTAGTATTATTTGATGGTTCATAAAGAAACTACTGAAGAGAGGAATTCACATTAAATCTAAGCGAGTATAATTTATGTTTGGAAATAACTGCACGAATGGTGTTCTCCTTTTTTATAGGGTGAAGTTAGAGATGCTTTTAGCATTGCAAGTGTCCGAAGACTACAACAACTGCTTACCTCACTTGCTACATAATGTAGTTAAAGATACTATCAGTGAAATTAAAGCTGAACTACTTATAACACTTTCGCCAATCGTTGTCGAAATTCGCCAAAATTGCTTAACTGAAAATCCACATTATAAATTGTGTCAATTAATTAATCTATACACCATATGTATGTATATAATATTTATGCCATACCTAGTGCTTTATCATCATTATCTCCGCCGAAAAACGTCCACCGCTGGACATAGGTCTTTCCCAACAATTTTTACAGCATTCGGTCCATATCGGCTGCCTGCGACCTTCACTAGGTATTAGATATCGCACTAGCGCGCGAAAACTGTTGGCGTCAATAGTACCTAAGTAGCTTCATTTCATCTATCACTATCTCTTTCTGTATCATTACGTTTCGTATTATCTATCGCATTCATACTAAACTCTATAAGTAAGTACGCACTAAAACATGAAAACAAAAGTGAATACCGCTCAGCATGAAAGTGGCATATCTATACTAATATTATATTAATCTATACTTATTAATATTATAAAACTAGTTTCTTTGTTTGTTTGGTTGAACGCGCTTATCTCAGAAAGTACTAGTTCGATTAGAAAAAAATATGTTTTGTTGCATAGTGCATTTATCCAGGAAGGCTATAGGCTATATACTCGTAACATCACGCTATGATCAATAGGAGCGGAACAGTAGCGAGATATGTTGCAAAATCGGGAAAATGTACGTTCCAAATTACTACGCGGACGAACGGCGACCCCTAGTCTTTCTATAAAATATGATTGTAAATAATGCATATTGCGAGTTAGTATCCAAAGAGACTTCGAACTTATACCATCGCTCTTTTTATGTCAAAGTTAAAAACAAAAACACATGACATAACCCCAAAACACTCGGCAATAAGTGTCACTAGTACATAGTATGACAAAGTGAGGCGACGAAAGCTGTGCCCTATCGACACCAAGTCTCTTTTTGTCGCACAAGATTGATGAACGGTTGTTTCTTCGATGACAGTATTGCCGCGACGCGCGATTCTTCACCCGAGAAAATGAGGGTTGATGTAGAAAATACTGCACTGTCATTTTATTTTAGATAAAGAATAAGTAGGTATCAATATTATTGATCGACTGTTTTCAATAGTCAATCATTATTGAAAGAAATACAGAAAGAAAAATATTTATTTTGTACCTCACTATAAAAATATTTGGGTACTTAAAAACAAGTTTGTACATTTTTCAATTAGTTTTCCGAATATGTTTAAAGCCATATTTTAAAATGTAAATATTTTTCTACTTTTGTACTGTTTGTGACTGTATAGAGGTAGGTACTTTCTAAGCCCATCTCTTGTACTATCAGGACTTTCTAGGATATAACCAAAATACACAGTACTGTGTAAGAAAGTACCTAGTATTTTGGTTATATCCTAGAAAGTCCTGATAGTACAAGAGATGGGCTAAGAAAGTACCTACTACTACTTTGGTTATATCTAAGATTCTTTTTAATACCTATTGGTATTTTAATAAAAACATGTATAGTTAATTATGTTATATTGATATCTCCCTTGGTTTCTTAGATATTGTGCGTATGACTGGTGTGTGGATATCGCGGGTTCAACCCCTGAGTAGCGACTAGTATCTACCAGAGTTTGCTGACGAAATTGCTCGGGATTGAAATGATTAATTAATAATTTAGTTAACAGGCTCATCATAACTAGAGAAATTAGATACACCTTTGCCTCCCCACATTAAGGGACAAGGCGTGATAATACTGATGATATATTACATTCCTATATTCATGCAAAAGTCAATTATTAACATTCTGTATTTTTTCCTAAATACGTTTTACGTTTGTCAATTGACTTCTTAACATCAAACGTATATAAAAGCACCTTCATAAGGAAATATTTACGCCTTTGAATTGGATTACTTATAAATTCAATTTGTTCAAATTAGATCTGTGTGAAGCGATTTTTCAGAGAGTGTAAATGAAGTCTATACATACATGTTTTATTTATATCTAATGTAATAATCACATGACGTAATGTAGCATCACGCCTTTTACTTCGACGAGGTAGGCAGAGATATATGAAAGTCACATTCTGCTATCGATGTTAGAAGGCTTGTTGCCATATATCGGAAATAAATCTAGGCTGATACCAAGCATTTTGAATTGGAAGAACACCATACCACCTAAGCTTTACAGCATGGAACGACAGCTGCTTACCATCAGACGAGCCGTATGCTTGTATGTAGGAGACATCCTTATTGAACTCTGACAGCGAGACCTCTCCGTGCCTTGGAAAGTACGTAGGGCCGTTGCATCATTTGGCCCTGCGCCTGATCTTTCATTCAGATTATGAAAGTGAAGAGCGCCTGTATTTGCGCACACAGTTGAAATAACCTACCTAACAATATTGTGAAGTAAATACCATCACAACAATAGACAACCATCTAATATATCGAAACAGTATAGTACAAAATCTGCCTATCACTCATGTGTCATTGTCTATTGGGTACATACACTGTAGACGTAACCTATACCGCTTTTATATTTGCCGATGCCCTCCCCTGCCAGTCTGCCACCGACCTCAGTTTGATCGATGTCTTTGTCTTTCTCCTTTTCTTATCTCCGCCATACAATAGCCTTTATTTCAAAGTTTATTATTCTTTTTTGTTAAATAAAAGTATAGTTTAATTGAAAAATCTTCTTTCTTCGCTTTCGAATTTGCTGAATAGTGAAAATTGTTAACTTTTCCATAACAAAGATATGACGTTTTGGCAGGCCGGGAGTGCGGACGTGCCAAACTACCGACGTGCTTTGTGTAACACAAAATAGACCACACAACCTGAGCCTGCCTACTACTGCTTGCAAATGAAATCACACAGAAAATCCCACAGGTTTTCATATTTTGTTCAGAATTTATAACATCTGACGTTCTGTCGAGTGAGAATTACGATCACACATATACCTGACTTATTTTTGAATCTCTTGGGATCTCTTAGGTATATGTCTGGGGACTTTAGAAACATGAACAATATAGTTCATGTAGAGGCCGTAACGTGGCCTCCTTCGAGCGCATTATTCGATCTTAATTTGAATTTTGAACAATGAAAAATCTTTAATCTAGATAACGATCTTTTAGTTGACATTTCATGAATTTTAAATTAAGATCGCTCAACGAATACCTACTCAAATGAGGGTATTTTACTCGCTACACTAGACATAGCCCCAGAACTCAAACAATTCCTGAAATAGGTTAAAGTTATAGCCTCTATTGGCAATAATCATACTCGAAGCTTTGACGTGTAACACAGAAACAAATATAATGTACATATTCGAAAATAAATCCATATAACTTGTTCTCATAACAGTTTATTGCACTACGGGACAGTGCCCGCCAGATTATCTCTGCCGAATCTGACATCGCATATAAATTGTGCAAATTCAGCGGAGCATAAACACTGCATCCGTTTTTAAACGACAGAAAACAATGTTTTAGTAGTTTACTATTAATAACTTATAGACTACGGTTGTTCTATCTAAAGGACATAAAGCGTGTGATAATGTACTATTTCATGTTTATAGCTGTCATTTTTGAATTTATTTCGTATTATACACCAAAAGCAAAATATAGATTTTTTGTTTCTTAAAGTACAACTTCTGCAGTACGAAACAATGTCTATGAAATATTGCAAATTTTTTTTCAGTACACACTGACGTCATTTAAGGAATCTTCCTTACATGGCGTCAGTGTGTACTGAAAAAGGATTTTCAGAAATACACTCCTTAAACGAGCAAAAAATAGTTTAGGTGGAACGAAGTCAGGTCGAGTTTATTATATACCTAATATATTGTATACTTATAATGTATCGATAATGGCCGTTTTCTGGAGTGTTGAAGGCATATCATGTTTCATTAATCCCATACCGACGCAATGCTGTAATCGAAGCCAACTTTGTTATAAGTAATGCGTACCGAAGGCGGTATAAAACAAGGGACGGGGGGACTTGGCAAGAGCGTCCCTAACCATGCTGGAAAAACTTTTTCTATCTAGCTACACGGAAAATTTATTGCGACAATTTTACTAGCGAAGCATAATATCGTGACCGCTGTGTTGTCTGTCGTCTATATACGTTATTTTGTTTATGTAAATCGTTTTATATTGTTTGTTTTGAATAACAACTAGTATATTTGTGGTTGCGGCTAGTTGGACCGCTACTGTAGGGTCAGTGATCGCTCTTTATTGTATGAAAGCGATTATTTAATGATTAATTATGTGTTAATCGGCTAGATTAGCTAATGTTTTAATGCATTTAATTATTGTAATAAATACTTGTTATATATGTAGATACCGTTGGTATTTAATGTATTGTTATTAAAGGGAATAATGTGTTTAATGGCATTAGTAATATAATTTATTCAACATATTAAAATAAACGCAAAATAAAAAATGTAAATACGTTTGTTACTCCTTCATGTAAAAGTGCTTGACAGATTTTGATAAGACTTAACAATGCTATTAGGCAAAAAAACTATTCGTGGTTGAAGCAAAGGATCATGAAAATAAAATAAAACGTAGTAAAATGTAAAAAATCTTAAGAATTCTATAAGTGTAATACTACAACTGTACAAAATTTTATTTCAGATGAATGATACGTCAATAGGAGACGAAAAGACAGGTAATAATTTTTGGCAAAGACAAAAATTGTTTTCTGTACTACATAAATAGTAAACTAGTTTACGGCTCGCCTGATGGTAACCAGTTACCGTAGCGTATGAACTTCTGCAATATCTGCGGAATCACTCGGGTATTGTCAACCAAAAAATTCGGAGTATCATTGGGATAGAAAAACGTTTCTTTAATGAATAATAACCTAAATGAGCACAGCAGTACTACAAATATGTAGGTAGCACAAATAAACTACGTTTATTCCGATCAATAAACAACTCTGCAAATTGCTTTGTATCTGGATTAACATAGACAGTCGCTAATTATTTCTGCCGTAATTTGTACACCACCATACATACATATTTAAATTAACTTGTCACTACTCACTACGTATACTGAGAGCGAAAGCTGAACATTATACTTTTACGTTTTAGGTACATGGCCATCTTTATATTTATACTAGGGGTCGCCCGCGACGTCGTCCACGTGGTTATTTGAAATATTTTCCCCGATTTTGCAACATATCTCACTACTGCTCCGCTCCTATTGATCATAGCGTGATGTTATATAGCCTAAAGCTTTTCTGGATAAATGCACTATTCAACAAAAAAATAATTTTTCAAATCGAACCAGAACTTTCTGAGATTAGCGCGTTCAACCAAACAAACAAACAAACTCTTCAGCTTTATAATATTAAGTATAGATAGTAAGTTATGTACCTTCATTTAATCTAAATTAGCCGGCCCGAGGTTAAGGTACTGAATATTTACGCAAAGCTGATACACCAGGCTTTTTAGTTGTTTCAATAAAAAAAAACAGAGTTTATCGTAATAATTGCTATGCCTGATCTGATAAACTGTTGATACTTCATTTTTTATGTAAAACCACTTATGTACACAGTTTGAAGCAATAAATATATCTTTGTCTTTGAGCAAAGAGCATATTTTAAATTTTTATTTTTATTTTTTCTGTCTGTTAATATCAATATGAATATATAAAATATAACTTTCCGAATAGGGTAAGATAATTATTAAAAAAAAATAGAACAGTTCCTTAAGATTTCTATGACAGTTTTAGCGTACCTATTTATCGAAATCTTATTCGCGAAAAACATATAAACGTCGCCATTACGAATTAAGCTGAGCATATCAACAGCACCTCAAATATTTTATATATAACGAGCTCTTATTTCGCGTCGATCGTGACTGTAGTACGAGGGACGTGCGAGTGCACTCTATGTACGCTCACTTTAGTTTCTACATGTTTTTTTAAATATTTTTGATGGTTTTGTGATGGGATGTTGATTTGTTATGTTATCATGAATTCTTATAGCGATGTATTTTGGATCTTAATCTGAAATACTTAAGATACTTAAGATGTCTTTTTAGCTTAGCTTTAAGGTTGTTATTATACGAAATTCTACATAAGATCGAAAAGACCGATTTAATACATTTTTCACTAATGTATATATATCGAAAAGTTACTTTATGTTAACCACGCCACGCCTTCATTTGCTTTTTCTTCCTCTTTTTGTATTTAATGAAAAGTTTTACAGTTATATCTAGATTAATTTCCAAAGCAATCCATCATATTTCGTCGCTTCCAAACAAAGCCGCATGAGTCGAAAATTGGACATATGCCAATCAATGAATAGATTTTTTCGGCGCGCATTTAGTGCGGCTACACAACATTCAAAATTGACCAATCAGAGCGCGTTATTCTAATCGTTTTGGCACTGCCCAAATTATTATTGGTTGTGTGTCAAACCGCAGAAGTCGTCAGTTCTGCTATCTCGTATTTGTATGTGGCTGCAGCAAATTTATGATGATAAGTTATTTTGTGGTGGTCCACGATAGAAGTCAAACACATATTTTATCAATGTCATAGGTGACCGCATAGTAGTATTTCATTTAAACGTCTTCGTGCTTCGAAGGGCATGTTAACAGTCGTTAAACCATGACAGAAGCGATCTTAACAACTCTGTCACCAGGTTGGCCACTTATCAAAAGCTAGAATAAGAAGAGTATTACCATAGGCCACAGGAGGATTTTAGTATTTAATTATTTAAGGTTGACTACACAACTCTGTCATTTAAGATGTCGAGACATTTTAATGCACGTTTTGCGGAGTTTGGGTGTTATGAGTCAACCCTTTGGCGCGTTGGGTCACATATGAAATACTGCTGGCAGTCATAGTTCAGTAATTCAGCTGCGGGTTGGAGTGAAATGTACCATTGTTAAAGGTCCCTATTAGATTTTATATCGCTATCATCGTCGCCATTATGTAACTCCTTCGAGGGAGACCTCTCACCTTCATTAAGTTTAGCGTTGAGCTCGTGCCCTTTATTCATTATTCCTAAGTATGGCATTACGACGGAAAAATGCTTGCGAGTTAAGTCGATTGCTGTTTTCCATATAAATAGAAGGTAATTACACGCCTTTCTTATTTGGTAGTGTTCATGCATATTTTGTTTCAGCATGAAACAATCAATGTTTGATAATATCTTAATACGATTATTACGTAAAACTTTTGCCTTGCACACAATGTAGGGTGAGCATGTTTTCAATTTTCTGTGCATAATATTGTGGATGTTGGTTGATCAGACATGCCTTTACAATTTTTTTTTAAGACATGTAGGTTTCTTCGTGATGTTTAGATGTCGGTTATCTCGATAAAAAGTCTAGGCCTATGTGCTATTACAGACCATAATTTATGTCTGTTCGAAATTTCAACCAGATCCATTCAGTAACATTATTAAGTTTTAACGTAAAAAAGAAACAAATATACATACATACATCCATACATTCTTAAAAACTTTCGCGTTTATAATATTAGTAGGATATCATTATAAATAAAACATGTCAAAGTTGCAACTCAATTTTACAAATCGTATGTATAATGTGGATAGGTAGAATAATCAGCAACTTTTCTGGTCGAGTAGCATCCTATATCCCCGCCGTACCACTAAACTAGGACAGCTGATGCACGCAATTTTCGCCGTATGATGGTCAACCACAAATGTTGCTGTATGTACATATCTAAATCATAATTTTCGAGCGTGTATACTCATTTTTGCAAGCTTGCTTAGTATGTTGCTGGTTTGGTTTAAATTAAATTAGTATTCAACTTGTTTACAAACGAAAAATCTCTGAAATTATTCAAAATACGGTCTGTAAACTGATTATGGTATATAGTTTTAAAGGAGTCTTCAGTGAATTTATGTTTTCTAATCTCAGAGATTTTTCAACACAATACGCTGGTGGTCTGATAGCTAGTAGGTACTTATTATCTAAACCGATAATTAAACGTAGGTAATATGGTATTACACCGACCATGTAAACGTTTAAACTATTTTCGTAAGTAATCAAAAAAATTGGAAAGACCTTTAATTAATCCATAAATTTGTTATAAAGAAAGTTAGTGATTAAGTCGCATAAATCTATTATTAATGAAGGTAGTGATTAAATTTAAGTCTCGACTTAAAATTAGATCACAAAGTAAAATACCTTTTTAAATAGCTGGTAACTTTCGTAATCGTCAGGATGTTTGGTCACCACTAATGTTTCACTTTAAAATTATTATTGTCTTTTTTGATCATCTTTATCATCGTTATCATATCAGATGAGAGACGTGCATTGCTGAGCCCTGAGGATTTTGCCTGCATCTTAAAAACAAATGGCAACGCGTGATGCCCATAGAATTGGGAGCATCTATAGACTACGGTATTCGCTTACACTCAGGCAAACTGTTTGCCAACTTTATCACAAAAAACTAATCAGAGAATGTTTTAGAAGTCAAATAAAGCGTACGTAGGAGCATGTTGCCAAAATCACCACACTTGGCAAACAACTTGGGTTTTGTTAGAAAGTAAGCGCATATAGCGTCCGTAAAAGTCAATGATGGCTAACTAACCCGCTGTATTTTTATCATAATATAAGCTTGACACGTGATTGGATAATCTTTTGGGACCTATATGGCCGGCCACAATACTTTATACTTTGACTTCAAAGCCGAGCTTGATTCCAACCCAGGATAAATATTTGTGTAAGCACAATTCTTTGTTGTCATTCTACAACTATTTGTGGGAATTGAACCTACAATGCTTGGCTTAGCCGTCAGTCATCATGTCATTAACAACTAGATCAACAGGCTAGTCAAAGTCAATTAAGACTTATTTTTTCTTTAATTGCATTAAAATAATTAACACAACAAAACTTCCTTCTTAATAGCAAACTTCTTGCCTTTTATATTCACGCGTTTACCTTTACCTATTGTGCCTCCATCAAAATACTTTCCACTCCTATTACCTAAAGGAAAACAATAAACATACAACCAAACACAAAACATGTTACATCCAACGCTAACGTGTTGACGGTACTACTAAAGGACAATTTCCCCCACGCAATTTTTGGTAAATCACTAAAATAACACTCAACCAACAACGAAGTAAACTAACGGAAACTACTCTTGAGTTGTGAGAGGAAATTACTTAAACCCGGGAGCTGAATTGGCAAACAATCTCTTGCTTCAAATGCGTTCGCGGTTGATTCGTCGAATATCAACAAATACTTCAACAAAAATATATCCTTCTTGTTTCCAATTGGCGAGGAAAAAATGTATTTTATGAGCCTCATTCGTGTCAACTTTTGATGGTACTTCACAGACTCTCAATTTAATTCTATTAAGTACCGGTTTAATAATACCTACTTCAGCCTATTTAACTTCACAATAAACAGCAAAGAAAAACAAAATTACCAAGGTTTCTTTTTATAAAATATATTACTGCGTAATTGAGACGTATGGCCGTAAAATTTCTTCAATTAAGTTGTTATTACCTTCTCTTTACCTTGATGAGACTTTTATCTTTGATTACGTTATACAGACACAGCTATTGAATAAACAAGTAGATCCTCTTTACCAAACAGTATAAGTGAAGTGTCCTTACGCACTGTATCCAATTTGAATCCGAGAAAATACGAATCAAAGTAAGTACAATACAATTTATCATGTTCGGTGTGCACGCTATTCTGCCGAACACTGGTTGTTTCCGAGAGTAACTCGTTCAAATATACATGTAATGAAAACTATGGATTACATTAATTATGTCGAACAGGGGTTATATGACAAACTATACATTATAGCGATTTTATAGCCATTGCCACTAAAGTATATCACACTAGCTGTTGCCCGCGGCTCCGCCCGCGTAGATGTCGGTTATCGCGATAAAAAGTAGCCTATATGCTATTCCAGACTATAATCTATCTCTGTGCCAAATTTCATCAAGATCTTTTTATTAGTTTTTGCGTGAAAGAGTAACAAACATCCATCCATAAATTCTTAAAAACTTTCGCGTTTATAATATTAGTAGGATTAAAGTACATCTTACATTAGCAATCAGTCATTTTCTATATTTATCGGATGATCGCCAATGTTAGGCAAGCTTACAGCAATCAGTCCATCGATGGGCAACTATTTTCTAAAACCAAGTGCGCGTACAGTGCATTCTCTAGTCCCTCACTCTCATAGTCCGATAGGACAGCAACTCGACACGACAAGAGGCAGATCAAGTGAAGGACCAGCAGCTTAAGTTGCTTTTTTCTAATTAAAAAAAGTCAACGCCCGCACTAGGGCCCTATGTCGCGGGGGACTTTACAAACATTTAATTAACGGACATCAAGTACACCCATCCCATCACCCATCAGTCTGTGTGGTGACGGATTAAGAATACAAATGTCACCACCCCATTCCATCCCGTGGGTGTCGTAAGAGTCGACTAAGGGAGTAAGTCAGGCAGACAATATCCACTGCAAGAGACGGAAAACTCGAAACAAAACCCTATACCAACCCGTCTGGCCAGCGTGGTATAGTAGGCTAATATCCCTCCAAATTAATGGAGGAGACCCGTGCCCAGCAGTGGGACGTTCATGGGTTGAGATGTGAAGTACACCCAAGCTCGGGACAACTATTTATGGATCACACAATTTTTTGTCCCGTACTGCGAGGTAAACACTTAAGCCACTGAACTAACCGATCAGTCGTTTACGAGGCTCGGGGTACAAACACCGCCAACTACCAAACTTCAGACACCTATTGCGATTTTTTAGACAAAAAAAAACTCATCATATATTTTAGCCTGATCCAGGAATCGAACTCAAGACCTTGTGATCAGCAGCCACACTTAGCAAGTCAGGACGCAATTCAGTAGTTAACAAACACCCAACATACTAAACTTAATATACTATAGTCACCACCCCTATCTGTAACGTCCCAGCAAAATTTAAAGAGCACTTAAAGGGTGGTAGAACAATCGGTGGCAGTGGACTTAAGAGTATATCCCCAGAGCTTCTGGGTGCAACGGGCTTTAACTTGGCATCTCGGTTAATTGACCTGGGTAAGGCTATGTTTGTTTTGGCGCCGCGCCTTCCATGTTTACACACTACAAACTGATTGTCGCACACATTGTTACTTACTATACGCAGCCTTGCTAAATGTATGTCTTTTAATCGACTTCAAAAAAGAAGGAAGTTTTCAATTCACCACAATTTTTTAAATGTATGTTTAACGATTTATTTAAGATTACTGCTCCGATTAAAATTTTGTTTGAAAAGGCATACTTTCTAGGTGTCCCATGATAACAGGTCAGGATCTGATGATGGGATTTTAGAGAAATCGAGGGAATTATTTAAATATTATAGGCATGCCTATTGATTTGAGTGTTTTTCAAAAGTAACTTGTTAACCGACTTTGAAATTAGAGGAGATTTGAATTTTATTACCAAGCACCTAACTTTGAAAGTTCTCAATTTAAAGTTTTGTAACAAATTAAATCGGTTTCTGAAATGTTGATAACCGCAAAAAATTAATAATTCGCTGTCCAATCTCTTGTAATGACATTTATTTTCGATCAACATGACAGGATCGTTTTGTCAAATGTCATTTTTAAACCTTTCAAAAATATACAAAGACGAAAACTGTTAACGCAATTGTTTTTGTTAAACTATAAGAAAAGTTATATAAATATATTTTTTGTTATATTGTATGTATGTAACGCTAGTGACGTCACCATAAAGGCGCCATCAGAAAACCAGCGCTAAATACTTAGGTATGTGTTGCATTATGCTGAGATGGTGGCCTATTCAGGCTCGCACATATATTTTATAATATCTTACCTTTCTTTTGTGTTATCATATAATATTTTTATTTGTTCGAATGTATGTATATTTCTCTATTACCTGTATGATTGTATTATTTTATTATATTTTTTTTATATATTGTGCGAGATGTGAATAAATGTTTCTTTCTTTCTTTCTTTCTTTCAAATCTGATATTAACCTGAAAATTCCACTTGGATATAAACAATGCTTTAAACAAATCTACCAAATTTCTTCAAGTACACCCCGAATACATGTGGAATACGTGTAAAATTTCAATGTGTTTCAACCGCCTAAAATATTCAGTCAGATCTTGAGTTACGCAAACACACAAAGGAGATATTCTATAGTTATCTACAACATTCAAGTAATTTCGTTTTGCTCTTATTTCATCTCAAAAATGTATGTAGAAGAAAGGAAGGCTTAACCTACTTAGTAAGGTGTCGACAAAATAAATTTGTTTAGAAGTCTATCATTGTAAATAAATAAATAATAAGAATTCTCTTGAGTCGTCGTCGTCGTACACGGTAAGAAACATAAATTTTCAGCCAGCAATTTTTATTTATTACAACTTTTAGAGAGACTTAGTTTAGGACCAACACTTTAAAAAAAACAACTCAGTTATAACCTTATTTTTATAACTGTGCAGCTGTCAACGTCAAAACTTTACTATGTTGGCTGCATTGGAACAAAATTATAATCATAATCATTTTGTAGGTAAGTATAGTAATGCGAATAAAAGCCTCTTTTATTATAACAATTGGATACTCAAGTAGCGCAGACGACAAAAAAGTGCAGACAGTACTGACAGGGTCAAGCGCCTACGGGCAGGTAGGAAGGGAATTGGGCGGTTGAAGTCAATCATACCAACCTAACTAACGATTCCAAGTGCACATTTATAAAATTCGGGTTATATTATAATACACACACTTGTTGAAATCCAAACTAATATTATAAATGCGGCAGAAGGTAACTCTTTTAGTTTGTTTGCTAAATTTTCGCGACTATAAATTATATAAATGGCTGAATAGATTTTAATGAAATTAGGATGACATTCTGGGGATGCCGCGATAACTGACAATCACGTGGGTGGAGCCAAGGCCATTTCTATATTTCCTAAGAGAGGTAGGACATACAGGCCAAGTAAGATACAACAATAGCTGTGTCACATCCATTAACGCCATTGATAAGTATTATAAAAATGTATTTTCACCATAAAAATAATATTCATCTACACATTGTACGTTGAAACATGAGGCTGTCACAATTTAGACAGGTAAAAGCGAAGTTCCCCCAAACACATTAAAGCAAGTATGACTCCCCAGCGTGTTAGGCAATGTAGATAACGCATTAATATGTATGAACCTTGTTTGTGGTAACAGCTTAGATTTTCAGACGTCCTCAATGAATAAAGAACGTCGTAGTGTTTAGGGGTAGTTTACACTGAGATTTGACGTGACACGCGGCGTTGCTTGAAGAGGCCAATGGATTTGTGCAGCGCAGCGTGCCATCGTGAGACGCATCGTAACGTTGCAAGGCGTATTGCCGCTCTTGCGCGACGTGCCTATAAGTAAAGCTCTGTTGCGTGATTGGTTTCCGTCCCTTTTTGTTAACACAAATATTGTATCTCATACCAAATTGTTGATGTTATACTCTGGCGGTTAAAGAAGAGTGGTTCAATAGATTTTGCCAATAGTCAACGAATTGGCCGTAGGAAAAAAGTATGCTGGCATTTGTTTTTATGGCGTTCATAAGTATCATGTATTTGATTTAAATGAATAAATGAGTTTGACTTTAATTCGTGATGTTGTGCTATTTTGTTTTGTATAGGTCTTAAAAATTCTCGAACTCGATTTCACGGCACTACCCGTAAAAACCAGAACTTTTTATTTACTCGTATGTTAAATGTTTTTGTGTGTAAATTCTTGTCTCGGGACAAGAATTCTCTGGTATAAACTTTATTCGCAATTAAATTTGTATATTTTTGTGTAGTAAATAGTTCTATTTTACCATTATCGCGTCCAGTCGCGTCTCGTCTCGATATGAACTGACCCTAACCGTAGTACCTATTGCGTGACTTAAGCACGATGCTATCAAGCCGCTATCAAGCCGGCCTCGTTATCAGACCGACTGTCCGACGTCCGTGTGCCAGGATATAAAACATTCACCGCAGTAGTGATTACCGAATCTAATGGACTAACCGTAGGAAATAAATAGGTAGACAATGACTTTATAAGATAAACAGGCCTTTTATATGGGTATATTTATTTACCAACCAAATTGAACACAGCTATACAATTTTTGTTTGTATATTATTACGACAGGTCTTCTTTAAAACTCGTCTGCTTCATCGGCAGACGTGTATTAAAGTTAAGCACGACTCGGTAAGTCTAAGATAGGACGGCCTCCAGCTAGGTAGATCGACGGCCTAAAAAAAGGTCGCTGGGACGGGCTGGATGCGGTAAGCGGAGCACCGTGTGCTATGGCGCGTGTTAGGAGAGCCCTATATCTAGCAGGGGTCAGCAATATGCTGATTGATTGAAGACAGTTCTGCTAATCGAATTTTGGTCACGGTGGCTAATCTCGACGGAGACAAGGCATCTGGCTGGAGAAAAGCCGGAAATCGCTAATTTGATTTATATCCAAAACAAGGACAATTATTCATGAGCTGTCTGGTGGCCATGAAACAGGCAATATCTAATTTAAGATCACATGGCTTTGTAAGAGAACGAACACCAAAAACAAAAAAAAATAGTACCAGTACAGTGGACCCGGGGATCAAGCCTAGGAACTCTGCACTGCTGCCGTACGCACTGCTACTGCTCTATTACGGCATTACATTACAATTTCATTGTACCTATTGTTACAAGAACTATAGATAATATTGAGAATACATAGATACCAAATGAGCCCTAAATTCTATTTTAACGGTAAATTGAATTCGAATGGCGGGTAATGCCGTAAGGTCCGGTAAATAGTGACTTGTAAATAGGTAGGGTAGTGGAAAACATTTAGGGACACAATCCACCCTTTTGCCTTTTCTGCAAATTAAATGAGTATACTTAATTCGCGTTGTAGGGTTTTAGTTCGTCTGCGAATTCAGGAATAACATTTAAAACTCCGGTTCGTATTTTATGTGAGGGAAATAAAATATCTAAGTCCTTATATAAGGACTTAAGTCTTTTATTAAATTTACAGTCCAATGCAGACTGAATGAAGCTGACGTCACTCCAAGATGTATAAAGCGTGGACAAGTTCGTACTTTGGAGTAGAAGCTCGGATGGCCCAGTTGGTAGTGAGCTCTAGGCTGGAACCCGAGAGTCGCAGGTTCGAGTCCTGATCCGAAAAAAAAGAAGAATAAATACAGTGCAGACTGATTATATTTTATATGGCTTTATTATATATTTACTCTTCGTACAATAGACAATGGAAATAACATTGTATTTGGGTCATATAGAGCCAGCCGCAGCCAACGGGTTAAAAAACATTTAACAAATCGAAACAAAGAAAGGTAACGAATTTGACTATATGTATATTTGTGCGATCAACAAATGGATATTCCTAGTCTGGGTGTACTTTATTTCCGTTATTTGTATGTTTAAAAAGTCCCCCGCGAAACAGGACTTGTAAACGAGTGCAGTAGATGTATTTTAAAAAGTAAGAAAATAATCACGGACAATCCCAGACTTTGTGCTGCTACTGAGAATGTTCCATCAGAAAAATCAAATTCCACTTTACCCTACGCCAGAATCGAACTCTTAAACAAACTTATGCCCCAGGCCACTTTGTACGTTATTGATTCACTGTACCTATCAATGCAATAAATTTCATGCGCCCAATCCTGTGTCAACTTATCGAGGAAGTGCATTTGCGAGCCGAGGACGCCTCTAGGAGTAAATAGGACTGAATCAATAGGGAACAGCACAGCTCTATTTGCTGCATTACTTATAGTCAACTAGTTTGCATGTATTTGAAATTTATTGTGAATCTATACTATAAAAGTCGGATCAAAACATTATGTTGGGATTTTCTATCAAGAAATTCGCAATAGATGCCCGGAGTTTGGAAATTTGCGATGTTGACATCCCGGGGTCTCGGAAAGCACGTAAAACCGCTGGTCCTACGCCTGATCTCTTTCCGGTCGTGTCGGATTGCTGTCCCATCGGACTATAAGAGTGAGAGAATAAAGAGTACACCTGTGTTTGCGCAAACACTATTACTACGACTGGACGGAGTCGTAGCAATAGTGTTTGCGCAAACACAGGTGTGCTCTCGTCCGTCTGTCTATCACCAGGCTGTATCTCATGAACTGTGATATCTAGACAGTTGAAATTTTCACAAATGTTGTATTTAACACATACACACCCATACACCAAACGTGATTTGTTGCCGTTTTTTGCTCGATATTAATAACGGCAAGGTAGACACTTTTTTTGCCAAAACTTTGGTACGGGACCCTTCGTGGGCGAGTCCGACTCTCACTTAGCCGGTCTTTATTATAATATTATTATAGATTACTGGAGGAAGGGTATATTTTACGCCCGGTCAAATGACAAAAGGTGACATAACAGTTATAAAGTTTAACGCGAGTAAAACCACGGGAAACAGCTAATTCAAACATATTTCAATATCCACTATTGAATCGTTCAAAGGCCATTCAAATTGAAATCCTATTGAAAATATTAGCTCACTAAGATTTGCCTTTATTGAATGAACTAAGCTCGAATGGGCATGTCAATGTCATCTCCGTCTCTTGCCAATAGCTCTGTTGATTACAAATGAGATTTAAACGTATATACGTAGTGATCAAACCCTTTTGTGTAACCTTAATTAATGTGAGCTCCATTGACTGTCTGACGAAAGAAACAATCGACCTTTTAAAACCTATGTTAGGGCCGTTAGGGGTTTGCTTATATTTGATGTCCCAAACATAAATTATGTCTGACCCAAAAGCGCCCAAAATGAGCTCAAAACTTACCGTATAAACAGCTACCACGCCAAATTGCATCGATTGTAGAAAAATGTCTTCTAGTAACGCAAATAGACAAATGCAACGTTCACAATATTGGACTTTACCTTAACAAATTCACTTTATATTTCACTCGGCACAAGTGTTCAGAAACTGCAATATGTTAGCCATTTCATACAAAAGCTGCACAATATTGCGTTTCCATTGACTGGAATCTAACTTGAAGTATAAAAAGGGCATCGACGACAAAGAAGTCTCTGTACAATAAAGAAGTGAGCTTGCAGTCATAGAAATTAAATGTTGTATCTCGGAAGAATCTTCCCCTCGTCTCCCTCGGCCATGGATGGCACGCGTCCGCTTTGTGCCCAGACAATACCCATCGAACAACGACTCCACTAATATTTCATTCGAATAACAATGACCAGTCTTTCGCTTTATCCAATCTTCAATATACGATTGAAAAATAACAACGTTTCACATTTACATTGCGACGAAATTGGAATAGTTAACGTAAATAGTTTCCAGTTATTTATTTACTATATTATTATTGGTAATATATGTGAATATTTCCTGCTGTCTGCAAAATGCAATCTCTAATGGAATAAAGGTATAAAATGATACTCGCCGCAGCAATTATGAACCTTGTTCTGATTTGGATAGGATGAGAATTGCTGCCAGACGGTTACTTTTCCTAAGTCTTTTTTAAATGAGAATACGAAAAATATTTTATGTTAAACGCCAGAGGAAACTTACCCGTAGGCTATTATTAATAACGTCTAATTTACAATGTTTAAACAAAACAGCAAACTCACATCGAAAACCCACGAGTGCAGAGTCTACCTCATTATCTGTTCGTCACTTGACAACAAAGGTCGGCTCGTCAGATTGCAAATTAAATTAGAACATCCAGCCAATCCTGTTTATGTACCCTCTTAAATGTGGAATTTTAAGGGGATGCTTAATTCATGAATCATGCCGAGTTTGACCATTCAATTTACATTTTCAAACCGGTACCCAACACATATATTTGCATATATGTTGCATTTATTTATGAACTACGTAAATATTATGCAAGTTTAAGATGGAGAAAACAGGACGATTAGAGGAACGCTGTTATTTATTGGTCTGAACTCAATCCATTGGTGTTTACCAACGGCGCCCATAGCCCCTCGTAAATCGTTTAAAGGTTGGGCGTTCTCCATCCTTAAGATGGATGCCCTTGTCAGACTGATATATATACTGTCCGCCACATGGTCGCTCATCCCTTATATAATGTTTAACATGTAACTGCTGTTGCTTTAATAAATAGCCGTCATGAATAAATGTTTTAAAAAGGGAAACCTTAGATAGTTAATTTTCTCAGCGACCAACGAACCATCTTAAGTTGAACAAACTTGGGACTAACATATTATGGTTATCAGTATTACGTAGTTTAGGTTGTGTTGTGAATTCGATCCCCAGATAGGTCAAAAACATTATAGTTTGCGATGTTTTTTCCAACTTTCAAGTCTAGGTGAATTTTTGTCAGTAAATTCTATTTGTAAATTCCCACGCGTCACAAGGGTTTACTCTCTAGTGCGGGAATTGTATTAATAAAAAAGAAGTACGCGAAATATATAGCGTATAGACTATAAATGCATATACACACAAAATATTCCACTAAATATATTATCATGAAGCCAATTAAAAGTTTGCAACTGTCCTTGTCATGTATGTTTCGGTTTGAAGGATACCTACTGTAGTTATGTAAATTACTGGATA
This sequence comes from Trisateles emortualis, assembly GCA_947095525.1. NCBI lineage: Eukaryota > Metazoa > Arthropoda > Insecta > Lepidoptera > Erebidae > Trisateles > Trisateles emortualis. The sequence goes on along the minus strand of OX352736.1, from coordinate 4,790,296 downwards.
CGTGAGACTTTGAACAACTGTCTTCGAGTTAGCAGTACGTAAATGATACCGGTACCGTGTGCCATGGCCATTGGTACCGTTTGCCATTTATATTCCAATTTACTCGGTCGGCATTAACGCGATAATGCATTATTTTATACCGCTAAAGTAACCAATCGAAACGTCAAGCAATCTCTTTAGATTACTTGACGTTTCGATTGGTTACTTTACCGAGTAAATAATAATAATACCTTTGTATTATTATTATTTTTATTTATTGAGTAAAAGGTACATGGTATGCTTATGAGATACTAATATCCCACAAAACTGTTCAGACAGTTTGTTTGTGGGATCAGAATATTAAATTTTTATAATAAATCTAATAACATAATTATTTCTATGGAGTACATTAAATTTTAAATTGTAAATAATGCGTTGATACCCAAGTCAGCATCACAAGTTATAAACTTCCACTTGAAGAGACACTCCATACACTTGAAGAGATGATAGCCTACTATGCAAGTTTGGTACAGGATTTTGTTTAGAGTTTTCCCTATCTTACAGTGGATATTGTCTGCCTGACTTACTCCCTTAGTCGATTTTTTCGACACTATCGGGATGGAATGGGGTGATGACATTTGTATTCTTAATCCGTCACCACACGGGCAAATACCCGAGTGGTCGTGTACAATATTGTAAATGAATACAAAATAGGATATAAAATAATATAAACCTTTGTTTGAAACTGTTTTTTTAATTAATACTTTGTTAGTTCTCCAACAAAATGTTCATTAATAAATCAGTTTGGATATATTCCTCTTTGAATATCAGATTTCCCAAGGGTTTCCAAACTTTTATCGATGCTTAATTTATTTTTATAAATTTAAATATACATATTATTAAACGAATGTTCAAATGTTTTTAAATGTTGAAGTGTTTAAAATCCGACCATAATTACTAAACAAATCACAAAAGCTGTGTTTCCTGTTGGTCAGATGATTGAGCCTTAAACTTTTGTTTTATTTAACCATAGACTAGCTGATCTGAAAAATGGGAAAAGATATAAATATATTTCCATAAGTCTAGCCAACATCCTGACCAATGCGAAACACTGATAACATTTGATTTAGGAAACTACGGCCAAATTAGAACACACAGGCAACGGTGTAGTTGTGTTTCTGTATGTGAGAATATATATATATATATGTGTATATATATCATATATATATTTTATCATATATATATTCTCACATAGGAATGCTTCATTTATCATATATTATAGCAAATGAAGCATAAATATATATATATGTATATATTTATGCTTCATTTGCTCTCATTTAGGAATGCTTTTTGAACGGAACGTTTTCATATTTCAGTGTTACTCTATAACAAAAATGTTGGGTCCACAACACGCAAGCGATACTATTACAAGCTTGCATACGCTACGATAACTGCTTACTATCAGGCGGGCCGTAAGCTTGTTGTATTAAAACCAAATAAAATCATGATTCGTTTTCAACTCGTTGACATAACTTACGTAGATAACGTGTAGTATGGCATATTACCCATTTCTCATATAAATTGTGTGACTTTTACTCTTACACGCGTGTAATGTGCCGCACTTTATCGTCCGTAATCCTGCCGTTACAGCTTCCCTCTGCTTACAGAAACTGTGGAAAGAAATGCCGCGCTTACAATACATTTATATTAACTAACTGAGGGTTCGTAGATAATAATCGAACGAATCGATAGATATTGTAGGGCTACCCTACCTTAGATTTTAAGAGAGGTAGGGCACTATACTAGCGAGCAAGCCCGACTGGGGAAGGACCTCCACCTTACAGAAGACCACAGCCAAATAACTACACACAGCAGTATAGTTGTGTTCCTGTGTGTGAGTACAGGTCTCCAGCGCTCATTTAGGGATGCGTTTTGAGAGAAACGTATTCCTATCCCAGAGTTACTCTCATCTTAAAGGCCTGGTGTAAAAAAAGGACAGCGGTATAGTTGTGTTCCTGTGTGTGAGTACAAGTCTCCAGCGCTCATTTAGGGATGCGTTTTAATAGAAACGTATTCCTATCCCAGGGATACTCTCATCTTTAAGCCCTGGTGTAAAAAAATGGGTTGGCAACACACAAATGATCCTCTGATCATTATCTAAAAAATACTTTTACTGAAAATTACTGTGAGGGCAAAGAGAAGATTAAATACGAAAATACGCGAGAACTTCTACTGACTGCGCAGCGTTTAGTTTCGATTCCCTCACGCGACAAAATTTTGTGTGATCATAATATGGTTGTTCCGAGTCTTGGTATATTATGTGTCAGTGTGTCAGTATAATTATATATTGTTTAATTTATTTGTACAGTTCCCCGTAATACAGGGCTTGTTTAGTTTTGCTAGAGTTGTCTTTTATATTAAAAAGAGTAGGGAGGAGGCGAAAGCTGTAGCCTAGTTTTTTTATTATACTACTTGGGTGCCAAACAAGCATACGGCCCGCCTGATGTTAAGCAGTTACCATAGCCTATGGATGCTTGCAATACCAGAGGTATCATTTGCGTGTTGCTGACCCATTTTTTTACACCAGGTTTTTATGTTGAGTCTTGGTATACTTCGTGTCAGTTTTTTTTTTATTGTTCTTAGGTCCTCCATAACACGCGACTTGCTTCCTAGTACTAAAGTTGTCTAAAATAATAAAATTATAACGAAAATAAATTATCACGGTCGAATTTCGATTGCTTATGATCTCTTGTATATATTTATATATTAAAATGTGCATGTAAAAATGTAAGGGCTGTATAAGCTAAGGCAGAGTTGGGACAGACAGAACAGTCCCGTGCCCGAAGCCGACCCTTGTCACCATGTCGCATATCTGTCTAACTTAATTTTAACACCCACCCTTCATTGGGGACCTTCACTGTAATGTCCTTGGGCTTACAGTCGACTGGCTTAGTTTGTTTCTTTAAGGAAAACGTTATTTTATTTACTAAGATAAGAATTACTTATCTATATTGACAATGACTGGCTTGTTCGTCTAGAACTCTAGAGGCTCTGACTGCTAAGCCAGAGGTCAGAGGATTTGATTTTCAAGCACAGCAGAGATCTTTGTATTTTGTGTCTGGGTATAATTTATCTATAACTAACCTGCCCCGATGATCTTATGAATTTCCTAGGGAGATGCCTATGTCTAACAGTGAACTGAAACAGGCTGATTGATTGATTGAACCTGTCCCGGCTTCGCATAAGTGTTGTTAAGATTATACACATACTAGCTGTTGCCCGCGGCTCCGCCCGCGTGGATGCCGGTTATCGCTACAAAAAACCTATGTGTTATTCCAGACCATAATCTATCTCTGTGCCAAATTTCATCCAAATCCATTCAGTAGTTTTTACGTGAAAGAGTAACAAACATCCATCCATCCATCCATTCTCACAAACTTTCACGTTTATAATATAAGTAAGGATAAAAATAAGGTTCAAATTAACCGCGGATTTTCCTAACAATTTATTTCACACAAACCTTGCCCTGACATTACAAACACAACGAAGAAGTCAGCCAAATCAGTCAGTCATGCCGTTCTCTAGTGATGCTCTGTCATACTGAGCCTAAAGCAACGTCATAAAGCAACCTTTTATACTAAGCGGCTTACAGCTTTGGTGCGTGCTTATAGATTTCAAATATGAATGTGATACGTAGTACCGAACGTAATGACTGTCTATCTATTTATCAAATAAATATATAAATGAAGTTACTTAGCTACCTTCTGTTGACATCAACAGTTTCCGCGCGCTAGTGCGAAGTATTCCATATTGGGCACCCGTTATAATGGCACCTGAGTGAATGGCACCTAAGGTATTCCACATTGGGCACCTACCGATATTTTTCGCAGGTGTTGTTTCACTAATGGCACCTGCGAAAAATATCGGTAGGTGCCCAATGTGGAATATCTTAGGTGCCATTAAAACGGGTGCCCAATATGGAATACTTCGCTAGTGCGATGTCTCCGTCTTATTATGATATAATTGATTGCCATAGTATAAAATCTGCCTAGTTAGATATCTAAAGATCGTGTGTGAGTTAGGCTGTCTTTAGATATTATTATTAAATCGTATCTACATTTTTATTTAAATCACAATCGCTTCTCCTTAACGACAGTTTTATGGTTACGTGTTACTAAAGCTTAGGAACTGTATCATATCAGTAGTTTACACTTGAGAAAACAGGGACAAGCTTCCAAGCAGCTTTTGTAGCTGAGCGAAATATACAAATACCAAGATTTTACGCATTTTGAATATACTACAAATGTTTTGATAACAGGTAAATCGATACTATAATAATAATTTATTTAAAAAATGAATTAGTAGGTTTACAATTTAGTCAGTTACTAAAGGTATCCTTATATAACATATATGTACAGCACTAGGTACACCGATTTGAAAAGGTATGCATAATCTACAATATTGGAGGGTAGAGATATAACTATCGAAGGTTAAGCACGCTTGTCGCGATCAGTCCAAATATGGATGATTATTTTCTAGAAACAAAGCAAGACAATGTATGGAGGGCGTACCATAGGAATCACATAAAGTAGGATTTACAATAAATTAAGTAGATCTTCTGACATACTGCGCATTTGACAATGTGCTCTTCTGACATTCTGACACTTTTGACAATTTGCCATCCATTTGTCACTTTACTCTTTTGACTTTTGTTCTCTGAAACAAAGCCGATGGTCCTGCCCTTGATCTCTTTCTAGTCTTGTCGGTTTGCCGGGATAGCAATCCGACAATCCGATCTGTCTATTTGACTGCCTGTAGTTGTCATCCAGCGCCAAAGGATCAGATAGTCTTTTCAATTGATTAAGCTTATTTTGTACCTTAAATATAAGTACAATATCGTGTCTTTTAAATTTACTATCAAGTCGTAAACTGCATTTATGGCATTATCCTCGAGTTTCTTTATATCTGTGAAATCCCATATACCTACAAGAAAGGATATTTACGAGCTGAATTTATTGAATATCACATTATTATAGGCTCCCTTATTTTCGTAACTATTATTCTTTAAATACTATCTGCGTTCGAAAATATCTGATTTTTTCTGCATTTGCCTCAAGAAGTGTTGCCCCACGTAAAAAAATCCGTATTCGTCCTACATTTAATTCCGGTTTAGCCCCAAAAATATTACATTTGGGGAAAATCAATATTTAACTGTATCGGTATCGCGGGGGTAATGCGTTTCACTGCTATACAGTAGTCTTGGGTTCGATCTCCTGGTCGTATGGTATCAGCCCGGTGGTCATAGCTACGTGCACTTACTGATCCTGATCGATAAACGAATAGCGGGTTAGGCTACCAAGGGCGCGATAACCCTATGAGTGGGTGAGTCGTTCTACATTTTTTATGAAGCCTAATAGCTCTCACATATCGCTGCTGTGTCATAGACCTCTTCCAACGCCTATAAGAAAAAGGCTGTTATGTTATTTAATAGAAAAATATACATTTTCTTTTGTTCTTCATTTTTTTTACTTTTATATCACATTAAAACTATATTCTTCATCGCCTTTCATATTAATATATCATTTCTGAGGATACAGTAGCTCTACCCGAAATATGACACTCACCCCATAAAATCGATTCAATTTCAAACAGACAAGAGCAGTTCCTCTAACTATAAGTGATTGCGTAATACTGGGAATATTGGTCTCAATACCCCCTGCATTGAGACCAATTTTCCCAGTCGTAGTTATTACGAACTTTTTGAATCATTCACCTTAGGGATTCCATTCCAATCCAAAGAGGCAGTTAGAATCAAAGTGGCGTAAGTACAAAAACAATGATTTACAATATGGCTTAAAGCAAACAGGCATTATCTTTATTTATTCATTTTATTTATTTATTATACACTTTATTGTACACCATTTACAATAATTTTACAAAAACTTTTTATAAATAAGTCTGTACAATGGGCGGCCTTATCGCTAACAGCGATTTCTACCAGGCAACCTTTGGATGGATATGTGCGTAGGATTTAGCGGTAGTTGATGGCGTACTCAATATTTATAAATAATAATTTCTATATATAAAGTATAAATTATATATATATAAAATACATATAAATACATATTTATTACATACATATAATACATAATATTATACACGATGTATACTAAGGAAAGAGTAACATTAAAATATTAAAGTGTAAGGTAATGATCCTTCACTTTGGCTTTGAAAATGGATATTGTTTGAGCTTGTCTTATTTCCACCGGTAGATTATTCCACAGGCGAGTTGCAGTCACAGTAAAGGATTTATCGTAAAATCCTGTGGAATGTGGTGGCATTTTTAATTCCAGATTTTCTGACGACCTTAAACATCTATTGTGCGTGTCATGAAGGAATTTGAAACGTTCCTTGAGATAGGATGGTGCTGTAGGATTAAATAATACATTATACAGTAATGAAAGGATATGAGCATTCCGGCGATGGCGTATTGATAACCACTTAAGCTGTGTTCTGAATTGTGAGACATGGTCATATTTGCGTAAACCAAATATATACTAATATAAAGAGAGTAATGTTTGTATGACTGTAAGATTGATTGCAGGAGTGAGGTTTTTAAGTGTCGGCAACGCGCGAGTGACAGCTCTGGTATAAGCTACGGTAACTGCTTACCAACAGGCGGGCCGTATGCTTGTTTGCCACCTAGGTAGTATAAAAAATATTTCTCTGTAAATAGAGATCCATTATGCGCCTTTTAGATCGTGCTCGCCATCTCAGAACCATTCTACGTCATCAGCCATCGGTTTATGTGGAAATCCTTAGGGGAACCCTATGTCTGACAGTGGACGTATTTGGACTGAAAAGATGATCATGCTGAAAAAGAAATAGATTAGATTATACTGGTTCTAACTTTAACATTCTCTGCGAGTGAAATTAATCAATATTATCTCCAGCCTTCATAAGTCTTCGCCGAGTATTTTTTGTGCTGGCTATACATTTAATAACTGTCATCTTTACGGGCTAATATTCAACATTTATTATATATCGAGCAACATCTGCCAACCCTCATTTCCTTTTAGCTTGCAACATTGTGGTCGGAATTTAGTCGAATGACGATGTAATAAATTTTCTTCTGGGTATGATCCATATACGTATGCTGAAAAACCTTCGAGTATTGTCCAATAAGACATAATAAAAGCGTACGAATATGAGTTTAATAATTAAAAAAAACAAAAGACATATGACTAGCGTAAGAAAGACAGAAAGTAGTAATAAGATTGATATGAGTGTCATCAATAATAATAATTATATTACTGATAATAACTTAAGGCAACTTATACTCGCGGCACTGGTCTACCACGGTCAATTTTTAAACTTCGGCCTTGTGAATTTCTTTAACCAAAAAAAAACTTAATATGTAATTTGGGCCCGACCCGGAATCGATACCCGCAGTGGTATTCCGTAAGAGCAAAAACCGAGCCACCGCAAAAACCGAGCAAAATCCATCTGTCAGATTGAAAATCGGTATTCCGTAAGAGCCCTTTTTGACATTTAGTCAATAGATTGTGCCGTCCCCGAGCAATCACAACTGTCAATTTTGCAATCACAACTGTCAGTTGTCATCGCTGTTTCTTAGAGAATTAGCCGGCCGGTCTTATAGTTATCAGTCGTATTCAACAACGACTAGACTAGACCAACGTAGTAATTTTGCACAGGTACTTTATTGGTGTATAATAAAAAATATTGTGTCTATAATGTATATTCTGTATACATTTATTTTATTTGAACCAATAATTATAATTAAACGACAATAGAATTATTCAGTTCAATACTGTTATCAATAGGTAGTTATTTACTTTTATTAACCGACTTCAAAAACGAGGAGGTTATCAATTCGTGTGTATTTTTTTGTTAAAATTATTTTTTTAAATAGCGACCCTAACAGCCAGTCATAAATTATTTTTATTTTCTTTATCGAGCCTCCCATTTGATATAGGTCAGTATATAATACAAATGTGGTTGCTTTTTATGTAATAAATATGTATTACAACATTTACTCAGCAGCAAATTATTATCGATACAAATAAAAGTAAATATTTTTATTACATACGTCCTTACTAAATGCTAAAGTAACTTTGTCTGTTGCCTTTTCACCACAAAACGGTTTAACAGATTTTTTATTTTTATTTTATTTTATATGGACATCCAGTAGTTGTTACACTGTTATTACATAAATAAGATAATTGTGTTAAAATACTTGCTACATGCACAACATTTTAAGGTGTCACAACCTGCATTAAGAGGTAACATAAATAAGTGAGAAAAATTAAAAGAAAAAATAAACCTAAAAAAAAAACAGATCTTCATTAATCGATAGGGCGCAGTAACCCTATCTATGTATATATGGGTGACCGCATAGTGGTAAATCATGAGCGTCTCCGTGCTTCGGAAAGCACGTTAAAAGTCGGTCTCGACTGAACTGAACTAAACTGACGAACCAAACGATAAAAAGAAGATAGCCTACTTCACCGCAGGTGGATCTTATTATAGACTACTTTCAGACGCAGAACAAAGAATTGTGCTCATCACACAAAGATTTATCCTAGGTGGGAAGCGAACCTACGTCTCCTGACGTAGCAGTCAGGCTCACCAACCAACATAGACTATCATCAGTGGTGTAGTAGAACTACCCTTGTAGACAAGTAACATAAACGGTAGTTGAATCGAAAGAATAGAAAGCAAATGCATGGGATTTGACGTAAGTTTACGACATAATGTCGAACACATACAAATTTCAAATCCCATAAATTTCCTTTCTAATCTATTTGATTCGACTACCGTTTATGCCACTTATCTAGAGGCTAGTCTACACTTGTCCAATTGAATAAAAATGTGTTACGGGCATTACCCGAAATGTTAGGTTGGCGTCTGCTATCAGCTTTTAGTTAAATTGAACGCTACGTAAAACTACTATAACTTAATAGACATCAGTGTCAATTTCATTTCAATATGAAATATTGTATACGTCGGGCTGGCTATATAATTCCTGGAATTAACCTTCTCCTTCTTCAGCCTTCTGGAAGATACTGTGAATAAATAATTGGATTACTTTTGCCATAGCTTTTCCGCTTCCCTCTTTTCGTACTCGCTACTAACCGACGAAAAAAACGGAGGAGGTTCTCAAGTCAACCCTTATATCTGTATTTTTTTTTCAATAGAAGGGACTATTGAATGATATATTGACTCATTGTACCTACGTTTGCAATCACAGTATCATATGTAAGTATTTATTAGTAGACTTGAATTAATGTCACCAAACATTGACTGCATGTGTGGTATAAGAGAAATGTTAGGTTTTCGCAACGATTCGGTTACATTGATGACGTCACAATAAAATAAAAGTAACTTCTTCAAGAGGTTTGCGTCGTCACAAATAAAAAAAATCAATTTTTATCTGTGATGTCATTAAAGTGGGCGAATCGTAATACAATACTTACTTTTTATATATATTTTGTACTCGGATAAGATTGAAATTTATACAATTATTTTTATAAAATAAAAGAATAAGAACTTTTTTCACTGGCCGAAATCGTTTCTATATTTTATTGGACTCCAAAAAAATACATTATTAAATATCGTACAAGGAAACCCAGATAATAATTTGTAATTCAGGGATCTTCAATAACAAATTGTTAGAGTTATTTCTAGTGGGCGGGTAGAGGGACTCGCGGCAATTTATTTTTCGGTCGCGATCCAATTATTTTTGGGCACGTTAGTGGAGCATAAATCTGTGAGGTGGCCGGTGGCCGAGGGCCTTGTGCACGCACCGTGTACCTTCTACCTTGTAATAGTTTGGACGTGAGGGAACTAATGCGATAAGCTTCAAGATTAATTATTAACCGAAAAGCCGCGGCCCACTGTTTACGTTTAGGGAAAGTAAAAAATATGTCGAGGGTAAAACGACTGTCGATCAACCTTGATGTTTTGTTTTAGGAAATCAATATTAAGTTATATTTATGAAGTGAAAACCTCTTTAGACGTGTTGAGCACTTTTTGGATGATGACAAAAAATCATGTAACTCGCGTCATCGTCACCGAACGCTTTCCTTATTCAAAAATAAACAAAAATCATGGAACTTGCGTCATCGTCACCTAGCGCTTTCTCGACGATAAAATTCACAAGTTAGGTACTTAATTTTCACTTCTATCGGCAGTCTTCAAAGACTGCCCCGCATGTTTTTTGATTGTAATAGTTATAAAACTATACGTTTTGAACAGAAAATTATTTTAATCCCTACAGATATTATACGAAAGTAACTCTGTATGTCTTTTGCTTTTCACGACTAATCAGCCGAACGGATCTTAATCAAATTTGACAATGAGATAGATGGAATCTTGAGGAAGGACATAGGGTGTTTTTTATCGCGATTACCAAAGGGGGCAGCCATGGCCAACAGCTATTAATAACTTAGTAGTTTATTTAAAACTTAATCATTTTTTGTATATTATTAACTCTTGGATAGTTATTTTAACATTGTGAAAGATTTTCTTGTGTTAAAAGATTTATATAAACCGACCACCGTACTTGATAACAAGCTCTCTGTCCTACACCCAGACTCGTAATAACTGTATCTAGGCTAGACATATATACCAAACAAGCGGACCCAGCAGACGTCGTCATGTCCGTAAAATCAGCGCCACATTGACATACCGACAGCAGCGCCACCTACCGGCCGGCTGATTCTCTAAGAAACAGCGATGGCAAACTGACAGTTGTGATCGCAAAATTGACAATTGTGATTGCTCGGTGACGGCACAATCTATTGACTAAACGTCAAAAAGGGCTTTTACGGAATACCGATTTTCAATCTGACAGCCAGATTTTGCTTGGTTTTTGCGGTGGCTCGGTTTTTGCCCTTACGGAATACCCCTGCCGGTGTTTTCAAACCATCCAGAAACCCGTTGAAATATACACACAAAATTTCATCCAAATCGCACGTGGAGTTAGGTGACAAACAAACGTACAGAAGAATTATTATAATTATAATCAACGCTTTAGGACAACCCGTATAAAGAAATACAATCAAAGTAATTGTTTTCATCATATACATATTATTATTATTTTATATCGCTCATTTCTTTTATTCCCCGGTCGAGCACAATATTTTATCTAATATTGCTAAGTGAATTGCGGGCAATAACCCCATAAACTAATATAAATTAATAAAATAGAATACCTTGTAATATCAAATAATGTGTATTGTGGCAATGGGCTGGTCAGATCTGCAGAAGGACCGACGGTCGATGGAGCAGACGTGTCCTGGAGTGGAGACCACGACTCGGTAAGCGTAAGGTAGGGCGGCCCCCAGCTAGGTGGACCGACGACCTAAAAAAGGTCGCTGGGGCGCACTGGATGCGGAAGGCGGAGGACCGTGTGCTATGGCGCGTGTTGGGAGAGGCCTATGTCCAGCAGTGGACTGCGATAGGCTGATTGATTGATTGATACCTACATGTTTTTATTAATATACATATAAGTTTAAATCAATAAAAAGGCAGACAGGAACTATAGAAGTTCATATCCTTATATTGTTCCTGCCTGCCTCCTTCACTGCACTCCTTCTCCTTAGAAGGAAAATAATATAAATACATTATATATTAATTTCTTTCTTTTATTGTTTCAGGTAATATAACAAGTTTAGAACATTGCCTTCGAGTCCAATCAACAATGCACGAATAAAGAGTAAAGTATAATATTAATTTGGAAACATTAAGTACATTTTCAACTGGATGATTTACGTCTTCGATTTAATTGTAATTTAAAATACCTACTTCATTAGTTTTTTCCAACGAGAAATGTTCGGTATCAGCTTGGGGTCTACAATTGTAAATTTCAGCTAATAGTAAGTTATGGTAATTTATGAACACTTGCAGTGCCAGGAGCATCTGTGTTGCAACTCATTGAAAAACGATGTCTTTACCGCCTAAGAGATAAGGTCCTTAATCTTGCTGGCAGTTAAAAACGTCCCTATGGAGTTTTTAAAACCCTGAGAGGTAGTCATAAAATATTCGAATTCTAAGTAACCAACAGAAATCTTTTAAGATTTATTTCAGTAATATCTGTCAGTGTAAGCTAAAAATAATAAGACATAGCAAAACCTGACCTTAATCTAAAAAGGTCACAATTCAAAAAGTTCCTTGATAAAATGTTTCAGTCCAAAAATTAATTATTTGGCCCAACGCTCGGGTAAATTTTATCCATTTAACTTGATTACGGAATAGGTAATAGAGTTTATGACGCCATTATTAATCTCGACGTGCTCGGCTCTTTGAGACCCGTTTTATACTTTAAATAACTCTCCAAATATACCTATAAGATTTAAAGAGGTACCATACAAGTAAGGAAGCCGTAAATAAGTACACACGACAGTGCAGTTGTGTCTTGTGTTAGTGACTGGGTTCAAGTTTACAGTGCTCATTTAGGGATGCGATTTTAAACAAACATTTCTTATTACAGAGCTCCTTCATTACAAAACCTCAAAAAAACAATAATTGAACCATTAGCCTGCTTTTTTTGCTACTGTTGTATCATATATATATTATTACTAGTGGACCTGGCAGACGTCGTCCTGCCGGAAAAAGCTGAAATACCGACAGCAGCGCCACCTACCGGGTCCAATTGTGAATCTAAACCATCCAGGGCCCTACCCGAACACACACACAAAATTTCATCAAAATCGGTCCACCCGTCTAGGAGGAGTTCAGTCACATACACACGCACACAAGAAATATATATATTAAGATTTAGAGAAATTCCAAATACAATATGAGAATTTGAATCCGAAATAACATCTATACAAATCCTAATCGAAATCATTCAAGGATTACCAAAGTCTTATAATACACAGAGCTTACGTTGAATTTGGAGCGAATTTGAATACGGTCTCGTTTCGATTAACAAGACGCAAATGGTTAATATTACCATTCAAAATAGTTTGACCCTTAGAACAAACTGATATGTATACAATAAGTTATAAGTTTTGAATGCACTAATGCTAATAAGTTTTAGTATATTGCGACTTAGCCAATCGAAACTCAGTAAAAAGCTTTAAATATAAATATAAAAAATTACAGTTTATTTATTTATTTAGGACAACCAACAAGGTATACACCATACAGCTCCTTAGGACTAGTACTTATATCTAGTGTTTGGTGCTACCTTACTTAAAGGTCGCCACGGCATGCACTTAGTTAGAAGCTATAAATTATAACAGGGTAGGTAATACTATATTTATAAATATTATAGAATGACAGTTTGATAGAACACATTAAAATAAACAAACTTCGAAAAAATAACTCACAAATTGGTCTTCAGTTCTAAAGCAAAATATCCAACAATATTCACAGCAAATCCTTAACCAGCTATCGAATAAAAACGACCCGTTAACATAATTAAGGATATAACGAAGCTATATGTTATAAATCGTAAATGTAGTGGCAACCCTGATGGAAACGGCGTAATGCCTGCCGATGGCTCACAGCCAGTCCTCGGTCGGGACCTGTCATTAATTCTACTTGCCATCTTATTACACAAGTAATTACCTATTTATCCGTATTTTCTTACGCGTATTTTCTGAAAGGCGTGAGTAATAACATTTTCGGGTTACGTCTAACGAAAGCCATTATAGCTACTGCATCATTAGCTAAAATATAACTAAAGATGTATGGTTATTGAGACGTTAACCAAAAAACTGAACAAGATTATATAATATTATCTTGGGACAGCTCACATACAGCCATTTGATCCCAAACTAAGCAGATGGTTCTAATATATATACATCTATCCATCCACGATAAACAATGCTACTCTTGGTATAGTAAAGTACCATTCAAAATTTGATTTATTTGAATAAACAAAAGAAATTTAATATAAGACTCACGATGTTATAAGCTGATATCATTGTGTAGTTTTTCCTGCACAAGTAGCGCAGAGTGCCGCTAGGGCCGCGTTTACCAGAGTACGAAGCATTACGGTATATTTTAAATGTGATAAAATAAAATCCCACCAAAACATTTTCATGCAAAATAACGCCAAGACAAGTACCTACATACTGCTTGCACTGTAAAAGTTATCGGATCTCATGGAGAGTCAAGCTCCTAACTCTACACGCCCACGTCAAAATGTGTAGCTTCGCCGTATCCTAAGAGTAACGTAGACACTTCCGTGGGCTTATGAACAGAAAGTAATTCACCGGGCGTTTATTTTGTGCCGATAGATACGTGGGTAAGGAAACAGCCAGTTTTTCAGTATATTTCCAAATTCTAACATATTATAGGTAAACAAGTGGACTTGGCAGACCTCATTATGCCTGTAAAAGCTGTTATACTGACAGCAGCGCCATCTACCGGGACCAATTGTATATCTAAACCATTCTCGAATCCACCTGAAGACACACAAAAAAGACACACACAGAATTATATACCTATATAAAGATTAGACTCAGATACAGAACAAAGAAACTTGTTTTATTACACATAGATTTGTCCTGAATAGTACCTAATTGAACCTATGGCTTAGCAGTCAGGCCACTACACAGGCCATACAAAATCTTTATAGCTAGGATAACCAATGATGAGTCTCAAACACCAAACCACCTAAATATTGAAGCAAATTTAATCTTAGCTTGACCTGAATTTCACTTAATTACCGCTATCATGGATTGTATTTACACTTAGTAAATACTGTCCGACCCAATCCCAAATAGTAGGTCATCTAGTCACTAGTCGAATAGTTGTATGAGGTTTTTAGTCCAGGCCAATACCCGTATTTAGTCTATCACAGCTATGGACATGGTGATCAATAGTGGTTTTAGGATACGAGTGAAAATAAAATGAGTTTTTTTATACTACTTGGTTGGCATACAAACATACGGCCCGTCTGATGTTAAGCTGTTACCGTAGCCTATGGACGCTTGCAATTAAGCTATCACTTGCGTGTTGCCAACCATTTTTTTACACCTGGGCTTTAAGATGGCATTTAAGTTAACAGTCGTTAGGTCACGACAGAAGCCTAAATATGGACGATCTAAATAACTCTGTCACCAGGTTGACCACTAACCAAATGATAAGAAGAAGAATACTTTTCTTTCAAAACGCATCCCTAAATGAGCGCTGGAGACCTGTTTGAGTTGAGTTGACTTGATTTTACTAAAAGGATAGAATATTGTGTTTTATATTAATTAAATAGAAGAATTCAAAACAGAATTCGAATAAAAAACAGTCTAGCCAATTATAATTATTCTCACAACATACGTACTCACTCTCCATAATATTAGTATAGATATACTCCGTCTTTAGTATAAAATTATTCACAAAGACCGTAATCCGCTCGAGTAATCCCATTGTTAGAATACATAAATATATCTATTATGAACTAGTTATCCGCACCAGTATCTACGTGTTTTAATGGAATACGGATTTATGTAAATTTGTGACCGCTATGAATCGTGACACAACTGCGATATGCAAAATATTCACTCCATTATTGAATACAATATAACATTGTATACCATCACGCTTTTTACCCCATGGGGACTACCCCTAAAAAACGTGGTTCTTGATACACTTCTGACTACAGAAGTGTATCAAGAACCACGTTTTTTAAACGTATAGGGGAAAATTTCTGACTCCGGACAGATGTAGAGCATTTCTTCAGAATGTCAATAGCAATTTACTTGACTCAGGGGTTAAATCCGAGACCGCTTAGGACAGCAGTCCTATTTCCCTACTATTTTTTGCGCTGCATTATCATACAAAAGCTGACAAACTACGTAGGCTTTTCTCTCTCCTTTCTTTAACTCATGGCACTCAATACTGAGTATACGTTTCTCTTAATGTACGCAATTTATCACAATGTTTAACATTATGCATACAATTATTTGCTAGTAAACTTCACCAAGTCAAATCCTCCTTGCCGGTTCTCTGCCTCCACCTATTTTTTCAGTTGACACCTGGCCATTCCAGACGGAATGGCCTGTCCTTTGCCAGTTTTTGGTTACACTTTATAAGCTTCCAGATAGATAATTTATTGAGAAAACAAACTATAAAAACATACCTAATACGAAATGAATACCCCCAATAAGTTCGAATCCTACCATAAATATTTTCAAGAGAACATACCTTAGCCACACCTTAGTCGCTTGGGATTGAATCGAACATTAAAAACAAACTAAAAGCTAACGGAACGAAGGGATCACGAACTATTACACAAAGCAAAACAAAAACCGATAAACCGAACCACGAAATCGTTTACCAAAACATCTCTGCGGCGAACTATTGTCAGTATATTTTTGTAAGGCAAAAATTATAGATACGACCTCCCAGTTTTACTATTAGTAGGCGGATAGTGATTTCTATATAAAATAGTAGTGTCGAGAATATCGGGGAGTCGTCGCCATTTTCGACATTTCCCGTGGCGTCCGTCCGTGGGCCACGCTTACTACAATTTTTATGAGTTAGTCGTGCTACACTCGCTTTTATTTCTCTTTTTCTTTTCGAAAACGCTATATGGGAGGCGGCGAGATCCCATTTTCGGCCAGCTGGCATTTTGCAAATTTCGATTCGCGGCGAGTTAGAAAAATAAAGATTTCACACGTGCCTTTCGACGAGTTCCAGTTTGCTTTTTTTTTTGCATTTCATTGTAACTTCAAATAATCCTCCGCAATGCTTTTTATTTCGAGAGAACATTTATAACCTTGTTTTTCTCTGCTTCTATGTAGGTACTTTTAGTTTGTAACTTAAAAATATGAGAACAAAAAATACAAGATGTAAAATACTTCTATTGTTGAAAACTTAAAGTTATAAACAAGTGAAAGTGTATACAGTATTATATTTTATTTATAACTTTTAGGTAACGTTTTTTTATACTCCTTAAGTGGCAAACAAGCTTACAGCCCGCCTGATATTAAGTAGTTACCGTTTATGGACACGCTTGCAGTGCCAGGGATCACTTGCGTGTAACCGCCACATGTTTTTACACCAGGGCTATCAGATGTAGTACCCCTGGGATAGGGAAACGATTCTTTCAAAACCTAAAGATTATGTTCACCTAATAACCCATGATATTCAATCAAATTAAAATGTTGTTCCCAACTTACTCGCCGAGAAAGATAGTAACTTAAACGCTATTTACAGGCAATTTTCATACCATCCCTTATATGATGTAAATTGTGCTTAAGGCACGTTTAGATGTTATAATATGGCGTGTTATTTTATTGAGCGTATGCCGACAAAATAACAACATATTCAAGATAATTTCCTACACACAAAATAATGTCCTACTCGAATTTCGTGAAGCGGCTAATCTTGACGAAGACTAGCCACTGAAGATATTATAGTGCACAAGTGTGTGCGCAAACACAAGTAACTCTTTACTGTCATATCCCGATGGGATGGCAATCCGACTCGACTGGAGAAGGATCAGACGTAAGTCTGGGACTAGGACTTTACGTGCTGTTCGACACACGAAAGTGTACATACCGCATATTCACAAAATTCGTTCATATATTGAGTATTTATTGAGAGAAAAACCCAATATCTATTTATATTATATATATACATATATATATTATCTATTTTTAGCCCAACCCGGAGTTGAACTTGGAACCTCTTGATCACCAGTCACACTCAACGACCTACCACGCTGTTTACTTACAAAATAACGCGCTATCGAATATTCACAAAGTATCCTTACTAATATTATAAATGTGAAAGTTTGTGAGAATGGATGGATGGATGTATGTTTGTTACTCTTTCACGTAAAAACTACTGAACGGATCTGGATGAAATTTAGCACAGAGATAGATTATGGTCTGGAATAACACATAAATAATAATTTTCAGCGATAACCGACATCCACGCGGGCGGAACCGCGGGCAACAACTAGTCTATAATAAAGTAATATTATTGAAATAATTTCAATACACGTACACGTGTGTCCTAAAGGAGTGATCCTCTTATTGTATGTTAACACACAAAGAAAAATGGTAAGAGGACTACTTCACTTATTTTTTCCGAGTCTGAGTATACTTTTTCCGTGATTTTATTGTTATATAGTTACTAGTTGTTGCCCGTGGCTCCGCCAGCGTAGATGTCGGTTATCGCAATAAAAGTACCCTATATGCTACTCCAGATTATAATCTATGTGGATTCGATCCCCACACGGGACAAAAAATTGTGTGATTCATAAATGGTTATCCCGAGTCGGGGTGTACTTTGTGTCCGTTAATTTTGTTTGTAAAGTCCTCTGCGACACAGGGCTTGTTCCCTAGGGCAGGACTTGTCTTATGTAGAAAAAAAATAAAGGAATAATGGGTGCAGGGGCAAGTTGGCAAGCACAAATTTTGCGGGAATTTATACTATACCTATTTTATTTGAAATATAGAATTATTATATATAATATAGAATTGGGGGATCAGGATAAATGGCGTCATGCATAATGTGCTTAACGTTAAAATATGGTAAAATTCGCAATTTGAATCTTACGCCCCAACTTACCCCAACGCATTTATAGCAATAATTTTCATTTGTTTAAGTTTATTTATGGTAATCTAGGGTCGAGGTTCTCGTCAAAGAACAAGCTGATGGTTGTGGGTTCGATTACCGTACGAAACAATTAAATTTGCGGCCCGTACATAGTTGTTTCGAATCAAGGTAAAAATCTTTTTTGTCCATGCAGTGGATGTTTGTAAAATCCGAGTCACCAGACTTGTTTTCTAATAATAAAATTTATAAAATACAAAATCAAAGCAATTCTAAAGCAAATCGCACCCAATAGTGTCAAGACTGTATTGCAAATTTTTATCTTGTGCCTATTAACGGTTAGTAACTTTATTTACTGCACCTAGTTCGATTATCTCTGCACCACTTAAAGTTGGCTGGTGGAGAAGAAGTCCGCTTATGTACGCTACGTGCATAAGGGTTATAAAAAAACATTTTAGGTCACCCCATACCAGCAAGCGAGCCTGACTTGGGCAGGACTCCATTTTACAGAAGACCACAGCTCAATAAATACACACAGCGGTGTAGTTGTGTTCTTATGTGTGAGTACAGGTCTCCAGTGCTCATTTAGGGATGCGCTTTGATAGAAACGTTTTTCTATCCCAGGGATACTCCATCTTAAAGCCATGGTGTAATAAAATGGGCCGGTAACACGTAAGTGATACCTCTAGCAACCGTCCATAGGCTACGGTAACTGCTTAAACATCAGGCAGGCCGTATGCTTGTTTGCCACCGTATTTATGATTAAAATTGTCAAATGGCATTTTTTCTACTGTAGAAACAAAATATCTCAATAATCATTACGCCTATTGCACTTCATAAAGTATGTATCATTTGAATTTCTTATCCCAATAATTTTCGTTTAAAATTCACTGAAAGCAGTCTACATAAATAGCAACGGAATACATTGTCCACTATAAACAAACCACAGACCTTCATCAAACAGGGCATCAATACAGATCAATACAAACAAACAGAATGTACTATCTACTTCATTACTGCGGTTACATCTGTTCCAATTTATCGCACAATAAAAATGTTGGAATCCGTTTGTTTTCAGAAAATGAGAGATGTGGTCGCCATTGTGCATCGAAAAGCATACCGCTGATACCGTCCATTGTACCTCAGGTCCCTGCTTTCATCTCTGATCACAATGAGATCTTATCTGCGCTAAGTTTTATATCGCCGCGTTGATATAATCGAGCTTGCTGTATAAAGACTTTGTTTTTTCTTTTTAATAAGGGGATGGGATATTGTGTGAATTTATTATTTGTTTTTTTTATACTATATATTTAGATAGCAAACAAGCATTCGGTCCATCTGATAGTAAACAGTATTTATAGCATTACTAGCGTATTACCGACTTACAAAATTATAGAACCGGGGTTTAGAACGCATCTAGTTGTGGTTTTTTTTCGAACTATGTACTTACAACGCCCCCTTGACCGAAAATTCACATTGGTACTGCCACCCGGAATCGAACTCGCACTTCTTCTTGCCTGCAAGTCGGTTACTTTCCCACTCGGCCACCACCGCTTTCAATGAAATGTTTTAAAATGTTTAAAACACATAGCTATAAGCTATTCTTTGCAATACATGTCTCTCTATTTGGCTCATATTTGAACTTTTTTTTCTGTCTCATGAACTCGTGTGCCAAATTTCACGATGCGATGTTCCGATCATTAATATTCGAGTTATCGTTGAACAAATATTTATACATACATACAAACGCCGGATTTTTCCCGTAGACTCGGGGATCTTCGTTCGCTTCGCTCATTTGTTCAATAAATGAGTACTGGAAATAGGTACGCATAAAACCTTAACAATATCGTAATCTTATATAAACTGTCTGATCTGAATCAGCGGGGCGTTAGTCCGAATTGCAGTCGACCGTAGTTGCTCTTATAATACGTAGCTGTAAGCATTCATTAAAAAAATATTTAAACAATAATTTTAACAAAATAATAACCGACTTCAATGCGGCAAGATGTAGAATTTTTAAAAAACCAGGATGAATTTTCATATAAACTCGAATCTCAATTTTCTTCGCTTAGATGCATTATTTTGTTTAATCTGATCATTTAAAGCGAAAGTGCATCTCATGACCATTCAAAAAAGCCCAAACACGGCTAGATTCCATTGTTCAATTATGGAGTTCCGTTGTCTACCTTCCTGCTTCATCATCAGTTAATTTCAATTGTACCATTTTAATTTCCTATATTTCGTTTGCTTAGTAATAATTGCTTAACAACCTTAATCGAAGCTTATCTAATCGTCATCCGTGAAATACTTATTATTGAGAAGTCCAGATGGCCATCTGTGGTCTTTTTCATCAGATTCACTTCACCAAATTACATTTTCTGAATGCAAACGTTTGATTTGTTATTAAAAATATTGAAATAGCTATATATTTTTGAGGAGTCCCCTCAATTCCTCATGGATCCCATCATCAGAACTTTGATTTGATAAAAATTGGACCAAACTGAAAGTATGTCCTCTCGGATGAAAAAATAATTTTTCAAATCGGTTTAATTAGAAAATGATGTAATTTAAACCTTATCCTTAAGTAAATAAGAACACGTTTTAATATACATAATGAGGTCTTTGTGAATCTTAACCTTTCATTTCATCTAGTTACTGTTTTGAGTTACAAACTCAAGGAACATATTCCGCCTGTGGGCTATTCGAGCTTCAAAGAAAACCTTAATTATGTCTATTGTAAACGAAGAAATAAAGTGTATTTTTTTATCAGACAACTGACAAATCAGAAAATATTCAAGATTATAAATTCTAACAATACTGAGCGCCTAATTAAGAGATGCTTCCAGTTAAGCCCACGCCTTAATATTACTTTTTTTATTCCGTTCATTCTTTTGAAAAAAAGAACGACGAGCCCGAATTTGTGAAATCAAAAGGGAAGCTTTTACATTTTTTTGTAAATAGATTTTTACTTATCTTTTTTTTAGATTAGTTTCATCCTCGGCCTCGCTCCCCTGTCTATAATGCAGATTTCTGTATGAAAAATTTACATTTGACTACCATTAGCGTTAATATTTCAGATGTTTGCTGAATATATTCCTACAAATCTCTTTGACATGACTGTACCGTGGAATATTTTGAATCGCTTTACTTACCTAGTTACACATAGGTTTGTTATTGGCCTTTCATTTTAACTACTATCAATTTCATTATTACGTTATTCTTAAATTGCATAACATATAAACTACAATAAAATAGGACGCTTAATTTGGGATATACAGGTTTCATAAATATTGTAATGTGTTATAATAATATAAAAATTAGGTCTTAGGACAACTTACTCACGGACATGATCCCAATCTAGATAAAGTCTGTACAATGGTAATCAGACAACTGGTGAACATATTTATAGATACATAGAAAACTATTTATTGTACACTAATTACATTTACGTATACACTTTTAAATACATATAATATATTTTAAAGGAATCAAAATAAACATTCAAACAAACATTAGAACAACAAATATTTTGGCTGGGTAGGAATCTAAAGCACGATTTCTAGCTGTCAGGATCTCTATCTACCAGACCAACAGGCCAGCTACAATCTACGATACGATATTACGAGTCTTCAGCGCTCATTTAGGGATGCGTATTGAAAGAAACGTATTCCTATCCCAGGGTTACTTCCATCTTAAAGCCCTGATGTAAGAAAAATAGGTTGGCAACACGCTAGTGATACCTTTGGTAATGCAAGCGTCCATAGACTACGGTTACTGCTTAACATCAGGCCATGTTGTTTGCCAACAAGTTTTTGGTATGCTTGTTTGCCAACCAAGTAGTATAAAAAAAAATCTAAATGTCTTTTAAAATTTTAAAGTATTCTTCAAAAAGACTTTAAATTGCCGAAGTTCCACTGTTTCCTAAAACAGAAATATTAGATCCTTCATCAATCAAAACAAAGACTTAAAAGTGCAAAAATCAATTCTGCTCTATTAGCATTTCGGCAACCTTAGACGGGATTAAAAATTTCAACCTAAACGAAAAACGAAGCAATTACCGATCCTCGCCGAGAGCAAACTTTGTTTTACTTGAAAGGAATTAATATTCATTAAAAAATCTTTCTCGGCATCATTCTGTTGAAACTTTGTAATCAGGGAGTCAAGGAAGGGTCCGGGTGGTGGCGACCACTGCTCGTGTCAGCGAATTTAAGACTTTACCAACTGCAACTAAGAAGATTTTTTTACTTTAATCCAACCAATCTGTTTGAGTTACCTTTGCACATTTAACTGGTCTCATATCCGTCAATTTTAAACTGGAGTTTTTGGCCGTTTTAAACGTTTTACTTGGAATTTTAATTACAAAAGTAATTTAGAATTCAAACGAGTGATTGCGTATAATATTTCAGTGAACTAAAAGTAAAGTGTTAGGGGCAACTGTAATTTGAAACTTTTGGAACGGGGCGGATCATTTGTCGGAGAATTCCTGAACATGTCCACCCGACCTCACTCTTTACCCGAATATTTTCCTACACGTGCGTTTAATACTGGTGCTGAGGATGATATGTATACTACTTTCTACAATATTAATTGTCATCATCATCATCATCATCATCTCAACCCATAAACGTCCCACTGTTGGGCACAGGTCTCCTCCATAAATTTGGATGGATATTAGCCTACTATACCACGCTGGCCAGACGGGTTGGTATAGGGTTTTGTTTCGAGTTTTCCTTCTCTTGCAGTGGATATTTTCTGTCTAACTTACTCCCTTAGTCGACTCTTACGACACCCACAGGATGGAATGGGGTGGTGACATTTGTATTCTTAATCTGTCACCACACGGATATAAAATAAGTCTCATAATTGTCATACAATGTCTCAATTTTAAAACAAAAAAATTAAAATATTTTACAGTGTCAAACATCCTGCAGTACATTGAGTGAAGCCCTAGATCCTACACTTGAATTCCCTGTATTGAGGATCTTGTCTCTCCCGTATATTTAGGTAACAAATACATTAATATTTTTTTTAGGCACAACTCAAGTTTTCATTAATAATAATTTTAACAAAAAAAAACCGACTTCAGTACGGCAAGTTGTAAAATTTTCAGATATTTGTTTGTTACAATCGAATAAAATCGACTGAGCGTCGGGCTGAAGACAGGTCAAGTAGGTATTAAAAGCAATATTTTATCTGTGCAATCCGCGCTCAATTCATTCACGTCATTATTTCTTATTAATAGTTGCTTAGCAACAATAACCGAAACTTATCTAATCGCCATCAGTAAAATACTTATTATTGAAAAGTTCAGATGGCCATCTGTGGTATTCTTCATCAGTTTTACTTCACCAAATTACACTTTCTGAATGCAAATGATTGATTAGTTGTTAAAAATATTGAAATTGCTATATGTGTGGCTATAACTTTTGAGGAGTTCCCTCAATTTCTCATGGATCCCATCATCGGAACTTTCTTTTGATGATAATGGGACCAAACTGGAAGTATGTCCAGTCAGACAAAAAAAGAATTTTGCAAATCGGTCCATAAATGACGGAGTTATACGGTAACAAACATTAAAAAAAATAAAAAATACACACGAATTGATAACCTCCTCTTTTTGAAGTCGGTTAATAATACTAAGTTCATAATTAATAAAAATCTCTACAACTAATAAATTTCACAAGCAAACACATAGGTTTTAGGCATCTGCTAAGAGATCAAAATTTTACAAACATTTTCCTCCCACATTTCTAACCCTTAGGTCTGACCTAAGGGAATAAAATGTGGAATGAAGTGAAAGTACCTACTAAGTTTTTTAGGCAATATAAACTAAGAGAACACCTAGTATTAAATATTTTATCAGTTTTAAGTATTTTGAAAGAACTAAGTTTTGTGTTACAATGTGCTCTCGTATACCTACCCCTTATTCGAAGAGCTTTTACTTTAATCTCCTTTAGAAGTTCTGCTTTTTACGCAAAATTCAATTTACATATTATATATGAAACCCTGAGGTACACAAATAGATTACATATAACAAAACCTCTGATTTTCAGCATTCAACACCGCGCTCCTTCCAATTTGAAATGTGCTTACAAAAGGGAATGGGAGACCGTTATTCCCTTTTGTAATGGTATCAATCTGTAGGAGACAAAAGCAACGTTCGCGTAATTTTACAATAAATTAAATTGTCGATTCTCAACATAAGTGACAACGCTTCAATTTATATTCCGTTTATTACAATATCTCTTTTTCGACAATCGTTGGTACTTAACAGACGACAATTTAATAAACTCTGAAGTATGACCTACCAAACAAAAAAGAAACATCAAAATCAATTCATAATTAACGGAGTGATTGCGTAACAAACATACAAAAACATACAGTTGCATTTATAACCTCTTACTTTTTTGAAGTTGGACAAAAATTTATAGTGCAATATGTTCATTCGTTCCTGGGGCTGTAACATTTTAATCGCACAAAGAATTTTCTTTTGAAAGCATACTTCAAAAGAAATACGTGTAGGTACAGCGTAAAATTTTCGTTGTACTATTTTCCAATAAAATCGTGTGAAATAGCAGTATAATACCAAGTGGCTGGAAAAGGCTAATACGTATTTTCCGCTGCCCAACCCTAAGCATGAAAAATTGTCGGGACGGAACGCGGGAATAACATTTTATATTATAGGTACTGAAGCCTTGAAGGGTTGAAACATCGACGGTTGGATTCACAAACAGTACATAAAGATCCGGCGATCTCACGTTTTTCTGAATTAAGCTGTGAAGGGACATCTCGACCCAACCCTACAAAATTTACCTAGTTGCCGGCGCGTGGCAGTGGCCCGCTCGCACACTCCCACGCCTACCGCATTATTAAGTGATTCTGTTGAAACAAATCTTCTCTGAGTATTTTAAAAATATTATCATTGAAATACATTTTCCATTTCTATGACAGCTTATTTGTGAAAGTTTAATTATACGAGCAAAGAATACGCCTCGGGTTGTTTTCAATATTTGCTACTGAAATATAAAACGTTTTGTACAAAGAAATTGCTGTCTTTCCTTCTTCATTTTTTACTGTCATCTCCAGTTTTTTTTAATGTGAGTAATGATATCTTTCTTTTATTTAAATCTACGAGTTATGCAAATGGCGCAAATGTTTAAGGCGGTTTTATTTGTCACAATACGATATCGACATTTACTCACTGTCACTCAACTTTTTTTACGTGTATAAATAAATAATTATCCTCATCATTATTAATAACATATAATAATAATGTAATATTAAATCATAAACATCAAGTTACAATTTATAATTACTAAGTAAATTAACATAAAAATTATCGTTACAAAGTCCACGCTTTGTAACGATAATTTTCATTTTACTACCTTGTAAATACCTATAGGTATGTATTGCCGCCAATACATATAGGTAGGTACTTACAAGGTAATAATAAATTTTATAAAAAAATATATTAAACTCGTGCAACGTTAAAAATATATTTCGTGTTCGACAAAAAAATCTATAACATTAAAATAGCTACATCGATTTCCATCAAATGAAACTTAGAACCACTCCGATAAAATAAGCTTTCACTTTTCAAATCAGAAGACTGCATTAACATCAAACCATCTGTTTGCCCGCTATAATTTTTCAAGACAAACAAAAGCTTCATACTTACTTTACTAACAAAAACTTATAAATAAATTTATAACACACCTTGTTTTTCCAACGACAGAGTTTAAAATATTCCAAATTTCCTCAGCCCTAGAAGTAAAACACAGCCCTGAACGAGCTCATATAACTTGCGAGAGAATAAACAGCTGTTTTCTTTCATCCGCACAAAATTTACCGTAACGCAATAACGAAACTCATTACTCATAATTTGGAAAACATTTATTCTAGATAAAGTACCTGAAATACTACGTCATACATAATCTTTCATAATAGTGTTCTTTGAGGTTACATAATATTATACCTACATAATGTTATGTAACCTCAAATATTATAAAAGATTCTGAGGCAGCCTAATGTCAAATTCGTGAGATATTTTTTTAATTTTTGAAGTAAAAACTTCTTAGGCGCGTTGAGCACTTTTTGAGTGAAAATCATGGAACTCGCGTCATCGTAACCGAACGCTTTCCATATTCAAAAATAATAATCTAATAGCTCGAAGATACAATTCAAGTTACTTAGTTTTCACTTCTATCGGCAGTCCCCAACGACTGCCCCGTATGGCTTTCTTTAAGACAACTTTCATACTGACATTACTGGGGCTACGAAATAAAAATTCCGCAAGACGGATACGTCTTGCGGAATTTTTAAATGATGTAAGTGGGAACTAAGAAGGAATTTTTGGAAATTAATCCCTAAACGTATAAAACATTGTTTAAACCGGGCAGAGACAGGGCGGGCCGGTAGTGTATATACCTACTTCGTATAGGCCTATAGCTACTCATCCTACTAATATTATAAATGTGAAAGTTTGTAAGTATGGATGTTTGTTACTGTCTCACGTAAAAACTACTGAACAGATCTGGATGAAATTTGGCACAGAGATAGATTATGGTCTGGAATAACACATAGGCTACTTTTTACAGCGATAACCAACATCCCAACAGCAGGTCAACAGCTAGTATCATATATCCTTTTCTTGGGGCAAATGGAGCATTTACATCATTCAAAACGTAGTTGAACGGCAGAGGTTGCCTTTTATTGTACAATTCACTTACGCATCAGTTACATACTTTCAGCCTTTCAGAACCGCGATTGAGAGACAATGTTAAAATCAAAAGCTATCTTAGGCTTAAGACTGGGATTTTATACCGAAGATTTACGAGCAAAGCGTGCTTTGATAGCTTGGTTACATAGTCTTATCGTTTCTAAATTATCAAGTCTTTGTGAAAATGTAATTTTGTTTCCATTGTCTAGGCTATTTCAGACTACTTGAAGCCTTGCTATGAAATTACAGTCAATAATTTGGTTTATTTTTCTTTTTTTATATATTACCAAGGAGGCAAACAAGCTTACGGCCCGCCTGATGTTAATCAGTTACCGTAGCCTATGGACGCTTGCAACACCAGGGGTAACACTCGCGCGTTGCCGACCCTGTAAAAACCTTATAACTCCTTTCTTGAAGAACCCTCATGCTATAGTCTCTCGGGAAAACCTCATAAAATATATTTTTCAGACCGCATGATGTTGACGGTAATCAAATGAAACACAATTTAAAGAATAAAATTATAAAGATACTAGCTTCCGCCCACGAATTCGCCCGCGCGTACATTCCCACGGGAACAGAGATTTTTTCCAGAATAAAAAGTAAGCCTTTGTGTTAATTTATCCAGATACGTTCAGTAGTTTTTGCTTGAAAGAGTAATAAACATACATCCGAACATTCTTACAAACTTTCGCGTTTGTAATATTAGTAGCATTCTTAATTTTAAAACTAATATTAGTTTCCGCCGCTTCTGTTGATTTTATTGGAATTAAATCAGACTTTTTCTATGTTTTTTCGGTATTCAAAATTTCTAACAAAAAGCCCAATTTACATCTCGCAATCTTACCTTAGGGTGAAGCCATGGGCATAAGCTATAACTCAATAAGTACCTTCCTTGTCGCCTGCAGACATGCCGCTTATGAACATGTTTATGTTTCGCTCAAGTTTTTCTCCTTCGCTGGGTAATATGAGCTTTTAGTAGTAAAACGACAAGTAGAAGTCTTGAAAATACATGTTACATTTACTTTTATGGCCCAAGGCAGCGAACTAGGGTTGTTAATATAACGATGTACTCAAAACATAGGTAAAACGAAGATTATTATTATTATAAAAATTGCATTTTTTTTTCTTTTAGATAGCAACCTTTTCATTATTTTGTTATCTTTTCTACAATTTTTTATCTTCTTCTTCTCTCTTTATACCTCGCCAACCACACACTATAAGAAAGATAGTTACAAACAACTAACGAGTGTTTTTCGATTCCCACTCGGGTCAAAATGTTGTGTTATAAATATTTGTTCCTGAGTGTATTTTGTGTCAGTAAAATGTATGTTTTCACCATCACAGAGCTTTTTCAAGTGCCAATAAACAACCACCCTCGTTTTTATGTCCAGATAAAAAAAATGTTTGAGAAAATTTTCGGCAGCACGCGCCGCCGCCTTCACTTATCTCGTCTAAGCGCCTAGCTCCTAGATACAATCATTTTCCTTTTAATATCCAGCCTTCAAACTGGGATCAATATATTTCATCAAGACAGTATCCTTGCGAATCAGCGCCAAAGAACGTCCAGACATAGTCTGAAAGCAATAAAATACTTATTGAAACCCAGCTCCTAATTCCTGACACTATAGACGCCTTAACGGTCCAAGAAACACTACACACGGAAAAGACATCCTTTGAGAAACGAGCCGAATGAATTTCAGATTCAATTACGAGTAGATGCCACAACGACTTAAAGTAAATTAGGGTTTAGATAATCAATACTAATATCATAAATGTGAAAGTAACTCTGTTCTTTTTTCTGCATGGACCTTAATTAAATTTGACAATGAGATCGATGGTAACCCGGGGAAGGACATTATAATAGGCCAATATCAAGGACAACATCGTAGATTTTCAAGCTATTTAGATAAAACGTAACCCGGGGAAGGGCATAGGCCAATATCAAAGACAATATCGTACTTTTGCAAGCAATTTATATTTTACTTTTCAAAATTGTTGTCAATTTTATTTTAAATCAACAAAAATAAAAAAGTGGGATAAATAAAAAATAAAACAAAATGTCGAAAAATATATCATTATTTTTTTTGATCAACCCCTTATCATTTTTGTTGACGCTGAAAAAGTAACGATTAATAATAATGATACCCAAGCGACAGTTACGGTTATCTAGTAAACATAATTTATATCGGTATTTATATGCATATCTCTTTTGTTATGACGTGTGGGGGAGATCTGCGTCGTCCAACATCGCGAAAAGGTATCGCTTTTTGCAAAATATTGTTGAAAGTAACGATACTAAATAACGATAATTTTTATGATTTATTTTTGACGTTATTTAACAGGAGATATTTTAAGCTTGTTACTGTGTTGTTTTGATACTGATCCCCATACCAGTAAAATCGTTAAGATATATGTATTAGTATTATTTTTTATACTACCACGGTGACAAGTGTACGGTTCACCTGATGATAAGCAGTTACAGTAGCCAATGAAATGCTTGCAATACCGTATAAATCACGCATTGTCGACCGTGCGTTGTTTTGTAATACCAGAGTTTTGTGTAATGGGTACTTGAGATAAGATTAACTTTATTTTTGTAACAATTTTTAAAATGAGCTCAACTACAACACTTTTTGTAGTTAAATGACGGTGGTCTTCTATAAAGTGGAGGTTCTTCCCCAGCCAAGCTTGCTTGCTTGTATAAGGCTCTAGTTCTCTTAATTAGTTCACAAATACCGGTAAACAAAACAATAACACACCACTATACATCAGATGTTATCACAGAGGGTTGTTATTCGATCCTGAAGTGCCCAAAGCATGAAAGATAACCGTTTTAGATATTCGCTAATTACTATTATTGAGGACAGATAGGATACCGTTACTTTGTTAACTATTCTCATTTAGAATAATATAATATTGTGGGTGTTGTTTTACTAAAGGCAAAATACATAAATCATAAAAGTTATTACATATACTAAAAGTTTATATTTTTTTCTAGAAGTATATTATTATATATTACCCGCGGCTCCGCTCGAATATCGTGATAGAAAATATCCTATGTCCTTCTCCAACATACTTGACAACTTGACAGCTGACGGGAGCAACACACGTTTCGTCAAAATATTATAAATAATGCCATATTGTGTTGTAAAAATACTTCAGAAACTCTTAAAAAGAGTACTGGATTATCGTTTCAGAAGTAAATAACTAAAACAATTAAAAAGAAACCACCAATCACCGATTCACCGACTACAATAAAAATTTATGAAAATTGATTGCTGACATATCCTATCACATGAAGATCGCACTTTTCGTTTTTCATAATTTCTGAGGAATAATTAATAAAGACCACCAATTTTCAGGCATAAATTAAAATTATTTTGAACAAATAGTTTAATATGTTTTTTTGAAGCGGAAATCGAACTCGATACTACTGATCAGCAGTCACTAAACCTACGTGGCAGTTCTTCACGTTCGTGGCTCACGCAGGAGTATAAGTGGCCTATAAAGAGGCGGAGGAGCTGTACGCCTGCGCGGAGCCCACGGGGCTGCCGTGGCAACTGTCTCAGCATGCGCCGACACTTTGCGCAGTCTCTGACAGTGTTGTCACTGTTTTTCTTGTATATATATTTTTAATTGTATTTTATATTTAAAGTGTAAATATTTCTAGTTTATAAGTGTTTTTGTACATATGCAAGCCTGTTCTGGCATTGGTGTTGCGGACATAACTTCAAGTCAACCGACTACATCACTCGATGGCTTGGTAAGTTGCCCATTTTGCTCCCAATCACGTCTTTTTAAAGGTGATCGGGGTTTGAAAGTACATATTGGCAAATGCCATAAATCCCAAAATGTACTTTCTAGCCCCGCATCTACACAACAAGACTCCTCCGAAATTCCTTTTTGGCACAAGTTAGCTAACTTAAAAAATTCCGTTCCGATTTTAAAGAGGGTTCCCCGAGGCGCGAGACCTACGGTTGCCCAAAGTTTAGCCAACTGCATAGGCCTCGTGGTTCGGGAGAATTCCAAAGCGGCGTGGGAGCAACTTCTCACCTTTCCTTATAAAACTCTACATGTTCCTAAAGATCAGGCAACAAAAAGAACTTTAACAGCTCAAATTAAACACAACTGTCATGTTTCGGCCCCCAGTTTCGACGCAAAATTAGCTTTTAACAATAATAAGACATTATATCATTATGTAGAGTCCAAATTAAGGGAAGGTGACATCAGAGGAGCGTCACGGCTGTTATTCAGCAGTGATGTGGTTGCGCCTTGCTCTTCAGACACGCTTGAGGGTCTCAAGAGCAAGCATCCAGCGCCAGCAAATGATCTTTCTTTCCCTGATCCTCCAGAAAATGATTTGGAATGTGTCAGTGCCACCACTAAGGACGTGTATATCGCCATCAGCTCATTTCGGAGTGGTTCTGCTGGCGGCCTTGATGCTCTTTCACCCCAGCATTTGAAGGACTTAGTGTGCCCAAGTGCTGGGGAGGCTGGTGAAACGCTTCTAAGGGAGCTGACGGCTTTGATAAATTTAATGCTCTCCGGCACCGTGGACGATGCCATCATCGACATTTTATATGGAGCAAATTTGTGTGCCCTTCGAAAGAAGGATGGTGGCATTCGTCCTATTGCCGTAGGGTGTACTTACAGGCGTATGGCAGCCAAAATTTGTTGCAAAATTTACAGCACAGAACTTTCGGCTAAATTTCAGCCCCTTCAGTTAGGCTTCGGGTCTAAAGGGGGCTGTGAGGCTGCCGTACATGCCCTGTCCACATACCTTAGTTGTGGTAAAGGTGAGGTCATTTTGAAGGTTGACTTGAAAAATGCCTTCAATTCAGTAAACCGGGACACTTTGTTGACACAAGTAAAAATTGAAACACCCAAAATTTGTAAATTCCTATACCAATGCTACCGTAACCCTTCAAAATTACTATACAAGGACAATATTTTAGATTCTGCTGTTGGTTGTCAGCAAGGTGACCCTCTTGGACCTGCCATTTTTAGTTTGGCAATACACCCTATTATTCGACAACTAAATTCCAAATTTAATTGTTGGTATCTAGACGATGGGACACTTGGAGGCGATGTAGACACAGTACTTCAAGATTTGGCTTTTCTAAAAACAAAATTTCAGTCAGTCGGTTTGGAATTAAATCCCACTAAATGTGAAATTTATCTTCATGAAAATATGAGTAATAGACTTTCGGTAATCTCAAAATTTAATTCTTTGGCACCTGACATTAAAATTATTGAAAGTAGTTGTCTACGCCTTCTTGGTTCCCCAGTCGTAGAAGATGCATATGACTCTTTTATAGAAGAGAAAATACAAAATTTCTGTGAAATTTCGGACCGTCTTCTCAAAATTAATATTCATTCGGCTTTCACAATTATCAGATATTGTCTTTTCGTCCCTAAATTTACCCATGCTTTAAGGTCTTCACAGTTTTGGAAAAATATATCACTTTTAGAAAAAATTGACAAAATTATCCAAATTACATTGAGTAGAGTTTTAAATGTGGCCTTGAACGACCGCGCATGGCTCCAAGCATCACTTCCCATCCGTTTTGGTGGCCTCGGCGTTCGCAAAATTTCTGATGTAAGCTTACCAGCATTTCTGTCCTCGGTCCACAGCACGGAAGAATTAACCAGGAAAATTTTAGAACCCACACTGGTTAATGCGGAAGTGTTGTGTAAGACTGATGCAGTAAATGCTTGGAAAATGACATGTCCAAATACTGTCTTGCCGACCAGCCTATTCTCCCAAAAGCAGTGGGATGGGCCGTTGTGCAGCATGAGAAGAAATTATCTTATTTCTACTGCTTCCAGTGCTGCGGAACGCGCCCGTCTACTTGCTGTGGGTGAGTGGGAATCTGGTCTTTGGCTGCAGGCATTGCCATCGCCCAACATAGGCACTATGTTGGACGACACTACATTCCGCCTCGCCACTTGCCTCCGTTTGGGTGCTCCTTGTGTTTCTCCGCATCATTGTCTTTGTGGAGAAGCCGTCGACAGTCTCGGACACCATGGGCTATCCTGCAGCAGGAGCGCAGGCCGCATATCGCGACACGCCCAACTTAACGACATTATCCGTCGAGCTCTTGTCACCGCCGGCGTACCAGCCGTACTTGAACCAAATGGTTTGGTACGTGACGATGGGAAGAGACCTGATGGTATGTCGTTATTGCCTTGGAAGATGGGCAGGCCTTTGGTGTGGGATGCAACGTGCGTCGACACCCTTGCACCATCACATCTTCCAAGTACAGCAGGTTGTGCTGGCGCTGCTGCTGCAGCTGCAGAGTCCCTCAAACGGCGAAAGTACAGCAATTTAGTTGGAAACTACATTTTTGAGCCGTTTGGGGTGGAGACTGTAGGTTCATGGGGTCCGAGTGCTCGTTTCCTTTACAGAGACATAGCGAAACGACTGATCGACGCTTCTCGTGACCAGAGGGCTGGCTTGTTTCTCGCACAGAGAATAAGCATTGCCATTCAACGTGGCAATGCCGCCAGCCTTCTGGGCACTTTCCCAGTTGACAGTGATGTTGAGGAATATTTCGACGCTTAAACAACAGTCTTCATTTGTATTATGTTTTTCCGTTTTTAGTATTTACGTTAAAATTAGTTTTTCATATTTAGGTTTAGTTAGTTTAAATAAGTTTCTAATATTATTCTTGTATATATAGCATTAATTTACCAAAAATAAAAATTAAATTATCTGTCTCTTAGCTAAATGTAATTAAAAAGAAACAGAGACAGAGTTACTTTAACTTTTATAATATCATAAGAGATTATACTACATACATACACATTACATATTCATTATACCATATATTATTATTATGTCATTATAGCGGTATAAGAAGAGTACAATCTGTCTTTTGATTCATACAATTGTTTTTTTAAACCGTATTTTAGCACTATATGCGGTTACAATGTTTGCAATTTTTTTAAGAACTGTATATTTTTTAAATTGCAGAATTAAAAAACTTATTAATACTCTTCGTAGAATTATGAGAAGCTTATTTCTAATAGTTAGCCATGTTTTTTTTTGACAGCGCGATAGTATCTATACTACTCGTATATTTATATTAAAAAGCTGAAGTTTGTTTTTTTTTTACGCTAATCTCAGAAGGTACTGGTTCGATTAGAAAATAACTTTTTTTGTTGAATAGTGCATTTATCCAGGAAGGCTATAGGCTCTTTAACATTACGCTTTTATCAATAGGAGCGGAGCAGTAGTGAGATATGGTGCAAAATCGGGGAAAATATTCCAAATTACCACGCGGACGAAGTCGCGGGCGCCCTCTAGTATGTGTATATAATTATATACATTACGTATATACAGATATTATACATTATTATTTTAGTACATTATTATAATTATATCGGTTTATCTCTTCTTTTTATTTTATCGTAAAATCTTCGATCATCAAACTTAACTCGCATTCACTCCGAGATTTACGATCGAACTAAACGCCAAGCGATCGTAAGATACCGATTGGCTTATTTTAGTACTAGATTTGCCCAAAGTCTTTGGATTTAAGAAACTGTTATTTTTCCATTCAGTCAAGGCGCAGGTTTCCAACTTTATGGAGAAAGATATCTTTATATTAAATCTTTAATAGTATAAATGAAACTCGCCCGCTAGTGTATCTTTGTCTGCCTATGTATCAAAATATGGAACAATACATATCTGTAGCTGAGAGTTAAAAAATAACAAGCGCCAAATCTAAAACTTTACACGGTGAGCTTTTAAAAGACGAAGAGATTTTTCACACATACAACACACTTAAATAAGAGCAAACAGTTGCGGGGTAAATAATGACAAGTCCGTCTCCAGTGGCGCTGCGAGCAGCGCGCTTGGACTTATCACCTAACTGTTGTATCGAGTTCTCTCCCGATGCGGCAGGTAAACAATCATAAGGGGACTTCTTACAATTTAACAATTAATCTTCTATTGACTTCTTACTGTTTTATTTTGAGTAAATTAAAAAGTATTGTCGATAGGACTTATTACTTCTTACCACGCTCTAGATTACACATTTAGGAATCCAAAACAACGAAAAAAATAATTAAAAAAAAAGTGGACTTATTATTCTTTACCTCTTAGCTACAGATATAATTTGAACACGTCTTATTTTTTATCTCGTCGTCTCACTGCTAGCCACAGGTCCATACAATTGGTGGGATATTAGCCTACTGTACCACGCTGGCCAGACGGGTTGGTACACGGTTTTGTTTCGAGTTTTCATTCTCTTGCAGTAGATATTGTCTACCTGACTTACTCCCTTAGTCGACTCTTACGACATTACGATAGATAGAATATTTGTATTCTTAATCCGTCACCACACGGACATTTTTAATGTATGTAATATGAAAATAAGTTTCGTTATTTAAAACTATAAGGTTTTTGTCGCTGATATTTGGGTCATAAATCGTTACACACTACGCCGGTTCAGATCACGGTTCGACTAAGGACTCTTTTTGTTTTGGTTATTTCATACCAGAAATATTGGTATTAGTAAGGTAACATCAGTAGGGTTGTATGCTTGTTTGCCACTTAAGTAGTTTAAAAATTGTCAAAAAGCTGGCAATCGAGAGTCCTCGCCGCCATGGCTAACGAGTTAACTAAAACCGCGTAAGATTCAGGAACCAAGGAAAGTGCGCCGCTGGGCCGCCCGGCCGTCGCGGCCGCGCGGGCGATCGTCCGCGGTGCACATTACAAGAGGCTCTGCCTGGCAACGACCACGTGACGTCACGGGCTGTAGACCTTCTAACTTAAGCTAGCGATCTTTTAACAGTTGTAACATCACACTTTTTAGAAGTATAAAAATTTAAAAAAATCAGCAGTCATTATCTTTGTAACCTAATCTTTAACTAATGACATATCAAAGATTTTGCTCCAATATAGATTGTTATTCAATAGTTTATTATTTACTATATGTATGGGCTAGATAGAGGTTCATTGTGAGCTTGCATTAATTTATGTTTAACCCTAAAAGATTGAAAAGGGTCACGTAAATAAATAATGGACCAACAGTAAAGTGTATAAATAATGGACTTCCAGACTGATTTCAGTGACGGCAGCGACATACGGCACGAACACAGTTATATTCTCTATTTCTTTATTCTCAGAGTCTAAATTCCGAGGCGACTTTAAAGACTCCAAGCTGAAATGCTGCTTTAGCATCGGCGATCAGCGATTCTGCGACTGTATCGATGCTGCATCGGGATTTGGCGCCTTTATGCTTTCGATCGCGTCGCTTCATAATAAATGAAATAATGAACCAAATCGATGCGAACGGCATCCGAATGTGTAGCGTTTGTCACTGTGTCGAACTTCTGAAAAGTGATACAATCGCTGTTTTGCGTTTTTAAGTGTGCGGCGTGGAATTTTTGGTCACAGCATTTAATCGCAGATCGCCGATGCTAAAAGTATGTCTGCTGTAGACTTAAGTGATTACGCGTAAAATTAATGGTTGTACATGCTGCCCAATGCACGGAAGGATCACGAATTGTTTTCGACCGCGACAAGCTTGCTTAACCTCTCAGATCTGTCGTTTCACGCTGATATTAGATAGATAGATAGATAGATAGAATATTCTTTATTGTACACCACATAAGTACTAAAACTAATTACAAGAAGAATTACTTAAACACACAAATAAGTAGGTACAATGGGCGGTCTTATCGCTAGGAGCGATCTCTTCCAGACAACCTTAGGATGGACTTATTGATAGAGGAGATGGTAGCTTATGGCGTACTAATAATAATATATACCATATATATAAATGTAGATATATACTAAATAATACAATAAATATATATTATTATATTATATTAGTAATCGACGAGCTTATTATCTATTTCCTTATTAGTCTAAGTTTTTAAATTATTCTTCGAATGGCTTTATACTACGTCACAAATTAACTCCAATTGCATCTACTTATGTAAGTAATATAATTATTAGTTTACAACTCGACTCAGTACTTTTTGTTCATTTTGTCTTCTTATTGCGCATTGAAACTCACTCAATAAGGAAGTTTGTATTGAAAGTCATATTTTATTCACAATCTTTGAGCAGCTGTTAATCGCTTATTGCTAATATATAATTGAGAGTGATGATTGGAATCTAGATGCATTCCTTTCAAAGTTCGATATAGAATCAATTTTTGCAATAAATTTACTTTCGTTTAGCAAAATTAAATGAAAATCCAAGTATTATGATAGCAGATGCTATCAGTATCAGTATAAGATTATGACCATAGTGCAAGGAACTATTTCTCTAGTGAAGACACTGACTCAATCTGTCAAAATAAATACTTACCGATTTAGTCGGCATATAGGTACAGGCTGACAACGTAGCAGGCAGGGCATATTAATTTCCAGTATGTTTAAAACTTAATCGGGGCTGAGGTCCCCACTGGTCGTTTAACTGGAGAAAATGGCGGCCGATTTAATTTATATGCTAATGTTTATGTAAGAAACAAATGCCAACTACAACCGCACGCAAAAACTGTGCACGTAAATAGAACAGGCTTTACTATAACGGAAGAATTTAGAACTGCAAGTACGGAGGTAGGATATTTGTCCTATTGCAAGGCACGGGTCTGTTCTCACCTATCCAGAGACAGAAAGGGTTTAGGCCTTAATTCACACAAGATGGCATAATGCGGGTTGGTGAATCAGACATGTCTTTAGAATTTCTTGTAAGACATGTGGGTTTCCTCACAATGTTTTCCTTGATACCTATAAATAATTACCACAAATATGTACGTAACATAATATATTATCTATACTAATATTATAAAGAGGAAAGATTTGTATTTTTGTTTGTTTGTTTGTTTGTTTGTTTGTTTGTATGTAATGGATAAACTCAAAGACGACAGGACCGATTTTAAAAATTCTTTCACCATTAAAAAGCTACATTATCTGCGAGTAACATAGGCTATATTTTATTAAAAAAAATAGGGGTAAATAATGCCAAGACCTCAGACAATCACTGACTAAATTAGTAACGCCTAATAAACGCCTATAAAATAATTGCTATTTCATTTTTTGTAGGCGCTAACATTTAACAATACTTTAATTTAGGTAATCAGGAAAGCAGCAAAGAAAAGAAAACACTCCACCGAATCTGTCTGGTCAAGATAAACTCAATAACTACCCAATAAAATTTAATACGATTTTCACCAGGTGATGGCGTAATTCTTCCATTATAGTTTTGTGAGTGTCAATTGGCTGAAGTATTACGATGATAGTTAAACGACTAGGCAAAATCTTGCCGTAGGAGGCAATGTTATTCCTAAATAGATCTAAAAAAAAGTCCATGATACTATGTGTCTATCTGCGACCACAAAAATTACTCACAGCGAAACGCGTGATCGGCCTCTGTCTCATCGGAATACTTATCTGATATATATTTTTAACTGACTTTTAAAAGATGAGGTTCCCTAAAATAATTGCATTGTTTTTTTTATCCCTAAACATCGTCATTTAAGGGCCGATTTGTAATATTCTTTTTTAAGTGATCGACAAAGCTCGAAAAATTGCCTCAATTAAGTGGCAATGGGTAGGGCATATAGCTCGCAGAACCAATGGCCGTTGGGGCAGAAAGGTTCTAGAGTGGCGACCACAAACTGGAAGACAAAGCGTGGGAAGGCCTCCAACAAGGTGGACCGAAGACCTGGTAAAGGTCGCAGGCAACCGATGGACAAGGTCAGCTCAGGACCGACTGATGTGGAAAACCTTGCGGGAAGCCTATGTCGAGCAGTGGATGCCTTATGGCTGAGATAGAACTACTTTTGTGGCAAACAAGCATATGGCCCAGCTGATGTTAAGCAGTTACCGTAGCCTATAGACGCTTGCAGTACCAAAGGTATCACTTGCGTGTTACCAACCCATTTTTTACACCGGGGCCATAAGATGGGAGCAGAGTATCCATGGGATAGGAATACGTTTCTTTCAAAAGTGAGCGTTGGAGTCCTATACTCACACACAGGAACAGAACTACACCGCTGTGTATAGTTATTTGGCTGTCGTCTTCTAAGGTGTTGGTTCTCTGTAAGGTGGAATCTGAAAAAAATCTCTTAAAACACATTTTGCAATTGAATGGATAGTTTTTCATATTGTTCTCATTAAAAAAAACAGTTCTGGTGATCGGATCCGTAGGGAATTGAGAAACCTCTCAAATACTATCTAGGCATACTGCAATGAATCAAACAAATGGATTCAGGAAGCATCAATTCGTTAGTGAAACTAATAAGGTATACTGCAGATGGCCAACTTCTCAATGATAAATAATTAGTCGATGGAGATCAGACATAATGTGTAATTAAATGACTGTAACTAATCACATTCAATGAGCAAATTAAAATGGTACAAATGATTATACAGCTGGATATAGGCACCGAAACTTCGTAATTAAACAAAAAAAATGCATGGTTTCAGAGATATACATAATAATAGATACCTACATATAATTATATCGAATTTACGTTGAACTCTCACCAATATGGTCGACTATAATAAATAGGGTTCAGTTTACTGGTTTTTTATTCAGTTTTGTTCCGGGAGCTTATGTAGAGAATATCTCTATTAATAGAATGATGAATCAAAAAGAATCTAATAACTATGCAGTTCAATTTCTGAAATCCTTGAGCACTACGGTGGACCATTATGCCCTTTAGGAATTTAATAAATTTTTAGCTCACCCAAACTGTGTAACAGTACCTATCAGGTTCATCATATCAACCCATAAATGTCCCACTGCTGAGCACGGGTCTCCCCCATACACTTGGAGGGATATTAGCCTACTACACCACGCTGGCCAGACGGATTGGTATAGGGTTTTATTTTGAATTTTCCTTCTCTTGCAGTGGATATTGTCTGCCTGAATTACTCCTTTAGTCGACTCTTAGGACACCCTTGGGATAGATAGGGGTGGTGATATTTTGTATTCTTAATCCGTCACCACACGGAATCCTATCAGGTTAGAAATGACCAATTTAAAACGAAATGTATGGATGCAGAAATTTCTACAGGGCATAAGCTAAGCACAGATAAGCTATGCGATAGGCCATAAGATTGTTCACGTTTGCGCTAAGACAATTTGAAGAGCAGAACAATCGTACAAACAAGGAATATTTCTTTATGAAGTTTATTAATTGCAGAACCTTAATGTTCAAAAGAAAAACGTAATTGATAAATCAACAAACGCACAGTTTAAATCACTAGACACTCAGATAGCTATTACGATATAGGCATCCGCTAAGAAAGGTTTTTTAAAATGTAACCGCTAAAGAGGACAATCAGCCGATGAAAGTTTGTAGTTTTCAGATTTATAGTAAAAGACTGAACACGCGAACGAAGTCGCGGGTACAGCTAGTATATAATAAATCAAATGTTACCATTCCCAATAATAATATGTCATACATTTCTTGATTTTCCTTCAATATTTTTCTTTTATTAAGATGAGAACGTACAACAATAAAAGTAGGTAAATTCATCGAGGTACTCTGAAAGGCAGGCAGGTGCTCGACATAATGAAAATGAACCGCTGTCACTAAAAATAACAGTCGTTGACATTCTCCTATTAAATTACATATATTATTAAGTAGTAATTTCTGGAAAACTAATTGGCTCAAGGAGAATCGATGTTATCGTTGCTTCTAAGCTAGCGGTTTCAATGTTTACTGACAAGGCTCCGAGTTGGGGCCGTCCACTTGAATTTTATTACTCTGATCTGCTGACGCAGTTGTCTGCTATCACTTTCAGGACCTCATCAAAGTAACTTCAGAATGCTTGAAATGCAAATACTACGATAAAATTTTATAATAAGTGTTCTGTAGAAGATTTTTGAAAATGTTAATCTTCAATAACTCAAAATAAACTGACAAGAAATTTAAAACAACATTTTAGTAAATTACAAATATTATCATAATGTATTAAAATATTCTTATTGAGTGAATGAATAATTCATATTATAAACATTGCTGTATATATAAAATTATCTGACAAAACATCAAAGGAAACAAAATACATAAACGGAAAGTAAAAAAATACTACGTCCAACTTAGGTAAATAACGATAAAACAAGTCCTAAACTATAAGTAATAGCAAATATGTCTATAAATGTAGAACATGATGAAATAGAGTCAATATGATCAACTACTATTATTTATTAGGTAGATACTAAATGTTACACGTGGTTCCACCTGCGTGGATGTCAATTATCGCGAATAAAGAATAAAGACAAAATATATCACTAAACAGAATTATATATAATGTCTAGACAGGGTTATTATGTACCTAACTAGCTGTTGCCCGCGGCTCCACCCGCGTGGATGTCGGCTATCGCTGTAGCCTATGTGTTATTCCAGACCATAATCTATATCTGTGCTAAATTTCATCCAGATCCGTTGAGTAGTTTTTACGTCAAAGAGTAACAAACATCCATCCATCCATACTTACAAACTTTCGCGTTTATATGCTTGTTATTGCCACCCAAGTAGTATAAAAAAATTAATCTGTTATTATATATAAATATAGATTTATTAAATCAAATTAATATTTTAGATATTTAGATTGTAAAGTCAATACAGTGTGATAGTTATAAATAAACTATTTTCTCATTAACGTTCGTTATAACCGGTATAAAATCCGGATATTGCCTGAGACCGGGCACAACAATATCTATTAAAATTTCATTAGTTTATTATTGTGCAATAATGTTCAAGCTCTTTTAATGTAGTAAATTAAATACATCATACTTATACTTGATATCATGTCCCGCGTGCCCTGATACCTTAGTAGCTAGGTTTTGGGCCGACACAATTTAGATTGCCATCGACACGCTAAGAAGACGAAGAATACATAGTTTGTGATAAACGCCTTTATTCTACGGGTACAACACTAATTGGTTGAAATTTAATTAGTTTATTATTGAAGACGTTGTAATAATGCCTAAATAATTTAATTACACGTTTGTAGTCACCCGGATAAGATCCAGATCTTGTGTGCGATACAATACTGTACCTGACACTGTGTTGAAATTAATTGGTTTATTATTGAAGACGCCGTAGATATGCTTTCTAATAGTGATATATTAACAATTCCGTTAATAACGAGTCGTTTGTAATCCGGATAAGATCCGGATATTGTCTGAGACGTTGCACCACATTGTATGTTACCTATTTTTATCCCCCGATGTCTAATAACGGAGAGTAATTACAAGTTTCACATCCATATCTGTTTGTTTGTCGGTGTGTTTGTGGCGACTAAATAGTTGATACTGTTTTGGCAGTTATGTTTCATAAAAATAAGTGTAGAATAATGATCTTTTTTCATCAAACGTTAAGGTTAATTCAAGTGTCTACAGCTTATTTAATTATATTTTTAATTTAAATTAATGCTACAATTAATTATTATTGATACATATAAGAAATAAGTGTAGACTAATGAGCTTTTTTCATTAAACGTTAAGTGTCTACAGCTTCTTTAATTATATTTTTAATTTTAATTTATGCTACAATTAATTATTATTGATACATATAATGTATCATTAGTGTTGTTAGTAGAATTTAGAAAATTTTGATCATTTTTTTGATTTGTATTATAATATTTTTATCGTATTTATCAATCACCTGAATATATTATGTCTAGAATAAATCCTACTATATCCTACTAATATTATAAACGCGAAAGTTTGTAAGTATGGATGAATGGATGTTTGTTACTCTTTCACGTAAAAACTACTAAACGGATCTGGATGAAATTTGGCACAGAGATAGATTATGGTCTGGAATAACACATAGGCTACTTTTTACAGCAATAACCGAGCGGGTAACAGTTAGTGTAATATAATACTGCCAATTTTAACGGTAGGTCCAGCCTAAGCGATCCAATTTCATTATGTGGATACCCAAGCAGTTTCGTCGCTTGAAAATTAAATTGGCCTTCAGCTGGCTTTGGTACAGCAGTACCATACGAACTATATAGCTACCTATTGTACTTGTACCGTTCCGTATTCGCTAGTTTCTCATGATATTATTATCAAAATAACAGATATGGCGAACCCTATTTCAAATTAGTAAACCAGTTGTGATATATGTAATCACAGTTTAATTGGGTTTGAGTTTGTAAACGTTAGAAGGACCGAAATGAACCTGCCCCTTTTAGACAAGTGACATAAACGGTAGGCGAATCGTATAGAATAGAAAGTAAATGTATGGGTGACGATGCAGGCAATATCAGTGTCTCTCTCATTTCGAATTTATGTCATCGTGATCACGAACTAGAGTAAAAGAGATAGATTATGTTTACTTCGAAATTTTTGGTGGTTTCAAAGCTACGTTGGCGGGCTTTTATATGTTGACATTATATTGTATGGGTTTGCTTAGCTCAGTGCCTTTAACGTAGTATTTTTACGACACAAAGAAATGCGCTATCGAGAACTATTCCACTGTCAATCTTACTAATATTATAAGTGTAAAAATTTGTGAGGATTTGTGATGGATGGATGGATGTGCATTGACGTTTGTTACTCTTTTACGTAAATCTACTGAACGGATCTGGACGAATAGAGATAGATTATAGTCTGGAATAGCGGATAGCTACTTTTTATCGCGATAACCAACATCCACGTGGCCGTAGGTTTATATTTTAATGACGTACCGATACTACTTATTGATTTACAAGAGACACTAAGCAACCCCTAGACATTTAAGCCGCCACAAATTAATCTTTTAATACGCTTACCAGGGGGTTTGTTTTGTTGATTAAATAGTAACTAAGGTTTCAGGAGCCATACTTTGTACATTAAGTTTTTATGAAATACAAAAAATAATTTATATTGTAGCCGTATTAGACTACGAGAAATTTTGTAAAACTCAAGACTCAAACCGAGGAGTGAAAAATTCATAAAGGCTTAAATTTATAATGTGCTAGTTGGTACAGTTTTTTTTTAAGTTTATTTAATCAGAATAGTTCTAAGCTAGTTTTTATTATAGTTAT
The DNA here is from genome assembly GCA_947095525.1 of Trisateles emortualis. Taxonomy (NCBI): domain Eukaryota; kingdom Metazoa; phylum Arthropoda; class Insecta; order Lepidoptera; family Erebidae; genus Trisateles; species Trisateles emortualis. The sequence continues at coordinate 4,746,048 of OX352736.1, read as the reverse complement.
ACTTTTTAGTCGTGAGTTTCATAGAAATATGTTTAAAATTATAAGAATTTTTGAAAAATATTTCAAAGGCTGCATGCGTGTTAAGAGATCATAATACTCATAATACTTATTTATTCATCAAGAGCACTTACACGTCAATACATTGGTACACAGTGGGTAATATAATAACAGATAGTATAGAAAAGTACAGGTAAAGAACTGAAAATAAACATATTGACTATCCTATACTATAATTTTACTAACATTTTGTCATTAGTAACCCTGGATGCAATATAGTTCAGTTTGTTCCCATGTTTTTGTGTCTTAGATTTCAGGTATAAATGCGATAGATAACACGGAAAATAATGATACAGAAAGAAATAGTGATAGATGAAATGAATTACTAGCTTCTGTTAGCGCTAGTGCTATATCTACATCTTTCTGACTATAATATAATAATATCATTGTTCATGTCCCATTTAATATCAAATCAACGTGATTGTTTCCATAAAGCTGCTATAAGGTATGTACAACTGACAAGCTACATGCAATTGACACACCACTAGAGCGAACTCGACAACGTAAACCAATGACAAAATAAAAGCACAAACAGCCTACGTTTTTGTTCACTGACATGCTGTAGGCAGGCTGTTGGAAACAGGAAAATGACCTATCGATATCTTTGAGCTTTGTGCTAGTTCACCAGTTAACTATTAAACCATTTTCAGTTGACTCGTAAACAACTGATTACAAGTCAAATGCCTGGTTGGTACTCGGTTACCTCGCCAATTGTAATTGCCTTGGTGGTTCAGTGGTTGCAGTATGCGCCTGCTGTGCACGAGGTTGTGGGTTCGATTTCCAAACAGGACAAAACTATGTGTGACCCACAAAGAGTTGTTCTGAGTCTGGATGTAATTGGTGTCCGTTAATTGTATGTTTGTAAATTCTCCCGCGAGACAGAGATTGTTCTTTAGTGCGGGAGTTGTTTTTAAAATCCCTCCAAATTTATGGAGGAGACCCCTGCCCAGTAATAGGACGTTTATGGGAAAATGGGACCAAAGATCTCACGACTTGCTGTAAACAAAACTATATAGTATTGGACTATATTCGATCCTCAAATCCATCTAATACGTGTTCGTACCAAACACTAGTTTGTGTGATTGATCGTCTTTTAAACGGTTGACGCGTTTGAGCCATCGATAGTTAAAATTAAATGTTCCACATCGATCAATCAAATATGTCAACCAAAAGTGTTGTGCGCGTGTACAATATCAGCCTATCAATATATTTATGTTGTTTTGTGTTCTCTTTATCTTTATCTTTATAAAAAGTAGTTTTTGTTACACTTTTTTGAACGGCTGGCTCTGTTATGAACAAGGAAATATGGCCGCTATAATTAAGACCCTTGAGGTATAAGTTCGTTGACGACCGTACGTACGTGTCACCGCAATACTACTGGTATTACTCTCATCTGGAGGGAATTTCTGTGCGTTAAAACGTTTCTGCCATACATATTATAACAATCAAACTTAGCTCACATAGGTCCTGAAGCCTACACAGATTTATTTTCTCCTGCTTTGCTATGGATGGAAGTGGAATGAACTCCTCCTATTTACTTCTGATTAAATTCGTTGCGGGATCCAAGACAAAAGGTTAAATTGTCCACGGGACGCACGAGTGTCAAAGCTCGGTGTATCAGTTGGTTACTCCTCTGTTAATCCTGGCTCACAGGAATCACAGCCGTCGGCATGTGGGTAGGATTGTCCCGAATACTGCCTACGGTTCTATTTCTATTAATACCTTTTGTAGCTAGCGACACTTGTCGTCTGCCGCTGATGGCCGAATGGCAGGCGACGCTGTCGCCCGACCGCAGATCAGTCGTACAAAGTAAATCATGAATGCTATTCTCAAACTCGTGGTATACTGAGAACTGCCGCCTGCAGATAGTTTTGGAATCATAACTGCAGCAACGTGACGCCACACGCCACGCCGCGCCGTGTTGCTGCGACATATCGCAACGTCACATTGCCTGCTGCTGCATGCGGTCGGCTAACAGCTTATATCTATATTATGTGGGTTTTCATGGCGAAAAGGGCAAGGGCAATTTCCACTAAGCAATTTTAATTATAAAAGCAAGAAGCCAAGCAATTTTAATTATACAAGCAAGAAGCTAAGCAATTTTAATTATAAAAGCATATACGTAAACGCCTCATATTACGGAGTAATAATCATATAACTCATAATACCTCTTAATCGAATATGTCAATTTGTATATCATCCTAAATTAAAAAAAAAGCAAGTATTGCATTTTTGCCTTTATGCTGTTCAAGTTTTCTAATTAGCACAAGGTGAAAATTGCCGAGCAGATGTACTTACTAATTCTTACTTACGTAGAATCTTTGCCAGCATTATATGAGCCAAAATACGTCCACTGCTGGATATAAGCTTTTACCAAGGATTTCTGCAACATTTAGTCTTGAGGTGACTTTGTCCATCATTAAATGTCTTGTCAGAAACTAAAATAAAAATTATTATAGCATAGAACATCTCTAATTTTACCCGAAAGCAATTAAAATAAATAATTGAGTATTCAAGAATGTATACTGAACAAAGTAAAGTAATATTTTTAAATTGCTATTCCAACAGACCAGCTTTTCGGTGCTAGTTTAGATAGTATAAAGGAATTTAAGCTTGTTACTGTTAGGCATGTGCCCAATGAGTTGGCTCCCTGCCCAGTCTTGGTCTACGACGTTCATAAAAGTAATATGTTACATTGTTGTTGTAGGTGGCTTCGAAGAGTCACTTGAGTTAAGATCTTATTTTTTCAAAGAAAATACAAGGAACCTACTAATAAAGTAAAGTGATCCTCGAGTTCTTCTTAGAAATTTAGACAACGAAATGTAAGTGGGGCCTTTTTCTGATTTGTTATGTTTTCTTATATCCAATTGAACATAGAGAAAAAGGCATTTTTACGTGTAAGGAGTTTGTAAGACATGTGTAGAGTTGTCTTTTAAATCATCTCCCGCACTTCACCGACTTGTTCCCTACAAGCGCTGTGTTTCAGGGGACTTTACAAACGTACAATTAACGGATACAGAGTACACCGGGATTCGGGACAACTATTTATGGATTACACATTTTTTTGTCCCGTGTGGGGATCAAACCCACAACACGGCACGCAGTGGTAAATGGCGAGGTAAACCGTACAATTGCCAGTAGACTAGCAACTACATAATATATCTAACAAAATCACAACTATTATGTGAAAAAAATCACACCTGCTATCTGTTAAAATCACACATTGTTAAATCACAGACGAAATTAAATGTTACTTGTTGCGCGACTATCATTAGGTGATTATTGTCATTTCTTGATTAGATTGCATTGTACAAGTATGTAGCGTACTTTATATTACCTACAGATAAGTCTTATTATAGTATATAATTAAAATATAATTACTAGACGTAACCCATGCAAATTCTTCGCACCGATATAGTCAACAGTTGGCGCTTTTAATTTATCATCATATTTTAGACATAACCTACAATCTTAAAACGGGTGCGGTCTATTTGGTAGAAACTTGATACTCCGAAACCTATTTGGGATAACTGACTTCGCAGAAACTTCTTTAGTCGATCATTTATTAGGCATAAAAAATATTTGACATAAATATTTTTAGGCATAATGTGCTTATGACCGAATTTAGAATGGCATACATTTAAGATAGTAGAATTTTTATTGTCATAATTACCTTTGGCATAGTTAAAATTTTGTATAATTTCATTTAGCATAACGTTCATTTAGAGTACAGATTATTTGGCATAATTTGACTAGGCATACTATGAAGATCATAGAATTTCAATTAGAATAATATAGATTGAATTACTTTCTTCTTTAAAAATGCGTAGGTTAGGTTAGGTTAGAACTGTGACCTCTTATGCCAGAAACGAACATGCTCTCATGGGCAAGGATATAAAAACCAAATAATTATCATTAAATCAACTTTTATTTATTACAATTACTAAAAAAAAAACAAATAGCAATAGTAAAAATGATAACGCCTGATTAGAAAAGTGTTGCAATAATCATAAAATATGATTCTTGCTGTAAGCATTATGCGAAATGATGGTTCTACTTTTAAATAGATAAGGATAAGAAATATATGCCAAAAGATGAATATGGTTTTGAACTTTCTGCGATGTGATGATTATACATTGTGATTATTATGGATACCAAAATTATGCGTACAGATGATTCTGACTTACAAAATTATGGGTTTCAATGTATGCTAAATGAGTTTATGCCAAACGATATTCTGCGAAAAGAGTTTATTCTAATAGTTGTTATGCAATATAAAATTATTACTTCAAAACTTCTACTATAATAGGTGTACCCAAAACTGACGTGTGACCAAAACGATTTGTGTGGTATTTTCGCAAATATAAACTTTAAAATTTTGTTTTGAAATTGTGGAAGTTTTCGACAAGTAACACTTCTGAGAAATAATATTATTGCATACTAGCTGATGCCTGCGGCTCCTCCCGCGTGGGTATCGTTTATCGCGGTAAAAAGTATGTCTTTGCCCACGATGCCATCTATCTCCTTACCAAATTTCTTGAGATCCGTTTAACCGTTCATAAAACGTTACAAACAAACAAACAGACTCATTTTTGCATTTATAATATAAGTATAGATATCGGCATTACAATTAAATAATTGCCTCTGTAAGGATAACCTGAAATCGCTACATCGTCGAAATATTTCCTACCTGTTATAATATCGTAATCATGATAAAAGCCTACACTCATTTTGAACAAAAATTATGTAAATATCCGTTGAGTAAACGTAAATTGAATTAATTTAGATCATCCATCAAAGTATCTTACAGAACGTGGATACTTGCTGGAGAAAAATCTCTTATGTAGATGGTTTAATGTCTTTCGTAATTTTATCATTGTTCTAGACAATGATAAATCGCTATTAGAACATTAAATATGTAAAAAGGTAAGCGGTGGTTGCCGAGTGGGAAAGTAACCGACTTGCACGCAAGAGGTGCGAGTTAGATCCCGGGCAGTACCAATGTGAATTTCACTTTGTGGAGTTTGTATGTACTAATCAAATGATTCGCCATCTGCTAACGGTGAAGGAAAACATCGTGAGGAAACCCACATGCCTTAAAAGAAATTCTAAAGACGTCTGATTCACCAACCCGCATTAGGCCAGCGTGTGTGAATTAAGGCCTAAACCCTCTCTCTTGATAGAGGAGAGAAGACCCATGCCCAGCAGTGGGACATATATGGGTTGCTATTATTATAATCGTTAGATGTAAGTTCAAACAGAATAAAATAAAAAAATGCTTGGGACAACTCACACACAGCCATCTGATTTCGAACTATTCAGAACCCGAAATAATAATGTCACGGAAGCTAATCTCAACTTTTATAGTGCACAGGTGTATGTGTTTATTTTCGTCGTTCTCTTTCATAGTCCGATTGGATGGCAATTCAACACGACCGGTAAATTTACCGGTATCAGACGTAGGACCAACGGACTTAAGTGCTTTCCGAGGGACGGTGTAAACTCCTCTAATTACCAAACTTTAGGCATCTATTGTGAAATTTTGTCAGGAAATCCCAACATTTATTTTTGACCCGACCTAACAATCGAACCCTGAACATTGTGATCGCATGAGATGGATGCATGAGAATGATGAGAGAGATGAATTATTTTACTAGGTAGACCTACAAGGCAGTAAAATAATTCATTAGTATATAATTTATTTATTATTTACAAGTAATTTACATTTCATTCTATTATTTACATCTAAATTTACAATATACCATATATAATTTGTTCATTAGTTATATTAAAATTATAGAAAAATATAAGTCATCAATAAATTATTATAAAAAAAAACATTTATATTCAAAGATGTTTAAAATTTTTCGAAGAACAAAAATAAAACAAACAATAAGAACAATTTTTAATTGCGTCCTCTTACTTTTATGTTTATTAGTTGAGTATTTTGTACGAAATGAAAAAAGTTTCATTGTGCTAACCCCTAGCGTCACATTTCCACAATACTTGACTTTGTAAGGTCGCACAGTTTGTGTTTACTGAAGCACAATATGACTTTCATTTTCCACTTATTTTGCATTTTGTAATGTATATTTTTGTTGAGTATGAATAGAAGATAAAACTAGCTATATTTTTATAGTAATTTGTGGTCGCAATATGTGAAAATTGGTAACAGCATCGTAAGTTCAATTTAGGAATAATATAGGAGAAAAATTAAACTGGCCAGTATATGGCAGCAAAGGGCAACGAAGCTATACGTCGAGTTCACGGCTTGTATGGGTCGTACGAGTTTATTCAATTCACAATGGAATGTTATTTATTTATATACAAGGAAACTCTCTATTATTTAACTGGGCTTCCCTTTTGCTAACAATTATTATTATATCGACAGAAATTGAAATGTGCCACACACGAGCTTCGGAAGCTTAAATGATACTTTTATAATGTAGTATGATGTCATGTTTAATGTGATTGGTAATAAAATAAATAATAAAATAGCTATTTACCATCAGGTGGATCACTGGCTGATTTGCTACCATTGACAAAAAAAAGTAACTATTACGCAAATCGAGCTTAAATATCAAAGAAATCGGTGTACGTACATACATATAAAAAAAAAAAAACTGTGGATACATAATCTCATCCTTATTCAATTTCGCTTTAAATGACACGACAACAAAGGTCTTAGTGCCAATTTCTTACCAAAATATGCTTAAGATTGTTTATTATTTAGACGAATCCAATCGAGACATTTTTGGCTTCCCCCTCCCCCTTTATCCTCGTGGCTATTTTTAAACTTTGCAAGCTTTCAAAGGTTTCCATAATGTTTTATATATTTAATCAAAACTTTCCAAGTTTCGTCTGAAAGTTTATCAATTTACACTGAATTTTCTGGCTCTTATCAAGGCTTATACTAACGATTTTGTAGGCTTTGCAGCTCTATGAAGATTTTTTGATGCCACGATGATAAACTAGCGGGCCTACCATAACTTACCTATGGAATCATTTTGCATTTGATAGCCCCTTTATTTGGAAAGGTTAAACGATATTTAACATTACGGTAAGACCCAAGAGAAGCATAGCAGTAATAATAAACGTTACACGGAACGAAATTCAAATTTGACACCTGTACTACCACCGTGACAAACGAGCCATGCCCTTGGATTTGACTGCATATGAAAGGTTTAAGGCTGTTTACCATCACGCTAAGACCCAAGCGGTGGTGGTCGAGTGGGAAAGTAACCGATTTCCACGCAAGAGGAGGAGAGGAAGAGAAATCCAAAATGTAATGCCGGTGATACTGCGTAAAACAGTTATTATGAAGTACCTAAATGGGAATGTTTTGTATAGTATTATTGAGGTAGAGGTCCCAATGATAATATAATTTGTCACCCAGATTGGTTTATAGTTAGTAATAATAATATTATTCAAACTTATTCAACTTCTACCTGAAACGAACGACGAAGTGCTATTCTTTCCGTCGTTCGAACTCTTGGTACAAAGAAAATGCATTTAGGATTTTAAAGTTTTAAAATTAATCTGTTAACGTTCAAGCTTTAAGTGTTCTGTATAATAAAAAAAAAAATACTATATTTATTGTCAACGACGTATGTTTCTTTGTGTTTTTATTGAACTCAAGAACATTTTATATAAGGGAGACCACGTTCTCTGCATGATTTTTTCTTTTTTAAAATCTTGTTCAAAAGCTTTTTATTATGGTTCATTAAGTTGTGTAATAGACATTTAAAAAAAAGAGAATTTCTAGCCCCTCTCCTTAGTAAACATAATTAGTTTTTAAGGGGTGGTAGCTAATGTGAAATTCGCTTTGTGGAATTTACACGTACTAATCAAATAATTTATTTTTTATTATGGTTCATTAAGTTGTGTAATAGACATTAAAAAAAAGAGAATTTCTAGTCCCACTTCTTAGTAAACATAATAAGTTGTAAACGATGGTAGCCAATGTGAATTTCACTTTGTGGAATTTAGGCATACTAATCAAATGATTTATTTTTTATTATGGTTCATTAAGTTGTGTTATAGACATTAAAAAAAAGAGAATTTCTAGTCCCACTTCTTAGTAAACATAATAAGTTGTAAACGATGGTAGCCAATGTGAATTTCACTTTGTGGAATTTAGGCATACTAATCAAATGATTTATTATCAATCTGATAACAAGAAAAAAAAATATCATGAGGAATCCTATATATCGCAGAAGAAATTTTAAAGGTCACCAAACCGCATTGGGTCTACGTGTGTGGATTAACCTCTAAACCTCCTCAGCTCTCTTGATAGAGGACACGAGTCCCATACCCTGTGGGACAATATAGATCGCTATTATTATATTAATAAGTAAGATATTTTTTTTATAGAAGACTATCGGCTTCTTATTCATTTTTCTTTCTTTAGTTTCCCTCGAACATAATTTTTCTTCATATTTTAAGGATTACACAAAAAAAACATTACACAATCCTTTGACGTGCCTTCTCTCGTTATCCATAAAAAATCCAATTTTCGTGAAGCCACTTGCGCCGTAGACCTTAACAGAACTGACACGCCATGACTAAACCCTTCAAGTAACATCTTACAGTCTAGTTGTTTTATAATATAATATAATACTAGGGGTCGCCCGCGACTTCGTCCGCGTGGTAATTTGGAACGTACATTTTACAACATATCTCACTACTGCTCCGCTCCTATTGATCATAGCGTGATGTTATATAGCCTGTAGCCTTCCTGGATAAATGCACTATTCAACATAAAATATTTTTTCTTATCGAACCAGTACTTTCTGAGATTAGCGCGTTCAACCAACCAAACAAACAAACTCTTTAGCTTTATAATATTAGTATAGATATTAGTTGTTGCCCACGTGGGTGTTATTAAAGGTTCTTTCTTATATCTGACTGGTAGTTCCATAGATAAGCGCGTTCAGACAAACAAACTTTTTAATATTAAAGTTTTGCATTGCATGATTGCGTTTATACCCGAAACCTATACATTTTTGTTTTTTAATACTACTTCAGTGTCAAGCAAGCATACGGTCCGTCTGTTAGTGGGCAGTTATCGTAGCCTATTGACTAGCCAGCAAGCGGCCTAGGTGGCCGCATGGAGGAGACCCGTGCCTAGCAGTAGGACGTTTATGGGTTGAGATGAGAGGGACGATACAGGCTTATAATAATAATAATAGTGAGAAGGCAAACAAGCATATGGCCCGCCTGATGGTAAGCAGTTACCGTAGCCTATGGACGCTTGCAACACCAGGGATATGACTCGCGCGTTCCCGATCTTTTAAACACCTTATAACTCCTTTTTTGAAGAAACATCTCACTCAACTACATAGTCAAAGTCAAACTCATTTATTCATTTAGATCAAATACATGATACTTATGAACGTCATAAAAACAAATGCCAGCATACTTTTTTCCTACAGCCAATTCGCTGACTATGGTAGGGCCTCGAGAAGAATTGGCAAGAAACTCTGGTCACTCTTTTTAATCGCCAGAATATAACATTTACAATTTATTTATTTAGGTACATATTGGCCGCGGCAAGATTCCTTAACCTTACAGATATATCGATCCAACTTCTATTACTAAACTATTATCTAGACGTATCTCAATATCCACAGAGAACTAAATTGCTTTTCTTATATAACAGCGGCAGTTTCGAACAAGAGATTACGCAAAAGCGACCTTTAGCTTCAGGCGTGTTTTTTTTCCGCTACGGCTCTTTACAGTGGGTAGTGCTTTAGACATTTTTCTTTCCTTTGCCATACAAAAACACAAGTAACAACACAATATTTCTGTTCCTTTTAGATAACATTTTATATTTTTTGGAACAATTTAATTTGAATATTTGACGGTTATTAATTTACATAATTATGTTAGGGACGAATTAATTTTAACGAACGAATGTATAAATCCTTATATTTAAATTGCAATAAACCGAATTAAAAGTGAAGAGTTACAAATTAAATTTATAAATATTACTAGGGGTCGCCCACGACTTCGTCCGCGTGGTAATTTGGAAATTTTCCCCGATTTTGCAACATATCTCATTACCGCTCCGCTCCTATTGATCATAGCGTGATGTTATATAGCCTTACTTACTGAGAGTACTTTCTGAGATTAGCGCGTTCAACCAAACAAACAAACAAACTCTTCAGCTTTATAATACTAGTATATGTAGATCATTAAAATATTTTTTATAATCCACAGACACAAAATGCACCTAGACTCGCAACAATCATTTGTGTACCTATAATAAAATTATTTTTACCATATGGGGTTCGAACCGACAACATGCCGCACAGTGGTAAATTACCAGTAACCATTTAAACCATTAAAATATCCATGCGATGTGATGGTCAGTTAGACAAAACTCAAACTCAAAAGACTCAAAGACATATTTAAAATATTTAATTAAAATCGGTTAAGTAGTTTCGGAGATTAGCGTCACGAGATTTTTATATATAACTAGCGACCGGTCCTCGCTTTGCTTTGGTTTATTCTGGTTTTATTTATAATAATATACATGTATCATACACCTTCCTTTTGAATCACTCTATCTAATAAAAAAACCGCATCAAAATCGGTTGCGTAGTTTAAAGATCTAAGTATACATATGCGGGAAGCGACTTTGTTTTATACTATGTAGTAAAGATATAAATATCAAATTTCACTTCAGTATATTAGTACATGCCTGAAGATGTTGAATTGTGTACCCACGCGGAAAGAATTACATTTCATTCAGCTTTCAGTACACGCCAAAATAACAAACAAGTCCCCACTGTGCGCCTCGAGGCATTATTACAGTCGATTTACACATTACTGCTTTTATATGCGTACTAGCTTCTGCCCGTGGCTTTGCCCGCGTAGATGTCGGTTTAATCGTTAGCCTAAACACAAAATTTGAAGATCCTAACTTCGAAATTAAAGGACTTTCATATAAACTTTCATCCCCTATTTTACCCCTTTAAAGGGTGAATTTTTAATAATCCGTTCTTAGCCTGCGTTATAATAACTATCTGCGTGCCAAATTTCAGCGCAATTCAATTAAATGGTCGGCAACGCGTGAGTGGCACCCCTGGTGTTGCAAACGTCCATGGGCTACGGTAACTGCTTACCATCAGGCGGGCCGTATGCTTGTTTGTCACCTTGGTAGTATATATAAAAAAAAACATTCAGTGGTTTGAACAGTGCGTTGATATATCAGTCAGTCAGTAACGGTTGCATTTTATATAGATATACAGATTATACAATCTACATGCGATTGCTGATCTGGTTGTTTTTTTTTTTTTTTTTTTTGTTTTATAAAAAGACAACTCCCGCACTAGAGAACAAGCTCTGTGTCGCGGGGGACTTTACAAACATTCAATTAACGGACACTAATTACACCCAGACTCAGAACAATTCTTTTGTGGGTCACACAAAGTTTTGTCCTGTGTGGGAATCGAACCCACAACCTCGTGCACAGCAGGCGCATACTGCGGCCACTGGACCAACGAGGCAGTCAAGTTTTATTCCTGGGTAGGGGAAAAAATATGAATATTGGGTTTTTTCTTACAAGTAATTCACAATACAAGGCAAGAAGGAAGAAAGTGAATAAGGAGTGCATAGTATTTCACACATATTTGTATAATATCTCCAACGCAAAGCTACGGCTAAACTGTCAACAACTAATAGATATGGCATTACGGCAGTCTTAACCCATAAACCTCCCACTGCTGGGCACGAGTCTCCTCCAAACAGAGGGATATTAGCCTACTATACCACGCTGGCCAGACGGGTTGGTATAGGGTTTTATTTCGAGATTTCCCTCTCTTACGGCAGTATGACATCATAAAACAGTAATGATGAGACAGATACAACATCTGTCTCATCAACATTAAAACACTTGCAACTTCGAATTTATTATATTATTTTAATTTTTGTTTTCTCTTTTAGACTTCATTTTTGTTCATTTTTATTTTTTAGCAATTTTTAAAAATATAATGCTCTATTGTACTGATAAAACAAAATGGTAGATTCAAGGAATTATCCGTATTCATTTTGTGTTATCAACAACCAATATTTGGTCACTAAAACAATAGGTGACATTTTAAATCTGCAAGGTTTAAATCGCACTGCAACCAAATAAAAAATGAATATACGTATTCGCTAAATTCTGTCAAAATTAAATTACTCAATATTCGTACTTATTGCAGAACAATTTCGTGCCGTTCGTAAAAAAAATAGAACAAATATGTGTACAATATAATGGAATGGTATTCATGTCCCAAACATACTTCGGATTTTTTAGTTAGATTTTATTTCCACAACGGACAATATAATGAACTCGAAATAGAACAAAAATAGTCTGGCACCAACGATTTTTCCAATTTTAAATTCTAAATTTAATTTTGGATATGTATGGATGTTTGATACTCAATCACGACAATATGGTTGAAAGAATCTGGATTAAATTTGGCACAGACATAGATCTATATATCTATCTATCCCGGGACAACACTGTTCCTGGGAGATCAAACGCACGACCGGCTGCAGACAAAAGCTGGTATTAAATAAATAACTTCCAACTTTTTATTTAAAAAAAAGAAACAGTAGAATACTCTAGAAAATACTTATAAGTCTTATATATAGGAATGTTTAGTGACAGGCAGATGGCAACAGCAGCGCCTTATATTTGTTCAAGAGATTAATGTCTACGGCTGTCGGCGTGTAATAACTGTGACTGAGGGAAGGTGACAGAACCACCGAGTCTTCGACTTATGGAGGACACATCGCTCAACGTTTTGTAATACGATAAAATTACTTGATAGTTTTTTTACTTCTACTTCTTATCGTTAGGTTAGTAGCTAACCTGCCTTTCTAGACAAGTGGTATAAAGGGTAGTTGAATCAACTAAACTATACCTTCCCCTCAAGACAAGTAGCATAAGCGATAGTCGAATCGAAAAGTCAAAAAAGCAAATGTATGGGGTTTGACGTAAGTTTACGACATTATATCGTAGACTTTTACGTCAAATTCCATACATTTGTTTTTTTGACTTTTCGATTCGACTATCGTTTATGCCACTTGTCTAGAGGCTCTTCTATTCTTGCCGCAGATATTCTATTCGAGTTACCGTTCATGCCACTTGTTTGTAATATGTCAGAGTTATATAGATCGCCCATATTTAGGCCTCTGTCGTGATCTAACAACTGTTGAAAATCTAGACCGACGTTTAACATACCTTCCGATGCTCAGATGAAGTTTCTTTGCTCAGATTACGTGGAACGAGTTTTCTTATCACCTGAGTTCATTTTCTGGATTAGGTCAAAAATAGTTAATGGATATTTTTATCAACAACATCACAATAGATGTCCGAAATCCGTACATTGGAAAACTACGCTTGATCTCTTCAGTCCAGTAACTATTGTAACCATGAATAATCAGATGATTTTTTAAATAAGCAGAACGTATCAAATCGATTTTCTACGCAGACTACCGTTGAACATTTGCACATTGTCAACTCTATCCGGCATAATGGCAAAGCTGACACTCGGGCTGTCTGTTATTTATCATAACCCATCAATTTGTTCCGGGGGCTGGCAAATGCGGGCCACGCCGCAACCGCAACAACACACACATAATCGACCGTTTAATTGTTCTCATCGTTTATTTTACGTAAGGGAAATGATATCGCACCCTTTCAGTAGAAATAAGACGTAACATTATACGTACGTTTATTCGGTAATTTTCATCTTATGGCAATTGTCACAAGGTTCATAATAGTCGGTTAGTATTTCTCACTAGTGGTCTTTTTCCATTGAAGGTATTATAGATTCGCTTTTTTGGTGATTTCTCTGTTGCGGTTCGGTTATTTTTATAGCAAATTTTGATAGGATAGAAATACATATTATATACATACTATTTGCAAGCTTAATTTACTTAGTATGACATTTCTATACCAACAAGCGCTTAGGACAGTATATGTGAAACAATATTTACTACATATAAGACCGTAATATAACATATATGTAGATCATCATCATCTTAACCCATAAGCGTCCCACTGCTGGGCACGGGTCACTTCTGAGAAAAAAGGATATTAAACTTTATGTGAATCAATAAGATCACTCGGTTTTTGTCCTGGGCGTCGATGCGGCAATGATGGCAAATCAGAAATATGCTAGCGTTGTTTGGTATAAAATATGTTGTCCAATTTTAATACACATTTTATTATTCGAATTAACTTATTCAGTTTAATACTTTAATTTATTTGGGCTCGTCGATTAAAAAATAAAAACTTTAAATCAGATTTCAAAATGGTTTTAAAAGTTTTCATCAATTCAATCAGAGCGTGGTCCCGGTACTGATCTGATACAAGCGTCTAGGGAATGGGGCAGCAAACGGTCCAATCTTGAAGTTTACAAGAACGAATCTGTGGGCTAAAGCTAATTTGTAATAAGTAGGTACGTAGAAAGTTATTTTCTACGAATCGTTTTTTCCGGTTTTCCTCCCCCGTAATTACTGATCCCAATTGTTATTCCTACAATAATAATAAATCAGGCCATGTATTTTGAAAGTAATCCTATAAAAATATGTCGTTTCATTTTACGACAACATAACTTTGTAAAGTTAAATTTTCATTTTGTAAACTGACGAAACTTTTTCTTTGTAAACTGTGGTGGTCATTAAATTTGTAAAAAATCGGGTGCGGCGAGTAATATGCAACGATCTCTAATAGGATCTGGGTACTCGTGACAAGTGATATTTATTAGCACAGCCATATTGTTGTCGGTGATAAATGGGCTTCCATTATAGCACTACCTCTACACCTGACATGGAATTTCATTTAAAGAAGAAGCCGCCCATATTGCTCCGTTCCACTTGCTAATTTTGTTAGCGCATGAATCATATTTATGAGACAGCCACATTTTTGTGCGTGTTGCTCTACTCTATAAAACTGATTTATTTATTTATTTTTTACGCAAATATTTTTTTAATACTACTTAGGTGGCAAACAAGAATATCATAACCTATAGACGCTTGTAATACCAGAGGTTTCAATTGCGTGTTGCTGACCTTTTTTACACCAGAGCTATCCCTGAGTATCCCTGGGATAGAAAAACGTTTATTTTAAAACGCATCCCTAAATCAGCACTGGAGACCTGTACTTACACTCACAGCAGCACAACTACACCGCTGTGTGTAGTTGTTTGGCTATGGTCTTTTGAAAAGTGGAAGTCCTTTGCTAGCCCGGCTTGCTCGCTTGTATGGTGCCCTATCTCTCCCAAATTAAATTACAACATCACACTAAGTAGGTATAATATATGTTACAAACTTTTGCTTGCAGCTTTGCTTGCGTTTATGATGTCGGCTACCGCGATAAATCCCTAAGTATTTTCCCAGAATACTATCTATCTCCTTGCCAAATTTCATTAAGATCCATTCAGCAGTTTACTCGTAAAAAGACAAAAGACAGACAGTTACTTTCACATTTATAATATTAGTAGAAATAATAACGATTTACTGGTATATGTCTCGTTTATGAACAGTTCGATTTTAATTAAACATTCTTAAAAATATAAAATATCAACTACACCACAACATTTTTCAACGTTAAAATTTATTATTTCATATTCGATTTTCGTTTTGAAATCGCCATTATATTCGTTACTACGTAATTATACGCAGCGTAGGTGGTACGAATACAGGCATATCGGTTTTCATTCTTCTATATTTGGATTAAGCACAGAAAAGAGAATATGTGGATGAAGTAATTTATAATTAATGAGTTTTCGTTTAATTGTATAAAAATAGTCTATAGGCGAATATATATTTTTTTAAAGACAACTTCCTTACTAGGAAACAAGCTCTGTGTGGCGGGGGAGGCTTTATAAATATATTTCTCCTAGATTTAGCGCAAACATTTATGGATTACACAAAGTTTTATCACGTACAGGCATCGAACTCACAACACTTAGTGCAGTATTGGTGGCGAAGTGACCACTTCTTCTAGATCACAGCTGCAGTCAGTTTTCCCAAAAGACTATAGCATGGGGTTCTTCAAGAAAGGAGTTATAAGGTTTTTAAAGGGTCGGCAACGCGTGAGTGACACCCCTGGTGTTGCAAACGTCCATAGGCTACGGTAACTGCTTACCATCAGGCGGGCCGTATGGTTGTTTGTCACCTTGGTAGTATAAAAAAAAAAAAAGTCAGACTAGAAAAGCCGAAACACGTCCACTGCTGGGCATAGGCCTCCCTCAAGGATTTTCACAGCATTTGGTCCTGGGAGCTTACCATGTGCTAAACGTAAGTCATTCGAGCGAGAAAGAGGGACAGAGCTAGACACGCTAAATAGCTCTGTCCTTCTTCGTCACTCGAACGATTCATATTTTAAGACGACATAGTAACCCCCGGAGCATAATTATAATATGCATACATAATTCCTTTGTTATTATTATAAATGTAATATAATATAACTGCGGCATAACTTCACCAACTAAGAGGCTAATATTGTCACATCCCTTGGGCACCGTAAGCGCTAACTGAAAGACAGTGTTGGCCAAATGGGCAACACGACCAACAACCAACAACTTTACCGAAAACATACTTTGATACATCCTTGCTTATTCATTATAAGTAGTTATTTAGTTGTTTGTGAAGATGGTTTTGTCTTTAGTTCTTGTTAGTTTTTAACGATGTTTTATTGGTAACCGACAAATAAGGGGTAAAAAGATAATTCATGATTTTAACTATAATACTTATCATGTGCATAAACATATCCGCAAAATACACTCAAACTCGGAAAAAAAAAACAATTTTATGACTGCCTTGGTGGTCCAGTGGCCGCAGTATGCGACTGTTGTGCACGAGGTTGTGGGTTCGATTCCCACACAGGACAAAACTTTGTGTTACCCACAAAGAATTGTTCTGAGTCTAGATGTATTTTTTGTCCGTTAATTGTATGTTTGTAAAGTCCCCCGTGACACAGAGCTTGTTCTCTAGTGCGGGAGTTGTCTTTTTAAAAACAAAAAAAAATATAAGTCTCTTTTTGTCATCTACATAATATGTGAAGCCAAAGCATGCCGAAACACCGATTAATCAAATCAAATTCCCAACGGCGCAGCGCTCAACCTTTAGTTTTTTTTTTGAAGCCAATAGAAAGCTCAGTATTTAAACATGTATTATATTTCTTAGATGAATTGAATTGAATGGTTAATAGTGCGAAAAAAGTGTAGTCATTTACTGAAGATTTTTGTATTCTCTATATATAATGCCATTACGGTCTACTGGCAGGGGTATGCCGTAAGAGCAAAAACCGAGCCACCGCAAAAACCGTGCAAAATCTGGCTGTCAGATTGAAAATCGGTCTTCCGTAAGAGCAAAAACCGAGCCTTTTTGACGTTTAGTCAATAGATTGTGCCGTCAACGAGCAATCACAACTGTCAGTTTGCAACAACATCGCACCCATTACGTACACTATGTGTCCGTATTTTGTATATTAATTAAGTCTCTTTCGAAGCACAGCTTATTCCTTTCTTGCTGTGCGCTCGAATCAAAGTTACGACGTCCAGCATATCAGTCAGGGTCACTAACCACTAGACCAACAGACCCTAGGACGGGCGTTGTTGTTTTAGAACAAAAAGGTATAAATCTATATTAATATTATAAAGCTGAAGAGTTTGTTTGCTTGTTTGGTTGAACGCGCTAATCTCAGAAAGTACTGGTTCGATTAGAAAAAAACTTTTTTTATTGAATAGTGCATTTATTCAGGAAGGCTATAGGCTATATAACATCACGCTATGATCAATAGGAGCGGAGCAGTAGTGAGATATGTTGCAAAATCGGGGAAAATATTCCAAATTACAACGCGGACGAAGTCGCGGGCGAACCCTAGTATATTATATGCCTCCATTTCTAAATATAAACGTAACAAGGGCCTTGCCAAATGTTGTCGTTAAACCACTTGTTTTCCTTGTGTGTGATTGCATACCTACATGTTACGTCTTTCATATTTAGGTCCACGTCTTTGAATAAATAACAAAACATCTTTTATTGTATTTCACACCGTATTATGTCTATTTGCTTTGTGATATGAGTTATATTAATGCAAATAAATAATTATTTCATAAGATATTTACTAGAAAAATTATTGAAATGGCAACATAACCTAAACTAATGCGAGTTATATCGTTTTATAAATAATCTGCTTTCGTTGGCCATATTTGTGGTATGTAGATAAAATAGCCCAAAAAACTCAGAGACAATGTAGCTTTCTATTATTGAAATAATTTTCATACCGTTTCATACCGACCCTGACCACGTGCCCGCTTTCGTGGCAAAGGAGCTGCATAGGTTGCCCCCTGTCACGTTCGACCACGTCGATGTAACCAGGCTGCTTAAGGACATCACAGTCTTGAAAGCGAGCATGGCTGAGGTGCAAACCAAATTGGAGGTGTCGGAAAACACCATATGTGGACTTCGTACTGAAATAGTGTTGTTGCGCAACGCTATTTCAAGTAGTAGGTCACCTGACACCGCAAATGTAAACATTCGTCGTGGGACACAAAACTGTAACATCAGCAGTTTTACGCCGACGAGTGCTGTTTCGTCACCGACTACCAACATTGCATGCGATGTAAAGTGTGACGCCGCCGTTCCTGCATCGACAAGTGCAGAGACATCAAATCGTGTAGGTACGACGACCCCGAAACGTGCCTACGCTGATATTGCCGCTACCAACAAACCCTCGGAGCGGCCGGAACAAAAAAGGGGTAAACAGAGTCGCTGTGAAGTCATTCACAAGCCTACGAAACTGCGGGTCCCGGAAAAGGAGACAAGGATGGCTTCATCAAGGTCGAGAGGAAGAAAAAGAAGCCTCTTTGTAAAAATCAGTGCGGGTCCGCGGCGATTGGACTTGGTATACAGCTGCGTCCTGCAACACCTACGACGCAGCTATATGTGTCCCGTCTGCATCACTCCACAAAGGCTGAGGACGTTGTGGAGTACATCAAGAAAAAGGTCAACTGGACTTTAAGGGTCGAAAAGTTGGTACCGCGTCATAATACGAATTTTAATTCGTTTGTGGTGCGGGTGCCGACTCATAGTTTCGACACATTCTTCAAGGAAGAGTTTTGGCCGCAGGGTGTTGTGTATCGCCGTTTCCGCGGACGTTTGCACAACACAACGCAGTGTAACACAACACCGGTGAAATGTGTTTAGTTATAAGTTTTATAATAATATATATGTTAGTTTGTAAGGTATATATCTATGGGAATATGTAATCTACTTGTATTTTAAGTACTATGTAAAATATGTAATTCCTGAAATAAATGATTATTATTATTATTATTATAATCGTAACAGTAATTTCCACAGGTAATTTCAGAGATTACCCCTCTTTTACTTACAAACTTTACCTATTATTTATGTTATGAATGCTTCCTACGCAAGCTTCTATAATAATATTTACTACATTTCCGAAAGTGGGTGACACCCACCACATCTTTGCAACTATGTTTGCTAGGGCTATGTTTATGGTTTTACTATTAGGTTGTAGACTTGCTCTCACACTTGTATCTTCGACCTCACTGGTTTGGTAGTAGAAAACTCAATCTTATGTTAGTCACCCTTGTATTTTTGAAGTGAAAACTTTAGCTAACTTTTAACAGCGTTAGCAATTTTTGGGTGAACAAAAATCATGGAACTCGCGTCATTGTCACCGAGCGCTTTCCATATTCGAAAATAATTATCTAATAGCTCGACGATACAATTCACAAGTTAATTAGTTTTCAGTTTTATCGACAGTCCTCAAAGCCTCGCATGTTTGGTTTAAATGCAGCTGTATAAAAAAATATTGAAGAGTACCAATACAGTGCTCCAACCAAAATGCTATTCCAGATCCTGACTGCAGATAAGAATTTCTCCACAGCTAGTTACGTCTTGCAAGTAGCATCTCCCGCTCCGAGATCAACTATCCTACTTTATTTAATACGTTTTTTTTTGTAAGACGGAGGTCCTGTACTAGTCGAGCTGATTGAATTTGAACGAGTAATCTTGCTGCACTCGCTACACTTAGTAGATTAAAAAACTATTAGCATCACGCCTTTTTCTAGAAAGGGTAGGTAGACAGAGGTGTACCTCATTCATCATCATCATCTTAGCCTAATAACGTCCACTGTTGAACTTAGGCCTCCCTGATATGTCTCCACAATGGCCGATCTTGAGCTGCCTGCTTCCAGTGCTTTCCTGCAGCTCTAATGATATCATCTGTCCACTTAGTGGGAGGTCGTCCCACGCTGCGTTTTCCTGTACCTCACTCACGTTTCGCAAACTTCATAATATGCCTTTACCAAACATTATTCGACACAGACAATTTTAATTTTGACCACTTGGTAATTGATTTTAAAAGAGATATACTATACAAGCGAACAAGCAACTGAGCAAAGACCTCATTATAGAAGACCACAGCCAAATCATTAAACACAATGGTATAGATATATTCCTGTGCGTGAATACAGATATTTGCGGGACGTATGCTTGTTTGCCTTGGTAGTATAAAAATTACAGATACTTATCAAATGCTTATTTAGGGACACGATTTTTAATAAAACGTTTCCTACCCACGGCGTTTTTTTTAATGCCATTAAATGAAGCAGGTATATAGCAAACATCAAAAGGCTACGGCAACTCCTTACTATTCTGTGAGCCGTATAGTTTGCGACTGAAGTACTTAAGCTAATACTAATTAGAATTTATCTGTTGTTACAGGAACAATCTCACAAATCATACCGGCCTCTGACGGTTCTGACGTTCAGATGGAACTACGCAATCCATGGTCTGCAGCCAGCTGGCTACCACCTCGTCAACTTGCTACTGCACGCCCTTGTGTCACTGTTATATTACAGGTAAGAGTTACATAAAAATAAAAATATCGCACTTCGGGAGTGCCGACAGAAGTGAAATCACTAGACAAAAATTTGTTATAAATTTTATAGCAGTAAATGTTTTTTTTATTTATCTAGACGCGTTCGCGGTCTGCTATATGTAAGTACATCATATATCGCCTCTTTGCTTTAATAACGTGACAGTCGAAAAATCTAATTCTTTATTCAAAAACTCAATTAGGTCTCGTAACGGTGTCGCGAATCTAGAGATTTTATCTCATCTAAAAATATCGTGCGCATCGTGCTAAAAGAAATTTCACTTCAAAAACGTTTTAAAAAATGTATTTCATTTAAAAAATTATATAAATTGTTTGAACGCATTATTTTTAATAGCCCTCTAGACCGATTTCAGTCATCGTTCGCGTATTTCCACGTAGATTTGCCATCTGCTGTGTTTACATACAAACACAGAAGCACTCTCAATTCTTTCACTCTGACAGTACAATGGCAAGGCAATTTGAGACTATCCGAGGTCAGGCACAGGCCTAACAGATTTATGTGCTTTCGGAGACACGGAGGAATCTTACTGTGATTTTTAGACGATTGACACCTGGTACTGGACTGCAGCAAGGCTCCTTAACCCTAAATTTTTTTTTTTTTTTTTTTATACTACTTGGGTGGCAAACAAGCATACGGCCCACCTGATGTTAAGCAGTATCCGTAGCCTATAGACGCTTGCATTACCAGAGGTATCACTTGCGTGTTGCCAACCCATTTTTTTACACCAGGGCTTTAAGATGGAAGTAACCCTGGGATAGGAATACGTATCTTTCAAAACGCATTCCTAAATGAGCGCTGGAGACCTGTACTCACACACAGGAACACAACTACACCGCTGTGTGTAGTCATTTGGCTGTGGTCTTCTGTAAGGTGGAGGTCCTTCCCCAGTCGGGCTTGCTCGCTAGTATGGTGCCCTACCTCTCTTCAAATCTATCAGTTCTTCACTTTTCAATAAATAATAGCCAATTTAGTTGACATTGCTTGTTCACGATTTAAAGAAAGAACGAAAGAAAGAACATTTATTTTGCTGGACAAAAGACCAATGATTATAATAAGGGAGACAGAAAATTAAAGTATTTTTTATTTATTTGATTTGATTTGATTATTTGTTACTTACCTTTTAACTTCTATATGGGTTAATTTAATAATAAGGGGAGGTCTTTGTTCAGCAGTGAACGTCTTTTGGCTGAGATGAATCAATCAATCAATCAATCAATCAATCAATCAGCCTATCGCAGTCCACTGCTGGACATAGGCCTCTCCTAACACGCGCCACAGCACACGGTCCTCCGCCTTCCGCATCCAGTCCGTCCCAGCGACCTTTTTTGGGTCGTCGGTCCACCTAGCTGGGGGCCGCCCTACCTTACGCTTACCGAGTCGCGGTCTCCACTCTAGGACACGTCTGCTCCATCGGCCGTCGGTCCTTCTACAGATGTGACCAGCCCATTGCCACTTCAACTTGCTTAGTCTGCGAGCTATGTCGGTAACTTTGGTTCTTTGTCGGATTACCTCGTTGCGAATTTTATCCTTCAAAGAAACGCCAAGCATAGCTCGCTCCATAGCCCGCTGTGCGTTTTTTAATTTGTGGACTAGTCCCACTGTGAGCGTCCACGTCTCGGCACCGTACGTCATAACAGGTAGGACGCATTGGTTGACTTGGACTTTCGTCTACAGGCATTGCGGTAAAGGCGAAGAGAAAACGTGACGTAGTTTGCCAAACGCTGCCCAACCCAACTGAATCCTACGGTTGATTTCTTTCTCGAAGTTGTTTCTACCAAGCTGGACAGTTTGCCCAAGGTAGATATACTCCCGAACAACTTCGAGCATCGAACCGTCGACGTAAATCGGTCCCGGCGTGATATGTTCGTTGAACATAATCTTGGTTTTATCCAAGTTCATACCGAGACCGACACGTCGTGAGGCTTCATTCAGGCTGTGCAGCATTCCGCTCAACTGTTCCAGAGACTCTGCAACGATGACGATATCATCGGCAAACCGAAGGTGTGATATGTACTCGCCATTGATGTTAATGCCCCGTCCAGTCCAGTCCAGCGTCTTAAAGACGTCTTCGAGCGCGTTGGTGAAAAGCTTGGGGGATATTACATCCCCCTGTCTCACCCCTCGACGCAACTCAATTGGGTTGGTCTTTTGGTCCTGGAGCTGGACGGTCATAGTGGCGTTGTCATAAAGACATCTCAGCACCTCGATATAGCGCCAATCAATGCGACACCGCTGCAGAGCACCCAAAACTGGGCAGTTTTGGGTGCTCTGCAGCGGTGTCGCATTGATTGGAGCTATATAATAAACCTGGGCAGGTTTCGATGGAGTCGAAGGCTTTCTCGTAGTCCACGAATGCCATACACAGCGGCTGATTGTACTCTTCGGTCTTCTGTACAATCTGCCGAACAGTATGGATGTGGTCTACGGTGCTATAGCCTTTTCGAAACCCGGCTTGTTCCGGAGGCTGGAACTCGTCAAGTTTTCTGGCGAGGCGGTTTGTGAGTACTCTCGAGAACAACTTGTAAACGTGGCTCAGGAGTGAGATGGGTCTGTAGTTCTTCAGCAAGGCTTTGTCACCTTTTTTGAAGAACAGAACCACAGCACTCCCACTCCACGCTTGAGGTGTTAGGCCCTGGTGTATAACGGAATTGAAGAGACTCGCTATCTCTTTCAGGATTGGAGCCCCGCCTGCTTTTAGGAGCTCTGTGGTTATTCCGTCATCACCAGGCGACTTATTGTTCTTAAGCTGCTCGAGAGCCACTCTGACCTCGCCCTGGTTGACATCAGGGATGTCTTCCGTGTAGTGGCGCGTGAGTGGGGCCCTGTGGTCATCAGCGCTGGGTCTCGTGAGTTCAGTCATCCGTGATGCGTACAGGTCTTTGTAGAAACTCTCAATTTCCTCGAGAATCTCGAACCCTGAGGTCACGGTTCTGCCATCCGCAGTATTTAGTTTCGTCAGATGGGATCTACCTAGCTGGCGAGCGAAGACTTTGGTGCCTCTGTTCTGTTCAATCGCAGCCGCGATGGCGCGGGCGTTTGAACATCGGAGGTCACGTCGCACCAGCTTCCGGATCTTCCGGTCATCCTGAGATGAATGGATAACAGTAATATCTAATCCATGAAAATATAGCTACGTAGATATCTTAAACACCGAACATTTCGAGGATGTAATAATGTAATACAAGCTTGCACCATAATACTGTTTCGTATAGAACATATTGTACACATGTAGGGATTTGTAAGATTTAACACCGTATGCACTTGTAGTTAACACGTTCACTAATATTAATGTACTACTAAATGAAGAAGACTAGCCACTTGCGGAGGGATAGTGCACAAATGTGTGCACAAATACAGTTGCACTCTTAATTTTATACTAGTTTTTTTTATATTACTTCTTGTCAAAAATTAATATTTGCTCGACACAGTAATCGAACTTGAAACTTTATGATCAGCAGTCGCACTCAACGATCACTAAACCATCGAGGCAGTTTCACTATGTAGTCATGCATTACATGCACACAAATGAACATACAGTAGAAATGTGTTTTTGATTACCTGGCAACTTTGATAAAGACTACGCTTCGTTTTAGACATTTTGTTGAAAAAGTAAATTGCATACGTACAGACTTTTGCAATTCTTCAAAACCATATGGAATTGTGACCCTTATATGGTGCACGAATTATACTGCCTTGTTGGTCTAGTGGTCGTCAAGTGCGACTGCTGACGAGGTCCCAGGTAAGATTCCCGGGTCGGGCCAAAAAATAGGTTTAAGGCTTTTCTATCTATAAATTCACAATAGATGCCCGGAGTGACTTATTCGTTAACTCGAACGCAAAAAAACTCGTCCAAAGGCATATCCACATGTATCGACTCGATTTGTTGAATTTGGTCGAGATGCATAATAAAATAATAGGTAGAATTAAATCTTCCCAACTCGGCCATGTGGACGAGACTTTCGCGGTCGAGTTGACGAATAAGTCCCCGGAGTTTAGGAATTGGTGGTACCTAAAGCCAATTGGTCCTACGCTTGATTTCTTTCCGGTCGTGTTGGATTGCCGTCCCTTTAAACTATGAGGGTGACGAAACAAAGAGTGCATCTATGTATGTTTGCGTACACACTTGAACACTATAGTATCTCTAGATAGTTCTAGATTCTGTTGAGATTAGCCGCCGTGGCCGAAATTAGGGGATCTTATTAAGATTAACAGGGCAGTTAAAAATGCCAGTAATAAATTTTACTTTTGGACAGTAGGTTAATGCAAAATGCATGTTCATTAAAGAGTTAGACAGTAAACGTGAAGCGTGAATAAAGAGAGGGAATAACAAATATTTTATAATTAATAAAAAAATCGGGTAGCGCCTAAATAAAATAATAAAATGATATAAAAAATATGCGACAGTTTTCAATCTGTCTAGATTCTATTTTTAATTATTTAAAAGACCTTTACTTTCGCTGTGTTACGGAGGACTTAACAACCATACAATTCACGGACACAAATACACACAGACTCGGAACAAAATGAATCACACAACTTTTGTTCCGTGTGGGAATCGAACCCACTACCTGCGGATTAGCAGTCAGGGTCACTACCCACTAAACTAACCAGCCAATCATATGATAAACTAGGACACTCCACAATACACGTCACATATATCGCACCCGCAGGAGAATAATAACTTAAGATGTTATACGCCTGTTATGCAATTTTGACCTTATGCATCATAATAATTAAGGTTTGAAATGATCAAATGGCGTTTTTTAACTTACGCCTCTTTTCCACTTATGGTGCGATATATGATATATATGAGCACAATCAATCATTTATTCAAAAAGAACAGTATTTTTTAAATTTTATTCTGGAAGAAGGAATGTGAATCATCAAAAATAGACAAGAGCGCATGCATAATATACATGTAATCCAATTAAAAATGCCATGTAACGTGTAATTGTGTACCAACTAATTATGTGGATGGCCGCCGAGATTTCCTGACTTGCTGACTGTTTTTCATACTGTGGCTGTGGAACTTTGTTCGTTTTAACTTTTTGTTTTATAGTGGCAGCGAGTCCCAACTTTTGATTGTATAACTGGATATCGGCAGCGCAACCTAACTCTCACCTCGTTAAAACTCCAATGACTTTACCACCTAAATGGGATTGATTAAAGAACGCAGAAAAGCTTAATTGGATGAGAAGAGCTTCGAACAGCCTTTCAAATCTTAAGTCTGGATTTTAAATGAATGGTTATTAATTAAAAGATAAAATTGTTATAATGAAATTATTTTATTTTGTATCTTTAAATTTTAAAGTGGGTATTTCGGCACGGTTACCACTTACATATAAGAAATAGCAAAAAAAGAAAACTGAAGACAATTATCTCAAAATTATTTTTGGTATCTTATCTGACGGCCTGCGTGTCGATATCTGAACTATTTCTAACTTCTATTATTAGCTTTTTGGTAACTAGCAAAGTCAAATTTGCTCTTGAAAACTTGTAAGCTGAAGAACTTCAGTGGACGTCAATTGAATAGTCTAAAATGTCACATGTTACTTAACCACAAATCGATTAATATGGCATTCAGAACTGTCCTATGTAATATAACCTTAATGGATAATTGAATAGCGAAACTTTCAATTGTTTGGGCTCGATAATCCAGCAGTTTGAGCCGGTGTAGACGGCGAGCATTTAATTATTCAGTACAATATAACGCGATCGACTGTTCTCGGTTGTTTATGCCACCGTCGAGTGGGTTTTAATTTATTTTTACGCCCAGCAAAATTGAGTTAACGCGCTTGCACTGCGGGTGAAAGAAAGGGGTAGATCGCGTTAATACCGGGCGTGCTTTGGGTTACCAGTCGTCAGAATTTTAAGACAATTATCCATTTTTTTTCAATAAATATAATAAAACAAATCCTTTTGTTATTATTTTTCGCTAAGACTATACATCCTTAGAGTAAAAATAAAATGAATAGTAGCTTAGTCCTAGATCTGCCAATTTGTTCCGATGTAATACATCTTTTGTCGTTAGACTATTTAAATGACTAACCGATATAGTCTTATTATTTATTATTAAAGAAATGATCATTTTGGATAAATTCAAGCAAAATTTCTTAAATGTGATCTTAAACCAAATAACAGTAGTAAGTACCTACTATAAGCACGATTCCCACGAGGGACAAAATATTCGTGTTCCCCAAAATAATTTGAGCCGAGTCTAGGAGTAATTTATGTATAGACAGGGATATAATTATTATATCCGTGTTTTAAAGTACCCATAATACATAGACGCCTGTAGACATTAAAAATTACAAAAACAGGTCGATTCAATTCCAATAAAATTCTTCTTTCAGTCAAGTTAAATTACAGTAAAATCACGCTTCAAAAATCATGTAATTTTTTTGCCTTTTGTCAGGATTTTTCAGTTTTTTATCTGGCAACCCAAGCCATGCTGAGGTTTTCATTTTACAAACTGCGTGCTCGTTATCATCCCTCACAAATTGTATACGCACTGCTCCACATCGCTACTGACATACCTTTCTGATTGAGACTGCAAAAATTTCCGTTAATTTTCCGTTTTATAATATCATAAAAGCGGTGTAAGACGAGTAGGAAAGTAACTGACCTATAAGTTTTAAGTATAAAGGCGGATATCGACATCACGAGGGTGCCTCGCGAGGCATGCCGCGTGACGCAGCCTCGTGATGTGTAGACGCGTTTGCCTCGCGAGCCAATTTAAACGTTGCCTGATTGATTGACTGCTCATTCTGCTCAACGCGAGCACCAGATGAGCAGCCTCGCAATGCCGCGTGAGGCAGCCTCGTGAGACGCGTTTGCCTCGCGAGCCAATTTGAACGTTGCCTGACTGATTGCCTGCTCATTCTGCTTAATGCAAGCACCAGATGAGCCTCGCGAGGCAACCTTGCAATGTCGATACTCGGCTTAACACATGAACTTAAATTCTGAAGTTAATGTAAATTTGACTTGGTGGAATTTATAGCTACCGCTAATGGTGAAAAAAAACATCGTCAGGATACCTGCTATTAATATATTTGCATCACCCTAACTTGACTAGTACAAAATGCCTAGTTGGTATTAAGTCTTCTTCTAATTGTATACAAATAGTTTAAATAAAGAAAACCAATGTCTTAGAAAAAAATGTAAATATAAATCCACCAACCCACATTAGGCTAATCCTCAGCTCTTTTCATAGAGAAGAAGAGTCTCGTATCCAGCAATGAGACATATCATCATTTATTTATTTATACTTTATTGTACACCATTATAATACATTACGCAGTAACTTACTTAACTTGACTTATCGCTAAGAGCGATTTCATCATCTCTACCCATAAACGTCCCATTGCTAGGCACGGGTCTCCTCCATACATTTGGAGGGATATTAGCCACGCTGGCCAGACGGGTTGGTATAGGGTTTTGTTTCGAGTTTTCCCTCTGTTACAGTGGATATTGTCTGCTTGACTTACTCTGTTAGTCGACTCTTACGAAACCCTCAGGATGGAACGGGGTGGTGACATTTGTATTCTTAATCCTTCACCACCCGGACATAATATATGGGTTGCTATACGATATTATATTTCGAGTAAGTGAAATAATTCAGCGCTAACGACCTAACTGAGTATGCACATAAAATTGCAATAATACATTTGGTGAGAAATAATGGGGTTCGTAACCTATAAGTTACGAAGACTTACTTACACCATGGTATAGTAACCTAGATTTGTGTTCTACATTCAACAAAAATCGAAGTTACTGAACGACCTGTTAATATTGCATGTAATTGAGAAAATACCTTTGATAGTAAGCAGTTACCGTAGCCTAAAAAAATGTGTGTGTGGGCTTTAATGATTTACTATCATTGGGATAGGTAAACGTTTCACTAAAAGCGCATAGTTAAATGAGCAATGACGAGTGACATTTACTTACGAGCTTTGGGCTGTAAAAACTGGCTAGGGTATTCCGTAAGAGCGAAAACCGAGCGACCGCGAAAACGGAGGAGAATCTAGCTATCAGATTGAAAATCGGAGCAAAATCTGGCTGTCAAATTGAAAATCGGTACTCCGTAAGAGATAAAATAGAGCCTTTTTGACGTTTAGCAATCGTGTGTGCCGTCACTGAGCAATCACAACTGTCAGTTTGCGATCGCTGTTTATTAGATAATCAGCCGGCGGTATATCATGGCAGTTTTAATTGTATTCTGTAGACAAAAATAATAAATTATTTCTTTCTCACATTAGGTATTACTTAAAATTTCATTAAATATGTATATCTTAAATTCAGGCATAAATGGCTCTCGATAAAGATAATTAAAATAATTTTGCTTACCTCATACAAAGCATGCCAATCTGAGTTAATCTGTAGTTGTGTTGCAGACAACATTTCATTCGCGAATTGAATTTTACCCAGTAATTAAAATGACACTATTACTATTTCATTTATTGATATACAAAAACCCAGGATACACAATCAGCATCTCAAAACCGTTCATAAAATACAGACATTGTTGCATCTATTTCAAATAGTATCGCATCGGTAGAGTCACTACACTACACTATAAATTCAACTTTATATCATGCGTGTAAGGTTGAATTTGAAAAATAATATGTACTGTACTGGTGACAGTTTTTAGTGTTTCTTTTATTCGAGAATATGTATCTTGGGTTTTTGGCACCTGTATTAATGATTCCATTCAAATATATCGCTGTGTGTCCGTGTGGTGACGGATTAAGAATACAAATGTCATCACCCCTTTCCATCCAGGCAGACAATATCCACTGCAAGAGAGGGAAAACTCGAAACAAAACCCTATACCAACTCGTCTGGCCAGCATGGTATAGTAGGCTAATATCCCTCCAAATTATGGAGGAGACCCGTGCCCAGCAGCGGGACGTTTATGGGTTGAGATGTATATATCGCTAATACTTCGTATAGATTAGATTAGGTCTGTTATTGCTTTGATAATATAAGTTTTAATAGGATGGCAATGTTGTTATTAATAAGTAGTTACAATTTGGGTCACTCGTGCAACACTGCCAACTGTGCCAGTTAAGCCAGTTTTAATCAGGCAGGCGTACGCCCGATCCCCTTAGTTACTGCTAATTACGGATACTTGGTGTCCACCACGAACTTAGCCCGGCTTATGCTCAATATCCAATTTGCCAGCATAATCCTATTAACGATTTTCGAGCTCTCATTATTATTCTAGTCCGCCGGATGTAGTTACAGAACATAGTTGCGATGCCCTATTTGTACGCATGTAGTTATGTATTTACAACTTTGATAACAAATCTGTATAAACTGTTACATTTTCGATAACAAACTTCAATTGAAAGGGAAACTTTCAGCTCAATTTCACCGCGAATCCGCACTTTCTGACTGTTTGCTTTTGTGCAAATTTTCCCTGCATATGAATGTAAACAGCCGAGGTGTCGCATATACATAACAAAATATTTGCACACCTAGAATTGTTCCATCTGAAGTGTTGGCCACATTCCGAAAATATTCCACGGTTCTTTACATTACATTTGGGCCCCAACACGTCGGTATTTCTATTCATACGGGTACGACCTCACGGGTACGGAACACTAGTGCCTATTTCCCTTAACGGTCTTTTGAAGGTGTTAAAATTCACACGCAAATGACGCATTCATAGCCGACAATAACCTTGCAACCGAGCACGAATATCGTTCTAATCCACTGAAATTGTTCGTCGACTTGAACCATTGTAGAGTTATTTAATACACACTCGCCAGAAGTAACGCGATACGTGAAACCTAGTAGCAGTTTTATAGCGACAACAACTTGTTTACGCCACTCAAAGTTTTTAATGTGCTTAGTGCCGAGCTCACTCCAATCATATTAGAGAGTATCAGGAGGAAATTTTAGCCTACCGCGTTATTTGCAACTCGAAAATGTTTAACTTCAAACTTATAATGGAATTACTTTCAAATTCATGGCTCGTTGCCGTTTGCATGCGGAAACCTTAATTTGAAAGTAATGCATGTTGTAATATAAAACTTCTTGCGTTACCTGTATTACACGCCTGTGTAAATGCCAGACACGTACACAAAATATTACAATAGTACCAAGCTCTGCAACGGGCAGAACGGCTAAATGAGATCAGTAATATCTATTTAGAAACAGTACACTAGGTAATAAAAGAGAAAAATACCAGGTTTAGAGTTAATAACGTTAATATTAATTAATAAAATATCCCTTAAAGTAAGTTATAAGAAATTGTTAAAGTCTCGCTGGAATAATAACCGAAGAAACTCGCGCCCAAGTAACGAAATAGGCAAACAAGAGAATTTGTTACGTAAGACACGAAGCTGTTGGGGCCATTCATAACGTAATGAAGCGAAACACGCAGCGAGAGAGTCCGCCCAAACTTTTAACCGCTGAGTTAAATTAGTTTTTCATAGTCCTTCCACATCTCTGACGTCATATAGTACGTACTCACATGTAGGGTTACCAGCTGAAAAATTTCACAACCATTATGTATATTTTTTATTAAAAAATAATATTGTTCTATTTTCTGCCAAACCCTTTTTGGTGGATCTATTGTCATTATATACGGCTTAAATTGTGATGTATGATTATTAAATAATTACAATGTTCTTTTAAGTAAATAAAGATGTTCAAACTTAAAACTTACAGTCCTTACAAAAAGCCTGATTACAATAAAAAACACTTGAATTCACGAAATTCACGCTTTGTGTGCCGGCCACTGCATTTATACAAATAAATGTTATACAGTTAATTTTATAAAGAAGACATCATTTTCAAAGTCCATATGAAATCCTCACAAAATTCAAAAAATCGTGGAGTCATAATCAAATCGTTACAAATTTAGTTACCCAAGTTTAGTATTAAACTTTAAGGCTTTATAAGTACCTGAAAATTAATAATTAAACACACAGTATGTTCGTTATTCATTTCATAATTCATCATCCATAAATAATTAAAACATTACTTAATTAAAACTTTCTAGATACCTAATTATGGCACGTGTGGTATTGTGGGTGAAAAGTTTTGACAAATAAGTCTGGATACCAAATTGTTTGTTTTGCGAATTGTAAACCCAGAAATAAAATGGAACTCTAATCAAATAGTATGGTTTTATGAAAAGTAACGTTGCTTTTTGACAAAACCTTAATTTTATTTTGCGATTGTTTGCAATACTGGGATTGCAATAATTATTTATGATTAAAGTGTAGCCAAAGTAACAGGTGTAGCCAAAGTCAAACTCATTTGAAAACGCATGAACATTATAAAACAAATAAAGTTTTTTTAGGGTTCCGTACCTCGAAAGGAAAAAACGGAACCCTTATAGGATCACTTTGTTGTCAGTCCGTCCGTCCGTCCGTCCGTCTATCTGTCAAGACCCTTTTTCTCAGGAACGCGTAGGAGGTATCAAGCAGAAATGTATATCAAATACCAGGTTTAGAGTTAATAACGTTAACTCTAACCTAACCTACTGTCGCTTAAAGCTGTAAAAAAATCAAAACTTCCAAACTTACTACAAGGTACTTCCCGTGAACTCAGAATCTTGAAATTTGGTACGAAGCAGCGTCTTAAAGCACAGATAAAGGAAAAATTGCGAAAACCGTAAATTTTTAGTTGCATCATATAACAAAAATATGATACTTATATACCTACAGGTTTGTACGGAAACCTCGGTGCGCGAGTCCGACTTGCATTTGGCCGGTTTTTAGGCATGAGCACCATTCAAATTATGTTGTTTGATTGACTAATTCTTGATTGTTTACCTCTAGGTCATAATCTGGGTATGTTCATGCAACTGCTTTCTAACGTTCTAAAAGTTCAACAATCTTTAAAAAATAAAACATTTCCTTTCAACTCATGTGTTCTATGCTTGAAACGTATAAGAAACAAAAGCATGCAATAAATAGAAAAATATGAGAGTAGTAAAAATTATATGACGAGACCAAAGTGCCGTGACGATTTGCGATCCCCCGGGCTCCATTACTCGGTACATACTTTTTATTGCTGTACGTACAGTATTTTTCTTTTACAACGCTGGTACGTGCATACGTGGTTTAGTGACAAAGGGTACGCCTATACGCCTATTTGATTGATTATGATGCGGTTTTATAAAACGTTTCAGCTCGCATGCTTCCTTTGCCAATTACGCCAATATTTGAGCCAATATGTCGTTTTGTTTGAGAGGTAAAATAGCTAGTAGCATTATTTATCTGACAAAGGCAAATGAAGTTGTTTTGACTGCACGGTTGGTTCAGTGGGTCAAGTGGTTACCTCGCCATTTACTACTGCGCGGCGTGCTGTGGGTTTGAACCCCACACGGTACAAAAAAATTGTGTATCCGTTAATTGTATGTTTGTAAAGTCCCCAGGGCTTGTTCTCTAGTACAGGTGTGGTTTTTAAAAAAAATAAAGAAATCTATACCAAAATAATAATTATATAATTGAACAGTTTATTTTTAAGAACGCACTTATCTCTTCAACTTCCAGATGCATTTAAAAATATTTTAATGTTTGATGGCCTAAGGACGGATTAATTAATTAAGGATGGCTATATATTATGCTTACGCTAGAATTAAGGGACGCGTGACAGTAGAAATAAACATAACTTGACGAAATCTAAATGTATCCCTAGTGAAACCAAGGGCGACAATTGCTCAGAGACAAAGGAAAAGTTTCATTATAGATCCACTTATTCTACAGTACGAGTATACGTAAAAAAAGAATTAAATAATAACAAGTACAACAGAATAAGAATAACAGAATACAAATGTATTTTGCATTCGACAAAGATGCTCATAACTTTTAAACTGCTGAACTAATTTCTATGAATCACAACTAAGAACTAAACCAATTAAAAAAGCTTTTAAACAAATATTTAAATTTGATCATTTGTTTGCCTCTACAATGACACAAACAAAAATGAAGCATATAGCACCAAAAAGTATACCTTAGGATACTATATATTTATTTTTTGTGGCAAAACGACGCAAAGAAAAGAAGGATTAGCTAAAAAATCTTACTATTATTATAAACGCGAAAGTTTGTAAGAATGTATGTTTGTTATTCTTTCACGTAAAAACTACAGAACGGCAGGGGTATTCCGTAAGAGCAAAAACCGAGCCACCGCAAAAACCGAGCAAAATCTGGCTGTCTGAAAATCGGTATTTCTTTATTTTATTAAATATAAACCGAGCCTTTTTGACGTTTAGTCAATAGATTGTGCCGTCACCAAGCAATCACAACTGTCAGTTTGCCATCGCTGTTTCTTAGAGAATCGGCCGATCTGGACGAAATTTGGCAAAGATATAATAATATATGATAGTCTGGAATAGCACATAGGCTACTTTATATAGCGATAACGAACATCCACGTGCGCGGATACGCGGGCAACAACTTGTACTAAATAAAAAATCAGAACTACTATAGGAAACACTTCTGTTACTAGACATCAGAGGCCGTCAAGAGCTACTGTTACCGTGTCGACTCGGTAACAGTATCTCTTCTCTAGTAAGCGAATACGTAGGTACCGAACCGAAACAGGACCTTTTACATTTTTTACAATATGCTATTTCCGAGACTAAGATAAATGGGTTGTTAGTCTAACACTTCATTTGTCAAAAGTGGATGAGGGGTGTTCGAGAAAATGATGAACATTCACTTCTTTGGAGTATCTGTCGTTAATTTGAATTTTCTTAGGCATATTGCGGTTACAAGAAGACATTTTAATCTTGACAAATTTAATATAATAGCAACCCATATATGTCCCACTGCTGGGCACGGGTCTCCTCTCCTCTATCAAGAGAGAGAGAGAGGGTTTAGGCCGTAATTCACACAAGCTGGCCTAATGCGGGTTTGTGAATCAGACATGTCGTTAGAATTTCTTCTAAGACATGTGGGTTTCCTCACGATGTTTTCCTTCACCGTTAGCAGATGATGAATCACTTGATTAGTACATAATATAAACTCCACAAAGTAAAATTCACATTGGTACTGCCCGGGATCGAACTTGCACCTCTTGCGTGCAAGTCGGTTACTTTCTGTTTAGTGGCTAATGTGGTCACCTTGCTATGTCTTTTGGGTTCGATATCACACGGAACAAAACTTTGTTAAACCCCAAATAATATAATAATTTTGTAACATGACCCAGTGCGGTTTTTTTTAATTGAGTTTTTTGAGAGCTCGTTGTAATAGATTTTCGTAAAACTCTTTCAACTAACAGTTTTAAATCAGTTTCAATATGTATTTATTATTTCAATGCAACCATTCATCATCAATCAATTGGAAAATATAGGTAAATATACTCTTCACATCCAGCGTTGGTAAAATACTCGACCTACATTCAATGAAATATTCTACATGTTTTCTTAATAAACACTGCGCCACGATAGGAAGCAGAGGTACCTGTAAATTTATTTCAGTTCAATTATTTTGCAATGCCCGCTGAAAGCATGAAGGTTATTTATTAAATCCAACCTTATTATTAAGGTCAGTATTTACTATGAGCACGTAATTAAAATAACACATTACCTATATAATCATAAGCCTTATTAATACAATAGGTGTAATTTTAACTATATTATCTCCCATTCTATCATCAGTAATTTGACATTCGAAAGAAGAAGACAAAGCATGACGTAACTATTCACTCGTTACACCACATTTATTAATAAAGCGGGAACAGTCAAATTAAGATCGAAAATAAACCCCCTACCAGAGGTTCAGGGTATGCCAGTCCCAGAAGGCTCATTCTTCTTGAGGCCAACGCATGGCACGTGCATAGCAGGTGCCGCATTGACTCCTCTTCTTTGCCACAGGTCCTGCATGTCGGGCTGTTTGACAGGCCCATTTTGTGGAGAAGCTTGTTTGTAGGGTAGTGACCCGTGAAGGCACCGGTCACTGCCCTCAATTGTGTTAATAGTATTTATTATATGTAGACTAGCGGCACGTCCCGGCTTCACATTTTCACATTTATTATGTTTTTGTAGGGATCCCGATTTTTTTTAAATAAAATATACCTGCTGATAATGTAGCTCTGTAATAGTGAAAGAATTTTTGAAATCGGTCAAGTAGTTTTTGAGTTTATTCGTTACATACAAAAAAACAAATATTTCCTCTTTATAATATTAGTTTAGATAGGGACGTTATAAAATAGGACTTGTTTAGCTGTAGCTACATAATTATATCAAAAGTATGAACGGTTCGTTACACAGTGAATGTTGATGCAAAGTTATGACTACAAACCTGCTTTACAGTTTGCTAACTCTAGCAACTAGGCACTCGAACGGCCAACTAAAAACTCAGTAAAAACCGGTTTAAAATAATGAATTGATTCGGAAACTTTGTAACTTTACGCCCTGGATTTATAAACTTTATGTTTTTATTTAGCAGATATATCAAAAGGACGAGGTATAAAAGGTCTTACAGGTGCAACGCAAACTTAAAGGGTTTAACCTTAAGGTGCTCCCTCACCTGGAGCATGTTACAGAGTCGAGCATTACATCAGTGAGGGAGGAGAACCGAGCATTACAGTGCGCAGCTTGATATAATGCGTAATATTTTGATACAACTCAGGTCTAATCAGGGAGGCAGCCAGAACTGTAATGTAATGCTCGAAACTGAAATGTTACATTACAGGCGAATGCTCGTCAAGTCAGTAATGCTCAAAAGTGAATCTGAAATATTTCATTACACGCGATTTTCTTCCATTCTTCGAACAACCTTTACAAATAGAACTATAGTAAGGAACGGGACACCTCTATCTAATAAAATACACCGTCGTGCTCGGCATAGTCGGAGAGTCGTGAAAGACCATGGGGTAATTTGGGTATTAGTTATGACATTTAATATTTAAAAGTAATTTAATTTTAATTCTATTATGTGATTTTATTTAATTTTATTTTGTTATTATTTTATTTTATTATGTATTTCTATAATTTATTTTGTTCTATTTATTATGTTTTAATATTTTATTTTATTTTATGTAAGCAATATTTTTGTAATGAGTTTTGTAACTTGAGAATAAAATATTTGAATTAAGGGTTAAGAAAGACCTAAAAAAATAAGCTCTGAGGTCTTAGGTGAAGTAGATGATGACTTTAGATTATAAACAGTTACATGTTAGAAGTAAGAACGTTGACAGATTTAACATATATACTTATGTATATTCAAAAGTGCCAAAATGGATGATCATAATTTTCTCATAAATCATTCGTTTTTGACAAATGGGGCGCTATACGATGTATTCTCGTTACGGAAGTTGCGATAAACGAAGCAATATTTACATTCTATCGATTTTGTTCGTTTTATGTTCTTGTTATGTTTATTTTGTTTGGTTATGTAACACTTGATTTATGTAGTCCTTAATGTGTTAAATAATACAAGAAATTCAAAATTGGATAAGAGATTACATACTAAGATTTCTAAAATAAAAATAACCAAAATAACCTATACTAAAATCCGTGTTCAAAAATTCTTACCTACTGAGAGACAAAGCACATCTTGAGCTGGTGCGACGGGTTAAAAAATACATTTATTTCAAGACTAGCTGTTGCCCGCGGCTCCGCCCGCGTAGATGTCGGTTACCGCTGTAAAAAGTAGCCTATGTGTTATTTCAGACCATAATCTATCTCTATGCCAAATTTCATCCAGATCCGTTCAGTAGTTTTTACGTGAAAGAGTAACAAACATCCATCCATCCATTCTCACAAACTTTCTCATTTATAATATTAGTAAGGATTATATACATTACATAGTAAAAAACAAGTTGATTACATAGTCCCATAGATAAACACTTACAAACTAATGTACATGTATATACAGCTGTTCGGGAGACCCATACCGGCCGTCCGGAGCTGGCTGCTAGTGCTAAGGTTGTGTACGGACCAATTCGCGTCGCTATTAAAAGATGTTCTAGCGCCAGCGTGTGTCTCCGTTCCAGGAGCCCATGCGGACGGCCCGTACGGGTTTCCCGGACAGCCGTGAAGCCAGCCTAATTAACGTAGGTTAGCACTAAGAAGAGATTTTGCAAACTTCATCCCATATTTAATCCCGTGGCTTTTAATGTACTTATTAAAATTACGCTTATTTACGGGCATACCACTTCATAAACTCTGGTAATGTGGGAATAAACCTTTTTTTACTATTCCGGTTAGTTGGTTATTTAAAGGTTCATTTATACTTACATTAAATGTAACTACATATAAGTTGCCATTAAAACTTTTCGTGTAAAATAACGATAAACTTCATCGTTACAATTACGAAACAAATAACTATCGTCGTCAGAAGTGTATCGAGCCGGAGGAGCTCATTAGGTACCCGTTTTACGAACAAACTAGTCATAAATACTTTTTCGCTAACTTTCAGAGAGATTTCGTCAGATTCACAAAAAGTCACTAACGAGTGCCTTAATTCCAACAGAAGTTAGCCGACGAGCACCTCCTCCGTCGCGTTAGTCTCAATTAGTCGTTGTTTCACCTCTCATAGTATTAGTGCTCTCATAGTATTATTTAATCTAAGCGTCTCCATACTTTAAAGGCATATTAAAAATCCCGACTATCAACAGTTTCTAATCAAATATATCGGTCCGTCACCCGGTCGTATCCCGTAAATATATCGGTCACTATCCGCAGATGCACTTCGCTGCACTTTCAAAGTTTGTCCATCCAGCCTTTTTCTCATCTCAGCCAAAAGACGTCCACTGCTGGACATAGACCTCCCCTAAGGTTTTCCACAACTCTCGATCCTGAGCCGACCTCGCCCATCGGTTGCCCGCAACCTTTACCAGGTCGTCGGTCCACCTTGTTGGAGGCCTGCCCACGCTTCGTCTTCCAGTTCGTGGTCGCCACTCTAGAACCTTTCTGCCCCAACGGCCATCAGTTCTGCGAGCTATGTGCCCGGCCCATTGCCACTTAATGGAGGCAATTCTAGCTATGTCGGTTACTTTGGTTCTCCTACGGATCTCCTCATTTCTGATTCGATCTCGCAGGGAAACTCCAAGCATAGCTCTCTCCATTGCGCGTTGGGTGACTTTGAGCCTTCGCACGAGGCCCATATAGAGGCCTTTTTCTACTTTGTGAATATTTCTCACGATGGACAAATATTTACAGGTGTCCTGTAGCTACTTCAAAAGTCCCTCTTACCATAAGAACATCAAAAACAAGACAACAGATTTTAAACAATCAACGTAATGTTTTCAAATCAAACTTTTTCAAACAGCTAAGCTAATCCATTTTAAATAAGTCATTAAACTTTCACTTATTGAATTGAATATTAAAATCTGTCTATTAAAACTTTTGCATTAAGTATTCGCAGTTACCTATGCGTGCCAAATGAAACCACAAAAGTTTTTTCACGACTTCACGTTGTCTATAGTCTGATCGAATACAAATAATAATAACAAACTCTGTGAATAGTTTAACAATTTTATTACGTGACCGTATATTTGAGTGACGACTTTTCTATTTATGTCGTAATAAAACCACAATGTTTAATTCCTACAGAAACGATTTTCTTTACCTATACCATCAGATGGCAAAATATCCATACATCGGACAGATGTTCACTGCTGGATATAGGCCTACTTCCACGTCACTCCGCCATGAACTACTCTCATCTATCAGTTGCCTGCAACTTGCTTCAGATCATTAGTTCACCTTGTTAGAAGCCGGGCCACGCTGCATCCTTCCTTTTTGATTCATATCAAATTATACAAATTTCACGGTATATTTCATTTAAAAATCTATTAATATAATATTAAGAATGATTACTGTTAAAAATTCTACATCTCGGTTACATAATTTTACTGATCCTCTTACTAAGATTAGCCCTGTGTCGTGAGCACTAGCATTTTCCAGAGACATTTGAGACATTGAAACAAAAATAAACAAAGTTTTATTTCTAGAACCCTGCAGCACTTCCAGAAATAAGAAGTAAATATATTTAGCTGCTCTGTTACGCGATAATGTTCTTCCGTAGATAAACCAACTCGTGTAGAAATGTGTTTATTTTGCTAACAATCGTTTTGTAATCGATACTCACCCGGTCGCTAATAACACATCAGATGACAGTAAACAACGAGTGGCCTACAAAAACATTGTAACTTAAGACCACGACACACAGCATTTCTGTTTATCCGTCTGACCTACTTACTCTGTTACAGGGTGTGTGCAATGTTCCTGCCGGAGTTCGCAAGTTTCGTGGCGGCCATTTTGTTCGCTGTGCATCCTATTCACACTGAGGCGGTAAGTGTTTTTATAAGGTATAGTAGTGACGGGCTAGGCGTCTTGAAATGTGTCATATTTACCATATTTACATGCTACATATTCTTAACATAAATTGTTTTGTGTAGACAATATACTTACTGTGGTGGATTTTTCATTCTATCACGACATTTTATATAGAGCATGATGTATTCTAAAGTTAGGTATCTATGTGATATGTGTGAGTGTATGTACTACATAATATTACATATATGTATTGTGCAAGCCTCGGTAGCCGTAGCAGTAGTTTTTTATTTATATTACTACGGTGAGAAACAAGCATACAGACCGCCTGATGGTAAGCAGTTACTGTACTTATGAACGCTTGCCGTACGTAATACGAGCATTACTCGCGCGAACACCATCGTTTTGTGATTTGGGTAACGCTGAGGTAAAAAAAACGTTATTTAAAAGTTCTCCTTAAATAAGCACTGGAAACCTATACTCCTGCACAGGAACACAACTATACCACTGTTTATAGTTAATTGGCTGTGGTCTCCTGCAAGGTGGACGACATTCCCAAGTCGACTTGCTAGCCTACGTCGTGCCTTAAATCTTTTGGTAATAGGTACTAATTGCTTTCCTCATTATTATTATATACAATGCATTCCAACAAAATTATGATTAATTACGAAGCTGAGTAACAAACTACCTATATGTTTTCGACTAGTCACTACAAACTGATTGTTTTTCCCCTTTTAAAAGGTTATGAAACAATCAATCATTATTATAGAATATATTTATATGGAATGTAGGCAACAAACATGTTTTCATTTCCCGATTGCTTTGAAACGCTTTAAAAATTTTCATCCGAAAATTTTCAGATGTCATTCGGTTAATATTCGCGCCAGTCCCAAATATAAAATGATTTACAAAATGCTATGTATGACAGAATCTGATGTGAGTAACGTTAGGTAGGTACGACAAAACATTCTCTTCGACATTTATTGAGTGTATTATTTTCATGAAAGCCTACATAATTTGCTCACGGTGAAGGAATATATCGGTGAGGAAACCCGCATGTTTTAGAAGAAATTCTAAAGGCGAATCTGATCAGCGTGTTTGGATTATTGCTTAAAACCTCTCAGTTCTCTTAATAGAGGAAAGAGACCCGTGCCCACCAGTGCGACATATAATGGGTTGCTATTATAATTATATATTTACATAATTTAAAAGTACTACTTACATGGTCCTTCTGAGTAAAATTTTCGTTAACCATTTTTAAAAAATGCATGTTTTACTTGTTTTATTATTTGTAACAAATAAACAAAATTGGTCCGATAATAAGTTGTATAGCTTTAAATTGGGAAATAAAAATTATTGTTTGTTGTAGGCAATAAACAATAATTCTGTTAAATATAGGTATATAGATGAAATTTGGTTGATACTGGTTGGTAGCCAAATTGAGAATTTCAATCTAGCTTTTCAGCCAAAATAAGTCCACTTCTGGAAATTGGCGTCCCCAAGGATTTCCAATTGAGAATATACAAAGATTAAAGTGAAAAATAAAACTCTTGAAAACTAAAGATTGCTGAAATAGCGTCGACCGCGCCAGTCTATAAAAATAGCAAACAAAGTTAAGGCTTATAGGGAGCGAGCGAGGGCGACTCTCACGACTTCATTATAGAGAAGACTGCAAACACATTCTCCCGACTTTTAGACGACAACTCCAAAATAAACTCGCAATTTTATTTATAGTAAAATCTCACGTTATATTTCTGTACTTTTGTCGGAAATGTAAATCGTTTGTCGTATAAAATACGACACAATAAAAACGAGTGTTTCTAATTGGAACAGCGACGTAAACGGGAAAGTTTAAAGATCGTCAAGTTTACAGCTGACTGGACATAAAATTGGCATGTCGGTCGATGAGTGTGTGCCATAAAATTTGTACGATGACACCTAGCTACTGTCAGTCTCGCTGGCTTGTCGTTACCACTCACCAAATAAAACCGGCCAAGTACGAGCCGGACTTGCAAACTGAGGGTTTCGTTATGGGTTCGATTTATAGTCTAGCCATCAGAAAAACCATTCTGTGTTCCAGAATAAAACATTGGCTATGTGCAGTATCTTGTGCAGTATTATTCGGAATACAGGACTCAAATAAGTTGGTTTGCAAAATACAATCATAATATTAATTGTTCTGTTTTAAAAAAGGTGTTAGTTATTGTCATAGTTATTCTACTTGAAATATTCACATTCTTCTACTAGGTATTTTTTTCTCATGTTTGTTTTGCAACCATCTTAAATATATTTTCAAAGTTTTTGTGATAATTAATAAGAAATTTACGCATCGTAAAAACAAATGATAAGTTCTAGACTGCCCAAACGAAGCCTTTCCACTGATAGGTATATATTTATTATTTTGTATTTTTTTTTTCAATACAGGCTTTTTAAAATAAAGCAGCTGTGACAGATAGACAGCCAAACGCAAAGAAGAGCGCCAATAATGGTTTTGTTTTACCATTTTGGTACGAAACCACAACAACGGGCATTAATTTAAAAAAAGTTAAATAATATTTATATTTTAACAACACGGGATTTTACAACGCGTCAAATTACATTTTTATGGTAGCGAACATAAACGTACTGGAGATTTTTCAGCTTTTAAAACTATATACTCTACTGAATCTGCTCAGTATATAAAAATTTAACTAACTGCTTTTCTAGGATTTATTTACATAAAATAGTTTTAGCGTGAAAAACCATACCTCGTAACTTCGTAACCGCCTACGTCGTAGACGCTTCTCGTAGACGTTACTAAAAGATGTGACTTAGAACAAAAGACATGAATGCCTGGCTTCGTTCCGATTAACTCGACTTGGATA
The DNA here is from genome assembly GCA_947095525.1 of Trisateles emortualis. NCBI lineage: Eukaryota > Metazoa > Arthropoda > Insecta > Lepidoptera > Erebidae > Trisateles > Trisateles emortualis. The sequence continues at coordinate 4,702,942 of OX352736.1, read as the reverse complement.
TAGATAAAAGCAGAATAAGCAACGATAGTGCGTTACTTAATATTTTAGAAGCGAGCAGATGCGACCTAAGTAAGACCCTTTCTGCCTTAGAGAATACCACAGCCATCTGTACATTTGACTGCCTTGGTGGTCCAGTGGCCGCAGTATGCGACTGCTGTGCACGAGGTTGTGGGTTCGATTCCCACACAGGACAAAACTTTGTGTGACCCAAAAAGAATTGTTCTGAGTCTGGGTGTAATTTGTGTCCGTTAATTGTATGTTTGTAAAGTCCCCCGCGACACAGAGCTTATTCTCTAGTGCGGGAGTTGTCTTTAAAAAAAAAGAAAAAGAAAGAAACATTGGTGTAGTTTTGTTCGAATGCGTGGGTACAGGATATCTCATTTTAAAATCTCAGTTAATTTAGTGGATCGGTGACACGCGAAGAATGACAGGTATTACAAGTCCATAGGTCACAATTATTATATCATCAAGCAAGCCGTGGGCTTGGTTGTCACCTAAGTAAAAAAAAACTTATAAAAAGCTAACGAACATTAATGCACCAATTTCTCCCCGTATTATGTACTCTGTTAGACACTAGTAGTTGTCACGGAAGGAATTGGCGTCGTAAAGCGTACATGAAGTGGCCCAGCATCCAGCGGCTCCACATAAAATGCTTGAAGTACATGCTGTAGGGTGGCGGTAATATAGTGATAAGTATATACTCGTAGGTACGTAGCTTGGACTGGGTCGACGACTTTTGTTTTCTTTTTTCTATTTCGTTTTTTATTCTTTGCAGATAGTTTTATTAGAGGCCAACAGTTCGTAACAAAATCATCGAAAAAAGGTTTTTTTATAAGTATATTGTGTTAAAAATAAAAGTATTTTAAGTTTGAGCAAACGAGTTTTTCTCTCGTTAAACGTAGTATATATTTATTAATAAACGCTAAATAAATGTTGGCCATACTTTACTGCATACTAATAAGATCAATTTTAGAAGAGGTAGGATACTGAGAAGGTCTTCCCAGTTAACCACAGCAAAATGACTACATACAGCGGTGTAGTAATGTTACTGTGTGTGTGTTCCTCCTATTCCAGGGAAATTCCATCATAAAACCATAATTTAACTTTTTTTTAAGTTGGTCAAACTCAAGTGATACCTCTAGTAATTTAAGCGGATATAGACTACAATAACTGCTTAACATCGAGCAGGCTGTATGGTAGTTTGCCACCAAAGTAGTATTAAAAATATACAATACTTTGTTAAACAGGTAACGGGAGTTGTGGGCAGAGCTGAAATGTTATCTTCCCTGTTCTTCCTCGCCGCACTTATATTCTACGCGCGTGCTGCGCAGAAACGAAGATGTACAGGTAAAGTATAATATTATAAAACTAAATATCTACATATGATAATGAGATTTTAATAGAAAACTTACATTTGACGACTCACTATAACTGTTTATTATTAATGACTTTCGCGCTAAGTAACAGCGGAGGGTTTTAAACTAATTACATATCTACTATTAGACTCGAAACAATCATACACAATTTTTGTGCCATGTCGGGATCAAACTCTAATGGATTTGATCCTCGCTATCTATATCCACATCCACAGTATTTGCGATGTTATCAGCGCAATGGAAAAAAGCGAAGTGACCACTTAAGTGCAGTCGAACCAACATTCCTTTTTGTGTCTCGAATTCGTATGCAAATGCAAATGAAACGTCAAATGTATGCAGTATTTTTACCTTTTTTACCTCTACTTATACAGTCTTCTACGTAGTTATCTAAGTAGTTGTTTCATATGTCTAAGTTAACGTATACAATTATATTATTTTATCCAACGATTTAACAACGTCAAATTTCAGTGTTACCACATTGAAATTGTAGAATAATAAAATTAGTGTTAAATTTTCGCAACTTGAATACACGTATAAGATAAATTGTAACTAAATTAAGTTGCAAAACTTTGGAGATAACGAGCTTTCTGTTTGATTAAGCATTCAGGCCTCTATTAAGTTTTACTTTTAGCGCTCCGTGCGAAGCTTTTTTTTTATTTAAGGACTTTGCCACTGTCTGATTTTTGATTGTGATAAACCAATTTTGAGATTTTTTCTCAAAATTGGTTTACCACACATGAAAGAGATAGGAGATGGACCACCTAAAAAGATTTAGCCTTTTTTGCTTTGAATGTGTCTTCTACTCCGCCCTGTAGTGGCGACCACGAAATAGAAGACGTAGCATAGGCAGACTTCTAATAAGGCCGAGGCAAACCGACGATCTACTGAAGGTTGCCAGCTGCAGTGGATAAACAAGGGCAGCTCAGGGCAGAATGCTTTAGAATGCATCCAATCCTAAAACCCTATATTTTTTTAAAACGAAGAAATATTTACATTACATTACAAAATATTTATATTAAAACTTTACTTACCACCCTTTAAACTTTCAGACTGGCGGTACGTGGTAGCCTGCTCGGCCTGTATTGGGGTGGCCATGTTATGTAAGGAACAAGGCATCACAGTTACTGGCGTTTGCCTCGTCTACGAGATTTTCGTTGCGCAAAAGGTGATTGACATCTACATATATAGTTTACTCAACCTACTTAAAAGCTTGTCAGAGAAAATATAATTGTTCTGATTACATAAAATCTTATTTTTTGTTTGTTTCTTCGCTTTCCTATGTTAAAACAATGTTATGTGCTGTGAAATGTTCTGTGCGTTTGCACAGAACATTTCAGAACTGTAAAATTAATCTTCAAAAAAGTTACAACTTGCGTTTAAGTACAGTTAGCAAAGGAGATATGGGTCCAAGGTCACTATATAATATAAAAATATAATATAAAAATCATTTATTTCTCTCCAAGGTTACAATAATAATGTACCTATATCAAAATATTGGGCGTCGTAAATATAACCTTGGGAGAGCTGGAGTCTGTAGTAGGTTCAAGACCTGTATGACAGATCTCCAGGCCCTCCCCAAGAGGAATACCTACACTTTAGCAAGTATGATAGATAGATATGTAGTTATTATAATTATGTTTTTTTTTATGCATGCATGTATGTACGTGTGTATGTATACATATATATGTGTGTGTGTGTGTGTGTGTGTGTGTGTGTGTGTGTATACTACTATATGTGTACCTAGTTTAAGATTTATGTTAAAAAGATGAATATTTTTGAATGAAACATAATTTAACACAGCACATTTATATTTAAAAATCCATCTTTATTTCCTGAGATGTCGTCAGTGATATTTGGTGACCATAATACCCATGCTAGGTACTTAATAATATAATACTTCTTGGTTGACTGTACCTACATTATTGAATGGAATGCATTTCACAAATTTATAATTAACTTGGGGTCGCCCGCGACTTCATCCGCGTGGTAATTTAGAATATTCCCCGATTTTGCAACATATCTTACTACTGCTCCGCTCCTATTGATCATAGCGTGATGTTATAGCCTTCCTGGATAAATGCACTATTCAACAAAAAAAGATTTTTTGTAATCGAAAAAGTACTTTCTGAGATTAGCGCGTTCAACCAAACAAACAAACTCTTCAGCTTTATAATATTAGTATAGATTGATGTAGAAATGCTATCTATAAGTAGGTACCTTACTTTCTAATGACATCCTAAATTCAATACAAATGTTTTTACAGCGGCGTAATGGTAATCTGCCCCGATGGTCTTGGCCTTGGGACCTATGGAATAAGGGCTCAGGCTGGTGGTATGCTACAGGCGAGGGAGTACGGCGTTTCTCTACCGTGTTCTGCGCATCCCTGGCACTACTAATTGCTAGAGTGCAGGTCATGGGTGCTCAACTGCCAGTATTTACGAGGTTCGACAATCCTGCTGGAGCTTCACCACCTCCTGCAAAGTAAGCATCTCAACCAGTTCTTGACTAATAATATCAGAGCTTCTCAACATTTTCTTGTTACCAGATATTTTACTAAACACAATGACTTTTTCGTAGATAGATAACAAACGATTTTTTTGTTTGTGCTTCGTATGCAAATGAAAATGAACTACCAACATGCATGCAATATTTTTACATAACTCATGAAATACAATTTGGAATCGTGGTCAAAGAGTCATTGTACTTTTCGTCAGAAAACAAATGTTTTATAGTCGGTCATGTATTAAATTGTTCCTGCAGATTTTTTTGAATGAGTCGAGGTAATAATACAATCACATTTTGGGATAACGAATGCCATTCAGATGAACTGCAATTACTTAATACGTACTTAATTGTAAATATATGTTTATCGTAAATAAAGGCTTCGAAACTATAATTTTTTATCTATATCACAATGGACACTGAGACTATACAGGTTCTTTACATACATGTCGTAAGTTTTGCTACTTCTGTGAACCGACTAGCCAACGTTCGTCTTTATCGCACAGTAATAAGGATAATTGACTTTGACAAGCGTACTGCCAACTGTGGAGCGGCCGGTCACAAAGCTAAGCCACATTAATTTTACGAGCTTTCTCGTTTGGCTCCATTGTTCAACGGCTGCTTTCTTAGCTTAAAATGGTATTCACTTAGTATAAACAAAGACCCAGTTTTGTAAAATTTACTGAGAACTGAAGAGGTAAATGTACTCATTTGTTTATGAATGTTGGTGAATTATTTTGCATGTTTTTAGCAAACAATGAGTGTCCTCGATATTAACGAAGCCAAAGAAAGTTTATTACTTGACCACCAACAATGATAAGAATACTTGTCTGCGGGCACCTACTTACAGACTACCTACTTACTTGCCAGTGTAGATTTTGGTTATCATGATAAAAAATAGATACGTTAAGCAGTTTATTCGTGAAAAGGCAACCGACTGAGTTACTTTCTCATTTATAATATTAGTAGGTAATATTTTAAATCAATAAAATGTTCATGTATTATTTTCAGGTATTTCACATTCGCCTATCTGCCCGCGCTAAATGCATGGCTACTGGCATTGCCAGAAGCTTTGTGTTGCGACTGGACGATGGGTACCGTCGCCTTACTCAAATCTTGGCGTGATCCTCGAAACTTCGCTACATTTTCTCTCCTCGTCTGTCTACTCGCAGCAACCGTTCATGCGTTACGAAGAAGATCTACTGCTCTTTCTATGGTAAGTTATCGTGTGCTCAAAGCTTATCGCAGCTTAAAAGATTAACAACCTATTAAAATTATAGAACGAAACATTTTGTAATGTTTCGTTCAAAGGTATGGATCAAGAGAATGGTTGTTACTTTAAATAGGTATCTTTTATATCCATGATTTCATTTAAGTATGTTTTTTGTATTACTCTCATTTTCATTCTTACAAAGTATTTCTTAGATTAAATTCTGTTATCTGTCGTTTTTTAACATGATATGTAACTCTACTTATAGATATTTACAAATTGATTTTATTTTCAGGGTCTTGTACTCCTCGTAGCACCATTCCTACCTTCTTCAAACTTATTCTTTCCCGTGGGATTCGTGGTAGCCGAGCGAGTTCTCTACATACCTTCAATGGGTTGGTGCATGTTAGTGGCCCACGGCTGGAGACTATTGGCCAAGAAGCGAGCCAAACTAGCTGCCTGTGCGCTGATATTCCTCCTTTTAGTATTCAGTGCAAAAACTTACATGAGGAATTGGGATTGGAAGACTGAATATTCAATTTTCGCTTCAGGACTGAAGGTAAAATGCTAGAAAGAGCTAATAATATTCAAAATTACGTTTTTTCGCACTATTGAGTGCGAAAGCATCAGTAAGGCTAGACAATAAGTGTACCTACGTTAGGAGTTTAAACCAGTGATTTCGGCCAAAAAAAGGCTAATAATAATTTTAGGCGAATCAAAGGGCACCCTTATAATAATTAATATAGAATCCAAGTTTACATAGTTGCTAATATTATGTTTTCTTTAAAACGGTTAATGTTTCAGGTAAATCGTAATAATGCTAAGCTATATAATAACGTAGGGCATGCCTTGGAAGCTGATGGAAAGTATGTAGAAGCATTAGAATTCTTCAACACAGCTGTTAGCGTCCAACCCGATGATGTCGGGGCTCACATTAACGTTGGAAGAACTTATAATCATTTAGGACGTTACAAAGAAGCCGAGGATGCCTACGTAAGAGCAAAATCCCTCCTTCCAAAGGCAAAACCTGGGGAATCCTATCAAGCCAGGATAGCACCAAACCATTTGAATGTATTTTTGAATCTTGCCAATCTCATATCCAAAAATGCCACAAGACTGGAAGAGGCAGACTTGTTGTACAGGCAAGCTATCAGTATGAGATCTGATTATACGCAAGCATACATAAATAGAGGTGATATATTAATCAAATTAAATAGAACAAAAGAGGCCCAGGAAGTTTATGAAAGGGCATTGCTGTATGATAGTGGAAATCCTGACATCTACTACAATGTAAGTAAAATTGGTTACATGACTTGATATAGTACCGAATTATTTATTTAGTAGTCAACTCGGACTTGAATTTCGGTCTGTGTTACGACTTTTTGACGTTACGACCGTTTTCACTCTACGACACCTTGCATCGATTTGAAGGAGATGTATTGCCGTCAACCTTTTTATACCACGTCTTTTTGCATACATATGCAAACGCCTTGAAATGCAGTAGTGCGTTTGAGATAAATGGGTTTGCATCAATTTAACAAGTCGTAGTTTATAAAGATTTTTAAAGCCCTTGTGTCTTCTTGTAAAATAGGTACTACGGCATTATCTTTTATGTAAGGACATATACTTCAGTCATACCTTATAGTCTCCTATCGAAATAAAGCCATTTTTCCATTTCGGTAGGGCTTTCATTTGTTAACGTAGAATGACCTTAAAGAAACGTCGAAATAATCTCAGGCTATTTTTCGCGCGTAGGATAAGTCAAAAGCCCAGTCGAATTAACTAGATTATTAGCAGATTCGTCTTCACTTTTTTTCATCTCTTTTAATCACTATCGGAATAAATTTGAAGTAAATATTGTACACCTGAAGAAAAAAGGAGGCCAATGGACAGTTGTCAATAATGATGGAAAGATGAATAATTAAGAGTCTGAGAAAGACAATTTAGATAAATTACCTTTACATATACTTAGCATTATTATTCTATTGATCCAATGGATAATATTGCCTGTAATTTCAGCTTGGTGTTGTTCTCCTGGAGCAAGGCAAACCTTCACAAGCTTTGGCCTATCTGGACAAGGCGTTAGAATTAGAGCCCGAACACGAACAAGCTCTATTGAACTCAGCCATACTCCTGCAGGAATTAGGTGCTGCAGACCTGAGGCATTTGGCCAGGCAGCGTCTTCTCAAACTTTTAGATAAAGACTGTAAGTAAATAACTCGGAGACTTGCCAATATATTCATTCTCGGCAATCTAATATCCATTATAATAAACTGTGCTGTCTTTACCATACACCAGTAGCTATTACAAGCTTTTACTTATAAATCATTTTCTTTACAGCAACTAACGAGCGCGTCCATTTCAACCTCGGTATGGTATGTATGGACGAGGGTGACGCAGAATGTGCTGAACGATGGTTCCGTGCTGCAGTACATCTTAAGCCAGACTTTCGATCAGCACTCTTCAACCTTGCCTTACTGTTGGCTGACCGACGCAGGCCACTAGAAGCTGCACCATTTCTCAAACAGCTCGTCCGTCATCATCCCGATCATGTTAAAGCTTTGGTGCTGTTAGGAGATATCTACATTAATTCTGTCAAGGATTTGGATGCGGCTGAGAGTGTAAGTACTTATACTGCCATACATAAATTGTGCCATTATTGGTAATATTTATGGTGATTAATGAAGAAAACAATAGCAAAAGACTTTTACGATTGTGGAAAGTGTTACTTAAACACCCCTTCTTACTCTGAAACTGACTGATAACAAAATTGTTAAATACATTTTTGACCTAATTTAATGCTTCCAATGTAAAAGTGCATTTGATTTAAAACTATACCTACTTGTTAATGTTTCAGTGTTACCGGCGCATCCTGGAACTGGAGGCAGACAACGTGCAAGCCCTGCACAACCTGTGCGTGGTGGCGGTGGAGCGCGGCAAGCTCGCCGTGGCCGAGGAGTGCCTGACGCGCGCCGCCGCGCTGGCGCCGCACGAGCACTACATCCAGCGGCATCTCGCCGTCGTGCGAGCGAGACGACAAGCTCCCGCAGCTGCCACCCCGAGCGCCAACCTAACACCACAAAACCAAGCCACCACAGCGACGGCCACCACAGAGGTGCGAGCGAGATGGAACTACATCCCCCAGCAACCGCCCGATCCCCACGAAACCGATGCCACATAGCTCGCTAACTAACAAAATTTGGACGATGTAAATAACATTTTGCTTAGGAATATCTTCTAAACACCAAAACGGCCAGTCGCGATTTTATCTGCCTATCGATTATTTTGTATAATTTCTTCGATCGATCAGGGTATTACCTTCTATCTGTGGACATAATATATTTGTATTTCTCTAAACGGTTGCTTCGATTCAATCTTTTCCATTCTTCGACGATATTATATAATTATGATATTATAGATTTTGTAACAATACTAAGCGAAAGTGTTTACATGAAACTGATAAGATGAAATTCAATGATCTCGTAGGTAAAAATCTTGATTTGCATAACGGCGTTTCCGTGATATTAGTTAAAGACATCATTAATTATAATTGTGTATGCCATATGTAATAGGTATTACGTAGAATATGTTTCAACGAGCTTTCGTCATTAGCCCGGTATACGGAATATATTATGAACAATTACAATATTTAATATGTGTATTTTAAAAATAAATGGAAATAGCGTAATAGAATGTATAAAACTGTTTCCAGTATGTTATCTAAGTTTCTCTAGTCACAGTACTCGTGTCGATAAGGTCTGTATGTTTTGTTATTAACTTCTAGTTAGAAATATGAGAAACATTGCATTGTACGTGTATTAATGTTGAATACAACCCCGTGCTTCGATTAGGCGTTCTGAATAGTTCTAGTAAGACGCTCCCGCATAACTGCCTGCTCATTTTCAGAAATAATCATAATAAGTAATATACGTATTTAGCTGAACAAAACGATCACATTTGTATATCGCATACCCACCGTCCGATCCATGGATAGTCGTGTAAATGCGGGCTATGAAGCGCCTATCTACAGTTCATACCTACTAGAATTTAACCACATGTTCTGATTTTGCTATCAGTACCTATTCATGTGTAATTTAGTTTTAATTTATTCTTATTTAAAATGATCTAAAGTTAAACACACTGCTGTCATGTTTTCCTATTACGTATCATTTGATTAATATACCTAACCTACATCTACATTATTTTGTTAGATTTTTAGTAATAAGAGGACAATACGCCTAAGTAGGTATATTGATAATTAATAATTATTATAACCCTCCTAGAAATTTATGTATTTACCAATTTATATAAAAGTCTAGTTTTTCCCCCAATTGTGTAAACTGAGTGCCTAAGTATATAGAACTTTTGAACGAGTATAGGTGTTATATATATTATTCTTTTAGTTAGATTATAAGTGAGATGTGTATACTGTAATTCTTTGAGGATTACGTTATTTAAATTCGTCAAATGTTACAGCAGTGTGTAAGTCATTACATTACAAATCACTGTCATAATATTTATTTTATTATTAAATTAATCCAATTTATATATATTTTATAAACAATATTTTTCAAAAAATATACCTACGTATTATTTTCCTAATTATTTAAGTTATTTCAGAAAAATATAAAAGTGATCGACCGTTATTAGAATTAGATGTGAAAAAATGTAATGTTGTTAATGTTTTAAGATAAAAAAGTAACTTTTGTAAAAACTGAATTTTTTACAATGTCTTGAAACATTTCTTGTGGGAACTGATATGAGTTTATGAATTCATATGGACCCTGAAATATTGTAACTATTTGTCGTCAAAACGTTTATTTTTATAAAATAAAATGTTTCAAATGATTCCATCGTTTTATTGAGGCCTATGATGAAATAACCCCATTTTAAATCACTACATTTTTTTTTTTACTGACATAAAAGATGATGTATCTAAGTATAAAGGCGGGCTTAATGCCTGCGGCATTCTCTACCTGTCAACCCAGTCATGGAATTTATAGAGAGGTAGGGTACTATTCAAGCAAGCAAACCTGGCTGGGAAGGACCTTCTCTTTACAGAAGACCATAGCCAAATATCCTATACACGCAGTGGTACAGTGCTTAATTAAGGGAAAGTGATTTTAAAATAACATTTTTCCTATCTTTGGGTTACCCATCATATAACCCAATTTTTATAACTTTGCAGTTGGAGCTGATAAAATGAAATGCTGTCGAATCGATAAGTCAAAAAAGCAAATGTATAGGATTTGACGTAAGCTTACGTCATTATATCGTAGACTGACGTCAAATACTATACATTTGTTTTTTTGACCTTTCGATTCGACTATCGCTTAAGCCACTTGTCTAGAGGGGCTGGTATTGCAAGCTTTCATAGGCTACGGTAACTTCTAAGCATCACGTGACGATACCATATGCTTGTTTTCCACAGTAGTACCTAGATATATAAAGTCTAAACTTAGGGCAGTGTTTCGCAAAGGGTGTGCCGTGGTCATTATTTGGTGTGCTTCGGTAAAATAAGAACTATAAAAATGCAGTATAAAGTTTAGCTTTTTTTAACGCTCGTCCGAACGAGGCCTTAGTCCAACGAGGCAATTTCAGTTTCAACAGCACGTAACGCAGGTACTGCCCACGTACATCCTTGACCGATGACCTTATTACCAGATGAACTGTTAGAGGTTTTATTATAACGTTTATAAAATGTGACATTACCTGTTGGGTAAATACTTCTTTTTTTTTAATTAATATTTTTTTACTTTTTTAATTGAAGCATTCCTTTGTATATATTGTTAAGTATTATTAAACCATCGACTACACAGCCGGGGTTTAACTTCGATATAGTTCTAACCATTGCAGTACATAGGTAAACAAAATATAATTTAATGGTTTTCGCAGAATTCAATAGTTGATCTTGATACCTGGTATATAATGTCTTTATTCGGAAGAGTTACCTATCCGTTCCCGAGCAGAACCTTTGTTCTTTTATTTTATAAAAGTAGCCCAAGTCCTCTGTCCACATAAAATATAACTTCAACTAGTAAAACTCACCATTAAATCATCAGTTTAGCCGTTGTGGCGATTACCAGCAACAAACAGGCAGACGAACATTTTAAAATTAGTTTATTTTAAGTACCTAGTTACCTACTAAATATCGATAACCCAAACAATGGCCCACCTCACATCATGTCCTGCACGCCCTAACACCTGCACGCAGGAGGACTTGATGGCTGCCTCTGACAATACAGTCAATGTAGCTGAATTTTGGGCCGCAATTATATATCTTAATTTAATTATGTTTGCCATCGAAACGCTAAGAAGAAGACTAAACATTCATGTGCAAAACAGCTGTTATTTTGACATTACAGACAAAGTGTCTGATTTTATTTATTTGTATAAATGTTAGGAGAAATGTAAAGGTGAGTAGGTATAGGCTAGAGCTTTCACTTGTAACAGAACAACGAGCCGCTCTATGATAATTATGTTCTTGTGTATCACCCTTCACGAACCAGACGTCGAGCACGCTCGCCATTTTGTAGTCTTGGACCTAGTCGGTCACCACTGAGAGCGCTCAATTTAGTTCATAATCCAATAGCGAACTACTTCGTTCTATTAGTTCATTAGTTCTTTTTTTTTTAATAATTTATTAAATATATTTATGATTATTGCAAGTTCTGTTTATTTTTATTTAAAAAGTACAAAGTATTACATGACAATTTCACACGTCTATTTATATAACATAAGATTTTTTATTTAAATAATAATGAAAAAATAAAATAATTAATATTAATAATTAGTCAACAGCTAGTCTCGCTCCTAGTATAATGCGGAATTATATTAGAATACTTAAAAAGTATGAATTTTTACAATTGGCTACTTGACAGTTGTTAATGTCAGGCCATGTTTGTGTATCTTATGACGCTACATTGCACAAATCATTGGGCATCTCTGTTTTATTAAATTGATATTTATTACGAAAATAATCTGAGTTATAATAACTATAACATTTTGATTGATGTGCCGAGTTTTAAAATGCAAAAACTTTGGAATAAGAACCTAAATAAATAGTTTTGTTTCCCATATTAACGTCACATTTCAAACTTGACGTAAATTGACGTGGTCGACTGTTTTCGCGCTACATTCATGTCTGGTAAAGCGGATATGAAAAGAACTAAAGAACTAAAAGCGAGATCATCGACGAACTAGTTCCCATAGTTCACCTGAAGGAGCGCTCTTTCGACCTAGGTCGTTCGCGAACTACCCTGCCTACCGTTTTGTTACAACAATATTGTACAAACCAACGAGCGTATTGGTGTAACATTTCGTCGAGCCTTTGCACGAGCGCGGCGCAACTTGTAGGTCCGACATTTCAAGGAAGAATGAACGCGGTTTATCGGAGCATTCGCAGGAACGTTACATTACATGGAAATGCTTGGGAAACTGAGCTTTTTTACCATTCGTAAGAACGTTTTATTACACAGAAATGCTCGAGAAAATGCTTTAGTCTATACTCACCTTTAAACAATGCTGTTGCATTGCGACAATGATTCTCACTAGCTGAAACGCACGCAACACTAAGTACTGCAAGCAAATTTTTGGTTCCTTCTCCTTTGAGGAAGTAACTTCATGTGAAGAGACTCACATACCTACAATAACTACTTGCTTTTATCAAGAAATAATATTAGTGAAAATATTGTCGACCTATATTCTAAAATATTTAAAGTATTTACTTGTACTTACTTCTTATGATGAGGTTCTTTCCGTATAAAGTGTTAAGTATCGAACAGGTATAGATCTCGTGTCCGAGACGTTTCTTCAAATTGCAATATGCAATTTTTTTTTTGCGGAATGTATTTTCTTCAAAAATATGATGTACTTAGATAGGTTAGAGGTATCAGTTCCCGCCATTTTCTTGAGTCGGTCGCTTTATGGTTTTTGTTTTTTTTTTTAGTTATGCGGTTTTGTATCGTGCCTGTGAAAAATACATCACAATCTAACAATTTTCTGTGATTTTACAATCATTTTTTGATTTTGGTTTTATTTATTAATATACTAAGTAACTTTATCATTTTTTCCGTTTGATATTAAAAGAGGAAAAATAGAAAATTTCACTATCGTTATTAAACTAGAATAAAATCTTGTGATATAAATAGAGCTTTATTTCATAGGACCATAAGGAATATGGCTGAAATGAAATTATTTTTAGGCACTAACCTAACGGACTTTTTAGCATCAGATATTTTTTGTTGGTACCCATTATTACCTAACGTATCGTTGAAGAGCTCCATGCATTGCCAACGTAGGTATACCTACCAAATTTCAGCTCAATTGAATATCGGGATGTGCTTCAAAACTTCCTTGCAATATGACCTACTAATAGATACGTTGCAAGTTGCTTGTAAAAACAGGCAAGTAGTACCTAAGGTAGTTCCTATTTAAAAAGATAAGGAAAATAGATAAACTCATTGATGTGTGTAAAACATTCACTTTATTGTTTTGTACAGAGCACTTTCAAATTCAAAACAATATCGTAACAATTACACAGCAAACGACTTAAAATAGTTTTTTTTTCGTTTTTCACTAGGTATTATTTTTTAATAAAATACGGGCCTAGTAGTTTCGCGGAATTGCTTAAATTGAAGACGAGACAAACTCCCAAAAACATTAAAAACAAAATCAATCATGTATATTCGTACAATAAGCAGGATTATCTAGCATTTATTCTATAGACGGTAGTGGAACCTAGTTGCCCTACGAATTTAAGTACTATCACGGTTTGCAGTCATTTTTATGTACTTACACAAAATACTTTTGTAAATTGGTAAAAACATCTCGAACAAACTACTCAGCGAATCAATAACATTTGATTTTACACAAGAATTCACAATTCTCAGTAATAATACATTATTACTTGAGCGTCAAATCAAACATTACAATGTCTTTACATGTTTCTAAAAATTTAAACACATTACTTAAAAACGAAAAATATTCAATAACATAAAATAATCTAATGTCAATAAAGGAATATAATTTATTAACTATACATTTTCTCATCATGAATAACAAAATCTCACTCATTCTCATTTTCTTGAACTTACATCTAGTTTTTCTAATTTGAAATACTATTCGCATAAAAATTTTCTTTCGATGGACTTTTTAATCCTAAAATATTTGTTCCAAACATATCTATTGCTGTACGTTGATTCAAATGATAAGGCCCCTTCCAACCCGACCTTAAAGACAATTCCCAGGTTACTCCATGAAGTACAACCTATTCTCCCACAATACGTCCGTCCACATCGTCGCCAACGAATCTACTTTACGATCGCTCCTACAATCAGAATATCCGACAACAGAAACAATGTCAAAACAAACAAGTGATAGGCTAACTAACAACAACAAATTATACTTATAATTTCCCTTATTACACACTTCTCAACAAATAAAACACTAGGGAACTGATTCCAAATTAACATACACAAAATCAATACGACTCTTCGCGATTGAAACATTAATTTCACTCTCAAAACTGTATAAGGTACAATGACCAATCGTTGTATAAAAATATTTGAGTATATCAAAATTGTAGGCAAAAAGTTAGGGGTCGACTGTAGCTATATAACGATACTTTTTAATTTGCGTGCACCAAGGAACAGTGTAAAGTCTTGGAAGACAATGGACTGTTCTGGCTGTGCACATGGCCAGTGTCACGCGGTGGTGGACTGACGCTACATTCACTTGTACTCTTCGTCTCCATCGAAGTCTCCGCCAAAGTCGCTGTCGTTGTCGGGTTCGACTTCTAATGCTTCCACTAATGGTGCCACAACCTCTTGTGCCTGTGTTAAGGCCAATGGAATTCCTTTTTTATATGCCGTCATTTCCTGCAAATTCAAATTACTTTATTGTGGGTTATAGGTTACACATAAGATGACAGAATTATAATAATACAATGCCCAGCTATGTCCCGCCATTATGGCATACAATATTGGTAGAAAAATGTCATAGTTATGCAAAATGTTTATTTTATGATTATATTAATTATATATAAAGCAATATAAAACTGTTGTTAAACAATGGAAATATTTTCTCTTATAATATTTATTATTAATTTTAGAGAATAATTAAACCTTTTTGTGATCTATATTAATCTACTATGATACAATTAGTAAGCAAAGCTCCAAAATTATAATGTAACTAGCTGTTGCCCGCGGTTCCGCCCGCGTGGATGTCGGTTATTGCTGCAAAAAGTAGCCTATGTGTTATTCCAGACCATAATCTATCTCTGTGCCAAATTTCATCCAGATCCGTTCAGTAGTTTTTACGTGAAAGAGTAACAAACATCCATCCATCCATCCATTCTTTCAAACTTTCACATTTATAATATTAGTAAGGATGAGTCATCAACATATCGCAGTCTCAGTCCCATATGTCCAGTAGTAGACTGGACATATGCCTCTTCAAGTGTACACGTAGCACTTAACACGAGGCACAGGCAGTTATATATTTGATCATGACATGCAATCAAGATCTTAGGGACTCTAAAGTAATAGAACTTAAAATTGCCCTAATTAATTAATTGTAATTTAAAATTATTACTAAAGTGGTAGTTTTATCACTTTTTAATATAAGCAGAGTTTTTTCTTTTCAATCAACTTACCCGATCATATCTCGCTTTGTCCTGCTCAGATAGACTCTCGTATTTGGATTTAGTTTCAGGCTCAGTGGCGGCCCAGCGCCTGCCGAGCTCCTTGGCAATATCCCCCATGGTATACTCTGGGTTATTAGCCTTCACCTTCGAACGCTCATCATTGCAGAACCAGAAGAACGCTGATCTGAAATTGTACAGCGTATTTAGTGGCTGGAAGTCTTCATGTCTGAATTTGACATTAAATGGAATATAATTGTAGGAGTATATTAAATATTTACTCGTTTTACTTCTTCATTTTCTATTCTTTGTCGACATTTTATTTTTTAATATTATATTGATCCTTTCGTAGATTTCGTGCATATTGCATATGGTATGACAAGAGTAAACAGAATAAAATGGAAAGAAGCAGAGAAGTGGAGAGTAAAGCAAAATAAAAAGGAGTATTACATACTGCCTTATTAAAAAATATATGTATAGTATATGTTAGAAGACCACAACAACACAAGGCTATTATTAAAACACAAAAAATACTACTATTTTACTATCTGACGAGAGTGTGCTCTGCTATCTCTCTGAAGGCGGGATAATTTTCAGTAACGGGATAAGGCGCGGGCGAAATATAGTGGGTGTTAATAATAAGACTCATGACCATGACTCACAGCGATCGCTTGGGCGCGTTGGGGTCCTTCATCTGCTGCCGCTTACGGCCACGCACTTTAACATCTTTAGGCGGCACATAGTTCTGCATCTCCAAATCAAACCTCCTCTTGTCCTGCTCTGCCATCTCATGGAATCGCTGCTTTTCTTTTTCTGACATTGTCTGTGAGAAGAAATTTCTTATAATCATATTTAGTCCAAAAAAACTAATTATGGTAACAGTCATAGCAAAATAATTTTCTCTTAGAATAATTTTAAGAGCATAAAATATTTTATTGATGGTTTAAAATAGATACCTATAATTTTATTGGTATAGTTGTGTTCCTGTATGTAAGTGTACATAAGTTTTCCATCAAAGTAGTATAAAAAAAATATTAATAGTAGCTGGTAAGGAGAAACTAGAGTTACGAAATATATTGTTGTTGCAATTTATTTTGCAATAAATATCTTGTGTACACAAAAGCAAGAGGACACAAGTAAAATATGTAAGAACTTACATTCCACCTCTCAGCGCATTTCTTTGAAAACGCAGCAAACACCACATTCTCATCTGGGTGTTTCTTCTTATGTTCTTCACGGCAAGTCTGTACGAAGAAGGCGTATGCCGTCATCCGACCCCTCGGCTTGTTGTATGCCCGTGCTCTCGGCATTTTTGTCTTACTTGTAGCTTGAGCTATTAACGCTTGTTGCTGCGCCTGTTGCTGCAATTCCTGTGAAACAGGGGATTAATTATCAAGCTTGTTTAAAATGAGTGCGTAATTATTTTAATTAACAGCCACTCAGAGCGGGGTTAGGCCTTTATTAACACATACTGGCCTAGTGCGGGTTGGTGAATCTGACATGTCTTTAGAATAACTTCTATGACATGTGGGTTTCCTCACAATGTTTTCTTTCACCGTTAGCAAGTAATTATTACAACTGACTATTAGAGTCATCATTTCAGCTAAAGGATGTCCACTGCAGAACATAGGCCTCCATCCATATTTGAAGAAAGATAAGCTATGTTTATACTGAGCAGCATTTAGTTTTGATGCCATGTTTTTGTTTCTGTATCATTACATGATACAGAAAGAGGTAGTGATAGATGAAATGCCAGAGTTTCTTGCTAGTTCTTCTCATGATTCCATGTCAGCGAACTAGCCGTAGAAAATTTTTTCTTGACATCATCTTTCTGGCTTAATCATAATTTATGACCTTCATAAGTGTTACTTTGTAAAATGAATTTTGAGTTTGACTAGGCTGTCTAAATGTAGGTGAGCAAAATTAATGTGGAATGCTTGACCTACATAATTTAAGAATAGCAGTTATAAATGAATAAAAATACCTGCAAAGTAGCAGATTGCCTTTGTAATGCAGCTTGAATTTGTTGTTGTTGAACAGCTTGTAGTTGTTCATGCAGAGTTTGCTGCTGTTGCTGCAGAGTTTGAGCAACTTGCTGCTGCAGAGCTGCTTGAGCTTGCACAATAGCCTGAGCTTGAGCTGGGCTCACTTGTAATGTTTGCTGCAGACTATGTTGCAAAGCTTGTTGTTGATGTTGCTGCTGTTGCTGTTGTTGCTGCTGCTGTTGCTGTTGTTGTTGCTGGTGTTGCTGTTGATGTTGCTGTAACATCTGCTGCAGTGTCTCTTGTTGATTTTGTTGCTGTTGCTGCAAAGTTTGTTGAAGAGTTCTGTTATGTTGCTGAATTGCCTGATGCAAGTTCTGTTGCTGCAGTTGCTGTTGCAGGCTTTGGGCTTGCTGTTGGATTGCTTGGTTTTGCTCTTGTTGTACTTGTTGCAGGTTCTGGTGGTTCTGCTGTATACCATTAGCTTGCTGACTGTTTTGTTCAGAATTTGGACTTGACTGACTTTGTGGCTGTAACAATAAAAATATATTTTGTATGTGAATTATTGTTATTTTGTTTTGGAATTAAATTTTAAAATCTCATATTCTTTACTGTGAAGTTAAGGTGAATGTTATGAAAGTAAATTTTATAATAGAGTCAGAACCCAGGGCCCACAGATGTCACATATTTTCAACAAAAAGTGTAGAATAGAATAGTATTCATATGTGTTAAGCTGGATAGCTGGCCGATTAACTTGTATCAGGGGTGAAAGATGCTTCAAAACATTGCTCACATTACTTCAATTCTGATGAATAATTTGATTTTTTTTTGTGTCAACCTTACTTTATGTTGTGACTCTCGATTACCAAACATAAATTGGTTAAGTATTCTTAATTTGAATGAAGCTTAATTTTAAAAACTTAACACCACCAAAACCATGATTATGACAAACAGGGCAGAACAACCAATTAAAGTTGCTGTCAACATACTAAAATATGTACAAGAATACATTTACCTAGGAAAACAAATCACCTTTAAAAAATCAAGACATATTGACAAATTAAACAGATGTGTGAACTTAATGTGGAATAAATTTTGGAGCTATAAAGAAGTAATAAAACCAAATTTACCCACCAAATTAAAGTCAATTGTTTTGGACTCTTGTCTTCTGCCATGCCTATCATACATGTATCAAACATGGATCTTTAATGATAAAATCATAGCATAGACAAACAAAGAAACTCAGACATAAGGAAACAGATTAACATAACAGATGCTCTAACACACTGTAAAAAACTAAAATGGAAGTGGTCAGGTCATGTTGCGCGTATGAGCACTGACAGATGGCCCAACAGAACAATGCACTGGGCTGGCCCAATCGACAAAAGAAAGAGAGGAAGGCCACCTGAAAGATGGCTCGACGAAATTAAAAGAATGGTAGGAAAAGATTGGGTATTAAAAATTAAAAACAGAAGACTGTAGAATAAGATGGAGGAGGCCTTTGCTCGTGAAGAGGTCCTTAAAGAGAGATCTTAAATAAAAAGACTGGAAAAATAAATAAATCTATATAAGGATACCAAAATGGCTTAATAATAATAATAATTTAAGAAACTAGCGCAAGCTGTTCACATACAGTTTCCACTTCTTCTATCTAGACTATGTTAATTTTCCTTATAATATATTCCTTTTTGTCTTGCGTTTTTTATTCAGTGTGGAGTCACAAAAACAGGCCCAACATACCATACCATAATTTTTTAAATTAAATGTTCAAATTTAAAGTTTAAAGCCAGCCAAGTAAATCACTAAACTAAACCACTGTTACTAAACTTTTGCACCTGTTACCGGTAAATTGGCAGGCTACCCAGCTTAGCAGGTATTATAGGTACAAAGGAATACTATTCTATATCAAACTTTTTTCTCATGATGAAATAAGTAGCGGCTGGGAGGCGTTTAAAAATCATCAAGTCATTGTCAGTGAAATGTTCCAAAACTTGCTGTAGCAAGCGTCGTTTATAGAATTGTATTTTAAAAAATAACCACCGTAAATATCAGTCCAGAATAATATTGGAAATATGAGGCTACATTTTTACTTACCAAGTAATAGTTTATAATACTTGTAATACAGGCAAGATACAGATTTAGATTTTCTCATATCGTGATACAAATGGTAGAACTTCACCGATCACTGCATTATACCTAATATGTAAGTATATATCATTTAGATTTAGATTGTAATTTTATCTCAAAGATCAATTAAAAATGGTCCTAAGTGCAAGATGAATCATTGATAGTAAGTACCTAAATATTGTTTACACCGATTCAAATATAATAAATTCTCTAAGGTATTGATATTAGAAAGCGCATGATATCAATTTCACATTTCACAAACTAAATCAAACGAACTGACAAATATTATTTAGGACGAAAACAAAAGAAACCAATTAATTAATTTTGTTCTTCTTCAAGGGCAAGGGCCAAGGTTTTCTTCAGTATCCGTCAGCTGTCAAATTTGTCATATCATAATTGTGGTTTTAAATCCGTGGTCCACGACCCTATTCAGGACGGAACGAAATATAATAACTACTATTAACTACCCAATATACATATTAATCTATGATAATAACAAAAAGATCATTACATACCTACTTTAATAAAATATAGTGTAGCTACCTATTCCGTTGTTTGAAATGTGTGCACCGTGCATGTCTAATAATAATGATAAACGTAAAACGTAGTGATTAGTTACTCTGTGGATAAACGTATTCCTAACTAGTTTGTTAATGTGATTGGTTTCACTTGTATTAGAAACATTTTACTTATACAAATTACTGACCTTTTTTGTCGTAATGATAAAATCGTATCATACCGTGCGCGTCGTGTGTGCGACGGTAGATTACGAAGCCATCACATCAGTATTGATACGAAATAATATTGTCAATAATATTCCGGCATTATTATAAACATTATAGTGCTCAGTTTCATGATATATATTTTGTAACTAAGAAACTGTTAGGCTTAATTTTATTCATCTGGTAATAATAATGTTTTGTTATGATTTGTTTTATTGTGGTCAATGTTATGTATGTCTACGGTACCCAATGACTATAGGAATATTCCTTTTGACGGTAGCAATTTAAAAGCATTCGATGCTATATATATAATATAATTTTATACATTACATAACCTATCGAAACAGGACTAAAAAATATGTATATTCAGAGCTTGGATTGAATTATAAAATAAATAGTTTATGGCGTTTTAGTTAGAAGGGGTTTCATTCGAAAAATTCAAAAATAACACTTAAGCACTTCAATAATGTTGTGCTTTTACTGGTAAATAGTTTCCAATGCTCGCTTTTCTGGTAGCTGAAAGGATTTTGTCTATATTGCAAGTCATAGAAAAAGTACTACTACCTACAGAAGTTTTCTCTTTATTCATAGGCAAGGCACAATTTTATTGTGTACTTCTATAGTAATATTAACTCGTCTACCAGCAACACCGACGGGTGGCGGCGCGGCGGCATGGGAAGTACAGTCTTCCTATTATGTCTGGTTTACCAACAGCTGACCGGTCCAACGCATTCAAGGGCTACGGTAGCAGAGCTGCTCTCGATCAGGCTTGTTTACTACCTTAATAAGAACATCTAGATGCTTCAAGAGACAAAAGTTATATTATTATGTTTAATTTAATTATTACTTCCTTATGAAGTAGTAAGCTACTTCAATTTACCTACATCGTATGTTGCGTTGCCAATTAAAAACAACGAATTGGAATATAATATAACCTCAGACTAAAAGATGTTTTTCTTTTAGTCCAAGAATGTAAACTTACAAGTAACGTGTCAAAATCATGATACGTTATTGACAAAAAAATCTTTTATTTAAATGAAAATTGTATACTAAGTTAGTAATGATGCTTTCTAATGATTATTTCATAGAGAATTTTTGATATTTTAAAAATGAGAAGTCTCCCAATGAAATAATATTATATATATAAAATCTTCAGATAATAATATTATAAATATAAATGGTTTACGTACTAAAAGGATTCTGTGTTGCAGGTTTAGACTTTATCTTTTTAGGGGTTATTACAAAATTGTCTCTGTAGGTACCTACGGACTGGATAATTTTGCGTGGAAACATTTATTAAAATGCTGGCTTGTATAGATCTGGGCGCGGCGCGCGCCTTTCGCCCCGGGCGCCAGAGCCAAAGGAGCATCACGCATTAATGCGGCCTTGACCCACGAATGAATCGGTTATATGAACAACCATATATAGTAAGTACAAAATAAGTAAACAATTGTAAAAATGTATGTGCGATCATGTTATTGAGTAAGTCTTCTATTTTCTTTAAGTTTTCTCTGGGGGAGTAGGTACTTATCTAAATATTATTATTCAGATTCTAGAGTTGCAAGAATTGATATGTTATTTAGGTTTTGACATACACAAAAAACGTGCAAATAGCGTCGTAGCGAGTAGAACACTAACATATCAGAATAAGAAATTTTATTAAGGGCGCTACAAAAATATTTTGCCGTGCCTCGACGGCGCGTACGGCGCACTGAGACAACTAAGACGCGCGCTGCCATTATAATGTAAATTTTATATTGGTAAGTAGGTAGGTACTTGCTATCTAAATAAATATGAAACATTAATTTAAGCTTTAACGCATATGTCTTATGTTACAAAATTAGCAATCTTGGTGTTATCTAAATAGTACTTTTTATTTTATGCAAATGACGTCACCAGCTTCTTTAATTATAGTATGTAGGTACATATAATTTATAGAAATGGTTAGATATAATTATTTGATCAAATAAAATAATGATTGAATCGCCGGCTGCGCCGCCTCCTGTAGGTACTTTCTACTAATTTAAACAATAATCTAATAATCAGGTAATAATTAATATAATAACCGTAATGTGTATTTCTCTTTTTTTTTTTTGATCATACTATGCCCAAGGTGACCATCACTAGTATGAGTGCTCGTACCTACTGTGCTGAAATATTGATTTTAATTCCCCCCTCGTATTTATTGGAGGTCAGTGGTTTCATTTTTTTTCTTCTGTAGACCTTATTTGGCAGAATAAAGCAAGGCCATTATCCGTCCAAAAGAAATTACAGGTTGTCTATGATAAGTAACATCAAAGATAAATTCCTCCTTGAGTAACATCTCTAAAAAAAGACTGAAAGAACGAATGATAATGAATTTGGAAAATGAACGAACTAAATTTATTACTATTAACCCTACAATATTGTAATGTGAAATCAAAGAAATATTTTTATATTATTCACTTGCTTTGTTTTGCCTATTTAAATTATCAGTTTAATTTTATTAAATGTTAGTAAATATTATTATTAATAAAATTCATTGCTGTAATACAGCCTTCCTTTTATCATTTTGTGTCACTAAACAAATTTAAAGGTACCTACTATAAATTATA
Source organism: Trisateles emortualis (assembly GCA_947095525.1). NCBI lineage: Eukaryota > Metazoa > Arthropoda > Insecta > Lepidoptera > Erebidae > Trisateles > Trisateles emortualis. The sequence goes on along the minus strand of OX352736.1, from coordinate 4,679,787 downwards.
CAAAGTGTTTACACTTATACAAAATTAATAGTAAAGTTAGGTACTCAATATACAAATGAAGAAAAGAGAAGTACCTACGTTATTACTTATTACATAAGATAAACAAAACACATGGCTTGGCCTAAAGACACCTGGCAGGAAGTGGTTGAATTATATTTTCTTTTATTATACGGCCATTAAAGGGCCTGGTGGTAAATTCAATTTATTGTACAACTAGCTGTTACGCCCTCAAATACAAATCTATCCCACAGGAATCATACATTTTTCCGGGATAGAAAATAGCCTAGGTGCTATTTTGGACCAGAATCTATCTCTGTGCCAAATTTCATCTAGATCTGTTCCATCCAAATATCTGCTATTATAATATAAGTAAGATTAATAATATTAGTAAGAAGTAAGCTTTCTAGGAATGGAGTATGGAAATATACATAGAGGTACCTTTGTTTCACTGGAATCGCAAAATCACCTGGCTCAGCATATACTTGTGCAATGTCATTGTGTCGATAATAAGTAAAACCATAGTTATCAAGAATATAATATATATAATAATACGATGCGTTTTTGTTTAAAAATAAAATAATTTCCTAATAATAATTCATCATTAATGATATATTATTATTATATGGTATATAGAATTAATTCATACCGTAGGAGATGTCTGTTGTGATTCAACAGATCCTGATGCGTACCACCAGGGTTGTTGCGGAGATTCTTCCCTTGTGTTAGAATTTGACATTATACGATAATCATAACTCGGAGTCGAAGTATCGCTACCGTTGTTTGAAAATCCACCGGTCATTTTATATGTATAAAGTTGATGTGTTGAGGCAGCAGTACTCCTAGCAATCTCTTCATGTAATTGTTGTTGATGCTGTAGTTCACCTGCGGCACCCGGCCACCACGAGGCATCGTCGCGCGCACCCCAAGCGTCCCCCGTCGCGCCCCGATCCCCCATCTTACAATCGTCGCTTATGGTTAACCAGTTATTTTATGGATTTCTGGTCACTTTAATAAGATTTCAGTTTCGATAGCTGTTGAAATCATGTCCTTTGTCTGTTTGGCTGTTACAAGGACTCAAACACTAAGCTTTAAGTATTCAAAGAATATTATTTTCACTTAGACACTAACACTTTTAATATAAATTGTTTTTTATCACAAAGACTCGATATAATTATGTATACCACATTATTATACAATCAAATATATTCCGTGGAAATTGAAAACATACTAAGTCTCGCGTGTTGTTTAATGAAAAAGCTACCGGCTGTAAGTTCCACTCCACACGCGTACGTTTTGTCTTCGTTTGTACTTAAGTCAATAAAGTTGGCAACGTCGCAGAGTCAGACGCCAAACAAGTGCACACAAGCGCCCTCAACGCGCAGCGGCCATTTTAGAAACGTTCAAACATATAACGAAAAGAGACGAGTGTGCACGAACTGGCAACAAGCTCGTCCAGCAACCGGTCAATAAGACGATTAGCGCAGACTCGGCTACCCATGTTCATACTAAAATTCTTTTGTTTATAATTCAAGTACATTTACATAGCTAAATAAAGTCTCAGAAGAATTTTGTTAAAATATTGATCCCTCCGATATTTCGAAAATAATTATAATAAATGTACAAAATATTTGGCACCCTATAATGTATTTTTTATATATTTTAATTCATACTGTGAAACATTCAACTTGTGAAACGATATCTATAATAGTAGTCAACTATGCAAACTATGTGATACATGTTTTCACTGATAAATTTCCATCTTCCGAAATTGTTGTCAGTAAAAGACGATAAGGAGCCGTTATGCACTTATTCTGTCTACTCGTACTTGTGCCAAGTTTATGTAAGGTCGAAAGTTGCTACTTTGATTTAAATTGATTATACTAACTACCATTATAAATAATTATGATTTTTTTTAAATAGATTTTCAGGACCTTCAATGTTATCCAATATAGGTATTATTTATGAAACAAAAAGCGCCTGGTTTATTCTTATATGTATAATCTATGGAGCAAAACATAAGTACACAATTGCCCAAAACACCTGTTTTGAAGAGTGTCACATAGACACATAAAAAAGTGGCTGTAGGTGAGTCAATAGGTACTATATATTTTATTTCCTTGTTTATAGTTTCATAACGTCTAACATTGACAGTGAAAAACACTAGTACCCGTACGTTGGTACGTACGTATTTCAGAACAGATTAAAAATCTAATCACGTTGGGTCGTACATAATACATAGTTTATGGCGAAAGTTAAATTATAAAAATGATAAAAATACAGCAAAATAGCTGTATGGATTCATTCAACATAGTGTGAATAGTTGAAAGAAGGGATTTAAAATTCATTTTAATTGATTTCAAATTTATTCATAAATTTTAACAGCCATCTCAGGCAGAAATCTAAAAGGACTTGAATTAAAAATATCAAAAAGATAGTAAAGAAGTAAAAAAACGCATTATAAAGGGAGCGATACTTAGGTAATTAGCTTTATACTTCATAAAAAATATAATAATATATTAATTATTTTAAGCTTTATTTATGGGATTATGCTTAATCGATACCTACTTTTACAGAGATAATTAACAAAAAAAAGTGTTTGTCTAATAGTTACTAGTTTAGTGAATAAAAATAAATATTACTCTTTTTTATTACTTTTTCAATGTGTGTAAATTATTAAACAAGTATTTATACTTAACTCAATAAATAAATTACATGAAAATTATAAATTAAAATAATAATAAAAGAATAAACATGTAAGTAGGCAGGTACCTATGTATAAAACAGTATCGCAATTTACTTTATGTAAACCATTTACGTCCTACGCGTATCGTATTTTTTCAATATGAACAGTCCATCCTTTGATCCATAAATAAGTATTACAATTCTCCCACCCTATTGCTGTGAACGAAATGTCCAATTTTACGTCGGCTACGTGCCGCAGCTGTTACAAAATAATAAACTAAACAAAACATTATATAGGTAGGTAACTTCTACCTACTTCAAGCGGGTCCACAATTCGTGGTAGGTAGGTACTAAACCCCACAACGTGTTTCACAGCCGATATGCCCGAGGAAATAACAAAAGTTTTAATTTTATAGCAAAAGTAGTTAACCTTTGTGGTTTTGATTTTACAAATGTGTGGATATCAATTTATGCATGGGTACAGAAATGAAAATTTACTTATTGAAACAACGTTTAATAATTGGACACACAAAATATTACAAAATTTGACGTAAATAAAAATAAATGATTTTTATCGATCATGTTGGTAATCATAACATAAATAAAGAAAGATTAAAAAAATGTTTCCCGGTACACACTACATTTTGTTATTGTGATTATTAAATTTAATATCGTTGATTACACTTACATTAATCTTGAAGTAATCTTTTAGTCATTATCATTGCTGATGACCACAACACAACTCCTTACGCTACTATCACGTTGTTATGTTTAGGTATAACAAACAATATAGTGTTGTATATATAGGATATGTCACCTTACATCGGCACTCGGCAGCCATTTGCTTACAAAATTAGAATGTAAACTATTAATATCACCTCCAGGCATAGCACTGATACCAATCAATATACAGAAACAGTTAATGTAACTTAACCATTTCATTTCATTTAAAATTAAGGAATTATTATAGGAAAGTAAGAAAACTCACCCAGTATGTTTATTAAAACGAACACACGATTTCAGCGCTTATTACGTAGGGAACTTTGCGCTCATCGTACGTAATGAATACATGAGCTGACGATGTCAGTGGCAAAGCGTTCTGATTGGCTGAAATTAAACGTCCCGCCGTTTTCCAGCCAATAACTAAGCCAGTCATAGCTTTATTTTTTGTTTATACTACAATACATAGATACATTGTGATATTGTATTCCTGCACACATTCACCAAAAGAACTGTTTTCATTTTGCGGCTCCAATCGTGTTACGCTAAAGTATGTGCTATTCTCAATTTCAATAATGCCGTATTCTATGGGCATCCAGTAACTAGAGTTGAGTGAGTGAGTGAATGAATGAAATGATGGACTAGTAATAATAAAATTTGTAATGGCGATGCCATCGGTCGGTGCGGATACGAGTCATTTTTATTCAGCGGCTTTAGTTGCATTTTGTACAATCACTGGAGACATGATATTAGTCTGGCTTAATTAGAGTTTTGTTTTATTTAGTTATCAAAAATAAGTCATATACTCTTGTATTTTCAATACGACATCAGTGTTGCGGAATAGCAATGGACAATTTATTATTTGATCGTATACTTTAAGTGCAGTGAATAAAGTATTTATCCTCAGATAGAGACTGGTGTGCAATATATTAACGGCTGTGATGATTTTAATTGATTTGTTTGACACTAAAGTTCTGTGTTGTTATAAATCATAACCTCAATTTGTGTATCCCTGTGAATACGTCGAACTGTTTTCCATCGTCTAGTGCGAGGTGTAATAGACTAGTTTATTTTATTCCTCATATATGATTCAACGGGAGTATCAAATGAACAACGGGTTTAGTACAGGAGAAGAAGATTCTAGAGGTAATTCCGATCAAATATGTTGCCTTATGGATGACGGCGAGAGCTGCAGGCGACCCGCAGGCAACGCCTCGTACAGCAAGCGTATACAAAAGACTGTTGCTCAAAGGAGGCTGAAACTTAACATTGACCCACAAGTATGTTATATTTATTTAATTTTCATATATTACTTATAAATTTATGTGACATATCTAACTGAATGCCATATGTTAATTTCAGGCCAGGCATACTTACATTTGTGATCATCATAAAACGATGATACAGTGCGCAAGGACGAAACAAAGGAGGCCCAAGGATTCTGAGGACGACAGTAATGAAGCAGAGATGGATTCGCCTGAAGTAGACTGGTTCCAGTTACAAGTGAATACATTGAGGAGATACAAAAGACATTATAAGGTGCCAACAAGGCCAGGGTTGAACAAAGCTCAATTAGCAGATGTAAGTATTATCTCTAAATATCATTATCAACTCAATCAAGATATGCCCACTGCTGGACATAGGCCTACTCCAATGATTTCCACAGCTTTCGGACTGGAGCTGACTTAGTTAAAACCATAAACATTTACACATTTTTTTTTGGAAATCTAATGACAGAACAAATTCTAAAGCCAAGTCTTATCCACTAACCCACATTAGGCCAGTGTGGATTAAAGCTTCTTAGAAGAGAGAAAACACATGCCCAGCTGTGGGACAAACATTGATTGCTATTATTAGTAATAATATTAATATGTTGTAAATTGTTCACAGGCTATACAAAAACATTTCAAGTCATTACCAGTGAATGAAAAGGAGATAATGACTTATTTTATATATATGGTGAAAACAAATGGCAATAAGTTAGACCAGAAAAATGGAATGAACTCTGACTCAGTGTAGTAATTAATGTGACTGTAATTTATAAAATGAAGTGTGTAGTTGTAAAATAGTATAAGTAAATATAATAGTTACTTTTCATATTGTTCTCTTCTCAAATTTTCAATCTGCATTCTAAAAAAATCTTGTAGAAATATAGATTGAGAATCGGTTGCATATGACTTTGAAGTATATTACTTCATGCCAAATTGATAGCTTGCAAAATTATCTTATGATTTTGTAATAGTATGTTAACCTTTTGAATGCCATCTTTGTTCATAGCCAACAAATAAACACATGAAAAAACCTACTCACACATAGAAATTCCAATTCCTGGGGTTGTACTATGGCGTGTTGATAGTTTTTTGAGTGAGGCAAAGGGATGGAGCTATTTAGCATTTTAACACCTCATGGTAAGCCCCTAGAGTGCAAATGCTGTGATTTGCAGTAAACAGGCAAGATTATATGTCCTGACTGCTCTTATACCTGAATATTAGAGCTTATAGACACCACTGAAATTGCAAAACTAAAGGCTAAAGGTTAAGATTGCCATAAACAAGCTGTAAAGAATGAAAATATGCTCGCAAAGCTAGCATCAGCCAGTAATATCTAAGAAATTAATACACTGCATTGAGCACTATAGACCTATCACACACCTAAACTATTTATAGATAGTTATTTGGCTGTGGGCTTCTGTAAGGTGGAGAACCATAGTTAGTTAGATGGGGCATTTTCTGCACCTGGCCACTCAAGTGGGCCTTTGTGCATTGTGAAGAACTATAAAACATGCTTATTTATAGTGAAGTTGTGGAGAACAGCCCGTCATACCAAGGTGTAGGTCCTTCCCTAGTTGGGCTTGGTTGCTAGAATGGTGCCTTATCACTCTTATAATGTAATTTGTTGGCTATATACAACCATGCTGTTCAATAGGTTATTTATGAGTGAATGTTTATATAAAAATATATTCTTTTATTATTCCACACAAATATTAATGTGTCCACTACTTTCCTGATGAAGTACTCTATTTATTTCTTTTTTAGTATAGTTAGATAATATGTTTCTGTATTATATATAAATTCTTTCAGTGAAATATGTTATGATTGTTAATTGATGAGAGAAATGCAATTGCTAATATAATACTGTTAAGAGAGATTATATAATAAGAAGAAATGAAATGTAAAATGTAAATTTATTACATTTTATTTAACAAACAAATGTGTCATTCTTATTTATCTTCGTCTGAATCTGAAGAAATTTCGATCCACTTTGAGGCACCCTCTTTATTTTGGATTTCGACTGTTTGTGGGGCAGACGCGACAACTGAGAACAAAAATAAATAATATATGAACGAAATAAGTTTGTTTACTGAATAATATATGAGACCATTTTTTTTATTATCAATTTAAAACAAAATTAACAAAACATCATCGAAAAGTGATAATATTCGACAGAGGTAACACTGCTGTTTAGTGACGTCACATTACCGTGTCGCCATAGTAATAAAACAATTTTGCTTTCCCTTTGCCACAAAACAAAAATGAATAAACTTGCAAATAAATTCGCAAATTTATAAGTTCTTTATTATCATTTTGATTACTTTTGTCTAAATTTTAATGGCTGCGCAGATCTTATTGGCAGTAGATGGATGGTATTGTGGGAAGGGACATTCCTGCAGGCAACACCTAGGAAATGAATATTTCCATTGTTGTTAATCCAATAATCCTTAAATATTTCATATATTTATACAGTTTTGCTTTACAATATGTGTGGCCTCTGTGACCATAATCGAATAATCGCCTTCGAAAAACAAAACACGATCGACAATGTTCCCGCCATGGATTCTTTTTAAACAAAAGCTGATAGCCTATGTGTATTCTAGTATATATTATTTAATTACCATCATATTTGCTAGGCTCGACATCTGAAAGATCAGATTCAACATCCATTTCCTCTTTGAGATCCACATTGTACCTCTTCAATTTGATATTCAGGTCCTTTTTACTCAATGTAAGCAAATGATCCTGAGTTATCATGTCAGCAAAGTTTATCTTCACCCTTTTTTGTCTGTAAAATGATAATTTATTCTTGTTATTATTATAAGCCAATTTCCATTTCCTTTGTAGTGTGCCCAGCAAGACAATACTTTTTCTATTGTGTCTAAATCTCTAGCACTGGCTAAAACATATTTATGTTGATGTTACAATGCTGGAGAAATTTTCAGTTATTACCTCCTCTGTGACATTTATTTTAAATCTTTTATTTTCTTTAAAAAGATAACTTTCTAGGAAACTAGACATTTTTTGTAGGGTCTTAAGAAATATACAATTAACAGATACAAAACACCCAGACTCTAAACAACTGTTGTGGATCACACAAATTTTACACCTGTGTTGGGATTGAACCCACAACGCTGCACAGTGGTAAATAGAGAGGTAATGATTTAAGCCATTGAAGCAACTATGCAGTGATAAATCATATTATATTTTGTTATAGTTAAGTCGGTCTACCAGCTGTGTGCGTTTTAGTATGGTAAGGCTCTGTATTCTACCACCTGTCACTTCTGTCTAGCATAACTCTGCTGTGAGCTTCAGGCCATACTACCATCTCCTTAGTAGCCAAGCTTATTTATATCTTTTAAACTTTTATTACAAAACTTACCACAAAGTATTTTTTACCTGGCAACCTTAGTACTTAAATCATTACTTAAAAATATTCTTCTTATCATTTGGTTAGTGGCCAACCTGGTGACAGAGTTATTTAAATCGCACATATTTAGGCCTCTGTCATGATCTAACGATTGATAACAGTCGGGACCGACTTTTAATGTGCCCTCCGAAGCACAGAGACGCTCAGATGAAATACCACTATGTGGTTACCCATCTATAGGGATACCGCGCCCTTGGCAGCTTAACCCGCTGATCGTTTACCGAACAGCGAGTGCACCTAGCTATGAGTGCCTCAACTAAAAAATTATAACAAGGATAGTTACCTAAGAGTATCATCACGGACTATAGCATCCTTTATCATATCAACAATTTCTTTACATTTATCAGCAGCACTTGTAATAGCTTTGTAGACAATGTTTGAATGGTATATAGCCGCTCCACTGTGGTCGAGCAAGCATAGTTCTTTATATTGGTTTAAACCAACAACTAATAAGCCTCCACCAGTATTTATACCTTCCTCTGTGCTGCTTGTGCATTTGTATTCTTCTAGAAAACTAGGGTCTGCTAGGAGGATACTGAAAAGATATAGAAATTTGCATTAAAATATATGTCCATACTTAATTAATAATTGATTATTACGGATCCAAATTTACGCAAACTTATCTTACGAATGATGAATTAAATATGATCACGAAAAGAGGTTAAATTCATGTTCTCGGTACAACATACATGCAATAGTTTGCCTAAGATAGTTTATTAGAAGGCCAGGGAGAAGGTATAAATTAAAATTTAACATTTTCAGATTTGTGATTTAATTTACTCTATAATTATACCACAATTCACAATTTTCAGTAACCTAAAGATATTGTACCCACATATTATCTAATAGTACTTGCGGTACGAGTCGTACCTATTATTTTATCATTATCATTCAGGACAATATTTATATATAGAGTTGTAATATTGTGCTCAAGCAGACTGCAGTGTTTTCTCTAAATTATAAATGGAAATGGTAAATCATATCAAAAGATAGAGGGTTTTGTCAAGAAATTCACAATAGATAGCCAAAGCTTGGATATTAGCGGTGTTTACATCTCCATGCCAAGTAAGGCACGTAGGCTGTACGTTCATGTTCGTCAACTACATTTGACCTCTCTTCAGGCTTATCTGATTGCTATTGGACTATAAGAGTGAATAAAGAGTGCACCTGTGTTTGCTAAAATAACACACTTGTGCACAATATCTCATGCGCAAATGATTAGTCTCCATCAAGACCAGCCATACTGACCGAAATTTGGTTAGGCCATTTAAAAAAAGAAAACAACATCAAAATGAAACAATACTTACTCGCCATCAAATATAGCAAAGGTAGCACATACAGGATAATGAAACAAAACCGTTGGAATGGGATCTTTCTCTGCTATAGTATGTATTATAACACTGTCACCACTACGGGTTACATCTGGACGTTTGAAATGGGCCAGCGATGTGAGAGTTGCAATACTGGCACATTCTATCAGGTTACCATCATGATTAAGGACTTTAATATCTACTCTGAGTGACCAGACCTGAAAATTTAAATATTTTACAAGTTTTATCATCATCAGCCTATTGTGTCCGTTAATTGTATATTTGAAAAGTCCCCCGAAACACAGAGCTTATTTTTTAGTGCGTGAGTTGTCTTACGTAAGACTACACACAGCGGTGTAGTTGTGTACCGTGTGTTAATACAGGTTTCCATTCAGCACTCATTTATGGATGTGTTTTAAAATATTTTCCTATCCCAGAGATATTCTATTTTAAAGCCTTGTGAAAATTGGCAAATCTGGTATTGCAAGCTGGATATTGGCCTTGCATAACTCCCACCACAACACCTGGTCTTTCGCCTTATAACATAACATACATCCACACAGGCGGAGCCGCGGGGAACAACTAGTTTATTATAATATTATAGTGCAGATCATTATGTAAAAGTGTAAAATATATTTTTTACCTTTTCTTCAACAACAATGCAAAGGGATTCAAGATCAATGCACTTTGAGTCCTTGTAACATTTCTCCAGTAATCTGTTTAAATACACAGTCAGGTCTGTTTGTCTATTGGCTTCAAACTGAGGGCCAGCCATTGGACTGATCTCTGCATTTATATATAGAATACCTTCATTAGGCCTTATCTGTTTTGGCTGGGTTACTTCACATGATACTTGAGCTAAAATTCTGAAAAAAAAAACATAAAATACATAAATACTCTTTCCTTCTTTAAAAAGTTAATTCCTATACTAGAGAATAAGTCCTGTGTAGGATTTTGAAGATGTAAGAACCTTGGCGAGGTGGCCACCTTTAAACACCTGGATTCAGATTAAAAGAGGTAAGGCACCATGCAAGCAAGTCCGACTAGGAAAGGACCTCAAACATACAGAAGTCTACAGCCAAATAACTACACACAGCGGTGTAGTTGTGTTCCTGTGTGTGAGTACAGGTTTCTAGATTGGTGTTAAAGGATAATTTTCATTTTTATATAAATGTTAGGCATTTGTGTAAAAATGTAATAAGTAAAACATTTTCTGTCAGTGAAGTCTATAAAACAAATTGTATTACCTAAATTATATACATTGCGTGAGATGTTATTGGCTTTCCTAAATATGGGAGAGGACACTAACCTGTGCTAAGGTGATAAATACCTGAAAACAAAACTAACAATACAAGTCTACAAAAAATTATCAATTATACGTGCTTACTTGGTTTCTCCTAGTGATACAATGCAACTGCCATATTCCGATCCAAATGATATACTTAAATTTCTACTTTCATTATAATTTCTGCCGTCTAAACGCTGAAATTAAACAGTCAAATTAACTTGGGATTTTTATCAACTATCAAAACTTACATCGATTGTTTTTTTCCTTACATATCCTTCCGATACTATTTTGTTTAAGAATGATTTCTCACAGTTTGATAGAAATATGTCCCTCATCTTTTTATACTCTCATTGATGCAGTAATATCAGAAATCAAGTAAATAAACAACAAAATATTTTGTTGTGAGTGAGGTTAGGTTACGTTTTTGTCACGCTTTGACAATAATGACAATTGTGAATAGGGAAGTTCAACTCAACGTTGAGTCCGGTCGCATCGATGTTATGTTATCGATTTTAATTCCTAGTATCCATTTCACGTCTTCCAGGTATAAAATGCAGTAAAGGTAAACAGACGTAAATGTAAGAAGCTAATAGTAAAATGTTTTGGTATATTTCAGCTTTAAAACCACGAAATGGATTTTAATACAGTTTCAGCAATATATAGAATAAGTCACGAGGAAGGTTTATATTTATCATCATCATCATCTCAACCCATTAACGTCCCGCTGGCATTGCTGGTGCAAATACTACAGTATTTAGCACCTCGCCACCAACACAGCGCCAAGGGTTCAATTCAGCTGGTATTTTTTTTGTTCTGTTTTGTGTCGATACAATTGGTTCATGAGGTCCGAGTACTTGCTTCTTTTTTAGGGAAATAGCGAAACGACTGGTCGACGGTGCTCTCTTGGTATTCTTTGTGCGAGAAACAAGCTACGTGAACCAGAGGTCTCGCTTGTATCTTACACAGAGAATCAGCATTGCCATTCAACGTGGCCTTTTAGGCACGTTTTCAATTGACAGTGATGCTGAGGTATTAAAGACGCCTAACATAGTCCTTTACTTTAAATTAATATTAATAGGTAATCAAAGTTTACCTGAAATCGATAATAAGTAAGGAATAATAAATAAATTACGACTTTTACAGGTTCATAATCTAATATATTATTAGGAAGGTATCTGGTATACTTACGTCGTATATCCGTATCTACTTACTGCATGCAATTTAAAAATGAATAAATAAGCAACGAACTGTTGTTGTTTATTCCTTTGTGAATGCACTGTGTCTATCAACAAGGAGCTTATGTAAACAATTTTAAATTACAGAACGTCCGCGGCCGCAAGCAATATTAATAATGGACCGGCCCATTATTACGGCTTGGACATAATATGCACTATAGTACACTTATTTAATTTAATTTTTAGCTGCACCTGTATCACCTAGCTACAATATGAATGCCTTGGTGGTTCAGTGGCCGTAGTATGCGCCTGCTGTGCACGAGGTTGTGGGTTCGATTCCCACACAGGAAAAAATCTTTGTGTGACCCACAAAGTGTTGTTCTGAGTCTGGGTGTAATTTGTATCCGTTAGTTGTATGTTTGTAAAGTCCCACGTGACACAGAGCTTGTTCTCTAGTGCGGGAGTTGTCTTTAAAAAAAAAATAGTATAGCTGATATGGTGGTCACATCGCCACTAACACCGTACATCGTGAGTTCGATTTCCATACCGGACATAACTTTGTGTGCTCCATAAATAGGTACTCCGTTTGATAATTGTATGTTTTTAAAGTCTCCTGTGTCAAAACGACAACTCCCGCTTATAGGGTACAAGACCCTATAAGCGGGAGTTGTCGTTTTAAAAAACTTACCTACTTTCTGAAACCGTCATTATTTAATCAAGGTATTTTACATATTGGACAAGGTCAGCTTAGAAATTAATAGGTACCTATGTACTGTAGAAATCTCCAGCAGTGGAAGTCTTTTGACTCAGATGATAATCATTCGATGGCCTTGTAGTAGTACCTATTGGGTTTTCCTGTCATCCTGTTTAAATCCGGAATTGCTTTTGGTTACGGTAAAAGTATAGTTGGGACCTTACCATAAATATTGTGACGTCCTTACAGAGTTTAATTTTTTAATCATAATTTGAATTCCGAACAAAATTTAACGAATTACAAATTACGATTGAAAATTAAACAAGGAACCTCTGGCCGCACATTCTGTCATGTTAAAACTTAAGTCGTCCGAGCGAGCAAGAGGGACGGAGCTATACACGCTGTATACCTTCAATTCTCTTTCTCGTTCGAACGACTGAACGTAAATAATGCACATTATAAAGGCACCTTTATCTACCCACTAGCTGTTGCCCGCGGCTCCGCCCGCGTGGATGTCAGTTATCGCTGCAAAAAGTAGACTATGTGTTATTCCAGGCCATAATCTATCTCTGTGCCAAATTTAATCCAGATCGATTCAGTACTTTTTACGTGAAAGAGTAACAAACATCCATCCATCCATCCATTCTCACAAACTTTCACATTTATAATATTAGTAAGGATTTAAAGGTAGAAGGCGTAACATTACGTAATGTGTATGTGTATACCTGTCCTAATGTTACGAGGTCACGATAATATTATGTTGATCACACATGACAATTTACGAGTGAACTGTTATGTTACCATTAACGAGCTATGATTATTTACCCTAACAGTATTGATCTTGTAGCAATAGGGTGGATATGCCTTGTTAATATTGTTTTATACTTCCACGGTGATAATGAAGCGTACCTACGGTCCGTCCGATGGTAGATAGATAGAATAGAATAGAGTTTATTGTTTCCAGCCCCTCTAGACAAGTGGCATAAACGGTAGTCGAATCGAAAAGTTAAAAAAGCAAATGTATGGGATTTGACGTAAGTTTTTGACATTATAACGTAAACTTACGTCAAATCCCATACATTTACTTTTTTGACTTTTCAATTCGACTATAAATATAGTACCGGAAGCAAAAGGTTCGAGCGTCAGCATAATGCTAAGATAAAAAAAATTTAATACTAAGCGCTGGTTTTCAGCTTAAACCTTTGATCCAGTTAGAAAGGAATATTTGTAATTGCACACCACAGTGCAATAAGAATATTCCTATCTAACTGGATCAAAGGTTAAAAGATCTAACTGGATCAAAATCAAAGGAGAAAACAATACAAAATGAAATAAATTATGTACCTACATTTAGTGACAATGGGCGGTCTTATCGCTAATAGCGAGCTCTTCCAGACAACCTTTGGATGGATATGTAGAAGAGTATTCTGTATGATGGCGTGTGGTGTGTATGAATAAATACTTATGTAAATACATATTAGTATTTAAGCAGTTCCATAGCCTATGGACGCTCAATACCATGAGCATTACTGTTCTATTGTCGATCTTGTGATACCAGAGTTTTGTATGATAGGTTTATTTATATTTTTAAGATAACTTCCGCTCTTTATAACAAGCCCTGTATCGCGGAGGACTTAACAATCATACAACGGATACAAATTACAATAACACTCTTATGAATCATACAACGTTTTGTCCCGGACTATTAGACCAACAAGCCAATTAAATCAAAATCTTGGGATAAGAAAAACTTTATTTTAAAAACCGTTTTCCTTAAATTACCTCTGGAGACTTATACCTAGTAATCCTCAGGTACACAATTACACCACTGTGTGTAGTTATCAGGCTATGGTATTCTGTATGGTAAAGGTTGGGCTTGCTCTTTTATATTTACTGGAGCTCGCCTGGTCGTCAAAATTTAACCATAATTATCTTTCTGCACTCGTCCTTCGTATAAAATTTAACTACCTAAGTATGCTATATCTTACACTCCTCAGTGCTTAGTGCAGAATGGGGAAGGTACAAAGTTTTTCTTCACATATTATTAGGCATATAGACCTTTTAAAAGTGATATTCCATTTACATGAGTTACAAATGAGAGAGGTCGCTGAGTAAATATGTAGGTACTATATATTCTTCTAAACTTTCACGATTTGTACACATATTATAATTGTAGTGGACAACCGGTCTAAATCGCGTAATATTTTAAAGGTTTTCATATCTTTTTGTTTCCCGACGTTTCGGTCGAATATTATGTACTATATGCCACGAAATTAAACTAAGTATAGGTTAAACCTTGTTGTGAAAATTATAAGACTTGATTTGAAAAGAAATAAAAACTAATCTTAGTAATGTAGCGAATATCTACGTTAGTCTAACGTATGTCCATTATTGTGGCGTGTGGGGCATTAGCGAGGAAAGGCCACCATAAGCGCATCCTTACCACCCCCAACGACAACGCGGCATTCGACCGCTGTCAACCAAATGTGTCTCATCACTGACGACGGCCAGCTCAAAATGCCATGGCTGGCATAGAGCTCATCATATCTTCAATATGTAACGCAGCCGTCTGTGAGGTACCTTACAATGATTCTTACAAAGGTGAATTTTGCATTTTCAAAAATACTTTTACGTTTCTAACTTTATTTTTATTTTGTTTTTGCTAATGTGACAATTTCTTTTTGTAAAAGGACCCAATGTGCTGTCGCCAAACGAGATCAATTACAAAAATTTGATGAAAGAAGTCGAAGGAAAAACTCTGAGAGTCGGCACGTATAACGTAAGTTACAAAATATCGCGTCTGGTATTCTAAGTCAGTCTAAGTTTTTTTTTTATATACTACCAAGGTGGCAAACAAGCATACGGCCCGCCTGATGGTAAGCAGTTACCGTAGGCTTTGGACGTTTGCAACACCAGGGGTGTCACTCACGCGTTCCCGACCCTTTACAAACTTTATAACTCCTTTCTTGTAGAACCTCATGCTATAGTCTCTTGGGAAAACCTTGGCAGGGAGCTCATTCCATAGCCTAATAATGTAAGTAAGTATAGGGAAGATAAGAGGAAGCACCCGTTGTGATCTCCCTCTAGTTCTAGTTGGTTTCACTTACCTTTCGAAGCAGACTAGATGGATAAAGAGCGGTCCTTTTCGTAATTCATCCCCTTCTTCTGGTATGAGTATAGCGAGCGTCAACTCTGCAGGCAGAACAGCCCATTTGGATAAGTGGCATAATCGGTAGTGGAATCGAAAAATCAAAAAAAGCAAATGTATGGGATTTGACGTAAGTTTACGATATAATGTTGTAAACTTATCTATACATCAAATCCCATACATTTGCTTTTCTGATTTTGATTTGTCTAAAGGGATGTGATTGTCTAAAGGGTCTGCTAAGTTAGCAGGAGTATCGTATGCTTTGATGTCACCATATTTGCTAGTATATATCATCTTACAATTTATTTTCCGCTGATAATACCTACCTCCTAAGTATAAATCTTATTTATATCTTAACTTGTGTTTATTTAAAGTAATTATTATCTCAACGTTTATCGCATTGAAACTTGGAGGGTTTGTTTTTCAAATCAAATCTAATCATTGATTTGACTGGCCTGTTGGTCTAGTGGTTCGTGACTCTGGCTGCTACGCCGGAGGTCGTGGGTTCGATTCCCACCCAGGACAAATCTTTGTGTGATGAGCACGAATGTTTGTTCTGTGTCTGGGTGTAATTTATCTATAATATGTTTGTATTTAGAAATATATAAGTATGTTTATCAGTTGTCTGGTTACCATAGCACAGGCTCTGCCTAGTTTGGGATCAGATAGCGATGTGTGAGTTGTCCTGAAAATATTATTATATATTATTTCATACATTTTCAGGCCTGCAGGCTGGTAACAATAATAATATTTCTCAGACATGTTTTAGCCTCTATCAAATGCATACATTTTATATCTTTTACAATTTTTTTATTGGTCTATTTATTTTCTAGAACACTCCTTTGAGCGGATCAATCAGAGAAAATGGACAATTGGTGGGGAAAGGCGTCGCATTTATTGTGATGAACATTTTGAGCAAAAGATTTAATTTTACGTACGAAATCGTTGAACCCAATAGGAACTATGAGTGGGGAGGTAAAAATCCAGAGGACTCCTTGATAGGACTACTGAATGCAAGTGTAAGTACCATAGTAGTAAGTGTAAGTACTATAGGTATACATTGTACCTACTTATTTACCTATAAACAGAAACAAGAGTAGGTAGCAGAACCTTTTTTATATTATACTAGTTGTTGCCCGCGGCTCCGCACGCGTAGTTGTCGGTTAAAAGTAAAGTAGCCTAGTAAAGTAGCCTATATGCTATTCCAGACTATAAGCTATCTCTGTGCCAAATTTCATCCAGATCCGTTCAGTAGTTTTGCGTCAAAAAGTAACAAACATCCATACATCTATACCTACTCACAAACTTTCACATTTATAATATTAGTAAGAATGGTTTTAAGTTGTTTGCCTGCATCTAAATTATTTGTAAGGTAATTTATAAGAAACTTTTATTAAGTAGGTAACTACTGCCAGGAACACATCCACGTGTTTCCAGTCACAGTCATGGTTATTCTCACACTTGGCTACCTAAAGTACCACTCGGATTCTCTACTGATACTTAACACTGAAACAATATACATTACTACGTTTGGAAGACACAGCGTAGGCAGGCCTTTAATAAGGTGGATCACGACCTGGGAAAGGTTGCAGCCAGACGATATGGACAAGGGCAGCTCAGGATCGAATGTTATAGGAACAAGAACAGCCTATGTCCAGCAGTAGACGGCATTCGGCTAAATATATAAATATAACAATGTTGGTACCAGATATCAACCTTATCTTTAATTTTCATCAGAAAATCGACATGGCTGCCGCATTTTTACCATCGTTGATCGCGTACAGAGAGAAGGTGTCATTTTCTATGGACCTTGACGAAGGCGTGTGGGTCATGATGCTGAAGAGGCCTAAAGAGTCCGCCGCTGGTTCTGGTCTATTGGCGCCGTTTAACAGCTTGGTGTGGTAAGTGTATATTAATTACTACCTGCTTTGGTTGCACGGTTGATTCAGTGGCTTAAGTGGTTACCTCGCCAGTTACCACTGCGCGGCATGTTTTGGGTTCGATCCCCACACGGGGTAAAAAATTTTGTGTGATCCATAAAGTGTTGTCCCGAGTCTGGGTGTGCTTTGTGTCCGTGAATTATATGTTTGTAAAGTCCCCCGCGACACTAGCTATACTTAGATTCATATAATACCTACAATAGATATACCTATCTATTAAACATAATTAAAAAACATTAAGTGTACTTATATTCTAGGTACCTAATTCTAGCGGCAATTTTGACGTTCGCTCCTTGCATCACGTTCTTTACTTGGCTACGACAAAAAATCATTTTGGACGATGAAGAGGTTCTACAAATAAAGCCAAGTTTTTGGTTCGTGTACAGCGCCTTTCTCAAACAAGGCACTAGTTTGGCACCTGAATCCAGTAAGTACCTAATTATTTA
Organism: Trisateles emortualis; assembly: GCA_947095525.1. Taxonomy (NCBI): domain Eukaryota; kingdom Metazoa; phylum Arthropoda; class Insecta; order Lepidoptera; family Erebidae; genus Trisateles; species Trisateles emortualis. The sequence goes on along the minus strand of OX352736.1, from coordinate 4,661,683 downwards.
TTGGCCATTTAAATTAAGTTATAGTACCACTGCCACACTAGATGAAATGATAGACTTGATTGCATGTGTGTGGCTTAGTGGTTTAATTTTTTAAATATTGGTACTACTTGGATGGCATGCAAGCATACGGCATAAGGTAGAGGTCCTTCCCCAGACAGGCTCGTTAGTATGGTGATACTACCGAGCAAGCCCACCCAAGTAGCACCTACCTATATAAAAAAAACCCCTAAGCCTCACATGCAATGAAGTCTATATTTTCTTCTTGAGTGGGAATGAAATGAAATGAATTATGAAAGTTAGGGCACCTGCTGCCTCTCTTAATTCATTTACAAAATGAATGACATATCACACGGGAACATGATATCAAGTGGGAACAGTATAACACCCGGTAATGGCAGTTATAAATACATGGGAACAAAAAATAAAAGCATTAAAGTAAGCTTTAATTAGCAACTATGTATAGGTATTATAAATAACCTATGACTAAACTGGTGTGTAATGAATGTTATTCATTCATTTGTAAATGTTACCTAAAAGCATTACCAACTATGGTATATGCACTATAATGATTTTATGACGCCATCAAATTAAGCCTGCAAGTGGTATTAAAATTGCTATCAATGCCTTATGTATATAGGTGTGCCTATTTACAAAAGTGCATAACACGCTGGAACAGGATAACGCACGGGAGCAGGATTACTGTATAACAGACGGGAAATGAAGAGCACGCGGCAAAATATTGTGTGGCGTGTTTATAAAAGCTAGAATGTTACTCATATTACTTAAAAGCATTGCTATGGTATATGCAATATTATGATTTTATATGACTTACGTGGTATTAAAATAGCGATCAATGCCGACGTTTTTGATCGTATCACTGCTAATGGCACCACATAATCTATCACTTTTGTGACACCCTTCTAACTTTTTTCTGTAGTAGGTAATCAACGAATCACTAATGAAATATGGTGATAATGATAAATTGACCAAATAAATGTAAGCCTAATGATTACAGTAATTATGTCTCGTACTGTTCTAAATAACCTACTTACCTATGATTTTTTTTATACTACTAAGGTGGAAAACAAGCATACAGCCCGCCTGATGGTAAGCAGTTACCGTAGCCTATGTACGCTTGCAACAGCAGGGGTGTCACTTGCGCGTTGGCGATCCTTTAAAAACCTTATAACTCCTTTCTTGAAGAACCCCATGCTATAGTCTCTTGAGAAAACTTCGGCAGGTAGCTCATTCCACAACCTAATTGTACGTAATATTTTATAGAGAAAAGATTTGCTTTTCTGTTTGTTTGTTACGATTTAACTCAAAAACTACAAGACTGATAATACAAATTCTTTCACCTATAGATAGCTACATTACCAGTGGGTAATATAGGCAACTTTTTTTTAATGTCCTTTCGAGCGAAGCCGGGAACGCCGCTAGTTTTTTTAAATTTAGGTAGGTACAACTAATTGAATTTTGAATTGAAAATAGAACACTCATTATCATCATTATCTCAGACTGATGATGTCTACTGTTGAATATGGGACCCTCCTAGGTATAATGTCTCTACAACGGCCGGTCTTGTGCGGCCTATAGTATCTACTTAATGTATGCTTGCAGCTCTGACCACCTGGTCAGAGCCACCGTCTCACCTGGTACGGTGTCTCAAAATGCGTTTTCCTAAACCTGATTGCCATTTGACAATCTTTTTCCCCCACCGGTTTATCCGTTTAGAGGATTGAGGATTTGCTATACTAATAATTTCATCCGCATATGATAGGAGGAGATAGGAAATTTTATATAAGACAAACGTGATTTTATTTGACACCAGCCACAGCCCCGGCTTTGCACGGGTTATGGGTAGTATTTTCCGGGGTCCCGTAATGTTTTTGTCAATAAAATACAGCCTATGACACTCACAAATACCGTGGCTTTCTATTGGTAAAAGAATTTTCAAAATCGGTTCAGTAGATCCAGAGATTACCCCCTACCACGTCACAAACTTCCTCTTTGTAATATAGTACCTATAGAAATAGATTATCGAATGTAGCCAATGTAGGGTAACAATAGTTAGTCAGAATAGTCTCGTTTTAAGAGAGGTAGGGCACCATACTAGCGAGCAAGCCCGACTGGGGAAGGACCTCCACCTTACCAGAAGACCACAGCCAAATAACTACACACAGCGGTGTAGTTGTGTTCCTATGTGTGAGTATAGGTCTCCAGCGCTCATTTAGGGATGTGTTTTGAAAAAAAACTTCCTATCCCAGGGACACTCTGCCCTGGTTTTGGCAACACGCAAGTGATACCTCTGCTATTGCAACCGTTCATAGGCTACGGTAACTGCTTAACATCAGGCGGGCCGTATGCATGTTTGCCACTCAAATAGTATAAAAAAAAGTCTTGCAAGATGGTGATTGAATCTGAGGTAAATTTAACCGTTTTTTTTACAGATACGACCCGAGTTCTCTTCGTTACTTGGTGGCTGTATATGATACTCCTATCGGCGTTTTACACAGCGAACTTGACTGCTTTTCTAACGCTCTCAAAGTTCACACTAGCCATCGAGTATCCTAAAGACCTATACACCAAAAACTATAGATGGATATCAGCAGCTGGCGGGTCGGTCGAATCAACTGTCAAAACAGTAAGTAACTAAGTATATGATTTTTTTTTAATATAGATTCGGCACTAAGAAGTTGCTTGTCAAAATTGGCATAGTACCGTTAATAAACAATGCGGTGCAGTATGAAGGAGAGCGGAGTCCTCCTGCCTGCGATAGGACAGCTTGGCATCAGTTGCGCAAAAGCAGGCCTCCGTCACTCCATGTACTTGCGCGCTATAATTACCTACCGCCCGGCCGAGCGGTCTCGGGCCGTTTGCGGACCAAATTCAATGCTGTGGAATCGCGCGGTGCGAAACAATCACAACTGTGCGCTTGAGCATTTAGGCACATTTCAGCATCCAGCGGTTGCTGACGCGACAGAGTAAGCTATTATAGCAGTAGGTATTGGTAATTTTCTACTGAGTGAATGAAGTATCTGTTACGTAGTAACAATTTACTGATCATCGAGCATTTTTGTTATAATAATGGTATTAATATTTACTAACAGAAATGTTTACACCGATACTTCATTTTTTTTTTTAAAGTGTGAATCCTTACCTTGCCGTAACACAGTCTTTTGACTAGCACGGGAGGTAAAGTTTTTAAATGTATACCGCTTTGTAACCACATAAAATTAACTTCCTAACGACCTATTTAAGTTTTAAGTGTATACTATGTAATACTACAAATAAAATTATATTCTATTCTATTTAGTAATCTGTGGTAAAAGTGCTCTTGACAGTTGCGTCGCCTTTATAACTACACACAGCGGTGTAGTTTGTATCCGTTAATTGTATGTTTGCAAAGTCCCCCGCGACACAGAGCTTGTTCTCTAGTGCAGATATCTTTAAACACAGCTGTGTAGTTGTGTTCCTGTGTATGAGTACAGCCCCTCTAGACAAGTGGCATAAGCGATAGTCGAATCGAAAAGTCAAAAAACAAATGTATGGAATTTGACGTAAGTTTACGACATTATAACGTAGACTTATGTCAAATCCCATACATTATTTTGTTTTTTTGACTTTTCGATTCGTCTACTGTTTATGCCACTTGTCTAGAGGCTCAGGTCTCCAGCGCTCATTTAGGGAGGCGTTTTACGTCTACGTCATCTTTAAGCCCTTCATCATAAAAAGGGTCGGCAACACGCAAGTGTACGGTAACCGCTTAACATCGGGTGGGCCGTATGTTTCATATAAAAAAACAACAAGGGATTAATTTTCCAAAAATACTTCCCTAGTACAGAAGTCGTTAATTAAAATTGGAAACGAATTTTACAATTCTTTTTTTTAATTTTATTCTACTTAGGTGGCAAACAAGCATACGGCCCGCCTGATGTTAAGCAGTTACCGTAGCCTATGGACGCTTACAATACCAGAAGTATCACTTGCGTGTTGACAACCCATTTTTTTACACCAGGGTTTTGTAATGGAAGTATCCCTGGGATAGGAACACGTTTCTTTCAAAATGCATCCCTAAATGAGCGCTGGAGACCTGTACTCACACACGGGAACACAACTACACCACTGTGTGTAGTTATTTGGCTGTGGTCTTCTGTAAGGTGGAGGTCCTTCCCCAGTCGGGCTTGCTCGCTAGAATGGTGCCCTACCTCTCTTACAATACAATTAGAAGCAAATAGTTAATTTTTCTTTTTATTTGTTATAATCCATCAGGATGGCGAAGATTTATCCTACCTAAACGTGATGGTCACCAAAAACCGTGCGAGGTTCCTTTCAGTAAGAAACAATACAGATTACTTGGAAGTTGTTAATAGGGGAGCGGTTTTAGTGAAGGAACAAACTGTAGTTGATCACCTAATGTATAATGATTATATATCGAAGAAGGATATCGATGAAAGTGACCGCTGTACCTATGTTATTGCTCCTAATGCGTTTATGAAGAAACAAAGGGCGTTCGCATATCCAATGGGGAGTCCGTTGAAGAGTTTATTTGATCCCGTGTAAGTATTACTTAGGTACTATATATATATATATATATACACAATAGGGATTCGGACCATCATGCTAGCTCACTATGAAAAGGTTAAGCTGCATGGTGGCTATCACAGAAATAGATCGAGATCTATTTCTGTGGTGGCTATGTAATGAGACTCCTACCTAATAATACTTAAGTACCTACATTATTGTTTGGAAGTAAAACGAAGCTACCACATTACTATACTACAGGAATCATTAATTGCTCCTAAAAATTCTTAGAGTATCATTAATTAGGAGACCTATAGGTATCTAATAAAGCAGCCTGGTACTGAGAGACAATACACATCATCTTTTGTAATATCCTACCAGCTTTTCATCGATTATTAATTATTATCTACTAGCTGTTGCCCGCGTGGATGTCGGGTTATCGCTGTTTAAAGTTTAGCCTATGTGTTATACCAGACCATAATCTATCTCTGTGCCAAATTTCATCCAGATCCGTTCAGTAGTTTTTACGTGAAAGAGTAACAAACATCCATCCAGCCATACTTACAAACTTTCTCATTTATAATATTAGTAAGGATGTAGTACATACATATTTCGCTTTCTCTACCTTCATCGCCCTCTTCATGCATGAACGTCGTTCGTTCTGGGTACTTTTAATAAGCCCCTTTTCAGCAAATCCCCTACTTTGTCTATGTATGTTTGTCTAGGGTGGCCCCTACCGACATCTCCATAAATTATGGAGTTCACATTTCTATGCTATTACAAATTGTAAGACCCTAAATAATAATGACTATTGAAAAAATGCCTTATGTTTCAACCAGTGTTGCCAGGCCAAAACTTAGGCTCTACCCCTGTCTATCTAGTCATAGAATCTGCCAGCAGCCAAACTTGCTAACACCTCGTTTGCGATTTTTATCGACCTGCAGAGTATAGCGGCAAACATCTTAATCGCCCATTGTGCATTACCATTTAAGCAAAACTATGTAACCAATATTATGTATTTTGGTGTAGGTACAATATAGAGTTATCTATCTATCTTAATCAAAAGTAGGCTTAGTTCGTACATGTACAGTGATGCAGTCGTGCTGCAAGGTGCATAGTACAATGACTAATCCTGTGATTGGCCCCTCCCGTCGCACCCCGCACATACCACCAAAGACCTAAAAAACGCTTTTTGCACATATGTCAAGATGTTTGCCGGCTATATGAATCCTTACTAATATTACAAATGTGAAAGTTTGTCAGAATGGATGGATGTTTGTTACTCTTTCACGTAAAAACTACTGAACGGATCTGGATGAAATTTGGCACAGAGATATATTATGATCTGGCATAACACATTGGCTACTTTTTGCAGCGATAACCGACATCCACGCGGGTGGAGCCGCGGGCAACAGCTAGTAACTACATAATTTTCATTTTGATTTGATCTATACTGATAACTGGTTTTCTTACCCTTACAGACTGTCGAGGATCTTCCAATCTGGCATACTGGACTTTCTTCAAAAAAAGGACTTACCGAGCACCAAGATTTGTCCATTGGACTTACAGTCGAAAGACCGCAAGCTCAGGAATAGTGACCTTATAATGACGTATATGGTTATGGTGGTTGGAGCCGGCATCGCTGCAGGAGTTTTTGCTGCTGAGGTAACCTATAAGTTTAAAAATGGCGTCGACGGTCTATCTAGTGGTAGCCTGGCGACTGCTAATCAAAGTGTTCTGAGGGATTGTTTGAGATGATGCCCACGGCCACATCTTATCAACGCACCTCTCGCCACCGACAGGGAGTTCATCCTCACATCCTTGCACCTCAAACATGCCGTACAGTAAGATTCCAGAGGAATTTATTACCACGTACGATTAGGCTGTGGAATGAGCTCTCCGCCGAGGTTTTCCCAAGAGACTATAGCATGAGGTTCTTCAAGAAAGGAGTTATAAGATTTTTAGAGGGTCGGCAACGCGTGAGTGACACCTCTGGTGTTGCAAACGTCCATAGGCTACGGTAACTGCTTACCATCAGGCGGGCCGTATGCTTGTTTGCCACCTTGGTAGTATAAAAAAAAGGTCCGGGTCGGGCAAAAATAGATATTCAGTTTTTCTGTCAAGTCAATTCACAATAGATGCTCGAAGTTTGGAATTTGGCAGTGTTCACATCCTCATACCTTGGAAAGCACGTGAAGCCGATGGTCCAACGCCTGGACCCTCTCCGATTGTGGCGGTTTGCCGTTGACCCATCGGACTATGAGAGTAAAGGAAACAAGATTGCACGCAATTGTAAACTTATATGTCCTGCTCAGTTGTCTAACCTCCGTTAAGATTGAGTGCCATGACCGTAATCAGTTTGGAGGACTATTATTACTATTGTGTGAGTTACATAGGTATACCTAATTAAATCTTCTGATATTTATTTGCAGTTAATCTTCAAACGATACATCGCAGTCAAGATGAACAAAGGCAAGAAAGTAAAGAAAAGATCAAATTCATTCAAGAAAGCCCAACATTACGATGACACAAGGCCACCGCCCTATGAATCATTGTTTGGGAAAAATTCAAAGTTTAACGTTGAAAATACACAAACGCAAATGATAAATGGCAGAGAGTATTATGTCTTTGAGGTTGGTAATGGCGGGAAGAAGCTTATACCTGTTCGTGCGCCTTCTTCATTTCTATATCGCTATGATAAATAGAACGATTGAAGACATAAAACACATGATGACGACTTGTTGGATTAAATACAATGAAAACTATAAATAACTAAATACATGAAAAATACCTAGACACATAAGCATTAGAACTAGAAGCATAGAGTAACAGAGATATTATATTATTTTGTCGAATGTTAGTGGTCAACCTGGTGGCTATATAGCATCTGCTGTAGTGTAAGGAAGACTATATTATAGTGACACTGCCGCATTATAATTTTTATTAAAATAAATACCCACCGCTCAGGACTACCTTGGTGGTCCAGTGGCCGTATGCGCTGCTAGGCACGAGGTTGTGGGTTCGATTCAAGGACAAAACTTTGTGTGACCCACAAAGAGTTGTTCTGAGTCTGGCTGTAATTTATGTCCGTTAATTGAATGTTTACATAGTCCCCCGCGACACAGAGCTTGTTCTCTTCCGCCCACTTTCTTGCTAGCCAGTACTTGTTTGCTTACTGAATAGGTACTGAGCGGTAGGTATTTATTTTGACATACATATGTATATGCGGCAGTGTCCTTACTATATGGCGTCTTTCTTACACTATGCCTCGGCCACGGTCTAACGATTTATTAACCGTAAGATATACTTCTTACGTGTCTTCTAAAGCATGAAAACGTATACATAAAGTACCTAACTATATGCGGTCGGTAGCCTGCCGATCGTTTACCGATCAACGGATGCACCTGGCTAAAATCTGTTAGTCTACAGTTATACGTAAATATAGTATAATATATAAGTGTTAGCTTGTATAATGTCTAAGTGTGATAATGATACTAGTAATAACAGCACATACCAAGCACTATATTCGCACTATAATTAAATGGGGCAGAACTAATTATAATTCAGAATAAAGAAATACAAAATAATATTGTGTTTTAATACATATTTTTATTATTTGTGTAAACAATCACAATACTCAATTCATTTAACATTCAAATCATTCAAACAAATCACAATATTACTAAACAAGTCAGATTATTTTATTATTCTGCGCAGTAAGAAATATAAGTAGGTACAACATGACGAGCTACGGCAAAACGCATCTCCCGGAACGCACCACGAAGTCCTTATAGCGAATTGGTTTCGAAAAATGACATCTTAAAGCTAGGTAATACATTTGACTTCTTACCAATTTCAAATTAAGAATACTTGGCAAACTAGACAACTTTTTTTTTCCTAAAATTTGTGACGTCATGTTCCCTTCTTCGTTAGCTGTGTAGCGTGAAGATAGAAATAAATAAAATAAAAATTACGTTATCTTTTATATATCGTTGTGTTTAACTGACTTATAGTCTTTACATTAGATCTATTATGAAAATCCTAGAGATGTGACGATATATAGGTTTATAAGCTAACGTGCTAAACGAAGAACAGCGTAACTATAGACACGTTTCAGGAAAAAGATGTCTAAAGTTGATGGAGGAAATGCGTTTTTCCCCTAACTTTTGTAATGTAAATGATTACGTATTTTTATTGCGTGCTCTTATATGCGTGGACCAAAAATCCAATTCAATCTTCGAGAAATTTCCTAAAAAGCTTGTAATGGAAAGAGAGATAACGTTTATCAACAAAAAACATACAGTCGTGCATAATTATCCATTTCACAACATTATTATATAACAATTAAATTATTGAAATATAAATAAAAAAAATATATATTCATTCGACTGTGGTTCGCATTGAAAAAGGTAGATAACATCTAAGGCTGGCGTTTATGTTACGCTGACATCGTATGTACCAATTATAATGGGACACTACCAAGCTCTGCTAAGCAAGAAAATCGAAACTGAATGACACAAGGTTAGGGAAAAACGCAGTCCTTGTGGCTTATTTAAACAGCGCAGCGTTTGCTACCATCGCAGCGGCTTCTATACATAATGACAGAAACGCCTGCCTGAATACTTCATTGAGTACCGTATCTACGACATAGATATTTGGTAAAAATATTATTTGTTTTTTTTGGGACACGTGGTTTATGCGAGCGGCCGGCTGATTCTCTAAGAAACAGCAATGGCAAACTGACCGTTGTGATTGCTCGGTGACGCACAATAAATTGACTAAACGTCAAAAAGGCTCGGTTTTTGCTCTTACGGAATACCGATTTTCAATCTGACAGCCAGATTTTGCTCGGTTTTCGCGATGGCTCGGTTTTTGCTCTTACGGAATACCCCTGCGGGTTTTTTTCTTAAGTTTGTAATGTGGAATTATTATAGTCTGACTGACTAATCGCTGTACTATCCTACGTTAATGAGGAAAATTAATATTTTATTCTAAATTTGCAGTAGCAGTAGTTTTAGGCTCCCGAGTGTCCCAGTTCAGTGTTTTTTAAATCTTCATCAGTTTTAATCCTGGAGCCTAAGAGATATAACGAGGCGTTGTTCGCAGCTTGTCGTAAATTTAATGTTTTCACAAGAAATATATAGCTACAAAATAATTGATAATAATTTATACAAAAAAAGAAAACGAATTACATAATTAAAAGAAAAGCTTATTCGATATTTTTTTAATTATTTAGCACCTATAATTTTATTGCTGTATATTTAAAGAAGAATAATAAAGAGAATTTAAATCTATTTGTTTAAAATTTAAAATATATTTTTTTAGTTGCTGGGTTTGCGCACTTTTTGCTAGGTTTTTTTTGCTAATTTGTATCTATTAGCAATAATTAAATGTCGTAAGATTTGCATATTAGGTATAATACTACCAATCTTATGTTGACTTGCAAATTGCAGGCTACGCACCACCAGCACTACAGAAGTAAAACAATGCAAAACAGTGTGTGACGCGCTCAATTGCATCGTCAACGGGGAGCAGGGAGGGGCATCTATACTTTCCCTATACCTACTTCATTTATAACATTCGAAAACTTCATTGAAATCGTTGCTATAGAGAAAACACTTATTATAATTATCAGTGTATTTGTATTTAGATAATAGATTAGATCGTCTTATTACGTCAACTAAATGGAAACGCATATCGGTTAGCGGACACGATTGTCTTTTTAAAAATAGAACTATTTCCAACGAAAAAAAAACACGAATATGATATTTCGAAACTATGTAGTTGTTTATGCTACCTCCCTAAAGAAGAACGGCACAAGACATGCATGACTTAAGCTACGGCAAAAATGCATCTCTGATATGTAACTTTATATTTAACCCATAATGTCCTACTGCTGGGCAAAGGTCTTCCCCATGGTCTTCTTTCACATCTCTATTCGACGCCAAATCTACCCAGTAATACGCAAAGCCATCAAGCTCATTAAGCTCGATTTCAAGGCCTAAAGATAAGGTTTTCCCAAAACTCGTGTTTTGCAGTTACGTTGTTTTTCTTTAGGAGGGCACAACAGTCACTGCTTATTGTAGTTACTTCAGGGTAAAATGCGATATATTCCTTGTTTAGTGCGCGTATAAAGCCGTATTAGATGTCGACTGCCTGAAATTACTGATCGTAAATCAAGTCAATGGTTAAGGTATGATTTATGACGAAAAAACCTATTAAGCTTTTATAGCCTAATAGCTTCTTAGGTACTGCTACGGCACCAGTCAGCCGGTGCATCTTGCGAAATAAACAAATGTAGGTAAGAAGTTGTTTAGATCTAACTATGAATAGGTAGGTACGCACCGCGGCCGCGATTTCTGGCATACCTGAATGACTCCATATATTTGTTTAGTTAAATAGTTCGTATTTAAAATTTTACGTTTCCATTATCTTCACTACATACGTATTGTCATTAAATTAAATTTATTACTGCAAGTAGACGGATACTTTGAGGTAAACTTTTATTTTCTAATCTAGATGGCGCTGACTTTTTTCAGTAATAATCTCTGAGCACAAAACCCAACAAATAATCTAACGTCATTGTCTCTTTTAATTATTTATACACTTATGAGCTATATTCTTTACTGAAATAATCAGTACATATTTACGTTACCAACCCGTTAGCTTCAATATAATGAAGTGCATACATGCATTATGAAGCATGGCAGCAAATTGCGTCGCGTACTTCGTTTGTACGTTGTCAAGTGACCTACCTACGTATTATGCAATTTTTGAATTTACTGTATTTTAAAGTATTTTTGTCTTGTTATAAATTCAGCTTCTAAAAATACTGTGTTAAAGAATCTCGAAAATCGAATCAAACGAAATTTAACAATCAAACTGACATATGACGAAACAAACTGACATCTGAAGAATTAAACTGACATTTGAAGAATCAAATTGCCATGTGACCAATCAAACAGATATCTGACGAATCAAAATGTCATCTGAACAATCAAAATGACATGAAAAGAATTTGTGAGAATTGTAAGTAACTGAGTAACATTTAAGTACTTCCAAGCCTGGTCATGAATTTGGTCGGTAACGATTACATACGTTTTGCTAGTAGTGCGCGTGCACATATTTGTGAGTAAATAATTTATCCTATCATATCGCAGCTGGGAACACGGCCTTTAATTATTTTATTCTACTAATACCTTTAATTTATCTCTCTAGATTTCCTACACAAGGAAAAGAAAGACTAGCGAATACTAGTCCAGTACATTGTACAATAAAATCAACTTCATTTAACTACCTACAGCTTCATTTGCTTATGAAACGAGTAATGATTGTTACGTGCTTTTAAAAAAGGTAAGTATATTATTAGCTATTATATCAGTTCAACACACTGAGGGCTCAATTCATTCTTGTTACGCATAACGCAATTTCAGTGTGCCATTATATTCTGACACATGAATGACAAAAAATGCAAGCATTTTCAGAAGACTGTTTTTATGGTACCGCAGGTATATCAAATGGAAAAAAGGTTTTCTTATTTAGATTTCGCCACTTCGTTGTCAGAGGTATAAATTTTATTTAAAAAAAAACTAATTTTCAGTTATTTTATATAACTCTACACTCTATATATACAAGTAGGCTATAAGTAGTAAGGCAAAACTGTTTTATACTTATTTCTCGTCTGTCAAACTATAATTTTTATCTTCTTTTGAAGCTTTTAAGAAGCTGAGATGTTATGAATTGAAAAAAATGTTTATGCGGCTACAATTTAACAAGTCATGGTCGATTTTGACCACTGGGCGACCTGCAGTAAACGTTTAACAGTCGTACAAATATGTTTGTATTTTTTTTGTCCACTGTCCCAATTATTATTGTCACAAGATTTTTTCTTCTTAATGTGTTGATCTGCTGAGAGGATATTTTATATAAATGTATTTAATATCACTTTATGAGAATAGTTATATGGTACTTAAACATTTCGTTGTCCATTGAAGTACCTACTTATTATTAAATACTAGAGATTTTTGTGCCAAGTTTATAAGTTATAGTGTTTAAGTGCCAAGAATTATGGTCCTTATTTGAATTTTGTAAATAAAACGAAAAAAAAACCGACTGATACTGGCCATGGTCCATAATGAACATCGAATCATCGGGAATCTGAATTACCTACTACAAAATAATGTGGACATGCCTCTCCAAAGATACAGAAACAAACAATCTGTTTCAAGTTAGGCAAAATTGTTTACTATTTTCTTTTATGTAGAACTGAAGTTATGTGATTAATAAAATAAAAAATATAACCAACTTAAGCTTTATTACGAAATTTAAAAAAAAATTACAAGATTTATTCAGGATAACATTTTTACATTATTTTATACGCGCCCGAATTCATCAAACAGTTGGCGCATAAATAATTATGTTTGTAAATCTTTTTCATACGCAATAGACGTAGCAGTAATACCTTAATATCAAAACCAGCACGCTCAACTAAATGTAATTGAGCCCTCGTTTATACAAGTCGTAATGACGACGTAATAATTTATTAATTTGCAACAATTTAGACATAGTAAGTACCTACTTAAAGTTAAAATAGTGACGTAATACTAATGAATGAGCTACCTAAATAACGAAAGTTTTTATTTACTCAATTATACTATCTACGATAGCCATGACATGTGACAAATGTCAACAATGAATGACACGTTTTGTGTGGAAGGCGTGAAGAATTATCAATGTTAAATTCTCATGTGAAATGTACATTTTTTTATGTGTTGTTAACAATGGAGCCAATGAATTACACAGCTAATTTGTAGTGAAAGTGAGGTTATTCGGTGACACCGCGGTCGGGCCCGGCCGACTGTCAGGCGGCGAGCCGGCCGTCCAGCATAGGCGACGGGAGCAGGGAACTAAAAAAAATACTTTTATTAAACCCCCTTTCAACGTCTGCTGTATTTCGATTAATCAATTTTAATAATTCTCTTAAAATAAACATCTGGCAGGCCGTGTACAATATAACATTATATTATCTTAAATTATATAAATATAACATTTTATAAAACGCTTTCTGTTGTTTGTATTACGTAATAATTTACGTAGATATATTGTACTTTTATTTCATGTGTATGTTTGTATAATTTCATATAACTTTTATACAAGAGTAAGTACTTCTTTTGTATAAATGAAATATGAAGTTAAATATACGAAATATAAGAAAACACATAAAATAATTAATTCTTTTGGTTAATCTACTATAAATGCATGATAAATGTATAACAATTTTCTGAAATTGTACTCTTTGGGTTATTTGAGGACTGAAATAACAAATTTAAATTGAAAAATAAGCAGCTAATTCATGGACTTATTATATAACAATAGCCTCAGAATACAGTAACCTTATAAACATAATATTTTTCTTATAGCAGGATTAGATTAAAATTGGGTGCCCCAGTAAGTGGCATACCGGAACAAAAGGTAGTTATTTATATTAATTATATAGGAGTGCTTTCAAGTATAAAAACATGCAAACAAAACTATTATCACTCTCATTATCAGATCGCATATACGGACGATAAATTATCTTTTTCTTTTAACGAAAAATTATGTTAAAATTTATAATTGTATTCAGAAAGGTCAGATTGAGAATTGCTAAATTGTTGAAATCTTTGGAGGAGCCCGTTTTTCGGCTGATGATGATGACAACGGTATGCCGTTGTATACAATGTAATTAGGCGAAATGTATGCCATAACAAAACTCATGCCATATGAAAAGGTAGGTATGCCTTTGCGGCATACATCTCGCCCAATTACATTTTAATAGGCAAGAGTTTTAAGTAAGTATAAATCTAACTAAAGACGGATATATTGTTTCTAGCTTCTATAAAATATTTAAAAAAACATGTCCATATTATTCTTTCGTGTGTAGTTTATATAAAAAGTCATCCGATAGCACTATTTTCTTAATCTCGGCATGACAGCACACACACGTTGCCAACGAAAAAGTTTAAAAGTATTTTTACTGACTCCAAATAAATTAACACTTTAACATAACCTTTGGTTGGAAATACCTGCTTTTGGAACATCCCTTAGGTTACTTTACTATAAAATTTTGTCACACACTTAAAAAATCTTATTTTTAATTTTCAAACAAGCGCATTCCATATAAAACGAGATTTTAATCTACCTATTAGTGACGTAATATGTACGCACAACGAGTCCTTATTCTACTAACCCGCACTCTAAAGCTTCTAAGTTCCAGCCAGCTGCGCGAACTTGTGCGCCTGCACCGTTGTTTGAACACATTGATTCAGTTCTAGATCCCATGGTCCGCTGCCTGCATAAATACGGCGTGACAGTCGGAGATGGCGTACTTTGTTCCTGTAATATTAATAAATAAACAATTATTTAGCTGATTTCAATTTCTTCCAAAATTGTGTTATGAATTTCTTCGCTTTTGATGCGTAAAGTTCACTATGAAAGTGAACTTCCAATCACCAATGCGATTCTGATGACGCGACAGAGGCAGACATATTAAACTGTGAACTTGAAGTATAAAAATGATAAATTAGGTGAGAGATTACACTACGGAAAATTTAAAGTGGTACAAATAATACATGATTCATGAAACAATAGTACTAAAAATGCAATGGTTAATAAAATTATTTTCTTGAAATTGCTTTACAACAGTAAATTTATCACCGTAACTTAGGGGTCAACAGTCAAGGTCGTGCGTCAGCTGAGCGAGTTCTGCGTTCAGTTAAGTACCTTTGCGTAGGTACTTAACAGAAGCCGAACTCGGTCGGTCTATGTACACAAAAAATACGTAGGTACACATAGTTTCAAGTTCAAAGATATCTAATTGTTTATTTATGTCGTGTCAGTCGCAACTTCAAAAAGTTAACGTCAATAGGTAATGCATTTATGATATTAATAAGACTATAAACATATGATTTTCAAAATAAGTGCATGAAACTAGATAAAATAAAATATGTTTTAATGGTGGTATGTAGGTCGAAAGATGCAAAAAGAAAAGTACATTTAACTTTTTTTCCTTGTCTCCTTTGTTTTTCAGTCTGAATTTCATTCAGGGTTTATATATTTTTTATTTAAAAATAAAAAAAGAATAGGTTGACAGAAAAAAAAAAGGTATTGAATTGTTTCGGCTTTATCTATATTATACAGATATGTAGTCAAAATATACCTTAGTGCCTATACCTACAAATTAATCCACATTTCTAATACAACTTGATAATTTAGTATAGATATATTATCAGACACAATTGCAGATAATCAGTGATGATAAGTAACTACATACAAACCTACTGGACTTATATACTTGTTTCTAATTGATAAATAATAATACAATCATGTCAGGTATATACACATCTTATATACATTCGAGGCTTTATTTACCTTTAGTTTGCTTGACTTTTTTCTCTTTACTCCGGCAAAGTGCGAGTAAAAGAACTTTGTCTCCGCAACTAATTTGTCTATCATAGCAAGTCTAGGGGTTAGTATGAAAGACCGCCCGTGTAGCGACGCGACAGTCTGGGTACTTTTTTGTCCGCTGGTGGACTGGGCCAGCGATACAACTGTCGCCCCGTCTATTGATTGCAATGCAAGTGCGCCCACGGCGACTGCGACAGAGATATAAAAGTTGTCGTGCAATTAATTTGCTCAAATTAGCTAAAGACAAATGGTTCCACACCAAAAATCACCTATAATAATAATAATATATATTTCTTGCATGACGCCCTTAAATTTCATTTTTATTATTTATTGTAGCGGCAATAGAAATACACATTCTGTAAAAAAATCAACTGTCTCTATTACGAATCATGAGATACAGTCCGCTGATAGACTGATAGGTGGAGGCTTAGTAATAGAGTCAATAACCTGGTCAAAATGCAATCTAAAGGTAAATAAAGCATGATCGTGTTAATATAGGAAGTATATAATATTGTATATTATGTAACATATATATACATACATATTTGAAACGAATGAATGATTCTTTGTTATTATATTGTTATCTTATGTTTATATCCTTTTGTGTATTATGGTCTTTTTTTATTTTGTCAATTATATAGATAATTTATGAAATAATGAAAAAGATACATGGCTGTTTTGGTATTTAAATAATTTTATAATTTTTATTTACGTTTAGTTTAAATGAGGTGATGATATGTGTGTCAGAGATACAAGTTAGCATTAAGTAAGTAGTTAGTCAAATATGAAAGCGACTAAAAGTTGATAAAAAAATATTTATTTATATATACATATTTACACAATTCTTTATTTTAACACGAGTTACAATCGGCATAAATCTTTCTTCACACATGCATAGTCTGTTAATACACACAAGTGCAATTTATGGTTAAGTCTATTGATGCAGATCCGTTAACCGAAGACAATTAATTTGAATGGTTTACTGGCATAGACCACAGGCAAAATATTTATCTTGAAAAAAAAAAAAAAAAAACCGTTACCTATATATTTTTATTAAAACCTTTCAATTTTGTACGATTTGTAGCACAATGGTGAAAATTTAAAAGATTTTGAATCAAGCCCTTGTTAGATTTTATAAAACTTCTATGACACACATATTTAAAAAAAAAAGAATTTTAGAAAGTAAATTGACATCACTTGACATTATATTAAAATTACCTACCCCATAAACATATGAATAAATGAATGAAATAATATTAATATGAAAGATTGTAATTTGATGTACCTAAGTAATATTTATTATTGTATTTTAATTTATTTATGTAATCATTCAAACACAACGTAAGCTGTTAATGAATAAATAAATGAAATGAAATATATATTTACAAGACGAAGCCTGGTGACTTTGACATTGTTTTACGAGTATATGTAATGATCGGTTATTCGTATGCATAATTATCCAAAGTTCAGATGTAGGGTTGGAAAAGCACTTTTTTATCAAAAAAATCTCAGGATTCCTGGATTTAAATTACTAAATTTTAATCCGGGAATCCTGAGAATTTTTCAATTTTTGTGAAAAGTAATAATGGGTTTATTAAGGTGAGTCCAGAGTAAATAACATGTTATGTAACACTTGCTATATATGAAGTCCACATAATTCAACATTGCTATTATAACATTCCAATATAAAACAAGATTGTACACATTCAAATAACACATATCGTCCACAATATTAAAACTTGTTAAATAACTTTTTTATAACATGTTTTGGTATAAAGCCTGGATTTACCTTTACATCTCACAAAGTATACACAAATGATAGTTGCCTTGTTACAAAGTATTAAGTTTATTTTTCCTTACTTTTAAAGTCAGTGATTTTAGAAGAAGCAAACAATCTTATTTAGTGGTAATAAAAGTCAAATCAAGCGTAATAATAAAAATAATTAACGTTATTAGTTATGTAATTCTGGAAACCCGTCATTTTATTTTTAATAAAGTATAGTAAGAAGCCGCTTTCGTAATATGTTAGCCAAAAATTTAGTTTAGGTTAATATGCATCCAAATATCCGATCTTTAGTTATATATAATTATGTCACATAATCGGACTTCGTAACAAATTATGTTTTAAGTAAAAAGGTGTATATATTTGTCTTTATCGTTTCTACAAAGACGCACTGTCGCACTATAACAATTTTTTGTCTCTTTTTCGCTCACGATAATTACATCATGCCATCCTTAAGTTATATAAAATAATGTGCGTTAGTGTACCATTTTTTAAGACATTCGATCTACACCTTTTTACTTATAATATATTTTGTCTGTAACCATGAACTTTATGAGTAATGACGATATTATCTACTCAATTATGCAAATAGCTCAAACAGATTACGGGAACTACCAAGTGCATTATAAATGTTACCTTTGCCTTTCTGAGTAAAGCATCGATCAGACAATTTTCATATACGATAGAGGTCGGTATAATTGTGTGTCCTTGGGCATACATGCATGCTTATTGATCTAACTGCAAAGCAAGCACTGCTACAAATATGTACACACGGCATCGGAGATATGTAGTTTTTTTTATAAAAACCAATGTATGAATTTGTGTAAAATATATTTTTATCTGAAGGTTTAATCTAATTGTAAACTGTTAACAAATGTCACAGAAATATATACAATGGTTTTCTTTAAAACTTATCTCTATATAGCGGCCCAGTATACATATCTCCGTTGCCGTGTGTACATACTTACCTACCTACATTTTTCTTTATTTCAGAAAAAAGTATGTTCTTAAATTAAAATGAAAAGAAAAATAAAATAGCAAAAGAAGTTAACAAATAATAATAATAATTTTAAAAAGTTATAAGCTTTTAAAGTTCGAATTCGAAATGCGAATCGGAATATTGCTGTCCCTTTTACGCAAAACAAACATTAGTAGGCATACAGTAAATCTGTTATCTTCTTTACTACCCTGCTAAGAAAGAACGACTCAATTACATGGCACAAGTCTCAATCATTCATAACTATAGACATTTCCTGAAATTTATCGCACGTTGTTTTTTGCTTTTCTTTGTTTATTGGACAGTGCGGGAGTGTGACGTCATAATATAGCAGTCTAGTATTAAAATCCTTGTAACTTTGTACTTTATTACGCAATTTAATTTTGTATCTATTTGGTTTTAAATATAAATCAATATAATAATACCCTATTATAGTGTATAGATTCATGCAAAATGCACATGCACAGTCTAAGTACGTGGCATAGTTCTATTTCCCTACCTTTCGATTGCGTTTGAAGATGCATTCGAACCCTATTTTATTGATTCACGGCATTCAATGTAAAATGTATTTATATTTTTTTTTTTTTTCTTTAAAAAGACAACTCCCGCACTAGAGAACAAGCTCTGTGTCGCTGGGGACTTTACAAACATACAATTAACGGACACAAATTACAGCCAGACTCAGAACAAATCTTTGTGGGTCACACAAAGTTTTGTCCCTGTGCGGGAATCGAACCCACAACCTCGTGCACAGCAGGCGCATATTAGACCCACTGGACCACCAAGGCAGTCCAAAATATACAAAATATGGGTTGCTATTATATTTAATTATGTATATATAATAACAACTCAAATATATTCTTCTACTGGGCACGTGTCTCCTCTCCTCTATCAAGCGAGTTAAGGGGAATAAGGCCTTAATCCACACACGCTGGCCTAATGCGGGTTGGATCAGATATGCCTTTAGAATTTCTTCTAAGACATGTGGGTTTTCTCAAGATGTTTTCCTTATAAATAAATCATATGATTAGTACATATGAATTGCATAAAGTGAAATCCCATTGCTATGCATACAGAAATAGCCATTATTGTATCACTGCAGTGCAAAGGCCTACTTTTCTATTCACTTCTTTCTATCTAGAGACAGAAAGATACTTATAAATGTCATAAAAACCAAAATATGTTAGTAATTTATTCAACAGCCAATTCGCTTTATAGACTAGACTAGACATTTGAGAAGAATCGGCAGGAACTTTAGAAATTTATTATAATCGTCAGAGTATAACATTTATAATTTGGTATAACATTTATAATGGGACACCATACAAAAATAAAATACAGAAAAAAGTTCAAAGGGTTAATAAAAATTGTCATTGGTATTTTACCCCTAAAATACCGAATAATTTAACCTGTATTGACCTGTTAATTTCACCCTCTACATAGACAAGTGATAGATGGGAATAGACAACATAACCATGCCATTTATGTTCATTGCATACTCCCAGATTGTGCTTAACCGTTTTCTGCTACCAAACCACCAGTTAGTGAATTTATTATTATGTTAGTATGTGTGTGTGTGAATGTATGTAATGTACTGTGAATTGTCAATGTGTTCAATTCATATTGTAGCTGGGTTGATTCTCATACATATAACGGTCATATTTCAAAGATTTTCTGGTCTAAGTTTAACTTAACCATTTTCATTAATTGTTATATATATTTATATACTAGTGGCCTGCCCCGACTACGCCCGGTTTAAACTATTTTCAGTCCAACTTTCTTTTTTTTTTTACATAAGAACTTTCTCCTGACTATAACGAACATAGCAAAAAAAGAAATAGCGAAATCGGTTTAGCTGTTCTCGAGATTTGCGCTTAGCAACACATTCAGCTATTTATAATATAGATATCTATACAGTTGGCCTGCCAATAAAACCACTATTGCAAGTGGGCCTGTCAATGAGCGCCATTGTCGTACGTGGGCCTGCCAATGAACGCCACTGCTGCACGTAGAACAGCCAATAAGCGTTACTCACTGGACTCAATCTTCGGCTTGCGGCATTCGCACGCAATACACTAATATTTACAAGCATTTTGAAGGACTTACTTCCCTATAAATCCTACAATATGGCCACCGAAATCAGACCAAAAGATAGTATTAAAAATCACCCAGAAATCAAAGTCAAATAAATTGTAAATATTTTACTATTTTTATAAAACTTTTACAACAAATGAACACATCCTCGTTAATAAACATTTGGCATTAATACAAAATCACTTACAATTTATTATAAATCTGTACCTATAAATAATACATCTATATGATTTCAACAACTCGCATTATACAAATATATTCATCTATACATAATATAATAAATATAACGATTTCAATATCATATATCAGCAATAATCTTCAAAGTCCTGGATTTATACAGGGTCGTGGTGTTTTTCAATTCGTCAACTTTCAACGTAACCGTCTCCTTGAAAAAGATTTATCGAACCCTTATTGTTTCTAAACTGATAAACTGTAATTAAAAATATAAATAATACTGAAGTGAGCAGCTAAAAAAATAAAAATAATATTTTGAAACTACCAAACGTTAAAACAAAAAAAAGAACTAAATTTTAAAACTAAGTCCACACACATTATCTGTGATTTTTAGATAACAGCATGTCATACATAATAATCATTGTTTTGATAATGCATACATAAAAACATACATATTTTGATTATGTTTATTTAACATGTGTTTACTTTTCTTATTTTAT
This sequence comes from Trisateles emortualis, assembly GCA_947095525.1. NCBI lineage: Eukaryota > Metazoa > Arthropoda > Insecta > Lepidoptera > Erebidae > Trisateles > Trisateles emortualis. Next base: position 4,640,166 of record OX352736.1, on the reverse strand, counting down.
ATAAGTATGTATTTACACACGTGTTCATTCAAAAATAATACATACAAATCTACATTATGGCCGTATTACAAGGCGTTCCTAGCACAGCTGTCCGTATTCGGTAATAGAATATTCTCAGTACCCTTCCCCGATCTTACAAACTAATATAATATTATATAACTACGATATTTTTTATATGACGTTTATGTACATTAGAACAACACAAGTGGATTTAATTTCTAGCCATACTAGAGTGGATTGGGGCAAATTATACAATGTTAAATAGCATTAAATATCAATGCTACTTTTTGTATGACTTAATAACCCTTAATCTATATTGTGTATATTTAAATACGGATCACAGGCTATGAGGCTATGGGTTGACAGTAGCTGCCATCTCCAAATGTGCATTAGCAGAAAATTTTTATATACAATGCTTAACCGGCTAAGTTAAAGCGTTTATACAGGGTATGTTGTCAAGCTGATGTTTGTTATCGGCCCGAAACCGTGTCACTAATGTTAGTATACTATATAGAAGGTTTAGTTAGTACTATATGACGTCAGTCAAAAGGCGCACCTGTTGGTTAGGCCCGCAGCACGTCGCGTTGTGGCACAGATCGTTCGGCGGACAGTGAAGTGCGCACGGCGCTTCTGCGGACGCACCACTTATTATCTGTTAAAGACAAAATGTATTATTATTACTGTCTTAGGATTTACCTAATAAGTAAAACAAAACAAAAGAAAGAAAGAAAGAAAGAAAGAAAGAAAGAAAGAAAATGCATTTAATTCCAGAGAAAACAAAGAAAAGGAGTTATAAGGTTTTTAAAAGGTCGGCAATGCGTGAGCGACACCCCTGGTGTTGCAAACGTCCAAAGGCTACGGTAACTGCTTACCATCAGGCGGGCTGTATTCTTGTTTGCCACCTTCATAGTATAAAAAAACACAGGTCAAAACTGCTATACAGACTGACTTTAAAAAAAAAAAGATTATCCAATATGCAAATAGTTCCAGCAATAAGAAACTGTATCTGCCCACTTCTCTGGAAAAAGGCGTTAGTCTGTGCCATATATGCAGTTCTGATAGTTTGAAAGTCCATCTCTATTGCGACACAGTTTTTGTGTCTGTAAGTATAAAGTACTCGGTTTTTCCAAGTTATGTCAAATCTATAGAAGCTGGATGTATTATGGCATAAAATGATCTTTTAAAAGTCTATTAGCGAATTAATAAGTTGCGACTACCATTCTACGTGTTTTGCTACTCTGAGACGTAGAAAACGGTGAGCAGAATGTCATAAATTGATACTATTTTCCAAGATAAACGGCTTTTAATTCCTATTAATCTTTTAGCAATCGAACTTGTAACCACTTTTCAAAATTCACTGATAAACAGTGTAATGACAGGAATCATTGAAATCAAGCATCATAATGTCACTTGTGTTGCGTGAAAGCAATATATTTATTTAACTTAATTGTACTAACATAGACTATAAGTATTTTGTTACTAACATAATATGGATTGTAACTATCGGTAAGATAAATAATTTTGAATTTTTTGAAATATGATATTCAAGAATAAATGTGTTTTTATAAAAATTAAACATCAGAAACTATATGCGTGTTGCAAAGACCCTTATTGCCTCTAATGCAAGGCAATATGGTCTAATTTACTTCTATATAAAAATATTTTTTATCATTTTTTTATAAAAAGACAACTCCCGCACTAGAGAACAAGCTCTGTGTCGCGGAAGACTTTACAAACATATAATTAACGGACATAAATTACACACAGACTCAGAACAACTCTATGCGGGTCACACAAAGTTTTGTGCTGTGTGGGAATCGAACCCACAACCTCGTGCACAGCAGGCGTATACTGCGGCCACTGGCAGTCAAGGCAAGGCAGACAAAAATCAGCAATCGGCCTATTTCAGTCTACTGCACATAGGCCTGTTGATTAATTGCCTTGTTGGCCATTTCTACTTTCTGGCGACTTTTGGCTTAACAGATAGACAGAAATACAAATTATTAATAAAAATATTCTTTATAATCTTACCTCGTTTCCTCCCAAGGGTAATTCGACGAATTCAGGCTGTATAGTGGTTGAATGTATCCCCTCATTGTGGAAGAACTCTTTCACTTTCTCAGCAATTTTCATATACTCTGATAGATTTCTACACCTAGAAAACAAAAAAGAGATTTTTTTATAATTTATTTAATTTAAAACACACCGTAAGGTCTTCGATCATAGGTGGCAGTACCAATATGCATTTCATTTTATAGGATTTACTACTGTTAATATTATGGGAAAATATCGACAGGAAATCCATATGTCTTAGAAGAAATTCTAAAGGCATGTCTGATCCATCAATACGCATTGCGTCAGCATGAAGATTAGTTTTTAAAGAAAACCATTGTTTATATTTCTATGGTATTTGGTAACAGTGTACAATTCGACTGACAATTTGATACATTGGTTTTTCTAAAAAAACTAATCTTCATATAGCGACCCTGTATTCATATATCCGTTGCCGTATGTACAGTATCTACATATATACTTCATTGTGATGATTCAGCCTTTTTATTTAAAAGCAGTTTCCCCTTAAACGTAAAACGGTTAGTGGACATATTGATTTCCACAGGCAGAGCATTCTAAAGAAGTATAGATTGAACTGGGGAAGAAGAACCAACGAAGTAAGTAGATTATTGGATAAACGAAGGTTTCTGTAGTGATTATTGCACAAGTACCTACTGTATAACATCCCTGGGATAGGGAACTGATTCATTAAAAACGCATCCCTAAATGACCTCTGAAAATCTACAATCACACAACACAACAACACCAATGTATTTAGTTGTTTAGCTATTGATTTTGTAAGGTGGCTTTCCCAGTTGGGTTTCCCGTGTTGTATGGTACCTCCATACCTTCTAAAGAAAAAAGTCAGAAGTCCCCTTTTTGTGTATTTTCAAATTATAAAACGCTCTTAGCAATTACTATTTCGATAATCTTGTAACGATTATATAATACCTATGACTGGTAAGTCGTTAATTTAAGAACTTTACTAGCAATGCTACGTGATCGATACATAAGAATTAAATTACTATGTATACCTAATCGATAACCCAATACAATGGCCATATTATTTAAAACAAAGAAACATATATCATTGATTGTTATTTTAACCAAGTAATACGTATTGATGGCCACGTTACAAGGTTTGTTCGCCCCGATTTCGTCCAGGTTAGATTATTTTTTACCTTTTAGAAATTGAATTACCTACCTAAAATTCTTTATAGCGTTCACTATTATTTAAGGAATCATTGTGCAACATTTTATGTTTGTAGTCCTAGAAGTTTAGGCTCGGGTCTCGGCGATCATGAATAAGCAAGCCAGGACAAGCGATCCTACTAATATTATAAACGCGAAAGGTTGTAAGAATGTAGGGATGTATGTTTGTTACTTTTTCACGCAAAAACCACTGAACGGATCTGGATTAAATTTGGCACAGAGATAGATTATAGTCTGGAATAGCATAAATGTTAGGCTTTATCGCGATAACAGACGAGTATATATGTATATGTAAAGATAGATGGAAATTATGTTTACATTTCGTGTTTCAGTACCTATAGCTGGAAAATTTCGTGAGTTATTAAACCAAGAATGATATTCAGAAAACAGTTTAATTTGATTGGTTTGTAACATGAAAGGTTAAATACATAACATAATTATTCATTATTTAAGTACTTTGTGCGTTTGTTAAAGATTAAAATTGGTTTTGTAGACTAGCTATCTATATTACCATGTATCACGACATTTTATTTTTAACCGACATGAAAGAGGGGGAGGTGTTTTGTTAGGGAAATCAAACCTAGTATTCCATTTTCAAACATAAGCGCAATCTTATGGCGTGCGACCAATGAACTAGTTTTCTTTAGAATTATGGATGACATTTATAGTCTTTATAGATGTAGTAGGTAGGTATTTTCATGCTTCTCATGGCACGGCTAGTTACTTTAAAGATTAATGTTTATAAAGTCACCATACCGCCAGCGGCCACGTAACAATGATTCTTCCATTGTTTAGTCTACCGGCAGCCGATCGGTTTAAGGAACTAGAAATTAGCTGTGCTTCTAAGACGTTATACAGTCAAACAGTAATCCAGGTCAAGGTCAGAAATGCCTAGGCGTCAATTCCTTTGAAACCACAGACTCAAGGCAAACAAAATATAATACACTAGCTGTTGCCCGCGGCTCCGCCCGCGTGGATGTCGGTTATCGCTGCAAAAGTAGCCTATGTGTGATTCCAGACCATAATCTATCTCTGTGCCAAATTTCATCCAGATCCGTTCAGTAGTTTTTACGTGAAAGAGTAACAAACATCCATCCATCCATTCTTACAAACTTTCACATTTATAATATTATTAGTAAGGATTTTGTTATCATTATTATACAAAAATGTAACAGGCAAACAAACAATTTCAACATTAAAATAAACAAACGTTGTAAAACTGTCATAATAAAAAATAAAATGAAAACAAACGCAATAATATAAAATTTATTATTTTAATTTTTGCATCAATTTATATTATATTTTTATATAAAAAAATTAATGCCGTTTCCACACGTCAGCGGCGCGGGAAATAAAAACGGCCAGTGCAGTAGTTCATTGACATTGATTCTGGGACAAAGAATAGTTTAAATTGGTAAAGTGCCAAAGCAATAATTCTGAGACGTTTTTCAAAAACAAACGTTAGCAGCTAAGCTGGAAAATTGCTTTTGTATTGAAAAAACTTTTTAGTTTTATATTGAGTTTTTAAATAATACGCACTAAAATAAATGTAAAATGAATGTAGTTTTTTCTGCTCATGTTTTTATTTGGAGAAGGTACCTTAGGTGTATAATGCTTTATAGTCATAACCGAATTTCGGTCACTGTGGCTAATCTCCATCGGTCACTGCGGCTAATCTTGACGGGGATTAGCCATCTGCGCGGAAGATATACCTATATACAAATGCGTGCGCAAACACAAGTCACTCTTTATAATTTTCGTTGATGTATAAATGGAATCGAACGTGGAAGCCCTTCTAAACAATTGACAATGCATTTTTTTAAATATTTTACATATTTTCAGGAAAGCACTTATTGCAAGTAGCTCAGGATCGGCCATTGTGGAGGCATAGGAGGAAGGCCTAAATTCAATAGTGGACGTCGTCATGCTGAGATAATGATGATGATGAAAGTATGTTTATCAGTTCTCTGGGTTCCACAGTACAGACTGCCTATTATAGATATTATTGACTGGAATGTTGGTCTAGTGGTTAGTGACTCTGACTGCTACCAGGTGGTTCGATTCCCACCCAGGACAAATATTTGTGTGATGAGCACAATTGTTTGTTCTGTGTCTGAGTGTAATTTATCTATAATATGTATGTATTTAGAAATATATAAGTATGTTTATCAGTTGTCTGGTTGCCATAGTACAGGCTCTGCCTAGTTTGGGATCAGATGGCGGGATGAGTTGGATCCATTTAACCAAGACTGGTCCTCAGCGGCTTTAGACAGAGAGAAAGAAGCAGAGTAGGGAGGCCTTTGCCCTGCAGTGGGACAGTACAGGCTTATAATAATAATAATATACTAATCGCTACTAAATACATAACAAATAAATACATTGTCTTCTAACCAGTTATGTTATCTAGTTACTAAAAGGATCAATCAGCTAATCAGACAATTACTAATGTTCAAATGACACCGACATTTTAGTCATTAGTGAAGGAAAGTTACAGATAACCATGTACTTGTACTACTACTGTACTTGACCCAGATATAATACTGGTTTTGATTTCATATGTCTAATAATGTTTGCGAAACAAAGATTAAATACACGTAGATAAGTATAGATAGATAATATCAAATCTATATTTTTGTTAACCGCTGATAGATTGGCATTTTTTAAATACTGAGGTAGAGAACAAGCATACGTCCCGCCTGATTGTAATCAGTTACTGTAAGCTATGGACGCTTGCAGTGCCGGAGGTATAACTTGTGTAGTTCTGACCCAAAAATATTAAGACCAGAGTGTTATGATAGAGTATCCTTGGGATAGTAAAAAGTTTAATTAAAAACGCATTCCTAAATGAGCGCTAGAAACCACTAAAATATTTTAAGAGTCATTTGTGAATTTCCTCGATCGATTTCTGTCTTTACGACCTCTTCTACTCCGAACGATATCATGGGAGCAGTGTTTTTTTTTTCAGGATAAAAGTTTTGCTTTGCATAATCATCATCATCTCAGCCAAAACACGTTCACTGCTGGACATAGGCTTTCCTCAAGGATTTCCACAACTCTCGATCCTCAGCCGACCTTGTCCATCGGTTGCCCGCAACCTTAACAAGGTCGTGAGGCCTGCCCACGCTTCAAGTAGCCTTTATTCCAGACTAAATTCTATCTTTGTGGCAAATTTCATCCCGATCCGTTCAGCCGTTTTGGCGCCATCGAGTAACAAAACAACCATACATCTATTCAAACTTTCGCATTCATAATAGTAGTATAAGATTCTCCATTAAACACCTAATCGCTCGGTAAATATTACCCACTGGACCGTTGTATTTGTATCCATTCATCTATTTTCGGCTCAGCCCATTAACTAAACATAGATATTTAAGTACATAAACATGTACCTATATTACTTGTATGTTTTCCTATTTTAAAGACAATTAGAGACGCTTTAAAGTTGTTAACTGAGTGGTAATTTAAAGCTATGTTAACATGCAGTAACGAAGTAATTGAGGAAAACAAGCCATGTAAAATTGTTAGTTGATTTTTTCCTTAGTAATCGTTTAATACTGTGAACAGTCCTTACTATAAGCTAGTAATGTGTTCACACGTAGCAACCGTGCTAGGTTTGCGTAAGCCTTTACTATTACGTTATGAAATATATGGATAAACTCAGGAACTACTCTGCCCCTCCAGACAAGTTACGATATTATATCGTAAACTTATGTCAAATGCCATACAGTTTGGGGCCAAAGTTAAATTCAGTTGTGTCATGTATTTTATTAAAATACATTTGATTTGAATTTGAAATAAATTTGATTTGAATTTGATTTGAATTTTAAATAAATTTGGTTTTGAATTTGCTTTCCATTCTATTCCATTCGACTACCGTTTGTACATATATTAAAAAACTTTTATAGAGGGGCTGGACTGATTCAACATTTTTTTTCACTTTTTATTTTTGTTAATAGTATATCGCAATGTAACACTAAAATATTTATGTACATTTATTTATTATATTCTTTTTTTTAAAGACATCACCCGCACTAGGGAACAAGCCCTGTTTCGCGGGCAAGTTAGAGAATTTTAGTTTAAAATCGGACGAGACGCTTACCATAGTCATGCCACAGCTGTAAAGCCAAGATCTGCCTATAGCAAATTATTATTATTGTCAACACTACATATATAACACCAGAGTCTTGCGTTATTGCTAAACCTACAAATAAGGAAAACGTTATTTTAAATTGACGATGTTTTTCTTTAATGCATGTTGAATAGCTGAGTATTATAATATCTACCATACGTTTGAAAACAATAAACGTAAAGACAGGCATGACAGTTATTAAACTTGGGAAAGATGTGTGAAACAAAGGTCTTTGTGCAAATGTACAGCAGGACTGGAATTCTATATTTAGAAATATTAATCAAACAAACGAGAAAAGCTAAACGTTTCCTCAAATGGTGACTCGCATTAAATTCTCCAACTTATAGTAGGAATTTGTCACTGCGTTTAAAACAATGGTATTATTATTATAAAGAAAGATACGATACCTCCATACTGAATGGTGTTTACTTTTGTTTCCATGTTTTTGTGCATTCTTGCATATAGATTTCAAGTGTGAATGCGATAGATAATACGAAACGTAATGATACAGAAAGAGATAGTGATAGATGAAGCTACTTAGCTACCGTTGACGGTAACAGCTTCCCGCGAAGGAAATTATAGCAGTCAATGTTATCATTGACTGTCCCGTTGGTCTAGTGGTTAGTGACCCTGGCTGCTAAGCCGGAGGTAATAGGTTCTATTCCCACACGGGATAAAACTTTGTGTGATCCATGTTTCTTCCAAGTCTGGATGTAATTAGTGTCCGTGAATTGTATGTTTGTAAAGTCTCCCGCGACACAGAGCCTTTTACCGGGAGTTCTCTTTTAAAAAACTGTGGTGTAGTTAATTGGCTGTCTTATGTATTTAAAAAAGACAATTCCTGCACTAGAGAACAAGCTCTGTGTCGCGGGGCTTAGCAGTCAGGCCACTGGACCACCGAGGCAGTCGTTCATCTGAGGAAGAACCTCTTTATGTAAAAAGGTTCTTCCTCAGACGGGCGTGTTTATGGGTAAATGTTTTGTTTACGACACCAATATGTTTGACCGATAGGGAATCGCATAAGCATAATTGTTGTAGATTATTATTACATTATTATTTATGATAGGTATCAGTTTTGAATATTGTTTTTTCCTCAAAGCTTTGATCGTTTGTATGCTCGTGTTCTACGCGTATCTAACGCCTATTATCTGATTACGTAAGCGAGCAGGCCCGATTGGGGAAGGACTTTCGAAGACCACAGCCAAATAACAACAAAGAGTAGTAGTTGTTTCAGAGGGGTATTCCTCGAAGCGCACCCATTTTGAAACGCACCTAACGAAGCGCACCTAAAGTATTCCTCGAAACGCACCATTCCCCGTAATACCCCGTTTCCGAGCGTGAGAATAGGTTCCCAGCGCTTTTTAGGTGTAATATTTTCCTTATTCCAGGGTTACCCATAACACTAAACTCTATCACAAGATGCAGAGTAGGCAATCATGTAGAGTGTAGTAGTCCAGTAGTCCCTTAGAAAGCAAATGTATGGGATTTGACGTAAATTAACGACATTATAAAAAAAAATAGTAAAAAAGTAATGTTGTACTTAGTAGGTACCTAATTAACGTGTGCCTATAGATGTAACTTTGCCTCTTATGAAATATGAGAATAAATATTTTTCATTTAATTTGTTTTCAATTCTAGAGAGCTCAGGTAAGATGTACGTTTGTTTGTCGCAGTCTTTATTTATTTATTTTTTGTAGTATTACAAAAATACGTTGAAAATTCGTTAAGATGTTTGCACTATTTCTATTTTTTTGACACATATTAGCTGTTAATTTTACACATGTTTACTTTTTTTGTAACACTTTTCTGTTTTATTTTCGTGGACAGTTTATTGAGGAAAATTCTACGTTTAATACTGTTCTCTTTTCTCCTCTTTGCATTTTCCTTGGCGCATTTTTATTTGTAAAATAGGTTATTAGTCTTCATTGCTTATTTATAGGAAGTTGTTATAATAACGATAGCCGCAGCCTAAGACTTGTGGCGGTTAGATTTTTTTTTATACTTTTACGGTAACAAACAATCTTACGGTGCCCGTCTGGTGGTAAGCAGTTATCGTAGTCAAATTTCCTATATCTTTTATTTAGGGTTTAGTGATGAAGTATTCCTGGGATAGGAAAAAGATTAATTAAAAGCGCATCCCTAAATTAACACTAGAGACCTGTATCCACGCCAAGTGCAGAAACACAACTTTTTGGCTCTTCCATCTTAAAGTCCAGCTTATGTACCTAAAAGGATTGTATCAACATCATACAAAAAAACAACACCCACCTAATATGTGCACTGGCGATGATCCTGTCGCCAGCCAACTGCCACACGTGAAACTCGTGAACGGCCAGCACGCCGTCAACTTTTTCAAGCAACCGCCGTTGTATCGCGTCCACCTGAACAAATAAACAGCGTCAGAATACAACGCTTATCGATATGTCAACACCATAATACTACGCATTACATTGCGATTATTAATGTACCTAATGATGTGGAAAGTAAGAGTTAACTATTATTTATACCTATTTGAAAGGTAATTTTAATCATTCACGCCTTATTTCTCCTGTGGAGATTAGTTAGTGAGTTTGTTCGTGTGTTCTGAGCTATTTTTGCTTTTAAATGACAACTCCTGTACTAAGGAACAAGCCTGGTATCATGAAGGACTTTAACAAACAAACAATTCACGGACACAAAGTACATCTAGACTCGGAACAAACATTTAAAGATGTCTCATGTAGGAATCGAACCCACAACACCGACGGTGTTGGTGGTGAGGTGACCTCCTTAACTACATAACCATTCATGCAGGTAAATTTAAAATTGTGTACAAATTTTCTTTGGGTATTCCAGCTAACCTAGTATTTTTTAGAAGGATAGCAGGCGGCATAGATTGCAGTAGGCCTCAAGGAGCGAGATGAGTGTTTGCAAGGTCTGTGCCTAGTTTTTCTACGCTGCTGAATTTTATTAGAACGTGAGCAGTTACTGACTCAGCATTCATGCAGCCTCTTTAGAGCGGGTTGTCCTTGAAACTTAGTTGGTAGGAAGTAGTAAGACCTCTATGTTCAGTAATCAGTGTCCCGTCAAGATGCCTACGGACTACCCGCTCCCGAATGGGTAGGCAAAGGTTTATAACACACCTACGTATCGTAAGATGTAACGGAAAGCGAGTCTATTGCTACTGAACACGGTATTAGACACCAGGCTGTATACTTTTGTTGGAAAAACCCAACAACATCTTGTGTTTGATTCCCCAATTTGGTGGGAGTCTGCACGGCAGTTGTACGTAGGTACTACCCCTGCACTGGAGGCATAAAAACCATCTATATCATACAAGTTCTGTTATGACAATGGACACAAATCACAACCAGACTCAGAACAATGAGTTGTGGATTATACAACTTTTTTTTTCCCCGTTTGGATCGAACCAATACCGTGCCATTAAGTAGAACAAGAAACCACTAAGCTACACGTGCAATCAAATTTTCATAATTATTTAATTCAGGAAATATTCGTTCAGAATTTGGGTTAATAATTCCTCGACTGGAGAAAGATAGGCGAAATGGACCAATGCCTTTACATGCTTTCCAAAGCATTATTATCATTGTTTTTATACTATTTTGGTGGCAAACAAGCATACGGCCCGTCTGATGTTAAGCAGTTACCGTAGCCTATGGGCGCTTGCAATACCAGAGGTATTACTTGCGTGTTTTGGCTTTAAAATCGTGAGAGAACGACCCTGGGAAAGAAATACGTTTCTTTCAAAACGCATCCCTAAATGAGCGCTGGAGACCTGTACTCACACACAAGAACACAACTACACCACTGTGTGTAGTTATTTGGCTGTGGTCTTCTGTAAGGTGGAGGTCCTTACCCAGTCGGGTTTGCTCGCTGTATTAATAAAGTGTTCACCTATATACGAACCGCGGCTAGCTTGCTTAACCTTGTACATCTATCGATATCTATTTAATTTGCAATTTGTTATCGTATCGTACAAGCTATGGATCGGAAACAGGAATTCCGGATTTGATACAAAAATAACAATGAATACATTAGCTATTAGTTGAATGGAATTGCAAATGTCATGTTTCAAGGCAGACATGTCGTCACTCGTCACCTAATTTCGATGTTTACACTTTTTGGTTTTATAATATATAGGTATTATTTTATTTATTATGCTTCTTCTTTAATTAATTATAATTATTGTAACTCAATTTATTTTTTTAACAAATACTTCTTAATTTAATAAAACAGTGATGTCAAATGTTTTGTGCAAATCTTTGGTTTATTTGCAGACTAGGTAGGTACCTAGTGTACTTAATAAAAATTGTGTGCCTAATTTCATTTTAAATTAAAATATTTAAGGCCCATTGCATGTTAAGACCTAATGTCCTTGTAAATGCCTTCTAAAGGTCCTATTATTACATAATATCAGCCCGTCTCCCATTGGGGTAGGCAGAGACTATGATACGCCAATTGCTTCGATCCAAACATATTTCTTTCGTATTCTTTACATTCATTAAGTTCTTCATGTATGTCTGTTCTGGCCCTCTTTTACCTCTCATAATAATATATAGAGTCTTCAAGTATATGTTGAGCTAACTTACTGCACGAGGAATGTCCTTGGTGTCACATTACATATCTATATATATATAGTTAGACACAATAGTTCGGTGCCATTTTTTTTAAATTATTAACGGGTTTTCTTTTCTTCTGCATTTGATTTAATTATTTATTATTTTTAAAACATAGGTAGATGCAGATCTATAGGTTTACAGTATGCCTTGTTTTGTCTGTTATAATACAATCAAAAAAATAAAGCATTATTTGATGGAATAATGGATAATGGAATACGTTTTTACGATATTGAGACCACCGGGGGACTTCTAATTAGAATAATTCTGAATAAATTGACGTAATTGAGACATTTACCAAGATGTTGGCATTGCTTTCATAGTAGGTAATTGAGTTTCTTCTGCACAAATGCACATTTTTCTTTTTTCTTTGCGTCTTTAAAAAGTAAATACATGAGTTGTCTTACCTGAATATGTGTAGGGACGGTCTGCAACAGGATAAGTGATGATTCTCTAAGAAGCGGCCACACAGACGCAAGTATCAAAATTACTAAAACTATACTAAGTGCTGGATCAATATAATATTTGTACTTCCAGTCCGTGAGCCAGACCACTAAAGCTGAACCTACCACGATCAATGAACCTGGAACAATACAAATAATATTTACTATTAATATAATATGTAAGGATAATAATAATAATACATACGCGGTCAGATGACCGCGGACCACGTATGAATTATCCTTACATCAGATCAGTCCCTCTAGACAAGTGGCATAAACGGTAGTCAAAAAATAAAATTTATGGAATTTGACGTGAGTCTAGGTTTAATGTCGTAAACTTACGTCAAATTCCATACATTTTCTTTTTTGACTTTTCGATTCGACTACCGTTTATGCCACTTATCTAGAGGGGCAGATCAGGGATCAGATGATCCTAAACTATAGTCTATTTCACATAGCATGGGTACTGTGACATTTGACATTTGAAGATAAATATCAATGAAAATTAAATACGATTAAATTAAAATCTATCGATTGAATAGTCAAGGCTTTTAATCATTCAATAGCCAATTGGTTAGAGATTGATTCAATCATTTTCTTTCATCTTCATCGTAAAATGTAACTATAGGCAGAGTCTGTACTGGGTGAATCACTGATGTCATATCAGATGCACAGGGGGGTTATAGTCGGTACGTCGACCGCCTCTAGAAAGCAGAGCCCAATATAACCGCCTTACTTCCACCGGCGCGGTCTGCTTAAAGCATTTCCGAACCAAAAAAAAAACAAAGTTACTAACCACTAGATCAACAGGTTAGTCTTGAGGATATTTACGCGAATTGTTTACTATTATCTTTTATAACGTAGTAGTAATACAAACCTGATATGTAAGTGTAGTATAGTATAGTATTTAATCGACTGGAATGTAAACACTTTGATTCAATTAGATTGTAGTAGAACATTGGTTAACAAACACGGTCTTACCAGGAAAATAAACATTATAATATTGTACTGCCCGTCTAGACAAGTGGCATAAACGGTAGTCGAAGGAATAGAATAGAAAGCTAATGTATGAGATTTGACATTACGACATTATGTCGTAAAGTTACGTCAAGTCCCATAAATTTGCTTTCTATTCTATTCGTTTCGACTACCGTTTATACCACTTGACTAGAGGGGCTGCATCAGTAGCGATGGGCTTTCAAACAAATAATTAATATAAAAATTATAAGCTACCTTCCTACGAGCGGCGTTCAGTTTTGTTGCCATGTTTTAGTGCTTATAGATTTCAAGTAGGAATGCGATAAATAATACAGAACATAATGATACAGAAAGAGATATAGTCATATTTGAAATTAAGCTAATGATGATGTCAACAATTTTAGTGCGATATATAGTTTTTTCTTACTATAATTTCCAGAGTCAAATTTTCACTGCTAGAATTTTTGCATTATTTATAATTTGATGCAATTGAAGAAAATAACATTTAATATTGCATCACGCCTTTTACAGGGGTAGGCGGAGGTGTATGACACCCACGCTTTAACTGCCCACTATTTCATAGAAACTAACGGATGTATGAAATAGTGATAGAGCCTATTAAGGTACAATTTCAGACTTAATTTTAAAAACGTTCGATAGGAAAATCTAATACCTACCATTTGACTTGGTAAAGAACATGGGTGTTTCATTTAGATTTAAAAAAAAGTGATTGAGAAAATTTCTTTGTCTTGACAGTGTTGTTGTCTAATTTTAGGTAATTGCTTGATTAATTGGGGATTTGCAAATGATAAGAATTAATTTATTTTCCTTAAATCATTTAGGTTTATGTAACGGGGAGTTGCAGGTGATAACGATTTATTTATTTTCCTTAAAATATAAGTTTTATCATTTTACACCAGTTCGTGAACGATAAAAAATATTGTTTATTAGTATATTTTTATAACATAAATAAATCCTTAATCTAAGAATTCCCATTAACCTTGTGTGATAACTGATAAAGTTAACCGATGATCAATGCAACTCGATCAAACTAATGCAATGTGGTGATAACGACTCTTTTGTGAAATTAGTACAAGGTTGCCTGTGTGTGTTTCGCGTATTTGTTTTGTATCCAAAATAATGTCAATGACAGCCACCATTGTTGGTAGATACGTATTATAAAAATACGGGCAAGCACGTGTCGGATATATAGCCCAGGATTCAGTTAAAAACTTTTGAATTATAATTTATATTTGCCGAGCTACTTTTTACTTAGGTATCTACCTCGTTGGACTTTGTGTGCGACTGATGATCACGGGGACCCTAGTTCAATTCCCGGGTTGGAGTAAAATAAGATATTGGGTTTAGTTGTCGAGAAATTTACAATAAACGTCCTAGTAACCGGAGATATAGAGAAAGAAAGCTATGAAAACAAAAGGACAGGAGCACAGGAGGTAATGGCGTTTGAGTATAAATTAAGGATAAAAGTTGTGTGATTTTTTATGCTTAGTGACAAGTCTGGGCATCAATCAATACCTAACTTTACTTTGCATTCGCACTGTTATTCAATATACATCCTATTAATATAATAAATGTGAAAGTTTATGAGGATGGATTTATGTATAAATGTTTATTACTCTTTCACGTAAAAAGTATTGAACGGATCCGGATGAAATTTGGCATAGCAAAAGATTATAGTCTTTATCGCAATAACCGACTTCTATGCGAGCGGGGCCGCAGGCAACAGCTAGTTTAAAGTATAAATAAGAAAATTGATAGGGTAGAAGAATGGCTGGAGTCGTATTAGATTTTACAAATTCTTTTAATACATAGATTTTTTATATTTTGTAATTTCTTATTGTCTTTTATTATTTATTGCCATATAAAAATATTCTTTCCTTTTGTTTTTCTTTCTAATAAAAACTATAGTTAATACTTATAGCTATAAATGTACATAGCCACATAATTTAACAACAACTTGTAAACAAAGGTAACCACATTCCAGATTAGATTTATTGCCGGTAACCTCGCAAATCGATGGCTAATACCTTGAAATCAATAGGTACGTGGAACTTGGTATCTTTTTTTATAAATCGATACGTCGTATATTAAATTGCATGCATGTTATCAGACGAGAACATAAATATACGCAGTCAGGAGATGAGTCAATTCTGAGAAGTGTTTCGAAGATCAACAGATTTGACGAATTCAATTACAGGTAAATTAAAAAGTATATAAAAATTACCGCGACTCGGTAAGCGTAAGGTAGGACGGCCCGACGAATGGACCGACGACCTAAAAAGGTTGCTGGGTCGGACTGGATGCGGAAGGCGGAGGACCCTGTACTGCAGCGCGTGTTAGGAGAGGCCTATGTCCAGCAGTGGACTGCGATGTATTGATTGATACAAATTATTACTTAATACAATTTTCAGAATGATTTTAACTTTCTTTGCCTACCAGATGCTTGCAAGTTGTTTGCATTTTGCAACACAATTGCGTGAAAAACTGGTAAGATTGAAAGGATGAGAGTCTTGTCTGTCAGTAGCGGGCCGCTTTGCTTAACATACTCTAGCATTTTTAAGTCAACATTAAATTGAATGATATTCTTTTTGTTCTATTCTATATTTAAATTCGATTGTTAATTCCAGAGATTTAACGTATAAACAAGCTCGTCTTCCTTCAAGTAACTTTATGGCGTATCAATCAGAGTGTTCTGATAAAACATAGTTATAAAATAATATATTAAACCTAAGTTGAACCTGAGCTAGATAATTTGGTGCACTCGACGTATTAATTATCTTCATGGGCTTAGACTAAAAGTAACTTCAAGGGCATTAGATAGTATTTAAATTATATTTTATATTTAAAAAAACATGAAGTAAGAGAGGCACAGCACATACAATAGAGAAAGCCTGAACGAGGAAGGACCTCCACCTTAAAAATCTTTTTTCTATCGTAAGGACATACTTTATCACAAAATACCTGGTTTGAATTTGTTGGGTTGGCAACACGTGAGGAAATATCATCACAACATGATATTGAATAATAGCAAAATAGATAGATATTTTTATTTTATTATTATTTTGGGCCATATGTTTGTTTGCCTCCTTGGTAGTATAAAAAAAAATCAACACATTGACCGTCATACCAGTCATACAAACAATGGAAAACTTATTGTTTTGGGGTTCAGCGGTGACCGAGAAATAAACATCCTTTTGAATTTAATACTACATCTTAAAATGACATCATCCTTTCTCAAGAAAATTGTACTCGTGCATCATATCTTGAATCAATATTAATATTATATGATAACAAAAATTATCGTATTTAATTAACACAAACAATAGGAGAAATGATTTTATTCGTATTCGTCACAGTTTTGACTGTAGCATTTCCTTATCGAAAGTATTTTGCCAATGTCAAGGCAAGTGAGTCGATCTATCAAGGTGATAAGTATATGTAATGAATATTAGAACCTTCGCGCAGTGTTGTGTCGGTGAATGGAGCAGTTTATATGTACTAGTAGGTACTAGGGCTAGGCAAAATACATGCTTTAGCTCGAATTAAAATACAAATTACAAAATACTTTATCTAAAATACGGAATTCAAATTTCAAATATACATTACAAAATAAAGTTATTCAAAATTCAAATTCAAAATTCTTTATTTCATTATACAGAAAACAATAACTCGAGTTATTGATTTTAACCACTTTTATTTTACATACAAAATACATATATAAAGAGCCTCTAATTAAAAATGACAATTGACATCCAGTGTTGCCAATTCTAAAGATTTATATAGCGATTCTGCGACTACAGCGAGGCGCCAATCTTTTGAGGTACAACATCTAATTAATTAGATACCTAAATGTATTTATATAAAAACTAGTGGACCTGGCAGACGTCGTCCTGCCGGAAAAAGCTGAAATACCGACAGCAGCGCCACCTACCGGGTCCAATTGTGAATCTAAACCATCCAGGGCCCTACCCGAACACACACACAAAATTTCATCAAAATCGGTCCACCCGTCTAGGAGGAGTTCAGTCACATACACACGCACACAAGAAATATATATATTAAGATGTATTTTGTATAAGTATTTAAAATACTAATTACAAATTACATTTTTAAGACGTATTTGAAATACAAATACAAAATACGTGTTTTAATTACAAGTACCTAATTCAAATACTGCCCAGCCCTGACTTATGACGTAGTTACAAACAATGTTACGTAAAAACGTCAGCGTTGATTTACGAGATACAATTTAGTTTATGTTCAATAACGTGTTTAATTTTGTAATTTTATGCAATAGATAAATGCACTTCAATGTAAGACGCTCTCAAGCTAGACTAAGCGACGATCTTCGCAAAGCAGAGAAGGTTGACAGCCACGATTGTCGTGTGGTTGTTGAGTGTGAACTCTGATCACGAGGTCCCGTTATGATTCTCGGGTCGGGCCAAAAATATATAGGGTTTATCAAGCAGTTTACAGTAGATGCCCGCAAGTTTCGACCAAACTTCCATTATTATTACCCCAGGTCAAGTATAATATTTTTTTCCCATAGGTAGTCCACAAAGGCAATAGAGGATACCTATAGGTACAAACTAATGTCATTCCCACCGACTACAGTAAGGGTGCTCTATCTTAAGGGCCCTCTCTCAAAAAATGATGAAATAGAGGTGTAAATGAAACCATTTTTTGTTGGCATTTATAGACAAATGACTGCCAAAAAGTACAGTATTAATCTACAAGATGTGTTTCATAATATGGTTTTGTCATAAATTATATAGTAATTCTAAATAGTTTGTAAAAAAATCATCGAATCAGCACCAAATTATTGAGATGTAACCACTTTATGACTTCAATTTAAAAGAAAATGAAGTCATAAAATTGTTGTTGTTGAAAAATTGAAATTGAAAACGAAAAAAAAAACAATATTTGAAGAAAACATACACCTATAATTTGGTAATGTTATATTTAGAATTAGCTTAAATTTTAATTTATTAAAAATTAATAAGACGTCCATTCAAAGAGTACATCTGTTTGTATCCCCGCGCTCGCCTAGAGAATTGGGTCGTGTTTGTTTCGCCCAAATGCTCAAGGTCGTTGGCGATATCACAAACCTTCTTAGAGATAAGCCAACTGCACGGGACATATATAAAAATCACTGTTATGTGCGCAAACACAGATGCGCTTTATATTCCTTCATTCTCAGAGCCTTCATTGCCGAAATTGGAGCAACGGCTTCACGTGCTTTTCCAGACATACTACCATTTCAATCGTATATGTAAAAAACATAAGATAGATCCTTTCTCAAGCAGTTTATCATCGGTGCGAAAGAGCTTAACAGATAACTTTTTCAAGTAATAGTTAAAATGATGCTTTTGTTTTTATTTATTTTATTCGCTATGTTACATTTATCACTAGAGTACCTAAGCGGTTAGTAAGTCGTGTACACCTTGTTGCTTCTCTAGAATTCTAATTTGTTACTATAAGTGAAAACTTGTAATTGGCTTACTGTTTCTATTCTATCACTATTGTATATTGTTGTAGCTGTAAGTTTTCCATATCCTAAATAAATAAATAAATTTATAAACTTGTGTGAAGCTTGCTGAACCTCCCAGATATATCGACCTCCGAAGCTATTACTTAGATATGAGCCTCAAAAAAGAAACAAACATGGAACTGGCTTAACACAACTAGTCCAAATGTTATTATAATGTTGTCTTGATATAGAATTTATTACTTATTAAATAATATGATATAATATAACATTTTAAGTGTATCTAGTTTAATATGGTTCGCCTACGATTGTTGTTCTCTGACACACTTTCCATAACCCACGCTGAGCATGTTGGCAGAGAAGAAAAATACACTCGCATTTTTATATTACACTATCATTAGAGGCAGTTGAGTGGGTCAGAAATTTCATTTAGTGGGATTTATATCACAACAATTATTCTGCTTGATTCAGCCAAGTACTGGATGCCTGGTACCACCACTTGGCATCATAGGCTGTAATTGATATTATTTTATTTAACTTTGGGTTTAATAGGTTGGCGACATAACAATTGATGCCTCTGGTATTGCCAGCGTCCATAGGCTACGGTAACTGCTTAATATCAGGCGGGCCGTAGGCTTGTTTGCCGCCCAAGTAGTATATTAAAAAATAAAATCTAATTAAGATCTGTTCAGTCATTTAGTCGTGGAACAGTAACAAACAAACTGAGTTACTTTCGCATTTAGAATATTAGTATCTCTATTCCTTGAAGCGTATAAATTACCCTTCACCGAAAGAGTAGGTACACCTTATCTCAAGAAATCATTACAACTGCGCTTAGAAATATGTCACTTTCTCTTTGTTTGTGTTAGCGACACTTACGTTACTTGAGTAATATTTTTGCAAAATTTTAAGGTTTTAGCTGTGCGTTTCAGTTTATGCTTTTATATAATAGGGGTTAAAGTATGAAATTGCCGAATTTTACTGAAAAATTGAAATTAGTTTTTTTTTCAATTTAACATATTGACTCGTATTTAATCAAAATAATTACCATTATTATCTAAACATTGCTGCCATCTAATAGGAAGGTCATTTATGCTTCTATTTAGGGTTACCAACTAAGCAAATAACAGTACCCGATTAAATATGTACCCCTCCTTTGATTTTATAATACGTGAACGAGGCACGTGATGACCTTATAGGTACTTATTCTTCAACTTTTCTATGGTATGAATAACAAATAGATGCGCACTATTTAAGGAATGTTATATGAGGAAAGATGTGTTACTTAAAATGACCGTATGTATATACGCGAAAGATGATGTAATAATGGCAAATACATACATATCATTACGCCTGGTCACCTGTCTCTTATTAGGGTGGGCAGAGATTATGGAACAGCTACTATAAGTTAAGCAACTATTACTAAGCAAATGAAAATAATATAATTGAACTGAACTGATAATGAAGCCGAACTGATAATGAAGCCGGAAGGTAGTCAACGGAACTTTATAATTAAACAATGTAATCTAGTCGTGTTTGGGCTTATTTGAATGGTCATGAGATGCACTTTTACTGTAAATGATCAGATTTAAAAATGTATTTAAGGGAGGAAAAGTGAGATTAGAGTTGGTATGAAAATTCATCCTGCTTTTTGAAAATTCTGCAACTTGCCGCATTAAAATCGTTATTTTTTGGTAAAATTATGCAACTTAGTTTCGCTCGACACTTAGTTACATCGTACATTTCTGGTGGAAAAAAAGCTTAACTCGCCATTAGTAAGTAAAACCCTTTTTTGTGGGGATAGGTTCGTTGCACATACCGTCCTGTCCGGGGAAGCGGGGCGGTTATGACTTACCGACTAACCTCCCTGTGCACCTACACGGGTAGATTACCGAAATGTGATATGTCATCAATAGTTCATCCATTGGTTAAGAACTCCTCAACCAATGTATATAAAAAGTAAAAAAGGACTTACCTAAAGCATCAGACAATATATGCAGGAAGACCCCTTTCATGTTCATATGTCCCGGATCATGTGAAGCTTTGCAAGGCGCCTTGTTATTTGGACCTTTGTCAGGTTTTGGCGGCACCATTTCGTCAGTTTCCTCCGTATCCGTCGCGTTGTGGCCGAGAGCCATATCAGCGTTGCTGTTGACTATCTCTGTTAAGTGGCGGACGTTCGACGGTGGAGGGACCCCTCCGTGGGAGTGGCCATGATGACCACCACCGTGATCTAGAGACAAAAAAGAAAAGGTCATAATGTTATCCAAGACAGAAAATGCTGAAGACGAACTGGGCGGGTTACGTCAGTCGCATGCCAGAAGAGCTGTGGGCTAAAGTAGCTATACAGTGACTCCCAAATATATATAAAAGGTATAGGTACTGGTTGTTGCCCGAGGCTCCGCCCGCGTGGATGTCGGTTATCGCGATGAAAAGCCTAAATGCTGTTCCGGACTGTAATCTATCTCTGTGCCAAATTTCATCCGGATCCGTTCAGTGGCTTTAGTGTGAAAGAGTAACAAACATTCATACTCGCAAACTTTCGCGTTTATATTATTAAGTAAGGATAAATAATTATCTACATTTAAAGTTTCCTCTGTCCTAACTAAGTATGATGTGTGCCCGACAGGGTCCATAATTGTTACTGAACTTATAACTCCCACCTATTGTACATTTTGGAAAGCAACAAAGTATTGAATATTGGCTAACTGTATGTCAGTTAGCCAATATTCAATACTTTTGATAGACGATAGGCCTTTATATAAACAATACAAAAAGGTTTTATTTTTTTCACGTTAAAAGTTTGCTTATCGAACTTTACTGCAAACATGTAGTTGAAGACACCAAAGACCACAGCCAAATGAGGGAAGGGAAATTGAACCCACGACATTCACCGCAAGGTGACCACTAGACTACACATTTTTATCATAAAGACAGATACATGAATGCCGTGCAAACATGTCAGGGTCATCAACACAAAGTTTTGTTAACAAGTCTAGCTTAAGTGAGACTGAAATCTGTAGATAACATAATATGTAATATTATTTGATAAAGTACAGCATTCACGTTTGTTGATAGAGATATTGTATGATTAAGTTATCAGCCAGTTTTAAAATATGTATATATTTTAAAACTTGCTGATATGATATGGTATGATATGGTATATCTCTTAACCATGCACTACGTGCGGCGAGTATAGTTGAAGACCTACTTTCAAACTATGGAAATATAGCGTATTTGCAAACGTATGATTCTAACAAAACTTTTCTGCAACTGTCTATTACAAAGCGTTTCGATGGCAAACATCGTTAGAATTTATATTGTTGCAGCCCAAATCGCAGTCACATATAATAATAGATATTAATAATATTTTCGGGACAACGCTCAGATCGCTATCTGATCAGAAACTAGACAGACCCTCTACTATGGTAACCATACAACTGATAAACATACTTATATATTTATAAATACATACATATTATAGATAAATTACACCCAAACACCGAACAAACATTCGTGCTCATCACACAAAGATTTGTCTTGGGTGGGGATCGAACCCACGACCTCCGGCGTAGCAGCCAGAGTCACGAACCACTAGACCAACAGGCCAGTCAATAATGACTGTATATACATATATATAATATACTGTATTGTAGAAGGCAGTATTCACCTCACAGAGTGCCCTGCATGCTCTAACACCTGTACGAAGTAGGAACTCTGTGTACATGTTAGGACATGCAAGGCACGATGTTAGGTTTGGTATGGTCTGGGTTACACCGCATGAACAGCCCACTGGCTATTCTATTCCTCTTAGTTTTACCCGTGTTAAGTTTGGATTTATTCTCAAGAATTGGACTACCAAAATAATATTTTCAAATTCAAATCTATTCTAGAGATTCAGCCTATAAGTACCCACTTAATATTAAGTAATAGTCCTCCAGATGTCGGTATATGCGATGAATCTCAACGAAGATTAGACAACTGTGTAAAGCATACTATTGTGCAGAAGTGTGTGCAGACACAGGTGCACTCTCTATTTTATTCAAACGGCAATTTGACACATTCGAACAGAGATCCGGGGCCAGCGCAGGATCAACGGCAGATTGTGCTTTCCGAGGCACAGATTATTATCATAATATGTTTATTATATTCGTAGGTATAGACTATAACGGAACAGAAATGTTCAGTCCTATCAAATACTTCAAACGCGATAAATATTATCTCTATAACTTATAAATCGTTATTATACATCGATCGTATGCATATCGTCTGAATTCAAAAACGGCGTAACAATTAACAAGATTGTTTGCCATTTTTTATCTTCTGCTAATTACATTACATGGGTATCAGGACACTTGCGTGAAAGATATTTGCGGCAAATCCATTTCAGCGCCTTTGGAGCAAAAGTCCGTAGCGGAAGTGTATTTAACAGATCCTATTATCCTTCTAATATATGTATGTTTGTTACTCTTTTACGCAAAAATTACTAAACGGTTTAAATTGGGCAAAGAGATAGATTATAGTCTGGAATAACACATAGACCACTTTTTATCCCAGAAAAAACTCTATTCCCAAGGGATTATACGCGCTGGTGAAGCCGCGGACGGAAGCTAGTAAGTTATAAACTGACTGATAAAACAAATTAAAATACTGAACGAAAAGTTTATAACCTCTAATTTGTATCAAACACAAAAAGCTTAGTATTTTATCATGGCAATGTGAATTACAAAGTTATTTTTAGTTGGAAGAACTATCATGATTATAACATTTTATGCCGAGCAGAGAATACATGAAAGGTCCTATGTTACTAGGAACTGGAACCCATTAGTACCTACCTAATGGTAAATAAAGAGGTGACCGTGTTCTCGCTTACTATGCGGTTATTCAAAGGAAATTACATTAATAATTAAATATTTACAATAGTTTTTGTTATCTATTGTGTTCGTATAGTCACGTAATTTTGACAACATTTTATTAACTGTGAAGGTTGTAAAATTTGTATAAATGAGGTCGAATATTCATATTAATTTTAAATGTTAAATGCACAAAGGCAGACTGCATAAAAGAACAGAATGTCTTTAAAATAAAATAAAAACAACAAATATCCAAAATTTTTTCTTCTTTTCATTTTTAGTCTTTGTTTTTTTTTAAACAAAGACGTAAATATCGCACAAGCGCGCGAAAACTGTTGCCGCTAAAAAGTTGCTAAGTAGCATTATTTCATCTATCACTATCTCTTTTTGTATCATTACGTTCCGTATTATCTATCGCATACATACTTGTAATCTATAAGCAAGTACGCACAAAAACATGGCAACAAAAGTGAACGCGCGGCTCAGTATAAAGCATATATTTCATTATAATTTTATAGAGTTACTCTTTCACGTAAAAACTACTGAACGGATCTGGATGAAATTTGGCACAGAGATAGATTATGGTACGGAATAACACATACGCTACTTTTTACAGCGATAACCGACATCCACGCGGGCGGAGCCGCGGGCAACAGCTAGTAATATATACATTACATCACGCAGGTATTCCCCGAATTAAAAATCTCCGCTACTACTCAGAAGTCATCGTAACCAAATTGATTAGTCATAGGTACACAATTTATTCATAAAATCAGATATAAATATTTTTTGTGTTCCGTCTTATGTTCGTGAAAATTACCACTGGAAACCCGTCATGCAAATGAACATAATTACACTACTGTGTGTAGGTATTTGGCTGTGGTCTTTTGTAAGGTGGAGATACCTCCCCAGTCGAACATGCTTGTTTTTATGGTGCCATTATTCTCTTAAATATATCTTAAACTATAAGCCCAGATTTCGGGGTATAAGCACCTAAAGTATTCCTCGAAACGCACCATTCAGGTGCGCTAAGGAAATCATAGCGCACCTGAATGGTGCGTTTCGAGGAATACTTTAGGTGCGCTTCGTTAGGTGCGTTTCAAAATGTGTGCGCTTCGAGGAATACCTCCAGATTTTAATAGGGTTAATCAATGTTGTTACCCGTTTGGAGATTGAATTTTCAAAAATCCCTTAATGTTCATTTGGGTTAGTCATTCAAGGAACCCTTGTGCAAATTTTCAAGTTTGTAGCTGCAGCGATTAAGGCTCTGCGTTGATGCAGCAGTCAGTCCGGACAAGTAATTATGTATGTATAGTTAGACAACATAATTACAACATTTTTAGCAGAGCCATCAGTCTTTGTCCTGCAGCGCCACCTACCTGGTCCTATAGCGAATCCTAATAATTCAGGGACTGCCTCAAAACCCCGCATTTAGGGATACGTTTTGAAACAAACGTTTTCCTATGCCTGGGGGTAAATCCTGATCCAAATCCATCGTGAAGCCCTGGTGTAAAAAAAGGGGTCGGCAACACGCAAGTGATACCTCCGATATTGTAAGCGTCTATAGGCTACAGTAACTTATTTGCCGCATGCTTATTTGCCACCCAAGTAGTATGTATATAGAAAAGAAAACTCACAATTTCAATAAAATCGGTCCAGCTGTTTTGTACACGTTCAGAAATGATTCAGAATGTAATTAAACACTTACCATGAAACAGGAATAGTCCAACAATGTTTAACACCAATCCTAAAGTCCCGACCGCAACAAGAAGTCTCGCGTCATGTATCATCTCGATCTCGATGAATCTCTTCACAGCCTCTACTGTGATGCTAAAACACAGCGCTACTAGGAACACAGCATTGACTAGCGCGCCCAATACTTCAGCGCGAGCCCATCCAAATGTGTTCTTTGACCATTTCTTTGGTGACATCTGTGAACAAGGATTAGATTATTTAATAGCTTTTTCTATTAAAAAAAGAAAGAATACTGGCAGATATATCCCATAAAATCTTTTAAAAAAGTTATATAATTTTAACAAAAAAGAACCGACTTCAAATATTAAGAAGTTATATTATTTAAAAAACCCCTGACATTCCATTCCGAAGTTTTTAAATAGGTTGGCTGAACTTTCATACATTGACGATTGATATTTTATATTTGACTGCACGGTTAGTTCAGTGGCTTAAGTGGTCACATCGCCATTTAACACTGCGCGGCGTGTTGTGGGTTCGATCCCCTTTTACACTAGCGTTTTAAAACGGAGTATCCCTGGGATAGGAAAACATTTCTTTCAAAATGCATCCCTGAATGAGCACAACTACACCGCTGTGTGTTAGTTATTTGCCTGTGGTCTTCTGTGGCGAGGTCCTTCCCCAGTCGGGTTTGTTCGCTAGTATGGTGCCCTATCTGTCTTAAAAGCCTCTCACTTTGAGAAACTCGTTGTATTAAATGAATGCGAGTTTATAACTTCTATGTTATGACGATTTCTATAGTTCATACACTAGGTAGCTATAATTAATTTCTCCATAACAGTGACTAAAATACATTTGACATTTCGATGCATGCCCATGTCCACTCCAGTTATTTTGAGAACAGAACAGGTTATTGCGAATCAATAGGTACGCTACATCCAGAGCAGATTCCAGATTTATTCATATCATGACAGTCGAGAATAAATGCCACCAGGTCAAGGTGAGTATCATTACTTCATCATCTCAACCCATAAACCTCCGTCCCACTGATGGGCATCCTTCACCTTCATGGGTCTCCCTTCATACATTTGGAGGGATATTAGCCCACTATACCACGCTGGCCACTTGTGTTGGTATAGGGTTTTGTTTCGAGTTTTCCTTCTCTTGCAGTGGATACTGTCGGCATGACTTACTCCCTTAGTCGACTTTTACGTCACTCTCGGGATGGAGCGGGGTGGTGACATTTGTATATTCTTAATCCGTCACCACACAGACAATCATCTTCTTAATCATCACTTATTCACACAAAACGAAGTATTCCTCTTTCGGCACCAATTTTTTGAGCTCCAATGGTTTCGGCACCTAAGCGAATCCAAGCCCATGTACCTATTGGTGCCGAAAAAAGGATACTTCCACAAAACACACCCTGCACTTGTCCCTACCGGTGATGTCGTGCAAAGTGGAAGTAAAATTCTACTTGTCGGCACCAGGAGGGACAGATAGTAGGGACAAGTGGAATAGGCCAATTTCTAGAGGTTACAAACATAACACATTTCAAATTAAGGATACAAAGTACGTCCTACAGCTCATTTAGAGATGCGTTTAGAAAGAAAAGGGCTTTAAGATGGAGTATCTCTGGGATAGGAAAACGTTTATTTTAATTCGACTATCGCTTATGCCACTGCATAAGCGATAGTCGAATTAAAAAGTCAAAAAAGCAAAGGTATGGGATTTGACGTAAGTTTACGACATTATATCGTAGACTTACGTCAAATCCCATACATTTTATTTTTTGACTTTTCAAATCGACTATCGCTTATGCCACTTGTCTAGAGGCTCTGGTATAAAAAAAGGGTCGGCAATACGCAAGTGATATCTTTGGTAGTGCAAGCGTCTATAGGTTACGGTAATTGCTTAACATTAGGCGGGCCGTCAAAATATCCAGACTCGGAAGAATTGTTTGCTGATCACAAATTTTGTTTTGAGGATCGAGATACGTCGTAGTAGGCTGTATTTATTTTGCCATACAGTGGAAAGCTAAATTATTTTTTTTTCCCTTCATTGTTTCCCTAATAAAAACAATTTTACTTAAATTTAATTATGTATGGTATATTGGGTTCCGTCCCTTTTTGTTACCACTAATATTGTAACTCATACCAAATTGTAAATGTTATACTCTGGCAATTAAAAAACGGCCCGAGTTTCTTGCCAATTCTTCTCGAGGCCCAACCCTAGTCAGCGAAAAAAAAGTATGCTGGCATTTGTTTTTATGACGTTAATAAGTAGCATGTATTTGATCTAAATAAATAAATAAGTTTGACTTTGACTATAAAACTCCATAATATCGTAAGTTGTACATCCGTCACAAAGTAAATATGCCACAGAAAAATGTATGTGTAAATTCGTCACAGTTCTCATCTGACATACTTTTTCAAATTTACTTTGTGACGAATGAACACAATCCCCGTAGCGCTCAGAAAATAATGCAGTAAATAGTACATTTCAGAGCCCACACATACGTGGGAGAAATAAACGGTGGTGGTAGTACTGTCATCGAAATTATCCGAACTAAAATTTAAATGCAAAGGTTACTCTGACTGTTACCTTTTTACCATTAAACGGATCTTAACTAAGAAAGATTCTAATTGGCAAGGAGATAAGATGCCTTCCCAGCCCCCAGGTATCCCGGGGAAGGACACAGGGTACTCTTCATCGCGATTACCGACACCCATGCGGGCGAAACCGCGGGCAACATCTACTAATGTTTACAAATACATAACAAACTAAAAATATGTTTATGTCAAGTTCTTCTTTTGATGTGAGTCATTGACTTAACGTGCCTGAGGTGATACATGGAATATATTATTATACCTAATGAATATATTACAATATATGTAAATAAAACTTTTACGTCATGTTTAACATTCAAATGATGATGCAATATTGTGACTAAACTATACAGTTATGGGTCCTGAGCTAAGAAAGGTATTTTATTACAAGCTTTTATAAACTGACTTAAAAAAAGAGAAGGTTATCAATTCGTGTGTATTTTATTTTGTCATTTATGAACCGATTAGGATTTTATTATTATTCGATATAGGTACTTCCAGATTGGTGCCATATTTCGTAAATATGGGACCAATCCCATATTTACGAAATCCAAATCTGATAATGGGAATCGGGGAAACTGCTCAAATATTATAGGCACACGTAATAGTAGAGAGGCCAATTGTAAAAAAGTCGCTTATTTACGATTTTCGTAGGACTGAAAAGGTTTATAACGACAAGTGGTATCGTTGGAATCGGCATGGTCTGCTGATACTCAAACTGGTTGTTGTCGCTTTCTAAAGTGGTGGAGGGGGTAGCTATGACGTCATTTGTGACGTCACTCCTCGTTTTAGATTTTGTCGATTATTGCGGTAACTATTCATCCGATTTAAACAATATGGGTATCAAATGACAGGTAATTAAATTCCTAACAAAACATGCAAAGCAACTTTTATTGTAGGTATTATATTTTTAAAGATATTTTAAAAAATGTAACTTTTTTGCCGTTTTTTTTCCGAACACAAAATGTTTAGTGCGCAATATACCTCATCAATATAAATATTAGACCAACACTTGGGCAGTAAAAAATTTGCTACATTATCGTAGTGTACAAAAAACTTTGAATTTTGTAAATTGCTGTAAAAACAACAAAATTATGACGAAATTAAACGCCGCCATGCCGGGCTCAAAAACGCGTGCCGGCGCGTTGTTTCAGCGTCAGTCGCTTACAAGCCATGATTTATGTACGTATATGCATTTGTCTAATCATTGCCATGTGTTAATGTAAATTTCAGTAATTCATGGATTTATGCAGTGAAGTTAGTTGATTTTTTTTTTTTAATAAAAATCTGAATTACTGACAAATCACGATAACCCTGGGAGAACAATTTGTAGATATGGTTAAGAAGCGAAATGGGTCTAGTTTTTTATTACGGTGTGGTTTTTAAAGAAAAGAACCACCACTCTTCTGGTCCATTTTTTTATACAACTACGGTGGCAAACAAGCTTAAGGTAAGCAGTTATCGTAGCTTAAGGGCCCTTGCAATGCGAAAGGTATCACTAGCGTGTTGCTGACCCAAAATTAAGCAGGGTTTCATAATGCAATTTCCCTGGCATAGGAAGACGTTCGTTAAAACAATAGTATAGTAGACGAAACGATAGGAACACACCTACACCGCTGTGTGTAGTCATTTAGTTATGGTCTTCTGTAAGGTATAGGTCCTTCCCTAGTTGGGCTTGCTCACTAGTATGATGCTCTACTCCTCTTATCCATATCTTCCATACTTTAGACTAGGTTCATTCAACGATTACGGAATTAAAAAGCTTCTGAAAGACTTGAAATACGGGGCTCTCATTTTGAGCTAAACCTGCATAAATTAAGAGTTTGAGCTAAGATATTTTTTCTAAAAGCTTTACTACAACCACTTAAACTGCCAACCCATCATTTGAAGGCTGTGGAGATTGATCCACAGTGTCGCTCAGTTTCTTACGGGTCATGGTAACTTTCGGAGCAAGTTATACTCATTTAAGCTAGTTGATTCGCCAAACTGTCAATGCTCAACACCTGGCTCCGATCAGGAGCAGTCTGCTCATCACATACCTACTCTGGGAGTGTAGTCTTTGGCACAATAATCGTACTATTATGTTGAACAGCTTACATGTAACGTCTGGAGTGGCCTACTATGGGGATTTAGTCTCATCTGGAGGGAATTTCCGTGCATTTAAACGTTTCTGCCATACATATTATAGCAATCAAACTTAGCTCACTTAGGTCCCGTAGTTTAAGGTCCTCCGTCGAGGGAAGTGGAAACTTTTCTTTCTAACTCCTCCTATTTACTTCTGATTAAATTCGTTGCGGGGTCCAAGACAGTAGGTTTAGTTGTCCACGGGATGCACGAGTGTCAAAACTCGGTGAATCAGTTGGTTACTCCGCTGTTTATCCTGGCTCACAGGAGTCACAGCGGTGGGCATGTGGGTGGGATTGTCCCGAAAACCCATCATTTATATATGGTTTTCTAGGCATTAAAAGTGATTGTGGACTTACCAAAGCTGAACATTTACAACACGTAGGTACCTAGACTTCATCAACCGACTTTTTTAAGGTCTAGTTAATATTTAGTGTGCCTCTTACCCCATTGATAACAGATACATCACCATAATATTTGCTTGTTCAATGACAGGATAAAGTCGCTTGTGGCTTCGAATTCATGAAATAAAGGCTTTTTCATTAAATTCAAAAATTTTCCATAAAGTCTGCTAATCTTTGTCTCCTACATATAAATTTGTGAATAATTAATAATTCGCGGTAGTTTAGGTTAAGTTACTTTCATTTTAACAACTAAGTATTCATATAATAAAATTGTATTGTATAGTTATATTAGCCAATATATTCGTGAATTCGTCATCGTGAATTCAGTGAATACCTGTTGGTGTTTAAACACAAGATACGCTACCCTAGTCGACACATTTTCGATGGTCTTGGCGTTACTTGCTTATCTAAAGAGCATACGGATCCCGCCTGATGGTAAGGAGTTGTTTATGATGGACTTGTGGACGATAAACTCGATATCACCAACGGACAGTTGTCCTCCCGGTAGTAGAACAAGATTCTAGTAGTATCGAGTCCTGCTCAAGGACTTCAGATACCTAGTCCAACTATATTTTAATCTAGTTTTTCTCCCAACTCATCTTTTTTTTCAGATCACAACGTGCGTGCATTGTATTTCACTAGGGCCAGTCCTTGTTGGGGATGGTAGCCGGTTCTCTGTCGAGGATTTTTAATATTCCCTGCCCTGCCGTACCCTAGATCACTACCGTTGCTAGGATTAGCGGGGCTATCGGTGACTAGAGGCCGTGGTAGTGTTGTGTCTGTCGTTAACGGGGTTTTGCGAATAATCACCATGCCTGAAATGTAGATTGATGACCGCATTTTGATCTCAGATAGGTAATATAGTTGAAGATGGCGCTGCTGCTCCCCATACCTATTGAGCATCATGTTCCTTCCCTTTTTGTGAAACCCTCGAGATGATTAGGAATGGTGGTATTCTAACACGCCGGCACCGCGAAGCTAGTATGTTATGTACAAATGATAGTTGTTAAGTTTGTAATAAAATAAATGTTTCGCTAAATGACCGAAAAGGCTCAATAAGTAAAAACAAAACAGATTACAATTGGTTGCGGTAACTGAAAAACATTCACATCGCGACATTCGTGTTATTGGTTTAATTAAAACACTCATGACGTATAGTGGCAAACACAGAAAGACCACATAGCGAAGTTCATATGTATATTATGTTGAATATTATTATTGTATATGACCACAACGCGATATGGCAACATAGAAAACCTATAATGTCTTTTAGTCGATGCAACCTTTTCACGACAGAGTTAGAGCGTAAATGAACACACAATTATTTTTGTCGCTCAATGAGCGTTTTCGGTCTATATGCGTTAAATATGTTAGTACGTACCTAAATGATTTAAATACGTATTTTTAGCATTTTTGCTATAAGCTCTTTTTACAACACTTGCATGGATTTTATTATTATCTTTGCACAATCTAAGATTGACTGGTAGAAAATGTTATTGACATTAAGTTTGCCTATGTACCTGTGTTAATTTTTAATACATAAAATAAAATCAACTAATTTTCAATACATAAATCCATGACTTACTGAAATTTACATTAACATAGGCAATGATTTGGCAAATGTACGTAAGTATTTATCATCAGAATCATCGCTTGTAAGCGTCTGACGCTGAAACAACTCGCCGGCTCGCGTCTTTGCGCTGGGCATGGCGGCGTTTAATTTCGTCATAATTTTGTTGTTTTTACAGCAATTTACAAAATTCAAAGTTTATTGTATACTTCGATAATATAACTATTTTTTTTACTGAGCAAGTGTTGGTCTAATATTTATATTAATTAGGTTTATTGCGCACCAAACATTTTATGTTCAGAAAAAAAACGGCATTTTTGCCGTTTTTTATAAAATATCTATAAAAATATAAAACCTACAATAAAAGTTGCTTTGCATGTTTTGTTAGGAATTTAATTACCTGTCATTTGATACCCATATTGTTTAAATCGGATGAATAGTTACCGCAATAATCGACAAAATCTAAAACCAGGAGTGACGTCACAAATGACGTCATAGCTACCCCCTCCACCACTTTAGAAAGCGACAACAATCAGTTTGAGTATCAGCAGACCATGCCGATTCCAACGATACCACTTGTCGCTATAAACCTTTTCAGTCCTACGAAAACTTTTTTTTAATGCATTGGCCTCTCTACTATAAGGCTATTTTGGATTTTTTTTGCAACAAATCTACATTTGCATTCAGAAAATATCATTTGATTATAAGGAACTGATGAAGAAGACTACAGATGACCACCTGAACTTCTCAATATATTTTACGGCTGGCGATAAGATTGTCTCGATTTGCTTTATTACAGACTAAAACAAAAAAAAACGTAGCAAATGAAAATGGTCCAATTAAAGGGATCTGATTATTAAATACGAAAGGTATAAATATGAAAGATAGGCATCGGAACTCCATAATTTAACTGTAATCTAGCCGTGTTTAGGCTTATTGAAATAGTCTTAAGATGCACTGTAGCTGTAAATGATCAGATTTCATATGGTTTCATATTTTAAATGATCGAATACATCCTTCTTAAACGGGAGAAAAGACGGATTAAAGTTTGTGCCGCAATATCAGTGTGTGCGTAAAGCTCGGGATTGATAAATCAATTTTCGGTCCGGTCAATTCTCACCACTTTAAAACGGTGCCATTTTTTTATACTGCATTTTTTTTTTTTTTTATACGGCCGGATTGCGTATCTCGTATTTATATAATCCCCCAATATAGTAATATTATAAAATAATGTGTCAATAATCTCACTTTACGCATTTTTTAAATCAGGATATGACATGTTGTTTGTCATGCATCCTCTATAGAAAGTACTAACATACCGTCGTGTTATTATTCACATATTAAACACAGTAATTTAAATGTCAATATTATTGTATTATAAGGTATGTTAATTATAAGCATTCACTAAAACAGTGGTAGTCGAGTGGGAAAATAATTGAGTTCGATCCCAGGGGCCGCTGTACCATGACTTCTTTATAGCGATTTATTGTCGATCTTAATTTAAAATGCATAAGATGTTAACTTTATTCCCTAGCTGTTTATGTCTGTCTTTGAAACAGAAAGGTAATAGATTGGCTGGCCAGTGTCTGTAGCTACGGTTTCATAAAAGTTGTCATTGTATGGAATTCAAATAAAGATCGCAAATGATACCTATACCTATAGAATAAGGAAGACTCTATATAGTGAGTCTACCTACCGCTCAGGACCTATTCAATCCGCATACAAGTAGGGGCTGGCAACATAGCAGAAACGGCGCCCGCGCACCGGTTCTGAGCGGGATATATTAGAGATATTAGGTATTTATATTGACATAATGTGGCAGTATCCTCACTATATAATCTTCCTTACACCTTACTACAGAGCTCATATAGGATTTTGTTTAAAGGATTTTTTTTTATAATACTTGGGTGGCAAACAAGCATACGGCCCGCCTGATTTTAAGCAGTTACCATTGCATGGACGCTTGCAATACCAGAAATATATTAAAAATTATAGGTGGGCAACACACAGATGATAAACCTGATACTACAAACGTCCATAGGCCATGATAACTTACCAACAGCCATATACTTGTTTGCCATCTAAATTATAAAGAAAGAAACTTACCTTAACAGATAAAAAGGCGATAACAAGGGCGGCTACATCGCTGAGCATATGAAATGAGTCAGCTACCAGTGCCATGGAGTTGGTGATGTATCCCACTATAAGTTCCACAAAGAAAAATCCCCCTGTCAACCATAACATCGACAGGAGACGACATTTCTTGCCTGAGAACCTCCCCATTGTATCTGTAGACAAAAGAAAATAATATTACAATAATGTTTTGTGTGAGGAAATTTGTATTTAAAGACAGTATTATATTATTAGGTAGGACGGACAACCTGGTAAAGGTTGCGGGCAACCGATGGACAAGGTCAGCTCACGACCGAGTGCTGTGGTAATCTTTGGTGAGGGCTATGTCTCCAGCAGTGGACGTCTTTCAGCGGAAATGATGTTGACGATAAAAGTGGAAACTTATAGTCTCCATGCTTTGGAGGGCACGTTAAAAGTCAGTCCCGACTGTTATCAGTTGTTAGATCACGACGGAGGCTTAAATATGGGCGATCAAAATAACTCTGTCACCACTAACCAAACGATAAAAAAAAACTCTGGCTACCCCCACTAAGATACACACATAAGTCTATATGGATATATGTCAACATGACATGACATGATTGCATGAGAGTTAAATCAGGACATAAATATACATAAAACTTAAATTTAATTTGTTCATTTAAGTTTCAAAGTAACACTTATGAAAGTCATAAATTATGAATAAGCCAAAAAGATGGCATCAGCCAATTTACTTATGGCTTGTTCACTAACAGTAGAGCCTTAAAAAGAACTAGCAAGAAACTAAGCCCATTAATCAAGCATATGAACAAAAATTGGCTCAAATTAAAAGTACCCAGAATGTACTTTATGTATGAAGAGGTTGATAAGAGGAAGTTAAAACATATCACCAATCTTCTACTTAAAACTGTGTATATATACCTCTATTATTATTGTTATTATATACAACATAATATCAGACTAGAAGTCAAACAATTTACAAATTTAAAAAAAAAATCTTTGTAAAATTGTGTATGTACTATTTATTGTACAGTTCTAAAAACAATATTTCACTCTCTAAATATTGGTAGACCAGACACATTATAAAAACTATTATTACCTGGTCACAAGAAGCAAAGTTAAAAAAAAAAAAGTTGAAATAGTTGTCAAATTACCATTGTTTATTGATTTAATATGAGTATATTGAATAGTAATTTGTGTTATTGAATAAACATAATGTTAGGTACTACTTCTGCTTAGTTACCTGCTACAAACAAACTTACTTAAAAGTACCACATGTGTTTGTATAATCAAAACTTAATTTGAAAATACTTGACCAAAAAAAATAATACTTGTGGAGGCTTTTTGATATCCCTAATAAATAGGTACATTAGATATTATACTCATAAAACTTTTATTTGTTATAATTTAATCAGATTTATCAGAACTGCAATGACTCATAGAATAAGTTACCAACAATACTAGTGCTAATACCATGGTCTTTATACTTACTTGGTATAAAATTCCAGAGCTTCCAGCTTCAGGGTCGATGTCAATTTTCCATTAGATGCGTGCACGTAGCTCAGTTGGTTCACAAAATATGCACACTCATTTCACAACAGTAGGCTCTAATATAATATTGATTCTACTCTAGCTAGGCAACGCACAGACCATTACGAATTTATTTTAGGAGAAACAAACACTATGGATCGGCAATTAAAAAACAACAAAAGTACTCAACTGTTATCCGCTGATTCCTATAGAAATGATCCCATAGAAATAAGTCCTAATGTGAAAGCTGATGGGATGTCTGTGTCGAAAAAAATAATACACTTAAAATTTTGTTGCAATGCCAAGAAATGAATAAAAGAGATGTGAGTTTAGTGCTCCGTGATATATTCCACTTTATAGTAATACAATTTATGACGAATAGTTCTGCTCGATATGCCCCAGCGAATTCCACACAATATAATCAGTTTTATCTTGCTGTCAATTAAATGTCAAATAAAAACTATGTAGAGTGCTCTACGATTATTCGACTAATTGTTATTTAATCGATTAAATTTTATTTAATAAGTAAAAAATTACACTAATTACAATAATACAAAAAAAAAATGGTATGTAAATCGGGTATAAAAATGCATTTTGGGCCGAGGTTTGAATTTTTTTTATTCACAGCGCTAGACACACAACAGGTGCATATGCCAAGTGTGCTAAGTACACACTCCTGATCACAAGTAATTACATCCACGTCTCACGAGCTATGATAAGTCATAACATATCAAATCATATAATAACGGGCCTTTTTCCATTGAAAAACTACTACTTTATTAAGAATTCCATATCAGAAAAATCCAATATTCTAATAACTAACCAGGAGATCCAACGCGGGACTTCTGCATGGCATGCAGTTGTATGCACTACCACAGGGTCACTGATAAAGTTATTTGTTTCTATATGTATTTATTTGCCTAATACGCCTAAAGTTTACTCTACCAATCAACTCAAGGAGGTGATATTACCCAAAGAGCATTGTCATTAGACCGAAGACTAACCAAATAACATTGCTGGACGTAGGCCTCTACCAAAGAGCTCCCCTTTGGTAGAGGCCTACGTCCAGCAATGTTGTTTTCAAAGTACCACATATACCAGTAAAAGTACTTAATCGAATATCTCTTCTAAATTCTTTACTCATTTGTTGCCTCTTTCATTTATATGTAAGTAAGTTAATTTGACACGAGATCGGCAATAAAATGAAATATTAGAAGTCGAGCTATAGACGTAATAAGCTCTTTTAAAGAATAAAGTATGCTGTGATCTAGATTTCCTGGTTTTTTATAACTGACTTCAAAAAAGGAGAAGGTTCTCAATTCGGCTGTGTTTTTTTTGTATGTTTTTTACGTGATTATTCGGCCAATTATGAATTGATGTTTCTTTTTTCGTTTGGTAGGTCACACTTCTAAGGTCCCATATTAATTTTACTGAAATTGATTTAGCGTGTTTTGAGAAAATCAAAACAAACAAATTTTAATATTATTTTATATAAAAAAAAAATTAAACCGACTTCTAAATAGCGAAAAATAACTTTACTGAATATGTGTTTCATTATATGGTTTTGTAATTTTACTGAATACAGATTGAAGTCGGTGCCAAGCTAAATATTAGGGGTCGGGTAGCCTTGTATTCAGTTGTTTTCCGCTTTTTGAAGTCAGTTTATTTTTTTAAGGCTGGACTAAGAGTCAGTTTATCTATCATCAAAATAACAAAAAAACGCTTAGGAATAAGAATTTGGTAAGCTAAAATAACAAGATCGCGGTCTGTTGTTAATTTTGGAAAGATACAATAGATGCTCTAGTATTGAATCGACTAATGAAAATATTAGTGGGAAAAAGCAATTTATTAATATTTTTTCGCAACCCTAAAGTCTGTCTCTTAGTGTCAAACTGTCAATGTCATTGTCAGTGTCAGCTCAAGACGTGCTTTCTGCCGTTGGTCATCATCAATTCATCATTCGACATTCATTCAGAATTTCAGTTTTGTGTTTGTTCTGTCTCATAGGTATCTACTGTCATTAAAAAAAAAAGAAAATAAGTAAACTTCTAAGTACAATAAGTACTAAATGATAACAAGACTAGTTTGGAATTGCGATATTGTATAAATAGTTAAGATTTCAATAAGCAATGAAATAAACTTGATTTGAAGTTTGGAGCAAACGTTTTAAAATAATAAATATCATGGTCTTTTTTAAATTCGTCGGTAAATCTTGTGGATTCTTTGGCTATATATTCCAAACTGCATGTATAACACATTGCGCTTTCGAATATGTTGGAGATTTTGTTATGGTAAGTATAATCAGCTCAGTTCAGGATCGAGAGTTGTGGAAATCCTTGAGAGAGGCCTATGTTCAGCAGTGGACGTCTTTTGGCTGAGATGATGAAGTATATAAGTTGATTTGTTCAAGCAATATCTCCCAGGTCTAAATATCTTATGCAATTCGTTTGTTTTATTTCAGTGTTCGGGTCCGTCAATGGAGCCAACATTGGAGTCAAATAATATACTGTTTACAGAACACCTAACACCCAGATTTCAAAGACTTCGTCGTGGAGATATTGTTATTGCTAAGAGTCCTGCTAACCCTAAACAAAATATTTGTAAGAGAATAACTGGTCTCCCGGGTGACCGTATTAAAGGTAATTTTACACAACGCAGTCAATATGTTCCTAGAGGTCATGTTTGGTTAGAGGGTGATAATTCTAGTAATTCAGCGGATTCTAGATCGTATGGACCTGTGCCTGAAGGTTTGATTAGGAGTAGGGTTGTGTGCAGAGTTTGGCCATTGGACAAAATTACCTCATTGACTGAATTTTAACCCTCAATAATAATGAGTACCAAAGAAAACAATTGGTAGATTACATGCACTGCAGTTCAGTTAATATACGGTTTTCTGCACTTAGCCGCTCAAGTGGGCCTTAGTTCGTGAATTTCTTGTGGCGGTTCTTCCAGAAATCCAGCAGGCGACCAAGGTGGCTGTAGGCCATAGGCGGGTGAAGCCAGGGGCAGATAGTAGCAAATAAAAAAAACATTTTTTTCTATGATTCTTACATAGAAAGAAAGAAAGAAATGCTATTTGCTACTTGTGAACAATGTAAAGTGTATGTAATCTATCTATTCCATATTCTTATGTCACATCAATGCTTATATGAATTGATTAAAGGTTTTAATATTAATGGTATTATAAGAATGTTACGTAGTGAGAACTACCATTATTGTTTGTTATTTAGTTTATTATAAAGTACATAATAATGTTACACTTGCATTTTTATTTTTGGAAACAACTATATTTTACTTTTTTTAATTCGTAGCCTTTTATCCTGTCTTGAAGGATAAATTATGATAACTTACGATGATGATGATTATGAAGCATGAAGAAAAATAAAATAGCTTAGTATAAAAATAAATAAATTTAATAAATAATATTTAATTAAGGGTTAATTTCTATTGTCTTCAGTGATTCTGGCTCCATCTTAAATTCAATGAACCTACTTGATGAAATGTATATTTTCACATTCATTTCCCTGGTTCGCCTGAAAATAGAAAAATCGTTAATACACTATTTGTGAGAAAGAACTCTTTTAATAAAAAAACATTTTTTTCTAACATTACAAAAACGTAATCATATAAGCCGGATCCTTGGCCAATATAACAACGCCACATCTCGACTTTAGTTAACCCTCCACGCTCGACGTAGCAAATGTTGTACGTCGAGGAAACTCAGTCATTAAAATTTGTAACTAAGTACAAATAATATGTCTCAAAAATAATCCCAACACACGGCCCAAACTAGGCAGAACCTGTCCTTGGACCAGACAAGTACCTACTGCTAAGCATTTACTTCTAAATAGGTTGGACTGGCCTGTTGGTCTAGTGGTTAGTGACTCTGACTGCTACGCCGGAGGTCGTGGGTTCGATTCCCACCCAGGACAAATCTTTGTGTGATGAGCTCGAATGTTTGTTCTGTGTCTGGGTGTAATATGTATGTATTCAGAAATATATGAGTATGTTTATCAGTTGTCTGGTTACCATAGTACAGGCTCTGCCAAGTTTGGGATCAGATAGCGATGTGTGAGTTGTCCCGAAAATATTATTATTATATTAGGCATAAATTACACAAATAATCGTGCCCATCACACAAATATTTGTCCTGGGTGGCTATCGAACCAACTGCTTAGCACTCAGTCACTAACCACTAGACCAACAAAGAAATGAGAGATTCGCACCATATTAGGGCACCATATTAGTGAGCAAGCCATATAACTACGCCGTTGTGTTCCTGTGTGTGAGTAGGTACAGTGGACCTCCGGTAATCCGGCCCCTGTCTAATCCGGCACCCCCCGTGATCCGACATGCCCATTACTGTAGAATGTAGGTACACAATCTGTCATTTGGCGGATTACAAGGTACTATTCTTCAAAAAAAACCGGACTATAGGGGGTCTTACGCAGAGTACTGCCTAAGAACCCCCTATAATAAAGTATAAGTATAGTACTTTATAATCCGACGAATTTTATAGTCCGACACTACCCCGCAAAACGTATGTCAGGTTACCGGAGGTTCACTGTATGGGGCTCCATCGCTAGAAACGTTTTCCTATCCCAGAGATACTCCATCTTAAAGCCCTGGTGTAAAAAATTGGGTCGGCAACACGCAAGTGAAAACTGGTATTGCAAGCGTCCATAGGCTACGGTAACTGCTTAACATCAGGCGGGCCGTATGCTTGATTGCCATCCAAGTAAGTAGTAAAAAAAAAAAACAGTCAAAATGATGGCTAAACTCACCTATTTTGAAGTACAATGACAAGGTTTCCATTCTGTTTTATTACAGCAACATTTTCAAGTGTAAAAAGACTTCTACGTGATACTTCCAAAACTCGTGAGCCCCTTGGTAGAAACTTGGAGAAATGGCCCATAGCATAAAACATAGGCTGTTTGATGAATTCGTCTTGGTCACCGTATACTAATATTGGTGCATCTACGAAGTTATCAGCCCAGTTCGGACCACCATTAGGGTCCAAACAAAGATTCCAGTCGATCCAACCAACAACAAAGTTGTTTAAGTCCTGTAAACAATATTTTTAGCGAATGATTTCATACAGTGAACTTAACAATAATTTTATTATCATTTACGAGAGGTAATATAGCAGCTCACGCCTTTGAATGATGGGAAGCACAATGGTGGGTCTCCCTGTGCGTATTTATAGATCGCCAGTGCTTATCTATGTTAGGGAAACGTTATTTAAAATAACGGCAGTACCTAACCTCTAAATTTCGTTGCGGGGTCCAAGACAGTACGTTTAGTTGTCCACGGGACGCACGAGTGTCAAAACTCGGTGTATCAGTTGGTTACTCCGCTGTTAATCCTGGTTCACAGGAGTCACAGCGGTGGGCGGGATTGTCCCGACAGTACTTATCCTAGTTACTTTGACCAAGTACCCACTTAACAGAACTCGGCCTTAGAAGTTCGTTCTCAGTAGAACGAAATAGCCGTATATAAATTTAGCTGACATCATCTTTCTGGCTTATTCATACCTTCATAAGTGTTGCTTTGTAACATTAACGAATTTTGTGTTTAAGGAGGTAGGTTTTTAAAGGGTCGGCAACGCGTGAGTGACTCCCTTGTTGTTGCAAACGTCCATAGGCTAGGTACGGTAACTGCTTACCATCAGGCGGGCCGTATGCTTGTTTGCCATCTTGGTAGTGTAAAAAAAACCTACTTGGTCGAAACCGTAACCCTAAGTGGAATTATATATTGTTTTGACTAAAATGCACGGAATATAGTTACCTATGATAATATAGTGACTTACTTCCATGATACTCGTAACGTATCTGCGCGCACGACGCCACGATCCAATGTCAACCTTTAATATGTCCCAGGGCATTGGTCCTGCAATTTCAAGTATTTTAGTAGAGTAGATATGACGTATGGGACAATCTCTAAGCCCTGTATTTACAATTTGTCCGAACCAGGACCTGAAATTTGATTATTGCGCCCTCTTCCTGATAGCACCTTGACAAACAGGGTAAGAGAGAGAGAGAGCTATAACACTCGGGACTTAAGGACTTCCAGGGACACCCTGCAAAGAATTGTCTTCAATAGAAATGTCGGTCTAATTATATAAAGACTTACCTTCGCAAGCTTCTGTCGAGAGTAAAATTTTGCCAGGGTACTCTCGATGCATTCGGGAAAGAACGGATGCAGGGTAAAAGTTGCCGTAATAATGGATCGCTATGCCATCCAGGTATTCTATAGATTTTGGGTCTTCCATTCGCATCTGAAAGGCAACTTATACTTTACATATCTAGATTTGATTTTTCTGGAACAAGGTATTTGAATAAATCTTTATACCGTTTGGGGCCCGTGGCTAGTACCGGCTTTAGCACTACTAGCGCCCTTGCGCGAAGATCTATGATCCTTCCCCCCCTTGGGTGGGAGGCACTGGAAGGTATTATATACCTAATTATTAATTAAGTAGGTATACTTACACCACTCATCCAGGTAGGTATGAGATACCTTTGATCATCGACACCTAGAATCAATGTTTGATTGAAGCGAGACCCTCTTATTGTGGGCCCAAGGTTCTCCGCTACGAATTTACCCTGGAATAAACATTTGATTTTGAGTTATTTATAGTCAGGCGGTTGCCATTTATAGCTAAAAATAGTTCGGACGAGGGCGGCACTGAGAGTTTTTAGAACTGGCCACTTCTAAACAATATAATAAAAAAATCATTTTTTTTTGAAAATAGAACTCTTTGCCAATAATATTTAGTATTCATGTATTTCATTCATTTGTCAATTGTTTTACGATTTAGCGGGCAATTGAAAATTGTCTGTGTCACGTACAGACTTTCGATGTCATGTGGTCGCACTAATCTCATCGATGAACTCCGTGAAGGACGACCTTCTACGGCGACAACTAAAGATAACATCAGTATTGTGCGGCGTATGATAGAGACTGACAAAAGAAT
Organism: Trisateles emortualis; assembly: GCA_947095525.1. Taxonomy (NCBI): domain Eukaryota; kingdom Metazoa; phylum Arthropoda; class Insecta; order Lepidoptera; family Erebidae; genus Trisateles; species Trisateles emortualis. Next base: position 4,597,360 of record OX352736.1, on the reverse strand, counting down.
AACCTATCAGCAGATTCGGACAAGCTGAGTCAAGTGCACAAAATCCTTCATGAACATTAAGCGGCCTGGAAACTTTGTGCCCGGTAAGTTATATAGGTACCTCATAATTTGACCGAGGCCCAAAAACTCCGTCGTGTTGATTGGTGCCGTGAAATGGTTCAAAGATTTAACGGAGGAGACTCAAATGCTGTGTTCGCCATACTTACGGGTGACGAAAATTTGATTTACTGTTATGATCCCGAACCCAAAAAAACTAATAACTTGCTGGTTTAATCATTTTTTGATTTTCTAAGAACTTTCAGTTTGACCCTCGTATTAAACAATGAGGTGCTCATAGCTAGGTCACAGATAATATAATACTAGTAGCTAGGTGCACTCGCTGTACGGTAAACGATCAGCGGGTTAAGCTACCAAGGGCGTGGTAACCCTATAGATGGGTGACCGCATAGTGGTATTTCATCTGAGCGTCTCCGTGCTTCGGAGGGCACGTTAAAATTCGGTCCCAACTGTTATCAGTCGTTAGATCACGACAGAGGCCTAAATATGGGCGATCTAAGAATAACTCTGCCACCAGGTTGGCCACTAACCAAAGACAAGAAGAATAAGATTAAACAATAAAATAGGATTCACGCACTTCTTTTTCTTATCGTTACGTTAGTAGCTAACGGTGACAAAGTTATTAAGATCGCCGATATAATACTTACCTAGGCTTTAAGTACCGTTCACTCCTCACTGATGTAATGATTAAAGTAGGAGCATTGAAGAATTCGTGATAACTCACAAGTCAAAGCAAGGATAAGTAGGAACCGGGACAACTTTACTGTAGTTTGGTTAAAAACATACTTACCAACATCGATGGAGTCCACCCCAAAGAGTTGAATTGCACAAACGGGACGAGGCCGTTGATTGGCTCGTTTGTCGTTGTGATAGCCCAGATTTTCACCTCAGCCTTCTCGTATTCTTCCATAAAACTGTTCAAGACAAGAATAGTGACTCTAAAACCGTTTAGTCCTTTGACCTATTCTCATACTTAGGCTTTAGCACTAACAAAATTTTCGGAACAAACATCCTCACAACTTGGGGGAACACGGGTACCTTAGATTATATCAATACTAGATAGTGTCTTGTACAAAGGCAAGCGGTTTTATACGCTCCATGTCACAAACGCTACGTCGTGTAACTTCAAGGTACGCAGAGTCTTGGCTTTGTCTCTTCTGTCAATGCCGATGGACTTCGGCATTGACAGAGCGGCGGTTACCACATCACCCAAACTGGAGAAAATCCTTTGTATCGCGGGGATTTTACGAACAAACAATACACAGAGACGAAGTATACCTGTAGATTAAACAAATACCTATTTGTCCTGTGTAGGAATCAAACTCACAACATTCAGCTAGGTATTAGTGGCGAAGTGACCACAACTAGACCAGACGTGCAGTTATCTTAAAAAAAACATCCATCCATCTTCACAAACTTTTACATTTATAATACCTATTAGTAGTTAAGATTTTTCTTACCGCACATGATAATCGGCATAAGACTGATAAAACTCCCTCTTAAGTTGTCCAAAACCTGTAATTCTTTCGTTTGTTTTCATCCATATTGGAGGAGACCACGTACTCGCCGTGATCTTGATCTCATCTGTGGCCACTTGCTGACTTCTTTTAATCATGGGCAGCTAAAATCATGATTACTAAGTTAGAAAAGTAGTCTAAGACCTTTTTGATATTATTTGGGTGGTAAACAAGCATACGGCCAGCCTGATGTTAAGCAGTTACTGTAGCATGTGGACGCTTGCAATACCAGAAGTATTAGTTGCTTGCTGATGACCCATTTTTTTATACCACTGCTTTAAGATAGAGTATTCCTGGGATAGGAAAACATTTCTTACAAAATGCATCCCTAAATGGGCGCTGGAGACCTGTATTCTCACACAGGAACACAACTACAGCGCTGTGTGTTGTTATTTGGCTGTGGTCTTCTGTAAGGTGGAGGTCCTTCCACAGTCGGGCTTGCTCGCTAATATGGTGCCCTATCTCTTTTAAAGACTTAAAGCCTACCAGGTGTCCATTAGCAAGCCAGTTGGTAAGTAATTCAGAAATTTTGAAGACCACAGCCAAATAGTATTCCTGTGCTCGAGTACAAGTAGCTAGTCACATTTAGGGATGTGTTTTTAAAAAACGTTTTCGAGTCCAGAGGAATTCCCGTCACAAATCCCTGAGGTTAATTTCAAGCGTTAGGTACTCTGGTATTGCAAGGCCATAAACTACTGCAGGAATGCTTAACATTAGGTGGACCGTAAGCTTGTTTGCCCTGTTAAGTTTTAAAAAAGCTGTAGATACCTAAATCAGAGCTGATTTTATATATGTAATGAAAAGGTAAAGCCAGCCGATAAATTTTCGCTACCTAGATTAGGACAGTGATTAAAAATATATATATATAGCCATAGCGCCAATAACCGTTTCCCTTAGTATCCGTGATATAATAATAATAATATTTCTCAGTAGGTATATGGTACATTGAGGTCTAGCATTGATTCACATTATACTACCCTTGCTGGTGTAGAAATATCTATTAAATTCATTTAACATGCAAATCATACAAGCCAATTGCAAGATTAATTGATTTTTAAGTATAAAGAATAAGGCATTTCAATGGATTACAATTTAAATTTCACAGACTAATTAGTTGTTAGAAAATTACCTTGTAGAAATAATCTTCGGCTGTCAATGAGAAGTTGGATAACGCATGATCGTACCAAGGTTCTTCATTGTAAGTGTAGGGATGCTCTGAGAAGTCGCAACCACCAATAGGTACACGGATCAAGTTATATTCCAATCCTTTAGGGCCAAAGTATGAGCTGAAAAAGCGAAAAAGTTTCAATATCATAACATCATTATATATATAATTAGCGGTTCCTGACCGGAACATCAGCGCCACATAAACATACCGACAGGAACCCATTGGCCGTTTAGGAGGAGTTAGGTGACATGGGTGTCAGGACAGTAAGAGTTCATTTTAGAGTAATAATATTAGTATAGGTAGATAACATACAAAGGTACTTATTATGGAAGCAAAAAAATGGACTCAAATGATTTAGAAAATTTCTAGATTTGCAGTAGCTACTTTTTTTTTAAAGGCAACTCCCGCACTAGAGAACAAGCTCTGTGTTGCAGGACAGGCAGACTTTAACGGAAACAAATAACACCCAGACTCAGAACAACTCTTTGTAGATCACACAAAGTTTTGTCCCTGTGTGGGAATCGAACCCACAACCTCGGACACAGCAGGCGCATACTGCATTGGACCACCAAGGCAGTCAATCAGCCTATCTCATTGATTCTTCTTTTATGACTTCCTAAAGCGGTTGGAGTCACGGCGAACCTCAAATTAAAAGTATTTTATCCACTCCACGAAAAATAGTAAATTGAAAAAAAAAACCTACTCAATCATATGCTGTTGAGTTTCATCAGACAGTTTTCGCCAGTTGATTGAAGCAGCATCGGTGACAGATCCACCGAAACCTTCGATGAACTGGTGACGTGTGCTGGGGAATATTCTTAGTTCCACATTGTCCCTTATACTGCTAGCTAAAAATATAATTATTATTTTAGTTATACTGTTTTTTTTTGTTACACCACCAAGATAGCAAACACGCATACAGCTCGCCTGATGGCAAGCAGTTCAGTACCATGGCCTATAAAATTAAGAAGACATTTATATAGATACAGCACAATATAAATAAGCAGCTCAAGCGGCCATTGTAGAAATATGGGGAGACCTACGTTTGACAGTGGACGTCGGTGTCGACATGATGATGACAGAAATAATTTGTAGTTAACATGAACAAAATTGTCGCTAACCTATACGGTACTAGAAAAGGTCCCAATCTCAGCATTGTGCTGCGGCATCTCCTTACTGCACCGCTGTTGTTCAGATGGCTACTAACGCTTGCTTGAATATCAGGATTTGTTTTAACTATATTTCATAGTAAAATCCATATTTTTTTAATAACATGGGTTAAAAACCTATAATAACATACATTGCCTCTGGTCTTTTCGGTGAAGTTCGTTTCTCAGTTGTGCTGCTAATTCGTTTGGAGTACTACCTCTTTTATAGTTGGTTAGTACGTAGTGTTCAAGAGCCACATAAGATGGTTCTCTAATGATTATACCAGTACTTACTATATTTTTGTTTTTAGTAGTACCTACAGGGAGTTCATCCTCACATCCTTGCACATCAAACATACCGTAAGATTCCAGAGGAATTTCTTACCAGGTACGATAAGGTTGTGGAATGAGCTCCCTGCCGAGGTTTTCCCAAGAGACTATAGCATGGGGTTCTTCAAGAAAGGAGTTAAAAGGTTTTTAAAGGGTCGGCAACGCGTGATTGACACTCCTGCTGTTGCAAACGTCCATAGGCTACGGTAACTGCTTACCATCAGGCGGGCCGTATGCTTGTTTGCCACCTTGGTAGTATATAAAAAAAAACCTACTAGACAATCTAGCTATACCACACTTACACAACTTTTGGGTACATTAAACTTGACTCAATAAGTTTTGTAAGCCGAAAGTTAAATTATTGAAAAATATTAACAATAGCTTTCGCTCACACCTCACTCGCGTGGTATATCAATCAGAATTGGTTAATTTTCTAGTTTATAGACACTCAAGGATAATATACCTTGCTATTAGTAAATAAAAAAATCAAAAATTTCAGAATCTGATCAGTAAATTTAGAGATTACCCAAACTAACAAACGTTACATCTTTATAATAACATTAGTATAGAAGTAAGGGTTTACACCATGATAACTATGCTATTTTGCATGTCCGAAACCGTCACTACATTAGTAAGTAGCGCAAAATATCTTTTAGGTATTTCGCTCAGCAGCTAGGCATCAATCTAATACTAGTAATATAATCCAGATGTGTCTACTTACGCATGGATTCTTCGGAACCGTCATCTTCGTAAAGAATTCGCTCTTCAGGTGTATCTTCTTCCACTGCTCCTTCGCCATCGTCCTCGGTATTTCTTGGGGGTGGCACAGGTTCCTCTTCAGGTGAAGGTTGAGGCTCAGTATTAGCCTGTTCAGTAGTCGATTGTTCAGTAGTTGTGGTGGGCTCAGTAGTAATAGTAGTAGTTTGTTCAGTAGTAGTTACCTCAGTAGTCGTAGTGGGAGGCTCAGTAGTAGTAGTTTGTTCAGTAGTAGTCTGTTCAATAGTAATCTGTTCGGTAGTAGTTGCCTCAGTAGTAGTAGTCTGTTCAGTAGTAGTCTGTTCAGTAGTAGTCTGTTCGGTAGTAGTCTGTTCAGTAGTCGTAGCTTCAGTCGTAGTTGGAGGCTCAGTAGTAGTAGTTGGTTCAGTAGTCGTTACCTCAGTAGTAGTAGTCTCTTCGGTAATCGTTGCCTCAGTAGTAGTAGTCTGTTCAGTAGTAGTCTGTTCAGTAGTAGTCTGTTCGGTAGTAGTTGCTTCAGTAGTAGTAGTCTGTTCGGTAGTACTTGCCTCAGTGTCAGTAATCTGTTCGGTAGTCGTTGCCTCAGTGGTAGTAGTCTGTTCAGTAGTCGTAGCCTCAGTCGTAGTGGGAGGCTCAGTAGTAGTAGTTTGTTCAGTAGTTGTTACCTCAGTAGTTGTGGGGGGCTCAGTAGTAGTAGATTGTTCAGTAGTAGTCTGTTCAGTAGTAATCTGTTCGGTAGTAGTTGCCTCAGTAGTAGTAGCCTGTTCAGTAGTAGTCTGTTCGGTAGTAGTCTGTTCAGTAGTAGTCTGTTCGGTAGTAGTTGGAGGCTCAGTAGTAGTAGTTGGTTCAGCAGTCGTTACCTCAGTAGTAGTAGTCTCTTCGGTAGTCGTTGCCTCAGTAGTAGTAGTCTGTTCGGTAGTAGTTGCCTCAGTAGTCGTAGTGGGAGGCTCAGTAGTAGTAGTTGGTTCAGTAGTAGTCTGTTCGGTAGTAGTTGGAGGCTCAGTAGTAGTAGTTGGTTCAGTAGTCGTTACCTCAGTAGTAGTAGTCTCTTCGGTAGTCGTTGCCTCAGTAGTAGTAGTCTGTTCGGTAGTAGTTGCCTCAGTAGTCGTAGTGGGAGGCTCAGTAGTAGTAGTTGGTTCAGTAGTAGTCTGTTCAGTAGTAATCTGTTCGGTAGTAGTTGCCTCAGTAGTAGTCTGTTCGGTAGTAGTCTGTTCAGTAGTCGTAGCTTCAGTCGTAGTTGGAGGCTCAGTAGTAGTAGTTGGTTCGGTAGTAGTTGCCTCAGTAGTAGTAGTCTGTTCAGTAGTCGTAGCTTCAGTCGTAGTTGGAGGCTCAGTAGTAATAGTTGGTTCAGTAGTCGTTACCTCAGTAGTAGTTTCTTCGGTAGTCGTTGCCTCAGTAGTAGTAGTCTGTTCACTTGTCGTAACTTCAGTTGTAGTAGGAGGCTCAGTAGTAGTAGTTGGTTCAGTAGTCGTTACCTCGGTAGTAGTAGTCTCTTCGGTAGTCGTTGCCACAGTAGTAGTAGTCTGTTCAGTAGTCGTAGCCTCGGTCGTAGTGGAAGGCTCAGTAGTAGTAGTTTGTTCAGTAGTAGTTACCTCAGTAGTTGTGGGGGGCTCAGTAGTAGTAGTTTGTTCAGTAGTAGTTACCTCAGTAGTTGTAGGAGGCTCGGTAGTAGTAGTCGGTTCAGTTGTTGTTATTGGTGGGTCGTTGTCAGATCTGATGACTCCGAAGCTCTTTTCGAACCGTTGACCAGCCTAAACATAGGAACAGTTTAAAAAAAAATATTATTACTATCATGTTTAGGTTATGATTGTCATGTGATAATGAAAAAGTAAGAGAATGAAAAATTTTGTAAAACAGACTCGCCGACACGTGCATCCTAAAAACAAATAAGTGCTTGTGTTTTCCGGATCTTTGGAAATCTGAGTTGGCTTTTAATCTAACTCATAAAACACTACTTAGGTACACTCAAAGACACATGAACCAATCCAGTATGCAAACATTTTCAGTAGTGTAAATCTGTCTCTGAAAATAGGCGTGAGTCTATACAGGCTGATTAATTGATGCAAAGGCTGGAAAGCCACATGACAAAATCATAACATTAGCAAAATAAAATTTTCGCAAAATACTATTTTGACAAAATGCAATTTTCGCAAAATGTCATTTTTACAAAATGCCATTTTCGCAAAATATCATATTCTATCTCTAATTTAATATGTATTGTATTCCGATGTATTCGTCATTATTTTATTATTATAATAGCTCACATTACTCGATGTGTAGACGACGTAAGTGCCACGTTCTGGGTTCTCCCTGGTGATGGTGTCGCAGTACTCCTTGTTGCACACGCACACTACAGACCTGCCTTCTATATCACGAGCACGGCATTTCAAATCTTCTTCTGTAAATATAATAAAATATAAGTAGGTAAGTATATATATTTTTTGTCAGTTATGTACGTTTTTAATTTCTTTCTTTAAAAAAAAAACAACTCTCGCACTAAGTCCCCCGCGACACAGAGCTTGTTCTCAGCTCTGTGTCACGGGGGACTTTACAAATATACAATTAACGGAAACAAAAAGCGTTCATAGGCTAGGGTAACAGGTTCTTCAGATCAAGCTATAGTATAAAATTATAGTACTAGCGAGCAAGCCCGATTGGTGAAGGACCTCCACCTTACAGAAGACCACAGCCAAACATGACGACGCAGCGGTATAGTTGTCTTCCTCTGTATGAGTAAACGTCTCCAGCGCTCACAGGGATGCGTTTTAAAAGAAATTTAGAGGGTCAGTCGCCTCGAGGGTAGCCAGTCTTCGTCAAGCTGGTCTATTTTGCCGGTTATTCCGATGTACTAACCCGTAAGGGAAGTAAATATGATAACACGATAATAATGAACTCTCTCTGGGGGGGAAAATCCCAGGGAGACTATATCTTAAAGCCCTGGTGCATAAAAACGGGTCGGCAGCACGCAAGTGATACCTCTGGTATTGCAAGCGTCACTCTATAGGCAACAGTTGCTTAAAATTAGGCGGGCCGTATGCTGTATTATAATTTGACTGGTCTGTGTAGTTTGGGATCAGATAATCGTGGTGAGATGTTTCAAAATGCTTAGGATCATTATATTAATTAAGTTCTAATTAATATAATGATACTAAGCATATATAATCTAGGGTTAAGCTACCAAGGGCGCGGTTACCTTATAGATGGGTGACCGCATAGTGGTATTTCATCTGAGCGTCTCCGTGCTTCGGAGGGCGCGTTTAAAGTCGGTCCCGACTGTTGACAGTCGTTAGATCACGACAGAGGCCTAAATATGGGCGATCTAAATAACTCTGTCACCAGGTTGGCCACTAACCAAACGATAAGAAGAAGAATTAAGTTCTTACCACATAATCCTATTGCGAAGACTGAACAAAGTATCGCCAAGGTAGCGATCCATCCCGCCCTCATGGTCATCACCTATAAACATAATATATTATTATTAGAACACCGAAAAATAAATTTTAGACTTTATATAAATATTGTATATAATTTAGTTCTAGAATAAGTTCCGAATGTATTTTTAAGGCTTTTGGATATTCATTGCTATCACACTTATCGCTTTTATCTAAATGTATACCTACCTACTCTCGGCGGGTGGTTCTGATAAACTAAATTAACTAGTTGTTATACCTACTCGTATTGTTTATGCGGTCAATTTCTGTGATTATGTGTTTTTATTGCCAAATGACGGCAGATGCCATGCTAAGAAGCAGCAGGGCGCTCATAGCATAGTTGTAAGGAAGGCTCTATTTAGTGAGGACACTGGCGCATTATGTCAAAATAAATACCTACCGCTCAGGACTTGGCTGCACGGTTGGTTCAATGGCTTAACGCCACACTGTGGTAAATGGCAAGATAACCACATTTCGCAATTTATCACAGTGCGGCGTGTTGTTATTTTAAAATTTGTGTGGTCCATAAACATTTATGGACCACACAATGGTTCGACTAAGCGTAAGGTAGGGCGGCCCCCAGCTAGGTGGACCGACGACCTTAAAAAGGTCGCTGGGACGGACTGTGCTGGACGTGTGCTGTGGCGCGTGTTAGGAGAGGCCTATATCCAGCAGTGGACTGCGATAGGCTGATTGATTGATTGATAAATGGTTGTCCCGAGATTGAGTGTATTTGTATGTTTGTATAGCCCCCTGCGACACAGGGCTTGTTTCCTAGTGTACCTATTCAATCAGTATACAAGTACGGGATGGCAACGTAGCGGATGCCCCGACCCTGAGCGGCTGATACTTATTTTGACATAATGCGGCATAAACGATCAGCTGGTTAGACTACCAAGGTGCAGTTACCCTGTGGATGGTTGACCGCATAGTGGTATTTCATCTGAGCGTCTACGAGCTTTGGAGGGTTTGTTTTTTTTTTATTTATTTATATTAGGAAAGCTCACAATAAATTAAGAGCGCTTGTTGAGGAGAATTTATATTATGGAAGAAGGTGCTATTGCTAGCCAGTCATATCGGTGGACTGTTGTTCTAGTATGGAATCTAATGGCCGGCTGTAAGCTAGCCCAATATAATATAATTTTTGGAGATAAGCTTAAGTTGTGTTTGAAGAGATTTTTTGGGTAACATCACGTCGACGACTTCAGTGGAGCATTCGAATGAACGTCAACATGACGATACCCCGCCAGATTTTTTGAATATCATGACAATGTGAATAGATTTTAATACAATTTTCTACTATTTTACACTCATATAGTAAAATTTTACACTCATAAAATTTCAAGATATTCTATAAAGAAAGTGGTCCCGCTATTTTGATATCAAAATGACGTGACCACAAAACTTAATTTAACGCGGGAAAAACCTAGAAAACAACTCAGTATATCCTGAGGAACTACAGAATGAAAATATACCCATTTTAAGCTCTATTTAGATAACATAAATGTCTATTTGGTTTACTAACTTTGCTGAATAACTGAATCGCACAGAATAGTCCCTCTTTTTATTCCAAATACCTAACTATGTATATTATATCTTTTTAAAATACTATATCAATAAAATAACACCAAAGAACTTACCTGCATAAATGACAAGGAGAAATGAACCGCTTAACAATGAAGACCTTGAATAAGGATTCGGAATCTTATCATAAATAATTGGTATATTATCTTGCATACTTGATTAAATAATAATTATATTAAAATACTTACGGATTAATTCACGACGTTTCATGCAAGGTGTCGTACGATTATATTCGTTTTATAGCGAAATTTAAGTATGAGAATGAGCACAACGAGAGCTGTAAGCAAGTGAAAATCCAGAAAATCTTTGATTTTTTTTTATTTGAAGAAATTTGCCCTGTGGGAAACCGGTGGGAGCGTAAGTCGAATTGTCGTATATATTGCGAAACGATTCGCTGATATGAACAGCCTCCGAAGTACCTCCACAGAAGACCACTCAGTTAAATACCTTACCCGATATTTTAGTTCTGTTTCCAGAACATAAGCTGGGGAAATAGCTTGAATCCTAACATAACATGATGGGCTCGTAGCGAAGTATCTGCGAGGTTTGAATTTGTAGAGAATTTGCCGCTAACTTTTTATTTAAAAAAATCGGCAAATCCCTTGCTACAGAAAGTAGGCTCTTGATCTTTATCTCTCTCTTCCTCTTAGTAAAATTAGATCCCTGCTCCATTGGACTATGAGAGTGAGGGAAAAAGCACATCAGAGTTCGCGGACATTCTTATTATGATGTTCGTTGAAATGAGTCTAGATTACATTATTCAGGAATTAGTATGTGATAGTGCATTTTATTTTATTGTGACAAAATAAAGCAAGATACTGTCACAATTATTGGCATTTATGTGAAATCAAGGGTAAACAATGATAATTATTTTCTTGTATTGATATCTATGGGTGAACCGACTGCTGTATATAATAATTTAAATAAATATGATAAGGTAATCCGGATTTTAAAAGGAGGTAGGTACTGAATTTAGCAATCAACATTTGTTATCAAAGTAGGTAGGCAGGTTTAAAATGATAAGATTCTAAAATAATAATACACATGATTTTATGAAGACAATATAATTAAATTTTCATACAAATCTTTAACGTAGTATTATCTTTAAAATACTGTACATTGTCGGCTAGTATTGCAAGAAATCATTTGCTATTCCGTTCGGAAAGTAAACAACAAATTTGTTTTAGAATTTGAAGAAATTATAAAGAAAGGAAAATAAAAGAACGTAGCCGATTGCAAATGATTGTCTCCAACGCTGCCGACTATATCTTTTTAATATTTTCGTATTTGATATGGCTGACTGTCGATATGAAAACTTGTATAGAAGCAAAAACCGCTTACAAATACTAACAGAAGAAATGCGCTAAATTATATTTTATTTACACAACACGACCTATCGATAACTATTTATTGAATATTTGCCATCGGCATCAAACAATTCCATGTTTATTAAAGTTTAAACTATTTATTCGTACTGTTGCTATTGCAACCGAATAAAAATTGAGTTAATCTCTTTTGATTGAGTACATAATAATATTAAAATTATAAAATCACAACAGGGCAGATCTCTTTTACTAATTAGGTATTGAACACGCCGCCGTAAAGCACAATGGCGCCAAAATTGTCATTGCTCGGTATACAATGACAAAAGGAAGAAATTCCAAATAAAAAAAATCTAAAAAAAACAAAGGCGAATTTTGCGCGGGATGCGGGAATACATTTAAAAGTCAATAATATATTTTATTTATAGGACGTCAAAGGAATCCCATACAAAATTCGCCCTAGTCTGAAGCCGGCTCCACAACCGGCCACTGTTTGGACATAACCAAAATTGGTAGCAACAAAAATTAAGTTATTTTTCCTTAAGTACTAAATATGTGACAACTTCATGGATAAAGTCCATCCTGAACGTCTATCGCCATATAAAAAAAGAATCTTAAAACTATTCACTTTACAATTTACCTAATATAACTCTATCAAATAAATACAAAAATCTCTTATTTTATTATCTAAGATAATATTTTCCTACCTCATGTCTTGAAACTAAACACTATTTAATGCATATAAACTTAACACTGTGTAAAATTAATTGAGCGCGCCATAGCACGCGACGGGAGGTCCCTAAAAATATTTGACTAAAAGAGAGATCAAATCATTGCCACGTAAATACATAATCATGTAAGTTTTTGAGTAGTGTGGACACTCTTTGTACTTTGAAAATTGAAGCAGGAGCATTTATTATTGCTTTTTATTAGTTTTATGGAAATTGAAGTTTATAAAAAAGAAATGAAAAATTTATGAAAATTTATATAGATACAGCTGCCTTGTGATAGTTTTTATAAGCTTCAAAATAAAGAAAATTGATTGAGGGATTAGATATGTACATCGTATGTACACGGCCATACTAGATTTGACATAATTTATTTTATATATAATACATTTTTATTACACACTCTTACACCTGGCGGACCGTGTGAACACATGGACACTATTAAATTTACGTACATAACAATAGAATATGTACAATTTAGGTACAATATACCCTAAGTACCTAGTATTTAAAGTGGCAAAGACTGCAATAATAAGTCAAATCTGGCAAAAACGTACATAGAAACTAGATAAAATGCTATGTCTCAAAAAGACCTAAAAATAACAAGGCAAAATGAAATAATAATTAAAGCAAAATTAAATACTCGAAAGAAAACAATAGATGCCAAATTGTAAAGTAGGTATTAAGGTTTGTCTATGCTACGGGACAGAAACAGACTTGCACTGGTTCAAAAAGGGAACTAAACAAAGCAACAGTAAAATTGTACCACGAAGCACTTAACTGAAGTAAAATGGTGGCGTTATTCTATATTACTTATACTTATTAAATCTATTATTTTCTGGTATACTACACTATAATGTTTAATCTTTTCACAATTGCATTACTTATATCTGTTCAATAAGCTGACTTTAGAGCAATGTGGAACGTACGACCGGTGCTACGGAACGGATTTTTTTAAAAGTAGAAATGTTTTTTATTTATTTATAAGTGCGCATGGAATGCTGTTTCCCGCCTTCTTAAGAATCCGGGAAACAGCATATTAGCAATTGTAGATAACATGAAGTGATAGCACAGGTGACTGGCGTTTTGTATCCGAATGTTTCCCGTATATCATAATGTGTACCGATAAACAAAATGAATAATTAGCGCCTAATACCTAATTATTTACAAACATGTCGCAGAAAAACGGTTGTCATAAAGTGGGTATCTAGTTGGGAGTTCCGTACGGACATTCCGCTTACTGCTCCGCACTGCTCTAACCAGCCATAATGTTGAATGCAGTGAAAAGATTAAATACGCTCAAGTAATTTATGTTAATGTAACATAATTATAGAGGCACTGTGTGTATTCAATCTATATTTTTATATGTTAAATTTACACGCGAATAAGTATACCGAACAATATTTTATTTAAAAGAATTATGTAAAATATTATTGTAATTCTCTGTTTCCTACATCATAGAAATCATTTTAAAATAGAGAGTGTTACAAAATCATAGAGGAAGTATAATATCTACAGGACAGTTTGTCAACAACGTCGATCTTTTGCCAATTCACGGGCCAGATACGATAGACAATATTTAAAATTGAGCTATGTATAATAAACTCTTCAGTTACAAAAATACTTGTTGCGTAAATTTCAGATCACATTTTGCTATAGGTTCATAACAAATATTTTTATTTTTGAATCTAAGAGAAAGAGTGTACGAGGTGGCGTGAAAATAAGGACAACACTCGTAAATAACCCCGTACGTACCTATTACGTGATTAAGTAGTTAACTATATTAACTAAATTCATGTAGGCAGGAAACTACACATCTGTTTGAGTGGACAAACGGGATACTTAGTTCTAGTTTTCGACGAAGTAGCAGACTTCGTGGAAAACTAGGCATCGTACGCACTATGCATTCTAATCTTGGAGACGTGGCGTTCTATTAGATTTAACAACAATTGAATGACGTTTGAATGAGGAACTAGCTTCGCTAAAACATAGTATTTAACACTTGTATATAGTCAACAAAAGAATTATTTGAGATGAAGGCACACAATACATACAAAATTGTTAATATCGAGGCATTCTAATCAATATATCCACCGAGAACTCATCAAAGTACAGAAAAGCCCTAAGAGCACAGGTGGTCAGCCTTGAGGAATAGTAGTAATTAAGAAGAAGAATAAAAATCTATTATAAGTTTATGTTACGCAACATAAACTTAATCAGAAATTCCGTTTTTAAATAGCCACAAATCCACATTAAAAATGTTGTTGACGTCCTACGCCCAGATAATTCTTTTCTGACTATTCACAAAAATTTATATTGTCTGGTTTCCAATCAGATTATTACATAGTTAATTACTTAATTACATAATATTTGTAAGTGGGCTATAATGTTGGGCAAGCCAGTTGATGAATGGCAGGCGCCAGTAGAACGGTCGTATGGACGTGGAGAAACGTTCAGTCTTTGACCAGCCGGTAAATGTGGTGCTGCGCGCCGTGCTCACTATTCGACACTTCAAACACAAACGCGGCACACAATAATGTTTCTTGCGTGTCTCTGTTTGACACCACCTGGAATAAAAAAATATATTATTTTACATAAATAGCATAATATATGTAGTACCTATATCGCCTTTTCCTCCAAAAAGGTAGGCAGAGGGGTTTAACACTTAAGTCTCGACAGCTATGTTCTAGCCCTTGTAATAAAGAGCGACCCTAATGCCATATACCGGGCACAAATCTAGGATCCGTGCTGCCACTTAGACCGAACCCGAGGTTTGGAAAATGGCGCTGTTTACACTCCTATACGCCTGATTTCTCTGCAGTCGGATCCGATTTTTGTCCCATTGGTCTGAGAAGCAGCAGCGCAGATGGTACGTCTCCGTCAAAAACTGCTGTGACCGATATTAGGTGTCGAGAACATAATTATTATTTTAGCGTCATTTGTTTGTACTAACCTGTAGTATGGTGAAGTTTTCTAACACGCTGTTCATCATATATTTCTCGGGTAGATGCTTCAATTTGTGTATAAAGTTGACCATGTATTCACACATAGGTGACCGGTGGATACGGTACACGAAGCGTCCACCTTCGAACCGCGCGTATTCCGTCTCCACTTTTTCTACCACTTGTTTCCCAAATGAACATACTTTCGTGCTACACGTTATGGTCATGTTTTCGTTGCTTTCATACCTGTAATATAATATACATTCTTTAAATATTCATACATATATACAAATCATTACGTTTTTCTACGAAGAAGTAGGCAAAGGTGTATGAAACCTATATTTCGATTAGCTCGAGCTAAGTTAGATCCTATATAATAGGGGGACATCAACATTAGGCCTCTACTGGACTTCTTTAACGAGCTGGGGTGAATAGAGTGATCCCCAGGCCACCTAACCACACACAAAATACTCGTGTCAGCGTTGGATTGCGGATATCAGCCCGCCATACCATACCATAGGAGGTCGAACCTATGGTATGTGGCGGGCACAATTCTAGACATCACAAACAGTGATAAGGCTCAAGAAAAAATTGACAAGGAACTCCTTTCAAATAGGTAGAGCACCACTCGGAGCAAGACCGACTAGGGAAGGACTTCCAAAATACAAAGACCACAGAATAGAGGACTACACACAGTGGTGTAATTGTATTCCTGCTTGAGAACAGGGTCTTCAGTGCACCGTGCTGCTACTGAGAAGTTTCTAACAGAAAAGCTTAACAACACTTTGCCCGATCCAGGAATCGAAACCCATAAGCTCTCACTCTCACAAACCAGCACCACCAGTTACCAGCTTCTTCCGAGAGATCCATGAGGATTTGAATACCGAGAGACAATAGCATGTGGTTATTTAAAAGAGGAATTATTATTACTCGCGAACTATAGTCCTTGTGTTGCAAGCGTCTAAAGGCTACGGTAACTGCTTACCATCAAACAAGCCGTATGCTTGTTTGCCCCCATAGAAGAATTGAGAAAAAGCTAGACAAAAATTGTAGTTGAATTGAATAAGGGACTAATTGCCAATGTAGCCGCGTCTTAAAAGGGCTACTCCAAATTATCTAAATCCAATAGATATTTACATTGTATTTTTATCACAGGGTATAATATGATATTGTTGCCAGTTCACTAAATTCAGAGAAAAGGTTGGCGCCATACGATTACAATATTTACCTTTTGTTATCTATAAGTGCTGTCTGACAATAGGCAAAAATGCTTTGACTCACAAAGTGCCGTTTTCTAAATCCTTACGAATATTATAAATGTGAAAGTTTGTAAGAATGGATGGATGGATGGATGGATGTTTGTTACTCTTTCACGTAAAAACTACTGAACGGATTTGGATGAAATTTGGCACACAGATAGATTATGGTCTGGAATAACACATAGGCTGCTTTTTGCAGCGATAACCGACATCCATGCAGGCGGAGCCGCGAGCAACAGCTAGTCACTTATAATTTAGCTTTCACTGTCTGTTTTTCTTATTGTCTGTCGTTGATACAACTGAATGAGCTTCAAAGAAGTGTAGTATATTGGTTAAAAATGTTCTCAGGTTAATAATAATAAGAATAAGAGAGGTAGGGCACTATGCTAGCGAGCCCGACTGAGGAAGGGCCACGTAGGATGTGTTCCTACGTGGCCCTTCCTCACTATAACAACTGTGTGTAGTTATTTAATTATGGTCTTGTGTAAGGTGGGTCCAATACTGCGGCCTACTGCGGCATACTGCGGCCACTGGACCGCCTCGGTGGTCCAGTGGCCGCAGTATGCGCCTGCTGTGCACGAGGTTGTGGGTTCAATTCCCACACAGGACAAAACTTTATGTGACCCACAAAGGATTTTTTCTGAGTCTGGGTGTAATTTGTGTCCGTTAATTGTATGTTTGTAAAGTCCCCTGCGACACAGAGCTTGTTCTCTAGTGTGGGAGTTGTCATTAAAAAAAACACACACTTACAGACAATTTCATTAAAATCGATCCAGCCGTTTAGAAGGAGCTGTTCAGTAACATACACAATAACACACGTTAAAGAAGAATTATTATATTAAAGGTTAATATTTAATTACTTACACACTAGTAACACCATAGAAAGCCCCTGGGTCGTCCAGGTTATTTGTGTTGAGGTCCGCCCAGAACTTGACGAGGAAGAAGGCATTTCTGGGTCCCTTCTCGTACAGCTCTTTAAGCCCACCTTTCTTCTCAGGGAACTTATCATTAATCTGTTGTACGTCTACCGACTGTTGACAAAGAAGTATACGATAGTTATTAAACTGATATAGATAGATATATGTCGCTTCCTTAATAGAAAACTGGAGTAACTTGAGAAATGTCATTGGGCAATTTTGAACTTTAGCTGATTAGAATAAGATATAAATTGCAAAATAAACACGCTGCAACTTAAGTCATTTTTCACTGTGGGTGCGATGTATACCTAATAGATAGATAATAAATATTATCTTTTTTTGTATTTTTGCTATGCATTTTGGTTTGCGTAATTTAATCGTATCTAATTTAATAGAAAACGGATGAATGGTTAAGGAGCGTAAAAAAGGCGAACAAACAAAATAATATTCATCTTTAGGTACCTATGTATAATAGAGTTTGAACTCACCTCTAATAAAGGATCTGCATATGTTACAGACCCACCTATATGAACGAATAGATGCTGCGCAGGCGCCGAACTTGGATACTGAAATTAAAATAATCGTGATTTAAAAAAAGAACATGCATTAAATCAAGATAAGAACGTTAGTCAACATTTAAAATACATTTAATTTAATACTCTTTCGTTAGGTATATTAAAAGTTCAAGGAGTTTTACTTTCATTTTTTGTATTTGTTGTCTGGTATAGATATGTATTGGTATAGAAATATGGTTGCATTAAAGGTATTGAAACTGGTAGATATGAGTTTATAGTCTTTAACACTGTTTCCTGTGGTCTATCAGCTGGTTTTGTGAATTTCAAAAGTCCGCTTGAAGGTAGGAGTTGCCGTAGCCTATGGATAGGGTCATTGCGCCAGTTAGCGACCATTTAGCTGGGTTGCCCACTTCAGATGAGTATAAAAAAATGTTATCTACACGCAACATAGTATGTGTTGGTGTAAATAAGTCCCAAGTATAGTCTAGTTTGTATATAAAACACAAAATATAGTACTTTTATCCATGAAATATTATAAAAAGCTGAAAAAGTGAAAATATAGGCAAAACGTCGGTTTACGGCCACTTTAGGCGGTTTACGACCACCAGTGTGTTAGTTTGCGACCACTATATTAATCCTTGACTTCATAACAAAGTCTATGATTTTAATATTAAAAATAAGCCAGTAAAAACATTAAAATTGATTTAAATATTTTAATTTTTTTCTGATTAAAGTATATTTACAGAAATAATATAATAATTGTTAACGAAAACAATATGGTAATCATTTGGTGTAGTCTTTCTTTTTTCATTTTTTAAGTATATCGTTAACAATTATCAACTTCAGTAATTTTTATGATGTGGTGTAAGGTTTTGATGAAGTATTAATTTTTTGCACATGGAGACCAGGTAGACCGACGACCTAGTAAACTTAACCGATGGATAAGGTCAGCTCAGGACTGAGTGCTGTGGAAACACCTAGGGAGGACTATGTCCAGCAGAGCACGTCTTTTGGCTAAGATGGATAGATGGATGGACTCAAGACCAATGACATGTGTGACTTGTTACCATTAGCAGCAATACGGGTTTTTATACAGTTGCGCGATCCACCCAATTATTTAAATTGTGTGCAATATATTCAACAAAACATTTAAGCGCATCCATCCCCTTGCTGATGTGCCATCACCATTCTTCGGGCATGCTCTCTACAACGGCTCGTGGAGGGTGTATGTAGGCAATAACAACGAGCGGCAGACTTACTTGGCCACTGGCGTTGAAGGTGGTCAGACCTGTCAAGTTATCCTTTACATTTCCCGCTTTAACCTGGTACAAATTTTGTCATCCCTTCGGCGGTAAAAAAATCCTGGTTTTAGGTCACAGATAAACCGCTTTCATTTTCATTAAAGATGTGCTCTGGGCATTCAATAATCTCTTTCGAGAAATATTCAAATTCATTAAACCAAGCTCTTATAGATACTTCGGTTACTCTAGCTCTTGCTTTATTTATTTCTTCAGCTGCGCGGCATGATATATCAGGATGGCGCTTTAGAAAGTTTAAATACCAGGATTGTCCAGGACGATGTTCTTCGTCTTTAACAATTTTCTGAACTCTCTGTCCTGTTTCTTAACCGAGAATCCACTCTTTAATCTGCTTTTCGCCTTTTTACCAGGCAGGATCTGGATCCCTTATCTCGATAGTATCACATCTTTTCAGTAAGCCGATCTCCAATTGTGGTTCGAGGGATCTGATACACAGTCTACAAGTTTCTCTTATTGCCTTCCCTTCCTTTCGAATATCATTATGAGCTTTTTTCAAGGCTTCTTTAGTGTACTGAATACCGATATAATATTATTTTGTCTGCCGAATCCTCATCAAATTTTCAATCAATAAACTTTATTCGACAGATTGCTTGCTAAAATAATAATTATTAAACGGACACTTGAAAATTAAACCAAATTCAAAAGACACACGTGACCCTTGTTTCTCTCTAACTAAATGATGGTGGCCGCAAACTAATGTCTATATTTCAATTATGTGGGTTAACGGCCACCTATTTAGCACTTATTTTTTGGTCAATTAAATAAACTTTCTTAAAGAAGGTGGTGGTCGCTTACTAAAGATTTGCATGTTAACACTTTGACAACGCTACACCCTAAATTGTTATAGTCCTGTATAAATATTAAAGCCATACTAAGCAAAATAAAATACCGCTGTATGTGTCAGATTGCGACCACGTGGTCGCAATTTGACGTTTTTGGTAAATAGACACTTCAGTTACCGACCACTAGATTTTAGTTTAATAATAAGTTTAAGTTTATTTGCTTATTTTACACGAGAAACATATATACTTAACGACTTTAAAAAAATATATATATCTAAAACTATTCAAGATATTAAAAATTCGTAAACACAGATCGATCGATTTTTTTTTCTCATTAATATAGCATCAAAAGTTAAAAACGACCAGATGTCAGATAACGGCATTTAAGTTATAACACGGCAGTATACCTGGGGTTACATTCGCGCGATGTCGCTCCTTTATCTCGATTTTTGAAAATTCCCAAATTGTCTTGTCTCACGGGAAATTCTTAACAGAAAGTTAGTTAACAAACTGATTGTACGTTAAATGAAGTTTCTCTGCATACACCACATTGGAGTTAATATGATGTTATGTTCTTCTTACTACTTAGCCATCAGTGCGGGATATTATAGTGCACAAGTAGGGATGCAAACAGATGCACACTCTTTATTTCCTGAGTGTTATAATTCACTGGTACAGCAATCCCACATGACCGGAGAGAGTACAGTTCCGAAAAAAAGGTCGTGCATTGATTGTTATACCTCTGGTGTTACAAGCGTTCATAAGCTACGGCAACTACTTGCCACAAGCCCTTCTAGACAAGTCAAAAACGCAAATGTATGGGAATATCGTTAATGCGACTTGTCCAGAGGGGCAGGTGATCCGTACGTTTGTTGACTTGGAAAGTGCTGAACAAATTCGAAGTTAGGAGTATCGTTTGGTTAGTGGTCAACCTGGTGACAGAGTTATTTACATCGCCCATATTTAGGCCTCTGTCGTGATCTAACGACTGTTAACAGTCGGGAACGACTTTTAACGTGCCATCCGAAGCACGGAAACGCTCAGATGAAATACCACTATGCGGTCACCCATCTATAGGGTTACCGCGCCCTTGGTAGCTTAACCCGCTGATCGTTTACCGAACAGCGAGTGCATCTAGCTATGAGCGCCTCAAATCATATAGCAGTATAGTTAGGAGTGCATTTGATTGTGCACACACTTGTGCTCTATGTTTAGTATATCCTGCGCAGTTAGCTTACTTCCTCTGTGCCCGAAATCGGTCATATATAACAAGTGTTTACCGTGTCAGGATCACGCGGATGCTCGACGAAGGCGGAGAACTCTACAAGTCGTAGTTTATGCGTGGCGATGGCCCGGCCCTCCCAGGGTGGTGGTGGGGCTACGTCCGCACCGCTCGGTACACCCACGCCACCTACACCAGGCACACCTTTGTACCCTGCACCGGGAAACGGCTTTACGCTGGAAAACAATAATACTCATTGTTTATTGAATTACATTAAAGAACAACCTATGGTAATAATATATAATATTTTCGGAACAACTCACACATCGCTATCTGATCCCAAACTAGGCAGAGCCCGTAATATGGTAATCAGACAACTGATAAACATACTTATATATTTCTAAATACATATCTATGCAGGTGTCCGCGCACCTCTGCATCGAATTACTGATAATTATAATAATAATTTTACCGACATAGATATCTTTTCATTGTCTACTGCAAAATTTAGAACTGCCTTGATTGGAAAATTCAAAGAGAGTTTAATGTTACAATAATATATATATTAGGTATAGACTTTTCCTTTTTATTATTTATTTTACTTTTAGTTTAAATGTATTTCAACTTTTTGTATGTTTTTTTAGGCCCATATTATTGTAAATTGGTTCACTCTAGATTTTTAGCTTAGAATTATCACTACATAATATAACAATATGTGGATATCGTTGTGAGCGTTTTGTTAAAACTATTTAAGTAATATTATTGTGTAACTGTTTGGTATCCCTAAATAAATAAATAAATATCTACATATTATAGATAAATAAAATTACACCCAGACACAGAACTAACATTCTTTGTGTCATCACACAAAGATTTGTCCTGGGTGGGAATCGAACCCACGACCTCCGGCGTAGCACTCAGAGTCACTAACCACTACACCAACAAGCCAGATATGGTCTACAACAGGTAAGAGGGAATCCGGATCGTTATTATTATGAAAGTGATGTCTAGTTACGGCCTAGTTTTTTTTAAGATCTTCTTCTCTGTTAGTTTTTACAACAAGGAGAGTTCACTAGGTACTATGTCGTTCTGCCGCTTTGTGATATTGAGCAAATTGTGAAATAAAGTTTGGTTATTTGTTGAGCAAAAAATAAATTAGACTTGTTTATATTTTATAGGTAGAACATACTGGGTAGTCAGTATCATCCTTACTAATATTATAAATGTGAAAGTTTGTAAGTATGGATGGATTGATGGATGGATGTTTGTTACTCTTTCACGTAAAAACTACTGAACGGATCTGGATGAAATTTGGCACAGAGAGTGATTATAGTCTGGAATAACACATAGGCTACTTTTTGCAGCGATAACCGACATCCACGCGGGCGGAGCCGCGGGCAACAGCTAGTTTAAAATAATTGAAACTCAAAATATTTTTTTTTTATAGAAAAGCATTTTTTCTATGAAAAGACTTCTGGTGTTACTAGCTGGCCTAAAAATCTTTAAACAGACTTCGATCCTGGTTGGTCGAAGCAAAGAGAACCTATTCAGGTGGGCATTCATAGACTTATATGTGATGCTGTTCCATAAATGATGGGGCACTCAGGGTCGTATTTATAAACGAAGCTCAGGTATTGAGTACGCATACTTACTTAATACCGTCTCTTTCTAACTACGGTCTCGGGAGCCTAGTTAGAAAGAGACAGGGGTGTCAAGTGCGCGTAGTCAATACCTGAGATGCGTTTATAAATACGAGCCTTAATGACGTATCCTCCGTGCCCTGACTCCTGGACATTGACGGAGTTTATGGATGTCACTGATAACGCTAAACTCGTTGCTAAGTAGAAGAAACTTTATAGGCTATATACTTTTTGCTTGAAGACTTTGTGGGTATAAAAAATCTCGATAGAAATGTAAGTAGCAATATAAAAATAAGTAGGCAGCTTATGATAATAATAGTAATAAATATAGATAGGTTAACTGTTGTACCATCATTGTCATTGTAATTCAAAGGATTATTATGTGGAAGGAGAATAGTTGTGTTGTTTATAAAGAGGTATATATACGATGGTGTGGTAAAATTATACTACGTTTTTCTTTCTTTTTTATAATACTTGGGTGGCAAACAAGCATACGGCTCGCCTGATATTAAGAAGTTACAGAAGCCTATGGACGCTTGAAATATCAGAGGTATCACTTGCGTGTTGCCGACCCATTTTTTTTAAACCAGGGATTTAAGATGGTGTATCCCTGGGATAGGAAAACGTTGTAACATTTGGCTGTGGTCTTCTGTAAGGTGGAAGTTCTTCCCCAGTCGGGATTGCTCGCTTGTATCTCGTTTGTATAATTCCCTTCCTCTCTTATTAAATAGAAGACTAGGAAACAATTCCACCAAGGATTAGATTAATAAGTATTTAATATATGTGTCGTCCCCTTAATAACGTTGACACTCACGGCACAAATCATCCACAAAATTAAAGGAAAGTAAATGGGTTTGTTTGGTGTCTTTTTAAAGGATTAAATCCGAAACGGAGAGATCCGATTGAGTGCCAAAGTTATCAATATACCTCAAAGAATTAGCTGAAAAGATAACTGATAACCGTTTGTAGACCAAAGCCAAATAACTACATAAAGTAGTAGGTTTATAGTTGTACTTCTATACATGATTACAGGTTTCTAGGGCTCATTTAATGGATGCGATACTAAAGAAACGTTTTCCTATCCCAGGGTTTCATCCTCCTTCCTCCATAAAACTCTCTTGTTGCAATTTTTTGAGTCGGCGACACATTAGTAATGTCCTTAGTGTTGCAAGCGTCCATAGGCTACGATAATTCTTTGTTTGCCATCTGATTAGTAAAAATAAAATTAAAAAAACTACTTACTCTTGTGAGGGTCCTGCTTGTAACCCGGGCTGCCAAAATTGCTGTAAAGATAACATTTCTTTATTAATATTTATATAAAAATCAAAGTAAAATTAAGCATATTATTATTGTTATTGTGCTCAAGTAGTTTAGTCTCTACATACAACACTTGAAGCATTATTTAAAAAATATGAAACATGAAAACAATATGTAATTTATTTAAATGTTTTTAATGTATACGCCCTTGGTTAAAAAGTATGATATTTATATTTGTATTGCTTATTCTCGATATATTTTATTAAGGTTTTAGTTCAATCCAATTGCCAGTCAATTATTTGTATATGAAAAATAAACATGTGTGAGTAAAGCCATGGTACAATAATATACTTCGCTTGGTATGTTTTCTATGAACAATGGTCGCGTGGGTGATACTTGCTTACGTCACTTGTCATCCCTACGGTCTGAGTTACCAGTGGGTTGGTAGAAGATTTGATAGGTTACAAACGAATTAACATTTCCTTTCTTGCCATACATTTGCAATTAGCGCCTCTAGTGGAAGGTAAGATAATTTAATTTTTTATCTCATAATTATCTATTAGGCAACGTATATTTAGCAAAATAATTCTTCAAAAAGACCGCCAATTTTTAAACTTTTTTGAGTATCTGTTGTCAATTTCTTGATAGAAAAAGCCGATATCTAATTTAGCTTAACCCGGGAATCGAACTCGGTACCTTATGATCAGCAATTTCCTTCAACGACTACTAGACGAAGCAGTAGAAGTAAATACTAGTAACTCTCAAATGGCACAGCACTCGCCAGCATTCAGGTACAATATTTTCCCGGTAAATTCTTGAAATAAAGAAATTCTGGCATCATAAGCAAGTATCACTTTTTTTTAAAAAGACCATGTTTTATTGGACCATGAGAAAAGCTTATTCGGTCTGTGTTATTGTCGCCTATATTTTTATAATACGTGCATTTGGCAACATGCCTAATACTCAAGACTAAAAGAACATACGTTTTATTCTAACTTTTTATAATAAATTGATCGTTGTCATTGAAAATTCAAGGAAAACGCTTGCGTAGAACATTTTCCTTGCAATTTGATTGACAATAACAACAAGCAATTAATTTATTGAAAGTTAGGGAAGATTCTGGTTAGATGGAGCGCATATGACAAAAAAATTTAGCTGAGCTAGCGCCATATCAAATATCTTAAAATGCTGTTTATCTCTACAATATTTGTGAGACAGAATAGGTTAATCAGTAACACAGTAACAGTTCCCGTTACCATGACCGTAAAGCAAATTATTTTTGATCTTGACAACCTTAAAATTAAGTAATAAAGTTGACATCTTAAATTTCAAATTATGATCGAAAATAAAATCGCTATGAGGACATCATGTTACGACCCAGGTCCCCAGCATCCATGTAGGATTCCCGTTCGTTTTTTTAACGATTGTCTAGCCCAGATTTAAAATAACGTAAACCTTTGGTACAAGTTTTCGGTTTAGCAAGATGCAACCAATTGCAATCGGCCATTGATTACGGAAACTGCTCACCATCAGGCAGTCTATATGCTTGTTTGCCTTCTGAGTGTTATACATACCATAGCTTTTAACATAATAAAATATGTAAAATAAAGCTTTTAAATAAGGGTCTCACTGAAGCATCAAGAGACATTTTGTTGAGCTAATCGTATGTATATTATTTACAATAATGGACAACGGGTCTATATCGCATAAAATTTTGAAGTCAACCCGTGACCACGGTCGGCACAATTCGACCGAAACATCGGGTAACAAAAGGTATGGAAACCTTTAAAATATTACGCGATTTAGACCCGCCGGCTGATTCTCTAAGAAACAGCGATCGCAAACTGACTGTTGTGATGGCTCGATGACGGCACACACGATTGCTAAACGTCAAAAAGACTCGGTTTTCGCTCTTACAGAATACCGATTTTCAATCTGACAGCCAGATTTTGCTGCGTTTTCGCGGTCGCTCGGCTTTCGCTCTTACGGAATACCCCAGCGGTTGTCCATTAAAGTAATAATATGTGTACAAAGAAAGTTTAAGAGATTTTAATGTTGCGCTAGCCTGAACTTTACTTTATAGTCCGATACGCTTTATCTAACCAATTCTTTTAGCATGTAGCCTAATAGTAGTGAAGCAACACAATATTAAGGCATATTTTTTGACTAGTAACACAAGGCATGCCTTTTGCAAGTTGAGTACCGTGTGGTGGTACGCTGGATGTGGCAACCCTGCAACGATCTGTGCGCTAGATAGTGTGCTCATGGACTGCATGGCTTTTTCTTTCATCATCCCACCGTCCTAAACGTCATTATTTATACTATAATAATGATAATATACCAAACAAGGCAGAACCTGTATTATGACCATATACCCCTGTACTATGACAACTGGTAAAAATACTTATATATTTCTAAAAACACAGAACGAAGTATAGTGCTCGTCACAAAACATGTCCTGCGTGGGAATTGAACCCACAGTCTCCGGCTTAACAGTCAAAGCATTTGCTGTCTATATTGTCTATATTGCTGAATACCTTCAGTTGACGTTGTAAGATATACTTATTCTCCGAAGGTGTTAGCAGAGGTGTATCACACATAAATTTCGACGGGGTAAAGTTTTTCTTATTTTAAAAGCCATTTATTTCGTTTGCCATGGAATACAGTTCTCTAGATTGGCACTGATGTTACCTATATTTGGCAGAGAAACTGAAAACCTTGCCAGAAGGCGAGAGTCGGCTAGCCGAAAACGGGCTGTAACGGCGCTCGCTTCAACTGAGCTGCCTTCGGTATGCCAAAGTCGGCTGTAGACCGAGTGTAAATGAGTCATGATATACACTATTAAATAACTTTAATATCGTTATTAATTAATTAAATCCTGCAGAAGTGTGAGCAAACACAGTTACACTCTTTATTCCCGCACTCTCTTAGTCCAATGGTACTTCAAACCGACACGACTGGAGAGAGATCAGGCGTGTTTACATGTTATCCACGACAAGGGATATACTTTAATGTTACTCTGTGTTAGAAATGTACTTACCACTTTGAGTTTGGCCTGTATTTCTCGTAATTTCCGTCTAGCTAGCACCTGTATGTGGGATGAGACTTGTTTTCGCGTTCGCGTTTTTCCTGTCCTCAGCTTTATATACCTTGCTATTAGCTCGTTCCTTCCTGTAATTAAATTTACGATATCCCATTAAAAAATAATATATAATTGCTTTTCTATAACAGTTAACCAGAGGCTAGATAGCCTCTATCAAATTTCATATGGGAGGGGTTAAAAGGTTTTTACAGGCAACGGGAGTAATATGATAATATCCCTGGTGGTGCAAGCGTCCATAGGCTACGTTAACTGCTTAACTTCAGGTGGCCATATATTGGTGGTATTGTAAAAAAACTATTTATTAGAAAACAACCCCTGTGTCGCGAGGTACTTTATTTATATACAATTCACGGACAGAAAGAACATCATTTGAGAGCCACGCAAATAATATTGTTTCCTGTGTGGGGATAGAATCAACAACACTTAGCGCTCAGTTTCAATAGCAAACCACCCACTTGAAAGCTAATTTTATTGTCTTCATGAATTGGTTTTAGTCACATCTACGTTACCGCCGGCTATGTTACCTACAGGAAACGAAAGAGCGAGCTGTTTGTCATATACTGGAGATAAATACATACTGCAGGCAGAGGGGCCTTCTTTAGAGCGGTAGGGCACCATACTACCGAGCAAGTCCGACTGGGGAAGGACCTCCAGCTTACAGAAGACCAAAGACAAATAACAACATACAGCGGTGTAGTTGTGTTCCTGTGTGCGAGCACAAGTGTCCAGCGCTTATTTAGGAAATGTTTCTTGCAAAACGTATCCAGCGTTTTGAAAGAAAATTTTTCCTATCTCAGGGAGACTCCATCTTAAAGCCCTGGTGCAAAAAAATGAGTTGGCGCACGCAAGTGATTCTGGTATTGCAAGCGTCCATAGGCTACGGTAACTGCTTAACATCAGCCGGTTTTCATGCTTGTGTGTCACCTAAGTAGTGTAAAAAAAGGATACATGTCATTTCTTAACAAAAAATTTCAGTGATGCAGTTGTGTACGACTACGGTACTATCATACTACCTAGTCAAACCATTACTTTATAAAAGTCAAATATTATTTCAACATGTTAAAAATAACCCTTCATTATTTCGATTAAAATATTATTTTATAAATTAAAACATGGGCAATTGTCAGCGAAATATTTAGCATAACTGTTTCAATGAAGCGCGTGGTACGAGCGTACTATGAAATGTTTCGACGCTGCATACTCTCCTGTTATGAAACAATTTTCAAAATATTTTGAATAGCTATTTTCAATCATTGAAACTGCAGTTGTACAGGAATGCGGGGTGGATCGTTCCCAGTCAGTGCAAGCTGCCGTTGTGAAATTATTTCAGAACACTGAATAACGTTGTTGACAAATATTGTTAATGTAAAGTATTTATTTTGTTAAATTTCGTTTTTCACTTTGTTTCTTTATTTTGTATGAAATGCGGCTCGTTTTTTACGACTGCACAAAAAAGGAGTGGTATTAACGAGAGTTATCAAACGCCCGGCATTTATTTGGAAATTTAAAGAATTTTTTAGTATTCTGGCGGTACTATATTTACTTTTTTTTCTTTTATCCTACTTGGGTGGCAAACAAGCATACGGTCCGCCTGATGTTAAGCAGTTACCGTAGCCTATGGACGCTTGCAATATCAGAGGTATCACTTGCGTGTTGCCGACCCCATTTTTACACTAGGCCTTTAAGATGGAGTATCCCTGGGATAGGAAAACGTTTCTTGCAAACGCATCTCTAAGTGAGCCTAATAAAGCTACCTGTACTCACACACAGGAATACAACTACTTCTATATAAAACCAGTGTTTAGTTGTATATGATTAAGAGTGATAACTTTGAAATTGACTGGCCTGTTGGTGTGTGATTAGTGACCTTGACTGCTAAGCTAGACTTTGTGGGTTCGATTCCCACACCGGACAAAACTTTGTTTGATTCATAAATGTTTTTATGATTTGTGTCTGTGAGTTGTATGTTAATACTTAGTGCGCGGGAGTTGTCTTTATAAAAAAAGAATATAATAGAAATCAGGCAGGACATTTCAGTTTTATTTTCACGTAAACTTTCAATTACCGCGCTTAAATTATAGATTGCGTGTAACATTCCTGGTATAATCTCACCATTCAGTTCTAATTAACAGTTTATCTTTGATACATTTAGTTTATATGGATCCAGTCAACTAAATGTATCATCATGCTATCGTAACTAAAACAACTCGTAGGTATCTACATTTTACTGTAGAGCATTTATTGTCGTTACTAAATGTGCTCTTGCCTTTAATGAAACAATTACAGTAGTTTCAAATGAAAATATATTATGTGGAATTAAATACCTAACGTATACAAAACGTTCAACATATTATTTACAACTAGACCCATTCAACTAAAGGGTTAATGAATTACAGAAAATAAATACACAAAAGATTACAAAAGATCAAAATCTAAGCCGTAAAAAAGTCATTCATTAACTTTTCCTTCGATTTTCTTTAAGTTTGTTCATTAAGTTGAGGCGAGGGTGTGAACAATTAGCTCTACACAACACCGCATTGACTCAAAGTGACCGGCAATTAATCGAATATCGACTTTGATTGCCACCGAGTCTACTGTAAGTAATTACATTTATTTTTCGAACAATAGTAATACCTACTAACCTAATGATTATTTTTTATTAGAACGGCTACAAACCGCTGTTACACAGCATACATTTAAGAAGAAACAGAACAAAAAATATGCAATGAAGAAAGATATTGAATATGGTAGTTAGCGAGCCTGTTGATATCAGCAAACATAAAGTTGGTTATCTTAATAGATATAAATTATGTGTCACGTTGTTTGTCCGCTTTGGACTCCTAAACTACTGAACCGATTTTAATAAAATTTTGCACATTATGTGCAATTTTATCTTTAGATAGGATAGGATATTTTTTTATCTTATAAGGGCTTTCAATTTAACCCGTGCAAAGTCAGGGCGGGCGGCTAGTAATATATAATGTAATAATAATAATAATATTTTCGGGATAACTCACACATGATCATTTGCTATGTGATCCCAAACTAGGCAGAGCCTGTAGGTAACCAGACAACTGATAAACATACTTATATAATTCTAAATACATACATACTATAGATATATTATATGTATTGTAATAAACCCCACGAAAAGACGTTGAAGTAGTTGCGGCAACTTTCCGGCTATATCGATAGCATAACATGATAATTACTTGTTTTATTTAATAAATTTATTTATTACTGACATACATCTGGACCTCAGCATGACAGATAAAATAGGCAATCTAAGATAAATTTTATACTTTAAATTACCCGGTGCATTAAGAAATTTATCTTATACAGCGAAGATCAGAACTAAGAAATGTTTTTTTCAAAATTGCTGAAAATATTTTTGTACGTCACGGATTGCTGAAGTCCATGGGGAACTGTTACTACTGGTATCAGGTAAATTGCTGGTTCGTCTGCCACATATAGCAATGAACAAAATCCCATAAGAATAATAATGAAAAGTTTCATGCTACTAAAGTTTCATGCAAAGATCTAAAATACTTGTAATCGAACTCCTGTGTTTCTAACACAGGAGTTCGATTACAAGTAGGTAATTATAAGTCAAAGTAATTTATTCATTTCAATCAAATGCACAATATAATACTTATGAACATCCAAATAAATAAATAAACTATTTCTTCCCACAGCTAAACTTTAATAGTGTTCATCTAAGGAACACTATTAAAGGATTTTTGAAAATGTAGATATCTGTGTTCTCAATGGAAATCTCATTATATAAAGCTAGTAACAATATGGCCAGTCTTTTGGGCACCTTTCCTCAGAACTGTGATCTCAATCAGATATTTTATTTATAGGTTAATACCTTTAAATATAATATCTGATTGTTTGTTAGGTTAGGTTACTTTAATTTTAATAACTATTCATGTAAATATCTTATGAAATAAAAATTTACTTACTGTAAGCTAGTAACACAACAACGATATTATGTATGTTATTGACCTATTGTGTATGCTGATAGTGCAGCTCGTCAAATTACCATTTATAATCCATATGCTAGTAGCTCATTGGTTACTATTGCTAGAGGTTAGTTGCTTGCTTTGTCTTGGCTCCCCATCAAACTAACTGTCGCGTCTAAGTGGAAGTTTGGCGACTGCTTTTAATATTGCTGCGACTGCACATGTGGTCACCTCGCCAGCACTGTCAGAAGTATTGTTGGTTTGATGCAAAGGCAGTCTATGTGTCGGTCATACTTATATCACAGTGTTAAGAACGCTTAACTGTTTCATAAAGGAGATTCTTAGACCGTGTCTTATAATATGTCTATTTATTCTATATCTTTATTAGATAACTAAGTACTTATATCAAATTTTAATCTGTCATATCTGAACACTACATATTAAATTGTAACTTGGATGGGCGTTTGATAACATTTCTCATAAAAAAAATTCTAGACACTCATAATTGCAGCGAACTACTAATGCAAAAAAAGATGATTTTAATCAAGTTTGTAATATTTTTCTTTATGTTATAGTTTTATCCACGGTTTAATGTTGATTCTATAGATATAATGTCGGAATAATGCTTTGCACTGACAACACTTAGTCAATGTCAGTATTTTCAGCACTACAAAAGGGCCCGTTTGTCAATTTTACCAGTTAATCTAACTTGGGGCTCCGATCGAAAGATTGAATTCTTTCTAGTGGTAATCGAATTTGTTCATATTCCAGCTAGTTTGGATTTAACAAAATAGCTTTTGTTGCACATAAAACAAAATAACTTCCCTCCAAAAATTTTGGCACGAATTTTTAATATACTGTTGTACTAATTGTCGATAGGAAGAGCCGGTCAGGGCAAAGTAAATTGAAATCTCATTGAATTCGGGGAATGCGATGGCGACGAGAGGCGGCTGGTGCGAATTTAATTAACCCCTTGCTTGCTCGTTGAGTCGAACGCGTTCGTATACCGAACTATTTGTGCCTATATTGATTAACAGATAATGGTTTGAATGTCATATTTTGTATCTGAAAATTGTTATACTGTGATAGAAATTTCTAGTCTCATCTAGGCATGCGCTTTCAAGTAAACTGTTCCTATTCCAGCATTGGTTTAAAAATGTTTAACGAGAAAAGTACATATGTTTACAAAATTATCTTTTTTGCTTTGTAACAGTAATGCCGCAGGCGGTAAAATCGAGATGAATGCACCAATATTTAAAAGGGCCTTCAAATTTTTTATTATAATTTAGGTACCATGAACAAATTTTATAAATTTCCCTTCCATTTTTGATGTTTGCCCCTAAATAGTATAAAAATTTACACTTTATTTGCAACAGATATGAATTACATATTTAAAAGTGAAAACCTGGATTTGAATTTTTCTTTTTACTTTACACTCAGATATTATTTACGCTTAAGTAGATAATTTAAAATCAAAATCAATAACAATGTACTGCCAGCCGGGATCGAACTCGTACCACAAGTCGGTTATTTTCCAACTAGTCTACCATCGACTCTTGTTATAATAAAGAAATCGGATATAAAAAGTAAAAATCGTCCGCTTTGTTAATAAAATGTTTATCTACAAAACAGCTTTTAAAACGACTCCGCCTTTGTAATATACAAGTTAGTTAATATCAGATATTTTCATATTAAACTAGAATGAAAGCTCAGATCTCGCAAAGCGATATCTTGAAGACTGTTAACTCAAACATTCTTGAAATTACTTCGAAATTATGGCACCGTCGTAAACTTTTCACGGCGGGTGTTAAGCTAAAATTAGTAAGTGTGGCCACTCTAACAAATTGCTGTTAGCACGAATTAGTAAAGTGAATATACACGTCGTATGTTCTATGTTAAGTTCCACTAGTGACAAACGGTGCCGCGAATTGAGCATAGAGAGTGCTTTCACCCGAAACGTCGTGTGCATCCCTCTATAAATAGTACGCTGCACATAAGGATCAACGGAGAAACGTTTCTATTCCACACTGAATAGAAAAACAAGAGATCATTATTTATTAGTTCGTTAGTTGGCTAATTTGGTCCATTGCCAGCGCGCGCGAGTGGCGCGACGCGAGACGCTCTGCCACGCTCTCGCGCACTCAACGTCGAGGAAATTGTGCGTGCGTGCTCCAACTAACAATCATTAATATTTACTATTTTCTTTTTCAACAGGTATAATTCTTAAATCGATGACTTCAATTATCTTTTCGTTCGATTTATTTAAATGCATTTAAGTTAGGTATACGTTGAGACTAATCATATTTTTCTAAACCGTTTTTTGTCCCCGAGGCCGATTTGAAAAGTAATTTATTCGAAAACTGGGGAGATATTGGAGATCCATCAGAAATACATTAACGTCGTCGTACCTTAGGCATGACTTCGCGATTGTTTTCCCTAAAGGACCTTTAAGTACAATATAATATATATCCATTCAGTTATAGCTGCTATTGACTCTAAATACAATAAAGGACTCTGTTTACCACATTTTACTTTAATTAAATAATCAAACTCGGTTACATTTAGCTGCCCAATTAGATAGGTACTTATTATAATGAATGGCTGTCTGATTAAATCTAACATGGGTCATAATTTAAGCTTATAGTACTATTACTTATGAACAAAATAGTGTATGATTTAAGGTAATTATATCAACTCTACCCTATAGATCAACACCGTAGCTTACAGTCGTTAGATACGATCTACAACTGTGGGGTCCCGTTGGCGGCGGTACCGACAATGTGTTTATTACAGTAAGATCGCTATTTTAGTAATTTGAAAAATTACTCATGAATATCTTAACGTAAAGGGGGCAATTCGTCAAAAAGTGAGCAGCTTTGAATGACAAAGGCGAAATATATTATTAGACTTTGTTCAGTTATATGGGCGCCGCGCGTCGCAGAATTTCACGCTGACCCAAACAGAAGCTATGCGGAGCAAATCCTCGCGGAAAGGGTTGAGTTGCGACAGGTCTAAGGAGGATTTCTCGGGAGACAATCGGGAGTTATGCCCGAAGGCGGGCGGGGCGCTAAACAACGGGCGCGGGCGGCCCGCCCCTTCTTTATATTTTCTTACTGCGTTCGCCGCCTAGCGGCGCGGCCGGGCCCCTTACACGCTCGCTCGCTCACTAATTGCGCATTCTTCGCATAGTTTAGCCCTCCCGACGAACCCCTCGCCCGCCACCCCCGGACCACGTGAAGCCGTGCGCCGACGAAACTTTCATACTCCCAGGATATTGAGCGGTTTTGAATGTCTTAACTCACGAACGTGCCGCTACCAGTGCTCCTCGCACTAGCTTTGTTGGCAAACTGTTCCCAACTAGCAACTACACAACACCGCAACTCGGAACCGCACCGAGATCACCGCACACGTGCTGCCCGCGCTTCGACTACTACTATCACATCGCACCACTCAATTTGCTGATCTATAATCAGTGTCACAGAGGTCAATATAGCGTTTCTGCAACGAGTACTCTATTCAAATCTCTATAACAGAATACCTACCTACATAAAAATGTACAAGTCTTTTTAGCTCACACAACACTTTTGCCTTTGTACTGTAAAGGAAATATGATGTTTTGCATCCTCAGAAGAATAAATACAATTTTGATCTTATGATAATTTGTATAAGGTTAAAAGTTAAAGTAACAATTCTCAACTGACGTCTTTTTGCCACTGAGGGTGCGGTGATAAGAGAGATCGGATTATTGTTTTGTAAAGTGAGCAAATAAAATAACAATAGACGATAATGTTACAGATATTATTGCAGCATATTATGAAGTTTAAGCATAACAGTGGGCTATGGAGCGTCACGGTGCATGTTAGGGGTGAGGGTGAGATCGCGGACGGACAAGGGTGACGCACTTTTACAGCGCTAGATTAAGCCGGGAGGACACGTCCTCGAGTAATGTGCTCATTTATTGTCCGACGACGCGACGCGTGTCCGCAATTATTATCCACACAGACACCTATTATCAGGATCTTTTACACATTGCAATAACAGATGAGTGTTAAAGTATTTGGTAACAGATATTTGTGTATCCAAATCGTTCAAAAAGGTTTTGAACGATTAACGGCAAAAAAGCATCCGTCCTGCTTGACGGTAAGCATGTTGCCGACCCAAAAAAATAGAACTACAGGGTTTAGTGATGTATTCCCAAGATAGGAAAACATCTTTAAAAACGCATGCCTGATTGAGCACTGGAGACCTGGACTCACATGGATACAACTACACAGGTCTAAGTAATTATTTGGCCGAAGTCTTATGTCATATGTGTCCAATTTTAGCCGTAAAATATTTTTAAAAACAAGACCATCCAGTATTTATATACGATTGTGAAAACCTCTTACCTATGAACAAAATTGTGTATTTATTTTAACATCAGTGATTCACATATCATAGGCCTAAATATGTCAAGAATTTCCCTAATTTCCTCTTCCGCCACAATTTCCAGCCATAAGATTTGAAGTAATTTAAACATCGCATTTCTTCACGCCTATTAAATCACTTAAGGTGGACACATCGCCTGTGGTAAATTTGTTTAGCAATTCCATTTGGCACCGCGACGGGCCTGAGCGGGCAGTCCTTTAATTAAAACCGGGACGTATAATGTTGGCGCTTGACGCAAACTTAATGTGCGTCCGGCGGCACTGTAATGGCACACCCGCCCTCTGATAATTGTCCTATGTCAATTCTGCTCCATAGCCCCGTAATATTACTTTTCGGAAAAGGACGTTATGAAACTATTCCCTTTCCCGAGCTTGCAAACTAACCTACTAACTTTGCAGTGTCGTCATTGCTTTAATTCAGCATAATATTTTCTTCTTAATACTTTATAATTACAGCATTAAGCAACACAGAAACAGTTGCCCTTTGCCAGTTAATTTACAAGAGGCAAAATGTTGGCTTTATGTAGCAATCGTCACGTTCACGTTAACGAGCTTTCTAAGTTAACAATATAACGTGAAAAAATTCGCTCGTGCCTCCCTTATTTCAAGAGCAGAGCTTTCATAATTGAGAATTATTGAATAGGTACAACTGTTAATTTAAAAATATTTTGTGTATTTATAATAAATAGGTCGTATGTGCTTTTGATAAATGACTAATTATAAATCACAAGCGAACCACCCTCGCTTTGCTTTCGCATTTTTTTGGATTTCTATAAACATTCCAGAAGAAATTCTCTAAATAACTGTGAAAACCGTATCAACGTCTGGTCTGTGGTTAAGAAGATCTAAGCAAACATAGGGATAGACAGCAGGAGGTGACTTTATCTTACACGTGTAAGGACTAACGGCCCGCCCCGACATTACCCGGGTTAAATTTTCAATAATACTTTCTTAGCAGATGCTTACGTTTACAAAAACCTATATTTCAATTACTAGACTCGGCTGTGCGTTGGTCGTCAGTCAAGACATACAATTTTATATATAGGTCGTGTGTTCTTTTGATAAACGACTAATTATAAATCATTTACGTAAGTATTTGTGACTGATGAAGTTGAAAACAAAAGCCACGTGACACCACATGCCTTCCTTGAATTGGCGAGTGGCGACATGGTCCGATCAAGAGAGATAATAATTGTCGGTTCACGTCTTTCCGTGGAATCCTATTGCGCAAAAGGCTTTGTCGGCTCGCTTCAATAGGTATCTACAGTGGCTTTTGTCTCGTGCCACAGCCATTGTTCATTTTCGGTGGAGTGACCTTGATATCACTCCATTATTTAACTTCATATATAGGTGACTTTAGCACGTTGAAAATCGGTTGACTTTGCACGACAATGTTTTTATATACCTTTGTGTTGACGATGCTGATTTTAGCTGTAGTGTTGGCACGTATTTTTTGTTTGTTAGGTATGGCTAGTGGCTTAATCATGTGCCCTTTGGTAAATATAGTAAAAGTTAGATTAATAACGGCGACTACTCTCAACTCATAGTCTGATGGGACGGTAATCCAACACGACTGGAAAGAGATCAGACGTAGGACCAACGGCTTTACGTGTTTTTGTGCTTTACACGGGGGTATAGACACTACCAATTTCCAAACTCCGGGCATCTATTGTGAATTTCTTGACAGAAAAACCCAATACAAATTTTAGGCCCGACCCGGGACCTCGTGATCAGCAGTCACATACATTGACAAAAGTTATATTACACGTGTAAACTTTGAAGGGAACGGACGATTTGTAGCATAGAGTTTTAGTCAAATTTGGAGCTTTTTTCTAAATATGTGTACAAGTCAGTTCATTTGCCTCTCAACTACCACTTCCCCCAAATAAAGAACATTTATAACATTGTTCTAGCATGTTTGGACTCACCGTACATCTTTCCCTCATCGGAGAGAATAATCTTGCGTCTGCCGCAGGGTGGGTAGATTGCCAGGGCTTCTTGGAAGCTCTGCTCAATGTCGGGACTCCATACTCCTTCCGCATCCGCCGCCGACATATCCTGCGAACACCCTTTTATATGAAAAAAGAAATATAGTAATATTTCTATCAAATTCAGCATAACACCAATTCTTTGCCCCGAAGGGGTGATGTATCTGATGTATCCCATCTACTTTTCGCCAAACGTACCTTGTACATCAGTACAAAAATCATTCGCAGTATCTACATTTCAAAATTAATCTCATTAGATAAATATAGAAGCTCCTTAATAGCAACCCATATTATAGTATGTCCTACTGCGGGGCACGTGTCTCCTCTCCTCTATCTAGAGAGACAGAGAGAGAGAGAGAGAGGGGGGGGGTTTAGGCCGTAGTGTGAATCAGAAGTGCTTTTTCCTCACGATGTTTTTTCTGACCGGTAGGTATCAGATGTTAAATCATTTGATTAGTCCTTATAAATTTCACAAAGTTAAATTTACAATGGCACCACCCGGGATCGAACTCACGCCTACTGCGTACAAGTTGGTTACTTTCCCACTCGGTTACAATCACAATATACCACATTTAGATAACTTTTTACAGTATTCTACAGTAGCTGTGAGTGTGTGTCATCTAAAACAGGACATACTAAACATATAAACTACGCAGACTATTTAAAAAGAGTTTTTTAACGTTTACAAAAGCATTTTTCTCTCAACCCTCGACAGTACCTACTACATAATGAAATCAAACATTGAGGGTCGTCAGCAAAGAACGCTAAACAACGTGTCGACGGTGAATTAAGCTCGAATGAGAGAAATATATACCGTAATACAAAAACACATCTTTCAGTATTTAAATTTAGGTACGGGACAACCGCAAACAAAACATTCGTCGCAATCAATATAATTAGATACCTAGCACACTATTCACTAAAAACAACGTTCTATGAAATTATTTAAATTCAAACTCTATAAAGGGAAGCCAAAAAGATTATGTCAGCAAATTTACCAACAGCTAGCTCGCTGATAGAGTGTTGAATGAATTATGAGAAGAACTGGGTAGAAACTTAGGCAAATGTTTAATCGCCTATCTTAATTACAATATTTTAGCATGTAAGCTGATGCAGATTTTCAACATATTTACTCGTTTAAAAGGTTTAATCGTGCTAATTGTAATACTGAGGATTGTATTAACAGAAAATCCGCTGTATCCTTATATTGCAATTCTTCTAAAGACTGCTAAAACGAGTAGCCAAATTTTAGATGCAATCACTTTGGTTATTCTTTTATTTTGTATCGTATTTATATATAAGTAGATTTAATTTATGTAGCATCGCCATATGGCAACCTTGCGATATAGCCAGACTTTTGTGCATCTTTCCTCAAAGCTGCAACCTCAATCAAATATTTTATTTACAGATGAATACAATCTCTGATTGCTTATAACTAGCCTAGATTAAGTTGCTTTATTTAAATAATTGTCTTCTGAAATAAATGGTAAATTTAAAACTTATTTTGGGGTCTGCTTAAATTTTCTACTCACACTACTAGACATGCGCCACTCTCTGATTACGCCAGTCTTGAGAGATATCTTCCAAATATGAATATGCTAACGTAAAAAACAATTTAAACAGAAAAATGGTATTGCACTAAAATTGCTGTGTTTATTATTATATGCTAAAAGCACATTTAGCCTAGTCTTCCAAAGAACTATCGAAACAAATTCAAGTCCCTAAAAATTAAGTAACAACATTAAACAGATGTACTAACATTTGTAAGTTTGCTTATAGAATTAAACACAAGATTACAAACGAGGAGTGCGTCATTGTAATTAATAGACTCGTTTCTATTCTCAAAAGAAAATAAAAATAACGCCGGTGCCCTCGACGTGGACCAACAGCCAACAGCCGTCGGTGCCGACGATCGAAAACA
Organism: Trisateles emortualis; assembly: GCA_947095525.1. Lineage (NCBI taxonomy): Eukaryota > Metazoa > Arthropoda > Insecta > Lepidoptera > Erebidae > Trisateles > Trisateles emortualis. Next base: position 4,558,083 of record OX352736.1, on the reverse strand, counting down.
TCGTGAATCACTGTTCCTTGAAACAACTTGAAACGTAGCTGTTTCTGGATTAGTTAACTACCAACCAACATTCAATATTTACTTACAATTTCTCACAACTCGCGTATTACTAATATTGTTCTGTTTTTATTTCAGCATAAGATTTATATCGTTATCAATCAACTGTACCGTAGTTATTTTAAATCAATGAAGTATGTAAATAGTTGTGTTTTATGTTATTTGTATATTAGTACAACACTATTTGAAAGTGTTTTTTATCGCGTCGGTTTGAGAGTCGTTTAAAAGCAACAGCAACAGTTCAGTAATACAATAAATTAGATTTAATATTGCCCTGCTAAACATAAAATAAGAAAAGGGAAAGGACCCTCCATCTTACAGTATATCACAGCCAAAAATTTGCACACTGCAAACAGTGTAGTTGTTTTTCTGTGTATGAGTATTATTGTTACAAGATTTAGGATCTACGACGGTAAGCTTCAGGTGGCAATTGGGACGAAATCGTTAATTTAATTTAAAAAATACGCAAGAAGAAAGAATGAGGACAAGACTAATATATAAAAGTATAAAGAAAAAGGAGAATTATCATAAATAATTCGGTTAGGAGGACATTTTTTTTTTTGGGGAGACATAGAGACGCAGCGTCATGTAGCGTCTCGTTATTGTAATAGAACGTCAAAATTGTATGCTGTATACTGAGCTACTTGCATTGCTTACCTATGTAAGCAATGCGTCGAACCAGCTTAGTTTGCGGGCAACCTTGACCGCTGACTCCACCACTTAGGTAACTTATTAATAGCGATTTGATGTTAAATTTAGCGTCATATAAAGATTTAATTTTTGATTTGCGGATAAGAAGATATGTCTTTGAGATCTTTTTAATGATTATAATATTTTCACAATGCAGAATATTTTTTATCTTAATTAAATCAATTTTAAAATTGAGCATTTTTCGATAGAAGATTCCAAGTTTCTTCTTTCTTCTTCCTTTTTGTTAACACTAATATTGTAACCCATACTAAATTGTAAATGTTATACTCTGGCGATTAAAAAGAGTGGCCCGAGTTTCTTGCCAATTCTTCTTAAGGCCCTACCCTAGTCAGCGTATTGGCCGTAGGAAAAAAGTATGCTGGCATTTGTTTTTATGACGTTCATAAGTATCATGGATTTGATCTAGATGAATACATGAGTTTGCGTTTGACTTTGACAATACTAGTATCCGAACCGGGGATTGAACCCGGCACTACTACGGACGTGTATAGTACACAGCTAGTAACACTTCCCTGCCACCGAAGCAAATGAAAAATAATTATTTATCTTATTGCAAAAACAAGAATGTTGCGACATTTGAGTAGTTGCCAGTCAGTCAAAAAATTCCACTAATTGCTGCCCGTGGAATTTTTCTTCGTATCGTCCTATTTAATTAGTAGCTAATCTGTTGACAAAGGTCATGTTCATTGAGGATCATGATACTTCGTAATGCATGTCGGACCGATGGCGAATTGATTTAACTGGGAATGAACATCCTGGTTGGATGGAAATATTATATACTTGTTAGTACAATAAAGTGGGCAAACGAGAATACGGCGCGCCTCGTGTTAAATGGTTTCTATAGACTATGGAACTCTTGCAATACCAGAGGCGTACAGGTGTATCACTCGCGCATTGCCGACACCTTAAAAACCTCTATCTCCTTCCATAAAAAACCCCATGATTATTCTCTTATAGAGAGGTTAATGACTAACCTGTTGACAGATTTGTTTAGATCGCCCAAATAGGCTTTTGTAGTAATCTAACGACTGTTATTAGTCGGGATCGGGTTTCGGGCCTTCCGCAGCATGGAAGATGCTCTGCTTAAATACCATGCGGTCTTCCATTCAGTTTAACCCGCCGATCGTTTACTGATCGACAGTATGAGCTTTGGCTATAGTTTCTATATAAGGTCGAAGTTTGAAGCTTACCTTCTCATCGTCGCTGGCATCACCAACGTCGAGGTGCTTAGCGTCGGCGCCGCCCGAGCCATTAGTGTCGGGCGCGCCGGCCGCCGTGCTCCAGGGAGACGCAATGGTGCCGGCTGCGAGCGCGCCGCTCGCTGAAACAACAAAACAATTGATTGTTAAAATACTGACGAATTCTTTTTTTCAAATTTAAATAGCATCAACTTTGAAGCCTATACCCAATGCAATACAAAATTATAACAATCAGATGGCTCTGGAAAAAGTTATGCGTAGTCTGGTCGCACATAAAAAAAGTGTCTGTTGACTTGAGAATTTTCTCAGACTTTTCGTTGGTTAAAAAGGTTGGTTGGCAAATAAGGTGGCTTACATGGTAAGCAGTTGCTATGACCCAGCCACGGCTGGTAGCTAATAATTCAGTCTTCTTGGCTATTTACACCAGTTCATCGAAGGATTTGGCGGATCAGACACCGATGCTGCTTGAATCAATGGCGTAATCTATTAGACGTAACGCAACAACATTATAATTGAGAAAGTTTCAATTTCCAATTAGCTATTTTTGGTGGATTGACGGAAGTGATATATATTGGAAGAATGGGTGAATGAAAATCTAAATGTAGCCATGTTAATTCGCTTTTTACAACTGTGCGAGGAAATGTAGATCCGACTCTGGATTTTTTGTAAACTCGGACCACTCTTTTTAATAGCCAAAATATTTACAATTTGTATAAGAGTTACAATATTTGTGGTAACAAAAAGGGACAACAAGAAATAGCAGAGCTACGTGCTAAGTAACTTTTCAATCTTAAAAAAAACAATCCAATAAACTTTCCGTAATCAAGTTAGTGTAGACAATAAATGATTATGTAACAATTAACGCCCGGAGGTACCGTGTTATAATCGTGTGTAGATAATACTATGTTTGTGTGTGTGACCGTGAATAGTATACATGTATGACGCACCTTTTACATGACGTCGATGACTAATACTTAAGGAAAGATAGTCTATTCAGTGTTCGGTAAAATGTTCCTTTAAAACACTTTTGATTTTGTTAATGTTTTTGTTTTTATCCGTCTCTGGGTTCCGATATCTCTGGTGTTGCAAACGTCTATAGGCTACGGTAACTGCTAAATAAGGCGGGCTGTATGCTTGTTTGCTAACTAAGTAGTAGGTTAAAAAAATAATAGCTCGGCTAAAATGTTATAAGTAATGTGTAGTCGAGCGTTAAGTTTGTGTGTTATGTTTCTTTTTATACCACTCAAATTGCAAACAAGCATTCGACCTACCTATATAGCCTATGGATGCTTGCAACACCAGAGGTATCACTTGCATGTTGCTGACCAATTTTTTTCACCAGAGGTAGGAAAATGTTTCTTTCAAAACGCGTCCTTAAATGAGCGCTGGTTTTTTTTTTTTTTTTTTTTTAATACTACTTGGGTGGCAAACAAGCATACGGCCCGCCTGATGTTAAGCAGTATCCGTAGCCTATAGACGCTTGCATTACCAGAGGTATCACTTGCGTGTTGCCAACCCATTTTTTTACACCAGGGCTTTAAGATGGAAGTAACCCTGGGATAGGAATACGTTTGTTTAAAATCGCATTCCTAAATGAGCGCTGGAGACCTGTACTCACACACAGGAACACAACTACACCGCTGTGTGTAGTCATTTGGCTGTGGTCTTCGGATACCTGTACTCACACACAGGAACCCAACTACACCGCATGTGTAGTTATTTGGCTGTGGTTATTGTAAGGTGTTCATCCCCAGTCGGGCTTGCGCGCTAGTATTATGCCCTACCTCTCTTAAACATTATTTATTTTACTCAAAAGAGATAGTAACTCTTTTAATAAAATTGGGAAATAAACGATTTAGATAGTACCTAAATATTAATTACATAATCGGTAACAAGGTGTTGTGTAATATTTAAATGGTGAAAGTATTAATTAAATGTAAATTTATATTACGAACTGAAATTTTATTGTCGACATTTTGTTTTCATATATTTATGAAAACTAATACCTTGCCGCTAGTTAGTAAATATATTTAATTTAAAATATATTTACTAACTAGCGGCAAATCCCGGCTTCGCATGGGTATATTTACCAAGTTTTCGTAGAGGTCCCGTATTTTTTTCTGAAAAAAATATAGCCTATGTCACTCGCTGATAATGTAGCTTTCTAATTGTGAAAGAATTTTTAAAATCGGTCGAGTAGTTTTTGAGTAAAACCGTATCGAAAAATGAAATCTTTCCTCTTTCTAATATTAGTTTAGATTATGAAAGTAGTAGTTATATCACATAATACTTCAAGTTATACAAAGGTTATGGAATTTTTATTTAATGTTACAAGTTCATATTGTATGTTACGGTTTCAGAGGAATTTTCTTCCACGTACGATTAGTGTTTTTCCGAGAGACTATAGCATCTTCAAGAAAGAAGTTATATGGTCTCTAAAGGGTCGGTAACGCGCGAGTGACACTCCTGGTGCTGCAAGTGTCCATAGGCTGCGGTAATTGCTTACTCCTTGGTAGTATTAAAAAAAATGTACACACTATACATAGCCTTTTCCCATTCAGGTAAAATAAGGAGAATAAGTGTATCGTGATAGGTCTGGTCTGCCTGTGATAGTTCACTCCACTAAACCGGCCGGCTGATTCTCTAAGAAACAGCGATGGCAAACTGACAGTTGTGATCGCAAACTGACAGTTGTGATCGCAAACTGACAGTTGTGATCGCAAACTGACAGTTATGATTGCTCGGTGACGGCACAATCTATTGACTAAACGTTAAAAAGGCTCGGTTTTTGCTCTTACGGAATACCGATTTTCAATCTGACAGCCAGATTTTGCTTGGTTTTCGCGGTGGCTCGGTTTTTGCTGTTACGGAATACCCCTTCGGGTCCCTCGCCTTAGACATGCAGTCTTTATGATAATAATAGTAACCCATATGTGTCTTACTGCTGGGCACGGGTCGCCTCTACTCTATCAGAGAGACAGAGAGAGAGAGTTGGTGGATCGGACATGATCTAAGACATTGGGATTCCTCACAATGTTTTCTTTCACCGTTAGCAGATGGTAAATTATTTAATTAGTACATTTCACTTTGTTTTGGTAAGTACCTCTAACCGGGATCGAACTAACGCCTCATAAGTACAAATCGGTAACTTCCCCACTCGACTTTTTTTAATCTGCCTATTTAAAATTAAATAATAATTTAGGGTTTAATGGAGTAGTAGTGGATGCAAACCGCTCGAGTACCTATGACGTCAGCGCGTGTTTGTTTACCGCGTCGGAAGCGCGTCTTGTAAACTTCCAATCGTATTGTGGCTGTACGATAATATACATCAAGCAAATCCGTTACTTCAGTGTACTATTTAAATACATTTGTATACAGCTTTTGAGGTTTTCTGATCGATTTTATGATTTCTTTGATTCTACTGTATGTGGTCTAGTGGCTAAGGTCATCTCGCCACTTATACCTCGCAGAATGTTGTGGGTTCGATTTAAAACAATATTCATAGAATAGTAGTTGCCCGCGGCTTCGCCCGAGTTGATGTCCGTTATCGCAATAAAACTGCTCTGTCTTTCCTTATCTATCTACTTGCAAAATTTTATTAAGATCTATTCATCAGTTTAGTCGTGAAAATGCAACAAGCAAACATAATTATACAGACACATATACATGCCGTACTTTGTGTCTGTGAAGCCTAGGGCTTGATCTTAGTTCTTTTAAGAAAAAGAATGACGAAGAAATTATGCAACTTTTTTATTAGGTACTTAAGAAAAGGAGTTATATAATACTTCTACGTATAAAAATAATCATAAAGTGTTGCTGAAAGTTTCACTACATTTTAATTTAAACATGTATAATTGTTCGAAGCGAAGCAAATCGCTGTAGCACGTGGAAGGAAAAGAGAAGTGGATGAGACAAGTACGGAATGTTACCGACGTGATAATAAAAGGACATGAAAAAGATAGCTAGCCCAGAATAGACACGCTCTGAAAAGGACAAGACAAAACTAAAAGATTTAGAGAAGGCCTTCGTCAAAGGACAAGCTGTAAAGGCAAAACTGGCTGCCGATTTAATTAGCTCAAAGTAAATTGTTAAATGTTATATAATGCATGTTATTAAATTATAGCAATAAAGGTTTATTATATTTAATTTTATAAGTGTTCACGAAGCGAAGCAAATCGCTGTAGCACGTGTAAATAAAACTGAAAATCAAGTTATGAAGTAACAAATTCAAAATTTCATAATACCAAATAATCTTTGTTCCCTCAAGATCGGGAGGCGAGCTCGTAGAAATTCCGCAAATTTTCATATTTACTGTTACAAATATGCAGGTACAAAACATTTATAATATAAATATAATATCAAAACGGAGAATTTCTTTATGAAGATCGGATCGAGAGAGTAAAGTATGCGCCCGCCCGCCTTAGCGAACACGACGAGCTGTCCTTCAGCCTCCTTGCTACTTTATAAATCTTATTTTCTGTATAAATATGTAACTATATTTTTTTTTATAAGAAGTGGTGGTAAGTTTTTTTAAGATTGGTGGAATAAGACAATGGACAGACGGGAATGGAAGTCAATTGGGAAGGCCTTTGCTCCGTAGTGGGACAATACAGGCAAGTAAAAAAGTAAAAAAAGAAGTAAAAGAAGCATACGGCCCGGCTGATGGTAAGCAGTAGGCATAGTGTAGCTACACCAGAGCTAGCACAGGGAACATTTTTACCACCAGGACTTTAAGATGAAGTATTCCTGGGGTAGGAAAACGTTTCATTCAAAACGCATACCTAAATGAGCGCTAGAGACCTGTCCTCATACACAGCGACACAATTACACTGCTGCGTGTTATTATATTTTCTGTTAGATCCTTCCCCAGGGGCTTGCTCACAAGTATGTATATACTAGCTGTTGCCCGCGGCTCCGCCCGCGTGGATGTCGGTTATCGCTGTAAAAAGTAGCCTATGTGTTATTCCAGACTATAATCTATCTCTGTGCCAAATTTCATCCAGATCCGTTCAGTAGTTTTTACGTGAAAGAGTAACAAATATCCATCCATCCATATTTATTAACTTTCGCATTTATAATAATTGTAGGATATCGTAAATTTTCTTTATATCACATTAGGCAACTAGCCACGTCTAATTAAATAATACCGCGAGCCTCGAGCCACGAGCGGTAATGAAATTGGGTACCGCCACATTGTAATGTTACCCAATAATAATGACATCGGCGCGCATTAGCAAAAACTTGCAACTTAGTATATTGTGATGTCAATACCTACGTCCCACATTGACGCAACGAATTCACATTGTCTCTTACATATTGAGAAATCGGCTTTATATGAGAGTTTGTACGTTTATTTCTCATGTCTATATGAACACAACTCTGACAGTAGTTTCAAAAATTCTGGTCAAATCTTTACATAGGATAATACTAAGTCGTACCCGCTGTCTATACACTTAGGTATTTTAAATTATGCAACGGATTTTTCAGCAATAGATAAATTGGTTCAAGAGGAAGGCTTACGCATTTACATAAAATCAAATAAAAAACCCGAAGCAAAGCAAGGACGGGTCGCTAGTGATGCAACTGCTAACAACTTTAAAATTAATAAATCAATTCATGTTTCTGAAATGTTGTTTAGATAAAAATAATAACCTAAAAGTCTGACACAATAAATTCTGAACTAAGTTAACTATTCTGTCTACGGACTTTTCTATCAATAAGGAAGCAAACAAGCATTATGGTCTGCTTTACGATAAGCAGTTACCGTAGCCTATAGATGCTTGCTTATGTATAAATCAGAAAAACCTAGGCAAAAATTATCAAGCCTAAATTTTTGACACGCGTTTCAATAGTCTTTTAGGTTTTTAGAAGATGGGTTACTTATCATTATTTTTATAAATTTTATGATTTACTACAAGAACATTTTGACATTGTTAACCAGTGGTGGACCATTATTTTAACTACCTACTCAAATATAGCCGCGTCGATCAGTCCTTCTGGAAGCGAGTCTAAATGTCTATATCGTTCCGCTATAATTCTATTTCTATCAATGGCATAGCCAGTATTGTATTTATACCCCACTGCAACGGCAAGCTTCCCCTCGCTTTTGTCAGAGCGCAGATGAGTTTTATCTTATTTCATCAATGCTTATCCAATGTTGATTGGTGGATCAGAAATGGTTCTACATTTTTCTAAAGTTAGTATCTGCTGAATCATACTGGTCAATTCTTCTAATATTATAAAAGCTTCACGCAAAAACTATTGGATGAATTTTAATGAAAATTGGTAGGGTTTTAGGTACTGTACATAATGGAATAGAACATAGGCTATACTATAACGACAGGTCAAAAGCTAGTAGTAACTTATGAATTCTAGTATTATATGACATTGGTTTTGCAGGTCGGGATTATTGAATTCGCACTTCATTTGTCAATTCTCCATTGCTACCAATAGCTGACGTCATACCATGTCCTTAAAGCGATTTATTTTCCATTTACATTTCAGATTCGTAAGATGTCAACTTTATTAGCTAGTTTTAAAGTTGTCAAAAATAAATTGCTATAAGGACGTCTTAATCCTCATAATACAGCTATCCAGAAGAATTAACATCATTTTAATACTCTTGTCTTTCTGCCAAGTCTAAAGCCATGCGTGAAAATTTTGAACAAAAAATCTCAATTCTTTTTTTAAAATTATCGGTCACAAATTCACAATCAACGATACAGCACTATATAAGTATACCGACTAATTGCATCAAGGATTTTGAATTAGGACAATTATAGCTCACCGCAGAGCGGTTGATGAGTAATTCAAGTAGTCCCGGCTGACTCTCTGGCTGACAAAGGGCGCACATACACAGAATGTGCAATAATTAAAATAATAAAGCATCGTAGCGAGCTCGCACTCATTGTGCTGATATGACAAGTGTCCGCAACGAGTGTGGACCCCTCGCGCAACCGGCTGGGGTCGACTTGCTCGTAATAAACGGCACCTATCTACTCGTAATTCATACATGCGTACGCGATTTATTATGTTCTATATTTGAATTTTGTACGGTCTGTTTTTTTTCATGTTATTAGGGCGAAAGTAACTCAGTTTGTATGTGTGTTTATTAGTTTTATACCTTTTCATGACTACACGGCTGAAAGGAGTTTAATAAAATTTGGCAAGGAGATAGATTATATTCTGGGGAAGGACATTGGGTACTTTTTACCGCGAGAACCGACATCAATGCGAGCGGAGCCGCGGGCAACATCAAGTGTTCAATATTTGTACGGTCTGTTTTTTCATGCATTCCAATATTTGAAAGGCGAAAGTAATGTTTGTTTGCATATTTGTTTGTTACCTTTTCACGAATAAACGGCTGAATTGATCTTGATGTATTTTTTATCGCAATAACAGACATCGACGCGGACAGAGCCGCGGGCAACAGGTAGTGACTTAATAACATAAATATCTATCCAGTTGTTTGTTTACTCAACTGTACTATAGTAGTTTCTGATTAGTTTATAAAATTTTAATGATAGTAAAGTTTGATGAGGTTTTTTTTATGTCCGGCTTTTTATCGTCAGTGAGCATAAAGTCTATAATGTAATAATTTGAATGTACCTTCTATGTACCGAACACGAATGACTATTATTGAAAAACGCCGCCATTTGTGAGAAATTATGAAATAAGATTTTTACAAATTGTTTTTTTTTGTGATAATGACTTAATTTAACACGTTTCAAAAGTTTACTACCTAGGTACTATAATTGCATTTGTGTGTTCGGTATACCGTCTCCGTGGCGGGAATATCGTACCGGTAGTTTTCATACCCATTACATTTGATTCATTTTTGAGTGGTTGACGAAAAATACCAAATGAGACGCCATCGTATCGGTAGTTTGTATACCCATTAGACTGAATTCATTTTTGGGTGGTTGACGAAAAATACCAAATGAGACGTCAGCTAATTTTCACATTAATAGAGTCGCTGACTGAGCCTAGGAAAGGAACTGCCAAGAAACACAGGATCTATTTGGCGATTGAAAATAGTATCTAGTGGTTCAATAGAGATCTTTTATTAATTTGACTGCCTTGGGGGTCCAGTGGTCGCAGTATGCGCCTGCTGTGCACGAGGTTCGATTCCCACACAGGACAAAACTTTGTGTGGCCCACAAAGAGTTGTTCTGAGTCGGGGTGTAATTTTTGTCCGTTAATTGTATGTTTGTAAAGTCCCCTGCGACACAGAGCTTATTCTCTAGTGCGAAAGTTGTCTTTTAAAAAAGAAAAAAAATATATCACGAGTCAATCAAAAACAAATTGTAATTAAGTATCTGGTAGGTACTTAATTACAATTTCACTCGTTTACTCTTGTGAAAAAATACAGATTTAAAAGAAATACAAAAGTACATTCTTTTAATAGGACTTTTTCAGTCTCACTTTTATTTTTGGCAACCCTAGTTTACCAACACATGCATGGCGATTAAGAATAGAAGTGGAGTAAACTCCGGCACATTTATAACATACCGAGTGGGCGGCACAATAGGCTGTAGGTATTTATAGACAATACCAAAGTGCGCAGGAGCATTATGGACGTAATATTAGTCACATCGAGGTAAAAGACAAAACTTTAATCCATAATAGGTATATAATTGTTACGGAATATAGAAACCTTTGTGGTTCGTGTTTAAACATGGATAGTTTCATCAAAACAAACTTGTTTTAATATACCCTATTACGAATGTATTTGCACACTTAATAAGGGTATTTGGTATTTGATATAAAACAAAATATGTATGCAACCGATGATCTAGACTCACGGAAATCCAAAGTTTAAGTCATTAGCTACTTTCATTTTAATATTATGCACATGCTTAGTAAATATTCTATTATATTCGGCATATATCATGTCAATATACTTGTCCGTGTGGTGCGGGATTAAGAATACAAATGAGTAAAAGCCGACTAAGGGAGTAAGTCAGGCAGACGATATGCAGTGGACTGCAAGAGAGGGAAAACTCAAAACGAAACCCTATACCAATCCGTCTGGCCAGCGTGGTATATTAGGCTAATATCCCTTCAAATGTATGGGAGAAGACCCATGTCCAGCAGTTAGCGTTTACAGGTTAAGATGATGATACATTTCAGGCTCAAAATTTCATGAAAAAAATAAGTTATCCTGTGCAATGCCAGAATGGGTCCCAAACTCAGTTCTGTGCAGCGAAATTTTCATGCTGCAGCATTGATTTTTTACATAGGAGTGATAGCCAGTGATAGGACCTAACATACTTGGTGGAACCTTTTCGGAGCCTAAGGAGTGTTGCTATGGTAACTCACTTTCAAATTTCAATTGGGTCTATCAAATAATTGAATGTTAGCCACTTACTTTATTATTTTCTTCTTATTTGTACAGTTAAAACACTTTCATTGTGAATTTATCAGTTTCGATTCATCGCGTTCGGTTACTTTCAGTTTCACATCTTAATCATTTTGGTAAGTTGAATAGAGTTACACACTACAACTTTTTGTATCGATGCATATTAATATAATTGCGATTTCAAGGCGTTTATGTTGAAAAAAGCTACTGTAGCATTTTGCATCGTAGCTTTTTCTTTTTTTTTTCCAAGCGTTTCTATAAGCATAATATCTTGTTTTTTGAATGTGAACAAGTCGTTGCACAAGGGGCTTTACATACACACCATTCACGGACACAAAATACGACCAGACTCGGAACAAACGATGATGATCACACAAAGTTTAGTCCCGTATGGGAAATGTAAATACCCTCGAGGTGGCATCGGTGGAAATTAAAATGACTACATGAGCAGATCATTTTTATTCTATTTCATCTGTAGTAAAGTATTTTTAAAATATTTTAATTGCTATTTAAATAGTGGCAGCGAACTGGAGCGGCCCTGCTGATGGTAATTGGTAACCACCGTTCATGGACATCGGCAATACCAGGAACACAGTTTGAAGAACGTTGACATAAGCATCTACATAGAATGTGATTCTATGTCAATGATTTTTAGGGCGATAATTGCGTGCTTTATACGTAGCTGTAGACCTACGATTTGTTCGTATAGTGCACGCAATTTTCGCCGTATGATCAATCAATCAGACCGTATTTTGAGTCAATCAGAAAGGTTTAGAACCTACACGCTACGTAGGTTAGCCCGACTGATAGCCCGAATGGCGTGTCACATTTTTGGAACTAAATGGTGATAGGGGGGAGCTGTATAATATAATTTAGTTACTGCACATGCGCTACTATCTAGATAAGGTAACTTTAGGCCGACTAACTTAGGTTACATGTAGGTATTATATCTACGTATAAACCGTACGGTCCTGACCCTCTAGACAAGTGGCATCGCAATCGAAAAGTCAAAAAACTTGTCACTTGTCTAGAGGCTCTGATTGCGGCTGCGGCTTGCGGAAACTAGGCTTTGCTTGTTCTATACGCTCTTTCTAATCATTTTCGTTAGTCTGAGAGTTTTACAAAATAGAAACGACTTATGGGCTCGGTATATGTGTGTCCAATTTTGTGTACATATGTGTGTTGCATGCGATTCCTGAAACAGGAATGCATTAAACATCAACAACGGAATAATTCTGGTAATTTAATGCTATGCAGCCCTTCCATATCGCGTGTTCTTTTTAAAAATCTATAAAGCTGCCTGTTTTGTGGTATCGTTAGTTTTTTAGATACATTTTTCCTGTTGTTCATTTATGCAAAGTAACTGTTTTAGCTTATTGCTATGTGTTTCTATTGACGAAAAATATACATTGAAAATGTTTTAAACATTGTTTCCTGGCCAGTATCGGACTGCGATGGTACTGTCAACAACTTATGGCAGCGTAACGGTACATGCGGGTGACAATTTTCTCCTATAAAAATATCGAAATGCGCATGTGCATAGTATGCTTTATCCAGATTGACATGATTTGTAAATGTTGATTCCGCAATCGTTGAACGGAAAAAATTCTTTAAAAACGCATTTTCAATGAACTACACAGTTAATTTGACTGTCTTTTGTAAGGTCCTTCCTAGGTCAGATTTGCTCGCATTTATGGTGCCCGACCTCTCTTGAGCAACATAGATCTACTAACTCTATACACTACTCTTCATCACCGACACAGTCGAAAAATAGAAAAAAGAATTACGACTTCAATTAAAATGTTCATATATTAAAATGAACAGAATATTTTCAACAAATTGAAAGCTGGATGAATACCACAAAACAATTCATATCTGCGGTCCGCTATTGTTTAGTCCACGATTAACCTCCACTGCCGCGTTGTTCAGCATTCAGCTAACACAAAGCCTCAAATAAATTTCATATAGGTAGATTTTAAATGCAAATTAATACATTTATTCGATACATTTTACCTAGGGTTGTCAATTAGGCAGAAATACAAAACCTAATCTAGAATAATACTCTCGGGCAAGGGTCTCCTTTTCTCTGTTAAGAAAGCTGAGAAAGTTTTGAACTTTATAAATGCACGGTGATCGGTGACCCAATAGGGATGGATATGGTAAATGGATTACTACAACAAGCTATGTAGGTTACTTCACGATATTTTAGAGGTACAATGTAACCTAGGTCTTAATTTGTCATTCAGGTCTTTGGTCTTTAGATTTAGGTTTATTTTAAATAGAAACCTTATAATATTATATGATTTTTGTCAATTTCTATCTTAAGTAAACGTGTCGTGTCGTGTATCTTTTACTAATTGATATAACAAATATGGCTAAATAGTATATATAACATGACTTACGCCTTTTTGCCACTGAGACGGCGCAGCGATATGAATAGCTTAAATTGCAATACAGTTAATAAACGCATTTTTTATTCACGCTCGCGTATTTGAACCTCCGGAAAGCAATAAAAAAATCATGAATCGTTATGGGTATACAAACGAACATTACAAAGGTGGTAACCCTAGTTGTTAGGGTGCACGGGTGTTGTATGGGGTGGGCGGCGGCCACCTGTGAGCGGTACCGCGCCCGCGTCCGCGCAGCGCTCGAGGGTTGCGCTCTAAAGTATGTTAATTAATTTTCGGTTGACCGTCCAGTGCTCTAACGGGTTTGCTCAAATCACCCCACACCGTGCGGTTTCCGTAGGTATATTTTGTTTTTAACATGAAAGGTCAGTCATGTTATCTAATTTAATATGCTTCGTACGGACAATCGTTTAACATCTCTTTTTGATGACAATGGGACGTTCTAAATTAATTTGTTTTTGGAGAGATGTTTGAATTGACTTGATTTGCTAATCGTAGCTTAGCTTTGTAAGGAACTTTATGCTTGGTATAAAAATCTAAAATGGGTTTTGCAATACGTATCTACGTAACCTACCTACTAGATTAGATACACATATAGAATCCTGAAAAAGATGATGAAATATTCTGTTTTTTTGTTATTGCCAGCAAAATTACGTAGTTAGAAACACGTTCCTTCTTAACTTCTCGTAAAACATCTTCTTTACAAAGTATAAAACAAAGTCGCGCCTGCTATCTTTACGCTTTGGTCTTTTAAACTATGCAACGGATTTTAATGCAGTTTTCATTAATAAATAGACTAATTTATTTATAAATAAAATAACTTTAGTAAGACAGTTTGGGCACCATTCGAAAGAGCAAGCACCATCTGTGACTTGTGACCGTTAGTGTTTTTTTTTTTAATTTCCAGCCAGCCTTATGCTTTTTTCAACAAGTATTTGATCACCACAATTTACAACAAAACAGGTTAACACTTTCACGGACGGTAACGTAGACACATAGATGTTTTGTTGTCATGACGTCTATAGGCGTTCACTATCCTTCAAAGTGTTAAGAGAGGATCACAATAAATTAAGTAGACACTCTCTAAAAAGACATCTGAGTCGTGTACTTCTGAGTGAGTTTCGTGAATCTTGTCATGTGTTAGATAGATAGATAACTCTTTATTGTACACCAAGTTACATTTGTCTTAATAGTAAATTTACAGTTTTTGTTAGTTTATAATAATGTTCAGTATAGTTAGTTATAAGTTAAATATTATAAAATAAACCCGTCGTCAAACTGCTACACAGTTTTGTGGGCCTAAAAAGTGTTAAAAGGGTTTTTCGCTCGAATAAATGATTATTATAATTTATTAGTAATAAAGTACCAACGTAGTAGAATACAAAAGATTAACAAGTGATATGAGTAACACATAATATTCCACTGTCCCGCCCGACTCCGATTAATTATTCAATATCGTAAACGCCCCACTAGGAAATGGGACAATGAATTTTATTAATTCATCTCTCCGGAATATTTAAGTAGGATAATTAATGATTCAGCAGTATTATTATGTTTATTAAAATCTGCGCGTGCGGTCGTACAATCAAGTAACTCACAAAGATGTTTACTGGTTGGTGTGAATGTTTACAAACCGTGTTACGTACGATACAAGTGACAAAGGCTTGCTCGTATAGTGTTGTGTCGGCCACGTGGCGTGTGCTATGCACTGTCTACGTC
Source organism: Trisateles emortualis (assembly GCA_947095525.1). Taxonomy (NCBI): domain Eukaryota; kingdom Metazoa; phylum Arthropoda; class Insecta; order Lepidoptera; family Erebidae; genus Trisateles; species Trisateles emortualis. The sequence goes on along the minus strand of OX352736.1, from coordinate 4,542,628 downwards.
AGTGTGCACGAGGTATACTACTACACACCCCTTAAAGTTAGAGTAACACCGAGCTGCTGAATGCCCAGCTTTAGCAGCAATTACGTCCTGTATATTTGATTGAAGATTACGTCAGATTGAATGAATTACTCCATGTGGTGACGGATTACGAATACAAATGTCACCACCCCATTCTATCCCGTGGGTGTCGTAAGAGTCGACTACGGGAGTAAGTCAGGCAGACAATATCCACTGCAAAAGAGGGAAAACTCCAAACAAAACCCTATACCAACCCGTCTGGCCGCGTGGTGTAGTAAGTGGGCTAATATCCCTCCAAATGTATGAAGGAGACCCGTGCCCAGCAGTGGGACGTTTATGGGTTGAGATGAATGAATTACGGTAGAATTTCGACCACCCGGTGATCTCTAGTTTAAAGTAAGAAACTAATACCGATATACTACGGCAGAATCCGCTCTAACTATACGTCGCCATAGCTTCATCGCGTGAAGACATTTTTCGAGTAGGTATTACGGAATAGATATTGCCACACTTTTAAAGTAGTACTGTAGTATATTTAGTAGATTCCAATATTATTATATCCTTAGGAGAGTACTTACGAGTATATATGTAGAGACTTAGAGACAAATTAATTAAAAATTCTTTACCATTTAAAAGATACATTAATTCTGATTGATCTGATGACAGAGCATTTTTTTCAATATAACACGCGAATAAAACCGCGGACAATTCCTAGTAGACAAGATTAAATACTTTGTTTATTTTCACGTTCCGTATAAATTATATTTTGAATTAAAATACGACTTCTAACTGATGATTACACCTCTCAAAATATTGCATAATAAGATATTTGTACTATTGCAACTGTCAAAGAAAAATAAGATATTCGAATGTACGCTTAATCACCAAACGATTGATTATTAAAAGAAACAGTGCCAATTTTTGTTGTTCAATGTAACCGAATCCGCAAAGATGATCAAGAGATCTCACCTGTGAGTCACGTAGTTGCCTGCCAACATCGAATGATACAAATGGAAGACATTTATGTATATTGCCACGCCAATTTGAACTTTGAATCAATACGACAACAGAATGTAAGTAAGCATAGAATAGTGAATCATCCGCGGTCGCTCCGCTGCGCCAGCTGCGAGTTAAGACAGTTTACAAGATCTCACTCGGCGAATGTACTCGTCTTGCCGCATTAGTACCTTTTAAACATGTTCTAAACAATATCATATTTTGTACATTTACGTTTGCATTAGCACGAAATGTCGTGTCACCGTAAAATCTGCATAAGATCTGCTCACGCAATGCGAAAAATACACGACTTTTTTTTATTACGCCTGATGTTAAGCAGTTACCGTAGCCTATTTTTACAATACCAGTGTGTTGTCTAAACATTGTTCTATAGAGAAAACTATTTAAATATAGTACCTATTAAGTAGTTGATTATTTTGAGATTTTAATACAAAAACACAGACTATCTGAATTTACTAACTTTTTCGGTAGATTTTCAAAAAATTATATGTCATACAAAAAATGCGATAAGAAGAGCGAATAATTATATTAAAATTGTTAATAACAACCAAGAAAAAATAACTAATCAAAGTGAATTAAATGTTATTTATGGAGATATGAATTTTATTTTTTACAGGTGAATAGGAAATGATTTAATTGTTGTTAATATACTAAAAGTGCAATTCTCAACATTTGTTAGTTGACTCAGTATACTTAGGAGCCATCGATGTGACAATTGATAAACTGACAAAATATTTTCAAATCTCAAGCCATCATCTTGATCTAGTAACCCCAGGCTCGAAAGTTAGTAAGTATAGATTTCTGTTCAGACAATTTCATCATTACCCGAGATAAACGTGTCCGTAATGACACTAATGATTCTAGAACACAAACATTAATTCTGTAAACAAGTATTAAATGCTTGAGTGTCACGTGAAATGGTCAGTGTCACGCAAAACCATTCATTAGTACCAGTACCTATTTATTTTGGAATACAAACATGTATAATATTATGTTATAATGCAAATTTCTAATAATTTAATGAGTAATAAATTATTTTTTTGGACAAAATTTAGTTTTTTACGTTGAATTATGAATAAATTATATTCGGGCAATATATTTATGCAGCTGACATAATTAGTGTATTTACTACTAATTATTAGGGTCATTTGATTTATTTAAACTTTATCATGCACGAATAAAATTATGTAAGTACCTAAATATAAAAGCGGACTTAATGCCTAAGGCATTCTCTACTAGGCAACCCAAGGTGGTACAGAGATAATGCAATCATTTTAAACTTTCTTGAAAAACCCAATAACCACCGACTCGTATTATTGACTTCAAGTTACTTAAAGCGTAAAAAATAATTTTCGTACATTATTTTTATTAAGGCCGCTAAGTAAACTTTTTTTTTTGGAATTTAATTTATTGATTACATTTTGAAAGTTAAATTTCCCAGTGGTTATAACACGTGGGCGAAGGCCAGAACATCATCCAACCAAATTATTCATGCAAAATGTAATTTCTTATCCATAACAAAAATATAGACAAACGCCTACACGAAACTTGCTATGTAATTGGTTTTGGGTCCTCCAAATTTGACCCTTCTTGAACATATCCAATAAAGCGAGCGGGATATTACTCAAATATGATATAGATGGCGTAGTAACAAAGAGATACTTATGAAATTAAGGCGATAAATCAGCGTGGTCTGAGCGAGGCGGGCCATGAATGAGCACAGGAACAACGACTTATAATATGTAAATAACGTCGTATGTCGACGCCCGAGCCCCGTGCCCGAGCCTCTCTCGTGAATATAAAGCAATAATGCCACAGGACACTTCACACTATATACCTATCGTGATCGAGTGTAGTGTAAAATAGTCTTAAAGGCCTGTTACATTACACGATTCCTCGAGCTCTGTCCACAGGGAAGCAGGGAAATCGTAACCCTAAGTCGTCCTGTTTAAAAAGCCTGTTCTCCTGTTTTAAGAAAACTATCCTGTTTCTGTGGATTGAACTCGGGATTTTATTTTTAGATGATAATTATAATAATAGTATCCTTACTAATATTATAAATGTGAAAGTTTGTAAGAATGGATGGATGGATGGATGTTTGTTACTCTTTCACGTAAAAACTACTGAACGGATCTGGATGAAATTTGGCACAGACATAGATTTTTGCAGCGATAACCGACATCAACGCGGGCGGAGCCGCGGGCTACAGCTAGTATTATTATATGTTTCACTGCTGGGCACTGGTCTCTACAACAACAGAGCTGAGATACGTTACTTTAAAATATTGGCAATTAAGAATCCCCATTTTTGCAAAATAATAGTAGGAGATAATGTAATAGACCTTTTAGAGACATACTTATAATTGATAACCTACGTCACCAGGTCACGCACAACCAGCCATATAATCACAATCAATGATTTACGACTTGAAATTTACAGTCGAGATGTAGCGACTTGCAAACCGAAAGTTAGACGTTAAGCACCATGTTTAGGTATAAAATGTGAGTGGTTTCTAAGAAGATTGGTTTTGCAAAACGGACGTTCAAATTGCTTTATGTATGGCGTAAAGAAGAAGCGTCAGCGCGTAACGCGGCCGCGCAACACACTACACTCAGATAACAGACTGCAGCAGCCACAGAAGCGTTAAGCGATAAATGTATGAGTCCACTGTGAAATATATGTAATGACATAATCATTGATATTACTTAATGGTTGTTCTGCTGATATAAAATAGCTCACGCTGCATTGGGTCAGGACTAAAGATACATGAAAGAAATGTCTGGTTTTCTTAAGAGACTGAGTATAGCATGGGGTTTTCCAAGAATGAAGGTCGGCAACGTGTGTCAATCGGTGCTCCTGGTGTGGTTTATAGCATAAGATAAAGTAGCTGCTTACCATTAGGCGGGCCGTATACAGTTTGCCTTCTTAGTTGAGTAAAAATGAGAAGTTGTGAAGCATCAGGGGATAATAAAGGGTTTTCTAATTATGAAAACAGTTACCGTAGCCTATGGACTTTTGCGATACTAGACGCTTCAAGCAAGCTATTCAATAAAAAATATTCGGCAGCCTAATTAGAAGTAAGAACAAAACATTGCATAGGTAAAAAGTGTTATTTAACTATGGTTTTCTACAAGGAGTACTTCTCCAATCCTATTGAAATTCAACCACACCTAACTGAAAGACAGGTTCAATATAAGGACAATACAAAAAACATGAGTCAATCGTGTTATAGAACACAACATAATAGTAAAATCTGTTAGGGAAACTATTAATTGTTTCACAAACAGAATTGCTCACTCGGTAATTCTATAATGTTAGTTCGTTTTCCTAGTTAATGGCAGTGTACGACGAGCTGAAGTAATCGACATGATAGCCGAGCGGCTACACTACAACGATTATGTAGGTTGGTGCGTGCTCTTGCCTTACACCAATACAAACAGCCGGTAGCGACTTGTAAACAGTTGCAAAAACATCACACACAAGCAATCCATGTAAGCAAACAATTACACCTCACACTAATCTCCCACTTAACCACTTAAACGACTCCACCGTCGGATAAATTACAACGAAAGCTTCAAAAGTGCGTTATTATTCAATAGCACGAAGGTATCTATACAAAGAATTCTAAAAACTCAACCCATTCAATATATTTTGATATTTAATATTCTCAACCCGTACAGTCTTCAAACGTGACCTGAACTCTTTCCTATTGTGGTTCAATATCACACGACCACGTCAAAAACAATGAATTCATGACCAACTTCCAGCGCGGAGTGCGTGAGTTTGGAACAACCGCCATTTGAATATTGAGTAATAGTATAATATAAATACATAATATTGAAACTTGTAAATGCGCCTTACTCCATCAGGGTGCTGGCAACTGTAAGAGCTTTGAAAATGTTGAGATATACATCAACAAATATCTAATAGTTTAGTAGGTATAGAGCTGGTTAAATTGTATTCGATTCATTATGCTGCAATCTTGCGTATGTGTGGGTACCTAATGAAGGGAATCTGAGAGCTTTGGCGAGATCAAGGTGCGCTGATAATCGAATTAATTTGAACTGCGCTAAAGCCAGCTACGTTGCCGACAGAGGGCTTAACTAAGTTTATGAGTATGCTAGGTACGCGGCTAGTGTGCAACAAGTTTGTTGAGGAACATCTTGAGTGCTTTCAAATCGGTTAACTCTATCGATTTATAGAACAGTTCAACTTGTGTTCCATAGTTTAGCTCTTCAGTGTGTAGTTGACTGTTAAGTTAGATACTGCGTTTCTCTAATTCATGCTTTATAGGGCCATAAAGTGATTATAGCCGGTGCAATTAGTACTAACGGTTGTGGTGTATAGAAGCACAGCTGCGTTCTGATGGCGGGAGACAATTGCTGCCGACAATTCGCAAAGGTTCAATGACCACTCGAACGATGCAAGCAATCAACACGATGATTTTCTTCTAGAAAGTTTTAGTGCTGTGGACTAACATCTATGTTTTAGTTGTCCGCTTGATGTTCTACCTTAACTGATAAGCGGGAAATCGCATTACCACTTTTGGTTTTTTTCCTGCGGTGATGTGAATAGGCAAACAGTTTCAACGTGACATGATACTTCTTTGTTTAGTTAAAAGTGAATCAGAAACGACGTCATTCCGTATTTATTGTGACATAAGAAATAGTAGTTTAGTATAAAAAAAACAGCAATAACAGGAAATTAATTTATATTGTAAATCACATGCCCATGTTGTATTAAAAGATTTATAAGTATAACTTAGACGGGTAGCATTGTGGTCCATTTATGATTCTCACAGTAATTATACTTGCCATAGTAAATCAGTGCAATAATATTTCTCGACGGTATCAGGTATAATTGGATCGCAATGCGAGTAGCGTCTATGCGGAAGAACGGGAGCAACATCTCTCGTTACATTCTATGACTTATTCTAAGAACACCATGGGAATAGTTTGGCATACCTTTAACAGAATAAATACGCAAACTGAGCATTAATTCATTGTTTACTAGTATTATACTGTTTTTAAAAATATTGCATTAACAATTTTTATTCAATTAAGGCCTGGGAAAGAAAAATAAAAGGAATTGAAATATTTGAGAACTCTTTCACATTATACATTATTTGTGGAAAAACGAGGTCACGCAGCACGAGTTATTTGAGGGATACATACTTATGTATAACTGTTATTGTTAAATATAATGAATTCAATTGTTAAGAGAGGTAGGGCACCATACTAGAGAGCAGGCCCGACTGGGGAAGGACCTCCACCTTACAGAAGACCACAGCCAAATAACTGCACACAGCGGTGTAGTTGTGTTCCTGTGTGTGAGTACAGGTCTCCAGCGCTCATTTAGGGATGCGTTTTGAAATAAACGTATTCCTATCCCAGGGATAGTTCTATCTTAAAAACCTGGTGTCAAAAAATGGGTTGGCAACACGCAAGTGATACCTCTGGTATTGCAAGCGTCCATAGGCTACGGTAACTGCTTAACACCAGGTGGGCCGTATGCTTGTTTGCCACCCAAGAAGTATAAAAAAAAAAAAAAAAAAAAAAAATTCAGGTCCTGAATATGTTGTAGCAGCAAAGAATAGAATATCCACCTACTGGTAGACGAAAGAAGACAGACAATACTTAATTAAAACCCTGGGATATTACAAATGAGGTTTTCCTTAAAGGAGCACTGGATACCATTGTGTGTTTATTGTCATCTTTTGTAGGGTCCCTTTCAGATCGGGCTAGCTCAGCTACGGTGTCCTATCTCTCTTGAAAGGCAATTTATCCACCACATTTTCTAGACTATATATATTCAATTTACCTTTGAGGCAAAAATCTGAAAATTAAAAAAATATATAGCTTCTGGCTGTGGATTTGCTTGTGTCTAAGGTATATTGATAAATGTCACTTGGAATAATTAAAGCTATGGATCAGTAAAATATTTTTTCTAATCGCTTTAGTAGTTTCTGAGATAAGCGTGCTCAAACATACATAAAACGTTTTATAAATTCATGATACACAACACTGCTTACAAAACACAAAATATTGCCATACAAACCGAGAGAGCACATGAGGTTAAGTGAAAAACTTGAAACAAAGGCTGGCGTGGTCGGTGAGCTATTTAGTATGCATTTGGAAAGGAGTCGAGGCGAGAGCAATAAGTTTGAGCCCGCGATTTGCATAGATTGTGGCGCGGCGTGGCGGCGGCGCTGCGACCGACTGTTTGGTGATTTACTTGGCCGCGTGGGCGATTAGGACTTCGCCAAGATAACACCTGCATAGCTATTATGATGACACGGAATTACACGTTAACAATCTTTTCTTAGCAATAGGAAATAATGCCTTTGTCGCGTGTCGCGGACACAAAACAACGCCTAGATTTGAAACAATCATTTATGACTAGCTGTTGCCCGCGGCTCCGCCCGTGTGGGTGTCGGTTATCGCTGTAAAAAGTAGCCTATATGTTGCAGGTTACAGGGCGCTACCTCCAAGGTAGTGCCACCCAAGGCCTCGAAAGAGGCAAAACAAGGCGGCGCAGGTAAGGCCGCAAGCTCCAGACCGGGCGTTCCGGGGCAGGAGACCAAGGGGGCCGAGGTATCCCGTAAGGGAGGCCTGGTACCTGAGGGAACCATAACCGGAGGGTCGGACGGTGCTAGGGGCCCCTGCAACGCAACCCAGGGGCGCGAGGTGGCTGGTCTGTCGGGAACGGCTGGTGCAGGAAGCAGCGCTGCGGGTGACTCGCTTCGTACGGCTCCCCCCAGGGGCACGGCGAGTGAGGCTCCAAGGCCTGGGACCTGCACGGGTAGGGCCCAAGGACGGGTAACCAAGGCCCAAAACAACAAGTCGGGCGCTCCGGGGCAGGAGCCCAAAGGGACCGAGGTCTCCCGCAAGGGAGCCACGGCTCTGGAAGGCACTGGTACCAGAGCACCGAAAACGAACCGGGGCACTTACACCATAGCTCATGGGCCCGAAGTAGCTGGTCCATCGGGGCTGGCGCGTGGAGGGACCACTGCTGCGGGTGACACGTCTCACACGGTCCCTCAACAGGGAACGTTGAGCGAGGCTCCAATGCCTGGGACCTCCACGGGACAGGATCCAAGGACGGGCAAAAAGGGCCTGAGCGGTGGTGCCAGAAAGAAGCGGGACCGCCTACGCAAGCAGGAGGCCGCCACAGAGGAGGCAGGGGCACCTAACAAGGCCCCTGTCAAAAGACAGAGAGAAGGGACGGACGAAGCCGCCGGGAACACCCCAAAAAGGGTGAAGAACCAGGGGTCTTACCGGCAAGCCCTGATGGGTACAAAGATGGCCATCGTCCATGCCAACTTTCCAGAAGAGACGCTGGAGGCGAAGGACGTGGACCCCATCCAGCTGCACGTTATCGGGCTGCTGGAAGAGGCTCCAGACCCTATGCCCCAGTTCATCACGGGGAAAATGACGGGAGGAGCGCTACACATTACGTGCGAGGGCCCGAACGCCGTTGAAACCCTTAAGAGGATAGATGGCCTCACAGTAAGAGGAGGAGCAGTAAAACTGAAGGCCATCCATGCAAAGGATCTCCCCAAGCCGGTGAAAATGGCGTGGAGATCAAGAACGGTTGAGGGCCTTGATCTGGCGCGGCACCTGAAGCTGATGCAGCGCATCAACCCACAACTCCGGACAGAGGACTGGAAGATCGTCGCAGCGGTGTCCGAGCCTCTAACCACGAGGAGGATCGTCCTGATGGACAGACAATCTGCAGAGACGATCAAAGCGGCAAACTTTAGGCTCTATACAGGCCTAGACTTTGACCGCTTTAAGAACCTGGAGGACTCCACAAAGGAAGCCACAGGGACGACAACGGAGGCGGTGGAAGCACCGCCTACAGAAGACCTGGACCCTCCACTGAGCGGGACAAGTCTGGCAACCAGGGAGGGAGAACTCCGATCCGAGACCGACCTAGACCGTGCGTCGTCACCGTCAACGGGCCTGGGAGGTCTGGAGCTGGAGGGCCTCTTCCTGGACAGCGAAGACGACTCCTGCGATGAGGAGATGGCAGCCTAGCGCAACAACAAATGGCTGCATTAAGGTGTGTACAAATCAATTTACAACACAACAAGGCCGCGACAGCCCTCTTGGCACGCGAGCTAAGCATACTAAAATATGATATCGCCCTAATTCAGGAACCCTATATATACAGGGGGGAGATTAGGGGACTAAGCATGACAGGGGGCATAATACACAGCTACCATCATGATAACGGTGCCAGGACCTGCATCTATGTCAGAAATGGCATAGACGCGGTTCCGCTACACCATTTCTGTTACAGGGACCTGACGACAATCAAGGTCCTATTAAAAGGGGGCGGAAGGCGCGGAGTGCTAGTAATAGCCTCTGCCTATCTGCCCTATGAAGCAGAGGACCCAGCCTCGACGAAGCTCAGAAGCCTGGTGGAACACTGCAATCGGGAAAACGAAGGCCTAGTAATAGGCTGTGACGCCAATGCGCACCACATCATGTGGGGCAGCACAGGGAATAACAGAAGGGGGGAAAAACTGGTGGAATATCTGGTAAGCACTCCTTTGCAAATAATGAACAGAGGCACTAAGCCTACATTTGTTAATAAAAACAGGGCTGAGGTAATCGATATTACCCTAGCCACGAACGAAGCTAGCAATCGCATAACGGACTGGTATGTACCTAACGAGATATCATTATCTGATCATAGGTACATCTGTTTTAAGTACAGGACGCCACACGCGATAGAAGCTGTAAAAAGAAGAAACCCAAGGAATACCGACTGGACCTCGTACACGAGGGACGTGAAGGTAGAACTGGGCGACCCAAAAGGTAAGCTAAACTCACCTATTGATATAGAGTTCGAAGCCGACAACATAGCCCAGGCCATCACGACGGCCTGGACAAACAACTGCCCGGAAAAAGAAACTAAGGGTAAAAGGGTACCATGGTGGAATCCAGAGTTAGCAAAGCTACGTAAGGAGACCAGGGCAACCTTCAATCGCGCCAAGGCCATTAACAACTATGAGTTATATGCCAAAGCGCTGACAAACTACAACAAGGCTGTACGCAAGTCAAAAAGGCAGGCCTGGAGAGACCACTGCACAATGATAGGCAGCATCCCAGAGAGCATGAGACTTACGAAAGCAATGGCCACGGCAAAGATCAACCCACTGACGACCATAAAGGACGACAATGGGAGACTCACGGAGACCGGCGAAGACACACTACGGGTCATGTTCAAGACCCACTTCCCGGGCTCAAGGGCGGTAGATATATCGGCAACAGAAAACATATTAGGCTCTGAGGAAGTCGGATTACGAACAACCAGAGCAGACTGGGACACTGCAAAGAAAGTAGTAGATGAAAACGGACTTAAGTGGGCGCTCAATAGCTTTCAACCCTATAAAGCACCAGGCCCGGACGGGATCTACCCAGTCCTACTACAAAAGGCAGTGACCATACTAAGCCCACACCTGTGTAGACTATATAAAGCCTGCTTGGCCTTCGGGTACACCCCGCAAGCCTGGAGACAGGCAAAAGTAATCTTTCTACCGAAACCCGGTAAGGCTGATTATGAAGATGCCAAGGCATACAGACCTATAAGTCTGACCTCGTTCTTATTGAAAACACTAGAGAAACTAGTGGACAAGAACATCAGGGGGGGAGCACTGAAAAAGGCACCCCTGCACCATCAGCAATGTGCGTATCAACCCGGAATGTCGACAGAGACGGCACTACACCGGGTGGTGACCCGAGCTGAACTAGCGCTAGAAAACAGAGAAATCTGCTTAGCAGCGTTTCTGGATGTGGAGGGGGCCTTCGATCGCACCACATTCACCACGATACGCAACGCGGCAATAGAACACGGCATACAGCCAACCATCTGTAGGTGGATGGACAATATGCTACAAGGCAGAGTTGTACAATCGACACTGCTAGGAGAAACCAAGCATGCACAGGTAACGAGAGGATGTCCACAAGGAGGTGTCCTGTCGCCGACTCTCTGGTGCTTGGTGATAGACGAGCTTCTAATAGAACTAAACAAAGGACCAAGACATACTGTTGGTTACGCGGACGATCTCGTGATACTGATAAACGGGAAGTTCCCAGACACCGTGTCAGGAATCATGCAGGACGCACTGAGGACAGTGGAGAGATGGTGTAAAACCAACAACCTCTCCATTAATCCAAATAAGTCAACTGTAATACCGTTTACGAAGAAAAGGGACCTATCTGGCATAAGGACGCTTTCGATGTACGATACCCAGTTGAAATTAGCCACGGAAGTGAAATATCTGGGAATAACACTGGATAGTAAGCTGACGTGGAAACAACACGTAGACGGGATGACAAACAAAGCTTTGAGAGTCTTTGGCATGTGTCGCTCGGCATACGGGAAGACATGGGGACTAAAACCCAAAGTGGTTCAATGGATATACACCATGATGGTGAGACCCATCATAACATACGGATGCATCGTATGGTGGCCAAGAACAAAGCTAGCAACGTGCAGACAAACACTGAACAAGATTCAGAGAATTGCTTGCATGGCTACGACAGGCGCGTTTAGGACCACGCCAACAGCGGCAATGGAAGTTCTACTCGGTCTCACACCGATCCACATAGTGGTACAAATGGAGGCAAAGAAAGCAATCCATAGACTAATCATAAACGGTCACTGGAAAACTTCCTTGCAAAGGTCAATACACATGAAAACGGAAACCATACAACACCTGGATGGCATCATGGAGATGGGATGCGACAAAATACAGGCTAGGTATGGTCTCACAAGACAATACTCAATGCATATACCAAGCAGAGAGGAATGGAAAGCTGGCTTGATACCCCAAAAGGATAACAGCCAGATATGGTACACAGACGGATCCAAAATGGAATCAGGAACGGGCGCAGGAATATACAATAAGACCTGCAGCCTTAGTGTGAGCATGGGCAAGCTAGCAACAGTCTTTCAAGCGGAGACATACGCGATAGCAGCCTGTGCTCAAGAACTGCTAGGTAGAGAAACGAAGAACCATTCCATCTACATAGCGAGTGACAGTCAGGCAGCACTAAAAGCACTGACGTCCTACAAGGTGCAGTCTGCAATAGTACTAGACTGCGCCAAAACCCTGAACAGACTAGGTAGACACAATAGTGTAAAACTAGTCTGGGTACCCGGCCACGAAGGCGTCGAAGGTAACGAGGAAGCCGATGCTCTAGCACGAAGAGGATCGGAATCGCCTATGTGCGGCCCAGAGCCGTTCATAAACCTGGCACAAACGGTGGTCATGCAATCTTTAATACAAATGGCTACCAAAAAGCATGGCGAGTACTGGCAAAACACTGAAGGCCAAAGCCATGCGAAAGAATTTCTAAGGCAAGTGGAAAAAGGCTGGACGAACAAACTCTGGAAGTACAGCAGAACACAAATGAGGGCAGTGACCGGTGCCTTCACGGGTCACTACCCTACAAACAAGCTTCTCCACAAAATGGGCCTGTCAAATAGCCCGACATGCAGGACCTGTGGTGAAGAAGAGGAGTCAATGCGGCACCTGTTATGCACGTGCCATGCGTTGGCCTCAAGAAGAATGAGCCTTCTGGGACTGGCATACCCGGAACCAGAGGACTACAGGCGCGCCCCCGTCAAGGATATACTGAAACTCATGCAGGAAGTATTCAGGGACCAAGACGTAGGGTGAGCGGTAAGGTAGGGGCATGCACAAAAGACCCCAAGGGTCGAAGTGCGCTGGCCGCAAGGTCGGCCCCGTTACAAGATAAGAGATAAGAGAGCCTATATGTTATTCCAGACCATAATCTATCTTTGTGCCAAATTTTATCCAGATCCGTTTAGTAGTTTTTACGTGAAAGAGTAACAAACATCCATCTAACCATCCACCCACCCATACTTACAAACTTTCGCGTTTATAATATTAGTAGGATATAAGTTTTTGTTTATAATTTAAAAAATACTATGCCAGGGATACTTCATCACAAAACTCTAGCGTTAAATGCAAGTGATACCCCAGATATAGACAACGTCCATAGTTTGTTGTTACTGCCAAGCTTAGGTCCCACCGTGATGTTAAAAAGCCTTCCTCAAGAATTGTGCTATGGAATGCAAAAATATTTTCAAATCGGATTAGTGGTTCTAGAGTTTAGCGCGTCCAAACAAACAAATTCTTCAGCTTTATGCGACACGTGCCGTTTAACCTACAATAAAACGAAACCAGCCTTTGCCATAAAACTATCTGTCTACTAATAAAATCATGTAAATCACCAGTAACTTTATTATAAATACAAAATATTTATAGTTAACACAGAAGTTATGGCCACCGTTAGACAATAATACAGTCATGTCTAATGATATTTTGAAAACAATTACTTTTTATACCGACAAAGTCGGCAAACAAGCATACGCCTGGTGGTAAACTGTTCCCGTATTTATTTGGACGCTCAAAATTCCTGAGACTGGTATCAAGTCATACGTTGCCAAACTATAGAACAACTTTTGCAAACAATATTTGAACCACTTCCTGGTATTTGATCGAGCTAAAATTTTATTTATATACGTAACCATGGTGACAATACAATAATATGGTACTATGGAGCTGGTCTGATGATGTAATATGCCATAGGAACGAAAGGCGCCTCGTATTTACGCTTTTTGGATTCGTCTTGACGAGTACATTCAATACGATAAAAGCTTGTTTTATATAGAAATTGTAATTGTATTAACTTGGTTACAAAAATATAATAGCAACCCTGATGGGCAGCCATGTGGGTTTCCTCACGATGTTTTCCTACACCGTTAGCAGATGGAGAATCATTTGATTAGTACATATAAACTCCACAAAGTGAAATTCACATTGGTACTGCCACCCGGGATCGAACTCGCACCTCTTGCGTGCAAGTCAGTTACTTTCCCACTCGGCCACCACCACTTTTTTTTCGGTTACAAAGATAAACAATAGCATTTAATAATAATAAGTGGTGCGGGTTCAGCCGGGGTGCTACGTAGAGTCGGTAGTCGCTAGGCTGTAGTGTATGGCGCGTCGAGAAGGTTGCTTGTGGTTAAATTACACTCATTTACCGCAGCAACAACGTCCGTGGCATGTGCGAAATGTTGCCAACGACGATTAGCAGAATTCCTGCCTTGCAATACAACATATAAATGCTAAAAAACAAGGCCCTTACGACACACATATGTATCTAATGACTACATATGTACGTTGTTTTGTTGATTTACCATTTACGTTTGTCATACCCTTGTGTGATGCATCAACCACCTACCGAGATAATGTGCTTCTAGTTTTATTTATTTATTAAGTAAGAATCTTGTCTTCAATAATATCGTGCCTTTTCCTTGAAGAGGTATGCAAATGTGTATGTCACTTACATTTAACCATCTATTTTCTTTTTCATATTTAGACCATTCCTTCACTAACAAGTTCACTGTTCCGGGAGACATTTACAAACATTTACAGACACAAGCACAAATGTTAGGTCCCATACAATAGGTGGTAAGGCATTTTTATATTTCAATGGGGCTAAAATACATAGATTTTAGCCGGTATAGTAGATTTAGCAACTCTCTTTTAGAATAAAATCAAAGATAGAAAAGAGAGTTGTTATTACTGAGTCTAGAATTTTATTGTGCCCGGAATATTAGAGCCTAGCACGGGTGGGATTTCCCGGGATCCCGTACTACTTTTGTCAATCAAATATAGCCTATGACACTCACAAATAACGTCGCTTTCTATTAGTAAAAGAATTTCCAAAATCGGTGCAGTAGATCTAGAGATTACCCCCTACAACGTCACAAACTTCACCTCTTTATAATATAGTATAGATTCTGTCTCTCTCGTTCTTACAGAAAAACTAAATAACGTTTTGGCCATCTCGGAAATCAAAGCCAGACTTACAATCGAATGCAAACAGCGCAAGCTTATACTGTAGAACCAACAAGGCAGTCTTGCCATAGTATAATGAAGTGGTCTTGCCTTCCTATTGCAGAAAATATAAAAATAATAGGCGCTAGATTGTACAATTGATTTAATGATTTGTAGTTAGCATGTTACACAATAAGTTCTCTAATGGAATTGATAGTAGTAATTAGAGAATGAGCGGCTGCGACAGGCACCGACGGAAAGAGGCGCGGGCGCCGGGCGCGGGCGATGTGGCTGCACGATCTATGGAGTTTCGACACAGACAATAGTCGACGTATTTACTATGCGGGTTATTATAAGTGCAATTGTTGCATTCATCAGCTATTCACTTTAGTATTTATCTTAAATACCCGCGTTGCTGATTTCAGCATACTTTCATTTGTATAATATTATACTAATATTGATAGCAGTCACATAGTGTTGCATATTTAGGTGATTTAAACAATCACTTGATAAGAAGATGAAGTCTAGTGCGGGAGTTGTCTTTAAAAAAAAAATGTGGATGCTCGAGGATGGGTGTCTCGCCGCCGAAGTAGCCCTAGCAAAACGCTGTTGTGATGACCTGGATACCTTTGCAGCCAACTGGACAGTGCTGGCATAGAACAGAAAAGTGTAAAAGACTATTGTGAAGTCTCTTTTCCAGCAAGGTTATAAAAGGCATCTTATAAAGTAAAAGTGTTTGAATGCACTTATCTTGGAAACTGATCCAATTTGAAAAAAAATGTTATGTGTTACATAGCCCGTTTCTAAAGAAATGTAATAAGCTATATATACTTTCACGCTGCGACGTAAAGGAGCGAAGCAGTACCAATAAACGTAAGATGGATGCAGCGATGTATATAACAGGTATGTTTATTATATTTTCTTATATCATCATCAGCCCAGCAATCCATTGCAGGATTGCTATACACCTATCCAAGAGTAAGCCACTTGTCACGATCCTCGGATTCTCGCACCTAGTTGCTACCAGGCAGTTTGCGAATATCATCGCTCCACCTAGTCTGAGGGCACACTACTTTTACAGAACCACGGTCACACTCTTCTTTTTTATACAACTTAGGCAGCAAACAAGCATACGGCCCGCCAAATGGTAACCAGTTACCGTAGCCTATAGACTCTTGCTAGGTTATCATTTGCGTTTTGCTGACCTTAACGTGTTAACACCCAGGTTTTTTTTTTTTAGATATTTATATATTTTAGATTATGACTGATTAATACAATTACATGAAAATTAACGACTAAAACTTTCTTTTTCGTGTAAACACGTTGAAGTAGCGCGATAAAAATCAGTTATTTTAACTAATGGGTATCGTGATAAGATCCTTCGACCAATTAAGAACTATAGACCGGCTATTCCTATTTCTGGCAGGTAAAAAAGTAGCTCACTTTGTTTCTAGTCGTTAGGAGCGAGAGCGAGACATATATGTATTACACTACCTCTGTTCATTCTTTTAGGAAATGTGGCAGTAGGCAAACGAGCTGATGTTTTATTTCGCATTTTTCATCGACCTGCATATGTGTTACGATGTGACCCATAAAAATATTAAAGTAAATTGACAAGCTTTTAAGTATAGTTCCCAAATCAAACTTCAAAGTTAGTAACAAGCGTAAGTTAGGAAAATTATTCAAAAAATATTAACATGCGGGCCTGTCTATCGTTATGATTTGGTCGAATATTAAATCCCAGAGTTACGAAGGCTATATTAAAGTTCAGTTCTTGAGTAATGTACACACAAACACTATCTTAAGGCAAGACTATATCAGAGTATTATAAACGTTCCTACATTTTGTATTAAAAAGAAAACTCTTTAGAAATAAAAACGGCGGCCAACCAATGGAGATTAGTGAATAGCACAGCACATATTAAAGTGCATATGTGCTCAAACACAGGTACACTCTCTATTTTATCACTCTAAGCATTCTGACACAACCGACGAGAGAATAGACGCAGGACCAACGACTTTTCATGCTTTCTATAGCACAGAAAAATTTCGCTGTGTTTCCAGAAAATGCGCACCCATCTAAGGGCTTACCAGCGCAAGTTTGCTTAACTTTGCAAATCAATCTCTATATAATCCTACTAATATTATAAACGCGACAGTTTCTAAGAATGTATGGATGTGACAAACATCCATATGTTTGTTACCACAAAAAGTACTAAACCGATCTGAATTAAATTTGGCATAGAGATAGATTATAGTCTGGAATAACACATAGGCTACTTTTTATCCCGGAAATATATAATATAAACTCTGTTCCCAAGGGAATGTACACGCGAGCGAAGCCGCTGGCGGAAGCTAGTATATAGATAAGAATAAATCAATGAGTTATAAGTACATTATACTTATAAACGTCATAAAACCAAACGAATGCCAACCAATTTGCCTACGATCAATTAGTTGACAAAGGTAGAGCCATGAGAAGAATTGGCAAGAAATTATGGCCACAATTTTACTCGCCAGATTAATTATAATTTAATGATGAATAGTATTCCACAGGCAATGTTTATTGCCAGGGTTACTCATGACACAAATCTCTGGTGTAACAAGCAAGCAACACGCGAGTGATCCCTTAGATATTGCAAGAATCTATAGGCTGAGGTAGTATTCTAGTTTTATGATGAAGGTATCCCTAGGATAGGAAAAGGTTTTGTTAAAAACGCATCAGTACAAAAACGGTGGAAACCTATACTCATACAGAAACACAGTTATACCTAAAGCTGTCTTTAGTTATTAGGCTGTGATCTTCTGTGAGGTGGATATCCTTCCTCAGTCGGGCTTGCTCGCATGTATCCGTATCTTTAAACAAAATAAAAAACGTAGCTTAATTTATACCTAGTTCTCTTCTAGTCAGACCAGTTTAACATTTTAATAGCTATACTTGTAGACCCCCGGGAAGCATGTTATCTGTACTAAACAACCATTAACAATTTTTATAATTCCTTAAGAACTGATGATTCACTGCTAATTATCACCATAAGTTTGTCAATCAAATAAGATATTTTATTTAATTAGGTGTAAATGTGTCTTCATTTGCATTTGAGCCTAGTACTTAAGTTAAAATATTGCTCTATTCAAATCAGTTTAAGATGAAAACGGCCATATTTTAATTTTACATGGGACTCTGATATACGCGGTCCTCAGCACTTTCCGTTTTTTTAAATATTTATCATAATTGTGCAGGGAAAACTAAACAATGAAATCAACTTATAACATCGTGAGTTTTCATAGCTACTCTTTTATAAAAACTAATTTGGGATGCTTTGATATTTTACTAAACCTACCAAAATAGCATTGTATATTATACACCTATTTAATTCGGGTATCAACACAAATCTTTAGATTACTTGACGTTCGAACAAATTACATCGGCGGAGATCACAAGCTGACTAAAAAGTATGTACATGCAACTCGATAGTAAGTACAAATGTTAGCATATTATGTAAATTTAATGAAGGCATTGAACCATAGTTGAATACATAGATAATATTAATACCTACCTACTCACTCAAACAAAAGCATTACAGTTTGTGTCCCCTACTCTATTGAAGTTCTCAAAGGTATGCTCAAACAAATATGTTGATTATTCCACCGCGCTCAGTGTTTGGATTTTTTTCAATCGATTACGAATTCTTAAAGTTGAAGCAACCGACGTTACTTATTAATCTCCGCATTGATCTCACTCCTGTCCGAGGACTTTATGTGCTCATTTATTGTCTGTATGTATAAATATGTACATTTTATTACACATAGAATTTATATTACAACCTGATTTTAGATGAAATATTTTAATTAGACGTTTTTGTTTTATAATAACAATGGTATATACTTAGTATAAAATATATATAATTCTCGAAACTTCTAATGGTAGTTGTTTTATTTTACTAACTGTTACCCGTGGCTTGGACCATGTAATTTTTTTACATAGATTTAAAAAATAAATAGTCTATGTGTCAGTCTGGTGTATAAGCTAAAACATTCTAAAATCCGTTAAGTAGTATTTGCGTGAAAGAGTAACAAATATCCGTACGTCTTCACAAACTTTCTTGTTTATAATATGTAAGATTTTACGCATTTCCATTTTTATAGTCTTGCAAACAAGTATCGTCAATCCACACCCTTAAATATAAC
Source organism: Trisateles emortualis (assembly GCA_947095525.1). Taxonomy (NCBI): domain Eukaryota; kingdom Metazoa; phylum Arthropoda; class Insecta; order Lepidoptera; family Erebidae; genus Trisateles; species Trisateles emortualis. The sequence goes on along the minus strand of OX352736.1, from coordinate 4,523,521 downwards.
TGTACAGGCGTCGTCGTTGCGCCGGTCACGGGCACTGTGCCAGCCGAGCCGCAACGGTGTTCAGTCTCGCTTCCGACCCACTGTCGCTCGACACTCGACGTTCTTCTTCTTACCATTCAATAAACTGCTAATAATTGGGCACTTTACTCAATGTTAATTATAAATTAAACAGTTTTCGTGTTATGCAATAGGTAAACAGCTATCTAGAGACTGTATCTAATTATATTTGGTTGAGCAAGTTCGGAATTGGTCAACTATCAATTCGTCCTGCAGTTTTTTGTGAACGACAAAAAAATCTGAATGATTTATTTCGGCAGTATTACTACAAAATTGTAACACATAATACTAAATTACAATAATCAGCAATTTAAGTAGTATACCTGTCTATTTAGCCAGGATTTTAATATAATAATAATATATTCTATCGCGATCCTAAACTAGGCCGAGCCTGTTTTTTGGCAGTCTTGTTGCCATAAATAATTCAGAATTGACATACTTAAACATATTGGTAAACATACTAATATTCTTAAATACATACATATTATAATAGCGTACATTTTTTTTTTTATTTATCTCCCTCATAATTCTTATTCAAATCAATGGTACATTTCATTTGCTCTCTCATCTTTATCTTTTCCTCTACCACTCTGAGGTTTGCTGGTAGAAGACTTATTATGAGTTAAACTCGCCTTTATACATGTTTTTTTTTTTGCACAATTATTGTAATGTTCTCTTGTTTGTGTGTACAATAAAGAATAAATAATATTATAGATAAACTACAACCGGACACAGAACAATAAGAAAAGAGACAGACTGAGAGAATGGAATCTGAGGTTCGTGTCGTAAGTAGAGTGTACTTGGAGAGACTTTTGTCCAGCAGTGGACTGCGATAAACTGATGACGATGATGATGACGACACAACAAACAATCATGCTTAACATAAAAATATTTATTTTTCGAATAGAACCCACGACCTCCCGTGTAGCAGTCAGGGATGATAACTGCTAGACTAACAGGCCAATTGAATAAATGTAATTCCGATAGAGCGTCTGGTGGAGCAGACGCATCGTAAGTAGGCCGAATCGATCACATATCGATTGGAGTGTTGAGCTTTTGCTCCGATACAAAGCATCGTTAATACTACTTGTTTGATCTTTCACCTCTCTTCGGTACACTAACATGCATGTAACACATATGTAGGTAGCGGCTGTGAGTGAGTTGTATTTATTAATTATACATCCATACATATCATGACGGCGGTCTAACATTGGGGTAGGCAGAGACTATGGTACGCTAATTACTTTGATCCAGACTTTCATTTTTCGCTTGCTCTATATTCTTCTACTTCTTCACGCATGAGCGTCGTTTCTTGGTAGTTTTGATTTGGTCTTTTTTTAGCACATTACCTACTTAGTCATTGTATTTTATTATTATTAGTTTATTAATTACCTACTAGCTGTAACCAAGCCTCTCTGTAGCTCAATCTGGTTATAAGGACCCAGTCCCGTGCGTAATCCTAATTATTTTTCTAAAATAAAAGTAGCCTAAGTTACTCCCTATAACATCAGCTATCTGCTAAAATAATAAAAAAATCGGTTCAGCTTTTGAGGCGATTATTTAAAACAAACAGACATACACACACGAATAACTTGAAAACTCGAAATCACAGCTAAAAACACACAGTGTTGTACTGGAGCGTGAAGTTTAAACGCCTAGATAGTATTAAAAAAAAACTATCATATAATAATAATATTGTTAAATAATAAATACTATTGTCACTTATGACAAATAATTGTATTAAGCGACATAAACGAAGCTCGTGTATACAAGGGACATGACGTAAGTACAAAGGGTGTAAACGTCTAAGTTGTCAAACGAGAAGTTTTTATCGGGCGGCTTGTCGTCGTTGAATAGAAATGAGGCTTGAATAATGCATGCGTGCTTCCCCCCTCACGTCTTTCCTCCTTTCTCGCCGACCAAACTGATTTGTTGCAACCGACATTGCAACAAATGCGATCGCACTCGTACACAGGTGTTTACGGTCTTCTATCAAGTAATAACTATAGACAGGCACTTGTTGACACACAAGACCAAAGTTTAAATAGATGTACGGCACCAAACAAGCAAGCAAACTCGACTGGGGAAGGACCTTACACAAGACCACAGCCAAATATTTACATACAGCGGTGCAGTTGTAGTACAGTTCTCATGCGCTCATTTAGGGATGCGTTTTGTAAGAAACGTTTTTCTATCCCAGGATACTACATCCTAAAGCCCTTGTGTAAAAAATACAAGCATACAGCCTGCATCATGTTAAGCAGTTACTGTACGACGCTTGCAGTACCAGAGGTATCACTTACGTGTTGCCCCATTTTTTACGGATAACGTATCCTTGCCCTGGGATAGGAAAACGTATCCTTCAAAAGGAATCTCTAAAATAAGAAAGAAAGAAAGAAAAAATATTTATTTTGTCTTTACATCTTACTACAGTAATCTAAAAAAAATATATAATAGTTACAAGAGAAAACAGGACCTAGCTCAGCGATTAATTGCAACATCGCAGACGCTGCAGCGCTGATATTCTGCTAGGACCCCTTAGGGCCTAATAAGCGCTGGAGACCTGTACTCACCCACAGGAACACAACTAAACCGCTGTGTGTATCTGGCTGTGGTCTTCTATATGGTATTTTCCCAATCGGACTCGCTAGTATAGTAAGTACCCTTTAAAATTCAAATGTTTAACAAGGCCTGTCTATAATAATTACTCATTCAAAGTAAACGTTTACACTCCACGTTTGTCACGTCCATGTGTTTAACTAGACCGCTGACATCGCGTTATGTGATATCAGTTTGTTATTCGATTAAATTCAACATTAACGTGGGAATATTACCTTTGGTTTTTATAAACTTGGCTTTAATAATAGTAATGTTGTGCTACGACTTTTACTTAAGGTGTTTATAGTGGAATATTGAATCATCATTATGTAATACATCTGCTAAGGATCATCCTTACTAATATTATAAATGTGAAAGTTTGTAAGAATGGATGGATGGATGTTTGTTACTCTTTCACGTTAAAATAAAACTACTGAACGGATCTGGTTGAAATTTGGCACAGAGATAGATTATGGTCTGGAATAACACATAGGCTATTTGCAGCGATAACCGACATCCACGCGGGCGGAGCCGCGGGCAACAGCTAGTAGTATATATTTTTGAAGTGAAAAGTTCTTTAGGCGCGTCGATCACTTTTTGGGTGAACAAGAATCATGGCACTCGCGTCATTGTTACCGTCGTTCCATATTCAAAAATAATATAATAGCTCGACGATACAATTCACAAGTTACTTCAGCAGTCCCAACATTTTTATACTACTAAGGTGGCAAACAAGCAAACGGCCTGCCTGATGGTAAGTAGTTACCGTAGCTTATGGACGCTTGCAACACAAGGCGTGACACTCGCGCGACCCTTTAAAAACCTTATAACTACTTTCTTAAAGAACCCCATGCTATAGTATCTCAGGAAAACCTCGGCCGGAAGCTCATTCCACAACCTAATCGTACGTGGTAAGAAATTCCTCTGAAACCGTCTGATACGGCATGTTTGAGGTGGTAGCATGTGAGGATAAACTCCCGCCCGGCTGATTTTCTAAGAAACAGCGATGGCAAACTGACAGTTGTGATCGCAAACTGACAGTTGTGATTGCTCGGTGACGGCACAGTCTATTGACTGAACGTCAAAAATTTTCAATCTGACAGCCAGATTTTGCTCGGTTTTTGCTCTTACGGAATACCCCTGCCGGTGTCGTAGTAGGTATCTACTTATTTTCTGTGACCGAGTTAATCAAAGTGGTTAATAGAATTAGATAGATACACATGCGTTTTTAACTAAACGTTTTCCTGTCCCAAGGATTGAAAGTCCATAATGCCGTTGGTTCTACGCTGAATCTGCCTTTTGCCGTCTCATCGGACTATGAGAGTGAGAGAATAAGGTGCATAACTGTTTCTGCGTACATACGTGTGCACTATTATATCTCAAGCGCAGGCGGGTAGTCTCTCTAGATTAGTCCACCGGACAACGGAGAAAATAATGAACAGGCACAAAATTTCATAGAACACAAAAACATACCGTTATCGTGGATGATGTCAGAATTGGCTTCAGATTCAGCTCTGAGCCTCTAGACAAGTGGCAAGCGATAGCCGAATCGAAAAGTCAAAAAATAAAATGTATGGAATTTGACGTGAGTCTACGATTTAATGTCGTTAACTTACGTCAAATCCCATACATTTTCTTTTTTGACTTTTCGATTCGAATATCGCTTATGCCACTTGTCTAGAGGCTCTGTAATTTTCATACTATTAGGTTAGAATAGAATAGATTCTTTATTGTGCACTTTTTCTTTTTAGAATAAAAAATAGCCTATGCTATTCCAGACTATATTCTATCTCTGTGCCAATTTTATCCAGATCTGCTAAGCTGTTTTGGCGTGTTTCCTTAGTAACGAACATCCAAACATCCATCCAAACTCCTGCATTCATAATATTAGTACAGTAAGTAAATATAAAAGTAGATTATATGTTATGATGTTCCTTGTCATTTAAAACGTTATAAGAACACCAGTTTTATATTCAAGTGCCGATTTGCAATAAAATGTACGAGCTTGTGAAACCCACATGGGTAGTGAAGCGCTCCGAGGTTATTTTCACTTCCTGTGCCTTAAACTCATTGATGCGAATTCAGATAACAATCTTTTTTTATGCAATACTTGTGTATAAATTAAATTAAATTACTTTGTGGTGTTTATATGTACTAATCAAATGAATCGCCATCTGCTAACGGTGAAGGAAAACATGTCCTAGAAGAAATTTTAAAGACATGTCTGATTGACCAGCCCTCATTAGGCCAGCCTGTGTGAATTAAGGCCTAAACCCTATCTCTTTCTTGATAGAGGAGAGAAGACCCGTGCCCAGCAGTGGGGTTATATAGGTTGCTATTACTGCCACAGTTGCACATTTTACTATATATGTTACGGTCCCGGGTTCAATAGTTTTCAGAGATCATTCCACAACTTTTTTATTTTTTTAAAATACCCGTACTAGGGTACAAGCCCTTTGTCGCTGGAGAATTCACAAATAAACAATTCAAGGACAAACATTTTTTGCCCCTTTATATTAAGTACTAGCTATTGCCCGCGGCTCCGCCCGCGTCGATATCGGTTCGCGACAAAAAGTAGCCTAGTGTTATTCCTGATTAGAGTCTATTTCTATGCCAAAAATCCAGATCCGTTCAGTAGTTTTTGCCTGAAACAGTAACAAACATACATCCATACATTCTTACAAACTTTCGCGTTTATTATATAAGTAGGATTATCACCATACAACGATAAAATGTACCTACATTATGACAAATATATAGTAAGAAACAGTACACACTATATAACTGGCCGTTCTCAAATCGGGAATGAGTCTAGCCATTTGCGGTTCAAGTTCTGGTTTGCCAGTTTCTCAGAATAAGGTTGTGTTATAAGTCGTAGAACGCAAGCCAATGGACATTTTTGTTCAGTTACCTTCATTCTTAACTAGAAACTAACTGATAGTATACAGTGGATTTGCATGAAAAAATGTTGAAGATATTTATTTATTGGGACAGACTTTCCGATCAAGAAGGAAGTCGGTCAATTTAGGTTACACTAAAATCACAAAAACTTTATTGATGTTTTTATTTGTTGCACTAAAAGAAATCTATGTTCGATTATTTGTAATTAATAAACTCAAAAACTACTGGATCTTAGATTTTTGAAAATGCTTTTACTATAAGAATGCTATATTGACATTTTCCATTGCGCGGCGTGTTGTGGGTTCGATCTCCACACAGGACAAAAAATTGTGTGACTCATAAATGGCTGTCCCGAGTCTGAGTATATTTTGTGTCCATTCATTGCATGTTTGTGAAGTTCCCTGCGACTCAGGGATTGCTCCCTAGTGCGGGGATTGTCTTAAAAAATGCTGCTTAATTAATACCTATACAAAATAGGACCCTTACGAAATCTAAATAAATGTTCACCCGTGCGAAGCCCGCTCGTGGCCTAGTATTCATTCATTAAATTTCATTTTATTCTATTACACATTATTCTCCCGCACTAGAGAACAAGCTCTGTGTTGCGGGGGACTTTACAAACATACAAATAACGGACACAAATTAGACCCAGACTCAGAACAACTCTCCGTGGGTCACACAAAGTTTTGTCCCTGTGTGAGAATCGAACCCACAACCTTGTGCACAGTAGGCGCATACTGCGCCCACTGGACCACCAAGACAGCCAAGATTGTATTGTTTTTATTATTGACAGTATTGGCTGATCAAATATTTTTAAAACATACAAAACGAACTTTATCATTCCTTTATTATCTGCTTCTAATGTACCAAGTTAATCTGATAAAAAATAACACACAAATCTAGGCAGACGTGATTTCTAAAAGTCTAACTTTCGATACGCGCTATTATTGCACTATAGTACAGATCGCTGGTAGGTATATCAATTTGTGCTTCCTACATAAAACTTTCGCAGCTACGTCAATAGGTTTCAACTGAAGCGTTTATTTCTATTTCACTTATTTCTTCGTGATGAAATGTACCTTTTACATTTTCATTGACGATAGAGTAAGATCTGAGCCTCTACACAAGTGGCATAAACAGTAGCCGAATCGAAAAGTCAAAAAAACAAATATGGGATTTGACGTAAGTTTATGACATTATATCGTAGACTTACGTCAAATCCTATACATTTGTTTTTTTGACTTTTCGATTCGACTACCGTTTATGCCACTTGTCTAGAGGCTCTGAATCGTCTAGCATGTTTATCTTTTTTAAATGGTTATATATATTTTTTATGATACCATGCGCCCCGTCACGTAGCCGGTACCTTGTTGAGAACAATAAGCATAATCTAGACCAAAAACACGTCTTTCGGCTGTGAAGAGCAAAAAGACAAAAAGATGAATAAGTGTAGGACTGTGAATGAAAGTAAGACAGCTCGCTAATAGGCTTTGTGGAATTTATACGTGCTTTATCATTTGCTGTAATAAAATAAAAATGTCATGATGAAACTACATTTCATAGAAGAAAATCAAAAAGCATATCAGATGGATCAATCCGCATTGGGCCACACAGATCTCGCGGCGTGTGTAATAAATAATAAATTAATATGAATATGGATATATTGGCTCGATTCATTAAAATTTTAATGTAATTATAAATGTCGATTAGTATAATTTAAGTAGTTTCTATTAAAACAAATTCTAAAGCATTATAAAGGCATGTTTTTTTAAACCAAAATTTGTTTACTTAGATTATTTAAAGTCCTATACATAAATCAAATTTATCATAAACACATTCGCCTGACAAAACGTATTTTAAATAAGTTCGAGCACAGCTATTGAAGTTGAAAGCTCAAATAAAACTCTAAATTTATGCGCAGTCATAAAAACTACGTAAAAACTTGTCAACGTACAAGTTGATTGAATTCTTTCTTACAGATGATATCCTACTACATAGTTCTGTCCTATCCTACTAATATTAAGTATAAATGCAAAATTTATAGAGATGTTTGAATGTTGATCAATCACGCAATACCTACAGGGTCTTAAGTGTTTTTAGCTTAAATCGGACATACCTAAATAACTCTTTATTGTAGGTACAAAAACACATACCAATGTTTGAATTGTGATGCACAATGGGCGGCATTAGGATGGACAGAAAAGATAGATGAAAATAATATCTTAATAGAGGACAGTTTGCTAATGCGAGCCATAAAGATGAATTTTATTTTAAAGCCATAAAGATGAATTTTATTTTAAAAGGGACATACTCATGACTGGATGGTCAAATACAGCCAGCCCAATTGCCAGAACAACTTGTTGCGGAAAAGTATGAAACGAGAACAGAAAAGTGAGTAAGTAGGGAAGAATATTAATATGATAGAGAGTTTTGACGCCATTGGTTATCCCAGGGCTTGACACAGATAATGTACGGTGTACACAAACTCAAAAGAAAATATTTGTGCCATGTGGAAATCGAACCCACAGCACTTAACTAGTGCACTCAATTAATTTGATCAGCAGGTTTTAGATGAAACATTAGCGGTAACAGCGGATCATTAGCTGGCTTAGAGATTATAATTAGAGGTAAAAAGATTCTCTTACGTACATCCACTCTACAAAGTTTTTATCAGGTAATTATCATTAAGTCTTATACAATGTAAAGGATTTAATAATGCAGTTTAGTATAGGTCCAACTGGTTTTTTAAATTGTAGAGGTAAAGTAGCAATAATGAAGCAACTGACTTTGACTGCACGGTCGGTTCAGTAGCTTAAATGATTACTTAAAAATTTAGCACTGCGTGGCTAGTTGTGGGTTCAATAAAATAAAGATTGAAATCATGAATAAATAAGCTTTAAAATTATAAATAATCATTAAAATCAGACCATCTCTTTGGTCACTATAATCCTTACTTATATTATAAATGTGAAAGTTTGTAAGTATGGATGGATGGATGGATGTTTGTTACTCTTTCACGTTAAAACTACTGAACGGATCTGGATGACATTTGGCACAGAGATAGATTATGGTCTGGAATAACACATAGGCTACTATTTTTACAGCGATAACCGACATCCACGCGGGCGGAGCCACGGGCAACAGCTAGTGATATATATAGGAGTCAAAATGTTAACACACCTCGTTTTTAGACGTGACAACATACAAACATAATAAAATATATTTAATAATACAGTCTGCGTGTCATAGACATAGACATCATAACTCACAGCAGTATTAAGTAATGATATTTAAGTAGTATACAATAATGTATTTGCGCAGAGGTCTCGAGTGAACGGATCTATTACAATGCCACGGTGAGAAAGCTCGCGGTGTCGTGTGCCTGCTGCGCGCCTTGCGCCGGCGCCGCACAATGCGCAAGTTTGCGACATCGCAATCGGCATCGTCAGCGCTATGTGTATCGAACTATAAAAGGTCACAATAAATAGCAACGAGCAGTACACTTACTGTTTAAATTCTTCACAATTTTTATATAGCAATCAACTATAATTACCTACTAATTATTAACCTTATACACAAGTGACCGGTTGCCTACAATGTTAACAATTTACCTTTACTTAAATATTTCCTTATTACTCCTAAAATAAAGCAACACAAGTTTAATAAAGTAGAGTAAAAATAATAAAAATAAACAGAAAAAAACGTCAGAAAACTTGCTTTTAGTGCAGATGACGCGGAATGAAGATAAAAAAGAAATTAAACAGCTTAAGACGAGATAAAGAGGTGCAATCCTTTAGTTAAAAGTAAAATTAATAGTTTAAAAACACCTCTGTAAACAAAGCAGGTAAAGTATAAGGATCTATTTTAATATAAAAAAGCGTAACCACCGCGCGCCCGCACGATGAAAACCCAACAGTCGACGCATCGCGGTGAAAGGTAAATAACACTATGAGATACAACATAACAATGAGGTTTTAATGAACCACTGTTTCATATTCTATTCAGTCAACTTTTCCGCTATTGTGTATACATAGAAATAGTTTAACTATTCACCTTGATAACAATTAAAACGAAAATGAAATCATTATAAAACATAGCTTGAACACATACACAATTAATTATATACTTAGCTATTAACAAAAACTATAGTAAGTTTGTAAGAGGATCAAGGCAAAAGAAAAAGTTAAAGTTATCTAGTGTGAATAGATAGAAGTGAATACAATAAGCTCTGCCCACGCGCTGATGAATCACGCGCATGAGCTCGAGTCGCTCGTTGCCGCAACACAACAAGAACGGCAAAAATATTACCTACTTTTGAATAAGTTTCCTTTCTCTTTCTACACCTTCGAGCATGCACCATGTTCGGCGCCATTTGTTAAATCAATAAACAAGAAATGATTCATTATCAATTTGTAGTAACAAATTGACTTTGACCATGGGACGAGTCAATGTCGTCGTAACTAGACAACCATACATAGATTGCCAAATATTTGTTTACAATTTGCGTTACGAAGTTATGCATTCATAATATCTGTGTTTTGTTTGTGATAAATTAGCATGTAATAGGTATCTACAGTAGATATGTATAGCAGAGTTCATCGGGATGCCCACACAAGAAAGTTTTAAAATAAAGTCCATACCAGCGAATGTTTATACGAGAACACGCCAAATGACATATATAAACGTTTAAAATGTTGTAAATTATTCGCTTAATCTCGATAGCATGATGACAAGTAAAACGTCCTTTCACCTGAGGTGACGGTTTTGGAAACGATGACGGTTCAAAACGAGATCTTTGCAACTTTGAAACATTGCAAGCAGGTTGGTAATAATATCAATTGTTTCAATAGTTTACCTTGTAGTTTCAGCTTTACATTTATACGTCAACGTTACCAAGACAAATTACATTTTGTACACATTTTATTACTTATTAATTTTAGCAATAACACTCATTTATACTTGTACAATGTCAAATGAATGTGCGTCAATAATAATAGAGTTGATTTCAAAATGTAAGAGCGGAACTCTGCATTCAAAGTTTTTTTTGTAAGAAATCTATTTACTTATTACATTGGACATTAATTTATTGTCGCATTAACTGAACAGTCATAGCAGCCAAAGCGTGACGAAGTTGAACGAGTGGCCATGAAGTGCGTAGAGCGACTGGCCGGTGTGATACGTAGAAACGGTGACTCACAGACAGAGAACAAAAATATGCATTAACGTGTACCAGATAAGGACAAGAGATTTCAGAAAACAGGTTTAAGATTTCGAGTTTCGATCCGATATTCTCTTGTCTGTGCCAAGTAGACTTCGCTTGAGTAAAGCTGCCGTTCACGAAACTGAGTCGTTTAATACAGTATTTTATTTTTATTTAACAATTAGGATTTAGTTTAACCGACCTTCGACTACTTGATTTATGGTTGTTATCATAATTAGTCACAGACCGGTCGCCGATAACTTTCCCAGTCTACTTTAGAATAATATCGAACCAATATAAATTAACAGATTTTAGTATATATCTTATCAACTAAAGGTTACCTACTGAACACTTTCTTTATCAAGGCATGGTCTGTGTCGTGGTGATGTCACCACTGCTTCGGTCCTCTTATCTTAACGACGATAAAACGTTAGTTAGGAATGTCCTACAGACATAAGTTAACTAATAAAATGCGTGCCTAGGTACCGGCCGTCCTGTCATCACCCTACTTGTCAGTTTGTCAAGATTAATATACTCTTCAAGCCGTACTCATGTAGACATGTATATTCGTGATTACTACTGCTAAAATCTGTCTTATATAATTCATGGTAGTTGTAGTGTTATATAGCGTAGAAATGTATGTTCAGGTAGAGTTTCTGGCCTGTTATTGCGTCGTAACCCAAATGATGTCCACCTCACATAATGCGCTGCAGGAGGACTTGATGCCTGCCTCAGACAATACAGTCAATGTGGCTGTTTTTTAGGCCGCAACAATATCAATTCTAACGAAGTTTGCCGTCGAAACGCTAAGAAGAAGATTGTAGAAATAGTCAATATATTAGCACGTGTTTCGCGTGTGATAATCAATCGGAGCAGTGATCGCTGAAGAAAGTCTACACACGATTACAGGAATTTTCCGACTCGGTGGAAATGATCGCGTCTCTCTGAATCATTACGTGTTTTTGCCTCCGCTTGGCCACAGAGAAAACGCGTACGCCTCTTACACGTTCATAAAATTAAACATCAAAGTTTGACATTTAAATTGGTATTTTCAATTTTGCGGGCGTTCCTTTTAAATTGTTAGAACAAATTACGTTATTAGTAAGTAGTAGTACCAAGTGCCAAAATGGGACAGTCATCTAGTGTTCACTACACGGGGCTGTCACATTAGCTGTCTATTAAATACATTGGGTCGTAAATATATTGGTTTTAAATCTTGATCGTTTTACATTTGGTACCTATTCTACGTCTGTCAAAAAGTAAAAGTGTGCCTTTAACGTTAATGGATCTATTTTTAATGATAATAGGTTGCCGATAATATTGTATTGTAGTATGGACTACTGACGTCACACAGAGTTGGCATCGTAAATGCTCTATAGGAAAACATGCAAATTTATTGGCTGATTCCACTATCTTCAAACTCGTCTGCTTTAGGTATTGTTATTTTATTACTCTTATAGATTTTATCTCTATTGTGTCAGTTCGTGTTACTGAAATCATAATATATAGTAAACATAGTATGTTTGACTGCATGGTAGTTTCAATGGTTACGCGCCATTTAAAACTGCACGGTGGTAGCGGATTCGATCTTCGATCTCTACATAGAACATTTTTAATGATACTCAAATTTGTGTGATAGTCACGATATTTTTTGCGAACAAAAGTGTAGTAAGTTAAGCGGTAAAAACGAGCATAATTAAAAGTACCATACCCGAAACCGACGTAATTTTTTTTTTTAATCACAACTCCCGCACTAGAGAACAAGCTCTGTGTCGCGGGGGACTTTACATACATACAATTAACGTATGAATTAAATGTATGAAGAGGATGAAGAAGAAAAGAGGGAGCGAAGACATTATCTCATTATCTGATTCGTTTAAATGGCGTACCCTCTCTCTCCCTACCCCCAATGGGAAATAATTGTGATGATATGAATGTATGTGTACTCCCATTTATTTAATTATTATTTTAAATCGAGTTATAAGAAAATTGTTTACTTAACTTTTATCACATAAGCGTAATACATTTATTTTGAGCTCAGTATTTATATACCTACGATAATAATCAATGATAAATACAATGCTATCGGATCATTGATAAAATTAGTCATAATTTTAAAACCCGGCCACTAACTTGACATTATTATCTACTTCCTTTAAAATTTTATCGCAAAACTGCGGTGGCCTCTAAATTTAAGATTAATTTCGTATCAAACTAATGTTACAAAATGATAAAAAAATATTGGGATAACTCACACACGGCCATCTGATCCCAAACTAGGTAAACTCTGTATTATGGCAAACAGACAATTGTTGAACATACTTTTATAATATAGTAGTGATAGCAACGCAATATGTAACTACTGCCTTTTTAGAAGTGGCATAAAGTACAATAGAAAGCAAAAGTTCTGGCTAAACACTAGAGTCTAGAGGGTCTTCATTTTTTTATGAAGTGAGCAGAGAGGTATTAGGCGTTAAACCACACACATAAACATTTAAATTTTTCTAAATAAATACATTGTCATAATAATATACAAGAAAAAAATACACGCAGACACAGAATAAAGAATCATGCTCATCACAAAAATAATAAAAAGAAAGAGAACATCATGCTCCGACTCCAAGAGTCTTTACTTGGCATTAATATTATATTTTATTGTTTCAAACATTTCCATTTATCAAAGCTGTTTTTTTTTAAATAATTTTGTCAGTTTATTTTATTGAATTATAGAACATTAATTGACATTACTTGACATTATATTAAAATTACCTAATTGACATTTTGGGCATATTAATGTAATAATTTAAAAATTATGTAAGTTTTGAAATTAGATTTAAGTAATATTTATTATTTGGGACGACCTCCCACTAGGTGGACAGATCATATCATCAGAGCTGCAGGAAAGAACTGGATGCAGGCAGCTCAGATCGGCCGTTGGGGAGGCATATGAGAGAGGCCTACGTTCAGCAGTGGACATCATCAGGCTGAGATGATGATGATGATGATGAATATTATTATAATTATGTAAACATTCAAACACAACGTAAGATGTTAATGAATAAAAATAATGAAATGAAAATGAAATGACAGTACATTTATTGTAAACGTAACACTAATCAAAATCTAAATTTAACAACAGCTAATAAACTATAAAATGACTAATATCTTCATTGAAGAAAGTGTGAATAGAAACATAATGTGTATTCGATCATTGATACGCGAACATACGGCGGCGGCGGCGGCTACCCGACTATTTCCAGATGCATACAAATCGGAACAAGGTATAATTTGATCGTGGCCCAACAATCGTTAAGGCTACTGTTACCGGAGCCTGTATGGCAACCGGTTTGTCCACTTCCAGTACCGAAACGACGCCAATCACAGCTTTAACACTAAGGCAACACAGACTTTGTGATTATTACAACAGAAATAAGACAGCGTCTCTTTTAGGCGCGGTGTGGCTTTGTGTTGATTCTTCTTTTTTATGTGATTATGTTATTTATTGATCGACCTATATATTAAAGAAATATGTTGAAAATATTTTTATGCATATATTATGCATGAAAAGGTTTTAAAAATCATATTTCTGTAAATTAAGTAAGTGTGCACTTATGTACTTTAATTAATTTTGATTGTAAATGCAATCATATTTAAAACATAATGTCTTACTTGTTTACTTTTGACATTGTTTTATTTTACTTAATGACCCAATCTGGATTCGTTCCGTTTTTTAAGCTCTTTATTGCTTTATACTAATACGAGTATGCATGTTTTATACATAAGAACTCCTATATTATTAAAGCAATTTTTGAAACCGCACCAATATCCGTTGCGTAGTTTAGGAAGAGTTAGCGGATAAACCGGCATACAGACGCAGAAAGCAAGTTTATTTTGTATTATTTAAGGACTAGGATTTATGTACAAGGTTGGTGTGAGGCAAACGTGACCAAGCGTAAGACCCAACGTAAATCGGCCAAACGTAAATCTGAAATCTGCTGAGTCCAGGGGTTCGTCAAAATTAACGAATACTTCCGACCGCAAATAATAAAATTAATTTGAAAAAGGAAGCTAATGAATTCGTTTAAAAGCGTAAGCTGACGATGACTGACTATAGTTCAATTCAATTTCCAATACGGTATTTAGTGGCATACTTATTATAGTAGTAATAGAACTTACATAAGTTATAAAATTAACGATGGGTATTAAAGCGGACATTTTATTTACCTTTAGGAGATTGGTTGACGTTTTTGTTTTTTTGTTTCTGTTAATAAAAGTAAGTAGGTACTGGACGAAATTAATATAGGTACTTGAACATAGATTCTTTTCAAACGCCAAATAAAGTTTTCGAATAAATAATGTGCGTAAAATATTCATCGCCTCTATAATATTTTTATATAACGAGAGCGATAATTCATTTCTTATGAATTATGATATTAAACTAGTGCCAAGAGTTGTTTTACTTTTATAAACCAATTTGCCCTATTTGTCACCATTCCAAAACACTATAATGTTTCTTTATTTATTGAAATTGTGTTATAAAAGCAACAACAAAAGAATAACCTTATAGATATCAAAATAGTTTATAAATTGGCCTAAAATAACAACTATGTTTTCAGACACAAACATGTCATGTAAATGTTTTATTATTTCAATTGTGATTCGATTATACAATCATTGGCAACAACTACTAAATCTCCTCGCACACGCTGAAATTATCGCGTGCATCAGTGCCAATAGACGTCTGATTGATAGCTGATCCGGCACGCATTAATTCATTCGAGAACTGAAGCAGATTGACAGCTCCAAAAGGAAAGACTAATCAAAATAAGGCGAAAGCGCTCCCAAATCGTAACTTCCTGTGGAGGCCCTCAAATTAGTCGAAAGCGTAGCAGCCTCAGCCACTGGAAATTATTGTGTGGCGTGTTGAAAATTGGCGTGCAACTACCTACACAACCATTTTAGAAATGAGTAATTGTTGTCGAAATTTAGAGCTCGAGGGTGCGCACCTGCGGGCGTTGCGATTCATTCATGAGAGGAGCAAAATAAAGCGGCGAGAGGTCGAGAACAATCCGCCGGCGATAATAACAGTTGGCTTTTCTTGGAAACACTGTGGCGGAGGCTTCGACGGAGGGTGTGTTTGCGTCTCGCTCGCACGTTGGACGAGTGAGCGAGAGGGCGTGGGCGGGGCGTGCTGTGTTATGTCACGTCGCGGGCGGTGAAGGCGTCCGAAGTGCGCCGCTTGCATGCTGCACTCACTGCATCCGCTACACTTCCCGACTTTTCATTATTAACGCTCGTTAAAGGAGCGGAGGTCAGGCTCAGATATATAAAGTCAGGTGCACCGCGTTTATCAATAACTCCCATAATCATAATATTACTGCGGCCACTGAGGTATTGTTGTGGGAATTATCGTTAAGCGTGTACACTGATAAGAATGTGGGTATTGGAATAGATAAGTAAATACATGCTTTATGGTTAAGTGGACTTATATTTTGAATATTTGTATCCATACAGAGATTGGCATACCCTCAGGGCTGTCTGCAGTGCAATGGTTCGCACGAAGATTTCAGGCTCCCTTTTTATACTTACTATTAAAGTTTCAAACACGGCACATATGCATGCTTTGTTAATTATGTTCAATTAAGATTAACTTTTTTTTAAAATACCGTTGTTCTTAAGTTTACCAATAACACAAAACTCTGTGTTACACACACAGAGTTTTGTGTTATTGGTAAACTTAAGAACAACGGTATTTTAAAAAAAAGTCCTATACTTATAAGATGCAGAGTCGACAATGCATAAAAAATACTAAAGGCATGACTGACCAACCCGTATCAGGCCAGCATGTATGCATTAAGGCCACCCTCTCTCTTGATAGAAGAGAGGAAACCTGTGCCCAGCAGTAGGACATTATTATACCTAATATAAAAAATTACAGGTAACCACAAATGAAAATATATTTATGCATAAATAAGTTGCGTTGTATATGGTACGATAAAACCACATGGTTACATTACTATGGTTTTATTACACGAACCAATGGTGAGGCGACGTTTATAAATCATAGTTTTATAGTCAAACGATAAACTTGGCGTTTGTGACGTGTGCTAGTGCTAGCGAATGGTAGTGGTGTTGGTTTGACGTCGCTCTAACATGCCTATTGCCCATCTCTTTAGGGTTACCACATGCTTAGCAGTTAGCATAAACCCGAAGACTTCTCGCATTTAATTGCTTACAGCCACGTTGCGAAGATCGTCGCTTCACCTACCCTGAGGGTGTCTTACACTACGTTTGCTAAACCTGACTTTTAAAAATGCCAGGCTTAAATAAGCCTGACTTTTAAAATGTCAGGTTTTTTTTACCTACTTTGCAAATTCTTTAGGTCTAAGAGGTCCAAGAGAGGTAGGGCAGCATACTAGTGAGCAAGCCCGACTGGGGAAGGACCTCCACCTTACAGAAGACCACCGCCAAATAACTACACACAGCGGTGTAGTTGTGTTTCTGTGTGTGAGTACAGGTCTCCAGCGCACATTTAGGGATGCGTTTTGAAAGAAACGTATTCCTATCCCAGGGATACTCCCATCTTAAAGCCTTGGTGTAAAAAAATGGGTTGGTAACACGCAAATTATACATCTGGTATTGCAAGCATCCATCGGCTACGGTAACTGCTTACATCAGGCGGGTTGTATGCTTGTTTGCCACCCAAGCACCTAGTATAAAAAAGGTCTGATATACCTACTCCTATTCTGCTATCTCTGTTTGACTTTGAAAAAGACACTGACATATAATAGCTGACTGCAAATTAAATAAAAACGAATGTAATATTTAATCTATTGCGGTTAATTGTTGCCTTTTATGCCTTTTAAAATTTACAGGAAATCAATTAGTCATTACAAGAAGTAAAATATATTTACAGCTGTAATTTACATAAATTATATCATTTACAAGCACTCTATTTAATTGAATGTGTAATAAAACAATTGTTTAATTAGTTAGATTTATTGCCGCAACTATTCAGAGTACTTTAAAACTTTTCTAATCGTAGTTAGGCGGAGTGAAGACTTGTACGGATTTCTTTCGGAGTTAACTCGCAACAGGTCTTCAAAAATAAAACACGAAAGAGCTCTTGCAAGTCCGCAACTTACTTAAATAAGATTTTTATATAAAGACACTACGGGCTGTTTTTGAAAGGTGAGTTAAGTTTCCATATTTCCAGTCTTATATTATAAGTGTGAACGTAACTCTGTTTGTATGAATGTTTGTTACACTTTCACGACTAAACTTCTGAACTGCTTTTAATTAAGTTTGGCAAGGAGATAGATGTAATCCAGGAAAAGGTCACAATTTACCGCAGTAACTGATATCCACGTGGGCAACAGCTATACCTTGCCTATCCTTCTTAATATTGTAAATCGCGACTGCCTCCAGTCCTGGTGGTCTAGTGGCCGCAGTATGCGCCTGCTGTGCACAAGGTTGTGGGTTCGATTCCCACACAGGATAAAACTTTGTGTGACACACAAAGAGTTGTTCTGAGTCTGGGTGTAATTTGTGTCCGTTAATTGTATCTTCATAAAGTTTCCCGCGACACAGAGCGTGTTCTCTAGTGCGGAAGTTGTCTAAAAAAAAATGCGAACGTGTATAAATGTTTGTGTATCTGTCACCTAATCATGCCAGAACCGCTAAATAGATCGGAATGAAATTCTGCATAGCACATACCTTTTATATCGTTCCTGTGCTAGCACATTAATAAATATCTAACTAAATATTATATTATCTATACTATAATATTATAAAGCTGAAGAGTTTGTTTGGTTGAACGGGCTAATCTCAGAAAGTACTGGTTCGATTAGAAAAATTTTTTTTTGTTGAATAGTGCATTTATCCAGGAATGCTATAGGCTATATAACATTGCGCTATAATCAAAAGAAGCGGAGCAGTAGTGAGATATGTTGCAAAACGGGAAAAATATTCCAAATTAGCACGCGGACGAAGTCGCGGGCGACCCCTAGTATGTAAATATATAGGTAATGTACCTATTTATATTGCTTGTATGTATGTGTATGTAGGCATGCTTATATATTATGATTATGTTACATAACGTATTACAAAGAAATTATAGATTTTTCTACAACTGTGTAGTTCAATAGTAGTATGCAAATAGTTTCGGTTTGAAGAATAGTGTATGTAGGTAGCGAAATTCATATATTACTGGTGACACTTAAGAGGGCGTTATCGCAAGGCCACGAGAGGTCATTATATATTGGATAATATTATTGCTGTATCTACGCACGCGCACGTGTCCGAGCTGAGTGAGAAAACATTAGTTTTAGAATATTTTCATTCGTAATATACAATACTAGCTTATACCCGCAACTTCGCCCCCGTAGATGATTTTTATAAATAAAATAGAGCCAATGCGCTATGTCAGAGAACCAAGACCAATTTTTGGTTTTGTCATTATTTTTTTGGGCAATTTTTGGGTTGGCAACACGCAAGTAATGCTTGCAATACTAGCTGTGGTATCTGCTTGCCATAAGGCGGACCCTATGTATGTTCGCCACCTAAGCAGTAATAAAAAAACAAGGTTTGAATAAAAACCCTAAAGCAAGCCTCAGCTTTGTAGTGGAAAAAAATAGGCCGAAAAATTAAATAATATTAATTCCTGACATAATATATTATATACCTATCTATGCTTTAGGTTGGTAACTAGTTACCGAGTTACTTGTATTGCGTAAAACTTCCGTATTTGGGTAAGAAGGTTTGCCGCAACAGCGTAGGTTCATAGTACACATATTAATTAATATCCTTTTAATAATACTTTAATGTAAATTATGTTTAATAATTATAGGCAAATGTCTATCAATACGTAAATGTCAATATATAAAATAATATTCGGAAAAATGTTTTAATTAGAATAATGTAAATTGTTTTATTTAATTCTATACTTAGGTATATAATAAAGAGAAAATATTAGTTTTGTTTGTAATAAATAAACTCAAAAAATACTGGACCGATTTAAAAAGATCTTGCACTGAGAGATAGCTACAATATCTATAGATAGCCAGGTCCAGTTTTGTTTCAAAGCTTCATTAAAAAATGCAATAAAATGGGGCTCCTAGGATATCTAAAGAAATGGCTGCTTGTGTAAAGCCGACACCTGTCGTGTCAAAATCAGCGTTATTATAAAATTTATATTTTATCAAATATAAGAGTAAATACTTATAACAATATAGTTACCTACTAGCTACCGCCCATGGCTACACTTGCTATAATAAAAAGTAGCCCATATTGTTTTTAGTAGCGTTTATCACTTGCTAAAGGCTACACAGTTACTAATAAGAAGCTAATTTCACCTCTATAACATTTGTAATCCTAAATATAAACATACTTAAGCCAAAAGAAAATCTGCAACTTTTTAACTAAGCGTCAGCACTAAACTTCCTCTCGTTGTATAACCAACAAGCTCAGTTAAGAAGAACAGTTTAAAACTTCACAGCTTTAGTACCATAACTATTAAGTCAATACTGGAGATCTGTTTGTTCTTTCTATTATCATTCATCGAAGAAAGGTTGAAAACCATGGCCGGTGTATATATGTATTTTAATAACTCGATTTTAAGAGAGCAGAGGGTTTAGGCATTGTTCATCTACAATCTTTCCCTCCGAGAGCTGCTGAGCAAGATGTAGGATGAGCAGAATTAAAGGGTATAGACAAAAGATCCGAAGGTTCGAAGTGCTTTGGCTAGGATAGGAGGCAGGATAGGCAAGATAAGATAGAAACTAGAGCTGTTAAGGATCAGTCTTAGTCAAATAAGTACAAGAAACCGTACCATGACGATTCGATCATATTAATTTCAAATTAACATCAAATAAAAATCGCTTTAAGGTCGTCACGGTATAGCCATAGTTCATCCCACTACATATTTGCGTCTTAACTTATTTATACTAATATTATAAATGCGATAGTTTGGATGGTTGAATATGTATGGATGTTTGTTAGTCAATCACACCAAAACTGCTAAATGGATCTGGATGGAATTTGGCATAAAATTGATTATAGACTGGAATCGTATAAAAAAAATCACTATTCCCGGATAATATATAAACCTAGTACTAAGTATACATAATTAAACGTAAATTCACTTCCCATTTTCATTTAAACCAACTGTTTGTAAATGTAAATTTAAACAAATAAGGCCATTTTCATTTACCAACAGTTTCGGCAAAGTGTGACTATTAGCGGTTTATAAATTGGCCAATCAATCGAAGCGGCAGACTCTCGGTTCATTACAAACAACCTGAGTACAGCAATTAAATGAGTCTATTTGTATCATCCAACCATTTGAACTAACTACGAGTACAAAGGGGGAACGGATAAGTGTAGAGAGTACTTCATTATATGGATGTTAACTAATATCTGAAGGGTTTGCTGTGGAAATCATTAGGGGAAACTATGTCCAGCAGTGGACGTATTTTAGCTGAAATGAAACTGATGTAAGAGAGATAGGGCACCATATTAGCGAGCAAGCTCTACTAGGGAAGTACCTCTACCTTAAAGAAGGCCACAGTTCAATTACTATACACAGCGGTGTGGTTGTGTTCCTGTGTGTGAGTACAGGTCTTCAGCGCTCATTGCATGCAGTAATTATATAAGTTAGGTGGTTAGGTGTACTAGCTGTTTCGTCAACAATCAGCGAGTTAAGCTACCTAGGGCATGGAGCTTCGGAAAGCATGATTCAACAGTAATGACATCACGACAGAGGCCTATTTAGGCAATCTGAACAACTTTGTCACCAGGTTGGCTTTGAACCACTCGATAGGAATAAAAATAATTATAATACACTAGCTGTTACCCGCGGCTCTGCTCTTGTGGATGTATCTCTTTAAAAGTTTTATAATATTCTATGTTCTTTCCTGGAATACCATCTAACTCCTTGCCAAATTTCATCAATATCGGTTCAGCCGTTTAGTCGTGAAAGCGTAACAAACAAACTCACTTTCTCATTTATAATATAAGTATAGAAGAACTTAACTGAAAGGCAATCACTTCTTTGTCTCGATAAACCAATTTAAATGCCGAAACTTGGTCACATGAGGACCGTCCGTCCCATTGATGACATAGCCGGTCAATACTAACTCGTTTATTTAGTTTCTGCTTCCTAGCATCGCAAAGGCTGAGTCTATTCAATTAATATTGAGTAATATGGCCCGGTATTCTGACTATTTTGCAAAATATCTATTGAACTGATATTTCGCAGGTAAAACTTTCTAAATATTCAGGACGTTTAGTTACATTTCTGATTTATCAGGAGAATAAATAACTAAACTTTTATATTGGAATTTTTGTAATAATAAAATAGATACAAGCCTTTTTTACGAAGGGGTGGTGAAATGTGTTGGGTGTGATACTGAGGTGTATCACCAGTTTGATGTTAATTAGTAAAATACAGTTACCGTACACTACGGATGCTTACAATTTCGGGAGAAACTCTGTATTTGCAGTAAAAGAACATAAATTTTACCATTTCGTCTTCGGAAAAGCTTCTTCATCAGCGAGGAATCACGCTGCATCCTGTACCGGGGCAAGTCTATTTCAGATATTGTATATCAGATATTGTCCGTTGCTGCCTGTGCTCTATCTAGAGGTAATTCTATTCCATATTCCGTGCACTGCTAGTGCCCTATGTCCTAACATAGGGTTAAGCCAATTTCCATATACCGAGTACTGCCTGTGCCTGTCTAACCCTACCTAGGGGTAAGCCTATTTACTTGTACCAGGCACTATCCAGACTCAGAGCTAAAACTAAGCAGGTCTGTGTCTGTCTATGTCCTACATAGAGGATAGCCAATTTCTATATAGCGAGCACTGCCTGTGCCTGTCTAACCCTACCTAGGGGTAAAACTATTTCCTGGTACCAGGCACTATGCAAACTAAGAACGAATACTAAGCAAACCGGATAAAAACTCAAAATCAACAAATTCACCTAACCCCAGAGCTCAGCCCAAAAGTTGTCCAACTGCGCGACCAAGGCAATCACAATGAGACAATTTTAACTAATATACCTATTTTCTAATAGATATTTAAATGTAATAAATAAATACATAGGTCAATAATGTCAGCAATTTCGACGACAAGAATATCAATAAACAATAAAAATAATACAATAGTGTTGAATGACGTCATACCACACATCTTTAATTATTGTTATCTGTGCAAATTAATATACTTGTATATCGGGAAGAATACGTCTTCCTTAATCACAGTACTACTTTTACCGCGACTAAATCTTCCTAAATCCTTGTTAGAATTAGGATGGTATTCGCAGTTTTGTCGTCTTGTTATCAGAACTTATATTTCTCTTGGCGTTGACTAGTACCACTTAGTGGTGGTGTTCTTAATGTTGCTTTAGGCGGCATAGAAATGGATCAGAGGCATTGTTAAAGCAGTTATTTTGTGGAATCCTAATTGCTATCGCTATCCTCTTTTTTACCTATACTATATTCTTTAGCAGTAAACTAGTTATTTTTCTAAATAATGCAAAAAATGACCGGCAGGGGTATTCCGTAAGAGCAAAAACCGAGCCACCGCGATAACCGAGCAAAATCTGGCTGTCAGATTGAAAATCGGTATTGCGTAAGAGCAAAAACGGAGCCTTTTTGACGTTTAGTCAATAGATTGTGCCGTCACCGAGCAATCACAACTGTCAGTTTGCGATCACAACTGTAAGTTTGCCATCGCTGTTTCTTAGAGAATCAGCCTCAGCAATCAGGTGAACTGCGCATTAGGTGCACCCACCGTAAAGTATCACTTACCTACCATTTTTTTCAGTTAAAATTAAAAAACTTATGTATTAATTAGTAACTTTGGCTAAATTAGATACTTTGTAAACGTTGCGAACTAAAGGTTGACAAACTGGAAGACGCAGCGTGGACTTCAATAAATTGTACCGACACTTTCTTTTTATACTACTAAGGAGGCAAACAATCATACAACCCGCCTGATAGTAAGCAGTTACCGTAGCCTATGGACGCTTGCAACACCAGATATATCACCCGCGCGTTGCCGAATCTTTAAAAACCTTATAACTCCTTTCTTGAAGAACCCCATGCTATAGTCTTTTGGAACTGGGTTAAGATTGCGGACAGCCGATGGACAAAACCGAATACTGTCGAAATCCTTGGAAGAACCACATGTCTAGCAGTGGATGTGAATCGTAACACAGTTACTTCATATACTGTCATTCGCATAAATTCATAAGCACGTAATTTGACCTTATAAATGGGAGGTTCACTGCGGTTGACTCGACCGTTTATTAGCGTAGGTACAGTTAGCAAAGGAGGTAAATACTCAGGGTCAAATGTGGTTGAATTTTTTTTAGTAAGATAGATGAATCCTTTAGAATAGGCTCGATTACTATCCAAGACGAATCTTTGTGTGTAATATTTTTTGTTTTGTGTCTGGGTGTAATATATCTATTTGATTTATGTGTATTTAGAACTCTAACTTCCGCCCGCGGCATCGCCCGCGCATTTAATACCATGATAACAGTGTTTTTTTTCAGGATAAAAAGTAAGCCTATGTGCTATTCCAGACTTAATATATAATCTATCTCTGTGCCAAATTTCATCGAGATCTGTTTAGTGGTTTTTTGTGTGAAAGAGCTACTACATATCGGCATGACTATATTTTAAGAACACCCAATAGTAGATACTACTTGCAACTTGACGATAAAATACTATTGAATATTAAAAATTCCGTCACGATGCACGTATTAACTGAAGTTGCAGCTGGGAAATTCTACCATCTAAAATGGGCACAGAATATGATTTGGTAATATTTGATAGGGTATATTGCACCTAATATCAGCAAGAGAAAAAAGGAAAAGTATCTGATTTAAAAGTGAAGAATGGAATAAGAGAGAAGACTAAAAGAAAAGAAAGATTTATAGCGCGAAGGGTGATATGAAAACGGAGTTAATGATTAGACAGTGAGGTTGCAAGAGAATGAAAGAGACAGTCATATTACGTCAACATTGCCGACCCTTAGTAATTATGTTCGAATTTCAATCACGGTGGTTATTATCAGTTTGTCAATAACGAGGAATGCGTAGCACAGGGGCCGTGCCATGACCGTATAGCATGATAGCATGCGCTTACACCTGCAAGCAGGATTTGATGACTGCCCCTGAAGTTGCAGTTAATGTGGCCATAATATAAATTCTAACGATGTTTGCCGTCAAAACGCTGAATCAAGCGCTTTATTTTCGTTCAAATCATAAGATATCAATTTTATTATTGTACAAAATTCAAATTAAAAAAAAAAAAAAAAATGGTACACAGACATTTTGGTAAGGCTAATAAATGAACAGAAATAAATATCTCGCAACCAAAGCCGCGAACTAGATCTAGTATCCAGCATATCGTTGAACAGAATGTGGTCTACATTGAAAACACTGAGGAATGATCTGACCATTGTAACCTGGACAATAGAGAGAATGTGTGAACGGCTTTAAACACCGTCATCCTTATACCTAATAGAAGTATTGTACGCCCACGCGGACATCCATGTTAATTCTGATGTAATATACCCGTGTTTACATGCGTTTGTTTATATATATAGCTGTAACAAACTATATACTTATATAAGTATATAGTTTGTCATACTGAGAGACTCTAAGCTAAGTGTTAGCAGCGCGGATCGTCAGATCTGCAAGAATAATATGATTGCCGCGGTGGTTCACATGGGTATAAAAAAATGGGCAACACGCAAGTCTCTACCTCTGGTATTGCAAGCGGTCCATAGGCTACGGTAACTGCTTAACATCAAGCGGGCCGTATGCTTGTTTGCCACCCAAGTAGTATAAAAAATAAATTTTAAAAAGTTTTAACGGCGCGGGACGATAGATCTGCAAGGTTCAGTAAAGTTGCTGTGGTTGGTCCGATGGGTGACCATTTTCTAAAAACACAACAAGACTCCTCCAAAAAGCATGTAAAGCCGTTTATTTTTTAGCAACTCCCCTACATCGCGGGGTTCTTTACAGACACACAAATCACGTTTACAAAGTACACCCAGACTCGGAACAATCATTTTGGGAATCACGCAAGCTTTTATCCATGTAGGAATTGAACACACAACACGCTGCGTAGTGGTAACTACCAAAATAAAAAACAAATAGAATATTTATGTCTGTCTGTGATATTGAAGCGGCTAAACGAATACCTAATTCAATTGTATAGGTCTATTAATCGCTAAGTCTATTAAGTTGAAGACATTCATTGCTAGATATCGACTTCCAAAAAATCTTTCTGTCTTGTGCTGCACTATCTAACGGCTTCCTGCAACCTTTACCAGGACGCCAGTCCACCTTGTTCAAGGCTTGCTAACGCTGTGTCTCCAGTTCGTGGTGGTCATTCCAAAACCTTTCTGCCCTAATAACCATCGATTCTACAAGCTATATGGCCTGTACTTTATTTCTCTTTAACTCCAAATATATCAACAAACAAATTTTTTACTCATCGAGCGAAACTATTACCACTTCTAGCTAAAACTATTATTTATATTAAATACATTTCCCTGCCCAGTTCATACATTCTCAGTAATATTAATTAAATGCACTTTTGTTACGCCAAAACAATTACCTACGAGGTTATAAAGACAAGCATACTAACTAAAGTGAACTGGAAATAGAAAGAATGAAGTGAAGTTCTCACATTTTAGATATTATGGGAATAGACATTTTGAAACCGTTGAACATTTAAAAAATTGGACATTTTGATCTTGAACGAGGTAAAGCACCAGCTCTACTTTTTTTCTTGTCCGTTGTTAAATTAAGATCGAAAACAAATCGCTACATAAATGTCATAGTACGGTCACTGGTACGAAATTAAGGTTAACAGAGTGATGCCCTGGTATTGCAAATGACCATGCAACTGCTTATCATCAGACAGGCTGTATGCTGTTTGTCACCTTAGTCAAATATAATCGTACTTATATTATAAAAGTGAGTTTGTTTGTTACGCTTGCACGACTAAACCGCCGAACGGATTTTGATTAAATTTGGCAAGGAGATAGATACTCGTAGTATCTTGGGGAAGGACATAGGATTCTTACCACGATAACCGAAATCCACGCTGGCGGAGCCGTAGGCATCAGCTAGTATTATATAAAAAAAACCCCGCGGGGCAGTCTTTGGGGACTGCCGATAGAAGTGAAATCTAAGTAACTTGTGAATTGTGTCGTCGAGCTATTAGATTATTATTTTTGAATATGGAAAGCATTCAGTGACGATGAAGCGAGTTCCATGATTATTGTTCACCCAAAATGTGCTCAACGCGCCTAATATCACTGTACCTATTTTTAAAGTGAAACCTTCTTCACTTTAAAAATAGGTACAGATATTTACCTGATGTAATTGCGAATATACGCCCTGTTTTATAATTTAAGTATAGATTACTGTTAACACTGTTATTGTATCATAATCAAGACGCGATAACACGAAGTGATAAACAAATATTATTATCTCGCTCCGTGACTAATTTTCAGACGATGTTTGACGATGTAAAAACTATAGACGGGCCTGTAGTTCTACATTTTTCTAGAAAGCAACCTTACCATTTAATCTTAGAATCTCTTATTTTTCTTTACACTGTGACTTTACTTTGTTTTGAGAGAAAGAAAGTTAGTGTTAGAGTTTCAAGAGTGACATAATAATAATATTATTATGTAGGTATTTCACAAGTACCAAAAAAAAAACATGCATGGCAGTCTTTGGGGACTGCCGATAGAAGCGAAAACTAACTTACTTGTGAATTGTATCGTCGAGTATTATTTTTGCATATGAAAAGCGTTCGGTAGCGATAACGCGAGTTCCATGATTTTTCCCAAAAAGTGCTTAACACACCTAAAGAAGTTTTCACTTCAAAAATTATATTTATATTTTTTCTTAAATTGTGTTTCTTCATTGTTATCATTTCTTTCTGTTCTGTGGTTGTAACCGACCACTAAGTAAGCAAGAGTGAACGCTAAATGATGTAAGCTATTTTTTTTACACTACGAAGTAGGCATGATAGCCTATGGACGCTTGTAAGACCAGAGGTATCACTGGATACCGACCTTGCAAATACCTAATGTTTGGATGTATGTTTGTTACTCTTTCACGCAAAACAACTAAACGGATCTGGATACAATTTGGCACAGAGATAGTTTATAGTCTGGAATAGCACATAGTTTCCTTTTTATAACGATAACCGACATCCACGCAGGCGGAGCCGCGGGCAACTGTTAGTAGATCATAATGTTGTCCACAAGAACTGGTTAATAATGGCCCGTCTATAGTTATTTCAACTAGATCAAGACAGGCAAACGATGTTATTTTTGGCGAGTTTAAAATTAATTACTTAGCTGTTATCTTTGCGTGATATGAACGATTAATATTATCAATATGATTCTCCGAACACTAACCTGATAATAATAAGTTGGTGTATATTGGCTATCGTCTACCGAGGAAGCAACAATCAGCATTGAAGATAGAAAACTTATCAATGTGTCTTACTTTCAATGTTAACAAAAGTTTTATTTTACATTTCTGATAAAAAGAAATAACCATAATTAGTACCATTATTTTGTTTATTTAAGTTTCTACGCTTTAATGCACCTATCTAGTTTTCTCTCTGCATCACCCAAAGATTCTGGTAGAGAATGTCTTTGGCATTAAATCCGCCTTTGACGCATTTTTTGTGCAAAAGCTTTTGAGCTTTTTTTTTTTTAATAAATAAAGAATGAAACGTCGCTGACACCACTGGGTCTAGAACCATTAAATTTTGCACAAATATTCCTTAAGCGACGTACTCGTAGGTGTGCTCTAAGAAAGGATTTTTGAAAATTGAACCTTTAAGGGGTCAAAGCGGTTTGCAAAGTATGGAACAACATGTTTTTTTGGCCTAATCAACTTCAAACTTACCCGTAATATAACTAATAGCAACCTATATATAAGTATGTCCTACTGCTGGACACGAGTCTTTATCAATATAGCTGATAGGGTTATTTATTTTATTTATTTATTTTACACTTTATTGTACACCACTATAAATTACACAAAATTAAACTTATCCTACAGAGTACAGTACAATGGGCGGCCTTATCGCTAAAAGCGTTTCTACCAGGCAACCTTTGGATGGAGATATTGTTGGTAGAAGTTACTGGTAGTTGTTGGCGTACTCATAATTAACTGGTTAAGGCCTTAATACACGCTGGCCTAAAGCAGGTTGGTGGATCAGACATTCCTTCACCGTTAGCAGATAGTAAATCATTTGAATGAATCAAAGAATTGACACTAATTTGACGATGAACCAATTTGACTGCACGGTTGGTACAGTTCCTAAGTAATTATAAAAAAATTGTGTGATCCATAAATGGTTGTCCCGAGTCTGGGATTACTTTGTGTCCGTTTATTGTTTGTTTGTAAAGTCCCCCGCGACACAGGTCTTGTTCCCTGAGGGAGTAGTCTTGATTTTGAATCACTCGGATACATTTTCTTATGACCCTCAACAGTGTATTTTATTATCATGATTGCTCTATCGCGTAGGCAATTGTTTTGTATTTATCGGACTATTTAAAAATACTTATGTTTTTAAATTATAGTTTAGGTTAAAACGGGCGGTAATTCCTCCTGCTCCCTAGGGCAGCGGACAACCAGAAAGAGGGATAAACATATGTTCCCGTTATCGTTACAGCATACAGAGTAAAGTATTGATTGTTATTTAAATACAATCGACGCGTGGGACCATTCATGAAAGTTTTATGAGGTATCGCTTTCCAAAGCCCAAACTATACAGTCATATATATGTATTATAATTACTTGTCCTGACTTACTGATTTATTTAAATAGAGCTTAAACCACTAGAGCTACAAAGTTAAAACTTTCCACGAGGATTCCTTAAATAAAGTGAGCACTAAGAAGGAATTTTAGACAATTTCGCCGTAAATGAGAAAAAAACTAGAATAATCGGTTGTTTAGAAAAATAAGTCTCGAAGACGTATAGTAATTTTCAAAGAAGCATGAAATTTCATATACAACTGGCTTGGTAGTCCAGTGACCAGTGGTTGCAGTATGCGCCTGCTGTGCGCGAAGTTATGAATTCGATTCCCACACAGGTCAAAACTTTGTGTGACACACAAAGAGTTGTTCTGATTCTGGGTGTAATTTGTGTCCGTAAATTGTATGTTTGTAAAGTCTCCGCGAAAAATAACATATTATACCTGCTTTTGCTTCAAAATAAATGTACACGCGTATCGGCATTTTTCAAATGTTTGCCCTTAAGAGGTTTTTTTTTTAATA
This sequence comes from Trisateles emortualis, assembly GCA_947095525.1. Taxonomy (NCBI): domain Eukaryota; kingdom Metazoa; phylum Arthropoda; class Insecta; order Lepidoptera; family Erebidae; genus Trisateles; species Trisateles emortualis. The sequence goes on along the minus strand of OX352736.1, from coordinate 4,493,429 downwards.
ATAAAAGCTGTTTTAATTTAGATCTCTTCTTACCAAGGTTTGCGTAGTACCCTGCTGGATGCATCACGTCAACAGATCACCCAGGTAAATTTTCCATTTGTCACTTACCTAAAACGAATAGAATATAACTTATAATCACATGATATTATTGATAAAGAGAATAGGCTTAACTCAAGATAGTGAACAAATAGATAAATAACTTTGAAAGTTAGTCATAATTTGTCCAGATGATGAATTAAATTTGGTAGGTAAATTAAACTTCTTACATCGGGAAGCTTGTAAAGCCGTTGGTCCTTTCGACAGAAAAAAAAGAAGAATTACGTGTTGAAATGTGAGTCGTTCGAGTGAGGAAGAGAGACCGTCCCTCTTTCTTACTCGACAGTTTAATACTTCGTGGTAAGCCTCCTGATCTTTCTTAGGTACAGTCGGATCGTAGCCCTATCTTCTGCCTTCAATTCGCGCGTTTTCAAGATCCAAATGCTGTAGTTTCTCGAGAAAACTTCTGCTGTCGAGGTTTTCTATGCTGATGTTTGCCATACCAAGTGCCGCCGTACCATTACATTCTTATAGCCATTCATTTTCGATCTGAATTTGCATTTTGAAATTGCAACCTTAAAACTGGGTAATAAAGTTGACGATGAATTTCATACAAATGCAACCTTCCGTACAATTAATAAAATTGATATTTTACGAATTTCAAATTAAGATTTAAATAAATTGCTCGACTTGGGCATCACGCTAGTAGGATTTTGTGTTACACTGGATAGACTGGATAGACGTTTCTTTAAATAAAAAGGTTTTTAAATAAGTGCTTTAGCTGTCGTCTTTTGTAATTAAGTTATTAAGTCAGTCTCCATTCAGACATAAGCATGTCTGAATGGGGACAGAGTTCTCCCTTTTTGGTTGTATGATGCTAAAGTTAAAATCAAACTTTAATTTAGATCAAATGCATGATACTTATGAACGCCATGAAAACAGATGCCAGCATATTGTTCCTACGGCCAATTCGCTGACTAGAGAAGAATTGGCAAGAAATTCGGGCCACTCTTTTTTTGGATGCTCTAGCTCCATTGCATCATGTAATATAATAGTTTTGCTAAGCTTTTTTTATACTACTTGGGTGGCAAACAAGCATACGGTCTGCCTGATGTTAAGCAGTTACCGTAGCCTATGGACGCTTGCAACATCAGAGGCATCACTAGCGTGTTGCTAACCCATTTTTTTACACCAGGGCTTTAAAATGAGAGTATCCCTGAGACAGGAATACGTTTCGTTCAAAACGCATTCCTAAATGAGCACTGGAGACCTGCACTCACACACAGAAACACAACTACACCGCTGTTTGTAGTTATTTGGCTGCGGTCTTCTGTAAGGTGGAGGTCCTAATCCAGTCGGGTTTGCTCCCTAGTATGGTGCCCTACCTCTTTTATAACTTATCTTAAATAACGGCACTACATATACTTAAGGATGCATTTCGGAATAGAAGCAGAATGAGATTTGCTGTAAAAGAACTAAATGATTAATATGATCGCCTTTGTACAAAATGCTATTGATATGAAAATCTATATCTGAATTTCTATAGTAGGATGCATTAAAGAATATTTATTTTAAGACACAATATCACTTGATCTGTATATTATAACTATGTATCAGGCAGTTAATTACATGATCATAAATTGTTTAATAAGATGGTAGATTAATTACGCATCACGAATTGTACTCGAGTATTGACCGCAGAATGTATCTAATATAGCTGTGCCTGCAGTGAACAGATACAGTGTCAGCAATATGCGGATAGTAAACTAATATAATCTGGGGTGAAGAGGTAAAAGTTACTGATATTTTCTAAACTTATATTATAAAGAGAAAATATTTTATTTTTGTATGCTCATGTATCTAAACTAGAGGAAAGATTAGATATTTTGTTTGTTTGTTACAAAGTCAAACTCAAACTCATTTATTCATTTAGATCAAATACATGACACTTATGAACGTCATAAAAACAAATGCCAGCATACTTTTTTTCTACAGCCAATTTGCTGACTATAGTAGGGCCTCGAGAAGAATTGGCAAGAAACTCCGGTCACTCTTTTTAATCGCCAGAGTATAACATTTACAATTTGGTATAAGTTACAATATTAGTGGTAATGAAAAGGAACGGAAACCAATTAGATTAGTTTTAATCAGATAAGTATTTAATTAACTAAGAAACACGATTTAACTCAAATACTACTCGACCTATTTTAAAGATTCTTTCACCATTAGGAAGCTACATTATCAGCGGGTAACATAGGCTATATTTTATTTAAAAAAAATACGAGGTCTCTACGAAATCTTAGTAAATGTCCACCCGTGCGAAGTCGAGACGAGCCGCTAGTAGGTAATGGATAAACTCAAAAACTATTTAACCAATGTTAATAAATATTTCACCTGTAAAAAGCGTTATTATCAGCGAGTAACATATGCTATATTCTATTTTCAAACAAATGTGGAAACAAAATGGACGGAAACCAATATTTATAATACTTTAAAATTGCACCGTATTTCAATAACATATTTTACGTAATATAAATTTGCTCTCAAAATTTAACCACAACTGTACACCACAGTCGTTAACAATAATCAATAACCCTTGTTCACATAACAGTATTTATGCAAAATAGTATTCGACATTTCATATCACCTGTATCAAATTATTCTCAACATTATTTGCGTCCAGTGTGCATGGAATATTCGGCATAGGGGCCAAAATTCATGTTGCAAGGACTGCATATTCGAGGTAAGGCATGCAGGGGCGAGCACACGTGGCTGCCACGGCTGCCTGCCTCGGAATCTGACCAAATGCTCATCGGAGCTCGATTGTTAGCTAAATAGCAATAGCTTATTTATGAGCTGTACTGTTTGCGGTAGATAAATGGTCTTTGTTACATGAGTGTGTACGAATTTATGGTTTGATTGAACATTATTCAAATATATATTTTGATATTGTTACTTATAGGTAATTACACGAAGTATCCGTGTTTGGGTGTAACTTGTGTCCGTTAATTGTATTTATTTTTATACTACCAAGGAGGCAAACAAGCATAAGGCCCGCCTGATGGTAAGCAGTTTCTTATCTGTGCGACACGGCTTGTTTACGTGCGCGATTATGATAAATATTATGTTATTTATTTATTATTAATACACACGTGGAGTCAACGTCTGGATTAGTGTTGTGTGATCAATTCCCAGATAGGGAAAAAACTTTGTGTGATCCATAGATGTTTGTTTCAATTTTGGGAGTAGCGCTTATAAATATATCAAATTTGTTTAAACACAAATTCTAAATTAACTATTTTTATATTTTATTCTATTTTCTTTGTTTCTTCATAATGACAACTACCGCACTGCCAGTGGCGCCGCCGCAAACCCTGTGGCGCAGGGGACATAAAATCATCACGAAGACAAGAACACAAAGTACAAATGTCAGTATCAATTGATTTACATACTTGTAAATTACTTGTAATATCTATTAGTTCCGAAGCTTTCATTGAAATCATAAGGTGACGAATGCTAAGATAAATAAGTGCCACGCATGTCAAATAAAAAGTCTAGCTAATTGACACCGTAAAATATAACCACAGAGTCGTAAACAACAATGAGATAAGAAATATTATGAATAGTTTGTTACGAAATATAACTATTTACGCTATTTAAGTATAGATAATCCTCATAAATAGCAATTTGCGTCGTGACAAACGATCTACGTAGCGACGCTTAGTTTGGAAATCGCGTATAATGCCGCTATTGTTAATTATACAAGTCACCGCGTCGCTAAACATACGATTTATTGTCAGCTAACTGGAACGGCGATACATCTAGTGAGTAGCGTGAGATCTGTGAGCGGCTCAGCTCACGCCCGACGTCGTTCAATAGTCGAAAACATTGAAGAATTAACACTAATTACTGTCGTCTAGTTACTACACTGAACACGGAATATGCCATTCAACATATACTTTCCAAACTTGATACTTATATGCTTATTAATTTGATAATAACTAGATCGATCTTGATTGAAGAAGCGGTGGTGAGAATTAATCGATACTAAGTATTAATCGAATAATTTACGATCTGCTAACGATGAAAGAAAATATTGTGAGGAAACCAAATGACTTAGAAATTATAAAGGCATGTCTGATCCAGCAACCCACATTAGAAAAGCGTATGTGGATTAAGGCTGGAACCCGATCAGCTCTATGGATAGAGAGGAGACTTTTGCGTAGCATAAAACATGGACAAGCTTCATATTATAAAACTATTAGGCAAGCCATATCTCAGAGGTAATTAGGCGTAAAATTAATAATGGCCACTTAACAACTTTTAACTTTATTCCATTAGCATTATGATGCAAATTGCCTCACATACTTAAAACAAATCTTATACCCCCACCCACTAAGAATACGACATGTTTATTTACACTCACATATCAATAAAGATAGCATTGGGTTTGAAAATCCACATCTTTGGTTCTCAACGCAGTAATGTCAGTTGAAACGGCGATCGTTCGGAAAGATAAATGAAATCGGACTTTAGATCTGACGGCTACGCTTTTTGGACGAGAAAAACTACCGGCAGCGACCTTACCGCCTTACTTACTTAACTTTATGCTTTTAACATAAACTTATCGCGATATCAAATCTGGAGCGGCGATTAAGAAACAATAGGACATAAATAAAAACTTGTACTGGAGCGAGGCATGAAACGATACGACTCTATGAAATTCGTGGAGTTACTATTCCTTGGATAACTATGATTACCATTCCAATGATGTCATACATTGACTGGCCTGTTGGTCTAGTGGTTAGTGACCCTGACTGTTTAGCTAGAAGTCTTGACTTCGATTCCCACCCAAAATAAAAATCTTTGTATGATAAGATTCTTTGTTTTGTGTACGTATGTTTTCCAGTTGTCTGGTTGCCATAGTAATATTACAGGCTCTACCATAGTATAGGGTTTCTGACTGTTTGAAAATTTCAAAGCGCGTAGGTAAAATGCGACAGTGTCCTCACTATATAGAGACATGAGATTCTTCCCTAATGTTAACTAATGTATTATAATAGTTATCTGCCCAAAGCATACACAAATTGTGGCTTTTTATTTTTATTTGTGTTAAAGACGTCAATGCTTGTTATAAAGGATCCCTTTGCTATAAAGGAATTTTTACCTTGAACGAGAGTCGTTTATTAGATTTTTTTAAGTATCATTTGCGACAGCAAAAAAAATTCTATCCGGCCAAACTGCATTTCATATAACATTTATTTGTTTCATCCAGATTTAATAAGTAATTTTAATTTCAAATCACACTACAATCAGTATATCTATTTAGAAACAACATCACCCCAAACAGACAATCGTCAACCTTCGATTTTTAAAACCAAATACAAAAAAGGAGAAACAGTGGTTAGAAATAGGTGTCAGAGCTGTAGTCTGGAGTCGTACTGAGGCTGTATATCTCTCAGTAAGCACCGGGCAGAGGCAAATAAAACAATGGAACAATAAAATACTCGAGAGTGAAGCGCGCTTCTGCTAATGAACTGTAGCACTGACACCGAACGCTCTTGGTATTAGACTAACATTAGTTTTTATGTTATAATCAGTTTATGTTGTTTTAGATTAGATTGAATATAATAATAATATAGAAAATATGGTCTATTGCTTACGGTGGTCACTAGTTTGGTAAATTCATTTACTACGTGGGAAAAATATTATTATGACCAGGTTCTTACTTGTATTTGTTCTGAATCAAGGTGTAGGTACAATGTATTTTATAAAAATAATGGTATTTAAATTTATTTTAAAAAATGGAAACAATTTTCCGATAGAAAACCGTTTTAGAACGCTTTTGCCTTAGAACATATTAATTTATTTTTAATTTCAGTCGCTCGAAAATGGTCTGGACCAATTTATAAAACTTTTACTATGTAAATATCTAATGTAAGTAGGCACCAATTATTTTAATTCTCTGAAAGAACATATTTAATGACATATTAAACAAATTGTACACTTGTCTTCCAAAATCTAAATAAGTACCTACTTGTTGTATAATATAGGCGCAATACGTATTATGTTACACAATATAAAGAGATTGAAACGATAATGATATATGGCAACTCTCGTATCAATAAGGTTAATTTACGGGTAATAAAGTTTCAATGTGCAATCATAAATTGATCGTTTCGCGATGCTTCACTCGTCACTGAGCCGAGCTGCGAGCATCAAGAGCGTTTTGTGAGCAACGCTCGAGCGGTGCTAGATGAAAAAGCATCAGTCGAGGTCCAACGAGGTATGCGCGGAATGGAGAGAGCATCCGGGCGGCTACGATTGTTGCCAGTTATAACTGAATGTTTTCCACCGGGCATTTTGTGCCGCTACAAAAAACCACATAAAGGGCGGGCGCGGCTCGTTTGAGACGCCGCCCCTGTGGGAAAATCGTCGCCAGAAAACTGCGACGCAAATAAATTATAAACTCTCTCGTGTGGAACGCGATGTCGCATATGTGGGCACAGTAACCCTTTATACGGAACGCATAAAGCGAGCTTTGTTAAAAGTGCAACTATGTGTGCGGGAAATAAAAACATCAACGAACAAGAAACAGACCAAGTAGCGTTTTGTGATACAAATGGTCGCCGCAATCGGCCTTTGTAAATGTCGCGTGATCTTACGACGGCGAGGAATCATTAGCGAAAACGGAGCATCCCGGAATAGACTGACAGCGGGACGATTGCAGCGCCCGTGATGGATTACGGGAGCTGGCTGGGTTATTACCGCCCGACGCTTAATATCCACGTTCTCCGGGACTAGCCACATATTCACATTATAAAAAAAAAAATAACCACACGCCATTATATGTGCAGCACGTCATGCGCCATGTGTTTTAGCATACACCGACCGAAAACCTAGTATTTAAATCAAACAACAGGTTTTATATCAACGAAGTGGAACATTTATTATAACCTTTGTAATAAATAAGAATGATTGAAATTCCTAGTAAATGCCACGAAATTAATTAGCCGGTGAGTGGAGGTAGGTAGGTGCCTACCTATATACAGCCTTAAATCAAAAGAAGCAGGCGTCGACGCGGCCGGGTATAGGTGCGCGGGGCCACGACCACGACATCGCGTCGCACGCATTGAAAACTTGCAGAAAATGCATTTGTGATAAGAAAAAATTCAGTCCGCCGAGCGCATATAAGTGCAGCATGGCGACGGTGACATTCCACGGGGAATACTTCGCATATCGAGACTTAAAGTAACCATTTACCGATTGCAGATACGCGATGGCCGAGCGAGTAATCTGGTCAGATCGCTTTACTCGCATACTTATTGCTACACATAATTTTTAACCTAAATAAGTAAGAAATACTTGTTTTCATGGTGTTTTAATGAGGTTGCGAGACATTCTCGGTGAATGGTGACAATTTACGATTTTCAATAATTGCTTCTTAAAATACACTGCGGTTAAAATACCGTAGATTTAATAATAAAATAGGTAAACGCCCAATAATGGCGCTTCCAAGTTGTTAACTTCTCTATGAGTCAGCTACTAAACAAAGTTACTTCGTTCATTGTGGACGGAACATCTTTACTTATGCCGTCATTATAGGAACAAAGTTACTGTTAACGGTTAGTCGTCGTGGAATAACAAAAAAGCAGTCCTGTAGTATCGCCGGTGTTTCTATCCTCTTCTCGCACAGGACGCTTGTTTAGGAATGAGCGGGATGATAGTGAGTTTAATATACGGCCTCTAATGTTAGTTGGTTTTAATTTATCGTGCGACAGCCGCGGCGCACTGGACCGGCAGTAGCGGCGCTACATCAATCTTGTGAGTGGAGAGCTGTGGCTAAACACTCAACTCCCCGTTGAATACAAATCATACGCTCGGCGAATAAAATACCTGATTTATTGAATTTTCAACTTTATTTAGTTATATCGAGAGCACTATTTAGAGTAAATGGCAATGGCTATAAATACATTTCAAAATATTAGATAGGTGTACCTTTAAAAGAGAACCACATTTATAAATTAATGCATATTTATAATTATATAATTTACCTACCTATTTGTTATAAGTATAAGTATTAATTTTATTACCTATATATGCTATAATACATTGGACTTAATTAGGACAGTCGTATTCAATAGCTCACAAACGGGATTGTGGTTTTACCAACCAACATTCGTGAATATTAAAATTATCATAACTACCTATACAAAATACACGCTTTGGATGATTCACTTTATTTTATACTAGTTGTTGCCCGCAGTTCCGCCCACGTAGATGTCGGTTATCGCGATAAAAAGTAGCCTATATGCTATTCCAGACTATAATCTATCTCTGTGCTCATCCAGATCCGTTCAGTAGTTTTTGCGTGAAAGAGTACAAACATCCATACATCCATACTCACAAACTTTTACATTTATAATATTAGTAAGGATAAAATGAATAGATGTGTGTAGTGCCATCCCTAAATATTTTTTACTTATAATTGAACTCTACGGTTGTATCGATCTACAGAACATTCGTTGCTACTTGATTAAAATCAAATGGTATTAATTATATTTAACTTGAAGTTTAATAGGCTACGGTAACTGCTTACCATTAGGCTAGTTTGCCTTCGTAGTAGAAACAAAAAAAACAGACGAACATAATGAATTTAAGAGCTCCGTTTTTACCATTTTGGAAAAGGTAGATACTCTACATCTGTGTTTGTTTCGTGATCGCTACGTTACCATTTACAGAAACTACCAACCAAAGGGTATTTATCATACTTAAGTGTTAAATTTTCCCTATGTCTCCTTCACTGACAAATGGACTTTGCTCAACAGCGAGACATAAATGAGTGACTAGTAGAGTACAGAAGCCTAGGCCCTTCAAAAGTCGTGAACAGCAAAAAATTGTAACTACATTTTCCAAAACATATTTATCTAAATATAGGCATACAAATGGTGTTGTTTCTGTTTTGTCCGTCGCTAATGAAGCGACACAAAAAGTTTTAATTGTCCGCTACGACATCTGCCCCGATCAGATATTTCCATTAGACCCGCACAATTTGCAAACGGGAACATTTTTCATAAAAACTTTTTGAATCGTATGCCTAGTATGGTGGCCAGGGGTAACGAACGACCGACATTTTGTACACATGGCTATTTTTGTTTAACAAACACAAAAGAGTCTTCCTAGCTTCAGACAACGTGATAGTTATGATTTTAAATATAGGAATGACGTCTTTATTGCAATTTATTTTAGATTTTGATTTGCAAACAATGTCAACCTATAAAGTGCCCTGATCCCATAGAGTTTCTTAAAGACAATAAGTTTTGGCATACAAGCCTGTTACGAATTGGTAATGTATATTTCATAAATCATTATGAATGCGTAGTTTAATCGATTTTCTAATAATAAAATACACTCAACTTCTACGAACCCGACGAGGAAACACATAATACATAATAATGAGTTTGAACAGTGAAAGATGAATCTACAGCGAACAGAGACTCGTCCACCACTACTAAATTAATAGACGTTCGTTATTTGCACGCTTGTAATGGACTATAGAACAACTTCAATCGGAAACTACGTTAAAACTACAAATTTGTACAAGACAAAAGGTCTGTTCTCTCACAAGCCGACGGACAATCAAAGCGAACACGGGCCCAATTGCGAAATAAAACGTACAAATAACAAGTTTAATTAAATCGCCAAGACCGAGCCGAGCTCGCTCCGGGAACAATTCCAACTATAACGATAGTTTAACAAGTGAACTCAAAGTGAGCTTCATATCGAATTCTACCTGCAATATGTAGTGCACTCAAACGAGAGAATTATTTGTTCACTGTTCTGTGATTTCATTTTGGAACAATCCAAAGCTAAATAAATTCAATCATTTAACTATGCGCTCTAGTTCCGTTATTGCTAAAAAAAATCTAACAGATTTTTTATGATTGAAACTTTCATCGATGTCATATTTTTTATAAAATCTGAAATATACTGGTGAAATGAAATCCACAAATATTTTTCAGTAACTATCGCGCTGCCAAAAGCTCTAAAATATTATTAACTGTGTTGGCATTCATAAATTTGGAAAAATATATTTACTAAATTTGTATTTTTCTTTATGAATAAAAAAATACAATAACCTAGCTCCGATACAAATAATTTATAGTGTATCTAACTATTTGTCTTTTTATTTTATTATTAGATGTTATTATTTTATATTATCCTACTACTTAATATTATAAACGCGAAAGTTTGTAAGTATGGATGGATGGATGTTTGTTACTGTTTCGTATAAAAACTAGTGAACGGATCTGGATAAAATTTGGCACAGAGATAGATTATGGTTTGGAATAACACATAGGCTACTTTTTACAGCGATAACCGACATCCACGCGGGCGGAGCCACGGGCAACAACTAGTAATCAATAAAGCTATCTCAGAAAAAACGGTTAACCAATAGATTTATTATAAATTTTGTTATCTTTGTTACATGTAATCAAACAATTTTAGTAATTAATATAAGTGTTAATATTCTGAATAATATGTAGGTATCACTTTGTGGATTTTATAAATGCGACATGGTTACGAATATATGAAATAAGTATTTTCATTGTTTCATACTTTTTTTTGGTTTGCATGAAACAAATTATTAAATTCAAACGAATTTCATGCCACGCCATGTCATCCCGATTCGACGACTATTTCGGCAATCGGCACCGAAATCGGCTAGATTTTCGTTTTAGTTCGCAAGTTTCGCCAACGCAAACCACTAGACACAATTTCAAATCTTTCTCAGGGGAATTAAATCCATTTGAAACAGGTTTATCTGGTTAAGTTTTACCTAACAACAAGCGATACATCTCGTTGCTTTTAACAAATGTCTACCGCGATGATCGTACGACTTATTGTTACAAATTTTCGTTTAATTTACAAAAGTATAATAGCGAAATTAGATTGAAAATGGTAGGAAGGTGTTGTAGGTTCGCTTAATACATGGACAAATTTTGTGTGACCCATAAATAAACTTACACTACACTAAACTTATATTACACTAAACACATATACACATAACTATTTTTTGTACTATTTTATACTCTGTACAGGAAAAGATTTGGATCTCATAAACCGATTGTTAATGAAATCAGTGCATTGCATTAATCATGCATTTGGTGTCGGTAAATTGTATTTTTTTCAGGTCTCCCGCGACACGGGATTCCCTAGTACGGAAGTTGTCTTAAAATGCAGCAATTAAAGAAATTGTATTGTGGTACGTATTTTAAACTTGGCACTGATATGTATCATGTTTATAATCTGTGTTTCCATCTCGTACTCACTAACATGTCTGTCGTTCCCCTTTAATATTGTACTATTAATAAGACCAAAACATTTGTATACACCAACAAATTCTGGAAAGTGTTATACAAAAGTACACGTGACACCGATTTCACACAACCATAATCCTCATTTGTCACTTCTTTGGTGAGCGAAATTAAGATAAATAAGAGGCAAGGAGTGGGTCCTTTCGCTCCAAGCCTCTAGTCGTTTAAGAAAGTCGGATGAAGCGGGTAACTGTGACTAAATTTGAACTTTATTGCTTTAATAATACAGTTTGTTACGCCAGAACTGGGTTGGTAGTTTCACGCGAGAGTAATCCACAAATAGTAGTCCGAGAATAGAGCGAGGCTACTGGACACTCGTCGCAATCATATCTCCAGTCAGTGTTCAGAAAAATTTTAACACTGATATTCTCCATTACTTCATTAAAAGAAAGATCGGCGAGCCCTTTTGAAGACCATAGATTCACAAGATTATTAAAAGTTTCCAGTGCTTATTTAACAGAATGGTTTTTATTTTTGCATAAATTGCACCTAACAACAGCTATCTAATAAGTGTGTCACAATAATAATCCTATAAAACTATAAGATTAGGACTTACTTTGAAAAATTACATCATATTAGCTAGAGCTAAAACGACGTGTATTTCTTTAATGAATTGAAAGTTTTTGGACTTTCGATTTATCGGTTTTAGGATTGTCTGGATAAATATTGTCTTTCCGTGTCAGAATTTTTATCCAAATAAACAGAAAAAAAAACAGGGTTTACATTTAAATTAGGTACCTACTTACAAGTAAACGTTTTAAAATTAGTGCAAGTCTCATGTAAAGTACCAATTAGGAGTTAACACAACATTATTATACAATAGTGACTTATTATTATTAAAATACTTATAAAAATGAAAATTAAGTAGGGATTTATTTCCTTACCTAGGAAATTTAGCTAACCCTGATTTTGAATTTTAATCTCTACCTTTCTATACTGTTTAAAAAAGCAAAACATTTTCAACTTCGTAAAGTTATAAAATCAATTATGGGCATAAAAAGCCGCACCTGTTTCGGTGGTAGCGTGTGACACGTTATTGAATGAAACCGTTCGTGGTCTTTGTGATTGTTCGGGGATTAAAGGAGTGAACCCTCTGCAGGTCAATAAGAGCAGGTAGCGGTAACCGGCCCCGCCGCCACACACCGGCCGGACCCATCGCCTCATTCAATACCCAATCGATTGTATAACAAAATAACAATATATTTATAAATCAAACTGTATTCAACGTATTGGGGAAATTGGCGTAAAATATTGCCGATACTGTTTGTCCTTTCATTTTACACTGGATTTTTATTGAAATTAAAGCGATTTTGTATTTAGATATTAGCCACAATCAGATTTTTACCTATCCGAGATCCATCAGTTCTTGGAAATACCTAAATGTTAGTAACAACTTTGTTCCGCTTTTTTTCGGTTTTGCATGCATGTAACGCAGTGCAAATTGAAGATAGAACAATAGGTTTTAGGATAGATATGCGGTTTTTTTAATGTGTGAAGAATGTAGAAATATACTAAATTTACCCTAATACCTGTACCGTGTAAATTGAGTTTTTTATATACATAATTAGATATGAAAGTGTAATGTGTATGCATTGTAAAGATTTTACAAGAGATTTTTTTTAAGTTAAACCTATAATAGGAATTATTTCTTAACTAAATAATTAATTAATATTATATGAATATTTAATAAATTTAATCAATCAATGAATTAATTATAATAGTGTTTACCTACCTATAGTTACAGCAAGCGCTATGAATCGTATTATTTTAGTCTCTATTTGTAATATTAGTAGTAAAGTTCTAATTAAAATATATAAAATCATACAATACATTTTCATGTTGTATTAGGTATTACTAATTATAACCCAATGTTATCCCATTGACATGGAACATTGAAAAACATTGATATGAAACAAAACGTGCAAAGTCCACTTGCCGTCGGGAATTATAAATAGAAAACCTACAACAGATTTTTATTGTACAACCTTTTAACAATATAAAGGAGTAAGGTTGATAATAATTAATTATACGAACTTATTTATTTTTTAAAGTCAGGCACATAATATCCACTGCAAGAGACGGAAAACTCGAAACAAAACCCTATACCAATCCGACTGGCTAGCGTGGTATAGTAGGCTAATATCCCTCCAAGTGTATGGAGGAGACCTGTGCCTGATGCCAGATGAGATGAGATTTTATTATTAAAGACAACTCTCGCTCTATCAAGTTCTTATCGCGGGAGATTTTAAAACATACAATTCACGGACACAAAGTAGGTATACTCAGACTGGGAGAAAATATTTATGGATCACAAACTTTTGTGAAGTGTCGGAATCGAACACTCCTCGAGGCTTAAGATAGGTAGTTATTTTTTCAAAATAAGGCAATATTCAGGTACATGAGAATATTTAGATACACACTGTAGGGTTTGTTGTTTTTTTTTTCTTTAAAAAGACAACTCCCGCACTAGAGAACACAAGCTCTGTGTCGCGGGGGACTTTACAAACATACAATTAACGGACACAAATTACACCCATTTTTATTTTACTCATGTTATCACACTGGATCGACAATGCTCTGTACTTGGTAATCGGAGACCATAATCTATCTCTGTGCCAAATTTAATTCAGATCCGATCAGTAGTTTTTACGTGAAAGAGTAACAAACATCCATCCATCCATCCATACTCACAAACTTTCACATTTATAATATTAGTAAGGTTTAAGCTTTATGCACACAGGTACATGGACGGACGAATGCCTTAGGCATATTCTAGCAGTCAACGGTGGTGTAGAGATTATTGAAGTAGGTGCAGTAAATAAAGCAAAGTTAATATATAAATATAATATAACAATATCATTACCTAACCATTTAACCCTTTTCTGGGCGCGGTGTACAATTTGACACAGTGAACTTAAAATATGTGCGTTTTAGACTTTATTTTTTTTATTTATGTTTCAAACTCATTTCGCTGTGTTGTGGTAGTATGGCAAATATGATACGTATATTTTGTTTTATCATATGTGATAGGTACGTTTGATAAATCCGAAATTATTATTTTTTATTTATTTTTTCATCTTTTATGTAATGTGTTTTTTTATCAAAAAACACATTTTATATAAAATTTATCAACATTTCTGAAAACAAATATCTGCCAAGTATAGGCTTAACCATATTTGTAGTCTGTCTTTATATAAAGAAAGGGTTACACCTTAGTTATTTCATCACATCAATTTCATAGAACCGAAAGAAATAATATTAAGTTCTTTCTTCTGTGAACGTTGCTATACGATCCAAGTTTAGTATTAAGCGAATGGTCAGAGCTCTACGATTACAGTATCCGGAGTACCTAAGCATCAACTGAACACCAATTAGCTCTCTCTGCATTAATATAACATCACTCAGTGAGCAACAGTTACTCGTACTTAGATAAACGGTTCAAATTAAATTCTATTGACACCGTAGTGTTCAATTCTGTGCTTTTTAAAAGTATTTATTGTAACAGATTTATTCATTTTCATTGTTATTTTATTCAATATATCGCTCTTGCAGAAGAATAATGACTTTAGATGAGATACATCTGTTTTGGATTTTTTATCTTGTGGTTAATAACAGTTAAGGTTCAAAATTGACAAACGGCATTTCTCAACTTACGCCTCTTTTCCACTGGGCGATATACTTACGCCCGTTTCGCATTAGTGTAGGCAGAGATAATATTACATAGTACGCCAATATTGCAAATAACATACATACATATCGCCTGTCTACCATTGAGGTAGGCAGACACTAAGGTACGCCGATTCCTTCGATATACTTCTTTCGCTTCCTCTGTATTCATCAACTTCATGCATGAACGTCGGTTCTGGATACTTTTAATTTGGCCCTTTTAAGCACATTACCTATTATATACACAATTTGTAATACAAATTAAATTGTTCCTATCTGGCGGTTGAAAAGAGTAGCCTGAGTTTCTTGCCGATTCTTTCCTTAGGCTCTATTCCTGTCTGTTCAGTCAGGGAAATCGGCAGTAGGCAAATTTGCTGACGTCTCATTTGTAATTTTTTCATCGAATTACATAAGTGGCGCGGTGTGACCTATATGAAAATTAATGATATTAATTGCTTCTATCAAGACATTATTTGCTTACTCTACATTCGCTAACCTCTTCATGCATTAACGTTGGTTCCAGCTTCTATTTCATGCTATCTCTACAATTATTATTTTAAAATCGGTAAGATACGACTATTGTTTTTGTAATGACGAATACAAAGTCGTATCTCTTGTCACTGTGTCTGGGACACAATGATTAACATATCATGCGTGAGACACGTTATTAAAAAGAAAAAGTTTAATCAAGGAACATAATAGCCGCCTGCGAAAGGAGCAAACGATTCCAAATTCAATTTCCCTAAGACAGAATACGTGATAAATCGTTGTGAATCGACCATTAGATACGACGCCGCGTGAGGGCCTCAAGCGTCAGCAGTTTACACGTCTTATTGCTTGTCGTGCAGCTCGCATGTTGTCGACGTCGCCGCGTCGCGACGCGCAATAAAAACATCAACTGTATTGACCAAAATAACTCTTGGCACCATACGAGAGTCCGACAGACACTGTAAGTGAAGCGGTCTCTATTTAAACTATACTTACCACCGCACTTTTATGTGTCGAGCCTACTAGATTAACAACTTGTTTATATTTATCAACATCACTTGAACAAAGTGTCGTAACTACATGATTATCGCATTTTGTTGTATCTATACTAAGTACAGTCATAGAAATTTATTAGATTAAGAAGGGTATTCGTAATTCAGGACTTCACCAGGTTGAGGTAAAATTCGTTATTAGTTTCCCGCGTTAAACTAATAGGATATTTGACAACAAGGGAAATATTTATTTATTACTTTTACAAGTTTATATATTTAAATGAAATAGGTACTTAGCAAGAGAATTTAACAAAATGGTAAATAAATAAAGAAGTTGTAAGCATATTTAGAGGTAAAAGGTTGCGAATCGGGATAGTAGGTGCCTTCGAAACAAACATTAGCACGGGTAACCCTAGGTTAATTTTTCTATATTATAGCGTAACAAAACTGATGATATACAGCAGTGTTGTTCTCTTTCTTATTATCATTATTAAAATGCATATTCTTCATACTTTTTCAAGCAATATAATTTTTGTATGCACTTTTCGATATAATATTGTATCTATTTTGTTTTAAATCCATAATAAATACTTTATCAAATACCCTATATAATTAAGTAAATTAAATGGAAAGCCAAAAAAAATGTTTGTTCTTGAAGAACTAGCCCGCGGCTCCGCCCGCATGAATATCGGCCATTGTCAGTGATCGCGATTAAAACTACTCTATGTCCTCTCCTAGAATATCTACCTCCTTAGTCTATCTCCTTGCAAAATATAATTAAGATCCATTCAGCCGTCAGCAGTGAAAATGCATCAAACATACGAACTTTAGCATTTAAAATATTAGTAGGGATGAAACTAAAAGCAAATTGTCTATCGATGGATAGGTAGGTACTAATATCACAATTATGTAGGTTGTAGGTCTAGTGTACCTTACTACTATTGTACCTAATTAATAACTAATTAATTAATTATTACATACTTATAAATAAGTTATAAGTATGTAATAATTAATATATACCTATAACTGCTTTTTACATAATGCAATTTAATATACATAGTTACTTAGTTAATTAATTATATTATAATTATATTTTTTATCTTATTTTATTGGTAGTAGATACCTAATACCCGTCTTTATTTACATACCCGTTAATAATAAGTAGGTGTTTACATGTTAACACCACATAAATGTTAAAAAGTTTTTGAACTTTACTGATTATTCATTTTATCTAAATTAATTTAAAAAAATAGTCACCTGCACTGTAATGCACGATAATAATTAACTTTTTTAATTTGTCAATAGGTTTACCATAGGTGTAGAGGACGTACGTAGTTAAAATCCATAATTTTATAAAACTTGTTATTTTAAAATAATTATATAAAATGATATATATTGTTAACAATATTTTAGATAATTTTAAATGTAAAAACATAATTATTATTATTGTAAATATAAAAGTAAGAATGATTGACTAATTATACAAAGAAACTGGTTACGTACCTACTGCCAGTTTCTAATATAAAAATTTAACCCTTACACGCTTACGCTCCCTTGCATGCATTTGATTATCCGCGCGTTTTTGCACGTTTGAAATAATTAATTTCACTAGATGTAATGATTTAATTGAGTAACCCTTGTAACTTCAGTGCTTTTATATATTTTTTCATTTTATTATAATATGAATAGGTAATAATTATAATTATTATTCATATTCTGAATACGACCAAATTATAATAATAATTAAGTGTTGCGTTTAATTTAGATACCTACCTACTTACAAGAATAATAATAAAAAATATTACAAAATTTAGTAACACTTGTTTATTAAAATATAATAAGTAACATTTAAATTAATTTAAATAATATTAATTAAAACAAAAACTGTTTAGCTACGAAAAATATCTTCAAAGTTACAATATCATTTGAAACATAAAATGGAATCAACCCTTGAAACGCCTATGCATGCATATAATTACCGATATTTACGACGCTTAATCATTAATTTCACAATTTGAACACACACAAAGAATGAACTAAGTGTAATGAAGAGTAACGTTTTGTTTATTTAATGTATAATTATTAATTGATGCAAAAACTTCACTAAAGTATGCTAGGTATGAACGAAACTATGTATGGAATTTACTGTTTATTTACTATTTATTTTGAAAAAATACTCACGCCTCGGGTAAAACTTGGAATAATAACAGTCCATGTCACTCGTAAATAATTTCACAGCATCGATATAAATTTCACTGTCAATTTGTTTACTATTCACTCCCGCGTTACATGTAAAACGTTTGACATTTCATAAAATAAGCTGACAAGTGACATCACTGCGCGCAGAATACGTCAAATCGCATGCAGCCACAAACGCGACTGAAGTGTATCGCAGGCGAACGATACCATACCGCGTCTTTCGAAAATTGCGCCATCACAGTAAGCACACTCGAGCGAATTTAACAACACAAAAGCACTTTGGGCACAGTTCATTCCCGACAGCTTGCCTAAATGCAGCTGAATCCTAAAACTAGATAATGTTTACATCGCGAAATGCCGACACCCGAACGACCGGAAGTCGCAGCGAAGCAAACACGACAACTATGTAAAATATTGCAGGATCGCGATCGCATTGTTGACATTCCCTAATAAAAATCACTTATATCTTGTGTTGATTGTATGAAAATTGCACCAAAAATAATTTTTACTCACCTATTATGGAGTCCGAAGATGAAGTGAAGGGACGAATTTTGATTAAATGTCAATCTAGGAGTAAATTTAAAGAATATACTCTTATTGGTATGCGAAGAATGGCACAAAGAATCCCGACAACGCACGCGACGAATGCGCACCTCGTTTGCGCATATGCTGACACAACTTCACGGACGTTACTCCCCTTGCCCCGCACTCACCCGGTTTTCTTTGTTTGTGTGTGTAACCAGAGTGGTCAAACGTGAAATTTTATACATGTATACACCAATACAAGCACATTTTGTACCTGCCCTAGCTCCCGAATGCCGCCATCTTTGATATGAAAGAGATGCAAGATACGTTTGAGCCATGTTGTGATACTTTATACGCCATCTATCGTATTTTCTGCAGTCCTTGAAGTCATTGTTAGATGGCGCTGTTTTTCATAACTTGTCAAGTCAAGTATATTTCTTTTAAATTTAATATTAGAGGTTTATCAAAGAAACAAATACTAATAATGCAAATTTCTATCAAGTCAATTTACAAATGGTTTTAATTTTCTTCTTTGCTTTTTATTTTATTTTCATGTTTTATTTTTCACTTATAAGATGATTTTGACTAACACAATGTTTTCTAGAAAATAGTTCTACTAGGGCTTACCAAGTGGACTAATGTAGCTAAAACAATCCAGTAATAGCTACAGCTCTTAGTTAGAAAAGTGTATGTACTCTAATGAGTCCTATTAATATTTGTGTCTTAAATTGTAAAATTTATTTATTCTACCATTCAGACTTCTATATAAAAGTAAACACACTTATGTTCACAAAACAAAACCACCAATTATTATGATATATTTATTGTTTTAAACAAATATATGCTCACAGATGAGACAAATAAATACTTATTCGTTTAGCGGATTTTGCATTTCAAATTATATAACTATAATTTATAAGTAGGTATTTATAACTTATATAAATTTAATAACAGCAGAACATATTCAGTCATAATAACAATAAGTTAATAATTTTATTACCTTAGTTTCTAAATTAATAAAATTAAACAACGAATTACTTAAGTTATTTATATGACAATTTTTTAAATCGAAAAGTCTATTTTTCAACTATGCTCTATCTTAAACGTAAGTTGGTAATTGTTTTTCTGTGCAGCATTATTTCCTTAAATTTAGAATGTCAACTATTACGTGATTAATTAATACTAGAGTATTATACAATCCTAAATATAATTTAAAGCATTTTAAATGTTATAATCGTAATATAAAAACACAAGTTACAAACGTCTACGTTATGATTTAAACAAAAAAGTCAAAATTCAACAATTATACATTAAGTAAGTTCAATAATATGTTATAATAATTACTAATTATAATCAATTCATTGTTTTAATATTCAGTTTTTTAAATTTAGTAATTATTGACTTACGATTATTTAACTTGTAATAAAACAGCAAAAGGCTTTTTTTCGTTATTTGACTCTTTAAAAAGTAATGAATGAATAAATAGATAATTTAAATAATTGGTAGATAGATACGCATCTAGATTTTTATGAACAATAGACAAATGTTGCACGTAGGTACTTAGAAATTGTTTAAAATTAGCACTATCTAGTTGGGGCAGGCACTAGGCTGTCTATGTAAAAGCCTAGTTTTGTGATAGGTAGGCAAGTACTAATGTTTCTTGCTATGTTTTCTATTTTGTGAGATTAAAATTCTATTTCAATACCAATAATTAGGTACCAAGGCAATGTTTTGCAGATCTATGTAGGTACCTAACAATAATTGATATGAATGTAAATAGTACGTCAATAATACTACATACGGATAGGTATAGGTACTAACTTTAATTTTATAGAGCTCTTTTTATAATAAGAAACCTAAAAATAACATCATAACATTTAACCTGTTTTTGTAAGGGTTAAATGCACGGCAACAGCCCGCCATATTGAATTTTCGAAAACAGACCAATAAGTGAATCTACCAGTTATATTTTGTTCATAATTGATAAAATTTTGGAAGTTTAATTATTTTATAATATTTTAGGTACCTACATATTACTTGAGTTCATTAAAGCAATACGTAGATACTATTAAATAAAAATAATTATCCGGAAGAGAATTATTTTTTTAGAGATATGTGTTATTTGAATACATCGTAGTTTAATTGATAACAATAATATTTTTGGTCCTCTTGAGTCATCCAAGTATGCTTAATTACAGCTGGACATTTAGGGTGGTTAGAAGAAATAGTGAAATTTAATAATAATAAATAATTATTAAAATGTTTTTCCAATATCATCAATTTGTGTAATTCATGTAGGTACTCTCTATAGCCTTATCGAGGAGCCTATGCCTAAGTTATCTTTATCTGCAAAAAAACATTTATTGCAGGCATCTGCATAGGCACAACTAAGCGTCATGTACCGTATTTAACTACAGCTAAAACTCTGTCAAATATAAAAATACAATACATCACAATAATCAAAAGATTATCAATAAATAATTATAATTTTCTTGTCACAAAATGAACAACACAATAATTATCTTAACGAAAAATGATTTTCGTTTTATGGTATATCATAAATTAGATAATTATAACGAAGTTCATACTTCATAACTTACATAATACGCATTGATTACAGAAAATTTTTATTTTAAATAATCAAATCGTACGATTTGATTATTTAAAATAAAAAAAATATAATCGAGATTGTATGTAAATGTAGAGTGTGGATATTTGGAAGCAGTAGGATTATCTACAGTCTACTTATTACTTCATAAGTACTATACAATCTCAAATTGTGGTAAATCAAAGTCAGTAAATTCCAAAAATTACAAACTACTAGTCGGTACCTAATAATGGTTAGAACCAAAAAAAAATATGCGTAGCTAAAAAACAAAGCTAATGCTTCTGGGAAGATCCTGGATAACATTGGCACAAGACAGGGTTAAGTGACGAACGACTTATATCCTGTGAGTGCATGGATAAATGATGCCAATAAATGTTACATAGCTTGAAAACAAAAAGATTTATTTTAATGTAGAATTGTGGGGAGAATCTAGGCGTTAGTCCTAGTACAAATGTATGAGCCAAACCTATAATTCATTGTATCAAAATAAAATGTAATTCAAGGAAGATAATTGACTACTACTGGCCAAGTGGGGAAGCTTTATTTGACGAAAAATCACGAATGCTTTTGTACTTTTAGGTATATTCGTGGTTATTATTTTTATTATATTTTTTTTAGATGTTAAATTATTTCCTACATTCTTACGTGTAAGTCCAGATGTGGTGTAAGCAGTTAGCCTACTGAACTGGGTTTAATAAGGCTTGGACCTAACCCTAAAAAGGTCATACGACCATTATAATATTTGCAAGCTATATGAAAGACTTACGTTGTAGATGATTATATTACATGACCGTTAGAGATCTGTGATTTTTATAGAGGAAGGTCGTAAGTACCTATTTAGTACTTTGCAGAGACAAAAATTCTACATACGGATAAAAGAGCCGTTCGAGATTTTATTTTGAACAAAAAGGTCGTAAGTACCTTTTTAGTATCTACTTTGTATTGACTATCTACATGGAGAATGTTTTTAAACACTGCTTCTAGTCTTGTTTTTTAAATTCAAATTTGAAATACTTTCTGCTAGTAAATAACAATTAATCGGACTTTTAGATTATTCTTATCAGTATAAATTATATCGTGGATCCAGGTTATACCTACCGCACGCTCAGTCGGAAAACGAGGTAAGTTGAAATAACGTCTGCTCGGTAATATCCAGCTTGTATGAACTGACATAAGATTAAAAAATCCTTAATGACATTGCCCAAATTACGACCTTTTGCCACTGAGTCTGTGAATATAATAGATATATACTTAATGTTAGTAACACTGTACATTATACTTTATAATCATTCGACAAGTTAAAACAATTTCAGCCATAGCTCAATAATTTCCATAGTACTGGTATCTTTCCCATAATCTTTCATTGCCATATGCTGAACCTAGAAGCCTAACATCAATTCCAAAAATAGGGCAGACGTGATACGCAAATCTTGCATGATTTTTCTTAGTGTTTCGACCGTAAACATTGTTAGAATTTATATTGTTGCGGCCCAAATTACAGCCAAATGCTGTCTTGATGCCTGCATTGTCGAAGGCAGTCATCCAGTCTTTCTGGTGTTAGGACATGCAGTGCACGATGTAAGGTTGGATATCGTTCAGGTCACGATTTAAAGACGTAAATATTACACACACTCATTCATCCGTAGGGTAGCTGCCCCTTGGCAGCTTACCTCGGTCGTTTACCGATCAGCAAGTTCACCTGGCTTTAAGCAGCACAGGTTTAAATTAAAGTAATAATATTTATAGGATGCTTTTCAAATTTATGCAAGATTTGAGATCAACATATCTGGCAACAACCTTACACAATGCCTTGTTAACAACGAGTTAGCTTTTATTAGTTAATAATAATATTATTACCAATTGAGCCGTGTTATGCAATAATGTATCAATCACAAGTTATAAGTTAGCCCCTTATTCGTCACATGTCGTATGTCGTAAATCAGAATGTCGTATCTTTTCCGCCGGCAATCTAGGGGTTAGATCATAAGCTGCAAAATGCGCTTTTTTATAGATGATGGTGGCATACGCAATTTGAAGGACATACTTAATACAATTAGTATACAATAATTTGGTGAAGCTCACGTACAGAAAAATGCAGCGTATGATAACCCCCTACTAGGTGAACAGATGACCTAATCAGAGCTGCAGGGAAGCACTGGAAGCTAGCAGCTCAAGTTCGGCCATTGTCGAAATATGGGAGAGACCTACGTGTACCAATGGACACCATCAGGCTGAGATGATAATTATGATGATTGGTGCAGAAAATACACGTTTCTTTATCCCGAATACTCGGGAATATAATAAATGTGATTTGAGGAAAGGACATGTATGATAATTACATATAACAGTTTCAGGTATGCGGCGATTGCGGTACAATCAAATAACAGTTCCATGATTGAGAAAATCATGTGAGAAAGCTGCGATAAACTGTTCAAAGGTGTCCTCGCGATTAAGTGGATCCTGGCTGCGTTACCAGGAGTTCGAATCGCCACACATAGTCATTAATAAATGTCACTAAAGTAATTATGCGTATGCCATATTTCATATAAAATTGAGGACCAAACTTTAAGGACCAACTTTTACAAAAGCTTGAACAAATCTTCACCGACGTAAATTGGAAGAAGCCTATGTCCAGCAATGTACTGAAAGGGCCTTAAATAATTTACGAGTAAAAAATCTATTTGGACAACCTTATGTTGATAATAAAAGGCAAAATATGTAGAGAAACTGTATGGCAAATGTCGAAGTCTCGTCGTTATAAGTCAATTAAAAATTAGAAGCTATGTAAAGCATATTAATGTTAATTTCACTAACAAAAGCTTTAACACTTATTCTAATGTGGTACTTAGGTACCAAATAATCTGTGATATATTTGCTTAAGTACTTACGTATTAGTAACTACTTATTTTTCTGTGTAAGTATCACCAACCCAAAGTCCAAATTTTTTAACACATGATTCAACTTCGTCAGCCAAATTGGCTGTAGAAAAATTGGCTGACACCTTTTACTGGTCAGGTCCGAAAGGAGTTGGAAGAAGCAGGTGCATGTTAAAATACGCAGGACGATAAGCTGCACGCGCTCAAGAAGGAGGAACCTGACCCTAACGTATATACCTTACTCCAGTATTATGATGTCGACTGTATTCTTACCCGACTGACCCAAAAGGAGGATATTTTGTCACCTGTTGTGACCTGTAACCTAAACGGCTTGATGAACTTGAAAGTGAGGTGTCATCACATTCATATTATTCCCTGTAGTACATTTGGTCGTTTACACTTTTTGTTTTTGTCACTCGTGTTTTGTTTTAGTGTCTTATTAGAGTCAGTCAGACATTTTGTTTTTTAAATTATTATTCACTTGTTTTACTCAAATCTGATTACGTGGTTGGTTCACGACTTAATAATATTTTTTCTTGCAACATTACTGCATAACGTGGCCCAAAAACATTACGTAACAGTAAATCTACCTGCCCTTTGTCAAGAAACTCTCTTAGCCCATGAAGAACCATCCATAATTATCCGTTATATGTCGCTGACCGAATCCATTGAGGAACACATTATGTATGTACACGTTCAGTTCGTCTTACTGCTTGTGGGACAAACCACGTGGAGTTCGTGTGAAGGCAGGTCGCGGACCACGATAGCGTGGAATGCCATATTTGCTGTCGCCAAGATGTATTCGCATATTGAGAACCATGTGAATGCTGAAAACGAAAGTAATTATTTTAGATTATTGCGTAAATTTTAATATATAGGTAAGTACCTACCAACCATTCTACCTTGCCCCTCTAGACAAGTGGCATTTACGGTAGGCGAATCGAAAAGTCAAAATGGCAAATGTATGGGATTTGACGTAAGTTAACGATATAATGTCGTAAACTTACGTCAAATCCCATACATTGGCTTTTTTGATGTTTCGATTCGACTGCCGCCTTTGCCATTTGTCTAGAGGGGCTGAGCCTCTAGACAAGTGGCATAAGCGATAGTCGAATCGAAAAGTCAAAAAGAAAATGTATGGGATTTGACGTAACGTAGACTTACGTCAAATCCCGTACATTTGTTTTTTTGACTTTTCGATTCGACTACCGTTTATGCCACTTGTCTAAAGGGTCTGTTAAGGGAATGCATGATACTAATAAGTCTACAGAAAGAACGCACCTAAGATCCTGAAATACTAAGTGCGTTTTTCTCGAAAAGTATCTCGTACAGTTACTTATGTTGTGGTTGTTCCCGGCTAGAGAAGGACCTACCTACTCCTTACAGAAAACAGTCAAATACATATTTTATTGAGTTAGGTCTTCACGATATAGGCTTGCCTAGTGTGAAGACCACAGAATTGTTACTTTTTTTCATATTATCTACCAGCGCTTGGCGAAATATACACTAGAATGTAAGTTTAGTAATTGATTTATATTTATAAAACTTTTTTAATTTTTATTTTTATTTTTTTCACTTATGCGATGTATGTGTACCCGTCTGGCCAGCGTGGTATAGCAGGCTAATATCCCTCCAAATTTATGGAGGAGACCCGTAGCCAGCAGTGGGACGTTAATGGGATGAGATGATGGTGATGATGATGATGATGTATGTGTAGTCTAGTGCTAATTTTGAGATAGGTGGGTACGTCTTTTTAACCGACTTCAAAAAGAGGAGGTTATCAATTCGTGTATTTTTTTTATGTTTGTTACCGCAGAACTCCCTCATTTTTGGACCGATTTGAAAAATTCTTTTTTTGTCTGAGAGGACATACTTTCAGTTTGGTCCCATTTTCATCAAAAGAAAGTTCTGATGATGGGATCCATGAGGAATTGAGGGAACTCCTCAAAAGTTATAGGCACACTTATAGCAATTTCAATATTTTTAACAACACATCAAACATTTGCATTCAGAAAGTATAATATGATGAAGTAAAACTGATGAAGAAGACCACAGATGGCCACCTGAAGTTCTCAATAATAAGTATTTTACGGATGGCGATTAAGTAAGTTTCCAATATGGTTGCTAAGGTAGCTAGGCAAAGGAACTTCATAATTAAACAATGTAATCTAGCCGTTTTAAAGGTTTTTGAAATTTTGCAACTTGCCGTACTGAAGTCGGTTTTTTTTTGTTAAAATTATTTCAACATAAACCCTGTAATAATGTTTGAATAATAATGTTTATTTATTTCTCCTCACAAAAAATTTGATAACAAACAATTTAAATTAAAAGCAACATTACAATGAAATATAACTACGTTATAAATATGTTTTGTGAAGAGCTGGTGTCTGATGTAGGTTAGCACATGTTTTACAGATCACCAGGTCCCCACCCCATTTTTCCATAGTAAACAATTTTTAGTTTTATTTCAATATTTTGGAAAACAAAAGGAGCAATCAACTAAGTATGTGAAGAAACAAATTAAATGATTGTAAATAGAAGGTACTACTTGTATAAATTAAATTCAGGGAGATTTGTTTTGTTTGAGAAACTAGTATTTACAGTGGGTTTGGTGCAAACTATGTGTTTTCTGCGTTTATTGTTATTTTTGTCGGGATCGTATGGCAAGAGTGAATGTTGTTTCATGACAGTATGAAAGATAAAAAGTTGGCGAACAGTTAAAACATCCCACTGTTGATACAAATCTGTAACCTGTAGTTAAGTTAAGTTTTTGATTCACGTGACACACGCGATTAATGTTTCAGGTATTGCTCGCGTCTATAGGCTTCGGTAACTGGTTACCATCAGACAGTCTGTATGCTTATTTGCCACCTATATTATTGATGTTTAGTCTCCTTTGAATTTCGGTAAGGAGGACATTACTATTACCTACATAAGCCATTTTTTTAAAGACAATTTCCGCTCTACCGAACAAGCCCTGTATTGTAGGATAATTTGACAAACATTCAATTAACGGACATAAAGTACACCCTGACTTGGTGTTGCTCCATATGGGGATCGAACCCACAACACGCCGCGCTGTGATAAATGGCGAGGTAACCACTTAAGCCACTGAATGAACCGTGCAGTTAAATATATATGACCGCATGGTTGGTGTTGTGGCTTAAGTGGTTGGATACCTCGCTAGCTAGGTACCTAAGGAACCTCGAGGGCTCGTGGCTCGGTGTTAGCGGCGCGGATAGACAAATCTGCAAGGTTAAGCAAGCTTGCCGCGGTCGATCCATAAATGGGTGACCATTTTTTAAAAACACAGCAAGTAAAGCCGTCGGATGTTGGATGAGTAAGTGATCCGATAAAGAACCAAAGTTATCGACATAGCTCAAAGAATAAGTCAGCTGAAGTGGCAATGGGCGGGTCATATTTGCCGAAGAACTGACAACCATTGGAGCAGACGTGTTCTTGAGTGGAGACCGTGGCTCGGCAAACGTAATGTAGGACGCCCTTAGGCGAGGTGGAGCGACGATATTCGCAAAGCAACTGGGTGGCTACAGTAGCTGGATGCGGGAAGCCGAGGATCGTGCTAGGTGCACTTGGAGAGGCCTATGTCCAGCAGTGGACTGCGAAAGGCTGATGATGTTGATGTAAGCCGTTGGTCCTGCGCCTAATCTCTCTCCGATTCTGTCCGATTGCCCATCGGACTACGAAAATAAAGGAATATATTATTATTTTTAAAAAGACAACTCCCGCGCTAGAGAAAGCTCTGTGTCGCGGGGGACTTTACAAACATACAATTAACGGACACAAATTACACCCAGACTCAGAACAATTTTTTGTGCGTCACACAAAGTTTTGTCCTGTGTGGGAATCGAACCCACAACCTCGTGCACAGAAGGCGCATACTGCGACCACTGGACCACCAAGGCAGTCAATAGTAATATAAGTCATATAGGATCTGTGTTTGCGCACACACTTGTGCACTTTAATATTTCCTGCGCAGTTGACCAATATACGGTGAGATTGTCCGCCGTGACCAACGTGGGCAACGTATTGCGGGTTTGATCCCCACAGAGCCAAAAAATGTGTCATTTAGAAATGGTTGTTCCTAGTTTAAGTGAGGTAGAGTCACCATACTAGTAAGCAAGCCCGACTGGGGAAGGACCTCCACCTTACAGAAGACCATAGCCAAATAACTACACACAGTGGTGTAGTTGTGTTCCTGTATGTGAGTACAGGTCTCCAGCGCTCATTTAGGGATGCGTTTTGAAATAAATGTATACCTATCCCCGGGATACTCCCATCTTAAAGCCTTGATGTAAAAAAATGGGTTGGCAAACACGCAAGTGATACCTCTGGTATTGCAAGCCTCCATAGGCTACGGTAACTGCTTAACATCAGGCGGGCCGTATGCCTGTATGCCACTCAAGTAGTAGCTATACCTTATAAAAAAAAGTTTTAGTTTTGATCATGTGTTCGTTAATTGTATGATTGTATAGTCATCTAGGAGTACACGCGTGAAGCTACATTTAGAAGCTGGTCTTACCTAAAGGCCGACACAACAACCTATGTCGCAGGAAGAATATGATTAGTCCCACAGTGGAAGCTATAGCCACGTAGAACAACGTCCATACTAGTTTGTTGGTCCTGACCGGTTCGACAGTGTCACTGGCGATACATCCGACACGGGCCCGACACAGCATGTGTATAAGCGCCGATATCATAAACACTATGAATATCTTCTCGTGAATGACTGGAATTATAAAAATATTTAGATTAGTAGGTATGTAATTTTTCAAAGATTCATTTATTGTGCCGCACTGTGCGGTTTCAGAGGAATTTCTTTCCACGTACGATTAGGTTGTGGAATGAGAGATAACCTCCCTGCCGAGGTTTTCCCGAGAGACTATAGCATGGGGTTCTTCAAGGAGTTACTTATAAAGTTTATAAAGGGTCGGCAACGCACGAGTGATACCCCTGGTGTTGCAGGCGTCCATAGGTTATTGCAACTGCTTAACATCAGGCCATCATACCATCATGCTTGTTTGCCTCCTCGGTAATATAAAAAAAAAATGAAGTAAGTAACAGCAGCAAGACAACCACAAACCACCACCACACTTCTTGTAGTTTCATACATTTTATATGGACTTGACGCACAGTTATTGCCTGCGGTCGCCACTCGCTACAAATAAAATGTATGAAATCATACTACCATACTATGACTTTTTAAGGATTGATTTCATACATAGGTAGGTACATATCATAATGTCCGTTCCCCATTGGGGCAGGCAGAGACTATGGTACGGCAATGGCTTCGATCCAAACATACTTCTTTTGCTTCCTCTACATTCATTAACCTCTTAATGCATGAACGTCGGTTCTAAGTACTTTTAATTTGGACCTTTTTTAGCAAATCACCATAAATGTGATTTGCTAAAAGAGGTCTAAATTAAATAATTTCATAAACTTATGAAATAAATAACGTTAACTAATGTAAAGTAAGCATGTAAAAAAAAATAAACTTACAATAGTTTTCCCTATTGGAAATGTAAGTAACGCCGGTGAGTGCGAGTAGCTCTACAAAGTTAAGCCAGTAGCAAGCATCTCCTAACTTGGTTGCGAGAGCCCGCGCCTGAAACGAACACAAACAATTTTATTAGCTTTAACAGTTCTTATCTGGTGGACCATCAAACGAGCAATAAGTCCGTCTAGAGAAGAACTATTGAAGACCGGTGTAGTTGTGTTGTATTATTTATTTTAATTTTAGTAAAAAACAACTCCCGCACTAGGAAACAAGCCCTGTGTAGCGGGGGACTTTACAAACATACAATTAACGGACACAAAGTACACCCAGACTCGGGACAACCATTTGTGGATCACACAATTTTTGTCCCGTGTGGGGATCGAACCCACAACTTAAGCCAGTGAACCAACCGTGCAGTAAATGTATGTTTCTGTGCTTCAGTGTAGTCGTTCGAGCAAGAAAGAGAGACGGAACTAAACACGCTATTATAAGCTCCGTCAGTCTTTCTCGCTCGAACCACTCAAATTTCTACATGTCATGGTCTCCAGTGCTCATTTAATTAAAACGGTTTTTATTATCCCAGAATTACAAAACAGCACAAAACATTTGGCGAGCAAGCTTGACAAGAGAAGGACCTCCACCTTACAGAAGAGTAAAGATCACAGCGTGAGTATAACAGTAGGTCTCTAGTGTTCATTCAAGATAAACTGATTTTAAAATACCGTTATCGTAGGGTTTCCAGGGTTCAAAAAAATGCTTTTGGTGTCGTTCAATTATTTGTCACTTTGTCAACGTAGTGTACAACAATTACAAGTTGAGCCCTGGAACTAAGTCCCACGTGACAATGCCAAAAGTAAATACCTTTTTTAAAATTATTGACGTCAATATAAAATGAAAAAGTGTCGCTTTTTAGCAAGACAAGACTTTTCTTATACTTGGCAACCCTATATTGGAATCCTTACGGAGTAGGTACGTTTAAAATAATGTACGTTAGATCTTCCAAACCACTAAAATCGCGCAACGGATTTTTTTGCAGATTTCACTATCATTAAGATATTTTTTTCCAAAAGGTTTATATGTTAAGTATACATGCATATTATAATAGAGAAGTCCAGAAAACACCGAAGCGCAGCGAGAGCTGGTCGTTAATTAAAAATAAAACAGTGTTACCTTTTCCTCAGTAATGTATGCAGTGCGCACTTTATGGTAGTTGTAGTATATAGAACCTATCAACAACCTTGGTCCTAAGTGAAACGCAATACATATCCTCCAAATATATCTCTGAGGGCTTACTCCAGTAATAGCACTTATCGACGGTACTACATTGTAGACCTGCAAGCAAAAACTGTTCGTCAAGACGGCGGTACACATAGCATTATTGTACAAATTTCGGAGAAATTCCACGCAGAATTTAAAATAATCTTATAAATTAAGATTTATTGTATCTTGTAAAAATATACTTTTTATAAATTAAACTAGTGGACAACACCGCGGGTGGAAGGTAGTTAAAAATATACTAATGTGTGATTCTTCTGTGATATTTTATATGTTACAATAAAGTACTTTGCAGGTATTTGCATGCAAAATACCTTATTGTTTCTGAAATTTAATTAAATACCTACAAGTGGGTTAAACACCAGTGCCAGGCTTTTATCAGGTTGGCTTACGGTGAACTAGATACCTATTGAAAGAACCTGACTGACCTGACACACTGTGTGCCTGACCACACAGAGCGCCTTTTGCAACTTTTAAATTTAAATAGAGTATCCCCACATCAAAACTTACAACTTGTACCTCTTTATAATATTTGTATTAGATACCTAGATTGTAATTTGGTACAGTAAAGGAAAACAGTAGGTCAGCACACTATAGTTGCTTTACGCGCTAACAAAGCAAGAAGTTTTGAGGTGAAGTTTGTAAATTTAGATTTTGCGGATAATTTTTGAAACATCTGATCCGATTATTCTTATCTTTACTTACTAATAGAAAGCTATCTATGCGTACTATTAGCAACATAGGTATTACGCAAGAGAAATTTACTTAATATTTCATCTTTTCTCCATATTCATTTTACATAATATTTAGTACTTCGCGCCATCCTGATGCACATCCGCGGATTTTCTCTGGGCGAGATAATGCCGTACCTATTAAGAGTTACTTAGGTTCCTATTACGGCATTATCTCGCCTCGACCTACACGTAGTATAGTAAGTTACATTTAAAAATATGATGTAACAAAATATACTACAATATCTAACACCTATGTGTATCTACATCGTTTTACAGGATTACGTTTAACATACTTACTCTACAATGTGTTTCATGTACGTCATCTGCTTGAAATATAGCCGCTGTCACGTAACAAAATATAAGAGCACCTAATGGAAGCCAGAGTGCAGTTAAACATATTTCTCTCAGACCACATGTCCATAGGAGACCCTATAAAAATATATTAATAATTATTTTGGCAATAAAATAAAAAAATAAAATATTCATTGTATTTTAAAATTCGAACCTTGTATTCCAATATTTGAACAGTCCTATTTACATCACACTTGTCGTTTGTGCGACCGTCACCACGGCCATCCGCATTTGGCGACGACTGTACTTGTGCGTCATTTACCATTTTATCTTTCACTCATTCAATACCTTAAAAACACCGCGATCACATAGTTTTTACTAATTTCCACAAAATCACCCATGCACCTAAAACGCTATATCAATCCTACATATTGATACATCTTACTATAATGTCGTTTCATCAATTTGCACTTAGCACAACACAAATAAAATAAATTTTGATATTAATAAATTCAGCGATGTACTGTCTTGTGGTGTTTAATCACAACTGTAGTTGTAATATTAAAAAGTACAATGTAAAAACTAGTAGATGAATTAAGGCGTGGATTGTATGAGGTTATTTGGACATGCGCAATGAAAACCAAGGGTGTACCAACCACGCACCCTCGCATTGCTTTCTCCCTTTTATTGTAAAGTGGCCTCTACACTCGCGAACACACCTCGTGTTGGCGCTCGGACATGACAACTTTTTATTTATTTAGTTGCTCAAAATCTCCATAAACCGACATCAAGCGAACCAAGAAAGAGACGAGGGTAGGCGATCATCTCGACTTGGTCGTCGGACGTTGGAGGATTGAAAGTTTTGGACGCATTTTTATACTAACAGACAAACGTGCATGCCGTATCTGTTTGCCACTTGATTGTAAGCAGATACTGAAGCCTATGGTCGCTTGCAATACACTTTACAAAACATCGGCTATCGTTAGCGCGTTACCAACCCTATAAAACCTTTTAAACTCCATTCTTGAAGAGACCCATTCTAGAGATCATGAAAAAAAACTCGGCAGGAAAGCTTGTTAGATAAATAACCTGATTGTAGGTTCGTAGGAAGAAAGTAATACCTCCTTCGTTTGTAAAAAGATACTAAAACCTTTGTATTGAACTGCACCTTCCTCTGCCGATTGCCAGAAGAGAAGAAGAAGTAATACAGATCTTTAAGCATACCTTTTATAATATAAAAAATAGATTCTTATTTTACATCATTTATGTAAATGTAATTGACGAAAATATTAACGATAGCGAAAATCTACGGAGAATTTTATTTTCAAAATTTGAGAGTATTTTTGAATGTAACGTACAAACGTTTATGATTGTCACACAGACATTTTAGTGATGTATAAAAACCTAGTACGAAACGCTGATCAAAAAATAATAGAGAAGCAAATGAAGAAGACTACATATCAAAGAACTACTTATCCTAATGAAAAGTGACCTCTAATGTAAACACATAATACAAAGGTAAGGAAATAACAAAATAATTGTAGGTATTTTTTTACTGTTTCCTGACTATTCAGTCATTTTCTATATATAATACTAGAATTTATGAATTAATCTAATGCGAGTTCTTTCGGCGGTACTATCCAGCCGATTTTTCAGACACAAAGATTTGTCCTGTGTGGGAATCGAACCCACAACCGTGCACAGCAGGCGTATACAGCGGCCACTGGACCACCGAGGCAGTCAGCCACGACTGGTACCACTTGTCCTATAAAGTTAAGTAGATTGATAGCAGTGCTGCACCCCGGTCGGAACCCGTGCTGTGCGTCTGAAAGCTGTGAGCTCACTTGTGGTAGCATGATATTAACGTGATCGAACATTAGAGGTCAGTGAATAAGGGACTTATTCACTGAACTCCAATGTTCGATCAGCACGTAAGCCACTATAAGGGCGTGGTTACACCTGTGGATGGGCTACGAGAAATGTATTATATCTGAGTGTCTTCTTGCTTTGGAGGGCACGTTAAAATTTGGTCCCAACTGATAAGGCGATCTGAACAACTCTGTCACCAAGTTAGCCACTAGCCACTTGATAAGAAGAAGAATGTAACAATAAGTGGTAAAATATTATCCAAATCATGTCGTGGTTCTTTTATAGCAAAACTAACATTTTCCGCCATTCACTTATTTAAAGAGAATTAAGAAGCTTTCTCTCTCCACCTTGACGTAAGCAGAATCATCGGTATAACAAAACGATGAAAACCTATTAAAAAAAACATAATGACAGTTCAGTAAAGCTGTCAGTGTCAGAATAATTTTTAAACAGGGTGTGTTTCGAAACTTACATAAATTATATATTATGCCATTTGATTTACCCATTCTACACACTGTTAATACCACGAAGCTTTCTTTTAGGTTCATGATAAGTATTTTAGTTCCATTGTTTGATAAAACCTAATTTTGTTGACTTCTATCGCGCGCTGTAAATGAATCTATTCTGTGAGTCAATAGGCACTTATGAACACACCCAACTATATGTCTATTTGACAGTGTCAAATGAGTCTTCAGAAATAGTTTCGATTTTGCATTTTGCGATACTATACTATACTAGACTACCTATGTCGTTTGTCAGTCTTCCTGCTCTATCACTTGGCTGCGCACTTTTTGCTGGTTGATTAATAAGGAGCCGCCTTTTTCATGAATAAAACTATGAATATATAGCGCCGGCATGTTTTTTATAAATATGAAAATGAAGTTCATTAAATTATTATTGTTGTTCAGTTATTATACCATGGAAATACATGGATCGACACATTGGATGGTCACTGAAGGAGGCTTGATACAACCCAGGGTATGTAAAATGAAATATCGTCATTATTAAAAATATACATATTTATTTAATAATGACCATGAATTTTATTTATAAGCTACTACTAGTAAAAAGATGCGTTTGTTCCAAACATTTGTGTTATTAATTAAGTAGTTGCCTTATCAGTTTTATTTGGTGATTAGTATTACCTTGTAATAAAGCGAGTTGGTTTATGTAAATTTACTATTTATGTGTTGTTTACTTATACATCAATTAAATATTATGCATATAGATTATTAGTATTTTACTTCTTTTTTAATAATTTGTGAAAAGATTCAGTTTTCTTAATTAATATACTTTAAAAGTCTCACATTGCATGATATATAATATTAAATAGTTTAGGTATTTATGCAATCATGCTTCTGTACCAGCTGTTCAGCTCAAGACTACTGACAATGTAACCAGGTTGAAACTTCAAACATTCTAAAGCTACAAAATTATGATAGGGGTGCACTAGTCAACGGCTCAAACTCCTTGGTGGGTGTGCCTAATATGCATGCTATCTCGTCTAACATAATAAATATTTTAATAATAATATTAAATTACAAATTACAAAGTCCGTGTGGTGACGGATTAAGAATACAAATGTCACCACCCCATTCCATCCCGTGGGTATCGTAAGAGTCGACTAAGGGAGTAAGTCAGGCAGGCAATATCCACTGTAAGAGAGGGAAAACTCGAAACAAAACCCTATACCAACCCGTCTGGCCAGCGTGGTATAGTAGGCTTATATCCCTCCAAATTTATGGAGGAGACCCGTGCCCAGCAGTGGGATGTTTATGGGTTGACATGATGATGATGATGATGATGATTACAAATATTTACACTATGTATTTAATAAAGGATATACTTATCGAGGTGTTCCTTATTCACTGACCTCCAATATGACCAGCATGTAAGCCACTATAAGGGCGTGGTTACACTTTTGGATGAGCTACGGGAAAGTGTATTTTATATAATAATTGATAATTTTTTGTGTTGTTATTATCTGTCTAATTTTTGTTTACCATCTGGTATCCTGTGTATGTTTGAATAAATTCTTTTCCTTCTTTCAAACAGTGTTTGTGAAAAATATATATTTCACACATATACAGTAACATAATTACATAAACAATCAATATTATTAGAAACATCAGTTGCCTAACAAATATACTTTTCGGATTTGGGTTCTCATAAGAAAGTACACCACCTTACAGAAGACCACAGCCAAATAACTACACACAGCGGTGTAGTTGTGTTCCTGTGTGTAAGTACAGGTTTCCAGCACTAATTTAGGGATGCGTTTAGAAAGAAGCGTATACCTATCCCAGGGATACTCCATCTAAAAGCCCTGGTGTACAAAAATGGGTTGGCAACGCGCAATTTATACTTCTGGTATTGCAAGCATTCATAGGCTACTGTAACTGTATAACATCAGGCAGGTATGCTTGTTTGCCACCCAAGAAATAAAAAAAAGATTAATACCTGAAGTATAGAATATTTATATAGGTAGTTATATCTAAAAGAGTTGTCATATAACTATTTTGTAATATTAATAACTCTGTTTACCTTACATATACGTATAGATGTGTAAGGAAAAAGCAATAAACTATTGATTACCAATATACTGGATACTGGTCATATTTAAATTGTGCCTTCACAATAGATCTGGAATTGGGAGGAAAATTTAAAATAGGATAAATGGTAAGGTAGTAGGTATATGGTGTTGAAGGTATATCATCATCCTATACTGGGTAACTACATACATATTGTTACGCCTAAAGACTATTAATTAAAAATTAAAAAAAATTAAAAATTAAAATTCATTTATTTCAGAATAACTCCATACAATTATAAACATTGTGCACCAAATAATAAATACAATATTTAATCAGAACAATTTCCAATAAAAAATAAAATTATAATTAATTACAAATAAATAAAATAATAAAAATTAAATGAGTACGTAATAAATAATTAAATGTCACAAAAATACAATTAAAATTAATAAAAATAAATAATTAAAATTTAATGACTGCTTGGCGTAGCATGTCTGGCACAACAATGTCTCACATACATACTGTCAACGCGTCCTGCAATCATTGCCAGGACAGTATTAGTGCTGGCCCGCACCCTGCGCACCAAGGACGCGCACCGCTTGCGCATGGTGGCATGGTACGAGAATTGCTTTGATCTAGACATACTTCTTTTGTTTCCTCTACTAACTTTTCATGCATGAATGACTGTTCTGTTTACTTTTAATTTAGCAATTTAGACTTGGTGCTTGTATGTTTGTGGGGTAACTAATATTGTTAAATAAAATATAAAGATTTTCTCGTCATATTTTTACAAATTGCACAAAATAATTGTTTGACAATATAATTAGGTAATATTGACTGCCTTTGTGGTCCAGTGGCCGAAGTAAGCACCTGCTGTGCACGAGGTTGTAGGTTCGATTTCCGTACAGAAAAAAACTTTGTGAGATCCACAAAGTCCGTTAATTGTATGTTTGTAAAGTCCACCGCAATACAGAGCTTGTTCTCTAATGTGGAAGTTGTCTTTTTAAATAAGAATAAGAATATATCCTACTAAGGGATAATACTAGGCCTAGCAGTGTAAATTCATTCATTTCCAAAAGCCACCTACTGATGGCCATAGGCCTAGGATTATCTCTCAGTAGGATAAACTCTAAAGTCCGCCCTAACTATTATCAAACTGTTATTTTATACTGTTGTATTTTTGCTTGATGTACAATAAAGAATAATCTATCTAATAAATATAAATTATGAAGTAAGCAAGTGTTATGTATGATTTCAGGTGGAATCACCTTTTGAGATAACCCATCCATATGATTTATTAGCATTCCTAAACCAAGACATACGCTGGAATAACATATTCAATTTATACACTGATTTAACCAAACGGCAAGATATTATTAATAGTCTGTGGGCTGAACTGGATAGGGATACAGATATAACAACACTGTTAAGTCAAGATGATTACTGTGTAAATGCAGGTGAATTAGATATGTTTGATTGGTATACATCCTTCATGGAAGATGGTAAAAATAAAATAACCATGAAGGAGTTTGGACTGCATCGAGTTATATATGGAAATGTATTTGTACCTGATTGTAAGAAGATATCATCTTTGACATTTAGTATGTGCACTTTTGAACATTTAGAGGTTTGTATATTTTTACTATTAGCGAATTTTTAGTCTTGTGTAGAATATAATAAGAGAAGTTGGTCATCATACAAATAAGCAAGCCTGACTGGGGATGGACCTACACCTTACAGAAGCCAACAGCCAAATGACTACACACAGCAGTGTAGATCTGTGTGTGAGTACAGGTTTCCAGAGCTTATTTAGGGATGCATTTTTAACTAAACGTTTTCCTATCTGTGGTGCTTATTTTTGTGTTGGCAACACGCAAGTGATACCTCTGGTATTGCAAGCGTCCATCGGCTACAGTAATTGCTTATCATCAGGTGAGTAGTGTGCTTGATTGCCACCTAAGTAGTAAAAAAAAATTGATGCCCCACATATTGCAAATGTTCATAAGCTACAGTAGCTTACCATCAGATGCTGGTTTGCTCCCTAAGTTTTATAAAACCTTTGTTTATAAATTTACGTTTTTTCTAGGGTATGAGAACAAGAGAGAATTTGATTGCAAATCCAGAATCGTCTTTACCAGAAATGATAGCTCATGAAATGACAATAGAACAATTTGGTAACTTTCTATCTAGTGCGTTGAAGAAGAACAGCTCTTCATGGGTGCACTATAATTTGGCTTCATTGTATTGGAGGGTGAAAGGAGTTGC
Source organism: Trisateles emortualis (assembly GCA_947095525.1). Classification (NCBI taxonomy): domain Eukaryota; kingdom Metazoa; phylum Arthropoda; class Insecta; order Lepidoptera; family Erebidae; genus Trisateles; species Trisateles emortualis. The sequence continues at coordinate 4,454,675 of OX352736.1, read as the reverse complement.
ACCAAAGGCAATGGAATGTAGTCGACGAGCTGTACATTATGCACCAAGGTACGTATTTTATATAATGTCTTTATTTTGTATCCAAGGTTTTTAAATTATTTTCCTACCTACTTGCTTGAAAATGTACATCATCTTCTTAATATAAAGATAAAGATAAAGATAAAGATTGATTTATTTGTTAAAACATGAGTGGATTACAATGTAAAAAATATACATGCAATGGTGTTTAATAATACTTAAAGCTACATGTTATGCCACAGGAGGCGTACAAATATATGGAAAATTAAATGAATCAATACAGTAACATTATATTATTAATTATATATTATAAATTTCAATATTGTATATTTTTATCTAAATAGTAATGAATTATAAAAATTAAAATTTATCATTTAAGAATTCAGTAACACTATAATAACATTTTACTGTTAACAATTTTTTTAGTTTTTGTTTAAATACAGTAGTGTTTAATTGTTTCATGTCCTTTGGAATTTTATTGAAGATTTTTGGACCCATACAAACAATACTGTTGTGCAACATTGTAGTCTTTGATGGATGTATGCAAAGATTATCGTTGCGTCGATTTCGGACAATTTTATCCGATAACCGCGGAAATAAATTTGGATTATTCCTTACAAACAATGCTACTTCAACAATATACAATGACGGAAGTGTGAGAATTTTGTGCTTAACAAACATTGGCTTACAACTGTCAGTGGTTTGCAACCCGAACATTGATCGCACACATCGTTTTTGTGTTTTAAAAGCGAAGTCTTTATGAGTTGAGTTACCCCAGAAAATTATTCCAAATCTCAATACTGATTCAACAAGACCGTAGTATGCTGTAAGTAAAGTATCTATGCTTACAGTTGGAGCTAGTTTATAAAGGGCGTATGATGAACTGCTGACTTTCTTACATAGTTCATTTATTTGATGATTATATAAAACAAAGTAGGGTTTGTTCGAACACTTATAACTCGGCGTGTCCGATTTTCATGGTTTTTATTTGGTTGGATTTGGCTCCACCCTAAATAGCTAATAACTATTCAAAAAGTATTTACATAAAAAATAATTTTAACAAAAAAAAAACCGACTTCAGTACGGCAAGTTGTAAAATTTTCAAATATTTGTTTGTTACAATTGAATAAAATCGACTGAGCGTCGGGCTGAACACAGGTCAAGTAGGTATTAAAAGCAATATTTAATCTGTGCAATCCGCGCTCAATTCATTCACGTCATTATTTCTTATTAATAGTTGCGTAGCAACAATAACCGAAACTTATCTAATCGCCATCAGTAAAATACTTATTATTGAAAAGTTCAGATGGCTATCTGTGGTCTTCTTCATCAGTTTTACTTCACCAAATTACACTTTCTGAATGCAAATGATTGATTAGTTGTTAAAAATATTGAAATTGCTATATGTGTGCCTATAACTTTTGAGGAGTTCCCTCAATCCCTCATGGATCCCATCATCAGAACTTTCTTTTGATGATAATGGGACCAAACTGGAAGTATGTCCAGTCAGACAAAAAAATATTTTCAAATCAAATAAATGACGGAGTTATGCGGTAACAAACATTAAAAAAAAAAAAATACACACGAATTGATAACCTCCTCTTTTTGAAGTCGGTTAAAAAACGAAGTGAAGCGAGGGCGGGTAGTCAATTATACTTAAATTAAATTTGTTCTCTTTATATTTTGTTGAACATGACATATCGCATCCTCAGTGGAAAAATAGCGTAACTTAAAAAATGCCAGGCAATTTTGAACCTTAGCTTTTAAGAATAAGATTTAAATTACTTACAAAAAACATGGTTCAACTTAAGTCATTCTTCCACTGTGGGTGCAATTTTTTTAAAATTTTATATTTTTTTGTAATTTTTATAATTACTTAATTAAAATATATTTTATTTTATTTATAATAAAAATGAAAATATACTCGCCGCGCTAACAACAGCAGAAGCTGACTAAAATAAATTATTTTTAGTAAATTTGATTAGGCGTCAAAAGCATGCTGTCGTGCCCTCGCCGATGCGTTTACCTTCTAGCGTAAAGAAAACCCCCCATTAAGATAATTAATAAAAAAACAATCATGTTTCTTAAATATTTTTAGCATTTTGATATGCAATTAGCTCAAATATACTTAAATATTAAAGCAATGTGGAAAAAGACGAGCCCGGAGCAGCGCACTACCAACTGTGCCAACCAACTGTGCACAGTTGGCGGGTAGTGCGCTGGGCCGGAACCCGAGAGGCGCAGGTTCGAGTCCTGCTCCGGGCTCGTCTTTTTCCACATTGCTTTAATATTTAAGTAATCATGTTTCTTTCTTGCAGTAGGTAGCTTCTAGGTAATTTTCGGTTCGAAAATTAAGCATACTTTTTTTTTACTACATATTCATGCTTTAGTACGTGTTATGTACATATCAAATACATATGTTATTGATTATTGTGGTTTTCCCGCCTGGTTTGTACTCGTATAAGGAAGACTTACAGTATAGAAGAGATTTGACTAATTTCCTTAGGTGATGTGCGAGCTGGCAACGTCGCATTTTAGATATAATTTTGTTTTATCAGTGTGGTTGTTTGAAAATAAGTCCTTACATTTCTATATAATAACTAGCTGACCCAGCAAACGTTGTTTTGCTTCTAAAATAGTAATATCGCTATTAAAAAATAGGGGTTGATCGTAGAGCGGTGAAAATTAAGGGTTGTATGTATTTTTGTATGTTGTATCATAAATAAATAGAAATTAAAAATGTTGTCTAAAAAATAAAAAATAAAATTTAGGGATGGACTACCCCTAACATTTAGGGGGATGAAAAATAGATGTTGGTGGATTCTCATAGATACCGGATAAGCACAAAAAATTTCATCAAAATCGGTCGAGCCGTTTCAGAGGAGTACGGAACGAACATTGTGACACGAGAATTTAATATATAAGATTTTAACCTTTTTTAATAAAACAAAAAGATGCCTAAAATGTAATGTTGCCCACTCGCAAAGTAATATACCAAATAATAATGTTTATTTCAGGGCATACAAAGACATAGCCCTGTTTAATATGGGAATGATATTACATCGTAGCAAGATGCCCCATGATGCAGCGATCATCCTAGGGGCTGCAGCAGACCATGACCCACAGTATCCCCTCAACCATTTTGTTGCTGGCAATGCATACGCTGTAATTGGTGACTACAACAGTTCTGTTAGACATTTTGATGCCTGCCTTAAGCTGAATCCATCATTTGATTTGGCAGAAAAACACAGGGAAGGTGCCTTGTGTCATTATTACTTATGGCAAAAGATGAATATGGTCCGAGAGTAAGTAGTCATAATTATTTATTCTTTTTTTATGAGGTATTTATTCATCATCATCATCATCTAAGCCAAAAGACGCCCACTGCTGCACATAGGCCTCCCCCAAGGTTTTCCACAACTCTCGATCCTGAGCCGACCTTGTTCATCGGTTGCCCGCAACCTTTACCAGGTCGTCGGTCCACCTTGCTGGAGGCCTGCCCACGCTTCGTCTTCCAGTTTGTGGTCGCCACTCTAGAACCTTACTTACTTTATTACTACATGAAACCTTTTTTTCCCAAAAGAGGAAGGAGAGAGATTGAAGAGAGGTAGAGCTCTACAAAAGCCAGCAAGCCTGCCTGGGGTTAGTCTGCAGCCAAATAACGTAAACGTGGGTGGAAATACTATATATAAAATCAAGTGGCCAAATATATCAATACGATATTCTTTAGTTTGCAAGGATTGCTTTATCCATATTTATGCATACATGCAAAGTTATCATTTTTAAGTATATACAGCTATAAAAAATATATAGTACACATTGCAAAATATAAAAATATGGAGACCCACTGGTATTGGGTATAGAGAGAGGTTCCAAGAGAACCGCCTTCTGCATCATTATTATTAGATATTATCAGGCAAGCGTGAAACAACTGATAAATGCCTATATCCTCCCAGCCAGTATTTTTTATGCTACTTGGGAGGCAAAAAAACATAAGCCCGTCTGATGTTAAGCAGTTACCGTAGCCTATGGACGCTTGCGTGTTGCCTACTCATTTTTTACACCGAGGCTTTAAGACGGAGTATCCCTAGCATAGTAACGTTTCTTTAAAAATGCATCCCTAAATGAGCGCTGGAGACCTGTACACAAAAACACAACTACACCGCTGTCGTCCGCTGTTCGTAGTTTGGCAGTGGTCTTCTGTAAGGTGGAGGTCCTTCCCCAGTCGAGCTTGTTCACTAGTATGGTCTCATAAGTTTAATTGTTGGATATATTTGTATTAATTTATTTTAATTTTATTATTAGGACGTTAAGGCGACTTCGTGAAGAGCTAACACACTATACTAACACAGAAGGAAATTGGTTGAAATCGCAGAGCTCCTTATTACGGACTATGAAGCATGCTGATGATCATAGTAAGTAACATCATAATATTGTACTCGTAATTTCTTCTCATAGTATGTATTGTTTTTTTTTTAAAGACAACTCCCGCACTTGAGTATAATCTCTGTGTCGCGGGGGACTTTACAAACATACAATTAACGGACATAAATTACACCCAGACTCAGAACAACTCTTTGTGGGTCACACAAAGTTTTGTCCCATGTGGGAATCGAACCTACAACCTCGTGCACAGCAGGCACATACTACGGCCACTAGACCACCGAGACAGTTGAATTGACTTTCCTATTGGTCTAGTAGTTAGGGACCCTGACCACAGATTACTAAATAGTTACTACGTAACAAATACTTCACTCAGTAGAAAATTACTAATACCTACTGCTATAATAGCCTACTCTGTCGCGTCAGCAAACGCTGGATGCTAAACTGTGCCTAAATGCTCAAACGTACAGTTGTGATTGTTTCGCACCGCGCAATCCCACAGCACTGAATTTGGTCCGCAAACGGCCCGAGACCGCTCGGCCGAGCAGTAGGTAATTATAGCGCGCAAGTATATGGAGTGACGGAGGCCTGCCCTGACTGCTAAGCCGCATGTTCGATGCCCACCGATGACCCTCACAGAGTTTTTCGGACTCCAGGTGTAATTCGTGTCCGTTAATTGTATGTTTGTAATGTCCCCCGCAACACAGTGCCTGTTCTCTGTTGCGGGAGTTGTCTTTTTAAAAAAAAGAAGAAATAAATTTATTAAGTATCTTTTGAATGTCAAATTTATATTGAAAATAAATGGCCAAAAATTACGTCAAGGTACGACCCCTAGAAAATTTTTCTACGTTTTTGCTCAATACGATGTATATCAAGGCCACAGCTATAACTATACATAATATTACTTAATTCCAGACCATTCGGATATAGAAGAAAGCTTTGATAAAATATCTCAGTTAACTGGAATCAATGTGAAGGAAATAAAAAAGGAAGGTGATAAATACTCTTTGATGAAATACTTTTTGGAAGGACCAACATACGATGAAAAATGGCTAAAACAAAAAGGTGTTAATGCTATAGAGTCCGCTTACAGCCTTGAAAGATTAATTAATCATATCGGGAGGCACGCCAAAATGTCAAATGAAATTACTATCAATGATTACGTTAAATTACCTGATCCACCAATATTAAAAGAAATTGGTCCTACACCTACATTCCCCGATTTGTTTGCAGATTTTAAAAGTAAGTAGTAATTTATTTTAACACAATTTCGACCAAAAGCCGCTACACATAGACCACCCTCAAGAATTTTAAACAGTATTCGGTCCTGATCTGACCTTGTCCATCGGTAGATCGCAGTCATAGACAGGTTTTTAGACTCCTGTCTATGCTACGTCTTCTAATTTGTTTATTTCTCCGGTCAAAATTAGCCGCTGTGACCGATATCGATCTGTAGGACATGATGGTGTATTTTTTTTATACTACTTAGGTGGCAAACAATCATACGACCCGCCTAATGTTAGTTAGCAGTTACCGTAGCCTATGGACGCTTGCAAAACCAGAAGTATCACTTGCGTGTTGCCAACCATTTTTTACACCAGGGCTTTATGATGGGAGTATCCCTGGGATAGGAATATGTTTCTTTTAAAACGCAACCCTAAATGAGCGCTGTAGACCTGTGTGTGTAAATAGTGATTATGTTGTCTTTAGTTTACACAGTTTTTGCTAGGCGACAATACACCAAACAATCGACTTTTACAACATAATTAACCGAAAGTTAAAAATTTATACCAAAAGTAAATATGAATCTAAACGCATTATTATGGACTGGCTTAAAACGTTAACCTACGATGATACCGAAAATATACTGGTGAGATTAAGTTGGCCGACCCATACATACACACGCACACACACACTCACGCACGCGCGCACATATTGTATATGTTTTGAGACTGAATAAACATTTATTATTATTATATCTCTCTATATAGTTAGGACACTGACGCAATCCGTCAAAATGAATACCTACCGTTTAGAACCGATTCAGTTGGCATATAAGTACGGACTGGCAACGTAATTCGAAAACCACCGGAGCGTGAGCGCCCTGGTCATGGTTATTATTATTATTATTTTAAAAAAATATTGAGTTTTTGGTGCTAAACTAGAGCAATGCCTACCCTGTATAAATTGATATAAGATTAGACACCTTATTATTTTCTTTTTAGACAAACCTTCGATGGAAACTGATGAAGTAGAAGAGGTAATAGAAGTGGAAGAATTAAAAGAAGAAGAGTTCAAAGAAGTAAAACCTGAATCACCAAAACAGAGTGATAAAAAACCACAAGTAAATGTAAACGAGGTTGATATGTCTGAATATTATACAGGGATTATGTTGTAAGTAACTATTGCTTAACAGTGGGAAATAACGGGTAAAAAACTTAGTTTTGCCTATTCAAAGAATATTAAATACAATATTAATATTTGTTAGATCTGTTGTTTTTCAAAATGTTTTTCAATTTATAAAAAAGATATAGAGATTCATGATGTTCATGAATCTCTATATCTTTTTTATAAATCATATATATATATATATATATATATATATATATCATGATGCTATATATATATATATATATATATAATTCTTCTGTGTGTGTGTATGTCACTGAACTCCTCCTAAACAAAGGTTCGGATAAGGCTTCAGATGGTTTAGATTCACTAATGGACCCGGTCTGTGGCGCTGCTATCGGTATGTCAATGTGGCGCCGATTAATAGATACAATATTTATATTTGTCAGATCTGTTGTTTGTTGTTATATTGTATTTGATATTGCTGTCTCTTTTCCGCAAACAAACATAAGTACGACAGAACTATTAACTATGTACAATATTTTTACGGAGTGTGACGTCATAAAAAAGTAGTGCTGTCTCAGTCTAATTATAAATATTTAATTGCTTGTAACATCGTACCTTTTTGAAGTAATATTGGCACAATTTGGCGCCTATTTTACTGTGAACCCTAAAAAAAGCTACGTATATGCCACAGTAGCTTTAATATGGGAGGTCCAAGGTTCCAAACATGAACTAGTTTTTTTAGTTTTTTTTCAGAAAAAGGCAAAATTCTACAAACTAATCGATCATTCATAAAATATATAAACATGAACATTAACATTTTGTGTTACATATGTATATCCGTTCCATCAGGAGATTTTTAAATACGCCCACGCCTATTACTATATATCAGGCACAATGCCAGTCTCTGTCCATGATGCTACTGGTAATTTTCTAACCGAAAAACCCAAAAAAACATGATAAATTTAAGTAAAACGTGCCGCGGGACCAGATAGGCAGTTAATATAATAATGACTGCCTCGGTGGTCCAGTGGCCACAGTATGCGCCTGCTGTGTACGAGGTCGGTTCGATTTCCACACAGGGACTAAACTTTGTGTGACCCACAAAGAGTTGTTCTGAGTCTGGGTATAATTTGTGTCCGCTAATGTTATGTTTGTAAAGTCCCCCTCGACACAGAGCTTGTTCTCTAGTGCGGGAGTATAATAATAATATGGCTATCAATAAATATAATGTTTTTGATGTATTCTAGATATCCACCAACAATAAAAGTAAGCCGAAGTACGCAAGATTTTGACAATGAACCCGATTGGCCTAGTCTTAAACTATGTAGACGGACTGCACCGACATTTCCTCATAATATAGAAGCACTGTATGAAATATTTTTACCTTTTGAGAATAAGGGCATAAGGTAATGTTGACTTATTTAATACTGTACTGTCGTAAATTAGATTTAACTCAGTTTGAGGCCGCGTGGACTAGTGATAAGCACACCTAAAAAAAAGAGGGCTCGTTGGCGTCCGGTACTCCTTATATACAGGGCCGGGCGAGCGGGCAAGTAAAGATGGATGCCTCCACGTCACAACACTTTGGTCAAGTTTCATTGTGTCAATGTATTGTGTCAAAAAAAAATCATTACAGCTTTTTCTTTTTCTGTTTTGAAACATAAACAGGATGTTTAACGATAAAGTCTGAAAGCAACCAGACACCTACTAAACATACTTATTTTTAGTAGAAGTTTGAGCCCTTAAGTTCTACTCAGAGCTTTGGTTTAATAATTAACTATTTCTCCAAAAATACTATTTTTATAGAACTAGCATAATAATTGGCCTGCCCGTTGGTCTAGTGGTTAGTGATCATGACTGCTAAGCTGAAAATCGTGGGTTCGATTCCCTTTAACTGATCCCCTATTTTTTCAGTAAACGAGTCTGATTACTTCTTGTAGCCATGATTTTATGGTTTGGTGAAACTGTTTGCTATACAATGATTGTTTTCCTTTTTATAGTACTTAGGTTAGGTTTTTATAGTACGTGGAGCCGATGGACATTGACAGTGATTTTGATAGTACTTAGGTGGCAAACAAGCATACGGCGGCTAGATGGTAAGCAGTCACCGTAGCCTATGGACGCTTTGGCTGTGGTCTTCTACATGTGAAGGTCCTTGCATAGGCTTGCTCAATTGTAGGTGCATTGCCTCTCTTAAAGACTGTTGTAACAGAATTATATTTATAAAATATATTTGTTTTGATTACCTTTGTGTGGTGACGGATTAAGAATACAAATATCACCACTCCGTTCCATCCCGAGGATGTCATAAGAGTGGACTAAGGTCAAAACCCCTTTTTTTTGTAGAGGGGAAATGCTTTACGCATACCGCCCCGCCCGTGGAAGCGGGGCGGTTATGTCGGACTCTCCGGCCTAAAGATGGTAGGCGGCCGGCTATACCGACTAAAACCCCCCTGTTCACCAACACTCGCTTTCACGGGTGGACCACTGGAACCTGATATGACGTCAGTGGTCCACCCAGCGGCTGCCCGCTTTACGTGGGCTCCATCCCCAGTGACAATGTCCGGGAGCACCGGGGACACTGTCCCTCCGCGGAATGGTGCGGGTGAGACTCTGCTGCCCCAGTCTCCCCGCACCCTCACTATGGCGGCATCAGACGCTCGTACGCGCGCCGACGCCGCCCAGTTCGGCGGCGGCGAGGTAGTACAAAACCCTACACCAACCCATCAGGCCAGTGTGGTATAGTAGGCTAATATCCCTCCAAGCGAATTAGAGACCCGTGCCCGTTGAGATGATGATTACCTTTGTTACTTGCTAAAAATGTGTTAATATTTTGTTTTATATTTGTAGACTGGGATTGTTACTGACTGAGAAGATAGGCGTGCCTGCTAAGATAGAACATGAATTGCCATGGCACCCGCCTACATGTCCCAAAGACAAAGACGCCATCGTTTATACACAGAAAAAACCTCAAAAGTAAGATTTTTCATATTACTTTTTTATTTCGGTGACAAATAAGCATATGGCCCGCAAATGAGAACGACTATAACGCTGTGTTAAAGCAGTTATGTTTTTTCTTTTTATTTCATAAAAAAATTGAGAATAACAAGCTTTTTTCTGAAAATGTTGTCTAGCAGATATGTCTATTATTATACATAATATAGATTGTTGTTTTTGATACTGCCTAGGTGGAAATCAAGGACACATACCATTTGATAGTAAGCAGTTACTTGGGGTACCAGGGTTTAATATTCAAGGTAACCCTAAGATATTAACACGTTTCTATTAAAGAAAATCACATCTGTGTTACAGGGAAACCTAGTTCAGATACTAGTCTCCGACAAAGTATTGCTTGTAAAATTTATACATACTATAGCCGGCAAACATCTTGGCAAATGAGCAGACGTGCAGGACGCGATGGGCGGGGCGCAGCAATGAATTCAATGATTTACGTCATTAGTTGAACTATATCATAAAAATGGTTTATTGTATCTTTTAATTTATTTAACAATATAATGGAGCCTCCAAAAGTCAAAAAAGCATATGTATGGGATTTGACGTAAGAATACGACAATATATCGTAAACTTACGTCAAATCCCATACATTTGCTTTTTTGACTTTTCGATTCGACTACCATTTATGCCACTTGTCTAAAGGGGCTGTACAGCTAACTCCGTTGCCGACCGTACAACTGCACTACGATTGCATTACTGTACATGCGCAATCTAAACCAACTTTCGTTCAAGATGTTTGCCAGCTACTATACCAACGTGTCATATCCGCAAATTTGAACTTTAGCTGTTAAGAATAAGATATAAATTGCAAAACAAACACGCTTCAACTTAAGGCATATTTCTACTGTGCGTGCGATGTAATACTTTTAAGAAACCTTTTTGGATGAGAAATAAATACCTATTATTATTAATTCAAGGCCGCAGTTCATAAGCACAGTAACAAGTACAGGTTACCTTCGTCAGAAGTTACTGGAGTATGTAGGTGATGGCGACGTTGGTTCCGTCGTACACATGCAGGATGCTGAGATTGGACAGAGGATATATGCTGCTATGCAGATGGTATGTATTAAAATTTTATTGTACACTAGCAGTATGTCCCTGCCCCGCCCGGGAAGACATAAATATGCCTATGTTACCCGCTGGTAATGTAGCTTTTTAATGGTGAAAGAATTTTTACAATCGGCCCCGTAGTTTTTGAGTTTAATCGTAATAAACCAAAAAAAAAGTCCTGTCTATTATAAAATATTAGTTTAGATATATTATATTGTACATTTATATATATACATTCGGGACAATCCCACCCACATGCCCACCGCTGTGACTCCTGTGAGCCAGGATAAACAGCGGAGTAACCAACTGATACACCGAGCTTTGACACTAGTGCGTCCCGTGGACAACTAAACCTACTGTCTTGGACCCCGCAACGAATTTAATCAGAAGTAAATAGGAGGAGTTAGAAAGAAAAGTAACCTATGTATATATTGTCCTACTGCTAGGCACAGATATCCTCTTCTATATTAAGAGAGTAGTAGAGAGGTGTTTAGGCCTTAATCCACACGCGTTGGCCTAATGAGGGTTGAGTCGGTAGGTATGTTGGTTTCCATACGTTGTTTTCTTTCACCGTTAGCAAATGCTGCAGCTATAACTAATATACTAATACTCGTAAGTACTGCTCATAGTGTTGTTGGAAGATTTTTGTTTTCGTTCCATTTTATTTTATTAAATTCTATTAACTGGTTTAACTGCAACTCGCCGTTGAGTGCAATTCAACTGTTAGAAACTTGTTTGGTGACATTGCTAACATCATTGTGTATTTCCTATTGTTATCATAGTACTGTATGTTTCTTATACTGCAATAAATAAATATACTTACTACCTACTTGAGTAGCAGACAAGCATACAGCCCGCATGAACGAGTTGCTGACCCATTTTTTTTATTATTTGTTATTCTTGGGCTAGGGAAACGTTTCTTCTAAAACTCATCTTCTCTGTGTGTGAGTACAGCGCTTGAAGCCTGTACTCACACACAGGAACACAACTACACCGCTATATCCTTCACCAGTCGGATTAAATAAAGAACAATACAAAAATAATATTTTTACCCGCATTTTCTATGAATTACAGAAATTAGCTCCAAAATGGCTGTTATACACATTGTCTTCCTTATACTGGCGAGTGCGCTTCAACAACTTAAACGCCTTACATTGTATCATGAAAGCTAGTCGTACGGTAGAGCACAAGTACAAAGATATTGTACTAGTTTCGATGTCTTCTATATTCCTGGAGATGGGCTATTTTGATGAATCTTTATCAGCTGCCGAAGAAGCGTTTAGAATGAGTCTTTATGAGGTAAGTGTAAGGTGTATTTTTAAATGCCACACAGTACGAACATTTTAGAAACATAACTGATGTTTGGACAAAATTACACAGATATCTTCTATGTCATCATAACGGGTAGAGAATTATTATTCTCCAAATTGTAAGGCACTGTTAAAACTGTAAATTAGGAGGCTGCTGTCGGACAGTGTTCCTCACGGAGCGCCTAAACAATTATTTTCAGGTACATTTGCTGCTATTATAAAGTGCCTTACTAACAAAGTTACAAATAAAATTAGGTATTATCTATGTTTACACGAAAAAAATACAGAATTATATACAAAATAGATTACATTACAGAAAAAGGAATAGACAGAGGTAAATCTAGGTTAGGTCTCATGTAGTGGCCTAGAAGGTGAACCTATTGCCAGACACAGACTTTGTGCTGTTAATGCTGGACTTAACTGGACTAAGGCACTTTAGAATGATAAGAAAGGGAAAGAGATATTAATTGTTCAATAGTTTGTGAGACAGCACTACATCTATTATAGTCAAGGAGTTTATAAATAAATTTTATTTGCTTCGACCGCTTTCTAAAGTGTTTTTTTAAATACTTTTTCAGCCAGCAACAAATTTTTTACTGGCAGAACTGAACATGTTAAAGAAACATCGTAATACGCACATGTTCCACCTGAAGCAAGCGTTACGAGTCGAGGCGAACTTTATGAACGGGCTTGCACGTTCAGTATTACTCGGTTGGACCTGTATGTTTAAACAGATCAATACAGACCGTGAATTAGGTAAATATTATTTTAATAAAATTAATGTAAGCGTTATGTTCTTGAGGAAAGACTGCGACTCGGCAAACGTAGTGTAGGACGTTCTCGGGCTAGGAGGAAAAATCTTTGCAATGTAGCTGGAAGCAGCTGGATGGAAGAAGCTAATGACCGTGCCTGTGGAGAGGCCTATATCCAGCAGTGGATTGCGATAGGCTGATAATAATAATGATAATTGAGCCTTATTAACGCCATAGAAATTGCTATGATTCATAAAATTATTATAGATTATTAGCATCTAAATTGTAAATGTATTATATTTCAGAATTAAACGAGGGAGATATATGTACGCAAGTGGAGCCGGGCGTGAATATGGTGTGCCAAAGGGACACCACGAATTGTCGTTTGTCTAATGCAGAATGTTCACGCAAAAAAGGTTAGTTAATATTTTTAACACTCCAAACTACGTAACGTAATCAGCAGTATGTGCACTCGCGCAGCTGACGCGCCCGCTTTATCTTAATAAATATTTATTTGTCACTAAAAATTGTACAAAGTTTTATTTATTTAAACTAAATATACACAAAAAGAAATGTATAAAGGCGGACTTAATGCCATAGGCATTCTCTACCAGTCAACACAAGGTGGTTCAGAGATATAACGAAGTAGGTGCATATGTTATAAATTTTTAGCAAAAATAAAATGTAGAAAAGACTATATATAAACTACTAGCTGTTGCCCGCGGCTCCGCCCGCGTGGATGTCGGTTATCGCTGTAAAAAGTAGCCTATGTGTTATTCCAGACCATAATCTATCTCTGTGCCAAATTTCATCCAGTTCCGTTTAGTAGTTTTTACGTGAAAGAGTAACAAACATCCATCCATCCATACTCACAAACTTTCACATTTATAATATTAATAAGGATGATACTAATACTTATAGGTACATATTATATAAAGTTCATCTTAATCAGTTATAAGTGCTATAATGCAGTTGGAATAATATATAATTTCTTGTTCTAACTCATCAATACATCAACGCATAGCCTTAACCTTTAGGGCTAATTAAATTTTTGCATAGTTTTTAAAATAACGAGCGTTTTCTTTCCTACCTATCCTCTGAATGGATAGATGGAGCTGTATCACAGCCGCGTTTCGCATCCCATGTTTTACAATGTTTTTTCTAATTTTCACAGAGACTAGCACTCTAGTTCGAATGCTAGCACTACAAGATAACGAAGGCCACGGCCCGATGGACGAAATAAATGAACACGTATTTGACGATTATTTACTGAGCATGCCACAATACCGGACAGATAAGGCGGCACATAAGAGGAACTATGATGCTATGATGAAGTCCGTCGATAAAAAGTTGAAAGGCTGCGGCAATAGGAGATGTTCAAGTAAGTTAAATATAGGATAGACTTGTATCGACTGCCTTGGTGGTCCAGTGGGCGCGGTATGCGCCTGCTAAGGTTGTGGATTCGATTCCCACACAGGATAAAACTTTGTGTGACTAATAAAGAGTTGTTCTGAGTCTGAGTTTGTGTCCAAAAGTTGTGTGTTTGTCAAGTCCCCCGCGACACAGAGCTTGTTCTCTAGAACAATAAAAAACAGAAATAATAATAATATTTTCTGGACAACTCACACATCGCTATCTGATCGCAAATTAGGCAGAGCCTGTGCTATGGTAACCTGACAACTGATAAACATACTTATATATTTCTAAATACATGCATATTATTAAAGATAAATTAATGGTATGGTAACCAGACAACTGATAAACATACTTATATATTTCTAAATACATGCATGTTATTATAGATAAATTAATGGTATGGTAACCAGACAACTGATAAACATACTTATATATTTCTAAATACATGCATGTTATTATAGATAAATTAATGGTATGGTAACCAGACAACTGATAAACATACTTATATATTTCTAAATACATACATACTATTATAGTTTAAGTGGCTCGCCAATTAACACTGCGCTGCGTATTGTGGGTTCAATTTTCACATGAGACAAAACTTTATGCGGTCCACAAATGTTTGTTTCGAGTCTGGGTGTACTTTATGTACGTGCATGTATGTAAAGTCCTCCATAACACATGGTTTGTACCTTAATGGAACAAACCCTGTCTCACGGGCGACTACATTCCGGTAGTTAATTGTATCTTTACGTGAAGAAAATTGTACCCCTTTTTAAGCACGAAGGAATAAGGTTTGGCATAGTATAGTTAATATTAAAGAGGGCTGGCAAAGTTTTTTTTTTATACTAT
Source organism: Trisateles emortualis (assembly GCA_947095525.1). Taxonomy (NCBI): domain Eukaryota; kingdom Metazoa; phylum Arthropoda; class Insecta; order Lepidoptera; family Erebidae; genus Trisateles; species Trisateles emortualis. The sequence goes on along the minus strand of OX352736.1, from coordinate 4,439,524 downwards.
CTAGGAGGCAAACAAGCATACGGCTCGCCTTATGGTAAGCAGTTTCCGTAGCCTATGGACGTTTGCAACACCAAGGGTATCACTCGCGCGTTGCTGACCCTTTAGAAACCATATAACTCCTTTCTTGAAGAACCCCATGCTATAGTCTCTCGGGAAAATCTCGGCGGTTAAAATTACGTTTGAATTTCGACCACCAGGCGACCACGAGTTCTTATTATGTGAATTGTTTTTGATTGATTAAACTTTTTAAATATTTAACGGTTATTTCCATATCTGTACTCAGGCATTAAACCAGAAGATTTAGAATTGAAGGAAGAAGATTGTGCCCATAATCACATTGAACTTGGATACTGGATGCATACCGGTGGTTTCAAGCAGTTTCTAAGTGATTCTGATACGAGGTAAAACTTTTTGACTATTCTGTTTATCAAATTTTAATACTTAGCCATTTGAATATTTTGAATTTGCTTAGTTATCTAATATTTTTTTACTAAACAAGCTTTAATTCGACATAGTGTAAGGAAAACTATATGGTGAGGACACTGGCGCGTTATATCAAAACTAGCGGTCGCCCGCGACTTCGTCCGCATGGTAGCTTGGAATATTTTCCCTGATTTTGCAACATATCAGCTCCGCTCCGCTCCTATTGATCATAGAGTGATGTTATATAGCCTATAGCCTTCCTGGATAAATGCACAGACTTTTTCTAATCGAACCAGTACTTTTTGAGAATAACGCGTTCAACCAAACAAACAAACTCTTCAGCTTTATAATATTAGTATAGATAATACCTAAACCAATATACCGCTACCGCTCAAGAGCAGGGCGCCCGCGCACCGGCAGCATTCGAATTACGAATGCTGGGAGCCTTGCCCGGTACGTTGCCAGACCGTATTTGTTTGCCAAGTGAATCGTTCCTGAGTGGTAGGTATATATTTTGTCATAATGCGGCAGTGTCCTCACTTTAAATATAAAATCTTCCTTACACTAGGTATGGCTTCGGCATAAGAATCTTTTGAATGCTTAGTTATTAATATTTGTAACCCGCCATTTTGACTTTTGCTTTTTTATCGTTTTTCCCACCATGTCCTTACTTTCCTATACGTCAGCGGCGTAGCTGGCGTGCATTATCTATGCTCTACTCTCTTCTTAACTCCCCTAATGCTTCTACTTACTTGACTCCCCATTTCGAATATCTTTGTAGTACTCATAACAAAAATTTGCGTTCGTCTAACAATCTCCTTCTTCTTTATCTTGCTCATAACTCAAGTCTTGTTCATTCTTCTTTCTATATTCAAGCTTTTCTTCTTTGAAATGGACTCCCTCTCGAAATCAGGATGTCCACCAACCGTGAAATCTCAGCTTTACCAAATATTTGGCAGAATCATCACAACATTTAAAGTATATTAACTATGTATGTTATTTATTTATGTATTGTATCGTGTTTTAAATATCATGTTTATATGATTTTTATTTTATGTATCTACTTAGTATTACAATTATTAAGTAATGTTATTGTTTTAATTTTACTTTCTACGTTTCTTTGAAATGCACCTACCAAGTTTTTTTTTCTGCATCACCCAAAGGTTGACTGGTAGAGAATGCCTTTGGCATTAAGTCTGCCTCGTACACATTAGTTGGTGCTAAAGTTTTAAATAAATGAATAAATAAAACCCCCTTTTTTTGGCCGATCTTTTTGCGTACCAGCCAATAGCGCGGTTATTAAAGTATAAGCATACATATATACATTATAACGTTATCTCCCTGTTGATTTTTACATATTGCACCTACTACGTTCATCTCTGCATAACCCAATGTTTGGTTGGTAGAGAATGCCTTTGGCATTAGGCCTACCTTTTACAATACTGTGCATAAATTATTAAATAATAAACTTCGATATGGAAAAGAGTTTTTTTGAAGTTTAAAGTTATAATAAATAATAACAACTCAAATTATATTCCACTGCCGGATACAAGTCTTCTCTCAAGGGAGCTGAAAAGGTTTGGTCTTGGTACACACGCTGGTCTAATACGAGTTGAATCATCAGATCAGAGAGAGAGAGAGAAAGAATCAGATATGTCTTTAGAACTGCTGTGACGTGTGCGTTTCCTCACGATGTTTTTATTTTCCGTTAGCAGATTGTAAATCATATGATTACTACTTATAAATTTTACAAACCTTAGTACCACCTGGATTGAACACATGTCCTGTGTTCATTAAAAAACTATAATATAATCAGTTATTTATATTTAATTTGCTTGATGCTGCTCATCTTTATACAAAATACGCGCTTAGACGAGTTACGACGAACTGCCCGCTATACGCTACCAAGACTGCTTGAAACTTATATGTAACGCAGCAAGTTATAGCTACCGTGATTAACCTTATAGGTGAGAAAACCGTCTTCGGGAGATCAGGCTCAGTGGTAGCTCAAATCAAACGAGGCGAAGCTGAAGCATTTTGGGACCCATCAACTAAAATTAATAAATGGTCCCATGGTATTATTGGGTCCTATGAGTCCGCTTTGTTCACTAACCGTTAAAACTGTCACTGCCTCTGGCTTGCACGAGACAAAAGCTCTACAAATTGACGCACCTTTGGCTGTTTTGACAGCCCTCTGTACTTAAACGTGCTGTTTTAAAATATATGTTTTCAAATATAGAAAGGTGACTGCGTCGTCAATCCGTAAATGTTCTAACGGTGCAGTAAAAAAGGAACATGCGAAAATTCACAACGTAAAGAGGAGCAAAGGGCAACTGTCATTTGAAATTCACGTGGAAAGAGTCGTGGAGAAAATTTAGTCTATTTTTTTTTGTATTTCGGAAAATGTACAGTGCAATCTGTCCAATCAAATGAAATCAAATATTTTATTTGCCAAAAACAGGTTATTAAGGTTGGTACAAAGCAAAAGTGTTCTCTGCATTTTACTATGACACTGCATGCATACCGCAAATGTTAAATTAAGTAGGTATAAATAGGTACGCCTTATGAAATCATTAAGACATTCTTTTATAATAAAAATCTATGTAGCCGAAACCAAACGCTTGTGTCGTGATGCGTCAGAAAGGTATCAGAATTATAGTATACGTACACGTATACGACAAGGGCGGAGAAGCGGCAGATAGGTGACGCCTGCATGTGGCCACAATGCGCCGCCAGCCGTTCGAGTGTTAACAAATCAGAATTTGATATTTTTACTTGATAGTTGACTCAAACAGTTGAATAGGAAATATTAATGATTTCTATCTAATGTATGAATTCGATACCGTTCTGTCGCATCATGGCATATCACGTCAGTGTAGTTTGAATCTGGTTTATTTTTTGTTAATTTTGTATTATATTTTTTAATTTGCTTCTAGTTACTTTTGTGTTAAGTTTGTAATCTAATGTTAAGTTGTATATTATTAGCATACCTGACTTTTTAAAAATCTTAAAATGATTTTTCACATGGTCTATTTTTGTATTTAAAAAATATGGGTATCCATCTCAGCCTTAAGACGTCTACTGCTCATAGGCCTCCCCCAAGGTTTTCCTCATCGTTCGGTCCTGAGCTGACCTATATGGGTATATATAAATTAAATTAATATATTCAAAAATATTTTAACTAAAAATATGAATTTGTCTTTTGTTGTTTTATTTATTTATTTACAATTATATAATAAAAAAGATTGCGACCCGTATGACGGTAAACAGTTACATAACATATTAATCCTGGTAATGAGGCATGAAAATTATATTTATACTTTTAGTTTTGGTTTACGCTGTTGAATTGGTTAGCTTACAAAGGGTGGTGTAAGTCAGCGGGTGATTTAATCATTTAACCCTACAAAAGGTAGTGTAAGTCAGCGGGTGATTTTATCATTTTACCCTACAAAAAGTAGTGTAATTCAGCTGGTGATTTTATCATTTTACCCTACAAAAGGTAGTGTAAGTCAGCGGGTGATTTTATCATTTTACCCTACAAAAAGTAGTGTAATTCAGCGGGTGATTTTATCATTTTACCCTACAAAAGGTAGTGTAAGTCAGCGGGGGATTTTATCATTTTACCTTACAATAGGTGGCGTAAGTCAGCGGGTGATTTTATCATTTTACCTTACAAAAGGTGGTATATGTAAGTCAGTAGGTAACATTACCAATAAATAAGTCATTGTCTTATTCTTCTTATTATATGTACAGTCAGCAAAAAAAATAGTTCAAAGTTTTATATGATTTTTTTATGTCGTGCTAAATGCATTTCAGAGTTTAAAATTTTACTTAGTTTTTCATATAATGCCATATTTAACAACGAAAAGATATTCTTGTTGCTAATAATACCTATACCTTTCTGACTAAAATACACAGTGGATGCTAATTAGAAGTAAAAAAAAAATCATTTTTATCATCATTATCGGCCTATCGCAGTCCACTGTTGGACGAAGGCCTCCCCAAGAGTACTCCACTTGGCACGTTCTTCTGCCTCTCTAATTCAGCTACTAATATACTTTTTTTGCTGAAGGAAAATTACTGAATTCAGTTACAGTTTCAACTATGACAAATAAGCGCCTATTATGGAACATATCTACTTCTGTGTAAGAGAGAACGAGCCAATTGCGTTTTTTGATACACTTCAGCATTCAGACCAATATTACCAGACCTAGAGATCAAGTCCAGAACCTCCGGGACGGCTGTAAGACCTGTTATGATTTTTTATGATTTAGACAGTGCTGGGTAGCACTATCTAAATGAAACTGATTGGGGTAATGGCAGCAGTTATGGAAATAGGTTAAAGAAAAATCATTCATCATCATCATACAAAAGACGTCCACTGCTAGACATAGGCCTATCATCCTATCATCAAGTCATTCATATCTAAACTAATATCATAAATAGGAAAGATTAGATTTTTTCTTTGTTTGTTATGATTCAACTCAAAAACTTCTCGACCGATTTTAAAAATTCTTTGACTATTAGAAAGCTACATTATCAGCGGGCTACATAGGCTATATTTTATTGAATAAATTGGCTGTACTAGCAAAATTCAGTCAGAGTAATTTATCTGATTAGGGCCAAGTGAATATAGGTACAGTAAACAATAGAGATAAGTAGGTATTTAGTTTCCTATAAATGTTATTTATCGAAAAAATAAAAAAATTATCAATCAAAACAAGTCTTATACTATTAACTAATTTAAATATAGTGCAACTAACTTCACTATATTTAAAAAACGTCTTAAGATCTACTTATCATCATCATCGTCATCAGCATCATCAGCCTATCGCAGTCCACTGCCGGACATAGGCCTCTCCAAGGGCATGCTACATAGCACGATCCTCGGCTTCCCGCATCCAGCTACTCCCAGCCGCTTTGCGAAGACGATTTACGATCTACTGAAAGTCTTTAACTATTGTGAGCCTGAATATTGATTTCCTTTATTGGCTGTACCTATAGGGTTAAATCGGTAGGTATTGACAAGACCGTGGCGCCCATGATTATATTCTGATACTCTTGAGCTTTTTGCCAGACACTAGCTTGCTGGTTCTGTTGTGCCACTTTATATTACTACGTAGTTATATCTCAATATCAAAAGGCAGGATATATAGACAGGGTATATCTGTTAGACCTAATAATCAGTTTTGTACAGCTGTTATACCCAACTCATTTTTATGGGTTGTAAGTAATAAGTACTAACTAATGCGAACCATGGCTCGGGGTGGAACGCATCAAGAAGGCGGCAAGCTACAAGAGGGCAACAGGTTACAATGGGGCGGGTTATTCTCAGCTTTGACCGCCTCTTAGAAGTCAAAGAATTGATCTTTGATTTTATTGCATATGATTAGCCTTGCCTAAAAAGAAATATACCTAATTTACAAACTACAACTTATTGTTTGTTCATTAACACAAGATTTACTCTGTTAATAAGGCTAGGTATTAGGGCTATCTAAGAATCACTTTGAGTCCACTTCACAATTCTATGTTAACCTTGTTCCATTGCTGTCCTGTCATGATTATATAAGGAAAACGCTCTGTGAGCATAAATAGTGACATGTGACTGTAAATAAAACGCGATTACGCTTACAAATAAATAATTTATTTATTCCTAGTGTGATCATAGCATTAAACTGGTCTTACCCGTCTTCTTTGCATTCCGCCAACTTTTGCTGACTGAATTTTAATTGGACATGTAATGGCATATTTAATTAACTAGGTATTATTTGTCTCAAAAAGCTTGGAGTCAAAGTTCGGTTTTGGTATGATTTTTAAACTTAATAATAGTATATTGTAAGTAACACATATACGGCTTCATTCAAGCTAGTAATTCTTTTTGTGCTAGTAAATCGAGGTCACTATTACAGTTGACTGCATGACTTATTTATTTATGTATTACTATGTTTTTAGTGGCAACATTATTATTAACATTCTATTTATAAAGTTTTATAAAATTTAAGTATTAATATAGCCACATTTTTGAGGCACCAACCAGCTCTTGAGTCGCGGGAGACTTAACATTTACAGACACAATTTTACACATACTAATCAATTGATTAATTTAATTATTTTACCACGTTTTTAACAGTGAAGAAAAACATCACAACAACATAAGGAAATTCACGCATATATTAAAATAAATTTAAAGGAATGTCAGATCCACTATACATCCAACTCGCTAAAGGCCAGCGTGTATCGAATTAAGCTTAAATTAGGTTTTAGCTCTCTTGATAGAAGAGAGAAGACCTTTACCCAGCAGTGGGACATATAAAGGTTGCTATTATATTATTGAAGCGTACTTCGGACCTAAACTACTATTTATCTTCTTTCTAGATTATCATCAACCATACTATCTTTGATTCCGTCATCCAAGAAAGTGCCAGAATGTCGCCTTCACATTGATCCGTCGCAGGACTTTTTTCTGGAGCGTATAGTTGAGATCGACACAGAAGGATGGGAGCCAGTACTCAGCCTTATGCATCAGTTTTCTGAGGTGTTCAACTTCTATGATTTTGCTATCCTTGGCGCTAAAATCGCAAAATATGTTGAAACTGTGAGTATAGTAATCAAATAAAACCAAAATAGGTATCTATAGGCATTATATATTTATTTGAGTTTCGAGAAGATTTCGAATCTTAAATTAATATTTCTGTAATACAAGATTAGAATTCTTCTACAGTAATGCTGATGAGGTGTTAGCCTACTCGAAGCTTTAATACCTGCATTGATATCGACTGTTCTACATTTATTTAGTGTTTGGGTTAATTTGAAATGAAACGACTTACTTATTTCATACAATGTTTTATATCTTAAGTTTTACATAGAATAAATTTTCGTTTCTAGAAAATACTCATAATATTCGTTACAGTATTTTGTTTATTTTCGACGAAATGAAAAGCAAATAATGATTGTTAATTCTGTCGTTTGGCAGCGGCCCGAATCATGGTTGGGTATGGCGGTGGCGGGGTGGTGGTGCGGCGCGGGCGGGCGCGGCGAGTGCGCCGTGCGCTGCCTGGCCGCTGCGCGCGCGCGCGCCCCGCCCGACCGCGCCACGGAGCCGCAGCGCGCGCTCACTGCGCTGCTGCACGTGTGAGTACACTGCACACTGCATACTACTACTGCTACTGCCGCTCCACATAAAAACAAAAATAAATCCTTGTGTATACACATACAACCTTTGAAATTTGTATTGTATTGTATTATTTTCAGATTCAGGTTCAGCGCAAATTAAGCGGAGAACTGCTCGAGAATTTTGCCGCTAATAATTTAATATCGTCCTTATCCAGTTCAAATACAGTTGTAAATAGTATAACAGAGTAAACGCTGCTATTAGTTTGAACAAATTATAGCTTGCATACGATTAATAGATTTATGAAGATTTTGTTTGCTGGCCTTTATGTAGCCTGATTAAAATGTTTTATTGTTCTCTTTAGACAATCAAGAAAAAAGGAGGCTAAAGAAATGGCTTATCTATCGTTTTATGCAGACCCAAAGAATGAAGTGGAAGCGTTTCTAGTCGGTGTATCGCACACTTATTTGGTAAGTTACTTTTGATTCGAATTTATTTTCATTTTGTATCCAAGTCTAGCTCCTGTCCGCGACTATGTTCGCGTTGTATGTTGACAAAAGTAGTTGGTGTTCGAAACAGTGAAGGTTTTGGTCAGTTAGAGATTTACAAAGACTACTACAGACAAAATAACTTATGATTTTAGTTTATGCCTTCAAAATATCCTAGACAAATATAATATTTTAAACTTTCACGATTTGTACAGTAGTATGCTACTATAATAGACAACGGATCTATTATGTTTGAAGGTGTAGTATTGTAATGGTTTTCATACCTTTTGATACCCGACGTTTCGGTCAAACTGCACCGACCTTTTGATTGTTTTTTTTTTTTTTTTTTATACCGCCAAGGTGGCAAACAAGCATACGGCCCGCCTGATGGTAAGCAGTTACCGTAGCCTATGGACGTTTGCAACACCAGGGGTGTCACTCACGCGTTGCCGACCTTTTAAAAACCTTATAACTCCTTTCTTGAAGAACCTGCTGGAGCTGATTCCACAGCCTAATCATACGTGGATTGATTTAGACCCGTCTATTACAGTAATCCTATTTAAATATTTTAATGATTTATAAATTTCCACAGGCGGAGTTTGAGCCAGCTGTCTGGATGTACCGTTACTCTTTAATCTTCAACAGCAAGTTCCTGCCAGCCAAGGCTTGTCTCCACGCTACCATGTGTCTAATGCTTTTCGGAGACTCCGCGAAATCCAAACCTAAACAAAATTGAATTAGTAAAACGGCAATTAAATATTTTTTGCTCATTTACATGCAAGTTTGGCCAAATTTGTCTTATTTGCTGAAAAAGACATAAAAACATGTCTTGCATTGCGAACCTTGCATCTAAAGTCAAATTTTGTGATGTAAAGCAAGTTTACTAGTCTAAGTTTTGTTTTACTTGCTGAGAGAACAGAAGTGAGATGTGACTTGCATTGCGGATTCTTAAGAATTGATCCCGTGTTTAACGATTTATTGTTATCAGTAATTACGATAGGTGAAAGTTCCGAATATTTTAAGTACTGCAATTTGTGAAATAGATCTAATCAGCATACCAAATAGTTATAATATTATCTACATGACCTATGTATAGCTTGAAGTTTCTTGCATACTGTGTATGTATATTGTTGTGGTGTTAGGTACTAGGTGGGTTTCCTCATTATGTTTTATTTCACCGTTAGCAGATGGTAAATATAATATAATTTGATTATGAATTCCACAAAGTAAAATTAATTGGTCACTGATGCTGCCGGCCGGGATTATACCTCGTGTCACCTTCCCACTCTGTTACCACACACAACAATAATTGATGCATAATTAAAAACTTAATAATCTCAGTATTGAATGTACCAAATGTATTCGGCTTCTTTAGTTGTTGTACCTATATGTACTACTGTCATTATTCTAAACTTCACGTAAATTCAATATATTTTTTTATTTATTTTATAAGTTACTTTCCGCCTATAAGAACAAATGTAATCATTCCTATCGTGTCGTGCTCATTATTGAAGTTACTGTAAAAACTCAAACTACGGTAAATCTTAAGATTTTTCGGCGAAAACTAAAATAAACCAAGTCATGAGTGGTAAATGTACGAACATAATAGTTAATTTTTATTATAGAATCGTAAGACGATTATCAAATTGTAATATGATTATCAAATTGTAATACGATTATCAAATTGTAATATGATTATCAAATCTTAACACGATTATCAAATTGTAATTCGATTATCAAATCGTAATCTTACTTAACTTTTTCGCTAACCTCAAAGATGTTTCTTTTTAGGTTTTACTGGAAAATCTTAGAGTTTACAATTGTTACAGCTTTTACACTAACATTATAATATACACGTTCTCCAAAGTCGTTACGTTTTGTAAACTGTTTTTTTATTTTTGTATTTTACCACTAAGTTATAATTTAAACCGTTTTTGTAATACTTCTCAAATACTCAATAACCGTATGATATTATAATTGAAAACGAGGTGGATATGTGGTAAGTTAAAAGTAGCCTAATTAGCAAATGTATAATCACTTTTCTATATCCGTCACCTGGGGCCGTACCATAACGTTCCTTTAGCTATTTATTTTCGATCTTAATTTGTATTTGAAAACCGTAAATCCGGGTAATTAAGTTGACAATTTAAGAAATTCACGATCGAAAATAAATTGCTAAAAGAACGTCATGGTACGGCGCCCAGAACTAAGTTTCAGATGCAAATCTTTGAATATAATCTATACCTATTATAAATGTATTAAACTTTTTCTCATTATTAACTAGTTAACATATTCGCCGTAAATAGTGGTCAATTTTAAATAATCGTATATTAAACAGACTGTAGTATAGATACGTAAATGATATACCTCTTGTTCTTTTATAATATCATCGTTGCAAATTTAAAATTTAATACCTATCTGTGTGGTTCCACATACTTTGTGGTTGACTAGCAGAAAATGCTACAGGCATCAAATAATAAGTTGAAACGTTCCTATCCCAGGTATACTCTATCATAATACCGGTAACGCGCAAGTGATACTTCTATTGTAGTATTTCAAACGTCCATAGGCTACGGTAACTGCTTACGATCAGGCGGGCCGAATGCTTGTTTGGCACCTAAGTTGTATAAAAAGTCCGCCTTGTGCAATATGTTAACAGAAAGTTAAAATTAAAAAAAATGAATATCCATAGTGTTTGTAAAACTCCCCGCGACACAGGGCTTGCTCCCGTATGTTTTCTTTTTAATTTTATTTAAAATGAAAAAAGTTATGCTTCCGTTTAAGGATCTAACTCGCTATACGACGCGCAGAGGTAAATGCGAGGTAACCACTTTCTCCACAGAAGGTAGTTGTTAAATTTGCAACGAGCGGTGCCCCAATATATACCTACTATCTTTATAATAAACGTTCATATTAAAATAAAATTAAGAAACAAGTACATAATTATTATTAGATGACATATATAAGTATAACATAATACTATACAATTTTTGGTGTTTAGTCAGTTTCCATAAAATAAACGGTTTCTCATTGATATTGTTTTTATTGGTATTGTGCCTTTCATCTCTTATTGTTTTTTTTATTACTATCGTGGAAAACATAGATACGTGCTGATGGTAACCATTTTAGTTAAGCGTATTAACGAATCAGTAATAGTTTCCACAGAATTCAGATATCATATAATAATTTTAGATTAAAATTCTCTAGGGCCTCTGCGTTTTGGACCTATATCCCCGCGTAAGCCTTCCAAAGACCTAGGTATTCTTCTTAAATAAATGGAAAAATACCCGTGACAAGGAGATACATAATAATAGTAATTTATTTGCATAAAAATGTCCAGAGCGGACATCTTTCGGTCGGTATGATAATGAATACCCCAGTATAGGTAAATGATTTGTTTTCAAAGCATTAGGAGCTGATTGTATGTTGTTAGAAACACACTGTGTTGCCATGTCGATGTATAGGTAGGTAAATTTCTAGTTCCAATATTTTGTATCTCTTTAAAATACATTTTCTAATTTCAATTAGGTTCAGTGATTCACAGCATAATGTTTAAACCTGGGTATAAAATTCTAAAATCTAGTTTCAATAATTTTATCGCGGGAAAAATTTAAATTTTATTAAATTAATTTCAACGTCGTAGACAGAGAAACTTCTACGTGTTGTTTTGCTGGCAAGGGTTGCCAGCAAAAATATCGAAATCTAAACTTTTTTTTGACCTAACTCAATTTCAAAGTGACATTTTAATAGTTTTGCAGGTATAGGTAACTCGCTTTCTATATTTTTTGTATTATTATCAACATTCTATTTGTAAAGAAGATTTAAGTATTAACATAGCCACATTTTTAATGCACCAGCGCTGAGTCGCGGGAGACTTAGATTAAAATTTACAGACACAATTTTTCATATTATACCTACTAAGCAAGTGATTTATTTAATTATTCTACCAACGGTGAAGGAAAACATCATAACAACATATGGAAATCCACATAAGGAATGTCAGATCTGAGCCAGCGTGTATCGAATTAGGTTTAAATCATTTTAGCTCTCTTGATAGAGGAAAGGAGACCTTTACCCAGCAGCGGGACATATAAGGATTGCTATTAAATTATTGAAGCGTACTTCGGACCTAAACTACTAGGTATTTATTTTCTTTCTAGATTATCAGCAGCCATATTAGCGTTGATCCAAGAGAGTTTCAGAATGTCGCTTTCACATTGATCCGTCGAAAGATTTTTTTCTGGAGCGTATAGTTAAGATTGACACAGAGGCATGGGAGCCAGTACTCAGCCTTATGCATCAGTTTTCTAAGATGTTCAACTTCTATGAGTATGCTATCTTTGGCGCTAAAATCGCAAAATTTGTTGAAACTGTGAATATGGTAATCAAATAAAACCAAAATAGGTATCTATGGCCATTATATATTTATTAGAGTTTTAAGAAGAATTCGAATGTTGAATTAATATTTCAGTAATTCAAGATTCGAATTCTTCTATAGTAAGTAGGCTCTACTTGAAGCTTAAAAAAAATGTGGAACAGTCGATATTAATGTGGTATTGAACCACATTGATATCGACTGTTCCACATTTTTTTTTGTGTTTGGGTTAATTTGAAATCAAACGACTTATGTACTTATTTCATACAATGTTTTATATCGTACCTACCTAAGTTTTACATAGAATAAAATTTCGTTGCTAGAAAATACTCATAATATTCGTTACAGTATTTTATTTATTATCGAAGAAATAAAAGGCAATTATGATTGTTAATTCTGTCGATTGGCAGCGGCCCGAATTATGGTTGGGTTGCGGTGGCGGGGTGGTGGTGCGGCGCGGGCGGGCGCGGCGCTTGTGAGTACACTGCACACTGCTGCTGGTTCCGCTCCACATAAAAACAAAAATAAATGCTTGTGTATTCACGTACAATATACACCATTTGAAATTTATATCTGGAAAGTGATTGTGCTGTGGGATTGGACATGATATCAGCAGATGTCTTAAAAATAAATAAGGATATTCTAACTCCACTAATATTCTATTTATGTAATTTATCTCTTTCGACTGGAGTTTTCCTGATGCTCGTAAGAAAGCCAGAATTCATCCAGTTTATAAGGGTAGCGACAGAGACTGTGTCAATAATTATAGACCTATAATCAATTCTCTCCACGGTATCAAACATATATAATAAATAAAATATTAATAAATTATTTGGAAGGTAAACTGTTATTGGCACAGACTCAGTACTTACAGACTCAGGCTTTAGATAAAAAAAGTGAACCACGGATGCTGTTCATGTGTAAACTGACTTTGTTGTGTTAAATATGTATAAAAAGAAGAAAACCATGTCAATATTTTTAGACTTGGCCAAAGCATTTGACCCAGTGTTTGTCCCAATCTTGTTGAATAAGCTTGAAAATGTTGGCATCAGGGGCAGCCGGTTGAAAATATTCGAAGATTATTTGAAAAATACAGTACCATCTGTGAAAATTAAAGAGTGTATTAGCGACGAGGTTAATATACAATACGGAGTGTCCCAAGGTAGAATTTTGGGCCCCTCCTTGTTCCTAGTGTATATTAACGACTTATGTAAACTTGATCTTCCCCAGGGACAAATCTTTACTTTCGCTGATAACACTGCCTTGCTCTTTTGTGGTGATACCTGGGAGAAAGTATTCTCGAGGGCTTAGACTGGTTTTAATATTGTGATCCAATGGTTAAGTAGAAATTCTTTATTCTTAAAGACCAAGTACATTGCCTTTATTTTAAGAGACTTCAACAATCCAGCACTCAACATAATTCACACTCACACTCAGCGTTGTGATTGACAATAGATTAAATTTTCATTCTCACATTGATATGCTCGCCGCAAGAACTCGTAAACTTATTGCAGTGTTTAAAAGCTTGCGTCAAGTTGCGGACAAAAGTTGATCAGGACCGTTTATTTTGCTCTTTGCCAGTCACAACTGTCGTATTGTATCACATCTTAGGGTGGCTTTTCAAACACGTACTTTTTGAAACTTGAAAGAGCTCAACGAGCCCTGCTTAAATTCAGTTGGTTTCTTCCTTTATTCCACCCTACTACAGATGTGTATCAACAGTGGGATGTTATTACTGTTCGCCAACTTTTATCTTTCATACTGTCATGAAACAACATTCACTCTTGCCATACAATCCCGACTAAAATTGCGATAAACGCAGAAAACACATAGTTTGCACCAAACCCACTGTAAATACTAGCTTCTCCCAGCGTTTCTTTAGGTACCAGAGTTGCAATTTATATAGTAATAAAATATTATCCATTTACTCAATCCCCATAGCAAAATGTAATACAATGACTAGAAATTGGTTGCAAAAATTTGACTATAATAATACGGATACACACACAAACACGCACACACCAAACTCACATTACATTCCCACACACATACACTTTATTCACACAACAAATCTCTCTGAATATAATTTATACAAGTAGTACCTACAATATACAATCATTTAATATGTTTCTTCACAACCATAAATAAGTTGATTTGTTTTCCAAAATATTGAAATACAACTTAAAATTGTATAGGTACTATGGAAAAGTGAGGTGGGGACCTGGTGATCTGTAATACAGGTGCTAACCTACATCAGACGCTTCACAAAACAAATTTATAAAGTACCTAGTTATATTTCAGTGTAACGTTACTTTTATTCAAATTATTTTATCAATTTTTTTTGTGAGGAGAAATAAATACACATTACATTATTATTATTATATTGTATTATAAAAGCATGCTGCAGATTTAGGGTCAGCGCAAATTAAGCGGAGAACTGCTCGAGCATTTTCTCTAATAATTTAATATCGTCCTTTTCCAGTTCAAATGACTTGCATTGCGAACCTTGCATCTATAGTCACATTTTGTGTTGTAAAGCAAGTTTAATAGTCTTAGTTTTGTTTTATTTGCTGACAGAACAGATGTGACTTGCATTGTGGATCTTGCATCATCGCATAAATGTTAGGTTTATGTTACACAATGAAAGTCTTGCAAAGTCTTGAGATCCATACGGAATCCATCCGTTTTGGTTGCGTTGTTGTGTTGTGACCTGTAACAGAGAAGTTATTAAAGTTTTTGTTTACAACGAATTTAGTTAAATCGACTCTAGTTTCGTTTGGTTCTCACTGGTGTGATCGCATTTTAGGGTTACATCAAGCGTATCTTCATAGAAACTATCCAAAATAACAAAACAAAGTATCGACACAGTTACGTGCATAGTTACTTGCATAGCTGTTTACATAGCTATTTGCATACTTGCATACCTATGCAATACAACGCTAGAAAAACGTTGCACATTGCAGTGTGATTTCCGCCCGTATTTAACGATTTATTGTTATCTGTAACTACGATAGGTGAAAGTTCCGATTATTTTAAGTACTGCAATTTGTGAAATAGATCTAATCAGAATACCAAATAGTTATAATATTATCTACATGACCTATGTATAGGTTGAAGTTTCTGGCATACTGTGTATGTATATTGTTGTGGTGTAAGGTACTAGGTGGGTTTTCTCATGGTGTTTTATTTCACCGTTAGCAGATGGTAAATAAAAATATAATTTGATTAGGTATGAATTCCACAAAGTAAAAATTCATTAGTTACTGATGCTGCCGGCCGGGATCATACCTCGTGTCACTTTCCCGCTC
Source organism: Trisateles emortualis (assembly GCA_947095525.1). Classification (NCBI taxonomy): domain Eukaryota; kingdom Metazoa; phylum Arthropoda; class Insecta; order Lepidoptera; family Erebidae; genus Trisateles; species Trisateles emortualis. The sequence goes on along the minus strand of OX352736.1, from coordinate 4,423,819 downwards.
TGTTACCACACACAACAATAAATTTATGCATAATTAAAAACTCAATAATCTCAGAAAAGTATTTAATGTACCTACCAAATGTATTCGGCATTTTTAGTTGCTGACTGTACCTATATGTACTTCTGTTATTATTCTAAACTTCACGTAAAATCAATATATTTTTTTATTTATTTTATAAGTTACTTTCCGCCTATAAGAACAAAATGTAATCATTCCTATGTGTCGTGGTCGTTTTAGAAGTTACTATTAAAGCTCGAATTATGGTAAAACTAAGACTTACGATTATCAAATTGTAATACGATTATCAAATCATAACACGATTTTCAAATTGTAATACGATTATCAAATCATAAACCGATTTCCAAATTGTAATACGATTATCAAATCATAACTCGATTATCAAATCGTAATTCGATTATCAAATTGTAATTCGATTATCAAATCATACCACTCAGAAATGTTTCGTTTTAGGTTTTACAGGAAAATCTTAGAGTTTACAATTGTTACAGATTTTACACTAACGTTATATTATACACGTTCTCCAAAGTCATTACGTTTTGTAAACTGTTTTTTTATTTTTGTATAATACCGCTAATTAATAATAATGTCCGTTTTTTCTGTAATATTTCTCAAATACCTACTCAATAACCGTATGATAATTATAATTGAAAATTTGGATTTGGATTTGCGGTAAGTTAAAAGTAGTCTAATTAGCAAATGTATAATCACTTTTCTATATCTGTCAGCTGGCGCCGTACTATTTTCGATCTTAATTTGATTTTGAAAACCGTAAAATTCAGTAATAAAGTTGTCATTTTAAGAAATTCACGATAAAAATAAATTGCTAAAAGAACGTCATGATACGGCTTCCAGAACAAAGTTGCAAATCATTGAAAATAATCTAAACCTATTATAAATGTATTAAACTTTTTCTTATTATTAACTATTTGATATATTTGCCGTAAATAGTGGTCAATTTCAAATAATTTTATATTAAACAGACTGTAGTATAGATCGAGTACGTAAATTATATACCTCTTGTTTTTTTATAATAATCATCGTTGCAAATTCAAAATATTAAATTTTGAATTTGAAAACCTAATAATAACTATCTGAAACACTATGTGTTTCCATGTCATTGTTTCTATAGGAAAATTTCTAGTTTCAATATTTATCACTGGAAAACACATTTTAATCTAATTTCAACTTGGTTCACTGGTTCATATCTGTGTTGCCATATCAATATTTAAACTTGTGTATAAAATTTTAAAATCTAGTTCGAATATTTTTATCGTGGGAAAATTATTTTATATCGTAATCTAATTTTAATTATGTAAGCTCATACGCAACGATACCTTACACGGCTAGGGGCATCTATATCCACGAAATAGAAATAAAAACGAGGAAAAATTGTGATTTAAAATTCCAGTAGGTGACATTCAACGTGTTTTTTGCTGGCAAAGGTTGCCAGCAAAAAATATCGAAATCTAACCTGGCCAAACTCAATTTCAGAGTTACGTAACTGCCAGTCAACGTGACATTTTGATAGTTTTGCAGGTATAGGTAGATAACTCGATTTCAGTGCACGCGTTGCTGCACTCAATCCAATCCTGAGTTAATTACAATAAAGGTCAGCGACTGTGGTCAAAGGGTTTTTGCGAGAGCTCTGAAGGCTTCCTGGAAGCCTATATGTATAAAGCCTTTGATATTGCATCCTGTTAGAACGAGCACTAGCCAATCGGATTATAAAAGGTCACTTCATCGATATTGGAGTGATAGCTCGAAGCGAAGATTTAAATTTAAAAATAGCTTTTAGGTAAGTTTAAACTTAATTTTTAAGTTAGTGAAAATTGATGGCAAGGTAGATTATACAGATGGTTGCTCTAGTAAGATTATGATCTCAATCTATGTATACCTGCGTTTTTTGTAGCAAAATCTATGAGGAAATGATATCAAAAACGTTATTTGGAGATTTTTTGCTGTTAGAAGTGAGAAAAGCTTTGCCTAAGATTAAGATATGGTTTTTTAAATTTCAGTTACTGCTTTTATAAAATAAAAAATATTTTTTTATTTATTTAAAATCAAACCTTACAGCTATTCTTACATGTTCAAATAAACTTGTGTGTACCTTGAAAGGAGAATGTGGAACAAAGAAAAATAAGTGTAGGTTTTCCAGATGACCTAATTTTTCATGCATAAGAATTTACACTGAAGATTAGACGTAGACGCGACGTAGGCGTACCTAAATCTACACGCGCCACACTGTCAATGTGTAACGACACTGACTTGCTACTTAATAATTTAAAATTAATAGGTGTAATGCATAAAAGAGTGGACCGAGTTTCTTACCAATTCTTCTCGAGGCCCTACCCTAGTCAGCGAATTCGCCGTATTTGAAAAGCTGTCATTTTTTATGACGTGTGAGTTTGAGTTTGAATTTGACTAGCGCAAAGAGATCTAGGTACCATAGAAATATAAATAAATTTGATACCTACCTACAACTGTTGCTGATGCATGACAATATAATAGGTACATTCAAGTATGTAAGCGCACTGAACATCTTTAAATCTTCTACTGCGTAGATTGATCGTCATTATTTTTTAAATCCGGCTACTCTACGCTGTGTCTCAGCCTAATATATGTAGTTGGATTACCCGTTCCCATGCAGAAAACTAATTCTTTTTTTAAAATAAAAGTCGCCTTAGTTACTACCACGACATGAGTTATTTGCCAGTGATAGTCCTTTTAAAATCGGTCCCTTGCGAAAATTCACCGGAACAAACAGACATGCAAAAATAAAAATAAATGTTATTGGTAAGTAGGTGTGCATATGTATTTAAATTTTATTTATTTGTATAGTATTTATTGTGTAGTTTAGTACCTACCAATACAAGAATTATTATTATTAATGAATATCTTAAAATTACATTTGCACGTAGACTCGACGCGAATGCGCTGACCGTTGACAGAGAAGCTCCGACAACAACTATTAGAACACGCACAAGAGTACCAGACACAAGTCCTGTGCAGTGCCAAATAGTTGTTTTGGACTTCATATTGTTATTCTTTCTTCTATTGTTGACTTGAGCTGAAAAGGAATAGGTTTTAGAGTGCTCATTTCTAGCGTAGTCTACGTTACGGCGGTGGGTCCTGGCGAAGATGTGTCAAAGTTTATTTTTGTTCTTTTCAAGATCGGTCTTACCTACTCTTAAGAGTAGGTAAGACCGCTGCAAGTGCTCACTGCAAGTGCGATGAAAAGCATTTAATCGCACTTGCAGTGAGCACTTGCAATCTAATTCTGGTGTAATATTTGGCTAAGTTATTTATAATCGTTAATGAAGAGAATCAGTCGGGAGGACCGATTCTCTAGTCCTTTACTCTCATATTTCGATGGGGCTGTCAGCCGAACAAAGATATCAAACGTAAGGCTAGCTTTATGTGCTGTCCGAAGCCCAGTAGGCTTTTTTACCTATAGGTATGTTTTTAGGAAAAAGGAATAAATCCGGCAAGCTTGCTTAATATCGTAGACCTATCTATGAGCCTATATTCTGCGTTATTAGATGAACTTCGAAGACCCATCGCGCTTTGTGAAGATTTTTACTTACCATTCTCGTTGAGCGTGCTGTCCGAACTCAAAATGAACACTCTTTATTAGGACATTACATGACATAACCATAACCAAACCAGAGTGCCTTAGTTTGAATAGTTTGTTGCAGGGATATTTTATGGTTAACATGAGGAAGGTAAGAAGACAGATAAAAATTATTAACTGTAGCAAAGCTGAGAATGTTGAGATGAATGTATTGAATCACAGAAATAGATAAAGTAAGAAATGAGTAGATGAGGAAGATACGGTTAGTGACAGAAAAATTGAAAAGAAATCATTTGTCTAAGTATATACATGAGCCGGGGAAGAATCTGCTTAACATCTGATTACAAATTACAGATGGACTTGCAGAGTTGACGTGTGATAGCAATAGTTTAGAAGAAAGAAACATATTGCTCTGATTCAAATGCTTAGCAAAAAGGCAGGAAAATGATGATGCAAATAATACTTCAAATTATATTTTAATTATTGACTTTTTTCTGTCATATAACAGGCATCTGGTTTGATTGTGGCTCAAATATCCTATAACGGACCATTTATTGCGTAAGTTCAATAGGCACTTAGATGAATTCTCTCTATGACACAAAACTGTAAATATGTAAATACTGGGAAAATGTATGTCGAAACACTGGTGAAAAAGTAAGGCGAGATCGTCTATTTTGGCGATACTACATCCTATGATAAAAGGAATAAGGTCTATGTAAACTTTATTTAAATATTGAAAAATATTTTAACTACTAGTTTATATTTTTTTATGTCAAATAAATGGTCCGTTTATAGGTAAATATTTCATTAGCAGACAAAATACAAATTAGTAGGTAAGTACAATATTACAAAGGTATAGCTTAGGTTAGTTTAGACACAAGCTTATTGCAAATAACTGGTAGGGGTACTGACAATAGTTGATTAATTGTTTTTAGTCGAATTACAGTTATGTTAATGCTCGTTATTACTACATAATAACATATTCGTTAGTAATTTTTATTTCTACGGCTACAAGCACTGCTATGATACAAACATGCAAGTAAGCATAAAAGCAGGTATCGACATCCACGAGGCTGCCTCGTGGATGTCTATACCAAGCTTAAGACGGAAATAGCATGCACTTAATGTCCTAGCAGCCTGACAACTTGCACTTAAGCGTCAGATGCAATGCAAGCGATTTTCGCCTCTGAACGTTGGTAGACCACAAATGATCGCGAGGGCATAATGGCGGCGCTTTAGCAGTTTTACTTTTCAACTGACGAAATATAATATCTGGGGGCACGGGAGTGCCCCTGCCATGACGAGCCAAGCGGAGCGCAAGGGCACTACCTACCTTTTCTCGAAACGTTTCGTCGTTTTTTTTGAATAATTTGTTTACAAGATGTTAAAAGAAAAGATGTTGAAGTAGCAAAACTACGAGAAGATTGTGGAGCTAAGTTTCTACAAGGTATCTACATCTACTTTGTAAATTTAAATTTCTTTAATAAATCAGGCATTAGAGATTTTTTTTAAAGTGATCCTTCTTTTCGTCTACATCTTTTATCCACATCTGGAAATGCTCATGATTATAGGTCTGGTGAAGTGCTTACCTGGTAATCGTCTTCAACCTTATATTTTGTTGTAAGTACTAAAATGGTTAGATCTGAGCTATTGTGAATAAATGGTATCGAAAGTTCCAGTGCTCCATACCAAACTTAACTAGGAAATGTGAGATAAGATAGGTAAATAGGACTAGCAACCGAATTATTGCTACTAGATGATTCTAACGAATGTAGCATCACGAATGTTGCCCACAGTGAAAATCGGGCGTGATTTTTGCCGTGGGCAAATTTATTAAAAAGGTGCCAACCAAATCACAGACGTCTTACAGTATTATGTACGAATAAAGTTGTCACAAAGAAAACAGAAATACTGCCTTATTATCTTTGCGTGTCCCGGAAAGTTAAACTAAAACCAGGACTGTGAGACAATGATTGTTGCAATCATTACCTATAATGTAATTTTTTACCTAAAACAATCTAATCTTAAACGGTTTGCACACAAATTTGGATTCCAAATTTAGATATTTGGACCCACATATAGGCTGGAAAAAATAATCAAAAATATATAAATCGTGCTTTCTTTAAACTATTAATTAAGCATATTATAATAACATAACTAAGATTATTATTTTCATACTTAAGTACCTATAAAACAATATCAAATAATTTTGAATTTAGAATCTTTCGTAGAAGAGGCCAATTATATTATTAAACCTCTTAGCATGTATTCATTATAGAAGAGAGTTTCCTCAATTATTTATTACTGAAAAATAGGTACTTACGTAACTAAGTATTCCTCTCAAGTACCTACCAACAGGATTTGTTCCAATTATAATGCACGTTTGTACTAATCCTCTTATCAAATAAGTATTTTGTTAGTTTATCATCATTTTATTTTCTTTGTTTACAATATTAACTCTAATATTATTTTAGAAATAATTTAGAGCACCTGTCGTCCTGTCTTTTTTATTCTTGGTAAGTAAGACAAAGACAACGAAAGATTGGCTTGCAAAACTTGCATGGTATAATTGCCTTATTATCTGGCGCTGGACTGTCGATTGTTTTTTAAAAATATATTGTCAACTAATACTAATCATCGAGGGACTGGTTTTAGTTAAGTACTTAATAAAGATCTGTTCGGGCCTATCTAGTTAAAGTAGTAGTACCTACCTACTCTCAATTAGGCTGACAACGTGCTGCGCCAAACAGTGCAAACCTTTATCTCTGAAATGATAACTATAAAAACAAAAAGCTACGTAGGTAATAAAACAACGAAATTAAAACCGTCAAAGTGAGACTGGGATACCGCTTACGACTTGATAATGTCTTAGTCTTACGAACTATTTACTATCAGGCCGAAAATATACAAAAAAAGAAAAACCAGCAAAACGTATAAAAAATAATCACATGCAATACAAATATAATATAAAAAAAGAACAATAGTGTGAGTGTAACTACGTAAACTGGATCTACATCAAAAATAGTTATCAACTTTTTCTATTATTTTTAGTAAACAGAAATGTTAGGCAGAAAATTATTAACGCTATCACTCACATTACCGAAATTTTAGCTCGACATGGATTTACGACATAAATTGAATTAGGCTGCCTGTTCACTGCAGCGTAGCGGCGTTTTATATCTAAATAAAATACCTCGTTGGCACAAATGAATGAAATATAAACACTCATGCAACAAACTAATTATGTTATAATAACGGCTTATTTTTACAAATTAAGTATTAATAATAATAATAAATCTTTAGTAAATTTGAAGTAATGAAGGTACACCCTGCATTTTACAGTAAAACAAGTAAAATAATCTTATATTTTATGATTTTTGGTTTCACCAACAATCATAAAATGTTTACACTGCTAGGTAATTACCAAATTTTGCCTACAAAACAAATTTCATTGAAAATCGTGATATTTTTATATATTTACGACTATTTAAAAATTCCGTATATAGAACAGTAATAATGTCAAATTAGGTAAAAATTGGTTTGTAGGCAAACTTAGAGAAATTAACTAACAAATAGGCTGAATGTTCATCGGAGCTGTGTACAGCGGAGTTTTATTCGTAAGGAAAATGCGCGCTCTATTACGCTTCGATGGACAAGCAGCTTTTAAGGTAACAATCCTTGAAGCAAAGCGAACAGGAGTCGTTTTTTTTTCTATAATACGAGTATATAATCTGCGTGCACATCAAGTTTTTAACGCGGACCAAGCTTGCTTTATTTAGAAATGAAACATTTTTTAGCGCGGGATTTTTTTCGCTACGCTTCTATGCATTATCACCTTTAAACAGAAAACAACACACTTTAATCTGCCGATAGCTCAATCGGTTGCTTAATTAGTATAAAGAATCCATTGTTAAAATTCAAAGAAAACATCTTCATAATAAATAATAACTTTAGTAAACTATCGGGCAAATTTGCAGGAGATTTTTTATACATTTTGCAATATAGACAACTTTAAAAAATATAGTATGAAGTAAGTAATCAGTTTTTTTAGCGTGTATTTAAGATATTCCTTTAAAGCTGGTATGTTATTCTTCTTTAAACGTGGTAGTCTTCTATCGTAGAGAATGACACGCCCGCAATAGCCGCTGTCACACGCACAAGAGTATAGCTTTAACTAATCTTGTGCAGTGGCCAGCAGCTGCTTTGGACTTCATTACTAACGTATTGACGGCTGGATGTGTGTGTCTTCCAAGACGACGGTGGGTATGTGTAGTGAACAAACGAAGAGATATGGTAAAAATATAAAATAAAACAAGTTAGAAAACTGAAGATTTTTCTGGGGTAAAGTTTTTACTATGGGTGGGATGGTTTTCTTATATACTTACAAAGAGTCAAGCGAAACTGATTTAACAAAGTAAACTATAGTTGTTTGACGAACAGCTGTGTAGTTATTATTAAATTTAAATTATAATAAAATATTTCTTATTATAAGTAATTTAAATACAACATATTCCTTTAAATCATAATTTATTATCAAAAAATAGTAAGCAAATATTTTTACTTGACTCCGTTTCGCTTAAGATGTTATTCTATACATTTTGCAGTAAAAACCCCGATTCAATCTTAAATTCTCTAAAACAACATATTTTAAAAATTGAAAGTATTATAAACAATAATAATCTGGTGATAATACTAGTAAAACAATGTTTATAAAATAAAAAACCTGTAAATAAAACAAAAAAAACTTGTAAAAAAAATAATGAACATAAAAAATAAATCGTCTAAACACAAAATAAAGATTGACAAAAAATTACTTTGAAATATTAGATTTCATAACATAAAAACCCTTAATTCGTGCGGTAGGTAGATGGGACTGGACGTAAAAAACTGACGGTATCAGTTACGTAGTAGGTAACAACTAATGTGTAGCGGATGCTCATGGAAGCCCTGCGAAGTAAGCCAGGAAACCATACTATCGGCTTAACTTAATAAGCAGGTATTGCTTAATGCAATGTACAAAAAAGGAGGTTTAAATTTATTGGTTATTTACAGTTTTTTTTTTTTTTTTTTTTTAATATTATAAAGCTGAAGAGTTTGTTTGTTTGAACGCGCTAATCTCAGAAAGTACTGGTTCGATTAGAAAAAATACTTTTTTGTTGAATAGTGCATTTATCCATGAAGGCTATATAACATCACGCTATGATCAAAAGGAGCGGAGCAGTAGTGAGATATATTGCAAAATCGGGGAAATGTACGTTTCAAATTTTCAAATGAAGAAGTCGCGGGCAACGCCTAGTAATAAATATGTATGTGTATGATTCTATTGGTATTTGTATGTCTTACAAGAATTCTAAAGATACATGTTTGATTTACTAATATGTTTGCCCTTCTATCTCTTAATACAGGAGAGTCGACCCGTTGTTTTATTATTGTTGGTATTTTGTATAAAAAATAGATAATTATGATGCAATATAAATATATTTCTTGATTTGTTTTGTTGTTTTTTTGACGCGGGCTACTGGTTAAAATGACCTAGCCACTTACATCGCGAGTGTTATATAATTATTTTTCTTAATAATATAAAATATTAAAACTTATAAATTAAGAAAAACCTACACAGTTGTTAAGAGATTTTAAATATGTTTAATTCGTTTGTGATTAATTAGTATTTTCTGATGCTGGCGACTTTTAAATATGTTTAATTCGTTTGTGATTAAGTAGTATTTTCTTATAAGCTTGACACGGTGAACAAAATGTTAGTGCTGAGTCTGGCTATAGTTTACGTCCGTGAATTGTATGTTTTTAAAACTCCCCGGGACATTAAACTTCTTACTTAGTACAGGTCTAAAAAATATACCTTTATGTTATTTGTCATCACTAAGTCATCAATGTCTCGATACAATGACGACCTTTTGGTGGCCCAGTGGCCGCAGTATGCGCCTGCTGTGGTCCACACAGGACAAAACTTTGTGTGACCCACAAAGAATTGTTCTGAGTCTGGCTGTAATTTGTGTCCGTTAATTGTATATTTGTAAAGTCCCCCGCAAGACAGAGCTTGTTCTCTAGTGCGGGAGTTGTCCTAAAAAACCCTATTTAAAGTGTTCCGCATATTTAGGCATGCCATATGCAGCACTAGAATTTAGATTTTGGTTTGATTTTTCCGCGGGTATCTTTTGTGACCAGCTAGACCTAGACCCAGCTAGGTGGACCGACAACCTATAAAAGGTCGCTGGGACGGACTGGATGCGGAAGGCGGAGGACCGTGTGCTATGGCGCGTGTTAGGAGAGGCCTATGTCCAGCAGTGGACTGCGATAGGCTGATTGATTGATTGATCTTTTGTGACATCTAGAATATTGACTCCGTTGACATATTGATACAATTGAGAAATAAATCACGTTGAATATTGGACAGTGGACTGTGGATATGCTGATTAAGTACAATTAATGATGCAAAGTTAATTTTAATTTATTTTAAAAATAAAACACTTCTGTGCCTTGTAGATGAATTTAGCTGTATGGAATCGAACCAACAACGCTTGGCGCCTAAGAAAGTACTACTTTATCACAAAAGAATTAAACATATTTAAAATCCCTTAACAACTGTGTAGTTTTTTCTTAATTCATAAGTTTCAATATTTCTTTGAATTCGTCTAGAAAAGACAGCTATACATCTAAATTTATTTGTTCCTATTGTTAGAGCTTTCAATTCATATTATTAAGAACCTAAATATCTGTTATAGCTAAAATTATAAAATAGTCACATTTTGGATTTGTTCCGCGTTCGCCTCACAAAGTTTCGCCCCACGTAAAAAAGTCCGTATTCGTCCTATATTTAGTTCTCTCCCTTTTAGCCCTAAATGTAATATTTATTCTGAATTTAATATTTTAATCCCGTTTCGTCCCATTTTTCTTTCCTTATTAGCTTGTTTTATTTAAACAAAATAGTCTCTAAACATGTCTTATAGCTCTCATGTTTTTAACAAAATGTAATGTAATCTATCTAAACTTTATCACAGTTTTAAATCATGAGTCTTTAAATAATAAAAATAGTAATACTTACAAAACTCGCGGATATATAAGAAACACAAAAATCGAACTAATTTTTAACGTATTAATTATCTTTTTAACTTAAACACTGTTTTTCGAAAAACTTCATAAGTGTAGAAAAAGACTTAGTTGCTGAAAGTACGTGTGTTCGCGAAGGAGACCAGGATGCGAGTGAGCTCGGCTGGAGACTACATTACAAAGCGGAGTACAGCCTATATTATGCCCTGTCTCCACCCCAAGCTAGCTTGGCGCATGTCAAAAGACGTTGAGTATTAAGTTTTTAATGCGTAGGTAGGAAGACCTAGGACGAACAACTAATTATATGGAAATTGCCACAAAAGTATATAATGTTTGTAACTGCAACTGATATTTTGTTCTGTAGTTCCATATCTTAATATATATATTTCTTGTGTGCGTGTGTATGTGACTGAACTCCTCCTAGACGGGTGGACCGATTTTGATGAAATTTTGTGTGTGTGTTCGGGTAGGGCCCTGGATGGTTTAGATTCACAATTGGACCCGGTAGGTGGCGCTGCTGTCGGTATTTCAGCTTTTTCAGGCAGGACGACGTCTGCCAGGTCCACTAGTTAATATATAATTAGATACCTAAATCATTCGAGGTACTTATTATATTTCATAAAACTTAGGTTGCCGCGTCACCAAGTTACAATCAACATTTGAATTTATTATATTTTATTTCTCATCTTTTTTTCGATCAATTTTGCTTATTTTCGTAATAAATAAAATTTTGATTTTGTAATAAATGAGCTACTTAAGTAGTTTAGCTTACAAGATAAGAGGAATATTTTAATTACTAAATATTTATAAAATAATATTTAATTTAAATATACACGTAGAAGCTGCAAAGTAATTTCTAATTTTATCTCTTATTCTCAGTGGTAAACAGATCTTAATCCTATAATTTTAATAAATAGATTTTACACTTTATGAAAATGACATACCTACCAAGTAAGAAACAAATTATTTGATATGAAACTCAAGAGCCTGCGCTTATGATTTAGACCACTTTAGGAAGGGGTGTCGTTGACAGGCTTTTGTGTCGATCACGTGAATCATTACATACCACCACCTGAATGTGTATAATGGTTGAAAAATTATAAAATTGTCATTAATTAGGGGTCATAATAGAAACATTAAATATTTTTTGTGCAACTAAGATCAAGTTAATGTATCAGGCATAGAACAGAGAATTTATATTGTGTTCTATAGTGTCAGGGTTTGCATCGTTTTTACCTAATGCCTTTATTTATTAACATTCAGTTGCTCAATATATTTACAGTTAAAAAAAAGCTTATAAGCGTCTAGGTTGACTGCCTTGTTGTTCTAGGGGTCGTTGAGTGAGACTGCTACTGAAAAGAAGGTCCCGGGTTCGATACCCGAGTCAGGCAATAAATAGATATTGGCTTTGTTTGCCAAGAAATTCGTAAATAGTAAGATTCCGAGCGAAACTGCGAATACAAATATGAATATGATATAAAATATTTGTCATTTTAAAAAGCTTATTATATAACTTACTTACGTTATATAATTCTAGTATAAATGTATATAATATATAGGCATTATAATGTGACATACGCTAAGTCCGAATAAGTTGGAATGCTTCGACGAGGCCGGTCAGAAGCCCTGCAAACGAGGCCGGCGCCTCCCTCATTACAGGATTATGAACCGCCACAAAGATTTAAATCGAGAGCCTATTCCTTGTCATGTCAATCGTGAAGGTATACGGATAGAGAAGCCACCGTGTTGTTAGCTCATTAAATGATTTATTTTTTAACTTGACTTCAAAAATGGTGGTTTTCAGTCTGACCTGTAGGTATATCTATTTTTGGTCACTCTGAAATCGAAACTAGGACTTCGGGATCAGCATTCACTACCATTACACCAACAAGACAGACTTTATCTGCCTATACTAATATTTTAAAGCTGAAGAAGAGTTTGCTTGTTTGTTTGGTTAAACGCGCTAATCTCAGAAAGTACTGGTTCGATTAGAAAAAATATTTTTTTGTTGAATAGTGCATTTATCAAGGAAGGGTATAGGCTATATAACATCACGCTATGATCAATAGTAGCGGAGCAGTAATGAGATATATTGCAAAATCGGGGCAAATATTCCAAATTACCACGCAGCCAAAGTCGCAGGCGACTCCTAGTATGCTTGTATTATAAATGCGATAGTTTGGATGTATATGTTTGGATGTATGATGATAGAACGGATAAGGTTGTAATAGCTCAAACCACTGAACGGATTGCGCTGAAATTTGGCACGCAGATAGATATTATGACGTAGTCATCCGCTTAAAAAGAGGTTTTTTAAAACTCACCCTCTAAAGAAGTAAAATAAGGGATGAAATTTTGTAAAAAAGTCCGTTAATTTAGAAGTTAGGATCTTCAAATTTTGACATTTACGCGGGTGAAGCCGCGGGCAGATACTAGTGTTAACATAAAACTGTTACATAATTACCAATGTATGTATCACGTGTAGGTATAGTATCGGTACCACGTTCCATAATGTATTAGACACCGTACCCCGAAGCCCTGCAGTACCTACGGAAGCTATATCCTGTCACGCGACACCGCCCGTCCATGTGTAATAGAATATCTATCGGGGAGACTTATTAACTTTACAGTAGGATACACTGTTTGTGTCTATTTACCCGGCGAAACCAAAAGGAGGTGTAGTGTTCATAACGGGTAGTATTTAAACGAGCGAATATAAATTCAATTTATGGGTGTCAAAATTACTGAATATGGCGTACAGAAATACTAAGTGTGCGAAAAACTGAGAGCGAACAGAATCTATCAAAATTAGCGTTTCGCCGGCCTCTGCCGCGGCCCGCTCGCTTCGCTCGCTCGGCTCGCGCGTTGTACAGTTCTAACCTAACCTACTTGAATTAGAAGCGTCTTGATTGTCTACTGGTTATAGGTTATGTGACATCACATTAAAGTCAATATGGCGTCCTCTAGGTGACATAAAATCAAAAATTAAATACATAATTTATTTAAAAGGTGTTGGGTATCAAATGATAGGGTTAAATTATCACGTTTCGAATATGTAGATATTACTAGCTTTCGTTCGCTGGTTTTCCTGCATTCGCTCTATAATGTCGTATAGTAATATGAGCCAAAAACTTATGTAAGTATAATTTGACTGCACGATGGTGGCAAACAAGTATACGGCCCGCCTAATGGATTGATTATACGTGTCATATTGTGTGGTGTTGTAGGGCACCATTTAAATGAGCAAGCCTTGCTGAGGAAGTACTTCCACGACACAGTTTTTTTACGCTCATTTAAGGATGCGTTATCCCAGGAAAATTCCATCATAAAACCCTGGTGTTCAGTTTTTTTGGGTTGGCAACATGCAAGTGATGCCTCTGGTATTGCAACCGTGCATAGGCTACGGTAACTGCTTGGCATCAGGCGGGCAATGTGCTTGAGTTCGTCAGATGATATAAGGAAGGGTTTTTTGTCAATAAATTCTTAATACTTGGTAGTAAAACAAATCATTGATTGGTTGCACTATATGAGCAATAACCAAAAACCAACCAAAAACAAAAAAAAAACGTGATACCAAAGCAATGACTATCGTTGATTCAGTAGCTTAAATGGTTACCTCGCCATTTACTACTGTTGTGGGTTCGATCCCCACACGGCAAAAAAACGGTAATTGTGTAATCCATGAAAGGTTGTCCCGAGTCTGGGTATACTTGTATCCGTTAATTGTATGTTTGTAAAGTTCCCCGCGACACAGACCTTGGTCCTTAGTGCGGGAGTAGACATTTTAAAATAAATAATAATAATAAATAAATAATGTAAGATCCCCGTCATATGCCCGAGCGTCTTTTGTTTTAGTATATGGAATTCAACACCACAGTTTGTCGATGCAAGTAATATCACTGTCTCTATCACAATATAATATTAATAGTAACCTATATATGTCCCACTGCTGGGCACGGGTCCCTTTTCTAAAAGAGAGTAGGCAGGGTTTAGCCCTAAATCCATATACGCTAGCCAAATGTGCATCAGTGGATCATACATGTTTTTAGAATTTCTACTAAGATGTGACTTTCCTTAAGACTTTTTCCTTCACCGTTAGCAGATGAGCATAATATTCTCAGTCAGAATCGAACTCACACCTCAGGTGTTACAAGCCTATTACTTTTCTATTTAGCTACTGATATTAATTTAGTATTAAATATAAATGATATAAGATACCTTCATAATGAAAACCTATCTACCAGTGGAGCTTCAACGGTGGATTGTAGTGGAATGAGGCTTTCCAAATTTTTTTTATACTATTTAGGCAAACAAGCATACGGTCCACCTGATGGTAAGTTGTTACTGTCGCTTATGGACGCTTAAAATACTAGAGCTATTGGGTTGCCAACCCAGAAATAAACACCAAGATTTTATAATAGAATTTCTACGGCATGGGAAAACGTTTGTTTATAAATAATAATAATAATATTTTTGGGACAACTCACACACCGCCATCTGATCCCAAACTAGGCAGAGCCTGTACTATGGCAACCAGACAACTGATAAACATACTTATATATTTCTAAATACATACATATTATAGATAAATAACACCCAGACACAGAACAAACATTCATGCTCATCACACAAAGATTTGTCCTGAGTGGGAATCGAACCCACGACCTCCGGCGTAGCAGTCAGAGTCACTAACCACTAGACCAACAGGCCAGTCCCTATATAAGCTCTAGAAACACACACACACGGGAATACAACTATACCGCTGTGTGTGTGGTGGCTGTGGTCGAACGAAGCTCGAGATCCTTCCCCAGTCGAGCTTACTCAATAGTTTGGTCCCCTACCTCTCTTAAAATATAAATTACAATTTTGTAATTAATACTTATTTCGTTGTTAAACTAAATAATAGCAGTTCAGTAATACGTGGCCGACCCGCGTCATGCCACCTGCCCCAATCCAGTTCTATAAATAAATCGACCTTCAGATTAAAAATAGACGCCGATCCCTCCCAACCGAGGTCGGGAAATTGGGTCACTAGAACACCTATCTCCTTCGCACAGTCTTTAAGCTGAACGAGTAACAAGGACGAAGATAGGATCTGCAGAGTTTGTGACGTCAGCGAGCTCGTTCATTGAATTCTACGGGCAAGACAATAATGTATTGAATTATAAATAAATATTTCTTAATTAGTGTACTCTTTAATGAGGCTTATTTTAAAATTAACTTAAAAATATATCATTACATAAATGTATTTTTTACGACATCTTAAATATTTTTTTATTAAATTAATTATTAAAAATGGAAAATTTATTATAATATTATCTTTAGTTATAATTTTGTTACATTATGATGTAGGTATTTTTTTGGAAATATTTTAACAAACACAAAAGTTAGTTCTGCCAGCAGTAGTGACGTCAAACGCGGGTGTGGCAGAGACCTATGACGTCACGAGGTAGCTCTGACGTCAGAGAGAGCCCCTCCCCCTCGACCTCGGCTGACACAGCCCCTTTCTCACAAACACAAAATACTTGTACAGTTTTATGGGTTGTTTCTGTGTGGCCTCTGCGGTACATGTCTGCAGTCATTGTTCCAACTATGTTCCTCACCTTAAATTCATAAGAATGTTCAGTTCATATGAAAGCTATAACAGAATAACCATTTAAGGTTCTTTGTTATCTAAAGAGTAGACAAAGAAATAAAGAAAAAAAATCTATCAGGCCATTTATCAATAAAGAAGTATCGTGTTTTGACTGCATCAGCTTGCATGCTATTTTTTTTTATACTACTTAACATCAGATGGGTTGTATGCTTGTTTGTACCCAACAAAGTATCACTTGCGTGTTGCTAACCCTTTGTTACACCACCCGAGCGTAATGATGGATTAACCCTGGGATAAAAAAACGACGAGGCGCTCATAGCTAGGTGCAATCGCTGTTCGGTAAACGATCAGTGGGTTAACTACCAACGGTGCGGCAACCCTATAGATGGGTGACCGCATAGTGGTACTTCATTTGAGCGTCTTCGTGCTTTTAGGGCACGTTAAAAGTCAATTCCGACTGTTAACAGTCGTTAGATCACGACAAAAACCTAAATATGGGCTATTTAAATAACTCTGTCACCATGTTGGCCACTAACCAAACGGTAACAAGAAGATTATATTTTAAATAGGAGAAGGCTACGTGGAATAAGTGAAAAAACCTAACTTATTCAATCTAGGATTCTATTTGACGGTAAGTAGTTACCGCAGCCAATAGACACTTGTAATACCAGGGGCATGACTAATGCGTTGCCGACGCAATGTACCCGAAAAGAGAAATCATAATTTCGATATTAAAAACAAAATGGAAACATACACAGTATACAAGTAAAGATAAAATACCGTATCAGAAATATCGTAAGTTGGTAATATCTATTTAAAGAATAGAATAGATAAGAATAGAATTTTATTTCAACATAAGTATTACATAGTTGGTATACCAACACAGTATAAACTTAAATAGGTCGTTAATTTTGATGGTAGGTGGTTACAATGAAAAGACAAAAAAAACACATCCTATGAAATGTCGTAAGCGGTATACATTTAAAAACTACCTCCCGTGCTAGTCAAAAGATTGTGTTAAGGTAAAGCTAAAAGCAACTAGCTATACTTGCATTGTAGATATTAAAATAAAATGTAGCATTACGTATTGACGAAAATTGATCTTAACAACTTAGCCTCACCATCATCGTAAAAAATCACTTTTACTGAGGCAGTCATTGGTTCATTATTAAATATATATTTATTTATCTGTATAATACATAAAAATAAATCTCTACTTGCCTTGGTCACGCCATAGCTTGGGAACGGCTATCGATTTTATTCATTTTTTTTTAAAGTTTTTTTAAATTGTAGAAGGTTCTTAGGTAAATAGTATTGAAAAATTGCTCAAAAAATAGTTTAGCCAGAGCAAAGTCGGGGTGGGCCACTAGTCAATAATAAAATTTAGTTCAAACACTATGTAGGTTTATAAAGTCGAAATTCCATTAAAACTTTTTTGATATGACCTTTGTAGTGATAATTATGTTTTTTCAAGTTTATTTATAAACTAATCATTTGAGGACGAAAATAAGTATGACCTTTAGTTGATATACTTTATGTTAATAATCACAATTTTGGGTGACTTTAAGACAAGTCGTAGTAACGTAGGTTAGAAATCACACGAACATAAAAAGCATGATTAGGTTGTGGAATGGGTTCCCCATCTAGGTTTTTCCGAGAGACTATAATAGCACAGTATATGGAACTTTAGAGGTCTTTACACTGTGATAACAGCATGAGGTTCTTCAAGAAATGAGGTTTAACGTTTTTAAAGGGTCGGCAGTGCGCGAGTGATGTAGCAAGCGTGCGTGGGCTACGGTAAATACTTACTATCAGGCGGGCTGTATACTTGTTTGCCACCTTGCTGCCAAGTGTACCTACGAATGTACTATCAATAAGTTATTGTACGAAGCTTTGTTAAGCGAAAATAAATTCATTTTTTATTTTATTATTTTTATTACCTTATTAGTACATATAAAGAAAAGTATAAGTTTGCCTTTCGGAGTCGAATTTGAAAACGAGGAGGTCCGTATATTATTATTTATTAGGTTATTAGGAGTAGTATAAAAAATATTATACCAATATTAATCAAAAAGATACAGCGTGGGCAAGAGACCAAGTGGTACCTTAAGAGAGGCCTATGTCCAGCAGTGAACACCTTTAATATAAGTAAATAAGATAGATAAAATGACGGATTAAAAATACAATAACGACATCTCAATTATGGGTTGAGAAAGGAAAAAATGAGTCTATTTTATCTGTTATATTCTAGGTACTCAGACAGCTGTTGCCAAGAAGAAAATGTTACTGAACTATATTGCATTTTATTAGGTCAAGTGGTATTTAAATAAGATTTAAAAGATGATTAAATTCTGAGTTCTCTGAAGGTGTTTAAGGACCGGAAAATGCATTTTTATAAGGAAATGTGCTGTAAATAAATTGAGTTCTCATAGCGTTTAAAGTATTTTATGAAAATGTAGCTTATTTTTATTTTTCTGTTGAGGATTCATATTTATGGATTTATAAGCGTACGAGCTTGCTTCACTCCCGCGATGCATGTGTAATCAAGCCTAAGACTGTCCCTGTGGCCTCGCGGCTTAAACTTGTGTAAGTTATGTTTGCGGATCATGAGTTCAATTACCGGCAGGGGTATTCCGTAAGAGCAAAAACCGAGCCACCGCAAAAACCGAGCAAAATTTGTCTGTCAGATTAAAAATCGGATATGACAATAGATTGTGCCCACACCGAGCAATCACAACTGTCAGTTTTGCGATTACAACTGTCAGTGTGCCATCGCTGTTTCTTAGAGAATCAGCCGGCGGGTTGGACAAAGAGTTTTTGGGTTTTTTTAATTAGTATCAACATACATTAAGAATTATACATGTTCTTATACAGATATTTGTCACATTTATGTATAGGCGGACTTAGTGCCTGGGGCATTATCTACCAGTCAACCTTAGGGTGATGCAGAGACAAAGTAGGTGCATACATTACTCTAAAATAATTAGTATCTCTAAAATATCTTTAAAATTGTCCTAAGAATGTAAAAATGTAACAAATTGGTGTCAATAAACATTATTATTATTATTATACAAGAAGTTCGGGTGAATCATATATTACTTAAAACTTTATACAAACAATTACATAAAGTTTATTTATGAATTGAACCTATAATATTCGGTGCGGTGTTAGTGGCATGTAGTTAGGTAACGCTTTAACCACCATACGTGCATTCAAATAAATACAAATAATAAAGTTGAATTTAGAAACACACCGACGCACATATACCTACGAGTATACTGAAACTAAGTACAGAATGTACCTTCTTATATTTTTTTTTATCTCAAACAAAAACCCAAACTCATCATTCTTGATAAAGTAGGGGAAACCGCCTAACATAGGGCTATGAGATATATAAGTTAAAAAAATAATGAAAATCTATCTCTGCCTACCACTCTAAGAAACAGGTGTGAGCTTATCCAAGTATTGACTGCATGGTTGGTTCAGTAACTAATGTGGTTAGGTACTTCGCCATTTACCACTGCGCGGCGTATTGTGGGTTCGATTCCCACTCGATCGATTTAGTTTATGGAATGTCCGTCAGAATATTTCTTTATTTACAACCCTTTTCGAAGGGGTCGTAAGGGTCTACTAAGGGAGTAAGTCAGGCCGACAATATCCACTGCAAGAGAGGGAAAACTCGAAACAAAACCTTATACCAACCCGTCGTCAGGCCGGCGTAGTATTACTATACTCTACTGACTCATATCCCTTCAAATGTATGGTTAGCCCTGGGACGTTTATGGATTGAGATGATGATGATATAAATATCATTTCATATTTGGACGTACCCCAGAACTGGTTAGCTTTCCTAAACTAGATTTGTTCAACTCAAAGCAAAATGTTTTCAGTAAAACATTAACCGACTCATGGTTTAGTTCTCAAACTGTAAAATAATCTCACCAAATTTAATTTTTAAATACTTTTAACATTATTTTAAGGTTTTATTTACTGCTGTAACGCATTAGTTAAGTGTATTAATGTTATTATAGCTAATTACTTGTGAAAACAGCTAAATGGTGTATAGTATTATATTAAGGTTTAACATTTAATATTCTTCACTGTATGTTTTCCAATAAATAAATAAAAAAAATCAACCGTGACTAGTAGTAGCGATGCGGATGCGAATGCAAAATATTCGCATCCGCATCGCTATACGCATCACGTCGGCTCTTTTTATTGGATACTGTTCTCTAAATTTATTCTATAAATATACCTGAATGTAAAATCCCAGGTGACCTATATTAAATCAACCCGAATAATAGTGTTATAGCGACTAAATTAAATTGTCACGTGACAATGAAATTATGCGGCCATTCTTTGTTCTCAACACTAACAAAATGTAAAATACATTTTGTTAGTGTTATATATATGTATGTATAATATTCGGGGAAGTGTATAATTATTACTATAGGCGACAAATTAATTCTGTGATTCACATTTTTTCGATTCGGGTTACGAATTTTAACATTTTTGGACTAGTATTTTACGGAGAACAAAATATAGAATTTTATGAATACATTTTAGATGAGTCAATTGTTGGAGATACTTTTTTTAAAGACGACTCTCGCACTTTTAAATAAGACCTCCTTAGGATTTTCATAAAAACAAGTAAAATAAAAGATTTAAAATTATGAAAATGAGATTAATTAGTTTTTTTAACACCATTTCCGCGCTAAGAATCAAGTCGTGTATCATAGTGTACGTAAAATTCGTAAAATGTTGAGATTGAGAAAAGTTGAGAAAATTTCAGAAAAAACTATCCGAATCGAAAAAAACAGTCGAAGTGGGGGGGGGGGGGGATCATTTTAAACTAAAATTACTAATATATATTTTTTAACTTCTCGAATGGCAAACAAGCATATGGGCCTATGGACTGCCTATGGACGCTTGCAATACCAGAGGTATCACTTGCGTGTTGCCAATTTTTTTACACTAGGCCTTTAACATGGGAGTATCTCTGGGATAGGAATACGTTTCTTTTATCCCATAAGGTGGGCAGAGGTGTGGAAATCAAAACTTTGCTAGGTATATATGAGCCTATGCTGCACGAGCCTTATGTGGGTATAAGCTTCAGCATAGTCGTGATATTGATCACGAAAATAATGACTACCTATTGGTGATAAAGTTGACTTTTACAAAATATGATCGTAAATAAATGGCGTCATTCATTGAATAAGTACTTACAATATAAATAAATTTTCCTGCAATACTTTTAAAATGAAATACCATTCATCACGTTATTCCCTGTAAAAGGTGTGCGTAATCAACGTTTAGCTACGTACCTACATTAGGTCCAATACTGGATGAGTATATTGTGATGTACTTGCCAAAGCCCAACACTATTTTACCTTTGGTAGAGAATCCTAATACCGTTTTACCTGACCGGGGGCTCGAACCCGTGTCCTCACCATGGTAATGAAAAGTACTACCACGCGCAGAATTCCTTGGCAGACAAGCCAATACTAGTTTACCTGACCTGAAGCTCAAACTTAGGACTTCAGCAGAACAATTAAAACATTTTACCCTAGGGTTCGTACCCGGTACTGTAAGCTAACGCAATGTAGCATGGTCTACATTTATTGGTTGAGAAGTCCCATATTTATTTTTCCGTCACAGGGCTCGAACCTGTGACTTCAACGGGGCAATAAAAAGTACTACCTCTACGCAGACTTTTTAACAGACAATCAGAATACCATTTTAATTGACCCGGGGCTCGAACCTGTGACTTTAGTTCGGCAATTAAAACTACACAAAGCCCAATACCAATACCATTTTCGCGAATTCCGCGCGTCACTCATGTAGTTATAAAGGTCCTGCGAAAATACTAGCGTTGTGGTCCAGGCCACAACATAAGAGCTGACGCAGGGACCTTATTTGCTTTCTTATATTAAGTTTTATCAAATGTAGTAATTGTAAGTTTCATTGAATGTAAGAGCAAATAAAAAAATATTCTTTCTTTCTTTCTTTATTTCACTTGACCCGGGGCTCAGCAGGAGGACCCGTAAATTCAGCAGGACAATAAAAAGCACTGTAGGTACGCTGTTCTTTTTTAGAAGAGGTAATCCAATATCAGTTTACCCGGCGTAGGAATCGAACCAGGGACTAAACAAGTCAGTCGTACGTAATACCACCGCGCTACATTTCAAACTCAAATTTCTTGATAGTACACCCTAATATCTCACTTATCTTTTGCTCAACAATCATATACATTTATAATATTTCTTGCAGAAAAACCCAATACTACTTTAGCTCGGTCTAGGATTCGAACCTGAGACTTCAGCACTACATTCATACGAAATATCAAGGTACAAAATATCTTGGCAGGAAAAGCCCAATACTTTAGCTTGGCCCAGGAATTGAACCTGGCACCTCACCACATTCTCTTTGTGACCACAACATTCATACGCACTATCATCACGCTTCGATCAGGAATTAAACTTGGTACCTACCCTAGCACAACAGTCGTATACATTTATATTGGTGTTTCTTGCAGAGAAACTCAATACCTCTTTAGCTCAGCCCAGGAATCGAACCTAGCACCATTCACAACACTCATACAGACTATGCGCAACATTTCGTTGACGGCAAAGCCCAAAACGACTAACTCTATACAGGATTCGAACCTGAGACTTAAGCACAACATTCATACAGACAATTCATTAAGCACAAGATTCATACTCAACACTCTTGTCAGAAAAGCCTAATTTAGCTCGGCCCAGGAATCGCACCTTAAACCTCATACAACTTTCATACATTCTTCCTTGCGCAATATTTCTTGGCAGAAAAGCCCAAAACCACTTTAGTTCGGTTCAGGGTTCGAACCTGGTACCGTAGCACAACACTCATACACATTTAAAACAATTCTTTTGAATAAAAGTCCAGCTCACTACAGCTTAGTCCAGGAATCGAACCTGACAACTCAGCTCACGATCATATACTTTTATGTCTATTTCTAGACAGCAAAACCCCATTATTACTAAAGCTCGGTTCAGGATTTGAACCTGGCACCCCAGCACAACATTCATATGGACTATCACCGCGCAACATTTCTTGACCGCAAAGCCCAATACTAAATTAACTCAATACAGGATTCGAACCTGAGACTTCAGCACAATATTTATACAGACTACCCTACTCATCATTCTTGTCAGAAAAGCCCAAAGCCACTTTAGCTCGGTTCAGGATTCGAACCTGGTACCGTAGCACAACACTCATACACCACATTTAAAACAATTCTTTTGAAGAAAGGTCCAGCTCACTACAGCTTAGTCCAGGAATCGAACCTGACAACTCAGCTCACGATCATATACTTTTATGTCTATTTCTAGACGGCAAAACCCCATTATTACTAAAGCTCGGTTCAGGATTTGAACCTAGCACCGCAGCACAACATTCATTCACTCTTCCTTACACAATATTTCTTGGCAGAAAAGCCCGAAACCACTTTAGCTTAACACTCAGCTCACGATATACTTTTGTGTCTATTTCTTGACAGAAAATTCCAATGTTACTTAGTCTTGGTCCAGGATTCGAACCTGGAAGCGCATCACAGCATTCATTCACTCTTCCTTACTCAATATTTCTTGGCAGAAAAGCCCAATACCACTTTAGCTTGGTTCAGGATTCGAACCTGGTACCTTAGCACAACACTCATACACATTTAAAACAATTCTTTTGTAGAAAAGCTCAGTACCACTTCAGCTCGGTCCAGGAATCGAACCTGGCAACTCAGCTCACGATCATACACTTGTATGGCTATTTCTTGACAATAAATCCCAATATTACTTTAGCTCGGCCCAGGATTCGAACCTGGCACTGCAGTACAACATTCATTCACTTTTCTTTACACAATATTTTATGGTAGAAAAGCCCAATACCACTTAAGCTCAATCCAAGATTCGAACCTGAGATATTCTCCTGAGATATGTATATTCCTTGGCAATAAAGCCCAATATTTTGTTTCAGCCCAGGAATTGAACCTGGCACTTCAGCACAAATTTAATTTCCATTTTCCACACAAAGGCCTTTGTCATTACCTGACCCAGGGATCGAAACTAGGTCTAGCAAGGTAATCGTACGATACAACCACTGTGCCTTTAATAATTATCTGAAAAGAACAAAATGCTTTCATCCTTCTTTAATACAAAAAACGTAAGATAACATTTTACTGACAAGTACCCGTATTCCGAGATCAGTGCCTTAACAAATATTTAGGTAACTGGTACTAAGGAACTTTGAAGCGTGGGCGAGTCTACGGAGCTACGAGCCAGACAGCGCGTAGGCGGCGTAGCACCGTATCGTAGACGCTCGTAGTACACGTGCTCGCAATATTTAAGCTCCA
This sequence comes from Trisateles emortualis, assembly GCA_947095525.1. Lineage (NCBI taxonomy): Eukaryota > Metazoa > Arthropoda > Insecta > Lepidoptera > Erebidae > Trisateles > Trisateles emortualis. The sequence continues at coordinate 4,399,183 of OX352736.1, read as the reverse complement.
ACCGCAGGCTCCTTACTTAATACCTGAAAATCTAGATTCCGTTATTTTTTTCTTACCTTAACATCGGAAACTGCAGCCAGCTCATCATTCGAACGATAATCACGCCAATAATATTAAAATATTTTTATTTTATTGTACTTCGTTACAATAAATCGCGAAACTTTTATTATATTGAAACATAATTTTGAGAGTCCCATAATAATCGCGGTTAAGAGCAGACACTGCTGCTTCAGCGGCGGTCCTTTCTCGACTGCTGGTTCATCCCGCGCTCCGAAGCTCCCTTGATGAGTTAGGCTTGAATGGATCTGCGCTCTGATTGGTCGAAGCGCCGTGACGTCATAACGAAAATCAGAATGATATGACCTCGTGGACGTGTGTTGGTGCTGTGGGTGTGTGGGTGAGCAGAGGCCCATGAATGGGCGCCCGGTGCCGCGCCCGCGACAAGCCTCTCCACCACGTGACGTCATAAAATGTCAGCCCGTATTATGCAATCCCGCATCAGAAATAGAAGTTATTAATAACTTTCAATGAATAAGTAATTTTTGCCTTTATTATTAATTTAACATATTAGGCTTTTTTCCAAAAAATACCTGTCAATTATTGATATTGGTATTAGGATCATTATCAAGATTAAAATAAAAACAAACAAAATATTTAATTAAAATAAAGAAAAAGATAAAATAAGACAAAGACTTTTATTCTTGTATTAATTTTAATTAATGTTTAAATCACTTTCATCACACTCATTCTTTAAAAAAATTACATTAATACAGCTTAAATTAATTTATAAATAATAATTTGATCCATTTTACAGTACAACACGAATTGAATTGAATAACACACACACACCAATCATTTAAATTCGAATAATTCGCGTGGACATATAATTATCATAATAAAAGCTTTATTTAAAATTATTAAATTATGATTACTAGTATAACAAAATGTAGAACAACGGCGAATAGGCCGTCTTACATCAATTTTTTTCTTTACTAGAAGTATTCTTGAAAAATAAAGACATCTAGTTTCAAGTTTCGAACTACGTTAAATTTAAGCTGGTATACAACCATTAGGTAGGCATTTTAAGATTAATTTATCAAACTAAACCATAAAAATCCTATCTCAACTTAAAATAATGAAAAAGAGAAACACGTTAGAAAGGTACGTGGTTCTCTTTTTCATTTCTATTAATTGAGTGATTACTAAACAGAATATTAAAATAAAATAAAAACCTATTCTAAATTCAAAACATCAAATTCTATTCTAAATTCAAAATCAAATGTCTACCATCGTTCGAGAAAGAACACGACAAATTTAAATTCAAATTTTAAATGTCATCTTCCAATATAGGTGGTGCAATAATTTAACCTTCGAACTTTACCCGGTGCAGGCTGTTCTTAAAATAGGTTGGATGCGGCAGGGTGGGATCGGTCGTTGACCGGTGCTCGCTGCTCTCGGCTGGTCTCCCACACCCCCCGCGCACACCACTCAGCCCCGTTCTGACCCGGTCATGGATGGTGCAACAAGTACAGTTCTATCGACTCTAACCGTTTGACATTTAAGAGGAAACTCTAACGCTAGAACCTGAAGTATGAATGTATAAAAGCTGTTTTTTTACAAAACGCATCCCTTAATAAGCGCTGGAGACCTGTACTTATACACAAGAACAAAGCTGTGGTTTTCTGTATGGCCCTTCCCTAGTCGAACTTGCTTACTAGTATGGTGCCCTACCTCTCTTTGAATAAAAGTAAAAACAAAAAATACATAAGTCTTTGTATTCTAGAATTGTTTAGTTCTAAGTACCCTGCTTGTTCCATATTTGTCTATTAATATTCAATACCCGACAAAAATGTTGCCAACAAAAATTATAAATACGGGGAGCTTTATGACAGCCGAGGGCGAGTCCATTGAGCACCAAGGTAGGAACGTGCGTCACAGATACAAGGACATGGCCTTCCACAGCTTTACAGCCATGTATCCCACTATTTGTACGACCTGAATTTTGGTCGTATGTAATGGCTAGCAATTTAAGTTTACGTAATCGAAATTGAGAAGGTAAATAGGGTAATTGACAACAAAAGAAATATTAATTACGCGAGTTTTTAATAAATGTGACAGAAGTAAAGTAACAAAATATGTTCTAGAAGAAAAATGTGCTAATTACAAAACTTTGATAATTTAATATTTTAATGCCAAATGTATGAGCATACTTATTTAATACATTTGGCATTAAAATATTAATTTTTTTTTTTGTTATTAGCACATTTTGTCTTCTAGACCATCAATATGTTAACTGTATAGTTTATCGACTGCACGGTTGGTTCTGTGCGGCGTGTTGTGGGTTCGATTCCCACAAAATATAGTGTGATCCATAATGGTTGGCTGGTTATGTAAGTATAAGGCGAAACTAAATGGCGTTACGGTAATGTGACGATATAAAACAGCAGTACCTATTGTATTCGCCTAATTTATATACATATTTCTTAATACCGTCCGTCTCATAATGCACCATAAATACATACATATCTATATATCACGACAGAGGCCTAAATATGGGCGATCTCAATAACTCTGTCACCAGGTTGGCCACTAACCAAACGATAAGAAGAAGATATATGTAAATAAAATGAAGCCCCCCAAGTGTATGTACGCGCATAACTTCCGATCGACTGCATCAAATTAGATAATTCTTTTTTTTGTGTTTGTTATCAGGACAAAGTTTGTATAGTAAAAACAATTAAAATATTCAAGAAAAAAAAAATTGCGGTAGGAAGTTCGGTGGATCAGATAGTTATAGATAAATTATAGCCAGACATAGAACAAAGAATCAAGTTCATAACACACATATTTGTCTTGGATGGGAATCGAACCTACGACCTTCAGCTTAGCACTCACTAACCACTACACCAACAAGGTCTGTCATAAATTCAATACCTATATTACAATGTCTTATTTTCTAAAAAAATATAATTAATTTTTCAAATCAAGATTATTAGTTTGATATAAGATCATTCATGGTTCCGGGTCTTCGTGTTGAACGCCAGGTAGAACCTTGTTATATTAACAAGTCCCGGCAAGAATGAACGAGTGTGCGTCATACTGCGTGCTTCGATTCATGAATAGAGGCTTGCAACCCGGGATGACCCAGTTTTTGACTCTAGGCTACCCAACACAACAAGCGAAACGACGTATCTACCAATTCAATCGCTATGCAATTTTCACACGTACTAAATAAAGCTTTGCTATGATTATTCCTTGTAAGGTGTATAGTGATATATGCTAGTTCGTTGTTAAAATATAGTATGACGTCAGTCAGTGCGGAGGGGGACTGCACTGGTAGAATTAGGTCAGTTTCATTCTGAAACAGGTTTCGTGGCTGTGGGATGGGGCAAGCAAGGCCGAGGGTGTGGCATAGCTCAATCGGGACAAATATAGCTGCTTTAATTAATGTTAAAGTTCAAATTGGAAATAAATTTAACTATGTATCGAAGGCAGGGCGAAAAGATTACATATTACCCTAAAATGTGGTACTTAGTATAATAAAAATATATATTTTGTGAACTTAATAAAGGTATACGTTTGAGCTTTGAATATGCGAAGACAAAGACAGTAAATGTCATACAATTTTATCTTTATCAGAGAATAGAGAATTTATACGTGCTAATCAAAAATTAGAGTATTAGGAGAGGCCTATGTCCAGCTATATAGAATAGAATAGAATAGAAAACTCTTTATTGTACACCTGTTACATTAATGATACAGATATTATTTTACATATTTATGTACAATGGGCGGCCTTACTGCTAAAAGCAATAATAATATGTATATTGCGGTAGGCTGATTGATTGATTTAATCAAATATTTTAACATTTGCTAACGGTGAAGAAAAATCATCATAAGGCAACCCACGTGTATTAAAATTAATTCTAAATGCACTTCTGATCCTTTATAGCGCATTAAGCCTGCTTGTGTGAATTAAGACATTCACCCTCTCATCTCTTTTGTTAGAGGAGAGAAGACCTGTGCTAAGCAGGAGGACATGGGTGTTACTATTATATCAGAAAAAAAAACTGTGAAGTCTACGACTGCCGCGGTGGTCTCGTGGTATAAGGTTGCATAAATGTGTGCGGCTATACTTGGGAGTCAAATTCAAATTTTGAGGCGCTTATAGCTAGGTGCACTCGCTGTTCGGTAAACGATCAGCGGGTTTTACCAAGGGCGCGGTAACTCTATAGATGGGTGACCGCATAGTGGTATTTCATCTGAGCGTCTCCGTGCTTCGGAGGGCACGTTAAAAATCGGTCCCGACTGTTATCAGTCGTTAGATCACGACAGAGGTTTAGATATGGCCGATCTCAATAACTCTGTCACCAGGTTGGCCACTAACCAAACGATAAGATGAAGAATTTGACTGCGCGGTAGGTTCAGTTGGTTTTAACTCGCCATTCACTATTGCACGGCGTGTTTTGGGTTCGATTCCTATACGGGACAAAAATTGTGTATTCCATAAATATTTGTCCCTAGAATGGAAGTAATTTGTGTCCGTTATTTGTATGTTTGTAAAGTCCTCCGTCTCACAGGGCTTACTCCCTAGTACGGGAGTTGTTTTTTATATAATAATATAAACACTGTGACACTTATGAAGGTCAATAAAAAACTAAAAAAAAAAATGATTACTGCTTCGAGCAAAGTTTTTGGCACCATACTGGTGAGCAAGCCCGACTGGGGAAGGACCTCCACCTTACAGAAGACCACAGCCTAATAACTACACACAGCGGTGTAGTTGTGTTCCTGTGTGTGATTACAGGTCTCCAACGCAAAATTATCATCATCATCGTCATGCGGGCCGTATGCTTGTTTGATGATGATGATTTTGAAAAAAAAAATAGTGTTGCGTTTTAAAAGAAACGTTTTCCGATTCCATCCTATCTTAAAGCCTTGGGTATAGAAAAAAATATTGGGTCGGCAACACGCATTCATGATGATGAACATGCACGTAATACCTCTGGTATTTCAAGCCTCCATAGGCGGTAACTTACTTCAGGCAGGTCGTATGCTTGTTGCCACCAAAGTAGAAAAAGATTTTTTTTTAGCTTGTACCAATTGTTGTTGTTTAATAATATATTTTTAACAAAAGTTTTCCTATAGACCGACGTATATAATGCTATCAATCAATTAACAATATAAAGTCCTGCAAGTAAAGTAGCGTCGAAATTGTAGAGGAAATTCTATTAATTGAGGGCTTTGAAAGGTCAGCCATCAACATAACTTACTCAGTATGTAATGATTCAATATTGGCTGAAGAGTGGATCGTACCATGCCTGTAATGGGCTTGTAATATTTTAGACTCGCAGCTGACTTTAATAATAGCAACCCATATATTATGTCCCACTGCTGCGCATGGATCTCCTCTCCTCTATCAAGAGAGAGAGAGGGTTTTAGGCCTTAATTCACACATGCTGGCCTAATGCGGGTTGGTGAATCTGACATGTCTTTAGAATTACTTCAAAGACATATATTATAGGTTTTCCTCACGATATTTTCCTTCGCTATTAGCAGATGGTGAATCATTTGATTAGTACATTTACTCGTAAACTTCACAAAGTCTGACTGCCTTAGTGGTCCAGTGGCCGCAGTATGCGCCTGCTGTGCACGAGGTTGTGGGTTCGATTCCACACAGAGACACAAAGAGAACACAAAGAGTTGTTCTGAATCTGGGTGTAATTTATATCCGTTAATTGTATGTTTGTAAAGTCCCTCGTGACACAGAGCTTTTTCTCTAGTGCGGGAGTTGTGAATAAAAAAAACTTCAATTGTTAACATCCTTTTGTGTAGAATACAAAAGTTAAAGGCATGCATCTTCTGTCGACAATATAAGTTCCTCTCCGTTCACGCCTGACCATGTAGAAACACCGGGTTTGAACGCATGTCTGAATTCACCATTAACACTATTGGAAATTCTCCTTGTAGAGAAGTCGCTTCATTTCTACACCGTAGTGACTCTACGTGCGATTGTCACGGAACAAAGGATTGTTAGATTAAATACTGGAAACTTTGCAGATTTCATAATTGAAGGATTATATGAGAGGTATATAGCACCTATACGAGCGAATAACCAGCATATGGAAAGACCTTTACGTTATAAAAGACCAACAGTTTTAGTTGTATATATTTTATTGATTGGCCATATTTGTGTTCCGGTGCATGAGTACAGCCCGCCAGTGTTTATTTAACGATTCATTTTCGAAGAAACGTTTTCCTATCCCAGGGATATATACGATTTTTGTTAAGAACACGCGAATGATAATAAAACATATTGCAACCGGCCGTATGCTTGTTTGTCACTCATGTCCACTGCTGAACATAGGCCTCCCTCATATGTCTCCACAATGGCTGATCTTGAGCTGCCTGTATCCAGTGCTTTCCTGCAGCTCTGATGATATCATCTGTCCACCTAGTGGGAGGTCGTCCCACGCTGCGTTTTCCTGTACGTGACGTCCTCTTTCCTCTTTATAATTGTAGATTTGCTTTCAGATTTTTTTTGAAAGACAGAATAAAAGAGTTTTCCGACAATATTTACTTTCAATATTTATTGCTTTTTAGCGATAAGGCCGCCCATTGTACATAACTAAGTATAAATAAATGATGTTTGTTATCAAAATGTAATTGGTGTACAATAAAGAGTTTTCTATTCTATTCTATTCAACGTTACCAGATTTGATTTGTACGTACAAACTCCAACAAAGAGAAACATTTAATATTTAATAACATTCACGCAAAATCAAACTGATACGTCATATGTACAAGTCCCTTTACTTTTCCAACCAGCTACCTTTCCTTTTAACAGCAAAAATATATCATTATATTTGTCAACTAACTCGATTTACCGCTGACGGCCATTCCATAGGTAATTAGTGCACGAGCCCGAAGACCTAAATAGATTAAGGTTGCTGAAGGCTTTTAAGTACCCAACGTACTAAATAACCTCTTTACTTCATATACCTGCCACGTTAGCATGTTACTGTAAGCGGATAACGATACAGACCAACTAGGGTTATAGAATAGACATCAACAATTTTCAAAAATATTTTGCGAAAATTGAATGTGAATTTCACTTTGTGCAAATTATATGTACTAATCAAATGGTAATTAAATAGTTTATTTCTCACCAACATAGCAACAAAGGATAACATAGTAAAATAGGTTCTTAATTCTAGTGTCACAGTATATGTTATAATAATCCAGCAACTTTGTGGTGGTAAAGAGAGGTTATGTTAGGGTACTACAGAATTCAGAAGATTGAATCTTCTGAATTCTGTGTGTATGTGTGCGTGTGAGCCTTTAATATGTTTGTGAAGACAAAAGATATTCTGTATTTAGGTAATCTAATTGTAATAGCCATTTTTTTTGGTTGCCAAAACATCGTGAGGAAACCCGATATTCTCATTCAACAACGCGCTTTAGGCGAGCGTGTTTGAATAAGGCCTAAACCCTCTCTATCTTTATAAAGGAAAGGAGACGCGTGCCCAGCAGTGTTATTTATAAACTGGGTGTTATCTAAAAGTATTCTAAATTTCAATAGCTTTTGTGTAAGCTATTACAGGCCGATAAATTCGCACTTTATGATTAACTAGCTGTTGCCCGCAGCTCCGCCCGCGTGGATGTCAGTTATCGCTGCAAAAAGTAGCCTATGTGTTATTCCAGACCATAATCTATCTATGTGCCAAATTTCATCCAGATCCGTTTAATAGTTTTTACCTGAAAGAGTAACAAACATCCATCCATCCATCCATTCTCACAAACTTTCACATTTATAATATTAGTAAGGATAAAAAATAACCCTTGCTTTTAACCATTTTGATACAAAACCTAAAAGGCCATCTAACATCGTCAGTATATCGCGACTAAAAATATATATTTCATCATTAAAGTTACTTTACAAAAATAAAAAATCAACACAACCTTTGACGCAGACAAAATTGAGTAATTAAAAACGGATTTTTATTAATAATTATGTTCTACGTCAACGGGATAAAAGTAAATGAACGAAAGAACTTTTAATTATAAAAAAGTCTTTGTTACAGTGGATGCAATATTAAAAGAATAATTGACGTAATTGAGACTCGGTTTTAATTAACTGTAGTACACGTAGGATATGACGCCAACAGGCGACGCGACGTTCGGAAATAAAAAGGGTTAATAATTTTATGATTTTGCAATTTTTTCTTGTACCTGTAATCTTACCTACTTATCTGAGTCCTAGATAAATAAATAAATAAACTTTCTATGAGTGGTCGAGTCGAGACCTAACTAGGGCGATCGTATAAACCTCTTATTATAACTACGTTAGAAAAGCACCTCATCACCTCAACCTATAAACGTCCCACTACTAGGCACGGGTCTCCTCTATCCATTTGGAGGGATATTATTCGACTATACCACGCTGGCCAGACGGGTTGGTATAGGGTTTTGTTTCGAGTTTTCCCTCTCTTGCAGTGGATATTGTCGGCCTGACTTATTCCCTTAGTCGACTCTTACAACACCCTCGGGATGGAGCGGAGTGGTGCAATTGTATTGTTAATCCGTCACCACATGGACAAGCATGAAAAGTACGTAGGTATTAAATTTATTTCCATAAATACATAGAAAGAGTTCGGCCCCAGAGTTCATAGATGGATCACATAATATTGCTAGTTGATATGAAACAATAATGATATACTAGATTCTTAAAATAACGATTATATTGGATGATACAATATCATTTTATAATATCATTTTGTTGAGTGTATTAATTTCAATATTGAAGTCGCATCGAAAAAATATGCAAGAGCTCTTACTGGAAAATGTATTTATTATTGCATTTTACAAACAACCGTATTTACCTATTTGGTTTGTTATGTGGTTTTAAGCGAGTGGTACGATGGAATTTATTGATGAGGTTTGTTTATATTTTGTTATTCTACGGAGAAAAATAGTATATAATATACCTACAGGCGCGGTCGCAGTCTGAAAGTTTAAAGGGGGTCTCTAGTAGATAGAATAATAATAATATAATATGTCGCGTAAATTCGTGTTGTTCTAACATTACATCACTTGTAAACCATAAAGTGCATCGCTAGGCTCGGCAATTTTTTTTTGGAAATTTTTAATTTGATGTGTACGATTTCATCATGTCACCTGTGACATGACCCCCCTCGTCGGACAGCGCATGTATACCTATGATAAAGATTCATTTATTGCAGAACTGTGTACATAATAGGCGTTTTTGTAGACATACAGTGTGGTTTCAACAGTCTCCCCATGTCGGATATGCAATATTAATACTTATTACATTTATAAAATTAAATTAAATTATAACAGACTGATAAATTAAATTATTATAAATTATTATATTAAGATTAATTATGTCTACCTTGGGCAAACTGTCCAGCTTGGTAGAAACAACTTCGAGAAAGAAATCAACCGTAGGATTCAGTTGGGTTGGGCAGCGTTTGGCAAACTACGTCACGTTTTCTCTTCGCCTTTACCGCAATGCCTGAAGACGAAAGTTTTCAACCAATGCGTCCTACCTGTTATGACGTACGGTGCCGAGACGTGGACGCTCACAGTGGGACTAGTCCACAAATTAAAAGTCGCACAGCGGGCTATGGAGCGAGCTATGCTTGGCGTTTCTTTGAAGGATAAAATTCGCAACGAGGTAATCCGACAAAGAACCAAAGTTACCGACATAGCTCGCAGACTTAGCAAGCTGAAGTGGCAATGGGCTGGTCACATCTGTAGAAGGACCGACGGCCGATGGAGCAGACGTGTCCTAGAGTGGAGACCGCGACTCGGTAAGCGTAAGGTAGGGCGGCCCTCAGCTAGGTGGACCGACGACCTAAAAAAGGTCGCTGGGACGGACTGGATGCGGAAGGCGGAGGACCGTGTGCTGTGGCGCGTGTTAGGAGAGGCCTATGTCCAGCAGTGGACTGCGATAGGCTGATTGATTGATTGATGTCTATTTATTTATTTATTTTTTCCAAAAATTTATGCAGACTATAAAATACATTTTCTATCAGCCATTTCTTGAGGCCGTTTTTAAATAATGTTACATAATTTAATTCCTTAATAGCTACAGGTAGATGATTATAAACACGAATGGCAGTTACATAGGTGCTTTTATAGTACAGATTATTTTTTATAGATGGTACATTTATGTTATATTTATATTTACTGCGAACATTTTTCTTTGTGTCAGACTTGAAATCAAAATATTGAATATTGTTTCTCACAAATAAACATAGCTCCAATATGTATATACCCTATATAGTCAGTCTGGCGGTAGTCGGCAAACCGACTACACGCTCGCTTCTGCTATCGACACTCACAACTTGTTTAAAGTAAACCAACGTCTCTCAAAGTTTACTACCGCGTAATTAATTTAAAAAATGTTTATCTGCAAACGTTGTAAAACTGAAGCGACGGACGGAGTCAAGTGCTCAATGTGTGCGGGGCAATATGACTTTCCCTGTTCAGGGTTGTTAGAAGCAGGCTGGAGAAAATTGGGGGAAGAGAGAAGAAGCACTTGGAAATGCAGCACCTGTAAAACCACCTCAGGAGCCAGCTCACACCCTACTACCACAAAAACTACGTCAGGAGCCAGCCCGCGCCCCACTTCAACAATTACAGACACGGATAGCATACTATCGGAGCTGAGAAGATTATCTACCCAAATGGATGCACTCCCTACTTTGCTAAATGACTTGAAATCCATCCAGGCCGAACTGGCAGAGTTGAAAACTATAAGGGCTGAGTTTTCAGATATGAAATCATCCCTGGACTTTGTACATCATTCCGTGGAAGCTTTAACCGACAGAATATCTAATATAGAAACAGAAATTAACTCTCTTAAGAAGGCAAAAGATGAGATCTCACTCCTACAGAATCGTTGTAACAATTTGGAAACACGTCAACGTGAAACTGAGCAGAGGTCCCGCATGAGCAACGTAGAAATAAAGGGAGTCCCGACATCTAACGGTGAGAACCTTTTTGCAATCATGGATAAATTGGGTGAAGTTATCAACTGTCGTATCCCTAAGGAGCATATCAACTACATAGCAAGAGTGCCCATGCGGAACGATAGTAATAATAAAAACATCATCTGTTCATTGCATAACAGCTACCAAAAAAACGACTTTGTAGCCGCAGCGAAAAAACATAAGATAATCAACGCAAAGGACCTAGGCCTTCAGAGTGACAGCAGAATATATGTCAATGACCATTTAACAATTGATAACAAAATGCTACTCAATAAAACTAAATCCTTCGCCAGGGAAAGAGGATTCGAATTTGTTTGGGTAACAGGTTGCAAAATATTTTTGCGAAAAAACCCGACCTCACCGAAGCACCACATCAAATCCGAGTTAGATTTGAAGAAGTTGTTTTAATAAACAACATCGTATCAATTCTCTGGCAGCTATGCATACGAACAAACGCAGAAAGATTGAGAACCACAGGTACCTACTTTTTTTACTCGTGTCCTACTCACCGGCCTTTTGTTCACTCGTCACTTAAAAATGATCATTCCATTTCATCTTGCATAAACAAATACAAACCCTATTCCCATAAACTTAACCACTTAATTACCTATTCGACAAATAATACTATTGATTTAAAAAAATGTTTCTTTATTTTTATATTAAAAATTTGCTTTAGCTACTTTATTTATTAGATAGCAAAGTCGCTATTTGCTTGCTGTTACTAGTGGATTTGTCTGGCAAATACTTTAATGAATATCTATTTTTTACTTTGTATTCGTACCGCCTCTTATTTTATTTTATAAATTTTATATTTAAAAGTTATTGTTCAATACCTGTGATTTATGATGGCTCCTATTAGTTTTTATTATCAGAACGTGCGAGGATTACGGACTAAAACCTCTGCTTTCTTTAGAAATGTACGTATTAATAGCTATGATGTTATTTGTTTAACAGAGACATGGCTTATTGACGGTATCGATAATAGTGAGCTATTTGACGGCAGGTACGTTGTTTGGCGACGAGATCGGAACTACAGGAATACTAACCAAGCTATGGGAGGGGGAGTTTTAATTGCTGTACGAAGGGAACTATCGGCTACAGTTCAATGTGACTGGTATTCTTCTGCAGAAGATATATGGGTTACCCTAACATTGCACCAACGGAAACCCCGAAGGTCATACAAGATGCACATATGTGTTGTTTATGTCTGTTCTCAAAATGGGGGAAATCCCCTATCAGCTCAATTAGCAAATTTTTCAGACAATATGTCTAATATAATTATGACGCATCCCACAGACATGTTTTTAATATTGGGCGATTTTAATCAGCCTAATATAAATTGGCAGTTCTTAGATAACCGTTACTTGTCCCCTTCCAACGTACAAGGCCCTATTCAAACAAATGTAATAGATAACTTTACCGTCTGTAATCTGTCTCAATATAATTGTCACTACAACAATAATAATAGAATATTAGACTGGGTTTTATCTAACAGTGAAATGAATGTTGCCCACTGCAGCGATCCCTTGGTTCCCGAGGACTCGCATCACAAAGCATTATGTGTATCTGCTGGTGTCATACAATTTCATGATCTACCAGTCTGTCCAAATCGTAGGTTCTTGTATAGTCAGGCTAACTATAAAGCAATTAGAAATAAAATTGAAAACGTAAATTGGCACTCGGAGATAGGTAGCAGATCAATGGAAGACGCCACTGAGTTCTTTTATGATACTCTTAACAGGATGAGAAACAACTTTATACCTACAAAAACGACGGTAGCACACGACAAATATCCGCCATGGTACAGAACTCCGCTGATAAGAGTTTTAAAAGAAAAAGCCAAGTCACACAGAAAATTCAAGAGATATGGCAACTTAAGCGATCAGCAATCATTTATTACCCTACGGCAACGAGCCAAGGAGTTGGAGAGGGACATGTTTACCGATTACATCTCCAGAATAGAATCGGACATACACAAAAACCCCCGAGCATTTTGGAGATATGTTAAATCGAAGAAACAGTCTGACGGCTACCCCGCGATTATAAAATTCAAAGGACAGTCTTATACTAACGGGAATGATATATGCAACATGTTTGGGGAGTACTTTAATTCTAACTTTTTGCAACCCGACCCCCAAGACAGTTATTTATCAGATAGTACTCTAAACAGTCACTCCCATATTCACGAGAAATCGATGGATGCTACCTCTGTAGTAATTAAAGAAGAAGAAGTCTTGAATTTACTCAAACAAGTAGATTTAAATAAATCCGCGGGTCCTGATGACATTGCGCCGGTGTTCATCGTCAACTGCGCAAAATCTCTCTCTCTCCCTCTATCTATTCTGTTCAGGCAGTCTTTAAACACCGGTGAAATGCCTAAAGTCTGGAAGTCGGTGTATATAACACCTATACACAAAAAAGGGCCGAGGGACGAGGTGGAGAACTATAGACCAATCGCCAAGTTATGCGTGTTCGCCAAAATTTTAGAAAAAATTGTTTACAAACAAGTTTACTCTGCCATCAAACTCAATTTTAATGAACACCAGCATGGATTTCTCAAAGGTCGCTCCACTACGTCAAATTTGATTATTACCAGCGATTTTATATCAGAGCACATGGCACAGAGGTCCCAAGTAGATGTTATATACACCGATTACAGCAAATGTTTTGACCGCATAGATCATTTAAGGCTTAAGTGTAAATTGCTGCAGATGGGCATACGTGGTGACTTATACAGGTGGTTTTCATCATATGTAGAAAACAGGAGTCAAATAGTCGTACTGAATGGCTACTCCTCCCTTGCTATGTGCGTTCCCTCGGGAGTCCCGCAGGGTTCCCTGTTGGGACCTTTTTTATTCAATATTTTTGTAAATGACATCACCTCCTGTTTTCACACTTCAAAAATCGTCTTGTATGCTGATGATATGAAGATCATGCAAAAAGTAACATCATATCAGGATGCCATATCTCTTCAGGACGACCTTGATCGCTTTCAAACGTACTGCATTGATAACAAACTAGACCTCAACGTGTCCAAGTGCTATGTATGTTCTTTTACACGGAAACCCGATCCAATCAAGCACCAATACAAGCTCCTTGGCACTGCAATAGCTAGGGCAAACGTAATTAAGGATCTAGGAGTAACATTTGACTCAAAGCTGTTATTCGACGTGCATATCGACAACATAATTAAGAAAGCATCCAAAGCGTTGGGCTTTATTTTTAGACTCTCTGCTGAATTTAAAAATATTAAAACCATTAAAATTTTATACTGTGCTTATGTCCGTAGTCCTCTTGAATACGCTCCACAGGTGTGGAACCCTAACTATAACATATACATATCTCGCTTGGAAAATATTCAAAAGAAATTTGTGCGGTACATCCAGTTTCGCTCTAAAAAGTATCTGCCAAACTATTTTACCCGGTGTAAGCATTTTCACTTGCTTCCCCTACAGGAACGCAGAAAAATAGCAGATATTTGTCTCATATCTAACATAATCAATGGACTGTCAGATGTTACGGAGCTGGTGAACAAAATAGGTCTGCGTGTACCATCTGCATTGTTGCGAAGGCATAATCTCATATATACGCCTAGTGCACACACTACGTACAGGCAAAACTCATTTTTACTTAGAGCAGGTCGTACCTACAATGCAGTATGTCGGAGAATTGATATTGATGTTTTTGGCAGAAATAATTTAAAAATAAAAAAATATATGTGCGATGACTTTTTTGCTAATGACATAATATTATAAGTTATGAGAATGATTAATAATCAAGTTGTGTCTATAAAAATATGTATTAACAGTGAAACTTGTAATTGGCCATCAATTATTTATAAACTCTCAACAAATAACTGTAAGCTAGCTGTAAGTTTCCTTTATTTGAAAATAAAAATAAAATAAATAAAAATAAAATATAATAGTTCCTTTTCTATAAAAACATTATGTAATATGAGAAATAATAATAATTCACCTAATAATAATATATAATACCTAGAATGCACAGGGAGTGCATTCTAGGTATTATATATTTGTTAAAGTACTGACTTGGCAACTTGCAAATTCCTGTTTAAAACAAAAGTTCGGGACCCCCTTTTCGACAGAAAATCTCTGTCTACCGTTTTGTAGAGCTCATTTAGGGATGCAATTTTTAACTTAACGGTTTCCTATCCCTGGGATACTTCATCACAAATCTCTGGTGGTACAACCTTTGTGTCAAAAACACGCTTGTGATACTCAGTATTGCAAGCGTCCATAGGCTACGGTAACTGCTGACCATCAGGTGGG
This sequence comes from Trisateles emortualis, assembly GCA_947095525.1. NCBI lineage: Eukaryota > Metazoa > Arthropoda > Insecta > Lepidoptera > Erebidae > Trisateles > Trisateles emortualis. Next base: position 4,383,876 of record OX352736.1, on the reverse strand, counting down.
CTGAATGATAGTTTTCCACTTAACTAGTATATAAAAAGGCAACGTAATATTCAAATTACAAAATACCACAAGAATATAGGAAGTGATTAAATTTACGTCCATGGAAACCACAAAAAGCCATCTATCGATATATTTTGAAAACAGTTTACAAAGACTTTCCTGTCGCTGGGCTTATACAGTTCGGCTGTTTCTATAGACAGCGCCATCTATTAAACATTTTCCGAAATTATGTTTTCGGGAAAGAGCACGGTAAAGCATTGAGCTTGAAAATGTCACATATTCTATTAGTTACAATGTTTTCCAATAGATGGCAGACTACATTATAACTTTATTCTACAGATGAAGAAAAGGATAACTGATTTATTAGGTAATAAATCAGTTATCCTTTTCTTCATCTGTACACATACTCTATATAAAAACTGTTCTTTGTGGTTTTCACCCGATTTTCGTTATTTTTACTGCCATACTTCCTTTTCGTGATGCTAAATAGTACTAATTAGTCCATTAATTGTTTGTTTGTTAAGATCCCGCGCCATAAGACTTCTTCTTTAGTGTGGAGGTTAACTCGTGACTTTATTTACATATTTACATACTTGTGTGGTAAACAAGCATACTTCGGTTCTCTCATAGTTTCTAATTTTAATAATCGATCTCAGAGATCGGCCGGCTGATTCTCTAAGAAACAGCGATGGCAAACTGACAGTTGTGATTAGTCGGTGACGACTGACGGCACAATCTATTGACTAAACGTTAAAAAGGCTCATTTTCTGCTCTTACGGAAAACCGATTTTCAATCTGACAGCCAGATTTTACTCGGCTTTCGCGGTGGGTCGGTTTTTGCACTTACCAAATACCCCTGCGGATCTCGAACGTCGATCGTACATACATACATACATATCATCACGCTCGTCTACCATTGGGGTAGGCAGGTTGAGGTACGCCAATTGCTTTGATTCAGATACGAACGATATCTCCTTAAAAAAAGACAACTCCTGCACTAGGGACAAGCCCTGTGTTGCGAGGGACTTTACAAACATACAAATTAAAAGACACAGAGTATACCCAGACTCGGGACAACCATTTATAGATTTTTGATGATACCATTTCTTGTCTCATGAACCCACAACGCTCCGCGCATTGGTAAATAGCGAGGTAACCACTTAAGCCACTGGACCAACTATGTAGTCACTAAACCACCCATACAGTCAAATATCATTATATAGATCTGGGGGCACTGCAGTGCCCCCGCCAAGTCAACAATATCAAACAAAACTGTCAGAAATATGCTGAGAATTTGCAAATATATTTGCCCCATTAATAAAATAGACAAAACCGTAATACTGTGTTCATGAAATATTCTACGAGAATCTGCTGTTCTGCGTTTATTTGTATCATGGAATTAATATATAATTACTCGAAACTGACGAGCTACAGAATTATTAAAGGAAACGTGACTTTGAAATTAATTAATTTACATTCCTCTTGGGTATTTATTATACCGTAAAGTAGTGGATGTGGCTCTATTATTACGAAAATATTACGAGATTTTATATTTTTCTTAAGTTGCGCTGTAATTTAATAAAATAAAATATTAAGTAAGTCGGAGATAGCGGGATGAGTTCGCCTCTGTTATAAAAAACTGGCCCTTAGCGGCTCTAGACAGAGAGAAGTGGAAGGTTTTTGCCGTGCAGTGGCACAACACGAGCATATAATAATAAATGAAGTCTATTTAAGTTTCAGTCTATAGGCGTCGTTTGGACGAGAGCTAAAAAAACGTCCGTTAAAAAAGCGTCGAATTGGAACAAATGGTGTTTTTGTATTTATCAGCGCTTTTAAAACGTGACATTTTTTATCGAGCTAAGTATGTTAAATTTTAAGCGCTGTGCGCTATCCTTACTATTATAATATTATAAATGTGAAAGTTTGTGAGAATGGGTGGACGTTTGTTATTCTTTCACGTAAAAACTACTGAACGGATCTGGATGAAATTTGGCACAGAGATAGATTATGGTCTGGAATAACACATAGGCTTTTTGCAGCGATAACCGACATCAACGCGGGCGGAGCCGCGGGCAACAGCTAGTTATTTAATAAACGTAAAATTCAACGCTTTTTTCACGGATGCTGTTTTAACGCACGTATGAACGAGGCCTAAAATACCTATCTTCTTGGTTTTTACTTCAATGGCGGAGTAAAGAGTAAGTAGTCACCGTATCCTATGGACTCTCGTAACCCCGGTGTAACACTTGCGCGTTGCCGACTCTGTACCAATCAGTATCAATACGTCGTATAACTTTGTTTTAATTCTTTTTTTAGTCACTTTTTTTAGTACTTTTTTTACTCTTAAAGATAGTTTTTTAAATTTAACATGGTTGCTACCAAGGAAGCCGAACTGGAGATGGACCTCCACCTTACAGAAGACCACAGCCAAATAAGCACAGCGGTGTTGTTGTGTTGTTGTGTGTGAGTACAGGTCTCCAGCGCTCTCTAGCGCCATAGCCATTATCTGCAAGCAATAATAATTGTTTATTTGCTTAAAATGTATTTGCTTAGTACAGAATTATCACTAGAATTCCCAATGTGCTCACGTCACAAATTGGAACTTATGTAGGTACTAAGCTAATTAAATATAAATTATAAAAACAACTGCAAGCAATAATAATTGTTTATTTGCTTAAAATGTATTTGCTTAGTACAGAATTATCACTAGAATTGCCAATGTGCTCACGTCACAAATTGGAACTTATATAGTAAGCTAATTACATCTAAATTATAAAAACAACTAGAGGTATATCAAGCAACTCATTCCATGACTTTTGTCGTTCAAATAAATACTATACCAAGTAGGCAAATTTTAGGTTATCAAGAACGTTGTAAATCTCAAAGCTAGTGTATGTTTTACGTTGAGACGCGAGTGTGGCCGGAGGCATTTCGCTCGGGTAACTCGAACCGTCTTACTAAGAATATTCAAAATGAAATTTTTGTTACTTTGTATCCTGATCCGTGAAGCGAACCGTGTGATGCTGCAAAATTTATAGGTTTCGTTTCAAGCTAGGCTATAGTCTGTCTAAAAGCTGGTTATTTTGGATAGTGTGGTAATTCATGCAAAACAACGATATAAATATTCAACTCCAGGACCTTGGGACCAAGTGCCCACAAACAGTATCGTGAGATATCTAAGCGTTTAGTTGAGTCATCTCACGATCCTAAGGCTGGCCTTTACTTGAGACAACGCATTAGCCTTGCGATCCAGCGGGACAGTGTGACCAGTCGTTTAGGCATCTATGTTTCGAACTGCGAACTCAATCAGATATTTTTTTAAAGTTCCTTTAAATATCTGATTGTTTGTAAGTAGTGTAGGTAACTCTTTTGTTATGTTTAATTAGCCGGTATCATTCCACTGCTGAGCAACGGCCTCCCCCATTAACTTTTAATCCCATCTATCCATTGCTTTATTCCACCAAACTTGCTATTTTTGTTAATATCTTATGAAATAAATGTACATATCAAACAATACGAGTCAGTATATGGCACACAAATATCTACATGGTTGATTAGCATAAAGCGTAAAGGAAGAAAGTACCTATGATTGTCGGTTTATATCTCCAGTCGGAATAATACTGCCATCAATCTTACAAAGCCATGTTTATATTATCCTTTTTCGTTTCTATTCCATTTATTTGTACTCATCTGTTACATTAGGAAGGATACTGAGGAGGGACCACGAAACATTAGTTAGGCAAAGTTAGACAGAAACATAATAGTATTCAACAAGCCTTTCTGATACGGATGTTCATGGTGAAATTTATATTAATGGCAATCTTTAAAGGTTAAGTATTTATCTTCTTCTTCTTATCGTTTAGTTAGTGGTCAACCTGGTGACAGAGTTATTTAGATCGCCCATATTTAGGCCTCGGTCGTGATCTAACGATGCTGACTCTCAGATGAAAGTGCGGTGTGCTATAGGGTTACGGTGCTTTTGGTTGTTTAACCCGCTGATCGTTTACCAACAGCGAGTGCACTAGGCTATGAGCGCCTCATAAATGTAAATAATAATAATTATTTTGTTTAGTTAATTATGTGAGGTAGGTGTGAAGCCACGAGTGGTGACCATATGTTCAGAAACACGCGGCGTTAGATGACCTCCTGATAGGTGAATTGATGACAAGCCCATCTAGACAAGTGGCATAAACGGTAGCCGAATCAAATAGAACAGAAAGAAAATGTATGCCCAAACAAACAATAGTATTTTTTTTTTGACTGCCTCGGTGGTCCAGTGGCCGCAGTATGCGCCTGCGGTGCACGAGGTTGTGGGTTCGATTCCGACACAGGACGAAACTTTGTGTGACCCACAAAGTGTTGTTCTGAGTCTGGGTGTTATTTGTGTCCGTTAATTGTATGTTTGTTAAGTCCCCCGCGACACAGAGCTTGTTCTCTAGTGAAGGAGTTGTCTTTAAAAAAAAAAAACAACATATCGCTACACCACTGTGTGTAGTTATTTGGCTGTGTTCTTTTGTAATGACTTCCTTTTCCAGCTGGGCTTGCTCGCTTGTATGGTTTCTATCTCTCTTTGTTGCCCCATCTCTGTTGTTATTTAATCAAAATTGAATATTAGTTCTTAAAATTTAAGTAGATTTACTTCTCGTTTTTGGCAATTTGTTGACCCTAAAAATACTTTACAATATATATTCCTCATGGATAGATAATATACCTATATTATATTATAATAGACAAAATAGTTTTGTAGAACCCGTCAACAACATCTATTTTATCTTCCAGAAACTATTTTCATATAAATCATTCCGTTATCGTTACATTCTAAAAGGACGTAAGTACATGTACAGTTAATAAAAACAGGGCTGATTTGATTTGACTTTTTGTGTACACGACAGAAATTTCATTATGTACCAGTGACTTGTCGTTTTTGTTCATCCAATCATGGTTGTTGTTACCTTTTGATTACAGCGGATCTGTTTCATCGAGGCTCATCTACTCTAGGGAATTTGTATCTTGTTTGTCATTTGTTAGCTATGTGCCTACCTATGTATGTCAATCAATCTATTTCTTCTTTATTGTTGTTTGCTAGTGCGTATTTTGAGTAAAACTATATTATAAAGGATTTGTATCGCACCCTTATAGGTGATTTAAAATGAGGTCGTTCTTCTTCTATATTGCTTTGGAATTAGGAAGAGGCAAACAACCATATATTATGCATGTTTCCCTCCTTCCAATTTTTAAAGTCATGCCTGATGGGAGCAGTTACTGTATTAGCATGGCTAAATATTATTTTTTTATCTTATGATTTCGTTTTTAGTCTGTAGATTTTCCAAAGTATGTCTTAAGATCAGATCAGTTTGTAGAATTTCCAAAAAATATTGAATTTTCGATCACAGTGGTGGTTACCTCACCATTTACTACTGAACGGCGTGAGTTTAATTCCACTTGGGACAAAAGATTCTGTGACAAATGATTATTACTCATAATACACATTTATTCATAAGGAGCACTTACACGTCAATATATTTGTACACAGTGGATAATATTATAATAATAGATAGTAGATATAGAAAAGTACAAGTAAAGAACTTAAAATAAACATATTGACTATCCTATACTATAATTTTACTTAATTATAATTTTATAAGATTATTCCGAATACTTTGTGTCCGTAAATTGTATATTTGTAAAGTCTCCTGCGAAACATAGCTTATTCTGGAGAGAATAGTTGTATCCAAAAAGTATTGTAAAATATGAACTCACCTTCAGGTATGACGAATATTGCCAAAAAGAATATCTTCCGCCAATTTACGTTGAACATGACAGGTGAAGCGTCGTATCGTAAGCCTAGGGCCATCATATTCACGATGAATTTATTACTAAAATGTACGTAGCGCAATTTTTTCAAGTCAGTCGATAAATTTCACGTATCAGCACAAAAACTACAGGGGTTTTTATATTGTAGGTGAACATAAAGGAATTATGAAAATTTAACTTCTAAAGTGGAGAAAAAGGGGGTCAAAGTTTATATATAATAGTAACCCATATAAATATGTCCCACTGCTGGACATGAGTCTCCTCTCCTCATCAATATAAATGTCTTTAATTCTTTAATGTACACAAGAGAAATACTGATAGTATTACATAGGTATCAAAACATCATGTACAAAGAGTTCTCTTACAGTAAACCTCTGAGAAGTGGAAAACGGTGATGAAAATTGGTTTTAAACGGGTAAAAACTAGTTTTACCCAGGCAAAGCTGCAGTGGGCAGCTAGTATATTATATAAGCTACAATTTAGCTTCTCATATATTTTTCAGGAGCGTTGATTCTGACATACGGTAACCGGTATCGGTTCCTCGAGCTATTTTTGTACATTGACTATTTATATACCAGTGTAAATGAACGGAGACAACATGAAATAATGTTGAAGCGTTCATTTTAAAGCGTTCATACTTGCAGAATTGCTTACAAAATTGAAGAGTTATAAGTTTTACATTTATCATCATCTGTTGAAGCAGGCGAAGCGAAGAGAACGGCGGTGTAGTTGTGTTCCCCTGCGTGTTAGTACTGATCACCAGAACACATTTAGAGATGCATTTGAAATAAATCTTTCTTTTTATCCCAGGAATACTTAATTACCAAACTCCTATGTAGATTTCTTTGGATTGGCAACACGTAATGCACCAGTGCAAGCGTTTATAGGCAAAAACTGCTTCACATCAGGCAGGCCGTATGCTTGTTTGCCATCTGAGTAGTTTGAAAAAATATATCAAGAAGTCAGCCGTCACTATTGCCTTGGTGGTCCAGTGGCCGCGGTATGCGCCTGCTATGCACGAGGTTGTGGGTTCGATTCCCACACAGGACAAAACTTTGAGTGACCCACAAAGAATTGTTCTGAGTCTGGGTGTAATTTGTATGTTTGTAAAGTCCCCCGCGACACAGAGCTTGTTCTCTAGTGCGAGAGTTGTCTTTTTAAAAAACTAAAGTAAACTAAAACTATAGCCGACATTATAAAGGTGTATAATATCCAAATTGTTGATGTCACGTATTTAAACAATCTCCAAACTAATCTGCAGAATCTAACTCCTTAAGTGTTCACTGGTGTACTAAGTACTAAGTTTAATCTACCAAGAATCTAGCCATTTACTGAATGTAAGCTCATGTTATATGATGTTGGTTTTGTTCTACTAGAAATAATATTTGATATCTTGGGTCATCTAATCCCGAGCTAGACAGAGACAGTACTATAGCAATCAAGAAAGGAGTTATAAGGTTTCTAAAGGGTCAGCAACGCGCAAGTGATACCCCCGGTGTTGCAAGCGTCCATAAGCGTCGCATGGCGCGAAAATCAACTGTGGCGTATTTACTTATATATTATGTACAATATAAATAACAATGTTAATACTTCAATCACTTTTGCATTTAAATTTATATGGATGTTTATTACTCAATCACGTTAAAATAGATGAACGGATCTAGATAATATTTTGTACAGAAATAGATTGCAGACTGCATGAAATAGAACATTCTGGAAAAAATGTACGGTTAAAATCACTGTTTTCTTAGGATTGTACACGTGGGTGAAGCCGCGGGTGGATACTAGTATAATGTAGGTGGGCAACGGAGATAGCTGTATAGGGCTGCTATATAAAGATTAGTTTTTTAGTAAAAGTAATGTATGAATTTGTGTGAAATATATTTTATCTGTAGGTTTAGTCTAATTGTAAACTGTTACCAAATTCCACAGAAATATACAATGGTTTTCTAAAAAACTAATCTTTATATAGCAGCCCTATACAGCTAAACCTTATAACTCCATATATATATTATACTTCACAAAAAACCAATTTCAAGTCTCAAGAATTTGTGTGAAATATATTTTATCTGTAGGTTTAGTCTAATTGTAAACTGTTACCAAATTCCACAGAAATATACAATGGTTTTCTAAAAAACTAATCTTCATATAATGGCCCTGCACAGCTGTCTCCGTTGCCTTGTGTATAACACATCAAAAACATATATGTGTTTTTGTATATTCTACGTTGTATTAAAGTATTCGGTTAATTGTATCTATTCAATATTGAAGTGACTTCTAATTGCACCTTTTTCGTTTATCTCTGCATCACCGTGGTTAACTAGAAGAGAATGCCTTTGGCATTAAGTCCGCCTATGTATTTGTGTTCATGAAGTTTTATAAATAAATAAATCAAGGTTAGGTATCTAAAATACCTTGAACATTATCGTATTCACACTAACAGTGCTACGAGTAGAAATAGATGTGCAGTTAATCAGGGCTGCCGAAAATAGAATAATAGTAATTACAATACGTATATTACGAACCATGTTATACAATCTTACACAACCCTACTTCTTACATTGTTTCTATACTTCTATATTAATATTATAAACGCGAAAGTTTGAATGGATGTATGGGTTTTTGTTACTCAATTACGCTAACACAGCTGAACAGATCTGCCCCTCTAGACAAATGGCATAAACGGTAGTCGAATCAAAAAGTCAAAAAAGCAAATGTATGGGATTTGACATAAGTTTGTGACATTATATCGTAAACTTACGTCAAATTGCATTTTTACTTTTCGATTCGACTTCCATTTATGCCACTTGTCTAGAGGGGCTGGATGAAATTTGGTAGGTACAAAGATAGATTATACTCTCCAATTGCACAAAAACTACTATCCCGGCAAAGCCAGAAGAGGTAACTAGTGTATATATTGCTTCTATAAATTTTAACACCAGGATTTTCTGTTGGAGTATCCCCGGGGATATGAAAACATTTTGTTAAAAACGCTTTAAAAGATGAGCGCTAGAAATTTGTTATCTGAACGCATACCTGGCGATTGAGCGTGGCAATGTGGCCAGTATTTTGGGCACCTTACCTTAGAACTGCGACCTCAATCAGATATTTTATTTATAGGTAAATACCTTTAAATACAATATCTGATTGTTTGTAAGTTATAGTGAAGTTACTTCTATTTTAATAAATATTCATGTAAATATCTTCCTTACTAATATTATAAATGTGAAAGTTTGTAAGAATGGATGGATGGATGGATGTTTGTTACTCTTTCACGTAAAAACTACTGAACGGATCTGGATTTTTGCAGCCATAACCGACATCCACACGGGCGGAGCCGCGGGCAACAGCTAGTATGAAATAAATGTGTATTACCTCTATAGGTATTAGCTGCAGTTATTGTTAGTTCATATGCTTTAACGTATTATAAAATTTTCTATTTAACTTAATAGCACAATATTCGACCTATTAAATATAGGTACTTCTAAAACAAGCTCACCGTGTAATTAAACTATAAAAGCCTGGGCGCTATCCTGCGGCAACTTTATCAAATTAGAGAGAAATTATGATGTTGCAGTTCGTAAATGGACTTATTTCTTTGCTCTTTGTAGTGAAAAGGAAAAGAAAGAGATAACATTTATTGACACAGAGTGACAGATATGGTCAAGTAACATAGTGTATCTTAAATCTAGTTGACGCATTAAACAATGACATGTCTCTCTGAAAGATCGAATTCGAAACGAGGTGATCCAACAAAGAACCAAAGTTATCGACATAGCCCAAAGAACAAGCCAGCTGAATAGGCGGGTCATATTTGCCGTAGAACTGACAACCATTGGAGCAGACGTGTTCTTGAGGGGAGACCGCGGCTCGGCAAACGTAATGTAGGACGCCCTCAGGCGAGGTGGAACGACGAACTTCGCAAAGCGGGTGGGAGTAGCTGGATGCGGGAAGCGAGGATCGTGTTAGGTGGCGTGCACTTGGAGAAGCCTATGTCCAGCAGTGGATTGCGATAGGTTGATGATGATGATGATGTCGTATCTGCGTCAATGAGTTTTCCACTTAGCGTAATGACTTTGTTGTTATTCACGGATACAAATTCCACCCAGACTCGGAACAAACATTTATGAATCACACAAAGATTTGTCCCGAGTGAGAATCAGACCTGTGACCACCGGCTTAGCAGTCAGAGTCACTAACCACTAGACCAATCAGTCGAGTATTTTTTTAAGACAACTCCCGCACTAGAGAACAAGCTCTGTGTCGCGAGGGACTTTACACAAACATAAATAGCTACAATTTATCTATAGAAAGTTAGCCCTATATTTGCATAATGCCTTTGTGTCTTTGTTATTTGGCTAAATACGAAATTCGTTGTTCTACAGTAGGTAGTTACTACCATTGTTTCATTTCTAAGTTATAATGTAAGATTAGATGGTTTGTATCTTAGTGTAAGGAAGAAATTCTCTGTATAGTGAGGACATTGCCTCAAACTGTCAAAATAAATACCTACCGTTTAGGACCGGTTCAGATGGCTTATAAGTACGGTCTGGCAACGTAGAGGGTGGGGCCCGCGACGGGCGCGGCTGGCGCGGTGTTCGAAGTTCAAAAAGCGCCAGTGCGCGAGCGCCCTGGTCATGAGCTTTTATGTCAAAATAAATACCTACCATACCTACTTATTTATTTTGACATAAAAGCGGCAGCAGGTAAAATATGGAACAGAAAAACCCTGAGAAACCTGTGAAAAAATTTTGGCCACCGATGTCTAATGTAAGGCTGGACTCACACAGCCGGAATATCTCTCTTTTTTTTTTTTTTTTTTTCTACTACCAAGGTTACAAACAAGCATACGGCCCTCCTGATGGTAAGCAGAATTCATAATCTTTATTCATAATCTAAATTCCGGCACCTTACCTCATACATTATCTTAAAAATTTTGATTGATCAGTAGTCTCATGTTTCCCGGACATGCAAACGTCTCTATAGAAGAGGAAATTATACTGTCAAACTGAAATAATTCATAATTTGATTTCAGTATGTGTGGTGCCGCTTTATTTTAATGTATGGAAATACACGCGTTTATAAATTATAATCTTAATATTAAGATCCGGAATTCAGAACGCTCGTCAGTATCATTCTTACAGATCGATCTGAGAAATTCATTCTGAAAAAAACAGTATGTGTGTGGTAGTTGTATGGAATTGAAATGACTGTCTTGGTGGTCCAGTGGCCGCAGTATGCGCCTGCTGTGTACAAGTTTGTGGGTTCGATTCCCACGAAAGACAAAACTTTGTGTGACCCACAGAGAGTTGTTCTGAGTCTGGGTGTAATTTGTGTCCGTTAATTGTATGTTTGTAAAGTCCCCACGACACAGAGCTTGTTCTCTAGTGCGGGAGTTGTCTTTTTAAACAAAAAAAAAGGCTTTCTAAATTAATAAAATGAATTCAGATTATGAATTCAGAGAGACATTCCGGCTGTCTGAGGCCAGCTTAATGTAAAATATTAAGTATTGTAGATTGTTTATAAAGGCCTTATTATTATTATTATAATGCGACAAAGTCCTCACTATATAAAGAGAGATTCTTCCTTACACTATGGTTTACATGTTCACGTAGAACAATAGTTTTACTACAAAACTTATCTACGTTAGGTTTAAAGATAAAACTTGGTGTTGACATGTATAGGTATATAGGTCTTAAGGTTGGCGGCACATTGCTACTTAATATGTTTATAAAACGATGCAGGTTAATGGATCAGATTTTCCTTCTCTTACAATATATTCAAAAACGTGTTGGTGTAAAATTAATCCTCACTATGTTTTACTTTCCACTTAGCAGATGGTAAGTTTAATAACTTACCATCTGCTAAGTGGATTCACACATCCTAATCTCATGATTAGGATGTGTGAATTTCACAAATATATAATCTTACTAATATTATAAATGTGAAAGTTAGTAAGAATGGATGGGTGGATGGATGGATGTTTGTTACTCTTTCACGTAAAAACTACTGAACGGATCTGGATGAAATTTGGCACAGAGATAGATTATGGTCTGGAAACTAATATTATAAATGTGAAAGTTTGTAAGGATGGATGGATGGATGAATGTTTGTTACTCTTTCACGTAAAACCTACTGAACGGATCTGGATGAAATTTGGCACAGAGATAGGTTATGGTCTGGAATAACACATAGGCTACTTTTTGAAGCGATAACCGACATACACGCGGGCGGAGCCGCGGGCAACAGCTAGTTTTTAATAATTACACCCATCTCACTGTATCGAATTCACACCTAACAGCTTCTACAACCACTCTGTCTAATTTACTAATATTCAAAGTCATAGTCATAGTCAAACTCATTTATTAATTTAGTTCAAATACAGATTATGAACGTCATAAAAACAAATTACGGTATATTTTATTCCTACGGCCAATTTGCTGACTAGGGTAGGGCCTCGAGAAGAATTGGCAAACTCGGGACTATTAAAATGTGACATAATCACTTGGTGTTGCAAACGTCCATAGGCTAGGCCATAGGGTAGGTAACTGCTTACCATCAGGCGAGCCGTATGCTTGTTAGCCTCTATGGCAGAAAAATAAAAAAAAAATGTTATTTATACCTAAACGCATAATAAATACACAAATAAATAAATCAAGTACAAAGGCGAGCTTAACTCAATAAATTAGTTTTGTACAAGAAACCTCAGAGTGGTAGTGGTAAATAAATGATTTAGCGGGAGAGCAAATGAAGCGTACAACTGTAAAAGAGAAAAATAAACCCAATTTAAAACAAGAAAAATAATAGGGATATATTTTAATGGATACCTAACCTTATCTATACTAATATTATAAAGAGGAAAGATTTGTATTTTTGTTTGTTTGTTTGTTTGTTTGTTTGTTTGTATGTAATGGATAAACTCAAAGACGACTGGACCGATTTTAAAAATTCTTTCACCATTAAAAAGCTACATTATCTGCGAGTAACATAGGCTATATTTTATTTTAAAAAATAGGGGTAAATAATGCCAAGACCTCAGACAATCACTGACTAAATTAGTAACGCCTAATAAACGCCTATAAAATAATTGCTATTTCATTTTTTGTAGGCGCTAACATTTAACAATACTTTAATTTAGGTAATCAGGAAAGCAGCAGAGAAAAGAAAACACTCCACCGAATCTGTCTGGTCAAGATAAACTCAATAACTACCCAATAAAATTTAATACGATTTTCACCAGGTGATGGCGTAATTCTTCCATTATAGTTTTGTGAGTGTGAATTGGCTGAAGTATTACGATGATAGTTAAACGACTAGGCAAAATCTTGCCGTAGGAGGCAATGTTATTCCTAAATAGATCTAAAAAAAAGTCCATGATACTATGTGTCTATCTGCGACCACAAAAATTACTCACAGCGAAACGCGTGATCGGCCTCTGTCTCATCGAAATACTTAACTGATATATATTTTAACTGACTTTTAAAAGATGAGGTTCCCTAAAATAATTGCATTGTTTTTTTTTTATCCCTAAACATCGTCATTTAAGGGCCGATTTGTAATATTCTTTTTTAAGTGATCGACAAAGCTCGAAAAATTGCCTCAATTAAGTGGCAATGGGTAGGGCATATAGCTCGCAGAACCAATGGCCGTTGGGGCAGAAAGGTTCTAGAGTGGCGACCACGAACTGGAAGACGCAGCGTCGGCAGGCCTCCAACAAGGTGGACCGAAGACCTGGTAAAGGTCGCGGGCAACCGATGGACAAGGTCAGCTCAAGACCGACTGATGTGGAAAACCTTGCGGGAAGCCTATGTCGAGCAGTGGATGTCTTATGGCTGAGATAGAACTACTTTTGTGGCAAACCAGCATACGGCCCAGCTGATGTTAAGCAGTTACCGTAGCCTATAGACGCTTACAGTACCAAAGGTATCACTTGCGTGTTACCAACCCATTTTTTACACCAGGGCCATAAGATGGGAGCAGAGTATCCATGGGATAGGAATACGTTTCTTTCAAAATTGATCCCTAAGTGAGCGTTGGAGTCCTATACTAACACACAGGAACAGAACTACACCGCTGTGTATAGTTATTTGGCTTTCGTCTTCTAAGGTGTTGGTTCTCTGTGAGGTGGAATTCCTCCCCTATCTGAAAAATTTCTCTTAAAAAACATTTTGCAATTGAATGGATAGTTTTTCATATTGTTCTCATTAAAAAAAACACCACACAACTGCAATGAATCAAACAAATGCATTCAGGAAGCATCAATTCGTTAGTGAAACTAATAAAGTATACTGCAGATGGCCAACTTCTCAATGATAAATAATTAGTCGATGGAGATCAGACAAAAAGTGTAATTAAATGACTGTAACTAATCACATTCAATGAGCAAATTAAAATGGTACAATTAAACTAATATGATTATACAGCTGGATATAGGCACCGAAACTTCGTAATTAAACAATGTACAAAAAAATTCATGGTTTCAGAGATATACATAATAATAGATACCTACATATATATCGAATTTACGTTGAACTCTCACCAATATGGTCGACTATAATAAATAGGGTTCAGTTTACTGGTTTTTTATTCAGTTTTGTTCCGGGAGCTTATGTAGAGTACTATATCTCTATTAATAGAATAATGAATCAAAAAGAATCTAATAACTATGCAGTTCAATTTCTGAAATTCTTGAGCACTACGGTGGACCATTATGCCCTTTAGGAATTTAATAAATTTTTAGCTCACCCAAACTGTGTAACAGTATCTATCAGGTTCATCATATCAACCCATAAATGTCCCACTGCTGGGCACGGGTCTCCCCCATACACTTGGAGGGATATTAGCCTACTACACCACGCTGGCCAGACGGATTGGTATAGGGTTTTATTTTGAATTTTCCTTCTCTTGCAGTGGATATTGTCTGCCTGAATTACTCCTTTAGTCGACTCTTAGGACACCCTTGGGATAGATAGGGGTGGTGATATTTTGTATTCTTAATCCGTCACCACATGGAATCCTATCAGGTTAGAAGTGACCAATTTAAAACGAAATGTATGGATGCAGAAATTTCTACAGGGCATAAGCTAAGCACAGATAAGCTATGCGATAGGCCATAAGATTGTTCACGTTTGCGCTAAGACAAATTGAAGAGCAGAACAATCGTACAAACAAGGAATATTTCTTTATGAAGTTTATTAATTGCAGAACCTTAATGTTCAAAAGAAAAACGTAGTTGACAAATCAACAAACGCACAGTTTAAATCACTAGACACTCAGATAGCTATTACGATATAGGCATCCGCTAAGAAAGGTTTTTTAAAATGTAACCGCTAAAGATGACAATCAGCCGATGAAAGTTTGTAGTTTTCAGATTTACAGTAAAAGACTGAACACGCGAACGAAGTCGCGGGTACAGCTAGTAATATATATAAGTATACATCTTTATATATACTTATATATATCTTGTGTGCGTGTGTATGTCACTGAACTCCTCCTAGACGGCTGGATCGAATTTTATGAAATTTTGTGTGTGTGTTCGGGTAGGGCCCGGGATGGTTTAGATTAACAATTGGACCCGGTAAGTGGCGCTGCTGTCGGTATATTAGCTTTTCCGGGTAGGACGACGTCTGCCAGGACCGCTTGTTTTTTATATATAATAGCAACCCAATGTCCCACTGCTGGGCACGGGTTTGCTCTCATCTATCAAGAGAGAGAGAGAGAGAGAACTCACACACGCTCACTTAATGAGGATTGGTGAATCAGACATGTCTTTAGAATTTCTCCTAAGACATGTGGGTTTCCTCACGATGTTTTCCTTCACCGTTAGCAGATGGCAATTAATAGAACGGCTGTTTGCCTTTCTATTAATTGCCATCTGCAATGCAAATGATATACCGTAGTCGTCTACAGATACTTGGAACACCCGGGTGGTAACGCTTGCATAGAGATTTTACATACAATGTACGAGTATTACAGACAGTAATAGTCGCTATACACTCGCTGTTCGGTAAACGGCCAACGGCGCGGTAACCCTACAGATGGGTGACCGCATAGTGGTATTTCATCTAAGCGTCTCCGTGATTCGGAGGGCACGTTAAAAGTCGGTCACAACACTGTTAACAGTCGTTACATCACGACACACCTGCACATTCACAAACTTTTGCCTTTATAATATCCGACTAATATTTTAAACGCGAAAATTTGTAAGTATGGATGGATGGATGTTTGTTATTCTTTCACGTAAAAACTATTGAACGGATCTGTATGAAATTTGGCACAAAGATAGATTATGGTCTGGAATAACACATAAGCAACTTTTTACAGCGATAATCAACATCCACGCGGGCGGAGACGCGGTCAATAGCTAGTTAGTAAAATAAATCAAAAAGAAATGCTCTTTTGTTCACATCTTCAGAATTTCCACCAATGAATGCAGTGTCCGCTAATCATTTATCTAAAAGATAAAACGAGGAGACACAAAGACGTAATATATTATACATATATACGTATAATATGACATAGATATGTAGGAGGTAACACCGTGGTGTGTCAGCTAAGAATAGATCATCACATCGACGTTTATAGCTTTCGCATTAGCAGACTTCATTACGTCAGCTAGATCAATATCTCACTTTTTTTTATTCTCTAAAGACTACAGATTTCTATCAGCCGATAGTTTATTATTAACATCAGACTATCGCAGTTGTATATATAGTCCCCCACTGTTGGATATACATAGAGTACCCCACTGTTGGATATAGAGTACCCCGTCTTCGGCTTCTCGCATCCAGCTGGATGCGATTTGAAACTATCGCAAGGTGGAAGTAGGCACTTAGTAACTGTCTCAATAATTACACGTGCCTGCAACCTCTTCTTTCTTCTTTGTTTTTTTTTATATTACCAAGGTGACAAACAAGCATACGGCCCGCCTGATGGTAAGCAGTTACCGTAGCCTATGGACGTTTGCAACACCAGGGGTGTCAGTCACGTGTTGCCGACCCTTTAAAAACCTTATAACTCCTTTCTTGAAGAACCCCATGCTATAGTCGTTTGGGAAAACCTCGGCAGGGAGCTCATTCCACTCACTCAATTAGTTAAACTCAATTACTTTGCTTTTGCTGTTTAATCATTTTCATATTATGTATTTGTAGTTTTACTTAATCAGAATTGCTACATTCTGAGCGTATATGTACATGCTCACACAAATGTAAATATTAAATACTTTCTAAATAAGTTAATAAAGAATTACTTTTGAATACACAATCGTAGTTTCATTACATATCTACTTCCAGCTACATTAGTAGTATAAAAAGGAAGATTCACAAATAATTTTTAAAACATATTACCATGTAGTGGTAATATAAATGGTTACGAAAATAAAAAGGAAGTTTCTCCGATTCGACAACCCGAAAAGGCCTTTAATGGATTCAGGCTATTAGGGTAGGTATTGGGTTGAATCACCTAAATTTATGAGTGCTTAGAATTTTAAGGGAAATATTGTTTTTCTTACGGTGAGGTAAGTAGGTAATTTGAAGACAGATATTTTAATGAATAAACAAACAATTAAGGTCGCAGTTCTGAGGAAAGGTGCCCAAAAGACTGGCCACATTTCCACGCTGGATTGCAAGGCTAATTCATTGACCCAAGCAAAGACCGGCCTTAAGATCGTGAGATGACTCGACTAAACGCTTAGATATCTCACGATACAGTTTGTGGGCACTTCAAAATAGATGGAATAGTAATTACTATATTTTCACTGTAGTAGTAACATTCGTAATATAAAAGATGGGTATCGAGATACCGAGGCTACCTCACGTGAGCTTCTTGTCTTCTCGTCTTGTCGCTAATAGCGATCTCTTCTAAACAACCTTATGATGTACTTGGTAGATGATTGGTTAATTAGTTTATAGCGTAGGTACATACGGCGACGGAGAAGTGTATTACAGGGCCGCTTTATAAAGATTAGTTTAAAAAAACGTTATATTTGTGTGTGTGTGTGTGTGTGTGTGTGTGTGTGTGTGGCAGGTTGTACATTATGATTGAAGACAGAACTTTCATATTAGAGAGAGAGCCAGCAACGTATTTACTTTTGTCATTTTATAAGTCATGAAGATTCACAAACTAACTCTTTTATACCTGCAGACTGCTTTATACCTCCGCGGCCGAGGTGTTCAACGCTAAAATAACAAAGAGGGTAACAAATAAAACCTAAACTAAAATACTTAATTTAAAATAGAAAATACTGCCAATATCATTGACTACAGATTTTAGGACTGATACTATAACCAAATTAAGTTTTATTTGTTACCCTCTTTGTTATTTTAGCGTTGAACACCTCGGCCGCAGAGGGTTGACAGAAGAGCCTTTTATTATTCTTCAGGGTTATAAGAGTTAGTTTGTGAATTTTCATGACTTATGAAATGACAAAAGTAAATACGTTGCCGGCTCTATTTTTTACGGTTCGATCCCCGCACGTGACAAACATTTCTTGTAAGACAACTCCCGCACTAGAGAACAAGCTCTGTGTCGCGGGGGACTTTACAAACATACAATTAACGGATACAAATTACACCCAGACTCAGAACAACTCTTTGCGGGTCACACAAAGTTTTGTCCTGTGTGGGAATCGAACCCACAACCTCGTGCACAGCAGGCGCATACTGCGACCACCAAAGCAGTCAAATATATAAGTTAGCCTTGAATAACAAAGTACTAAGGCCTTACATCATCCATTAGCGCGGATTGGCGGTCTGAAAGCTTAGTCAGTGCCATCCAGGCCTTAATTAAATAGGAATTCTCGTCTAAAGTGCAATTACATGTAATGACGAGCTTTAACTTTGTACTAAAGCCGTATTTCAGTTTAGGCGCTATTGAGCCGTTATTCAGGCAAACTATAAAGTATATTGAAACAATAATAAATAATAGCTATATATATATATATATATATACTAGCTGTTGCCCGGGGCTCCGCCCGCGTGTATGTCGGTTATCGCTGTAAAAAGCCTATGTGTTATTCCAGACCATAATCTATCTCTGTGCCAAATTTCATCCAGATCCGTTTAGTAGTTTTTACCTAAAAGAGTAACAAACATCCATCCATCCATCCATCCAATCATCCATCCATCCATTCTTACAAACTTTCACTTTTATAATATTAGTAAGGAAGTAAGGATATACTAACTATATATGTTTGTTTGGTTGAACGCGCTTATCTCAGAAAGTACTGATTCGATTAGAAAAGTTGTTTTTTGGTTGAATAGTGCATTTATCCAGGAAGGTTATAGGCTATATAGCATCACGCTATGATCAATAGGAGCGGAGCAGTAGTGAGATATGTTGCAAAATCGGGGAAAATACTCTTTCATGCTAAAACTTCTAAACGTATCGGAACGTAAACACTATTCTAGAAACTGAACCTCTAATATATATACACTAGAGGTCGCCCGCGACTTTGCCCGCGTGGATGTCGGTTTTCGCTGTAAGAAGTAGCCTATGTGTTATTCCAGACCATAATCTATCTCTGTGCCAAATTTCATCCAGATCCGTTCAGTAGTTTTTACGTGAAAGAGTAAAAAACATCTATCCATCCATCTATCCATCCATCCATACTTACAAACTTTCGCGTTTATAATATAAGTAGGATTTTTGCCCACTGTTGAACATAGGTCTTCAACCAGGATTTCCACAACGTTCGGTCCTTGGTCAGCCATGTGTAGGTGCTAGTATTATCCTTTTAATTTTTCAGGAAATACGAGTATATAATGTAAAATTATATTATTGTTATTATCTGTTTCCACTCAGTGACCTGTAGGTGTGCGTGATAAGAACGTTATATTCACAAGGGAAAGCCCGAGGAAATACCCTAATGACGTAAGCTAAAAAAATGTTAACCTAAATAAACAAAGTAAGTAATAAACATTTTATTAAAATTTGGGCTTGTATCTCTCTCTCTCTCTCTCTTCCTGACTATTTATCCCACATGGTGGTGGGGTCAGCCCTTTTCGTGTTCTTCTTCCACTTCGCTCTATCTGTGACGTCGTCTTCCAAAACAATATAAGTCTTGTATAATTTCAATATTTACGTACCATCGACACAGAGACGAAGAATTTTTTGCTTACCATGATCTGTCGTGTTTCAGGCGTTGGTAGAATGCTGCCGACCATACTTTCTCGTCCAGTTCAAGGTCTTAATTTCGGAACCTTTAGGCCCCATCTGTCATCTGGTAGTCTGCTGATATGGCCCGCCTTTTTTTTTTTTTTCAAAGACAACTCCCGCACTAGAGAACAAGCTCTGTGTCACGGGGGACTTTAAAAACATACAATTAACGGACACAAATTACACCCAGACTCAGAACAAATCTTTGTGGGTCACACAAAGTTTTGTCCTGGGTGGGAATCGAACCCACAACCTCGTGCACAGCAGGCGCATACTGCGACCACTGGACCACCAAGGCAGTCAAATAATTATAATTTCAATATAAATATTGAAAGCAAAAAATATAAACTGTTCTTCGTCTCTGTGTCGATGGTAAATTTACGTACCATCGACACAGAGACGAAGAACAGTTTATATTTTTTGCTTACCATGATCTGTCGTGTTTCAGGAATGCTGATAGAATCCTGCCGCCCATACTTCCTCGTCCAGTTCAAGGTCTTCATTTCGGAACCTTTAGGCCCCATCTCTCATCTGGTAGTCTGCTGATATGGCCCGGCCCTCTGCTGCTTTCTGCTTGCCTCACCTTCACTATGGCGGTATATTTAGTTTTTCTACGGACCTTTGTGTTCCTAATTTGAAAATGAACGAAAAATATTCCCAATTAAGCCATTCCCGACTAAGTACATGTAGGTGTCAATGTATTTAATCAAAATTTTATGAAAATAAATTGTGGGTGTTGATTAATTTAAATTGGAATAATAAAGATGGAAACAAAATATTAAATGTATCAAAGGGACCGTCGAAATGAATAAACCTTTTTGATATTTGCTTTCGTAATTATGTTTAATATTAATTACGGCTCGGCGACCTTGTCGACATTAATATGTAACTAGGAATTTCTCATTAATACTTGCGTACAATTTCTTCAGAGTTTGTTTAATTCTGTGGAGTAATATTTTAAAAAGATAAAGTTTGTAAGTCTGAATGTAATTAACCTCCAAAAATTTTATTTTTTGTAGCGTAATGCTGCTGCTGAAGCGTGGTAGCCAAGTGAGAAAGTAACAGACTAGAACGCGAGAGGTGCGAGTTCGATCCCGGGTATCAGTATCAATGTGAATCAAATCAAATGATTCACCATCTGCTAACGGTGAAGTAAAACATCGTGAGGAAACCCACATGTTTTAGAAGAAATTCTAGACATGTCTGATTCACCAACCCGCATAAGGTCTGCAAGAGATCGCTTTAAGTGATAAGACCGCCCATTGTACATACTCTTCGGTGTATTTTATAGATTTACTAGCTGTTGCCCGCGGCGTCGGCCGCGTGGATGTCGGTTATCGCTGCAAAAAGCCTATAGTAGCCTATGTGTTATTCCAGACCATAATCTATCTGTATGCCAAATTTCATCCAGATCTGTTAAGTAGTTTTTACGTGAAAGAGTAACAAACATCCATCCATCCATCCATCCATTCTGACAAACTTTCACATTTATAATATTAGTAAGGATGTGTCCTTAACATAATATGGTTTTTTTTTTTTTTTTTTTTTTTTTATACTACTTGGGTGGCAAACAAGCATACGGCCCGCCTGATGTTAAGCAGTATCCATAGCCTATAGACGCTTGCATTACCAGAGGTATCACTTGCGTGTTGCCAACCCTTTCTTTTACACCAGGGCTTTAAGATGGAAGTAACCCTGGGATAGGAATACGTTTCTTTCAAAACGCATTCCTAAATGAGCGCTGGAGACCTGTACTCACACACAGGAACACAACTACACACCGCTGTGTGTAGTCATTTGGCTGTGGTCTTCTGTAAGGTGGAGGTCCTTCCCCAGTCGGGCTTGCTCGCTAGTATGGTGCCCTACCTCTCTTGAACAATAAAGAATATTTATTATTATTATAAGGCCAGCGTGTGTGAATGCCTAAACTCTCTCTCTCTCTCTCTTGATAGAGGAGAGGAGATCCGTGCCTAGCAGTGGGACATATATGGGTTGCTATTTATATCATTAATACTGCTGCTACTGTACACCATTTGGCACGATGCTCAGCTTCTCACATCCAGTTGTTTCCACCCATTTTGCGAAGATCCTGAAGGCATTTTACACTGTGTTTATATTATTAGAAATATTATAGAAATAGAAAAATTTAAATAGTTTGAAATATTATTTACCTAGAGACAGATAAAATAGTAAACCCATACAATATAGTCCAAATATTGAAGCTGTTATTGGATAAAAGTTGGATAAGTTAATATTATTAATATTGATATTATGGTAGGTACATACGAACAAGAAAAAAACATTAGGTACCATATAATTTTATACCTATCAAATTTTAAAATTTCAACATTTAATATAAAAAAACCGCCGGGCGGTGTGACTCCACTTCCCCACGACCATTTTAATGCGACTTATTTCAAGACTACCATTGTCCTATGTTCTCAAAAGTCATGAATGCTGAAACCTTATTCTTAGTCCGCATTATTGGGAGTGGCAATTTCGGAACATTGTGCGTGACCCAACATGCACTTGGTTTTTAACCGACTTTAAAAAGAGGAGGTTATCAATTCGTGTGTTATAGTTAAAGTTATAGGCACACATATATCAATTTCAATATTTTTAACAACTAATCAATCATTTGCATTCTGAAAGTGTAATTTGGTGAAGTAAAACTGATGAAGAAGACCACAGATGGCCATCTGAACTTTTCAATAATAAGTATTTTACTGATGGCGATTAGATAAGTTTCGGTTATTGTTGCTAAGCAACTATTAATAAGAAATAATGACGTGAATGAATTGAGCGCGGATTGCACAGATTAAATATTGCTTTTATTAATACCTACTTGACCTGTGTTCAGCCCGACGCTCAGTTGATTTTATTCGATTGTAACAAACAAATATCTGAAAATTTTACAACTTGCCGTACTGATCGGTTTTTTTTTTGTTAAAATTATGTAATATAGATTCGCAAGTGAGTTTATTTGTTACCGCGATAACTGAAATCCACACGGGCGGAGCTGCGGACAACAGCTAGTATAATATATCGATGGTTATATAAGTATCTAATTTATTTTGATATCGATATTTGTTCGACTTATATCACATTCAATCTTAGTTATGGTCTATATAGCTTGATGACAATAGTTGTTTGCGTCACCGCAACTCGAGCCAATATCACTCGCTACGACAGTATTGTAAATGCTTCTTATTTTAATATACGGTCGTGTTTACATTGCGACGATGACATCTCAAGGCTTGTTGGACATATATTGATGCTGTAAATAATATAAACATCACGCTTTTTACATAGAAGGATAGGTAGAGGTATATGGGAGCCACGTTTTAACAAATTTATTAGATAACTAAAGATTGTATGTTGTAACTGAAAATTTTCGAACTAAATAGTACTTTTCTAAATCCGAATATCAAACCTAGGATCTTACTGGCCGCAAGCTTAGGCCACGGTACAAAAGAGGCAGAAAATAATGTATTTTTATAAATATTAATTACACATTAGTTTTTAAGTTATTTTGTAAGTTATTCATTAAAAAAAACTGATTGTGAGTAAAATAAGAGAGGTAGGGCACCATATCTACTAGTAAGTAGACCCAACTGGGAAAGGACCTCTACCTTACAGAAGACCACAGTCAAATGGCTACACACAGCAGTCGTTGTGTTTTTGTGTGTGAGTACAGGTTCCCAGTGCTCATTTAAGGACACTTTAAAGAAAAAAAAATCTACCCCAGGGATGTAGTATCCCAGGTTTTTTTTTTCTTTTTAAAGACAACTCCCGCACTAGGGAACAAGCCCTGTGTCGCGGGAGACTTTACAAACATACAATTAACGGACACAAAGTACACCCAGACTCCGGACAACCATTTGTGGATCACACAATTTTTGTCCCGTGTGGGGATCGAACCCACAACACGCCGCGCAGTAGTAAATGGCGAGGTAACCATTTAAGCCACTGAAACAACCGTGCAGTCAGCAGTCAGTCAGGTATGTTGTATCCCAGAGATGTATTATCCCTGGGATAGGAAATCATCTTAAAGTCCTGGTGTAAATAACTGGATCGGCAACACGCATGTGATACCTCTGTTAATGCAAGCGTCTAGGCTACGGTAACTGCTCACCTACAGGAGAGCCGTATGCTTGTTTGCCACCAAAGTAGTATAAGAAAATGTCTTGTAGTTTTACTAATATTTTAAAATAATTCCACCCTGCAAAACGATATTTGGAATTGTGAAAACTGTTAGCGAATAATGGCCTCATTCTTTGTTTGTAGTTGCTATTTTTGTTTCCAGGTCAATTTTAATGATCTTGTAATACGAGAGCTTTAGTAAGTCAACGTCGATGGTACGATAAACAGTATATTATACTGCTGTGGAGTGATGGTAGACTTGTACATAGTAGGTGTAAGTTCCATTAGGAGGTATACCAATGTGAATTTAACTTATTTAAGAATTTATACGATTTAGCTATGCTATTCTGCTAACGATAAACGAAAAAAACGTAAGAAAACCAGCCCCTCTAGACAAGTGGCATAAGCGATAGTCGAATCGAAAAGTCAAAAAAGCAAATGTATGGGATTTGACGTAAGTTTGCGTCATTGTATCGTAGACTTACGTCAAATCCCATACATTTGTTTTTTTTGACTTCTTTCAGGCATTTCTGTGCCATTGACTGGCATAGGCCAGCGTTATAATATTAGTATAGATGTAAATAATACATATAATACAAGGGTGATGAGCTACGGTAAATTTGTTGTCCCTAGAGTCACCAATGTTTATGGACATCGGACTCTAGGGAAACGTATTCCATACCTATTAAATAGTCGTAATTACCATCTGTAATAACTAATAATAAATAAGCCTACTAAAAATAAATCTATACTTTATATAATATTATAAAGCTGAAGAGTTTGTTTGTTTGTTTGGTTGAACGCGCTAATCTCAGAAAGCTTATAATCTTAGAAAAAAACATTTTTTGTTGAATAGCATTTTGTGCATTTATCCAGAAAGGCTATAAGCTATATAACATCACGCTATGATCAATAGGAGCGGAGAACTAGTGAAATATGTTGCAAAATCGGTTAAATGTACATTCCAGATTACCACGCGGACGAAGTCGCGGACGACCCCTAGTTTAATAATAAACTGTAAACACATTATATAGATATCTTTCCATAATAATGAAATACTACTTAAGAATACTAAGATGTTACCTATTAGATTTATATATAATATAAAAAGAAATCGCTGAATGTGTTGCTAAGCGCAAATCTCGAGAAAAAATGAACCGATTCCGGTAATGCTTTTTTTTCTATGTTCGTTATTGTTAGGAGAAGGTTTTTATGTGTAAAAAAATTAAGAAAGTTGAGCTGAAAATAGTTTAACCCGGGTGAAGTCGGGGCCGGCCACTAGTTTATTATAAAAATGTACATAATATTCTGATCGCACAGACAAACTGTCTGTACAGTTTTGTTGGACATATTAGTATCTTCTAAGTATACAATGTACCTTTTACTCAATAAATAATAATAAAAAAAACCCAAACTCGGAACAAACATTTATGAAACACACAAAGTTTTGTCCCGTAGGGGAATCGAACCCACAACCGCCGCCTTAACTGACAGGGAAACTAACCACTAGACTAACTGGCAAGTCATCTCTACTTGGTCCGCAAAAATATATATATATTGTGTTTGTACAGTTTATTTTACAGTAAACGTACCATTTATTGGTGTCATTCTGTTTTCTAATAGAGAACCACTCATTTCCCCACCTTTTACTTAAGTTTTAAATCATTAATAGACAATGGAAGTTTAATTTCAACAACGCATACACTACAGCGGTGTGTAATGTGTTTGAAGTGATAACCGGAGTTGAAACAAATGTAGTAAACGTTTGTACCGTCAGCAACAACGATCTTAGCACTTACAGACAGGGACTGCTCGTTCCGATACTCATTTAAAGGAAGCAGGGGCCGTAAATTTGACCCTTTGTTATGTGTAATGTAAAGTATGAGGTATTTTAAGAGAGGTAAGGTACTATACTAGCCAGCAAGCCCGACTCCACCTTACAGAATACCACAGCCAAACTACACACAGTGTAGTTGTGTTCCTGTGTGAGTACAGGTCTTCAGCGCTTATTTAGGGATGCGTGTTGAAAGAAACGTGCGTATAAAACCCTGGTGTAAAAAAATGGGTTGGCAACACGCAAGTGATATTTCTGGTATTGTAAGGGTCCATCGGCTACGATAACTGCTTAACATCAGGCGGGCCATATGCTTTTTTGCCACCAAAGTCTCATCTCTCTATACAGTGAGGACGCTGTCGCATTATGTCAAAATACACATATACCTACCGCTTAAAGACCTTTTTAATTAGCAAACAAGTACGGGCTGGAAATGTAGCAGGACATTTATTTAGTTTTCGTAGAAATCCCTTATCTTAAAATAAAATATAGCTTATGTTACTCGCTGATACTGTAGCTTTCATTTGGTAAATATATTTTATAATCGGTCGGTAAAAAGTTTTTACAAACATATATATAAAATAAATTTTATTTAGTACTAGCGATTCATTTTTATTTTATAGACTAGCTGACCCGGCGAAATTCGTACTACATTTTTTTATTGAATATTTTCAAAAAAAAATTTCTATACTATCCTTGACCTAACAACAACAAAAACTAATTTGGTGCAGAACATACATTTAGAGGGTTTAATTTTTATTTATATATATAAGTATAGAAATATAGATAAATAACTTTACTGTCTGTACCTACGTAGTTCCCGCAATCAGGCATAGTTGCTAGCCGTTTGTAACTACGACTGCGATTCTCCAACTTTAATTAATTCTGTAATCAAATTGTCTCGTTGGACCTGCGATTGTGTCAAGCAAAACAAGATTTTGTTTTGTAGACTTTTAGTAAAACAATATAAAGCTGATCAATTTCGGCGAAAAGAGTATGTTACCGTAAAATTGTGAGAACCGTTAGTTCTATTATAAATGTGAAAGTTTGTGAGTATGTTTGTTACTTTTGCACGTAAAAACTATTAAACGGATCTGAACGAAATTGAGCATAGAGATAGATTAGTCTGGAACCCGCTTTCTCTCTTGATAGAGGAGAGAAGACCCGTGCCTGGCAGTGGGGACATACATATGGGTTGCTATTATAATCTGGAAAAGCCATAGGCTACTTTTTATCTGCGGGCAATAGCTAGTTTATAATAAATCTGTAACATTTATTATAAATGATCGAATATTAATTCGTTAAACTTTCGACATTTTTTAATCTGTCTAGATTTTAATAAACTTTAAGTATTTACTATTATTTTCAAACTGCAGAGTTTAGACTTTATATACCAACTATAAATAATTTCTAAATCTAAAAAACTAAATTCGTGAAGGTGGGCTTATTGCCAGAGAAATTCTCTACCAGTCAACCTTTAAGAGCATGGCGTTTGGTAGAGAATTTCTTTGCTATTAAGTCCGCCTTTATAAATAATGTGTAGAGGTTGGGACTATACTAGTAAGCAAACCTGACTAGGGAAAGTCCTCCCACAAGCAATAGGTTTACTTATAATTTTTTTTCTTTAAGAATTAAAAATAAGCTCTGTGTCACGAGGGACTTTACAAACATACAATTACCAGACTCAAATGACACCCAGACTCAAGACAACCATTAATAAATCACACACATTTTTGACCCGTGTGGAGATCAATCTACACCGCGCCGCGCACTGGTAAACGGCGAGGTAACCACTTTAGCCACTGAACCAACCATGCAGTCAAATATATACATAACACTATATGATCCGGTGTCACGTGTATTTAACAGGTGCCAAGCTCTCATCAATATGAACGACAGCCGATAAATTATGTCCCGTCACGCCATTAAACCTGAATCAAGCCTGAACTCATTAGTCTCGAAAATGTCTTGGGATTTATATTGGTTAAATTTAACCAACTAAAATTGATCAGCGATGGTGGCCGAGTGGGAAGTAACCGACTTGCACGCAAGAGGTGCGAGGTCGATCCCGGGTGGTAGAACTAATGTGAATTTCACTATGTGGAGTTTATGTTTTTTTTTTTTTTTTATACTACTTAGGTGGCAAACAAGCATACGGCCAGCCTGATGTTAAGCAGTATCTGTAGCCTATAGACGCTTGCATTACCAGAGGTATCACTTGCGTGTTGCCAACCCATTTTTTTACACTAGGGCTTTAAGATGAAAGTAACCCTGGGATAGGAATACGTTTCTTTCAAAACGCATTCCTAAATGAGCGCTGGAGACCTGTACTCACACACAGAAACACAACTACACCGCTGTGTGTAATCATTTAGCTGTGGTCTTCTGTAAGGTGGAGGTCCTTCCCCAGTCGGGCTTGCTCGCTAGTATGGTGGTTATGTTTATACGTACTAATCAAACGATTCGCCATCCGCTAATGGTGAAGGAAGACATTAAATCAGCGCTGCAGCATGCAAATGCCGCAGCCCAAAGCTGAGATTGGGACCTATTCTGACATCGCACAAAATAAGAAAATTGGATAATAGTTGTTGTAATTTTTTTTTATTCAATACCTATTTTGTACCTTTTTTTTCCCCTCCATAATCTCCTGTGTACGTTCGAATAAACGTTTTTCTTTCTTTCTTTCTAAATCTGCATGTCTTTGAAGAAATCTTAAAGACATATCTGATTCACCAACCCGCATTAGGCCGGACATAAAGTACTCCAGGACTCGGGACAACTATTTATGGATCACACAAATTATTATCACAAGCGGGAATCGAACACATAACACGGCGCGCAGTGCTAAATGGCGAGGTAACTTCAGCCTGAACCGAACTGTACTGAACCAACCACGCAGTCAGCTACACCACTGCATGCTGCACAGCATTGGCTGGGGTTTCTTTAAAGAAGCAGTCCCTTTCCAGTCAGGGTTGTTCGCTTTTATAGTGTCCTACCTCTCTAAAAATTCTTGATTACATTTAACACACATTTTTAGTAACAACATTTTAATATTATTTACATAAATGTATATATTATGAAAATTCCTTACTTCGCTTCAAACATATAATTTACATTTCATTGAGGCTGACTACGTGTATAATGAAGTCTAACTTTGTCTGTGATTGTAACTAACGATGTGAGCTAAAAGTTTACGTGTTTATTTCTCTATTGTGAGCTCATAATTGCGTCATAGCGTTTAGGATAGATTTTTCATGATGTTCAGTAGCCTCGCCATTTAACTATGTGTCGCAATAATGTCATTCGATATAAAGTTTTTCGATATAACGTGCTTTCGAAAAAACGTACCAGTGGTAAAAAAATCGAAATAGCGTGCATCGCAATAACGTCATTCGATACTTCATATAACTCCCGTGGTGTGTTGTCGGTGCGATCGCCATAGGGAAATAAAAAAATGTGTGATCCACAAAATAACGAAAAAAACATATATATTTTTTGTTTTGGCCCCTCCTCTATTCATTAGAAAGATTATTTACTGTTTTTTTTCACAACATAGACAAACACGTGTATAGCAATTGTAACTAATTCTATAATATACAAAAACAAATTACAATATTAAAAATACAAGGTCAAGTACCTATAAATTATAATTAGGATCTTCTACGTAATGTGTATATAGAAACACGATACTACAACAATCGAAAGTAATTACATTTAACAGTTGCAGCTCCACATAAGAAAAAACAAATAAACTTTACATCTATGTGTATTCGAAACAAAATAACAGCTTCATGATCTAACGTTTGATGATCTTTTAATAGAACAATCCCACCCACACATCCAAGATGGTCACACCTGTAAGCTAGGATGAACAACGATGAAACTTACTAACCCACTCAAAAGTCCCGGAGAAAGCTAAAGCTTACTGTCGAAGATAATCGAACGCATTAACGATAGTCGGATCGATCAGAATAGAAAGCAAATGATGATTTGACGTAAGTTTAGGATATTTTGTCGTCCAAATCCCATTACCCAGTAACCGACTTGCACGCAAGAGCTGCGAGTTCGATACCGGGCAGTACTAATGTGAATTTCACTTTGTAGAGTTTATAATTATGTACTAATCAAATGATTCGCCATCTGCTAACGGTTAAGGAAAACATCGTGAGGAAACCCACATCTCTTAGAAGAAATACTAAAGACATGTCTGATTCACCAACCCGCATTAGGCCAGCGTGTGTGAATTAAGCCCTAAACCCTCTCTCTCTCTTAGTGAGAGGAGTGGAGACCCGTGCTCAGCAGCGGGACATATGTATATGGGTTGCTATTATGATATGCATGCTAGACTACACATAAGACAGTATACCCATAATATACAGTTCTGTATCGGTTCGTTTTGCTAAAGAATACTCTCATGCAGTATTTTATTGGGTATTATCATCATTAATCAGAATCAGGTGTTCAGCGCGAGAAATTGGTATGATACTTGTAAAGTTTCAGGAACTGAATAGTATATCTTCAAATCTGTAATGTAGAGTATATAGTGTATTGCAATAAAATACTAAATTGATATTTTTATAACTAGATCGGATTTATTACTAACGAGATTGTTTTAGGTGATCTGATGAACTTCAGACGTATATAGGTACGTAACGTATATATAGCTCATAAAACATTATTCAACGTTGAAAAACTGTTTATGAATACCGAACGACCATCGCACGATAGGAATTTTTGAGGCATCCGAGTTGTTCGAACTGGAGCTTACATCTGATGTTATTTCGGTGTCGGTGTCAAAACGACACTGCTCTAAAAATGTAGAGAAGGAGGTTAGCGTGCGGGTGGACTCGGGAGAGCTTTGCTGGGCGGGCGCGGGGATGCGCCGGCGCGGGGTGGAGGGGCCAGCTGCGCCTACGCACTGCCCACCGCACCTTGCCGCCCGCTTCGCACCAGTCAGCAACTGTGACTCGTGTTGGCTGAACCATCTATAGGGCCATCTTCTTTTTCTTTGCCGTAGGTGAGTTTTGGTGAAAGTTAAATAATTTTACTAACATGTAAAACGATCCAAGTGCATCTAACTTTAAGTGAAGTGATATGTCAACGTCGTGGTATATGAGAACACGGTGATGCATCGTTCTCGCGGCAAGTGTTTGTGATATGGCAACCTTCTTGGTGTGTCTAAACGAAATACTCTCTAAAGTGAAGTTCCATAATTTCTGAAATACGTAAAAAACTTTTGTAGTGACGTCATTAATAAAATCTTTGGCGATTTGAAACCGTTCACTTAACTTTCTTTGAATTCGAAGTGTCAAATTTTATTTACTTTGGCTTTGCTAAATATTATATTTTATCCATTAAATACGTGTTTAAATATTTTTAACGAAGCAGATAGTACAATAGGTGGCTTTAACGCTAATAGCGATTTCAACCATTCTTAATAAAAAAAAATTAACTGGATCACTAACTGACGAAATTATTTTCCATCCGTTTTTCCGTTTGATTGAATTAATTGCGTGTTATTAGTCTTTTTTAAATTTGCATATCTACAGAAATATTATAAATAAACTTGTCGTAAAGTTAATTTATAATTTAGGTTTTCTAGTCTTAAATATAAATTATAATATTCAGATCATTCATTCTTAATGAATCCATCTATGATTCACGCAATATTTCAGAATGGTTTCAAATTACTTATGCTTTGGTACATCTTTGATCTACGTAGCGTAGGTACATGTAACAAAAACGGAAAAATATTCAATTTCCTGACGATAAATAAACACAATTATATCGGTCTGTTTTGCATAACGGTCGAAACCCGAGTAAGCAATATAGAGCGTGTTCGCCACCAAATTAGGATGCGTTGTATGCGAGCCAACCTATTTCAGTATTTTCAGTCGCCCGCGCACCTCCCGAACTTACCCGAACATCCGCGATTACGCCCGAACCTAATAGTGGAATTTACATTACGTTGCCAACCGTTTATTACGCGGATTCTTTTACGATCTTCATCGTTACTATTTCCAAGGTCTAATTTTAGATCAAAGTTTTTTTTGGGACGGGTTTAGAATGTATGCCATGCTGTTCTATCAGTGGTTGCATATACTATATTCAGAGAATATATTATGATTTATGATTTAATTCTAACATAATATAACACATATTATGCCTTTTTCCATGAAGAGGTATATGCAGAGATACAAGTATCATACTTAAGTTTCGCAAGCTATAGGTCCAAAGAAATGGGGGGCTAGCAAATCACTATTTTGCTTCAATATGTGGCAGAATATGGAAAATCTAGGGTATATAACAGGAATTAGAGTATCAAGTGTCGACATTCACACGTCGACGTCCACTTGGCTAGAATCCAAATCGTTTTAAATAACCAAGTTGTTTCTTATGGCTATAGCCAAATACGCGTTATTTTCTAGTGCTAATTTTAATTTGTTTTTTTTGTAATTATGTATGAACAACCATAGCTTTGTATTTTAGCCGAGTATTTTTACAATTAGTTTAAGTAAAAATTATATCTTGGGACAACTCACACATAGCCATCTGATCCCAAACTAGGCAGGGCCCGTACTAAGATAATCAAACAAGTAATAAACATACTTATATATTTCAAAATTCATACATATCGTGCTCATAACTTGATGAAATTTCTTGGAAGAAAATCGAACCCCCGACCTTTGGCTAAGCAGTCAGGGCCACTAAACACTTTTCCAACAGGTCAGTCCAATTTACTACCTTGTTGATCCCATGGCATAAGCATATACATATGATTATGACCTTCTGTGAGGTCAATATGTAGTGTTATTGGATATAATTGTTGGAAAATTGTCTTGATCTGGAACTTTAAACAATATCTGGCGGAATAAAGGTGTGATTCTATGTTATGTTACATTAATTTTATTGGTAACTGACGAATCCTCCATACTTAAAAAATACAATTGAAATTTTATACATTTCCGTGGATTTTTCAATTTTTTTTTCAAATCTCGTCCTGACAATTACGAACATAACCAATAATAAAATTCTCAAGTGATGGTCTGTCATACATAAATCAATTGATTTTTATTTGTATAGAAGATAGAGTATTTAATAGGTACCGTCAAACTCAAGACCGTTGCCATAACCAATCTACCTACGAGGAAAGATTACATATTATTTTTACTTCAGGTGATTTTATAATTACAAACTATTTAAGATTTTATAGGTAATTCTGCACGGAGAATATTAGATAAGTCAATGAAGAACGATATTTTATTACCACGACACCTAGAACAAGAGGGAATAGGAATAAAATAGTTATTTACCAAATTCGTAACCATATCTACAATTACCTTCTGAATTTCTTACTTCAGATGCATTTATAATAACAAATTATTTCAGATTTACATATAAGAAATCTTGTCCCTGATTTCTTTTACCTAGTAAATATAAGATAAATTGAGAACAATATTTTATTTCCAGGACACCTAGAACAACAAAAACACAATGGCAGATGATGAAGTAAGGTAAGATATAAAAGAAAAAAATAATCCGACTGATTTAAATTAGGAACTGTAAAGGTGTACAGACTACAGAAGTGCAGGTGTAAACATAATTAAAGTATTTGAAGCTCTTAACACTAAAGTAACAATTGTTTTCAATATAAACCTTATATCTGAAAATATTATAAGCTAGGCTTCCAACATGGTGGACCATTGACCAGGTAAAGGTTGCAGAAATGCAAGCAGCGAACAGACAAGGTCAGCTGAAGACCAAATGCTGTGAATATCGTCGGAGGTGGTTTATGTTCAGACAATTTTCTTTTGGTTAAGATGATGATGATGATGATATGCTTACAAAGCCTTGAAAAGTCCACTTTAATATGAGCGCTGTGTTGAAACAAAATACTGCACAATTAATGGGAGAAAGTCGTAAATGAGATATACTATTAGTCAATTTTGAGCCTTATGATAATTATCAGAAGATGCAAAAATTACAAAAGAGTGTATCTCATCTTAGGCCTTTATTCCGTTAAGATTGCATCTGAGTTTTTAATCTAACATGTTTTGTGTTATCTTCTTCTGTTTCATTGTTACTTTCTGTGACCTGACCTCGTTCCTGCATCACCTGTGTTGCTGTGGATTCAACATGTAGTACTGATTACTATGTCTCCTCGAGACTCAGGTAATTTTTGTGGTTAATAACTAATACATTTACATTTACAACTCATGGGGATATAAAATGGGATTGAATGGCAAACAAGCATATGGCCCTGATGCTAAACCAATGGAGGCATCACTGTGTCTAGTTATTAAGCTGCACTGGTATTTTGTAAAGTAGAGGTGCTTCTACAGTCGGGCTTGCTTGCTAGTATGGTATAATAGTATGGTGCCCTATTTCTTTATTAAAATTTATAACCGAATTTTGTGACCAATTTTGTTCATCCCATTCTTTATCCTTATGAGTTGTAAAAAGACATATTACACATTTTTTCAAAACACGCAAACCAAACAGAAAAAAATCAAAATTTAGAATATAGTTCAAATTATAGTTTATTTTGTATATTTTATACATATTTGATGTCGTCAATTTGTTTATCGATGTTTTGTAAATCGATGCATTATAATTTGGGACCATATTGATATAGGAACAATTTTGGATTGAATATTAAAATTTATCGTCTTTAGTTAATAACATACTTTTCCAAAAGACACCACGCAACGTTGAGCCCGAGCAGAAAATCACTTCCAGTTGTGACAAAATTATTTAAATATTACCATTGATATATTGTTTATCAAGTTTCTATTTTATACGGTTTATTTATTTGTCTTTGATAGTTATGTCAAAAATATATTATCATTGACATTTAACATAAAAATTAGTCAAATTAGTATCATACAACAAAACGAAAACCTTAATAAATTGGCTATAATAGTAATATCAAAACTATATTATCATTGACATTTATGAACTATGCGTCATCCAGAAAAATTGGAAAACTTATTACATTCTTATTTCATTTCATTATTATTTACGTTGATGATAAAAATAAAATGCTAAACCATGAACTCAATTGATACAAACCACCTTCCAAAAAAAAAGAAGGTCTATACCATAACGTATAAAGAATATCGTTATATTTTAATGTCACACTTTTTCTTACAGCCAGTTATATATTTATTATGTAAAATAAAATTGTAAGTCGGTAGTACCTAATGTGAAGTTTATGAGTTCCAACTGTGTCTACAAAATGTAACTAATTATGCACAACCAGTTATAATACACAAAATAACAATAACCTTTTACGGCATTTACTCTATGCCAGTTATGCAAGACAAATTTCTAATGTCATCTCTGTTTGACAATGACAGCGTGAATGACGTCATGCAAAACTTGCATTTTGTAAATGAGCCTTTTTATTATGTCTACCTACATGTTTTAACACACAAAGATTTTTTTATAAGTATAGCACCTTTGATATAATATTCAATGTTATAATTCTATGTTTTTTAGCATCTAACTATTCCCTTTAATGTTGGCAAGTCTTTAAATGCACTTTTACAACATGCCAATTTTACAAGATACTTATCAAGCAGTCTATGTAACTTGGTGTACAATAAAGAGTTATATATCTATATCGTACGAGCCAAATTTAATTGAGGTAAAGAACCAGATTGCAAAATTTGCAACGTGTAAATGGCGCTTAGCTCTCATTTACAACATGCTAATTTTGCAAGATAATTTTCACGCTGTATTTGTCATACTGTTCGTGAACAAAAGAAATAATTAAGAGATTTGCTTTGATAATTTGTATCTTGTAAATTAAGCTAAATGCAAAAAAGTGCAACAAATCGGATTAATTAAAATCGTTATATTTTTAAGGGAACATTTATTAAATATAAAACTTTTCAAAATTAAGTAAGACGCCTCACAAAACACCAGTAATACAATATGTAATAACGGCAAAGCAATTTAAACTTTATGTACCTACACCTAGCACATATATTTGTATAATGTAACTCACTTGCTAGCTTTCCAACACCCGTAACTACACTGATATTGCAAATGCACTACAATAACACAAGAAACCCTTAGTTTTATTATATACAATGCAAACAAAAAATATTTCAGGCTCACTTGCATCTTTGAATATGCAAGAGCGGCCTGAGACCGAACCATGAACTCATAAATATTTTTTTCTCGATCTTTATTTAAAATTGATCATCATTTAAACGTCGATTCATGGTACGGTAAACGGACTATGCTGCAGTACAACTAGACAGATCACTCAATAAGGCAATTTAAATTTTTCAATGCGTCGGTCGCAGCCCTGCGTGACCCAATTGAGCCTCTAGACAAGTGGCATAAACAGATGACGAATCGAAAAGTCAAAAAAACAAATGTATGGGATTTGACATAAGTCTACGATATAATGTCGTAAACTTACGTCAAATTTCATACATTTGCTTTTTTGACTTTTCGATTTGACTATCGCATAGGCCACTTGTCTAGAGGGGCTGTAATGTGAGCGATCTATCAAGATTCAAAAACGTACTCGAATTTCATTGCCTGTTATTTTTTGCTTGCAATGTATATTGTAAAATAATGGATAAAATATTATCAGCACAATACATTTTTACTGAGTCCAGATTTAAAATAAAGTCATCCTTTTTTACGTGAAATTGTTATCGGACCGTATAAATATTGTGCTGGTAATCCTCATAAATGTATCTTACAATACATGTAGTGTTTACTGTATACTTATATTTATTTTTCTCTTTCCAGAAAAAGCGTCTCGAGGAGGTAAAGTACTGAGGGATCAACAATCATTTCATGGACGATTTACTCACTACACGTATCAAAATACATTTTGTTATATTCACTTGATATTCTTACTTCATTTGCCAATACAGACACACACAACTTCACTCATACATTCATTTTAATCATATTTACACAGACACAGTAGTTTTATTCTATCTAACTTTTTCAAGAGAGCTAACATACAAACAACAATCAGACCACTAAATCTCATGTAACATTCAGTTAGGTAACTAAAACGAACATGTCATTATCAATATTCGATATCTTCAGGCGAAGAAGGCCAAACAGGCCGAAATCGACCGCAAGCGCGCTGAGGTGCGCAAGCGTATGGAGGAGGCCTCCAAAGCCAAGAAGGCGAAGAAGGGTTTCATGACACCCGAGAGGAAGAAGAAGCTCAGGGTGAGTATTCATTTATATGAGAATTGTAAATACTTGTACATTTAAAAATAATTTGCATACTAAACAATGGACACTATTACAGTTGCTGCTGCGTAAGAAAGCCGCTGAAGAATTGAAGAAGGAGCAGGAACGCAAAGCGGCTGAGAGGAGGCGCATCATTGAAGAGAGGTGCGGTAAACCCAAGAACATTGAAGATGCAAACGAAGGTAAATATATGTTCACACATCCCTCCACAGGCAATAATTTATTTTTTTACACTATGAATGTTACAGCATTCAATATACCTTGCAATTTCAAATCATAGATGATATTAAATAAACACTACAACACGGTGATTTATCGAAGTCCACTTCATCTTCACATAGGGATTTCCACTAGTTACAATTTGTACATGTATTTTATCGCATTATAGATAGTATTTCGAGGGTTTGCAAAGAATACCACGAACGCATCGGACGGCTTGAAGACGAAAAGTTCGATCTGGAATACATCGTTAAGAGAAAAGATATGGAGGTAGAGAGATGAGCTGCTAACGACGTAGCTCTCTTTTGAAGAACTCACAAAACTTACAAAATCTATACTTTCATATTATAATACCTAACGTAAATTGTAACATGTCAAGTGCCGTGTTGTCTTTCGTCAGCTGGTTTAACAAGATCTTAACGGTGTGCCAGGCCGTCAATGTCTCTGGCCTACCTGTCTGTCTAATGCGTTTTCTACTTCTTCTAAACTCGATGTGAATTCGTTGATCTTGTTGCAAACTTTCTATCTTCTACATTTCCGTCCTTAAACTTCTTTCTACACTCACACCTTGGCTAACTGCTGGTCGATGTTGCGCGATGCCACCGCGGCAGCGCGGCGGGGGATCCGGACGTGACGGCGAGGTAGTACAGCCCGCGAGTAACACTTGTTGATGTTGTAGCGGCTCTCACGAGCATCGTAACCGGTTACTATCAGCGTATCAACAAGCTTGAAGAGGAGAAGTACGATCACGAGATGGAAGTGGCCCGCAAAGCGCTCGAGGTCTGAACTGGTTTGGGCGCAATGCAATTATTACGCTCTCGTTTGAGTAGTTCATGCCGTTAATGTGACTAGATTAAAATATTGTTTTGTTTTCGCAGAAAAATTATAATTTGACGATTTCGGAGCTGAAAATAAAAAAAACCTTTTAACCGTGTGGATAACAAGTAAATTTGAAAGCGCTAAAATAACAATGACCCGTTGTAGCATTTCCGAAGCTGCAATAGATTGTGTAGATATTATCATCGAGTTTTAAGTCAATAACAACATTGATATTATGTTTCAGTAATTGTCCATTTGATACCCACCTCAGTACTTATCATGTAGCTTCGCTTACGCTTTGATTCCACCAGTCAAAGATCCTTTGATTTCGTGTCCACTACACAGCAGCAACTCAGACCCGGGAGACATTCTTCAAAACGCCGAAATCATTCAAAACTTAAATTGTGATTATGTTTTTCTTTAGCGGAACTCCAGACGATTTGTCAAATGTACTGGCACAGAATATACAACCTTGAGGGGGATAAATATGAACTAGAACGAGCGATCGAAATTAGGAAAATGGAGGTAAACTACACAATTAGGATTGGGAATGCATATGACATGATATGAGTTGATTCTGATTTAGTTGTTACGACATGACATGATAGTTGTACGGCTCACCGCACACATGCACACGTCGCTCCACGTCGACAGACGCAGGTTACTCACACCGATGCCCATGCTCATTCTGCTGGCTCAATAATATGTCTTTCCTTTTTCTATAGCAATGCTCAAGAGAATAATACAGGAGTATTATGACCGCATGTATGTGTGTGAGGGCCAGAAGTGGGATTTGGAACATGAAGTCAGGAAAAGAGATTATGAGGTATTGACCAATACTTTATAACCATTGTGAATACCACAGTCATCGATTCTGTAACAAACGTGCGCGTGTGACAGTTCGTGTTTATACATTGATAACGCTTTGTAAGTTTTCGGTTGTTTGTTGTTGAGTTGTAAATAACGGTGAAAGGCCGGTTCGTTAGTGCTGTACGTTGTAAACGCGTGTGTGCGTAGTGGGGCGGACACAGTCGCGGGCGCACTCTGCCCCGCTCACGGAGTGGCGTGCGGTGCAAAATCGATCTCCGCCGGCGCCGCAGCGCCGCGGCGTGGCGCGTCATCTGACAAGGAGCTTACACGATTAACTACACTAACTACAATAACCGCCATTGGCGTAACAATAACCACACTGCACTCACACTAGCGGCTGTCGCCCTCGCGGCAGCCGCTGCATGCTCGCGTAACTCTCCCATCATTGTATGTGTACGTATATCTGTTATACTTACCTACATATATGTTATCAATGCGCCCTCGTATCTACTGTCTAACGTATTCGATTGATGGGTCATTTCGGTCATCTCTCGATATGCTTTCCATGTTCATCCTTACCAAAATCATTTCTTCATCAAAACGCTTACCCGCTAAAGCTTTGCCTGTTGCATGACAAATAAATTATATAATATAAATTAAAAAAATATATAATTAATGTAACAACCATACCTAAAAAGACTTTATTAAATCATTTTGTAAAATAGTATGGCACATGAATAATAAATTAAAAGTGTGTCGAAATACATAGTAATAAAGCATAATCGCTGCATCTGCCAGTGTGTCGCTTCATGTGTGGTGGCGAGCTTAGTGGCCTTACTGAATTTTCTCTTTTTTATGATGACAATTAGAGAACCGTTGAGGTGTAATTGGAACGCTGGACTGGTTCCTCTATTGGCACACGCAAGTGCATAGTGTAAGTGAAACTTCTTGTTCCAAATCTCCAACTTTTTCACGTATGTGCCGTTATATTTCGCGCGACATGTTTGCGTGTTCGGTTGCTGATATACCCCACAATACCTTTTATAATACCTGTATACACCGAGTGTTTAAAGTGCCATGCTCTGGTCGATGTTGCCCATCCCCTCCCTCGAGTCCGAGCTGCGACGCCCTCGGCCGCTCGGACGTATCGCATCACTTATTCGGGACACGGAGTGGTGTATACTATGCTCACTTGCGAGTCCAAAGACACACAGTACCCACATCTGTATCCACATACATACCCACATTTGCAAGTCTCGATCGATTTTGCACCGTCACCCCATGATACACTCTAAGCAACGTGGTACTCATACATTGATTGTCGATGTATACAGAAAAGATTCCATCGCAACAAAGCATTACATTAAATATCATTTGAATATATGTATAAAATTGTCTAGCATACTTTTTAAGCGCTCAATATGTTACATCTTCGATAACTGAACAACTTAGAATTAGAAGCACAATTTGTATGTCTACCGAGGCGATTTGTTACCACTCGAAGCAGTACAATATTGTTAGCGCTCGTGTTATAATATATTGCACATGTATTATAATATCCTGCACATTATAAATGTACATTTTGTGAATATATATTTAGATTGTTGAGGTACAGGAGCTGCAGGCGGCCAGCTACCAATCACGAGGCACGATAAGTAGATATATGTTGCACGAGAATATACCAACTGTTAAATGTTATATATAGTCCACGTTGTAGTCATGCAATGTTTAGGTTAGAGAGCACAGGTTAAATATAGGTTAAAAATAAATATCCGGGGTAGTAATATGTTCCTACAGACCACAGAAAAAAAAAACAGCTCGCAAATAACACTGCCTAATCTTCGCTCAGCTCTATATCTTAGTACTGTGCTTTTCTAGAATTAATATTCAAATTCTATTTTCTTTTAATACATTTTTTGCGTGGGTGGTTTTTGTTTTTTCACTTTAGAGTTGACGCTTTAGATATGACATATAATGGTCAATGTGCATTGCATGAGTTTCAGCTGTACTTATGATGCAATACGTTGCACAAGTTTGATCTTTGCAGTGTGTTATTGCGACTTAGTTTATTGTACACCATTTTAAAACATGGCGGTACAACTGAATACAAACTTGTGAAATGAATTCATATAGTTAATTCATCAGTGGTCAGTAAACTCTTATATATTTTTAAATTTATAAACATTTGATATAAAATATCTAAGTACTTATTTTTACATATCTATCTACCTAATAGCATAATAAATATACTGCATTTAATTTTCATTTCAAAGACTAGTTTCAATCAATTAATTACTGGAATAATTTATTCTATTCTATTTGGAATGATATTAAACCTATAATAAACAGTTTTAGTAGATATAACACTTTGTTTTCGAATCCTCAACATTTGCTAATATATAATTAACTTGCCTTTTCATTTTGAATGTTTTGTGTTAAAACTTTTTTTATTTTAACAGATTGCCGACCTGAACACTCAAGTCAACGACCTCAGAGGCAAATTGTGAGTACCTACTCTACTAGCAAAAATATTATAATAGTCTAAAGTTTCGTCTTTACTTTACAATTTGTTAAAAATAACATATTTAGTAATACCGAATGAGATGAGAACTTTGTTGAGTGTACGAAAAAAGCATTCGTTCCTACTAAGACTGGGGTCGGCAACCTTTTGAGACGGAAGAGCCAATCGTTACAATTAATTAAAAAAATATTAAAGAAAATAAATTAATTAAATTAAAAATTTATTCACGGACAAATATTGCACTCAGACTCGGAACAATTATGTTTGGGTCGCACAAATTTTTGTTCCGTGTGGGAATCGAACCCACGACCTCCAGCTTAGCAGTCAGGGTCACTTACCACTAGACCAAATGACCTCCGGCTTACCACAAGACCAACAAGCCGGTCAAAATATAATGTTTTTGAACAAGAAAATAAACAATAGTAAGTAGGCATTGCAGATCTATGAATAAAATGACTCGGAAATGTTCTCGTAATATTTTAAGGTAGGTAGCACACCGCAGCACCCCTACGCCACAGCCGTGTGGTTGCAGCGGTACTCCACTGCCTTTGTTACCGTCTCATTGTACAGCTCCCGTTATTAAATACGAAAACACATACAACAATACATAAAGCACTCTTTGAACATTGTTAGCGGTAAAATTCTAATTACCTCAACTCGAAAAAAAACCACAGAAAAATATTGGATGTAATCTCAACGTAATTGGTTATGTGAATTGTGTTTGAATTTGTTAAAGCTTCTGTTGGTTCATCAGGTAAAATTATTCAGAATACTGCGTGGATATCGGTTATCGCGGCAAAAAATACACCATGTTCTTTCCCAGGATACTATCTATCTCTTTGCTTAATTTCAATAAAATTCGTTGAGCCATTTAGGTAGAGCTGTTGCAGCGTGTACAAACCAAATTGTTATTTAAACTAACTGATTAATATTATAAAAATATATTGTTTGATTTAACATACATGCCATCAATTAAAATGTAGCTAAACCTTATCATAAGGCACAATGCAATAGTTAGGCGAAACTCTAAGTAAAAAAAAACGAGTTTATATGCTCGTTGGTTGGTTCTATTGACCACAGAAATATGTTTTTAAAAGCGATACAAATTAGCGTTTTAACTAAACTTAGTAGGTAGTACATGCCTATTGGCGCCCTTTAAGTATGAAACCATAAAAAACACACTTTGTCTGACAGAGCATACCAAATAAAGATTCGCTGAGCGTTTGCAGCTTATTTAAGGGGATCACAATACAATACCTCACGGCCTGGACTATCGACGCTCACGATCATGGCCGGTAATACATCAATATGTTTTCTCTTTCCACAGCGTCAAACCCACACTAAAGAAGGTGTCCAAATATGAGAACAAATTCGCCAAGCTCCAGAAGAAGGCCGCCGAATTCAACTTCCGTAACCAGTTGAAGGTCGTCAAAAAGAAGGAGTTCACCCTTGAAGAAGAAGACAAAGAGGTAAGAAATCCGAAAATTATTATATCTATTACGTGATACGAAGAAAGAGAGAGAAAGACGATGATATGCAATGAAATATGAACGGTTTAGTGATCAAAATAGGTATAGAGGTCTTACTTTATCAAGTATCATATTTCGCTGAAATACTGCAAT
The DNA here is from genome assembly GCA_947095525.1 of Trisateles emortualis. Classification (NCBI taxonomy): domain Eukaryota; kingdom Metazoa; phylum Arthropoda; class Insecta; order Lepidoptera; family Erebidae; genus Trisateles; species Trisateles emortualis. The sequence goes on along the minus strand of OX352736.1, from coordinate 4,340,705 downwards.
TGAAGGAATTATTGCAAAACTGCTATTGAATTGTCTTTCAATATGCCTGAAGCGTTGAAAAAATACAAAAGGAGCGGGCAACTGCATCCTTTTTTTAATAAGTTTATTTATTATATACATGATAATATAATACAAAATCACACTATTCTTCTACACGTACGACGAATCAATAAACAATGATAATTTTATTGATACAATTACCTCATATCTGGCGATTTATATTAAGTTTAACTTTCAGCCTAACATTTTTGGCTACTAGTTTAATATACTTATTGGCTTCATCATTTTCTTTATATAGGGACGTTACAGATTGGTCGATAGTCTGCGCATCATTAATCATTAAATCTGCTAACAAGGTTTATATTCAGAAGCTCAGAACCAACCCTCCCGAGCTGTGAGGATCATTCATACATTATTACTTGTCCCGACTTACCGACTTTCATGAACGCAGAACCACTAGAGCTATGAAATTAAAATTTACGGGGGCACCAATAAGGGATTTTTTGGAAATTCAGGCCCTAAAATCGTACTGAATTGTTTAACCCGGGCGCAATGGGGGCCGGCTGCAAATATTCGAACAAGCCCCTACACAAGCGTTCGTTTGTATCAGAATACTTACGCCAATCTGTGAACGTCCTTATATTTCTTCTATCTTAGAACTAAAATGTTTTATTTTCTCATTTAACTTGATACTTCTTCTGATATCACTGTATATCATTACTTGGGTTCAAACCCCAATGACTTATCTCTGGCGCTAGTTTGAAGGATTACTTTATTAGATGTGTAGAGTAATGTTTACTTACTTAAAGCATCACTTATCAACAACATCTTCAACAGGCTAAGAAAGCGGAGAAAGCTGATTGGGCTATCGGAAAGAAGTAGACCGTACATAACTAACAGTCAATATCTTACAATCATTCTTCATGAATAAATGATGACTTATTTTTTAATTATCCGTTAATATAATATAAATAAATCACTCTTTTTCTACGATAATTCGTTTAAATTCAATTCCATCCAAACCTGACAAAACAAGGTGAGAAAGAAAGAGTTTGGATGACGCGCTAAACACAGCTTTAATTGTCTGTAGATGTGTCTATTAAAAAAAATAACATTTTCATTTAAATTCTCCCCGACCAAAGGCTTACGCTGCAATGTTATAAAAGTGAGTTTCCAGTATTCAGGCATCCCCTGCAAAGCTTCGCAATCCCTTTAAATGAACTATTCCGCAGCAATTTATAATTTACTTTTAGTGACTAACACTTTTAAATGAATCTGCAAATTTTATTCTGAAATTGCGTAAAAGATCTTCAATATTCATCTACATTAACACTATATATCCATAGCTACAGTCATTTATTGGCACTATCTAGTCATAATCTCAAACACACACACACACACACCTGCGGCAAGCGTTCAACTGTCACAAACAAAATGTTATACAACTGCACGCCACAACATACATTATAGAAACAGCATAACTCATCTTCTGATAGTACATTTAGCCTTCAATAATAATAATGTATTCGTCAATCTGTTTGGGCTACATTCTGTCTAGGTCATTGATGGAATTGTAAAATAGAATATATAGAAAATAATACAGTTACAATATCATGATGCAATGTTTCACAGGGTGGCGCTGCAGGCAAGGTAAATAAAAAAGTAAAGCGACAACGCGTACACGACACGTTTTAATTTAGACGTTGCTCATACACGCGGCATGATATATTTTCAGCACAGCTATGAGATGTACCGTTATTTAGAGTGCCTACAATTACCTAGTTTATATTTTCACTGAAGCTGAAGATCTTTGCCAACTCAGACACATTAACGATTGGCATCAATTCGTTTTGTATATTTCATCTGACCACTTCTCAATTGCGTGCAATTTGAATTACTATTTCATTAATTTTCCTTTACAGTTTTTATATAAGGAAAAATAATGAAAATGGATGTAATTACGCTACATTTGGGTCCTTGGCAGATTTATTGTATAAATGCTTTTGTTTGATACCACCATACGCGCCGCGAGGCGTACCTACACACGGTACACGTTGCATTATAAATCAATTATTAGGTTGCTACACAATCGCTTCGAATTTCATAGAAAAGTGTTTTTAGATGTGTTATATACCTATTTACTTCAGAGCTTTGTAGTGTGTGCTTTAGACAATTATTTTGTACGATTCGATGAACCCATTGTTACACCTCGCTATACAACGGTACGCTTATTTGAGCACACGTGTGCTTACGCCGTATGGAGCGGTGGATCTGCTGTTAGCACCTGTGAAGGCTTATACCAAGAAAAGCGGTGTAAATTTTATTTCTTGTATTTGTTAAACACTCTCTCAGCGCTCTTCAAAAACGGGAGGAGGGTGACAATATTGTTAATAATAACATTTAGCTATCGTATTTAAAAGTTTAAACTCTATTTTATGTCATTTCTTTTGCGCTACGTTTGTAGCGTTCATCTAGGATTTGTTCACATAACCGAGCACGACCTATGCTTAGTTATGTTAATTTAATTTACAAACTGTAAATAACAATATACAAAATGTAATATTTAATTTGATTTATAAAATTTGCACCCTTTACGAACTTAGTCTGTTCCAATGGCAATTGTATATATTTTAGCTTCATCAATTTTCAAGCGGTTTGCCTGTCGCGTCCGTATCTGGGTATATAGCCGTGGTACGCCGTCGACTGGATGGTTACAAACCTCTGCGAATTCTTATTAATATATGTTCTTTGTTTCCACAGAAAAAGCCAGACTGGTCCAAGGGCAAGCCAGGCGACCAGAAGGTAAAAGAGGAAGAGGTTGAGGCATGAACTGTTTAACACCCCCACCTATCATAAGACCTTTATTCTATGTCGGTTGACAGTCGTTATTAACCATCTGCACATTGTGATATGCCTACCTTATGTGGCGAGACCCTGTGGCCCCATGGGGCGTCCCGTAGGTATCTTCCATCTAATAGTTGCTCCGTATATATCTGTGTAATCAAACAACCGCATACCATTTCGTACATGTCAAAATAATTTTTATATAATTTTATTTATTTATGAAATATTTTTTGTAAGATACGTTTAATAAAATTAATTTTCTGTACTGTATTACATGTTGTGGGTGTTATTTATGTTTCCTATACCTATGTGCCCTGTGTCCCAGTGTATCCCTGTGTTTGCACAAGTATAGTTAAATACTTTATTTATTTTTATGTTTATTATATTGGATTAAAAGCACGTAAAGCGTTTTACCCTATGACTGATCTCTCTCCGGTAGTGTCGGATTCCCATCGAACTATAAAAGCGAGAGAATAAAGACGTGCACCTGTGTTTGCGTACACACTTGTGCACAATAATATTACCCGCGCAGATGGCTAGTACTATTATTATAATGTGTTCTTATAAAAAGAGCATTTTAATTCTACGGTAGAATTCTTTGAAGAATCTTTGTCGTCTGTAGCCGGTAGACAAGAGCTTAGTTGAAATGATAAAAGAAATGAAAAGGACTTTCGTTTTACAATCTTGGTAGTCTACGGTTGCATTTGCCTAGAAGATTCACTTACGACTTTCTGTTTTCAATAACTTAAAAATATCCAATAAATAAATCCTTGATTTGCGAAAGTCTCAGTCGGATTTGAAAAAGTCATCTTGCACTTAATAATTCTCATGAGGAAGCTTAAAGATCAGATATTAATATCATAACACTACGATTTAAGGGGAGCATGGCAGTACAAAAACCGAGTCTGAAAAAACTTGTCATACCTACTTAATGTATTTTTCAAACCGTTTTTATGTGTTAATAAAAAAGTTGTTGCTTATTTATGTTGATAATGAACAACAGATGCTAATCCAGTCAAAGGTGGTATCAGCACATAAATGTGAAATGGAATTGTTTTTATTTTGTTTTATATTTCTACTCTCAATCCAGTGGGTTGTATCCTTCTCTGATCCTTTATATCCCCCGGAGCCCGCATATAATTTTATGTTTGAAAAAGGTAGGCTCTTATGTTGTTTGGATTGTTATATCTATGTAGATTAGATTATCGAATATATGTGAATGTTTGTGTCCTGTTTTTTGACGTGATAAGATTTTGTGGCATTGAAACAATGCGTTGAGGTAAGTATAAAACTGAAATGGTAAACCGAAAGATAATATAATATAATAAAGAGAAAATATTTGTAACTTTGTTTGTAATGAATAAACTTAATAACTACTGGATCGATCTAAAAAACTATTACACCAATAGATTTCTATATTATTATAGATTAAAATATTTAAAAAAAATGCGTAACGAAAACTAAATAAATCGCCACCTGTGCGTAACTGAGACGGGCCGCTACAAAGTAAAAAAAAAAGAAAAAAATATTAATAATATTTTGACCAACTAAATAATTATTAACTATTATACATAGGAGCGGCCATTGTAGAGGCATATACGTAGGCCTACGTTTAACAGTGGACGTCATCAGGCTAAGATGATGATGATGATTAGACATAGGTACTATCTATAATATTACGCTTTGCGAAAGCTATGGATTTCTATCTAAGCTTCCTATCGCAAGGCACGAATGCGTACGTATGAGATTTAAAGTTAATAATGGAAGAGGACTCTGCTAAGCCTATCGTGAAGTGATAATTAAACTTTTACATCTCCCTTTTGTTCAAGGGAGAATATAAAATACGTTTATTCTTAATAAAAGTTAATATTAATAAAAATATAATAAATATTACCGTTGAGAATAACGTGTCAAAAGTACGTAAAATAATATGACAAAGCGTTATGATCTTCAAAACACATAAAGGATTTATGTAGTAACGTTATAAAGACGCTTCGTTACAGAAGCTTTGTTTTAGACGACAAACGGATGACGTATTAAGTACCAATCATTAAGTCTCTCGTATCTATAAATAGAAGAGGAGATAGAAATATAAACTACAACTGCTTTATTAATAAACGTGGTGTAGCGAGTGAATAGTTACGCCATGCTTTGTCCTCTTCTTTCGAATGTTAAATTACTGATGACAAAATGAGAGATTACATTATAAAACAAAATGAAAGCGATAGCTGATTTTTTTAATGAAATGTTGTGTGTGTGTTCGAGTAGGGCCCCGGATGGTTTAGATTCAAAATTGAACCCGGTAGATGGCACTACTGTCGGTATGTCAGCTTTTCCTGGCAGGACAACGGCGACGCGACGTCTGCCCGGTCCGTTAGTTTTTATATAAATTTAAATTAAATAACAAAAAATATAATAGCTCAAGATTGGGCATTGTGGAGACATATGAGGGAGGCATATGTTCAGCAGTGGACATTATCAGTCTGAGATGATGATGATGAACAAAAAATAATTTATTAGACAATTCTTCGTTAATCTTCGTGCCTCTTATCATACTTTTAAACTTTTATAGTGCTTTCTGAAGCACGTAGAAGCTCAGTTGATATACTACTATATAGTTAGCACAAGCAAAAACTTGTTTATTTGCAACGGACTATCGACAAAGGACTTCTCGACGAAAGTTTTAAACCCTTCAAAGCTCTGTTTTCTATAGTTCGCTTTGTTAAACTGTTGACTAACAATCAAAGAGTTTGTCATAAGTCTACTTAGCACTATCTACGTTCGCAACTGTAGGCGAATCCTTTTGGTAAGTATCAAAACATTTGAAGTCTGTATTAAGTTTGTTTCTCGAGAAGCCTTCATTCTTCACTTTGCTTACTTAACAATTTAATAGCCTTTGTTCATGTTTTTTTAGCAAAGTTAAAGAGAGAAAGAGAACTTTTATCTTTAACATTGAATTCATTTTTAAAGATTATTTTAGGGTTTCTTTGTAAACAAAGCACTGGTTTTTTATGATAAATTCAATGTAAACGGATTCTTGTAATAAAAAACATATAGTTCTAAATTTAAACTTGATATTTAATCTGGCCTAGTTGATCTTATTGTGTGAGCATGAACTTTTTGTTCTGTGTGTAATTTAAATTAATGTATTTAGAAATATATAAGTACCTATGTTTATCAGTTGACTGGTCGCTATAGTATTTATAGCTGTGCCTTTTTGAGATCAAGAAAGAAGGCATTTATTCAAATAACCACAGAATAATAGACGCAGACAAAAAATAATCAGTAGTGGACTTTTTATCCATTGGGCAATATTACAGTCAATTGCCCAGCATCTAAACTTTCTTGACAAATGAGAAAATATTCAATTTCTTCGTCCCTCAGTAAAATTAAAAATAGCCTTACAAAAATAACTCATTCAGTAATTCAGTCATTCATCAAACAATTGCTTAAATTATAAAATTAACAATCCATCCATCTCAGCCACAAGACGTCCACTGCTGGACATAGGCCTCCCCCAAGGTCTTCCACATCATTCGGTCCTGAGCTGACCTTGTCCATCGGTTGCCCGCGACCCTTACCAGGTCGTCGGTCCACCTTGTTGGAGGCCTGCCCACGCTGCGTCTTCCAGTTCGTGGTCGCCACTCTAGAACCTTTCTGCCCCAACGGCCATCGGTTCTGCGAGCTATGTGCCCTGCCCATTGCCACTTAATTGAGGCAATTCTTCGAGCTATGTCGGTCACTTTGGTTCTCCTACGGATCTCCTCATTTCTGATTCGATCTCGCAGGGAAACTCCGAGCATAGCTCTCTCCATTGCTCTTTGGGTGACCTTGAGCCTTCGTATGAGGCCCATAGTGAACGACCATGTCTCAGATCCATAGGTCATCACTGGCAACACACACTGGTCAAAGACTTTCGTCTTGAGACACTGCGGTATTTGGGACGAGAAGATATGACGTAGCTTCCCAAACGCTGCCCAGCCGAGTCGGATTCGACGAGTGACCTCTTTCTCGAAGTTGGACCTACCTAACTGGACTGTATGTCCCAGGTAAACATACTCGTCAACAACTTCGAGTGTAGAGCCTCCAATTGTGACAGAGGTAGGTGCGACATGGACATTTGCCATAATCTTGGTCTTGTCCATGTTCATTTTAAGACCCACTTGTAGGGAGACTCTACTAAGGCCATCAAGCATAGCGCCAAGGTCTTCCAAGGTCTCAGCCATGACCACAATATCGTCGGCAAATCGAAGGTGGGTGATGTACTCGCCGTTGATGTTGATGCCGAGTCCATTCCAATCCAGAAGCTTGAAAGCATCTTCCAATGCAGCGGTAAACAGTTTCGGAGATATTACGTCTCCCTGTCTCACACCCCGCTGCAATCGGATAGGCTTCGAGCACTGATCTTGGAAACGGACTGACATGGTGGCGTTTTCATACAAACACTTCAACACTTCGACGTACCGAGTGTCAATTTGGCACCGTTGGAGAGACCGTAGCACAGCCCAAGTCTCGATCGAATCGAAGGCTTTCTCATAGTCCACAAACGCTAAACATAGGGGCTGGTTATACTCTTCGGTCTTCTGTATAACCTGCCGCAGCGTATGTATGTGGTCTATGGTACTAAAGCCTTTTCGGAAACCGGCTTGATCGGGAGGCTGGAAGTCGTCAAACCTACACGCGAGACGATTCGTAATGACTCTTGAAAACAGCTTGTAGACATGGCTCAGAAGTGAGATGGGTCTGTAATTCTTCAATAGGGTTTTGTCGCCCTTTTTGAAGAACAGCACCACCACACTCCTGTGCCACGCCTGCGGCGTCTTTCCCGCGAGTATGACGGAATCAAATAGCTTTTGAAGTGCTTTCAGCACCGGTATTCCACCTGCTTTCAGCAGTTCGCTTGTGATTCCGTCTTCACCCGGTGCCTTGTTGTTTTTGAGCTGTTTCAGAGCCATACTAATCTCGTCTAGGCTGACGACCGGGATATCGTCGGTATAGTGTCGGGACAACTTAGCTCTTGGATCGTCTGTCGAAGAGCTAACAGGTGACCGTGTTGTCGTGTATAGCTGCCCGTAAAACGTTTCGATCTCTTCCATCAGCTCAGGCCTGGACGATATGATTCTGCCGTCCTCAGTCTTCAGCTTGGTCAGTTGGCTCTGCCCAATAGACATATCTCTAGCGAACACTTTGGAGCCCTTGTTTTGCTCTATGGCCTGTTTAATACTATTTGTATTAAACAGGCGAAGGTCGCACGTCAATGACTTAGAGATCTGCCTATTGAGCCGCCGGTACCGGCCAGCATCATCTGAGGACTGCAGAACCATCGCTCGCCTTTCCTCCATGAGCTTGATGGTTGAGTCGGAGATCTTCTTCGTTTCCTTTGTTCGGCGGATTTTAAAGCTGGTAGATCCAGCCGAACGGACAGTTTCCACGAACCTGTTGTTGTAATCGTCCACATCTACGCAATCACCTAGGCTCTCAAAGCGGTTCAGCAGTTGGAGCTGAAAACTTTCGGGGTTTTGGATCTGGATAGGTGCAGGCCGGAGCGTAGACTTCATCAGTCGAGACCTTTCCAACTTGGCATTGATATTCAATGTGCCCCTTACTAGCCGGTGATCGCTCCCGGTTTTCACCGTATTGATCACGGAGACATCATTGAATATCTGCCTCTTCGTCGACAGGATGAAGTCAATCTCGTTTTTGGTTGCACCGTCAGGACTCACCCAGGTCCACTTGCGATGTTCGCGTTTCTTGAAGAAGGAGTTCATCATAAAGAGTCCCTCCTTCTCCATGAAGTCGAACAGCATTTGGCCCCGGGGATTCCGATACCCATATCCAAATTGCCCCATTTTCAGCTCATCACCGCTCCGTTTGCCTAATTTTGCGTTGAAGTCCCCCATGACAACAGTGTAGTGGGTCTTAGTGCTATGTATGGCTCTGGAAATATCCTCATACATAGCTTCGACCTCCTCATCGGGATGTGTCGACGTTGGAGCGTATACCTGTATGACCTTCAACGAATACCGATTGGTGATTCTGAGTATAAGGTACGCTACCCTTGTCGACACACTCCCAATTTCGACCACGTTGTTCACGAGGGACTTGTGGACGATAAACCCGACACCACCCTGGGACTGTTGGTCGCCCTCCCGGAAGAAGAACAAGTTGCCGGATTTGAGCGTTATCGAGTCCTCCCCCTCTCTACGGACTTCAGATAGCCCTATTACATCCCATCGCAGCTTGCTCAATTCTTCCTCCAGTTCAACAATCTTCTCGTCGGTCCGCAGTGTGCGCGTGTTATAAGTTGCCAGGGCCAGTTGTCGTTGTTTGTGGTAGCCTGGCCTCTGCTGGAGATTCTTCGCACCCCTTGCCCCACCGTTACCATGGCCGCTACCGGAGCCAGGAATAGTGGGGCCGCCAGGGACTAGGGGCCGTTTTTTATTGGTGTGATACATTTTGGGGGGATATTACCGTAATCGCCACGCTTGGCAGGCGGGTTGGCGATCGCAGTGGCGAAAGATTTTACATTGGGACGCTGCTGCCCGTCCTATGTCTCTCAATTTTTCTTCCGCCCGATTTGAATGGATTGACCGCCATTGTTCGGTTGACTGACTGCACTAGTGTAGATATCCGGTGTCATAACCGTGTATACCCACACCAGTGGGCGGTGGGATCGTCACTTCCCGACGCCTCGAATTTTATCTAATCGAAATTAACAATGCTTTTCACAAAATAATAACCTCAATACGCATCATGATTCTCGCCAAGTTAATCAAATAAAATAAACCATATGCTGTGTAAAATTAATACAACAATAAGCTCTTCATTTGGGACTAATTAATGCAATACTGCACAAGTCAGTGCAATTGATTACATTCGTTCATTTGTTCGTTCACATAATTTATGGAATAAAATGTCAATGCTACTGCAGTTAATGAAAATGAATGTTTAAAAGGAAATTGCTTAAAAGAAACGAATTATTCACGTTAAGCTGCTCTCATTGCCAATGTGCGGGACTGAACTAGATCGATTTCACTCTAAAGCATATTTTTGTACTATAGAGTGTAATCGATCGAGTCAGTCCATTGAAATCGATTATTAGTAATTATTCAGCTAGTGGAAATATTCATGAACTTGTAAATTTTATGTCCTCCATACAAATTGAGTCATCTTTTGTATGAGATAAACTAAAACATTTTTTGCAAATTATATCTACTTATACATATGTAGGTCGCTCCCATAGTGAAGGTATATTATATTTACGAGTTCTTCAAAAGATTGCTTGCGTAAATTGCATCCTATTGTTCCCAAATCGACTTTAAGTATCTATACCAAAAAAAAACCTTTTTTTCCGCAAGCTCTACGTCGCTAGCAACTTCATAACTTTATAATTCACAATATATAAAGTATATCCTTATAAGGAACAATTATAATTGTTTGTTGATATTTTTTTTGTTCTGCAGTGGTAAATGGCAAGTTAACTATTGAAATCACTGATCTATATGTGCTAGTCACTTATGTTTAATTAATGAAAATTTTAACCATTGTTGGTTGAGTATTGGCTGCATTGTGCCGTAGTGGTTAAAGCGGTCAGCTATGCCAAAAACACCGCAACGTGCTGTCTCTCTACCATTCGTGTATTTATGTACGTACGTGTATAATATGTGTATTTTTTATAATATTAAGGTGGCAAACAACAATAACCTTGCCATCCTTTAAATAAGGAAATCGATGATGTCTTAGAAGCCTTGGCAACTAAACTTACTAGATGTAAAAGAACTAAAATGTAGCATTATTTGGCCTTGGTACTTGGTCTCTGCTTTAAGTGAAAGAAAGGCTAGCCATAATGCTTGTTTGCTATCTCAACCAATATATACAAAACTCTCAAAAGTGTTTGTAACCAAACTTCTCCGAAACGGTTTGACCGAATGTTATGAAATTTTCAATGTATGTATATTTGGTAGATGTAAGAAAAGGTCGTAAACATTTTTTTTTACCCCTAAGTGATAAGGGTGGCTCAACCCCATTATTTTTTTATGATTTGGCATTGAAATATAATTATTGCCTTAAATTTTCGCCTTCTACCACCAGCTTACTATTTTTACTTTATATGGCAAAACAACTAACTAAAATATGTTAGGACCAGGGGTCGAAAACGTAGAGGAAAGACTGTAAATATGTGATAATACTCGTAACTAGTTCATACATAAAATTAAACATTGCATTTAATCAATACATTTCTATGTACGCTTTATTATGCTTATTGATAATACTTGCACACAAATATCGCTTCTTAAAAGCATGTCACATTGCTATTTAATATATTCAAGATATTATTGGTAGTGTTATAATTATAGGAAGGTGAAGGCGCAGAGGGAGCTCCACCTGCAGAAGGAGCACCTCCAGCAGAAGGAGCACCTCCAGCGGAAGGAGCACCTCCAGCGGAAGGAGCACCCCCAGCAGAAGGAGCGCCTCCAGCTGAGGGAGCTCCTCCAGCTGCGCCAGCTGAAGGAGCTGCACCACCTGCTGAGGGTGCTCCTGCACCCGCTGCACCACCTGCAGAAGGAGCTCCAGCGGCACCTACGGAAGGTTGGTTCAAACATGATGATACTTTGCAACAACAGCAAAAAAAACCTATGGGTGTTGTGAAATAAACGAGGTCTAATTTAAATCATTGCCAATATACTTAAAAATTATATAAAATGAGAAAAAAATAATGTAGTCTCCTCCGTACAGAAACTCATTACAGCGGCACATTTTGAATGGATGAATTTAGACCTCACCACTATTAGACAAATTTTATGACCAGTGAAAGTCAGCAAAGAGATTTGATGTGCTTTTAATTAGTTTCTATGTTATAGGAGCACCAGCAGCTGCCCCAGCGGAAGCAGCTGCCCCACCAGCAGAAGGTAATTTAATATTTTTACATTCGTACAATCGCAGACGTCCATTAAAGAGTTTCACTATTATAAAGAAATTTGACACTTATCTGCCTTTACTAACTTGAATATAAAATTCATTGAAGGCGCTGCCCCTGCGCCTGCAGCAGACGCACCGGCGCCGGCGGCTGAAGCAGGTAACTAACAACATTTATTTACTTAATTGTTATTTAATTTATTTAAACTTCCCGAACACGAAAATGTACAAAGGCAAACGAACTAAAAGAAGAATAATGGCCAAAAATGAAAATGCAAATTTTAAGATTTATCGGGACATTGTTGTCTACTTTCGGCAAAACAAAACATTAGTTCGGCAAGCCTGCTAACAAGGCAGTAATAGTTTTTTTAAACAGGGAATCATATATATAACTTAATAATAAAAATGTCAAATGCCTTTTTTAGAAATTCTGTTTTATTTTCGCTTTTCGAAATAATTTTGTGATTTATTCTTCCGTGTAGAAAACGTTTGATTAACTTAATGTTTCCACTGATTTAAAACTTTTTATTATATCTGTTCTGCTTGGAATTTTCCAGCACCAGCGCCTGCACCGGAACCTGTACCAGAACCAGCGCCTGAAGTGCCTGCTGCACCTCCAGTTGTCGAAGGTATGCTTCCTGCAATACAAAGGGCGCTGGCGTGGTCTGAAATGAACTACGACTGTCTTTTGTCTTTAAAAACTTTTTAAATTTCGAAAAACATAGTCGTGACCTTATTTAGGCACTATTCTGCAGTTTGACTTTAAAATAATAACATAGGGAATTTTGACATGACTTTCGTAAGCTAACGTGTTTTTTTATATTATCTACTTAAGTAGCATATAAGCTTACGACCTGCCTTATAATAAGCCGACACTGTAGCCTGATGAGAGCTGATGCTTGCAATACCTCTTAGGCATCACTATGTTACTGACTTATAGAAGTAAATCCTTTTTAAGCAAGTTCTTTGGATAGATAGGAAAAAAAAAAATCCTTAAGTAAGCAGAAAAACTGTGATGTGTAGAAACGAAGACGATCTCACCTAAACTTCTTTATTTAAATTGTACTTTTTTTTTATACTACCAAGTAGGCAAACAAGCATACGGCCCGATGGTAAGCAGTTACCGTAGCCTATGGACGCTTGCAACACCAGGGGTATCACTCGCGCGTTGCCGACCCTTTAGAAACCTGAATTATAAATTGTACTGAAAATCTTATGTCACATAAATGTTAAATATTTTTGTTCACAGCGTCCGCCTAAAAATGTCAGCTACGTAGATCATACGTCTGAAGAAATAAAACCTCAAGATAACTACTTATCAATGTACATTTATACATACGTCATAAGATACGTAGCGTTTGTTACTTTTATATCTTATTGTGATCAACTTGTAGGCATTACATTTGTAAATTTTGTATGATATAAAATATAAATCAATTACTTTGGTCGTGGTTTTTCTCTCTCCTCTTTATTGAACGATATAATCATATCGTTCATTACATCGAATGGTTAATGAATCGAACATTCAATATATCGAATGTTCAAAATATCGAATGTTTGTTTGGGTTCAACACATCGCTCATTCATTTCGTTGAAAGATTAAAATGCGATTTAAAAAATAATTTAAATATCAATATACTGAATTCTTATATCGAGCACAAGTAAAATACAGAATTTTAAAAGTATTAAAATCATTCTATAACACATATAGATAATTTAAAGACTAAATGAAATGTACCAATAATAATAATTAAGTATATAAGATTAAAATTTTGTGGAAAAGTCACAAAATTTACTAAAAAAAACACATTTTAATCTTTAGATGGAATGAATGTGCAATGCGTTGAACTCGATACAATCAAATTTTCGATATTTAAAACAGTTGATGTATCGAGTGTATATTGAATGTCCGATTTTTTTACGTTCGAGTATTTAATCGTTCGATTTTTACATTGTATACATACATATTATCACGCCCGTCTCTCTCTATGGTACGCAAATTGCTACGATCCAAACATACTTCCTTCGCCTCCTTTACATTTAGCAACCTCTTAAGCATTTTCGAATTTTAGTGGTCGATCAATTGATATTCAATTATTTGGCATTCGATTCGGCGTAGTTTACACCTGTTCCAAGCATATCTTAACTAACTTTCATTCAGTAAATATCCTAAAGTACTAAATTAGTCATTCTTCAAAACAGTTTTAAAATTTAATATAATTACATTTTCAACACACAATTATCTCTCATCTAAATTCTGCGAAGCGACGTAATTCTCTTAGTTTTAGTACGAAATCTCAACTAAATTAGTCGGCATAGAACAAGCTCGGATGATTGTAGGGACACAACATGTTACGGAGGATGTACTCGACCGTAATATCTCAGCCCTTATTGCCCGGATACAAGGCTAGGCAATTTGGTGAACTCTTTGAGGTAACTGCGTTCCCTACTACAGTGTAATGTGGATCCATTTTACGGAATTGCCTATTGAAGGGACTCTTCCATTCTATCCAGCAGATTGTTCGCTTGTAATTGATATCAGAATAACATGTTTATATAGTTTTTCGTGTTATTTGTATGATTGAATAGATAGTTCAGTGATCTAAGTGGTTACCTCGCCGTATACAATTGCGCGGTGTGTTGTGAATTCGATTCCGTTCGGAAAAAAAAAGTTTGATCCACATAAAGTTGGCCCAAGTCTATTTTGCGTTCTTTTTTTTATACTACTTGCAAATAAACCCTTCTGAAATTAAGCAGTTACCGTAGCTTGTGGACGCTCGCAATACCTGAGGTATCATTTGCGTGTTGCCGACTCATTTTTGCATCAAGACTTTAAGATGGAGTATGCCTGGGATAGGAATACGTTTCTTTCAAAACGCTCCCCTAAATGTGCGCCGGAGACCTGTACTCACACACAGGAACACACCTACACTGTTGTATGTGGTTATTTGGCTGTGGTCTTCTGTAAGGTGGAAGTCCTTCCCCAGTCGAGCTTGCTCACTAATATGGTATCCTACCTCTCTTAAAAGACTTAATAGTAGTTGATCACTAGTGCGGGAATTATCTTTTTATCATCAAGTCGGTCCCGACTGTTAACAGTCGTTAGATCACGACAGAGGCGAGATATGGGCGATCAAAATAACTCTGTCACCAGGATTACCACTAACCAAACGATAAGAAGAAGAAAATCATCATTATGAATTGTTTTTTAAAATAATAAAGAGAATACTTCGTAAAATTATGGCCTGTGGCATAGTGGTAGTTTGAAGGATTATACAGGGTCTATATATTTACATAACACAGATAATAACCGGTGTAATCTCATCTCTTTTTATTTTAAGACAACTCACGCACTAGAGAACAAGCTCTGTGACGCAGGGAACTTTACAAACATATAATACAATTAACAGACACAAATTACACCCAGAGTCAGAACAACTCTTTGCGGATCACACAAAGTTTTGTTCTGTGTGGGAATAGAACCCATAACCTCGTGCACAGCAGGCGCATACTGGGGTCACTAGACCACCAAGGCAGTCAATAATGTTAGTAATATAAATGTCTTATACTTCTACTTACCCCTTTAGGTAAAAACCGTGATGAATATATCTATACTTCTATACTAATACTATAAAGCTGAAGAGTTTGTTTGGTTGAACGCGATAATCTCAGAAAGTACTGGTTCGATTAGAAAATATATTTTTTTGTTGAATAGTGCATTTATCCAGGAAGGCTATAGGTTATATAACATCACGCTATGATCAATAGGAGCGGCGCAGTAGTGAGATATGTTGCAAAATCGGGGAAATCTACGTTCCAAATTACGACGCGGACGAAGTCGCGAGCGACCCCTAGTAACTAAATAATTATACCTACCAATTAATACTGTCGGACTCGTTAATAGTTACCTACAACAAACATAATGCGTCCGACTAGTTTAATCGTGTGTCTCTAGAGTAAATCTCAGTTTAATCCATGTCCTACATCAGGGACAAATATATGGCGGTAAGCACACATTGTGGTTAAGTGTAATTGGGGCATTGGTTGTAGGTATAGAGACTATAGCATGGGGTTCTTCAAGAAGGGAGTTATAAGGTTTTTAAAGGGTCGGCAACGCGTGAGTGACACCCCTGGTGTTGCAAACGTCCATAGGCTACGGTAACTGCTTACCATCAGGCGGGCCGTATGCTTGTTTGTCACCTTGGTAGTATAAAAAAAAAAAATAAAAAAAAAAAAAAAAAAAAAAAAGGTAGGTACTAGAATAGATGTATATAGTGTCTACTGTAATCAATGTCCTTTCTATAATGTCCGCAATATATACTTACCTAGCTGTTGCCCGCGGCTCCGCCCGCGTGGATGTCGGTTATCGCTACAAAAAGTAGCCTATGTGTTATTCCAGACCATAATCTATCTGTGTGCCAAATTTCATCCAGATCCGTTCAGTAGTTTTTACGTGAAAGAGCAACAAACATCCATGCATCCATTCTTACAAACTTTCACATTTATAATATTAGTAAAGATATTATAAAGCTGAAGAATTCGGTTGTTTGTTTGGTTTAACGTGCTAATCTCAAAAAGTACTGGTTCGATTAGAAAAAATATTTTTTTGTTGAATAGTGCATTTATCCAGGAAGGCTATATAACATCACGTTATGATGAATAGGAGCGAAGCAGTAGTGAGATATGTTGCAAATGACCACGCGGACGAAGTCGCGGGCGACCCCTTGTATATATTGCAACCTTAGTAGAAAACTGGTGTAACTAAAGAAATATCATTAGTCTATTTTGAACCTTAGTTGTTAGGAATAAGATGTAAATTGCAAAACAAACACGCTTTAACTTAAGTAATTTTTCTACTGTAGGTGCGATATTTTTGCCTAAATAAAGTCATTGGTCTAGAAATAAAACCCATAAGAAAGGCAGAGCATCATACTAGCGAACAAGCCCGACTAGGGTAGGACCTCCACCTTACAGAAGACAAATAACTTCACACAGCAGTGTAGTTCCTGTGTGTGACGTACAGACTTCCAGGGCTTATTTAGGGATGCGTTTTTATCGAAACGTTTTCCTATCCCAGGGAGATGACATCATAAAACCCTGGGTTTATTTTGGGCCGGTAACACGCAAGTGATACCTCTGGTATTGCAAGCGTCCATAGGCTATGGTAACTGCTTACTATCATGCCGGCCGTATGCTTGTTTGCCACCTAATTAGTTAAAAAAACCCGACAAATTGCGTGTTAGCCACCTAAGTAGTATAAAAAATACCTATCCTATGATAATGCAATTTTCCGACAAAGACGAAAATACATAAAATTTATGAAAATAATAAAATCAACAACACGAATAATGTTACCGCAATAAATAAATCTGACACTGAAATAAAAACATTTCGATATATTTGTATTCCTACTGATTTCACGGCAGTCATACCACGTCAGAAATGTAAGCACAAAGTCAATGTATTTTTTATATATGTTTCTGCATGATTTGTTCTAATATCATACGAGAAGAATGTCGGAAATTTTCCACAGAATAGTGACGGAGAATAAAAATAATGAATTTATGTAAATGAAGAAGGCTGCTATTATATCTCAGAGTAGTCACACGGGTGGTATTTTCCGGGATCCCGTAATGTTTTTGTTAATAAAATCTAGCCTATAACACTCACAAATAACGGGGCTTTCTATTGGTAAAAGAATATCTAAAATCGGTTTAGTAGATCCAGAGAATACCCCCTACAACAACGTCACAATCGATGGCGTGATGAGAGGTCTCGACAACGACGTATGGAAGAAGAACATAAAAACTCTAATACCTAAGTTGTCTTTGTTAAGGAAATCATCGTAAGTCTACAGACGCTAGAAGAAATTCTAAAGATTTAACTGCCCCTCTAGACAAGTAGCATAATGTATGGGATTTGACAATCGTTTATATATCGTAAAATTATGTCTAATCCCATACTATTTTGAAGTTCTATTCCTCTCTATACTATCATTAATGGCACTTTTCTAGGCCCAAATACATCAAATATTACTATTTACTAGGCACAATTAAAATAAAACAATGACTAACTTACTCTATGAAATTGCTACGCTATCCAAGACATAAAGTTCTGAATAAATTATAGTATCTAAGTATACGCGGAGGGCTGGCAGAACTACGGCTTTATTAAAAAACTTATAAAATTTATTCAATATTTTATAACAACAGATTTGCCAGTATATTATGATTTTTAATATAAGTATTTGAGTTAATTTGAGGATAAGATACCGGGTGTTTTTTATGGCGCGTAAGTTAGAGGTATCGGTAAATTTGGCGATTGTGTTTTTTACCGTCTCTTTGTCGTTGTAATCGACGGTGAAGATCAAAAGTTACTCGTCAGTTACCTTTCTTTGTCATACTACTTATAGCAATTACTACGCATGGCGGTAAGCAGTTATCGTAGCCTAATGCAAATCTAATATTTCTTTACTTCATAAATAAGGCTGAGTAAGTATTATTTCTTTACCCAGCTAGGTGGACCGACGACCTAAAAAAGGTCGCTGGGGCGCACTGGATGCGGAAGGCGGAGGACCGTATGCTATGGCGCGTGTTGGGAGAGGCTTATGTCCAGCAGTGGACTGCGATAGGCAGATTGATTGATTGAAGTATTAAGCCAAAAGTTATTGTATTTCATTTAACAATTTTCTGCTTAGTTTTTCAGGTCATTATGGTTACCTAACCACAAATAGGACCATGACGGTTACGTCATGGTCCTATTTGTCCTCAAACTTCATACACATACTTTTAATTTGTCAAAAGTTGGTGGTCAAATATAGAATACACTAATCCAATGCTAAGCGAGTTACATCTACCTGTTACTCAAACTATTATTTAGTTTGGCAGAAGTCTTTAAAATTTGTATTTTCTTTTATAAAAATACTAAATACCTAAATGCTTTATCATTTTATTTCATTTTCATTTGATGGGCATATTTTGTATCGCGTAAGGTGGTAGACTAGCGAGTGGCCTATGTGATGGTAAATGTTCATGGATTTCAGTAATTCCGGGCACCAACCAAGTCTTTATTTACCAGAGTTATAGTCAAAGTCAAACTCATTTATTCATTTAAATCAAATACATGATGCTTATGAACGTCATAAAAACAAATGCCAGCATACTAGTAGGGCCTCGAGAAGAATTGGCAAGAAACTCGAATTACTCTTTTTAATCGCCAGAATATTACATTTACAATTTATAAAGAGATAGAGGCAGAAGAATTACAAAACGCACGAGGTAGGTAGGAGAGTAGGTAGTAGTCAAACTTTTTTACTTAAATAATAAACTCTCTTCTAAAATAAAAAGCAGTAGAAAATTAAATAAAAATTCAAGAAGGACAATGGCAAACTAAAATAATTAAGTCAAAACACATTAGCATAATGAGAAAGATAAAACGAATTTGATGTTAACTGAGGCTCGGTTCTTTACTGGGTAATTAAGTTGTCCGCTTTAAAATGATTTACGAATAAGTAACCCTCTCCTTGCAACCTTGTGGCTAACCTCCTTAGAGCCTCATTCTGAATGTAGAATAACTAATGAATAAGTTTATAACTTAAAAATATATCTTTACTAGCTGTTGCCCGCAGCTCCGCGCCGTAGATGTCGGTTATTGCTGTAAAAAGTAGCCTATGTCTTATTCCAGACCATAATCTATTCCTGTGCCATCATCATCATCATCCAGATCCGTTCAACAGTTTTTACGTGAAAGAGTAACAAACATCCATCCATCCATCCATCCATACTTACAAACTTTCGCATTTATAATATTAGTAGGATAGGATTTTCGCAGTTTATCCGTTTTTACTCATCAACTGTTTAGAATTATCTTTATTGTTAAATGTTACCTTTGACTTGTAAAAACACGACAAGACTGTCTTGTTTCTACGAAGAATTCCTATGGCAACTTTTCGACTTCATCTTCCCAGTCTCCAAGCTGTCCCATGTATATCTAGGTGGTACCCACACCATCTACAGTGACCTATCCTTAGCTCTCTTTTTTATTTATGATCATTTTTCTATTCCAAGGATATCCCAAAAAAACCCTCACACAATTTTTTGAGTCGGTATCACGCAAGTGATTGATGCTCAGGATTTTATTTTTAAAGATAACTCACCCTAGTGCGTGAGTTGTCTTTAAAAATAAAATCCTTAGCATCACTCACCCTAGCACGCACTAGGGTGAGTGATGCTCAGGATTTTATTTTTAAAGACAACTCACGCACTAGGGTGAGTTATCTTTAAAAATAAAATCCTGAGCATCAATCACTTGCGTGATACCGACTCAAAAAATTGTGTGAGGGTTTAAGGTTTTTTTGGTTTGAACAAGCCCTGTGTCGCGGGAGACTTACAATTCTCGGACACAAATTACACCCAGACTCGGAACAAACATATATGGATCACACAAAGTTTTGCCTCGTGTGGGAATCGAACCTCCGGCTTAGCAGTCAAAGTCACTAACCACTAGACCAACGGGCCAGTTTTTTGCAGAGATCGTGACCGATTTTTTTTTTTAAACAAGCATACGGCCCGCCTGATGGTAAGCAGTTACCGTAGCCTATGGACGTTTGCAACACCAGGGGTGTTACTCACGCGTTGCCGACCCTTTAAAAACCTTATAACTCCTTTCTTGAAGAACCCCATGCTATAGTCTCTTGGTCTGGACGACTATTATAAAAAAGGTAAATAATTCTGTCGCTTATTTCTATACATTCAGATACGGTTTGCTAAGTAAGTAAGGAACGCCATAGAAAAGCCAGCAGTTATGTTTATACGATAACCCTGCGTAGGTGCGGTATGCAGAATAGATAAGGAAAAAGGTGAACCCAAAATGTATTCTCACCCCGTAATATTATTGGTTCACGAAACATGTGAATAAATGTATTTTTAAAATGTCTGCATAGAAAAACAACCTTATTATACATAGAATTACGCTATTTCCCAGAAGGGTTAGAGGTAAGAGACCAGCGTTATGAAGTCATGTAACAATGGGTGTGCTTTTTGACTAAGGTTACTATTTTATTTTAAAGACAATTTCCGCGATACAATTAACGACAGGTAAAGGACACAAAATACACACAGACTCAGGACAACCATTTATGGAACACATACTTTTGTCCTATGTGAAGATCGAAGCCACAACACGATTTTTATTTATTTTTTATTATTATACAAGCTGTTGCCCGCGGCTCTGCCCGCGTGGATGTCGGTTATCGCTGTAGCCTATGTGTTATTCCAGGCCATTATCTATCTCTGTACCAAAATTTCATCCAGATCCGTTTAGAAGTTTTTACGTGAAAGAGTAACAAACATCCATCCATTCATCCATCCATACTTACAAACTTTCGCGTTTATAATATTAAGTAGGATTTTTCATTTTTCGGGTTAATATATAACCTATGTCACTCACAAATAAGGTTTCTTTCTATGAAAGCAATTTTACAAAATCGGTTCAGTAGATCCAGAGATTACCCCTACAAACTCACAAACTTTTTATCTCTTTATGATATAAGTACAAGTATAGATAAATTACACCCAGAAACAGATCAAACGAATTGGGCTCATCACAAAAAACCGGCCATACTAATACTTTACCACTTTGTTGGCACAACTAATGTGTATAAATAAATAAAATAAAAAGCCATTTTATTCCATATTTCTATCTAGTTTACATTTCAAATGTTGTTATTAAAATTATTTATTTAAAATATGGACCCCTTTTTGGGTAAAGGCCTCCTCCAGCTTTTTCCACAAATCCCTATCCTTGCCTGTATCTGTCCAGTTGTTTCCTGATACCTGGATAATATCATCAGCCCACCTTCTTACAGGTCTGCCAACATTCCTCTTTCCCTGTGGATCTTTCCATTGTGTGGTTTCTATGGTCCATCTTTTGTCAGTGCAACGTGCGATGTGTCCAGCCCACCTCCATTTAAGTTTGAGTGCATGTGTGAGAGCGTCATTTAATTTTGTTTTTTGTCTGATATGTTTATTCTTTACTTTGTCTATTTTCCTAAGTTTCAACATGCTCCTTTCCATAGCTGTTTGTGTACATTTAATTTTTTCTCTGACTTTATTGGTATAAATCAAAGTCTGGCAACCATACAGTAAGCATGGTAGGAGACATGTGTCGAATACTGTCTTTTTTAGATGCAAACTATAATTTCCTTTCAAAATTTCTTTCAATGACCAGTATTTTTTCCAGGTTGTGTTGATTCTACGTGTTACTTCTTCTTCATTGCTGGACTTGTTAAATGATAAATTCTTTCCCAGATAAATGTAACTGTTAACATATTCTATATTATTTCCTTTTATTTCAATAGGTCTTTTTTGGTTGTTGGTCATTATTTTTGTTTTACTAGCGTTCATTTCTAAACCTATTTTTGAGCTTTCATTATCCAGCGAACTCATCATTTCCTCCAGATCTCTAGAAGTTTCGGCCAATATGGCTATGTCATCAGCGAATCTTAGATGGTTCAGGTATCGTCCATTGATTTGAACGCCTTTTTTAGACCAATCTAATTTTTGAAATATATTTTCAAGTACTGCAATAAATAGCTTTGGTGATAAAGGGTCTCCTTGTCTGACTCCTCGTTCGATGTTTATTTCACTTCCTCTGACTTCCAGCTTTACCTTGCTCGTGCTGTTTGTATAAATATATTTCAGGATGTTAATATATTTTTGATCCACTTTTGAATGTTGCAATGCGTTCCAGATCGAACAGTGACTGATGCTATCAAAAGCTTTGCAATAGTCAATGAAGGCCACATAAAGAGGTCTGTTATGCTCTCGATATTTTTCTATAATTTGCTCCAGGCTCTGTATATGGTCCATTGTGCTGAATCTTGATCGGAAACCTGCTTGCTCTATTGGCTGAAGTGTATCAATGTCTTGTGATATTCTTTTTAAGAGTATTGATGAAAAGAGTTTATATGAGCTTGCTAGAAGGCTTATGGGTCTGTAGTTGCCGATTTCCAGCGGATTGCCTTTTTTGAAAATTAGAATGATGTCCGAATTACACCATTGGCTTGGAACAGTTTCTGTGTCTAATACCATGTTAAATAGTTGTGATAGGTGTTGAGTTAGAGTTGGTGCTCCAATTTTTAGAACTTCATTGCAAAACCCATCTGGGCCAGGACTCTTTTCAGCTTTTAACCGTTTTATGTGTTCATATACTTCAGAGTTTTCAATTGGTTTGATGCCATTCGTTGGGTGCTGATCCATAATTTCGATTTCGTTGTTGTTTCTTTTCCGGTATAAGTCTTTATAGAAGTTTGTTGCATGGTTTACAACATCTTTTCTTGATTTAGTTTCTTCTGAGTTTTGCTCAAGTTTATCTATCCATGTTTTGTGTGTAGTTAATTCTTTGTAGGCTTTTTTGGTACTTCTAAAGTTGTTGATGTTCCGTGTGATTACTTCTTGTCTATGTTTGCTGTAGTCCTTCCTGATCGATCTATTAGCCTCTTTATAAATTCTACTAAGTTCATGTTTCACATCTTTGTTTTTATTTTTGGTATATATCAACTCGGTGCGTCTTTTAATTAATCGGTTTGTTTCTTCGCTAAATATTTTATTTTGTTCATGTTTGTTTTCTTTACATAAATTCAGGCTATGTATTATGCTTTCTTCCAGGAAGTTGTAGTAGGTTTGAATATTTGTTATTTCTTCTTTAGTATTTAGGCTTGTTTCTAGATTTGCGATGTATTTTTTGATTTCGATGTCCGTTTTCGGAATGTTGAGTGTTGTTCTAAAAGTTTTTCTGCTCTTCATTGGGTAACTTAGCCATACTGTTGCTCGCAATAGCCTGTGATCAGACGGAAACTGTATGTTTAGTACTTCGATATTTGCTATTAGTTTCGGGCTGTTTGTCATTATAAAGTCGATTTCGTTTTTTGTTTTTTGATCTGGTGATATCCAAGTCCATCTGCGATTCTCTTTTTTCTTAAAAAATGTGTTCATTATCGATAATTTGTATTGAAAGGCATAGTTAATAAGACGTTCTCCTCTATTGTTGATGACACCAAAACCGTATTGACCTAAGACTGGATAATGATCTGTTTTGGGAATTCCTATTTTCGCATTGAAGTCTCCCATCACTATAACTTTTCCCTCAGTTAGTGCGTGTGCAGTTTCAATGTCTTGGTAGAACTGATCAATTTCGTCTTCGGGTGATCTCTCCGTAGGTGCATAGGCTTGAATGATTGATATAGAAAAACATTCGAATTTTAATTGTAAAAGAGCTACTCTTTCAGAGATTCCTCTAAAGTTAATAATGTTGCTTTTGTACTTTTTCTTAATTAGAAACCCCACTCCGTGTAGGCCTTTAGTTTGTCCAATATAGCAGAAAATGTAATTCTGATGTTCTTCAATTTTGCAGCCCATTTTTCGAACTTCTGAGAGTCCTAGAATGTCACATTTAATGTTTTGCAGAGCGTGGTTCAGTTCGAGGTACTTTTCTGTAGATGATAGTGATCTTACATTATAAGTACATACCTCTAGGGTTTTTAATATGCTGTTGTGTTTTCTTTCTTTAATAAGTGGAGGGTGACGGTCTGATTCCCCACGATGACCAATCGGGTTGGGGAATGTTAAGTTTTTATAGTTATTTAGTTCTTGCTTATTTGTTTTATTCCGGTGGCTGATGACATTATCCTATGCTTTTTGTTCTGGAGTCGGGTTTGTAGTGGGTATGACGCTGAGAGAGATGCTTCTGTTCCTCATCACATCGAATGCGTTTCGTCTATTTGACTTAATTGTAATCTGTTGTTTTCGAGG
The DNA here is from genome assembly GCA_947095525.1 of Trisateles emortualis. Classification (NCBI taxonomy): domain Eukaryota; kingdom Metazoa; phylum Arthropoda; class Insecta; order Lepidoptera; family Erebidae; genus Trisateles; species Trisateles emortualis. The sequence continues at coordinate 4,316,136 of OX352736.1, read as the reverse complement.
CTGTTCAATTACGTTGGGAGAGATTGATTGGTCTCTCTTACGTTTCTCATTCCCTGGTCTACTCTCTTTGATAATGAGTTTATCATAGTTTATAAATGCATAGTTCCCCTTCTCCCTTTCTTCTTCAAGTATTGGCTGTAATTCTTTCCTTTTGTCAGGGACCTCCTTTGGATAATCTTCTGAAGCATAAGCATTTTTAAATTTCTTTTTGTTCCTCATAATATCAATTTTCATCCAGTTGTTAACAAACGATATAAGTATGGGTCTTCCTTTTTCATTTTTCGAGGAATTTTTGCCAATTCTGTAAAGTGAATTTATGTCTCTGCCTTCAACTGCAATGTTTAATTCTTCTTTGATCTTTTTTATCACTATATCCATGACATTAGCAGGTGATTTTTCGCTTTCCTTTATTCCGTATAAAATTATGTTGTTTGTTCTTTTATGTTTTTCTAGATAGTATATTTTTTCTTTTAATATCTCATTTTCTGCTCGCATTTCTTGTAACTCTCGTGTAAATGGTACAAGTTTTTCATCCATTTGCGCAATTATATCCTTAGTTTGTTTTGACATTTCAAGTTTCATTTGGTCGAACAACATTTGGAGGTTATTATCCATTTTTGACAGTGCTTGAAACGGAACGACGATTATCTTTTATTTATTTACTATGGCACTGCACTATCGTTGTCTATTGTCTTTGAATTGGGTTATGTTCTGGTGACACTGACAGATAACCTAAAATATTGTCTGATTTTGTTCACTTGAAATGTTCTTGTAGACCTACACAGTTTGCACTCAATTTATATTGTTTATAATGCACAGTGATACTTTTCTTTCAAGATTAGGATGTTTTAACACAGGATGAGATGGTATTTACACTGTATTCTAATTATGCACCGAGCTCGATATCAATACGTGTTTACGCTATGACAGCCGGAACCGGAAAAAACTAATGTGTATATTCGTGCCAAATTACAGTTTTCTAGGACTAAGAGTCTCTGAGCTAACCGCAGCTTAGCTCAGAGACTCTTAGTCCTAGAAAACAGACGGACGGACGGACATAGCGAAACTATAAGGGTTCCTTGGAACCTTAAAAAACGTCACTCACTAAGCTAGACCAACAGGCCAGTCAAATGAATATCGCCTGTGTCGGCAATAATACAATTAGTAAAACGTGGGCTTCATTCACCTCTGGCTATACCTTTTAGGAAAATGAGCGTGATGCTGTTTTCATACATAAGTACCTATAAATTCCGTTCGAAGAAGTGTGTTCTCCCCAAGGGAACGGCCTTCACCCCAACACGTGTACTATTAAAACATTTACGAATTAGGCACGAGTATATAACTAATTGGATATCTATATTATACGAATATCATAACAATGTAAGCTGCCGGCTGTTTTCATTATGAAATGTTATTAGGTAAGCATAAATCGTTAATATGCCGTAAATTTGTAGAGAAACCCTCTTCTCGTTCTCGGATACACGTAACTAGTATTTAGATGAATATAATTTGTGTATAATATAATTTTTGAGATGGGGGCCTAGTGATCCGTCATACAGGATTTGCCTAGCAGGTAAAGTGACCAATCTACCAGTGGTAGTTAGGGCTTTAGAGACAGGAACCTTCTTTTGATACGTGACTTGTCCAGGAATACCGCTATCTGCATCAGGCCCATGATCGAACCATCTAACGCAATCCAACGTTTTACTATTTTTTTAAACTCTCGCGCTAGGCAACAACAGTTGACTCGGTGTGGGAGTTTAAAAAAAGACATGTCCTGTTGTCGACCTTGTGTGCCAAATTCCGGTAGGTACTTACTTTGCTTGTTTATTTTTACAGGCTTTCACGAGGTTATATTATAAGCATTAAGTCAAGTCATCTCACGATCCCAAGGCTGGCTTTTACTTGGGTTAACGCAGTATCCTTGCGATTCAGCTGGCAATGTAGCCAGTCTTTTGGGCACCTTTCCTCAGAACTGCGACCTCAATCATATATTTTATTTTAGTTACCATTCAATAAAATATCTGATTGTTTGTAAGCAGTTCAGGTTGTTACTTTTACTTTAGTAATTATTCTTGTAAATATCTTATGAAATAAATGTTTATTATGACAAATTTACATAAATTTAAATGTTCGCTATTCATCTAAAATTAGATTCGGCGCTGTCACTTGTTGCGCGGGTTGGTATTGTTCCAAATAGGTCATGGGGACGAATTTATTATATTGATCACTTCCTAAATACTTGCTACTGTTGCATTATTTATGTTGTTGAAATTGATTTGATTTAGTTCTTTTAACTATGAATTTTATATATAATTAAGGCGCTCATTGCCAGGTGCAGGTTGCTTAACCCGCAGCGTGCACCTATAGATGGGAAACCGCATAGTGATATTTTATCTGAGCATCTCCGTGCGTCGGAAGGCGCGTTAAAAGTCGGTCCCGACTGTTAACAGTCGTTAGATCATGACAGAGATACATGGGCGATCTAAATAACTCTATCACCAGGTAAGCCACTAGCCAAACGATAATTAAGAACACTATCAATTTCTAGTAACATGACGTAATATGTGAATACTATACTTGTAGACCAAGTCTATGCTGCACCACTCAGCTCATTTTAGATAACTGTTTTTGACTAAAATTGCTCAAAAAAACCTAGTTAATTTTTTTTAAAGACTACTCACGCACTAAGGACGGCCCAGTGTCGAAGAGGAGTTTACAAACCTACAACTCGGGATAATCATTTATGGGTACAAACATTATTTTTTGTCCCGAGTGGGGAACAAACCCACAACACGACGCGTAGTGGTAAGTGGCGAGGTAACCATTTCAGCAACATAACCAACCGTGCAGTCTAATTTGAGCGTAGACGTTCTTCTTGCGTTGTGTACCATATGCCTCTTTGCAGTTCTGATTACGTCATCAGTCCACGTAAAGCAAAGAAGAGATGAGGAAGAAAGTCCCATTCTGCGCTTTCCAGTATGTGGTTGAGAACCTTTCTTGCCCATCGGGTAGCGGTACGTCGACCGTTGATACAGATTTTTTTTCGATAGAAAATTTTAAAATCACCTTCCAAATAACCCGACATCTGAGCAGGATAGTCGTACTCACTCAAAACATTTTATTTTATACGTATATTATAATTTATTTTGCAACAGTTCAAAGCTAGCAGCTGCCAACAGTTTCCTTTCGAAGATCTACGACTTCCGTCTCCAAGACGCAGCCAATTTTAACAGCCAACTTGTGAACACTGTCTGTCCAATTTTGTACGAATGAATAGCCTTCAAAACAAAAACACTTTTAAGTTGTTTCAACGCACAGAAGCATTCGAGCTAAGTGCGCTAACGCCTTGAACAAAAGTTTGTTTGTAATTATTTTCTTCTTATCGTTTGGTTAGTGGCCAACTTGGTGAAAGGTTTACCTACATATTTAGATATTTAGGCCTCCGTCGTGATCTAACGACTGTTAACAGTCGGGACCGACTTTTACCGGGGCATTCGAAGCACGGAAATGCTCAGATGAAATACGACTATGAGGTCACCCATCTATAAGGTAATCACATGATTTAGTAGTTTAACTCGCTATTTTAACAAAATTGATAAGCGTCTCTTAGATATTATAACTGCAAACCATCAGATTGTCATCTTATTGGAATAAAGAAAAATATGTAAATACTTACTTACTTATTAGACTCTAAATAAGGAAAAAATCGTGAATAAGTAAAACAGCAGATTTGTAGATTCACGAAGAAATGTAATTATTTACGCAGGTACATTGCTTCTGGGATGAAAACGGAATCGATTTTTGCCGTAGGATGAACACGGAATTATTATTATTATTTTAGCCCGTGGGATGAAAAATGTGGGAAGAAAACGGAAACACCCACTTATTTTACATATTTTAATTTTTGTATATTTTATTTTTTATACATATTTGTATGTTAATTTATAAATTAAATGTAATTAACCGTAAATATTGCATTGCAAACAGCATTTACAAGGATTTCTATTGCGTTTTGTTTTTGCGGTGACAGGCATAATGAGCGACTGATCAACGCTTCGCGTGACTAGAAGGAATAGAGAATCAGCATTCAGTATTACCATCCAACGCAACGTGGTAATACGTAATTTTGCTAATTTTTCTAGCATATAACCAATCGATAGGGACACAGATGTGATTCTCAGCAACAATCTTCTATCACTACGAGAGTCAGAATCGGACTATCGAAGTATTCACATAAGGTATAGTCGTCCAGACCGATTTTGGTCACGGCGACTAATCTCAACGGAGATTAGCCAACTGCGTAGGTCATTTTATAGTGCACAAGTGTGTGCAAACACAAGTGCACTTTCTCTCCCTTCACTCTCATTGTCGGATGGGACGGATCCAACACGACCGGAGAGAGATCAGGCGCAGGACCAACGGCTTAATGTGCTTTCCGAGGCACGGAGTTCCTGCTGTGTTTCTAGAAAATGGGCACCCATCTACGAACCTACTGCGGCAAGCTTGCTTAACCTTGAAGATCTGTCGATCCGCGTCGCTAACACTTAGTTAGAAGCTCCTCAATGTGGTATATATAATATAGGTGGTATATATAAAATATAATGTCCTTGTTGTTTCATACGGCAGGGATTGTCGTAAGATTATAATTTATATTCTTAATTTAGATTTCTACCCTTTTTTAAACTTTTATATTTGACATGACGTTGACCTCTTTTTAGTCAATAGTATATGTTTTAACGTGTATTCTAAATACCCTGCCGAATGAAACAACAAGGAATTTAGTTGCTTGTCTTACGCGCAACAATGTATGAGTGAAGGGCCGCCAACAAAAGTTTTCATAACAAAGTTTTGGGATACTTCGGACACGAACATTGACGGCCCAATGTATCGTATTTGTTTTACCTATCTTTACCTTGTTTTCATCAAAATCAACAAATCTTCAAGCTTCGCTACCAAAGATACACACAACTAACAACCAATTTTCAGATACAGTGTATCTTTCCTTGTTTACGTATAGGTATTGTTTTCGACGGACTCGTAGTTAATTAATAGCCGCATTGATCGGAAGGTTTGTAAGGGTAAACAAGCTTCACATTCCGTACCATTCCGTAGATATTAAAGTAGGAACAAGCCCTGTGTCGCAGCAGACCTTACAAACATATAATACAATTCACGGAAAGAAATTACACCTAGACTCGGAAAAAAATATTTATGTGAATCACACAAAGTTTTTGACTAATCACTTGACCAACAGGCCCAGAGCCTCTAGACAAGTGGTATAAACGGTAGTCGAATCGAAAAGTCAAAAAAACAAATGTGTAGGATTCTACGATATAATGTCGTAAACTTACGTCAAATCCCATACATTTGCTTTTTTGACTTTTCGATTCGATTATAGCTTATGTCACTTGTCTAGAGGGGCAGTAGATAGATTGTCATTTTGTATAAAATACACCGAAATCCAACTGTGTCTTAAGTAACATAAAAAACCGTTGGTTCTGCGCCTGTTTATTTGCCATCAAATCGGACAATGTGATGAGAGAGTGAATACATGGTGCACCTGTGTATTACAATAATATTGTAATTTATAAGTGTGTGTAGATCTTGGGGCCGGACCATGACGTCCTTATTGCGATACATCAATCAATCAATCAATCAGCCTATCGCAGTCCACTGCTGGACATAGGCCTCTCCCAACACGCGCCATAGCACACGGTCCTCCGCCTTCCGCATCCAGTGCGCCCCAGCGACCTTTTTTAGGTCGTCGGTCCATCTAGCCGGGGGCCGCCCTACCTTACGCTTACCGAGTCGTGGTCTCTACTCTAGGACACGTCTGCTCCATCGGCCGTCGCCGTCGGTCCTTCTGCAGATGTGACCAGCCCATTGCCACTTCAGCTTACTAATTGCGATACATATTCGATCTTAATTTTAAATTCGTAAAATATCGACGTAATTACCTAAATTAAACGTTGTTGTTTGTCATAATAATAGAATGGAAATACTGAAAAAAATAAACCACTGTAAGAACGTCATAATATATTCCCTTGCGATGATTATTAAATGTTTTAACTATAATATATTTTTAACTATAATAACCACGAGATTGATTCGATAAAAGTTTTAAGCAAAATTTAATGTTGTGTTCATAACATTTAGATGCCATAAATTTGAACACAATGATCTGGCATGTGTAACGTACATCTTGGTAGAGCGAAGTCCCCTAATACTGGCATTGCATGCTTAAAAGGAGACTCCAATCATAATCATACAATTGTAAGTTTTGGTAGTGAAATTTTTGAAGTGAAAACTTATTTAGGCGCGTTGAGCACATTTTGAGAGAAACAAAATCATGGAACTCGCGTCATCGTCACTGAACGTTTTCCATATTCAAAAATGTTGGGTGAACAAAAATCATGGAATTTTGGCTCGCGTCCTCGTCACCGAAATCACCGAACGCTTTCCATATACAAAAATAAGTATGTAGCTCGACGATACAATTCACAAATTACTTAGTTTTCCCGTCTATCTACAGTACCCAAAGACTGCCACGCATGTATTTTATTTTTTTAATTTGAATAATATTTGACTTTGCCAAATCTACATAATAAAACCCAGAGCCTGAATCCAATTCATTTTATTAACTATGATTATTATCCTTGAATGGACGTTAAAGTTACTTATTCAGATAATTTTACCTAAAGATGCTCCGTCAGAGCATAAAGCTATGTTTACGATTAGTTTTAACATCATCTACGAGTCGTTAGCTTTCATTGTCGTAATAAAAACACAGTTAGCTTCAATAAATAGCTGCTTTACGAAGGTATATATCGACACTGTCATAGAACAAAGTCGCTTCTACAAAATAGCTACTTTACAGGAGAGCACTTTAAAGTTTTGAACTCAGATTTTTCGGCATATTTTTTTACCTAATTATTTTGGCATATTATAACTTTCAAATAGCTTTTGCTATCATATTTGTAGTTATTACCAGAAAATTACAAGTACATATTATTTATTATAAAAAAAATAGTCCTCTTTTGTTATCATCCAACTTTGTTCTACTTACGCTAGATAGTTTATGTAACATTACGACGTTGTCCTACGGGAAATGAGGTTGCCTACGTACATATGTCACTTTGTTCTTCGATATTTCATGCTTATTTGGTGTTGTATGTTAAGTTTTTCATTATTAAATTTAAAAAAAAAACAAAAATATAATAATAATCAACTTTCTTTATTGTATCACTAGCCGTCGCCCGCGGCTCCGCCCGCGTGGATGTTGGTTATCGCTGTAAAAAGTAGCCTATGTGTTAGTCCAGACCATAATCTATCTCTGTTCATCCAGATCCGATCACTAGTTTTTACGTGAAAGAGTAACAAACATCCATCCATCCATCCATCCATACTTACAAACTTTCGCGTTTATAATATTAGTAGGATTGCACAAAAAAAATAAAATGTTAAATAAAAATGTTGCCAAAGATAGTATTTTGAACACTTTTTACAGAAGCATATCATTTTGCACGATGCACAGCACGGTTTTAGCCAGGGTGTGTCAACCGAAACGGCAATTTTATGTTTAAAAGAGACAGTGAGGTACTACACCGATAGAAAGACGCCTGTGTTTACATGCTTTCTTGATATGTCCAAAGCTTTTGACATGGTGACTTACGACAAACTTTGGGAGAAAATGTCCAATTAAAATGTTCCATCAGACATTAACATATTTAAATATGAGTATCAGCACCAAATAAACTTTGTAAAATGGGCAGATGCTGAATCGGAGGAATATAGGCTGCAATGTGGGGTTAGACAAGGTGGGTTAACATCTCCAATATTGTTTAACTTATATATTGATGCACTGATTAGTGAGCTTAGCAGTATGCAATCAGGTTGCTACATAGACGGCGTAGCTTTTAATAATATAAGTTATGCTGATGATATGGCTTTACTAAGCCCCTCAGTTGCTAGTTTGAGAGCCTTACTGGAGGTGTGTGAGAGGTATGCTGGAGAGCACAATGCCAAAAAGAGCGAAATACTAGTCTTCGGGGCAAAATTACCTTACCTTAATGGGCAATACCTTAAACCGTGTTCAACAGTTTAAGTATTTGGGACATATAGTTACAGAAAACATGAGAGATGATTTGGATGTAGAAAGGGAACGAAGAGCGTTGGCGGTCAGAAGCAACATGCTTGTACCAAGATTTGCACGTTGCACATGTGACGTAAAATTAAAACTTTTTAAAACGTATTGTCAAACGTTTTACACGTGCAGTCTTTGGACTAGCTGTACGCTGAAGACCATTAGTGCTCGAGTCCAATACAACAATGCACTCAGGATGCTGTTGGGACTGCCATGGATGTGCAGCGCCTCAGGCATGTTCGCCGATGCACACACGGACAGTTTTGCAGCGATTAGGCGTAAACGCGCTGCTTCACCTGAGGGTCATTGCGTCCAAATAAGACAGCCACATTGTAAATTATTTCTGTAAATTACATGTCTTTTGTATACTAACAAAATATTATAGCTCTAAATCATGGGGATTTAGAGCTTATAAAAACCTTATTAGATATAGACATATTATTTTTAATACAAGCTAATCTAGAATAAAACGCAGTATAATAATATCTGTGTCATATATGTCATTGGTGTACAAGAGCTCCGCCCGCATGGCTGTCGGTTATTGCTGTAAAAATGCCTATGTGTTATTCCAGACCATAATCTATCTCTGTGCCAAATTTTATCCAGATCCGTTCAGCAGTTATCATCCATCCATACATCCATCGATCCATACTCACAAACTTTTACATTTTATAATATTAATAAGGAACTTTGGTACGGAAAATAAATTTCGGGTACTTGATCGAATAATCAGGCAGTGGTAGGCTAGTTCATCTGCGATTTTATCTGCACCTGGTGGTATAGGTGATGAAGATCTATCAACCTCCAAAACTGCAACGTCTTAAAAAAATCATGTTAAAATCAGAAGTCTATATCACAAAATTATAAATACAAGAAATAAAAAAAATCTGTTAATTAAATCTATCACTTTTTTATAATTGAAAGTGACGAACAAAATTGTATTCGAAAGCCGCCAAAGAATACGGTCGGTTCTAATTGTACAACAAAAAATTGTGACATTTATTCCGTAGTACAGCGTCGTATTTGCCCAACCGACTTCAATTATTAAAATGAACTTTGTAATAAAACGACACTATTTTAAGATACAACAAAATTTATAGAAATAAATATTGTTGCTAAAATAAAGTAATATACGTATTTACACCATCACTATGATTAGATTTAATAATATAAATGATTATTTTTGAGTTCCATAGAACATAGTCGTTCATTACAATACGACATGATTTTTGAGTATTTTAGAATAAAATCTTTTTACTGGTTCGAAATAATAAAATATATATTAATATCACTAATTACTGTTACGAACATTAATTATTATAAGAATGACTTACCAGGATTATGTGTACTTTCGTTTAAATTAGTCGAAATACTTGATTCCTCGGTTGAGCGGTTAATTAATTCTTTATTATTTAGAACTAAATTTAATATCTGCTTTGATCTTGACATCTTGTATTGATTTTGTTATATTACAAATTCATTAAAACTATAAAAATAGCTTTTAAATACGTTTAGGCATTATCTTTAAAAACATTAAGAAACATGACCACTTGCCGTCGTACGTCGCCGCATGTGACGTTAAATAGACAGCGGCCGGCGCATACGCGTCCTTGACGAACAAGAGACAACAGCGCATGTTGGCACGCGATGTTGTCATTCGGAATCATGTTCAAGTACGATTTTGTTCGATTGAATATCTTCAAAACTACTGCATAAAAAAAAATAAAAAAAATTGTTGGGAAAGATAATCGTTTATAGAAGCCAATTGTGTTAAAAACACGATTTCGTAGTATCATAACATCTGACATTGTTCTACGACAGTGTCGATATACATTCTACGTCTTCCTTAATTGAACAACTTTTTTTCAGAATTCGCTTTTGTTTATTTAGGTTTCACGGAAAGGTAGCCATATACCAAAGGAAATTCAATTTAATAAATTAAGGATCATTTTATTGTTTTACTAAAAACATAACATTCTAAATCGAAGAGAATCTCTTTGAAGCGCGCCTGAGGTGAGGTCATGTAATGAGAAAACCCAAAGAACACAATATGACAAGTCTTCTGCATGACTAATTCAGGTATTTAGAAGCGAGGAAAAAATAATAACCTTAAGCAAGCTCAAGTGAATGACTCCACGACCCAGCCCGTCTAGACAAGTGGCATAAACAGTAGTCAAATCGAAAAGTGAAAAAAGCAATTGTGTGGGAATTGACGTAAGTTTATGATATAATGTCGCAAACTTACTTAGTTACTCCTAGAGGGTTTAATAGAAACATCTGACGAAGAATGACGACGACTGACTGACCCCAAATGAAATGGTTTAAAGCTAGGCAAAAAGAGACTAGAAGCATAACATTTTGCAAAAAACAGCTGAGTAGTTAATTATAACAAGGATAAACTGTAAGTTGACTGAACTTTTGACTTGGTTTATGTGGTCACCTCACTATTTGTACTGTACGGCATATTGGTAATTTGGTATCAACACATTTGTTGAAAAACATTAATCGAATTAATTTTTTTTGACTGCCTTGGTGGTCAAGTGGGTACAGCGGTACGCATGTGCCTGCTATGTAAGAGGTTGTGGGTTCGATTCCCACACAGCGACAAAACTTTGTGTGACCCACAAAGAGTTGTTCTGAGTCTGAGTGTAATTTTTGTCTGTTAATTGCATGTTTGTAAAGTCCCCCGTAACACAGAGCTTGTTTTCTAGTGCGGGAGTTATATATACTAGAGAGGCAGGGCACCATACAAAGCAAGCACGACTGGGGAAGGACCTCCACCTTACAGAAGATTACAGCTAAATGACTTCACAAAGAGGTGTAGTTATTTTCTTGTGAATGAGTATAGGTTTCTAAAACTCATTTAGGGATGCGTTTTTAACGAAACGTTTTCCTATCCCAGTGAAATTCCATCACAAAACCCTGGTGTTTATTTTGGGTCGGCAGTACGCTAGTAATACCTTTAATATGGGCAGCAACCATAGGTCACGGTAACGGTATACCATCAGGCAGGCCGTATGCTAAAAAATATATATCGAAATTACCTTAGCATAATAACAAAAATATGTTATTTTCACTTTGATATTTTGCCAAAAACAATTATGGACGCAAAATAATGTCCTTTATCTGGAAAATTCTTTTGTCTAACTTTTTTTAATCCATTAACTTTTTTATGTGGCCATTGTTTTCCTTTTTTCATTGCTTTTGAAACAATTTAAATACGAAAATGAAATGGGATTCCTTCGAAACGACATTATATTCGGACGCTTTCGATAAGGTTAAAACAATCTAGATACGAAACATAAATTTTAAACGCCTAATTGAAAGAAAGGTAGCTTAAAGATCATGGACTTTTATGTGGTACGTGACTACCATAGATGCTGGTTATTTGATGTTGATAACAAGCATATGGCCCGCCTGATGTTCCGCAATAGTCGTGGTCTCTCTTAAGCATGGTATAAGTCAACAGCGTCAACTTATTTAAAAAAGTAAAAGATTTTTGAACACGAAAATCATGCCTAGGGGACTTTACAAGCATATTCTCACACTACAATTAGACTCTTGGGTGGCAAACAAGCATACGGCCTACCTGATGTTAAGCAGTTACCGTAGCCTATGGACGCCAGAGCACTTGCATTTCGTCGACCTATTTTTTTACACCAGGACCTGAAGAAATATCCTTGGGATAGGAAAACGTTTCTTTCTAAATCCATCTCTAAATGAGCGCTGGAGGCTTGTACTCACACACAAGAATACAACTGCACCGCTGTATGCAGTTATTTGCTTGTGGTCTTCTGTGAGGTGGAAGTCTTTCCTCAGTTGAGCTTGCTTGCTAGTATGATGCTCTAAATATGGTGATCCTATAACAACACTGTATATTTTAAGTGGAGTGTCATACAAATACCTGACAATTAATCTTTACAACCAAGATTATCTTTTATTTACATACTTGGCATGTAAATTCTCTTAAACTTTCACAATTTGTACACACAATATTACATTAATGGACAACGGGTTTAAATCGCGTAATATTATAAGTGATTTCATACCTTTTTTTACCCGAAGTTTCGCTCGAATTGCACGAACCGTGGTCATGGGTTGACTGGTCCGGGTGAGCGGTGCCGCCGACTTCGTATGAAACAACAAAACAGCAACAAAAACAGGTATGAAAACCTTCAAAATATAACGCGATTTAGACGTTGTCCATTATAGTAATATAACTAAGCATGTATATTTATTAATTAAATTAAAAATACAAATTTAATAATATTTTATTTACGATTTACATAAAAACTCGTACACAAATACCCTGAGAAAACACATTAGTGTAAGTAAGAGTCACACCGCATCTAAATGGAAACATTAGCAAAGGACTTGAGCGTAATTATTATGTGATGAAGACAAAGCCCATTCTCTACGTGTCGATTGGCGAAAATCAGAAAATTAAGTCGAAGTGGTCGTTATTCATGATGTTATAATAAATTGACAATTCTGAAGAGTCCTGTGATTAAGACATTTTCGATTTATTTAAACGCATCAAAACGATTTTGTAACGATAATAACAAGAAGTCGATAGGTAGGTACTAATTATATCATCAAACGAAACGGCCACACATTTGGACAAGTTGTAGGGTTTATAGAGAACTTGAGACTAGGATTCACGCAGAACCTATTATACGCTATGAAGTGCGTTAGAGAGTATTAGGGCGTGAGTTAGGAACTTGGCTCTCATTCGATCTAATAACTTTTTTACAGTGCAAGCAAAATGTAATGTAATTTATCCCTATGCCAAATTTAATCCAGATCTGTTAAGTATTTTTTACGTGAAAGAGTTACAAACATCAAACCATTCTCTCAAGATAGGATAGCCAATCAGAAAGAAAAATAGGTATGGCATATATTTACTGTCTCACTCTTTGAACTGAATGAAGACTATATAATTATCAATGTAACTTTGTATAATATAGATATATCATCACGCTATGGCCCAAGAAGAGCATAATAACAATAAACGTATCACAAAAAACTCAAATTTAACGTGGATAATACCACAGGAATCGGCCAGTATAGGTAAGTAAGTAAGCAAACTAACCTATAAAACGTATAGAACATTTTAACTTTAAGTAATATGTACGACGTGTAGCAAAAGTCTGGGACGTTCAGAAACTTCATGCATCGCGCGCATTCCCAGTCGGTTCGTTCAGTCGAAATGAGCTCAAGCTCGTTCCTCGCCTCCATTCTAGAGATTTAAGTCTCGAAATGAAATCGTTCCTAGTAAAAAGGCATTCTGTATAGTAAGTTTAGAATCGAGTTAGAATGGGTATTAAAATAGATGTTGAAAGCAAGAATTTGTAATTTGAGTCTGACGGGTCTGTTGGTAGTGTCTTAATTGCCTTGGTAGTCCAGTGGCTGCAGTATGCGTCTGCTGTGCACGAGGGTTTGATTCCCACAAACACCTACAAATAATATTGTTCTGAGTCTGGGTGTTCTTTGTGTCTGTTAATTGTATATTTGTAAAGTCCCTCGCGACACAGAGGTTGTATATTTACACATATAATAAGTATGTTTACTAGTTGTCTGATTGCCGTAGAACAAGCTCTGCATAGTGAGGGACCAAATGGCCGCACGTTCAATTTTATTAACTTATAAATGTTTCATACCTTTTCGGATCCAAAAAACTCTTTAAGAGACACAAGACATCATACAAGCGTGAAAACCCGACTGAGGAAGGACTACCACTTTACAAAAGACCACATCATATCAGCCGAAAGACGTCCACTGCGTGGCATAGGCCTCTAAATCTTTCCGATATATCTTTCTAAATTATCCTTAAAACAGGTAAATGATTCTCTGTCCCTACTAATCCATTATGTCATCCTGTACATAAAACAAGAAACGAAAGGTATATTGATTATACTTACTAATTTATTTACCAAATCCTAAATGGACAAGACAAAAAGAACACTGCGCAAAAAGATCCCATACGTTTTGCACGAGGTAAGTTTATTGGACAAAAGCGTTCGGTAAATTGAACAAATGAGTCCTGTGTCAGCAGCCTAGAGGCGTATTCTCTAACCGCAAGCATAGTATAAAAATAAGTAAGTAGTAAAGAAACTTGGTGGACTGAAGACCCGGTAAAGGCTACGGGTAGCTGATGGATAATGTCAGCTCGCGACCGGATACTGTGGAAAATTTTAGGGGAGACCTATATGCTAACCTATACGCTACGTTGGTTTAATAGTTATCTTTCAAACCGAAACCAGCGAGTGGAAATACGGTTGAATGACGGGTCTAACCTCGTCTCGTCACTCACACCGATAAATAGAGGAGTTCCACAGGGCTCAGTGTTAGGCCCTATTCTATTTATCTTATACTGTGCAGATATAATAAAGTGCTTCAGGATATGTAAATATCATATTTTCGCCGACGATGTACAGGTTTATGTGTCATTCGAACCAAAAGACTATGACAGTGTGTTGAAAAATCTAAACGAAGATCTTGATAGGGTGGCATGCTGGGCGAAGAGCAACGGCTTGGTTCTTAATCCGGCTAAAACAAAATATATGTTGTTCGGAACCTGCGCCCGGATTAACTTATTACCGGTAACACCTAATGTTACTCTGATGGGTGAGTTAGTTGATCGAGTTAGCGAGGCACGTAATCTTGGACTGAACATGGACACCGAGCTAAGATTCGAGAAACACATAGCTGAGTCAGTACGTAACTGTTTTTATCGGCTAAGAGTCCTCTACAAAATGAGACCTTACTTGACGGAAGAGCTAAGAATACAGCTGGTAGAATCATTAGTACTCTCAAAGCTAAATTATGCAGACACAGTCTATGGTCCTCGTCTTCTAGCTAGAACTGATCGGCTAATTCAGAGGGTTCAAAACGCATGCGCTCGGTTCTGCTTCTCGATCCCCCCCAGAAGCCATGTCACACCTTTTTTAAATCAACCCTCGATCATCAAAATGAAATCCCGACGAAAATTACATTTAGCGTGTCTTCTGTTCGGGGTAATTAAAATGAAAAAACCAGAATATCTGTATAGTAAGTTGAGTTGGATCGCGTGTAGGAGACAATGTGAAAGTAGAACATGTTCTCAACAGTTGACTACAGAACAACACAGAACTGCTAGTTTCAGGGGCAGTTTCAGATACGCAGCATCGAAATGCTGGAACAATATTCCTCCGCCCATCAGAAACCTTAACACCCTGGGCTCTTTTAGAATCCGATTGCGAAAATATATTATAGAGAAACAAATAAATATTAATCTGATTATCACAAATATGTCCCTAATATAAGCGAATATTTTTTTTTATCTCATTTTTTTTTTAATATATTATTATTATTAAATTATTTAATATTTGATCACCATTATTTAATCTAATACAAATAATTAATTTAAATATTATAATTTTAACACACACACACACACACGCACACACACACACACACACACACACACACACACACACACACCAAGGTATTGTGGTTTGCTTGACATCCAGACGTATATCTAGGGATTCAGCAGAATACCAGCGCTAGGTCCAAAAAACCTAGCACATGCTGAGCTGGACACCCTTTTGGTGTGACAGAACACACACAGGAACCGGCTTTTTATTTTTATTTTATTTGTTACTATTGTTTTGTTTTTTGTTTATTGCCTTCTTGTTTGTGTTTGTTTCACCAAATAAATGTTTTTTCTTTCTTTCTTTCTTTCTATATCCTGCAGTGGACGCCGATGATGATGAAAGAAACTGGGCCAAAATGTTAAATTCAATAACAATAGCGCCGCCGGATTAATGAGCGTATATGTATCGCATCGGTTTATCGCATGGATTGTCGGTATCGCATCGGTTTATCGCAACTTGTATATATTTCGAAATATTAGTTTTATAATAATAATAATAGGTAACTATATACCTATCTCATATAAGGTCTTTTATTGAAAATATTAAATTATTATTGCGTTGTGAGGCTACTTGCGGGGTTAGACGCGCCATAGGTATTTTTTTGTCGATTTTTGCGCAACTATAAAGTAGAATTTCTACTACCTACTCTCTATACTATGCCGCAAGGCATAAAACCCGTAAAACCGTATTCAATGCCATTGTCTTTAATAGTAAACCCCCTAAAATTACTTTTTTATTGGATATTGAGAGCAGTAAATACATAAGAAACCTTATATTATCGTTCTGCAAATCAGGACTAGTTCCTTCAAAGTCAAAGTCAAACTCATTTATTCATTTAGATCAAATACATGATACTTATGAAGGTTCCCTATCCATTTGCCTAAAATTTTAAGACCTAATATAACTTAGCATATTTTTGTTAGGCATAATTATATTTTCGCATAATATAATTACGCATAACAGCTTACGCATAATGTTTTAGGCATATTTTTTCAAACCATAACAATGATTAGGCATAACTTTCTAATGCATAAATATATTAAGCATAAAGTTCTATAGCATAACTTTTTTAAGCATTATATCCTAAAACATAAATTTATTTACGCATAATTACATTAAAACATATTTTTATAGGTATAACATTGAAATAATTATTAACACCTAGAATATTAGACACTATACAATACTGCTAACACGTTTATACAATATTGCTCTAATGAAATTTGTAGGCACTTGATATTGTAGGTAGAATAGAAATTATTTTTTATTTTTCTAAGAAGACGGTGGTGTCGTAAAACTATTGTGTCACTAAATGTATTATTGCAAAGTTGTAATTTTGATGATTAATTTAATTGTTTTTTTTTAGTAATTGTAATAAATAAAAGTTGATTTAATGATAATTATTTGGTTTTTATATCCTTGCCCATGAGAGCATGTTCGTTTCTGGCATAAGAGGTCACAGTTCTAACCTAACCTAACCTACGCATTTTTAAAGAAGAAAGTAACCCAATCTATATTATTCTAATTGAAATTCTATGATCTTCATAGTATGCCTAGTCAAATTATGCCAAGTAAAAAAGATGAGTATACTTCTAAACTAGTATTTTTACAAGCAATTGCTAAAAATATACACCTAAAATAAATAATTATACATAATTAAGGACCACTGTTTCAATAAATTAACTTCTATCTGAGAAATAACCGCCATATTTATTCTCATAATAGGTAGAAGTTAACTAATATATTCTTCAGATAAAAGTTATCTCGCGATTGAAAAATCGTTTAAGTTACATAATGTTATGTATAATAAATAATTTGCATAAAAATTATTTTTGTTATTTACCTATATTAATTATATGCTTAAATATTATTATGCTAATAGTCATTAGGCCTACTAACGTCATGCTAATAGTCATTAGGCCTACTAACGTTATGCGAATCTAATTTATACCAACACAAATTAGTCTTTAACATGATTGTGCCAACATAAAAGGTATGCCATAAAAAATTAGGCCGAAGTATTATTATGCCAAAACAAATTGTGCCAAAATCGTTATGCCGAAGTATATTAAGACAAAGAACATTATGAGAAAAGAAGGGATCCCACTTATGAACGTCATAAAAACAAATGCCAGCATACTTTTTTTCCTACGGCCTGACTAGGGTTGGGCCTCGAGAAGAATTGGCAAGAAACTCAGGCCACTCTTTTTAATTGCCAGAGTATAACATTTACAATTTGGTATGAGTTACAATATTAGTGTTAACAAAAAGGGACGGAACCCAATATAATTTTTTATTTCAGAAAATACAATTCTATATGTGTTAGTAACATTACGACTTACATGCTAGTATTAGTACTTATTAGCCTACGAACAAACTGTTTTAAAATAGGGGAGCTGTAGCTCTCCGCAACAGTTTTCAGGATGCTGTTGCGACTGTCTCTCACTCTTCTAAGTAGGGAGGCTGTCTTTTTGCGTATAATCGCGTGAAACCCGTCTGTTCGAGCTTGCGCAAACATCTCCGACGCACTGCAGTAACGAGGCAGTCGCAACAACATTCTAAACCCATTGTTATATTGGACGCGCAGGGCATCCAGCGATCTTTTGGTGTAGTTGACCCACAGATTGCCCGTGTACAGACCTTGACAGTAAGCCTTGAATAGCGTAATTTTGACTAGGTCTGTACACCGCGCAAATCTGCGGGCCAACATATTACTCCGGACCGCCAGAGCCCTACGCTCCCGCTCAATATCTACATCGTCTTTAAGGTCATCGGCAAGAAAGTGTCCTAGGTATTTGATGGTGGATACTCTTTTAATTGATGACCCATTCATAACCAACTCGGGGCCATAATCAATACCTTTGCCACTAACCTTAAAGACCATGTATTCGCATTTTGCAACATTATATATTAACCCATGTGCAGCGGCGTAGCCTTCACAATATTTAAGCAACTCTCCGATTGCCCCCCTCGACGGAGCCAGCAGCACCATGTCATCTGCATAGCTGATGTTGTTTATTTTAACCCCATCAACGCTACATCCGACACGCATGCTGCTGAGTCCGGCTATGAGGTTATCTACGTAGAGATTGAAGAGCCTGGGTGACGATAAACCTCCCTGTCTAACCCCACACTCCAACCTATACGGTTCAGAGAGCTTACCATCCCACTTCACCTGGTTTGATTGGTTGCCATACCAATACTGCAACAGCTCACATATTTCCGCCGGTATACCCCTGTCTCCCATCTTTCTCCAGAGTACATCATACGATACTAGGTCGAATGCCTTGGAGAGATCAAGGAAACAAGCGTACACCGGCGTACTGCGATCAACATAGTATTGAACAGTATGCTTGAGACTTAAGATTGCACTTTCAGTTGATAGCCCGGGCCGAAACCCGAATTGAGCATCATGAAGATGTATGTAATCATTTAAAGTTAAATCAAGCATACCGTCCAACACCTTTGCTATTACCGTAGCAAGTGAAATAGGACGATAATTACCCTTATCCGAGATGTCACCTGTCCTGTTCTTCACAATGGGTACTACGATTGTTTTCATTAAATTAGCAGGTAAATACGCGTGAGTAATACACATTGAGTAGAACATAGACAGGACTCGTGGCAAGTGGACACCTGCGTATATACCATACAAAATTAAATTTAAGTAAAAAAAAATTTCTTCGTATGTACATAGTATCTTATTAAATTACGGAAAAATATACAATCTTTTCAAGTTCACTTCATTTTAAGAATAGAGTCCGATTCGCTTTATCGTGCACGTTTGCCAGAAGAAATAATCGTATTGTCGTTTCAGCATACGCTGCATTATCGTCTTGATCGACTCTATTATATTTCCTTGTGTCTATAATAAGTACAATAAGGGCTGACGTCATCGCATAATCGACTGGCCTGTTTGTTTTGTGGTTTTAGTCCTTGACTGCTAAGCTGAAGGTTATGGGTTCGATTCCCACCATCAAATCTTTGAAAGAAAGAAAGGAAGAAAAACGTTTATTCGAACATACACAGGACATTATGGAGGGAAAAAAAAATAGGTACAAAATAGGTATTGAATAAAAAAAAAATTACAACATAACTATATATATATCCAATTTTGTTATCCTATGCGATGTCAGAATAGGTCCCAATCTCAGCTTTGGGCTGCGGCATTTGCATGCTGCAGCGTATCTTTGCGTGATATGCACAATTTTTGTTCCGTGTCTGAGTTAGATTTTTCTAAAATTATAATAAAACTTGCTGTTGCCTACGGCTCCACCCGCGTTGATGACGGTAATCGTGGTAAAAAGTCCTTTTCCAGGATACCTCATTTATCTTCTTACCAAATTTCACAAAGATCCATTCAGCCGTTTAGCCGTGAAAGTGTAACACACAAACATACAAATTTACTTTCGTATTTATAATATAAGTAAAGAATTAATAATATATTATAATACTAGCTGTTGCCCGCGGCTCCGCCCTTGTGGATATCGGTTATCGCTGCAAAAAGTAGCCTATGTGTTATTCCAGACCATAATCTATCTCTGTGCCAAATTTCACCCAGATCCGTTCAGTAGTTTTTACGTGAAAGAGTAACAAACATCCATCCATCCATCCATCCATCCATCTATCCATCCATCCATCCATTCTCACAAACTTTCACATTTATAATATTAGTAAGGATAATTTAAAATATTCATTTTATATTCACCTACAAAAAAACACAAATTGTAGTTATTTAACTGGCTCTTCTGCTGGGTGGAGGTGTAGTAACTATTTAGTAATCTGTGGTGGAGGTTCGTCCCCAGTTGGGCTTGTTCGCTTATATGGTGCCCTATATCTCTTGTTATATTCTAACTATACACACCATGGCTAAACTTCACCCGACGACCGAAACGGAACTATAAATATTAGTGCCAAATTAAGTCTCCTACGTGATATATAAACTAGTTGTTTAGTCCACTACCATATAAAGTACGATCCACTTAAATAAACAAAATGGCCAACTCAACATTAAGCTATCAATGAACTAAAACTCATCAAATATAGACGCAAGTCTATAAAAGAGCAATCGCGTTGCCTTATTAGATAACTATAGGACAATTTGTTATAGCACAATATCTATTGTTACGATGATGTGCCAGTATAAGTTGGTCTGTGTCGATAAGAACATTAGCTTCTTATGAATGTAATTTTTGTGTTATGTGGGGGCACGCGAGCTCTACTACACTGGTTTTGTATGTAGGTGCCGTATTCTGACATGGGTAGAAGACATAAAATATAGCGGGATATGACATCTGCATAATGTTACCAAATTCATGAATGGTAATGTCGGTGAGTGTCAGAATGTTGACAATATTTATTTTTTACCGACTTCAAACAGTTGACTCAAACATTCGACTCAAAATAATTATAATGGAGAATAATATTAATCTCATCTATCTTATATCTACATATAATAAATGAAACAAATTTAAGCAAACCTACAAACGTTTTCTGAATATCATCACCATACTGATTAACATGGGCCTACCCTAAAGATGTGTTTGTATTTATGTATGTATGTTTGTTGCCTTTTCACGACTAAACAGCTGAATCGATCTTAATGAAATTTGGCAATAAGATAGACGGTATCATGGGAAATGACATAGGACTTCTTATGGTGATAACCGACATCATAAATCCTACTAATATTATAAACGATGGATGTTTGTTACTCTTTCACGTAAAAACTACTGAACGGATCTAGATGAAATTTGGCACAGAGATAGATTATGGTCTGGAATAACACATAGGTTACATTACCCAGCGATAACCGTCATCCACGCGGGCGGAACCGCGGGGAACAGCTAGTCATTAATAAAAAATAGAGTTTACAGCGTGACTGTTCATACTCACGCTGTAACCTGTATATACATATATTATCACTTCTATTTACTCTGAATCTATGTATTGCCGACAACTTGTGTTCACATTAACAATGCACCTTATATCTAGGGCTGCCAACCGTACTCTAAACTAATAATGCTCTCTTAATCGAATTTTGGTCAGTGCGGCCAAACTCAACAAATACTAGAATGTATTTTAATATATCGTGCACTATAGTGCTCAAATGTGTGCGCAAACACAGGTGCACTATTAACTTACTGCCTCGGTGGTCCAGTGGTCGCAGTATGCGCCTGCTGTGCACGAGGTTGTGGGTTCGATTCCCACACAGGACAAATCTTTGTGTGACCCACAAAGAATTGTTCTGAGTCTGGGGGTAATTTGTGTCCGTTAATTGTATGTTTGTAAAGTCCCCCGTGACACAGAGCTTGTTCTCTAGTGCGGGAGTTGTCTTTAAAAAAAAAAAAAAAAAACGAAAAAAAAAAAAAAAAAAATTCACTCTAATTGTTTGATGGAAAGACAATCCGACACGCCCGATAGCCAATTAACTACACATTGTGGTGTATTTGTGTTCTTGTCCGTGAGTATAAGTCCCCTTGAAACTTTTTGAAAATGGAAGTATTTTTTATTCCAGTGTTGTTCATAATAAAACTCTGGTGTTAGAAAATGTAGTGTCAACAACGCGTGAGTAATGCTTCTGGTATTGTAATCCATCTGTTAACTTGACTGTTACGTCGTAGGTCGTGGGTTCAATCACACGGGACAGAACTTTGAGTGATTCATAAATGTTTGTTCCGAATCTAGGTGTAATTTTTGTCCGTGAATTGTATGTTTGTAAAGTCCACAGGACTGTGGGAGTTGTCTTTAAAAAAAATCAAATACATGCTTAAACTGTAGCTATCTAAAGGTCAAAGAATTATGAAAATCGGCCTCATAGTTTTTAACATTATTTTAATCTTTTACATACATATCATCACGCCTGTGTCCCTGTGGGGTAGGCAGATACTATGGTAAGCCACTTGCTTCGATCCAAGCATACTTCCTTCGCCTCCTCTACATTCATCAACCTCTTCATGCATGAACGTCGATTCTGGGTACTTTTAATTTGGCCTTTTTTTAGCAAATACCTAAGCGAGAGAACATACAGCGACCAAGTAGGGGTACTTGGTCGCTGTATGTTCTCCTAGGGCGGCCCCTACCGACATCTCCATTCATTCTTGCACGATATACCTCTCTTGTTACTCTTTTTTTATCCATCATTTTTTTTTATCTTTTCTCTTTATAATATTAGTATAGACTGAACATGTACACAAAATAGGCAACCTTATTCTCATCCCACGGTATATTCTACTACCGCTACGCTAACAGAGCTCAATTTCCCCGAAAAACCCTTGTATAATCTATTATTACTTAGTTTACTGCGTACTTCGATCGGTTTACTGGGATAACAACACTGTTTAAGTCATCGCCATTCTGATTGAATACACAGATTTTTGGTTTATTATGCACCACGTTTTGTAAAGATACCAAATAGGTATCTTTAAAAAACGTATTTACAAACATACATATAAGGAAGCGGTGGTGGCCGAGTGGTTAAGTAACCGACTAGCTCGCGAGAGGTGCGAGTTCGATCCCGGGCAGCACTAATGTGAATTTCACTTTGTGGAGTTTTATGTACTAAATGATCCGCCATCTGTTAACGGTGAAGGAAGAAGAAATTCTAAAGACATGTCTGATTCACCAACCCGCATTAGGCCAGCGTGTGTGGCCTAAACCCTCTCTCTCTCTCTCTCTCTCTATCTCTCTTGATTGAGGAGAGCAGATCCGTGCATAGCAGTGGGACATATTATATAGGTTGCTATTATATATACCCGTGCCCAGCAGTGGGACATATATGGGTTGCTATTATTTAAAGGGATACTCCATCTTAAAGCCCTGTGTTGGCAACACGCAAGTGATACCTCTGATATATTAAGCGTATGGTAAATGCTTAACATCAGGCAGACCGTATGCTTGTTTGTCACCCAAGTAGTATTTTGACTGCACGGTTGATTCAGTGACTTAAGTGGTTACCTCGCCATTTACTACTGCGAGGCGTGTTATAGGTTCGATTACCACACGGGACAAAAATTTGTGTGATTCACAAATAGTTGTCCCGAGTCTGGATGTACTTTGGGTCCGTTAATTGTTCCCTAGTGCGAGAGTTGCCCTTTAAAAAAAATAATTAAAGACGCATTAGAGAACAAGCTCTGTGTCGCGGGGGACTTTACAAACATACAATGAATGGACACAAATTACACCCAGACTCAGAACAATATTCTTTGTGGGTCACACAAAGTTTTGTCCTGTATGGGAATCGAACCCACAACCTCGTGCACAGCAGACGCATACTGCGGCCACTGGACCACCGAGGCAGTCAATCATTCAGTAATTTTTTGTCCTTTTTATTATAACTAAGAGTGAAACCACATACCATCAGGCAAACTATACCTATACTTATTTGTCATCTTAAAGATATCAAAAACCATACAAACTTTACTTCATAGATTGCTCTATAGTTACCGGTATAATAACTGGAAGTAAGAACGTGCAATCCAATTATAGAAGCTCCTACCCCTTTGTCTAACAAGTTGAACGATTCAAGACTTCTGAGTACTTATCCTAAAGTCCTCACTGCCAGCTCGAAATCGTGGCTTTAGTTAAGCCCTATCTTTCAAATAATATCATAGGTAATATGCAGTTTTCATTTCATTTTGAATTTTAAATTAATAAACGCGGTGTAGCGAGAGAATAGTAACGCCATGCTCTGTCCTCTGCTTTCAAATGTCAAATTACAGTTGACAGAATGAGATATAATAAAATAAAATAACACCTATTCTATCCCTCGTTTATTAATAAGGCTGTATAAATTGTAATAACAAAAAGGCGTGTTGGAAGGCAAAGATGCTGTGTAAAAGGTCTACGTAAAATTTTAACTAAATAGCAAATTGCCGTTGTAGCAAACGTAAACTATTGAAAAAAATTGTGAATAATTTTAATAAAGAGAATAATATTAATAGTTTTCTATCTATCTATCCTGCAC
Source organism: Trisateles emortualis (assembly GCA_947095525.1). NCBI lineage: Eukaryota > Metazoa > Arthropoda > Insecta > Lepidoptera > Erebidae > Trisateles > Trisateles emortualis. The sequence goes on along the minus strand of OX352736.1, from coordinate 4,291,610 downwards.
AGTTGGCTGGTCTCCGTTGCACACACAATAATATATTGGCAACAATGACACATGGCAGATTTTGTGGCTTGGCAAGTGCTGAACAGATAAACGTGAAGCATAAATATAGATACATATATAATCTCTAAAAAAATATTACTGTTTTTAGGCACAGATGTAGTTATTAAGCTATACTCTTTTGTAAGGTAAAGGTCCACCAGGTTCTCCAGCCACGCCTTTTTAATACTACTAAGAAGGCATACAAACATACTGCCCGCCTGATGATAAGCAGTTTCCGTAGCCGATAGACGCTTGCAACACCAGGTGGTATGGCGCGTTACCGACCCCTTAAAAATCTTATAACTCCTTTCTTGAAGAACCCCATGCTATAGTCTCTCGGGAAAACCTCGGCAGGGAGCTGAATATGCTACTTTGTAACCTAAATTAGTGAATTAATTTTGAATTATACAGTCTTTATAACTCCTTAAACCTTTAAGTTCCTTTTAATTTTTAATCTTCACTTTTGGTGGAAATAAATGTTCGTTCCCTTTTTTTTCTAATTTGATCCCCAATATTCCCAAAGGGACTTGACAAAAGGAATCTTCACTGAATATAGTTCGTCTAAAAGCCTCGGGGCCTGTTACAAATTGCTTTCAATTTGGCACCAATCGTCCTCGTATCGATGGTAGGTACCTACGTATATCTAGGTTTAACTTACATCATTTGAAATTAACAGGCGGGTTTGAGCACTCTTTTACCGTAGTTAGTGGGTTTTTAAGCTTCTATTTTTTGTTTTCTAACGTGGCAAACAAGCATATGGCTTTATTGATGCATTACTGATGCATAAGGCTTGGAATGGAAGTGAGTGGTACCCCAAATATTGATCTGGGGTATCACTCGCGCATTGCCGATTGTAAAAGGTTTATTTTATTACTAACTAGCGGCACGTGCCAGCTGCGTACGGGTGAACATTTATTTAGTTTTCGTATGGATTCTGTTATAAAATATACCCTATATTACCCGGCGATAATGTAGTTTCCTATTGGTGATTTTACTTTTTAAATCGGTCCAATTGTTTTTGAGATATTTTTTTTATACTACTTCGGTGGCAAACAAGCATACGGTCCGCCTAATGTTAAGCAGTTACCGTAGCCTATGGACGCCCGCAATACCAGAGTATCACTTGCGTGTTGCAAACCCATTTTTCAGGGCTTAAAGATGGGAGTGTCCCTAGGATAGGAATACGTTTCTTTCAAAACGCATCCCTTAATGAGCGCTGGAGACCTGTACTCACACACAGGAACACAACTTCACCGTTGGCTGTGGTCTTCTGTAAGGTGGAGGTCCTTCCCCAGTCGGGCTTGCTCGCTAGTATGGTGTCCTACCTTTCTTCTTTTAAATCGTAACAAACAAACAAAAAATCAAATCTTTCCTCTTTATAATATAATTAACATATATATATTAATAGCATTAGTAGTATTTACTTGTAGTAATTAGTGGTTAACGTTGTTGGTGTCACAATGACCATATATGTAAACATTTACTAGTTTGTAAGCATTATTGTGTACACTGTTTGTTTACCCAAATAAAATAAATAAATAAATATAATATTAGTTTAGACTAGCAGCACACCTGGGCTTCAACGATTGTTTATATCGAATTTTCATAAAGCCCTACCTAGTTCCAATACCCCTATGATAACTCACATAAGTCAATTAAGGAACCTTTGTTCGTCTAGTTTGTAGCCTGAGTGGTTTAGTTGTTGCGTTCATTGATCAGACTGTCAGGAAACGTAATTATAAGGCATAAATAACTAGATGGTGGCAGACGAGATTTAAAAGAGGTAGGGCACTATACTAGCGACCAAACCCAACTACGGAAGGACCTCCTTACAGAAGATCACAAATAATTACACACAGTGGTGTAGTTGTGTTCATTAAGGATCATTGCGTTTTGAAAGAAATGTTTTCCTATCCCAGGGAAACTACATCTTTAAACCCTGGTGTAAAAAATGAGTCAACACGCTGATGAACTGAATGAGCGCTAGAAACCGATGACCACGCACAGGAATACAACTACACCGCTGTTTGTAGTTATGTAGCTGTGGTCTTCTATAAGGTGGAGGTACTTCCCCAGTCGGGCTTGCTCGCTAGTATACGATGGTGCCCTATCTCTTGTCTACATCTTTTGAACAATATAAATAATAGTTTAGGTACGCTACTTATTTCATTAGCAAAAATCCACAGCCACTCGAGTCAACGCACACCAAACGCGGCTCAAAGCTAAGCACCTACTCTCTTTCTAACAACAATAGATATCTAGACCAGTTAACTAGACTCCTATGTACTCAAGCTATGGTTTGTTAGCCGAACATTTTATACAACATCAGAGGAATACAAGAGGTCAAGATATAATGGCATGTTATTTATTCTGTAACGTGGAACAACAACTACCTACGCAGTGTTTCGTAAACTTATTTTCACTATTAAGGTTTGTCGAACTCGAACAACTGGTAGGAATTACCTCCAAATATAGATGGCACAGTAAGTATTTATTGTTATTTATATTTGGGTTTGTTTTAAAAGAGGTATTGCAACATTCAGAGAGGTAGAGCAAGCCCGACTGGGGAAGGACCTCCACCTTACTTAACTACACACAGCAGTATAGTTGTGTGAGTACAGGTCTCCAGCGCTCATTTAGGAATGCGTTTTGAAAGAAACGTATTCGTATCGCAAGGATACTCACATCTTAAGCCCTGAAGTAAAAAAAATGGCTTGGCAACACGCAAGTGAAACCTCTGGTGTTGCACGCGGTCAGGCGGGCTGTATGCTTGTTTGCCAACCTAGTAGTCCATAAAAAAATACAAGCCGACAAGAAAATATCTGCTCTTTACAGAATTCCTTATAGAGGAAAAACCAGCGACGTATTTACTTTCGTAATTTCAAATGTCATAAAAATTCACAAACTAACTCTTTTAAATCGTCAGAATAATGAAAGACCTCTATTTTTTTAAGTCTGACAACTCCCGCACTACACCGACACAGGGCTTGTTCCCAGCCCTGTGTCGCGAGGGACTTTACAAACATACAATTCACGGACACCAATTACACGCAGACTCGGAACAAACGGAACATTTATGATTAGCACAAAGTTTTGTCTTGTGTGGCAATCAAACGCAATTTGGGACCGACTTTTAACGTTATCTCCGAAGCACCCTAGACATTAAATAAAATCAATACAATAAACGTAAACACTATATTTTATTTACACATTGAAACAAATAAACTTAAAGACAAAAACGACCTTCCTGACAGTTCGGGATACTGAATATTGTACTCTGACTACCCATTGACTAGTTTAGAACGACAAGGGCATAAGTTGCGAAAACAGTAAGTAAACAACAAGTGTCGTGTGGGTAAGAATGGGATAAAAAGTAGTAGTTTATCTAAAGGAATGCCTAAAAGATGCAGTTTAGGTATTCTGTTTACATATGGTTTGGTGATAAAGGGGGTCACTTCGCCACTTATATGATGCTGGGTGATGTGTTTAGGTATTATTTATAATTATTTAGCTATAAGTAGGTATAAGTTCTAATATCTTTTAAGGCTAATCCTAACCACACTCTCACCACTGTAACCCCTATGAACTAGGATTAACAGCAATGACCATTGAAAACACCTTGCATCATGCTCGGGAGACACAAAACTAAATTTGATGTTATCCAGTGTTTGTTCCGACACTGGGTGTACTTTGATCTGTGAAAGTATGTCTGTAAATAGTCTAGTCGACAAGTTGAAAATGGTACAAATGGAGATACTGCTCTTAAAAATATGTGCGATAGCTCATTGGATCCGGAATGACGCCTAGAAAAATGTGCCAAAAGTGTGTATTAGCACATAAAAAATTGCAAAAGTTATAAACAATTAAAGATAAAAAAAATGGGATTTCGTATCTTGCCAATATTTTATTAACTAAAAAAGATTCTGAAAGAGGAGGAAATTTCCAATAAAAAACTTTTAATTCCCGGAACTCTATCTCCATTATTTATAATTTTAATTTAACGCTGAAAATAGGTATATAGTCATAAATAAAATGGAATGCAATTTGTCAGGTAATTTGTTAGTGTAGGAAACACGGGAGTAGAGAAACGCAGCTGCACTACTGTGTGTAAATTTGTTGGCTGTGATCTTCTGTATGGTGGCGGCCCTTCCCCAATTGTGCTTGGCCATTTGTTTAATGCCCTACTACTGCTAAAGAAGAAAACGAAAGAATAGTAAACGTTAACCCGTTCCTGAATATTTTCATTTCTAAAATGACTTGAAAAGTTATGAATAAAAATGGAAATCGTTTTTATTTCAATATTCCAACCTTAATAAAATACGGGGGGAAACGTCAAAGGTTCCAACGTAGAATCAAGCCCTGTGAAATTGCGATAGCAGATCGCAGTGGTAGTGCTTACTTTTGTACTGAGGTTCCAAGTTCGATTCCCAATATTAGCCTGGAGTCTGAAATTGTGCCTACGCCCTTGTACACTACAGGCATAGTTTCCTTAGGTTTGCACAGTTCCCTTAGGTTTGAATCAACTATCACACATATTTTTGACTCGCGTCGATCGAACAATCGAGGCTTGAACTCACAACAAGGCAAAGTAACCTTGTTCGGGCGTTGAATTTTAAAATAAAATACACTACACGTGCAGTCAAGTATAGTAAGTATTATATATTATAGGTACTAGTAGGTAATGGCATATGATATTATAAAGAAAGATGCCTTCACACTGAGTGGCGTTAACTAGTGCGATATCTACATCTTTCTTACTTTAGTAACATTTCCTATGGGAATAGAATCACCCCCTCTATAGCATGGGATCTAATATACATGGTGAAACATAGCTGTAATATAATTCTACCTATCCGTTCGGGGTAAAAGCGCGATGTTTAGACGAAAGAGACGAAACAGATATAAACGTAAAGTTAATAAATACAAAGCTCCCGTACTAACATAAGAATACATAATAAGATGAGAACGAAAACGTAAACCCGTATATTTGCAAAAGGCTTAAGTAAGTATTTTAAACCAGAACATGGTACAGGGGAATGGGAAATTGTATAAGCTTACCATTCAGGAGGTGTTTAAAGAGTTTAGAATTATATAATATACTAGCTGTTGTCCGCGGCTCCGCCCTCGTGGATTTCGGTTATCGCTGTAAAAAGTAGCCTATGTGTTATTCCAGATCTTAATCTAGCTCTGTGGCAAATTTCATCCAGATCCATTTAGTAGTTTTTACGTGAAAGAGTAACAAAAATCCATCCATCCATACTCACAAACTTTTACATTTATAATATTAGTAATGATAGGTACCTGCTAGATTTCTGCCGCCCTCGTTGACTGGATTGTTGGTCTAGTGGTTAGTGATATGCTAAGCTGGAGGTTGTGGGTTCAATTTTCACACTGGACAAAACTTTGTTTGATTCATAAATATTTCCAAGTCTAGATGTAATTTGTGTCCGTGAATTGTGTGTTTGTAGAGTACGAGACACAGGGCCTGTTCCCTAGTTCCCTAGTGGGAGTTGCCTTTTAAAAATTAAAAATAAAAACTTTTTAATCCTTTAGATACTTACTGAGTTTTAAGAAAACTTGCTAATACTTACTCTCAATAAGGTATCCATTCTCTGTATGTCTGTCGTTGGGGACATTACAAATATTTATGGATAACATACAATATTTTGTATCTTAAGAGCATCATCGCAAAAAAAAGGTATTTTCAATAGTTATTGCTTATAATCCTGGTTCATAGGGGTTACAATGGTGGGAGTGTGGTTAGGATAAGCCCCAAAAGACACAAGATCTCACCGTACTTTTGTTTCTTGACGTACTTTCTAGTCCTAACAATACAGGTCTCCAGCGGTCATTTAGGGATGCATTTTGAAAGAAACGTATTTCAGTCCCAGGGATACTCCCATTTTAGAGACCTGGTGTAAAAAAATGGGGTGGTAACACGCAAATGATACCTCTGGTATTGCAAGCGGCCATAGGCTTGTTTACCACCCAAGAAGAATAAAATAAAAACTCGTATATCTAGCCAATACCTGTGTGTACCTGGCACTATGTCAGTCATTATTAACATATTGTATTACAACATGGGGTGGATCTTCAAAAACTCATATGCTTAAGCTTGAACGAGCGCAGAGAGCAGTTCTTAAGGTGGCTCATTCTCTTTCTTTCTTCCATCCAACTTCTGATCTATATGATATGTGCAAAGTTCTTACAGTCCGCCAACTTTTTGTAGTCCAAACCATTTTACGCAAACATTCACACCTCTACTATGACCCATCCTTGCACTCAAACAAACGTAATAAAACTAAAGTTTGCTCAACGAAATTATATAAAACTAGTCTTGCGCATCGTAGCTTTTGTTTTCTTAGCAGCTATTTATACAATAAAATTAATTCCATCCTTAACATTTACCCCTTGACCAGGACAAAATGTAAACAAGTTCTCTATACTTACCTCTTAAAATATGACTACGATGCAACTGAAAACCTTTTAATAGTCCCCCATTAAGACACACACACACACACCCACTCACACACACACACACATGCACACACACACACACACATACCCACTCTTACAAACGCACGCATGCTAACTTATGTATAAATAAAATAAATTATTTTAGATTTATCAGCTTATCAAAGGAATTTTGTGAAATCTAGCAATACTTACAATGTTCTGGGGGGGCCTGGTAATCTGTGTGACAGGGTTTCCTAGTGCAGATACCAGTCTCCCACAAGGCTATGTTAATAACTATACAAGTATGTAATTCTAGCTTTAAAAAAAAAAAAAAAAAATTATATACACTGCACTCTGTAAGCATTCTCTACAGTATTGCAATTTCCAATTGAAACTGTCAATTAGGGTAAGTAATTCAATCAACGTTAAGTGTTTACATTTTATTTCATTTAAACCAGTCAATAGCAAGATCGAATTCACGCAATTATTATTGCGTAGCAACACTTCAACAAACAGAAGAGTAACCGAAAGACCGAATTCAATTTGAACTGTGTAAGATAAGGCTACGATTATACCGGGAATTCGGCACTTACTCACTGAATTGCCATAATTATTTAGATATGCGTAATTGTATACATTTGCACATGCTTTACAGTGATGATTGGGGTGATAATTAAGTGAGTAAACATAGACTGAATTCCTTACTCGATATGAATTTACTTTGGGTTATGCATGTAACCTAGAACTAGACGGGACAAGAAAAAAATATTTGACTGCACGTAGTTACCTCGCCATTTACCACTGCGCGGCGCGTGGGACAAAATTTTGTTTGATCCATAAATAGTTGTCCCGAGTCTGGGTCAGGGCTTGTTCCCTATTGCGGGAGTTGTCTTTAAAAAACAAGTTAAAAGATCTATCGCGCCCGCCTTGCTCTGCCCATAATAAAGGGCTTTCACAGCTACAATCAGAGAGGAAAGAGCTGTCTTAGGTGAACACACAAAATTGATAATCACTATTAATAACTTTACTGCACTAGCTGTTGCCCGTAGCTCCACCTCCAAAAACAAAAACAAATCTATCGCATATCTACTTGATAGCACAGATGATATAAACGGGAACTACATATAATAAATTATCTAGACACGTTCAGTAGTTTTTGCGTGAAAGCATTACAAACATCTATCTATACCTACATCCGTACATCCTCACAAACATTTTAATATTAGTAGGATATCGAGTATAAACATAGATATTACTCAGATAAATTTATATTTTTATCGCTTTCCATTTACTCATGACCGAGGTAAAATAAAGTATACTTTATACAAAATTTTACCTCAGTCATGAGTTGATAGCACTCTATCGCATATCTACTTGATAGCACAGATGATATAATACTGCCGCAATAATGGCAAGCAGTTGCCGTGGATGCTGACAATTCCTGGGGCATGACTCTATATTGCCGATAAGAATTTTGTGTAATGGGTATAGGAAAAGGCAATTTATTTCTACCATGCAAATGACGTACCTACTACATAAGTAAAGGTCTAAGAATTAGAAACGTTTCGTTTGGTTAGTGACCAACCTGGTGACCGAGTTATTTAGAGCGCCCATTTTTAATTCTCTGTCATGATCTAACGACTGTTAACAGTCGGGACCAACTTTCAACGTGCCCTCCGAAGCACGGAAACGTTCTGATGAAATACCACTATGCGGTCACCGCATAGTTGTATTTACCGCGCCCTTGGTTGCTTAACCCGCTGGTCGTTTTCCGAACAGCAAGTGAATGAGCGATTTCTGAATGAGCATTGGAGACTAAATCGCATACTAAAAATATTTAGACTGGTGTAAAATTTATACCAATTTTGCTAACGATCCTACTGATAGGCAGAAGCCAGTCCAGTTTTTATTCCAGTAAAATTGGAGCTAAAATCGCAAAGCTTGATGTAGTCCTGCATTTTTATAATAGCGAAAACACAAACTTTGCTGCTTCGTTAACCTTAAGCTCGTATAAGTGAAAACCTTTTTTCAGTTCTTGCTTTATAACTACATCCATTATGCATTTTTCAATATGAATAATGGTACCAATTTGCAACAATTTAAGCTTAAAATACTCTGTGCGTTAAATTTTTGCCGAAATACGACCATTTCTTTTGTCCAAAAATTTTAAAATTTGAAAGTGTTCTGTTTTGCCCTATTATCGTTCTCTCGACGAGAATAATGGATGATATTATTACCAATTCTTACTAGAAAGGGCAGAATGGTTCTAAAATGGCGACCACGACTTGGAAGATACCACGAAGAGATCTGAATGTGTTTTTGGGTAACAGTTTTATACTGTACTCAAAACGTTTACCGATGAGAAGCCCCCGTTTATATCATGACCATTCCACACTTATCCTATACGTGTATCTGATATGTCTAGCACCCCTATCTACGCGTGACGTCATGATGCCATCGGCAAACCTTCGCTTAGCTAATAGCTCATAGCTGGTATCGTGTTACTTTATTTTCTAGTAAATTAACAAGTTTATTGATAACTTTTAATTTTTTTACCAATAAAAACGAAATATGAAAATTTACAACTGGAGATCTGATTTGTAAACTACAAAAATAAATTTCGTCCTTATTTAAATTTTCTTAAGAAACATTTTTCTTTCCTAAGATAACTTATAAAACAATCCGATACAGAAGCTGCTTAGGAACCATAAGGCGGGCCCATGAGCAAAAAAAAAAAAGTATCGAACGGGAAATTCCCTTCCGATTAAACAAATAATCGTAATCATCACACAAAGATATATCCTGGATGGAATTCAAACCCACGAACTCCGGCTTAACCTTCAGAAGCACTAACTGCTAGATTCTACACTACACTAACCGTGCAACGCGATCATAAAATGTTATATCAACCAAGAACTTCCTTGCCAGTTAAATCCCAAGCAATATTTCCTCTTCGATATAAGGCAGATGAATATACGAACTAATAGCCGTATGAAAACAAATATTTATTTTACGAGTCTATTTTACGCTTCTGGCCCAAAAGGAATGATCTCGTGGCTTCAGCTTTAGTCTCTTTTGCGGTTGAATCAACAGTCAGTCGTAAACACAGTGGATTGGCCAAAAGTACCCCCTTAATCTGACTAAGTCAAAGTTGTTAATTTAACTCGCCTTGTTTTACATAACTCCTCCTACTAACAGAGGGAACTTGGCTGACTACTACTGTTCTATATAGTTTCAAAGCAACGAGCTAAGCCTTACAAAATTAGCTCAAATTAGTGAACCAAATGACCAGACCAGAGAACTTCAAACAGTGTTGACAGTATGACAGCTACGATGTCACTGTGAAATTGTACAAAGAATTTCCCTAGGGTCGTATTCAATGCTGAGAAGTTTTTGTTTTTATTATTTACGACTGTCTGAAAACAAGCGATGGATGATGTCTTAGGCGATTATCACAGTGAAATGATTATGGGGTACTTGAGACCTTTTTGATATAGGAAGCGAAGTGAAGTTACGTACGTACTTACGTCAAGTCAGTCCGGCGGCAACGCTGCGAGTGTTAGTACGTGTGGCGAGCGTCACGACGCTCTGATGCGATGTTTTCGCGCCTATTTCGAATCTCAATTGTTTCGGGTTAATGTTAATGTGTTTTTGTTAAACATTATTTAATATATCAAACGTGTGTATAAAGTGATTTCAGTGAAGTTTTCTTTTGGAATTTTAAATTGCTGTGGACTAATATCCTGCTCATAACTTTTCCTGATTAGTAGGTAAGTGTAAAATAAATGTAATGTAGAAGGAACTTAGGTATTTAATTATGTAATATTAATGATATTCTTAAACACCAGCTGTTTAGTGATAAAAAATATAAAGTAGTTACATCCATTAGCGTATATAAATATTTAAAAAAATAACATTAAATATCTATAATAACGCCTTCATCTTCGTTTAAACATCGATAAAATTCAAGAGTAGCTATAAAAAGTGGCTTATCTTACATCCATTTTAAACTCATAAAAATATATCTGGTAATAATTGAATGAAAATAGACTTAATAGTAGCAGAAGACAAATACAACTAGCTGTTGCCCGCGGCTCCATCTGCGTTCATGTCTGTTTTTGTAAATAAAAAGTACCCTATGTCCTTCTCCAGGATTTTATCTATCTCTGTAACAAATTTTATTAAGATCCGTTCAGTCATTTCGTCTTGCAAAGACAGACAGACAGAGTTACTTTCGCAATCATAATATTAATAAAACAAATGATATTCCTAGTTAACCTTGTCGTAATTGTATAGTAACAACTGACAGGACAAATGCCTCAATGCGTTATAAATCTCAACAAAAAGTCGTATCTTATAAAAACAGTTGATTTTTGTTTATAACCGAGCCTGGGTTCAGACGGCCTTGTGAATCGCAAGGTAGGTATTAAGTCATTGCTAAATGACTCATATATGAATACTATAAATGGAGATCGTATACCTCTCGTCTGGCTAACTAATTATTATAATGCTAATTTGTTAGTAACGTTATATAGTTTCCCATATGCATCTTAATAACAATTATAATATTCGTTATAGGTAGATACATCTATACTATTCTCGGCTTATTAAATATTTTTTTAGACTGCCTTGGTGGTCCAGTGACCACAGTATGCGCCTGCTGTGCAAAAGGTTGTGGGTTCGATTCCCACACAGGACAAAACTTTGTGTGACCCACAAAGAATTGTTCTGAGTCTGGTTGTAATTTGTGTCCGTTAATTGTATGTTTGTAACACCCCCCCGCGACACAGAGCTTGTTCTCTAGTGCGGGAGTTGTCTTTTTAAGAAATAAAAAAAAAAATATAAAGCTGAAGAGTTTGTTTGTTTGGTTGAACGCGCTAATCTCAGAAAGTATTGGTTCGATTAGAATAAGTCTGTTTTTGTTGAATAGTGCATTTATCCAGGAAGGCTATAGACTATATAATATCACGCTATGATCAATAGGAGCGGAGCAGTAGTGAGATATGTTGCAAAATCGGGGAAAATATTATTCTTTTCTGTTTCAAATTTCCACGCGGACGAAGTCACGGGCGACCCCTAGTATAACATATTTATATTGTTTTGACATGATACATCAGTATTTTTAAATAACTCACGTGCCTAAAATCAAATGTGTTAGACTTTATAATTAGGCGAATTCTAAGATTCCGCGATGAGTAAGTGGGCGGTGACTTTTTGTGTCCAATAAATAAAATTGTATCTCAAAAGCAATTAAAAATGATCTCAGTTTTTTATAAGGATAGGCAGATAGTGATTTTTTATCAAAGACGTATTTTTTGAGATAATACAATATGTAATCATTGTAAACAAATGACATGTTAAATTAGCATAATTATTAGCGTGTTAATATGTTAACGTGTTAACTATGTTTTACATTTGCGATTTGTTTATTTTTAAACATGACTCGATTGCTATTAAGATAATACATCTATAAATCAGTTTCATTGCAGTTAATCGAATCATTGTAGTATAAATTATATTTATGAATTAAAAGATAACCTGAATTTATTTAATAACTAGCTGTTGCCCGCGTAGATGTACCGTCATAAAAAGCTATTCCCTATTCAAGACTATAATCTATCTTTATGCCAAATTTCATCCAGATCCGTTTAGTAGTTTTTACGTGAAAGAGTAACAAACAAACAAACATCCGTCCTCACAAACTTTTACATTTATTATATTAGTAGGATTTTTCTATTGTAATCTGTACGAACATGAACGAAACATGTTGTGGTAAAGTAACACTTATAAATGTCATAAGTTTTTTTTTATACTTCCAAAGATACAAACAAGCATTCGGCCCGCCTGATGGTTATCAGTTACCGTAGCCTATGGACGCTTGCCACACCAGAGGTATCACTCGCGCGTTGCTGACCCTTTGAAAACCCTATAACTCTCTTCTTGAAAAACCACATGCTATAGTCTCTTGAGAAAACCTCGGCAGTTAATGTATCATAGAATCTAGATATTCTTTTACATTCTTTACTCATGGCCTTCGTAAGAGTAACCTACTTTTGTACAGACTTTTGAAAAAAAACAAAAGCTTTTAGTTTTTTGGAACAAACCTTTTATTGCATAGTGTCATAATTCACTGACACAAAGGATCACATAGTTTTTTGTCCTGTGTGGGAATAGAGCCCACAACACATAAATAACCATTTAAACCACTGAACCAACCATGCATTCTACATAAATCCATTTTGAGTTTGTCATAACTCAAAATATTATAATTATGTAAACATTCACAAGAACATAACATTTGTTTTGTAAAAATATTTATTTTTTGTAAATTTTAAGTATACGTCTATAATATATTACTTTTATATTAGGTATAATTAGAATTGGCTAATTTATATTTAAACTAATTTTTACTACACTATTGTGTTTTGTCCTGTATTTATTGTTTATTAGGTTTTCAAACCTGTAATTATAGTTGCTAAGTTTGTAAATAAATAAATAAGTTTAGTTTCAAGTATCTTAAAGCTCTAATAAGTATTCACCTTAAGGGTTCAAGTTTATAACTCAAAGGTTACTCTAGTTATGAACGAGTAGAGGAAATACCTGCGCGTCATGTGTAGTCAGCAGAATTATGCGATCGTTGCACTTTGCTCCCTGACGTTGAACGTAAGTTCATTCATATTACAATAAATTAAACGCGACTTTTTTAAATGTTCAGCAATTTTTATTTTATTTTATAAAATGACTGATATTTATAGACTTTTGTGACAGCATTGTAAAGGGTTTTACAAAAATACAGCACAAATCGTAGGGGCTTAGAAGTATCATTAACATTGTAGATATTTTTGAATAATTTAATACTAGCTAACCCGGCGAACTTCGTATCGCCAAATAAAAAAGATCGTTTTTCTTTTAATTTTCCTGACATTAACAAACACAAAAAAATGAATTATCTAATTTGGTGCAGTCGATGGGAAGTTTAATTTTTATTTATATAGAAAGATAATTATTAAGGGGTGCTAATTAAACAGGCTTCTTTTTAGTATCATTATTCGCCCCCAAAAATGTATGTTGCCTTCTAAATTACTAAGTCAGCCACAATTAACGAGCATCAAAATAATACTATCTTAGCCACTAGTTATCTTCTATGTGAACCACTCTAAATACTATTCAGCATAATGATTATTTTTTAGCATCTAAATTTGTAGCATGCATTCTAATAGTAAACTTCTAAAATACTATTAAATGACATCAAAATATATATTTATTTAGCATCTAACTTTTTAACTGAGTACGTTTAAAATGTAACTCATCCCATATAAATCGATAGTCAAAATTTTGCTAAAAATGTCATCAAATAGTCGGTATATTGGCCACTAATATTATCAGAAGCTATTGAGGAGATACAAAATAAAAGACTTTATTTTTGAAAAATCAATTTGTTTATTGAATAACCATCATTTTACTTATAGAAATAATAGAAACATATGAAAAGGGCTAGTATTTAAACGAGCGACTATAAATTCAATTTATGGGTGTCCAAATTACTGAATATGGCGTACAGAAATACTAAGTGAGTGACAAACTAAGGGCAAACACAAATTCAATTTATGGGTGCCAACATTACTGAATATGGCGCACAGAAATACTGTATATGGGGTACAGAAATACTAAGTGAGCTAAAAACTGAGGGCGAACACAATTTATAAAAATTAGCGCTTCGCCGGCCGCTGCCGCGGCACGCTCGCTTCGCTCGCTCGGCTCGCGCGTTGTTAGGGTCACAGTTCTAACCTAACCTAACCTACTTGTCTGATAGCATCTCGTTTCTGGTAGCAAATGCATGAATATATAATAATATTCAAATGCATGACTTTCTAGTCGGTCACTTAGTAATTTAGTCGCCCACCTATTAATTTAGTCGCAGGGCTAGAATTTACAGTATCTTATTTCACGATAAAAGAATATGATGTATTATTTTACATGCTAAGTTATAATAAATGGTGCTTTCTGTAGAAGCTTGAATTATATTTTTTTGAGGACATTGCGTAGAAGCTGTAAAACGTAAAATGGTGACGAGATGTAAAATCCGTGGCCGAGTTAGTAAATTAGGTGGTAATGCATAAATAAGAAGGACAAGTCACAATAATTGATGATCTTTACTTGACGCTTTCTATAGAATATTTAGCGGGCGTTGTAAAAAAGACGAATTAGTTTATTAGAGGCTATGTCATTTTCCCGTTGCTTAGTAATAAAATTAGAAGTTTAATCACGTGTCCAATAAATATTTTTGTGGCTAGACTTATAATTTCCCATTATTAAGTACTTACTCCTTGATCATGAATTTAATTCACCAAGAATATTATATACATTAGATTAACCAAAATAATAAAAAAATACGTTCTTATTGAACAATTATACCACATGTTACGCCTGCTAATATAGCATCATTGAAAAGGCGATAAAAGAAAGAAAAAACAAAATCAATATTCATAAAAATCGCCAGATTCCTGTACAACATGTTAATTGATACCACTTATTTGTACCAATACAATGGCCACGTGCCCAAACATTCCTATTAAGTGCAGTTCATGACCCGTGACCCACAAATGCCCACAATAGCAGTAACCTGTTCTTTGGTATCAGTTACTATCTGTTGTAGTTAGCGTGGGCTGATGATGTCACATAATAATACACTACGATATCACAAGTGTAAACTGTTACAAGTCGAGTTGTGTCGCTATTGTATTTTGTATTTTATTATGTGATAATAAAATTCAAATTTCTTTGACAGAGATTTTGAATTGCATCAGTATATACCGAAGACACATTATATCTTATTTCAAGTTTATTAAATTTAATATAAATCTAACTTTTCAACTCATTTTGGAGTTATCTAAACAAACAAGTTTTAACTAAGGTAATTTGTTTACATTACAAAGTAATACTTATAAAGGTCAAGTTAAGTACTCATAACTTTTAAATGTAATGGTAAAGGCAGAAAGATGATGTCAGTCAATTTACCTACGGCCAGTTTGCTGACAAAGCCTTGAGAACTGGCAAAAAAGGTCACCCTTCTTAGGCGCATATACAGTAGGTAGGTATATTTTAGAAGACAGTCACACATCTATGGACGGTACCAAGCTTGTTTAACCTTGCAACTGCCAAACAGTAACAATGTTTTACAAAACGGTCATCCATTTTTTTGAAGTGAAAACTTTTTTATGCGCGTGGAGCACTTTTTTGGCGAATAAAAATCAGGGAACTCGCGTCATCGTCAAAAGCTTTCCATATTCAAACTTTTTGGGTGAACAAAAATAATTGAACTCGCGTCATCGTCACCGAACGCTTTCCATATTCAAACTTTTTGGGTAAACTTAAAATCATGGAACTCTTGTCATCGTCATCGAACGCTTTCCATATTCAAATATAATAATATAATAGCTCGACGATACAATTCACAGGTTACTTAATTTTCAAAGACTGCCACGCATGTTTTTTTTTTTACTACCAAGGACGCAAACAAGCATACGGCCCGCCTGATGGTAAGGAACATCCATCTATGGAGTGACCGTAAAAAGCTTGCTACTTTATTGATCCGTGCGGCCATTACTTCTTTCGACGGTCAAAGTCAAAGTCAAACTCATTTATTCATTTAGATCAAATACATGATACTTATGAACGTCATAAAAACAAATGCCAGCATACTTTTTTCCTACGGCCAATTCGCTGACTATGGTAGGGCCTCGAGAAGAATTGGCAAGAAACTCGGGTTGCTAATTCTCACAATATCACTGCTATACGATTATAATAACTAGAGCAACAATATTATTGTAAAATGAAAATTTGTGACGAATTTACAATAAGTCTTACCTACTTGTGACATTTTTACATCAGATCTATTATATAAAAATAAATCGCTGAATGTGTCGTTAAGCGCAAATCTCGAGAACAGCTGAACCGATTTCAATTGAATTCTTTTTTTTAGAATATTCCTTGAAGTACTAGGATGGTTCTTACGCATAGAAAAAATCCCTGAAGGGGCAAAAAATACTTTACCCTGGTAAAGTCGGGGCGGGCCGCTAGTATTAATATATTTTTAATACATGCGGCAAATTTTTGACTGCCTCGGTGGTCCAGTGGCCGCAGTATGCGCCTGCTGTGCACGAGGTTGTGGGTTCGATTCCCACACAGGACAAAACTTTGTGTGACCCATAAAGAATTGTTCTGAGTCTGGGTGTAATTTGTGTCCGTTAATTGTATGTTTGTAAAGTCCCCCGCGACACAGAGCTTGTTCTCTAGAGCGGGAGTTGTCTTTTTTAAAAAAAAAAAAAAAGAATTTACTTTCAATGTTTGGAGTGTGCAAAATTGTGACGACTTTACTTTGTGACAAATGTAGCTACCCTTTTCGGTACATATAAGAATAGAAACTGTATATAGCCATCTGGTACCGCTAAAAATAGAAGTACTCTATCATTTTCGTAGGTGTCAGAAGCCGGGTGGGTAGAAATGACTTGCGTCCCACCTAATTCTAACATCGAGCGGCGGGAGACAGTACCACTTGTCGATTGTGAGATCTTAGCATACCACTAAGTATGGCTAGTGGTTTAAGTGGTTGTTGCTTTAATGCTTTGGAATAACCATTCCCGTGGGAATATCGGGATAAACAGTAAACAATAAATACACTCTTATAGGACTTGTTCTTCTGAGCGTCTCCGTGCTTCGGAGGGCACGTTAAAAGTCGGTCCCGACTGTTAACAGTCGTTAGATCATGACAGAGGCCTAAATATGGGCGATCTCAATAACACTGTCACCAGGTTGGCCACTAACCAAACGATAAGAAGAAGAAGAAGGACTTGTTCCCTAGTACAGGAGTTGGCTTTTAAAAAAAACAAAACTATAGAAAAGCAATTTTGCAAACAATTTCTCTGAACACAATCGATTGCATTTTATGTTAAATATTTTTCTTTTGTTTTTGTTGAGTTTTCAACCTAGAACACAGTCAATAGTTTACACAAAGTATATTCTACTCAACCGTAAATTGTAATTACTAACTCGAAAATGCTGTTTTCTTTAAAACAAACCTTTGTTCATAGTGATAAAGCATGTTTTTACGTGGCAAAGTAAAGTTTAGGTGACGCTTTTACCACCGTTTATTGGACATTCTTATCAATAGAGTAATTAAAAGTTAACGCTTAACCTTATTGTATACGATATCTAGAGAACACAAATGAATTGTTACGTTACGATACCTATCGTTGAGATACTTGAGATATTTGTAGAAAAAACTAGCTGACCCAGCAAACGTTGTTTTGCTACTAAAATAGTAATATAGGGGTTGATCGTAGAGGGGTGAAAATTAAGAGTTGTACGTATTTTTTAATGCCGAATCACAAAAAAATTAAAAACAAAAAAATTGTTTAAAAAATTAAATAAAAAAAAATTTAGGGGTGGACCACCCTTAACATTTAGGGGGGTGAAAAATAGATGTTGTCCGATTCTCAGACCTACCCAATATGCACACAAAATTTCACGTAAATCGGTCGAGCCGTTTCAGAGGAGTTCAAAGTTGAACACTATGACACGAGAATTTTATATATTAGATAATATTTTTATACTATCACTATTAAACAGTGGTCTACCTTATGGTGAACAGTTACCGTAGCCTATGGATACATATAAGTGCATTCATCATCATCATCTCAACCCATAAACGTCTCACTGCTGGGCACGGGTCTCCTCCATTAATTTGGAGGGATATTAGCCTACTATACCACGCTAGCTAGACGGGATAGTATAGGGTTTTGTTTCAAGTTTTCCCACTCTTGCAGTGGATATTGTCTGCCTGACTTACTCCCTTAGTTGACTCTTACGACACCGGATAGAATGGGTTGGTGACATTTGTATTCTTAATCAGTCACCACACTGACTATAAGACTATAAGAGCATTACTTGCGCGTTATTCTCATAGCTAAGTGTTAATAGCGCTGATCGAGAGATCTGCAAGGTTAAGCAAGCTTGCCACGGTTTGTCCGTAGATGGCTGACCATTTAATAAAAACATAGCAAGACCCCTCCGTGCCTAGGAAAGCACGTAAAGTCGTTGGTCCTACGCCTGATCTCACTCCGGTCGTGTCGAATTACCCGTCCCACCGGACTATGAGAGTGAAGGAATAGTGAGTGCACCTGTATTTGCACATACACTTACGCGCTATATGTCCTGTGCAGTTGGCTAATCCCCGCTAAATCGGTCTGGACGACTATTTCAAATGCTTGCGCGTTGTCAACTGTACATTTTGGAAGTATTCCATATTGAGCACCCGTTTTAATGGCACCTGAGTGAATGGCACCTAAGGTGTTCCACATTGGGCACCTACCGATATTTTTATATCGATATGTTCCACTAATGGCACCTGCGAAAAATATCGGTAGGTGCCCAATGTGGAATACCTTAGGTGCCATTAAAACTGGTGCCCAATATGGAATACTTAACATTATGTTAGGGGGTTTGTGTTATAGATAACCCCGTGATAAGGAACTACTCAAAGACAGGAACATTATAAAATACATTTAAAGAGAAGTAGGACACAGCATAAGCGAGTAAGCCTGACTGGGGAACGTAGTACTTAATAACTTAAAAAAAATTGCTTACAATATTCTAGTGTGCCAGTTTTGTAAATAAACTGTCTTGCAATTGGGTCAGATTTGGTCAAGTAGTATCGAAACATTACTTTCAATTTATTTTTTTATTCTACTATGAAAATGTAACACAATATCGTAGAATATTCTCCCATGAAGTCTGGGTAGTAAAATTTAATTGAGTTAACCCAAGCATTTGTGAACAGGGAAAATTGAGAATATGCATATAATTTCACTTTATTAAGTGCTATTGATTTTTCCTTCAAAATATAATTTTTAAATTGAAATTTGACCTAACAGACCTAATAGAAACGGCACCTAATTGCAAAATCTAAAACAATGTGTTTATGATAACTAAACTTTTACATATACCTTCCCCTGCATGGAAAAAATACATGATGCTATGTTTAATAGGCCTCTATCCAAGCTATATATGATAAGTTAAATCTAGTCATGCTCAACATTTTCATTTCATGTTTTTAATTTCATTTCTGAATTAATTTTATGCAGTGAGAATATGCGTCCTGCAATAGTATTCAGTTAAATTCATTGATCGAACCCTGATAAATGAATACGCGATGATGTATCAAATTTATGATCGGAAATTTAAATTTGATTTTCACGGCGGACTGAGTTTGGGATTCTCAAAAAGAATTTTCATAACATTTTTGTGCAGGAATATTAAATAAGTATATATCCAGAGTAATCAAATATACTATATAGTAGTAGTTGTATATTATAAGTATATATGGTAATGACTTCTTCGACCGGCAGCCAATCCCGACGGAGACGAGCCATCTACGCGTGTGATGTTATAGTGCACAAGTGTGTGCACAAACACAGGTCCACTCTTTATTCTTTAGTCCGATGGGTCGGCAATCCGACACGATCGGAGAGAAACCAGGCATAGGAGCAACGGCTTTACGTGCTTTCGGGGGTGTAAACACCGCCTATTTCCAAACTCCGGGCATCTATTGTAAATTTCTTGACAAAAAACCCAATATTACCCGATCCGACCCGAGAATCTGGGGCCTCGTGATCAGAAGACGGTAAACTTTCATAATGCTTTAATAAATTAACTACTGCTGAATTTGATGAATCCTAACAAATTGACCGTAAAATCAAACCACAAGAAGAAGGTTTAAGACCCTTTACACATAACGACTTTTTGCATCGATACAAATGAGTGCAAAAATACAGCAGTGGCTGTATTGCATTTGCTCATTTGTATCGATGCAAAATGTTGTAGTGTGTGAAATTTGACAGCTAGTGAGCGGGCAAATTTCACACACTACAAAATTTTGCGATGTAGCTACGATGCAAACGCTATACAGCCGCTAGCTGTCAACATTTGCGCAGTAAACTTGCATTGATGCACGATGCAAATGTCTTATAATTATTTTGTTGGTACCGATGCTGAAACGCGTTTGAAATCGCAATTAGTAATCGCTATATAGTCAAAGATGCCAACCAGCTTTACCCAAATTTAGAAGAAGCAATCATAGTCTAGGTGACTTTAGAAACAACTCAACACCCATTAAAAACTTTTCCTTTGTGAATACCCGTAAACTTGCTTAGAGTCTTAGTAGTTCCGACAGCAAAATAACAGTGTGCCGCTCCAGCCTCGTTTTGTACTCCAGATGGGACACCCTCTCATAACTCAAGGCCGATACCGACGAAACTATAAATAAATATACCTGGAAGACACATTTTATGTGTTGCAGCTGATTTGAATGTGTGATGCATGTTTGTTGAGATAACAATGTTGGTAACATGTGGGAGCTCATTGCGTGGTATTCATTCTTCTTATTTTTGTCTAAATATGTTTTTGTGAATTAATTTTGGTGTAGTAGTAGTAGTTTTATGCTGGCGTTCTGGGTTTAGTATATTTCGTTCAGAAAAAAAAAACGACTCCCACGTTTATATTAATATGTTCATGTAATGGGTGTTTTACAAACTCACAAACAAAATTTGTGTTATCTCCAGATGATTGCATCTGGAGATAACACAAATTTTGTTCTGTGTCAAAGATTGTATTTCGAACCCACATTACGTCGCGCAATAGAAAATGGCCACACGTTCAGTCCAAGTAGTTTTTGGGTTAAGTAACATTGTTTTCTTTTCTGACGATATATGCCTAAAATTCCTATTATCAGCCTTATTATACTTGGTAAAATGTTATTCATTAGCAACATTTTAGGGGATAAAGGTTCTCATGTAACTCCAGCTACTTTTTATTATTCAGGAGACCGAGCGAGCGCTACTTGGAAATCTGTTATCTTATGTACTTGGTTTATTAAAACAAAACAATCGAACTTCAACAGAGATTTTGAAAACACATTATTTTCGAAGTTACTGTATTTTTCGTTTACGAGGAACTAAATTTACCCCAACTGGGGAAAGACCTCCATCTTATAGAATACCGTAGATGTATTCCTGTGTATACAGATACAGATTTATACAGATTTTCAGCGCTCGTTTAGGGATTAATTTTTAATCCCCGACCAATTAATTCCATCATCATCATCAGCCTATCACAGTCCACTGTTGAACATAGACCTATGCCATGTCCAATTATTCATTTGAAATTGGTTGTCTGTTATTTCGATGGTAAAAAGTAAATCCTACTTTTTTTTAAAACGTTTGCCGGTTGCAGAGAGACGACATTACAAAACGCTAGTGTTAAAAAAAATGGGTGGGAAATACGCAAGTAATTCCTCTGGGATTGCATGTTTCTATAGGCTACACAGTAACTGCTTACCACCAGGCTGGCCGTATGCTTGTTCACTAAGTACTACTATGAAACCCACTCATAATGTAACTGCCAACCTGCCTAGCCTGCAAACCAATCGGCAAATACATCTGGCTATGAGCCACCTATCACCTAATATACTGAACTAGGGGTCGCCCGAGACTTCGTCCGCGTGGTAATTTGGAACGTACATTTCCCCGATTTTGCAACATATCTCACTACTGCTCCGGTCCTATTGGTCATAGCCTAATGTTATATAGCCTATAGCCTTCCTGGATAAATGCACTATTCAATAAAAAAAATATTTTTTCTAATTGAACCAGTACTTTCTAAGATTAGCGCGTTCAACTAGACAAACAAACAAACTCTTCCGCTTTATAATATTATATACTAGTTTTTGCCCGCGGCTCCGCCTTTATCCTATGTGTTATTCCAGACCATAATCTATCTCTGTGCCGAATTTCATCCAGATCCGTTCAGTAGTTTTTACGTGAAAGAGTAACAAACATCCATCTATCCATCCATCCATTCTTACAAAATTTCACATTTATAATATTAGTAAGTATTTATAGTATAGATACACGCCAATGTAATACATATCAGTCTACCTTTTAAAAAGAAGCGTTACGATACAACATTTCACATAAAAGTAGATAGCAACCTATTCATGTAGGTACCTAATGGGTGAGGGTTTCCTGTTCTCTATTAAGAGAGTTGAGAGGGTTTAGACTTTAATCCATACGAGTACACGCTCCCATTGAGCCTGTATAATAAAGCTTACAAAAAATCCTTTACAATTTTGTTTGTTGTTTTGATAAATTAGTAAAAACAAAGCCTTTGTCGCGTCACCCTAAATTTAAACCACGAGACAAAGAAGATAAAATCATTTTAATAGGGTTCTGTATACCTAAAGCACAAAAAAAGGAACACGTTAAATCAGTGACGACATTTTAGGCACCTTCGTTACCCGTGAAACTCACTCGTATAAGTTTTATAAGTTTTACTGTCATGTTTTTTACTAGGTATAGGTAATTCTTGACTGGCCTGTTGGTCTAGTGGCCTTGACTGCTACGCATTAGGTCGTCGATTCCCACACGGGACAAAACTTTGTAGGATCCATAATATGTTTGTTCTATGTCTGGGTCTAATTTGTGTCCGTAAATTGTATGTTTGTAATTAATAACCCGCGACACAGGCCTTGTTCCCTAGTGCGGGAGTTGTCTTTATAAAAAACTGTTCATATTTTATACTACTTAGGTGGCAAACAAGTATACGGCCCGTCTGATGGTAAGCAGTTACAATAAGGACGCTTGCAATACCAGAAGTTTCACTTGTTGCCCACCCTAAGATTTATAACCACAGGATTTCGTGATGGAGTATCAATGTGATATTAAAATACAATGACCAATACTCAGGAATAGGTTAGGTTTGTAACTTACAAGGGGAGGATTTCATAACATCCCTTAAGTATGTGCCGCACCCTAAAAGGGGCTAGTAAAGTTTCAAGTTTAGTGGCTTTTAGGTTCGAAATTTTCGTATATAGAGGTGAAACGTTTTGACCCCTAGCTGACAGGGGTTAATTGGTTACAAATGACCTCTTATATCAACCATTTCAAGTTATAGGTACCTACGTCTCATTTCCAATCAAACTATATAGATTCTGTATCTATGTATGTCTGTCTGTCATGTTTGTTATTTTTTGTTAATAATTAAATGCTATCGGGCTACCGATGGACAAGGTCGGCTCAGGATCGAACGTTGTGGAAATTCTTGGGGGAGGTCTATGTCCAGCAGTGGACGTCTTTTGACTGAGATGATGATGATGAAATGTTATGACGAGTTCTGTAAATGATAATTAAAATCGGGCCAAGTGTATGTCAGGAAACGCGCAATGTACGGGTTCCGTAATTATCAGTCCCAATAATACGGACTAAGAAATAAGAAATAATTGATACAGTTTCAGTAGCTCATAATTTCTGAAAACATAGGATTATGGTACCAATTTTTGTAAAAAGTCTTAAAATAAGTCGCCTTGAAAGTTGTGCGGAGGAGGGGGTGGAAGGGGAAGGGGGAGAGGAGTCACTTCTCCACCAATTTTGGAGTATTTTTTTTATATTGAAAATTAAAATTTGGTCTTTGATATGGAAGTAACCTAGACGACGCGACGTGTACCTATAAGATGTGAGGTACTATCCTAATTGGCAGAACCAATTTGTTTTTTTTTTATACTACTTTGGTGGCAAACAAGCATACAGCCCGCCTGATGTTAAGCAGGTGCCGTAGCCTACGGACGCTTGCAATACCAGAACTTGCGTGTTGCCAACCCATTTTTTTTACACCAGGGCTTTGTAATGGAAGTATCCCTGGGATAGGAATACGTTTCCTTCAAAACACATCCCTAAATAAGCGCTGGAGGCCTGTACTCACACACAGGAACACAACTACACCACTGTGTGTAGTTATTTGGCTGTGGTCTTCTGTAAAGTGGAGGTCCTTTCCCAGTCAGGCTAGCTCGCTAGTTTGGTGGCCTACCTCTCTTTTATTACAAGCTTTTATTTAGCTTGCAATGTATGTTAGTTAGTTTGTTAGTTAGTTTGTATGTTAGCAAATCTTGAGAGCTAGATTTGAAGTACTTCCCGGTGTTTGATGGAGCTGAAATTTGATATACCTACGTAACTTCGGTGACAATGCAATAATATGGTACCATGGAGCTGTTCTGATGATGCAGTCGGAGGATGGCTATAGGAACTCTTCAACGAAACAAGATAGCCGCGTCGGGTTTGAGTGTTTTGGATTTTTCTTGACGAGAACTATATTATTAGATGGGTATTCAGAACGTGATGATGAAGCCGGAAGGTGGCCATGGTAACTCTTCAAGGAAACAAGATAGCCATGTCGTGTTTGGGTGTTTTGGATTAATTCTGACGAGAACTTTATTCTAAGATGGGTGTTCAGGACAAGATGGTAAAGCCGGAAGGTGGCCATGGCAACTCTTCAACGAAATAAGATAGCCGTGTCGTGTTTGGGTGTTTTGAATTTATATTGACGAGCACTATTTTCTTAGATGGGTGTTTAGGACGTGATGACGTGACGATGAAGACGAAAGGTGGTCATGGCAACTCTTTAACGAAACAAGATATCCGTGTCGAGTTTGGGTATTTTGAATGTATCTTGACGAGTACTATATTCCTAGGTGAGTGTTGAGGACGTGATGATGAAGTCGGAAGGTGGCCATGGCAAATCTTTAATAAAACAAGATAGCCGTGTCGTGTTTGAGTTTATTTTTTATTTATCTTGACAAGTACTATTTTCTTAGATGGGTGTTCAAGAAGTGACGATGAAGTCGAAAGGTGGTCATGGTAACTCTTCAACGAAACAAGATAGCCGTGTCGTGTTTGGGTCTTTTGGATTTATCTTGACGAGTACTATATTCGTAGGTGGGTGTTAAGAATGTGATGATGAAGTCGAAAGGTGGTCATGGTAACTCTTCAACGAATCAAGATAGCCGTGTCGTGTTTGAGTCTTTTGGATTTATCTTGTCGAGTACTATATTCGTAGATGGGTGTTCAGAACGTAATGATGAAGTCGCAAGGTGGCTACGGCAGCTCTTCAACAAAACAAGATAGCGGTGTCGTGTTTGGGTGTTTTGGATTTATCTTAATGAGTATTATACCTAGATGTATGTTTAGGACGTGATGATGAAGTCGGACGATGGCTCTGATGAACTCTTTAATGAAACCTCGTCGTTTTTGGATTTGATGATATAGCTTCATGGCTAATATATTTTTTGGTGGAGTTCAGTGTGTGATGATGATGTTCAAAGGTACATAGAAACTTTTCAACAAAACAATACAGCCGTGTCGTGTTTGGGCTCTTTTAAGAATATTTAATGCATAAAAAAATATTTTTAAATACAAGCTTTTATAGTGTATTTATGTAATACATGGGGTATTACATAAATACACTATAAAAGCTTGTATTTAAAAATATTCTTTTAAATATAAACTTATTTTTCTTTGAATTCCTTAAAGGCTTAAAACCTCTCAGCATTCTTGATACAGGAAAGCAAAGCCATGCCCAGCAGTGGGACCTTTAGTAGTTGCTATTATGATACGGAACCCTGACTATAAAAGTTCAATTATAGCACTTAACCAGGATATTTTACATAAAGGAAATAAAACAATTAAATTTTAAATGGCCCGTTGCTTTCCTTTGAAAGATGTGAATAGGAAAAAGCTTTTAACAACAAAAGTGAGTTCTACCTTTTTTATTATAATAACAATGCCTCAATCAAATGCAAATTACATTAATAACTAGAAGCCCTCCCCAGCTTCACCCGTGAGTTATCAACTTTTTACCTGTTTAGAGTTTTAAGTATTTACTTATTTATTTAAATCTTAATGCACATAATGTGCAATGGAAGGCTTAATGTCAAAGGTATTCTCTACCAGCCAACCTAATGCATAAACGAAGTAGTTGCAAAGCGTAGAATATAATATTAATATTTATTTATTTATTAATTTGGTTCACCAATAACTGTTTACACCAACAGTACACAAAGAAACCTTGTGCATGATACAAGTAATAGTGTAACAGTTACTTAAAGGACCACATGAGCTCTTAAAAATCTAATTTTTACTTAAGTTTACATTAGACGAACTTATCGTCTGTGAAAAGTGGGAAAAATAATATCATAAAGAAAGTTGAAAAGACAACACAAATAATAAAAAACAATACAGAGGCAACGAATGCAAAGTTACCCTTGAACTGGTAAACAATTCCAAAACCTTGACTTTAGCTTTGCGAGTGAGTCGTGATGTACGTCTATTTGATCGCTGCAGCCATTTATAGCTTTACAGAGTCTGGCATATGGAGAATTAGTGCCTTAAACGGTTTGTCTAAGTGGAGGACAGAGTAGAGTGATGGAGCTGCGTGGGATTCTAGCAGGAGCATGGAATTTCAGCAAAACAAGCAGTGGGGGCTCTCAATATAGTGTTTAAGAATTTTGCATGCAAATAATGCATCATTGAAGCTTCTCCGCTTGTCAAGAAAGCTCACAGCAAAGTGTTTCAATCTATCTTTATAAGAGGGTTTTTTTTTTTTTTTTTTTTTATACTACTTGGTTGGCAAACAAGCATACGGCCCGCCTGATGTTAAGCAGTATCCGTAGCCTATAGACGCTTGCATTACCAGAGGTATCACTTGCGTGTTGCCAACCCATTTTTTTACACCAGGGCTTTAAGATGGAAGTAACCCTGGGATAGGAATACGTTTCTTTCAAAACGCATTCCTACATGAGCGCTGGAGACCTGTACTCACACACAGGAACACAACTACACCGCTGTGTGTAGTCATTTGGCTGTGGTCTTCTGTAAGGTGGAGGTCCTTCCCCAGTCGGGCTTGCTCGCTAGTATGGTGCCCTACCTCTCTTATAAATAGATTCTAAATAGAATGTGATCAAATATTACTTGTTTATTAAATATCCCTCCTTAGTCAATATAAACTATCTTCATACAGAGCGGCGGCGTTTAGTTTTGTTTCCATGTTTTTGTGCAAACTTGCTTTTACAATTCAGATATGAATGTGCCAGATAATACAAAACGTAATGATACAGAAAGAGATTATGATAGATTTAATGAAGCTTAGCTACTGTCGACGGCAACAGTTAGTTAGATATATACGTCTAGCCTACTATTGTATTGCTTCTTTTTTTAAAGACTCATGCACTATGGAACAAGGCCTGTGTCACGGGGGATTTTACAAACACGGACACAAATTACACTCAGACTGCCCCATATGGGAATCGAACCCACGACCGCCGGCTCAGCAGTCAGGGTCACTAACCAACAGCCCCTCTAGACAATTGGCATAAACGGTAGTCGAATCGAATAGAATAAAAAGGATTTGACGTAACTTTACGACATAATAGCGTACACTTATGTCAAATCCCATACATTTTCTTCTGTCTGTGGTAGTCAGGTCAGTTTAATACAGTTAATTAATATACTGTAGGTTTTACTTTGTTATCATAGTACGGTCCGTACGTACGTATACCTAGTAATTATACCTAATACTATGTAAAAAGATTTTTTTTACATAGTATTAGTAGTGTAGGTATTACATAGTATTTTTGGTACATACAGTCATTAAACAATGAAGCAGTATATAACAGTAACAATATAAAAAGACAAGGAGTACCCAAAAATGACTATGAACAATAGAGTAATGTGAGTATATCAGTTTTAGTTTATAAGAAAATAGGTAAACATTCATATATGCTGTTGAAGTGTGGTACGTTTAAGCTTTGTTGACGTTTTGAAAGAGTTCAAGGAGTTATTGAAAAGATCTAAATCATGAAATTCTTTGTTATACATATTAAGCGATCGAGTAATATAGTTGTTGTGGGTATAATTTTTACGTAATTGAGGCGGTAATATTATACAAAGTCATCACATTATACCAGTAATAGCAACAGCAATAGGCAATGGTTCCAGTCTCCAGCTGCAAGTCTAATGACTCGAAATATCGCTTTCTCTCTCTAAAACTTAGTTGAAGTTGGCCGTTGCCCCAATGTGACTTTAATGTGCCTGCATATTTTCCTAATGGCAAAAGTTAAAAAATGTTCAAATACGTGACTATTGGGCAATTGTAACATGTCCCGTTTTGATATATACTCTGATAGTTAAGTTCAGTTAATTTATTCGTAAAACAATTTTAAAAAAATGGTGTCTTATATCTAAATTTTTTTGCGCGGCGTGTTGTGGGTTCTATCGTCCCACACGAGACTAAAATTAGTTTGATCCGAGTCTGGGTGTACTTTGTGTCCGATAATTGTATGTTTGTAAAGTCCCCCGCGTTTAAGGGCTTGTGCCCTAGGGTGGAAGTTGTTTTTTTATAGAGTGAAATAATCTAATTAGGTATTTAAAGGATATTAAAGTACTGCAAGCAAGAATTAAGTATATAAAGTTCATGCAAGAAGTCTAGATCGAAGCAATTGGCGTTCCATAGACTCTGCTAACCCCAATTGGGAGATGAGTGTTTCGATGTATGTATTTAGTAAAAGAAATAGTCTGAGTCGACAAGACATCAGTGCTGCATCTGATGTTATAAGCGTAAAATTGAATATAAGTTATTAAAATAAATGAAGCTACTGAAAAAGAATACACTGTTTTTATAATATAGTAGGTATCAATTCATTGTACTGTTTTTCTCTCGCAGTCTCCGTACGTCGGAGGGCACGTTAAATGTCGGTCGCCACTGTTGACAGTCAAGATCACGACAGAAGTCCAAATATGGGCGATCTTAGTAACTATGTCACCAGCCAGATATTTGACGTTAGTTCACGACATTAAATAGTAAGCTTAGGTCAAATCCTATACATTTGTTTTCTATTCTATTCGATTCGACTATTTATGCTACTTGGCTAGAGGGGCAGGAAAAAAGAATATAAAAGTAGAACTGTATTGAACTGCCATAAACAGATGATTTTAAGGCGCCATTTAGACGATGCAAGTTTTGTACGGCTAATCTCATGCTGTCTCTATTTTCCTCAAAAGCTAGACAGTGACAGCATGAAAGTTGCTTTGCGATAAATGTATGGTGTAAATCAGCTTTAAAATGTTCTGAACAACGCGATACACTTTTCATTTGCAGTTGTTGTTATCGGCATGCAGCGGCGGAAACAAATCGAGGTTGTCCAATTCCGTTTTTGTCCAAATATTGTATTAGTCATAAAAGGTCGTATTTACTAAGTCACAAAGACTTCCCGAATGCATCGATGGCGCAGTGGTGTTGTGTACAGCATCGTAATGCTAACGTTCCATGTCTGTTAGATCCCCGTAAGGATTTGAACCCCTCAAAAACAACAAGAGAAGAAGAACACCGTACAAAGAGCAAGTCTACCAGCAAGCCAAGAAAAGGACTATCACCAAATAACTACATAAACAACTACACAGTGGTGTAGAAAAGTGTTCCTGTGCATGAGCGATATAACGACATTAACACTCCAACAGCTCCCCATTGCTCATTTAGGGAAGCGTTAAAGAAACGTTTTCCTATTCCACGGATATCCCAATAACAACACCCTTTTGCTCATTTAGGGAAGCGTTAAAGGTACGTTTTTCTATTCCAGGTATATCCCTATAACAACACCCTTTTGCTGATTTAGGGAAGCGTTAAAGTAACGTTTTCCTATTCTAGGGATAACCCTATAACAACACCCTTTTGCTCATTTAGGAAAGCGTTAAAGAAACGTTTTCCTATTCCAGGGATATCCCTATAACAACACCCTTTTGCTTATTTAGGGAAGCGATAAAGAAACGTTTTCCTATTTCAGGGATATCCCTATAACAACACGCAAGTATAAGGGGCGTATAGGTTATGGTAACTGTTTATTATCAGACGGACTATTGCTTGTTTGCCAAGTATAAACTTGTATTATAAAGGGAAAAGATTTGTATTTTTGTTTGTAATAAATAAACTCAAAAACTACTTGACCGATTTAAAAAATAAAAATCACACAGGGCTTTAAAATGGGCGTATCTTGTACTCACACACAGAAACACAACTATACCGCTGTGTGTAGTTATTTGTCTGTGGTCTTTTGTAAGATGGAACTACTTCCCCAATCGGGCTTACTCGCTAGTATTGTACCCTTCTTCTTCACTTAAATAATATTTAATTAATAAAAAGTATTTAATTACTTTGTGCTACAACTGCCATACTGAGTTTGTTTTCGGGTTAATAAAAATATATTGGATTTTAATTATAAGGTTTTTAAAGGGTCGGCAACGCGTGAGTGACACCCCTGGTGTTGCAAACGTCCATAGGCTACGGTAACTGCTTACCATCAGGCGGGCCGTCTGCTTGTTTGCCACCTTGGTAGTATAAAAAAAAAAAAAGGTGGAGGTCCTTCTCCAGTCGGGCTTCCTCTGTTAACTTACCCCTTCAGTGGTGAGGCGTGAAGACGTTGCATAAAACACCTAGATAACACTAAATGAATAGTTTATATTCACAAGCAACTTCGCGGTATTCTTGATGACACTTTCAGCTCATTTCTTATTGTTCGAATAGAAAATAAAATGTGTATTTCTAGTATAACTTTGCAATTTCTTGTTATAAACATAAATGCTAGTAAATAGAACAGGATATTGCAATAATAAATTGATACAGCTCTACAGGTAGATTATGAAAACTTTTATATTTAAAAAGGTTTTTATAGGGTTGTGATGGAAACAAGAAACCCGTATAGTTTTGCCAAGTTCATTCAGTTGAAGTTCATCTGTCCACAACTTAGAGACTCTTAGTAAGTATTAGAAAATTGATATTTAGCACGAAATTACATATTGATAAAATAAAAAATGTCACCACCCCATTCCATCCCGTGGGTGTCGTAAGAGTCGACTAAGGGAGTAAGTCAGGCAGACAATATCCACTGCAAGAGAGGGAAACCTTGAAACAAAACCTTATACTAACCCGTCTGGCCAGCGTGGTATGGTAGGCTAATATCTCTCCTAGTGAATGGAAAAAACCCATGTAGTGGGACGTTTATGGATTGAGATGATGATGATGATGATGTTAATGATGCCGACAAAGTGGTAAAATTAAATCTTGAAAAAAATATTACAATATTTTAAAAAACATATTGTTATAAAGCCGTATGAAATATAAATATGCTGGCATTTGTTTTTATGACGATGATTTTGTCTTTGACCAAAAGTGTTGTGTCCCATGTGCAACCTTTGATTAAAAACTCTTTAAAAATTTTAGGTACCTACTCTTAAATCGACACTAAACCGACAGACACACTAACTACGCCATTGTGTGTAGTTAATTAGATGGAACTACTTCCACAATCGGGCTTACTCGCTAGTATAGTACCCTTCTTCTTTACTTAAATAATATTTAATTAATAAACAGTATTTAATTACTTAGTGCTACAACTGCCATACTGAGTTTGTTTCCGGGTTAATAAAAATATATTGGATTTCTCCGCCATGATACGGAACATTGTCGACGATATTGAACAGGGCCAATGTCCGAAGTCTGGAATTGTGCCCATAATAGGGCATTAGGCTCACTGTCTATTATATGGGAATTGGGAGTTAAAATAGCTTGTGAAACGTATGTATGTTGTGTAATACCATACCTATCTACAAATATAGTTGTGAAGTGATACAACATTTTGTTATATTTTATTTTAGAACAGTACAGCTAGACAAGAGGTATAAATGGTAGTCAAATAGAATAGAAAGCAAGGTTTGATTTGACATAAATTTACGATAAAATGTCGTAATCTTATGTCAAATCCCATACAGTTTCTTTATATTCTATTCGACTACCTTTTATGCTAATTGTATAGACGGGCTGTTCTGTTCTAAAATAAAACATATCATAAAGTATTTGTATATAAACCTATTTATTCCTAGGGCATAATTTTGCGCTTAAGAGTATGTTGGCAGCGAATCGGCTGCTAACATACTCTTAAGCTTAGGATTATCGTCTAAAATTAAACTATAATTAGCATTATAGAGTGCATCTGTGTTATTAGTTATTACACATTATTGTACATAACATTTTTTTTGTAATTAGTTAATAATTTGCATGTGAAATTGTTATTTTGTTTATACTGCTGGTTAAAAGAAAGTCTTTGCAGAGCTTACCTGTAAGAAGTAACTTAAAAATTCTTCGTAAATGTTTAATAAATAAATATATTATTATTATCTTGCCAAGTTGGTTAGTCTCGGCCACTTTAGCCAAAATTCGGCCAGTAGTTACAGTAATTACATTAACGTTACTGCTACGTGATTGACGGATTAATAAGTAGCCCATTGGTAGAAAAGAGGGAATCCTCGCCTATATGTTATTATAAGATATAAGGATGTTAATAGAAGTATCAATCGATTTACCTCTGGGGAGTAATGTGTTTGCCAATCGCTGACTTAGATTTAGATGTCTACTGACTGACTTATAAAATAAGTTCGACTTAAAATTGGTTTGCTGCGATTTATCAAGCACTGGTGTCATATTTTTTCAACGCGATCTGGTACATCATTTTTTATGTATAGACAGATTTTGATGCTGTATATACATGAAAAGTAATAAAACCTCCATTGGGCGAAATGTCCAATCAAATATTATAAATTTTGTAATTTGGTCGTTTGGCCTGCTCGGGCGAACAAATGGCGGGCGAAACGACCTATAAATCATATGTCTTAATCTTTGCCAGGGGCCTTGTGGATTCATCACCGCAACTTATTATCTACCGACTGATTTATTTGAGTGTACCTACTGCGTGAGGTCGACTAATGGAAGTGCAATTATCACTTGTGGGACAAAACTGTAGTGCAGCAGTTCGAATGCTCGCTTGTTCGACACACTGAAGCGTGACATCACGCTGGTCAGTGCGACTTGATGAATTAACATTTTTATCTATTCATTGTTTATGTAAAGTTGCTGGCACTCGCCGGCGTGGTGGCCCCCCAATGTGGACTGATTCTCAATTTTTTTTTTATCTGAAAGATATACTCTCAAGGTCGTCCCATTGGCACCAAGTCAGGATGATGGAATCCTAGGGCAATCGAGGGCAACCATCAAATGTTTTTTTTTTTCATATACATATATTTACTTTTATTTTATCACCTCAAAATAGAAAAATAATTAGAAAAAAAATAAACCGACTTCAAAAAGCTAAAAATAACTGAATACAGATTGAAGTTGGTGCCAACCTTAATATTAAGTGGCATGATGAACCTAGCATTGACTTCAATCTGTATTCAGTTAGTTTTAGCTTTTTGAAGTCAGTCTTCTTGTCTAGCTAGTCGCACTTTCGTTTGTCGCAGCAGCGTTATGCAAAGCTTCAATATGTCGCACAAGCATGCATCCGAATATAATAAGTCGCAGTTCAGTTTTGTCGCACAAGCGTTAATTGCACTTCCATTTGTCAAGCTCACGTAGTACATTTGTTTATTTTTTATATCTGTAGATAACTTATACGGTAGAATATGTTAGAATGTATTTGTATTTGTGCTACTCAGACAAATAAATGACATTGACACGCTATTACTTGTGTCTGTGTGTGCGTGGAACTGCTTACGGGTACTTTTCGTAATAAATAGCCTCTGCGAAATATGATAGGGGAAATTGTCTCGGGCTTATTTGTCTGTTCTACCAATTAAGTACCTACTAGGATAAAATATAATCAAAAGCTTGGCTGACAATATTTAGGTATCTTCTTTATCGTATCTGAAACAGTAGCACAAAATATCTAATACATATATAGCTGTTGCACGCGGTTACGCCCGTGTGAATGTCAGTTATCGCAATTAAAGTTATTCTATATCCTTCTCTCGGATACCATCTATCTCCTAGCCAAATTCCATTAAGATCCTTTCAGCTGTTTAGTTGTAAAAATGTAACAAACAAACAAGCATATATACAAACAGAAAGAGTTACTTTCGCTTATATAATATTAGTATAGGTTTTCAAAATGGGTAAGCAGTGTCTATGTATTCCTATTTGCTACTATATTGCCACACTTTATTTGTTTACACTTAATACACTGAATAGTGTAAGGGGATTCTGAACCGTTCTATTCAAACAATCATAAGTACGCAATGATTGCCGAATAGTTGCCGACCCAAAAAATTGTAAAGTTAAAGTCTTTGTGATAGGAGATACGAAAACATTTTCTTGAAAACAGATGCCTAAATAAGCACTAAAGACCTGTACTAGAACAGAAATACACTAACGTATGTAGTTATTTAGCCGTGATAAGTAGTAAGCTGAAGGTTCCCCAGTCGGGATTTATTCTTTCTTTATTCTATTCCTTCTAGCTAGTAGTACACTAAACTTCAACCATTATTAAACCAAATTATATACATTATTTTGTATTCTGTCTTCTAAAATAACCCAACAACAGGTGGCTTTATTTATAAAGGTTCTTATTACAATTTATTACGGGCTTATTACGCTTTTGACATTAGTACCTTTAACTAAGATAAACGATATACAAACCGTAATTGATAATAATATTAAGGCTAGCTATTCAAGCTCGGCATTGCCATTTAACATGGGAATGCTACCATCCTACTGACACGTTACCAGGAAACAGAGATGTTGAAGAATACCACACAGTTTTCTAGTCTTATTATTCTTCAGTTTGTTATGATATTATTTTTACAATTCTTCTTCTAGTTTGGTTAGGGCCAACCTGGTGACAGTCATTAAGATGGCTCAATGTGTTTTTAGGCCTCTGTCGTGATGTAACGACTGTTAACAGTCGGGACCGACTTTTAACGTGCCCCCAGCAGCACGGAGACGCTAAGAAGAAAATGAGAAGAGCTCTTAAGACTAGGTGCATTCGCTGTTCTGTAAACGATCAGCGGGTAAAGCTACAAAAGGTGCGGTAGCCCAATTAAATTCTTATCTCAAAATCAAAACCAATTTATTCAAAGATCAAATAAAAAATCTAGAAATCCAACCATTTATCGTCGGCCAGTTCATTGTCAAGGGCAATTACAAAACTGGCATGAAATTTGAGCATTCTATTTAAGCGCCAGTTAATTGCAATTATTTGTGTCAAACGACTGAAATACTCAAAGCGATAATTAAGTCAATTCCTTATTTTATATTTTCAAGACATCTCCGTTCTGGGGAACAGCGTTTATGAAGTCTCCAGTGACATGGGGACAGGGTTAACTCAGTTAAAAGTAGATATTATATTTTTTATATAATTTTAAACAAAATAGGTCTTTAATACATTATTTTTCTTCTTATCGAAATCTTTATCGTAGAAACGTTTTCGACGCTCGCGCTCCACCGAAAACAATTAAATCAATCAACCAGAACAACCTACCTACTTAATTATCTATCCATTCAACCATTACAACTGAATTTAAGTATCATTTGTGACTCCAGTCTGCGGAAATTTCTATATCAAAAATCTTGTATTAGTTCTCACTTACGTTATAAGTAAGGAAAGGAGGTCTAAATCATCATCATCATTACAACCCATAAACGTCCCACTGCTGGGCACGGGTCTCCTTCATATACTTTGAGGGATATTAGCCTACTATACCACGCTGGCCAGACGGGTTGGTATAGGGTTTTATTTCGAGTTTTCCCTCTCTAGCAGTGGATATTGTCTCCATAACTTACTCCCTTAGTCGACTCTTACGACACCCTCGAGATGGAATGGGGTGGTGACATTTGTATTCTTAATCCGTCACCACACGGACAAGGTCTAAATATGCCATCTAAATAACTCGCTATCGTTGGACACTAGCCAAACGATAAGAAGAAGGAACTCCTGTGTCTCAGTGTGGAACTCAGTGTCCAAAATTTCATGCTTCAAGACACGTGGGGTTCTTCAAGAGTTATACGGTTTTGAAAGGGTCGGCAACGCGTGAGTGACACTCCTGGTGTTACAAACGTCCATAGGCTACGGTAACTGCTTACCATCAGGCGGGCCGTATGCTTGTTTGCCACCTTGGTAGTATAAAAAAAACAAGGGAACAAACCCTGTTGTGAGGGAATTTACAAACTAAACTCACGGACAGTAGGAACATAGACGCACGAGGTTTTGGGTTCGATTCCCACACAGGACAAAACTTTGTATGACCCACAAAGTGTTGTTCTGAGTCTGGGTGTAATTTGTGTTCCTTAATTGTATGTTTATAAAGTCCCCTGCGACACAGAGTTTGATCTCTAGCGCAGGAGTTGTCTTTTTAAAAAAAGTATAGATTTTTGAATTAGGTAGGTACACAATTTTTGTCCCTATGAGGATTGAATTCCCAACATTCAGCAGCGTATTGGCAAGCTAACAACAGTGCAGTCGTTACAACTTTGTAGGATCCATAATATGTTTGTTTTATGTCTGGGTGTAATTTGTGTCCGTTAATTGTATGTTTGTAAAGTCCCCCGCGACACAGAGCTTGTTCTCTAGTGCGGGAGTTGTCTTTTACAATATTCTATTCATATTCTATATATCGTGAGGAAACCCACATATCTTAGAAGAAATTCTAAAGACATGTCAGATTCACCAACCCGTATTACGCCAGTGTGTGTGATTTAAGGCCTAAACTTCCTCTCTCTCTCTCTCTCTATCTCTCTCTCTCTCTCTCTTGATAGAGGAGACCCGTGCCCAGTAGTGGGACATATATGGGTTTATATTAATAGCACTTTACCCGACCAGAAATCAAACC
This sequence comes from Trisateles emortualis, assembly GCA_947095525.1. Classification (NCBI taxonomy): domain Eukaryota; kingdom Metazoa; phylum Arthropoda; class Insecta; order Lepidoptera; family Erebidae; genus Trisateles; species Trisateles emortualis. The sequence goes on along the minus strand of OX352736.1, from coordinate 4,254,528 downwards.
CACGACCTCAAAATCGGTATCAAACAAAGCAAGCATATGCCGTAACCACCAACGCAGTCACAAAAACACTATCCGTAGATTAAAACGTACAAGAAGGAAGCAAAGATAATTACTCCCTTTCCGTTAACGTTTTACGATACTCCAAACAAACAGTCAACGCCCTAATATAAACGCGACTATGTGTACTTCATACCTATGTTCGGTTGTATCTGGCAATGTTTCACGCACGTGAACACGCCGGTAAAAATAGACTACCGCCTTGAAAAGCACCCAGGGCCAGTACTTGAAAGATCACTGAATCATGAAGTGCTTCGACCGGTAAAAATCAATCAAATCGTTCATATTTCGATTCATAAAATACCTTAAAATAGCATGTTGTATTTTAAGATCTAGGGCCTGTAGGGACTGCGGAGTGGCAACGTTGCATTTTTTAAATACTTTTAAGAATGTCGGATTCCAATATTTGCTTTTCGAGAGGTATGATTTGTATTATGCAATCTATACTAATTTATAAAGCTGAAGAGTTTGTTTGGTTGAACGCGCTAATCTCAGAAAGTACTGGTTCGAGTAGATTTTTTTTTTTAAATAGTGCATTTATCCAGAAAGGCTATAGGCTATATAACATCACGCTATGATCAATAGGAGCAGAGCAGTAGTGAGATATGTTGCAAAATCGGGAAAAAAATATACGTTCCAAATTACCACGCGGACGAAGTCGCGGGCGACCCCTAGTTCATGTATAAAAGAATTGTTATTGTTCGTCATCATGTCAACCCATAAACGTCCCACTGCTGAGCACGGGTCTCCTCCATACATTTGGAGGGATATTAGCCAGCTATTATTTTTTAAAAAATGTTAATACTTAATGCAATACTATTATATCATAAATAATTTGTATCGTGTGTCAGTGCAGAATTAAATGCATATACTTAAACTAAAAATACTTTATAAATAATATGTACCTAATATGAGGGCGCAGACTTCTTCGAAAACCCACAAAAAATGCCACAGAGGATACCCAAAAAATTACTCTTGTAAGTGACTCAAGTTCTAAGCATTCAATGACTAATGAATTTCTAGTGATATCTATGAATCTTTTTTACAGTTTGCTACAGTATAATATAAAAACTACAAGCCAGTGTGTGGTCTGAGTCAATAATAAATTGTTCATCATCATCTATGAACGTCATTACCACTCGACTAACGGGTTTGGACACGTGAATGATAGTGGATACTGTTCCCTAATCATCTGCTTATTCATTACCATCTCGCTGGACATTATCTATTTTTGTCTCATTAGATCATGTTTTCCTGTAGGTACTTCTTTTATTTTAATAAATTATATCTGACTATTTCCTGATACAGAAAAATCTAGTAAAAGTATCTAAATCTATACTATATTAATATTATAAAGCTGAAGAGTTTGTTTGTTTGGTTTAACATGCTAATCTCAGAAAGAACTGAATCAATTTAAAAAAATCTTTTTTTGTTGAATAGTGCATTTATCTAGGAAGGATATAGGCTAAGGATAAGGCATCGCGCTATGATCAATAGGAGTGGAGCAGTAGTGAGATATGTTGCAAAATCGGGGAAAATATGCCAAATAACCACGCGGACGAAGTCGCGGGCGACCCCTAGTAGTAGATAATATGTAGTAATAATAACAGCTTTAGCTACAATATTAAATTGCATGGTGGTTCAGTGGCTTGAGTGGTTATCTCGCCATTTACTATTAAGCGGCGTGTTGTGCGTTCGATCCCCAGACGGAGCAAAAAATTGTGTGACCCATAAATGGTTGTCCCAAGTCTGGGTGTAATCAACTTGAACGCAAGAGGTGCAAGTTCGATCCTATTTTGAATTTCACTTTGTGGAGATTATATGTACTAATAAAATGATTCACCATCTGCTATCGATAACGGAAGACATCGTGAGGAAACCAACATGTCTTAAAAGAAATTCTAAAGACATGTCTGATTCACCAACCCGCATTAGGCCAGCGTGTATAAATTAGGGCCTAAACCCTCTCTTTCTCTTGATAGAGGAGAGGAGCCCCGTGCCCAGCAATGGAACAAATATGAGTTGATATTACGAGTATTATACCCATCTCAAACTCCTACATGCGCGCAAAAAATACAACAACGTTTTCTGTTCACGTATAAATATAATAGATATTTTTAGGCAAGCGTGTTCCCCAGACTAGTACATCATCGTGACAAAATTATGGTCAAACGTGCCTTTCACAATAAAAGAAATAAAAAGCCTCAAACTACTAGAGCAGAAAGAAAATCGTGAGCAGAAAACCGACAGATTTAACCGACAGATAACCGTATCCATCGATGTTTTTTTTACTATATTTTGACCACTTTACCAACCTTTACATACAATCTAATCCGTCGAAAGGTCAACAGTAGGTTGGAGTGTGGACAAGTCATAACATTTTGCTCTGTCAGCGATAAAGACCAAGATAGTGCGACCCTTCAACGAAAGATCCCTTATTGGTGTTACGTCCCGGTCAGACGAATACCCATTAACAAAATTGGGTGTTATACTAAAAAGGTATTCAATCTGTGAGTTTCCTACTATTTTATTCTTAGCTTAGAAAGTTTTGAAACGAAATCATTTAATACTAGCCAGTGGATGTTTTATTTTCACTATGATTTTTAAAATAAAATATAGCCTATGCTACTTGCTGATAATATAGTTTTTTAATTTTTTTATACTACTTGGGTGGCAATCAAGCAGTTTCCATAGCCTATGGACGCCCGCAATACCAGAGGTATCACTTGCGTGTTGCCAACGCATTGTTTTACACCAGGACTCTTAAGATGGGAGATGGGAGTATCCCTGGGACAGGAATACGTTTTTTTCAAAACGCATCCCTAAATGAGCGCTGGAGTCCTGTACTCACACAGGAACACAACTACACCGCTATGTGTAGTTAAACATGGCTGTGGTCTGCTGTAAGGTGGAGGTCCATCCTCAGTCGGGCTTGCTCGCTAGTATGGTACTCTACCTCTCTTAAAAGTTTTCTATTGGTGAAAGAAATTTTAAAATCCGTTCAGAATCTTTTGAGTTATCTCATTACAAACAAAAATATAATAATTCAAGAACACAAATCTTCTCGCTTTGTAATATATTAGTATTAATATAGATTTAAAACATCAACTTCTCTTCGTATGTTTCTGTCCCCAAAACTAGAAATGTTGTCGATGGATTGATTTAGAAGTGTTTCTATCTGTACCTATACCTATACCACAGATTAATAAATAGCCTATCGAAGAAACATTAATAAAAATGCAAAGTGTATATGCAGATATATCTCTGCATTTTTATATGTGCGTATATTGTACATATGTATATAACATATTATAATACAATGCATCCTACTAATATTATAAACGCGAAAGTTTGTAAGTATGGCTGGACGGATGGATGGATGTTTGTTACTCTTTTAAGTAAAAACTACTAAACGGATCTAGATGAAATTTTACACAGAGATAAATTATGGTCTGGAATAACATATAGGCTACTTTTTACAGCGATAACCGACATCCACGCGCGCGGAGCCGCGGGCAACAGCTAGTACATATATAAATACGTAATAATACAAGTGCAATTTCATATAAACATATTACCCTGCTGGTTAAAACGAACAGCCAGCAAAATAAAAGGTTTTAACATATCAAAACTATTGACATAACAAACAAAAGACTTGAATATATCCACATCTGGACAAACAAAAGTCACATTCTATATCAAAATCGGTCATGACGGTAAAAACAAAACGCATTCTCTTTATCATTTTTTAGCCAGCGAAAAATTGGACGAGTAAAAATATTAAAAAATTCTAGATAATATTGCAGCCTACCAAACAAAAATTTACGTAGTTTTGATTGCATCTATCGTTGGCCACCATGCCACTGACACCACTTCGATAGTTATATATAGTGACTGCCTCGGTGGTCCAGTGGTCGCAGTATGCGCCTGCTGTGCACGAGGTTGTGGGTTCGATTCCCACACAGGGCAAAACTTTGTGTGGCCCACACAGAGTTGTACTGAGTCTGGGTGTAATTTGTGTCCATTAATTGCATGTTTGTAAAGTCCTCCGCGACATAGAGCTTGTTCTCTAGTGCGGGAGGTGTCTTTAAAAAAAAAAAATAATAAGTTATGGGTTAGTTTTTTTTATACTACCAAGGTGGCAGACAAGCATACAGCGACGTTTGCAACACCAGGGGTGTCACTCACGCGTTGCCGACCCTTTAAAAACCTTATAACTCCTTTCTTGAAGAACCCCATGCTAGTTATAGGTAATACGAGGTATAATAATATTATGTTTATTCCGTAAATACATAATTAATGTTTGTTCAGAGTCTATATGTTCTTTCGTAATGTTTATAGAAATACAATTTGCAGTCGGACACGGGCTTTTTCAAGTGGAAGCCGCGGCGATCTTAGCATGATCCTCCGCTTCTCGCATACAGCTGGTCCCAGTCACTTTACAAAGATTGTCACTTCACCTAATCTGAGGGCATCCTATACTACTCAAGAAAACGTCTCTACTCAAGAAAACAATTGCTGCAACGACGATGAATTCTTTAAGTTATGTCGATAACTTTTATTCTTTATCAGATCACTTTGTTCCGAAGTCAATATTTCAGAAAGCCACCGAGCATAGCCATATCTATATTTATATAAGACCAAACTTTATTCATATTATCGGTATTTACAGAAATGATCCTCTGAAACCTTTCGAAGCATTCCAATATTAAAAAAGGTCAACAGAGAAAAATCCGTAATATCAAGAACTTTCATCACGAAATTGATCCCGACCTTTACCTGGGAAACACGCCTATAAATACACAATTACTTACCGGTTTATAAATATAATTACCCTGTAGTTATTACAGTAATACCCTAGATATTTCCGTGTCAACGTAGTAATTTCCAAGCGCCCAATATCCAAGAATACCGTAATTAACGAGCAAATACTAATTCATCATATTATCCTCTTTGTAATTCAATTAACTGGACTGTAGTCCATGATAACAGGCTATCACGAACCAACGAATACCTAAACCCGACATAATAATCACATATCAAATACATATCTCATTTACGTTACCAACCAGATGGAAATTTTTCAATAAATATTTAAATCAATGAAAGATTGTAGGTAAAAAATGCTATATCAAAATCACCGACATCAAAAGATGTAGTAGGTGCCCAACAAGTAAGTATTCGTTTTGATTAATATACAATGAATTCTGAATTTGAGTCAAACTGTTAAAAAAATTAAGGATTTGAATTTCAAATAATTTAATGAATAATAAATCGATGATGGCGCGAATACTAAAATTGTGTAGTAATTATAACAAAGGAATACTCGTATGTCGAGCGGTAACCTCGTTAACGTAGATACAACGTACAACGTGCAATTTTTTATGTAATAACTATATACTCATACGTATGTACTCATATGTGTGTATTTTCTTTATTTTTTAATGTAAAGATAATCTTTAACAATATTTTTAACGCATAGCTTCACGACGCGACGTTTAATGTACATTTGAATTTCACCTCTTATGTAATATCAAGCGAGCCTAATGCCACACACAGTGCTCATTTCGGGATGTATTTTTTAATAAACCTATCCCTATTCCAAGTATAGGTACTTCATCTCAAAATCTTGATATTAAAAATGTTTTTAATATCGGCCAAAGATGCCCCAGATATCGCCAACGTCCATAGTCTATAGTAACTGCTTAACATCAAACAGGTCATATTTTTATTTTTTTAAAGTCAACTACCGCATTTTGGGACAAGCCCTCCGTCGCAGGGAACTTTTCAAACATACAATTAACGAACAAAAATTACAAACAGTTTTACGTTTTTGAAAAACAACTCCCGCAGTAGAGAACAAGCTCAGTGTCGCGGGGGACTTTACAAACATACAATTAACGGACATAAATAACACCCAGACTCAGAAAAAATCTTTGTGGGTCACACAAAGTTTTGTCTTGTGTGGAAATCGAACCCACAACCTCGCGCACAGCAGGCGCATACTGCGGCCACTGGACCACCGAGGTAGTCAAGTTATGAATCACACAAAGTTTTATCCCGAGTGGGAATCGAACCCACGACCTCCGCAAGCAGGTCTTAGCAGTCAGGGTCAGTAACAACTAGACCAACAGTCCAGTCAAATGTGCTTGTTTGCTATCCATTATAAAAAAATAAACACTTATTTCAGCGTATATAAACAATGGCATGATGTTCAAAATGTACCTATGGTTGTTTATCAGAGTGACATGACGTTGTCTGACGAACCACTCTCGCTAATTGGTTGTGGGTGCAACCAGAACCTAATGGTGTAATGAGAACGAACTTGACGAGGCTGTTACTAATTAATTCGGGTAACATTAAGTAATGCCTGGCCTTCAACGCGACATGAAATGTTTAAACTACAGTGGGAATTCGTAATGTTTTCATATTGTGTTGATAGTTTTGTTTTATAGATTGGGTTGATAAGCATATTATTATTATTATTGACAATATGTCTAAAAAGGTTTTAATCCACCTGTGGCCCGTGGCCACGGTCGATGCAATTCGACCGAAACGTATGGAAATAAAAGGTACGAAAATCCTTCAAAATATTACACCATTTAAACCCGCTGTCCATTTATGTGTACAAATTGTGTGCAGTAAGCAGTTTTCGGGAGCTTATAAGTTTTGCAAAATTACAAACATAATTAAGTGAGATTAAAATTTTCAATTTTCATATGTCTTACCTTTTTTGAGAAAAATCATTAGTTCTCAACTACTTTCAAAGAGAAAATTAAGTTAAATTAAATCATTTTTAACATAATTATCTCATTTTTTTCAAAAAAAAACCTATTTCCTTTCCAAAATATCAGCAAAATAAATCAATGTCCTATTTCAAAACAAATTAATTAACATGAAAGGTTTTTCAAGTGAAATGTCGTTAACGTAACTAGGTCTCGATCAGCTAAAGTCATTTCATCTGTCTTGTAAGACAGACGGCTCTGAGACCAATCCGAGATTGCGACTGAATTAGATCCTTTGGATAAAGACATTTTTCGACAAAAGAATTTTTCCGTTAACAGACTGGTATTAGTGAGGATTTTTCTATACTACTTTTTTAATATCAAGATTTCGACTGCCTCGGTGGTCCAGTGGCCGCAGTATGCGCCTGCTGTGCACGAGGTTGTGGGTTCGATTCCCACACAGGACAAAACTTTGATCCACGAAGAATTGTTCTGAGCCTGGGTGTAATTTGTGTCCGTTAATTGTATGTCTGTAAAGTCCCTCGCGACACAGAACTCGTTCTTTAGTGCGGGAGTTGTCTTTTAAAAAACCCAAACACTTAGGGGCAGTTTCTGTAACCTATGGATGCTAGCAATAACTGTAGCATCACTAGCGGGTTGTAGACTCAAAAAAACTGAACATCAGGGTTTTGTGACCTTTGGAATAAAAAAGCGTGTCTTTAATTATGTGTCCCTAAATGAGTACAGGCGACCTGTACTCTCGCACAGGAACACTGGTACACTACTCTGTATTGTTATTAGACTGTGGCTTTTGGTAAGATACTTCACCAGTCGGGTTTGTTCGCTTATGCGGCGCTTCCTCTCTTCTACAGAACTTCGCCGATAACGGGATGGTATTAAAAAGGAAATGAATTCTTATACTCTGGAAGGCAATAAATATTACTATGCGGATTCTGAAATGTGAGATTGCAGTTTTGAAAGTATTGTCAGGAATTTATTTATTACTTTTCTTGAATAGAAAATGTATCGGAAATTTATAAATATTTATTATTGCGAAGGCTGTGTTGTGATGTTTAAACTAATTCTAAAATTATAAACAAAAATAGTTATTGTCATATACATACTTATATGTATATTTTCCCACAGTAGATAAATGCCCTAAATTGAAGCGTGATTCTTTTGCAATTTACATTTTATTCTCAAGAGCTAAGGTTCAAAATTGTCTAACAACATTTCTCAAGCTATGCTAGTTTTCTACTAAGGATGCGATGTGATGAAGTAGCCCCAGGATAGAATACGTTTAGTTAACTAAATCTAAATCGCATGAGCGCTTGAATACACACGAATAAAACTACAACGCTGGGTGTAGTTATTTGGCTGTGGTCTTCTGTAATGTACATTATGTATAAGATGTTGTATTCTATTACTGTAAAATAAACCTCTATATATTACGCCATTGTTTTTATAAAGGCTCGAATTAAGGCTAATCCTAAGAATTTCCTGTACTTTCGACTCTGTCACGACTGTACGTACAACATACAAGTTTTTATATCTATAATATTAAAATGAATCGCTCAATATGTTGCTAAGCGCAAATCTCGAGAACAGCTGAACCGATTTCGCTAATTATTGTTTGTTGTGTTTATTATTGTCAGGAGAAGGTTATTATGTAAGAAAAAATTAAGAAAATTGCGCTGAAAATAGTTTAACCCGGGCGAAGTCGGGGCGGCCCGCTAGTTTCATAATAATAATATATTTATTGTTCCAAATAACCTTTAACAATTGTACTTAGATCTAGGTTACATAATGTTTAAGTTTACACAGATAAAGTTAAACCCTAACACCCAAACTAGGTGTTTCTGTGACTTAGGAGCTAGTGTTCTGCCATCACTATAATTACAATGTCCTTTTATTAATAGTTTTAATAAACAGTTGCATTTTATTCATAGTTCACGTACATTCCTAGTTACTTCATATATCCAGACGACATTAAAAACAAACTTTCCAAGAAATAACAGAGCAACACAATCAAAAGGAGTGTTACGTAATCATCTAGTGCAGCCGGTACATCTCCGCCATTCGCAGTGCTCTCACGATTTCAGTGGACGGCACAGCTCTGTGAAATTTCATTCAGTTATTGAATTTCTTTTCAAATACTTTGTATAGCAATCCGCGCGCGGCTTCTAAGCAGATTATTTCTTTTTTTTTGTACTTTTTAATCTGCTAAGTTAAGCAAGCTTGGTTTGGTTCGCCTGTTGGTCTTGTAGGTGAGCATGACTGCTAAGCCGGAGGTCATGGGTTCGATTCCCAAACGAGATAAAATTTGTGTGATTCATGCGAATTGTTTTTGATTTTTTGAGTAAAAAAGACAACTCCCGCACTAGAGAACAAGCTCTGTGTCGCGGGGTACTTTACAAACATACAATTAACGGATACAAATTACACCCAGACTCAAAACAATTCTATGTGGGTCACACAAAGTTTTGTCCTGTGTGGGAATCGAACCCACAACCTCGTGCACAGCAGGCGCATACCGCAGCCACTGGACCACCGAGGCAGTCAAAATTGTATGTTTGTAAAGTCCTTCGCGACTCAGGGCTTGTTCTCTAGTACGGCCTTTAAAAAAAAACTTGACTAACAAGGTCAGTTTGTCGATAGGTGACCATTTTCTTAAAACACAGTAAGATCCTTACGTGCTATGAAAAGCACGTAATTCTTTGAAACTACACTACACTAAATTTACAAACCCAGAAGACATTATTGTGCATTATAATTATCTCCTGCATAGTTGGCTAATCTCCGTTGAAATTGGCCGTCATGACCGAAATTTAGTTACGACAACATTATTGTGCACTATAATATGTCCTGCATAGTTGGCTAATGTCCGTTAAAATTGGCCGCCATGACCAAAGTTTAGTTAGGACGACATTATTGTGCACTATAGTATGCCCTGCATAGTTGGCCAATCTCCGTTGAAATTGGCCGCCATGACCGAAATTTAGTTACGAAGACGTTATTGTGCACTATAATATGTCCTGCATAGTTGGCTAATTTCCGTTGAAATTGGCCGTCATGACCGAAATTTTGTTAAGAAGACGTTATTGTGCACTATAATATGTCCTGCATAGTTGGCTAATCTTCGTTGAAATTGGCCGCCATGACCGAAATTTAGTTACGAATACATTATTGTGCACTATAATATGGCCTGCATAGTTGGCTAATCTCCGTTGAAATTGGCCGCTATGACCGAAATTTAGTTAAGAAGACATTATTGTGCACTATGATAATAATATGTCCTGCATAGTTGGCTAATCTCCGTTGAAATTGGCCGCCATGACGATCGTACTGGACAATTATTAATCCCGTATTATGTACAAAAGGTACAAGTGAGATTGTGTTGCTCCATATTATCACTGAACAAACTAATTATAATACGGAACAGATAACTTTAATTGGCAAAGTTTGTGATAGAGTTTTAATGTTTGTGAACTATTCATGACTCGGTAGCTTACTCAACGTTTGTGATCATTATTTTCAGGCGTAATTTTAAGATTTCTTTTACAAAGTTTAAGTGTATTCTGCTATTGTTTTGACATCTCTGTTAGTACTTTTCCAGTTATGAATAAGTTTGATGAAAAACAATTTTGGAATTAAATATTTAAATTAATTCTTTATACTTACTTTTTTTTTTTCTTTTTTTAAAAGACAACTCCCGCACTAGAGAACAAGCTCTGTGTCGCGGGGGATTTTACAAACATACAATTAACGGACACAAATTACACTCAGACTCAGAACAACTCTTTGAGAGTCACACAAAGTTTTGTCCCTGTGTGGGAATCGAACCCACAACCTCGTGCACAGTAGGCGCATACTGCACCCACTGGACCACCAAGGCAGTCAATTTACTTATGTATGTACATTTATGGAATAATGTTTTATCAGCACATACCGTTAAAGTGATTGATATACTATTACATGTTATTTGTACGTTATCTGGGTAATATTAATAAAAAATGACAATGATGTTTTTATTTATATTACTTACACAAAACATTTATTTTATTTATTTTTTATACTACTTGGGTGGCAAACAAGCATACGGCCCGTCTGGTGCTGAGCAGTTACTGAAGCCTACGGACGCTTGCAATACTAGAGGTATCACTTGCGTGTTGCTGGGCCATTTAACTTAACTCTTGGGATGGGAAAACGTTTCTTTTTTAAACCGTATCCCTAAATGAGCGCTGAAGACCTCTCCAGCGCTCATTTAGGGATACGGTTTGAAGTTTAAAGTGTCCCAACACACACATAATACACTCATAAGTGTCCCACAAGGTTGTGGGTAGTTCCTAACTATGAGAACAGGTGTACTCGCACACAGGAACCACCCACAACACAGCTATACCACTGTGTGTAATTATTTAACTATGGTCTTCTGTAATCGGGCCTTCCACAGTCGGGCTTGCTCGCTAGTATCGTTCCCTGCCCCTTTTAAATTATCTACTTATTAAAAATTTAATACCGGCTAACAGAAACCAGATCCCAATAGCGGCATTATTATCCTGCAACAGGAGGAAGGTAATTTTAAGCATCCAATTCGCCCGCTTTTCACTTTGATATAACGAGCAGGTTTTTGTTTGTTTGACAAACATTTGTGACACGCCGCCCGCCTGGTCTCGTACTCACGGATGCTACTGTCCACACACACAAAACACCTTCGTATCTCATTATTTTTTGTTATACATTGCCTTTTTGTTACTACACTCAACCATCAAAGTGCTTAAAGCCAGTAATGTAATACAAAACAACATAAAAACTCGTAGCATGAACTTTTGATAATACAGACTTTCAGAGCAAATCTGGGAACAAATAACAAGCTTCGCGTCTTGTACATATACTCGTAGATAGCGCTCTTAATACTATGTTGTTTGCTATACAGAATGATATATACTGAGTGTAAAATGTGACTGTGATAAAACTGCACAATACCTTTATGCAGTAGAACATTGAACAGAAGCGTAGCATTATTAACAATAATAATCTTCTGTATTTTGTCTATTGCAGAAATGTTTTAAAAGACAACTTCCGCACTAGGGAATGAGCACTGTCATGTCGTGGGAAACTTTAAAACATACAATTGAAGAACACGATTATGTCTCGACTGGCCTGTTGGTCTAGTGGTTAGTGACTGTGACTATTAACCAGAAGGTTGTGGGTTCGATTCCCACTCAGAACAATTCTGGGTGATGAGCAAGGTTGTTTGTTCTGTGTCTGGTTGTCAATTGTCTATAATACCTACGTATTTAGAAGTATATTTGTCATCAGTCATTTTTATCAGTTTTCTGATTACCGTAGTATAGGCTCTGCCTAGTTTAGGATCAGATGGCGGTGTATGAGTTGTCAGAAAAATATATAATAGTATGTAGTACACCCAGACATGTGGGTTACATCAATATTTGTCCCGTGTGGGGATCGATAGAACCCATCACAATCCAAGCAGTGGTAAATGCCGAGGTAACTACATAATACACTAAGCCACACAAGCAGTCACCTCGTTATAAATTACTAGCTATTGCCCGCGGCTCCGCCCGCGTGGATGTCGGTTATCGCTGCAAAAAGTAGCCTATGTGTTTTGCCAGACCATAATCTATCTGTGTGCCAAATTTCATCCAGATCCGTTCAGTAGTTTTTACGTGAAAAAGACATCCATCCATTCTTACAAACTTTCACATTTATAATATTAGTAAGGATTGGATTAAAACATTTTGTTCTTAGATTAAATTCAAAGTCAGGAAAGCAGAATAACAGTCTTTCAAAAGTTGGGACACTTAAAACGTTGGTGAACTTCGGGGCTAAGTCTTTGATCATTTTTCGATAAGGGTCGCAAACTTTCTAAGGTTTTTTTTTTCAAACAGTTTGTCTCATAATTTATTTGACGTCGACATTTATAAAGAATATTGCAGTCAATACAATCTGTGAAGGGACGACCCGGATATCCACTGGCGAGGGAACAAGGGAATTGCCTGTCATCTATCAGGGGCAGCTTCAAGAATGTACTCTATTTGAACTCTTTTTCCTATTTTGTGAGCATAGAATCGTGTCAACGGTGTCATTTAACGAGTTACGTAGATTTATTTATTTTTAAGGGTACCTAAAGTTTATTTATAGATAAGTATTACTATGGTTTTTAATCTACAGTTTACATATATAATACGTATAGTTGGTGCCAAACTGAATATTAGATGACAGGATGAACCTAATACCGACTTCAATCTGTAGTTGGTATTTTTTAGCTTTTTGTAGTCGGTTTAATATTTTTTTCAAAAAAAATATATTTTTATTTTTAGTGATAAAATAAATGTAAAAAATTTATACGTCAAAATATATGAAAAACATTATTAATACCTACACAACATTTGAGGGTTGTCCTCGATTGCTCTGGGCTTCCATCATCTGATCCTGACTTGATGCCAATGGGACCACCTCAAGAGTATACTCTTTTAAATAAAAAAGATTTTTTAGAATCGGCTCACAAATGAAGGAGATGTCAATGAACATACATTTTTTTTAAAAATACATACAATCGAACAAAGAACCTCCTCCTTTTTTGAAGTCGGTTAAAAAATTAAAAACAGGTTCCTTATTGATAATAATTTCCATCGAAACTGTACACTACACATGTCATATGGTGCCGTAGAACTGTGCGGTGGGCGTGGCGTAGCGGTGGTGCTCCAGAACTCAAACTCAAAAGGAATAGCAACTTTTTAAATGTTATCTTTCATTTTGAATTTAATTATGTAATAAAATTGAATAGGGTAGATGGTAATTGCAAGGTTAATAGGAATGCGAAAGGGTAGATAGAAACGCAAGAGGCGTGAATAAATTGAGTGAGGAGTGAGAGGGGTCAGTAGGTCCATCCTATATAACTAGGTACCTACATTCACGTTGTTAGAATTTTTACTGACCTCGATTGTACCGTGAATAGGAATCACGTTTCCATCTCTTTTGTTTATTAAATTGCTACGCGGACGAAGTCGCCCGCGATTTCGTCCGCGTAGTAATTTGGAACGTACATTTCCACGATTCTGCAACATATCTTACTACTGCTCCGCTCCTATTGATCATAGCGTGATGTTATATAGCCTATAGCCTTCTTGAATAAATGAACTATTCAACAAAAAATGTTTTTTTCTAATCGAATCAGTACTTTCTGAGATTAGCGCGTTCAACCAAACAAACAAACTCTTTAGCTTTATAATATTAGTATAGATGTGTAATTCAATTCTTTATAAAAAATCGACACGCCCCATATTGTAGGTGTAGGCTAAGCCCACGTAGAGTTACAGAGGTAGGGCACCATACAAGCAAACCCAACTGGGGAAGGACCTCTACCTTACATAAGACCATAGCCGAATAAATACACACAGCGGTGTAGTTGTGTTCCTGTGTGTGAGTAGGTACTGGTTTCCAGCGCTCATGAGTTTTAATGAATCGCTTTCTTATCTAACTAATAATCCATCAAAAAACCATGACAGAAGAAGAAATACGGTATTTATCATTTGATTAGTGGCCAACCTGGAGACAGAGTTATTTAGATCGCCCATATTTGGGCTAATGCCTTGTAACATTTGAAATCCGACTTAAAAAGTGCCTTCCAAAGCATGGACATACTCAGATGAAATAGCGAAATGCTGTCCCCCATCTATAGGGATACCGTGCCTTGGTAGCTTAACTCGGTAATCGTTTACCGGACTATCAGTGCCTCAACGTAGTACACAATTACAGTTATAACTACAGTTATTTATTTGTAATCTTCTTTGAAGTAAAGGTCTTTCCCTAGTCGGACTAACTTGCTTGTATAATGCCCTACCTCTTAAAAAAATAAAATTGAAATATACTAAAAATAAGATGGAACAAAAAATGAAAAAATGCACACACATTTTCTACAAAAATAAAATGCGCATTAGAAATGGGGCCACGGTGTAATTTTGTCTTGTGGATTTGACATTTAGCCAAAATAACATGTTGTTATTAATTCATTTATTTATATATTAATTGGTTCATATTTACAAGATATACACAATTTCAATAAATGTAGGTATTACTAGTTACCACCCAGGGATTCACCTACGTGTTCAATTTCTGGTTTCTGGGATAAAAAGCTTATGTATCTTTGTGCCAAAATTCATCTAGATCTGGGAAGCCGTTTTGGCGTGTCTGAATAATAAGCATTGACCCCAATTTTCGCATTTATAAATAGGTATTAATTAGTACTTTAAAGAGGCGTAGGGCATCATAAAGGTGAGCAAACCAGGCTATGAAAGGACCTTACAAAAGATAACAGCATAGTAACTTCGATGAGCTTGACGCGTTAAGAAGGGGTTGTTTTCGGCAAAAGATAGCCTATCATGGAAAAAGAAAGGGATACATTTGCCCTGCAGTTTTTTTTTTATTTTTTTTTTTATTTTTAAAAAAGACAACTCCCGCACTAGAGAACAAGCTCTGTGTCGCGGGGGACTTTACAAACATACAATTAACGGACACAAATTACACCCAGACTCAGAACAATTCTTTGTGCGTCACACAAAGTTTTGTTCTGTGTGGGAATCGAACCCTCAACCTCGTGCACAGCAGGCGCATACTGCGGCCACTGGACCATCAAGGCAGTCAGTTGGGCAGTTAACAGGCTTATAATCTTCTTCTTCTTAGCGTTTCGTTGGCAAACATCGTTAAATTTATATTATAGCGGCCCAAAATTTAGCTACGTTGACTGCATTGTCAAAGGCAGCCACCAAGTCCTCTTGCGTGCAGGTGATAGGGCATGCAGGACATGATGTGAGGTGGGCCATTGTATGGGCTTATAATAATAATAGGTCACGGTAATTACTTACCATTAGGTAGGTTGTATGCTTATTTGCCTTCTTAAAAGTACAAAAAGACACTAATTAAAAAAAAAGACAACTCCTCTTTAAAAAGACAACTCCCGCACTAGAGAACTAGCTCTGTGTCGCGGGGGACTTTACAAACATACAATTCACGGACACAAATTACACCCAGACTCAGAACAACTCTTTGTGGTTCACACAAAGTTTTGTCCTGTGTGGGAATCGAACCCACAACCTCGTGCACAGCAAGCGCATACTGCGGCCACTGGACCACCGAGGCAGTCAACTAACTGAAAAGCTTTATAATATTGGTACAGATGCATAAATAAAAGTTCATATTATGTAGCCTTATTCTGCCTCGCAGTAGAAAGATTTCATCAATCAGATTTTCTTGAAGAGAAACCCTAGTTTGTTCACTGAAAGCCTTGACAAAGTACCTAGTACACATATATCTCTGGTAACAAGCTTGACGGGACTCGTAGCTAAGTACATACTTACCGCGCAGATTGATAGATGGCTGCAAGTCTAGGCTGGCATGCTGCGATCAGTTCGATGATGGGTGATAATTATTTAAAAACATAGCGAGACCTCTCCGTTAAAAGGCATTTTTCCTGCTTCTAATCGCACTATGAGAGCGGAGGAATAGAGAGTGCAATCAGTTGTTCTTTATACCATACATTTTTTTTATATCTCGAACAACCAGTAGATACTAAGTATGATTAGCTTTTTTATCAATAAAGTAAGTATCGTGTTTTGACTGCATCAGTTTGCATGCTACCATACTAGTATTTTACAAAAGATTGTAACTAGGTATATGGTTAAAAATATTGGCCTGAGTTTCTCTTGCTAGTTCATATAGTCATGGCTCCACGTCAGCGATCATATATTTCGGGCTTAATCATAATTTATGACCTTCACAAGTGTTACTTTTTAACCTAAATGAATTTAGAGCTTAAGAGTATGTAACTGTGTTTACACATATTGTGCACGATAATATATACTAAGCAGTAAGCCAATCACCATTGAGATTGGCCACCATGTCTGAAACCGAAGAACTATTATCCCTGGAAACAAACAGCAATCTAGCTGAAAGTTCAATATTGTTTCTCCAACAATATCTGAAGTGGCTGGAAGTAAAAATAAAATCTAACAATCTGGTGGCTCGGAGCAATGAAGCGCAAACATGCTCTGGGGAAATCTGTAACTATCTCACATAGCTTGCAATTTAATCGGAATACAATTTGGTTAACATAAAAAAAACGTTTGTTTGAACAATGTAATGATATGAGTAGTTATATGAGTGTTGCCAACACAAAAAAAATATTTGGGTTTTGTGATAGGGTATTTTTACCAGGAGTTAAGAGTCGACTATGGGAGTAGGTAAGTCTAGACTCGAAACAAAACCCTATACCAACCCGTCTGGCCAGCGTGGTATAGTAGGCTAATATCCCTCCAAATGTTTGAAGGAGACCCGTGCCCAGCAGTAGGACGTTTATGGATTGAGATGATGATGATGATGATCATCACCATCATCATCATCAGCCTATCGCAGTCCACTGTTGGACGTAGGCCTCCCCAAGAGTACGCCACTTGTCGCCACGGTCTTTAGCTAGACTATGGACGCTTACAATATCTGGGGTATCACATCCATGTTGCTGCCCAAAAAACTATTTACATCAGGACCTAGTATTACAATTAACCCTGGGAATGAAAAGTGAGATATACACATGAATGAGCACTGAAAATTTATACTCACACACAGGAACTACTATACCATTATATTTTGTGGGGCTTGCTCTCTTGTATGTCGCCCTTCCTTTCTTGAAACGTGTGGATGTACTTTATGGCTGTGATTTGTATGTTTAAAAGTCAAACAGGGCTTAATACTTCTGGCAGATATGGTTACTCTCAAGTAATAACTTGACCCTGAACAAGCTAATATTTATTACATTAGGTTTTAATCAAGCAACCAATCCGTCTGTATTAGTATCAGTACTAATACAGCCGGATTTGTTGCTATATGCAGCATGCATAGGTATAGCAACCAATGCAAAATCAGGCCTATGTGCAGCAATCTGCACATAGCCCTCTCAGAATTTGCGTTACGACACCCCCGCCCGGTCCTCCGCCTTTCGCATCCAGTCTACCTCAGCAACCATCTTAAGGTCATCGGTCCATAAGGCCGGGTGGCGTCCTACCTTAAATTTACCAAGGCACAGGCTCCATTCATTTGACTGCTTCGGTGGTCCAGTGGTCGCAGTATGCGCCTGCTGTGCACGAGGTTGTGGGTTCGATTCCCACACTGGAAAACCCGGACAAAACTTTGTGTGACCCACAAAGAATTGTTCTGAGCCTGTAGGTGTAATTTGTGTCCGTTAATTGTATGTTTGTAAAGTCCCCCGCGACACAGAGCTTGTTCTTTAGAGAGGGAGTTGTCTTTTAAAAAAAAAACAATTACATTTACCTATATGTGGGTTCGATTCCCACACAGGGACAAAACTTTGTGTGACCCACAAAGAGTTGTTCTGAGTCTGGGTGTAATTTGTGTCCGTTGATTGTATGTTTGTAAAGTCCCCTGCGACACAGAGCTTGTTCTCTAGTGCGGGAGTTGTCTTTTTAAAAAATAAAAAAATAAAAAAAAAATACAAAAAAACTATCGTTCGAATGCCAGAACGCAAATCTACGCGAGACACAATGTCTATTCTATTGTGTTTAGTCAGCTGGCATCCGAGAGGCTAAGCTGTCTAAAATATAAAACTCTCAATTCGTATAAAAATGCTGAAAAAGGTTTCGTGACGTAAAATTGATTATTTTTTTACAAGTAGACTTTGTAAGTGACTGAGATAAACAACACCTTATTTGTTATACTTATTTAAGTCCAAAAAGGCTTTGCGGGAATTATAAACTTCCACTCATTTTCTCTCAGATATTCATAGATGTACTGCTGCAGCTGCGTTTAAATTTTCTGACAACTTTTCTTTTCTATCAAGTGACAAGGTACAGTAACATTTTATGAAGGCACTTTTTTATTGGATAAATTTGAGCAATAATAATACAGAAAAACATTTTTTGTTGAGATTTTTAGTGTTTGTATAAAGAATATTTTTAAAGTAAAAGTGAGAGCTATCTTTTAGTGTGAGAGCTGTCTTTGGTTCATTTGTGTCCTTCTCAGCCATAAGCCGTCCACTGCTGGACCCCTAAGGTTTTTCACATCACTCGGTCCTGAGCCAACCTTGTCCATCAGTTGCCCGCGACCTTTACCAGGTCGTCGGTCCTTGTTGGAGGTCTGCCCACGCTGCGTCATTTGTGTGCTATAATAAAAATATTATATATTAATAATAATTGTTTATTTCTTATTCACAATGCTTACAATATACCTGTGGTAAATTCTGTGTTACAAAAAAAAAAGGTAAAGATGCGGCATCTACTGTCTAATGAAGTGTTAGTTTGATTGACTAGTTCTTTGGTCTTTAAACCCAACGTCTTTATGTAATGAGCAAGATTATTTGTTATATATATTGGTGTTAACTATATATAATATGTATGTATTTAGAATTATATAAGTACTAGTGGCCTGCCCCGACTTTGCCCGAGTTAAATTGAAGGCCCGTATCGACATTAAAATATCCTATCTTTTAAGTTGGATAAAACTGCACACAGCGTGTAACATTTTATTATAATCGGTTTAGTAGTTTAGGAGTCCATAGCGGACAAACAACGTGACACGTAATCCTTACTATTATTATAAATGTGAAAGTTTGTAAGAATGGATGGATGTTTGTTACTCTTTAACGTAAAAACTACTGAACGGATCTGGATGAAATATGGCACACAGATAGATTATGGTCTGGAATAACACATAGGCTACTTTTTGCAGCGATAACCGACATCCACGCGGGCGGAGCCGCGGGCAACAGCTAGTTTATATATATTAAGGCGTTTACCAGCTGTTTTGTCTTTATAGTACCGGTTACGGTACTACCTAGTTTGGGTGTGTAAGGTATACTTAATTATTATTATTATATCTACCAGCAAAGCTCAATACTATAGATATTTTTAAATTCCACTACTATGATGAATATTACATTTATTCTGTTGATTCAGCGCGGCACCGTTTCAACTCGTCAAATCAAACCAGCTATGTTGAAAAACCGTCGATAGTCACTCCAGTCAACACGTCAACATCCAATTTGTTCTTTAAAAAAACAAAATGCTTTTACTCGGTTTTACGGTTCCGATTATTTTTATACCACTACCGTTACCGTACACTATACGTTTGCAGGTTCTATAGCCTATGCCTATAGGCACTTAAGTATAATGGCATAAAACATCACGTGCAAGTTGTTATTTAGTAAAAAAAGACACGCAGGACAGTCTTTGGGGCCTGATAGCATAGAAGTGAAAAATGAGTAACTTGTGAATTATATGGTCCAGCTATTAGATTATCATTTTTGAATATGGAAAGCGTTCGGTGACGATGACGCGAATTTCAAGATTTTTGTTCACCCAAAAAGTGCTCAATGCGCCTAAAAAAGTATTCACATCAATAATATTCGCTATGCTAATTGCCTAACAAACTATTTCCCAGTTTTTAAATAAATGTTTCTTTAAGAAGTTCTGACGATCCCTTTCCATCAAAAAATTACAAGAAAATCTATGGAACTCAATGATCGACTCGCGATTGACCGCTTTCATTTAAATGTGGATAAGCTTTCAATATTGAGTTTATTTCTGACTTAATCCAAAAATCTATTTGTACGTCTGAAAATGAAAATTCTACATTGCTGGTTCACGATTCAATATTAATGAGAATAAACGAAAACCGTTCTCTAATAAATGTGCAAATATAAATTCCAACGACATTATTTTGTCGTCGAAGAATTAATATGAAGTTGAAGCACCTAGTAAATAATACCTAGTTATACACAAGTCTAAAATTTTAATAGGTACTAGCATTATAGCGTTGTTAGAGCAGTGCCATGAAGAAATGTTTATTTGGCGTAAGAAAAAAAAAACAGAAAACATACACAATCATTTTGTAAATAAGCGCCTAGCCAGATCCCATAACCTTAGGCCTTCCTACTTTCCTTCTACTTCTCTCCATCTAGAGCCGCTAAGAAGGAGAAGTAGTTAGGAGTGAGGTATTGGGTCAATGTTGTCTATTTTTAAATTATATAGGCATTTTTATATACAAGAAGTTACTTATTTTTAGATATAAAGATTATTAATCGGTACTAATATAACTATTCAACAACGCTTTTTAGGAGTGCGTAGTTCATCATATATTATAGAATACATTATTTTCAGCTCGCTAGCTAGTACTAGGTTTTATAAACCCTCGGCTTAAGTCCTCGAGACGCTGAGGCAACATTTCCAAACAACTCCGAGGCGAGTCCACGCTGAGCTAGCGACAGTCGTACTAGTACGAACCAATTCAGCCTACGTGTGCAAATTGAAGTGCAAATTCATTCAAATCTAAGGCCGTTTTCACATGTACACGGTTACCGTGTGATAAATCTGTATATACGATCTCTGTCGATCGTTCAACGTGTGTGAGCAAAAAAGGGCTTTACTGTTATACTGGAAAATGGAATTGTGACTATATGCACTATATTGGTATTCGTCGCTTTTCACGAGTAAAAGAGCTACCATTGCAACTGTGCCGTAGCTATTGCCGACACGTGATTTTTTCATCGGAATCTGTGGATTCCGATAATTCTAGGAACGCAAATGCCAGAGACGCAAAATATTGAAATATTATTAAGTTACAACGAGAACGAAGCCTCGGGCAAAAGCTAGCAACTAGTAAAAAAAAAATATATCCTTACATAGTGTACTGTGAGGCGAGTTATGAGAGGCCTATGTCCAGCAGTGGACTGCGATAGGTTGATTGATTGATAGTATAAAATAAAGTCACTTCCCACTGTCTGAACACTTAGATCTTCTAAACCAAGCAACGGATTTCGCTGCGGTATTCACGATCATGTAGAAAAAATCTTTCGGAAAGTTTATGTGCATAAAACATGCATATTATATACTTAAATATTAAATCTATATATTTGAGCTGATTGCATAGCAAAAATGCTAAAAATATTGAATAATTCATATTATAATTGAGAAATCCAGAAAACGAAGCAAAGCGGGAGCGTGTCGGTAGTACCTAATAAAACCTACTTATAATATATTTTTAGAAGACTAATTTCGGTTCTTAAAACGCTAACCACAAATCAAAATACTATTCCTACTTACACAGTAACATCTAGAATCAATATCATATATAACATTAACAGCTACATCTGACACTATCGTATTATAAGAGAAAACACTTAGCCACGACGACCGACGTACGAATACTACATTTGTGCTTACAGAGGTTAAATTGTTCAACGTTTGCCAAGTTTCCACCACCAAGATCGTTAAAGTAAAGATGGTTATACGACACAGCACTATTATTTTGGTGTTATGTTACGACAAGTGCAGCAGAAATTATTTTTCTAGCACTTGTTTTTCTGTGAGAGTTATTGCAACTTTGTTTAAAGTGAAACTTATTTGTGTGTTTGTTTTTTAAACACCTATACAACAAGCTGTGTGTTCCGAAGAATTGTTTGGTATGATGCCCACGGCCACATTTTATCAACCTCACATCTTAGAACTTCCAAATTCAGATACTGTACGGTTTCAGAGATTTTTTCTCTTACCTACAATAAAGTTTTGGAATAAGCGATATACCGAACTTTCCTTGAAAGACTTAGCATGAGATTCTTTAAGAAAGAAGCTTTCATACTTTTACAGGATCAGCAACGCACATCGCAAACGCCCATAAGCTAAAATACTTAATTGGTTACAATCAAGCGGGCTGTATGCTTGTTTGCCTTTTAAGTAGTATAAAAAAATGTGCAGTACAATATTGCGAGTCGCCTTAACGTGTTTTCTTATCACACGAGTAATTACATCATAAAATGAAGTTCACCTAATCGAGCTACGATGAGTGAAGTACTACACAAAACGGTGTGTGCGTATCGCCTCACTGCCAATTTAACGTACAATCCGCCTATTCGTAGATGACACTGATACCAATATATGATTAAGTTCATGCAAACATTGCTATCCTTTGTATTCGCGTACCTACCGTAGCACGACAGTTCGAAGCTCTCTGGGGTATTTACTATGTTTCCTGAGCTACGGCTACGTCCGTGGCCAGTACTATAATTGAGTGAAAACACATGTACGAATAAAGGTACGATATAAGATACATTACTAGTATTCTCTATTATATTATATCTTTTTTTATGGCAAGTCTCGAACTAGACAATAAACCCTGTGTCGCGGGGCACTTAACAAACATATAATTAGTACCTCTAAATGGCAAGAGACCCAGACTAAGATGGTGGGATGATTTAGACTCATTTTACAAATGAAATGAAAATGAAACAAAGACTGGTCCTTAGCAGCTCTAGACAGAAAGAAGTGGAAGGAAAGTAGGCAGGCCTTTATCCTGCAGTGGAACAATACTGGCTTATAATAATAATGTACCTTGTAGACCGCTAGTCTTCACCTACGTTTACCTCTTATCATTAAGTAGGAAGTAGTGCTTGTTTACCGACTTTATTGACGTAAAAAAACAACAATAGAACGTAGTTAATACCTTTCCTTAATCCTTCTTCCTTCCAACGCGTTTATATTGTTTATGTAAACTCGTTGCCATTCTCATTTAAGTGTAAGGTGTCCCTAAGTTTAATTGTTTTGTGCTTACTCTGGGAAGGTGAAATACACGGGTTCAACGCTCAATTGGCTTACGTTTCAAATGTCAACATCGTAAGAGCAACAAGTTTCATGCATTAAGGTCGTAACTCATTCATAAGGAAATTAATATTCGTTGTTATGATTCTTAAGTATTCTTTAATGTAAATATTCTTTCTTTTTTAAAAGACAACTCCCGCACTAGAGAACAAGCTCTGTGTCGCGGAAGACTTTACAAACATACAATTAACGGACACAAATTACACCCAGACTCAGAACAATTCTTTGTGGGTCACACAAAGTTTTGTTCTGTGTAGGAATCGAACTCACAACTTCGTGCACAGCAGGCGCATACTGCGGCCACTGGACCACCGAGGCAGTCAACCACGAGGATTGATAGTAGACTGCGATAGGCTCGATGATAATGATGATGATGACGTATGTTAATGTTAACTTGTTGATTGACCTGCCCTTTTAGATAAGTGGTATAAACACTAGTAAAATAGAGTAGTAGAATGGGGTTCTTCATAGAAGAATGGAGGAAAGGAGTTATAAGGTTCTAAAGGGTCGGCAACGCGCGAGTGATAGTGTTGCAAGCGTCCACAGGCTACGGTAACCAGCAGGCGCGCCGTATGCATGTTTGCCTCCTTGGTAGTATAAAAAAAACAATGTATGGAATTGAACATAAGCTTTTGGCATAATGCTGTTATTTGAAACTAACTTCTATATACTTGCGGAATAATAAAAAGCTCTTCTGGAAACTCTGTAGGGGTGTTTAACTTTAAAATAACAAAGCGTGTAAGAAATAAAACTTAATTAAATGATATTGACAGTACATGTAGTAACATTTTTAAATAAATATTTTAAATTAAGTCTTATTTCATACCGTCTCTGTTATTTTAGGGCTAAACATCCCGGCCGCAAAGGGTTGCCAGAAGACCCTTTATTATTCCGCAGGTATATAAAAGTTAGGTTGTAAATTTCCACATATCTGATAGAAAACCGTCATGCCTCATCTGCCACCATGGTCAATCAAAAATAATTTCAGCTTAATTAAATAACACTATAAAATTGTTGTAGAGTAAAAGAGGCAAAATCACAATCACGACAGAGGTCTAATTATGGGTGATTTACAATAACTCTGTCACAAGGTTGGCCACTAACCAAACGATAAGAAGCATAAGAGATCGGAATTAGGTAATAAATAGTATAGGAAATAAGTGAGCAACTTGCACGCAAGAGGTGCGAGTTCGATCCCTGGTGGCAGTACCAATGTGAATTTCACTTGGTGTAGGAAAATATCGTTAGAAAACCCAAAATTCTGAAGATATGACTGATTCATTAACCCGCATTATCATTATCTCTATCTTGATAGAGGAGAGGAGACCCATGCCCAGCAGTGGATATATATGGGTTGCTATTATATTCAACTTGTTCGGTCTCTACTTAAAACTGAATACAACGTCAGGTTTACATTTAATGTTTTTAAGACAATTTCTCCATAGCTACTATTTATATTTTTCACATTCAATTGACGACGAATTTTCGTTACATTCCATAAGCTAAAGTGACCCTTTTGATATCAAAAAATAAACGTGCAAACATAGAGCGGAAAATGCTGACTCTAATGCATATTTGCCTTTCTGGCGTAACGTTAATAAAAAACCTTTTTACATTGTTTCTACGTACAAACATTGTTAGGTGATACAAACAAATTCCACAAATTATATTCGTATTACGGTGAAATCACAACCATTATTTGGTTACAGATGGAAACAATACAACGTACTTAATTCAATGAGAAAATAATAACTCGAGGAAAGCTTACCAACCAAGCAACAATGTAGGCTACGTAACGTTTTCATTTTGATATTTGACCTTTGACCTTTAAAACTGCCGTCTGAATATACAAAGACTTCATTTTTAGGGTTCCGTACCTCGATGGGAAAAAACGGAACCCTTATAGGATCACTTTGTTATCCGTCCCTTGTTAAGACTCTTTTTCTCAGAAACGCGTAGAGGTATCAAGCTGAGCTTTATATCAAATACTCAGGTCTACTGTCCCTTAAAGCTGTGAAAAAAATCAAACTTCTAATCCAACGCAATCAAAAGATACAACCTGTTAAGCCGCAAATTTACGACACTTGCAAGGGAATCAAAACCTACAGGGTACTTCCCGTGAACTCAGAATCTTGAAATTTGGTACGAAGCAACGTCTTATAGCACAGATAAAGGAAAAATTGCGGAAACCGTAATTTTTTTGTTACATCATATAATAAACTTATATATCTACAGGTTTGTACGGAACCCTCGGTGCGTAGGTCCGACTCGCACTTGGCCGGTTTTTTTTATATTACTTCTGTGGGAAATAAGCTATGCCTAGTATTCATTTATTAAAAACTTTATATACATAATGTTCATCTGACTTAAGGCCGAATTAATAGATTGTGCCTTCACCGAGCAATCACAACGTCAGTTTGCGATCACAACTGTCAGTTTGCTATCACTGTTTCTTAGAGAATCAGCCGGCGGGTCTTTTAGACGTTTAGCAATCGTGTGTGCCGTGCCGTCACCGAGCAATCACAACTGTCAGTTTGCGATCGCTGTTTCTTAGAGAATCAGCCGGCGTAGCATCACTCGCATGTTGCCACTCGGATATGAAACTTTTATTTAAAACTTTGACTACACCGTAGTTACGTCGCTATCTATTTTTTTACATTTTTCACGCCAAATGAGGGTTCGATTCCCACATGGAATAAAAAATTGTGTAATCCATAACTGGTTGTCCCGAGTCTGAATGTACTTTGGGTCTGTTAAAAGTATATTTGTCACTATAATAGTATAAAAAACCTTCAACTAATACGTGTATGTCAAAAATTGTCCTTGAATTAATAGTATATATATATATATATATAGTCCGTGTGGTGACGGATTAAGAATACAAATGTCACCACCCCGTTCCATCCGAGGGTGTCGTAAGAGTCGACTAAGGAACTAAGTCTGGCAGACAATATCTACTGCAAGAGAGGGAAGACTCGAAACAAAACCCTATACCAACCCGTCTGGCCAGCGTGGTATAGTAGGCTAATATCCCTTCAAATGTATGGAGGAGACCCGTGCCCAGCAGTGGGACGTTTATGGGTTGACACGACGATATATATATATATAAGCATACATAAAGCCTCGAATCATAGTCCTTCAATGCCTCAAGGCAAACATTCTAGAGCCTAATTGGGTAACTTCAATGTTAATGACAAATCCCTAAAGAAATCGTCAAATGAAACCGATCCTGATTACTATCAACCGTACGTGATTAGGTTGCTAATACGACGATCAATGGAATAGTTAATTTTGTTCGTTGTATCCCTACTTGACAACGAAATACCTTGGTGATAAGTTTCGGATCTTCGATAGGTGCCTTTTGGTATAGTTATCGTTGAGTGCGACTGCTGAAAACTATTAAAATATTACAAGATTTAGACCTGCAGGGGTATTCCGTAAAGCAAAAACCGAGCAAAATCTGGCTGTCAGATTGAAAATCGGTATTCCGTAAGAGCCCTTTTTGACGTTTAGTCAATAGATTGTGCCGTCACCGAGCAATCACAACTGTCAGTTTTGCGATCACAACTGTCAGTTTGCCGTCACTGTTTCTTAGAGAATCAGTCATTACAGTAATAATATGAACAATTTATTTTTTAATTACTATTAATATATGATATAATTACGTAAAGCGAAACCTTCGGATTTCTTTTGTGTCCCACACAAGAAGTGTGAAATTTGTAAAGTTTATACAAAATTTAAAATATAGTATTTTAAAATAGTAAGTATGTGTTATAAATACATATTTTTTGTTTACATTCATACTGCTAAAGCCACTGACAAAATAAAACAAAATTTAAAATATGTAATGTTTTTTTTATTAAATAGAACCTCGGCCTCAACGAAATAGAACCAAAACGATGTTTTAGTTCTGTTCTTTTCTGTGCAATAAATATATCTTCTATTCTCAGTGCAAGTTTATTGGAAACGTTTACTCATAACATAAAACATTTTTCTTTTGATCGGCAACGTACGAGTAATGTGTTGGCTATGGTAACTGTTTACCATCAGGCGGGCGTATGCTCGTTTACCACCATAGTCTATAAAAAAATATACAAAATTTATCATAACAAAATCACAGGCAGATTTTTTCACCTCTAAGCCATAATATGTTTTATATAGTATGATTTATGGAAGGTCGAAATTCTGAAGAAATGAAAGTTTATTTTCCGGATATGAAATCTTCGACAGGTCACGGATAATCCATGGGCCGATTGTACGGCGCATCATTATTAGATTTTGAATGATAACGGACATTTCCCAATTGGAATTTCGAATTTCTAGTGAAATTCTAATACCTATCGATTCGATTAGATTAACGCTAGCTGAAAACGTCCGACATTTCCACAAACAACAAGCGAGAGAGCTTGTAAACTTGTGCATTCGATGTCCAATTTGAAATTACGAAATGAGTTATCGGAATTTACAAACTTAAGGGATTACTAAATGGCAATCAATTTGTTACCCCTTGACGCAAAAAGAGGTTTGTTAGAAATTTGAGCACTATGCGTGTGTCTGACTGTAGCATCGTAGCTCTTAAACAGGTGAACCAATTTGGATGCGGTTTAGCCGTATACTTTTGAAAGGTTTTTTGTGTCGGAGGTTTCTAATTTTTTAAAGTTTTTGTAGACCAATATTGCCCATCTGGTCATTGAACTCACACCATTAAAACGTTGCGGTGGTAATGGAGAGTACCTCACCCACTAAACTACTCGTGAAATCTAATAATGGAATATCAAACATTCCATATTACATATTCGTTCCTCATATCAAATTTTCGGGCATCAGCAAAACCCTTTTCCAATAGCCGGGTCCTCTGATGTCAGGTACTCTATTACAATGCAAAATAACATATAATATATATTAAATGGAACGTGCAGCTTTCATGTCGTACCCTTCAAATATGGAAATTATCTGTAGTGTGGGAATATAATTCTAGTTTA
Organism: Trisateles emortualis; assembly: GCA_947095525.1. Classification (NCBI taxonomy): domain Eukaryota; kingdom Metazoa; phylum Arthropoda; class Insecta; order Lepidoptera; family Erebidae; genus Trisateles; species Trisateles emortualis. The sequence goes on along the minus strand of OX352736.1, from coordinate 4,226,082 downwards.
TTTATTTACTACAAGCGACATGGGTAAACATTTATTTAGGTTTCCTAGGGGTTCTTTTTTTAAAATAAATTATTGCCATGTGACTTGCTGATAATGAAGCTTTGTAAAAGTGAAAGATTTTTTTAAATCGTAGTTACGAGTTTTTTTTAAATATTACTTAGCAGGCGGGCCGTATTCTTATTCAAGCATACGGCCCGCCTGCTGTTACGCAGTTACCGTAGACTATAGACGCTTGCAACCCTAGAAGTATTACTTGCGTGTTGCCGATCTAGTCCGTTCCTTCCGATCCTTGCCCTAAGGATCGCTATATTGTTATATAAAAGGTGGCATACGACCACGGCTACCCTCTATACCTATAAAAAATTTACTTATTTCATACTTTTCAGAGGACAATTTTTAAGTAGTCGGGTTTTAGTTTTTAAGCTTTATTTTATTATATCGTTGTATTGTATATTTGTAAACTCCCTAGCGACACAGAGTTCGTGTCCTAATTCAGATATTCGGAGTCGTATTTTTTAAAACAAATCAAAAACTTTTAATAACAACCTGGTAACAGAACCGCGAAAAGAAACTAGTAAAAAAATAAATCAGTGTACCAAAGAAAATGTCTGATAATAATTTTCTCCGGCCGGTGAGCCAGTATACAGAGTTATCACACGATTTACGAGCGAAACTTCCCGCGAACCCCTCGTATGTTTCATATAGGCCTTCAACATAATATATCAACAAACTTTTGTTAAAGTAACATCTAGATTCTAGCCAAAAATCCAAACATTTCTCGTTAACCCAATATCAAAAATATTGCCAATAGACAGGATCGTAAAATTCATAAAGTTTTTAATATACGATCGAGTAATATCGATACATTTTATCTTGTGGCGCGCTTTTTGCATGAGACTCGGGTCCAGCTCTCGGAACCAACCAAAAGTTTCTGTGTGAAGCCGAAATACCACCGTGCTTGTATTAATATAATTATATATATATATATGCGGTATTAAGCAGCCGATGGACAAAATAGAACGGACATTTTTCTGTTAAAAAGATGATAATTCCTGAAATAGAAAATAAATTCTTTAAAAAAGATACCTAAAGAGCACTTAAGTGTGTAGTTATTTGGCTTGTGGTCTTCTGTAACGTGGAGATCCTAATAGGGTAAGTCATTTTCTATCTTTCTCTTTCTTTCTCTTGTATTATGTTTTTCTTTAAAGATTTCTACAAAAACTCTGAGCTACATATTCATAATATATATTTGTCTCAAATATCATCATATTTCGTAGGTAAACCATTTCCAACACTTCGGATGCAATTTAGAGCGGTCCCTACCATTACTTTTTATTACATAGATATCATTACGTCCTACCGTAGTGTACAGAAGACTATATAGTGGGGACACTGTGGCATTATATCAACATAAATACCTACCGCTCAGGACCAGGGCGCTCCACCCGCGCACCGGCGCGGTGTTAGAACTTCGAATACCACCTGTCCGTGGACGCCCCGTCCGCTAGGTTGCTAGCTCGTACTTGTTTGCTAACTTTCTTTACTCCCACACGAGAGGAACAAGCCCTGTGTCGCGGAGGACTTCACAAATATCCAATTGCTGGACGCACGTTACACCCAGACTCTTAACAAACATTTATGCGTCACTCAAAGTTTTGTCCCGTGTGGAAATCAAATCCACGATCTCCAGCTTAGCATTTAGGATCATTAACTACTAGACCAGCAGGCTAGCACTGAGTCGGTTCTGAGCGATAGGTATTTATCTTGACATAATGCAGCACTGTCCTCACTATATAGTCTTTCTTACACTATAGTCCTACTAATATGTAGGTAGGTATAGTTTAAACAGACCGACCAGTACGCTACGGTGGGTTTGAAGCGCTTTTTAAATGAAAGAATGCGGGCACTCAGTAACAAATAAAGACTGAGACTGTATTTGATCAGGCTATCATACTATATTACAGACATTTGAACCCGTATGAGATTTATTGGTGTCTTAACCTGTGCCTGCTTAATGTTTTATGGGTTGTTGTGATTTTAATGTGACGTAGGTAAATACTATATTGAGCTATATGTGTACGAGAAGTCTTCACGGATGGTTTAGTGATTTAAGTAGTTACCTCGACATTTCTTTTTAAACAAGACAGCTCCTTAGGGAACAAGCACTGTGTACGGGGACTTAACAAACATTCAATTAACGGACACAAAGTACACCCAGACTCAGGAGAACTTCAGAAATATCGCACGGGACATATTCTAAATCTTGCCATATTTTGTGGGTCCGAGAATTGAGTGTTTAATCTTATTTTGTTTCTACTATTCTAGGATACAAGTAAATAAATTCTAAAGAATGACTTTACAAAAGACCACAGCCAATTAAAACTCAGTATTGTAAATTGTTTGTTTAAAGGTATCCAGTACCTACTCATAATTGTAATATCCCAGGGTAACCCATAACACAAAACCCTGATATTAGAAGCATATAACAGCTTATAATTAAATTCATATGACGCATAAATTAGATGCGTTATTTGTAAGAGAATGTAAAGAGAATCTCAGCGCAGTATTTTGTTTTTTTTACGAACATTGGTTTCTAGGCTGCCAGCATATCCTTTCCTTTTTTACATGCAACTTGTAAGTTATGCTTCAGGCATTACACATGTCTATTAAATACAACAACTGCTTACCACCCACAGTACTATGTATGTTTCCCACCTTATTAGTACATAAAAAGTATATACAATATTTGTCTTACGTCATTTCTACGTAACTTAATACAAAACAAACGCCATTTTTCTCTCAATAATGTTAGTTGTCGGCGCGATAACTGATAACCTTGAGTAACCTTGTAACACTAACCTCTACGTTTGTCGCTTTATACAACGCATTGAATAATTACAAGCATTTACTTATATTTTACTTACATACTTGATTACTGTATAATTCCAAATATATTATTTATATCTAATTTTGGTCGCGAGCTCGCGACATTTTTTGTGATGTCGTAGATACTAACTTATATCAATACGTGACTTTCTGGCTATTGAAAAGAGTTGCCTAAGTTGCTTAACAGTTTTTTATACTATCAAGGAGGCAAACAAGCATACAGCTCAGAGCTAAATATAATATTTATATCTAATGTTGGTCACCCCATTTTCTGTGATGTTGTATATTCTAACACATTTCAATACGTAACTATCTGGCGATTGAAAATAGTTTCTTAACAGTTTGTTTTTTTTACTATCAAGGAGGCAAACAAGCCTATGGCCTGCCTGATGGTAAGCAGTTACCGTAGCATATGGACGCTTGCAACACCAAAAGTGCTACTTGCGCGTTGCCGAAACTGTGGTTTAGTTCTTTTTTTAGGCTAGTTTTAGCTACCCCTGTCTGGTCCAACATCTAATTTGTCTACTGAAAATTCGCGCCACAACATCACCAACTTATACCAGCAACCTTCTCGAGGTCTTTGGTCCAATCTAGCTCTGGCGGCCAAAAGATCGTTGGCCGCTGCAGCAAACAAGTCCTAGAGTAAAGAACACAACTTGCTAAACGTAATATAGGACTATTATACACTGCAAATTTAAATAAAAGCTTAAAAAATAAAAACAAACTTTGACTGAAAAGAGAAAAGAGTCAATTCTTTAACGTAAGTAACATAATCCTTTGTTACAACTCGGAAAACATGGGAATAAAAGACTCGGAAAGTGTCATACACATACCTATAATTTTATCTCATACGTTTATGGGGGAACTGTCGTATTAGATACGTTTTATGAGAAACAAGCTTTATATTTGTGCTTGTTATAACTGCATGTAATTTAGTACATACGCTTCGTTGTAAAATAAATAAAAGAGGTAGTGGCGCTATTCAAGTAAGCCAGCCAGTTGGGGAAGAATCTCCATTTTCCAAAAAATCACAGCCAAATAACAAATAAAACTCGTTTAAAAATTTAGATTAAATGCATGATGCTTTAAAACGTCAAAATAAACAAAAAGTCAGCATTCTTGTTCGTAGTCAATTCGCTGACAAGAGTAGGGCCTTGAGAAAAATTGGCAAAAAACTTGGGACGCTCTTTTGAATTACTAGTGTATAATGTTTACCATTCTATATACCATTTTAAGAGTCGGGCTTGCTCGCTAGTATGATGCCCTACCTGGGCACCATACTAGCGAGCAAGCCTGACTGGGGAAGGACCTCCACCTGACAGAAGACCACAGCCAGGTGGTTGTGTTGTGTTCCTGTGTGTGAGTCTCCAACGCTCATTTAGGTATGCATTTGAAAGAAACGTATTCCTAACCCAGGGATACTCCCATCTTAAATCCCTGGTGTAAAAAAATGGGTTGGCAACAGGCAAGTGATACCTCCGCAATTGCAAGCGTTCATAGGCTACGGTAACTGCTTAACATCAGGCGGGCCGTACGCTTGTTTGCCACCTAAGTAGTATAAAAAAAAAATTAAAAATACGGTACGGGAAACTATTTGTGGTAGATAACAAAAAGGAACCAACACACAATGTAAAAATAAAATTTAAGTTATTTAAATAAACACAGTATCTAATTAAAACAGCAGTATACTTAGTTCTATTTCTGTGCGACCTTATTTTTTTTTCTAAAGCCGTATGACAAACAAACGATGGGTCCTTCTGATTGTAAACAGGAACCAAAACCTATAGATAAATGTGCGCTAGACACCTGTACTCACGCAAAGAAACACAACTATAACACTCTGTGTAATTATTTGGCTGTAAAGTCCTTCCTCAGACAACTCCCGCACTAGAGAACAAGCTCTGTGTCGCGGGGGACTTTACAAACATCCAATTACCGGACACAAATTACACCCACATTCAGAACAACTCTTTGTGGGTCACACAAAGTTTTATCCCTGTGTGGGAATCGAACCCAACCTCGTGCACAGCAGGCGCATACTGCGGCCACTGGACCACCAAGGTAGTCGATATATATGTTACTCGATGACTCGAAGACGGATGCACCGTTTTGCAAAATTCTTTTTTTATTTTGCACAATACACAAACATGATACACGCTTGTGCAAGTCAAATTTTGAAGATTTGAACAAGTTAATATTACTTTGTGTAAATACGAATGTGTGGTAATTCTCAACGCGTGCAAACATTGTGGTATACTTCCGAGAATCAGTGCGGTTGGCAAGTCAGAAGGGACTACTGGCAACCTCGATGTCAAGTTGTATTTATGTATGAAGACGGAATGTTAGTGGCTACTACTATATTATGGACAACTCGTACGGGTAAATAATGAGATTAGACTGGCGGTTAAGCTTGTTCTATTTACATAGACGTTATAGGGTTAATCCTACTAATATTATAGTTAAGGTAAGTTTGTTACTTATTCACGCCATATAACACCTAAACGGATCTGATATTTGTGTTTTTATACTCCTTGGATGGCAAGCAAGCATACGGGCCCGCCTGATGTTATGTATAGTTGTTGCCCTAGCTCTTTTAAACTAAGAATTTTAAGTTTTTTTATGTAAGAGTATATTATGTACCTATAATTATAAATAAAAATACAATACGAAGTAGACGTCTTTTTAACACTCCCGAACGGATTAAGTACCCTAATACAGTAACCCAGCGAGGCCACAGCTAATAAAATGTTCTTAGAGAAAAGCCACTGAAAAATTCTTCCAATACTAAAAATCTTATCCAAATACACAAACAAACTGCCCCACCCTGCGAAAGACTTTATTTTATACACCTATGCCACAGGGTAATCGAAAAATTCAGACTTTTGTGAAAATCCTAGAATAATTGCAAAGAAAAAACCGGGTAATAGTAAACCAACAAAGAATTTCGTAATTATACGAGATACTTTCAGGATCATTGTGAAAATCCCAGTTTGTTGAGGATGATTGGCAACGCTGATTGGTGACAAAGACTAATGAATGTAGCCGTAAGCCAATCAGCGCATCCGTCAGTGACTATAATGATTATATTAAGTATAACGTTCATTCGGCCATCAATCAGAACTCATCGTTTTTTATACTACTTGGGTGGCAAACAAGCATACGGCCCGACTGATATTAAACAGTAGCCTATGGACGCAATATCAGAGGTATCACTAGCGTGTTGTCGTTTCATTTTTATAGATCAGGGCTTTATGATGTAGTCCCCCAGGGATAAGAAAACGTTTCTTCCAAAACGCGTCCCTAAATGAGCGCTGAAGACCTACACTCACACACAGAAACACAACTAAATCGCTAATATAAATAAACTAATCTGTGGTCGTCTGTTAGGTAGAGGTCCTGTAGCTGGGCTTGCTCGCTAGTACGATGCTCTACATCTGCTAAACTTACCTAAAATAAGTCGCATTTTCGCAATGATTACAAAATTCTTTGTTAGATTCCTATTATCCATTTTTTGCAATCGTTCTAGGATTTTTGCAAAGATCCGTTTTATCCGATTATCCTGCGACACTAGTATTTGCATCTGACTCTGAATTCCAATACACAGACAATTTATAACTACGGCAATGTTTATTGCAGTCGATTTGTTGCGTTTTGTCGCGTCGTATTTGGAATATTGGTATTGCGACGATTCCGATGTCTGCTCGTATGGTCTTTTTGGTCCTCGGGCCGAGTGTTGTGAGTTCAATTATCAAGGGGCAAATTGAGTGACTCAGCTAATTAGTCCCAGTCTGAGAGTGCTTTGTGAAATTGTATGGTAAGCGATTCTCCTGGCATTGCAAATGTCCATAGGCTTTGGTAACTGCTTATTAGATAGTCAATGCTTGTTTACCTTTGTTAATAGCGGAAAAGAAACCGACTTGTATGCATGAGATGTGAGTTCGATCCTCGGTGTACCAATGTAAATTTCTCTTCTGCTAACGGTCAAGAAAAATATTATGAGGAAACCTACATGTCTTAGAAGGATTTCTAAAGATATTTCTGATTCACTAACCCGCATTAGATAAGCGTGTATTAATTAAGACCTAAACCCTCTCTCTCTCTCGAGATAGAGGAAAGGAGAGCCGTGCCCAGCAGAGGGACATATAACACTTAACATACGCTGGTCTAATGCGGGTTAGTGAATCAGACCTGTCTTTAGAATTTCTTCTAAGACATGTGGGCTTCCTCACGATGTTTTTCTTCACTTTTAGCAGATGGTAAAGATCATTTGATTAGTAATACCACCCGGGATTGAACTCACACCTCTTGCGTGCAATTATATTATAAATTACTAGTTGTTGCCCGCGGCTCCGCCCGCGTGGATGTCGGTTATCGCTGTAAAAAGTAGACTATGTGTTATTCCAGACCATAATCTACATATCTCTGTGCCAAATTTCATTAAGATCCGTTCAGTAGTTTTTACGTGAAAGAGTAACAAACATCCATTCATCCACTCTTACAAACTTTCGCATTTATAATATTAGTAGGATTATTACCTTGGTTTTATAAAACATATTATTTTCTACTAAATCATTTATAATATATCTTTTTTTATTTCTCCAGCAGTAAAATAATTAAACATTTTATGCAGCGTCATCAATACAATTTATGATAAAGACTCCCTATTCGAGTAACGACTCGATATCTTCATAACCATGATTTTATGGGAGGTAAGGAGCCACCTGTTCAAGGTGGAAGCGACGTTAACGCTATATGCTATAACCGTTATCGTTATACTTTACCTTTACGTTCGCGTTAATTAAGCATTTAAGTATAGCACATTTTTATCTTGAATTGGTAAGGAGAATATCTATAGGAAACTTAATAATAAGTTGATTACCTTTCCCGACTAAACAGAATGGCCGGCTGATTCTCTAAGAAACAGCGATGGCAAACTGACAGTTGTGATCGCAAACTGACAGTTGTGATTGCTCGGTGACGGCACAATCTTTTGACTAAACGACAAAAAGGCTCGGTTTTTGCTCTTACGGAATACCGATTTTCAATCCGACAGCCAGATTTTGCTCGGTTTTTGCGGTGGCTCGGTTTTTGCTCTTACGGAATACCCCTGCCGATCTTAATGAAACTTGTCAAGAAGATAGATGGGATTATAGAGAAGGACATAGGGTACTTTTTATCGCAACATTAATACGGGCAATTATCTGGATATTTATAAAAAATAACCATAACGCTACAGCACTTCTTTGTTTATACGAAAGCTACAATACTTTTATTAAATTTGTTTTTAGTTCAAAGGTACTTCACAACTTACCTTAGGATCGTACTACCTTTGTGTGTATAGGATAGCTGACGCTGTATTTGAGTTTGACAAAACAAAGAATTTTAAAATTAAAGAACTCGTATTTATGAAACCTGAAAAATTAAAGAAGAACTTTTGCTTCTTTATCGACTCATTGGCGTAAGGGCAGCGCGAAAAATGCTTAGTATCAGTCCCAAAATTAGAACAATGCTCGATACATGGTAGTAAAACACGCCTCCACTCGTATTATATGGGACCTAATTTCTTCTTCTGATTTGTAGAATACCGTTCACATCGAAAGATCTGCACACACTGAGGCACCTTTGAGCGCTTAGCTTTTACTGACAGCAGACGGCTCGGCCCTGAGGCATGCTCAGCCAAGGCAACGTGCGCCTAAACGATCCCGAGGCACGTCCACACAGACCGAGCATTTGGCGAGGCTGCCGCGCGAGCCCGAGTCACAGATTACTAAATAGTTTTGCCCGAGTGCGTGGAGACGCGGCTATAGACTTCTACTAATCCGTTCGTGCAAAAACTATTTATCGTACCTGTCAAGTTCAAATTCTTTATTGACATAAACATTTTTAACATTTTAAACCTAAAACGCTGCATATTCATAGGATTCATGAATGCTGTATTGTGTTATCTTCAAGTCTTCTTGCTTCTTTACCCACGGTTTTAAGCTGTTAAAGACTAAACTTCTAAACGCTCGCAAATAAATTTGGGTAGTGTTACCCAAACTAAATTGCTAAACCCAGAACAATTGACACGATAAGAAAAAGCGCCGACTAAGAATGGACCTCTACTTTACGGAAGACCACTGCCAAATAACTACAATGGTAGTTGCCTTTCTGTGCGTAAGTACAGACCTCCAATGCAGATTCATGCGTTTGTAAAGAAACTTGTTCCTATTCCAGGGATACTCCATCACATAACGCTAGTGTTAATATTTGGGTCAGCTACACGCAAGTGATGCCCAAAGTGTGGCCAGCGCTCACATCAAGCGGGTTCGTACCTAGCTATTAATTATCAGCCCATCTAGACAAATGGCATAAACGGTAGTCGAATCGAAGAGTCAAAACAGCAAATTTATGGGATTCGAGGTAAGTTTACGATATAATGTCGTAAATATACGTCAAATCCCATACATTAGCTTTTTTGACTTTTCGATTCGACTACCATTTATACCACTTGTCTAGAGGGGCAGACGGGCCTAAGTTCATAAAATTTAAGAATTTTAAATAATACGGTCAGTGACTTGTTCAAGAACATTTATTTTCAATACCAAATCGATTTAAAATCGACTATTCAATAAAACAAAATACTTCATCAAAGATTGTTTACCATAATTCTATAAATAATTTAACTCACGCACAAACTTCTACCAAGCAAACAATGACTAATATAGTATCATTTAGTAAAACAGTTATTTGTTTACACTAAGACGCATTTTGTATTACATTCTGAGCACGTACTTCAGTGGCCTTGGCTTGCTCAATCACTGCGATAACAGCTACGGAACTATTAACAACCAGCTTCATAGACCTCCTCAACAGTTACAGTCTCCTTCAGTTAGCTTCAAGTGGCCAAAACATAAGAAGTGCGGACCAGGTCGTCGTATACTGGGTGATTTTAAAGGGCTTTACGATGTTATGGTTAAACTCCTTGTAGGTTGTATGAACTCCCTGTTTTAAAAATATCTCAAGTACTTATTTTTGACTAGCCTGTTCGTCTAGTGGTGGTTCTTTGTTCTGTTTTGGGTGTCAAAGTCAAAGTTAAACTCATTTATTCATTAGATCAAATGCATGATACTTATGAACGTCATAAAAACAAATGCCAGCATATTTTTTTCCTACGGCCAATTCGCTGATTAGGGTAGGGCCTCGAGAAGAATTGGCAAGAAACTTTGGCCACTCTTTTTAATCGCCAAAGTATAACATTTACAATTTGGTATAAGTTACCATATTGTAGTAACAAAAAGAACAGGGTACAAAACCAAATTAGGCTTAATAAAAAGTATTTAATACTTATACAATTTATTTAAAAAAAGAATTCCAATGTATGGTTATGAGGGATCGTCTGAGTATAAGATAATAAAACATAATCCACGAAGAAATTTATAAACTTTATCTATATTATTTCAAAATAAATCATGCCAAGATTGACCAGCCACCCAAGTACGAGCATGATTGTGTAATTTATCCACAATAAGATTGTTCACGTTTGCGCTAAGACAATTTGAAGAGCAGAACAATCGTGCAAACAAGGAATATTTCCTTATGAAGTTTATTAATTGCAGAACCTTAATGTTCAAAAGAAAAACGTAATTGACAAATCAACAAACGCACAGTTTAAATCACTAGACACTCAGATAGCTATTACGATATAGGCATCCGCTAAGAAAGGTTTTTTAAAATGTAACCGCTAAAGATGACAATCAGCCGATGAAAGTTTGTAGTTTTCAGATTTACAGTAAAAAACTGAACACGCGAACGAAGTCGCGGGTACAGCTAGTCCACAATAAATTAGTAATTACTTGTATAAAAGAATATACTTAAAGCCCGGCAAATTCGGAGCGGGTCGTTACTTTATAATGAAGCCGGTATTTCCTGAGGACCTGTAATATTTTTGCCAATAGAATATAGCCTATGACACTCACAAATAAAGTGGCTTTCTGTTGGTAAAAGAATTTTCGAAATCTGTTCAGTCACCAACTTCACCGATTTATAATATAGTACAGATTATTTTTACGTACGTTTATAAATATATAAAACAAAATTATGCCTACTGGTTGTTACAGTACTACAGGTTATTTGTTTATTTATTTATTGGATGTCACAAAAAACAAATTACAAGAAAAAATTACATGATTACAGCTCTCAACTTAAGTTTTTTGACTGTAAAGACCACATCGTCCAAATTTTCTGTGGTTTGGCACAATACATAGTTATGCCTAGTTTGGAATCTGTAAGTGGCTTCCAAATATTATTATTCTTTGACACTATAATATTTCAAGAGAGGTAGGGCACCATACTAGCGAGCAAGCCCGACTGAGGAAGGACCTGCACTTTACAGAAGACCACAGCCAAATAACTGCAAACAGAGGTGTAGTTGTGTTCCTGTGTGTGAGTACAGGTCTCCAGCGCTCATTTAGGGATGCGTTTTGAAAGAAACGTATTCCCATCCCAGAGTTACTTCCATCTTGAAGCCCGTAAAAAAATGGGTTGGCAACACGCAAGTAATACCTCTGGTATTGCAAGCGTCCATAGGCTACGGTTACTGCTTAACATCAGGCGGGCCGTATGCTTGTTTGCCACCCAAGTAGTATAAAAAAAACTCCAATCGATGAAGTTCAGCTCCTCTATACAAATAGCACAAAAAAACGTAGTAGAATCGAATAGAATAGAAAACTAATGTAACTAATACTATTCGATTCGACTACCGTTTATGCCGGACAACCTATTTTCTATTATTATTAGGAGTTGTAATAATAATAGAAAATAGAATAGGTTGTTATGTTTATAAACCGCTTGGGGTAGAGACAGTAGGTCCGAATACTCATTTCCTCTACAGAGACAAAGCAAAATGACTGATCGACGTTTCGCGTGATCAAAGGCCTGCCTAGTTTGTTTTCATTGATTTGCCATCTCACGTACGTTTCCAGTAGACAATGATTTTGAGGAATATTAGGACGCTTAAACAACAGTTTGACTGCATGGGTAGATTCTGTGGCTTAAGTTATTTAAAAATTATTAATTGTAGAATGTAGAGTAGTTTACTATTTTAATATGGTTATCTCGCCATTTAACAATGCGCGGTGTGTTGTGGGTTCATTCTTCGACAGAACAAAACTCTTATTGGTATTTTTTATACTTCTTGGGTACTTCCTTCTTCTGTAGGTTAGGTACTTCTGTAAGGTACTTCCCTAATCGGGTTTGCTGACTAGTATGAAGCAAAGTGTACTTTGTGTCCATTAATCCTACTAATATTATAAATGTGAAAGTTTGTAAGGATGGATGTATGGATGTTTGTTACTCTTTCACGTAAAAACTACTGAACTGATCTGGACGAAATTTGGCACAGATATAGATTATAGTCTGGAATAGCACATAGGCTTTTTTAACCGACATCCAAGCGGGCGGAGCCGCGGGCAACAGCTAGTTGTACATATATTTGAAAAGTTGCCGTCGACCTATGGCTTATTATATTACGCGAGTTATTTAAAAATCAAGTCTTACCATCATGTTTTCTTTTCTTTTTCATACCTTTATGTTTATTTTTTTAAATGAATTATAAAATAACACTATTGTCATCACGACATCATTAATCTTGGTATTATGACACAACGCGATCAAAAAACAAAACAAACAGCTTAGGGGTAAAAAAATACCTTTGTGGTATAAATAAAAACAACAACGCCATTGATATTAGGTAAAACAGGTAGGCAAGCGTGCATAGGTCTCGGTAGCGTCTTACCATCAGGCGGGCCGTAGAAGAAGATCAAGAAAGGTAGGTAAAGATAAGATACAAGCGAGTAAGCCCAACTGGATAAGAACCTACCCCCCCCCCCCCCCCTCATTTAAAAAAGACCAGGCCATTTGCTTGTTTTCTAGCTAAGTATATATTATACTTGCGTGGCAAACAATCATCGGCCTGCCTGATGTTAAACAGTTACCGTAGCCTATGGACGTAATACTAGAGGTATCACTTGCGTGGTAGTCGACCCTTTTTTACACCAGGGCTTTTAAGATGGAATATCCCTGGAATAGGAAAACTTTTTTTTTTTAAACGCATCCCTAGATGAGCGCTGCAGACGTGTACTTACGTAAGGACTACATATAAAAAAGTATATAAGGACTACATATAAAAATTTGGATAAAAAAAATGAAATCTTGTCTGTTAGATTAGAATCAGTTGGTCGTGTGTCAGTTATTCCATATATATTTTTTGACGTAATGAACGTGACATAGTGTTTCTATATAAAATAGTAAGGAACCACGTCGACTTAAAACAAAACCTTTAAACATCACCTTTTAAGTAGAATAGGTCTTGGATGTCCACATGTTTAATGCTCGAATGAAATCATCATTCTATGTTCCTTCTGCTAGGACTTATTATGTGAATAATTCGTGTATTAGAAGATTCTGCCGTTCATATGACAGTATTATTAATAAAAACAAAAATTCCTTAGATATCTTTCATCTGTCTTTACCTAGTTTTAAGAAATCTGTTCCTGATTGTCTGGTCTCTACCTCAACTGTATAATAACAAAATAATTGTCTCTCGTTGTTTTCTTCTAAATTTTATAACACTAGTTTATTACAATTTGTCATTTTAATCTTGTTTTTATCAGTACCCAATGTTAATTTTAAATATTGTATTGGTGCTATTAGTTAATTAATATGTGGAAACTGTTCTGGATTATGTGTTGTCTAATAAGTATATTATTATTTCTATATTGTATCTGTTTGTTTCCCGAATAAAGATAAAATAAAAATAAAATACATTTTCTGTCTTTACAACAGTAAAAAATACAAATTTACTCTAAGATTAGAACGCAGCGATACAGGCGCTTTATCCCAATACATTTTGCAAATCCTCATCGATAATTCCACAATACAAAAGAACCATTGTTCAGTATTGTGAACGTCGAAACTATTCAGTTCCGTGTGAAAGCCTTTCATTTCTTCCTTCGATACGGAATTTACTCTGCACTCTGATTAATTTGAGATGTTGAAAGCAAGAGATAATTAAAAAAATATGTGATTACTATAGTAATTATTTTCGAGAGGCCTATGTTTAGTAATAGACTACAATGATCTAAAACTGAATCTGAAGTTAAGGTCCATTCCGTTAAGTCCTATTAGCTCAGTTCTACTGATAGAACTACACGGAAAAAAAATCCGATTAGTTCAACTGTTAACTAGCATATTCCTTATGGTTCTATTATTAGTTTTGAGTTCCATTTAGTACTACTATTCGACATAAAATTACGCCTTTTGTCGTTAAATGGCAGATTCTGGAAACGGTAAATGAACCGTCCAGTTGGTTGGAGGATAATTAAGACATGCCTTTTAAAATTTCTTCTTAAACATATGGGTTTCCTCATGATGTTTTTCTTCATCGTTAGCAGATGGTAAATCTTAAATGAATGGTACGTATCGTCTAGTCTGTTTGGATTTGAAAGAAAGCAAGATAAAACATTTATTTAAAATGAATTTAGTGCAACAAACACAAACAAGAAGGCAATAAACATAAAACAAAACAGAAGTACAAGTCACACCAAAAGGTGGATTTAATCTATTCATAATAATTGACACGTAAAACGAAACGACCTGAAATTATTTTAAATCCCTACGTGAAAATTGGCGGAGCGTTTCCGTAAGACATCGTTACGAAAGGATTTTACAAAAATCCAATCCGGAAAATTCGACATGTTTACTGTATGGTGAAAATTTTTGAACTTATCATATTCTGGAAAAAATGGAAGACATGCTATCAAGAAAGAAAAATAAAAACACTGTCTTATAATTTCTTTTAAGCGTAAGTTTTGTTTTTAACCTTAAAAAATAGTTAAATACCTCATATAAGCTATTTTTATGTTAAGATGCGCGACCCCCACACCCGCGACCAGAGGATCTAATGCAGGACCTCTGCACAGCAGCCATATGCACTACAACCTCCCCATCGAGATGGTTTTACTTTTTATCATAAGCTTATACATAATGTATAGTACTAGTCTCCACCTGTGACTTCACCCGCGCGCACTGTCCTACGGGAACAATGTTTTTTGTTTCGGGAAAAGACTACAATCTATTCCTATGCCAAATTTGATCCAAATACGTTCAGCGGTTTTAGCGTGATTGGGTAACAAACAATTAAACATTAATCTTAAAGAGAAAAAAATCTCATTATCTTACTATATAATAAAGAGGTAAAGTTAGTGAGTTTGTGATGTTGTAGAGGGTAATCTCTGGATTTACTGAACCGATTTTGAAAATTCTATTACCAATACTGACTGCCTCGGTGGTCCAGTGGGTGCAGTATCCGCACACACACAGGGACAAAACTTTGTGTGACCCACAAGGAGTTGTTCTGAGTCTAGGTGTAATTTGTGTCCGTTGTTTGTAAAGTCCCCCGCGACACAGAGCTTGTTCTCTAGTGCGGGAGTTGTCTTTTCAACCCAATAAAAAGCGACGTTGTTTGTGAATGTCATAGGCTATATTTAATTAACAAAACCATTACGGAACCCCGGGAATTACCACCCATTCGTAAGCGGCTAGTACCTACAATATGAATATCATGAATGAATTAGAATGATTATTATATTAACAGAATTCATAATTATTAAATAAATACTATAATCTTAATATATATATTTCTTGTGTGCGTGTGTATGTGACTGAACTCCTCCTAGACGGGTGGACCGATTTTGATGAAATTTTGTGTGTGTGTTCGGGTAGGGCCCTGGATGGTTTAGATTCACAATTGGACCCGGTAGGTGGCGCTGCTGTCGGTATTTCAGCTTTTTCCGGCAGGACGACGTCTGCCAGGTCCACTAGTTTCTATATATAAATATTTCTCACTAGTCCAAATATGATCAATAGAAATTTTTTGGTTTCGTTGGTCAAACATGTTGTTACAAACGTATATTTTAACACCTTATAATATGCATCATAGTTATGTACTGTTATTACCTACACATGTTTTCTCAAATAAAGTATCTTTGTCTTTGTCATGATCGTTGCCTCTAATCACATCTGATACAATTAATAATCCCGTATATTATACACGTACACAGAAGATCGGTATGTAGATACAAACTAGGTAAATTTACGTAATCATGTGTGCCTTACGTTGCCTCAGCAAACAGTCTGCATGCAGATGGGAATGGCACAGGTGACACCTTATATACCAATGAGATTATATAGATGTCCGAGTACCTAATGTTTATGCTAGTTTTATTAATAGGTACTAGATTCTGTCCAGCTTCGCACGAGTAATAGATATAAAATGCTAATGTCTTTCTTTTTCTTCCTACCTTTTTTAACCTGTCATCATCTCAACCTATAAACGTCCCATTGCTGGGCACGGGTCTCTTCCATACATATGGAGGGATATTAGCCTACTATACCACGCTAGCCAGACGGGTTTTTTAAGGGTTTTGTTTCGAGTTTCCCTCTCTTGTTGTCTGCCTGACTTATTCCTTTAGTCGACTCTTACGACATCCTCGGGATGGAACGAGGTGGTGACAGTTGTATTCTAAATCCGTCACCACACGGACATTTTTAACTTGTAAAAGAATGTAATATGGATTAGACTATTTTACAGATTAGCTCTGACAAACGGACTGTTTTCATGACGTTTTTTCTTTTATCTAAATATACCTGCATTATTTTATAGTTCTTAGGCAAAGAAGCATATTGCCCGCCTGATGGTAAGCAGTCACCGTAGTTTATGTACCTACGCTTGTAATATCTGCGGCTTGCGTGCTGCCGACCCAAAATTTGTAAGAAAATTTTGCCTTGGTGGTCCAGTGGGCGCAGTATGCGCCCGCTGAGCACAAGGTTGTGGGTTCGATTCCCACACAGGACAAAACTTTGTGTGACCCACGAAGTGTTGTTCTGAGTCTGGGTGTAATTTGTGTTCGTTAATGTATGTATGTTTGTAAAGTCCCCCGCGACACAGAGCTTTTTTTCCTAGTGCGGGAGTTGTCTCTCAAAAAAAGTAGGCAAGTATTCCTAAAATAACCGTGTCTTTATAAATCATCAACTAGCCTGCTAGTCCGATGGTTAACGATCCTGTCTGCTAAGCCGGAGGTCGAGGGTCCGATACACCGGACAAAACTTTGTATGACCCTTAAATGTTTGTTTCGAGTCTAGGTGTAATTTATGTCTGTGAATTGTATGTTTGTAAAGTCACCCACGACAAAGGACTTGGTCCAGGTAGTGTGTCTTTTAAAATAATATTAAATGATGAGGCAATGAGGCGCTCATAGCCTGGTACACTCGCTGTTCGGTAAACGATCAGCGTGTTCAGCTACCAAGGGCGCGGTTACCTTATAGATGGGTTACCGCATAGTGGTATTTTATCTGAGCGTCTCCGTGCTTCGGAGGGCACGTTAAAAGTCGGTCCCGCCTGTTAACAGTCGTTAGATCACGACAGAGGCCTAAATATGGGCGATCTAAATAACTCTGTCACTAGGTTGGCCACTAACAAAACGATAAGAAGAAGAATAGAAATAAAAATACACTAAGGAACAAGCACACCTAAATATGCACTGAAGACCTCAGGTACTCTGTTCCTGCCGTATATGTATATGCCGTAGTCTAAGAGGCCCTTCCTTGATCGGGCTTACTTGTTGCATTATCTACATAATCTCTCACTATAATATCCCATTGTACTTGATTTTTTCAGTATGTATCTAATAGTTTTGTAATCTTATGGTGTACAATAAACAATTATCTATATAACTAAGAAAACGAGAACTTAGAGATAAATAAACACTTGACAACAATTTATTTGAACAAAAATTTAAAATTTCTGAAGACTTGTTAATAAATTTAAGAAGTAAATTAGTTTTTAGACTATTCTGACTCCACAGACTACCAAATTTTACTCTGAAAAGGTAAAATGGATTTAATTTTACTCTGTAGCCTTCAAATATTTATAATAAGAAATAAAATTCCGTTCTCAATATTTAGATGAGTTGGTATTCAAAGAATTCACGAAGTGAAATATATACTTTAATTTATTAACTTTACAATTAAGTTAATCAATATGAATCCGTACTCGTAATTTTGTAAATTTGAAAATCTCTGTTACTTGATATAGCTACTTATACTTTTTGATTAAAATTGGTGTGGACACGCGGCGTCTTTCAGTTTGTGGTTGCCACTCCAGATCTTGTCTTGATATTGTAATATTAATATTATTACTTCTTAAACTCTTGCATCATCGTCATCATCATCTCAGCCTGATAATGTCCATTATCTTTGTCATTATATTATTATTTCTGCCCCAACGGCCATGGTTTCTGCGAGCTATGTGGTCTGTCCATTGCCAAATAAATGAGACATTTTCAGATTCGATCTTCCGAAAAATTTCAAGGTATCTACATTATCGCTCTGTGATATTGAAAGAGCATAGTAATATCCAACAACGTAGACCGATGACCTGTTGAAGATTACAGGCTGCCGATAGACGAGGGCAGTTTAGAACCAAATGCTGTAGAAAACCTTCAGAAGGCGATTAATGTTGCACATAATCCAACATTGGACGCCTTTTAACTGAATTGATAAATATATACCTGCATATCTTTTTATTTATCTCTGCACCATCCTCAATGGTTTACTGGTAGAGAATGCCTTTGGCATTAAGTCTGTCAATGTACTTTTGTATATGAACTTAAATAGATAAAATAAAAATATCTATACCAATATTACTAATGCGAAAGTTTTTTTTTTTGTTTGTTTTCCCTTTAACGAGTAAATGGCTGAATGGGTCATGATGAAATTTGGCAAAAAGATAGATTATATCCTGAGAAAAAACAGGATTTACCGCGATAATGGACATGCACGCGGAAGGAGCCGCGTGAAACAGCTAGTTATACGTGTATTATATATTATATTATTTTGTTTATGGTCTACCTACGAAAACTGTATACACAGTACACACGTGAGGTAATATTGAAAAGGGTTTACCCACAGGATGGTGAGTACTTACATGAATTTAATTAAACTTGGGTAAAACTTTTTACAGGCTTGTTGTTTTAGGGTTAGTAATTTACAACCTAACGTATGCGTACCTACATCATTGCAGAAAATAGTTTGTATGGTTTAGAACATTAGTACCTACAGCGAATTCCGCAAACAGTCCTTTTAATCCTTTACACGTATTAAACGAAGCTGTTGCCCGGGGCTCCGCTCGCGATATATGTAAATAGTATTGTAATATTCTGTCTCTGTGCCGAATTTCATTGAAAATCAAAAGAGTATTTAACAAACATCCATTTTCACAAACTTTTACAAATAAGATTAGTATGAATCTAGAAGAGTCGCAGTGGTCAGTCGTAGATTACTAAACGATTTCACGTAACAGGTATACAAATTATACCTAGTTTGAAATCAGTAAGTGGCTTCTGAAATGTTATTATTCTTTAATACTATACTGCCCTGCTAAAGAATTTTGTCTGCCTCGGTGGTCCAGTGGCCGCAGTATGCGACTGCTGTGCACGAGGTTGTGGGTTCGATTCCCACACAGGACAAAACTTTGTGTGACCCACAAAGAATTGTTCTGAGTCTGGGTGTAATTTGTGTCCGTTAATTGTATGTTTGTAAAGTCCCCCGCGACACAGAGCTTGTTCTCTAGTGCGGGAGTTGTCTTTTTTAAAGAAAAAAAAAAAAGAAGAACGACACAAGTACATGACAGAAATTTAGGGATAAAGGCTTCTAAACTTAGATACATAAGATGCATTCTGCCGTATCTTTCGATATTCGGTTATGCCTTTAATACTTAGTAGCCTAGGGCAGTATATACAATCGATGTAAGTTCAGCTCCTCTATACAAATAGCACAAGAAACGTAGTAGAATCGAATAGAATAGAAAACAAATCTATGAGATTTGACATAGATATCCTTTCTAAGCTATTCGATTCGCCTACCATTTATGCCACTAGTCTACAGAAGCTGTAATAACAATAGAAAATAGGTTATAAACCGTTTGGGGTAGAGACAGTAGGTCCGAATACTCATTTCCTCTACACAGACAAAGCAAAATGACTGATCGACGTTTCGCGTGATCAAAGGGCTGCCTAGTTTGTTTTCATTGATTTGCCATCTAACGTAACGTTCGTTTCCAGTAGACAATGATGTTGAGCAATGTTAGGACGCTTAAACAACAGTTTGACTGCATGGGTAGATTCTGTGGCTTAAGTTATTTAAATATTATTTATTGTAAAATGTAATTTATGAATATAATAATTATTAATAATAAAATTTGATTGATGTTATTTGTTATAGTCGATACATAAATTTAATTTATATTTGTACACTGTAAAGGTTAAACATGACTGTGAATATTATGTGTAACATCTTGCATGCCCTGTGTATGTATACTCATGTTTGGGACAAATAAAATGATCTTGTATCTTGTAGAAGTTAGAGTAGTTTACTATTTTAATATGGTTATCTCGCCATTTAACAATGCGCGGTGTGTTGTGGGTTCATTCTTCGACAGAACAAAACTTTAATTGGTATTTTTTATACTTCTTGGGTACTTCCTTTTTCTGTAGGTTAGGTACTTCTGTAAGCTACTTCCCTAATCGGGTTTGCTCACTAGTATGAAGCTAAGTGTACTTTGTGTCCATTAATCCTACTAATATTGTAAATGTGAAAGTTTATAAGGATGGATGGATGTATGGATGTTTGTTACTCTATCACGTAAAATCTACTGAACTGATCTGGATAAAATTTGACACAGAGATAGATTATAGTCTGGAATAGCACATAGGCTACTTTTTATCGCGATTACCGACATCCACGCGGGCGGAGACGTGGGCAACAGCTAGTTGTAGATATATTTGAAAAGTTGTTATGACGTTTTCTTTTCTTTTTCATACCTTTATGTTTATTTTTTAATGAATTATAAAATAACACTATTGTCATTACGACATCATTAATCTTGGTATTATGACACAACGCGATCAACGAACAAAACAAACAGCTTAGGGATAAAAAAATACCTTTCTGGTATAAATAAAAACAACAACACGCTATTGATATTAGTAGCGTCTTACCATCAGGCGGGCCGTAGAAGAAGATTAAGAAAGGTAGGTAAGACCAGACCATTTGCTTGTTTTCTAGCTAGCTTATTGTTGCTTAGCAACAATAACCGAAACTTATCTAATCGCCATCAGTAAAATACTTATTATTGAAAAGTTCAGATGGCTATCTGTGGTCTTCTTCATCAGTTTTACTTCACCAAATTACACTTTCTGAATGCAAATGATTGATTAGTTGGTAAAAATATTGAAATTGCTATATGTGTGCCTATAACTTTTGAGGAGTTCCCTCAATTCCTCATGGATCCCATCATCAGAACTTTCTTTTGATGATAATGGGACCAAATTGGAAGTATGTCCAGTCAGACAAAAAAAGAATTTTTCAAATCGGTCCATAAATGACGGAGTTATGCGGTAACAAACATAAAAAAATTAAAAAAAAAAAAAAAAACACACGAATTGATAACCTCTTTTTGAAGTCGGTTAAAAAAAGTTAATTGAAATCTTGTCTGTTAGATTAGAATCAGTTGGTCGTGTGACAGTTATTCCATATATATTTTTTGACGTAATGAACGTGACATAGTGTTTCTATATAAAATAGTAAGGAACCACGTCGACTCCCCTTACCTCTTAAGTAGAATAAGTCTTGGATGTCCACGCATTAATGCTCGAATGAAATCGTCATTCTATGTTCCCTTTACGACAGTAAAAAATACAAAATTTACTCTAAGATTAGAACGCAGCGATACAGGCGCTTTATCCCAATACATTTTGCAAATCCTCATCGATAATTCCACAATACAAAAGAACCATTGTTCAGTATTGTGAACGGCGAAACTATTCAGTTCCGTGTGAAAGCCTTTCATTTCTTCCTTCGATACGGAATTTACTCTGCACTCTGATTAATTTGAGATGTTAAAAGCAAAAGATAATTAAAATATGTGAGTACTATAGTAATGTGAGATGGGTGTACAGAAGAATGTTAAGAATATTCTGGAGAGACAAAATAAGGAACGAAGTGGTGCTGGAAAGGATGCATAAAAAACTGGAAATATTACAGAAAATGAAAGTAAGGAAGTTGGAATATCTCGGACACATTATGAGGAATCCCAAATACCAGTTTTTACAGCTCATAATTCAAGGAAAGATACAGGGGAAACGCAGTGTTGGAAGGAGAGGAATATCCTGGCTAAAGAACTTACGCCAGTGGTACAACAAGAGCACCCGTTCTCTATTCAGTGCTGCGGTGTCAAAGGTCAAAATTGCCTTAATGAGCGCCGACCTTCATTAAGAAGATGGCACCCCAAGAAGAAGAAGAACTGTAGTAATTATTTTTGAGAGGCCTTTGTTTAGTAATGGACTACGATGATCTAAAACTGAATCTGAGACTATGTACAGTCCGGTGGATTGGTGGATAAGACAATATGCCTTTTAGAATTTCTTCTTAAACATATAGGTTTCCTCATGATGTTTTTTCTTCATCGATAGCAGATGGTAAATCTTGAATGAATGGTACGTATCGTCTAGCCTGTTTGGATTTGAAAGAAAGCAAGATAAAACATTTATTTAAAATGAATTTAGTGCAACAAACACAAACAAGAAGGCAATAAACATAAAACAAAACAGAAGTACAAGTCCCAGCAAAAGGGTGTGGTGGATTTAATCTATTCATAATAATTGACACGTAAAACGAAACGACACGAAATTATTTTAAATCCCTACGTGAAATTTGGCGGAGCGTTTCCGTAAGACATCGTTACGAAAGGATTTTACAAAAATCCAATCCGGTAAATTCGACATGTTTACTGTGTGGTGAAAATTTTTGAACTTATCATATTCTGGAAAAAATGGAAGACTGATTCTGATGCTATCAAGAAATACTACTATACTAGTCTCCACCTGTGACTTCACCCGCGCGCACTGTCCTACGGGAACAATGTATTTTGTTTCGGGAAAATACTACAATCTATTTCTATGCCAAATTTGATCCAAATACGTTCAGCGTTTTTGGCGTGATTGGGTAACAAACATTTATCTTAAAGAGAGAAAAATCTCATTATCTTACTATATAATAAAGAGGTAAAGTTAGTGAGTTTGTGATGTTGTAGAGGGTAATCTCTGGATTTACTGAACCGATTTTGAAAATTCTTTTACCAATACTGACTGCCTCGGTGGTCTAGTACTAGACCACCGAAGCAGTCGGTTTAGCCTGCTGTGCACGAGGTTGTGGGTTCGATTCCCACCCAGGGGCAAAACTTTGTGTGACCCACAAAGACTTGTTCTGAGTCTGGGTGTGTCCGTTGATTGTATGCTTGTAAAGTCCCCCGCGACACAGAGCTTGTTCTCTAGTGCGGAAGTTGTCTTTTTAACCCAATAAAAGCGACGTTGTTTGTGAATGTCATAGGCTAATATTTAATTAACAAAACCATTACGAACTCCGGGAACTACCACCCGTAAGCGTTACCGTTCGTAAGCGGCTAGTACCTACTATATGAATATAATGATCGTTGCCTTTAATCACATTTGATACAATTAATAATCCCGTATATTATACACGTACACAGAAGATCGGTATGTAGATACGAACTAGGTAAATTTACGTAATCATGTGTGCCTCACGTTGCCTCAGCAAACAGTCTGCATGCAGATGGGAATGGCACAGGTGACACCTTGTAGGTATACCAATGAGTTTATATAGATGTCCGAGTGCCTAATGTATGTTCTAGTTTTATTAATAGGTACTAGATTCTGTCCGGCCGGCTGATTCTCTAAGAAACAGCGATGGCAAACTGACAGTTGTGATCGCAAAACTGACAGTTGTGATCGCAAAACTGACAGCCAGATTTTGCTCGGTTTTTACGGTGGCTCGGTTTTTTCGATACACCGCAACGGAAAAAACTTTGTGTGATCCTTAAATGCTTGTTTCGAGCCTATGTGTAATTTATGTCTGTGAATTGTATGTTTTTAAAGTCACCCACGACAAAGGACTTGGTCCCTAGTGTGTCTTTCAAAATAAAATTAAAAAGACACTAGGGAACAAGCACATCTAAATATGCACTGAAGACCTCAGGCACTCTGCCAGGATCACACCTACACCACTGTGTATAGTTATATGGCGTAGTCTAGGAGGCCCTTCCTCGATCGGGCTTACTTGTTGCATTATCTACATAATCTCTCATTATAGTATCCCATTGTACTTGATTTTTTCAGTATGTATCTAATATTAATGTATCTAGTTTTGTAATCTTATGGTGTACAATAAAGAATTTATCTATTTATCTAGGAAAACGAGTACTTAGAGATAAATAAACACTTGGCAGCAATTTATTTGAACAAAAATTTAAAATTTCTGAAGACTTGTGAATGTTGGAAGTTAATTAGTTTTTCGACTATTCTGACTCCACAGACTACCGTTTATAGGTAAAATGGATTTAATTTTACTCTGTAGCTTTCAAATATTTTATAATAAGAAATAAAATTCTGTTCTCAATATTTAGATGAGTTGGTATTCAAAGAATTCACGAAGTAAAATATATACTTTAATTTATTAACTTTACAATTAAGTTAATCAATATGAATCCGTACTCGTAATTTTGTAAATTAGAAAATCGCTGTTACTTGATATAGCTACTTATACTTTTTAATTAAATTTGGTGTGGACACGCGGCGTCTTTCAGTTCGTGGTTGCCACTCCAGATCTTTTCTTAATATTGTAATATTATTATTATTAGCTACTTCTTAAACTTTTGCATCATCATCATCTCAGCCTGATAATGTCCACTGCTGAACGTAGGCCTCTCTCATATGTCTCCGCAACTTTTGCATGCTATGGATTATCTAAGCAAAACATGTACATATGTTCTACTGAAATATATTTAATACTACTGTAAACCATGTTTTACGCAAATAAAATATTTATTATTATTATTTCTGCCCCAACGGCCATGGTTTCTGCGAGCTATGTGATATTGAAAGAAGCATAGTAATATCCAACAATGTAGACTGATGACCTGTTGAAGATTACAGGCAGCCGATAGACGTGGGCAGTTTAGAACCAAATGCTGTAGAAAACCTTCAGAAGGCGTCCAATGTTGCACATAATCCAACATTGGACGCCTTTAACTGAATTGATAAATATATACCTACATATCTTTTTATTTATCTCTGCACCATCCTTAATGGTTCACTGGTAGAGAATGCCTTTGGCATTAAGTCCGTCAATGCACTTTTTAAATGAAGTTAAATAAATAAAATAAAACATATTACTAATGCGATTTTTTTTTGTTTCCCTTAACGAGTAAACGGCTGAATGGGTCATAATGAAATTTGGCATAAAGATAAATTATGTCCTGAGGAAAAACATAGGATTTACCGCGATAATGGACATCCACGCGGGTGGAGCCGCGGAAACAGCTAGTTATATTCAATTTTGTTTATAGTTACCTACGAAAACTGTATACACAGTACACACGTGAGGTAATATTGAAAAGGGTTTACCCACAGGATGGTGAGTACTTACATGAATTTAATTAAACTTGGGTAAAACTTTTTACAGGCTTGTTGTTTTAGGGTTAGTAATTTACAACCTAACGTATGCGTACCTACATCATTGCAGAAAATAGTTTGTATGGTTTAGAACATTAGTACCTACAGCGAATGCCGCAAACCGACCTTTTAATCCTTTACACGTATTAAACGAAGCTGTTGCCCGGGGCTCCGCTCGCGATATATGTAAATAGTGTTGTAATATTCTGTCTCTGTGCCGAATTTCATTGAAAATCAAAAGAGTATTTAACAAATATCCATTTTCACAAACTTTCACAAATAAGATTAGTATGAATCTAGAAGAGAAGTTCGCAGTGGTCAGTCTGTAGATTACTTAACGATTTTACATTATTATGATTATTATTAGCACACACAAATCAAGTAAACAATAAGGATAGACTAGAAAATAATATAGGTAAAGTACAATAAGTATATGGAGCCCAAAAAAAAAACATAACGGAATAGACTTTATTGTTTGTGTCGAACCAATATATCTAGTGTTCCTGCCTAGTTTGCTAACAATATGCTATCTGTTCTCCTATTATTTTGTTTGAAACATCAAAACAACATTTTTAAATATAGAATTTTATTTTTCTTATAAAATCAGAATATTTTATTTTGATTTTTGTTTGTGCCATATTTATTTAATTTTCATAAACAATAATTTAAACATGGCTTATTTTCTGTTTTAGTTATACTTACGTAGATTTAAAAATATTATTGTTAGATCAATAAATTTGTAAAATCAAATTAATTATTTTCAGTATGCTAACAAACTGCTGAATTATTAACATAACCCTTACTAAAACATTTTACGTGACCTCCATTTAATATTACACTAATTTAAATATCAAAGCATTTATAAATAGAACCTTTTAGTAATTAAATCTATACGTGTTCACGTCGTATGGAAATCCCGATGTAATCTGACGTAACCACAAAACATAGCCGACCTTATTACAATTTTGATAACGCCCCAACCGTACCAACCACGTTTGCTACTCGCAGCATTTTTTTCATTAGATATACCTACCTACTCGTACTTACATAGATTTAAACGCTAAAATTATGGTTTCTATATAAACTTGTGAAAGGCTTTTTTCTAAAATAGCACAGTATTGATGAGAGGTGGCACCATACTAGCGAGCAAACCCGACTGGGGAAAGACCTTACAGAAGCACAGCCAAATAATTACACACAGCGATGTAGTTGTATTCCTGTGTGTGAGTACAGGTCTCCAGCGCTCATTTGTAAAAAAACAAATGAATCGGCAACATGCAAGTGACTCCTCTGGTATTGAAACCGTCCATAGGCTACTTAACATCAGACGGGCTGTATGATTGTTTGCCACCCAAGTAGTATAAAAAAAGTATGGGACGGTTTAGGTTCTTTGATTAAACGAAGTATTTTTATGTCTCAAACATACTAGAAAATGGGAACTTATTCCGCAATATAACGCCTAATGCCACGTCCTTGGACTCTTCATAAAAGCTCATTGTCCACTTTAGAACCAAAATATGAGTAAAATTACAGTAACATTTATTTATTTATTAAAAACTTCCTGTATTCATTATACCTACTGACAGATTTAACAGCTAAAAATAAGGTTGCTATATCAACTTGTAAGTACTATATTGTAACAATACATCTTCATAAAAGGCAGCTGTAAGCAGCGTATACTGGCATCATAAAGGCAACACGCAAAAGAGTTTCTGAGCAAAATAGAGAAAGGCTTGACGAACAACTAGCCAAAATATTCACATAGAAGCATTATACCACGAATACAATACAGAATGAATCTGCCTTTGTGTAAAATTATCGTGACAACTAACGATGCAAATGAAAAAAAACTAAAGTTAGCTTATTTAGGTATGCGTTTTGAAAGAAACGTTTTCCTATCTCAGAGATACTCCATCTTATAGCCCTTGAGTAAAGAAAAATGGGTCGGCAACACGCAAGTAATACCTCTGGTTATTGCAAGCGTCCATTGGCTGCTTAATAAAAAAAATAATTAAAACCTTTTAAATCCTTACTTGAAGATTCCCTTGCTATAGTCTCTCGGGAAAAATCGTATCTACGTAGGAGGAAATTTCTTTGAAACAGCACAGTATGAGACAATTAAGGTTCTTAGATTAAAGAAAACTATTCTAGAAAATAGGATGGTTTTCAATAAAGTTACGCACCTACATAGAATTTATATCGATGCAAAAAGTCGTAGTGTGTAGGTAAAGATTTGCAGATTGCTACAGTATCGCATTTGCGTCGAGATTGTATAGATGCAAAAAGTCGTAGTGTATTAAGATTTGCACTACTACAGTATCGCGTTTGTATTAATGCAAAAAGTCGTCGTATGCTTGTTTGCCTCCTTAGTAATATATAAAAAAACTTAAAATTATTTTTGTTAAATACAACTCCGAGGACTGGCAGAGGACTTTACAAGCATACAATTCACGTACACAATACTTTGTGTCCGTGAATTACCCAGACTCGGGACAATCATTTATGGATCACACAAATTTTTGTTTCGTGTATCTAGCGAGGTAACCACTTAAGCCACTGAACTAACTGGAACTAACCGTGCAGTCAATGATATTCAGATCACTTCTTCTTCTTCTTCTTATCGTTTGGAGAGGACTAAATATAGGCGATCTAAATAACTCTGTCACCAGGTTGACCACTAAGGTGACAGAGTTATTTAAATCGCCTATATTTAAGCCTCTGTCGTGATCTAACGACTGATAACAGTCGGGATCGACCTTTAACGTGCCCTCCGAAGCACGGAGACGCTCAGATAAAATACCACTAGGCGGTCACCCATCTATAGCGAATGTACCTAGCTATGAGCGCCTCACTGATCACTTACTGTACTAGTACAAATAACTAGGATATATCCAAAGGTTGTCTGGAAGAGATCGCTTTTAGCGATAAGACCGCCCATTTTACGTCATTCTTTTTTTAAGGTGTTCTATTGTCTTTTGTTTATATTTGATGTACAATAAAAAATTTCTATTTCTATTTTATATTTAATTTTTTTAGACAATTAATGATGAGACTATAGTCGTAGAGTAAGTCCTGATTGTTTTAATAGACATTACGTATTGTGATAAACTTAACAATAGAAGAAAATAAATAATGGCAGTGTTATCGCTTGCCTTGGTTCTGCCAATCGACCTCGTGTTGCTTGTGAAGTCTTAAATCTTATAACGAGCCTCTTGAACCCGGATGTTTTATATAAAAGGGGCTATTAACTGCACGTGTGGTCTAGTAGCTAAGGTCTAAGGCTAACTCACAACACTGTGTCGAGTGTTGTGAGTTCGATTCCCGTGTATAAATAATAAGTATTCTTTATTGTACACCATATTATGTTATAGATACAAACTCATATCAATAAATACACCAAAAGGCATCTTCAATGGACAGTCTTATCACTAAAACAGATCTCGTCCTTTGGATGGACTTGTGTTTAGAGGTATATAAATGTTTTCCGAGTTTTTTTTAAGCAGTTACCATAGCCTATCGACGTATAGCCATCCAATGGAATCACTTGCGAGTTGTCGACCCAAATTTTGACACAGTTTTGTGATGGAGTATCCCTAGTGTAGGAAAACGTTTAGGAAAACGCGCCCCTAAATGCCTACAAACCTAGTCCAAAAATAGTCTTTAAAATAATATAAACAAGGTTATATATATAACTGGGACTGCACCATGACATACTCGTATTAAAGTCGTTCGAGCGAGAAAGAAAGACGGAGCTATATTACATGTATAGCTCCGTCCCTCTTTTTTTTAACCGACTTCAAAAAGAGGAAGTTTTCAATTCGTGTGTATTTTTTTTTATGTTTGTTACCGCAGAACTCCCTCATTTATGGACCGATTTGAAAAAATCTTTTTTTGTCTGACTGGACATACTTCCAGTTTGGTCCCATTATCATCAAAAGAAAGTTCTGATGATAGGATCCATGAGGAATTGAGAGAACTCTACAAAAATTATAGGCACACATATAGCAATTTCAATATTTTTAACAACTAATCAATCATTTGCATTCAGAAAATATAATATGATAAAGTAAAACTGATGAAGAAGACCACAGATGGCCACCTGAATTTCTCAATAATAAGTATTTTACGGATGGCGATTAAATAAGTTTCCAATATGGTTGCTAAGGCAGCTAGGCAACGGAACTTCATAATTAAACAATTTAATCTAGCCGTTTTTAAGGTTTTTGAAATTCTGCAACTTGCATACTTGTTAAAATAATTCTCGAACCGAATCGGTCCTTTTTTTTTCAGACAACTCCCGCACTAGAGACCAAGCTCTGTGTCGCGGGGGATTTTACAAACATACAATTAACGGACACAAATTACACCCAGACTCAGAACAATTGTTTGTGGGTCACACAAAGTTCTATCCTGTGTGGGAATCGAACCCACAACCTCGTGCACAGCAGGCGCATACCGTGGCCTCTGGACCACCGAGGCAGTCAATAGATAGCCCCTGATAACGTAACATCATGATTTTTATTAATAATATTAAGTTATTTTAGAACAACGAAAATAACTTTCTAAGTGACCGTTCTATTTATACCTAAATAACAATGTAATCAATTATTACAAATTAATCTGAAACAGAGTAGGCCGTTGTCCCGTGACTCGGCAGCCATAATGGATTAGAGGACATCTACATAATTGCCAAAGTTAGTACACTGACAACTGATGATAATTAATAAACAGATTGAAACACAATTTGAAGAACAGTACATAATTAAAATTAATCGCACCTTGTATCAGGTGTATAAAACGCTTTAATTATAATCTAGCCATTAGTTAATTAAATATCACTTTTAGTCACTTTATTTATTTACATTTTCACATATTTACATTATACAAGTAATTTACAACTAAAACTATATTTACACAAATTAGAAATAGATAAAAACAACACAAAAACGGGGGAGGACTGCTTAATTGGCGTAATTAAATTCCTACGCATTGATGTCTACTGAAAACGTGCCCAGGAGACTGGCAGAATTGCCACGCTAAATGCAGCGTGGCAATTCTGCCAGTCTCCTGCCATTCTGCCATTGCAATGCTTGTTCTCTGAGCAGTATACAAGCCAGCCTTCTGGTCACGTAAAGCGTCGACTTAACGCTTGGACAAATCTTTAAATAATTTATTTATTAGTATTTTTGTATTAATTTGGGCGGGTTTGACCTAACTCGATAGGTATAAGTTCGGTACTCAAAATATATTATTTATTCAAAATAGATATTTTTTAACCAGCTGATGCCCGAACAACGATTACTGTCGTGATAAAAGCTACCCTAGGTCCTTTTCCAGGATATATTCTATCTCCTTGTCAAATTTCATTACAATCTGTTTAGCTGTTCAGCCGTGAAAAGATAACAAACAAACAGAGTGACTTTTGCATTTATTAGTATTTATACTACAACCTAATTTACATAACTGTAGTCTGTAGTTATATTATTGTCCCACTAAGCCTGGTACAGCATTTATATATTGTATGTTATATTCAAAATACACAAAGAAATACGAGTATATATGTATATATATTTTTATACTCGTACTTCCAAGGAGGGAATCAAGCATATTATGGCCCGCCAATTAAGCATATATTGTAAGGATATATTTAAAATATAAGCTGTATTTTTTACCAACTCCCAGAAAGTTTGTATGTTCGTATATATATATATTTTTGTAGAATTTAGGGTGGACCTAACTTGGTATAATCTCGGTACTTTACAAAACTGTGTGGCTAACAAATAAGCTAACTTATGGACCAACGAGATAGTCAAAGTTAGTATACATATAAAGTGGTTTTGGCAGCGAAATGAAGTGCCAGCCGACACGCTGCTGTAGACAAGTCTTTGAGATAGCAGAATTTAACGGATGAGAATATAATTAAGTCGTGTGCCAAAAGACGCGTTGAACAATTTGGAGAATAAAATATTGTGTTTTGTGTGAAGAGTAAAAATTAGTTTTAAAAGAGGAAGGGCACTATAAAAGTAAGCAAGCCTCACTCGGGAAGGACCTCGACCAAACAGAAGACCACAGTCAAATAAATCTTACTTTGTGGCGTTTATAATTATGTACTAATCTTATGATTTATCATCTGCTAACGTTAAACATTGTGAGGAAACCTACGACATGTAGGTTTCCTTAAAAGATATTCTAAAGACATGTCTGATTCACCAACCCCGTATTAGTATTAGGCCAGGCGTATGAATTAAGGCCTAAACCCCTTCTCTCATTCTCTTGATAGAGGAGAGGAGACCCGTGTCCAGCAGTGGGACAAATATGGGTTGCTAAAATATCAGACGGGCTGTATACTTGTCACTATAGTAGCATAAAAAAAGAAATATGACCAAAGTTTTATATTAAATTATGGTCGCGAATACATGTTGTTATTTACGATGTACTGAAAACCCAGTTAATATAAGTATCGATCCCATTTTCAGGGAGAACTGGATACTAACCCATATTTTGTACCCACTAGTAATACTATAACAAAAAACAGATTTCAGTTTAACATAGTTTGAAGTATAGAAATCATTATAACATGACCGTAGAAATGCAATAACGAATAATTCCTTTAGTAAACAAAGGAATTGATTTCGATACTTAGCATATAATTATGTCCAGCTAGGTATGATTTCTTGAATTGATAATAAGATAAGATATTTATAATACAATATCAGAAATTACAGAAACGGCTTATACATACCTAATAGGAGACAATTCTTTTAATAAAGATAATTTAGATAATTAAGAAAAAAAATCTACTTTGTAGTTATTACGATATCTACGGGTAGATCTGAAATGAAGCAGAAGTCGCCGTTATTTACGATACGCTTTTGTTTAACATACATTTTTGTTTATTATCAATTTTATAACACTTTACATGATCTTATAGTATATTTAGAAACAGTGGAAAAGTTAAACAATAAAGCACCATGCAAGCGAGCAAACCCGACTGGCAAAGGACCTCCATCTTACAGAAGACCACAACCAAGTGCAAATAGAAATGTAGTAGTGTTCCTATACATGAGTAAAGGTGCTCAATTAGGGATGCGTTTTCTGGTCTCAGAGATCCCAATTAGCCTGGGTGTAACAAAGTTGTCAGCAACACACGAGTGATACTAATTTTTAACCGACTTCAAAAAAGGAGGAGGTTCTATATTCGACTGCAGCCATATATTTTTTTTATGTACATATGTGATTATCATACGCCATTTGTGGACCGATTCTCAAAATTATTTTTTTATTTAGAAGAGTATACTCTTGATGTGGTCTCATTGGCACCAAGTTAGGATCTGATGATGGCATCCCACGGAAAAATAACGAAAATCTAGGGCAACCCACAAATGTTATAGGTATTGTCAATGTTTTATTTCATATATTTTTTACTTTAATTTTATCACTAAAAATAGAAAAATATTTTTATTTTACTTGTAGTGTCATGTATTTTTTTTTCTAAGTCACTGATGTTAAACAAGTACGTGAAGGTAATTAAGTATATTTCTTTTTATACTACTAGGCAATATGGCAAACAAGCAAAAATGCCATAGTGTATGGTATTCAAGCATCCATACACTACGGTATTTGCTAGATAGTACCGTGAATAATATAATCAATTAAAGAGAGGTAGGGCCCCATACTAGCGAGCAAGCCAGACTGGGAAGGTCCTCCACCTTATAGAAGACCACAGCCAAATAACTACACACAGAGGTGTATTTGTGTTCCTGTGTCTGAGCACAGGTCTCCAGCGCTCATTTAGGGATGCGTTTTATAAGAAACGTATTCCTGTCGCAGGGATACTCAGGGATCATATAGCCCTGGTTAAAAAAAAAGAGTTGGCAACACGCTAGTGATACTTATGGTATTGCAAGCGTCCATATGCTACGGTAACATCAGGCGGGCCGTATGCTTGTTTGCCACCTAAGTAGTATACAAATTTAAAAAAAAACATTTAGATTTAAAAGCACTAATAGATGTCAGTATATTTTTCGTACTGTCAATGCGCTGACAAGGGTATGGCCACGAGACGAGTTGGCTAGAAACTCTTTTTAATTGCTAGTTAATTTAAAAAAGTTGGTTCTGGTAATGTAATGTGTCATTTGCTCTATTTTTTTTTTTATAAAAAGACAACTCCCTCACTAGAGAACAAGCTCTGTGTCGCTGGGGACTTTACAAACATACAATTAACGGACACAAATTACACCCAGACTCAGAACAATTCTTTTGTGGGTCACACAAAGTTTTGTCCTGCGTGGGAATCGAACCTACAACCTCGTGCACTGCAGGCGCATACTGCGGCCACTGGACCACCAAGGCAGTCAAAATTGTTAATTCACTTAGGCTAATTTACGATATACGACTCTCCTGCTTTCTGCCGGAATTTGTCTACCTCATATTTGCTTATAAAGAAAAATATAAACGAACGTCAAAACAATGTCATATATAGAGGTAAACTACCAAAACATGAACATTTATGTGATATGTGATGGTCAAAGTTAGTCAAACAGTTGTGGTCAGTCTATTAGTATTGCTCGTGGTATAGTATAAAGAGAGGTAGTAGAGAAACTCCTTTATAGTTTCGCAAAAGCGCCACAGTTAAATACCTAAAGCGCGTTTTGCTGTTATTTAATTGTTAATTATTATGATAAGTTGAATCCTAAGTTCCTTCTATTATTTTCATTATATAAAACTAGCTGTAGCCCGCGGCTCCGCCCGTGTGGATGTCGGTTATCCCTGTAAAATGTAGCCTATGTGTTATTCTAGACTATAATCTATCCCTGTGCCAAATTTCATCTAGACCCGTTCAGTAGTTTTTACGTGAAAGAGTAACAAACATCCATCCATTCATCCATCCATACTTACAAACTTTCACATTTATAATATTAGTACGGATTATAGCGATGCTGATAGTTTCACATGCCGGCGGACACCCACCCGCAAAATTGAAAGCCCATACTTGTACACCCATTAAATTGGCACTGAGTGATAGGTATTAAATCCGACATTTGGGCACAGTTTCTTAACTACTTACGTTTTTATACTATGTTCGTGGCGCCGGCTATATCCGAAGTTTATAAATAATGATCGCACTCAAACTCCTCTATAGTGAAATAGCTATCAAACACTTTCCTAATAAAATTATGGACATTTAGTGGCACTCAAGTGGCTAACGTAATTATATAATATGGAGAGTGGTAGCCGAGTGGAAAAGTAACCTACTTGTACGCAAGAGGTTTGAGTTCGATCCCGGGTAGAAGTAACATTATAAATTTCAGTTTGTGAGATTTACCATCTGTCAATGTTGAAAGAAGACATCAAAGTCAAAGTCAAACTCATTTATTCATTTAGATCAAATACATGATAATTATGAACGTCATAAGTATGTAAACAAATGCCAGCATACTTTTTTCCTACGGCCAATTCGCTGACTATGGTAGGGCCTCAAGAAGAATTGGCAAGAAACTCGGGTCACTCTTTTTAATCGCCGGATATAACATTTACAATTTGGTATAGGTACAATATTAGTGGTAACGAAAAGGAACGGAAACCAATATACCATACAGAATGAAATTAAGATAAGTATTTAATAAAGTGTCGTCATCGTGTCTTGGAAGAAATTCTAAAGGTGTGTTCGATCCTCCAACTCGGATTAGGCCAGCAGCGTGAAGCCTTAACTCTCCCTCTCTAAATATATACGTCATATAGTAACAAGCCCTGTGTCGCGGGGGACTTAACAAACATACAATTAACGGACACAATGTACACTCATACTTGGGACCATTTATGGATCACACATTTTTTGTCGCCCGTGGGGATCGAACCCACAACATGCCACGCATTGTTAAATAGTGGAATAACCAACTATGCAGTCAAAGTATAATATTATTTTAATAACTAAATTCCCTTGGTGTGTCCTTTCTTTTTTACACATAATTTCTTTGCAGCACGTATTCGCTTAATTGGTTAAAGTTTGGCAAAAAATTGTTGTTTTATGACAATGAACGATGCTAAAATGTTGCCACAAGAACATCCTCGGTAGCCGCAATGGTGATTGTTACAAATTGCGGTACTATTATGAAGGTTGAAGTAACGCCTGTTTAATTAGAACACATTGTATTCTTATTATATAGAGGGAACTAAGGGGCGTTTAGGCAACTTTACGTATTTCTAGAATTACAAATCCATATGATATTTAGCACATTGTTTTAACGACTGCGCGGTGTGTTATGGGTTCGATCCCCACACGGAACAAAAATTTGTCTGATCCATAAATGGCTGTCCCGAGTCTGGATGTACTTTGCGTCCGTTAATTGTATGTTTGTAAGTCCCCCGCAACACAGAGCTTCTTCCCTAGTGCAGTAGTTGTTTAAAAATTAAGAACAAGTACGATACGATAGTACGATTAGGTTGTAGAATGAGCTCCCTGCCGAGGGTATCCCGAAAGACTATAGCATGGGGTTCTTCAAGAAAGGAGTTATAAGGTTTCTAAAGGGTCGACAACCCCTGGTGTTGCAAGCTTCCATATGCTACGGTAATTCCTTACCATCAGGCGGACGGACCGTACGCTTGTTTGCCTCCTCGGTAGTATAAAAAAAAGAAAATTTGACAGTTTAGAAAACTACAGTCTCTTGTAAGTTACCCCTGGGTTGTGTAAAGTATTAGACAAAGTACACCCAGACTCGGTACAACTATAATTTGCGGGTCACAAAAATATTTTTCCCGTATGCAAATCGAATATGCATCAATCGAAACCCCACCTGAACCCATCATCAACAAATTTGGAACTACTTACTTACACACAACTCTCTGATATTAAACTTGGCAAGGCCTGTACTTTGGCAACTAGACAAGTAGTATGTCCCATCTGTCCCTCTAGACAAGTGGCATAAGCGGCAGTCACTGCCACTTGTCTAGAGGGGCTGGTCAACAAGCTCTAACAAACTTTATAATCCAAATAAAACACAGCATAAAATGTCCTCAGGAATTCATTAAATTGTGAACAACAGAGTTATATTTATTCCCGAAAAGTTCTGATTATGTGCGAAAATAGGTTAGACTGGCTTGTTGGTCTAGTGTTTAGTGACCCTGGCTGAAGCCGGAGGTCGTGGGTTCGATTCTCACACGGGACACAACTTTGTGTGATACATAAATGTTTGTTTAGAGTCTGGGTGTAATTTGTATCCGTGATATATAAAGTCTTAAAATAAGAGGTTTAAATTTACAATCGAACCCTTATACTGCGTACAAACCAATTCACTTTTAACCGGTTTATTTTCTTGGGTAAATGGGTAAATAGTACCCAAGGTTTACCTTGGGGGTTTATGTCCAGCAGTCGGTGGTCAGTGGACGTCTTTGACTGAGATGATGACGATGATGATATTGTATAATAGTCCTCTAGGCCGTTTTCGAGCTCGACGGTCAATCTCGACGGAGATTAACCAACTGCCTCTATTAATTCATTCTCATAGTCCAATGGGACAGCGACTCCACATGACTAGAGAATATCAGGTGTAGAGCCATCTTTACTTGCTTTTGGAGGGACGTACAAACTTTGCTGTGTTTATAGAAATTGATCCACTATATACGGACCTTGTCTGGCAAGATTTCTACACCTTGCATATCTATACGCGTATTTTTTTTTTATCAAACAACTCCCTCACTAAAGATCACGCTCTGTGTTACGGGGTTACTTTACAAACATACAGTTAATTTACAAACTGACAAAAATTACACCTAGACTCAGAACAACTCTTTGTGGGTCTCAAAAAGTTTTGTCCTGTGTGGGAATCGAACCCCCAACCTCGTGCACAGGCGCATACTGCACCTACTGGACCACCAAGGCAGTCTTACTTACTTAAAGATTACTTAGTTACGAGCTTCTCTAATAACCCAATTTTTCTTCTTCAGGCAACGCAGTACTAACATCGAGCCACGGTATTGGAAACTCAGCCTTCCATGATAAAGGTAACCTTTTATATATTTAACTAGCAACTTATGTTATGTATCTAGATACCTATAAGTATTAATACGGTTATATTATATTTCTATATTTAAACTTATTAAAAAGAAAAAATATTATAGAAAATATACGAAAAAAAAGGGGAGGGACTGCTTAATAGGCGTCATAAAATTCCTCCGCATCGACGTCTACTGGATACGTGCCCGGAAGACTGGCAGTATTGCCACGTTAAATGACAATACAATTTATTTACATATATTGTAGATACATTTAAGTAGTTTTATTGTAAATGTATAAAATAATATGTAGATAAGTATAAATAAAGTTAAATAAATAAAATATTTGATACCTAGTGGCCTAGATATATACTCGTATATGTTACTAAAAAGGATTTTTACCTAATTAAATACATTTACAACAGTTAAATTATAATAAAAATGCACTACTATATCGACACCTCAAAAAAGGCCTTTATAAAAAACAAGAAACCAGAGATGGACCAAATTGTACAAGTAGGTAGTAAGTGTCCGATTGTTTATGGTATATTGTTCTCTATAGTCCGTGACCATTTTCCAGATTGCTATTTGCGTAATAACAATCGTTGCATTCGTAGTTTTTATCTACTCAGACTGACCTACAATTTAAAGTAATGAAGTCTCTTATATAGTCTATTTCACATACGATCAATGAAAATAATAAAAGATTAAATTAAAACCTATCGATTGAATACTCTAGGCTCTTGATAATTCATTTAGCCGATTGGTAGAGATTGATTTAATTATTTTCATTCATCATAAGCTTTAAACGTCAAATAACCAATGCTATGTAAAATAGACTATAATTAAAATAAACCAGTAATTAAAGAGAACCAGCAAACTGTATCAAAATCAAATCCATTTTAAGGAATAAACAAATCAAAACTTATAATTACGAACCCATGTGGCGATATATATACAATATACCCTTTAATTCATTACAAAAGGACCCAAACTTGTTCGTAAAACGTTAAATAAAAGATTAATGCTGCAACGGGGCATTGTAAAAAGTTGTTGTCGGTACTTTTATAAAAAAAACATGACTTATAATCCCCGAAGCGAAAAGAGAAAATTCGAAAAGTTGAAAAATTGCCGAGGATATTAATATAACGTAGAGCGTGTTAACGGCGCTTCGCCGGCTCAATTAAGACGGAACCATTGTGAAAATGCAAAGATTTTAAACAGAAATCACGGTACAAGAGGCCCACTAATTAGTCCGAAAAAATGAAGAGGATGAAATTTTATGAAAACAATAGACCCCTAGTTTTGGCATTCAAAGTTTTTCTATTCAAAGCTTGTTGGCGATTTTGGCTTCACAAACGCTGCATTATAAAGGCTAGCATACATTAAGGTGGGCCGGGCCACAACTCAACAGTTTACCCTTAGTTTAACCACAGGTTTAATTTAGAAAGGGAGGGAATTACTATCGTCTGCCTTAACGATCTACGCAACTAAAAGGCTCCCCTTTAAAACCATGCACTCTTATCAACTCAAAAGGAATTGTAATGTGGTCCAGTTTATATACAACAAATGAGACATCTAAGCATGTTGCTGTGGCACCGTTAAAGCATAAACACTCACCCGCATGAAGTTTAAATAATATAATCTACCGACAAATGATAATAGCAAGATTACGTGCTCAAAAAGTGGGACTGGAGAAACAAATCCGTTCTTTGAGAAGGCCAGAGTGCACAATTCATTGGAGCGAACTCTAGTCCTGTAGTTACTGGTAGCAGCGCTAAAACGATCACAAGTGGACTTTTTTTTTTATGTTATTCACATTTACAATATTGCAATGCCTATTTACTTACCTATGTATTTTTTGTAATCCAATACGCCTTTCTTACATTGGGCTTTACGTAGTGTTTTATAATGCCTGGCTCGTAACGGAGCCGATTTTGTAAATTCAAATAAAAAAAATAAGATTCTACAAGTAATAATATTTTTTTATTTTTATTTGAATCTACAAAATCAATTACAACCTTAATCCTTTGGTAATAAAGCTGACATCGTACGAATTTTAAATTTCGAAAATAAATGGCCCCTGGTCCGTCTATATAATATGCACAAGGCATTATAACATTTACATGGTGTTAAAACGAAAACACACGGTAAGCATAATATAATTTACATCGCATATTGTTTGAAGTGACGAAAGTAAGAAGCGACGCCTATTCCACTCCAGATAGGGTTGTCAAACAATAGAAAAACGTTTAAGGTGATTATCAGAATTCCTGTCGCCTTTTTGAAATTTTCTGTTTAAATGTTACTCGTAATAATAAGATAACTTACTATTTAAGCGAGCAAGCCCAACTGAAACTCATCAAATCAAATCATTTTATTTGCATGAAAAGTGGTACAGATATGGTATTAGGTAAAAAACAAGGTCCGCACAGTTTACCTGCTTTCGCATGCAAATCTTGTTATAATAACTAGGGGTCGCCCGCGACTTCGTCCGCGTGATTATTTGGAATATTTTCCCCGATTTTGCAACATATCTCACTACTGCTCCGCTCCTATTGATCAAATTTTTTGACTGCCTCGGTGGTCCAGTGGCCGCAGTATGCGCCCGCAGTGCACGAGGTTGAGGGCTCGATTCCCACACAGGACAAAACTTTGTGTGACCCACAAAGAATTGTTCTGAGTCTGGGTGTAATTTGTGCCCGTTAATTTATTGTATGTTTGTAAAGTAAAGTCCCCCTCGACACAGAGCTTGTTCTCTAGTGCGGGAGTTGTCTTTAAAAAAAAATGTGATGTTATATAGCCTATAGCCAACAAAAAGAGATTTTTCTAAAATCAAACCAGTACTGTCTGTAAACAAACAAACTCTTCAGCTTTACAATATTAGTATAGATTTGAATCACAAAAATAACCTTTATTTAGGTAACATAGTAATACCGTGGTAATACTTATGAAGGTCAAACGAATTGGTGCGAACACAAGGGAAAGATCGCTGCAAAAGACCACAGCCATTAAACAACACATAATGGGTAGTGTTTCAGTGCGAGTCTCTAGTGCTTATTTTGGGATGCGTTATTAAAGAAACATTTGCCTATCCACACACAAAGTCACAGTCATACCACATCAAAAACCCTGTTACAAACTATGGCTCAGCAACACACGACTGAAACCCTATCTACTTTCTACAACCCTCCATGGACTACGATAATAGCTAACTATCAGACGGGCAACATGCACGTTTGCCACCGAAGTAGTATATAAAACACTTTCAAATTGAAATCTTTTATTTTTACACTTTATATTTTACACGTAGTATAGTGCCAACCCTAACTCGAGATGATCTCATTAATCTTCCCTGTCTCACCGTTAACTTTGTCATAAATAACATCACATCATCTATTTTAATACAAAACTCGAGTACTTGTTTACACTGTCTTAGGTATATATGTACATATGGACGTGTGTTTCACTCTTACTGTATTCTATAGCTCACTAGCTTCCGCTCGCGGTATTGCTTGCGTTTACAATCTCACAGCAACAGAGTTTTTTTCGGAATAAAATAAGTCTAATACAGGTCTCCAGCGCTCATTTAGGAATGCGTTTTGAAAGAAACGTATTCCTATCCCAGGGTTACTTCCATCTTAAAGCCCTGGTGTAAAAAAATGGGTTGGCAACACGCAAGTGATACCTCTGGTAATGCAAGCGTCTATAGGCTACGGATACTGCTTAACATCAGGCGGGCCGTATGCTTGTTTGCCACCCAAGTAGTATAAAAAAAAAAAAAAAAAAAAAAAAAAAAAAAAGTCTATATGATATTCCAGACTATAGTGTATCTCTGTGCCAAATTTCATCCAAAACCGATTTACCGTGCCCTCTAGACAAGTGGCATAAACGGTAGTAGAATCGAATAAAATAAAAAGAAAATGTGTAGGATATGACATAAGTTTAAACCAAAGTAAACTTACGTCAAATTCGATATGTTGGCTTCTTATTCGATTCGACTACCGTTATGGAGTAACAAACATAAGTCAATACAAACTTTTGTTTTTTTTTTATCTTTTGGTTAGTGGCCAACCTGGTGACAGAGTTATTTAGATCACCCATATTTAGGCCTCTGTCGTGATCTAACGACTGTTACCAGTCGGGACCGACTTTTAACGTGCCCTCCGAAGCACGGAGACGCTCAGATGAAATACCACTATGCGGTCACCCATCTATAGGGTTACCGCGCCCTTGGTAGCTTAACCCGTTGATCGTTTACCGAACAGCGAGTGCTATTTTTAATATTAGTACATTGATTTACACCATACGAGGTTTACAAGACAAGATTCATGTTGTCTTTGTCTAATCCATTGAAAAAAACAGAGATAATTATATATATGAACAACTCTCACACAGCCATCTGATCCTAAAATAGGTAGAATCTGTACTAAGACAACCAGACAACTAAAAACATACATTTACCCAAATAACAAACAAACAATTGTACTCATTATTCAAATATTTCGCCTGGGTATTGAACCCACGATCTACAGCTAAGCAGTCAGGGTTCCACCACTAGACCGACAGGGTAGTCAAGATGATAAACAACTATAACAGTAGCATTTCATACACCTATGACAGCAGGTGAAGCTATTTGCCACATTTTCAGAGCATTACACACGTTTCCCCTAAATAATAAATGAGTGAATTCACAATGCTTGCGCTAACCATTTTGTTTGCGTATAAATATGAGTGAATTACTTTGCCGTTTCCTCTAAACCGACATTAGTATTATGGTTTTTTTAACACCGTTTGCCTTTTGTTTTGTGGCCCGGATATTATTATTAAATAATGAAAAAATATCCGTGATATAATAGACATAATAATATCATCATCTCAACCCACAAACGTCCCACTGCTGGGCACGGGTCTCCTCCATACACTTGGAGGGGTATTAGCCTACTATACCACGCTGGCCAGACGGGTTGGTATAGGATTTTGCTTCGAGTTTTCCTTCTCTAGCAGTGGATATTCTCTGCCTGACTTACTCCCTTAGTCGACTCTTATGACACCCTCAGGATGGAAAGGGGTGGTGACATTTTTATTCTTAACCCGTCACCACACGGACATAATATTATTTAGAGACAACTCACATATCGCCATCTGATGCCATCTAGGCAGAGCCTGTATGTACAACTGATAAACATACTTACATACTTGTATTTATAAATATTATAGATAGGG
This sequence comes from Trisateles emortualis, assembly GCA_947095525.1. Lineage (NCBI taxonomy): Eukaryota > Metazoa > Arthropoda > Insecta > Lepidoptera > Erebidae > Trisateles > Trisateles emortualis. The sequence continues at coordinate 4,183,354 of OX352736.1, read as the reverse complement.
GTCGCCCGCGACTTCGTCCGCGTGGTATTTTGGAATATTTTTTCCGATTTTACAACATATCTTACTACTTCCCGCTCCTATTGATCATAGCGTGATGTTATATAGCCTATAGCCTTTCTGGATAAATGCACGTTTTAACAAAAAAAAAGATTTTTTTAAATCGAACCAGTACTTTCTGAGATTAGCGCGTTCAACCAAACAAACAAACTCTTTAGCTTTATGATATTAGTATAGATAAATTAACTACACCCAGAAACAGAACAAACAATCGTACTCATCACACAAAGACTTGTCCAGGGTGGGAATCAAACCAACAACCTTTGACGTAGCAGTCGAAGTTACTAACCAACAGGCTAGTCATACATGACCAGCTAATGGCCGCGGCTCTGCCCGCGTTGGTATCCGTTATCACGGTAAATGTCTGTCCTTCCCCAGGATACCATTTATCTCCGTATGCTTGTTTGCAACCTACAGTATTTAAAAAAAACAGATTCGAACGCACTAAGTGCCGCCAAATTTTTAAAGTAGCAATGTCAGCGTTAGTTTGGCATTCAACATTTGGCACTCAAAATGCGTTAACTAGCAAAGAAAACTAACCTATCATAATGAGCACCGCTTAAAAGATAAATAAAATAAAGAAGAGAAACGAAGAAATAGTTTGTATAACATTTTGTCGAAATACGTTGGTCTTTGAAACTTTAATCAGTTATAAACTAAATAATTCAATAATGCTGTGCCGTATAAATCAGATACTGGGTAAATTCTACTTTGATCTGCCTTGTTAGTATCTTAATATGGTCGTTGAGCTTGACTGTTGATCACGAAGTCTCAGGTTCTATTTTACGGATTGATTTGATTTTTCCATGAATAAATTTAAAAGCCAAAAAACTCATTATACTTTCCCTAAAGGAAAGCAAAACGAAAACGACGGTAAATTTTTATTTAATTAAAATTAATGTCAAAATAATAAACAAACAACACATCAAAGAAAACAATTCTTTTATAAAAATACATTTTACTTTAAAGCTGATAGCTATAGTTAAAACCCCGAACAAGTTTATTTGTCAAAGAAATTAATGTAGAAAATATTAACGGCACCGATTCAACCTGAATCCTTTGTTGAAAGCATTACAAGATCTGCACAGTCGACAAAGGATGAAAGTAATTCTTTTTCCTTTTAAGAAAAAAAAAATAACAAAAACAGCCAGGGCGCCTTCTACGTAAATTATTTCCAACCTCATTCGATTCAACTCGCAGTAACCTTTTGCTTGTTATCGCTTTGAGCAATCTACAGTTAGGAGACCCTAATTTCCGGTAAAACGAAAGTCGGCGCGTTCACATTGAGGATTCTTCGGTGTCTTTTTCCTGAAAAGTTACCTTTTTGAATCGCGTTTCGGTTAAAGATATACGACATGAGTGGCGTTACATAACTAAGTTACGTAAGCCCTGCTGTCGTTTCGTCACATACGTAGATATATATTGGATGACAAATGATGATATACACGACGCTTATCCTGGGATTTTATGTTGTCATTTTAAGTTGAATTTTATGGCATTCTCGACTTTCTTTATAGATGACAAACAAGTATACGGCCCGCCTGATGGTAAACAGTTACCCTACCTTATGGACGCTTACAATACTATAGGTATCATTTACGTACAGCTTAAAATGAACATAATTAATATTATAATTATGGAATTCTTTCCGAAATAAATTATTATTATAATTTTTAGTATAAATAAACTCACATGAGTAAGAGAAGTAGGGTACTAACACACTACATTTGTTTTTTATTCCATTAAATTGACTGCACGGTTATTTCAGTGGCTTTAGTGGTTACCTAACCACTGCGCGGTGTATTGTGGGTTCGATCCCCACACGGTACAAAAAATTGTGTGATCCATAAATTGTTACTTAAGCGGCTACCTCACCATTTACCACTGCGCGGTGTGTTGTGGGTTTGATCCCCACACGGGACAAAAAAATATGTGACCCATAAAATCTTATCCCGAGTCTGAGTGAATGTTAATTGTATGTTTGTAAAGTCGCCCGCCACAACGGGCTTGTTTCCTAGTGCGTACGGTGTATTAAAAAATAAATTCAATAAAATTAAAAAGCATTTTAGCAGAACAATTTTCTCTACACCGACTTTCATAAGTGTTAGTTCACGACACAACCAGAATATCTTGCGAGTAAATAAGAAATAAACACAGTTCTATATAAAATAAACATTATAAGTATAATACACACAAATGGTTGGCTGTACAAAGGAGCTAGACAAAGGCTCACGACGTCATGTGGAGTATTTCCGGAGAGGGAAAGGAGGTTTTTTTTACTTCACAATAACAAATCCACAATGTTTTGTATTATATTCATTATTTTGACTGCCTTGTACAAAAAAGAGAGAGTAATATCAGCTTGAAGTCTAAAATTGTGTCCGGTATAGGCTCGCCTAATATATAAGACCTAAAACGGTTTCGGTTCCCACACGGGAGAAAATTTATCGCATTATGGAACAAGCCCTGTGTTGCGGGGGACTTTAAATATACCCTACAATTTACGCCCACGACGTACAACCAGACTCGGAACATACAAAGTTTTGTCCTGTCTGGGAATCGATCCCACGACCTCCGGCTTAGCAGTCAGAGTCACTAACTACTAGACCAACAGGTCAGTCAAATTTTACATCTCAACCCATAAACGTCCCACTGCTGGGCACAGGTCTCCTCCATTAATTTGGAGGGATATTAGCCTACTATACCACGCTGGCCAGACGGGTTAGTATAGGGTTTTGTTTCGAACTTTCCCTCTCTTGCAGTAGATATTGTCTGCCTGACTTACTCCCTTAGTCGACTCTTACGACACCAACGGGATGGAATGGGGTAGTGACATTTGTATGATCCGAGCCTGGGTGTATTCCTAGTAGAGATGGTATTCCTGCCCCTCTAGACAATAGGCATAAATGGAACTCGAATCGAAAAGTCAAAAAGCAAATGTATGGGATTTGACGCAAGTTTACGACATCATAACGTACACTTACATCAAAGCCCATAAATTTGCTTTTTTGATTCGACCACCGTTTATGCCACTTGTCTAGATAGGGTGGTAAGAGAGTTGTCTAAAAAAACCTTCAGAAGTCGGTAGTTTGATAGGCACTCGTACTTTAGTTGATGGCAATGAGGTCACCGCTTGTGGCTGACGAAATATGATAGTGTGTTCACATATTAGGTTATGGAACGGCCTTCAAGCGCACGTATTCCCCTTTTTTGCATCATTTTATTATGAGAGTAGTGTTATTTGTGACAATATAAAAATAAATTAGCAGATTTCTAATAATTCTAATTTTTTTTTTTTTTTTTTTTTTTTTTTTTATGTTATGATATACCTAAGTGATACATCATTTTAATTACAATCTAGTCTAAAACAGCCTAATAAGTAATTTTAATTTAACCTAAATTAATAAAATAAATTAAACTAAGATAGTGTCCATTAACACCTCTCTTATTGTCTCTATAAATATGAAGACACTTTGCTCTTGTGTTCTTTTACTACACTACACTTTTATGTGTTACACACTAGGCACTTTCACATTAACTTAACTCAAAAGGTTTTGTCCGTTTGAGTCTCCTTACTAAGTCTGTATGATCGAGGAGCTGGATGGCCTCAACGTTTACATGATGATGAAGTCGGTGTTCATGGGCTTCGGCGAATTTCCTTATGATGACCGCGACGGTATCTACTTTAAGGTCTCGATGAAGGTCGCTCATTCTGATGTACCAGGGCGCATTTACAATACCCCTGAGGACTTTATTTTGGAAACGTTGTATCATCTCGGTGTTGCTTTGTTTGGTACATCCCCATAACTGAATACCATAAGTCCATATGGGCATAAGGACTTGTTTATACAGAATAATTTTGTTATGTATTGACAGTTCTGAGTGTTTACCCAGTAGCCAATACATCTTCCGGTAGCGAAGTTCTAACTCGTCGCGTTTCTTTTTGACATGAGCTTTCCAGCGAAGCTTTGTATCAAGAGTCATTCCCAGGTATTTGGCAGTATTTTCGTAGGGTATAGCATGGCCGTTTATGTATACTGGATGGTAGTTTGGTATTTTATTAGTAAAGTCTATATGAACCGACTTCGATTCGTTAAGTTTTATTTTCCATTTGTTGGTCCAATTGTAAATGGTATTTACGGCTATTTGGACTTTTTCTACTGCTTCTTTGTGCGTAGACCCCACGGCCATAATTGCCGTATCGTCTGCAAAGGTTGCTATGGTACTATTTTCTAATTCTGGAATATCACAGGTGTATAATAAGTACAGAATCGGGCCTAAAACACTCCCCTGTGGTACTCCAGCTTTAATTGGTTTTAGATCAGAGTATGCATCTTCTTGTCTTACTCTAAACATTCTGTTTGATATGTAAGATTGTAAGATATCGGAAAAGTGTTTTGGTAGCATTTTATTTAGTTTGTGTATAAGTCCCTTATGCCACACCTTATCGAACGCTTGGGCTACATCCAGTAAAACTGTGGAACACACTTTTCTATCTTCCAAGGATTTTTCTATAATATTAATTATTCTGTGAACTTGGTCAATAGTCGAATGTCTTTCTCTAAACCCGAATTGGTAGTCAGGAATTAAATTTCTGGATTGTATGATGGGTTTTAATCGTTTTAATAAAAGTCTTTCTAATAGTTTGGACATTATTGGCAGAAGAGATATCGGTCTATATGAGGATGCATCATGAGGTGGTTTACCAGGTTTTGGTATCATTATCACTTCAGCAACTTTCCACATATCGGGTATATATTTTAATCTGAATGTAGCGTTTATGAGAGTGGTAAGCTTTACCACCGCTTTACGCGAGAGATGCTGCAAGACTTCCCCAGTTATAAGATCATACCCTGGGGATTTTCTATGTTGAAGGAGTTTAATTTCTCTGTGCATTTCTTTTGGAGTTACTAATTTTATGTCGGACAGATCATTTTGCATTGTCTCAAACGATATGTCTTCGGTGTCAAGTCCATTTGGATGAAATATTTGCTCCAGATGAAGTGCAAATCTAGTAGCTTTTTGTTTATTATTTACGGCCCATTGTCCAGTTTCTTCTCTAATTGGTGGAATTTGCGTAATAGGTCTTTTCAAGCTTTTTGTGGCTTTCCATAAAGAGTAATCAGTAGTTCGATCACACGTTAATTGGCTTAGATATGTACACATCGATTCATCTTGGAACTGCTGTATTTGCCTAGTAAGTTTTTTTGTCAGGTTATTTAAAAGTGTTTTGTCAGCAGGAAATCTCGTTCGCTGCCACTTTTGTCTCTGTTTCCTTTTTTCAGCTATAAGATTTCGAATTTCAATAGAGTAGTTGGTACTCAAAACTTTTCGTTTTAATTCAGGTGTATTTTTCCAGGCACATTGTTGGATGTTTGTCACAAGAGTTTTTACTTTTGTTTCTAATTGTTGCGGGTACTTTAGGGGGACTTTTAAATTTATAATTGAGTCCAGGTCGCACTTAAAACTTTCCCAGTCGGTTCTTTTATTAACCAAAGTGGGGCGCTTCTCTCTTTGTAATATGTTCTCACATACTGTTAATAATATAGGTGAATGATCGGAGTTCATGTCATAACCGCTTTCGATGTGAAGGAAGTTTGTTGGAACGTTTTTATAAATAAAGAAGTCTATTAAGTCAGGAATTTTCTGTGAGTCAGTAGGCCAATATGTCGGCTTCCCTGTCGATATGACGTCACATTTCATTTTTCTGATTGCACATAATAGTTCTTTACCTTTTGTTGTCGTAAGCCTGGACCCCCAATGGGTGTTTTTGGCGTTAAAGTCACCCCCCAGAATAAATCTGTTACCAATTTGTTTGAATAGATTTTCGTATTGGTTAGACTTTAATGAGTATCTTGGCGGGCTATATATAGAAGACACGGTAATAGGGTAACGTTTGGTTGTTACACACACCGCTACAGCTTGTATTTCATGCTCTTCATGTTTAAATTGTTCATAATGACAGATGTTTTCTTTTATTATAACTGCGCTGCCTCCTCTGGCTTTGTTATCTGGGTGTAAAGCATGGTATATGTTGTATCCTTTAATTTTTATGAAAGATTCCCTAGTGAAATGCGTTTCAGATATAAGACATATATCAATACTTTCTATATTTAGGACAACTTGTAGCTCATTCTGATGGCGAAGGAGTCCATTAGCATTCCATGCCATAACTTTTAGTGACTTAACCATTGTGTTTATTTGTAAATAGCAGCATTGGTGCTATGTTCCAATTTAAATAATCTTTCATCAAATGATGTTATAATGCTTAAAATTTTGCTAATCTTAGCGTCTAAAGCGGATGTTGGCTGAGTCTGCGACTGCAACTGTGGTTGTGCCTTAACACCTTTTGTGATTTGGGCAAAAGACTGACTATGGGTAACGAATCTAGAAGTAATACCTTTCTTACCCAGATTCGCCTTTGCACCCAATTTTGTGGGGGCTGACTGTGTTTTTGTAGCTTTATTTCTTAGGGTTTGTAGCTCTTTAGCTACCATACAGCCTCTGTAGCTTGCAGGATGTGCCTCGCCACAGTGGACACACTTTGGTTTAGCATCTGCAGGCTTCATGCAGTCCTTAGTTAAATGTTTGCCTGTACATTTCACACAACGGGGCTCTTTGGAGCAGTATTTTTGTGTATGACCATAGGCTTGACATTTTTTACATTGCGGTATTAATTTACCCGTTTTCAAAGGTTGTATTTCCACTTTACAGCCAAGAATAGATTTAATTTCGTATATTTTTTTAATATCTTCATCTTTATTAAATGAAAGCATGAACATATTAAGTGGTGTTTTGTCTCTCCAGCGTAATTTGTTTACCGCATCGAGGATATTGTAACCCTTTGTTGACAAGTCTTCGATTATTCTAGCAGGCTCGCAAGTAGAAGGTAAACTTTTAGCCATTATTCTAATCGGCCTATCTTGTTTGTTTTCATAAGTATGCCAAAGGCATTTCTTTTCTGAAATCAGCTTTGTAATGATTCTATAGGAGTCTTCGTTGCTTGCATTTATTTTGACGCTGTCAGCATTTCTCATTTTTATTATGAATGACTCTGCCGAAGCACTTTCGGATAAGAAATCGTAAAATTGTTGGTAATTTTTTACATTTTCAACAATGATGGGTGGCGGTTGTGGGGCCTTCTTGACCTTTTTGCCTATGTCTTCGCTGGAGCTTGCTCCTTGTTGCTTTGGTGGGGTCAGCGATTGGTTCAGCTTCCTTTTCTTTCGATTCTGCTGACGTATCCACTCGGTTTCGTTTGCAAGCTCCTCTTCGTCTGTCTCATATCGGACTCGTTCAGAGGAATTTTCCTTACACAAAGGTTGTGGTTCTAACGTGTCATTCTTTTCCTGGACTAATTTTAATTGCTGCTGAAGTTCGGTTATCTGACCTTTTAGAGCCTCTACCAAACTCTCTAGCTTCTTACGTTGGGCTGATTCTTCTGTTAAATGTTTATACAGAAGATGTTCCGTTTCAGTTTTCAATGATATCTGGGTGGAAGGCATTTTAATTTGGTGTAAATTATGCCTTTATAATTGTCGTATTACACATGTTTAGTTATAATTATTCACTAATTGCACAATTTCAAAAACTGGGTCATCACGATGACCGATGTCGGACACTCGCGACGACTAGTATGCTGCCTCAGCGTTTTACTCGAGTGAGAACTAGAGCAATACGAACGCGGGCGTTTTCAACGGTTGCCGAACGCTGAAATGATAATATATATAATATATAAATAATTCTAATGGCGCTCAAGACACAAGCATTGGGTTAGTTTGGGGCCAAAGAAAAACTCAGTTTTAAAACATAAATTTTACTTAGGTATGTATTTTATTTAAATAAATTAATTAATGTGCTTCCGACAATAATTGGTTGCAATTAGAAAAATCCTTTTGAGTTAGGTGTACCCGATATCAGAATTTTATACTTTGGGCGCATCCCCATGATGATATGCAGGAGGATCTAGGTAATAAGTAAATCCCAAAGAGGACTGTACAAAAAAGGTCAAAGTCCACTGGCCTGCAGGAACAGCTTCAAAAATATAAGACAAGTGCACCATTGGTGCACTGGACACTGTAAAAAAATAACACTTCAATCCTTAAAATTATTCAAAAAGATACGACCGTTGTTATACGATTTAGAACAACGCTAATACTACTAATAAAACTAAAGTTTATCGATTCATATAAATCGAATATTTGAATTTGCTCAGATAACCACTAGCTGTTATAATTAATTTAGTTTATCGCGAGCTAAATAAATCCTTATTCGTATTCCATGAGAGGCACATAAAAGTGACGTAGTCAGGGAAGATATCGCCACGTCACTGTAGGGTTGTCCCAACACGAGTCGAGTTTCTCACGAAAAAGCCAGCAGCCGACACTATGTATCAAAAATGTCTGGATTATGCTAATTAGTTAATCTGTTTTGAAGCAGATGCCGCCATAACAAGTCTTGCATACAAAATTATATATTATATTTCTTTTCTTATAAGAAAAGTACGTGCCAATGTTTCTTTATATAACTCCAAATTTTATAAAAGCAATAAAGTTTTGCAGTTATTTAATCTATTATAAACTAGGGGTCGCCCGCGACTTCGTCCGCGTGGTAATTTGGAATATTTTCCCCGACTTTGCAACATATCTCGCTACTGCTCCGCTCCTATTGATCATAGCGTGATGTTATATAGCTTCCTGGTTAAATGCACTATTCAACAATATAATGCACGAAAAGTTATAAGCAATATAATGCGAAAGTTTGGATGGATTGCTGAATGTTTGTTACCTAATCACGCTAAAACGCCTAAAAGAATCTAGATGAAATTTAGCACAGCGCGCGATAGAATATCTCATTATTATAACTAGAAAAAGCGCTGTTCTCGCACAAACTAGTTGGCGAAAGTAGTAACTTGGCGAAACGTAGGTGCCATACACCTGTCCTAAACCTTCCAGATAGATAGATAACTCTTTATTGTACACCAAAATACATATAGCATCCATAGGCCACGGTGACTGTTTGCCATTAGACGGGCCTTTGACAAACAAGCCTATTGTTTGTCACGTCACTGTAGTACTATAAAAAAACGTCATACGATGTTATGCAAAAATATAACAATAGTCTCAAAGTTAGGTACTGCGGGTAGTTACTAAACATATACGTTCTTTGTTCTAGTCATAAACTCCAGTTCTAATACAGATAGGAAGTATTTTTTTTACTAAAACCATCTATACGTTCCATTGTAGTTCCGACTCTTAGCTTTTTTTTACTCTTTGGTGTATGGCAGCCCTGTGTTAGCCGACACGCGACAAGTCCCGACGTGGCGCGATGCCAACTTCCTGAAAACCACTGAAAAACTTTCCCTTCTACTTTATGAATGTCCAACTTAGTAATGTAAGTTCACGTTTAAACTACATTTTTTTACACTTTATGTATATTGTTAAACAGTAATTTTCAAAGCTGTCGACGCTCTCAAAGTGTTTTTTTTTCTCTTTAGCGTTTCGAAGGTAAACATTGTGTTGCGATCCAGAACGTAGCCACATTGCCGCGTGCAAGTGTTACGGTATGATGTGAGATGGGAAATCATTTGTGTTACATTGAATAAACAACCAAGCCCATTTGAGCTGAATTCGAAGTCTATTTTCTTTAAGACTTTCAAATCTCCAAACGTCTATGGTAATTTTTGTCCAGGTTAGATATTCCAAGCACACACGGGTTAAATGCCCATTTGATAGGTAACATTTTTATTTTGTTATGTCATCATCATCATCATCATCTCAGCCAAAAGACGTCCACTGCTGGACATAGGCCTCCCCCAAGAATTTCCACAACTCTCGATCCTGAGCCGACCTTATGTCATAATACCAAAAAAATGTTATTCTATTATTAGGTTGTGTTGTTTATTATTATTTTAATGTGCTTTATTTTAATTGTTATTGTTTAGTTGGTATCACTGTGCTTGTATGAATGTAGTACGAGTGTAACATTATAAGCGTTTTGGTGTAACACTGTAAGCTAGTATTGTTTCTGGAAATAAATACATTAATTAATGATGCATGAATGTTTATGTCAATTTCTTAGATGACGGCTTAATATAACATTTTAATAAAAATATATTTTATCAAAAATTGTATTCTTACATTAAGTTTGACAATAAGTAGATATTCAATTTTACATTATTTTTCTTTTTTTTTCTTTTTTGTCAATTACAATAACTGCTACCATAATGTAAGTATATTTTTTGTATAGCAAAGCACAGTAACATTAATCTTAACATAAACACGTTGTATCAAATCTATTTACCTACCTACGTTTCACATATAAAATGATCTTATTCTGATACATTACTATACACACAATACTATAGCTCCTTTATTGTATAGTACGAAACCGTAGCTTTTTAGTTGATCCCATTTAACAACCACTGTCCCAAGCCCGAGTATGGCAAAACATCAGCTGCAGCCGCCGCCCACGTCTACGAGATACGAAATGAGCCACTCTCGTAGACAATACGTTACGAATACGCCACGCGTGCTACAGACAGCGTAGTCAACTAAACTACCACAAAAAATATATAAATCCCTTGTAAGGGCGTAATAAATTGATGTAACGACCTTAGGAAATCTTGTTGGGTCGAGAATTCGAGACAGGCCGTAAACAGCAAATGCCGATGTTCTTCATACATCAGCCTGTGAAGTCAACTAAAGCCCTCATAGTGCAAGATCTCACAGCTCCCAGACTAAGTAATTTTAGCAAAGCAAACATTTTTAGAATAAATACCTTTTATATTGTATACTAGTATAATAATAGCAACCCATATATGTCCCACTGCTGGGCACGGGTCTCCTCTCCTCTATCGAGAGAGAGAGAGGGTTTAGGCCTTAATTCACACACGCTGGCCTAATGCGGGTTGACATGTCTTTAGAATTTCTTCTAAGACATGTGGGTTTCCTCACGATGTTTTCCTTCACCGTTAGCAGATGGCCAATCATTTGATTAGTACATATAAATTCCACAAAGTGAAATTTACATTGGTACTGCCCGGGATCGAACTCGCACCTCTTGCGTGCTAGTCGGTTACTTTCCCACTCGGCCACCACCGCCACTTGTATACCAATTGTATACTAGTGGCCCACCCCAATTTCGCTCCTGTACAACAATATTTATAGCTCGCAGAACCGATGGCCGTTGGGGCAGAAAGGTCCTAGAGTGGCGACCACGACCTGGCAGACGCAGCGTGGGCAGGCCTCCAACAAGGTAGACCGACGACCTCAGTTGCCCGCTACTTCAGTCAGCTCAGGACCGAACGATGTGGAAAACCTTGAGGGAGGCCTATGTCCGGCGTCGAAACTAGAGAGAGCTGCGTCCGCCTTGGGACGGCTTCTGCCAAACTTGGGCAGGCCCAGCCTCACCTGTCGACGGCTGTACACGGGGGTGGTCCGGTCAATGGCGCTTTACGGCGCACCGGTGTGAGCGGGGTCTCTGACCGCCCAGAGCAGGCAGCTGCTGGCGAGGCCGCAGCGTGTATTGGCGGTTAGAGCCATACGCGGCTAAAGCACCGTGTCCACAGACGCGGCATGCGCATTGGCCGAAACCCCCCCGTGGGACTTGGAGGATGTGCTCTAAAAAAAACAAAAAAAAAAAAAAGGCCTATGTCCGACAGTGGACGTCTTATGGCTGAGATGGAATATATTAACTTAATAGATTACGTCTTTTTGTAGTTACAACGCTATTCAGTCGCTAGCTGTCAGCCATAATACACTACGGCATTCTGGTTGTCGTCTTCTGTAAGACGGGGGTCCTTTGTGTTGCTCTACCTCTCTTAATCTTACCCTACCACATGTCAGTCCCTCTAGTTTAAATGTTCGACCCACAAACTTGTGCCTAATGTGTATTTATGTCGTCTGCTCATAGTAAAATTTTATGTACATCGTACATCCAAATATTTGTCTCGTAAACGTATTGCGATGTAATGCAGAAAGGTTTTTTATTTCTTTGCCAACTATAAAAGGAAAATGTATTTCTACTGAAAATATTATGCAATAAAATAGTGTTTTTGTTAGATAAAACCTGTGTAAAACAAACTGAATAGCAGAAACAGAAGGTATTATATTATATTATAGATTTAAATATGTAAATCCCTATTTAAACTAATATTAAAAAGCGGTAAAGCGATGGTTGTGGAGTGAGAAAATAACCGACTTGCACGCAAGAGGTGCGAGTTTGATCCCGGGCAGTACCAATGTGAGGCAGTACCAATGTGTGAGTTTATATGTACTAATCAAATAATTCTCCATCTGCTAACGGTAAAGGAAAAAGCATCGTGAGGAAACCCACATGTCTTAGAAGAAATTCTAAAGACATCAACCCGCATTAGGCCAGCGTGTGTAAATTAAGGCTTAAACCCTCTCTCTCTCTCTCTCTTGATAGAGGAGAAGAGACCCGTGCCCAGCAGTGGGACATACATATATGCGTTGCTATTATTATTATTATTATCATAAATGCGAAATTTTAGATGGATGGATGTATGTTTGTTACTCAATCACGCTAAAACGGTTCAACAGATCTGGATGATATTTTGTACAAAAATAGAATATAGTCTGGGATAGCGTATGGGTTACTTTTTATACCAGGAATATCACGTGGGTGAAGCCACGAGGGGAAGGTAGTATATCATTATGTTTTATTTAATTTTTACAGATTTATTTACGTTTTTAGTTTCATTGACTACTTTTTGGAGTTGCACACTTAAAAATCGGAGTTATAGGACGTTTCGCCCGCCATTTGTTCGCCCGAGCGGGCCAAACGAACTAATTACAACATTTATAATATTTGATTGGGCGTTTCGCCCGATGGAGGTTTTATTACTTTTCATGTACAGACAGATTTTGATGCTGTCATGCTGAAAACCTCCATTGGGCGAAACGCCCAATCAAATATTATGAATTTTGTAATTTGGTCGTTTGGCCCGCTCGGGCGAACAAATGGCGGGCGAAACGACCTATAACTCAAAAATCGCATCCATATTTATAACAATTGTTTTCATATCTCCAGAAATAACTATTTGTCCTAAAAATAAATAAAATAAAATATGCTGTCGATCAATCATCAATACGTTCAACATCAACCATGAAAACAAAACTCAATATGCCTTTTCAAATACAATCAATTTCAAAACAAGAATATTCGTTTAAAAACTTTCAAACCAAATGTTCATAATACAATTATTAGTGCAATCGAAAATATGTTCTCGGTTTAACCAGATTAATATTCAAACTGGATGTATTAAATAAATGCAAACAAAAATTGATACATGTTCGCGAATTGATGTTCGATTTAATAAATAATAATAAAATTTAATTTTTAATACATACTCGTAATATGACAGGGAATAAAGGCGTGTTGCGCCTATTTTTTGTGTTCGCGCCTTTTTCCCCGGAGGGGTAGGCAGAGGCTATGAGACCTACGTTTTGCTAGCTATATTACGTCCCATTGTGTCCATATCACAATTTCACACAAACAGACCCAAAAACGCTTTGCCCTAGATGGGAATCGAATCCAGAAATTCACGATTGCTTAGAAAACATCGAAGCAGTCTTACTTCAGTTTCTTGTTTGCCATTTTGTGTTTCTTTCTATTTACACGCCTTATTATATGCTCCCCTCTTCTATTTACAACTTATTAAAAAAAAAAATCCCAAATTCTGTGAACAGACGACAACAAACTGTAACAAAAACAATTGGCCTTTTAATTTTTCATTTATTTTTTATGATGACACAATTATGAAAACATTTTGTAATAAGGAAAAGTCAAGAAAATTGTAATAATGGATTTTCTGGTCTATAAAACAACAAAACTTTGGTACAACAGCGCACAACCCACCCGCGCGGTAGAAGGGATTTTTTATGACATTTCTAAATGCATAAAACACAAACGCACGTACCGAGACGAAGACGTAAACTAAAGGGCGCTCGAGTCTCCCCGTGCTTTTCGAGCGCGTCAGAAATAACAAATAAATCATTAGTACAGCTAATGGGCTGCAAGCAACCCGAATTTACCAAAATCAATGATTTTGGATGTTCACAAAAAAATGAAATGCATCTTAGTCTGGTGGTCGTCAATTGCAACTGCTGAGCCCTTGGCTGATTCTTTAAGAAACAGCGATGGCAAACTGACAGTTGTGATCGCAAAATGACAGTTGTGATTGCTCGGTGACGGCACAATCTATTGACTAAACGTCAAAAAGGCTCGGTTCTTGCTCTTACGGAATACCGATTTTCAATCTGACAGCCAGATTTTGCTCGGTTTACGCGGTGGCTCGGTTTTTGCTCTTTTCAATAGATGCTCGAAGTTTGAAAATTGGCGGCATTTACATTTTCCATTGCCATTTCATCGCAACTGAGATGGAAGCTATTTGGTGTCTCGTGTGCACGTAATATGAGCTCAATATATTGTTTAAAAGTTCACTAGAATATTACCGCGCTTTATTTATTACTCATTAATCATTTTTTTGCTTATTATAATATGTAATATTAAATAAAAAATACAAAGATACATTTTAGACTCCTCTGTTGTTAACAAAACTTTTATCTTATACCAGTTGCTTAAGTAAAGGGCTATAAATAATTTATAGATTTTTCTCGAACACAAAATTTATGTGACTTGTTCTTAGAGAGTCTAAAGGAGAAAATGTACGAGCGACTTTTTATAGACAAAATAAAAAATATGAAGTTCATAAAATGTGAAAAAAATAAAATAGGATTTTTTACTACAGAGACAACACGCATCAAACAAAATAGATGCTAAGACTGAAATGCAGCATGAAAATATGATGACAACCACATAAAATGGATCAAAGGAAAGATGGATTTCAGACTATAATTATTAGCCTGTGCATCAATTAATCAGCCTGTGTCAGTTCAAACATGTATAGGCTAACGCCTGTTTCCCAAAGCTGATCTTATCCATCGGTTACCCGTAACCTTTACCAGGTCGTCGGTCCATCTTGTGATGGACGTTTTTGGATGAGCAATAACCAACGTGCTACCAAAAGAATATCCGTCTCAGGGCATATGCCCGAGCGTCTTTTGTTTTCAATTTGCTCTTACAATGTTTGAAAAAATTTTATACTGTGTTTTGATGCAGTTTATGTGTCTGCTAGTAAAGTTTTATATACAAAATAGTAATATACATAGATTTATATGTTTCACTAGATAAGCAATAACCGCGAAAACACACTACCACCTAACACATGCCCCGGGGCATGTGTCCGACTGTCTTTTGTTTTGTCATGAGCATGGCGTTCGAATGGCGCAAAACAAGAAAATTAATAATTTACCTACCAAAAACTTATATGTGTGGTGTAAACTGTGAATTTAAGTTGGTAATAAATAAATAAATGTATGGTGAAATTTTGCGATTTCGAAACGCACGTTTCGCAAAAGTGTAACAAGGCAAACGAAATTACTTTTCACATGTGAGATAAATGTGTTTTCAATTAATTATTGTTGTAAATCTTAAAAAAAACGAATTAAAAATATTGGCGGCTAACACATAGTTCAGGGTTGTCAGTTAAAACCACGTTCGGTTTCCCTGTGTTTATGGGAGTTTTTGTATTGAATGAAATATATTTAAATTTAAATGAAATATATTTAAAATAGATTTGTTTCATTTTTATTAAATTTAAAATTAGTTAAAAAATGATTTAAATAATTTTTAAAAAAATACCAATTTTTAAATTAGTTAAATGAAATATTAAATAAGAAAATAATTAAATTTATATTGTCAAATGAAAAACAAACAAAATAACAAAAAAGCTACTTTAACAAAATTTTCCTGCTGACCTCCATAATATGTAGGTTGAAAATTATAACATTCAATGTAATTAATCTAATTGAATATGTTCCAATTTCAAAAATACAATTATTTCAAAAATTTAATTACATCTGATCAAAAAATAAAATTAAATTAAGGGATTTTTTTTATAGAGTGTGCAACACCGAGCTTGTCGATGCGAGTGAAAAGCTGACTTCAATATTTTGACATAAACTGTATGGAATTGCATCTCTATATGTTTACCTCAATGGTAATATAATATTTTTATAAAAAATTAATAACTATTTGTTAATGTCATATCCACACCCATCGAATTTCCTATCTCGATGTGGTCGTGCTTGACTGTTTAATCGCACTTTGCATTAGCTGAACCTACCTCAAAGTCGACCACTGAAACTCTCTAAGCTAATTGAGCAAGCTTAATCGCTACGTTGCCGCGCTAGCCAATTACTCTGTTATCGTAGTTGTACATATGAACATTTATGAGCAGGTTTATTTGCTTAAGAGTTCCCGGACCAACAGTACGACCAGCAAACTTGGCGTTCAATCACTCCCTGTTTCGCGAGGCTGCTGAGTAACTAGGGACAAAAAAAGATTTGCTTTGTACACGTGCACCCTGTGGGTTCGACATACGCAAAAGGCATACATCGCTCTCAGAGTGCTATATAATAATGCCTTCAGAATGCTGTCGGGGGTTGCACATTACTGTAGTGCATCAGAAATGTTTACTAAACCACATACGGATGGTTTCACAACTATCCTTCGCAAAAGAACTGCATCCATAATGCGCACAGTGCGTTGGAGATACCACCAACAGCATTCTGGATTTAGTAGCAAGCCGTGTTGCCCCATCATGGCGCACTGGGTTGCACTCATGAAGTCTCATGCTGGCAACAGGCTTATGCCGTCATCTAACAACTGTTAAGAGGCAGGATGTATAAAGTGCTCTTCGAAACACAAATACTCTCAAATTAAATAATTAAAAATACCAAACTATACGGTAACCCGTTCATAGCTCACTCCTATTCTCTTGTTTTCCTAACACTCCCCAGTTTCTTTAAAACCAATACCCGTCCGTTCTAAATTCAAATTCAATTTCAAATTTGTTTATTTGCCAGAATGTAAAATGTGTTCGTTGTCGAAATGTAAAAACGTTCTTACTTATTCGTTTAATTAAAGCCGATACATATCACGAATGCGATCGTTCACTATCTATACGTTAGAGACAAAACTAATGCAAATTCTAAACCCCTATTTCAGGACGAATTTATTGTCCGTTGTATAAACATGGCCATTTTATGTCTGTAAAACAATTCGATGTGACTCAACCTGCTATTTGTTTCGCGTTATCTCACTTGTAGAGATTTACAGGCCACTAGTGCGTATTCTTTTTTGTTTTTTGTTGGAACAAAAAATATCAATGTGTCTATTCTGTGGTAACAATAAAATTGTGACGTGGTCATTAAAAAGTTTCGTAGCCAGTCGCGGTTGATTGATAGATCTGTGAGGTTACGAAATCTTGTCAAGATCAGTTCAAAAATGGGTGTCGACTTGAAAAACACAGTGCCTAACTCAAACTCAAAATTCATTTATTCATTTAGGTTACAAAGTAACACTTATGAAAGTCATAAATATTATGAATAAGCCAGAAAGGTGATGTCAGCAAAATTTTCCTACGGTTAGTTCGCTATTTTAATATAAAATATATATAAATATAATATAATATAAAGTTAAAAACACGTACGAATTAAGAAACTGTTCAACGCCTAAATTAAGCGTGGTAAGAATTTCTTGCCAATCTTGTCAATCCTACCCTTACCAGCGAATAGCCTGTAAAAACGAATGTTGACTTTTGTTTATTTTTGTCATTCATAAATATAATATGATCTAAATAAATGAATCATTTTTAGTTTGGTATTTTTAATTATTTTTTGGCCTTATAGTGTTTTATTTTCGATCGAAATTTATATTGAAATCGATTAATGGACTGATGATTTTTTTAAAAGACGCCACGGTCTGACTGTATGGTTTAACACATTCTTCTTCTTCTTAAAAAAAGACAACTCCCGCACTAGAGAACAAGCTCTGTGTTGCGGGGGACTTTACAAACATACAATTAACGGACACTAATTACACCCAGACTCAGAACAACTCTTTGCGGGTCACACAAAGTTTTGTCCTGTATGGGAATCGAACCCACAACCTCGTGCACAGCAGGCGCATACTGCGGACACTGGACACCAAGGCAGTCATGTCCTTATCTACATTACCATGTCAACTCCTAAAATATATTGTTTTCGGCTTAAACTATTTTTCTCATATAAAACTGAGATCAAAGGGTTATAAATACAATATTGTATCGTAATATTTAGAATTATTGGACTAGCAAGGGATCGTTATTGTATACCTCAGAGGGTTAACATCCAATCTTCCTTTTGCAATTCACTGAAATGTCAAGAATCTCGATTTCGTATCAATTTCTTGAAAGCTGTTTATAGGTTATACAATCAAAATAACTTTCAGTTGAATTATATTATTTATCCTGTTACATTTTTGTTCAATTTATTCCGTCACTATCTTTGATGTAAATCGAGAGGAAGAGGGAAAAAGGAAAATATGGAGTAAACAACTGAAGCCGAAATCTAAGGAGTGAACAGCCAGAAAAAACCTTACAGAAGACTTTTATTATAATAACAGATAGAGTTATTTTTTAGTAATAAAAAAAAACCGGTGGTAGCTGCCTTTGAAAGAAACCGACTTGTAAGCATAAGTAGTGAGTTCGATCCTGGTTTAACTGCACGTGTGGTCTATGGTTAAGGTAATTCTCGCCACCCACACTGAGTGTTGTGTGTTTGATTCCCACACGGTAACTTTGTGTGATCCATTAATAAATGTTTGTTCTGAGTCTGTATGTAGGTACTTTGTGTCTGTGAATTCTATGTTTGTAAATTTCTCTACGACACAGAGCTTCTTCACTAAGGTAGTATTTTTCTTTCTTTTTCTCTTTAAAAAAGACTCCTGCACTAGAGAACAAGCTCTGTGTCGCGGGGGACTTTACAAACATACAATTAACGGACACAAATCACACCCAAACTCAGAACAACTGTTTGCGTGTCACACAAAGTTTTGTACTGTGTGGAAATCCAACCCACAACCTCATGCACAGCAGGCGCATACTACGGCCACTAGACCACCAGTCAGAGGCAGTCATATGACTGAAAAAATAAAACATATTCATTATACGTACCTAGATCACATATAATGCCTACTAATATTATATCTATACAAATAAATATAAAACCACATAATGGTTATTAATTTTAATTTCATTTCAAATATGATGCACACACAAAATGATACGCAATCTCATATAGCATCAACAAGCGTTTGTTTCACAAACAATTTGTTGTCCTAACGCCGGAGGCTGTACTCACCGCTCATATCATTCGTGTGACTGACGCTTTCACCGTAGCCCATTTATTAACCGGGAAATAATTGAAACTGGTTTTGTGGGATGACTTTAGCGATTACAAAATGTAATCGGAGTCATTTTAGCGAGCTCTATCGATTGGAATGTTTTTCATAATATCTATAATATAAAAATGAATCGTTGAATGTGTTTCTAAGCGCAAATCTCGAGAACAGCTGAACCGATTTCGCTAATTCTTTTTTTGCTATGTTCGTTATTGTCAGGAGAAGATTGTTTTGTAAAAAAATTAAGAAAGTTGAGCTGAAAATAGTCTAACCCGGGCGAATTAGGGGCGAGCCACTAGTATAATATGAAATAAAGCACTAATTTCCGAAATATTTGCATGATTACACTTTGTGTCTAAAATTGAATTTTTGGATAAAAATAAAAATACTAAAACCTGCCCTGCACCTTTATTATAAAATATCTCTCCCATCTTATTACTATACGACCTTGGCTCCTTATGTTGACCCTTGGGTCCCATTCTGTCACCAGTTTACTCCATTTTTCTATCGATTAGTATGTTATAACAGAGGTAACAGGGGCAGAGCGGTTTCTGGTGTTCTCATTTCGCCAGCTATGTTAAATCTCATAAAGAATTTGTTTTCCTAACCGCCGCTCATATCACGCGTATAATATGTCTGAAGCTTTCAGCGTAGCCGATTTATTTACCGGTAACGCCCTGGCCACGACTTTTGGCGGTAGCGGCGAGCGGCGGCGGCGGCGTATGTGAGCGGAGCTGCAGCCATGCCACGTACACCTAGGCAGCGGTAACGGCGACAGCCGAGGTGGACGTATTTAGATAATGGCGATATATAAAAAAGTTCTGCTTTGCCTCGAAAGCAGTTTAATTTTAAGCAATATTGTATTTTAATTTTGAGGGAAGGAATGCACAAAATTAATAAAGAGCGATTTAAGTATGGTGCATAGTTGCATTGCATTGCATACAAAAAATAATTATGTTTCATTTCTTCCTTCAATAATGAACTTATGTTGTGGATGTATTGACATCCATATGTCGAGCAATTCAAAATTTCCGTAATGCAAGCTTTTTTGTATTCAAATTCCGCTACAAATTTAGACTAATTTGTTGCGCCTATTTTTGTTTAACGATTCGCCGCTTAGCTCTGTTTTATGGCATCGCATAGGGTCGCTCTTACGTTTGTTACCGCTGCGCCCCATATGTGCGTCGCTCGTCGCCTGTCGCGATCCACTCGGCAAAAATCGCGCGGCTCTTCGTGGCGTTACAGAGCCTCTAGACAAGTGGCATAAACGGTAGTCGAATCGAAAAGTCAAAAAAGCAAATGTATGGGATCTGACGTCAGTCTACGATATAATGTCGTAAACTTACGTCAAATCCCGTACATTAGTTTTTTTGACTTTTGATTCGACTATCGCTTATGCCACTTGTCTAGAGGGGCTGGACATTTTAGTACCTACCTACATTTGTTCTTACCGCTCGCCGCTGCCGCTGTAGCAGCGGGTAGCCGGGCTGTAAATAATTAAAACTGGTTTTGCGGGATGATTTTAGCGGTTACATAATGTAATCGGATTCAGGTTAGCGAGCTCTTTCGATTGAAATATTATTACTAACCATGACGCAGTCATCCACGAAGGGTAGAGGTGTCTAACACCCTTGTTTCGCCGACTATGTAATACAGAGCGCCAGTTGCCAGTGGTCTGTAATCCTGCTAAGCCGGAGGCCGTGGGTTCGCTTCCTATCCAGATTTTTTGTAAAGATAAGCACGGCTGTTCGTTTTGTGTTTGGGTGTAATATATGTATAAGTATAAGTATGTTTACATATTTACTATCTGGCTCTGCCTATTTTGTGATTAGATGGACAGTAATAATCGTCCTAAAATATTACTATCTAAACTAATAATAGAAAGAGGAAAGATATTTTGTTTGTTTGTTACGATTGAACTCAAAAACTACTCGACTGATTTTAAAAATTCTTTCACCATTAGAAAGCTACATAATTAGCAGGTAACATCCGTACTGATCCTACTAATATTATAAACGCGAAAGTTTGTAAGTATGGATGGATGGATGGATGTTTGTTACTCTTTCACGTAAAAACTACTAAACAGATCTGGATGAAATTTGCCACAGAGATAGATTATGGTCTGGCATAACACATAGGCTACTTTACAGCGATAACCGACATCCACGCGGGCGGAGCCTTGGGCAACAACTAGTATTATAAATGTAAAATTTTGTGTGTATGGATGTTTGTTACTCTTTCACGCAAAAACTACTGAACGGATCTGGATGAAATTTGGCACAGAGATACATTATAGTCTGGATTTTTATCGCGATAACCGACATCTAGGCGGGCGAAGCCTAACTACTAGTAACAACTAGTAGGCTATATTTTATTGAAATTACAGGATCCCAACGAAACCTTAATAAATATCCATTCGTGCGAAACCGGGACGTGCTAGTTATTAATATTATTTCAGATAATAAAAGGTTAATAAACTACTAATTAGAAAGATGGTCAGACATCAATTTATATCTCGCTGCTATCTCCTCGGACGGTAATTTAATTAGTAGATACTATTGTTATCTCGCCCTTGTTTAAGTACTTTCTACAATCAATACTGACAGATTCGAGGCTGCTTTGGTGGTATACCATCGAAGGTCAGAGGTCACGGATTATATTTTTTTAAAGACAACTTCTGCACTAGGGAACAAGCCGTGTTGTGTGGCACTTTACAAACATAAAAAAGTGTTGCTCGAGACAAATGTAATTTTTTTTAGTACTTAGGTGGCAAACAAGCATACGGCCCGCCTGATGTTAAGCAGTTACCGTAACCTATGGATGCTTGCAATACCAGTATCACTTGCGTGTTGCCAACCCATTTTTTTTACACCAGGGCTTTATGATTGGAGTAACCCTCGGATATGAATACATTTCTTTCAAAACACATCCCTAAATGAGCGCTGGAGACCTGCACTCACACACAGGAACACAACTGTGAGTAGTTATTTGGCTGTGGTCTTCTGTAAGGTGGAGGTTCATCCCCAGTTGGGCTTGCTCGCTAGTATAATGCCCCACCTCTCTAAAAATTTCTTGTGCAAAATTTAACGCTTCTTCGCCATTTTCCATTACGCAGTGTGTTGTAGCTTCGATCCCCACATGGGACAATAAATTGTGTGAACCTCGTGATTGTTTCGAGTCTATGAATTTTTTCTAATCCCCTCTCTCCCTAGCCCCGCGATACAGCGTTTATTCCCTAGTAGATACGAAAGTTATTATCCATACTAGAATTATAAGTGTGAAACTAAGTTTGTTTGTTACATCTTTAACACAAAACGGCTGAACGGATCATAATTAAATTGTACAAAGAGAGAGATTTCTGGAGAATAACATAGGGATATACTTTTTACCGCGATATCCGACATCCACGCGGGTGCATCCACGGGCAACAGCTAGTTTAAACAGAAACAAATCTCTCTCTATCCTAACGTAATACGTAATTACATCGCACGACCAGAAGATACAAGAATGATATTGCGCGCCATACGTTTTAAATCCACGTTTTAATGAATATTCATCAGCATGCCTACTGTCAAGTGATATTCAGAAGATTAAAGCCGCTCCCCACAACGGTTTACGTACCATTTATCATAGACAACAGTGACTCACATAATACGAGCCGTTAAAAACATGATAGAGAACTTTCATCCAACAATCTACTTTGATCGAAAATTGCTCAAGAACTTTTAAAAGCTGAAAAAAGGCTTTCAAAACTTTCCCAAGAAAACATCCTAACATTAACATTATTAATTATCTTCGTTAAATTTTCAATCAACACTGAAGAGTTTTTTTTGTTATCATTCCGAGAGCGATTTAGATAATTTTCTTTTTAAATTCAAAATGAGATAAGGATCTGATGTTTTAAGCCTGATAATATTTAATCCGATTTCCTCGTTTTAGCCGACTGTGGAGGAGTTCAAAAAGAACGTTATATTTTTGTATAAATAATAACAATTTCCACAACTCTCGATCCTGAGCAGACCTTGTCCATCGGTTGCCCGCAACCTTTACCTTTACCTTTTTGTGGAAATCCTTGGGGGAGGCCTATGTCCAGCAGTGGACGTCTTTTGGCTGAGATGATGATGATGATGAATAACAATTTTATTTTATTCTCGCACGTAGTTATTTTACAATATACGTATACAGAAAAGGCAAAAACTTAGTTTAGACATGTATCTATTGATACTAAGTGAGACTGGTGTCTGTACTAGGAGACCTTCATGACAAATTACCGGCCTCTCCAGTCTTAAACAGTTACCGTAGCCTATGGGCACTTCTCATAAGAGAGCATCATTCGTGCGTTTGCCTACCCTAAAATTTACCATTTGTTTTATATTTTGGGGTAACCCTGGAATAACAGAAATGTTTCTTTAAAATTATTTAGTAAATGAGCACTGGAAACCTGTACTCACACACAGGAACACAAACACATCATTGTGAGTAGTAATTTGGCAGTGGTATTCAATACGGTAGCGGTTTTGTTTTTTTTTCTATACTACTTAGGTGGCAAACAAGCATACGGCTTGCCTGATGTTAAGCAGTTTCCGTAGCCTATGGACGCTTGCAATACTAGAAGTATCACTTGCGTGTTGCCAACCCATTTTTTTACACCAGGGCTTTATGATGGGACTATCCCTGGGATAGGAATATTACGTTTCTTTCAAAACGCATCCAAATGAGCGCTGGAGACTTGTACTCACACACAGGAATACAACTATACCACTGTGTGTTGTTATTTGGCTGTGGTCTTCTGAAAGGTGGAGGTCCTTCCCCAGTCGGGCTTGCTCGCTAGTACGGTGCCCTACCTTTCTTAAAATTCTCTTATTTGTACATTCAAACACAATTTTCTATTGTTTCTGAATAAATGAATTGAAATGGTTTTTCCGCAGTCAAGCTTGCTCGTTTATACGCCCTAAGAACCTAAATATTATGTTTTTATCGAGATAAGACAGAAAAAACAACTTATAAAAGACTGAGATCATCTAAGGTGTTAGCGTTTCTATTGTGTTTCTTTATATTTGACGGTAATAAGTAGACGGTAATATAAATTCTTTGTTAATAGAAGTGTCAGCTTTGTTTGAGATGTGGGAGAATACAATGGAAAATGTAAGTATGATTGTACTGCATTGTAACATATATTATACTAGTTGTTGCCCACGGCTCCGCCCGCGTAGATGTCGGTTATTGAGATAAAAAAGCCTATATGCTATTCCAGACTATAATCTATCTCTGTGCCAAATTTCATCCAGATCCGCTCAGTAGTTTTTGTGTGAAAGAGTAACAAACATCCATACATCCATTCTTACTAACTTTCGCGTTTATAATATTAGTCAGGATTAGAGTTCCGTTTAGAGATTAAGTGTCTAAAAAATATTTCTTAGCGTATACTTATATAATAAAGTAAACTTACTTGAAGGTTCAAAATGTTAGCTTTCTAGGCTAAGTTTTTTTAAAATTATTTATTCATATAAATCACACTGTGAAACGTGAGACGTCTTAGAAAAAAATGTTTTATTTAAATCGTAGAGACATCTTCGACTCACAGACCCGCATTTGGCTAGACTGTGTGAATATTGTGGCTGGTGTTGCAAACGTCCATAGGCTACGGTAACTGCTAACCATCAGGCGGGCCGTATGCTTGTTTGCCACCTTGATAGTATAAAAAAAATATTAAGGCCTAGACCCTCTCTCTCTCTTTCTCTCTTGATAGAGGAGTGAAAACCCGTGCCCAGCAGTGGCATATACATATATGGGTTGCTATAACCAACAACAACGAAGGCGGAGCCGCATGCACCAGCATAAAAATAAGGAAGGACTAATATTACCTAATTGAGAGATAAATTGTTTTGTACAAGAAACAGACCTACTTCAAACAAAAAACCTTTTTGTTCCGTATTCGGTCTATTGGAGGTCCCTTATCAAAAACAAACGATATAATTTACTACGTTTGATAGAAAAACAATACGCGCTGTGTTTTGTTTCGGACACAGTCACATGTTTTTATTTTGCGACAAAAAATCCGTTTCAGAGTCTATAAAAATATTTTGTTTAAAGCGAAGTTTGTAATGAAGCCTACTAATATCATAAACGCAAAAGTACTGTGTACTGAGCCTCTAGACAAGTGGCATAAGCGATAGTCGAATCGAAAAGTCAACAAATAAAATGTATGGAATTTGACGTGAGTCTACGATTTAATGTCGTAAACTTACGTCAAATCCCATACATTTTCTTTTTTGACATTTCGATTCGACTATCGCTTATGCCACTTGTCTAGAGGCTCAGGACGTCTTTTGATTAAACTTTATAGCGTACTAGTAACCGCCCGCGGTTTGGCCCGCGCGTACAGTCTCACGGGAACAATACTTTTTTTCGGGATAAAAAGTATTATTGTATATTTAATGTACTTTTTCAGAATAATATCTATCTCTTTGCCAAATTTCATTGGGATGATTGATTTGGTGATTGAGTAAAAAACAGCCATCCAAACTTTATATTATAATTAACAGACTTCAAAAAAGGAGGAGGTTCTATGTTCGACTGTATGTGTTTTTTATGTATGTTCACCGATTTCTCTCCCATATGTGGACCGATTCTTTTTTTTTTTTATTTGAATGAGTATTATTACTATAGATAACATTAAAATAGCACCTAAGCTATATCGTCCCCGTAGAGCTTATTTTTTTTTCTCTACGGTGACAATGTTTTATTCAAAACGAAATCAACGCGGTTTAAGCGGCTGAAAAAGCAATTTATAAAATATCTCAAACGCTTTTGATTTTAACTGGCTGTGGCTGCACTATAAACTTTACATAACATACTCCTAGTATTATTTCTTTTGCCCGGCTAGGGTTGTCGACCTGCATCTGCTGGCAGGGCTTTCATCGTGTTAATCTCCCCATCAAAAAGAGCCTCGGGGCGTTTGAGACCGCGGTCACTAACCACTTGACCAAGAGGCCAGTAGAATAAGAAGATACAAAGTTTAAAAGTCACCAAAATGGCTTGCATCCAAAATATAAGGTTGTGGAATGAGCTTCCTGCCGAGGTTTTCCCAAGAGACTATAGCATGGGGTTCTCCAAGAAAGGAGTTATAAGGTTTTTAAAGGGTCGGCAACGCGTGAGTGACACCCCTGGTGTTGCAAGCGTCCATAGGCTACGGTAACTGCTTACCATCAGGCGGGCCGTATGCTTGTTTGCCACCTTAATAGTATTAAAAAAAACTATGTTCGAAAGTTTAGCTTACTAAACTTAGTAGTTTCACCTAAACTTTAAAATTGACAGAAAATTATAGTTCTTTACAGTGTTTGTAAACGACCTGCTTAAATCAAATCAGTAGACTTTGCTGTTACCACAAATTGTAGCTCATAGGTACCAAATTGTAAATGTCATTACTCTGGCGAATAAAATGGGTGGCCAAAGTTTCTTACCAATTTTGCTCGTGGCTCTACCCTTGTCATTAAATTAGTAGGACAATGTACTGACATTTATTGGATTTATAACATTCTTTATCTTTATGGATAATATGATCTAAATGTGTTTATCTTGGACTTTGACCAACAAGCCCAACTTGTTAAAAAAATACTTTACGGTCTTATTTCTAAGCTTTTCTAACGAATATTATAGCATTCATTTCAAAGAAACTACATCTGCGTTACATTCTGTGAGAACTTGTCACTTAAAGTCTTCTTCAGTCGCGGCATAACTAGACTCGCTGTCACGAACACACACCAGAATAACGAGGACTTTCGAGGATACGCTCCACATTCTCGCCTTTGAATTCACAAACTTCTTAAGTACATAATTTACATATGTATTATACTAACAACTTTGTCTAGCTTGCTAACCTACGCCATTCAAGTATCCTACTAATATGTATTATAAACGTGAAAGTTTGTGAGTATGAATGGATGGATGGATGGCTGGATGTTTGTTACTCTTTCATGTAAAAACTACTGAACGGATCTGGATGAAATTTGGCACAGAGATAGATTATGGTCTGGAATAACATATAGGCTACTTTTCACAGCGATAAGCGATAACATCCACGCGGGCGGAGCCGCGGGCAACAGCTAGTCTTCTATATAATAATGTGTACGAAAAAAAGTAAGATTGGGCAGTATAAGATATTTGGCACTGTTAAAGTTATGGACGGGGATTATACTAAGCTAAAATAATTAAAAAGGAATACTAATGGATAAAAATCGTTCGGTAAAAGTCTCTAGTAAGAAAGCTTTAGTAAGAATCTCAAGGTTCCTAGAAATTCCTTCGGGAATTCCTCAGGGATCACATTTAGGCCCATTGCTCTTTATCATTTACATAAATAACATAGGAAAGTCCATACATGCTTCGAACTATTTACTTTATGCTGATGACGCTAAGTTTTTCAAAATTGTGAAAGGTACAGATGATTGTTTACAACTGCAGTCAGATCTTGATCGAATGGCTGACTTTTGTATATCTAATCAACTTTATTTGAATCTCGATAAATGTTCCATTATCTCTTATACCCGTAACCGCAACCCCATAATATTTGATTATAAATTGAATAATGTATCTTTAAACAGGGTCACGTCAATACGTGACCTTGGAATAATCATGGATTCCAGTCTTTCGTATAATTTACACGTTGATCACGTGGTTCGTAAAGCTTTCCGTCAACTCGGATTTATTCTTAGGATCTCTAAACCATTCAAACAGACCTGCACATTAAAAGTTTTATTTTTTCCTATGTTCGATCAATCTTGGATTTTGCTAGCATTATTTGGAGTCCTTTCTACGCTTGTCATATTGCAAGCATAGAAAGAATACAAAAGAAATTTGTTAAAGCTTTGGACTTTCGTGGGAACCATGAGCAAATTTCTTATGAAAATTCATTATCTCAACATTCTTTAACAACTCTTGTTGACCGAAGAAAGATATTCGACCAAGTGTTCTTATATAAAATTCTGAATAATTTAATCGATTCCCCTCCTATTTTAGAAAAAAATACTCTTAGAATACCACGGACCGGTTCTCGTCAGCAACATCTTTTCTGTGTACCCTTCTATAAGACAGTCTATACCAGTAATGGCTTCCTCAGACGTAGTGTTCAATGTTATAATAAAGAATACAACGATTTGGATATGTTCACAAATTCTTTAACTAATTATAAGAAAAAAATAAATAGTAAAATTAATTACTTAA
The DNA here is from genome assembly GCA_947095525.1 of Trisateles emortualis. NCBI lineage: Eukaryota > Metazoa > Arthropoda > Insecta > Lepidoptera > Erebidae > Trisateles > Trisateles emortualis. Next base: position 4,154,770 of record OX352736.1, on the reverse strand, counting down.
GCTAACTTATTTGTGTTTTTGGTTATAGTCTAAGTCATGTTTGTATTAGATTCATAGCATGTTATTTTACTATAGCTTTTCTTTTTTGTTAACTTACTTTTGCTGTTCTTGTTTATTTTTATGTCTAATATAATACCTGTACTATGTTATCTATTTTGTATGTGACTGTTTGTTTCCTAAATAAAAAAAAAAAAAAAAAAAAAAAAAAAAAGAATAATACCAGTCAAAAATATACCACCTCATAATAATAACAATGTTCTTCTAACCGAATTTCGGTCACGGTAATAAGTTACAGTCAAATTACTCTAATCTATTATCTAGTCAGACTGAAACATCGGGTAACAAAAAAGTTATGAAAACCTTTAAATTATTACATAATTTCGACCCATTATCCATTAGAGTAATAATAAAAATAACAGTCACCCGGATCGATAAATCTGAGAAGTAAAGCAAACTTATCACGGTCTGCTAGTAGATGGTATGTTATTTTTTTTAACTTTCACGATTTGTACACATATTATAACTATAATGGACAACGGGTCTAAATCGCGTAATATTTTAAAGGTTTTCATACCTTCTTGTTTCCCGACGTTTCGGTCGAATTGCACCGACCGTGGTCACGGGTTGACTGGTGCGGGTGAGCGGTGCCGCCGACTTCGTTGCGAAGCGAGAGGATTAGTATCTACCCTCACTTGGTCGTAGTTTTTATAATGTTCGGAACTGTTAGTACGTCGACACACAACACTAATGACGTCTACACACGGGTCTACTTTTTCATTACGGCGAGGCTTAAACCTGCTGATAACATCGATCGATCGTCGATGACGTGTTTTGTATAATGAAGGGCAGTGCACAAGAAGTTGAACAATTTGCTTTTTACTTAAACTCCATACACCCTAACATCAGGTTTACTTTTGAAATGGAGAAGGACAGATCGTTGGCTTTTCTCGATGTTAAAGTTATGGTTCGAGCAGATGGTACCCTGGCACACACTGTATACAGGAAGCCGACACACACAGACAGGTATCTTCACGCCGACTCGCACCACCATCCGCGACACTTGCAGTCCGTTGTGACATCGCTGACGAACAGAGTGCATGATCTATGTGACCCTGAACACTTAAAATGTGAGCTCACACATGTTCAGGAGGTACTTAAGCGAAATGGATACCGGCAAACCTTACGATGTCCAAAAAAGAGGGATAAGGCACAGGAAGTTAGCAGAGTACCAGCATTTATGCCGTATTTAAAAGGTGTAACGGACAAAATTGGAACAGTACTACAAAAATACTCCATAAAGACTGTATATAATCCGTACTCCAAAGTATCGTATCACCTGCGTACTCCGAAGGATGTCATCCCTCTACAGACACCGGGTGTCTACAAGGTAGATTGCAGTTGTGGTAGTTCTTACATCGGTCAAACCAAAAGAACAATAGCTGAAAGGGTTAAGGAACATATTACAGCTGTCAAGAACCGGCAAACCAACAAGTCGGCGATAGCTGAGCACCTGCTGGAATCAGGATCCAATCACTGGATTGAGTTACATAAGCCCAAAGTACTCTCCACTGATCGTCACTATTACTCAAGCACGAGAGGCGGTTGAAATCAAAAAACATTTTAATTTCAACCGGGAAGATGGATACCGCTTATCAACGTCTTGGAATCCTGTTATCAGCAGGTTTAAGCCTCGCCGTAATGAAAAAGTAGACCCGTGTGTAGACGTCATTAGTGTTGTGTGTCGACGTACTAACAGTTCCGAACATTATAAAAACTACGACCAAGTGAGGGTAGATACTAATCCTCTCGCTTCGCAACGAAGTCGGCGGCACCGCTCACCCGCACCAGTCAACCCGTGACCACGGTCGGTGCAATTCGACCGAAACGTCGGGAAACAAGAAGGTATTTTTTTTTTTTTTATGTTATGATATACCTAAGTGATACATCATTTTAATTACAATCTAGTCTAAAACAGCCTAATAAGTAATTTTAATTTAACCTAAATTAATAAAATAAATTAAACTAAGATAGTGTCCATTAACACTTCTCTTATTGTCTCTATAAATATGAAGACACTTTGCTCTTGTGTTCTTTTACTACACTACACTTTTATGTGTTACACACTAGGCACTTTCACATTAACTTAACTCAAAAGGTTTTGTCCGTTTGAGTCTCCTTACTAAGTCTGTATGATCGAGGAGCTGGATGGCCTCAACGTTTACATGATGATGAAGTCGGTGTTTTTTTTTTTTTTTTTTTTTTTTTATACTACTTGGGTGGCAAACAAGCATACGGCCCGCCTGATGTTAAGCAGTATCCGTAGCCTATAGACGCTTGCATTACCAGAGGTATCACTTGCGTGTTGCCAACCCATTTTTTTTACACCAGGGCTTTAAGATGGAAGTAACCCTTGGATAGGAATACGTTTCTTTCAAAACGCATTCCTAAATGAGCGCTGGAGACCTTACTCACACACAGGAACACAACTACACCGCTGTGTGTAGTCATTTGGCTGTGGTCTTCTGTAAGGTGGAGGTCCTTCCCCAGTCGGGCTTGCTCGCTAGTATGGTGCCCTACCTCTCTTGTGTGTTCATGGGCTTCGGCGAATTTCCTTATGATGTCCGCGACGGTATCTACTTTAAGGTCTCGATGAAGGTCGCTCATTCTGATGTACCAGGGCGCATTTACAATACCCCTGAGGACTTTATTTTGGAAACGTTGTATCATCTCGGTGTTGCTTTGTTTGGTACATCCCCATAATTGAATACCATAAGTCCATATGGGCATAAGGACTTGTTTATACAGAATAATTTTGTTATGTATTGACAGTTCTGAGTGTTTACCTAGTAGCCAATACATCTTCCGGTAGCGAAGTTCTAACTCGTCGCGTTTCTTTTTGACATGAGCTTTCCAGCGAAGCTTTGTATCAAGAGTCATTCCCAGGTATTTGGCAGTATTTTCGTAGGGTATTGCATGGCCGTTTATGTATACTGGATGGTAGTTTGGTATTTTATTAGTAAAGTCTATATGAACCGACTTCGATTCGTTAAGTTTTATTTTCCATTTGTTGGTCCAATTGTAAATGGTATTTACGGCTATTTGGACTTTTTCTACTGCTTCTTTGTGCGTAGACCCCACGGCCATAATTGCCGTATCGTCTGCAAAGGTTGCTATGGTACTATTTTCTAATTCTGGAATATCACAGGTGTATAATAAGTACAGAATCGGGCCTAAAACACTCCCCTGTGGTACTCCAGCTTTAATTGGTTTTAGATCAGAGTATGCATCTTCTTGTCTTACTCTAAACATTCTGTTTGATATGTAAGATTGTAAGATATCGGAAAAGTGTTTTGGTAGCATTTTATTTAGTTTGTGTATAAGTCCCTTATGCCACACCTTATCGAACGCTTGGGCTACATCCAGTAAAACTGTGGAACACACTTTTCTATCTTCCAAGGATTTTTCTATAATATTAATTATTCTGTGAACTTGGTCAATAGTCGAATGTCTTTCTCTAAACCCGAATTGGTAGTCAGGAATTAAATTTCTGGATTGTATGATGGGTTTTAATCGTTTTAATAAAAGTCTTTCTAATAGTTTGGACATTATTGGCAGAAGAGATATCGGTCTATATGAGGATGCATCATGAGGTGGTTTACCAGGTTTTGGTATCATTATCACTTCAGCAACTTTCCACATATCGGGTATATATTTTAATCTGAATGTAGCGTTTATGAGAGTGGTAAGCTTTACCACCGCTTTACGCGAGAGATGCTGCAAGACTTCCCCAGTTATAAGATCATACCCTGGGGATTTTCTATGTTGAAGGAGTTTAATTTCTCTGTGCATTTCTTTTGGAGTTACTAATTTTATGTCGGACAGATCATTTTGCATTGTCTCAAACGATATGTCTTCGGTGTCAAGTCCATTTGGATGAAATATTTGCTCCAGATGAAGTGCAAATCTAGTAGCTTTTTGTTTATTATTTACGGCCCATTGTCCAGTTTCTTCTCTAATTGGTGGAATTTGCGTAATAGGTCTTTTCAAGCTTTTTGTGGCTTTCCATAAAGAGTAATCAGTAGTTCGATCACACGTTAATTGGCTTAGATATGTACACATCGATTCATCTTGGAACTGCTGTATTTGCCTAGTAAGTTTTTTTGTCAGGTTATTTAAAAGTGTTTTGTCAGCAGGAAATCTCGTTCGCTGCCACTTTTGTCTCTGTTTCCTTTTTTCAGCTATAAGATTTCGAATTTCAATAGAGTAGTTGGTACTCAAAACTTTTCGTTTTAATTCAGGTGTATTTTTCCAGGCACATTGTTGGATGTTTGTCACAAGAGTTTTTACTTCTGTTTCTAATTGTTGCGGGTACTTTAGGGGGACTTTTAAATTTATAATTGAGTCCAGGTCGCACTTAAAACTTTCCCAGTCGGTTCTTTTATTAACCAAAGTGGGGCGCTTCTCTCTTTGTAATATGTTCTCACATACTGTTAATAATATAGGTGAATGATCGGAGTTCATGTCATAACCGCTTTCGATGTGAAGGAAGTTTGTTGGAACGTTTTTATAAATAAAGAAGTCTATTAAGTCAGGAATTTTCTGTGAGTCAGTAGGCCAATATGTCGGCTTCCCTGTCGATATGACGTCACATTTCATTTTTCTGATTGCACATAATAGTTCTTTACCTTTTGTTGTCGTAAGCCTGGACCCCCAATGGGTGTTTTTGGCGTTAAAGTCACCCCCCAGAATAAATCTGTTACCAATTTGTTTGAATAGATTTTCGTATTGGTTAGACTTTAATGAGTATCTTGGCGGGCTATATATAGAAGACACGGTAATAGGGTAACGTTTGGTTGTTACACACACCGCTACAGCTTGTATTTCATGCTCTTCATGTTTAAATTGTTCATAATGACAGATGTTTTCTTTTATTATAACTGCGCTGCCTCCTCTGGCTTTGTTATCTGGGTGTAAAGCATGGTATATGTTGTATCCTTTAATTTTTATGAAAGATTCCCTAGTGAAATGCGTTTCAGATATAAGACATATATCAATACTTTCTATATTTAGGACAACTTGTAGCTCATTTTGATGGCGAAGGAGTCCATTAGCATTCCATGCCATAACTTTTAGTGACTTAACCATTGTGTTTATTTGTAAATAGCTGCATTGGTGCTATGTTCCAATTTAAATAATCTTTCATCAAATGATGTTATAATGCTTAAAATTTTGCTAATCTTAGCGTCTAAAGCGGATGTTGGCTGAGTCTGCGACTGCGACTGTGGTTGTGCCTTAACACCTTTTGTGATTTGGGCAAAAGACTGACTATGGGTAACGAATCTAGAAGTAATACCTTTCTTACCCAGATTCGCCTTTGCACCCAATTTTGTGGGGGCTGACTGTGTTTTTGTAGCTTTATTTCTTAGGGTTTGTAGCTCTTTAGCTACCATACAGCCTCTGTAGCTTGCAGGATGTGCCTCGCCACAGTGGACACACTTTGGTTTAGCATCTGCAGGCTTCATGCAGTCCTTAGTTAAATGTTTGCCTGTACATTTCACACAACGGGGCTCTTTGGAGCAGTATTTTTGTGTATGACCATAGGCTTGACATTTTTTACATTGCGGTATTAATTTACCCGTTTTCAAAGGTTGTATTTCCACTTTACAGCCAAGAATAGATTTAATTTCGTATATTTTTTTAATATCTTCATCTTTATTAAATGAAAGCATGAACATATTAAGTGGTGTTTTGTCTCTCCAGCGTAATTTGTTTACCGCATCGAGGATATTGTAACCCTTTGTTGACAAGTCTTCGATTATTCTAGCAGGCTCGCAAGTAGAGGGTAAACTTTTAGCCATTATTCTAATCGGCCTATCTTGTTTGTTTTCATAAGTATGCCAAAGGCATTTCTTTTCTGAAATCAGCTTTGTAATGATTCTATAGGAGTCTTCGTTGCTTGCATTTATTTTGACGCTGTCAGCATTTCTCATTTTTATTATGAATGACTCTGCCGAAGCACTTTCGGATAAGAAATCGTAAAATTGTTGATAATTTTTTACATTTTCAACAATGATGGGTGGCGGTTGTGGGGCCTTCTTGACCTTTTTGCCTATGTCTTCGCTGGAGCTTGCTCCTTGTTGCTTTGGTGGGGTCAGCGATTGGTTCAGCTTCCTTTTCTTTCGATTCTGCTGACGTATCCACTCGGTTTCGTTTGCAAGCTCCTCTTCGTCTGTCTCATATCGGACTCGTTCAGAGGAATTTTCCTTACACAAAGGTTGTGGTTCTAACGTGTCATTCTTTTCCTGGACTAATTTTAATTGCTGCTGAAGTTCGGTTATCTGACCTTTTAGAGCCTCTACCAAACTCTCTAGCTTCTTACGTTGGGCTGATTCTTCTGTTAAATGTTTATACAGAAGATGTTCCGTTTCAGTTTTCAATGATATCTGGGTGGAAGGCATTTTAATTTGGTGTAAATTATGCCTTTATAATTGTCGTATTACACATGTTTAGTTATAATTATTCACTAATTGCACAATTTCAAAAACTGGGTCATCACGATGACCGATGTCGGACACTCGCGACGACTAGTATGCTGCCTCAGCGTTTTACTCGAGTGAGAACTAGAGCAATACGAACGCGGGCGTTTTCAACGGTTGCCGAACGCTGATTGAAACGTCGACAATTCGACCGAAACGTCGGGAAACAAGAAGGTATGAAAACCTTTACGCGATTTAGACCCGTTGTCCATTATAGTTATAATAGGTATGTTATTTGCTAAAAATATATTGAATTCTTCATCCTGCACGTAATCTATATCCGACTGTGAGAATGACGGAAAAAAAACTTAAATTAAAACATACTTTCCTAAACATTTTGATATCCTTTAAACCTTCTCTTTTTCGAAGTCGGTTAAAAACAATAGAGTTTTTTAAGAAAGTATTTTTTTTTCTTTCTTTTAAAAATGACTAATCCCGCACTAGAGAACAAGCTCTGTGTCGCGGGGGACTTTACAAACATACAATTAACAAATTACAACCAGACTCAGAACAATTCTTTGTGGGTCACACAAAGTTTTGTCCTATGTGGGTATCGAACCCACAACCTCGTGCACAGCAGGCGCATACTGCGGCCACTGGACCACCGAGGCAGTCAATTTATTTTTTTGCATTGTATGTAGCGGAAGGGTCGATGTCACGTGCAGTTTAGATTGGCCGCCCGCGCTACCGCCATCTAATGACCTGAAATCGTTACCTACTTAGTGTACGTAGGATTTGTCGTAGTTCGGACTTTTACAGCAACATTTATTCATTATTTAGGTGATATGCTCGCAGTATATATTCTTGGTAATTATTATAATTGTAACCAACTATAGTGCCAACTATTTTCATTATAACACAGTAAATTACTCAAAGTGAAGGATAATGTAATAAATCAGTCAGCTTGCCAAGGAGACGCTTCCTTTAGAAATTATTAATTAATGATGTTTTGTATAAAACTAATAAATTCATGAAAGGTAGGGTCACTGTACTGACCTAGCTCTTTTGGGGAAAAGACCTGTACGACCACTGCTAAATAACTACAAGTTAGGCCAGCGTCTGTGAATTTAGGGACTAAACCCTCTCTCTCTCTCTTAATAGGGGAGAGTAGACCCGTGCCCAGTAGTGGAACATACATGGATTGCTATTATTAAGTAAGTACTCGTGCCAATGCCTTTTTATAACTATAACACAAAACTTTGCCGTACTTTATTAATATTTATTTATTGAATAAGGTACTTATAAGGCACTAATAGGAGTACTGGAAACAGCAATCATCTCTTCCATCAAGACAGCTGAGAAGATTTAAGCCTTAATCTACGCACGCAGGCTCTCATGAAGATTCCGGAATAAGACATACCTTTAATTTTTTTTAAATATCTATTTACATGCCAAAAAAACACTAAGGTAACAAAAAATATTTTTACGAAATTTTTACAATAACATACTAGGAAAATTGATAAGCTATTTTTCTGAATGCCACTTCAGCCATGCAGAGTGCTCCAGTTAGCGCAATATGTCGGTTGACCGCCTCTCAAGACCCACTTGGCATATCGTTAGTATAATATCCTATGATCGAGAATATATTTCAACCGAGCTGCGGCCGTACCATGAGCGATTTATTTTCAATCTTATTTTGAAAAATAGCTTTAAGGTTGTTATTACTAGACGTGACCCGTGTGTCCGTGAATTGTATGTCTGTAAAACCACCCGCGACACTGGGCTTGTTGCCTAGTACATAATATAATAATAATATTTTCGGGACACCTTACACATCGCTATCTGATCCCAAACTAGGCAGAGCCTGTACTATGGTATCCAGAAAACTGATAAACATACTTAATACATTTCTAAATACATACATATTATAGATAAATTACACCCAGACATAGAACAAACATTCGTGCTCATCACAAAAAGATTTGTCCTGGGTGGGAATCGAACCCTCCGGCGTAGCAGTGAGAGTCACTAACCACTAGACCAACAGGCCAGAATAATAACCACTTTACCCGACTCAATTATCGAACGTGGGACCTCACAACAGGCATACATATCACAACGTCAAATAGTCAATATGCAACTATTATAAACTGGCTATTACTATAAGTTCAACTTCTGTCATTAAGCTACTCGTCGCTAGTGGTATAGTTCCGACGAAGTTATTAAACCACAGCATGAATTAATGAATGAACAAGACCATGATGGAGTCGTTTGGAAACAATGACAATACAGAATCTCAATACAAAGCTTTTGACAAGTTTGGATGTATTATATTCAAAACTAACTGCTACGAGTTTGACCTATATTTCAATGGTTTATTTTTTTATTGTTTGATATTTAAAATAGTTGTAAAAATAACGAATATCCGAGCAAGCCCGTCTTTGAAAAGACCTCCACTTTATAGAAGACCACAGCCAAATAACTACCCACTATAATACCACAGTGTAAATAATTATTTATAAGAAGGAATAAAGAGTTCTTTGCACTGTAGTAATACTCGTACAGTTGTGTTCCTCTGCGTGAGGTCAGGTTTCCAGAGCTCATTAAGGATTTTTTTTTAAATTTAGTTTTCATACCCAAGGGTTACTCTAACGTTTAGTGATAAAAGATATAGGGTCGGTAACGCACGAGTAAAGCTTATGGTATGGTAAGCGTCCAAAGGCCAAGGTAACTGCTTACCTTCAGAATAGCCTTACATATGTGTGTAAATTGAATTACATAACCCTGCTAATCCATTTAAGTTTCAGGGAAAATATACAATATTTATACCTATCTATATTTTATACTACTTAGGTTGCAAACAGGCATACGGCGTGCCTGATGTTTAGCATGATGGTCGCTTGCAATATCACTTGCGTGTTGCCAACCCAACATTTTTAAACACATAGGTTTTAGGATTTCCCTGGGTTAGAAAACGTTTCGTTAAAAACGCAACCCTAAATGAGCGCTGGAAACCTGCAGGGGTATTCCGTAAGAGCAAAAACTGAGCCTTTTTGACGTTTAGTCAATAGATTGTGCCGTCACCGAGCAATCACAACTGTCAGTTTGCGATCACAACTGTCAGTTTGCCATCGCTATTTCTTAGAGAATCAGCCGGCCGTACTCACACAAAGGAGTCGAGGAGTGGTGCAGGCCTGCTGAATTGTATGGTGTTATACGTCTCTTTAATCTACATGTAAGGTAACTGACTGATATTTTTAGTCACTCATGACGTCAAAACTCTCACCTACGCCTACGTATCTTTTTGTCACCCTGGCTGCACAAAACATGTTTATTTTAAACAAATTTGATTCAAGGACGCAGATCTTTCAACTTAAAGGTTTCAAGCAGACGTGCTACTGTTAACATCGGCAATTTCAGACTGCGACTGTAACGATGCTGCATCGCGTTTTGGCGTCTCTTTGCGTTCAATCGCAGTTTCGAAATCGTGTTATTTTGCGACTACATCGATGCTGCATCGTGATTTGGCGACGCTCTACATTCTGCCACGGATCTCTTCGTAATATATGAAAAAATTAACGAAATCGATGCGATCAGCATCCGAATGGCGATTTTAAGGGTGCGGTGCGGAATGTTTGGTCGCAGCATTAAGCTTCTAAAAAGCGACTAAGCGCAGATCGCCGTAAAAGTTGCATGTCTGCTGTAGCCCTAAATGTATACACATGTTACTCTCCAAGGCCTAACTTGAAATTAAATAAAGTCTCCTAGCAAATCTTATTACCGTTGGGATAGAGAGGCATCTTTCAAAATAAACAACGTCTATAAAAGAGGGTTACTTTGTAAAAAGTTTTTTTTTGTTGACGACCATTTTGATCTTGTAATAAAATCAAGTTGGGTATCGTGAAGAGTTTTATTGATGCTATTTAAACTTGCCCATGAAACAAAAGAAAGGATGAATAAACAAAAGTTGAGATAGTACAGAAATAATATTATAATACCGCAATTTCTACAATACCCTGGCAATATTTAATTTCCTACCTCGTACGATTAGGTTGTGGAATGAGCTCCTTGCTAAGGCCCCAAGAGACTATAGCATAGGTTTCTTCAAGAAAGGAGTTATAAGGTTTCTAAAGGGTCCGCAACCCACAAGTGATACCCCTGGTATTGCAAGCGTCCATAGGCTACGGTAACTGTTTTCCACCATGTGGAACGTATGCTAGTTTGCCTTCTTGGTAACCACCTACCTTAAAGTTTTTGCGACTTATTAGCGACTACATATCTAGATATCTATCTTTGTGCCAAATTTTATTCAGATCCGTTCAGTCATTTTGGCGTGATGGAGTAATAAACATCCATCCATCCAATCATAAAATATTAATACAAATGAAAGCTTTTCACCAAACAATTTTATTAAAAAGAAATAACAAATTTATAAAGTTTCAGTAGTACACCCAAGCTCACAAAGTTCTTTCGACCCGAGACGTCTTGTTTACAAAAAAGGTTACAAATGATGTTACTAATAAAGTCGACTACAGAGGGCGCTCTGAGACAATGCTTGTTACTTTACGCTGACACGTTCATTGAACTACCCATATCTCAAGGGTTTTTACATTTGAACTATGTGTAGCCGTCTGTTTCTTACCCCTGGGGTCGTACCATGACGTTCTTATAACAATTTAATTGTTAGAAACTTAATTAGTTACACTGCTAGCATTATTGTTTCCTTTCCTATTGTAATATATGTAGTTACTGTATGTAAAAAGCAGTGGTAGCCGAGTGGGAAAGTAAGTGTGTGAATTAAGGCCTAAACTCTATCTAGGTATCTCTCGATAAAGGAGAAGAGATTCGTGCCCAGCAGTGGGACATATATGGGTTGCTATTTTTTTTATATCGCAATAAATAAACAAACACAAGAATGAATTATACTTATGACAATTTTAAAGTTTAAAGATAGATAAGTATAAAAGTTGTAATCTTACGAATATCAAGTTAAAATAGTGATTAAAACCTTTGCAGTAGATAAGTTGATTTTTTTTATTATTAACTAGCTATTGCCCGTACGGACAATCGCACAGAAACAGTTTTTTTTTACGGAATAAAAACCTATGTGTTATTCCAGACTATAATCTGTCTGTATAGCAAATTTCATCCACACACGTTTACTAGTTTTTGCGTGCAACAGTAACAAATATCCATACATTCTCACAAACTTTCACATTTACTATATTAGTAGATATGAAGAATATAATGTCCCACTATTATTGGGTAAATACTTTAGTCTGAGTCTTTCTAAACCACACGATTTTTGCATTAATCCAAAAGTATATTTTTTCAAAGATTTCTTTACTAAAAACAAAGAAAGAAAATATATTCACCATGTGCGTAAGAGGGTTAGGGATATTACTATCCTTTCCCCTGGCATGACTCTTTAGTCACTTGTTACGATGCCCAGGGGAAGTTATAATATCGGGCCATTCGTAATCGGTACCCGACGGAAAATCTCAGCAAAAAACATAGTACCGTATTGGCAACTTCGAATCCAATTGCCAGATTGGGACACATCTATCCCTTGTTTTACAGACTCGACCCTTTTATGTGTACTAAACAATATGAATAAGTGAACTCTGGGACCAATGGCGACCTATAATGTGTAGAAGAGTTTCCATATTATCCAGTACTGATGACTGCCTCGGTGGTCCAGTGGTCGCAGTATGCGCCTGCTGTGCACGAGGTTGTGTGTTCGATTCCCACACAGGAGAAAACTTTGTGTGACCCACAAAGAATTGTTCTGAGTCTGGGTGTAATTTGTGTCCGTTAATTGTATGTCTGTAAAGACCCCCGCGACACAGAGCTTGTTCTCTAGTGCGGGAGTTGTCTTTTAAAAAGAAAGAAGGGAAAGAAAGAATACTATAGATTAGATACCATGACAATTAAAATGTATACAATACTAGTTTCGTTTAGTACAATACCATGGGTGTTCTCATGGTATTGTACTAAACGAAACTGTTTTGGATAAATATATGTGCTAGCCACCTGCTAGCTTTCCGGAGGTACTTGGGCTGGATGGAATAGCTACAAGGAAACTCACGCACAAAGGCCAATCTGAGCAGCCAAATGCCTTTAAGAACTCTTTCTTTGCCTAGCTTTGTCTCTGACAAATGTCTGTATGTGTGTAAATTAAAAAAAAACGCGTGAAATCGTACAAACAAATTATCATTCGCATTTATACTGTTACAAACCCTCTCTCTGTCCTGATAGAGGAGAGGAGACCTGCGCCCATCAGTGGGACTTATATGGATTGCTATTATTATTATTTATACTGTTAATATCTATAAATTTCTTTGTGTCAGTTTATCATGTTTGTAAAGTTACCCGTGACATGAGGATTACTTGCTTATTTTAATCTTTCTTACTCGACTGATTTTTTAAATTCGATCAACTATAGATAGGTACATTAACAGCGGCTATATTTTATTTAGAAAAAAATAAAGGACTGGTACGAAAACTAAATTAATATCCACCCGTGCGAAACCGGGACGTGCCGCTAGTAATAGATATAATATGTATCTGGGAATTTTTATTTTTAACTGCGTCTCATAATAACAGCTTTGTATTTTATAGATAGCTGGACCGATTTGGGTGAAATTTTGTGTGTATATTTCAAAACAAAATTGGACACGGTAGGTGTCGCTGCCGGTATGTCTGCGGAGCTGATTTTCTGGGCAGAACGACGTCTGAAAGGTCCGCTAGTATGTAATATACATATGTGTTTAAAGTTAATAAGTTCAAGAATTAAGTACAATCTCGTTTCACAGGACTTTACCATAATTTGTAATAAGATACATTTTGTAAGAATTATATACTAGGAGACACAAATATATATAACTAGCTGTTACCCGCGGCTCCGCCCGCGTGCATGTCGGTTATCGCTGTTAAAAGTATATTATATAGTCTATGTGTTGTTCCACACTATAATCTATCTCTGTGCCAAATTTCATCCAGATCCGTTCAGTTGTTTTACGTGAAAGAGTAACAAACATCCGTCCATCCATCCATCCGTACTGACAAACTTTCACATTTATAATATTGGTAAGGATTTTATTAATCAAAATTTTACCCGAACGTTGTTTTAAACATGAGATAATATCATTACAAATTATCACGCAACTACCTTGTCCCACACAAATTGTAATTAACATAATTTAATTACATTGAGGTAAGGTGTATTTATCATGCAACGGAATCACCGTCACGGTGTTCCCGTAATGACTATTTCAAAATGACGAACGATTTAATTTATTGCTGCGACACAACAGATGCTGTTCACTTCAAATGAAGAACGACTTAACTACGCGAAAATAGTTACAGGAATTTAACATTTAAAACAGTTCTCCTAAGACTTGATTTCCCGAAACTTGTGTCGTATAACTATGTCGTTTTTCGTTAGCAAGGCTGTGTTGTTTTCTGCGAACCATAATTAGCACAAGCATCAACAACCAATGTATTATAAATTTATTACGAGTAAATTGTCACAGAATTATGGGACAGTTTTGCTTTGGCTTTGGAACAAGCATAAACATTAGAAAGATAGGGCACCATACTAGCGAGCAAGCCCGTCTGGAGAAGGACCTCCGCCTTACAGAAGACCACAGCCAAATAACTTCACACAGCGATGTTCCTGTGTGTGAGTATAGATCTCCAGCGCTCATTTAGAGTTGCGTTTTGAAAGAAAGAAAGAAAGAAAATAATTTTATTTGCTCTTACATTCAATAAAACTTACAATTACTACTTTATTATCACTTAATACCTATAAGAAAGCAAATAAGGTTTCTGCGTCAGCTCTTATGTTGTAGCCTAGACCACAACGCTGGTATTCTCGCAGGACCTTTATAACTATGAGTGACGCGCGGAATTCCCAATTCTTGTACTTAATATTAAATGTATGTAAATTGCTATTAATTATACGTTTTATATATATTATATAGTAAGTGTATGTATAATAGTAAGTATAAATATATATTATTATTATTATTAGATAACTGTAGAGATTTAAATACACATAAAGAAACGTATTCCTATCCCAAGGTTACTCAATCTTAAAGCCCTGGTGTAAAAATACGGGTCGGCAACACGCAAATGATACCTTTGGTATTGCAAGCGTCCATAGGCTACGGTAACTGCTTAACATCAGGCGGCCCAAGATAATTAAATAAAAAAAAATTGTACTTCGGGAGTGCCGACAGAAGTGAAAACACTAAGCAAAACAGTTGTTATAAATTTTATAGCAATATATATTTTTTTTATTTATCTAGACGTGTTCGCGGTCTGCTATATGTACATGCATATATCGCCTCTTTGCTTTAATAACGTGACAGTCGAAAAAAGATTTTTCGGATATGTCAAGCTGCGTCTCGTAACGGTGTCGTGAATCCAGAGATTTTATCTTATCTAAAAATATGCGTACCGCGTTAAAAGAAGTTTTCACTTCAAAAATTACCTATTGGACAACACCAGCTGCCGAGAAATTCTTTTTTCAGAAGTGTGGCAGAGCATGTTATTACCGCATCGATTTGTTCCACAACCAAAAGCAAGGTCTTTCAGACCATACACCATAAATCATCTGCAATAGACGTAAAGGCCATAATAATCGGGCACGTTGAAATACCTAACTATAATGATATTGTATGAGCTGGCTATATTCTGATATATTTATTGAAATTACAAAACGTGTTTCTTTTGTTAAGTATAGAATTAAGTGATCGAGATTGGTTAGAACGAATATATATTCGTTCTAACCAATCTCGGTCACTCTCAATAGATACTTTTTTATACTACTTAAGTGACAACCTGATGTTAAGCAGTTACCGTAGCCTATGGACGCTTGCAATACCAGAGGTAGTACTTGCGTGTTGCAGACCCTTTTTTACACCAGGGCTTTAAGTTGGAGTATATCTGGGAATCAGAAACGAGGAGATCCGTAGGAGAACTAAAGTGACCGACATAGCTCTAAGAATTGCATCAATTAAGTGGCAATGGGCAGGGCATATAGCTCGCAGAACCAATGGCCGTTGGGGCAGAAAGGTTCTAAAGTGGCGACCACGAACTGGCAGACGCAGCGTGAGCAGGCCTCCAACAAGGTGGACCGACGACCTGGTAAAGGTTGCGGGCAACCGATGGACAAGGTCAGCTCAGGACCGAACGATGTGGAAAACCTTGGGGGAGGCCTATGTCCAGCAGTGGACGTCTTATGGCTGACATGATGATGATGATGATGATATCTGGGATAGGAATACGTTTCTTTCAAAACGCATCCCTAAATAAGCACTGGAGACCCATATTCACACACAGGAACTCACCGCTGTGTGTAGTTATTTGACTCTGGTTTTCTGTAAGTGGAGGTACTTGCCCAGTCGGGCTTGCTTGCTAGTATGGTGCCCTACCTCTCTTAAACTCAAAATCTACCTCGAAAATGTGCTCAGAGATTGAAGCAGAATATATTGTACCGATAATCGGATTCCATTCGCGTGTTTACGTGTCAAATCCTGAATGCGATTCTGTTGTGTAAAATACAGGGCGTTATTGCTAACTCATATTGTTTGAACAGTTCGGAAATGTCCATCTTCAGCAGTAAACAATTTGAGCTGCTGGTTTATTGATTTTAGACGAATCAGAATAATTTTGCTGTGTGTAGTCATTTGACTGTGATCTTCTGTAAGGTGGAGGTCCTTTCCCAGTACGGTTTGCTCACTAATATAGTAATCTACCCCTTTTTTTCTTTGTAAAGACAACTCCCACATTAGAAAACAAGCTCTGTGTTGCGGGGGACTTTACAAACATACAATTAACGGACACAATTCACACCCAGACTCAGAACAGCTCTTGGTGGGTCACATAAAGTTTTTGTCCCTATGCGGGAATCGAACCTACAACCTCGTGCACAGCAGGCGCATACTACACCCACTGAACCACCAAGGCAGTCAAATACACCTCTCTTAAATGAATAAAAATAAATGCTTGTATGTTCCCTTATCTCTCTTAAAATTTACAAAAAATCAAAAGCAAGCACATGCAAGTTTAATAATAATAGTATACATAAATAAGACTAGTGACAAGTAGGTACAAACTAATCCACTTCAAAATTCTTGGATCGAATCAAACTTCTTCGCTAAAGTACTCGACACAATTTCACTTCAAGACTAAGTTCGTTCAATGAAAGAGATTAATTTCGGGTACTTTACCGAATCCTTAGAGTAATTTCGTGAGTCCGTTTTCGAATAGAACTATTCCATTTCTCCCTGTCGGAATTATATAGCATATCGTAGTAACGAATTCTAATAATACTGTGCTACTATACAAGTAGGTATATCACAGGAAGTATAGGATTTAAAGTTTTTTATACTACTTAGGTGGCAAACAAGCATACGGCCCGCCTGATGTTAAGCAGTTACCGTAGCCTATGGACGCTTGCAATACCAGAAGTATCACTTGCGTGTTGCCAACCCATTTATTTTCACCAGGGCTTTATGGGATAGGAATATGTTTCTTGCAAAACGCATCCCTAAATGAGCGCTGGAGACCGGTACTCACGCACAAGAACACAACTACACCACCGTGTGTAGTTATTTGGCTGTGGTCTTCTGTAAGGTGAAGGTCCTTCCCCAGTCGGGCTTGCTCGCTAGTACGGCGCCCTACCTCTCTTAAACAAACAGTGGATTTGCAATAAACACTACAGGTAAACTAGTCTCCATTGAGATTGTACTAATCCTACGTTTTTTTTATACTACCAAGGAGGCAAACAAGTATGCGGCCCGCCTGATGGTAAGCAGTTACCGTAGCCTATGGACGCTTGCAACACCAAAGGTATCACTAGCGCGTTACCGACCCTTTAGAAACCTAATAGGTAACTCTTAATATTAATATTCAGAAAAATAAATGTAAAAAAATGTGAGGATGGATGGATGTATGTATATGTATGGATGCTTGTTACTCTTTCACGTAAAAACTACTGAACGGATATGAATGAAATTTAGAAAAGAGATAGATTATAGTCTAGAATAGCGGACACGCTACTTTTTATCGCGATAACCGATCATCCACGCAGGCGAAACTGCGGGCAACAGCTAGTTAAACGTATTAATTAAAGTATATCTTTATTTACCGTGACTTATCTAAATGTAACTTAAACTCAGTGTACTGTAGTTGGTTTAACGATCTTGTTAACTTTATATAAAGGAACTTTAACGTTGTTGATTTACTTGAATTTGAATTTTGAAGTGCAACTTTGTCGCGTTGAATTGTTCTCGTAGCTGGAAATGGTTTGTAACTTCACGGATTACTCATTAAACAATTGTGTACAACCTACGTGCTAAAAGAAGATCTAAGTTTGACTAGCCCGTTGGTCTAGTCACTAGACCGACGAGGCCGTCAAGTAGGTCGTGGTTTCCCACACAAGGCAAAACTTTGTTTATTTTTCTATTTTTTTTTTAAACAACTCCTGCGCTATAGAACAAGCTCTGTGTCGCGGGGAACTTTACAAACATACAATTAACGGACACAAATGACACCCAGACTCAAAACAATTCTTTGTGGGTCACACAAAGTTTTGTCATTCATAAATGTCTGTTTCGAGTGTGGGTGTAAATTTGTGTTCATGAATATATAAAGTCCCCCGCGACACAGGGCTTGTGTCCCAGTGCGGGAATATTTTTTTAGTACTTATCAATCATCATTAAATGATGATACTCGTACAATTTAGAGCCCGTGCGGGATGGTACTACAATTTTGGTTATATGAACAACTTGTGATTCCACTTCTACGTACCGCTCAGTTACTTGGCTTTACAAACACAATTCACAAAGTAACCCAAGCTCAGAACAATACATAGGCTATATTTATTTTTTATTTGCAGACAAAGACTAGTCTAGACTATCTAAACTATTTGTTTTTATTTTGTTTGTTATGATTTAACTCAAAAACTACTCGACCAATTAAAAAAAAAACATTCACCATTAAATAGCTACATTATCAGTGGGTAACATAGACTACATTATATTGAAAAAAAACGGAATCCTTTTTTTTTTTATTCTACATGTGTTCCCGTGCGAAACCGAGACGTGCCGCTATCCTGTAAACTCTTCTTTAACGGAAAACAATTCCCCGAAGCTCTTCACATAATAATACAACCATAATAATACCCATGGATAATACAACCTACAAATTTGCAAGTTACAACTGTAAAAATGTGAAGAGTGCTATTAGCGATATACAGCGCTTATGTGACGAGTGTGTCTTAATAGCACTACAAGAGACTTGGCTGCTGCCAGAAGAGTTGTTATTATATTGAATGTACCTATGAGTCTAAGTTACTTGTGAATAAATGATTATTATTATTATTAGTACCCATCGTACATCATTTCATTCCACAAAACAAATGCAGTTTCAACATAATTAAGTGGAAAAGTTTTTCTCACTATATTTTTGTATTTACGATAAAACTGTACGTTTAACTAAAAGTAACCCGTGCTTGCTTCATTGTAGTTTATTTGGAAAATGTTTTAAAAAAGGATTACGAGTGCGGGTAAAAATTATAATAATAATTCCTACCTGGGTAGAAATTGTTTTGAGGATACGGAGACGTTTGGTAAGAACGCCTACATATGGTATTACAAAAAAATTAGTCCTCGAAAAAATATACCAGTGTTATAAAAACAACTGTGAATTGTTAATTCACAGTTGTTTTTATTACCCGACTACGGCGAAGCAAAAAGGAGGGTTATGATTTTGACCTGTATGTATGTTTGTATGTATGTATGTATGTATGTATGTATGTATGTATGTTCATCTGTTCCCACATAACTTCTAAACTATTTATCATAAATTGACAAATGAGGTATCGTTAGAAACGTCTTGATTGTCTGCTGGTTATAGGCTATGTGACGTCACAATAAAATCAGTATGGCGTCCTCTGTGGGACCTGAAACCTAAAAATAAAAACTAAATTTCTTGAAAAAGTGCCGTGATGGGTATCAAATGATAGGATTTAATTTGCAGGTTCCGAATATGTAAATACTACTAGCTTTCGCGCGCTGGGGTGCCTGCATTGTTTGTTTATTAGTTGGTTTAGGTCAAATCTTGCTTGCGACATTTGAACCACTTTTCAATGTTTGATTGAGCTGAAATTTGGTACACCGACGGCACTTTGGTGACAATGTAATGATGTAATACCATGGAGCTGGTCTGATGATGCAGTCAGAAGGTGGGCAAATGACCTCGTCAAATAAACAAGATATCCGCGTCGTGTTTAGGTGCAATGGATTTATCTTGACAAGTACTATATTCTTAGGTGGGCGTTCAGGATATAATGATGAAAGCGGAAGATGGCCATAGGAACTCAGCAACGAAACAAGATAGCCGCGTCGTGTTTAGGTTCGTTACATATATCTTTACGAGTACTTTATACCTAGGTGGGTGTTCAGGACGTGGTGATGAAGTTGGGAAGTGGCTATAGGAACTCTTCAACGAAGCAAGATAGCTGCGTCGTGTTTGGGTTCGTTACCTGTATCTTTACGAGTACTTTAATCCTAGGTGGGTGTTCAGGACGAGGTGATGAAGTTGGAAAGTGGCTAGAGGAACTCTTCAACGAAACAAGATAGCCACGTCGTGTTTGGGTTCGTTACATATATCTTTATGAATACTTTATACCTAGGTAGGTGTTCAGGACGTGGTGATGAAGTTGGGAAGTGGCTATAGGAACTCTTCAACGAAACAAGATATCCGCGTCGTGTTTAGGTTAGGTGCAATAGATTTATCTTGACAAGTGCTATATTCCTAGGTGGGTGCTCAGGATAATTATAATGATGAAGACGGAAGATGGCCATAGGAACTCTTCAACGAAACAAGATAGCCACGTCGTGTTTGGGTTCGTTACATATATCTTTACGAGTACTATATACCTAGGTGGGTGTTCAGGACGTGGTGATGAAATTGGGAAGTGGCTATAGGAACTCTTCAACGAAGCAAGATAACCGCGTCGTGTTTGGGTTCGTTACCTATATCTTTCAAATTCAAATTCAAAAAGCCTTTATTTCTGATACATTAGTTTACATTAGTATAGTATATATATTATTTAGAAGACAATTTACAATTTATTTGTTCTATTAGTATTAGATTTTAATTATATAATTATTGCCTCAATATAAATTATTATTTTTGTTAACCTTCCATTCAGTCTTCGACATCGGTAATATAAGTATCAGCTTGCCCTTTGGCATAGGCCTCCCCTAGTGTTTGCCATAGTTTTCTATTTGATGCTTTTCTTTGCCATGTTGCTCCAGCATTGTGTTTTATGTCATCCTCCCATCTAATTTTTTGACGCCCTTTCCTTCTTTTCCCATCTCGAGGGTACCACGTAGTAATATCTTTTGACCATTTGTTTCTCTTATTTCTTATCATGTGGCCTGTCCAGGTCCATTTGAGTTTTTTTATTACATAGGATACATCAACTACTCTCGTCTTACTTCTTACCTATATCTTTACGAGTACTTTAATCCTAGTTGGGTGTTCAGGACGAGGTGATGAAGTTGGAAAGTGGCTATAGGAACTCTTCAACGAAACAAGATATCCGCGTCGTATTTAAGTTAGGTGCAATAGATTTATCTTGACAAGTACTATATTCCTAGATGGGTGCTCAGGATATAATGATGAAGTCGAAAGGTGCCCATGAAAACTCTTCAACGAAACAAGGAAGCCGCGTTGCGTTTTGGTGCGATGAATTTATCTTGACTAGTACTATACTCCTAGTTAGGTGTTCAGGTTGTGATGATGAAAGTCGGAAGGTTGCCATAGATACTTTTTAATTAAACAAGATACTCGTAGAAGCATCGTATTTGGGCTCATTAGATTTAACTTGACAGGATTACCCATCAAACCAAAACGGGTAATATGCTTCTAAGTTGTGACCTAGAAGCATATTAATACTTCTAAGTGGTGTTTAGGGTGTGATAATGAAGTCGAAAACTGGCCATAGGAACTCTAACGAAACAAGATAGCCGCGTCATGTTTGTTGGATTTATCTTGACGAGAACTATATTTCTAGGTGGTGCTTAGTATGTGGTGTTGAAGTAAAGTTGGAAGATAGGAATATAAAAAATCTGTAAATTACAAAAATAAATAATAAAAATGATTAGGCATAAAACTCATGTGCCAATAGTTTAGACTATAAAAGTCTGATGACCTACAAAAAGAATAAATATATAGTTATATAGTTTTTAAATATGTTTTAATTTGCCATATTATATTATGTAATATGTAATGCAAATTTAATTTAATATTTAATGCCCCTCATATTTATGTTATGTAATATGTAATGCAAATAAAATATATCCTAAAGCTGCATTGTATAATATTGTCTTAAAAATAAAACCCCAAAATAATTCAAATAAAATAAAGTTTAAAAACTAAAACCCGACCACTTAAAAATCGTCCTCTGAAAAGTATGAAATAAATAAATTTTATATAGGTACAGAGGGTAGCCGTGGTCGTATGCCACCTTTTGCATAACAATATAGGAACTATAGGAACTCTTCATCGAAACAAGATATCCGCAAGTCCGCCTGTGTGCGATTGTGCATAAAGTGTTTAAATAAATAAATGTATCCTTAAGGCAAGGTGGCATACGACCACGGCTACCCTCTGTACCTATATAAAATTTATTTATTTCATACTTTTCAGAGGACGATTTTTAAGTAGTCGGGTTTTAGTTTTTAAACTTTATTTTATTTCGCACTCGCAGGACAATAATGATTTAAGATGAGACACGCCTGTTTTGCAATTTTCATCTTATGCGTAAGATTCAAAATTGTAAAATGGCATTTCTCAACTTACGCCTCTTTTCCACTGATATAATATGTATTCCTGGGATAGAAAAAAAAACTTTTAAAACGCATCTCTAAATGAAAACTAAAGACTTGTACTTAACATCACTAATATAATGGCTAACATGCATTGTTTACAATGGTTAAATGTTAAATAAATGGCCGTGTGCAGACAGACGACGCGTGTTAAATTAGACAATACATTTGCAAGCATTCTGGCTAGACGTTTGCATGTGCACATAGCTCAGCATGATATTTATTAGGATAATTACATGTGTATACACTACCTTATAATGTATTGCGTGTTTTTACAGTATTTGAGAGAGGTAGGACTCTGCACAAGCGAGAAAACTAGGACAGGACCATACGGAAGACCACAGCCAAATTGCATGAGTACAGGGCCCCAATTCTGCTAATTTACAGATGGCTTAATTGAATCTGAATTGATTCTCAATTGAATCACGGTAGCATTTTTGGTATTCTGCTAATAAATTTAAGACCAATATGGGGAAAACCATTGGTCTTAAATTATTTAGCGGAATACCAATAATGTAATACCAAAAATGCTAATAATTTTATCATATTATTATTAGCATTTTATCATATATGTTATTTTAGCATATGCTTTATCGCCAGTACTCATTTACGGATGATTGCTTTCATAATATATTTTGACCATCTGAGACACACATCTCATCTAGGTACCCATATTTTTCTTTTAACCTACGGTTACCGTAGCCTATGGACGCTTGCAATACCAAAAGTTATTACTTGCGTATTATCGACGCTTTTTTTACACCAGGGCTTTAAGATGGAGTATCCCTGGGACAGAAATAAGTTTCTTTCAAAACGCATTCCTAAATGAGCGCTGGAGACCTGTACTCACACACAGGAACACAACTACACCACCGTGTATAGTTATTTGGCTGTGGTCTTCTGTAAGTTGGAGGTTCTTTCCCCAGTTGTTAGTATGGTATCTTTCTTAGCTACCTACAATCATTTTTTTTTAATCGGCTTAGTAGTTCATGAGTTTAGCGCTTTCAAACAACCAAATTCTGCCTCTTTTTAATATTAGAATAGATTGCTTGATAAAATCATTAAATTTTCCTACATTGATGAATGTATAGCACTATACTATATCTCTCTTAGCATGGGTACTGTGAGGATAAACATTTTGCGATGAAGATGAAAGAAAATGATAGAATCAAGTCTAACCAATAGGCTAATTGAATGATCAAGAGCCTAGAGTATTCAATCGATAGGTTTTAATTTAATCGTCTTTATTCTGTCTGACATTTAAACATTAATTTGATTGATATTTATGTTCGAATTTCAGACGTCATAGTACTCATGCTATGTGAAATATAATATATTATATTCACATATATATTATTACTAGGGGTCGCCCGCGACTTCGTCCGCGTGGTAATTTGGTATATTTGCCCCGATTTTGCAACATATCTCACTACTACTCCGCTCCTATTAATCATAGCGTGATGTTATATAGCCTATAGCGTTCCTGGATACATGCACTATTCAACAAAAAAAGTTTTTTTCTAATCGAACCAGTACTTTCTGAGATTAGCGCGTTCAACCAAACAAACAAACAAACTCTTCAGCTTTATAATATTAGTATAGATTAACACGGTTAGTTACATTCGCTTCACTAGCTCTGCCCGTTAATAAACTACAGAAGGGATGAGACACTTACCTTGATTAAGTTAGGTACCATTTTTCTATTTACTAAGGTCTTGTTCTGAGAACAACGAGATGGATGCTTAGTTACTTATGTGTATATTTATTTTTTATTTTATTTATTTAAACTTTATTATACACAAAACTATGATGTATACAGGCGGACTTAATGCCTGAGGCTTTCTCTACCAGTCAACCCAAGGTGGTACAGAGTTAAGTCAAAGTAGATGCATATAAATAAATTTAGAACAGGAGAAAAAAAAATTAAGGTTATTAATACATATGTATAGAAATGTTCCAATCTATAGTTTTATATAGAAAATAGATTATGTTTTTTTATACCAGGTAGAAAATGGAAGGCATAGTGAGTTTTCTCGCCTTTATATAGCCATAGCCATAGCCTACGGTAAACTGCCTCGGTGGCTCAATGGACGATGTGTGTGACTGCTGATCACGAGGTCCCGGGTTCGATTCCCAGGTCGGGCCAAAATTTGATATTGGGATTTTCTGTCAAGAAATTAACTATATGAATTTGGAAATTGCCGGTGTTTTCCGTGCCGTTTTCGGTTGTATTGATATTAGCCGCCGAAACGGAAATTCAGTTAGGCTGTTGATTTTCCAGCAGTGGACGTCTTATGACTGAGATGGATGGATGGGATTGGTATCAAAAAATGTTGATCATTTCGCCACTGAGTATATAAATATAAACTTTTGTGATCCATACCAGAAGAGAGATACATGCTTATCGCACAAAGATATGACTCTGCTTAGAATTGATCTTCTGAACTCCAGCTTAGCAGCCAAGGTCAGTAATCATTAGACAACCGGCCCCTCTAGACAAGTGGCATAAACAATAGTCGAATCGAAAAGTCAAAAAAGCAAATGTATGGGCTTTGACGTAGGTTTAGCATTTGCTTTTTTTTTACTTGTCGTTTCAACTACCTTACATGCCACTTGCCTAAAGAGGCAAGGTAGTCAAATAACAAAATACAGTTTGGTCGAAAGTCAAGAAAATATCACACTTTTAAAATCGATGGACAGAAAAGTAGTAACTCTTTACAGTCTTTGTTAACCACCCGTTTAAATATATTGTAGGCAATAAAAGTTTTCAAAGGTCCCATTTTCGAGGTTTAAAATATCCAAACAGCGCTATTTTATTAGTTAGAAAACCAAGTTCCCGCCAAGCCGGCTGTTAAAACAGAGATCCTCGGCTACTCAAAGCCATTATTCCAGCAACAACTTGCCCGTGGCTTATTATACGACGAATTTGAATTTTCCTTGAATTGTTCTAGAGAAGGAAGGACAGACCGCACTTCAATTTGACGGTGTTATAAGATTACATTATATTTGAGATTGGGATTTCATAGGACGGCTGAAGTCTGAGGCTTTAGAGGTCAGCTGTATCATGCCAATTATTCTAACGGTTTGTTTAACATAAAACTAACTATGGATGTACGACAATAACTTGATAGGCGAGTGATTCCTCTGGTATTGCACGCGTCCATAGGCTACAGTAACTGCTTAACAGCAGGCGGGCCGTGATACTTCTGGTATTGCAAGCGGACGCTTGCAATACCAGAAGTATCACTTGCGTGTTACCGTTTATTTTTTTTTATTTTTCTGCTGGAACACAAAGATAATATTTTTACCTTTTGCAAGCGAGAAATAAAATATTAATGATGCGTTGTTTAGACTTTTTTAAATGTTTAGTCTAGTTTCACTTGCATTTAAGTTTAGAATGTAATTTCCATTTTCAATTTATTTAATTTTGTTTCTTTTTGGGAGAGCTTACGAACGTATAAAGTAAAGCCAGTATATTGAATGAGTTTTTAACTAAACAGAGAAAAAGCCGTCCGTTTTAAAATAAATGTGTAGTGAAAGAGAATTTATCTTACGTACTTACAAGAAACTTGGAATTTATCCGGTGCCGGCTTGCTTGCCTTCCCTGTCCATACTCCATGCACATTCCGAGAAAGAAACTTTTCCTCTTAGCGAGATGTTTTATTGCAATTACCTAAAGTAGACTGACTGGTGGTTTTTTTTTCTTTCACGCATTATATTCTTAAAAGACTGCCTTGGTGGTCCAGTGGCCGCAGTATGCGCCTGCTGTGCACGAGGTTGTGGGTTCGATTCCCATACAGGACAAAACTTTCTGACCGACAAATAATTGTTCTGAGTCTGGGTGTAATTTGTGTCCGTTAATTGTATGTTTTTAAAGTACCCTGCGACACAGAGCTTGTTCTCTAGTGCGGGAGTTGTCTTTTAAAAAAGAAAAGAAAAATAAAGAAATTTTGTTTAAACGCGTATTGGATTATCTCACTTATTTTGCAAATCTTACAAATATTAAAAACGTGAATATTTATAATAGCAATCCATATACATATGTCCCACTGCTGGGCACGGGTCTTCTCTCCTCACATACGCTGTCCTAATGCGGGCTGATGAATTCTGATGTTATAATAATGATGATGCTTTTAAAGACATGTCTGATTGAAGATTTTCTTTTGGGTTTCCTCAAGATGTTTTCCTTCACCGTTAGCAGATGGCGAATCGTTTGATTAGTACATATAAACTCCACAAACAGAAATTCACATTCGTACTGCCACCCGGGATCGAAGTCGCACCTGCGTGCAAGTCGGTTACTTTCCCACTCGGCCACCACCGCTTCCTTATCCTAATAAACGTGAATGTTTGTTAGAAATGGCTTGTTTAGAGAATACTTTATCAAAAAATACATTTTCTT
This sequence comes from Trisateles emortualis, assembly GCA_947095525.1. Lineage (NCBI taxonomy): Eukaryota > Metazoa > Arthropoda > Insecta > Lepidoptera > Erebidae > Trisateles > Trisateles emortualis. The sequence goes on along the minus strand of OX352736.1, from coordinate 4,127,984 downwards.
TAGAACTACATAATGCGTTGTGGTATTCTTTGTAAGAAAAGATAGAAAGAAAGAAATCTCCATAAATACTACGAGTATAATATGTAACGCACAACGCATTGTAAAGCCGTCAAATCACATAAATGAGGTTAGAAAAATGATGCGACACGACTGACCTGAAGATTCAATAGCAGATATATCGATTATTCTGCATTGATAAAGAAGAAGGAATCGGTACCTAGCAGTTACACCGCTATCCTTACTAATATTATAAATGTAAAATGTTGTAAGAATGGATGGATGGATGGATGTGTTACTCTTTCACGTAAAAACTACTGAACGGATCTGGATGAAATTTGGCACACAGATAGATTATGGTCTGTAATAACAGTATACTTTTTGAAGCGATAACCGACATCCACGCGGGCGGAGCCTCGGGCAACAGCAAGTGTAATTATAAAACACAAGAATGCGTTGCCTTGCCTCACCACATGTGTGGCATGCGGCATTACGCCCACTGCACAGCCCGCAACAAAACTACTAACTACATCACTGTATGTTATTTGGCTGCGATTTTAAGAGAGAGAGAGAGGGAAATATTTATTTTTTGTTTACATTACATACTTAGTAAGTACAATTTATAACACATAAAAGAAACAAAAAATAAATGACCCATTCAGCCACCACAATGCATTAAGCAGTGTAGAAGCGCTAGTTTTCAATGGGTGGTCCACATAATTATTGGTCCAAGTCGAGTAGTCGATTCTCTATAAAGTGGAGGTCCTTCCCAAATCAGGATTGCTCGCTTAGCTTACAGCTTTTAAAATTACAAACTCTGACAAAAGAACTTCAACGACGTCAACATTCAAACTTATAAATTTAATATTTTGCCTGTAGCATTTTTTTTATACTACTTGGGTGGCAAACAAGCATACGGCCCACCTGATGTTAAGCAATAACCGTAGCCTATGGACGCTTGCAATACCAGAGGTATCACCTGCGTGTTGCCAACCCTTTTTTGACCCTAAGGCTTTAAGATGGAAGTAACCCTGGGATAGGAATATGTTTCTTTCAAAACGCATCCCTACATGAGCGCTGGACCTGTAAATAAAATATCAAATACTAGTTTCCGCCTGCGGCTTCGTCCACGATTACAATCCTATGGGAAGAGTGATTTTTCTAGGATTAGAAGTAGCATTATTATGTGGTATTCTAGACTATACCTAATATAACGTATACCTGTGCCAAATTGCATCCATATCTGTTTAGCCTTTCTAGACAAGTTGCATAAACCTTAGACGAATTGAATAGAATAGAAAGCAAACGTATTGGATTTGACGTACGAACATACGACATTATGTAGTAAACTTATGTCAATTCCGATATATTTGCTTTCTATTCGATTCGACTACCGTTTATACCACTTGTCTAACGGGGCAGAAGTGTCTGTGTGAAAGAGTAAAAACATGTATACATCCATACCCCCTCACTAACTATAACTTTTTTTTTTATACTACTTGGGTGGCAAACAAGCATACGGTCCACCTGATGTTAAGCAGTTACCGTAGCCTATGGACGCTTGTAATACCAGAGGTATCACTATAAAACACATGAATGCGTTGCCTTGCCTCACCACATGTGTGGCATGCGGCATTATGCCCACTGCACAGCCCGCAACAAGACTACTAACTACATCACTGTATGTTATTTGGCTGCGATTTTGAGAGAGAGAGAGAAAGAATTTTTTTTTTTTTTTACTTTTCATACTATCACATTTCTAATATTAATAGGATTATTAGGATACATGCAGTATACCTATGTAATTTTGTTTCGTTCACATTGTTGTCTAGCCACCCGACTAGAGGTCAGAACAATATTACCCTCGACATCAATAATACATACCTAAAGAAAATGTCGATAACACTGTCCGGATCCAAAATATTTGTATTTATTAGATGTCGAATACATAGCCTAACTTTTTGATTTATCACCAATACACTAGTAGTAAACAACGTAATAACATACACTAATGGATCATTTATTTCATCTTCCTATAGGAAATACGTAGGTAATGCTAACTATAATATGATTATGATAAGTTTCTAGCGTATACCTAAGTGAAAATGTGTATCACAACAAAACATTTTTATGTAAAAATATGCCAAGACTATACTACTTGCACTGTAAAAAAGTTATTAGATCTCATGGAGAGTCAAGCTTCTAACTCTATACGCCCACGTCAAACCCTACACCTTAATCAAATTGTGTGGCATGGCCCTTTCGTTATCCAAGTACCTTTAGGCCCAAAATTAACGCCTAGTTAATAACTTTCTGTTATGTTAGGAGTGTCTACTTTACTAGGGCAAAGAAATAGACAAAAATACGACGAAACGCTTCCAGAAAAGGTAGGTAATGGTAAGGCGGGGGCACTGCCGTGCCTCCAGATATATAAGAGTGAGGATTAAATATTATAAGTTCATCTCTCCATCATTCAATGTTTGGCTGGTAGAGAATGCCCTTGGCATTAAGCTTACCGAGGTTACTTAGGTAATCTCTGGACTAATCTCTACTGAACTGATTTTACAAATTCTTTTGTCAATAGAAAACCACGTTATTTGTGAATGTCATAGGTTAATATTAACCCGAAAAATGCCCAACAAAGTTGGCATGGGTCAGCTAGTTGTTAAATAAATAGGCGCGTTAGCAAAAAAATATGTTATTCAATGCCGAAATGGATAAATGGGAGGCCCCACATTTGCCGTTCTTAAGTTTTACTCGGCAAACGTAGTGTAGGACGCGCTCAACCTAAATGGAGCAACGATCTCCACAAAGTGGCTGGGAGCAGCTGGATGCGAGAAGTTGAGGATAGTGCTAGAAGGCATGCACTTAGAAAGGTCTATGTCCAGCAGTAGACTGCGATAGGCTCAAGATAATGATAATGTAACCCCAGTGTTCTTAATACATGTTTTCGAGTACTTTCTCTATGATCTTGTATTCATTTAATTCACATTATGCAAGTCAATGAAATTGTTAATTGACTTGCATGATGTGAATTAAGCGAATCAATAAATTTTTCAATCAGCGAATCCAGCAATAATTTACCAATGGAAACTACTGCTGGATGAACAGACAATTGTAGCCTAAGAAAGAATCGGCAAGAAACTTAAACTTAGCAGAGTCAAGTAACTCTGACACTAGTTTTATTATTAAGTAGAACCAGTACATAACAAACACAATTTACAAAATTTGCGACATTTTCGTGATGGAATTCCAAAGAGTTGTTAGCGGGTACACTTGAGTACAAAATACAGGAGACAAGTGAAGTTGCGAACTCAATTAACTTTATGTATCGTCGTAGGCAGTTGTAAGCGTCGCGTGGAGAATGCTAAGCGAGTCGTTGCCGAATGTATCCCGCGGTTTTCAACCCACGCTCGAAGCCACTTTCAACCAACTTTTGAAGTGTTTTCGCTGTTGTGAAGTGTCTTTAATCCTTTTGCTTGGGAAGATACGTTGAGGTGTTCTATAGTATATAACATCACAAACAATGTTTGTAGGTGTGAACATGAGAAGTGTGAAAATTGTATAGAATTATTTGTTTTGTTGGATATTGTAATTGCTGAAGAACATACTATCAATATTAATCAATCAATGTCAGTTTAGCGGGGCATGTAGTTACAGCCACTACACCTGGTCCCTCTCCGGTCGTGTCGGATTGCTAGTCTTATTGGACATTAAGCGATTTTGAATGACTTATTTGCTACATTTTAAGATTAAAAAAAACTCTTTAATCCGTCTTTTGTTTAGTACCTTGTATCTAAGTTGTTAAACTCCCACAAGAATGTACAAATTTAACCAACAACCATTTAAACTTTCCTTATACCATCAAACAGCAATTAAATGTCTAACGGCAATCGATGGAAGTTTCCTCTTTATCTATTATAATGCGAAGCCAATTAAAATTTTTCAGTGAACACAAAGAGATAGATCATACCCGTAAAGGCTTAGGCACATTAGGGTGGGCCGGGCCGTAATGACGTGCAGCACAAAAAGAAAGTAAAAATCCCCCTCCCCCCTGGACCGCGGAAGCGATCGGACGTGTCGACGCGCTCGTTTATTTTTTCAAATTATCATAAATTAATTATATTCTTCAATAAATAAAGTTCATAAATTTTGCAAAAGTACTAGGCGCGCATAACATCTACGCAAGCGCGCGCATATCAGTGTGTGGTGTCACGAAGAAGAGGACGGCAACAACCGAGACGGGACTACATCGCCAAGCTTCGCACACCTGCGGCCGCCTACTGTCACTGCGCTACGTCACATCGAAACTACGTCATCGCACCTCCACGCTTGACTCAATTCAAGAGCGGTAGCGTTTTTACGGTACAAGTACTTTAATTTAGAATTAATATTATAAACATATAATCACGTTATCCGAACATTCTTCTCAATATGTCAACATGCCGTTCTCCAACCAAGGGCTGCAGTAGAAATTCTACTCCTTCACACCATGTGTCGGACCCAACGCTATACCCACCTGCAGATCAAGAACTGAACATCACTAAAAGATCGAAACGCAGACTCGAGAATCAACCAGATGATACTGAAAATATCACGATCCAAGAACTGAGGAACATGTTTGGTGAGCTAAAAACGCAACAAGATTCGAAGTTAGACTGCCTAAAGTCAGCCATGGATGCTATTGTAGTTCAAAACGATGAAATTAAAAACTCAATGAATATGCTTTCCGATAAATATGATGACATTCTCAGTAATATTTACACTCTGCAGCAGGAAAACAACTGTTACAAAAACCACATAAAGACGTTAGAGGCCAAAATAGAACAACTCGAAAGGAATTCTCGATCGACTACAATTGAGATTAGAAACATACCGGAGATAAAACCAGAAACGAAGGAATGTCTAATTGATTTTACGAAAAAGGTGGGTTCAGTAACCAACGTATCTATTCAAGATTCTGACATCCGAAACATATACAGGATTAAATCTAAAAACAATTTGAGCGGACCAATAGTAGTAGAATTCAACTCAACTATGAAAAAGGAAAACCTCATAAAATCTTGCAGGGCTTTTAATAAAGGGAAAAGTCTTGAGCAACGATTAAATACCGCGTCTGTGAATATGGTGGGGCCAACTAAGCCTATATACATAGACGAATCTTTAACTGCCAAAACGAGAAGATTACACTATCTGGCGAGGATGTTTGCAAAAAACAACAAATTTGAGAGCTGCTGGACATCCTACGGGGTGGTATTCATGAGACGTTCACCCAAAGACCCTCGTTTGCGTATTGATAGTGAAGAAGATCTGGAAAACCTAAAGAGAAGCATCTGACTAGATAAGTTTCATGCATTACTGTTATCTCATAGGCTATTTGCATGCATAGCTATAATCGTGGCACTTGGGCTTTCTATTGTTTCTCTTAAAGTATCAATCCATCTTGCCATAAAAGGCCAATTCTATGTTGTTTATATGATTAGTCTTACACACAAATTACACATTCACACTACAATATTACTTATCACAATAAATCAATACATACACACCACTATCATATCTATATCCTCGGCATCTATATATAATAAAAAAGTTGTAGCTCCACTTAGATACAGTAAAATTAATTCCTATTCTAGCTTAGTTACAGTTCCACTAATGGTTTATAAAAGTTATTATGTTGTGATCGTGCAAATCTATCATGGTTATAACCTTAATATTAATAAAATTCAATGACATCAACGATATTCAAAATGATATAGACAATCTTGATGTAGCTGAGAGTGTGGTTTGTGATGCGGAAGACTGCCCTGACTTTGCCTATTCTCCCTCTGAAAAATGCCTGAAAATATTCCAACAAAATATCAGAAGCGTAAGATGTAACATAGTCTCTCTTTTACCCCTTCTAGTTAGAACAGGTGTTAATTGGGACTGTATAATTTTGACTGAGTGCTGGCTACCTTCTACTAAAATCATACCTGTAATAGACGGCTATAACCATTTTGCCACCACCAAAAATATTACACAAAATGAAGGAGTTATTGCTTATTTTAGAGAGGAATTGGTAATCTTGATTGAAGAATTGGAAATAGCGGATGCTAATTGTTTAATTTTAAAACCGAATAACAACACAATAGTACTTGCAATTTATCGGCCTCCAGGATTTACTAATTTAAATAATTTTTTTCAATCATTAAACAAGCAATTACTAAAATTCTCTTCCATACAAAATATTGTTGTTCTGGGCGATATAAACATCGACATTTGTGATAGTAGTATTGATAAAAACCAATGCAATTATCTAGATATGTTAGCTTATCATGGTATTCTACCCGCATACTCCTTTCCAACACACGGTAAAACATGTCTAGATCATGTATTACTTAGGACAAAGATAGCAGCACGTTGCCTGGTCCTTCAAACTACACTCACAGATCACTTTAGTGTTGCATTGTATATAGCTACAGTGCAAAAAGTTAAACCTGACAAAATGATAAGGCGAATAAATCATGCTAGACTAACTGAAGCACTAAATCAATTGGATTTTAATCATTTATATTCAATTAATGATGCCAATCAAGCGACTGACTTCTTTTTGAGTACGCTTCGTTCAGTAATTATAAGTAATACTAAAATAGTCAAGATTTCAAGAAGGAAGCGAATATTAAAGCCTTGGATAACTCCAGGTGTTCTGAAATGTATCAAAAATAGGGATAATCTGTATAAAAAATTAAAAAGGGAACCTCTAAATGAAATACTCAAATTAACTTATAAACGATATAGAAATTTTTGTTCAACTATTATTAAAAAGTTAAAAAGAGATCACGAAAAACATCAATTAAATAGCGCTAGTAATAATAACAAAAGACTTTGGAAGGCAGTTAAAGAGATATCTTATACTGTAAAATCTAAACAGACGCCTTCTGAACTAATCTGCTCAAAAAATCCTTTGCAATCTATAAATAACGTTAATTTATTTTTTGCTAACATTGGGAGAACCCTAGCTGAAAAAATTACTTATATATCTAATGATTCAACTTGTGCTATAACACCTTGCTTACATTCTTTTGTGTTACTACCTACAGATCTTAGTGAAGTCAGAACAATAATAATGAATTTGAAAAGTGATTGTGCTGTGGGATTGGACATGATATCAGCAGACGTCTTAAAAATAAATAAGGATATTCTATCTCCACTAATAACCTATTTATGTAATTTATCTCTTTCGACTGGAGTTTTCCCTGATTCTCTTAAGAAAGCCAGAATTCATCCGGTTCATAAGGGTGGCGACAGAGACTGTGTCAATAATTATAGACCTATATCAATTCTCTCCACGGTATCAAAAATATTGGAGAGATTAATAAATAAAAGATTAACAAAATATTTGGAAGGTAAACTGTTATTGGCACAGACTCAGTACGGCTTTAGATCAAACAAGTCAACCGCGGATGCTGTTCATGTGTTAACTGACTTTGTTGTGTTAAATATGGATAAAAAAAAGAAAACCTTGGCAATATTTTTAGACTTGGCCAAAGCATTTGACACAGTCTCTGTCCCAACCTTGTTGAATAAGCTTGAAAATGTTGGCATCAGGGGCAGCCAGTTGAAAATCTTCGAAGATTATTTGAAAAATAGAGTACAATCTGTGAAAATTGATGAGTGGATTAGCGACGAGGTTAATATACAATACGGAGTGCCCCAAGGTAGTATTTTGGGCCCCTCCTTGTTCCTAGTGTATATTAACGACTTATGTAATCTTGAACTTCCCCAGGGCAAAATCGTTACTTTCGCTGATGACACTGCCTTGCTCTTTTGTGGTGATACCTGGGAGGAAGTATTCTCGAGGGCTCAGACTGGCTTCAATATTGTGACCCAATGGTTAAGTAGAAACTCTTTGACCATAAATGTTGAAAAGACCAAATACATTGCCTTTACTTTAAGAGACTCAGTCAATCCAGCACTCAACATAATTTCACACTCTTGTTCTAACTTTATCAACTCAAATTGTTCATGTCCAAGACTGCAAAGCACGGTCTCTATAAAGTATCTCGGCGTTGTGATTGACAATAGATTAAATTTTCATTCTCACATTGATATGCTCGCCGCAAGAACTCGCAAACTTATTGCAGTGTTTAAAAGCCTGCGCCAAGTTGCGGACAAAAAGTTGATCAGAACGGTTTATTTTGCTCTTTGCCAGTCACAACTGTCGTACTGTATTACATCTTGGGGTGGCTCTTCAAAAACGTACTTTTTGAAACTTGAAAGAGCTCAACGAGCCCTACTTAAAGTTAGTTTGTTTCTTCCGTTTTTCCACCCTACTACAGATTTGTATCAACAGTGGGATGTTTTAACTGTTCGCCAACTTTTTATCTTTCATACTGTCATCAAACAACATTCACTCTTGCCATACGATCCCGACAAAAATAACAATAAACGCAGAAAACACATAGTTTGCACCAAACCCACTGTAAATACTAGTTTCTCCCAGCGTTTCTTTAGTTACCAGAGTTGTAATTTATATAACAAAATTAATAAAATATTATCCATTTATTCGATCCCCAAAGCAAAATGTAAGACAATGACTAGAAATTGGTTGCAAAAATTTGACTATATTAATACGGAAAATTTACTTAAATAAAATGTGTTGATGCTAGTTCTACTACTACATACACACACACACACACACACCAAACTCACACACACACCAAACTCACACACACACACACACACACATCAAACTCACATTACACTCACATACACATACACTTTATTTACACAACAAATCTCCCTGAATTTAATTTATACAAGTAGTACCTTCTATTTACAATCATTTAATTTGTTTCTTCACATACTTAGTTGATTGCTCCTTTTGTTTTCCAAAATATTGAAATAAAACTAAAAATTGTTTACTATGGAAAAATGGGGTGGGGACCTGGTGATCTGTAATACAGGTGCTAACCTACATCAGACACCAGCTCTTCACAAAACATATTTATAACGTAGTTATATTTCATTGTAATGTTGCTTTTAATTTAAATTGTTTGTTATCAAATTTTTTTGTGAGGAGAAATAAATAAACATTATTATTATTATTATTATTATTATAATTTGCACCGAATATATTTTTGCATTTAAATTTTACGTTGCAATACGGTATCGACATATTAATTAATTTAATAAAGATTCGTAATTTAAAATTAATTATTCTTACACATGCCCACAGCAACTATGTATTATGGGTGACCAATTTAAGTTAATTGGACACCTGCAATGGTTGTTAAGGATATTCGCAAGTAAGCACTTGAAGATAAATTACGATGCGATTCGCTTAAAAAACTTACACTTTTTGACAGTGTGGCCCGGTCCAACTGAATCCGGCCCTACTGTCGTGTGTACAAGTCTTAAATCCCAGCAAAGGCGCTTTAGTACGCTTTGTGATGTGCAGTTTGTTCGAGAAGTTCTTGACTGTCAACTAGGGAACTAATTCCAATTTAACAGTATAGCAATTTTTTTTATACTACTTGGGTGGCAAACAAGCACCTGATGTTAAGCAGCAACCGTAGCCTATGGATGCTTGCAATACCAGAGGTATCACTTGCGTGTTGCCAACCCTTTTTTGACACTAGGGCTTTAAGATGGAAGTAACCCTGGGATAGGAATATGTTTCTTTCAAAACGCATCCCTACATGAGCGCTGGAGACCTGTAAATAAAATATTAAATACTAGTTTCCGCGTGCGGCTTCGTCCACGATTACAATCCCATGGGAACAGTGATTTTTCTAGGATTAGAAGTAGCATATATTATGTGGTATTCTAGACTATAATATAATGTATACATGTGCCAAATTGCATCCATATCCGTTCAGCCTTTCTAGACAAGTTGCATTGCATAAACGGTAGGCGACTCGAATAGAATAGAAATTAAATGTATGGGATTTGACGAGCGTACGACATTACTTCGTAAACTTATGTCAAATCCGATATATTTGATTCGGCTACCGTTTATACCACTTGTCTAAAGGGGCAAAGGTGTCTGCGTAAAAGAGTAAAAACATGTATATATATGTCACCAAAAAATAACATGAATCGTAAGTTGATCAATTTTCGAGGAAGTTGATCAACTTTCGAAATATAACAAACGGTAGTTGAAATGTGATATTTAACGCATTGAATTTTAGTTAATTGATCAACTTACGGTACCTGGCAGTAATTTAATAATTCATTATTTTGTAACAAGTAAAATCATCTACAAATGAGCCAATCGTTGCTCAGTGTACTATTTAACGGTACACAATTACCCGTCATTTAATACACTGTTCTCTGATTGGTCGACGGCATTAATTACAAGCATTTGGCAAGTGATTATTCATAGAGTTAACAAACACTTAGATATGATATTTTAATACCGATATTTGATATAGAGATAAAGAAACCTAACCTAACCTAAAATTTTAGCAAGATTGTATTCTTATATCAATTGAATAACATTTTAGATTTTTTCACTTGGAGCGGTGTAAAAGTACGCGAGTCGTTCAACCAATCAACGCACACCTCGCCTTCGTCGGATGATTTAACGGCAAGACGCCGTCAATTAATCAATTTACTAAAATACATACGTTAAATAATACATTTCAACTGCCGTTTATTATTTTCCGAGAGTTGATCAACTACCTAGGTAATTGATCAACTTACGATTTTTGTTATTTTCCGGTGACATATACACCCATCCCCCCTCACTAACTCTAACATTTCTAATATTAATAGGATTAGTAGGATACATGCAGTATACCTATGTAACTTTGTTTCGTTTACATTGTTGTCTAGCCACCCGACTAGAGGTCAGAACAATATTACACTCGACATCGATAATATATACCTAAAGAAAATGTCGATAACACTATCCGAATCCAAAATATTTGTATTTATTAGACGTCGAATACATAGCCTAACTTTTTGATTTATGACCAATACACTAGTAGTAAACAACGTAATAACATACACTAATGGATTATTTATTTTTTCTTCCTATAGGAAATAATGTAAGTAATGCTAACTACAATATGATTATGATAAGTTTCTAGCGTATACCTAAGTGAAAATGTGTATGACAACAAAACATTTTCATGTAAAATTACGCCAAGATAAGTACGTACTACTTGCACTGTCAAAAAGTTATCAGATCTCATGGAGAGCCAAGCTCCTCATTCTATACGCCTACGTCAAACCCTACACCTTAATCAAATTGTGTGGCTTGGCCGTTTCGTTATCCATGTACCTTTAGGCCCAAAATTAACACTTGATTAATAACTTTCTGTTCATAAGCTAATAGGAATGTCTACGTTACTCTTACGAAAAGAATTTGACAAAAATACGACGAAACGCTTCTAGAAAAGGTAGGTAATGCGCTTTTGCTTTCTCGTCTCGGCGGGGGCACTGCCGTGCCTCCAGATATATAAGAGTGAGAATTAAATATTATAAGTTCATCTCTCCATCAGTCAATGTTTGGCTGGCAGAGAATGCCCTTGGCACTAAACTTACCAAGGTTACTTAGGTTATCGCTGGATCTACTGAACTGATTTTACAAATTCTTTTACTAATAGAAAGCCACGTTATTTGTGAGTGTCATAGGCTGTATATTAACCCGAAAAATGTCCAACAAATAGGCACGGGTCAGCTAGGTGTTAAATAAATAGGCGCGTTAGCAAAAAAATATGTTATTCAATGCCGAAATGGATAAATGGGAGGCCCACATTTACCGTTCTTAAGTTTTACTAGGCAAACGTAGTGTAGGACGCGCTCAACCTAAATGGAGCAACGATCTCCACAAAGTGGCTGGGAGCAGCTGGATGCGAAAAGTTGAGGATAGTACAGTCAGAAAGGTCTATGACCAGCAGTAGACTGCGATAGGCTGAAGATGATGATAATGTTACATCAGTGATCTTAATACATGTTTTCGAGTGCTTTCTCTATAATCTTGTATTCATTTAATTTACATTATGCAAGTCAATGATATTGTTCATTGACATGCATAATGTGAATTAAGCGAATCCAGCTGTAGTTTTCATTGGGAAACTACTGCTGGATTCGCTGATTAAACAGACAATTGCAGCTTAAGAAAGCATCGGCAAGAAACTTAAACTTAATAATAAAAATAGTGGCAGAGTCAAGTAGAACAAAACCAAACAGTAAATAACAAACACAATTTACAAAATTTGCGGCATTTTCGTGATGGAATTCCAAAGAGTTGTTAGCGGGTACACTTGAGTACAAAATACAAGAGACAAGTGAAGTAGCGAACTCGATTAACTTTATGTATCGTCGTAGGCAGTTGTAAGCGTCGCGTGGAGAATGCTAAGCGAGTCGTTGCCGAATGTATCCCGCGGTTTTCAACCCACGCTCGAAGCCACTTTCAACCAACTTTTGAAGTGTTTTCGCTGCTGTGAAGTGTCTTTAATCCTTTTGCTTGGAAAGATACGTTGAGGTGTTCTATAGTATGTAACATCACAAACAATGTTTGTAGGTGTGAACATGAGAAGTGTGAAAATTGTATAGAATTATTTGTTTTGTTGGATATTGTAATTGCTGAAGAACATACATATCAATATTAATCAATCAATGTCAGTTTAGCGGGGCATGTAGTTACAGCCACTACACCTGATCCCTCTTCGGTCGTGTCGGATTGCCGTCTTATCGGACATTCAGCTATTTTGAATGACTTATTTGCTACATTTTTAGATTCAAAATCACTTTTTTATAACTAATTATATTAAATTCTTTAATCCGACTTTTGTTTAGTACCTTGTATCTAAGTTGTTAAACTCCCACAAGAATGTACAAATTTAACCAACAACCATTTAAACTTTCCTTATACCATCAAACAGCAATTAAATGTCTAACGGCAATCGATGAAAGTTTCTTCTTTATCGATTATAAGGCGAAGCCAATTAAAATTTTCAGTGAACACAAAGAAATAGATCATACCCGTAAAGACTTAGGCACATTAGGGTGGGCCGGGCCGTAATGACGTGCAGCACAAAAGAAAGACAGCAAAATTCTTCCATCGCTTTGTCGTAGTCGAGTAAAAATCAATTTGCACCGAATATATATTTGCAGTCAAATTTTACGTTGCAATACGGTATCGACATATTAATTAATTTAATAAAGATTCGTGATTTTAAATTAATTATTCTTACACATGCCCACAGCAACTATGTATTATGGGTGACCAATTTAAGTTAATTGGCAACCTGCAATGGTTGTTAAGGATATTCACAAGTAAGCACTTGAAGATAAATTACGATGCGATTCGCTTAACTTACACTTTTTGACAGTGTGGCCCGGTTCGGCTGAATCCGGCCCTACTGTCGTGTGTACAAGTCTTAAATCCCAGCAAAGGCGCTTTAGTACGCTTTGTGATGTGCAGGTTGTTCGAGAAGTTCTTGACTGTCAACTAGGGAACTAATTCCAATTTAACAGAATTGCCTGGGGATTTGTTGCGATCGCACAACCCCAATACATCGACTACCCTCCTCCTACTACTCGTTATTGACTATCCGCTTTCAAAGTGGCTCACAATTAACGTGGCTTTCTATTGGTAAAATAATTTTCAAAATCGGTTCAGTAGATCCAGAGTTTAACCTCTACAACGACCTCTTTATAATATAGTATAGATTATCACAGGATCTCTTTTCTTAAGTTATTTTTTTTTCTTTACACTGTAATATTAGTATGTCATTTTTTTTAAATAAGAACAATATTTGAATTTTGATGAGTTGTCAAAACTACCTTCTTTTATTTATTTCGGTTGCCTGTGTGATTTATTACTAGCTTGTAAATGTATATATGTAAAACATGAATACATGTAACAAAACACTTTTTCTTTTTTTTTAATGTTTGTTACGGCATATCTCCGTCATTTATGGACCGATTTAAAAAATTCTTTTTTTGTCTGACTGGACATACTTCCAGTTTGGTCCCATTATCATCAAAAGAAAGTTCTGATGTTGGGATCCATGAGGAATTTAGGGAACTCCTCAAAAGTTATAGGCACACATATAGCAATTTCAATATTTTTACCAACTAATCAATCATTTGCATTCAGAAAGTGTAATTTGGTGAAGTAAAACTGATGAAGAAGACCACAGATGGCCATCTGAACTTTTCAATAATAAGTATTTTACTGATGGCGATTAGATAAGTTTCGGTTATTGTTGCTAAGCAACTATTAATAAGAAATAATGACGTGAATGAATTTAGCGCGGATTGCACAGATTAAATATTGCTTTTAATACCTACTTGATCTGTGTTCAGCCCGACGCTCAGTCGATTTTATTCGATTGTAAAATTTTACAATTTGCCGTACTGAAGTCCGTTTTTTTTTGTTAAAATTATTTATAAATTAACCTGGTCGAGAAACATCAAGCAACATAGGTACATGACTGTGTTAATACCCGAAATGTATTACATTAAATAAGATATAAGTAACTACATAGCAAATCATCGTTACACCATAAACAAACTCTGACCTAAGTTGTAAAGTAGCCGATTTACAATTCATATAGCCAATAAATCCCAATTCGACACTTCTAAAGAATTCATTTCCTGGCCAAATGTAAGGTGATTTTTTTAAGAATAACATAATGAATGCCTGAATTATTCATGTACTAGCACCGCCAAGGGAATGAGATACGGTTACCAAGAATTTTCGTATAAGTAAATCGCCGATTTAGCTTAATTATCAGGCGAAATCGCGCGATGTACCGTCACCGTTAGCTCATTTACACTCCGTTGTTAGAAACAACCTCCCTCCGCCATCTCTCCAAGCTTAGTTATTCCCGTTTATACGAACCTCCCAACCTCTGTAACCTCCTTTACTTACAGAGAGTCCCAAATCTTTTATGTCTCAATTTTACTACTCATAACGTCATATTTTATCAATATATCCTCCAAAGTGATTCTCCTAAGCTCCTCGCTTGTCATATTAAAGTTTTACAAATATAACTTTGCAGTTGCTAGCTATTTTCACGTAGTAAGTAAACTATAATAAAATAACCAGGAATGGGAATAGTTTGTATGTTTGCCGGCGGCAAAATAAACTTTGTGGAATAGTTGCAGTGTAAAATTTATAGCTACGACCCTTCTCTTTAGCCTCAAGGAGACAGCTTCCTGTTTCTGTGATTTCATATTTTGAATTTGTATTTTCAGCTGTATATTCTCAAGTAAATAATATACTTTCGAACGATTTTGGTCATGACAGCCCATCGCAATACAGATTAGCCAACTTCGAGGGACATTTTGCACTCTCTATTCCTTTACTCTTGTAGTCCGATGTGACGGCAATCCGACATGCTTATCGGCTTCATGTGCTTTCCGAGGCACGAAGGGATTTCAATGTATATTTTAGAAACTGACCGCGGCAATCTTAGCTGGCAATTTTTTTTTCTAATGTTCCCTGTAGTAATGGCACCATTCTTTCTTAGCAGCACTACTTAGAATATATTTTTTATCATATTTTAGGGAGTTTCATTAGTTCAGTTCGAACCTGTTATTATTCTTTTACCTTTGTATCTGTTTGATTTTTTATTATTTATTTAATTACTTATTTATTTATTTATACATATTAAAACCAATAGCATAGCAGTGCAATGGGCAGTTTTATTATTAAAAGTGATTTCTGCCCTGCTAACAAAACAACCAGAGATATTCTATAACATATAGAAAAATACGCATCTAAAGTAGTACGTCTTCAAACCTAATCTTATAAAATGATGTCACAAAGGAATTAAAATATCAAAGTGAACCAATTAGGTTAATTTTCCTCTTCAAAGGTCTTTTTTTGTAGGTGTGTTCTAACAAACATTTAAAACATACTTACAGCCTCAATAAAATTTAATGCATAGTCAAAATCGTCCGTAATTCGTTATATCAAAGGTGAAGAATAACTGTAAATAGAATATTTTAGAAATGTTCAAAATATATTTACAAAAATATTTCTCAAAAGCAACT
This sequence comes from Trisateles emortualis, assembly GCA_947095525.1. Taxonomy (NCBI): domain Eukaryota; kingdom Metazoa; phylum Arthropoda; class Insecta; order Lepidoptera; family Erebidae; genus Trisateles; species Trisateles emortualis. Next base: position 4,111,985 of record OX352736.1, on the reverse strand, counting down.
TAATTAACTTACAAACAATAAGAAAAGTGCCCAATATAGAAAATATAGTCAGTTATCGCGGTAAAAAGTATCCTTCCCTAGGATACCATAATATATCTCCTTGCCAAAGTTCACTAAGATGTGTTCATGCATTTAGTCGTGAAAGGGTAACAAACAAACTAACAGAGTAACTTTCAAATTGATATTATTAATATGTAAGTTTAGATTTCGAGTTTTATATTATTAATATGTAAGTTGACTGCCTTGGTGGTCCAGTGGCCGCAGTATGCGCCTGCTGTGCACGAGGTTGTGGGTTCGATTCCCGCACAGGATAAAACTTTGTGTGACTCACAAAGGGTTGTTCTGAGTCTGGGTGTAATTTGTGTCTGTTAATTGTATGTTTGTAAAGTCCCCCGCGACACAGAGCTTGTTCTCTAGTGCGGGAGTTGTCTTTTAAATAGAAATAGAGTGTTCCAGACAAGTCCTTAAAGCACCTAATTTCAACCAGCCATATAATGAAAACTGTTTATCATAAGCTGAGTCAGACACTCAATATCACCCCTTTATAAGAACACGTTGAGTTTCCATTCAACCCTGTATAAATAAGAAGTTATTGACATTTGAAACTTGTGCTATTGTTCGACGTCGTCGGTCGGCTACTTGTAAAACGCTGTGTAAACTTTTTCTCCCGTCTCATTTAATATTATTGTCTGCAATACGGTTATGTATGCGGAGTATATACTCTTTATGCATAGTTTCATTTTATTCGTTATAAATAAAAAATAAAGTAGCGAATATAATATGAATCAGAATATACTTAGTTGTTTGTTGACGAATTCAAAATACCACATTATCTCTATACTGCGTTTTATTCTTTGAATTCTCTAACAAAAATACTAAAATAGAATACTTTTTTAAAATTTAGGTGTGTTTTGTTTATTATCTGATTTATAATCACCGCACCCAGTTTGTCCTAAAGTTGGATTAAATAAGAAATATCACAAAGTGTTTTGAATCAAAATAGGGAATAAATAGGGTTATTAGCAAGACCAGAAAATAATCTTTCAAAAATGTTCCTAAAAAGTCAAATCCCCGAAAAGTGAATCAGCGTTCACTCCGGTACACACAATATATTTTATTCAAATACTTAATCATAAGACAGCAAGTAAATAAATATTAATAAAATGTATTATTGGGACAACACACATGGCCATCTGATCCCAAATTAGGCAGAGCCTCTATGGCAACCAGACAACTGATAAACATTCTTATATTCCTAAATACATACTCACTATAAATAAATTACACCCAGACACAGAACAACGAATCATGCACATCGCACAAAAATATTTAGGGATTACAATACAAAAGTCCTCATTGATATTCAGTTATAATATTATTATCATAAAGATTAAATTGAAGCTATGAAATTGATTTTATGAAAGTTTATTTTGATCTTTCCCTTTGGAAGTAACTTTATCTGAAATAATTTCCATTAATGGTCAATTTAATTTTTATAAAAGGTTACAATTCTTTGGGAAAATTTATACTTTCTTTTCAAAGACGAATGTGATAGGAACAAGTAAACATTACGGATTGGGGGATGTCACCCACCTTATTTAGATTTCCCGCGGGGCTTCACATTTCCGAGTAAAAATACCTGAATAAAATTACTTTTTTTAATGTAAATGGTAAATAACCAGAGTTGGTATTGGTATGGTATGGTATGGCGGGCTATTGTCCGCAATTCCACGCTGATGCGCGTATTTTGCGTGCGGGTGGTTAGCTGGGGGGGTCACTCTATCCACCCCAGCTCGTCCAAATAGTCCAGCAGCCGCCTGACGTTGACGACCGCTTCTCGTACTGATCCTGGGCTGCCCAGGTGTTTCCTTTTGTATGCAGCGACCTCCGGGCAGTGCAGCAACACGTGCGCCGCCGTCTCGTCTTCCCTCATGCAGGCTCTGCAGAGGGAACTGTCAGTGACTCCTATAACAGAGAGATGTTTATTGAACGAACCGTGGCCCGTGACGGCAGCAGTGACTATACGCAACTGCTGTTTTGTGAGCCTTAGAACCTGTTTGGTGAAGCGATGGTCCAGCGCGGGAAGTGCCTCCTTTGCCTGTCTGCATTCGCTGTGATTTATCCAAAGGTTGTTGTGTTGATCTTTAATGCGCTTTCTTACCAGTGCGCGTAGGTGTCCGAAAGGCAGCGCCACAATGGGTTCTGGCCCTATTGTGTCCATCTCTGAACCCCTTCTGGCGAGCTCATCCGCAGCATCATTGCCTCGGGAGCCGCTGTGTCCTTTGATCCATTGGATAGTTATGCTATTGTGTTCACCCACCTGGTTAAGTTTTTGGTGACACTCGTAGATCAGACCTGAGTTGACTGTATGGCAGTCTAGAGCCTGTAGGACAGCCCTGCTGTCCGATAGAATCCGGATGGGCTGTTCCTTTACCTGTCGAGACATGATAGCATCGGCCGCTAGAGAAATCCCCATGCATTCTGCCTGGAAGACAGTATTGTGGGCCCCTAGCGGTGTAGCCATGTGTATGTTGAGGTCCTCTGAGAAAATCCCAGCTCCGGTGCCTGTACCTGTCTTTGACCCATCTGTGAAGATCCGAAGTTCCGTGGGCCTTAGGCCCTCGCAGCGCTGGTCCTCGAACAGTTGGATCTTGTATTTCTTATCGAAAACGAATTGTTTGGGGATGCGGTCACTTACTGCTCTTAGGAGCGGGAAATCTGTCGCCAGTTTCTCCAGTAAAGAAGTGTGCTGCGTACACCTGCTACTCCACAGGTCTAGTGTTTTTAGTCGTATGGCTGCCATCGACGCCTCCTGCTGGATAAACAGGTTTAGCGGCGTCATGCCCAGCATGGCTTCGAGCGCCGCGGTCGGTGTAGTCTTCATACAACCTGTTGCCGCCATGCACACGAGCCTCTGTAGTCGCTATAGTTTGCTCGAGACCGTGACTAGAGTGGTTCTGGGCCACCACACCACCGCTCCGTATGCGAACATTGGGCGGATTACCGTCTCGTACAGCCAAAGTATAATTTTGGGGGTTAGCCCCCATTTCTTACCGATCATTCTCCTGCACTGCCAGAAAGCGATCGTGGTCTTGTTTATTTTGTTTTCAATATGGCTGCTCCAGTTGAGTTTACTATCTAAGATGACACCCAGATACTTTACCTCCTTGGATAGTTGGAGCTCCACATTGAACAGTCTGGGAAGGCAGTGGTATCCCAGAGTCCGTTTATTGGTGAACAGTACCAATTCCGTTTTCGTTGGGTTCACCGACAGGTCATAGTCTCTACACCAACGCTCCACGATGCGCAGGGCCTGTTGAGTGAGATTGCAGACCGTGCCTGTCACCTTACCCGAAATGAGAATGGTGAGGTCGTCGGCGTATCCTATCGTGTAGTAATCTTTCGAGTTCAGCTTGGTGATCAGGTCGTTTATCACGAGGTTCCACAGTAGGGGTGATAGGACTCCTCCTTGCGGACATCCTCTCGCGATCAGGGCCGATTGCTTGTCCTCGTCTAAGTGTATCACACGTTGGCTTAACATGTTGGTTATCCAGTCAATGAGCATCGTCTCAGCACCGTGTTTGGATAGGGCGGTGCTTATGCTGGAGAAGTTTGTTTTGTCGAAAGCTCCTTCTATATCTATGAAGGTGCCCAGGCATGTGCCTTTCTGTTGTATGGCTTCCTCGATCCGGTTGACTACTAAGTTTAGAGCGGATTCGGTGGACTTACCTGAGCTGTAGGCGTGTTGTTTTGCATGCAGTGGAATACTTTTCAGTGCTCCGTCCCTGAGCTCTCTGTCACATAGCCTTTCCAACGTCGTAAGTAAGAAGGAGGTTAGGCTAATTGGTCTGTAGGATTTGGCATTCGTGTAGTCACTCTTGCCTGGTTTCGGTATAAAGATTACCTTCACTTCCCTCCATCCCTTTGGTACGTATCTGAGGGCCAGACAAGCTCTCAGTATGTGAACCAGCCTCTCTGTGACTGCTGATTCTCCCCACTGTAGAAGCGCGGGAAAAACGCCATCCGGGCCAGCAGCTTTGTAAGGATGGAAGCTCCGAATGGCCCACCTGATCTTTTCAGGTGTGATCATTCTTTGAGCATATAGCCAGTCCCCCGCAGACGGTGTGGACATGGCGTTTTGCCAGTTTATTACCTGAGTGAAGACGCATCCTGGGAAGTGAGTTTCTATGAGGACGCGTCTCGCCTCCTCGGGCGATGATGTTAGTGTGTTGTCTGGTTTACGACTTGGGTCAGCAGTTTCCTTACTCTGTTGGCTTGCTGACAGGACTCGATGTTACTGCAGAATCTGCGCCATCCCATGGCCTTTCTGCGTCTGATGCATTTTTTGTAACTGGATTTGGCGGAGCGGTAGGTGTCCCAGTCCTCGTCCGCACAAGTGTTCATAGCTCTGTTAAGGGCTTTCCTTACCATTCTACGCTTGCGTTCCAGCTCCGGTCCCCACCAAGGTTGTTTGCCTGGTGTTAGTGAAGGAGTAGTCTCTGGGCATGCTGAGTGGTAGCTTTCTATCATAGCTTTTGTGATATGATTTACTTGCTCCTCTACGTGTGTTATTTCTAGGGGGGTATGCATACTCTTCTGGTCCGGTAATTGCCGGTTGAGAGTACGCTGGTATATGTCCCTATCTGTTTTGCGTGGGTTCCTCCTCGGTAACGGTGCCGGGATGGTTGTGCGTAGGTCAAAGCGGATCCATCTGTGGTCCGAGCAGGAGGCTTCTTTGGATACGTGCCAGTCGGCAACGGCCGCGGCTGCCCCCTCTGTTGCTAGTGTTAAGTCAATGATAGTTCGACTTCGTCTAGTGACGAAGGTCGGTTCTGATCCTGTGTTTAACAGGGATAGATTTGTGGAGCATAGATAATCTACTAGGGTCTTACCTCTGCTGTTGGTTGATTCCATGCCCCATAGGGGGTAATGGGCGTTCGAGTCTGTCCCGACGATGACATCGAGACCCGTCCTCTCGCAGTGGTTGATAAAGCGAGTGAGGTCGTAGGGGGGTGGGTCCTCCCATAACCAGAGTTTAGTCCTACGGTAATAGATAATAATATGAATGTGTTATACGTTTGTTATAATTGATAGATCTACGAGGTTAAGATACAGTTTACGCGGTCAGGACGAGTCATTTTTTTTTTAATATATTGAGATCACGCTCAAGTGCACGCAAAGTCATATCCAATAACATTAAACGAGCAATCGTGTGTCTTGGAAACGGCAATTTTCATGCCTGTTTAAGCACAAAAAGCTTACAAAAAAATACAAAATAGTTTATTGTCACAATAAGTTACAATTCATGTTTACATTGTGTTTGAGACCTCATTTTAAGCAAAATAATGCTTGTATTATGAGATCTCCCTCTTTCTTAACAAATAATTATAATTTTATGTAACCTAACTGTGAGTGGAAATTTTTTTAGCTTGCGCCAGATCTTTCCCCGGTTGGGGCGGATTGCTGTCCCATCAGACTATAACTATAAGAGTGAAGGAATAGAATGTGCACCCGTGTAATACACAAGTGTGTGTGCACACTTGTGTATTATGATTATGTTCCATGCCATTGGTTGAACGACTATATTATACACTTATGTTAAATAAAAAGATATTTTAACGTAAAAAGATTAATAGGTAATTAATTGATAACCCATTTAATAAATTAACAACAGCGCTCGCCATCATGAAACAAAACAAACACGATCCTTGAAACTCGACATTCTCTATTTAAAATTCTCTCTCACGTTTTATATGTAACATGGTATGACATGGGTTACAATTTGACTCCGACTGACCGTACATTTTTTGACTAAAGCAAGAGGTCATCTCTGTCTCTCTTTGACAAAAGCCAGAGAAATAACGGCTCGGAAATCAGTCCAAACAAATTTAGGCTCATCGTTACAATGAAGCATAAAATATGAGTCGACTTAGTGAAGGTTGGTCTAACAGATGAATTCACTTAAAATCGGACTGCCCACTTTAGCGAGAAATTGAGGTTATAAGTGATATAATTTCCGTCTCTTGTAAAAAGGGTATAAAAATGAAATGTTAACTTAAATCATTCAATGTGACTTCAAATATAATCTACGGCATGTGGTTACAAAAGTATCCAAGACACGACAACAAAGAAGGAAGAGGAATTTCGAAAGAATGTGGTCTGTCGGGTAATCTCTTTCCATTTCGCAGCTATCATACGGCTGACTTCTCAGGTCAATCTTCTGTTTGCGCGCCTGGATAGGTGCTGCTTACCTCCAATCACGGCTAACTCTTCTTCTACCCACATCATTGACCATTCCTCGTTGGATTTCTATATTATACTTAGCATCGCCCGTGTCATATTTCGATAAAAGTTACAACTTCTACTTTTCTCTTAGTAAAAATGAAAGATTTAATTGTTCGTATATTTGTTTGTAGTTGATAAACCCATAAACTATTTAACCAATTTTTTTAAATAGCGTATCACGGGTTGTATTTTATTTTCAAAACAACAAAACTTTAAAAATAAAATTAGGTAGGTACTACTTTAAATTTGCAACCGTACGAAGGTGGATCGGGTCGCTAGTTACATATAAAACTGTCAGCCGATGAAAAAGATGTCCATGCACAAAATGAATAAGTTAGATAGCGGAGCGAAGTAATACATTTCAATAATTCCATGCCAACTGCTGCCTGTGTGGAGCTAAAAGCTTTCTCTACCGAAATTATAATCTATTCACATGTGCACTGAGAGAGTACTGTTATGCAGAGTTTTCGAATGAAATCCTCAGTTAATAGGTACCAAAAATACTACCCTCTGTTATTTCACTCATATCCATATATCAATATAAGTAGAGCGAAAACTTCAGGTTTTTTTTAAATATTGGGCTCAGGGAGAAGGCTAAAAATCAAAATTATGCATGCAATAAGAATTTAAAATTATATTTTTTTAATTAAGCATGGTGGAATTTCGACCACCGGGCGACCTCTAGTCTATATAAATACGTGAATTGAAAACTTCTGCGCTCATGGTAGAGTTGAGATCAGTATACGGAGAACGAGTGAAATGAAATGAAAAAATGAATGAGTGCAGAAACCTACAATTTTTCTATATAACGCTTTCCCGGCTTATTTTTCCAAAAAACTTTTATACAAAGCTTGTCCAGACAATTACGAATACAAAAAGGGCGAAATTCTTGTAAATTACTTTTTTTTTAAATGATGTTTTACCTATAATTTTAAGCAGGTTGGGCAGACACAAATACTTAAATTGTTTTAATGTCATGAGGCTCGAACAACAGATACACAATACGTAAAGCCATCTGTAACATTCACTAGTTTTAATAGCAAAACCTGAAATGTATTTTTTTCATAAATGTCACATAGCTAAGATGAATGGTCCGGGAAATAGCATCCACTTGGCGGGAGAATTTCTGAGATAGAACACGATCAATATAAATAAAATGCCACTGAACATTATCTTGATATAAATCCCTATTTGCCTCTTACGTCACTCGCACAAAGTGACGGAACAACCAGAGTGGTATGGCGGGCGCCGCGAAAGATATTACATACTAGCTATTTCCCATCGTTTTACCGGCATTAAATTTAGATTACGTTCTGTGTTACGATTATTGATCCTCCCGTGTTCCCCTTGAGTCTTAGCGTGATGATACATAGCCTATATAGGTTTCTTAAACATTGGGCTATAAAACCTGGATCAGTCGGCTAGCCTGTATTTCGCACAGAGAATAAGCATTGCCATCTAACGTGGTAATGCCGCTAGCCTTCAGGGCACGCTGCTGGTAGACAGTGATGTTGACGAATATTTTGACGCCTAAACATTTTGTTTTTATGTGTACCTATAAAATACATATATACAAATTGATTCTTATATTATTAACGCAAAAGTTTGTCACCCTTTCACGCAAAAACTACTGGACGGATTTTGTTAAAACTTTCCAATGTTATAAATATTTTTTTACATCAGAATAGCACGTAACATAAGCATTAAATAATCTTTAGAAGGATGATTTTGCGGACGCAAGCCTTTGCAAAATAATTTTACAAACCTAATTAGTATTTTCAGAGATCAGCTCTTAAAAAATAAAACAAACAAATATTTCATATTTATAAAGTATACGAAAACAAAAATACTTCCCATATCTCAATTAGATCACAAATCTTCTAGACATCGTACAAAGATTGCTCCCAAACTACCTACCCATATCTAAAGAGTACATTCAGCATCGAATGAATATCGATGACTAGCAAAAACCAACCAGGATCATTGAATAATTCATGGACTCGTTTGCATTCTGATCGCAAACCTCAATAAGTCGGAACTAACACTCTAACTGGAACGCCGAGCAAATCCTTGAAACTTGTACAGTATCGAAGTGTACCACGGAATTCCTGAAGCGTTAACCGTTACTGATGTGACATATTCATATATAATCAGATTATGTACAGTAGGGCTTTCATCTCGGAGTCTCGGTCTCGAACGAGTCTCAACGAGATTCTCGGGAATAGTAAGATTTTTGAGACTCAAGTCAAATAATTACCATTATTCAAAAATCTACTTAGCCACCAATATTTTTTTATTACGGTTAGGTGGCAACACGCTTTTATAACAAACGGATCTTCTGCCTGGAAGTACATTAAACAATAATTTTAACAAAAAAAAACCGACTTCAGTACGGCAAGTTGTAAAATTTTCAGATATTTGTTTGTTATAATCGAATAAAATCGACTGAGCGTCGGGCTGAACACAGGTCAAGTAGGTATTAAAAGCAATATTTAATCTGTGCAATCCGCGCTCAATTCATTCACGTCATTATTTCTTATTAATAGTTGCTTAGCAACAATAACCGAAACTTATCTAATCGCCATCAGTAAAATACTTATTATTGAAAAGTTCAGATGGCCATCTGTGGTCTTCTTCATCAGTTTTACTTCACCAAATTACACTTTCTGAATGCAAATGATTGATTAGTTGTTAAAAATATTGAAATTGCTATATGTGTGCCTATAACTTTTGAGGAGTTCCCTCAATTCCTCATGGATCCCATCATCGGAACATTCTTTTGATGATAATGGGACCAAACTGGAAGTATGTCCAGTCAGACAAAAAAAGAATTTTTCAAATCGGTCCATAAATGACGGAGTTATGCGGTAACAAACATTTAAAAAAATAAAAAATACACACGAATTGATAACCTCCTCTTTTTGAAGTCGGTTAAAAAGTTATATTTAACCTAAGTACCTATATTAAATACATGTAGCCTACAAACGCTTGCAATATCATAGGAATCACATGCGTGTTGCCAACACACCGGGGTTTAGTGATAGAGTATCCATAGGATAGACAAACGTTTCGTTAGAATCCTGAAAGATTTTCTTTTTTTCTTTGCTTTACATTATTTCTCGGGAATATTGGGACCAGTCTTTTTCCCGAGACTCGTAAATATAACGAGACTGAAAACTGTAACTATTCTTCTGTTCATGTGCACTCATGTTTTATGTAAAGCCCAAAGAATGGCACATGTCGTACTTGTACCAACATACACTTGAGTTGGAGGTAGAAACTTTCATAGTTTATGGAAACTACACACGCGAAGCAAACCGCAACTTAGATTGGTTTTTTGTTTATACATAAGTAACCCTTTGTACCGTGTTACTCACTTTATGTGTACATACATAAGTACTGCATTATGTAAACATATAAAATGGCACTGGACGGGACATATTACGGGTTAAGAGAAAAGAATGAGAAATTTACAAAAAAAGTATCAAATTGGTACCTCAGGGATGGTAAAAGAAGATGGAACTACAGCTAGGCTGGATGAAAATGGCAAGGGATAGGAAGACGTGGAAGCAGGCTTTACACACATGTAAGAGCTGATAATTTTTAAGCTGGCATTACGCGAGTGTTACAAGCGTCCATAGGCTGCGGTAACTGCTTTCCAACAGTTGTGCCTATAAGCTTTTCTGCCACCTAAGTAGTATAACTGCCTCGGTGGCTGAGTGTTGATGTATGTGACTACGATCACGAGGACCCGGGTTCGATTCCCGGGTCGGGCCAAAAAATGATATTGGGATGTTATTGTCAAGAAATTCATAAAAAATGCTCGCAGTTTGGAAATTGGCGTTGTTTACACCCCCGTGCCTCCGAAAGCACGTAAAGTAGGTAAATTGCCGTCCCATTGGACTATGAGAGTAAGGGAATAAAGAGTGCACTTGTGTTTTGCACACACACTTGTGTAATAAATATCTCCCGCGCATATCGGACGGATCTTTATGAAATTTGGCGCAGAGATAGATTATGGTCTGGAATAACACATAGGCTACTTTTTACAGCGATAACCGACATCCACGCGGGCGGAGCCGCGGGCAACAGCTAGTATGTCTATATATACCACGCCGCACCCATAGTTATTTATTAAAATATTTTACATAGCAATTTTGCTATCTTTTGTCATGCTAGTGAAATAAATTACTTAGCTTGATATTTTCAGTGTAACAGTGAAAATGTTTGCAATGAGTAATGGCGTGGTAACATGACACTACTAGATGAATTCACGTAAGCGCCTTCTATACTAACGATACGATCACGACAAATAAAATAAAAAAGACGTGTGGCACTCGGGAACTGCCACGGTAAAGCTATTTTTTTATCGAAACAAATAAAAAAATACTTTACTGAATTATCTAAATTATTTTATTTTATTCTCTATGATTCATAAAAATATATAATAATAAAAATGAATACTTGTAATAATTTCTTAAGACTCCTTATACTATAATCTTTCTCACATTAATATTCTCTTACATCAGAACCTCCTTACACAAATTTGACATATTATTATTGGCCGTTTAGAGAATTCGTCATTAAAAAAAGTATCACCGCTGTGCCGGTCGGAGTGGGGGGGGGTTAGATTTATTATTTTCGTTACGGAATTTCTGGATTCGGTCTCCACGCCCAAGGCCCGCGATAGAAGCTATGCAATAGCTTAAAAACTTTTCCTTTTCCTCTAACTAAACTTCGATCACGGTGGCTAATCAGCCCCTCTAGGCAATTGGCATAAACGGTAGTCGAATCGAATAGAGTACAAAGCAAATGTATAGGATTTGACATAACTTTACGACATAATAAACTTACTTCAAATACCATGCAGTTGCTTGATAGCCATCAGTGAGGGAGATGTTATAGTGCACAAGTTTGTGCATAAAAACAGGTGCACCTTTTCAGCAAACATCCATACATCCATACTCACAAACTTTCACATATATAATAAATATTAGTAAAGATTAGGTAGGATATAAAAAAATTCACCCTCTTACGGTTAACATTTTTTGAAACCCGGTATCCCACTAATATTATAAATGCGAAAGTTTGTAAATATGGATGGATGGATGGATGTTTGTTACTCCTTCACGTAAAAACTACTGAACGGATCTGGATAAAATTTGGCACAGAGATAGATTATGGTATGGTATAACACATAGGCTTCTTTTTACAGCGATAACCGACATGCACGCGGGCGGAGCCGCGGGCAACAGCTAGTATTAGTATATACACGTTGTCCAGCAGTGAACTGCGATAGGCTTATTGATTGATACACATTTTTAACCAGAAGCTGGTATATAAAATTGTATGTTTCTTACTTTAAAAATGGCGGACTATGATAGTGGTTTAGGCTCTGCGTTGATGAATTATTCAGACAGTTGAGACAAGCAATTAGATTAGGTTACAAAGAAGATATTTTTTCTTTGACTTAACTTTACTTTGACTTTGACATTTTTTGTTCCCAAAACTTAAGATGAAGGTTACATCACGTCGTAAGTATCCTGATCTGCTTTAATGATAGGGTAGCAGATTGTGGTTAAGTAACTATTCAACCTAAGGACAAATGGCGGTTAATGAAGAGCTCAGGCTTAAGAGCATTAGGCGTCACAGTATCATAGTATAACGACAACTATAATCTTGATATATATATTTCTTGTGTGCGTGTGTATGTCACTGAACTCCTTCTAGATGGCTGGACCGATTTTGACGAAATTTTGTGTGTGTGTTCGACTGGATGGTTTAGATTCAAAATTGGACCCGGTAGGTGGCGCTGCTGTCGGTATTTCAGCTTTTACAGGCAGGACGACGTCTGCCAGGTCCACTAGTACTATACTGTTACGACGCACAGGTTGGCCCTAAAAACTACCGCTATCTGAAAACAATAGCTATTCATAAAGTGTCTCGAACAATACAGAAAAAACATCATAAAGAGAACAAAGGATGAATAGCGGTCGAACGGAACGTGCGAATATGAACCTTAGCGTTTAGGCGCAAGGTTTATGGCACTTAGCACGGTGACTTGTTTACATCATGAATGAACGTTCGAGTAACGGGTTTCTTCGTAAAGACGTTACTATAACTTACTACGATCCTCGCGTATATTCTCGATTCCGTGGCGAGTGATATATAAGGGGCCGACGTGCGGCGGACAGTCAGTCTTGGTTGAAGAGTCTTAGTTGATTCTTCGTTGAGAAGTCAACGAGTCTTCACTGAGAAGAAGACAGCGATACAGGCGATATATCGGGACGATATTGGAAGACTTTGGTGAAGTGTTTTGTGTTATAGTGAAGAGTTTAGTGAGTGAACTGTTATAGTGTGTAATTGTGTTTACGGTGTATTGTAAGTGTCATTGTGTGTTTTGTGTTGAAGTGCTAATATACTCGTTATCGCGTAACCTGGCATTTTAATCGAACCCTATCCTGACAAGCTACTATTGTTGTCGTCATTGAACATAACAATTAGTGTCAGCGGTAGTTCGTAACATTGGTCTCAGAGTTGGGACGTAACAATACTATATATTACTATAACCTTTGATATCGGTTACATTGCAATTTTTGATTTACTCTCGTCTCTTTATTTTTTATACTACTTTTATTGCAAACAAGCATATGGCCCTTTTAGTAGAAAAAAAAATAGACAATTTTAGTATTAGGCAAAAAAAACAAACATTGCCCGAGTTGGTAGTGGAGATCGTTACCCACTATGGGTGAATTTACATACTAAGTACATATTTAGCCGTAAGTACCTACATGTATTTTGTATGTTTTTTTTATATTACCAAGGAGAAAAACAAGCATATATGAGCTGATGGTAAGCAGTTACCGTAGCCTACTTTCTAATTTTTACCACCTAGAATACTAAGTTTAAAGCACCTAAGTTTTGTACTAAGTTTTAAGAGAGGTAGGGCACCATACTAGCGAACAGGCCTGACTGGGGAAGGACCTTACAGAAGACCACTGCAAAATAACTACACACAGCGGTGTAGTTGTGTTCTTGTGAGTACAAGTCTCCAGCGCATATTTAGAGATGTGGTTTGAAAGAACGTATTCTTATCCCAGGGTTACTTCCATCTTAAAACCCTTGTGTCAAAAAATAGGTTGGCAACACGCAAGTGATATTGCAAGCGTCCATAGGCTACGGTAACTACTTAACATCAGGTGGGCCGTATGCTTGTTTGCCACCCAAGTAGTATAAAAAAAAAACACCAGTAGTGGAATAAAAATCGTACCTTATAATCTATCAGCTCCTAAGCCTCACCCCTTTATGTAATGAATGCCATAAAACCCAACCCCCAACATACCTACAAACACACCTAATTAGTCATTGTCATAAAACCTTGCCTACAAAACCTATTTCAATGTCAAGGTAGGTATATAAATAAAACCTGGCACCTGTTTGAGGTGATTTGAGGTCAACATATCATTCATCTTGTCGTGTCAGAGCTTTTTCATGTCACCCCGGGGACCTTTGACATATGGGTTTTACTTTACGGCCTGAGAGAGAGAAAACTGTATGTACTAGTGGTATTTGTTTGTACTATTTACTTAGCAAACAAGCATAGGGTCTGTCTGGATGGAACCAGTTACTATAGTTTGTGGATTATTGCAATGCAGTTTACAATATAATGTCGTAAACTTACGTCAAATTCCATACATTTGCTTGTTTGATTTTTCGATTCGGCTACCGTATATGCCACTTGTATAGAAAGGCGAGTCACGGTTTAATATATATAAGCCACTGTAACGTAGTTAGATATTTAAGGTGTATCCGGCCGCGTGGGCCAATAAAACAGCACAAGAGAGAACACTAAACAGTCAGCGACGTTTTAGGCACAATGTTTGTCGTGAACCCGTAGAGAAGCGGAAGTATAAAATAATAAAACTTTAGAAGAACAGGGGTATACAAAGCTTCATGCAAATATATATTATTTCATAGTACATAACCGCAATGCGAAAAATCAACGGATTCCCAGAGGCGCATTTCAATAACGTAAACGAGGACGACGCATTGGAGGCGTCGCGAATGTGAATCGTCTATCCTGCTAATATATATTTTCTCCGATTTCGCATTCCAATGGGTATTTGAAAACAAAAGAGTATGTTTTTATTAAGCATGTTCTTAAATTAAAATAAAAGAAAAGAAGAAAACAAATTAATTTTCTATTTTTCGATCGATTTTTCGATTTAAACTTTTGCAAACCGGCCGGCTCATTCTCTAAGAAACAGCGATCGCAAACTGACAGGTATGATTGCTCGGTGACGGCACACACGATTGCCAAATGTCAAAAAGGCTCGGTTTTCGCTCTTACGGAATACCCCTGCCGGATACTGCTACCCCTATTCAGCAAAACAAACTTTATAATACTTAGTGCAGAAAATCTCATCAACATCAACTGCCACTATACGTAGTTAATAGGCTGTAGTCTACTCTATGGTGGAAGTCCTTCCACAATTGGCTTGTTTGATGCCCTACTTCAAACTTTTCCTTATTCTTATATTATTCGTTGCTTGTGCCTTCGTAAAAAGGCGTAATGACATGATATGTGATTTTTATTTACATTTATGTTATAACCTGTATTTTATTTGTTTTCAGGTAATTATCATCTTCATTGCGGTTTGATTTCGGTTAAGAAAACGTTTTGGTAATGTATTACTTCATTTAATTTATACGCAACAGTTACCTATAGATGTCACCGTAAAAAGTACCATTATCGAAAGTTTACAATCTGTCTAGATTTATTATAAACTATAATAAATCTCTCTCTACTGTAAAACTTTCAAAAATTGTGAACAGGACAGTAACGTATTATATTTAACGCATATGACACATTCGATCGGTACAATGATTGATTGGTAATGGACGCTATAACAGCGGATAAATTATGAACGATTGAATATTAATGCATTATTTTGTATTTGGTACTGTAATTTTCACATTTTTTTAATGTCTGGATTAAAGAGAAGTGGATAAGAATAGACATATTAAGGTATTTCATTTAGGTAAATAAGTTAGATGTAAGACTAGTTATAACTAAGTATTTTAAGAAACCCACGTTTGTACATTAGTTGTAATAATATGAACTATAAATGTCTAAGATTGTATAAACTAAAGTAATTTAAAACTCCTAATTAAGGAAATAAAGATTAAAATATAACACATAGTTTGCAATAAATTCTTTTAAACTTTCACGATTTGTACACATATTATTATAACTATAATAGACAAGAGGTCTAAATCGCGTAATATTATAAAGGTTTTCATACCTTTTTGTCAACCCGTGACCACGGTCGCCCGGTCGGTGCAATTCGACCAAAACGTCGGAAAACAAAAAGGTATGAAAACCTTCAAAATATTACGCGAATTAGACCCGTTATCTATTATAGATATAATAAATCTGTCCAGATTTATTATAAACTAACGGTACTATTTATGGTGACAATGTAATACTAAATTACAGTTTTGACGTCGACAACTTGCTACAGAACAATTACAGCTCAAGTTAGACTTGTGTAAGACATTACAAATTGGTTTATCCTTTCAAGTCCTAGCGACTCGTATCTATTTCAAGCTCACTCTACACGTTGGGCCAACATACGCCAATGTAGACCACGGTATACTTGAAGCTAACATTGGAACATTGGACTACTGTATTTTTTGTACATTGCTATTTGGGCATACGTAAAAGGCTCATTTGTTTGTGGTACTCAATTTAGTAAGTACCATCCAAAAGTAAGCTAAATGATTTGATTTATTTAGTTGGTGCATAAATGTTGAATAGTCGCCATTAACTCACGTAGTCGTAATAGATGAAGAAATCAAACGGCAAACTGAGACGTATTAACCGTACAAGGTCTGAAGCAGATACGATCGACCTTTCGCTTCATAAAAAGGGTCGTCTGTACTTAATACTATCCATTAACATGGCTGTCGAAGTGTTACTAATTGCTACCAGTTGGGCGAGATCCAACTCGTCTTGGAATGGTCATCTTCGAGTTCCTACCAGGAAACCAACTAAAATTATACCCGTGCACTCGAAACAGTAGAATTTCTAAGTAAAATCACGATCGAGTTAATGCGTACATTGCCCTGTATTTTAGTATTTTGGTACAGTTAGTACTTGTATTAATCGGTACGGATTAAGTGCTGTATAATATTAATGATGAAATTTCGAGCTACATTATAGACGCGTAAAAGCGATGGTACGATTTACGAGTATGTAGGTACTTGGTGTCTCGTGTCAATCAATCCGTAGATGCGTATCTACGAATGTTTAATAGTTAAAACGGCTTTATGTGGTTACTGAGGCACGAAACTGTAAATTAGACATAATTTTGGTCTTTTTCCCTCGTGATCGGCAATTGCAAAGAAGCGTATCGACTGCGGTGCAGAGGTCCTAGATCGAGAAGCTTTCGGATCATCCGAATAGGCGGTATTTTTTTGTCGGATGATCCGAAAGCTTCTAGAATTGTTATTTTTTTACTATTGAGGAGGGCAAACAAGCATGCGCCCGGCCGTAATGTAAGCAGTTACCGTAGCCTATAGACGACTGCAAAATACCTGGAGCATCACTAGTGTAATGTCAACCCAAAAAGGACTAGTTTTTGTATGCTAGTAAAGACCAGAAGCAATGTTATTGGTAACCTTAGAATAGTTTTTGGTGTCGCCCAGTTTTTGTGTAGAAAAATATTTAGTACCGGAGTCTGGCATCGTGCCCGGATAATTATGGCAATACCTTCACCCTCTGTATTGGTGAGACACGCCTCATGAACACTTCTGCAGAAACATTAACGACTAACATTTCAAGGAACTACGTTCTATTAAAGGAAATCGCGACCGGGGGAAGTGATTTGCCGAGTTCGATCCCTAATCATTTCAGTCAACTAAACAAGTAGCCTGACATTATGCTGAACTGGATACCTATTTTGCTATTTATATTTTTTATAAAAACGTAGCTGGTTAGGTCCCTATATTCAATAACGATGAGGATTAATCTGATATTAATTTATGGTTCAGGTACCGAAATGAAGCATTGAATTATAATTAATTAAATACATGTTGCACTTAATTAGATTCAGCTTAATGTATTATGGTCAATTAATATCTAACATCGTTAGTTTTGGTCTCACTGTACCTATTTATAATCGCACAAAATTTATCGCAACTACTCGTACAATTAATTATTGAGCTTACAAATTGCGGCTATCATTTCCCTTAGTTAAAGAATAATATAAAATACAAGCTTAAGCCCGCGGCGTCGCCCGTGTGTATACAGGTAGATTTTTTTCCGGGGTAATCCATCTTAAAGGTCTGGTGTAAAGGATCGTCGGCAATTCGCAAGTGATAGGATCGAATTCGAAACGAGGTGATTCGACAAAGAACCAAAGTTATCGACATAGCTCAAAGAATAAGCCAGCTGAAGTGGCAATGGGCGGGTCATATTTGCCGAAGACCTGATAACCGTTGGAGCAGACATGTTCTTGAGTGGAGATAGCGGCTCGGCAAACGTAATGGAGGACGCCGCGAGGTGGAGTGACGATCTTCGCAAAGCTGCTGGGACTAGCTGGATGCGGGAAGCCAAGGATCGTGTTAGGTGGCGTGCACTTGAAGAAGCATATGTCCAGCAGTGGACTACGATAGACTCATGATGATGAAGTGATACCTCTGGTTTGGCAAGCGTCCAGTTATGCTACGGTCACTGCTTAAAACCAGGCGGGTAATTTGTCTCGTTTGCTACCTTTTTGTCTGCAACGGCTTTAACGATTTTCATGAAATTTAGTATGTAGGGGGTATCGGGGGCGATTAACCGATCTAGCTATGTTTCATTTAAAATAAAGTTAATTTCGAAAATAAACTACCGAGCAAAGCTCGATCATCCAGATACCTACTTTACAACTTAATAGAAACAATACAGCGACCACAGGTTCATTATTTAGCATTGCAATTCGCCGTTGATTGGCTTTTAGTGACAATTGGTCGAACATCGTTTAAATATGCGTGGTTCGTTTCTGAATACAATATTCAATACAATTATTATGCAAAATCCAACATTGAAATATGGTGTGGTTTCTGACGCACGTTTATTATAATTATTATTTTTATATTCATAAAACATCATTACAAGAATCATGTCTGATTATTAAATTATATCTATCCTAAATGTAGATAATCTACCATCTCAGCCATAAGACGTCCACTGCTAGATATAGGCCTCCCCCAAGGTTTACCAGGTCGTCGGTCCACCTTGTTGGAGGCCTGCCCGCGCTGCGTCTGCCAGTTCGTGGTCGCCACTCTAGAACCTTTCTGCCGTTGGGGCAGAAAGGCCATCGGTTCTGCGAGCTATATGCCGCCCTATATATATAGCTATATGCCCTGCCCATTGCCACTTCATTAAGGCAATTCTTCGAGCCTAGATAATTTAAATAACGTAATTTCAATTGACTCTATTATAAATTAAAATTTATTTCATCATTCATGCAAAGCGTTGCATGTAAACAACGCTTTCCATATTCCAAATTAATATCTAATATAATCTAATAGCTCGACGATACAATTCACAAGTTACTCGGTTATCACTTCTATCGGCAGTGGCCAAAGACTGCCCCGCATGTTTTTTTAAGATTATTTGGTTTTACAATATTATTATTTACATATTTTATACAACCACCTTCGTAGTATAAAGAAACCTGCAGTACGTAGATTAAGCCATCGCCTTTCAATATTGGGTACTTGTAACTCCACATAGCGACTAATACATTATGCTAATAGAATGGCGAGCAGAGTAACAAATCTGTGCAGAAATAAAACCCTCCCTATTGGTCACTGGCCACTAATGAGCGCACTCTACATGCCACTGGGGACCCAATAAATAAATGTACCTAATTAAATTTAACCTGTACGAATATTTATAAACTCAATTCAGATTATAAAGCTATTTTACTTTTAATTTCACTCGCGTATAGTATTTTTTACTGACTCGTATTTTTTTAAACTACTTAGTTAGCAAACAAGCCCGCCTGATGTTAAGCAGTTACCGTAGCATATGGATGCTTGCAATACCAAAAGTATCACTTGCGTGTTGCCGACCCATTTTTTTACACCAGAGCCTCTAGACAAGTGGCATAAACGATAGTCGAATCGAAAAGTCAAAAAATAAAATGTATCGGATTTGACGTAAGTTTGTGACATTAAATCGTAGACTCACGTCAAATTCCATACATTTTATTTTTTGACTTTTCGATTCGACTATCGCTTATGCCTCTTGTCTAGAGGCGCAGGGCTTCCTAAGATAGGAAAACGTTTCTTTCAAAAAGCATCCCTATATATGCGCTGAAAACCTGTACTCACACACAGGAACACAACTACACCGCGCGCTCTGTCTAGTTTTTTGGCTGTGTTCTTCTGGAAGGTAGAGGTCCTTGTCCAGTCAGGTTTGCTCGCTAGTATGATGCCTCTTAATAATAAATTGCTCATATTTTCTGGAAAACTTACAGCTAATAATAGATTTACCGATCAACTAGTTTCCACCTGCGGCTTTGCTTGTTATTGGATTTGATTTTATATGTACAACAGAATGGCACATCGCTATTCATATTATACATGCGAAGTAATTGTGTTTATTAGTTTGTGTGTTATCTTTTTATGACTAAACGGCGGAACAGATCATTATGACTATGGTACTTTTTGCCGCGATAACGGACGTCCTTGCTAGCGGAGCCGCGGGCATCATACTAGGCTATAAATGGTTTTAAAATACCTAAGATAACGCGAATAATTATAAATGTGAAAGTTTGTAAGAATGGATGGATGGATGTTTGTTACTCTTTCACGTAAAAACTACTGAACGGATCTGGATGAAATTTGGCACAGACATAGATTATGGTCTGGAATAATACATAGGCTACTTTTTGCAGCGATAACCGACATCCACGCAGGCGCAGCCACGGGCAACAGCTAGTATATAAATATGTCGCAGTCTGTCATACTTAACATAACACTTTCTAAAGCTTAGCATTTTCAATCCATTTCACATCTAAAAGAAAACAATAAGAGATAAGACAAGACATATTGGCAATTGTAATGCTTGTTTGATAGATGACTACGTATATTGGTACACAAAAATGTCTCCAGTTAATGCTCACAAAGAGGTCCCTTAAGGTTCTAAACATACGAACGTGATATGGAATAAAAATAGACGATGAAAAAGCTTTTACAGTACATTGTTAAACTTTAACATACACTTTCGTTTATCCTGCAAAGTAATATATGTATGTATTTAACGGGTCGCCCCAATTTTGCCCGGGTTAAACTATTTTCAGCGCTACTTTCTTAATTTTTTCTTACATAAAATCCTTCTCCTGGCAATAACAAACACAACAAAAAAAGAATTAGCGATATCGGTTCAGCTGTTCTCGAGATTTGCGCTTAGCAACACATTCAGCGATTCATTTTTATATTAGATTATGAAAAAAATTGTCATGATAATATATAATATTTTTTTAATTATGTTAACTTTTTTCACAATATTTTTAATTTACAAAGGCGGAGTGAAGACTTGTAACGCATAGGAACACAACTTAAGTCTATTTCACATAGCATGGGTACTGTGAGGTACGACATCCGAAGATGAATATCAATGAAAATGACCACGAATTAATTATAACCTATCAATTGAATGCTAGGCTCTTGATCATGCAATTAGCCAATTGGTCAGCGATTGATTCAATCATTTTCTTTCATCTTCGTCGTAAAATGTTATACGTCCCAGTACCCATGCTATGTGAAATAGACTATAGTCCATCAAATGTAATTATTTTGCTGTGGTCTTCTGTAAGTTGGAGCTTTCGGGCCGGCTGATTCTCTAAGAAACAGCGATGGCAAACTGACAGTTGCGATCGCAAAATTGACAGTTGTGATTGCTCGGTGACGGCACAATCTATTGACTAAACGCCAAAAAGGGCTCTTACGGAATACCGATTTTCAATCTGACAGTCAGATTTTGCTCGGTTTTTGCGGTGGCTCGGTTTTTGCTCTTACGGAATACCCCTGCCGAGTCGGCTTTGCTTACTTTTATTTTAATTATTACACATGGCGGCACGTCCCGGTTTCGCACGGGTGGATATTTATTTCGATTTAGCAGAGGTCCCTTAATTGTAAAAAAATAAAATGTAGCCTATAATACTTGCTGATATTAATGTGAAAGATTTTTTTTAAATCGGTGAAGCAGTTTTTGAGTTTATTCATTACAAATTTAATCTTTATAATATTAGTACAAATATTAGATATGCTTGTATTGTACCCCCAAATCTCTTAAACGCATAGTTATATTCAAAGACATGCCGTAGTAATATATTGAAACAAATTGAATAACAAAAGCATTAAGTGTATTTTTTTTCTCTTCTTAAGTTAAACATTGGTCCTTTTCCGGAGTACAGTGAAGCTCTCTAGACTTCATCAAAGTAATTCACATTGCCTCTTTGTCATGTAAATTAGAAAGCTTTCGGTTAGCTACACGAAGCAATGTGAACTTCCCAAATACTTAAAATAAAGTCCTTTTATTTCTTCAACTACAGCATACTACATTGTGGTGCTGTGTTAATGTTTTGATTAGTTTTATTTACATCAAATTATATACATACTAGGGGTCGCCCGCGACTTCGTTTGCGTGGTAGTTTGGAATATTTTCCCCGATTTTGCAACATATCTCACTACTGCTCCGCTCCTATTGATCATAGCGTAGCTTCTTGGATAAATGCACTAATC
Organism: Trisateles emortualis; assembly: GCA_947095525.1. Lineage (NCBI taxonomy): Eukaryota > Metazoa > Arthropoda > Insecta > Lepidoptera > Erebidae > Trisateles > Trisateles emortualis. The sequence goes on along the minus strand of OX352736.1, from coordinate 4,089,899 downwards.
AACAAAAAAAGATTTTTTACAGAAACCAGTACTTTCTGAGATTAGCGCGTTCAACCAAACAAACAAACTCTTCAGCTTTATAATATTAGTATAGATATAAGCGCCCCTTCCACGTCCCTTCTTCGCACATGGACATTTATTTAGTTTTTGTGAGGATTACACGAAAACTAAACAAGGACCTACAACAGCTAACAACTAAACTTTGGAAATGCTTTCACCAGAAGATCTTCTGGTGAATTTTCAAAGTTTAGTTTTAAGTTTGTTCATTATAAAAATGATATTAATTTCTCTTTATCATCATACCCATAAACGTCCCACTGCTGGGCACGGGTCTCCTCCGAACATTTGGAGGGATATTAGCCTACTACCTATACCACGCTGGCCAGACGGGTTAGAATAGGGTTTTATTTCGAGTTTTCCCTCTCTTCCGGTGGATATTGTCTGCTAGACTTTCTCCCTTAGTCGACTCTTACGACACCCTCGGGATAGAAGGGGGTGGTGACATTTGTATTCTTAATCCGTCACCACACGGATATTTCTCTTTAAAAAAAAAAAAAAAAAAACTCTATAATATAGACTAAATATGATTAGTAAAGTCAACAATTTTATAAAGAAACCTGTTTTCCCGAATTTTGTGAATGAAAGATGAAAGCAATATTCCTTTGACATTTCATCTAAAATTACGTTTACTATTTCTTATTACATTCTAAAGCCCGAGTAAAGTCTTTCTGCAACGCTCTGAGTAGAAATCAAAACGTCTTCAAATTAAAGGAAACATTTCCTAACTCCTAATGAATAAGAACTTTCAGCAACACAATTTTGAAATTGCTTTCATTTCTTGGCACAGAAATAGCCGTAAGTACGTGCAAAGAAATATATATTTAAAACTAGCTGCTGCCCGTAGGTCCGCCCGCGTGGATGTACGTTATAGCAAATATTAAGTATTTAGTGGTTATAGCGATAAAAAGAAGGTACCTTTTGTTCTTTCCCAGGACATCTTTTTCCTTGCCTAGCTTTGAAAAGGCAACAAATAAGGGTATATACCCGAGTGGCGTGATGGTAGTTTACGACTGCCATGCTGTGGTCGTTCGTTATCCGTCTTTTGGTATCCTGTACCCCATAGCTTGTGATACAACAGATTACCATAATTATAATATACTAGCTGTTGCCCGCGGCTCAGCGCGCGTGGATGTCGGTTATCGCTGTAAAAAGTACCCTATGTGTTATTCCAGACCATAATCTATCTCTGTGCCAAATTTCATCCAAATCCGTTCAGTAGTTTTGTACGTGAAAGAGTAACAAACATCCATCCATCCATCCATTCCCACAAACTTTCACATTTATAATATTAGTAAGGATAAACTATGTTCCCCCATTTAGTTATTATTTCAATCATTCAAATAATTTATTCCAAAATCACTATGCAAATCAATTCATCCGTATCTATTACCCCGTCACATTTACATTTTCGTGAATTCAAATTCCCAATCAAATATGAGGGGACTTATCGTTTGAAATGTCTCCTTTTTATATTTCGACAATCGGCGTTAAGGGAGACCTTTCCCAACCTTAAGCGATATAACACGGCTGCGAGGTGGCGAGATGAGATAACGTACAATCCACTGATAACATACGTACGCTTTATAGCACAGCGTTCACACGGATTTATCTCTCTCCTGAGTTCCTGTAGCTCGCAAATTACTAACATTACACCAAAATGTCTTTATTAACCGACTCGCCCGTCTATATTTGTTATATACAGGTGGTGTTAGTACCAGTGGGGCTATTTGGGAATTAATAACGAAGGTATCTGTTCATCCAGGATACCTGGAAGAAATTGCCGCTAGCTATTAGACCGGTGTTTGTACTAGATTTTAGATTATAATCTAAGTACTAGCTGTTGACCGCGTAATTGTCGGTTATAGCGATAAAAAGTAGCCTATTATTATTATTTGTAGCCTATTATAATCTATCTCTGTGCCAAATTTCATATATTTCCGCTCAAAGCCTCTAGACAAAATGGCATAAGCGATAGTCCAATCGAAAAGTCAAAAAAGCAAATGTATGGGATTTGACGTAAGTTTACGACATTATATCGTAGACTTACGTCAAATCCCATAAATTTTATTTTTTGACTTTTCGATTCGATTATCGCTTATGCCACTTCTCTAGAGGCTCAGTATTTATTGCGTGAAAGAGTAACAAATATACATCCATACATTCTTACAAATTTCGCATTTATAATACAATATTAGTAGGAATAGGTACATACATTATAATCTAAGTACATAATAATCTTTATAATTTGTTTGTGGTGTACAATAAGATGTATAGTATTATATAAAAGGTAGGGTACTATACAAGCAGACAAGAACGACTGGGCAAGGATCAGACGCACACCGTGTAGTGTAGTTGTATTCATGTACGTAAATACTAGTAGAGGGCTTGTCATGACGTGTTTAAACGTGGGTCGTCCGAGCGAGAAAGAAGGACAGAGCTATATAGCGGTTATAGCTCCCTCCCTCTTTCTCATTTAATATGTTAAGCACCCAGGTCTCCAGTACTTATTTAGGGATGCATTTGTAAAGCAACAGTTTTCCTATCACAGGTATACTCCATCAGGAAACCCCGGTAGTCCTTCTTCACACATAATGAACAACAGATAATGAAATCCTAACCACAAACCCTTTGATAGCTTTATTTTTCATGAATATTAACCAAAATTGATAAAACATCAATTTAAAAATCCAATTTCTCATCCATTCCCCATTGTTATGTACGTTTAACATATTACCTCGAGGCGTTTTTTAGACATGCAATGATCCTTATGGTATGCGGGAAATTGTGAGTATTTTAAATAATTTCCCTTGGCGTTTAAGGTAATTTGTCAATGTCGCGGCGTGGAGCCGCACTTCTTTGATGTAAAGCGAGTTTAGCTCCAGGCGGCGCTACCCACCACAAATAACACTCACGCTCATTGAATAAACACTCTTTATAGCGTCTCCATCCATCTCATCATTATTATCATACGAATTAGATCATTTCCTGATTACTATTCGCACAATTTTTTCAAAATAATTCAGCAAATTCGAGAGAGTCCTTTCGAATCCTTAAATATTGATTCTAAAGCTCTTCACGTGACATTTCCTTGAAACAAAACAATACAGCGCTTCAGTTTGGAGGATCAATAGAGTATCTCAATAATATTATTTCACGGAACAGAATATTGAGATAACAAATTATGTTACAAGTACAATCGATTCGTCTAATAAATAAACGAAGATTGTCTTGTCGTTCAAAATGAATTTTCGTCAACAATCATTTTCGTTAGAAATATCTTTAGCTTTACTTTTTTGCCTCATTTCATCCCCTTAAAAAGTTAACCAGTATGAATATTAAATATCTTATTTATTAATTGTCTAATTATATCTTGAAATAACTCACACGCTAGGCAAAACCTGTATTCGGCGCCGTGATTGAAATTAGTTTAGGAAGGCATTATTGTTATCATTAATCTATACTAATATTATAAAGCTGAAGAGTTTGTTTGTTTGGTTGAACGCGCTAATCTCATTAAAAGCTGGTTCGATTAGAATAATCTTCTTTTGGTGAATAGTGCATTTATCCAGGAAGGCTATAGGCTATATAACATCACGCTATGGTCAATAGCAGCGGAGCAGTAGTGAGATATGTTGCAAAATCGGGGAAATGTACGTTCCAAATTACCACGCGGACGAAGTCGCGGGCGACGCCTAGTATTTAATAAAACAGTGGAATATAAAGTTGCCCTTGCAAACAAGCTAAAGAACGTCATAATAATAATAACTTCCTCAGCATACCATCTATCCTTGCTAAATTTCAGCCGTTTAGTCGTGAAAGCGTAATAAATAAACAATCTCGCACGTATAATATAAGTAGGTATAGATTATGTTTAAAGGCTGTCTATATATATTTATGAAAATTATTTAAACTCCAAACAAACAACATGTTGATTAACATATGTGCAATAGACTTAAAAACATTCAATTGTTCGACTTAGTTCGTCTTCGCTGCCACTTTTAATAAAATAACTTTGTCATCTGCGTGTCTCCAATCGTAAAACTTTTGGACTTCATCTTTGATTTCATTAGAAAGTTTTCTACTCTTTCAGTTGCAATTTATAAAACTTTGTTATACATTTCTAAACGAAGGATTAAAGTTGGGATAGTAAACTTGTTTAATATTAAGCATCGGTTGAGAAATAATAGTGTTAATAATGCCTTCCAAAAAAATACTGCATCGATACTGCAGCAGTAATTAGTACGAGTGCCGTGCAAAGTTCTCGGGTATCAAACTGTAACTCAAAATTCATTTAGGTTACAAAGTAACATTTATGAAGGTCATGATTTGCAGCAGATAAGCCAAAAATATATCGGCCAATTTACCTGCGACGAGAGCAAATGTAGAGACAATAAGAACTGCATGCATAGTAAGAAAATCGGGCCACTATATACCTACATACATTACATACCGTATAAGATTTATTGTATTAATTAGATATTTACAAGAACAGGTATTAAAGGGTCCTAGCAGAATATCAGCGCTGCAGCACCTGCGATGTTGCAATTAATCGCTGAGCTAGGTCCTGTTTTGTCTTGTAACCATTATATATATTTTTTAGATTACTGAGTAAGATGTAAAGACAAAATAAATATTTTTTCTTCCTTTCTTTCTATTAAAATTAAAGTATAAAATTAAACAATAAAACTACCAATATTTACACTTATTAAAAAAGAAAAATAATATTTAAAAAAGCCGTATCATTTAACAAATGGTAGGCAAAGTTTATTATACATTTATTTTATAAGATATTTACATGAATACTTATTAATACATTCAATTATTATAAAATAAGAATCATTGCTTTTACTAAGACAAAAAAAACTTAACAACGATCAAACTTAAAAAAATAATAAATTACAGTGCATTTTCAACTACCTCGAGTTATTATAATTTTACTTTCTTCAGAAGCTACGATAAAATCATAACCTCAATTTTGCTTCACCAGTAGTTAGTAAAAATAAAACACTACAATTAGCTTAAATTGTTCTGAACTCAACAGATTTTCTTTCTAGAACTTTCTTGGCAAAACCTTCTCATTAAGACGCTGAACTTAACAGCACCTTTTCTATCTCAAATAAATCCAGAGTTACAAAATGTTCAATAGTTTTACTGGCGGTTTACCAAAACTCTCAAAATGTTATTGTCAGTTTTAACAGTGCCGCAATTACTTCTATAGGTATAAAGTTACATACCAGCATTTTTGAGCTCAATATTATTATATTATATCAATTTTTTTTTTTTTTGGATTAATAGACTTTATTATTATTATTTTGATCACGGTGGCCAATCTCAACTATTAAAGTGCATAGTTGTGTTTACAGACAGGTGCACCCTCTGTTTCTTCACTTTCATGGTCCAATGGGACGACAATCCGACACAACCAGGTTGATATCAGGCGCAATACAATGCAATAATCTGAGAAAAACATAATATTTTTAACCTGATTCGATTATCTCATGTCGTAAATTTCTGATAGTCACTTACACTCTGTTTCAATTAAGGATGTGGAATATTATTATAGATATACATACGTATAAATGGTAATTATGAAATTTATTTGGAAAATGGATTAACTCGCATTTAATATTCGGGAGTGTCCGACTAATTTCGAACCCAAATGGGATCTTGGGGTTTGGTCATTAGCGCGATGTCCTTGTGTCGGAATTATCCGTTTCTAAAGTAAAACCGTTTATTTTATGTGTAGTAAATCAATAATATTATTTAAAAAGTAGAATTAGATATAAGTAACATCACGCGCGTCTCCCAGTTAGGTAGGCAGAGAATATGGCACAATTCACATACGGCATACCTCTTTCACTGTCTCTGCTTTTTTTTGTCATATTTTTATTTGTCAGATAAAGTAGCGTAAGTAGGTAGAGTAATTGCTTACTATCAGACAGGCCGTATTACCATATTCTGACATAAATTCAGACTCCACCATGCTGAAATTTTGGGTCTTTAGGCATCTCGCACCACACGGAAGTACGGAACTCGGACCGCGGTGCGACTTGCCTAAGAGCTCTTTTTGAATGGGTCATATCGCACCGCGGTGCAAAATGCCTAAAAACTTTTTAGAATGGGTCAACTCGCACCGAGGTACAAAACTAAACAGCTGTCTTTTTAGTAGGTAAATGCGGTCGGATTAAGATATTATTATTACACATTCCGTTTAGTACAGGCAGGCATAAAATAATATAGGAACAATAAAATTATTTCTAAGTTTTTCTTGTGGATTACTAAATGATGCTATTAGGTTATTGTTTGCATTTTATTTACTTACCTAATGCGTATTGATTACCAAAGTTTATATGTATAGAACAACCTGAACAACCCTAGATTATGAAAACGTGCTTCTTATGGGCGAATGCGTTCATAGGCACAGATTACTAAAGAGTTACTACGTAACCATAGGTGACATTTCTAGAGATGTATCGTTATTTATTTATTTTACAGCATATCTATGATAGGACACTATTAACTTACGACAGTTGATAATTAGAAGTTTCATAATAATGACCTATAATCGAAAAATATTGACATATCGACTTAATAATGTGTTAATTATTTAATTCGAGGAACCACCGATATCAATGTATATACTTATATTATAGAAATTATTTAAATCCTAAATACAGTAAGTACAAAATTAGGGTCTATTAAAATCAAATTGGGTAAAATATTGTTACTGGCAACACTGTCTGTCTTTTGGCAGATAAGAAATTACACTTAATAATACCTTTTGTTTTTATTTGTTATTTTTTTTTTTTTTTATACTACTTGGGTGGCAAACAAGCATACGGCCCACCTGATGTTAAGCAGTATCCGTAGCCTATAGACGCTTGCATTACCAGAGGTATCACTTGCGTGTTGCCAACCCATTTTTTACACCAGGGCTTTAAGGTGGAAGTAACCCTGGGATAGGAATACGTATCTTTCAAAACGCATTCCTAAATGAGCGCTGGAGACCTGTACTCACACACAGGAACACAACTACACCGATATTATCTTTATTTAATTAAAAAAAACAATTTATCCACGATAACTACATAATTATTAAAGGAATAATATTTCGATAACGACTTAGATCGATATATTTTATATTGCAACCCTTTATTCGCAAATACCGGAGTCATCGAGAAGGTCACGTCAATGTGTCTTTTTTTGTTTTGAGAGTGAGGTTGTGACGGTACGCGATAGTGTTCTTCGAAAGTTTTGAACTTCTGAAATCTATATATACTTAATTCTTATATTTTCGGTATATTTTATATATAAATATGACTATGTTTTACAAACAAACTACATTTGTTTTTAGTATCGTTGTACAAACTAATTTTAAGCGTTAAGTATGCAAAACTATATAATATGAGCACCTCTGTAACTTTAAAAGAATTTTTTTTTGTTTATTTAGTAGATTCACAAGTAAGTATAACATGTATCTAATCTAAGTATCGATATTTAATCCAAGTAGTCAATGCTGCACAAATTGTGATTTCAGTATTTTCTCAGTAGCATTCACTACCGAGTGAAAATACTGAAATCACAATTTATATTATTGATACTTTTTTGTATGTAAATGACGTGTCCACAATAACGAAGATTGGGAGTTAACAAAATATAACTTAAAACATATTTACGATTAACATTTAACATTATTTACCAAATATGTAGGTAATATTTTTTTACATTCTTATTTTCGTTGATCTGTTAAATTTTATGTTTATCCATCTCAATAGAAAAAAAAACAAAATTTGACTCCTGTGATTTTACCTACTGTGATTTCATTAGTTATAAGGAAATAGTGTACAACTATAAAACCTAAAATATAACCTGTGATTTGCAATATTAGTCTTAAGTTCAAATGTGTGATGTTATAATTAAAACAATTAGTACCTATTCAATCTGTGATTTTATAATTTTTGAATATACATATTACGAATTATATCGCAATTGTTTATTTTCCTAATACCCACTTTTCTACATACCGGTACCAATAAAAATTATAATCCCCTAAAGTGTTGATATGAATCCAAACCCATTGTTTCAAACAGTGGTGCGACATGACCCATTCAAATAGTACCTTAGGCTACTCGCACCGCTCAAGCAATGTGGTGCGATATGACCCATTCAAAAAGAGCTCTTAGGCAAGTCGCACCATGGTCCGAGTTCCGTGTGGTGCGAGATGCCTAAAGACCCTTTTAAACACCTATACAACAAGCTGTGTGTTCCGAGGAATTGTTTGGTATGATGCCCACGGCCACATTTTATCAACCTCACATCTTAGAACTTCTAAATGCAGATACTGTATGGTTTCAGAGATTTTTTTCTCTCACATACAATTAAGTTGAGGAATGAGCGCTATGCCGAGCTTTTCTTGAAAGACTTAGCATGAGATTCTTTAAGAAAGGAGTTTTAATATTGTGACGCAAACGCCCATAAGCTAAAATAATTGGTTACAATCAAGCTGGCTATATACTTGTTTGCCTTTTTAATACTATAAAAAAATGTGCAGTACAATATTGCAAGTTAAAAGACTAAAATTTTCGGCTTATTTTATTCTCGAAAATTTAACGTGGTTTCTTATCACACGAGTAATTACGTCATAAAATGAAGTTCTCTCAATCGCGCTACGATGGCTGAAGTACTACAACACGAAGCAGTGTGTGCGTAATGCCTCACTGCCAATTCGCCTATTCGTAGGTGACACTGATACCAATATATGACTAAGTTCATACAATCACATCTATTCTATCCTTTGTATTCGCGTACCTACCGTAGCACGACAGTTAGAAGCTCTCTGGGGTGTTCACTATTTGTTTCCGGAGCTACGGCTACGTCCGTGGCCAGTACTATAATTGTGCGGAAAGAAGCTGTGCACAACAAACCTGACATTATTTAAGCCACGGTTGTTACCAACGAACACACATTAATGTACAAATTAAGGTACGATATAAGATAAATTACTTGTAGTAAATCTCCATAATCTTTTATCTGGTAAATTTCCGTACTAGAGAACAAGCTTGTATCTTGGGGGACTTTATAAATATAGTCAAGTCTGGCAAGAGACATCGCGATAAACCTAGACAGAGTTGGTGGGATGAGTTGGACTCATTTTACAAAGACTGGGCCTTAGCAGATCTAGACAGAGAAAAGTAGAAAGGCCTTTGTCCTGCAGTGGAAAAATACGGGCTTATAATAATATGTAAGTTATGTAATGTACCTAGTAGACCGCTAGTCTTCGGCTACGTTTACCTCTTATCATTAAGTAGGAAGTAGTGCTTGTTTACCGACTTTATTGAGGTAAAAAAACAACAATAGAACGTAGTTAATACCTTTCCTTAATCCTTCTTCCTTCCAACGCGTTTATATTGTTTACGTAAACTCGTTGCCATTCTCATTTAAGTGTAAGGTGTCCCTAAGTTTAATTGTTTTGTGTTTACTCTGGGAAGGTGAAATACACGGGTTCAACGCTCAATTGGCTTACGTTTCAAATGTCAACATCGTAAGAGCAACAAGTTTCATGCATTAAGGTCGTAACTCATTCATAAGGTAATTAATATTCGTCGTTATGATTCTTAAGTATAAAGCCGAGGATTGTGATAGTACTCTATCGATGATAATGATGAGTTATAGGTCGTTTCGCCCGCCATTTGTTCGCCCGAGCGGGCCAAACGACCAAATTACAAAATTTATAATATTTAATTGGGCGTTCCGCCCGATGGAGGTTTTATTTATAGACAGCATCAAAATCTGTCTTTACGTGACAAGTAATAAAACCTCTATGTATGTGTTATTCCAGACCATAATCTATCTCTCTGCCAAATTTCATCCAGATCCATCTATCCATCCATCCATGCATCCATCCATCTATACTTACAAACTTTCACATTTATAATATTAGTAAGGATTTCTCGATGGCTACTATTTATCATATTCAATTGACGACGAATTTTCGTTACATTTGTTAAGCAAAACTGACCCTTTTGATATCAAAAAATAAACGTGCAAACATAGAGCGGAAAATGCTGACTCTTATACATATTTGCCTTTCTGGCGTAACGTTAATAAAAAACCTTTTTACATTGTTTCTACGTACAAACATTGTTAGGTGATACAAACAAATTCCACAAATTAAATTCATATTACGGTGAAATCACAACCATTATTTGGTTACAGATGGAAACAATACAACGTACTTAATTCAATGAGAAAATAATAACTCGAGGAAAGCTTACCAACCAAGCAACAATGTAGGCTACGTAACGTTTTCATTTTGATATTTGACCTTTGACCTTTAAAACTGCCGTCTGAATATACAAAGACTTCATTTTTAGGGTTCCGTACCTCGATAGGAAAAAACGGAACCCTTATAGGATCACTTTGTTATCCGTCTTAATTCTTAATTCTTTATTGCACACAAGATTATAATAACAATACAAAATACTTAATAAAATACATGTACAAAGGCGAGCTTAACTCAATATTGAGTTTTCTAACAGCAAACCAACAGTGATAGAGGAAATGTATAAGAATATAAGAGCATTATGAAGTGTACAACAGAAGGAGAAAATAGAAGAAATAGGAAAAACACAGAACTAACTAATAACATTGTATACATCGTGTATACCTACCTACTTTCATAAACATACATACTATGACTACATATATACTTAATATTTATATATATGTATAAATTTAAATACTTATACTTACATACAATATAATATATCTACTACGAATATACCTTAGTGAGATAGTGTTCTCTTGTTCTTCTCCTGAAAACATCCAAAGAAGAGCTGTCACGTACCCTGTGAGGAAGAGAGTTCCATAACCTTACCGCTTGTACAGTAAAAGAGCCGTCGTACCGGCTCGAACTATGAGAAGGAGTACGAAGTAAAAGGGAAGAGGAAGAGCGACAGGGTTTACCTCGAGGAACTAAGAACTCAAAGCGTTCTGTTAAGTATGAAGGTGAATTGGGACTATACAGGACAGAATAAAGAAGAGAGAGAATGTGAGAGTCTCGACGCTGCCGAATGGGTAGCCAATTCAATTTCTTACGGAATTCGGAGACGTGGTCATACTTACGTAAACCGAATATGAATCTGATACTTAAATTTTGCAGTCGTTCGAGCTTATTGAGGTGTTCCTCCTTGGCATCAAGGAAACAGACATCCGCATAGTCTAGAAGTGGCAAAAGAAGGGACTGGGCAAGAGTAACTTTAGTTTGAAACGGCAAGAATTTCTGAAGCCGCTTGAGTGACTGAAACGAGCAGAACACCCTCCTGCTTACCTCTGCAATGTGGTTATCCCAAGAGAGATTTGTGTCCATAAGAACACCCAAATTCTTAACGGTTTTTGTAATTAAAATCGGTGTCGAGTTGTAAACAATAGTAGGAAGAGACTGGCATCCTATTGTGTTAACCATATATCTGCCGCCAATAATAATAGCTTGAGATTTTGTAGGGTTAACTATTTACCCAAAAGACCGAGCCCAGCAACTAATATTTTCAAGGTCTTTATTAATGGCAGCTATAGCTTCAGTCAACTCACCCACTGTTGTATGACGATATATCTGCAGGTCGTCTGCATAGAGATGGTAGTTTGAAGTGATGACTTTCGTGACGGCGTTTATAAAAACGGAGAAGAGAAGAGGAGAAAGTACGCCACCTTGAGGGACGCCCGCAGTAAGATCACACCATTCAGAGGCGGTCTCCTTGGTGCGAACAGACTGCGTGCGACCCTGAAGGTAAGATTTAAACCACTCAATCGCAGAAGTTGAGACATTAAGTGAGGATAGGATTCCTAACAGGATATCAAAATCAACAGAGTTGAAAGCGCTGCTAAAGTCTAAAAGAACTAGGACTGTTACTAGTTTGTTCTCCATGGCCAGACGGATATCATCTGTTATTTTCACCAGTGCAGTAACAGTACTGTGGCCATGGCGAAATCCAGATTGAAAGGGATTTAGCAGGCTATTAGAAGATAAATAGAAGGATAGTTGTTTATGGACAGTATTCTCAAGGACTTTAGATAGTACAGGAAGAATGGATATAGGACGAAATTGGGACAAAGAAGAGGGATTGGTGTTTTTGGGTAAAGGCAATACATGAGCTCTTTTCCAAGATGTTGGCACAGCACTCATGAAAAGAGAGAAATTAACAACAGGTACAATTTCTTTCAGAATATGTTGAAGCATTTGGAGCTGTAGCCCATCATCACCCACTGCTTTTGAGGAAATGGATAGAATAGATTTTTTAATGTCCAACTCTGCAACTGGGTGAAAAGAGAAAGCAGTATTTATAGGCAAAGGAAGAGAAGAAAGATAATTTAATGTAGAAGATTTGGTAACGGCGTCTAAGGTTATTGGTGATTCGGAAAAATGAGCATTAAGGGCATTAATGTCGATGTTGTTGTAATTAATGCTTTCCGTGGTTTTACCAATGCCCAAAGACTTAAGAAATTGCCATACTTGTGCTGTATTGAGGTCTTGTATTGAAGTGTGAATGTGGCGTCTTTTAGCATCTCTACACAGTCCGTCCCTTGTTAAGACTCTTTTTCTCAGAAACGCGTAGAGGTATCAAGCTGAGCTTTATATCAAATACTCAGGTCTACTGTCCCTTAAAGCTGTGAAAAAAATCAAACTTCTAATCCAACGCAATCAAAAGATACAACCGTTTAAGCCGCAAATTTACGACACTTGCAAGGGAATCAAAACCTACAGGGTACTTCCCGTGAACTCAGAATCTTGAAATTTGGTACGAAGCAACGTCTTATAGCACAGATAAAGGAAAAATTGCGGAAACCGTAATTTTTTTGTTACATCATATAATAAACTTATATATCTACAGGTTTGTACGGAACCCTCGGTGCGTGAGTCCGACTTACACTTGGCCGGTTTTTTTTATATTACTTCTGTGGGAAATAAGCTATGCCTAGTATTCATTTATTAAAAACTTTATATACATAATGTTCATCTGACTTAAGGCCGAATTAATAGATTGTGCCGTCACCGAGCAATCACAACGTCAGTTTGCGATCACAACTGTCAGTTTGCTATCACTGTTTCTTAGAGAATCAGCCGGCGGGTCTTTTAGACGTTTAGCAATCGTGTGTGCCGTGCCGTCACCGAGCAATCACAACTGTCAGTTTGCGATCGCTGTTTCTTAGAGAATCAGCCGGCGTAGCATCACTCGCATGTTGCCACTCGGATATGAAACTTTTATTTAAAACTTTGACTACACCGTAGTTACGTCGCTATCTATTTTTTTACATTTTTCACGCCAAATGAGGGTTCGATTCCCACATGGAATAAAAAATTGTGTAATCCATAACTGGTTGTCCCGAGTCTGAATGTACTTTGGGTCTGTTAAAAGTATATTTGTCACTATAATAGTATAAAAAACCTTCAACTAATACGTGTATGTCAAAAATTGTCCTTGAATTAATAGTATATATATATATATAGTCCGTGTGGTGACGGATTAAGAATACAAATGTCACCACCCCGTTCCATCCGAGGGTGTCGTAAGAGTCGACTAAGGAACTAAGTCTGGCAGACAATATCTACTGCAAGAGAGGGAAGACTCGAAACAAAACCCTATACCAACCCGTCTGGCCAGCGTGGTATAGTAGGCTAATATCCCTTCAAATGTATGGAGGAGACCCGTGCCCAGCAGTGGGACGTTTATGGGTTGACACGACGATATATATATATATAAGCATACATAAAGCCTCGAATCATAGTCCTTCAATGCCTCAAGGCAAACATTCTAGAGCCTAATTGGGTAACTTCAATGTTAATGACAAATCCCTAAAGAAATCGTCAAATGAAACCGATCCTGATTACTATCAACCGTACGTGATTAGGTTGCTAATACGACGATCAATGGAATAGTTAATTTTGTTCGTTGTATCCCTACTTGACAACGAAATACCTTGGTGATAAGTTTCGGATCTTCGATAGGTGCCTTTTGGTATAGTTATCGTTGAGTGCGACTGCTGAAAACTATTAAAATATTACAAGATTTAGACCTGCAGGGGTATTCCGTAAAGCAAAAACCGAGCAAAATCTGGCTGTCAGATTGAAAATCGGTATTCCGTAAGAGCCCTTTTTGACGTTTAGTCAATAGATTGTGCCGTCACCGAGCAATCACAACTGTCAGTTTTGCGATCACAACTGTCAGTTTGCCGTCACTGTTTCTTAGAGAATCAGTCATTACAGTAATAATATGAACAATTTATTTTTTAATTACTATTAATATATGATATAATTACGTAAAGCGAAACCTACGGATTTCTTTTGTGTCCCACACAAGAAGTGTGAAATTTGTAAAGTTTATACAAAATTTAAAATATAGTATTTTAAAATAGTAAGTATGTGTTATAAATACATATTTTTTGTTTACATTCATACTGCTAAAGCCACTGACAAAATAAAACAAAATTTAAAATATGTAATGTTTTTTTTATTAAATAGAACCTCGGCCTCAACGAAATAGAACCAAAACGATGTTTTAGTTCTGTTCTTTTCTGTGCAATAAATATATCTTCTATTCTCAGTGCAAGTTTATTGGAAACGTTTACTCATTGATCGGCAACGTACGAGTAATGTGTTGGCTATGGTAACTGTTTACCATCAGGCGGGCGTATGCTCGTTTACCACCATAGTCTATAAAAAAATATACAAAATTTATCATAACAAAATCACAGGCAGATTTTTTCACCTCTAAGCCATAATATGTTTTATATAGTATGATTTATGGAAGGTCGAAATTCTGAAGAAATGAAAGTTTATTTTCCGGATATGAAATCTTCGACAGGTCACGGATAATCCGAGGGCCGGTTGTACGGCGCATCATTATTAGATTTTGAATGATAACGGACATTTCCCAATTGGAATTTCGAATTTCTAGTGAAATTCTAATACCTATCGATTCGATTAGATTAACGCTAGCTGAAAACGTCCGACATTTCCACAAACAACAAGTGAGAGAGCTTGTAAACTTGTGCATTCGATGTCCAATTTGAAATTACGAAATGAGTTATCGGAATTTACAAACTTAAGGGATTACTAAATGGCAATCAATTTGTTACCCCTTGACGCAAAAAGAGGGTTGTTAGAAATTTGAGCACTATGCGTTTGTCTGACTGTAGCATCGTAGCTCTTAAACAGGTGAACCGATTTGGATGCGGTTTAGCCGTATACTTTTGAAAGGTTTTTTGTGTCGGAGGTTTTTACATTTTTTAAGTTTTTGTAGACCAATATTGCCCATCTGGTCATTGAACTCACACCATTAAAACGTTGCGGTGGTAATGGAGACTACCTCACCTACTAGACTACTCGTGAAATCTAATAATGGAATATCAAACATTCCATATTACATATTCGTTCCTCATATCAAATTTTCGGGCATCAGCAAAACCCTTTTCCAATAGCCGGGTCCTCAGATGCGGGGTACTCTATTACAATGCAATATTTAATAAATGGAACGTGCAGCTTTCATGTCGTACCCTTCAAATATGGAAATTATCTGTAGTGTGGGAATATAATTCTAGTTTATTTATTTACTACAAGCGACATGGCTAAACATTTATTTAGGTTTCCTAGGGGTTCTTTTTTAAAATAAATTATTGCCATGTTACTTGCTGATAATGAAGCTTTCTAAAAGTGAAAGATTTTTTTAAATCGTAGTTACGAGTTTTTTTTAAATATTACTTAGCAGGCGGGCCGTATTCTTATACAAGCATACGGCCCGCCTGCTGTTACGACGTTACCGTAGACTATAGACGCTTGCAACCCTAGAAGTATTACTTGCGTGTTGCCGATCTAGTCCGTTCCTTCCGATCCTTGCCCTAAGGATCGCTATATTGTTATATAAAAGGTGGCATACGACCACGGCTACCCTCTATACCTATAAAAAATTTACTTATTTCATACTTTTCAGAGGACGATTTTTAAGTAGTCGGGTTTTAGTTTTTAAGCTTTATTTTAATATATCGTTGTATTGTATATTTGTAAACTCCCTAGCGACACAGAGTACGTGTCCTAATTCAGATATTCGGAGTCGTATTTTTTTAAAACAAATCAAAAACTTTTATTAACAACCTGGTAACAGAACCGCGAACAAAAACTAGTAAAAAAATAAATCAGTGTACCAAAGAAAATGTCTGATAATAATTTTCTCCGGTCGGTGAGCCAGTATACAGAGTTATCACACGATTTACGAGCGAAACTTCCCGCGAACCCCTCGTATGTTTCATATAGGCCTTCAACATAATATATCAACAAACTTTTGTTAAAGTAACATCTAGATTCTAGCCAAAAATCCAAACATTTCTCGTTAACCCAATATCAAAAATATTGCCAATAGACAGGATCGTAAAATTCATAAAGTTTTTAATATACGATCGAGCAATATCGATACATTTTATCGTGCGGCGCGCTTTTAATATGAGACTAGAGTCGAACTCCTAGAACCGTCCATAAGTTTCTGTGTAAATACGAAATATCATCAAACCTCCGTACCTGTATTAATATAATTAACTAGTGGCCCGCCCCAACTTCACCCGGGGTAAAGTATTTTTTGCCCCTTTAGGGATTTTTTCTCTGCGTAAGAACCATCCTCGTACTTCAAGGAATATTCTAAAAAAAGAATTAGCGAAATCGGTTCAGCTGCTCTCAAGATTTGCGCTAAGCAACACATTCAGCGATTCATTTTTATATTATAGATATGCTAATATTAGTCAGCCGATGGACAAAATAGAACGGACATTTTTCTGTGAAAAAGATGATAATTCCTGAAATATAAAATAAATTCTTTAAAAACTATACTTAAAGAGCACTTAACTGTGTAGTTATTTGGATTGTGGTCTTCTGTAACGTGGAGATCCTTATTTATTTCAAACAATTCAGTCCATATCATTTTATACAATTACAAAAATTACTATATATATTGTAATTAATATTCATTAATATATAATAAATAATATCTTAAAAAACTATCTGCCCCATACCTTATTCACGGGTGCATGTAGGGACTGCCAGTGTTGCCAGAAGGGCCCGTCCAACCTGTCAGCGACGACCCCAAGGAGACTGTTACCGCTGCCCCGCACTCTACTCGTTATAGATGTCGCCCTCTTACGCATCGTGGTGAAGAAACAATCCACTTGCACCCCGGCAAACATACCCGATGCGCTGCAGAAGCGGGGCAGCCGTAACAACGCCCTTAGCGCGTTGTTATATTGAACGCGGAGGGCGCTGTAGGCTCTCTGCCTGTAAGATACCCACAAGCCGCTCGTGTAAAAGGAGGTGCAGTAAGCTCGAACCACGGTAATTTTTACATTTTTGGAACAACGAGCAAACCTGCGGGCTATATATATATATTATAGAGTAAGTCATTTTCTTTCTTTCTCTTTCTTTCTACAGAAACTCTGAGCTACATATTCATAATATATGTATATTTGTCTCAAATTAATATCATCATATTTCGTAGGTAAACCATTTCCAACACTTCGGATGCAATTTAGAGCGGTCCCTACCATTACTTTTTATTACATAGATATCATTACATCCTACCATAGTGTACAAAAGACTATATAGTAAGGACACGGTGGCATTATATTAATATAAATACCTACCGCTCAGGACCAGGGCGCTCCACCCGCGCACCGGCGCGGTGTTAGAACTTCAAATACCACCTGTCCGTGGACGCCCCGTCCGCTAGGTTGCTAGCCCGTACTTGTTTGCTAACTTTCTTTACTCCCACACTAGAGGAACAAGCCCTGTGTCGCGGAGGACTTCACAAATATCCAATTGATGGACGCACGTTACACCCAGACTCTGAACAAACATTTATGCATCAATCAAAGTTTTGTCCCGTGTGGAAATCGAACCCACGACCACCAGCTTAGCATTTAGGGTCATTAACTACTAGACCAGCAGGCTAGCACTGAATCGGTCCTGAGCGATAGGTATTTATCTTGACATAAAGCGGTACTGTCCTCACTATATAGTCTTTCTTACACTATAGTCCTACTATTATGTAGGTATAGTTTAAACAGATCGACCAGTGCGCTACGGTGGGTTTGAAGCGGTTTTCAAATGAAAGAATGCGGGCACTCAGTAACAAATAAAGACTGAGACTGTATTTGATCAGGCTATCATACTATATTACAGACATTTGAACCCGTATGAGATTTATTGGTGTCTTAACCTGTGCCTGCTTAATGTTTTATGGGTTGTTGTGATTTTAATGTGACGTAGGTAAATACTATATTGAGCTATATGTGTACAAGAAGTCTTGAAAGATGGTTTAGTGATTTAAGTAGTTATCTCGACATTTTTTTAAACAAGACAGCTCCTTAGGGAGCAAGCCCTGTGTCGCGGGGACTTAACAAACATTGAATTAACGGACAAAAAGTACACCCAGACTCAGGAGAAGTTCAGAAATATCGCACGGGACATATTCTGAGTCTTGCCATACTTTGTGGGTCCGAGAATTGAGTGTTTAATCTTATTTTGTTTCTACTATTCTAGGATACTGTGGAAAGACTTTACAAAAGACCACAGCCAAATAAACCCAGTAGTGTAAATTGTTTGTTTAAAGATATCCAGTACTTATAACGTTTGTAATATCCCAGGGTAACCCATAACACAAAACCCTGATATTAGAAGCATATAACAGCTGATAATTAAATTCATATGACGCATAAATTAGATGCGTTATTTGTAAAGAGAATGTAAAGAGAATCCCAGCGCAGCATTTTGTTTTTTTTACGAACATTGTTTTCTAAGCTGCCAGCCATATCCTTTCCTTTTTTTACATGCAACTTGTAGGATATGCTTCATGTATTACAAATGTCCATTAACTACAACAACTGCTTACCACCCAAAATACTATATATGTTTCCCACCTTATTAGTACATAAAAAGTATATACTATAGCTGTCTTACGTCATTTCTACGTAACTTAATACAAAACAAACGCCATTTTTCTCTCAATAATGTTAGTTGTCGGTGCGATAACTGATAACCTTGAGTAACCTTGTAACACTAACCTCTACGTTTGTCGCTTTATACAACGCAATGAATAATTACAAGCATTTACTTATATTTTACTTACATACTTGATTACTGTATAATTCCAAATATAATATTTATATCTAATTTTGGTCGCGAGCTCGCAACATTTTTTGTGATGTCGTAGATACTAACTTATATCAATACGTGACTTTCTGGCAATTGAAAAGAGTTGCCTAAGTTGCTTAACAGTTTTTTATACTATCAAGAAGGCAAACAAGCATACAGCTCAGAGCTAAATATAATATTTATATCTAATGTTGGTCGCCTCATTTTCTGTGATCTTGTATAATCTAACACATATCAATACGTAACTATCTGGCGATTGAAAATAGTTTCTTAACAGTTTTTTTTATACTATCAAGGAGGCAAACAAGTCTATTGCCTGCCTGGTGGTAAGCAGTTCCCGTAGCATATGGACGCTTGCAACACCAAAAGTGAGCAAATGAATATAAATAAATAAATAAGTGCTACTCGCGCGTTGCCGAAACTGTGTTGAGTTCCATTCTTAGGCTAGTTTTTATACCCCTGTCAAACAGCTAATTTGTCAACTGTATGCGCCACAACATCAGTCCTTCCGCATCCAAATTATCCCAGTAATTTTCTCGAGGCAATAGGCAAGCCATAGCTGCCAAAAAACCGATGACCGCTGCACCAAACAAGTCCTAGAGTGAAGAATACAACTTGCTAAACGTAGTATAGGACTATTATACACTGCAAATTAAAATAAAAGCTTAAAAAATTAAAACAAACTTTTACATTAGACTAGAAAAGCACAAACAAGAAAAAGAGTCAATTCTTTAACGTAAGTAACATAATCCTTTGTTACAACTCGGAAAACATGGGAATAAAAGACTCGGAAAGTGTCATACACATACCTATAATTTTATCTCATACGTTTATGGGGGAACTGTCGTATTAGATACGTTTTGTGAGAAACAAGCTTTATATTTCTGCTTGTTATAACTGCATGTAATTTAGTACATACGCTTCGTTGCAAAATAAATAAAAGAGTTAGTGGCGCTATTCAAGTAAGCCAGCCAGTTGGGGAAGAATCTCCATTTTCCAAAAAATCACAGCCAAATAACAAATTAAACTCGTTTCAAAATTTAGATCAATTACATGATGCTTTTAAACTTTAAAATAAACAAAAAGTCAGCATTTTGTTCGTAGTCAATTCGCTGACAAGAATAGAGCCTTGGCAAGAAACTTGGGACGCTCTTTTGAATCACTAGTGTATAATGTTTAGTATTCTATACCATTTTAAGAGAGGTAGGGCACCAGACATACTACAGAAGACCACAGCCAAATAACTACACACAGTGGTGTAGTTATGTTCCTGTGTGTGAGTCTCCAGCGCTCATTTAGGTATGCGTTTTAAAAGAAACGTATTTCTAACCCAGGGATACTCCCATCCCTGGTGTAAAAAAATGGGTTAGCAACACGCAAGTGATACCTCCGGTATTGCAAGCGTTCATAGGCTACGGTAACTGCTCAACATCAGGCGGGCCGTATGCTTGTTTGCCACCTAAGTAGTATAATTTTTTTTTTAAATCGGTACGGGAAACTATTTGTGGTAGGTAATAAAAAGGAACCAACACACCATGTAAAAATGAAATTTAAGTCAGTAAAATAAACACAGTATCTAATTAAAACAGCAGTATACTTAGTTCTATTTCTGTGCGACCTTCTGTTTTTTTCTAAAGCTGTGGGACAAACAAACGTTTGGTCCTCCTGATTGTAAACAGGAACCAAAACCTATAGATAAATGTGCGCTAGACACCAGACCTGTACTCACGCAAAAAAAAACACAACTATAACACTTTGTGTAATATTATTTGTCTGTAAAGTCCTTCCTCAGGTACATTTTTTTAACGTATAGTGCCCTTTTTAAATGACTACAAAAAAGGAAGTGGTTACCGATTCGTCCCAATATTTTATTCGTCACATTTTTAAGCTATTGCATAGCTTCTATCGCGGGCCTTGGGCGGCGAGACCGAATCCAGAAACTCCGTAACGAAAATAATAAACCTAACACCCTCCACTCCGACTGGCACAGCGGTGATACCTTTTTTAATGACGAATTCTCTAAACGACCAATAATAATATGTCAAATTTGTGTAAGGAGGTTTTGATCTAAGAGAATATTAATGTGAAAAAGATTATAGTATAAGGAGTCTTACTAGTATTCATTTTTATTATTATATATTTTTATGAATGATTGAGAATAAAATAAAATGATTTAGATAATTCTGTAAAGTAATTTTTTATTTGTTTCGATAAAAAAATCATACTAAAAAATATGCTATCTATATAGCTTTACCGCGGCAGTCCCCGAGTGCCACACGACTTTTTTTTATATATATGTATTTTACTCGATGACTCGAAGACGTATGCACCGTTTTGCAAAATTCTTTTTTTATTCTGCACAATACATAAACATTATACACGCATGTACAAGTCGAATTTTGACGATTTGAACAAGTTAATATTACTTTGTGTAAATACGAATGTGTGGTAATTCTCAACTTGTGTAAACATTGTGGTATACTTCCGAGAATCAGTGCGGTTGGCAAGTCAAAAGGGACTGCTGGCAACCTCGATGTCAAGTTGTATTTATGAAGACGGAATGTTAGTGGCTACTACTATATTATGGACAACTCGTACGGGTAAATAATGAGATTAGACTGGCGGTTAAGCTTGTTCTATTTACATAGACGTTAGAGGGTTAATCCTACTAATATTATAGTTAAGGTAAGTTACTTATTCACGCCATAACACCTAAACGGATCTGATATTTGTGTTTTTATACTTCTTCGATGGCAAACAAGCATACGGGCCCGCCTGATGTTATGTATAGTGGGTGCCCTAGCTCTTTTAAACTAAGAATGTTGAGTTCTTTTATATAAGAGTATATTATGTACAATTATATAAAATACAATACGAAGTAGACGTCTTTTTAACATTCACGAACGGAGTAAGTATCCCTAATACAGTAACTCTGCGAGGCCACGGCTAAAATGTTCTCTGAGAAAAGCCACTGGAAAATTCTTCCAATACTTCCAAAATCTTATCCAAATACAAAACAAAGCGCACCACCCTGCGGAAGACTTTATTTGATACACCTATGCCACAGAGTAATCAAAAAATTCAGACTTTTGTGAAAATCCTAGGACAATTGCAAAAAAAAACCGGGTAATACTTATGTATTACCCGGTTTTTAACAAAGAATTTCGTAATTATACGACATATATTGATGATCATTGATAAAATCCCAGTTTGTTTAGGATGATTGGAAGCGCTCATTGGTGACAAAGACTAATGAATATAGCCGTAAGCCAATTAGCGCATCCGTCAGTGACCAAAATGATTATATTAAGTATAACGTTCATTCGGCCATCAATCAGAACTCATCGTTTTTTATACTACTTGGGTGGCAAACAAGCATACGGCCCGACTGATATTAAACAGTAACCTATGGACGCAATATCAGAGGTATCACTAGCGTGTTGACGTCTCATTTTTATGGATGTAGATGTAGTCTCCCTGGGATAGGAAAACGTTTCTTCCAAAACGCGTCCCTAAATGAGCGCTGAAGACCTACACTCACACACAGAAACACAACTAAACCGCTGTGGTCGTCTGTTAGGTAGAGGTCCTGTAGCTGGGCTTGCTCGCTAGTACGATGCTCTACATCTGCTAAACTTACCTAAAATAAGTCGCATTTTCGCAATGATTACAAAATTCTTTGTTAGATTCCTATTATCCAGTTTTTGCAATCGTTCTAGGATTTTTGCAAAGATCCGTTTTATCCGATTAACCTGCGACACTAGTATTTGCATCTGACTCTGAATTCCAATACACAGACAATTTATAACTACGGCAATGTTTATTGCAGTCGATTTGTTGCGTTTTGTCGCGTCGTATTTGGAATATTGGTATTGGGACGATGTCTGCTCGTATGGTCTTGTTGGTCCCTGGACCGAGTTCAATTTCCAAAGGTCAAATATTTGTGTGACTCAGCTAATTAGTCCCAGTCTGAGAGTGCTTTATGAAATTGTATGTATGGTAAGCGATTCTCCTGGTATTGCAAATATCGATAGGCTTTGGTAACTGCTTATTATCAGAAAGGCTATATACTTGTTTACCTATGTCAATAGTGATGGTAGCTGAGTGGGAAAGTAACGAACTTGTACCCATGAGTTCGATTCTGGATGTACCAATGTAAATTTCACTTCTGCTAACGGTCAAAAAAAATATTAAATTAAAAACCCACATCTTTTAGAAGGGTTTCTAAAGACATGTCAGATTCACTAACCCGCATTAGGTCAGCGTGTATTAATTAAGACCTGAACCCTCTCTCTCTCTAGATAGAGGAAAGGAGAGCCGTGCCCAGCAGAGGGACATATAACACTTGACATACGCTGGTCTAATGCGGGTTGGTGAATCAGACCTGTCTTTAGAATTTCTTCTAAGACATGTGAGTTTCCTCGCGATGTTTTTCTTCACCGTTAGCAAATGGTAAATCATTTGATTAGTACTGCCACCCGGGATCGAACTCGCACCTCTTGCGTGCAATTATATTATAATTTACTAGTTGTTGCCCGCGGCTCCGCCGGTTATCGCTGTAAAAAGTAGACTATGTGTTATTCCAGACCATAATCTATCTCTGTGCCAAATTTCATTCAGATCCGTTCAGTAGTTTTTACGTGAAAGAGTAACAAACATCCATTCATCCACTCTTACAAACTTTCGCATTTATAATATTAGTAGGATTATTACCTTGGTTTTTATAAAACATATTATTTTTTTCTAAATCATTTATATCTTTTTTTATTTCTCCAGCAGTAAAATAATTAAACATTTTATGCAGCGTCATCAATACAATTTATGATAAAGACTCCCTATTCGAGTAACGACTCGATATCTTCATAACCATGATCTTTATAGGTAAGGAGCCACCTGTTCAAGGTGGAAGCGGCGTTAACGCTATGTGCTATAACCGTTATCGTTATACTTTACCTTTACGTTCGCGTTAATTAAGCATTTAAGTATAGCACATTTTTATCTTGAATTAAAACGATTATTTAGTAAGAAGAATATCTATAGAAAGCTTAATAATAAATCTATACTAATCATCATCATCATCTCAGCCAAAAGACGTCCACTGCTGGACATAGGCCTCCCCGAAGGTCTTCCACATCATTCGGCCCTGAGCTGACCTTGTCCATCGGTTGCCCGCGACCCTTACCAGGTCGTCGGTCCACCTTGTTGGAGGCCTGCCCACGCTGGCCGTTGGGGCAGAAAGGTTCTAGAGTGGCGACCACGAACTTGAAGACGCAGCGTGGGCAGGCCTATACTAATACTTTAAATAATTATTAACTTAAGTAAAGTTTTTAAGAGCTCATGTGGTGTTTACCTTTAAGTAACTGTTACACTATTACTTGTATATGTAATAAGTTTCTTTGTGTACTGTTGGTGTAAACAGTTGTTGGTGAACCAAATAAATAAAATGAATGTGAAAGTACGATAACGGATCCGTATGAAATTTGCCGTGGAGATAGATTATAGTCATGGCTTATTATCTCGGAAAAATGTAGGAAATCACATGTGAAAAACTGTTCACGTAGGAATCGCTTGCGGAAACTAGTTCATACCAATATTATAAATGCGAAAATAACTCTATTTGTATGTATGTTTGTTTGTTACCTTTT
The DNA here is from genome assembly GCA_947095525.1 of Trisateles emortualis. Taxonomy (NCBI): domain Eukaryota; kingdom Metazoa; phylum Arthropoda; class Insecta; order Lepidoptera; family Erebidae; genus Trisateles; species Trisateles emortualis. The sequence continues at coordinate 4,065,008 of OX352736.1, read as the reverse complement.
AACGACTAAACAGCTGAACGAACCTTAATGAAATTTGGCAAGAAGATAGATGGTATCATAAGGACTGGGTACTTTTTACCGCAACATTAATACGGGCGGAGCCACAGACATTATCTGGTTATTTATAAAAAAATACCATAACTACACAGCACTGCTTTGTTTACGCCAAAGCTACAATACTTTTATTAAATTTGTTTTTAGTTCAAAGGTACTTCACAACCTTCCTTAGGATCGTATTACCTTTGTGTGTATAGGATAGCTGACGCTGTATTTGAGTTTGACAAAACAAAGAATTACAAAATTAAATAACTCGTATTTCTGGAACCTGAAAAATCGAAGAAGAACTTTTGCCTTTTTATCGACCTATTGGCGAAAGGTCAGCGCGAAAAATGCTTAGTATCAGTCCCAAAATTAAAACAATGCTCGATACATGGTAGTAAAACACGCCTCCACTCGTATTATATGGGACCTAATTTCTTCTTCTGATTTGTAGAATACCGTTCACATCGAAAGATCAGCACACACTGAGGCACCTTTGAGCGCTTAGCTTTTACTGACAGCAGACGGCTCGGCCCTGAGGCATGCTCAGCTAAGGCAACGTGCGCCCAAACGATCCCGAGGCACGTCCACACAGACCGAGCAATTGGCGATGCTGCCACGCGAGCCCGAGTCACAGATTACTAAATAGTTATGCCCGAGTGCGTGGAGACGCGGCTATAGACCTCTACTAATCCGTTCGTGCAAAAACTATTTATCGTACCTGTCAAGTTCAAATTCTTTATTGACATAAACATTTTTAACATTTTAAACCTAAAACGCTGCATATTCATAGGATTCATTAATGCTGTTTGTGTTATGTTATTATTATTTTATTATTGTACGATATAATGTCGTAAATATACGTCAAATCCCATACATTAGCTTTTTTAACTTTTCGATTTGACTACCATTTATGCCACTTGTCTAGAGGGGCAGGCGGGACTAAATACGTATTATTTAAGAAATGTTTTAAATAATACGGTCAGTGACTTGTTCAAGAACATTTATTTTCAATACAAAATCGATTTAAAATCGACTATTCAATAGAACAAAATACTTCATCAAAGATTGTTTACCATAATTTTATAAATAATTTAACTCACGCACAAACTTCTACCAAGCAAACAATGACTAATATAGTATCATTTAGTAAAACAGTTATTTGTTTACACTAAGACGCATTTTGTATTACATTCTGAGCACGTACTTCAGTGGCCTTGGCTTGCTCAATCACTGCGATAACAGCTACGGAACTATTAACAACCAGCCTAATAGACCTCTTCAACTGTTACAGTCTCCTTCAGTTAGCTTCAAGTGGCCAAAACATAGGAAGTGCGGACCAGGTCGTCGTATACTGGGTGATTTTAAAGGGCTTTACGATGTTATGGTTAAACTCCTTGTAGGTTGTATGAACTCCCTGTTTTAAAAATATCTCAAGTACTTATTTTTGACTAGCCTGTTCGTCTAGTGGTGGTGCTTTGTTCTGTTTTGGGTGTCAAAGTTAAACTCATTTATTCATTAGATCAAATGCATGATACTTATGAACGTCATAAAAACAAATGCCAGCATATTTTTTCCTACGGCCAATTCGCTGATTAGGGTAGGGCCTCGAGAAGAATTGGCAAGAAACTTTGGCCACTCTTTTTAATCGCCAAAGTATAACATTTACAATTTGGTATAAGTTACCATATTGTAGTAACAAAAAGAACAGATTACAAAATCAAATTAGGCTTAATAAAAAGTATTTAATACTTATACAATTTATTTTAAAAAAGAATTTAGGTTTCCAATGTATGGTTATGAGGGATCGTCTGAGTATAAGATAATAAAACATAATCTACGAAGAAATTTATAAACTTTATCTATATTATTTCAAAATAAATCATGCCAAGATTGACCAGCCACCAAGTACGAGCATGATTGTGTAATTTATCCACTATACTTTAGTAATTACTTGTATAAAAGAATATACTTAAAGCCCGGCAAATTCGGAGCGGGTCGTTACTTTATAATGAAGCCGGTATTTCCTGAGGACCTGTAATATTTTTGCCAATAGAATATAGCCTATGACACTCACAAATAAAGTGGCTTTCTGTTGGTAAAAGAATTTTCGAAATCTGTTCAGTCACCAACTTCACCGATTTATAATATAGTACAGATTATTTTTACGTACGTTTATAAATATATAAAACAAAATTATGCCTACTGGTTGTTACAGTACTACAGGTTATTTGTTTATTTATTTATTGGATGTCACAAAAAACAAATTACAAGAAAAAATTACATGATTACAGCTCTCAACTTAAGTTTTTTGACTGTAAAGACCACATCGTCCAAATTTTCTGTGGTTTGGCACAATACATAGTTATGCCTAGTTTGGAATCTGTAAGTGGCTTCCAAATATTATTATTCTTTGACACTATAATATTTCAAGAGAGGTAGGGCACCATACTAGCGAGCAAGCCCGACTGAGGAAGGACCTGCACTTTACAGAAGACCACAGCCAAATAACTGCAAACAGAGGTGTAGTTGTGTTCCTGTGTGTGAGTACAGGTCTCCAGCGCTCATTTAGGGATTCGTTTTGAAAGAAACATATTCCTATCCCAGGGTTACTTCCATTTTAAAGGCCTGGTGTAAAAAAATGGGTTGGCAGCACGCAAGTGATACCTCTGGTATTGCAAGCGTCCATAGGCTACGGTTACTGCTTAACATCAGGCGGGCCGTATGCTTGTTTGCCACCCAAGTAGTATAAAAAAACTATATACAATCGATGAAGTTCAGCTCCTCTATACAAATAGCACAAAAAACGTAGTAGAATCGAATAGAATAGTCTACAGGAGTTGTTATAATAATAGAAAATAGGTTGTTATGTTTATAAACCGCTTGGGGTAGAGACAGTAGGTCCGAATACTCATTTCCTCTACAGAGACAAAGCAAAATGACTGATCGACGTTTCGCGTGATCAAAGGGCTGCCTAGTTTGTTTTCATTGATTTGCCATCTAACGTACGTTTCCAGTAGACAATGATTTTGAGGAATATTAGGACGCTTAAACAACAGTTTGACTGCATGGGTAGATTCTGTGGCTTAAGTTATTTAAAAATTATTAATTGTAGAATGTAGAGTAGTTTACTATTTTAATATGGTTATCTCGCCATTTAACAATGCGCGGTGTGTTGTGGGTTCATTGTTCGACAGAACAAAACTATAATTGGTATTTTTTATACTTCTTGGGTACTTCCTTTTTCTGTAGGTTAGGTACTTCTGTAAGCTACTTCCCTCGTCGGGTTTGCTCACTAGTATGAAGCAAAGTGTACTTTGTATCCATTAATTCTACTAATATTATAAATGTGAAAGTTTTTAAGGATAGATGGATGTATGGATGTTTGTTACTCTTTCACGTAAAAACTACTAAACGGATTTGGATGAAATTTGGCACGGAGATAGATTATAGTCTGGAATAGCACATAGGTTACTTTTTATCGTGATAACCGACAACCACGCGACATCCGGGCGGAGCCGTGGGCAACAGCTAATTGTAGATATATTTGAAAAGTTGCCGTCGACCCATAGCGTGTTATGTTACGCGAGTTATTTAAAAATCAAGTCTTACCATCATGTTTTCTTTTCTTTTTCATACCTTTATGTATTATTTTTTTAATGAATTATAAAATAACACTATTGTCATCACGACATCATTAATCTTGGTATTATGACACAACGCGATCAAAGAACAAAACAAACAGCTTAGGGGTAAAAAAATACCTTTGTGGTATAAATAAAAACAACAACGCCATTGATATTAGGTAAAACAGGTAGGCAAGCGTGCATAGGTCTCGGTAGCGTCTTACCATCAGGCGGGCCGTAGAAGAAGATCAAGAAAGGTAGGTAAAGATAAGATACAAGCGAGTAAGCCCAACTGGATAAGAACCTACCCCCCCCCCCCCCCCTCATTTAAAAAAGACCAGGCCATTTGCTTGTTTTCTAGCTAAGTATATATTATACTTGCGTGGCAAACAATCATCGGCCTGCCTGATGTTAAACAGTTACCGTAGCCTATGGACGTAATACTAGAGGTATCACTTGCGTGGTAGTCGACCCTTTTTTACACCAGGGCTTTTAAGATGGAATATCCCTGGAATAGGAAAACGTTTCTTTCAAAACGCATCCCTAAATAAGCGCTGCAAACCTGTACGTAAAGACTACATATAAAAAAGTATATAATTGAAATCTTGTCTGTTAGATTAGAATCAGTTGGTCGTGTGTCAGTTATTCCATATATATTTTTTGACGTAATGAACGTGTTTCTATATAAAATAGTAAGGAACCACGTCGACTTAAAACAAAACCTTTAAACATCACCTTTTAAGTAGAATAGGTCTTGGATGTCCACATGTTTAATGCTCGAATGAAATCATCATTCTATGTTCCTTCTGCTAGGACTTATTATGTGAATAATTCGTGTATTAGAAGATCCTGCCGTTCATATAACAGTATTATTAATAAAAACAAAAATTCCTTAGATATCTTTCATCTGTCTTTACCTAGTTTTAAGAAATCTGATCATGATTGTCTGGTCTCTACTTCAACTGTATAAAAACAAAATAATTGACTTTCGTTGTTTTCTTCTACATTTTATAACACTAGTTTATTACAATTTGTCATTTTAATCTTGTTTTTATCAGTACCTAATGTTAATTTTAAATATTGTATTGGTGCTATTAGTTAATCAATATGTGGAAACTGTTCTGGATTATGTGTTGTCTAATATGTATAGTATTATTTCTCTATTGTATCTGTTTGTTTCCCGAATAAAGATAAAATAAAAATAAAATAAAATACATTTTCTGTCTTTACAACAGTAAAAAATACAAAATTTATTCTAAGATTAGAACGCAGCGATACAGGCGCTTTATCCCAATACATTTTGCAAATCCTCATCGATAATTCCACAATACAAAAGAACCATTGTTCAGTATTGTGAACGGCGAAACTATTCAGTTCCGTGTGAAAGCCTTTCATTTCTTCCTTCGATACGGAATTTACTCTGCACTCTGATTAATTTGAGATGTTGAAAGCAAGAGATAATTAAAAAAATATGTGATTACTATAGTAATTATTTTCGAGAGGCCTATGTTTAGTAATAGACTACAATGATCTTAAACTGAATCTGAAGTTAAGGTCAATTCCGTTAAGTCCTATTAGCTCAGTTCTACTGATAGAACTACACGGAAAAAAAATCCGATTAGTTCAACTGTTAACTAGCATATTCCTTATGGTTCTATTATTAGTTTTGAGTTCCATTTAGTACTACTATTCGACATAAAATTACGCCTTTTGTCGTTAAATGGCAGATTCTGGAAACGGTAAATGAACCGTCCAGTTGGTTGGAGGATAATTAAGACATGCCTTTTAAAATTTCTTCTTAAACATATGGGTTTCCTCATGATGTTTTTCTTCACCGTTAGCAGATGGTAAATCTTAAATAAATGGTACGTATCGTCTAGTCTGCTTGGATTTGATAGAAAGAAAGAAAAACATTTATTTAAAATGAATTTAGTGCAACAAACACAAACAAGAAGGCAATATACATAAAACAAAACAGAAGTACAAGTCACACCAAAAGGTGGATTTAATCTATTCATAATAATTGACACGTAAAATGAAACGACACGAAATTATTTTAAATCCCTACGTGAAATTTGGCGGAGCGTTTCCGTAAGACATCGTTACGAAAGGATTTTACAAAATTCCAATCCGGAAAATTCGACATGTTTACTGTATGGTGCAAATTTTTGAACTTATCATATTCTGGAAAAAAATGCTATCAAGATAGAAAAGTAAAAACACTGTCTTATAATTTCTTTTAAGCGTTAATTTTGTTCGTAACCTTTACAAAAATGTTAAGTACCCAAATTATGCTAGATTCATGTTAAGATGTCCGAGGTATTGCTCAAAGCGCTACAATTTGGAAGCGCACCTAATGAAGCGCTCCTTTTTATTCCTCGGAGCGCACCTTTTAGGAGCGCTCCCGATAGCAATTAAAAATATTTTAAAAAAAAACTCCTAATATCATGATCGTTGCCTTTAATCACATCTGATACGATTAATAATCCAGTATATTATACACGTACACAGAAGATCGGTATGTAGATACAAACTAGGTAAATTTACGTAATTATGTGTGCCTCACGTCTCCTCAGCAAACAGTCTGCATGCAGATAGGAATGGCACAGGTGACATCTTATATACCAATGAGTTTATATAGATGTCCGAGTACCTAAGGTATGTGCTAGTTTTATTAATAGGTACTCTAGATACTGTCCGGCCGCCTGATTCTCTAAGAAACAGCGATGGCAAACTGACAATTGTGATCGCAAAACTGACAGTTGTGATTGCTCGGTGACGGCACAATCTATTGACTAAACGTCAAAAAGGGCTTTTACGGAATACCGATTTTCAATCTGACAGCCAGATTTTGCTCGATTTATTCGGTGGCTCGGTTTTTGCTCTTACGGAATACCCCTGCGGCTTCGTAAGAGTAATATAAAATGCAAATGTCTTTCTTTTTCTTCTTACCTTTTTAACATGTAAAAGAATGTAATATGGATTAGACTATTTTACAGATTAGCTCTGACAAACGGACTGTTTTCATGTCGTTTTTTCTTTTATCTAAATATACCTGCATTATTTTAAAGTTTTTGGGTGGCAAAGAAGCATTTTGTCCGCCTGATGGTAAGCAGTTACCGTAGTGTATGTACCTACGCTTGTAATATCTGCGGCTCGAGTGTTGCCCACCCAAAATTTGTAACAACAGACTGCCTTGGTGGTCCAGTGGCCGCAGTATGCGCCTGCTGTGCACGAGGTTGTGGGTTCGATTCCCACACAGAACAAAACTTTGTGTGACCCACAAAGAATTGTTCTGAATCTGGGTGTAATTTGTGTCCGTTAATTCGTATGTTTGTAAAGTCCCCCGCGACACAGAGCTTGTTCTCTAGTGCGGGAGTTGTCTTTTTAAAGAAAACAATAAAAAGAAAAAAAAGTAGGCAAGTATTCCTAAAATAACCGTGTCTTTATAAATCATCGACTAGCCTGCTAGTCCAATGGTTAGTGAGCCTGACTGCTAAGCCGGAGGTCGAGGGTTCGATACACCGGACAAAACTTTGTATGATCCTTAAATGTTTGTTTCGAGCCTAGGTGTAATTTATGTCTGTGAATTGTATGTTTGTAAAGTCACCCACGACATAGGACTTGGTCCCTAGTGTGTCTTTTAAAATAATATTAAATGATGAGGCAATGAGGCGCTCATAGCCTGGTACACTCGCTGTTCGGTAAACGATCAGCGGGTTCAGCTACCAAGGGCGCGGTTACCTTATAGATGTGTATATAGTATGTGTGTATAGTGACCGCATAGTGGTATTTTATCTGAGCGTCTCCGTGCTTCGGAGGGCACGTTAAAAGTCGGTCCCGCCTGTTAACAGTCGTTAGATCACGACAGAGGCCTAAATATAAAATATCTCAATAACTCTGTCACTAGGTTGGCCACTAACCAAACGATAAGAAGAAGAAGAATAGAAATAAAAATACACTAAGGAACAAGCACACCTAAATATGCACTGAAGACCTCAGGTACTCTGGCAGGAACACAACTACACCACTGTGTAGTTGTGTTCCTGCCGTATATGTAGGTATATGCCGTAGTCTAAGAGGCCCTTCCTTGATCGGGCTTACTTGTTGCATTATCTACATAATCTCTCACTATAAAATCCCATTGTACTTGATTTTTTCAGTATGTATCTAATAGTTTTGTAATCTTATGGTGTACAATAAAGAATTATCTATCTTTCTAAGGAAATTTGTACTTAGAGATAAATAAACATTTGGCAGCAATTTATTTGAACAAAAATTGAAAATTTCTGAAGATTTGGTAATAAATTTAGGAAGTTAATTAGTATTTCGACTATTTAATAAATTTAGGAAGTTAATTAGTATTTCGACTATTCTGAGTCCACAGACTACCGTTTATAGGTTAAATGGATTTAATTTTACTCTGTAGCCTTCAAATATTTTATAATAAGAAATAAAATTCCGTTCTCAATATTTAGATGAGTTGGTATTCAAAGAATTCACGAAGTGAAATATATACTTTAATTTATTAACTTTACAATTAAGTTAATCAATATGAATCCGTACTCGTAATTTTGTAAATTAGAAAATCGCTGTTACTTGATATAGCTACTTATACTTTTTGATTAAATTTGGTGTGGACACGCTGCGTCTTTCAGTTCGTGGTTGCCACTCCAGATGTTTTCTTAATATTGTAATATTATTATTATTTGCTACTTCTTAAACTTTTGCATCATCATCATCATCTCAGCCTGATAATGTCCACTCCTGAACGTAGGCCTCTCTCATATGTCTCCGCATCTTTTGCATGCTATGGATTATCTAAGCAAAACATGTACCTATGTTCTACTGAAATATATTTAACACTACTGTATACCATGTTTTACGCAAATAAAATATTTATTATTATTATTTCTGCCCCAACGACCCAATTTCTGCGAGCTATGTGTTCTGTCCATTGCCAAATAAATGAGACATTTTTGGATTCGATCTTCCGAAAAAATTCAAGGTATCTACATTATCGCTCTGTGATATTGAAAGAAGCATAGTAATATCCAACAATGTAGAACGATGACCTGTTGAAGATTACAGGCAGCCGATAAACGAGGGCAGTTTAGAACCAAATGCCGTAGAAAACCTTCAGAAGGCGTCTAATGTTGCACATAATCTAACATTGGACGCCTTTTAACTGAATTGATAAATAATAATATATACTTTATTTATCTCTGCACCATCCTTAATGGTTTACTGGTAGAGAATGCCCTTGGCATTAAGTCCGTCAATGTAATTTTGCATAGGAAGTTAAATAAATAAATAAAAAACATCTCTCTGTTAGGTGAGAGAGTTTTTTTTTATTATTTATTTATTTAACTTCATATACAAAAGTCCGTCAATGTACTTTTGTATATGAAGTTAAAAAAATTAAAAAAAAAAATACTAATATTAGATACTAATGCGAAAGTTTTTTTTTTTGTTTGTTTTCCCTTTAACGAGTAAATGGCTGAATGGGTAATAATGAAATTTGGCAAAAAGATGATTATATCCTGAGGAAAAACATATCCACGCGGGAGGAGCCGCGGGAAACAGCTAATTATATTAGATTTTGTTTATGGTCTACCTACGAAAACTGTATACACAGTACACACGTAAGGTAATATTGAAAAGGGTTTACCCACAGGATGGTGAGTACTACATGAATTTAATTAAACTTGGGTAAAACTTTTTACAGGCTTGTTGTTTTAGGGTTAGTAATTTACAACCTAACGTATGCGTACCTACATCATTGCAGAAATAGTTTGTATGGTTTAGAACATTAGTACCTACAGCGAATGCCGCAAATAGTCCTTTTAATCCTTTACACGTATTAAACGAAGCTGTTGCCCGGGGCTCCGCTCGCGATATATGTAAATAGTGTTGTAATATTCTGCCTCTGTGCCGAATTTCATTGAAAATCAAAAGAGTATTTAACAAACATCCATTCTCACACACTTTCACAAATAATATGAATCTAGAAGAGAAGTTCGCAGTGGTCAGTCTGTAGATTACTTAACGATTTCACATTATTATGATTATTATTAGCACACACAAATCAAGTAAACAATAAGGATATACGAGCACAAAACAAAAATAACGGAATAGACTGTATTGTATGTGTCGAACCAATATATCTAGTGTTCCTGCTTAGTTTGACTGACAATATGCTATCTGTTCTCCTATTATTTTGTTTGAAACATCAAAACAACATTTTTAAATATAGAATTTTATTTTTCTTATAAAATCAGAATATTTTGATTTTTGTTTGTGCCATATTTATTTAATTTTCATAAACAATAATTTAAAGACGGCTTATTTTTTGTTTTAGTTATACTTAAGTAGATTTAAAAATATTATTGTTAGAAAAATAAATTTGTATAATCAAATTAATTATTTTCAGTATGCTAACAAACTGCTGAATTATTAACATAACCCTTACTAAAACATTTTACGTGACCTCCATTTAATATTACACTAATTTAAATATCAAAGCATTTATAAATAGAACCTTTTAGTAATTAAATCTATACGTGTTCACATCGTATGGAAATCCCGATGTAATCTGACGTAACCACAAAACATAGCCGACCTTATTACAATTTTGATAACGCCCCAACCGTACCAACCACGTTTGCTACTCGCAGCATTTTTTTCATTAGATATATCTACCTACTCCTGCTTACATAGATTTAAACGCTAAAATTATGGTTTCTTTATAAACTTGTGAAAGGCTTTTTTTCTAAAATAGCACAGTATTGAAGAGAGGTAGGGCACTATACTAGCGAGCAAACCCGACTGGGGAAAGACCTCCACCTTACAGAAGCACAGCCAAATAATTACACACAGCGGTGTAGTTGTGTTCCTGTGTGTGAGTACTCTCATTTAGGGATGCATTTGTAAAAAAACAAATGGATCGGCATCATGCAAGTGACTCCTCTGGTATTGCAAGCGTCCATAGGCTACTTAACATCAGACGGGCTGTATGATTGTTTGCCACCCAAGTAGTATAAAAAAAGTATGGGACGGTTTAGGTTCTTTGATTAAACGAAGTATTTTTAGGTCTCAAACATTCTAGAAAATGGGAACTTATTCCGCAATATAACGTTCCAATTGTCCACTTTAGAACCAAAATATCAGTAAAATTACAGTAACATTTATTTATTTATTAAAAACTTCCTGTTTTTATTATACCTACTGACAGATTTAACAGCTAAAAATAAGGTTGCTATATCAACTTGTAAGTACTATATTGTAACAATACATCTTCATAAAAGGCAGCTGTAAGCAGCGTATACTGGCAACATAAAGGCAACACGCAAAAGAGTTTCTGAGCAAAATAGAGAAAGGCTTGACGAACAACTAGCCAAAATATTCACATAGAAGCATTATGCCATGAATACTATACAGAATGAATCTGCCTTTGTGTAAAATTATCATGACAACTAATGATGCAAATGGCAAAAACTAAAATTAACCCATTTAGGTATGCATTTTGAAAGAAACGTTTTCCTATCCCAGAGATACTCCATCTTATAGCCCTTGTGTAAAGAAAAATGGGTCGGCAACACGCAAGTAATACCTCTGGTTATTGCAAGCGTCCATTGGCTGCTTAACATCAGGCGGGCCGTAAGGTTGTGCGCCACCCATGTTGTTAAAAAAACATAATTAAAACCTTTTAAATCCTTACTTGAAGATTCCCTTGCTATAGTCTCTCGGGAAAAAATCGTTGCTATGTGGGAGGATTTTTTTTTTGAAACAGAACAGTATGGGACAATTAAGGTTTTTAGATTAAAGGAACTATATTTAGTGCTATTGTTCTAGAAAATAGGATGGTTTTCAATAAAGTTACGCCCTTCATAGAATTTATACACGCTACATGGAATTTAAATCGATGCAAAAATCGTAGTGTGTAAAGATTTGCAGCTTGCTACAGTATCTATCGCATTTGCGTCGCGTTTGTAAAGATACAAACAGTCTAAGTGTGTAAAGATTTGCAGTTTGCTACAGTATTGCGTTTGTATCGATGCAAAAAGTCGTAGTGTATTAAGATTTGCAACTTGCTACAGTACCTATCGCATTTGCGTCGCGTTTGTAAAGATGCAAACAGTCGTAGTGTGAAAAGATTTGCAGTTTGCTACAGTATTGTGTTTGTATCGATGCAAAAAGCCATAGTGTATAAAGATTTGCAGCTTGCTACAGTATCGCAATTGTATTAATGCAAAAAGTCGTCGTATGCTTGTTTGCCTCCTTAGTAATATATAAAAAAACTTAAAATTATTTTTGTTAAATACAACTCCGAGGATTGGCAGAGGACTTTACAAGCATTCAATTCACGGACACAAAGTATACCCAGACTTGGGACAATCATTTATGGATCAAACAATTTTTTGTTTCGTGTATCTAGCGAGTGCAGTCAATTATATCCAGATCACTTACTCTACCAGTACCAATAAGTCCATCCAAAGGTTGTCTAAGAGATCGCTTTTAGCGACTCATTCTTATTTAAAGATGTTCTATTGTCTTTTGTTCATATTATTTGGTGTACAATAAAGAATATTCTATTCTATATTTAATTTTTTTTAGACAATTAATGATGAGACTATAGTCGTAGAGTAAGCCCTGATTGTTTTAATAGACATTACGTATTGTGATAAACTTAACAATAGAAGAAAATAAATAATGGCGGTGTTATCGCTTGCCTTGGTTCTGCCAATCGACCTCGTGTTGCTTGTGAAGTCTTAAATCTTATAACGAGCCTCTTGAACCCGGATGTTTTATATAAAAGGGGCTATTAACTGCACGTGTGGTCTAGTAGCTAAGGTCTAAGGCTAACTCATAACACTGTGTCGAGTGTTGTGAGTTCGAATCCCGTGTAATAAGTAGGTATTCTTTATTGTACACCATATTATGATACTTATACAAACTCATATCGATAAATACACCAAAAACATGTACAATGGACAGTCTTATCCATAGATTTATATGTTTCACTAGATAAGCAATAACCGCGAAAACACGCTACCACCTAACACATGCCCGGGGCCCTTTAGTCGCATTATGTCCAATTCGAGCATGTGTCCGACTGTCTTTTGTTTTGTCATGAGCATGGCGTTCGAATGGCGCGAAAAAGAAAATGAGTAAATGTAGGGTGAAATTTGGCGGTTTCGAAAAGCACGTTTCGCAAAAGTGTAACAAGGCAAACGAAATTACTTTTCACATGTGAGATAATTGTGTTTTCAATTAATTATTGTTGTAAATCATAAAAAAAACTAAGTAATTAAAAATATTGGCGGCTAACACATAGTTCAGGGTTGTCAGTTAAAACCTCGTTCGGGTTTCCTGTGTTTATGAGAGATTCCTGTGTCAATGAAATATATTTAAATGAAATATATTTAAAAAAGATTTGTTTCATTTTTTATTAAATTTAAAAATGATTTAAATCATTTTAAAAGTATTTATCAATTATTATACCAAAATATTAAATAAGGAAATAATTAAATTTATATCGCCAAATGAAAAACAAACAAAACCAACAAGTTACAAAAAAACAAAAAAGCTACTTTAACAAAATTTTCCTGCTAACCTCCATAATACGTAGGTTGAAAATTATAACATTCAATGTAATTAATCTACTTGAATTTGGTTCCAATTTCAATAATAAAATTATTTCAAAAATTAAATTCCATCTGATCAAAAATTTTAATTAAATCAATAAGATTAGGGATTTTTTTTATAGAGTGTGCAACACCGAGCTTGTCGATGCGAGTGAAAAGCTGACTTCAATATTTTGACATAAAATGTATGGAATTGCACCTCTATATGTTTACCTCAGTGGTCTTATCACTAAAACAGATCCCGTCCTTTGGATGGACTTGTGTTTAGAAGAAAACGTCTGTAAACTTTGTGTGGTAGGTATATAAATGTCTTCAGAGTTTTTTTAAGCAGTTCCCATAGCCTATCGACGTAATAGTATAGCCATCCAATGGAATCACTTGCGAGTTGTCGACCCAAATTTTGACACAGTTTTGTGATGGAGTAAGGGATACTCCAGGGTAGGAAAACGCTTAGGAAAACGCGCCCCTAAATGTCTATAAACCTAGTCCAAAAATAGTCTTTAAAATAATATAAACAAGGTTATATTATATATATATAACTTGGGCCGCACCATGACATACTCGTATTAAAGTCGTTCAAGCGAGAAAGAAAGACGGAGCTATATTGCATGTATAGCTCCGTCCCTCTTTTTCTCTCGAACCGAATCGCCCCTGATAACGTAACATCATGATTTTTTATAAATAACATAAAGTTATTTTAGAACAACGAAAATAACTTTCTAAGTGACCGTTCTATTTATACCTAAATAACAATGTAATCAATTATTACAAATTAATCTGAAACAGAGAAGGCCGTTGTCCCGTGACTCAGCAGCCATAATGGATTAGAGGACATCTACATAATTGCCAAAGTTAGTACACTGACAACTGATGATAATTAATAAACAGATTGAAACACAATTTGAAGAACAGTACATAATTAAAATTAATCGCACCTTGTATCAGGTGTATAAAACGCTTTAATTACAATCTAGCCATTAGTGAATTAAATGTCACTTAATAACTTTATTTATTTACATTTTCACACATTCACATTATACAAGTAATTTACAACTAAAACTAAATTTAAGGTAACGGCTCCTTGATCCGCGGTATTTTCACCAAAACTCGAAAGAGCATCGAAAATTAAGCATTTACTATACCTTTTTGAGGGTTTTGTTATTTTTATCAGAAGCTTTGTTTATTTGACTATCGAAATAGACTAAAGATTTGACTTTTAGACCTTGATTTGTATGAAATAATAAATAAAATATGAAAAATGTCCGTAGCCCCTAATTCCGTGGTAAAGATCCTAATTCCGATGTATTTGGTTCCTAATTCCGAGGTAACAAAATGTAGCGGGAGAAAAGTTATATATGGTGTTCAAAAAATCTACTTTATAAATATGTTATTGTTGTTTAAATCTTTATAACCATGGGGTGCATTATACTTCACAAAAGGAGGTTATTAATTCGTGGTTTTTTAAATGTTTGTTATTTCAGTATTTTAAAGTTAGGAATTTGGGATATCAAGTTGATTCTTTCTTATTAAATTGAATAGTTTTGTTATATAATATATGTACTATTAGGTAGATATAACACAAAATTGCTTTTAGAATGTAAATGTTGTCGAGATTTGAAAAAAAAATTTTTACCAGATACATTTGTAAAGTATCATCACTGATTTTATTTATTGTAAATTAAGAGAGGACCAGGATTTACTTTAGGGCACCATACTAGCAAGCAAGTCCGACTGGGGAAAGCCTCCCCCTTACAGAACACGACAGCCAAATAACTACACACAACGGTGTAGTTGTGTTGCTTTGTGTGAATATAGGTCTCCAGCGCTCGTTAAAACGTTTCAAACGTTTTCCTATCATAGTGATATTCCATCTTTAAGCCCTGGTGTAAAAAAATAGTTCGTCAATATACAAGTGATACTTCTAGTATTGCAAGTCTCTGCTATGCTACGGTAACTGCTTAACATCAGGCGGGAACGAGTTTTTACGTGAGTTGTTACGAGAACACTATGAAAAGAATTTTACAAACAAAATAACTCAATTTTAATTAATTTTATTATTGAACGTTCCATTAGGGTGAAAAAATAATGAAATTTACAATATCAATAACCAAAATACAAACTTGCTAAATTACATTATTTTCATCCATGAAAAAATACTATATGCTGCAGTGAATTGTGAACAGCCTATTATTTTACTTGCCTATACCACGGAATTAGGTGCCCATAGAACCTAATTCCGATGCACTATACATCGGAATTAGGTTTCGTACTAAAAAATCACGTTTCCTAATTCCGAGTGTTAAAAGTTAGAACATTTTGGCAAAGTTTATTTACAGATTAGTGCATAATTGTAATATCTTTCTAAATATGTATAGCACTTGCTAAAAATTACATTGAATTATTAATAAACTAAGATTTTTTGTCTTGAAATACTCATACAACGAATTAACAAAATACCTAAATACACCTTTGATATGCTATAATTAGTGAATGCGATGCAAAAGTGTACCTCGTAATTAGATCTTATATATATTGACTACTTAAGTTAGTAAATCTAAAGTGTGAAGTGCCTAATCCTAAAAACAATCCTGAAAACAAAAAATGCAACTAAGTCTATGAAATCCTTATTCCGTGGTATACATCGGAATAAGGAACCGCCTAATTTTTATGGCACCTAATTCCGCGGTATTTTCAAAACGTTTTTTCGCCTTTATTTATTTAGTAAAATACAAAAAAGTTAAGTAATACTTATAAAAATATAGTCCTTCTACTACTTAAACGCAAAGAATTACACACACCGTACTAAAATAACAAGAAAAACGCTATTTAAAAAAACGTGGTATTTACGTGCACGGGGTGCCAAATGTATGAAAAGTGAGTTTGGACCGGCTATCGTGGCGAAACTTATCGATTATCTTAAACATCTTATACTTTACACCTTACCTTGGATAATATATCCACATGTAGATATATTATCTACTAAATAAGAGATATTCTGGTAAAAAATAGCTAGTTTATCGCGAGTAAATACTGTTTTTCTAAATACCTCGGAATTAGGTGCCAATTTCAGAACCCCTCGGAATTAGGTGCCGTTACCTTACACAAATTAGAAATAAATTCTAATAAAAAAAACAATACAAAAACGAAGGAGGACTGCGCATTGATGTCTACTGAAAACGTGCCCAGGAGACTGGCAGCTTGAGGTAGTCCACTTAGAGCAACCGTCCGAATGGCACCTGCGCGAATAGCACCTAGCCTAGTCCACGAAGAGCACCCATCAATATTTTTGGCAGGTGCTCTTCGTGGATTCAGATTTATAATAATGTACTACCACGGCAGCTTTGCCACACTGAATGGCAATGCTTATTCTTTGAGCCATATAAAAGCCAGCCTTCTGGTCACGTGGAGCGTCGACTAAACGCTTAGACAAATCTTTAAATAACTTATTTAGTAATATTTTTGTATAGGTATAAGTTCGGTACTCAAAACTGTAAGATCATATTTTTTAACCATCTGATGCCTGAACTTGATGATGATGCCTTCGATGACTGTCGTGATAAAAGCTACCCTAGGTCCTTTTCCAGGATATATTCTATCTCCTTTTCAAATCTTATCGCAATCTGTTCAGCTGTTCAGCCGTGAAAAGATAACAAACAAACAGAGTGACTTTTGCATTTATAAAAATTTATCAGTATTGATACTACTACCTAATTTACATAACTGTAGTCTGTAGTTACATTATTGTCCCATTAAGGGTTTATTTCACCTATATCGGCACAAGCCTAGTACAAAACTTATATATTGTATGTTATATTCAAAATTAAAAATACACAAAGAAATTCGAGTTTTATACTCGTACTTCCAAGGAGGCAAACAAGCATAAGGCCCGTCTGATGGTAAGCAGCTTGCAACACCAGGGATACATTTAAAATATAAGCTATATTTTTTACCAACTGCCAGAAAAATTGAATGTTCGTATGTATATATATTTTTGTAGAATTTAAATTCCTTCTTCTTCTTCTTCACAACCCATAAACGTCCCACTGCTGGGCACGAGTCTCCTCCATAAATTTGGACTTCACCTAACTTGGTATAATCTCGGTACTTTACAAAACTGTGTGGCTAACAAATAAGCTAACTTATGGACCAACGAGATAGTCAAAGTTAGTATACATATAAAGTGGTTTTGGCAGCGAAATGAAGTGCCAGCCGACACGCTGCTGTAGACAAGTCTTTGAGATAGCAGAATTTAACGGATGAGAATATAATTAAGTCGTGTGCCAAAAGCCGCGTTGAACAATTTGGAAAATAAAATATTGTATTTTAGGGTCAGTGAGAAGTAAAAATTAGTTTTAAAAGAGGAAGGGCACTATAAAAGTAAGCAAGCCTCACTCGGGAAGGACCTCGACCAAACAGAAGACCACAGTCAAATAAATCTTACTTTGTGGCGTTTATAATTATGTACTAATCTTATGATTTATCATCTGCTAACGGTAAACATTGTGAGGAAACCTACGACATGTAGGTTTCCTTAAAAGATATTCTAAAGACATGTCTGATTCACCAACCCCGTATTAGTATTAGGCCAGGCGTATGAATTAAGGCCTAAACCCCTTCTCTCATTCTCTTGATAGAGGAGAGGAGACCCGTGTCCAGCAGTGGGACAAATATGGGTTGCTAAAATATCAGACGGGCTGTATACTTGTCACTATAGTAGCATAAAAAAAAGAATTATGACAAAAGTTTTATATTAAATTATGGTAGCAAATACATTTTCTTATTTACGATTTACTGAAAACCCAGTTAATATAAGTATTGATCTCATTTTCAGGGGGAACTGGATACTATCTCATATTTTGTACCCACTAGTAATACTTTAACAAAAAACAGATTTCAGTTTAACATAGTTTGAAATATAGAAATCATTATAACAAGACCGTAGAAATGCAATAATGAATAATTGCTTTTATAAACAGGCTGATGTTATCGATTTTTGATTTAGAAGAAATATTTCTTCTTCAGAAGAAACATTGCATTCCATATATTGGTGTCCAACTGCTAGGTACGATTTCTTGGATCTTGATAGAAGAGAGAGGGGGACATTTATAATACAACATTAGAAATAAAATAATAAGCTACGGCGACACTAATTTTAACTTGACGTGAACGCAGTTTAACAAAAACAAAAAAGTTCTATAATGTAGTTATTACGATTTCTACGGGTAGATCTGAAATAAAGCAGAAGTCGCCGTTATTTACGATACGCTTTTGTTTAACATACAGTTTTGTTTATTATCAATTTTATAACACTTTACATGATCTTAAAGTATATTTAGAAACAGTGGAAAAGTTAAGCGGTGTAGAGTTTGCGTTATACATGATTTTAGAGGGGCACCATGCAAGCGAGCAAGTCCGACTGGCGAAGTACCTCCATCTTACAGAAGACCACAACCAACTGCAAGCAATGATGTAGTAGTGTTCCTATACATGAGTAAAGGTGCTCAATTAAGGATGTGTTTTCTGATCTCAGAGATCCCACAAAACCTGTGTGTTACAAAATTGTCAGCAACACGCGAGTGATACTAATTTTTAACCAATTTCAAAAAGGAGGAGGTTCTATATTCGACTGTATGTATTTTTTTTATGTACATACATATATTTTCACCGATTTCACCGCCATTTGTGGACCGATTTTCAAAATTATTTTTTTATTTGAAAAAGTATATTGTTGAGGTGGTCTCATTGGCGCCAAGTTAGGATCCGATAATGGAATCCCACGGAAATCTAGAGCAACGCTCAAATGTTATAGGTATTGATAATGTTTATATTTCATATATTTTTTTACTTTTATTTTATCACTAAAAATAGAATAATATTTTTATTTTACTTGTAGTGTCATTTAATTTTTTTTTTCACTGATTTTCAATAAGTACGTTTAGGTTCTGGAATGAAGTAAATTATTTTTATAAAACTAGGCACGATGGCAAACAAGCAAATGCCGTAGTGTATGGTATTCAAGCATCCATACACTTTGCTAGATAGTACCGTGAATAATCAATCAAAGAGAGGTAGGGCACCATACTAGCAAACAAGCCAGACTGGGGAAGGTCCTCCACCTTATAGAAGACCACAGCCAAATAACTACACACAGTGGTGTATTTGTGTTCCTGTGTCTGAGCGCAGGTCTCCAGCGCTCATTTAGGGATGCGTTTTGAAAGAAACGTATTCCTATCCCAGGGATACTCAGGGATCATATAGCCCTGGTTAAAAAAAAAGAGTTGGCAACACGCTAGTGATACTTATGGTATTGCAAGCGTCCATATGCTATGGTAACTGCTTAACATCAGGCGTATGCTTGTTTGCCACCTAAGTAGTATAAATTAAAAAAAACAATGATTTAAAAACACTAATAGATGTCAGTATATTTTTCGTACTGTCAATGCGCTGACAAGGGTATGGCCACGAGACGAGTTAGCTAAAAACTCTACCTACTCTTTTTAATCGCTATTTAATTTAAAAACGTTGGTTCTGGTAATGTAATGTGTCATTTGCTCTAATTTTTTTTTTTATAAAAAGACAACTCCCGCACAACAAGCTCTGTGTCGCGGGGGACTTTACAAACATACAATTAACGGACACAAATTACACCCAGACTCAGAACAATTCTTTTGTGGGTCACACAAAGTTTTGTCCTGTGTGGGAATCGAACCTACAACCTCGTGCACAGCAGGCGCATACTGCGGCCACTGGACCACCAAGGCAGTCAAAATTGTTAATTCACTTAGGCTAATTTACGATATACGACTCTCCTGCTTTCTGCCGGAATTTGTCTACCTCATATTTGCTTATAAAAAAATATATAAATGAACATCAAAACAATGTCATATATAGAGGTAAACTACCAAAATATGAACATTTATGTGATATGTGATGGTCAAAGTTAGTCAAACAGTTGTGGACAGTCTATTAGTATTGCTCGTGGTATAGTATAAAGAGAGGTAGTAGAGAAACTCCTTTATAGTTACGCAAAAGCGCCACGGTTAAATAACCAAAGTTTTGCTGTTATTTAATTGTTAATATGATGAGTTGAATTCTAATTACCTTCTATTATTGTCATTATATAAAACTAGCTGTTGCCCGCGGCTCCGCCCGCGTGGATGTCGGTTATCGCTGTAAAAGGTAGCCTATGTGTTATTCCAGACTATAATCTATCCCTGTGCCAATTTCATCCAGATCCGTTCAGTAGTTTTTACGTGAAAGAGTAACAAACATCCATCCATTCATCCATCCATACATCCATCCATACTTACAAACTTTCACATTTATAATATTAGTAAGGATTATAGCGATGCATATAGTTTCACATGCCGGCGGACACCCTGTCCGCAAAATTGAAAGCCAATACTTGTACACCCATTAAATTGGCACTGAGTGATAGGTATTAAATCCGACATTAGGGCACAGTTTCTTAACTACTTACTCATTTATACTATGTTCGTGGCGCCGGCTATATCCGAAGTTTATAAATAATGATCGCACTCAAACTCCTCTATAGTGAAATAGCTATCAAACACTTTCCTAATAAAATTATGGACATTTAGTGGCACTCAAGTGGCTAACGTAATTATATAATATGGAGAGTGGTAGCCGAGTGGAAAAGTAACCTACTTTTACGTAAGTGGTTTGAGTTCGATCCCGGGTGGAAGTAACATTATAAATTTCAGTTTGTGAGATTTACCATCTGTCAATGTTGAAAGAAGACATCAAAATCAAAGTCAAACTCATTTATTCATTTAGTTTAAATACATGATACTTATGAACGTCATAAAAACAAATGCCAGCATACTTTTTTCCTACGGCCAATTCGCTGACTATGGTATGGCCTCGAAAAGAATTGGCAAGAAACTCGGGTCACTCTTTTTAATCGCCAGAATATAACATTTACAATTTGGTATAGGTTACAATATTAGTGGTAACGAAAAGGAACGGAAACCAATATACCATACAGAATGAAATTAAGATAAGTATTTAATAAAGAGTCGTCATCGTGTCTTGGAAGAAATTCTAAAGGTGTGTTCGATCCTCCAACTCGGATTAGGCCAGCAGCGTGAGGCCTTAACCCTCTCTCTCTAAATATATACGTCATATAGTAACAAGTCCTGTGTCGCGGGGGACTTAACAAACATACAATTAACGGACATAACGTACACTCATACTGAGGACAACCATTTATGGATCACACATTTTTTTCGCCCGTGGGGAACGAACCCACAACATGCCATGCCATTGGTAAATAGCGGAGTAACCAGCTATGCAGTCAAAGTATATTATTACTAGCTGATGCCCGCGGCTCCGCCCGCGTGGATGTTGGTTATCGCGATAGCCTATGTGCTATTCCAGACTATAATCTATATGTATGCCAAATTTCATCTAGATCCATTCAGTAGTTATTGCGTGAAAGAGTAACAAACATCCATCCATCCATCCATACTCACAAACTTTCACATTTATAATATTAGTAAGGATTTTAATAACTATAAGTTCCCTTGGTATGTCCTTTCTTTTTTCGTTTTTACACGTAATTTCTTTGCAGCACGTATTCGCTTAATTGGTTAAAGTTTTGCAAAAAATGGTTGTTTTATGACAATGAACGGTGCTAAAATGTTGCCACAAGAACATCCTCGGTAGCCGCAATGGTGATTGTTACAAATTGCGGTACTATTATGAAGGTTGAAGTAACGAACGCCTGTATAATTAGAACACATTGTATTCTTATAAAATAGAGGGAACTAAGGGGCGTTTAGGCAACTTTACGTATTTCTAGAATTACAAATCCATATGATATTTAGCACATTGTTTTTACGACTGCGCGGTGTGTTATGGGTTCAATCCCCACACGGAACAAAAATTTGTGTGATCCATAAATGGTTGTCCAGAGTCTGGGTGTACTTTGTGTCCGTTAATTGTATGTTTGTGAAGTCCCTCGCGACACAGAGCTTCTTCCCTAGTGCAGTAGTTGTTTAAAAATTAAGAACAAGTACGATACGATAGTACGATTAGGTTGTAAAATGAGCTCCCTGCCGAGGTTATCCCGAAAGACTATAGCATGGGGTTCTTCAAGAAAGGAGTTATAAGGTTTCTAAAGGGTCGGCAACCCCTGGTGTTGCAAGCTTCCATATGCTACGGTAACTGCTTACAAGGCGGACCGTATGCTTGTTTGCCTTCTCGGTAGTATAAAAAAAAGTAAATTTGACAGTTTTAGAAAATTATAGTCTCTTGTAAGTTACCCCTGGGTTGTGTATAGTATTAGACAAAGTACACCCAGACTCGGTACAACTATAATTTGCGGGTCACAAAAATATTTGTCCCGTATGCAAATCGAATACCGATTAATCGAAACCCCACCTGAACCCATCATCAACAAATTTGGAACTACTTACTTACACACAACTCTCTGATACCAAACTTGGCAAAGTCTGTACTTTGGCAACTAGACAAGTAGTATATAAAACAATCATTTCAAAAACCACACCTGTCTGGATAACTGGCATAAGCGGCAGTCACTGCCACTTGTCTAGAGGGGCTGGTCAACAAGCTCTAACAAACTTTATAATCCAAATAAAACGCAGCATAAAATGTCCTCAGGAATTCATTAAATTGTGAATAACACAGTTTCATTTATTCCCGAAAAGTTTTGATTGTGTGCGAAAATAAGTTGGACTGGCTTATTGGTCTAGTGTTTAGTGACCCTGGCTGAAGCCGGAGGTCGTGGGTTCGATTCTCACACGGGACACAACTTTGTGTGATACATAAATGTTTGTTTTGAGTCTGGGTGTAATTTGTGCCTGTGAATTGAAGTCTTAAAATAAAAGGTTTTAATTTACTATGAAACCCTTATTCTTCGTACGGTCCAACCCGGTTTTTTTAATTGGGTAAATACTGTAAATAGTCCCCAAGGAATATCTTGATAGGGTGGTTTATGTCCAGCAGTCGGTGGTCAGTGGACGACTTTGACTGAGATGATGATGATCATCATAATCATCCCAGCCTGATAATGTCCACTGCTGAACATAGGCCTCCCTCATATGTCCCACAATGGCTGCTCTTGAACTGCCTGCATCTAGTGCTTTCCTGCAGCTCTGATGATGTCATCTGTCCACCTGTGGGAGGTCGTCCCACACTGCGTTTTCCTGTACGAGATGATGATGATGATATTGTATAATAGTCCTCTAGATCGTCTTCGAGCTAAGATTAACCAACTGCTTCTATTAATTCATTCTCATAGTCCAATGGGACAGCGATTCCACATGACTAGAGAATATCAGGTGCAGGACCGAACGGCATTACATGCTTTTGGAGAAACATAGAAACCTCGCCGTGTTTATAGAAATCGATCCACTATCTACAGACCTTGTCTGGCGAGATTTCTACACCTTGCATATCTATAAGCGTATTTTTTTTTTCAAACAACTCCCTCACTAAAGATCACGCTCTGTGTTACGAGGTTACTTTACAAACATACAGTTAATTTACAAACGGACATAAATTTCACCTAGACTCAGAACAACTCTTTGTGGGTCACACAAAGTTTTGTCCTGTGTGGGAATCGAACCCACAACCTCGTGCACAGGCGCATACTGCACCTACTAGACCACCAAGGCAGTCTTACTTACTTAAAGATTACTTAGCTACGAGATTCTCTATAATTTGATAAATGTATGTACCTATGTATAATAACCCAATTTTTCATCTTCAGGTAACGCAACGCAGTACTAACATCGAGCCACGGTATTGGAAACTCAACCTTCCATGATAAAGGTAACCTTTTATATATTTAACTAGCAACTTATGTTATGTATCTAGATACCTATAAGTATAAATATGGTTATATTATATTACTATATTTAAACTTATTAAAAAGAAAAAAATATACGAAAAAAAGGGGAAGGACTGCTTAATAGGCGTCATAAAATTCCTCCGCATCGACGTCTACTGGATACGTGCCCGGAAGACTGGCAGTATTGCCACGTTGAATGGCAATATAATTTATTTATATTGTAGATACATTTAAGTAGTTTTATTTTAGATTTAAGATGAATAAAGAAAGTTAAATAATTGATACCTAGTGGCCTAGATATGTATATGTTTCTAAATAGGTTTTTTACCTACTAAATAAATATTAAGACAGTTAAATTATAATAAAAATGCACTTACTATATCGACACCTCAAAAAAGGCCTTTATAAAAAACAAGAAACCAGAGATGAACCAAATTGTGCAAGTAGGTAGTAAGTGTCCCATTGTTTATGGTATATTTTTCTCTATAGTCCGTGACCATTTTCTAGATTGCTTTGTGCGTAATAACAATTGTTGCGTTCGTAGTTTTTATCTACTCAGACTGACCTACAATTAAAGTAATGAAGATCGATGATAATAATAAAAGATTAAATTAAAACCTATCGATTGAATAGTCTAGGCTCTTGATAATTCATTTAGCCGATTGGTAGAGATTGATTTAATAATTTTCATTCATCATAATCTTCAAACGTCACAGAACCAATGCTATGTAAAATAGACTATAATTAAAATAAACCAGTAATTAAAGAGAACCAGCAAACTGTCTAAAAATTAAATCCATTTTAAGTAATAAACAAATCAAAACTTATAATTACAAACCCATGTGGCGATATATATACAATATTCCCTTTAATTCATTACAAAAGGACTCAAACTTGTTTGTAAAACGTTAAATAAAAGATTAATGCTGCAACGGGGCATTGTAAAAAGTTGTTGTCGGTACTTTTATAAAAAAAACATGACTTATAATCCCCGAAGCGAAAAGAGAAAATTCGAAAAGTTGAAAAATTGCCGAGGATATTAATATAACGTAGAGCGTGTTAACGGCGCTTCGCCGGCTCAATTAAGACGCCACCATTGTGAAAATGCAAAGATTTTAAACAGAAATCACGGTACAAGAGGCCCACTAATTAGCCCGAAAAAATAAAGAGGATGAAATTTAATGAAAACAATAGACCTCTAGTTTTGGCATTCAAAGTTTTTCTATTCAAAGCTTGTTGGCGATTTTGGCTTCACAAACGCTGCATTATAAAGGCTAGCATACATTAAGGTGGGCCGGGCCACAACTCAACAATTTACCCTTAGTTTAACCACAGGTTTAATTTAGAAAGGGAGGGAATTACTATCGTCTGCCTTAACCATCTACGCAACTGAAAGGCTCCCCTTTAAAACCATGCACTCTTATCAACTCAAAAGGAATTGTAATGTGGTCCATTTTATCCTTACTAATATTATAAATGTGAAAGTTTGTAAGAATGGATGGATGGATAGATGGATGTTTGTTACTCTTTCACGTAAAAACTACTGAACGGATCTGGATGAAATTTGGCACAGACATAGATTATGGTCTGGAATAACACATAGGCTACTTTTTGCAGCGATAACCGACATCCACGCGGGCGGAGCCGCGGGCAACAGCTAGTATACAATAAATGAGACAAACGGGGATATCTAAGCATGTTGCTGTGGCACCGTTAAAGCATTAACACTCACCCGCATGAAGTTTAAATAATATAATCTACCGACAAATGATAATAGCAAGATTACGTGCTCAAAAAGTGGGACTGGAGAAACACATCCGTTCTTTGGGAAGGCCAAAAATTTCCCGTTTGCACAATTCATTGGAGCGAACTCTAGTCCTGTAGTTACTGGTTC
Organism: Trisateles emortualis; assembly: GCA_947095525.1. Lineage (NCBI taxonomy): Eukaryota > Metazoa > Arthropoda > Insecta > Lepidoptera > Erebidae > Trisateles > Trisateles emortualis. The sequence goes on along the minus strand of OX352736.1, from coordinate 4,038,965 downwards.
CAGCGCTAAAATGATCACAGGCTGAATTTTTGTTTATGTTATTTATTGCAATGCCTATTTACTTACCTATGTATTTATTATTACTTATTTTCACATTGGGCTTTACGTAGAGTTCTATGATGCCTGGCTCGAAAATAAATCGCTGTAAAGCTATGATAAGGCCCCTGGTCCGTCTATATAATGTGCACGAAGCATTATAACATTTACATGGTGTTAAAACGAAAACACACGGTAAGCATAATATAATTTACATCGCATATTGTTTGAAGTGACGAAAGTAAGAAGCGACGCCTATTCCACTCCAGATAGGGTTGTCAAACAATAGAAAAACGTTTAAGGTGATTATCAGAATTCCTGTCGCCTTTTTGAAATTAAAGTGTTTAAATGTTACTCGTAATAATAAGATAACTTACTATTTAAGCGAGCAAGCCCAACTGAAACTCATCAAATCAAATCATTTTACATATTTGCATGTAAAGTGGTACAGATATGGTGTTAAGTAAAAAACAATGTCCGCACAGTTCACCTGCTTTCGCATGCAAATCTTATTATAATATTATGAAGGTCAAACGAATTGAGGAGAACACAAGGGAAAGATCGCTGCAGAACACCACAGCCATTAAACAACACATAATGGGTAGTGTTCCAGTACGTGAGTCGAGTCTCTAGTGCTTATTTTGGGATAAAGAAGCGTTTTCCTATCTATACACAAAATCACCGTCATACCACATCAAAAACCCTGTAACAAACTATGGCTCAGCAACACACGAGGGAAACCCTACTTTCTACAACCTTGCATGGACTACGATACTAGCTAACTATCAGACGGGCAACATGCACGTTTGCCACCGAAGTAGTATATAAAACACTTTCAAATTGAAATCATACGTTTTTACACTTTATATTTTACACGTAATATAGTGCCAACCCTAACTCGAGATGATCTCATTAATCTTCCCTGTCTCACCGTTAACTTTGTCATAAATAACATCACATCATCTATTTTAATACAAAACTCGAGTACTTGTTTACACTGTCTTAGGTATATATGTACATTTGGACGTGTGTTTCACTCTTACTGTATTCTATAGCTCACTTGCTTCAGCTCGCGGCTTTGCTTGCATACACAATCCTACTAATATTATAAATGCGAAAGTTTGTAAGAGTGGATGGATGGATGGATGGATGTTTGTTACTCTTTCACGTAAAAACTACTGAACGAAAATCTGGATGAAATTTGGCACAGAGATAGATTATGGTCTGGAATAACACATAGGCTACTTTTTGCAGCGATAACTGAGATCCACGCGGGCGGAGCCGGGGCAACAACTAGTATAACTATATTTATACTTATAGGTATATAATTTAAAAACTCTTTATTCTACACCAATTACATTTTGATAAAAAACACTATCCCAGGGACACATATTCCTGTGCCAAATTTCATCCAAATCCGATTTAACGTGCCCTCTAGACAAGTGGCATAAACGGTTATGGAATCGAATAGAATAAAAAGAAAATCTATAGGATATGACATAAGTTTAAACCAAAGTAAACTTACGTCAAATTCGATATGTTGGCTTCTTATTCGATTCGACTACCGTTATGGAGTAGCAAACATCCATCAATACAAACTTTTGTATTTTTTTTTAAATTTTTTGTTTAGTGGCCAACCTGGTGACAGAGTTATTTAGATCGCCCATATTTAGGCCTCTGTCGTGATCTAACGACTGTTACCAGTCGGGACCGACTTTTAACGTGCCCTCCAAAGCACGGAGACGCTCAGATGAAATACCACTATGCGGTCACCCATCTATAGGGTTACCGCGCCCTTGGTAGCTTAACCCGTTGATCGTTTACCGAACAGCGAGTTCTATTTTTAATATTAGTAGATATTACATTGATTTACACCATACGAGGTTTACAAGACAAGATTCATGTTGTCTTTGTCTAATGCATTGAAAAAAACAGAGATAATTATATATATGAACAACTCTCACACGGCCATCTGATCCTAAAATAGGTAGAATCTGTACTAAAACAACCAGACAACTAAAAACATTTACCCAAACAGCAAACAAACAATTGTGCTCATTACTCAAATATTTCGCCATGGTATTGAACCCACGATCTACAGCTAAGCAGTCAGGGTTCCACCACTAGACCGATAGGGTAGTCAAGATGATATACAATCGTAACAGTAGCATTTCATACACCCATGACAGCAGGTGAAGCTATTTGCCACATTTTCAGAGCATTACACACGTTTCCCCTAAATAATAAACGAGTGAATTCACAATGCTTGCGCTAACCATTTTGTTGGCGTATAAATATGAGTGAATTACTTTGCCGTTTCCTCTAAACCGACATTAGTATTATGGTTTTTTTAACATCGTTTGCCTTTTTTATGTGGCTCGAATATTATTCTTAAATAATGGAAAAATACCCGTGATATAATAGACATAATAATATCATCATCTCAACCCACAAACGTCCCACTGCTGGGCACGGGTCTCCTCCATACACTTGGAGGGGTATTAGCCTACTATACCACGCTGGCCAGACGGGTTGGTATAGGATTTTGCTTCGAGTTTTCCTTCTCTAGCAGTGGATATTCTCTGCCTGAATTACTACCTTAGTCGACTCTTATGACACCCTCAGGATGGAAAGGGGTGGTGACATTTTTATTCTTAACCCGTCACCACACGGACATAATATCATTTAGAGACAACTCACACATCGCCATCTGATGCCAAACTAGGTAGAGCCTGTACAACTGATAAACATACTTACATACTTGTATTTTTAAATAGATATATTCGCCCGCGACTTCGTCCGCGTGGAATTTTGGAATATATTTTCCGTTTTTACAAGATATCTTACTACTTCCCGCTCCTATTGATCATAGCGTGATGTTATATAGCCTTTAGCCTTTCTGGATAAATGCACTATTCAACAAAAAAATATTTTTTCAAATCGAACCAGTACTTTCTGAGATTAGCGCGTTCAATCAAACAAACTCTTTAGCTTTATAATATTAAGTTAACATAAGTTAACTACACCCAGAAACAGAACAAACAATCGTACTCATCACACAAATACTTGTCCTGGGTGGGAATCAAACCCACGACCTTTGACTTAGCAGTCAAAGTTACTAACCAACAGGCCAATCATATATGAAGACCGCGGCTCTGCCTGCATTGGTATCCGTTATCACGGTAAATGTCTGTCCTTCCCCAGGATACCATTTATCTCCGTATGCTTGTTTGCAACCTACAGTATTTAAAAAAAACAGATTCGAACGCACTAAGTGCCGCCAAACTTTTAAAGTAGCAATGTCAGCATTAGTTTGGCATTCAACATTTGGCACTCAAAATGCGTTAACTAGCAAAGAAAACTAACCTATCATAATGAGCACCGCTTAAAAGATAAATAAAATAAAGAAGAGATTGAAAATGAAACGAAGAAATAGCTTGTATAACATTTTGTCGAAATACGTTGGTCTTTGAAACTTTAATGAATTATAAACTAAATAATTCAATAATGCTGTGCCGTATAAATCAGATACTGGGTAAATTCTACTTTGATTTGCCTTGTTAGTAACTTAATATGGTCGTTGAGCTTGACTGTTGATCACGAAGTCTCAGGTTCTATTTTACGGATTGATTTGATTTTTCCATGAATAAATTCAAAAGCCAAAAGAATAAATTCGTGCGTGGAAGAGCACATAAAGTCTTTAGTACTACGCCTGATCTCTCTGAAAGTGAAAGAGTAAAGACTACGTAGTTACGTTTCTAAAGATGCGAAACCTTAATATAAAAATAATCATTATACTTTCCCTAAAAGAAAGCAAAACGAAAACGACGGTAAATTTGTATTTGATTAAAATTAATGTCAAAATAATAAACAAACAACACATCAAAGAAAACAATTCTTTTTTAAAAATACATTTTACTTTATAGCCTGACAAGCTGATAGCTATAGTTAAAACCCCGAACAAGTTTATTTGTCAAAGAAATTAATGTAGAAAATATTAACGGCACCGATTCAACCTGAATCCTTTGTTGAAAGCATTACAAGATCTGCACAGTCGACAAAGGATGAAAGTAATTCTTTTTCCTTTTAAGATAAAAAAATAACAAAAACAGCCAGGGCGCCTTCTACGTAAATTATTTCCAACCTCATTCGATTCAACTCGCAGTAACCTTTTGCTTGTTATCGCTTTGAGCAATCTACAGTTAGGAGACCCTAATTTCCGGTAAAAAGAAAGTCGGCGCGTTCACATTGAGGATTCTTCGGTGTCTTTTTCCTGAAAAGTTACCTTTTTGAATCGCGTTTCGGTTAAAGATATACGACATGAGTGACGTTACATAACTAAGTTACGTAAGCCCTGCTGTCGTTTCGTCACATACGTAATATTGGATGACAAATGATGATATACACGACGCTTATCCTGGGATTTTATGTTGTCATTTTAAGTTGAATTTTATGGCATTCTCGGCTTTCTTTATAGATGACAAACAAGTATACGGCCCGCCTGATGGTGAACAGTTACCGTAGCTTATGGACGCTTGCAATACTAGAGGTATCATTTACATACAGCTTAAAATGAACATAATTAATGTAGGGTACTAACACACTACATTTGCTTTCTATTCCATTAAATTGACTGTACTGTTAGTTCAGTGGCTTAAGTGGCTACCTCGTCATTTACCACTGCGCGGTGTGTTGTGGGTTTGATCCCCACACGGGACAAAAAATTATCTTATCCCGAGTCTGGATGAACGTTAATTGTATGTTTGTAAAGTCACCCGCCACAACGGGTTTGTTTCCCAGTGCTTGAGGTGTATTAAAAAAGAAATTAAATAAAATTCCACTAAAAAGTATTTTAGCAAAACAATTTTCTTCACACCGACTTTCATAAGTGTTAGTTCACGACACAACCAGAATATCTTGCGAGTAAATAAGAAATAAACAGAGTTCTATATAAAATAAACATTATAAGTATAATACACACAAATGGTTGGCTGTACAAAGGAGCTAGACAAAGGCTCACGACGTCATGTGGAGTATTTCCGGAGAGGGGAAGGAGGTTTTTTTTACTTCACAATAACAAATCCACAATGTTTTGTATTCTATTTATTATTTTGACTGCCTTGTGCAAAAAAGAAAGATTAATATCAGCCCGAAGTCTAAAATTGTGTCCGGTATAGGCTAGCCTATTATATTAGACCTAAAACCGGTTCGCCTCCCACACGGGAGAAAATTTATCACTTAATTTTATCTTTATAAAAAAACTCCCGCATTATGGAACAAGCCCTGTGTTGCGGGGGACTTTGAATATATATAATTTACGCCCGCGACGCACAACCAGACTCGGAACAACCATTTTTGGATCACACAAAGTTTTGTCCTGTCTGGGAATCGAACCCACGACCTCCGGCTTAGCAGTCAGAGTCACTGACTACTAGACCAACAGGTCAGTCAAACTTTACATCTCAACCCATAAACGTCCCACTGCTGGGCACAGGTCTCCTCCATTAATTTGGAGGAATATTAGCCTACTATACCACGCTGGCCAGACGGGTTGGTATAGGGTTTTGTTTCGAGCTTTCCCTCTCTTGCAGTGGATATTGTCTGCCTGACTTACTCCCTTAGTCGATTCTTACGACACCCACGGGATGGAATGGGGTGACATTTGTATGATCCGAGCATGGGTGTATAGTATGTTGGTAGAGTCTCCCGCGACACAGGGATGGTACTTCTGCCCCTCTAGGTCTAGACAAGTACCATAAATGGAAGTCCAATCGAAAAGTCAAAAAAGCAAATGTATGGGATTTGACGCAAGTTTGCGACATCATAACGTAAACTTACATCAAATCCCATATATTTGCTTTTTTGACTTTTCGATTCGACCACCGTTTATGCCACTTGTCTAGAGTGGCTGGTAAGAGAGTTGTCTAAAAAAACTTTCAGAAGTCGGTAGTTTGATAGGCACTCGTACTTTAGTTGATGGCAATGAGGTCACCGCTTGGGGCTGACGAAATATGATAGTGTGTTCACATATCAGGTTATGGAACGGCCTTCAAGCGCACGTATTCCCCTTTTTTGCATTATTTTATTATGAGAGTAGTGTTATTTGTGACAATATAAAAATAAATTAGCAGATTAAACATTAAATTTTAAAAGATGCAATTCTAATGGCGCTTAAGACACAAGCATGGGGTTAGTTATGGGGCCGAAGAAAAACTCCGTTTTTAAACATTAATTCTACTTAGTTGTGTATTTTATTAAAATAAATTTATTAATGTGCTTCCGACAATAATTGGTTGCAATTAGAAAAATCCTTTTGAGTTAGGTGTACACAATATCAGAATTTTATACTTTGGGCGCATCCCCATAATGATATACAGGAGGATCTAGGTAATAAGTCAAACCTAAAGACGACTGCACAAAAAATCGCAAAGGTCAAAGTCCTCTGGTCTGCAAGGACAGCTTAAAAAATATAAGTCAAGGGCATCAATGACACTGTAAAGAAAAAATACTTCAATCCTTAAAATGATTTAAAAAGATACGACCGTTGTTATGCGATTTAGAACAAGTCACTAATAAAACTAAAGTTTATCGATTCATATAAATCGAATATTTGAATTTGCTCAGATAACCCTATAAACCACTAGCTGTTATAATTAATTTGGTTTATCGCGAGCAAGCGAGCGACAAATAAATCCTTATTCGTATTCCATGAGAGGCACATAAAAGTGACGTAGTCAGGGAAGATATCGCCACGTCACGGTAGGGTTGTCCCAAACACGAGTCGAGTTTCTCACGAAAAAGCCAGCAGCCGACACTATGTATCAAAAATGTCAGGATTATGCTAATTAGTTAATCTGTTTTGAAGCAGATGCCGCCATAACAAGTCTTGCATACAAAATTATATATTATATTTCTTTTCTTATAAGAAAAGTACGTTTATTCCCAGTAGTTCCTTTTGACAGTTCCTTTGAAGGGACTAATAGGACTTTTTCTTCCCTTTAGTTCCTTTAATCATTTTGAAGGGACTACTGGGACATCAATTTGTCCCTTTAAGGGGGTGACGTCATGGTTAGTGCTGCAACATTTACTATTTTTTATATCGAGAAATTTCAACCGATGGGTTTCTATCTGTTTTGCCATTGGATTGCTAGTAAAACTAAGTTCCACCTTCATAATAATACAATGTATTTATTCATAACTATAGTGACACGAATAATTCGTTGGCACATATGGGGCAATATAGATCCCGTGTATTTATCTCATCAGCCATGTTTTCTACAGACCAGAAATAGCGACAACAGTCTTCACAGAATCCAGTGGCCATCATCCCCTCCTCTTTTAGTGAGATATCGTAATTGGGGATTTTTTTGAAGAACAAATCAACATACATATTACGTGGGAGTTGCAGACAATAAATTGTGGCACGCATATTTTCAATCTGCAACGCAATTAATTACAAAACGCAATAACAATGTTAATAAATGTTAATAATGGTAGGTACGTAATTGCCACTAAATCATAATATTTACCTGTTTAAAAATTGGTGTTACATTATTGTAAAAGTCGTAATTTTCGTCTATAACTTTAATAACCTTATTTAAAGCAAGATGATAGAGACTATCAGGGTTTTTACTAAAAATTAATGAAATTTTCTTTTTGAAATCCATTTTTCCAGTGTAAATCCTCTTTTTTGGTTTAATGTAAGGTGTAAATATATTTAATACCCGACCTGATTATAAAGCAAAAAATGACAAATAACGACATCTTACATTTGAATATAGTGATGATTAAAAATTTAAATTAAATAATCAAAAAGAATAATAACAAGGAGTTCGCAATATGTATAGTCAGATCACATCTTACCAAAAAGTAAAAAACCAAAAAGTTTGCTAAGTAAATACTATTTATTTTAAAAAGCAAATCAACAGTTAATGTACATAGCCATTCTCTCTATAAATAATGGAATAGATATTTTTCCATACATTAATTGCACTTGGCATGAAATTATAAAATTATCATTCTCAATATCACATTGACGTCGTTTTGAGAACTTCACATGAAATCTCTTTTTTTGGTCGCATCTAAAATTTATTAACGTGGCATCATTTGATAATACATGTAAAACTTGAAGTAGGTTGGGATTTTTGGTAACGAGGGAGTTTATCTTGTGATTCCATCCTTCCACTGCATTTGTAGTGCGGTATCTTTCACCAAAAACTGACCATATCTTCACCATGTTAGGCTTCATCCAGTAATTGCAAATATATTTTCTAAATTTATTAACGACTGGGTTGTTTGGAAACTGAGTTTGCACATACTCCCAACCACTATTAATCAAGTTCTCAGGTAGGTGAGGTAAAACACAGCAAAGTTGAATGATTCTTCTGTGTAATCGAACCTTGTCAATATTCATCCTTAGTTGCTTAGCCTTACGCTTTAAGCATTTCGTGAAATGAAAATAGCACCCTGTAACTGTTATTTGCATTTCCCTTAAGGCGTTAATAGTTGCAGCTTCGAAATCGATCTTTATTGTAATTGGTGTCCAATCAGGTATTTGTGATTTAATTAAAGCAAACAAAATTGAATAACTTTGCTTACTTTTATGTGACATAAAGGCGTAAATAAGTGGAATAATGTTTACGTCATCGCTGTTGTTTTCTAATTCGCCTTGTATCGTATATAACTGCGGAAAAGGATATACACTTGACTCGAAAGTTCCATCCATGTAATACTTTTTCAGAATTCTCATATGTTCTCTTGCTTTTTGTGAGGCGAAAATGAGTATGCGTTTTTCTCCGTCAAAGTAATCAGCCAAAAGAAAATCGCGAAACTGATTGGGCACTTCCACGTCAGCTAATGTCTTAGAACATATTTTGGCTACCTTAGCTAGCTTGTTCCTTTTGCGGTATATAGCCGATTTTTTAGAACGAAAAACAGGAATAGGATTTCTGGATGCATGGTCTAGCCCTTCGTTTCTAATTTTTACTAGAAACTTATTATACACTCTAGGAGCCGGTTCTCTACCCTCTGCGGCCTCCTGAATTGTTTCAATAATATTAACGTCTACTATATTTTGTGACAAGTCAGGTAAACATGTTACAATATGTGGAGCGAAACTTTTTATTTCTTCTTGATCCTAGAACATAATGATAGTATCAAAATTATAGTGTGTGTCACAAAATCATATATAATATGTAAGTAGGTATGTATAATCCAATCCAATTTTATAAAATTGTAATATGATAAAAGTGATAAATACTTACTGCCGAAAGAGTAACAGTACCAAAACATTTATTTTTCTTCATCTCCTTACAACGCCAATGTGAATTACCATTTTTATATGATTGATGTTTATAATATTGATAACCACTATGTAATAGGACTTTTCCTCGGCCTCTGTCAATTATTCTTAATTCATTGTGTGTGTTTTTGTCAAATAATTAATAACAACGTAATAATTAAAATTATTGTCAATGACAGGCTAGAAGTAATGTTTTTTTTCGATCCGTGGCTGAAAAGCTGTCTGATTGACATAATATAACAAAGAGTATGCATATTTACGACTATAAGTAGATTTTCATGTGGAAATATTATCTTTTGAAGTGCTCTTAAGTTTGAAGTACTTTGTGTGTAATAATAATATTAAAGGGGAATACTCCGGATATTCAGCAAAATACTCGTCAGACCATAAAACCCCTCTTCTTTAAGTCAATTTTGATTTTCTATCGTTAAAAATTACCTTATGTTACGGTGCAGCACTAACTTATCATCCTAGAAAGGGACAAAACTGAACTTTTTCTTCCCTTTAGTTCCTTTAATCATTTCGAAGGAACTAAAGGGAAGAAAAAGTCCCATTAGTCCCTTCAAAGGAACTGTCAAAAGGAACTACTGGGAATAAACGGAAAAGTACGTGCCAATGTTTCTTCATATAACTCCAAATTTTACGAAAACAATAAAGTGTTTTACAGTTACTTAATCTTTACTAATATTATAAACTAGGGGTCGCCCGCGACTTCGTCCGCGTGGTAATTTGGAATATTTTCCCCGATTTTGCAACATATCTCACTACTGCTCCGCTCCTATTGATCATAGCGTGATGTTATATAGCCTATAGCCTTCCTGGATAAATGCACTATTCAACAATATAATGCACTTTTCAAAAATAGTATAGATGGCTGAATGCTTGTTACCTAATCACGCCAAAACGCCTAAAGCGATCTAGATGAAATTTGGCACAGCGATAAAATATCTCATTATTATAACCAGAAAAAGCACTGTTCCCGCACAAACTAGTTGGCGAAAGTAGTAACATAGTTGGCGAAACGTAGGTGCCATACACCTCTCCTTACCCTTCCAGATAGATAGATAACTCTTTATTGTACACTAAAATACATATAGCATCCATAGGACACGGTGACTGATTGCCAGTAGATGGGCCGTAGGCTTGTTTGTCTGTAGTACCTACTATAAAAAAATCGTCAAGCTATCTTATGCAAAAAAAATACATACATTAGTCTCAAACCTGCGGGTAGTTACTAAACATATACGTACACTGTTCTAGTCATAAACTCCAGTTCTAGTACAGATAGGAAGAATTTTTTTACTAAAACCATGTATACGTTCCATTGTCGTTCCGACTCTTAGCTTTTTTTTTACTCTTTAGTGTATGGCAGCCCTGTGTTAGCCGACACGCGACAAGTCCCGACGTGGCGCGATGCCAACTTCCTGAAAACCACTGAAAAACTTTCCCTTCTACTTTATGAATGTCCAACTTAGTAATGAAAGTTCACGTTTAAACTACATTTTTTTACACTTTATGTATATTGTTAAACAGTAATTTTCAAAGCTGTCGACGCTCTCAAAGTGTTTTTTTTTTCTCTTTAGCGTTTCGAAGCTAAACATTGTGTTGCTATCCAGAACGTAGCCACATTGCCACGTGCAAGTGTTACGGTATGATGTGAGATGGGAAATCATGTGGGTTACATTGAATAAACAACCAAGCCCATTTGAGCTGAATTCGAAGTCTATTTTCTTTAAGACTCTCAAATCTCCAAACGTCTATGGTAATTTATGTCCAGGTTAGATATTTCAAGCACACACGGGTTAAATGCCCATTTGATAGGTAACATTTTTATTTTGTTATGTCATCATCATCATCATCATCTCAGCCAAAAGACGTCCACTGCTGGACATAGGCCTCCCCCAAGAATTTCCACAACTCTCGATCCTGAGCCGACCTTATGTCATAATACCAAAAAAATGTTATTCTATTATTAGGTTGTGTTGTTTATTGCTATTTTAATGTGCTTTATTTTTATTGTTATTGTCTAGTTGGTATCACTGTGTTTGTATGAATGTAGTACGAGTGTAACATTATAAGTGTTTTGGTGTAACACTGTAAGCTTGTATTGTTTCTGGAAATAAAAAAATAAATTAATGATGCATGAATGTTTATGTAAATTTTTTAGATGACGGCTTAATATAACATTTTAATAGAAATATATATGTAATAAAAATTGTATTCTTACATTAAGTTTGACAATAATTAGATATGCAAATTTACATTAATTTTAATCTTTTTCTTTTTTGACAATTACAATAACTGCTACCATAATGTAAGTATATTTTTTGTATAGCAAAGCCGACTAACATTAATTTTAACATAAACACATTGTATGAAATATATTTACCTACCTATGATTTACAAATGAAATGATCTCATTCTGATACATTACTATACACACAATACTATAGCTCCTTTATTGTATAGTACGAAACCGTAGCTTTTTAGTTGATCCCATTTAACAACCACGGTCCCAAGCCCGAGTGTGGCAAAACATCAGCCGCAGCCGCCGCCCACGTCTACGAGATACGAAATGAGCCACTCTCGTAGACAATACGTTACGAATACGCCACGCGTGCTACAGACAGCGTAGTCAACTAAACTACCGCAAAAAATATATAAATCCCTTGTAAGGGCGTAATAAATTGATGTAACGACCTAAGGAAATCTTGTTGGGTCGAGAATTCGAGACAGGCCGTAAACAGCAAATGCCGATGTTCTTCATACATCAGCCTTTGAAGTCAATTAAAGCCCTCATAGTGCAAGATCTCACAGCTCCCAGACTAAGTAATTTTAGCAAAGCAAACATTTTTAGAATAAATACCCTTTATATTGTATACTAGTGGCCCACCCCAATTTCGCTCCTGTACAACAATATTTATAGCTCGCAGAACCGATGGCCGTTGGGGCAGAAAGGTTCTAGAGTGGCAACCACGAACTGGCAGACGCAGCGTGGGCAGGCCTCCAACAAGGTGGACCGACGCGTCGGTCTATCGGTTGCCCGCGACTTTTACCAGGTCGTCGCGACGACCTGGTAAAAGTGGATGGACAAAAGTGGATGGAGTGTCGATGGACAACATGTGAAAAACATTGGGGGAGGCCTATGTCCAGCAATGGACATCTTACGGCTGAGATGGAATATAATAACTTAATAGATTACGTTTTTTTGTAGTTACAACGCTATTCGGTTTTTTTTTATTTTTTAAAAAGACAACTCCCGCACTAGAGAACAAGCTCTGTGTCGCGGGGGACTTTACAAACATATAGGTATTTAACGGACACAAATTAAACCCAGACTCAGAACAATTCTTTGCGAGTCACACAAAGATTTGTCCTGTGTGGGAATCGAACCCACAACCTCGTGCACAGCAGGCGCATACTGCGGCCACTGGACCACCAAGGCAGTCAATACAATTATATTCAGTCGCTACCTGTCAACCATAATACACTACGGCATTTTGATTGTCGTCTTCTGTAAGATGGAGGTCCTTTGTGTTGCTCTACCTCTCTTAATCTTACCCTGCCACATGTCAGTCCCTCTAGTTTAAATGTTCGACCCACAAACTTGTGCCTAATGTGTATTTACGTATGTCGTCTGTTCATAGTAAAATTTTATGTACATCGTACATCCAAATATTTGTCTCGTAAACGTATTGCGATGTAATGCAGAAAGGTTTTTTATTTCTTTGCCAACTATAAAAGGAAAATGTATTTCTACTGAAAATATTGTGAAATAAAATAGTGTTTTTGTTAGATAAAACCTGTGTAAAATAAACTGAATAGCAGAAACAGAAGGTATTATATATTATAGGTAATATTATATAAGTATGTAAATCTCTATTTAAACTAATATTAAAAAGCGGTAAAGCGATGTGGGAAGTAACCGACTTGCACGAAGAGGTGCGTTCGATCCCGGGCAGTACCAATGTGAATTTCACTTTGTGGAGTTTATATGTACTAACCAAATAATTCGCAAGCTGCTGTGAAGGAAAACATCGTGAGAAACCCACATGTCTTAGAAGAAATTCTAAAGACATGTCAACCCGCATTAGGCCAGCGTGTGTGAATTAAGGCCTAAACCCTCTCTCCCTCTCTCTTGATAGAGGAGCGGAAACCCGTGCCCAGCAGTGGGACAAATAAGGGTTGCTATTATTATTATTATCATAAATGCGAAATTTTAGATGGATGGATGTATGTTTGTTACTCAATCACGCTAAAACGGTACAATAGATCTGGATGATATTTTGTATAATAATAGAATATAGTCTGGAATAGCGTATGCGTTACTTTTTATTCCAGGAATATCACGTGGGTGAAGCCACGAGGGGAAGGTAGTATATCATATGTTTTATTTAATTTTTACAGATTAATTTATATTTTTAGTTTCATTTACTACTTTTTGGAGTTGCACACTTAAAAATCGGAGTTAAAGGTCGTTTCGCCCGCCATTTGTTCGCCCGAGCGGGCCAAACGACCAAATTACAACATTTATAATATTTGATTGGGCGTTTCGCCCGATGGAGGTTTTATTACTTTTCATGTACAGACAGATTTTGATGCTGTCATGCTGAAAACCTCCATCGGGCGAAACACCCTATCAAATATTATAAATTTTGTAATTTGGTCGTTTGGCCCGCTCGGGCGAACAAATGGCGGGCGAAACGACCTATAACTCAAAAATCGCATCCATATTTATAACAATTATTTTCATATCTCCAGAAATACCTATTTGTCCTAAAAATAATGTTGTAAATATGCTGTCGATCAATCATCAATACGTTCAACATCAACCATTAAAACAAAACTCAATATGCCATTTGAAATACAATCAATTTTAAAATAAGAACATTCGTTTAAAAACTTTCAAACCAAATGTTCATAATACAATTATTACTACAATCGAAAATATGTTCTCGGTTTAACCGGATTAATATTCAAACTGAATGTATTAAATACATGCAATCAAAAATTATTCGCAAATCGATGTTCGATTTAATAAATAATAATAGAATTTAATCTTTTATACATACTCGTAATATTACAGGGAATATAGGCGTATTGCGCCTATTTTTTGTGTTTGCGCCTTTTTCACCGGAGGGGTAGGCAGAGGCTATGAGACCTTCGTTTTGCTAGATATATTACGTCCCATTGTGCCCATACCGGGCACAATTTTACACAAACAGACCGAATAACGCTTTGCCCTAGATGGGAATCGAATCCAGAAATTCACGATTGCTTGGAAAACATCGAAGCAGTCTAACTTCAGTTTCTTGTTTGCCATTTTTTGTTTCTTTCTATTAACACGCCTTATTATTTGCTCCCCTCTTCTATTTTCAACTTGTTAAAAAAATAAATAATATCCCAAATTCTGTGAACAGACGACAACAAACTGTAACAAAAACAATTGGCCTTTCAAATTTTCATTTATTTTTTATGATGACACAATTATGAAAACATTTTGTAATAAGGAAAAGTCAAGAAATTTGTAATAATGGATTTTCTGGTCTATAAAACAACAAAACTTTGGGACAACAGCGCACAACCCACCCGCGCGGTAGAGGGGATTTTTGATGACATTTCTAAATCCATAAAACACAAACGCACGTACCAAGACGAAAACGCAAACTAAAGGGCGCTCGAGTCTCCCCGAGCTTTTCAAGCGCGTCAGAAATAACAAAGAAATCATTAGTAGGTACACCGAATTTAAGGCTATAGTAGTATATAATCTTATGTGTAGTATATAATCTATTAAGTAGTATAATTTAAAAGAGATCATTAAATACCATTTTACCTAAATCAATGTTTTTGGATGTTTACAAAAAAAATAAATGCGTCTTAGTCTGGTCACAGATTACTAAATAGTTACTCTGGTGGTCGTTCATTGCGACTGCTGAGCCCGGGTCAAGCCTAAACTGATATTGGGATTTTTTGTTCAGCAATTCAATAGATGCTCGAAGTTTGAAAATTGGCGGCATTTACATTTTCCATTGCCATTTCATCGCAACTGAGATGGAAGCTATTTGTTGTCTTGTGTGCACGTAATATGAGGTCATGTAGCTCAATATATTGTTTAAAAGTACACTAGAATATTACCGCGTTTTATTTATTACTCATTTATAAATTTTTTGCTTATAAGAATAGGTATGTATTATTAAATAAAAAGTACAAAGATACATTTTAGACTCCTCTGTTGTTAGCAAAACTTTTATCTTATACCAGTTGCTTAAGGGCTAGATTTTTCTCGAACACAAAATTTTTGTGACTTGTTCTTAGAGAGTCTAAAGGAGAAAATGTACGAGCGACTTTTTATAGAGAAAATAAAAAATATGAAGTTCATAAAATGTGAAAAAAATAAAATAGGATTTTTTACTGCAAAGACAACACGCATCAAACAAAATAGTTGCTAAGACTGAAATGCAGCATGAAAATATGATGACAAACACATGAAATGCATCAAAGGAAAGATGGATTTCCGACTATTAGCCTGTGCATCAATTAATCAGCCTGTGTCAGTGCATACATGTATAGACTAACGCCTGTTTCCCAGAGCTGACCTTATCCATCGGTTACCCGCAACCTTTACCAGGTCGTCGGTCCATCTTTTTGGATGCCTATGTTCCCCTTGATAAGCAATAACCAACGTGCTACCAAAAGAATATCTGACTCAGGGCATATGCTCGGGCATATCGCGAGCGTCTTTTGTTTTCAATTTGCTCTTACAATGTCTGCAAATTGTTTTATTTCAGCAATTCTGTGTTTTGGTGCAGTTTATGTGTCTGCTAGTAAAATTTTATATACAAAATAGTAATATAATATTATTATAAAGAATAAATAACTATTTGTTAATGTCATATCCACACTCATCGAATTTCCTATCTCGATGTGGTCGTGCTTGACTGTTTAATCGCACTTTGCATCAGCTGAACCTGCCTCAAAGTCGACCACTGAAACTCTCTAAGCTAATTGAGCAAGCTTAATCGCTACGTTGCCGCGCGAGCCAATTACTCTGTTAGCGTATATGTACACACGAACATTTATGAGCATGTTTATTTGCAAGAAAGTCCCCGGACCAACAGTACGACCAGCAAACTTGGCGCTCAATCACTCGCTGTCTTGCGAGGCTGCTGAGTAACTAGGGAGAAAAAAGCTTTGCTTTGTACACGTGCACCCTGTGGGTTTGATATACGCAAAAGGCATACATCGCTCTCAGAGTGCTATATAATAATGCATTCAGGATGTTTTCGGGGCTTCCATGTTACTGTAGTGCATCAGAAATGTTTACTAAACCACATACGAGTAAGGATGGTTTCACAACTATCCTCCGCAAAAGAACTTCATCCATGATGCGCAGAGTTCGTGGGAGATACCAACAACAGCATTCTGGATTTAGTACCAAGCCGTATTTTCACATTTTGGCGCACCTAGTTGCACTCATGAAGGCTCATGCTGGCATCAGGCTTATGCCGTTATCTAACAACTGTTAAGAGGCAGGACGTTTAAATTGCTCTTCGAAACACAAATACTCTCAAATTATATAATTAAAAATACCAAACTATAAGGTAACCCATTCATAGCTCACTCCTATTCTCTTGTTTTCCTCATACTCCCCAGTTTCTTTAAAACCAATACCCGTCCGTTCTAAATTCAAATTCAATTTCAAATTTGTTTATTTGCCAGAATGTAAAATGTGTTCGTTGTCGAAATGTAAAAACGTTCTTACTTATTCGTTTAATTAAAGCCGATACATATCACGAATGCGATCGTTCACTATCTATACGTTAGAGACAAAACTAATGCAAATTCTAAACCCCTATTTCAGGACGAATTTATTGTCCGTTGTATAAACATGGCCATTTTATGTCTGTAAAACAATTCGATGTGACTCAACCTGCTATTTGTTTCGCGTTATCTCACTCGTAGAGATTTACAGGCCACTAGTGCGTATTCTTTTTTGTTTTTTGTTGGAACAAAAAATATCAATGTGTCTATTCTGTGGTGATAATAAAATTGTGACGTGGTAATTAAAAAGTCTCGTATCTCATCGCGTAGATTGATAGATCTCGTCAAGGTCAGTTCAAAGATGGGTGTCGACTTGAAAAACACAGTGCCTAACTCAAGCTCAAAATTCATTTATTTATTTAGGTTACAAAGTAACACTTATGAAGGTTATTAATTATGAATAAGCCAGAAAGGTGATGTCAACAAAATTTTCCTACGGCTAGTTCGCTGACGTGGAGTCTTGAGAAGAACTAGCAAGCAACCTATCTATTTTAATACAGTAAATTAGTTAAAAACACGAACGAATTAAGAAACTGTTCAACGCCTAAATAAAGCGTGGCTAGAATTTCTTACCAATCTTCTCGATCCTGCCCTTGTCAGCGAATTGGCTGTAAAAACGAATGCTGACTTATGTTTATTTTTGTCATTCATAAATATAATATGATCTAAATAAATAAATCATTTTTAGTTTGGTATTTTTAAATATTTTTTGGCCTTATAATGTTTTATTTTCGATCGAAATTGATATTGAAATCGATTAATGAACTGATGAATTTTCTAAAAGAGGCCACGGTATGACTTGTTTAACACATTTATGTCCTTATCTACATCACCATGTCAACTCCTAAAATACGAGTATATTGTTTTCAGCTTAAACTATTTTTCTCATATAAAACTGGGATCAAAGGGTTATAAATACAATATTGTATCGTAATATTTAGAATTATTGAACCAGCAAGGGATCGTTATTGTATACCTCAGAGAGTTAACTTCCAATCTTCCTTTTGCAATTCACTGAAATGTCAAGAATCTCGATTTCGTATCAATTTCTTGAAGGTGTTTATAGGTTACACAATCAAAATAAGTTTCAGTTGGATTATATTATTTATCCTGTTACATTTTTGTTCAATTTATTCCGTCACTATCTTTGATGTAAATCGAGAGGAAGAGGGAAAAAGGAAAATATGGAGTAAACAACTGAAGCCGAAATCTAAGGAGTGAACAGCCAGAAAAAACCTTACAGAAGACTTTTGCTATAATAACAGATAGAGTTGGTAGAGGTTTTGCCGATTTATTTTTTAGTAATAAAAAAAACGGTGGTAGCTGCCTTTGAAAGCAACCAACTTGTAAGCATGAGGTGTGAGTTCGATCCCGGGGTGCACGTGCACGTGTGGTCTATGGTTAAGGTGATTCTCGCCACCAACACTGAATGTTGTGTGTTCGATTCCCATATGGTAACTTCGTGTGATCCAATAATGTTTGTTCCGAGTCTTGTATGTAGGTACTTTGTGTCTGCGAATTGCATTTTTGTTAAGTTCTCTACGACAAAGAGCTTCTTCCCTAGCAAGGTAGCTTTTTAAGCTATTGCATAGTTTTTTCTTTTTCTCTTTAAAAAAGACAACTCCTGCCCTAGAGAACAAGCTCTGAGTTGCGGGGGACTTTACAAACATACAATTAACGGACACAAATCACACCCACACTCAGAACAACTGTTCTACTGAGAATCAAACTCTCAACCTCGTGCACAACAGGCGCATACTACGGCCACTGGACCACCAAGGCAGTCATATGACTGAGAAATAAAACATATTCATTGCGGTTATGCTGATGTAGATCACATATAATACCTACTAATATTATATCTATACAAATAAATATAAAACCACGAAATGGTTATTAATTTTTAATTACATTTCAAATATGATGCAAACACAAAATGATACGTAATCTCATATAGCATCAACATGTTTCACAAACAATTTGTTGTCCTAACGCCGGAGGCTGTACTCACCGCTCATATCATTCGTGTGACTGACGCTTTCACCGTAGCCCATTTATTAACCGGGAAATAATTGAAACTGGTTTTGTGGGATGACTTTAGCGATTACAAAATTTAATCGGAGTCATTTTAGCAAGCTCTATCGATTGGTATGTTAATAATAATATAATAAAGCCTTTATTTCCAAAATATTTGCATTTTTACACTTTTTGTGTCTAAAATAGAATTTTTGGATAAAAATAAAACTACTAAAACTGCACCTTTATTATAAAATATCTCTTAATTGAATCTCCTACTCTCTCCATTGTTTTCTGTCTGCCGCTAGTCTCATCCAAAGTGGTTCTAAGGTCATTTTTAGGTCATCCTTCCATATTATTACTATACGACCTTGGCTCCTTATGTTGACCCTTGGGTCCGATTCTGTCACCAGTTTACTCCACTTTTCTATCGGTTGGTATGTTATTACAGAGGTAACAGTGGCAGAGAGGTTTCTGGTGTCCTCAATTCGCCAGCTATGTTAAATCTCATAAAGAATTTGTTGTCCTAACCGCCGCTCATATCACGTGTGTAATATGTCTGAAGGTTTTAGCGTAGTCGATTTATTTACGGGTACCGCCCTAGCCACGATTTTTGGCGGTAGCGGCGAGCGGCGGCGCGGCGGCGTCTGCGACCGGAGCTGCAGTCATGCCGTACACCTAGACAGCGTTAGCGGCGGCAGCCGAGGTGGACGTATTTAGACATAATGGCGTTATCTAAAATGGCTATGCTTTGCCTCGAAAGCAGTTCAATATATTTTGAATTCGAGGGAAGGAATACACAAAGTTAGTAAAGAGCGATTTAAGTATGGTGAATTGTGTGATTTATACAAAGAATAATTATGTTTCTTTAATTATTTATTGCACACAAATTTTATAGTTATAAAACAAAATACTTAACAAAAGACATGTACAAAGGCGAACTTAACTCAATATTGAGTTTTCTTACAGCAAACCTATAGTGATAGAGGAAATATTGTATAAGAGTATAAGAGCATTATGAAGTGTACAACAGAAGCTGAAAATAGAAGAAATAAGTAAAAACACAAAAACTAACTAATATTGTATACATATTGTATACTTTCATAAACATACATACTATGACTACATATATACTTAATATAATATATACATATTATGTATCATTTAAAATTTCATTTTTTCCTTCAATCTTTATATTAGATTTTGAACTTATGTTGTGGATGTATTGACATCCATATGTCGAGCAATTCAAAATTTCCGTAATGCAAGCTTTTTTGTATTCAAATTCCGCTA
Source organism: Trisateles emortualis (assembly GCA_947095525.1). Lineage (NCBI taxonomy): Eukaryota > Metazoa > Arthropoda > Insecta > Lepidoptera > Erebidae > Trisateles > Trisateles emortualis. The sequence goes on along the minus strand of OX352736.1, from coordinate 4,018,498 downwards.
CAAATTTAGACTAATTTGTTGCGCCTATTTTTGTTTAACGATTCGCCGCTTAGCTCTGTTTTATGGCATCGCATAGGGTCGCTCTTACGTTTGTTACCGCTGCGCCCCACACGTGCGTCGCTCGCCGCCTGTCGCGATCCACTCGGCAAAAATCGCGCGGCTCTTCGTGGCGTTACAGAGCCTTTAGACAAGTGGCATAAACGGTAGTCGAATCGAAATGTCAAAAAAACAAATGTATGGGATTTGACGTAAGTCTACGATATAATGTCGCAAACTTACGTCAAATCCCATACATTTGCTTTTTTGACTTTTCGATTCGACTATCGCGTATGCCACTTGTCTAGAGGGGCTGGACATTTTAGTACCTACCTACATTTGTTCTTACCGCTCGCCGCTGCCGCTCGCCGCTGCCGCTGTAGCAGCGGGTAGCCGGGCTGTAAATAATTAAAACTGGTTTTGCGGGATGATTTTAGCGGTTACAAAATGTAATCGGATTCAGGTTAGTGAGCTCTTTTGATTGATATATTATTACTAAACATGACGCAGTCATCCACGAAGGGCAGAGGTGTCTGACACCCTTGTTTCGCCGACTATGTAATACAGAGCGCCAGTTGCCATTGGTCGGTAATCCTGCTAAGCCGGAGGTTGTGGGTTCGCTTCCTATCCAGATTTTTTGTGAAGATAAGCACGACTGTTCGTTCTGTGTTTGGATGTAATTCATTTTTTATTGCTTTGAAATATACTCGTATAAGTATGTTTACATATTTACTATCTGGCTCTGCCTATTTTGTGATTAAATGGACAGTAATAATCGTCCTAAAATATTACTATCTAAACTAATAATAAAAAGAGGAAAGATATTTTACTTACTTTTTATCGCGATAACCGATATCTACGCAGGCGGAGCCGCAGGCAACAACTAGTAGGCTATATTTTATTGAAATTACAGGATCCCAACGAAACCTTAATAAATATCCATCTGTGCGAAACCGGGACGTGCTAGTTATCAATATTATTTCAGATAATAAAAGGTTAATAAACTACTAATTAGAAAGATGGTCAGACATCAATTTATATCTCGCTGCTATCTCCTCGGACGGTAATTTAATTAGTAGATACTATTGTTATCTCGCCCTTGTTTAAGTACTTTCTACAATCAATACTGACAGATTCGAGGCTGCTTTGGTGGTATACCATCAAAGGTCAGAGGTCACGGATTATATTTTTATAAAGACAACTTCTGCAGTAGGGAACAAGCCGTGTTGTGTGGCACTTTACAAACATAAAAAAGTGTTGCTCGAGACAAATGTAATTTTTTTTAGTACTTAGGTGGCAAACAAGCATACGGCCCGCCTGATGTTAAGCAGTTACCGTAACCTATGGATGCTTGCAATACCAGTATCACTTGCGTGTTGCCAACCCATTTTTTTTTACACCAGGGCTATATGATTGGAGTAACCCTCGGATATGAATACGTTTCTTTCAAAACACATCCCTAAATGAGCGCTGGAGACCTGTACTCACACACAGGAACACAACTACACCACTGTGTGTAGTTATTTGGCTGTGGTCTTGTGTAAGGTGGAGGTCCATCCCCAGTCGGGATTGCTCGCTAGTATAATGCCCTACCTCTCTAAAAATTTCTTGTGCAAAATTTAACGCTTTTGCATTACGCAGTGTGTTGTGGGTTCGATCCCTATATGGGACAATAAATTGTGTGAACCATGTGGTTGCTTCGAGTCTGTGATTGTAATTTTTGTGACCCTCCCTCCACCTAGCTCTCGCTCCTGCTATACAGAGATTATTCACTAGTTGATACGAAAGTTATTATCCATACTAGAATTATAAGTGTGAAACTAAGTTTGTTTGTTACATCTTTAACACAAAACGGCTGAACGGATCATAATTAAATTGTACAAAGAGAGAGATTTCTGGAGAATAACATAGGGATATACTTTTTACCGCGATATCCGACATCCACGCGGGCGCATCCACGGGCAACAGCTAGTTTAAACAGAAACAAATCTCTCTCTATCCTAACGTAATACGTAATTACATCGCACGACCAGAAGATACAAGAATGATATTGCGCACCATACGTTTTAAATCCAAGTTTTAATGAATATTCATCAGCATGCCTACTGTCAAGTGATATTCAGAAGATTAAAGCCGCTCCCCACAACGGTTTACGTACCATTTATCATAGACAACAGTGACTCACAGAATACGAGCCGTTAAAAACATGATAGAGAACTTTCATCCAACAATCTACTTTGATCGAAAATTGCTCAAGAACTTTTAAACGCTGAATAAGGGCTTTCAAAACTTTCCCAAGAAAACATCCTAACATTAACATTATTAATTATCTTCGTTAAATTTTCAATCAACACTGAAGAGTTTTTTTTTGTTATCATTCCGAGAGCGATTTAGATAATTTTCTTTTTAAATTCAAAATGAGATAAGGATCCGATGTTTTAAGCCTGATAATATTTAATCCGATTTCCTCGTTTTAGCCGACTGTGGAGGAGTTCAAAAAGAACGTTATATTTCTGTATAAATAATAACAATTTCCACAACTCTCGATCCTGAGCAGACCTTGTCCATCGGTTGCCCGCAACCTTTACCTTTACCTTTTTGTGGAAATCCTTGGGGGAGGCCTATGTCCAGCAGTGGACGTCTTTTGGCTGAGATGATGATGATGATGAATAACAATTTTATTTTATTCTCGCACGTAGTTATTTTACAATATACGTATACAGAAAAGGCAAAAACTTAGTTTAGACATGTATCTATTGATACTAAGTGAGACTGGTGTCTGTACTAGGAGACCTTCATGACAAATTACCGGCCTCTCCAGTCTTAAACAGTTACCGTAGCCTATGCACTTCCCATATCAGGGCATCATTCATGCGTTGCCTACCCTTAAATTTACCATTTGTTTTATATTTTAGGGTAACCCTGGAATAACATAAATGTTTCTTTAAAATTATTTAGTAAATGAGCACTGGAAACCTGTACTCACACACAGGAATACAACCACATCATTGAGTGTAGTTATTTGGCAGTGGTATTCAATACGGTAGCGGTTTTGTTTTTTTTCTTTCTATACTACTAAGGTGGCAAACAAGCATACGGTTTGCCTGATGTTAAGCAGTTTCCGTAGCCTATGGACGCTTGCAATACTAGAAGTATCACTTGCATGTTGCCAACCCATTGTTTTACACCATGGCTTTATGATGGGCCTATCCCTGAGATAGGAATACGTTTCTTTCAAAACGCTGGAGACTTGTACTCACACACAGGAACACAACTACACCACTGTGTGTAGTTGTTTGGCTGTGGTCTTCTATAAGGTGGAGGTCCTTCCCCAGTCAGGCTTGCTCGCTAGTACGGTGCCCTACCTCTCTTAAAATTCTCTTATTTATACACAATTTTCTATTGTTTCTGAATAAATGAATTGAAATGGTTTTTCCACGTCAAGCTTGCTCGTTTATACGCCCTAAGAACCTAAATATTACGTTTTTATCGAGATAAGACAGGAAAAACAACTTATAAAAGACTGAGATCATCTAAGGTGTTAGCGTTTCTATTGTGTTTCTTTATATTTGACGGTAATAAGTAGACGGTAATATAAATTCTTTGTTAATAGAAGTGTCAGCTTTGTTTGAGATGTGGGAGAATATAAAGGAAAATGTAAGTATGATTGTACTGCATTGTAACATATATTATACTAGTTGTTGCCCGCAGCTCCGCCGCGTAGATGTCGGTTATTGCGATAAAAAGCCTATATGCTATTCCAGACTATAATTTATCTCTGGGCCAAATTTCATCCAGATCCGTTTAGTAGTTTTTGCGTGAAAGAGTAACAAACATCCATTCTTATTAACATTCGCGTTTATAATATTAGTAAGGATTAGCGGCTCCGTTTAGAGATTCAAGTTTCTAAAAATCCTTTCTTAGCGGATACTTACGTAATAAAGTAAACCTACTCGAAAGTTTAAAATGTTAGCTTTCTAGGTTAAGTTTTTTCGAAATTATTTATTCATATAGATCACACTGTGACACTTGACACGTTTTAGAAGAAATTCTAGAGACATGCCTGATTCACAAACCCGCATTTGGCTAGACTGTGTGAATTAAGGCCTAAACCTTGATCCTCTCCCTCTTGATAGAGGAGGAAAGGAAACATGTGCCCAGCAGTGGCTTTATTCATATAGATCACACTGTGAAACGTGAGACGTCTTAGAAGAAACTCTTAAGACATGCTTGATTCACCAACCCGCATTTGGCTAGACTGTGTGAATTAAGGCCTAAACCTTCTGTCTCTCTCTCTCTTGATAGAGGAGTGAAAACCCGTGCCCAGCAGTGACATATATATGGGTTGCTATAACCAACATCAACGCAGGCGGAGCCGCATGCACCAGCATAAAAATAAGGAAGGACTAATATTACCTAATTGAGAGATAAATTGTTTCGTACAAGAAACAAACCTACTTCAAACAAAAAACCTTTTTGTTCTGTATTCGGTCTATTGCAGGTCCCTTATCAAAAACAAACGATATAATTTACTACGTTTGATAGAAAAACAATACGCGCTGTGTTTTGTTTCGGACACAGTCACATGTTTTTATTTTGTGACAAAAAATCCGTTCCAGAGTCTATAGAAATATTTTGTTTAAAGCCAAGTTTGTAATGAAGCCTACTAATATCATAAACGCAAAAGTACTGTGTACTGAGCCTCTAGACAAGTGGCATAAGCGATAGTCGAATCGAAAAGTCAACAAATAAAATGTATGGAATTTGACGTGAGTCTACGATTTAATGTCGTAAACTTAACGTCAAATCCCATACATTTTCTTTTTTGACTTTTCGATTCGACTATCGCTTATGCCACTTGTCTCTCTAGACAAGTGGCATAAGCGATAGTCGAGAGGCTCAGGACTTTATAGCGTACTAGTAACCGCCCGCGGTTTGGCCCGCGCGTACAGTCTCACGGGAACAATACTTTTTTTCGGGATAAAAAGTATAGTTGTTTATTAATGTACTATTCCAGAATAATATCTAATCTCTTTGCCAAATTTTATCCAGATCCGGATGATTGATTTGGTGATTGAGTAACAAACAGCCATCCAAACTTTATTTTATAATTAACCTACTTCAAAAAAGGAGGAGGTTCTATGTTCGACTGTATGTATTTTTTATGTATGTTCACCGATTTTTCTCCCATATGTGGACCGATTCTTGAAATTCTTTTTTTATTTAAAAGATTATATATGTATTATTACTTTAAATAACATCAAAATAACACCTAGGCTATATAGTCTCCGTAGAGCTTTTTTTTTCTCTACGGAGACAATATATTATTTAAAAAAAAACTATCAAACATAAAATATCAAACGCTTTATTTTGAACAGCTGTGTTAAAAGAATCATGCTGCACTATAAACTTTACATAACATACTCGTAGAATTATTTATTTTGTCTGGCTAGGGTTGTCGACCTGCATCTGCTGGCAGGGCTTTCACCGTGTTAATCGCCCCATCAAAAAGAGCCTCGGGGCGTTTGACACCGCGATCACTAACCACTTGACCAAGAGGCTAGTAGAATAAGAAAATACAAAGTTTAAGTCACCAAAATGGCTTGCATAAAAATATTTTACCATCCAAAAAAATTGATTCCATTATTTTTACAATAACTGCAGCTGGTCATATCGTGGTTACATTGCTATAGTGTAGCTACGGTATGGCTACGGAAAGTGTCTCATCTCTTTTCTGATTAAAACTATTTTAGGGCCACTGCGTGTTGGACTAATGTCCCAACGTAAGCCTTCCAAAAGACCGGCCGGCTGATTCTCTAAGAAACAGCGATGGCAAACTGACAGTTGTAATCGCAAAACTGACAGTTGTGATTGCTCGGTGACGGCACAATCTATTGACTAAACGTCAAAAAGGGCTCTTACGGAATACCGATTTTCAATCTGACAGCTAGATTTTGCTCGGTTTTTGCGGAGGCTCGGTTTTTACTCTTACGGAATACCCCTGCGGGTATTATTTTTAATTAAAAGAAGGCATAATTTTCTTATAAAAAAGAAATAGTTTCCGATCATGAAAAAGTCTTCGATCGCACCTGGTTACGAACAGCTGGTTACATACCCGGCCGAAGAGATATACATACATACATCTCAACCCATAAACGTCCCACTGCTGGGCACGGGTCTCCTCCATTAATTTGGAGGGATATTATCGAAGAGATATAATAATAATAAAATATAATACAATATCTACACATATCCTTACTTCACCCGGGTTAAAAAATGTATCACCGTTTAAGGATTGATTTTCCAAAAATCCTTAGCGGATTCTTACGTTATGAAATAATAAATTATCGCCTCTTTGTGTGTGTTCTACCGCCTGTACAATGGGCTGTGTTCTGAGGAATTGTTCGAGATGATGCCCACGGCCACATTTTATCAACGCACCTCTCGCCACCGACAGGGAGTTCATCCTTACATCCTTGCACCTCAAACATGCTGTACCGTAAGATTCCAGAGAAATTTCTTACCACGTACGATAAGGTTGTGGAATGAGCTCCCTGCTGAGGTCTTCCCAAGAGATTATAGCATGGGGTTCTTCAAGAAAGGAGTTATAAGGTTTTTAAAGGGTCGGCAACGCGTGAGTGACACCCCTGGTGTTGCAAGCGTCCATAGGCTACGGTAACTGCTTACCATCAGGCGGGCCGTATGCTTGTTTGCCACCTTAATAGTATTAAAAAAAACTATGTTCGAAAGTTTAGCTTACTAAACTTAGTAGTTACACCTAAACTTTAAAATTGTCAGAAAATGATAGTTCTTTACAGTATTTGTCAACGACTTGCTTAGTATCTCTAATCACTACACTTTGCTGTTACCACAAATTGTAGCTCATAGGTACCAAATTGTAAATGTCATTACTCTGGCGAATAAAATGGGTGGCCAAAGTTTCTTACCAATTCTGTTCGTGGCTCTACCCTTGTCATTAAATTAGTAGGACAATGTACTGACATTTATTGGATTTATAACATTCTTTATTTTTATGGATAATATGATCTAAATGTGTTTATCTTGGACTTTGACCAACAAGCTCAACTTGTTAAAAAAATACTTTACGGTCTTATTTCTAAGCTTTTCTAACATATATCATAGCATATTCATTTCAAAGAAACTATATCTGCGTTACATTCTGTGAGAACTTGTCACTTAAAGTCTTCTTCAGTCGCGGCATAACTAGTCTCGCTGTCACGAACACACACCAGAATAACGAGGACTTTCGAGGATACGCTCCACATTCTCGCCTTTGAATTCACAAACTTCTTAAGTACATAATATACATATGTATTATACTAACAAGTTTGTCTAGCTTGCTAACCTACACTATCCAAGTATCCTTACTATAAATTTATAAATGTGAAAGTTTGTGAGAATGGATGAATGAATAGATGGATGGATGGATGTTTGTTACTCTTTCACGTAAAAACTACTAAACGGATCTGGATGAAATTTGGCACAGAGACAGATTATGGTCTGGAATAACATATAGGCTACTTTTCACAGCGATAACCGACATCCACGCGGGCGGAGCCGCGGGCAACAGCTAGTCTTTAATATAATAATGTGTACGAAAAAAAAGTAAGATTTGGCAGTATAAGATATTTGGCACTGTTAAAGTTATGGACGAGGATTATACTAAGCTAAAATAATTAAAAAGAAATACTAATGGATAAAAATTGATCGCTAAAAGTCTCTAGTAAGAAAGCTTTAGTAAGAATAATACCAGTCAAAAATATACCACCTCATAATAATAACAATGTTCTTCTAACCGACTTTCGGTCACGGTAATAAGTTACAGTCAAATTACTCTAATCTATTATCTAGTCAGACTGAAACATCGGGTAACAAAAAAGTTATGAAAACCTTTAAATTATTACATAATTTCGACCCATTATCCATTAGAGTAATAATAAAAATAACAGTCACCCGGATCGATAAATCTGAGAAGTAAAGCAAACTTATCACGGTCTGCTAGTAGATGGTATGTTATTTGCTAAAAATATATTGAATTCTTCACCCTGCACGTAATCTATATCCGACTGTGAGAATGACGGAAAAAAACTTAAATTAAAAGATACTTTCCTAAACATTTTGATATCCTTTAAACCTTCTCTTTTTCGAAGTCGGTTAAAAACAATAGAGTTTTTTAAGAAAGTATTTTTTTTTTCTTTCTTTTAAAAATGACTAATCCCGCACTAGAGAACAAGCTCTGTGTCGCGGGGGACTTTACAAACATACAATTAACAAATTACACCCAGACTCAGAACAATTCTTTGTGGGTCACACAAAGTTTTGTCCTATGTGGGTATCGAACCCACAACCTCGTGCACAGCAGGCGCATACTGCGGCCACTGGACCACCGAGGCAGTCAATTTATTTTTTTGCATTGTATGTAGCGGAAGGGTCGATGTCACGTGCAGTTCAGATTGGCCGCCCGCGCTACCGCCATCCAGTGACCTGAAATCAGTACCTACTTAGTGTACGTAGGATTTGTCGTAATTCAGACTTTTACAGCAACATTTATTCATTATTTAGGTGATATGCTCGCAGTATATATTGTTGGTAATTATTATAATTGTAACCAACTATAGTGCCAACTATTCTCATTATAACACAGTAAATTACTCAAAGTGAAGGATAATGTTATAAATCAGTCAGCTTGCCAAGACGACGACGCTTCCTTTAGAAATTATTAATTAATGATGTTTTGTATAAAACTAATAAATTCATGAAAGGTAGGGTCACTGTACTGACCTAGCTCTTTTGGGGAAAAGACCTTCACGACCACTGCTAAATAACTACACGTTAGGCCAGCGTCTGTGAATTTAGGGACTAAACCCTCTCTCTCTCTCTTAATAGGGGAGAGTAGACCCGTGCCCAGTAGTGGGACATACATGGGTTGCTATTATTAAGTAGGTACTCGTAAATCCGATGCCTTTTTATAAATATAACACAATTGTCGTACTTTATTAATATTTATTTATTGAATAAGGTACTAATAAGGCACTAATAGGAGTACTGGAAACAGCAATCATCTCTTCCATCAAGACAGGCTCTTCCATGACGATTCCGGAATAAGACATACCTTTAAAATTTATTTTAATATCTATTTATATGCCAAAAAACCACAAAGGCAACAAAAAATATATTTACGAAATTTTTACAATAACATACTGAGAAAATTGACAAGCTATTTTCCTGAATGCCACTTCAGCCATGCAGAGTGCTCCAGTTAGCGCAATATGTCGGTTGACCGCCTCTCAAGACCCACTTGGCATATCGTTAGTATAATGCAATGTCCTATGATCGAGAATATATTTGAACCGAGTTGGGGCCGTACCATGAGCGATTTGTTTTCAATCTTATTTTGAATAATAGCTTTAAGGTTGTTATTACTAGACGTGACCCGTGCGAATACTGAGTCTGGGTGACATTTGTGTCCGTGAATTGTATGTCTGTAAAACCACCCGCGACACTGGGCTTGTTGCCTAGTACATAATATAATAATAATAATATTTTCGGGACTTACACATCGCTATCTGATCCCAAACTAGGCAGAGCCTGTACTATGGTAACCAGACAACTGATAAACATACTTATATATTTCTAAATACATACATATTATAGATAAATTACACCCAGACACAGAACAAACATTCGTGCTCATCACAAAAAGATTTGTCCTGGGTGGGAATCGAACCCTCCCGCGTAGCAGTCAGAGTCACTAACCACTAGTCCAACAGTCTAGAATAATAACCACTTTACCCGACTCAATTATCGAACATGGGACCTCATCACAACAGGCATATCACTACGTCAAATAGTCAATATGCAACTATTATAAACTGGCTATAACTATAAGTTCAACTTCTGTCATTAAGCTACTCGTCGCTAGTGGTATAGTTCCGACAAAGTTATTAAACCACAGCATGAATTAATGAATGAACAAGGCCATGATGGAGTCGTTTGGAAACAATGACAATACAGAATCTCAATACAAAGCTTTTGACAAGTTTGGATGTATTATATTCAAAACTAACTGCTAGGAGTTTGACCTATATTTCAATGGTTTATTTTTTTATTGTTTGATATTTAAAATAGTTGTAAAAATAACGAATATCCGAGCAAGCCCGTCTTTGAAAAGACCTCCACTTTATAGAAGACCACAGCCAAATAACTACCCACTATAATACCACAGTATATACTGTATTACCACAGTGTAAATAATTATTTATAAGAAGGAATAAAGAGTTCTTTGCACTGTAGTAATACTCGTACAGTTGTGTTCCTCTGCGTGAGGTCAGGTTTCCAGAGCTCATTAAGGATTTTTTTTTAAATTTAGTTTTCATACCCAAGGGTTACTCTAACGTTTAGTGATAAAAGATATAGGGTCGGTAACGCACGAGTAAAGCTTATGGTATGGTAAGCGTCCAAAGGCCAAGGTAACTGCTTACCTTCAGAATAGCCTTACATATGTGTGTAAATTGAATTACATAACTCTGCTAATCCATTTAAGTTTCAGGGAAAATATACAATATTTATACCTATCTATATTTTATACTACTTAGGTTGCAAACAGGCATACGGCTTGCCTGATGGTCGCTTGCAATATCACTTGCGTGTTGCCAACCCAACATTTTTAATCACCTAGGTTTTACGATTTCCCTGGGTTAGAAAACGTTTCGTTAAAAACGCATCCCTAGATGAGCGCTGGAAACCTGTACTCACACAAAGAAGTCGAGGAGTGGTGACCTTCCCCAGTCAGGCTTGCTGAATTCTATGGGGCTCCATACCGTACGTCTCTTTAATCTACATGTAAAGTAACCGACTGATATTTTTAGTCACTCATGACGTCAAAACTCTCACCTACGCCTACGTATCATTTTATTACCCTGGCTGCACAAAACATGTTTATTTTAAACAAAGTTAACTCAAGCACGCGGATCTTTCAACTTAAAGGTTTCAAGCAGACGTGCTACTATTAGCTTTGGCAATCAGACTGTAAAGATGCTGCATCGCGTTTTGGCGACTCTTTGCGTTCAATCGCGGTATCGAAATCGTGTTGTTTTGCGACTATATCGATGCTGCATCGCAATTTGGCGACGCTCTACATTCTGCCACGGATCTCTTCGTAATATATGAAACATTAACGAAATTGATGCGATCAGCATCCGAATGGCGATTTTAATGGTGCGGTGCGGAATGTTTGGTCGCAGCATTAAGCTTCTAAAAAGCGACTAATCGCAGATCGCCGTAAAAGTTGCATGTCTGCTGTAGCCCTAAATGTGTACACATGCTTACTCTCCAAGGCCTAACTTGAAATTAAATAAAGTCTCCTAGCAAATCTTATTACCGTTGGGATAGAGAGGCATCTTTCAAAATAAACAACGTCTATAAAAGAGGGTTACTTTGTAAAAAGTTTTTTTTTGTTGACGACCAATTTGATCTTGTAATAAAATCAAGTTGGGTATCGTGAAGAGTTTTATTGATGCTATTTAAACTTGTCCATGAAACAAAAGAAAGGATGAATAAACAAAAGTTGAGATAGTACAGATATAATATTATAATACCGCAATTTCTACAATACCCTGGCAATATTTAATATCCTACCTCGTACGATTAGGTTGTGGAATGAGCTCCCTGCTAAGGCCCCAAGAGACTATAGCATAGGCTTCTTCAAGAAGGAAGTTATAAGGTTTCTAAAGGGTCAGCATCACTTGTGGGTTGCTGACCCTTTAGTACCCCTGGTGTTGCAGGCGTCCATAGGCTAACTAGTAACTGTTTTCCATCACGTGGACCGTATGCTTGTTTGCCTTCTTGGTAATCACCTACCTTAAAGTTTTTGTGACTTATTAGCGACTACATATCTAGATATCTATCTTTGTGCCAAATTTTATCCAGATCCGTGCAGTCATTTTGGCGTGATGGAGTAATAAACATCCATCTATCCAAACATAAAATATTAATACAACTGAAAGCTTTTCACAAGACAATTATTATTATTAAAAAGAAATAACAAATTTATAAAGTTTCAGTAGTACACCCAAGCTCACAAAGTTCTTTCGACCCGAGACGTCTTGTTTACAAAAAAGGTTACAAATGATGTTACTAATAAAGTCGACTACAGAGGGCGCTCTGAGACAATGCTTGTTACTTTACGCTGACACGTTCATTGAACTACCCATATCTCAAGGGTTTTTACATTTGAACTATGTGTAGCCGTCTGTTTCTTACCCCTGGGGCCGTACCATGACGTTCTTATAACAATTTAATTGTTAGAAACTTAATTGGTGACACTCTGCTAGCATTATTATTTCCTTTCTTATTGTAATTATAGTACTGCATGTTTACCACAATAAATAAATAAACAATAATTTATTCTTATGACAATTTAAAAGCTTAAAGATAAATAAGTATTAAAAGTTACGAATTTTAAGTTAAAATAGTGTGGTAAGAAAATTAACTAGCTCTTGCCAGTGTGAACAGAGTATAAGCTTATGTGTTATTCCAGACTATAATTTATCTGTATGGCAAATGTCAAAAAAATCCAGATACCTTAACTAGTTTCTGCGGGAAAGAGTAACAAACATTCATAATTATACATTCTCACAAACTTTCACATTTCTAATATTAGTAAGAAGAATATAATGCCCAACTCTGACTGCCTTGGTGGTCCAGTGGCCGCATCATGCACCTGCTGTGCACGAGGTTGTGGGTTCGATTCCCACAGAGGACAAAACTTTGTGTGACCCACAAAGTGTTGTTCTGGACTCAGAACAACACTTTTTGTATAAAAAATATTTTTTGTAAGAAAATTGTGTCCGTTAATTTATATGTTTGTAAAGTCCCCCGCAACACAGAGCTTGTTCTCTAGTGCGGGAGTTGTCTTAAAAAAAAAACTATTATTAGGTAGCTACTTTAGTCTGAGTTTCTCTAAAATAGACGATCTTTGCAATAATCCAAAAGTATATTTTTTCAAAGTATTCCTTAGTGAAAACAAAGAAAGAAAATATATTCGCCATGTGCGTAAGAGGGTTAGGGATATTACTATCCTATCCCCTGGCATGACTCTTTAGTCACTTGTTACGATGCCCAGGGGAACTTATAATATCGGGCCATTCGTAATCGGTACCCGACGGAAAATCTCAGCAAAAAACATAGTACCGTATTGGCAACTTCGAATCCAATTGCCAGATTGGGACACATCTATCCCTTGTTTTACAGACTCGACCCTTTTATGTGTACTAAACAATATGAATAAGTGAACTCTGGGACCAATGGCGACCTATAATGTGTAGAAGAGTTTCCATATTATCCTATACTGATGACTGCCTCGGTGGTCCAGTGGTCGCAGTATGCGCCTGCTGTGCAAGGTTGTGTGTTCGATTCCCACACAGGAGAAAACTTTGTGTGACCCACAAAGAATTGTTCTGAGTCTGGGTGTAATTTGTGTCCGTTAATTGTATGTTTGTAAAGACCCCCGCGACACAGAGCTTGTTCTCTAGTGCGGTAGTTGTCTTTTAAAATGAAAGAAGAGAAAGAAAATAGCAATATTGCCGATTTGATACCATGACAATTAAAATGTATAAAATACTAGTTTTGTTTAGTACAATACCATGGGAACAGTGTTTTGGATAAAAATGTGTGCTATTCCAGACTATATTCTCTGAGCCACTTCGGCCACCTGTTGGCTTTCTGGAGGTACTTGGGCTGGATGGAATAGCTACAAGTAAAATTCACGCACAAAGGCTTACCTGAGCAGACAAGTGCGGAAAACACCCGCTAAACTAACTATTCTGAGCCGAATTTCATCCAAATCCTTCTTCTATTCTAAATCTTATCCCATCATCTGACGTGGGCTCTCCGTGTCTGCCTCTTCCACTTATTTGTATCCCTTGCATCTATCCCTTTATCCTTAAGGTAATTTGGATCGTTGTTAGCCAGGCGGTCTTCTAAGGCGTCTATTTATCGTCAGCTGGTTGCCTATTTTCATCCAAATCCGTTTTGTCATTTTAGCGTGAGTGAGTGAGTAAGAAACATCCAAACTCTGGCATTTATAATATTAGTAGGTACAGACTATCTCCGCTCGCGTGGTATGTCGACAGTATTTTTTTTTGGATCGAAAGGTACCCACGCTTTATTCATTTCTGTACCCTTTGAGAACTCTTTCTTTGCCTAGCTTTGTCACTGATAACGTGTGTGTAAATAAAAAAAAACGCGTAAATCGAACAAACAAATTATTATTCGCATTTATACTGTTACACTGTTACCCTCTTTTATGTCTCTCTCTGTTATTTTTACTGTTACCGTCTCTCTGTCCTGATAGAGGAGAGGAGACCCGTGCCCAGCAGTGGGACATATATGGGTTGCTATTATTATTATTTATACTGTTAATATCTATATGTTTATTTGAGTCAGTTAATCATGTTTGTAAAGTTCCCGTAAAATAAGGCTTACTTGCTTATTTTAATTATTCTTACTCGACTGATTTTCAAAATTCTATTAACTAAAGATACATTATCAGCGGGTATCACAGGCTATATTTTAGTTAGAAAAAAATAAAGGACTGGTACGAAAACTAAATTAATATCCACCCGTGCGAAACTGGGACGTGCCGCTAGTAATAGATATACGAGTATGTAACTGGGGATTTTTATTTTCCACTGCGTCTTCATAGAAAAAGCTTTGGATTTTAAAGTTATGGGGTTCGTGCCGAAGGCGGTTCTCTTGATGCGGCGCGCATCGTGAGGAGGTTCCTGTCTCTAGAGCCCTAACTACGGTATCTTGGTTCCTATACCTGATATCGGTGGGTCTCTATATGTTCAATATTTTTAAATGTATATCATGTTTTATACCTACATACTCGTATATATAATTCTTCTGTAAGTGTTAACTCCTCGTAAATAGCTGGACCGATTTGGATGAAATTTTTTGTATGTATATTTCAAAACAAATTTGGACCGGGTAGGTGTCGCTGTCAATGCGTTGTAGGGATGTGGTGAATTAAAGATGAGTGTTTAATTAGTACTGAACGTTTAATGTAGAGTAATCAAATATAATATATTGTCTTACAACTAAGAGTACATATTTATCTATTCTATACTACACTATAGCGTATGTCAATGCGGCTCTGATTTTCCGGGCAGGACGACGTCTAAAGGGTCCGCTAGTATGTAATATACTTATGTGTTTTAAGTAAATAAGTTCAAGAATTAAGTACAATCACAGTACTTTGCCATAATCCTACTAATATTATAAATGCGAAAGTTTGTAAGAAAGGATGGATGGATGGATATTTGTTACTCTTTCACGTAAAAACAACTGAACGGATCTGGATGAAATTTGGCACAGAGATTATGGTCTGAAATAACACATAGGCTTACTTTTTACAGCGATAACCGACATCCACGCGGGCGGAGCCGCTACAGCTACAGCTAGTTAGGAATAACATACATTTTGCTAGAATTCTATACTAGGAGACATAAATATATATAATGTTATTAATCAAAATCCTACCCGAACGTTGTTCTAAACATGAGATAATATCATTACAAATTATCACGCAACTACCTTGTCCCACACAAATTGTAATTAACATAATTTAATTACATTGAGGTAAGGTGTATTTATCATGCAACGGAATCACCGTCACGGTGTTCCCGTAATGACTATTTCAAAATGACGAACGATTTAATTTATTGCTGCGAAACAACAGATGCTGTTCCCTTTAAATGAAGAACGACGTAACTACGCGAAAATTGTTACAGGAATTTAACATTTAAAACAGTTCTCCTAAGACTTGATTTCCCGAAACTTGTGTCGTATAACTATGTCGTTTTTCGTTAGCAAGGCAGTGTTGTTTTCTGCGGACCATAATTAGCAAAAGCATCAACAACCAATGTATTATAAATTTATAACGAGTAAATTGTCACAGAATTATGGAACAATTTTCCTTTGGCTTTGGAACAAGCATAAACATTAGAGAGATAGGGCACCATACTAGCGAGCAAGCCCGTCTGGGGAAGGACCTCCGCCTTACAGAAGACCACAGCCAAATAACTACACACAGCGATGTTCCTGTGTGTGAGTATAGATCTCCAGCGCTCATTTAGAGTTGCGTTTTGAAAGAAACGTATTCCTATCCCAAGGTTACTCAATCTTAAAGCCCTGGTGTAAAAATACGGGTCGGCAACACGCAAGTGATACCTTTGGTATTGCAAGCGTCCATAGGCTACGGTCACTGCTTAACATCAGGCGGCTCAAGATAATAAAATTAAAAAAAATTGCACTCTGGGAGTGCCGACAGAAGTAAAAACACTAGGCAAAACAGTTTTTATAAATTTTATAGCAATATATTTTTATTTAATTTATCTAGACGCGTTCGCAGTCTGCCATATATGTACATGCATATATCGCCTAACGTGACAGGCAAAAAAAGATTTTTCGGATATGTCAAGCTGCGTCTCGTAACGGTGTCGCGAATCCAGAGATTTTATCTCATCTAAAAATATGCGTACTGTGCTAAAAGAAGTTTTCACTTCAAAAAATACCTATTGGACAACACCAGCTGCCGAGAATTTATATTTTCAGATGTGTGGTAGAGCATGTCATTACCGCATCGATTTGTTCCACAACCAAAAGCAAGGTCTTTCAGACCATACACCATAAATCATCTGCAATAGACGTAAAGGCCATAATAATCGGGCACGTTGAAGTACCTAACTATATTGTATATTGTATGAGCTGGCTATATTCTGATATATTTATTGAAATTACAAAACGTGTTTCTTTTGTTAAGTATAGAATTAAGTGATCGAGATTGGTTAGAACGAATATATATTCGTTCTAACTAATCTCGATCACTCTCAATAGATACTTTTTTTTATACTACTTAAGTGACAACCTGATGTTAAGCAGTTACCGTAGCCTAAGGACGCTTGCAATACCAGAGGTATCATTTGCGTGTTACAGACCCTTTTTTACACCAGGGCTTTAAATTGGAATATCCAGTTACTTCCCCAGTCGGGCTTGCTTGCTAGTATGGTGCCCTACCCTCTTAAACTCAAAATCTGCCTCGAAAATGTGCTCAGAGATTGAAGCAGAATATATTGTACCGATAATCGGATTCCATTCGCGTGTTTACTTGTCAAATCCTGAATGTGATTCTGTTGTGTAAAATACAGGGCGTTATTGCTAACTCATATTGTTTGAACAGTTCGGAAATGTCCATCTTCAGCAGTAAACAATTTGAGCTGCTGGTTTATTGATTTTAGACGAATCAGAATAATTTTGCTGTGTGTAGTCATTTGACTGTGATCTTCTGTAAGGTGGAGGTCCTTTCCCAGTCCGGTTTGCTCACTAATATAGTAATCTACCCCTTTTTTTTCTTTAAAAACACAACTCCCACACTAGAGAACAAGCTCTGTGTTGCGAGGGACTTTACAAACAAACAATTAACGGACAATTACACCCAGACTCAGAACAACTCTTTGTGGGTCACACAAAGTTTTGTCCCTATGCGGGAATCGAACCCACAACCGTGCACAGCAGGCGCATACTACACCCACTGAACCACCAAGGCAGTCAAATACACCTCTCTTAAATGAATAAAAATAAATGCTTGTATGTTCCCTTATCTCTCTTAAAATTTACAAAAATACAATAGAAAGCACATGTAAGAGCTAGTTTAATAATAATAGTATACATAAATAATGACTGTTCAACAAAAATCTAGACTCGGGGTATGCCAGCGAGCAATGGAGCGCAGTATTCTGGGAGTACGTCTTTTGGACCGTGTACGAAACTCAGAGCTGCGCTCAAAAACACAAATCGCTGACGTTGGACGAAAAGCCGCTAGCCTGAAGTGGAACTGGGCCGGACATATCTGCCGTATGTCCGACGATCTGTGAGCAAAGACCACAACCAGATGGCTGCCACAAAACTTTAGTAGACGGCGTGGCAGGCCCAGGAAAAGATGGCGAGATGAGCTTGACTCCTACCGTGCTGACTGGCAAGTGAGAGGTCTCAACCGTGACCAATGGAAGAATGAAAGGGAGGCCTTTGCCCTGCAGTGGGACAGTAATGGCTAATAATAATAATACATAAATAAGACCAGTGACAAGTAGGTACAAACTAATCCACTTGAAAATTCTTGGATCGAATCAAACTTCTTCGCTAAAGTACTCGACACAATTTCACTTCAAGACTAAGTTCGTTCAATGAAAGAGATTAATTTCGGGTACTTTACCGAATCCTTAGAGTAATTTCGTGAGTCCGTTTTCGAATAGAACTATTCCATTTCTCCCTGTCGGAATTATATAGCATATCGTAGTAACGAATTCTAATAATACTGTGCTACTATAGGTATATCAGGGGAAGTATGAAGGGATTTAAAGTTTTTTATATTACTTAGGTGGCAAATAAGCATACGGCCCGCCTGATGTTAAGCAGTTACCGTAGCTGCTGTTTTTTCGACTGGCAACACTGTGATCGCCAGACGTCAAATTTTTCCTTCCGAAGAATAAATTATTTTTATTTAATTTTTACTAATAATTAAGTTGTATTTTTTACGTTATTATATCTAATTAGTACACTGGAGGTGACAAATGCAGTATTTTAGTGTTTGCTGCTAAAAATCCGTCACAAAAACTGATTGCCGGACAGCGCAATGACATGCGAATTTCAACGTACGGAATTTGAAGTCATCGTGTAAAACCTGGGGAGTATCTTACTTATTACCATTTTAAACACTCCACAATACATATGTAGACTACTGGAGGCTTGTATGTAATAACCTACAAGACCTAATTTAGTATTTTATGAGTTTTACAACCTGCATTTGCAGGCACAGTCATACTGTCAAAGTTTTTACAGAGGGATATAAAACTCTTTAATGCAAGCAAACAGTACATACACACTGTTTATTTACTTAGGTACAAGCTAATATTAAGTGAATCTATTAATATGAAAGTAAGATCATAATATAATAATAAAGCAACATTTCAACATTGCATGTAGGTACACTTCACAGTCTTCACCTTCATTAATACTAAGTTATTATCTATTATAACTTGTTTAAACAGTTTCTAACGCACTTCTGCTCAGCATACTTACCTACTATTACTACCCTTGTCAGTGCATTTTAAAATTAAAATTAACTTTTTAAGGGTCAATTAACATATAATACCATTCTTCTTTTAACTTTTCACAAATTTTCTTTTGTTATTAATTTCCCAGTCCTTGTAAATGTTAACCTTGTTTGTAATAATCTAGTTTCAACCCTGTAACCTCTTTATTTGCTTTTATTTCTTTCTCTCAGCTGTTTTATTTACTTCTAGGGACTTGGTGGTACTGAAGGTCATTTCCACTATGAATTCTCATATAATGACCCGTAAAACAAAGGCCAAGGAAACAGAGACCCAGCTTAAATTAACACTGCTAGAACTAAAGAAATACAAGGAGGAAAACAGTCTGCTGTTGAAGGAGCGCAGTGACTGCGAAGAAGAGATGAAATCTCTAAATAATAGGGTATCAGAGCTAAAAGGAGAACTATCTACACTTCACATTCAGTTTATGGACATATCGGACCAACGTAATATTCTTCAGGAAGAATTGGAGTCCTTCACAAGTTGTCATAATACTTATACAATGTCTCTGAGTCGTATTACTGAGCTGGAGTTAAACCTGCACAAAGCCCATTTAGAAATAATTACCTTACAAGATACCATACAGGCTCTTAACGGTAAAGCGACTCAGAACCTATATTCTGAGCTTCTAGGTAACAAAATAGAAATTTTAAATGCTTTAAAATGTAAATGTAGTGTTAAATCAACATTCCTTACTAATAGTATAAAGAAATCTAGAAAATATTTTAAATTAAGGAAATTAGTTAAGAAACTTGAATTTGACCTCAGGAGGTCAGCTAACATTAAACAGTTATCTCAAATTAACGGTGATTTGATCAATGAACGGGTAACTTTACTCTCTGAGATAGAAAATTATAATGAACAATTAGTAAGTAGTAAGTTACTATATGAACAACATACACAACAACTTGAGTCACAAATTTTACACTTACAATCACATCTCACAAGGACTATTCTTGAACATGAGACACAAACACATGAGTACATACTTAAATATGATGAGATCGCAAGGGTTGGCAAGGAGAACCTGGAACAGGTGATTTCTCTCACTAATAAGCATTGCTCAACATGTACACAAACAACAACATTCACCGATGAGTCATCTGTGTGTCAAACAGAGTCACTCAACAGTTCACCGCACCATCTAATCATTAATCAGAATAATTCTGATTGTTGTCTCACATCTTATCACCAGCCAATTCAAGTAAGTAACACAGTCAAGACCTCTCTCACAAAAAATGTAACTATACTTTCTGACCAGATAGGGAGAGATTTAGGTAGTTTAATTAATTGTTACACTGAATATTCAATAACAAATATTTGTTTACCGGGAGCTAAGTTTTGTAACATAATTAATAATTTAAAGTGTGCTAGGTTTAATGAGCAATCCACAGGGATTTTATTATTTGGTGACAGCTTGAATGTCACAAAAAAAGACATTTTGCAGGCAATTGAAGTAATGACATTACTTCACAATAATTTAGGTTGTAGATTTATATTTTGTGCCTTGCCATATTCATATGCCTTGACTGAGAAACAAAACAGGCATATTGAAAAGCTTAATTTATTAATTTATAATAGTACATGTCGCCTTAGCGAGTTAATTTTATTTTTCGACACTAATATATTTATTAGTAATTTTTTATTAACAGAAGATACTATGTATCTTTCCTTATTTGACAAACGACAGGTTGCTAAATTATTAGCATTTAGTTTATTTAGTTTATTCACTGATGCAGGTACTCATAGAGTATTGAAGGACTTAGTTAATCATAGTATTAGTAGTAGTATAGTATGTAGTACTATTAACAATAATTTTGATACATCTCGTAGTTTAAACTACTAGATGCGACAAAGGGTAAGCAGACACATAGCCTTAACATATTTCATCAAAATATTCAGGGCTTATCCGGCAAGATGTTAGAGGTAGAATTATTTTTAAAAGAACATAACATTCACATTCTTTGTGTCACTGAGCATTGGTTAAAGAGTGACATTATGTTAATAAATAATGAGTATTATTCTATTGGTAGTGCATTTGTAAG
Organism: Trisateles emortualis; assembly: GCA_947095525.1. Taxonomy (NCBI): domain Eukaryota; kingdom Metazoa; phylum Arthropoda; class Insecta; order Lepidoptera; family Erebidae; genus Trisateles; species Trisateles emortualis. The sequence goes on along the minus strand of OX352736.1, from coordinate 3,997,224 downwards.
AAAGAAAGCTATTCATGGTGGCTCTCTAATATATATTTGTAATAGTATTAAATGTAAAGAACGTAAAGACATAGTTAAACTTTCTATCGAGCGCACTATTGAAATATCCTGTGTTGAGCTTGAGCAACATATCGTAGTTTGTATATACCGACCACCGCAGAGTGACTTTAGTACATTTAAAGTAGTAATGGAAGACATATTAAAACGTTTAGCTGTTGGTAGTAAATATGTAGTAGTTTGTGGAGACTTTAATGTCAATATACTTGAACAATCAGCTACTTGCAGTAGATTGATTAGCTTATTTAAGTCATTTGATTTACATCATTTATTTTTCGAACCAACAAGGATCACCTCTCATTCAGCTACATGCCTCGACAATATTTTTTGCAATTGTCAGTATTTAAGCAAATCTATATTGAATGATTTGACATCAGATCATTGTGGCCAAAAGGTTGAAATTCGCACAAACACAATACCTAAAGTTACTAAGATCACATGTAGGCCAATGACCTCTGGACGCCTAGAACACTTTAGTGATAGTATAGCCACCAAAATCATCAATATAGATATTACTCTGGATGATCCAGATGAGCTTTATGAGTCTTTGTTTAATGTAATCAAATTCGAATATGAAAAAAATTTTAAGCCTAAAACTTTCTTTAAGAACATCAAAGTTAATTTTTGTGACTGGGCAACGAACGGCATCTATAAAAGTAGGGCTAGGCTATACGAGCTATATGGTATGAAACAATACAATAGTAATCCGACATTTCTTATTTATGTTAAAAATTATTCAAAAATTTTTAAAAGGGCTTGTTCTTTAGCCAAGTCTCTATATTTAAGTAATAAGATTAAGCAGGCAGATAACAAAGTAAAAACAACTTGGAATATTATTAATAATGAAACTGGTAGAATCAAATTGCGTGATGACAACTTTCAACTTAAGCATGATGATAAAGTGGTCTCAAATAATTTAGATGTAGCGCATATGTTTAATAATTTCTTTACGAACATACCAATTAACACAACTAGCTCCTTAGATTCTTGCCCAGTCAAAGCCGAAAACTTGGTAAAGGGTAGCGTGGAAGAGTGTAGCGTCTTTTTTTGTTTTAAATATATTGACCCCAATGATATATTGAAAGCGTTCAAAACATTGAAATCAAAAAGAACTGCTGACTTATGGGGTATATCTGTTAAACTAGTTCATAATATAATTTTGAATATAGCTCCACATCTTGCAGCAATATTTAATAGATGTGTTGATACAGGAGTATTTCCTGATCTAATGAAACACAGTAAAGTAATACCTTTGTTTAAAAACGGATGTAAAAATGATCCAACTAACTTTAGACCAATATCCATATTGCCTGCTATTAGCAAAATTTTCGAGAAAATTATACTGTTGCAGTTAGAGAGTCACTTTCATTTAAATAAATTATTACATAATGAGCAATATGGTTTTAGAAAGGGTCGTTCTACAGTCGATGCAGGTGTTAAATTGATAAAACACATTTTTAGAGCCTGGGAAAATTCAATGGATGCTATTGGTGTTTTCTGTGACCTTTCAAAAGCCTTTGACTGTGTTGAACACAATACGCTCCTGAGAAAACTCAGGCATTACGGTATCAGAGATGCTGCACTCAACCTAGTTGCCACCTACCTAAGTAACAGAGTTCAATTTGTCGATATTAACGGTAGTAGATCTTCAGGATTATCTGTAGGTATGGGTGTCCCACAGGGCTCAATTCTAGGCCCTTTTCTCTTTTTAGTTTATATTAATGATTTGCCTTTCTATGTGCAGGATTTCTGTGACATTGTACTATTCGCAGATGATACGTCGCTTATATTTCAGGTAGACCGTAAAAAATCAAATCTTGATGCTGTGAATGGTTCACTCGCGAAAGTCCTGGACTGGTTTGATGCAAACAATCTACTGTTAAACTCAAAAAAAACCAAGTGTGTTAAGTTTACTATGCCGAATACTAAAACTCTTACATCAAGTAATATAATTTTGAACGGTGAAACGTTAGGTTTCGTTGAATCTACAGTGTTTTTGGGTTTGACTTTAGATCGCAAGCTCCAGTGGGGTGCCCATATATCATGTCTTGCAGGGAAACTTAGTTCCGCAGCTTTTGCAGTAAGAAAGGTAAGGCAGTTTACAGACGTAGAAACAGCTAGGCTTGTATATTTTAGTTATTTTCACAGCGTCATGTCTTACGGCATACTACTGTGGGGAAAGGCCGCCGATATTGAAACCATATTTATACTCCAGAAAAGAGCAGTACGCTCTATCTACAATTTAGGCGCACGAGTTTCACTTAGAGAAAGGTTTAAAGAAATAGGCATTCTGACAGTTGCATCTCAGTACATTTTTGCCAACATCATGTTCGTTAAACAAAATATACACCTGTTTTCTAAAAACAGTGACATTCATACACTAAACACAAGGAACAAACATAAACTAGTTGGTACGTATCACCGTCTTCATAAAGTCCACAATTCATTTGCGGGACTCGGGGTACGTTTCTATAACAAACTACCTCTTGAAGTTATGAACCTACCCTTACACAAATTCAAACTAGAAGTAAAAAATCATCTTTTAAGCAAGGGTTATTACACTATTAATGACTTTTTAAATGATAAAAAGTCATGGGGTTAGTTGCTAATTTTGATGCAGAATTATATAAGAATAATAACTACATTTAAAATTTGTCAGGAGACGTTTTGTGATCATTATTGGCTTTCTATTGAGTTTATTTTTTTCTTATTATGTCCTGGATTGTCATGCTCACTGAAATGCCATTGCTTGTGGTGTCGTATTGGCCGGGTCAGTTCCTTCCCTCTAATATGGCGAAGGAAATGATGGCTGGTCTGTGCGTCATGCTCGTGAACGGGTGCTACTTGGGGTGGCTGGTCAATCTTGGCATGATTTATTTTTAAATATTAAAGATATAGTTTCTAGATATTTACTAAGATTGCAATGTGATCTCGACACGTTTCTATCTTATACTTACAAAAAGAAACGATCCCTCATTACCATACAGTGGAAAGCTAAATTCATTTTTTTTTCAATATTGTTTACTCATTAATTAAATACTTATCTAAATTTCTCATATGGTATATTGGTTTCCGTTCCTTTTTGTTACCACTATTGTAACTCATACCAAATTGTAAATGTTATACTCTGGCGATTAAAAAGAGTGGCCCGAGTTTCTTGCCAATTCTTCTCGAGGCCCAACCCTAGTCAGCGAATTGGCCTTAGGAAAAAAGTATGCTGGCATTTGTTTTAATGACGTTCATAAGTATCATGGATTTGATCTAAATGAATAAATGAGTTTGACTTTGACTTTGACTTTGACTTTAGCTTATGGACGCCTGAAATACCAGAAGTATCACTTGCGTGTTGCCAACCCATTTTTTTACAACAGGGCTTTATGATGGGACTATTTCTGGGATAGGAATAAGTTTCTTTCAAAACGCATCCCTAAATGAGCGCTGGAGACCTGTACCCCACACACAAGAACACAACTACACCACGGTGTGTAGTTATTTGGCTGTGGACTTCTGTAAGGTGGAGGTCCTTCCCCAGTCGGGCTTGCTCGCTAGTACGGCGCCCTACCTTTCTTAAACAAACAGTGGATTTGCAATAAACACTACAGGTAAGCTAGTCTCAATTGAGATTGTACTAATCCTACTTTTTTTATACTACCAAAGAGGCAAACAAGCATACGGCCCGCCTGATGGTAAGCAGTTACCGTAGCCTATGGACGCTTGCAACACCAAAGGTATCACTAGCGCGTTACCGACCCTTTAGAAACCTAATAGGTAACTCTTAATATTAATATTAAGAATAATAAATGTAAAAAAATGTGAGGATGGATGGATGTATGTGTATGTATGGATGCTTGTTACTCTTTCACGTAAAAACTACTGAACGGATATTAATAAAATTTAGCATAGAGATAGATTATAGTCATAGCGAATACGCTACTTTTTATCGCGATAACCGACATCGACGAGGGCGAAACCGCGGGCAAGCTAGTTAAAAGTATTAATTAAAATATATCTTTATTTACCATGACTTATCTAGATTTAACTTAAACTCAGTGTACTATAGTTGGTTTAACGATCTTGTTAACTTTATATAAAGGAACTTTAACGTTGTTGATTTACTTGAATTTGAATTTTGAAGTGCAACTTTGTCGCGTTGAATTGTTCCCGTAACTGGAAATGGTTTGTAACTTCACGGATTACTCATTTAACAATTGTGTACTACCTACGTGCTAAAAGAAGATCTGTTATGAAAGTTTGACTGGCCCGTTGGTCTAGTGGTTAGGATCCCTGACTGATGAGCCGGAGGTCGTGGTGTCAATTCCCACACAAGACAAAACTTTATGTCATTCATAAATGTTTGTTCCGAGTCTGGGTATGAATTTTTGTCCGTGAATTGTATGTTTGTAAAGACCCCCGTGTCACAGGGCTTTTTCCTCGCTATGAGATGTCAAACCAAATAAATAATTAGGGCAAATATTCGTGTACTTAATAATCGTTATCAAATGATTATTGTGCAATTATGTTTTTATTTTATTTATTATTTATTATATTCTCAGTTCGGAATATATAATAATATAAAGACGGTAAAAGATATCCTCTATCCTAAACCCGATACTTCAGCTGACGAATCATGTTCGTCACTTAGTGTCTGCATGTATTCTTTTTTCTTCATTATTTTTAAATTATAGTAAGTAACAAATTGACAACTTAGATTTAAGCCTACCGTTCTGATCACTTGTTAATTGCTTGTTTTACTATATGCGCATGTATTTGAGTTACAATCTAGAATTGGATCAACTACATACTATAATATCTTGTTTTTGTTAAGATTGTAATTTGTATTGCGCATTAAATAAATAAATAAAATAAATAATAAAGAGCCCGCTCGGGTTGGTATAACATTTTTTTGGTTATATGAACAACTTGTGATTCCACTTCTACGTTCCGCTCATGGTAAAACTTAGTCTTTACAAACACATAGGCTAAATTTATTTTATAATTTGCAGACAAAGACTAGTCTAGACTATTTAAACTAATATAATTTGTTTTTATTTTGTTTGTTACGATTTAACTCAAAAACTACTGGACCCATTTTAAAAATTGTTTCATTATTACATAGCTACATTATCAGCGGGTAACATAGACTACATTATATTGAAAAAAAAAATACGGAATCCCTTTTTTTTATTATTCTACATGTCATCCGTGCAAAGCCGAGACGTGCCGCTATCCTGTATATTCTTCTTTAACAGAAAACAATTCCCCGAAGCTCTTTACATTAGTACCCATCGTACATCATTTCATTCCACAAAACAAATGCAGGTTCAACATAATTAAGTGGAAAAGTTTTTCTCACTATATTTTAGTATTAACGATAAAACTGTACGTTTAACTAAAAGTAACCCGTGTTTGCTTCATTGTAGTTTATTTGGAAAATGCTTTAACAAAGGATTATAATAATAAATAATAATAAACGTTTATTTCGGGCTAGCCCATATAGTGTTAGTAACAATGATCTTATAAAACTAGTGTTAGTAATAGGTACATTATTTATTAAAGCTAGTGTGGAGCTCCATCCAATGTCGCATCATTGGTGACTCCCATTTGTCAACAAAGACACTCAGGGTACCGTTAGTACTGCCGCGTAGGCGTGCGAGGAAGGAGGCGCACCTTTTACGTATTATTGCCGAAAAACTATCAATACGTCTTTCGGCAAACATGCCTGACGCACTGCAGCGCCACGGCAGCCCCAACAACACCCTGAGCGTGTTATTATACTGGACTGGATTATGAGTGCGCCTAAAAATTATAATAATAATTCCTACCTGGGTAGAAATTGTTTTGAGGATACGGAGACCTCTGGTAAGAACGCCTATGGTATAACATAAAGATTAGTCCTCGATGGGAGTCGAGCCGACAAGCCCCGGCTTAAGTCAAGACCAGTTTAGGCCTAACGATTAGACCAATAAGCCATTTTGGTTAAAGCAAAAGTATTAAGCTGACGTCATCTTTCTGGCTTATTTATGACCTTCCTAAGTGTTACTTTGTAACTTAAATGAATAAATTAATTTTGAGTTTCATATTAATTTAAAAAGATTTGTTTAGTAAAATAAATATACCAGTGTTTAGCAATTCACAGTTGTTTTTATTTCGCACCCGCAGGACAATAATGACTTAAGATGAGTCAGCGTGTTTTGCAATTTTCATCTTATGCTTCACTACAGTTAAGATTTAAAATTGTAAAATGGCTTTTCCACTGATAGTGCGATATATTCCTGGGATAGAAAAAGTTTACTTTTAAAACGCATCTCTAAATTTTGACTGTTTTGGTGGTCCAGTGGCCTCAGTATGCGCCTGCTGTGCACGAGGTTGTGGGTTCGATTCCCGCACAGGACAAAATTTTGTATTACCCACAAAGTGCTGTTCTGATTCTGGGTGTAATTTGTGCCCGTTAATTGTATGTTTGTAAAGTCTCCCGCGACACAGAGCTTGTTCTCTAGTGAGAGTTGTCTTTTTTAAACAAAAAAAAAATAGAACACTTAAGACTTGTATTTAACATCATTAATATAATGGCTAACATGCATTGTTTACAATGGTTAAATGTTAAATAAATGGCCGTGTGCAGACAGACGATGCGTGTTAAATTAGACAATACATTTGCAAGCATTCTGGCTAGACGTTTGCATGTGCACATAGCTCAGCATGATATTTATTAGGATAATTACATGTGTATACACTACCTTATAATGTATTGCGTGTTTTTACAGTATTTGAGAGAGGTAGGACTCTACACAAGCGAGACAACTAGGACAGGACCATACGGAAGACCACAACCGAATTGCATGAGTGCAGGGCCCCAATTCTGCTAATTTACAGATGGCATAATTGAATCTGAATTGATTCTCAATTGAATCACAGTAGCATTTTTGGTGTTCTGCTAATAAATTTAAGACCAATATGGGGAAAACCATTGGTCTTAAATTATTTAGCGGAATACCAATAATGTAATACCAAAAATGCTAATAATTTGATCATATTATTATTAGCATTTTATCATATTTTTATCATTTTAAAAATAAAATATTTTTAATGCTAATATGCTTTATCGCCAATACTCATTTACGGATGATTGCTTTCATAATATATTTTGACCATCTCAGACACACATCTCATCATTACCGAAGCCTATGGACGCTTGCAATACCAAAAGTTATTACTTGCGTATTATCGACGCTTTTTTTACACCAGGGCTTTAAGATGGAGTATCCCTGGGACAGAAATAAGTTTCTTTCAAAACGCATTCCTAAATGAGCGCTGGAGACCTGTACTCACACACAGGAACACAACTACACCACCGTGTATAGTTATTTGGCTGTGGTCTTCTGTAAGTTGGAGGTCCTTTCCCCAGTTGCTAGTATGGTGTCTTTCTTAGCTACCTACCTTTTCTGGGAACATGTCGTCGCATTTTGGACCCTTATAATCTTGATCTGGTCTATTCATATTAGCAAAATAAATTATTTTTTATTTAAATGAATCATTTATATTTAAACGAATCGTTTATTTATATTTTCCCCGATTTTGCAACATATCTCACTACTACTCCGCTCCTATTAATCATAGCGTGATGTTTTTTTTTTTTTTTTTTAAAGACAACTCCCGCACTAGAGTACAAGCTCTGTGTCGCGGGGGACTTTACAAACATACAATTAACGGACACAAATTACACCCAGACTCAGAACAATTCTTTGTGGGTCACACAAAATTTTGTCCTGTGTGGGAATCGAACCCACAACCTCGTGCACAGCAGGAGCATACTGCGGCCACTGGACCACCGAGGCAGTCTATGTATGTTATATAGCCTATAGCCTTCCTGGCACTATTCAACAAAAAAAGTTTTTTTTTCTAATCGAACCAGTACTTTCTGAGATTAGCGCGTTCAACCAAACAAACAAACAAACTCTTCAGCTTTATAATATTAGTATAGATTAACGCGGTTAATTATATTCGCTTCGCTAGCTCTGCCCGTTAGTAAACCCCAGAAGGGATGAGACACTTACCTTGATTAAGTTAGGTACAATTTTTCTATTTACTAAGGTCTTGTTCTGAGAACAACGAGACGGATGCTTAGTTACTTATGTGTATATTTATTTTTTATTTTATTTGTTTAAACTGTATTATACACAAAACTATGATGTATAAAGGCGGACTTAATGCCTGAGGCATTCTCTACCAGTCAACCCAAGGTGGTGCAGAGATAAGTCAAAGTAGGTAAAAAATTTATATTAGGTTTTTCTGTCCAGAAATTCACAATATAAGTTTGATCTGATCTGTCTTCGGTCGTGTTGAGATTAGCCGCCCTGACGGAAATTCGGTTAGGAGGACATAAGTATAAAAAAATGTTGATCACTTCGCCACCGAATATTATATTGGTTCGATTAAATAAAAACTTCTGTTATCCATACCAGAGCCTCTAGACAAGTGGCATAAGTGATAATCGAATCAAAAAAGAATGGGATTGACGTTAGTTTAGGACATTAAATCGTAGACTCACATCAAATTCCATACATTTTATTTTTTGACTTTTCAATTCGACTATCGCTTATGCCACTTGTCTAGAGGCTCAGAAGATAGAAACATGCTCGTCACACAAACATTTGCCTTTGATTAGAATTGATCTTCCGAACTCCAGCTTAGCAGTCAAGGTCAAATCAAACGAAATACAGACTTTGGTTGAAAGTCAAGAAAATATAACACTTTTAAAATCGATGGACAGAAATGTAGTAACTCTTTACAGTCTTTGTAAACCGCCCGTTTAAATATATTGTAGGCAATAAAAGTTTTCAAAGGTCCCATTTTCGAGGTTTAAAATATCCAAACAGCGTTATTATACTCTGCTACTCAAAGCCATTATTCCAGCAACAACTTGCCCGTGGCTTATTATACGACGAATTTGAATTTTCCTTGAATTGTTCTAGAGAAGGAAGGACAGACCGCACTTCAATTTGACGGTGTTATAAGATTACATTATATTTGAGATTGGGATTTCATAGGACGGCTGAGGTCTGAGGCTTTAGAGGTCAGCTGTATCATGCCAATTATTCTAACGGTTTGTTTAACATAAAACTACAATGGATGTACGACAATAACTTGGTAGGCAAGTGATTCCTCTGGTATTGCACGTTTCCATAGGCTACGGTAACTGCTTAACAGCAGGCGGGCCGTATGCTTGTATATGCCATCCAAGTAGTATAAAAAAAACGATGGTACTATCATAGAATCTATAAAAAATAACTTACGTCATTATCCTTACTAATATTATAAATGTGAAAGTTTGTAAGAATGGATGGATGAATGGATGTTTGTTACTCTTTCACGTAAAAACTACTGAACGGATCTGGATTAAATTTGGCACAGAGATAGATTATGGTCTGGAATAACACATAGGCTACTTTTTACAGCGATAACCGACATCCACGCGGGCGGAGTAGCAGGCAACAGCTAGTCTACTGTATTATTGAGAATAGAATCTTTATAGATACTACGAGTATACATAATACTAGAAAACTTGATTAACTATGTAGTTACCAGTTCAATAAGTTTTCTTTAAAGACATCTTCTAGTCTAGGGGTACAAGTATTAACTTGTTGGATAAATATTGGGAAGCAAACAAGCATACAGGCAGCTTGTTGGGCAGGCCTCCAACAAGGTGGACCGATGACCTGGTAAAGGTCGCGGGCAACTGATGGACAAGGTCAGCTCAGGACCGAATGACGTGGAAGACCTTGGGGGAGGCCTGTGTCTAGCAGTGGACGTCTTATGGCTGAGATGGCAACAAGCATACGGCCCGCCTGTTGATAAACAGTTACCGTAGCCTATGGACGCTTGCAATACCAGAAGTATCACTTGCGTGTTACCGTTTATTTTTTTTATTTTTCTGCTGGAACACAAAGATAATATTTTTACCTTTTGCACGCGAGAAATATAATATTAATTATACGTTGCTTAGACTTTTTTAATGTTTAGTCTAGTCTTACTTGCATTTAAGTTTAGAATGTAATTTCCAATTCAATTTATTTAATTTTGTTTCTTTTTCGGAGAGCTCACGATCGTATAAAATAAAGCCAGTATATTGAATGAGTTTTCAACTAAATAGAGAAAAAGCCGTCCGTTTTAAAATAAATGTGTAGTGAAAGAGAATTTATCTTACGTACTTACAAGAAACTTGGAATTTATCCGGTGCCGGCTTGCTTGCCTTCCATGTCCATACTCCATACACATTCCGAGAAAAGAAACTTTTCCTCTTAGCGAGATGTTTAAAACTGCTTATGTTATGCTCGCCAGACGCTTTTCTCAATTACCCCGAGTAGACTAACTGGTTTTTTTTTCTTTCACGCATTATATTCTTAAAAGACTGCCTTGGTGGTCCAGTGGCCGCAGTATGCGCCTGCTGTGCACGAGGTTGTGGGTTCGATTCCCATACAGGACAAAACTTTGTGTGACCCACTAAGAATTGTTCTGAGTCTAGGTGGAATTTGTGTCTGTTAATTGTATGTTTGTAAAGTACCCTGCGACACAGAGCTTGTTCTCTAGTGCGGGAGTTGTCTTTTAAAAAAGAAAAGAAAAATAAAGAAATTTTGTTTAAACGCGTATTGGATTATCTCACTTGTTTTGCAAATATTACAAATATTATAAACGTGAATATTTATAATAACAACCCATATACATATGTCCCACTGCTGGGCACGGGTCTCCTCTCTTCATACACGCTGGCCTAATGCGGGTTGATGAATTCAAATGATATAATAATGATGATGCTTCTAAAGACAATTGAAGACGTTTTTTTGGGTTTCCTCACGATGTTTTCCTTCACCGTTAGCAGATGGCGAATCATTTGTTTAGTATATATCAACTCCGCAAAGTGGATTCACATTGGTACTGCCACCCGGGATCGAAGTCGCACCTGCGTGCAAGTCGGTTACTTTCCCATTCGGCCACTACCGCTTTCTCATCCTAACAAGCGTGAATAAGTCTATGTTAGAAATGGCTTGTTGAGAGAATATTTCATCAAAAAATACGTTTTCTTTAGAACTACATAATGCGTTGTGGTATTCTTTGTAAGAAAAGATAGAAAGAAATCTCCATAAATACTACGAGTATAATATGTAACGCACCACGCATTGTAAAGCCGTCAAATCCGAGAAATGAGGTCAATAAAATAATACTTATTTTTTATTATTATTATTTTTAAAGTCAACTCCCACACTTGAGATCAAGCTCTGTGTCTGAGGACTTTACAAACATACAATTAACGGACACAAATTACACCCAGACTCAGAACAACACTTTGCGGGTCACACAAAGTTTTGTCCTATGTGGGAATCGAACCCACAACCTCGTGCACAGCAGGCGCGTACTGCGACCACTGGACCATCAAGGCAAGATTAAATAGCAGATAACTTGATTAATAGAGGATTATTATTCTTCATTAATAACGACTGACATGAAGATTCAATAGCAGATGACTTGATTAGGATTATTATTCTTCATTAATAGAGGAGTAGGAATCAGTACCTAACAGTACACCGCTTTGTAATTATAAAACACAAGAATGCGTTGACTTGCCTCACCACATGGCATGCGGTATTATGCCCACTGCACAGCCCGCAACAAAACTACTAACTACACTACTGTATGTTATTTGACTGCGATTTTGAGAGAGAGAGAGAGAAAGAAATATTTTTTTTTACTTTTCATACTATCACATTTCTAATATTAATAGAATTATTAGGATACATGCAGTATACCTATGTAATTTTGTTTCGTTCACATTGTTGTCTAGCCACCCGACTAGAGGTCAGAACAATATTACCCTCGACATCAATAATATATACCGAAAGAAAATGTCGATAACACTATCCGAATCCAAAATATTTGTATTTATTAGACGTCGAATACATAGCCTAACTTTTTGATTTATCACCAATACACTAGTAGTAAACAACGTAATAACATACACTAATGGATTATTTATTTTATCTTCCTATAGGAAATACGTAGGTAATGCTAACTATAATATGATTATGATAAGTTTCTAGCGTATACCTAAGTTAAAATGTGTATCACAACAAAACATTTTTATGTAAAAATACGCCAAGACAGTCAAGCTTCTAACTCTATACGCCCACGCCAAACCCTACACCTTAATCAAATTGTGTGGCTTGGCCCTTTCGTTATCCAAGTACCTTTAGGCCCAAAATTAACGCCTAGTTAATAACTTTCTGTTATGTTAGGAGTGTCTACTTTACTAGGGCAGAGAAATAGACAAAAATACGACGAAACGCTTCCAGAAAAGGTAGGTAATGGTAAGGCGGGGGCACTGCCGTGCCTCCAGATATATAAGAGTGAGAATTAAATATTATAAGTTCATCTCTCATTCAATGTTTGGCTGGTAGAGAATGCCCTTGGCATTAAGCTTACCGAGGTTACTTAGGTAATCTCTGGACTAATCTCTACTGAACTGATTTTACAAATTCTTTTGTCAATAGAAAACCACGTTATTTGTGAATGTCATAGGTTAATATTAACCCGAAAAATGCCCAACAAAGTTGGCATGGGTCAGCTAGTTGTTAAATAAATAGGCGCGTTAGCAAAAAAAAACATGTTATACAATGCCGAAATGGATAAATGGAAGGCCCCACATTTGCCGTTCTTAAGTTTTACTCGGCAAACGTAGTGTAGGACGCGCTCAACCTAAATGGAGCAACGATCTCCACAAAATGGCTGAGAGCAGGTGGATGCGAGAAGTTGAGGATAGTGCTAGAAGGCATGCACTTAGAAAGGTCTATGTCCAGCAGTAGACTGCGATAGGCTGAAGATGATGATAATGTAACCCCAGTGTTCTTAATACATGTTTTCGAGTACTTTCTCTATATGACACTTATGCAAGTCAATAAACAATGGAAACTACTGCTGGATTCGCTGATTGAACAGACAATTGTAGCCTTAGAAAGAACCGGCAAGAAACTTAAACTTAATAATAAAAATAGTGGCAGAGTCAAGTAGAACAAAACCAAACAGTAAATAACAAACACAATTTACAAAATTTGCGACATTTTCGTGATGGAATTCCAAAGAGTTGTTAGCGGGTACACTTGAGTACAAAATACAAGAGACAAGTGAAGTAGCGAACTCAATTAACTTTATGTATCGTCGTAGGCAGTTGTAAGCGTCGCGTGGAGAATGCTAAGCGAGTCGTTGCCGAATGTATCCCGCGGTTTCCAACCCACGCTCGAAGCCACTTTCAACCAACTTTTGAAGTGTTTTCGCTGTTGTGAAGTGTCTTTAATCCTTTTGCTTGGGAAGATACGTTGAGGTGTTCTATAGTATGTAACATCACAAACAAAGTTTGTAGGTGTGAACATGAGAAGTGTGAAAATTGTATAGAATTATTTGTGTTGTTGGATACTGTAATTGCTGAAGAACATACATATCAATATTAATCAATCAATGTCAGTTTAGCGGGGCATGTACAGCCACTACACCTGGTCCCTCTCCGGGTCGTGTCGGATTGCTAGTCCTATCGGACATTAAGCTATTTGGAATGACTTATTTGCTACATTTTAGGATAAAAAAGAACTCTTTATAATTATAATAAACTCTTTTATCCGACTTTAGCTTAGTACCTTGTATTTAAGTTGTTAAACTCCCACAAGAATGTACAAATTTAACCAACAACCATTTAAACTTTCCTTATACCATCAAACAGCAATTAAATGTCTAACGGCAATCGATGAAAGTTTCTTCTTTATCGATTATAAGGCGAAGCCAATTAAAATTTTCAGTGAACACAAAGAAATAGATCATACCCGTAAAGGCTTAGGCACATTAGGGTGGGCCGGGCCGTAATGACGTGCAGCACAAAAAGAAAGACAGCAAATTCTTCCATCGCTTTGTCGTAGTCGAGTTAAAATCAATTTGCACCGAATATATTTTTGCAGTCAAATTTTACGTTGCAATACGGTATCTACATATTAATTAATTTAATAAAGATTCGTGGTTTTAAATTAATTATTCTTACACATGCCCACAGCAACTATGTATTATGGGTGACTAATTTAAGTTAATTGGACACCTGCAATGGTTGTTAAGGATATTCGCAAGTAAGCACTTAAAGATAAATTACGATGCAATTCGCCTAACTGTTTGACAGTGTGTTATGGCCCGGTCCGGCTGAATCCGGCCCTACTATCGTGGGTACGAGTCTTAAATCCCAGCAAAGGCGCTTTAGTACGCTTTGTGATGTGCAGTTTGTTCGAGAAGTTCTTGACTGTCAACTAGGGAACTAATTCCAATTTAACAGTATTGCCTGGGGATTTGTTGCGATCGCACAACCCCGATACATCGACTACCCACTCGTTATTGACTATCCGCATTCAAAGTGGCTCACAATTAACGTAGCTTTCTATTGGTAATATAATTTTCAAAATCAGTTCAGTAGATCCAGAGATTAACCTCTACAACGTCACAAACTTCACCTCTATTCATATAATATAGTATCACAGGATCTCTTTTCAAAAGTTAACATTTTTCTTCGTTCTTTTTTTTTTAATAAGAACAATATTTGAATTTTGATGAGTTGTCAGAACTACCTTATTTATTTATTTCGGTTGTGTGATTTATTACCAGCTTGTAAATGTGAATACTCAATGTACACAACATCTTATTATGTTAATTATTCGCCAAAGTTTCCAACGAATTGCATCGACTGTGCAATTCGTATCGGATAAGTTCACAAGTTTTGATTTAAATATTTAAAGCAATGTGGAAAAAGACAAACCTGGAGCAGGATTTGAACCAACCTCTCGGGTTTCGGCACAGCGCACTACCAATTGTGCCATCCGAGCTCCTACTCCAGACCTCCAGAGTTCGAATCTTTTCACTGCTTTTTAAGTCTTGGAGTGACGTTAACTTAAAGTTTTTGATTGTCAGCTTGTTACACATATATGTACACTCTGCCCGTGTAAACTGGTTAAAACATCAAGCAATCTAAGGGTAAATAATACATGTTCTTTTATAACATTAAATGAGATATACGTACATAGCTAATCATCGTTACACCATAAACAAATTCTGACCCAAGTTGTAAAGTAGCCGATTTACAATTCATATAGCCAATAAATCCCAATTCGACACTTCTAAAGAATTCATTTCCTGGCCAAATGTAAGGTGAATTTTTTTGAGAATAAGATAATGAATGCCTGAATTATTCATGTACTAACACCACCAAGGGAATGAGATACGGTTACCGAGACCGTTAGCTCATTTACACTCCGTTGTTAGAAACAACCTCCCTCCGCCATCTCTCCAAGCTTAGTTATTCCCGTTCATACGAACCTCCCAATCTCTGTAACCTTCTTTACTTACAGAGAGTCCCAAATGTTTTATGTCTCAATTTTACTACTCATAACGTCATATTTTATCAATATATCCTCCAAAGTGATTCTCCTAAGCTCCTCGCTTGTCATATTAAAGTTTTACAAATATAATTTTGCAGTTGCTAGCTATTTTCACGTAGTATGTAAACTATAACAAAATAACCAGGAATGGGTATAGTTAGTATGTTTGCCGGCGGCAAAATAAACTTTGTGGAATAGTTGCAGTGTAAAATTTATAGCTACGACCCTTCTCTTTAGCCTCAAGGAGACAGCTTCCTGTTTCTGTGATTTCATATTTTGAATTTGTATTTTCAGCTGTATATTCTCAAGTAAATAATAAACTTAAATAATAAAATAATAAGAAGAATGAATGGAGATGTCGGTAGGGGCCGCCCTAGGAGAACATACAGCGACCAAGTAGGGGATTTGCTAAAAAAGGGCCAAATTAAAAGTACCCAGAATCGACGTTCATGCATGAAGAGGTTTATGAATGTAGAGAAGGCGAAAGAAGTATGTTTGGATCGAAGCAAGTGGCGTACCATAGTCTCTGCCTACCCCACTGGGACACAGGCGTGATGATATGTATGTATGTATGTATAATATACTTTCGAACGATTTTGGTCATGACAGCCCATCGCAATACAGATTAGCCAACTTCGAGGGACATTTTGCACTCTCTATTCCTTTACTCTTATAGTCCGATGTGATGGCAATCCGACATGCTTATTGGCTTCATGTGCTTCCCGAGGCACGAAGGGATTTCAATGTGTATTTTAGAAACTGACCGCGGCAATCTTAGCTGGCAATTTTTTTTTCTAATGTTCCCTGTAGTAATGGCACCATTCTTTCTTAGCAGCACTACTTAGAATATATATTTTATCGTATTTTAGATAGTTTTATTAGTTCAGTTACCTATTATTATTCTTTTACCTTTGGTATCTGTTTGATTTTTTATTATACAAGTTAAAACCAATAGCATAGCAGTGCAATGGGCAGTTTTATTATTAAAAGTGATTTCTGCCCTGCTAACAAAACAACCACAGAAATTCTATAACATATAGAAAAATACGCATCTAAAGTAGAACGTCTTCAAACCTAATCTTATAAAATTATGCCACAAAGGAATTAAAATATCAAAGTGAACCAATTAGGTCAATTTTCCTCTTCAAAGGTCTTTTTTTGTAGGTGTGATCTAACAAACATTTTAAAACATACTTACAGCCTCAATAAAATTTAATGCATAGTCAAAATCGACCGTAATTCGTTATATCAAAGGTGGAGAATAACTGTAAATAGAATATTTTAGAAATGTTCAATATATATTTACAAGAAAATTATTAAAAGCAACGTAAACAATTTACTAACAATAAGAAAAGTATACAAAATATAGTCAGTTATCGCGGTAAAAAGTATCCTTCCCTAGAATACCACGATATGTCTCCTTGCCAAAGTTAATTAAGATCATCCGTTCACGCGTTTAGTCGTGAAAAGGTAACAAACAAACTAACAGAGTTACTTTCACACTTATACTAGTATGGAAGTTTAGAGTTCGAGTTTTAGATTTCGTCCCTTTTTGTTGTCACTAATATTGTAACTCATACCAATGACAACTCTGGCGAAGGAGTAGCCCGAGATGCTTGCCAATTCTTCTCGAGGCTCTACCTTAGTCAGCGAATTGGCCGTAGGAAAAAGTATGCTGGCATTTGTTTTTATAACGTTCTTCTTCTTCTTATCGTTTGGTTAGTAGCCAACCTGGTGACAGAGTTATTTAGATCGCCCATATTTAGGCCTCTGTCGTGATCTAACGACTGATAACAGTCGGGACCGACTTTTAACGTGCCCTCTGAAGCACGGAGACGCTCAGATGAAATACCACTATGCGGTCACCCATCTATAGGGTTACCGGGCCCTTGGTTGCTTAACCCGCTGATCGTTTACCGAACAGCAAGTGCACCTGGCTATGGCTATAACGTTCATAAGTATCGTTTATTTGATCGAAATGAATAAATGAGTTTGACTTTACTTGAGTGTGTCAGAAAAGTCCTTAAAGCACCTAATTTCAACCAGCCATATAATGAAAACTGTTTATCATAAGCTGAGTCAGACACTCAATATCACCCCTTTATAAGAACACGTTGAGTTTCCATTCAACCCTGTATAAATAAGAAGTTATTGACATTTGAAACTTGTGCTATTGTTCGACGTCGTCGGTCGGCTACTTGTAAAACGCTGTGTAAACTTTTTCTCCCGTCTCATTTAATATTATTGTCTGCAATACGGTTAGGCGATTTTCACACTGCCCCGCATCATGCTGCATATTGCGTGTCGACGCACCTACGCGCGTTCCTGCGGGAGTGCAGATCTGCATCATCGTGCGGGTTTTTTGCGCACTCACGCGCGTAGGTGCGTTTTGTAGATTCACGCACGGCGGCTCTCATTTATTCGCCGTTCTCTGTGGTGGTCGTGCAGTACTGAGCATCACGATAGTTTTGATAAAAATGGTTAATAGTGTGGAACTCATTCAGGACGCTGCCGTTATACTAACTGTTTGGTTTTTGTACGGTCAAATTAAAAGAAATCGTGCCTATAGAAGATACTGGGTACAACCTTATTTACAAACAAGATCTTTAAATGGGTCATTTGTTCAAAATTATTGGGACCTTAGAAAATATGAAGAGAAATTCTTCAACTACACGCGTATGTCAACAACATCTTTTGATTATTTGCTCAGCAAAATTCGAACAGGTATTAGTGGAAGAGATACAAATTTTCGTCTTTGTATTACGCCAGAAGAGAAGCTTTGGGTAACATTGAGGTAAGTAAATAATTTCAATTTCTAAATACATATTAAGTTAACTATATCGATATTATTATAGTTAAACCCAGGCTATTATATACGAATAAAACTAGTGATTTTGATTTATTGTGCGTTTATTTATCAAAAGTACTGCAGTCACTGTTATGGAATATTAATTAGTACTTATCTAATACACATCAGTCTACTATTATAATCACAGCTTTCATTCTTGGAAGTGTTTAGATACTTACTTGCTAATCACAATTAGATAGAACCACTAAATAGATATTCTACTAATTTTTTATGACTCTACTAATCACAGCTTTAATTTCTAAAATCACAAATAACTACTTACTTGCTAATCACAATTAGATAGTACAACTAAATAGATATTCTACTAATTTTTTATGACTCTACTAATCACAGCTTTAATTTCTAAAATCACAAATAACTACTTACTTGCTAATCACAATTAGATAGTACCACTAAATAGATATTCTACTATTTTTTTATGACTACTAATCACAGCTTTAATTTCTAAAATCACAAATAACTACTTACTTGCTAATCACAATTAGATAGTACCACTAAATAGATACTCAACTAATTTTTTATGACTCTACTAATCACAGTTTTAATTTCTAAAATCACAAATAACTACTTACTTGCTAATCACAATTAGATAGTACCACTAAATAGATATTCTACTAATTTTTTATGACTCTACTAATCACAGCTTTAATTTCTAAAATCACAAATAACTACTTACTTGCTAATCACAATTAGATAGTACCACTAAATAGATATTCTACTATTTTTTTATGACTACTAATCACAGCTTTAATTTCTAAAATCACAAATAACTACTTACTTGCTAATCACAATTAGATAGTACCACTAAATAGATATTCTACTAATTTTTAATTGAATGAATGAATTATGTTACTACCATGTTGCTCTTCAACTGGGTCATTGTTTTCTTGATTTGCCATACTGTTGTGCGTTTTATTCATTGATACTACTGGTAAGAGAAACAAGAGTTGATTATAATATTTGTATTTTTTATGCGTAGCAGCTGATCCGCTTTTGGTAGTAGCTAGTTCCCGACGTTGTTTAACAAAACCATCACGAAGCGTTCTCCACCTTTTTTGAAGTAATGTTCCTAAAACAAAATTAAAAAAAAACTCTTATATTTCAGATACTTAGCAAGCGGTTGCTCGTTTACTGAGCTTCATTTCAGCCACAGAATAGGATTATCAACCATCAGAAAAATCGTGGAAGAAGTTTGCACAGCCATTTGGGACTTCATGAGAGCAGAATGTTTTCCTGAGCTCACGACTGAAGCGTGGTTAAGCATAGCTGAAGGTTTCCAACAACGGGCAAATTTTCCTCATGTGATTGGAGCTATTGATGGAAAACATGTCAGAGTTTACAAACCATCCTTAACAGGATCATTGTATTACAATTACAAACATTTTTTTTCAATATTGTTATTAGCCATTTGTGATTCTAATTATAAATTCATTTTCGTCGATGTTGGTGCGTATGGTAAATGTAGCGATAGTACTGTTTTTCAGAATTCAATATTTTACAAAAAACTTAGGGAATTTAATCTTTATATACCAAAAGAATCGAATATTCCGGGAGTTCCCAATGATCTGCCATATTTTTTCATAGGCGATGAAGCTTTTAGCATTTCTGAACACATATTAAGGCCATATCCGGGGACCAACTTGAATTTTACTAAAAGAATATTTAACTATCGTTTGAGCCGAGCGCGCAGGTATATAGAATGTGCATTTGGAATTTTAACTCACAAATGGCGAATATTTCAACAACCATTAGATGTTAACGTAAATTTAGCAATAAAAATTATCAAAGCGTGCTGTTTGCTTCACAATTTCGTAAGAGAAAGGCATGGTGTTAATTTCAACGAAATAGTATTCAATGGTGAAACAGAGGGTATGTGCGAAATTCCGAGGGCTAGAGTTCTATCAGGTACACGCGGAAGTGACGCAAGGAATAATTTAGCTGATTTTTTTGTTAATATTGACCCTTTGCCGTGGCAAAACAAATATGCTTAAACTAGCTGCAGCGTTCATAATTGTAATTTACCTATCATTAACTTGTAGTAAATAAAAAAATTAAAACAACTTACCGTTCTTTTTTTTTTCTTCAACCGATGCATTATTATCAGTAAACATATTTATTACTTCCTCCCATTGTTTCACCTTCTGCGCTCTGTCACTGTATTCATCACATTTCATATTCCAGATAGCTGACGCGTGAAACCACCCGTTTTCGATTTCGAATATAAATCGATCGATATCGAGATCCATTTTTAAACAAACACGTCACGCCCATTCAAAATCACGCGCGGCACTGCGGGATTCGGAGTGCCATACCTTGCGTCTCACCCCGCACCTACGCGCGGGGGTGCATGTTTCTCCGCGTGTATGCGCGTGATCCGCATGAACGCGCGTGGATGCATTTTCTGTGTGTTAGACTGTGCGTGTTTTCCATACAAACGGAGATACTTACAAGCAACGGAAGAACACGCATCCACGCGCTACGCTGCATCATGCGGGGCAGTGTGAGAATCGCCTTATGTATGCGGAGTATATACTCTTTATGCATAGTTTCATTTTATTCGTTATAAATAAAAAATGAAATAGCGAATATAATATGAATTAGAATATACTTAGTTGTTTGTTGACGAATTCAAAATAACACAGTATCTCTATACTGCGTTTTAATTCTCTAACAAAAATACTAAAATAGAATACTTTTTTTTAAATTTTGCTGTTTTGTTTATTATGTGATTGTTGATCACGTGCGCACCCAGTTTGTCCTAAGGTTGGATTAAATAAGAAATTTCACAAAGTTTCTAGAGCCTCGAGGCATAAATCGTTTATCCTAGCAGGACAAATTAGATCATAAATTAATCTTTAGAAAATGGTGCTGATAAGCCAAATCGTCAAAAGTGAACCAGCGCTCACTCCGGTACATACAATATATTTTATTCAAATACTTGTATAAGACATCAAGTAAATAAATATTAATAAAATGTATTATTGGGACAACACACACGGCCATCTGATCCCAAATTAGGCAGAGCCTGAACTATAGCAACCAGAAAACTAATAAACATACTTATATATTCCTAAATACATGCTCACTATAAATAAATTACACCCAGACACAGAACAAAAAATCGCACAAAAGTATTCAGGGATTACAATACAAAAGTCCTCATTGATATTCAGTTATAATATTATTATCATAAAGATTAAATTGAAGCTATGAAATTGATTTTATGAAAGTTTATTTTGATCTTTCCCTTTGGGAGTAACTTTATCCTACTAATATTATAAACGCGAAAGTTTGTAAGTATGGATGGATGGATGTTTGTTATTCTTTCACGTAAAAACTACTGAACGGATCTGGATGAAATTTGGCACAGAGATAGATTATGGTCTGGAATAACACAAAGGCTACAGCGATAACCGACACCCACGCGGGCGGAGCCGGGGGCAACAACTAGTCTGAAATAATTTCCATTAATGGCAAATTTAATTTTAATCTTTGTTAAAGGTTACAATTCTTTGAGAAAATTTATACTTTCTTCACAAAG
The DNA here is from genome assembly GCA_947095525.1 of Trisateles emortualis. Lineage (NCBI taxonomy): Eukaryota > Metazoa > Arthropoda > Insecta > Lepidoptera > Erebidae > Trisateles > Trisateles emortualis. Next base: position 3,975,305 of record OX352736.1, on the reverse strand, counting down.
ACGAATGTGATAGGAACAAGTAAACATTACGGATTGGGGGATGTCACCCACCTTATTTAGATTTCCCGCGGGGCTTCACATTTCCGAGTAAAAATACCTGAATATATATATATTTTTTAATGCAGATGGAAAATAACCAGAGTTTAGTCCTATGGTAATAGATAATAATATGAATGTGTTATACGTTTGTTATAATTGATAGATCTACGAGGTTAAGATACAGTTAACGCGGTCAGAACGAGTCAATTTTTATGCCTGGGAAAGCACAAAAAGCTTGCGCCAGATCTTTCTCCGGTTGAAGCGGATTGCTGTCCCATCAGACTATAACTATAAGAGTGAAGAAATAGAATGTGCACCCGTATGCACACACTTGTGTATTATGATTACGTTCCATGCCATTGGTTGAACGACTATATTATACACTTATTTTAAAGAAAAATATATTTTAATAATTAAAAAGATATTTATCGTTAAAAGTTTAACAGATAATTAATTGATAACCCATTTAATAAATTAACAACAGAGCTCGCCATCATGAAACAAAACAAACACGATCCTTGAAACTCGACATTCTCTATTTAAAATTCTCTCTCACGTTTTATATGTAACATTGTATGACATGGTAAGCAAGAGGTCATCTCTGTCTCTCTTTGACAAAAGCCAGAGAAATAACGGCTCGGAAATCAGTCCAAACAAATTTAGGCTCATCGTTACAATGAAGCATAAAATATGAGTCGACTTAGTGAAGGTTGGTCTAACAGATGAATTCACTTAAAATCGGACTGCCCACTTTAGCGAGAAATTGAGGTTATAAGTGATATAATTTACGTCTCTTGTAAAAAGGGTATAAAAATGAAATGTTTACTTAAATCATTCGATGTGACTTCAAATATAATCTACGGCGTGTGGTTACAGAAGTATCCAAGACACGACAACAAAGAAGGAAGAGGAATTTCGAAAGAATGTGGTATATCTTATTATATTCTTCTACCCACATCATTGACCATTCCTCGTTGGATTTCTATATTATACTTAGCATCGCCCGTGTCAAAAGTTACAATTTCTACTTTATTCTTAGTAAAAATAAAAGATTTGATTGTTCGTATCATCATCATCATCATCTCAACCCATAAACGTCCCACTGCTGGGCTCGGGTCTCCTCCATAAATGTGGAGGGATATTATTGTTATTATGTACGTATATTTGTTTGTAAAATGTAATGGATAAACCCTAAACTTTTAAACCGATTTTTTAAATTATTTTACACATTATCAACGAGTAGCACGGGTTGTATTTTATTTTTAAACAACAAAACTTTAAAAACAAAATTAGGTACTTACTTTAAATTGCACTCGTACGACGGTGGTGCGGGTCGCTAGTTACATATAAAACTGTCAGCCGATGAAAAAGATGTCCATGCACAAAATTAATAAGTTAGATAGCAGAGCGAAGTAATACATTTCAATAATTCCATGCCAACTGCTGCCGGCGTGGAGCTAAAAGCTTTCTCTACCGAAATTATAATCTATTCACATGTGCACTGAGAGAGTACTGTTATGCAGAGTTTTCGAATGAAATCCTCAGTTAATAGATACCAAAAATACTACCCTCTGTTATTTCACTCTTATCCATATATGTAAATCTATATACGTGAAGCGAAAACTTCAGATTTTTAAAAATATTGGTCTCACGGTGGAAGCGTTATGCACGCGGAAAGAATGTAAAATTATATTTTTTCGCGACCTCTAGTCTATATAAATACGTGAATTGAAAACTTCTGCGCTCATGGCAGAGTTGAGATTAGTTTATACGGAGAACGGGTGCAGAAACCTTTTTTTTTTTTTTTTTCTACGTGGTTCAAATGCATTTACGCATACCACCCACCTGGGCGTCGGTGGGTGGTTATGTCGGACTCCCCGGTCTCCGAGACCGTCCTACCGACTAAACATTCCATGGTGTTCCCTCAGACGACCTATTGCAGGGGACACGAGTACGCTTACGCATTCATCCGCATCCCCCGCAGGTCATGGCTCGCCGATCCTGGCGAGCCCCATCTGATTTGGAGGGCCTAGCCCTTCCTCACGAGAGGCGCGCGCGGAACACGAGCCGCCTTCCTCTCGGGCCTGCTAAGTGACGACTGCCCAAGGTCGCCACCCGCCGGCCATCGCTCACGGTGGTCGGAGGTCTTGCGCCCTCCGACGCCCGGTGCGTCGTCTGCGGGAGGGGAGGATAGCTGTTGCTTCCCTCTCCCTTTCCGCCAGCTTCTTGGCGAGCATCACCTCCTCGCAAAAGGAGGCGACGGAGCCCCAGGCAGTCTCGCCCTCGACCATGGCAAGCACCACAGAAGAGAGCGAGAAGCTGCCCACCACCCCTATAGCAACGCCAAGGTCTCGGCGTTGCCTTGTCCACGCCGGACACTCCACCAGTGTGTGGAGCGCCGTGTCTTCAGGGCAGTTCCCGCAGTGGTGACACTCGGGCGTCTGCTCCCGACCTATACGATGCAGGTACTTTCCAAAGCACCCGTGCCCCGTCAGTACCTGCGTCAGCCGGAACGTAAGGGCGCCATGACGCCTCTCCAGCCACTCGTCGAGCACGGGACTTACCGGGGTACAGAAACCTAAAATTTATATTAACCAAACAGGTCGCTTCCCTGGCTTAGCACACGTGACATTTTCATACAAAAATGATGGTATTTTTGTATGAAAATGACACAAATACAATCCAAAATTTTTAACTTTTAAAATTATTTTTCCAAAAATCTTTTATACGGAGCTTGTCCAAACAATTACGAATACAAAAAGGGCGAAATTCTTATAAATTACAATTGAAAAAAAAAATTACAATGCGGCCTGAAATTGAATATTTTTCTATCAAAAAAACTATTTTCGCAATTTTTTGGAGTCACATGGCAGTTTGTGGTGATTTACCCATCATTTTAAGCATCTTGGGCAGACTCAAATACTTAAATTGTTTTAATGTCATGGGGCTCGAACAACAGATACACGTAAAGCCCTCTGTAACATTCACTAGTTTTAATAGCAAAACCTGAAATGTATCTTTTTCATAAATGTCACAGCTAAGATGAATGGTCCGGGAAATAGCATCCACTTGGCGGGAGAATTTCTGAGATAGAACACGATCAATATAAATAAAATGCCACTGAACATTATCTTGATATAAATCCCTATTTGCCTCTTACGTCACTCGCACAAACTGACGGAACAACCAGAGTGGTATGGCGGGCGCCGCGAAAGTTATTACATACTAGCTATTTCCCATCGTTTCACCGGCATTAAATTTAGATTGCGTTCTGTGTTACGATTATTGATCCTCCCGTGTTCCCCTTGAGTCTTAGCGTGATGATACATAGCCTATATAGGTTTCTTAAACATTGGGCTATAAAACCTGGATCAGTCGGCTAGCCTGTTTTTCGCACAGAGAATAAGCATTGCCATCTAACGTGGTAATGCCGCTAGCCTTCTGGGCACGCTGCTGGTAGACAGTGATGTTGAAGAATATTTTGACGCCTAAACAACAGACTTTCTTGTTTTCTATTTTAGTTTTTATTTTAGTTTTTATGTGTACCAATAAAATACATAATTATATACAAATTGATTCTTATATTATTGACGCAAAAGTTTGTCACTCTTTCACGCAAAAACTACTGGACGGATTTTGTTAAAACTTTACAATGTTATAAATATTTTTTTACATCAGAATTGCACGTAACATAAGCATTAAATAATTTCTAGAAGGATGATTTTGCGGACGAAGGCCTTTGCAAAATTATTTTACAAATCGGATTAGTATTTTCAGAGATCAGCTCTTAAAAAATAAAACAAACAAATATTTCATATTTATAAAGTATACGAAAACAAAAATACTTCTCATATCTCAATTAGATCACAAATCTACTAAAGATCGTACAAAGATTGCTCACAAACTACTACCCATATCTAAAGAGTACATTCAGCATCGAATGAATATCGATGACTAGCAAAAAGCAACCAGGATCATTGAATAATTCATGGACTCGTTTTTCATTCTGATCGCAAACCTCAATAAGTCGGAACTAACACTCTAACTGGAACTCCGAGCAAATCCTTGAAACTTGTACAGTATCGAAGTGTACTACGGAATTCCTGAAGCGTTAAGCGCCACTAATGTGACATATTCATATATTATAATCAGATTATGTACAGTAGGGTCGAACGAGTCTTAACGATTCTCGGGAATAGTAAGATTTTTGAGACTCAAGTCAAATAATTACCATTATTCTAAAATCTACTTAGCCACCAATATTTTTTAATAACGGTTACGTGGCAACACGTTTTCATAACAAACGGATCTTCAACCTGGAAGTACATTAAACAACAAGTTATATTTAAGAATCTATATTAAATGTTACCGTAGCCTACAAACGCTTGCAATATCATAGGAATCACATGCGTGTTGCCAACACACCGGGGTTTAGTGATAGAGTATCCATAGGATAGACAGAGTTTCGTTAGAATCCTGAAGGATTTTCTTTTTTTCTTTGCTTTACATTATTTCTCGGGAATATTGGGACCAGTCTTTTTCCCGAGACTCGTAAATATAACGAGACTGAAAACTGTAATGTACAGTACACTATTCTTCTGTTCATGTGCACTCATGTTTTATGTAAAGCCTAAAGAATGGCACATGTCGTACTTGTACCAACATACACTTCAGTTGGAGGTAGAAACTTTCTTAGTTTATGGAAACTACACACGCCAAGCAAACCGCAACTTAGATTGGTTTTTTGTTTATACATAAGTAACCCTTTGCACCCTGTTACTCACTTTATGTGTACATAGGTACATAAGTACTGCATTATGTAAACATATAAGACGGGTTAAGAGAAAATAATGAGACATTTACAAAAAAAGTATCAAATTGGTACCTCAGGGATGGTAAAAGAAGATAGAACTGCTGGTCTAGGCTGGATGAAAATGGCAAGAGATTGGAAGCTGGCTTTACACACATTCAAGAGCTGATAATTTTTAAGGTCGCATCATGCGAGTGTTACAAGCGTCCATAGGCTGCGGTAACTGCTTACCAACAGTTGTCCCGTAAGCTTTTATGCCACCTAAATTGGATAAAAAAAATTGATATTATATCCTTACTAATATTATAAAGGTGAAAGTTTGTAAGACTGGATGGATGGATGTTTGTTACTCTTTCACGTAAAAACTACTGAACGAATTTGGATGAAATTTGGCACAGAGATAGATTATGGTCTGGAATAACACATAGGCTACTTTTTGCAGAGATAACCAACATCCACGCGGGCGGAGCCGTGGGCAACAGCTAGTATTTCATAAAACATTAGATCCCTGCCACGCCGCACCCATAGTTATTTATTAAAATATTTTACATAACAATTTTGCTATCTTTTGTCATGCTAGTGAAATAAATTACTAAGCTTGATATTTTCAGTGTAACAGTGAAAATGTTTGCAATGAGTAATGGCGTGGTAACATGACACTATTAGATGAATTCACGTAAGCGCCTTCTATACTAACGATACGATCACGATAAATAAAATAAAGAAGACGTGTGGCACTCGGGAACTGCCGCGGTAAAGCTATTGCATATTTTTAGTATGATTTTTTTATCGAAACAATAAAAAAAATACTTTACAGAATTATCTAAATCATTTTATTTTATTCTCAATGATTCATAAAAATATATAATAATAAAAATGAATTCTTGTAATAATTCTTTAGGACTCCTTATACTATAATCTTTTTCACATTAATATTCTCTAAGATCAAAACCTCCTTACACAAATTTGACATATTATTATTGGCCGTTTAGAGAATTCGTCATTAAAAAAAGTATCACCGCTGTGCCGGTCGGAGTGGGGGGGGTTAGGTTTATTATTTTCGTTACGGAATTTCTGGATTCAGTCTCCACGCCCAAGGCCCGCGATAGAAGCTATGCAATAGCTTAAAAACTTTTCCTTTTCCTCTAACTAAACTTCGATCACGGTGGCTAATCAGCCCCTCTAGGCAATTGGCATAAACGGTAGTCGAATCGAATAGAGTACAAAGCAAATGTATAGGATTTGACATAACTTTACGACATAATAAACTTACTTCAAATACCATGCAGTTGCTTGATAGCCATCAGTGAGGGAGATGTTATAGTGCACAAGTTTGTGCATAAAAACAGGTGGACTTTTTCAACAAACATCCATACATCCATATTCACAAACTTTCACATATATAATAAATATTAGTAAGGATTAGGTAGGATATAAAAATAATTCACCCTCTTACGGTTAACATTTTTTGAAACCCGTTATCCCACTAATATTATAAATGCGAAAGTTTGTAAGTATGGATGGATGGATGGATGTTTGTTACTCCTACACGTAAAAACTACTGAACGGATCTGGATAAAATTTGGCACAGAGATAGATTATGGTATGGTATAACACATAGGCTTCTTTTTACAGCGATAACCGACATGCACGCGGGCGGAGCCGCGGGCAACAGCTAGTATTAGTATATACACGTTGTCCAGCAGTGAACTGCGATAGGCTTATTGATTGATACACATTTTTAACCAGAAGCTGGTATATAAAATTGTATGTTTCTTACTTTAAAAATGGCGGACTATGATAGTGGTTTAGGCTCTGCGTTGATGAATTATTCAGACAGTTGAGACAAGCAATTAGATTAGGTTACAAAGAAGATATTTTTTCTTTGACTTAACTTTACTTTGACTTTGACATTTTTTGTTCCCAAAACTTAAGATGAAGGTTACATCACGTCGTAAGTATCCTGATCTGCTTTAATGATAGGGTAGCAGATTGTGGTTAAGTAACTATTCAACCTAAGGACAAATGGCGGTTAATGAAGAGCTCAGGCTTAAGAGCATTAGGCGTCACAGTATCATAGTATAACGACAACTATAATCTTGATATATATATTTCTTGTGTGCGTGTGTATGTCACTGAACTCCTTCTAGATGGCTGGACCGATTTTGACGAAATTTTGTGTGTGTGTTCGACTGGATGGTTTAGATTCAAAATTGGACCCGGTAGGTGGCGCTGCTGTCGGTATTTCAGCTTTTACAGGCAGGACGACGTCTGCCAGGTCCACTAGTACTATACTGTTACGACGCACAGGTTGGCCCTAAAAACTACCGCTATCTGAAAACAATAGCTATTCATAAAGTGTCTCGAACAATACAGAAAAAACATCATAAAGAGAACAAAGGATGAATAGCGGTCGAACGGAACGTGCGAATATGAACCTTAGCGTTTAGGCGCAAGGTTTATGGCACTTAGCACGGTGACTTGTTTACATCATGAATGAACGTTCGAGTAACGGGTTTCTTCGTAAAGACGTTACTATAACTTACTACGATCCTCGCGTATATTCTCGATTCCGTGGCGAGTGATATATAAGGGGCCGACGTGCGGCGGACAGTCAGTCTTGGTTGAAGAGTCTTAGTTGAGTCTTCGTTGAGAAGTCAACGAGTCTTCACTGAGAAGAAGACAGCGATACAGGCGATATATCGGGACGATATTGGAAGACTTTGGTGAAGTGTTTTGTGTTATAGTGAAGAGTTTAGTGAGTGAACTGTTATAGTGTGTAATTGTGTTTACGGTGTATTGTAAGTGTCATTGTGTGTTTTGTGTTGAAGTGCTAATATACTCGTTATCGCGTAACCTGGCATTTTAATCGAACCCTATCCTGACAAGCTACTATTGTTGTCGTCATTGAACATAACAATTAGTGTCAGCGGTAGTTCGTAACATTGGTCTCAGAGTTGGGACGTAACAATACTATATATTACTATAACCTTTGATATCGGTTACATTGCAATTTTTGATTTACTCTCGTCTCTTTATTTTTTATACTACTTTTATTGCAAACAAGCATATGGCCCTTTTAGTAGAAAAAAAAATAGACAATTTTAGTATTAGGCAAAAAAAACAAACATTGCCCGAGTTGGTAGTGGAGATCGTTACCCACTATGGGTGAATTTACATACTAAGTACATATTTAGCCGTAAGTACCTACATGTATTTTGTATGTTTTTTTTATATTACCAAGGAGAAAAACAAGCATATATGAGCTGATGGTAAGCAGTTACCGTAGCCTACTTTCTAATTTTTACCACCTAGAATACTAAGTTTAAAGCACCTAAGTTTTGTACTAAGTTTTAAGAGAGGTAGGGCACCATACTAGCGAACAGGCCTGACTGGGGAAGGACCTTACAGAAGACCACTGCAAAATAACTACACACAGCGGTGTAGTTGTGTTCTTGTGAGTACAAGTCTCCAGCGCATATTTAGAGATGTGGTTTGAAAGAACGTATTCTTATCCCAGGGTTACTTCCATCTTAAAACCCTTGTGTCAAAAAATAGGTTGGCAACACGCAAGTGATATTGCAAGCGTCCATAGGCTACGGTAACTACTTAACATCAGGTGGGCCGTATGCTTGTTTGCCACCCAAGTAGTATAAAAAAAAAACACCAGTAGTGGAATAAAAATCGTACCTTATAATCTATCAGCTCCTAAGCCTCACCCCTTTATGTAATGAATGCCATAGAACCCAACCCCCAACATACCTATAAACACACCTAATTAGTCATTGTCATAAAACCTTGCCTACAAAACCTATTTCAATGTCAAGGTAGGTATATAAATAAAACCTGGCACCTGTTTGAGGTGATTTGAGGTCAACATATCATTCATCTTGTCGTGTCAGAGCTTTTTCATGTCACCCCGGGGACCTTTGACATATGGGTTTTACTTTACGGCCTGAGAGAGAGAAAACTGAATGTACTAGTGGTATTTGTTTGTACTATTTACTTAGCAAACAAGCATAGGGTCTGTCTGGATGGAACCAGTTACTATAGTCTGTGGATTATTGCAATGCAGTTTACAATATAATGTCGTAAACTTACGTCAAATTCCATACATTTGCTTTTTTGATTTTTCAATTCAGCTACCGTTTATGCCACTTGTATAGAAAGGCGAGTCACGGTTTAATATATATAAGCCACTGTAACGTAGTTAGATATTTAAGGTGTATCGGGCCGCGTGGGCCAATAAAACAGCACAAGAGAGAACACTAAACAGTCAGCGACGTTTTAGGCACAATGTTTGTCGTGAACCCGTAGAGAAGCGGAAGTATAAAATAATAAAACTTTAGAAGAACAGGGGTATACAAAGCTTCATGCAAATTATATATATTATTTCATAGTACATAACCGCAATGCGAAAAATCAACGGATTCCCAGAGGCGCATTTCAATAACGTAAACGAGGACGACGCATTGGAGGCGTCGCGAATGTGAATCGTCTATCCTGCTAATATATATTTTCTCCGATTTCGCATTCCAATGGGTATTTGAAAACAAAAGAGTATGTTTTTATTAAGCATGTTCTTAAATTAAAATAAAAGAAAAGAAGAAAACAAATTAATTTTCTATTTTTCGATCGATTTTTCGATTTAAACTTTTGCAAACCGGCCGGCTCATTCTCTAAGAAACAGCGATCGCAAACTGACAGGTATGATTGCTCGGTGACGGCACACACGATTGCCAAATGTCAAAAAGGCTCGGTTTTCGCTCTTACGGAATACCCCTGCCGGATACTGCTACCCCTATTCAGCAAAACAAACTTTATAATACTTAGTGCAGAAAATCTCATCAACATCAACTGCCACTATACGTAGTTAATAGGCTGTAGTCTACTCTATGGTGGAAGTCCTTCCACAATTGGCTTGTTTGATGCCCTACTTCAAACTTTTCCTTATTCTTATATTATTCGTTGCTTGTGCCTTCGTAAAAAGGCGTAATGACATGATATGTGATTTTTATTTACATTTATGTTATAACCTGTATTTTATTTGTTTTCAGGTAATTATCATCTTCATTGCGGTTTGATTTCGGTTAAGAAAACGTTTTGGTAATGTATTACTTCATTTAATTTATACGCAACAGTTACCAATAGATGTCACCGTAAAAAGGAACCATTATCGAAAGTTTACAATCTGTCTAGATTTATTATAAACTATAATAAATCTCTCCCTGCTGTAAAACTTTCAAAAATTGTGAACAGGACAGTAACGTATTATATTTAACATACAACACATTCGATCGGTACAATGATTGATTGGTAATGGACGCTATAACAGCGGATAAATTATGAACGATTGAATATTAATGCATTATTTTGTATTTGGTACTGTAATTTTCACATTTTTTTAATGTCTGGATTAAAGAGAAGTGGATAAGAATAGACATATTAAGGTATTTCATTTAGGTAAATAAGTTAGATGTAGGACTAGTTATAACTAAGTATTTTAAGAAACCCACGCTTGTGCAATAGTTGTAATAATATAAACTATAAATGTCTAAGATTGTATAAAGTAAAGTAATTTAAAACTCCTAATTAAGGAAATAAAGATTAAAATATAACACGTAGTTTGCAATAAATTCTTCTAAACTTTCACGATTTGTACACATATTATAACTATAATAGACAACGGGTCTAAATCGCGTAATATTATAAAGGTTTTCATACCTTTTTGTCAACCCGTGACCACGGTCGCCCGGTCGGTGCAATTCGACCAAAACGTCGGAAAACAAAAAGGTATGAAAACCTTTAAAATATTACGCGATTTAGACCCGTTATCTGTTATAGTTATAATACATAGTTTATAATAAATCTGTCTTTATTTATTATAAACTAACGGTATTATTTTACGGTGACATTATAATACTAAATTACACTTTTGACGTAGACAACTTGCTACAGAACAATTACAGCGCAAGTCAGACTTGTGTAAGACATTACAAATTGGTTTATCCTTTCAAGTCCTAGCGACTCGTATCTATTTTAAGCTCACTCTACACGTTGGGCCAACATAACCCAATGTAGACGACAGTATACTTGAAGCTAACATTGGACTACTGTATTTTTTGTACATTGTTATTTATAATATGGGTTTACTGTGGCTTATTGGCGTATGTTGGGCCAACGTGAATAGGGAGCATTACAGTGCTACGCAGCGCGTTATGTTTTATGACATGAATCTAAGATTTATTAGCAGGTACGTACATACTTATATAATATCTCCAGACTATAATAATTTGGGACAACTCACACACGGCCATTTGATCCCAAATTAGGCATAGCATGTACTATGGCAACAACAAAAACTAGTGTAAATAAACTATAAATTAAATGAACAGTCATCAAACTATATAATAACTATATATGGAATTAATTATGATTATTATATTTATCTACATATATACATCTTTTGGATAAAGACACAGAACAAACAATTGTGTTCATCATATAATAATACTTACTAGAGGTCGCCCAGTGGTCGAAATTCGACCATAATTGCTTTCTACAGTCCTTCTTCGTATAAACTTTAACTATGCCAAATCTCACACTCCTCCGTGCGTGCAATGTGTTTCAAAAGGGGTACCTACAAAGTTTTTTCTCCCCGTGTTAATATATAGAGATATTGAAATATTTTAGTTCATAACAATTAAAAATACTAAATGGGGCATACGTAAAAGGCTCATTTGTTTGTGGTACTCAATTTAGTAAGTACCATCCAAAAGTAAGCTAAATAATTTGATTTATTTAGTTGGTGCATAAATGTTGAATAGTCGTCATTAACTCACGTAGTCGTAATAGATGAAGAAATCAAACGGCAAACTGAGACGTATTAACCGTACAAGGTCTGAAGCAGATACGATCGACCTTTCGCTTCATAAAAAGGGTCGTCTGTACTTAATACTATCCATTAACATGGCTGTCGAAGTGTTACTAATTGCTAGCAGTTGGGCGAGGTCCAACTCGTCTTGGAATGGTCATCTTCGAGTTCCTACCAGGAAACCAACTAAAATTATACCCGTGCACTCGAAACGGTACAATTTCTAAGTAAAATCACGATCGAGTTAATGCGTACATTGCCCCGTATTTTAGTATTTTGGTACAGTTAGTACTTGTATTAATCGGTACGGATTAAGTGCTGTATATTATTAATGATGAAATTTCAAGCTACATTATAGACACGTAAAAGCGATGGTACGATTTACGAGTATGTAGGTACTTGGTGTCTTGTCTCAATCAATACGTAGGTGCGTATATATGTTTAATAGTTAAAACGGCTTTATGTGCTTGCTGAGGCACGAAAGTGTAAATTAGACATAATTTTGGACTTTTTCCCTCGTGATCGGCAATTGCAAAGAAGCGTATCGACTGCGGTGCAGAGGTCCTAGATCGAGAAGCTTTAGGATCATCCGAATGGGCGGTATTTTTTTGTCGGATGATCCGAAAGCTTCTAGAATTTTTATTTTTTACTAGCGCCCGGCCGTAATTTAAGCAGTTACCGTAGCCTATAGACGACTTCAATACCTGGAGCATCACTCGTGTAATGTCAATCCAAAAAGGACAAGTTTTTGAAAACTTGTAAACACCAGAAGCAGTGTTATGTGTAACCTTAGAATAGTTTTTGGTGTCGCCCAGTTTTTGTGTAGAAAAATATTTAGTACCGGAGTCTGGCATCGTGCCCGATATAATTATGGCAATACCTTCACCCTCTGTATTGGTGAGACACGCCTCATGAACACTTCTATTTCAAGGAACTAGGTACTATTAAAGGAAACCGCGACCTGGGGAAGTGATTTGCCGGGTTCGATTCCTAATAATGTCAGTCAACTGAACTAGTAGCTTGACATTATGCTGAACTGAATACCTATTTTGCTATTTATATTTTTTATAAAAACGTAGCTGGTTAGCTCCCTATATTCAATAACGATGAGGATTAATCATATATTAATTTATGGTTCAGGTACCGAAATGCAGCATTGAATTATAATTAATTAAATACATGTTGCACTTAATTAGATTCAGATTAATGTATTATGGTCAATTAATATCTAACATCGTTAGTTTTGGTCTCACGGTACCTATTTATAATCGCACAAAATTTATCGCAACTACTCGTACAATTAATTATTGAGCTTACAAATTACGGCTATCATTTCCCTTAGTTAAAGAATAATATTAAATACAAGCTTAAGCCCGCGGCGTCGCCCGTGTGTATACAGGTAGATTTTTTTCCGGGGTACTCCATCTTAAAGGTCTGGTGTAAAGGATCGTCGGCAATTCGCAAGTGATAGGATCGAATTCGAAACGAGGTGATTCGACAAAGAACCAAAGTTATCGACATAGCTCAAAGAATAAGCCAGCTGAAGTGGCAATGGGCGGGTCATATTTGCCGAAGACCTGATAACTGTTGGAGCAGACATGTTCTTGAGTGGAGATAGCGGCTCGGCAAACGTAATGGAGGACGCCGCGAGGTGGAGTGACGATCTTCGCAAAGCTGCTGGGACTAGCTGGATGCGGGAAGCCAAGGATCGTGTTAGGTGGCGTGCACTTGAAGAAGCATATGTCCAGCAGTGGACTACGATAAACTCATGATGATGAAGTGATACCTCTGGTTTGGCAAGCGTCCAGTTATGCTACGGTCACTGCTTAAAACCAGGCGGGTAATTGGTCTCGTTTGCTACCTTTTTGTCTGCAACGGCTTTAACGATTTTCATGAAATTTAGTATGTAGGGAGTATCGGGGGCGGTATCGGGGGTATCGGGGGCGATTAACCGATCTAGCTATGTTTCATTTAAAATAAAGTTAATTTCGAAAATAAACTACCGAGCAAAGCTCGATCATCCAGGTACTTTACAACTTAATAGTAACAATACGGCGACCACAGGTTCATTATTTAGCATTGCAATTCGCCGTTGATTGGCTTTTAGTGACAATTGGTCGAACATCGTTTAAATATGCGTGGTTCGTTTCTGAATACAATATTCAATACAATTATTATGCAAAATCCAACATTGAAATATGGTGTGGTTTCTGACGCACGTTTATTATAATTATTATTTTTATATTCATAAAACATCATTACAAGAATCATGTCTGATTATTAAATTATATCTATCCTAAATGTAGATAATCTACCATCTCAGCCATAAGACGTCCACTGCTAGATATAGGCCTCCCCCAAGGTTTACCAAGTCGTCGGTCCACCTTGTTGGAGGCCTGCCCACGCTGCGTCTGCCAGTTCGTGGTCGCCACTCTAGAACCTTTCTGCCGTTGGGGCAGAAAGGCCATCGGTTCTGCGAGCTATATGCCGTCCTATATATATAGCTATAAGCCCTGCCCATTGCCACTTCATTAAGGCAATTCTTCGAGCCTAGATAATTTAAATAACGTAATTTCAATTGACTCTATTATAAATTAAAATTTATTTCATCATTCATGCAAAGCGTTGCATGTAAACAACGCTTTCCATATTCCAAATTAATATCTAATATAATCTAATAGCTCGACGATACAATTCACAAGTTACTCGGTTATCACTTCTATCGGCAGTGGCCAAAGACTGCCCCGCATGTTTTTTTAAGATTATTTGGTTTTACAATATTATTATTTACATATTTTATACAACCACCTTCGTAGTATAAAGAAACACTGCAGTACGTAGATAAAGCCATCGCCTTTCAATATCGGGTACTAGTTACTCCACATAGCTACTAATACTAACATTATGCTAATAGAATAGCGAGCAGAGTAACAAATCTGTGCAGAAATAAAACCCTTCCTATCGGTCACTGGCCACTAATGAGCGCACTCTACATGCCACTGGGGACCCAATAAATAAATGTACCTAATTAAATTTAACCTGCACGAATATATTTTATAAACTCAATTCAGATTATAAAGCTATTTTACTTTTAATTTCACTTGCGTATAGTATTTTTTAATGACTTGTAATTTATTTTTATACTACCGTTACTGTTACCGTACCCTATGGACGCTTGCAATACCAAAAGTATCACTTGCGTGTTGCCGACCCATTTTTTTTCACCAGGGCTTCCTGAGATAGGAAAACGTTTCTTTCAAAACGCATCCCTATATAAGCGCTGGAATCATGTACTCACACACAGCAACACAGCTATACGCGCCGTCTAGTTTTTTGGCTATGGTCTTCTGTAAGGTAGACGTCCTTGTCCAGTCAGGCTTGCTCGCTAGTATGATGCCTACCTCCCTTAATAATAAATTGCTCACATTTTCTTGAAAACTTACAGCTAATAATAGATTTACCGATCAACTAGTTTCCACCTGCGACTTTGCTTGTTATTGGATTGGATTTTATAGGTAGGTACAACAGAATGGCACATCGCTATTTATATTATACATGCGAAGTAATTCTGTTTGTTAGTTTGTGTGTTATCTTTTCATGACTAAACGGCTGAACAGATCATAATGACTATGGTACTTTTTGCCGCGATAACGGACGTCCTTGCTAGCGGAGCTGCGGGCATCATACTAGGCTATAAATGATTTTAAAATACCTAAGATAACGCTGGTAAAGCCGCGGTCTAAAGCTCATCCTTACTAATATTATAAATGTGAAAGTTTGTAAGAATGGATGGATATCCATCCTTCATGGATGGATGTTTGTTACTCTTTCACGTAAAAACTACTAAACGGATCTGGATGAAATTTGGCACAGACATAGATTATGGTCTGGAATAACACATAGGCTACTTTTTGCAGCGATAACCGACATCCACGCGGGCGGAGCCGCGGGCAACAGCTAGTATTTAAATATGTCGCAGTCTGTCATACTTAACATAACACTTTCTAAAGCTTAACATTTTCAATCCATTTCACATCTAAAAGAAAACAATAAGAGATAAGACAAGACATATTGGAAATTGTAATGGAACGCTTGTTTGATAGATGACTACGTATATTGGTACACAAAAATGTCTCCAGTTAATGCTCACAAAGAGGTCCCTTAAGGTTCTAAACATACGAACGTGATATGGAATAAAAATAGACGATGAAAAAGCTTTTACAGTACATTGTTAAACTTTAACATACACTTTCGTTTATCCTGCAAGTAATATATGTATTTAACGGGCCGCCCCAATTTTGCGCGGGTTAAACTATTTTCAGCGTTACTTTCTTAATTTTTTTCTTACATAAAAACCTTCTCCTGACAATAACAAATACAACGATATCGGTTCAGCTGTTCTCGAGATTAGCGCTTAGCAACACATTCAGCGATTCATTTTTATATTATAGATTATGAAAAAAATTGTCATGATAATATATAACATTTTTTTAATTATGTTAACTTTTTTCACAATATTTTTAATTTACAAAAGCGGGGTGGAGACTGGTAGTCACGCTCAGGAACACAACTATAGTCTATTTCACATAGAATGAGTACTGTGACGTGTACACATTTGAAGATAAATATCAATGAAAATGCGACACGAATTAATTATAACCTATCGATTGAATGCTAGGCTCTTGATCATGCAATTAGCCAATTGGTCAAAGATTGATTCAATCATTTTCTTTCATCTTCAGCGTAAAATGTTATACGTCACAGTACCCATGCTATGTGAAATAGACTATAGTCCACCAAACTTCATTATTTTGCTGTGGTCTTCTGTACTTTACTGTAGCTTTCGGGCCGGCTGATTCTCTAAGAAACAGCGATGGCAAACTGACAGTTGCGATCGCAAAATTGACAGTTGTGATTGCTCGGTGACGGCACAATCTATTGACTAAACGCCAAAAAGGGCTCTTACGGAATACCGATTTTCAATCTGACAGTCAGATTTTGCTCGGTTTTTGCGGTGGCTCGGTTTTTGCTCTTACGGAATACCCCTGCCGAGTCGGCTTTGCTTACTTTTATTTTAATTATTACACATGGCGGCACGTCCCGGTTTCGCACGGGTGGATATTTATTTCGATTTAGCAGAGGTCCCTTAATTGTAAAAAAATAAAATGTAGCCTATAATACTTGCTGATATTAATGTGAAAGTTTTTTTTTAAATCGGTGAAGCAGTTTTTGAGTTTATTTATTACAAATTTAGTCTTTATAATATTAGTATACATATTAGCTATGCTTGTATTGTACCCCACATTATATTCAAAGACATGCTATAGTAATCTTTCTAGAGAGGTAGGGCACCATACTAGCGAGCAAGCCCGACTGGGGAAGGACCCCCACCTTACAGAAGACCACAGCCAAATGACTACACACAGCGATGTAGTTGTGTTCCTGTGTGTGAGTACAGGTCTCCAGCGCTCATTTAGGAATGCGTTTTGAAAGAAACGGGTTCCTATCCCAGGGTTACTTCCATCTTAAAGCCCTGGTGTAAAAAAATGGGTTGGCAACACGCAAGTGATACCTCTGGTAATGCAAGCGTCTATAGGCTACGGATACTGCTTAACATCAGTCGGGCCGTATGCTTGTTTGCCACCCAAGTAGTATAAAAAAAAAAAAAAAAAAATTAGAAACAAATTGAATAACAAAAACATTAAGTGTATTTTTCTCTTCTTAAGTTAAACATTGGTCCTTTTCCGGAGTATAGGGAAGCTCTCTAGACTTGATCAAACTAATTCACATTGCCTCTTTGTCATGTAAATTAGAAAGCTTTCGGTTAGCTACACGAAGCAATGTGAACTTCCCAAATACTTAAAATAAAGGCCTTTTGTTTCTTCAATTACAGCATACTACATTGTGGAGCTGTGTTAATGTTTTCATTAGTTTTATTTTCATCAAATTATATACATACTAGGGGTCGCCCGCGACTTCGTCTGCGTGGTAGTTGGGAATGTTTTCCCCGATTTTGCAACATATATCACTACTGCTTCGCTCCTATTGATCATAGCGTGATGTTATATAGCCTATAGCCTTCCTGGATAAATGCACTAATCAACAAAAAAAGATTTTTTACAGAAACCAGTACTTTCTGAGATTAGCGCGTTCAACCAAACAAACAAACTCTTCAGCTTTATAATATTAGTATAGATATAAGCGCCCCTTCCACGTCCCTTCTTCGCACATGGACATTTATTTAGTTTTTGTGAGGATTACACGAAAACTAAACAAGGACCTACAACAGCTAACAACTAAACTTTGGAAATGCTTTCACCAGAAGATCTTCTGGTGAATTTTCAAAGTTTAGTTTTAAGTTTGTTCATTATAAAAATGATATTAATTTCTCTTTATCATCATACCCATAAACGTCCCACTGCTGGGCACGGGTCTCCTCCGAACATTTGGAGGGATATTAGCCTACTATACCAACCACGCTGGCCAGACGGGTTGGAATAGGGTTTTATTTCGAGTTTTCCCTCTCTTCCGGTGGATATTGTCTGCTAGACTTACTCCCTTAGTCGACTCTTACGACACCCTCGGGATAGAAGGGGGTGGTGACATTTGTATTCTTAATCCGTCACCACCAAAAAAAAAAAACTCTTTATAATATAGACTAAATATGATTATTAAAGTCAACAATTTCATAAAGAAACCTGTTTTCCCGAATTTTGTGAATGAAAGATGAAAGCAATATTCCTTTGACATTTCATCTATAATTACGTTTACTATTTCTAATAACATTCTAAAGTCCGAGTAAAGTCTTTCTGCAACGCTCTGAGTAGAAATCAAAACGTTTTCAAATTAAACGAAACATTTCCTAACTCCTAATGAATAAGAACTTTCAGCAACACAATTTTGAAATTGCTTTCATTTCTTGGCACAGAAATAGCCGTAAGTACGTGCAAAGAAATATATATTTTAAACTAGCTGCTGCCCGTAGGTCCGCCCGCGTGGATGTGCGTTAAAGCAACTATTAAGTATTCAGTGGTTATAGCGATAAAAAGAAGGTACCTTTTGTTCATTCCCAGGACATCTTTTTCCTTGCCTAGCTTTGAAAAGGCAACAAATAAGGGTATATACCCGAGTGGCGTGATGGTAGTGTACGACTGCCATGCTGTGGTCGTTCGTTGTCCGTCTTTTGGTATCCTGTATCCCATAGTACAGGTTTTGCTTGTCATACAACTGATAAACATAATTATAATATACTATCTGTTGCCCGCGGCTCCGCGCGCGTGGATGTCGGTTATCGCTGTAAAATTAGCCTCTGTGTTATTCCAGACCATAATCTATCTCTGTGCAAAATTTCATCCAAATCCGTTCAGTAGTTTTGTACGTGAGAGAGTAACAAACATCCATCCATCTATCCATCCATCCATACTTACAAACTTTCGCGTTTATAATATTAGTAGGAAGTAGGATATTTCTAAATAGGCACATACTTATATTTAGGATAGGCAATCTGTGTATATTTGTAAGTTTGGATGTAGGGGTCTGAAAGTACTGACCCGATTATGAAAATATTTGATTAACAGAAAGCTGCTGAAATCAGTGCTATGTTTATCCTGTCACCTAATATTTAGCTGTATTCAGTTTTTTTTAGCATTTTGGAGTCGGTTTTTTTTTCTAAAAATGTTTTATTTTACTGTTTTTAGTAATAAAATAAAAGTAAAAAATATATGAAATTAAATCATAGTTAATATCATTAATATTTGAGGTTTGCCCTCGATTTCCCTGGGATTCCATCATCAGATCCTGACTTGGTGCCAATGGGACCACCTCAAGAGCAAACTCTTTCACATAAAAAAAAAGTTTTTGAGAATCGGTCCACAAAGAAAGAAAGAAACGTTTCTTTCTTTCTTTCTATTTGTTCTGGGTAAGAATCGAACCCACATCCTCCACAAGACCAACAAGCCAGGTTATAATCGCTCGCCCGTTCAAAAAACCATTCACATACAAATTATTATATTACTCGTTCGTTCGTAGTATCCTTGAATTTGCAAGTGTTGTCTGGAATCCTTTATACGCAGTGCACATAGATCGTATCGAAACTATTCAGAACAAATTTTTAAAGGCATTGGATTACCGAACCGGTCACATTTTCTTAGAATACGCAACAGCTTCCGAAAGACACCGTTATTTCTCTAAAAAAAAGGCGTGATTATTTAGATTCTATATTTCTTTACAAAATTATTAACGGCTACATTGACTCTGCGCCCTTACTTGAACTAATCAATTTTCGCGTCCCTAGAATCTCTTCACGTTCAAAATCTACTTTTGACATAACTAGTTATAAGACGAATTACGCTGGAAATAGTTTTATAAGGCGTACTTGCAAGTACTATAATGGTCATCTAGTAAACATAGACATTTTCTCTTCTTCACTGGGCACCTACAAAATACGGTATCATAGATACGGTGGAATAGATTAGAATAAAATACCTATATATGTACCTAATGTTAATTATTAAGTTATAATCTGTTTGAGCTGTATGTTGTATGTTATATACTTATTTTTAATTTGGAATTAAATAATTGTTGACAACAATTATTTAATTCTAAATTAAAGTCTCATAAATTCTTCCAAATTATTTCTAAATTAGTTCATTAGATATGGAACTCTTTTGGTCTATTAGTTAATTTTAATTGTAACCTAAGTTAGTTTAAGACTGTATGTTTCTAAAATAAATAAAATAAAAAATAAATAAAATAAAAAATTATTCAAATTTATTATTTATAAACTATTATAATATGTTCCCCATTTAGTTAGATATTATTTCAATCATTCAAATAATTTATTCCAAAATCACTATGCAAATCAATTCACCCATATCTATTACCCCATCACATTTACATTTTCGTGAATTCAAATTCCCAATCAAATATGAGAGGACTTATCGTTTGAAATGTCTCCTTTTTATATTTCGACAATCGGCGTTAAAGGACCTTTTCCGACCTTAAGCGATATAACACGGCTGCGAGGTGGCGAGATGAGATAACGTACAATCCACTGATAACATACGTACGCTTTATCGCACAGCGTTCACACGGATTTATCTCTCTCCTGAGTTCCTGTAGCTCGCAAATTACTAACATTACACCAAAATGTCTTTATTAACCGACTCGCCCGTCTATATTTGTTATATACAGGTGGTGTTAGTACCAGTGGGGCTATTTGAAAATCTAGAAGAAACAGTAGTCGAATCGAAAAGTCAAAAAAAGCAAATGTATGGGATTTGATGTAAGTTTTAGTTTTATATCGTAGACGTATGTCAAAGCCCATACATTTGTTTTTTTGACTTTTCGATTCGACTACTGTTTATGCATGCCACTTGTCTTGAGGGTCTGTTCATCCAGGATATCTGGAAGAAATTGCCGCTAGCTATTAGATATAGCGTATTGCTATATTCGTTTTGAGGAGTAAAATAAGACGATGATTTTTGCTTGTAATCGACTGGGTTTTATTCTTAATCTTAATCTATTTATATTAAAACATAACAAAGGAAAATACAATTATGAGTTGGAAGGGATTAAACGATGAACGTGAGTAATGTGCAGTGACAGCACTTTGCCATATTAATGTATTTACACGTTCACACGTTTTACAATATTAGTTATGGCTGTTGCCATAGATACTCCCTCCTTAAAAAAATATTTACGATTAAACTTATTACCCTACACCACGTTGGTTTCTCGTATCACACGCATAAATCTCTTCTCGATTTTTGTTCCGATCGCTCGGAACAACATGTAGACACTGATGATGCATATTATTATTATCACTGCGATAATCGTTATTGTGATCCAACCTCGTATGCTCTGTAGGTCCTCAGCGAGCCTAGAGTGTATCTGCAGTAACTCTTCCGGAATGGCTGGCGCGTTGTTTTGCACCATGTTGACTTGTTCTTTCTCATGAGTACTTGTGTTGGATCCCATGTTGCGTGTGAAAACTTTTTGTCGTGAGTGGTGATTGTAGATCGTTTGTATAGCTTTATATATCATAGCTGGAATCGAACCGTTGGGCGTGAGATTCGCCCTGCACGTGTTTTTTTATTTGCTAGATTATCTTGCGTTTCTACAACTATTTTCTTATCTACTGATGTGCGATTTCTTATCTCCTTATCGTTTATTACGAAGGCGGGTTTTATCCTGTCGATAGATACGGTACTGTGTCTTCCGTTTATCAATATCGTGAATAATTTATCGCTCCGTCTAATTACGAGATAAGGTCCGTCGTATGGCGGCGTCAAGCTCGGCCGCAATCTATCGCATCGTAAGAATACGTGCGTGCATTCTGCTAATTTTGGATGTACAAATATTTTGTCATTTGTGCGCTCTCTCTGTGGCACGGAAGTTATTCGTTCGATGTTTTTCTTCAACTCTTCTACCATTTCAGTGTAGGTTGTTAGGCTTCTTGTCTCGAAAAATGCTCCAGGTAACGTTATTGTTGTTCCATATACTAGTTCGGCTGCCGAAAATCCAGTATCCTGCCGTAATCTGGTACGGATACCGAGTAATATTGTGGCTAGTTCCTTTGTCCAGTTTGTAGTGTTCCCTCTTGCCATTAATGCTGCTTTCATAGTTCTGTGTAATCGTTCGACTTTCGAGTTTGACTGTGGGTGATACGGAGTTGTCCGTATTTTATTTATTCCCATGAGTTTTGCCAAACTTCTGAATATTCTTGATTCGAATTGAGCTCCCTGATCTGAAGTTATGTATTCAGGACATCCGAATCGGGTTATCCACCCTTCGTATATCACTCTTGCAATTGACTCTGCAGTGATGTCTGACGCTGCGAAAGCTTCTGGCCATGACGTACATCGGTCAATCATTGTTATGATGTATCGTTTATTCTGGGATGTTGTGAGGGGTCCGACAATGTCGACGTGTAGATGAGAGAATCTTTCTGCTGGCATGAATTTTCCAAGTGGTGATTTGGTGTGCCGATGTATTTTTGAACGTTGACACTGTAAACATGCTTCAGTCATCTTGTTGATGTCCGTGTTCATGTTTTCCCAAATGTAGTTCGCTGCAATTAACTTCCTCGTAGTGTTTTTTCCGGGATGGCTTATATTGTGGAAACTCTCGAAAATGTCTCTTCTGAATTTAAGGGGAAGAAATGGTCGTTGTTTCCTGGTTGATAAGTCGCAGAATATCTTGATTCCTTTCTTGTGAAAATGTACCGTTTCGAACCGTAATGATTTATTTGATTTCAATCGTTCGAGTTCGTCATTGTTTTGTTGACAATTTGCTACCTCCTTCCAGTCTATATTGGATGGTAATGATATCGTTTCAACAACTCGAGACAAGGCGTCTGCAACTGTGTTTTCCTTGCCGCTAATATGTGTTATATTAGTGCTGAATTGCGATATGTAGTCCAGGTATCGAATCCGCCTCGGTGTGTCATTCAATGATGGCTTCTTATCGAATGCCTGAATCAATGGCTTATGATCCGTGTAGACGGTGAATTCTCGGCCCTCGATGAGTCTTCTAAAATGTTTAATTGCCATGTAAATTCCCAGTAACTCTCTGTCGTAAGTAGAGTATTTCGTTTGAGCTTCGCTTAGTACTTTTGAAAAGAAAGCTATCGGTTCCCACTTTCCTTTTTGTCGTTGCTGTAGGACGGCGCCTACGCATTTTAAGCTTGCGTCAGTCATCATTGCTAGTTGGGTTTGGCTGTCTGGGCAGGCTATTGACGTTATTTGTCGTATATCCTGTTTGCAGCGCTCGAAAGCGTGGTCCGCTTCTTTATTCCACTGAATGATTGTTTTATCATTTTTCTTCGAATTTCTCAAGTATCTATTTAGAGGCGCTTGATGCTTCGCTGCGTACGGTATGCTGCTTCGGTAGAAGTTTAACATGCCTAAGAAACGACGTAGTTCTTTCACTGTATTTGGTTTCGGATATTCGTTAATTGCTTGAACTTTTTCCGTTGTAGGCGTCAATCCTTGGCTCGTTATATGATAACCAAGAAAATCAATCTCCGATTTTGCAAATTCACACTTGTTTGTGTTAATTGTAATGCCGTTTTCTTGCAGGCGTTTGAATATTTCTTCTAAGTGTTTGTAGTGGACGTCGGTTTCTGAGTCAGCAATTAAAATGTCATCAACGAAAACATATACGTAGTCTAAATCTCTAAATATAGAGTCCATCCACTTTTGAAATGACTGTCCGGCGTTCTTTAAACCGAATGGAAGTCTTGTAAATTCGAAAAGTCCGAACGGCGTTATTATCGCTGTTTTCTCTGGTTCAGCGACAGCCATCGAATAGAATGCTTTCTTTATATCGATTTTACTGAAAATGGTTTTTCCGCTTGCGATATACGTAAAATCTAACAGTCGTGGCAATGGGTATCTATCCGGTACGGTAATTTTGTTGAGTGCGCGGTAGTCACCGCATGCTCTCCATTCGCCATTTTTCTTCTTGACCATATGAAGTGGGGATGCCCACTCACTGCTTGAGGGTCTGCAAATTCCCATATGCATCATCTCCTTGAACTCTTGCTTTGCGATTTTGTATTTGTCTGGAGGAAGAGGACGTGCCCGTGTAGCAACTGGGAACCCTTTTGTTATAATCTCATGCTTAACATTGTGTTTCGGAGGGTTCTTCATCGATCCAGGCTTTGTAATATCTTCATACTTTTCTAACAAGCACCTGATCGAATCTGGTAAGTTCGAGTTAATTGTTCGTATTGATGAAATATTTGCTACTATTATTCGTGCAGGCGTTTCTAATCCCGTTTCTTTGTCGATCAATTTTCGTCCGTGTATATCCACTAACAGCTGGAAATGCTCGAGGAAATCGGCTCCTAGAATCGGCATTTTCACGTCGGCGATGGTAAAACACCATTTGAATTCTCTACGGAGTCCGAAATTCAGTGTTAGCGTGCGTTCTCCATATGTGTTAATTGGGGTTCCGTTGGCGGCGTATACTTGGTATTTGCATGCGTCGCTATCATGTTCCGTGCGATTTAAAACGGAAATGTTTGCACCGGTGTCGACTAAAAATCTATAACTACTGTTTAAGTCGGTTATAGTTAGACGGTTAGCGGGGTGCATAGCACAGAGATCCGTCGCTTTCTGTGCTATTAGTAGTTTTCCGACATCGCATTCGTATTTTTCTTCCATGTACACGGCTGACGGCATTTTATTGCATTTTGCTTGAATTTGTTATGATAATAACAAATGCCATTCTGCGGCTTTCGATAGTGCGACATTGACCGTGAGCGTGAATCATTACGTGACCGGAAACTGCTGCGTTGTCGCGTTCGAGACAGACGATTGTTGCGAAGCTCGTTTATTTCAATTTGCATCGCTGCAATTTGTGACGTCAGGTTTGTTATTAAACTGATGTCAGCTGTCGACGATATGGCGCTCGTTCGTGTATACGTTAGATTCTCGTGAATTTTGTCGGCTATTTCGCTCAGTTTTTCCAATGTCAAGTCTTCGGATACTGCAATGATAGATGTAATGGTGGCTGGGAGTTGTCGGAACCACAGGAGACGTATCGTATCGTCGTTCATCTTCCCGCTGCCTGCTTCCCGCATTTTTCGTAATAGCTGGGAAGGTTTCTGGTCACCGAGGTCCATCTCTGATAATAGCTTTTGAAATTTTCTGTGCTCGCTCTCCTCGTAACAGCTTATAAGGCGATCTTTAATAGCCGTATATTTTTGCTCGTCTGGAGGATGTGTCAGGATGTCGCTTACTTGATGGATCACCTCCTTTGGCAATTTGGCAATTACCATGTTGTACTTATATTCCTCTCCTTGTTTCTGGGGAGCCATGATTGCTTCGAACTGCGCGAACCACAATCTTGGTGAGTCAGTCCAAAATTGAGGCAGTTTCTCGGTAACTGATATCGCTGCAATACTATCAGTGCTGGCGTCGCCTTTCGCTGGAGTCGCTGGTGGAGCCATGGTGTCTTGTTTGTTTTCTATCACTTTCTAGATTTGATGCTGAAAACCAATTTGGGTTCCGGTCGTCCCGGTATTATATCAGCACTAGAGAAGCGGTAGCCAGTCGGGTCACCAATTATAGCGTATTGCTATATTCGTTTTGAGGAGTAAAATAAGACGATGATTTTTGCTTGTAATCGACTGGGTTTTATTCTTAATCTTAATCTATTTATATTAAAACATAACAAAGGAAAATACAATTATGAGTTGGAAGGGATTAAACGATGAACGTGAGTAATGTGCAGTGACAGCACTTTGCCATATTAATGTATTTACACGTTCACACGTTTTACAATATTAGTTATGGCTGTTGCCATATTAGACCGGTGTTTGTAATAGATTTTAGATTATAATACACTAGCTGTTGACCGTGGCTCCGCCTGCGTGGATGTCGGTTATCGCGATAAAAAGCAGCCTATTATAATCTATCTCTGTGCCAAATTTCATCCAGATCCGTTCAGTAGTTTTTGCGTGAAAAGGTTACAAATATACATCCATACATTCTTACAAACTTTCGCGTTGAAAATATTACTAGAATTAGGTACATTATCAAGTACATAATTATAATCTATATATACAAGTTTTTATGTACTATACAAGCAGACAAGAACGACTGGGCAATAATCAGACGCACACCGTGTAGTGTAGTTGTATGTACGTAAATACTAGTAGAGGGCTTGTCATGGCGTGTTTAAACGTGGGTCGTCCGAGCGAGAAAGAAGGACAGAGCTATATAGCGGTTATAGCTCCCTCCCTCTTTCTCACTCAAACGATTCACATTTAATATAGTAAGCACCCAGGTCTCCAACACTTATTTTGGGATGCATTTGTAAAGCAACAGTTTTCCTATCACAGGTATACTCCATCAGGAAACCCCGGTAGTCCTTCTTCACACATAATGAACAACAGATAATGACTGTCCTAACCACAAACCCTTTGATAGCTTTATTTTTCATGAATATTAACCAAAATTGATAAAACATCAATTTAAAAATCCAATTTCTCTTCGCCATTGTTATGTACGTTTAACATATTACCTCGAGGCGTTTTTTAGACATGCAATGATCCTTATGGTATGCGGGAAATTGTGAGTATTTTAAATAATTTCCCTTGGCGTTTAAGGTAATTTGTCAATGTCGCGGCGTGGAGCCGCACTTCTTTGATGTAAAGCGAGTTTAGCTCCCGGCGGCGATACCCACCACAAATAACACTCACGCTCATTGAATAAACACTCTTTATAGCGTCTCCATCCATCTCATCATTATTATCATACGAATTAGATCATTTCCTGATTACTTTTCGCACAATTTTTCCAAAATAATTCAGCAAATTCGAGAGAGTCCTTCCAAATCCTCAAATATTGATTTTAAAGCTCTTCACGTGACATTTCCTTGAAACAAAACAATACAGCGCTTCAGTTTGGAGGACCAATAGAGTATTTCAATATTATTTCACGGAACAGAATATTGAGATAACAAATTATGTTACAAGTACAATCGATTCGTCTAATAAATAAACGAAGATTGTCTTGTCGTTCAAAATGAATTTTCGTCAACAATCATTTTCGTTAGAAATATCTTTAGCTTTACTTTTTTGCCTCATTTCATCCATTCTTATTAACCAGTATGTATATTAAATATCTTATTTATTAATTGTCTAATTATATCTTAAAATAACTCACACGCTAGGCAAAACCTGTATTCGCCGCCGTGATTGAAATTAGTTTAGGAGGGCATTGTTGTTATCATTAATCTACATATACTAATATTATAAAGCTGAAGAGTTTGTTTGTTTGTTTGGTTGAACGCGCTAATCTCAGAAAATACTGGTTCGATTAGAAAAATCTTCTTTTGGTAAATAGTGCATTTAAACCAGGAAGGCTATAGGCTATATAACATCACGCTATGGTCAATAGCAGCAGAGCAGTGAGATATGTTGCAAAATCGGGGAAATGTACGTTCCAAATTACCACGCGGACGAAGTCGCGGGCGATGCCTAGTATTTAATAAACCAGTGGAATATAAAGTTGCTCTTGGAAACAAGCTAAAGAACGTCATAATATGAAATTGCATAAATATATTACTATTTATTGCCCTCGGCTCCGCCCGCGTGAATGTCGGTTACAAAGATAAAAATGCTTTGTCGTGAAAGCAAACAAATAAACTTCCTCAGCATAGGTACCATCTATCTTTGCTAACATTAAGATCCTACTAGCCGTTTAGTCTTGAAAGCGTAACAAATAAACGAACTCACTTTCGCATGTATAATATAAGTATAGATTATGTTTAAAGGCTGTCTATATATATTTACTAGCTGTTGCCCGCGGCTCCGCCCGCGTGGATGTCGGTTATCGCTGAAAAAATAGCCTATGTGTTATTCTAGACCATAATCTACCTCTGTGTCAAATTTCATCCAGATCCGTTCACTAGTTTTTACGTGAAAGAGTAACAAACATCCATCCATCCGTACATCCATCGATCCATCCATACTCACAAACTTTCACATTTATAATATAAGTAAGGATAAAAATAATATTTAAACTCCAAACAACATGTTGATTAACAGATGTGCAATAGACTTGAAAACATTCATTGTTCGACTTAGTTCGCTCTTCGCCGTCACTTTTAATAAAATAACTTTGTCATCTGCGTGTCTCCAATCGTAAAACTTTTGGACTTCATCTTTGATTTCATTAGAAAGTTTTCTACTCTTTCAGTTGCAATTTATAAAACTTTGTTATAAATTTCTAAACGAAGGATTAAAGTTAGGATAGTAAACTTGTTTAATATTAAGCATCGGTTGAGAAATAATAATGTTAATAATGCCTTCCAAAGTTGATTAAAAAAAAATACTGCATCGATACTGCAGCAGTAATTTGTACGAGTGCCGTGCAAAGGTCTTGAGTATCAAACTGTAGCTCAAAATTCATTTAGGTTACAAAGTAACATTTATGAAGGTCATGATTTGCAGCAGATAAGCCAAAAATATATCGGCCAATTTACCTACGACGAGAGCAAACGTAAAGACAATAAAAACTGCATAGTGTAGCGTCATCTATCAGGCCAATAGAATAACGCTACAAGCAACGAAGTTCATCATAGAAAAAACAGATGTCACTATTCCTAGAAACACGCAACCGTAGAACAAATGTTCGAGATGCTGAATCGCGCTATCGAAGTTTACACAGACACTCAGTATATATACAACGCCCAACGACTAACCGTTGGGCCGCGGCCCGCCAGGCACGATCACCTAGCCTGGTCGGAGGATCCTCCCTTTTCGTTGGAGGTCTGTGACAGCCTCCACAATAGTAAGAAACTCGGGCCACTATATACATATACATACATTACATACCTTACATAAAGTATAAAATTAAACAATAAAACTATCAATATTTACACTCATTAAAAAAGAAAAAAAATATTCAAAAAACAAACATATGGTAGGCGAAGTTTATTATACATTTATTATATAAGATATTTACATGAATAGTTATTAATACATTCAATTATTATAAAACTAGCTGTTGCCCGCGGCTTTGCCCGCGTGGATGTCGGTTATCGCTGTAAATATTCCAGACCATAATCTATCTCTGTGCCAAATTTCATCCAGATCCGTTGTGTAGTTTTTACGTGAAAGAGAAAGAGTAACAAACATCCATCCATTCTTACAAACTTTCGCGTTTATAATATTAGTAAGATAAAACAATCATTACTTTTACTAAGACAAAAATCTACATACTTAAAAAAATAATAAATTACAGTGCATTTTCAACTACATCTAGTTATTATAATTTTACTTTCTCCAGACGCTACGATAAAATCATAACCTCAATTTTGCTTCACCAGTAGTTAGTAAAAATAAAACACTACAATTAGCTTAAATTGTTCTGAACTCAACAGATTTTCTTTCTAGAACTTTCTTGGCAAAACCTTCTCATTAAGACGCTGAACTTAACAGCACCTTTTCTATCTCAAATTAATCCAGAGTTACAAAATGTTCAATAGTTTTACTGGCGGTTTACCAAAACTCTCAAAATGTTATTGTCAGTTTTAACAGTGCCGCAATTACTTCTATAGGCCTAAGGTTACATACCAGCATTTTTGGGCTCAATATTATTATATTATATCTATTTTTTGTATTAATAGACTTTATTATTATTATTTTGATCACGGTGGCCAATCTCAACTATTAAAGTTAAGCATAGTTGTGTTTACAGACAGGTGCACCCTCTGTTTCTTCACTTTCATGGTCCAATGGGACGACAATCCGACACAACCAGGTTGATATCAGGCGCAATACAATACAATAATCTGAGAAAAACATAATATTTTTAACCTGATTCGATTAACTCATGACGTAAATTTCTGATAGTCACTTACGCTCTGTTTCAATTAAGGATGTGGAATATTATTATAGATATACATACGTATAAATGGTAATTATGAAATTTATTTAGAAAATGGATTAACTCGCATTTAATATTCGGGAGTGTCCGACTAATTTCGAACCCAAATGGGATCTTGGGGTTTGGTCATTAGCGCGATGTCCTTGTGTCGGAATTATCCGTTTCTAAAGTAAAACCACTTATTTTATGTGCAGTAAATCAATAACATTATTTTAAAAGTAAAGGAATTAGATAAGTACCATCACGCGCGTTTCCCAGTTAGGTAGGTAGAGATTATGGCACAATTCACATACGGCATAACTCTTTCACTGCCTCTGCTTTTTTTGTCATATTTTTATTTGTCAGATAAAGTAGCGTCGTGTGATGCCTCTGATATTACAAACGTTTATAGCGTAAGTAGGTAGAGTAATTGCTTACTATCAGACAGGCCGTATTACCATATTCTGACATAAATTCAGACTCCACCATGCTGATTTTTTTTAACAGAAAACTAATAACACTATGCTTGAACCAAAAATCCAACCCAAGATCGACAGCAAACAAGCTCAAGTTTATACCACGAGACCAACGAGGCAGTGCAAAAAATACACATTTATTGTTACTAATAATATAATCTTTCCACGTATACTGCCCTGATAACGAAGAATAACGCACTACATGAAATACATTTGGGAAAAATGCGTCTACAGCTATGAATCTTAGATGCGTTTTTTCTATAAACTGTGTCATATACTTACGTCGTTCTTTCTTAGCAGTATAACAGTTGAAAGTTAATATACTGCGCAGATTATAATAAGACATGTTATTGTAAGAATGACATCCAAGAAGCTTACTTTAGGAGACACGAACATAATGCCAAGATCAACAAAACCGTTTTGTTTTTCCTGTAACTTAGATGAGGCTCGGTCGCAAATAATAAAACTTTCTCGTTGAGCCAGTTATATAAGAAGGTACTAAATCAGTTCCGTCATATTTAAATCTATAGGTAGAGGGAGAAGGCGCTCATAAGCAGATGCACGCAATGATCGGTTAATTTATTTATTTATTTATTTATTCGAAACATGCACAACATTACAGTTCAATCCTAAAGCATTGTACAGTTAAATCTTAAACCTAGTTAGTATAACACAGTATCATTTATTTATTTACAAAATTAAATATGTAAAATAAAGTACATTAAAATTAAAAAGAAAAAACAAATCAAAGAGAAAATAATAGAACTATACATATTTTTATGAAACCTTAACCCATATATTGCAAATATGGGAGTAGGTATATAATCAGATGTTAGCTATCATTCATCATCTCACAAAATCTCAAACAGTCACTACAAACTTTCATCCATCTCGACGCAAACAGATCACACTCCGGTTCTGATGTCAGAAGCATGTTGAGCTTAGACAATGCACGAACTAGTGGTGAGTTGGCATGACTCACTGTCCGCGTAGAAGGTACAGCTAACAGCTGATTGTTCCGTGGTCTTGTTTGGATTTTAGGTACATTGGGGACAAAAAGCCTCACCAACTGAGCTACTAATTCTGGGCAATCAGAATTACCGCGCAAGACCTGGCTTGCAAAAATGAGTAAATGGTAATTACGCCTTACTTCGAGTGAATTAAAGTTTAACATTCCGAGTAAGAATTTTGTAGGATAGAGGAAAGGATAGTAACTGTAAATCTTTTTATAGAAGAATCGTAAGAAGGCTTTTTGAACTTTCTCAAGAAGTAAGGCGTAAGTACTTTCGTATGGGTTCCAAACGATAGAAGCTGACTCTATCTTACTTCGTACTAGTGCCATATAAACTAACCTTATTGCGATCGGGTTGTCAAACTCACGCATGTTACGAACTACAAAACCTAGTCTCTTGTAAGAGTCGGCAACCAATGTTTTTATGTGCTCATGAAAGGTAAGGCGTGTATCGAATAGCACACCTAGGTCTTTTACCGAACTGACACGAGCTATCGGCTCACCACCTAAAAAGTATTGCACATGCAGGGGGTTGTGTGCACGGCTAAAAGACATCACATAACATTTGGTAGTATTAAATGCGAGCTTGTTATTTATACTCCACCGTTGTACAGAATTTATGTCCTGTTGTATAGTTATCGTATCTGCTAATGTTTCCACACCATACATTATTTTGAGGTCGTCAGCGTAAAGCAGGCACCTACTTTGTTTAAGGGCCAACTCAAGGTCATTTACCATTATACCAAAGAGTAAAGGACCCAAGATTGAGCCTTGACTTACACCGGACCTAGTATGATACGGGGTGGAAACAAAACAACCGTAGCGAACAAACTGTTGGCGGTGACTAAGGTAACTAGCAAAAAATTTCAATAATTTCATAGAGAATCCTATTGTACAGAGCTTGTTTAGTAAAACATCATTATCCACGCGGTCGAAGGCTTTTTTAAAGTCAAAGTAAAGGACATCTACTTGTATACCTTTATCCAAATGTTCAGAGACTAGATCTACTAGTGTCAAAAGATTAGTTTTTACAGATCGATTGGAACGGAAGCCATGTTGGGAATCACTAAGATATGGCTGAACTTGAGAAGAGATGCGTTTATGTAATATGGATTCAAATAATTTTGGAAGAGATGAGAGAATGGCAATAGGTCGATAGTTTTCTACTTGCGATGTGTCACTTGACTTAGGTATTGGTTGCACACGCGAAACTTTCCAGCGCTGAGGATAGAGTCCAGCAGACAGTGAAAGATTAAATAAATGTAAAATGGGATGCATTAATTGGTCTTTACATCCTTTTAAAATGAAGGCAGGGATGCTGTCTGGTCCGACTGCGGAGTTAGGTTTTAACTTATTAATAGCAGTATAAATATCCTGTTCGTTTATGTCATTAATGTGTACAAAATTTGATGATTTGATTTGATCTTTATCATTAACATTATTATAATCAAGTAAGGGAGTGTCAGATAGAAAAACGCTAGCAAAAAAATTTGAGAAAGCCTGTGCTGCATCACTGCCCATATGTTCCTTGCCGTTATATGTAACGCGAGGTACAAACCCGCCTCTATCTTTCAAATTATTGATATATTGCCAGAACGCTTGAGGTTTAGATTTTAATTTGGTTTGTATATGTACTATGTGTTCGTCGTAGGCAATGGCTACCTGTCGCTTAATACTAGCACGAAGATTTGAAAATTGAATGTATATATCCTGATTTTTGGTAATTTTCCATTTGCGGTGAAGTGTAGCTTTATATTTGATAGCAGATATTATGTCCGACGTAAACCAAACTGGGTAGCGCCTACATGGTTTACTAGACCTATGCTTTTTAGGGATACATTCATCAAAAATACCATAAATAATATTGTAGAAGCATTCAACAGCTATATCAGCATCGCGTGCAGTAATTACTTCTTCCCATGACACATTAGATATAAGTTTGTATAGTAGCTCGTAATTCCCCTTCGAAAAATTCCAGTCTTTCTGTGTATCAATGTTACTAGGATCATTTTTTTCAGTGTTAGTTTGATCTATAAAATGATTAAGCGTAGAACTTACGTCCAGTGGTGGATGGTAAGCATCTCGTCGTGGAACCAGTCCCCCACCATTTATTTCAGTTACATCTACACTGCTGATGCAATCTGACACCAGAACCACATCTAGTTTACCTCCATACTCATTAAACACATCATTTCTTTCAACCAATCCACAAACAGTCGTAAAATAACAATAATAGTTTAAAATATTCTTAGAACTATGGTTAGGATTAAGATTTAAATCACCCACAATAATCACTTTACCCTTCAAGGAGTCAATTATCGATTCAACTTTTTGAAACCAGTGCATATACACTTCATCGGAAGATCTTGGCGGTATATACACAACACACAAATAAAAGGAAGACACTTCGGTAGTGATCTTCGCCCAAAGATCTTCGCCCACTTGTGTTTCAAGACTATGACATCGCGTTAACGTAATACCTGGCCGAGCACCGAGTAGTACTCCTCCACCAACTCCAGTTGTGCGGTCTCTTCGCATTACGCTCCAGTCGTTACTTACAACTTCTGAATCAAATACTGAATTGGTGAGAAATGATTCAGTTACAGCTATGATATCGGCCTCTGTTACTAACACATTATTCCTAAAGTAATTTAGCTTAGTATTAAGGCCCCTTACATTTTGGTAAACTAAGCAGACCGCTCGTTTAGATTGGAGAGATATCTTGTTAGGACTGCTCCTGTTGCTTGTCCTTGTAAGTGGTTTGTTGTCCTCGAAATAACCATTTCTTGACCCTAGCATTCGTTGGCCAGATATACGGCGACATACATTTTTCAAAAAAGTGATCAGGTACACCAATCTTAAAAGATTTGTAGTCGCCCTTCGGTTTTAACTCTTCGACCGTCAAATCGCCGCTTGGGCACAGTTTATGTAGATATTCATGAATATCATCTGCTCCAGACATCATATTCCATAGATGAATATATTTCCGAAATTCTACGGCTTTGAGTGTAGTGACCTCGGGCCCTGCTGTACCACGAATATAATTATGATTGACTCTAGCAGGATGTGGTTTTTTGTATGTTACCTCAACCCATTCGTCCTTAGCAGAATCATTCTCAACGGTTTTAATCCTGCCATTTCTCAGTTGGTTAGAAGTAATGTCTTGCTGGTCATTATGGTGGGTGATATTGACAGATGTATTAGCTGGTGGGAGTTCATCTTGGCGAGCTGAGGCTAATTTTTGCGAGTTATTGTTAGTCTGCACCGTTTTAATCTGCCGGTTCTGTTTCTTAACAACTTTGCTTTTAGGAAATGGCTTATATGATGTAGGTATTTTATTTTCAAAATCCGTGGGTGGTGTTTGGACAGAAGTTTCAGCCGTAATAAGATGGCAACGACTGCACTCAGACTTAGACTCTAATTTGTTTAGTTTTTCGTTGCATATATTAATTTTGTTAGTGCATTCGGTAAGTGCATTATGGTATTGAGCAATAGTATCAACAGCGCTAGCTAGTTGCTTCGTCAACGTGTTTATTTGTTCACGAAGGAGTTGCATCTCCAAAGTCATAGGCGTATCCTTCGGGGACTGTTGAGATGGATAGATACTTTTACTACGGGATGAAACATTTTTCGACACGATCGGGGTACTGATTGGGATAGGTATTTCGCAGTTACGTCCACCTTTTCTGGCCGCGCAGCAACATTCAGGACATATCCAGCTAGCTCTATCCTCAAGGGCAAGCTCTCGATTGTTACATAGGTAATGGTAAACTTTGTTGCATGCATCAGCCGCGCATTCAAGAAAAGCATCACCGGACAATAATTCCATATTACACGCAGCGCAAATCATCTTGTTTTATTTTAACATGCGTAAATTATAAGCAGAATAAAAATAAAAATATTTAGCAAAATAAATCTTCAAATTCCCAGAATTCCGACATAAACGTGCAAGTGTGTGTGCATCAGACGCCGGGCTCGTGCGTGCCTGCGTATGTGTGCGTGACGCAGGTGTGCGGTCGCTTGTTGTCGTAGGTCACGGATAATTATTATCGTTAGGCAATTTTTAAAAAGTTTTTTGTAATTACTCACTCGTCCGATAGAGTTACAAGATGGTTTAAACTGTTCTGTATAGTCCTTTTCGTCAGCTTTACACTGATATAACTCACTAGTACAAACACATACTTTTAGTAATTTTAATCACTGCAAATATGAAGAGCAAAAACAATACGGTGTTGTCTCAACGACGACCCCCCGCGCGCGCGGGGGGTCGTCGTTGAGACAACACCGTATTGTTTAATAATTAAATAATCAGCACCGTATTGTTTAATAATTAAATAATAAAATTTAATAATCAGCGAATTAAGCTACCGTACGATTAGGCTGTGGAATGAGCCCCTGCCGAGGTTTTTCCAAAAGACTATAAGCATGGGGTTCTTCAAGAAAGGAGTTATAAGGTTTTTAAAGGGTCGGCAACGCGTGAGTGACACCCCTGGTGTTGCAAACGTCCATAGGCTACGGTAACTGCTTACCATCAGGCGGGCCGTATGCTTGTTTGTCACCTTGGTAGTATAAAAAAAAAAACCTTATAGTAAGAGACCACAGTATTGGACCCTGGTATTTCATCTGAGCGTCTCTGTGCTTCGGATAGCACCTTTAACAATTCACAAACCTCGTCAATGAAGTTTTGACTATCAGGCCAGTCAATTTGAACCCAAAATACCTTAGACACGAACAATAAAAACAAAATACACAAAGAAAAAGCGAGAAATTCTTACACAAAAGCAAAACATTCGTCCAAAATGTAACTTCGGAACAAATGATAGTTTTATTGTTCATCTGTCTACGCCAGTATAACGACTACGTCACTGAAGTATTATATATTAATAATAGCTCGTATGTAATGCTGCGTTTGCAGTTTACGCCGCAGCGAACGCCACTAATGACTGCGTGCTACAATATTTTATATTTATTTTTACAGTTAAAAAAGTTCGTGTATTTACATATTTACTTATAAAATTGACAAACTAACATACGGTCCACCTGATGCTCAGTAGTTACCGTAGCATATCCTTACTAATATTATAAATGTGAAAGTTTGTGAGAATGGATGGATGAATGGATGTTTGTTACTCTTTCACGTAAAAACTACTGAACGGATCTTGATGAAATTTGGCACAGAGATAGATTATGGTCTGGAATAACACATAGGCTACTTTTTACAGCGATAACCGACATCCACGCGGGCGGAGCCGCGGGCATCAGCTAGTTATATATATATAGTTGCCATATTTATGACGTCACTCGCGTGCTATCGTCTTTCAACACTAGATTTTTTTTTATATGGGTAACCCTGGAATAAACAGAACGTTATTTTAAAAACTGTTATTATATAGAGTCAACTCCACGGTTGGTTCAGTGGCTTAAGTAGTAACCTCGCCATTTACCACTGCGCGGCATGCTATTGGTTCGATCCCCACACGGGACAAAAAGTTGTATGATCCATAAATGATTGATTGTCGTAGTCTAGGTGTACTTTGTTTCCGTTACCTGTATGTTTGTAAAGTCCCCTGCGACACAGGGCTTATAGTGCGGAAGTTGTATTTTTTAAAATAGAACAAAAATAGAAACAAAAAACTAGTAATGTTTCTGAATTCTTAACATACATAGGTTACGGTAACTGCTTACCATCATGTGGAAGTATAAAAAAGACTCTATATTCATACTAGAAAGCAAAAAAATATTCACGAAAATTAAATACCTAAGTAACTGTACACGCCTGTACAAACTTTGAAACTGATAACGTACTGAAAAGGGTTATAAAGGTTCTAAAACAAGCACTCTTTGTGGCCATCTGGTTTGTATTTACGTTGTGAACTCAATTAACTGGCCTCGCTTACCACAGATTGTAACTATTTGAGGTTAAATAAGCGTTAAAATTACTATGGTGTATGTGAGTTCAGACACAGAATACTTAATAGTACAGGTGGTCCAGAGCAAAGTTTAGTACCTACTGTCAGCGCCAAAAATATTTAAATAAAAATTAATAGGTGCTTAAAAATTGCTTTAAGTATCATTTTTTATACTACTTAGGTGACAACGTGCATTAAGTCCGTCTGATGATAAGCAGTAACCGTATCTAGCCTATAAACGCTTAGAATAATATTTAAGGAAAATTTTATAATCCACTCGTTTGGTGCCGATCTTAAAATTTGTAACACCTGGCTTTTGTGATGCCCCTGGGAAAAAAAACTTTTCTTTAAAAACACATTCTTAAATTGCGTGATATTTATATTTATCTTATTGTTTATTATTTGTATACGTTTTTTTTTTAATTTAATGGATATTTTAATTATTATATGGATTTTTCTGCAATAAATTATTATTATTATAAATGAGCACTGAAGAAGACCCGTGCTCTCACACAGAAGACTTCTTTTCTTAATAATCTCACATAGTGCCTATTACATATATTATACTTTATTACAAGTACAGGTTTAACTAGCTTTTCTATTCATCAAAGATTACCTGGAAGAAATTACTTTTAGTTATAAGGCCACCCATATTACAAGTACAGGTTTAACTAGCTTTTCTATTCATCAAAGATTACCTGGAAGAAATTACTTTTAGTTATAAGGCCACCCATTGTACATAGCTACGTAAAATATTGTTTAGTATCAAAAATATAATTGGTGTACAATAAAGAGTTTTCTATCAATATATTTAAATAGTATGTATTTAAATATATTAATAGAAAACTCTTTATCGTACACTAATTATATTTCATCATACATAGAATATAGTAGAAAACTATTTTGAAATTCATTTAACACAGTTACGTAGGTACGTACGGTGGGTGGCTTTATCCCTGAAAGCAGTACATACTCGTAGTTACCTGTACTGTTTATATCCATGTAAGATGCTTGTTGGATTTTACAAAATATTGGTATTTTCAACGTTCAGTGTAAGTAGTTGAAAATATAAGCAGGTAGGACTGGCATGTGTTCGTCAGCTAGTGCCTCTTCAATCATGCAAGTATTCGCGGCGTGTCTGAAGGAATTTTTCGATTAAGCCGCCATCCCGCTGCCGAGAGCTCGTCGTCATTGTATTAAACATGACTCAACAACACCTAGGTTTACGGTTATTTTGTTCTTGAGTGAAATTTTCCTTCAGTAATTCTATTTTTGCCCTGAACTTGCTTAAGGGGACAAACTTTTTTCATTAGATATAAATGTCTCAAGTAACAATGAAACCGATCATTTTTTGTCTGTGGTAAGAATAAAAAATCTATGGTAAAGAAAAAAATTAAAAAGTATCATGGAAAACTTTGACAAAACTTCATTCGTGTGGAAATAATATACGTTTTTTATTGAAAAGAAATTTTATAGGATTGTATCATAAAAATCCAGAACCTTGACCCCTAACAAATGCCATGTAAAAGAAAGAACGTGGAAAAGAAAGAATGAACAATTTAAGTTCCTAAGAAAGTTCATTGGAATTGCGGTTGTGGAATTCCTTAGTTGTAGTTGGACGCGCGCCAAATGCGAATTTGCCGCAAATTAAATACCATAAAAGAATTCGTGTGTTTATAACAATCTTTAGAATACCATTATATTATATACTAATGTATATTATTTAATAGCGAGGAACACCAATTTGCTTTTATTTATTATAATTATTAATAAAATTATTATATTCTATTAACATTGTAAGCTTTTTTTAAATATGAGAGAAAAAAAAACATGCAAGTGAAAACTATAAGTAACTTGTGAATTGTATCGTCGAGCTATTAGATTATTATTTTTGAATATGGAAAGCGTTCGGTGACGATGACGCGAGTTCCATGATTTTTGTTCACCCCAAAAAGTTTAAATATCGCAAGCGTTCGGTGACGATGACGTGAGTTCCATGATTTTTGTTTACCCAAAAAGTGCTCAACGCGCATTTTCAGTTTTCCTATATTAGGATTACGATTTTTGAAGTGACCCATAACACAAAAACCGTGTGTTAAAAAGTTATGGATCTGCAACGCGCGTGCCTATTGCAAACGTGCATTGTACTATGGTAACTACTGACCATCAGACGGGCCCTATGCTTAGTATAAATAAACTGTAGGTATGCATATCGACACTAACCCTATTTTTTCCGCAAAACATAGTTTGATTTATATCTACTACGTATAAAGTAAGTTAAGTGCGTAATTTGATTTATACTACACGCATGGAGCCTTGGCTTTGCTCTCTGTCTCATAAGTCAAGGGGTCCGTCTGTCAACCACACAGACACTTATCGTTTGATATCGACTCAAACAAATCGAATACTTTAATTCTTTCTCTGTCTCCGGAGTTATTTTATAAAAATGATCCCATTATCCACGCTGCGGAGACTTACTATTGGAAAATATATCAGGGTCGTATATTGCGTTTGACATTTGCTTGCCTTCGGGCTAGAAACGTACATATGTGTAGATAGTACGTTCTTGTAGCATATAAGGAAAATATGCTTAAGATGACATGTTATATACTTTTCCTTCAAGACAAATATTTTAAATAATCAATTCATGGAAGGTCAGAATCAAGTGTATAATAATAAACTTTTCTGTTAATTAACGGCCCACATCGACTTCGCCTGGGTCAAACAATATTAAGGATTATTTAGGAATTGGATTTCCAAAAATCCCTTTTTAGTGCTGATTTACGTTATTCAAGGAACCTTTTAGCTTGTATTTTAAGTTTAAACCTTAAGTGAATGAAGCAACCAGGACAAGTAATTAAGTAATCGGTATACCTATCTTTTTGTATGAGCGCTTACTGAAAATATAAAATATTATTATTTTATAATTTATACCTAGAAAGCGCAAAGCAGACATAGGTTATGTTATG
This sequence comes from Trisateles emortualis, assembly GCA_947095525.1. Lineage (NCBI taxonomy): Eukaryota > Metazoa > Arthropoda > Insecta > Lepidoptera > Erebidae > Trisateles > Trisateles emortualis. Next base: position 3,934,833 of record OX352736.1, on the reverse strand, counting down.
TTATGTTTAAAAGACAACTCCCGCACTAGAGAACAAGCTTTGTGTCGCGGGGGACTTTACAAACATACAATTAACGGACACAAATTACACCCAGACTCAGAACAATTCTTTGTGGGTCACACAAAGTTTTGTCCTGTGTGGGAATCGAACCCACAACCTCGTGCACAGCAGGCGCATACTGCGGCCACTGGACCCCCGAGGCAGTCAAAGTCAAGGTAGGTAGTTACTATGTTCTATCTGGTGTCCTACAAGCAAAATAAGTAACTATGTACTCGTAATTTTACGAGAATCGTTTCGATTGAACAATTCGTATACATATTGTTGACAAAGACATACGTCCTACAAAGCAACTGAAGCGTATCACATAACATGTACCACTATTGACGAAGACTCCCATTCACCATTTAATTCTCCCATAAAATGGGAACACTTAATTATAATACAAAAGCCGCCAAGAGCTCTGAAAAGCTGTAAAACTGGGAGGTCTTTATAATGTGATATATTACGTAGTAATTAGGAATAAAATGGCATTAATTTGGGTTCGTAGATATGGAGATGTGAAAACGTGGAATGAATATTAATTCATTCCATATTCCATTCCACTTTATTAGTAGATTTAGGTAACATTAGAAAGTTTATTACGTAATTACTTTATCACAAACAGTACTCAGAGAGAGAGAGAGAGAGTCATTAGTCCTACTAATATTATAAACGCTAAAATTTGTAAGTATGGATGGATGGATGGATGTTTGTTACTCTTTCACGTAAATACTACTAAACAGATCTGGATAAAATTTGGCACAGAGATAGATTATGGTCTGGAATAACACATAGGCTTTTTACAGCGATACCCGACATCCACGCGGGCGGAGCCGTGGGCAACAGCTAGTTCTTAATATAAAAACAGCGTTATTTAATTGTCTCTAGATATACTCATAGCGACGAAGAAAAAAATCACCAAATGTTGACTGAGCTTCCCAATTCTAAGAGAAAATTATAAAGTAAACGTTGATTACCCGGAATATGTAAATGATACCGCCATTTTATAGATTGCCGATTAGATTATGTTTCCCATTTTATGGGTTTACCTTCGTCGATAAAGGTAATTCGATATTATACCAATCATTTGGATGTTACTGACGAGAGCCGAGTCCTTGAAATGCGAAACAAGTATCTTTCGTCTATTTTACGAATGTCGTTTAAAAGACATCTTCTATTTTCTGATTCCCGCGTGTTTGACCCGCGTGGATGTCGTAAATTAATTAAAACAAATAAAATTTCTAAAATAAAAGTAGCCTAAGATACTCCTTATTACATCATCTGTTTGCCAGTAAATGTCTCGTCAAAATCGGTCCAGCCGTTTCAGAGATTACCCCGAACAGACAGACAGACTAAAATAGAAAAAAAAAGGTATGTGTACCGTGTATTCATCCATGCATTTAGTAAAAAGATGTTATTTTAATATTACAAACAGACACTCCAATTTTATTTATTTGTATAGATATTAAACTAATTGTTACTTACGGCTACGCTCGCGTGGATGTCAGTAATCGCGATAAAAAACATCCTTTCTCAGGATACTATCCGACTTCTTCTTATCGTTTGGTTAGTAGCCAACCTAGTGACAGAGTTATTTAGATCACCCATATTTGGCTCTCTGTCGTGATTTTGCAACTTTTAACAGTCGGGACCGACATTTAACGTGCCCTACGAAGCACTGAGACATTCAGATGAAATACCACTATGCGGTCACCCAGCTATAGGGTTACCGCAGCTTTGGTAGCTTAACCCGCTGATCGTTTACCGAACAGCGAGTGCACTTGGCTATGAGCGCCGCCGGCGAAGCCACGTGTACATCTAGTACCTAAATGTATAAATGAAAGAACTGCCTGGGTGGTCCAGTGGGTACAGTATGACCCTGCTGTGCACGAAGTTGTGGGTTCGATTCCCACACAGGGACAAAACTTTGTGTAACCCACAAAGAATTGTTCCGAGTCTGGGTGTAATTTGTGTCCGTTAATTGAATGTTTGTAAACACAGAGCTGGTTCTCTAGTGCGGGAGTTGTCTTTTATAAAAAAAAAGAAATAAAAATGTAACACCGAATGAACAACCAAATGCATGGGTCCGGAAACCCATTGAACTTGACTCGTAGAATGTGAATTGGCTGTAAATTTCCCAAGTCAATGTAGTCTGTGGTAATGATATCTCACGGGACAAGAATTCAACGAACCAAGTCGGGTTGGGGCCAATTTGATTAGGCTACTGAAAGCTTCTTCTTTTGCCGATTCACGGAAACTGTTAAGCATTTTATATTATACTAATACTAGCAACCCGCCCAGGTTTCACCCGGGTAGATAGCTAGGCAGTGCCGGCTTTAGAGAGGGTAAGGTGCAAGGCATTAAGATAAGATAAGATATATTTATTTGTCATAACATGTGTACAATAATTGTTACAAAATATTTATGTCATGAATCTACTAAATAATTACAAATAACAGGTCAAATGTCAATATGAAATAAATTGGATAAAAATAAAATAAACATATCAAAAAATTATTATCTATACTTACTAAAATTATGAAGCTGAAGAGTTTCTTTGTTTGAATGCGCTAATCTCAGAAAGTACTGGTTCGATTAGGAAAAATATTTTTTGTTGAATAGTGCATTTATCCAGGAAGGCTATATAACATCACGCTATGATTAATAGAAGCGAAACAGTAGTGAGATATGTTGCAAAATCGAGAAAAATATTCCAAATTACCACGCGGACGAAGTCGCAAGCGACCCCTAGTCTATACTAATATTATAAAGAGGAAAGATTTGTATTTTTGTTTGTTTGTAATTAATAAAATATGATATGATATGTTACTATACATGTCAACCGTTTATATACGTTGTATTTATGTTACTGAGGCCAAAAATGTGGTTTTTAGAATTTTTGTCTGTTTGTCTGTTTGTCTGTGTGTCTGTTTGTCTGTTTGTGGCCGCGTTTGTGCGCGATAAACTCAGCAACCACGCAACCGATTTGAATGCGGTTTTCACTTATATATTGTGGCAACCTTCCCATAACATATAGGCTTTATTTTATTCCAATCGGTTCACAAATAAAAAAGTTATGGTCACTTTAATAACACACGTGCTATACAAGAAACACGCTTCGATTTATTTAGCTAAAACTTTTTAAAATGTAGTTTGTAAAACCACGTTTGAAGTTTATATGAAAATAAATTTAAAAAATAATGCGAGGTTTCGGAGATATAGCAATCACCAATTTAAGTTGAACTCTCATCAATATCGGCGACCATATTAAATAGAGATCAGCTGACTGGTACATCACGTGTTACGGTACTAGGTTAAAAGTGACCATTTTACAACGAAATGTGATAGAAGCAGACATTTTAACAGGATGCGGTGCAGATGATAAGCAGGTGATAATCTTTTATGCCCCGGGTTCTTTTGATTCCAAACAATTTTCCGTTTAGCATCTCCAGGAAACTCTATGTTTTAATCCCTGAAATCCACGCAAACGAAGTCATAAACACATATCAGCTATACATCTATACACACATTAAAATAGAAGTGTCTGTTTGTTATATCAAAATAACAGCTTTCTATTAAATTCATGTGGCTGTTTACATAGCACTTACAACAGAAATACAATTTTAACAGTTTTATCTCTCTGTCTATCTGTTTGTTGCAGCTAAAATCGTCTTTGATAAAACTAAAACTATATAAATATACTAAGTACGAATAAAATGCGTTAATCATGCCAAGACCTAAGACAATCACTGACTAAATTAAACGCCTAATAAAACTTAAACACAAACTATAAAATATTACTATAAAATGAATGCTATTTCATTTTGTGTAGGCGCTAACATTTAACAATACCTTAATTTAGGTAATCAGGAAAGCAGCACAGAAAAGAAAACACTCCACCGAATCTGTCTATCTGGTCACGATAAACTCAATAACTACCAAACAAAATTTCATACGATTTTCACCAGTAGACGGCGTGATTCTTTCATTATAGTTTTGCGAGCGTGAATTGGCTAAAAATATTACGATGATAGTTGAGCGAGTCGGAAAAATCCTGCCGTTGGAGGCAATGTTGTTCCTAAATAGATCTAAAAAAAAGTCCATGATACTATGTGTCTATCTGCGACCACAAAAATTACTCACAGCGAAACGCGTGATCGGCCTCTGTCTCATCGGAATACTTAACTGATATATATTTTTAACTGACTTTTAAAATATGAGGTTCCCTAAAATAATTGCATTGTTTTTTTTAATCCCTAAACATCGTCATTTAAGGGCCGATTTGTAATATTCTTTTTTAAGTGATCGACAAAGCTCGAAAAATTGCCTCAATTAAGTGGCAATGGGTAGGTATGCCCTACCCATTGCCACTTAATTGAGGCAATTTTTCGCTCGCAGAACCAATGGCCGTTGGGGCAGAAAGGTTCTAGAGTGGCGACCACGAACTGGAAGACGCAGCGTGAGCAGGCCTCCAACAAGGTGGACCGAAGACCTGGTAAAGGTCGCAGGCAACCGATGGACAAGGTCAGCTCAGGACCGACTGATGTGGAAAACCTTGCGGGAAGCCTATGTCGAGCAGTGGACGTCTTATGGCTGAGATAGAATTACTTTTGTGGCAAACAAGCATACGGCCCAGCTGATGTTAAGCAGTTACCGTAGCCTATAGACGCTTGCAGTACCAAAGGTATCACTTGCGTGTTACCAACCCATTTTTTACACCAGGGCCATAAGATGGAAGCAGAGTATCCATGGGATAGGAATACGTTTCTTTCAAAATTGATCCATAAGTGAGCGTTGGAGTCCTATACTCACACACAGGAACAGAACTACACCGCTGTGTATAGTTATTTGGCTGTCGTCTTCTAAGGTGTTGGTTCTCTGTAAGGTGGAATTCCTCCTCTATCTGAAAAATTTCTCTTAAAAAACATTTTGCAATTGAATGGATAGTTTTTCATATTGTTCTCATTAAAAAAAACACCACACAACTGCAATGAATCAAACAAATGCATTCAGGAAGCATCAATTCGTTAGTGAAACTAATAAAGTATACTGCAGATGGCCAACTTCTCAATGATAAATAATTAGTCGATGGAGATCAGATATAATGTGTAATTAAATGACTGTAACTAATCACATTCAATGAGCAAATCAAAATGGTACAATTAAACTAATATGATTATACAGCTGGATATAGGCACCGAAACTTCGTAATTAAACAATGTACAAAAAAATGCATGGTTTCAGAGATATACATAATACCTACTAATAGATACCTACATATATATCGAATTTACGTTGAACTCTCACCAATATGGTCGACTATAATAAATAGGGTTCAGTTTACTGGTTTTTTATTCAGTTTTGTTCCGGGAGCTTATGTAGAGTACTATATCTCTATTAATAGAATGATGAATCAAAAAGAATCTACTATGCAGTTCAATTTCTGAAATCCTTGAGCACTACGGTGGACCATTATGCCTTTTAGGAATTTAATAAATTTTTAGCTCACCCAAACTGTGTAACAGTATCTATCAGGTTCATCATATCAACCCATAAATGTCCCACTGCCGGGCACGGGTCTCCCCCATACACTTGAAGGGATATTAGCCTACTACACCACGCTGGCCAGACGGATTGGTATAGGATTTTATTTTGAATTTTCCTTCTCTTGCAGTGGATATTGTCTGCCTGAATTACTCCTTTAGTCGACTCTTACCCTTGGGATAGATAGGGGTGGTGATATTTTGTATTCTTAATCCGTCACCACACGGAATCCTATCAGGTTAGAAGTGACCAATTTAAAACGAAATGTATGGATGCAGAAATTTCTACGGGGCATAAGCTAAGCACAGATAAGCTATGCGATAGGCCATAAGATTGTTCACGTTTGCGCTAAGACAATTTGAAGAGCAGAACAATCGTGCAAACAAGGAATATTTCTTTATGAAGTTTATTAATCAACAAACGCACAGTTTAAATCACTAGACACTCAGATAGCTATTACGATATAGGCATCCGCTAAGAAAGGTTTTTTAAAATGTAACCGCTAAAGATGACAATCAGCCGATGAAAGTTTGTAGTTTTCAGATTTACAGTAAAAGACTGAACACGCGAACGAAGTCGCGGGTACAGCTAGTGTATAATATAGGACATGTCAATAAAAAATGATAATATTTAATTAAATTAATATCAAGTTTTATATTATCGTTAAGGAAATCGTTGACTGAATAGTAGCACTTATCTAACAATACAATTTTAATCTTTCGCTTAAACATATTAATATCTCAAACTCAAACTCAAAATTCATTTATTCATTTAGGTTACAAAGTAACACTTATGAAGGTCATAAATTATGAATAAGCCAGAAAGATGATGTCAGCAAAATTTTCCTACGGCTAGTTCGCTGACGTGGAGCCTTGAGAAGAACTAGCAAGAAACTCAGGCCATTCTTTTTAATCGCCAGATAGTTACAATCTTTTGTAAAATACAAATATGATAGCATGCAAGCTGATGCAGTCAAAACACGATACTTACTTAATTGTTAAAATAATGTAATCGTACTTAGTACTGGTCGTGCGAGGAAAAAAAAGTATGGTGTTAAAGTCTGCTTCAATTTACATATTGCTATTAAAGAATAAGGCAATATGTGTATATCTAAATTCCTATACGTATTTGGTACCTGAAGGGCCCTTTCAAGTTTGGTCAAGACCAAGAACAAAAAACGATTAAAACAAACTAAATCAAGCCTACCAAATTCTATGCGGGGCGTACTTTAATTTCGGAGGGAGGGGGTTGGAGTATAGATCTTCGCCCAAGGGCTATTAGGTATATTGGTAAAGCCGGCAGTGTAGTTAGGAATGAAAGCGCCCAAAATTCTATATTTTACGAAATATTTTTTAATATTCCCTAGAAACCATTCGAAACAAATTATCTGAAAGATATTAAAATAATACGTATAATATATGATACGTAGTTTAACAGCACTAAACCTAATAGGAACAAACAACGGAAAACGACTGCTTGTACTGTAAATTTCTATCAAATATTAAAAACTCAAAAACCTCACAAAAAAAACATAATTTGTCCTTAAGTATAAGAACTTCGCAAAAATTAGCAATCTAACGTCTTAACCAACATAAGTCAGAGTCAGAGAAATGCTTAACCAGGATTACCCGACAAGATTGGGTTAACGTGCGTCGTTGTCCCGAGCACTTAGCTGGAGATACATCTGAACGTAATAACTACGAGGTTACGCGAAGAACGACTGATAAAGATCGCATTAGTACAAACGGGATACAGCTTTCGAGGGAGATAAATCAAGCTGTACCTCCTGATAAAAAATGGATTCTCTGGTTGATATCGCTAAAAATATATTATAAACTAGCTGTTGCCCGCGGCTCCGCCCGCGTGGATGTCGGTTATCGCTATAAAAAGTAGCTTATGTGTTATTCCAGACCATAATCTATCTCTAAGCCAAATTTCATCCAGATCCGTTCAGTAGTTTTTACGCAAAAGAGTAACAAACATCCATCCTTCCATACTTACAAACTTTCGCGTTTATAATATTAGAAGGATTTGAGATTACCTATAACCTATCTCTGTACCAAATTTCATCCAAATCCATTCAGTAGTTTTTGCGTAACAAACATCTAAGTATACATTCTAACAAACATTTACATTCATAATATTAGTAGCATATTTTAAGTTGTTCTATAATGTTTTTCCAATGAGCAAGCAATATAGCAGTAGTAAATATCTACCAATCTATGTTCGGTAGTATTGACCGGGTTGCTCTGTGTACAATTTAGAATTACGGCCGGATTCAACCTCGGCGACCTCACTATCTGCAATCTGTGACTTTAGCCTAACAGCCTCTGTGGCTTCATTAGTCAGTACCGTCAGTACTGCATTTAATCTCTGGAACTGTGAAGTGTGGGTGTAAACTATTCAAACTTAGTGAAGTGTGCTATATCCTTTTTCCTACTAATCTTACTAATATTATAAAGCTGCAGAGTTTGTTTGTTTGTTTGATTGAACGGTTCGATTTAAAAACAAAATTATGGTCTGAAATAACACATAATTATGCTACTTTTTACAGCGACAACCGATATCCACGAGGGCAATAGCTAGTAGCACATAAATATGCTAATTTTTGTCCGTTAAAATGTATGGTTTTCAAGAGATTTGTTTGTCCGTCTGCGAAGACAGAAACAAATCTATGTTGTATCTGTATTCGCGGACAGAGCCGCAGGGAATAGCTAACTTTTAATACTGTCTGTATTTTAGCTAAGGATTGGGTTGAGTGGAAAAAAGAAAGGGAGTCTATGCCCTCAAAATATTTATTTATAGCTTGTGAGATAACAAAACAAATATATTTATTACTTCAAACATGGATAAGCATATTATTTATTTAAATATATATGTTTAATACTATAGATAGATAGAAAACTCTTTATTGTACAACAATACAAAAACATTTAACTCTACCGACAGCATTTATTTATTTTAAAACAATTATTTTTTAATTTGCAATATACCCATAACGTTTATGACGACGAAAGTCATTGACCTTAATGTCATATAAGCAGAGATTGGTCCGATACCATACACTGTGTAGGTAAGAGGAATCTTTTCTATAATTCGTAGCATGTGATTGACTTCAGATCGTTGACGTTCATCTGTGAAAATAGGTATATTATTGGTATGTGTCGAAATGCCTCAATAGGGATCATAGTTAGCAAGGTACTGGTGAACACTAACTGGAAGACGCAGCGTGGGCAGGCTTACAACAAGCAGGCAACCGATGGACAAAGTCAGCTCAAAAAAAATCTCAATATCAACTTTGCAATACAGTCAAATACACGGTTAATAAGAAATAAATTGCAAAAATATTTAATGGTTAATACACTGTGACTGTGATATGAAATGCGTGTACGTGTCTCAAACGCAATACTGCGTCGATATACTTGCGATTTCAAAGCATTTGCATCGCGTTCGCATTGCGTTAATATCGATGCAAAAGTTGTACTGGTAAGATGACTGCCTCGGTGGTCCGCTGTATGCGCCTGCTGTGCACGACGTTGTGGGTTCGATTCCCATACAGGACAAAACTTTGTGTGACCCACAAAGAGTTGTTCTAAGTTTGGGTGTAATTTGTGTACGTCAATTGTATGTTTGTAAAGTCCCCCGCGACACAGAGCTTGTTCTCTAGTGCGGGAGTTGTCTTTTTTAAAAAAAGTTACAAATGCGATATAGCCATATTTTGCATCGGTGTCGATGCAAAATATGACTATATCGCGTTTGTATTACGCTACTTTTAGCATAGCGATTTCGCGACTGTATCGATGCTGCACTGCATCGCGATTTGACGACTCTCTGCGTTCGGTAGCGGATCTTTTGTAATATATAAAATAATTAAATAATCAAATCGATGCAACCTGCGTCCGAATGTGTGCGGAGTGCAGCCTTCGTTGCTGTGTCGAGCTTCCGAAAAGCGACTCAATCGCCGTGTTTGTCGTTTTAAAGAGTGCAGTGTGAAATGTTTGGTCGCATCATTTAGCTTTTAAAAAGTGACTAAATCGCAGATCGCCGATTTAGCATTGGCGTAAAGTTTAAAAGGTCATAAACATGCTAAAATACTTACTGACACAGAGCATTCTTTTTTCAATTAATCTAATTTTCATATCCTTGATATTGTCAGCAACAAGATCCAGAGCCAAGGATATTATCAGTAGATACATAGCTGGCAATATACAATAACCAGTCTGCCATATGTATTCTGTGACATCTGGACCCTGTATAATTCAATAAAAGAAGTTAAGGGAGGTGAGAGACCATACAATCGAGCAAGCACGACCCGACTGGGGCAGGGAATAGATATACCTATTACATACTAGGTACCAGCAGTAAATTATTTTCTTAATCCGACTGGTTATTCAGAACTGATAGTTCCAAAGATTTGTGTATTCTAACAAAAGAGCAAACACGCTCTTCAGAATTATTATAATATAATAAAATCTTTGTAGAACTCACAAATCCAGTCATCAGAACTTGAGCTAGACATCTGATAAACATACTTTTAGTTTTTTTATTATATACATGTAAATAAAGTGCGTGACACTTCATTTAATTTGATATGTTATTTGTAAATTATTTATCTGTTAATACATACTAGATACGCGATTGCGATTGTGCATAAAGTGTTTAAATAAATAAATACGCAGTCCGGCATCAAAAAATGTCACCGTTGTAAAGTGGTGAAAATTGACCGCGAGTGACCGCGCACGTGTACAACAAAAGTTTTACACACACAGTGATTTATCAAGCAAGGCCTAGCTGCACGCACACAGTGATATCGCGGCGGGGCCGCGTTAACGATGGTTGTCAGTACGGGGCACTCAATCTAGTATCCTTACTAATATTATAAATGGGAAAGTTTGTAAGAATGGATGGATGGATGTTTGTTACTCTTTCACATAAAAACTACTGAACGGATCTGGATAAAATTTGGCACCAAGATAGATTATGGTCTGGAATAACACATAGGCTACTTTTTGCAGTGATAACCGACATCCACGCGAGCGGAGCCGCGGGCAACAGCAACATCTTAGGTTTATAGATGACTAAACTAATAGCTCAAGTATAGTATAAACATTGTGTTAAGAAATATGTGTTAGGTAAAAATATACTCACAGCATTCTGAACAATACGAATTGCTGATGCTACGTCTAAAGAATTTACTTCAGTCAATCTTAACAAGTACATCGTTACCTAAAAACACGTTTAAATTATAGCAAAATTACCTTTACGTAATGTAGAGCACTATACAAAAAACACGCAAGCCCGACTGAGGAAGGACCTCCACCTTTCAAAAGACCGAAGCGAAATGTGTGCCTGTGCCTGACTGCAGGTCTTTTAGGGATGCGTTTTTAAAGAAACCTTTGCCTATCCCAGGGATACCTACTTCTTTACAAAACTCTAGTGTTAAAATTGGAGTCGGCAAGACGTAGTGATGTCTTAAGATGTTTTAGAAAATGTTTCTGTAACAAAAGTAACCCTAAATAAACAGTAATACTCTTACAAAGTAGCACACCGCCCACCTGATGGAAAATAGTAGCCGTAGTTTATAGACGCTTGCATTACCTGGAGCATCAGATCGACCCACATTTTAGCACCAGGACTTTGTGTGAGGAAGTATCCTTGGGTTAAGAAAACGTTTCTTTAGAAACCCATTTCTAAATGAGCACTGAAAAACTGTATCTACTCACGCACAGGAACACAACTACACCACTGCGACTTCAGCTGTTGACTTTATGTAAGACGAAGGTCCTTCCCCAGTACCTACAAGCTTCTCGCTTGTATGGTACATTGATACCATTAACAAATTCCCCGTTACAGAGTAATTATACGTACTAATAATTTTAAGGGAAAATCAATTTGTTTTAATGAATCGGCAAGCATTAGATACTTTTGTATGTAGTCGTTTACACTCAATCTGTTTTTTAAAGTCTCGTACTGCGCTTCTAGACTGTTCCTTACCAATTTAACTCGACAATAGAGTAAAGTAAATACCAAAACGAAATTTAATCTACAAATACCAGAAGCCAACCACATAATTTGAACTACAAAATATGCTAACGATTCTTCCCCGAAACATATTATAGGTGTTCGATAGCAAAATGAAATTGCACCAACTAAATAAACTGCGCAAGTCAAAAACATAATTGTATTTAAAAATAAATTAAGCAACTTGAAAATTTTCTTTGCTCCTGGCAGATTGTCGATGCGGTGTATATTTTTACAATATTTATACATATATTCATCATTTGTTTGGTAAGATATTAATGCATTTAGAAGATATTCTGCGCAAATTGTGTATTTCCTGAAAGCGTCTAATTTTACTGAGTACAATTCTACTAAGCAGAGCATAGTAAAAGCAAATACTAATGTGTATATTTTGGAAAATAGTTTTAATGCTGGTGATTTATGTGGAATTTGGCTAACACCGAGAATAAAGCGAATGGCCATAGCTGGCTTTATATTACACACAATTCGGTCACTCATTATATTTTTATATTTAACTAATGTTTTTGTTCACTATAAGTTTTTGTCGGAATTTCTTGATATTATTAAGATGAGATATAGCCTATGTTACTCGCTAATATTGTAGCTTTCTAATAGTGAAAGAATTTTTTAAATCGGTCAAGTAGATTTGAGTTAAATCGCAACAAACAAACAAATATCTAATCTTTCCTATTTATAATATTAGTTTAGATTGTTCACTACAAGACAGCGTATGCACGAGTCATAAAGTGACATGTAACTTCTATTTCTAAATAATCAATATATTCAATTTCAAGCGATGTAAGTAATAGCATTCATGATAAGAATAAAATAACTTTAGTATATTACTAAAGTTATTTTATATATAGCTATAGCTATTTTTACAATAATATATTATTATTGTAAAAATAGCTATATCGATATCTATTCTAATGAAATTTTAGACGAGTCTATGCCCGCAACTTTGTCCGCATGGATTTCATGTGGCTAAAGCCTTACACTCAAACTCAAAATTCATTTAGGTAACACTTATGAAGGTCATAAATTATGAATAAGCCTGAAACATAATATCAGCTTCATTCTCCTACGGCTAGTTCGCTGACGTGGAGCCAGGAGAAGAACTAGCAAGAAACTCAGGCCAATCTTTTTAATCGCCAGATAGTTACAATCTTTTGTAAAATACAATTATGGTAGCATGCAAGCTGATGCAAAACACGGTACTTATTTTATTGATAAAAAGCTAATCGTACTTAGTTACTGGTGGTGCGAGATAAAAATTACCAAAGACAGACCTTGACTGTACTGCTCGTGTCTAGAAGACAGCCGACTTCTAGGTCGTGGGTTCGATTCCCACCCAGGACAAATCTTTGTGTGATGAGCACGAATATTTGTTCTGTGTCTAGGTGTAATTTATCTATAATATGTATGTAAGTATTTAGAAATATATAAGTATGTTTATCAGTTGTCTGGTTACCATAGTACAGGCTCAGCCTAGTTTGGGATCAGAACAGATAGCATTGTATGAGTTGTCCCGAAAATATTATTATTAAACAAAACCGTACATCAAATGAATTCCTATGATTGTAATTGCTCAAGTTCCACCGGCAACCCCTAGTCTGTTTATAAACGCATAAGAGCCCTATTATGAGCCATATCAGCGCATACGCTATTAGTAGGAACTACTTATTTAAGTGATTAGTACTATAAACACGTAGTACTTATATACTAGCGGCCCGTCCCGACTTTGCTCGAGTTAAATTAAAGGCCCTTATAGAGATAAAAATATCCTATCTCTTAAGTTGAATAAAACTGCACATTGCGTGCAGTTTTACAGTCAGATTTTTTACACGACTTCAGCGAAGCCAAAAGGAAGGTTATGATTTTAGCCTGTATGTATTTACTAGATAAGTACGCTTGGTAGGTACTTACGTATTAATGCCACAAAGTAAAATTTACATTGGTAGAGCCTCCTGGGATTCCATACCTACAGGCTAAAACAGAGTTCTATTATGGCATACATTTTCAAGCAATTATGTAACTAGGTACAATACAATTCAAATATACATACGAAATATATAAATACGAAATTCACATTTTCAATTCATTCAATTTATTTTGTGAGTACTAATTTTAAACTTCACACCGCATTCTTTTTATACTACTTGGGTGGCAAACAAGCATACGGCCCGCCTGATGTTAAGCAGTTACCGTGGCTTATGGACGCTTGCTTACCAAAGGTTTCACTTGCGTGTTGCCAACCCATTTTTTTACACCAAGACTTTAAGATGGGATAGGATTATCCCTGGGATAAAGATACGTTTATTTCAAAACGCATACTCTACACCGCTGTTTGTATTTGGCTGTGGTCTTCTGTAAGATGTTCCCAGACATCCACAACCTATTGTTTTCAAAAAATAATTGTCCCCGACCTCCACGACAATGGAGGTCGGAAACTAATGTATGAACGACCTCTATTTTCATGGAGATCAGGGGAACTAATATTGAAAATTCATTTAAAAAAAAATGGGTTGTGGATAACAACCCGATGGAGGTCCTTTCCCAGTTAGGCTTGCTCGCTAGTATGATGCCCTACCTCTCTTAAACTTAAAATTAAAATACAGGAATAAAACTGCAGAGTATATGTAAATATGCCAGAAAATAATTATTCAGGTTTATTTAAAATATTTTGGTCAGAGTTCGTAGCCGGTACAAATCTCTTAACACCGGAAGGCTCTCGGCTCAGCTCTCCGGTTTTTCTCAACCGTGACCCTTTTTGATATATTCCGGAGTGCCTCAAAAATGTAAGTTGAAACACTTCTTAGTATAGGTAAAGCTTTACATGAAAACTCTTTCAAAAGGTCGAGCTTTTAATGAGATGAGCTTTAGACGGATAAGCTGTTCAGAGTCGAACATTCCGCCTTTAGTCCAAGCCAAGCTATTTAGCTATGTAGCTATTTCTATAAGTCATACTACGGATATTCTAAAGTATTAGATGATTTGTGAAATTGAATGTAACTTTGTGTTATCCATATTAATATAGTACTCATTAGGTACTATATGAGTATGGCTAACATTAGTCGTTTAGTCGTGAAAATGTAACAAACAAACTAACAAACAAAGTTAATTTTGTAATTGCATAATTATTATTATTATAACTTTTATGACTAAACGGATCTTAATGAAATTTGGAGAGGAGATTATGAGAGGTAGGGCACTATACTAGCGAGCAAGCCCGACTGGGGAAGGACCTCCACCTTACAGAAGACCACAGCCAAATGACTACACACAGCGGTGTAGTTGTGTTCCTGTGTGAGTACAGGTCTCCAGCGCTCATTTAGGAATGCGTTTTGAAAGAAACATATTCCTATCCCAGGGTTACTTCCATCTTAAAGCCCTGGTGTAAAAAAAATGGGTTGGCAACACGCAAGTGATACCTCTGGTAATGCAAGCGTCTATAGGCTACGGATACTGCTTAACATCAGGCGGGCCGTATGCTTCTTTGCCACCCAAGTAGTATAAAAAAAAAAAAAAAAAAAAAAAATATTTTGGGGAAGGACATTTGGTACTTTTTACTGAGATAAGCGATATCCAAGCGGGTGGCTAGCTGGATTTTGTGTAAGTACTAATACATGCTACTAATATTATAAACGCGAAAGTTTATAAGTATGGATGTATGGATGTTTGTTACTCTTTTAAGTAAAAACTACTGAACGGATCGGGATTTTTGGCACAGAGATAGATTATGGTCTGGAATAACACATAGGCTACTTTTTGCAGCGATAACCGACATCCACGCAGATAGAGCCGCGGGCAACAGCTAGTATTTAGAATTTTAGAATTTTCTTCACCATCAATTCAATTTGAATTAAATTGAAAATAAATCAAAATTAAAAAATTCAAACTACCAGTTCAATTTGAGAAAAACTTTTTTCATTTGATAGCTTTTTATTGAGGAAGGTTTCATACTATTTAGTGCGAAAGTAACTTTATTTGATTGTTTGTTACGTTTTCACGACTAAACGGTTGAACGGATAAAATTTAACAAGAAGATAGACGATATCCTGGCAAGGAACATAGAGTATTTAAGGTAGGGTAGGGATAAGCGACATCCACACGGGCAACAGCTACTCTGAACTAAATTGCTTAACTACTTGAAAACTTTCAACTTTAATACATTAATCATGACTAGCAAAGACATAAGTAATTAACCATGGTGTTTATTGTTTTTACGAACACCACTTTTGTCTATTGTATAGTTATAATATGTGTAAAGAGGACAGAAGTGTCCGAAAACTTTTCTGTAAAGTTTTCGGACACCTTTATTTTAAACTAGCTGTTGCCCGCGGCTCCGCCCGCGTGGATGTCGGTTATCGCTATAAAAAGTCTAGCCTATGTGTTATTCCAGACCATAATCTATCTCTGTGCCAAATTTCATCCAGATCCGTTCAGTAGTTTCTACGTGAAAGAGTAACAAACATCCATCCATAGTAGAGAGGCCAATGCATTAAAAAAAAGTTTTCGTAGGACTGAAAAGGTTTATAGCGACAAGTGGTATCGTTGGAATTGGTATTGTCTGCTGATACTCAAACTGCTTGTTGTCGCTTTCTAAAGTGGTGGACGGGGTAGCTATGACGTCATTTGTGACGTCACTCCTGGTTTTAGATTTTGTCGATTATTGCGGTAACTATTCATCCGATTTAAACAATATGGGTATCAAATGACAGGTAATTAAATTCCTAACAAAACATGCAAAGCAACTTTTATTGTAGGTATTATATTTTTAAAGATATTTTATAAAAAACGGCAAAAATGCCGTTTTTTTTCTGAACATAAAATTTTTGGTGCGCAATAAACCTAATTAATATAAATATTAGACCAACACTTGGTCAGTAAAAAAAATAGCTATATTATCGAAGTATACAATAAACTTTGAATTATGTAAATTACTGTAAAAACAACAAAATTATGACAAAATTAAACGCCGCCATGCCCAGCGCAAAGACGCGAGCCGGCGAGTTGTTTCAGCGTCAGACGCTTATAAGCGATGATTCTGATGATACGTACTTACGTATATTTGCCAAATCATTGCCTATGTTAATGTAAATTTCAGAAAGTCATGGATTTATGTATTGAAAATTAGTTGATTTTATTTTATGTATTGAAAACCAACACAGGTACATAGGCAAACTTAATGTCAATAACATTTTCTACCAGTCAATCTTAGATTGTGCAAAGATAATAATATAATCCATGCAAGTGTTGTAAAAAGAGCTTATAAGTAGCAAAAATGCTAAAAATATGTATTTAAATCATTTAGGTACGTACTAACATATTTAACGCATATAGACCGAAAACGCTCATTGAGCGACAAAAATAATTGTGTGTTCATTTACGCTCTAACCTGTGCTCTAACTCTGTCGTGAAAAGGTTGCATCGACTATAAGCATTATAGGTTTTCTATGTTGCCATATCGCGTTGTGGTCATATACAATAATAATATTCAAGATAATATACCTATGAACTTCGCTATGTGGTCTTTCTGTGTTTGCCACTATACGTCATGAGTGTTTTAATTAAACCAATAACACGAATGTCGCGATGTGAATGTTTTTCAGTTACCGCAACCAATTGTGATCTGTTGTGTTTTTACTTATTGAGCCTTTTCGGTCCTTTAGCGAAACATTTATTTTATTACAAACTTAACAACTATCATTTTTACATAACATACTAGCTTCGCGGTGCCGGCGTGTTAGAATACCACCATTCCTAATCATCTCGAGGGTTTCACAAAAGGGGAAGGATCATGATGCTCTATAGGTATGGGGGGCAGCAGCGCCATCTTCAACTATATTACCTATCTAAGATCAAAATGCGGTCATCAATCTACATTTCAGGCATGGTGATTATTCGCAAAACCCCGTTAACGACAGACACAACACTACCACGGCCTCTAGTCACCGATAGCCCCGCTAATCCTAGCTACGGTAGTGATCAAGGGAACGGCAGGGCAGGGAATATTAAAAATCCTCGACAGAGAACCGGCTACCATCCCCAACAAGGACTGGCCCTAGTGATATACAATGCACGCACGTTGTGATCTGAAAAAAAAGATGAGTTGGGAGAAAAACTAGATTAAAATATAGTTGGACTATCTGAAGTCCTTGAGCAGGACTCGATACTACTTGAATCTTGTTCTACTACCGGGAGGACAACTGTCCCTGGTGATATCGGGTTTATCGTCCACAAGTCCATCATAAACAACTCCTTACCATCAGGCGGGATCCGTATGCTCTTTAGATAAGCAAGTAACGCCAAGACCATCGAAAATGTGTCGACTAGGGTAGGGTATCTTGTGCTTAAACACCAACAGGTATTCACTGAATTCGAGATGACGAATTCACGAATATATTGGCTAATATAACTATACAATACAATTTTATTATATGAATAGTTATTAAAATGAAAGTAACTTAAACTAAACTACCGCGAATTATTAATTATTCACAAATTTATATGTAGGAGACAAAGATTAGCAGACTTTATGGAAAATTTATATATACTATACTTTATTTCATGAATTCGAAGCCACAAGCGACTTTATCCTGTCATTGAACAAGCAAATATTATAGTGATGTATCTGTTATCAATGGGGTAAGAGGCACACTAAATATTAACTAGACCTTAAAAAAGTCGGTTGATGAAGTCTAGGTACCTACGTGTTGTAAATGTTCAGCTCTGGTAAGTCCACAATCACTTTTAATGCCTAGAAAATCATATATAAATGACGGGTTTTCGGAACAATCCCACCCACATGCCCACCGCTGTGACTCCTGTGAGTATCCGGGGATAAACAGCGGAGTAACCAACTGATACACCGAGTTTTGACACTTGTGAGTCCCGTGGACAACTAAACCTACTGTCTTGGACCCAGCAACAAATTTAATCAGAAGTAAATAGGAGGAGTTAGAAAGAAAAGTTTCCACTTCCCTCCACGGAGGACCTTAAACTACGGGACCTATGGGAGCTAAGTTTGATTGCTATAATATGTATGGCAGAAACGTTTAAATGCACGGAAATTCCCTCCAGATGGGACTAAATCGCAATAGTAGGCCACTCCAGACGATACATGTAAGCTGTTCAACATAATAGTACGATCATTATGCCAAAGACTACACTCCCAGAGTATGTGATGAGCAGACTACTCCTGATCGGAGCCAGGTGTTGAGCATTGACAGTTCGGCGAATCAACTAGCTTAAATGAGTATAACTTGCTCCGAAAGTTACCATGACCCGTAAGAAACTGAGCGACACTGTGGATCAATCTCCTCAACCTTCAAATGACGAGTTGGCAGTTTAAGTGGTTGTAGTAAAGCTTTTAGAAAAAAGAAAAAACCTTCATAAATTGAGAGTTTGAGCTAAGAGCTCAAACTCTCAATTTATGAAGGTTTAGCCTAAAATGAGAACCCCATATTTCAAGTCTTTCAAAAGCTTTTTAATTCCGTAATCGTCGAATGAACTTAGTCTAAAGTGTGGAAGATATGGATAAGAGGTGTAGAGCATCATACTAGTGAGCAAGCCCAACTAGGGAAGGACCTATACCTTACAGAAGACCATAACTAAATGACTACACACAGCGGTGTAGGTGTGTTCCTATCGTTTCGTCTACTATACTATCGTTTTAACGAACGATTTCCTATGCCAGGGCAATTGCATTATGAAACCCTGCTTAATTTTGAGGCAGCAACACGCTAGTGATACCTTTCGCATTGCAAGCGCCCTTAAGCTACGATAACTGCTTACCTTACGCTTGTTTGCCACCGTAGTTGTAATAAAAAACTAGACCCATTTCGCTTCTTAACCATATCTACAAATTGTTCTCCCAGGGTTATCGTGATTTGTCAGTAATTTAGATTTTTATTAAAAAAAATAAAATCAACTAACTACACTGCATAAATCCATGAATTACTGAAATTTACATTAACACATGGCAATGATTAGACAAATGCATGTACGTACATAAATCATCGCTTGTAAGCGACTGACGCTGAAACAACGCGCCGGCACGCGTCTTTGAGCCCGGCATGGCGGCGTTTAATTTCGTCATAATTTTGTTGTTTTTACAGCAATTTACAAAATTCATAGTTTTTTGTACACTTAGATAATGTAGCAATTTTTTTACTGCCCAAGTGTTGGTCTAATATTTATATTGATGAGGTATATTGCGCACCAAACATTTCGTGTTCGGAAAAAAAACGGCAAAAAAGTTACATTTTTTAAAATATCTTTAAAAATATAATACCTACAATAAAAGTTGCTTTGCATGTTTTGTTAGGAATTTAATTACCTGTCATTTGATACCCATATTGTTTAAATCGGATGAATAGTTACCGCAATAATCGACAAAATCTAAAACCAGGAGTGACGTCACAAATGACGTCATAGCTACCCCCTCCACCACTTTAGAAAGCGACAACAACCAGTTTGAGTATCAGCAGACCATGCCGATTCCAACGATACCACTTGTCGTTATAAACCTTTTCAGTCCTACGAAAATCGTAAATAAGCGACTTTTTTACAATTGGCCTCTCTACTACCATCCATACTTAAAAACTTTCGCGTTTATAATATTAGTAGGATTTTGTTACATTATTATGTGCAATGTTAGGCGTTGGGTGGTCGATTGAAAAATGTTTTTACGTTCGAAGTCTAAGCTTTAATGCCTCAACTTACTAACTATGTTACACTTATATGAGGAAAATGAGGGGCGATGCGTCACACACTACATAATTATACTCGTACATCTGTAACAAGATTATCCGAAACCTTTTCTGTATTACCTTTCTTTATGCTTAGCGAGAATAAGTTACAATAAACAATACTATCATGAATGGTAGGTACGAATTGTTAAATTTATCTTAATAATATGTAACGTAATGTACCTAAATTTACAACTGCCGCCTGTTTTTGTCTGAAATACGTATGTTGTTTAATTAATTGCTGACATTTCATTAACAGTCGACGAATGAATAAGTAGGTACGTACCTACATTCCCAAATTTTACCTGTAACATATATTTCAAATGGGCCATGAAATAAACATAAAATCCTCTTTACAGCAGTCACATGCCAGCCATAAGATGTGCGTAATTTGCATAAAATAATTTAATTCCGAATATTATTTTATTTATCTGTATTCTAAGCCTTTGTGCGCTTTTATTGTCACTACATTATTTTACATGACAGCTGAATTTCGAATTCTGGCATTCTTTTGTTTTGAATAGGGTTTTTTAATAGAGTTATTAACCTTAAGCACAGATTAATAAATAGTTACTACGTCCTTAAGTACCATTCACCACTGCGCGGCGTTCGACGGTTCGATCCTCATAAAAAATTGTGATCATGGCTGTCCCAAGTCTGGGTGTGTTTTGTGTCCGTTATTTAAGAAATCCCCCGCGACTCAGGGCCTTTTTCCTAGTGCTTGTCTTTTGTAAAAAAAAAGGTAAAAATAATTAGGTATGATTTTTCGCATATCATTATTTAGGTTTGCAGTTAAAATGTACCAAATGATTATTTTTTTGTTTAAAATCTTCGTGCACGCCCTTTTGTCGTCGCACTTCGAAACACATGCGTAGTTTGCCTTAGGGTAATACACCACTGAGTCAGTCACTAGTAATTTTAAAACTATAATGTACTAGCTGTTGCCCGCGGCTCCGCCCGCGTTTATGTCGGTTATCGCTGTAAAAAGTAGCCTATGTGTTATTCCAGACCATAATCTATCTCTGTGCCAAATTTCATCCAGATCCGTTCAGTAGTTTTTACGTGAAAGAGTAACAAACATCCATCCATCCATACTCACAAACTTTCACATTTATAATATTAGTATGGATAATGTAATGTATTTGTATATAATAATGTGTAATGTATTTGAACGAACGCAAAGGTTGCTCTTATACATAGTTATTTACTTCAATAAACTGATGTTTGATGACCCAGTCTAGCCTGTATATCACGAACTTCTAACGCACGACCCCTGGCTCTCGCCGTCGTCGTCGCCGCGCGCTGAGACTCAAGCCTCGTAACCAAGTTTAAAGTGCACTTGGTAGCAAATGTTACGCTTCTTGCAAAACTTCCAACTGTCCCCGATACACTTGCTTCATCAATCATATTACAACTTTAACACTAAACAAATTATATGAACATTATATACAAGTTACTAATTGTCTACTGTTTGACCCACATTTGAGAACTTATTTTAATTATAAACTGCCTCGTTCTAGTAGTCGTTGAGTGCAACTGCTGAAGCTGATCACGAGCGGATTAGATTGGGATTTTCTGTCAAGAAATTAAAAATAAATGCTCGAAGTTACGGTGCCTACCACGTACGATTTGATTGTGGAATGAACTACCTGCCGAGGTTTTCTCGAGAAACTATAGGGGTTCTTCAAGAAAGGAGTTATACCACTGGTGTTGCAAGCGTCTATAGGCTGCGGTAACAGCTTACTATCAGGCGGGCCGTATGCGTGTTTGCCTTCTTGGTAGTATAAAAAAAAAGTTAGCAATTTGCGGTGTATGTAAAACACGCCCTTTAGAATGGAACTTAAGGCGGTCCTAAGGTACTACGTGTGATACCTCTCCGGTCGCGTCGGATTGCCGTCCCATCGGACTGTGAAATTAAGAAAACAAAGCAGTATGTCAAAATGACCAGTATAACAAAATGACTAATGTTTCAAAATTACTAGTACCTGTGTCAAAATGGATAGTATGCCAAAACATATTTGACAAAATGACTAATCTTACAAAATGTACATTATTTTTACTAATCACTAATATCTAGAATGAGAACGTTAAGTCTATTACTCTTCGCGTCGTACAACGTCTTATTTATACTATACGAAAACACTTTAAGTGTAAATTAAAATTCTACCATATACAAAGCTTTCCTAATTTACATTACGTATGTACTTGCAAATGTGATGGCTAGATCCTCTGTATTTTTATA
Source organism: Trisateles emortualis (assembly GCA_947095525.1). NCBI lineage: Eukaryota > Metazoa > Arthropoda > Insecta > Lepidoptera > Erebidae > Trisateles > Trisateles emortualis. Next base: position 3,912,234 of record OX352736.1, on the reverse strand, counting down.
CAACGAAATTGTATAGAAGGGAAAAGTTTTGCTACTGATGAATACTGTATAAGTTAGTTATATAAAATAAAAGCAGCTGAATATTTTTATACTATCGAGTCGAAGGGAATAATTTGCAGCGCTGCTGGCTGACCCAAAAACTCGTAACATCAGAGTTCTGCTATAGGTATTGCTAACCCTGGAAAAAGAAAAACATAGAGGTAGGGTGCCATATGGAAAGGACCTTGCAGAAAATCACAGCTTAATAACTAAGTACTTATTGATACAAATGTATGATGTAGTTGAGTTACTAAGACCAGATAAATCTATTGAAAAATGTAATAAGAATTGTAGTCTTTCACTTAGATTATAATTATACATACTAGACCACTAGACTGAGTGTTCCGTACTGACAAGCATCATTTACACGGCCCCGCCGCGATTTCGCTGTGTGCGTGAAGCTCGGCCTTGATTAATCATTGTGTGCGTAAAACTGTTGCTGTAAACGCGCGCGGTCACTCGAGGTCTAGTCAAATCTCACCACTTTAAAACGGTGCCATTTTGTATGCCGCGCATCTAGGTACTATATCTGTATCTAGTATACTATTCTGCGTATCTAGAATAGTAACCTTCATAATCTAAGCTTTTTCGAATCCTATAATTTAGAAAAATACTTAATACCTACCTTGGTACCTATGGGTACCAATTCTCGATTGCGCCTACTATATATAACTAGGTTGATAGCGCTAAGTGTTTTCGAAAAATAAATACAAGTGTAGGTAATATGTACTTTACCAAACAAAGGAGATTGGAAATGGTTTATGCAAACAAAACCGAGCTGCAATGAAACTAGATAGGTACCTGCATCGATATTCCCGATATTCCCGTCTAACGCTTTCGCTTTGATAGGCAATTCAGTCCTATACCTACGTAGGTACCTTAACCTGCATTTGTCTTCCACTTCACTAGCGAGTATTTTGGATATCCATAGTCCATATCCTTACTAATATTATGAATGTGAAAGTTTGTGAGATGGATGGATGGATGTTTGTTACTCTTTCACGTAAAAACTACTAAACGGATCTGAATGAAATTTACATAGGCATAGGTACTTTTTGCAGCGATAACCGACATCCGCGCGGGCGGAGCCGCGGGCAACAGCTAGTTAATATTATAAAGACAAAATATTTTTATATTTTTGATTGTGATGATTAAACTCAAAAACTACGGGACCGATTAAAAAAGTTCTTACACCTAAATAGGTATAAGGGATCCTTAAGATAAGTACCTAACTAAAAAACTGTAACTGCAAACTGCAAAGCCGTGAAGGGACGCTACTTAAATATAAAGACATTTCTCATTTTCAAATCAAATCAAATCATTTATTTTTTGTAAACATAGGTGAATACAGATGAAGGGTAGGTACATAATATAGTTCTTTCTATGTTTTGCCTTGAAATGGCGTACAAAAAATTGGTACCAAGTAATATGACAAATAAATAAAGGAAAAATAGCTAGCACTATCGAGTTATTAATTTTTAACCTTTAAAACTCCTCGACTCCTAAAATTGTGAAATGTGTCAAAAAAATTATTTATGACATCCTGGGTACAATGCCCGGCAAAGATCTTGATCAATAGTCGGCGTAGTTCGCGCATGTTTTACACTTGGTCTAATTGCAAGGTGCATATTTCGACAGTATTATTTCTGTGGTATTAACCAATGACGCAAATCCTTCAATCCTGTGATCGGTTCATTGTAGTGCCGCGCCGCGCGCCCCGCGGCCCGCACGCCGCGTACGGGTCAGGCCAAAGTGAAAATCAAACTGATTTATTTATTCATTTAAACTACTTAAATCAATTGCTAAAATAGATTGTATGGTTTTCCGTTCTTAAGTATCATTATGAATTATGAACTGAAAACCATACCTACAATCAATTTTAGCATTTTATTTCTACAGGCAATTCGCTGACAAAGAATGGTTTGCCATTCCTTGTAAACTTGAAACTGGCCACTTTTTTAATCGCCAGAATATTACATAAAAATGCATGAGATATAATTTTTGGTAAGTAACAGAAAGGGACGGACGGACGGACCAAGAATAGACACCATATTTGCAAAGAAAAAAAAATTGCAAGGTGCATATTTCGACAGTATTCTTTCTGTGGTATTAACCAATGACGCGAATCCTTCAATCCTGTGATTGGTTCATTGTAGTGCCGCGCCGCGCGCCCCGCGGCCCGCACGCCGCACATAGGTACTACCAAAGAGACGTAAAAACGCTTTCTGTGCAATTTGTCAAATTATTTTCTGGGGATAATAACAACATTGGAATACAATTTAAAGAAGCGCATCTTGGTAGTTACAAAACCGCTGGTAACAGCTTCTTACCTATTCATTTAAATAAACTATATAGGTATTACGAGAATATTTCATGAATTACTCTTTTAATATTCATCCAGAACGTGCGAAAATTTTCACCTTGAATTATAAATAAATCATCAATTTTACAACACGACTAGTCAACGCAAAAATCTGTTATGACGAGTTTGTATAATGGTTTTTTTTTAAGCGACTGCCTCGTTGGTCAAGCAGTCTATGATTGCGACGATGCGACGATGTGGTTCAATTTCCGGGTCGGGCCAAAGTGAAAATCAAACTGATTTATTTATTCATTTAAACTACTTAAATCAATTGCTAAAATAGATTAGAGGTATGGTTTTCCGTTCTTAAGTATCATTATGAATTATGAACTGAAAACCATACCTACAATCAATTTTAGCATTTTATTTCTACAGGCAATTCGCTGACAAAGAATGGTTTTCCATTCCTTGTAAACTTGAAACTGGCCACTTTTTTAATCGCCAGAATATTACATAAATGCATGAAGTTATAATGTTTGGTACCTAAGTAATAGAAAGGGACGGACGGACGAACCAAGAATAGACGCCATATTTGCAAAGAAATAAAAATTCTCAGGTTTATTCTTGAGGCACATTTTCCAACGGCAATTGAAAATCCAGTGACCGTACCTAGTCAAGTAGTAGACACTCATTCATGAGTAGGTGTGGTAGGGCGATACGGAGAAAACCACAAGATTTTCCCCAATGAATTAAAATGCTTCCTGGAAAGATTTACGAGGTGTTAACTTTGCTCCTGTAAGCGTTTAAAATTCCCACAAAAGACCAAATTTAATTAGTTTATTTTCATATAAGTAGGTATATCTCTCAGACTAATAGAATAAGATAGACGGAGCGTGTAGAACTCGCGCGTGAAGCCGCCAAAAGTCATACTAAATAGCAATGTCATACGTTTTCGTTTTCGCGCGCAGTCGATTTGAGCCGCTAGTGAGTACGCACGTCTAAACACGTTTTGACAAAATATTATTATAATGCCGTATTGTGTAGTAAAACGTTGTAAAAATACTTCAGAGTGGCTCAAATCGACTGCGCGCGAAAACGAAAACGTATGACATTGCTATTTAGTATGACTTTTGGCGGCTTCACGCGCGAGCTCTACACGCTCCGTCTATCTTATTCTATTAGTCTGAGGTATATCTATACTCTATAGGTAGGTACTTACAATAGATTTGTATTTTTTTTTATTGTCATAAATAATATAAATATAAACTCACGGGACCGATTTCAAAAAATTCTGTCTCCTATAGTAAGCTACACTCAGCGAGTTGGTAAGATAGGCTATATTTTAGTTTAAAAAATTAAGGGGCTCTTATGAAAAATAAAAAAAACCACCCGTGCAAAGCCGTGATTATATAACTGCTATTAGAAGTAGATCCATAATGATAAATATTTTCCATAGACATAATGAATTAGCGCTGCTTTTAATCACCGCCAATTTTATACAAACTTTTAGCCCCTCCATTCAACTCCATTGTTAACTGCGGTTTGTTTTAGGTGCCTACTTACTTCTAAAGGAACATTTTTTGAGAGTAGTATTTTTTGCCTAAAAGCGGAACCATTTAGGGCATTTTCTATTGGATAATTGTGATTTTCTATAATAATAATTAACTAGCTGTTGCCCGCGGCTCCGCCCGCGTGGATGTCGGTTATCGCTGCAAAAAGCCTATGTGTTATTTCAGACCATAATCTATCTCTGTGCCAAATTTCATCCAAATCCGTTCAGTAGTTTTTACGTGAAAGAGTAACAAACATCCATCCATCCATCCAGTCTCACAAATTTTCACATTTATAATATTAGTAAGGAATTAGTAAGGATACCTACTTACCTAAATTTTAGTTTTAAATAATAAAGAACACGTTTAATATTTGTTTATAAATTAATTTTAATCTTTTAAAATTGTAAGAAAAAGTATTTTCTATTCGTGATTTTCTATAACAATAATTAAAAACTTAGATATGTAACGTTTGCCAATCTAAGCATACCTATTTATGTTGGCCTGTTCGTCTAGTAATTAGTAACTCTGATTGTTAAACTAGAGGTCGACGGTACGATTCCATTAAGGACAAACTTTTATACGATAAACACGATTCTTCGATCTGTGTAAAATCTATATAAAGTATCTACCAAATACTACCTCTCCATATTCTACATAATATTTAGTAAGTATTAAGAAGTATATACACTAGTAGGTACCTAGCTTACGTACCTATAAAAAACTAGGTACGAATATTTTTCTACGTTTGCTGACTAATAAATTGTTAATAGTGGCTATAAATTATTCCCAACGCGTGAAATTTCTAATACGGGAAAGCTAGTTTTTTCCAATTTAAAGTGGGCTGGTTTAATGGACCATTTTGGCCAGAATTACCGCATTTGGCAAAGTATTACATTTTCACTGCATTCTGTCGTTTCATTTAATTTGCTATGTCCTCTATTTCACAGCAGACAGTAGTTGTGCTCCTGGCACTGTCATCTCAGATTTATTACATAGGCATTACCTACTTTGTATCGTGTGGCGATCAAATCCAAAAACTAATTTGACCTAACAGGAAGTGAAATTCCTTAATTTCTAGGACAAGTGTTAATAAAAGGACCAATTTAAGCACCTACTTAAAGGGAGATGCATTTAAGGGTTAAAAGAGGTCAGTGGTGAGAAAACAACTAAAATCTTTTTCCTACACACTTTCCTTCACGAATTATATATTCATATTTTATTTTGGGGATTAATTATTAGCGCTATGTAAAAGAAAATCCGCAATAATATCTACATTCTAAATAGGTAGACAAATCAGCTCAGTTCCTTTTTCTCTTCAGTTTGATAACGATTTTCTTTTCTATTACCTACCTATTGAAAAGCTGTAAAGTTGTCAATAAAAAATATTTATCTTCGATATAACGAACTACGGTTGAGTTTTGACCTCTAGTTTATTATATTACTCAGACAGAACACAATATTGAAGGTCAGTTTCATAACAACGCCCTCTCGTGGTAACACTGGTAACTAGAAGCAACTAGTTTTCTACGTAAGCCTGAGTTCTTTCTTACAAACCTTTTTTTAGTCATTGGCGCTGTAGTTCATAAACTGCAAATTAAAAGCAACACTGATACCTTATTGGCTGTTTTTCGACGTTTTTTATTTGTGACCAATTACAAGTGATTTTATATTTTGTACAAACATTCGCTTGCCACGTAAACGAGAACAAAGTGTAACGGAAAACAAATTCTTAGTAACCTGTCAAACAGATGACTGTTCAATCGGCGAATCCGCCTTGAAATAAATAATTTTATAGTGTAACAAGTAAGTATAAATCTTCAAATACTATAAAACAAGTTAATTATAAAATAATAATGTGATAATAGTTGCAACTTTCGCGCTACCTAGTCAGTATTGCCTATAAACAGTTCTACGTACACGCTCTCCGAATTGACGTCATTGCATTGATTTCCATCAAAACTAGACAAATTTATACAATAATGTACAATATTTCGAAATTCAATCCATTATTACTTGAAAACTATCCTAGTACTGTTCACCAATTCCTAAAAAATGATAAATTTCTTTGTCTATGCTATGTTATCTTTCTGAAGACAAGATAATAATGAAAGAAAAATCGGTATTATCATTGCAATATTATTGTGTTATCGCTTTATGTGAGGTAACTGAGCTGCCAAGAGCTGTAATAGTCTAGCTTGCTGCTTAAATTGTGAGAGAGCAATATGTAAAACAGTCAAACATCAAACAATTAGGGATCAACTAGGTTTAATTAGGGGCTATTAGAGATATGTGTCAGCTCCTTCAGCGTTATGACGCCCTAGTACAAGCGCGTGTTAATAATAATAAAGAACTGTATATAAGTCAACATATTTATCACACTCATGATAACAATGATAAGAAAAATGCATGGTTGTAACATGAAACACTGAACAATAATTTAATACTTACAGAATTTATATTTGCTTAGTAATTATACTACCTAGTATAATCTTAAGTAAAAGAATTTCATGGTCACCATTAATTATATTGTAGGTATAATAGTAAAAAGTCTGTATACCATAGCTTTTGTGTTTATTCAAGCTTCAGATAGACCATATACATAAATAAAAAGCTGATGAGCAGCAGTGAACTGTAATTAAAATTATAAAAATCCAATAAGCATCCATATGAATGTGTAATAAGTGCAATTTGCTTGTAACCTTTTTACAACTAAATTACTGAACGGATTCTAATGCAATTTTGCTTAGAAATTGATGGTATTCTGAGGAAGGGCATAGAGTCTGACTACTATACAGATGGAGCCTCCAGCAATGGCTAGTCCATAGTATACAAAATAAACATTAAAACAGCCTGTCTACAGAGACCATTTTTGATGTAATCACGCCAATCTCCCATTGGGGTAGGCAGTCTATGGTACGCCAATTGCTTTGATCCAAACATACTTCTTCCACTTCTCTACATTCATCAACCTCTCTGAGGTATATTATAACAAATATGGTATTTCCTGACCGATTACTATCTATACCTACAGTATTGTTATCCATGAATTGGCCAACTTTGAGGAAAGAGATTATTATTTTGGAAGTATAATGGGAGTTGTTTGTTTCCTTAATTCCACATCAAAGCATGTTATAAAGCTATGGATGTATTTCTTTTAACTTTTGATAGGATTAACATGTAGTTAATTTAGGGATCGCTGATCGTAGCCTGGTTTATTATTTACCAGTCAGTGTGCTGTTTGCAACCAGCTAACAACAGTTATTCTATAAATAATAATTTATTCAGTTTAGTAGTTTTCTCTAAGATAAATAAAATTGCTTTAATATATTCTATGGTTTGCCGTCACCTGACAGGTTTAACAAACTAGTAATAATAAATAGTCTTGTTTGAGTTCAGAGTATAATATGACCTAAATAAATAAATGAGTTTAAATTCTGAACATAAGTGTGTTTCAATCCACTTATAAAATCATATAATAATATTTACATTGTTTTAGGTAAGGGGTCTCAACATGACATCCCAAGTACAAGCTCTATATGACTTCACGGGTGAACCAAACACCACTGAGATGTCAATAACCTGTGGAGAAGTACTTACATTAGTCAACACAGAAATTGGTGAGGGATGGTGGGAAGGAAAGAATTCTAAAGGAGAAACAGGCCTGTTTCCTGCTGCGTATGTCAGGAAACTGACGCCTGAAGAATCAGTTCAAACAAAAGCAGCCCCAGCAGCTCCTGCAGGACCTAGATATGATCAAGCGGCGGATGACTGGGGTGACCAACAGTTTAGTGCTGGAGACAGTAATTTCCAACGAGGTACCTCACATGAAGATGGTTGGGATGATGATTGGGATGATGACACTTACTCAGAAATAGGACCAGTCCAACAACAAAATAAAACTCAATACAGTCAACAACTCACACCATTGCCAGGTATGCCAATTAATGATTACAATGCACAAGCCGAAGAAACAGCATCTAATTATGGATCATCTGTGGGTACAGTCCGAAAAAATAAATTTGCCCCGTCTTCCAAAATCAGTGGAGAAAGCTATTTACTTGCCACCTTAAATGTAGAAGTACCAGATTCTGAAAAAGTATATATAGTTCAAGAAGAAGACAGATATGAATGGTGGCCAATAACACATCCATATACTGTCACAGTTGCATCCCCAAAGAAAGAATCCAAGTTTAAAGGTATCAAAAGCTTCATTGCTTATCAACTGACACCATCCTTTAATAACATTCAAGTGTCTCGGAGATACAAACATTTTGATTGGCTACATGAAAGGTTACAAGAGAAATTTACTCTTATTCCAATCCCACCTCTACCTGATAAACAAATATCAGGTAGGTACGATGAGCAGCTTATAGAACGTCGCAGAGTTCAGCTTCAGGAATTTGTAGACTGGATGTGTAGGCATCCAGTACTCTCAAAAAGTGAAGTATGGCAACACTTTTTGACTTGTACAGATGAAAAACGGTGGAAAGCGGGTAAAAGACAAGCAGAAAGGGATGGTTTGCTTGGCCTCAATTATTGTATATCAATAGTAGTACCTGAAAAAGCTTTATTGCAGTCACAAGTGGATCACATCACTGACCAATGTCATCTATTTATAAACAGCATGGACACATCTGTCAAATCGGTCTCTAGCATGTGTGTTGCACAAACTAAGAGGTTCCAGGGTCCATATAAGGCTGACTGTCAGAAAGTAGGCGAAGCGTTTTGTAGCTTAGCTGCATCATTAAGCTTAGATGAAGGTTCCTTAGCTTCAACTTCCAAACTAACAACTGCTGTTAAAATGACGGGCAGCGCCTACATAGAAATCGGTCGAATGTATGATGACCAGCCAAAGTGGGACTGGGATCCTTTAGGTGATAAGTTTCATTTGTACAAAGGTGTTGTTGGAGGGTTTCCTGATACCTTAAACACTCACAAAAGTGCAGTGCAGAAGAAGAGAGAGTGTGAGCGGCTGACAGCTGAAAACAAAATGGAGGTAGCCCAACTAAATGAAGTATTGCGAAGAACCGATGTCATATCTTATGCACTTCTTGCCGAAATTAATCACTTCAAATCTGAAAGAACTAAGGATCTGAATTTGACGATTCAAAAATTCTTAAGGCAGCAAGTGACTTTCTATAAGAAAATTGTTGACAAGTTAGAAAACACTCTAAAATACTATGATGAATAAGGAATATGCAAAGGATTAATAATAAAACGATAGTTTAATACTAGATCCATTACTGACATGTTAGTTTTTCTGTTTAGTTGTATGTACTTGGTGCCAAGGAAGCATTCTATGGCTGACAATGAGTCGGGTTATAAATATAATTTGTAATTGAAAATAATAATATAGAAATTTGTCTAATATGTACAGTACCAACGACATATTTACGAAATTAAGCGCATTTCTATTATTTATAAATATGTATGTCATGAATTACTGATATATTATTAATATAAAAAATATTCTTCAAATAATCAACTAAAATTTAATTGAACATAATAATTGTAAACTTTATTTTTTTTGTCTAATCTAAATTATAATTAGTATTTATTTATAATAATTATACTTACAGTTATAATATTTTGATAATCCAAAGGATTAAAAGGCAGTATTCATAAGGTTGCATAGAATGAATTAACAATGTGATGAAATTAAGGACTGAACATAAACTACAAGTATAATAATGATAGGTACATCATTATTACAAAAATACTGTATATATATTTTTTTGCACTCTTACAACATTCTTCATGATACAATATTTTTATTATGTAGGTACACATAGTTTTATTTTACTATCTACTAACTGTGGATCAATTTTTTTGAGACATTTTTGTTGTATAATTTAGCATAAGTGTTGTACTATATTCCACTTTTATAAGCTATTTTAGACATTTAATAAACAATGTAATTCGTTATTATCTTTTTTTATATATCCCTGGATCTGTCCATAATTGTCTTGATTACTGTGAGTACTACATGTATAATTATTATTATTATAAATCTAATAAATTTGTATAAATTATATAAATGTTTTTTTTTTTCAGGGAATAAACATGAGCATAGCAAAGCGGCCGTGGAGTAGTTAAATATTGCAACAGTTGTTGAAACAATGGCTGAAGAGAAGAAAGATGGTAACGCTTTGCTGGTGAAGAAGAAGAAAGTGAAGCCGCGCAAGTCTAGAGACGCAGACTGCTGTAGTGTGAACTTCCTCAAGTGTGTCCTACATATCTTCAATGTTGTGTTCTTGGTAAGTCATTTTTCAAAAACTTTATAATTTTTTTAACATGTAACTTCATAAGTCGAAACACATAAATCAAACAAATATTTTTTTTATACTACTAAGAAAGCCTTAAAAGACAAACAAGCATACGGCCCGCGTGATGGTAAGCAGTTACCGCAGCCTATGGACATTTTCAACACCAGGGGTATCACTCGCGCTTTGCCGACCCTTTAAAAACCTTATAACTTATTTTTATTTCTAACTAAACGCAGAGCCTAAACTGTCAGGGCTACCAACTTGAAATTTTGCACAAGGATGTCTCCTTATATAACGTAAGTCAGCATAAAGGTTCTCGATTTAAAAAAAATCGTGGCAGGTTGTTAGTACTGTAAAACTACTGATTGTTGAAATATTTTATCATCGTTATAGTGTTGTGTAATCGCATAACAAAAACATTAAATGGATTAAGTGCGTGGGCTCGCCTTAATTTTCCCGATGCTATGTTGACATGGTCGAACGACGACCCACACTGGTTATTTATATCAATATAATATGTATGCATAGCTAGTACATTTACTAACTGGCCTGTCAGATCCTATTGTAAATCAGTCAACAATTTAAAATGAGAATGGTAACCCAAGTGATGAGCTTATTGATAAAAAGCATATACTATTTTTTTCTAATATTGGCTATAGTTTTAATTTTATTGCCAACTCCAAGAAAGTCATCTCGTAGGAACTCGCCACATTAAACCACGGCACTTAAAAATGCAGTAGAATTATCGAAAGGGTACAAATAATATATCTATGCGTTATTTTATTATGACTTAAAAATATTATCGATGTGATAAATGACTGATACCATCAGGCAAACGTATGTTGCTGACTTAAAAGATAAAATATTTCTTCTCGTAAAAGCATATTGTGATACTTCTCCTAATGATAGATTGTGCTCCTCGACTGATGAGTAACTATAATACTACTCGTAAGAATAAATTGTGTTCCGACTGAAAAGTATACTTCTCATAAAAAGATAAAAAGTTAATTCATCCAAAAAAATATATGTTACAAAGGTTAATATGAGCATTGAGCCCCACATTAGGCTTGCAGCCTGTATCGTGAGGTCTTACAAGACTTGCCTTATAAAAACAGATCGTGTTCCGACTGAAGCGTATACTGCTCACAGAATCAGATTGTGTTCCGACTGAAGAGTACTTCTCGTAGAAACAAATTATTCATTTAAAAAAAGACAACTCCCGCACTATAGAATAAGCTCTGTGTCGCGGGGGGCTTTACAAACGGACGGAAAATTAATGGACACAATTTACACCCAGACTCAGAACAACTCTTTGTGTGTCACACAAAGTTTTGTCCTGTGCGGGAATCGAACCCACAACCTCGTGCACAGCAGGCGCATACTGCGACCACTGGACCTCCAAGGCAGTCAATTTTGTTCTGATTCAAGAATAATAATAGTTCTGCTTGTATTACGCTGTAAGCTTAACATAACACGTGGATCTTGAACGTCACCTAAGGTCGTATGTCGGCTTGGATGTGTTCCTGTCCCACTTATCATCAGATAGTCTGCCACCATTAGCGGTAAATAAAAATCTATTCTATCATACGTTAACACTCATATAAGTGTGTATACAGTTCGCAGGAGCAGGCGTCCTCGGTGTGGGTGCCTGGACGGTATCGTATCGACATCGTTACGTGTCGTTGCTGCCATCCCCCACATACCCCGCGATCGCGTACCTGCTGGTGATAGCCGGCGCTATGGGAGTGCCGCTGTGCGCGTTGGGCTGCTGCGGCCTCAAGACTGAAAATAGAACCAGCTTGTTGTGTGTAAGTGTCTCTCTAATCCTTGAATATGGTAAGAAATATTTTTGCCAATTCTTTTAGGGTACGTATTACCGTACTAATATTATAAACGCGAAAGTTTGTAAGTATGGATGGATGGATGGATGTTTGTTACTCTTTCACGTAAAAACTACTAAACGGATCTGGATGAAATTTAGCACAGAGATAGATACTTTTTACTGTAACCGACATCCACGCGGGCGGAGTCGCGTTCAGGGAATTTTCTTTTTTTCAAACTGTGCATTTCTGTCTTTATCTTAATGTCAAATTCGTACTTTTTCAGGTAAATTTTATTTATCATAATTTCAAAAACTGTAGTGTGTTTTAAAGTTGTAGGTATAAAAATGGCATCTTCTTTATGGACCTACATACTCTTTCAGAGTACAAGCTCCTATGAACGTCAAAAAAAATGGAAATAAGTCCATTTTTTTTGACATTCATAGGGGCTTGTATCATGCTGGATGCTTGAATAAAAATAAGAAGTTTTATTTTACATGATACTCATAAACAACAAAAATATCTAAAAGAGTAAATCTTATTAAACCTAGTACTCTGAAAGAGTATGTAGCTCCAAAAAGTAGGTGCTATTTTTATGCCTTTTTTAAAATTTAAAACACATAGACACTACAGTTTTTGAATGCTGATAAATAAAATTTAGTTGAAAAAGTACGGACGTCAGAGACACACCAAGACAGCACATCACAAATTATATATAGGCCTATTTCAGCATTGTGCCACAGCTGAAAAGAAACTACAGCGCTCATTTTCAAATAGGGCCTGGTAGATTTTAATTTAAACTAGACGAGACTTGACGTAGACTCTAAAACTGCCCTATAATATGCAATGGATTTTCTTTTTACTTTACAATATCTTGACAGAAGAAGAAGTGCCTTAACTATATTATTTACATACCTATTATATTTTTACATAACAGCATTAAGTAATACACATCCCATAATTTCGGCTGTTAATGAAAAATTACTACTACTTTAGAAATTAATGATTCATATCGAAAAATAACTCAATGGATTAGTTTTTGGATGCTAATTTTTTGTAGCTTTCTAGAAGCCAGTTAGAGTATATTAGGGAGTGTCGACCGGTTATTTATGTAACAGAGTAGTTCAAATTCAAAAAAATTATTTGCTAGAAACATGGTCGACCCAATTGATTATAATTTATCTACAAAATAGATAAGCTTTTTTGTGCAAATCGTCGCTGTAAGTATACTGTTGTTGTTGGCAATTTTAATCCTATTTCAAAAGATAAAGATTAAAAATGAAAATCTAAAAAGGTGCTTTAACAATTAAAATAGTACTCTTTATTAAAGATTGCTTATTAAATTTTAATTAATAATACTAGTGGTTCACATCGAACGATTTGCTTCATCTTCGAACTTAGAAATTCTTTTTATCTCATTCATTCACCTACCAAATTTCTAAACGTTTCGATCAACAATACTTAAGTAATCGTCGGAAAAAATTGTTTTAATGACTACTCGCACTAGATAACTAACTATGTGTCTAGGAGGATTATACAAACATACATTTTACGGACACAACACTAGTAGGTATATATATAAAATTTCAGATTATTAGAAAATATACCTATAGTGATAGTACCCGCTCTTTATCCTATAAGCATAGTAATCGAAAATAAATGTAGGTATTTTAAAGTAGTATAACATGCGTCATGGAACTTGTGAGTCACGACTATGTGTAACTCAGCTTGGTCACATTGTAACAATTCTACATAATAATAGTATGTAATAACTTAATGTTTAGGGGTTATCTGTATATTAATAAAATACTACAGTGCTTACGGGTCATATAAGAGTGTACTAGGTGTCGTATACTTTAATAGAAACTAGTAGCCCGCCCCTTTTTTTACATAAAAACCTTCTCCTGGCAATAACGAACATAGCCAAAAAAGAATAAGCGAAATCGGTTCAGCTGTTCTCGAGATTTGCGCTTAGCAACACATTCAGCGATTCATTTTTATATTATAGATTTTTTTGTGTTATTTTAACGTCTAAACTATTCATTTTAGAAAAAGAAATATATAGGTAGATTTGTACTTTACTACACAACAGGAACAATCTACACTATATATATATATATATATATATATATATAATATTATAAAGAGGAAAGATTTGTATTTTTGTATGTAACGAATAAACTCAAAAACTACTGGACCGATTTAAAAAAATCTTTTGCCAAGAAAGCTACTTTATTAGCGGAAACATAGGCGGCTATATTTGATTTAAAAAAAACGATAAATATCCACCCCGTGCGAAACTGGGACGAGCCGCTAGTAACTTATAAATTATAGTTTCTCTTGCTTGTGTTTGTCCCATCCCCACACAGGACAAAATTGGCTACTGATAGACAAGACACTACTGGGAATACATACATTACTGTATATGTAATCTGTTTATGTATTCTTTTTTGTTATGGTTAACTGCACGTGTTAGGCAACTGTTAGTGCAGTGAGCAATGGAAATAAATAAATAAGACACATATTTTATATCCAACCAGTTTTTCATCCAATTGTGTTTGTATAGAGTTTTTGGTTGCATCACTTTGTGCGTTCTCAAATTGTAACACAAATCAACTTGTAACTACATATCTAGCGATTGAAAAGAGTGGTCAAGTGCCTTGCCGGTTCTTTCTGTAGGTTCTAGAGTAGGCAGTAGACAAATTAGCTGACGATTCATGTGTAATCTATAATCTATCTCTGTGTCAAATTTAATCCAGATCGGTTCAGAAGTTTTTGCGTGAAAGAGTAACAAACATACATTCTTACAAACTTTTGCGTTTATAATATTAGTAAGATGTAGTAGTCTTTAAACAACTCTTTGATTACAGTACACATACTTCCTACTGATAACGTTCATCCTGGAGATTGGTGCCGGTGGGCTGGCGTACTACTACGAGGTGGCTGTCGAGGAGGAGCTGGGTGCTGAACTGAACAGCACCTTCCTTTCCAACTACGCACTGGATACTACTATTACTAATGCTATTGATAGCATGCAGACAGAAGTAAGTCATGTTCATTACCAGCATTTTTCCTCGTGTTCTTCTACTTATATATTTTGATTTGTACGGGCGATGTACACCTTATGCGTGATACGATGATGACAGTAGAGTACCGCGACCCGAGGATTTAGAGAAAGATGTTGTCTGATGTAATTTATTGGTACTGAATTAACTTAAGTAACAAAGTGTAAAATGAAACGCTACGAAGCGCCCAACATGTCGCATCGTTAGCACAAATGTATCACTACTTAAACTGTATGGGTTGACTCGTTCATGATTTTTTGTGAACACTTGCTCTATGGAACAAGCCCTGTGTCGCGGGGGACAATACAAATATACAATTCGGGACAACCATTTATGGATCACATAATTTTTTGTCCCGTATGGGGATCGAAACCACAACACGCATTGCAGTAGTAAATGGCGAGGTAACCACTTGAGCGACTGAACCAAAACATGCAGTATATACTTTACTACACGTGATGGTAAGCAGTTATAACAGCCTATGGACGCTTGTCATACCTGAGATATCACTTGCTTGTTGCCAGTCCATTTTTTATTAGCTTCACCTGTATGTTTGTAACCGACTTCTTTGGGCGCGATTTTGACCCACTTTAAACGGCCAGATTTCGTTCAAACTTTGTAGATTTATCGAGGACCGATGACAATACACTAATTTGATAAAATTATAAATAATATTACTAAAAAGTAAATAATTGTTTAAAAAAACTAAAAAACACGCTTTTTATAGAAAACCGAACTAAAAATAGAAAATAAATTTTAATAAATTTAAATTAAGAATAAAAAAAAATATTTTATTTTAAATAAAGCGTGGGGTGCTTTTAAGATATTATCAAAATGATAATCACTCTACTCATATCTGTCAATAAAATATTTATAACTATTGACACCATGCACCTATCGCTTTTTTTTAATATTATTTTTTTTTAATTCTTAATTTAATCTTAATTTAAATTTATTAAAATTAATATTTTATTTTTTAGTTCGGTTTTCTATAAAAAGCGTGTTTTTTAGTTTTTTTTAACTACATATTATATATTTTACATTAGAGATACTCATCTTGTCTGGTCTAACATTGTCTTTCTATAATATTTGAAGATTTGACACTAGAGTAAATAAATATCTACAAAAAGTTTTTCGTTTCTTCTCCATGGTTGCTAATTAGGCTAACGTTCGGCGTCATGGGTGTTTTATACTTAGCTAGCAGCTATAACACGAATGTCATAATTTATTTATTTAATTTTTTGCACATAAATTGCGTAGAAAGGCCGACTTAATGCGAAAGGCATTATCTATCAGTCAACCCTTGGGTGAGGTGCAGAGAGAAATTTAGATATGTTACAGTTACCACCACCCAATGTGAAGTGTTTGTCGATCTATGAGGTTCTTCTTCTTATCGTTTGGTTACTGGCCAACCCGGTGACAGAGTTTTAAGATCGCCCATATTTAGGCCTCTGTCGTGATCTAACGAGTTATAACAGTCGGGACCGACTTTTAACGTGCCCTCCGAAGCACGGAGATGCTCTGATGAAATACTACTATGCGGTCACCCATCTATAGGGTTACCGCGCCCTTGGTAGCTTCATCCGCTGATCGTTTACCGAACAGCGAGTGCAGGTGCACTCGCTGTTCGGTAAACGATCAACGCTAGATGAGGAGCTCATAACTAGGTAGCTATGAGCTCCTCATCTATAAGGTGTTCTGTCTTTGAGATTAACGTCCATTATTTAAATGCGAAAGTAACTTTTTTTTTCTCTTTTTTTTCGTTTTAAAAAACAACTCCCGCACTAGAGAACAAACTCTGTGTCGCAGGGGACTTTAAGAACATACAATTAACGGACACAAATTACACCCAGACTCAGAACAATTCTTTGTAGGTCACTCAAAGTTTTGTCCTGTGTTGGAATCGAACCCACAACCTCGTGCACAGCAGGCGCATACTGCGACCACTGGACCACTGAGGCAGTCACTACTTCAACTCTTTTGTGTTTGTTACTTTTTTTACGGCTAAATAGCTGAACGAATCTTAATTAAATTTGTCAAGGAGAAGAATATAGGGTACTTTTTACCGCAAATCACACGGGCGGTGCCGCGGTCAACAGCTAGTATAAATATATGTTTAAAATAATATCCTGTGGTATTCCAGTTCAAATGCTGCGGTGCGGTACGGTTTGAAGATTGGCGGTACAGTCCGTGGCACGAGCACGACCCGCGGTTGTTAGTGCCTGACTCTTGTTGCAAGACCGTCACCAACCGCTGTGGCGCCAGGGATCATCCCTCCAATATATATTATAATGTGAGTTAATTTGTGTCATTTTTTTATCATAAATATTGAACTCTTGCTCTTGAGCACTAGCCCCCCATATCAGCGAAAGATTTTAAGAACATACAATCCACAGATGCAATGAGGTTTTTCTTTTTAATACTACTTGAGTGGCAAACAAGCATATTTTGAATGCCTGCCTGCATGCCTGATGTTAAGCAGTTACCGTAGCATATAGACGTTTGCAATACCAGAGGTATCACTTAACGTGTTGCCAACACATTTTTTACACCGGGGCTAATCCCTGGTATAGGAATACGTTTCTTTCAAAACGCATCCCTAAATGAACGCTGGAGACCTGCACTCACACACAGGAACCCAACTACATCGCTGTGTGTAATTATTTGGCTGTGGTCTTCTGTAAGGTGGAGGCCCTTCCCAGTCGGGCTTGCTCACTAGTATAGTGCCTACCTCTCTTTATTATTCTATTAGTGCAATAAATAAAAAGAAACTATACCATGTTAAAATATCAATATATAATCTGTTTTCAGGGTTGCATACGCCACTTCACTAACCACATACGGGACCACCTGATAATTCTGGCGGCAGTAGGCGTCGGCATGGCCGTCATACCAATATTCGGGTTCCTGTTCGCGTGCGTCCTCTACGTGAAAATAAAACACGTGATCGACTGACGGCGCGCCACACCGGCCAACGTCAACAACCGCAAAGTGTTCGACAAGACGCCGGCGCGCGGCCCCGCCCCCGCCCCCGCCCCCGCCCCGGGGCCGCGGGGAGCGCGGCGCGGGGCCGGCGCGCGCGCCCCGGCGCCCTGCCCCGTGCACCCGGCGCAGGCGCAGGCGCAGCGCCCCGCACCTGTCGCCACCATCAGTGACAACGTCAGCATATAAAGTTTGGGAGACGTAATCTCGACGTAGACTTAGCTCATGTGTTCATCGGATGTTTATCGATTATACAGAATAAAGTTAATGTTCGTGTATTAGTGAAGTAGAACTGTGACGAATTTATATCAGTGTATCGAGTGACCGCTCGGTTGGTGAGACTTTTATTGAGTAAGACGGTGCTATACCTACTATTTTGTTAAAGTAACGCGGGAGTTAACGGAGCGATTGATTTGGGAGTGAGTACCATTATTTCGTTATAAATTACGAGTATGAGCCATTTGGAATTGTGACTATATTTCATTATGAACGATAATTTAAGTCATAGTTTTTGAAAAACTTATAATTATGTAAGTTATTGTCACTAATGTACTTATTTATGTTCATCAAATTATCACAATCTTTTAACTTTACTAATTGCACCAATCGAGAAGTGCACGACGCTAATGCGTTATTACAGCTGCATTGTTTCGGCAAATGTATCGCCACGCTTATATTACAAAAACCTTGATGTCCTATCATAAAAAGTGTGAACATGGGCAATCTACATTCTTCTTCAAAATACGAACATAGGTTGAGGAACATACGATGCTTGGTCTAAATGAAGGCAACAAATGCAAGCTTGACATAGAAATTGTATAAGACGACAGCTGGTGTGAAGGGTGAGTTAGGATGGTTCGTCCGCTTGTTCCTATTTGTCCTTCGAGTGAAAAATTACGTACTGTGCGACTTCTTTGCGCCTTCATTCAGATTAAGCATAAAATTTGACATAGCCTATACAAATTATCATGTTTAAGTCACTTTGGATTTTGTCTTCATTGTTCTTTCTTGTCTTTATTATTCAGTCAAAGAGTTTGATAGTCAAATGGCGATAGAGATTGTACTATATCTACATACAATGCTACGATAAAACTTGACGAGATCAGTGTTCAGTCATTCATTATCTTTATATAACCACCTGGTCTAGGTTATGTTATGTTTAAAATTTAAATCTACTGTGTATTTTGTATGTGTTACAAGTACACACGCCAATTGCCGATGTACAGAGTTTTTGTCGTGTACTATATTTTTAGTTAAAAATTAACCAGTACTAAATTAAAAAGTCTACTCACAGTGCATATAGAATATAAAAATATATTTAGATCATGAAACATATTTAATCAAATATATGTAAGCAGAAATGTGCCTTATTAACCATTAATATTGTAAATAATATTATGTAATAATAATTTAAAATCTAATAAATATATTTGTTTATATTTAAGTTACGAAATACTAAAGTTTATGGCCAAAGTGTTAATCTAATTTTTGCTTTGTAATAGTCATTTGTATTATTAAATATTGGGTGGAAGGGAAACGGTCCCGAAAACAAAAAATGCTATGTGCTAGTGATTTCAGATACAATGCGCGGTATTACTGACCGTGATGACGCGTAGGCATTAAGGAGGACTCCGCAGTCCTTTAACGGTAGTATTTTTCACATAGCATGGACACTTACTATCAGGCGGGCCGTATGCTTGTTTGCCACCTTGGTAGTATAAACAAAAAACTGACGTTTGACTTTTGAAGATAAATATCAATGAAAATGACAGATAATTCTCTAAAAAATAAAAAAGACAACTCCCGCACTACTTTATAAACATACAATTGACGGACACAAATTACACCCAGACTCAGACAGAACAACTCTTTGTGGGCCACACAAAGTTTTGACCTGTGTGGGAATCTTACCTCGTGCACAGCAGGCGCATACTGCCACCACCGGACCACCAAGGCAGTCAAAAATATTCAATTGAAACTTCGCGATTTATTACTCTATGCTCTTAATCATTCAATTAGCCAATTGGTTAGTGATTGTTGAGACTTATCTTAAAATATTAAACGTCATCAATACGCATGCTATATGAAATACATTATAGCGACTATTTCCATTGGCCAAAATTAGTGGCCAATCTCTGTCTCTGCCTTAATCTAACGACTGTCAACAGTTAGGGCCAACTTTTAACGTGCCCTCCCAATCACGGAGACGCATGCTCAGATGAAATACTACTATGCGGTTACCTATCCATAAGCTAAATCCTGCCCTTAATAAGTTAACCTATACAATATTTGATTTTTTTGCTATAGTCCGGCAACTTCGTGGGCGACCGTCCCGCGGGGTGACAGACGTTGGCGGGGGCAAGGTACCCATTATGTCAGCAGGTAGCGGGTGGTGTAGCGGGGAAGGGAAACGCGTGCATCGTGTGTAGCCGTGTACTAAGAATGACGCGCTACCTCGCCCCCGCCACCGTCTGCACCCCGCGGGACGGTCGCGCACGAAGTTGCTGGACTATAGATGATGCATAGAAATTGCAAAACTACTATTGAATCTGGAATCACCTGCGAACAGTTTTCAGTTGTTTCCCCACCAATTATATTTTAAGTTACTGTTATATTTAGGCTGTTTGGTGTAAAGTACAAGTTCAATAACTCGGAGTTTGTTCATGTGTAGTGTCCATTAAAACCGAGATCACTATGCCTTCCATTTGGATTTACTTACAGAGAAAGTAATCTTGGGATAACTCACATAGCTACCAGGGGCCGTACCATGACGCCCTTAATAAAGAATAAAGAGATTTATTTTCGATCTTAATATAAAATGCGTAAGATGTTAACTTCATTACCTAGCATGTAAATGAAGATATAAGATTAATCACTATAAGGGCATCATAGTACAGTCAAACTATGATGACCAGACATTGATATACAAAAACTGAATGTCCACATAAAAAACAGTTCTTGTTGCATCTGTATCAAATAGTATCGCATCGGTCTACTCACTACACTACAAACTCAACTTTGTGTTACGCAAATAAGGCTGAATTTGAAAAATAATGTTTTTTTTATTACTATTACTGGTGAGTCTGGTGACAGATTTGAGTGCTTATTTTATTCGAGAATATGTATTTTGGGTTTTTTTGTGTATCAATGCAACTAGGCAATTTTTTTTTTCTTCATATTTGCTCCTTTTAAACCTTCCCTGGACTTTCACAAATACTTCAAAACCAAAATTAGCCAAATCAGTCCAGCCGTTCTCAAGTTTAAGCGAGACTAACGAACAGCAATTGATTTTTATATATAGATAGATAGATTTTACCCCTACTATCTATAAAACCAAAACACAAGACATAACTTCTTAGTATACCTACTTACATTAACACAATAACCTTCTTGACGTAAGTGCGTAACTGAAATATCGATGCGAATCTAATGATCGATCGATTGTTTAATTACTTATTAGCCTTTTGTTTTAAATTATAATATAATACATGATACTTTAGGTGGCAGTACATAAAGTACTAATCAAATTATTACTGTATAGCCAATACTACTTAAGCACCGAAATGGTACTTTTGGAAAAATTAAGGTTTTTGTATTTTTTTGTTTTTTAAAAAGATAACTCCCGCACTAGAGAACAACCTCTGTGTCGTGCGGGACTTTACAAACATACAATTAACGTACACAAATTACACCCAGACTTAGAACAACTCTTTGTGGGTCAAACAATGTTTTGTCCTGTGTGGGAATCGAACCCACAACCTCGTGCACAGCAGGCGCATACTGCGGCCACTGGCCCACCAAGGCAGTCAATTAAGTTACATGAATTTCAATAATTCGAGCTTAACTAGCGTTGCCTTTCCACTGATGAAAGGATTTATGCGGCATGCCATGTGCTTACAGGTGATGAAAAACAGCAAAGAAATCCCACGTTATCTCTGAAAAAATCTAGGCATTTCTGATCTACAGAATATCAGGATAGAATACAGAAGATCAGGTTGGTAGATCATCAGTGTGTGTTGGCTTATACCTAAACCCTATCAGCTCTTACAAGCTAATCATATCGTTATCTGGTTGCTATTATACAGGCTCTGTCTAGTTTGGGATAAAATAGCAGTGTGTGAGTTGTCCCAATATATTATTGTTACTTATGGCAAAATTCTAGCCTTGTAGAATTTATTTATAGTACCATCAACACAAAGAAGAAAAAGAATTGTTACTAACATCCTTGAAATGTATGAGTCATTAAACAAAATTTGAAACATTGTAAAATCGTGGTCCTTTTAATATCTGGTCAATACAATAAGAGTTTATGTTCACTGTCTTCGTATTTTAAAAATATTGTTAAATAATAAACAGTTCAGCTGATAAATTGCAGTTTTATTTTATTGTGTTACCCTACATTTTGCAGTAGGTGGAGGTATACAGGCATTAATCAATTACAGGGAGATCGTCACTCAAGTACCTATATTATAGTCATCGGTCAAGGCAAGGAACTCCAACATTGATAATAGCAGGGAGTTCATAACTGCAGGGATTATTTTTATTGTGATTGTGTAGTAAGTACATTTAATAGTAATAATATGTATTCTTTTATGTGTAAAAGAATACATATTATTACTACATAATTAAATTCATAAAAAAATAAAGATGGATTCTGGGATTTCATCATTATAATACAACAGTTCTCAGTCTATAAAAGGTACTCTGTGACAACAGTTACGAAATATCTATTTAATTGGAGGTCAAGTAGTAGTCTATACCTACCTGGGTCTCTGCTGCAAGACCTGGGTTTAAATAACAGTCAGGTAAATTGAGGGAAAAAAAACCAGCAATATTTACTTAAATACATTTCATTATCAATTCCGGAAATCTTATTATTTTAATATATGAAAAAGGGCAATCCTCGTTTTAATGGATTATAAGCCCAGTATCGCTGACTTTACAAAAATAACATTGACGGACACAGAGTACACCCATAATCGGAACAACTATTTAGGTATAGACACAGAATACTTAATAAATGGGTCACCACCACCGATTGAATTCTTATCTTATTCTGTGTTGGGAAACGAACCCACAACAGCTGGTCGCGGTGGTAAATGGCGAGGTTACTATATAAGTCATAGAAAATAATGTAGGTAGTAGTTACATAAAAAAATCCCTAACAGCAATCAATGTTCTAAAGAAGATATAAAAGCGAATTTAGAAAAAAAACAGGTTGTAGTTTACACTCGAATAATGGAGAACTTTAGGGAAACACTGACTTGAAGGTCAAGATTAGTGACCTTGTAATATTAAGTAGAATTTTAATTGGGCGTGCGGCTGATAACAGGAGTCATTTTTTTAAATATTTTTTGCGATAAAAACCACCGTTTTCAAGATACAAGGTAATTTAGAAAAATACTTACAGATTAAGGTTGGTCTTTGTAATATTGTTTAGAATTATAATTGGCGGGGGTTTCATAAAGGGGGTCAAAATTTTCATTATTTTTGAGATAGATTGCATCGTTTTCAAGATACAAGTGAATTATAAATAAATAATTCGCTGTTTTAAGAAACCGGAGAATCGCATTCTGAGGCATTCGAATAATTAAGAGAATATTGGCTTGAAAAAATAAATAACAGCTGTATAAAATATTACACTTAGGGAGCATTAGCATATTAGGGAACACTGACTTAAAGGTCAAGGTCGGTGAATTTTCATAAAGGGGGTCATTGTTTTTTATATTTTTGCGATAGAACGACCGTTGTTGAGATACAAGCGCATTTTTAGAAAATACTGGTCAAGAAACCTTCGGATCATCCCGACCGCCCCGGGGTACTCGAATAACTATTGAGGACACCGACTTGGAGGTCTAGGTCGGTGACCTTGTAATATAATTTAGAATTTGAAATTTGAATTGACTGAGGGTTTTATAAAGGAGGCATTTTTTTACGATAGAACGTGCTTTTTTAAGATACAAGTGAATTAAAAAAAACTTGACGGTCGTTTGAAACGACTTTGATACTATCGCATCGCATTGATGCACAACACTAACTTTGTTCGTTGAAACTTGGCTGACCTTGATATGAGGATATTAGGCACATTTTAATAATAATGGATTTGCGCGGGGAATACGTGTTTAGTATTCAAGATACAAGTGGCTGGCTAATCACTTTCATGCATGATCAAGAAGTGTCATACAACGCAACCCCGACTTCGTAAAAGGAAGTTATTAAAACTATTATTTTGTTTGTAGGATTGAAGCGACTAAACAGATAGTTAAAGGTGATTATAGTTTATGATTAAGGTAGTTCTTTAAAAGTTTTTGACGTCGAAATCTGTAAAAGTTTTTGACGTCGAAAATCGTTGAGCCTTTTGTCGAATGTGTTTTTCTATATTTTATTACACCTATGGTTTAATGTTTATGTTTGCAAATATATAGCTACGTCCGCACTCAGCGCGACTCGCTCGGACTTTGTGTTCACAGAGCTCGTATTTCACAAATGAACATAGGTATAATAGTTACACTTTGTGATTATAATCAAGCTGAATCAAATTATTGAGATACGTCTCGATTTGGACCGAATAAGATTTAATTTATCAATGTAGCTGTACCTATAAGATTAATTGGTCACACTCATTTTTCGTACTTCATTCATTTCAATCCATATTTACTAAACGTCAAAATCATCTCGACTCTTTAGAGTAATTTCACTTTTTACTTCATTCATTCTGAAAACGTGGAGAAGCCGGCATTATTTTTGTAGAACTAGTAATTTTTTTGAGAATCGTATTTTTTGAGAATATATAGTTTAAGTGTTAAACCATCTTTTGAAGAAATATTTATTGATAAACACTTAGCTCTGAGACTATAATAACTAGCAACAATAAATTCCGGAGACTGAACATAACACCACGTGTGCATTTTATGTTCCTAAAGCATACTTACGACCTATAAAAGTTCATGTTTCTTGCGAGTTGAAGCCATACGTTAATACTATACATACGTATCTTCACCGGTAACTTAGACCGGTCATTTCTACACGAGCACGTGTTTCAATTATGTCTACCAAGGCGGCAGGAGATCTTCGGGATGGACTCTCGGCAGCAGAGATTTTTGAAAACAGAGAAGGCCTTACCTATAACGACTTTTTGCTGCTGCCTGGATACATAGATTTTACCGCTGATGATGTTGATTTAACGTCACCTCTTACAAAAAAAATTAACCTGAAATCGCCATTAGTGTCAGCTCCCATGGACACCGTAACTGAGGCCGATATGGCAATCGCAATGGCTTTATGTGGCGGCATCGGCATCATCCACCACAACTGTACTCCAGAGTACCAGGCCAATGAAGTACACAAGGTGAAGAAATACAAACATGGATTTATCAGAGATCCAATGTGCATGGGCCCCGACAACACAGTTGCTGACGTTATTGAAGCTAAAAGGAAAAATGGATTCACTGGATATCCTATAACTGAAAATGGCAAGTTGGGAGGACGCCTCATTGGTATTGTAACATCTAGAGATATTGACTTCAGGGAGGGCGACCCTCATCTGAGCCTGAAGGAAGTCATGACACCTATCGACGACATGATAACTGCACAATCTGGTGTCACTCTACAAGACGCCAATTACATACTTGAGAAGAGCAAAAAAGGTAAATTGCCAATTATCAATGGAGCTGGTGAACTTGTAGCTCTGATCGCAAGGACCGATTTGAAGAAAGCTCGTAGCTATCCTAATGCATCCAAGGATTCCAACAAACAATTGTTAGTAGGGGCTGCGATTGGTACTCGTGAATCAGACCGAGAGAGACTCAAGTTACTGGTTAGTAATGGAGTGGATGTTGTAGTCCTTGACTCATCACAAGGTAACTCGAGTTATCAAATTGATATGATTAAGTACATCAAAAAGATGTATCCTGATATCCAAGTTATCGGTGGTAATGTGGTAACAAGAATGCAAGCCAAGAATCTTATTGATGCGGGTGCTGATGCTCTAAGAGTTGGCATGGGCAGTGGATCTATATGCATAACACAAGAAGTCATGGCCTGCGGATGTCCTCAGGCTACAGCAGTGTATCAAGTTTCCTGCTATGCACGTCAGTTCAATGTGCCAGTTATTGCTGATGGTGGTATACAATGTGTTGGCCATATTGTAAAGTCTCTGGCTTTAGGAGCTTCAACTGTTATGATGGGATCTCTGCTTGCTGGAACATCAGAAGCACCTGGTGAGTACTTCTTCTCTGATGGTGTGAGGTTGAAGAAATATAGAGGAATGGGTAGCTTAGAAGCTATGGAGAATAAGGATGGAAAAGGAGCAGCTATGAGTAGATACTTCCACAAGGAAACAGACAAACACAGAGTGGCTCAAGGTGTGAGTGGAAGTATCGTAGATAAGGGGTCAGTGCTGCGGTTCCTGCCATACTTACAGGCAGGTATGCAACATAGTTGCCAGGACATTGGAGCTCGGTCAGTGAGCATTCTGCGTGATATGAGCTATTCTGGAGATCTGCGATTCATGAAGAGAACTTATTCTGCACAGTTGGAAGGCAATGTACATAGTTTGTTTTCTTATGAAAAAAGGTTATTTTAGAATAAGATTTAAGTGACACAGCCATGGTATTTAAAAAAAATATTTGTATATCTGAACGTAAAAAGGATCGTAATTATTTTTATGAGATATAATCATTTTATACGCTGAAAGTTTGAATGTAATTAGTGTTAAAAGAATAATATAAGTACTATGTTATCCACTGCAACAGAGTATTCCATATAAATATTATAGCATGTTTATTTCTTGATGTTTTTTAAAAATTTAAGCAATTTGATGTTGCTATGTGATAAGATATAAAATAAACGAAAAAGAGTGACAAAATTGTAATTTATTTCTAACAAATGAGGTTTCTTTTAATATTAATAATAGCAACCCTTGTCCCACTGCTAGGTTATAGGTCACAAGTGCTAAGTGTGTTTCAGCTTTAATCATTTAAAACGGGTTGGTGGATCAGACATGCCTTTAGAATTTTTTATAATAAACAGTTTCTCTAATATACACTAGCCTCATACTCAAGCTGTGTTAAAAGATCAGTTATCAATGTAATAAATATCAAGTTAAAAAAATTAGTGTCATGCATACGTTGAAGGTAACTTGAAACTTGAGGAAATTGAGTTGCTGAACAGAAACAAGTTTGTATCGTATTTCATACACCCGTCTGTTGACATTCTTACCTAATAATGAGAGTAATAACTTTTTTCTTATTTTTTAAAAAGAAAACTCGCATAAGAGAGAGCCGTTTCGCGGGGGACCTTACCCTTACTTACATATAATTAATGGACAAAAAGTACACCCACACTCGGGGTCAGTAATTTATGGATCACACAATTTTTTGTGCTGTGTGGGGATTGAACCCACAACATGCCTCGCAGTGGTAGAATGGCGAGGTATCCACTTAGCTACTAAACCAACCGTGCAGTCCCCAAGTTCCAAGGACCCCACACATCCATGTTAGTAGTACCTAATGAGTATTTTATAAATTGACTAGTGGACCTGGCAGACGTCGTCCTGCCTGAAAAAGCTGAAATACCGACAGCAGCGCCACCTACCGGGTCCAATTGTGAATCTAAACCATCCAGGGCCCTACCCGAACACACACAAAATTTCATCAAAATTGGTCCAGCCGTCTAGGAGAAGTTCAGTTCAGTACACGCTCACAAGTAATATATATATAAAGATATATATGAGCATAAATAAAGCTACACTATATGTTATAAGGTAGGTATTTATTATGAGATTAGGTAGGTATGTGGATATTATGCTATGGCTTCTTGCTTCCAATACTACACCTACTTACGTATTTGTGAAAACATTTAATGCTGACACCATGAGAGATTGCTTTTGTAGATTACCACAAAGAAAAAAATACGCTATTCTCTAATCAAACTTCATTATTTGAACATCGGCTTTCTTAAAAATGCTAACACGCGATAATGTTGTATAATAATAGAGCTTTTATAATACCTACAAAAACAATTTTATAAATAAACAATCCTATTAAAAACGTTTTGGTATTTATAATAAGCAACGCCTGTTTCCCAGAGGGTTGGGCTGAGTTAGTTTTTAACTGCTGGAAATTTTTGCTTATTGGATAAATATTATTATTTGTAAGTCTTTCTGTGCGTGTGTCAGTGTACCTACCTGTATAAAACAAAGTCATGTAGGTAATACACGATAATGTGAACTCTAATAGTCACTGCTAAGCATGCACTGTCTTTCAGCTGAAGCTTATTATCATCTGTATAAAGAAAATAATGAATTCTCAGACATAGGTAGGTACATTACCGATGTGCACAGGTGTTGTATATAACTAGGTATAAATGGAAAGTGATAGTGAAAACAAATTTTATTTCATATTTTAAAACTAAAAAAAGCAAAAAAATAACTGAAATACATATTGAAGTCGGTTAACGAATAAACATTAAATATGCAGACGAATTGAGAACCTACTCCTCTTTCGAATGCGGTCAATAAAAAAACAAGTATTCTATTAATCACAATTTAATGGAATTATAAATGCACAAGCTGCGCAGGCATGATTATTTTTAAATTGACAATAAATATCATAAAAGTGCTAAATAACTTAATTAAAAAGTATAATATGTGCTACAATCTATGATTTAGACTGGTGCGTCCAAAAATGTTAAGCTTAACATTTTAAAACTGCATCCTAGCTAGCTAAAACTTCGTAGGTAATTGCACGCATATTTTTTCATCTTTTTCTTTTTAATAATAATACTCCTTTGGTTTACAAACAGAAGCCGATGATCGTTAGTACCAGTATTATAATAATATAATCTGTGGTAGGTACTGTCAAATAAATAAATTGTTCTATAGAGAGCATAGCAACCATATGATAATACAAATATTACTTAAATAATAATGATATCATGTCTGTATTACATTGGTTATCAACAAGACCTCTACTTCCTGTTAGCTCAAATACATTAGTACCTATAGTTTGATAACTGAAGCCTCGAATGCTACAAGTTGTTCTTGCTGAATAGATCAAGACAACCTAGCTGATAGTCTACCCTGACAGACCCTAGGTAACGACCTGCCAAGTCCCTAGACCCTTTACATAAGCTTTTTGTATCGATTCAAATTTCGTTGCAATCTATCTAGTTGCTAGCTGTCAAACAGTACATAAAAGTTTGACAGTTAGCGACTGTACCGCGAATCGATACATCTTTTTGCATCGAAACGCGATGCAAATGCTATACAGTAGCTAGCTATAAACCTTTGAACACAAAATCTGTATCCCTAGTACGTTTCATTTCTTGCAACTGCCGCCAATTGAAAAGAAAGACCATCTGAACGTCGCAGTATCAGTTTTACCATCAAATAGTTTTTGATTATGAAACGATATTTCGAGTCGTTTTGGTAGACGCAATTTGTCACTTTGACAAGATAATAGTACCTAATTGACATTTTTTAAATCATAAAATCGTACTAGGAATGCTTGTTTCTATTCATTAATATCTACAAACGCGAT
Organism: Trisateles emortualis; assembly: GCA_947095525.1. NCBI lineage: Eukaryota > Metazoa > Arthropoda > Insecta > Lepidoptera > Erebidae > Trisateles > Trisateles emortualis. The sequence continues at coordinate 3,882,667 of OX352736.1, read as the reverse complement.
GTAGATACCACTGAATCCAAGTATGTATATAGATGCCAGTAGCGCGTTTGGGATTCACGTTTGTAACATCTCTAATGGCCACAAAACGGTGCACATATATTTAATAAATAATTATAACTGATCAAATAGATAAACTTAGCAGGTCTCAATCTTCTGATGATCACATTCCTGTACTTCCACAACTTCATATTACATTCTCCAACCTAACGCACCAGTCGGAATGCACGAAGTCAAGCGACCAAAGCGTATAAATCTTACTGAGATTACATCTTAGCCGAATTCAGCACGTTTAAGCGTGTTTAGAATTAAATCATCGAAATGCGATATTGACTTAAAACTAGAGCAAATAACTCGTAGACCAAGGATGTGGATTTTGATACAAAGCTATATAGAGTGCAATGTAGCAATATTTGATTATGTAGAGGGTAAGTTCTACAGTATAAAAGACATTCCGAGTTTCCTAAGGCCATGGAAGCACGTGTACTCGCTCAAACGTGCTGAGAGCGCGAGTGACGCGGGCGCGATTACTCCTTGGGCGCGTCGCCTTCACCGTCGTCGTCCTGGTCGCGCTGGAACTCAGGCCCGTGGGTCACGTCATCCTCGAACACGATCTCTTCTGGATCGGGAGCACGCGGCAGGAACTCCTCGCCCGGACAGATCTTCTTGAAGATTTGTTCGGCCTGATTAGAAGAAACATATTTTATTAATTATGGAATTAGACACACGAGTGTTTCTGTGGATTTTAGCACTGGTACTTAAATATCCTTATTATAATAAGTTTTGGGATTAAAGGTTAACATTAATTTAGGTTACAAAATACTTATGTAGATTTCATTTATGAATAATACAGGTAAGCCAGAAAACCGAGTGCTTTTGTCTTTTTTTATAAGAAGTATATAAAAAAGACAAAAATAACAACACCTTCCTATTTCCTGATTAGAATTCCTAAAAATAGAATGGTGTAATAGCCACTTGTAATTTTGTAACCTACCTATTAGTGAATCATAGATAACGCTGTAAAAATATTGTTTGTTTATGTAAAATATCATCGATTTTTTATTAACAATAAAATATTGTTAATTGCCAAATCAATACAAGGGTAATTATACAACAATGATAGTGACCACATTACTGAGAAGATTCTTATCTAATATAGATATTAATTAAAGAGTTGAAGTTTTCCTGCGAGATCCAATCAGAAACAAGAGCCAAAGTGACTGACATAGCTCAAAGGATTGCCTCGATTAAGTGTATATAGAATAGTGGACACCTTCGCATACTTATTCTCGCAGTCTCAAACACATTTGGAAAAGTTCTCTCCTCTTTTCTCAGGATTTACAATTAAAAAAAACCGAAGCGCAGCGATGGCCCCTCGCTAGTAAAATTTTAATATAAATCTAGATATTTTTTTTTTTCGTTTTCATTTTGACCTTATTGGACCAAAGTTGCCTTACTAAAATATTTTACGATTTAGTTTTATTTATCCTTAAACCATGTTGATTTTTTCGTAGGTAAACCATATTATATTTAATATATAAATAAACATTCTATGACTAGTCGAGCGCCAACGTGACTGATGGTACTTTAGACGGATATTAATTATTAATTATTTCAAACAAGCTAACCCGGCGAACGTCATACTGCCATTTTTTTTTCTCTTTTATTTTTTTCTATACAAGCCTTGTCCTGACAATAACAAACACAAAAAAAATGAATTGTCTAATTTGGTGTAGTCGACCGGAAGTTATGCGCGTACATGCATTTGGTATTATATATATAGATGTTTTTAAGAGACGTTTTGCTAATTGTTTCATCATACTTGTTTGGTATGGCCAACGTAGGTAAGTAAGATAAATTAGATATACAAATATTGATTATTGTGGCATTGGGTCATGAAGAGTAAGGCCATAGTTAGTTATCTACAAACGGTGCCAACGCGCCTTGTACGCTTAGTAGTAAAATAAAATAATTTGCACACTACACAAAATTTACCTAATATGGTTTGTTATCATTGTTAGTTTGTTTAGGAACAAAACAATTTTTATTTAAATACAAAATTAGATTCAAAAGGTTAAAAGCCGTTTCCCATATACACGAAATATATTTATAGACATAATAAAATAATTGGTCGTCTAAAGTCTTTACATTTACAGAAAGCGTGCGAATTTTGTGTGTTTGTTTGTATATGGAGCGTAATCTCCGGAACCACTGCACCTATTTGAAAAATTATTTCTCCATACCTATTATAGGCTATTTTTAGCCGGCTGCAAGGAAAGGGTCATGTTTTTTATCAACGTCACACGCAAGCAAACCCGCGAGCGGTTAAGATCGAGATGGTGGGTCGAGCTACCTACAAACAGAAGTGGGGCCGTACCATGACGATATATAGCGATTTTACAGAGTTTGATTCTTAATGATATCTACAGTTTTCACCAAAATCGGTTTATTTTAAACTTTTAGACTTCTTGTGGTCTTACGTTGTCGTGGCTAGCGGGCCGCAGCCACACGCTTATATATTAAGAACATTCAAGATAGCGCGTACGTATTCTGAGAATAGTGACATCTGTGTCTTCCATGTTCCAACTTTCTTATGCTTGTTGACCATCGGATTGGTAGATGGCGCCACAAAACCGAAACTTATTTACTTACTACAATTGTTTTTACGGCACATTAGTATAATACCTATCCGGTGGTAGTGTTATAGTAAAAAAGTTTTGGTTTTGAAATCGTGTATCACTAAAAATGAGTAGGTATATGCTAACACTAATATTGATAGTGCTCCTGACCTAATTTCGGCTACAAAACAAGTCTAAACAGAAGCAACTACGCACTTCCTGTACTCTTATAGTTAGATGGTACATTAATCCGAAAATCCGACACTACTGAGAAGAGATCAGGCGCAAGACCGACGTTATGACGTTCATAAGTACCATGTATTTGATCTAAATGAAATAAATGAGTTTGACTTTGACGGCCTAATGTACCTACTAGTAACCAACTTCACGACGCCATGCTGTTACTGACTTTTTCTAATAGTAAATCCTTATGACACATGATTATTACACATGACCCGAAAATCGAACTCGTTACCTAACTATCGACCGCAAACTGACCAACGCAACGCAAAAATATCATAAGTATTATATATCTATAACACTAGCGGCTCGTCCCGGCATCGGGTGGATATTTATTCCGTAATTTATTTTCAATAAAATATAGCCTATAGCGCTAATAATGTAGCCTTCTAATGGTGATTTTTTTTTAATTTTTGCTATCGGTCGATTACTTTCTGATTTTATTCGTTACATACAAAAATAAAAATCTTTCCTTTTATAATATTCATAATAATAGTAACCCATATATGTCCTACTGCTGGGCACGGGTCTCCTCTCCTCTATCAAGAGAGAGAGAGGGTACTAAAACTGTCTGTACGTGGAACGAGACCGAGGGGCCTTCCCCTCGGTCCAGGTACAGTCAGTTTTAGTATTCGATTACCGATGTAACATCTAAGACTACATGGACCGATGTAGTACTCAGAGATATGAGGGCATGCAATGTTTTGGAAGACTACGTCACAGATAGGGCGAAGTGGAAGAAGAAAACGAAAAAAGGCTGACCCCACCACCATGTGGGATAAAAAGTTTGGAAGAGAGAGAGTATTTATGGATATTATTATGATACCTGTTCCACAGCCCTATCGAAGTCAAGGCCGGCGTCGGGTCCGGAGCACACGTGCACGCTGTCCACAACACTAGCGACGGGCGCGCTCGTGTCTTTCACGTTATAGAACAGCGACCACAGACACTGCAACAAACAACATTATAATAATATTTTAGGACTACTCACACACCGCCATCTGATCCCTAACTAGGCAGACTATCTACTATGGCAACCAGACAACTGATAAATATACTTATATATTTCTAAATACATACAGATTATAGATAAAATACACAGAACTAATAATCGTGCTCATCACACAAATATTTGCCCTGGGTGGGAATCGAACCGGCTTAGCAGTCAGAGTCACTAACCACTAGACCAACAGGCCAGTATAAGGCCAGGCTAGTAGTATATCAATAAAATATATTTTACAATGTAACGTCACGCCGACCAAAAGAAAGACCTATAGAGTTATCTATCTGTGCGGCTGAATCAGTGCTTAAAGTGTCAATAACGCGGCGTGGACACACACCGGATAAAAAATTGTTCAATCCAGAAATAGTTGTTCTGAGTCTGTGTGTACTTTGTATCAGTGTATTGGGTTTGTTAAGTCCCCGTCTACACAGAATTTGATCTCTAATATTAAAAGGAAATCGTTTTGAAAAAAAAAAAAATTAGCAATGACATGCATTTATCTTTAGCTTTAAAAAACGGTGTAATACCGAAGATTCTATGTGGACCTCCAAGCCTGAAAACCCCTTATAAGTAATATATATAATAATATAATATATATATAATAATCCACTTATGGGGGAACACGCGTATCTGATGAAGGGCTTGACAACAATTTTCTTTTCTAAACAAGAGTAGTTTGTGTCCGTGATATTGTTTTTTGTAAAGTCCCCCTCGTCGAAATACTCGGAACAATCATTTGTGGACTTTTTCTCCCGTGTGGGAATCCAATCTATAATAATAGTCGTGGTTTTAGTGTCGAGGCAACCACTTTTCGCCATACGCGCAGTCATAAAATACTGACTGCCCTAAGTCGAACTTTGGCAGACAAGTATTTTTGCGATAGGAAAACGTTTCTTCAAAACGCATCTCTTAATGAGCTCTAAAGACTGAACTGAAATTAACATTATTCGGCTGTAGTATTTTGTAAAATTAAGGTCCTTCCGAAGTTTTGCGCGTTGGTATAATATTTTTTTTTTTTTTTTTTTTTATACTACCAAGGTGACAAACAAGCATACGGCCCGCCTGATGGTAAGCAGTTACCGTAGCCTATGGACGTTTGCAACACCAGGGGTGTCACTCACGCGTCGCCGACCCTTTAAAAACCTTATAACTCCTTTCTTGAAGAACCCCTAATATTAATAATATTTTGCAACAACCCACATACATCAAAACTAGGTATCTGACTCCAAACTAGATATGGTGCACTTCCTTTTTTAAAATATTTAATTAAAGAATAAAATATCAATAGTACCTTAGGTTTATCGCCGGCTACAGTCTGATCACCTCCGGACATGTCGAAGATCTTCTCAGCGATGGGCATGAGGTCGCTCTCTGCATCGTTTACCTTTTTGGTGATGAAGTAGACCACAACTGGAAACATTACATGATTACATAAGTATAACTGCTGTACAGAGCGCATGGGTTGAAATATTGAGCATATTTCATTGCCGTTGCTGTGCTTTCTATACTATAAAGGCTAATATCATATATCTCTGCCCCTTTAGATAAGTGGCATAAGCAAATGTATGGGATTTGACTCTGTCTATTTATTATTTCTACGTAAAATATTAATCCATATAAACGTTGTGGCTGTCGTTTGCAGTGCCACACATTTAACTTGGCGTTGCTGTGCATGATCGCGTCGACATTGGACATTAGTGTAGTAAGAATTTTGGCTATTGAAAATGTTATATCGAAAAAAAAAACTAAACTTGTTTTTTACAGATAATACGGGTTGAGGTTTATATCGTCGGCAATTACTTTACTGTTATACCTACAAGCAGGTTATTTTTTTGCTACCTTCAATCAATCAATCAGCCTATCGCAGTTCACTGCTGTACATAGGCCTCTCCTAACACGTGTTACATTCACATAGAAATCAATAAGTAGATGTCTATATACTTTCTAACAGCAAATTCGCAGACAAGAGTAGAGCCAAGAAAAAAGGAGGCAACGGGAAAAATTGGCAAGAAAATCTGGCGAAAGTTTTATAAAACAAAAAAAAAGATTTTATACATAAAATTTTAAGGCGTTCCATCACTAAGCTTTAGCAGCCTGCTGTCCTGCTCCGGGTGTTCATCGGTACGCATATGCCTTTTAATTTATCAGGTGGGTATTTTATGCGCTTCTCTTCAAAAATGGTAACCGGCGCAAGGGTCATGCTCGTGAACAGGTGCTACTTCAGAAGGCTGGCCAATTTTGGCATGGATAACTCCGGCTAATGTTTCTGCCTACGCCTTTAAAGTAAAAGTCGTGACGCTTATGTTTATGTATGTTATTACTTTATGTAAGTAAATGCGTCATAAAAATAACCGTGAAAATTGCTAAGTTATTGACTACGAGTGCTCGATTAAGAAAATTTCAAATTACATGTGCGATACACAACTTCATTATAATTGTCATAAAAGTAACAATGCAGTTGTTATTTTTACATGTACGGCAATATCCATAAACATATTAATTTGTTCGTGTTAGTACGTTATATGCCTACGTTTTACATTTGATTGGATAATTGTTTTATTTTTAATATAATCTACAGTTATTACGGTACCTCACTTTCTATTCTCATTACTTTTCGCGTGATTTATCAAAGAGCATAGGTATTTAAAACTGGCTAAGGCAGGGCAAATGAAAATTCTCCGTAGGTTAAACGGGATTCATGCAAAAAAATGGATCCCTTCCATGACACACGTGTCAGCTCTGGATGTTCTTCAGTATGCTTAGGCTATCCATCAGGTAGGTATTTTATGCACTTTGCTTCAAATATGGAAAAAAAGGTTGACTAGCGCAAGCGTCATGCTCGTGAACGGGTCCTACTTAGTGGTTAGTCAATTTTGGCATGTGTTACTTTCGAAATTTTAATTCTTTTATATATTAAATTGTTATTAATTTGCCAGCTATTACCCTGACTCTAATCAACGAACTAGTCTTAGGGAAATTTGTTGACATCGTTTCTCCGTATTTCTATTACGTTCACATTTTTTTGTACTACCCAGAAGACAAACAAGCAAAAATGAACTTGACTGACCTGATAATGATAGAGATAGGATTCCTTGTAATACGTCATTCTTTTTTTAAAATTAAGTACATTTCATCACGAATTATATCATCATTCAATTATCTGTCTAGAGTAGTTTGTGTGAGTCACATATCTACAAAACTAGAAGGCAACAGTCCTTTGTGTTCTGAATGGCGCAATCGTACAAAAAACTGTTATAAAAAGTTAAATGATCTTGTGACCCTGGACGATATTCAGTTCAGTACTCTTAAAGTAGCAAACACTCGGTGTTACAATCAAACGAACACTCGATTTGTATATCATAAATCTTGCTAAATAACAAAGAAAGGACTTTCAAGGACGTTTCAAGCAAGATAATAATGGTTCATGAACACACAATAACACCGACGTTCATATATATATTTTGACAGTACACTAGCTTTGGCTTCATCAAAGGGAGTACGGTGTCACCCCCCTGGACCGTTGACGACCAAAATAAATAACCTAGTATACAAAAAGTAGGTACATTGGCGGATTCAATCTTTTTTTATTTTGACTTCGGTATCTGCTACCAATCAGATAGGCCGTATGCGATTTTTACTGTAGAGCTTCCTCCTAACCTGATATGCACGAGCTATATAAACTATTTCAATATATACTTCTTTTTAATAATAGAATCTTTCAATCTGCCTGATTAGCTGGCATTAGATGGCTTTTAGCTAGAGGTTATAATTATGTCTTATCCATTGTATTATTGCCATGACGTAGTCTTTATCTGTTAAAAGTGCTGGAAATTTAAGTACACAAACTAAGATTTAAAAGTGCGACAGCTATAGAGCAGTTGAAACTTCTATGTAGTATAGTCTATGTATGCATTAGTATTCATATGTTATCTAATATATAAAATTCTCGTGTCATAGTGTTCAACTTTGAACTCCTCTGAAACGGCTCGACCGATTTTCGTGAAATTTTGTGTGCATATTGGGTAGGTCTGAGAATCGGACAACATCTACTTTTCATCCCCCTAAATGTTAAGGGTGATCCACCCCTAATTTTTTTTATTTAATTTTTTAGACAAAATTTACAGTTTTTATTTTTTTGTGATTCAGCATTAAAAAATACATACAACCCTTAATTTTCACCCCTCTATGATCAACCCCTATTTTTTAATAGCGATATTACTATTATAGTAGCAAAACAACGTTTGCTGGGTCAGCTAGTATACATATATATAATAATATTTATGTATGTTTTATATAGTTACTAGTGGACCTGGCAGACGTCGTCCTGCCGGAAAAAGCTGAAATACCGACAGCAGCGCCACCTACCGGGTCCAATTGTGAATCTAAACCATCCAGGGCCCTACCCGAACACACACACAAAATTTCATCAAAATCGGTCCACCCGTCTAGGAGGAGTTCAGTCACATACACACGCACACAAGAAATATATATATTAAGATGTGTACCTATGTTTTGAATTGCATCTTATTCCTTAGTTTCTTTTTTATTCATCATTATTAACATTGTCACCTGCCATGCTTATCTCTGCATCGTCCAAAGGTTGACTGGTAGGAAGTCTGCCTTGTGCATTTTATTTTCAGAAAGATTAAATAAATAAATCAGAAATCAATAGAATACTTACATAGTCCTTTGGGGCATGATCCAGTCGCAGGTCCAACTTCAAGCACAGTGACTGCATTGTTCTCATCGGTTAGCGGCGGGAAGCGAAGCAAAGTCAAGGGCTCCTTCTCACTCGTCATAATGGTCCCATTGGTGATGAACACCGCTTTTGATATGTCGCTGCTCTCCGCCGGTTCAGGAGAGATTAGATCTTTAGGGCATTCGTTGATACCGATGACTAGATGGTCACAGTTCAAGGTCTTTGACTTGCTGTCAATAGTCACTATAGTTTTGCCCTCGTCTATGGTTTTTGTCTGCACTTTGTCGATGGGCCGGTTTAGGCAGTAGACGCCGCCGAACACGGCGCATAATCTATAAATAATAATCTTTATATTAATGCGTGAAGAATCAAAAAAGAACAAACCTTTGTAGCCCAGTATGAGATTTGGCATAGTTTAAGTTTATACGAATTTCGACCTCCGTTCGACCACTAATAGTAATAAATATCTTTGGAAAACTAATACACGGCCATCTAGGGCAGTGCCATAACGTCCTTATAGCGATTTATTTTAGATCTTAATTTGAATTTCGAGCAATAACAACCTTAAAGCTAGTTAGTAAAGTTGACATAATATGAATTTCATATTAAGATTGCAAATAAATATATAAATATAAGGTCGTTATGGTGTGGCCACTGAACCTTGACTAGTCAGAGCGTCTATCTATGGCAACCGGACAACTGGTAAACATACTCCAATATTTTTTAATATACATACATTTAATAGATACATTACACACAGACGCAGAACAAACAATTAACATCCAACAATGTTCTAATTACAAAAATAACATCTAAAAACTTATTGTTATTGAATTCACTGACATTAAAATAAACATTGATTCAATCGTTTCGTCTCATAAATTATTTAATAACTAAAATATGTAGGTATATTATGCTGTGGTTTTCCGATATCTATGTATATCTAACTAATATTATAAAGAGAAAGATTTGTATTTTTGTTTGTTTGTAATTAAGAACTATTAGACAAATTTTAAAAATTCTTTCAATCGTATTAGCGAACCCTGTGACGCCTTTACAAATGTACAACTCACGGTCATACAAAGTTTTATCACGTGTGGGATTGAACCCACAACACGACGCGCAGTGGTAAACGGCATGGTAGCCAGTCGTACAGTCATTTGAACCTACACTATTCCAGATGGACACGGCCATACGGCCACGGCCTTATATACACGGGCGGGCTCGTTGGTTGAAAATAAATGTTTATTTCTCTTTCACAAAGGTTACAATATAATTAAATACATAGATGGTAAATTCAACGTCACAATTGCCTTTGTCTTGACTGTCTGAGAGACTGGTGTCTGCAGCAGGTGGGTGGATCTGTGTTACAGATCACCGCCTGGTGGGATCTGTAACACAGACCCACCCACCTGGGATGGATGGATGGGAGCCTTCCCATCCCCTCAAATACGTTCTATATAATATAATTATATTATCCTTACTATAATTATATTATATAGAACGTATACATTATAAGTGTGAAAGTTTATGAGTATGGATGGATGGATGGATGTTTGTTACTCTTTCCCGTAAAAACAACTGAACGGATCTGGATGAAATTTGGCACAGAGATAGATTATGTCTGGAATAACACATAGGCTACTTTTTACAGCGAAAACCGACATCCACGCGGGCGGAGCCGCGGGAAACAGCTAGTATAGAATAATTATTAAGGAAATGATAGAGATCAAAACCGAATATGTGAGTGTGTATATTCTGTATGTGTTTATTATGTACTAGCCGTTGCCAGCGGCTCCGCCCGCGTGGATGTCAGTTATCGCGATAAAAAGCCTATTTGCTATTCCCGAGTGTAATCTATCTGTGTGCTAAATTTCATCTAGATCCGTTCAACAGTTAATAACTGTTGAAAAAAAAAGTGAAAGAGTAACAAACATCTATACTTAAAACGAACGAAAAATTAAATTAAAGGTCCTTGTTTCAGTTAAATCGATTCACAGTAAAATTCCTTTGACTAGCTGAATTTTAATTATAAACTGCCTGGTGAATAACCTTGCTAGGAACGCAAACAAATCGGTTCAATGGTTTCATGAACATTAAATTTTCAGCCGTGAAATCGGTGTTTATTATTATTTACTTACAAAACGTGTGTTTTGTTCTTCTATCCTCAGTGATCTGCCTCTATAGATTGAATATCAAATATTATATACAGGGTGAGTTGATTCTCAGATCATATTTTTTAAAGTGACTAACTTTTCAAAAATTATAACTGTCTTCGGACAACAATCGTGGAAGACCTTGTGAGAGGCCAATGTCCAACAGTGGACGTCTTTTGGCTGAGGTGGTAAGATGGTAATAGTAGGTATATGTGGAGAAAAAGTATAATATATCTTTCTTCTAGCGACCGACCAATTAATTGCTTCGAGTTTTTCTGGATTTCTCTATGATATTATGCATGTATGTATTGTATTGTAAACCTTCCTTTTGAATCACTATCTATTGCTGAAAACTGTATTAAAACCCGTTGCGTAGTTTAAAAGATCTAAGCATACTGACAGAGGCAGTGACTTTGTTTTATACTCTGTAACGATACATAAATTATACTCAGACGCAACAAATTTTCGTTTCCAGCACAAATCCCAGCACGGTTCTTCGTGCTGGAAACGAAAATTTGTTCTGTGTGTGAATTGAAACAACCTCCCGTCATATATATACCACCAGGCTAACAACATTGAAGTTAAGTCGTTTTAAAAAGAAAAATAAACGTACTAACTAACAATAGTTCATTTTCACATGGCTGACACGATAGTCGATGATTCATCTACGTTTTTGTATAATGTATAAAAATAGCCGTTTGCGCAGACATGTTCGGAAATATTTGAACAACAATTAATCTTTATTATAACTAGAGTTCATAGTCGATGGTATAGATTTAGTGCGAATTTTGTTAGTTTGTATGTACGGAGTAATCTCCGGAAATGGTGCATCTATTTGAAAAATTATATTGATCGAAAATTTATATAGATATCGTACCGTTTTAGTTTCGCACGGGCGGACATTTAGTTAGTTTTTGTAGGGATATCATTTTTTAAATTCAGTATTTTATATCATTCTACTGGTAAAAGAATTTGAGGTCATTCATTACAAATAAAAATACTTCTTCATAATATCATACCTACTGTACTGTCTGTACCTACTTTTTATTTAGACGACGCAGCAACGTCACCAACACCAAGACTGGTAAGGAGACGATGCCTAAACCAGGATATAACTTTGTCTGAAATAAATGAGGGTTCCAAGTCGAAGCGGGTCACTAGTAGGTAATAGTAGGTAGGTATACTAATATTACGAGTATGATAAGTAATTAATCAATTGTTACCTTTCTACGACTAAACGGATCTTAATGAAATTTGGGAAGAACATACGGTGCTTTTTGTCGCGATAACCGACAACCACGCGGGCGGAGCCGCGGGCAACAGCTAGCGACAGTAAATCTGTTTGATTGTTACCTTTTCACGGTAAATGGGTGAACAAATCTTAATGAAATTTGGCAAGGATATAGATGGTAGCCTGGGGTAGAACGCTAGGTACTTTTTATCACGATAACCAACATCCACGCGGGCGGAACCGCGGGCAACAGCTAGTGACAGTAAATCTGTTTGATTGGTACCTTTTCACGACTAAATGGGTGAACGAATCTTAATGAAATTTGGCAAGGAGATAGATGGTATTCTGGCGAATATCATAGGGTACTTTTCCTCGCGATAACCGAGATCCACGCGGGCGGAGCCGCGGGCAACGGCTAGTTTAATATATTTAGCAAAATAAAATAGCATGTTTGTAAAAAATAAATAGTGCGGCATGCAACATTAGAAAGTTCCTTCATTTTTGTTTGCGTAGCCGAGGAGTGCACATTCAGGTCATTAAACCGTCTCGACTGACGAGTCACCATTTTTATGGTGCACTGATAAACAATTACTATTGGTTTTGTTCACTGGTTGTCTAATGGTTATTGTTCACTAGGTCTTAGGTTAAATTCTCGGAGCAGACAAAAATAGATATTATTACTATAATAGCTACGGGTCTAAATCGTGTAATATTTTAAAGATTTTCATACCTATTGTTTACCCGACGTTTCGGCCGAATTGCACCGACCGTGGTCGGACCAACCTATATCTCTGTCCTGTGACTCATTGTCCATTATAGTAATAATATGTGTACAAAAGTTTAAAAAATGATAGTGTTTTTCTGTAGCGAATTTGTTTCTTTTTCTACCAAGGAGGCAAACAAACATACGGCCCGACTGATGGTAAGCAGTAACCGTAGCATATGGACGCTTGCAACATCGGGGCTGCCAACCCTTTAGAAACCTTATAACTCCTTTCTTGACGAACCCAAAAAAATCCTAATAGATGCCCGAAGTTTGGTACCTAATTGGCGATGTTTACAGACTTGTACTCTAGAAAGCTCTCCTACGCCTAATCTCTCTCCGGTCGCGTCGAATTGCCGTCGCATCGGACTATGATACTCAGGGAATAAAGAGTGCACCGGTGTTTGCGCATACACTTGTGTACGATAATATCGCCCGCGCAGATTGGCTAGTCTCCGAAGAGATTACGAACCGTGACCGAAATTTCGGTAAAAAGGACATTATATAATTTTTATTGCTATCTAATGCCAATGTTATATTTCAGGAATGTGCACGTTCTCTTACCTTGTACCAAAAATATCAGACAAACATAGTTGCGTGGTGTTATGAATAATAATTATGACATTTACTGCTTTTTTAATACCTACGTGTTATTAAACAATTGACTAAAACACGCCGTTTTCGATATTCTTTTACAAAGACAAATTAAATTATAGATTTATTAAAATACGTAAATTATTCAAGAAATATCTGATCCGACTGCATGGTTGGTTCAGTTGTTTAACCGGTTAACCTCGCTATTTACCGCCGGCGAGTTGTGGGTTCGATCTTCACATATTACAAAAAATTGTGTGGTTCACAAATGGTCGGTCCGTGTCTGCGTGTAATTTGTGTCCGTTAACTGTAAAGTCCACTGTGATACAGGGATTGTTCCCTAGTGCGGGATATTCATACAATCGACAATCATGCGGCTACGGTCTTTGGTAGCTTTAAGAAGTTCAGAGTTCGTAATAAGTGGCTTTTAGTAGTTCATATTTCCGCATGAAGCCCGGACCAAAACTTGCTTATCTTTGTACATTTTTGGATCCTCGGACTAGATTTTGCACATGGAGGGGGAGGCCCTCCTCCCCATCCATATGCAAAATCTAGTTTAGTTTAGCGTTTTTTGATACCTTTGGATAAGAGTTTATGTATATACCATAAATTTAAGTAAATGTATTTACCTGCAGAAGCACTGAGGCAGCTCCCCACTGCCGTACATGGGCCACAAGAAGGGCGTGTTGCCATAGCGACCGAGGCTCATCAAAAACTTCTTACATTCCCTCACGCCGTCCAAGCAAGGCATGTTGTTTGTACCTCCAGCGATCGCCGACAGTACGTAGTGGATCAAGTTGGGAGTTAATCCTTTATGTGTGAGGTATTCCTTGAAAGTCTTGTCGTTCCAATCTAAAGAAGAAGATATTTGGTGATGTTTTATATGTAAAGTTAACAATTAACAATAGATTCGAGGTTTTTTAAGAATCTACTACCATATGTGTAATTAATCACTACTAATAAGGTGACAAACTGGATGCTTACAAAACAAGAGTACCTACACTCGCGTGATGCTGACCCTAGAATTTGTTACACATAGGTATAATAAAAAAATGTTTCTTTGAAAACGCATCCCTAAATGACAAGCACTGTAAACTTGTGGTCTTCTGTTAGCTAAAGGCCACTCTCTTCAATCGCCAAATTCTAAACTGTGGCAATTTAAAAAAGTGGCTAGATTGGCCTATTAACAATTTGGTATCAGTTACAATATTTGGAGACAGAAACCAACATACCATACAAAACTATAGGCATATTAACGTATAATCCTGCTGACTCTTGATACATAATAATACTATCTTTAAACACTTACCTTTAAACTCGTTATTCATTTCTTCTTCGTTGTAACCAACGATGGACGTCAGCATCTTCATGAGCTGGCGTTTCTCCACAATGCCAACAGCTTCGGTGGAGAAAACATCGGCACGGGAACAAGGTACCGGCATGAGGCGGTCGTTGAGCCACGTCAGAACGCGGGTGACGCATCGGAACTCCGCGTAACGTGCGATGTTGGATGAGATCAGCAGTTCGACCAGAGGACCGCGAGAGAATAGCAGCTAAGAAACAATATCACATAAATTAAATAATCACGTAAATAAGTGATCACAGTCGCGTTTTTCACCTGTAAGAGCCGCCACATACATAGGGTTTTCTGAATCTTAACGTATTCTTAATTAGAATACACACAAACGAATGGACTGATAAAATTCCGTACGGAAAGAACGAATGTGGGATACAAGCCCTGTTTATTGTATTGATTTATTGCGTTCGGAGAGCCAGATTCAAAAATACTGTAGGTATGTGGTGGCTTTCATATTTCACGCTATGACATATGTTTTTAAGAATTAGAAGCTACACAGAGAATTAGAAGTTCACAGAACAAAACCAGTCTATTAAATTCCACGACCTGTCGAGTTACAATTGCAATATGTTGCAAATTGTAGTATCAGATTTGCTAAAATATCATGATTTGAGAATTACAAACTGAAGTTTTCGATGAGTTCCAAATAATAGAGTTTCTTATTTCTAAAGCTAGTAATGTTAGCGACATACCTTAGGAGTCATGTCAATATTGAACTTCCTATATTCTGAGGCAAAGTTGGCCTGGCTCCACACTCTCTTAGAAGGCTCTGGCTTGCTATCTTCAGCCTTTTCCTCATCATCTTTCTTTTCATCTTGTGCTGATTCCCTAAAACGTACAGTATGTAAAATACAAAGCTTAAAAGTGATACATGGCCATAGAAGATAACCCTTAGCCTAATGGGGCAGCTCTAGAGCCACCTGTCTTTATTACCCTTTGCAACACCCTAGTTCCTTTTCCCATACTTCTTAATGATATATAACAGTTTATTAAAATTCATTCAATTATTCAACAGCTCCTAACAGTGTGTCTTATTTTTGGGACTTTTATGCAATCTCCAGTTGCTTTGCTTATCCCTCTCATCTTAAACTAGCAAACATACATACACAGACACAAGGTGTGTGTATGGAAATCAAAGCCATAACACTTAGATAGAGTTCACTCCATTCACACACCACCACATAATTCGATGTCTTGCTGTACATAATAAGTAAACTACTTTACACGAGAATAATTAAAATTAATCGAATTTTCTACAAAGGAGGCAAACAAAACCTTCTGTTAAACAGTTACCATACCAAAGCCTATGGACACTTGCATCACCAGGAATAACAGTTGCAGTCCATGAAAATTCTTTTAATCACTTTCTTGAAGAACCACATGCTGAAGGCTCTCTAGAAAACCTTGATATACAGCTCATTCCACAATCTGATCATACATGGGAGGAAACTCCTTTGGAACCATATAGTATGGGACAATTGAGGTTCTAATATATAAGAGAGAATATTACTTACTTTTCAATATACCATTTTTCAGCTAAGTTGTATACTTGAAGCTGTCTCTTAGGGTCTGCATTGACTTCTTTGATGAATTTTTGAAGACCATCAAAGTTGTAAGAGGCCCAGAGGCCTCCATAATGGTCACTAGAGTCTAGATGTAGAACATTCTTTCCTATTCTGCTACAGGCGGCAGCCACTATGGACTCCACCATTCCTAAGCAAATTAAATAAGAATTATGTAAAAATATATCTGTATGAATGTTATAAAGTTGAAAAGTTTGTGTATTTCAATATTAAGAACTACCAGCATACGGCCTTCCTGATGGTAAGTAGCTACCATGGTATAAGGACACTTGCAATAATGAAGTTGTCACTTGCCTGTTGCCTACCTAAAATTTTAACACTAGGGTTTTGCATTACCTGATTCTAATTCGAAAATTCTTTTAAAAGGTACACTTTTCAATGACATGTTATTTTTTTATCAACACGCCTAAAAAGCCTCTTACAAAAGTCCTTTTTAGTTAAAAGCTAGGTATTACATAAAATTATTTGAAAATTTAATTTGCATCACTTCCAACAAATTGTTTTTAATAGAATTGGTCACAGATGACAGAGGCTTTCCAAAAACATTGAGTATTACTAAGGATCCTCTTATGAATTTTCCTAAGATAGTCAACATTTCATTTCATTCCTTTTTTGTATTTTTTATCATGATATAATTTTTGATTGACTGAAAATATATTTGATACTTGATATTGACAGAATAGCAGACATTCCTTAGCTGATTGCCATCACAATAAAGAGAAGAAGGAATCTAATATGATCAAAAACTTTCATCAGAATTGTTCCAGTAGTTATTGCATGATACTCTAACAAGCAGACAGACAAAAGATCTAATAATCATTGTTTTGTATTTGGAGATACCAATTTTGTCAATACACATACCTTGTTACAGTTCCATTAACTACAGGAAAGCTATTAAATGTTATGTGTACTTATGTATATTACTGATCCATGGGCTGTTCATTAGATAAGTACATAGGTAGTGGGTAGATAATATATATCAGACCATATTATTTTTCAAATAAGTCTTAACATCACATTATTTGAAAGGATTTTTACTACTTTCATTTTTTTATTTTGTATGAATTTTCTTACATTTTAACTAGGTACCTAAAATATTATTCCTCTCTGATAAACAAATGATTAATGTTTATAGCTATTAACTAAATTGTGGGAAATGTAAAGTATTTTTGTCATATTGACAACATTTTATGAAAAGTGTATCTGGGTCACAGTTTCAGAACCTACAATTTAATGTAGGCTGACAATGACAGCAGTTAGACTCCAAAATGAATTTAATTAATGACAAATCTGCAAAATTAGGGCGACTGAATCGTTTTTTTGCATAATAATTCAGACAAATACTAAATACACCTATGTATTGATCCATATTATAATAAAATCAGAACATTTACAAATGTAAAATTGATGACTAGACAGCTATGAAAAAAAAGGATCGATAAGTAGGCTGCTATCGCCATCATGACCGGTGCAGTATAATAAGGATAATATAGCTTACCTGTCCCCACAACTATGACCTGGAAGTCGGTCGGTAAATCGTCGTCCATGATTGCCTATTATTTTCAATTCACAGAAATTAAAAGCTATCAAAATATGTAATATAAATCAACGATCTCACTTTTTCACTTCTTCCACCTTACACTTGACACTGTCTGTCAGTGTCAAACGAGCGAAATGACAACTAAGCTGACTAAGCATGTTTGCGTTCGAATACTAGATTATTTATTTATTCATTGCGTAACAATATGTACAATGATAACATATTTTCATAAAAATTGACTAAAAAAATATTTGAGTACGATCTTGTATCGTTTTCTTTAACGAAGGTAATGTACCAATTACAATTACCCTTAGTATAATTTATGTCCAGCAGTGTAGTGTCTTAACACTTCATTTAACGTCTGATCTGGCCAGTGTAAAATACTTTAAATTATGTTATACCGGCAGAAGCAGTGCCTATGCATTACTGCACACTATAATATTGGTCAGTACCTACTGACCATAACTAGGTAGCTAAGTACAAGGTACCTATTGGATGCTCCGTCGAACGGTACCTACGAAAAGAAATGCATTCGAGTTGTATGCAAATGCTTTTAAGTTTTCCGTCGACTATAACGATTATTTTTACATTACTTTACCTAACAGTAACGGCGTTGACGGAAAAAAATTACATGAATTTTCCCTTTTTCCATGCACAACGGACAATTTAGGTAGTCCTGCGTGCGTCGCAACTTGTGGTGCAGGAGCAGCTGGGACGATCGATTGGCTAAACCAAGCTAGGGATTTGCGAGCTTCTTCCATCATTATATTAGAGATGCCATACCCTGTCTCGTATAGCTTATTTCATTAATCTTTTTACTTATTACATACGTCGCTAAGTATTAGTAAAAGAACAACAATTAGTACCGAAGCATTAAGCGAAGATCTGAATTTAGCAAGATTCAGTTAGCGGCCTTATAATAATGTTCACATTTTAGAACTTGAATTAGGTACCTACTTACTACCTTACCTTCATTTTTTTAACTTTCTCTCTTATGCCTGTGTGGTAGCGCAGTTTAATAACAGATAAGGACTCGTGTTCGATCCCTGAGTCGTGAATGTCCAACACACATATTATATGATAAATCAAGGCTAAGCAGACGTCGATCATGAAAAATGAAACATTAAAATTGAGTTGTGTTTTATATTTACAATTTTTTACATACATTTCAACATTTTACAGACTACAGGGAGCTCTTTTTAATTCGAGCAACGAACATTACATAAACTAACACGTAAATCTAAATCGTAATAAAAACGACTTATGCGTAATCAATCTACTGGGCCCGCGTGTGGCTGTGGCGGGATCGAAACACGCAGAATCAATAAAACCCCGGTGTCCGAGCAACATTGGTTTTAAACAAGATCAGTGGCAGTTTACTTTGAAAGAGACATTGGTACGAGCAACATCTTAGGCCGCTTCCAACTTCAAATTTATTGTTCAAAGGACGTATTGGTCTTGTGTGCCCTTGATTGCTAAGTAAAACTGTAGTAATACTAATTATAATACAAATACACATTCTCAATTGACTTCACTGACGACTATCTACCCTAACAAGTTATAATTATCTACATTGTACAAACACCATGTGAGTCGGCAAAAATGATGTGATCGTCAATCGTTAACCGCGCTTTCAGTGAGGTCAACTGTTAGCCCGGTAAAAGTTTGAAAACTTTGTAAATAGAGTGGCAATTTACAGAAGTTATAAATTCTTCCAAAACTATTATATTAGATAACTAATTACATTAATGTAACTACAAGTGACTAATTCGGCAAATTTTTACATATAACTTTTACATCGAATCGAACACTATGGTGAATACCAGAGCAGCGGTATATTAGGTATGCGTCATCAAGTTAAGTTTAGCGTACTGATCAGCTGTTAGCAAAACTAATAATTGGCTTTAGCAAAATTTAACTAATTTGCTACCTATGCATACATTCCGCAACATAATATATCATTAGTAGGTACATTGATTACAATTTTGCTGTGATTTGGGAACATCAACATTATGAAACATCAATTTATTTATCAACAAAAACAATCTATTATGTACATCAATTAATTATCACCACATATTAAAATATCGACGCATTCATTCAATTCAAATGTTAATTAATCAAATAATAAGCGCAAGTAGATACATAGCTAAAATTGACAAACATTTCTTTTGCAATTATTAACAAGAAGCAATGATGAATGAATATAATTTTGTATTAGTTATATCGTTCGAATAAAATTTAAATTTGGTGATTTAAAACCAAATGATATGTTAAATTCGTCAACTCCTATGATATGTTAAATATAAATAAACGGTCTAGACATGAACAAAGTCGATATTTTAATGTGTTTACTAACATGTAACATGTTGCTAAACGATTATATCACCGTTAGCATAGACTAGAACAACGTTTCTCGCGAATGTGAGGCGCGGTCCAGCCGCAGCGGCAATGGCGACGGCCGACTAGATAGCTCTGTGCATTCACCGATCACTGTCGTATCACCTCCGCCACTGTCCGTCGAAAACTGCTCCACCTCGTCATCGGTGGAGTCAACGTCATCTTCCGCAAATACTGAGTCTGGACCCACCGACACTAATTCGCACTCCACTGCATAGGACGGGCCTACGCTGCCCACTGACGCCAGCGGGGCGAGCCGCTCACTAGGACAAGGTGACAGACGCCGTTCGGGCAGGGCACACACCACTGAAGAACCACGTCTCTCCAAGTAAGAACTTCCCGAACTGGAACACGTCGCTGAACTTAACCGTCGGTCTCGCGGGCCAGCTGATGTGCGTCGCTCAACAAAACGTAAGGCAGATCCTGGAAGTGAATCTCCGCGAACGGTTGATAAGCGCCGGGGCGGCGTTAATAAACTGCCGTATCCACCACCATACGAAGCGAACCGGGCGGTTCGTGGCCAAGGAGGTTCCTCGGTAATTGAAGGGCGCGAACGCGCACGTTCTGACAGAGCTTCTTCCAGGGCTGCATTGAGTTGTCGCTCTTCTTCGACTGCCTGTTCTTCGGCCACGACGGCTTCAGCCAGTTCTACTATTTTTGGGTCGTTTAAAGCCTTCACTGATTTACTACGGCTTTTATAAACGATCAGAAAAACCATTAAGGCGAAAAAGCCGCCAAGGGTGGCGGCTATGCGTACTCCCGTCATGACGTCATAAGTCGCGTAGAACTCGATGCGTACCCTGTCGCGTTCCGCGGCACGGGTACTTTCAGTAGAGTTCTCGGTCGCAGCCGACTCTCCACCACTCCATCCATCGCGCTTATCCATTGCGCGGTCAAACGTTCATCGCCTGCAAATAACAAAAAAATCAATAACTGTATCTGATTGTAGGATTTAAATAAAAGGTTACAGAGCTTGACAGAGATAAAGTTGATATCAACACAATATTTAGGTTTACAAAATGGGCTACTATTAAAATTTTAGTTTTATGTGTATTGCCCGAATGTTGTTTAAGTTATTTATACATCCTGTGGAACTAACCTACTAATTAACTTTCTTTCTATGTCTGTGTGTGTCGTATATAAGGCCATCTAAATCTTTACCTGTCCATTTTATGACCTAATAAGCTATAAAAGATATATATCTATAGTAAGTATATATCCTTAAACTATGACCTCAACTAAATAAATTATGAAGGTAGTAGGTACGTAACGAAATGTATTACGTGAATTTGGCATAAGTAGGTCTCTCGTATCTAGCGAATACAAGAGACCGCAAACCAACGTTGTCGCTAGACGATTTCCGTTTGCGAGTTGCATCGGACTACACTACCGACATATCTGGGACACCGCGTGTTTATACTATACATATTTGGCGCTATCGAATATGTACACCTATCTACCAATGTTGAATTACATTGTGATACATCCCAAAAATGGAAGACTACGTAATACGTTAAACCGATGTGACTGATTCAAATTTAAAAGAAAAGTATTGAGAAACTTTTCCGGCACATACAGAGTAATAACAAAAAAAAACTCCTATATTGAATTTTCTAAGATAAATTTTATGGAGGACTGTCTTGTACTTCGTGACGGTCGGCGCTGATATGAAACACCTCGTCGAAACTTGAAGGAGTAAGGCATCATATATTATCTTTTAAGGATCAGTATGACCCACTTTAAAAATGGCCCGCAATACCGGATCTTGTCACATAGCTTATCGTATCTGACTTATTAAATTATTTAATTTTATAGGAAAGGTGGCCATAGCGTGCAGATTCGTCCGGTATTCGAAAAGTAGTCTCAGAGTAATAGAAAATCTCCGCCTGTTCATGAAGCTATGTGCCGCCATGCGTGGAAATAATGATGATAACATTTCTTTTTGGACATTTGACTGCAGACAATCCAACTCAGCATACCTATATTAAAACGCAAGAACGCCTCGTATGAGTATTTAATGCAATTTATATATTGATGAATGATAACATACATATTCATTATTATCGATCTAACTGATTACTGAAGTGACAACGCATTCCCAGCAACGCGTTAGTAGCACTCCGTTGGTTATTAATTTTGAATGAGATAATTCGTCCATATTTAATACGAGTACCTACATTATTTAAATTTAGAAAGAGTTTTCAAACAAAACAATGCAGTTATTTCACACAATATTCAACGAGATTTTAATGTTTAGGTAATAAATTTGCAAGAGAATTGTAAACTTCTGCAATCGATTTGATAGCTACAATAATTATGCGATAAAAATGTTACATTTTAATCTAACGACTCGTCGTCGTATAGCTATCGATACGTTTTAAACGTAGGAGTAGGTACACAGTTCTAAATTGCACACCAGATCGATGTATTACACCCAACACACAATGAAACTAAATATAGCAGCGCAGGTGGAGCACCCGGTCACTCATGAAGGAGTAACAGCTCAAATCATTACCTACAATATGGACGATGTTTGTTTAGTTAAGATTCAAGCTTAATAATGTAGTTTTATATTACTTTTTCATTACATATTTTTACAATATTGGTGTGACATTATTTAATGTAAATATCGTTATATATTTACATTAAATTTATTACTTCTTTTATGAAAAGAAGACCGGCCATTTTTTCGGTACCGCAATTTTCGTAGATAGAAGTTTAGCCAGAACCAGAGCGTTACAGGGTTTTCAACGGTCTAATAAGAAACATTATTACAAAAATAATAATGATGATAACGTTTCAATCAGCCTCTATGTATTTAATTTACTGGTTAGCTAAATATTTGAGCAATTCAAATGAAATATATCAAACACACTAACATTTTCATATAAACACTTATTTAACCGGCTTTTTATAATAAAGAATATGGGCCGCCTGAGGGTAAGCAGTTACCTTAGAAATAGTAGGTATATATGGAAATAGTCTATTATATCAATAGGTATAATATATTAAATCCCGTTTGCGTCGGTAACCCGTCTTCTATTGATTATATTCATCTGCAGGCATTTGCTATCACCTCCAAAAATGATTCCACTCTGCCTGAGCATAAGTGAGAAGTCAAGAAAAGACTACTATCCCTTGTTACGAGTATCATTGTGAAATAAGGCTGTCAGGCGTGATGACACTTTCCATATAATAAGTAAGAACCCGGGATTATAATAGATAGAAGTACCTACCTAGGTTACGCGTGCGCGGGTAATTAGTTCAAGGTTTTATCGTCTCGTAAAGGTAGGAGGGGCCAAAACATTTGGTTCATATCGGTGTAGATTGCACTGAAGGGAAAAAATGCAGTATACGTTGGAAAGTATATTACGATAGGTTTTTTAGGACACTCAACGTAGTATAAACGGTAGAACACAGATAAATAGGCTCAAGGCTCGGATACTATAGCGCTAGCGACTCTATTTCTCTGATATAACAACAGTTCTTCTGGACTCCCAGTGCTGCACTTCATTAAGTGTCCAACATGTGTTTCGCACATTCAACCGAAATATATCCATACTGGACTGCAGCTTGGTATTATATTATATATTATGGACAGTTGTCAGGTATGAAGAATCACTTCACCCTGTTCAGGACAGGTTAAATACGTGAAGGATATTTTAATGATAAGTGTGTCATCGATATAGTTTTTCTTTTTTATATTGCGACAAATATTCATAAGAATGATAACGATTCTAATGCCTCTCAAAGGGGAGGAAGAAAATGAAAGCAATATTTTGTTACTTACAAAATGTAAATGCGCATATTATCAAGAGTTTTCCTTGGCTACGCTGTTCTCACATTGATAAAAAGCGATTACTTGGTCGAGCTCAACGACCAAATCCCTGTCGGCAAAATCGAGGTGAAGAACGGAAGGTTTGGAACTCACAAGTTTGGAAGAAACTGTACGATTTCTGAGCTTTTATATGACGATGGACGATAAATCTATTGGATTTACTCCAATAAAAGGTAAAACCGACGCCTGTTGGATTTATTCCAATAAAATGTAAGTTAACGAGAAATATTCATTTGAAGTATAATAATGTTCATTTATAAACCAAACATTATTATTTACCACAAAAATCATGGGTTGTTTTCAAATCTTGACTGCTTTCTGAATAAGTTATTTATAGATCTATTTTTGTATTGGTATGCTCGCGACGCGATATATGGGTACGAAGGAATTTACGAAACCAAAATAAAAGTTTACTAGTTCATTCATAACAGGTTTAAATATTCTTTGTTTTACCAAATAGTAATTGGTATGTTAACCTGTCTGGCAGATCGTTCGACACATCGCAAATACATGAACCGATATTATTGATGTTCGTCAATTTCCGTTTCGCTCCCAATTTTATTGTATGCTAATGAAAATTCCGATATAGTTTCCTACGATTTACCTACCGGTATTTTCAGAACTAACGATCTCGGTTTGTGACATCATTAAATTTAACTGCCATTCCCTGAGTCTTTGTCGTGTTTTCCCTTCAATTGTAGACTTTCCCTTAGGCCTGAAGGCTCAGAGACCTTTCTAAGTCTTTGAATGTATAGTACATAAGGCAAGGGTAGTTGAGGCACTTTGTGTAGATCAAGAAAGAAAAGCTCAACTACTGCTGGCTCCCTGTTCTCCCCTCATGGGTATGTTCATGAAGGAAACATTAACATATTTGTATAAGATGTGAGATATTTATTATCTTAAATATAAAATTCTTGTGTTGCAGTATTTGTAGTTCAACTCCTACGAAACAGCTCGACCGATTCTCATGAAATTTTGAATCAGACAACATCTATTTTTCACCCCCCTAAACGTTAAGGGTAGTCCACCCAATTTTTTTTTCTTTTATTTATAGACAACATTTTTTGTTTTAATTTGTTTATGATTCAGCATAAAAAATACATATAACCATTAATTTTCACCCCTCTACGATCAAACCCTACATTACTGCTTTAGTAGCAAAACAATGTTCGCTGGGTCAGCTAGTTATTTATATAGGTTTACATGCAGATAACAAATAAAGATTTTATATCAAAGTCAATTTCCAAGTAATACTTAATCCACTTATCCTTATGTACAGAGTAATTAGATCACTGTGCTAGAGAACTGAGTACAGATGTCTGGAATTGTCACCAGTATAATCTTATATGCAGTCTATTACATGGAACCCCTGTTTATCCCAGGAAAATTGGCACAATGCCTTTTTTTTCTCAAAAAAACATTTTCTTGACTAAATGGCAACTTTAAATGTGTTTGGGTATATTAATTATGAAGCATGTATACTTAAAATCATTAAAAATTTAAAAAGATTTTATATTAGTGTTGTAGACTATCATGGAAAAAGGAAGGGGAGGCCTTTGCCCTGCAGTAGGACAGTATAGGCTAATGATGATGATGATGATATAAGTGTTGCCTCATTGGTTTCACTGATGGCTACCAATTTGAAAGCATGATTCAAAATGTTTTAGATAGTACCTACCCTTATTCTAAATGTTTTATAGTCATATTTTTAGCAGTTTAATGTATATTTTTCTGAGGTAAAGAATTTAATGTTCTACTCTAATCTGTTCCCCTTACTACCAGTAATCATGACCACTTGAAAATCCAATCTTGTGACTGCTGGTAGTATGGTGACTTGGTTTGGTATAGTGGGCTGTTTTCCTCAAGTCCATGTTGAAGCATATATTTTTTGATAATGTGAATTTGTTTAATAAGACAACTCACACACTAGAGAACAAGCTCTGAGTTGCAGTCAGACACAGAATGACTCTTTGCTTGCACATAAAGTTTTGTCCTGTATAGGAATTAAACCCACAATGCAAATCCTCATGCACAGCAGGCGCATACTGTGGCCACTGGACTACCAAGGCAGTCATTAAGGACTTCTGGAAAAAATTGGGTTAGCTGGAATAGTCAATTAGAAACTCTTATGCATACAGGTCCACTTAAGAGTCCAAGTGTAGAAAAAACTCTGCTAAACTTAATAAGAAACTCTCATGCACACAGGTCTACTTAAGCATCCAAGTGCAGGAAATACCCTGTTAAACTTAATAAGAAACTTTCACGCACACAGGCCCACTTGAGCGTCCAAGTGCAGAAAACTCTAAACTAACTAAGACATTAAGCACAATATTGTAATTTTACCCTCTTGTCTGCCAGTAGACCAGAATCATTGGAAAAAAATAATTCTGTTGCTGCCAGCAGTACAGTGGTTTTATATTTATAAACCTGTCCCATAAACCCTTTTGCTCTTTCACACATTGGCTGCAGCCAGATTCCATGTTATGCCAAATGCCAATGTTTTTATTACATATAAAATGGACAACCTGAATATATTCTGCTATGTAATAAGTGATAGTAATAAATAGCAGTTAATTTCATTTTGTAATAACTGTTCTTTACTCTTTATCCTAGACATAAGTGATTTTTATTTTTAATTAGAATTTACGTACGTTTATTTTATTTTTTTGACTCCTTAGACAATGTCGTAGAATATGTTCATTAGAATACATAATGATACTTAATAAGTAAAATATTTACCAATAACATAGCACTCGTCGTCCGCAGAAAATGAAGAACGTCTTGAGAAACGATTTATGTACATGTCCTTGGTAAATTATTGTAATTTTTATACACCCATACATCGAAAACACTTATACTAAAAATAGCTACATTGTTCACGTATTTACAAATTTTATTTCGCATTAAACAACACGCACTAACGAATTAGAATAATAAAACCTAAATAAAACTGTATTTAAATCACGTTTCTGACATTTTATTAATTTTGTGTAAATAAAACACTAATTCTCTTCTCCTTTATTTTTATGGGTACTTAATTCTTTGTGTACTGTGCGTATTTAATAAATTAATTGCACCATAAAACTCTTTCGCTAATCAACTGAATGATACGAAAATGCATGAAAGAAAAAACGTTGAGAAAAATCAGTTTTTTTATGGCTGTTGATTTTCTTTTACGATTTCAGTGCTGCCATGTAAATCATTTAATTTATTTTGTCTCTGGCCACACAAACCACATTTTCCTACGTTTGTTTATTTCACCGGACTACGGACCGTTTTTTTTCATCGGATTCGCGATAGTGTATGGTTTATATACTGTATGTATGAACAAAATAGTATGATACATGCTTCGGACACTAGACCGGTGTTCAGTGCATGTAGGAATGTATACAAATTCATTCCAGTCCGTTGTCTGGTGAAAAAAACGGCCTGGCTATGAATTTACGCTAATAACAATCAATAGACCTGTGAAATACAACACTACTCAGGCAGTGTTAATGAAACCTTCAGGAGAAGGCTACTAGTTTATCCTTCATATAAATAGTTTAACTCTATTATTCGAATGAAAGTGTATTTTACTACATTGCTTTTTTATTATTATAACATTGTCAATATTATTGAAAGCGTTCGATTAGTCAATGATGTAGGGCTAAAGTTGCATATATAAATAGTTTCATCTGAGCTGTACTGTAGTAGATCTGCAAAGAGAAACTTCAACTTGAAAAGTTGTCAGTTGTCATTCACTGTCATTTGTCAAAGAAGAAAAGCCGTGGATTACTGTTTTTTATGAATATTAAGAATACCTAATCAATAAAGCGGCAAAGCACAATTTTATAACATTCATCAGGAGTTATTATAGTTGGGATTAAAATTATAAATGGCTGATAAGTGGCAAGAATACGTCAATGATCCAAGATCAATATGTAAATATGGAACCAAATGTTATCAGAAGAACCCCGAGCACCATAAGAATTACAAGCATCCTCCACTTCTAAAGAAACAGCATGCTAATCGTAACACAAAACGATACTCTCCGTATAATAACAGAAATAGCGGAGACCGGTCACCTAACACCAATTGTGAAATTATTGATAAGGAAACCAAAATTCTTAGTGAACCATCAAAAACTGATGCTGTATTAGAAGAAACCAATCAAACAAACAATGACCTCTGCATTGACTTACCAGAAGACTTGGCATTCTATGATAAAGACCCAGACAGAAGTATCTTTAAAGAATTATTCTTGGCTGAAATGCCTGATGACTTTTTTAAGTTTTATGAATTTGTTAGCAGTATCGGCAAGTCAGCAGAGGAATCATTGGCAGTTGTAAATTTAGAGCTCATAGGTCCATTTGACTTGTTGTTAGGTAAATTGCCTATATTGGAAAATAAAGAACTGTATTTGATACATTGGAGGTTCTTTTATGATCCTCCAGAGTTCCAGGTAAATGTTTTTACTACTACTCAAAATTTATATATATTTGGTTTATAGTCCAAGTCAATATGAGGCAGCTAAAAGACCAGCTAGACAGAGATGTATATGTAATAGTGGGTTATTCCAGAGACAAGCACATTTCTAGGCTCCATGTTACTTCTTAGAATTCTCTAGTACACTACTTACCTTATGACCAGATTCATCACTCCATCACAACTCCCAATGGTTAACTGGAAGAGTATTCCTTTGGCATTAAGTCCAGTTTTAGTAGAAGTCCTCATGCCACACTATCTGTCTCTCCAGGTTTGGAGTTCCAATGTTGAAAAATGTTTCAAGTGTTCTAAAAGTGAAATTCATGTTGAAACATGTCTAGAAGTTAGAAGACATGTTTAACATGGATATCAATACCAGTTGATCTACTGTCTAGGATTTTTTAGAATTACAATAATAATACTGGCCAGAGGTCAGAGTCACTCACCACTAGACCAACAGGTCTAGTGGTGAGTGACTCTGACTAGTACACTGAAGGAAACAACGAAACTAGTAGACCTTTGGTGTACTAGTCAAGAGTCACTAAAAGATTTGTCCTGGGTTGGACATAACAGATTTGTCCTGGGTTGAAATCTGACCCACAAATTTGATTCCAACTCAGGACAAATATTTGTATGATGAGCATTTAGTTTGTTCTGTGTTATTTATCTATAACATAAAATTAGTATATTTATCAGTGGGCTGGTTTCCATAACACAGGTTTTGCAGAATTTGAATAATAATAATAAATTTTTGGTGGAGGCCTATATCCAGCAATAGACATTTTCTGACTGACAATGATTATCTTATTTCTACCACTTATTATACTAATACAATTTATTTTATACAGGCTGTATTAAAAAAGAAAAAGAGTGAATATCATATAGGTTACTACAGAGATACACCAGAACAAACAACGGCACTTCTAGCTAGCAATGATAGTGCCAAAGGATACCACATTACTTTGATGAGTAATAATATATTTGCAGCTGTGTAGTAAGTATTTCAAATTGTTTCTATGAAAATAACCAGACAATGGAAAAAAACATTTTGACCTGGACGCTGGCAATGCTGCGCCAGTTGAGGAGTTATTTTCAAGTTGAGCCTGTTGGTTTAGTGGTAAGAAACCCTGACTGCTAGCTTAATTCCTACCCAGGACGAATCATTGTGTAATGTTATTTATATATCTACATATATACAAGGGGTCGCCCGCGACTGCATGGTTATTTGGAATATTTTCTCCGATTTTGCAACATATCTCACTACTGCTCCACTCCTATTGATCATAGCGTGATGTTATATAGCCTATAGCTTTCCTGAATAAATGCACTATTCAACAAAAAAATATTTTTTCTATTTAAACTAGTACTTTCTAAGATTAGCGTGTTCAACCAAATAAACAAACTCTTCAGCTTTATAATATTAGTATAGATATGTACTTAAACAATATATTTATTTACAAGTTTAAACAATTTAAATACATATTCTTCTTCTTCTTTGTTCACCCATTGCTGGGTATAGGTCTCCTCTTTTGTGCGCCATCTGTTCCGGTCCTGTGCCAAGCTCATCCAATGGATTCCCACCGTCCTTCTTATATCGTCTGACCATCGGGCGGGTGGTCTACCCGGCAATCGCCTTCCGTTCCGCGGCCACCATTCTGTGACTACTCTGGTCCACCTTCCGTCTTCCCGCCTAGCTAGATGTCCCGCCCATCTCCACTTCATGCTAGTCAACCGTTTACCCACATCTTCGACTTTCGTCCTATGTCGAATGTGTTAAATACATATTATTACATATAAATTTCAACACTACCTATATACATAAAACTAATTTGTACTTAAATACAAAAATTCAGAATAGCAAAATACAAATGAAGACTGTTGTTTAAGCATCAAAATATTCCTTAACATCACTGTCTACTGGGAACATGCCCAGAAGGCTAGCAGCATTGCCACATTGAATGGAATGTTCTTAAATATTTTAGTATGTTTACCTATTGTTTGGTTGCCATAGCAAAGGCCCTACCTAGTTCGAGATCAGATGGCCAATAGTGAGTTGTCCTAACATATACATACAGGATAATTATTGGTGTACAATAAAGAATATCAAACCTTTTTCAGTCTATATTTGCAAAATGAAAAAAAGAACTCACCTTTTACTGCTATACCATGTCAAAAACTTATGGATAAATTAAAAACATATTCTGATGAAAATAATATCTCTTTGGAAGAATTCAATATGAAGAAAAGAATATCACAAATAGTAACAAAGACATTCCATGGAGCAGGGATTGTAGTACCGTACAATAAGCAGACACAAGTTGGATACAGGCGTTTAGCTGAAACTGATGGTATGACAATGATTACTTTAATTTAATGGGACTCTGTCTATCCTGATGTCATCATACAATTTTTTTTGTGCTACTTAGGTGGTAAATCAGGCCTGCCTGATGCTAAGCAGTTACTGTAGCTTATGGACGCTTGCAAGGTAAGGTATCACTTGTGTGTTACCAGCCAAAAAAATTATACCAGGTAGAATCCCAGGGATAGAAAACGATTCGTTAAAAACGCAGCCCTAAATGAGCACTGTAACCTTTACTCACACACAGGTTCCAGTGGTCCACCCCTGGAGGCGGGTGTAGGTGCACGAAGGGTTTTTAGTCGGTAGTCTGGAATAGTACACAGGGTTTTTATCCCAGAAAAAACACTAATTGGGATTGTATGCACGGGCGGAAACTAGTCATTTATGTAATTTTTATTCCAGCCAACTTGAAAAAAGTGTTTGCCAATCTACAAAAAGCAACATCACAAGAGGAGAAAGACAAATATTTTTCGGAACTGCAATGTGTAGTAACTAATGCTAGCATAGCAGTAGATGAGGGTGACTTTGGTACTGGACTTGAACTTGGAATTGCTCTTTTCTGCTCTGGATTGAAGGAACTTCAAGCTATGGCATTAAGTAATTTCACAGCTGCATATAGTGTGCTTTCCAGGAAACCATTTGCACAAATAGCAGAGGTAATTAATTCAGTCATGTCTTTATTTAAACTTTAAATGGTATCATCATCTCAACCCATAAACGTCCCACTGCTGCGCACGGGTCCTCCATAAATTTAAAAGGTAAGGAATATACCACCAATACAAAGCCCGATACCAATCTGTCTGATCAGTGTGGTATGGTAGACTAATATGGTCTGCTATACCACGCTGACCAGACAGGTTGGTATAGGGTTTTTTTATTGGTCGTATAATCGATACCAAACAAAAATATTAGTTCAAAGCTATGTAATACATGAACTGGTAAAGAATTTATTTATATCTATAAATATTTAAATAAAATCTTGTTTATTTATTTTCAGGCACATCTGAAATATCGCCGCAAAGGTCCAAATATGTCATTGTTAAGTAAAAATCAAAAATTGTGATAAACTACTACTTATTGTTTTTTAAAATAAAGTGTTGTGATTAAGTATTATATGTGAACAATCGATTGTCTTAATATATTTTTTAAAGCAATTCTTTGTATTTTTTCTAATAATACTGTACCTTGTTTAGTCAATGATGACAAAAAACGTAGTAGGTCCTACACACGTGGTAGGTACACTCGCACCGTTAGTCATCATAGGTACCTTGTAAGTCGCAAGCAACATGTAACGACGTCGTCCATTGACGTTTTTTGGATTTTTACGATTATTACGTCAACTGTCTATATTAAAATTCAATGAATAGTAATAACAGACAAAATAACCGAAGGAGGTTATAGGTATTTTAAAGTACAATATACCTAATTTAGATTTTATCTCATATCAATATGTTCCGAATTATACTATGGTAAAGGTAAAGTCATTGTGTATAGATAAAAAGGTAAATAAAAATAAATTATTTTGAGATACGAATTATAAAAAACGCGAAAAGTAAAGGACATAGAAAGTCACCCTGAGGCACACCGAAAGTATCATGGCACTAAGAGTAGGTACAAATCCCGACATCGCCGGCGACCACACTGGTAGGCAACTACTACATCAGTCACCATTTTGGAAATATGTAGGTAGGTAAGTTAAGAAAGCTATACTTATAAAGATGAAGTACTATGTCAAGTCTACAGTATTGAACGCATCACTCAAATCCAACAAAACACATTCAGATTATACTGTATCTGATGTCACCTGTAATATTGACTAAAGTGCTACTATGCCCATGACGTAACCCAGATTGAGAAATAGCTTTTATAAAGAAAAGAGGAATTAACTAATTTGGTAATAGGAAAGAGATAAGGACAAACGGAAAATAACTGCTTGTTTAGAGATATTGTAGCGTCATCTATCAGGCCAATAGAATAACGCTACAACAAACAACGAAGTTCAACGTAGAAACCACAGATGTCACTCTATCCAGAAACACGCAACCGCAGAACAAATGTTCGAGATGCTGAATCGCGCTATCGAAGTTTACACAGACACTCAGTATATATACAACACCCAACGACTAACCGTTGGGCCGCGGCCCGCCAGGCACGATCACCTAGCCTGGTCGGAGGATCCTCCCTTTTCGTTGGAGGTGTGTGACAGCCTCCACATTGGTGACCCCGACGTGATCATCATCATCAACTTCACGACCAGCAGCAGCAACAACTTCTCTCCACCCACCCCCTAGCAACCAGATGAGCAGTAACCAAGTCGCAGCCAGCCAGCAACTTCGGCCACTCCAGGATACTCCACACGCCTGCGGACGCGCAAGCCTGGACTACCCCTACGGCCTCATCCAACGTGGCACCGCACACTGCACCCCACGGTTCCCATAAGCAGAGCGCTTCTCCTCTCACCGTACGCAGCAGTCTGCCACTACGCAGCACTCGTCCCGACTCACTGGGACTAGCACCGCACCTCGTCCTACGCACTGGACCTACGCGGCAATCAGTTCCGACTGACTGGAACTCGACTCTGGCACTGGCACTTCACTGAAGCATCGACAGCTGACTCATCAAGCGGAACAGTCAGGATCGACCTCTGGTCTTGGGGGGGAGTACTGTAGCGTCATCTATCAGGCCAATAGAATAACGCTACAACAAACAACGAAGTTCAACGTAGAAACCACAGATGTCACTCTATCCAGAAACACGCAACCGCAGAACAAATGTTCGAGATGCTGAATCGCGCTATCGAAGTTTACACAGACACTCAGTATATATACAACACCCAACGACTAACCGTTGGGCCGCGGCCCGCCAGGCACGATCACCTAGCCTGGTCGGAGGATCCTCCCTTTTCGTTGGAGGTGTGTGACAGCCTCCACAATATAAAAGATTTTTGAAATTTATTGTATTTAGCTTGGTAGTCACAATATACATGGATTGACAAAGATTTGTTCTGGTACAAGATGAGAAACTCGGTAAGACAATAAGCGTGGACAAGTTCATGCAAGATAATAATTATGTTCGAGCGTACAAGACTTTCAGGCACGAGGATTTTTAGTCATTTGGCTATGGGGTCTAAGGTATCAGTTCATTTTCTTGCCTAAAATAGTTTGGGTATCCCTGCACTAGACCAATAGCCCAGTCTTACTTATTTCGGGCCACTGGTAAAATTTTAGGTAAGAACGGTATTTAAATAATTTCAATAAATGTTTCGTGGTTTGCTTACTGGCTGTACTTTTTCAAATTGATTGATACCGAATTAAAAATGTACTTTCCCTCCGTGTAGCATAGCTGCAATTCTAACGTTTCTAAAATATTTTAAGATTAGGTACTTCATTGAAAATTGTATTGTGTTAAATGTTAAAAAATGAAGCTTGAAAACGGATCGATAAAAATAATGTTGTTGGATTAAATGCTACGATTCGTTTTATGTTATTAGGGTGACTGCCTCGTTGGATTACTGGTCGTTGGCTTCGACTGCTGGTCACGTGGGTCGGTAAAAATAGAAGATATTAGGTTTTTCTGACGAGAAATTCACAATAGATGCCCGAAGTTTGCAAAAATTGTTTGATAACGATTGACCATTATAATGCCAACTTTATTAGGCTGGTACCTATGTATGTAACTAGAAGAGGTAGGGCATCATCAACAAGGGAGTAGGGCCGACGAGAAAAAGAT
This sequence comes from Trisateles emortualis, assembly GCA_947095525.1. Classification (NCBI taxonomy): domain Eukaryota; kingdom Metazoa; phylum Arthropoda; class Insecta; order Lepidoptera; family Erebidae; genus Trisateles; species Trisateles emortualis. The sequence goes on along the minus strand of OX352736.1, from coordinate 3,848,093 downwards.
CGTACAGAAGACCGCGGCCAAATAACTTAACACACCCACTGTGTGTAGTTATTTGGCTGCGGCCTTCTGTAGGTACCTAGTTGTGTTTATTTAGAAATTAATAAAGAAACGTTTTCCTATCCTATCTTTAGTCTTACTATATAAAAAAATCCTGGTGTTGCAAGCATCCCAATGTTTTTATGTGTTAATAATGTAGGTTGTGATCTTCGGCGGAGGTTCTTCTCCAGATGAGATTGTTTGTGTTTCTTGCTAGTTCTTCTTATAGCTAGTTGGGTAATTCGCTGATAAGTATATCAGCGAATTACCCATAGGTAAATTGGATGACATCATATTTTTGGCTCACATGCTACATTCATAAACTTATAACCTTCATAAGTTAGAAGCCTAAATGAATTTTGAGTTTAAGTACCTAATTCAATATTATTAAACCAATAGAAAAGTTTAGTTATTAATAACCGTAGTCATAAAATGGCGATGGGCACTAAATCCAACATGGGGGTTTATTATTAGGTTATTAATATATTATAGCCTTCCTCAGGCTTTAAATTATCTTCACGAATTTTTTTATCAAAAGCGGTTCAGCAGTTGCGCGTTGAAAGTGTAACTATTATGCAAGGTAGAGCAAATTAGGAAAAGTATTTTTTAGGAAAAGGCGCCTTCATGATGCCGCAAGTAAAAATAATATATTTTAGGTAGTTAGTTTAGTTTCTGTTGGTAAGAAGATTTCCTAGGGTCGTACCATGACGCGTTATACGGGAGTCTTTCGAACGAGCATAAGGGACGGAGATATACAGGCTATATAGCTCCATCCTTCTTTCTCGCTCGAATTACTCACATTTTAACACGCCTTGATACATTCCCCAGTTTTTTAGGGCTATGTTCTAACAGTAGGGATATTGGCCAATATTAGATTCACACAACTTCGAGTAGTTGTATTGCGTCAAAATTCATCATCACCATCTTAACCCGATGACGTCTACTGTTACAATGGCCGATCTTGTGCTAATTGCAGTTCTTCCCCGTAGCTTGATTAAGTAATTATATACATTCTGTATTATGAGATTCGCATTGATGTGTCGTAATATCTTCCGAGAAATGTATGCATTAGAAAGGCACCATTTGATGCTGATATCTATCAAATTCATACGGTTAGGTCCTGATCGATAGGAACCTACAATACATCAGAGTTATATGAACAGGCGCCTATCAAGGGGAAGAGGCAATGGGTGCAATTGCTCCCCGACCAATTTTTCGTTAACATTTTATGTATAACTTTTCAGAAAGATTAAATCAGGGAAATAAGCTAAGATTGCCCCCTCTCCCTTAAACATTACATTTGTAAAACAGATACTAAGTAGCTTTTATATTTTCTTGAATTTACCTTACCCTATCGTTTGTCTCTTTTCTGATGGAACAAATCGTACAATCATAAGCATAAAGCTGTATTAACCTAGCCCGCAAAGAAACAATAACCCATGACTACTTATGACATGAACAAAAAACATCATGTTATTATAAATTGGGTATGTTTTTCATTTATCAAAGTAATTGAATGGTGCAAAACCTATTGTAAGTTTTAAAGCGGAAAAATTGATTATTGTAATGATTGTACGGTTAACATATTACTTAAATACTACAGGATCCTATAAATATAGGTGGATACAGTTGCGTTTGCATTTGAAGTTGATACCTAAATCAAATACAAATTTCCATCATGTTTAAGTTGCTCGTGATAGTTGCTATAGTGGCAATCAACATAAACGGCTCGGACGCTGAGGAACCCAAAAAGCGCGTGTGGCTATCAGACTCCTCGCTCTACCAACGACCATACAGTGCAGAAGAAGAAGCAGCTGAACCATCACCGGATCTAAGGCGCTTGTTCCAAGCAAACAACAACTTCCAATCACGGGCACCTCTCCGGTACAGAAGTGATATCCAAAATTATGCTTCCCTTTTACAAAATGAAGCACCATCAAGAAGGAATTTATTCATAGCGTCTTCGTCACCATTCAGTCAGTTCGACGGTCGCCGATCCATGCCACAGCCGTCACCCGCGTCATCATCACCATACTCCAGATTTGGGCAATATTAGACAAATGGATTGTTAATGTACCGACAATTTATATATAAAAAAGAAGAATTTTAGTGTGACTTTCATTAAGTAAATTATATATATTATTATAAGTAAATTGTTGGTTTATGGAATTAAAATTGATTGAATAACGATACCCTCGAACTATTTTTGATTGTTTAAAAAAAAAACACCGTTTCGGCACTAAAGCGAGTGGTGGTTGATATTTAATTTAATATTAGTCTTTGAACACCGTAGAACTGGGCGAATAAAACTAAATTGTATTGTTAGTTTAGTGGTTTATGTGTTTTACATAACTGCGTGACATGCTGTGGATTCGATCGCCACACAGGAAAAAAAAATAGTGAACCAAAAATTATTACTGATATGCTTGTATACGTTAATTGTAGTTTTTTCTGAAGTCCCCCGCGACACAGGGCTTGTTCCCTAATCCGGAAGTTGTCTTTATTATTTATAAAGACAATTTCCGAATTAATAAAATGAGATTGCAACTTTTTTAATAATTATTTTTCTAGCACGATATAAGTAGGTAAGTACTGTGCCGTCTATGTACTCGTAGTGTCATTAATGAATTTTTAAAATAAAATATGAATTTTCAATCAACATTTTATTTTTATTCGCCCTTCATTTCCTATGATTTGATCTAAAGTTGTTTATTTTTAAAATTGTCTCTAATGCATAGGTACCCCATAGTTTATTATTTAGTTATGCTTATGATGCAACATAAAATGATTTTCTTAATATTTTACGTCTTAAAGATCGAGTCACCCGTGCAATTTTCATTTAGATGCAGTAAAAAATAAGGTCGTTAAAAAAATTACGTAATTAAAAAATACTATAACACTAACAAACTTCATTAGTCTTATAAATTACGGTTGTGTCCTCGTAAGTGATTCAGCCTCGCTTAAAATCCTTGAGTCTTTTCTGGAGCTTCAAACTGTCTCCATACAAAATTTTATTAAAATCGATTGAGTAAGTATAGCCGTAACGTAGACAGCGTTACCTACGTACTTTTGTATTTATGATATTAGATTAAATATTTGGAAAGAAACAATTACGGGACTATGTTATATATCTACCTAAATTAACTATTTTGTTAAATTAATAGCATATAATGCTATATAAATAGTTAATGTACTATACTATAGGGGACAACATCTACAAGAAATACTTAATCATCAAATCTCAAGATACGCACGCATAATTAAGCTGCTAGTGTAGTACGTTTTTTTTATACTACCAAGGAGGAAAACAAGCATACGGTCCGCCTGATGGTAAGCAGTTACCGTAGCCTATGGACGCTTGCAACACCAGGGGTATCATTTGCGCGTTGCCGACCCTTTAGAAACCTAATAACTGCTTTCTTGAAATACGCACCTAAATAATAATTGTTATTGCCTCATCCCATTCTACATTATAAATCTTTATCTCTCTATGTTTGCCTTATGCATGTTCTAAGCCTTCCAAAGACTGGGGTATTCTCACAAAAAGATTCTATTTTCAAATTCAATTATAACGTCTTTATTTGTAAGACATCACAAAAACAATACAAAATAATACAGAAAAAAATAAAAACAAAGTGTGTTTAGTACTTAACCCAAAAGAAATATCCATATTTTTATTCTTTAGGTTTGTCAGCGCTGCTTAAATGCAGGAAAAGTGATAAGGGACAGTGATCGCTGCCGTAAACCTTCTCCCTTATCACGTTATCACACAAAGCCGGTAACAATCTTTCTGATATGATGAAATAGTCCAAACGCCTGAAACAAATTCATTTATAATATAAGCTTATAAATTAAAAAATGATTATTTTTTTCCGTATCCGTTGATATTATTAAGGAGTTTTTTTATATTACTTAGTTGCAAACATACGGCCCGCCTATTGGTAAGCAGTTACACCTTAGCCTATAGACGCTGGCAATACCAGAGATTGCACTTGCGTATTCAAAAATGTCAACACCAGGGTTTTTTTATGGAATTTCCAGTACAAAGATAAACATATCTTACCATCCTACATTCCTAGATCGGCTATTGGACATGTAGGTCCAAAACGTATAGGCGCCAGTTTTATCTGGATACAGATGTCGGAATGTATCAACAAAGCCATCTCCAAGCAGTTCAGTCATTCCCTGACGCTCTTCGTCTGTGAAACCAGCGTTCTTTCTGTTTGTTTTAGGGTTGGCTAAATCTGAAATTTAGTATTAAAAAGAAAAATATATAAAGACGAACCTCTTTTTGGATATCGGTTTAAATGTATAAATATTACATCGTCACTGATAGCTACTCTAGATCTTTGTGATATTTTAACGACATCCTTAGGGCCAGCTTGTGTGGATTAAGGTTTAAATCCTCTCAACTTAATAGAAAGTTGACCCATGCGCAGCAGCAGTACAAAAGCGTTTTTTTATACTACTTAGGTGGAAAACAAGCATACGGCCCGCCTGATGTTAAGTTACCGTAGCCTATGGACGCTTGCAATGCAGAGAACTTGCGTGTTGCCAACCCATTTTTTACACCAGGGCTTTAAGATAGGAGTATCCCTGGAAAAGGAATACGTTTCTTATAAAACGCATCCCTAAATGAGCGTGTTATTATTATTAAAATTAATAAATAATAATAGCAACCCATATATTATGTCCCACTGCTGGGCACGGGTCTCCAATTAACAAAAATTATTATTAAAATCAAAATGTAAACCTACCCATTTCTTTGTGTGAAACATTCATGTCACCACATATTATAACTGGTTTCTTCTTATCTAACTCTTTAACATGTTTACGGAATTCCTCATTCCACTGCAGTCTTTTAGGTAGTGTGACTAGTTTCCGTCCTGAATTTGGTACATATGTACACACTAAATAGAATTGTTCGTACTCAGCGGTTATTATTCGACCTTCATCGTCTAACTCTTCATTTTGCAGACCGTAGGTAACGTTCATAGCTAGGTTAGTGGTATAGATGCCTACGCCTGCGTATCCATCCTTCTCACCTGCCAGCCAGTACGCGTGATACCCAGGTATATTAGCCAACTCGCTGGGCAATTTGTCTTGTGAACATTTCACTTCTTGCAAACATAATATATCAGGCTTTTCATATTTCAAATAATCGAGGCATCCTTTAGATAACCACGCTCGTATGCCATCCACATTCCAACTTGATATTTTAAAATTCCACTGTTTACCATTATTATTTAATGATGTATTTGAGAAATTTAATTGTTCGAAATCTGTTAGTGATTTATTTTTAAGTGGGGCTTTCTTTTTTGTATCTTCTGTAGCTGAAATATAACTTGTTAATGAAATATTCAAAGCATATTAAGATTATTTTGAAACAAGTCCTGCGTCGCGGTGGACTTTAGAAAGTACACCCGGAATAGGAACACCTATCTGTGGGTCGCACAGATGGTGTAGGAGTCGAACCCACAACACTATTCTTTATACACGTGCGGTCAAAATTAGTATAATTTTATTTAATTGACTTTTTATTTTAAGTTATTTCCTTAGCGTGGAACATGCATACAAAACGAACAGGTAAATTGTAATAATAGCTGATTTTAAGCGGCCACATATCGACTCGTTTTCCTGTTTCGGTTGGCGTATCATGGCCTCCAAACGCTTCAAAATTTTATATCTATAAATAGTAGGTATATAATGAAGTCACCCACTGTCTGTATTTGAATTAAGCACTAGGTATTTGATAATATTTGATGCGGTTTTCACCATTACCATTGTTAATTATAAATTTATTATTATCCTTAGTAATATTATAAATTATGCTCTGGAATAACACACAGGCTTTAATACTTTTTACAGCGATAACCGACATCCACACGGGCGGAGCGGGCAACAGCTAGTATGACATAATTTAACGAATAAATTAGTAATAGGTATTCGACCTATTATTTTGAAGATGGACAAAATACTTTTATTTCGATTGTTTGAAACACTACTACACCCCAAAACTACTAGCTAATGTAGCTAAAAGCCTAGCCAACTTACCTAAATGGGACTGGGCAGGAGATGTCTGCGGCTTGCTGAAGAAATTACGGGTCAAAATTTCACAGAACAGCCCTCCTGAGACAGTAAAATTGATTCGCGACAGAACCAGAAAATGGAGACACGAACTGCATGGATTCAATAAAAACTGTAAAAAGGAAGACCATATTCGCGAGCAATATGAATGATGAAGAGAGCTTGCCCAAGAGTGGGATGAGGATACATTTTTTACTGTGTCTAAATTAATAATTATCTTGGGATTATCTCACACGGCCATTAGAGCCCGGCAAGTAGAGCCAGTAAACTGGTTAATCTTTACTAATATTATAAATGTGAAAGTTTGTGAGTATGGATGGATGGATGTTTGTTACTCTTTCATGTAAAAACTACTGAACGGATCTAGATGAAATTTGGCACAGAGATAGATTATAGTCTGAAATAACATAGGCTACTTTTTACAGCGATAACCGACATCCACGCGGGCAACAGCTAGTATTCTTATATATTTACACCCCGATAAGAAAACATCATACAAGAAAAATTATTTTAAACTAGCCGCCCCGGCTTTGCACGGGTAGTATTTTCAGGGGTCCCGTAATGCTTTTGTTAATAAAATATAGCCTATGACACTCACAAATAACGTAGCTTTCTATTAATAAAAGAATTATCAAAATCGATTTAATAGATCCAGAGATTACCCCTACAACGTCACAAACTTCACCTCTTTATTATTTACTAGCTGTTGCCCGCGGCTCCGCCCGCGTGGATGTCGGTTATCGCTGTAAAAATCCTATGTGTTATTCCTGACCATAATCTATCACTGTGCCAAATTTCATCCAGATCCGTTTAGTAGTTTTTACGTAAAAGAGTAACAAACATTCATCCATACTTACAAACTTTCGCATTTATAATATTAGTAGGATTTAGTATAGATTGGGATTGAACCTACCGGCATAGTAGTCAGTCACTAACCACTAGAAGAACAACAACCCAGTCACTAATAATAATAGTAAAGCCGAAGTCGGTAGAAAAAACATAATATAAAAATATGCTGAATGCCAGACACCTCAATTCAGCATTCCATATCCATTCCAATCCGTTACGCATATTTTGTTTTGAATAATTTCAGTATTGAATTTTAAAAGTGTATACTTGCTTGTAGAATTTTAAGTTAAATATGTGAAGTGTTTGACTTTTAGAATTCCGTAAAAGCCGTCATATTTAAGACTATCTATCGGCCGATAGTTTAGTTTGATTCGTAACCAATCAGGGCCCCAATTCTGCTAATTTACGGATGGCTCAATTCAATCTTAATTGAACCTCAGTAGAATTTTTGGTATTCTGCTAATAAATTTAAGAGCTATAGTTGGAAAACCATTGATCTTAAATTATTAAGCAGAATACCAATAATGTAAAACCAAAAATGCAAATAATTTAAGATCAATGGTTTTCCAACTATTGCTCTTAAATTTATTAGCAGAATACCAAAAATGCTACTGAGATTCAATTGAAATTCAATTCAGCCATCCGTAAATTTAGTAGAATTGGGGCCCAGCTCGGTAGCTGTTCGGTCTCGAATCAAACTTAACCTTTTTTAAACGGTTTGCCGGTGCAAACCAGACAGAACAGAAAAACCACTGTTTGATGCCGGAGGTGCTGTGCTAATAAAATCAGTTTAAATATCTAAGCAAGTGTGCACATTACGAAGATTTATTCTTCATACTGATTAAGCAAAAATTATCAACCGATTTGTCTGTAGTTTGCGGTGGGTCTTAGGAATAACGGAAAACCTAATTATTTCGAATTTGGAAAACGAGTGTATGCGGCCGGTCATATGCTTAGATCTCTACAGGATAAATTGATCAAGATATCAGTAACTTGTTCGCCACCATAAAGGCGAAAATCGCGTGCCTTCGAAGTCAGAATGCGTTGGGGATATCCCTCCACTTGGACGTCAAAATCCCCATAATTTTCGCCAGAATGTCCCTATAGGTAAATAATACCTACCGTCACATTATACAAGTGCGCCACAGACATAAAAATCCCACCACTAATTATATAAATAAAGTGCATAAAAATACTCACTGGTTTTATTTTTCTTTTGTTCTTTGCGCGCATTCTGCGTCCTTATACAGAGATTATCGATGAATTATCTACATAATATGTCAGTGGTAAGAACAGCATTAGGACAAAAAGGCGTTGCAGACTCTACTGACGCGGCTCGCAGGCACACGGGCCCTCCTTTATCATTTCAGCCTAGGTATGCAAGTAGCGGTTTACGTAGACCTCATTGCTACATACCTACCTTATTGTTAGGGACAATTCACACTGAGATACTATGCGACGTGCACTTCTAACATAGCGATGTAATAAAGAACTTTATTTACTATACAATAAGTTTATATCTTTAAAAAAAAATATCCACGATAGTTAATTCCTTTTTACTCATCAATATGCAGTCGCTTGTTATTGGCAATTTGTTTAATAATAATTATTATAAAACAAATTGCCAATGACCATTATAAGTTATCCACAATGTTTATTTAGTCCGTAAACTTTCCCGAAACAAGTTTTTCCAATTTATGTAAAGTATTAATAGTTCAATGACGACGGACGAGGCTGTTGTGTTTCGTAGCAAAATTCCTATTGCCAGCTACCGACTGCATCAACAGATCAGCACCATGAAAGGTACTATATTATTGAATTGTCACCAAAGCTACATAGGTGTACCAAAACTTAATCTGATACCGGAAAATGATCTGAGTGAAACTAACATACTTTGCAAGCTAAATCGTGTGGTTGACATGTAGAATGAACATCCAGAAAGTGTTATCTGCCAAATAAGTAAATAGTTTTAAAAGATAAGACTTTTACTAAAGTGCTGTTATGTGGACAGATCAGCAAAACAGCTACTCGTTCTAAATTTAATCCATACTAACATTATAAACGCTAATGTTTGGAAGTTTGTTACTCAATCGCGCAAAAAATTGCGAGTCTCGGTGTAAGCTGACCTTAAAATTTCTATTACTTTATTTAAAAATTAAGTATTTTAATGGAAAATATGCAGTTGTGAAGGGATCAGAAGTAGCTTGAAATGATTCGTGTAACACACGGCTGCTGCGTCGCTTGCCAGTTCCTTTTACATTGAACTTAGCTGGACACGCTACCGCGTGTCTAGATCAAGGTCGCCAATGCCTTTTTGCCTAAATGAAGTGCTCACTCACCACTGATATATTTATGCCACAAAGAAAAATGAACGACGGCACGAAGTGTAGTAATATAAAGTAATAAATATAAAATAGACTAGGTACCCGTTCGGTATTTTTATGCACATAATTTTAATACTATTCAGCATATCATAATAAATTTATAACCTACCCAGAACTATATATTTTCATGAAAAATATTGTCTCTCTATCTCATGTATTTTCTTATTTATATGTATAATACCCAGGCCTTTGGAACGCTTACATCAATCTAACATGCAGTCACCTTAAAGATCTTAGTCATACCATAGCTACACTAGTAATACATTGCCTGGGTATAGAGCTATTATTATATTATTATGATATTTTATAGCATGCACAAGAAAGTTAAGTGCAGCTAAAATATACTGTATCTAAATATTTAACCCATTAGTCACCTCAACAAAGACCCATTATTTAGTAAATCAAGCTTAAAAATACATACAAGTAGCAAAAACTAGCTTATTTCAATATTATTTCATAGCTTATTAATAAATTTATTATAAAAATAGCCTTGCATTAGGCTACAATGTTGAATTAATACTAAAGATAGGTATAAAAATAAATAAAGCATTCAACATAATATGTTTTAGAAAAGTTTTATTAATTATAGAAACAATCATAGTACCTAATACAAACAATACTTGTCAATAATGTTTTTAATTAATCAATGTACTAGTTACCCTTCTCCTCAGGCACTTTGCGTCGCCGTTTCGTGGTGGGCTCACTAGCATCTTGAGGTTCTTCATCAGTCTCTACTGTGGCTTCTTCAGCTTTCTTTTGTCCTCTTTTGCCTTTAGCGGGCTTCTCATCTGGAGTTACGTCGTCATCTGTAAAATACAATAAGTTTAAATTGAGTGTAATTTTTAATAAAAGCAGCCAGTATCTTGTTGTGGCGGTGGTAGTTAATATGACTGCTGTACAATGATCACGGGTTTGATTCCATATCAGGCAAAGTGATATTGTGATTTTATGTAGAAAAATGCACTACACATTTCTTCACAGAAAATACCACATTAGCCCAGAATGGCAATTCTTCTATAATATGGGACCTAATTTAGCTGCTTACAGCTTTTTCACGAAAAGGAGAAGATTGGCAAAAGAGCCTGTTATATGTCAGATGCAGTTTCTGAAATTTAAAAAAGATTTGCTAACCTACATACCTTACAGATAAGATTAGAGCTAAAACAAAAGCAAAAAACACAGTGGTATTATTTGATTCTGTGATAGTATTTTGTAGAAGTTAATTAAAATAACAATGTTCACATTCACCACAATTTCGGTTCACAACCATCTTTAAATACCAACTGCTGCGTCAGAAGTAGAGAATTTGAAACAATGTCACAAATAGCACATATCACTACATCTGAACCATCTAAACAATTGATACTTGATGAGATATCAAGTATCATTGTTAGCCGTGGTCAGAAGGTTAAAACGAGACCACATACTGCAGATGGGAGGTGTGGCAATGGCCGTTCCACTGTAACACCATCACCACTTAACTAATTTGCTCATGGTCTGGCAACCTAGCACAAATCAGGGCAGCAATATGTAAAGAATGCTCCTTTAATTAAAAATACATAAAATGGTAATGGCTAAAATATATAAAATAAAATATCTATATATATCTGCTTACCATCAGCCAGGCCATAATATTCTTATTAAGCATCATAGAAGTACTAAAAAAACTGATAGGTACTCAAATTACTATACCTTTTGCCTTGTCATCCTTTTTGGTCACCTTTCTCTTTTTTGATGATGGTGTCTCATCCTGTTCTTCAGCGTCCTCTGGATCATCTTTAGGTGCAGCCTTTTTGCCTTTTCTTCCTTTAGGCTCTTTTTTCTTAGGTTGCTCTTCCTCTTCCAATGGCTCCTCATTTTCAACATCTTCATCTGCTACCTTTTCTGGTGCAGCTTTAGCTTGTCCTCGTTTCCTACCCTTTGATGCTGGCTCCTTTTTCTCTTCAACTTCAACAGTGTCAGACTTATCTTCCACTTCAGTCTCAACTTTAGCTGGTTTTCGACCTCTTCCTTTACGACCAGGCTTAGCCTTTTCATCTACAGCCTCATCCTTGAGAACCTCTTCACTGTCTTCTACGTCTGGCTTGGCATTTTTTCTACCTCTGGCAGACTTTGGTTCAGGCTTTTTAGGTGCTGGCTCCTTCTTTACCTGTTTCTTTCTACCCCTACCAGAACTTGGCGGTGCCTCAGTGTGGCCATTACTGTCAATATTTTCATGATTTTGTTCACTTTCTTCAGTTTGACCAGTGGACTCATCAGATGATTGCTCATCATGATTATCTTCTGTTTTACCTTTCTTTTCACGTTTTGTTGTTTTCTTTTCTGTCACTTTAAGAGGCTTATCATCTAGTTCAATGTCATCGACCTCAGGTTCTATTACTTTTGCTTTGCCTCTGCCTTTTTTGGGTGCCTCAGTTTCAATCACTTTAACATCTGCAGGCTTCTGTAAAAACCGCTTCATATCAACAAATATTCAGAGGTTAATTTTTTCATACATAATTTATTTTTGTGTTTATATATACATATTAGACTATTGTATGGCCTGTTGGTCTAGTGGTTAGTGACCCTGATTGTTTTGATTCCCACCCAGGACAAATTTTTGTGATGAGCATCATATTTTTTTCTATCTGGGTGTAATTTATCTATATTATTATGTATTTAGGTATATAAAAGTATAAGTACCAATTGCCTGGTTACCACAGTACAGGCTTTGCCTGGTTAAAGATCAGATGACCGTGAGTAAGTTGCCTCAAGATATAATACATATTCATATGGGATAAATAATTTTAAGAAATACAAACAACTGATAATAAATTCCTTTTTCTTACAATAATTAGATAATACTCAGACAAGTAAATAAACAAATAGAAGTGCATTTCTCACAAAATAAAAAGAATTAACCTGAGATCTGTCCTTGATAAACAATTATAGCAATACACAGAAAACAAATTTGATATATTTTGATGTAAAAAAATATGAATAAATTATCATTCAAGCCAAAATTGCTTCATGTTTTTTTCATAACTCATTTATAAAACAAAGCTCTTAGCAGTATAACAGTTTCACAGCAATCTCTTAATTGTGCAAAAGTGTTTCTTGCTTATCAACTTGGAATACAATAAGGGTCATGTGTCACAGATTTATATTTATTGTATACTTTACCATAATCTATTTATAGCACAGAAGAGTCTAGCAAAGATTTGGCGTGCTTTTGTTACTTACAGGATATTACAAATAAGACTAGTAAATATCACAAACTATAGAGCTGTAGAATGGCGCCAATAGTGGAAGCATGTGGTAAATATGTTACTCGAATAATTAGCTTGAATTGCAAGAGGATTCGCAAGTATGTAGCTTGTAACGCCCAGATCTTTAAACGTCAGTATCGAACGCAATTACTTTTAATTCAGGCTTTAGCTAGGATTCAGTATACATATGTCTGGTAATCAAATCTAATCACTCTATCCACCAAAACAACCTAAGCATTTTGACTTATTCTTTCTATGTTGCTGTAGCAAAAGCTGTTAGTACCCCAATAAAATTTAAAAACCACACTATCTTTGACCCCCATGCACAACCGAAGGAATCATGAGTTCATGACACGACTAAACGATCACCAGATCTGAAATCCGTTTGTAAATGTAATGGAAATAGAAATAAGAAACCATACCTTAGCTTTTACCGATCTTGGCGCCATTATCACGAGGCTATTGTTTATTGAAATATCACTGATATCACCGTAATTATAACTAAATGCGTCGTTCTCGCCGAATGTTGAGTTACCGGGCGAAGTTTCCGGTGAAATGACAGAATTCGTGTACCGCTGGTTGGCAGCTGCCGCCAAAATTTGACAGTTATATTTTTATTCTTGCAGTAAATGGCGGGTAAATAGAACTTTGGATATTTATTGCACGTTGTCTATTGAATCTTTTGATTTCTATAACCTAATACTACCTACTATATGTTTCGATAGTTCAAGTAAGATGCTGATGATTATGATAAAACAGAAACTTCAATTAAGTATAGCAAAATAATCTACCTACAACATTTTATATACTGCTGTGATACCTACTCATGCATCGCTGGAGTAGGATGCGTTACAGCGACTTACAAAACTTGATTGATATATGCATAGAGTACATAGTCGTTCGCCTGAACCCATTTAACTGGCTATAATTGGTCTCTCACACATATTTCTCTATCCATTACAAAAGATTGGCTAGCTTTGGCCCTTATAGTTAATGCAGTAAGAGGCGGGTGAGCCAAAATATACCTAACGTACACATTTCCAGGCTCCGAGCTAAAACTGAGCATTTATAATATACAGAAAAAGAAAACCACACTTTATCCGAGACCTATGATGAAAATTAATAAGTAGCTACAATATATCACTACAGGGACCTCAGTACAGAAACTAAATTAGACTGACTTCAGTACGGTAAGTTGTAGAATTTTCAAAAAACCCCAGGTTTTTGAAAATTTTACATTTCTGTTTTTTTTTTAATCTAATAATTTACAGCTAAAGTGCAACTCATAATCATTCAAATAAGCCCAAACACAGCTAGATTACATTGTTTAATTATGAATTACCGTTGCCTAGCTTACCAATTTCATTTGCTACAATACATTTGCTCAGTAATAGTTGCTGAGCAAATATAATCGAAACTTATGTAATCGCCATCCGTTACATACTTATTATTGAGAAGTTCCGATGACCATCTATAGTCTTCTTCATCAGTTGTATTTCACCAAATTATACTTTCTGAATGCAAATGTTTGATTTGTTGTTATAAATATGCGGACATACTGGTAGTCTCGCTTTATGGGCAACCTCTACGGAGAGTAGATAGATTTAAATTTTTGGGCCACTGGGTCACTGAGGATTTGAGAGATAATGGTGATATTGAGAGGGACCGCAGATCGCAGACTGTTCGATGCAACATGCTGGCCCGCAGGTTTGCACGCTGTTCAAAGGCAGTAAAGATTACACTTTTTAAAGCCTACTGCCAGTTTTTCTACATGTGCAACCTGTGGGTCAGTTTCACGCAGCGGACATACAGCGATCTGCGTGTCCAATATAATAACGCATTAAGGGTACTGCTGGGCTGCCATGGCGCTGTAGTGCGTCAGGCATGTTTTCCGAAGCGCACACGGATGGCTTTGCGGCAATTATCAGAACGCGGTGTGCTTCTCTGTTAGTCCTTATCCGTGGCAGCACTAACAGTTCCAAAGTTCCATCAGTATCCTGAGTGTGTTCTGCGAACACACTCAGGATACTGATGGAACTTTGGATATTTATTGCACGTTGTCTATTGAATCTATATATTTATATATTATAATTGAAATGTATTATTTATATTATATTAATTTTTAATCTGCCTATTTTAGTTTTTATAATATTATAATTGTATTTTGTCTATCCACTAACACTAGCAGCAAGCCCATTTTTGTTACTAACACAATGGTATTCTTTCCGTAATAAATGATTATTATTATTAAAATTGCTATATATGTGCCTATAACTGTTGAGAAGTTCCCCTTAATTCCTCATGGATCCACTCATCACAACTTTCTTTTAATGAAAATGGGACCAAACTGGAAGTATGTCCTCACAGACCAAAAAAAGATTTTTTCAAATCGGTCCATACATGACAGAGTTAAACTAACGTGCACATGCATTGACTGAAGCATAAAAATATACTTTTTCTGCAACATTGACAATCGATGTATGTTATGATGCCTAATAACACGTTGAACTCTTGTTGAACTGGTACTTGGCATTCAAGACGATGATAGACTTTTTTTCTACAAAACAGCTTCCACACAACCTCTATGTCGCGGGGCAATTTACAGGTTTAAGTTTCATTCATACTCGGATAACGACTATCTATTTGCTCATCCTTGAAACGTTTCTTGTGTGCGGAATCGAACCCACAACATGGTGGTGAGATGACCATATTAACCACTAGGACTCACATAATAGACAGTCATCAAAAATTAAAATTATTATTATAATCTCTATAACATAGCACATTGAACACAACCGTATAACTATAATTGTAACATATGTTCAAGCTCAAGGCAAAATAACATTTTGAGTAATTAATTTATCGTAGGTCTACGCTTCCGATAAGATAACAAAACAACAACAGCTGGCTGGCACTGTCATTAGTGTCATTGTCACTGCTGTCAGTGTCATGTGTCAATGAGTCAGTATCGTGGCTGGTCGTGGCAACGTGTGTGCAAATCTTTTTTTTCAGATTTGAGCGATTTTTTCCTATGCTTAGGTTCAAAAATTCTGACTATTAATTAATGAAATGGTAAATATTGTGCAGTATGTTATATTATTGAGAAACCTGACATTTGGTATTGATTACAATGCCTTCCACCGGTTTTCTTTTGAGAGTAAAGCCGGTTAAAATGCTAAATGTGAATATTTAGGGCAACTATGAATAGAAGAATGTAGTTTCTTTATATTTCAGGCTACTTTAGATCGGAAAGGTACATTTAAAGTAGAATACCTACAAGAAATCGAGAAGAAAGTTCAGGCAAAATGGGATGACGAGAAAATATTTGAAGTAGAAGTACCTAATGATGGGCAGCCTCATGAGAAGTACATGTGTACCTTTCCTTTTCCATACATGAACGGAAGACTACATCTTGGACATACATTTTCACTTTCAAAATGTGAAGTAAGTACTTACCTTGAAAGTTATTTTAGCATAAATTAAATTTGGCTGGAATCAAAAGAAATGATGCAATATAGCACTTAAGGAAATTGATTAAAATAATACTGATCAATAAAATTATAGAACAATTGAAAAATCTATAAATTATAAATTAATTTAAAGAATATAGTCTTAGTGAGAACAAAATTTCACAAAGGACCTCTCCTTTGTGAAATTTTGTTTACACAAGGACTGACAAGGATAAGTGCAATAACATAATAATGAAAAAAGGAAAGAAATTATGATTGCAATAAATATTATATTACCACCAGTTGCAAACAATATTCTTTTATATACGAAAGAATTCTATTTAATTTTGATAAATACAGTTTTTTTATATGGTGACAAACTAGCATATGGCCTGCCTGTTGATGAGGATTTGAGTTACCATAGCCTATGGACTCTTAATAGCAAGAGTATTACTCATGAGTTTTTGACTCTTATATCTTGTAACACCAGAGGTTTGTGTTATGGGCTCTGGGATAAGAAACACTGTATTTAAAAGCAGGTTTTACATGGTTATTGTTAATATATTTTTTTTAGTTTGCTACAAGGTACCATAGACTGAAAGGCAAAAAGGTTTTATTCCCCTTTGGGTTCCATTGTACTGGCATGCCAATAAAAGCCTGTGCTGATAAGTTAAAGAGAGAAATGGCCCTATATGGATGTCCTCCAGTATTTCCTGAAGAAGAAGAACTAAGTCTAAAAGAAGAGGGTGATATTATTCCTAAAGACAAAAGCAAAGGGAAAAAAAGCAAAGCTGTGGCTAAAACAGGAGGAGCAAAGTATCAATGGCAGATTATGCAGAGTCTTGGAGTGCCTGATGAGGAAATCAAACTGTTTGCAGACGAAAGCTACTGGTTAGAGTACTTCCCACCACTTGCTGTTGGTGATTTGAAGAGAATGGGCATCCATGTAAGTTCTTTGCTTTTAATATTTTTAAACATTAACTGGCCTGTTGGTCTAGTAGTTATTGGTTCTGTCTCTTTCAAATTCAGAACAATCCTGACCTAACTTTAGAACAACCATTTTCCATGTCGTCGGGATTAAAACCACAACAAGCGACGCATCATAAAATCCCGCTTAAACCTCTCTCCACCCATGCAGTCAATACACGTTTAAATTTTGTCCACAGGTAGATTGGCGTCGTAAATTTATCACAACTGATGCAAATCCATTCTTTGATTCATTTGTAAGGTGGCAGTTCTGTCATCTTAAAGACCGTAATAAGATTATGTATGGCAAACGCTACACCATATTCTCACCTTTAGACGAACAACCATGTATGGACCATGACAGGAGCACTGGGGAAGGAGCTGGCCCACAGGAATATACTGCTTTCAAAATGGAAGTTTTAGAACCATACCCTGAAGTGCTCAAGTATGTATATTGTGAATTATTTTATGGTACTATGGCTATTGATAGAAATTATCTGTTATCCATACAACATTGTTTACCATTTTTTAGATTCAGACGGACATAGATAGACATATTATAGATAGGGGCACAGAGAGAGCCCCTGTTTTTTTATTTTATATTTCTTACTGCTTTAATGCGTAATGCTGCAGGTATTATAGCCGGAGCCAAATGAGTATATCATTATGTACTCACTCGGCTGAGGCTAAAGGACGTGTTTGTGCACGAATGCATTCGGTGTCTCATAAGCAAGCGCCGTAATGCATGCCAGCTGCAACGCTTTGTTTACATTGTGTTGTGTGACCTGACCTACATTCCTCGATAGTCTGTCGTAAGCTACTACATTGGTACACAGGACTGTGGACGCCTCAAATTACAACTGCATTTTTGCTAGTCAAGCCTTTAAGCTTCTGATACCTTTCGCATTTCGTTATGATTCTGAAAAACAACGGATGATTACGAAATTTGTTGTTGAATCCTATCCTTTGAAACATCCCATCATCCTAAGATTATTGCAATGATCCGTTTTCTCTGATTATGCCTGCGACCTGCGACATATATCGCTGTCGTTGTTCAACAATTTATGTTAGATGATTTAATTCGCTTAATTACATTATTGCGTATTTGTATTTCAAATGGTGAAAAATGCTGATGTCCACAAAATTATTATATAAATATTTTACAAAGAATGATTTGAAATACATACTTAAAAAATACGTAAAATTTTAGGTCCTACAAGGGAAAAAAGGTGTATTTGGTAACAGCTTCATTAAGATCAGAAACTACGTATGGAACAACAAATTGTTGGGTACACCCTGATATTAAGTATGTTCTTTTTGAAACTGTAAACGATGGATTATTTGTATGCACAAGGAGAGCAGCTAGAAACATGGCATACCAAGGATTTACTGAAAAAGATGGAGAGTTTAAAATTTTAGCCGAAATACTAGGTCAGGATCTGCTAGGAACTGCATTATTATCACCTGATATAAGTTTTCCTAAGATATATGTTCTACCTATGCTGTCAATCAAAGAAGATAAGGGCACTGGTGTTGTAAGTAGTTGTCCTTCCGACGCTCCTGATGATTACGCAGCACTTGTAGACTTGCAAAAGAAACAAGCATTCAGAGAAAAATATGGCATCCAAGATCATATGGTACTCCCATACCATCCTGTACCTATAATTGAAATACCTGAATTTGGTAATCTATCTGCTGTGCATCTGTACAACTTACTTAAGATACAGAGTCAGAATGATTCAGAAAAGTTAAAACAAGCCAAAGAAATGGTATACCTTAAAGGTTTTTATGACGGAGTATTATTAGTTGGAGAACATAAAGGGAAAAAGATCCAGGAAGTCAAAAAGCTTACCCAAGCCAGATTGGTTGAGCAGAAAAAAGCTATAATCTATTATGAACCAGAAAAAACAATTATTTCAAGGTCGGGTGATGAATGTGTTGTGGCACTTTGCAATCAGTGGTATTTAGATTATGGTAATGAAGAGTGGAAAAAGCAAGCGGAAACTGTGCTTGCTGGTATGAACACATACCATGATGAAGTCAGAAAGAATTTCCAAGCTACTCTTAGGTGGCTTCATGAATATGCTTGCTCCCGCACCTATGGCCTCGGTATGTTTGAATAATCGAAATATTATTATTAGAATAGACTACTTCAATAGTGCAATGGTAGGTTGGACAGAAATTATGTGTAGGGTATTTGACAAAAAGAGACATATTCATTTCCTATGTATATTTTTAAATTAAAATGGTAGATATTGTTGTTCCTTTTCTGCAGAACAGTATAATACTGCAATAATGTTACAGGAACAGTGCTTAACTCTGTCGTATCTCAAACCAATTTCTTATTAGCCTGTTAACTGCAGGGCAAAGGCCTCCTCTTCCCTTTTCCATTATATCCAATTGAAGCCAATGCCTTCTAATAGTCGTCAAGCTCATCTCGCCATCTCATTTTGGGTCGTGATAGACCGCTGCCTGCTATTTGGGACCCAATGCGTAGTTACCGTCGCCCACAGCTCCTCTGGCATGTGACGTGATCTGCCCAGTTGCACTTTAGCTCCGCCGCTGAGTGGCCTATGTCAGCAATTTGGATCTTGGAACGTAGTATTAAGTTTCTAACTGGATCCGCTAATTTAACATTGTTAGAACACTATGTTCCATTTTTCGCTGATACACCCCGAGTAAATAATTAAATTATTTTTTACATGAAACCTAACATAACTGACGAAACGGTGTAGCATACTATCCCTCAGGAAATAGCCGTGGTACTATGTTGTGTTATGATCAATGTATTTTACGACCCTATATTTTCCAGGAACTAAGGTACCGTGGGATACACAATGGTTAATTGAGTCTCTCTCAGATTCAACTATTTATAATGCATACTACACAGTAGCTCACTTCTTACAAGGCGGCACTTTTAGAGGTAATAAGGAGAATGCTCTTAAAATAAAACCTGAGGACATGACTAGCGCTGTATGGGATTATATATTTTTCAAAGACGCTCCGTATCCAAAGGGTACTAGTATAGCTAAAAACTCCTTAGAACTTATGAAGAAATCATTTAATTTTTGGTAAGAAATATTATCCGTTATTTACTCTTTTGATTTTTACCATTTTACATTATTATTAATTCCGTTATTTACTTTCTCGGTTTCTATTCCTCAACATATTATCATCAATTCCATTACTTATTCTCTCGATTTCTATTGCTCAAAATATTCTCAATTCCGTTATTTATTCTCTCGAGTTCTATAGCTCAACATATCCACAATTCCGTGACTTATTATCTCGATTTCTATGGCTAACATGTTTTCAATTTCATTATTTCCTATTTTAGTTTCTACTTCTCAACATATTATCAATTCCGTTACTTACATTTTTAATTTCTACTGCACTGTACTTGTTTTCTTTTGTCGGGAAGGTGCAATAACGTATAACAACCATCTATAAAATATTTTTTTATTTTCAAAGGTATCCAGTAGATCTCAGAGCTTCAGGAAAAGATTTGATCCAAAACCATTTAACTTACTACATATTTAACCATTGCGCTATTTGGCCAAACGAAGAAGACAAATGGCCAAAAGGAGTCAGGGCTAATGGCCATCTTATGCTTAACTCTGCAAAAATGTCCAAGTCTGATGGAAACTTTTTAACATTGACTGAGTCTATAGATAAGTTTAGCGCAGACGGTATGCGGCTGACTTTAGCCGATGCGGGTGATTCTGTAGAAGATGCGAACTTTGTAGAGAATACTGCTGACGCTGCTATTTTGAGGCTTTATACTTTTATTGAGTGGGTTAAAGAAGTCATTGCTGCTAAGTCAACACTGCGTAAAGGTAATACAATATTTTTATAAGTACTAAGGTTTTATTTAAATGTCTTTCTTCATAGCTGCCAGCAGATGTTTTAAGGAGTTGCATTTAGATCTATACTATACCTCTTTTCATCCTCCAGATTTGAACAATTTCGGGCAATAATTAATGTCTCAATCTGTACTTTGGACAAATCTCTATAGACTTGTAAAAAGTTTGTTTGTTTTTCTATCTCTTATCTTGTATTTTTCTAAGACAAAATAGAGCAAATACTTCCAAATAGTTATATAGCTGTAGAGTAAGGTAGAAGAGGCACTTTATAGAAGACTAAAGCCAAACCTCCTTACCTATTTGGGCTTGCTTGCTTGTATGGTACCCTACCTCTCTAGTTTCTTTATAATTTAAGAGTGTTAGCATATTTAGTATAAGTAATCTCCTTATCCAACATAATAGTACAATGAATACATGTATTTTACAGGAGCTTACAACTTCCATGATAAAGTATTTGTCAGTGAAATGAACTTAAAGATCAATGAAACTGACGACAATTACAACAAGATGCTGTTCAAAGAGGCATTGAAGACTGGTTTCTTTGAGTTGCAAGCAGCGAGGGACAAGTACAGGGAGCTATGTTCAGAGGGAGGCATGCACGCGGATCTCGTCACTCTGTACATTGAAATACAGGCTAAATTGATATCACCTATATGTCCTCACGTCGCTGAACATGTATGGGAGTTACTGGGCAATGTAAGTTTTTTTTATGCTTATTATATAAAAATATTTGATTTCAAAATGCCAGTTATTTGTTAATATAAGATTATTTGAAATATTTACTGCGCTATTGATGGCCTTAAAGGACCGTTACCGTAGCCTATAGACGCGTGCAATTCCTGAGGAATCACCCGTTAGATGTGTTCTTTTTTGTTTAAAACTAACAAGAAACAAGCCCTGTGTCGCGGTGTCTTTACAAACATATAATTCACTGACACAATTTACACTAAGACTCGGCGCAATTATCTGTGGGTGATATAGATATTGTTCCCAAGTCGGTTACAGCGTGGTGTTACTGGCGACTGCGAGGTTCCCATTTTAACCCCTAGACCAGTATTTCGCAAACTTCTAATCTTATTTTTTTTATTTTCTAAATGTAGAAAATCGGGTAATTTTGGAGGAGCACCATAAGTGAAAACTCTATTTTAATATTTTTTAAATGATTAATAATCAACATTTATTATAAATCAACAAACCAATATTTATTATTACTAAAAAAACCTATACTTTATACTGCACTTTTGTATTTTTCTTCTGACTGTCTAACTTTAAGAAATAATCTTATTATTCCGAGGTACACAAACTAATGACCACTGTATACCATTTACAGCAGTACACACTTTGCGGATCACTCCACTGGACCATTAGTGCATTCAAATTAATTATTATTTTATCTAACAGAAAACAAGCATTCTTCACGCTACATGGCCTGTGGCTGGAGAAATCGACGAAGTTTCAATTAAAGCCAGTAATTACTTGATGGATGCGGCGCATTCTTTCCGAATTTATTTGAAGAATCATTGTGCGGTGAAAAAACCAAAGAAAGGGGAAACACCCAAGCCAGAGAAGAAACCAAATAAGGCCGTCATCTGGGTTGCTAAGGAGTATCCTAAATGGCAACATATTATATTAACAACGCTAAAGGAACTAAATGGCGTAAGTTAGTTTTGGTATTATTGTCACCATTATTAGACTGACATTGGTGACGCTCGTCGGTCATATATTTCAGATTTTTGAGGATGATTCACGCATGGCCATCTAAGCCTAAATTAGGCAGAGCCATACTGCCTATACTACTTATATAAAAATACTTAAATCGATACTAATATTATAAATGCAAAAGTAAATCTTTCCTTTTCACGACTAAACGGTTTGTAATGAAATTTGGCAAGGAGATAGATGGTACCTATTCTGGGAAAGGACATAAAGTACCTATTTTTTATTGCGATAACCGACATCCACGCGGGCAGAGCCGCAGACAACAACTAGTGCTTATGTAATTGTAATAAGTGTACTTACTATTAATACACTGACGGACTCATAAACTGCATCAAAGTAATAGACGACTTTGAAATAAATATTTTAACCAAGTAGTCAAACTTTCTATACAGATTTAAATTGAAACCTCTAGATTGGTTCGTGAACTTTAAAACAGTGTAGGGTCGTATCCTTAAGTTTAAGTTTGTGTACTGGAAAGGACCTTAAGACTTTTTTTGAAGAAAAACAGAAATTTAAGGAAAATTGGTTTAATTAAAAAATGGGTTTTAACAATAGACACAAACTTTATGCAAGGGTTTATTTATGTTTTAATAAGGTGTATTACCTCCACGTGCCCTTATTACGGATTCTAATCTGTTCCGCATAGATTTTATTAGGGTTATTAAAAGATCTTGCGGAATATTGTCCCATTCTTCTGAAAGTGCTGTTCTTAGTGCTGCCACTGTCGTGGGCAAAGGGTTTCTCGCATATACAGCTCTTTTTAAATTGTTCCAAACATGCTCAATGGGATTAAGATCCGGGCTGCGTGCTGGCCAATTCATTGTACGTATCCCAACCTCTTCGCAATATTGTCGAACTTGTGCAGCAGCGTGCGGCCGGGCATTATCCTGCATTAAAGTAAAATTTTCGCCTATGAATCCCATGTAAGGCACCACGTGATCTTCTAAGATCTCTGTTATGTAGCGATGTGCAGTCAAACCCCCTCTATTACCGTTTTGACGGACCATGTCTATGAACACAAGTTCTGTTCGCCCGTTCATCGATATGCCACCCCAGACCATACACGAACCGCCTCCAAAAGGAACACGCTCCTCAATGCAACTTTGAGCATATCGCTCCCCACGTCGACGATAGACTCTTCTGCGACCATCTGCACCATATAAACATGTCCTACACTCGTCCGTGAACAATACGGAGGTCCATTGCTCTTCTGTCCAATTCAGGTGATCACGCGCAAATCTTAAGCGAGCTTGTCTGTGAGCTACAGACAACTTTGGACCATTTGCTGGTCTAAAAGGGGTGATATCCGCTTCCTTTAACCTTCTTCTTATTGTTCGTGCACTCACGTTTACTCCACGCACTTCATTAAGCTCTGTTTTGATGTTAACAGACGTGAGGAAACGATTTCGCAGGGAAGTTGTAACAATAAATCGGTCATCACGACCGGTGGTTGCTCGAGTCCTGCCTGTACCACGTCTCCTTCTGTAAGAATCTGTCTCCACAAACCTTCTGTATATTCTAGAAACCGTAGACTGGTTTAAATTTAAATTTCTACCAATCGTTCGTTGATCCAAGCCCTCCCGCACCAATGCTACAATTTGAGCCGCTTGTTCGGACGAAGTATCCATATTATGGTTCAAAAACTCTCGATGAGTTAAAAAACTAACCCAACAATTCTGCTGGTAACAATAATTCAATTGACAAAAGAATAAAAAATCAATGATAATCAATTTAAAACTTTGCTATAAATAACACGCAAATCTGATACTACGAGTAAATTTTCTTTTCCCGGCTATATTCATTTGTTTTACTGCAGTTCTATTTTTAAATTTTCCTTTTTTTTGAGATTAAGAGCCAGTCTTTCCATATTTATATAATTTAATCTAAAAAGTTATCATACTTATTAAAAAATCATTTTAAAAATAATCCTGAACTTTGATGCAGTTTATGAGTCCGTCAGTGTAGTTTTCTATTCTAAAAGTCTAATGACAAATTGTTTGACCCGGGAATTGAACTTAGGACCTTACAACAAGACAAGCTGATGTCACGAGACCAATATTATACAAATAAAAATATCCTTTTTTACAGGCATCAGGATTACCCGATAACAAGACTATTTCAACTAAGTTAGGAAGTATCACAGAGTTGAAGAAGTACATGAAGCGTGTGATGCCGTTCGTACAAGCCACTAGAGAGAATATGGAGCGTATCGGCATTGAAGCGCTGTCTGTAGGACTCGAGTTTGACGAGGCAACTATCCTGAATGAGAATAAACTATATCTACTCAACACTTTGGATGTAAGTACACTTTTTTATAACAAACTGCAGATTGTCCAGGCTGTCGAAATTCGACTGTTATTCTGGCTTCTGCTTTCTGCAGTTCTTCTCTGTATGATCTTTAACTATGCCAAATCTGACACTCCTCCGTGCGCGCAATGTCATTCAAACAGGATACAAAGTTTTTTTCTTCACATATTAATATATAGATTATTTTAAACGTCATATAGTACTGTATGTAGGTTATCTGTATAAAGCGACATAACAATGTATTATATAATTTCCCCGTTGCCGTGTCGTTTAATGCGACCGCTATTAACGAGGTCTCCGGGGTTCCATAAATAGATTTTGGGTTGTTCCCCAGTTTGGAAATTTGTTCTGTACTTAGGGAAACATGTAAAGTCTTGTTTGCCACCGGAGTATGAGAGTGAATAAAAAGGCCACTTGTATTTTGACGCACTTGTGAACTAAAATACCTCCCGCACAAATGGCTATATACATATCAATCAAGCCCGTCCCCTATTGCGGTAGACAGTCTCGAAATTAATTAGCTACCTCGAAATTAAATTAGCTGCCACGCCTAACATTGACATTTACTTGCTCCTATAGCGTATGGTACTTACAACTTTGCCTTTAAAAAGTAGTCATATGTTTTTCTTAAGCTTAGGTTATTTAATTCCAGTTGGATTCAATTGAAGTGAAGTACACGGACGATCCTGAAGCCCCTGAAAAGACCCGCGAGGACTGCGCCCCCGGACAACCTCACATCAGTTTCAGCGTGGAAGCGGGCGTCGACGTCACCTTCACCAACCCGATATCTATGAATGGACTGTTCACTGTATCAGCCACGCTCGCTGATGGAGATACTGTCGAAAAAGTGAAAACCAAAATTGCTAAAGAAGTGAAAGCAATTAAAGGTAATATTTCATCAACATTTTCAGTTAATCAAAATCCTTACTAATATTATAAATGTGAGTATGGATGGATGGATGTTTGTTACTCTTTCACGTAAAAACTACTGAACGGATCTGGATAAAATTTGGCACTTAGATAGATTATGGTCTGGAATAACACATAGGCTACTTTTTGCAGCGATAACCGACATCCACGCGGGCGGAGCCGCGGGCAAAAGCTAGTACCTATATCAAATCAAAAGTATTTTTCTTTTACTGTTACTGTTCTGTTACTTGATTTTTTTCCATACTCTTCTTTGGCTCCTGTTCAAATTAGTCACTCAATTCACCTAGTACCTATTACATAATAATCTATTAAAGATTTTAGGGTAACAAAAAGGTACTATGTATGGCTGCGGTTAGCTGGTATATGGAATGAAATAGTATATCATAAATAAGAATTGTAGATCAAGTACGTAGTTTAAGACTTTTCTCAAATAGTATATTTTCAGATTCTATGTGAAAACAGTTCAATGTTTTCACGATACACATTAAAATTGATGAAGAAATGTTATCATTACACAAATTTGTTACACACAGAACGTGATATATGTTCGATATTGAACAATAGTACAAATTTGCTATAACATAAAAAAGTTTCGCTTCTATCAAAGTATCTCATTATGAAGAAGTAGGACCCATTGCATCATTTCTGTTTAATTAATAACGGGTTTTAATTGGCTCGTGAATACGAACGTGTATAGTTATACTGATTCGAGTCTGCATTCGATTGCATCAACTTGAATGAACGTAATCAAATCTGCACTTGGGTGGACGTATCTTTAAGATATTAGTTAGGCGACCTTAGGGGGGACCGATCAGATTATCAATACTTATAATATTATAAAGAAGAATGATTTGTATTTTTGTGTGTGTGTATGTTTGTAATCAATAAACTCAAAAACTCCTGTGCTGATTTCAAAAAATCTTTCACCATTGGTAAGCTACATTCACCCTGAGTGACATAGGCTATTTATTGCTAGAAAAGATTAGGAATCCTTACTAAAACTTAAGTAACGTAACCCAAGGTGTAAAAAAGTGCCCTAAAACATGTTCTTTATGTCCACCCGTGCGAAGCCGGGACGGGCCGCTATCCTACTAATATTATAAATGCGAAAGTTTGTAGGAATGGATGTTTGTTACTCTTTCACGTAAAAACTACTCAACGGATCAGGATGAAATTTGGCACATAGATAGATTATGGTCTGGAATAACACATCTGAGACGTCTCATCGCATAATGTCCTTTTCTCGAAATGTCCTTTCTCATAATGTCCTTTTCTCAAAATGTCCTTTTCTCGAAATGTCCTTTTCTCAAATAGTCCTTTTATCGAAATGTCCTTTTCTCAAAATGTCCTTTTCTCAAAATGTCCCTTTCTCAAAATATGTGCACTATAGGATTACAGTCTTTATACTAAACGTGTACATACATGTAACTATAATTTTAGACCAGAATGTGAATTCAACAAAATGTTATTAGTAATCAGCTTCTTTATTTTCAGACAAAAATATTGATGAATGAAAATATTATTTTCTCAAAATAATCAACAAGATAGTAAGTATATACTTAAAAAGAATTAAACATTTCTTCACAAAGGAATCCTTATAATTATATATTAATCCAATTTTGTTTTTAAAATAATGAGTATGATAGATTATGTCATATAGCTATAGCTATATGACATAATCTATAGACATAAAAAAAGTTTATAAGAATAATAATATACTTACGTCTTTCTCTGTTTAAATAACGTGTGAATGAGTATATCAAATTTGTTTTTGTTTATTTATACAATAATATTTTATATTAGGTATAATATTATATATAATTATAATATTACATATATAATTTAATATATTATTGCACATATAATTTGTTGATTTTTATTGATATTTAACTGACTACTAATACGTATGGTATCATTTTTAGCTGTTAAAATTTTCGTTGTGATTTTTTTTTATATAGCTATATGACAATCTATCTAGCTCATTATTTTAAAAATAAATTGGATCAATATATAATTATAAGGATTCCTTTGTGAAGAAATGTTTAATTCTTTTTAAGTATATACTTACTATCTTGTTGATTATTTTGAGAAAATAATATTTTCATTCGTCAATATTTTTGTCTGAAAATAAAGAAGCCGATTACTAATAACATATTGTGTTTTTTCTGAATTCACATTCTGGTCTAAAATTATAGTTACATGTATGTACATGTTTAGTATAAAGACTGTATTCCTGTAGTGCACATATTTTGAGAAAGGGACATTTTGAGAAAAGGACATTTCGATGAAAGGACTTTTTGAGAAAAGGACATTTCGAGAAAAGGACATTTTGAGAAAAGGACATTTTGATAAAGGACATTTCGAGAAAAGGACATTATGCGATGAGACGATCTGAGACAACCGACATCCACGCGGGCGGAGCCGCGGGCAACAGCTAGTCATAAATAAAATCGTTTGTCCTGACTGACGAATCAACACACAGCCAAAACTACTAGATCTAGAAAGCTGAAATTTGGAACAGTTATAAGTTATTTTTGGAAATTTAATTCCTAAATGAGATAAAAGAAAAAGTTGAACCCGGGCGAAGTCGAGGTGAAAGAAAGAATGATTTTTGTTACTATGTTACCTATGTCTATAAAAAGTATTATTTCCCCTTTTCAGATGTAAGCGCTCTGAAGCTCTGGCGGTACAAAGATACCGTTTTGGGACCACGCACTATTCCTGTTCCCGGCGATTACGAGAACAAATGTGTGGTATTAGACAACGCGTCGGTATTAAATGTAAACTTAACTAATGGTACTGTGGAGCTAGTCTCTAACGGTACTAACCTACCTGTAGGTACCAAATTAATTTATATTTATGAAAAGTAAGCGAATGTTTTCATATAAATATAAAATTATTTATGAATACTTGTCTGTTATTTTATACCTTGCCTCCTCGATACCTAGTTTATTTTGCGAAGTTTCATAAAAATAAAACATTATACTACTCAGGCTAGTCTCGTAAGCTGTTATGGTTTAGTCTCAAAACATTCAAGTTGCAAAATAACTACATGGGTGCAAAACGTTTATATCTCATAAAATCCAGAAGTTGCAAAACGTTGAAGTCAGGCTTGTTCTGTTGTAACCATAGAACCGAACAAGCCTGACTGGAGACGCACCTCGCCCTTACAGAAGACTCATACAAAAAAAAAATGCTGTGAGACATGGATGTTGTGACTTGAAACTGTCGAGATCCATCTCCAATCAGGCTTGTTCTGTTGTATGGTTACAACCGAACAAGCCTGACTGGGAAAGGACCTCGCCCTTACAGAAGACTCATACAAAAAAACTATCATTGTGAGACATGAATGTTAGGACTTGATTATTTTGCAACTTTCACATATAAGTGTTGGCAGTAAGTATGTAGAAGTTTGTGGTGACTTTAATGTCAACTTACTTGAAGAGTCACTAAACAGTACAGTAAATTGACCGGAGTTTCTTGCCAATTCTTCTCGAGGCCCTACCCTAGTCAGCGAATTGGCTTTAGGATAAAAGTATGCTGGCATTTGTTTTTATGACGTTCTAAGTATCATGTATTTGATCTAAATGAATAATTGAATTTGACTTTGCGATGTAGAAATTTTGCAACTTCTGTTTCGAAATTTGAATTTTTGAGGATTTTTATGAAGTTATTATTTCATAAGGTATTTAAATAAAACTTGTAAACATGCGGTATAAATAGATTTATAACATATAATATGTATAATGACATAATAAAATAACGAACAACGGGCGTGAGTAGGCGCTACGTAGGTGCGCTTGGCGCGAACAGTTTGTCTAACCCGGCGCCCTCGGGGGTGTCGATGGCACTGCGAGGCTTCTCCTTCACGGTGTGCATGGTCGGCAGGTCGAGGATGTAAACCTCCTTTTTAAATAATTGTCCGACGTTTCGTCCGATTAACTGAAAAATATTAAATGAGATTTTAACCATTTATACAATCTATACTTTGGAAACAGCAAGCGTTGATAGTTGTTTAGTTATAAAAGATCGTGGCGTGAACTGGTAGTGGTAGCTGCTCTATCCTCTTCTAGATGCACGTTACCTATCTCTAGATGGGTGATACTGTATGTGGCTAACTTAACAATGGTACGACAAAAAATGTACGAGATTGTACGTAAAGAAGTCAAAATTCTATAACTATTATTTTAAAGAATACTCTGCTGTTAGCAGAGTTACTGCCAAAGAGTACGCTTTCCTACTGTACTATATATATGTAAGAGAAGGTTAAGAAATTAGTGTAGTAATAATTTACCTTTGAAGTAATTTTCTTAAACAAGTCTCTTTTACTTTTATCAATCTTGGAAGGTTTCGTGTTGTGCGCGGTGAGTTTCTCGTCGAGACGTTGTAGGTCGTGTGCGTCCACGTCCGGGATCGCGTGCAGTACGTTCACTATGCTCGGGAACAGTGGTCGCAGGATCTCGTATGTCTGGAAATATATATGATAATTATTGCTTTATAAAAGGTACTAATGGAAGGCGTGTTGTGAAAAGGGGGTTAATTTCAAAAAAACGTATTGTATTGTAAATATATTATTATATAGTACAAATTTTGCAAATTCTCTGCTGTCATTGTCTGATTCTTTAAGAGAAAGAGAGATGACATTAAAAATTTACTTGTATTTTCGTAATGAGCCGTCTATTTGGTAAGATGGACTGTCGAAAAAGGTAGTGTTAGGATAGATTAGATGGGAAGGCGACGAATAGAATTTTATGGTGCACGTTGAAAGAAGCTTGTTTATAGATTATAGGAGGCTGGTCGCTTGAGTAATAGGTTTTTTAGAAATAAGAGTATATATACATATGTCCTGACCGTATTCGGCCACAGCGACTGGCTACTAACTATTGAGAGCCTCGTTGATGTGCTCTCATATGACTGACGTAGCCGATCTTTGCAACGCATGTACGACCACATACGCTACAAGTCAGTACCCCTCCGACATAGTATGGCCTCGGGTATTCGGGCCTTGAGCTCGTCTCGTTTAGCATCGAGCTCTACTTTTCGTTTCGTCTCAAACTCGGACACCTTGGTGTTTATGGTGTGCCTCTACCGTGGTCGATCTGCCGCCATTGCCTCCCATTGTGACGGATCTATGTCACATTTTTTCATGTGTCGCTTAAGCATATCTTTGTACCGCAGGAATTGGCCACCGTGTTTCCGTTTGCCATCCTGCAGCTCAGAGTAAAAGATGCGCTTAGCTATTCTGTCATCAGACATTCGGGAGACATGGCCACACCACTGAAGCTGCCGTTTCATTAGATAAGACTCGATTCCACCTATATTTGCCCGCCGTAGAACTTCCGTGTTCCGAACACGGTCCGACCAATGTATATTTATAATATCGCGAAGGCATTTGAGGTGAAATCTATCTAATGTGCGGATATGCTTGCAGTAAAGGCACCACGTTTCAGACCCATACAAGAGGTTCGGCATAACGATCGCCTTGTATACATCTCCTTTTGTAGAGAGCTTTACGTCGTGTGAACGGAACACCCTGATACGAAGTCTACTAAAGGCTGCAGCAGCTGCTCCGATTCTGCTGTTGACTTCACTATCAAGGAGGCACCTCGATGTTACGGTGCTCCCTAGATACCTGTTTAAGTGAGACGTCAGCGAGTTTAATGTCAGCTGGGGCACTTTTCAACGTTTGGGCCATCACTTCGGTCTTTCTTACGTTGTTTTTAAGCCAAATCTGCGACATGACTCATCAAGTCTCGACATAAGTGTTTGTAGACTCTCTGAGCATTCCGCTACAAAATATAAATCATCCGCATACATCATCTCCGTAATAGTCGCGTGAGACACCTTGGTGCGAGCTTTAAGTCTCGATAGGTTGAAGACTCCACCACCATCGGTACGGAAACGAACACGAATGCCATCAGACAGACCTTGCAAGGCTTCCCTTACTACAACTGCAAAGTACAAGGCGAACAGAGTTGGCGCGAGCACGCAGCCTTGTTTTACGCCGCAGCTCACTGTAAAAAATTCAGAATCTTCACCTTGTACATTGACACAACATCGCATGTCATCATGCAGGAGTCGGATCATTCTAACGAACTTGTCCGTGCATCCCAGTTTCGCCAGTACCACCCATAAGGCTTCTCGAGGCACGCTGTCGAAGGCTTTCTCAAGGTCAACAAAACATGCATACAGTGGTTGACTTTGGTCTCGACTCTTCTCTTGAAGCTGACGAATAGAGAAGATAGCCTCACACGTGCTTCGATTTGGCCGGAAGCCAAATTGGGTTTCCGGCAGTATGTCTTCAGACAAGGGTAGCAGGCGGTTTAGTAATATTCGAGCAAAGACTTTCCCCGGAGAAGTCAGTAAGGAGATGCCTCTGTAGGAATTGCAATCAGATCTGTCGCCCTTGTTCTTGTACAAAGAACAGATACGTGATACTCGAAAGTCATCAGGTACCCGCTCCTGATCCCACATTTGAACGTATAGCTTCCAGATAGCTCTATGCTATTCTTCACCTCCATACTTGATCAGTTCTCCAGGTAAGTTATCAACGCCGACCGCTTTCTTATTCTGCTGTTGTTGAATCGCGACTATGACCTCGCGCAGAGTCAGTGGCTCGTCCAGCTTGCTTCTTGTTCGTGGGGAGTGCTGCCATCGAGCTAATGTGTACGATGTCTGCTGCTCGATCAACATTAAGCAAGGTGTTGAAATGTTCTCCCCATCTGTTGAGTGCATCTATCTTGTTAGTAAGCAATTGTGTACCATCCAGAGATCTCAGGGGTACTCTAGTACGAATTACGTTACCATGAAGTTTAATCAGAAGTAAATAGGAGGAGTTAGAAAGAAAAGTTTCCACTTCCCTCCATAGCAAAGCGGGAGACAAAATAAATCTGTATAGGTTTGTAACCTATGAAAAGGAGCACCACGGAGGACCTTAAACTACGGGACCTAAGTGAGCTAAGTTTGATTGCTATAATATGTATGGCAGAAACGTTTAAATGCACGGAAATTCCCCCTAGATGAGACTAAATCCCCATAGTAAGCCGCTCCAGATGATATATGTAAGCTGTTCAACATAATAGTACGATCATTATGCCAAAGACTACACTCCCAGAGTATGTGATGAGCAGACTGCTCCTGATCGGAGCCAGGTGTTGAGCACTGACAGTTCGGCGAATCAACTAGCTTAAATGAGTATAACTTGCTCCGAAAGTTACCATGACCTGTAAGGAACTGAGCGACACTGTGATCAACCTCCAGCCATGTCTTTGCCAACCGATCAGTAACGGAAGGAAAAAACTGGTAGAGGTGGCGTCCCTTGGTTGATGTATCCCATCGCTGTTGCCATTCATTAATGAGGGTTCTATAAACTTCAGTTTGTTCTTTAAATAATCGGGTGATTTTAAGGCGATCACGTGGCATTAAAAAGTTGGAATTGATGTTGTCACGTGTGGTGTAATAAATCGCCGCTCGTCACTGTACCTCTAGATCGACAGGAAGAACACCTGCCAGTACTGGTAAAGCTTCAGTGCTAACTGTCCTATACGCCTTGCACAAAAATATCAACGCCAGACGTTGACTCTGAAGCAACTTGCGTCGTGCGGCACCGATGGTTGCCCTATCAGCCCACACAGGTGCACCGTAACACATACAACCCAAATAAGTTGCTGCATAGATAATTTTTAAGGTGTTAAAAGACAGACCCCATGTCGACGTCGATATCCTCGTCAAGGCCTAAAAACTATTCTTAGATTTTTCTCCTATCGTTGTAATATGATCTACAAAAGTGAAGTTCCTTTCTAAAATCAAACCTAAATAACAAACGGAATCCTTATTTCTAACAGTAATATTATTAAATCTAATTCTAGGTGGCGTTTTTAGATTCCCTTTCAATAGTAGCTGAAATGTTTTATGAGGCGCGAACGATAGGCGGTTGCGCACTCCCCAATCAGAGATCAGGCGCAAACATTTTTCCGCTAAGCTCTCAAGTCCAGCCCTGGTGTTAGATTGTATAAGTACACTGGCGAGCAAAAAAATCGACTCACTTCAAACTTTTGCACTCAAAGTGTTCTAATTTTAAAATTAAGACCTAAATCTTTATTTAGGTCTTAAATTCTTTAGGTTCTAGATGTAAGCTTTAAAAAAAATAACAATTGCTACAGTGTTAACTTTTAGACATTGTCACAAAAGTCGAGGAACAGTAACTGTATGATTTCGTACTCGTTAACTCAGTTAGCATTGCGTGACCTTAGGGCGTATAAAAGGTGACGTACCCCTTTCACCCTTATCAGTTGACCGTGAAACGTCAACAGGTACACATCTCCTCAATCTCCAAGCAAGAAAATTTCCCGGAAATGGATACAACAGCGGAAGCAGCGGCTCAAGCAGTTATCCTATTGCAACAGGGCCTGAGTCAACGTCAAGTGGCTCGTACTTTGCAGATGAGCCAGTCAGCGGTATCAAGAATATACCGAAGGCACCAGGAGACTGGTGGCTTTCACCGACGAAGAGGTTCCGGTAGAAATCGATCCACTTCGGAGGCAGACGATCGCTTTATCGTCCGTACTTCGCTGAGGAATCGTTCTCTCACCGGGGTCCAAGTTCAACGGGAGCTCCGAGAAACATGTGGGGTAGCTGTAAGTTCTTGGACAGTGAGAAGAAGACTCAAGGCAGCAACCCTCACTCCAAGAAGACCAGCAACGGGTCCCAAATTGACTGCAGGTCATCGAGCAGCCCGGCTACGTTTTGCAAGAGAACACGTCGATTGGACTGAGGATCAATGGCGCTCTGTTCTCTTCTCGGATGAAAGCAGAGTATGCCTACATGGTAGCGACAGAAGGAGAAGGGTGTACAGAAGGCCGGGGGAGCGAAACGCACAATGCTGCATAGCAGAAACTGTTGCGTACGGAGGAGGTTCCTGCATGGTGTGGGCTGGCATATCAATGGAAGCAAAAACTGAACTGGTTTTCATTGAAACTGGCCGCCATGTGGGAGGGTTGACCGCACATCGGTATATTGAAGATATCTTGGAAGACCACGTCATCCCATACGCTGGTTTTATTGGAGAAAACTTCATCCTGATGCAGGATAATGCCCGTCCACACAGCGCAAATGTCGTGCGGCAGTACCTGCGAGAAGTGGGTATCGCTGTTATGGACTGGCCAGCTCGTAGTCCGGACATGAATTCTATTGAGCATTTATGGGATGACCTAAAAAGAAGAATCCGGGCTAGAGATCCTGCATCAGGTACAAGAGCTGACCTGCAAGCGGCTCTGACCGAGGAATGGGAGGGTATACCACAAGACAGAGTAAAGCACCTCATTGAGTCAATGAGGAACCGTTTAGAAGCTGTCATCAGAGCAAGAGGGGGTAACATTCGTTATTAAAGTGGTAATCATTAAGTAATAAAGTTTATTTAAAATGTTATGATGTCTTTTATTTTGTTTTTTTTTACCTTAACTTTTCAAGTTTTAGTACTCACAAAGTTTGAAACCATTTATTGTTCAAGAAAATGAGTACAAGTTAAGAGTATTTGTACTCATTTTAAAGCCAACATCTAGAACTTAAAGAATTTAAGACCTAAGTTAAGATTTAGGTCTTAGTTTTAAAACTAGAGCACTTTGAGTGCGAAACTATGAAG
The DNA here is from genome assembly GCA_947095525.1 of Trisateles emortualis. Taxonomy (NCBI): domain Eukaryota; kingdom Metazoa; phylum Arthropoda; class Insecta; order Lepidoptera; family Erebidae; genus Trisateles; species Trisateles emortualis. The sequence goes on along the minus strand of OX352736.1, from coordinate 3,812,615 downwards.
TGAGTCGATTTTTTTGCTCGACAGTGTAAAAGACCGTCATCAGCGTAACCGGTCAAAGTGCAGCCAGATGGTAATGGCAGTGTCAGGAAATCATCAAAACCTAAATTCCAAAGATACGGCCCTAATACTGATCCCTGGGGACAGCCCATTGTTAGCGGCTTCGACACTGCATAGTGGCCAAGTTTAAGCTTAGCTGTTCCATGTGAAAAATATGTATAGATAAGTGAGTATATATTACTACACACACCACGAGCTTTTAATTTCAAAAGTAACATCGGCCACCATGCATTGTCAAAGGCGCCAGATATATCTAAGAAAATACCTAATACATATTGACAATCTGATCTAGTGACTGTTTCCCTAACGGATATAACTGCGTCTACAGTGGACCTACCTATTGTGAAACCAAATTGTTTTTCATGAAATTTAACCCCACCCGGCAAAAGTCGAGGGACGATAAGGCGTTCTAGCAACTTCCCTAAAGATGGTAATAGGGTTATAGGTCGATACGACTTAGGGTCATCTAGCGGTTTATCACCACCTTTTGGTATTAACCTTATGTTACCGGAACGCCAGATACTAGGAAAAATACCCTCTATAATACAACGCCTATAAACATTTAAGATTGATTCCCCAGAGATTTTACAAGCCTCTATAATCATTTTGTTTGAAATTTTATCATCACCTGAAGCTTTATTGATGGGTAGAGATCTGACAATATTGATAAATTCGTCAGTGGATGGTAAATCTGACATTGAAGATAAAGGCGGTTGTGCTGCCCATTGTCTAATCTGTTGGTGGTATTCCGTGTCATTATCTTGTCGATCATCGGGTACAAGAGAACCTAGTAGCTTATTGGCTGTCTCTTCTAAACCTACAGTATGTGTATTGTTGAACTTTATGTTATGTATGTATGCAAGTTCAACTGACCTGTTTGCTTTGAATTCATGATATACTGGAGACCATGGACCCTCTTTATCAAGCCTATCGACTATTCTACGCAATAAATTACCCTTAGATTTCTCCACAGCGGCTCTGTAATGAGATCTGGCAACCCTAAGAGCAACAAGGGCCGAAACATGGGCCTCTCCTACTATATTACGTTTCTTAATAATATTAAATTTCCTACGCGCTCTACGAAATCGTCTACGAAGTTCAGCTAGGTGATCACTCCACCAATCACATCTACGAGTACTAGTAAGAGATCTCCGACCAAGAGCCACATCTGCGCAATAAGTGAAAGTGTCTGACAAAATAACAGCACTTTCTTCGGCGGTCAAGTCGTTGCGAGTGTAGTCTCTGACATGAGCAGCAAAGAGCAAACCGAAAAACTCCCAATTAGCACCTTTACTCTTATATCTGAAGTTGCCGGCACCACTATAAGGATCCCGTGCAAATCCAGAAGAAAACCCATAAACGATTAAACGATGATCACTACACGACGCATCCGGTAGGACACGCCACCTATCAATGCGAACGCCTCCACAAGAAAGTGTGACGTCAATAAAAGACTCGCCCATTGGGCTGCAAAAAGTTGGTGGTGCATCGGGGGTGTTATGTATAGAGAGGTTCATTTCTGCAATGAAATCCTCGACCGCACAGCGACGGTCCCTATCACTGGACCTATGTTTGCCATACCAAAGAACTGAAGAAGCATTGACGTCTGCGCCAATGATAATCTTGTGGCCTGCGAGAGACCGCAAGACGTGGCGAAGATGGTGAAGATGAGGAGTGACAGGATCGGAATATTGAAAGTAACAGCTCACGACATAAACCCTGCAGGATAAGGATGTAACTTCTGCAACGGCACAGTGTGACGTCATTAGATCGGAAAGTGCCGTTATTGTAAAATTAGAATTCGCGACGTATATCCCAGCTCGTGCTCTGTTGTTATGTTGTACTACCTGCCTACGAAAGTGCGCATTCTGATACTGTTCCTGAACTAAAACGATATCTAACTTGTGTTCTATAACTAATCGGTCTAATTCTGATGTAGCAACCCTATCATTGTGGAGATTTAATTGACCTAACACTAAATTAGCCATTGTGGCCCTACCTACCTAGTTAGAGTCCTACCTATCAGTTAATATGAGGTGTTTAAAATAAGCTGCTCTAACTTAAGCTTGTATGACAGACACTGTTGAGAGCCACATCTATGCTCGCTGGGTTTCTTTAGGCGTTTGCAAGCTACGCACGTAGGTTTGAAATTAGGGGTAAGCTTATCAGGGCAAGCCCGAGTTTCGTGTTCCCCAGCGCAGTTCGCACAAGCAGGTGTTGTACTAGTGCAAAACTTATGTACATGGCCGAATTGTTGACATTTCAAGCAACGTACTACCTCAACGTCATCAATGAACCTACAAGTTGCCCAATCTATAAATACTTTATCTTTAGTAGTCGCCAGATGTTTCCTAACTACAGGTTCAACTTCTAATCCTATCCATTAACGCCCATTATCTAGCTTACGTCTGCGGATAACCTTTGTGCTCTTAATGAAATCCTCCTCTTTAATAGGTATTTCATCCTTAATATTCTGGCGATACAAGGCAGTCATAAAAGTAGACTCCTCCATAGAAATTGGCACATCTTTAATAAGAATACGTGGTCTGCGGCCCTTTGGTTTCTCCAAACGTAGACCCGCTGATTTGATTGCATCTACGGACTGGAGTTTTTGCAGTTGCTTTTCGTTAGCGACACGTAACACGACACCTGACTTTGCTGTCTTCTTAATGCCGACGATCTGAAAACCGTTTTAGTGCTAGGTTTTATTGCTTTCATTAAAGCTTGTTTAGTGGCGGAAGATGACGCAAAATCAGCTGATCGTTCAGTTGTCGGGTAAGCGACAACGCACGGCAGAGGTGGTCGTGACTGCACTGGCGCTGCCGACTTAGGTGGTACACGAAGTTTCAACTGGTCCGCATAAGTTGGTTTTGACCCACATGTTTTTTGCCCACACGATAATGTTTGTTGATTATTTTGAACATTATCTAACTGCCTTTCCATATTTGCTAACTTAGTTTCATTACATGAAGATTTAATGGCCAATAACGAAACAATGCCAGTAAGACGCTGAGTAATGTCCATTATAGACGTCTTATTGGCTACATTAATGCGAGACCCCTGATCGTTCACTAATTCATTGATTTTCGCGAGGTATTCCGTCGCCTGAGTGACCAGCGAGCAATAGTCCTTATCACTTATAATTGACTCATTACTTAGATTATCAGTTTGCATACGTTTAGCTCCCTGAGGCGACACAAAAGTAGGTGACATATCACTAAATAATCTCTTAGATGTTGGAGTTGCAAAAATTGGCCCCCCGCTATCGGGAGGATCGCCTATAAATTTCGACATATCTTATTAAACCTATATAACGTATTTTTATATGTATAACTAACGATAACAAACAAATTACAATGAATAACTTAAAAATAAAAGATAAAAATTAAAAGACAGAACAATATACCTGCTACCCTCTTTGTTAAGAAAATAAATGAAATGACTTACCGAAATAAATCCAGAATTAGAACTATATTACACTTACAAACGTTAAATCACTTACGAATAATAATCCTTAACACTACAAATAACACATAAACAGATACACAAGCCGAGACAACGACTTTTTACCGGGTTAATTAATTTTAAACACGGAGCAAACAACGTCCCACTGCTAGCCGTCAGAGGCGAGGAGGGGAAGTACTACTATTTACTTCTGATTAAATTCGTTGCGGGGTCCAAGACAGTAGGTTTAGTTGTCCACGGGACGCACGAGTGTCAAAACTCGGTGTATCAGTTGGTTACTCCGCTGTTAATCCTGGCTCACAGGAGTCACAGCGGTGGGCATGTGGGTGGGATTGTCCCGAAACCATGAAGTTTGCAGACCTTATCATAAAATGCACCCAACTGTTTGGTATCAGCAAGCCACTGCATGCGCTCGGCTTTATCGCGCCACCACTTGTCTTTTATTTCCCGTACATATTTTCGCAGTTCAGCTCCACTATGTTTGACTGCCTCCGCCTGGTGGTTATCACTATGTTGACGTAGGAGAGAACGATGCTTCTGTATGGCTTTCGACAAAATTTCGTCATAGTCATCGAACCAATCCTCGTGTCTGCTGGATTTGGCACCCAGTGTCTGCGACGCGGCGGCGACTAAGTGGGATGAGAGCATTTGCCAGTTAGCCACAGTATCACCATTCTCATCATCTATCGCCTGGAGTGCACCAGGCCTTACGGATGTCAGGATTCCGTAGGTTCTCAAGGTCCATACGCTTAGGCTTCACTCCCTGAGATCTGCGGGGAGGATACAGGCGGAGCCTCAGTTTTGTCACGACAAGTCGGTGATCCGAGGAGCAGACCGCATTAGCATCCCGCATAACGCGGGTAATATGCACTTGGGAAATATCTCTTTGTCGTACAATTACATAGTCAATCAGATGCCAGTGTTTTGACCTCGGATGCATCCATGTGGTCTTATATTTTGCCGGGAGCCTGAACATGGTGCTGGTGATCGCTAGCTCAAATTGAGCGCATAAGGACAGAAGTAGTTGTCCATTATTATTCATGTTTCCAACACCATGTCTTCCCAAGACCCGAGGCCAAGCTTCAAAGTCACGCCCCACTCTGGCGTTAAAATCGCCCATCAAAAGTATCTGCTCCCTAGGAGGTACTCTGGAGAGGGCTTGTGTGACTTCCTCATAAAACTTGGCTTTGATTTCATCATCCTTGTCTATTGTTGGCGCATATACGCTGATGACGTTAAAATAAACTGACTGTGGATATGTTTTTTGTTGTAAAAAAGGTTGTATTATAATTTTAACAAAAAAAAACGACTTCAATTCAAGTCTAACGTATTCTAGTTTAGTCAAGTAGTATTTAAACAGGATGAACTTTCAACTAAACTCTTATCTCACTTTTCCTCCCTTAAATAAGTTTTTTTAATTTTATAATTTACAGCTAAAGTGCATCTCATGACCATTCAAATAAGCCCAAACACGGCTAGATTACATTATTTTATTGAGGAGTTCCGATGCCTACCTTCCGGCTTCATCATCAGTTCAGTTCAATTGTACTATTTACTAGGTAATAGTTGCTTAGCAACCATAATCAAAACTTATCAAATCGTCATCAGTGAAATACTTATTATTGAGAAGTTCAGATGGCCATCTGTGGTATTCTTCAGCAGCTTTACTTTAGTAAATTACACTTTCTGAATGCAAATATTTGATTTGTAGTAAAAATATTGAAATTGCTATATAGCATAAAAATATATTCTTCAAAGATATGTTTATAATTTTTGAGGGAGTTCCCTCAATGCCTCATGGATCCCATCATCAGAACTTTCTATTGATATAAATGGGACCAAACTGGAAGTATGTCCTCTGATAAAAAAATATTTTTTCAAATCGGTCCATAAATACGGAGTTCTACGGTGACAAATATAAAAATAGAAATACACACGAATTGATAACCTCCTTGTTTTTGAAGTCGGTTAAAATAATATTATTAATTTGTTTGTGTTTTTGTTCGTAAGTTGGGTTTTTAGATTTTCTCGGGGAAACTGGCTGGACAGGGAAAATTTAGTTTGTTAGGACGAGTTGTCACTGGCATTTCTTGTATCTTTGATTGGCACTAGCAGCGCGCAAGTAACGCTCCTACCTGCACGGGGAGTGCGAGCAGCGCGGCCTGGTTGGCGTCGTGCTGGCCGTGCACGCGCAGCGCCTGCAGCACGGCCGACAGCGCGGCGCCCGCCTCGCCCGCGCCCACGCGCCCCGCCGCCAGCGCGCGCAGCACCTGACACCCGACACACGTACCTGCACGGCGAGCGCGAGCAGCGCGGCCTGGTTGGCGTCGTGCTGGCCGTGCACGCGCAGCGCCTGCAGCACGGCCGACAGCGCGGCGCCCGCCTCGCCCGCGCCCACGCGCCCCGCCGCCAGCGCGCGCAGCACCTGACACCCGACACACGTACCTGCACGGCGAGCGCGAGCAGCGCGGCCTGGTTGGCGTCGTGCTGGCCGTGCACGCGCAGCGCCTGCAGCACGGCCGACAGCGCGGCGCCCGCCTCGCCCGCGCCCACGCGCCCCGCCGCCAGCGCGCGCAGCACCTGACACCCGACACACGTACCTGCACGGCGAGCGCGAGCAGCGCGGCCTGGTTGGCGTCGTGCTGGCCGTGCACGCGCAGCGCCTGCAGCACGGCCGACAGCGCGGCGCCCGCCTCGCCCGCGCCCACGCGCCCCGCCGCCAGCGCGCGCAGCACCTGACACCCGACACACGTACCTGCACGGCGAGCGCGAGCAGCGCGGCCTGGTTGGCGTCGTGCTGGCCGTGCACGCGCAGCGCCTGCAGCACGGCCGACAGCGCGGCGCCCGCCTCGCCCGCGCCCACGCGCCCCGCCGCCAGCGCGCGCAGCACCTGACACCCGACACACGTACCTGCACGGCGAGCGCGAGCAGCGCGGCCTGGTTGGCGTCGTGCTGGCCGTGCACGCGCAGCGCCTGCAGCACGGCCGACAGCGCGGCGCCCGCCTCGCCCGCGCCCACGCGCCCCGCCGCCAGCGCGCGCAGCACCTGACACCCGACACACGTACCTGCACGGCGAGCGCGAGCAGCGCGGCCTGGTTGGCGTCGTGCTGGCCGTGCACGCGCAGCGCCTGCAGCACGGCCGACAGCGCGGCGCCCGCCTCGCCCGCGCCCACGCGCCCCGCCGCCAGCGCGCGCAGCACCTGACACCCGACACACGTACCTGCACGGCGAGCGCGAGCAGCGCGGCCTGGTTGGCGTCGTGCTGGCCGTGCACGCGCAGCGCCTGCAGCACGGCCGACAGCGCGGCGCCCGCCTCGCCCGCGCCCACGCGCCCCGCCGCCAGCGCGCCGCGCAGCGCGCCCGGCGCCAGCGCCGCCGCGCGCAGCGACGACAGCGAGTCGCTCCACGTTAGCGCGCGCAGCACCTGACACCGAACACACTTATGTCAATATGATGGCCTGTCATTCTTCATTATCACAGAGTAAAATAACCAGTGGAGAGCGCGTGCGGGGGTACCGCGGGCGCTAAACATACGCTATATCAAGCGTATGTGACGGAATTTTGGTCAGTCGTAGAAATTGTAGGCTGACGTACGAACGTCACGCGCTCCTGCAATTAAATGGTGTGGAAAGTGTAGTACTACTACAAGTTACACGAAAGATGGGATAACATTTCACAGATAAGTGGATTTCTACTTTATTTATTCAATTTGATAAAAACCATGAAAAATTTGCTGTTTCTTTCTGGTACACTGATTTGCACATCAGCAGTTGTCTCTTTCTTTCTTGATAGTGCTGTTCGCAGCATCGCGACGGTTTATATCGATATAATTTAAAATATAAGTTTTTACCTTATATATTTTTGTTTCATTATTGCTTTGTTTTAAAACATGCTTATACCCTTGGCTTTCCTCGCAAATGTGTAGAATACTGGTATAAAATTTTTACTTATCAGTAAATGTTAAATTACTAGAAGATTTTTTTTTCACAGAATTTAGCACTAAAGTAGTTGAATACATAGCAGGTTACATCGTTCACGCTTTGGTAAAAAAATTAAATGCCAAACTTGTATTGGAGCATTGCTTGGAGGGCTAAAAGAAGATAGTCTACAATATCAGAAAGATGTGAGAGACAAACTTATGTATGCTTCAATAACAGTAATAACCATATGAAGCCGCAGTGAAATTTACATCGAGAGAGCCTTGACAGAATGCGGCGGAAAGGCTTTGACATCTAAATACAATTCAGATTACTTAACAATGATGGGTCTTAAATGTTTTGTGGGATATCATTTATTTCCAGATATAAACTTTCACCCATTTGACGCAGAATCTACTAATCACTTAATTGACTTAGCTTCATGTGTAGCAAAAAATAAATTGATACTCGACTGACAAAATAATACAAATACGAAAGATTATATAAGAAAAACTTATTCAAAACTAATCCGTTTTAAAAACCAGTAAATATATTTTTTTAAATACAAATTGAATACAATACATTTAAATTAAATAATCACCTGTTTTATTTCAAAATCGTACTCTAATATCTGTATCGTAAACAAATCCTTATATTACTAATGATTCAAACAATCATCGATATCGATAATTTTTAAATTACTTTTATAGAATCCCTAGAGAATAAGTTGACGAATTGACAACCAAATGGTTGTCAATTCGTCACCCAATCACAGAGGGCAAAGCGTACCTCGGATTCTCGTCCTACGCTTGGTTGAGAGTGTTTCATTTTTAGGTTATGTTTTCGTTGGCGCGAATTGTTTCTGTTTGTTGTTCTGTTTATATCTGTTTGTGTTGTTTTAGTGGTGGACTTACCTTGGGGTAAGTTTATTTTGTTTTAAATGCCCTAGAGAAAGTGAATATGGAGGAACCGCCGTACGAGGGTGGAGGCTTACCTCCGGACAAGGTAAGAACGCTTAATAGGTCATCCGATTCTGACTTACCGAACCCTGACGGGAAAAAAACCCGCTCTCCAGCCGAATCGATTCAATCCATTTATACAAAGCCGGGATATGAAACTGATTCTAAGTTAAAGTACTCCGATACGGACAAGGGACCATTTTCGGTATTCGTATCAAAAATGGAACCGGATTCTACTTCTGGACATTCCCTCAAAATTCTTAAGTTCGCTCTATTTCTACACAAAAACAATATTCACGGTATCAAGGAGGGAGGTATTAAAAACTTGGGTAGAAATAAAGTATCAATAGATTTCGCTTCGGCTGAATACGCTAACAATTTTCTAGACATTGCAATACTGGAGAGTAACAAATACTCTGCTGCAGTGGCGTGCGGTCCCTAAAGGCAAAAAGGCACTGCCGACCCTCACCAATTACTGGTATTATAGTAAAAAAATAAATAAATGCATGCAAATAAAAACAATAGTATGTACAATATTTTTTTCAAAAACTTTAAGCTCCTAATTTAAAATATTAGCAAAGAACACGTTCGTTCAGTCCGTATTAGTTGAAGGCAGGCGCTCGTCCGCATTCGCTATCTTGTACCGCGCGCGAGTTAGGCAACGAATAATTCTGCCTACGGTTCATTCATAAATTTACGCATGTGTTGGTTAATTGTTTACATGTGTGATGTCTGTGAACTGTACATCAACACGCCAGGCCATGCGGCAGGAGATCCAATCACAGGGCGGAAATCAGTACTGACGTTATGACGATGCGCGCGCAGTTATAATAGGAGAAAATTAAAAAGTCTAGGCCATTATTATAATACGGTTGACAATGATGCAATTTTATTTTTCAGTATTTTATGTATCGAAAATAAGAAATCATTTTTTTCTCTAAGACTCCATATTGAATTATTTCATGTGAAGCGCGCTGTTTGTTTTTTTCGTATATTTTGATAGTTTAACGTAAAATTAAAAAATCTATTTGTTACCAATTTTAATTAGTCTATTTAAGTGTATTTGCAATTATTTTTGTTTGTTTTGGTGAAACATTTTGTTTGACTGTGAGGTTTGTGTTGATAATGTGTGTTTGTTAAAAATTATTAGTGGTAGGTTTTCGCAATTGCCGTTTAATGAAAAGCTTACAATTATAACTAAAGGGAGGTGTGTACCTGAGTTACGAGAATTAATTCAACAAAAAGGCAATGTAACTCGTAAGTTTCATACTAGTAATTACGAAACATATAACTGGCTATGTGGGTGTGTACATACAATTAAATTATTTTGTTTTCCTTGCATTTTGTTTAGTAGTTCAAGTACAGTGTGGAATTATTCGGGATATTCAGATTTACATAATTTTTCTACTGCGGCAAAAAAGCATGACCATACAGAAAAACATCTGGAGGCTTGCTTAAAGTTAAATACATTTGGTAATTTTCGTATTGAAACAAGTATTAACAGCCAGTTGAAGATAGATATAGAAAGGCATAATGCTAAAGTAGATCGCAATAGAAATATTTTTCAAATACTTATCGATGTTGTTTGCTTTGACGTGTGCACTGTGCAGTGCGCTATAACTATCACTCACTTGGATTAGATATTTGAGGTGGCCGAAATCTTTCTTCTATTTGCATCGCCAGAATACCGTCAGTTCAAGCTTGAAAACCATCTGTCTGGTGAGTTCTTTCTAGAAACTACCAAAGCAACTTTAACTTAGTACTTTTTGTAATAATATAGGCTTGCGTTTATTTTTATTTTACAAATGTGAAAGATTTGTGTTCCACTTTAACGGCCAGAGTTGGAGAGATCCAAACTACACTATGACGTCTTGCAGACATGCTAAAAACATGGTCGCTCAGTGCCGACTGCCGACCCTGTCATAAAACCCTGTGCACGCCACTGCTCTGCTGTAATCCCACGCTTCCAAATCTTCCGTATGGGGGTAGTCAGGGACATACCTACTGATTGGACATTATAAGAACTTGTGAGTGGCATTAGGACTCCCTCTAATTGTGGGGAAGTCATTAGAGCAAGAAGGCTTAATGTTAAATCAAAAAAAGATGGCTCATCAACATGGATACCTTCAAACTCTGTGGTATTAACCTTCATAGGCCAATCCCTCCCAGAGAAAATCTTTTGTTACCATGCTTCCCTGCCCGTCTCTATTTACCAACTCCCTACAATACAATGCCGCAACTGCTGCAGATTTGGACACGTGGCCAATCAATGCAGATCTCAACCTCGCTGCTTCAAATGTGCCCAACCTTACTCAGGAGTCTCGTGGCCACGGACAGCAAATGCCCAGAGCATGCACGCCAGAAATCCATAAAGCTGGTTATGTCCCAGGAAAACGTAACCTATCCCCCCGGTCCCTATCATCTGTTTGGAAAAAGATTAAGTCATATCGTAGAAGCTTGGATTCCGCACACCTTGAACAACGACCCTAATTCGTTCCTTCACAATTTCTCTAGTAATCTAACTTCCCCCTATGTTCCTGATCCCAACTGTCTTTTTACATCAAACCTATGACTCCCTTCCTCCCCGTCGGACAGAATGAATGACCCCTTTTCCTTCTCCGAATTATCATCAGCCCTTGATCACTTAGGTGATGGTGGTATGGTATTCCTTATTCATTCATTTGTAAAGCCTCAACTTCTTGCAAAACCCTTTTCCTTAACATCCTCAATGCTATCTTCTATTCCGGTCAAGTCCCAAACTCCTGGAAAACCCAAATCATAATCCCCATCCTTAAACCTAGTAAAGACCCAATGGATCCATCCTCATATCGTCCTATTGCCCTCTCCTCAGTTATGGCCAAAATAATGGAAAATGTAATTAAGAATAGACTGGAATGGATTCTAGAAAATAAAGGTCTTCTATCTAACACCCAGTATGGGTTCAGGAAGGGTAAAGGCATTCTGGACAGTCTTAGCATTTTTACATCCGAAGTTCGCTTAGCGTTTTCCCGGAAAGAACATGTAATTGGAGTGTTTTTGGACATCTCTGCGGCCTATGATAACGTTCAGCTTCCCTTACTCAGGCAGAAAATGCTCCAGCTGAGTATTTCCGCGAGGTTGATCAACATTATCTGCAGCATGTTCATGTGTCGCTCAATCTCCGTTCGTCACCAGGGTAACTTCCTTCCTCCCCGCACTGTTTGGAAGGGTCTCCCGCAAGGCTCGGTGTTAAGTCCTCTCCTCTATAACATTTATACTGCCGACCTTGACCTATCTGTTACCTCCTTTTGTAAGATCCTTCAGTATGCTGACGACATAGCTCTGTACTCGGTATCCTCTTCCTTTGAAAATGCATCATTCCGTCTCAACAGCGCTCTTTATTATTTGAAAGCAATGGCTTCTAGACCACAATCTTTCTCTATCTGTTCCTAAATGTACAGCTGTTAAATTTTCCCGTAAACGAATTATTCCTGACATTCATCTCTCAGTGGGCGATGAATTAATCCCCATACAGGATAATGTTAAATTTCTAGGACTCTTTCTTGACTCTAAACTCTCTGGTCTACATCATCTGAATTACATTGTTGGGAAGTGAGAGAGAGGTGTGAACGTCATGCGGGCCCTCTCTGGGGTACGTTGGGGTGCCCACCCCTTTTGTCAAAAACTTTTATACAATGCTATTGTTCGTAGTCATTTCGATTATGGCGGCTTTCTGCTTGAACCGTGCAATTGCTCTGTCCAGGTGGAGAGGGTCCAGTCGAAATACTTGCGAATTATAACAGGTGCTATGAAATGTTCTCCTATCAATGCTCTTCAGGTGGAGTGTGTGGACCCTCCTCTCCATCTCCGTCGTCAATACCTTGCGGACAGATTCTTTTCAAATATAGTGCAATTTAGCTCCCATCCCTTACTTCACATTCTACACTCTCTTTCTCACTTAATACCTACTTCTCCATACTGGAATCATAAGGAACCTCCTCCTTTAGCTGATTCCTATAAAAAATTTAAAAATCTTCCAATCCCTGTATTCCAGAATAATGTTAAACCTCTTTTCGAGGTAGATTATAATTCCCTAATCTTCCAACCAAGAATTTTCCTTAATTTCGGTATTGACAAACACTGCATAGACGCCAATAGTAATTTAAATGACATTCTAAGTCATGAATGGCCTGATTGGGTGACCCTATACACTGATTCCTCAAAACTATCACACGAGAGTTGTGTCGGCTCTGCAGTTTGGATCCCAAATTACAAAATTATTTAAAATTTTAAAAGCCCATCTCAGAATTCAGTTTTTACTGGAGAGTCTACTGCACTTTTAGAAGCAGTTTCCTATGTGGAATCACATAAACTTAATAAAGCACTAATCCTCTCGGACTCTCTCAGTTGTTTAAATGACATATTAAAGAATCCATTTAAATCACGAGACATCTCCCTGATTAGTTTAAAAACGAGGGCATCACTGTATAGGTGTCACTCAGTTGGAATCGAGGTAGTTTTAGCATGGATCCCTGGCCATTCGGGTATAACAGGCAATGACATTGCAGATATATGTGCTAAAGATGCCATCCAAGCTGGTCTTACAAAATATAACCACTGTTTTTCACGTGATTTACGCGCAGTGGCTAAATCTTGTGTATCTGAGACCTGGAACACTCTATGGCAGAATACCAGAATGCTCAAGGAAATTTTTTTACCCTATATCCCCCCCAAACCCTGTTTTTTTCTTACAAAAATTTCTACAGACTGGCTACCTCTGTTATAATCCGCCTTCGCTTGGGATTTGTTTGCTCTCCAGTATTCCTGGCCAAAATACGGGTTAGGGATCACTCCCTCTGCGAGTGCGGTCTCGAAGAGGGTACCCTTGAGCATTTGTTCTTCTCATGCCCCCGATTGGTAATTCCTCTATATGATCTTCTTCCTGAGGAAATCTCTCACCCTATCAATCTTCCTTATCTACTAACATTAGTAATCTCTCCCCTTATTAAAATCCTTTATAAATTCATTTCTATTAACAAAATTAAAATATAACTCTATACTCCCTCTTTAACTTTCCTATCCTTCCCCCCACCTTTATCTTCTTTACTTATCAATTTAAATTAAATTGTCATCTGTGTATTTCTGTATTTATAAATAATTACATGTCTACTAACATTTTTACTAATACTTGTGTTGTCCTTTTTACAGCCTGCAACAAATACTATAGCTACAGATACCGGTCAACCAGTAATCTTTACTAACCTTTTCTCTCCACCTTGACGTTGGCAGAATCATCGGTTCAACAAAACGGATGGAGCCATAATCCAATAAAAAAAAAAGTGTACCTCTCCCCCCGCCGTTTGTTAGTGACTTTGATTTAGAACTAAAACGTGTCCATATTCTCTCCACTGGTTATTGTACTCCGTGTTCATTATATATATTCATCTAATCTTAATAATACCGATTTATTTAACGTAGTTTAAAATACATATACATAGCTCAAACATAATGTTAATATTTAAAAAATACGGCTAATATACAGATGGATATGAGACACCAAAAATCATACTAAGTGGCATATACTGCTGTAACAGTGGGTATTTATTTATTGTGTATTTTAATTTGTATTTTTTGTAATTAATTTAATTTTGATTTAATTTATTTTTTATGAATTAATATTATGTGATATTTGTATGTACTATGAAAATTTGTCTGAAATAAACAATTATTATTATTATAATATACTTGTGGGTGAATCATATCGAGCAATGGGCTGCAATAGGCTGATGATAATGAATCTCTTAAGAATGGTCTGGTCGCAACAATGTAGTCAGAAAGTAATTACCGTGTACAGCGCGGCGGGCCCGGCGTACGGCTGCGCCAGGACCAGCGCGCCCAGCTCCGACACCGTGTCCGGAGCTCGTTGCTGCACGGTGCTGGCCGGGGACGAGTCCTCGTCCATATCGTCCACATTACTTTCTACGGTAACACCGCCGTCTACTAGCGATATCTGCCAAATTCAACAAATTGTTCACTAAAATACTTTTATTTACTTTTCTATATCTAACGTTTTATTAACTAAGTACAATATTTTAGCAAAAGAAAAATATCAAATATGCTTCTTTTTATTTCACTTCACATTAGATTTTTTAAATTAAGGAAATGACAAAATAAACGAAGCATACATCCTAATTAAGAGCTTGCAACATTGAAAATCTTCATTAGGTTGACTGTAATTTAAAATGATTGTAACATCGACACTTACCTTGAGAACTTCAAGGTACTCTCTAGTAAGGTTCCGGACTAGAATATCTTCAAGAACTTCCTGAGATTCACTCCCGGCTTCTTCCTCCAGTTTACCGGATTCGTAGAGTGAGGTAATGTAGTCCCAACGTAGCGTTAAATGGTTTAGCACTGAAGATGACAAAAAATAAATATCGCGATTATACTTTTTTGCTGATTAGGAGGTTCCGGGTTAGACCAAAAATATATATTTGATGGCGACAAATCCACCAAAGTATTTTAATGTTTGGAAATTGGTGGTGTTTACATAATCGTGCCTGAGGCAACACGTAAAAATGGTTCTACGTTGGTCTTTTGCGCAGACGGTTGTCTTCATAGAGGTGAAAATGTCAATAAAATATATTCTCCGGAAAAGACAACTTACTTCTAGGTGCGAACTGTTCCAGCAGAGGTAATGCTACATCGGCATAATGTGCCGGCGGACAGTGCAGTATCAACGGTTTGAGCGCGTTCCGCACGATGGGACGCAGCCAGTGGTCCGGCAAGTACTCCAGGCCGTGCAGCAGCGAGTCGCACAGGTAGGGCGCCAGCTCGGGCACGGCGTACAGCTCGCGGCCCAGGCTCGCCGCCGCCGCGCCCACCAGGTGGCACACGTTCTCGTGCAACGTGTGCAGGAAGCTCTGCATGCGGTCCTGTTGCGACAAACGGTTAACGTAGTGGTATGTGGTGCGGCTCGAGCCGCGAGCGTGAGGAGCACGAGCGGGGCGACATTACCGCGGGCGTGGTGGCGAGGTGCGCGGCGGGCGGCGCGGCGGGCGGCGGCTCGAGCAGCAGGTTGCGGCGCTCGGCGGCGGGCGGGCGCAGCGCGCGCGCGTGCGCGGGGTGGCGCAGCGCGGCGGCGCGCGGCGCGTGCAGCGCGTGCAGCGCGCGCGCCAGCGCCAGCGCGCCGGGGAACAGCGGCAGCACGTGCGGCGCGCACGGGTTGCGCCACACGGGGTGGCCGGCCGGCGTGACGCCGCCGCCGAAGCCGCCGCGCGCCGCCTTGTCGGGGTCGGGCGGCACGCTCGTGCGCTTGACCACGCCCAGCAGCAGCGTGAGCGCGTGCAGCAGCGTGCGGCGCGCCTGGCCGCGCGCGTCGTCCTCGCCCGCCGCGTCGCCGTCGGCCGGCGCCGCGTCCAGCCCCACGAGGCGCGCCAGCCCCTCGGCGGACGACAGGTGCGGCGTGAGCCGCGCCCAGCGCGCGCCGCAGTCGCCCAGCACCTGATTAACTCTCTCAATATACATGCTGGTAAGGATATGCTTTCGAAAACGAATAGTGTTTTAATCTCTTATACCTCTTATATCAATAAAATACACAATGTTTGTACCTTAAACAAACAAATAAAACTTAAAACTACAGCGCAAGTAACAAACCATTCTAACTTTCAGTATTAAAGGTATATCATTACTTTTCGTGTTCAAAGTTTCTATTTCAACCAAAATGTAATATAGACAATAAATTTTTAGTTTAGTAGAATCACTACTTTATTATTGATGGATATAAAACACAGTCAATAAAATTATTACATTATTTTTCACCGAAAAATATAATAAACTGTTACCTGAGCAACCAATTGACTCTGCCTCTCGTAGCAACAAAAATGGTTAGAGACGAGTAGTAGCGCCTCCTGCAGCGTGACGCTCTCGACCGCGCTGAGGTCCGGCCTGGCGAGGGCCGTCGAACACAACTCGTGGAGGCGACCGAACACCGGCAATAGTAGTAACGGATACTGAAAAATAACACTTTACTTGTAACCAAAATGTATTATATAAACTTCTAAATAACTAGATTTTAAGGTTACTTAAGAATATACACTACTACCAAGAGCTGAGCTAATTGGCTGTAAACAAAACTCCTACAGAAACCTAAACAGAGCTCCTACTCCCGAGATCGAATTTGTCCACCGCGTTTTACATCTTTTAGTGACGTCAGCTTCATTCAAACGTTAGCCGTAACAGGTAAACAATAACATAAGTGAGTACGATAACTTTTAAAACCTGCTACAAAACAAACTCCTTTTAAAAACAGCAAGCTCCCATACGTTCGTAGGCGCATATAGTGTGTAGTACTAGTACCTTGGAGCCCAGCTTGACGAGCAGCCCCGCGGCGTGCCGGCGCACGTTCTTGACGGCGCGCGAGCGGCGGTCGTCGGCGCGCGTGCCCTCGTACACCAGCGCCGCGAAGATCTTGTCCAGCACGCGCGGCAGCAGCTCCGCGCCCGCCACGCCCACGCCTGGACCTGCGCACACGCACACGTCACACACGCACGTCACAATTGTAGACAGCAATACCATATTACACATGCACATGCACACACTCAGGTGTGTTCTTATAATTATGAAGAAATTATTTTTAAAAATCGTTCTCTCAGGCGACGCTTGATAAATTCTTTATTGTTTCTTTATTCTTTTATTGTACAACACAAAATTACAAGAAAAGATCCATGCAGAAAAAAAAATGACAAGCTGGTGTTGCAAGCGTCCGTAAACCATGGTAACTGTTTACCCCAGGCGGAACGACGAATGCTTTGTCTCATAAGAAATAAAAACAATGAGACATTTCTTCCTACAACCTTAATGTATGTTTTGTTTCTGTACACTTACCAGCCAATTGACTATAGGCGCAGCTTAGGAACACAAACAGTGCAGATATGAAGGACAGCAGTAGCGACAGTATGAGTGGCGCGGCCGGCGTACATACTACGCACCGTTGCAGCAGCTGTAAGCCTTCCACTACGTTGGGTCGTGGCTCCGCTTGCAGCAGCCTTGATAGTACCATGTCTAACACCTGTGGACATCAAACACGTTTATAATTCAACAGAAGTCTAGTGGTAAAGGCTACCGTCAGTTACCTCGCCACCAAAACCGCGCTAATCCCACGCGGGATAAATCTTTGTGAAGTCCATTCTTGTTTGTATTAAATTGAAAGTGTAGGTATTCCTCTTGAGGAGGGCCTGGAGATCTGTCATACAGGTCTTGAACCTACTACAGACTCCAGCTCTCCCAAGGTTATATTTACGACGCCCAATATTTTGATATATATTATTATTGTAACCTTGGAGAGAAATAAATTATTTATTATTTGTTTCGAGTGTGTGAGTGTCCCCCGTGAGTCAAAAAATACAGTTAAAAGCCTATTTACATGTAAAATACCTAGTAACTCACCTGAGATAAGGCCTCCCATTCAATGTACATAGGATGATGAGCGTCCACCTGTGTGGGACAAGCGTCCACCTTGTCTAGCGCGGCACGTGTCCACTGTTCCACGTAACCCCACGTCACTAAAGGTGCCGCTGTCATACAGAGTCTGTAACAATAATATATCTACTTGTAAATCATTTTACAACAACATGTGCTTCTGTACTACCAAAATACATTTTTTAAATATTTTTCAAACTTATTTTCAATATACCTAGGTAACTACAAAATGTTGTTACAGAATGAGGTTAGTAAGTATCTTGTATATTTTTGCCACCATATTTTGTCTAAAAATATAGTATATTGTATAATTGTGGAAAAGGTCAATAAAATTACTCATGTCAATATTATCTACCAGGAAATCATAAATTGTCAACCAAAAATGAGTTATATTCATTTTTTTATGTCATCAGGTAATTTCTTAAAGATTTTTGTGCCTGATTTGCATTGTATTTTATTATTGGAAGCTTAATTTAAGTGCTTTAAAAATGCTTCGCTTTTCTAAATACATACATATTGATTATACATACATAGATAAATTTTACCCTGACATACAAATGAAGAATCATTCTCATCACACGTTTATGCTCAAGGTTTGTCCTGGGTAGGAATCGAGGTGAAGCCAGGGGTGGGGGGGACTCCTGACATAGCAGTCAGTGTCAATAACTACTAGAAAAACGGGTTAATCAAATCTGTATAGCAGTTAGAATAGATGCTTTGAAAGGAACTTACTTAAAACTTTCTAGTATCTCGGTGCGACATCTGGCGAAGAATATGGCGAATTCCTGTTCACTATCGTAGTCCATACATGCGTATGCGACGGCGTCGTGCGTACTGCTCACACGCGAAGAAGGGTACGTTACCTGGATCCATAAAACTTTCAATAAGTTGTCTATTTTATTGGGAAATTATAAAGTTATAAAGTGATTAGAGACATCATACGCATAAAAGAGAACCGAGGGCGCGTCGCTAGTCTATAATATAAAAATGAATCGCTGAATGTGTTGCTAAGCGCAAATCTCGAAAACAGCTGAACCGATTTCGCAAATTCTTTTTGCTATGTTCGCATTGTCAGGCGAAGGTTCTTATGTAAAAAAAAATGAAAGTTGAGCTGAAAATAGTTTAACGCGAATTTGGGGCGGGCCACTAATTAAAATTAAAATTTTGTTTGTTGCTAGTTCACATTACTTGAGAACGGCTATATCAAAACATGCTTTCTTAATGTTTATCTGAATTATGTTTTTAGGATAATTTCTCTTTTCCTAAGGTTGGTATTGTTTCTTTTAGGTTCACTAGATGAATAATATGTTATAATAATAATTGCGTAATATGTTTCCTATTTCACTAAATAATGTTGTAATATTCGATCAATAAAATAGTTCAAATAAAACCGTTAGTTCCTAACATGACCACATTCAGATATGCCAATAACTGTTAAATTTCATTAAAATAACTCAAAGCAGTGTTCGGCTTTATCCGAACTCCTATCAAGTTGTAGAGCTATAGTGTTTATTATACTACTAGCTGTGGCCCGCAGCTCCGCCCACGTGGATGTCGGTTATCGCTGTAAAAATGAAAAAAAAGCCTATGTGTTATTCCAGACCATAATCTATCTCTGTGCCAAATTTCATCTAGATCCGTTCAGTAGTTTTTACGTGAAAGAGTAACAAAAATCCATCCATCCATCCATACTTACAAACTTTCGCGTTTATAATATTAGTGGTATGTATAGCGGTATAAAGTTACCTTGAGCACTTTGGGCGCGGCGGCCTGCAACCACCGGGGCACGGCGGCCAGCACGGGAGGCAGCTTGGAGATCTGGTCGTGCCGGAGGAAGGCCAGCCACATGGAGTTGGCGGCGTGCGCCAGGCTCAGCGAGGGGTGAGCCACCAGCAGCAGCATGGTCTCCACCAGCACGGGCAGCCACGAGTCCACGTCAGTGGCACAGCTCCACAGGGATGACAGCTGCGCCGCCAAACCTCCTACCACCTGCATCACAGTGTCACAAACTCATCATGTCACCAGAACTGTACGCTAAGTGTTAGGCTGACTGTCTACCGAACCAAAGCGAGGGAGCAATGCTGAGTGTGTCAGTCAAACGACGCGTAGCGAGGCAACGGAGTAAAATGATGGAGTAATGGACAGCGGAGTTGTGTACTGTGGACCGAAAGCACGCGACGAGTCATTTGAAGCAGGCGACGATACTATACCGCAAAAATTTTATCTTCGTTGCCCCACTACGCTTCTCCATTTAGATTCTCCACTTCGCGTTTAAAATGTATGAATATTTACACTACTTCACGAATATCCCTATCCACTGAAGCGGAGCGTAGTTTAGATTCAATTCAATTGGCTCAGTACCACTCCTTTCTGCTCCAGTGTCAGCTTTCCAGTTATGTTGTCGATGAAGTAGTTCGAGTGCCACTTCGACATGCCTATATAAACACTTAATACGTAATTATTATTGCCATAAATACCTGCGATAACTTTTTTAGGAACAAATAATGCGCCTCATCGACAGTACTGATGCTGGCGACTGCAGCGCGGTGTATACATGTTATTGCTTCCTTACTAAATAACATTATTAAAGGTTTTCTCTCCTTTGTCTGGAAAATAAATACATAATATATAATGTATTACCAAACCTATAAAAAATATTTAAAAGTAATAAAATGAAAATTTCATAAGTCAAAAGGTTTGATTGTTTTTATGCCTGCCTGTCAGGTTGCTCATGTCGAGGATTTTAATTTGCTTAAATTAAAAATCTCGAAAAAAACAAAAGCTCAACTCTAAAACGGCGATACCGATTTTCGTGAAACCAGCGCGTTAACAGGCTTTCGAACTAAAAGAACATGAAACAGAACTAGAAGAACTGCGACCTTACTTTAACTACCCCACCCTATTTCTAATAATACTAACTTAGCTGTTACAAAGGCACATATAGAATAATAAAAAATAAACTTTTACTTACAGAACCTTTTCTGTTAACAATTTGTAAAAGACATTCAGTGGCAGGCAATTGGAAGACATCATCTTGCAACAATATGCAAAGTATTTGTAATAGGCGGCCATTGTTCATTACTACATGATTCGTAGATACCCACTCTACGTATCCAGTCAGAGTTAATAACACGACCTAGAAAATAAATTTGTATTATTATTATACTAGCGACAGGCCCTTGCTTCGCTTCGATTTTTCTCTAATATGCATGTATTATACAAATAAAACTTACGGAAGAAAGTATCTAAATGATAGCGAAAGTCGCATCTAAATCCGTTGCGAGGTTTAGAAGATCTTAGCATACAGAGGAACAGACAGCGGAAAGTGACTTTATTTTATACCATGATGAACATTATACTCAAGAGATACCTACGACCAGAGATATCGAGCGTAAGATCAAAGGCCAAAAATGTATGTGCCTTTTTTAAACTCTGCCGATTGTCAAACTTCGGATTAGCATCGTAATAGAAAAACCTAATATCTGTCGTCAGAATAAGATAGCTGTGTGTGGGTTACAGTATACCTGGGATAGAAAAACGTTTACTTCAAGAAGCATCCCTAACAGAGCACTCAATACCTGTACTCAAACACAGGAACACAACTACACTGCTTTGTGTAGTTATTTAGCAGTAGTCTTCTGTAACGTAGAGGTCTCCAGCGCCCATTTAGGGATGCGTTTTGAAAGAAATGTATTCCTATCCCAGCGATACTCCCATCTTAAAGACCTGGTGTAAAAAAAAATGGGATGGCAATACGCAAGTGATACCTCTGGTATTACAAGCGTCCATAGGCTCTAGTAAATGTTTAACATCAGACGGACCGTATGCTTGTATGCCACCCAAAAAGTATATAAAAAAAGGGGCTAGCTTGCTTGTATGGTGCCCTACTTCTCATGAAATTTAATATTAAGTTACCTGCACCACTTGTCCATGACTAGCCGCTGCTGGGTAGTCACCTGCAGCTGTCTTCTCTCTGAATCCTTGTACATGCAACTCTATGAGCCGCATGAAGAATGCAAATATCTGAGACATGTTCCCTGTTAGGCCTTGGTTTATATCTTTTCGTCTTTGTGTGTTGTCCAGTGTCTGTGAAGTAGAAGAACAATATTGTGTAATGACTGCACGGTTGGATCAATGGCTTAAATGGTTACCTTGCCATTTTTTTTTGCCACAAAGTTTTGTCCGTGTGGGAATCAAACCCACAACCTCGTGCACAGCTGTCACATACTGCTCCCACTGGACCACCAAGGCAGTCAATATCTGTTCCCAAGCTCAGCAGAAGCTTAGCTTTTGTTACTTTATATACTGAGAAGCTACAAAGGACCAGGGTAGATCTCAAAATACGCCATTGTATAAGCAATTCACCCGGGTTATTGAAAGAAATCATCATCAATGCATTTTTATATAGGTTAATTACACAAACTGCTATTATGTAATGATAAAAGTATCAGTACATACATGCATCAAGGTTAATCGTGATTTGACACTTATAGATACACATACAATATATTTAGTATACAAAAATTTTGTAACTGATAGGTACTGAAGTAATGTGAGGAAATTATGATAAAAATCTTGTTTTCGTCATAGAACCGTTTTACTCACAAATAACGGAAGGAAACACCTATAGATAAAACCGCTATATAACTTTTTTTTTCAATAAAATATATTCGCACGGGTGAACATTTATTTAGTTTTCGTAGGGATCCCATTTTTTTTTTAAATTAAGATGCCTATGTTACCCGTTGATAATGTAGCTTTCCAATGGTGAAAATTTTTTTTTAAATAACAGTTGAGTAGCTTTTGAGTTTAATCATAACAAACAAACAAACTAAATAAATCTTTCCTCTTTATAATATTAGATAAGAGATAAGATAAGATAAGATAAGATATATTTATTTGTCATAACATGTGTACAATAGTTGTTACAAAAAATTATAATTTGACTCAACATGCTCTGCCCACACTTATAGGCATACAAATGTAAAAAAATTAAGTCAGCATCTACTAAATAATTACAAATAACAGGTCAGATGTCAATATGAATAAAATTGAAAAAAAAAAAAAAAAAAATTAAATATACATGTCAAAAAATTATCATTATTAATAAAATACGTACTTAAAAATCTATATGATGTGTATACATGTCAACTTAAATTTATAATACAGGACATGTCAATAAAACATAAAAATATTTAGATAATTTTTTGTCAAGCTTTATATATTATTATCGTTAAGAAAATCGTTAACTGAATAGTAGCACTTATCTAACAATAGGTTTTTAATCTTGCGCTTAAACATATTAATATCTAGATCCTTATATGTATTTGGTACCTTGTTATATAGTCTTGGGGCCATACAGATTATACTGTTGCTCATGAGTGCTGTCTTAGCTGTATGCATACACAATCTATAATTGTCACGGCGGTTGCGAGTGATAATATCTGACAGTCGAGGAAAAAGCTGTTGATTCGTTTTAACAAATAATAATATTTCATAGATATATAATGAGGGTAATGTCAAAATTCTATGTTTCATAAAATATGGTCTACAGCTGTCGGTAAAATGTAGTGAAAACATGGACCTGATACAACGTTTTTGTTGTTTGAATGCAACGTCTTTGGCTACTGAGTTGCCCCAAAAAATTATGCCATATCTTAGTATCGAAGCTACTAGGCCATGATAAGCAGTAAGCAGCGCTGCTACATTTACTGTTGGGGCGAGTTTATATAGTGCATAAGAACTGCTACTAATTCTCTTGCATAGTTGTTCCAAGTGTGCTTTCCAATTAAGTTGTTTATCAATAGTCAAACCTAGAAACTTAGCATTGTCTACTTCGTTTATGTTAAATTCTTCATATTTAATATTTAAATTATTACTGAGTAGAACCCGCTGGCTGAATTGCATATATAGCAATATTTACCCCCATATTTTGTCTAAAACATTTTTGTTCGTTACAAATAATTTTATTAGCTTCTAAGTAGTTGTTGAGTTCCTTGTGAATATATTTTTCAAAAATTTTTGAAAATATTGGAATTAGTGCAATAGGTCTGTAATTAAGCATAGAATCTCTATTTCCCTTTTTAAACACTGGTTTTATTATTGAAATTTTTAGGGCCTCTGGAAAGATGCCTTGACTAATGCTAAGATTTATTATATAGCTAAGGTGAGTGCAGATTATATTTCCGACAGATTTTATTATTTTAGTAGAAATGCCGTCATAGCCTACACTATTTGTGTTTTTTAGATTTTTAATAATAGATAAGATCTGTTGTGGTACACTGGGCCCCATAAATATGGACTTGTTATTGTTGACTATTAGCGACGTAACATTGCGGCCTATCCCTGGTAGTGGTGTTATTTTATCCACATAATAGTCATTAAAACTATTCGCAATTACATTCAGATCAGTTATGGTTTTATTATCTATTATTATTTTATTAATAGTTTCTTTAGGTACATTATATTTTGATTTATTTATTATATTCCATGTCGATTTATTTTTATTATTTGAAGTATTAATACTGTGTATGTTTTGAGCTCGTTTTGTTAGTTTTATAATTTTCCGAAATCGTTTTAAATAATTGTTATAAATTTGTTTGTTACCATTATTAGGTTTAATTCTATAAGCCCATAAATATTAGTTTATATTCCTCGGGCAATTAACTATTCTGTGCTTTGGGTCACATATAGGTATCGAAATTAAGAGTTTATTTTTAAAGTTTCCTTTATTGTACGATGGGTGCCTTTTCTGTACTTACCGATTATAAATTGTTTTTTTAGAACGCTAAGGGGAATGAAAAATGATAATTACCTGCAATATGGCCACATCCTCTGCCAGACGAAGAAAGACGTGCAGTACAATCTGCGTGTGTCGGTGTCCCTGCCCACACGCGTCGCTAAGCTCGGCTAGCAGCGTGGGCCACTGCTGAGGCCACTCCCGCTTAATCATCTCCACGATTACACGAGCTAGCGCATCGTTCAAGTGACTCGTTTCCCAACCTCCCATGAACAACAGTTTCATGGCATTTTCCTGAACACACAAAAAACATTTTAAGAACGTTTTTGTACATCTTAGGTGGTTATTTTACTGCCTATAATGGTTTCAATAGAACTGGATATGGTATATAGGTACAGTGGCTTGTTTACCCTACTTTTTTATACTACTTGGGTGGCAAACAAGTATACGGGCCTTATGGTAAGCTGTTATTGTAGTCTATGAAACATTTGCAATGCTGCCATTACTATTTTAATGATAAAATAAGTTTTTCACGTTTTAGGTATCCATAATGTTTAACTAAATTGAAATAACTTAAAATTAATATATTCCTTTTGGTTACCAAGTAATACTTATAAAGGTCATAAATTATAGACATAACAGATAGGGCAGATATATGATATCGGCTAATATACCTATGTTCGAAAGTTGTAACTTAAAGAAAAAAAACAGGTTGTTTTGTCATATTTGGGTATTTGAAAAATTGGTTTATTAGATCAGCTGCAAGCATGTACAAATATGCTGTATTTGTCATTGGCAGTATGAATGTACGTATTTGTAACAAATAATTTATAAAATTCTAACACTTCTCCATGCCCATGGTATTAAGATATTTTCTCATTTATTTATCTACTTAATTAGATTTTTTTTATTGTAAAATAAATTCATTTATTCTACGGGCAAACCTTAAATCATATGAAGCAAAAAGTTTTAGTATTATGTAATAACTTGGAATAAACAAACTATTACTGTTATGACCAATCTTTTAAGAGATTGGCCAACTGCATGAGCCATTATATTCATGCACAAGTGTCTGCTCAACTTCAAATGCACTATCTATTCCTTCACTTACTTCGTTTCGGACAGGACAGCAGTACGACACAACCACAGCAAGTTTTAATACAAGGAAAGTCTTGCTGTGTATTTAAAAATGGGTCACTCATTTACAGTATGACCTAAGGGTGCTTAACCTTGCAAATTTGTCACTTGTCATGATTACTACCTACTTAACTAGAAATATATAGCCAAAGTACTACTTAGCCATATAAGTAAAGACATAATCCACATTAGAAATCATAAAATTAACTTTATTTACCTTAATGAATATTTTTTCCGCCTGTGTAATCTGTGTCCATCTATATTTAACAGTGTGTTCCATTAACTGGAGTCCAAAGTGTTTAACTCCTGGTGAGTATTGAGTACCACTGGCCAACAGTAGGCCAGCTTGGGCACACCATGGCGAATTCTCCTTAAAACTAAAAACAACATCTATTAGGAATCAGAGTATTTCAACTAATATAATAATAGTAACCCATATATGTCCCACTGCTGGGCACAGGTCTCCTCTCCTCTATCAAGAGAGGAAGATGGTTTAGGCCTTTATTCACACATGCTGGCCTAATGCGGGTTGGTGAATCAGACTTATCTTTAAAGTTTTTTATAAAGACATGTGGGTTTCCTCACGACATTTCCTTCACCTCTATCAGATGCTGAATCATCTGATTAGTACATAAATATAAACTCCACAAAGTGAAATTTCCTGTCAGATTCACCAATTAAACAGACAGGTGTAAAGCCTAAACAAAGAACCAGCAAGAAACTCAGGCCACTCTTTTCAACAAACAAAAACCATTAATTTGATTCTTATAATTTGTAATAGCATACTTCCATAGTTTTAATATCGGAGCTTTTAAATTTAGCCCCTTAAAATAATATATTTAAAAAATTGCATTAATGTACACTTTCCAAAGTTTGGTTATTTTGTAGCCATATACAATTTTATACAAAAGATATAAATAGGTACCTTTCACATGCATTGTAGGCCTGACTTCGCTCCTCATGAGGAACAGTGGGCATTAAAGTAAGCTCAACAGCACGACTCAAGTCTTCCACTAGTAGGGCAACTTCTACAGTTGCCTCATTTCCACTACCACCTAAATTCATTGTAACTTAATTCTCCAGCTAAAACAAACAAAATAATTATAGTTGCAGAAAAAATTGTCTATTTATCAATACATTTTTATTTTTCTAAGTTTCTACATTGATACTACCTATTTTTTTCTAATAGGGGAGGATGCAAGAACACTACTTTAGGGTACAAGAGAGTGCGTTTGCAGCCCCCTGTCCTCTCCTAGTGCTTATGGTTACAATTTACAAGTTTTATTTATATTTACATATTAGAAAACTATTTTTAAATTGTATAAGTTTTTAACAATCCAAAACCATTTTATAAATTTACATACACAAAAAATGGACAAATATTGTGTCAAAATATAAAAAATTATGCAAGCATATTTAAAAACTTACCAGCTTATCTAAGACAAAAATGCCCATAAATTACTTTTATTTACTTCATATTAATCTTCATTAATCTGAAAACATACACATATTTATGTTACTCGTATTTTAAACCCGTTAACAATTTTGTCAAAGTTTAATCATTTTAGGGACTATTCCTTGAAAAAAAAAACAATACTCCCGGCTGAGCATGCTAATATAAATATTTGCAAATATGTTTTTTTTTAATTAAATTATTTTGTAAATAATTACGTTTTTCTATTTTAAAATATATCTGCGCCGATTTCATCCAATTCAAAGAAAGTATGGGCTTAAAAATTACAGATAACTTATTCAAAACATAAAGAAACACCTCGTGTCCACTAAAAATTGTAGGGAATCGAATCACGAATGTCGAATCGAATGTCGAATTGTCAACCACAGAGTTTTCTTGAGCACAGACTAAAATTTAAGAAAAGACTCATGTTTCTACTCAGAGTCAATAATGATAATTTAAAAACTTTAAAAAATATTTGTAAAATCGTTTATGACAAAAAGCATATCTTTAATAAAATTAATTGATTTATATCCATAAAACGAAGCAAACGATGTTATGTAGTTAGGAACTATTTTATTTGGGACACCGATCGTTTCACAGAGGCTGGACGTACTATATTATTATACTCTATGCTGGACGTGTTCTGGACGTACCATGCACACTGGACTAAGAGCCAGCAACGTATTTACTTTTGATATTTCATAAATCATGAAAATTCACAAACTAACTCTTATATTATATCAATCAATCAATCAAATCTGTGGTGGTAAATGATCTTGACATTAATTTCTACTTTTAATAAAGTTTTTTAGTTTAGGTTTTATTTCTCACCTTCTTTGTTATTTTAGGGTTAAACATACCGGCCACGGAGGGCTGTCAGAAGAACTTTTTATTTTTCTGCAGGTTTAAAAGTTTGTGAATTTTTATGACATATAAAATGACAAAAGCAAATATGTTGCTGGCTCTGCCTCTACACGATCGTGAGTCCATTCAGCGTGCTAGATGTAATCGAATGAATCCCATGAATGTAATGAAGATGCCGCCAGCTTTAAATTAACCCATTTTTGCAGAAATAAGGTAAAAACCACCTTTCAGAAGACCACAGCCAAATAACTACACACAGCAGTGTAGTTGTGTTCATCTGTGTGAGTACAGGTTTACAGCGCTCATTTAGGGATGCGTTTTGAAAGAAACGTTTTTCTATCCCAAGAATACTCCATGCTAAAGCCCTGGTGTAAAAAGTTGTGTCGGCAACATATATGAAAAAGTAAGCACCACGGTCGTTTTTGGACGTCCCCGTCGTTCGCGACCAATGACTATACATCCTCTTAATTCTCTTTGTTCGACCTAG
This sequence comes from Trisateles emortualis, assembly GCA_947095525.1. Lineage (NCBI taxonomy): Eukaryota > Metazoa > Arthropoda > Insecta > Lepidoptera > Erebidae > Trisateles > Trisateles emortualis. The sequence continues at coordinate 3,784,075 of OX352736.1, read as the reverse complement.
GCTTGTACATTATGATGGACCATGTTTATGATGCTGAGCTCTACTCTACATCAATGATGGTTCCTACTGTACTATTAATTTCAAAAATCATTGATAAACTGGCCATATATAAATTAAAACACATATTTCTATGACTATGATACTTACACCTTAAATTCTATTCATGCTCAACGCAAAATTTATTTAGGTTACAGAATAATACTTACGAACTTAGAACATTCTGAATGCTCTAAAATCAAAAAGCAATATGTTATGAACTCAGACGTTATGAAGTCTAAAAGGGAAAGATAGAAAAAAAAAGATGGCTGCGGATAGGCCTTCCTAAAAGACTTGTATCCATGGCCGGAAATAAATATCAAAATGTCAACGGATTTGTTGACACACTCTCTCTGACAGAGACCGATTCACACAAACACAACACACACAGTTTAGTTTGAATTGTGTGGATTGGATTCTTGTTGTTGTAAACGACGTTATTACTGAAATAAAAAGTAGCTACTTCCTAAATGAAATGGAAACTAAATTTACTTATCTTGAACCATCATTAGAAAAACAATTGAAGGGGCACAAAAATGGTATCACAGCATTATATTTCAATCCCAACGATCAACAAATCGCCAGCAGTTCTCTGGATAACAGTGTTCTGGTATTATTATTTTTTAACCGTGGCTAGTCGTCCGATAGTCGGACGACTATTTTAATTTATTCGTCTGATGTATCGGATAGCTAATTTAATTATTTATTAAGTACCGGATCGACAATCATTTTCAACGGTAGATAACTTAAAACCTGTTTTTATATTTTAGCTATGGGATCTTCGGGGTACTATGAGGAGTTACAGGTTTCAAGGTCATGATGAAGCTGTGATGGATGTAACATTCTCACCTTCAGGGAAGTATATGGCGTCTGCATCGCGCGACAAAACTGTAAGACTTTGGGTACCTACAGTGACAGGTAGCACAGGAATGTTTAAGGCTCATTCACAAACTGTACGCTCTGTACAATTTAATAATGATGGAACTAAGGTGACTATTACTACCCGATCAGTTTATTTTCTGTTTTCAACGGCATGCTGTAAATGCATTGCCCTGTATGCAATTAATAAAATAATGTTTCTTTACAGATAATAACTGCATCTGATGATAAAATAGTAAAACTGTGGTCAACAGATAAACATAGATTTATAACTTCATTTGTTGGTCACACTAACTGGGTGAGATGTGCACGTATATCTAGTGATGGTTCTGTAATCGCTTCTTGTTCCGATGACAAGTCTACCAGACTGTGGAACCCTGATTCGGGCGATTGTGTACATACATTTAAAGACCAGAAGGGTCATGGTTTGTGCCTCGCTTGGCATCCTTCTGGTTGTTATATTGCCGTTGGTACTTCGCAGGGCAATGTCAAATTATATGATGTTAGAACACACAGTCTAGTTCAGTATTACAGGTGAGATTATTTTAATCGATGTATCTGTAATTATGTAATTACTAAATATTTATAACAATTTGAGGATCAGATCTGATCTGCTAAAATACTTTGCTATTACACTGCACCAACTGTGATATCAGAGATCCCAATTTGAAGGTAAAATTATAATAAATTTGATCAATAGCAAACTAATATAATATATCCCACTACTGAGCACAGCCTGAAGCTATTATTAATAATGTATATTTTAGCCTATATGCCTTTCAATTTGAAATCACTTTGCTAAACAAAAATGTTATTTATTCTCACTATTAAACTTTTTTTCTAGCATACATGATGAGGCAGTAACTCAGATAGCATTCCATCCCAGTGGAAGTTATATATTAAGTGCCAGTAAGGATGGTAAAATGAAGGTATTATAATCTTATATTTATTTAAATTTATTCTCGTAGGACTTGTATGCTTGTTAACCTCTTTGGTAAAATAAAAATTAAAACTTGTTAATACTAATGGAGCTATTTTATATTACAGATATTAGATTTATTAGAGGGTCATCCAATATTTACTTTGAGTGGACATACTGGTGCCATCAATACTGTTAATTTCTCAGCTAGTGGAGATTCCTTTGCCTCTGCTGGTGATGACAAGCTGGTCAGTATTTCTCTTTTAAAACTTGTGCTTGAATTTTAATATTGTATTTATTACCTACTTACTAGTGACCTGTTGCAGTATGGACATTTATTTAAATATCATAATATAAAAAAGTATGTTACTCAAGAATATAGTTGTTTAATAATATTATTTCCAACTACTGAAATTAAGTGCTCTGAGTAAAATAATATTATGTTCTTTTTTTTTCATACAAAACTTGTTGATAGAATGATTACAGTTAGCATAATCATTCGCATAAAAACGAACATCCAAATTGGTCAAGCTATTCTCTTTCATACATGTGGCTATTGATTATTATTAAAGTAATCTCATTTATTTGTGCAACAGGCTGTCTGTACCATACACACATACATACTTATAAGAATCTAATTTGAATATATTTTATTACAGGTTTTTAAATGGAAAAAACTTTATAGAACTATATACATATTAAGTAATTTAATTTAAATATATTTATTACAGGTTTTTATATGGAAGACAAACTTTACAGAACTAGTCAGTGATGGAAAGGAGAATATTGCGCAAAATATGTCACCATTACCTAAATCTAGTTCTCAAACGTCCAAAGTGACAACATCGTCAAGGGGAACAAGAACTCAGGTGGCTCTGAAACGATAATACTTGCTGTAATGTAGCATATTAGTGTAATAATAGTATGTAAATATAAAGATTTTTATACGGTTGGGGAAAAATTATATCATTTCGAAATTAATGATACATTTCTTAACTTATTGCTTTCCCTATTCAGGACTCATTTAAAGCTGTATCATCCAAGTACATGATAGCTCTTCAAAAAATTGAATTCAGAGAGAACTGCAGTTTTAAGTATACATTAAAGCGTTCATTGTCATATTAAGTACAGTTAGTTTCAATATTAATACAATTTTCATCTATGAATCAGGGTACAAGAGCTTGGTATCTATGCTACCACAGTATAAAGTTACCCGTCACTTCATTTGTTCACCTGGATGATATACAGGAATCAACACATGACTCTGTGAAGTTTACAGACTTTATAGAAGACCCACCCAATGCCAATAGTACTTTGATTGAACCAATTATATATAATGAAAGTAATCCTTGTACCAGACGAGCTTCTGTATTTAATACTACTGGAGGAAGTATACCCGGACTTTCTCTTGGTTGTTCTATAGGGACATGTACATCACACAATGTTGGCCATACCAGTCATATTCCCCGTGTACCACCTACGCAATCTGCTTTCACAGTGCCATATGTAATGAATAAGTCTACGTTGAAAGTGTGTGACGATGCTGCAGGTGACTTATTTGGTATGGTAAAACTTAAAGAAGACGATGTTTGTTACACCAGTGGCACAATAGAATGGGTTGGTAAGAAAAGGAGTTACCCTATCAATAGTGGATTTAAAGTTATGAATTATGGAGAGAATGGTAATCTACATCAGACGCATTTGAAAAAAATTAGAAAGTTGGATAAAACTTTTACCAATGATGTAGGTCAGTTCAAGGAATGTGATTGTGCAGATATATTACCTACTGTTAATGCTATTGTTGATCATTTGAATGCTTTGCATGAAGCTGTAGACCTTGTAGATTTGAGACTGAACACACTGGAAGAGGTTGTGAGCAGGAGTGACAACTGATATTTAATTTTTAGTGACAATTATTTTGTTGACGTCATTAAAATAAATGTTTATTACAAAATATTTTATTAAAATACTATAGCTGTTTCACAAAAGCTGTTTTTAGTAGGTACTGTAAATAATTATAAAAAAATTTGGCTTCAGCCCAGTCTATATTTATAATATGACTAAAACTGAATACATACACAAAAGTTTTAAAAATTATGCATGTAACTTACATTTCAAAAATCTGAACATAGTGTAAATGGTACTTATAAGATTTTATCACAACTGTTGACTGCCCACATATGTTGTCTTTTTACCAGTTTTTTTTATAACATCCAGCAACTGTTCAGCACTCAGTGTAGATATGACAGACACCTTCTGGTCTGGCAAACTTATAGATACACTGTCAACGCCTTGTCCTTTGAGCCTATTCAGTACTCTCTCGACAGCGCCTGAACAACCTTCACACGTCATCTCTACGTTGAAAATGTGTGTCTGGAAATGGGGAAACGGTAAATATTACCTGATATTTATGTTTTGTTTTAAGAGTCAGCAGGCACAGAAAATACTTACTGATGACATGATATGTTAGTTAAGATCAATAAGAATTTAAGAAACTAATGGTGTAAAGAAATTGGTTAATTTGTTCTGTTTAGAAAGAGATAAAGAAAACCGCTTGAAAATTTACTTATAATTTCTTATCAATATGATTACAAGAGCTTGGCTGGAGTTAATGTCAAAGTGTCATTGACTTTCTGTCAAAAGTGAATTCTAACCCTCAAAACCACAAAAATAGGTTTTCAAATCAAACACTGACCTCTAAATTAATGTGACTGAAAAGTAATGGGGGTTATTAAACTTTTTTTGTATTTATACCAGATAAGCACTCAACAACAAGATATGGTGTTTACCATATCTTGTTGTTGAGTGCTTATCTGCCCGACGATCTGGTAAAGGTCGCAGGTAACCGATGGACAAGGTCAGCTCAGGACTGAATGATGTGGAAAATATAACGGATTGTAAATTATAAAAGTCTCTTATTACCTGTAACTACACATTATTAAAAATGAACTATGGTAAATCATTTGAATTTTATAATCTGTATGCTGTTCTTCTATATACTTAACTAATTTACTCTATGGTCATATTACTTTGCCGTACCTGTCATGGTGCCGTATGTCTTCTAATACCTAGTTTTATTTTTAATTATTTTACTTGTAGTCATGATAATTTAACCACAATTAAAAACATGTCACTCCAGGAAAAACTCGAAGAATTAGGCTGGTAATTATATTTTATGACAGTTGTTGTAATTTTGCAAATTACACGAGTGTTTCACAGTCAAATTATATACCTATCTGTATTTTTCAGGCACCTAAGTCAAGAAGGCATTGATATTCTTACCGAAAATGGTCAAATACAAGATGTAAATATTCTAACTAAGAAGGCATTAGATGTATGTTATTTAATTTATCAGTTTTCATATTGGTAATGTTTACTGTATAATCTGTTCAGGATGTATTCATTTGTATATTTATTTATTTTCAGTGTGATTTGAGAGATATAGGAGATGCAGCTCTTCCTGAGGATTTTATAAAAGACCCGACTAAATTGGAGGCACCAGTAGTACTTCAAATACAAAAGATAAGAAATGTGTCGGCACCAAAAGCTAATGAGGAGTCAACATCGGCTCCACGGATGCTAAAACTTACTTTGCATGATGGCAAATCAACATGTACAGGCCTAGAAACAAGTCCTATTTCCTTTCTAAGTATTAACACTCCCCCGGGCACCAAATTGCTGTTAAATAATGAAGGTCTAGAGGTTAGTCAGGGTGCTATATGGTTGGTACCAAGTATAATAACAGTGTTGGGTGGAAAAGTATCCCACATGATTGAAAAATGGGAATTAAATAGGAGCTTGGCCAAGCATACTAGAGGTGAGTGTTTTTTTTTTATCTCTGTCTTCAGTAAATGTGTGAAAGTGATGTATTTGGTCAGCTGACCGAATAACAGCAGATTTTTTTTCTATTATTTACAATAAGAAAAGCCACTGTTCGTTGACCACAGGTGGTTTGGTGGTAGAACTAAAAATGAATAGACTAATACGGTACTCTTGCGTTTTTTAAATTATAATAAGTGCCTACAAATTTTATTTTTCTTTTACTATATTCTTTCTCTTCTTACCCCATTGATGCTTGCGAAACTAGTGTTGTATATCTGTACGAATATTATAAAACAAATAGATTTGTATTTTTGTTTTTAATGAATAAACTCAAATCTACTGGACCAGTTTTAAATATTTTATTCATCCACTATAGAAAAATATATTATCAGTGAGTAACATAGGCTATATTTTATAAAAAAAAAATAAGAGACGCCTTTCGACGCCACCAGTGCAAAGCCAGCTTGTGTTTTATTTTTGCAACACATTGTTATATAATACTAAAAAATTGCAGGAGGTATTGGAGTTGATGGTGGCCCTCCACCATGGATTCCATTTGGGCAGCGTTTGGAAGCACTGGTGCCAGAGAAGCAGTTCAAGAGCTTGCAAGAGGCAACTAATAAGGAACATGCTGAGTTTGAGGCACAAAGAAAAGGCGCAATTGCTGAGGCACAAAGGCTGTCTGGTGTAAAAAAAGTAAGAATAACTCATTTTATTTTAGAGTCAAGTTCTTTTTAGTGGTTTAATAGAGGTAGGGTACGATACATGGAAGGAAGCCGACTGGATTAATATGACCACTTTACAGAAGTCCATAGCCAAATGTGACTGACTGCTGCTGTGGTTGAGTGGCCGCAGTGTGCGCCTGCTGTGCACTTGGTTGTGGGTTCGATTCCCACACAGGACAAAACTTTGTGTGACCCATAAAAAATTGTTCTGAGTCTGGGTGTAATTTGTGTCTGTTAATTGTATGTGCCCCGCAATACAGAGGTTGTTCTCTAATGCGGAGCTGTCTTTAAAAAAAAAGTAGTTGTCCGTGAGTCTCCAGTGTTACTTAAAGTCAAATATAACAGAAAGCCTTACAAGTTTTAGGGTTACAGATTTATTTTGTCTCCCGCTTTGCTATGGAGGGAAGTGGAAACTTTTCTTTCTAACTCCTGCTATTTACTTCTGATTAAATTCGTTGCGGGGTCCAAGACAGAAGGTTTAGTTGTCCACGGGACGCACGAGTGTCAAAACTCGGTGTATCAGTTGATTACTCCGCTGTTAATCCTGGCTCACAGGAGTCACAGCGGTGGGCATGTGGGTGGGATTGTCCCGAAAAAATTTTAGGGTTGCTGACATGCATGTGATGCCCCAGGTATTGCAAGTATCCATAGGCTAAAAGAAAGAGATCATTTGTATACAAATAAAATGCCAACTTGGTAGGAAATGTTTTATTATGTATTTTAAAACCAGTATAAAATTAGCCTATAGTATGTCTGTTAGATTTTGTCTGAGTTTTTATTCTTATTGTTCGCATTGAATTGTAATTAAGCTGTACCAACTACAGGGTGAGAATGTGGTATGGACCCAATGCAAACAATGTCTCATCTCCTGTCTTGTTCTTAATTCCCTACCACCTGCACTCTGAGTGACCTCTGCAGCTCCACAGCAACTGATTACGCCCTAGAGGTGGCATAATTCTGCGCTTGTACAATTTAATTATTTAAGTAGGTTTTTAATTATAATGTTAGTACATTATACATATTTTACTTTCTAGATTTTTGGGGGTGGCACAAAACCACTGCTAGATGCAAATGTGCAGAAGATTGTTGATGCAGGATTCTCAGAGGAACAAGCTGAAAATGCTCTCAAGTATACAAAGAATAATGTTGATAGGGCTCTTAAAATACTACAGAAGAGAGATAATTCAGAAAACAGAAGTAAAGAAAAGCAACAGAAAGAACCTGATCAACCCAAGCGCAAGGGCAGAAATAAGGAAATGAATGATGAAGACATACAAGTAAAACCTTCTGGAAAAGTTTCTCTATTTGACTTTCTAGAAGATAAATTGCCTAATGTTCCAGATAAGGATAAAAGTAGTCGTCAGGCCAACTCATCACAAGATGATAGAAATGAAAGACATTATGGTAATGGTAGAGATAGGAATGGCTCTAGAGGCAATCCTCGTAGTCAGGGCTCAAGGTATGAAGGTCCCAATAGACGATCTGATAATCGAGGACATTATTCTAACGAAAATCATCATAGAGACGACAGAAAATATCAAGCTCAAAATGAAAAACCACCAAGGTTCCAAAAGAAATTTGAGGAAAAGAGCAAACAACAACATCAACAGATGCATCAACAACAACCAAGCTCGACTAACTCTGTCAATGTCAACTTAAATTTGCAATATCCTAATAATTCATATCACAACCAACCTCTCACACAAAGTCACTCACAACTGAGGGGAGATAGAAATTTCACCGACAACACTATGCAGCAACCACAAAATTACCACAATTCTGTCACCTCTATGGACAGCCTCGTAGAGGCCGCAACCAATTTAAGTCTTCTCGCTAATCAGTCACGGCCTTTGGAAGAAGTACAGCGAACCCGCAGCTATCAGCAACCCAAGGGGTACCCACCGGAACAGGCATATCAGAGCATGCAAGAAGCTCCATCGTACAGGCGAAACAACGACATGCAGAAATATCAGGAACAGTATCAGCGGAGGCAGCAACAGAACGGTTACGTGGATCGGCAGAACCAGATGTACGCGAACATGGGGTACCTGGGCGGGGCGGCCGCGGCGGTGGCGGCTAGCGGCTACGCGGGCCGACAGTACGGGTACGGCGCGCGGCCGCAGGACTTTGCCGGGGTGCGCGGGGGACCGTTCCTGGCAGGCTCGCTGCTGGGCTTCCAGAACGCTGCCGTCAACGAGCAGGCCCGCGCCATGCTCGGGGTTGCCGATATCAATTGGAAGATCGGCGATAGCTGCCTCGCTCTTTACTGGGAAGATAATAATGTGAGTCTTACTTTATATTTTCCGTTGCTACGTTTCTGTGTAAGACTCTGCACTTCCATCTTTTTCTTCTTCTTTTTTTCAGTTCTATGAGGCGGAAATTACCGGAATCTCGGCAAACACTGTGGTGGTTAAATTCTGCGCCTACGGCAACCATGAGGAGATCTTGAAGACAAATTGCCTACCGTTTCCTAGCCAAGGTGAGTTCATTTGCCATGACTTTCAATGAAGTATGGACTTTGTGGGGATTGTGACACAGGTGTTTAACGTGCGTGTACGTTGCAGGAACGGGGCACGACAGCGGGTACCTTGCGCAGCGGGGCGTGTTCGCGGCGCGGCGGCCGTAGTGTTCGTATGCGGCGGGCGCGTGGCGCCACGCCGCCAGCTGACCCGCGCCCGCGCCCCCGCCCCGGCCCCCGCCCCCACCGCCCCGCGGCCCGCGCCCCGAGCCCCCGGATCTAACCTGCTCGCTGAACTCGACCGATATCTCTCACAATCACACTCTACCTCCGGCAGCTAGTACATTGTTGGTAACTGAACTAATCTACAGATTCTTCGTGTATTCGAGTGGAGCAAGTTTTTTTTGTCTGGACAAGGAGACACGCGAATCTCTTCTGGTAGATACTAGAGTACCGGTCGAATGTTAAGCACGTTTGAATTCGGGTCGAGTGAATAAAGTTGAAACACTTTCGGCTGAAACGCTCTTGATGTAATAGTAATTGATTATTTACAGTTTACATTAAAATTACGTATTACGATATTAATGTTATTTAAATAAATGTGTGTGTTAAATGTTTATACTCAATTCCGTTTCATTTGAGGAAGTTATAGACTTTTCAACTTTGTTCACTTATCAATAGAGGCAATGATAGGGCCTACATGTCGCTACGTAGCTTCTTATATCTAAAGTATTTATTAAAATTATGTACTTGCATTTATTTTGTTAATAACATATTATATTTGAAAGTTGTTTAAGATTTTGTCCTTAAAAAACACAGCTTCTACTTATAAATAAATTGAATGATGAAATTTGCATAGATTCTGATAAATGGTACACATGCCAGCAAACATCCTAAACAAAAGTAGGCGTAGTTCGCGCATGTACTGTGCAGCCAATTGCAGTCGTGCTGCAAGGTCGTTAGTTCGACAGCATTAACCAATGACGCGAATCCTTCAATCCTGTGATTGGTTCATTGCTGCGCTCCGATACCCGCGCCCCGCACATACCACCAAAGAGACCCAAAAACGCTTTCTGCGTATTTGTCAAGATGTTTATCAGCTATATTGTACATAACCTCTTAACTAGTTGTGATTGTGATCGCCTAAATTAGGTCTGACTGAATTCGCGTTAAGTGGCAACCTAATGCATGTCTATCTGTCGGACGAGACGTTGGTTAATTGACCTCTGCCCTTATCAGGTCGCTTCACCTTTGAGTGCGTTTAGTATTCTGCCACTCTAGACAGCTGGCATGCGATAGTCGAATCGAAAAGTCAAAAAAGCAAATGTATGGGATTTGACGTAAGTTTACGACATTATAACGTAGACTTATGTCAAATCCCATACATTTTATTTTTTGACTTTTCGATTCGACTATCGCTTATGCCACTTGTCTAAAGGCTCTGGGTTCACTCCACTCACGTCCTCTACGTCACAGATGTAGCGACACTCCTGACGCATAAGATCTTATGTGTAAATTTATGATGTTAACTTCATATTTGTTTAAATCTGAATAAAATAAAAATTACCGTATTTTATTCTAGCAACCCACTGTAATGTTCTCATGGCCTAGTTAATTATGTATCTATTTACTCTTTTATTAGGATGTTTTATGGGTCTATAGGTGTTTCTATACGGAAAGGTGTTGTCTAGAATGTTACAAGAAGTGGTTAAGTACAATCTTGAATTCCAGATTGTTGTATAGACTCTCTTTGTCTTGCTCAAGTAAATGTATTCACACCCTCGGTATAAAAAAGAAGAAATATAAGACGTTGAATATTTTTCTTTAAATGGAAATTTGACCTTTTTTGCACTGACGCGTATTTAACGATGTATGGTTTTTTTAAGACACCTCCCTAGGTACTAATTGAATTTAACTCATCAAACTATAACTTTAAACAATATGTTTTAACTGTTTTTGGACAATGTATAAATTTTATAAATGTATAAATATTAGAAGTCATTAAGAAATTGAACATATAAAAAAGTGTAGGTACAAATATTGTGTATAATCTTCGTTATATAAGAAGCTACGAGGGATGTGTTGCGTGTTTAGGTGTAATCAACGGGTTACTAAAATGTTTAATACTAGATAATATAACAATAAAAATATGTAACACGTGCGTTGGCATTAATAATTTGTCGGGACGTATGTAACAACAGTACCGAGATGCTTGTATAAGTGTATTTTGTTGTATTTTTAGCGCAAAACTATGTAATATAAATGGTTACTGTTTCAGTTACAAGGTTTTAAACGTTCTGTTTTTATTTTTTAATCCATGTAATAGATATAAATAAAAATAAATCGTACCTATAAAATCACCTAACGTTAACCGCTTCGTGTTTATATTAAGTTAATAAACAGAATGAGATGTATAGTTATGAGTTTTGTAATTGTATTCGTTTGTAATGACGTCACGTATTCCTACTTGCTATTTATTTTGTAACTAGTGGTAGTAATTTATCAGTGCTGAGTAGCAAGTCAGAATATTCAATGTGACGTCTAGTATAATTACTGTGAGGGGAAATTCACACTAGTGATTTAATCGAATCACATTTTTCGATATCATGTTATATTACACGAGTCAAAGCACCGGATTGTCTATTTATATTATTAAGCATTGTTCTAATAGAACGCGACTACGTAAAATCGCGCTGGTAAGCGATGTGACTACTTAACTGGGGTGTCCTAATAGAATCGCGCGAAGTAACGATGCGAGCGCATGCAGACACTGCGCTATAATTTGCAGGGCATTGCCATCGGCGGTAACCATGGCGTTCGGAATACTTTTGGGAAATATTTGGATGACTTATTTTGCCGTTCCCGACGACGCGACACGATTATCGCGCTATTTTAATTAGGACACCAATTCGACATCAATATGTTTAATCGCGCGTGCGGAATTAGTATTCACAAATATTTGACATCAGTAATATTGATCGCGGATTCGTGCGATTAAAATTCACGCAGATTTGCGATGGTTGCATAGTCGCGTTCTATTTGGACGATGCCTCTTAGTTTATTGAAAATATTCGTATGATATTTATTATGATTGTCACGCGATCGAGTTATTTTATAGTAAATTATGCATGGTTGATATTATTAACCGGTTAATGCTGATAAAATACTGAGCATGTAAGTAGTACTTTGGGATAGAATGAATCAATTAAGTGACTCTTAAACGAAATGTCGGTTTTTTGTATCTTGTTTGATTTAAACTGTTTTGTTTGTTACATTTAGGTGCAGCCTTGGTTAAGTGTTATGGTTGACATGTATATGTATCCAGTTAGATCACTTGATACACATTCTGATAATTAAAAATAAAATGATTTTTTTAATTACCATCAAAATACTCGTTTTGTTAGGATTCTATTGCCAAATTAGGAACCCTTAGGACGCTTGTGCACCCCATCGGATTCAAATCCGAGAAAATACGGATGCTATGGAAAAATGCCTTTAGATATTACGCTATACAAGACTGCAAAGTAACTTTTACGTTGTCACGTTACTATGTTACTTTAAAAAAACAACGGTATTGACAACCTCTTGTTTTTAATCCGTTAAAAATAGAGACAGAATTAGATTAGCTTTGTGAAACTTGCAGAGTCTAATTGACATTCTAAGCTCCTCACATAGGCATCTTACCCTGAAAAGACCCGGCGCGTATGTAGGTACTGTACCGCTGGGTCTTTTCAGCAAGCTCTGTCGGTTCTTTGGTGGCGCATTTATCCGACACGAATGACATCTTGTGAGTGCGGTAAGTTATTTTTGTCCGTATTTTGTCAGATTCTAACCTTAAATTAGATATTTGTATGTAACGGGTTATGGGTGCTTTTTTTTACTTTCGTAAGTAGATCATGATCAACTTCAAATTCAAAATTCAAAAATTTTATTTGCTAGAAACATGGTCGACAAGATGTTTTTAAGGTCTGTCTGGCGGCATGAAATTGTTGATAGTATGATTAGATATTACGATTATGACATAAATTATATTATTACACTTTCGCCCACCGGGATCTTTGAAATATGATGGGGAGTACCTAACATGTTTTTTTTTGAAGATAGAAGTGTTTGTTCTCTAAGGGGGTGCCTTAGAAAACAAGCCCTGTGCCGCAGGGGACTTTCCAAACATACGGACACAAATTACAACCAGTCCCTAAAGAAACCTTTATAAATAACAAAGTTTTGCCCCTGTGGGAATCGAACCCACGACTTACGACTAAGCAGTCACTAAACACTACACCAACAGGCCAGACAAAAAAAAACAGCTAATATTTAACATCTTCAATCTGCCAATAATATGACGGAGTAAAAAAATTGTGAGATCCACAAACGAATGTTCTGAGTTCAGAATCAAAAGAACTGTTTGTAATTGGTCTAAAATAAAGAGTTTTCGATGTATCTAACTAATTGGTGGGCCATTTAACTCGGTATCTCGTAGAACGTCGGACTACCAGAATCTGGCGCTGTACCTACTGAACTAGTAATTTAAAAATAAAACTGAACAAGCCCTGTATCGCAGTAAATTTATAAACACGAAGAAAATGCTCGCAGACTGTCCCGTGTGGGAATCGTAGCCACAACAGCGCGATATTTGTGACAAGGCTGACAAGACTCTTCAGTACATTTAAAAAAGCTTAATAGCAGCTAAGTAGGCTTAGATTATGGATTGTACTAGATTTGCAATTTTCACGGTTGGTTTAGTTGCCTCAGTTGTTAACTCGCTTGCTATTTATTTACTAAGTACTGTGGGTTCTATTCCTTCTTAACAAAATTTTATGTGATCTTTACCTAAATGTTTAAATCGCTGACTGATCAATGCCTGCCTGAAAATTTTGACTGCCTTGGTGGTCCAGTGGCCGCAGTATGCGCCTGCTGTGCACGAGGTCGTGGGTTCGATTCCCACACAGGACAAAACTTTGTGTGACCCATAAAGAATTGTTCTGAGTCTGGGTGTAATTTGTGTCCGTTAATTGTATGTTTGTAAAGTCCCCCGCAACACAGAGCTTGTTCTCTAGTGCGGGAGTTGTCTTTAAAAAAAAGAAAGAAAGAAAGAAAGAAAAGAAAGAATGCGACGGAAACCACTGCCAAAGAACTGCACACAGCATTGTACCTAGTTGTTATGTTCCTGTGTGTGAGAAGGTACAGGTCTCCAGCGCTCATTTAGGGAAGCGTTTTGAGTGGAATGTTTTCCTATCCCAGGTATCAATGTCGTCTCATAACTATACCTTTTGAGGCCCGTGGCAATATTGTAACAATAAATATTAAAAACCTTTTGTGAGGTCCGTGGCATTTGTCCAGATTGCCACCATTTGATTACGCCACTACTAACAATACTATATCTTAAAACCCGGGTGTAAGAAATAGGTCGGCAACACTCAAGTGATGATCTTTGGCGTCGGAAGCGTCCATATGCTACGGTACCTGCTTAATTTACATAAGGCGTGCCGTATGCTTGTTTGCCACCTAAGTAGTTTAAAATATGACCGCCGTAGATCAGTCGGCGATTTCTTGTTTGGCTGTTTTCGCATCTCTGCATGCCAACTCAGTCAAAGAGTAGAGCTCATAGTCATTACGCTTTCTAAGGTTATGGATCAGTGACCCTGAATGCATACATATGGTATGCCATCTGAGCGTCTCCTTGCTTTAGAGGGCACGTTAAAAGTAGACTCCGGCAGGGCCTGTATGGGCGATCTGAAAATCTGTCATAAGGTTGGCCAAGTATCCACATTATTCTTAATTTGCTAGCGTAGCGTACCTATCCCACAGCACAATTAGGTTACGGAGACTTCTAATAAAAGGTGTAATTCAGGTCTATCTGTTCTAATATCTTGACCTAAAGGGTCAGTAAGATTGCTGTGCACGTAGAATGATTACTACGCAAGGTATTATAACATATTGTTCTTCCGTTCCTCATTGGCCGTACGCTACATCTCTCTCCGGTCGTTTCAGATTGCCTGAGTTTGCGTACACACTTATGCACTATAATTTTTTCCGTGAGATTAGCTGCTGTGGCTGAAATTCGGTTAGGAACATTATATCGTGCAATTTATAAATGTATTAAAACTACACTGATGGACACAAACTGCAGAAAGACGTTAAAAAAACATCCAGTAATGCAAATATCGATGGTCTAGAAAACAAATGTGCTAATTACAAAAAAATGATAATTTAATATTTTAATGCCAAATGTATTAAATACATTTGGCATTAAAATTAGCACATTTGTCTTCTAGACCATCGATATTTCCAACAGTGAACAAACTGTTTCTGCCCACTCCTCAGAGAAACAGGCGTCAACTGCTAGGCTGATAACTAGATGCAAAAGCTGATAGTTTGAGAGTCCAATCTACTTTAATGCAGTTCATTTCCATCAATATATATAAATAAGGCTTCAAGCAGACATGTTATTTTTAGCATTAGCGATTTTGCGACTATCGGAGGCTGGATCGCGATTTTGCGACTTTCTGCGTTTGGTCGCGGTTATTTTCGTAATATATGAAACAATAAATCAAATTGATGCAACCGGCATCCGAATGTGTGCAGAGTGTAGCGTTCGTCCCTGTGTTGAGCTCCTGAAAAGACTCAATTGTAGTGTTTGGCCGATTTTAAGTGTGCTGTATGGAATGTTTGGTCGCAAAAGATAATCTCGATCGCGCATAAATAATTATTTAAGAAGTTATGTCATATTATGATTTAATGAAAACCAAAGCTCAATTACCTATGTATGATAGTTGTAGGTATTACGTACCTAATGGACGCAGTGGACTCATATTGAGATGTAAAACAGCGTTGATTACATACATTATACACCATCAGATTTCGTTGAGTTGAGGTTAACGTTTAATTATTAACAAAAGCTAATAAAAGAAAATGTGACGAAACTACTGTGGTTTTATTTGATAATTACGTAATTTACGTGATTAATAAAGAAGAGAAGTAGGATACCATACTAGCGGGCAAGCCCGACTGTTGAAGGACTGGAGGTCCTTATAGAAGACAACAGCCAAATAACTACACACAGCGGTGTAGTTTTGTTCCTGTGTGTGCGTAGCGTAAGTACAAGTCTCATTTAGGGATGGGTTGCAACACTTTCCTATCCCAGGGATACCCCATCTTAAAGCCATGGTGTCAAAAAATGTGTCGGCAATACCTAAGTAAGTAATTGCTTACCATAAGGCAGGTTGTATGCTTGTTTGCCACCCAACTATTATTAAAAATGTAATATAAAATGAAATATAGACGTTATGTGTGTAGCATTTTACTGGTGAAAGAATTTTAAATCGGTCCAATAGTTTTTGATTTTATTCTTTACAAACAAATATACAAAAATATTAATTTAGATTTGTTAATAGTCTGGGCACTCCCTGTAATGCTTAAAGTATAAACAGACAGATATTATAATGATATTATTAATAATATTGTCCGGCGGACCGTGCACCACACGAGCGAATATGGTTCGGAGCGCACCATGTTCGTGGTTCGGCCCGAACCAAGTTCGATCGTCTGTTTATACCTACTGTTAGTCAAATATTTAATAGTAGGTATACATACCTACCTATGGTGAAAATGATGTATGTAAGTATAGTTGTCGTAGTCAAAAAATGTTCTGAAGCAGTGATCAGGAACCTTGCTGGTAACATGGTGACATAATAAGGCAAAGGCGGGCCGCAATTTTTTTTCAATTTAAATAATCGGTAGTAGTAGGCAGGCTACTTGATATTAAAAATGTAAAAATATGCTGGCAAGAATATTAGTTATATTTAAGAACGAGACATTCATTTCAAACAGTTGCTCGCTGCAAGAAGGAGACGGACCTTTCGTTGCCGACCGCTGTTCTAAAGCATTATTACTAAGTCATTATTTTGAGACACAGGCAAGCTATGCATGCTTGATGACGCCATTGCAGGAAGTTGCATATCCTTGTACAAAAAACTTTGTAGTGTACCGTCACATAACATGAAGGTCAGCGTCATCTGATGTGCATTCCTATTTGATTTATAACTAAGTATGTAGTAACATCTGCGGAAGACGGCAGCGCGTGGGCAGGCCTCCAACAAGGTGGACTGCCGACCTAGTGAAGTTCTGGGCTACCCATGGATAAAGTCAGCTCACGACCTAATAGATACCTTCTGTGGAAAACCTTGAGTACGCCGCATCGAGTGTTGTGGGTTCGATTCCTACACGGGACAAACTTTGTGTGATCCATAATTGTTTATAAAAATAATAATCATTTATTAAATTTCAATAGATAAGTAGGTACTTATAACATATATAGTCTTATAAAATTATAATTAATGGCTAATAATAATAATGGATAATAATAATGTAACACTTATTTAAAATTAGACAAATTAAGTTTGTTTATGAAAGATAAATCTAACTAAATAACTGACCTATATTAATTACTAGCTGTTGCCCGCGGCTCCGCCCGCGTGTGATGTCGGTTATCGCTGCAAAAAGCCTATGTGTTATTCCAGACCATAATCTACAAACTTTCACATTTATAATATTACGAGTACCTACTAAGGAAGTATGGATGTTATAATTATAAAATAAACAGTGTTGTATAAAATAGATTTAGAAATAACATTAAACGTGTTAAATCATCGTCATCTGTAATATAATCTAGGCTATAATTGTGTTTATTTAGAGTCTGGGTTTTTACTTAGTCTCCGTGAATCATGAAGTCGTCAAGCGACACAGGGCTTGTTCCCTAGTGCGGATATTCACTTTAAAAGAAAAAGGTTTAATTAAAGACAACACTAACTTCCCGGTAGGCAACGGCTTGGCTGAAGCCCTGAGCCTCTAGACAAGTGGCATAAGCGATAGTCGAATCGAAAAGTCAAAAAACAAAATATATGGGATTTGACGTAAGTTTACGATATTAAATCGTAGACTCACGTCAAATTCCAAACATTTGCTTTTTTGACTTTTCGATTCGATTATCGCTTGTGCCACTTATCTAGAGGGGCTGGTATTGACGAAGTCCATGCTCTATGACCAGTAATTAACATAAGCTATATCTATATGTTTTTTGATAGGGATCCTTACTGATACAAAATAAGTAAATGTCTACCTGTGTGAAGTAAGGTCGGGCTAATGCTTTATTTATTTATTTATTGAATAGGCACTTTAACAATTTATCCACTAACAACATTATCATAAAAACAATAATTTTATAAAACAGAGCATAGTGAATTTGTCAATTATGGAAGTGCACAGCACACTTACGTGGTACAGTTTTAAGTGTTTATGCCTGCCTTTAAAATAAATACGAAAGAAACTTCTGTCGGTTGCTTTTTTATAGCTAAACGGCGACAGAACGGATCTTAACTAAATTGGTTAGATATCCTGGGGAAGGACATGGCTAATTTTCAGTGCGCAACATCTAGATAAATGAAAAAAAATCTTTGTGTGTCCCGCAATCAAAGGTAAATTACTGAACCATTTTAAATTAAATTCGGTACGGAGTAGACGTGAACCAAAGAAAGGATAGTCTAATTTTCAACATACGACGCGACCGGCAGCTAATCCTTACTAATATTATAAATGTGAAAATTTGTAAGAATGGATGGATGGATGGATGTTTGTTACTCTTTCACGTAAAAACTACTGAACAGATCTGGATGAAATTTGGCACAACACTGGAATAACACATAGGCTACTTTTTACAGCGATAACCGACATCCACGCGGGCGGAGCCGCGGGCAACAGCTAGTACTAAATATTTTTAAACTGCACAATATCAGTCATCGATATCGATGGATATATTGCATACCTACATCTCTGCTTACCTACATGGTAATCAAGTGACCTACTTCACCACTTGCGAACACATAAACATGTTCGCGGACCCTACGAAGGCTGTTCCATTCCACCCACGGATTGTTGGAGGGGCGCGGGCGTCGCCGCGTGCTTCACATAGAACCAGTTGTGACTTTACGTGCGAGCTAGACGCACTTGCCGTAATGGTTGCCACCAACCATTAAATAAACAATACGTGAATGAACAGTTCAAGTTAACGTGGTAAACAGTGACGTGCGGCAACAGTGATGGTAAAGTGAAACTGTTTCGACTAACGGTTCACAAGACGATATCGAATTTCTGATTGTAAGTAATGCAGCAAACGTCACGAGGAACATGACGAATACTAAGTGTTGATGTTGAATGTTTTTGAACATTGTTCTCTTGTATAGCATCCTATTATATTTATAAAACAAATAAATAAAGTCACTTTCACTTAACATCAATAAGAGAATGGATTAGATAGACCTTGTGTTATAGTTATCACCTTGAGTTGCGTCTGCGCTGGTCGCACATAACTCTTCTATGTAAGTTGTGGTAATAGGTAGTTAGATGTGCACGTACATACCTACCATGTTTATATTATGTAGGTACCTATATTTATAATTTAAAAGGCTCGTATTCGTTTGCTTGAGACATTTTATCTTTATTCGTTTGCCAACCGTTTTATAGTAAATACCTACTTACTTATAGAAAAAAAGCATGTTTCAATTTCACTTTTATTGATAGACTAGTAGCTCTGAGTTTTCCCGGTTGAAACAATTTTTTATCCGTTTAGAGATAGTTCCAAAAATTCCTTCGTGCTTACTGAAGTAATTTAAGTAAACTTTGAACAAAAAATTAAGTTTGTAGGCCCACGGCTTAGGCTTTGCGTTAAAGGATTAGCCAGTCAGTCGGGGCAAGTACCTAATTATATAAATATAGGTACTCGTAGATATAAGGGTTATTACCGTGTATAAATGTAAAAGAGCGTTGCGTAGATACCAATAACAGAAACTACATAGTAAATTAGGGTAATTTATTTTAGGGAGCGTGCCCGTAAACAAATGCAGCTGCAGTCCACTATTATAGTAACGGTTCATAAACTTTTTTGGTTGACCCTAAATTATTTATGCTCGGCATATACACTTTAGGGTCAACGTTAATTAAAAAAATATTCATTCTAACAAAACCACTGAATTGTGAGTGTTTTACATCTACAAACTACAATACTTAAGGATTTATAATGTCACTATTGATCACGTTATTGATTAAATATTTGTGTATCTATGGCGATACACTTATTTATTTTATTAATAGAGAGGTACTATTTTTTTTAGTGTAAGTAATTACCAACTTACTTGTATAAAACACTTTTATTTATCTCTGCACCACCCTTAATGGTTGACTAGTAGAGAATGCCTTTGGCATCAAGTCCGCCAATACCTACCTACTTTTGTATATGAAGTTAAATAAATAAAAATAAATAAATAAAACATGTTTAGGAAAAATCTTCCTTTAAATAATATTATTGTTTGAAAAAGAAAACAATAGGTCTCTTATATTACAAGATGAAGATAGGAGCAGAACTAAGGTGGTTGCGAGGCTAGTCAGTAGGGTCTTGCTAGGCATTCTGCCCTTTGCTTATACAAAACTTGTACTACCTAATTTACCTACGACTCATCCTTCCTACGTCTAATATCTAAAAATAATATATATATGTCTTCCAGTCACCTAATAATGGACTAAAAGTTTACAAAGTGTTAATAACTACCCTCATTGTTAACTTGTTATCTCAATAAGTTAATGAATGAGTAATCAACAGTACTTTTAATCTAAAATATACATATAATATATACCACGTATAAAACAAATATGAAAACGAAGCACGATTCAACTTATTGGAGGTGAGCTTTTTTTATGTTGTTAAATTGTTTGTAATGACATTCTAGTTGGCCAAGTAATAGCACAATGTCATCCAGTATGTACACACGTGACAATGACTAAACCACAAGTTTATTTATTGCTAATATAAATTACATGTCGCAGGTATATGGTTGTTCTTTTGTTTGCTGAATGTATCTTCTATTAGTGTACGAGATAATGCAATATATTTCAAGTTAGCTGAGGGAGGAATGGTTGAAACATCATTTAGTTCCGTTTATGTAGTCATTATTGTACTTAATTAGTATTTGGTTTAGGTTTAAATTACGATAATTTCATGGGACAGCTTTAGCCTTCTTTCTCAGTACGGCTATTATAATTGTATTGTTAAAAACCTATATTATTTTTTACGATAAGTTGGTTGAGTTAACCGGTATGTTAAGCGCATTTGGTCTTACTTGTCTGGTTCATGATGGAATGCCGTCAGTACAGGGCTCCAAGTAACGAAGACTTTTAGTTGTAAGACGAGTGTTTGTGACCACTTTGTAGTTCGTATACAACTTATTAATATGTTTTTTATCTAGAGAATCTTTTAACCTTCATAAGTTACTATCGCTAAAGTTAAAAGTCGGTTTTAGTAGTCAATATTTTATTATAATGTAGTTTAATCTTTCTGGTAGTGTCCAGATTGCCGTCCAATCTGGCTATGAGAACGAAGGAATAAAATTGCAAGTGTGTTTGCACACACACTTGTGCACTGTAATATCTGCCGCGCAGATGGCGTTTCTGTCGAGATTAGCTGCCGTGGCCAAATTTTGGCTAGGAGGACATTTTTATTGTTAAAACATTAATAAAGAAACACATATGTATACTACTAAGAGGGAAAAATATTGATGTGTTGGTGGATAGAGGAGAAGGAAGACTACAGATAGGTCGATAGATTGCGTGAGCAGGAATATAATTTTGCAAAAGAGTTGAACGTTCAGAAGACGAGGCTTACAGAGTTGAATCTACATTTTACGCTGACCCCTATAAAGACGGGGTGGGGGTGCAGGCAGCAGCCTAAAACAATGAATATTATGTAGGATAGGCGTTATTAAGATTACAATAAACATCATTGGATATTTTACCAATTGCTGTCGATTTCAAATTTTCAACGGAAGCAACAAACATTTCTTCAAATGCAAATGTAGTCCGATGCAACAAAGGCATGATTTTCCACATTTTTAACAGTGCAGTGTACTATAGTGCCGGTTAGTCAATGACTCTGTCGAACCAGGGTTCATCTATAAGTATTCGACCTTCCACAATGAAGGTACATTCCATATTGGTCTCCATAAGCTTGGGATGTTCAAGAAAGACTTCGTCAACACAAGATAGGTAGCTTCATTTCGTCTATCACTATCTCTTTCTGTATCAGTGTACCTTCTGTATGATCTATCGCATTTATATTTGAAATCTATAAGCAAGTACGTACAAGAACAAGAGAACAAAACTGAACGCCTTGCTCAGTATGAAGGTAGCTTATCTTTTTTTATAATATCATTGATAGCTAAGCTAACTGTCGCTTGCCTAGAATATTATTAATGAAATATAGCTTGAATGAACTTGTTTGGGAGATGGAGCTGTAGCGTCATCTATCAGGTCAATAGAATAACGCTACAACAAGCAACGAAGTTCAACATAGAAAAACAGAGATGTCACTATACCTAGAAACACGCAACCGCAAAACAAATGTTCGAGATGCTGAATCGCGATATCGAAGTTTACACAGACACTCAGTATAAATATACAACACACAACAACTAACCGTTGAGCCGGGGCCTGCCAGGCACAATCACCTAGCCAGGTCGGAGGATCCTCCGTTTTCGTTGGAGGAGTGTGACCAACGTCCGGCCCGTTCCTCGATTCGTTCGCGCTCGGAAGACTCACTTTTTAAACGTTATGGTATTGCCTCAGGTCTCCAGTGCTCATTAAGGGATGCGTTCTTTCTATTATACGGTTATCCGTAACGGTGTTACAAGTTTTTGGATCGCCAATGCTCAATTGATGCCTAAACTGGAAGCCTCATAGGCTTCCAGTTTAGGCATCAATTTAAAATGCTTATTTAGGCAGGCCGTATGCTTATTTGCCACCTAAGTACACACGACAACGTAAATATGTATACAGTGCAGTGAAGATTAGTTATTTAGTGGAATTAGGTAACAGTGTACAATTAAGACTCAATCTACAGATAAAAATATATTTTACACAAATTCATACATTGGTATTCCTAAATAACTAATCTTTATAAAGCGGCCCTGTATACCTACATATCTCCATTACCGTGTGTAAAGAAAGTGACTTTTCATGACATAGGTATCTCCAAGGATTTCAATAGCGATGAGTGACTCTAAGTGAGTTGAGTGAGTTTTCTATCTATCATAAATATCTTCAAATCTTTTTATTGTTTGTTTACAGGATAGCTATGGGCATGGGCGGTGCTATGGACAGCTGCGGAAGATGTATGAAGTTCTCTTTAATATGCACTAATGTTTTCACATTTGTAAGTACATGCCTACATTGTATTTTGTATTGTATTATTACTAGATGTTAACCGCGTAGATGTCGATACAGATAGACAGAATTGAAAATGAATGTCACCCATCCATTTAAAGGGTTACCGCGCCTTTAACCCGCTGATCGTTTCGGCACAGCGAGTGCACAATATAATAATATCACATAATAATGCATTTCTCAATTGAAATTCTTAGTAGCTCTCTTCTACTAACCATCTGTGTAAAGCAGAACACAATTTGTAGTACGCAGGTAGCAGAATTAACAATATTTTCAGGTAGCAGTACAATTTTCTTAAGTGGTGCCATACCACATTCATGAAACAGACATAGGAAAGACACAAAGATTTGCCCTGGGTGCGAATCGTACTAACTACTTCTTAGCAGTCAAGGTCACTAACGACTAGACCAACAGGCTAGACAGCCTTACAAGACTGATAGACATACTTATTAATTGTTATACAAATGGTAATCTAACCGACTCGTGTGATTTCCCTTTGGGAAAATTATTTATGTAAGTAAGAAGTACTAATCAAATGATTATTAACCATCTGCTAACGGCAAAAAACATCGGGATAAAACCCACATTTCTAAAGGCATGTCTGATTCTCCAACCTGCATTTGGCCAGCGTTTGTGGATGACCCAAATCTTCCCCTCTTTCAATAAAGGAAAGAACACCTGGGCCTAGCAGTGGGACATTATTATTGTTGTCCCACTGCAGGGCAAAGGCCTTACTTTCTTTCTTCAACCGGGTCACGGTCAAGACCAGACAAGAAGAGAGTCAAACTTATGACGCAATCTTTTTCTGCGCCTGCCACCATATTAATATTACTTATATTCTTAATTTCCAGTTAGGGGGTGCCCTAGCCTTAGGAATAGGACTATGGATATGGATATGCCGTTCATTCTCCAGCACTTTGATGAGCAACAACATGTTCATTGCTTCTGTGGGTGTGGTTGTGGCGATGGGCGCTGCTATGATGCTGCTCTCGATCCTCGGCTGCTGCGGGGCTGTTATGGAAGTCAAGTGTATGCTTCTGACAGTACGTAATTATATTTTTTTATACTCGTAAGAAGGCAAATACGCATACGGCCTGCCTGATGCTAAGTTAAATACCTAAGCAGTTACCGTTACCTATGGATGCTTACATCACTCGCGTGTTACCGACCCTGCAAAGACTTTTAGACACCTTTCTTAAAGCATGATATTTGTCATCATCATCATCTCAGCCTGATAAATGTCCACTGCTGTACGTAGGCCTCCCTCATATGTCTCCACAATGGCCGATCTTGAGCTGCCTGCATCCAGCGCTTTCCTGCAGCTGTGATGATATTTGTAGGGAAGTAAATTCTGGTAAAGAACTACACCTTTATCTACATTTCGTCGAAATTTCAAAAATGTTTTTGAGTGCATTAGTTAAAAAAGGTCAAGTCATAAAGCGATCACGAGACATGACCAGTACAAGTACAGGCATAAGTATAACGTGCAATACTGTGCCAGTATTCCACGATATACTTATGCGTTTCTGATTCTTGACCTATGTCCAGTATTGTCCAGTATGGACATAGGTCAAGAATCAGAAACGAGGAAATCCGTAGTAGAACCAAAGTGACCGACAAAGGTCGAAGAATTGCCTCAATTATGTGGCAATAGATAGGTCACATAGCACACAGAACCGATGGCCGTTGGATCAGAAAGGTTCTAGAGTAGCCAATACTTGTAGCATATTTACATACTTGAAAAATAAATGTTCTGTTTCAGTATTACATATTGGTGTTCATCATATTCGTGGTGATGCTGGTGGGTGGGATCCTACAGTTCGTGTTTCGAGAGAAGGTGCTTACTACCTTGGAGAGGGAGATGTCAGCCGCGATACCCTACTACGGTACTAAACATGAATATACCAAGGCTTGGGATGACACGCAGACATACCTACAGTGCTGCGGAGTCAAGGGATACCAAGATTGGAATGATAATGTACCTGACAGCTGCTGTAAAGAACTTTATCCCGGGAAGGTGAGGCCCTATAAATTAAATATGTCATGTGAGCAAAATGTACGCTATTCAATGCACCGTTGCATTTGTGGTTTTAGTCCACCTGTTTCATAAATAAAAAAATTGACACGTTTTGCCGTGCAAGACACACGCATAGATAGAGAGGGATTCTTGCACACTACATGCAAGAATCTCTCTATTTAGCCGAAAGAAGTCCTCTGCTGGATATAGACTTTAATTGGTAGTAATGTTTGCCCATCTACTTCTCTATATCCGGCACTGAATGTCTTTCGGCTAACTGCATTATTGGATGGTAAATATAATACTAGAGAGTGCCCGGTGATCGGAATTTGACCGTATTTCATTAAAAAGGTGGTATCTACTACGTAAGAAGATGGGTAGGCCTTTGGTATGGGATGCAAAGCCATTCAACGTGGCATTCAATGCCGCTAGCCTCTTCGCCACGTCCGTCCCCAGAAAACAGTGATGTTGAGGAATATTTTGACGCCATACAGCAGGCTTTTTGTTCGTTTGTTTACCCTGATACTACTGCGTGGCACTACTAGTAGAGCCGTGGGGAATTTTTCTTTCCCGTGACTCAACTATTCTTATTGGCGGAGTACACTCGCATATAAAAATTCCCCGTGAGTGTGTTAGTGTATAAATTAATAAATTATTATAATGTTTCAGAGACTGGACTGCAAGGCGTCGCCTAACCCGACCACAATGTACATGGACGGGTGCCGCATTAAACTTACGGACTTTCTTCGAGAAGACGCGGTGTATGTCGGCGCCACTGGACTTATCGTAGCTTTCATTATGGTAACTATCATTTATTTGAATCGCCTATTGGTCTAGTGACCCTGCCCTGTCTCTTTAGGCGGAGTACATCGAATTCGTAAGAAGTCAGTTTCTCAATAGGTCTGTTTCTCATTAGGTCGGAAACTGAGCAGCTCAGTTTTTTTAAACGTACGAAGCAAAAGTACGGTTAAACCTACGTAATAATATCCATTTTTTTATTTATGCTTTTAAGTTACGGTAGGTAAATATATATTTTTTAATAATATTTATTAATTAACAATATTCAATTCAATGTATTTACATCAGAAAACTAGTCAGAATTTTCCTGGCGTGTTGTGGGTACAGTCCTACCAGTGCAAACATTGTGTAATCCACACAAGAAATTCAAATAAATGTTCTGAATATAAAAGTGTACTTTGAGTATGAACGGTGTAAACCATAGTCCCACAGTGCTTCAATGTTTTCAAACCTTTACAATACCTTTTCATTGTTAATAACTATGTTTTTATTTTCAGTTGCTGGCGCTGATACTATCTTGCGGATTATTTGTCAAGATAGAATGAGGACGAGACAGTATTGGAACATGACTAATTAAGAGTTTTCACATAACACTGCGTGTATCAAAATGTATGATTTTGTATGGTTACTTGTGATTAGCTGATTCGTATCGTGTTTGTATGATTGGACCTTTTTTATTTATTTTTTAATGTATATTTGCAATAAAATATGATTGCAGACTTAACATGATCTTTGAATGATATGTATATTACTTAATTAGGTACTGTCGACTGTCTGACAGACTGTCGGGACAAGTAATTGTCCCGATTGGTTGTCTAGTCCGGTAGTCTGGGAGTTTGTCGTTAAAAACCGTTTGGTATAGGTAAATTCTTTTGAATAATGCCATGTTATAATTATAATAAGGTCGTAGTTCTGAGGAAAGGTGTCCAAAAATCTGTCTACATTGCCACGCTGGATCGCAAGGCTAATGCGTTAACCCAAGTAAAGGCCAGCTTTAGGCCTAGGAAATTGTTTGGATATGTAGCCTGGTGATGTCGCCATGGCGTCTCGGCGAGGTAGGGCATTTAGTGTGTTTAGACACTAAATGCCCTACCTGTCGAAGGTACGCGACCCGAAGTTCCGCGGTTGATTTTACGTTCCGACGTATTCGGCTGATATGACACACCATAAGTGCTTACGCGGCAGAAATTCAGTTGCGCAACTTTTGCATTACTGCGCCCCGCTGCTTCCCGGCCCCAGATGATCGTCAATCAAACCGAAATTCGATCGCGTAGAATGTGTGCTTTACAGAATAAGTTGCCGCTAAACTTACGGCTGTAGGTATGCTATAACGCAACGTAATTACTGCATAATGTGTAGTCAGTAACTCAAATAACATTGCAGGCGTAATCATGCTGAACTTCAGTGGCGTACCTTCGGCATAGTGTGTTTAGACACTTAGGATCGTGAGATGACTTTACTAATTTATCCGTTTATGCGCATCTCGCTTGTTTCCAGAGTTGATATATATGGTATGGCGGGCACCGAATTGTATATCCATGGATAAGACGCCTCTTAGTGATATCTAACACGTGTGTGTGCACCGAGGGACCATACCGGGATATTGAAAATAACTATCTAAGGATTTAGTAGTAGTCTTAAAACAATTGTAGAACGAATCTTGGAATTTGTAAAGATATATATCAAAAACTACAACCCTTAAAGTGCGGTCCCTCAGTTCTCACGCTCTGTTATCTCGATCCCGGTAAGTATCTTACAAAAGAAGGTAAAGTGATTACAGACATTTAGTAAAGAATTAGCAAAGTCTATTTACTAAATAATATATATCACAAAGCGTTACAAATTAAAAGCAAACAACAAACAATGACAAAACTTTGGTCCCTCAGTCCACACAAAAAAATATTCATCTTAGTTAAAAAAATATCGAATTAAAACAATAAAATTGTACTTTTTTCCAGTTGTCGTTTTAGTAAAGGGCTTAAAATATTTTGTAAAAATAAAATGGAGATAAAATATGTGCACAATTTCAAGATATCGAATGCATAAAGAGGTCCCTCCAACCACACGCCCACAGTCATATTATGCGTGTGCTAACTGTTTAGCAAAACGAATATCAGAAACCTAAGTATATTACTTTTTAGTAAAAAGTTTTTACTAAATAAACATGAACTTAAATTGTGCATTGGTTACCTTTTAGCTGAGATAACACAATTTTAATTAATTCCAAGAAGGCACACCGAGTAGTGTGACCACACAATGATAACAAAGTGTAAAGTACTTTTTTTTTATTAATACTTACTGATTTGCTTTATTAATTTTATTATTATTATTATCTAAACTTGTATTTATTTGAATTGTAATTAGTTAATAATTCGCATGTTAAATCTTCATATTGTATTAATTGTTTAAAAAAAATTGCATGTGGTTAGGGATGTGCGATATTTATCGACATCGTTGAAATATCGATATCAATCCCAGAAATATCGATATTTGTAACTTTAAAATATCGCCATATCGATATTTTTAACCTGATATCGCGCTATTCTCGAATCTCGATCACATTTTCGATCACTGCTCTTTGCTTTGCTTATAAAAAACTATAGGACTTTTAGCAGGCCTGGTTCACTCCGCTGTTTAGGCATGAATCTACAAGTACCCGGCCGAAACATTTCTAGGGGGATTATTCAGTTGTGTCGCGCGCGCGCATCGCGCCGATCGTGTCGTCGATTCGACGTAAGTTTACCTACGATACGCACTCGAAGCCGTAATTCGTCACCGATTCGTTTTCGCTTTTAAATATTTTAAAGAAAATAAAGGCAAAAAAATATTGCACAGTATTCGGCTCCTTAAATCGTGATAAGGATCCTAACCTCTCGTTTTTCAATATTCCAAAGGATATTAAAAAGTAAAGAAACACGTTATCATTTACAAAAACATAATTTGTAGGTACCTATTTATAGCAATTTTTTTAATATGTAGTCTACATATTAAATTTTTTTACACAGCACAGTTTTTGTAGAGACGTATTATTTATTTGTCCAACCAATTAAGTAGGTACCTATTTAATTGGGTAAATATATTATAGTGACGGCTATAATATATTTACCTGTTCAATAGTTTTAAATTTCAACTGGACAAATGGCTCCAAACAAACCAGTGACAAACTCTAATATTTTTAATTTAATCAAAAACATAATCATGGGCTGAGCCGCGGGCAACAGCTAGTACCTACCCATTATTATAATTTGTTCTTTAGTGGTTTGACCAGTCCTGTGATGTGGACACACACTGCTCGTTCTTATAATTTAATAATCATAATGTCGTCCTGTAGTATTAAGTATTCTGTGCTACTACTAAGTACCTACATGGAATATGTTAGGGACATATTCAATGTAGGTACTTAGTAGTACATACATGTCCAGATTTATATAAAAAGTCACTCGTTTACAAAAGTATAGTTAGTACCTACCTAAACCTAACAGGTACTTCAGATCAAAATTGATCTCTAAGTGACAACCATAATGTCCAGAAATACGCAATACAAAGAGAGCCAATTTGTAGGTGAATAAACGAGTAGGTAAGTTTTGTGCTGGGGAGCTGAATTGCGCTCTATTGTGTGCGAGCAAATTTGATATTTGTTTAAATGATTTTGCGAAGTGAACCTTCTGTACCTGTACTATTAAGTATTCTGTGCTTTTAGTAACTTTTTAATCGACTTCAAAAAAGGAGGACGTTTCTCAATTCGACCGTGTATATCCTTTTTAATGTTGTTTGCGGATAACTTCGTTGTTTATGAACATCGGTTTATAAACTCTTTCAAATAAAAATAATAATTTTGAGAATCGAATTAATATAAAATGGTATGAGACGCTTACCATAGTCATGCCACAGCTGCAATAATGCAGTACAGCCATGATCTGCCTATGGTAAGTATAGAGCTATTGCAACATGTGAAATCGAATAATTTTGGGCTATGGGATTGGGTGTTTGATGGACTGGTTTACAATTATTATGGGTTAAAACGTCGCCTGCCATCATTTAAAAGTTGGGAAATACTAAATGAAAAATGGCAGACGGTGATTCGCCTATACACTAGATGGGCCCCTTGAAACAACCGACATGGGCAACAGCCCACAGGCATCAGGGCAACACCATAGTGCGCGGCTAGGGGTATCAAGCGGTGCGGCGCCGGTTTCACCATCGGGGGTCCGATCCGCCTTAACTTAGTAATTTAAGTTGGAAAATGTAATGACTTATCTAAAACATTCAGTTATATTGCACGTTGCATAGATGGCTGTCGATAATTGGGTAAATGTGTCTCCTCACTACTTCGGTCTCGCTAAGAATCGATGACGCGCAAAGTGGGTGTGGCTTATTGAAATAGTGACACGCGCGAAATATATGCAGAAATGTGTTTATCACCATTCTATCTCGATCTATTTCTGTGGTCCTCTGCTTGTTGGATCTATGTCCCTGCGTAAGCCTTTCAAAGGCCCGGGTCCGGGCCCGGGCCTTTGGAAGGCTTACGGGCCGGGCCCGAGCCTTGAATGATGGGAAAATACCCGTGATAAAGAGAAACTTACTAAAATATTTTTCATTAATATGTATTATTATATTATAGGTACCTAATAAGAACTTTAAGTTTAATAAAAAGCATCATATTTTTCTGTGTACACTTTGTTATCATTGTGTGGTCACACTACTCGGTGTGCCTTCTTGGAATTAATTAAAATTGTGTTATCTCAGCTAAAAGGTAACCAATGCACAATTTAAGTTCATGTTTATTTAGTAAAAACTTTTTACTAAAAAGTCATATACTTAGGTTTCTGATATTCGTTTTGCTAAACAGTTAGCACACGCATAATATGACTGTGGGCGTGTGGTTGGAGGGACCTCTTTATGCATTCGATATCTTGAAATTGTGCACATATTTTATCTCCATTTTATTTTTACAAAATATTTTAAGCCCTTTACTAAAACGACAACTGGAAAAAAGTACAATTTTATTGTTTTAATTCGATATTTTTTTAACTAAGATGAATATTTTTTTGTGTGGACTGAGGGACCAAAGTTTTGTCATTGTTTGTTGTTTGCTTTTAATTTGTAACGCTTTGTGATATATATTATTTAGTAAATAGACTTAGCTAATTCTTTACTAAATGTCTGTAATCACTTTACCTTCTTTTGTAAGATACTTACCGGGATCGAGATAACAGAGCGTGAGAACTGAGGGACCGCACTTTAAGGGTTGTAGTTTTTGATATATATCTTTACAAATTCCAAGATTCGTTCTACAATTGTTTTAAGACTACTACTAAATCCTTAGATAGTTATTTTCAATATCCCGGTATGGTCCCTCGGTGCACACACACGTTATCTAACGGGTTGTTGTACACACATTTGTCACAAAGTACCTACATTTGCCACAGAAAAAAGTATGTGTAAATTCCTCTAGAACTGTGACGAAATTACACATACTTTTTTCTGTGGCAAATTTACTTTGTGACGAATGTACAACAACCCTTTCTAACGTTAATGACTATCGTATATTATCTTTGTTATACCTCATTACTAAACACTTAGCTCTTTTTGTTTGTCTGTAGAAGAACTACTAAACATTTGGTTTTATATATTTTTAATAAGAAATAAACAAACAAAGTATCAACATTTAATGTTAATAAAAGAAAAAATGCAAGCCAAAATAAACTTTATGATCATTTTTTGCTTTTAGACCTGACTGGAAACTTGATGGTGTTAATACCACCTTCGCGGTATTGACCTGTGCGTGTGTAGTACCCGCAAGAGTGGATGATGCAGTCGTTAGTGGTGGTGCCCAGGGGTAGACCCAGCGCGCTGATGCGTTCTAGCGTTGGAGGCGGTCCGGATAATATCTATCAACATTAAACATTCGTGTTTTTATATCACATATACATCGATTTTTTGTAAGACGTAGGCCACCATACTAGCAAGCAAGCCCGACTAGGGAAGGTCAGGCAACTCGAACTTATAGAAGACCACAGCCAAATAATTACACACAGCAGTGTAGTCGTGATTCTGTGTGTGAGGTTGTGGTTCTACAGGTCTCCAGCGCTCATTTAGGGAAAGAAACGTTTTAATAAGGTAGTAAAGTCCTGGTGTAGAAAAATGGTTTGGCAACACGCAAGTGATTCCTCTGGTATTGCAAGCGTCCATGAGCTAACTGTAACTGTTTAACATCAGGCGGGCCGTATGCTTGTATATAAAAATATCATGATCATCTCAGTCTAAAGATGTCCAATACTGGTCATAGGCTTCCCCGAAGATTTCAACAGCATTCGGTCTTGAGCTGACTTTCTCTATCAGCTGCCCGCGGTTAGTTTACTAGAATGTCGTCGGTCCAACTTGTTGTAGGCCTGCCCATGCTCACCCGGACGCTGTCACCGGTGAAGAAGGCCGCGCAGCGCGGGCAGCCACTGAGTAGACCACTGATG
The DNA here is from genome assembly GCA_947095525.1 of Trisateles emortualis. Lineage (NCBI taxonomy): Eukaryota > Metazoa > Arthropoda > Insecta > Lepidoptera > Erebidae > Trisateles > Trisateles emortualis. The sequence continues at coordinate 3,751,686 of OX352736.1, read as the reverse complement.
TCATATAAGGTTCCGGTGGTCCACTCACATAGACGGGTGTAGGTGCACAGAGGGGTTTTAGTCGGTATGCCGGACGCCCACCATCTGTAGGCCGGAGTGCCTGACATAACCGTCCCGGTTCCCCAGGTGGGGCGCTATGCGTGATGTATTTCCCCCTGATTAAAAAAAAAGGCCTGCCCACGCTGCGTCTTCCACCAGGTCATGGTCGTCACTCCAGCACTCTGTACCAAGATATTATTTAGGATCACTTGTTATTGAAAAGGTTCAAGTCACTTACTCTTCCAAATACAACGTGTTTATCATCAAACTGTGGCAAAGGCTTAAAGATTATGTTGAACATGCCGGGCATTTCGTTTTCATGAGTTACTACCATCGACAGCACTCCTGTATTAAACACAGAATATATTATGTACATTAGGCAAACAACAATTACGCTTTTTTAGGGCAATAAAAAAAAAGCGGTGGTGGCCGAGTGGGACCTTTACTTACTTACTGACTTGTACGCAAGAGGTGCAAGTTCGATCCTGACTGGCAGTACCAATGTGAATTTCACTTTGTGGAGTTTATATGTTCTAATCAAATGATTCGCCATCTACTAACGGTGAAGGAAAAGCATCGCGAGTAAAACATCGTCTTAGAAGTAATTCTAAAGACATGTCTGATTCACCAACCCGCATAAGGTCAGCGTGTTTGGATTAAGGCCTAAACCCTCTCTCTCTCTTGATAAGAGGAGAGGAGACCCGTAGGGGTATTCCGTAAGAGCAAAAACCGAGCCTTTTTGATGTTTAGCCAATAGATTGTGCCGTCACCGAGCAATCACAAAGTTTGCGATCACAACCGTCAGTTTGCCATCGCTGTTTCTTAGAGAATCAGCCGGCCGTGCTCAGCAGTGCGATCGTTTAGTCAATAGATTGTGCCGTCACCGAGCAATCACAAAGTTTGCGATCACAACCGTCAGTTTTCCATCGCTGTTTCTTAGAGAATCAGCCGGCCGTGCTCAGCAGTGCGATGTATATAGGTTGATAATAATATTAGAATACATTAGGCGAAATCATATGAACGGAATATTAAACGACACAATCTGATAATCTGACAATTCAATTGAAGTTGGTGCTAAGGCTATGTTCCCTTCTGCCACCTAATGTTCAGCTTGGCACCGACTTCAATCTGTATTCAGGTATTTTTCGCTTTTTGAAGTCGGTTTATTTTTTTAATATATTTTTTTTATTGTTTATCACTTAGATGAAAAATATAAAAAAATAAATAAATTACCTGGTACAGAATGTTTAAGTATAAAGTTTTCAGGGCCCATGGGCTGAATCTGTTCTCTAGGAAAGTAAGTACCGAATCCATTATCCTTGGTTACGTCTCCACCACAGCAAAACAGGTCTGGTACTACCCTGCAAATGACAAGAGTTTTACACATGATCTTGAAGATGGAATCGCTATTACGTTGGTAAAAACGTCACAAATATCGGTTTTGTGCGTCATTGTTTCTGGCCAAAACATAAGGTAACACAGTCGGGCAGAGAGTGGCAGCCGAAAGAAGTCATCAAGGACATAGACCTCCCCAGGAGCCACAGAATTCGTTATTGAGCTCACCTTGTCCATCGGCTTTACTAGATCATCGGTCCACCTTGGAGATTTGCCGGAGCTGGGTCTTCCAGATCGTCGTCACTTTAGAACTTTCGCTTTAGCAGGCATCGATTGTATGTGCCCTGCCCATTCCAAGTTAATTCAGGTAGTCCTTCGAGCTATGTCGGTCCCTTTGGTTCTCTTACGCATAGCTCTCACCATTGCTGTTTGGGTGACATTGAGCTGCCGACATTATAAACTAATAATAAAAAAATGGGGACTTACCTAAAGAATCTGGTTTCAGCATAAGCGTGCCCGTCTTCATCTCCTCTAATAAGGTTCAGAAACAGGCGACAGGTTGCTGGTACTATATCGTTGAACAATTCGATCATCACCTTACCAATCTTTGAACCACCACGAACCCGAATGTCCAATGACACCCTGTGATCACAATTTATTTATTATTATTTATGGCGACCACGAACTGGAAGACGAAGCGTGGGCAGGCCTCCAACAAGGTCGACCGACGACCTGGTAAAAGGTTGCGAGCAACCGATGGACAAGGTGGGCTCAGGATCGAGAGTTGTGGAAATCCTTGGGGGAGGCCTATGTCCAGCAGTGGACATCTTTTGGCTGAGATGATGATGTTTCGACGAGGTAATACCGTGGACACAAGTTGACTTTGTCACCTGGTCGAAACGTCATGCAATCTAAAGGTAAATATTTTTTTAGGTAGCCTATTATACTGTCTTTATGTATACTTACATACTTATTGTATTTATTTGTTTTATATTTTTCACTGCGTTTAGTATTTTTTGTGTTTTATCTTTTTCAGATGATAGCATAATGGCCGCTCGTCGCTTCGTTACCAATAAAAATCAGCGTTGTGTTGTTATCACAACATAGCATTATGCTGAGTGGTTAACTCATTGGCACAGACACGACGTGTCTAATTAGTATATAATAATATTTGTACTATACCAAAATGTCACTCTTGTTTCTTCTTTCTAAGTCAAGAAAGCTAACATTTTGAGGCTTATTTCTTTATAACAGCATCCGATAGGATCTTTGAAATACAACTCCTATTTTTTTTTGTACAGGCGAAGTCGAGGCGGACTGCTAGTCTCATAATAAATTATAGCAAACACCAGACTTACCTATTGCGATGAACATTTGGTGGCTTATCAAAAGCTGGATCTTTCATGTCTCTATCAATACGCTCTGTCTTGAATAAAATGAATGGCAATCTGCGCAATAAGAATAAAAAGTATTACAAGCACGCAAGCTTGTCTGGAAAAGGCAAGATTACCGCCTTACAGAAGACCATAGTTAATTAACTATCTGCTAGCTATCCATCGGAATCATTGCCACTGAAACGAGGCACTTGTTCTGTTTTAATCAGACTGATTCGTCGCACTAGCTAATAAACTTCCCTTAATTAATACTTTTTAATTAAACTTAATAGAACAGGGATTCCCAACGTGGTCTATATCGAGCCCTTGGAATCGAAATCGGTTCCCCAGTGGTCAAAATAAACGAAAACTGTTTTTCTGGATCGACGAAGTTTAAAAATCGACCTATTAATTACCACAAGTGCGTATTTGAAACTTTCAAGATATATATCGGTTGTTAGATATTTATAAAAATAACTACTTAATATTCCAGTAGGAAGTATCATCGTCGTAGATACTTTACAATTACTAATTGCACAAGATTTGACATTTACTGAATTTTATGTCTATTTATTTCGTGTAAATTTTGATGTTAAAAATGATGTTTAATTTACTCACTTAACCAACCACAAAGTTTTTAAATTGGTTAGTATTTTGTATCAATAGGAAAAAAACTAGAGATAAGATTTTAAAGTAATTTGGCTATGAGAGTCTAGTTCATTTTGGAAAAGGGGTGTCTCTTACCCAAAATAGTTTGGGAATCCCTGGAATAGAGAAATAAATTGGGTGAAAATGATTTGTTACTTACGAAGCTCCCAGTATCAGCTTATGTTTTGTGTCTTCCCACAACATATCTAATTCTTTTGTAAGGTACTGCTCGGATCTCTAAAACAAATCAACTAAGTATAATAATAATTTATTGTTTTCGACAAAATGTACAATTTAAATTAGTGCTTCGAGTACTCTTTCAAGTAAAAACAATGATAGAGAACTCCGCTCTTCCATAGCATAGATTAACTTAGCTTATAATAGCAACCCACGTATGTCCCACTGCTGGGCACGGGTCTCCTTTAACAAGATAGAAAGAGAGAGAGGGTGTAGACCTTAATTCAAACACGCTGGCCTCTTCTCTTTAACATAGGTAACTAGGTACTTATTTTCAGGATTAATTAAGATTTCTTTTGTTATTTGATAAACTATACTATTTCACTTCTCAAATAGCACGGCACCGCCGGTGTCCAGGCAACAATATTTTCTCTATAGTTAAGTTTGCCGGTTTGTGGCCGGTCACAAGGGTAAGAATATGTAAAACTTACAGCGACAAGAAGTCTGGAGTAGAAATATAAATTGTTTTTCTGTATTACGTCCAGTTGGCGTTGACGTTGCAGGCAGAGCAGTTTGTTATAGTTATTGCCCAATGGTGGATTCCAGCAGTCCACGAACCCCTGTCAGAATTAAATTGATATGTATCATTTTTGCTACATATTAATTATTATAATAAATTTATTATTTTATTTATCATTTATAAAAAAATATATATATTTTTTGTTTTTTTTTTCTGCAGCAGAACAGAGTCATCAAAATCACGGTGTAACATGGCCCATAAGTAACGATCCTACTAATCTGAACCTTGTCGTGTCGGATACAGTACCACTGGACTATGGGAGTATTTAAAAAGAGGTTGCGCATACAATGACGTATAATTGACAGTCTCAACAAAAGCCTACCACGCTTTCGTTAAGACTGTGAATTTGGCTAGGAGAAAAGTGTTCCTAGGGTTATGGTGATTACGACTTTCCGTCACGAAGCACGATGAGAATAAGAAAATATTTAGACTGACCCCAGTTCTTTGTATAAGATTAATCTTCTTGAGGAGTTCCTTGTTGACGTTCATGATTTGTTCCACCTGGCTGGCGTAGAAGTCCAGTCGACGTGGTTTCAAGTATAGTTCAGGAAATAGCTCCGGCGGGCTATCGTCTACTATATGCCTTGCCATTTGTAACTGTTAAAGGTCACAGAAACGATTAACTATGGTACTCAATAGATTACGTAAAATAAAACCTTTGGTAGGTCTTCTTATGTGTCACATTAACTTTCATTACTAACTATCAATAAAATGATCTTAAACTTATTAATTACGTAGAGTATTACTTGACAAACGGAATCTATTATTTGTCCATGTTTTAGACAGCATTAAATGTGACGTAATAAAACTAACGTTATAAAATGATAACGAAAATATACCAAAATATACCTTGCTATGATTCATATTCGGTCAACTCATATGGCTATACGCGACTGTGACATCATAAAACAGCATTGCTGGAAAATATTACACTTGGAGAGGCCTATGTCCAGCAGCTGCTGGACAATAATAATATGTAAAATAAATAGTATATATGTAGGTAAGTACCTCCTTTTGATGATTGCACCAGACTGCATAAAACTGGTCAGAGAGTAATGGAAACTTTGGTGGCTGAAAGAAACATTTAAAGACTATTTATTGCAGTGGTGGAGGTAAATTGTGGTGTATCTACCTCAAAGAGTGCTTCAGACAACGGTGGGGTAAGTTGTGTCGTATTAACTCAAAGCGAGCTTTAGACAAGCGTGGGGTAAGTTGTGCCGTATTAACTCAAAGCGTGCTTCAGATAACGGTAGGATAAGTTGTGCTGTATTCTCGAAGCGTGCTTCAGACAACGATGGGGTAAGTTGTGCTGTATTAACTCAAAGCGTATTTCAGACGACGGTAGGGTTAAATTGTGCTGTAATAACTCGAAGCGTGCTTTAGACAACGGTGGAGTAATTTGTGCTGTATTAACTCAAAGCGAGCTTCAGGCAACGGTAGGGTAAGTTGTGTTGCAATAACTCGAAGCGTGCTTCAGACAATGGTGCGGTAAGTTGTGCTGTATTAACTCAAAGCGAGCTTCAGACAACCGTGGGGTAAGTTGTGCAGTATTAACTCGAAGCGTGATTCAGGCAACGGTGGGTAAGTTGTGTTTATATTAACTCAGCGTGCTGTTGCGGCTATGGTGGAATAAATTATTTAGTAGCAATTCTAAGTGTGCTTCATGGAACGGTAGTGGGGTAAATTGTGTCAATATACATAGATATCAAATGCCTTGAAAGTGAAACCTTTAGTGATGTGTTAAATATTAACTCGCATAATAGTACAGTTATATAGTATCTAGTACTTATAAATTTGCAACTAACAAGTATGAATTGCCGAGGCTTGCGTATGCGCGGCGGTTTCGGCTTCTCCGGCTCCGGAGGAGGTGTTTTCAGCAGTGGGTTTTCTAGTAAATCATCGCATTTTTTCTCGGATAAAGGATGCATGGTGATTTATTTTGCTTTCCTTTTTCCCGCTTTTATAAATCTGTGTTTTATAATTACCGCCTCCTAGTGGGATACAGTAATTAGTTATTAAGCGTTTAGTACAAAAAAAGCAACTATACTATAGTTAAGTATTGTATCACCAAGGATATCTAATCTATACAACTCGGAGCCTCAGACTAATAGAATAAGATAGACGGAGCGTATAGAACAAATCAGTGAAGCCACAAAGCGCTGTCAATGTCGTGTGACGTGGAAAACGATGTTGCCAGCAAATGAAATACTCCCAACAAAAGTTGAAACAAAACTGTTAACTCGTGATAATAATATGCAATATCAATATTAAAAATTATACTTCAAATTGTTTGTTTAAATAATGTTATTATTTATAATTATTTTACATTAATATTTCAAAATAAATAGGTAACAATAAACACAAACTACATGCTTTAATTTCTGACGAATAAAATAAATCTTTTTAAATATAACATCATACATCTTAGCATTATGTTACATTAAAAAAGGTTTCTGTTAACAAACATATCAAGACAAAATACAATATTATATTAAAAAAACAAACATAAAATACAAAACATATTACTCGTAAAACAAAACTGGCAAAAATTGTATCTAAAAAAATGTATATATATGGTGTATGCTTCTTTACTATCCAAGTAGTATAAAAAAAAATTAAATATTTAGCGGCAAGCGGTAAGAACAAATTTTGTTCATACCGCTCGCCGCCGCCGCTCACAGCCGTGGTTAGGATGTAAATACTTTTTTTTAAATAAATCATAAACCTAACATATCTACTTATTTTATGAATTTAAATGATCAATTATTATTATTATATTAATATTAATTGATCATCATCTGAATAACATAGAAAAACATTATCTAAGTACCTACCTAGGTACCTCTTAAAATCACTACAAAAATACGGAATTACTCGCTAAATGCAAACAACAATTTCTTTATTTTTTCGCGTGGATCCCCAACTATCATTCAGATTTATTTTAAATAGTATATCGATAGACTGATTAATATTGTTTTATAATCCCACTAACACGTTGCAAAATATTTTAGGGAAAAAGATATGCTAAGAATGGCAACACTGTATAACATGGTAGAGGTTTTGTGTTCCTAGTTTGTGTAACTAAAATATTAACGAAAACAATAAGAAATCTATAATGTTAAAATTATTTACCTATGGAACGATACTCCAGAACTCTTTTTGAGATTTGCTGAAGTATTTTTACAACGTTTTACTACACAATACGGCATTATAATAATATTTTGTCAGAACGTGTTTAGACGTGCGTACTCACTAGCGGCTCAAATCGACTGCGCGCGAAAACGTATGACATTGCTATTTAGTATTGCTTTTGGCGGCTTCACGCGCGAGTTCTACACGCTCCGTCTATCTTATTCTATTGGTCTGAGCTCGGAGCATCCTGAACAAGCAATAATTGTGATTTACAATAGTAATGTACCACAATTGGGAAAACAAAAAACAAACTTACCCAGTTTACTCCTAGCAAAATGTATACTAGAATATTTGACCCTTAAACATAACTTATAATTAAGTATAATGTTAAATTAAATCTAAAAAGCCAGCGTTATAGTTATTTTACTGACATTATCAACAATTATCAAGATGTTGTGTCATATCAAAGAGTTTATAGAGTCTATTTAGAAGTTAACTGGCCATTTTTCTGAGCTTGAAGATGACAAATATGTAGAGGAAATAAAACTATGAAACATAGAAGAACTTTTTTTCTGTCGACACGGTATATAAAAAAAGACTATCTTTCGTAGGACTGCGTGACAGAAGTGGTCATGTTTTTTTCCCATCCCAAAAGCGCCCAACGGGCCAAAAATGCTTTCCACTTTTTTTCGTTATTTTGTACTATCAAGGAGGCAAACAAGCATAGGGCTCTGATAGTAAGCAGTTACCGTAGCCTATGGACGCTTGCAACACCGGGGGTATCACTCGCGCGTTGCCCTTTAGAAACCACTTTAAAGCTTCTAAACTATTTTCAATAAAATCAGTATTTAGTAAATTACCTCTGGTGTTGCTCAGTAGCGCGTTCGGGATCACGCATTTGCGTCGATGTAAAAAATCATATCTGAGTATTGACCTAAGTTAAAATCATTGCCACAAACACGAGTACCTACTGACTGCTCATGTACCGTAATATAAGTATATCACACTACAAAAAAAGGATAACGCTATACATGCGTCCCATTCAAAATTCTTATACGAATCATACTTACTCATAGCAATAGGAATTCCGATCGCCTTAATATAACAACTAGAGCACTTGGTTGCACAAACAAAGTGCTCTAGTTGTTATATTAGCAATATCGTTAAGTTGTTTGGAAAGACGACGGTTAAGGCGAAGTAGAAGAAGAACACGAAAAGGGCTCTCTTCCTTAAGTTAGCAATAATTAGTTACAAATAAATGACTACTAGAACTAGACCCTAGAAAGTTTTCCTAAAATGATAAACTGTTGGTATTAGTGCTACTGAACTCTCATACCTCCTTAAAGCTATTCAAAAAAACAAAATAAATGATACCTAGGTTTATTCATTTTTGTTCTACACTATAGTTAAATAAAACGATAATTACGAAAGATATGCCTATATTTTGTTTTTTTGCTGACAAATAATTATTTGCAGGAGGTCAACGGTCTAACCCGCGCAACAGCTGAGCGAGTGCGGTTCACTAGCACCGCATTAGCTCAGCTGTTGCGCGCGTTACCGCAGTTGATGACGCCGCATATTCTATCAGTCGTTACTGGCACTGCCACCAATTTTCCATTATGAGAGGGTTTCCCACTCGCTGCTAAAATATAAAGGGTACATTATTTTTTAAGAGATAACACAGAGGTAGGCTCATGCTGAGATGACAGGTCGAGTTTTATGCGTACAATAAATACTTAGCTCAAGGTCGAGTTGAGTGGAATAAGAAAAGAGAGGTCTTTGCCAGTGGGACTATACAGGTTGAAAGTGAATGAATGAAATGAAAAGAAAAGGGAACAAGTCAAGTCTGTCCAAGTTCATCTAGACTCAAAACAACCATTTATGGATTACACAACTTTTGTTCCATGTAGGGATCGAACCCACAACACGCCTCGCAGTAGCTAATGGCGAGATAACTTCACGAACAGTCAAGTCAAATTTGCAATAAAAAACAAAAACTGCATTGCAAAAAAAATGGCAGCAAATAATCAATTTTATTGTATACAATATTACACAGGAACTTCGTAGAACCTACGCTCTATTTCAGGTGATTGCATATATCTGTCCCGACATCCCGGTTTCGAAGAGCCTTTCATAACCACGTCGAAGCTTGAAAGACTGTACTGCCACGGCTTGTATTTGATCACCACCAAGTTTGTGAACTGATTGTATGAGACAGTTGGATTGGATATCAAATTATTTACATCAACTCTCACGTAGTCTATCTTATGACAAGATGGCACCTGCAATATAGATCTGGTTTTAAATTGAGAAATAAACTGGTCTAACATTAACAAAAATATGAATACGTCCTACAGAAAAATTTCGGTCACAGTAGCTAATCTTAATGGAGATTAGTGTATGCATAAATACAGGTGCAATATCTATTCTTTCACTTTCATAGTCCGATGAGACAGTAATCTGAGACGGTTGAAAAAAGATCAGGTGCAGGACCAACAGCTTTACGCGGTGTCCGAGTCCCAGAAGGGTCTTACTGTATTTTTGGAAAACGATTACATTTCTAAGAACTGATTGCGGCAAGGTTAAAAAAGTCAATTATCAAAAATAGCCCGTATTATATAAGTCATAATAAGAATAGAGTAATACTATCCCATAGCAGGGCACGGGTCTTCTCTTTTTTATCAAGAGAGCTGAGATGGTTTAGGCTAATCCACGCTGGCCCAAATCTGATTGATAGATTAATATACAAAAGAGGGCACCATACTAGCGAGCAAGCCCGACTGGGGAAGGACCTCCACCTTACAGAAGACCACAGCATAATAACTACATATAGCGGTGTATTTGTGTTCCTGTGAGTGAGTACAGGTCTCCAGCGCTTATTTAGGGATGTTTTTGAAAGAAACGTATTACTATCCCAGGGTTACTTCCATCTTAAAGTCCTGTTGTAAAAAAATGGATTGGCAACAAACACGCAAGAGATACCTCTGGTATTGTAAGCGTCCATAGGCTACGGTTACTGCTTAATAGCAGGCGGGCCGTATGCTTGTTTGCCAACCAAGTAGTATAAAAAAAAAACCCATTTGTAAATAAAAATATAATCCAAATTAACTTACTACTAATTGTATATTCTTAGTCTTCTCCAAAAATCCTATTTCCCCACGATCATTAAATAAAACTTCTGAGGTAGGGTGATTTTGTCCGAACTCCCATAAATCGGCGAATGCATGACGAGACACTGAAAGAACGATACACAAGACGAGGAGTTTAGAAGGCATTGTGTATGAGAGAAAATATCACAAGTGCACGTAACTCGCAGAGATGTTATTTTTATATATGTATTAATATTCCTCATTAAAATATTTATTTATATTAAACTTATTTTAGATTAAATTATTATACGCTAAATAATTATTATTGTTAATGCATTGAAAATTTATTTGTTACGCATATATGTTATTTTTGTTGATTTACTTTAGAGTTCCACAATCATAATATAGTCAAAAAGTACAAATTAACCCATAAGAAGTTGCATCTGGCTTTGGGATGACAAAATTCATGTGAACAAAGGCACGGGATAAATGTAGAATTATAAACAATTTGAATCAAGTCTAGTTTCGCTAAGCTTTCCCATTCTTTGTTTGGGCAATAGTCGTATACTCGTACCTCTAAGTATTTACTGCCATCGAAAAGCCTGCATTTTAAAGGCTTGTTTCATGTATCGGACGTCCACTGTTGAACACACAGTTACATGATGCGGGCGATGTCTTTATAATAATACTCACGCGCGTTTACACAACTACATACATGTTAGCAGTTATTTGATTGTGATTCTAAGACTTGATTATGTGAAACTTAATCTTTTATCAGGCCAGCTGCTGGTTTGTATGATGCCCTAACTTTCTACATACATACTTTACTACGTTGAAGAACCTAAAGATCTCAAACTTTTTTTAGAGTAAAAATGCAAGCTGAACCAGTATGAAGCGTTGTCACTCTGTGGCTAGTCTATACTGTATGGATATTGTGTCAGAAAGGGTTATAATATAAGAATGGTGTTAAAGTTATATGCATTTTGCCATGGATAAATTGATATGTAGTCATTAAAATTAATGAAGCGTTTACTTTGGCCAATTTGTATAAAAATATAGCGTTAACAACTCTCTTGTTAGTGTTAAGTTGGACAGGAGCCGCACCATGTCGTCCATATATCGATTTATTTTCGATCTTATTATTATTTACATTTTAAAGCAATGACCTAATAGCTAGGTAACAAACTTGACATGCTACTAATTTCTAGTATTATGATCGCTATTAGGACGTCATGGTATGGTCTCTTTTCGATGCACGGAAGTCTACCTTGATGATCACAGATTGCTCAACATAATCAGTTGTTGTATTTTGGTGATCGGAACTTACATATAGTATTCGCATCGGTATTGTGTGTTTGCATCGCGACTGTATTGCGTTTGCATTGATGCAAAAGAGATTGGGTTTACCGAATGGATTTGTAACAAAAATGGCTAGCTGTAGACACTTAGAGAGGACATATTTGCACAAGGCGGACTTAATGCCTAATTAAACTAACTAAACTAAGACTGCCTTGGTGGTCCATTCGCCGCAGTATGCGCCTGCTGTGCTGTGCACGAGGTTGTGGGTTGGATTCCCACACAGGACAAAATTTTGTGTGACCCACAAAGAGTTGTTCTGAGTCTAGGTGTAATTTGTGTCCGTTAATTGTATGTTTGTAAAAGTCCCCCGCGTTACAGAGCTTGTTCTTTAGAGCGGGAGCTGTCTTTCTTAAAAACAAATAAATATTTTCTACCAACAAAAAATACTGTACAGTTGAGAGCTTGGGACGCTTTGGGTTTGAGCATGACGCGATTATCAGACATCTTTATTTCGAAAAGGACAGGCTCCTTCTGACGTCTACAAAAGAATTGATTAAATAATGAAGGAAGAATAGAATAGACTGGAGTTATGGGTAGTACAGGGCAAGGAGACGATTGTTAGCAGAGCGTGAATAAATTCCGGTTATGGGTGGATATTAAAAATTATAGGAAGAAAAGTTAAAAAGCGTGGTCAAGATTGAAGTACTATTTCGAACCGAGCTGTCAACGGCAATTGCCTACAGCACGAGCAGTAGTAGCATGACTGTTTTGTATGTATTTATATGAAATAGCTTCAGAGCATTGCGGCAGCAGCAAGTGCAGCTTTCGGCAGCTACACACACTGCATTGCACAAAAATACATACAAATTATTCGTGTTGCTGCGGCATATATGCAGCTGCTGCAAGTGCTGTTGGCAGTTGCTGTTGTCAGCTCGGTTCAAAATACGAGTAGTACCTTGAGCGAGCTGGGATGTTAAAAATGAATATTAAAAAAAAGTACAGAAAAACTTTATATTCAGGTAAACTTTGTTTTCCATGACATTTTCCAGATATTATACATATTAATATAGCTTGTATGCGTGTGGTGAAGAACGCAGAGTTTTTTCGTAACATCCGTACAGTCTCTTGCCCTTCGCCACCACGTCATATGTCGACGCACTCAGTTGCAGCGGCTTGTATCCAATGGTTATTACATTTGTGTACTTATTGAACGATACAGATGGGTTTGATACGAGGTTATTGACTTCTACTCTTACGTACTCTATGTGATAACATTGTGGCACCTGAAACATATAATAAAGTTTGTAAAGTTGTAGGAAGATTCTGAAGTTTTTTTTTATACTTCCAAGGAGGCATAGGCTACGGTATCTATGCTTACCATCAGGCAGGCCGTATGCTTGTTTGCCACCACACCACAAGTATATATAAAAAAATTGAATTTGAAGTTGTAAGTTTATCGAACTAAAATAATGGAAATATTACTTGTTTTTGCTCATATTCCTTGCACGGGGATGTAAAGGGTTGTAGCATTATAACATTCCGTAGCAACATGTTTTTGCTGGAAGAGGCACGTTTCGCTTCAGCTTATATAAAAGAGGATTTACTCAATTCTGAAGAGTTATACTTACAGACAGTTGGACTTGTTTAAGTTTCTCCAATTCAGAAATTCCACCTTCATTGTGAGATATAACTACAGAGCCAGGGGCGTCTCTGCCGAACTCCCACACCTCGCCGAGCACATTATGTGCAATGGACAAGACGAAGAAGACGAGAATTGTTTGAGATGCCATCACACTAGATACTAAAAGCAGCGAGTGTCGACAACACGATCAAGCCGCCCTTTTATACTTATAATACAGATATATTACAGTGTATAACAAGATTGTTAGAGTAATACAAATCATCCGTAGTAATCTAATTCCATTAACATTGGTTTGTTTAATATGTATTACTCCATGTTTTTGTTTCGTAGTTCCGTAATGTGCGTTACGTTTTTTGATGTATCCTGAAACAACAGAGGTTTTATAACGCGGGGGTAAGGACTTGATGGCTACGTCCAACAATGCAGTCAATGTGGCTGTCGAGAGGTGCAGGTTCGAATCCTGCTTTGGGCTCGATTTTTTCGACTTTTTTCACATTGCTTTAACATTTAAGTATAATAATCCCCGTTTCCCAAATAGTTATTTAGGTACTTGTATTTTTCCCACACCTATGTGGGAGAAATAGAAAAGATTTTTTATTATACTACCAAGGTGGCAAACAAGCATACGGCCTGCCTGATGGTAAGCAGTTACCGAAGCCTATGGACGTTTGCAACACTAGGAGTGTCACGCACGCATTGCCGACCCTTTAAATACTTTATAACTCCTTTCTTGAAGAACCCCAAAGATAGTTTATTTAAGGTAATGAACCTGTTTCTCGAGTGGTACTGGTGGTTATTCAAATAGGTGAGGTTAAAAGACAGCACAAATTTCACGTTAGGCAGCTGTTTTGCTGGAGCCCTGGCATTGCAAGTCCATGGTCTAGGTCTGGTTGGGCCATGAAATTTCTTAGAGAAAACCAAAACTCAGACGTCAAGAAACATATATTTTTTTAAAAGCAAACAACATTTGTATACACGCAGAGTTTTTGAAACATGACCTCCTTAATGTAACCCATGGTAGTCGAAAGTAATAGATATAGAAGCATGTAATTTTGCACAGAGCTTCCTTTTATAACGTAACTGAATACAAAGGAGAAATAGAATTTTGAAATGCGTCTGGACGTCGAAAGGGTAACGGTTTAACGGTTAACACATTTCTGTGAGACACAGAACCGTTAGTGCTTAGTGTAAAATAGTGCAATCGGTTACGCTTTTAATAGAATTATTCGGTACAACACTGTTAGTAGCGTGGCCAACCGGTTTGTTTCTGCGTAATATGTATTAGTTGTACCTACTAATATCCTGTCTAACATGTACGGGATTATTCAAAAAGAAGTAGGCAAAGTTTAAGTATCCTACTTCCTACTTATATTATAAACGTGAAAGTTTGTAAGTATGAAAGAAAGAGAAAGAAAGAAAGAATATTTTATTTGACAATAATTAAGAAACACACAGCAAAAATTGACAAAAAGAAGAGACAAAAAAAATAACAATATTGTGTCTCATGATTATGCCAAAATGGGATCCAGCTCAGCATAATGCCTGGCAGTAATGCTAGGCGCTGATTTTCAGCTGGAACCAATTGAGCAGTAACCCACGGATGTCAGTCAGCACTTAATGACTTAATATTTATTATTATATATGTATACATAGTAAAAACAAAAAGTACAAAATAATTTTTAAAAATAATAATAATAATTAAAAAAAAAAAAAAAAGATAAAGTAAACCAACCTAAACAAAAATACAAAATAAAATTAAACAAAACAAAAATAATGAATTTGAACAAAAAATAAAAATAAATAAACAAACAGTACATAAGATATACAAAGTTATATTATGGACAAGTTAACATTGATATTCTCTAGCTTTAATTGCGCGTCGGTAAGGTATGTCCGTAGATGGGAACGGAAGGTGTGTGTCGTAGGTAAATTCCTAATAGGGGGAGGGATATTATTCCAACATCTTGTGGCGGCATAGCGAAAGCTGCCCCTGAACGCTGCTGTTCTGTGCGGCTGGCTGGATAACGGCTGTGCGCACTGCCTGCCACTACACTCTCGCCTACTTGTCACCCACGAGAGCTTATCATACAGGTATGACGGCGTCTTATATTTTAATACTCCGAAAAGGAGACATGCTAAGTGCAACTTTCTCCTTGATTTCATTTTCAGTATTAAATGCTTGTTAAGGAAGGGAGTGACGTGACTCCGTGGCGGGATAGCGAAGCAAAATCTTGCACAGGCATTTTGCACTCTCTGTATAAGTCTCTCAGTACGTGAAAGCAGGCGAGGACCATACACTGCGTCGGCATAATTTAGTTTGGACAGGATAAGGGATTCCACAAGCTGAATACGAAGGTCTTCCGTTAAGTATGGCCTTATTTTGTAGAGAATTTTTAATCTATAGAAACAATTGCAGACTGATTCTGCAATGTGTTCTTCATACCTTAAATCAACATCAATGTTTAGGCCAAGATTCTTAGCTACGTACACTCTTTCTATAGGATTACCCATTAATAATACTTCTAAGGTAGACGGCAGAGTTCTTATTTGTGGTTTCGTCCCAAAGACTAGATACTTTGTCTTAGATGGATTAAGGACTAAACAGTTATCCTGTGACCAAGCAGCGATCCTAACCAGATCATCATTTAATTTACTAATGGCGTTGCTATAGTCATTAGGTTTGAATGACACATATATCTGTACATCATCAGCATATATGTGGTATTTCGATTCTTTTATACATTTAATAAGATCTGCGCAATACAAAGAGAAAAGAACGGGTCCTAACACGGACCCTTGAGGGACTCCTCTATTAACGGAAAGCAGTTCCGAAAAACACAATTTACCATTTTTCCGTATTTCCACAAGCTGTTTACGGTTTAAAAGGTAGCTTTTAAACCATTCAAGGCAAAAATGGTCACAACCATAATAATCTAGCTTCGATAAGAGAAGCTGAATACTGATAGAATCAAATGCCCTTGAGAAATCAAGCAGAACTACGACTGTACACATACCATTATCTAGTGATGACAAGATATTGTCAGTAACATCAAGCAGAGCAGTAGAAGTGCCATGCCGTTTCCTAAAACCTGACTGCAGCGCTGGTAATATCCTATTATTTTCCAGATACTCCGTCAACTGATTGCAAACGACCTTTTCTAAAAGTTTGGACATACATGGTAAGATACTGATTGGTCGGAGATCTTTAATATCAGTAGGAACAAGCTTTTTAGGTAGTGGTTTCACTATAGCTATCTTCCAAAGATTGGGGAAGGTAGATGATACAATGGATTTATTAATTATGCCAGTGATAGCATTAATGATATAGTTCAAAGACATTTTAAACATGTTTAGTGTAATACCATCATAACCCTCTGCATTAGACTTAAGTTGACGGATAATGCCTAATACAGTCTTATTGTCCACAGTTTTAAGAGATAAAACTTCATTGTTGTAACGATGAGAATTAAAATAGTTTAGGTTACTTATATCAACTTGTGTGTTACCCGGAACATCCAGAAAGTGTCGATTAATTTCGTCGGGATCACTAAACTGGTGTGACAAATTGAAATTCTGCTTAGAAGGCAACAAGTTTGATTTTAGGTTTTTCCACAACGTTTTGGGGTCCTTAATTTTATTATTAATATTGTGTGCAAAGTACGCCTTTTTTTCATTGTAAATTGATGTTGTTACCAGTGACTTTAATTCTTTATAATATTCTTTCTTACTAGGTAATTTTGTTTTACGATAGCTAGATAGTGCTTCATCACGTAACCGCATCATTATTTTGAGAGTGTCCGTTATCCAAGGATATGATGGAGCTCTTATGCGGCATTCTTTAATTGGAGCATGCGCGTTAAAAACAGATAACAACTGAAAGTTAAAGACATCCACTGCATCATCTATATTATCTGAAGTCGATAGGCAATTCCACGATATCAATGATAAATCAATTTCCAACCTTTCAATACAAATATCTTTTAGTGGCCTATACCTAACAGTAAATGGTACCGGTTTGTCACGTTTAATTTGTACTTCGCAAGTAATGAATGAATGACCAGACGACATCGACCCAAATTGATGGACAGTTAAGGTTTTTACTTTAAGATCAGAGCATACCAAATCTATCAAGGTTTCACTAGTATCTGTGAAATGTGTCGGTTTGTCAACAAATTGTTTTAAAGATAAGCTATTTAAAAAAGCGTACAATCTTTTGGTTTTATTATCACTACAATTCAACAGATTCACATTAAAATCACCTAGCAGAATAATATGGTCGCACATACCGAGAGAACTTACGCTTTCCGTAAGGGCATCTAGAAACAACTCTAAATCAAGCCACGGCGGACGATAGGCGGTGCCTACCGCAATTTTCCTGCCATTTTGCTTCAGAGTAAGCCACATTTGTTCTACTGTATCGTATCTTGAACTCACAGTCCCATTCCATGTACGTGCATTTAGATCACTCTTAATGTAGAAGCCAACCCCACCACCGCGACCCGCACGAATACTTGTTGGACGGGGCCTGTGACGGAGCCGGTAGCCAGGCACGACAGGCGCACGACCTTCCTCCCCCGACCTTAGCCACGTCTCATTTAAAGCCAATACATCAACTGTTTGCCTCTGCAGCATTACTACAAAATCATCATGGTAAGTACCTAAAGAACCAGCGTTAAAAAATCCAAGTTTAAAATACTTATTATTCATCATGATAAACGAATATGTTTAGTGCCATTACATGATTTAAATAATAATGCAACAGATTTATATATATAGCAGTGACATTAATAAACTTCTCGAAAAAATGACATGAAATAATAATTCTGCAAATATCAATTTTAACTGTACACAACAAACAAAAGTATGCAGTAATATAGACACAAATTTCGAGAACACATGAATGTAATTTATATTTAACTGTAAATACATGTAATTGCATTTTGAGCATTAATACTATGCTTAAAATTATGTATTGAATAGTTTTATATTTGTCAATAATAACACATATGCTGGCGGACTGATGACATCTCGATGTAAATATTAATACTAAATTCTCATACTGTATATATATACATAAAACACCTAATATAAGACACATATTATTATAATTCCCAACGTTTGAAAAAATAACATGGCTATCTTCAAATTCAAACAAAACATATATAATATTAATAAACATATAAAACCACAACAACTGTGCAATATTCTCAGAATTTTTAAGAATGCTCAAATTGACCCTATACCAAAAATTCGAGCCAAGTCCTTATCACAGCGGACACGCTCTGTATTTTGACCATTGTCCTTGCATACAAGTATTTTTCCAAATTTGGTCCAGACATACTTCCACCCCGAGCGGCTGGCAGCCTCACGAGTGCGGTAAAATAGTCTGCTATTAAACTTTGTGAGTCGCTCGTTTACATAAACACGCCGCGACGGCCCGGCCACTTCCAAATCAGTAGTAGTGATGACGCGACGTACTCGAGCCGCCCGCAGTAGTTGGTCGCGCGTCGCACGCCTGGCCAGTCGCACAGCGATGGGTCGCGGTGGGACATCAGCAGTTGAATCAATTCTGTTACGACGCGTCGAACCCACGCGCTCCACGTAAACAAAGTCCCTATCGTCCATCTCAACACCTAATTTCACTGCAATCAATTTGGCTATATGGGCCGAACTTTCATCTTTTTTTTCAGGTATACCGGCTATAATAATATCATTTAGTAAGAGCTGTTGTTCACGGTCATTTAAATCATTACGTAGTTCGGTGATGGTATCCTCTACAATGTTCATGTTCAAGGGTGTCTTATTTTCCAACTTTTTTTCTAGTATCTGGATTCTATCATCCATCTTAACAATCTGATCGTTACATGTCTTCAAAGAAGTTTTAAAGTCAGCTATCTCCATACGACATTCCCGTATTTCAGCCCTGACTGCACTTAGTTCACTCCTGAATAATCGAATTTCTTTAGCCAATTCATCATACGTCTCTGCCATCCTATCGGGAGTATTAACATTTGAGTCCGAAGAGGGGGTGGAGGTATTTCCGCAGTTTCCCTTTTGGTTAAGGCACCCTATACAAACCCAAGTCTTACTGCAGAGAGGCTCAGTAATCTGCAAACAGTTTCGGTGGAATGATGTGGAGCATTTTGTGCAGCGCAGGCCTCCACCAGAAGCCAAAAACTTCCCACAAGAACCGCACTTAACCATAATGTAGCTTTGTTTACAAAATGGTTGCAAATTTTATTCACTAGATGGCGCAAATTTACGATAGAAAATGTGCGCAGTAACAGCAGATAATTTATCTGTGGCGATCTAACTTTGTTCCACAAAAATGTTCGCGCGGGTGTTAATAGATGGCGCTGTTAAGGAGACCTGTTGTATGTTGTAAATAATGGTGCGAAAGATCTTTAGGTAACACCATAAGAGTTATTACAGAATTCTACACACAAGCATGACACGACACTACAAGTTTTATAAGTCTTGTTATTAAATTACTTTATATTATTGATATATAGGGTAGTTTAATGTCACTTCAATGTCTTAACATTTTTATTTCGTATTTACTTAATCAAACAATTAGTATTATGTCTGATAACACTAAGTTCAACGTAGCACATCAACTAAAAGTCTTTTTACTATGTACACTGTGAAATGCACCACTTTGTATTATTTATATACTTAAAAACACACAGAGAGCTTATGGCTGGTTTGACATCCGTGACGTCACTGAGTATGGATGGATGGATAGATGGATGGATGGATGGATGGATGGATGGATGGATAGATGGATGGATGGATGGATGGATGGATGTTTGTTACTCTTTCACGTAAAAACTACTAAACGGATCTGGATGAAATTTGGCACAGAGATAGATTATGGCCTGGAATAACACATAGACTTTTTACAGCGATAACCGACATCCACGCGGGCGGAGCCGCGGGCAATAGCTAGTGATTTATAAGGAAATTACATTACAGAGACAATGACGAGGAAAGAGACAAGTAAAAAGAGATACGGAATGCTGACCCATGTGGTGTGTGATGATGTAAAATATATAGCTAGGATGAGAGAGTAGAGTAGATTAGTCTAGTTGTAAGACAGGTCATTTCTTAACGCCATAGGAAGATGTAGAAGCTTAATATGTAGATACCTACCATTGTGTGGGGTGTTATAGGTAGGTATACTTATAATTAAACTGTAAGCTAGTAGAAAACATCGTCCTAATGTAAAAAAAGAGAAAACGAAACCATGTCTTAGGAGAAATTCTGAAGGTACGTCTACGGTCTGATCCACCAACCCGCCACCAACCTTAGGCTGCATTTCTTGTCAATAGAATCGCTTAATTTACCTAGTTTCGCTCCGCTAAGGGTAAATGAAGTTATTCTATTGGTTCTAACAAACACATTCCTCGCTACACATCTCTGGTGGAAACGCAGCCTTAGGCTAGCGTTTCGTGGATAAAAGCTTGAATCTTCTTAATTCTCTTAATAGAGGATTAGAGACCGATGGTCAGCAGCAGCTATATGGGTTGTTATTATTATAAACTAGCTTCACCGGTGGCTTATTCCAGACTATAATCTATGTCTATGCCAAATTAATCCAGATCCGTTCAGTACTTTTTGCGTGTAAGAACCATACACATAATATTAGTAGGATAGAAGGAGTAGGTCGAAGTACGAACAAAATGGTGTTGTTGTGTACTATGGGTGATATTTTTTTCCATTGATTGATTGAGTAACGTTTTTTTATACTACCAAGGTGGCAAACAAGCATACGGCCCGCCTGATGGTAAGCAGGGTACGGCAGGGGACGGTACGGCATGTTTGAGCTGCAAGGATGTGAGGATGAACTCCCTGTCGGTGGCGAGAGGGGCGTTGATAAATGTGGTCGTGGGCATCATCTCGAACAATTCCTCAGAACACAGCCCATTGTACAGGCGGTAGAACACACACAAGGAGGCGAAGTCTCTCCTTAGACTTAGTGGATCAATACCGCCTGTGAGCTTGGGATCGTCAACAATCCTCACAGCGCGTCTTTGGATTGAATCAAAGGGGACTGGTAACCCATCACTATCACCTCAGAACCTAGTGTAGTAGTAGTAACCAACTTGTAGAACCGGTAATGCGCGAGTGATATGGCTACGGTAACAACTTACCATAAGGGTTGCCATACATCAGCTTAGTGGTATAAAGAAATACATTTTGGACCCCAAGTCATAAGAATACGGGTGAATCTTAGTACATTGCAGTTTTCTTTATCAGAAGAAAAACGACATATGGGATATGAGTAGGAAACTGGCAATTTTCACGTTATAATGAAAAGGTTAAGGTTAAAAATTGTGTGTGACAGTTTGTATGTTAGATCATTCTTCTATAGAGGGGTGGAACTTGTAGTAATGGCGCAATTAGATATACTTATACCCGAAACATCAGTTTCATGGTAGTGACTATTTTGAAACAATTAGAATCTATTATATAAATAAATTGTTTCAGTTATGGTCATAGGTCACAGATGACATTGTAAACGATTTTTATTTAGACGATAATAAAAAACAGACTTCAATTTGCATTCAGTTATTTCGCAGAGGGGGCCTAAAGGTGTTCCGTAAAGCGGAGTCGTGTTTTTAAATAATAAAAACAAATAAGTACCTATATAAAATTGAATCCATCTTTAGTAGGGCAACTGAAGGTCTGATAACGTCTGATAGGACGACTACCGGTAGATTATTATAAAATGGTTTTTATATACTTCTTGGGTGGCAAACAAGCCCGCAGTTACCGTAACCTATGGACGCGTGGTATTACTTATGTGTTGCCGACCCTTTTATATCCCTAGTGTAGGTAAACGTTTCTTTCAAAACACATGAGCGCTGGATACCTGTACTCACACACAGGAATACAACCACACCACTGTGTGCGATCTGACCGAAACAATTTTTTACAACCGTAACCAAATTTCGGGTTTTTATTTCAGCCGAAACCAGCAATACTCGTAATATAGATAATGTCGTACAGTTACATCGATTCGGGCAAGTGTCTTTTCCTGATTTCAGATTTTCTATCTCCAAAATTTCAATAGATATACATAGATTAACGCCTGTTTTCCAGGGAGTTACGTGGTCTCTTTAATGGACCTTTACCTGGATGTAAATAATAGTGGTGCCATAGCAAATAGCCATAGCTTTCGGATTCGGTCATGGTTTGCTGACGAAACCAAAATTCCGAAATTTTCCTGACTATTCGGTTAAACACTGCATAAAGCACTTATTGAAATTAATAAAGTAGGGCATAGTTCAGTAGACTTTGTAAGTTTCTGAAGACATCATGTGAATAATTAATGACTTTGTTGTTACAATTTTATTAAGTAATCATATTACCATATTTCTGGGTGCTCACCGGCCATTTCAATTTCATTACTTTTTCGATTCTAAGCCAAAGCATAAGGTTTAAATATAGACACCCTCAATAAGTTGTTGCCACATGAGTTGGAATTGGAATGATACTTACTCGAATTCAATTATAATAATTGTTTGTACATTTATCGATTAAGTTACAGTCTACTTGCCATTCAATCAACAAGACGTGTAGTGTAGTTGTGTGTGAATAAAAATGTTACGAAAGTATCTAAAAGTATCTCTAAAATATGTTATCAAGATACCTACAGAGTTCTTCTTTATAATAAAGGATATCCACAGAATATTTTATCCTTTAAATTTGACATTAACCTTATTGTTGTCAGCCAAGTATACAATAAAAAATAATTGTATTACTGCCAATCGGAGGAATTATTTGATAACTGTATTATTTGTTAGTGTTGTGTTTGTTTTACACTATTATACAACATATTATACTATGTTCATTAATGATCTAGGATTCTACTTCGGGAAAAATCGTGTTGCTATTAATATTTTCTTCTGCATATATTATTCTATCAGTCTCTATACTCTGTACACTTTTAACGTTACTAAAAGTCACAGTAACGTCTTACTAATTTTAAGAATACAGGCCATTCACGAAAATATCTTCATCAATAAAAATATTAAAAAGTATATTATTAGAAATTGGATTTTAAGTACCTGTATTGTTTCTTTAGATATGTTTAAGTACACTTGTATATATACTCACAATCGTTTTTATAGTTGTTGGGATTATATATTAGATATAATGTTTATTAACTTCGATATTAATCTTATTTATGCGTATAATGTTATTACTTTAATATCCGAATATCTTGTTCAATGGAAAAATAATATTAAAAGGATAAATGACGAAGAAGTAAATGATCAGTATTGTCAAACAATGCTTGAAATATATCAGGATATTTTAGAGGCTTATGGACTGTTCAAGAAAGTATTCCAAGTGTTGGTAAGATTATAATTTGATTAAAAAAATATCTAAGTATATAAATTAATATCAGTTGCCACATGTACCTATGACGGAGCATCACTTAAGAGTATCTCAACCTATTTAAAATGAATTTCAAAGTAAATTCTCAGGAAAATTTAGAAATTTTGAAGATATTTCTATATGATGATATTATACCTGTGACAAGCTAGTGTCTAAAGCTAGGTAGTTTGTTTCAGTATAATTGAAAATTTACTTCTAATGCACCTACTTTTATTTATCACTGCACCACCCTTAATGGTTGACTGGTAGAGAATGCCTTTGGCATTAAGTCCGCCAATGTACTTTTGTATATGAAGTTAAATAAATAAAAACTAATAAAATGTATTGCATTAGATCAAATGATATGATTTCTCCTTTCTGTAAAGGCGCTCTGCCTCAGAGTTCACTTGGCACACAGACTGTGTGTAAAGTAAGAAGTAAAATGAGAGACTCGATTATACAAAACTATCAAATCAAATCAAATCAAATCATTTTATTTGCACGAAAAGTGGTACAGATATGGTGTTAGGTACAAAAACAAGGTCCTCACAATTCACCTGCTTTGGCATGCAAATCTTATTATAATAATAATCTAGACATTAATTGTGATTCATACAAAAAACAATGAGTGAAATTATATAGTTATATTTAAATAAATTGAGTGCATTAAAATTATCATATTATAGCATGTCTTCTTATATCTAGAAATAAATAATTATCACAAATATACTTGGTCATACCTCAAAAAACTCTTTAATTGTATAAAATGTGTGTAGTATAAACCACTTTTTCAACTCATTTTTCATTTTTATAAGTGGTATGCAGTCACCCATAGGCTAACCGCGCTCAGCGACTGCACGTGGCTACGACGAGCGCCGACCATTATGCAGTATATGCCATACATTATTTACAGTAAGTTTGAGTCTATTATGTTTAAAAGTTTTTAAAAACAATTTTAATACTTTTACAGATCTTTCTCTGGACCATAGACACATTCTGTCGCCCTTTATGTTATATACAGGTCGCTATAGAATCCTTACAGACAAATTCAACCCATCAATCAAATGCCTATGGTGATGCTGTAAGTGTTAACTAACTGATTTGACTGTACTTGTGGTTTTGTGGTGGTCAGCAAACACACGGGACAACATTTTGTCGTTATAATCATGTCCAAGACTTAGTATGTTTATAAACTTTCCCACGACACAGGGCTTTTTCCCTGGAACCTGGTTGTTTTTTGCTGTAGGAGGTGTAAAAAAAATATATATATAGTCGTAGTCCTTTACTTTTTTTTATAAATGCTTTAACTTTCGAAAATCGATTATCAGCCACTCTAGATAAGTGGTATACACGATAGTCAAATCGAATAGAATAGAAAGCCTGTGCAAGTATGGGATTTGACATATGTTCATGATATACTACTTGTCTAGTGGGTCTGGAATTCCTTCTCATTTACCCTTTCAGTTAAATATAAAGAAATAAATACACAGTAAAACGTAATGCCTATAATATTCACAGATATATTCAGGACCAAATATCAAAGCAAATTCTGAGAAACGTTTTGTTATAATTTCAGCACAATTACATAGTGGTTGGAGTAATGAAAGTGCTATGGGTACTGAAAGATTTCGCATTGTTAACAGTACTTAGTGTATATTGCGAGAAGTTCTACATCGTTGTTGAGGATGCAAAGTCTGCATGCATACAACTGACGAAGAACTCAACCTGTTCAGGTAACCTTTTTTAGACTGTATATTGTGTACATGAAGGTATCTTTTTGCTTGTTTGTGTGTCTATTCTCGGATCCTTATCCTTGTTTCTTTCTGAAGCTTTTAATTACTGTGTTCTTTTGCGTAAATGATTTATAGTCAGATCAACAAGATTGGCACGATTAATCGTATTTTTTTATGCTGCATCAGTTTGCATGCTACAGAAGATGGCAATGAAAATGAGTGGGCTTTACACCTTGTCATTCTTATTTCTAGACGTATTTAAATTGGTGGCCAGAATTTCACCAAAACAGTTCACTACTTACCTTTTTGTTTTGTACTTGTTAACAGATTTTCTTTTTTGTAAGTAGCTATCGAGGAGCTTTAGTGTTAAATTTCAATAAAAAAATGTCACTACCACGATTTTGACGATCGATTGACGAATTTGACGTCCTCTAGTTATATTTATTTAATTTTTTATTTTGAGCCAAAATAATTCTGTTTCAGAAAGTCAAACACGTCTTTACAAGAACATGCTACGTTTGAATCGAGCTTCGTTAACTAAGATGAGCGCTTGTGGACTGTTCGATATGGTGATCTGTGTGATATGGCTACGGTAACAACTTACCATAAGGGTTGCCATACATCAGCTTAGTGGTATAAAGAAATACATTTTGGACCCCAAGTCATAAGAATACGGGTGAATCTTAGTACATTGCAGTTTTCTTTATCAGAAGAAAAACGACATATGGGATATGAGTAGGAAACTGGCAATTTTCACGTTATAATGAAAAGGTTAAGGTTAAAAATTGTGTGTGACAGTTTGTATGTTAGATCATTCTTCTATAGAGGGGTGGAACTTGTAGTAATGGCGCAATTAGATATACTTATACCCGAAACATCAGTTTCATGGTAGTGACTATTTTGAAACAATTAGAATCTATTATATAAATAAATTGTTTCAGTTATGGTCATAGGTCACAGATGACATTGTAAACGATTTTTATTTAGACGATAATAAAAAACAGACTTCAATTTGCATTCAGTTATTTCGCAGAGGGGGCCTAAAGGTGTTCCGTAAAGCGGAGTCGTGTTTTTAAATAATAAAAACAAATAAGTACCTATATAAAATTGAATCCATCTTTAGTAGGGCAACTGAAGGTCTGATAACGTCTGATAGGACGACTACCGGTAGATTATTATAAAATGGTTTTTATATACTTCTTGGGTGGCAAACAAGCCCGCAGTTACCGTAACCTATGGACGCGTGGTATTACTTATGTGTTGCCGACCCTTTTATATCCCTAGTGTAGGTAAACGTTTCTTTCAAAACACATGAGCGCTGGATACCTGTACTCACACACAGGAATACAACCACACCACTGTGTGCGATCTGACCGAAACAATTTTTTACAACCGTAACCAAATTTCGGGTTTTTATTTCAGCCGAAACCAGCAATACTCGTAATATAGATAATGTCGTACAGTTACATCGATTCGGGCAAGTGTCTTTTCCTGATTTCAGATTTTCTATCTCCAAAATTTCAATAGATATACATAGATTAACGCCTGTTTTCCAGGGAGTTACGTGGTCTCTTTAATGGACCTTTACCTGGATGTAAATAATAGTGGTGCCATAGCAAATAGCCATAGCTTTCGGATTCGGTCATGGTTTGCTGACGAAACCAAAATTCCGAAATTTTCCTGACTATTCGGTTAAACACTGCATAAAGCACTTATTGAAATTAATAAAGTAGGGCATAGTTCAGTAGACTTTGTAAGTTTCTGAAGACATCATGTGAATAATTAATGACTTTGTTGTTACAATTTTATTAAGTAATCATATTACCATATTTCTGGGTGCTCACCGGCCATTTCAATTTCATTACTTTTTCGATTCTAAGCCAAAGCATAAGGTTTAAATATAGACACCCTCAATAAGTTGTTGCCACATGAGTTGGAATTGGAATGATACTTACTCGAATTCAATTATAATAATTGTTTGTACATTTATCGATTAAGTTACAGTCTACTTGCCATTCAATCAACAAGACGTGTAGTGTAGTTGTGTGTGAATAAAAATGTTACGAAAGTATCTAAAAGTATCTCTAAAATATGTTATCAAGATACCTACAGAGTTCTTCTTTATAATAAAGGATATCCACAGAATATTTTATCCTTTAAATTTGACATTAACCTTATTGTTGTCAGCCAAGTATACAATAAAAAATAATTGTATTACTGCCAATCGGAGGAATTATTTGATAACTGTATTATTTGTTAGTGTTGTGTTTGTTTTACACTATTATACAACATATTATACTATGTTCATTAATGATCTAGGATTCTACTTCGGGAAAAATCGTGTTGCTATTAATATTTTCTTCTGCATATATTATTCTATCAGTCTCTATACTCTGTACACTTTTAACGTTACTAAAAGTCACAGTAACGTCTTACTAATTTTAAGAATACAGGCCATTCACGAAAATATCTTCATCAATAAAAATATTAAAAAGTATATTATTAGAAATTGGATTTTAAGTACCTGTATTGTTTCTTTAGATATGTTTAAGTACACTTGTATATATACTCACAATCGTTTTTATAGTTGTTGGGATTATATATTAGATATAATGTTTATTAACTTCGATATTAATCTTATTTATGCGTATAATGTTATTACTTTAATATCCGAATATCTTGTTCAATGGAAAAATAATATTAAAAGGATAAATGACGAAGAAGTAAATGATCAGTATTGTCAAACAATGCTTGAAATATATCAGGATATTTTAGAGGCTTATGGACTGTTCAAGAAAGTATTCCAAGTGTTGGTAAGATTATAATTTGATTAAAAAAATATCTAAGTATATAAATTAATATCAGTTGCCACATGTACCTATGACGGAGCATCACTTAAGAGTATCTCAACCTATTTAAAATGAATTTCAAAGTAAATTCTCAGGAAAATTTAGAAATTTTGAAGATATTTCTATATGATGATATTATACCTGTGACAAGCTAGTGTCTAAAGCTAGGTAGTTTGTTTCAGTATAATTGAAAATTTACTTCTAATGCACCTACTTTTATTTATCACTGCACCACCCTTAATGGTTGACTGGTAGAGAATGCCTTTGGCATTAAGTCCGCCAATGTACTTTTGTATATGAAGTTAAATAAATAAAAACTAATAAAATGTATTGCATTAGATCAAATGATATGATTTCTCCTTTCTGTAAAGGCGCTCTGCCTCAGAGTTCACTTGGCACACAGACTGTGTGTAAAGTAAGAAGTAAAATGAGAGACTCGATTATACAAAACTATCAAATCAAATCAAATCAAATCATTTTATTTGCACGAAAAGTGGTACAGATATGGTGTTAGGTACAAAAACAAGGTCCTCACAATTCACCTGCTTTGGCATGCAAATCTTATTATAATAATAATCTAGACATTAATTGTGATTCATACAAAAAACAATGAGTGAAATTATATAGTTATATTTAAATAAATTGAGTGCATTAAAATTATCATATTATAGCATGTCTTCTTATATCTAGAAATAAATAATTATCACAAATATACTTGGTCATACCTCAAAAAACTCTTTAATTGTATAAAATGTGTGTAGTATAAACCACTTTTTCAACTCATTTTTCATTTTTATAAGTGGTATGCAGTCACCCATAGGCTAACCGCGCTCAGCGACTGCACGTGGCTACGACGAGCGCCGACCATTATGCAGTATATGCCATACATTATTTACAGTAAGTTTGAGTCTATTATGTTTAAAAGTTTTTAAAAACAATTTTAATACTTTTACAGATCTTTCTCTGGACCATAGACACATTCTGTCGCCCTTTATGTTATATACAGGTCGCTATAGAATCCTTACAGACAAATTCAACCCATCAATCAAATGCCTATGGTGATGCTGTAAGTGTTAACTAACTGATTTGACTGTACTTGTGGTTTTGTGGTGGTCAGCAAACACACGGGACAACATTTTGTCGTTATAATCATGTCCAAGACTTAGTATGTTTATAAACTTTCCCACGACACAGGGCTTTTTCCCTGGAACCTGGTTGTTTTTTGCTGTAGGAGGTGTAAAAAAAATATATATATAGTCGTAGTCCTTTACTTTTTTTTATAAATGCTTTAACTTTCGAAAATCGATTATCAGCCACTCTAGATAAGTGGTATACACGATAGTCAAATCGAATAGAATAGAAAGCCTGTGCAAGTATGGGATTTGACATATGTTCATGATATACTACTTGTCTAGTGGGTCTGGAATTCCTTCTCATTTACCCTTTCAGTTAAATATAAAGAAATAAATACACAGTAAAACGTAATGCCTATAATATTCACAGATATATTCAGGACCAAATATCAAAGCAAATTCTGAGAAACGTTTTGTTATAATTTCAGCACAATTACATAGTGGTTGGAGTAATGAAAGTGCTATGGGTACTGAAAGATTTCGCATTGTTAACAGTACTTAGTGTATATTGCGAGAAGTTCTACATCGTTGTTGAGGATGCAAAGTCTGCATGCATACAACTGACGAAGAACTCAACCTGTTCAGGTAACCTTTTTTAGACTGTATATTGTGTACATGAAGGTATCTTTTTGCTTGTTTGTGTGTCTATTCTCGGATCCTTATCCTTGTTTCTTTCTGAAGCTTTTAATTACTGTGTTCTTTTGCGTAAATGATTTATAGTCAGATCAACAAGATTGGCACGATTAATCGTATTTTTTTATGCTGCATCAGTTTGCATGCTACAGAAGATGGCAATGAAAATGAGTGGGCTTTACACCTTGTCATTCTTATTTCTAGACGTATTTAAATTGGTGGCCAGAATTTCACCAAAACAGTTCACTACTTACCTTTTTGTTTTGTACTTGTTAACAGATTTTCTTTTTTGTAAGTAGCTATCGAGGAGCTTTAGTGTTAAATTTCAATAAAAAAATGTCACTACCACGATTTTGACGATCGATTGACGAATTTGACGTCCTCTAGTTATATTTATTTAATTTTTTATTTTGAGCCAAAATAATTCTGTTTCAGAAAGTCAAACACGTCTTTACAAGAACATGCTACGTTTGAATCGAGCTTCGTTAACTAAGATGAGCGCTTGTGGACTGTTCTCTATACGAGCTGTACTACCATTGATTATGTTGGAAGTTCTCTCTAACTATGTGTGTGTGTTACTACAGTTTGCTTTACTTTTAGGACAAATATAAATTACTTATAATATAATGTTGTCATTACTTTAGTAGATACAGCTTTAATTAGATGAATAATATATTTTTTATTTTTTTTTACGTTTTTGAAATTTGCGTTTTTATTCATGGTAAATTAATGCTATATATACAAGAATAATATTAGAAACTTATTTAAACTAACTAAACCTATATATAAATATATTCTTACAATAGCATTGTGAAAACATATTGTGAAAACGGTTTATTTTGTATTAAAACAAAATAAATTTGTTAGAATTCAGTATTTAATAAATAAAATAAAAAGCCTTTTTAATCTTTGCAATTCGTCCGGAGACTACAATTAATAGCTTGCATGGTTTGATAATAATGTTTTAATAAATTAAAAAACAAGTACGAAAATTGTATCTATAATATAAAAATAAATCGCTGAATGTGTTGCTAAGCGCAAATCTCGAGAACAGCTGAACCGATTTCGCTAATTCTTTTTTTGCTATGTTCGTTATTGTCAGGAGAAGGTTCTTATGTAAAAAAAAGAAAGTTTAGCTGAAAATACATAGTTTTACCCTGGAAAATCGGGGCGGGCCACTAGTAATAAATAAATTTATTGTGTATTATAATTAAAACTTCCAGGTTATTTCCATTAATTTGCTATCGATACAAAATGTATTTTGTATCGATATTTTTCGTTAGGCTTAATCCCTGCTCGAACTTCCATTTATTCTTTGGGTCTACCTCCACTCTCTTACAGTCCTTTTCCCCTCATGTTATTACCTACATATTATATTTCAAACTCCTTCTATAGTTCTATATCGACTCCCAACACGGACTCACAATTTTTAGTCATTTGCGTTTTGCCTTATTAATATCTATTCTAAAATAACTATTAAATTATATTTATAAATACACTACCAACTACTACTGTCTATAAATAGATACATGTTGTACCAATTTCTAATTTGATCATGTTATTAATGAATTCGTTTGTATAGTTTTGTTTACCTTTAATAATAATTTGAATTAAAATAAAGTCAATTATATTTATTTATTTGTTTCTATTTATCCATTTAGTTGTTACTTTAGTAATATTTGAAAATGTTATATAAAAATGTTACGGAAATATTTAAGCCTATATGCCTGCAGAGTTTTTGCTCGATAATTTTATAATAAAGGAGGATATCTATAGAATATTTTATCCATTAAATTTAAACCCTATTGTTGTCAGCAAAGTATACTATAAAAAATATTTGTACTACTGCAAATCCTAGGAAGTATTTGTTGTGTTTATTCTTCATTATGGCAAATTATATTATGCTATCTACGTTGATGATATGTATTCCTGATATCTATCTACCTAAAAGCCCGACGTACGCACTGAATCAAGTTCAATAAAAATAGGGTACTTTCGTTAGTAAACAGTCAATTATGAAACTCTATATAAATGAAAATTTTAGTCATAAATGCATTTATTTGATTTAATAAATGAAAAATGAAAATCGACATTTTTAATCTGTCTATCATGTGACTTGAAACACGATGTGACGTCGCTCTTATAGTAAATATAGCATACGCTGTCAACTGCCAGTTAAGTCGTAAACATCCTGTGAATTTAAGGTTAAAAAATATTAAAAATAAACTCTTAATATTTTTTGACCTTAAATTCACAGGAAAAATCACTATCATTTGCAGATCAAAGATAACATCCCATTATTTAGTATTCAGTGTAATTTCCCATAACCTGTTCCAACTGAAATAAAATACTCGTACATTGAATATTATACAAAGGTGTATTTCATAGTAGGTAGGTAATTGTAGGTAAGATTATCATCAACTTTATTTATCTGCCAGGAAAGGGCAAAGTATGATTAGATAATAAAATGTTTTACTTAAAGTTTCTTTTTTTTATCGTTTGGTTAGTGGCCAACTTGGTGACAGAGTTATTTAGATCGCCCATATTTAGGCCTCTGTCGTGATCTAACGACTGATAACAGTCGGGACCGACTTTTAACGTGCTCTCCGAAGCACGGAGACGCTCAGGTATAATGCGGTCACCCATCTATAGGGTTACCGCGCCCTTGGTTGCTTAACCCGCTGATCGTTTACCGAACAGTGAGTGCACCTAGCTATGAGCATTAAAGTGATCACATAGATACAATATACCTTAACTTGACAATGATTTAGGATCTCTTTTTGCGAGTTTCAACCAACCTTTCTTCATTACAATATCATCGGCACTCTTATGAACAACTTTTCTGGAGTTTTAATGCTAGTACTTGTTCAATTTGACACCACACACCAACGATAGCGAGTGTTATTCATTATTTTTACAAAAATCACGAAATGCGAGCAAGTAATACACATCTATTTTGTTTTTGTTGTTCATAGATTTTTGTTTACTACAATGCTTACGTCAGAACATGGAGGACAGCGATTTCGCGGGCTTAAAAAAAGTTTAAACTTTAATGTAAATTTATTTATTTTACACGAGTAATATGTGACATTATGATAGCGAGTATGTTACCATCTCCTTTTTAATATAAAACCGAAAAGATTTGATAACAAAAAAACATTTTCGATTGACAATATTCAAATAGCCATCAAATTGATCCAATGACTTTTGTTGTCAGAATCTTATTATTGAAATTTTATTACCATTTATCTTAAATATAAAAATATTAAATAAATATTTGTTAAAAAATATAAATAAATCGGCATGAGGAGCTGTGGTTTAGTCCTGTTTTCTTGTGCTGGTCTCTTACTTGTAAGTAAGAATTTACACTAGTACATATGTTAAGCTGAAAGGTTTGTTTTTTTGTTTAAACAACGCGCTAATCTCTGGAGTTCACAGTCCGACTTGAAGAATACATTTTTGCATTTAATGCTTTCCTACTTTGCCCAATTCTTGAGGAAGGGAATAGGTAGGGTAAAAAATAGGTTCTAAAGAAGCAATACATTACATGCACCTATGGGAAGCTACACTATCAGCTACTATAATAAAGTGTCAGGAAGGATTTCTTTGCTTTATTTTTTTTCTATACTACTTAGGCGGCAAACAAGAATACGGCCCGCCTGATATTAGTTACCTTAGTCTATGGACACATGCAATAACGGAGGTATCACTTGCATGTTGCCGTTCTGAAGAAACGTTTCCTTTAAACGCATCTCTAAATGAGCGCTGGAGACCTATAATAATAAAATAATATTTTATTGTAGAGTGGAGGTACCATCCTTGGTGGAACGGTAGCATGGAGCTTACTGCGCATGTCGTACTACTTCTGGACATCTGACCTGGGAGTGGAGATGGCTTCGGCTATCCTGTTCATTGCAGGCTCGGTGCTATGTCTGCCAACATGCTGGCTGTCTACGCTCGTGCCCTATCATACCAAGTCGTTGTCTATGAACGTTGCTGTAAGTGGTTAAAATACTTTTTAAATTAAAGTGTAGATTTAACCATTCTTCTTCATCTTTAATCATTTAAGTTACATTTATTGAGTAAATGTATCGTATAAAGGGAGCTACATTCAACAAACTGCACAGCAGTTTGTTGGAAGTATTAAACTGTATGACATGTATTTTCTTACACAAATAAACGCTTTTTCATTTCATTTAATTTCACCTAATTATCCGTTATTTACTGCCTTGGTCCAGTGGTTTTAATATGTGTAAAAAATAAATGTGTAACTCATAATTATAAAGTTTAAAAGGATTTTCGAATCAGACAAGTTTTTAAAATGTCCTTAAAAAAGGAATTTCACACGATACCGATGTTTTCTTTCACCGAAAGCAGATATCAGATTAATCATGTCTATTGAACGCCTATCTTAAGTGTTACAAGTCTTCATCAGTTGGCTGTCACGGCCTGAAGAGTTCCTTAATCTTTTGAACTATACCTACGCTGTTTTCCGTGTGGTGACGGATTAAGAATACAAATGTCACCACCCCATTCCATCCCGTGGGTGTCGTAAGAGTCGACTAAGGAAGTAAGTCAGGCAGACAATATTCACACAAGAGAGGGTAAACTCGAAACAAAACCCTATACCAACCCGTCTGGCCAGCGTGGTATAGTAGGCTAATATTCCTTCAAATTAATGGAGGAGACCCGTGCCCAGTAGTGGGACGTTTATGGGTTGAGATGTATGTGTATACGCTGTTAACGCACCGCGCCGCCTTACTCTCTATGCCCAGCCTAAATAACATTAAAAATGCATTTAAAATAATGATTTAATATCTCTCTGATCCTTTCCTTTTAGTATAGACTTCGTTGGCGTACAGATGCTTGAGCTAGACTAGTATAGACGTCAGTGCGTTCTGACGCATAATAAACAACACCCGTATTGACGCGTAATTTTAAAAACGCATTTTGACATTTACGCAAAATGTGCAATACGCATTTTGACATTTATGCAAAATGTACAATACGCACTTTGACATTCACACAAAATGTACATTACGCATTTTGACATTTACGCGAAATGTGCCATACGCATTTCGACATTTACGCAAAATGTGGCGTCCAAAGTTAATAAATATAAAATGTTGTTATAGTTGATGGGCGTGGTGAGCGTGGCGATGTTAATGATGTCGTTGGGCTTGTCGTCCATGGGAGCTCTGTCGCGGACGATCCGCGACGCAACCGCTCTCAACAACAGCATGCTTCGCATTATGTCTATAGATGCGTTCGACCCTGCTGTTAGGAGCTCATTCGCCGCTATGCAGATAAAGGTAATATTAACCTTATTATTTAGGTTTTAAAGTAACATATACAAAGGTTTCACTGCACGGTTGGTTTAGTAGCTTAAGTGGTTACCTCGCTATTTACCACTGCGCGGCGTGTTGCGGGTTTGATCTCCACACGGGACCAAAAATTGAGTGATTCATAACTGATTCTTCCGGGTCTGAGTGTACTTTGTGTCCGCTAAATTAATGTTTTTAAAGTCCCCCGCAACACAAGATTAGTGCAGGAGTTGTTTTTTTAACTAAATTATGGAAAGTTAGATATGTTAACAAATTTCTAATGAACACAACTATACCCACTGTGTGTTATTTAAAAAATGACCTTCTCATACAAACCCCACTCAAGCTTGTATGCTTATATGGTGCATTACCTCTGTTAAATGAAATTGAATTGTTTTATTTGTAAATTTATTTAACATTTAATTTTCTAATTATACATTCAGTACATATTTGAAGTGTCTGTTCGAAGTCTTCTATAATTATCGATCGATACAAAAATAATATATGCTCATAATTTTCATTTCAGTTGCGATGCTGTGGCGTTCAGTCTTATAATGACTGGTATCAACATCGCCACACATTGCCTCATGCTTGCTGCGGACGCGTCTGGAGCGGAAAGGTACTTATTAGTTAATAACGTGCGTTCTTAACAAACAAATGCTTGTTATATTTTATACGAAAAACATATTTGTTGGTAAGACAACTACGCCTTTCGGTTGGTACTAACTCTTTAGTCGAAACATAGTCACCTTTTCTCGTATTTTAATTGAAAAGGTGACTATGTTTCGACTAAAGGGTAAAAACAGATGTTCCTGTATTCTTCTTTGCTTTCTCATGTGAGCTGTGAAGCGTTCGTGACGCTCGAAACTTTGAGTGTCACCATCGCATCACTACCCACATAGCATACTCTTCCTCTTTTTATAAGCATTGCTGAAGTCCATGATCGGTGGTTACTACATAACATCATTTTGACTGTTTGCTCATCTCCGCCATTAGCAAAAAAGTACCTCTATATCGAAAATTCTAAATCTGATCAATCTATGCTGCATTCATTACATAATCTAGTCACTACTGGAAAAACTATTTCCGTAGCAACAGAGCTGAAATGATTTAACCCTCTAAACGAAAGGGAGAAGACTGGAGGTTAACTAGCACCATTGAGTCGGTTGTGTTTAGTTTTTTTTATACTACTTGGGTGGCAAATAGCACACGGCCCGTCTGATGTTAAGCAGTTACCGTAGCCTATGGACGCTTGCAATACTAGAGGTATCACTTGTGTGTTGCCGAACCATTTTTGTACACCTTGGCTTCAAAATGGAGTATCCCTGAAATAGGAAAACGTTTCTCTCAAGTCGCATTCCTAAATGATCGCTGGAGACTTAACACAACACAACTACACCGCCGTGTGTAGTAGATAAGCTGTGGTCTTCTGTAAAGTAGAGGTCTTTCCCTAGACGGGCTTACTATTATAGTGCTCTACCTCTCTTGGAGGGGACTGTTTTTAGAAACACAACAAAACCGAATTAAGGTAAAGAGTTTTGGTAAGTTTTTTTTTTTAACCTCGAAGTCTTATATGTTGATCAATGAGCGTGGCTATCATTCAGACTAGGTTGGCGACGATCTTCGTAAATGGCCGGGAGCAGCTGGATACGAGAAGCCAAGGATCTTGCTAAGTAGCAAGCATTTGGAGAAGCCTATGTTTAGCAATAGAAAGGCTGGTGATGATAACTTAGCTACAAAGTTCTCGTTTAACTGTTAACTGTATTTTGTAGCGCAATGATGTTTGCCAAGTGCCCATGTTCAGTATGGGATGTCTCCGTCCTGCTCTCACCGAGCTCCGATACTTCGTCAACACACTGTCTGCACTCTCAACGGCGCTCATCATCGTTATGGTAAAGTATCAATGATATTATAAAGATAGAAGTTACTTTTATACGGCGTTCAGTATTGTTTCGATGTTTTCGTGCGTAATAATTACAGATTATAAGTATGAATGTGATAGATAATATGGAACGTAATGATACAGAAAGAGATAGTGATAGATGAAATGACGCTATTAGGTCCAGTTGACGGCAACAGTTTCCGCGTGCTAATGCGATATCTACGTATTTCTTACTATAATATTAATATTAATAACAACCCATATATATGTTCCACTGCTGGGCACTTATCTCCTCTGCTCTATCAAGAGAGCTAAGAGGGTATACCTAGTATCATTGCATCAATAATTTTACCACTGACTATAATGCCGTTTCAATAAATTTCAAAATTGTTTTTTTTTTTAATAAATCTATCCTGCGTAAAAATGCCGTGATAACGTCCAAA
Organism: Trisateles emortualis; assembly: GCA_947095525.1. Taxonomy (NCBI): domain Eukaryota; kingdom Metazoa; phylum Arthropoda; class Insecta; order Lepidoptera; family Erebidae; genus Trisateles; species Trisateles emortualis. The sequence continues at coordinate 3,713,992 of OX352736.1, read as the reverse complement.
GTTATTCCCAGGGTGGAAAAAATTATTGAATTTTTGTATAGTACCTGCATAACGACCTAAAGTCTGGAATTGAGCCTGAAATATACCTATAGACCAGTCCCTATTAAGTCACCTTCACAGCAGGCGGTTTGTAGATTTGTTAATAAAAAATGTTTTTATGTTTAGGCGGTGACACTATTTGCGTCGGCATATTTGCTCGTGATAAATGAGGTGGAACGCAACAAGATCCGCACATACAAGACAGCCACGGGCCCGCTGCGTATTGGCATCGCGTCCTGGCCGCAGCCGCAGCCGCCGCCGCCACCTGCTCCAGCCCGCGTCGCGCTCGTCGAGCCCGTCATATCATCCATCACCAACTATCATTAAATCTGCCAACCTTCACGAACCGACACCATGCATAATTTTCTTTTAAAAACCTTCAGAGTGTATGAAGAAAAATGAGTTTAATTTACGATACCTTAGAAGCATTATTCGTGAAGCATACATCACGCAGTTGCGTCGCTTTGCTTAGCAGGGCAGTATTGTCTGCCCATAAGTTCCTCAATATATTTGGACTAGGGATGTGCCGGATCGTCATAAATATGAATCCGCGGATATGAATTCAAATAACAACTTTCTAGTCAGAAAGTTGAGGTCCGTATCCGTGTGACACGGGTAGCATAAAACTTAAAAGATCAAAAGAGAATAATAAATTATGTTACAATGTTAAAAATTGTGACAGAAAGTATTCCCGTAAGAATAAAGGTACATCTTCTGTAGATAATCACCTACAGAGAAAACATCCTCAAGACTATGATTTTTTTATTCTTCAAAAAGACTCTGCTAAGAAGAGTACCGATGATATTTCACAGCCGGAAACAGCTTTACACAGGATAGTTAGTATTTCATTGCTGCCTAATCACCTTGATTTACAATTTTGTATAAGTAAGCAAATTTATTAATATAAAATATTAAAAATCCGCCAAAAAGGATACAGATATTCCTCTTTAAATATTCGCGGATACGGATATCCGGCACACCAGTAATTTGAAATATTAAGACAATTTATCAGAATAATTTGAAAAATATTATGATTAGACAAAAATTGTCGTAACTTTGTTTTTTTTTGTATTTTACTTTCTGATGGTGAAACTATTTTTGTTTCTGAAATTAACATTCAATATTTCGCTCATTGGAAAAAGCTTGTACTGCTCGGCGGTGATTTTGAACTCTATATGGTCTAAACTTAAATAAGAAATTAAATTTAAAATGTTTCTTTGTCCCGTGAAGGATTCATGGTAAAGTCTGTTAAAAGATTGCTAGCAATCCTATAAAGCTGGCTGGCGCCAGTCGTGAATGTTGTTCGGGAGAGCTTCAGGAATCAGGACAGTTGCAAATTTTACTTTATTATTTTATTTATTCAATGACAGAGTTATTTAATAAAATAAATATCCAAAATGAATGATTCATAATGCATGAATTGTCCAATAAAATAAATATCTAATATTTTTTAACATAATTTTAATTAGCACCATATCAGATATATTATTGTTTGTTAGGGGTATTTACTTAGTACCTATTTGTTACTTAAACATTTATTTAAAACATTTTTTTTGATGGTCCTGTAAAAACCTCCTGGGCAATGATTCTGTATGACATGGTAAAACGTTCCTTCAATGAACGACGTTGTAGTGGGATTAATTATTTTACGTTGGCTCTATTGTGCGTAATTCTGCCGTAACGCATACCAATTCAAATATATCTAAGTAATGTTGATTCGATAATATGGAATATTTCTATTTGCATTACAGAATCAGGGCCTTTTTTTCATGTTGTGACTAGAGTTATAATAAAAATAAATCGATTGTAATCACAAAATATGTTTTTATTAACGTGGAACTTTGCAAGCTTCGGTCGGCATTGCCATGTAAAGTCTCGCACATATGGGGTTTGTAAGTAAAACAAATAAAATTTGAGGATATCTTTTTAATCGTAATTTTTTGAACACAATACAACATGCAAGCATTAAAATGCTTTATGAAAATTAAGAAACAACCATATTTTTTCTATATTTGGTATCTATTTTTGGTTACTTTCAAATTATATAAGAAAAACGATCTCTATATAAAGACAAACAAAAACTATAATATATTATGAAAAATTTCGTACAACAGGGCGCGTGCGCGGGCGGGCCGGAGTTACCCGCTGCTACCGCTATACTCACATGCGCTCGTGGCTCGTGGCTCGAGCTCGGGGCTAGAGCGCACTACGTATTATATACTTTACACCTACGCAACATAACATACTCTATACAAACATACGTACTAATGATTTTACAAACTCGCCCACTACGAACTTTGTTATTGTTAGGCAAATATGAGGCGCATTTACATGAGCAGCGGTCGGCAGGATAAGTGTCCGGCCCGGCCGCGCCACTCGCTACACAATATACAGTCTCGCGCGGCGCCGCGCCCCGGCCTGCCCGCCGAGCGCCGAGCGCCGAGCGCCGAGCGCCGAGCGCCGAGCGCCGAGCGCCGCTCTTATTTACACAACGAGAGCTAAATAGTTTCGGTACTAGGATATTAAATTGAAGCGATCGATTTACATTCTCAACGCATTAGCTACTTTCTTTTGTCAAATCATTTTACCATATATTTTTACTACAGCAGTCATGTAAACGCGAGACCACAGGACTCAAAACGATGTTTATGGCGTGCGTAAATAATAGTTGTGTCGCGTTTAGTTATGCAAAGTCTTGTTCTAGATCCACACCACACGCCTGCATTACGATGTCGATGTATTTCCAATAGTAACGCTACACTCATTGAAGTACACAAAAAGTAGCTAACCCGCGGAGGTTCTTAATACTTTAAAATTTAGAATTGGAAGGTGCGGCGGTGTCTCGCACGGGCGGGCGGCGGGCGGCTCGGCCCGTAACATTAGATCTATCTAGAATAAATAGGTTCTGTCGGCGCTGGCTCAGGGCGGCTCTAGCGCCGCGCGCCGCGGTGCTTGCGGTGCTGCGCGCGCCCGCGGCCCCACCACGCCGCCAGCAGCGACAGCGCCAGCGCCCACGCCGGGCCCCGCCCTCTGCGCCAACACACTACACGTCGCCACCACGCTCAGTGCGAGCACACATCTTAGTAGCGTGCACTCGGCACGGCGGCGCGGCGGCGTAACATGACCTCTTTCTTTACACAATTTATATATATATAATCACTAGCTCTATCTGTACAACTATATAATACAGATAACTCATTTATTGGGGATAAAAACTTAAATAATTTTTGAGATATCTAGCTCTACGGGGGAGTAAACTATGTAAATAATGATATATCTTATAGTACACTACCTACTTCCTAAAATCTAGTGGGAGAACGTGGATAAAATAACTGAAAGGCGATTTCTTCATTTCTGAGTGTAGTTAAAACTACCTAGTAAATTTAAATTCTAAGCATGCTTAAGTCACGAAACTTAATATATTAAAGCGTAAAAAGATTTTTTGGATGATATCGATGAATAAAAGAACAGACATGCAACATAAAATGATATCTAGAATGATAATGTCCTCGACTTTTTTTTAAACTAAGTAGGTACTTACAAATCAGATTCAAATTTATTATAATTACAATTTGTTAAAATGACTCAAGCTAGCTAGTAAATAATTGAATGATGCTACAATAAATTAATAATAGTTAATATCCGATTAAACCGAGGACGCAAGCATTCAAAAATAAACACGTGTTAATATAGCAAATGTATGAATGAATAAGAAGAGTGGGAATGGTTACCGATGCACACAACACGCGAGATTGCTCACCAAAGTAGCACACTGCCCGCCCTGCAACAAGCGTAAACGATGCATTCACACAACGGACCGCGCCGCGCTCGGCAATGGGTCCTGCCAAGCGTCGGGTTAATGCGCCACTCGTAGCAAACACATTATACAAGCCAGCGATCAACTCAAACTGTGGCCTGCCACCTGCCCGCGTTATATCACCTCTTTTGGGCCTACTCCTATTCCAACTCATTAGGATATTTTTTGAAAACAAAAAAGAAGATGAGATATCATAGTTATTATTTTTTTATTGTATTACAAACTAATACACAAGTTGACGATAAACAGAGTGTTGTCGTCTTCAAGAAATAGCCCGTCTACTCATTGCTTCTATTTTTAAATTTATATATTTGGAATTTAATTCGGTGCTAAGAATGATAATAAGTTTAATAAAGAAAGGGAATAGACCCAAATAAGCGATGACTTTGTATAGCATGATTATTAATCATTAAACAGTTTTTATGGATATGTTGCAAGTTAGAACCCAATGTCGTTTTATGTTCTGTCAGTTTATACTTTAGCTTAAAGGTACTGGTTTTATAATCTGCTAAGTGAAGCTTTTCTTAGACTGCCTTTCTATCAGATACGTAGCTAAAGAAAGATGTTACCAACCAATGAGCTCGTTGGATCTTGATATTTTAGATTTATTTTATTTTTTCAAACTTCAAGACAATTGTATAAATTTACGTACTTATGGCGAAAGAAACGAACAAGGGGCAGTAGATGTACTAACTTTGACGCAGCATAACACCACTTAGCTAATGTAGAAATAGATACGTAGATTCGGAGTTCAGTTATTCCCTCGCTCACGGCTAAGCCACAAAGTACACTGCCAATGTAGAGGTAGCTTAAGTGTTAAGTGGTGTGTGTGTGCGTGTGTGTGTGTGTGTGTGTGCGCGCGTGTGTGTGTGTGTGTGTGTGTGTGCGCGTGTGTGTGTGTGCGTGTGTGTGTGTGTGCATGTGACATACCGTGCAGAGGCAGTGCGGCGGCACGCAGGCCGCCAGCTCGAGGCGGCGCGGCGGCGCCAGCGCGCCGAGCTCGTCCCCCCCCTCCGCCGCGCCGCAGCACCCCGCGCCGCCGTCAGACCCGCACACAGGCTCCCAACAGTCTACCTCGCCCAACTAATAACATAATTTATCACTCTGTTACCAATGGGTAAAATAAGGCAGCTATTTCTTATCCTAACGCATTGGGAAAGCTATCATGTAGTCCGTCCTTCGTAAGCAGTTTCCCATTAGTAAGATAAGATACCTACAAGATTTTCATTTACACTTACTCAATCAAAACTTATTAGGGAAATTTGAATCGACAAGTTCGTATCTATGTTTCAGCCAAATTGCTTTCGGTAATTATTGTAAGTATAATTGTTGATTCATAAAACTTACAAGGCACTCGCATATCTGACACTGGTAGAGCCAGCGCTCGCCGCTGCGGAAGGTGACGTGGTGCATCTCCTGGTGGCGGCAGTGGTAGCGCGGCTCGCAGTGCGGGCAGCACGCCGCGGGGGCCACGCCCGCTGACATCGTGCTTTGATACTGTATATACAATTTTACACGTATTATATTCAAATATCTAATCTATGTATTTAATAGCTTTAAAAACTATAGATTTTTGTAAGTATACGTTTCATGTACCTATCTCAGAATCTAAAAGAAATCTAGAGTTTTCACTGAAAAAACGCTTCTTAAAAGAAAAATAGCCGAGCTAAGCGCAGCCGCCTAGGAAATTTAACAAAAAATACAACTATATAATTTGGCCATGACATAGGTAACTAAAATTTCCACTTTGAAATGAAGGAGTTAAGAAGTAAACTTGTTCTTGGTCACACAAAGTTTTGTCCTGTGTAGGAATCGGCTACTGGACCACCAAGGCAATCAATAAACTTACCACAGTAGTATGATTATCATGAAGGTCGCAGGCGCAGGGCGCCCGCGTACACGTGGCCACGCCCCGTGAGCAGGAGCACGTGCGACACCCCCCCGCCTCCGACCACGCTTCACCGTCTGACATTATACGGCCTTGCCATGAACAACCTGCAAAGTAACCAATATAACTTCTTACTCAGATATCACAAGTCATATTACAACCAATAATGTCTTGCTAGTCGAATACCGGCCACGGCGGCTAATCACATCAAGGTTAGGCCATGTTGCGGTAGATATTATTAGTCCACAAGGGTGTGCGCAAACACAGGTACCACGTGATTGGTTGAATTGACGCCTAGTGGTCGTTAAATGCATGGAATGCATTCAACCATTAGACCAATGCAACGGGACAGTCAAGCACTCATCAGCGGTAGGAAGCCAAAACCGCTTTGTTAGTAGCTCTTTTTTAATACTGAAGAGAATATAGCCAAGTAGTAGATCAGATGTGGGTTGCTATTAATATTACTTACACATAATAATAACTAATGAGATCGTGAGGAACACTTACTTAATTCACAATGCTCTTCTGAGTCACACTCGCACGTGAAGCCACCGTCGATGTTGGCGCAGCGCGCGCTCGGGTGGCACGTGTGGAAACCTTCCACGCACTCATCTACATCTGGAAACAATATTAATGGGACAGTGAATACAGTGCCTAGGTACTTTATTCTTAGGCGAGCAGAAAGAAGATGGACCAAAGCAGAATAAAACCACGGATGGGATATGCAGCAAGAGGGCTACTAAGTTTCTCCAAGGAGTTCTGAAAACCTTACCGGCAAAAATACAACATGTTTATACCTAGGTGATGTTATATGTTATTCTAGTTGTGATATTCAAACAAACCTTTCTGTGCTTTGATGCTGTTGTATGTGTTGTTTGTGTAGTTCACTAGCTAAAATGTACCTTGACATCCGTCCAAGAGCGCGTCCCTGCGGTAGCCGGCGGCGCACACGCAGTAGTACGAGCCGGGCGTGTTGACGCAGAGCGCCCGCGGCGGGCAGGCGGGGCGCGGCGCGCGGCACTCGTCCGCGTCACGCTCGCAGCGCGCGCCACCAAACCCTCCCGCGCACAAACACTGCTCGCGTGACACGCACGATCCGCCGTTCAGGCAACCACCCGTGCAAATAGCTGCCGATCAAATTCAAACTTATTATTTTTCTTTCTCACTTCGACATTTTTTTTAGGACAACAATAGGCATGATATCAGCAACAAAGAACTTATATATATTTTTTAGAAATAGTAGACTCGTAGGTGCCGTGTCGTATACATTTTCAAAATGAATTATCATGCCTATTATACTATCCGCCTATTACATCAGTCATCGTAGCCTATGGGCGCTTGCAATGCTTGGGAAATCACTCACGTGTTACTAACCCAGACAACGGTAACAATAAGCTTCTCTGTTATATGTATATACATATCGATGGTCTAGAAGACAAATCGACACCAACAATTTATACTACGCTAACTCGAATTTAGTAGTAGTAGTATTTTACGTAGTAAAAAAATCATGGAGAAATATACAAAAATAACGAAGTTACAAATTTTATAAAACGCTAAGTATAGGTACTTTTTAAAATCGCTCGATTTAATTTACGCTAAATATTATTATCGGAGTTTACGCGGGAACGGGACACACCGCTTGTTAGTTTACATTAGTCTAACATGACTTAGCGTAGTTTAGCGCGTTCGAGTTTACTTTTTCGTTTGGTCATGCACAAGTTAGCGACTTTTATGTTTTAATCAAAGCTCAGATAAAACTGTATTATATACTTTATTTACAGTTGCTTGACATTTTTATTTGTAGTTTTAAGTACCTGCGTGTTTTATTATAATAATAATGAAATGATTTCATACATTTAATACCTATTGTTATAGAATTGTCACCATTACCTGTCGAAGTTGATAATCCTGAATTCATGGTAATCACATCATGGTTGATAAACCTATTCAAGAGCAAAATCTATATCTAGTTCTGCAACCTCTTTCGAAAATTATGTATTATTAAAAGATATAAATTTAAACGACTTGAGGGCGCCTAATATTCCACTTAATATTTGTTCATCAAAGGTATTTACTTCTATTCAAAAACCTTCTCCGTTGATATTAACTCCACCTATTTCGGTAGCCACTAGTGATCCTTTTGACAGCATAGATAATAATATAATAATAATATATTGTGAGTTTTGGGTGGTGATAAAGCAAGCGATACTTGGTGCCGACTTCTTGCCAAGATACCGAAGATACAACTATTACACCTTAAGACGGTATGTCTGCTCAAGAAGATTTTTCAGATGCCCAAATGGATAACGGCCTCTTTAATAACACGGATTCAGTATCGGCAAAATCTACTCCCTGTAATTCTATTTCCTCACCTGCAACGTTCAATGATCAGTGACTATTCTGCCGTATCGACTCCAAAAAATAAAAAAACGTAGATCTAAAAAAAGAACTGATGTGGGTCTCAAACGTCTTAAGCTTGAAGATGAGTGGTTAGTTAGGAAGAGAAAACGTCTGTGTAACAAAGGATTGGATTATACCACTTCAAAAGGAAAAACCAAAGCTGCATAAAGCATGGAAGCCAGCCGTGTCAATTGTCGTCTGCAATGCTATAATAAAATAAGCCTAGAAGTTAGTATTGACTTGTTTGATAAGTTCTGGGGTACTGGTACTGGTATACTGGTAAACAATGGCAAATCAGCGCCAAGGTATATCATACAAAAAAAATTTTAAGACTGCTAATGTTGAAAGAAGAAAGAAACATTTTGTTATATGTGTAATTAATAAGTAAATAAAACTAATAAACAGTTTACTGTTTATTAATTTTATTTATTTTTAATAATTGATTATTGTGCATTTTTTGTTAATAATATATGTATTTTTGATAGAAATCTTAATAAACATAAAGAGTAAGTTGATTACTATGCTATTTTTGTTTTAATTATAATATTTACATACAAAAAATAGTGCTATCTACTCAATTTCACCTAGAATTTATAAATTTCAACATTTATTTTTATTTATTTATTTAGGACAACCAACAAGGTATACACCATACAGCTCCTTAGGACTAGTACTTATATCTAGTGTTTGGTGTTACCTTACTTAAAGGTCGCCACGGCATGCACTTAGTTAGAAGCTATAAATTATAACAGGGTAGGTAATACTATACTTATAAATATTATAGAATAACAATTTTTAAATATATGTTTAATTATGTATGGAAGACAGATAAATTAGGTTTTGTAGTGCAGCAGGTAATACATCAATTTATTAAGCTGTGTCAAGAAGTATAACTTTAAATTCTGTTTTGCTCTGTCCGAAAATATCTATATTATTTTTATTTTTTGAGACTGTGTTGTACTGTGATAGCATCCTATTAATCGGTGAGTAAAGACCCAGATTTTTTCTTTCTTTGGGACAAACACTGAGTATCTGGATCCACGGGGCAATTTTAAAGGTGTGTTAAATGTGATCTGTTTTAAGAGTTGAGGACAATCTAAGGCGCCATTTACTAGTCTAAATAGAAACAGTTGGTCAAGAAGATGCCTACGGTCCTTAAGGCTGTACATTTTAAAAAATATCAGGCGATCATCATCGGTTTTAAGGTTCTTGGCACTGTGGCAATGATATGCTGGATGATGAACGAACCTTTTCTGGACCCTTTCTAGTCTTTTGATGTGTACTTCGTAATGCGGATTAAATATAAATATATAAATAAATTTCAACGTAGTATCATAAACATTATGATTCTACGTTGAAATTTATAAATTGTAGAATTTAATCCAATTTATAAATTATTTTGCTAGAAAAAAAAATATGATACGCTAACTTGTGGCACAGGTGGATGTATAATACGCTATACCTATATAAATTGGCGGTTTTTAATGTCATGTACGCAAGTAACGCGTTTACCGTTTAAATAAAGCTAACTTTAATAACTTGGTATTTAGCATATAAATTTATAGTAATATACTTGAATAATAAACATACAAACCTAAAATTAGAATTAATGCATAATATATTTTAAAATAACCATTGTAATGCAATAAAAATTACACTTGTTTAGTATTGTGCTCGCCCGTAGTACACTACGCTAACGCTAGTTAGACGTGTGTAGTGCGTAAAATATTATTCAGGAATTACGGGTATATACGGCTAACTTGCGCTAAATAAAAAAATATGAATAATTAAGGAAAAATAAATATGAGGGATTATTATGAATAAATCAAATATGAATTGTGCCAAATTACAAATCAATATCTTTATTAATATAAAAGTTATCACGATTTTTCCTTTAAAAGCGTCTACTGTAAAAGTGCACTTTATGAGTTAGCTTAGTATAAATTGCTGGTGTCGAAATGTGCTATTTACAACATTTTGATAATTTAATATTTTAATGCTAAATGTATGAGCATGCTTATTTAATACATTTGGCTTTAAAATATTAAATTATCAAACTTTGTAATTAGCACATTTGTCTTCTAGACCATCGATATATTCCTGGGATAAAAAAAAGTTTGTTTAAAAATTTACGTTATGTTATTATTTGTATTATATTGGCTGACACGAGTTTGAAAATTCTAAATCAACAGTACTTAATATTTTTAATTTTTATTATGATGGGAGTTGATAATTTAGAACAAACCAATAGATATATACATACGTGTGCATTCATATCCATCTCCGGTGTATCCCTCTCGACATCGGCAGGTGTAAGAGCCGGGCGTGTTGGTGCAGGCGGCGTGCGCGTGGCACCCGTGCGTCTCGCCCACGCACTCATCCACCTTTCAATACCATTTATATTATTAAAATACACATATAGAGCATAATTGGACGCGAACTTATGCTGTTCTTTTGCTCGCTTAACTAGTAAGATTTAAATGCCATGGATTGTTGCGTCATATAGTGCACCAGCAAAAGAGCCAAATGCTATTTAAGTTTAACTTCAAATCATGCCCTACTTTTAATTCGAATCATATTAATCGCTTTTTGTAATTTCATGTATTCAATAAAACCGGCTAAGTGCCAGTCAGTCTCGTACACAAAGAACCCTTTGTGTGCGAATCTGACAAAAGAAAATGTTTCTCGTTTGCATTCTATAACTTTTATTATTTGTTATTATAGCGATAATAGAAATACATAAGTACTATGCGAAAATTACGACGAGCTTCCTATTACGGTCCATAAGATACAGTCTGTTAACAGACGGATGGATACCGGAGGCTTAGCAATAATGTCCCGTTAGCACCCTTTGGGAACGTTACCCTAAAAAAGCAAATCCCACCTCCCGTGTGGCGCTCATTTCTTACTACTTTCAACTTACTTCTACACAATTAAATTTATCTCTGCGCGTGTAGCCGGGCAGGCACTGACACACGTAGCCGCCCACAACGTTGACGCACCGCGTGTTCGAGTGGCAGTGGTGCCCATCCAGTCCACCAGCTCTTTGACATTCGTCTACATCTGAAAAGTTTTAATCATTTATTTTATTATACGTCTAGTTAATTTATAAATGGTTATTATGCGAGAAACAATTGTTTATGATATTTATTTTAAAAAAATGATTTTAAAATAAATTGGAATGATACAGAACGAAATTGCCGCCTTCGAACCGATCTATATTTTTGCCTTGTATTGTAAAACTTCCCAAATCGCTGGGGCTAAAAAAATCCCTAAACTTTAAGAAGCTAGAAATTTGCACAAAGTATTCTAGGATCTGATATTTGGAAATTCAATCCTATAACGGTTAAACAAATTGATTAACCCGGGCAAAGTTGGGCCACTAGTTTTAGTGGTACCTGACAATTGATTACCTTGACAAGTGAGGCCATCGCCCTGGAAGCCCTGGTTGCACTTGCACGTGTACTTCGTGTTGAGATTCATGCATGTAGCGTTCTCGTCGCACGAGTGCCCCATGCTGCAGTAGTCCACGCCTGAAAACAAGACCAAAAAGAAATATATATATATTTTTTTGCCGTTGGTATTAGACGAGCAAGTGGACATTTTACGTACCACCTGAATAAGATGGTAGGTGAAAAGTTGACTAGGTGTGAAAATGAGTAAACTGTAGAAGATCGAAGCAATTTTAGGTGGGCCATACGTACATAATGTAATGTAAAATGAAGGGCTCAATGCCAAAGGCATTCTCAACCAGCCAACCTTAGAACCTAGCTCTACAACTTTATAGGAGTTTTGAAGCGGTCGCTGTAGCCGAACTCGGCTTTGAGGCTATTTTGATTTACGACAATACGACTTTATAGTACCTGGACAAAACTTGCAGCATTCTCCAGGCACGGTGAACTGGTCGGCGACGTCGCAGGGTAGTGGTGGACACGCGACGTCAGGGTCGACGCGCGTGCACTGCATGTTGCCGTCGTGGCACACACATTCTGCACATTCCTTCGGCGCGAACCGTTCGCCGTGCTCGTATAAAGTCCCCTTTAAGAGGCACTGTCCTGTAGCAAGAAAATGTCTTATTAACATTATTTTAAAAGAGAACAAGCTTGATTGGGGATGAACCTCTACCCTATAAAATACTAAAACTAAATACACAGATTTGTGTAGTTGTATTCCTGTGCGTGAGTATAACTCTTCAGTGCTCATTTAAGGGAAACTGTACTAGCGCTTTATCGATCCTACATTTTTCTCTCACTATACCGGCCATATTGTCTGTCATCGCGGTAGTGGAACGGTACAAAATGTAACTAAATAATAAATAAACTAATTAATAAATGGGACTAACTTAGACATGTTGGACAACATTCTCCCGGGTGCAGCACCGGGTTTTTACACTCAGCTCTGTCGCACTCTACTGGCCTGCACGTTATCTCACCGTGCTGAAACACAAACACACATTACACTTAGCTGTATCAACGAACGGCACATCATGTATGTTTCTCTTTATACTTTTCTTTAAAATGTGTCTCACCACACAGGAGCAGCGATTACAATCTCTTTGCCAGGTGGCACCATCAGCGTGGACTGTGCCGTTAGAAAAGCACGACTTCTGGCAGTCGCACTGTTCGAGTCGTGCTAATCTCGCTTCCGTACCAACCAACTACAATCATTACAAAATAGCACGTTAATATAGAAGATAGCAGTAACGAACTCTGCTGCATCATTCTAGAAGCTGCATGTTTACCTTGAGTGAAAGGTCATGGATATGTGTAGTGAGCTCCTGTACAGTAGCCTGCAACAGGGCGAACTGCCCGCACGTGGGACATTCCGAGTCGAGACCCGGGCACTGTGCTAAGTACCCGTGCGGACCGCTTACCAGTCTTACTTCTTGAAGTGTACCCTGAAATTATAATCAACGTAATATATACATCCTTAATGAGTCAGTCAATTTAAGCAGTCGAACGAACAAATTTACCTTAAATAAGGAATGTTTGCTATTCCTTTGTCCAACCCAGAGTGCCAGCTGGGGCTGCGTGAAGTTACGGTCAGGTGGCGGGATAAGTCGCCTGTACAGTGGATGGCAGTCAACGAGCAGCGTGGCCTGTGCGCCCGAGACGGCGAGCGCCAGGCGATGCCACGCGCCGTCCGCCAGGCGGAAGGGGAAGGTCTCGACGCGCGGCGCGCTGGCGCCGGCCGCCACGTAGTGCAGCCGCACCTCGTCGCGCCGCCCGCTCGACTGCACCTCCAGGTACCTGCGCACCGCCACACTGATGCACTACACATCGCCACCGACACGGCGCCGCGCCCGCCGCGCCCGCCGCGCTAGCGGACCGACTCCGCCGGACCCTCGCTAACTGTTCCGAGGTACACAATAAACAAAGCAAACAACACATACATTCTAACGGCGACGGGATGGGATCGGCCGCGAGCGGACCTCGGCTCGCTCTACATCTCAAAATCGCTCGGCCAGGATGGGGGACCATGTACCTCGGAACGAATTGCGTTCGGTGCCGACAGAGATGCTAAGGTGTCTGACAGTAAGTCGCTCCGGGTGTCGCGTATAATTATTGGCTCGCGGTATAGCTGCTTTTGCAGTTTACATTGAGGGAGTTTAGTGAGCGAACTTTACATATAACCCAGCGAGCCGCACGGTGTCTCCAGGAGCGCCGAGCGAGACGTTAGACACAAAATGAGACAGTAAGGATTCCCATGTCGCTTGGAATGCAAGTGCGGGCGAGCTCGGCGGTGTCCCCTCGGTATGAGCGCGAACCTGCGTCGGGGGCGGCGGCACCACTAACATTAACATCCAGTGAAAGAACATCGAAAGACGGATTGTAAGGGGGCAGTCGGACATATACAGAACACAACACGTCAAGACACAGAACACAAGACGGACGACGGTGGACGAGACGCGGGGAGCGCATGCAAGCCGGCCCGTCCGCGCACACATACATCCATGCAGAGGTGACAGTGAGCGCAATCAGGTCAACGGATGGATCGAGGAGGACATTCCGAGGCACAGGACATTCCAAGATACATGATTCTCCCCTAGGCGCGGGCACGCATGCCGCCGGCGCGCGTCGGCGCGGGCGGGATGCGTGCGCGCGCAGCGATGTTGAGATCTAGAACTCACCGTGCGGTGTGGAGGCGCGACGACCAGCGGCGCCCGCGCGCCGTCCCCGCTCCCTCGCACACGTCGCGATCGCCAGTGGCTCATCGTTCCACTACTCGATACCAGATGAATTTATAATTTAGTCGTGAAATCGTAACTTTAACAATATAGATAAATATATGTCAAGAAGTATTGATTGCTACAAATGGTGCTACGTTGCGTAGCGGTAGCTACGCGGGGCGCTACGCAACAGTATATTGACTTTTTAGAACTTCGAAGCTTTGTAATGATCATTATTATTAATTACTCAGTATTGAAATTAATTAAAATTATTATATCTTTTCTTGTTTATTAAATATATAATAACCTTAGTTACGTTTTACTTAAATTAACGACAAAATTACATCCGTATCATAATTATATAAAATATCATAACACAAGCAAATTCGTGCCGCTATCTTTAATGAATTCTAAAATAATAAAAACATCGAGCTAACTAGGTAGGTGTGTACCTGTTGTATCCATGTGAGAAGGACAGTATAGTGCCCGAGTTGGCGGGCTCCTGCCGTAGCGCGGCGAGCACTGTGAACTCGGGCGAGCGCCGCAGCAGCTCCGCGGCGCGCTCGAACGCACCGCCCTCTACTTGCAGCGAACGAGATTCTCCTGAAATCGATCACGTTAAATGCTTGAATCTTAATCAACCTAAAAGAATTTGGCAACTTGTTGACTCTACACCTCTATATTTTTCAATCGTACTTGCCAATGGCAGTAATCGCAAGCCATCGTCAGGTAGACAAATATTCTTTTTAAAAACAACGAATATGCCATGAAATAGGCACAATCTCTAAAATTGTCTGAATAGTGTATTGTGACAACATGAAGAGAAAAACGATTGAGTTTTCTATAGAGAGTATCACTTCATAGGTTAATTTGAACCAAAGAGATATACCAAACAAACGAGCAAGCCCGTCTGGGAAAGGACCACCAGCTTGCCAGGAATGTTATTCTATATTAGAGTTACACGGAACCCTTGTGTTAAAAGTTTTTGGGTCGGATATTAAAGCGATCGAAGCGCCCATAGGCTACGGTAGCTGCCTACCATTAGGCGTTCGTATGCTTGTTTGACATTCAAAGCTATTCTGACAAACAACCACGTCCATGAGTTTCCGCCTTATTAATACAAATTTCTAGGCCAATTAAGGCTGTTAAATATACGGTAGTTACTGCAGTAAAATAAATCAAGTAGTAATCAGCTGGTGTAGTGCCTATGTGGTATCTGGATCTCGGAGTCCTTGACTGGTAACGATCGCAGCGCGCTGGCAACCAGCCAACTTTTGTTATCTTAATTTACTGATTTCTTAGACTGATTTTTTTGCATATAGAAGAAGTTAAACTTATTAATATATAAATTGTCTTGTAAGTCTAGTGGTTGTTGAGTGCGTGTGCTGATTATGAGACCCCGAGTTCAATTCCCGGGTCATACCAAAATTCGATATCGGGTGAATCTGCCAATAAATATTCACAATATATCCATAGTTTGGAATGGCAATTGGCGGTATTAACGTCCCCGTGCCGCAGAAAGCCCTTAAATTCGTTGGACCTACAAGTGATCTCTCTCCTTTCTTTTCTTTCATTTTCATTTTAAAAAGACAACTCCCGCACTAGAGAACAAGCTCTGTGTCGCGGGGGACTTTACAAACATACAATTAACGGACACAAATTACACCCAGACTCAGAACAATTCTTTGTAGGTCACACAAAGTTTTGTCCTGTGTGGGAATCGAACCCACAACCTCGTGTACAGCAGGCGCATACTGCGGCCACTGGACCACCGAGGCAGTCTCCTACCGTGTTGGATTGCAATACTATTCGACTATAAGAGAGAGGGGAGTAAGGTCTGCAACTGGCTCTGTTCACACTTGTATACTATAATATTTCTATGCCTCTCGGCCAGTCTACGTCGAAATTAGCCGCCATAACTGAGACTGGGTTATGAGGACATTAAAATTCATTACCTAGTATAAAACAATGTTGCTCCCACGGTGTGTACGTATTTTAATTCAGTATTCAGCAATAAATAGAGTGATTTAAGATAATCGTTTATATTATACTAGCTTCTTCCCGCGACTTCGCTCGAGTAGATGTCGGTTAAATTGTTAGCCTGAACACCAAATTTGAAGATCCTTACTTCGAAATTAACGGACTTTCATACAAACTTTCATCCCCTATTTACCCCTTTAGAGGGTGAATTAAAAAAAATACTTTCTTAGTGGATTTCTACGTCATAATAACTACCTGCGTGTCAAATTTCAGCGCAATCCGTTCAGTGGTATGAGCTGTGTGTTGATACATCAGTCACCAGGAGTGTCATCTCATGCATTGCCGACCCTTAAAAAACCTTCTAACTCATTTCTTGAAGAACCCCATGCTATAGTCTCTTGGGAAAACTTCAGCAGGGAGCTCATTCAATCACTTTCACTCAGACATGACTTTAATTTATTTTAAGACATGTAGGTTTCCGCACGTTTAGTTTCCATTTACCATAAGCAGATACTAAGTCATTTAATTAGTATATATAAACTAGTGGTCGTCCGCGACTTCGTCCGCGTGGTAATTTAGAATATTTTCCCCGATTTTGCAACATATCTCACTACTGCTCGGCTGCTTTTGATCATAGCGTGATTTTATATAGCCTATAGCCTTTCTGGATAAATGCACTATTCAACAAAAAAAAGTTTTTCTCTAATCGAACCAGTAGTTTCTGAGATTAGCGCGTTCAACCAAACAAACAAACAAACTCTTTAGCTTTATAATATTAAGTATAGATTGTACAAAGTGAAATTCACATTTGTACAAGTCGTTTAATTTTTCAGTCGACTAATACTATTGCTTCAATTCTTTCATAAAAAAACAACTACGTCAACAGAATTGCATTAAGGTACGTCGATTACTCACCCTTCTGACACTTTAATTGCATTCATACTTTTGTTTCCAATTTTAATAGAAACGGTCCTGTTTTTATTAATACTACTGACTATTAATAAAGGGTAGAAAACTTATTAAATGGATTCCAAAATGCAGGCACAGATACTATAATAGACCCAAAACAAATTGGCCAGATGAACTAAACCCAGCAAAGTATTGACATCAGTATTCATAGGATAGCGTACCTGTCCTTTGAAAACTAACGTCAATTAATTAATTGTGGGTGACAAGATCAGCTCAACACCGAATATTCTGGAAATCCTGAAAGGATGATGCTATGTCCAGCAGTGGACGTCTTTCGGCTGAGATGAAGATGACGACAGGCATTAATATTATCCCACTCGACTGAAATTAGATTATATTGAATAATAGCGTATTTTGGGTTTACTACCTAATGCACCGTAAAGGCTGCATTATGTCAAGACACCCAAGAAAGCAATTTATATTGTCCTCTTGTCATAAGCTAAATTTTATTAATTTTCTATGACCGAACATTGAACAACTTTCTTCGAACTTTGCCAAATACTATTTTGGTATTGCGGCTAAAACCCCAAATGCACTAACTGCATTGCAGTAAAGAGTTCACCAAAAGTAAACCACTCGAATAAAATAGAATGAAACGAACATTCAGAGAGATTAATATCTACCCAACATAAAATGAAATAGAACTCATCCGACATCACGTTTGCCCGATTTTATAAAAAATGCGATTTTTGCAGTATTATTCTAGTTTTTTACAATACTCACTTCCTAAATTTAATGGGGTAGATAGAATCAATAGAACATTTATATATATACCTATACAATATTTTATTTAAATGCATTTTCAGCAAAACCGCACCGAGATCACGAGCGGATAATAAAGTGCGCAATACAGTGAGATTTAAATCACAGAGGGTCGAACAAGATGACGAAATAATATCTTGAATGAATGACGTGATAGCCCCCCGTGGCGAGGGTAAATCGCGCGGAAGGGGAGCCCGGGAGGCACGCGGTTCACCCAACAATACAATATATTTTACGTCGCTTCAGGCGAAACTTCAAACTAATAAATCTGTCATTAACAATTTCTTTAGACTACAATACACTGTTATTATTTATTCCTATGATTGATTTAGGTCGCCTACTTACATGTCATCGCATCAACAACATTAAGGTCGAAGTACAAGAGTAACAAATAAGCATTACATATAATTATTTATTCTTTTTAGTTAACAAATGGTCGTCGTCATCGGGAAGCATAACGCGTGGGGGTCGCGACGCTACCGGCCGGTCACGTGACTGACTTGTCACGAAGATGTCAAAAAGCCGGGGGTGGCATCGTGGGGAGTTTATAACAAGGAAGCATGTCGCATGTACGTAAAACACCAGTTTCATTGTGATTATAAATCAATCCCCTTCATACTTCAATATCGGCGCAATGCAGCATCAGGCGATCATAAACAATATATTTTTATTTCAAACGAATCTAATAAAACTTTCATTGAATAGATTGGTATACCCTTCGTCGTTAAGATACTTGAAGTGTATCATGAATACAATAGAATATTCAATCGAGTAATATTAACATGTTTTCAATCTCCATAAGTTGAAACGGAGAGACGATAACCGTGAAAGTTTCCGACAACCCCAGGAGTTCGATGACTCGGCGAGCCCGCACCGCTGCCGCCGCCCACACTGTGCCCCGACACACCTACGTTATCCGTTACTTCGTACACCCGTGTTATTGTACAAGATTGAATGAAAACAATCACAGAGGCAGACAATTCTCGGAATCCACTGAACAAGCTGCGATTACGTAAGGCTTTGTGAAACTTTGAGAAGCTGCTGAATAAGCAAGCTGAGTGGATTGAATATGGAATGTTCTACAGGGTTTAATGAATAGGATAAGTATATAAGTACTAAATCTGTTTAATGCACATAAATTTATACATTATTCATATTGTAGGTATTTTCCACAACTTCGATCGCATGGCTTTTTATCCTTTAGTCATAAAAAATCAGCAAAGTCTTGCTTAACGGACACTTTTATGATCTAAAAATACCTGCTTGTGTAATATTTCACACTTCTATTTTTATTCGTTTTGGTTACAGATATATGTATAAGTATGACGAGGCGTCCATTAAAATATCGTGTATTTAGAGATGACTTAGAGTTAATTATTTCCACTCTGACGAAATCAAGGAGATGGTTACAATCTCCTTAGACGTAATACAGAACACTGGGGATTTATCGGTGTTTGTCCTTCGATTCGACTTTGACAGGTGCAAATAATGTCACATTCTGAGGGACTGGTGGTGGATCTTTTATAGCGCTGGTGGCGATCATTATTATCGATGAGCATTACGCTCGGTAGTAGTTGCAGTTACTGACCATTGAAAGAAACAATTGATTAGGTTGAAAATAATACCCACGTCCTAATTAGTGCATATTAAAGAAACGATGGAAAGCAAAATGCTACAAGATATCTCCCATGCTTCTACAAGTATTTAGTTTTAATTTATTTATGAAATCTTTCGCACCTGGTAACAAGCGCTGTGTCGCGAGCAACACTAACACACATACACTTCACGGGCATTCAATACACCCAGACTTGAAAAAACTATTAACATATATTTGTTCCTTGAAAACCTAGATGCTGAATCTGAGTTTTGCTGAATCTGGCGGTGTCTGCAGGTAACCAACCCGAAGTAACCAACTTAACCGGTCAATAGAAAAAATAAATAAAAATCGTGCAAAAGTTGAAACTACTAACTGAAAGTACAATAAAAACAGAAAGTGAAAACATCTGCTTAACACAGGTTCATTTTCCAAGAAAGTAATGCATAATGCATATCCTCTCTCAGCCCTGAACCATCTCCCCTTGCCTAAATTATTATTTAATATCAATTAGTTCGCACCGCTCGCGCTTCATTCAACGGATAGTTGAAAAATCAACCAGTTTAACAAGAGCCGTAGATTTATTAATATTTTTCAATAGTATACGAAGCGTAAAAGATCTAAGTTATTTGGTGGATTCAACCCCTAGGTTGACTTAGCGAGGGGTAAGTGAGTCTTATAAAACTGCTTCATATTTCATTCGTTTGTTGCTGAAATAACATAAGGGGACGATATTGTATTATGCAAAGGTTCTACTATCTTTATTGGTTGATTAAAATATTTGCCAAATATATTTGAAATAGAAAAATGAAGAGATTTTTCCAGTGCTGCTTTAAGAAGAATTTTAAGTAAATAAAAATCAAGTACTGAACATCTTTCTGGGTGGTTTTTAAACAGCACGGGTACAAAGTACATCCAAAATACTTACGATTTTGACGATTTTACATTGGTGTTATCAGTCCGTGCTGTAGTTGTCTTTTTGAAACGCAACAGAGTGTTTGACTTTTTTTTCTTGGATTAAAACAAAAAAGAAAAAGATGTTACTAAAATGTATATTCGCTTCAAAAAATACGAAGTAACAGGAGATTTACGGGCCAAGATAACAAAGAAAACAAAACAACAATATCCCGATTAGTAAACTTTGAAGGCTTATAAATCCTTAATATACCTAATCAACCATTTTATTAACTTCTTTTGCGTTGTTAAATCTTTATTAATCTTAGTTTAAGAACATTCCGTTTAATGGATTCTTAGTTATATTGCAATAATATAATTGTAAATAACATAAAATTAAATAGTGCAATAATTCTGCGACATAATTGTTATAGTACAAATAATTGCGGCCATAGTCGCCGACACCATTCCGGGGTGCACAAATATTTACAATCTCTTTGTGTAAACACTCATTGTGTAGTCCCCTGATATTCTCTATGGTTATATTTTATTGGCAATCGTTTGTCATTCCCTCACACGTGCCGCTATCTGTATCTATATTTACTGCACACTTTCAAATTTTAATTAAATTCGAACGAACAACAGCTATGTAGTTCAACTGAAGTTATTAAAGTAGTTTTTATATGTTTTATATTGCTAATACCTGGGATACCCAATTTTAGGCCGTTTGGGGATTTAATTTCCAAACATCCTAACTCACCTACACACAATTTCAAGTTTGAAGTATCATTGGTTTAGGCTATTTGTTAATTATTTAGTCTGTCAGGACAAGTACTATTATATGTATTGATTGTGAAAGACGAGAGAGATAAAAAAAATCGTCGCACATACCAACTAGCACTTAGGTATATATTTTTTAATATTAATTGGCACATTCCATTGCTCACATAGAGTCCGTAATTCATATATTATCATGCATTTGTCTGTCATCAACTTTCTGGCTTAGTGCTATATTCTCAATGACCTTTATAAGTGTTACTTTGTAACTAAAATTAATAAATGAATTTTATGTGTGCGTTAGAATAACACGTAAGATAATATGTATTTTATTTATTTCTTACTATTGTTTTACCACATGGATAATATCCTAATAATTTATACTAATATTAGTATGTGTGTTGATATAATTGATATATATAAATTCAAACAGTTTCTTTGAAAGCTAATTTCTGAAATCACCAATCGGATTATTTCTGAATTTGATACTCCAATTATTGAAGAACGCTATGACCTAATAGCAGTAACAATAAACACGGCACAGGACAAAATTTAAAACAGTTTTATAGTGATACATATAAGTTAAATAGTATACCGTAATTATATTCAGTAGGTAGGTAATAAAGATTTAATCTACAACAGCACACAGTGGTAATAATGCTTTCCACGACGTAAGTACTGTCGATACCTAAACGTGACCTAGATACACGGCTACCTGCCTAAGGTGGTAAACAAACATACGGTCCGTATAATAGATAGATAATAAACAACTACTGTAAACCGTAGCTTGACATATCAGGGACATATCGTAATACAATGCAGGTTAGTGGATCAGAAATGGCTTTAGAATTTCTTATAAGATACATGTTTGTTGCTCGCGATGTTTTCCTTTTCCCTTAAGCAGCCAAAAGACTGATTGCTGGACATAGGCCTCCCCGACGATTTAAGCATTCGGTCTGGAGCTGACCTTTCCGTCGGTCCACCCTGTCGGCGGCAAGCCCACGCTCTCGTCTTCTAGTTTGTGGTTGACACTCTAGAACCTTTCTGCTCCAACAGCTATCAATTTTCCAAGCTATGTGACTTGCTCATTGCCGTTTAATCAAGCTATGTATGTCGGTCACTTTGGTTCTATTACGGATCTCCTTGTTTCCGGTAAATTAACATCGTACGTTTGCGACAAATGTCCCACTGCTGGGCACGGGTCTCCTACATACACTTGGAGGGATATTAGGATTGTTATATTATTCTGGCTAGATGGGTCGGTATAAGTGTTTGTTTCGAGTTTTCCCTCTCTTACATTGGATATTGTCTGCCTGACTTACTCCCTTAGTTGACTCTTCTCCTCCTCGGGATGGAACGGGGTAGTGACATTTAGATTCTTAATCCGAAAGAAGTATTGCAAGCAGAAGTCCGTAGTCACTACCTACCCCACTAAAAATAAGCGTGAGTGTATTTGGCTAACGATAACGAGCTCATAGCATAATTGGTTAAAATCGTTATGATTATGAAAACATGTCAATGTCCATAACTTGGAAAGATCGTTAGGGTAACACGACAATTTATAACTTAACGACAACAATTTTTGAAGTACCTGCTCACTGTAACTTTGTAATATATGAATGCTGTGTACAGTCTTAATTGGGCTTCAGATTTAAATTTATATGCTGTAAACAAAATTTATGTACTTTTTTATCTGTAGTCTGTGTAAACTTGGGTCAAGATTCGCTTCTACAAAGCCAATGAAGACGTTATCGTAACTGAATAATGAAATAATTAAAAATATCTATTATACTCATAATTATAGTAACGTGAAGTAAGAAAAGAAAATTCAATACGTTTAAACCTTGCTTTACCTGTTAACTCGCAGCTAATCCTTACTAATATTATAAATGTGAAAGTTTGTAAGAATGGATGGATGTTTGTTACTCTTTCACGTAAAAACTACTGAACGGATTTGGATGAAATTTTGCACAGAGATAGATTATGGTCTGGAATAACACATAGGCTACTTTTTACAGCGATAACCGACATCCACGCGGGCGGAGCCGCGGGCAACAACTAGTTTTATTATAAAGAGGTAAAGTTTAGAAGTTTGGATTAATCTCTAAAACTACTGATTCGATTTTGAAAATTCTTTCACTAACATGAAGCTACATTGTAATTAAATGTGATAAGCTTTTATTGACAAATCACGCGGAACATACAAAGTCCTTCATAATTTTGTATTTATTTTTTATGTATTTTTTTTTTTTACTAAAACTATTTTCCGATTGCTATCTCTGCCTACCCTTGATTGAAATCAATGCACAAAATAAAACAGTATATTTTTATACTGTTTAAAAATAAACTGTGTGGAACAAGCCCTTAAATATAAAGTGTAATTAAGCGCACAAAATTTAATTGTCAGGTGATTGAGCTTACAGCCGCACCATATCGGTTCGTTGGGCAAGTAAAGATCAGTGCACACTGTGTCAGTGAACATTGTAGATAGATCAATATAATATTCTTTATTATATACCACATCAGAACTGGGCATGGGCCTAATCTACATTCGACATGCATTTTGATTTTTCTTCTCGCGCCGTGAGCAAATGGTAAATCATTAGATATAAGTATATAAACTAAAGGTGAATATAGGCTATAGATTTTGATCTTTTGTACTACCTAGATGGCAAAAATGGGATAAAGCATATGGCTCGCCTGATGATAAGCAGATACTGTAGCATGTTGGATTCAACCTGCGCCTCTCGGGCTCGATCTTAAATCAATCCTACTCCGGGCTCCACTTTTTCCACATTGCTTTAAATATTTAATAAAGTATCTATATCTATTAGCACATTTTCATAATCATGTAAATAATATAGAACTTACTATATATCTATACTAATATTATAAAGCTGAAGAGTTTGTTTGTTTGTTTGGTTGAACGCGCTAATCTCAGAAAGTACTGGTTCGATTTGATTTTTTTTTGTTTAATAGTGCATTATCCAGGAAGGCTATTGGCTATATAACATAACGCTTTGATTAATAGGAGCGGAGCAGTAGTGAGATATGTTGCAAAATCGGGGAAAATATTCCAAAATACCAAGTGGACGAAGTTATGTTACCCTATTATAACTACAATGGACAACGGGTCTAAATCGCGTAATATTTAAAAGGTTTTCATACCTTTTTGTTTCCCGACGTTTCGGTCGAATTGCACCGACCGTGGTGGTGAACCTTTTAAATATTACGCGATTTAGACCCGTTGTCCATTGTAGTTATAATAGGGTAACATAACTTCGTCCACTTGGTATTTTGGAATATTTTCCCCGATTTTGCAACATATCTCACTACTACTCCGCTCCTATTAATCATAGCGTGATGTTATATAGCCTATCGCCTTCCTGGATAAATGCACTATTCAACAAAAAAATATTTTTTCAAATCGAACCAGTACTTTCTGAGATTAGCGCGTTCAACCAAACAAACAAACAAACTCTTCAGCTTTATAATATTAGTACAGATATATAGTAAGTACTATATTATTTACATTATTATGAAAATGTGCTAATAGATATAGATACTTTATTAAATATTTAAAGCAATGTGGAAAAAGTGGAGCCCGAAGCAGGATTGATTTAAGATCGAGCCCGAGAGGCGCAGTGAAAGTTTAAAAGAATTTATGTTACCCTAATTATTATATATATATATATATATATTAACAAGAGCGATGCATGATGTTGCCACAACAATCGTAGCTATTCATTAGCGCTGTCACTGCCCTTGACACCGACGTCGTCGGTATAAGCCGCTGGGTATGCATGAACATATTGTTAATCCTACCATTAGTCCGACTGTCGACTGCAGAGCTCTGCTTATGATCGATGTTTTCTGTTTGGTTTACATCTATCTAGATATCAATATAATACTATAGGTTTGCCGTCCGCCCTGGTATTGCTCGGGTAAAACAATTATATCTACGCATTTTTTTTCGTAAGAATTTTCTGCAAAGTATTATAAAGCTTTTAAAAAAAGATGAATGAAACCAGTTAAGTCGTTCTTGAGTTACATGTAGATATTATAACTCAAAAACTTCTGAACCAATTTCAAAAAATATTTTACTTATAAAAAGCTGCATTTCCAGCAAGTAACATAGGCTACATTTTATTTAAAGGACTGATTACAAAATCAAAATAAATGGATACTGGTGCAACGCCGGAATGTGCTAGTCCTATATATTATACAATACTAAGTGCAGTGTTTTCCAGGAAGATCAATATTGTGAGGCTATAGATTTAGATTATTCTACAATACAAACGGATTCTTGACATCACTAGGGATAAAATTACTGTGTCTCTAGGGACTTTACAAACACACAATTTATTTACACAAAGTTTTGTCTAGTGTAAGTATAAAACACACAACACTTGACGCGACACATGTAGTCACGTAATACCATCCCGTTTTATACAGTGCTGTTTGTTTAATAAATTATTCTTTTATCCAAATGTTACATTTAGTCAAAGAGCCAAAGTGTTTTCGAGAACAGTTATTTTGTCAAGCGTCCCTAAATCCGAGCGCTTTTGGCGTTTAACACTTGAACTAGCGTCGAGACAATATGTCCCCGTCGGTGATCCCCACAAATTAGGGTGAACACCCTTCGACAATTACACCATTGCACGCAACTAGCTTAATGGTGAGGATTAGGTTACCCGTAAGTGAAATGCGAAAATGGGACCCTAAATTATAGGGTTGACAGAAATCGCATTAGAATTTGAAAAACATATTTTGTAACTTTATATGTATTATTCTGTTTTATCTAGATGAATTAAATAAGTGTATTATTGTTAAACATATTATATTACAAGTTTTATTAATTTTGAAGTTAAATAGATTTATAAACCTCATGAGACGTGAAGCCTTGAAATCTGATATTGTCTCCGACAAAAAGCTGATTTACAACTACTAAGAAACATATGAAAAGTTCACAAGTTTGGTCACTATAAAGTCACAGACGGGTCAAACTTATATCAGCCAACTAGGGGTCGCCCGCGACTTCGTCCGCGTGGTATTTTGGAATATTTTCCCCGATTTTGCAACATATCTATCTCACTACTGCTCCGCTCCTATTGATCATAGCGTGATGTTATATAGGCTTTATAGCCTGGATTAAAAAATATTTTTCAAAATTCAACAACAAAGATTGATTCGAACAAGTACTTTCTGAGATTAGCGCGTTCAACCAAACAAACATCCTCTTCAGCTTTATAATATTAGTATAGATTTTTCTTGACATCGAAGTTTAAAAATGTATATTTAACTTCTAAAACAATAGAAGTTAAATATACGTAAGTATTGAGTCATTATTGCTATTATTAATTTAAACCTAAAAAAGTTCTTGGCAAAGTAATTTTGAAGAGATGTAGATCATCATACAAGCAAACAACCCGATTATGAACTTACTAAACAACACAGCCAAATAACTACACACAGTGATGCTGCTTAAAGCTGAGGCCGTAGTTAAATCAAAACTGAAGAAATATATAAATTGTATCTGATTGACAGCCCTATAGAGTTGTGACAGAATTCAGGGCTGTTTAGAGGCGAGTTAATCACTGGCTGGAGCGAATATTTGCCGGTTGGATTACTGGCTCGCCGCCGATAATGGAGTCCGCCGGTTGGGGACGGCTCTACGGCGGTACGCCACTCCGTCACTCCGTCACTCTGCCACGCTCGGAGGATTACAATCACTTTACATGGACAACTACAAACAACTACCACCGCTCTGGGACTATTAGATATAAAAAGGCCAAGCGAATTGAATTCTTTTATATTTTATATTGCCATTTTAGAAAACAGAACATGTATTTAATAAACGTATATTTTTATACGGGCCAAAAAGTAATGATTGTTGTTTTTATTATTGTATTACTATGTGTATCTACTTATTTGTTTGGATTATATCCTACTAATATTATTTTAGTTTGTAAGAATGGATGTATGTTTGGTACTATTTCACGCAAAACTACTGAACGGATCTAGATCTAGACTATAGTCTGGAATAGCACATAGGCTTTTATTGCAATAATCGACATCCACAAGGGCCGCGGGCAACAGCTAGTTGCATCATAAAAGTATATTGACTAAAAATACTCTTTTAAACGCGCGTGTTCTTCTAGCTATTGACCGATTTTTTTGAGACAACCCTCGTACAAACAGAATACCAGTGCTGAAGCACAGATTACTTAATTGTTACTACGTAGCGAAAGCATTATACTAAAATGCGACCTATTATGGCTTTCGCATGAAATAGTAAGTAACCTACCTACTCATTTTTGTTTTGTATTTTTTATATTTTTATGGTTGATCCAATGTATGTGTATCTCTTCATTTAGTGTATGATTTTATTATATTTTTTGTACGAAACATGAATAAAAGTTTGTTTCTCTCTTTCTACTAAGTAACTCTGTGTTGCTGACTAACTTACAATTTACTAACATAAAGCACATATAAATCGGAACAACTATCTGAGAATCACACAAATATTCAAGCTACAATTCTCAAAAAGAAATCCTTAAAATTATTTCAAACATTGCTGACACATATTTCGAGTTATATTGGTATTTCAATAACTTATCCCCTAGTCTTACAATGAAAAGAAACATGTTTACAAGCGGTTCTCTTTGAAGCAAACATTCGATCAATCTTGAAGCTCCACATATCTCAATAACTCACAGGGAGAATACAATAGAGTGTACCCCTAACGAAAACACGGTTAAACTGAAGTTAGTTGTATTGTACTACATTATACTACATCAACAGTCTTCGTGTTCCGAAATATTACATCCTACTAATATTATAATATTATAATCGCGAAAGTTTGTGAGGATGCTTGGATATTTGTTACTGCATGCTGGATGATTTAACTTTATAGCTTATATATAAGAATATCTAGTATGGTAATATAAAATTTTAAAAAGATCTACCCTGGTGAAGTCAAGAATATAATACTTACTATACTTGTACATACAATACTTATAAACTGGTTTTATACGGATATTATAGTGATTTCCATACAAAAATCACATTAAATTACAGATTTTTGTGTGAATTCTCCAAAAAATATTTTCATACAAAAAATAACCTCATTTGATCAAGCCGTTCTCAAGTAATGCAATCCGTTCTCATGATATTTTTCTTCGCCGTTGGCAGATAGTAAGCAATTAATTACTTAGTCCGTCATCCCACGAAATTATATTCACATTAGTACTCACGGTTGGGACTGTCCTCACACCATAGGATTGACCTCATACCAACAGATCGGTTACTTTCTCACTCGGCTACTGCCATTTTTAAACCATACGCTGGTGAATACATTAAAAAAAACTAACGAGAAAAACGAATCTTTGGGCACGTAGTAAACTACCAAAACGATCTTAAAACGAATGAAAGTTATTATTTGACGATGGTTTCTATCCCGGCTTAATTGATTTCAAAATGTTATAAATCTATCCCAGCAACCCTTTTTAGTCGTCTCCAAATGGCCAGCGGGCGTCCCACCTTACATTTACCAAGTCTCTATAGCCCTCGTATATTAAATTAAAAGAAAACATACCTACCGTTCGGTATGTTAATGGAATCTAAACAAGAGTCGTGCGAGTACGATAGTTTGTGCAGGTGCAATTTCATTCTATTGCACATAAACTAGTCGACAGCCGTCCATTAGTGAAGGCGGCGCGCCTCTTCCTATTAATGTACTACGTAATAAGTCTTACGTATCACTAACGATATCGTATCGTGAAGTTTTTAATTTGATTACTGCTTCGTGAACTGTTATCGTACTTTATTTTGATAGCGGATATATCTAGGTAATGGAAATTGCTTGGATTTTTTATCTAGGGAAACAAATTTTCGTGGGCGTTATACAAGTAAGCTGGACTGACTTGAAAAGGAAATCTGC
Organism: Trisateles emortualis; assembly: GCA_947095525.1. Classification (NCBI taxonomy): domain Eukaryota; kingdom Metazoa; phylum Arthropoda; class Insecta; order Lepidoptera; family Erebidae; genus Trisateles; species Trisateles emortualis. The sequence goes on along the minus strand of OX352736.1, from coordinate 3,684,758 downwards.
CTGGAATGGATATCCAGTGATCATTTAGGGATGCATCTTTCGAAGAAAAATATCCTATTCCAGGTCCGCGCATAACACAAAACCTTTAAAGTTCTAAGTTTTTGAGTTCGTCAGACACTAGTGAAGCCATGACGTGTATACCTATTATTGTTATTTGGCGGCCCGTATGCTATATGAAAATATTGATGCCATATAAAAATATTGAATAAGTATGGAGAGTCTCGAAAAAGCCATTAAGCTTGATTTTGTAATGAGCTAATACCCAGTATTCATCCAAGCTAATTGAAAAGAAAAAGAGTGACAATGGAGATAAGTGCTGGCTTGATCCAAGCTTAGCTCACCGAAGCAGAAAAATATGTCTATTCAAATGAGCTAATTCAAAATGAGTAGTCGGCAGGTGATGACGTGTTTATGGTAATAACTATATCAATTATGTATACTGCATTAGTATATTATTTACAGTGGCGCCCAAACATTTAAATTACAAACTCAGATTTAAGATGAGGGACGTCAAAGGAAATGCCACAAAATTGACTTGCAAACTTTTTGTTTTGACTACTTCAGTTTGCATTCCACAAATTTGCACCTACAAAACATTGCATTTCGAAGTACTTATATAAAGATTAAAATAAGAGCCCTGAGTTTCTTGCTAGTTCCTTGACACTGCACTTGACGCAAAAAAAACTTTGCATTTCTGCACGAGTGTTCGGAATACAGAAACCTATTGCAATAGGGTCATTACTGATACGAAGAAAACCTGATCTAGGAGATCTTGGATCTCAGCTGACTCCGGAATCGGCTTCAAAATTCCCTATCCAATAGGGTCACTTTTTCCACTTGACCTCTTTAAAATTCCTGATTTCTGTCCGCTCTAGACTGGTCGGACGGGTTTATGTACTCGACCGCCATCAGCTTAAGGGGACAGTCATGCTAAAGAATTGCATCCTAATAAAAATGATGGATTACCTTGTAATGTATATGCTGTGCGCTGTGGCTGCATTCCAGGCGCGACGCTGACTCCAGCGCGCGACGTGTTGTGCAGCGACAGTGCGCCCAGCAGATCTAGCTCGGTGGCTGGAACAAAATAACACATTATTTTAATATCACATACTCAAAAAAGAGGTGCTGAGTGGGATTATTTTTTAATGAGTCCCGCACTAGAAAGTGCGCTGTGCCGCGAGGTACTTAACACACAATTTTCGAACACAAAATACACCTGGACTTGTAACTTCGAGCAGTATTAAATGGCAACGACTTAAACCACTAAACAATCAGTGCATTCAAATCTACCTAGCAGCCGCCCTTACTATTAACGTTCAAATTAGTGATTTACTGTACCACTGATATAACACATAAATACAGTCCACCTAGCGTGTTTTTGTTTCATAAGATATCATTCCATTATTTTTCCCGAAAGGTTAGTTTAGTGACTGGTGTATCATCTAAAAGTTGACGCGGTTAGATACATCAAGTTCCCCTCGCTTATCATCATTATCATCCACAGCCCACCTTCGATCCATCCGCCACAGCTGCCATGAACACTAATTCCAGCCGAACGACTGAGTCAGTACCCACAAAATACCCTGATGATTGATTAATATGGGCGTTACAGAGGCCTTCGGGCACGTAGTAAGCTACCAAGTATCTTTAATCTTTTATAAAAATGACAACTCTCGCACTAGAGAACAAGCTCTGTGTCGCTGGGGACTTTACAAACATACAATTAACGGACACAAATTACACCCAAACTCAGAACAATTCTTTGTGGGTCACACAAAGTTTTATCCTGTGTGGGAATCGAACCCACAACCTCGTGCACAGCAGGCGCATACTGCGGCCACTGGACCACCGAGGCAGTCAAATAACCAATAAGTAAATAACCAATCTATAAAATAACAAAATCAATAAAAGGTAATTATGTTTAGTTTGCCTCTTTAGGCTAATGAAAGTTGAGTGAGACTGGTAATCAGGAGGCCTCGTTTCTACACGGGAAGAATGATTACCTGTGTGATAAGCACGATTGTTTTTGAAGTGAAAACTTAGGCGCGTTAAGCTATTCTATTCTATATACTACCGTTTATGCCACTTGTCTATAGAGGCAAATGACCGTATGTATGAGTTATTATAGTACAGCCCCTCGTGACACAGGGATATACCCACATCATCATCATCATCATCTCAGCCAAAAGACGTCCACTGCTGGACATAGGCCTCCCCCAAGGATTTCCACAACTCTCGGTCCTGAGCAGACCTTGTCCATCGGTTGCCCGCAACCTTTACCAGGTCGACGGTCCACCTTGTTGGAGGCCTGCCTACGCTTCGTCCTTCAGTTCGTGGTCGCCACTCTAGAACCTTTCTGCGCCAACAGCCATCAGTTCTGCGAATTATGTGCCCGGCCCATTGCCACTTAATGGAAGCAATTCATAATACCCACATAATTTTATTTTATTCGTCTACGTTACTACTATTCAACAAATATTTAATATCAGAATAAATGTAACATTATTATTAGCTAAATTTATTGAACACGTCAATCGTAAAGTTAAGTAAAGTTTTGATCACGGGCTATTACTGTCACAATGAATATTGAATCAATACCATTATATTGTTTCTTTGTGTAACAAATATTTATTACTCCCTAAACCCCACACTTTGCTGTTCCTCATTCTGATATACTTTCAATACTAATTCTTGTATTTTCCTTCACATCTTCATAGATTTTTTATTGTTTTGCAAGGCATCCTAATCATTTAGTATCAGTATCAGTGAAAGTCCAATTAAAATAAAGTCCAATTAAAAAGTAAATAGAGGTAGGGCACCATACTACGAGTATAATAGCGAGCAAGCCCGACTGGGGAAGGACCTGCACCTTACAAAAGACCACAGCCAAATATCTACACACAGTAGTGTAGTTGTATTCCTGTGCGTGAGTAGAAAGAGAGCAGGTCTTCAGCGCTCATTTAGGAATGCGTTTTGAAAGCAACGTATTTCTATCCCAGGGATATTCCCATCATAAAGACCTGATATAAAAAATGGGTTGGCAACACGCAAGTGATACCTCTGGTATTGCAAGCGTCCATAGGCTACGGTAACTGCTTAACATCAGGCGGGCCGTATGCTTGTTTGCCACCCAAGTAGTTAAAAAAAAATTAGACAGACAAAAATTTAAGTATATATTTTTTGTAGTATATGTAAACATTTATATACATTTAGTAGTAAGCTGTTATTTTGATGATATTACAAACAGACAATTAATTTTTTTATTGTTATATAGAGGTTATAAAATGTTATTGGCCTACATTTAACGTAACTGAGGATTCCAAAAACTGGAAGCAACTACAGCCTCGACCATATCGATCTGTATAAACTCCGACCGACTAAAATAGTACGTTTGTTTAATGAATTTTTAAGTACACTACCCGTATGGATAAATAATGGGCTCAGAAATGTTAGGTGTAAAAATAAAAGCAATTAAATTTAACATAAAAGTACTATAAGAGAGGTAGGCCACCATACAAATGAGCAAGCCCGACTAGGGAAGGACCTCTACCTTACAGAAGAACACAGCCAAATAACTACACACAACAGTGTAGATGTGTTCCTGTGTTGTGAGTACAGGTCTCCACTGCTTATTTAGGGATGCATTTTAAAGGAAAGGTATTCCAATCCCAGGGATACTCCCAGCTTAAAGCCATGATGTAAAAAATAGGTTGGCAACACGCAAGTGATACCCCTGATATTGCAAGCGTCCAAAGGCTACGGTAACTGCTTAGTATCAGGTGGGCGTATGCTTGTTTGCCTCCCAAGTAGCATAAAAAAATGTAAGAGAGGTAGGCCAGCATACAAATGAACAATCCCGACTGGGGAAGGACGTACAACTTACAGACGCCCACGGCCAAATGACTACACACAGCGTTGTAGTTGTTCCTGTATGTGCGTACAGATTTCCAGTGCGATACGAACGCTTGCAATACCAAAGCTATCACATGCGTGTCCCTAAATTATCTATGGGATAGAAAAACGTTTCGATAAAAACGAATTCCTAAATAAGCGCTGGAGACCTGTACTCACACACGGTAAGAAACAAAAGTGCACCACTCAGTTATCTCTAGTTATTTCACTATGGTATTCTGTAAGGTAGACCTTTCCCAGTCAAGCTTGCTCGCTAGTATGGTGCCCTATCTCGCTTACACTTACACTCTTACTCTTACACTAAGCAAAATGCAGTCATTATAACAATTTCACTAGTGTATAATGTAGTACCATGTAGTATATTTAGAGTGTGGTAGTACCATCTATCACAAGTAACCCGGTCACGTAGCGCTACAGCTCGTAGCAACATACCGTCCGACGCCCGACGAAGAGATTAGCTACAATTGGGCTACGAAATATTTCAGCTTACATAAACTATAGTGTATTCAGTATGTAGAGTGTGTTCCGTGTGGTGACGGATTAGAATACAAATGTCACCACCCCCTTCCATCCCGAGGGTGTCGTAAGAGTCGACTAAGGGAGTAACTCTAGCAGACAATATCCACCGCAAGAGAGGGAAAACTCTAAACAAAACCCTATACCAACTAACCCGTCTGGCCAGCGTGGTATAGTAGGCTCATATCCCTCCAAATGTAGGAGGTGACCCGTGCCCAGCAGTGGGACGTTTATGGGTTAAGATGATGAAACTATAGTGTATTTAGCATTGCATGGGTACGTGATGTTTAACATTTTACGATGAAGATGAAAGAAAATGATTGAATCAATCTTTAACCAATTGGCTAATTGAATGATCAAGAGCCTAGAATATTCAATCGATAGGTTTTAATTAAATCGTCTATCATTTTCATTGATATTTATCTTCAAATGTCAAATGTCACAGTAACCATGCTATGGGAAATATACTATACTATAAAGTTAAACAATGTTGCCAATGTTGTAAAATTTTCTGCAAAGAGGTTTTATTGCGGCTATAAATTTATAATTTATTGTAATATGTAAAATGTTTTCTTATTTTTCTGAGCCGACGAACGGGCAGCAACGAAATCTATATAAACATGGTATTTAAAACAAATAAAAATCTGTTGCCAAGAGAGAAAATATAAAATACCATATGAGCATACCTGATTTTGGCAGAACCTACAGCTTACCGAACCGAAAAGATGCTTACCGACCAAATATACATTCGGTGTCATATATGTTTTTTTATTCTACTTGTGTGGCAATCAAACATACGACCTGACTGATGTTAAGCAGTTACCGTAGCCTGTGGACAATTGCAATATCAGAGGTATCACTTGCGTGTTGTCGACCCAATATGTTTTTACACTAGGACTTTACGTTTTACTATTCCAGGATACGTTTCTTTCGAAACTCATCCCTAAATAAGCGCTGGAGACCTTAATGATTTTATTAAAATACTATATCCCGTTATAGTCCCGTGTAAAATTGCCGCGGAGTGAGCACATTTTGCCGTCTCGTTGTTTCGTTATTAGACGGTATCCAACCTTGAAAACGGCCGTGTCTGTAAATGTAGAAAATTTAATCAGCGGGAATGGAGTCTTCAACGTGTTTTATTTGACAGGAGCTTTTAATTACATTTCCTAAATCTGTTTAATTTATCTAAGCTTGTCAAGACCACGGCAAGTGGAACTAAAGAACTAGTCTCTGCCTACCCCTCTGGGAAACAAGGAATAGTATAGGTATTTTCAAATGTATCGTAAATTTATTCAAGTAAATCTATATATACAAAAATTAAGTTTCCGTATGTTTGAGTAGTTAAAGGATTCACTTACAATATTTACGTAGTAACAGAACGACGGACGTACAACGAATTACTGCCATGTAGAAGTTCCGGGTTCGATTCCTGGTATCAACTCTGAGTTATTTGCAAGAGGCTATAAGCTACGTTGGCTGCTTACCATCAGGCGGGCCGTATAATTCTTTACCCCTTATGTAGTCTAAAATAAAACAATCTCTGTAAAGTATAATGACATACTTGCAAAATGCGTGTAATACGAGACCTCGTGCGTGTCTACCTACCCCTTCAGAGGAAAAAGCGAGATGCTATACAATTCTATACTAGCCATAGTAAAATACCGAAACATTCTGAATTCGTTTTTATTAGAAGAATGAAAATTCACGATGTTATATTTCAATGTGTAGTTTTTCCTGCACAATTATGGTCACCTACCGCCGCGCGTACCAGAGTACAAACCCTTTTCGAATAAATGCTTTTCTTTCTTTCTTTCATTTCGGTATATTGTTCATTTGTAAAGCTAACATATGGCCTGTTTATATATGAGTGTCTAGCTTTAAACTATTTTCATGCATTATTGGGACAAAATATAACATGGTTTAAATATTATTGTACTAGAAACTCGAATCTATTACTTTCTCTGAACAATCTACTTTCAGTATTTGTATTCTTATAGCATTTTTTTTAATGAAATGAAATGTAATTTTTCAATTTGTTAAATTTATCCTTATTTATTTTATATTACCTGTTGCCCGCGGCTCCGCCCGCGTGGATGTCGGTTATCGCTGCAAAAAGTAGCCTATGTGTTATTCCAGACCATAATCTATGTCTCTCTGTGCCGAATTTCATTCAGATCCGTTCAGTAGTTTTCACGTGAAAGTAATAATAAATAATAATAATAATAAGTTTATTTCACTCTTTCACAAAGGTAAGTACATAATTAAATTACATTTATAATACAAATACAACAATGTTCGTTCCTTTGTGAGAGTCTGGTGTCTGAAGTAGGTAAAACCTGTGTTACAGAACACCAGGCTCCCACCTCTTGGACGAATCATGATGATAATTTTTAATTACTTAAGCAAGTACTTAATTTTAAAATAAATCTGATTAAGTAAGTATCAAGTTTGTGTGAGCGAGGGTGCGTGCATGCGTGTAACAAACATCCACCCATCCATCCATTCTCACAAACTTTCACATTTATAATATTGTAAGGATAACCCTCTCTCTCTCTTGATAGAGGAGAGGATACCCGGGCCTAGCACTGGGACATATAATAATATGGGTTGCTATTATTATTATACGTTTTATGTATTATGCAAACGGCAGCTAAAAATAAAAAGAAGTTCTAGCGCTTTTAACTTGTTGTACAATTAAGAAGCGTCACAGATAGTGTCAAGAAGTCTCGTGGACGCGGCACGAGCTCCAATTTGCGACGCCTGTGACACAAGGTCCACTGGTTTTCTTAGGGTTGAACTGTAGAATAACATCGTTCAGAATAAATACATGAATGAACAGAGAGGTAGGGCACCATACAGGCGAAGGAGGTTGACTGAGAAAGGACCTTACAGAATTTAATAACTAACTAGCTGTTGCCCGCGGTTCTGCCTGCATGAATGTCGGTTATCGCGATAAAAAGTAGCCTAAATACTATTCTTTTCTATAATCTATCTCTAAGCCAAATTTCATGCAGATCCGTTCCGAAGATTTTGTGTGAAAGAATAACAAACATACATCCATTTCATTTGTAATATTAGTAGGAGTAGGATTTGCATATTAGTATTGAGTAGGATTTGATAACATATATTGTATAGTTCCTTAACCTTCTCACGCAAACCAGGTCAAACCTCAGGATGATAGTGGGCGTCCTCACAGGACACTGCCCACTAAACAGACACTTTCACAAACTAGGCATAACCGACAGCCCACTCTGCAGGGGATGCATGGAAACCGAGGAAACACCCGCCCACGTCCTTCTGGAATGTAGGAGCGTAGAAGACCATAGGATACGAACTCTCAGGAAACCGGGCACTCTACCAGAGGCATGCGGCGACCTCGGACGTCTGCTGGCCTTTTGGAAGAACCTGGGGTGGTTGGAATAGCCATAAGGAACCCCACGCACAAAGGCCCACTTAAGCGGCCAGGTGCGGAAAAGCCCCGCCAAACTAACTAACTAACATATTGTATAGTTGTGTTCCTGTGCGTGAGTACATGTCTCCAGTGCTCATTTAGTAATGCGCGCGTTTCTTTTTCCTATCCTAAGGATACTCCATCACAAACCCCTGGTGTTAAAATTTTAAGCCGGCACACACGAGTGTAGCCTCTGGTATTGCAAGCGTCTGTATGCTATGGTAACTGTTACTATCAGATGGGCCATTTACTTGTTTGCCACATGAGTAGTATAAAAAAAGATGCCATAAAATGTCCAATTAACCGCCTCATTGGTATCAGGGTATAAGTTTACACTGATGTTTTTGGTCGATCGTGCGGAAAAAATGCATGTATTTAAAAATACTAGAGGTCACCCAGTGGTCAAAACAGGCGCGGGTCCAGCTGGGGGCAATAAGTGCATGCCCCTGTCTCGCAACCATTTCTTCTAAACTTTTTATATATCACTTTGCTGAAAGATTGAGTTAGTAAAATGAGCTATGAATGCCTCGTTCCCCTAAACCAAACCCTGGATACGCGCCTGGGTCGACATTCAACTGTAATTGCTTTCTGCACTCCTTCTCTATACAAACGTTAAGTCTGACAAATCTCACACTCATCCGTGCGCCGTAATGTGCTTTTAAAATGGTTCAAAGATTTTTACCTCTTTCTAACTTTTTAAGTGACTTTATTTTATACTATTTAGGTATAAAATAAACTCACTATCCCTAAATTGTATAAAATAAAGTCACTTTCCGTTAGACGTCTTCTAAACCACGCAATGGATTTCGATGTTACGGTTTCACGATCATTTGGAGATCTTTTTAGAAAGGTTTATATGTATATGCATATACATGCAAATTATAATTGAAAAATCCTAAAAAAAAAGAAGAGTAACGAGGGTGGTTTGCTAGTTAATATATAAATATCTTTAAGTATGGTTAGCAATTGACAGCCTCTTCCTAATTTGTGATCAGCCGTGTGTGAACTAAGCAAGTGTGTCCAATCGACAACTACATCGATGGCCAAGATCAAAAACAATAACCAGCCTTCTATATTATTATTGAGACAAACACGTAGACATAGCAGCCCTATATTCCGCGAACAAAGTAAGGCGCCGCCGCTCGTCGCGTCGTATTGTCGCCGACACGTCTGCCTGCCTCCCGTCACAGATACGACTTACAAAATAAAAAGAGATGCTCCAGATTGCCTCGTAAACTGTCTCTCTGTAGTCTTTCTATGTTTGCAGTCGACCCATAACTATTATACAGATTTGTTTAGCTATCTACTTATCAAGATGTGCTAATAAATTATTATCGATATATCATAGCTATGGTTTATATATGGCATATTCGTTTCTAACTAAGTTTTATAGAAATTTAATAATAAGTTTAATTATAGTATAAGTCCTGCTGCTGGATTTCTCCTCTTCTATTAAGAAGGTTTAGGCCTTAATTCACACACACTGGTCTAATACTTACATACTTATAGTAGGTGAGTTTCCTCAAGATGTTTTCTTTCACCGTTATCAGATGGTAAATAATTTCATCATTCCACAAAGTGTGATAAACATTGGTACTATCGATTGAGTTAGAACTCACACTTAATGCGTTACAAGCCGAGTAGGCAAGTAACCATACTTGCCTACTCGGTCAACACAATAGGTACATATATATTATATACATAAAAAACATTATCATTGGTTTTTTTTAATATATCACCAAGGAAGAATGGGTGACTGACATTTGTCCACGATTTTCACCAAGGTAGGTGTTTTTTGCTAACTTATAAATGGGCAGCGTAACAGTACAGACAAATAAGTATCGTCTGGTGGTAATCTGTTACCATGCCCTGTACACACACAGGGTAACAATCACGTTATATACTATACAAATTTTTCATCAGGGGTAATTGTGTTATGCGTAATCTTGAGATTAAAAAAAAACGTTATTTAAATAAAGCCGCACTGGAGACCAATACTTCCACAACTGCACCGATATATGTAGTTATTTAACTGTCTTTTATCCTAAAATGCGAAACTATAACTTACTTTTTTTCATCATTTAAAATGGTAGCATACCTATGCCTACATCTCGTAGACTTTAAATTATTTTTATTAAACTAGATAAAATATTTAACTAATCGTTTTAACAGTGTAACGATGCCGTCAAACCAGAAATGTACAAATTTTATATCAAATTGGCTCTCAACGAACCACTATCGAGCTTCGTACATTTAAGTTACTGGCTAAAAGCGATAAAACGTATTTTCCACGCGATCGTAAACACTTATACTCCCACTATTCAGTTTATTAGTACTATCGCTACTACCTACTATAACTTCTAGATAATGTTGCATTAGTTTTGTGAAAACGAAACAGTGCTACCCGAAATCAGCTCTTATTTCCATGTATTATGAAAGCATTTTGTTAGACTGAATGTAACTTTGATGAGATATGCAGTTTCAGTGCAATTTATAACTCGGAAATTGCCATAGGCATTAGTAAAACCGAACGATAACATTTTAATTTATTTTAATTATTCCTGAAGCGATGGTAGCCGAGAAAAGTAACCGACGTGTAACAAATGAAATATAAATTTGGTCGCGACCAATGTGGATATCACGTGGAACTTAAAGGTACGAACTAATCGACTTACCATCTGAATAAAGTGAAGAAAAACATCGTGACAAAGCCTTAATCTTAGATGAACTCTTAAGCATAGCCTTCAACCCGTTTTGGGCCAGCGTGTATAAATTAAGGTCTGCCTCTTTGCTTTCATGATAGAGGTAAGTAGATCCGTACCCAATTGTGCGATATTATTATTATTTATCCTTCATACCATTGCGTTTTTTCCACAAATGGAAAGACAGGGTACAGGGACAATATATCACAGCTACGTTCTACCATCTATGTTATGGAGACTTGGTGACCTAAAATACAGTTTCACGACTAATCTTGAGACCAGTACAAAATTAAATATTTGAAAACGATAGGGCACCATATAAGTATAAAAGACCTCCACCTTACAGAAGATTTATGGATTAATTGTGTTATTGTACGTGTCCAGTGCTCATCTAAGGGTCTTAAATATAATGTTTTCCTTATCTCAGGGTAACATATACTCAAAACTGTGGTTTACAAAATAGACGGTTGATAATTAGCGGTTGCGTAAGGTAGGACGGCCCCCAGCTAGATGGACCGATGACCTAAAAAAGGTCGCTGGGACGGACTGGATGCGGAAGGCGGAGGACCGCGTGCTGGAGAGGCCTATGTCCAGCAGTGGACTGCGATAGGCTGATTGATTGATTGAATTAGCGAGTAGTACTCTTGCTATATCGTTACCGTACCTTTCGGACGTTTGACGAACAAGCTGATGGCTGATAGTACTTAGCCTGATCATCCTCATATCTCCATCAGGCGGTCCGTACCGCCTGATGGTTAGCAACTGCTTACCATCAGGCAATCCTTAAGCTTATTCGCCTCTTCCTTCGCCTATTTTATTAAAAAAAAAACCTAATTGAACGAGCCAGCAAAGTTCTCCGAGTCTACTGAAACAATCTGGCGTTTCTATGCATGTTTGTTCGATTATAACTCGAGTATCATTGATCGCAACGATTTGAAATTGAGATGATTATGAGATGAGTTAATGAGACAAAAATAAATATTTTTGACTCATTAACTCGTCTACCAAATTTTGGTTCGAAGATGAGCCAAATCGGTCAAGCATGAGTTCGCGGGTTCGCAGGTTCGCGGCGAACCAGTGGTAGCTTATTAACAACTAGCGGCCCGTCCTGTCTTCGCACGGGTGGACATAAAGGAACACGTTTTAGGGCACTTTTTTACACCTTGGGTTACGTTACTTAAGTTTTAGTTCGGATCACTAAGCTTTTCTAGCAATAAAATTAAATATAGCCTATGTCACTCAGGATGAATGTAGCTTTCTAATGGTAAAAGATTTTTTTAAATCGACACAAGTAGTTTTTGAGTTTATTCATTATAAACATACACATACACACAAAAATACCAGAATACAAATCTTTCCTCTTTATAATATTAGTATAGATATAGACTAAACCTTCGTTTAATATAGACAATAAGCTTGCTACAGTAATTAATCAATCCAACGTCATTACTCGTGTAATTTATCATAACAGTTTAAAACGTTGTTAGTCATTTTCGTTACATTAAATTAGAAGCTTCAAAGTGTAAAGGTTTAACTAGGCAGAACAAGCCGCCATACGTCGACGCCTTGCTGGTAAGCGAATTAATTAACTAAGTTGTTATGAGAGCCATGCGGCGCGGAGCGGAGCGGTAGGCGGCGGGGTCTTGCGTAAAAACGGTCTGCTATTCAAACAATGTCAATATATTGTTAATTTTCATATACTTGGTGGTATGTCCTAAAGAATTCCACATTTTTCAGGTAGGGCACCATACTAGCGAGCAGACCCGACTAAGGAAGGACCTTCACTTTACAGAAGACAGCCAAATAACAACACAGCGGTGTAGTTGTGTTCCTGTGAGTACAGCCCCTCTAGAGAAGTGCCATAAACGGTAGCAAATGTAAATTTACGATATAATGTCGTAAATATACGTCAAATCCCATACATTTGCTTTTTTGACTTTTCGATTCGAGTATCGTTTATGCCACTTGTCTAGAGGGGCAGGTCTCCAGCGCTCATTTAGGGATGCGGTTTAAAAGAAACGTATTCCTGTCCCAGGGTTACTACCATCTTAAAGCCCTGGTGTCAAAAAATGAAAACACCATATCATACCATAGGCTTTGATTACTGCTTAACATCAGGTGGGCCGTATGTTTAGTATAAAAAAACTGGACAGAAAAAATCTTCTACAGTACCACTGGTAAACTACATACTAATCTTCAAAGCATTTACTACTGTTAACTTATCTGTAATTTTCAACGTTTAAGAATAAATAAAGAACAATTTCCCGCGGGTCCACCGGCGTGGTCGGTTATCGCGGTAAAAAGTACCAGTACGTCCTTCCCCAGGATTTATGGATCTTCAGTTCCTTAATTTATTAAGTAAATTAAAATACACTAAATACTGCCTCAGTAATATATAGTAAGTAGTAATGCGTCCGAATACCGTGCTGGGGTCGATTCAATCCCCCAGGTCGGGTGGTATTGGATATTTTGTAATGAAAAGTGTATAACATCCCTTCTTATATTGAATTTTATTATTAATGTACCTAGCTTTTAATTAATATAAACATTCGTATGCCTACTGGAGGCGAGATATGATATGATGTATATTAAAATTTATAACATCTTATGTAACCATGTCTCTGACGAATAAATTTTCATTTCATTTCATTTCTTAGTCTGATATAATGCCTGGTTTACTTATGGCAATCGTTGAAAATAACATAAAAAGACATGTCTTTCAAAAGCCCCTGTATTTTTCAATAAAAAACTGAGATTTTCCTTCCGAATCTTTCGCAAAAATACTCATTATTATAAAACAAGAAGTTATTAAACGTACATAGTTAAAATTTTCAGACGAAATTTTATTAGTTTTTTTTTAATTACATGTAGGTACACACAGCAACGGAGTTAGCTGAACAGGGTAAAAACTAAAACTGTAATAACTAATCTTCATAGCGGATGAAGATTATTTTTTTAAGAAAACCATGGTATATCTTTTTGTGAAATTTGATAACAGTGTACAATTAGAATAAACCTACAGATAAAAATATATTTCACACAAATTCATGCATTGATTTTCCTAAAAAACTAATCTTCATATAGCGGTCCTGTACAGCTAACTCCGTTGCTGACCGTACCTATTTTATAGGAAATATGCAAAGTTTTAAAAATCTTAAGCAATATTCATCGCTAGTGCCAACCCTATAATTTAAAAAACGTGATGGTATGTAATGTGTACAAATAAACCGCAATAAAAATATAATTTCCTACTTAACACTGTAATCTAACACTTGCAGTAAAAGTTATTAATAGCTAATCGATCGGAAGGTGATCAGTGTGTAAGGGCTTATAACAATTAACTGAAGTCCCTTGTAACATGAGACGGCACGCGCTACCAACCTGCCGTGTTGGCAAAACGACCATATGGAAGTGGCAACTTAATGATAGTAATTTTATGTAAAACCTCAAAATACGAGGGGTCAAGTTAAGTAGCCGTTTAAAATGCGATTCTAAGAATGTGGTGTGGACGGTAGCAGCACAATATAAAAATAAGAGACATTACACATTACGGGTTTTTGCATCGTTACAAATGCGATGCAAACATTTTGATATACATGTATAAATGCGTTTGAGATACATACACGAGTTTGGATTAATTTTAAAAGACGTAGATAGTGTATATAGATTGGCGGCTTGAGTCTGTATTTTGTTTTAATCGATGCAAAAAGATATAGTAAGTAGCTTCAATCTATATAGCGTTTATATCGATGCAAACAGAAGAAGTTACGCACTACTTCTTGGCAGCATGCGTCTGTATAGCGTTTTAATTGATGCAAAAAGTTGTATGTAAAGGGCCTTTTCGATTGAAACTTCAAAACTTTTTTATTTTGGACGCTAAATATTAACACGAAGTTCTAAAATTTTGATGTTTATTAATAGCCCCAGTAAAATACTGACTTTGACTTATATTCAATAAAATTTCATTACAATTGGCCTCTTAAAACTTAAAACATTTGGTAGCTATATTAAAGCGCTCGTTGCTCCGTTAATTTACTTCTTTTACCCTACAGAGGTGAGTAATTTTAAAACAACTAATGTATGTAATTTTGGATTAGTAAAGTTATTAAAGTATTATATATTATTAGCTTGTCAATACTACCACAGGACAAAGCCCTCTCGTTCTTTTTTCCATGACAGCCTATCTTTTTAACCGACTTCAAAAAGAGGAGGTTATCAATTCGTGTGTATTTTTTTTTTTATGTTTGTTACCGCAGAACTCCCTCATTTATGGACCGATTTGAAAAAATCTTTTGTCTGAGAGGACATACTTCCAGTTTGGTCCCATTTTCATCAAAAGAAAGTTCTGATGATGGCATCCATAAGGAATTGAGGGAACTCCTCAAAAATTATAGGCACACATATAGCAATTTTAATATTTTTAACAACACTTCAAACATTTTGTATTCAGAAAGTATAATATGATGAAGTAAAACTGATGAAGAAGACCACAGATGGCCACCTGAAGTTCTCAATAATAAGTATTTTACGGATGGCGATTAAATAAGTTTCCAATATGGTTGCTAAGGTATCTAGGCAACGGAACTTCATAATTAAACAATGTAATCTAGCCGTTTTTAAGGTTTTTGAAATTCTGCAGACGGTTTTTGCTACTGAAGTCGGTTTTTGTTTTGTTAAAATTATTCCAATTCAAGTCAATCGCTTATTTATTAAATTACATTTGAAAAAACAAACACTAATTTGTCATGCAAAAACGAACCAACCTACTACAGTTCAAAAGTCGAAGAACAACTAATATTACGAACAAGTTGAACAATTTAAATGAGTTAAACTTCAATATCAACTTATCGTGCATAAAACACAAATAAGCCAGAATTACGTTACCACCACAAAAAAACTGTAAGCTAATAACGCTCGACGAGGTAAAAAAAAGGGCTGCCGTTACCCGTGACATATGTCAGCCGCGCGTGCCAACCCTACGTGTGTGTACTCATGTTTATAACTTGCGTGTGTATGTATGTGTGTGTAACTGTAACTGGGTAAATGCTAAACAATGCTGACGTAGTGACGTGGGCTCTAGCCGGCACTACATTTTGACTGGCCGGTTGGGATAGTGGTTAATGACCCTGACTGCTAAGTCGGAGGTTGAGGGTTAAATTTGCCACCCGGGATAAATCTCTGTGTACAACTAAGTATTTATTTGACTGCCTTGGTGGTCCAGTGGGTACAGTATGTGCCTGCTGTCCACGAGGTTGTAGGTTCGATTCCCACACAGAGAAAAAAAATTGTGTACCCACAAAGAGTTGTTCTGAGTCTGGGTGTAATTTCGTCAACACAGAGCTTGTTCTCTAGTGCGGCAGCTGTCTTAAAAAAAAATTGTTTTGTGGCTGGCTGTAATTTATCTATGCCTACTACTATACTGGTTCCCGGGAATCGGACAGCATAGATATTAATTATCAGTTCAGCCGTTTAGTTGTTAAAGGGTAAAAAACATGCATACAAGCAAACAGAGTATGCTACTACATAGCATAATTAAGACTTAGGTAATCCCGGGCCAAGGCCAAACCAACGTTTTTATAAGAAAATTACTTATGACTCGGCTCTGGAAGTTTGCCAGGTGAACGGGGTGGTAGCTGCCCTCCTTCTACTACAATAGGAACTATAATCGACCTAAATGCATACCTCAATATATAAATTCCCCTGCAGATAGCAATCGTGACAATTGATAAATTATTTATTAGAAATTTATTAGGTAGGTATGTTATAAATTTCACCAGGTTGTATTAACAGGTTAAAACTAATTAAAATAAAAGTAGATATTGAGGTTGTACGTTAGAGAGCCGTACAAGCGAGCAAGTTTGACTGGACCTTACAGAAGCCTCAGAGACCAGCCCCTCAAAAAAGCAAATGTATGGGATTTGACATTAATTTACGATATAATGTCGTAAACTTACGTCAAATCCCATACATTTGCTTTTTTGAATTTTCGTTTCGACTACCGTTTATGCCATTTGTCTAGAATCTTCTAGACATGGAGCATAAATCGTAGTGAATAAGACATAAGTTTTTAACTTCCGTCAAATCCCATACATTGTTTTTTTTTTTTTTTTTTTCATTTTAGTGTCTAGAAGGGCTGGTCTTCGATGGCTGTGTTTTAAAGAAAAAAAATATCCTAAGGATACTTCATACTAAGAATATATAGTACTCGTCAAGATAAATCCTGCAAACTAAACATGACTTGACTATCTTGTTTTGTTAAAGGATCCTATGGCCACCGTTCGTCTGCATCTTCAGACCAGCTCCATGGTATTGCATTGTCACCCAAGTTACGTCGGTATACCAAATTTCAGCTCAATCAAACACCGGGAAGTGGTGACCTAAACAAACTAACCAACTAACATACATTGCAAGCTAAATAATACCTTGTAAAATATATACATAGATATACATAGATTCCTCTGTAGATAGCGATCGTGACAACCATTAGTTTTTTTTATTTATTGGAACTATAGGTACCTATTATGCTCGTAAATTCCGCGTAGAGTAATGTTAACATGCTAAAACTAAATAAAAGTATCTAGGTTGTACGTACTTGTATATAAGACTGAAACTAGCCTTGACATTTCATTTCGTTACTATCGATTAAATTTTAAAGCTACATAGCTAATAAGTCTAAGCATAGTTTGCTTTCCAATTATGACATTATTTATTTATTCTAGTGTAAATTCTGACAGCTTATTCCATACCACCACTAAGTGTATCTCTGTGAGATGTTTTCTTTTATACCTACTACCGCGGTAAAAAAACTTTAAGAAAAGGAAAAATAAGAAGACATTGCCACAGTTCTTATTAAATATTATTATTAAAAAAATATATATATATAGAAATTAATCAGTCCAAGCTGCAATTGCCTCTTTCGCTTTAGGAAGACAATTTGGGAAGGTTTGGGAAAGCGCGACAGAAATAGAGTCGTCTTTAAATTTCTTGCAGCCCGCGGTCGCTAAGTATTTAAAATCACTATTTCCTTACATTCAATGTTTTATGGGACGCGGTAATCCAGCACAACTGGGGAAAGACCTGGAACCTGGACCGGGGAAAGGCTTAGCATCTACGGGTTAACTTTCCAAAATACGGGGGTGAGAGACTACTGAGAAATTTCTTACAGAATATACCAATAACAGTCAGAGCTATTGGGATATTCTGTCAGAAAATCTTGGGAGTCGGACCCGAAACCTTATTGACACAACCATAAGAACCTTATGACGTAGAAGCCACGAAGCAGGACAGTAAAATCTATCTATCTATCTATCTAAAGTAAAAGTAAATGTGTCATATAACAATCACGCGATACATTATTACGAAAGTAACAATACAAACAATAAATCTCGGGCTCTCTCATCAGCAGTTAAATATCGTATGATGTCAGCTGACTTAATAATGTCATATGTAGCGTAATTTGACACCTCTAGCGTGTACACTTGCCGTTCTTTTAAGTATTACATCATTCATAAGTTTTTCGTTAAGTGAATCGTACGATGTTGCATTCTTCTTGGAAAATGCTCTAACATGACATCTTTAAGTCACCACATTGTTAAATGTGTGTAAGTGTATACTGGACGAAGGCATAGTTTATCGAAAGATAGAATATTCTATTTGTAAAATTTAAAAACGGCTTCCTACTACTATTCTAGAAGAATTTAAATGTAGTGGATCTAAAATCATTGAGAAGTTACATTATATATATTTAATAAAGTATCTACTATGTTTATTTTGCCTATAAATTGTAATATCGCGCATTGCCCACCCATTAATTAAACTCAAACTATGGATTTTCACCTGCTATGATCTTGCCACACTTCTATCGCTTTATTCATGCTTATACCATTCTCCATGCTTACTCGTGTAGGTAAATAATGATACAAAAGTATGTGCATATATAATGTACATTAAAGAAACAATCAAATATTTTGTCTCAGTATACAATTCCTCAATAATCTTGAGTCATCAACACTCACTTATCACTCAAAGCGGCTTTCATTTATTCATAATGCTAACCAAAAATCCTGTGGCTAATTTAATGCATTATGCATGAATATTGGATTTTGGAATATACATTCGATTAATGAGGTAGTAGCGAGCAGTGGTGAACGTGGGGTGGCTGGGACTCGAACCGGTGCGCTGACAGGTGGCGGACACGCGCCGCTGACGCCGCCCGCGCAGCCCGCGACCGGCAGCGACACCACACGGCTCGTACGCGTACTTACACCCCATCGCATCGTGACAACGAAATGTTACGACTTTCTAGGTACCACCAACGTTTTTGTATGACACAGCTAATTCTTGAAATTTATAGCCGATGGATATAGTAAGTTTTGTGTATTAATAAGCATTGAATTTCTGAATATATACCTTATAATATCTGTTATAGAGATAAAATACCTATTAATAATAGTAAAATATCTTATACTTGTAAAACTAAAATTATGTACGTTTTATGAAGTAAATTAAAAAGAGACTAAGAAAAGCATAGCGGGGACATATGTCCAATACGAATTTAGATTTAGATTTTTTCATTTAAAATGAGATGAACCTCTTACCGCTGCCTGTAGCATACCATAGCTACACTTATTGTTATAATTATCGTAACACGATTAAGGAATCTAAAAGATTTGGGCTATGAGATTGGGTATTCCGAGGGCCGTCTCTATGTCTCTGTCTTTTGGTTTGAAGGATAGGGTTAGCTTGTGGGTATGTGTCTTAATAATAAATGCCTCAAGGCCTGCAATGCGTGACTGGTGCCCCTGTTATTACAAGCGTCTGAAGAATACGGTAACCGTTCACCTTATGGCGCCCCGTATGTTTATTTGTCACCTTCATCTCTGTAAAAAATGTCATTTAGAGGGTGAACGTGGCGTTAAATTTTTGCCACAATAGATACTTAACTACCTATATTTTTTTATATTATTTAGGTGCTAAGCCTGGACGCTTGCAAAACCTGGAGTATCACTCGTGAGTCGTGTATTGTTCATCCAAAATAAAATGTAACAGCGTGGTTTTTTGATGAAGTATATCTGGGATAAGAAGACCTGTACCTTCACGCACAGGAACTAATACACCACTGTACCTATGTATTGTTATTTAACTGCTGAATTCTGGCGAAGCTTCATAAGGTGGACTTTCCCCAATCGGGCTTGCGTGCTTATATGATGACCCAATCACATTAATGTATATAAAAAACTAAATCATAACTAAAATGTTGCCACTATAAAAAAAAATCTAGTTTATATTATAGTAGATGACTATCATAAACATGTTAGCCATGAATAAAAAGATTCGTTCATATTACAATAAAATGTTTCTTTCGAAGTAATTCTAACACCATATTTGATAAATTCTGATATCATTTGTCCTTCGCATACCCTTTGCAGCTATGTACTCCTTGCAAATAACATCCGGTGGACTGCGCGAATGTTTACCATACATATTTTATGTGGTGTATAGTGTATATATTATCTAAACATTTTACATACATTTTCAAGTTTAGATATGTGCTCTACTGATCTTTCATTGTGAAAACACTGACTTAATACTGAGTGAGAGAGGGGAACGAATTTAGAGGAATAAGTAGGTACCGGTAGGTAGGTAGACAGGCTAAAGAAAATTTATTTTATTTGTTAAATGAAATCAGCGCTGCAGTATAAAAATGTCGCAGTACGAAGCTGAGATTTGGAACGATTTTAAAGTCGTTGAATAACTTAATCGTTTTTGAAATTTAGTGCCCATTTATTTCTTCTCTGTTGGCCTGTGTATATATTTAAATGAATATTTTATTTCTTTCTTTCTTAGATAAGACAGCGAAAAGTCATGTAGAACCGACCTATCCATGAAAATTGTGTACGGCTTTTGGTTTGTTGAGATATTTCAACAAACCAAACTTATTTTCGTCTCACGTTTTTTGTATAGGTACTTCTTTCTACTCAATATTTACATGACACTTGAGAATGGCAGCATCGGAGGTTATTTCTTAGCCCTTTTTTTTAAACGACGCTAGCACTAGGAATTAGATGGTCAGACGTCATTAAGAAGGCGTTTGGAGGTAGCATGTACCATGCGGTCCACACTTCAGAAGACCGCATAGCTTGGAGACGTGTCGTATGTGGTCGCGATCCTCAGCAGTGAGGGAACGACGAAGAAGAAGCACTAGGAAACAACCCCAATGAGTGTTGCGAAAAAGCTTACAAAGTACTCGTAGACTTAGAACACATAACTATAGGTCACACATCTTTTCCCGTTTAGAAATCGAACCTAGAAAGTTTGGTACAGTCTCTAAGATAAAATACCCACTTCACCATACGTGCAGCCTTAAGATAACAATAACCCAAATCATATTAGAGTGATATCATATTTAATAACCTTCGACAAAAGCGATAATTCGGTTCTATGACATTTTGAACTTGACAGTGGACACCGAGGCTGTGAGGGCGCGCGTCTAATCCTCAACAAACAGCACGAGAGATAACGGCTGGTATCAGCCGTATCAGTGCTATCAGCTCACGTGTGTACAAACCATACTATTGTATGATCTTGTACTCGCTACATTGGGCCAAGCCGCTTCCTGCACCTTGAGACGCAACACATTCAATACTTTATTCAATACCTTTTGTATGGGTGTGTTTTATTGACTAGGAAATAACTTATAAGACAGTAAGGTGCACTACATCTACATTCTACATATATTAGTGATACGTGAAAATAAATCTTTTTGCTCATTGCGCGCACGGAGGAATATGAGATTTGGCACAGTTCATATGGAGAAAGACTGGAGAAAACAATTACTGTCGAATTTCGACCACAGGCGAGCTCTAGTATTAGATTTTTTCGGTTGCAGTTGTGTTCTTAAGGAGCGGCCCGCCTCGACTTCAATGGGATAAACGTTTTTTTATAAAACTGAGTATTTAATATATTAAAATTTGTAGTAGTAGTTTGTATATAATAATACTAGCTGCTGCCCACGTAGATGTCGGTTTTCGCGATAAAACGTCTATATGCTATTCCAGGCTATAATCTATCTCTGTTCCAAATTTCATCCAGATCCGTTCAGTAGATTTTGCGTGAAAGTATAACAAACATACATCCATACATTCTTACAAACTTTCGCGTTTATTATATTAGTAGGAAGTCATTATTATGTTTTAAATTGAAAAAAAAGTAGGAAGTAAATATTAATGTTCACTTTTAAAACTATGTTACAGATATATCACGTAACTAATAATAAAAAAGTATCGAGATAATCACACAAAGACTTATTTTTCGTCCGATCAAATAAAATAGTCGCATATTCAATCACGGTGAGATTTATAGTAGGTACTTTACGTCAAATAAAATCAGTTAAGATTCCGCAATATCTAGAAGGTAAGCACAACGTGGGTAATGTCGCGGTTGTTTGCCAGGGGGTGGCTAGGGATACAACCTGTCGGTATCGGTACCGCGGTGCGGCGACGACGGCGGTGCAACCCTCCCTCAATACATTTCAACCCTCGTCGCTTCGCTAGCCAACAATAATTGGCCGTACTCATTGCTGTATCAATAAACGTTTTTTTTACTTGTAATAAATCTGTTTGGTAATATACGATAGTGTAGAGAAGATCCAACCATAGTGGGACTTGTATGATCCGCAATTGGGCATCATTATTATTTTGTTAAACTTTGTATTTAGGTACGAAATAATCATAAATTAAATCTAATAACTTTTGCATTGGAATCAAATGTTGCCTAAGTAAAACTATGTATATAGGTGTGTTTTCTGAAAAAAATCCTGAAAACACGCGTTTTTACAAAAACGCTGAGGCAAGCTCAGTCGCCCCTCTATTGATAAAGAAAAGGAAACTTGGTAGGTGAATATATTTATTTGAAATTGCACGCCTTCAAGCTTACCCAAGCTAGCTTACCCCTTGTAAGCTAGCTAGGGTAAGCTTATCATACGGACTGGCCTGTGGTCTAGTGGTTAGTGACCATGACTGCTAAGCCGGAGGTCGAGGGTTCGATTCCTACACGAGACAATACTTTGTGTTTTTCATAAATGTTTGTTCCGAGTCTGGGTGTAATTTTTGTCCATGAATTTTATGTTTATAAAGTTTACCTGCGACGCAGGGCTTGTTCCCTAGTAAAAAACTAGATTTTAGTATACATATCTGTATACTAACATCCCTCTGTAGACTAAGAAGGCAAATTTGAAATATAAAAATTTAAATGAAGCTATGTTTACAATGAAATATCGATCAACTTTTGCATAGAAATATATAAAACGATATGGTACACGAAATGTATGTAAAAAATATTCAAAAATAGTCAATGAATATATTTACATTTGCTAGTCTTATATATTACTGGCAGGTGGCAATTCGTTTATCTAATAAAATATCGCTATTACCATGGGGCACAGTTATGTGAAGTTTGGCAGTCACTGTTAGATGACTATAGCTGCAGCTCAGTCCACTGCTAAACATAGGCCTCGCCTAATTCACGCCACAACACCCAGTCCTCCGCCTTCCGCGTCCAGTCTATCCCAGCAAGCTCCTTTTTTCTACCACCTTGTATTGTGGACGACATATTTAGGCTCAAGACGTGGGAGTCTTGATACGGCTCAAAGAATTATTCCCTTTATGTCGAGTCCCGTTATGTCGAGTCTGGGAGTCTATTGTTCTCCAAAGTATTGATATTTTACGCTTTTTATTACCGTTATGTCGAGTTTGGTGAACAAGTACAGTCAGGATATAAATTAGAAGCCAGTGGAATAAAACATTGTTTTATTAAGTATTTGTTCTATTAGTTATTTTCAAATATATAATTTTTCTTAATCTATACAGATAAATCACAGTTGAAACATCACCAATGGTGTAACTGTAAAACAACACAATAATATAGTTTTACAGTATGTAAATAATTCTTATAAAAAATAACTTTCTTAATCTATAAAAAGCACAGTATAATCACTAGTGGTGCAAATGTAAATAGGATATAGTTATACAGTAAATAATAATTCTTCTAATAAAAGTAACTTTCTTAATCTAAATAAATCACAGTATAATCATCACTATAAATGAAAATGTAAAAATGGATATTATGGAATAATAAGATATTTACAGTAAGTAAATATTTCTTTTTAAAAAGTATTTTTCTTCTAAATCAGCGTTATTAATTTTCGTTTTTCATATCGTTGTATCAAAATGTAAAAATATTAGGTATATATAGATGTATATAAATTATGTTTAAATAAATTAACTAACATCTCTCATCTTGAAAAATTACTTATCAAATCTTAGAGTTGATAGGCGTTTAAGACAAATCATTAAATCAATTTTGTTACTTGTCATCTTCAACTATTTTATTTATACCCATATCAATAGCCAAGCATTTTTTTTCTTAGGTTCATTGTCGTTATAGACGTTTACCTGCTCTATCTTAAACCTAGTTTCTTTAGCCTCATCTCTAAGTGTGCTAATGAGAGTGTATAGCGGAGGTCTTTTTCTAAGTTTTTTATTTAGTGTGTTATGCCATCCCTCTACTGGGTTTGTGGTCCTGTGGCGTTCGTTGTAACAACAAAATAAATCAATATTTTTGTTAATTCACTGCGATGTTACATATTCATTAAATAATTTGGCTTCATTGCCTTCAGGTGCATTTTCTAATAATGACACCCATGACTTCTGAGATGAAATTTTTGGGAAGATGTGCTGTGGCTGCACACATAGTAATATATTTTTTTCCACCGGGGACATTTACTATTCCGGTCTGTTTTCCTTTTTTCCACAATGCCTTATGGAAATGGAAAAAACATCCGCTTATATCAGCTAATGGAAAAACTTATTTTATAGCGTTTATTGCTGCTATCTCAAAATAGATTTTAAATTTTTTTGGTTGGAACTCAGGAATGTTATCTTTTATCATTTGAAACATATGCATATAGGTCGATTGGCATTTATCAGGTAACAGGGCAAAAATGATCGGTACTACTACAGTTTTGTCTGCGGTACTACCAATGTCGGCATGTATGGTATATAATTGATAGAACGGTCGGGATATTGAAAAGAATGTTCCATCAACAAAGAATAGATTCATAGACTGCAATGCATTTTTGCAATCATTTAACATAAACATCAAAATTTTGTTTTGCCCACCACTCTCTACAACTAGAAAATCTTTTGCGATCACTGGTGAAATTTTAACATCCTCTAATTTCTGGAATGTAGTCTTACTAACATTTAAAAAAATATTTCTTGAACGGTAGAGTGCATTTTTTACACTTTGGAAGCTACGAACATGGTATACGTAATCATTATTATCTTTTAAACTCGTCATGGACGTTGCATACATAGTGGGTATGGGTTTCAAGTCTGTCCGTACGTCAATTTTACATTGATTAAATTTTTTTTTCAAATTCTTCTTTTTTATAATCTGGCAAACAAACATGATCTGTTGCTCCAGTCCTTAGAATTTGCTTCCTTTTTATCTATAGTACTACTGTATTTAATTTATGTAAAATCTCCAAAGCGTCATTGAATTTCGGTTAGTCAATTATAGTCTAGTATGTATAATAAATGAACTTTTTATTTTAAAAGAAACTTTTTCATCTAACTGTACTTCTAAATATGATAGAACTAACCTCGACATAAAGGTAATAGAAGCGTGGTAAAGAAACTCGACATAAAAGGAATAGAATCGGGACAGAAAACGTAGACTCGACATAGGGGTAATAGAAGCGAGACAAGGTTTTCGGCTCGACATAACGGGACTCGACATAAAGGGAACAATTCGGCTCAAATATGTGTACGGACGTAAAATAAAGCACTATATGGGTATAGTGATTTATTTTCAATCTAAATTTGAAGTACGTAGTAGGTACTACAATTTTATTACCTAGTATTAAGGTTGTCATTGTTTGAAATTCAAACTAAACTCGAAAATAAATCGCTGTAGACGTCATGGTACGACGGTCCGTTATTTCGACATTGGTTTGTAATAGTTTTCGGTATTCATGGCCGATGAATACTATGTAGTACACACACACAAAATTTACTTTGCATTTGTTTCTTTTTTTTTAAAGACAACTACCGCACTAGATAACAAGCTCTGTCTCGCGGGGGACTTTTCAAACATACAATTTACGGACATAAATTACACCCAGACTCAGGAGAACTCTTTGTGGGTCACACAAAGTTTTGTCCTGTGTAGGAATGGAAAATGGAAGGCAGTCATTTTATGTTCTTCTTTTTCTCTCACTATTTTTGTTAAACATAAGGTACTAAATTTTTTTAGTGAAAGCTATGTACACACCGTAATTGTCAATGAAACTATGTATATCAAAATGTATATCAGGATTTTCATTTATGATATAAAACAATTTGAATTATTATGATGTTGCTTTGTACTTAATAATTAACACACACACGAACGCATGGCCCTTCAAACCTAACCTAACTACACCGCTCTAATCCACAGAACGACTCGTTATATACGTTTAATTCCACTACAATCCTGGTACAAAACGTAAAACATTTTACATTCGTGATATATGTAAAGTATTCAAACAACAGTAACCGTAAAATAATAATTAGTCAACTAACTAAAACATGCAATGCCATTGTTTTCTCTTCATACGAAGTACACTTAAATTTTCATTACGTCAACACGCCGTACAAACATAATAAAGAAACATTTCCATGAGTGTCATATAATTTTTATAATACTACTAGTAGCCTGCCCCGACTTCGTCCGGGTTTAACTATTTTCAGCTCAACGTTCTTATTATTTTTACATAAGAACCTTCTCCTGACAATAACGAACATAGCAAAAAAAGAATTAGCGAAATTGGTTCAGCTGTTCTCGAGATCTGCGCTTAGCAACACATTCAGCGATTCATTTTTATATTATAGATGAAGCATTTGAATATTATTAGCCCTTTCACTATAATATTTTCCTTACCAAATTTCAGTCAAAAACATAAGAAGTAATATCGATAGAGATACGCATTCAGGTGCACTCTTTACTCCCATACGACCGACGAGAGAGCAGGCAAAAGGCCAACGGCTTACGTGCTTTCCGAGGCACGGGGTACATCCCCGTGCCGAGAATTTACAAAAAACTATTGTACATTTCTTGACCTATTATCAAATTTTGACCCGACCCAATCATCGAACCCGGGACCTCATGATCAGCAATCGCACTAAACAACCACTGAACCAGCGAGGTAAATTTCACTATAGACCAATAACAATAACAATAAAATTATGTACGGCCAGACAATATTACGTACAGACACATTAGGGAATATACCCGACCTTGAACCCTCTAGGGAGCAAAATTCGTTCTATTTAGCGACACCTCGCCACCCGCAGATAAGGGATTCAATTTTGTTATACAGACAGATAATAATATATTGATCGTATCGTACGATGTGACGTCATAATTGATTAGATTACCTTGTGGAAGCTTTTTTGACTAAGTACTAGATAACTTAAGTGTTGATCCACTTAATAATATCTTTAAGTTATTTTTATTAGCAAACTACATATTCTGTCCTACTGCTCGTCACGGGTTTCCTTTTCTCTATTAAGAGAGCCGAGAAAGTTTAGGCATTCTTCTTCTTATCGTTTGGCATTCATCTCCAGTATGTCCACAACCTGGCCCAATGCGGGTCGATGCATTTAGAATTTCTACTAAGACATATAATAATAATAATCATTTATGTCAGAAACCCATACATAACATAAACTACCTTTTGACCAAAAGTCTTCTTTAAGCAACATCTCGAGATGTTGAGTCGGCGCCCGCACTACCACCATATACGAGTACCTACATGTCTTAGAAGAAATTCTAAATGTATATCTTATTTAAAACTATTTGTAGCAAACAAGCATACGTTATGCGTATACGTATGTTTGTTTGCCAGTCTTTTTTAGCATGCGGTAAAGAAAAACATAATCTAATACCTATTCGTAATTGTTAGATTGTTACATTTCTGTGAAAATAAATAAATACTTCGTTGGGAAAGGTTTCCTACCGAAGTTTTTCTTCTCCATATACTTCTTTGCTACAAATAGTATAAAAAAATAATTATGACCCTATGTTCCCAAGGTTCTATAAATAAAGTGAGTAAACAAAGTGAGTAAAGACGACCTAATTGTGGCTTGTAGCTGTTCATAATTGAACATAACCGTGGCCGACGGTTGACTTGGCAGTGGAAGTATGTTTGGGGCTTATACCCAGTTGTGGCTGATCGATACTGGCAGTTTTCACTAGTAGCCATCGTTCGGTAACGAGTTAATATTACCTTATCTATTTTAATTCAAAAATAGACGTCGATGCGGAGAAAACTATGGATGATAGCACTACATTTTTAACCGACTTTAAAAACGAGGACGTAATCAACTCGTGTGAATTTTTTTTTATGTTTGTTACCGCAGAAGTCCGTAATTTATGGACCGATTAGAAAAAATCTTTTTTTGTCTGGGAGTTATGGTTTCTGATGATGCGATCCATGAGGAATTGAGGGAACTCCCCAAAAGTTATAGGCACACATATAGCAATTTCAATATTTTTTGACTAAGGGTTTGAAGGTATTTGAAAATTTTACAACTTGCCGTACTGAAACTGAAGTCGGTTTTTTTTGTTAAAATTATAATATTATATTGCTCATAATTTTCCACAAAAATATCCGCGAGGCTATCCAACTATTAAACGCCAACCCACAAAACATGGGCAGAATCGAAAGATGATGCCATGATATTATCTTTATCCATCTAAATAGTTTCTTTGAACAATATAATTTTTCATCCATTTAAAAACACAAAAACTTAAAAAAAACTTTAAACTTATTTTGAAGTGTGGCCGTGAACTGAGGCCAAACTGGATTTAGTAGAACCGCCGCATTGCGCTAAATGCGACACCTGCAATCTCGCGCTGCGTTATCTTACTGCTAAAATAAAAAATACCCCAACATTTTGTATCTCTGCCAAAATGTTACGAACTACCTCAATACTAGATCCGATATCACATTTCTATATACCTACATACAAACATATCATCAAGCCCGTCTCCCACTGGGGTAGGCAGAGACTATGGCACGCCAATAGCTTCGATCCAAACACACTACCTTCGCCTCCTCTACATTCATCAAACTCTTCATGCATGAACGTCTATTCTGGGTACTTTTAATTTGGCCCTTTTTTAGCAAATTTCCTACTTGGTAGCATCTTCATTCATTCTTGCACGATACCTCTTTTGTAATTCTTCTTTAATTTTTTCTATATACCTATGTATAATTTAATTTCAAATTATTTTGATGTTTTATTACTTTAATACGCCATCACATTTCTTGTTTATTCTAGTCATTCCTGTCCATCCTAATGTTTCCTGGAGAAAATCGCACCTTGCGGCCGCCCATTGCATTGTGACTGCCTAGGGCAGCCCCCAGCTAGGTGGACCGACGACCTAAAAAAGGTCGCTGGGACGGACTGGATGCGGAAGGCGGAGGGCCGTGTGCTTTGGCGCGTGTTAGGAGAGGCTTATGTCCAGCAGTGGACTGCGATAGGCTGATTGATTAATTGATAATTGGATGTTTGTAAAGTCCCCCGGGACACAAAGCTTGTTCTCTAGTGCTTGCTCCTGTATCTACTTTATTTTAAATGATTATATTTAGTGTACAATTAATTATTTATCTATCTATCTTTCTACTATAGTGCTAAAAGACATAATAATATAGCAACCTATATGTCATATTGCTCAACACGGGGTCTGTTTGCCTGGTAAGTAAAAAAAGTTACATGCCTTAGTTTCCTTCATCGCAAGCCATTGGTTCATTTGATTAAATACCTACATATGAAATTTATAAAGTGAAACAAATCCAGTATTTTCCCATACGGTAACCGCCATGTGGCATATATAAATGATAGGAACAATACCACATGGATGGAAAGTGAAACTTCCTAGTAGAGGGTGAATGCACATTCAATATTGATGGTAATTGGTGTAGTAATATCGTAACTATCCAAGGTTACCACCTGTCTGCGTGTTTGTCTTCAGACGGTTCATTATAGCTACGAGTCCGTCACTCAAGTTACCTTTACAAAGATTATTCAGGGTAATATTTCATGGAAATGCAGCGCACGGCGCCGGTACATCATGAAATATTTAATAGCAGGTTCGCTACACTTATCAGTGTCATTGTCAAGGATTGAATAAAATATACAATTTAAGATTGACATACAATTCATTATCAAATCTAATTCGAGTCGATGTATTACTACTTACGTATGGTATCTGTAGCTAACATAAAATAATTTGTTATAGTTTACTAGCTGTTGCCCGCGGCTCCGCCCGCGTGGATGTCGGTTATCGTGATCAAGGTAGCCTATGTGCTATTCCAAGCTATAATCTATCTGTGTGCCAAATTTCATCCAGATCCGTTCAGTAGTTTTTGCGTGAAAGAGTAACAAACATTCTTAAAACCTTTCGCGTTTATAATATTAGTAGGATACCTAACATAATTTTTAATTAAATTTACACAAATATTGCTCAATTCACCTGTTTGTAGTACTAAATGTCCATTAGAGGTAGTACCTACTAGTGAGCTACGACTTTGCCCCGATTAAAAAATAATTCACATTCGTTGACAACCACTTGCAAGAAACTTGGATCACTCTTTTTAACAAACAGTCTTTTAAGACAACTCCCGCTCTTTGGAACAAGCCTTGTGTCGCGGGGGACTTTAGAAAAATACAATTCACGGACACAAATTAGTGCGGGAGTTGTCTTTTAAAAGAAAGAAAAAAAAAAGTACATCTAGACCCGAAACAAATATTTATCACACAAAGTTTTATACCGCGTGATAATCGAACCCAACACTCGCCACGGTGTCGTGCAGTTATAACCAGTAGTTCAGGAAATTACTATATTTTTAAACGAAACCAATTTATTTAATGACTTTTCTTTTCAGGGTATTATTTGATATGTCAAACATAGAAACTGAAATTGTTATTTCCATTTTCCGTTTGATTGATTGATTACATACATTTATTATACACGCAGACGATACATAGGACTACATAAGTTGTGCGTGACCCATATAAGGGCTCTAAACCGTGTCAATCATAAATTTGTACGTGGAAATTATCATAAAACAACTGTTTCTGAATATTTGACTACAAAATAGTAATAAAGGTAATGTTACTGGCGGATTAGTACATTCAACTAAGTTACACGAAATTGTCAAAGTTACGTAACAACTTTTGGAATTACTTCGGGAATGTACAGTTTGCCCTAGTAGGCAACCGACCTCTGAATATTTTACTAGCTTTGTTCCATCAGACTATGTATGTACAAAAAGTTTATTATTATACACAACACTATTTTCCGCTAAATAAAAGTTGAGGCATGGGCTATTTTACCTTTGAAATTTATAAAGAGCGACCTTTATGAAGTTCGGCATTGTTGACGCGTTATGTTAGCTAGGGTAGGTTTAGTTCCCTTATTTTGTATGTATCACTATGGAGCCGTTCATGCGTGTTTTAGGATTGGAATACTACTAAACAAATAAAAAAACTTTCACCGTGTGGCAAATGAACTTTCTAGAAACAGAGTGAGACTAAGCTGCCCCTCTAGACAAGTGGCATAAACGGTGGTCGAATCAAAAGCAAATGTATGGGATTTGACGACAGTTTACGACATTATTTTATATCAAAACCAATTTGCTTGTCTAGGCTGGCAAAGATGTTGGTCCTGCGCCTGTTCTCTCTCCGGGCTATAAAAGTAAATTAATAGAGTACACCTGTGATTACACACACATGCACTATTAATATGTTCTACGGATACGGATACATCATTAAGATTGACTACTGTGGCTGAAATCGGTCTAGTGGATACAAGTTTATATCGCTAAGTGTTATAAGTTTGTTTCCTATTTAAGACTTTTGTTTGGCCTAGAGAATCTGAGTGTATCTCATAATCGGCTGTATAACACAAGGCTTGCTAAAACTCTTAATACGCACCAGGAGGAACTGTGTCTCTTGGTTTACTAATAAAGTTTATCCTTTTTTTGTTATTGTGAGCCACGGTAACTTCGTGTATAATGCTGGCCGTATCCTTAATTGCCGAACAAACTTGATATAAAAAAATATCTAAAATAATCTACACCAACATGAAACAATTCGTTTACAAATAAGATTCGGCATGCTACTAAACATTACAAAGATAAATAGAACGCGAACATTTTAGATGTTTGAAAGTAAAAATGTTCTAGACATCTCCGTCGTCGGTCGCGGTCGCGATGGCGGGTGACACGCGAACTTTACTAATTTTATTTATCCAGTACAACGAACATTGAACTTTAAGGATTTTACTTTTATATGACGTACTACATTGTCGAAACGGTTCATGTAGTTAGATTGCATCAACATTTGTTATTTGTATGCATTTGAATTGAATAACATCAAGCATACAGCATATAGTAGCTAGTTTAACCAAATATCATTTTAAAAGACAAATCTACTTAAGACTTTAGGAACTATAGCACTTAAGCTTAGTTATTCCTATGTTAAAAGGAAAACAAAACATACTTAGTAAAATACACTCAGACGAGAAGAAAATATCTGTAGCTACATCATTTTTTTTTGGATAAATTTCATTCCTCCACTTCTCAATGGAGTTAGTATTACCTACGAAACAAAGTATCTAGTAAGTACTTACTAGATACTTTGTTTAATGGACACATTTTTCAAATGAATGTTCCAAAATATAGTTTTGTACTTAGTTTATTTTTAAAGACGACTTTCGTACTAGGGTACAAGCTCTGTGTTGCAATCCATCAATCAATCAGCCTATCACAGTCCACTGCTGGACATAGGCCTCTCTTAACACGCGCCTCAGCACACTGTCCTCCGCCTTCCGCATCCAGTCCGTCCCAGCGACCTTTTTTAGGTCGTCGGTCCACCTAGCTGGGGACCGCCCTACCTTACGCTTACCGAGTCTCGGTCTCCACTCTAGGACATGTCTGCTCCATCGGCAATCGGTCCTTCTGCAGATGTGACCAGCCCATTGCCACTTCAGCTTGCTAAGTCTGCGAGCAATGTCGGTAACTTTGGTTCTTTGTCGGATTACCTCGTTGCGAATTTTATCCTTCAAAGAGACGCCGAGCATAGCTCGCTCTATAGCCCGCTGTGCGACTTTAAATTTGTGGACTTGTCCCACTGTGAGCGTCCACGTCTCGGCACCGTACGTCATAACAGGTGGGACGCATTGGTTGAAGACTTTCGTCTTCAGGCATTGCGGTAAAGGCGAAGAGAAAACGTGACGTAGTTTGCCAAATGCTGCCCAATCAACTGAATCCTACGGTTGATTTCCTTCTTTCTTTCTTTCTGTGTTGCAAAGAGCTTTACAAACATACAATTACCCGGACACGAACGTATTTTTTTCGGGAAAATCGTCCCCACATGCGACGCGGTATTACAGCCACATTACACATGTCGAGTACATGTGTAATATGGCTGTAATACCGCGTAGACGACGACCGCGTATAAAAGTATGTATTGCAATCTACATGTTTAATATTTTAAAAGACATTCAGAGTATAATGTACTGAAGCCTCAAGACATATGTAATACATACAACACATTATATATTTAGTACCTACTTTACGTTTTATCGCTGCAATAAAAAAACGTGGTGATCCCATATTTACTGCCGAATGTACGGTAATCGATTATGTTTGTTTTACTGTTTTATTACTATAATAAAGAAATTATTATAGAAAAAGAAACAATTTTTATAGCAAATAATGTTGTTTCTTCTTATTATGCTTCTCGTTTGAGTATCTAAACTATATAGTCTTTCATAACAGTATGTATTTTAAAGTGGATTACTATGGAGGTACTGTATTTTATTTACACAATATAAAACAAAGTCTCTCTCGCAGTCTGTGCGCTTAGATATTTTTAACTACGCAACCGATTTAAATGCAGTTTTCAGCAACTGAGGACGAAAAGAAAGTTTATATGTATATTTTTTTTATAATACATCCATGTATATTTTATGCAATAAAATAAAAAAAACGAAGCGATACGAGGGCGGGTCGCTAGTTACATACACTTATTTGAAACTATTGGATCTCAAAAATGGCAATACCTGAAACTATGCCAATAAAACAATGCAATAAGTACTTATGATAGATTTTCCTTATTATAATTTTTCATTAAAATGGTAATATTAAATCACCTGAGTGTTAAACAGTCAAGGCCATGCGCCAGCATATATAGTGCGGCGTTCTGATAAGTACCTATGTAATACCTTGGTTGGTGACATTGCACATTAGATTAATAATCACAAATATATTCAACATTTCATATTCGATGTATATAGCACAAACTGTAGTGGAAAATGTGTGATTATATCGTATTATATCATATAATATTTATTTACTACTAAGTAGGCCGTATGAATCTACAATGTACTGTACCATACCATATATAGCCTATGAACGTTTGCAAACAGGGAGTCGATATGGCATTGCCGACTTTTTAATAACCTTTGAACTCCTTTCTTAAAGAACTCAATGCTACAATCTCTTGGGAAAACCTCGGCAGGGAGCTTATTCCACAACCTAAGCGTAGGTGGGACGAAATTCGTCTGAACCCGTACTGTACAAAATTTTGAAAAAAGCTAATAAAAATAATATATTCAACAAAATAACTCTCTTAGCAAGTGGAGGTATCGAGTTTACCAACAAAATATGTTGTATACCTCCCTGCACACATTAGCATAGTTTTGCGAACATAAATTTTCGTTAAATTAATGCAATTCGTATTGATATGCCCGCGGACTTAACTAAAGTAAATATTTATCCTTCACCCCTGCCTCCAAAGCGTAATACATATAACCCCTCACTAAGTATATTGAAGTTTTTAAATTGTAACGGTGAAAGCACGATTAAAATCTGTCTCATTAGTTTTTAATTATGAGGGCAATGTATACACATTATAGTTAAAATAATAGGCAAATTTATGGTACCACCCGCTATTTTAATTTGGCTTTTTATTAAGCATAATTTCTGCTGGAAAATACGGCAACACGCAGTTGATACGCCTAGTAAATTGTAACGCTACGGTAACTGCTTACCATCAGGCGTACCGTATGCTTGATTGCCCTTTCTGTTGATGGTAAGGAGTTACCGTAGTATGACACTTAAGCCTTGTGATATCGCCAACGACCTTGAGCTTTTGTGCGAAGCAAACACGACTTAATTCTCTAGGCGAGCGCGGGGATACAAACAGATGTACTGTTTGAATGGACGTCTTTTTAATTTTTAATAAATTGAAATTTAAACTTATTCTAAATATAACATTACCAAATTATAGGTGTATGTTTTTTTCAAATATTGTTTTTTTTTTCGTATTATTTGATAAAAATTGAAGTCATAAAGTGGTTACATCTCAATAATTTGGTGCTGTTTCGATGATTTATTTACAAACTATTTAGAATTACTATATAATTTATGACAAAACCATATTATGAAACACATATTGTAGATTAATACTGTATTTTTTGGCCAGTCATTTGTCTATAAATGCCAACAAAAAATGGTTTCATTTACACCTTATTTTTTGAGAGAGGGGCCTTAAAACCCCAGAGTATTAGGTATACAATGTTGTATTTATATTGAGTTTCAGGTTGCGATATCATACTTTATATATGTTTAATTCATTATTAGCAACATGCAAAAAGGTGTGTTAATTTCAATAAAATCGAACCGCGGAATAAGATTCACGATACAATAAGTTTTACTTCTTTAGGAAAATAATATTAAAAAGTTTAATCAGAAAGCCAGTGTACAGAACAGTCATGCATGGTTGGTTTAGTAGCTTAAATGGATACCTCGCCATTTACTATTGCGCGTCGTATTGCGGGTTCGATCACCACACGAGACAAAAAATTGTGAGATACATAAATAGTTGTCCCTAGTGATGTACGTCTGGGAATATTGCCACTCCCGGAAACTTTCCACTCCCAATATGCCCGGAAAACTTCCGGGCACATTGGGAATATTGCCAAAAATTCCCAGCCAACAGTATGTTATTATTTAATCTAAAATTTGATTATATACTCTATTCTCCACGCTTATGCTCGCTGCCTCGCCCCTCACGCGTGGTTCCCGCCGCTCTCCGCGTTTCACGCGCGCTCCCCGCGTACTGCCACCACTCACGCGCCGCGATTTGCGCAGTAGCTTCGTGTTTGTTGCAGAGTATACGTGTCTTGTTAGTGCCTGGGCCCAACGCACCGTAATATTTTGTTACAATACGTGAGAAATCAAAAGTAAACGAATATTTCAAAGGCGACACGGATAATACGGGACGTAAAAATTATAAATGCACGATTTGTGGTCACAGTTTTACTTTAAAAATCGCCACAAAATTTGCGCGCCTCCTTGTTAATGCATGCAAACACCGTCATTAAACAGCAACGCAACAACGCAGACGATATACTATAGGGACAACATTTACCACTATTACGAGCCAAGCAAGTTTCTTGAAAGAAAACTTACATATCCACTTCACAGTGATATTAAGTCCCAAAAAACATGGTTCTAGTCTTTGTGCAGAAGACCATTTAGAAGGATGTAATACTATTTTGAGCCTAGTCAGCACTCAGCAATGATGATGCTGCTGCCAATGTGATAAAAGAACTCTCTGACTTTAAATACCGAAATGGACGATATGCAAAAAATATAATTTGGCAGGCTGCTAATTCTATCGACCCAAAAGAATGGTGGACCACCGTTTTCTCAAATACACCTTTAGGTCCTGTTACAATAAAAAAAATAACAGTACTATCTACTTCAACATTGATAGTAAGATTTTTCATTTTCTATATTCTCTCTTATACACACTCGAAAAAGAAACAAATTTACAACAGAGAGAGAAGGAAAAAAATATAGCTCTATAGCTCACAACTGAAAGTTTATGAACGAAATTGTTTCGATATATATCGCTCCAGCGACATGAAATCTGACGTGAGTTTAACAGATATCAACAACGAAGAAATTAATTCAATAAATGATTCAGATGAAGACTTTGATATGGATTCAATAAGTGATTCAGATAAAGATTTTGATATGGAACCATTGGACTTTAGGTCAGTAACAGAAATATTCGAAGAGGATGTCTATTCTTTTATATTTACAATCAATGATGAAGATGATAATTAATTTACAGTAGATGTTAAAGAATAAAAGAAAAAAATACTTTACTTGATTTTTAACTGACTTTAAAAACGAATAGGTTATCAATATGTGTGTATTTTTTTAATGTTTGTGCCCAGAACTCCGTCCCTTAGCACAGCTCCATAATTTCTGGACCGATTAGAATGTTTTTTTTGTCTGAGATGACATTTTTCCAGTTTGATCCTATTTTTATCAAAACAAAGTTTTAATGATTCATGAGGAATAGAGGAAACTTCTCAAAAGTTATAGGTATACTTATAGCAATTTCAATGTTTTTTTTTACAACAAATCAAACATTTACATTAAGAAAGTGTGAAACTGATAAGGCCACAAATGGCCACCTGACCTTCACAATGATAAGTATTTCACGGATTGCGATTAGATGAGTCTCGATTAAGGTTGTTAAGGAACTATTACTAAGCAAATGTAATGTAGTAAATGAAAATGATACAATGGAACTGAACTGATGATGAAGCCGGAAGGTAGGCAACGGAACTTCATAATTAAACAATATAATCTAGTCGTGTATGGGCTTATTTGAATGGTCAAGACATGCACTTTAGCTATAATTGATCAGTTTAAAAAAACCGTCTTAAAAGGTAAATTGGGATTTGAGTTTGTATGAAAGTTCATCCTGTTTAAATACTTTAGACTTGGGATTTTAGGGTTTTTGAAAGTTCTATAACTTGCCGTATTGAATTATGTTTTTTTTTGTTAAAATTATATTCTATGCCAATAATTCAAGTTACGAACGTAGTTAAAGTAAAAGATTAATGTTTTATATACTTAGTATTTTTTTACAATTCGTATTTTTGTTTATAACATAGTTTGTGATCATAAAAGTTAATTTGTTGCATAAATACATTTTATATAATATATTATATAAAATTATGGTTGCGTTATAATACAATTGCAACTTTTTTTTTGTTGAATAAGTAAAATGAAGCTACCTAGTCAAAACGGTTTTTTTAATTCCTTACTTTCCTAAAATATATATAGGATATTACGACTATTAATAAAGACAGCCAAAAAATTCAAAGATCTTTTTTAAAATTGCAATGATTGGCTCTTTATACTTATCCAAAGTTCGTTGCCGGCAATATTCCCAAGCAACCTTGGGAATATTGCCAGCAACGAACTGGAAACATTGCTGGGAATATTGAAATGAACTGGGAATTTTCGTTAATATGATATTTTATTGTCTGCTCTTATTATAAGTGTATAGGCTATAATAAACTAAAGTAAATGCAATATCTCTTTCGTAAAAAATCCGAAAAAATAACCAAAATTCCCAGAATATTTCCAGTTTGGGAACATTGCCGGCAGCGCTGCCGGCAATATTTCCAGTCCTTGGCAGTGTTCCCGGGCATGGTACATCACTAGTTGTCCCGAGTCTTGGTGTACTTTTTGTCCATTAATTGTATGTTTGTAAAGTCCCCCG
Source organism: Trisateles emortualis (assembly GCA_947095525.1). Classification (NCBI taxonomy): domain Eukaryota; kingdom Metazoa; phylum Arthropoda; class Insecta; order Lepidoptera; family Erebidae; genus Trisateles; species Trisateles emortualis. The sequence goes on along the minus strand of OX352736.1, from coordinate 3,646,470 downwards.
CGATACAGGGCTTGTTGCCTAATGCAGAAATTCTCTTTTTGTCTTTTAAAAAATAAAAATTATTATAGGCATACGTGATCAAAATCTTTGAGTTGAAAATCTATGACATTGATATATCAGTTGCAGCGGTCAGGACATTTAATTTTACATGTATAGATGAAGGGGTCGGGGATAACGTGTCATCTGTCAATATAACACGAGAACGGGCAGTGCCTATATTTGTATATTTGTATACTTGTTTCAACATAACTTTCCCACGCCGAAACTGTTCTCGGTAATGTTTGTCTGGAAACAATAAGTTGCAAGTTGTATATGAATTAATTTGACATTTTACAATATACCTACATTAGTCATACAATAAACGTACATCTATACTAATATTATAAACCTGAAGAGTTTGTTTGTTTGGTTGAACACGCTAATCTCAGAAAGTACGGGTACGATTAGAAAATTCTTTTTTGTTGAATAGTGCATTTGTCCAGGAAGACTTTAGGCTATATAACATCACGCTATGATCAATAGGAGCGGAGCAGTAATGAGATATGTTGCAAAATCGGGGAAAATATTCCAAATTACCCTGCGGACGAAGTCGCGGGCGACCCCTAGTAAGTAAATAATATGTAACAATTAAAAGTAAAAAGAACCTTTTTATCTCAGGATTACGCATAACACAAAGCTCTGGTGTTACAAGATGTAGGGCCGAAAACACGTAAGTGTTGCTTCTGGTATTGCAAACAAGCTACGGTAACTGCCCACCATCAAACGAGCCGTATGCTTGTTTGCGATAGTAGTATATCCATTGAGATTAAGCTTACGACTATTGAAAGACTATTCAAAATTAGACTGACAGTTGCTTAGATTGGACATTTCAGGCATTGGGTACTCATGTATAATTAGCAACATTTAATCATCACATAGAACTTAAGTCTTATTATCGACTTATTCTTGTTCAAACTTCACTTCGTTTATCTTATATCTGGTTACAGGCATAGAATCTCTTCTTTATAAAATTAGTATAGAACTAATTATACTTATATTTATCAAAGTCTGGTAGGATAGTAAACCTAAACAACCGGGCAGAAATCAATCGGAGGACTTAACGATACCGATTAATAATTTCTAGACTCGCTGCCACTACTTAGTAACTACTATAATACTTTCTAACAAAAAACCTAATCACACTTTGCCTGTTCCCGAAATGAAATGCAAGACCTCATGATAGGCTACGAATATAAAGATTAACTTATTCTACAGGACCATAGAAGCAGTCACGATAAATGTATATAATTGTTTGTATAGCACCTGTTTAGCTGCAGATTACTATACCGTTATCAACGGATTATTCTCTTTAAACAGATTTAAAAGATAAGATAAGTTCGCATATTAATAATGAACCAGCAACTTTACTTCTATTATTTTACTTCATTTTTTGTTGTGCCAAACAGCTGAACAGAAAAACCTTTAACGGCAAGCAGCCAGATATACAGGACCTCTAGGGAGATGTTGAGAAAGGCGAGGCAATGAAATGAGAAATACAATGACTATGTGAACGCGAAGCAATGGCTGCTCTAGAAAAACACACTTACCAGGAGATACTGAAATTGAATGTATAAAAAATATATACATTCAAATGACTACACGATTGTTTCAGAAGACTAAGTAGTTACCTCGCCATTTACCACTACGCAGCGTGTTGTGAATTAGATCCCCACACTTGACAAAACTTTGTGTGATTATAAATTTTAACGTACTCGTATGTTCTGAGTCTAGGTGCGCGACACAAGGCTTTGTTCTCTAGAGCGGCAGTTGTCTTTTTAAGAAAAACTTTTAATATTACATCATGTACTAACATTTTTCTTTATTTTTAAGTTATGAATGTATTAAGTACTTATAATAAGAAACAGAAAAAGCATTTCTAGCAATTTTTTCTACGACCAGTTAGCTGACAAATGCAGAGCCATGAAAATTGGCAAAAAAAAACTCAGGCTACTCTTTTCCAAAGTTGCAAATTGTGGTAGCACGCAAAACTGATGTTGGCTAAAATATATAGCAGCATATACAGTGCAAAAAAGTGGCCTAACGGTAATAAAAAAGAAAAATAAAACACTAGAGTACCTACATAGATCCACCAGTGGATCGAGGAAGCAATAAATTATTATCCCTGGATCCACCAGTGGAGCCTCGACGATGGATCGTAGTGGAATGAGGTGTACAGACAACCTAACTTTACATAATATTGCAGAGCAAAGGGTTATGTCTGTTGTGTAATCCAATCTATAAGAATGTGTACAAAACTGAACGTGGCTTCATATTTAGGCCATTGCTGAAAAATAAGCGCTGCGGCACAACACGGAGCTGAGATTGGAACACATTCTGACATCACAGGATTACTTGTTTTTCTGATTCTATGAAATGTTGTGCTTATTTATCATAGCGGCACGTCCCGGTTGCGCACGGGCGGACATTTATTAAGTTTTCGTAGGGATCTCGTAATTTTTTATCAATAAAATATATCCTATGTCACCCGCTGATAATGTAGCTTTCTAATAGTGAAAGATTTTTTTAAATCGGTCCAGTATTTTTGAGTTTATTCGTTATATACAAAAATACAAATCTTACGTCTTTATATTGGTTTTCTCTTGTTGTGCTGTGTATATTTAAAATAATTTATTTTGTTTATTTCTTTCTATTGTCAAATGAAACTAATTATTCATTTACCGTACAGATGGATGGTGCCCGTGCAAAGTTGACGCGTCGCGGGTTAGCCAACTAGTTACTGATAACGATACCCAACCTGTGTAACATTCATGTTATTTTAATAATAATCTTGATAATACTTGTTTCAACAGAATAAGCCGAGATTAAAACCTAGTATGGGTAATTACAGTGTTAAAGTTGAATGAGAGGAACAAAATTCAGCTCAGGCTCGCAGATAATCTTACTAATATTATTAATTATGTTTGGATGGATGGATAGATGTTTGGTACCCAATCTTGATGACTGCCTTGGTGGTCCAGTGGCCGCAGTATGCGCCTGCTATACACGAGGTTGCGGGTTCGAGTCCCATACAGGACAAAACTTTGTGTTACCCACAAAGAATTGTTCTGAGTCTGGGTCCGTTAATTGTATGTTTGTAAAGTCTCCCGCGACACAGAGCTTGTTCTCTAGTGCTGGAGTTGTCTTTAAAAAAAAATCATGCCAGAACAGCTGAACGGGTCTTTATGAAATTTGACACAGAGATAGATTATGATCTGGAATTGCACATAGGCTTATTAATTTATATCCCGGGCAAAATCAGTGTTCCCATGAGATTGTACACGCAGGCCACGGGTGGAAGCTAATGGAATATATATGAGTTTCGTATTTACGTAGGTAATAACTTTGAAACATGTGTGTAGAAGAGATAGGGCAACATACACGTGAGCAAGCCCGACTAGGGAAGGACTACAGCCAAACAACCACTCACTGTGGTGTAGATGGGTTCCTGTGCGTGAACGAACAGCTCTCAAAAACGCTTACCGTTTTTAGTAACGTATTCCTATACCAGGTATCGCAAATATCTGGTATTAAAGTGTTCAGGCAGGTAATACGCAAGTGAAAATCCAAGTATTACATGCGTTTTATAGGCTACTGTTGCTGCTTACAACCAACCTATCAAACTTAGATCAAAATTAATTTATTCATTTAAATGAATAAATCAATTTTAAATGAATAAATTTAATAATTTCAATGAATAAATCAATTTTAAATGAATAAATTAAATCATTTAAATGAATAAATCAATTTTAAATGAATAAATCAATTTTAAATGAATAAATTTAATGTCAAAAATAAAAACAAGAATACTAACAAATACCAATTCGTGTTCAACAATGATAAATGAGCAAAGGAAATATCAGTCATTCATTTATTTCCTTAAAGGCCGCTAGATGGATGCTCCAGTTTTATTTCGCAAAGTAACGATAGTATATTATACCAGTAACAATATTATATTCAACTACATTTTTAATATACAGTTGGAACAGTAAAAAATAATGTTGCATTGTCAAGTAGATCGATATCGTAATAAAGCTCTACTTTTACATTTATATTGCAATAAACCTAACTTGATGTATGACTGCTGTATTTTTTATATTATGGCAAATAAGCATAAGGCTTGCAGTCTTCGTAGCCTACAGAAACACGCTTTAAAAAGAAAAACGCGGTACACTCGGCCACACATATAAAGGTTATTTATTTGATGGTCTCGTTGGTAAGTGTTAGCAGCGCAGTTCGATATACCTGCAAGGTTAAGCAAGCCGTGGTCGGTCTTTTTTTTTATACTACTTGGGTGGCAAACAAGCATACGGCCAGCTTGATGTTAAGCAGTAACCGTAACCTATGGACGCTTGCATTACCAGAGGTATCACTAGCGTGTTGCCAACCCATTTTTTTACACCAGGGCTTTAAGATAGAAGTAACCCTGGGATAGGAATACGTTTCTTTCAAAACGCATCCCTAAATGAGCGCTGGTGACCTGTACTCACACACAGGAACACAACTACACCGCTGTGTGTAGTTATTTGGCTGTGGTCTTCTGTAAGGTAGAAGTCCTTCTCCAGTCGGGCTTGCTTGTTAGTATGGTGCCTTACCTCTCTTTGATGTAGATGGGTGACCATTTTCTAAAAACACAACAAGACCCCTCCGTGCCTTGGAAAGTAAGTAAAGCCGTTGGTCCTGCGCCTGATCTCTCTCTGGTCGTATCGGATTGCCGTCCCATCGGACTATGAGAGTAAATGAATAGTGAGTTCACCTGTGTTTGCGCAGATACTTGTGCACTATAATATGTCCTACGCAATTGGCTAATCTCCATGGAGATTGGCCGCCGTGAACAAATCCCAGGAAACAAGCCCTGTGTCGCGGGGGACCTAGACTCGGGACAACCATTTATCGATGACACATGTTTTTGTCCCGTGTGGGGATTGAACCCACAACACGCCGCGAGGTACGTAGTACTATTACTTATTCAGTGCCAGTGGTAAATGGCGAGGTAACCACTTAAGCCACTGAACTGTGCAGTCTATTCAATGCAAGTCATTGTATGCAATTCAAATCAAAATCGAAAATAAGTCGCTATAAAGACGTCATGATATCACCGCTATGGTGTGATGCTCTTTTAGGAATATGTTTTCCTATCCAATCAAAATGCTTGTAACACTAGAATTTTGTAATGGAAATTTTGGACTAACTTTTGGAGTGGCAAAACGAGAGTGATGCCCTTGGTATTACAAGCGTATATAAATAACGGCTTACCACCAAGCGGGCCATATTCTTGTTTGCCAACTACGAAGTTAAAAAAGAGCTGTTTTAATTATAAATAAAGTTGTTATCGTTATCCTGTAAATTACAATCCAGTTTACATACATTTTTCAACAAGATTCATCATTTACGCCTGAGATCCGTATACCTCCGTTACCGTACCATGTGCATAAATATAAAGCAGTATATTTCAGAAGAAGGTATCTATAATTACTTAGAATTTTGAAATTCACCATGTTTTAATCAAAAAGGTTTAAGTAGTTACTCATTCTGTAAATATTCTACTAGCGGCCGGGTTAAACTGTTTTCTGGGCGATCTTTATTCCGGTAGGTAAGAACCTTTTCCAAAGTATTAAAAAACTTTTAAAAAAAGATAAATGAAATCGGTAGTCGTTATCGCGTTATGACGAGACTAAGGGAAATTGGGATTCATTTGTATAAATATAGATAGATAAATAAATTTTCCTTACTTTTTTTAAAAAAAAAAAAGATAAATGAAATTGGTAGTCGTTATCGCGTTATGACGAGACTAAGGGAAATTGGGATTCATTTGTATAAATATAGATAGATAAATAAATTTTCCAAATCATTTTAAATACGAAATAGGTTTGAAAAATGTCTGAAATGTTATTAGTAAACGCTATTTATTGAACTGTAGCGTAACATCCTGAAGCTGGACCTGCTTGGTGCTGCAGTAATATAGACACATCTCGTCATCTCAAATAAAACCCTTAATTAAAACTGCAACGCGTTGAAGTCTTTTAAAAGAGATTTAAATTTTAAACTTCGCCTAACTTATACAATACAAAAATATGTCTAAATTTTATTTAGAATAAATCATGAATAATTAATATATTATTAAAAATATATATAAAGATTTTAGTTAGTACTATGAAGTGACACAGTTACGATGTAATATATTATATCAACGCACTATTATAACTTATAATATTATTGTAACTTGACGTAGTGCGTCGTTGCGGCCCTCACTGTCGAGTATTCGGTGAGAACGGCAGGTGTTAGCGTTGTTATGCACGCCTGCACTGTAATCCTGACTTCCTTAAGCCCAGTGGCGTGATTATGATCAATATTTACGCAGATGTGTCACTCCTGCCGCCGTCATGTTACGTAATAATATCAACGTGTCTCAGCTATCGGTCGAGCAAGGACGATCGACGATCTACGGCCTGCTGAATAGTGCCGGTCGGTGACAACCCCGAGCGCACTGCATGCGACACTTGTCTCAAACTATTATATAATAATTTAATTACAAATCGAACAGATGTAGTACTACTTTAAAAAACAGAAAACACTTTCTTAGAGCCTACTTATAACACCGGTAAAGAATATTTCCAAAAGCCGGTTTTAATTAAAATATTTTAAACAAACCACAGCCTTAATATATTATATGCACGATAAGTGAAAAGTAATATAATTAATGTATAACACATGAAAACTCTATCGTATTCATGAAAACGCTACAAAAAGCACGTAACGTACGTGAGACCGGGGGAAAATCGTGAAAAGTCATGTGTCGACGAAATCAGCCGTTCTAGAGGTCACGGCATGCGAATCAGCTGATCGGATGAGTACTTGATAAGAACAAAGTCGTAAAAATATGAGGTTGTGTACTCACCGGCTGCGGTAATCAGCCACCACCAGCAGCAGCAGGCGGCCACGAGCGCCCGAGCGCCGGCCATCTCAGCGGCAGCGCATGACACGCGCGCTCTTGCCGGCCGCCCCGGCGGACTGAGCGCCTTAGCGCCGCCCGCTCGATCGATGCTCGCTCGCGCCTCTCGGACACGCACCCTCCCGAGTTGCCGCCCCACCCCGCTGAGACCCCGCTACCATTTTCCGAGTTTCCTTAGAGAGCGCGCGCGCTGCCCTCTTTTCTGGCGGATCGCTGACCGCCCCTAATTGATTGGGCATGTTCTCTTGCCGAACACGTTTTAGGTCACTTCAGCCGCAGAGCCTCTGCGCCCAAGTCTTGAAGATGTCATCTTAAAGTTTGGGAAAGAGTATAGTGCACACGATATGAAGCTAGTGTATAAGTTTACATGATTAACTTCTTTATTGGCGAGAATCTGACTTCTAATAAAGGATTTAGCACAATCTACATTATTACCTTGATGAATAACAAAACTAATACTTTTATCAATATTATATTAATGAGTGAAGCAAAAAAAATGTACCTAACCCTTTTTAAACATATTTGGCACAGTTAAAGTTTATACTTAGAAGGAATGCAGGAAGCTAAAATTGCGGTCGAATTTCGACCACCGGGCGACCTTATAAATTATACTTGACGTTTTAATTACAATCAGGCCAGTTGTAAAGTCGTTAAACAGGGCGGCACTGTGTATTAAAAGTTGGAAAAGTTCTGTGGTATTATTGCATAACAGTAACTTAGCTTATATATCATCGTAAAATTTTGAATAAAATAGGTTTTACCATTTGGCCGTTTGGGCACTATATACAGAAAGATACTTTACTTAAATTATTTAAAATGTAATCTATGTAGTTTCCAGCGGGTGAATTTTGCACGCTTTCAAACACTGATTGAACAAATCCCGGTACGATGTGCACCGGGATTTGCGCCATCAGTGTGTTATTTAAACTTTCAGTTATGTTTTGGTACAGCAAGAAATTGAAGTTATTGTAATTTGAAATAAGATATAAAGTAAAACTTTGCTTAAAAAGAATATATTAATAAGATATGACGCAAAACCGACGGGCATCTTTATAGAATGTTATGAGTGTGAATAAAACGAAAGAATTATGTTAAAATCATGCCAGGATCTGGATGGAGGAGTCAAATATTTCATGTCCTCAAATCGTAATAACATACAAGGCATGTTTCATTTCCAATCTTTATTATTTTTTTTTTCTTTTTAACATTATCAGCTGCTACGTAATAAAGTTAACATCTTTAGAATCACAAATTAAAATCGAAAATAAATCGCTATAAGAGTGTAATAGTACAGTGGACCCCTAAAAGAATCTCAAGACTTAGAGGAGGGGTTATCCAAGTGTTTTTATAAGTCCTTTTTCTGGATCGTTAGATTTTTATTTACAATTAAGCCGTATTTTATTTTACAGAATATTTTATTCTTACATACATACATACATACATAAAATTCATCACGGCCGTCTCCCACTGGGGTAGACGAGGGACTACGGTACGCCAATTTGATTGTTAATCCTTTATCATACACACAAATTAACATTACATTAAACTTAAAAATACATATATGGGTTTGGTAATTGGATACCATATCCGGGTGGGGTAGAAATTAAAAATTATCCCTAAATGAGCTCATACCTCATCTGTACAAGTTGGTTACTTTCCCACTCGGCTATCATTGATTGAAGGTAAGTACCTTATATGTAGTTGCCTCAACAAATATATAGAGGCAACTATAAGGTACTTACCTTCAATCAAGCCAGCCCATCATTGGTGTGTTCAGCAGATAATTCATACTATTAACTAAAATTATAAATGCGAAAGTAACTTAACTTAAAATCTTATCTTGTCTTAAAGAAATTTGTTAAGGAGGTTGATGGTAACATAGGATACTTTTTAACGTGATAACCGACATAGATGCGGGCGGAGCCGCGGACAACAGCTAGAACTAATATAAATGTAAAAGTAACTCTGTTAGTTTGTTACCTACCATTTCAGGAATAAACGGCTGAACGGCTCTTATTAAAATTTGGTAAGGAAATAGATATCATGGGAGGGACATAGGATACTTTTACCACGACAACCGACATCGACGCGGGTGGAGCCGCGAGCACAAGCACAGCTAGTTAACATAAAACTTTTAATAAAACGTAAACTGTAAAATGATAACTTTTCTTGCACTCACTCTCTTTGGCTGCTGTCTGATTCATATTTTAAATTTTAACCTAGTCAAATCTATACTACCTACTATAATTATCGTATAGGTAAAGTTTGTGAATTTGTTGTGACGTTGTAAGTGGGTAATCTCTGGATCTACTGAACCGATTTTGAAAATTCTTTGACCAATAGAAAGCCACGTTATTTGTGAGTGTCGTAGGCCATATTCTATTGTCAAAAACATAATGGGACCCCGGGAAATATAATAATAAACTCGTATATCATTGAAGTTGAAATGGTTGCCCCAAAAGTCTCTTAGCATCACGTATCTGCGTCATATTCAAGGGCACGATAATCGGTTTTTCGCGATTATCTAAGTCTCTATAGCTCCAATGATGTTATCATCAATTATAAAAACGTAGAGCATACGATGTTACATAGGTACATTTTTCATGTGCTCAACCATTTTTTAAGATAGAGGGAGGACAGTGCGTTGCGCTCCTGAATACTGATCTTTAGTCTGTAAGAAACTAGGTACCGCTTTGCTCTGTTAAGATGCCAACATGCTAATACTCTGGGATATTATTAGAGATGTGTAAAGAAATCGTGGAATGTCTTTTTGGCTTGACCTGAGATTCGTATACCGCGTACCTACACGGGACCTCCAGATCAGCACTCACACTTAACGATCACTCAACGACCACTATTCTAACGATGTACCTAACTATAGTGGTCGTTTAATACAGTTTTCTATACAGTACTCGGGCGAAAGCTAGTAGGCAATATTCCAACGACCAATATTGAAAATCTGGATTTGGATGACCAATAGCTTTTTCGGTCGTGTGTAAAAGGTCAAATGAATTTCGGCCCCCAGTGGTAAACTCACATAAAGAACGGCCAATTAATTTTAAAAAGTTTACCGACTATTGAAGGTCTATTTTATTTATTTTTTTGGCAACAAATAGTTTTGTCAATAAATAGGGTAACATTTTGAGTGACAGATGACAGCTTCCTGCTGACAATGTCATTTATGGCGTTTTAGTGTGACCACTATAAAAAATTTGTTACTTTTTAGTAGAATAAAAAAAATATCGAAATCAATACGTGCCAGACATTGGATGACAACATAAAACTTTATGTGACGCTATACCTTACTATTTAATTGTTTGATTTTCATCTTTTCTAAAAAATACTACATTTTAAAGAACTTGCTAAAACATTCCAATTTGATAGCAAATAAAAAGTCGATAGTAATAATAATATAATCTACACAATATATATTATAGCTTGTCCCGACTAGCGACTGACTGATTCATGAACGCAGAGACCTAAACTGAAAGAGAGAGAAAGGATCATTTAATAGTATAATAACCCTTGCTTAGAAGGATCGGCCGAGCGAAGGAACGAGTACCCAAATCATTTCGCTTCGCGAGTGAGTTACCGATTATAGTACGATAATATGAAATTATGATTTACTTTGAGTCACGTCCCTATGTTTGGAAGTACAAAATATACCATTGTACATATATATATGCGCTATGTCCGGGTAAATAATTGTTTTATTTTAAGGTTTTTATTATTTATAACAGGATTATTTGCAAAATAAGTTGATTATTTTTGTGAATGAATTGTTTATTAGTTTGGATTAATTGGGCTTCATAAAGTTGGTGTTTTACTGATCAAATACCAAAGTAAACATAACTGTTTATTTTGTTAATTCAAATGAAACATGGAAAATTAGACTCAGTGATTGTCAAATGTGTCAAAAAGGACTTCCTATGTGAAACGTACCATAATATATACATGATTAAAACTTTGTAACGGCTGAAAAAGTCATGTACGACACAAAAGTAAGACCTTACCTACATAACTAATAAAAGTTTATGTTTGGTAGATTTCTTGCAAAGTTTTAGTAGATTCAAGAGTCAAAAAAGGATTTTTCCTTTTATCTGTGCTGTCAGCTATATGCCAATGTCAAGTGTCAAATATGTCAATGATAATGATGGCTTTTTGTAAAATCATAAATATAAAAAAATCAATAAACAATTTTGCCGTGTTGCTAAAGAATGTTACGGAGAGATTTTAATGTTGATGTTCTGTATCTAAGCCTGAAATCCTAACCATAAACTATTATAATATTATGGTTACAAGGCATAAATATTGGATTTGGAAACATATTTTTTTCCCTGAGCAGCTATATTAAAATATCGGGAAAATGAAAAAACGTGGATACTATGACGTTTTTGTTAAAACATGTGCCAAATATCCATCAAATATTGCAGTGAGGTACTATGACGAGGCCTCATATAAACATTATACTTACTCCGAGTTGTATGGAGTATGTGAATACATAACTCAAAATCTTCAGCAACTACAATGCAACAAAGGCATAATTGGATTAGTATCAGACAGAAACATCATTATACCATGTATGATTGCGGCGTGAGTATCTACAGAGCAGTATAACTATGTAGCCTACTGCCTAGCACACAACAATATACCTATATTTCTTTTCTGTTCCAGTGCCCACAAATGTTGCACAACATTTATGTTTGTAGATCCCACACAGGAAATTGAGGTTATAGCCAAAGATCTTGAGTTTACAATAGTCATCATTATCACCAACATAAACGATAAAAACTCTGAATTATTTGGTAAAAAGCCAGATAGAACTGTGTCAATGTTTAATGCCCGAATTGAATTCTACGATTGTGATTTTCCAAGCAGTCCGAACACCAAACATAATATACAACAACATTCATTTATAGCCATGACATCTGGCAGTACGGGGGAACCTAAACACATACAAGTTCCTATTCAGTGCATACAACCAAATATAGATGATTTGTCAAAACTTTTCAATATATCATCTCATGATGTTATATATTTCTCTACACCTCTAACATTTGACCCTTCCATGATTGAAATACTGCTAGCATGCATGAAAGGAGCATCACTTCTTATAGCACCAGAAAATGTAGATGTATTATTTCCAGTAAACAAACAAAATTCCATAACATTTTGGCAAACAACACCATCAAAATTTTTTCAATTTTCAAACAATGATATTAGAAATAAAATTCTTAGTGCAAACTCTACACTGAAAGTATTAGCACTTGGTGGTGAACCACTGAATGGTATAAGACGACTAAAGGAACTGAAGCATAGAGACAATAAAACTAAAATCTTTAATTTATACGGGGTGACTGAGATGTCATGTTGGGCTTGTGTCACTGAACTTAATGTAAACTCAATTTCCAATGATAAAGAGATACCTCTTGGCAATTGTCTTTCAGAAACCCAAGTGGTTGTCAATACCAAAGTAAATAAAAATACTGGTAATATTATATTAGGTAAGTTATCTACATCAATAGAATATATTAGAATATCTCTATAACTATGAAATAGATTTGAAAAATGTTTTTTTTTATATACTAACAAGGAGGCAAATAAGCATACTGCCTGCCCATAAAGCCTGATGGTAAGCAGATATTGTAGCCTATGTACGCTTGCATCACCAGGGGTATCACTCGCACGTTGCCAACCCTTTAGAAACCTTTATATTTGACAGCCCAATTTAGAGGAAGATTATGGGGAATATATCATTAGCACTACCATCCAAAAGGACCATGTCAGTAACAATTAATATGACATGGGTTGAACTATAAATTATCTTTTGAAATAAAATTTGAATGTGATTTTTAACTTTACACTTTTTAATCTGTTACAGTAAGCAAAACTAGAAATTGTATCATTCTAAATAAAGGCAAAGGCCCTGAGGAAGAGAATAGTTTGAAGTTTGTGGACACTGGGGATATAGGCGAATTAAGAAATGGCACCATATATTATAGGGGCCGTACAGATGACACTATCAAAAGATTTGGACACAAGGTCAATTTGCAGACTATTGAGTCAACTGTCATGCAATGTCCTAGAATTAAAACTTGTGCATGTTTGTGGCTGCCAAAGCCTTTATTACTTGTTGTATATTTTTCATCAGAAACTATAAATAGCCAAGAGTTGTCAGACTTTTTGAAATGCAAACTTGATGATAAGCACTGGCCAGACAAAATAATAAGAGTGGACAGTTTGCCCATAAATAAACATGGGAAAATATCACGACAAGATTTATGTAAAATGTATGAGAAGACAACAGGAATACCTCAAACATTGGAGTCACTAAAAGCATGTTTAATGAATGAACTAAGAGGAGTGCTCAATAAACACTTTACTTATGATCAAGTGAAGGATAAGAGTTTTTTTTCAATCGGTGGAACATCTTTTTTAGCTATGTCAATGTGTAATAAATTATCATTTACATTCCCAGCATTTGGTAAACTTATTCTACCATTTTTGATAATACAACAGAAAACAATAAATGAAATTATTTTAATTGCTCAAAAGGAGATACTTTCAAATGAATCTAAGTCTTTGAAAAGATCTAATGGAATGGATCTACATTATACGGGTAGTTTGACAAAAGGGTTTAAAAGAATTAATTCAAGTATTTTCGAATTTTCAACATTATGGCAATTTGATACTGGTAAATGTATTGATGCTACACCAGTCTTGTTTCAATCAGGATTGTAAGTATAAGTATATTAAATAATAAGACTTTATTTATCTAAAATATTAATATGTGAATGAGAAAGTATGAATGTTTGCTACTCAATTACGGCAAAATGACTGAATATAGTCTGGAATAGACCAAAGGCTACTTTTAATCCCGGTAAAAAAACACTGTAGTCGTGGAATTGTACATACAGGCGAAGCCGCAGGCGTGACTAGAAGCATATAAATAATCGGGGAATAATAATAAAACGCCCAGAGGTCGCCACATACGGGAAGAAACATCTGGGCAGCCCAAGTTCGGTACGGAAGCGATTGTCAACATCAGTCAGCGGCTGCTGGACTTCTTTGACGAGCTGGGGTGGATTGAGTGCCCCCTCTGCCAACTACCCGCACGGAAAATACGCGCATCAGCGTGAAATTGCGGATACTAGCCCGCCATACTATACCATACCATAGGGGAAAAATAATAATTAGCGTTGCCTACACTCTAAAAACCCTTTAACTCCCATCTTGAAAAAAATTTGCATCAGAGACCTCCAATATCACTAAGACATCAAACTTTTTTCTTTTTCAGTAATCTGTATGTGACGGTTGGCAGTCATTCTGGAAAAATTATAGTTGTGGATGCAAGAAGCGGTGAATTACAAGGCATGGTGACTTTAAAATCCCGTATTGAAGCTCAAGTACTGTGCATAAGTGTTCAAGACCAGCTTGCTGGCGTAGTAGGCTCATACAATGGCACAATTGTTTGTTTCTCATTAGAAACTGTTGAAATTATGTGGCAGATTAATGTTGGGTCTATGATCAAGAGCAAAGCGGTCTGTAGGAACGGTCTACTGTACATTGCGTCGTATGATGGAAAGATCCGATGTATTGATTCTAAGGTAACTTTAATACATAATTTAGTACTATATGGAATATGGTCCATATATCAAGAGAGTATACCATACTAGCGAGCAAACGCGACTGGGGACGGACCTACACCTTACAGAATATCACAGTCAAATAACTACATACAGTCGTGTAGTTGTGTTCCTGTGTGTAAATACAGATTTAAACCGCGGTGTACGGCTCGTCTGTCCGACTTAAGTGATAGATAGGTATATATATGTATAACACACGTTTATATTGTCAGAAATGGGCCAAAATTTCATATTCCAGGCCAATGTATAGTAAGAAATACGTACGTCAATAGTAGCTAAGTAGCTTCATTTCATCTATCACTAGATATCTCTTTCAGTATCATAACGTCCCATTTTATCTATCGCATTCATACTTGAAATCTATAAGCATCCGAAACATGGGAACAAAACTGAGGGCGCCGCCCAGTATGAAGGTTGCTCATCTTTCTTTATAATATATTTCTTTTTATACTACCAAGGTGGCAAACAAGCATACGGCCCGCCTGATGGTAAGCAGTTACCGTAGCCTATGGACGTTTGCAACACCAGGGGTGTCACTCACGCGTTGCCGACCCTTTAAAAACCTTATAACTCCTTTCTTGAAGAACCCCATGCTATAGTCTCTTGGGAAAACCTCGGCAGGGAGCTCATTCCACAGCCTAATCGTACGTGGTAAGAAATTCCTCTGGAATCTTACTGTACGGCATGTTTGAGGTGCAAAGATGTGAGGATGAACTCCCTGTCGGCGGCGAGAGGTGCGTTGATAAAATGTGGCCGTGGGCATCATCGCGAACAATTCCTTAGAACACAGCTCATTCATTGTACAGGCGGTAGAACACACACAAGGAGGCGAAGTCTCTCCTTAGACTTAGTGGATCAATACCGCCTGTGACCTTGGGAATATAGTATCATTGCTCCAGGACTATTTGCAATACAGCAACGACATTTTCAAATTAAACAAACATGTTTAATTTGAAAATATTGTTGTTGTGTAAATCACCATACAAAAAACCCAAGATACACATTATCGAATAAAAAAATAACACTCAAAACTGTCGCCAATTATACATAAGTTATTATTGTAAGTATCCTTACTAATATTATAAATGTGAAAGTTTGTGAGTATTGATGGATGGATGTTTGTTACTCTTTCACGTAAAAACTACTGAACGGATCTGTATGAAATTTGGCACAGAGATAGATATACTTTTTACAGCGATAACCGACACCCACGCGGGCGGAGCCGCGGGCAACAGCTAGTTATTAATAAAACCATATTATTTTGCAAATTCAACCTTACGCGCATAATATAACGTTGAATTGGTAGTGTAGTGTATTGACTCGACCTATGAAAAGATCTCGATACTATTTGAAATATACGCAACAATTTCAAATAGTGCGCGTATTTTATGCAGACGTTTTTAAAACGCTGATTGTGTGTATCTTGGGTTTTTATGTATATCAATGCCTTCATATTAATATCATGTATCGTATTACCTATTGACCCGTGCTAACATTGAACTGCAAAACTACTTCGATCGTTGTTATTGTTATCGTTAAGATAACGAGTTTTCGACACTGTTATGTACCGTTTATCTATACTTATATACATCTATACTATAATATTATAAAGCTAAAGAGTTTGTATGTTTGTTTGGTTGAACGCGCTAATCTCAGAAAGTACCTACTGGTTCGATTTGAAAAAATATTTTTTTGTTGAATAGTGCATTTATCCAGGAAGGCTATAGGGTAAATAACATCACGCTATGATCAATAGGAGCGGAACAGTAGTGAGATATGTTGTAAAATCAGGAAAAATATTCCAAATTACCACACGGACGAAGTCGCGGGCGACCGCTATGTAATGAAATTAATAGTTGTTGACTCTGCTATGGAGTCCTAAGTAGGTAGATACTGCTGCTTACGTGTTATCGATTATGATTGTTTGGAGTGTTCGGTTGCATTATTTTCTACATTACCACAAACTGTAACGCTCTGGAAATTGAAAAGTGGCCTGAGTTGTCGGTAGGCTGGTTGTTATTCAAATAGTCAACAAAATGTTATCCCTGGGATACTCAAACTCAAAATTTAATAACACTTATGAAGGTCATAAATTATGAATAAACCAGAAAGATGATGTCAGCAAAATTTTCCTACGGCTAGTTCGCTGACGTGGAGCCTTGAGAAAAACTAGCAAGAAACTCAGGCCACTCTTTTTAATCGCCAGATAGTTACAATCTTTTGTAAAATACAAGTATGATAGCATGCAAGCTGATGCAGTCAAAACACGATACTTACTTTATTAATAAAATGAGGTAATCGTACTTAGTACTGGTCGTGCGAGAAAAAAAAAAGTAGTGTAGTAGTAGTGTTAAAGTCTGCTTCAATTTACATATTGCTATTAAAGAATACGATAGGAAAACGTTTCCTGGATATTGCATCTATAAATTAGCATTGAAAACCTGCAGTCACGCTCAAGAACACAGGTACACAACTGTGTGGTGTATCATCATCATCGTCGTTCCTGCTGAGGATCGCGACCACTTACCACGCGTCTTTAAGCTATGCGGTCTTTACAATGCACGGTACATGCTACCTCCGAACGCCTTCTTAATGACGTCTGACCATTTTGCCGCCGATCTGCCTTAAGCGCGTTTACCTTCCACTTGGTCCAGAATTAAAAGCTTTTCCAGAAGATGTTTAGGTGAACGCATAATATGTTAAGAAGAAGCTACGTGTGGTATACTTATACATATTTTGTGCGGTCAAACTTCTTCCAGTAGGTACCTACATACTTAACATTATGCTTAACATGTTTTAATGTCATGACTATTTTTTTATACCAAGGTGGCAAACAAGCATACGGCCCGCCTGATGGTAAATAGTTACCGTAGCCTATGGACGTTTGCAACACCAATGGTGTCACTCACGCGTTGCCTATCCTTTAAAAACCTTCTAACTCCTTTCTTGGACAACCCCATGCTATAGTCTCTATGCATGCTATAGACTATATTTTCTGACATTCTTTTTTCCAGAATGGTGCAATAAAATTAGTAATAGAAGTTTGCGAACAAGGTATATCAGCAGATTTGGTGCTTGCCAAAAATGAATATTTGTTGATGGGCACGTTGTTAGGCGTGTGCGCATGTATGCACGTAGAGACAAATGTGATGACGTGGCGCACGTTGCTTCCAAGCCCTGTGTTCGCCAGCCCTGTTCTATACGACGAAGACAAATATGTTGTATTTGCTGAAGTCAACGGTGATATTCATTGCAGAACTGTTGAAAAAGGAATAAGGGTATGGATTATCTTCTTTTATTATTGTTGAATGCGGACGTGTGACCATACACAGCATTCGTGCAATGTTTTTCGGTTGAGATGATGATGAGTCTTTGAACGCCACGTCGCTCGGTCATCGGTGACCCCCAAATAATACATGGCGTTCAAAATTATACTTAATATAACAACTTTCTGGAACGGATAAGCTGATTTTTAAAGTTAAATACTAACGTGTGTGTGTAGTGTCGCACAAAGTAGGTACCTACTTAACCTGCGCATGCGCGTTTTTAGTCCATTTCAAGAAATTCGCTCCGTATATTTTGAGCCCCAAACGCTTAATTGAATAATTTTGTTCTGTGCCCAGTTATTAAACGAGTTACTAAAGTTGAAATCATCATCATCAAATTTTCCACTGTTGGACGTAGATCTGTCCAAGTGTGCGCTACACGGATTATAATTATTTATTTAATTAGTATCTATGACTACCTAAAGTATATAGTATAGAAAGTATAGATAAAGAACTCTAATCTTATCTGAAGATAATAAATAGTATATGTATATGCATTTTCCTGATTACTATTAGATACGTACCTAATTTCTACCAGAACTACTACAATACCCATTGGTGTACCTATCCATTTTGTTTTTAAAAACTCCCTCACCATAATATAGTCTCTGTTTATCACAACGCCGTGCGCAGTGAGACCCTCGGCAAGCCGACTACGATTCCGCGAAGTGATATGTATATACTTATACCAATATTATTATCTATAAAAATATATGAACTGGTTGAATAATGATGAGCAATAACAATAACCCCTTTTTTCAGATCTGGAAGTACCAAGGCGCGAGGGGAAACATATTTTCCTCTATCTATACAAAGAAATTAGAAAAGCTAAAATGGCAATTGGTCTTTGGTTGCCACGATTCCAAAGTATATAGCGTGTATATAAAGAATTTTCAACCAAGTTTACATTGGAAGACCCAATTATCATCACCAGTTTATTCCACTCCTTGCGCTTTAGGCGAGGAATGGATACTAGCCGCGTCGAATGATGGAAATTTATGTCTTCTTGATTCAGGAAGTGGTGCCATAGTTGCAGAACATCAGCTACCTAACGAAACGTTTTCATCCCCAGTAGTATATGGAGAGTATATATTTATCGGATGCAGGAACGACTGCTTGTTTTCAATCAAATATGGTATCAATTCTTAATATGTTGACTTGTTGCTGATAATGCTAGCTATTTTAAAAGTTTAAGTTTAAATTATATTTTATAATAATAACTTATTTGTACTTGCCATCAAGAGATGTTAGAAATGTACTTGATGACTCATCACCTGATTATGGACTTGAACTGACAGTAATAAAGCAATTTCTTACAAAACTTTTTTTTTTTAAATAAATTTTTGTTGTTCTCATTGTCAAACACTGCAGTGTACTTTTTTACCCGACTGCAGCGAAGCTAAAAATAAGATATTTGATATATTTTTACTGGACTAAACCCACATACTGCAAAACCTTTATATGCTATAATAAGCACTTAAAAAAAAGACAACTCCCGCACTAGGGAACAAACTCTGTGTAGCGCTTTACAAAAATACAATTTACTAACACAAATTACACTCAGACTCAGAACAACTCTTTGTGGGTCACACAAAATTATTGTCCTATGTGGGAATCGAACCCACAACCTCGTGCACAGCAGACACATACTGCAACCTATGGACCACCAAAGTAGTCAACAACAGTCAGGTTAACAGTAAAAAGTATGCGTACTGCTGCTAGAACATTGCCTGAACTTACTTATACAATATCCGACTAAAAGAATCCTCAAATAACTATGTGTGAGGAAAAAAACAATCAGTTTTTATTATAATTGAATGGATGGATCGAAGTTTTTTACTCGATTATTCTAGAATGGCTGAATAGATTCTGGACGAAACTTGGCAGTCAGATCAGACTGGAGTAGCACATACATTAGACTAGTAATAGGTATATTATCTGACACCTTTTGTCCCCAAAAAAATAGTGTCCCAACTTATAAATACGAAAGTAACTGTTTGTTAACTTTCACAACTTAAAAATTTGACTAGGTGTACCATAAGGAAGGTCATAGGGTACTTTTTACCACCATAATTGACATCAATGCAGCCAACAGCTAGTTGTTTTATATTTTTGCAATGGCAAGTTTAAGTTAAATGAATAAACCTTTTTAAAATAAAAACACATCTCATATTATAACTTTTATTCATGATCTTACACAACATACATTAAATAGGTTAAATGAGCATTCATAAATTTTGACATTTATAAGTATGATATGGTTACAGAATCAAATATACCAAATTGGAATGAATAACACATGGTATAGATTAACCTACCACTTGTGCAGATCATAGTAATTATAGCTTTGTATACTTAAAAGCAGCCTTAAATAAAGTATTTCCATTAAATAATATATTCTTTTTGGCAATAAAATGCTTTTGAAATCACTTTTGGAACCACTGGGTACATGGTACATATATAATTTATTAATACTTGATCTACTGCTGATACATCTAAGCTTTTAAATCATTAACCCAAAATCCCTATAGAATATTGTTACCAAAACAGTACTTAAACAAATATAAAATTAACAAGCAATGTACATAAAATATAATTATGATTATTCAATAATCATTATTATTTACTGTTCTTCTTCTCCAAGCTCCACTTTGACTTTGGAGAAGTCAAACTCTTCTCCAGTGCCATACTTGTAAATCTTAATCACATCTAAACATGTGGTCTCAAAGTGTGTGGTTGCATCATAAGACTCGGACACAAACACTTGACTTGCAGTACCATCATCAATGGGTTCATAGTAGTCTGTCACAGACACAAACTTCTGTCTAATAGGCCCAAGGAGATCCAAACCTGGCTTTATTTCAGTTTCAGGGTCCTTAGTTTCAACAGTAGTGGACACCATAGCAATAAACCACCCCTTTGCAGCCACCTGGTGTGTGTAGGAGACCACAGAAATATAAATATCTGAATGCCTGCCCACTTGCTTCTGAGGAATGATGATTTGAGTAGATAGAGCATCCTTCGTATTAGGAATAGGATGGTCCAATAAACATATGCAACGGATCACTTGACCCTTCTTGCGGACACGGTCAGGTACGTAGCTAGGGTCGCAGTATACTTGTTTACATTTGGCTACTTCATTGCCTGAGCGAACACCAACCACTTTTCCACCTTCTCCCAAGACAATTTCATCAATAGGTTTATCCAGCATATAGGTGCCTCCATATATAGCAGAGAGACGAGCAAAACCTTGAGGTAACTCTCCTAAACCATACATGGGATACAAATAAGGCGATTTTCCATATCTTGCAAGTGAGTCTGAGTACAGTTTAATACGCCTGATTGTTTGGATAGCAGGCTGTTGGAGGTAGTTATCATTGAGGTATAGAGCCAAAGCATGGCCAGTGAAGTCTTGAGTATTCCTGTCAAGACCAAATTTGTCGTAAAGTGACTGCATGTTGGCTGTACTGGGATCGAAATCTTTCCAGGTCTTAGAATCATCCTCCTGGAAATCCTGAACATATATAAGGAAGTTTCGGAATCGCCTCTTCTCGAACATACCCATAAGATCAGATGCCAACGCCTCTTTTTGGTCGACGGGCACTTTTGATATCTTTCCACCTTTGTAGACATAACTCCCCTCTACAGACTTGAACTCCAAGTATCGAGTCACACCCGTGTGGATGAGTAACTTTACAAGGAGCCCATTAGCCATCAGTAGTTTTGGTATCAAATCTACATTCCAGTCGCGACCTCGACCGTATGTTTCATCGGGGGTCGGAGCGTTGAACTTTGCGAACAATTCTTCTAACGGGGTAATTGACGCAGATTCACCACCGTAGTACTTATTACGATCAATGTGCAATACCTTTTTTCCCGACACGGAAAGCATTCCACTCAGAATGCACTCCTTTAAGCCAGTTCCAAGAACTATAGCGTCGTATTCTTCATCCATGTTGGAGATTAGATATTATAGAATTTTCCAATACGAAATTGCGAATCCACAAACCGGGAGGTAAATGTCAAAATGTCGGAAAGAACATGGCCGATTCGGTGACGTCGACGTGTGTGCTAGGGATGTGCAAGTCCAAAGTAAGATCAAAGATTGCACATTCACGGAATGGTTTATGTTATACCACCAGTGTATGGCACACTGTGGGTTTGATCCTCATACAGAACCAACATCTGTGTGATCTAAACGATAATGGCAAAATATCCTAAATATTTAAAAAATCGTATTCAGATTTGAGACTCCATTGCTCTCTTTTATGTGGCATCTCAACTAACTGTTCCAGCGATTTTCCTGCTATGACGTGGGCATGCTTAATCTATCAATCAGCCTATTGCAGACATAGGCCTCTCCCAACACGCGCCACAACACCCGGTCCTCCGCCTTCCGCATCCAGTACGTCCTAGCGACCTTTTTTAGGTCGTCGGTCCACCTAGCAGGGGGCCGCCCTACCTTACGCTTACCGAATGCTTAACAAATTATATTTAACCAAACCACGAATTCATATAAATTTAATCATCGCTTGAAAATAATATTACAGTAAAGTTTATACTTCCCTAGAACGTCCCTAGGGACCTTAGCAAGAAGATAACCCCTGTCCCTAGTGTCTTGTATTTAACCGCAATTTTTTACACAGTATAATGAGAATGAGAAGTTATATAGTAACTAGTGGACCTGGCAGACGTCGTCCTGCCGGAAAAAGCTGAAATACCGACAGCAGCGCCACCTACCGGGTCCAATTGTGAATCTAAACCATCCAGGGCCCTACCCGAACACACACACAAAATTTCATCAAAATCGGTCCACCCGTCTAGGAGGAGTTCAGTCACATACACACGCACACAAGAAATATATATATTAAGATAAGTTATTACTATTCAAAATGAGTGTGTATTATGCCTACACATTCAAAGTCAGGTCATTATAGATAAATCAACAGTACAAAGTGGTACACGTTAAATAAGTAATTAATCTCTGTAATTAATTTATTAATCACTCGATTTGAGTTACAAATACTTTTACCACTTTATCTAAGGACAAAATTATTTTGTTACTGGCAACCCGGGCGTCGAGTTGTCAGCAAGCAAGCAAGTAGATCTAGCAAAATGTCCACGACGTATGTCACCAGTTAGGGTTGGCAAAAGAAATATATATATCGATAAATAACGTATCTCTAACCGTACATTTATATCGACAACAATTCGTTAGTTTGATATTTTAATGTTTATCTTGGAACATGCATTGTGGCATTATAAAATACAATTAATTATTAACAGGCCCGTGTGGTGACGGATTAAGAATATAAATGTCACCATTCCATCGGATTCCAACGGAGTATTCAGAGTTAGGCCGACAAGATCCACTGCAAGAGACGAGACGAAGAACTCAAAATAAAACCCTATGCCAACCCGTCTGGCCAACTTGGTATAGTAGGCTAATATCCCTCCAAATGTATGGAGGAGACCCGTGCCCAGCAGTGGGACGTTTATGGGTTGAAGTGATGTGATGAATCATTAACAATGTTTTTTTCACATGTATCATCATCTCAGCCAAAAGACGTCCACTGCTGTATATAGGTCTCGCCTGCAACTCGATAATTACAAACTGAATCGATTTGTCGATTTTTTTTTTCAAAGCCTCCATAGGTAAATTTCCTTTATTATAAACCACATCTAGGAGTTCTTTAAATTTATTATTCTAACGTGTATCCACATCCAATATTAATTATGTAGATCTACGTTAGCGGCAGAACCAAATTTTTGGATTGATATTAAAAGTATCGATTTTCTGTTTTTTATTTTTTATAGTGAAGATGAATATTATTAATAGTAATAGAATTAATGTAACCTAAACGAATTAATATTTCTTAATAAATATTTTATAAAAATGAGATTAGAATGTAGATTTTGATATCGATATTTTGATACATCGATAACCGTAAGCCAACGGGCAAACCTACGTTCAGACATGTCATGTCAGTTCAGTGATGTCCAGTGATGTCAGTAAATGAATAGGTTCAGCCAGTCACTCATGTCGTCGGTCGTCTTTTTTGCTTGTTTTTGAGTTCCTTAGCTTCTCTATCGTGTGTATGTACCGTGGTGATAAATTATTAACAATAAAATTATATTTTGAAAGTTTTAACAATGTATACACAGCGGGTTTCAAAACTTTACTCTTCGTATGGTGTATTTTGAAATTAAGTATGTTAGTGATGTGTGGATCGGTGAACAGGTGACTTCCTACCATATGTTTCAGTTTGTACGGATCATTCTTCCAAAATCACGAATAACGCAAAAGTTCAAAACGTGGCGAGGCAGCGATTTTAAATGAAAGGTAAAAGTGGGGCGAACACTGTTCAAATGAATAAAAATGTCAACAGAAGGAAGCGGAGAGACTCCCACTGTGCCATGTTTACCCGGAGCTCCGGAGCAGACTTACCTATTTCCAAAAGCGAAAGGGCACTCGAGATCCATAAGTCATGGAGGGACTCCAACGCTGGCAGCGAATCCGTCTGTCGCTCGACCCCCTCTCAAGTCAGCATTGCGTGGTCATCAACGCGCGCTGTCACACGGGCAGATCGGCGAAGGCGGGCGGCCTGCATCTGGGCCGGGCCACAGCCGCACCGGCAGCCGCACAGATTTTATTCTGCCGCCTGGCCACCGCGAGCCGCCCGCCATCAGCATACAGCCCCGCCATGGCTCCGTGCGCATGCAGCAGCACTCGCGGCAGGCCTCACGTTCAGATTCCATCTACACCATTCGCCGCATCTCTGTTGTGAGTCCATGGAGGAAAGCTGCCCTCTGGTTGTTACGACAACAACAGCCAAGTGTTGACAACCGTCATTTAACAGTCACTCCTAATCACCTGGTGCCAGAAAAGACACCACTCAAAGACCACCCAAATGGGCAAAGATGTGACAATAAAATTAGGACTACAAAATATACTTTACTGTCATTTATACCTAAGAACTTATTTGAACAATTCCATAGAGTTGCAAACGTGTACTTTATATTCATAGTGTTGTTGAATTGGGTGCCAGCTATTAATGCTTTTGGCAAAGAGATAGCCATGATGCCAGTGTTGTTTGTGCTTGGTGTGACTGCCATTAAAGACCTATTTGAAGACCGCAGAAGACATATGTCTGATAAGAGAATCAACAACTCTTTTTGTAGAGTATACAAAAGGTAAGTTTATAGTTTTGTTTTGTTTATATTGCATTAAATTTATTGGTCAGTATCAATCATACAAATAATGTATGGTAGCTGCACTCAATATAGTATTTACTAAGGAATTTACATTTCTCTATATTATGCGTGCATTTAGCTACAGATATGCAATTAATAGCTAAATGTAATAAATAAATGCAAAAATATTCTTATTATTATGCAATTATATGTGGGGCCAGCATGTGTGAATAAGGCCTTAATCCTCTCGGCTCTCTTGATAGAGGATACTCATGCCCAACGTTGGGACATATATGGGTTGCTATTATTATTACCATTTATTGGCTAATCCTGGGATATCATCTGCAAATGTATTAATCAAATAATTATGTTCCTCTGTCAATCAAGAACATTAAATTGTGTGAACCTAATATTGCATCCAAAATATTTTTTCATATTGTTGATAAAACAGGTTATACAATAAATACCATTTTGTAACACTCACAGGAAAAATATCACATATTATAAATTTAAAATGTTTATCATAAAAAAACCTACTATTGACAAACATCAAAGTTTATCTACATAATTAAAATTGCTAATTGCATATTGATAGCTCAATGCGATTGGACTTAAAAAGAACAAAACAATGAAGTATGTTATAACTTTAAACAAGTAATTCTTGTATATAATATAGCCTTATGTCTAAAATCTTGTGTCACAATGTTTGCAAAAGTACCATAATCTTCTAAAACCACTTAACTTTTCCCCTAAACTGGAGTTAATATTTTGTGTCCCTGAAAGGTTAAAAAGGCTCCCATAATTTAGATTAAATTTTAAATCATTTAGATAAAGTTTTTTAGTATAAACTTTAAAAAATACCCAGACACTTATAAATACTTAGTGAATTATTGCATAAAAGGTAAATTCCATGAGTATTGTTCAAATATTTGTTATTATAGTTTTCCTTATTACCTAGTCACTATATGAACAGTTCTATACATACATATACATTATACATGTATTAATAAACTATTATTCTTAATCTAATCTATTAAGTTTAAATTGAATTTTTTGTTGTTATTTTTACACAAGGGGACTCCCCATATTATTAATACCTCGACTCTATTAGCAACAATAATAAAATGGTGTCAGATAGCTATTTATGAATTTGATAAAGCAAATAATACTAAATGTGGTCAGTTTTATCATAGGTAGTTTTGTATGTAATATATTATTATATGGCCTGGCAACACCCAGGCCACATATATATATATTTTATTTGTCATTATGTCACTTTCTATTAATTTCCTGTCACTAAAAGAGCAGAATTATTATTATCCCTAATCACAATATTAGTGATAATTCAGCTGTTGTTAATTACCACATGGAAACCGGTATTTCCTCATAACCTAATAATTAATTTTTGGTCCAATTTTGCCCTTCTAATTGTCTTAGTTTTTCAGTAAGAGTAATTTTAAAGACAGATTTTGGAAAGTGCGGCAAGCATAAAGAAGCAAACTGGTAAAATTCAAGTTTTGACAATATAATATACTGACAAGCTAACTTCCTTATTATATTTTAAATGCGAATGTGAGTTTACATGTTTGTTATGATTTTACGCCTAACTACTTAACCAATCATCATTAGATTTAGCATACACATATACTTAGTACCTTTCAATGGAAAAAAAGAAATTAATATACCTATTAGGTAAAAAAATATATAATATCAGGTAGCCCTGTAAATAATACAAAATAGTAAGTATTTATCTAATCTAAAACAATATGCTTAGTAGAAAAAGCAACGTCATCATGATAAAAACTGTGACCCTATCACCCTATGTCACAATCCCACCCACGCTCCTGCCACTGAGTGTGACTCCAATCGAGGTCAACTATAGTTTGTGTATTTTCCGCAATAATAAAGCTGCAGTTAAATACCGCTGCGTAGAAGCACAAGCCGAGTCGGGTTAGACGCGGCACCACGCGCCGTTTACCGGTTGTCTCAAAACAGATCGACTCGGATCGATAAAACTGGCATGATGCATAACTTTTCGGGTTTTGAAATAAAAGAATTAGATCAAAGGCACAAGCGACTGTGCCTTCCTATATAAAACGGTGTAGAACCGCGCGACTGATCGAATAGTCGCCTATTTTGTGTAATGTTTTGTTTGTTGTTGTGATCAACACATATTAGCCGTGTAGGCTTGCTTTCGGATTAAGCTGAACCGCGTCTTCACGGTCAGTGGAGCTTATATGGACTATCACGCACCGTTTAACTGCACCAGTCAGTTTTTGCACGCTTGATTGAATATTGCTACTGACTGACCCAAACTAGTTCGTGAGAGGTGGAACGCAATAAGATTTCTAGCTCAAATCGGAACAGTCCGGCTGGGCAGTATAACCAGCCCACAGAATAACAAATAACTCTAGGAAAGCCTTAATTTCACAATCCTTGTTCGCTGCTGCTTACTTTCGCCATCTAAATTAGGTTCCATCTAATAGAAAGCGAGTTTATTGTGTATCATGAGCCTCTCTTGACAGAAATACCCACTGCGCCGTCGCTGCATCGAAGCTTACAAGAATTGGATATATGGATTAATAAAATGTTTACTGCTTATGGAAAAAAGTAATACAAGTTATTAGTATCTTCTTTCCGAACGTAAACGTTACGTAAAGAACGTTCTGGACGAACATAAGACCTAAGTCATCGTCAGTAATTAATAAAGGATTCAATCAACTACGTAAAATCCGAGAATACACATAAAATGTACTTTGAGAAATCTAATCATCAATATCCATAACTGAATCTATTTTGTGGCTGAATGCTGTCTTTTTTCCTATCAGATCGCGCTGTAACACGTTGATAAAATGTTAAATGGCTCGGATTCCGATATGGTCAGCCTTTACCGTTTCCGTCTCGCTACATAAAACGAGTTCACGTGAGGACGTGGCTGCATTTCTATAAGATTATTTTGAAGTAGTGCACGTGTGGATCGATCGATATTTGTAAAATATTGCATGGATTTATCGACAAATCACGCCGCTGCGCCGTCCTCGAACTTCAAAGTAGCTTTGACGCCACTCACTGCTCGTTAACTGTAACTCCAATTGATTGGGTTGAGATTGGTCGATTGACGGTCTCAAGGTCGTGCAACAAACCATTGTATTTATAATATTTATAGCTCTACTTATCGACACTGTAGGTAACGGTTTCCTGGTTTACAAAAAATCCTACAATTTATTAATAATTAAAATGGCCGGATTTAAAGTTCATGAATCATTAATTGTAGGCAGCCCCGAAAGCAGAGGTGGAGCAGTTCTGTGGTAATTGTAAATTTTTTAAATGTTTGCGATTTTTTTAAACATAATATAGATATAATGTAACAAGACAAAAACGCAACGTGTGTATTCAGAATTTTAAACTAGATGAAGCGTACAAAAACGTAAGTGTATTGACTTGACTGTCGTTAAATACGACGTCGGTAGTTATTGGCACGCAAATATTGTAACAAAGCCACAGCTTTTGACACGCATCCGTAGTCAAAAAGATATTCTGAGCAATAGACCATAAACTGTAAAGATTCTAATTGTGTTTTGAATAGAAAAACCTTGATTATTATATTCATAGCCTCTCGCTAAGTGATACTAATTAAGTCTCGTTAATTATATTCTTGCATTGTTGAACTTGCTTGCTTCATTCCATAAAATAGTCCATTATGCATTCTATGTTCAATTTAATACAATTATGTTTCAAAACAAGATATTTTGAAAACGGGGCACTCCGAGATAATTCAATGTTATTATTTTAGCCGCAAACAATTTTAATATTATACGAATTGAACCTTTCATTTACATAATAAATATATATATTTATTCCGAGTGACCACCGTTGCCACTTTTTTTGTCGAGTCTGTAATTTTATATATTTCTGTTTGTTTTTTTGTAATTTATAATCTCTATCATTGTAATAAATAATTTGAATACCTATATGCATTTACGTTTTCCTTAAAGTGGTATAAACTTTTAGGTAAAGTATTTTGCCTGTTGACCAATGACGTACATAATAATGGGTACCAATATACATACTTGACGTAAAATTATTTAGCAAAGTTTAAACATTATTATAACCAAAATGTAGTAGCTTTTACTGAAGATACCTATCTACATTAAAAATCTCAATTTGGTCCATCTTTAGACTAGGGCAATGATACAGTCAGCAGTAGATCATATTGGTAGATACTATTTTCAATAAATAAAATCCATGACTCAGTAATGATTTATGAATCAATATTTTATGTCCTTCGAAGTTAGTGTTCGAAGTGGATTGCGTTGACACACTCACTTATTTCACAATATTAGCCACTACAATGGGTCTCGAATAAAGAGAGAGGGGAAAAATTACACTTTTCTACCTCTACTTACTCTGCCGATATTCCTCACTACCTCCGATATTATCCGCCTTAATCTAAGATCCTGTAGGCTGACAGGATATTTTCATTTTAAAATATCCAAAGACGGTGTAGACGGAACTTCGGCATATTGAAAAAAGTAATAAATACAAAACCTCTGCTTTTTAAACACTCAACCCAAACAAATACTCTTGAGTCTTGAGTAAATAAATACGCGAGCAATGTTATCGATCGCTAGCTCTGTTGTTCACCCATATGGCATAGGTCTGTAACTCGGAAACGAAATGAGAAAAGCATAGTAATGGGACAACTCTCACACGGCCATCTGATCCCAAACTAGGCAGAGTATGTAACTAGACAATTGGTGCACATACTTCTATATTTCTAATTACCTACATACATATTATGGACTAGCTGCTAGCCCGTGCCCACTTCGTAGGCCATTTTACGGGTTAATACACACTACGACTATACTTATAAATAAAGTTTGTGATTTTGTATGGGATAATATCTGGATCTTCTAAACCGATTTTGAAAATTCTTTTACATTCATCTAGATAGATCCAGAGATCACTACAAACTCACCAACTTTACATCTTTATAATATAATATATGTAGATTAGTAAAGATGAATAACTGTCAGACAGAGGAAAAGACATGTGCTGATCGTACAATATTTGTTGTTGTTGGTATTTTTTTTATATGTATAGCTGGAGGTCGTGGCATATAGAAGTTAAGGTCTGTAACCAATAGACCAAAAAGGCCAATTTGTATATTTTATGTAGAATGTTGAATAGTGTAGTTTCCAATCAATTAAAGAATATTGCCATTCGAATTCCAGAGATAAGCGCTTTCAAACATACGACCTGTTCAGCTTTTATGATATCGTTATAGATAATACTCCTGTAATGAAATATCAAACTATCGAACAAAGAAACGATTGATGTCGATGTAGTTTAAAACAACAATATACATATTTTATGATGCATTTACATGACTAAACCATTCATGAGTAACCATTAGCGAGGGACAGTGATTACGGTTCCTTTTAATACATAATGTGAAGGGCGGTATGTTGTGACTGTTGGGATCTCCCTAAACTAGGTTATTGGTCAAGGTACAATCAAACTCGACCACTAATATAATGTTTCTGCTTTATTAAAAAAACTTTTTTTTTCTATAGTCCTCAACAACTGTATTTTTTCTTTTACTAATATCAACACTTCTTCATTTGGTTCCTCTTTAGTGTATTTAATTATCTCTATTCGTATCCAATTCCACATTTCGAATCTCTTCAGCCATTGCCTATCCTTTTGCATCCGTGTACTTTATTTAAAAACACCAGGATTTCAAAGATTCGAAAAATACTTAAAAATCCAATACAAATCTTATTGCATTTACTGACAAGCATACGCTCCATCTGATGGAATGCAGTTACCGTAGTCTATAATAGCAAATATTTGTTTTACTACCATATTTGTTTTTGGGTTTAGGAATGGGGTAACGTTTCTTTAAAAGGCAGTCCTTAACGATTTCACAGGAATACAGACTGATTTACCTTGATTTAGGGATGGCTTTTTAACGAAATGTAATCCCACGGATGCTCCGCCACTAAACCCTACTGTTGCAAGCGTCCATAGGCTACGGAAACTGCATACGATCAGGTAGGCCGTATTTATGCTCGTTTGTCACCTAATTACTTAGTATAAAAAACAAAAGACGCACTGTGAGTAGTTATTAAGCTGTGGTCTTCTATATGGTCCTTCCCCCAGTAAAGTTTTCTCGCTAACTTCGTATAGTATTGTATCTATCAATCAAAATTAGCGTACGTCGTTTAACATACGAGTACGTAGTATTTATCAGAGGAGGTATGTATATGCGATAGTAAGGCCGTACCCTAGTGCATAGATAAGTAAAAACGTCGTTACATGTTAGCCTGATGGATTACCATTTGTTTGGCCACGTTATCATCACATCAGATAGATAGATCTTATAATTACCTTTTACAGTGTAAGACAGTCATTAATGCTAGATATAGTATTTAATTTCAACTTATCTTGGCCTTAGATAATCTTCGTCCTACATTCAAGATGTATTATTTTTTAAATGAGTTTCAAACGACCATAATACTAAACATTCTGGTTATAGAAATTGCGGTTGATGAATGGGCGCGGTGTATACGTAAAAGTGAAGTTAGAGAAAGTATTAATCCAACTACTAGCGATAGTAGATATATATTATATAAATTATATGGATATCGGATGTAGATACATAACATGTTCTAATAAAAGTAGGTATGTTATAAATAATTAAATCTCCGCTAGATCCCGTTTGCGTTCAATAAAAAAGCTTATTAATTTGAAGAGTACTAAACCAAATTTCTAAATTGAACCAAAGTGAACGACACTGTTTGAAGGATTACTTTAATTAAGTGCCAATATGCAGGGCATGAACTAAAAAAGGTCGCTGGGGCGCACTGGATGCGGAAGGCGGAGGACCGTGTGCTATGGCGCGTGTTGGGAGAGGCCTATGCCCAGCAGTGGACTGCGATAGGCTGATTGATTGATTGATGCAGGGCATGTAGCTCGTAACAGTGGTCATTGGAGCAGAAAAGCTCGACCACAAACTAGCAGACCGCGGCGTGGGCAGTACTCCTCAGTAGATTAACGACCTAGTCTATACAAGGTCGTTCGCTGACAGCTGATGGACAACATCGTCTAGACCAAATGCTGTGGAAATACTTGGAGGCCTATGTCCAGCATTGGACCGTCTTTCGGTTAAGATGATGATGAAAGCTCAACCAGAATATTATGAGTCCGATGTTAATTATCACGCGTGAGTCGTTGACTTTAAGCGCTACTAATGCAAGGATTCATTAGAAATAATAATTAAACTTAATGTTTACGGACTTCGAAGAAATTATTGCTCGTAGCAGGCACATAAACCGTAATATGTTACATTACTTATATTTTACATTTGACCTAGATGCGTCATAAATCCCGTTAGCCCGTTAGTCATTGGATCGAATTTGTGACTAACAAAATCAGCAATTTTGAAAGAAAAAATCATATGTATTTCAAATTACATAATATTTTCGGCCACGGTGACAATACGGTAGCAGTTACTATAACCTATAATAATAATAATAGCAACTCATATATGGCCCACTGCTGGGCAAGGGTCTCCTCTCCTCTATCAAGTTAGAGAGTCGGGGATTCAGACTTGTGTTTAGAATTACTTCTAAGACATGTGGGTTTCCTCACGATGTATTCCTTCACCGTTAGCGGATGGCAAATCA
Source organism: Trisateles emortualis (assembly GCA_947095525.1). Taxonomy (NCBI): domain Eukaryota; kingdom Metazoa; phylum Arthropoda; class Insecta; order Lepidoptera; family Erebidae; genus Trisateles; species Trisateles emortualis. The sequence goes on along the minus strand of OX352736.1, from coordinate 3,613,625 downwards.
TTTGATTAGTACATACAAACTCCACAAAGTGAAATTCACATTGGTACTGCCAGCCGGGATCGAACTCCTCTTGCGTGCAAGTCGGTTACTTTCCCACTCGGCCACCACCGCTTCATCATATCACTATAACCTATGGATGCTAACAATACCAGGAGCAGGACAACTAATCATGCGTTGCTCACCCTTCATCTAGTAACACCAGAGTCTTGTGTTATGGGTAACCCCATTGACACTATAGTTAGAAAGACGTAGATATTGCACTAGCACGCGGAAATTGTTGACGTCAACAGTAGCTAAGCAACTATCACTATCTCTTTCTGTATCATTACGTTCCGTATTATCTATTGCATTCATACTTGAGATCTATAAGCAAGTTGCACTAAAACGTGGTAACAAAACTGAACGCCGCTAAGTATAAAGGTAGATTATCTTTTTTTATAATATCATTGGTTAACCCTGAGATAAGAAAAACGTTATTGTTAAATTTAAAGTCAAAACGATCTAAAGGCGATATTTTATTCCTAATATTTTTACTATGGATAAGAATTGCAATACGTTGGTGTAGCTGATTTTATAAAATCTATAATAGCGGCACGAAGGTTTTACTCACGTACTAGTCTAGACAAGCTTCCATACAAGTTTTATTGTACCTATCAATAGAATAAACAAAATGAATGAATTTTACGTACAAGAAAAGCAATTATGTCTCACGGCTCTAGGCTACAAATAAGGAAATCTACCTACCAGCAAATAATAAAGGTACTCTGTTAAAGGTTTTGTATTAGCTATGACCACTATGCACTGTACTTATAGGATTCCATTTTAATGCACACCAACATTTTATTTAAACCCTGTAGATAAATAGGCTCAAAAAAATTACTACCTACTGAAATAAGTTCTTATAACTCGCTGAGTCTCAAAATATAGGAGGACTTATTTTGGGACTTGGTAATTGCTTTGGGTTTTCTGTGGCCCTTTCACTGTCACCGCTGGAGACACCATTATTTCTGCGTATATTTCCATTTGTCAAGAGTTTATCAATTTCAAGTTCTTGAAACTTGTACTCCCACACAGAAACACAACTACACCGCTGTGTCATTTGGCTGAGGTCTTCTGTTAGGTGGAGGTCTTTGCCTAGTCGGGCTTGCTCACTTGTATGGTGCCCTCTCCTAAATATCTCCTAAAAATATAAATGGCCTCCCTTTCATTCTTCCATTGGTCACCATCGAGACCTCTTGTCATCGATCGATCACTTGTCCGTGAGCACGGTAGGAGTCCAGCTCATCCCGCCATCTTTTCCTGGGCCTGCCGCGAATATTTTAGTTCTTCAACGATGAAAAAAATAACAATAATATATTTATATCCCGTGTGGGGATCGAAACCACAACACGGCGCACAGGAAATAATGGCGAGGTTACCTACCTTACAAGTTATGTATTTTGTATCATAATATTGTTATGTTATTATATTATGAGGAAATAAAATTTATTTTGCCACTATAATATTTATTTAATGTATTTACCATCAAATAACGGTAAAGGAAAATATCGTAAGGAAACACACGTATTAGGAAAAAAATTAAAGGCATGTCTGATCCAACAACGCCAGAGCCTAAACACTTTCAGCTCTCTTAAGAGAGGAGACCTCGGATAGCAATTGTATTTGGAAAATAATGTATTTGGTATTTATCAAAGTCAGAAAGTCACTTTGCTCCATTTTGATAATTGTAATTGAAATTTTAGTTATTAGATACTAAAAGCAATTTGTTAGGCATTTATCCGTTTAGGTAGACATTTAAAAAGTTGTGTGGCAATAAAATAGATTTATTTATGATAAGCGTTTAAAATACATGCCAAATGCAAATCAAATATGTGGACAAATGTCCGCTATGAATATATTTACGCCTGTATGGCGAATTATGTACCGGTATGTTGTCTAAGAGAATCTATGATTAAATTGAATGATTCAACATTTCGACCCTTGACGTCTATTAAAGACGCAACTCCTAATTTCATTTTCAGCAATGAGTAAAAATCGAAAAGATTAAAAACATTCTTTCTCTTTTGTTTTAACTGACTTCAAAAACAAGTCTTTTTTGTATCTGTATGTATAGAATATAAATATGTTAAGAAAGATTTTTCCATTTTCGTTTTTTTTCTACACTGCATGAGATTTGAAGTTATTATTTCTAAGATTTTTATTTGATCACATCGAATATTAGATTTTGTTTTTAAAAACGTATACAAAAATGGGCCTATTGTATTAAATATTTCGTATTTGCGTCAAGATACATTAAGTATATTTTATCTATACATGTAGTATTGAATCTACATGTCATTGTGTTTAATATACCTAACACTTGTGCAAACTTTATAAACGTCACGCTTAACGCTTAATGTCTTACACATATCTTCACTTCGGATTCTTTGGGAAAATTTTGGAATACCAACACCGCAGTTTTACCGGGAAGGTTTTTGCCAAATAACTCTTGTGGCCGCTATTGATGCTAGGTTACTTTATCCACCGGTTGCCGCAACCTTCACCAGGACCAGGGTCGTCGTCGCCAATTACTATACTATATCTAATAAAAAATTAGATAAGTAACATTAATTTCTTTAAATATTTGTGTTTACGAGTGAAATAATTAAATAAATGATGCATTCGAATACTCAAGAACCCAAAAATGAACTGAATTAGGTATACAATGTAGTACTATTAAATTTTGGGGTCTTTCCTTTTATTCTGAGAGAAGGCCTATGGTTTGTTCAGTACAGTTTTAATTAAACAAAACAGATCGGTTTTCAAGTACAATTAATTAATTATTAATAATGTCCTTCTAAAGCACAAGTGTGTGCGCAAACACAAATGCACACTTTACATCCTCACGCTCATTGTCATTAATCCGATGGGACAGAAATACGACACGACTGGAGAGAGATCTGTCGTTGGCTTTGGTGTGGCTTTCCGTATGTTTTGAGGCACGGGGTAAACACCGCCAATTTTCAAACTCAGGGCATCTATTGTAAATTTCTTGACAAAATAAGCCAATAATATAAGCCCGGAAATCGAACCGGGGACCTTGTGATCAGCAGTTGCACTAGACCGCATCATCGAATAACTTGCGTGTGTGTAAAAACAATACAAGCACAAAATAAACACATTTATGCATTATTATATTTATTATTTTAGTTACGGTATACGTAGTGGTAACTATTTAGTAATTTGTGGTATAGGTACGTGAATTTATATTAATTTACTTATGATATTGTTGCCTATGTGAGGCAACACAGTAGATAAAGGAAAGCGTTTCAAGTTTTCTAATGCCTCGAAAAAAATAGTCTGTGGGTGTTAATATGAAGCCAAACTAATGAAATCACTAATTGCGTGCTTCACATTTGACCTTGGCAATCGACCTTACACGGCCCTCAAACTAAGGACATTGCCATTTCCAGCGTGTTACAATAAAATTATGTATTAACAGTTTCTAGGAAACAACACGATGTTCCATGTACGAATTAAATATTCAATTCTAGGTCAACTTGCCGGTTTGTCTAGATAGTTGTTTGACTAACACTAGTAGTTGTCTTTTTTCTTTTTTTAATATGTATTATAGGACTTTGTACACAATAAGTCAAGCGACCATGACTGCTTTCTACTACTATTCAAAGCAGTAAAATTCGTTGAAAGTTTATTTTCTGACAAATGCTGATAAATATAAACGAGTACAAAGTTAAATAAAAGCAAAATACATCCGTGGAAATTGGCGAACCTGAAACTCTGGAAGTTACAAAAGCTCCTCGGCTAGAAAAACAAATGAGAATAGCTTTGTCTATGCAGAAGGCTGCCAAATATAGAATTCAGATAATGCCTCCTCCTAACCGAATTTCTTTCACGGCAGCTATACTTGACAGATGACTAGATCACAAATGTATGCGGAAACACAGGTTTACTCTTTATTCCCTTTCTCTCATAGTCCGTTAGGGCTCCAATCCCTAGAAAACCACGTCCGGAAAAAAAACTGGCGTAAGACCAATGGCTTCTCGTGCTTTAAAAACTAATATTACAGTAAATTTACAAGTTATTCATTGATATTAAAAATGTGCCAAGTGTTCATTCTAATATAATAATATATCTCGTAATAGCCGGTCACTAAGCTTGTTATTAGATGAGTCTTGCCATTTCCTCATATGGAATAATATCAGCGTTATTTTTACCTTGCGCTAATTGTGTATTGACTGTAATGATAATTGTTTCCACTTACTAATTTCTGCTAATCACCTCTCATTCTCATAATATATGTACGTAAGACACGATTCTTTATTTACGAATTTCTGTTATTACATGTTATTTGACTGGACTTTTAGGACTGTTGTTGTTTTGTTAATGCGCCCTATAGCGTTAAAATAACTTCACATTTTCGTTTGTAATCTGAAGAGGTAATTTTAGTATTGTCTAACTCATCTTGGTATTCTCTGTGATCTAAGTACGACTAGGACAAGGCAAAGCTATTTAAATATTCGTTGTGTTTTTAGACGTATACCTGTCAAGTGAAGTACTTTCATTTTTATTATGCGTCATCTACTAGTAATTTATCGTAACAGGCGTGTCCTAGCCCATAGTCAGAATGTAAAATTTTAAATGTGTAGTTAAATTTGCCTAACGGGCCACACCCACAGAAAAACTGTTAATACTTGGGTCACGTTACACCTGTATGGTGCGACCTTTAGAAATTAAACTCCTAATAACATTGCTTTATATTTAATGCGACCAAAATAAATAAATTCTATATCATTTTTGTACTATTAAAGAGTCAAACAAGCGTAGATACGGCCCGTCGCCGAGTCGGTTGGTAAGCAGTTACCATAGCCTATGGACGCTTGCAACACCAGGGGTATATCGTTTGCGATTTACCGAAACTTTTAACTCATCTCTTAAAGAACTGCTTGCTTTAGTCTATTGGGAAAACCTTATCATCATTTAGATAGATGGGGATTAATATTAGAGAGCTAAAGTTTTTCCAAAACCAATTCGTAATACTTGCTGAGTCATATATTTAGGGACGACGATGATTGTGGTTACCTCAAGTGCGCGCAGGTGTGTTGCCTATCAAAAATTCCATTATGATGTAGATCCTATTGTCCTAGTGATTCGCTATAATCGAAACCTCGCCTCGGTGAACCCTGCCTACACGATAATTGAAAACTAGACCTTGAGCGCAGTCGGACATTAGATCCAATCATTACTTTTCCGTGACTAAGGTTTATAAATATTTATTAGTACTCGATTTAAGTCGATTAGCTTTCTATAAATCATATGGTATCCCTCACACGCCACATAAAACACGTTCCATTTTCTGTATTTTAGATCACACTGGTATATTTTTAACATGTACTGTACATAGGTGTTTCTTCAGGCTTTCCTTCTTTAAATGAGGTTTGAAGAGTAACAGTAGTCTGCAGTTTGGCTGTATCCCTGGTATTGCCGAAGCCAATAAGCGGCGGTTACACGTATCATCAGGTGAAAGTGACCTGTTGTGTTTGTCTCTATCAAATAAACTTGCGTGCTGTTAAGTAGCCCACACGCTTTACTGTTATCTAGATAATACTTTTGTAAAGAGGTAAAGTTTGTAAGTCCGAATCTCTGAAACTAATTATTTGATTCTGAATTCCTTTATTGGGAAGCTACATTAGTTTTATTATTCAATTGAAGCTATACAGTAAAATCAGTGCTTCAATGAAGTTGGATAAAATTTAGTTGATTTCTTTTTTGTGAGTTATTATATTACATTTGTTTCTAAAGATGCTCACTTCAAAAAATGGTTTCCTATGAACGTCGTCGTAGTCATAGTCGTGTCATTTGTTTATAGCTTTACTCATACAAGTTGACCAACCGCTTATTGAGAAAAGTTTCTGTTATACACGTAAACTTAAATATACAAAGATAAACTTGTGTAGTTTGTTGACAAATAGAAATTAAAACTACACATTTCCAACCGTAAGTAAGAATCATTAAGATTAGTAAATCTTTATGCCCTTCCACTTTATTAAGAACTTACTTCTAATTGGGTGTTAGTTATATTAGCACAATATACTCTAACGATCTTTAGTAACATACGATTTGCTATGATGATGTATTGAAGACATGTAGTACCAGATTCAAAGACAGGTTTACAGCGCTCATTTAGGGATGCGTTTTTGTATCCCAGGGATACTCCATCACAAAACCCTGATGTTAAAATAATTAAGCAATACGCAAATGGTAATTGCGTACCATTTGGCGAACCGTATGCTTGTTTGCCACCTAAGAAGTACAAAAAAGATATAAGGACGATTGATGAGAACGGACGTATGCGCTTAAGGCTAACTAACTACATAGTTAGTCCTAATTATGTAAGTAATTACGATGCACGGTCAATGTCAATCGATGCATATGGCGTGTTAAGTATAAACTGGCGACTGCTAAACAACATATCGACGTTGCAAATTTGAAGGCTTTCGATGTGCCGTTATTGATTAAAATGACGTTTTAATATGTCCTTGCAAATGGCTGCAAACACTTCTATGTATATCAGTGGGGGCTCGTGGAATATATAGTTATGCTATAAGACTATGTATAGGTTGGTGTTAGAATTGTGTTACGTATTACTGCCATTTTTTACAGAAAACATAAAACCTACTTAAATATTTTGTTTCTCTTGACAAATTACTTTTAATACATGATTGGCCAATCTCTAACCGTATTTCCATTTAACCAGTGTCTACTTTATGTATTGTCGCTAATGTCGTGGACGTAACCATCACGAAATTCGCAAGGAATAACAAAGAAGCCCCAATCTCGTTAAACTAAGCTGTACTGTTTAATTCTTCAATACGTTGATTTGAACGTTTTGACGTGAACACTTTCACTAAACAGCTATTTTGTAACGGCTTACTAATTTCCCTTTATTGTTCTTCATAAATCGTTCTTATTTAATCATTACTTTAGTTGCAGTTAAGTGAAGAAGCCTTTTTATTTTACTTTATTTGGACTACCATGAATTGAATAAAAATTGGCGCAAGAATCAGGACAAATTGCTTGAGTGTTGAAATTGATATTTAAATGACAAATGCTGTGTTCTGATATTAACGAGCTAAATGGTCGATGAAGGTCTTTCGTACCCGTGGCGAAACCGTCACCGGGGCAAACTAATAAAATTTATATTGACGCTATGTTTATGAGCTTCGCGCTATTGGTACTAACTGATTTTAGCGCACAACCAGTACGACCTTCAAATAAGTCGCCAGTTATTTTATGGTGTGTGCACTACATACAGGCATATTAAGAATTCCCTATTGTGATTTTATGGGAAAATTTTGAAAGCAGACAAATCTAGATGACTGGTGGCTCCAGCCCTCTCCACGTATTGTTTTCGTATTCTTTCCTCTTTCCAGCAAACAGTATTGGCGTAACTTCAATATTGGAACCGAAATGTGATCCATTTACATGCAGATTTATCCATTCACAGAGAACTAGAATGGGTACAAATACCTCACGGTTGCAAAAAAACAAAGTCTTTCATATCAGTGAACGTTGAATAAAAATGTTTCATGATAATCAAATAAATTTTATAACTGTGTTATAGATTTGTCAATTACAGCAAAAACTGTATTTTAAACTAGCATGTCATTGTTACATTTACAATATAATCTCTATTGTAGTTGTCGGAACTAGTTCCAAGTCCCTGAAGTGTCTGAAGGTTACTTAGCATCCGGTTTTAAAACTAGGCACAATAAGTCTCGCGAGGCACGGGCTTGTCTTTTTTGCCCGGCGGGTGCGAGTGTGTGTCGACGCGAGGCCGAGATCTGGTGGTCCGACCTATCACTTCCTGCTGATAAGTACTATAGTTGTACGGCAAATACGTTTAATGTTACCAATAGTAGTGGTTCTCCTCAACCTTAAAGTATACAAGGACTTGTTATTGAGACTGACCGTGTGCAACATTGAACGCTTTGAATTATGTCATCGTGCTACAGTACCGTAGCCGTAGGTAAAGTAGTGCAGTAATAACAAAATTAATTTGGTTTGATGGTTTTGAGCGACTGCGTTTAATGTGGTCGAATTATTTTAAAAGTTTAAGGCCGCCATAGACCAATCTTATCTATACAAATATAAAAAGAGGTAAAGGTTTAGATATAGGGGACTAAAACTAATGATCTGATTCTGAAAATTCTTACACTCATAAGAAAGCTTTAATATTCCTGACTGATATAGGCATCGACATACCACACAATTGACGCTGCGGGCGGAAGGTAGTAAATAATATAGGTACTTAGGTCGATAATTTACTTAGTGTTTGTCAAAAAATAAGTAAATTTGACAATATGTTAGATAGCTTTTTTTTTACATTATCATCTAACTTTATTATACACAATGTTAGTAGTATCTACAGTCAATTTCAACTCCTTCATATTCTATAGTTTGAAATCAGTTAACTGTAGGTAAACAATACCTTTCACTCCATTAATAATGTCGCCATGGAACATTAAGATTTAACTTTCGACTTCACTTGAGCTATTGTTCGTATATTTGCATCTTGCATTCCCAATCACTTTTTATTAACTTTACGTTTTACTATGCTATTTGTATGTCTATTGTCTGATCAGTTAATGAGTAATTACGTATTTCTAAGTGTTGCCAGCTATGCTATGGTAGATTTAAGGAAGTAGTAAGGAACGGAAAAATAATTAAATATCGTTTTTTTATGACCAATCGCCGCAGACGAATCAGTGCCCCAGTGATGGTAAGTGGAAAACACATCCGCAAAGTCAGGGACACAGCCTACCGTGAAAATACTCGTATTCTCAGTACCTACGTACTCTCTTTAAAAAGACCTTTGAAGAAATTGTCGCGCGCATTTTTTTATACCATAAATGTTTACTTATGAAACGATGCTAACTAGAATCTGTAATTTGATAACTTCAACCAGTTATGTAAAATTTTGTCATACAATATATATATTATCTGCCGTACGAACTAAGAACAAGGTAGGTACTATAGATAGATAGAAAACTCTTTTCACTAATTACATTTATGATACAGACTTTTACTATACTGCATGAAATACTTTTCTGGAAAAACGCATCTATAGTTATGAATTTTCGATGCGTTTTTGTCCGTAGACTTATGTCATGTAGTTGCGTCATTCTTCTTAAAGCTGCACGTTGGACCAACAAACCAATGTACGAGTAGACCACAGTAATATTCCGTGAAGAACTATGTGTGTCATATGGGTTTACTGTGCCTCATTTTGTTGCATGTTATGCCAGCGTATGACAGATATATTTATGCCCTGATTCGATTTTTAAAATGCATTGCTGGACTTTCTTGTTTGGTTTATCCAATATATCGATAGCGATCAACAGTTTTTAATTTTTATTTAAAAGTAATTCAATCAGTCAAATAATGTAACAATTTATTTGGCAATGACACGAAACGTCTTTAGTTATGTATATGTTATATTAACTTACTTTATACCTACTCTACCTAGTTCCTTCATTCACCGTGTTGATCTTCCGCGAAATCGTTCCGCATACGATTGGATCATGGATTTCTCCACTGCGCACGCGCCCCACACTCAACAGAAAAGAAAGCGAATAGGTAACGGTACTGTGCGACTCAGCATAATTACTTGTACTTTGTTCAACCGCAACACAACTCGGCATTTGTGTACTAAGGGAACTTCATTTTTTATCATTATTTATGATACAAAAGTGTATATTATATGGCCTAGCTAGATTATACATTAATAATTTACAACTGTTTGAAAAGTGAGTAGTAATGACTAAACAATAAGTAAAATATTTTTTAGTAGTTTATGGAGTTGTCACATCCAAATATTTACTTCGCGGGACAAAAAAAGTGTTTTTTTATAGTACGTACCTGCCAATGTACAAATACATGTACGGCCCGCCTGACGGTAAACAGTTACAGTAGCCTATGGTTGCTTGCAATACTAGAACCTTACTTCCGCGTTATCAATCCGATACATCTTGTAAGGCCAGTGTTTTGTGTTATGGGTAACCCAGGCATAAGGAATAGGTTTTTTCCCCTAAATGAGCGCTGGTGAACACTTACGCACAGAAAACAACCACTTAACTGTATAGAGTTAATTAGCTGTGGTCTTCTCTGTAAGGTCTATCTCCAGACAGACTTGTTTGCATCTATACTGCTATACCTGTCTTAACCCTTTCGCTGTCCCAAGTTTATAGAAAATCTATTGTCATGTATCAGATTATAATTCATAGGACAGGGGAACTGTTTATGTTTGAATGTGTGATCCACAAAATATGATGAGTTGCTACTGCTTCTCCATTTGGTGGCTACCTGGGTGTACTTTATTATGTCCGTGATTTAAATGTTTGTAAAACTCATTATTACCTAATGCGGGACTCATTAAGAAATGTCCAATTATAAACGTGATTTCGATGTAAATGACATCATGTAAGTAAGTATGATTTCAAGGTGCGTGATATCTAGTACCAAGTCATCGCGTGGGACGAAAGTTAATACGACCGATAGAAATATTTATAGTTATTCTATCTCACGAAGGCCAGTGCGTCATTGTATTTTGAACTTAAGTGCACGTCTTATTAAGTCACATATCCGAAGATCGTTAAATAGTACAACTAATTCTGTCCGGCTGATGAATAACATAGCAACTTAAAGAACTGTATCACTCAAGTTTCAGGAAAAACGCATCTATACTTATTATACTCAGATGCGTTTTTACCGTAGCTTGTTTCTTGCAGTTGCGTTGTTTTTCCTTTGCAGCGCAGTATACCTATCTTATCTACCTATGTATTATACTGAAGCAGTTATTACCTATTATCGATTTCACTGTTTTTATAAAAAACCTACTATCTCACAATTCCCAAAAAAGATTAATAGTCTTTTTTGGAAACTGTTAATTGCATTCACCCACAATTTACGCAATGTCATTATAACAAGGCCAGACTTTTATTTCATGACATTATTCTCGATGAGTAAGACCATTTGCGACTTTTTGCATCGAAACAAACACGATGCAGGCGCAAGCTGTCAACCTCTACGACTATTTGCATCGTACAAACGCGACGCAGACGCCTCGAAGTGCAAGTCTATCAATGCGGCGCATTTGAAATACACGCGTTTATATCGTTGCAAAAGTCCTAGCTGTACCATTGTAAGATAATAAGGCATTGCTTACCCAACCACCCTTCTGGGCCAGAAGGAAAAAGATAACGCCTGAAGTCTATTTTAGACTTCAGGCGTTATCTTTTCAAAGAAATACTAGCACTCACACAAGGAGAACTGAGTAGAGTCCCCTACTCAGTTCTCCTTGTGTAAGTGAAACGGAAGAGAACTACAAAAATATTCCAAAGAGCTCTGGCTTATAAGGATAACCTCATCAAGATAAAATGACAACATGAAAATCTTCTTGCAACACTTAATATTATGTGTTTCTAAAGTTAACTTCGAAAACATTTAAATTTATTAAAAAAAAATTGTCTCAAACATCTTTTTTTTTTAAATTGATATACTAAGTAATTCAATTAATTGTTTATAAAATATCCTTAACAGCGATAAATTATTAATAGTTATAACATGGTGATAAAAAACAAACATTTTCAGCTAAAGGTAGGTTTCACATACAGTTGCCACTTAAACCATACATTTTGTTCCACACGACCTTCGAGATAGAATTCTTATTTGGTACATTGTTTTAAGTGTAACGTGGCTTCCACTGCATAATTAATATACCAACACATTTTCGTATGAACTTTGAATAGATTTATTTTCTTTAGTGAGTATAATATCGATAGGGATACAATTATCTGCGCTAATATAGGCACCTATATCTTTTGTTTATTATTCCCTACATTAAAGATTTATTTTCCCCTTTTTTGAAATCAAAGTATTTAATGCAAAGTATGCTAATTGCAATTAGAATACTTTGCACATTAGTGCCTTAGCTCTCTATCTTAGTTAGGGAATGGACTAGGGAGTCTCGCAAAGACTCAATACTCTACTCCCTAGACATCGCAAGTGCCAATAACATCTAAAAGTAAAGTAATTGGACGCATTCAATTCCAGAATTAACAATGACTAGTTTAGGATTTATTTTATTAGCGATAGACAGTGGACAAGCGGGTCTGATAGTGTCGCCTACTTGCGTCTACTTAGCGACTATGTATTTAATTGTGTATTTGACTAATTACTTTTTCAATGATTTTTAATATTATAGACGTAACATTAGGTTGTTTTCTACTAGAAAATTACTTGAATTGTAAGAAGGTGCACGCAATTTAATACAGATTGAGAAAACTGACAACACTGTTCTTTTGTAATCGTCGCAAACAACGTTATTTTGCGGCAAACTTTAAAATCTTATTACTTTTTTTTTAAATTAGCATTTGGTTTATGCAAATCTCTTACGATTTTTCTTATTTTTATACGCATAATAAATAAATATTTCTTTTATTATCAAGTACCCTATTTGTGAACTGATTGGTATAGGCTAATTTCTGCAATGTTACTAATTCAAAACACGTTCCGCTTACATCTCATGAAAATTTACAAGAGCACGCCTCTTGTAAATTCTTGTTGTCTGTGCCATTGAACGTTAGATCGGTGTGACGTAAACCTGCTTATGTGCCTTTTACAAAACTATAGCTTGTTTACTTGTTCTCAAATACTAATGTAAACGTACCCGGTATTCGTTTCGAATAAGAAAACTTGTTAATTTCTAAATGTATAGTTTATTTGAATCCTCTGCAGTCAAAACAAACGTCATAGAGATTGTACGTACGGTTTCAAGTGTTTTAACGAAATAAATACTCCTCATTTTTGTTTGGCATTAAACTGGCATGTCTTTGGTTTGACTCATCATCATCATGCGTCTTTTAGTTTGTGGTGGACCTTTTTGCTTCGATGGCCATCGGTTCTGCGAGCTATGTGCCCTGCCCATTGCTACAATTTATTAAGGCATTTCTTCTAGTATTCTTTGGTTGGTTTGACTGGCTCCAGGTCTAATTTCAACTTATAAAACAGTGTACCTACCTACATAATTTAAATAAACAGCATAATCTATACTAATATTATAAAACTGACGAGTTTGTTTGTTTGGTTGAACGCGCTAATCTCAGAAAGTACTGGTCCGATCAGAAAAAAATATTTTTTGTTGAATAGTGCATTTATCCAGGGAGGCTATAAGTGACCAGTAGTGAGATATGTTGCAAAATTGGGAAAAAATATTCCAAATTTCCACGCGGACGAAGTCGCGGGCGACCTCTCCATAATAGCTTAGTTCTTATCGTTTTGCAATCGCCGCTCGCTTTCCATGTGACCTCTGCCTTTCTTTCGATCTATTTTAACTTCGGTTTTCTCTTCTACTTGTTTTTAAGCTTTTCCTTAGTGTCCCTTGTTCTATTTATCTATTTTTTCCTTTTATGGACTTAAAGTTATTTTATCGTATCAAGTGGCCAATAATCTTTCCCTACACTTTGACTGGCCCGTTGGTCCAGTCTAAAGGTTAGTGACCCTGACTGCTAAGCCAGGTGGGTTCGATTTCCACACGAGACAAAACTTTGTGTGATTCATAAATGTTTGTTCCGAGTCTGGGTGTAATTTGTGTCCGTAAATTGTATGTCAATAAAGTCTCTCGCAACACAGGGCTTGTTCCCTAGTGCGGGAGTTAGCTTAAAAAAAAAGTAAACAACTGTTTTTCCTCGCCAACCATTTACCAATAAATTCTAGTGATCCATTTCATTCCAGATAATGTTTGTCTCGCAATGCGGAATTGTCTTTAAAACATCAGAACAGAACAATACGCCTCAGGAATATGTACTGATTCATTCAATGTAGCTGGCTCAATTGACAATATCATAATGATATTATTGTCAATTGAAGCCACTTTAGCTTAGCACTTAGCTACTTGTTAAATTATTAGCATTTATTTAACAAGCAGCTAAGTTAATATTTGGAAGATTACGCAATCGTTAATCGCCTCCTTAGGTTTACTTTCAATCTACAGCCCGCAGCGAAAATATAACTAGGAGAGAGGAGAGTAAGGTTATTTATGTAGGCCCACATACCTATTAGTAAAGTTTCCAGAACTTTTTTTAGAAACGCTGTAGTTTCAGCCAAGGGTATCCTGCATCTACATAGTTAATGATTAAATATGTTTCATCGGCCTTACTTATTGCATGGCACAATATCATCGGCACGAAAATATAATTGAGAAAATAATATATTATTATCTTAAGTCAGTTATCACAAAATTATATGAATGACGAATAAAATTCTTCTAAATTAATGAAGTCTTCTAAGACCGTTTTTCTATATACGCAACCGCAACCATTTATGTAGCGATTATTGACCCCGCGTAACCGTGTTTTTAACCACTAAAGGAAGTCATACAAAATTCCAGCATTCCCGGAATGTTAGTGAGTGTGGGATTTTCCTTGGCCATTTTCTCTAGATAGAATAATTAGTACAATATATCAAGCGCCCGCAGGAAAACCCATGACCTTAAAAAACTAAATATTTTCCTTAGTAAAACCGTTATCTCCATCGACTTCAATAAATGTGGTATAGAAATCTTAAAAATTCATTTAAAGAATATGGCCTATTACGCCTAATAAGCCTTCTACTCCCAAAATCGATTTAGGAAGACTAATGGAAAATCGCGCTGAAATTCACACATCATCTGATATCTGAAAGGCACAGCCTGAGCCTGTATACATATATACGTATAAGATAGGTTACAGAACAAAGAATCGTGCTCGTCACTGAAAGATTTGTCCTGAATGTGAATGAATATGACGACCTCTGGCTTAGCAGTCAGGGTTACTTCTAGACGAACAGGCTAGCAGCAATTTAAATCAACAGTGGTTGATAAAATGAAACGAGCCTGTCGCCGCCGTATTCATTGTTCTTTAGAATGTTTAATTAACACGTCCTTGCCAAATCTAGATATCTGATAACAAACGTATTTACTACCACATTCTCACAAGTTTCATAAATAACTCAGACTGTACCTGTCTAACATTCGCATTAAAAATTTATTTGAAAAAGTTCATGATCTATCCAAAATCATGTGTAAATCATTAAACCTACCTACTAAAGGCAGGTTACCGCCTTAAGTATATTAAACACCAACAAACAAGATGATTCTGTTCTTCAAACGTCGAGCATAATCAAGCCAAAGCAAATTTTTGATCCGCGACAGGTCACATGGGATACATGGATACCCACAGGAAGCCAGGTCCAGGAGTGCGTGAGTCACGAACTCACGACCAAGCGGAAGTGCGAGTGTATGCACTAAAAATTATAATGGAACAATATTTAGATATCGACGATTTCTTTTTATGATGTATACGAGAAAAAATATTCACATTCAATTTTATGCTATACATAAATAAATAAACATTACACATTATTGTGTCAATTTGTAAATTACGCTATTCCAAATTAACAATGACAATTTGTATTCATATATTTTTACGCTATACTTACTAAATAAATAAACATTACACATAATCACTGTAAATTTGTAATCATATCATCGTATTTTACGCTATTACACATTCACAGTGTCAATTTGTTATCGTATAATTTTCTACGTTTACATAAATAAATTAATATTACACATTAAATGTTAATTTTTAATTAGGTATATTGATTGAGTATGCGTCGCTCGCACTTCCACTTTATCGCTTACAGTGATTTTCTTCAAAGCTGTTTATGTAAAGTATACCCGAGTTAGGTAATTAGCTCTTAAGGGGCTGAAAATAGCAAAATATATAATTCACACACGTACGTAATGCGGGTTGATGAATCAGTCGTCTTTACAATATCAACAAAGACATGTGGGTTTCCTCACGATGTTTTTCTTCACCGTTTCATTTATTATTTAATCAAAATTATAAAATTTAATTGGTAATACTGGGTATATTAGCTGATTATAACATGTTTAAAAATATGCCTTTTTTATATTTATTTAGCCACTACTTACCTATTTAGTAAATATTATTTTCTCGATTCTGTACTCAATTTTAGCGATGCGCGCTGACTCGTTTGTTTTATTTGCTTCTCTTTTATTCCTATGCAGATTGACAGTGACTATTTCATACTCAAGGTCGTTGGCAGTTATCAGTGTCTTAACAATTCATAATGAGCAGTACTGACTTCGGTAGTGACGTGATTCGGTCGAATATGGTGTTAGTCCTGTTCAAGTTCATTGTTTTGAGTGATTTGTTTGAACATAAGTTATATTATGTTTTTGGTTTGGGCACGTATGAATTATTTAAAGTTAATAATGTATGTTGAACAACGACTGTGTAGTATGTCTGCGTTCTTCAGCAGAAAAAAAATGTAGATACTACGTTGGACGCTTTACCAGTCAAGACTTAAAGAGAATGGTCTAAATATAACATGTCAGCTCATGTCACTTGTGAGTGCGCAGTGAGTGACCGAAAACAAGATTCGTAACAAATATTAATTAACGAAAGTACGCAGCGCCACCTGCTGGCCCCGACTATAATTTCTCGTCGGGACTTGCACACCATCCACATCCGCATAAGCTATGCATTGACTTTTGCGGATATCATAATTAACGCGGATGTTTCCCGGTCGCAATAGCTATCTTCCTTGGTTGTGACTAATAAATTGTTTAATATATCTTTATTATAATATTTATAATACCATCTTCATCGTGATCTCATTAAATAATTTCCTAGTTACATAATATGTTATTAAATATATTGGAATCATCAAATAAGTAAGCATAGCAATGAAATATACCGGCCTTTAGAACGTCTTTTGGCACACTGGGAAAGGACCTCCACCTCGCAGAAGATTACTGCTAAATGATTATACATACACAGCGGTGTATTTGTGTTCCAAAGTTTTCAGTTTCCAGGTTTCCAGAGCTCATTTAGGGATGCGATTTCAACGAATGTTTTCCCAGCCCATGGAAATGCCATCATAAAAATGATGTTTATTTTTATGTCGGCAACACGGAAGTGGTACCTTTGGCAAGCGTGCATAAACTACGGTAACTGCTTACCATAAAGCGGACCGTATGCTTGTTAGCCACCTAAGTAGTATAAAATGTACAGGAGAGATGGTAGCAACTTGTGTTTGATGTCGAGGACTCTCTAGGACGAAATCTCTCTCACTCTAAACGATAAAGAACACACAAACACACAATAATATGTGTTCACTGCAGTCAAAGCTTTTTTATTTGCCATTCTTCTTCATTAGCTTATGACTTTCGTCAATTTCTTTGATTAAATCAAACACCAAGCGAGTACTAGTTCAGGTAGCCGAGAAGTAAAATAACTGACATAAGCAAGTATGAGTTCAATCCTAGGTGCCAGTACCTATGTGAATTTTGGAAAAAAATAACTAAATTCATGTCCGTTTTGAATTTAGACTGTTGAAATTAGTTCATAATCCATCGACCTCTTGGCTTGACGTTAAGGGACTGCCTTCCATTGTGTGCAAGTATTTTATTTATTAAACAATCAAAATTTATAACTAAACACATTATTATACCTACCATAATATGACACAGTTACTGCCTATTGGTAAAACGAGGTCATGACTCAACAAGTGAATTGTTTATTTCAATAATTATTCGATCCGTCTGCTCTCAACGAATAAAAAATAGAATGTATTATTATGCATATTAAACACTAAATGTTACTAAAACTTATCTTAATATGAAAACTTAATCCAAATTGTTTCAGCTATTGTGGACAAACGAAATATGTTTAATATTTTATTTTCTTATGAATGTCACAATCATAACTGTAGCTTGAATTACCTATAGTAATTTTAAGATTACACTTATCAATGTTGCATAAATCATAGATATACCTATGTCACACAAAGACATTGATCCGTTGGCCTTGAATTTACAACTCGACCGTGATCGCTTTCTTATCAAAACAGGGGCCGCACCATGACGTAGGTAGGTACTTATAGGTAACGAATTTAGACTGCAAAAGTGTAGTCTAGTGCAAACTTTATTAAATATTAATAATAAACATTTATTATCAATCAACAAACCAATATTTATATTTTATCAACAGACCTAAACTGCACTTTTATATATTTCTTCCGCCGTCTATCTAACATTATGAGATTATCTCCCTCTTGCAGTGGTATATTGTCTGTCTGACTTACTCCCTTAGTTGACTGTTACTTACTACACCCTCGGGATGGAAGGTGGTGGCAACATTTGTATTCTTAATCTGTCACCATACGGAATACACGGAGTCTTAGACTTTAGGTGTAGGTACTTTATGTTAATTGTATGTTTGTAAAGTGTGTAATACTTGTTTGTTACCTAGTGTATTCGATTATCGTGGCTTCAGCTGCAATATCGCTTTGTTTTATTACATAATAGCTGTTGCCCGCGGCTCCGTCCGCGTGGATGTCGGTTATCGCTACAAAAAGTAGTGTTATTCCAGACCATAATCTATCTCTGTGCCAAATTTCATCCAGATCCGTTCAGTAGTTTTTACGTAAAGAGTAACAAACATCCATCCATCCATCCATTCTTATAAACTTTCACATTTATATTATAGTAAGGATTATACCCAGATTTATACAAAATAATCCCACTATTATATTTTGTTCGTAGTTATAAAACCATTTTTGAAGATTATATTAAAGATATAGGTACTTACATAAAGTATTTTGAAATAGTTAATAGCTGCTATAGATAGAGATAATTACACACTAACGATTTTTTAAAGAGCATTATTAATACATGGTAACTATATGATTAGAAGTAGTATAATTCTAATTCCTCGTATGTAGGTACCATATTGCATGGTTCTTCCTTGCTCTCCTTGCACAGATTTTCCTTAATAACAAATAAATAAGCCGTCTATTTATTTATTTTGGATTACCAACAAGAGATACACATAAAACATCATAAAAAAGGAGAACAGAAAGCGTGCCAAGTGCTCTCCTAATTACAGGCAACCACAGCTAACGTAAAATATAGTCTACAATCATCGTACAACTAGCTGTTGCCCGCGGCTCCGGCCGCGTGGATGTCGGTTATCGCTGCAAAAGCTGTAGCCTATGTGTTATTCCATACCATATCTATCTCTGTGCCAAATTTCATCCAGATCCGTTTAGTAGTTTTTACGTGAAAGAGTAACAAACATCTATCCATCCATACATCCATCCATCCATCCATACTCACAAACTTTCACATTTATAATATTAGTAAGGATGTAGGTACGATTGTTCAAGTTGGTGCTCGACCACTTATAAATTGTTTATTTATTTAGCACAACGTGGTATACCTGAGCATTTTATTGGATAAATATAATATCCTTGTTTGCCATACAAGTAGTATAAACAAATAAAATAAAAAATAGACAGTAAAATTATAAAATGTTTTAGTCAAGACCATGACCAATTGAAGAATGAAAGGTAGACCTTTGCCCTGCAGTGGGACAGTAATGGCTAATAATAAAAATATATTTTTATACTACTTGGGTAGCAAACAAGCATACAGCCCGCATGATGATAAGCAGTAAATTAAAAAAAAATTAAGATCAAAATCGCTATATTAAAATGAAATCAAGCGCCATCTTGGCCGGTCTTATATTATCTTCTATAATATAAAAATGAATCGCTGAATGTGTTGCTAAGCTCAAATCTCAAGAACAGCTGAACCGATTTCGATAATACTTTTTTGCTACGTTCGTTATTGACAGAACTCCTTATGTAAAAAAAATAAGAAAGTTTAGCTGAAAATAGTTTAACCCCGGCAAAGTCGGGCGGACCTCTAGTTGCTACATATTTCGCCACCGAAAGCAAATTTATTTAGTAGAAGGAACAAGTCGGTATTCCTACGGGCATTGTTCGTGTTGCCAATCAATACTTCGTGTGCGTCATAAATAGTTGCAAGGGGCCGCATACTGACGTACTTATAGCGATTTAATTTTATCTTAATTTGAATTTCAACAATGACATCTTTGCGGCTAGGTAATAAAGTACCTAGACATCTTAGGAATTTCAAATTAGGATTAATAACTGATTCATTAACTCAGAACCTTAAATTTTACATAAAGGTTCCTTAAATTACATAAGTGAGCACTAAGAAGAGATTTATGGAATTTTAATTCCTAAATAAGAAAAAAAATGTTTAACCCGACAAGGTCGGGGCGGGCCGCTAGTTTCTGCATATTTCCTCAAAAGTGACATTTCACATTACTTCTGAAGACTATTTGTTTTGTAATTACCCGAGATTACCGACAGGTTGCTAAGGCCAATAGTGAACGTTTCGACCTTCACATTGCCTGCGTTGGCCAGATCCATGTCGTCACTAACTTACAGATTTTGCACTACTACAAGTAATCGAAAGAAGGCATCTTAAATTTTATTAATGTTGTACAAATTGAGATCATTAGGTATTGTTCCATTTTTCAAAATATGAAAAATCCAACAGAAAATCATTTACTGTTATATAATTACATACATCCATTTTAAAAGTAGGTAGGTATATAAATTAACCTCACAACAATTATTCTGGATATCTATTTCGTTGCCTAAAAGCAACTCAAAATGATACCCATCAATAGATTGACAGCTCAAAAGACTTCAGAATCTTTCATTCCTTTCATGGTTATTGTTGCTATAATATCGTTGTTTTGTGGCAAACATTGACATTTATTGGACCAACAATAGCCAACACGCAGCAGTAGTAATATCTAGGTAACTACCTACATATGGCCTGACCATGCGCCAAACCAATTTGAGCCATTAGACTCAAATTGCTCTCGGGATTTGCAGCGAACGAGATGTCTCAACAATAAGATTTATCATCTTTATGAACTGCGTTGCGTTTGCGTCGGTAACTCGCTATACTATCATCATATTAACGGGATTAAGTTATTGTTATCGTCCAGTCATGTTTAGATTTACGTAGTAGTTTGGCAAAACGGAGGCTTATCGCTGCTGATCTGATGCCCATCGGTATGTCGCGGCTTTACGAGTTAGCTCGTAAACAGATGGTACTCTACAGACCGAATAATTATTAGGGGGTTATGCATGATTATGAAGTAATTCTTTTCTCACCATTGCATCCAGCGTAATTTTTTACAGCTCGTTGAGTAGTCAATAATGTTACTATTTTTTTCTTTAAATAAACGAGGTAGTCCACTTAGAGCACCCGTCCGAATAGCACCTGCGCGAATAGCACCTAGGCTAGTCTACGAAGGGCCGGGCTATCAAAGTGAGAGTATAGCGGAACTCCTCGTAGGTACCAAACATACAAAGAACGATACCTCGAAAGATCGTTCGTATTCGAAGAGTTACGATCAATTATAAATTATTGATTGCCAAGTCGCTTCTGCGAATAATGATAGATATTTTTTTAGTACGTGCTCTACCTAACTCAAGAAAAAACTAAAGTCGTTGAAATTTATTTGTAAAACGGGCCATTACTACTCTATTCAAACAACAAATACTAAAACCGCCGATTCCCAATAAAAGTAAACTGTGAGGCTGTGTGTGACCAATACAAACATTTTTCTTTCAAGGTTTTCGTACGGGCGGCAGGCTAAACCTTGTTCTACTATTATAGTGCCACAAGAGGACGGATTTATTATTAAGAATACCTATGTCACTACTTTCTAAGGGTGTTACCGTTCCATCCCGGTGGAGTCGTAAGAGTCGACTAAGGGCGTAAGTCAGGCCTACGATATGCACTGCAAGAGAGGGAAATCTCAAAACAAAACCCTATACCAATACCGTCTGGTCAGCGTGATATAGTACGCCAATATCCGAATGTATGGAGGAGACCCGTGCCCAGCAGTGGGACGTTTATGGGTTGAGATGTTGATGAATAGAGGAAGGCCCGATTCGCACTGGGACTGTTTATTTTGTTATCTTAATTGAAGTATTGTTTATTGACAATATATTATCTCTTTACACAAATGTATGAATCAGTAATTGAAATTTAGCAGAATGTGTTATCTTAATGTAAAATTCTCTATTTCTTATCAATATGGCGGTAGTTATGTACAGTCAATGTTGTTAAAGTAAATAACGGTATCCATTAATAGTTAATCGTTTGATTGGATCTCTATTTAATATAGCTTATCTATCTGTTATTGTTCCAAACCATCGACCGACTAATTTATTGATTACATATCAATGGGCGGTTGTAGTTATTATTGTGACAGTAATGTGAAAAACATCCATTACTTATTGAAGCCATATTGCCACCATATTATGTGTATTTTCTTAAGATAATTCTACCAATATTATAAATGCGAAAGTTCGTGAGAATGTATGGTTGTTTTTTACTCTATCAGGCAGAAACTACTGGATGGATTTTGATGAAACTTTACAATTACCAACAGTGTCCATAACCAATGCCGAAACCGTATATTCACATTCGGCTTAACCCAACGCCAATGCCAAAATTTACTTATTAAAATTAGCTATAATATAATAATTTAAAATTACATTAATTAATTTAATAACGTTACGTGTAATAATTAACATCCGTTTTTTTAAATGTTAGGAACTAGTATAGTATTTCCTTATTCACGTTAACAAAATAATAGGTAAAATCATGTTTCAACCTAGTTATGAGTTGAAACAGGTTATAGCGGACCTGACCTATTTAAGTAAATATTATGGCTTTCCAGCTACTAATGGAACGTGGCACCGCAGAGCGGAGAACGTTGCATGGTCTAAGTTTAAATAACTTGATACTTGATATTATCCTTACTAATATTATAAATGTGAAAGTTTGTAAGAATGGATGGATAGATGGATGTTTGTTACTCTTTCACGTAAAAACTACTGAACGGATCTGGATAAAATTTGGCACAGAGATAGATTATGGTCTGGAATAACACATCATAGGCTTTTTGCAGCGATAACCGACATCCACGCGGGCGGAGCCGCGGGCAACAGCTAGTAATTAAATATAACAGAGTTTCAACAGGATTATACAGTTTATTCGTTTAGCTAGAGGATTCAAATATGTACCCACATTTAATACTATGCTGAACAAATCTTATCTTTAATCAATCAATCGGCCTTGTTCAGTTCAATGTTAAACATAGGCCTCTCCTAAATCGGCTTTTGTCGTCTTCCGCATCCAGTCTATACCAGCCACCGTCATTACGTTTACCAAGTCTGAGTCTCCACTTTCGTTTGCTCCAGCGTTGATCGTTTCTTCGGAGTATATAGCCAGCACATTTTACTTTAGCTTGTATTTTGGCCCTTAACCTGGCCGGTCGTATTAGCGGGTCATACAAATCTCCAGCACTTTAATGTGTTGCCAGTCAATAGGACGTCCTTGCATCTAGAACTGCCCGGGTTTTGATTGAGTCGTTGGCTTTCTTGTACTTCACAAGATCTATTATCAGCAAAAGAGAGAGATGTGGTCTGCGGGCCGTTTAGTACCATTATTGTGAGGAAAGGATTAGTCACCTAGGCTCTGTGTTACCGCTGCGGACGACCGATTTGGTCTACGGTACTGAAGCCGTTTTGAAGCCCGAATTACTCCGGCAGCTGGGATTGATATCTGGTTTCTTAATAGGGTGGTTTGAGACTACTCTGTGTGTGTAATCTTATGTGAATAAAGAAGGTACCTATAACAGAAAACTGGCAACAGTTCTTATGTGAGAGCAAAAGCGCAACTGTCCATGCAACTGGAGGTTTTCAAATTCAATCTTTTTAAGATTGAATTTGAAAAATTCTTCAGCTATATATGCTTTTGGTTTTATATATC
Organism: Trisateles emortualis; assembly: GCA_947095525.1. Classification (NCBI taxonomy): domain Eukaryota; kingdom Metazoa; phylum Arthropoda; class Insecta; order Lepidoptera; family Erebidae; genus Trisateles; species Trisateles emortualis. The sequence continues at coordinate 3,589,825 of OX352736.1, read as the reverse complement.
CTCTCTTGTATGATATTAACTTCTAATATTTATCATAAAATCTTCTTACATTTTTTCTATATCATAGAAATCAAAACGAAATTACAATACAATGTTTTTTCGTACGATTGTTTTTTTCCAATAACGACGTATTGAAACTGTTGTTCAAACACTCAGTGGAGTAATTTTCGTGCGATGAATCATGTACCTACCTATTAGTAGTTTACAAATCGTTTGTCGAACGCCTTACATCATCGATCAATAAACAATGTATCAAGAAAATAAGCAAATTAAGATTACTTCATAAAACAAACACGACAGATTGTGTGTGTAAAAAATATTAGAACATTGCAAAGCGAGATTTAATCGTGAGGTTAAAGAATGCATGGAGTTATTGGGGTTCTTCAAGGGTTTTTACAGGGTTGCCAACGGGTGTATCATATCCCTGACCAAATAGTTTATAGTTACTTGGACAAATTGACTTATTTGTACCTATAGCACATAATTGAGCCTACAGAAAGTGTCAACTGTCTGACGAAAGCCTTAACACGTCTTTTTACTATAATTACGTTGAGACGTTGCAGAATCAAAATAAGCCAGTATGGCCATTTCTATTGACTTTTTTGATAGAGGCAGTAGCGCAAATTTATTATACCTGTTATATTATTATGTGTATGTATTACGTCCCATATATACGATGTATATATGAGAAGGTTCCGCATGGTAACTAAACATAGTTCTATTTGGTTATTTTATATTAATTAAGTTAAAATTAATTTCCTCCTTCGCGATAAGCCTCGTTTATCAGGTTTGGCTATGCAACTACATTTAAAACAGATTTTGTAGACACGTCCTATGCTTTGATCAGATGAACAATAAGACCTTGGTCCGTTTCTTGGCTATTTAATTCACTCGCATGTAGAAAAAACTTAATTCATGAAATTTCTCCTCTCAAATTATATTTAAATGCTTAGACAGAACCATTACTAATTGCATATACCCTATAATATTGTTTTATACTACTAAGGTGGCAAGCAAGCATAAGGCCTGTCTTATGGCAACCATAGCCTATAGATTATGGAAGGTTGCAATATCAGAGGTATCACTTGCGTGTTGCCGACCCAAAAACACAAACACAATTTTCACATTTAACACCAGGGTTTATATTTGTGCGAGGACTGGTGTCTGAAGTAGGCGCAAACCTGTATTAAGGATAACAGGCACTCGCCCATCATCGCACGGTTTTTTGCTATAATTTAAACGAAGTAAATAGATCCGTGATAGATACACTACATAACAAATGAATTACGTTAAGTATTTTACATGAAAAGAAAAGAACATTGCAAGGTAATTGTGTCTCTTTCCCACAAGGCAAGAGGACAATTTATATAAACCATAATACCGCGTCATTTTATTGGTTAAGTAAACATAAACTTGAGTTAATAGCCGTTGCATTGTGCCGGTGACACAGATTCTCATGCGTTTATTCCCTTGTGTTGAACCGTGTTAAGACGAACCGTACTTGAAATTATGTTTATTTTTCGTTTTTTTTTTCACAGCATTGTTTTAATTCTGGCCTGTTTGATTTCGGCGAATTATTTGGTGCTTAAATTTATAATAAAGCATGGTTTGTTATACTGCTTAGGTGGAATTCAAGCATATAGCTTCCCGCAGTAAGAAGTTACCGTAGCCTATGGACGCCTGCAATACACTCTGGCAACGTACGCGTCTTGCAGTCTCAAAAAACCTGTCACACCATTTTCTTGTGACGAAGTATTGCTGGGATAGGAAAATGTTTTTTTTTTAAATTAAAATGCTTACCTAAATGAGCACTGGATACCTGTACTTAGGCACAGCAACACAACCACAATGTTTTGTGTAGTTATTAGGCTGTGGTCCTCTGTAAGGTAGATGTTCTTTTCCAGGCGCTGAAACGTACATTTCCCCGATTTTGCAATATACCTCACTACTGCTCTGCTCCTATTGATCATAGCGTGATGTTATATAGCCTTTCTGGATAAATGCACTATTCAACAAAAAAATATTTTTTCTAATCGAACCAGTACTTTCTGAGATTAGCGCGTTCAACCAAACAAACAAACAAACTCTTCAGCTTTATAATATTAGTATAGATCTTACTAAAGTAACTCTGTCTGTTTGTTGCCTTTAAACGGCTAAAGGGATCTTAATCATTGTTATTTGGCAATGAGATAGATGGTATCCTGGAGTAGGATATCAGGTACTATTTGTTGCTATCGTCGCGGGCGGAGCCGCGGGCTATAAAAAGTAATATAATATATAGTTACGTCATTAGTTTGTTAGGTCGTAACTCGTATTGTTTTGGCTATTACTCATACAAACACAGCCATACAGCCACACAGGTCACGACAGAGTTAGACACACTTTCAAAGACAAAGACAAAGACAAAGATACTTTATTTGAGAAAACATGTGTAGGTAATAACAGTACATAACTATGATGCATATTATAAGTTGTTAAAATAGAAGTTTGTAACAACATGTTTGACCAACGCTGGTGTACAAATATAATCAATAGAAATTAAAGTATTTATTTAATAATTATGAAATATTGTTAATATAATAGTCATTCTAATTTATGTCAAATATATTTTATATAATACAATTAGGTCAATAATTATGTATGTTAGTGTCATAAACATAATTAATTAGATAATCATGAATTGAGAAAAAAAAACAAAAATTAAAGATAGATAAAATTAGTTGTCACAAAGATTTGTCATTTAGGAAATCGTCAATATTATAATAACACTGTCTTATCAATCAAGACCTTTCTTAATGATTTCTTAAAAAGGATGGTATTCATTTCTTTAATATGATTTGGTATTTTATTATAAATTAAAGGAGCTTTACATACTACACTTTTATGTAGAAGTGCTGTTTTAGCAGGGTGAATACGGAGCCTAGTGTTGTCTCGGCGATTTCGTTTTATGTCATCAGATAGACGTGGAAATAGGTGAGAGTTGCTTCTTACAAATACGGCTACTTCTAAAATATAAAGTGACGGTAGGGTAAGGATTTTGTGAGTGATAAATAGCGGCTTACAACTTTCAATACTTTGTATGCCGAACATTCCGCGTATGCATCGCTTTTGCATTTTAAATATCATCTCCTTGTTTGTTGAGTTGGCCCAAAAAATAATGCCATATCTGAGAATAGACTCAACAAGACCATAGTAAGCCGAAATTAGTGCATCAGTATTGATAACTGGTGCAAGTTTATGTAAAGCATATGACAGACTGCTAACTCTTTTACATAATGTATCAATGTGATCTTTCCAATTAAGCTTATTGTCTATAATTAATCCAAGAAAACGGGCAGTAGTGACTTCTTTAATAGTGTGGTTATCATGAACTAAATTCACACTTAATGAGTTTTGAGATCTTTGTCCGAAATGCATAATATTTGTCTTATTTAAATTGATTTTCAAATTATTATTATCTAGCCATGTAATTATATGAGATAGTGAGTTATTTATGTCAGAATTATAATTATTTATGTCTTTACATTCAATTGTAATAGTGCTGTCGTCAGCAAATAATGTCATAGGTTGAATCGTTACACTTGGTAAGTCGTTAATATAGACAATAAACAAAAGTGGCCCCAATACACTTCCTTGGGGAACACCATATTTAACGTGACGAGTCATAGATGTGAATATATTTTCGTTTTTGGTTTTAAGATTCACTCTTGAAATGACTGTTATTTGTTGGCGGTCAGTTAAATAGGATCGGATCAAATCTAAAACGTTCCCTCTAATGCCGTAAGCTTCAAGTTTATTGACAAGTATATTATGATCCACACAATCAAATGCTTGCGACATATCGCAATAAATAGAGCAAACGGGCGAAGTTTTGTCAACGTTAGCTATTACTTTTTCAATAAATTCGTAAATCGCCATGTTTATGGTTTTATTTTGCCGGAAACCCTTTTGTTCGTTGCACAGAATATTATTTTTCTCTAAATAGGTGTTAATTTCACTGTAAATGTACTTTTCAAAAATTTTAGAGAATATTGATAATAGTGCAATGGGTCTATAATTCTCCACTAACTTTTTATTGTCTTTTTTGAACAAAGGCTTAATGATGGTCAATTTAAGATGTGTTGGAAATATTCCTGTTGATACACTTAAATTTATAATGTGACTTAAGTGGTGGCAGATATCATCGTTTACGGCTTTAATTATATTAGTGGCAATGCCATCGTATCCTACACTGTTTGTATTTTTTAGTTTTTTTATTATTTGATTAATCTGAATGGGTGAGCATGGTGCAAGAAATATTGAGTTCATTTGGCGATTTATTAATTTATTTACATCTTTCCCAGCATTTGGAATGGGTTGGATTTTGTCAGTAAAGTAATTATTAAATGCGTTAGCTATTTCTTTAGGATTATGAATGCAATGGTTTTCGCTTATTTGTAAAGTATCTATGGATTCTTTTGGCATATTAAGTCTTGTCTTGTTAATGATTCGCCACGCCGTTTTACATTTGTTGCCAGATTTTTTTATTTTGTAGTTGTTTTGTGCTCGTTTTGTTAGTATAATAATTCTTTTTAATAATTTACTGTAATTTACGTATTTAAATCTATTTTCTTTTGTAGGATTTTGTCTAAGTTTCCACAAAAGATCTTTTTTCCTTCTGCTGCAAACTTTAATACCACGAGATATCCATCTTTGTTTATTGTTAACCTTTATTATACATCGTATTTTAGGAAAACATAGATCATAAAATAAACGGATATCGTCAATAAAACACTTGTACGCTTCGCTTGGTTCAATGGATTGGTAGATGCTAGAAAAGGATAAGCTTTTGATGCACATTTTAAACTTATTAATATTATCTGCACTATAATCGCGTTTTAAAGTGCGCCAGAATTTTAAAGACAGTACTTTTTTAACAGTTAATTTAATTAATTGAGCAGTATGATCTGATAGTCCTAATTCTAAAATTTCACAAATACAATCCTTTTTAAAATTATGTGCAAAGTTGTCAATACAAGTTTGACTAGTTAGTCTTGTGGGTTCGTATAATGCTAATCTAAAGTTATAATTTAAAAGTAAACATTCAAAATCTAATGTCACATTGTTGCGTTTTAAAACATCAATATTATAATCGCCAGCAATAATAATATTTTTATAATTACATTTTGAAATATGGATCAGTAATTTCTCAAGTTTGTGGAAGAATGTATACAAGTAATTTTGCTTAGGTACTCTATATATACAAATAATAACTATATTAATGTCAAGAAGTTCGACTGCACAGCATTCGAATACAAGATCCACAGAATATTTATTAATTTCTGAGAGTATTCGGAATTTCAGACTGTTTCTTAATAAGATACATGTTCCTCCTCTTTTACTGTTACTTCGGCTATACGATGAAGCCAGAGTAAAGTTCGGTAGACTAAGATTTAATTCATGGCCTTCCATCATAAAATGCTCGGTTATGCATATAGCATCAACAATTTTATTATTATCTTTAAGTTCTTCTAAATTGACCAGTAGTTCATCTGATTTGTTCAATAGTCCTGCTATGTTCTGATGGAGGACATATATATGTTTTTCAGAGAAAAAACTGCGAATCTGCTTCCTTTGTATCGTTTTCAATAGGTGTTACTGACATGTCAGAATTGTAATTAGTTTGTATGTCAGAATTGTAATTAGTTTGTATGTCAGAATTGTAATTATTGTGTTTGTCAATTTGTTCAAATGTGCATATGTCAATCAAAATATTGTCCATAATTCGGTTATATATATTTTCTATGCCATTTTTATTAATTTTACCAGTGAAGTATGAAAACATGTCCAGTGATAGATCACGGTTACTGTCAAACAGATATGCGTAGTCATTATTTTGTAAATCCAAACAAAGAAGATTGTTAAACATTTCAACTTTGAAATTATAGATTGGTGCTCCTGTTATATATGTAGGTGTACAGATGATTTTATTTGTGTTTGTCACTTTTTTTAGCGTTTCCTTTAACATAGTTATAATGTTGATATGATCGCTTTCTGCTTTGATGTCATTTTCACCTATGAGAATTATGCAATAATCGCTTAATGTGAAATTTTTCAACTTCGTTTCTATATTGTAAAGGAGTTCCTTTATAGTAGCATTTTTGACAACGTAGTGACAAAAGTCGAAGTATTTTGAGAAGACATCTTCAATGGTAGATAAAGACCCTTTGGAGTTGGTACAGCTCAAAATGCATAGTTTATTCTTCTTCTGTTTAGGGTTTATTTTATTTGCCGTGATTTTATTTTTTTGTGTGATAGTACTGTTAGCTATTGGGGTAGCGGTATCTTTCAATTTGTTTGGTGCCTCAGTATAAGTACACATAGTTTGAGTCTCTTTTTCATGTGTGGTAGCTAAGCTTTGAGTGCAGTGTATTTCTGGTTGAAATAGCTTCTTGGGAACAGTATTTTTATTTTGCAATAGTTTGCGTGCTGACAATGCTATACTTTTTCTGTCAGGCGTTTCGCAAATTTTTTTGTACGTTTTAATGGTTTTTATTGAATTTTCAAGATCATATTTGAGACGAAAGTTTTCACAATTTAAATTTTCGATTTCTTGATGAGCGCTAAGTAATTGCATCGATAGTGTTTTAATTTTTTCATTAAGTTCATTTAAGACACCACTGTTGTCGTGTAAGTTATCCGGAATGCTCATCATTGTGCTATCTAAAATAGACCTCTCGGTAGTATTTATTATATTTGTAAGGTCATTCAGGGAACTTGTTCTATTTGGCTTGCGAAATGTAATGTTACTGTTGTCGGTATTCATTTTTATATTTGTATAAGAATAACAGCGCCCTCTGTTGATATTCTGCTGGTAACTCCAAGCGCACGTCTATGGTAATTAAAGCCGTGTAACAGGGGTTTTATTTCAAATGCTGAACAACACAACTACGTCTTCTGTCGAATATGGAACGCGCCCTAAAATATTATTCTTGGTGGGGGCGGTCGTTTGAAATTATGTAAATAAACGGACAGCAACAACAGTTCTAATGTATTTTATGAAATATAGTCACCACAAAATAATGTTTTTGTAAAAGGGATATAAAGAAATGTTACTTTTACTCAATTGCTTATCCACTTTTATATGTAAAATTAGATATTGTGCGTATACGTACAGTTTATTACTCAGTCACTTGTTGGAGTAGTGTACACAAAGTTTTTAGTGTTCTTTCAATTCACTAACACTGTCACTGATTGTTTACTGGTTAAATGATAAGCCTTTCTATTTTACACGCTTTCAGGTGTTATTAAATTATTTTAATTAATTTTTAACGTAAGAGCAGATGTATACAATCCAAGTGTTGCCAGCCGAAAAAGATTTCCAATGTTACTTCACTTTGTTTTAGCCGCACCATCCTAGTTCGAGGTGATTGCCACTACCGATTTATTACAGAACAAACTGTACGTTTATTTTTAATTAAAATGTCTCTTATTTTTATACTTAACTAGCGACCCGCCATCGCTTCGCTTCGGTTTAAATTGGATTTATCGTTTATAATATTTTATTACTGCTAACCGCATTAAAATCCGTTGCGTAGTTTAAAAGATCTATGCGTACAGACAGCGGGAGCGACTTTGTTTTGTACTATGTAAAGATTATAAATTAAATCTATACAAAAAAATAAAATTGGAGTGTATGTAATATCAAAATAACCTCTTTTTACTAAATGAGTGACACCTTGGTGTTGCGAACGTCCGTAGGCTACGGTAACTGCTTACCTTCAGGCGGGCCGTATGCTTGTTTCCCACCTTGGTAGTAAAAAAAATAATAATAATGCATGCATGCAACACGGTAAATACCTACCAAAATATTGTTTTTCAATTTTTGTCCGTCTGTTTGTTCCGGCAAATCTCTGAAATAGCTTGACCGATTTGACCGAACTTTCACTGTAAGATAGCTGATATAATAAGAAGTAACTTAGGCTACTTTTATTTTATTTATTTTTATTAGAGAATTTACGACATCCACGCGATCGGAGCAGCGGGTAACAACTAGTTCTAAATAAGTATGGTGTTTTCCTTCTTGATTTTAAAGACTTAGGAGTGGTGACTAACCAATACATATTAATAATAAACCTAGGTATTTACAGTCCATATGTACAATTGTAAACCGACGTGCGTGCGTGAGCGTGTTGCCGCAAAAAAAAATGTACACCAGGGTTTAGTGATGGACTATCCCTGGAACAGGAAAACATTTAATAGCTTCATTCTTGGAATAAATACTTGAATACCAATTATATCTTCAAGTAACGACATATTTATATATTGCTACATTGAATACTTGACATTGTTACTTGTTTGTTCTCATCATAAATATCAGAGAGATATGCCGTAGGTAGACAGAAAAGTGTCGCCACGTTTTCTATTATTAGAAGTCCGTATCGTCCGAGGGCAAGGACCTCTCTACTTTTCTTCCACTTTTCTATGGAACCGAATAGGATTAGTCTTCGTTAAATGTGTCCAACTCAACCCGCTGTCTCCGTCTAGGTTTCTTTTAGCTTTATATAAAAACGTGCCCTCTACCAACACTACACTACATTTAAAGAGAGGTAGGGCAACAGACAGGTCCTTCCCTAGAGAGGGAAGCAAGCCCGTCTGGGGAAGGACCTCCATCGTACAGAAGACCACAGCCAAATAACTACACACAGCGGTGTAGTTGTGTTCCTGTGTGCGAGTCTCCAGCGCTCATTTAGGGATGCGTTTTGAAAGAAACGTATTCCTATCCCAGGGTTAGTCCATCTTCAAGCCCTGGTGTAAAAAAATAGGTCGGCAACACGCAAGTGATACTTCTGGTATTATTCAATCAATTCAATTCAAATTATTGATTTCAGATTCTTTAAAAATATAAAAACAATCCATAGCAATAATTATTCACACAAATAAAGATTAATAAAATAAAATACCATACAATTAAAAATACTATAAAATTACCGAATTTAATTATTGCAAGCGTCCACAGGCTACGGTAACTGCTTAACATCAGGCAGGCCTGCACTTTTATAGTTCTTCTTCTTAGCGTTTCGACAGCAAACACCGTTAGAACTTACATATATATTGTTGCGGCCCAAAATGAAGCCACATTGACTGCACTGTCAGAATCGGGGGCACTTTACCAAGGCTCCGTGTGGAACCACACGCGGGTGACACGCGTTACAAAAACACACATTCTGAATACAAAGATTTATCTGTATTTACATAATAGTTTGCCCTGACTGCCATAAGTCTAGAAAGCTGAAATTTGAAACATGGTGTGGGATGTATGGATGGATGTTTGTTACTCTTTCACGTAAAAACAAGTGAACGGATCTGGATGAAATTTGGCATAGAGATAGATTATAGTCTGAAATAGCGAATAAGCTACGCGGTTCGCGATAACCCACAACAACGCGGGCGGGCGGTGCCGCGGGCAACAGCTAGTAACAGTAACAGTAGATAATAAATTAATTATTGAGAAAATTACAAAAAACTGTCGTTTTCTCTTTTTCTCTTTCGTCCCTCTACCCTTACAAATTAATTTACATTTAAGTGCTAATAAAACGTGGAAGATTACTTTACTTTGATTTTTCAAATTGTCATTTTGCTATATTTGACTTCTCGCTGTTCGGTAAACAATCAACGGGTTAAGCTACCAAGGGCGCGGCAACCCTATGGATGGGTGACCGACCGCGCAGTAGTATTTCATTTGAGCGTCTCCGTGCTGCGGTGGGCACGTTAAAAGTTAGTCCGACTGTTAACAGTCATTAGATCACGACAGAGGCCTAAATATTAGCGATCAAAAATGTCACCAGGTTGGCCACTTACTAAACGATAACAATAAGACCTAACTTTCTTTATGTGTGTGTAGTAAATACACATTGTGTATACAGATTACATTGTCATGATTTAAACCTACGTTGTAATGACGTACAGTTCTCGTACTAGTACTAGTACACCTGTGACGTAGGCAGCACGTAATATCCTCATCTTTACACCACGTCCGCGTCTTCACACAGAGTTAAATCTTTCGTTGTATAACATACTGATATATACGATATACGTATATCGCGTAATAATCAATGGGAAGTCAATTATTCACACGCTGTGTATCGATTTGTCATGGCGATTGTGCAACTGTTAGTACAGTATGCAGTTACTTTAACATTTTTTAAGACAACTGTACTAGGGCACTAAAAGTTTCATCAAAATCCGTCCAGTACTTTTTGCGTGACTGAGTAACAAACATCCTCACAAAGTTTAATGTTTATAATACTAGTAAGGTCACCAGTATAAGTATTTTGTTAAAAAACCTATTTAATCAGGATAGTTTTTTACTATGTTTTATGGAAATCGGTTCTGGCGTATCAAAGGAATAATTGAGCTATTTTGTCGAACACGAACTCATTTTTAACGCTGCGTGTGACGAATGCTTTTCTAATTTCTTATTAAGTTAACATTTAATAAATTGTATGTTTTATTTACGAGATTAATATTCAAGCTATAGATATATCAAGTATCTAGTATTTTCTCTCAATAGTATTCGCTTTTTGCATGCACTAGTAGACTAAGAGCACGTAAGCAATAAATCAAGTATCTAGTATTTTCTCTCAATAGTATTCGCTTTTTGCATGCACTAGTAGACTAAGAGCACGTAAGCAATAAAGTTACGATATTTATGTTGCCTAATATACTTATTAGACGTTACCTACTTTGAATTCCCTGAGCAACGTTAAAACGAAGCATTTAACTCAGTGCATAATAATAATAAAGAAGCACGTGGCTACTCATTATTAACAACGTAACGTATAGGTTTGTACACGAAAATCTATTAAGCTGTTCATAAATCTCCATTATTGATTGTTTCTATTTCTGTCTTGCAGATCAGCGGATCGGTACGTGCGAGTGAAGTGGAGCGATGTACGCGTCGGGGATCTAGTTCACTTGTCGAACAATGAGCCGGTGCCGGCGGACATGGTGCTGCTGTACTCGTCGAACCCTTTAGGCATATGCTACCTCGACACTTGCAACTTAGATGGAGAGACCAATTTGAAGCAGAGAAGCGTAGCACCAGGTTTTAGAGATAAGGTGAGTTGTCTTTAGACGCGTTTGTTACATTTATTTAAAAAGCCTCAGTCTTGATGAACTGATATCTAAACAAACGGAGATGTTTAGATCAAAATAGCATAAAACACCCATTCATATACGATATTGAGTCTCTCTCTTTTGCCTAGCCTTGTCCCTTTATTTGGGGTCGGCTCTTCTCGTACCGCGGCGCCAGGACGCTCGGTCCCGGGTTGTCTGTAAGTCTAGTCTGTAATATACGATATTGAGTGATTACGCAAAAAGAACTTTCCGATAGAGTTTTGGTAGACTGTTGTTTTGGCAAAGAGCATACATGCATGAGTGTATCTAATACCTACGAAGAGAATAGCTGGTTCCTCCACTTAAATAAAATGACTCATTTGCTGCCCTCAGACTGGTGTGGAATTCTTCGACCACTCTCCCTATTCTTAGGCAGGTAAAACTCTTATTTGATGAACCACTATAGGTTGGTGAAATTCTTGATTTGTTCCTCCCTCACCTCCTCATTCCTCTAGGCCAATAGCTGGATCTAGAGAATTCAATATCAATCTCACTAGCGTACGGAGCTTTCATTGGTTTTATATATTATGCATCAAAATGTTATATTAATTGAGAGAGAAAATTTTCCGACTCAATTACCGGTCGTTCTAGAACAGTACCGGATGCTGTACCTTGATAGAATTATTTACTCTACGTTAAAAGGACGCCGATAAGTTTCAATTTCCTCCAGCAATTTTCAAGGTACTGCGAATCCGGTGTGATTCTAGGGTTCCTGGTTCCAACTTATGGACAGTAAATTTAAAGAGCCAGATTACTTATAGGTATTAAAATGGAAGCCCATTCGATTACCGGATAAATTTAAATATTGTTTATTCTTGCATAGTTCATGCTATTGTACTCATTAAAGAACTCGTAAAACAACTTCTTAAATCTTAGCAAAATCGGCATTAACTGCAAAATCTAGCACTATAAAACTTCGAACTATTGCATTAATTACAACGAGTGTACCTAATGGCGATATTTACAATTGGGTTGGTTTCATGTTTATAGTTTTTGTTTACTATGCGTGCAAGCTCGATACACTCAACAAAAAAGCAGAGCGTGAGAACACTTTCTCAAATAATTGTAGAATTTAAACAGAATTGGCGCCGCAAAACGTGACCCACTTTACAGAACGGTTTGTATTTATACTAATACAGATGTAATCTGGTTTGTTTTACAGCAACAAGAATTTAATCCAATGAAATTTAGAAGTACTGTAGAAGTAGAACGACCGTCAACTAAAATATATCGATTTACGGGATCTATATCTCACCCTAACGGTGTTCGAGTACCGTTAAACTCAGCGAACCTTCTATTGAGGGACTGCACGATCAAAAACACCGACTTTGTAGAAGGCATCGTCGTGTACGCTGGACACGAGACCAAAGCGATGCTCAACAACGGTGGACCAAGATACAAGTGTTCCAGTTTAGAGAAAAAAATGAACACTGATGTTATATGGTGTGTCTTAGTGTTACTTTTTCTTTGTTGCGCCGGCGCTGTCGGTTTCAAGATCTGGTTGGACCAACATTACGTTAATTTATACAAGTACACTCCGTTCATCACTAACGTGGGTAAACCTGCGTACGAGGGACTGCTGATATTCTGGACGTACATAATTACACTTCAGGTCATGATACCAGTCTCTTTGTACGTCACGATTGAAATGACAAAACTATTGCAAGTATACCACATTCATCAGGACGTTGAGATGTACGATCCCGAAACAAACACACGAACAGAATGCCGTGCGTTAAACATAACAGAGGAGTTGGGACAGATCAATTACTTATTCAGCGACAAAACGGGGACTCTGACGGAAAACAAGATGGTGTTTAGGAGGTGTACAGTCAACGGCGTAGACTACGATCATCCTCCTGGCCCGCCAGCAGAACCGTGTATAGAATTACCGCCAATCGTCACTCCTTTAACTAGCGTGTCACCAAACAGACGATTGTTACAACATCTATCCGACAACAATGATGCCCAACACACACAAAAGGTACTCATATTATTGTTTTATTAATCGAATAAAGTTCAGTTTTATTTTGACTTATTACCGATATTAGTATTTTTTTATTGATTGAAGCGCATTCAAGTTTTAGAGCCGTAAACGCTCCAATGATGCCCTCTACTTAAATTTTACTTGTCTAGATGATGTTTATGTAACATCTGTTTATTTTTGTGTTAGGTCCGCGAATTCCTCCTGATTCTGGCTCTGTGCAACACGGTCGTCGTAAGCCAACCACACGTAGACTCAATGCAGCTGAGTGTATCAAACTCTGGAGAAAATATCGGTAGTGAGAAACCTTTGCGATCAAACGGCTCACTACGGCCGAACGACAAGTAAGATAATTTTTGTTATTTTTTACCGACTTCATAAATGAAGGAGGTTCTCAATTTGTTGGGATCTCTTTTAATGTATTTTTACCGATTACTTGAAGACGCCCGAACCGTTTTTGATTTTTTGTTTTGTTTTAAGGGGTATACTTCCCATATAAAATAAAAAAACCTTAACCAATGCTATAACATTGCCAATATGACTTTACTAATTACTATTCAGAATACTGTGGCCAAATCACTGGTTTTGCAGCCTTTTTAAACCTACTAAGTTATTATTATTATTATTAGCCATTACTGTCCTACTGCAGGGCAAAGGCCTCCCTTTCATTCTTCCATTGGTCACGGTTGAGACCTCTCACTTGCCAGTCAGCACGGTAGGAGTCAAGCTCATCCCGCCATCTTTTCCTGGGCCTGCCGCGCCGTCTACTAATGTTTTGTGGCAGCCATCTGGTTGTGGTCTTTGCCCACAGATCGTCGGACATACGGCAGATATGTCCGGCCCAGTTCCACTTCAGGCTAGCGACTTTTCGTCCAACGTCAGCGATTTGTGTTTGCACTAAGTTATAGTACAGCTATATTGGTTTAATTATCGGTGAGCTGTCCTTTGACTACTGGATAAGCGACGAAGATTAAAATATAACTCAAACACTTGTAAAGTATGATAAATCAGAATTAGATAAGGTTAAGCACCGTTATCAATTTAAAGGATGTTATGAATAAAGTCGTTAGTAATTCGATAATACTTATCTATTTGTTAATATATTAATTGTATTATTGTATCTAAAAACTTCCGCCGCTAGATTAGGGTTTTGCCATGGATAGATGGATTGCGCAACAAATAAATAAATATCATGGGACAACACGACCATCAGATCTCAAACTAAACAGTCTATAATATATACAATGGCAACCTTTATAATATATAATATAACCATATATAACTAGCAAACATATATTTAACTAAATAAATAAATATTTTAAATAAATTACACCCAGACAGAACGAATAATTGTGCTTACAAAGATTTGTCCTCAGTGAGCATCGAACCCATGATCTACTACATTCAGAGTCCTCAACCACTAAAACAACGTGCCAGTCTAAATTTTTTACTGGATTTTGAAAGTAAAACCACTGTTATCAATTAGCATATAAAATAGTAGGGGTCGCCCGCGACTTTGTCCGCGTGGTAATTTGGAATATTTTCCCCGATTTTGCAACATATCTCATTGCTGCTCCGCTCCTATTGATTATAGCGTGATGTTAAATTCCTGGATAAATGCACAAAATTTTTAACTGGATAAATTCAACAAAAAAAGATTTTTTCTAATCGAACCAGTACTTTCTGAGATAAGCGCGTTCAACCAAACAAACAAACAATCTCTTCAGCTTTATAATATTAGTATAGACAATAGATGTTCGTAGTTTGAAAATTGGCGATTTACACCCACGTGTCCTACCCCTTATCTCTGTCTAGACGTGTCGGATTGCCATGTCATCGAACTATGAGAGGAGATAATAGAATAGAGAATTATCTCCCACGAAGATCATATAGAAATAATACGCTTTGTACACATTTCGACGCCCCCAAGCAATAAGTGGGTAATCGGCTATTATGGATATTTTTGCTTTTATTGCAAATTCGACATCTATGGACTAGAATACACCTTAGTATTTTTATCAGTATTTTTCCTATAGATATTACCGAAGATGTCAATGTCCTAAATATTCACACTGGTTGAGAAGTTATTCAACAAAATTCAGTTAAACTTTTCTAGACTTATTGCTTGGGGGATCGATATTATTACTATAAAAGACAGAGCGGATCTAAGTCGTATATTATTTGAAGGGTTTCATACCTTTTGTTACCAAATGGTTCGGTCAAATTACACCACGGTCTGCGAAATTTGTCTGTCCTCGTGAACCCGCGACTTCGATTGGTATATTCGAGTTGAAAACCTTTAAAATAATACACGACTTAGACCCATTGTCTATCATGATGATGTATTCCGATGATTGGTAATTGTTATTTTTTGTTACTTGTTATTTTTTAAAAAGATAAGTGTCGCGAGGGACTTTACAAACATACAATTAACGGACACAAATGACACCCAGACTCAGAACAACTCTTTGTGGGCCACTCAAAGTTTTGTCTTGTGTGGGAATCGAGCCCACAACCTCGTGCACAGCAGGCGCATACTGCGACCACTGGACCACCAAGGAAGTCATAAATAAATTGTATATATTGTTTGCAGATACGCTCGGCTAACGGAGTCTCGGTCGACGACGCCGTCCCCGCCGCCATCGACCACATCTCCTCGGAGGATAAGAATGCCAAAGTTTCCATTTGTTCAGCGAGAAGATACGGCCAGTACTAGCGAGCCTAGTACTTCCAATGAGCATGCGGTACGTAGGTAACATACTATTTCGTAAACGATTGAGACGTATTAGTTCTCGATTAAGAGAGGTAAGACTACATACTAACGGGCAAACCCGACTGGGGAAGGACTTCTCCCTTACAGCGAACCACAGTTAAATATGCACATAGTAGTGTAGTTTTCCCGTGCGTGACTTCAGGTCTCCAGTGCTCATTTAGAGATGCGTTTTATTTTTGACTAGCGACCCGCCCTCGGTTCGCTTCGGTTTTTTTGGCCTATCTAATATGCATTTACCATACATAAAACCTTTCAACAACAATCTCTATGTAATAGTCAAAACTGCATCAAAAGAGATAGACAGCTACAAGCGGACTTTGGTTTAAAACTATGTTAAAAAAATCGTTTTCCTATATCAAGGATACTCTATCTCAAAACATTTGGGTTAAAAGTTTTTGGATCGGCAACACGCGAGTGCTGCTCTTGGTATTGCAAGCGTCCATAGGCTACGGTAACTGCTTACCACCGGTCCGTTTGATTTTTTGCCACTTAGATAGTAGATATAAAATATTATACCATTTGTGCAGCAAAATGCAGCGTGATGCGATAATGTCGAGTGCATGTTAGACAGAGGACAGTTAACTGACTCCATTGAAGTTAATATCCGCTACACCACAAAGCAGTAAAGTGGAGCTGCATGTAACAAAGTGGAACGACATCCAAGATGGGCTTGTGTTTATATAATAACAAGCTGTTAAACAAATTTATTCTGCGCAAAATGAAGAAAACCCAAAAAATAAACTCGCGAACAAAGTCGCGGTACTTCGTTCGCGCGTTTATTTTTTGGTTTTTTATTTTCTATTTCTGTGCCAAATTTCAATCAAATCCGTGCTGTAGTTTCTGCGTAAAAGAGTAACAAACATACATCCACACATTCTTACAAACTTTCGCGTTCATAATATTAGTAGGATGTATGTTTCGGCATTTGATTTTTTAATTAACCTAAATTAAATACACAATGAATGATAATATATTATAATACTTAAATGACGCATTGCTTAGCAAAATAGCTACAATTACCATTGCTGAATAAATGGTTATTCATTTATTTTAACATATTCTAAGATTTTTTAAAGAACTAAACATTGAAAAAAAATGGCTTGCTCTGGTTGCCTTAAAAATGGCCGCAATAAGTGGTTTCCATTATTTAGATTAATTATCTAATTATATACTCCAGCTCTAGATTGATGCTTAAAGTCGTGACGTAAACGTAAAGGTTTTATTAATACGGTTTTTATTGAAATGTAAAAAGACTATTGAATATTTAGAAAATTATTAACACTTAAGGTGGACCTAATACCTGAGGCTTTCTTTACCGGTCAACCTATATTATGCAGAAAACAAAGGTGCACCAGTTTGATTAAAATTTTAAAATGATATCAACTATCCCGAATCTTCAAGCTAACAGCTAGGACTTAGTGTAGACTTCGGACATCTATGTATACAAAAATTAATCCCTGTTTCTCTTGGTCACGCCATAACTTGAGAATCACTTTACCAATTTCATTCATATTTATATTAAAAGATTTCTAATTTCTAATACGTTGTAGAAGGTTCTTACGCAAAAAAATAAAAGAAAATTGCGCTGAAAATAGTTTAACTCGAGCGAAACCGAGAGCGGGCTGCTAGCTTTTTTATTAATTACATTATTTTCCGAGATTACTCCTGCATACAAACTTATATTATTTTTTTTATTCAATAGCATTCTCGATTCGAAGCTGAAAGCCCGGATGAGCTAGCTTTAGCCGAAGCAGCACTAGCTTACGGGTACGAACTGCGTATGCGGGCTCCGGATGAAGTGGAACTAGGCATTCGCGGTGAACAAACCAGGCTGCAGGTGTTAAGAGTTCAAGAGTTCGACGCCAATAGAAAATGCATGTCTATCGCATTAAAGCTACCCACTGGACAGGTAAGGACTAAATTACCTTCACTTGAAATATTAAATGGACGTTATCGTCGTGAGATTTCATCGAATATTGGATAATACTATGCTGTCTCCTTCGGCTATGAGACGCACAGGTGCTCTCTGACCGAGACATTCGAAATTCGAAAAATATTAGATACTAAATTGTTTTGTCTTTTATACTAACTGTACCCACAATATAAATTTTATCCTAGGTGGTATTATACGTGAAAGGAGCTGACTCCACTGTGCTTAACGCCTTAGCACCAGTTTTACCCGGTTCTACAGAAGCGGCCGCTTGTGAAAGAACGCGCGAGCTATTGTCAGAGTACTCACGCGCAGGATTACGGACGCTTGTTATGGCGAAAAGAATAATGAATGTGGCGCAGTGGGAAGAATGGCTGGCTGGACACATCAGAGCTTCCGAATATGGTGAAGGTAAATAAGATTCAAATAAACCTTTATTTATAACCATTCTGGGTGAAAGGGAAACGCTATCGATAATTAAACCTTATAGTGCATTATTTATTTATATTTATAATCAGAACGACAAAACATCAATTACACTGATTACATTCAAGATAACAAAATAATAAACCTTTCATTCCGTCATCTCACAAAACCTCATGCATGCTGACAAAATCATCTTCCATTCATCAGCAAACAAATCCAGTCCAGGACTTGTCTCTAGTAGCGCGTTTAGACCCTTTAACATGCGCGGGATAGGTAGTGTAGTATTTATATAAACATGTTACAATTATGTTTGCATTTTTGTATCATAATGCTTCAACAATTAAATATTAAAAGGGACACCTTACATTAATTTTAAATTTTATAAAAAATACTTGGCAATATCAAGGACGCGCGTCAGTTGTGTAAGTACGCGCATTAGTATCGTTGTACAAGTCGGTGACCTGTGCGCGTGTGCAGGCGGGCGCGAGCGCGAGCGGCGCATGCGCGAGTCGCTGGCGCGGCTGGAGAGCGCGCTGTCGCTGGTGGGCGCGACGGGCGTGGAGGACCGGCTGCAGGACGACGTGGCGCGCACCGTGCGCGCCGTGCTGGACGCGGGCGTGGTCGTATGGGTGCTCACGGGCGACAAGCCCGAGACCGCCATCAACATCGCCTACTCCGCCGCGCTCTTCTCGCAGAGCGACCGCATACTGCACCTCATGTCCAGAGATAAGGTAATCTACGAATTCGACTTGTTAGTAATCTTGTGTCTTATATGCGGAATTAATATTATGGCATGAACAGTAATAAAAGTATCTACATTTCCTTTGTCACCTTTTAGTTACAAAAAATGGGCATTTAAACCTAACTTACATTATGTTCAGTCCGGCCAACTTGATTTTACGATTTTATTTAAGTTTATTATATGATAACTTGCAATGTAAGTGTATATACTTACTAGCCGCCCGCCCCGACTTCGCACGGGTGATTTATCCCGGGGTCCCGTTAATATTGTTGTCAGTATAACACTCACACATAATGTGGCTTTCTATTGATAAAAGAATTTTCAAAATCCATTCTGTGGATCCAGAGATAACAACGTTACAATATCACAAACTTTACCTCTTTATAATTATAGATTATACGCATTGTATATTATGTAAAGACTTATATCTGTACGTCTATTTTAGTACTGTATATATTTGAAGTCAATTTTATTTTGCGCAGGAGCACGCAGAATCAACAATAAAGGATTATTTAGAAGGACGCTCGAGCATGGGCGGCGGCGGGCGAGCGCTCGTAGTGGACGGGCGCACGCTCACGTACATCCTGGACCGACGCTCGGGGCTCGTCACGCCCTTCCTGTCACTCGCCAGGAGATGCTCCGCTGTACTTTGTTGTCGAGCTACACCTCTACAAAAAGCGTACATCGTTAAGGTAAGCAAGTTGTAGAACTATCTAGAAAGTTATTTAAGTATCAAGATTCGTAGCTTAGTAAAGGATACATCCGCAAGAGATAAGCAAGCTTGTTACGGTCAGTCCGAAGATGGGTGACTACACATCGAGATCCTAAATCATATTTGTGTCTCAGAAAGCACATAAAGCCTTTGGAAATCACTTAAGATTCTCAAAGACAGCAGCCAAATAACAACACACAGTGGTAAAGTTGTGCTTCTGTGTGTGGCCATCACACGTAATTAGCTTTTAAGTTTTATACTACCTTTGATGCCAACCCTACTTATGAACCCAGCATTGTAGTATATTCTTTATAACATGCTATTCTCAAGCTGGTTCATTCTTAACATCATGTTCAAGTAATTGGAAAGTATTTAAAGCTATTGGAAACCGCCTAAAGCCACCCTAAAGATTCTCTGCTCACACACATGAACACAAATACATCACAGTTATTTGGCTGTGGTCTTGAGGTCTTTGTGTCAGAAGATTGAGGTCCTTCTCCAGTCGGGATTGCGCGCTTGTTTTGTGCCTTACATCTGTTATTATTGATTTAATATATTTGTAGGCGGTGAAAGAAGAGCTCGGCGTGACTACATTGGCTATCGGGGATGGCGCCAACGATGTGTCCATGATACAAACTGCCGATGTCGGTGTTGGTACGTAATTATAGTTATACCATATCTATATTAAAATCTTTTATACTTACTACACATATTATTACTATAATAGAAAACAGCGTTGCATTTCCACTAGAGATGTGTTAGGCCGCTGTGCGGTGCGAGAATACGTAGCGACGCTGTGATACGATGCGCAGATGAGCGGTGCGAGGATTTATTGCTCATTCAGTAGGAGTCATAAAGACCAAAACAAGGGGTCATAATATAGGGCTAGGTTAGATGTGTATGTGTCACCTTCTCTCCCACGCGCCCTGCCCACCCCATAATCGATAAACGTCGGTCATTGAATAGCTACTATTTACACAATCCATCAATCACTTGATCAATTAACGTAACTCACTTCACCCAGATAATATGTTACCGGTAAAATACCGGAATACGTTAATATGCATAGTCGAGTTAGTTTTGCAGGACGTTTTGCGCACTAGGCCGCTCGAATGGGCTTTTGTGCGTGAAATTCTTGTGACCATTCCAACCAAGTTCTTTCAAAAAACCAGCAGACGGACTAAGAACAAACTAATAATTTCGTTAATTCGTTTTATTGAGTCTTCTTAAATTTATACCAGTGTTTTTTTTATACTACTTGGGTGGCAAACAAGCATACAGCCCGTCTTATATTAAGCGGTTACTGTAGCCTATGGACGCTTGCAATACCGGAGGTAGAAGGTTTTTTTATACCTACTACCAGGGCTTTAAGATGGGAGTATCCCTGGGATAGAAAAACGTTACTTTCAAAATGCATTCCTAAATGAGAGCTGGACACACAGCGGTGTAGTTATTTGGTCTGTGGTCTTCTGTAAGTTGGAGGTCCCTCCCCAGTCGGGCTTGCTCGCTAGTATGGGGCCCTACCTCTCTTAATATTATTATTATTGACTGCCTCGGTGGTCCAGTGGTCGCAGTATGCGCCTGCTGTGCACGAGGTTGTGGGTTCGATTCCCACACAGGATAAAACTATGTGTGCCCCACAAAGAGATGTTCTGAGTCTGGATGTAATTTGTGTCCGTTAATTGTATGTTTGTAAAGTCCCCCGCGACACAGAGCTTGTTCTCTAGTGCGGGAGTTGTCTTTTTTTAAAATAAAAAAAAAAAAAAAAAAAAAAAAAAAAAAATATATATAAGTATAAATTATTTTTTTGTTGTAGGCATATCTGGTCAAGAGGGCATGCAGGCTGTGATGGCATCGGACTTCGCGGTGCCAAGGTTCAAGTTCATCGAGAGGTTACTGCTGGTCCACGGCCACTGGTGCTACGATCGTCTTGCTAGAATGATACTTTACTTCTTTCTCAAGAATGCTGTAAGTTAGACCATTTATACACTACGAAATACTAACGACTGTTTCGCGTTTGTACCAGGGCAAAATAATACTCATAATTCTAAATCTGTATACAGTTTTTATAAGATGTTGCCCTCGGCTCTGCCTGAGGCGATATTGGTTACCGCGATAAAAAGTACCTTATGTCCTTCTCCAGAATACCATCTCTGTTCTTGCTAAATTTAATTAAGATCCGGACAGCCATTTGAAAAGTCTACAGACTTCTGTTATTTTTTTGTTGTGTTGGTAATTGTCAGTAAAAAACTAAGAATCTTTTTTGAAAATTCGTTGGGAAACTCTAAAATGTCAATGGTATAATAAAATTGTGACGTTCAGTTTGACAGGTAGCTTCTTTTCCCGCCCTCGTGACTTTTAACGAGCCATCCGAAGTACGAATATGCACGCTCAGATGAAATACCACTATACGGTCACCCATTTATAGGGTCATCACGCCCTTCGTAGCTTAACGCGCACACCGAATGCACCCGGTTATGAGTGCCACAGTTCTGCTGTCACATGTTTTCATAGCAACAACTGGATTTCGCTTCTTATCAATACTTTCATTGCACCCGTCCGAAGCCGGGGCGGAACGCTATAGTCCTCAATAGAAATAAAGTCACAATTATTGCACTATATCAATCTTAACTATCTTATTCCCGGGTCAAGGGTGCTGATTCATTATTCAGATTAGTACTGCATAGTAGGTGGCCTAGCCGCCCATAAAGACTCTTAATGACATGTGCTGATGATATCATAAAATGTATCTAGTATCATCTTTTAGTCCTATACATATATATTCCATACATAGTTTGCTAGCCTGATGGTCTCGTGGTTAGGTACGGGGTTTGATTCCCGCCCAGGATAAATCTTTGTATGATACGCACGAGTCTTTGTTCTATGTTATATAATATTTAGAAAAAAAAAATTTAAGTATGTCTGGATCAAAGCAATTGGCATACCATAGTCTCTGTCTACCCCAATGACGGACGGGCGTGATGATATGTATGTTACATACATATATATGTATGTATATTATTCAAATTAAAACCGAATTCGACCCCAAGGCGTCGATATACTTTTTTGGGAATCCCTGGCCTAGATGATCATTTTGTGGTGTACACTCGGCAACGGGGATGGCTATACAGGGTCGCTGTATGAAGATTAGTTTTTTAAGAAAACCATTGTATATATTTGTGTGAAATTTGGTAACAGTGTACAACTGGACTAAACCTACAGATAAATACATTGGTTTGCCTAAAAAAAACATATTCATATTGCGGACCTGTACAGCCAATCTCGGTTGCCGACCGTACCTTTACTTCTAGACTCGGTAATTTGTGCATTGTTTTTCAATAAATTTAAAATTGTATATGTCAACAGATGAATATAAAATCCAACTTTAAACAAACACTTATAACCTATTCAGTACTCTTTGCCCGACTCACCGTTTATTATAATTGATATTGATTGTTCACTGAAACCGCTTCCAATACATTTATAATCGTCGATCAACATACGTATTTATTAATACAGCCATAATTTGTTTACTTTGTGTCAACGAGTCGTAATGGTGGCTTGTTGTCCTTATCTATCTATTATGGAAATTATTATTTGAATAATGTCGTATATTTTTTATTTACTCATAGTTGTCGTCTTTTATGGACTTTTATTTTGATACCAGCTCAGCTTCGTATGGTGGACATTTATTTAGTTTAGGGATTCCTTATTTCGGAAAAATAAAATACACCTATGTTATTCGCTGATGATGTAGTGTTACGTAATAAAAGAATAATAATAACTTTATACCTATTGCCCACCCATATACATCACTATCCTTACTAATATTATAAATGTGAAAGTTTGTAAGAATGGATGGATGGATAGATGTTTGTTACTCTTTCACGTAAAAACTAATGAACGGATCTGGATGAAATTTGGCACAGAGATAGATTATGGTCTGGAATAACACATAGGCTTTTACAGCGATAACCGACATCCACGCTGGCGGAGCCGCGGGCAACAGCTAGTATAATATAAAACAAAGTCGCTGTCTGTTTGTTCCTATGTGTTATATGACATTCTGTCGTAAATTTAGCATTGCACCCGTGCGAAGCCAGGGCGGATTGCTAGTTAAATATAAATTAGTTATACAAAAACAAATTTAATTAAAGTACAAACACAATAAAATTAAAATACAAAAACTTAAATAATATCCTTTCTTATTTATTTGCAGACATTCGTGTTCCTAATATTCTGGTACCAGTTATACAATGGATTCTCAGCCATGGTGATGATCGATCAGCTGCACCTCATGGCATACAACCTCATATTCACCGCGCTTCCTCCCATAGTCATCGGTGAGTGGCCAAAATTATATCACTAAGTTTAATCTCACCCAGTGACTTCTTCTAACCTCTTACAGAGTTAAATCTTTGTACAAAAATCATTTTTTGCAAGCCCCCAGTGCATGACCTGGACTTCTCTACTCTATCAAAAGAGCTGAGGAGGTTTAGGTCTTAATTTACACTCATTAGCCTAATACAGGTTGGTGGATTAGACATGCCATTAAAATTGCTTCTAAGACATGTGGTTTTCCTCACAATGTTGCTGTAAAGTGCAAAAATAATTATTGAAAACGAATTTCTATTTCCAGCGCGTTCAAATAAACAATCTTTTCAGCTTTATACTAGTAATATTAGTATAGATAGAGAGATATTTGACTACACGATTAGTTCAGTGGTTACCTCACTATTCACCACTGTGCGGCGTGTTGTGGGGTCGATCCCTACACAGGACAAACATTTGTGAAATCTATAAATGGTTGTCCTGAGTTTGGTTGTTAATTGTATGTTTGTAAAGTTCCCTGTGTGTTCCCTAGTGCTACATTCTATCCATACAATGACATCATCATCATCATCTCAGCCAAAACGTCAGCTGACGTCCACTGCTGGACATAGGCCTCCCCCAAGAATTTCCACAACTCTCGATCAGTGGCGTAGCGTGTCTTGTCGGGGCCCCGTATAAAAAATTTGCTTGGAGGCCCTTATATGGGGGTAAAGATTTTTCTCAAAAGAAAAAAAATATTGTGAAAAGAAATATTTATTTCTCATAACATAATTTAACCATTTTACTCATAAAAATCAAATTTTAAATATTCACTCAACTTGCCTAAAAAAAGTAATTGCTTTATAGAATTTTGTCATTTGTAAAATAAAATAAATTAGAAAGCATTTAGAAAGTTTTAATTTTTTTTCCTTACACACTTTGGGGCCCCCCGTGGCACGGAGGCCCCGTATAATTGATACGGCAGATACGGCGGTAGCTACGCCCCTGCTCTCGATCCTGAGCCGACCTCGTCCATCGTTTGCCTGTTTAATGACATCCTTTAAGAAAACTAATTCGTGTACCCCCAGGTGCATACGACCGCGTGGCCCCAGCAGCTTTACTAACAGAACGGCCGGGACTATACAGTTCCAGTCGACGTGGATTAGCGTACAGACCGCATTCGTACTGGCTAGTGCTAGGCGAGTGCGTGTACATCAGCATAGTGATATTCTTCACGTCGATGTTCGCGTATTGGGACTCGGCGGTCGATATGTGGAGCTTCGGCGTCTGTAACATGACTTGTTGTCTCGTTATTATGCTGTTGTATGTCGCCATTGAGACACGGAGCTGGGTAAGTGATCTTCTTTTATTTTGATTGTACTGTTCTTTAAGTGGTAAGTGACCTTGAATGCTAAGCCCGAGGTCACACAGGACAAAACTGATTCATAAATGTTAGTTACTAGTTTGGATGTAATTTGTGTCTGTTAATTGTATGTTTGTAAACTTCCCCTCAACATAGCTTGTTCCTTGTGCGGTAATGGTCTTTTAAATAGATAGATAATTTAAATTCAAATGTTCCTAGTTTTGGTGTAATTTGTGTCCGTGAATTGTATGTTTGTAAAATTCATCGAAACACGGCTTGTTCCTTGTGCGGTAATTGTGTTTTAAATAGATAGAGATAATTTAAATTCAAATGTTCCTAATTTTGGTGTAATTTGTGTCCGTGAATTGAATGTGTGTAAAGTCCCCCGCGACACGGCTTGATTCTTGTGCGGGAGTTTACTTTTAAATAGATAGAAATAGATTAAAAAGTTTAAATCGGTTGCAAATATATATATATTATATACAGACTATATGGTTTTCTGTATACTTACTTATACTGTAATACAGAAAGAATTAATACAGATTGAAGTCGTTGCCAAGCTAATAGTAGGTGGTGGCTGGATCTTGTCTATCTTCCTACTTACCTTGGCTTGGCACCAATTTCAATTTGTAATTCATGTATATTTAGCTTTTTTGCAAATAAAAGAAAAGCAGTGAGAAAAGATATATATTTAACAAGATTTTTTCTGGGATGTTAGAAATAATTGATAGTCCTTGGATTTTGTCTGTTACTGTTTACCATCAGGCGAGCCCTATGCTTGTTCGCCACCTTAGGAAAATAAAAAACTCAAGTGTTTATAAACATAAATATAATATCAATTTTATTTATACTGTAACAGCTGCTGATATGGGCATCCTTTCTAAATGATAAGCGAAAACATAATGCTATAATCATTTATATATATTGCGAGGATAAAATTAGTGTTTCTTTACCATTTATATAATATGGATGTGGACTACATTAACCTACATTATCACGATAAAAGTAGCCTATGCTATTATGCTATCCTGTGCTAAATTTCATACAGACCCGTTCAATTGTTTTTACGTGAAAGAGTTACAAACATACATCCATACATTCTTACAAACTTTCGAGTTTATAATATTATTAGGACTAACTTTTGCCAGCGGTTTCTACCTCGTGAATTTTCTAACGAATCCCTAACTAAAATGATAGTCTATGTGCTCTTTTTTATATAAGTAAGCTATAGCATTGTAAAGTTTCATCAAAATCCGTTCTGTAGTGTATGTATCCATCTATCATCAAAAACTTTGGCGAAACTATACTTTGGCAAAAGTATAAGTACGATTTTAATTTATAAACTATTTACATGCAGCTTTTCTATTTAAAACTTGTAAGTGGCTGATGCATGGAGGTGTGGTGTTTTTATACAGAGTACACATTAGAACGTTGTGGTGTTACTTTTCATATCCTTATTTTTAAAACAAATTAATGCACAATCATAACTCTGTAGCTTCATAACTATATATAAATGCATGTATTTTAGGAAAATATATGTATGTTCATTATTTGTTTGTTATGCCTAGTTTGGGTTCAAATGGCCGTGTGGTTGTCCTATATATGTATATACACCTGAAACCCGATCCTCCTGTGCTCCTCACCTTCGCGGGTGGACCACCGGAATCTGATGTGGTATCAGTTATCCATCCAGTGGTTGCCCGCACTACGCGGCTGGTCATAGGCCTCAAGGATCCTCAAGGATTCCTACAATCTTCCTAAGCTTGACTATCGGCAATCCGCAACATTCACTGGCTGCACCAGGCCGTCTAAGTATCCGGATAGTTTTAAATTATTTTGTGTCTATTGTTCAAAAATAAACACAAAATGATTTAAAACTATTAAAATTCTTCAAACTTTTACTGTCGAGTAAAACTGTGAGAACACAGTTAAGTATACGACATCATGACCTATGAAAACCTTGGGGAAGGCCAGAAGTCCAGAAGTGGAAGTGGACGTCTTTAAGCCAG
This sequence comes from Trisateles emortualis, assembly GCA_947095525.1. Taxonomy (NCBI): domain Eukaryota; kingdom Metazoa; phylum Arthropoda; class Insecta; order Lepidoptera; family Erebidae; genus Trisateles; species Trisateles emortualis. The sequence continues at coordinate 3,562,418 of OX352736.1, read as the reverse complement.
CGATGGATAAATGGACTGACGACTGTAAAAGTTATCATTTTATTCGGAGTAACACGTTATTATTTTATGTTTTCACTGTGTGCAGAGGTTTTAACACGTCCACATTGTCATGTACCTGTTTGTCTATGGAGTGGTGTGCGAACATATATATATATATATATATATATATCCTATTATGTTTATTATATTGTATTCTATTTATAATGCAAGCACCTCACTTATTTGCACATATAATTCATGTTCATATTGTTATTATACAAAAAAAAACTTGTGTGTTTGATGCTTAAAAATAATTTTATTTCGTCTTAGTCATGAGAATATTAGACCAAATAGGTAAGCCAAGTGTGGTGCCGCCTTCATAGTTAATAATCACGTAGTGTATATAAAATATTTCAAACTTTCACAGTTTGTACACATATTATTGACAACAGGTATTTCAGGAAGGTTTTGTTACCCGATGTTTCGGTCAAATTACACCTGCAATGGTCACGGGTTGACTAAATAATAACGGTATACATTTCCAGACGGTGATACACGTCCTCGCGCTAGCGGGCTCTCTTATATCATTCTTCATACTGACGCTAGCGTATCAGTCGATGTGCGTGGTGTGCTTCAACCTGCCCTCCACGTACCACGTAATGCTGAACGCTATTGTTGATCCGGTGTTCTCGCTCGTCGTTGTAATCACCACTGTTGTTTCTCTAATGCCGAGGTAAGTCGATATATCTAATTGAGTGCTCGTAATATGCTGTAGATGTAAACTACTCGATAATATATATCTGCCGTGCAGTTATCTAGTCCACACATAATCTAGCCTAATTTGGGTTTGCATGCTACCGTAACTGTATCTTACAAAAGATTGTAACTTTCTGGCGATTAAAAAAAAGTGGTCTGAGTTTTTTTGCTATTTCTTTTCATAGCTTCACGTCAGCGAACTATCCGTAGGCAAATTTACCTCACATTATCTTTCCGGCTTATTCATAATTTGTGACTTTCATAAGTGTTACTTTGTTAACTAAATGAATAAATGACTTTTTTGAGCTTTGAGTGGTATTTGTACGTGATATGTTGTATGCGGTCAGGTTGGCGTACCACGGCATCCGCAACTCTATGTACCCGGGCACGCTGGGGCGCGCCGTGGCCGCCCGGCGGCGAGCGCGCCCGTACGCCGCGCACTACCGCTCCGCGCCGCCGCACGCCACGCTCTACCGGTATGTACTACACTACGCACTACACAACTCGATGTACCCGGGCACGCGCGCCCGTACGCCGCGCACTACCGCTCCGCGCCGCCGCACGCCACGCTCTACCGGTATGTACTACACTACGCACTACACAACTCGATGTACCCGGGCACGCTGGGGCGCGCGCGCCCGTACGCCGCGCACTACCGCTCCGCGCCGCCGCACGCCACGCTCTACCGGTATGTACTACACTACGCACTACACAACTCGATGTACCCGGGCACGCGCGCCCGTACGCCGCGCACTACCGCTCCGCGCCGCCGCACGCCACGCTCTACCGGTATGTACTACACTACGCACTACACAACTCGATGTACCCGGGCACGCTGGGGCGCGCGCGCCCGTACGCCGCGCACTACCGCTCCGCGCCGCCGCACGCCACGCTCTACCGGTATGTACTACACTACGCACTACACAACTCGATGTACCCGGGCACGCGCGCCCGTACGCCGCGCACTACCGCTCCGCGCCGCCGCACGCCACGCTCTACCGGTATGTACTACACTACGCACTACACAACTCGATGTACCCGGGCACGCGCGCCCGTACGCCGCGCACTACCGCTCCGCGCCGCCGCACGCCACGCTCTACCGGTATGTACTACACTACGCACTACACAACTCGATGTACCCGGGCACGCTGGGGCGCGCGCGCCCGTACGCCGCGCACTACCGCTCCGCGCCGCCGCACGCCACGCTCTACCGGTATGTACTACACTACGCACTACACAACTCGATGTACCCGGGCACGCGCGCCCGTACGCCGCGCACTACCGCTCCGCGCCGCCGCACGCCACGCTCTACCGGTATGTACTACACTACGCACTACACAACTCGATGTACCCGGGCACGCGCGCCCGTACGCCGCGCACTACCGCTCCGCGCCGCCGCACGCCACGCTCTACCGGTATGTACTACACTACGCACTACACAACTCGATGTACCCGGGCACGCTGGGGCGCGCGCGCCCGTACGCCGCGCACTACCGCTCCGCGCCGCCGCACGCCACGCTCTACCGGTATGTACTACACTACGCACTACACAACTCGATGTACCCGGGCACGCGCGCCCGTACGCCGCGCACTACCGCTCCGCGCCGCCGCACGCCACGCTCTACCGGTATGTACTACACTACGCACTACACAACTCGATGTACCCGGGCACGCGCGCCCGTACGCCGCGCACTACCGCTCCGCGCCGCCGCACGCCACGCTCTACCGGTATGTACTACACTACGCACTACACAACTCGATGTACCCGGGCACGCTGGGGCGCGCGCGCCCGTACGCCGCGCACTACCGCTCCGCGCCGCCGCACGCCACGCTCTACCGGTATGTACTACACTACGCACTACACAACTCGATGTACCCGGGCACGCGCGCCCGTACGCCGCGCACTACCGCTCCGCGCCGCCGCACGCCACGCTCTACCGGTATGTACTACACTACGCACTACACAACTCGATGTACCCGGGCACGCTGGGGCGCGCGCGCCCGTACGCCGCGCACTACCGCTCCGCGCCGCCGCACGCCACGCTCTACCGGTATGTACTACACTACGCACTACACAACTCGATGTACCCGGGCACGCGCGCCCGTACGCCGCGCACTACCGCTCCGCGCCGCCGCACGCCACGCTCTACCGGTATGTACTACACTACGCACTACACAACTCGATGTACCCGGGCACGCGCGCCCGTACGCCGCGCACTACCGCTCCGCGCCGCCGCACGCCACGCTCTACCGGTATGTACTACACTACGCACTACACAACTCGATGTACCCGGGCACGCTGGGGCGCGCGCGCCCGTACGCCGCGCACTACCGCTCCGCGCCGCCGCACGCCACGCTCTACCGGTATGTACTACACTACGCACTACACAACTCGATGTACCCGGGCACGCTGGGGCGCGCGCGCCCGTACGCCGCGCACTACCGCTCCGCGCCGCCGCACGCCACGCTCTACCGGTATGTACTACACTACGCACTACACAACTCGATGTACCCGGGCACGCTGGGGCGCGCGCGCCCGTACGCCGCGCACTACCGCTCCGCGCCGCCGCACGCCACGCTCTACCGGTATGTACTACACTACGCACTACACAACTCGATGTACCCGGGCACGCGCGCCCGTACGCCGCGCACTACCGCTCCGCGCCGCCGCACGCCACGCTCTACCGGTATGTACTACACTACGCACTACACAACTCGATGTACCCGGGCACGCGCGCCCGTACGCCGCGCACTACCGCTCCGCGCCGCCGCACGCCACGCTCTACCGGTATGTACTACACTACGCACTACACAACTCGATGTACCCGGGCACGCGCGCCCGTACGCCGCGCACTACCGCTCCGCGCCGCCGCACGCCACGCTCTACCGGTATGTACTACACTACGCACTACACAACTCGATGTACCCGGGCACGCTGGGGCGCGCGCGCCCGTACGCCGCGCACTACCGCTCCGCGCCGCCGCACGCCACGCTCTACCGGTATGTACTACACTACGCACTACACAACTCGATGTACCCGGGCACGCGCGCCCGTACGCCGCGCACTACCGCTCCGCGCCGCCGCACGCCACGCTCTACCGGTATGTACTACACTACGCACTACACAACTCGATGTACCCGGGCACGCTGGGGCTATGTACTACACTCACTACGCACTACACTACTTGTTGTAACTAATTTTTTCAACGCATTATTTAAGATATTCTTATCCCATTGTCAACGGGCAGCTGACGCGCGTCCTTGACCTTTGACCGCATCAGTTAGATGATTTTATCAATACCACAGATTTTTGTATCCGGTGAGGAGGATATCCTTAAATGTATAATAGATTAATATAATAACGTATGTCGATTGTTATTCCAGGTCGAGAGACGAGGACGGCCTGCAGAAGCCACAGACGGAGGTGGCGGCCATCACGTGACGGCTCGCGCTAACAGCTCGGGCCCACAAAGTATTACCTCGTGCGTTTACATGAACCTAGGCTGTGATCTGTCTTAGACCTATTGTAATATACCTACCTAGACTAATATATTGTGCTTTTGTACGCAAAGCGGGACCAACTCAACTCAACACCCTGTCGTGGCCGAAATATTATGTTGATAATTAGCGCATTTACTTACGAGGGACTATTTATTGTCGTGCAATCATTTGATCGTTGTTTTAGTCTTCTTATCGAGTGTTTTGTGACCACCATGGTGACAGTTGTATATATTGCCCAAATAGGCATCTGTCGTGATCTAACGACGGTCTGGCTTCGAAAGTTTAACAGTTGGGACCGACTTGTTAGCATGTCCTGGTACGGAAATGCTCAGATGAAATACCACTAAGCGGTCACCTAATACCATAGAATGACTGAACCCTTGGTAGTGATTAGTCGTCATCGTCACATAGCAAGGGTACTGTGACGTTTAACATTTTACGATAAAGACGAAAGAAAATGATTAAATCAATCTCTAACCAATTGGCTATGTCAATGACCAAGAGCCTAGAGCAGGGATTTCCAAAGTGGTCTATATCAACAATTGTATATAACTTTGAAGGACAGTGAACGCCTATAGACGTCATGACAATAAAACATCTATTGTGTCTACGTTACTGTCCGCGAAAGTGTTAACACAAGTTTTTATTACAAACTTTCAAGTTACTGTATAAGTTGTATTAAGAATGTAGTCATTTGGCTATGGGGGTCTATGGTATCAGTTTATTTTGAAAAGGGGTCTCTTGCCCAAAATAGTTTGGGAATCTCTGGCCTAGAGTATTAAATCGATAGGTTTTAATTTAATCGTCGTATCATTTTCATTGATCTTCAAATGTCAAACGTCACAGTACATATGTGAAATATATTATAAAATTTGCCATTTGCCTATAGGTTATTAATACTCTTTACTCGGTACATGCACACTAACGTTTAGGATCAACACATGTCTCCGCGCGCTCGGTTAACAGAGATCACAAGCTCTGGCCGAGTGGCAAGACTATGTAAGATTCCAGTGTCAATATGTTATATACCCACTTCAGCTTACTTTCTCCATATTATATTGGTTGAAAACCTTTTCTAAGTAAATATTACAAGCGACTTCGCCCGGATTTGGCAATTTTTACCAGTTTATCGATTTAATGTCCTTTCTAAATACTCGCTTACGTCGTTTAACATTCTTTTTTGCATAAATTCAAGTTTGTATTTCCAGCGGTTTAGGTTCTGAGTCCGTCAGTCAGACAGACAGAACAATAATTGTTCATATATAAATTTGACTTTGCTATATAGATTTCAGGCCCAAATTTAAAGGAAAAGATCTCGTATAGTCTGATATAATGTTAAATAACATCGATCAAATGATTATCAACAGTTTAGGTAAGCCCTCGGCTCACATTCTTCGCAAATTTAAGTGATAAGTATTTTGTGTCGTTTCCTCTCTTAGCAAAAGTATATTCGTGAGCTGTCACTGTTTACGACTTAATTAAATATTTTATTTCTTTGTAAATATTCAGTTGCAACGTGTTCTAAACGAGAACGTTTAACATACCATATCATCGAACTTACTTCCGATGTTGTTAGTTACCAATATTATTGTTATTATATAAATTTAATGTGTAGTTTATTAGTACATAGTACTTAGGAGTCGCCGCGCCCATCCCGCGGAGTGAAAGATCTGCCAATGTTATGTTTTACATGTTATATAGATACCTATAGTTTGTTAATCAGTATTTGCATGTCAATGTGTCTTGACCATGGATTTAGAAACACTGAACCACGTTCGATAATTAAGTTTAATAATAAGGATCATAATTTTTAATATTTATACTATGAAGAAAATTTTAAAAAAAAGTAGGTATTTTATCATAATACCTACATATATTATAGTACCTATACATTTTGTAGGCGCTTGACCGTCGATACTGCCTTCATGTGACGTGTTCGAAATATTCTAAATCCATGACAATAATATACTGTGTCGCGTTATGTCACCTCGTGTATTGTAACGTAAACGTCTTAACATTCGTGTTAACAGCTTAATGTAAATCTAAAACAGTGTGTTTTGTAGGGAAAACGTTGTATTTTTTCTAACAAAACATTTAAATGTTACGAAATAAATCGTTGTCAAAAAAATAGCTATATGTTCAATTGTTTCAGTAACCCATTATGGGTGAAGTTAGACGTTGAGTCGTTAGGTGTGACTGTTGGTTGTATCCGTTATATACATAGGTACTTGGTGGGTACTTCACTTTGACTATATCAAACATAACGAGCTGATAATATACTCCGAGCTGCAGGAGCCGTCTTAACCTCAAAACTTCGTGCTTGTCATTAAAATTATCTATCGGTAGCATACTTTTTGGTCGGCCCGTTTTTGCGATGAACATACTTTTGATTGTTGGCCATATCCGACCGTAGCCTTCAAATTTAATAATAGTAATATAATTCTTCGCTATAATTTTAATACCAAGTTTATGCCTGATTCACACTACTGTGATTGTACTGTTACTGTTATATTAGTCTAGGTCTACACGAGCGTTGAGGTAGCTCTACTTTACAGAAGACCAGAGCCAAATAAGTTAAAACTAAGCCTAAAATATTGTTGTTGTGTTCTTGTGCGTGAGTTTAGGTTTCCACCACCGTGACCATTGAAGTGAAGCGTAATGTCATGTGTGATGCCTCAGAAAGGCGTCGGATTTATACATTGACTAAGAGTGATTAAGCCTCTGCAAACTCACGCTATAATATCGAACAATAAAAGCAATCATGCGATAGAGAATTCAACATTGTGTTGATATGGTTTCTGACACATTACAACACTATTCGTCAGTGTAGTTTGAATCTGGCATTATAAATACATCTTTGCCCAGCAAATAGTTAAAGGCACAAATTCACAAGAAAGGCACATTTAGTTCTTCATTAGCAGGGTAGAATTGTTGTAATAAGATAAAAACATTTCAATAATTACTTTTAAATGTTGCCTCGTACCGATTGATGTATGAACTTGAATCAAAGCAGCATGTTGAGCCTTCAGACATGCGCCTGATGTCTGCCTGGTCGGTTCATCCCTTCCTCCTATTGTGTTATGAGTGTAAGGGATTAGAGTGCATCTGTGTTTAAAAAAAATAGTTTCCGTTGTAAATGTCCGCTCTATATAAATTAAAAAGTACTTTAATGATTCAACGCAAGTTGTTGTTTGACATCGTCAAAGGATACTCCCGGTTAAAATGTTGTAGCCAAGTACGCTAACGTGATTTAACAATAAAATCTTGTACCACTGTAGGTGATTATTAGTGTGTGATAACGGTTGACTTCCTTCTCAATAAAAGTTGATATTTATTCGTAGATAATAGCTGCCTTGCCTGAGACTGCACCCGATATTGGGGCACACATTACAAATAGTCGCGAGAAACACACTTCTCACTCACACGTTCTACTAATCAAATATATATTTATCTAGTCAGTTTAAACGCAAAGACGACTGATTGGGAAACACGTCCGCTGTGCTTCATATATAGGTTCAATTGCAGTATGTACATTCCATTTTGATGTTTGAAATGCAACCTTATATTGATATGCCTAAGTGCTCCATCTGTTTAGTACAAAATAAATCTTCGACCAGTATAATACATTAACAATATTTATTGAGCTGCCTATTTTTATATCATATTGTTTTTCTAAATATCTTATTTGATATTATCTTTAATCAAGACAATCGAGCGCAATTACTACAATATTACGGTGAGAGGAATTTGACTTTTTGAAGTTTGTTTAAAAATCATATATGATGTCAATTGTCAAATTGGCTTTAACAAGTGCCTTGAGCGTGGTGGTCAAGTGTGTGTCTCGCCGCACTCTCCTCGTATATATAGATAGATGATTCCTAAAAGATTTAACTATTTTTACTATCGTTTCTAGTTTTGTACATAGATACAAAATATATACATATTTCTATATGAAAGAGATGATTGTTACGTGTACAGTAGGATATTTTTATATGAAACAAATCTTTGTGTAAAAACTTGTATGTTCTAAGACTGTTGTTTATTTTAGAGCTTTTAATTTGTTCAGTTAAATTTAACTACGTAATAGGGTATTGTGATGAACACATGTATTTTCCAGTCATTATGTTTTATCATCATCGCAACAGAGAGAGAGTGGACGTGTTGAATTTAATTAGATTTAACAAGAAAACATATTTAGTGTTTATGCGATTATAAACTTTTGGAGTAAAGATTAAGGGAGCATAGTCTAATATATATACATATTTTTCCACGCTGAGCGCTATTGCTGTAAGAAAGGGACAGTCGTATCAATTGCTGTCCCTCTCGACGCGCAATAGTATTTCTTTATGACGCTGTGCGACGCAGACGTGCACGTACAAGGAATTGTCTCGTCAGTAAAAATCTAAAACTAAATTTCCACACAAACGAACCTATAGTTTGTCAATAAACTCATGAAAATAATTGACATCAATGAAACTATTTTAATAATAATATTGATACTTTACATCATATTTAAAATAGTAGTGGCCATCAAAATTGACCACATCATGAATTGGGCGATCATTTCATTCAAAGTTATGCTACCTGTTGGCCACTTCATAATGTGGCCTGGTCCGATCAAATCATATGACAAAGAACTGCGTTATTTTAATTGTAAAAAATTAGTTGCAAAAATATTTACCTACTTCATGATTTTTTTGACAAACTATATTTCATTTTACCCCTTTTTCGGGAATATGCGACATGTATCTTTGTTCTAAACATTATAAAGGTGGGAGTTAGGACAGTTTACCTAACATATTGTCCTGTCTTCATCAAATGTTGTTATTTAATTTTAAATTACTCTTTATCATTACTTTAGCCTTTTTGATGTGACTTAGGATGGAATTATTCGTTTGTAAGATTTGTTAATTGCTTACTGAATACAATTTTATAGCCTTTTGGCATAGAGCGGGGAGGAATGGTTAAAAAGGAGTTAAAAAAGGTTGGGAACGCGCGCGAGTGATGCCCCTGGTGTTACAAGCGTCTATAGGCTACGGTGACTGCTTACCATCAGGCGGGCCGTACGCCTGTTTACCTCCTTAATATAAAAAGAATAATTTTTAAAAAGGGTGGGAATTCTAAGCGATTATTTCACCAAACAAACTTGTTGAAACTTACTTGCCACTAATTCTAGCTTAAACACAATAATTTTTCAAATCTTCTAATACTTTCTTTGTACTTATTATTACTATTGTATATGACTGTATGATTCCTAAATCAAATAAATCATGCTGACAATATTTAAATAGATATTTCTTGCCAAGTGTGAACTGAACGTAACATTTTATGTAACGATTCGTTAGTGAATTCATTCCTTCAACATTTAACATTAACTTGTGTGAGTCATTTGTAATATTAGCTAATATCGCCATTTTTAATTATTGTATTCATTAGTACATAATCGTTTCTTGTTTGTTGGCGATATACTTATAGCTATTAAAAATTAATTAAAACTAGTATTTTTAAAATGAAACCCAAAATTTTTTAATCGATTAGTATTATGGAAATAAATGTTGAATATTCACTTCGTAATCAATGTTTGAATGTACGCAAACATGTTGTTTTGCTTCCCCTTGTTAACTATACATAGTTATATATAATGTTGACTTCATAATTTTCACTAATATTGCATTTATGTTTTGTAATATTGTCAAAACAGAAATTCTCTTATAGTCGCTATATAAAAAGTAAGCACGGCAATGACTAGAAAATACATCATATAGATAGATGTGTTGTTTTATAATAATAACAAATTATTTAATTTCATTAAAAATGTGTTTTATTTACTTCTCATTCGTGTTTTTTAGGTTAGCAACAGTTATTTGTGCGTTTAATTGTTATCTTATTACAAATAGTATAGTTGTCATATAGTGGTACATTTACATAATAATAGCAACCCATATACATATGTTCCACTGCTGGGCACGAGTCTCCTCTATCAAAAGAGAGGGTGTAGGCCTGAATTTTACATACAAATTTTGAAATTAATTAGTCTGTACAAAAAATACCTGTATAAGACGCAATTTATATTACCCAGGCATAATAAAAACCTTTTTTTAATGAGCACAATGAGCACTGGAGAGCTTTATAACTGTCACGAGTCGCTAAACTATGCATTAACTTTATTAAGGTAAGTACAATTGTAACCTCAAATATGTAGATACAGACTAATATAGAACTTCATATAAATAAATATTAAAACTAAACCCGATAGCAGTAATCTCATAATGAAGAGCTAGCACAGAAACATATTAATAGCAGGCAGGACCATTGCCGCCTTTGGCAATCACAATATTATAGCAAGAGAGGAAGAATAAATATGCAACTATAGTACAAGAATAATATAAGAAAAGTGGAGAAAGAATACGCGGATGTACAACCTCACCGCTATGTGGGTTATGTAGCCAGGAAGAAAGTAAGTATAGTGCTAGTATAAATGTGTGTGGAAGAGAGAGAGAGAGACAGGGAGTAAACAAAAGATGATTGACTGCGAGGATGATAAACAGAGGTCGAAGTAGGTAATACTTACATTAAAATTGCATCATGAACTGCATGAATGCCTAAACACAGACATGCCTTTTTCCGGATCATAACGGTATTTTCAGAGTTCAATAAAAAAAAACTATTACAGTAAGATTACTAGATGAACTACTACTGAAATTAAAAAAAAAACTAAGATATATAATGATTTTAATGATCTGTTGAATATTAAATGAATATTACTCATTAGTTACTTAGGTGAAAATTTGTACATACTTTATGAAACAATATTACTTCCTCCTATAAAATCAGTATTGGTGTATATTGTCCATATTAACATATACGTTTGACGTCATTCGTCCTAAACCAATTTACCTACTTCGACCTCTGATGATAGGTGATAACATATATGATAAGTACTTAGATATTAGATCCACAGCCACAGTCCTATTACATAGTTTCATTGTTTATTTAGCCTTTCAATTAACAACTCGATAAGAAATATTAAGATAGATTATTGATAATTACTTTTTTTAAACTTCTACTGTCTAATACTAGAAGCCAGTCCTACTGTTAGAATCTCGACATTTTATAAGCAATCATAGATAAACTACCTAAAGTTAGCTCATCTTAGGGTAGTAGACGCCCAATAATCTCGGGTGCGCGTAAAGGCCCTACCTCACCGAGACGCAGTGGCGACGTCGCTGGCTACGTAGACATGGTTACCAATTGGAGTAGGCATGTAGTGGATGCTCAGTCTGTCAGTCAGTTCTCGTATTAAGAGCTGAGTGTGTTAGTCTACATTTTAATGGCGACGTCGCTAGCGTGCCAGATATCCAGACTACGAAGTGACGTTGCCAATCCATCGCCAAGTCAACTGCCATAAATTTCAGTAGCCAGCGACGTCGCCATGGCGGCTCGGTGAGGTAGGGCCCTAACATTATGATATATTGCACTAAGTCTTGCTACTTGCCGCTAGATGGCTCTAAAAAGCATTTAGTGTTTTTATAAAGTTACAAATTAAATTATTAATTTTAAAATCTTGTACCTACTCTAAGTAGGTACGAATAAATGCTAAATTTAATATGAATTACCTTAATCATACATTAGATAAGTACTTATTATATACCTACATTTTTAAATATGTACCAGCAATTAAAAATATTTTAATATTATGAAGGTATACAAAAATCTCTGTATGATTGATCCGATGTTATTATCAATAACCTATAAATCGACATATATAAAAAACACTGTTTTCTTTCATATAATATATCTGAGCAGCGTCTTGTACTTACTTATTAGTGACGGACACATAAATTTCATCAAAATACAGAATGACTTTCATATAAAAATATTTATCCAATCATTTCTAACAGTAAAAAACTTTCTCTACCAACCTCCGCGCTCCGTGGAAAATAGGCGTGAGTCCATGGAGGTCTGTACGGACTCACACAGAGTAAATATTTGTTACAATAGTTAAAAAAATTAAAGTTGTACTTTGACGTAGATTATTATATACCCATCAGTAAACAGTTACACGTACATTAAAACAAGATAATAAAACAATGTCTGCCTTCTTTAATATAATCAACAGTTTTTCTTCAAATAATCACATAATATAACTGTTCCACATTCCTTTCACTTAACATTGTTAAAACAGTAATAATATTATGTCAATTACTGTTTAAAATAACAGTTAACAATAATTAAGTAATAATGAAACAAAAATAAAAGCAAGTTCAAAATGTTTATCTGTTTGGTACCATATTACTTTGTTATAACAATAAACAATAAGTTTGAAACATCAATATAAAAAGCTTTTAACAATTTTAAATACTTCAAAGAATAAAATGTACATATTATTAGTAGGTAGGTACTCGAGTTCACAGCCGAGACGGGTCTTGCTGAATTAATAAGAGGAAATGCGGACGGCTTTTAGTATATACAAAGTATACTCCTATTTCTTCCCTGGATAAAAATAATATTTTAATCGGTCCAGTTTTGAGGAGACCGGGGAATACGATTATTATTATGGCAATTTTACATAGGAATAACAAATTTACAGTCCGAGCTACAGTTGTCTTTTTCGCTCTAAATATATTATGGTTTAAAGGAACGGGACAGCAATTGTTAAATAGGCACCTATTATTTAATTTTGTTGCAGCCCGAGATTCCTCTTAACGACTATCTAGTATTGCACTATTATCATATTTGTAAAACGAAATTGTTAATATTAACAAACTAAAATGACAGTATAAATTGTAGCATAGCATTGACCACGTCTACGCTGGATTCGTCCACGACAACTATATCGAATTTATTTAAGTAATTACTGAGGTTACTTTCGTGATGTCCTAGGAAGCCTACTTTGATGATAGCGCTGCAGTGGTCCATACCCTCAGCCATACCTGCGTCACCGATGTTGTCGCCCATGAGGATGACGTTGCATCGCTGTTGGACCATCTCGTAATACTCTGTCTTTTTGATAGCGGTCTCATTCTTGTTGTATGTATGAATTACATCACCTTTTATACCTACTATGAAGTCGTTTTCATCCATCGCCAGAAAGTTTGATACCACCTACGAAGCGTAAAATAGTATTAGAAGTTTTATAAACAATTTTTTTTTTAACATCTCTCGCACTAGAGAACAAGCTCTGTGCTGCGGGAGACTTTACAAACATACAATTAACGGAGACAAATTACACCCACACTCAGAACAACTCTTTGTGGGCCACACAAAGTTTTGTCCTGTGTAGGAATCGAACCCACAACCTCGTGCACAGCATGCGCATACTGCGACCACTGGACCACCAAAGGAGTCAATTTATGAACAATATACATTGGAATTAAAATGGACAGGATAAAAAGGGAGTATAAATGTAGGATCTTGGGACATGCCCGATCTTTGTGGTAAGTAGGTACATCTGTACCTAAGTATATGGGGGAGGAAAGAGAAGGAAAGAGACTGTTACCATATATTCAGCCTCTAAGCTGTTATTAAGAATAAAAACACGACAACTAGTGGCACGTCCCGGCTTCGCACGGGGGGACATTAATATTCAGTTTTCGAAAAGATCCCGTATTATTTTCATTAAAATATAGCCTGGTACTAATGTACCTTGTTAATGGTATTTCTTTTTAAATCGGTCTATTCGTTTTTAAGTTAAATAGTAACAAACAAACGAAAAATCTTTTGTCTTTATTATATTAGTTTAGATTAATTAATCTGCCGCTTTATACGCACAAACACCAACATCACGGATAGAAACAAACATGGTGAAATTCAAAGACTAATCTTTGAATAAAAAATGATATGTTACTTAATATTTTATAGAAATTACCTATACATACAATAAGTAGCTATAGTGGTTAGGTACTCAATGTCATCTAGAATTACAAAGCGGCACGTTTTATTACTGAGTTAGCATTCCTTAGTGTAAATGAATAAAATGTATTTCAAGGTCTCAACAAAATTGATAAACCATTGCATTGTGACGCAATTTGAGTTGCAACATAGTTGCTGTCATGACTACATAAACAAATATCTATTATATTTCTGTAATGGGTTTACTAACTTAGTAACTTTGCAATTTATTTTTATTATACTACCCGAAGGTAAATCAAAGGTGCATCGCACGTTACCCCGAAAAACGTAAAAAAACAGAGCCTTCTTTTTTTATACTACTTGGGTGGCAAACAAGCATACAGCCCGCCTGATGTTAAGCAGTAACCGTAGCCTATGGACGCTTGCAATACCAGAGGTATCAATTGCGTGTTGCCAACCCATTTTTTTATGGAACAAGTGGTGAAGCTACCGTAGCACGCTTTAGCCGTAGCCATACGTTAAGAAATAGAATAACCAGCGGACAATCAAGACACATCTAACGATACCTCGTTTATCAAGTTATGATAAGTAGTTTAGTAGTTTTGCGGGAACCGATAAACAAACATACATACAGGCCAAAATCATAACCCTCTTTTTTGTTTCGCCGTAGTCGGGTAAGAAAGGTACTACAGCCTTCGAAACCGTCTGTTCTGCCAATGCACTCAGGGGTTGTACCATGATGTCCTAATAAAGTTGCCTGTCTACATTTCGATCAAAGATAACTTGATTAGTAAATCACTCATGCAAGTATTATAGCCGTATTTAGTAATCACTGATTATGGAACAAGAGCCAGCAACGTATTTACTTTTGAAGTAAGAAATAAAACTTAATTTGGTTATAATATCAGTCAAATTTGTAGTAAATGATATTAACTGTATTTTCTATTTGAAATTAAGTTTTATTTTTTACCCTCTTTGTTATTTAGGGTTAATCACCCTGGCCGCAGAGGGTTGCTAGAAGCGCTTTAAATTACTCTGCAGGTATATAAGAGTTTATAAATTTTCATGACTTCAATGCAATGCGACTTCATGCAATGACGAAAAAGTAAATGCTGGCTCTCCCTCTATTACTATACACGGCTTCTAACTCGTTTTTACACCCAGAGCGCTTAAGTATTGTAGAGGTTTATTGGTGGTCACTAGCTGGCCGCATACCAATAGTAAAACCTCTGACGTTTTATAAAAGTAAATGGTAATTATATTTGAATTCAAAGTTTGACGAAGGAGAATGACTGGAGGGTTGTCAAGTGGAGTCAGGTTCGGGTGTCGATGAAGTAAAGACGTGATCTGATGTGAATAATTTTATGTAGGCAAAAGTCTAATAAACAAGTTCAATATTTATCAATCTGCGTTTCCTTGACGGAAGGGATAAAGCACCCCTCGTCCGGCATCGTCGAGCCTTTTGCTAGCCGAGCGTACGCTACCCGAAGTACGAGGAAAGATTGCTGACGGCGGCGGGGCGTCAGAACCGGTGCCTCTACCATATGACGCCCTGCCGCCGTCAGCAACCTTTCCTCTTCTTCAGCTCGTACTTTCGAGTGGCGTACGCAGAAATAATAATAACTTTAGTTGCAAAAGTATAAAAAAATATTTATGTAGAAGTCAGGATAACAGGTTTGCAGAGTATAGGCAGTGCCGTAAATAGGGCGGTGCCACCGGTGCCCAGGCACAGGGCGTAGACTCTGGGGGGCGCAAGAATGGCCAGACCAGGCAGGACTATTATTTTTGGCTTGCTTTAATAAATCTTTACTATCTGAACTCATTCATTTGTGCATTGTGTAGTTGTGAATAATCTTGCAAATAGTTTCGAATAAACGTTTTTTCACCAATTCATACTTAAACGCAATTCATAATATGCTACCTTCCTTATTCAAAACTCTACTATACCAAGTATGTACTTAAAATTTAATTAATTTACAGTTTACTGAAACTTGGCAGGGTGTTATTTTTTTTTTTTTATCCGACTTCAAAAACGAGGAGGTTATCAATTTGTATGAAGACCAAACTGGACATACTTCCAGTTTGGTCCCATTTTCATCAAAAGAAAGTTCTGATGATGGGATCCATGAGGAATTGAGTAAACTCCTCAAAAATTATAGGCACACATATAGCAATTTCAATATTTATAATCAAATCAAATCAAACATTTGCATTCAGAAAGTATTATATGATGAAGTAAAACCGATGAAGAAGACCACAGATGGCCACCTGAACTTCTCCATAATAAGTATTTTACGGATGGCGATTAGATAAGTTGCCATTATGGTTTCGAAGCAACTATTTGATGATAAAGTCGGTAACTAGGCAACGGAACTTCATAATTAAACAATGTAATCTAGCCATATTTGGGCTTATTTGAATGGTCATGCACTATAGCTGTAAATTATCAGATTTAAAAGAACCGTCTTTAAGGGAGGAAAAGTGAGATAAGAGTTTGCATGAACGTTAATTCTGTTTAAATACCTACATTAGACTAGGGGTTTTAAAGTTTTTGAAAATACTGCAACTTGCCGTACTGAAGTCGATTTTTTTTTGTTAAAATTATATTATAGAAGTGATTATATATACTATGGGCCTCGTGCGAAGGCTCAAAGTCGCCCAAAGAGCAATGGAGAGAGCTATGCTTGGAGTTTCCCAGCGAGATCGAATCAGAAATGAGGAGATCCGTAGGAGAACCAAAGTAACCGACATAGCTCGAAGAATTGCCTCCATTAAGTGGCAATGGGCCGGGCACATAGCTCGCAGAACTGATGGCCGTTGGCGCAGAAAGGTTCTAGAGTGCCGACCACGAACTGGACGACGAAGCGTGGGCGGGCCTCCAACAAGGTGGACCGACGACCTGGTAAAGGTTGCGGGCAACCGATGGACAAGGTCGGCTCAGGATCGAGAGATGTGGAAATACTTGGTGGAGGCTTATGTCCAGCAGTGGACGTATTTTGGCTGAGACGATGATATTATAGAAGTATGACGACCATAATGGCCCAAAAATTCAATCTTAAGCATTAGGGTAGGCAACGTATTTGCACTAGTGAACTTTCGTTTGAGTTTTAGTGAGTGAGACACAGTGAGTGGTATAATAGGTGAAGGATACACTAAACATCAGATGGCTCGTCTGTTTGTTTGCCCGCATCAGTTCTTTAAAAAAAAAAAATTTTTCTTCCAAAATATAAGATAATTGGTCCACCATCACCAAGTTCGTTGTGCTTTATTTTATCACCCTGAATGAAATAAAGTAGGCATATATATAGCATTGCTCTAGGGTACCTATTATATCTAAAAAAAACAAGGGCGCAGTTGTAGAAGCTCGCACAGGGCGCAAAAAGGGCTATTTACGGCACTGAGTATAGGAGGTGGTACCATCAATATGTGTGTGTGTGTGTGTGTGTGTGTGTTGCGTGTAAGTTGATTTGTGAGAACAGCTGTGTATGGATTGGTAATTATATGAGTTGGATTTAGGGTTAGGTTATAGCGTTATTTTAGAACAGTTAAGAGTTTTTCAGTTTTTTGATAGTCCATTGTTTTTAAATAGGATTTTAATATTATTTTACAGTTTATTTTAGTTTTAAGGTATATATTAAAAAAATCATTTAATTTATTGTAAAGGTATTGACCGAGGAAGCAAAAGAACTTATGAGATGCATATGATTTAAATCCTACCGTGGGACACGCTCTACCTTTACGACGCTTGTCTTTTAGAAGTCTGTCGTCTTATTGAAGCTTTTTTAAAATTAAATAAACATTCTATGAGTGGTTGTCAACTTGGCCGATCATACATAAGATTTGCTACAATGTTCATTGGGGATTAATTACCTTGACATGTGGTAGCAAGAACTCTGCAGCCGTTAGAGCTGCAATGACAGACTCACCGAGCCCAGCTGAAAACACCAACACAGGAACCTTGTGAACCTCGCTCCATTTTATCATATCATCAACTCCTTCCCTAAGTAGGAAAATTGGATGTTTTAAAAAACCTAATTTTATTATGTATAAAATATTTAAAATATAATATAATATTAATAATATAATATTGTGTTATGCATGATTTAAAAATCTTATCTTCATTTTGAAAGTGTGGCAATTTGCTTCTGTGGGCTAGCATTTTGAGAAAAGATATTTTGCATCTATATGTACATGAATATGGCATTGTACACCAAATCCATCCAATCAATCAATCCAAATGTTTAGGGGTGTCTCTGTGGTCAGAGCACATCATCCTTTGATATCTTTGTGCATAAAATCCTAACTATCTCTTGATGAGGATGATTTGGACATACTACAGTGCATTGTGTAGGCAAATGTTTTTTTTTGTATGCAGCTTAAGTGAAATTGTAATTATGGTTTCAACAAATAAGCTAAGTAAAATAATTCCAGATTCACATACCTAAAACAGTTGACCATGTTTCTAGCAGAATCCATTAATTCATGCCTAGGAAATTTTACACCTCTGTAAAAGAACATCAAAATATATTTATAGTGTAAAAACAAGCAACAGCCAATTTTGTAAAGGGTAGGCCAGAGTTGAAATTATTGAACGAATTTTAGGAGATAACAGTATTTATTAAAGAGAGGTAGGCCACTACATAAGCAAGTGAGCCTGACAGGCAAAGGAGCTTCACCTTACAGAAGAACAAAGCAAAACTATTACACAGTAGTGCAGTTGTGTCTCTATAGTCTAAGTCCAGCAGGGGTATTCCGTAAGAGCAAAAACCGAGCCACCGCAAAAACCGAGCAAAATCTGGTTGTCAGATTGAAAATCGGTATTCCGTAAGAGCCCTTTTTGACGTTTAGTCAATAGATTGTGCTGTCACTGAGCAATCACAACTGTCAATTTTGCAATCACAACTGTCAGTTTTCCATCGCTGTTTCTTAGAGAATCAACCGGCAGGTCTTTAGCACTCTTTTAACACTTTCACGGACAGTAATGTAGACACAATAGATGTTTAGTGTCATGACGTCAATAGAAGTTCACTGTCCTTCAAAGTGTTAAGGAAAAGAGTCTTGAAAGTGACTTACTTGAGCAGTGCATGAGCGGCTGTGTACCAGTCTATCATATGTTTGGTTTTCTCCTCTATGCTCATCACAGGATCAGCTTCAATAGGCTTGTATATGCTTGACAACCTATTGTCTTCATCTTTATAATGCTGTGGTATTGAGGGACACTCACGAAACATACCTAAGAATTACAAATAGTATTTAACTGTAGGAATAAACTAAGAAATTAATATAATTTAATCATAAATAGCATCTAGCAATAAGCAATATCCTTTCATTGTACTTGCTTTTCTGTCTATATCTTAAACTAACTGAATGGGCTACACTTTACACTGGTTCACTCCCATGATAAAATGTAAAATATGTTGTATAAAACAGTTATAAATAGATATCTATTAAATATTAGCAACATTTAATTATTTCAAATCAATTCATGGACTACATTTACTAATCTATTTTATAATTTCTACAACAAAAAAATTTCAATTGAAAGATTAGTTCTTATCATTTTATAGTGTAAAATAATTTTATTAATATCTGTAAGAGTAAATACATTTAAAAATGCCACCAGTGATAGGACTACCGCCATGTGATTAGGAGGGGCAAAATGCAAGTAGTAGGAGTAAAAGAATAATGAATATGTATCAATCAATTAATAATAAAATACATGATTCAAAACTGAGTTTTTCTTTGGCACCAAACTAAGCAAATGTGTCTTGGACACCGTTGGAATTACTCAGTTGTGAAAATTACAACTGAGTATAAGTGTTAATGGGTGACAGGGGGAGAAAGGATTTCATCTTGTTTTTAGTCTTACTCTCCCTCTACAGAGCAGTACATATAAACGGAAACACTAGTAGACAGACACTATTCTGGTACTTACCAAAACTTGTGAGAACAACTTTCCCATTATCCATTTTATGTCTAGTTAGAGTGTGATCAAAGTCTGTAACTATTTGTAACTTGGCATCCCCATCTTTAATCATTTTATTCAATTTCTGTAACAGTTCTTCTTCATCCTGAATGTGAACATTTTCTTTTTGGAAAGCAGGTACATCTTTTAAGCTTGATAGTAATTTCATAGTTGCCGCCTGCGAATAATCAGGTGTTTGTAATACTTATTGCTTTATTTCACAATACTCTTTGACAACATCTAAGATTTTGTGAATGTAAAATATACTATTTTATTTCTAAGGAAATTATCTCAGATATGGGAACGTGCTGTTTCTTATAAGAAAATTGAATCAAATACTTACTTTTAACGGATTTAAATATATATTATTCTCACAATTATGTTTTGTAATGTATTTACGAATAAAAATAGAAGCTGTGTAGTACAACCCACGTACAACCTTGATAACGTAAAATTTTCAATAGAAGAATCTGCAATAATCAGCATACGTAGGGAACTGTCTCAGCTGTCTTCTCTACTGTCATGTGAAATGTCACTGTCACGCATTATTGACGTAAATGACGAGTGTTGCAAATAGTAGCAATCAAAAATCGGATGAATTGTATTTATTAGAATTGTATTGTTATTTGTATATTGTGTATATAATATGATTACGTTTATGTACGAGCCGTTGATATGAGAAGGAAAAAAAGAAACAATATTCGCATGCATACATTATGTATAGATACTAATAAACCTAATTGTGTATTGGTAAATTAGGTATGTATTCTAGAAAATAAGAAAAATGTTCGCAAATAATAATAAAAAAAATGAGTTGGATTTATTTAACCAAGACTGGTCCTCAGCGGCATTAGACAGAGAGAAGTGGAAGGAGACTATGGAGGCCTTTGCCCTTTGCATTGGGACAGTACAGCCTTATAATAATATAATAAATAATATATGAAATGGAATGCAATGACCATCTTTCAAAAACCCTAAATGATATTATTTGCCTCTAAATTAAGGAAAATACTTTGTATGGCTACACTTATTTGTACTGTCAGTTTCTATTGATGGCTTTGTAATCGTTCGGAAACCATAATTTGTTATCGTCATAAACTATATATACCTACAGTTGCAGTCGCGAAGTAGGTTTCTCTGTCTACGGTACTCATAAACTACATATACCTACAGTTGCAGTCGCGAAGTAGGTTTCTCTGTCTACGGTACTCATAAACTACATATACCTACAGTTGCAGTCGCGAAGTAGGTTTCTCTGTCTACGGTACTCATAAACTACATATACCTACAGTTGCAGTCACGAAGTAGGTTTCTCTGTCTACGGTACTCATAAACAACATATACCTACAGTTGCAGTCACGAAGTAGGTTTCTCTGTCTACGGTACTCATAAACTACATATACCTACAGTTGCAGTCACGAAGTAGGTTTCTCTGTCTACGGTACTCATAAACAACATATACCAACAGTTCGTTCGTTACTCATTGGTACAATTCCTACTTAGTACAAATTCCTTATTCGTGCAATTTCCCAGTTTGTACAAAGTTAGGGACTATTTACACCGATGTAAATGTATGAATACCTATGCAAGCTGATATTGTATACGTGAATGATCTTGTGTATCATTACATAGTAAAAACAAAGTCGCTGACGCTGCCTGGCCGTCCCTATGTATGCTTAAATCTTTAGAACTACGCAACGGATTTTGAAGCGGTTTTTTTAAATTGATAAAGTGATTTCAAAAGTAAGGTTTATGTATGATTCATGCATAATATAGGAGAGAAACACTGATAAATTTAGAGTTTTCGCTTACATTGCAAACGCTAGCTGAATCCCACGAGATAAATCAAAACTACTAGGTACAGTATTCTACATCTTAATAAGGTCAAAAAAGTCCGCGATTGTATATGTCTATCTCTTAAGGATAACCCACACAATAACCATTTTTTATCTTTTAAATTTTACGGGAAAAAATTGCTTATTACCCGACTACGGCGAAGCAAAAAGGAGGGTTATGATTTTGACCTGTATGTATGTTTGTATGTATGTATGTATATATGTATGTATGTATGTATGTATGTTCATCTGTTCCCGCATAACTTCTGAACTATTTATCATAACTTGACAAATGAGGTATCGTTAGAAACGTCTTGATTGTCTGCTGGTTATAGGCAATGTGACGTCACAATAAAATCAGTATGGCGTCCTCTGTGGGACCTGAAACCTAAAAATAAAAACTAAATTTCTTTAAAAAGTGCCGTGATGGGTATCAAATGATAGGATTTAATTTGCAGGTTTCGAATATGTAAATATTACTAGCTTTCGCCCGCTGGTGTGCCTGCATTGTTTGTTTGTTAGTTGGTTTAGGTCAAATCTTGCTTGCGAGATTTGTACCACTTTTCAATGTTTGATTGAGCTGAAATTTGGTACACAGACGGCACTTTGGTGACAATGTAATAATGTAATATCATGGAGCTGGTCTGATGATGCAGTCAGGAGGTGGGCAAATGACCTCGTCAAATAAACAAGATATCCGCGTCGTGTTTAGGTGCAATGGATTTATCTTGACAAGTACTATATTCTTAGGTGGGTGTTCAGGATATAATGATGAAGTCGGAAGATGGCCATAGGAACTCAGCAATGAAATGAGATAACCGCGTCGGTTTTGGGTTCGTTACATATATATTTACGAGTACTTTATACCTAGGTAGGTGTTCAGGACGTGGTGATGAAATTGGGAAGTGGCTATAGGAACTCTTCAACGAAGCAAGATAGCCGCGTCGTGTTTGGATTCGTTACCTATATCTTTACGAGTACTTTAATCCTAGGTGGGTGTTCAGGACGAGGTGATGAAGTTGGAAAGTGGCTAGAGGAACTCTTTAACGAAACAAGATAGCCACGTCGTGTTTGGGTTCGTTACATATATCTTTACGAGTACTTTATACCTAGGTGGATGTTCAAGACGTGGTGATGAAGTTGGGAAGTGGCTATAGGAACTCTTCAACGAAACAAGATATCCGCGTCGTGTTTAAGTTAGGTGCAATAGATTTATCTTGACAAGTACTATATTCCTAGGTGGGTGCTCAGGATATAATGATGAAGACGGAAGATGGCCATAGGAACTCTTCAACGAAACAAGATAGCCACATCGTGTTTGGGTTTGTTACATATATCTTTACGAGTACTTTATACTTAGGTGGGTATTCAGGACGTGGTGATGAAGTTGGGAAGTGGCTATAGGAACTCTTCATCGAAACAAGATATCCGCGTCGTGTTTAGGTGCAATAGATTTATCTTGAGAAGTACTATATTCTTAGGTGGGTGCTCAGGATATAATGATGAAGACGAAAGATGGCCGTAGGAACTCTTCAACGAAACAAGATAGCCACGTCGTGTTTGGGTTCGTTACATATATCTTTACGACTACTTTATACCTAGGTGAGTGTTCAGGACGTGGTGATGAAATTGGGAAGTGGCTATAGGAACTCTTCAACGAAGCAAGATAGCCGCGTCGTGTTTGGGTTCGTTACATATATCTTTACGAGTACTTTAATCCTAGGTGGGTGTTCAGGACGAGGTGATGAAGTTGGAAAGTGGCTATAGGAACTCTTTAACGAAACAAGATAGCCACGTCGTGTTTGGGTACGTTACATATATCTTTACGAGTACTTTATACCTAGGTGGGTGTTCAAGACGTGGTGAGGAAGTCGAAAACTGGCCATAGGAACTCTAACGAAACAAGATAGCCGCGTCATGTTTATTGGATTTATCTTGACGAGAACTATATTTCTAGGTGGTGCTTAGGATATGGTGTTGAAGTTGGAAAATAGGAATATAAAAAATCTGTAAATTACAAAAATAAATAATAAAAATGATTAGGCATAACATTCATGTGCCAATAGTTTAGACTATAAAAGTCTGATGACCTATATAAGTAGTTATATAGTTTTTAAATATGTTTTCATTTGCCATATTATATTATGTTGTTATTATGTAATATGTAATGCAAATTTAATATATCCTAAAGCTGCATTGTATAATATTGTCTTAAAAATAAAACCCCAAAATAATTCAAATAAAATAAAGTTTAAAAACTAAAACCCGACTACTTAAAAATCGTCCTCTGAAAAGTATGAAATAAATAAATTTTATATAGGTACAGAGGGTAGCCGTGGTCGTATGCCACCTTTTACATAACAATATAGGAACTCTTCATCGAAACAAGATATCCGCAAGTCCGCCTGTGTGTGCATACAGTGTTTAAATAAATAAATATATCCTTAAGGCAAGGTGGCATACGACCACGGCTACCCTCTGTACCTATATAAAATTTATTTATTTCATACTTTTCAGAGGACGATTTTTAAGTAGTCGGGTTTTAGTTTTTAAACTTTATTTTATTTACGAAGTGATTTTAAGCAATACAGCATTAATCCTCATCCAATTAAGTAAAACCGGCCAAGTGCATGTCGGGTCACGCACAATGTAGGGTACCGAAATTGCCATTCCCAATAATGCGAACTAAGAATAAGGTACATGAACAATGGTAACAATTTTGGTAAAGTTTTGAAATAAGTGGCATTAAAAGGGTCGCGGGCATAGGGAGTCACTCCGCCCAGTGGTTTTTTATATTAAATGTAGAAATTTTAAAATTTGGTAGGTATAAAATTGTATGATACTAATGTTTTTATTTCTTGTTCGTATGTACCTACCATAATATTAGATTCTGGCATTAGTAGGGGGTCGCATTTCTAATCTAACCTAACCTACTGATTATTTTAATATGGTATTTCTACTCCTAAATCTATTGCAGACTACGAAAATTACAAAAAATCCGACTCATTTCCACTATTTTTAAAGAAGTTTTCATATTTTCAAAACATATTTTTTTGTGTCACAATGACTTTATTTAAAAATAAATTACTCAAATGTCGTAATATGACAATAAATTTGCTTATTTCAACGACACACTACTCAAAGAATTAGAATTAGTTATTACGTTATACTCACAGGATTGCATGTATTATCTGAAGAGCATTTCAACACATAAGAGTTCCCATATTATTCGCATGCAGTTTAATTCAATGCTAAGGCATTGATTTACAAGATGCAGTGTTTGAAGGATTCAGATTTTAGTTTTTCGACAAGTGAAAAAGGGAAAGCAATTATTCTTAAAAATGGTTATAGATACTATTTTGGTTCCAGTAATAAAAGTGGCACACATATTTGGAGATGTGCTAGACGTGATGTATGTAACGCATCCATAACAACTGATTCTAGTAATAAAAAAATTATAAGAGAAGGAGTACATTTATGTGCCCAGAATAAAGCTAAAAATGAAGTGGAAAAAATTATCTTAAATTGTAAGAAAAGAGCAAGAGAAGAATTTACACCAATGCCTCAAATATTTAATGAATGTTTTGACGAGTTGCTACATAATGCTGACGTAAATTTTGTTGAAGACACTCCAACTTTTAATAATATAAAAAATAGATTATATAATAGCAGAAAAAAGGCATTGGGTGTAAACCAAATAATATTTAAAAAATTGAAAGATGTTCAGATCCCTCAATCACTTAGTGATGGATTTCTTGTGAGCAATGATGGTGTTGAGAATAAAATGCTGATTTTTTTTACAAATGAAGCCAAAAAATTAATGCCGTCGTTGAAAATATTTTTATCGGATGGTACATTTAAATCTGTGACCTCACCATTCTATCAACTATATACAATTCATGTTGATTTAAATAGTTCCGAAAAAGTTACAAATGTGGTACCATTAATTTATATATTTTTACCAGACAAAAGTCAAGCAACCTACACAAGAATGTTGAAACTTATTTTGGAAGCTGCACCTGAGTGGAATCCTGAGGTTTTTCATTGCGACTTTGAAGTTTCTTTTATTAACGCTGTACATGATGTGTTCCCTCAAACAACTGTCAAAGGTTGTTTGTATCATTTCCACAGAGCTATTTGGCGAAAAGTACAAAAGCTTTCAATTGATTCACTAGCAGAGAAAAAGTTCGTTTCTTTAATTTCAAATTTACCACATTTACCAGGCAATTATATACAGGAAGCATGGTTTGGTTTATTAGACATTGCGCCAGAAACCATAAAAATTAAGGATTTTATTTCATATTTTGAAAAACAGTGGCTAAAACCCCAAATGCTTCCATTACTTAGCTGTTATATGGAAAGGCATGCCACAACAAATACCGTCGAAGGATGGAATCACAAATTTAATCGCCTAGTTGGGCCAAATAAGTACTCTTTATATAACGTTATATCCATATTGCGAAAAGAAGCGATTAGGAATGATTACAAAATTGAACAAATATTATCAGCTAGAATTCTAAACAAAAGAAGGAGGAAAGATATATTGATTAAAAAACGAAGAGATACTATTGTGAACCAACTGGTCAAAAAATCAATTAATACAATGGCTTGCTTAGAATCATTACGGAGGGTGCCATTTGATTACGATATTCAAAGTCCTCGCCTGACGGAGTATTCCAGTAGTGACAGCGAGAGTCCGATTGAAAGACCTAATAATCCTGAACTTCCTGTTTTACCAGACCAAGAACTGTTAAAAATGTTGACGGTCTAATGTACCTACAACAATGAAGGATGTTCACCATTTCAGATTTTATAAAAACATTTCAGATATTAAGTATTCTTTAAAAAAAACGGCTAAGTGATAGTCGGACTATTAGTGTGAAGAATGTTTTTTTTTAAGTTTAACACTTTTTTTTTTTAATACATACCAACTCTAAAAGTTTTTGGTTACAAAACCAAAAACTTTTGATGAATGAGTGTTTTTGTTTTTATTACTGTTTGTTATGTTTATTGTGCACGCACCTTTACATAATTGCACGAATAAGGAATTTGTACTAAGTAGGAATTGTACCAATGGGTAACAAATGTTCGTGACAATCGTGACTGCAACTGTTGCATTTGTTACCCATTGGTACAATTCCTACTTAGTACAAATTCCTTATTCGTGCAATTATGTAAAGGTGCGTGCACAATAAACATAACAAACAGTAATAAAAACAAAAACACTCATTCATCAAAAGTTTTTGGTTTTGTAACCAAAAACTTTTAGAGTTGGTATGTATTAAAAAAAAAAAGTGTTAAACTTAAAAAAAAACATTCTTCACACTAATAGTCCGACTATCACTTAGCCGTTTTTTTTAAAGAATACTTAATATCTGAAATGTTTTTATAAAATCTGAAATGGTGAACATCCTTCATTGTTGTAGGTACATTAGACCGTCAACATTTTTAACAGTTCTTGGTCTGGTAAAACAGGAAGTTCAGGATTATTAGGTCTTTCAATCGGACTCTCGCTGTCACTACTGGAATACTCCGTCAGGCGAGGACTTTGAATATCGTAATCAAATGGCACCCTCCGTAATGATTCTAAGCAAGCCATTGTATTAATTGATTTTTTGACCAGTTGGTTCACAATAGTATCTCTTCGTTTTTTAATCAATATATCTTTCCTCCTTCTTTTGTTTAGAATTCTAGCTGATAATATTTGTTCAATTTTGTAATCATTCCTAATCGCTTCTTTTCGCAATATGGATATAACGTTATATAAAGAGTACTTATTTGGCCCAACTAGGCGATTAAATTTGTGATTCCATCCTTCGACGGTATTTGTTGTGGCATGCCTTTCCATATAACAGCTAAGTAATGGAAGCATTTGGGGTTTTAGCCACTGTTTTTCAAAATATGAAATAAAATCCTTAATTTTTATGGTTTCTGGCGCAATGTCTAATAAACCAAACCATGCTTCCGGTATATAATTGCCTGGTAAATGTGGTAAATTTGAAATTAAAGAAACGAACTTTTTCTCTGCTAGTGAATCAATTGAAAGCTTTTGTACTTTTCGCCAAATAGCTCTGTGGAAATGATACAAACAACCTTTGACAGTTGTTTGAGGGAACACATCATGTACAGCGTTAATAAAAGAAACTTCAAAGTCGCAATGAAAAACCTCAGGATTCCACTCAGGTGCAGCTTCCAAAATAAGTTTCAACATTCTTGTGTAGGTTGCTTGACTTTTGTCTGGTAAAAATATATAAATTAATGGTACCACATTTGTAACTTTTTCGGAACTATTTAAATCAACATGAATTGTATATAGTTGATAGAATGGTGAGGTCACAGATTTAAATGTACCATCCGATAAAAATATTTTCAACGACGGCATTAATTTTTTGGCTTCATTTGTAAAAAAAATCAGCATTTTATTCTCAACACCATCATTGCTCACAAGAAATCCATCACTAAGTGATTGAGGGATCTGAACATCTTTCAATTTTTTAAATATTATTTGGTTTACACCCAATGCCTTTTTTCTGCTATTATATAATCTATTTTTTATATTATTAAAAGTTGGAGTGTCTTCAACAAAATTTACGTCAGCATTATGTAGCAACTCGTCAAAACATTCATTAAATATTTGAGGCATTGGTGTAAATTCTTCTCTTGCTCTTTTCTTACAATTTAAGATAATTTTTTCCACTTCATTTTTAGCTTTATTCTGGGCACATAAATGTACTCCTTCTCTTATAATTTTTTTATTACTAGAATCAGTTGTTATGGATGCGTTACATACATCACGTCTAGCACATCTCCAAATATGTGTGCCACTTTTATTACTGGAACCAAAATAGTATCTATAACCATTTTTAAGAATAATTGCTTTCCCTTTTTCACTTGTCGAAAAACTAAAATCTGAATCCTTCAAACACTGCATCTTGTAAATCAATGCCTTAGCATTGAATTAAACTGCATGCGAATAATATGGGAACTCTTATGTGTTGAAATGCTCTTCAGATAATACATGCAATCCTGTGAGTATAACGTAATAACTAATTCTAATTCTTTGAGTAGTGTGTCGTTGAAATAAGCAAATTTATTGTCATATTACGACATTTGAGTAATTTATTTTTAAATAAAGTCATTGTGACACAAAAAAATATGTTTTGAAAATATGAAAACTTCTTTAAAAATAGTGGAAATGAGTCGGATTTTTTGTAATTTTCGTAGTCTGCAATAGATTTAGGAGTAGAAATACCATATTAAAATAATCAGTAGGTTAGGTTAGATTAGAAATGCGACCCCCTACTAATGCCAGAATCTAATATTATGGTAGGTACATACGAACAAGAAATAAAAACATTAGTATCATACAATTTTATACCTACCAAATTTTAAAATTTCTACATTTAATATAAAAAACCACTGGGCGGAGTGACTCCCTATGCCCGCGACCCTTTTAATGCCACTTATTTCAAAACTTTACCAAAATTGTTACCATTGTTCATGTACCTTATTCTTAGTTCGCATTATTGGGAATGGAAATTTCGGTACCCTACATTGTGCGTGACCCGACATGCACTTGGCCGGTTTTACTTAATTGGATGAGGATTAATGCTGTATTGCTTAAAATCACTTCGTAAATAAAATAAAGTTTAAAAACTAAAACCCGACTACTTAAAAATCGTCCTCTGAAAAGTATGAAATAAATAAATTTTATATAGGTACAGAGGGTAGCCGTGGTCGTATGCCACCTTGCCTTAAGGATATATTTATTTATTTAAACACTGTATGCACACACAGGCGGACTTGCGGATATCTTGTTTCGATGAAGAGTTCCTATATTGTTATGTAAAAGGTGGCATACGACCACGGCTACCCTCTGTACCTATATAAAATTTATTTATTTCATACTTTTCAGAGGACGATTTTTAAGTAGTCGGGTTTTAGTTTTTAAACTTTATTTTATTTGAATTATTTTGGGGTTTTATTTTTAAGACAATATTATACAATGCAGCTTTAGGATATATTAAATTTGCATTACATATTACATAATAACAACATAATATAATATGGCAAATGAAAACATATTTAAAAACTATATAACTACTTATATAGGTCATCAGACTTTTATAGTCTAAACTATTGGCACATGAATGTTATGCCTAATCATTTTTATTATTTATTTTTGTAATTTACAGATTTTTTATATTCCTATTTTCCAACTTCAACACCATATCCTAAGCACCACCTAGAAATATAGTTCTCGTCAAGATAAATCCAATAAACATGACGCGGCTATCTTGTTTCGTTAGAGTTCCTATGGCCAGTTTTCGACTTCCTCACCACGTCTTGAACACCCACCTAGGTATAAAGTACTCGTAAAGATATATGTAACGTACCCAAACACGACGTGGCTATCTTGTTTCGTTAAAGAGTTCCTATAGCCACTTTCCAACTTCATCACCTCGTCCTGAACACCCACCTAGGATTAAAGTACTCGTAAAGATATATGTAACGAACCCAAACACGACGCGGCTATCTTGCTTCGTTGAAGAGTTCCTATAGCCACTTCCCAATTTCATCACCACGTCCTGAACACTCACCTAGGTATAAAGTAGTCGTAAAGATATATGTAACGAACCCAAACACGACGTGGCTATCTTGTTTCGTTGAAGAGTTCCTACGGCCATCTTTCGTCTTCATCATTATATCCTGAGCACCCACCTAAGAATATAGTACTTCTCAAGATAAATCTATTGCACCTAAACACGACGCGGATATCTTGTTTCGATGAAGAGTTCCTATAGCCACTTCCCAACTTCATCACCACGTCCTGAATACCCACCTAAGTATAAAGTACTCGTAAAGATATATGTAACAAACCCAAACACGATGTGGCTATCTTGTTTCGTTGAAGAGTTCCTATGGCCATCTTCCGTCTTCATCATTATATCCTGAGCACCCACCTAGGAATATAGTACTTGTCAAGATAAATCTATTGCACCTAACTTAAACACGACGCGGATATCTTGTTTCGTTGAAGAGTTCCTATAGCCACTTCCCAACTTCATCACCACGTCTTGAACATCCACCTAGGTATAAAGTACTCGTAAAGATATATGTAACGAACCCAAACACGACGTGGCTATCTTGTTTCGTTAAAGAGTTCCTCTAGCCACTTTCCAACTTCATCACCTCGTCCTGAACACCCACCTAGGATTAAAGTACTCGTAAAGATATAGGTAACGAATCCAAACACGACGCGGCTATCTTGCTTCGTTGAAGAGTTCCTATAGCCACTTCCCAATTTCATCACCACGTCCTGAACACCTACCTAGGTATAAAGTACTCGTAAATATATATGTAACGAACCCAAAACCGACGCGGTTATCTCATTTCATTGCTGAGTTCCTATGGCCATCTTCCGACTTCATCATTATATCCTGAACACCCACCTAAGAATATAGTACTTGTCAAGATAAATCCATTGCACCTAAACACGACGCGGATATCTTGTTTATTTGACGAGGTCATTTGCCCACCTCCTGACTGCATCATCAGACCAGCTCCATGATATTACATTATTACATTGTCACCAAAGTGCCGTCTGTGTACCAAATTTCAGCTCAATCAAACATTGAAAAGTGGTACAAATCTCGCAAGCAAGATTTGACCTAAACCAACTAACAAACAAACAATGCAGGCACACCAGCGGGCGAAAGCTAGTAATATTTACATATTCGAAACCTGCAAATTAAATCCTATCATTTGATACCCATCACGGCACTTTTTAAAGAAATTTAGTTTTTATTTTTAGGTTTCAGGTCCCACAGAGGACGCCATACTGATTTTATTGTGACGTCACATTGCCTATAACCAGCAGACAATCAAGACGTTTCTAACGATACCTCATTTGTCAAGTTATGATAAATAGTTCAGAAGTTATGCGGGAACAGATGAACATACATACATACATACATACATATATACATACATACATACAAACATACATACAGGTCAAAATCATAACCCTCCTTTTTGCTTCGCCGTAGTCGGGTAATAAGCAATTTTTTCCCGTAAAATTTAAAAGATAAAAAATGGTTATTGTGTGGGTTATCCTTAAGAGATAGACATATACAATCGCGGACTTTTTTGACCTTATTAAGATGTAGAATACTGTACCTAGTAGTTTTGATTTATCTCGTGGGATTCAGCTAGCGTTTGCAATGTAAGCGAAAACTCTAAATTTATCAGTGTTTCTCTCCTATATTATGCATGAATCATACATAAACCTTACTTTTGAAATCACTTTATCAATTTAAAAAAACCGCTTCAAAATCCGTTGCGTAGTTCTAAAGATTTAAGCATACATAGGGACGGCCAGGCAGCGTCAGCGACTTTGTTTTTACTATGTAATGATACACAAGATCATTCACGTATACAATATCAGCTTGCATAGGTATTCATACATTTACATCGGTGTAAATAGTCCCTAACTTTGTACAAACTGGGAAATTGCACGAATAAGGAATTTGTACTAAGTAGGAATTGTACCAATGAGTAACAAACGGTCACGAAGTAGGTTTCTCTGTCTACGGTACTACATAATCTTGGCGCTTACAGACTACTTTTTTGGATAGTATATTACGCTGTACTCTTATTATGATAGGGTAGGTAATAACGGGCAGAATTATCTGGTAAGTAGCTTATTATTGTTAAAATTACCTGGGAAGTCTTATCAATTTAAACAAATTATTTTTGAAAATAATTATATTTATAGTTTTGTTTTTTGCTCTTTTGTATCACAAAAGTTATACAAGATTTACATTTATTTGGGTTATATTTATACATCATTTAATATACATATATTCAAATTAATCATTATTTTTATTAAACAAAATAAATATTTTAAATATTCTACAACCAGATCAAGGAAATGATAGTGGTCTCATTAAGTTATGATTGAAAACTAATTGTAAACAACTTGACAAATTATTATTATTACATTATTCTACAGTATTTAATAAAGATTATTATTTTGGGGCGAATTTAAGTGAACATATAGGCGGGATTACTTTTGTTTAGAGAAATACAAAATCGTATTTACTTAAATATTTTGAATGCAGAGCTTTCTATTATCAAATCGTAAACTACTAAATACTCTTCATACATTCCGTGACTATACTTTAGTACTTTGGCCCGGCAATACGAATGGCATTACGCGACTCTAAAGCATTATTGATTACAATTATTTAAATATGCACAGCAAACCGAGCCTTAGCAATAGGAATGTGTAAAGAGCAGTATGACGGTTATAAATTAAGTTACATTTAGGAAATAAGCCTTTAAAAATATTATAGCTTGTCTACCGCTAAATGGTACCTATCTCGCTTATGATGGGTCCTAAGTGTCAGTAAAAGGATCAAACATTTTGTGAAGAATTCAGTTGTGATGATTAGTCATTTATACAATACTAATTATTACTACAATGTTTATATTCACTGGATAATTGTAATTGCTGTTAGTAGGTACGGAAATAATATAGTGAGATAGTCTTAGTGTGGCCTCACGCGAGTCACACGCGACAACCACAAAACATATCATCATACATTTTATATGGACTCGCTTTACACGGTTGTAGCCGGTGGTCGCCACTTGCTGCCAATAAAAAGTAAAAAACAGGTTGGGTGTCGGAGTTATGTGGCTGTCGCCTGTGTGGAGCTGCGCTTTCAAATCTGAAGTTCTCTAAATTTGTCCAGACAATAAGATATAAGAAAGACTGACGGACGAAGGACGGCTTTACTCAGTGCTCATCTTGAAGTGAAAATGTAAAATTATTTGCTCTTACACCTTTTTTTCTTTGATACTTAGGCTTCTAGTAGAAAACCTATGAGTTAAGCTCGCCATTGTCTTATGTGTACAATAAAGAGTTAAGAAAAGGGTTAAACTAACAGCGTGAACAAATATCTAGTGTCATACATATACACAGAATAATATGTATACATTGTTTTTCTTCTACAGATTAACAATTTGAACACGATTGTGATTTTTCTACTAAATATCAATCTCAAAACTATTAGTTAATTATATTGTAAGGGTGCAGCATTTCGGCAATATCTGAAATGTTTCAATTATTATGCACATATATATAATTAAATGTAAATACACACAAGTCATGTCATCATCATACAACAGTACGAAACAACAGTTTCTAAACGTAATCATATTATATATTTCACTTTAGTCGTAACATTGTCATTTAGAATTAATTATAAAGTTCATATTACTTACAAATAAAAAACATATATTTTATAATTCAAATCAATAATAACTAATATACAAACCAACTACATACAAGATTTACATAAATAATTTGTTTCCTAAAAATTATATCAAATTATTAAATATTTTTAGCACTTTTGCTATGCAATTAGCTCAAATATACTTAAATATTAAAGCAATGTGGCAACACTATAGTAGTGCGCTGTGCCGGTACCCGAGAGGCGCAGGTTCGAATCCTACTCGGGGCTCGACTTTTTCCACATTGCATATCAAATTGATATTAACGCCTTGTATTTGTAGTAATGGCGGCAAGGTGTATGTGATGCTTTATTGTGTAAGGTAGTTTAGTTAATTTGTGATACATGGTCACTTTGTAGCTAGGATGAAACAAACCAAGAATATTTATATACTTCTCATAAGAAAAATCGATGCGCCAGAATTTATGGAATCTCGTAAAAACCATTTACTACTAAAAAAAATACCAATCAAATTGAGAACCTCCTTTTTGAAGTCAGTTAGAAAAGTAAATTACGGTCGAATTTCGAACACAGAGGTACCTCTAGAAAAATGACATATTTTTATATTCTAGAAGTAAATCTCGGCTGGTTTGATTTTTGGTTGAGAAGTATACTAATGTTATTCCTGTTTCCTCCTATGGTTATTTTCATTTATATATTTTTTTCATTGCCCTTAATTAAAGGCATGAATAATGTCATAATTATAGTTCAAGACACGTATTTTGATCTATTCTATGCTTGGTACAGTGGCGAAACTGTACAGTTGTGACGCGTTCAAAAACCTACTTCCTTTTATATTCTGTTTCCATGTGATGTTTTCTTTTCTCAATACTAAAATCTTTGAAAGCTCTACATAATATAACTCAATCGATGTACTATCGACAAAATTAGCGCAAGGCCACTTATGTCAGGGGATTTTGAACATAATTAACAGCCAAAATTGCTTATCTAAAGAGTTATGAGTTTATTGAGACACTTCATTTACCCGTAGACCATGTGCAATTTTGCGATATTAAACCGTTCATCATCATCATCATCAGGGCTATCGCAGTCCACTGCTGGACATACCGTTAAAGTAATTAACGAGTGTTCGACAGCCAACTTTGTCGATAGTACACAGACAGGTGAGAATGGAGATGTTTACTTATTATCATAGTACTGTTTGTAGGTAGTTTTGTTTTTTAGACAAATAGCTACTACAAATGTTTAATATTTCAGTATAACAATAGCAAACAGCCTAAATTATATTAACTGTACCGTTTATGAGCAAAAGCAAGAAGTAATATAGGCAACGTAACACTAAGTAACATAAATATTAACAACCCAAAAATTATATCAAATTTATACAAAATATTATATCATGTACAAGGTAACTAACATGTACGACTTTTAGGGAGGTGAGACAATCAGTTGCAATAACAATTGTTTGACAATTGACAGATTGATCCCTTGTTATGACTAACTAGTTTCATTAATAAACTTTGTTATATAAGTAGAGCTCGGATATTCGGATGCATATTTACTTATAGTAAATTTTTGGCTAGCACATTATGGAAGCGGCTTTTTAAAATATATTTATTAAAAATAAAATTCCCACATTATTTATAAATTTCCACATTATTATTACGGCTCACGCAGGTGGTTGGACCATTGTGTTGTTACGAAGGCAGCTCGTGACTCTGTAGTTACTGCGCGGGTTATTTATGACGTAATGTGGTCAGATCATTACCCACTCGAAATTAATTGTGTATTTGATAACATTTGTCCTAAGAAAATTTATGATAATAAATATATAGAGAATAATATTGTATGGGGAGAGAGAAATTCTGAGCAAACACAGTCTTACACCATGGCATGTCATGAGAGACTTAAGCTAATTGACTTTCCTGAAATGTTCAGAAACTGTTGCGACAAAGCATGTCAACAATATTGTCATCGCAACGTTATAGACGATATGTATAATAATATTGTGCGAGCGTTACAGGAATCGGCGTTGGTTGGTCGAGTGGGCAGCAGACGTAGGAAAAAGAAGGTCGTTACGGGTTGGAACAGACATGTCAGTGACGCGCACCGGGAGGCCAGGTTGAATTTTTGTGTTTGGCTAAACTTGGGTAAGCCGTCTTCAGGTCATGTGTTTGATGACATGTGTGAATCTAAAAAGATATTTAAATCTCGTTTGAAGTGGTGTCAAACACACCAAGAGCAAATAAAAATGGATATTTTGGCTTCACATCACTCTAATAACGATTTTCGGTCATTTTGGAAGCACACAAACAGGCTGAATAGCAAGCCTGGCCTCCCTGTGTCGGTCAATGGCGTGAGTGATTCCTTAGGTATTGCTGACCTCTTTAAGGAACAGTTTCGAATAAAATCACCAATGAGCCCCAGTTTGTGTGTGCCTGATGTTGCCAGCTATCATGATCTTGGAACTAGATTTACACCCAAGGAAATCAAAGGTGTCATCAACACCATGGTCAAAGGTAAGTCTCCAGGTCATGATGGTTTGAGTATCGAGCACCTCAAGTTTGCGGGTCCTCATTTACCTAGAGTGTTAGCAATGTTGTTTAACTTTTGTGTAAGTCATGCGTATTTGCCGAGTCAGATGACTAGAACCATTGTAGTGCCTATAGTTAAAAATAAAACAGGCGATATCGCGGATATTAAAAATTATAGACCTATTTCCTTGGCTACGGTGATAGCGAAAGTGCTTGACAGCTTGCTTAATAGACAACTTAACAATTACATTCGACTGCACGACAACCAGTTTGGATTTCGAGCTGGGCTGTCTACCGAGAGTGCCATACTGTCTCTTAAGTGGGCTGTCAAGTACTACACAGACCGGAAAACTCCTACTTATGCTTGCTTCCTCGATCTTTCCAGAGCCTTTGATCTGGTCTCCTACAGTATTCTATGGAGTAAGCTGGAGAAAGCTGGAGTTCCATCTGAACTGATAGGCACTCTGAAATGCTGGTACGGTGGCCAAATGAATCAGGTTCGATGGGCTGGGGCCTTATCGGAGCCGTATAGATTGGAGTGCGGGGTGAGGCAAGGGGGGTTAACCTCACCTACGCTCTTCAATTTATACGTAAATGAATTAATTGAGGTGCTCAGCAAAGAGCGAGCTGGTTGTTACATAGACGGGGTGTGTGTTAACAACATTAGTTACGCTGATGATATGGCACTAATGAGCGCCTCGGTTTGTGGCCTCAGGAAGCTAGTGGCTATCTGTGAGGATTATGCAAAGGTTCATGGTTTAGTATACAATGTGAGCAAAAGCAACATCATGGTCTTTGGTGCCGGAGGCGGAAGGTGTCCAAAAACTATACCTCCAGTTATGCTAAATGGTACACCGCTCACTAGGGTATTTCAATTTAAGTACCTTGGACATGTTTTGACCTCTGACATGAAAGACAATGATGACATTGAGAGAGAGCGGAGGGCACTGTCGGTTAGGGCGAATATGATAGCTCACAGATTTGCACGTTGCTCTACAGGTGTTAAAAAAACCTTATTTCGTGCATACTGTACTTCTT
Source organism: Trisateles emortualis (assembly GCA_947095525.1). Classification (NCBI taxonomy): domain Eukaryota; kingdom Metazoa; phylum Arthropoda; class Insecta; order Lepidoptera; family Erebidae; genus Trisateles; species Trisateles emortualis. Next base: position 3,524,701 of record OX352736.1, on the reverse strand, counting down.
TTTACACGTGCAGTCTGTGGGCAGATTATTCGCAAAAATCGTACAGTGTCCTTCGCGTTCAATATAATAACGCGTTCAGGATGCTGATGGGGTTGCCCCGTTTCTGTAGCGCATCAGGGATGTTTGCAGAAGCTCGCGTCGACTGTTTTTATACAACAATGAGGAAACGATGCGTCTCCCTGGTGCGCCGGGTACGGGCCAGCCCCAACATTATCCTGTGCTGTATAGCAAGTAGACTCGACTGTTTGTATGTGAGTCACTGCTGCAAGTTATCCACCTAGGTGCTTAGCAAGTGGCAGTGATTCACATACAAATAATCATTTGTTATTAGGTTAAGTGTTTAGAATAGGAAAACTAACATAGAAGTAAGAAATATTGTTACTAACACACTGAGTCATGTTACTTGTAAAATAAATAAATTATTATTATATTATTACTAATCAGATGAATCTTTCCTTACCTTTTTTAATTTTAACCTACCATTCAAGTATGTATGAATGTAGGGTGTAATTATTTACTCAATAAAAAAGTCCTTTCCATAATATCCAATACCCGAACTTTAGATAAATATGCATCCGAATATCCGATCTTTAAATATAAGCTTTGTGTCGCAATCGATTGTCTCCCAATACTAAGTTTAAGTTCGCAAATCTAATTGATCAATCATCATCATCGCTGATGCGTCGCCCTCCTTTCTTCGATTTCTTCTTCTCCATAGCTTCCATTCGCATGTCTTCTAAATCTTCCATTATACCTGTGAAATAAAAAAATAAATTGAAACCAAATGGCTGGCACATACTGGTAAATGAAATCCTAACTAATATTATAAATGTGAAAGTTTGTGAGTATGGACGGATGGAATGATGTTTGTTACTCTTGCACGTAAAAACTACTGAACAAGTCTGGATGAAATTTGGCACAGAGATAGATTGTGGTCTGGAATAACACATAGGCTACTTTTTACAGCAATAACCGACATCCACGCGGGCGGAGCCGCGGGCAACAGCTAGTACTAAATATATATAAATATCGCACCCACAGTGGGAATATGTCTTAAGTGAATGTTAGATATAAGTAATACATGCGCCCCCACCTTTACTGACTTGTGTGTTACCTCACAGATACAATAAATCAGTGCGTAACGAACCAACGATCGTTTTACTTGTCCGCTCCGTCCGCATACCTAACAGTGAAGCGTGTTTGTTTTGCAATTTACATCTTATTCTCAACAGCTAAAGTTCAAAATTGCCCAGAGACATTTCTCAAGTTACGCCAGATTTCTACTAAGGATGCGATATGATTGTGTTATTAGTTATGCATATATATTATTTTTTAATTTTGAACCGATTCCCTTCTGTCGGTTTCGAAAGCAGATTCTGCTTTTTCTTTCCTATTTTGTTTTGTTAAGTGATGAGTAGCCAATATGGTGGCAGAGTTGTTAAGAACACTTATATAAACTTCTGATTAACAAGAAACAACTGGTAACAGTTGAGACTAATTTTTACCGTAGCCACCGAAACACAGACGCTCAGATAACACAATGCAGCCAGCAATAACCCAACCATAGGGTAACCACGCTCTTGTGTTTTTTTTATACTACTTAGGTGGCAAAACAAGCATACGGTGCGCCTGATGTTAAGCAGTAACTGTAGCCTATGGACGCTTGTAATAGCGGTATCATTTGCGTGTTGCCGACCCTTTTTTTTGCACCATCGCTTTATGATGGAATCTCTTGGAGTGGGATAAGAAAACGTTTCTTTCAAATCGCATCCCTAAATGAGCGCTGGAGACCAGTACTCACACACAGAAACACAACTACAACGCTGTGTGTAGTTATTTGGCTGTGGTCTTCTGTAAGATGGAAATCCTTCCCCAGTCGGGCTTGCTCACTAGTATAGCGCTCTACCTAGAGAGGTAGAGGTCTCTATTATAAAGACGATAAGCTACCTAGAGAGGTAGCTTATCGTCTTTATAATAGAGAGAGAATATAAATACTAACCAATTTTTTTACTGATGTACTCCTCACGTTGCTGCCGCGCAAAACTGGACTCCATCATAGGATCATCATCATCATCCATGTCTCTATATCTGGAAATACAAAATATAATAGTAAGCAACCAAATTTAATTTATGCTAAGATCCTGCCTGTGTTGGTTACCTAACCATACACCTTAATCAAAAGAAGGTATGCTCCAACCAGGCTGGGTGATCGTGCCTGGCGGGCCGTGGCCCAGCGGACATACAATACTAAACTAAATCTCTGGGAGAACTTCGATAGCGCGATTCAGACTCTCGTAATAATGTTAGATTAATGCGTGTTTCTGAGAATAGTGATATGCTATTTATATACATAATAATAATCATATTTTTGGGACAACTCACACACCGCCATTTGATTCCAAACTAGACAGAGTCTGTTCTATAGCCAACCAGACAACTGATTATAGCTAAATTACACCCAGAAATAGAACAAACAATCGTGCTCATCACACAAAAAATTGTCCTGAGTGGAAATCGAACCCACGCCCTCCAGCGTAGCAGTCAGAGTCACTAACAAGGCCAGTCTGTCAGGCTAGACATATAATCTATGTCTTATAAGTTGCAACATTGTCTTGTATGTAGTGTTGCTATTTGCCCTATAGATGACGCCAGCGCCACACATTGACGTCGTTGACAAATTTCGACTGTTGCGCTCGGAACGTTAGTTAACAATTTATAAAAGCAGAGGGAAAAGGCAATAATTAATATTTTTTTGTGATTTAGTTTTAAAGCTCAATAAAATCAATACACGTTTTATCGACATCATACATGGGCTAGTAGCGTCTAGTGATAATAAAATATTATTACAAAAATAGTATTTATGACAATGATGGTACAACACACACATAACCGCGATAAAATCGTTTAACCGACAAACGATAAAAAGATATCAGTACTTTAATGAAGATTCATAACATAATATCCTCCTAACCGAATTTTGGTCGTCGACGCGATGGAGGCTAGCCTTCTGCATAAGAGATATTATGATACATATCATTGGTGTTTCTTCTTCTATCTAGAGAGCAGAGGGTTTAGGCGGTAATTCATACATGCTGACCCAATGTAGGTTAGTGGAGCAAACATGCCTTTAAAATTTCTGCCAAGACTTGTGGATTGAGTGACGAATACCCAAGGTCGTCACTAATCACCCGACATCATCGTGTTAATGAACTATGGTCGAATTTTGACGTAAAGTTTATATACCTAAAAATTAAAGCAACAAAACTTACTTCGACTTATCATATCCAAATATCTCCTTGATATGTCTGGAATAGTCCATTTCTTCATCACCGTCATCAATAAAGTCGTCCAACTCTGAATCATATTCTGAATCTGACTGCACTGTGCGACCTGAATACAACAAACCATTACTCTTTTTCCTTGAGGGGAAGCGTGTATAAAGAGTGTATAACAAGTTATACTTTCTTTACTTTTACAACATACAAAATAGTTCACTTTTCATTGTTATGCATTTGTATAATACTGGGGATCTACTTAGACTTGCAAATATTTCACAAGAGTGACAGTGACAATACATGCAAAATTGCCGTATTATACATGCAGTGTTAATTTACTTACGTTTTTGCTTTTTGCCATCCATTTGTCCTTTTCGCCTGACGTCACCGGGTGGAAACTGCCGCGACCCGTCTGGTCTCCTTGAACCGTTCTTACCTATAGAATTAACATGTTTGTCGAAATCGAAACTGTTTGATATCTTCGGCTTGCTAGGACCTGCTCTATTATTAGTAGAAGCCAGTTTCCTATCATCTGGTCTTTTAGAAAGCACTCCTTTGCCGTCTGACAGTCTTTTATCAATATTCTTCTGAGATCCATCACTTAACGCCTTCTGCTTGGCTAATAACATTTTATCTCTAGTACCATTTTGTTGTATAGTCTGCTGCTCTCTAGATTTTGGCACTACTTTACCCTGAGTACTGTGACCATTCATGTACTTACCCTCATTATTTTTACTTGGTATTGTAATTTTCTTTTCATTTGAATTCTTATCTATCCTGTATGTGTTCTGGCTCTTTAAATCTATGCTTTTTTTAACATCTTGCTTTAAACTTTCTTTGGAATTTAATTTTGATCTATCCATAGATTTGTCCATACTTTTAGGTTTGTCAAGTGGCCTGGTGTTGCTTTCAAGTTTAGATTTCGCCTTCTCTAATCTTTCTCTGTCTCGGTTCAGTCTATCTATGTCTCTTTCTATTCTCTCTCGTTCAGCTTTTAATTTGTCCAGTCTTTCTCTATCAACTCGCTCTTTTTCGCGTTCAGCGTTATCTTTTTCCAGTCTAGCCCTCTCTTTTTGCAGTTTTTCAATTTTTTCTTTTTCACTTCTTTCTCTATCTGCTGGGATGTCATGTCGGGCACTGTTCATTTTGTCTGAAACTTTGGGAATACGGCCGAAGCCAGGAGAACTTTCTGGTTTCTTTTCTCGGTCTATAGGTTTGTCTTCCCTGTCTCTTGGAACTACAATAAGAACACATGATATAGGTGATTAGTATACAATATTTTGAATTATCATTATAGTTAGTAATAGTGGATAAACTGTAACTCTTTTTAGAAGATGAATCATTGTATCATTTTATAATGTACACTTACCTTTCTTGCCTCCATTCTTCTCTGCATCTATTCTCTCCTGCCGACGCTGACGACGTGCCATCTCCTCCTCATACTCTCTCTTTTGTTTTTTCGTCATAGGACGTTCCGTTTCAGCCTCCATAATAGCCTTCTTTTGAGCTACATCTATAGGCTCACTTTTCTTTTGTTCGGCAAGTTTCAAAAGTTGGTTAAAGTCCATTGGTGGTGGCATCGGCTTGCGTATTTTTGGCTTGTCAGGTTTAGATGATTCCTTTTTGTCTCTTTCAGGTTCGTATCGTGTTGGTGGACTAGACTCGCGCTCTGAAATTGTACTTCTAAGTTACTATACTAAAAATATAATTATCCTTACAACTAAATGCTGATTTTCAACTTTTGTCGGTATTAAAAAAACGACTCTACAGTTGGCAGGGCGTTTCCCACACTTAGGCGCTAAAGTGGGCGTATGTGCGTGAAAACGATTCTGTATTTAGTATCCGAGAGAAAATGAATAGGTACCATAAAACTATCAATGGAATTATTTCATAAATAGATAAATAAAAATCTATAGAAATAATAGATTAATGTTATTTCAAGCTCTACATAGGTTTTTGAGTGTTAAAAGAAAATCCTGTGTTTCATCCCATGTTCAGCTGTAGTTGGTCTACTGCTAAGTACATTTGATATACAGTGGACCCCCGGTAATCCGACCCCTGTCTAATCCGGCCCCTGTTGAATGTACACAATCTGTAATTTGTCAGATTACAACGTCCTCTTCTTCTACTAATTACTTTATTAATTTTAGAAAACATCCGGACTATAGGGGGTCTCAGTACTCTGCGTAAGACTAGGTGTCTCACGTAGAGTACTGATGCCCCTGAGAGTCCGGATTTTTTTTTAAATAATAGAGTATTTAGTACTTTATAATCCGAGGAATTTGATAGTCCGACACTGCCAGACAGAGTCTCTGATTGGGGTCGACTAAATTTAGTCCATTTCAACCCCACTAAGACACAAGTTTGCGCGTTCACCGCTAAAAAAGCCCCATTTGTTATGGCTCCCACAGTTCCTGGACACAGCCCTTAAGATATCCGAGAGCATTGGGATTCTTGGCGTTGACATATCCTGCGAGGTCCAGTTTCGTCACCACTTGGAGGACAAGGCCAAGCTGGCATCTAGGAAGCTCGGTGTGCTCAACAGAGCAAAGCGGTACTTCACTGCGGGCCAAAGATCGCTGCTTTACAAAGCGCAAATTCGGCCCCACATGGAGTACTGCTGCCACCTTTGGGCGGGAGCACCTGGATACCAGCTTGGACCCTTTCACTCGATCCAAAGGCGCGCTGTGAGGATTGTTGACGATCCCAAGTTCACAGGCGGTATTGATCCACTTAGTTTAAGGAGAGACTTTGCCTCCGTGTGTTCTACCGCCTGTACAACGGGCTGTGTTCCGAGGAATTGTTTGATATGATGCCCACGGCCACATTTTATCAACGCACCTCCCGCCACCGACAGGGAGTTCATCCACACATTTTAGAACCCTTATCGTGCCGCACTGTGCGGTTTCAGAGGAATTTCCTCCCACGTACGATTAAGTTGTGGAATGAGCTTCCTGCCGAGGTTTTCCCGAGAGACTATAGCATGGGGTTCTTCAAGAAAGGAGTTATAAGGTTTCTAAAGGGTCGGCAACGCGCGAGTGATACCCCTGGTGTTGCAAGCGTCCATAGGCTACGGTAACTGCTTACCATCAGGCGGGCCGTATGCTTGTTTGCCTACTTGGTAGTATAAAAAAAAAAAAAAACTGCCCCGCAAAAAAACAATGCCTATAAACTGCCGAAACACATATGCCATATATGGCATATTAGTCCATTGAATTGAATTAGTCCGTGTGGTGACGGATTAAGAATACAAATGTCACCACCCCTTTCCATCCCGAAGGGTGTCGTAAGAGTCGACTAAGGGAGTAGGTCAGGCAGACAATATCCACTGCTAGAGAGGGAAAACTCGAAACAAAACCCTATACCAACCCGTCTGGCCAGCGTGGTATAGTAGGCTAATATCCCTCCAATTGTATGGAGGAGACCCGTGCCCAGTAGTGGGACGTTTATGGGTTGAGATGATGATGAGTCCATTGAAATGTTAAATTTTTTTGGTCTTAGCGTGCATTTGTCAGAGGACTCAATTTTATTTTTTAGATATCAGTTTAAAGTTAAATCCAAATTTGTGGGGTTGCAGCTACGGCCGCCATCTTGGAAAAAGAGGTTCAAATAGTTTTTACGGTTAATCTAACGAAGTATAGGTCTCACAAAAAAAATATTGTTAACATTTTTTGTTAACAATAAGATTATCTACAATTTCTGTCAAGTAACTTTTGTCGTAGAAGCAACATTAAAAAAGTTACAAGCGTAAAAGAAAAAAAATTTCATTTTACAACAAAATGTCATCAGATCATTTTTATAGATGGTGTTTTAAGGACTAATTTTTTATTATTTACTTTTTTAATTTTAATATATTCATTAGTTAAGGTTTTACAGCGCTGCAAACGAATACACTTCAGAATTTATACTACCTATACAGAAATATTAATAATAATATTTTTTATTTCAGAAAAAATCCATATTTTGTTAGTAGCACAAAAAGTTTGTTTGGTTGAACGCGCTAATCTCAGAAAGTACTGGTTCGATTAGAAAAAATATTTTTTTGTTGTATAGTGCATTTATCCAGGAAGGCTATAGGCTATATAACATCACGCTATGATCAATAGGAGCGGAGCAGTAGTGAGATATATTGCAAAATCGGACGAAATCGCGGGCGACCCCTAATTTCTCGATAAACAACAACGATTTGAAATTCAAAATACAGCATAATATTGTTCTGATGGGCACATATATCTGATGCGCATATATTTCAGATAGGGTGGCTCTTCTGAAAACCTTTTCATTTTTTAATAACACAACAACCAGAATCAAACCCAGTAAGTACCTCATGATTAGCTACAAACAAACACAGTCAGCGCAAATTTGCGGCACACAAGCAATTCAAAAGAATTAATATAAAAGAAAGAAAAAAGAAATTTACCTCCATTTTCACCCCTTCTACGCCTTTTATGTGGCACCGGGTCATCCTCATGTCTTAAGGCGTGTTTCACCCTCTCCCTAGTACCATTCAGGTCTTTCTTTACAGAAGAGTCTGGAAATAAAACATAAATAGTTTCAGTACATTGCATACAGTATATTAAAAAAATCTTTATAGTGACCAATTCAGGTCATGGAGACCAATCTTAATTGAAATGAGCCAACTGCATGGAACTTATTATAGCGCACTCTCTATTGCTTCACTCTTAAAGCCCGATGGGACAGCAATCCAACACGGCTGGAGTGAGATTATAATTTGCAAGGCGAACAACTTTTTTTCTATGCCACGGAATTTGGTACGGAAACTTTTATTTTGATTTTGTATCAAAAATATTAGCGCATATTATTAAGTATATATTAACTAAATAATATGCGTTTTGGCCAAGCAGAATAAAATTTAATTATGTGTGACATATTTTATGAGGTAGTTCAAAATATTGAACATATCTAAATATTTAATTGATTTTTAATCATTTCATTTATTTTTATTTAAATAAATAAAATACATGTTTGTAAGTTCTTTCTGGGATTCTTTTCTGGGGACCAGGGAGGGAATAGTCCCTCTATTGATAGTTTTCCATGTAATAAACACATTAGCATGTTTTTTACAAGTTTACTGTCTAGACATAATGTATTTTGAATTTTAGATTAGATAGCCACACTAAATACAAAACATTTATAAATACAAGTCATTTATATTCCTAGGCATACAGCAGTAATCTAATATATAAAATTCTCATGTCATAGTGTTCAACTTTGAACTCCTCTGAAACGGCTCGACCGATTTTCGTGAAATTTTGTGTGCATATTGGGTAGGTCTGAGAATCAGACAACATCTATTTTTCTTTGTTAAGGGTGGTCCACCCCTAATTTTTTTATTTAATTTTAAGACAAAATTTTTTGTTTTTATTTTTTTGTGATTTAGCATTAAAAAATACATACAACCCTTAATTTTCACCCCTCTACGATAAACCCCTAATTTTTAATAGCGATATTACTATTTTAGTAGCAAAACAATGTTTGCGGGGTCAGCTAGTTCACTATAACAATATACCATTACACCCTGAAACATACATATAAAACTCCCACTCCATTTCAATAAGACACAAGAAACCATTAAAACAGACATATCTAATTTATTATTTAGCTTCACAGTACCTACACATAATAAAAGCAACCCATCCTTACTAATATTATAAATGTGAAAGTTTGTAAGAATGAATGGATGGATGGATGGATGGATGGATGTATGGATGGAGGTTTGTTACTCTTTCACGTAAAAACTACTGAATGGATCTGGATGAAATTTGCAGCGATAACCGACATCTACGCGGGCGGAGCCGCGGGCAACAACTAGTATTATATAGTAGCAACCCATGACGATTATAATAATATGTTGGGACAATTCCCTAATTGTGAGGATGTATGGATGGATGTTTGTTACTCTTTCTCGCAAAAATCGACTGAACAGATCTGGATGAAATTTGGCATAGACATAGAATATGGTCTGGAACAGCGAATGAGTTACTATTTATCGCGATAAACGACATTCACGCGGGCATGTTCCACTGCTGAGCAGTCGCCTGTCCTCTATCAAGAGCCTCATCCTCTAATGCTAGTTGGTGAATCTGAAATGTCTTTAGAATGTTTTTCCTTCACCGTTAGCAGATGGCGAATATTGATGGCAGTACATAGACATAATTTGATGGAATTGTAATGTCCTTCTAACCGAATTTCGGTCATGGCGGGTAATGTCCAGCCATCTACGCGGGAGACATACAAGTGTGAGTGCAAACACAAGTGCACTCCATGCTCACTCTTATAGTACGATTGTTAGACTGGCCGACATGACCTTAGAGAGATCAGGCATAGGATCAACGGCTTTAGGTGTTTTTCTAGGCACGGGTAAACAACGCCAATTTCCAAACACTGGGCATCTATTGTGAATTTCTTAACAGAAAAACACATTATAATTTTTTGTAATTAAAGAGTTGAAGGATGGAAAGTACTCTCACCTTGAGACGTAAACAATAAAGATTAGACATTGTGACCATAATAGTATTGTGAACTATTCTGCCTGGTAATCAGTAAGGACAGTAAGTCAAAGGTGGTAATTGCTGATTTATAATGAACGTAAATTAAGAGGCATTATCTTGTTTGATAAAGAGCAGTGAGAATTGTGAGTTTTATTCGAGGTAGGGCAGCATACTAGTGAGCAAGCCCGACTGGGGAACAACCTCCACCTTACAGAAAACCACAGCCAAACGACTACACAGCTGTATAGTTGTGATCTTGTGTGAGTACAGGTTTACAGAGGGATGCGTTTTAAACAAAACGGTTTCATATCCCACGGCAATTTCATCATAAAACCCTGGTATTCATTTTTTAGGTTGGCAACACGTAAATGATACCTCGGGGTACTGCAAGAGTCCATAGGCTACAGTAACTGCTTACCATCAGGTGGACTGTAAGCTTGTTTTCCAACTTAGTATAAAAAAAAGAATAATCTAGTTAACAATGATTTCTCGAAACCTCCTTTTGTGATTAATGTATTATCCTGCTATATCAATTAACAGGGCAGAATTGTTACATTAAGTTAAAATACATAGTAACACATTATACTGACATAACAATTAGACATGCAATAATTAGCTACTCAATATTAAGTTCTCTAACAGCAAACCTCCAAATAGCACGTCAAAATATTCACGAATGCTTTTACTCTGATTATTAACCAAAGACTGCAATTTCAATTCCACCCTGTACATTAAAACACTTCTACTATTATAACATTAAACTATTCTTGTAAGCTGATGTCATTTGGCTGACCAAAACAAATATTTTATGTAAAAGAAATCTAATTTAATTTCAGTCAATGTCTACGACTATTGAGATTAAAATCCACGGTAAACAATAACAGCATATCTTGTGTTTGGCAGAGCATTTCTGTTTATTTCTTTATGTATTAGTTTTATGTTTAAAAACAAGAGCATCTAGAGGCAAGTTCAATATATTTTACATAAATATATTTCCTTTTTTTTTACAAAAAAAATATAAACACTCAATTCTCTAACCTTATTACTAAACTGAAGTCTGTCAGTGTTACAATAATTTTTATTTTTAAATTGATTGACATAATATGTATACTTACTCCCAGCAGAAAACTTTGGTTCATCAGGTATTTTACTATACTTTTCCATCATTTTCTCGTAAAGCGCGGCGGCTTCCTGAGATTCATAACCATAGTCATCCTGATCTGGCTGTTCAGGGCCCTCCCTTGTAACAGCAGTGTTATCACGGTCAATAGCATCAGCAAGTACAGATTTGTTTGCTGATTTAATTACTTTTAGAGTCTTTTGAATCTTCCTCAAGGCTTTAGGATCTCGCATAGCAAGCAGGTCATCCCTTTTCTTCTGTGCATCTTTCTTCTTTTGTTTTTCTTCTTCATCTTTTTTAGCTAAAAACTTTTGTATGTTTGCTGATAGCTTATCTTTCTGCTTTTGCTCCTTCTTGGGCGGATCAAAACGAGCCTTGTAGTATGAGCTTTCCTAAAAAGCAAATTTATCGTAACGTATGTACATTGTAATACAGAAGTAAATACATTGAAGAGGAGTAATAAAAATATGTTATTTTTGCAAGGTTTTGCCAACAGTTGTAAATGTATACACATAATAAGTAACAAATATTTCACATACTCATTGCTGGACCTTTAATATAAAGCAAAATTATGTGCATATAATTTCACAAAATAAGGATTAAAACTCACAGATGACTTTTGTTGTTGATTGCGTTGAGCAGCCAACAACGTCTCGCGAAACTCCATTTTTTGTTATTTAGTAGCGTTACTAAGGCAAAGGTTCAATTAGCTTAATAACATCGCAAAATTTTCACAAATTATTTAGATTTTTTCGTAAAATACGTGTCAGGCTCAATTTTGATACACAATCCCACCATTTTCTGGAAACGTACTGACTGAATAATGTTGTGCTTCTTTTAGTAATACTATTATGTAAGTGATGTGTGCATGCATGTAAGCATATGGTAGAAAACACACTAAGTATTATTATAATTTGTACACTAGTATTTATAATTTGGTCATCTAATTCTTTAATTGTATTTAATTTTTTAATTTGGAATGGCATCAAGACCTAAATTAAAATATACAGATTGAAATAATATTGCACTTATTGCCAAACAATTCAAAAATAATTATGTTTTATTATTTCCGATATAATGGATGAAATATTGTCATTTTTATTTTACGTGATGCATGTGGTTGCATGATTGGTAATAACAAATTATATACAATACACAATAAGTCGATTAAAATGTTACATCACTAGCAAAACCATAAACTAACCTTTATTTTTTTCCCTTCTTTCTTATTTATTATATTGTCTTTGCTCTTTTCAAAACTTGACGGAAGACGAAAATATGGTTCGTGTAGATATTTATCAAATTTATCCGATTTTATTAATGTAATCTCGATATATATTAATAAAACAAACTGTGTTTAGTGCAATAGAAGTGCTATCGGTGTTGTTTAGATAATTATTTATCATGGCAGTAATGAAACATTACTCTATAATTATTTCTCTGTTGTTCCGCTGCAGGCCACCTCCAAGAAGAAGACTAGGAAGCTGAGAGGACACGTGAGCCACGGTCACGGTCGTATTGGTAAGGACATTCAATTCATTACTTACTTACAATTGCCAAAACATGGATTTAAGAACTATATATACATAACCTAATAGCGACTGCAACAATATTACCCCTCGAGGAAATGTAATGTTCTGAACAAATACTCTTATCAATGCACCTTCTAGAATCCATAGTATATCAAAAGTAATAAATACTGTTGGATTAGGCTTGCCTATTTTATCGACGAGACCACATAACTGAACGTGGAAATCTATTATTTTCTAACAAATTCTCGTAGTTCTTGGAATACTTCTCGAGGTACAGATACTTAAAAATATCGAAATTGACCCAACAAAAGTTTTGTTTGTACAGGAATTTGTTGTTGTCGTTCTATTTCTTATTCAATACATTGACATTTTCAGGCAAGCACCGCAAGCATCCTGGTGGTCGTGGTAATGCCGGTGGAGAGCACCACCACAGAATAAATATGGATAAATACCATCCTGGATACTTCGGCAAAGTAAGTTATTATTATAAACTCCTGCTTTGAAGCTGAGGATTGTGTTAAGTGGTATACATTTGGAACTTTGGAAGGGCTATGTCCAGTACTGGACTGTGATATGATCATGACTTCTTTTTACATTCAATTGCATTGATTAAATTTCACAAACATAACCCCTTTTTCATAGTAGGGAAATTTCAGAACAATAAAAATAGCTATTTTGAGAAGTATAGATATATAATTATGGTGTTGCATTAATTAAAGACCATTCAGGAGTGGCTATTTTCGCAATTAAGCATTTACATACTAAATGGTTTTATGTCAGTATTTATGTATTTCAATTTAAAATTAAAATAATCAATCTTTATGATTACTCTGAACCACTAAACCATGGATAATTCAATAGAATACTGTTGTTACATGTTATCATTGTGATTTTATGATTTAAGCAAAAATACTTATGTGATTTTATATTCTTTTGTTGTAGCTTGGTATGAGGAACTTCCACTTAAGGAAAAACAAGTTGTTCAATCCTGTTTTGAACCTAGACAAGTTGTGGACCCTAGTGTCAGAGCAGTCGCGTCTCAAGTATGCCGGTGCTACTGATGGCAAAGTTCCAGTCATCAACATTGTCAAAGCTGTATGTTTACTAATATTATTATAGCTTTCTTCAGGTGCAATTGCGATTTGGATGTGTGACTAGAGTTATTAAGTAAGCTCATATTTAGGTCTCTGACGTACTCTAATGACTGTGCTTCAGAGGGCACATTAAAAGTCGCTCACAGTAGGGACCAACTTTTAATGTACTATAGGAAGCACAGAGTGTCATGTATAGTTCTTGAATGCCAGCTAGCTAAACATAAAAAATACATTGTCTTTGAACAATTAATTATTCTAGTATTTAATATTCAATCCCTATGATGACAACAAGTTTGACTGGTTGATTGGTCTGGTCTATGGGTATGATGACCTCCTAGAAGAAATCTTTGTGTCATGATCAGAAGTCTGTTCTGTCTTCATTAATATAGCTGTCTGTGTATTGTTCAAAGAAATATTTATTAAATAAATAATTTTGAACAAAGTACACAAATGTTTATTACATAAGGGTTCTGAATGTATTTTCTTCACAATTATTTAATCATTATTTTGATAAAACACACTCATCTAGTTTCTGTTCTTTTTCAGGGTTACTACAAGTTACTAGGCAAAGGCAAACTTCCCAAACAGCCCGTCATAGTTAAAGCTAAGTTCTTCTCCAAAACAGCTGAGAGGAAAATCAAGGCTGTGGGTGGTGCCTGCGTCCTGTCTGCGTAATAATTAAGTCTACAATAAAATTATAAAATCTACATTTGAAGTTTATAATATTAAATACCTAATTGTCCTCATTACATTGCACATGATTTTACAAAACGAAATCTGATGTCTTGATATTACGAAATAAAACACTGTCTCATCTGAAATCAACTTAGGAGTAATATATTTAGGAGGCAATTATACATTTCATATCATCACGCCGGTCTCCCACTGGGGTAGGCAGAGATTATAGTACGCCAATAGCTTCAATCCAAACACTTCCTTCGCCTCTACATTCATCAACCTCTTCATGCATGAACTTCCGATTCTGGGTACTTTTAATTTTGCCCTTTTTTACATTTCATATCATCACGCCCGTCCCACTGGGGTAGGCAGAGATTTATGGTACGCAAATAGCTTCGATCCAAATACCTACTTTTTTTTGTTTTATACTACCAAGGTGGCAAACAAGCATACGGCCCGCCTGATGGAAAGCAGTTACCGTAGCCTATGGACGTTTGCAACACCAGGGGTGTTACTCACGCGTTGCCGACCCTTTAAAAACCTTATAACTCCTTTCTTGAAGAACTCTTGGGAAAACCTCGGCAGGGAGCTCATTCCACAACCTTATCGTACGTGGTAAGAAATTCCTCTGGAATCTTACGGTACGGCATGTTTTAGGGTGCAAGGATGTGAGGATGAACTCCCTGTCGGTGGCGAGAAGTGCGTTGATAAAATGTGGCCGTGGGCTTCGCCTCCTCTATATTCATAAACCTCTTCATGCATGAACTTCGATTCTGGGTACTTTTAATTTTATCTACCAGCATTTATTTTTATATGTAGGTACTACTTGGGACTGCGATAGGCTGATTGATTGATTGACTTGGGTGGCTAAAAAGCATAATATGGCCCACGTGATTTTATGCTTGCAATACCATCGGTGTCAGTTTCGGTTTGCCAACCCATTGTTTTACACCAGGGCAAGAGATTGGAGTATCTCTGGGATAGGAATGTTTCTTTCAAAACTCTTTCCTAAATGAGTGCTGGAGACAACACCGCTGAATGTAACTACATTCAGCGGCGTTGTCTCCAGCACTCATTATACCACAGCCAAATAACTATTTGGCTGTGGTATAATGAGTATGTGGTCTTATGTCAGTTATCGCGATAAAAAGTAGCGCCTATTCGCTATTGCAGACTATCTCTATGCCTGACAGCTCACTCCTGTAGAGGTTGCATGGAGGCACCCGCCCACGTCCTTTTGGAATGGTAGCCGTAGAAGACCATAAGACCACTTCGGCCGCCTGCTGGCTTTCTGGAAGTACTTGAGTTGAATGGATTAGCCACAAGAATCACACAAAGGCCAACTTGAGCGGCCAAATGCGTAAAACACCCCATATAACTATCTGTATGCCAAATACTTCTAGATCGGTTCAGTAGTTTTTATGTAAATGAGTAATAAACATCCATAATATTATCGGTGATATGAAGCTTTCTAACCCCCTGTTTTACTGACGACATTGTCCTATTTCCTTTCACGGCCCAAGAACTGAATAGAGTGATCCAACAACTCCATAAAGTGATCCAATAACTCCATAAAGCAAGCCTCGAAGTCGAACTTAGCATGAACATATCTAAGACCAAGCTCAAGATAAAAACGCGCATCGAAAACGCATAAAAGGGCTTTTGGTGAAAGACGAACTTCCTCTCGCCCTGAAGAAAAAACTAATGGACACATGCATTATCCCCATCTTATGGTGCTCAGAGTTGGTCTCTGACCGTTAAACAAAAGGCTAGACTCGCGGTATGTCAGCGAGCTATGGAGCGCAGTATTCAGTCTATTGGACCGTGAACGCTAAAACACAAATCGCTAAAGTTGGACAAAAAGCCGCTAGTCTAAAGTGGAACTGGGCCGGACAAATCTGCCGTATGTCTGAAGATCTTTGGGTAAAGAACACAACCAGGTGGCTGCCACAGAACACTGAAAGACGGCTTGGTAGGCCCAGGAAAAAGGTGGCGGGGGTGGGTGAAGAAGTGAGAGATTTCGACCGTGACCACAGAATACTTAATAGTACAGGTACAGAAGGTTCACTTCGCTAAATCATTTAAACAAATATCAACTTTGCTCGCACACAATAGAGCGCAATTCAGCTCCCCAGCACAAAACTTACCTATTCGTTTATTCACCTACAAATTGACTCTCTTTGTATCGCGTATTTCTGGACATTATGGTTGTCACTTAGAGATCAATTTTGATCTGAAGTACCTGTTAGGTTTAGGTAGGTACTTACTATACTTTTGTAAACGAGTGACTTTTTATATAAATCTGGACATGTGGGGACATATTCAATGTAGGTACTTAGTAGTAGCACAGAATACTTAATAGGTACTACAGGGCGACATTATGATTATTAAATTATAAGAACGAGCAGTGTGTGTCCACATCGCAGGACTGGTCAAACCTCTAAAGAACAAATTATAATAATGAGTACTAGCTGTTGCCCGCGGCTCCGCCCATGATTATGTTTTTGATTATATTAAAAATACCTATTAGAGTTTGTCATTGGTTTGTTTGGCGCCATTTGTCCAGTTGAAATTTTAAACTATTGAGTGATAGGCGGCTATAATATATTTTCCCAATTAAATAAGTACTTACTTAATTGGTTGGTGGACTAGTAAATAATACGTCTCTACAAAAACTGTACTGTATAGTCTACATATCAACATCTTGCTACAAATAGGTACCTACAAATTATGTTTTTGTAAATGATAACGTGTTTCTTTACTTTGCAATATCCTTTGGAATATTGAAAAACGAGAGGTTAGGATCCTTATCACTATTTAAGCAGCCGAATACTGTGGAATATTTTTTTGCCTTTATTTTCTTTAAAATATTTAAAAGCGAAAACGAATCGGTGACGAATTACGGCTTCCAGTGCGTATTGTAGATAAACTTACGTTGAACCGACGCGATGCGCGCGCGCGACACTCGACTAAATATTCCCCCTAGAAATGTTGCGGCCGGGTACTTGTAGATTCATACCTAAACAGCGGAGTGAACCAGGCCTGCCGTGACCAAAAGAAGAAGGAAAGGAAGGCCTTTGCCCTGCAGCGGGACAGTAATGGCTAGTAGTAATAATTTTAATTGGATGGATCAAGAGTTAGCAACGTGTAAACCGTGTAAGTCGTCGAAACCGTAGGTAGCTAGCAACAGCTTTTTCCAGGACTTCGTGTGCAGATAAAAAAGTTAGAATAAAAAGAAAACAACACTGGCCAGCATTATAATAATTATATTATATTAATACTCAAAATATGCATGATATCTAAAAATACAACGAAAGTACAAAATAAATATAAATTCTATGTAATTATCGAAGTAACTAAGTAAGTATGTTTGTAAAATATAAAACTTTGATGTCATTTTGGGTATGGGTCATTTTGGCACAGCCAACCAAGTTGGGTGACCTGAAGCTTGGTACCTCACTTTAAGAATCAAGGTAGATGTCCCAAAATGAGCATTTTGAAACAGCCACCAAAATTCTCATCAACACAAAGGTGGACTAATTTGTTACCTAGATAGGTAACAAACCTATTCTTGCATAAATAGATTTGAGTTTGTGATGATGGCTGTGCCAAAATAAGCCGTGTGAGAAGTCTTACCAAAAAAACATTCTGTATTCTACTAAAATAAATGAGAAGCACTGGATTTTTAATTAACCAAAAAAAACCACGAGATCAGTAGCTGAACATGACACACATTTCATTACTTTGAATCAAATTTTGTTTTGTAATTATTACTTAATAAGTTTGTTAAATTACACAAAGCCTTGTCTATCATGAACATTAAAGATTAAGTAGCCTACAAACAAAATTGCATTCTAATTTTACCTTAGTATATAAATGATATTTTGCCAAATAATTAAATTAAAAAGGAGTGATGGATTATTTGCTTATGATATAATAATTATATTAGGTAGGCAAAATATTTTGCAATGCCCCAGTACAAAAAACTAATGTATTTCTTGTCAAAGTATAGGTATGGCGTTTCATCACTACAGTTTAAAGGACCCCATTAGCAATCGTCGATTGAGAACTCGACGAGTGCCTGGCGCGCCACATCTATGCTGAGCTGCCCTGTACAGCTATGTTCAACGGCAGCTTGGCATAGCTCTAACTGCTGGTCAATGAGGAGTCCTCTAGCCATGGCCGCTTGTGCTCTCTCCAAGGCGAAATTGACTCCTTGGAACCGTTTTTTTTTCATTGTTTCACCTCACTCTATATAATACAAAATTCATTGTAAGCCACGTGTATGTTTGCCAATGCCTACTGCTCCCACTACTATCGAGCACATCCCACGCTTGTCTAATTATCTAGCAGCACTAACTAAAACGTGTGATGTCTTGACATCATTGGCAAAAGTTCTTCATGAGGCATTAAAGCAATAACTGTACTCTTATTCCCTAAACAATTAAGATTCAAGTATTTCACAGATCAGTCATATTTTAGTCTTGTTTTATTTCTACATGTAATAGTTGTTAAGTATAAATTGTAACTGTGTGTGTGGACCTCATTTGTGGGATTGGGTCTGAGGGGGCCTGTGTCTGTATAGGCTCAGCTGGTCGTACCACTTGCTTGGCCTTCTTCCTTGCGGCATCACTTTCAGCATAATACATTCCTAATCTAGTTTTTATAGCTGCCAGTGCTGCTCCATTAATTTCATCATGGAATATATTAGTGTATCTCCACTGCTTTACCATAGGACCTTTCCTTCTCTCTCTTTTAATTTTCTTTTCTGCTTTTTCTTGCTCTTCCAATAATTCCTCAGCCTGAGCATAGGCAGAACTGTCCATGGTGATGGTTGAATGATGCTGAGGCTCTGGTTTTGTTTGTAACACTATAAAACCTACAGGTTGGGCTTGAGTTGGCCTTGGTGCTGTTGACTGAAGCAATATACCCATGCTTTGACTTCCATTAGGAGTTTGATAAAAATTTGTAGTGGGACCTGCAGCCAAAGTAGCAGTCTGATACTGATTTTGGAAATAGTTTTCAGCTATGTTAACTAAATGGCCACTTCCAGGATATACAATAGGAGTGAGAGGATCTTGAGTGGGTTGCTGTTCGGATGTTTCAGACTGTGGTATTATATCCATACTTCTTTTGGATTTAGGCATTGTTGCTGATATGTTGTCTGGATCAAATGTCTTGATATAATCTTTCCACATCTTTGAAATGTTAATTTCTAAGCCAGCAATTTTATCCAATCTTATGAAATCTTTGAGACGATGTGTATGGACAATTGAATAAATATGGTTTTTAATCTGGTCTAAAATACCAGATGGTAATCTGACCTCTCCAGAACGTCTATGACTATTTTTTCCACGATTATCACTAGGAAACATGACACCATCGTCCATTTTTTTGCAAAGTACTCGAACTTTTCTTTCTGTAATGGCATGTATGTTTTTAAAAGCTGTTTGGCATACCTGAGTCTCTCTGCCTTTAACTCTTATGAAATATTCGAATGTACAAGTGCGCCGGCTGCTTGTTTTGACTCTTTTTCGTTTAACATCAACCTGCCTCATAAGTCCAAATAAATAGGCGTTTTGTTCATCATGTGTTTTCATAGTATAGAAACCATGAAAAGTTTTAAGTCTGATTTCTTCTGGTACTTTCTGAAAACATCGCCTCCGGCAGTTGCAGTCAGGGCCCGGTTGTTTCGGCGGCACCACCTTTCCATTTGCATTGATATATTCTAGTCCAGCTATCCTTAAACGCTTTTGTTTCTGCTTGTGCCATTCTGAAAAAATAATATTATGTTCAAACTACATCTGAAAATGTATTTGCAGGCTATTTGTATATATATATATATATATGTGTTTTCTTAAAATCATAATAAAATAGACCAAACTCGTAACAATTATGTTTTTAAATCTACATACATGTTTATATAGATAGAAAGAAATCTAGGTCGAAAAGAAATCATCCAAATCCGATTGTAAAATAGAGCCCAAATGATAAATAACAAGATTTTGGATCGAAGAAATACCTCCAAACAATCAAGTTCTTCAAAAATATAGTAAGGTAATAAGAGGCAAAAAGTAGGCAAAGTAATGCAGACTCAACAATAAATACAATGCAGTATTAAAACCTATGTTTATGTCAGGTAAATAATAGTTTACGAAGTAACGATAGTCAAAACTTGCCTTCTGGATTCCTTGAACGTCTTTTAACAATTTTCCCGTTTTTAGTAAGCTTTACTTTGCGGTCGCTGGTTGAGACATCGGCCATTTTAGTATCAAAGCATTATGTACGACATTTAGAATTTAGATTCATAACCAAATCATCTTAACTACCACAAGTTGTAAACTAAACGCTTTTTATACTTTTAACAGTACGTAACATGAAACCAAACGTGTCCAAACACATTACTGACCTCCAAAAAAATAATTATTGATGCTTGCTCTGCCTCGACCTCAACACGGCAGATTTGCGGCCACGCCAGTCGTTCTTGAGGTAATAAATTTGTTCATGTATTAAATTGTAGAGAAAAGTCAAATTCCTAGTAAGCAATAGCGTGAAGTCTTAGCCTTTTGGCTATTGACTCGCTCTCTATTACATACTCGGCATCTAATAAGCAAACTATGGGTTTTATAATTATATAAAAATCTACTTACCTCTTCGAAGTGAATATTATTGTTATATCCGCGAAATACAAAATGAAAAATCAAAACTCCAAAGAGTTTTAGTTTAGAAAGTAACCTATTAATCAGTAGTTTTAGCGACACAAATTTAGGACATTCTGGTCAGAGAAGCTAGGAGAAAACAAAAAAAAGAAATGGCAAGACTAATAAATTATACGTCAATACGTCATATTCATAAATGTCATTCGTATTCGTCTTGTTTTTCATAAAAGAATTCGAGTTCATTCATTAGTCATTTTGTTGCACAGCTTGACGACATCAATCTGTAAATACTTAATACATCAAATTTGAATGTATTGTACTAAGTGCTAGAAATAAAATACCAGTTATTAAAGAATTCACTACGTTTATTGTATTTACTACGTTGTAAAACAAACAAGGTGAGTCAAATGCAGCAATTATTATCTTAATTTTTGTAGTTGTTACTTATTTATTGTAAATAGTGTACAATATCGTATACATTTTTTATTCCTCCAAGGTTTGACTAAACCCCTGCTATAATATTTCAATAAGATGGACAAATACAATTCATCAAGCAAGACATTTCACTTCTTGTGATACTAATCACTATAAAGTAATTTATTGTAGTTCGTTTACCCACTTAAGACGTCTACAATACAAATTGTGATAGTTCAATGCCTGATTAATAATTTGTACCTTGTTTGTATTTCTTGTCAAGTAATAATTTTTTTATATTGTTATTTATTTTGTAGATAAAATGACTTTCCAGTCTCCTATGCCCAGCAGAGAGTTTTTATGGGATGTCTTTAGAAGGTAAGTTAATGTTGAAAAATAATAAAAATTGTGCAACCTATGAGTAATGTTTGTTGTTATCAAGGACCTGCTTAATGTTTCCGTGTGGGTAATAAATAATTGAATATTTCCTAATCTAATCTATTAAAAATTTATGGTTGAAATATCAAAAAAATTGTAGGTACAACTTTTTGATATACATATATATTTAACTTATTGTTGTTCACTCTTGCCCAACATGACATTCAGACTTAAACTAAAAACAAAATATTGTGAGCATCAAGAAAATCATTATTGCAATCCTGTTTTTAATAACAATAATTAATTATGTCAGAATAGTATCTAATACATACTTGTCCTGAGCTTAATTTATTAATCATTTAAATTCCAGAACACAAATCTATGCATATTTTCTATTGTGTTTGTGAGCTGGTATCCGAGAGGTTAATGTGGAGCCTAAACCACTAGGGCTTGAAACTTGAAATTTCCAATAATCTCTTCTTATTATAGTGATTAATAACATAATTTAAAGAACCTTAAATAGAACCCCTAAACGGGTAAAGAGTTGTTTAATACAGGTGAAGTTGGGGTGGGTGAGTTGGTCGCTAGTAGTAAATAAAATTTCTTATTTCAGGGTTGACAAAGACCGCAGTGGTTATATATCAGCAGATGAATTACAGCAAGCACTCTCTAATGGCACTTGGAACCCATTCAACCCTGAAACTGTTCGTCTCATGATAGGTGAGTTGAAAATAAAATATGACATTTAATAAACTGAGTTTAGTAGATATGTTGATATATACTAGTATATATCTTCTACACTCTATGATCACCAGGCACCAATACCACTGCTATGAGTTTACTTTAACTTATAGCCAACTTAAATGGTCCTCAGCGGCCTTAGACAGAGAAGTGTTGCCCTACAGGGGAACAATACAGGCTTACAATAATAATAATAATATAGCCAACAAACTACATTCATACAGCATGGATACAATGATGGTCAGCAGATGTTGGACATTAAAGAAGCTGAGATAAAAGAAGAGACAAGAGTCAGCCAAACCAGATTATGAGTTAGCTAGACAAGATGTTATCAAATCAGAAGGATAGCATGAGAAAAGTATATGGTATAGTATGGTGGGCTGTTTTTCACTACTCCATGATGAAGTGTGCATTGAGAAGAGGATAACAGAATATCATCAACTAGCCGAAGACATGTATTTGTTAATAATGATATACCTACTTCTGTGGTGAAGAATAGCAGCTTTCAATCAAGTTCTAACATGTCAACTTTACCACAATGCTGAATGATATCAGCAATTCACCATACATCTTTATGTGAGCTATTCATCATCATCAGCCTGTTGCAGTCCACTCTCGAAGTGTACTCCACTTGGCACGAATTTCGGCTTCTACTGCTTCCAGCCACTTTGCAAAGATATTGCTCCACCTAGCTTAAGAGCGTCATACACTACGTTAGCCGAGCCGAGGTCTGTCTCTACTTTAGAATACTTCTAAAGTACCTACGCGTTGCGCAAAGTTATTTCAAAAGTAGGTCATCTGAGACGTGTAAACACTCGTCGCGGATCGCAAAACGCTCCATCAGCAGTTTCAAGTTACCAAGTGCAATTTATTTATTTATTTATTTAAATTTCCTGCAAACAAATTGCACAAGGCGGACTTAATGCCTAAGGCATTTTCTGCCAGTCAACCTTTGGGGGATGCAGAGATAAGCATGGCAGGTGATAATAATAATAAAGAACATAAAAAGAAACTATGGAATAAGATGCAACACAAAACATAATTACACATAACTACATAAACATAAATAAATATATATATATATATATATATATATATACCTATAATATATACCAATAATATATATAACATATGATTACTAATACATACAAAGAAAAAAAATATACGACTACATTAAGTTTTAGTTAACAAACGACTGCTGTAAAACTGACGCACTTTGGCTTTAAACGACACCCGGTTGTCAGTCATCCTGATTTCGAGAGGGAGCTCGTTCCACAGAAGAACTGATTGAATATTGAAGGAAGAATGAACAAGGCTGGAGTTATGAGTGGTACAGGCAAGGAGACGATTGTTAGAAGACCGTAAGTTTCGGCTATGGATGGAGCAACGGAATTGAAAGTTGGGTGTTAAATAGGAAGGAGCATTTGGAGAATGAAGAAGGGAAAAAAGTATAGTCAAGGCTCGCACGTTGCGACGCTGTCGAATAGGCAACCAGTTCAGCTGGGAACGAAAAGTTGATACATGATCGTACTTACGTAAATTAAAAATGAACCGAATGCAATTATTGAGAAGTCGGTCAAGTTTATTGAGTAAATCTGCATTCAGGTCGAGATAACACACATCACCATAGTCGATTATAGGGAAATTAGTGTCTGCACAAGCATTGTCTTCGTCTGAATAGGGAGGAAATTCTTTAGGCGGTAGAGAGAGCGTAGGGATCCAACAACCTTCTGACTGACTTTAGCCACCTGGGATTGCCAATCAAGAGTGGAATCGATTAGTAACCCCAGATCTTTCACATGTGGGCTATACGGTATAATAGACCCGTCAAATATGACGGGAGGAAGTAATCTGATATCCACTCTTGATAGTATTCGAGAACCCCCCACAAGTATTGCCTGACACTTAGCAGGATTGACACATAAGCCAAACTTACGAGACCAATCCCTGATCGCTGCTAAATCGCCATTTATTTTGTCGATAGCTACATGCAGACTATCAACCCCGTCAATTGCGTCACCTAAGACTCTCAATATCACGTGCGATGCCTAACTGTGACCATAGGCCCAGCGTCTACACTTGTAGAGCCATCAGATTGTGTAGGTACCTGCTAGACCAAGACCTAGCTTGCTTTTACGCCCTGGAGGAATATCTTAGACCCAGCTGCACGTGTCCTTACTGAATACTGCATGACTCAGTGAAGGTTGAGGAGGTCGTAGACTAAATCCTCTGAAAATAACAATGGGATTTAGCCTGGAGGCGCTCCATAACATGAATAACTATTTGTTGATGGTGCAGGTGCAAACTTTAGCGAGCGTGTGGCAAACTTTTTTCTGATGAATAATATAACGCATACGTAACGCATACGACGCCAATATAAAATGTGCACCAACCTATTGTAGTCATTGGGTTTTAATATAATACCATAGTATCTAAATACGCTTTTAAATTTCATGCACAAAGGCCAACTAGAGCGGCTAAGTACGGAAAACGCCCCGTAAACCTAACTAACATATAGTAGGTATCCACTGAAAGTATAAGGAAACTCAAATAGAATTATCATTTACATATGGGGAAATATTGCTGCTTAGTTTTCTATACTATATATTATAAAGAGGTAAAGTTTTTGACGTTGTAGGGGGTAATCTCTGGATCTACTGAACCAATGTTAAAAATTCTTTACCAATAGAAAGCCACTTTGTTTGTGAGTGTCATAGGCTAGATTTGATTGTCAAAACAAGCACTCCGGGAAATACCACCCGTGCAAAGCCTAGTATATATTAAATTTATGTATTTCCTTTATTTTGAAATATTATTTTAGTCTATAAGGAATTATGTTAATTGCAACTGGCTAAGTTCTTTGAGGTGGCCAAGATGCAAGTGTGGCCTAGTTTGATACCAAAGAACAAATCTTAACTCTTTCGCGGACAGTAACGTAGACACAATAGATGTTTTATTGTCATGACGTATATAGGCGTTCACTGTCCTTCAAAGTGTTAATATCCTATCAATATCCAATGTCTCGCTGTTTCCAGCTAGTATATTTAAATATTGTAATATTAGTCTGTAAGGTGAATGTGAAATTAATGTAATGGACTATGTACCTTATTCTTATAATTCTAGAAAAGACTGTATGCATGGCCGTGGTTACTTCACTATTTTTTACCCCGTGGCTTATTGTAGGTTCGATTATCACACGGGACAAAAATCGTATCATTCACATTGTTTCAACATCTAGATAATATTTTAAATACTGTGGGTTAAAATGTGCCAAGCCAAGAAACATTTTAATATAAACTAGCAGATATCTGATTTCCCCTTGATGTTGATGACCCGCTGTTATTTAGTGCCACATTTTGTGCAAGATGCGCCAATAAAATGAGAGACATTAATTAAATAAAATTAAATGATTTCAGGCATGTTTGACAAGCAAAATCGTGGCGTTATTTCATTTGAAGACTTTGGAGCGCTATGGAAATATGTGACCGACTGGCAAAATTGTTTCCGTTCCTTTGACAGGGATAACTCCGGGAACATTGACAAACAAGAGCTGAAAAATGCCCTTACGGCGTTTGGATACAGACTATCAGATGAAATAGTGAACATGATGGTACAAAAGTTCGACAGATATGGCCGAGGCACTATTTTGTTTGATGATTTTATCCAATGCTGCATCACATTGTATGTAAGTATCTTTTAATCTGTACTTACTTTATATAAGTCTGAATATCTTGTATGTTTGAATGTGCTAATCTCGGAAACTGCTCGACCAATTTAAATATTGTTTCACTTATCATAAGTTATATACATAAAACACCGAATTTAATATGAATACTCATTACCTAATATTAAATTTGTTATTGTGTATGAGATATTTTCAGAATCGTTGCAAAAATACGACGTTTTTCGGAAAGTCGCGAAAGTTATTTTGTCATTCGTAGGGTCAGTGCGCCGGTTTTCCGGCCTGCTTCAGTAACCGGCCATTTGTCGGACTAAAGTTATTTAAATCAAGATAATAGCATTTCTAGAGGTAACATAAATAAATAAAAAATCATACGCGTTTTTTAAATGATTATCAAACAAGAATTGATTCAGTTTGAAATAAATGGTTTAACCCAACGCCGAAGAAAAAATACTCAAAGCGCATGATAATTCAGTAGTGAGCGATTGTATAGTGATTTAAGAAAAAAATAACACGACACGCGGCGCTCAAAGGTACGTTTCATTACTTATTTGATGTCGTATACACAAGATAGATGTTTAATTAGTTCAATTGTTAAGTTGTTGTCATTATTTAATTGTATATTATAATTTTTATACTTATTATTAAACTAAAATCTAGTGGTCGGTAACTGAAGTGCCTATTTACCAAAAACGTCAAATTGCGACCACATGGTCGCAATCTGACACATACAGCAGTATTTTGTTTTGCTTAGTATGACTTTAATTTTTATACAGGACTATAACAATTTAGGGTGTAGCGTTGTCAAAGTGTTAACATGCAAATCTTTAGTAAGCGACCACCAGTTTCTTTAAGAAAGTTTATTTAATTGACCAACAAATAAGTGCTAAATAGGTGGCCGTTAACCCACATAATTGAAATATAGACATTAGTTTGCGGCCACCATAATTTAGTTAGAGAGAAATAAGGGTCACGTGTGTCTTTTGAATTTGGTTTAATTTTCAAATGTCCATTTAATAATTATTATTTTAGCAAGCAATCTGTCGAATAAGGTTTATTACTTTTCACATTTCCAGCATTAGAATTAGGCAGAAAAAATAATATTATATCGGTATTCAGTACACTAAAGAAGCCTTGAAAAAAGCTCATAATGATATTCGAAAGGAAGGGAAGGCAATAAGAGAAACTTGTAGACTGTGTATCAGATCCCTCGAACCACAATTGGAGATCGGCTTACTGAAAAGATGTGATACTATCGAGATAAGGGATCCAGATCCTGCCTGGTAAAAAGGTGAAAAGCAGGTTAAAGAGTAGATTCTAGGTTAAGAAACAGGACAGACAGTTCAGAAAATTGTTAAAGACGAAGAACATCGTCCAGGACAAACCTGGTATTTAAACTTTCTAAAGCGCCATCCTGATATATCATGCCGTGCAGCCGAAGAAATAAATAAAGCTAGAGCTAGAGTAACCGAAGTATCTATAAGAGCTTGGTTTAATGAATTTGAATATTTCTTGAAAGAGACATTAGATTATTGAATGCCCAGAGCGCATCTTTAATGAAAATCAAAGCGGTTTCTCTGTATCCTGAAACCAGGATATTTTTAACGCCGAAGGGGTGGAAAAATTTGTACCAGATTAAAGCGGGAAATGAAAAAGGATAACTTGACAGGTCTGATCACCTTCAATGCCAGTGGCCAAGTAAGTCTGCCGCTCGTTGTTATTGCCTACATACACCCTCTACGAGCCGAGAGCATGCCCGAAGAATGGTGATGGCACATTAGCAAGGGGATAGATGCGCTTAAATGTATTTTTGAATATATTACACACAATTTAAATAACTGGGTGGATCGTCCAACTGTATAAAAACCCGTATTACTGCTAACAAGTCACACATGTCATTGGTCTTGAGTCCATCCATCTTTCCATCTCAGCCAAAAGACGTCCTCTGCTGGACATAGTCCTCCCTAGGTGTTTCCACAGCACTCAGTCCTGAGTTGACCTTATCCATCGGTTGGCCGCAACCTTTACTAGGTCGTCGGTCTACCTGGTCCCCATGTGCAAAAAAATAATACTTCATCAAAACCTTACACCACATCATAAAAATTACTGAAGTTGATAATTGTTAACGATATACCTAAAAAATGAAAAAAAGAAAGACTACACCAAATGATTACCTTATTGTTTTCGTTAACAATTATTATTTCTGTAAATATACTTTATTAACAGTACAAATTTAAAATATTTAAATCAATTTTAATTGTTTTATTGGCATATTTTTAATATTAAAATCATAGACTTTGTTATGAAGTCAAGGATTAATATAATGGTCGCAAACTAGCACACTGGTGGTCGTAAACCGCCTAAAGTGGCCGTAAACCGACGTTTTGGCTATATTTTCACTTTTTCAGCTTTTTATAATATTTCATGGATAAAGTACTATATTTTGTGTTTTATATCCAAACTAGACTATACTTGGGACTTATTTACACCAACACATACTATGTTGCGTGTAGATAACATTTTTTTATACTCATCTGAAGTGGGCAACCCAGCTAAATGGTCGCTAACTGGCGCAATGACCCTACTAGTCAGCGTTTAAGTTTTCAATCGCCATAAGCTTAGCTTGTTTGTTAGTTATACATTCCTATACCCGTTTTTTTGGCAATCGTCCTATGGTTTTCTCAAAATTCCGTTTTATCCGATTATCCAGCGACATGTAGATAATAATATCAAATTAAAACACTTTCTGATAAAATTAGTTTAAACACACTATCTACCTACGAGAAGTTAACTAAAGGGGATTGCCTCAGCATTTGTTTGATTAAGAGCGTATTCACAAAATAGCGCAGCTACAGATTAGGTAATTATCGGTCGACCGGCCGCGTGCGCGTGGCGAGTGCGCGTGTGTGCGTGATCCTCGCACACATACATTGTTCGTGAAGTATGTTCGGCACAGTGCAGGGCCGCGTAAACTTTATTGTTATATTACGGTAAGATTTTTGGTGTTATAACAGGTATTTGTATTGTAAATTTGTAGAATATGTTATTATTAGAGAAGTAAAGGAACACTTTGGCATACCATATCTATTCTAATACATATTATTATTATTATAAATGCGAATGTTTGGATGAATTGATGTACCTAAGTACCTATGGACCTTTTTCTTGCTTGTTTCTGCCTGGGGTTGTAAGTGCAGGTGAAGCCGTGGGTGGAAACTAATGCCATAACATGATACCTAGCCTACAAAAAAGTAGTAGGTAGTGGTGGTTTTTTGTAGGCTAGGTAGGTAGGTACAAAAAACAAAAAAGGATCATAATATTAATACACCACAACCAAATTATTTATTTATTTAATACTTTATGCACAATCGCACACAGGCAAACTTAATGCCATAGGCATTCTCTACCAGTTGACCTTGGGTGATACAGAGATGAACATAGTAGGTGCACTCAAAAACAAAAAAAAATGGATAAAACAAAGAAACAAATTTAAGATAAGGATATAGATTCAACAACATCTAAAAAAAATATAATGAATATATATGCTGTGGTATATATAATATATAAAATAAATATACCTACTTACATAAAATATATAAATATAAACAAAATTGTTATGAAAGTGTTAGACGTACTAATTCCGGCGATTCATCAGCGAGGAGAGCCCAAACCTTCACCTAAATTACTACACACAGCGGTGTAGTTGTGATCTTATGTGTGAGTACTCCTGCGTGAGTACTCCTGCGTTTTGGAAGAAACGTTTCCTATCCCAGGGATACTCCATCATAAAGCCCTGGTGTTAAAAAAATGGGTCGGCAACACGCAAGTGATACCTTTGGTATTGCAAGCGTCCATAGGCTACGGTAACTGCTTATCATCATTATTATTTTATTTTATTATTTTAATTTTATTTTTTATTTTAAATTCATAGGTTAGATACCTTTTTTGATACATAAAGATTTTATTTTATTTTATTTGCTACACACGCGACTACATATGTCATATTTAACAGAATTAGAATGTGATTTTAACGTAAAGCTCAGTGGTGGATGTGTGTGACTGCTGATCACGAGGTCACGAGGTCCCGGGTTCGATTCCCGGCCCGGGAATCAAACCCGGGACCTCGTATTTTATTCCATTTTATTCAATTTTTTCTATTTTATTCCATTTTTTCTATTTATTCTATTTTATTCCATTTTTTCTATTTTATTCCAATTTATTCCATTTTTTTCCATTTTATTCCATTTTTTCTATTTATTCTATTTTATTCCATTTTTTCTATTTTATTCCATTTTTTCTATTTTATTCCAATTTTTCTATTTTATTCCATTTTATTCCAATTTATTCCATTTTATTCCATTTTATTCCATTTTTTTATTTTATTTTATTTTATTTCATTTCATTTTATTTGCCCGACCCGGGAATCGAACCCGGGACCTCGTGACCTCGTGATCAGCAGTCACACACATCCACCACTGAGCCTAACGTTAAAATCACATTCTAAACATAAATCATTCAATTATTTGACAAAAGTATGACCGTATAAGATTATCAGTAGTAAAATAATAACATTAGTATGATACGAGTACTGTACCCACTGTTGACGATATCTAATAAATTACGTAAACTGAGGTTCGGCGGCCAGGAGCGCGAGCGACATAGGTCCTTCCTCTAAAGGCGCACGCGCGGCACTGAATCATGCATCATGTCAGTGTTGCGAACTTGCGAGTTTTATACGTTATGTTTGATCACATATAACAAAAAAAATATACTATGAATTAATCAGAAATATATTTTATTTTCAAGATAAAGCACTATATTTTGATAAGGTGAAGTATTTTTATACTTTATTTTATTAATTTAAAGTTGGCTGCATGTTTTATAACACGCGATTTTTGACGAATTATTGTTGGATAAATATGTTTGTTGTTCTTTAAACCTTATAAAATCGCAAATTATTCATTAAAAAATCACTTGTAGACTATATGCTTAGTACTTACATATATGTTTTAAAGTAATAGGTATAACCAATTCTTCAAAATATGCTGTCTGCGATGCCCCGAATTGCGCCATTACGAATTCGTGTGTTGGAAAATAATTATTTAAAAAATAACCAACCACGTTAGTAGACTTTGACTATAGTTAGCCCCTTTGTCAACGACATATCTATAACTAAACCTTGGAAATTGAAACCTGCATCACTTCATAGCCGAGAATTATCACTTAGAAAACTGCGTAATTTTGCTTATTTTACTGAAAAGTGTGAATACGCTCTTAAAATTATTGTAGATACAATCAATAACATTATTTTCAATAATCTTGGTGTGTAATCATCATATAGTTATGTGCAGATATTCAGATTACAGAGTAAAGCCTATTTGACATGTACATAAAGATAATATATAGATAAAGTAATGTTTTGACTATAACTAACCAATAATCTTAATAAAAACAAGGATTAACAGGGCAACAAAAATAAATATATATGCGATTCGATTGCAGTCTATGAGAGTGGAGGAAAAAGAATGCACCTGTGTTTGCGCCATACTTGTGCACTATAATATCTGTAATGCATTTTCAGACCCTGACATCAGCGTTCCGCCAATACGACACAGACCAAGACGGCGTGATCACCATACATTACGAACAATTCCTCAAAATGGTGTTTGGACTGAAGGTAAAAGTATAAAGATATATATTTAGAATCAAGACCATGGCATTGAAGATTTGTATAACACTGGTTAAGAAACATCTACCTATGTCTGTGTATTATATATAAACGATCGAGAATAATTATTGGTTTAGAAGCAAGAATTTGTCCAGCGCCAGCAATCTGGCAATATTATTGGCAAGCATCAAATGCTTTACCAACATTGGGAGTGTATAGTAAGCAGGGATTGTCAAATATGATTTTATAAAACCTTTATACGCTTTATAACAGATTAGCATAAGGCAGGCAGGGCAGAATGCATTGTTGTTACGTTAAAAGACGTATTATTTAAAGATTTAACAAAAGACTACCTACTATTTTTATATTGATTTGAAAACAGAAATTATAAGGATTCAAATAATGTGTAATGACGTCACACTCCCGTTACGTTATAGAAGTAGACAGTTTTGGCGTTCGTACTTTGTAACTTATGTATGTTCTACGGAAAAGGGACAGCAATATTCCAATGAGCAAACTATGAAAACACTTTTATACATTTTCGTGAGAGTCAAATACCTTGTTGTATTAAAATAAGAACCATTAGTAGCCAGATAATTTGTTGGTTTATTATTAAACCAATATTTGTTCAGTGTCAGCAATCTGGCAAAGTTGTTACTTTGCCAAATTGATGAGTTTGCTGATGCTCACTTGGATTGGAAATTCGAAAGCAACAGAATACTTTACCAAATTTTTAAACGTATAAATAGCGCAGGGGTTCTCATGCCTGGTTCTTCTTTTTATCGAGTGGATCTGGCGAGTGAGTTGTTCAAATCGCCCAAATAGGCGGCGTCTGTCTTGATCTAACGATTGTTAACAGTTGGAACCGACTTAACGTGCCATACGAAGCCTGATTGAAAAAAAGACATGTAAGATTTAACAATTAAACAAATTTTTGATGGCTATTATACATATAATTAAGATAAAATTTATTTATATGTATCTAGTGGGGCCACTCGAGCTGTACCGAAAAAACTAGTGTCAATGCTTTGTTTGTTCAATGTATCTCACGAATTTATTAACAAGATCCAATGTACCTAAACCATTTTAATATAAATTACAATATATCACCTAGCAGGGGGCTACCCGGCTACCATGTTATTGGCTTTTTAAATTCGCACTGTAAATAACTTTAGTTTTGTGAACTTTAATCGAAGTGTTTTTTGTACTCCAAGTACAAAATAATGATGGGTATTTGTTACTTGTCGTGTATCTGTACTATCGTCGAAGTTGACGATTGACTACTCAAAATGTTTATTTATTTATTAAACAGAATATGGTATAACTTAACAAAATTATAAATAAAATCATAAAGCATTTTAGTAAATAAATGTTGTCAAGATCAAAATAGCTAGATTAAAAAGTTATGAGTAGTCGACCGCCAACTTTGCAGTTTGTACATTAGGTTAAAAGTATATTTTAGGGGATGTATTCCTGGCTTTATCAACGGCAAATATTACCTAAAATAGTATACTCTAATGTATTAACAAGAAAATTTCTTTTTTCGTTTAGTGTTGGCCGTAAACCATGCTGTTGCCAAGCTCCCGGGAATACACTTCCATTCAACACTATCAAATACAGAAATGCACCAAACAATCCTCACTAATAACATGAGAACTCAGGTAATTGCATGAGTTTTTGTGGAGTAGAAGTAGCTTGGTATTTAGTAGTAATAGGCATGATGACAGTAGCAAAATTCTAATTAAATTATGATTTTGTAAAAAAAATTACGGATTCAAATAATCAAGCTTTATTATTGTAATAAAAGCGGGATTTCCTTGATTTTTTTTTATAAACAAAAATCACAGCTATCCGCCATGTTGAGGAGGAAATAACGTCACGAATCTGTAAATATCGCACGTTGATATGAGTAATACCCGACGCCATGACGCTTGCCATTTTTTTGTCACAAAACTTAAATTTGGTTTTATAAAAATATTTTTTTTTATTTTAAGTAAAAATTAGATTATTTTTACTAGACAGGTAAAGCACAGTGGGGCTACGGGCTACCAAGACGTATTGAAGTGAGTTGTAAGACCGAGAAAAAGAGATGGAGATATAGCTCCGTCCCTCTCTATCGAAAGACTCACGTTTTAACCCATCGTGGTAGGTCCCCAGGTGCATTTAGTAGTTTATCCAAGTTAGTCATCATGCCTATAATTTTACAAAGTCTGTTTAATAAGCATTTAGTTACATATATTTGTGAATCAATGTTTGCTATCTGAGAACTACCCTTCTGTGATAAATTAAATTTCATTAGAGATCAAATGTCTAAGTAAATACCTGTAGGGTACCTTTATGTAATTATATTATATATGTACATGTATAGCCATTTTGGACTTATCTATAAATGTAATCGCACCTTCATTTTTGTACTATATACTGTAGCATTGTATGCAATTTTCGCTCAAATAATAAATTTGATAATTATATATTTAAACTTTTCAAAATTCTTTCGGCCAAAAACTAACTTGTTGCTCAAAAAGCATTAGTTTGTTTAAATCAACCTGTTTTGTGAGCTTTGTAATCTATAAAGAGGTAAAGTTTGATTGTATGTAGGGGGTAATCTCTGAAACTACTGATCACGTTCTAAAAAAATTTTTACTAGTAAAACGCTGCACTATTTCGCAGATACATTAATTAGTATTTTTTATCGATCTACGCAGACGAAGCCGCGGGCGGAATCTTATATATATATATATATATGTATATTTCATGATGTCTACCATAGTACTGAACTGTACTTATGATGTTATTTAGATATCTGGGGCGTACCATGGGGTGTTAAAAGGTGAATTATTCGAGTGAGAAAGATGGAGCTATATAGCGTGTAAAGCTCCGTCCCTTTTGCTCGCTCGTAAGAATTACGTTTAAAACGTCATGGTACGGCCCCTGAAATAAGTTTGTAGGCAGTCCATGTTGTAATACTTATATGTGTTGTATGTATGTACTTCGTTTCAACATTCTATATTATATTATAATTAGGAATAAATGTGTAACATTAATCATTTAATAAAAATGTTTAAGTTATATTCTCTTTTAGCATAGTTATTGAATATTAACTAGAACCTGTCAATGATTTCTACCAAGTAGTAACTAATTTGTATAAAAATAAAATATAATATATAAATCCCATTTTTCTAACTAATAGCTGTCGTTGTCAAAATTTTGCCATGTTGGTTGCATTGGAACAACATTTTAATGATAATTGTAATTATTTTGTTTGATACAGTGATGTTAATTATTATATGGATACTCAAATAGCACAGACGACACGAAAGTGCAGACCGTACTGATAGGGACAGGCGCCTGCGGGACAAAAAATTGTGTGATCCATAAATAGTTTTCTCGAGTCTAGGTGTATTTTGTGTCCGTTAACCTTTTGACCGCCAGGGACGTCTATGGACGTCAAATGAAAACGTGTACACGACGCCAACGACGGCATGGCACGTCGAAAAATACAACTTTTTACAGTTTAAATTTGTAGAAGGCTTCTTAGGTACCTGCTATAAAAGTAAACCTACCATATTTTTGTCGAAATCATTTATTAAATTTCTCGAAAATCCCAATTGTAATGACATAGGTATGTAAAATATTGATGGACTTGTATATTATTATTGCAACGTATGTTTTTAATACCTTGTTGAGAGGTTGTAAGGGTACATAAATGTTACGAAAAGTGCTGTCTAAATCAATGGCAGGTTTTAGTTAATTTCTGTATGTAATAAATAATAATAATATTACTATGTTATGATTGCAACATTCTTATGCATAGCCTCGAAATATTAGATTTTAAAATTAATCTTGTGTCTGTAACTTTTATAATGAATATTAACTTTTTGTAAAACTAAACAATAGCACCTACAGAGCAATCACTACGATAGCCTTGTTGAAAGGTGTATTCACAATCACAGCCAAAGAAGTTTGAAATATACCTACGATTAGTCAGTAAAAATTAATTTTAGAATAACATAATGTTTCCAAGATGGATGACTATTGAGGCAGGCACAAAATGTTTTATCATTTTCATATGCTATGCTGTTAAGAATTCTTCAAAGTTTCGCTAAATGTACATTATATTGTATAAATTTATCTTTTCTATTTAAGATTAAAAGATTATTTTCAAATAAGTGTTTTAATATTTATTTTTAATTATTAAACAATTTTGATAATATAGATTGATATTAAAAAAAAATTTAGTCCGCCTTTTGACTCTTTATCTTCCAAGCTCCGATGGTATACTTTAGCCATATAAGGCCCAAGTCACAGCCCATTTGCAGCCATGAGAAAACTGGAGTTATTTTGGATCCCTCTATCTCAGTCCATCTAACTGGGATCTCGGCAATTGGAATGTTTAAGGTTTTAGCTATGTACAATAGCTCCACGTCAAATGCCCTGCAACGAAAAACGTAGATAAGTTTATGTATTTGTATTTCTGGCAGACTGAGGGTTACCAAGAGCATGCTTCAATAGGCATATTTGGAACAGCCACCATTACGAGCAGAAAATCTATTTACCTAATATCATGGGGGGAGACTGGTCGAAGGATCCAGAAGATATCATACACATATCTTATTTCATTACATCCTTCCAATATTCGATTTATATTTTTTTTACGAATACGTCCAGTTCTCAATCAATATTTAAAAAAAACTGTATGATGTTACACATTTAAATTTAAGCGAAATTGGTAATAAGAATATTATTACCAATTAGGCGCTGACACCTGTAAAACAATGAATTTCACTAGCACAGGTGTTAACGTTACAAACTTTTATGAGCTTCTGTGGACCATTGTTATCTATATTATTGTATATGTTATCTCAAAGTTTATGAAATAAAAGTTATTATTATTATAATTACCATCTGTTCACATGAAGACTTTGAAAACAAATGCGAGCTGCCTCCCTAGTGAACAATTTGAAACCACACTGAGTGTCCTTTATGCCTTTGACTGTAAACAACCAAACTAGGAAGTGGAACCCATACATAAGTATATTCCTGGAAAAAAAAAAACAAAATTGTAGCTTTTACATAATTTACTGACAACAAAATTAAGCAATAACACGGTTACGTGTTGTTTGAGAGTTACCGCAAGGGTATCCAGTCGTTGTAACGCTAGTCTAGCGGTCTAAACAGGTTTGTTCAACCCAAGTGGACCCATGAAGAGATAGCTGTTCGAAGCACTGATTGATACTACAAGCACAAAGCACTATAAATAATATAATAATGGCACGGTTCTCCTCTCCTCTATCTAGAGAAAGAAAGAGAGGGGCGGTGTAGGCCTTATTCACACAGGCTGGCCTAATGCAGGTTGGTGATGTCTTTAGAATTTCTTCTAAGACATGTGGGTTTCCTACGGTACGATGTTTTCCTTAACCGCTATAAGCACTATATGATAAGTATTACATACTAATATTATAAATGCTAGTCT
Source organism: Trisateles emortualis (assembly GCA_947095525.1). Classification (NCBI taxonomy): domain Eukaryota; kingdom Metazoa; phylum Arthropoda; class Insecta; order Lepidoptera; family Erebidae; genus Trisateles; species Trisateles emortualis. The sequence goes on along the minus strand of OX352736.1, from coordinate 3,487,475 downwards.
TGTCCTATAAATTTTATGTGTTACACTGTCACAACTGAACAGATTTAGCAAGGAGGAGATTGTATTCTTGGGAAGAAAAAGGCAATATATATTTTTTTAATCTACATTCTCGTGGGTGAAGCTACCAGCAAAATGTAGTAGTTGATATAAATATGTTATGAAAAATAGGTTTCCTGAAATGTTTTAAACAAATTATGATGTCATGTTAGTGTGGTTACAGTTTCCAAATTGAAAGCCTGTTAAATGTCAATTTAGAATTGTCTCGTCACCTAAATATGCTACGTGTAGCTAAAGACTCATTTTCAAGATGTGCTCTGGAGCCAATTGCAATAGCTATGCTATTGCTTGCATTTCTAGACTCTGACATATAGTCACACTTTATCATGTCTTTCAGAGCAGCTTCCAGTTTGGTCAAATCTTCAAATTTCGAAGCACCATCTGCATCTGCAAATAATATTGTGGACCCCCTGCAACTCTCAATACCCTAAAACAAAAACGAATAGTAAGACAAGCTCATGATAATGAAGTCAATCTTAACTTTATGGTGTTTATTATTTCCAACTTGGTTCCATTCAATGCAGCTCATAATTTACATTTATCCATTGAAAATATGTAAAAAATAATTACATTTCTTTGTAGTATAATGAAAATCGAATCCTTACTAATATTATAAATGTAAAAGTTTGTAAGAATGGATGGATCTGGATGAAATTTGGCACACAGATAGATTATGGTCTGGAAAAGCACATAGGCTACTTTTTACAGCGATAACCGACATCGACGCGGGCGGAGCCCCGGGCCACAGCTAGTATCTGATAGTATCTAGTTATATTGCAGTATCTGCTCACGATTTCGTCTGTGGATTTTTGCGTTCTCTGTTAAAACTTTTAAAAATATACTACTATACATACTACCAAGGAGGCAAACAAGCATACAGACCGCTTATTGTCTAATTGTCAAAGGAATGTTTTGCTTATAAAAAAAAGAGATGTCTAGCTTCAGCTCACTTGTTTACTTACTGCCTTACTCCATACCCACCCAATCCAAACTCACTAATTTGTTAATTTCCTTTTACTTACTAATGAACTTAGTCAATCACTCTATAATTTACATACTCCTAATCTCAGTCATTGAATTATTCTATTAGTTATTCACTAATTTGGAATATTATTTTAAAAAAGTGTGCTACTCCATTAGGATAGATTTAACAGGAAAATTGGATTTTATTATGTAGCTATAGGTATGGTTAGTTAGTCAGTAACTAATTAGGCATGGTAATCATTTTGATGTAACAGTATAAGATATATAAGAGTTTAAACTGTTTGAGAGATATACAATTTTATTATACATATGGAAATATTATAATTCATTTTGTGAGAAAAAACGATGTTTACATTCGTGGGAAAACAAGACGTTTTCATTCTTTCTTTAATCCAACATGACAAATAGGAAAATAGATGCTAATGATTTATTTTATTTTTAACTAATGGTAATACTCACAAGTCGCACAGCCCCACCTTTCCCTCTATTCTTGATGAGTTCAAGGCATCTTACTTTATCGCTGCCATATTTGTCTGAGTAAGATTCTGCCACCTTGACAGTCTTGTCTTTACTACCATCACTCACTACTATTATCTCATATTTGAAAAGAGGCTTATCTTTTACTCTAGCTTCTAAAAATTGTATTGCCTCATCCAACATTGGTGGCACTGTAAATTTAAAAAACAAAGTTAATATTAGGCAATAAAATGTTTGTATAAACTTTTTACAGAAGTTAACTAAACACAGAGTCCAGGCAGTAAAAATTGAAAAATAAAATGAAAAAACATATCGCACTAGGGAACAAGCCCTATATTGCGGGGGACTATTAACAACAATTAACAGACACAAAGTGGGTGTATGTGTCTGTTAAAGACTCAGGACAACCATTTATCTATCATCCAATTTTTTTGTCTTGTGTGGGGTTTGAACCCACAACATGCTGCACAGTGGTAAATGCTAACCACTTAAGCCACTGAACCAACTGTGCAGTCAACATGGCTATATTTTTTTTATTTAAAAAAAAATACATTCACAGGCGAAGATGCAGGTAGTAACACTTTAAAAATATCTTAAAATGTGTGTGCAACTGTTTTCCATCCAGCCTAATCAACCGACAAATACTAATTACATTGGTGATATTATATCAAGTGATATTGCATCATTTTTTTACCAACATTGTTATTACCAGTTTAGTATAGTGTGATAAGCTATCCCCCTATCACAATTACATGGGACCTTATAAACTGCTGAGTTTCCGGTCCTATATCAAGAGAGCTGACAGGAATATGTCCTTAATACACGCACTGGCGTAATGCGGATTGGTGGATCCATCATACATGACTAGATAGTAATAATTACATTAAATTACAATTTATTATGGTAGCATCCGATTTTATCTGGAGCGCAAATACTGTAAAATATTTAGGGAAGGCCTATATCCAGCACTGAACATATTATTTAAACTGAGATGATAATGGTGATGATGATGCAATAATTGACACAAAAGAAAAATTGTTTCAAAGTCTACATGTTTTTTTTTAAACTATATTTTAAATTATTTAAGCTAGAATTGTTATTTTAAATTTGTGTTCACTATGTTTAAAATTCTACTTGCATGCTATGGTCACCATTAATTATTGAAAGAGTACAGGAAATGTTATATGGCATAATAATATTCTTCATCTTAGCGTGTCGATGGCAATCTATATTGTGTCAGCCCAGAACCTAGCTACGAGATATAATAATATTGTGATAGTGTTGTATATCTCCTTTGTTGGAGATCCAAATAAATATTATGATCTTAAAACTTACATCTTTCTTCCTCATTGTAGGCAGGTACAACCACACTCAAGTTAACACTTTCAACTTCTCTAATGTTAGGGAACATGAGCTTGCTTTTAGTTTTACCATCATTATAAGTGTTCTCTTCCTTGTATCTCTCCACCACAGGGTATGGGTCTGTTGTTATATACAATATAACAGATATCTAGAAAGGTTCACAATACAAATTATTAAAATTAAGTAGGTAGATTATTACATACAAATTAGCAAGGCCGTCTTGGGATGAACCTATACCTTACAGGACACCATAGCCAAGCAACTACACACACAGTGGTGTAGTTGTGTTTCAGGTGTGACTACAGGTTCCCAGTACTAATTTCAAGAAACTGGTGTTATAAGATGTAGGGCTGACAAAGCGTGAGTAGCGATCCGGGTATTGTAAATGTCCATAGGCTATGGTAACTGCTTACTATACCGCGGACCGTACGCTTGTTAATCATCGTGGCCGTATTAAAAAATATTATAAAGATGAATTCACATTTAAATAAACTTCATAAAAAGAGGAAATAGTTTGTAGAATGCCAACAAGACAATTTATTATCATGTTTTATACCTAATAAAACTTGTCACGACACTATACAGTTTTACAATATTCTCATGCATTTATTTATTTCATAGCAATATATATTTTATATCGTAATAAAATGTAAATGATGAAATATATAACAAGTAACAACTTACTATAAAAATTAAGGTTATAGCGGTCACAGCACCATACAAAACAAGCGTCCATAATATTAAAAACAAGTCCATTTTACTTATATTTTAAAACGTTATTTGATGCAGTCATTACTCATCTAAATGTATTTCAGTGTTACTTGTTTAGCCTTGTTGTTGTCACAGAGTCTAATCACTAATCAACTGTAAGTGCAGTTGTGACAACAACACAAGTTCTTGTGCAATATAAAAAGTAAATGACAGTTCATTTCATGACACTTTTGACTTTTGTTTGATTACGATTACGATGATTACAGAATTACAGATTACTGAATGACACTTGACAGGCGGAAATGACAGAAGATAATAGGAATGAACGAACTATGAAACATGGTTTTAAACTGAAAATAAATCTTCTATTTTCTATTATATTCTTATATTTTTAAATCTTTGTACTTGTACATTATATTACCAATAAAACAGTTTGAAATTTGTGGTGAATCAGCGAAGATTAAATTGTTTTTGCTTACAACTGACCTCAAATACGCATTTTTTTTTGCCGATGGGCATTGTAATTTTTATATCATATAACCCCAACGAAATGTCAATAATATGACTGTTTGGTTCTGATTTAACATTTTTTTATTATTATCATAGAACGTCAATAATTCGAGCTATTATTAAAAAGTTTTATTGTCAAGTCGTGTCGATGATATCCACATCGCTGTACCGATACTAAAAGCATGTACGAGAGTACATGCGGCGCTGCCGCCACCGGGCAATGCGGCAAGTCGCAGCCCGACGGAGATGGGCCGCCGCCGCGCGAGCCTCCACCGGCGCCCCTCGAGCGCGATTACAGTGGTTTCGATATCGTGAAAGCCACACAGTATGGTGCCTTCGGACGCGTGAAGGAGCTAGTGGAAGCAGGTTGGGACGTGAACCAGCCGGATCATGAAACCGTCACTCTACTACACTGGGCGGCGATCAACAATCGGCGCGAGATTATCCAGTACCTACTGAGTAAGGGTGCCACGGTGGACGCCGTAGGCGGTGAGCTGCAGTCAACCCCGCTGCACTGGGCTACGCGTCAGGGCCACCTGGAGGCCACTGTGCTACTAATGCGCGCGGGCGCTGACCCTGCATTACGGGACGCCGAGGGCTGCGCCTGCCTACACCTGGCCGCGCAGTTTGGGCATACAGCTGTGGCGGCGTATCTGGTGGCGCGCGGTGCGGCACCTGACGATCCCGACGCGGCTGGCATGACGCCACTCATGTGGGCGTGCTGGAAAGTGCAGGCTGTGGACCCTGCACGCCTATTGTTGACACTGGGTGCGTCGCCGCGCCCTGCAGACCACTCTCATGGCAACACAGCGCTGCATTGGGCCATCCTTGCGCGCAATACTACAGCCATATCTACGCTCATCCTATATGTAACTACTGCACACTTTTAATTTTTTTAGAAATGCAAAGTATCAAAACTGTACTGATGAAAGATAATACATGTCCATTTGCTAAGCAATTTTCTAAGACAATATAATTATTAACTTACAACTAATTATAAAGTATTTTAAGTTATAGGTTTAGAACATTTAAGGTTCATCATTCAATCATATCATAGTTCAATCACTTTATGCTACAGGAAATTGTATTTATCAAAAATCATTATTGACCAATGTTCTATAAATTATACAGAATGCTAAGGTACATATTTTTTCATAAATCATTTGGAGAAACATTTGGAAGAGCTTCATAACATATTATACAAGTTCATACTAATTTTATTTTAAATATTTGATGTGTATATTTATAGAAAATCTTGCAAAATTTGTCTGTTCAACTATTGCCAATGTATGCTATCCAAATTATATGAAAACAAATTGGTACCGTTTTACTGAAAGTCAAGTAAAATGGTGAAATTTTATTCTTGTTAAAAAGTTCTTTTTGTAACAGGGTGATGCAAGCCTGGATGTTCCTAACCTGCGAGGAGTAACCCCAATAACAATGCTACAAGCTAATTCTGATTCTCTGTGGATAGGGTCTAAAGTATCAGATAAAATAAAGGAGCATGCACTAGCTACAAACAAAAACAACATACTTAATAGGATAACATATGACAAGGTGAGCTATCCTATCCTTCCCATTATTCCTATTATTATAAATATGCACACTTTTAAGGAAGTTTACTGCTCTATTATGCAAAACCACAACAAATTTTAACTAGCTTCCAGCCGCCCGTACAGTCCCTCGGGAACAGAGTTTTTTTACGGGAAAAAAAAGTAGCCTATGTGTTATTCCAGACTATAATCTATCTCTATGCCAAATTTATTCCAGATCCGTTCAGTAGTTATCACATGAAAGAGTAACAAACATACATCCATACATTTTTACAAACTTTAGCATCTATAATATTAGTAGGATGAAGGGATTACTTAACAAAAGTAAAAACAAACCTTAAGTTCTGCAACTGACTTTTTTTTCAATTAAAGCTTACAAAAATATCTCAGTCATTCCCAGAATGATTATCAACTTTTACCATTCAAAGAATATTCCCCAATATTGTAAGTATATTTCAACATTTCTATTAGTAAGATGGTTTCGTTCCTATTTCACATACTTGTTTGTATTATGGAGTGACATACATACACAAATTTGCTTGCCATGATCTTGACATACTCTTTCATATTTCCATCATACAATTTTAGCTGAAGATATTCTATAGAAAGAAAGAAAAATTAATGATTTATTGGCACACAAATTAAATAGGTTTTCCTGATAACCTTAAGTTATTAATCAAAAACTATTAAAATGGGAAATGATAAATATTTCAATAACTTCATATTTATCAATGTTACTATTTAAAATTCACAATGTGCTTGATTATATTTTTAAATTAATTAAAAGTACATTATAAAATGCGAACACTTCCTTTTATTATTGGTATAGGTTTTGAACACTCATTTATTTGTTTGCAGAAGTTCCGATGGTGGTGTGTAGTGGTGATGCCGTTTGTGGCATTCTACTTGACGGGGCTGATATTAGAGATGGATGCTCTATACTTAATCAAGGGCTTCCTGCTCGCTTCTTTCTATTCATTGTTGCACTTTGTGGGAAATTTACTGTTTGATGATGATCTCAAGAACATATTCCCACTTAGTGTTTATCTTGCAACCAAGGTATGTTACGACATTTTTTAATCTTATTTGTAAAATTGCAACTGTTTTCAAACTGTAACAAGAATCTGTGGGGCAATGGCATAACCATTGTGTCACAATCTCTGTTTAGATTACCAAGACATCATGTGTTTAATCCCCAGGTAAAGTTATATTGGATTCCTCTGTTGTGTGAATATATCAATAGGTTGTCCTCATGTTAAAATTGCAAGGTGTCTCTAAAAGCCGTAATGATATGGTAAAGAAACACTTTGATAATTGTAAAACAAGTAAATGAATAGTGGAAGTTTGTTTTCAGGTGTGGTTCTACATAACGTGGCTGGTATTTGTGGTGGACTCTGTGAGTACGATCGCGACGATATTGTTCCTGCTGAGCTCGGCTGCGCTCTGGTACACGTTCCTGCGCTCGTGGCGTAGTGATCCCGGCGTCATTACCGCCTCAAGGCAGGACAAGTTCCAGGTATATGTGCTTTTTATAAATTGACTAGATTATTTTGCGTGCTCACGCCCGGTGCGTACTTACAAGCGTGAGTACGCGGGTGCGGGCGTGTGAGAAAGAATGTGAAAAGAATACAGAAAAGTAAGAAGATCGCGCTAATCTTAGAAAGTACTGGTTCTATTTGAAAAAATATTTTTTTTTGAATAGTGTATTTATCCAGGAAGGCTATATAACATCACGCTATGATCAATAGGAGCGGAGCAGTAGTGAGATATGTTGCAAAATCGAGGGAAATATTGCAAATTACCACGCGAAGTTGTGGGCGACCCCTAGTCTAATAATATAGATAGAAGTGTAGATAATAATCTATATTATTTTTATTACTAATATTTTAAAGTGGTAAAGTTTGTGAATTGTCATAGGCTATATAACCCGAAAAATGAAATGACTTTTTCGTGGTAGTCTTATTTGCTAAGTAAGTTGAAGGAGGTTACCGCTTAACAAAGTGGGCATGGGTCAGCTAGTATAGAAATAAAGTAAATGCATTTTATAGGCACCTGTGGTGGAGTTTAAGTAGTTTCAAGTTACTATTGTGTGATTTGTGAAAACAAATGGTATGATCCACAAATAGATGTTAAATGATGTGTTAATGTTTCTTTTAAAGACAAGATCAATATACTTTACGCTTTAAATATCTAGCTGGAAATGTGTTTCCACAGACAATAATCGAGCTTTCGGAGTCGTCATCGGGTGGGTTCGACCCGGCGCGCTTCTGTTCGGCCTGCCTGGTGAGGCGGCCCCTGCGCTCCAAGCACTGCTCCGTCTGTAACCGCTGCGTCGCTAAGTTTGACCATCACTGTCCTTGGGTCGGCAACTGCATCGGTCAGTATACCTACGAACACACTCCGCTGTGTCTAAAGTGGCGAATAGTCAATATCAACACTGTGAATTTTAATATTTATTTGTGGATTTGTAAATCACTGGCCACCAAACCCGACTCAGGAAGGACCTCCAGTACAGATCTCTCAGTCAGTTTTTTATATCGAGAGCGTTTCCCTTCCACCCAGTATTAAATTTTAGTTGTCCACCAGGAACCAAACCAGGAATGAAATAAAATGAGCCAGCGATCTACCTCATGGATAGAAGCAACTACGTTATGGACAATGGCGGAGCCAAGGGGCACAGCCATAGCATACCAACAGTGCTCTAAAATATTGCTTGCATTTATTTGTTTCGAAGACATGTCATGACTGTGTACGTTCAAAAATATATTGTTATGTATTATGTTGTGATGTGTTTTAGGTGCCAAGAATCATCGGTACTTCATCGGGTTCCTAGTGAGTCTGATGGTGATGTCCAGCTGGATGCTATGGGGCTGTGTGCAGTATTTGCAGAACTATTGGCCGGCCACGCCAGGACCACTCATGGATCAGATATTAGACTGGGCACAGTATAACCCATGGGTGGTCTGGGTCATGCTCAATGCTCTGTTTCATCTATTCTGGGTCACAGTGCTGACTTGTTGCCAGTTGTACCTGGTAGGTGTCTCAATGTTTTTTCTTTTTTTAATATTATAAATGAAAAAAATTGAATTTAAACAGAAATAACAAGCATTTTACTGTTGATTATATAAGTTGCTTGCTTGCGTCATATCTAACATGTAAATTACGCCAATGTAGTAACAATAGGTAACATCAGACTAATGGTTCAGGTTCATAATGTCCAATTCTCAAAATGTCCAGCAGTTTCAAAATGTCAAATTCCCGGATTGTCCAATTCCTAAAATGTCCAATTCCCACATTGTCCAATTCCTAAAATGTCAAATTCCTAGATTGTCCAATTCCTAAAATGTTAAATTCCCAAAATGTACAATTCCTAAAATGCCCAATATTTTAGAAGATTTATTCTTATTCAATAAGCACTCGCAGTGCTTTTTTAGGACTTAACAAACAATAAAACAGCCTGAGATAATCAAAGTATTTATTTTTATAAAAGACAAGTAATAACAAAATTACGAAAACTCTTTATCAAGCCAGCAATGTTAAAAATGTATTATTACTTGACAAGGCAAATATTTATTTGATTATTTCGTTTTATAATTATTAAAATTATGATGTTGGGTTTTTGTAATTTTATTATTACTTGTCTTTTATAAAAATAAACGTTCAGGTTCATAATGTCCAATTCTCAAAATGTCCAGCGGTTTCAAAATTCCCGGATTGTCCAATTCCCACATTGTCCAATTCCTAAAATGTCAAATTCCCATATTGTCCAATTCCTAAAATGTCCAATTCCCAAAAATGTCCAAATCCCAAAATGTCAAATATTTTAGAAGATTTATTTAATATACAATAAGCAGAAGCAGTGCTTTTTTAGAACTTAACAAACGATAAAACAGCCTGAAGTACTCAAAGTATTTATTTTTTATAAAAGACAAGTAATAATAAAATTACGAAAACCCAACGTCATAATTTTAATTATTATAAAACGAAATAATCAAAGAAATATTTGCGTTGTCAAGTAATAATAAATTTTTAACATTGCTGGCTTGATTAAAAGTTATCGAAATTTTGTTATTACTTGTCTTTTATAAAAATAAATACTTTGATTATCTCAGGCTGTTTTATTATTTGTTAAGTTCTAAAAAAGCACTGCGAGTGCTTATTGAATAAAAATAAATCTTTTAAAATATTGGACATTTTAGGAATTGTACATTTTGGGAATTGGACAATCTGGGAATTTGACATTATATGAATTGGACAATGTGGGAATTGGACATTTTAGGAATTGGACAATCCGGGAATTTGACATTTTGAAACCGCTGGACATTTTGAGAATTGGACATTATGAACCTGAAACAAAATAAATACTTTGAGTACCTCAGGCTGTTTTATTGTTTGTTAAGTTCTAAAAAAGCACTGCTTGTGCTTATTGAATAAAAATAAATCTTCTAAAATATTGGACATTTTTCGAATTGTATATTTTGGTAATTGGACATTTTAGGAATTGGTCAATCTGGGAATTTGTCATTTTAGGAATTGGACAATGTGGGAATTGGATATTTTAGGAATTGGACAATCCGGGAATTGGACATTTTGAGAATTGGACATTATGAACCTGAACGCTAATGTTAGTTCTAACCCCATTCCCCTGTTTGAAAGTTAAATTTAACATTTTTTTTTTTATTTATGTTATTTCCATTCTGGCTTTAAAAAAGAGTAATAAGACGCAACTGTTATCCCTTACAATCAGGTGGTGTGCCTCGGCATGACGACAAACGAGCAGCTGAATCGCAGCCGGTACCGACACTTTGTGGCGCGCGGCGGGCGCTCGCCCTTCACCCGCGGGCCCATCAACAACTGCGCGGACTTCTTCGGGTGCCGGCTGTGCGGGCTGGTGACGCCGCGCGCCCGCGACTGGGCGGCGCCGGCCGAGCGCGACACCGAGCCCATGCTGCAGCACCACCACTACGTGTGAGCGCGGCCCGGCGCCGGCCTCGGGGACTTCGTGTAGCGCGACGTCACGCGCCCGGCGCGCCTCCTGCGTGTGTGAGACAGTGTGCGGACTGCGGCGGTGTGCGTACGTGCTTCTACCTGCGTTTTGTAATACTTGTTTCAAGTGAGAGTGACTAAGTTATTTTTTCTATATGATAAGTAGTGCGAGTTCGAGAGTTGTTACGGCCGGCTACGATACTCAGGATAGCTGTATATGGACAACGAAGGCGGTCGTGGGCCACGATGCCAATGCAGACTGCGTTGACGGTCCAGGATAAAATTGCGAAATGGGATACATGGACAACGCGGGTTGTGTTCCCGGTACACGGGTACACGTCACTACGCTGACGCGGGCTATAATACCGATGTAGTCTACGATTGATGCGGGCTATAATACCGACGCAGTCTACGATTGACGCGGGCTATAATACCGACGCAGTCTACGATTGATGCGGGCTATAATACCGACGCAGTCTACGATTGATGCGGGCTATAATACCGACGCAGTCTACGATTGATGCGGGCTATAATACCGACGCAGTCTACGATTGTTGCGGGCTATAATATCGACGCAGTCTACGATTGATGCGGGCTATAATACCGACGCAGTCTACGATTGATGCGGGCTATAATACCGATGCAGTCTACGATTGTTGCGGGCTATAATATCGACGCAGTCTACGATTGTTGCGGGCTATAATATCGACGCAGTCTACGATTGATGCGGGCTATAATACCGACGCAGTCTACGATTGATGCGGGCTATAATACCGATGCAGTCTACGATTGTTGCGGGCTATAATATCGACGCAGTCTACGATTGTTGCGGGCTATAATATCGACGCAGTCTACGATTGACGCGGGCTATAATACCGACGCAGTCTACGATTGATGCGGGCTATAATACCGACGCAGTCTACGATTGATGCGGGCTATAATACCGACGCCGTCTACGATTGATGCGGGCTATAATACCGACGCAGTCTACGATTGATGCGGGCTATAATACCGACGCAGTCTACGATTGATGCGGGCTATAATATCGACGCAGTCTACGATTGATGCGGGCTATTATAGCCCGTTTATCGTCCCAGGTTACGATGCTGACACGGCCCACAGTGCCAACGCTGGCTAAGTAGCGTAGTCCGTGTCGGTATCGTAACCTGATGCGTGTTATGTTACCAGCGACGGTTACCACGCTGACGTGGGCCACGTTACCGGCCCAGGCTAGGATGCCAACACGGGCTACAAACACATTTTAACTTTATTACTGTTAGTATAAATTTAGAATATTTAATTTATATTTTGCTGTGTGGATGAAGTTTATTACTTTTTATTAATATTTTATTACGACTGCAGGCAGCCAGTTTTAATCGTGTAACGGTTTTTTAAAAGTAAATACACATAACTAATACATTATGGTAACAAAATGAATAATATGTGATGTTAAAGTTGCACATTGTCCCACTGGTTGGTAAAGGTCTCCCTTGGTCTTCCATACTTCTCGTTTCGATGCCAATTCTGACCAGTCCTCCACAGAGGAAAAATAATTATGTTTTTGAGTACATACTTACACTCTTCGATCTTCTAATTCGTATATAATTATTTATATCTTATATATTTTTTATTTATTAGTTATGTAACCAGCAAAATAGTTACCGCGAACAAAATATAATAATAATATTATCTCGAGACACATGACTATCTGATCCCGAACTGAGAAAAGCTTTTACTATGGCAACGAGACACTACATACCTATATATTTTTAAATATATATTATAGATAAATTACACCCAGACATAGAACAATAATCATACTCATCACACAAAGATGTGTCCTGGGTATATATCGAAACCTCTACCTTCATAGTCCACTAAATCAACATTGACTGGCATATTTAAATTGAGAGAGTTAATGTCAATATAATAATAATATACTTATTTGTGCAACGATGCTTGTGCTTCTACACGAAAGAAATGTGTAGTTAGAATAGAACTGTTGTGTATATAAGTAACAAAATAACTATTTAAAAAAGTAAATTGTTCACTATAGTAACGGTCACATTTATAACCCCCGCAGACTGTAAACTTTCTATAAGCCAATTGTTTAGTCTAGTTCTTAATTAATATGAAAATGTTCAAAGAAAGGTAACTAACTGACTAAAGTGTTGGTAGAAAGATTGCGTTGGGGCTGAGTGTAAGGGGTCTTGTTCACACACGGTTTTTAAACGCAAAATCGTACGGCAATCATGCTGTAGTCATGTGGCGGTGGTATCTTTATTTATTTATGTGTTTCTGAACCTATGTTAACAGCTATACATATAAACATACGTGTTAAGCATACTTAGCATTTATAATTTAGTTACATAGACAATATGAAGAAAGATTATAAGAAATAATTAAAATAGAAATTAAAATGAACAATACAGTCCAAACTAAGACTAAACTATTAAAATATAAAAACCAAAAAGCAAACCAAATATTAAGAATTATGAGCAGCTTCAGTAAATTGTTGATGTGAGGCAACAAAGATATTCAAATCAGTTATTAAATTGATGTTCTTGTATTGACTTTATAGACGAGACGCCAAAAGACATGCAAAAAATACGTACGTTTACCTTGATTTTCGTGTGCACTCAACGTGCACAGTAAGCAACGTAACGGCACGTATCGGTTTGACACAACATTGTACGGGCGTACACGACACGAAACTTGAGCCCTGACCTTGGATGAGCAAAAGTAAAAAATAAACAGCTTAGTCCTTATGTCGTAAGCATAAGGACTAAGTTGTTTATATTTTGTCCACTCTTTCTACGTCTTATACCTACACGTCCTTTCGATGGCATGATTTCCGTACATTTTCATGCCAAATAACGCGTGTGAATAAGGCCTTTACTTCCATGAAAGTAAGGACTAAGGACACAATCATTACATAACGCAAAACTCTGCATAGGGGGCGACACTAGGACATACCGTAAACAAACCGCCATGACGTATCATGTCATATTTTTTTTTTAACAAAACCATTGTGAAAACCTGTCAATTTCTAATAGTTTTATTATTATTCGCATATTTAAAAACTGTCCTGTGATATTAATCAATATCCAACTAATATATTTTAGTAATTATAAATCCAGGTGAATGACTTTATTTACGGTCTGTGCTAGTGCTGCATTCTGGCGGGAGAACATTGCACTAATAATCCCTATTAATATTAGTGAGAACTAATAATATTTGATACAGACATTTCGGTGTTATTAAAACCATCTGAGATACAGAGACTATTCCATAATGCAGGATTCATTTAAAAATATGCTGTTAAGGCATATCTCTGATATCTATGGTTTAGTGGCATTCAAAACGCTTTATGTACTTGACGTACTTAGACTATACCTATGTAAAATTGTTATAATTATGTAAATGAAATGACGAACAAATACCTGACTGTATTTTCATTTAGTACAATGAAGTGTGTCGAGTGATACAGACACAAAACATAATAAATTTAAGGTTAGATATAATTATATATAAGAAACGAAGCTTCCTTCTTCATTATCGTCCAAATTTTAACATTCTAATATTCAATACCTTAACATAAATATTTTAAACACATATTGACCATCGATAGTTTTATAAGTCTTATCACACATACAGATTAATTTTTAAATTATCTTATATAATTGCTTGTATTAAATAATAATAGTTATATTTGTAGATTATATTGTAGACTATTGATAGTGGGCTAGCAATTGTCAGTAATGTGGATGTACCATGGGGAGAGAGGGCAGCTACTTCCCCCGAGATCATAGAAATGAGAAAATTTAAAAGTTTTTTATGTACAGAAGATTCCTTATATATTTCCCCAATCTCCTCTAGTCCAGGAGCTAGGTACCGCCCATGGCTACATCCACACTCACACGCTATGATATTGTTAAATAAATTATTATAAAATTGGTGACGCTCGTGTACAGTTGCCTGATAGAGACGCACCTTGTTGCAGTCGAAGTACAAAATGTTTAAATGTCCCCCTGAGTTAGGACGTGACCTATACACTAGGTTTGGCCTTATTGTAAGAACAGTGTCGGATTGGACTGAGAAGTGAACGCTACGGGGGCATGAAAAAGCAAGGGGGGCAATTCCTGAGTGTAAAAAAGTTAGCATTTTCTGCAGGCCCTGCGGTGAGTTAATCCGACACTGCATATAAAGGAGTATTTACATTGTAGTCATGTTTAGATGTTCATAATTTTGAAGATATTTTAATATTGCTTTTTTTTCTGTTAATAATTATATAACACTTTGCCTATCTTTGAGGCGTGATGATAATTTCCTATGATATATTGTTTGTTGCGTTTACGCATGTTACTTTGAAATTTAACTTTTTTTTTGTAAATAGAAACATAGTTATACTACAGCATTAAAATACATCGTTGTCTGACTTCATATGAACGCACAAAAAAATCGAATGTAAATAAAATTGTGTGTGAAAAATACACTGCGATCAAATAACTATTATAGTCCGGCAACTTCGTGCGCGACCGTCCCGACGGGTGACAGGCGTTGGCGGGGGCGAGCTACCCACGATTTCAGCGCGGCTGTCCCAGATCAAAACCCAGTAAAGGTCATTAAAAAAAAAAAAATTTTGCATATCTATATTTTTCAAAGTATGTTTCACCAAATTGTGAAGACACCAGCTTTAATATCTTATATAAATAAGAGCTATTTTGATATCACGACACCAAGTAAGTAATAAACCAATTTAAAAAAACTAGGAGTAAAGTTAGTAAGGGGCATAAAACATGCAATTTACATTATTTTCGAATAAATTCTCGTAATATGTATTCAATACTTAGTATTCGTTTCAGTAAATATCATTTTTTCAGTTTAACACATACTTTTGTAAGGCTACTTCGATTTATGTTTTTGCGCTCTACTGTAAAATTTGTTAAAAAGCATTTACTGGGTTTTGATCTGGGACAGCCGAGCGGGTAGCGGGTGGTGTAGCGGGGAAGGGAAACGCGTGCATCGTGTGTAGCCGTGTACTAAGAATGACGCGCTACCTCGCCCCCGCCACCGTCTGTACCCCGCGGGACGGTCGCGCACGAAGTTGCCGGACTATACCTAATATTGACGACTCAACTAATAAAATGATAAACGAATAGAACATTTAAAGCTATGGTAGCTAAGATTATACCTACCTACTAATCAAATGATTTACCATCTGCTAATGTTGAAGAAAAACATCGTGAGGAAACCAACATGTCTTAGAAGAAATTCTAAAGTCATGTCTGATCCTCGATTAGCTAAACTACTATACTTGTATCGCTGTAAAAATATGTAAAGCTATGTAGATGTTCTATATGCGAGAAAGCCGATGTCTGTCGGCTCTTAGATCAATTAACACGTTTCTCCTATATGTGCTTTGTTAAAGTCTTAAATGTATAAAGTACGTTTTAACTATTTTGTATTACTCGCTTAAGGTCGTGTTCAGATTAAACGTTTTGTTAACTGGCAATTGTCAGCGAGTACGTATATTATATGAAGCAAAGGATTATAGGCTAGAGGCCATGACGCGCCTATCGCGATTAATTTTCGATCTTAATTTGAATTGCGAACAATTATTTTTTATACAAATTCAATTTATTTTCGAAAGCAAATTACCTCTAATGCAATTCAAATTAAGAGCCAAAATGAATCACGGGAAGTAAAATAAGTATTCTGTTTTTGAGAAACAGGAGAATCAGTTACATGGACCTATGTATAGGCTACGGTTATTGCTTATCATAAGGCGAGCCGTATGCTTGCATCGTTAAAAAAAAAAAAAAACACCAAGCCGAAAATACGCTGCTTTCACTATTACAATCGGCAGCTAACAATACGTCTGATTTGTTCACGGCATAAATATAACAATATTTTATCTACATGATTACCCTATATCAAAATGTAAGAGCTTAACGTAATATCACTGTTGCTATAAGACGTTTAGGTAACTGTATAAAGGGAAGCAAGAATGTGGCAAGTGTTTGTCGTGAACGAGGTATTAACTACTAAACTATGGCGTTGTATATACAATATTTTATACTTCGGGTATTAACACGATCATGCTCTATTTTAAGACAGGTAGGGCATAATACAAGTGGGTAAGTCCCACTAAGGGAATCTACCTTGCAGAAGAACACAGCCAAATCAAACACAGCGGTGTAGTGGTGTTCCTGTATGTGAGTGCAGGTTTCTAATTTCCAAACGAAACGTTTTTCTATCCCAGGGATACTCTTATCTTAAAATCTTGGTTTCGGTATTTCTTTTTGGATCGGCAACACGTTTGCAAGCGTCCTTAGGCTACGGTAACTGCTTACCATCAGGCGGGCTGTATGCTTGTTTGCCTCTTTGATAAAAAATAATGTTTGACGTTTCGACCAGGCACCGATGGTGGTCGCAAGCTGAATGATGAAGCGATGTCAGAACTACGTTTGTGTACTAGAATCTAAATTTACCCTCACACTATTGTTTTTCCAGCGCTCATTTAGGGATGCGTTTTGAAAGAAACGCATTCCTATCCCAGGGTTACTTCCACCTTAAAGCCCTGGTGACAAAAAATGGGTTGGCAACTTGGTTGCTTAACATCAGGTAGGCCGTATGCATGTTTGCCACCCAAGTAGTATAAAAAAAAAAAAAACTCACAGTGTCCCTATTCTGACCGTTACCCGACTGTGCCCAATATAAAGTATGATTGTGTTTAATACTCGAAGTATAAAATATTGTATGAACGAGGTAGCTAGGTGCAAAGATAGTACCTACATAGTTTCGGTCGTAGCGTTTGTAGCACGTTTATTGAAGATTCATTTACATCATTCAAGTTTTACGGTCCGGAAACGACTTCGCGTGGCAGTGTCAGCGGCGAGCGGCGGCGGCAACAGATGTACCAAAAATCCGCGACATCGCGCGCGGTGCCGCGTGGCATCATAGAACGTTTTAGTTCATTTTGTTCTCACCACTCGCCGCTGCCGGTGCGGCGTGTTCGTGGCCGGGCTGTTAAGGGTACTATGCAAAAGAGCAAGTCCAACTAGAGAAGGCCCTCCGCCTTATATAAGACAATAGTCAAACAAGAACCTGTTTCTGTGCGTGAGTACAGGTCTGAATCGCGTTTATAAAAAATATTTTACTATCCAAGGGTTACAAATAACACTAAAACTCTGGTGTTACAAGAATTAAAAATCTTGTACAGGGGCCGTACTATAGCGTCCTTATAGCGATTATTTTTTTATCTTAATTACGAGATTCGTATAATGTCAACTTTATTACCTAGCGTTAAGGTTGGTATTGATTGTAATTCAAATTAAGATAAAAAAAAGCTTTGACAGTACGGTAACTGCTTACTAACAGGTGGCCGTATGCTTGTTTGTCAGCAAACTAGCATAAAAAGAGACTATTTTCAAAACGTGCATGATGTAAATGGGCTTAGCACATTCCGTATTTGTACAGATATAAGTATTAGTTAGTAGCGTGTAAGATAACCAACTATGAATGAAACTAACGCGGACGTGACTACAAGGGCCTTACTATGACGTTCTTATATCGACTCATTTTCGATCTTAATTAGAAATTCGTTATGTCAACTTTATTAGGTACCTAGCTAGCTGGCTTTACGGTAGTCATTATTCGAAATTCAAGTTACGATGGGAAATAAACCGCTATAAGGACGTGATGGTAAGGTTACAGGACGCTACGATCTCGCCCGCGCCGGTTAAGAGGTCGCTACAGCCAAGGGCATGGTTTTCATTCGCCTCTTCTAATTAGATTTTAACTTATAGAACAATACTATTGTATTATATAAAAACGAAACCAAAATGCATTTAATGTCAATAAATATCTAATAAAGTTATTAGTTTTTTTTACTTTTATAGATCCTTTACACGTTGTCTAGAATACTCATGTATAATTAGCAACATTAAATCATCATATAGAACTTAAATCTTATTATCGACTTATTCTTGTTCAAACTTCACTTCGTTTATCTTATATCTGGTGACAGGGAGTTGAGACCGGCTCCCTGTCGGCACCGGTTACGCGTCGTAGCCATGGACTCCCCTACAGTACAGAATATATATTTAGGGTGCTCGGCCACCCTACCCCCTAATTGAAGGTACGTCCGGCATAGAATTTGATAGCCTTGATTTAGGTTTATTTTGATCGTTATTAGTTCTTGGTCTTGACCACAATTAAAGAGGCACCAGGCAGAGGCGTCTTCGGCGCTCTTTCAAACCCTGCGTCCGAGAGCCATCGCCCTATCCCCCTCCTCCTCCTAAAGCCGGTACTGGACCGACAGTCGGGGCCGATTCGACACATCTTATTGCAATAGTACAACGCATTAACGCATAGTGTATGCGAAAAATAGAACGTAGGTAGGTACATAAAGTTGGTCACCGATTATATTATTATCCGACGTGGGCGGGCAGCCTTAGTACTATGAACAACTTATGTCGGTACCATCGTCCAACTTAACGGTGGACCAATCTTAATCAGTAAAATTAATAAATAATTTTAATTTGACTGCACGGTTGATTCAGTGGCTTAAGTGGTTAACTCGCCATTTAGCTCTGCGCGGCGTGTTGTGGGTTCGAGCCTATACATGGTTTGTCCCTAGTCTGGGTGTACTTTGTGCCCGTTAATTGTATGTTTGTAAAGTCCCCTGCGAAACAGAGCTTGTTCCCTATTGTGGGAGTATTAAAAAAAAAGTGATTTTGAAGTTAACAGAATTGAAAAGTATTTTATGATTTTAGTGTGTCACTTAATTTATCCGTAGACCATGTTTTATCTTGCGTAGGTGTATACCTTATTGTGTTAAATAAATAAATAAACATTATTTAAGAGGTCGAGCGCTAATTTAGCCGAATATTGTGCATGGATTTTTTAATTATGGAGATTTTTTTGCCAGTTGTTTATGGCCAACCTGGTGATGACAGAGTGGTTCCGATCGTGGAAAATTGCGATGTTCATACACAACGAGTGCACGTGCATTGATAGTTAGCCAGTCGCCAAACAAAGAAATCCTCAACAACAATACGTCAAAATCGAAGGCAACAAACCATATTATTTGTCAAAGCATTAATAAGGATAATAAGTTGGCCGCGCGAATTGTGTTGGATTGCGACGCCATGGAAATCTCGAGAAAAACATGTACTTATATACATATCATCACGCCATAATTTAATTAATAAATTTCTATAAGAATTAGGAAAACATGTTACTGAATTAGTAAATATAGTACCAGGGAGGCAACCAATAATAAAAGGACGCTGACAACTTTACAGCATTTAGAATGCTCTAAGCTAAACAGCAAATATCAGCACGTCACTAACAAAGGATTTTGTTCATTAGTGCCGCGTGCAAATGAGGTAAGACTTGCACACGACACTAACGTAATTATTTATCGTTATTGGTAATAATCGATTATCAGTATTATCTTTGATTTGAAGCAGAACTAAGTGTGTGAACGATAGCCCGCGGGCGCGCCGACGACGACGCTGCCCGCGAAGCCGGAGCCGGCCGCGGGGCAGCCTTGTTCTTACCGACCAAGACTGATTTAGGTAGGTGTTGCACTTGCAAACCTAATATTAAGCGTTTCCAAGTCCGAGTTATCTCATGAAGACATGTACCTAGAAGGTTATACCTACTACATATACTCTGATAAGTTTGACTTCGAAAAGGATTTTTTAAATCTTCTCCGTTACTCGTTACTCGAGACCAGACGAATAACGGCCAAATTATAACTCATTTTTAAATATAAATACCCTAGGTACCAGTAGGTGATTACTTAATATTTTATTTCAAATCGTTTTATCTAATCAAGAGTTTGGTACTTAAGACCATTATAAATTCAATATCAAAGCTGGTTTTTGTAAGTTTATGTAGGTAGGTATAAATAGGGAATTCCCGAAATGTCTTGGATAATGATCTAAATGATATAAAAAAGAAATCTAAAATTTAATAACAGGTGACCTAGGTACCTAATTAAAGGCATTGTAGCAAGGTGAGATATTATTCTGGGGAGAGTATGTAAATGGATGGATAGATAAGAAAATTGCACTCATAAATAATGATTTCAATTTGTGATTACTGAACCTGTGATCACGTAACTGCAACAATAAATTAATATTATGATTCCAGGACACGAACAAAGATAAACTTTAGGCTATACGTATTATATTATCTGTGGCTATACTTATACTTACGGATCCCAATGGCCATACCATAACGTAGGTAGGTACGTCGTATAATATCAAATTTCCTTTTTCGTTGGGGTCGTTTCGATGGGGATAGCACTATTATTGTTTTAGAGACGTATCACAATCGTAGCGACCGACGAAACAATTTGGCTACGACAGTCTACGACCACAGTGCGATGATGCTACTGTTAGTGTTGCAGCATTCAGTGGTTGCAACCACAGATTGCTCATCATGATGGGCAATCTGAAGAACACTTTTTTTCTATAACTCCCACACTATGGAATAAAGCCTGTTTCGCTGGGGATACCTACTTATTATTAACACACAAAGTACAGACTTGAAACAAATATTTATAACATCTTTAAAGTTTGTCCCGTGTGGAAATCGAACCCACGATACTCCTCGCGGCGTTGGTGGCGAGGGAACCACCTTCACCACTAGACCACATGAGCTGTCAATATAGGTACCTTATTAGTACCGTAACCGACTAATATACTTACCTAAAATGTTCGAGGATTTAACATTTAAGTTATCCTTAGACTGTGTGAACTTATACCTAAGTAGTTTGCGAAGTCTTTTAAAACTAACGAGTATTTTTCGATATCGTTGCGCCTATTATTTCGTACCATGACACCCTTAAAGCATTTATTTTCAATCTTAATTTGAAATTATAGCAAGAAGCCAATTTCATTTATTAGCTTTAGGTTTTTTTTTATTTATACTACCTACTTGGATGGAAAATTAGCACGCGGCCCGCCTGATATTAAGCAGTAACCGTAGCCTACGCTGACGTGTGTGTGTACTGTGTGGACGCTTGCAATACCAGAGGAATCACTTGCGTATTTTCGACCTTTTTTTTTGCACCGGGGCTTTAAGATGGAATGGGATAGGCAAACATTTCTTACAAAACGCATCCCTTAATGAGCGCTGGAGACCTGTACTTACACACAGGAATACAACTACACTACACGGCTGTGTGTATTTATTTGGCTGTGGTCTTCTCAGTCTTCTGTATGCTGTAGTTCCTTCACCAGTCGGGCTTGCTTGCTAGCATAATACCGTATCTCTCTAAGGTAGCTTGTACTAAATAGAAGATAAATAACGACAACTACGTCATAGCAGGCCCTTATACCTAACAAAGGTACCTTTTGCTTCCGGTACTATAGTTCTTTGTAATGTAGGTACTTACTTAAGCTGTAATACTGAGCCTCTAGACAAGTGGCATAAGCGATAGTCGAATCGAAAAGTCAAAAAATAAAATATATGGTATTTGACGTGAGTCTAAGATTTAATGTCGTAAACTTACGTCAAATCCCATACATTTTATCTTTTGACTTTTCGATTCGACTATCGTTTATGCGACTTGTCTAGCGGCTCAGAGCCTCTAGACAAGTGGCATAAACGGTAGTCGAAACGAAAAGTCATAAAAGCATATCTATGGGATTTGACGTTAATTTACGATATAATGTCGTAAACTTACGTCAAATCCCATACATTTGCTTTTTTGACTTTTCGATTCGACTATCGCAAATGACACTTGTCTAGAGGGGCAGAGCCTCTAGACAAATGGCATACCTAAGCGATAGTCGCATCGAAAAGTCAAAAAAACAAATGTATGGGATTTGACGTAAGTCTACGATATAATCTCAGGAAACAATAAACTCTATTCTATTCTATTCTAAAGATAGACTTAAATTCGGTTACAGATAGTAACCGTAAATTACCGCGACTTGAATATAGTTACAGATTATTAAATTTATCTTCACGCACCAGCGACAGTGATATGGACATGTTGTCGGTCGCCCTCTAGATCTACTTGCTATATAAGCAATTGTAAGTCACGCCTAAGACATAATACCTACAGTAGTGATAGTGTCACAGTGGACAGTGCTAAAAACACCAATACGTTCAAACTTTTCAAATACTCAACGTAAATAAGGTACGTGACAAATCTATACTAATATTATAAAGCTGAAGAGTTTGTTTGTTTGGTTGAACGCGCTAATCTCAGAAAGTACTGGTTCGATTTGAAAAATTCTTTTGTTGATTAGTGCATTTATCCAGGAAGGCTATAGGCTATATAACATCACGCTATGATCAATAAGAGCGGAGCAGTAGTGAGATATGTTGCGGGCAAACCTTAGTGTATGATATACATTGGGTGGCAAACAAGCATACAGCCCGACTGAAGTTAAGCAGTTACCGCAGCCTATGGACGCTTGCAATACCAGAGGTATCACTTGCGTGTTATCAACCCATTTTTTTTTACACCACAGCTTTAAGATTGAGTATCCCTGGGATATAAAAATAGGTACTTACTAGTGACAATGTGCGAAGTGATGACTGTATTGTTGGTTCAGTGGCTTACGTGGTTACCTCGCCATTTACCACTGCGCGGCGTGTTGTGGGTTCGATCCCGTGGCAAAAAATTGTGTGTTCCATTAATACACCCAAGCAGTATGAAAAAAAAAGTAATTCAAAATTAAAAAAAAAAAATTCAAAATTGTTTATTGTTTCAAATTATTTTAGTAACATAATAGTATTGAGGCCATCCCAGTAAGTAATTAAAAAATACTTGTGTTGGGATGTCTCGCTCTTGCCCTTAATTAGCCAAGTAATTTGTAACAATCAATTTCTGTTATATAATAATAAAAAATTAAACAAAATGAAAAGAAAAATTTACCTATTTAGTAGCTAACAAGCAAAAATCTATTAGCGTGTGTGTGTGTGTGTGTGTTTGTGTGAATTGAGGACAACAATTTTTTTTTTTCAATTAACGGACACAAAGCTCACCCAGACTCAGGAGAATCGGGATGTAGGTACTTTGTGTTCGTTAATTGAATGTTTGTAAAGTCCCTCACGACACTGGACTTGTTCCTTAGTGCGGAAGTTTTCTTTTAAAAAAGACAAAAAGTTGGCCTTCGACCAATATTAAAATTTTAGCTAACCGATTGACGTGAATAGCCAAAATTGCATAACTAAAAAACATTATTTATTCAAAACCATGTGCAATATAACGTTGTTATATCATCATCATCGTCGTCGACCCTCGCTGCAGTGGATCGGGACCGCATATGAAACGTCTCCAAGCTATGCGATATATATGGTAGATACATGCTGCCATACATAAATAAATATTCTAGCGAACGCCAACTTTGGCGTAACCCAGAGATAGGGAAAGAGGGATATAAGATGAGTCAGGTGCTTTTATTGTAGGTTGTTGAAACCTCCTTGGAATTGGAAAAGGTTTAGTTAACGCTGGCAACCTGTACACACACAGGAACACAACTACACTGCTGTTGTCATTTGTCAATGTTGTGTGTTGTCATTTGGCTAAGGGCTTCTGTAAAGTGGAGGTCCTTCCCCAGTCGGACAATAAAAATAAATTATGCCAAAGCAACAACACCGCGCTACTGATTCATTGCATTATACCTATTTTAGAACGGTCTTGTAAATATTTAAATAGCCATCGAAATAAATAAATCAATCCTTTATAATTGTTTTCTTTATGGTCACATCTAGTTGAACATAGCCGAACTATTAAGTGCTTGAACCCGTAGACCGTTAGAATTATTAGTAAGTACTAAGTACCTATTGCATAATTTAAAATACAGACGGCGCAGATAGTGCGTAATCCATAATAATCCATATCATAGGGTCTCAACAGAAACAAATCAAAATTTGGTTCGAATTATATCAATAGATGAAGTTATATACATCCATGATCCAAAAATGTAGGTACCATGTATACATCGATTTGTTATTTACGTTTTTGTACAATTCCAACCAGCAAGAGCGGTGATAGTTTGTGAGTATGGATGTTTGTTACTCTTTCACGTAAAAACTACCGAACGGATCTGTATGAAATATGGCACAGAGATAGATTATAATATATCTTCTTACCTATATATATATGTCTTGAATAGCACATAGGCTACTTTTTATGCATCCACGCGGGCGGGGCCGCGGGCAACAGCTAGTATATTTTTTTCTTCTCAACAAAAAACTTTAAAATGTCTATGTTATCAAAGTTATCAACAAAAGAATTCCATCCAAGATAGGGATATAAGTATTATAAATACCAAAAACTAAATACCTACCTATAACAAGAAAATAGATATATTAGATACCAATAGGTATGTAGGTGCATGTACCTAGGTATAATAAATGAATATGTATATTATTTGTCTGATTACCGTACAGGCTCTGCCTAGTTTGGGTTTAGATGGTGTGTGCATTGTCAGAAAATATTAGGTATATCATTATTATTACCCAAATTCGACTATACCCACTTAGCATCTGGTATACTATGATAATTAGGTACTTATTTGTTAACCGCGTGGTTGTCGGTAATCGCGATTAAATAGCCTATTTGCTATTCTAGACTATAATCTATAACTACGTCAAATTTCATCCAAATCACAGAATACTTAATAGTACAGGTATCCAAATACGTGAAAGAGTTGTAGCGGCCGGCGCGGCGCGCGGCGACAGCATTTATTTATTCACCTATCCGTATCCATCCTCTGAAACATAAGGTTCTTATATAAAGAAAAGAGGTTTAATGTTATTTAAAAGGATAAAATATGGTTTCCCAGGATAATTTGTGAAAGGAAAATAGTTTAGAAGTAGGTACGTAACGTACGTACCTATCCAATAATATTTAATTTTTCTTTCTTACTATAATAGTAGCACTTCGTGAATGGCCCTCCAAGACTTGATCACAGTAAACAAACAGTAGGTTATCTAAGGCCGCCCGCCGAGTTATTAGCCTACTCTTACGTTGATACCCAGGGTTGTTCATACGATAGGTAAGCGAAACAAAAACAAGTGTCAAGTGGCCGACCCGAACGCCGGCCAAAAAAATGCGATGTACACACAAGTATATAAGTCGATCGTCAGACTACCGGAACCATATTTGGATTGAACAACACATCAGACAATAGAAAAAATAATAATTTCAAAAGTAATTAATTTGCAATATTAATTATTGTGAAATTGCCCTTATTACAACTATACCTACGCGAAAAATATGTTTCGTACTCAATCCTCTATTTTATAGTAAAACTAGACTTCTTAAAATAAACTTTAGCTCTAAACATAGTATTCAGGAAAATGCGACTCGGCTACGCTCTTAATAAAGCAAATAAACTGTGAAATAAACAATACAATACCATATTTTCTAATAATATTTAAGTATAAGTAGGTACTTATATTTCTGGTTGAGTAGGAAGTATGATAAGTCCGGGTTTGCGAAATCATTATTGAGGCACCCGAAAACACTACAATATTTTTTTCCCCTTTTTGAAGTCATGATACTCGTAATTTACGACAAGTGTCCGCCGCCCGCGCTGGCGAGAGTTGACGAACGCAAGCGGTCATGTAGCGTACGCGCGTGCTCACAGTCGCGCTGCACAGCCCGCACTGCCGCTAGCCCGCTACCTTATTCCCCCACATATTATGCTAGCGTGTGCGTGAAATCGCGTGCCGACATGGCGCGCGGCGCGCACGCACACATTCAAACCGAGAGCGGCACGTTTGTATAAAGATGTTTTACTGTTTGTTTACTGTGACTTGATTATGCTAAACAGTATACGACACTTAATTAGAATATCTTATACCTACCCTTAGATACCCGATTAATTTATTTATTGACTCGGAGTCGCCCGCGACCTCATTATTTGATGATTTTGCAACATATCTCACTAGTGTTCCGCTCCTATTGATCATAGCGTGATGTTATATCCTATATAGCCGTCCTGGATAAATGCAATATTTAACAAAAAACGTTTTTTTTCTAATCGAACCAGTACTTTCTGAGATTAGCGTGTTCAACCAATCAAATAAACTCTTCAGCTTTATAATATTAGTTTAAATAATTACGGATACGAATAGGTATACAGTAGGTACGCAGATGTATAATATATTACCACGCTTGTAGGTACGTATGGGCTGATGTCCATTTTTCAGTTAGTTAAAAGGTTAATTTTTCCTTGACTAGAAACAATGACGAAAGCACAAGGCTCACTTGTTACTTGTTCCCGCTTATCTTCGTGTGTGCTTGAACAGCTGTTAGATAGTCTGTATGCCTTAATATAACTAGGTAATAGTTATCTATAGGTAGCTATTCTTTCATATCATATTGAATAAGTAAGTCAATAATAGATAGATAAATCATTGATTTCGACTGTGATTACGGATATGTTTTTTGCGTGCGTGTGGGGGCTGTCTTATCATTACATAATAATACATTACAAAGCAAGCCTACAACCATAATAGTGCTAAAATAAATAAACTCTATTTATTCTATATCTGTATATTATATATCTATCTATTATATAGGAAGCTACATATCTATCTATTCTAAATTTCTGTATCTATGTGTGGTCATAAATTACCAACGGACATCAACAAAAATCCAAATAGATTATTCCTTAAACTTGATAAAGCGTTTTATTCTGTCAAGGATTTTATTAATGTTAATAAAAATTTATGAGTTTGTATACAGAAACATTATTATAAATAAATGAATGATAAAATTAAGCATAATTATAAAATATTGGCTGGTGATCTGTAATACAGGTTTTGCATAAAACCTACTTCAGACACTAAAGGATTTAGGTATGTAAACATCTTCTAAACACTTAGCTGTAGGTAAGTAAAATTATTACTACCTTTGTGGAGAAATAAAGCATTTTATTATTATTTGCATGTTAAATCTATTAACTAAGTGTTGGAACTTATATCTTTATTAACATAAAACAATATAGCAAATATTTTTTTATTATAATTATCTTTTAATGAGAATACACCAGGAATCATCTGAAATCAATATATATACTTATACCTACATACTCTGCGTATTTATACTACTATATTCATACAATATGTAGGTACATACATGTAGATATATTTATTGAACACCGTTTCGTCACACTTCTTATCTATAAACAAGTATAACCGATAACACAAACAGTGTTATATTGATAATATTCTTAGACGATTAAACGAGTATATTAGCCTTATTAGGTCAAGGAAGAGCAGGACAAAATGTTACGTTTCAAATTATGTTCTTGGCTGCGAGTGCGGCACATCTTCTCTATCGGCTTCAAATACAGATTACGTGGCGCTTTTCTGCTATTTCTTATTTTGTGTTTGTATGAAATTACTCCGGTGAGCCTACTCGAACTTTCGATGATGTTCGTTGTTATTCAGATAACAAGAAAAACGCTCTGCGCCCGCTATAAAGACTAGGCATGTTGAGTGCCATGTCTTTGTGTGGTTTTCTATCTATTTTAAATGACTGATTTTAAAAATCTAGATGGAATAAGTCTCATCGAAAGTTAGAGTAGGCTTTTAGAGCAATTCACGACATTTAGGTAATATAGGTGCACTCAGTAGCTAACAAAAATTGTTTACAATTATTTCAGAGGCAGCATGTCAGGTATGGAACGACACGACCATCACGAGGACCATCATGGTGACGACCATTGCGGGGAACACGACCATGCTATGGTGGTAAGTCTATCTTCTTTATATATATTATTCTTCTGTACGTGTGTATGTCACTGAACTCCTCTTAAACGGCTCGGCTGATTTTAATGAAATTTTGTGTTTGTATTCAGGTAGGGCCCTAGATGGTTTAGATTCACAATTGGACCCGGTATGTGGTACTGCTGTCGCTATGTCAGAACGACGTCTGCCAGGTCCGCTAGTAATAAATAAAATATTGATTAAATCTCTCTCATATCTGCCGAATGGTCGCTGGAGCAAGCGAGCCCTGGAGTGTAGACCGCGACTTGGCCCCTTGAACCGATGACCATGAAAAGGTTGTTGGGGTAGATTGGACGCGGAAGTCGGAGGCCCGATTGTTGTCGCGGGAATTAAATTCTCCAAATTCACGCCACAACATAAGTAGGCCTATGTCCAGCTGTAGACTAAAACGGGCTGATTGATCCTTCTTAGATTTTGTTAGATTCCCGACTCATAAAATTTGCTATTTTTTAAAATATTTGGGAAACGTCGGAAATATTATCGTCATTAAAACTAGTCGAGTCAACTGCTCATTTTAATGGCGTATCTAGAGATACACTTGGCACGTTCCTCGGCTTCTCGCATCCAATTGAAATAGCATAATTACCGATTATTATGTGTTGTGTGGTCCAGTTCCACTCATGCGTATGCACGGAGATCCTGTTCAACGGATGGAGGACGACGAACGCGGCGCAACTTTTCGGTTCGGCGGTGGCCATCTTCGTAGCGGCCGTGCTGTACGAAGCGCTCAAGAGCTACCGCGAAGAGCTAGCGAAGAAGCCAGCTGCTTCACTATCAGATTCGCAAATACACATTGCTAAGACACAATCTTCTGCCAGGTAACTATAATATTTAATTTTTTTATACTAAGTATAGTTAAGTTGGCAATCAAGCAAACAGCCCGCCTGATAGTAAGCAGTTATGGAAAGCCGATGAACGCTCACAAGACCTGGAGCTAGAACGACCTAAAAAACTATTAAGCCAGTGTTTTTTTAAGGGGGTGTACCAAAAACACACTCCAAAATTGGGCCTTTCAACAGTCGGACTTTCACGCTTGTATGTTGCCCTATCTCTCCTTATTTAATTTTAACTAACTATATGATAGTGACATGAAACGGCTAAAATATTTACCACTAATTACCAGTTTTCTTTGCCGTGCGTTGCAGTAAGACTGGTGACACAAATGTGCACTATTAACTGCGAGGCAACACATGTAGGAGTCTCACTTTCGATAGCTAGTAGAATTTGGTAGGTTCTTCTGAGTTTTGAAGATTAATATGGTGAATTCGTGACTCTATGCTGTCAACAATACTTTTTATGTTATCACATAACTTCTCATAGAATAAGCATTACCATTCAGCGTGGCAATGCTGCCAGTCTCCTGGGCAATTTTTCAGTAGACATCAATGCGGAGGAATTTAACGACGCCTTCTAACCAGTCCTTCCCCCTTTTTTGTGTTGTTCTTATTATTAGAATTTATTTATAATTTGTGTAAATATAGTTTTAGTTGTAAATTACTTGTAAATAAAAATATATTAAATAATAATAAACTTCTCATAGTGACGTTAAGTGTAACCAGTGTAACTAATTCGAGGTCTCTGATATAGGGAGTCGATGCTGAACGGCATGCACGTGATACAGACGCTGTTTCACGCGGTACAATCGACGTTATCATACATGCTCATGTTGATCTTCATGACGTACAACGTGTGGCTGTGCCTGGCACTCGTGCTGGGCCTCACGGTCGGCTACTTCCTGTTTGGTTGGAGGCGCAGTGTTGGCGCCATCAACGACTCTAACGAACACTGTCAGTAACTTCCCTCATACTCATAACTGCAGATATGCTGATAGGAATTGATTTTGTTAATAAAAAAAATGGGTATCCACATATTTGTGTCAAAACATTGTATCTGAAATACATTTATTTGTAATTTTAATGGACATTAAACACTCTCAGTCTCCACTGAGGAATGTGATATGTAACGGGATATTTCTTTGAAACTATTGGTTGAGGGTGGGGTGCAGGTGCAGCTGCCAAGGCTGTGGCTAGGATCCCTGGCACGTAGGGCGAGCATTCAATACTATCTCGTATATTCACCGCCCAGAACTCATTTTTGTCGCAGATAGCGCTTGTTGTCAGGATCTAGCTACGGCTCTGACTTTACCTCTCTAGATAGGTAGGTACAAGAAAAACTTACTTGTGTATAGCAAGTACGATTTTCATGGTTTAGGTATTGCAATTTTATTATTAATAATAGTAGTTAAATATAATAGTTAGTTACTTTTTTTTTTGATATTATTAAAAATATTTAATATAGGTATTAGGCATATAAGAAAGTGTATAATATACAAGAAAGCTGGGTTCGTGATAATAATAATTACATTATATATACATAAATAATGAAACGTATTTTTATTTACAAATATATTATTTTGTCCTAAGTCCCGACAGTCACGTTTTTATTTGCGCGCGGAGCGGTAGTGATGCGTGGCGGCGCCGGCGCATGGGTCGTGGTGCTATTGAGTACAGGGGTGGTATGAGATGAGGCGGAGCTGATGCGTGGCACTGCGGTGCTGCTGCTGGGTGACGCGGTCGTAGTGGTGCGACGCCTGCGTCTGCGCCGCCCGTGCACCGCTGCCTTGCCTTTATCACCTGATGAAGCACAATTACATAAGTGGTAATTTGTATTAGAATAGAACATTTATTTTATTTTAACACACGCCTGTAGTCGAATGGAAATGTTCTTAGACAAGCAAAAATCAGTTGGCAAACAAGATGAAATATAAGTGTTGGTAAACACTCAGCAGAAAGTAAAAAACATGCGGGGCAGTCTTTGGGGACTACCGATAGAAGTGAAAACTAAGTAACTTGTCAATTGTTTCGTCGAGCGAGCGAGTGTCACACTTTTTCTTCACCCAAAAAGTATACACATAACTTATGGAAAGCGTTCGGTGCTAATGACGCAAGTTTCATGGTTTTTGTTCAACCAAAAAGTGCTCAACGCGCCTAAACACTTTGAGGGTCAAAAAGTGCCCCATCGAGCACACATACACAAAATATTATATAATCCACTAAAGGCCTGTGTCACAGATTACTAAAGAGTTACTACGTAACCTGTGTGAAGAATATATTGTACTTTTAAAAATATTAGAAAACCGTCAGACCGTACTTAAGACAAACTTAACGTAGCTGGTAAAAAAATAAAAGTAAGTTGTACTTACCCTGGATCTTTTTCCTTCGATGTTTACCTAAAAAATAAACGCATTAACAGTTTATCTTTTTTCTTCGAGTCAATTACCTAAACAGGACCACCAGGTACGTCCTTAATCGATTTTTGCATTTTCTGCTAAATGTCATATATTGGCAAGGGGCAAGGCATATAGCTCGCAGTACCAATAGCCTCTGGAGCAAAAACAATTTGGAGTAGCGACCAGGAACTGGAAGTTGCAGCGTGGACAGGCCTCTGACAACTTGGACTGATGAGTTGGTGAAGGTTGCGTGCAGCCGATAGACTTATCTGACCATCACGGGCAAAGTAAATAATAAAAATACAGACATACGACTAAGCCCAAGTGGTTAGAAGCCTATAGCGATTGATCACACGTCCTTTCGGTCCTGTCCCAAATATTTCTACACAATTTAATTATGTTGGATTACTTTGTAGTCCCTGATCAATCGCTATAGGCTTCTAGCCACTTGGGTGGCTTAATCGTATGTCTGTTCGTACATGATATATTTTTATAATTTACTTTGACCGTATGTATGATTAAATAAATAATAACATAAGGTAAGCATAGCGCAATGCTGGTGCTTCACCCATAGCACGGGCGAAGTCTCATACTTATCTGAGGTATAGCGAGATCATGATAAAAATACTTACAACGCCGATGTTTGCGAGGTTTGCGAGTCGTTGAAACTGCACATGTAACAAAATATAATATTAAGTAAGTAGTACCTAACTAAATTAATTGAATTCTTTTCCTCCTTGGAATAACTTTAGACTAAAAGAGTTAGATATTTGGAGCGTATAGAACAAGAAATTGAAACCAAAGGCGTCTAAAACTACACGCGAAATAAAATCTTAGGTAAATAAAATAAAAATTGTGTCTAGTCTTCAATAATAAACTTCAATAATAGAGGAATATCAATAAATAATTTACCTTTAGTACCAGTCACAGTAGAATTTCGTAGCTGTAGCGAAGGCAGCGAGACAGGCGCCTGCGGTGTCGTAGATCGCTCTTTATCTTGCGTCGGAGATAATGTCACTGGGACGGTTGTCGTTTTATTTTGCATAAATGATTTGGTGTTTGCGTTTACAGGTACAGTCACTGTAGTGTGTGGTACTGATGTTTTCTTTTCTGTAGAGTTAGTTGTTTTTCTGGTTGCTAGGCCTTTCGGTGGCATGGAAGTTTTATATTGCGCTGGCGGTTTTGTAGCATTTGTTGATGTACCCTGTTTAGGTGGATATATTGTATATCGTGTAGGACGTGGTGACAATTTTGGAGGATTTTCATTACTTTTCTTAAGAGATTCTGTTTTTACATTTGCAGAATTTGTTTTGTCTTGTGCAGAAGCCATTGTCACTGTTGCATCAGTTGGTGTGTTCTCTACAGGCGAATCTGTTGTAGGTTGTCGAGCACGCGATCCATGCTTTGTGTTTCGTTCAGATGACGATAGTGTTGATAGTTTGTTGTTATTTTGTACAAAGGGTTCTATTGCTGTATCAGGTATAGGATCTTTGGATTCTGAATGATTTGTAGTTACATCTCGTATATAAGACGAAGTTACACGGGCATCGGTAGACGAGTCCTGCTCAAAAGATTCTGTTGTTCTACGTCGTGCATTTAAAGCAGATATCTTGTATTGTGGAGGTGGTAATGTTTTAGGAGTTTTCGTTCTTTTATATTGTATATGTGGTTTTGTTTTTGGTGCACTTGTTGTTGTGTCTTCGTATGAAGTGTTCTGGTCAACTGGTTCTGTAGGTGAATCTGTTGTTTGTGGACTCATCGTTGTTGATGGCAATGTCACCGGAGCACTGGTGGATGTTTCCTGTTCTGTTGAATCTGTTGTTTCTGAAGTAATCGTTAATGATGCCAATGTCACCGGAGCACTAGTTGATGTTTCCTGATCAGTTGAATCTGTTATTTCTGGAGTAATCGTTGTTGATGGCAATGTCACCGGAGCACTAGTCGATGTTTCTTGCTCAGTTGAATCTGTTATTTGTAGAGTAATCGTTGTTGATGGCAATGTCACCGGAGCACTAGTCGATGTTTCTTGCTCAGTTGAATCTGTTATTTGTGGAGTAATCGTTGTTGATGGCAATGTCACCGGAGCACTAGTTGATGTTTCCTGCTCAGTTGAATCTGTTGTTTCTGAAGGAATCGTTGTTGATGGCAATGTCACCGGAGCATTAGTTGATGTTTCCTGCTCAGTTGAATCTGTTATTTCTGGAGTAATCGTTGTTAATGGCAATGTCACCGGAGCACTAGTCGATGTTTCTTGCTCAGTTGAATCTGTTATTTGTGGAGTAATCGTTGTTGATGGCAATGTCACCGGAGCACTGGTTGATGTTTCCTGCTCAGTTGAATCTGTTGGTTCTGAAGTAATAGTTATTGATGCCAATGTCACAGGAGCACTAGTTGATGTTTCCTGCTCAGTTGAATCTGTTGTTTCTGAACTAATCGTTGTTGATGGCAATGTCACCGTAGCACTAGTTGATGTTTCTTGCTCAGTTGAATCTGTTATTTCTGGTGTAATCGTTGTTGATGGCAATGTCACCGGAGCACTGGTTGATGTTTCCTGCTCAGTTGAATCTGTTATTTCTGGACTGATCGTTGTTGATGGCAATGTCACCGGAGCACTGGTTGATGTTTCCTGCTCAGTTGAATCTGTTGTTTCTGAAGTAATAGTTATTGATGCCAATGTCACAGGAGCACTAGTTGATGTTTTCTGCTCAGTTGAATCTGTTGTTTCTGAACTAATCGTTGTTGATGGCAATGTCACCGGAGCACTAGTCGATGTCTCTTGCTCAGTTGAATCTGTTATTTCTGGAGTAATCGTTGGTGATGGCAATGCCACCGGAGCACTGGTTGATGTTTCCTGCTCAGTTAAATCTGTTATTTCTGGACTAATCGTTGTTGATGGCAATGTCACCGGAGCACTGGTTGATGTTTCCTGCTCAGTTGAATCTGTTGTTTGTGGAGTAATCGTTGTTAATGGCAATGTCACTGGAGCACTTGTTGATGTTTCCTGCTTTGTTGAATCTTTTGTTGGTGAAGTAATCGTTGTTGATGGTAATGTCACCGAAGCACTAGTTGACTTTTCCTGCTCATTTAAATCTGTTGTTGAATGTGACGCAGTTGAAACAGGTGTTATGTATTGTACAAATGGTATTGTTTGTGATGTATTGGTATTATTTGTTGTTGTGTCCACATATGGTATCCTTGTAACTTCTGTTTTATTATTATCTACAAAAATTGACGCAAACCGGTATATCTCTCCCGATAAAGATGACATATCTTTATCTAACGCGGGAGTAATGTCTGTTACTGCATTCTCTGATGATGAAGGTGTGGGTGGTGGAGTTACATCATTCCCATCTTTATCTAACGCTGGAGTAGTATCTGTTGGTACCTCCTCGAATGATGAAGGTGTAGGTTGTGAAGTAACTTCATTCTCATCTTTATCTAACGCGGGAGTAATGTCTGTTACTGCATTCTCTGATGATGAAGGTGTGGGTGGTGGAGTTACATCATTCCCATCTTTATCTAACGCCGGAGTAGTATCTGTTACTGCATTCTCTGATGATGAAGGTGTTGGTGGTGAAGTTACTTCATTCCCATCTTTATCTAACGCCGGAGTAATGTCTGTTACTACATCCTCTGATGATGAAGGTGTTGGTGGTGAAGTGTCTTCATTCCCATCTTTATCTAACGCTGGAGTAGTATCTGTTGGTACCTCCTCGAATGATGAAGGTGTAGGTTGTGAAGTAACTTCATTCTCATCTTTTTCTAACGCCGGAGTAATGTCTGTTACTACATCCTCTGATGATGAAGGTGTTGGTGGTGAAGTGACTTCATTCCCATCTTTATCTAACGCCGGAGTAATGTCTGTTACTGCATTCTCTGATGATGAAGGTGTAGGTTGTGAAGTAACTTCATTCCCATCTTTATCTAACGCCGGAGTAATGTCTGTTACTGCATCCTCTAATGATGGTGTAGGTTGTGAAGTTACTGCATTCGCATCTTTATCTAACGTCGAAGTAATGTCTGTTGGTGCATCCTCGAATGATGAAGGTGTAAGTTGTGAAATTACTTCATTCCCATCTTTATCTAACGCCGGAGTAATGTCTGTTACTACATCCTCTGACGATGAAGGTGTTGGTGGTGAAGTAACTTCATTCCCATCTTTTTCTAACGCCGGAGTAATGTTTGTTACTACATCCTCTGATGATGACGGTGTTTGTGTTGTTACATCATTCTCATCTTTATCTATCGCCGGAGTAATGTTTGTTACTACATCCTCTGATGATGAAGGTGTTTGTGGTGAAGTTACATCATTCTCATCTTTATCTAACTCCGGAGTAATGTCTGTTACTGCATCCTCTGATGATTGTGAAGTTACTTCATTCTCATCTTTATCTAACGCCGGAGTAATGTCTGTTACTACATCCTCTGATGATGAAGGTATAGGTTGTGAAGTTACTTCATTCACATCTTTATCTAACGCTGGAGTAATGTCTGTTACTACATCCTCTGATGATGAAGGTATAGGTTGTGAAGTTACTTCATTCTCATCTTTATTTAACGCCGGAGTAATATCTGTTGGTGCCTCCTCGAATGATGAAGGTGTAGGTTGTAAAGTTACTTCATTCTCATCTTTATCTAACGCATGAGTTATGTCTGTTACTACATCCTCTGATGATAAAGGTAAAGGTTGTGAAGTTACTTCATTCTCATCTTTATCTAACGCCGAAGTAATGTCTGTTGGTGCATCCTCGAATGATGAAGGTGTAAGTTGTGAAGTTACTTCATTTCCATCTTTATCTAACTCCGGAGTAATGTCTGTTACTGCATTCTCTGATGATGAAGGTGTAGGTTGTGAAGTTACTTCATCCTCATCTTTATCTAACTCCGGAGTAATGTCTGTTACTGCATTCTCTGATGATGAAGGTGTAGATTGTGAAGTAACTTCATTCTCATCTCTATCTAACTCTGGAGTTATTTCTGTTACTTGTTCAGGATAATCTTCGGGAGGCGCGAGTTCTTGCAGTGGCACTACCTTAGAATAGTACGTATGCTGACTTTCTAGAACAGAATCATTGTGGTACGGTAAGACAAGGAATTGTTCAGGATGGTTGCTAGGAAACTGCTCCTCAGGATAGTCATTGATTGATGACTGATGGTCATTATTTTCAGTATGTGGGCTATAATTATGTTGGAAAGGCGATGACGGTTCGTATTGTAAGGGGTATTCGCGATCTGGAGGCAGTGGTTTGCGTGGCGATGGCGCTGGTGGTAGTGGTGGTGCAGGCGTAAGCGATTTACGTGCCTGTGCGATAACCCTTGCTAGTCCCGGTAACGAGAGATTCAGATCCTCCAAGTCCTCCAAACCCTGAACACGAATCACACGAACGGGTTGTTTTACTGGAATTAGAATTCTTTTGCTGCCGATCTTGAATTCTGAAAACAATAAAAAATTAATTAATGGATATATTTTATAAATTAATTTGAAAATTAGACTATAAGTTGTGTTATTACACTATAGTAAAAACACAGTACTTAGATAGACAATAAGAATATATTTTCGTACTCTCTGTACTATTAAGTATTCTGTGGTACTGTCTAAATTGTAATACTAAAAATGATAAGTAGGTACTTCCATCTCCATCTCAGCCATAAGACGTCCACTGCTGAACATAGCCCTTTTATTTAACGCCGGAGTAATGTCTGTTACTACATCCTCAGATGATGAAGGTGTTGGTTGTGAAGTAACTTCATTCCCATCTGTATCTAACGCCGGAGTAATGTCTCTTACTGCATTCTCTGATGATGAAGGTGTAGGTTACGAAGTATACTTCATTCCCATCTTTATCTTCATTTGTTGGTGTTTAGATAATAATTTTAAAGTAGGTACTTACTAAAAATAATTTAACAAGGTATCACCTAAGTACACACAACTCGAGGATCGAACCTCATTGCGACAATCGTACGCATACCGAGGTAGTTTAATAATAGCACTGAGTACCTACAGTTGTAGATATCTACTACTTTTAGGGTGTGTGAAAACTAGCTACCCGTACCTACACACAAAAGCGACAGCGACCAGCGACTTTTGTGTAGCTCACAGTTAAATAAGAATGTACCTAGGTACTACTCACCGATAACTTCAAATCTCGCGACATGAGTCTCCACCTGTAATTTAAATATAAAGTGTCGAACATAACGGTATTACTGGATGAAGGCGTTACCACGGTAATATATTGCCGTGGCGTTACGCTCAAGATAGCAAAAACTGGTCCTAAAACTTGTAATTCCTTAAATAGATATTTAATATTTACATTATACAAGTAATTTACCCAAATTTAATAAATTCTTATGATAAAACTTAACTTTATACTTATTTAAGAAAATAAATGAGATACAAATTGTACGTAGGCTTTTACCGCCATTTCTGCATTGTTCGTGCATCATGTTGAAGAAACAAAAGGCGCGGCGGGGTCAAGGGGCCAAGGTAGGCGTCGTAAAATACTGTAGATTGTCGGTGACTTTGTGCGTTTCCACACTACCAGTTTTCGCTTTCGGGAGCGTTTTTCTTCCACCTAAATAGTAGGTACGTTAGATAGGGAAATTTACTTGTCTTCCGGAATTTTACTCACACATAACATGAGGACTTTTTTTAAATGCAGATACTGCACAACAACAAAAAAAACTTTTATGTTTAAAAGTATCAGCATTTTTTTTAAAAGTTGGTATTGTTGGTAAGTATCTGCAAAGTTCTAAGTTTTTGTCCAAACCGGCAAGGAACATAAACATTCGAACAGAGACTTAACAATAATGATTACAACATATTAGAGACTTACAGGTATACTTATATACACACAATAAATATAAACACACGGACAGATAGGTGCACTCCATGCTCACATAGTGACGTGATATGTAGTGTTATGTAGACTACACTTTGAATAGTGACTACTGACCAGAAGTAAGACGAGAGCCGCTATAAACTTGCCCACGTCCATGTCGAAACACTCGAAGCACGCTCACCACACTAACGAGCACGAACTTTATTGGTCAACGAATATATTTTGTTTAATATTACAATAAACATGTTTCAAATCTTGTTAAATTAAACACAAATTATTTTGTCAGGTGCTAATTACATTCGACACGGTCGACAGTGCTTTGTGTACATACATTGTCGACGCACTTGCGTCGCCGCTGCCAGGGACCAAGCTTGCCACGAGTGACGTGTAGATTGTCATCTCCATCTCATTTACAACATAACTTAAAAAAAGGAACTAATCCGATGAAGACTAGTTAGGAACTGCTCTAATTTCTTACTTACAGAAATAAATATATAAGTAGGTTATGTTAGAATATAATTGTACCTACCTACCAAATGGTTATTATGCTCCATTGATGTGAATATTGTTAAATAATGACGTAATGAACAAGTGTTTCAGAATCACAATAGACATATTAACTAAAGCCATGTTAATTACATACGTACTTTGCACGATATCTGGTACGTAGGTACCTACATATCGCATCCTTAGTAGAAAACTGGCGTAACTTGAGAAATGTCACTGGGCAATTTTGAACCTTACTTGTAGAGAATAAGATATAAATTTCAAAATAAACACGCTTTTACTTAAGTAATTTTTTCACTGTGGGTGCGTATGAATATACTTTAAAGAGCGGTTTATAAAGGTACGTAGGACTTATTTTGCTTACATGCATAGTTTGTTAAAACTGATGATCCACTAGGAACCTGCGCTTGAAACATATGTTAAGAAGGAAATTATTGAGTAAGGCCATAGACACCGGGAGAGGGGTGCAAGGTAGTGCACATGCACCCGGATTCACCTTTCTAGAAATAATCGGGCAAGACCACAAACGGGGGACAGTGGGTACCTACTGCTGCGCACGGTATTGCGATTAAGTACTGTCTAGCAACTCTAGCCCGATGATATTACAGTAAGAAAGACGTAGTTATCTACGTCTTTCTTGTTGCGACGGTTAGTTGCTGTTGGTTGCCAAATAGCAGCTTGCTACTTTTCTTTTTCATCATTGCTCAACCCCTTGTCAGCAAACTCATTGTAGGCGTATTGGTTGACATTTATTTTTCTATTGTCAAGAATTTGTAATCTAAATAAATAACTCTAATTGCTAAATAGATCGCCGCTAACACAAATAAGCCTCTCAGATTTATCTATCGACAGGACTTGGCTGTTACATAGATACAAGCCTTCAAAATCAGCTCAAAAACATTTTTGATGCAGGTGTAGCTCCAAATATAGATTTTATTGTTTTCTGGCAAGTGAAAGCCAAAACTACGCACTAACTAACACAACATAGCGTAAGTATGTATGCAGTAGTAAGGGTAGAACTATTTAAATAGGGGTGAAACTAACTATATACCGGTCATATTTCAGCAGCCACTATTTCCCAATAAAAAAGTCAAATCCACTCTACGTGAACCGGGAATCGCACCCGTGGCCTTAGAAGGGTAGTTTAGTATGACGTATATTTTTTGCATCACCTGACAGCCTGACTGACCAGACCCGTCTCATCGCATAATGTCCTTTTCTCGAAATGTCCTTTCTCATAATGTGCTTTTCTCGAAATGTCCTTTCTCATGATGACCTTTATCAAAATGTCCTTTTATCGAAATGTATACACATTTGACATTTTGAGAAAAGGACATTTTGATAAAGGACATTATGAGAAAGGACATTTCGAGAAAAGGACATTATGAGAAAGGACATTTCGAGAAAAGGACATTATGCGATGAGACGACCAGACCCTGTTTAAATACAGGTATACCCTATACCTGTATTTAAACAGGGTGTGGAATATGGGTGGTCAGCCTTGTTTTCATAAGTTGAGCCCCCATTACAGGTTCATTTCTTGCGAACTTAAATAAAGTAAGAAGCGACGGGTGGCGTTGGCACGCACGTTGCAATCAGTCTATTCCATTCAGAAAATTCCTTTTCTCGGTTGACGAATGTCGGAATCCGACATTTTTCCAAGCGCTTCGCATGCGTTGCCGTCAGATGGAGTATCGTAATTCTGAGCAGCACGCGACGCCGACAGCGCGCGGCGCCCGAGCGTGCAAGACCGTAACCAAGCGAATGTGCGAAGGTTCCTAGCTGTATATGCCACTATTTTAAATTATTTACTTATATTTTGCACATCAGTTAACTTTATTGCTCTATTAAATGCGCTACGCTGCGCACCGACACGCTTCGTCACGGCTGCCACGTCCTCAAAGAAATGCTTATATTTAACCTGAACGCGGCAAACACATCAAATATAAAATAAAACACAAAATTCTCATAAAGCTTTCAATTTATTAGTTAAACAAATATCACTTTTATTTACAACCAAAGCGATCACAAATTATAAGTAAAACTAATCGTAATCACCTAAAACTACTTAACAGATCGAAATATTTACAATAGAATTAACAATTCTTCAACTCGCGCGGTGCGGACACGGGTCGGCGGGCGCGGTGCGGGCGCGTGGCGGGCGCGTGACGGGCGCGGTGCGGGCGCGGTGCGTGCGCGGGGCGGGCGCGGAGCTCGGCTCTATTAAGTACAGGGCGGCGCGACGGAGCCTCACGCCGTGGCCAGCGGCTGCGTGACCACGGGCGAGCGGCGCCGCGGGGACGCCTCGTCCGGCGCCGCCTCGCCCGCCGCGCCCGCGCCCTCCGCCGGCCGCAGCGCCACTTCCAGGTCGCGCAGCACCTGCGGGGAAGACAGACACTCAATATTATGTCAACGCT
The DNA here is from genome assembly GCA_947095525.1 of Trisateles emortualis. NCBI lineage: Eukaryota > Metazoa > Arthropoda > Insecta > Lepidoptera > Erebidae > Trisateles > Trisateles emortualis. The sequence goes on along the minus strand of OX352736.1, from coordinate 3,446,062 downwards.
AACTATTTACGTATCCGCCGATGCTGGTGGGAGCAAACATTATATCACGAGTGAGCAAATCCTTACATTTTCCAACTTTTACAGTCGACACGAAAATGAGTTGACCGTTTATAAACCCACAATAATTTTCCACTGTACCATCAATGAATGAATCGTGAATAGTACATGTAGGTATTTCATACATACAGTTACGAGCAGTTGTAGTTGGAAATTTGCACACAAAAAGCTTTCGGTGGAAATGGTAAGGTATGACTCATTCAATATGTTAAGTAATTTTAGGAATCGAGCGTTGTTGAGCCGGGGGAAGTACAATTATACAAAACATAACTTCACGCCCTTATCTCCGAAGGTGAAGAAGAAAGAGTGTAAAAGGTATGTGAGAAAAGGTGTATAAGGGTAAGCAAAAAGTATACATAAGTAATTGTGGAATAGGGCTTATTGCCATTCTGGAAACAATAGCTTACTTCGGGTATGATAATAGTGGATATATTTCAACAAAAAACTGGACGCGGTAATGCGATGTCCGGAACCCGGTAACCTGGTAATGCCACTGGTCCACTAGTGGGCTTGTCAGAACTAGTGTTAGCGGTATTTACCTCAGTCTCCTTGTGGTCAAGTAGCGAGAAGCGCCTGTCAAGCGCGGTGAGGTGCGCGAAGGTGAGGTGCAGGTGTGCGTGCAGGCGCAGCAGCGCCAGCTGGCGGAAGTGCGCCGCGTACATGTGCGCCACCACGTGGAACAGCAGCCGCGTCACGCGCCGCACCACCGCCTCGAACTGCCCTGGGAACTCGTTCGCTGGAATAACACACACCCACACATTATACACTTTAGCTTTATTCAACATTTTTTAGCAAAATTTTAGTACCTATACTAATATTATAAATGTGAAAGTTTACATGTATGTATGCATGTTTTTACTCAAAAACGGCTTTAGATATCTGGATGAAATATAGGCTACTTTTTGTACTGGAAAAAATACTGCCAGCGTGGAATAGTACCCGCGAGCGAGACCGCGTGCGTAATCTAGTAAGTAATAAATTTTGAAGAGTGCCTGTGACTATTAACAGCAATAACGTAAAAAAATATAACGTTACTTATTTTGACTGTTACCCGAAACATCGGTAAAGATTTTTGTGTTGTCGTTAGAGTTTAGATATAACAATTCACCGACTCGGTGTGACTCCATTTCTGTGGCCTATTCAGCTAGATAAAGCGCGTGTGGAGTGATCTACTTCGCTATCCTCCCCCACAACACTATGGATGGTGTAACAACCTTCGGCAAAATCTTATGACTGTCAATGTGTGCGTATTTTACCAGTTAAGTATGAATGAATTTGGCTTGCATTTAATTGATGTTTCGTAGACAATGCGGCTTCTGAATGTGTACTATTGCGTATTCTGTGGTGCAATAAACACCCGAGTTTCTTGCCAATTGTTTTCGTTGCCTTACTACTTACTAGTCAGCGAATTGTCTCTAGGAAAAAAATATGCGTACATTTTTTTGTGACGTTCATAAGTACTTATCATGTATTTATTCTAAATAAATAAATGCTAATGATTTTGAATACATATATGATAGCTTACCGTATTTAGTAGGGAACACGGTTTCATCGTTAACAGTCTTCTGCGTGAAGGTCATGACGTAGTCGACGTACTGTGGGGCGGCGACGCGGGACTTCTTGCCTCGCTCGTCGTACCAGGCGTACGTGCGCCCGCCGGGGCCCGTCATGTCGGGGCACGACGCTGCTGTGCAGAACTCGGACACTGTGCCGTACAGCAGGTTCACGTGATCAAATAGCGCCAGCGCTGGAATCATAATATCACTATATTATAGACTTCACACATTTATTTAGTTTTCGTAGGGGACACTTCAACCCATATATGTCCCACTGCTGGGCACGGGTCTCCTCTCCTCTATCAACAGAGAGAGAGAGAGGGTTTAGGCCTTAATAAAGCGGGTTGGTGAATCAGACATGTCTTTAGAATTTCTCCTAAGGCATGTCGGTTTCCTCACGATACCGTTAGCAGATGGAGAATCATTTGATTAGTACATATAAACTCCACAAAGTGAAATTCACATTGGTATTGCCACCCGGGATCGAACTCATACCTCTTGCGTGCAAGTCGGTTACTTTCCCACTCAGCCACCACCGCTTTCACAGGGGACACTTAATTTAAATAAATAAAATATAGCCTCTACTTGTTGATAGGTAATTTAGCTTGCTCTAGGTAAAGGAATTTTAAAATCTTTTCTCTTTAGTAATATGAGTACATGTGACCTGTGCCACAGGTTTTTAATTTTCTCTCAGATAGGTAGGTTCTAGTTTTAATAATTTGTAATTAGAATTAATCCTATATAGGTACCTTGCGATGATACAATAAGCTTTATTATTATTAGTATAGATATATCTGTACTACGAAGTATTATACATAAAATAAAAGGTACTTGTATAACAATGTGTTACAATGCTATTTTCTTTGCTAATCATAATAGTGGGTAGGGTAAGGTTAATTCTGCTAGGCAGTAGGATTTCTAGAGCTTCTTGATACAACACTATGCATACAGCTAGTGGAATTTAGTTTTTTGAGATCTGCTTATTTTTTTGTGATGATCCCGGCGTCTCCCGACTAGGATAGCTGTCTGCCGTTAAGTTAGTTATCTGCTTATTTTCCATCTTAAGAAAATTATTAGCCTTATATGGACACAGATCTTTGCTAAGACTTGACTGTGCAAATTAGGTGTAGGTACGTATCAAAAAAATTGTATGTCTCTAAAATCCCCCGTGACACAGGGCTTGCACGGGAGATATCTTAAAAATAAAAGATTGTCTTCCCTAATTACTGTTATTAGGTGTTACATAGTATTGCCAGTGTCACCATTTACTAAAATAACTTGATGAAAACATCGCCTGTTAACTACCTGGCACTCAGGCAGTGTTTAAAAAGTAAAAGTAACTGAGCCCAGTCGCGCAGGATCGATGAGAACGAACGGGGTCAACATTTATAAATATATTTTATTCAATTATGCCCATGCATTAATAATTCAAGTGTCGACGATTTGTATGCATTTGCATGACTATGTATCGCTTTGTACGTAAGAAAAGTAATAGATAAAGACTGTAGTAATAATGTCCGCCTGGCTGAATTTTGGCTAGTCATCTGCGCGGGCGATACTATAGAGCACTAATAGATTCTTATTAGTCATGATTAAACTGTTGTGGCACAATTGGGTCTGTAAAGTGATGGATTCTAATCTAACATTTGCATAGTCTGGTGGGTGATAAGCGACAATCAGACATAATCTCAGAGAACAAGCGCTTTAAGTGAACGGCTTTAAGAGACATCGCAAACTTCCTAATTTCGGGCTAATTTTGAATTTCTTGAAACAATCCCTAAAACTGTTTTTGGACGAATCCGCAAATAAAAAATAGGACTTCACTTCATGTTTTACAATCGCGCTTACTTAAAACTAGCTTACGTAGCCTTAAATGACTAAGCACGCCGCGCCCGCGCTCTTTCACGGGCACAACACCAAGCCTCAAGGACTCATCTTAAGCAAAGACCTCGGCTGACGGCAATATTTTAACTTTATTTTGTATATCCCTAATTGCGATTTAAACTGCCGAGCGATACATTCACGTGACGGTAAGCAGTGACCGTAATGCACTATAAGGTTTAGAATAAGTATTTTAGGCAAAGACGAAACAGTTCAGTACATTTTTCACCTCCGTTATTTCGATAGCTAATACAGAGCTTTAGTGCTATCAATAAAACATTGGAATAGTTAGTTTTTAGTACATATAAATTGCCCCGTTTTGCCAATGGTTTATCAATTTCCTAATACATTACAATTACAGTTTCATAGATAAGGAACGTAATTACGCCCAAACGTGTACTGTAAATTAATGAGGTAAGTAAGTTTTTATGTACCTTTCTTTCAGGTTAGAGATAGTATAGGTTTAGATTAGTTTAATGTGTTTAACCAATGTAAAATAACGATAAATAAATAGATACGTACTAAGCGCCGTACGTATAAACACCTCTTTCATTTGCTTATTTGAAAAGTTTATATGGATTAAGCAGAGAAGGAAGCCCATTATGTTACTACACTGCCCTAAGGCCACATGTTACATACATTACTGCTTAACATCGGGCGGGCCATAATATGCTTGTTTACCACCCAGTAGTGTAAAAAAAACATATATGGCTAAGTAAATTGGTAATCCAGGTAACATCAAGTGTCTGCTGGCATTCTTCAACGAGCTGGGGTGGATTGAATTTTTTAAAACTATTCTAATTCCGAACGGCGAAAACATAGAATGTGTGTGGTGTTTGTACGGAATTACGAATACAGTTACCGTGTTTTTGAATCAGGAAAACGAATGTATGTCGTGGCCCTTGTAGCGTCATCTATCAGGCCAATAGAATAACGCTACAACAAGCAACGAAGTTCATCATCAGCCGACGTGATCATCATCATCATCAACCCGACGTGATCATCATCAACCCGACGTGATCATCATCATCAGCCGACGTGATCATCATCAACTTCACGACCAGCAGCAGCAACAACTTCTCTCCACCCCCTAGCAACCAGATGAGCAGTAACTAAGTCGCAGCCAGCCAGCATCTTCGGCCACTCCAAGGATACTCCACACGCCTGCGGACGCGCAAGCCTGGACTACCCCTACGGCCTCATCCAAGGTGGCGCCGCACACTGCACCCCACGGTTCCCGTAAGCAGAGCGCCTTTCCTCTCACCGTACGCAGCAGACCGCCACTACGCAGCACTCGTCCCGACTCACTGGGACCAGCACCGCACCTCGTCCTACGCACTGGACCTACGTGGCAATCAGTTCCGACCCACTGGAACTCGACTCTGGCACTGGCACTTCACTGAAGCATCGACAGCTGACTCATCCAGCGGAACAGTCAGGATCGACCTCCGGTCTTGGGGGGGAGTACTGTAGCGTCATCTATCAGGCCAATAGAATAACGCTACAACAAGCAACGAAGTTCATCATCGAAAACACAGATGTCACTATACCGAGAAACACGCAACCGCAGAACAAATGTTCGAGATGCTGAATCGCGCTATCGAAGTTTACACAGACACTCAGTATATATACAACGCCCAACAACTAACCGTTGGGCCGCGGCCCGCCAGGCACGATCACCTAGCCTGGTCGGAGGATCCTCCCTTTTCGTTGGAGGTGTGTGACAGCCTCCACACCCTTATACGTGGGTTGCGGAAAACAACCCCCTATATCATATCTACTAGAGTAGTTTATATTTTAGTGATAATGATGATGACACACTTTACCTATTGCTTTTTTTGGCCATGACGTGACTCCTAGTAGGTAAACACGTAGGACATTTATTTTACAGTATGGTTTATCAATATTTTTATCAAACAGATATCTGACATTATCTAAATCATATTTTTGTTAACATCAGGGACTACACCTGCTTATTTTATTGGCAAACGTTATATCGGTCAACAAATAGTACTCAATCAATTCATTGTTTCAAGGGGTACAGTATGTATTAGAGCGAGCGACAAAACTAAAAAAAAGCGAGCATTACTGCGAAGTATATACAACATCCCTGTCAATTTCATTGTTTTATGACTAAAACTTTCGATCTTAATTTAAATTCCCAAGATGATAATTTTACTACTAATCTATAAGGAGTATTGTTTTAAATTTAAATGAAGATAAAAAAATAAAACGCTTTAATAACGTCATGGTACGCTAATATTTCTTTCGGTGTCACTGAGGTCATGCGTCAGTTTGTTATTTTGAGATCTTGGGTTTGATCGCTGGGTCGGGTAAAGTAGCATTAGGTTTTTCTGCCAATAAATTCTCTGTATTAGACTGCAGTGTGGCATTTTGCCAGCTATAGGCTCGCCCCCTATTCACGGAATCTAATTGCTGACGAAAAATGTCTATCTACCCCCGGAGGAAAAGGCCTAAAGCTTATACCTATGCTAATTTATAATAAAATACTAACTGTGCGAGGCGAGCCATTCATTGTAGTCAAGTCCATCGGGCAGGTCGACGAGCTGGCGCATATCGAGTTCTGGTAACTTTCGCTCCAGCAGCGCCTCTTGTAGGTATAACTTTGGGTCGCCGGTGCCATCGCCCTCGCGCTCCTTCCGACGCGCCTTCCTGGAATATCACAACATTTACGTCACTCTCATGTCTCCAACTATTGTCCACACTAATCTATTTTAATATGTGATGAAAAAACTTTGTACCCGTTTTTAAGCACAGCGCGCACGGAGGAGTGCAGGATTCGGCACAGTTAAAGTTCATATGGAGAAGGACTACAGAAAGCAATAAAGGACGAACTTCGAACACCGCGCAATCCCTAGTCACTATTATTATACTGCAGAACCGACTGGTGGCCCCGCAACTACTATTATCGAGGTCTGTTTTATTTAAATATTTAGTGGCAAACAAGCATACGACCCACCTGATGCCAAGCAGTTAGTGAGTGTAGCTCATGGACGTTTGCAACACCAGGGTTTTGTGTTAAGTTATCCCTGGCAGAGGAATACGTTTCGTTAAAAACGAATCCCTAAATGAGCACTGGAATCCTGTACTCACACACAGAAACTCAACTACACCGCTGTGTGTTAGAGGAGTACTAAAATGGAGGTCCTTTCCTGGGCTTACTCGCTTTTGTGGTGCCCTTCCTCCTAAGTCTTGAATTGTACCCTGTATGGCAAAAGACTAGCCCATTATTTTATGGACCCTAACGTAACTAATGAAACGTGGGCGTGACACACCTTCGCCTATCGGTTAGAGTCTAGAGGAAGGAGGTGTCATTATAAGTTAAAAATAATTAATCATTAATATTGACATGATTGCGTTGTACCTGGTGGTGTTATTTAGAATTAAATTATTAATGTTTTAAATCTAACGGACAGATCTCCACATACCTACCATAATAGCACGAAGGGAACCTTATAGACTCCAAGAATTTATTTATTTATACGCGCATGTGTCGCTCAGGCCTCTGGTACTTTAAAAACATACAATTGATGGACACAAGCTACACCTAGACCCGGATTAAACATTTATGAACCCACATCAAGTTTAGTCCCGTGTGGGAATCGAACCCGATCGACACTCGGCGCGGTGTTAGCAGAGAATTATTTTCGGGTTTAGATTTTTTTGGGCCCACGCAAGTAGCAAAGAAAACTAGCGTGATCAAGTGGATATCGATACCGTGCATGTTTTGTCGCGATAAATTATTAACATATAGCCTTTAGCACGCACTGTAATGTAACTCGCGAACTATATAGGTATAAGTTACCGATATGGAAAGAGAACGGATCTGCAGGACGAGGTCACTGTGAAAGAAACGAACTGCGCCCACCGAGCTCGTTCATGAATGCGCCTGTCAATGTTTTTACAATTTAAACTACGCCGTCGTCATCACACCAAATCAGCAATAAGTATATTACAATAAATAAAGTTTTCTATATCTTAAATCGTGCACCTACTACGTTTATCTCTGCATCTGTAGCTTGGCTAGTAGAGAATGTCTTTGGCATTAATGTCAAATAAATAAATATTAAATATGCCTTTCGAGACAAAATTAGACTTCGAGGAACTTATTTTTCTATTACACGATTTGCTTAATCCAGAATTAAAAATAAAACGTCATAAGCGGACGTCACGTCAACTTATTATATTATTTACTTATCTGGTTTATTATTATTTTCCTCAAGTATAACTGCTGACTGTGACGTATGTAATTACAGATAATATTTGACAGATTCTGGTTTATTATTATTTTCCTCAAGTATAACTGCTGACTGTGACGTATGTAATTACAGATAATATTTGACAGATTATATACAGCTTATCATGCGATTAATAATAATTATGTCCTCCTAACCAATTTCGATCCCAGAGGCCAATGTCAAAGAAGACTAACTAACTGCGCGTGAGAACAGTACCAAATACTGGGTGAGCACAGGCGACTTGTTCATATTTTACTGTAATGTTCAAGAGCACATCATTGTCCGATGGGAAGACAATCTGACACGACTGGAGAGAGATCAGACAAGGACCAGCAGTTTTACCTGTTTGCCGAGACACGGTGGGCTCTAAACGTGTTTTAGGTAATAGCCACCCCTCGAAGAACCGACAACAATGAATCCTATAACTAAGCACTTTTAGAGTTTTTAAAGATGCCCGATTTTAATATATAAAACCAAAGATAAGTAAATCATGAGATCTACTAGAAACAGAAAGACCTTCACTCGAGGTACCTACCTACCTACAGCAGTTTACAATTTTGGACAGTATCGGTAACGCGCATGTATATTCTTGGTATGACACGCTACGGTAACTGTTTAGTGTGCTTAACCATCAAGTGGACTAATGATTAGTCGGTACTATAACATAATCATAATTCCGTTTAGATAGTCCATCACGAATCCCCAATAAAACTGTTGACCGTGACGACAACCGGTTGTGAACCATACTGTTTATATTAAACAATGGTGTGATTTTGTCATGATCTGCTTAACACTGACAATACTGGTTTACTCCGCATACTACGTCATAGAAAATTTAAGCTTTAACTTTAAAAATAGTATCCTTAATACTAAATATATGATATACGTTCAATATACACAAAATAAAAGTCTGTTTCAAAGATCCAATTTTGATATGGAGATAGCTTGCCCTCTGAGGAAGGACATAAACAACATAGAGTACAGACACAACCTCGGGCAGCGCAATCAGCTACGAAATAATTTACAAGATAACGCATCACTTAATTAAGACATCAAGCTGTATGATTAATACGTTAACTTTTAATTTAAAGGTCAAGGCTGTAAGGTTTAAAAAGATAAAATAAGAATCGTCGTGAGTATTCTTGGTTGTATTACACAAGTTCTTTAGTTCCAATACTGTTGCGTTGAAATATCAACATCATTTCACTTAATGAAGACTTACTTAATTAAATATCTATTTCTAAAAAATAGATCTGCACTTAAAAAATCTACCTAAATCTATTCTTTCTCTTTGATGTTTTTCCTGACAATAGACAAATCATAGTCTTGTTCATTTGGCAATGCCTACGATAAAGATCTTCTGGGTCAAATACACTAAAGCTTATTTATAGATAAACAGAGAAAGAGAAATTTTAGTTAAAAATAAATATCGATTTTCGATTTTTAACTTTACAACTATGAATGCAAAATTAATCAAAAATATGATAAGAATTTTTGCGATACACCTAATATAACTGCTGCGTCTCCATAAGTATTCGTTCTATAAGCACTTTTGAATATAACTAATAATATAATTGTAGCAGAACATGGCAAATTCAAAACTAAGTAGAGTTGTCGCTCTCACGCAAATGCGAGAGGTCAGTGGAAGTGTACCGCGCGCGTGAACCAGCACACCATTGTGTATGAACCGAACCTATCGACGCGCACGCATTTGGCACACCCATTATACACCTGCTTTCCTATAGCATTTAACAAATGTTCAAAAAATTATATAGAATTCATTTATTTAAAACTTGTTAGTTTCAGAGTTTTACTGAGTCATATAACCTTCAATCTACAAAAAAGAGACCTTTTCAAATATCTCTTTCTATAAATCGCTTGCTTCCTGCATCCGGAGTTATTCTTTGTTTACTCCAAACACAGTTCTGTAGTCAGAATGTATGTCACCTTTCACGAATTTTCAAAGAACTCTTATAATAATTTAACTGGCTACTGTATTGCGCAACTTACATAATATTGCACGCATATTATCCAGTTTTTATACTTTACATTTTTAAGTCTTTAATGATTCGAAAAACAAAATGTCAACCATATTGCGTTATCTTGGTCAGGGTGATTTAGACATAAGCCTATGTTGTCGTAGTGGTACATTAACACCTGCGTTAAAAAGCGCAGTTGTGACGCGATCAACAATAAAGGGAACCGGTTCTTTAAGAACACAACACTATATTTTTTGAAATTTATCACTATATATAATTACAGCAAAGGTTGTTATTCCAGTTTTGGACACAGAAATGACGTACAAAACATGTAACCTATGATGACGTAACTCTATTAGTAAGTTAACAAATCTTGCACGTTTTTTTATTATCACAGAATGTTTATTTTTGCATTTAGAATATTCGTGATAATTTATAATAATGTTGTCAACAACTTTGTAGTGGGCAGTAGAACCTAGAAGAATTCGAAAACAAAAATCCGTGGAATCCATCTGACCAAATAGATTTATTAAACAAAGCAATCATTTGCTGATTTTAAGAGCACACTTCAAAGGAAACATTCAGTTAGTAAACAGATAATAAATTTGCGTGCTTAATTTTCACTTAAAAAGATCATAATTCATCAAAAGGATAATAATTTGAAGGCTTTTGTCGGGTTCTGTCTCACATTGCTGACTTTTTACTTCCATATTTTTTTTTTGTCTTTGGCAATATTTTCCATCTTAAATATTTGAGAAGCTTTCTTGCAGACAGTTGCCCAATGAAAAAGCAGTGGTCAGTGCGCATGATTGTGAGACTAGATACTAACTTCCCGAGGATGGTATCGACGAACACGGAGAGCCACAGCATGAGTACCTCCAGGCAAGAGTCCATGTCGCGTTATGTAATCTTTGCGCTGCGAGCTATGCGGGCTCGGGCGCAGCAAAGCACGGCGCCGGCGCACCACCGCCGAGCCGGCGCGCGCGCGCACCGGTCGAAAGCAGCGGGTTCAATGTCGCTGCCTGCTGCAGTGCCGCGGCCATCGCTCATGACATCAATATTAATGCGTCGATTCGTATGCATTCCGTGTCGACTGATTCATTATAAAACAATGAGCTTAGCGTGAAAGTGCGAAATCACGATGAGCTAGCCACAAGTTGATCCTGAGGATCATCTATACTTTGCCACATATTTACAAATTTGTTATCGACGATAACTTAATCACTAAACTGTTAGGGACTTGTGTATTGATCATTACGTATTTAAGCACACATTCGACACACACAGGGTAAAATGGTAGCGGGACGGCACTGGCACGACGACGTTCGCACTCCGGCAAGCGACAGCGGCGACGTGAAGCTCACCTGAATGGGACGGCCGAGTACAAGTACGACGGCAACGAAAACAGAACTCCGAGCACTACTGCGTGGCACATCACGTCGATGACTGATCGCTATTCGCCACGAATCGGCGCGCACGCCGCTCGCCCCTAACCCCTCACCGCGCGCCTGCCACAGATAGAGACAGAGCACCATTCAAAATATCGGTTTGGTCTCTTTTGCGCACAAGAAAGACATTATCATCCTACGCGCCCGATAAAACTGACCAAGGAAGAATCGTACAAGTTTCTGACTGCATAAAGCTAGATGCAACTAGGTCATTCTGTCCAACACGCATACATTCCCGCGGCCCACAAAACAGGCTGATGCTCATTATAATTTTAACCCTTTATTTGAAGCAATGAAAGCAACATGATAGAAACAGCTTAATAAGTCACTCATGTGACCCAGCAGTGGTCAATGTATTTATCAATAATAACTAAAAGACCGAATTGTGATTTCAAAATCACAAGTTACGCAAGTATGCGTCACACATAAAAATATATTGTGTCACACAGTCACACCACAAGTTATAACTCAAGGAGCTGATAAGTTCAAGGTTTTACAAAGGCTAGATATAAATTCAATATCGTTTCCTAACTATAATTTAAAACAGCATAACAAATTTAAAAAAAAGATGATAATGGGCTGATTCCATAAATTATAATATTTCCGATGTATGTATATTTACCTACTTATACTAATGAGCTGTATGTTTTACCTGCCCGGAAAATGTTTTGGACGTAACTTCCAATCCATAAGTAATAATAGAGATTTTTATCGAAAGTTACGCAGTAAATCGATTAACCATAGAATTTATTGAACAACAACAAGAGAATGAAATGAGGTTATTTAAAATAAATATTGTCGTCATGATGTTAAAATTGGCACACGATGCAACCGAAAAGACTGAAAGCTGTGATAAAAGTGCCACGGGATCGTTAACCCAGCGTGCGCGCATTGGCGACAACGCAATGGCAAAAGTGCGGGCGGTTTGCCAACAGGAACAGGGATTGAAAACAGCGGATTTTTTTGGGGTTAACCAATAATTGTATGTTTTGTTATTTATCTATCGATATTAATATATCACTAGCGGCCCGCCCCGACTTCGTCCGGGTTAAACTATTTTCAGCGCAATTTTCTTTTTTTTACATAAGAGAACCTTCTCTTGACAATAACAAACACAACAAAAAAAGAATTACTGAAATCGGTCCAGCCGTTCACGCGTGATGCCGTGACAAAGGGAAATAGGGATTCATTTTTATATATAAGATGACTGTGTGACAAAAGATAAAATACATCACATAAAAACAATAATAAGTTACATACCACGGTATATATTTTGCTAGAGATGATAACATATCAACCGAAAGATGTCCACTGCTTGGACCCTTGGCTTTATCATCATTACCCTGAACATTTTTTTTTGGGTTTTTACCCAATGGATTTTTTTGGGTTTTTAACCGATAATGTAATGTTTTGTTATTTATATACTTATCATGACTGTACTTTGTAACAATACAAGGTTACGTAGATAATAAACTTATAAGAAACGGATCTAATATGCTACTCTGAAGCACTCCATCCAGGCAATAAATAATTTTTGCTTGCAAATTGCGTTTCCACTTTTGGAACAGTTAATGTTACAAGTTTAGTATTATAACTGAACAATGATCATAGCCCTCTTTCTATAGGTTCACCTAGTTCTGCGCTCCTCTATGATTTCTTTAAATGTTCAAGTTCATTTACTTAGATACACATGGGCCATGCATAGTTATTTTTAGCACGGGCGTTCATTAAATTGTCATAAAGTGACTTGTAGAAAATTCAAATATGTACATACAAAAAATCTTTAAAAATAAAAACGTGTTATATAATAAATATTACAGCCGTCCAGAAATGTATGACTTATAAAATAGTGCGCAAGCGCAGTGAACGAGTGCGTCAGCTGCGCGCACGTGAATACTTCGCAACACACTTTCCACACGGAACTGCGCGATTTAGGCTGCACGCCTTACGCCGTGTAAGCGCCGCACCGCCGCCACAATAACGACAACTTCAACCTTGATACACTCTCACATATCTAAATCTAGCCAAAATTTAAAAATTATTGTACTATTTTGTTTGTGAAAAGCTATCCTGATTTGCGCAAACTAGGACAGATCGATCAGCGTATCAAATTGCAAAAAATCGCACTACATAAGATTCGTACATTTTCTAGTTGTTGCATTCGATGTACGTTGAAATGTCGCCTACCTGTACAGGCGTAGAAGGCGAAATCGATATAAGCTAATTGAAGTCATAATTACGCTGCGGTGTAGCCACCAGGCCCGTCTCCTAATCCACTTTGCACAGTCTAAGCTGAATAAGTAGAATGTTGTCTTTAAAAAAAGAAAAAAAAAGAAGAATTTAGTTCATTGGCTAGGACACTTTAGCCCGTTGCCTCGATTGCTAAACTTGTCTTGTTTTTTCATGTCTCAAGAAATGTCCAGCAGTGAACAGCTTTGAAATTATCCTGAAGCGATTGTTAAAGCTCATATACTGCTACAAACAAATAACAGAAACGTGAGCTAAAACATACTAAGGCTAAAGGAACACGAGTGAATCGCGCGCCTGAAATTTCCTCCTGTCAATAGAGCTATGTTTTCTTAACTATTCAAGGTAATAATGCATCAGCTTGCATCATCATTATATTAATGATGGATCTAAGGAGATATACCGTAGATAGGGAAAGCATTTTGAGTAATGTTGTAATGAAAGTAAGGTGAGTCATTGGACAGTCCGACCAATCTATTCCTTTGGCTGACTTCTCTTTCTTATTCTATATTTAGATATCCAGCTGAATCAAATAAAAATGAATCACAAAATATACGTTATTTTAGATTAATGTGTGAATGTAACGCAATTTAAGAATCGACGGCAGCCAATGGCCGCAACGCAAGTATATAATAATAAATTAGACATACACTACCTACTTGGGTAAAAAGCGTGTAGTGTTATCGATCTGTGTGTCAGCGCTAAACAGCTGCAGCGCGGTGGTTTGCGAAGTGCGGGTCAAGGTCGAACATCTGTTTATATTTTGCCCAATGACTTAAAAGCTTTGTGTAAGTAATTGAAGATATGCGAAAAAGCAAATTAATATTGTTTATACATAATACATACGTGTACACTGTACGTATTGCGACTCGTGACCTCTGTCTTTTCAAATCTACATATAAAGGCAAAATGTATCAAGTGAAATGTAGTAGTCAAGGTCCAGCGAATTTTAATTGACTTTTGTAACCGGCACACAATAATATAATTGGACTATTTAAACAGTTTAAATTTGGTGCGGCGTAAAAAGCTAAATAATGTTATTTTAATTCTAGAATTTATGACGAACGTTGGTACACGCATGGCTAGAAATAGTAACAGTGCGGCACGACATTTACAAAAGAAACATTGTACTACTATTTATCACCATCACGACCTGTTTCATTAGTTTTAATTATTGTTTTCTAGAGCTTATTTCCTTACACAAAATATATGGAACAACTATAATTATTTTTCTAAATCTTACCGCACACCTAGGCGGCTAGGCCTCATTGTATTGTACAATAAAAAGCGCACACAAATATGCCTTAATTGTTAATTAAATATTCTTAGGCGGATTTATATTGTAGATGTCCTTTGCTTTGTGCGACTTTATGACAGTTCTAGTACAGTAGATACAGTTTACTACGTCGATTTATAAACAATTTACATGGTATTAGAAATCAAATCTAAGTAAACATCCTTACTAATATTAATAATGGATGGATGTTTGTTACTCTTTCACGTAAAAACTACTAAACGGATCTGGATGAAATTTGGCACAGAGATGACATGAGAGAACACATAGGCTACTTTTAACAGCGATAATCACGCATGCGGAGCCGCGGGCAATAGCTAGTATCTAATAATATAATGCATAGTATACGCTGTCCCTTTGTTATCAGCTCTGCACGCAAACGATACGCATTGTCGACGACACCGACATTTAGACATCGTCTATGCATAACGATTGTATTACATACTTTTTGCTGGTTGTACACAGCTAACACAGTCAACTGCTGTCAAGGTAACAGGAATCAACCGCACGAGACAGCTGCTTACGAAACTCATTGTCCATGTTACCTTGAGCCCTTCATTCAATGTATACCGAACACAACAGATAAAGATCTAAACAATAAACAGATCTTTGGGCAAGAGTCGTCTTGATAGTTGCCAGCAATGGGAAGTTTGTGCACTATTGGTCACTTCAAAGTCTTGAAGCTATTCTCTGACTTTGAGTCCATAAATTGTGTTACCTGTGATACAGCGTCTGCCACACTATAAAGCCTGATGTACGAAAAGATTAATGATGTTGATACAAAACCTTTTGTTAGAATAGTAGTATAAAACCTAAACTAGGATGAAAAGGCTGTGCAAGCACCAATCTGTACACTAGAGAGTCCTGGGGGCAATCAGATGAAAAGTTAGAAATACCATATCTAGATATTCTACTTGTCCACATAGTAGGAAAATGTATGCACTAGTACTTATTACATGAAGCAATAATGCATGGTACAAAAGAAAATTGTACAGAGTAATGATAATAAGGCCGAGGGTCCAGCAGTGGACGTCTTTCAGTTGAGATGTTATCATCTCAAGCAAAATATATACCGTAACTTATTGTTGTTTTTATGTGATGTATTTTATCTTATATCTATTGTTACTGTCATGATATTTTCCATAGGTACCAACCACTTTATTTTTATACTACTATCCTTAGTAGTTGACTCCTTGCAAACAAGCATACGGTCCGCCTGATGGGAAGCAGTTACCGTAGCCTATGGGCACTTGCATCATCGGGGGTATCACTTTCCTTTCCTTAAAGACTATTGCTACTATATTTTTCACTGCTAATACTATTGCTAACAAACAATATGACATGATCGCGCGTATCTGCAAAAAGGTCAAAGGTGCTTTTCCACCGCCACGGCGAAGTGATAATTGAAATTTCGCCGGCCTATTTCGCAGCGAAACGAGGCGTGGCTATAATTTGAAATCACACCGCAAGATACGGCTTGATTCCAATTTATCGCCATACCTCATCGTTTTCACCAAAACTTGCCATCATAAGCTCGGACAATATCGCAAGATATTGCGCGATGTCGATAATAAGCGAGTAAATAATATTAATTTTGGCATACAGTTTTCAATCATCTCGTCTTTTCTCGCCTCTCCGATGGAAAAGCTCCTTTACGTATAAAGGCAATAGCTATTATTACCTATGTGTGAATCTTGCTAATTAACACTAAATACAAAGACACGAAGGAAGGTGTGTATGTAATTGTCATAGAGCTAGAGACTTCAAGGAAGCGATTTATTAGTACCTAGTTAGTTAATCTGCTAATAGTTTTCCGCAAATCAACTAACATGGCGTGTGACTAAATAAAGACGTAAAGTATTTAAATTCAACCTACATATATTATTTACATTTTAGCTAGATATCGATACTACCGCAAACATGGAGTCTGATTTCTAAAAATTCTAGATTTGGGTCTAATTCTCTATTATTAATTTGTGTTGTTTACACTAATCCTCTTTTATGTCTGACAGCGACAGCGTCAAACAGACATACAATTAGCATCCAAAATCTTAGTAGTCTTTAAAATCTACCCAACATATCTGGAAAAAATAAGACAATGAGCAGCTTAGGTGGTACCCTGACGTCCTTTTAGCGATATATTTTCTGTATATTTGCTGAAAGAACAATCGGTTGTAGTACTGCGTAGTTATAGTATAAAATACAACATACAACCTGATTAATTGACATAATATCATTGACGTAATTTACAAGGTTAACTGTTACACAATAATAAAGTGAGATATGACCTTCGACATCTCCTGTTTCATGTATTTATAAATACAAACATATACACATCACACATCGATCTGATAACATGACATCACTATAAAAAAAACATAAAATCACTTTGATGATGTTCTATTGTAAATATTATAGTCAAAAACATCAATACTTCCACATCCAAGTAAACGGCGACGAACGTGACGTCATCGCGTGGGTGACGAGTGAGGACAATGTAGAGGGAGGGGGAGATGTTGCCCTTAAAAACATTCCGACTAAGTTAATTTAAAGAAGTTGTGGCAAAATTATAATATGCTAGATTTCTACTTCGCGTAAGTAGGTTTATACTTTATAGATTTTACAAACTTTTACTTACTATACTTTAACTTAATATATTTTTTGCACTCTAAGTTTAAGGCTCAATGTGGATCCTTTCAGATACAGCTAATATGTTAAAGAGATAAAAAGAACATTATATAACAAATATCAGATTAAGATTTATGGATTTACTTTAAATAGTAATTATATTTTGTAAACTATGTCAGTTTTAGTTTATTACGTTTTTATTGTATTTATTTATTGTAATAGGACAAGGTGGACCGCTACACAAGAACAGCTCAAGACCGAATAATTCTGTGGATATCCTTGAGGTACTAAAGTTGTGCTAGTAGAAACACCGCAATTTTCTTTTAAAAAATACGGTTTTGCTGTTTTGTTCTTAACTAACACGAGGCACTTTTTAGAGCACATTTTGCAAAAAATAGCTACATTCTTTCTATAGCAGATGGCAATACTGAAGGGGAGCGGGTTCCGTTAACCTGTTGCTTACCCGAGGTCGCCGCGTGGGCGCCACCGTGAGGGGTCGAGAGAATTGTGTGACGTCATACACCCTCCTGAACACCACCACTAAATTAATGACAAGACAAACACCCAGTGTTGTGTAGGACATCAGAAACAACCAGTTAGAAAACACACTTTCTTCGTACGAATGACCAAGAGAACAGTAACCGAAAGTAGTAGTAATCGTGTCTATCGGGCAATCAAATGAAATCAAAAGCGACAACCAGTTTGGCGCGTATATTATTATAATGAGACGCCTGTTTTATCTGCGATGTCGGTGGGCAAAAAATATACATATAAAGAAACTAGTTTGTTAACTATTTCCTGTTGTGCAGATAAGTGTTTACCCTGTAGTATGGTTTACCATGGCGTTATTGACCACTAAGTAATAGGTAAAATAATAATCTTTCCATAATAAATAAGCCTACACTAGAAAGATGTAAAACTATTTTAATTACGGACACAAAGAACATCTACAATCGGAACATCATTATAAGATCACTTTTTTGTATCGAGCCTAGAATACGCTGCGTAGTAATAAATAGTGGGGTAACCATTTAAACCAACAAACCACACGTGCAAGTCAAATCAATCATGTATAAAAGTCAAGCTCTTGTCAGTGGGGTAAACGCCAACTTGCTCTACATAACGCCTTGTATTTGACGTTCTAATATACACGTGACCGTGACCTTCTCGTCACCTGTTCTATATATAATTTAGGCTTTCCTCTACATTTACTACTGTTTCTATTTTCACTTTTAAAAAGACAACTTAGCTCCCGCACTAGGAAACAAGTCTTGTGTCGCTTAGGACTTTATAAACATACAATTTACAGACATCCAGAATAGGAACAACTACAGGACCACACAAAGTTTTTTCCCGTGTAGGAATAGAAACCATAACACTTGGCACGCTGTTAGTAGTATAACCTCCATCATCTTCCATTTTCTTGACTCTTTCCGAAACAATTTTTTTTCAACCATCATGACGGGTTTTTTTGCTACTTCTTTTCTTTTTTTGCTACGTTTCAGTCTGTCAAACCTATCAATAAAGGCGGCAATGTTAAGGTAACCTAACACAGTAATACAGTTATGTACAAAACATGTTGTCTCAAATAAAAATAGCAGATAGCTCTCAAACTGATTCGTACCAACATGTACGAATTGGTCTGAGTGCTGTGTATTTTAGTTTTTGACTATCTAGTGCATACAATGTGTAGACGTGTTGGTTTATCTATAAATAAACAGTGCCCCATCCACTCAGTTGTAAATAGATACAGGTAAAACAACTAGTTATTGCTATTTTAGTGAACGATCGTCAGCAGACTATAGGCTGTGTTGTAGTCGTATGTAATCTTTATTGTTTTTATTACTTTCAATAAAGTGCCCATCAAAAATAACATTTATATAATGATTGATAGAGCCGTAACAATCTCGATACTTCTAATACTACTACTACTTAATCATTTAAAAATATGGTGAGCATTACCTACATGTCGAAAGCAGCTGTAGTACGTCTTAAGGAATCCAGCTATATCCAGACCTTACGAAAGATTCTGCTCTCTTTTGTTAGTTCTGGATATCTTAGCCGGATTCCTTTTGTCTCTCTTTCTCTATTTTTATGCTCATAAAAGACAGAGAAAGAGCAACAGATTTTGGATATTATAATATCCAAAATCTGTTGCTCTTACAAACAAAATATTTCGCAAAAGTATTGAAGCGAACAGAGGCGGAGAGAGGTGCTGGGGTAACTTTTCTTAGTGGCAAACATGCATACGGCCCGCCTAGTGGTAAGCAGTTACCGTTACCTATGGACTTAACTCTCGTGTTGCCGTCCCAAAAAATTGTGACATGGGTTGTGTGATGGGGGATCCCTGGAATAGAACAGGTTTATAAATACAACTATAACCACTGGGTGAAGTTATTTAGCCATGATGTTTTGTAAAGTGGAGGAGTCTAGTTTGTTTGCTTTAATGGTCCTCTACCTTTTTTCTTTTTGATTTAATCTTGATAATCTGAAGAACAAAATCGTGCTCTGATGCCCTCCGTCAAGTCCGACGTGTGTGACGGCCCTAAAGCGCGGGGGCGGCAGCATGACGCGTTGTGTTGTTGTGGGGCTCAAGCGCTTGCACAACGCTCACGACCTACTTCCCACACATGTGACCGAGGCTGACATATCAAACTCGTCGCTACTAGTAGGTACACTACTCCATTGCAACCGCTGATAACATGCGATACACTACCACCTACACCGGTACTGATAAAAATAACAAAGTCATATTTTTGCATGCAGTTTCAGTCCTCTTGCTTAGTCTACAAATTAATTTTAAATTATTGATTGGTAACTGAGTCGTAGGCACAAACTCCATTATTTATCGTTGTTCTATATCCAGTAGAAAGTTTTACAAACTATGAGGCACACAGAGGCAAAAGTAAAAATCAATTATTTTGTCAAACCCTCAGTTTATAAAACTTCACTGGTTCTATTTTTGTATTGTATTTTAATTTCACGTTAGCGTTTTTACAATACATTCGTATATCTGAGAAACATTTAAATTACCTTAATTGTTAAATGTTGCTTCTAATGGTGCTATCCACGGGGCTATCTTGTCTCGTTAAGGATTTCATCATCAACCCCTGCACACCACCTAGGGCTGATGGGTCTTGACGACTACTATCGGCAGGGCAAGTCCATCAAGAGATCAGCTACATATTATTGTCAGCGAAATTACGTCGGTATAATTTCAGCTCAATCTGACACCGGACAGTAGTTCAAAACTTGCCTAACATTGCAAGATAAATAAAAGCTTGCAAAAATAACATAATATAATTGATTGACATCAATTATTTAATAATATCGCCAGTCAGTAAAGAGAAAGCAACACTCATAATTACCATATTCTTAAAATATATTTCAAAGGCGTTTTTTTTACATTTAGTATAAATTGACGTTGGTAAATATATTGTTTTGATTGATGTCGTTTCGCATATGGTATCATTGCGCACGCGCCGAGCGAACCACGTTGCTCAACATTTCGCCTGCGCTTGTGGTGAAACATGTTCTGTTTGCGTAGTTTGCAGTGCGCCACTACGCAACGAAGGTCGTATATACAACCACGTTTTTGCTAACACTCTCAATAAGTGAATAATCTCTTTCGAGTATAAAGTAGACTAACCAAAAGAAACTATCAGAAGTTTCTAAACAGGCAATATTATAATTAACTTTTAGAGTTAATATAGTTGTGATTTATGGATGTAATTAATACACAATTATGGGTGCAGCAGTCAGATGGTAATCTGACTTGCACCACGCCTGGCAGGTTAAATCTTCGTAATATGTGTTACTCAAGACTGAGGGGACAGAACGCCCAAGTACACAGAAACACCTACGTTGTTAGTATCAGATGTAGTACACATGTATTCAGTGGAATTGTACAGAAGTTCGCGGGCGCGCTGGCGCCGGCTATCAGGTTGCTCCAGACACACGTGCATATTGCGCAATATGTCCATTTAACTCAACTGTGCAACTGTTCTCATTTAATGTAATTATCATATATAAAACGAGTATCCAATTGATATTTAAATATATGTTGCCAGTGGTTTACCGAGTGTTCGACATAATATATGAAATAGGGGCGCTATTGCCATACATATTGGGCACAACTCCAGACTGACTCCAGACTAGACAAAATCAATAATATTCAGAATAACAACTATGATACACTTTGCAGTGGTACTTCAATTTGTTCTCCTAAAAGAATTTAGGGTACGGCAGATAAGGTGTGTGTGTAAACATGGTATACTCTTTTTACCTCACTCTTAACAAACTTAAAATTATTCGGTCTCAAACAAACGAATGTTTCCTACGATGCGAGGTACGGTACCCTCTCTGTGCGCAAATGTAACTCGTTTATGCCCGGTTTTATTACTCAATTAAATTATAAATTAAGGTTTTCTTACATTTACTCTTGTTTTAACATCAAAGCATAATTAAAATACTTAGTTTTACTTTGTAACGTTGTAAGTGGTTATAAGTTGCTCTTTATAATATTATCCTGTCAAAAGCAGACAAGAATATTTTGCGTTCCACAGGTTTATGGGCCTTTGTAGTACCTATCGTGAATATATTTTGCTTCTACTAGCCTCCTGCTTATGTTGCTACGCAGTTTTAGATTTAGCTGACGTCATATTTTATCGCAATGAAATAACGGAAGTCTGGACACGACTCTAGCGGACGTTTCTTGGTTAGTTTTTTAAGATACTATCAAAATCTGTGTTCAACTATCATAAAGCGGCTATCGCTTGCATTCGACGTCCGAGTACGCAACAGAAGCCTATTACTCCGATGACAAATCAATTTGAAATACTTGGGGTAACTCAAACACGGCTATCTGATCCCGAACTTGATAGAGCCTGTATTGCGGCATCTAGATAACTAGTAAACAACTTAAATGATTCTAAATACATTTATATTATAGATAATTTACACCCAGACACAGAACAAATAATCGAGCTCATCACACATAAAATTCATTCTGGAATTCGAACTCACGATCTCTAGCCAGATTATCAGACCATCCGTATTAATGTCAAAATATAAGTTTACAATGATACTAGAGGTGGTCGAAATTCGACCGTAATTTCTTTCTGCAGTTCTTCTCCGTATAAACTTTAAGTATGCCAAACCTCACACTCCTCCGTGTGCGCTATGTGCTTTAAAAGGGGCACAAAGTACCTTCTTCACATATATGATGAGTAGCCAGGCGTCTGCGAGTCCAGTGACCTACACGTCCGCCGTGTTGTGGTAGTGGTGTCAGTGCGCGCTGGCAGCATGTCGGGAATATTAATTAAACAGTTTGCGGTTTATTTACAACAGCTTATTAGCGACAAGCTGTTTGTCAAACTAATCACGTTCGTGCACCGGTCTGTCACACGTGACACGTGTCGATGACCTATTAAACATCACGTTGTGTACGCATAATCACCATATTTGTATTAGACTGGGGTTAATGACTACACGTATAACGCACTAACAACTCGCCCCGACTTCTCCTGGCTAAAACTATTTTTACCCGATGAGGGATTAAATTCCCAAACATATTTTCTTTACGGATGCTTAGGTTCTTATGTTCCAAATTTCAGCTTTCTGGATTTACCAGTTTTGGCATTACTTTGATTTTATAAACCTATACTATAGTGGTTGATTTGGTTAAATACGAAGCCACTGATACCGCGTCGAATATTGTAGCTTCCATCCCAATGAACAATGGCCTATGGATATTTTTTAAAGACAACTTTCGCACTAGGGAACAAACCCTTTGTATATGTACAAATGTACAATTCACGACCACAAATTGCACCCTCTGAACAAACTTTTTTTTTATGCAACATAAAAAGTTTTATTCAATGTGGGAATCGAACCCACGACCGCCGGCTTAGCAGTCAGAGTCACCAACCATTAAAACAACAGGCCAGTCTTCAGTCTGGGTGTATCGTCTTCGCGACCGATGCCTTGTTCTCTACTTTGGCATGGTAGATAAATAGCTTATACTTGGATATATTCTCAGTATTTTTATGCAATTATTGCGCTAGTATCCATATATTGCAGCGTCTAATAGTAAAACTTTTACTGGAAAACGAAGCCATATTTGAGATCGTTGGAGTCGGAGCCGGCATGTCTAATGATCCTTTAGTGATATTCGAGTGAATTAGTTGCTCGAAGTAAGCATACTGTGGGTCAATAAAACTTCTTACACTACTACATATACCTCATTTGTATAAATAAAGCACCGTTAACACATAAGTTTGATTGGCAATATGGTATAATAATCTATGAAAAGGAGATTATAAATATTGCACTGTTTAATACCTAGTACATACAACACGGAAAAAAAAAAATCATTAGTATTAACCGAGACTTAACAGGAATTTTATTAATTAATTATAAATCCTATCCTAATATTATTTATGCCACAAAGTAATGAAGCAACCTGCGACGAAGAATCCAGCGCTAAATGACCGTGAGGAGTTGCTCAACTCTCGTATGCAAGAAGCGTAGATTGCAGAGAAGGCGACCTACGGTCTACTTTCAAAACAATCCAGGCGAGGAATAAACCGCGTTATTTCACACACACCACACAGTAGCGACCCGTTTGTGCTCCACTAACATAACCACTCGATATCAAACATACTGCAATATTGGAACGTTCAACGGTAGGTTCGTGACTTACAAAACCGCAGCGCAAGAGAACGACGCTGTTGAGAAATTCTTGAGGATCGGATCGGTAACTTACCTGCAAAAAGAAATAAAAGTTGTTAAGTAACGAACTACATGTATATAAAACAACGTATGGATCGCTTGCAAAAGGCAGGAAACCGCAGGAAACAGTTGTGCGGTACGGGCCACGTGGCTCGAACAGCTGGCACATAATTATAGTAGTATATCCTCGAAGGGTGTAGTTAGATGTGTATTACACACACGTTTCGCCAGTTATATGAAGTTCCCCTGTAAGAGACGAGCTATTTCATTTTTAACGACATAATGTCAAACAAGCCTGCGGCGTGCATGATGCGGTATGCAGTTACCAAAGACTAAGGACGCTTAAGTCACCAGAGGCACCATACACTCGCTACTGACCAGGAGATATTTTTAAATAAATGCAGCAGAGTTCTTAAACCAAAATACAACGCGGCAGATAAGGTAGCGCCAGCCTTGAAAACTCTAATTTCAAAGTTGGGCTACCACCAGTCATGCCAAGTATAATATAATATTAAATAATCACCTAATCAATAAATATTCTAAGTTACTAATCCATTATACGTGGGTATATGTTGATATAGTAAGAGTTGGACTATATCGCATTACAAAATAGAACATGAAAGGTATTAGCGCGAGTCGGTGAACACAAGTGGAAAAATGGCTCAAGCACGTGTATTTGTACGAGACATGTGCTAGAGCTACGGTGAGCGAATGTCAGAAACCTAACGCATGGCGAATGACATAAAACAAACAAACGTGTGACTGAACAATTGAACAGAGTTGTTTCTTTCTACAAAAGACGATATAGCAGTCTATAACTTTTATAATTTTTACTTTTATTTTGTCACCTAGTCAGAAGTGCATGCTGTAATCGCTGAGCAATACCAACACCAACTCAATCGAAGATTTTGTATCTTTATAGGCCAATATGTTGTGTATTCTTTGTACGATATCCATAAATATATACTGCATAAAATCATCCGATAAAGACTATAAAATATATAAAACTGTTAACGCAAGTTTAACCAGATAGAGACACCACAAATGATTTTTTTCTCTAAAATCTTATACTACTTCTCAGTAGTGAACAGTGAGAATAGTTTCCGAGTCGGATTGCTATGCGTCTAAGGCTTTAGCAGCACAATACCCGACCGTGAAGCGTCGAGTATTATGTTCAGAAAGTCGTTTGTAAAATGAAAAGAAAGAAAAAAGATTATTATTCCCGACTGACATCATTTAAAACAACAGACGTCGTGAGCGATGTCTCAGACAGACGTTAGTCCAACATATTTTTGACTAACAAACTGTATAGTCATTTAATTAAATCATATAATATAATTAGGGATAATTTAAATGAGGCCGATGATGATGAATTAATAATTCACATGCAGATTCAAAATATGATACTATTTGTACCATAGAACAAATAGTAGTAGATTAGATATTCTGCGATACAAGTAAGCGTACTCATAAGAGGTTTTTTTTTATGAATTATAAACATTTCATAATCCTCCCATCCTTATAGTAGGTACAAGTATAACGATAAAATACGGAAACAGAGCCTCTAGACAAGTGGCATAAGCGATAGTCGAATCGAAAAGTCAAAAAAGAAAATGTATGGAATTTGACGTAAGTTTACGACATTAAATCGTAGACTCACGTCAAATTCCATACATTATATTTTTTGACTTTTCGATTCGACTATCGCTTATGCCACTTGTATAGAGGCTCAGAACATTCAACACAACAGACATTTATAGACAGGTCAGCATTATTTAATTATGTAGCTACTGCAGCGGTGCTTTTACAGGAACTTAATGAATACTAGATTAGATTTAAAAGTTCATTTCAATGTTGCGCACGCTCCACAGCCGTAGATTATAATCTATATCGTTCTAGTCTGTTAGCAAAAAATCTAATAATATAAATTGGTTTGAATTTTTCAAGGATCGTACACAAAACTACAATAATTTCTCTGTACCTACTAACCAAACAAATTCTACATCAAGTTCAATCAATCATATCTTACTTTATTTTAAGTTTAATTATTTGACACACATGTTAATCTTTTCCACAATCGACACTGGCAGAATTGTTCACATTAGCACCGCTTGCTATATCGAAAAATAGATATTTTGACAGCAATAATTTTTTTCAGGCGCCTAAATCCTAATTTAAGACGATATCGCATGTCACTATTTAGTCTTATTACTGTATCTACATTTTGACGGAATCTGACGACCTATTCCTTAAGACAGAGTGTACTATCGGGGGCATTTAGACGTTTCAGTCGGTAGATTAGCCTACTGCCATCGATAGGCCGAAGGGCTCAAAATATCCATAAATCCTGGCCAAGAGGCCTTGGCCTTATGCATACATAAGGCGTATTTTGCATATAGGTACATTATTATTTTTATAAATAATCTGGACAGCAACACTACAAATTGCAATCATCATAAACGCGCAACTCTTAAAAGACCGAGAATATCTAACAGTGAACGTTGGGCTCATAAACGATAGTACTTACGTAAAGGTAAAGGATGCTAGTCCATTATTTTAAATTGATCACTGTAATTGTACTGTACCGACTCACCAAACAATACTAAAGAGCGATCTCGTACAGGTATAATACAGGTGCTAAGATAAATAAAAAGTTTTGAATCCTATCACGCCGTCCTTGAATCTGGTGGAGTGTAAGTATACTTGTGTACAAAACAAATACACGTGATTCGACGATCACCCGATGTTAACCAGTGAATACACGTCACATCGCGCGATCGATCACCAAGGTCGCAACGTCACGCGCGCGCGCGCCTATTAAAGGCAGTCGCACATTGAACGACAGGCGACTACAACCGGAGGCGTATTGTTTCCGTACGCAAACGTCGCAAACACACTGGTTGCAAACCAGCCTTAATTTTTTTTCACCTATAGTGATCCGATACATCTACTACTACGGCACTTTGCTGAGGCTCAAAGCAACGGCTAGCATTAGCTGTTGATTTCGAAAGTGTCTGCGGTGAGGAGCAGAGCGAAACATATATAATGTAAACATTGGAATTGGTGCAGCAGTATTGTTTTCACTTCTGTGTAATATATCTTGGTGTCTGTAGACGTATTGGGTCACAGAGAGTCTGGGCTGTTATGAAAGCCGATGAGACCTGGGAAGCCAGTATCTCAAATACCCTCAACACGCCTTAGTAATCACCCCTGTCTGTTTCTAATATAAATTCACGACAACAGAGTACGTCTAGACTTAGACCATTGGATTTGTGGACCACCAAAACTTGATGCTTGCGCCAAACTGGCAAGATGCAACACACCATGCAGTATAGCTAACGAAAACCCATACGTGATGATTTATTACAATAATTACTATACATTGTAACATTAAATCACACTTCATCAGTTTACTGACAGAATACAAACCAGCTGGAAAGTAGATTATACTATCCGTGATGGTGGTCGTCGAGATAGATGTTTGACCAATTGCAGAAATCATTTTAAGGAATCTACCTACAAAGGTATTAAAGAAAAACGCGTTGCAAAATACTTCATGCATAACCAGCACTCTAACATAGTTAACAAATTACTATTAGGTACCGAGTAAATATATTTCTAGCATTTCGCTTGATGAACTTAAGCTGTCACGTAAATGAACTTCTGCTAAATGAGGGTAATATTCAGCTTTGGCGAAAGTTTATTGTTATTAGTTATCTGCGTCTTACAGATAATAATTCATACAATCGTGTCTAAGCGTTGAAATGGCCAATCATTGGAAATTTCACTATTGATCTACTCTTCTCTATTCTTACGTATAAGAATACCATGAAGTAGATTACCTACATGAATTTAGATCTCGCTTTTGTTACCAATATGATACAGATATTATTTTACACATTCATGTATAAAATACATTTAATATGTATAAAAATTTGCTTGCTACGAATGTAATGTTTTAAACCAAAAAAAAAAACCGAATTGGGACACTAAATGACGCATGTATAATATATTATTATGCTCAACAGGCAAGCCGTTCCTGCAATATAGCAATGAATGGCAAATTAATATAACATACATATAAAACTAATATACTAACTAAAGTAGCGGACTTTTGATATAATATTATGTATTTCGTTCGTCATATCGTCGCTCGACCGTACAGAATCGTTCTCATGAACACGCTACGATCATCAGTGAGCACTGACCAGTGTCCATATCTACACAAACAGACGTACATAGACATACATGC
Source organism: Trisateles emortualis (assembly GCA_947095525.1). NCBI lineage: Eukaryota > Metazoa > Arthropoda > Insecta > Lepidoptera > Erebidae > Trisateles > Trisateles emortualis. The sequence continues at coordinate 3,417,729 of OX352736.1, read as the reverse complement.
GCATTCAAACCCATATAACGTCACGTGTATTTGTTTCCTTTGTTAGAGGAAAAACACTGAATTCGCGACAAGTCGATAATAAACAATAATGTAATAACCATAAGTAATAACTCGTCGGTTACATCACCTGCTATTATCAGGAGCTGCACAATTATAAACTACTATACACTTCATTTGTTTGTTTGCTTTTACTTGTACAAAATGTATTAGACAGTAGTCAGGAAGTTTTATTGTAAAATTATCTAGATTGTAGACTTTACTAATAAATGCAAATATAATTAGATATCCTCAACAGCGGCGAAGTTTGTTCCACCGGATCTTCTCGGTCGGGGCCGTGTCCTTATTTGCTAATTGGCATATATCATGTTTATTCAATGTTTGACCTTGTTTGAGGACACAATAAACATATAAATATATTTATAATATTGGATACAAATTAGATATTTAGATGATTGATATATTATATAACTCATGTGACTAAATTGCAAATGTTGTGATGGATTTGGCAAATAATTGAGGAATGGCAAGAAAGGTGATAATTGACAGAAAACCGAACATAACAGAAAATCCTTTAATTCATTATTAAGGGGCCTCTCAATTAACAAATAAGCCTGTTCAGTCTAATGGCATATGCCTTTCTTAATTTGCATCATAACACCCGAATTCTCCGCTTTTATTTTTTATTTTATTTTTTATTTATTTGGTTAATCAACATTAGAATACACTAATACATTTATATATTACAAGGACATTTTTTTCTCTATGCTAAGCGTAACTAACAATTATAGATAAACACAACATGTACATTATATAAGAATCAAATAAATTAAAAATAATATATAAATATTAAAACTATAGATTGACCAACTTAATAATAAGAGCTATATATAAGTTTAAATTATAAAACAAGTGAAACTTAATAGAGAAAACAAAAAGTGGACATACTTGGCTAAATAATATGGGTAAAGTTTTACAATTGGGTGGAGTAGTATTTGTACAGTATAGACCGGAACCTGCTAAGTGAAACCATGTGAACGTCTGCTAGATCGCTGCTGTCATTTAGGAGCCTGATTAATCTTGGCATCGGGGAGTTAGCTCCAAGTACTGTTCTTCGGAGTGGTGGGTATAACGGGGTAATGCGATTACGGGGGTATCGGGCAGGCACACGGTAATTTATTTTATTGACAAGTATCGGGCAGTCTATCAAATTGTTCATTATTTTAAAAATGAATAAAGAGTCTAAAAGCTTTCCACGACCGGACAGAGAGATCATTCCAAATTTTAATAGCTTTTTATTGTATGATGCCTTTCTTTCAGCACTAATGCAATTACGCGTTAAATGCCACATAAATCTCTTCTGTATCCTTTCCAAGCGAAGTGAGTGCGTCGCGTAGTGAGGCCTCCATACCACGCTGCAGTAGTCAATAGAGCTTCGAACAAGACTATGATACAACACTATCTTGGATCTATTGTTACGAAACACCCTAGTATTCCGAATTACGAAACCTAGCATCTTTGATGTTTTTTTCATAACAGCCTCAAGTTGCGGCAGGAAGGTCAGTTTTTGATCAAAAATCACACCAAGATCCCTTATCTGATCTACTACTTCAATTTTTTCATTGGCTATATGGTACCTATAGTCAATGTGACTAACCTTTCTGGAGAACTTAATGTGGAAGCACTTTTTTGTATTTAGGTGCATATCATTTCGGACGCACCATTCGAATAGTCTATGAAGATCGCTTTGTAGATGTATTGTGTCATTAACTGACTCTATCAATCTCCCAAATTTCAAGTCGTCTGCATACATGAAAAACTCAGAAAACTGGAAACATGTTGTCAAATCGTTTACAAAGACATTGAACAATATAGGGCCAAGATGGGAGCCTTGGGGCACGCCAGATGTGACATTTTTTATAGAAGATTTGAAACCATTAACTACAACGTAAAAAGTCCTTTCTCCTAAGTAAGACTGCAGCCACTCCAGCAAAGTACCAGTTACGCCGTAAGCGGATAATTTTTGCAAGAGTATTTTATGTGAGACACGGTCAAAAGCCTTACTGAAATCTGTGTATATTACGTCATATTGTTTATTACGATCCACAGCCTCTGTCACAATTTCGGAGAAAGCAACCAGATTTGTACAAGTCGACCGTGCCTTAATAAACCCGTGTTGGTTGTCATGAATATATAGTTTAAAGTGACTTTCAAGGTGAGGGCATACCAGGGACTCGAATATTTTGGCAAGGCAGGAAAGGATTGAGATTGGTCTGTAATTTTTCACAATGGTATCATTATCACCCTTATGAATAGGGACAAGTTTAGCTATCTTCCACTCCGTTGGGAAAATGCCCGATTTAAGGGATGTATTGAATATCCTAAGGAGAGGGGTAACCAAATATTTGGCGCAAACGGCAACAAAACTGGGTGGTATTCCGTCAGGTCCAGCTCCCTTATTACAATCTAATCTTTTTAGTTTTGCAATTAATGTGTCATGATCAATAGTGGGGGATGTTAAGGTTAGACAGTGCTGATCTACTTTTCCTAGGAAATCAGAAGTGTTATCCATGTCTGTACTGTTTTGACTATAAACAGATGAAAAATAAGTGGCAAACATTTCGCATATATTTGATCCCAAAGACGTAGTTGTCGTGTCATCGGTCATAAATAAGGGATACACTCCCAAACCACCCCTTTTGGCTTTTATATATGACCAAAAAAATTTGGGGTCCCTAACAACCCTCGTCTCAATCGTCTCAATGTAGCCACGATAGCACGAGTTAGCCAAACTTGAACAACGTTTGCTTATTAATTTAAGTTCCAGTTCATCCATAGGGTTTTTGTACTTTTTGTACCTACATCTTAATTTATGCTTCTCCTTCAATGCTTTAATAAGGGCATAGTCAAACCATGGAGGGTAACGGTTAATATTAGTTTTACTTTTACATTTAGGTACGAAATTATCGATGGCTTCATAAATAATTTGATAGAAAGATTTGACCATCTCATTTACATTATTGTTTAAATTACCAAATATTTTGTCCCAGTTTATTTCTGAGAGATAACTGTGAATTTTGTTATAATCTGACTTATTAAAGTTATACCTCAAATTGTTTGTATTGTAAGAAAGTTTGGTGTCTTTAATAAATGGTAGGTCTATAGCTAAAGGAGGATGTAGCTTATCGATAGTACTTAATGTATCCGGCGATTCGGTCACTCTACAGGAAGAAATATTAGATAAAACTAGATCGAGTATCCGCCCAGACTTATTAGTTGTGTAGTTATCCTGAGTCAACTTATTCAGGTTCATAAAGTCAATCAAGATTTGACTTGTAGCTGGTAACAACGCTTTTCGCACCCAGTCCAATATATTCCAGCAGCAAGAAATCCTTGGTCATCGATCGTCTCTAAAGTAAATCTAGAAAACGATGACACGCCTGAATGCCTTTTTGGAGGAATGGACAGTAATGATTTCGAGAGAACGCCATGACGGGAACCTTTGCTTAGCTATGCGAAAAAATAGGATAAAAAGGTTTTCTATGATACTATTCTTCAGACAAAGCCTTATTACTGCTTATGTGTCTAAAGCTTTACATAATAACAAATAAAGTGCTTTTACGCATCCTATTGAACCTTTGCAAATGGACTTAAAGATTTAATATTATCTTTACTTTGACACATATTCATAGTACAAGATGAGGTTTACGCCAATGTACCTACTAATATATTCGAATGGTAATTCGAACTATTAAGTGTAACAATGTCAAGTGCAGACGCACAATGCACAATAGTGCCCATGCTCCAGCGCACCTCACCCGCACAACTTTCTAGTGCGTAACGTAACGACACATAAAATTGTGTCGTTATGTTTAAAATTTCACATTTAAACATTGTGACACTTTTGTTTTGACACTGACCAGGTTAAATGGTCTTGTACCTATTGACGATACAGTATACTATAGTTTTTTTATGCTACAGAAGGTGAACAAGCATACGGTCTGCCTGATGCCTAGGCAGTTATCGTACCTTATGGACGCTTGCAATACTAAAAGTAAATGTTTCTTTCTTTCTAGGAGTATCACTCCTGCGTGGTCGATCCAGAAAGTTACCTATCTTTGTTGTCACGCATACAATATAACATGCGTTCTCCCTAAGTTGTAGACAGCCAATTATTAGAATGTAAAAGTCTATTGTAATATACTCGTAAGGTGGACCGACACACCTGGTGAAGGTTGCAGGCAACCAATGGATAAGAGCAGCTCAAGGCTGAATTGTGTGGGAAATCTTGAGGAAGGCCTTTGTCCAGCAGTGGAATTTTATATTGAATTTATAGATTAATACTTAATAGTGTAAAAACGACGTGCGATAATTATAACAGGATAAATTGTACACTAACTAATAATATTAATTTATAGTGGTTACAATAAAGTAGCTACCTATATTATCGCAAGTCATACATCCTTGACCAAACGTACACCGCATGCTACTCGACGTGACGGTACTCAATTGAGAATACCTATTGTTTGAATTGTTAACAAAGAGATCTTTGTGTAAGAACAATACATAAGGCGCATCCACACAGTATACATCGTACTGGGCATCGAACCGCGCGCCTCACTGTGACTAGGCAATAGCTATATGTAGACAAGAACTAGGAACAATTTGCTAGAGTATAGGGACACCAAAAGGAAAGAACTGCTTTTATACTTAAAAGAAAGAAAGAAAATAGCTATAAATTGGTGCATTATTACAAATAATAAACTTAAACAACTAGATAAGACTAATAATGACTGCCTTGGTAGTCCAGTGGTCGCAGTATGCGCCTGCTGTGCACGAGGTTGTCCTACGCAGGACAAAACTTTGTGCGAAGAGTTGTTGTGAGTCTGGGTGTAATTTATGTCCGTTAATTGTATGTTTGTAAAGTCCTCTGCGACACAGAGCTTGTACTCTACTGCGGGAGTTGTCTTTTTTAAGATTTATTAAGAATATAACACGATTTTGGTTGTGCCAATTTGGTCGACAACCCAGGATAACGTAAAGTACAAGGATGTACGTAGCGCTGATGTTCCTAAGCTGCAACTCCCCTTGAGGGAGTAAAAGAGTGGAATAAATTATAACTCTTCTCAATAAATAACAGATCTTACTTAGGTGTATTTCTTGACGCATGTGGTTTTGGTAAAGTGTACCTTGCAAAAGTACAGTCATTCGTAGGGTATATAAAAACTACCTAATATTTAGAATCTATTATTTATAAAAAGATCGATACGTTGCCTACCCTGTAACTCGATTATTATTGCATAATATTATACTGTTATGACATGAAATACTAATTACTTATGTAAATATAATATTGTAATTATAATAAGGTAGGTAACAATTGGGTTTTCTATTAGAAAATTCTCAGAAACAGTGCGGAGCCAAGAATTGTGCATAGTAGGCACCTATATAGCAATAAACTTCATAATACGAGTACATGAGGCTGAACATAGCTGACGAAACAGTGAGCCATACTTCTCTCTCTGGGAAAATCCTGGTGATATTAAATTTTCTCGTTTATTCCGATCCTGACCCGATAACCTAGCCCGGTGCGGGTTATGTTATGTTAGGAAGAAATTTTACTTTTTTCCAGACCCGCGACCGGGTCAGGTTAGGAATATAGGCATTTTCTTTTATGATAATTTTTAATATACATATTTTAAAAGACGGATGTTAAATAATTAAGATTTATTCCCCATTGATTTTGAATTTGAATTAACACGATCATGCATTACATATTTACGTTTGGATCGCTTGTCGCACTGTTCGTGTTCACAACCTGACTGAATATTTAATACCTGTTATATTTTTTTCTTTTGAAAGAGTGGGTTCCGCTCTATAGTGTGCACTAGGCATGGGTACTGTGACGTTTAACATTTTACGATGAAGATAAAAGAAAATGATCGAATGCATCTCTAACCAATTGGCTAATGGAAGATGATCAAGAGCCTAGAGTATTCAATCGATGATAGGTTTTGAAATTTGAAGCTAAATATCATTTTCATTGATATTTAGCTTCAAATTTCAAACGTGTCAGTAACCATGCTATGTGTAAAATGCTATAAGGGACAAGCCCTGTATATTTCACAGCTTTAATCATTGTCGTTGTGTGCGTGTGACTTGTCATTTGCGTCGGTGTTCATGCTGGATCATTACCGTTGTTATTGTGCTTGTACTCGAGCTTACTTTCACTTGCCGGTGCCCTCCCTCCCCCTCCCCAGCCTCTGTGCCCGCGCAGCACTGAGCGCGGTGACTCGCAGCAGTCGTACACTCGGGTCAACCAGTCACGACACTGCGTTTTATGACTAACTCGCATCGAAACTACCTCGTAACCTAAGTTCTTTTTAAGGTAATTTTAAAACAAATTGAATATTTTTATAGGCTATTTCCTTAATAGACGCGATTTGAAATATACACAAACAATTTGCAAACCTATAGAGTGTTACACGATAAGTGGTCAAAGAAATCAGAGAGCGATTAAATTAACCCGATTAATAAGTTCAATTAATATCAGTTTAAAAAAGGAAAACATATTTTTGCAAATCCCCGGATATATTTTTTATTAAGGTGGGGTTTAAATTAGGAAGTTGACAGTTTTTCCCCACAAGACGTTGGATAGAATTACTAACAAATGTGGCTACACACAAATTCCAAATAGGTAGTTTAATACTATAATAGTAGGTTTAAATCTACTTAAAAGTTTGAAAATGTAAAGATGACCGTATTTACAAAAAAAAATATAAAAGTTAGCCTGAGCACTCGGAGCGTAACCGATCGATGTCACGAGTGGTAACTGGTAACCAATAATATTCGTCGGACAGAGCAAAGTTACAAAATCAACAGAACCATTCAAGCCTATCAAGCAACACGGCCTTTTTTAAATAATCATACCATCAACTTTTGTGGTATCTACGCATTACTATCGCTACTAATATTATAAATGTGAAAGTAAATTTGTCTGTCTATTGCCGTCTCATGGCTGACTTAACGTATCTTAATAAGATTTGGAGGATGGTTTCCTGAGGAAGGATATAGGGTACTTTTTATCGCAATAACTGACATATACACTGGCGGAGCCGTTAGTAAATGCTAGTTAACTTTTTAATCTATTGCCTAACCTAAAATATTGCAATTATAATGAAATTCAGGACACGTAGAATTTTATTAAGTGTATTCGAGTTGAAAAAATTCTTGAGGCGGTACAATACTCGGATTATTTACAGAAATATACAGTACTAGCGGTTGCCCGCGGCTCTGCCTGCGTTGATGATGGTTATTGCGATAAAAAGTAGCCTTTTCGCTATTCCAGACTATAACGAAGAAAGAAAGAAAATCAATTTCATTATAATAATCTATCTTTATGCCAAAATTCCATCTCGATCCGTGCAGTAGTTTTTACGTGAAAGAGTAACAAACATCCATAGATCCTCAAAAACTTTCACATTGATAATATAAGTAGTATACACATGACTAGGCCAAACTAAATACAGCACAAAATACTACTTTGTATCGACACAGTAGGTAACTGTTTGACCGTAGGAACCACTATAGCGACTATTAATAACTAATTGAGGACAATTTATATTAGCCAAATCGCATGGTAATTAACTAATTTATTACAGGTTTTGTTACATAGTTCCTAAAAGATAAGTATGTTATTGTGTAACCTATATACCTAATCAATAAGTATAATTGAATAGATAATTAAATAAATGTAAAATTAACAGTGATATATAATATCGCATATTAATAGACGAAGAACCTCAACGTAGTGTTTAAAAAGAATAGCATTTGTGCCCAAAGTTTATCCGAGCCTTTTTCAGAGTCTGTTGAAGAACTAGGCTCAACAACGGAATAGGACTTCAAAGTGTGCGTTTCTACACTTAGGTGGCGGAGTAGTGATATGGGACATTGACACTAAAGGCCGAATTATAGATAGTAAAAACAATTTATTTTTCCTCCAAACTGCAAATGAATTATACACAACAGAAGCAAGGATGAAAAGTTAATAAAAGATTTTTCATATACATATACTGTTGACAAGTTGAATCAAAGCTAGGAACGTCTAAAACCTATCTTTCTAGAAACAAGAAGGGTTTAAAGGCTTCAGTGTTACTAAACACTAGATGTCTGATAGCCAATTTTAGTCCCCAGTGTTCATTTCGAGATAAGATTTTTGAAGAAACGTTTTCCTATTCCAGGATACACATAAGAAAACCCAAGATTAGGGTATTTTAAGGGTTAATAGGCTATGGAATCTGCTTATAATCTGGTGGGCCGTATTCTAGGATGCCATGTAGGTCCTCGTATAATTAAAAAAAATACGTCTATACATTTTGTGCTAAATAAACACAACATAAATATTGTTGAGGTGGTGATATTATGTGATTTTACATAAACAAGTGTACCTAAATGGTGTTGCAGCGACTGGTGAACAAAATATAAGCAAATTAACCTTAATCGGTCCGTATATTTATTATTTTTATTATTTGTGTTGCGTAAGAAACAACGAAACAAAATGTTACAACATACAAAAAAGGTACAAGACGAACATACGATGTGATACAAGAGGCAGGAAGTGCGGACATGTCGTATGTAGAGCGCGAACAGTCGTAACTGTGCGCCACGCTAAGTGTCAATTCGTTAACGTATATAAAATGATTGTGGTGCGACACGCATGTGCATATTATAATATGAACATTTAAATAAATCTAAACCTTCAAACCAAGGTAAAAAACTTTGGATAAAACTTCATTAACGTAGAGCTACAACATAAATTGAATAAACAAAAACAATTAAGAGTCGTATTTTAATATAAAATAAAAATGTAATTTATATGAAGACTCTTGCAGCTGCGAATGGGTTAAATATAAAATAAATAAAAGAAACCTATTTCAGGTCAAGGCTAAAAATACAGGTTTATTTTATTTATTTACGATGAGCACAACTCAGATATCAATTTAGTAGTATAAGGTTACCAAATTGATATCTGAGTTGTGCTAGTCTCATCGAAGATCCCAGAGCTAGCAGGATATTTCTGGTACACAAGTGTGTGTGCTAACGCAGGCACTTTCGTAATTCCTTTATAGTTCAATGAAACGGCACGATCTGGAAGAGATCAGGCGCAGATCCAACGGCTGCTACTGATTTTAGTAACGTTTATCATTCTACAACTATTTGCAGAACAGGAGGCAGAGTACTGTTAACCAGATAAGTCGCAAAATATCCACATATTACTTGACCTCTGCACCGAAGCGTTTAAATATCTACCGGTGTTCTTTGTCATTAACAAACTGCCAACTCAGCCAAGTGTATACTCTCAGCTTTGTACACAGAGTTGAAGAGTGAGGACACATCAAACATGACGGTGGCACAATATTTTGTACAGGTTGCTACATAGAGCAGTGTGTGCGGATGACGGGGGCACGGGGCGGTCGAGTGGCTGCCAGGTATGCGCTCTCGCTCCAGCATCGCTCCACGCGCGCCTTGCGCGACCGTTCCACCGTGATGAGCGGCACGCGATTTACCTGCTCAAATCCGCCACTCAACGTTCCATATACGAGTACTTTATAATTATTTACATAAGAACTCAAATCCGCCAACGCAACGTTCAGTATTATTTATAATTCCTACATAAGTTTCATCAATCTGCTGTGTGAATGCAGAATAATGCAATTCATACAATAACAACACCCACATATTTTTTTACAAAGTGAACCAAACAATAATGAGGTCTTGATATTATTCACAAACGGAACTGAGGGTTGTGGCATAAAAAGACAAGAAATTACATTCACAAACATCAACAGAGTAGAATAATTGCACTTAACTCAAGAACCAAATCGTTACCGAAGTGGTCCATTTATTGGATTGCCTATCTCATAAATAGACGAAGACAATAAAAAGCTCTTTGCGACATCTAACGCACAAAGGCTGCTTGCCTTTACGTGTCAGCGTCTGTGGCATCTTAGCGTCCAAATAGATGGTCCGACTACAATGAGTTTTTATGTCTGAAATGATATTTAAATTAAGATAGTTTAACAGCCTTACAAATAAACGTGGTATAACACTATACTCGAGTATAAACAGAGAATTAGCAAAATGTGTACAAATAAACAAAGAATAACTTATACCAAGTATAGCGCTGACATTTCTGTTCATACAATCGTTATTCTGAAGTTATACGCGCCCATACCCTAGTATAAACCTAGTATAATCATAAAAATACTACGATTCAGGCTTGTTTACGTGTTTATATTTTCAAAAAATAGATTTAAAAGCAATGGAAGAAGTAGAACAAGTAAATAACGTAATTGTTTTAATACAGGCTGCAAGAAAAGTCAAATAAAATGTCGGTTTTCTAAAAGTGGTATGATGTTTTTGGATAAATTATTTGGTAGATATCTCAATATGGAGAATAGAAGGTAATCCACCCGGATTACCTTTTATTCTACAATTGATTATTGCTTTGAGATACTGGGGACGTAATCAGGTAAGAACATTAGGATATTCACACATGTAACTAAATCTGTTCTATCAGTTTCACAAATTTAACTACCTACTCGTTTCTTATTCCTTCAGGTGCAAGAAGATGCTGTGGACATTCACGGTTTGACTCAGCAGTCTATATTAAAGAAAAAAATCGATGACATTTACATGCCACATACTATAAACGAACATCTTCATGCTATGGAAAATTTCAATGAGATTTAAAAATTAAAAACTGTAGAAAAAGGTTTTGTTGACAAATAGATTCAGTTGTCATAGACAAAATACGTTTTTTTATGAAGTTTCTCTTTGGTGGTTCTGTTGCCAAATCGTGCAATTTGACACAACGGACGTATAGTTATACGAAAGTTATACCTGCTTTATTTGTTAAAAAATATTTTTGATTTATTCTTAATTTATAACTCGTATAACTATACCTCGTATAAGAATGAGATAAATGTGATATAACAATTTTTTATTTGTAAGGCTGTTAGTGAGTAGAAATCGGGTATCCAGTTTTGAAATAGGTATATTTGGTTTATAAAAAAAAGGTTTACAAAAGAAACTGGGATTATGCTAATGGAACTAAAAAGTGAAGAAGACAAGAGTGGAAGTGAAGACAGTGAGTGAATCAGTGACTGCCCTGACAGACAGGCACCAGGCCCCATAAACGCTAACAAATGTATCACGTTTAATGGAAATGGAAACGGCATCTTAGTGTTATATTCATTGTCTGTTTGACCTCGTACTTTTATAGTGTATTCAGTGAGAATAACATTGAGTGTGTGTGGGAAACAATGCTGGGTCAACAATGTTGAAGTACAGTAGTGAGCTGATATTCAAAACTGCGGTTATGTATATGGCTGTGGTGGTGGTGGTGGTACTGGCGTCGTGATGCGCGCTGCGCGTATCGGGGCCGGCGCGGCGCGGCGGCGATCCCGTTACAACTGTACCGCAGCTCTCCATGTCGCCGCACATGCACTGGCTTGCACACAACACAATAGCACACTATCTAATCTGGCGACACTTCTACAACCATGTATTTATTTAATTACCTGACACGAAACAGGCGTGTCATCTAATGCGACACATGGATTCCATTTTCTAAGGTTGGAAGTTGAAGTGATAATTTGATTATCTGTACTTGAGCTGTTTATGGACGTAGATATCTATTGTTGCTGGGTATAAAATTTTGCCTGTACTTACTTACTTACTTATTAGTAGCAGCTTGTACAGCTTCTATTAAAAAGTATCTATATAGCACTTACAAATTGTATTGAAAATAAATAGAAAATCAGATCAACAGTTGCAAATATCACGTCCAAATCACTTTTTTATGCTTCTAAGGTGGTTCAACAAGCAAGTTGGTAAGTAGGTACCGTAGCATATGGATACTTGCAGTACCTACCTGGAGCGTCTGCAGCGTGTTTCCGACCCAAAAAGCTTGTAACACCAGTATTACCTTAACTAACTATATACATAACTATGTAACATGGGATGGGGAAACGGTTCTTTAAAAAACGCATTTGTACACGAGCTCTGGAGACAGATGTCTTCACAAAAACTACACAAAATTGAGGCAATCTAGTCGTTTCCGGCAGCTCGATGCAGTAGGATGCAAAATAAAAGATTACTATCGCAATATCGCAAAAAGGGATATCGATGAATTTATATCTCGTGTGCGATATATATCTAGCAAACTTCACCTTAGTAATTGCAGCACTTTTAAAGGAAAAACACCAGTCATTGCTACTTAGTTCTATTGACATGTTATTATCACCTGGTGTGTATAGTGTAGCTCCGACATGTTCTATCGTTAGCTAATCAATTAGTGCATTACCACTAAAATATGTGCAAATGTACATTTTATTTGAGTATTGCAAATAATTGCTGAAATAGTAAACAATTGTGAAATACGACTTATAATTATTTTATTATAAGCTGAATAAATATACTACTTACTGATTATGAAATTACTTGTAAAATACACAATTTGGAGTGGAAATATTTCAAAATGGAGGTCCTATATTTTTAACAGGCTATAATTACAGTGTACAGCTAGTAGATACTTATTTGAGTACAAATATTAAAAAGAAAGAGAACAGGATCTTAATAATGATAAATAATAGCAACCCATATATTTATGTCCCACTACACGGGTCTTCTCTCCTCTACCTAGTGAGAGAGAGGGTTCAGCCCTTTATCTCCTGCTAAATTAACACATATTTGTATCGATGTGGATAACCTATAGCAATAAGTACAAACCTTTGTGGTTTAAATATGCTATGTAACTAAATTATTAAACTGTATTTTATATGTTAAATAAAAGAAAAAATAAAAAATCTACACACGCTGGTCTAATTCGGGTTATTAAATATTTTTAGCAGTTTTGCTGTGCAATCAGCTCAAATATACTTGGCACAGTTGATAGTGCGCTGGGCCGGAACAAGAGAGGTAGTAATTTCAGAAAAAAGTATGTGTAAATTTGTCTAGAACTGTGACGAATTTACAAAATTAATATATACTTTTTTCTGTGACAAATTTACGATGTGATGAATGTACAAAAACCCAATATCTATTAAAGGAACTACCCATAACAATTAGTGCCATTACGCTTACAATGCCTGCCAGTGTGGTCTCGTTGTTAAGTTAGCTCGCCACCAAAACCTTGTTGTAAATTCGAATCCTAGTATAAAACTTTGTGTGATCCACAAAGCTTTGTTTCGACTTTGTATATATCCGCGAATGATATGCCCGCAACACAAAGTGTGTTACTATGCGGGAGTAAAAAAACAATTAAAAAAAGGATATTTAAACATTATATTATGTACATTAAATTTTAATATATACTGCTTTCTAGTCAAATCTGAGACCGGTCTTAGATCCAAGCCTCTTACTTGTTCTGGGTTTTTTTTTTTAAATTTTGGACTAGCTTTCGCCCCCGTTTACAATTCCTCGGGAAGTGTTCTTTTTTTTTTCGGGATAAAAAGCTATTCCAGACTATAAGCTATATGCCTAATTTCACCCCGTTCAGGTGTGATTGAATAATAAACATCCCTTACACATCTAAACTTTCGTATTTATAATATTAGTAGGATTCATTTTACATGTATTCATCATCGCATCGTCATCATGATCACGACGGATCTTTACAATGTTGTTTGAAGAAAAACGTTCTAGCAACATACTTTGAAATCACTTTCTAGTTCTCGACCTGAGACGCATAAGGTCGAATGTCAAAATTTTACCAAAATTGCTTTAAAAGCCAGGTTGAATTCAGTATCTCTTTCAGTCCAATAAATTTGCAGGTTTTTTTTTTCTATTAACCGTTGCTGGCAGACGAGCCAACGGCCTACCTGACAGATTATAGTAACCACTGCTCATGAACAAAGCCATGCCGGTGCCTACCTTGATGTTAGTGATCCAGAGATCAGTTATTTTAATAAAGACATGTCATAGCGCTCGGGAAACACTGCTGCAGATAGTTTTTTAGAGCCTAGCCTTTTACGCTGTGGGAGAAATGCACGCTGAAAGCGAACCGTGCTTTAATCGTTTCCAGGAGGAATGGGTGAACTCTGCTGTGTGAGTCGATTGGTGCGATGGTAGAGCGGTAACTATGGCTCCAGGTCAAACAGTTCCCCAGTGCACTGACGGACAGCGAACAGACGATAGAACATGAATAGGAAGTCAAAGATTCTACGCTGCTCTTATATCTCCAGTCTGTCGGACATTCGAACAGCTCGTAGCTGATGCATAAGGTCGGTTGTGGCGTTGTTGTCGTGTCCGTTTTGTATCGCAGAAATACCAAAAACCATGTTATAACATTAGTAAAGATGTTCTGATTTGTAAAGGCTTTAAGATGAAATTAAATCAATAAAATACAAGGTCTATTAGATGAGCGCTATAACTTTTATGAGATGTGTGTGACGTAGAATTGAGGTCGAAGTATCTACAGCATTCTCTTACCCACTTAGGTAATAGGCTATCAAAGAAAATGTAAGTAATCTACCATATGAATGATAAGCCTGAAGTAGTGGGTTCGAATCCCACTCAGGACAAATATTTGTGTACTGAGCACGATTATTCGTTCTGTATGGTTTATCATGTTTTGTTAAACAACTTATGTTCTAAAGAACAAGCTCTGTGTCGCAAATTGGCTGTAGGGAAAATAATTTGTTGATATTTTATGACGTTTCATAAATATCATGCTATGATCTAAATTCATCAATGCGTTTTACTTTGAATTTGAAAGAAAAGAACCACTCATATCATTGACGGACGATAGATCCATAATATACACAATAAAAATGTTAATAAAGATAAAGGTTTTACTGTAACTAAGGTGGTCTTAGATTACGTTGGTATCTTGAGCAGTCTTGAATATTACATCCACCGATACTGCGATAATAAACATTCTACGAGCAACACTAATTGCCTCACACAAGCCAAGGTGTGCTCTTAATTAGCATAGAACGTAATAAGCTGTTCATAGTTGCTAATGCTCATTGCAGACCACCTCAACACATGATGTAGCCAATGTTAATTTACAAAATACCTACTGTCATCGGTTTGGGATAAATTGTATGTTTTTTTGTTAAATAAATGCTCAGGATCAGCCCAGAGTTTTAAGTTGTGTCTGGAATATGGGAACAGGCTCTTCCGCTTTCCCGATTCACTGAGCTGCAAATTCAAAGAATACCTCTGTGAACCTGCCAATCACCTATTGATGGCTCTTTTTCTTTTTATAAAATGTGATATTATAATTATAATATATGGACTAAGTTATCTTGTCTTATTATTATATAAACATAGCTGTGATAGCTAGCAAAACGTAGATGGAATATAACTATGTCAACCTCTTAAGTAAAAATGGTAGATGTTAAAGAGTACCGTAAAACCATGATATTGGCTATGTATTTTATACGTACTAACGATAAAGTTGGCGACCACTGAGAACATTTTCACCAAGCAATTTTGACCTTAACAGCAATATTGCTGGTCAAACAAAACTTAATGATTTCACTGTGCCACTATAAATACTAATCTTGCCTTGTTTTACCATATTATGTTTAACAAATAAACCAATCAACCTACGCGTGGTCAATCGCCAACTTTGTCGACAACATATCACTTACGGCACCCGGAAGATCTCCTGATTGCGGCACCTTTCATAATCAAACAAAAGGCTATAGCTACGCCCACCAGCTAGTAGGGAACAACTGTAAATTTATCCCTATACATTTGGGTAAATATAAGTTTTATTATATTATACAAGTCACATTAAAAATGCAAGAACTACAGCTCCGACAATATGGACCCTTAATACTTTTCATATCTGGTCAATGATTTTCAAGATATTATACGATAACGTACAATAGCTAGTTCTTATAATAACTGCAATGCAGTATTTTAACGGTTGGCACAAGATCATGCGGTACCTACATCATTCTACGAAGCAAGTATTGTAACTTGCTTGCTAAAGAGGCGTGGAGCGGCTGCGGCGCGGTGACTGGTGGAAACTGGTGGTCTACGTCAGCCCTGATCGATATCACGCGAAATGATTACAGGTGCGATAAGGTCAAGTGGTAGAGAAAGCTCAATTTAAATAACATTAAATATTTAAATCAGTATCGCTATAGAAGCAATAATGCAAGTAATAAAAAACAAAATCTTCCGACTTACTTTTATTGATTTACCACGCTACAAAAAAAGTGTGTTCCAACATTTCTTATTTTTATAAGCTGCTTCTAAGGATTGTAATATGTTTCTATCCCTTGACCTCAGCCTTCATTTCACGTTATCTACATTTTTATATTTATTTCTATTATAGTGTGGAGATGAATTTTGCCTACAGACACTGTTTTGACTCCAAATTCTTTAATGATTTATTTAAAAAATATCTGCTAAGTCAACAAAATATACGTTTCGGGATATGTATAGTGTGAGTGTTTTGGCTACAATAGCGTTTATGTTTTCAATTGTATTTTTTCATCCATACAAGGCCGTATGTCCTAATAAACACAATGATGCTGTTGATAAACAAAAGAAACAATGATAATTTTAGAAATAAATTCGTAGTTAACATTATCGCCTTCAAGGATATTACTTTTAGATTTAGTTTTAACACGGAAGGGTCTTGTGCTGTTTTTACAAAATGGTCATCCATCTATGGAACGATCGCGGCGAGCTTGCTTACAGCATATGTTTCGATCCGCGCCGCAATACTTAGCAAGGAGCCCCTCAAATAATATAAGTATGCAGTAGCGCATTATAACGATTTATTTTGTTATACAAATAATTATACTTGTTATGGTAGCAAACAAGCTTTCAATCAAAATCGTCTGTATGAAAGCAGTACCTGATCTGCTACTTGCCATGCCAAGGGAAAACACTGTGCCTGCAGCCTAAGAGGCGTTCGCTTCTTCATGAAGCTGATTCGTTGAAACTAGCGTAATAAAATATTTAATTTCACAAAAAGCCTTGACGAATTCGGATAACTCTGCAATTCGCAAAAACTATTGATATCTTCTGTGCATTGAAAATTAGAATTGAAAGAGCTGCAATGAAACTTAGATTGAAGTTTGTCGTTATAAAACAATATGGCATTCGAGCTAATCATCAGGAATAAATTAAGTAATGTCAAATAGGCCTTACTTTGGCACTTTAATAGTAGTCGAATTTTGTAATAAAATTCGGGTACAGTCACTAGGATACCCGAATTCGGCCTAATCGACTAAGTGCTATTGCAACATTTGTGAGAGCCAAATTCAGTTTTATTGAACAATTCAATTTTGTTTTAAACATTAAAAACTCATTTACGGTTTTTAAGTTAATGACGCCACGCTTTCGTCAAAGCAATGGTGATAGTAGTATTTCTTGGTAGAGTAATTTATAATACTACTTTGGAGTTATGGGGGAGTTTTGGAGTTGTAGAACTCTAGAGAATGATGTTGAGAAATAATTGTGACAAAAGCAGAAAGACGACTACAGATTCGCTTTTTTTAGGTTTGAAATATATTCTGTAATAACATTTTAGGAGCTGAAATCAAACCACAAATCTGTTCATAGACTGATGCGCAAACAACACGGTACATAATAATATGACGTGAACAGTAAATTGCTATTCGTTAGGATTGTTAGGAACTGTACATTGGTTTCAATTGGTATGAGCCAGTAATAATTTGTTTCATTTATAATACTTTCTACGCCTAAATTAGTATCTCAAATGTAATTGTCGTTTGTGTAATTGTCAAAGTTGAAGAAGACCTTGACCTCTAAGCACGTCAGTTAATTGTTGATAGTTTTGATTTAGACAATTATCTGTACACCTAATTACTCTTATGAATGATAAGGCTCGTAAGTGAATTAGTGATTACTATTAAAACTTTTTGAGTAAAGTCTGCTGTTGTTGTCTGTCGTTTTTAATATTCCTTCGTATACAATATTTGTAACATTACTGTGATGTTTCTAGTGAAAAGGGAAGCAATAGTAAATATGTATAACAAATAATATGAGTACGTGGCGCCTCTGATCCTCCCTTTCCTTAGCCAGTAGGGTAAACACCCACACAAATTTTCAACAACTTACTTAACAACAATTAGTGACAGTTTATACCTAGGTACACCTGCAGTGGATGCTTTATACTGTAGCTATACTTAGTCGGAAAGTTGAATCTTACGATTAATTACAAGTTGCACATTCGAGCGTTATGACATCGTTACTATGTTGTAACCTTTAAGAGCCGCTGTCGTAACTTATTTCCCATCAAGAGTACCTACGGTTAAAAGCTTCTAGCAATTAGGTGGTATAATGTAACTCACGCAACAAGTCCTCCCAAAAAAGCCACGGGTCCACCGCCAATAAGTCTGATCTTCCGGTGGCACGAGTCAAAGAGTGAGAGCCTCGCATGCGGAGGCGGTGGTAAGCCCACCATACCGCCGGTTGTAGCGGAGCGCATCATCACGTCACATAACCCGCAACACTCACTCTCTGGCCCGAATTCAACACAACACTAGCCGGGCGCGAGTACACGACAAACAACAGCTGAGAGCGAGTCCGCTCCACCGAGCATCGCAACACATGTGGAGTGGCACGCGGTCTGCGCGGGACTGTCCGGAGTGACGGGGAGACCGGGGAGCCGCCACCGCGCGCCCCACAGGCCCTCCTCAGCGCCCTACCCCACTCCTATGTGTCTGACGTGACTTTGAAAAGGCGTTCTATTGATTCATTTCTCCTTTATTGTTTTCTTACGGTAACAAGTAACAACACATTTTTTTATATACCCAGGCACTTGAAAATCTAATCATTGTGTATTAGAATACACAAGTATCAAGTTTGGGTCATCAGTCAACACTTAAAGCTATTGTTTCACAATGAATGAGCATTGTGTTAGCAATTTTTTCTTTACTATTTTTCCTCGTAAAATTCTTCAGGTAAGTTTTTGCTCTTTAAGGATCCTTTACTATAAATCACTGTGTAAAGCGAACATTCTTTTTTTTGCATTTTAAGGAAATCTTAAGATATTCAATGAAAGATCCATTGTCATGATATGTCCTTCGAAAAACAATAACCGCAATGAATAGGACATTGTAGTTGGCGGCAAAACCGTAAGTAGCACAACAAAGTCACAAGGAAATGGCGCAGTAGTAGGTCGTGCTCTCGATCAGCTGATTCAACAACGAACAACGTGCACGGATGTGAATAGGGAGGGGATGGAGAAATCATTGACGTCTATGCTTTATTTGTTAAGTAGGTAGGCTTCATTGTTCTGATCCCGTTTATATGCATCACGTGACTTAATAGATATTGTCAGTGTGCAGGAGATGACGCCGCATCGCGTCTTTTCATATACCTTTCTCATTTGATAAACTTTACTGATTTATAGATTCTCCATAATACGTGTGGATACTGTTATTACTTTACGGAGACGTGAAGCTCAGGTGACTAGGGTCATGACAGCTGGTAAGAGACATGTTATCGTGGTTACAAGACGATCTTTGTCTCTTGAACTGTAATTAGAGTATTTACCATAATATCATTTGTTATTGGGTCAGCTTCGGGTGGCCCCACATTCTAGTTTTCTACCTTAGTGACGTTCACGGCTTGAGAGGGTACTTCTAGCGTTCAGTAATAATGTACATTTACCGTTCGCATAACTTAAAATAATATATTTCTGTCACAAATTTAAACCAACAATTACAAAAGTATTTGAATAAGGGTAAACAGGTAATGAGACCCTTGATCCTAACGTCATATTATAATCCCTTACTGGTCTTACAACCTCCATCCTTACTTTTGAAGTAACCATTTTTATTTCCTGATATTTTTTTCTTTTTTTCCTACCAATTACCAAGAAAAGGCGACAGGCAAGTAGCCGGCTGCAAAAACTCAAAAGCGAAACAAGCAAACAATATGGATGGGCACTAAGAGGCAAAGGCATGTTGAGCCGAAAATCAGGACCATGAGGATAGTTGGAAATATTAGAACCTACGTGGCGTTTGTTTTGTTATTCATTTCATAAATAATTATGAACAAACCATGTAATTAGATAGTGACGACCAGCACTGTCAGATAGATACAAGACTTAATCAAAACAAGAAATCTAAATGAATGCAAACCGAACCGTGGCCATTGTTGGCGAATCAAAATAATATCGGAGTCATCCAATGATAATAACATTATAAGCGACAAGCTAACAATAATTATAGCTTTGAACTAGGTATACAAACCAGGAAAAAAGTAAACGCAACGTGTACGTCGCAGTCACACAAACAATAATTATAATTAATTGGTTGGACCACATTGTGCTAGATAGGGTTTCTTTCCAATCCCAATTTTTCCATACATTCGTTCCCAGGAGCCCCGAGGTTTTTTAAAGCTACACCAACGGATATGGTTTGCTTAGGCTTCTAGACGTTTCCTAAGCAGTAATCTTGTTCTCACCACTTTCAATGAGTATCCTTACTAATATTATAAATGTGAAAGTTTGTGAGAATGAATGGAGGGATGTTTGTTACTCTTTCACGTAAAAACTACTGAACGGATCTGGATGAAATTTGGCACCAAGAGATAGATTATGGTCTGGAATAACACATAGCCTACTTTTTGCAGCGATAACCGACATCCACGCGGGCGGAGCCGCGGGCAACAGCAACATTCATACCAAAGATCTTAGTTATGTTGGCAAAAGGATTACAAGTATTCGTAAAAATGAAGAAGTATAAACATAATTGCGCCTAAACAGACAAAATAAATATAGAGCTTTTGGAGCCCTTGCGACCGAAATAGTTGAAGTTATAAGAATTAATAAAATCACTATAGGCGATTGTAGTGAGGGATAAAAATATTGACTTTCCATTAGTAATGTGCAGTGTAAGTAAGCGGTAATCTGTCTATTTCAACAAAAAGAAACAGAACATTTTATATTCAATGTTTGTCATATTTATGTATAATGTTAATAATGTTTACTATATAAACATAAAGGTATTAGAGGAAGGAAGTTGTGGCGGCGGGGACGCAATGTGTCAAAGTAGCAAAACAATTTTCTATAATAAATTGTCTCTATGTATTTCTATATTCTGTGGGTTAAATAATGGTGTGGTGGACGGCATGAGGTGAGGTGTAGCGAGCATGCACAACTCCTCGGCCTCCACCGCACCCACGCTTAGTTCTATGCGGTATACGGTGCTCGGCGCGGTGCGACGCGCCCTTGACATTAGCACTGCGGGACCTGCCGCAATTACATCACTCGCTGTTGATACACCGCACCACAATTTCCTTCTATGTATTTATTTTTAAAAGTTTTTATATAAAAGATTTTATTCTTTCCATTTAATTAAATAAAAAAGAAAAGACTGAGTAGACTGTATGCGGAAGGCGGAAGACTGGTGTTGTGGCGTGAGCAGTGGATTGAAACAGGCTGATTAATTGACACATCAAAATTGTAAGAAGTTTTTAGGTCGGATCTCGAAAAAAACCCAAATAATTAATAAAATTCTCAGTAAATTTCCGTTGTTTTGGGCAAAATAAACTTGATAACAAAATCAGCAATGCAATGATAACACTATATAATAGGTCAGTTTGTAATTTTTCTCACAAAACGCTTAAGATCTCAGAAAATAAAACAAATCAAATGAGTCCATGGGATATTAATACATATTTTGAAAGCCACGATTGGCTATAGCCGCAACGTTGAGTTTTATAGTGTTTAGTCGTTCACTGACTACGCGTCGCCAGGTTGGCAAGCTAACCATATTTTTATTTACCGGTTGCCATTAAAAAGGTAAGGAAAGAGCCATAAAGTGTTATTTTATCTATTGTCGGGCTCCTTAATCAGATCGATTCGCCACCACTATCTTATCGAGTAGTTAGTGGCAAACCTAGTGACTGTTCACCATATCGCCTATACAAGTCTCTGCCGTGATCAAACGACTATTAACAATTAGGAAAGAACTCTCAACGAGTCCTCCAAAGTACAGAGACACTCAGATAGAATTTCACTATGCGGTGATCCATCTATAGGGTTAATCGTTTACCGACTCAGATCAGAGAGTGCACCTGGCTATAAACACCTCCATGCCACTCCGATACCACTGCTATGTGTAGAGAAAAAACCTCTCAAAAACCTAATAAACATCTTTAAACTTGCAGAGCAGGCAGCACCTCTGTTTTAGGTGCAAAAACATACAGGTGAACTGTGAAAAGGTATAGTTGACAACTTTTCTTTGATCGAGACCCGGAATAGAATTATAAGTCTTACAACTCTCACATGTCACTTGTCAAGACAAGAGTTTTAATATTTCTTTGTGTAGACTTGTGAAGTCAAAACATTTTTTTCAGTTCTACATGTTTTAACTAAAGTGGAGCGAAGTTGCGTGAAAGTATCTTTTTGCCGCTTGCATGGCTACACTCCAATCTGACTTATTCTTATAGAATTTGTAACACGCGAACAAAGGTTCGTAATCTGGCGCCATCTATCAGGTTTATAGCGATTCCATAATACAAGACAAGTAAAACAGAAGTTACAACATAGTATACACAGATGTCACTGTTCTTAGAAACACGTAGAGTGAATCAGGTTATTAAGTTCTCACAGAATGTATTTAAACAATAAACAACTCCCAACGAGAAACCGTTGCGTCAGCGGCCGGCCAGGCACGATCACTAAGGTTGGTCGAATGATCTTCCCTCTTGGAGGTGTGTGGTTGGTAACTAGATCTGAATCACCAGAAACTGGAAATTTCTGTGCCTTGTACAAAGATATTGTTTATTTATTAACAGCTTATACCGTCCCATTGCTGGTAAAAGTTCCCCATAAAAGAGTACCTAATAAGGAAAAATCTCTTGTAATGTGGTCATTAAAATCACTCGTGCAGATGGATTTCCCCGCGTGGGATTTTTTCGCTTTAAAGGATACTGTTATCTAGTGAAATTCCTGTGCATTTGTGATTTACGAACTTATGTGTCAAGAATATGTAAGTGATGCCTCTGGTATGCCAGCGTCTATAGCTACGGTAATCACTTACCATCAGGCGGGTCATATATGTAGGTATATAACATAGGAAGATTTAGGCGCCAGTTAAGTTAAACTGTGCTAAAATATTTAATCAGGTTTTTTTTAAAAGAGATCAATTTTGGTATAATTTATTGTTCAGAACATTATTTGGTGAGGTCGTGTTCCTCTCATCGACCATTATAACCTCAACACTACTGACTTATCATTGTTATTAAAGCTTTAAGTCATACGTAGTACATTATTATATAGAAAGGCGATTTAATTACTATAATACATGATTGATTTATTGGCATTGAATGATACTCCCTCTACCCAAATCTATAAAAAGGACCCCTTAATTTTTTATCAAAAAAATGTTCTATGTATCTGGAAACTTACTACTAGCGTTTGGATAAACACTTTCCATTATTTTGATGTGATCAACCTGGTGTGACCACGAGTCCCAAAGAGATCATTATAAGGTACCCAATTTAAATTATTCCAGTAATTAAATCGCCTATTATAATCTTTAGATCAATCAGTCAATGGCTAACCGCAGCGATAGACTAAATTATTGACATTATAAAATGTATTGTACAACATAAAACTGAAAGCTCTTATTGCAATGACAAACCTACGGGCTTTCAGTGCCATTCGTCGTTCTTATCGTCTATACTACACATGCTTTGGGGAATAGGACACCGGCCAAGGGAGGGAGAGGGACAGCACAGGACTTACCAGAGGCAGTCCAGCATGATAGAGACATGCACGTGGCGCCCGCGGGGCTGCACTCACCTGCAACAACATAACGCTGTGTTAAGCAACACTACATAAAATACAGAACTAGAACAACAACTTATTATGCATGCTACATTGTATATTATTTGGGAGACACGTGGGGTCCGAAAGGTTACTTACTCGTAGGTATTTGCCAAAATTACAAAACCGAGATAGATAGTATCTTATATCTATCAATAGAGCGTCAGTCCACTCATAATCACACACAGCTATTTGATCCCAAACTAGCCAAGACCTGTACTATCGTGACCATAGAACTTATAAACATATTTATAATTTCTAAATTCATACACATTTACAGATAAATTACAGCCAGACACAAAACAAATTATTGTGCCCTCCGGCTTAGGCGTCAGCGTCTCTAACCAACAGGCCAGGTAATCAACAGACTAGAACTGCCCGGGAGTATATTATAGTACCCAAGAGGTAGAGTTTGAGGACCTGTGTTTGCGTACATACGCAAACACAGGTCCTCAACTTCTACCTCTTCGCTCTCCAGTTCTAGTCCAGTAGGATGGCAATCCGATACGACCAGAGAAAGAATAGACGCAGGATCCTTTGGCCGTAGGTGCTTTGCAAGGCACGGAGGCAACGGTGATCTATCTAGAACAAATGTAAGTACATCTTGCTCATCTGTAGATCTGCACGATCCGAAGCAGAAAATAATTTCTGATGTTGTAATTGAGCAAAGTTAATACTGTCTGAATTTGTCATCGTGTTAGTTTATATGTGTGTGAGTGGGCAACACGTTGCTATTAAGTTCTGTCAGGCGACTTGACTTGACTGCACGTGTGGTCTTGTTCTAGTGGTTGAAGTAGCCACCAACACCGCACCGAGTTTTGTAGGTTTTCCGCACCGGACAAAACTTTGTTATTCTTAAAATAAATGGTTGTTCCTAACAATGTTCAATTCACGGATACAAAGTACACCCACTTTGTATCCGTGAATTGAACATTTGCAAAGTCCTCCGCAGCACAGGTATTTCTTACAAGCATACGGCCCGTCTGATGGTAAGCAGACACAGTAGCCTATGACCGCTTGCAATACCAAATAAATACATAAATTTGTATGCTCAGGAGGAGACCACTCGATTACATCGGAAATCGAGTACTAGAACTGTCTGTACCTGGAACGAGACTGAGGGGCAGACCTAAGACTACATGGACCGATGTAGTACGCAGAGATATAAGGGCATGCAATGTTTTGGAAGACGCGGTCACAGATAGAGCGAAGTGGAAGAACACGAAAAGGGCTGACGCCACCACCATGTGGCATAAATAGAGAGAGAGAGAGAGAGAGAGAGAGAGTATGATCCACAAATAATTGTTTGTGTTCGTGATTTCAATGTAAGCTGTACTTTTTACTCACCGTTCTATCACAAATAGTGCATTACCTAAGACGAACGCTAGAGCAGTCTACAATAGATCTAGGTACTCCAAAACTTGACAACAAATAACGAACGCCATCTAGTGCATTGACCAAGTAACCTTACCGAAATTAACTTCTTTTTATTCATTGTCATTACTACGCATTAACGAAAAACGTGTTCTATAATAGAACAAAACATTAAAAGTACCTACATTATTAATGTGTTAATCGTTAATAGTAGTTTGATTACTTTAAACGGTCGAAATAAATTTAAAGACAACGTGAATTGAGTCTATGAATACCTCTAGCGCGGAGTACAGATCAGTGGAATTTGATGTGTTTACTCAATTGCATTGATAAAGCGACAGTGTATGTAATTGCACACCGATTCTATTAGGGCATCTCATATCTGTATGTAATTATGTACCTAACTGGTTATTTACTTTAGTTAAAATATGTCACTCGTAATGTAATACAATCATAGTGTATTTAAACAAAAACCTATACACTTAATGCCGGATTGCTATAAGTACTTGATACTTGAAAACATTTTTTTTAACTTTCTACCCAACTGCCCTGAAAGAAAAAGAGACATATTATATGTTTTTTTACTTTTGATGGATATTGATATAAACTTGGTTCTTTTAGCTCGGTCCGAAGGCAAAGGTAGTACGAGGGGAAATTAAATTTACTATGGCACTGTGGCTCGCAATGTCATAAGAAACGCAGTTTTACCTATGACACTACTGGTTGAGTCACGGGAAAAAATCTCCCAAGCTTCTACGAGTAGTGCCACGCAGTGTCAGGAAAAAAGCAACGAACTATGGACATAGTTGACGATTCCGAGCTTATAAAGGCGATTTAACATCTACGTTATTTAAGCTCCTTGGCTGTATTCCGAGAATATTTTTGTTATGATGCCTGCGGCTAAATTTTATATGATTACATCTTATTAGGTAGTTCAAGAGTATCGTACTGTACGATTTCAGGTAAACTTCCTAAGACTCCAACGAACCTACCCGTCTGAAGCAACGAGCCAGTAAATTAGTTTCAATATAACACAAAGCTCAAACATAGGCACACAGTTTGAGCTATAGCCTATAAATTTGTCAATAATAGTGCATTGCGTCAGGTACAGTCATAGTCGCAAGCCATCTGGGCTAGTAATAACACTACATCTATTTAGCAGAAATACTGAAATAAACCTCCCGACTGGAAAAACAGTCGGCGTCTTTAAATACCCAAGTCATGTACACTCGCCAAGAAAAACTCGCACACATACAAGTTATGTAGCAGAAATATATGTGATATGTATACATATAGGAATTTAAAGTTAATAGTGATATTACATTTTTGTCATTGCTTTGCTTTTCTTTTCTATAAAGAATGGATATCTAGTATGAATGTAATGTATGTATTGTGTTACGTGCGCACATTACAATAATTGACAATACACAAATAGTAATTTTCTCACAATTTACCGGACGAGGTATTTGTCCTTAGAATTATTATGTCACCACGTCAGGTATGTATACCGCGTTAGGATTACTATGAATTCAAAATAATTTTAAAAATAACAGCATTTATTCAGTTCCGTTAAAATTTAAATAAATGTATTAATCAGGCACGATATAAAGACCTCGTCGAAACTTTAGTTAATGTTATATGTAAATAAAGTACCAATGCCACAAAATAAAATTCTACAGCAAAAATAAAATACATTTATTTTCTAGCAATTCATTTAGAGCAACGAAAAGTAAGGACAAAATTACATAAACACAGCTGGTGCACAATAGCAGAAACATAGACATAGAAACGACGAGAATGCTTTAATAAAGAAAAAAGAGAAAATTAGGAAATTGCCAGTAAACATTGCCACGAGTAATAGAGTTTGAGACGCAAATGTAATCAAGGGAAGCCAGAAGCCATCAATCAATTTCAGCGTTTAATCGATTCCGGAAATTGTATTCGCTTGTACGAGTGTTCAGGTGACGCCATGCACCCCGTGCTCACATACATAATATACCCCCAACGTGCTAGGAAGAACAAAACTAAACGTGGCCATGACAAAAGCTATATAATTACGTTACATGTTGATAAATAAGTCAGCAATTAGGTACCAACGTTACGTGAGTCGC
Organism: Trisateles emortualis; assembly: GCA_947095525.1. Classification (NCBI taxonomy): domain Eukaryota; kingdom Metazoa; phylum Arthropoda; class Insecta; order Lepidoptera; family Erebidae; genus Trisateles; species Trisateles emortualis. Next base: position 3,390,408 of record OX352736.1, on the reverse strand, counting down.
TCATGAGCACTGACTAAACACAGTCACCTTGATGGGGCTCTCAGCGTATCCTCAAAACGAGCCGCTCAAGTACACAGATATAATCTCGAGTTTTATGATACTGAGTGACGCAAGCGACACTGCGACTAATGCAGCTTTGTAGCTATTATGTACGTGAAGTATGTGTACTTAAACTGTGACGTCATTCAGCTTATTATTGGCCGATGACAGCAGCACATCAAACTGCTTCTCACATTGGCATTGGCTAAAGCTAAAATTAGCTAGCTGAAGTCAATATTACGTAATACCATAATATTATACAATATATTGATTTTATATCTGACAAAAAGCTGTACTTTGCTTTTGTACCGGTTTCCAGAAAATCTCGAAAATCCTAAGATGCTTTTCGCGTGTAGCTTTTGTGAAGCACTTACGCCGTTCTATTTCGGCAATACAGATTAAATAACTTTCAAGTATTCGTTTAAAATGCGTGTCAAACTTTGATTTCACATATAGATTTCATTCAGACCCAGTACAGTTGACACAACAATAAATATAGCTAAATTTAGATTCAAGGTATCATAGCATTGAATGTTATTAGGTACTTTCAAACTGAATTGAAGTTTACTTATATACATAGAGCTTATTTTAGATAAAGTTCATGTGAACTGTTTAAAGTTACGACGAGCCTATCTATAATGTGCATATGAGGCATTGGCTGCAAGCGTATCCTGTACCAGAGGACTAGGGTCATTCAAAACAGATCCTTAAGGTTCAAAGTGCTCTGTATATAAGGATAGCCTCTACAAAATAAGACAGCATACGTCTTTAATAATTATGCATGCATTAAACTTAAGAAACCAATCATAATCAAAACATACATACCTAAATATTCATTGGTAACACTGTATGATGTAAAATTAAAATATGATGCAATATCATCATTGGTATATCCTGATCTGCACTAGCACATACATATATTTACAATAATAAATAAAAGTACCTACGAAGATGATTTAGATGACTTATTCATGATTCTCAGAAAGTATACATGGAACACAGGAAATATAGTATAGGAATCGGAGTGTGGTGAACGCAGCACAATGGCAGCAGTTTCGTGCGACGTGTCGGGTTGCTATTGTTGAAACAACATAAACACCGCGGCTAACGGTCTGTGTGAACAAGTGGCACTGGGGACGTTACGGCCACGACACGAGGTAGATATAAACACTGCGATGTAAGAGATACGACCATAATAAGAATGCACGTAGTGTGAAGGCGTATGTCATTGTCGTCACCGTCATAATTTTAATGGACACGATGTCTCTGATAATAACCATCAATCTATCAAAATCATAGGAGTCAACTGCGGTGCATAGATGGCTGAAGTAGACTTGTGTGGAAATCACAAATGGTCAAAAGTCAACGGGTGTATTGCTACTTGTATGCTGTACATACATACAGAATTGCTGACGTCTATATTATTTAGGCACATAATGATTTGTTTTGACGAGAACTTCGTGTAAGTTAAAGTTTAAGGCCCGCCACATACATTCGTTCTCATTCGTTCCTGGTTCAAGTTCTTGATTCATTTTTCGAATCAAGCTCTCTAAACTCTGAACACATTAAATCCTTACAAAAATCTGGATATTTTAATGTGTGTAGTGTTTGTGCGGAATAACAAAAGCGATTTCCGAATCAGGAAAACGAGTGTATGTGGCTGCCTTAAAGTTAAATGAGTAGTAGTTATACCGCCGTATCACACGCTCGATTTGCCGCCTATAATAAAACAAGCTCCAACCCCTTCGGCCTTCTGTGATGACGTCATAGTCAGCTTGTTTGGTTTGAGCATTGAAAAGTGTGAAAACTAGGTGTCGTGCGCTCAGTTTAAAATTTGGGAGCAACTGTTAGACAGACGTGGAACACAAAAATATTTTAATGAAAAGAGACAGGCTGAGCAAAACCACTTTCGGATGAAGAGTAATTATGCTAGAAAGACAGAAAAATGATGCGGTCTTTCGACAGACCAGCTACTTTCTTGCATGGTGTTAGATATCGGTGACCCACCGCTACCGGAAAATCAGAATATCAACAACAAGTATTTTTTGGCAAAAATATAATCAAATTCTTTTTTTTAGTTTATTTTGCCAACAAACATTATACAGTGATAGTACTTATAATATATGTACATATGTGGGTCTTTACAGTAAACCTATATTGCCGAAAAGATAATTTCAGTAACAATAATATTATTTTAGCTCTCTAATTATTAATATAATAATTAGGACGCGTTATACATAACAAGATTTGCTTAATGAAAAGAGAAGGGATACATAGCAATTTAGGTAATATCAATTTTGTTTACATTAACGTTATGGTAGTTGTATATAATATAAGATATCAAGTTATATTAAATCTAAGTTTTAATTTTAGACTATTGAGGGAGTTATCGAAAAGATCTATGTCTGTGAAATCTCTGTTATAATTGTTAGTGGAACGGTTTAAGAATGAGTTACGTTACGAGTTTAAGTTTTATAAGTATAAAATTTATTAAATAATCGTAGCTGTGGTAGTGGCCCAGATGTCAACGAACTAAGCTTTTAATTATGAATTACTTTATGACCTAATAATACTCCTTATCCATAGTCCCGACCTCCTTTTCAAACAATATTAACCCGTTTAAGGATTGTGTACCAAAAATCCTTTCTGATAGAGCTCACGTTATCAAATATACCTATGTTCCAAATTTCAGCTTTCTAGGCTAAGTTGTTAAGACTGTACGTTGATGGCCAGTCAGAACAAACAATTTTATATAACTTGATGAATGAATTTTAGTTAAATTAATATATTAATTAACATAAAGTAAACCATAAGTTGCCATAGGAACAACATTATCTAAAAGGAAAATATTTATTCTAATATGGTATTTCCGTAAAAACTACGCGACGTTATCAGTAAAGTTTTAAATATGTTCGATTAAAATCATGAGTTTAATTTTAATTAGGTCGCTTTGGTCCAGTTTTGCAACTAGCAACAGCGAGGTGAAACGATTATAACCTTAGTTGGTCAATTGATGTGAATACATTCAGAATGCTGCGCTAGTTTATTAACATACCGCATGTTAATAAAAATAATCCAGAGAAATCACTTAGGCTTTTGAGAACAGGGCAGATTTTGACCAATGACAAAATTTACAAATCAGACTGGTAGTTTCTGAGAGTAGCTTGTTAACACATACCCTTTAATAATAATCCTTTGTAGTGCTCACTTTGACTGCTCAGATAGAGCGGAGATCTAAGTGTTCACCTCATCATTTATCACTGCGTGAAGTGCAGTGGGTTCAACTGACTCTAACGGGTAAAAAAGTTAATGATTGGATGTAAGAGATATATACAAAATACAAGGACTCTTTAAAGTTGGAGTCAATCTTTTTGAACTTAACACAAACAACTGAGGTTCTTGAACATTCAAGTTGTTATTGAATTATTGATTTTTGGTTTCATAGTAATCGATGACATTTAAAATATCGAAGAAGAATTTATCCATTAAAATATATCTACTTAGGTTGGCGACGGCGTGGCGCGCGGCATTTGTGTCTATATACGCATATCGCATGTTGGTATGAAGGAACCTTTTAGTGGGTCAAGGTTTTGTCATGGCGAACCGTGATTGTTTGGGGAGCACCACGTTAACTACCCCTGTCGACTATATAATATACGAGGCTCTGGCGGATACTCAAATGGTTGGTTGCGACTTGGAGCGTTTTTTATTGGACGACACGATAACGCATATATCGTTCAAAAGAAATTGCACTGTTACATATTTTGATGATGTAAAGAGGCTCGTAACTAAGTACGCGATGGCCGCGTGGATTATCCCGAAAAAAAAAACACTTTTCCCATGGCATTGTACGCGCGGGCGAAATCGCCAGTGGACACTAGAATTAAATATAAAGTTACAGGACATTCAATCAAAATTAGTTAAACGCTAAGGTTAAACGCGATGGTTTCAGTAAAACATATTCAGTCTATTTAGATACTGTGTAAATAAGAATCGTTTTTTTTGTAAATAAATAATCACCAATTCCTAAAAATGTTACTTTTTCTTATTTCATGTGTGAGCGTAACTTTGCAAACCGTTTATTGACTTGGGAAAGTGACCCGAAAAAAAGACAAAAGTATCTGTATGCAGCCGATGGCTCGCGAGCTCCTAGATTCGATTACTGGATCTGGCAGTGTTATTGGGTTAATCTGTTAGAAAATTCTCAGTGGCAGTAGGTAGGTATATATCGAGGCCAATTTTATTACGGAGCCCGTGCGCTGTAATAAAACTGCCCTCAATAGATGGTAATAGGTTTGCCCCCTATTACATAGGACCTAATATAACTGGCGAAAACGTAGGTGTCGCATGAAACCTTCTACGTTTAGCTGATTAAATATAGTATTTTTATATTTATATACCTATATAGATACATATCATCACGCCCGTCTCCCATTGGGGAAAGTAGAGACGTCAATTGCTTCGAACTAGACATAGGTACTTCTTTCCTTTCCTCGACATTTGCTTAGATGAATTCATCTAAGGGTTCTGGGTACTTTTAATTTGGTCCTTTTTCAGCACGTCACCTACATGATCGATGTATGTTCGCCTAAAGCGGCCTCTACCGACATATTTTTATATTTAAAGTATTTTATTTGGACCTTGCATATAACGTCATTGCAGCGGACAATTATTTTTAATTATATGTAGGTATATCAAACAATGGACTACCAGCAAGTTAATTACATAGGTAATATGCATATTCATTATTTCATAATAACTGATATGCTTATGACTTATAAATGCACGACTGTTTAAATATATTTTACTTCAATGACACGTACCGTGATCGTTAGTGATGCAACACACACGTACACTACAACGACGACAGAGGTATCGGAGTCACAAAACGTGACTGTATAGTCTAAACACAATTACGGGAGTTAACTTTTATAGGTAGGTACCGTAGTGTAGGTGTAATGCTTACACTCCTAACAAGGGAGTAACTGTAGCACTGCACAATAATTGTATTATTCCCTACTGAGTTACGTAGCTACCTACGCTATTCAATACACACCACGTACATATCGATAAGAAAATAAATTGAGTCATGGCGCGTGAATCACTCAATAGTTACCTTGTCAGGGCTTGTGTAAAGGCAAGTATGCACTGGGTTTGCACACAATACTTTGTGCCACACGCAACTGCTCCAAATTGCTCTCCAATAGAGGATAAATATGTCCACGCTCCAAGACCGTCCAACGATGCCACAGTTGCGCTTTACACGTTGGCGATTTTTGATATAAACACCGAGCGTGTTCAAACTCAAAATTCCTTTATTCATTTAGGTTACAAAATAACACTTATGAAGGTCATAAATTATAAATAAGCCAGAAAGATGATGCCAGCAAAAATTTTCGTTCAGCTAGTTCGTTGACGTGGAGCCTTAAGAAGAACTAGTAAAACTCAGGCCTACATAGACGTACCTACAGTCTTCAGTTTGAGCAGTTGCAGATGCCCAGATTCACAGTCATAACATAACGTATAGCCGTCATAATAACAAGCAGTGCATCAAGTTGCATTACATTAAGTGAAAATTGAACCATGTTATATGTAGAAAAATGGATTTATTAACATGGTGTAATATGCCAGGAACCCACCAGATGATAAGAGGGAACCACTGATTACGAATATCGACAACAAACCTCGTTTGAAGAAAGACATGTCATAGCGCTTAGGAACTTCGAAGAAACACCAGGTAGTTCATTTCAGAGCCTACACAAATATAGGTGAAATTACGACTGGAAGCGCGCATAGTGCGGTTAAGTCTTTCTAAACTCTGGATTGTGTAAGTGATGCAATTGAAGATATGTGACGATGACGATAGGTCACAACTCTCTTAAGTTGTGACCTACGTGAAACAGGCAACAGAACCCCGTAGAGAGCAGAGTATGGGTGTAATAGGGAGCACCGACGATTCCAACGTACGCTTTCAGCCGATAGAGTCAAGTGCATAGTGCTAGTATTTGAGGGGATTCGCTCACAGCTTAGAGCAGTATTCAATGTGCGATGTGATTTGAGCTTTATACAGCCCATGCTATTGACATCATGTGCAATATTGTTAAGCCCTATTTAACACGCCCACCTTTTTGCTCCTCAGTTTGGCTTTGCCTTCCATAATACTTACAAATAGGACCTTGCTAAAATTTTAACACCGAGAATCCCAATACATTTAGACACACGTAGGGCGAACTACTTAGAAGTGTTAGAAGGCGCTTGTATAAAGGTGATCATCTTTGCAATGAACTTGCATACTTGTGTCTTCGTGGTGTTAAACCAAACAGAGTTATCATTTAAATTAGTTAGAGTTAGACACGACAATCTTATATTTTTTTTATGTAAAATCTATGTTTGTGTGTGTATTCGGCTCCTATGCTTTCACGCATCATTAATCCAATTAAATTAAAATTGCGTACAGTAAAGTGCGAAGGTTTCTCACATAGTAAATAACATATTCAATACTTCACGCTTTCGCAATGATATAATTAAGCGAGCGGAATCTTTGTGTTTCAAGCAAATAAAGACATGGCACATGTGTTTTGTCTTGCTCGGTATTTCACCGGAGCACGTCGCGCCTAATAATCAGAATGTTGCCAATCCTTCTCCGTCGCAACTGCCGTTTAGACGTATATCTGTGTCAAACAATGTCTTTATTGTGCCGCTGACGTCACAAATGTTGGTGTCATTACAAAATTTCCTGTCAGCCATTGTGGACGCCGTCGACGCGCGACGGCTAAAACGTAAACTACACAGCGACAACTAACACAATCGATGCCTAATAGTCTACTTATAAAATTTATTGCGAAGGTCGTCTGTGCAAATGCACGAGGAGCCCATGTGCGCCTTTGCCGTCGTCTCGCTGAACAGTGAGCTATTTATGAGACATATTGATTGACCTTCAGCCACAAATTTATATAACTAGACGAAATTGGTCCGTGATAAATATCGTTATAAATTAATAATATCGATCCGTTCTAATTAAAATTAATTGCTAGATGTAATTTAAATTTAAATTAAGCAGATCTATATTACATAATAAAGTGGTAAAGCTCAGACTAATAAAGTTTGAGACATTGTCTCTGGATCTACTAAACCGATTTTGAAAATTATTTTACCAATAGAAAGTCACGTTATTTATGAGTGTCATAGGCTATATTTTATTGACAAAAACATTCCGGGACCCCGGGAAATATCATCCGTGCGATTTTGTGCGAAGCAGGGCGCTCAAGCTGAAGAGTTTGTTTGCCTGGTTGGTAAAACGCGCTAATCTTAAAAAGTACTGGTTGTTAATAGTGCATTTATCCAGGAAGGCTATAGGCTATATAACATCACGCTATGATCAATAGAAGCGGAGCAGTAGTGAGATATGTTGCAAAATTTGAGAAAATGTTATAATTACCACGCGGTCGAAGTCGCGGGCGACCTCTACTCGTTAATATACAGAACTCTCTCTCCTCTCATTATGTGGTTAGTGGCCAACGTGGTAACAGAGTTGTTCCGATCCTCTGTCCTGATCTACTGTTACTGACTGTTAACAGTCAGGACCGCCTTTTAAAGTGACCTCTAAAGCACGGAGACGCTCATATGAAATACCACTATAGACTGCATGGTAGGTTTAAGTGGCTTAAGTAGTTACCTCGCCATTTACCACTTCGCGACGTGTTGTAGGTTCGATTCCCACACGGGATAAAAAAAATGTGTAATCCACCAATGGTTGTTTCGAGTCTGGGTGTACTTTGTATCCGTTAATTGTTTGTTTGTAAAATCAACACAGGGCTTGTTCCGTAGAGCGGAAGTTATCTTTTAAAACAAGGAAATATCACTATGCAGTTGCTAGTACATACTGAACTGTGATGGAGGCCTCTACAGTGGATGAAAAAGTCCACATTTTTAATGAATCTCTTATCCACCTGTATGATGTGCATGCCCCCATTAAGAGAATAAAGCTGAAACGTCCTCCTGCGCCTTGGATGACGAGGGGTATTCGGATGGCGATGAGACGTAGGGACCGGATATTTCGCAAATTTCGGAAGGACCGCACCGACGACAACTGGAACCAGTTTAAGGTTGCAAGGAATCGGTGTAATCAGATGATACGTGATGCTAAACGCCGCCATATTCTTCAAAACATCACTTCCTCTACTCCCGCCAATATCTGGAAGTTGCTTGGCTCTCTAGGTATTGGTAAACAGCGACACATAGAGCTGCATAAAACATTTGGTTTGGATGATATCAACCGTCATTTCACATCTACAACTCCGATTGATCACCAAACCAAATGTCGCACTCTAAACTACCTAGCTGGTTTACCCCGTCCCAACATTGATCCTTTTCACTTTTCTCCAGTTGCTGAGGATGAGATCAAAAAGATAATACTGTCTATTCAGTCAAACTCTGTGGGCTACGACAATATCAGTCGTCGTATGATACTCCCTATCCTGGACCACCTTCTCCCACCCATTTCCCATATCGTTAATTTCTCCCTCTATACAGGCTGTTTTCCATTGATATGGCGAAAGGCCTTTGTTATTCCGATTCCCAAAATCCCTAATCCGACTCTTGTTAACCATTACCGTCCTATATCCATACTCCCATTCCTTTCCAAAGTACTTGAAGCCTGTGCCCACAAACAATTATCTAGTTTTGTGTACCGCAATAATTTGCTAAGCCCACAGCAATCTGGGTTTAGGCCGGGCCATAGTACTGTGTCTGCACTCCTTAAAGTGACTGGCGATGTGCGGGCGGGCATGGAGGACGCTAAAGTCACTGTTTTGACTTTAGTTGACTTTTCGAACGCCTTCAACACCGTCAGTCACGATATCCTAATAGCTATCCTCTCCTACTTTATGATCTCTTCCGAAGCACTGGAATGGTTCTCGAGTTATCTTCAAGGGCGTCAGCAGTCAGTCCACCTGGATGATTCTTCATCTATATGGTGTGATCTTGGCTCTGGTGTTCCTCAAGGTGGCATTCTTTCTCCTATGTTGTTTTCAATTTTTATCAATCTCATAACCCAAAACCTTCAGTGTACGTATCATTTGTATGCTGACGACTTGCAACTTTACACACAGGAGAGCGTTGATTGTGTCCTAACGGCGATTAACAATATAAATGGCGACTTGGAATTTATTAAAGACTGGTCAGATAGGTTTGGTTTGTCGGTTAATCCAAGTAAGTGCCAGGCGATCATTTTGGGCAGTAAACAGATGCTAAATAGATTAGACACATCATCGCTCCCACCAGTCATTTTCAACAATGCTGCCATAACTCTAAGTACGCATGTCAAAGATTTAGGCTTATACATTGACTCCTCTTTGAACTGGCAAGTCCAAGTTACCAGTGTCAGCCAAAGAGTCACAGGTACCCTTCGTGCTCTTTATCGCCTGAAGAACTTCCTCCCATCCAAGACTAAGGTGATGCTTGTGCAAACTTTAGTCCTCCCTTTAATTGACTATGGTGACGTGTGCTATTTGGACCTGAATGCAGACCTTCTTAATAAATTCGATCGTCTTCTTAATAACTGCATTCGATTCATCTATAACCTTCGCAAGTATGACCATGTGTCTACCTTTCGTTCACAATTGAATTGGTTACCTATTCGTCAGCGTCGTAGCTTACGCTCTCTCACTACCCTCTTTTCCTTTCTTATGTCTCCAACTCCCCCCTCCTACCTAACACACTACTTTCAGTACTTGTGTAATAATCACAACAGAAACCTTCGTTCTTCCAATAATCTTCTTCTACTATGTCCTTCTCACAGCTCGAATTTTGTTGGTTCTTCATTTCCTGTACAATCCGCACTTCTTTGGAATGCTTTGCCTCTGGAAATCAGGATGTCCACTAACCGTTTCACGTTTAAGGTGAAAGTGCGGGAACTCCTTCTAAATAAAAAGGCAGATTCATCACAATGATTTAGTTGATATTTATTGTTTATATATATATATATAGATATATGTATGTATTTATATTTATTGTATATGTGTATGGTTTTGGTATGTATCATGATATTTTATTAAAATTAATTATCTCTCTCTCTCTCTCTAACTTGTCTACTTCGAATGCACCTACTTTTATTTATCTCTGCACCACCCTTAATGGTTGACTGGTAGAGAATGCCTTTGGCATTAAGTCCGCCAATGTACTTTTTGTATATGAAGTTGAATAAATAAAAAAATAAATAAACTGTGCCCTGGATAGCTTAACCCATTCATCGTTTACTGATCAGCAAGTAAACCAGATGAACACCTTGAAATAATAAGAGACTATAGATAATAAGCAGCATAAAATGCCGCACAGCACAGAACTGAGATTAGGACCCTTTTTGACATCGCACAGGATAATTTTTGTGTTTAAATATTTAAAGCAATGTGGATAAAGAACCTGCGCCTTTAGCGCACTACCAATTATGCAATTTTTGTATTCTTATTACGTGTCTTTTTTTGTCTTCTACATATATGTTGTCCTGTGTATGTTCGGATAAATGCTTTTCTTTCTTGTTTATTATTACAATTATTACTTATTATTAGCCTGTTAACTGTCCCACTGCAGGGCAAAAGCCTCTCCTTCATTTCTCCATGATAGCCTATCCTTTGTCGATTGAAGGCAATTCCTTCTATAAGCGTCAAGCTAATCTCATCATCTCATATTGGGTCTACCACGTAGCCGCTGCCTGCTATTTGGGACACACTGCGTAGTTACCTTCGACCACAGTTCCTGCGGCATGCGAATTAATTATCACTTGCAATGTTTAAATTTAACTAAAGACCCATTAATTTAAGTCTTAAGAGCAAAAATCTGCGTATTGTGTGCACCTATGCCCCGTGCAGGCGTAATTGAGCCTGATTGATGCTATAAGTATCGTCGACCGTTGACCTATTGGATGACAAACACTTATTATGATTTGCCAGTAAATAGCGCTAAATAAGTCCCAAGGACATTATGGTGAACTGAATAAAACGGTTAGCTGAATGTAGTATGCTGATTTTAATGCTAAAAATTAGTTTTATTTTTACATTGCTTTGGTGGCAAGCAAGCATACGGCCCGCCTTTTGGTAAGCGGTTGCCGTTGTCTATGGACGCCTGCCTGCAGTACCAAAGCAATCATTTGTGTGTTGCTAACCCAAAATTAATACCAGGGTTTTATGACGGAATTTCCCTGGTACGTTTCGTTAAAAACACATCCCTTTATCAGCTCTGGAAACCTGAAGTTCCCGGATCGGGCCAAATACGGATATTGGGTCCTTCTGTCAAGTTGAATAGATGCCTAAAGTTTAAAAATTGGCGGTGTTTACACCTCTTATGTCACGGAAAAGCCGCTGGTACTACGCCTGATCTTTCTCGAGTAGTTTTGAATTGTCATTCCATGAGTGAGTTTTATATCATTTTAGTTTTCATCCGCGCGTCCAAATCCAGGACAACAGTGTCTATTTCAGTTGAAAGAGTAGCCTTTGTGCTATTCCAGACTATATTCTATCCCTGTGTTAAATTTCATCCAGATCCGTTCAGCTGTTGTGGCGTGATTGAGTCTCAAACATCCATCCATTTAAACTTTTGCATTTTTAATATTAGTATCGATAGTATTGATTAATATCCATAGGGCTAGTTAGATAAGTCTTAATAAATAATATTATCTGTCACTGGTAACATGTACTTTCTCCTGGGTAATATCTTGTATCTCCAACGTAACGAAACGAAACGTTACGTATTCATAACGGAAACAGCTAAAAGGCACTAAGAAGCGCGCATCTAACGAAACATCAGAAAGTATGCCCATACGCAGCACACGTACAGACAATGAAAGCGCCATGCCGCCGCCCTCTACTCTTTAAGCGCCCTCTACTCTTTTTTTATATTACTTAGGTGGCAAATAACAACTACCCGTCAGATAGCAGAAGAAGCAGCTACGTTAACGTAAAGTTTGATTAAAACACTTTCTTAAATGAGCACTGGAGACATTTACTTTCGCACAGGAACACAACTACATCGCTGTGTCACAGATTACTAAAGAGTTACTACGTAACAGATACTTCACTCAGAAGAAAATTACCAATACCTACTGCTATAATAGCCTACTCTGTCGCGTCAGCAACCGCTGCATGCTAAAATGTGCCTAAATGCTCGAGCGTACAGTTGTGATTGCTTCGCACTGCGCGATCCCACAGCAATCGCGGGGCTGCCTCTTTGATATAATTAAATTAACATAAATAACTATTTGTGCCTATTTTATTGAGAATTGTGAATATGTTCTGACTATAGGTGGTAGATTAAAATTGTTAACTGTGCAATATTCTAAAACATAATTATAAAGGTCAGTATGTAGGTAAAATAAATTTATATAAAAATAAAACACGTACCTACCTTCGTGTTATATTTTTATATAAATTTCTTACCCTTTCTAAATTCTCGGTTATTAAATTTTAGTGTAGAAAAAACTAATAAAACGATTAAAATTGAACAACGTGCGTGCGCTTCGCTTGCGAAAACCGCATTGAATTTGGTCCGCCGGCGATACGACGAGCCGTAGGTAATTATAGCGCGCAAGTACATGGAGTGACGGAGGCCTGGCTGTGTGTTGTTTATTCGGCTGTGGTCTTCTGAAAGGTGAGATAGTATATAGTCGGGCTTGCTCGCTTGTATTGTATGTCTCTTATGTATGGGCTGCTGTGCAATGCAGACATTGTGTGCTACCACAGATTATATAATAGTTATTTTGTACTATAGTCGTCGTAAACGGTAAACGCACATAACAAGATGCAAGTCTAGTAACATTGTCACTTGTTAAGGCGGGTGTCGACATCACGAGGCTGTCTCGCAAGAAATGCTGCGCTAGGCAGCCTGAAGATATGGAAACGCGTTTGCCTCGCGAGCTAATTTGAATGTTGCCTAACTGACTACCTGTTCAATGCGAGCATCAGATAAGCAGCCTTTCGAGGCAGTCGATACTGTCGAACGATACCGGCTGGGGTATTCTGTATGAGCGAATACCGAGCGACTGCGAAAACGGAGCAAAATCTGTCTGTCAGATTGAAAATCGGAGCAAAATTTGGCTGTCAGATTTAAAACAGTATTCCGTAAGAGCGAAAACCGAGCCTTTTTTTTAGAAATCGTGTGTGCCGTCACCTCATCACAACTGTCATCGCTGTTTCTTAGAGAATCAGCGCCGGCCGGCTTTGGAAATGTAATATTTTCCGCATAGATTAATTACACTGCAACTTCTTTTCACTATTTAATTCTATCGATTCTTAAATGAACTTAGTGTTAAAAAATAATTAGCAAGACATTAATATCGAATCCCGATTGGGGAAGAACCACCTTACAGAAGACCCCAGGCGCGCCGTACGCTTTTTAGGTACCGTGGCAGTAGAAACAAATATAATAAAGGGAAATAAAGCATCCATATTTTAAGTCTACATACAATAATTAAGAATGAATGTTCCATAACCAAACTATAAAGACAAAACATGTGAGCTGTGAGATCACCACAAGATGTATATCCGTCCAGTTGTGACAGAACTGCCAAAGATTTGAATACGAAATGAGCAAGCCATTATAATTGATATTTCAAATATATTTTAAGTATGTATACTCGTCATACACTTAACAAAGAACTCAAATGTTCCATCACCTCTACTTATACAACATATCTTCGTTAGTCATCATTATTATTATTATTATCTTGCTAAAGAGCTACCTATTACTTTAAAAATAAAGAACGCTTCAAACAATGGCATATCTTTTTGCTTATAACTTAATAATATTGGTAATATAATATGCCTTAATTGGGGTAAAACCAAATCGAATACACATAGATTAATGTAGTAATTCAATGATTTTTATTTTTACATATTTGGACGTTGGCTGTGGAAATCTTTAGGAACGAAACGTTTCAGTAGTGCATGAGTTTTGGCTGAATATAAATTAAATTGACATTTAACAACAGACTACCATTGTCTGTCAACCATTCTAGTCTAATTAATCAGATATAATCTGCACAGATATATTGCTACAATATGAAAATGTTACTTTGGCAAAACTGTTTCTAGTAAATGCGCGAAAATATTCATAGTGATTAGTTTTCTGTTCGGCACACAACGGCCCGACACATTGCTGTCAGAATTTTTTCAACAACGAACAAAACGCGCGACAAATTAAGCCTTTACGTTACCAAATTTTATAAAATGTTCTATCATCTATCTATGTAACTGGCTGTGTACGGCTTCTGAATTGTTTAGTATTATTCACACGGCCCCGATTAACTACTGCACCTCCCGCAAGGAGTTTATCGTTGCACCTTTAATACCCTTTCGTCCTGTACTGTAGGCTGCGCGGTTTCAGAGAAATTATCTATAATGTGCGGTTATGTCATTAAATGAGCTCCCTGTCAAGACATCCCCGAGAGACTATAGCATGGATTTCTTTAAACTTTAACTGTCACACAAAACGGAGTCGGCAACTGGCAAATTATACCTCTAATGTTGCAAAGGTCTATAGGTAAGGGTTGGCTATCGCTTGCTATTAGGCAGGCTGAATTTTTCCATATAAGGAAAAAAAAGTTTATCGTTTATCCACAGTGAGTAGGTATCATCGCATATAACGTTCTAGAAGTGTTAGTTGACGTGTTAATTGTGTGTTGTGATTGTGCAATACTGTTTGTAAAGCGTGATAGCTTCGTTAAACAGAATGCGCTAATAGATCACCAGTATCGGCGAACATGGTCAATTGTCGCCACAATCTATAGCCACTTCAGACTTTTGGTTATCACGTAAACCTACGCTGGATGTCTGCTTTGTATTAGTTACTTTCAATTTAAATTAACTATTATATAACACTTGCTGCACTTTCATAAATAACATCAAATTATAACTATCTGGCAATTCAAAAATAGTGGATCGAGTTTCTTGCCGATTCTTTACTTTGGCTTTATTTTACCACTAATTATGTTCAGTCAGTAAATACGGCAGTAGGCAAATTAGCTGGCGTATCATTTGACATTATTCATCAACCTGCGTAAGTGTCACGATGTGACCAACATTTATTTTTGACATGATAATTTGTTCAAGACAAAATATATGAATAGATTGAGCAAGATTACAGTAATCTCGAAGAATCTTTGAACGTTAACATTCGTGTGTAGATAGATAAAGGGCTCATAAAAAACAACAAGGAAGTGTGTAGTGATGTCACGTTATTCAATGGTTATGGTAGGTACATGTATGTGGTGGGATGGAGTTGGGAGACGGGGTTAAGAGCTTCGTTAACTGGTGGTCACTTACGTACAGTGGTGAGCGAGCGAGCATGCGACTCACCTGCAACAAACAAAACATCAATTATTTCGCTGTAATCTTGTTTCAAACATGTGTAGAAAATAGCTAGCTTTTGGGCTGGGATTTTTACGACTTGCAAACTTATCCTTATAGGCGTTGACCTAATATGGCAAGAAAGCCACAAAGCTGACAAACAAAAATGTAGAGTCACCGTTTGAGTAATATACCTACAAAGTAGTGCCGGTTTTTCTGGATTTAGCTGCGTATTTAATGCATATGCATATAGTTGCCTATTGAAAACTATACCAATATTAATACGTATGGTACTGTTACAAGGAGGCATTTATCGCACAGTAAACGTGTTGAACGCAAGAGTGTGGCTAAGCGTGGCCCCTGCGCTAGCGCATGCCTGCGTCACACTGCTATAAAAACACACTCATTATGTACTCATCTTGGGTTTTTCCTCGGATAGAACTCGCCATTGTGGCTAATAACTCCATCACATAATGCTAATCGCAACTTACTTCACACACTGCTGTCAAATCAACAGACATGTTTGCTCGGAACAGTGCCGACAAAGGAGGTCATACGATCCGGTCACGGACATTAGTTATAATGGCCTTGATTTAAAAACTATTCAAATCTTAGTCTTTTTTTAAATAAAACACTAGCGATCTGACCTGGCGACGAACATCTTATTTTATTAAATTATATTAAGAATTTATTTATTTAGAAGCATCAATTTACTAATGAAGACAATCAGTTCATTAGTAAATTGGTGCAAGAGAATCAATTTTCAAAAATACCATGGAAATCCGCTTTTCCTTTGTTTTTCAAAGAATAAATTCTTTCTAAAGTTGTCGTGACAATTACAATCACAACAAAGGAACTAACTACAACGATCGAGGTGTTTATAAAGGTAATCAGTCGAGGTAATCTGTCATACATACATGCGGTAATTTTTATTTAATAAATTAATTTTAATAGACGAAGAAGGTGTACTTAGCTCGCAAGAAAACAAATTAATACCGAAATATAAAAGGGTAACAAATCCTTGGAACGTTTGACATTGTTGTGGGGTCAACCTTTTGCTTTTGAGCTTATTTACACAACAAAATTTTAAGAGTCATAACAAAAGCAAGTGCTCTTAGTTTGTTTGCTCGGGACTTGAAGTACTTGCGTGCTCGACAACGATAGATGCGGTCTGTAGACCCAGATTGCGGCACATACTTATTATAATATATTTTTAAATATCTTTGGAGAGAGCAGAAAGACTTAAGAAATTTATCTCCTTTGGAAAAATAAATAGAAGAAAATTTCCTCTGCATCTGCCCTATCACCTGCACGTTGAAAGATTTGATGGTTGCCTCCGACAATGCAGTCAATGAGCCTGTATTTTAGGCCGTAAAAATAAAAATGTTGAAGAGAGAGTAAGAGTCTTGACAGGCAGACGGACAACCAAGTGATTCTATAAGAATTTCTTTTTAATTTTAAGGCACGGAACCCTAAAACAGAAAATGTAACTCCTATTATGGATAAGGTTTATCCTTTTTATAAAATACTAGCTGTTGCCCGCGTGGATGTCGGTTATCGCTGTAAAAAGTAGCCTATGTGTTATTCCAGATCAATCTCTGTACCAATTTCATCCACATCCGTTCAGTAGTTTTAACGTGAAAGAGTAACAAACATCCATCCATCCATTCATCCATACTCGCAAACTTTGACATTTATAATATTACATTATATGTAAGGATGTATTTAAGGGGCCTCTACAAAAAACGGCCGGCTGATTCTCTAAGAAACAGCTATGGCAAACTGACAGTTGTGATCGCAAAATTGACAGTTGTGATTGCTCGGTGACGGCACAATTATTGACTAAACGTCAAAAAGGGCTCTTACGGAATACCGATTTTCAATCTGACAGCCAGATTTTGCTCGGTTTTTGCTCTTACGGGATACCCCTGCCGGTCTGGATCAGTATAAGATATCGGGAAAATTTTGTCAAATTATGCAAACTCTATTTAGAAACTTTTGTAACTAGTTTGGTATCGTTGTATTCTAAGTGGGTTCGGTATACGTGTCAGGAAAGTAGAACAATGCATAGTACACAAGTCGACGCAGTGTTGGCAACACAAACAGGTGATAACGACGAACGCTCAAACATTGTACACGAACGTTTATATTATTTTATTATACCTTCAACATAAACATATAGGATGTTTATGTTTTTAACTAACAATAATCTATACTAATATTATAAAGCTGAAGAGTTTGTTTGTTTGTTTGGTTGAACGCGATAAACTCAGAAAGTACTGTTTCGATTAGAAAAAATATTTTTTTGTTGAATAGTGCACTTATCCAGGATGGCTATAGGCTATATAACATCACGCTATGATCAATAGTAGCGGAGCAAAATCGGGAAAATGTACTTTCCAAATTACCATGCGGACGAAGTCGCGGGCGACCCTGCGCATATAGAATATTTTGAAAGAACTCACAACACGTTATATTTATGTGTATTTGTTTTCTATGTTATTGTGTACAATAAAGAATTTAAGAATACGGTCAACTGTTTCTCAACTAGGCAGAGCCAGTAATATGGAAACCAGATAACTGGTAAAAATACTTATGACATATAATTCTAAACACATATATATTTATATAATACGGCAATACATGATTGTTTGTAACACACACTATTGTTTTATAGTGGTAAACAAACATACAGTCCGCCTGATGCTAAGCAGTTATCGTAGCCTATGGACGCTTGCAACACCAGGGACAGGTCATCTCTCGCGTGTTGCAGACGTAATAGTTTTAACACATTGGTTTAGCGATGTATAATAGCAACTCATATATGTCCCACTGCTGGGCACGAGTCTCCTCTCCTCTATCAAGAGAAGGTTTAAGCCTTAATTCACACACGCTGGCCTAATGCGGGTTGGTGAATCTGAAATGTCCTTAGAATTACTTCTAAGACATTGAGGGTTTCCTCACGATGTTTTCCTTTTCCGTTAGCAGACGGTAAATCATTTGATTAGTACATATAAACGCCACAAACATTGGTACTGCCACCCAGGATCGAACTTGCACCTTTTTCGTGCAAGTCGGTTACTTTCCCACTTGGCCACCACCGCTTACTTAGCGAAAAAAATTCTTTAAAAACGCATTTCTAAATGATCACTGGAGACACAGGCCTCCAGTGCTCCAGTTGCAGCAATATCTTTGTAGTAATCGTTACTAATATTATAAATGTGAACGTTTGTGAGTATGGATGGATGGATGGATGTTTGTTACTCTTTCACGTAAAAACTACTGAACGGATCTGGATGAAATTTGGCACAGAGATAGATTATGGTCTGGAATAAGACATAGGCTACTTTGACAGCGATAACCGACATACACGCGGGCGGAGCCGCGGGCAACAGCTAGTATCTTATAATCTCTTCAACTACTTCGTATAAACTTCTTTCACTAATAACAAACTACAAATCCCTGAGTGTACACTTTTTATCTACATACCAAGCGAATAAAACCACGATATTTTTTTTTTTTTTTTTATTTATACTACTTGGTTGGCAAACAAGCATACGGCCCGCCCGATGTTAAGCAGTATCCGTAGCCTATAGACGCTTACATTACCAGAGGTATCACTTGCGTGTTGCCAACCCATTTTTTTTACACCAGTGCTTTAAGATGGAAGTAACCCTGGGATAGAAATACGTTTCTTTCAAAACACATTCCTAAATGAGCGCTGGAGACCTGTACTCACACACAGGAACACAACTACACCGCTGTGTGTAGTCATTTGGCTGTGGTCTTCTGTAAGGTGGAGGTCCTTCCCCAGTCGGGCTTGCTCGCTAGTATGGTGCCCTACCTCTCTTGAAAATGCGGTTCAGTATTAACTTGGTTGACAAGTGGCAACATAACGTGTATATATTTGCTACAGTCGTTTATTAAGAGCTGAACGTTGTCACTACTTAACTTCGTCAGCGTCGAGGCCTGGACCTTGACAATTAGCGGTCTGACAGTGTCAAGTGATCCTAATCAGTGCACAGGAGCCGTATATGATGTCCTTATTTTTGACCAATGAAATTAGTGAAATGACCAACTCATTACATAGATTTAGGGTTGTGTTTGTTAAAAAATTTAAATAATAATGACGTTATGGGATGACCCCGGCGCTTCAAGCCAAAATAAAAGTAGCCTTAGTTACTCCTTATTACATCAACTATCTGTCAGTAAAAGTCCCGTTAAAATCGGTATGGCTGTTTCAGAGATTAGCCGGAACAAACAGACAGACAAAAATTGAAAAACAAATGTTATTTTGGTATATATTCCGTGTATACGTCATTATGTATAGCTATATGCAAGCTCGTAGCTAAGTAATAGGTACCTGCGTTAATCAATAGATCTGCAAACTTGCTGCGGTGAGTATGTAGATGGATAACCGTTTTCGAACACCCGTGACCCGCCGTGCTTCAGAAAGCACGAAATGCCGTTATCCTTGCGCCTAATCTCTCTCCAATAGTGTTGATGAATAGAGAGTGCACCTGTGTTTGCGCATACACTTGTGCCGTATAATATCTGCCGCACAGTTGACTTGAGATAGGCCGCCGTAGCCGGTAACAGAAGTCTAGAAGATATTATTTTAACAAAATGACTCAGGATATACCTGAGTAATTTTAAAATGCTGAGTAATTTTAAATTTTAGAATGCCTTTAATTTTTTAAATTTATTTTGATTTTTACAATTTGTACTGCTATCATCAAGTCGACCAAAAGACATCCTCTACGGGAAATAAGACTCCATAATATGATTCCCAAAGCAATTTAGTCTTATGTTGACCTGTCTATTGGCCTAAATCCTTGTTTTAATTCAAAAATAAAACAAAATAACCCATGTTTTTGTTTCTTTTGATCCATCTAACATGGGATAGTACCTGCCAGAAAAGTTTTAGGTTTCTGTCGATTGACAATTTGCCTATTTGGAGTGGAGAATACGTATAAATTGTAACTTTATAGTTGATTTTTTTAAGTTTCAAATAAAACACCTAATTAGTTAACATGTAAGTTATAGTCCATGTCTCGAGCTCTCTCTAACATTTGTCATTCTTGGAGTATATCACATGAAATAAATTTGGAGCATGAGGCCCGCTCACGTAGCGCGGTGCTATGGGACGTGTGACGTCACGTCAGGTGTACCTAGTGATAACACGCGATAGCGCGATAAGAGCGCTCTATTCGCGCGCTCAAGTAGGTCGATGTAATCGGCACACACATCAACACACGGAAACAACAAACGGCTACAAACCGGTATAGTTAGTCATTTGTACATTAATCACTTACATAAGAAAGAAATATGGCGCTCACAACGCGCACGACTTGACTTTACATTATTTGTGTAAGAACAATGAGTCTATCATTCAACGGTAACACGTAAATTATAATACATTATGTATACATAATTAGATTCTTACAAAGGTGAACCTTCGCAAAAGCCGAATCTAAATTAAAATTCGCCACTCGGTTAATATTTTTGATTTAATGCAAGGTATATAGTAAACAATATACAGCTAAAAGCAGACCTGCAGAAACATGAGACAGTGTCATCGATGTCTAGAGGAAGCGCGTGCGGCGTAGGCGAGGAGGCTGGTGAAGCGGGCACGCTGCGGTACTTGACGTGCAGCACGCGCCGTGCAGCGCGCGCACCACTCCTGCGCAAGATGCTCACAGGCCAGCGTCGACTGGAGCTCTCGTCGCCGCCGCCGGCCTCGCTCATCCTGCGCACCCACGCCTTCACCACCATACACGACACCTTGAACCGCGCTTGGAACACCGAGACAAAACAGTCGCTCCGTAGACCGCGTCAGGAGCGATGTAACGCTACGAGACAGTCGGATGGTCAGTAGCGGGAGGAACGCAGCACTAAGAAGTCTGTCACAAAAAACGCCACTCACGTATGCGCGCCGCGGGCGACTGACGATGGCGGCGAGAGCGCCGAGAGGACGTACCGGCGCCGGTCGCCGAACGCGTGGTGACATCACGCGTTATCAGTACACCTGTGTAGCCTATCGCGAGCGCACCTTCGCGCCGAGCTGCAACACAATCGTGTTTACAAAGTGCGATCCAGTTGCAAGTACAAACACGCGCCCGCTGACGCTGGCTTGTTGGGACAACGACTCGACTCATGTTCATACTTATTTCCACTAATATCCAGTACCAGTGTACTAATGCTGATAAATATTAGGTCGTTACTGTTGCTGATTAAACAAAACTTGTTGCTTAAGTAATTGTTGTTTCTCATTATGTCAAGAATTAGAAAGAATGATAGTCGCAGTATAACCCAGATTGGTAAACTGCTTTTCTTCATTATTCCTTCACCATAACACTTGGCCATATTCTGCACATCAGTACTACAACAAAACTTGTAAGGATGGCATGCATCTAAAGACTCCGGCTCACCATCTAAAATCATTGTTCTCCAATCTTGCATCAACAAACTAACAGCAATTACTGTCCTCCTGTAGGGCCAAGGCCTCCTTTTTCTTCTTTCATTGGTCACGGTCGAGACCTCTCACCTCACCATCTTTTCCTGGGCCTGCTGCGTCGTCTTATGTTTTTTTTTTCATATAGAACGACACTTTCACAAGGAAATAGTTAAAGTGGATGATAATAATAATAATAACTAAAAAACATTAAAATGTTTTTTTACATAAATCAATAGACAGTTCTTGCCGTAAAACAGTACAGTACTGATACATGTTCACAATATAAAAAAACAATATGATCACAACAATCAGCACGCTAAGTGATTTAATATAACTTCCGTCATGTTTATTGAAACTCCTCAACTACACGATATTATTTATGAGTATATAGGATATTATGAGTATATATAAATAGGTAAAGAAAAATATTACAGGGACCTTACCATGACGGCCTTATAGCGATTTATTTTGGATCTTAATTTTACATTTAAAAGATGTTATCTTTATTATCTTACTTTAAGGTTGACATTGTACGAAATACAAATTGTTTGTCATTAATCGAAAATGAATCGCTATAGAACCTTTTTTTCCTCTGCTCGTCTACCGATTTTCTTTCATTTTTTTTGTTTAATGATATAATTGAGTAAAACTTGGTACAGTATGGATCTTAAAGCTAACATTTAGGTTCAACAACTTCCGTCAAATTTATTGACATGCAAATTTTGTGAGTTGTGACGTGACAATGTAGTAGTAATGTAGTTAAGTAACTATTGACTTAATTGCCTAGCCTTAGAGCTATCAATAAAAATAAATTGGAAACTGTTGTATTGTTTGATTTGCACCTTCAATTTAATTAAATTCGGTTGTATTTTGTCGTGTGTTGTTCGTATCCAAAGATGTGAAAATTACTAAATTGTTAAGAAAGACCTCAATATAACAAACCAGCCCAGAGGCAGACCACCGGCCACTTGGTGAAACAATATAAAGCAAGAGCTGGTGGTCCATCTCTTGCTTTATATTGTTCAACCAGGCAACCATACAATTCCGACAACCCAGAAACAGAGTTCCAGAGAACTCTACTTCAGCGTCAGAACGCAAATGTACAGAGAGACTCGACCTTAGATGAACTGAAAATATGGGTTGGACAAAGAAGAAAGAAGACGAAGTATCACATCGCAGGAAAGAAGACAAATGTACAGAGAGATTCGACTTTAGATGACCTGGGCATATGTTTTGGACAAAGAAGACGAAGTATCACGTCGCAGGAAAGAAGAACTTTAGGACAGCTGGCTTCTGGATACAATATAAAATATTTTACTGTCTCAAACATCCGATATTTCGTAACTTAATGTTGGTACTCCGGCGGGTATGACTACTGATAGCAGCTCTTGTGACTATCATAGTATTATTTAGTAGATATTAAAAACTATTAAGCAGCAAAATTATTCAAATGTACTACATAATATTTTTTACTATGCGTTTAATCATTAAAATCACCTACTACGTGTTAGGCTCAAACCGGTCTAGCTTGTCATTTAATTTATCTGGTAAATTAAGTTTTAGATTTATTGGCAGCTTACGGAATGTTGAAACGCCTTAAATAAAAATATAGCAATGTGTCGTATAAATGTAGGTCATACGCATTTTTTTTCAGGTTCAATTGCGAAAATATAAAAAAAAACTATATTTTTAAATGTAATTTTTATTATTACTCAAGTTTGTACTGCCCTTTACCACGGTCCTTTACTAAACCACTGTATTATTTATTTATTTTTTCTTAAATTTTATGTATAATTTAAACTTAGCGATGTACATACATTGTGCCTACCTATGATTGAAGCGTATGTGCACCTTGTAAATAAAAAGTATTATGAGTATTATGGAATATGCACATGTAAACGCAACATCTACCAGCAGCCAGATGATCCACTTCATCATAGGTATTTACTATGTCCATCAAGCGTTAATGAATCAGTCAGTCAGTCAGGACAAGCAATATGTATAGATAGTATTAACATTTTTCACCCCTAAGAGGATAAAATAAGGACAAAATAGTTGTACAGGAGTCCGTCATTTATAAAGTAAAAAACAGGAAATTTCATATAGACCTGCTAGTAGTTAGAAATAAATATACACGTGACATGATGTCTTAGTGGTTGAACGATTTATAAAAGTAAGTAGCATAATATTCAATATTAATTAAGCTTCTTATATAAAGTTTAGAAAAAAAAATCCTAAGAAAACTAAATAAATGTCCATCCGTGCGAAGCCGCGACGGGCCGCTAGTAATAAAACAGATTCATTCGGATTTCGGAAGGTTACTTTGTTGAGTATACTCCAATAGTTACTATGGCCAAATCTGTGCTATGGCGCCTCAAATACTATGTAGTGAAGTAAGGTGTCGGTACGGCGACTTAATTAATACATGTAATGCATTCATAGAACGAATTTTGGATCCGAGTGGGCCAGCAGGCATCAGGTAACTGCCGCTCATGGACGTCAGCATTTTCAGGAGCATAACCAAGTCGAAAAAAACTGTAAGTTGGAAGTAGTGTATAAAAAACCTAGAAATGTGGGCGTAAAGTCTCTTTTCTTTGAAGTTTAGACACGTTATTTCTGAATTGCATCAAACATATAATGAAATGGATTCGTTTAGTTTTCTATTATTGTCTGTTTTTTTTATGTCGAGTAGGGACGTAATGTATGGGACCGCCCCTCGGTTTTTCGTGGGGTTTTGGACAGGGGGGATTCCGAGTCGAGAAGTTTGTAATATCAGATCCCTTATTTGAAAATAGCCTGAAGATCTGGTAGATCAGACACCTCGATTCGGGATTAGTTTTATTAGAAGACCGGTTCGTGCCCCCCACACTTTAGCCTTAGAATAGGAATGGGGTATTGTAACGAACCTATCTCCAAAAGGGTGCCCCCGGGATGTAGAGGTTTATTGGTGGTCACTAGCTGGCCGCATACCAATGGTGAAACCTCTGACGTTTAAGAAAAGTAAAGAATAAGATTTAAATAAAATGACATGAAGGTTGTCAATTGGAGACAGGTTCGGGCTTCGTTGAAGCCAAGTTGTGTAATAGAGTTAAAACAAGAATATGAAATAAATAAGTCATTATTACTTATCAGTGTTATTCATTTACTCGAAGTAAACAAGTGGTCGCCGTATTATAAACCCTAGCTTCGACCATCTGACGACTACGTCCCAGGAGCCAGATTGGAGGAGAAGTTGCTGACGACGGCGAGGGCGCTACACTACCTACCATGTAGTTACAGCTCTCTTTAACTTCTAAAATGGCACAACATCGCCGGCCATATTTAAAAGACATTTCGTAGCGTTGGTAACGACGCTGCAGGTGATTCCTGAGCATACGTGAACGTAAACCGTTCTGAACGAAATCGTTTTCAAGCGGAACAGTGCGGCGAGTAAACATTGATGCGAAAGAGTGGTGCGTTGATAGAAAGTTGACGACAGTACTGCATAAAAATAGTTCTTTACAGCATTCTTTGTGGAACCGTCGCCGTAGCTACATATATTATCTTATCATATGATAATTAAGTAACCTGGCGTCTTTGAACCCTTAGGTATATATGATAGCTGGGACTAACGGCCTTGGTGCGGAATAGCGTATAACAGCCTCAAAACAGACTCTTTTCCTAGGTTCCAAATGGCTATGTGTTGCCCATTGTACAATTAATAATAATAATAATAATTTATTCAGATAAAGATTACCTGTTACATTTCCTTACAATTACTTAAGTTTAATTAAAACAAAATAACGTAAAATTGAGATCAATCAATGCCACAAGAAAGGAAATGATTACTTGTAATCTCCACACTAGGTCTAGCCTGTCTTGTGGAGAAATTAAGTGCTCATATATGAACAATTTATTTGGTGTACAATAAAGAATATTTTTCAAAGACGTGTGCGAGTTTTGGAGGTCATTTTTTTAACTGACAACAAAAAAGCAGCAAACACGTACTGGTATCTGATCTTCGTCGTATAGTCCATAGGTTGAATATATGGCCTCATGGCACGCTTCGTTCCGCTTCGTACTAAGCTACTCTATTTTATATCTCCGGAGAACGGTGGTGCCTCACCGGCTTATTCCCGCCCGCTCCACGATTTTGTTCCCAAGCGCTCCAAGACTAAAATTAAATATTATTATTATTTTATAAAATCGTTCTCAAGGGCTCCAAAAACTTATGAAAGCTTTTTTCTTCAAAACTTCTTATCTCCATACATCAATTCCCAGGAGCTCCAAAATATACTACATTAATTAAAAAAGACCCGCATAATACTGTGTTCCCAACAGCTCCAAAACAAAGTGTACGGTTAGCAGAATTAAAACATTTAATACTATAATATTACCTTTTTATTAGGTAACGGTTAACATGGTTTAATATAGAAAGGAGTAAATAAAGATATTATGTTTTCTTTTATAAATAATAGGAACATATTATTTGCTTTAAATGATGTATTAGATCCAAATGATTTAATACATAATTCATAGTCAATAAGTCAATTATAGTATTGAAACTATACCTGTTTGTCATCACAACCAACATTATGTTTAACGTAATTTGAATAGTATCAATTAAAAAAAACAGTTTGGGGTTATCACAATCAGTCTTAAGCTATTCCGATGAGTATAGGCTGGAATCTGGGGTGAGACAAGGGGGGCTTTCTTACACGGGCCTTTTTAGCCTGGTACATCAATGAACTGATTGAGGAACTCAGCAGAACTCTTGTCGGATGCTACATTGACGGCGTATGCGTCAACAACATAAGTTACGCTGATGACATGGTTCTGCTGGCCCCCTCGGTCAGCGCCTTGAAGAAACTATTAAGGATATGTGAACAGTACGCCTCCTTACAGGGGCTCAAATATAATTCACAAAAGACTGAGATTTTGATATTTAATGCTGGCACAAAGAGACCCAGTGCGGTGCCTACAATAAAATCAAATGGGGCCGCACTTAATGTTGTAAAATCCTTTA
The DNA here is from genome assembly GCA_947095525.1 of Trisateles emortualis. Classification (NCBI taxonomy): domain Eukaryota; kingdom Metazoa; phylum Arthropoda; class Insecta; order Lepidoptera; family Erebidae; genus Trisateles; species Trisateles emortualis. The sequence goes on along the minus strand of OX352736.1, from coordinate 3,363,572 downwards.
GGTATCTAGGCCATTTAGTTACGGAGGACCTAAAGGATGACCTGGATATTGAGAGAGAGCGCAGGGCGTTGGCGGTTAGGAGCAACATGCTGGCCCTCAGGTTTGCTAGATGTACGGAGGGAGTAAAAATCACTTTGTTTAAAGCGTACTGCCAATCTTTTTACGCGAGCAACCTGTGGGTAAAGTACACGCAACGAGCCTACAACGCCTTGCGTGTACAATATAATAACGCTTTCAGGATGCTGTTGGGGCTGCCGTGGTATTGCAGTGCGTCACAAATGTTTGCTCACACGCGTGTGGATGGCTTCCACGCAATTATGTGTAAGAAGGTGGCGTCACTGTTTCAAAGATTGCGTGACAGCTCTAACAGCATTCTGGAAATGATAGCTTCCCGCAGCGATTGTCCGATACAAGCTCACTGGGTTGGGATCGTTACGGGGAGAATATAAATCATGTTTTATGTACTATTATTACTAACATAGTTTTTAAGAACATTGTTACTAACACACTACGGAGTAGGTTTTTTTTTAATTCGAAATAAATGATTTATTATTATATTATTATAATTACCAAGTCATTGATCGTAATGCAACTTATCAAGGTTGTCAACTTCTGAAATTATTTGAATGGCAAAATAACCCAAAAAAGGCATGATCTAAAAACAATACATGTTTAGTCCCAGAAGTATATCTCTTAAAATCCTTATTCTTAATCTATGCTCAAGTGTGGGCGTCAAATTAAATCTGCCAAATCAATCTATAAGCTCTTTTTCTGGCTATCTGCTCAGATGTAATAATAATAATATAGTTTATTTCTCTCAAAAAGGTAAAATACATTTGGGTTGTCTTAAAATAATAGTATACAATTTGGTGAGAAACCTTAGTTAGAGCTGGAGTCTGTACTAGGTACGGAACCTGTGTGACAAATCTCCAGGCTCTCTCGTTTGGTAGAACTAAATATATGGAGACATGGAGTGCACATTTAAGAAAGAAAAACATATAAATGTATCTATCTAATCGAGGAATGAGAGTACAGTTATATATAAAATAGATAATAATATTAGGAGTGTTGTGTGTGTGCATATGGGTGTGTGTATATGTGTGAATGTGTGTGTATGTCTAAGTGTATGAGTGAAGTAAGTTTGATTATTAATATAGTGTGCTTGTGTGTACCTACTATTTATATGAGGGTTGAATGATCATTTCAGTTTCATCATAATCTAAATCTTTCATCCAGTCAGTGACTGCTATTTTACATTGCACCTTTGTCATGGGATTCAAGATTAAGATTTTGTTTACCCTATTGTAAACATAGCTTCCAAGGTAGTAGTAACAGCGTTGGGCTAGTCTTGTTCTAACCGAAATAACAGGATTTACATTATGTTTTCGACGCACAGAATCAAATTTAGAAGGGACATAAGGAGTTTGTGAGTGAGTGGTGATAATTATGTTGAGGATAAATAGTGTGCGAATAGACAGGACATTACATATTTTGTACAATTCCGATTTGGGAAATCGGTATGGTAGCCTCCAACCAACCTTAAGCACTGCTCTCTGAGCACGCTCTACTTTTAAAAGATAGGTTTTATCTGTACCACCCCAAGCAACTATGCAGTATTGAGCAAGAGATTGGCAAAGAGCAAGGTAAGTAGTTCGAAGGATATCAGAGTCAACTACGGGCGCGAGGGCTTTAAATAAAAATATGAGTTTGCGTATTCTTGAGGCGAGGTTATCAATATGCGTGTCGAAGGAGAGAGTGTCGTCAATCTGAATTCCTAAATACTTAACGCAGTTTGTACGGGAAAGGGTAGGACAGTTGCAATTAAGTTCTGGATAGGGATTACAGAAGTGCGCTGTAAGGGAGTGGGATAAGGAGGGAATTTCACCAGGAGACGTCAGAGAAAAAGTGAGATAATTAGTTTTGCTAGCATTAAGTGAAAGTAGGTTTCTGGTAGATGTAGGACTGAGATAGCTGTATGTGTCTGTAAGGGCAGCTCTTATTTATATCTGTATACTGACATATAATTGTTGTATCTCTCTTATAAACATTAAATGTACTTACCATCTCCAACAACGAAATCAAATTGTTTAGGTGTGGAGGGACCGGCAACTGCGTTATTTTGATTATCACACATCGTGCACGACTTACTTTAAATTATTATTTGTGAAAGATGGACGTACGCATTGCAAGGGCGCAAGGTCAACTATTTATTTTGCACATCTAGAAAGCTTGGTGTGCTCAATAGGGCTAAGTGGTACTTCACCGCGGGCCAAAGACTGCTGCTCTACAAAGCGCAAGTCCGGCCCCACATGGAGTACTGCTGCCTACTGCTAGTATATAAAAAAAAAAAAAAAAAAACATCATTAGGCAAAGTTAGATTGCAAGGAAAAGGTGCGGGGTGGGGGTGACGCGACAACGCTAAGTGGACACACTGATAGATTTACTTTTACGTTCGGGATTGTTTTGCCTACGTTACTTTAAAATCTTTGGAGCTCGTGGGAACGATTTTTATATTGAAGAATTGACTTTTTTCTTGGAGCTGCTGGGAATAAAATCTCAAAGTACCTAGACAATGTTTTGGAGCTCTAGGGAATGAAAGTGGTAAATGTGGCTTTGTTTATTATTTTAATACAAACATCCTTGGAGCTCCTGGTAATCAATGTATGAAAACATGAATTTTAGAGAACAATAGATTTGGAGCGCACGGGAATAAGCCGCCTCACCGTTGCGTGAGTTTATTGGATACTGTCATGGAAGGCGTAATCATTAAAAAGTCATATTTAACATTAATATTGTTTAATTCCAATGAGTCTTACTAATATTTCTATAGATATTTCCATTCTTTAATCAATAAACACTTATCGAAGACAGATAATGGCAATAATCATGCTGAGATTACTTTGGTTTGATAATGTATTTAAAAGGCTGGACTTCATTACGCAGGATTGCTAGAAATTAAATTTAACAGTTCTGACTTGACGGTCGTGAATTACACCGCGAGTTGATTCCATTTGTTTACAAGTTTTCATGGCTTGTGAAAAGGCTGATTATAATATTTGACTAGATTACAAATACGGATTACCAGAAAATTATTTTAAGAGCTCCAAATGTCGAATTTTAAAATGCAGTCGAAATGCTGACAAGAGCTTTCAAAGTCTGACATGGCAGGGCAAATTCCCTTGGTAAGACAACCCTATGTTTATGTTTGTTTGCAAGTATATGGAGAAATCATTGTAGGATTTTCTGAACGTACTGGCAATATTAATTATGGGGCACATTAAACTTTTAACGATCAGCAACATGAACTTTTAAGTACTGGCATTATTACAAACGGTGAATTTCAATGTGAAGAAGACACTATTATAGATATTTTAAATTAATTAAAAAAAATAATTAATTTAATTATTATTTTAGTTTTTTTTTGGGAATTAAATTGGCAACTCTATATTATCCACTATATCTCCATGTTGTTTAAACACTACTACTCTGCACACTGGTATTCTGAGACATTGATGCTGTCAAGTCAAAATATGCCAAAACTCAATTTAAAGATAGCCCTAAAAAATTTCTCACTCATTTTATAGTTCCTTTTTGCTTGTAAAGTTTGAAATGTCAAGTTTTTGGTTTTAAACTTAAAGATATTGAACTGTACTTGACAGGTAGACTGACAGCACGGATACAAATTGCAACATAAGGTGCTAATAAATGAAGAAAAGGATACATTTTATTATTTAAGAGGCAAACCGCCTGATAATAAAAAGTGCCTGAAGTTAAGCATTTATCATAGCCCATGGACGCTTTCAATCCATTTATTAGCACCTTATGTTGCAATTTGTATCCGTGCTGTCAGTCTGTCAGTTACCAGAAGTATCACTTGCGTGTTACATTTACCATCATTAATTATTATGTTTATTTGACGAACAATAGTTTAGTTAACTCTGCTTTTTTTGTCTTTGGCTGGCAATAAAAGCAGAATGAGAATATAAGAAAAATATTGTAATAGATGACGCAGCTGCCAGTTTGATCAAAAGTTATAAGAATATCAGCTATATCAGAGGCACAGGCTAACCGCTGCCTATCATGAAATTAAAATCAAATGGCAAACATTTATTGCAGCACTAGGTATCATTCATAGACGGCCCAAAAAATTATAATACAGAATTTTGTGTTCTAGATAGCCTTAAGATATAAAATTGAATAAGTTCTCAAAGTCAAAGTCAAACTCATTTATTCATTTAGATCAAATCCATGATACTTATGAACGTCATTAAAACAAATGCCAGCATACTTTTTTCCTAAGGCCAATTCGCTGACTAGGGTTGGGCCTCGAGAAGAATTGGCAAGAAACTCGGGCCACTCTTTTTTATAAATTCTCAATTATATATCTGAGACCTAAGACCTGACCTGTACTTATTAGAAAAAGGACATAAGTAGGAATAGAAACAAGTTTTTATCACATGTTTAAACAACACACAAAAGTGTAGATATTTAAACAATATTCTGTTACTAATGTAAAGCTAGACAATTTATGAGTGACAAAGGCTATGTTTAAATAACAATTTTAATGAAGCCATGTTTTGTGTTCTGGGTGACTCTGAGATATGAAAATTAATGTGCACTTAAGAACGTAATAATGTATAGTCATTTAAAGACAAATATTCTATCAATAAAACCGTAGGTAGAATTTGTTCATATTTAGTTTGACAACATATAATATGATTATATAGATCAGGGACTGTACCATGACATCCATATAACAAATTAATCTTTATTTGAAATATATAAGATGTCAACTTTATTACCTAGCTTTTTAGCTGTCATTTTTAGGAATGTAAATTAGTATTAAAATTAATTACTAAGACATCATGGTAAAGCCCTAAATGAAGAAGGAAGTAAGTGTATTTTTGATATACCACTCCGACACAAACTAGTCAAACATAGTAATGATATTTATACATTTATTGGGTACACAATCAGCTGTGTTTATCTTGTATGATAAGTAATATAAACAACTATACAATAATAATTGTATAATAAGTATATAGCTAGTTTCCCTTTCTACAGGGTATTTTTTCTCTAATTTGAAATATCTGCTGTTAGTATAAATCTGATATTATTTATTATTATAAACCTAGTAGGAAAAGAGACTCAGCAATGGGTAGATAAAGGGTTTTGATGATGATGAAATAAAGTTGGTATGTTGTAGGACAATTAAACAAAATGGAAATTAAAAAAAGTACTGTACAATATGGTAACTATACCATATTGAACTGTGATACCTTTGGTTATACCGTACCAGTCACTCATCAACTTATTACTATACCAACAATAAGAAAAGCAGCTGTAGGGAACACTCTGAAAGTAGTTCAAAAAGCCGACGTTGTTATTTGTTTGTTGTTTGTAAAATTACAGCTGGTAGATAGCTACTTGTCATAATTCTGAGTTGTGAGCATTATGACAACTGTCCATCAGCGACGAATTTATGTTACAACAAAACGATGAGTGAGAATGTCGTGAAAGGAACTTGCACTGGACAACATGATGCGTTGTGTCATGTGAACAATGGCGTGCGGACACTCACCCCATGAACCAGTCGACGGTATCGCGCAGGTACTCCGGTAGTCGCTCCAGCTTGACGGATTTCCTCCGATACGCTTCTTAACGAAAAATAACAGCACTTTAGAGCAATTGTCAAGAAAAGTTCGCGCCTCAGCCGCACACAATCACCAACTGTCTCATTACACTCCGCGGAGATAACCAACAGATTGTGGTTAACTGTACTCTTTTAACGATTTGAAAATCTGGTGTGAAGTAGAGCGTGTCGTCGTCACAAAACCCTATCATTGAAAATTTTCACTACAACGAACGGAGCAGCTGAGTTATAATCGCCATGTTGCGCAACTGAAATATTTTATTTTTAGAAAAAAGGAGTTTGCCAAACGTTGTTTTGTGTAGGTACGTTTACACAGAAAATCTTTCATTCCATACAGCTCCTTAAACTGTATTTATTTCATAAACTAAAACACTTTCTATTGAAAAATGCTAGTCGAACAAACAGAAACATTTCATTGGTTTATAAATTTTGTTACCCAACCAAAATAATTTCTGTGGCAATACTAAATTGACTGTCAGTATAAAGTTTTATAATGCAAAAACGAAAATACAAAAAAGTAATAGTAGTATTTGAGGTCAATTTATTGAGTTTGCCATGTAATCATTTGACATACTATCAAACAGTTGATTTTAAACCATATTGGGTCCTAGTACCTACCGGATGAGATTGTATATTTATATAACAATCTCTTTGATTACTATACTTTTATTTTATTATTCTCGTTGCATTGCAGCAAATAGTAATAAATGTAATAATATAGTAATAGTAATAATGCTAGAGATAATAAGAAACAGGTCGAACATGTAAGGGCTGGCACTCACTAACATATAATGATTATTATTTATTTATTACATACTTAACAACTATCATTACGTAATGAAAACCTTATAGCTACAATAGTTTAGTAAAATTTGTTTAAATATAAATTCTAATTATACCTATATTATAATATTATATTATATGCTAGCTGGATTAAATATTAAAATTAGTTTATATATAATAATTTTTCTTCAACGAAATAATTGTAGTAACACAAAATTAATAAATAAAAGCACAATAAATAAATATCATTTATAATGCTGCTCGTGCACGTGGTTACCATCCTTTTTGCAGTGTGTAATTGTCATCGACGTCTTTTGTAGTGTAATGTCTTTGTGACAATTGTGACGTCAATGTCAATTATGTCAAACTAAAATAAAATTAAAAGCTGGTGTAGGAAGTAGTAAAATTGATCGATGATTTAAAAAAGGCTCCTAAAAGGCCCAATTTAATACCAAAGCTATTTAATTTCTTCAACATCATGTTTCGTCTTCCCTATGGAGAGAGAGTAGACCCCTCGGAGGAGAAACGTCTCGCACGTGAAAACACGATCAACAGCGTGATCACATTTTGCGTATTATGTGTGGCTATTAGAGTTGGTAAGTCATTCCAAAGTTCCTATCCAAATGCTTTAACAACGCTTATTTGATATGGAGGTAGAGTAGTCAGTAGTTCTGTTCTCTTTTTATATAAAAAAAGAAAAGAGTACAAAACTACTATGAATGATCCAAAATAGTAAACAACATACTTAACTTAAATATGTTGGTTCATCCGTAATTATTGTTGTAATTAACAAGAGAAAGCGTTACCAGATAATATCAATCAATTTCATAATATTAATTTTAACTTCAGTGGCTTTCGGTATTCAATTGATGCCTAACCTGCCTAACGAATGTTGTTGCCGTTTAGAATAACCAAGTTTAGAGGTTAGTTTTCAATAAAGTTGATGCAGTTACTTACTATTGTATATTATTTGTAAAGTCACTTGTTTTTTTTCCAGCTCCATTAATTCTGGAACACAGCGGCTTCACAGCTTAAAAATAAGGCATAGCACATCAGTAATGTAAAATACTATTTATAGCAATTAACACCATTATGGTTGTCAGTCAACTGGGATTGATGTCATTATTATTAGCCCATTAATTGTCCCACTGCAGGGCAAAGACCTCCCATTCCTTTTATGAAATGTGTAATAGATAAAAATGTTGTTAAATAAATTTTAGTTGTAATATGAGTCTTTTTATTTACTAACATCCCAATCTAATAGGATAGCAATTAAACAATGAGCCTGTTTCAGATTGAAACAGGCTGATTGTTTTGATTGTTACCTGTGAAAACAAGTTTTCTCTTAATACAGGCACCAGAATTTGCAGATTTATTATTTTGTAAGATCTATATGAATAAATTTATAACTTTATTTAAAAATTATTATTATAATCCGCTGCTAGACAGGCCTCCCCCAATTGGCGCCACAATGCCCAGTCCTCCTTCCGCCAGTCTGTCCTTGATCACAGAAACCTAGGACTCATGCCACCTTAACTTCACCAAGTCAAGATTACCACCACTTGGTGCTACTACTATTTAGTAACACACCTATAGACCTATGACCAGCAGACTGTTTGGCTAATGTACTTCGCATAAAGCTCTGTTTAGGATAGGCTCATTACAAAACTATGTTATATTTTCGCCCTCAAGGCGAATGAAGGCAATTGTTAAACTTTTTCATCAAACGATATTTTCCTTTGTTCATATTGGCGCAGCCACACCTCAAACTATCTACATCAAGAACTAACTAGTCATAATATGGCAGGGCAAAATAAAAGGATTTGCTTCTTCAAAGATAGAGGTATTGGTGGCTGTTGAAATGAGCATGCATTTTGGCACAGTTACTCTTGAAAACCATAGCAACTAGCGAATATCTGGGCTATACCTACCAACATTTTTTTTTAGTCGCAAAATTAGTTTTTTCTAAACACATTACAAGCGACGCAATTCATTATACTATGAATATAGGTAAGGTCGTTTCCAAGTCTATTGAATTCTGTGATAATTCCAATGTATCTAGTTTTCAGTAGTATATTGTTTATGTAGTTTCTTTGTCATCATCAGCATATGATCTCCCCATGTGTACTCCACATGCGAAGCGTGTATATGTCATGCCTTTATTTAAATTCCAATTGATTTGTGGAAATAGAGTACATTCAGGAATGATCCTAAACTAATGTAACAATAAAACGATGTTTTGTTTTTGTAATAAATTACACTGAAGTTTATTTTTCATCCTGAATACATATTGACCAATGTTACTTATTTAATGTTGCATTTGCATCAGTTCACAACTTTATTACAACTCACTCAACATACATTTCTTATGCCTGAGGGCACATTATTTTTTTTCGCTTTTATTTATCTAGTTACAAAATTCTAAAATTTGATAATACAATGAAATTTAAGCATTCTTACAGATATCACTAAGTCCATTTAGCATTGAAAATAAATGATCATGATATTAATAATAAAAATTGATTTAAGTTCTTCATATATATAGATATTTATATATATATGTATTTTACAATTTCAACTAAAACACGCTCACTGCAGAGAGGGGCAGATCGGGGTGCAATCATACGTCCAAACGAACACTATACATTGTATACATTTGTAAAAAGTATCAAAATCGAGTAAAAGGCCTACAAAAAATTATCTCGAGATACTAATATTCGTTTACGTAATAACCTAAAAATTGTCCTATTTAACACTGGAACCGCCGCGGCTATGGCGGCAAGCGGACAAGGACGCGCGGCGCGTCTAGCGTTAAAGGGTAACAAACGTAGGTATTTCAACTATTTGGCTTAATTATATTTATATAAATGAGATGAGCGCGAAACAAAAGCGGTGCGACTCCGTGACGGCCGGAAGGGGCGTCAGAGTGAAGGGCGTCTCCGGCTCCAGCCTCTAGTCCTCAGCCTCCTCGTCCTCGGACTCCTGCTGTTGCAGCCACGTCAGCCATGTGTTTACCTGTGTCATACATATCATTCATTATTTATATATTTTTGAACCACATTAGCACTACTTAAAATACTTATTCTAGTATATTTCCTATATTATGTATAAGTAGACCTAATGGCAACGTGGAGTAAATAATAAATATACAAAGGCAATATATTTTTTAAATTGGTTTAAAACAAAATTGTTTGGTCAAACATATTAAATAATGCTTAGTGTAACAATAGCCTATTATATCAGTTTCCATGTTTTTTTACACTATTTAGGTGGCAAACAAGTAAACGGCCTGGGCCCCAATTCTGCTAATTTACGAATGGCTCAATTGAATCTCAATTAATTCTTAATTGAATCTAAGTAGCATTTTTGGTATTCTTCTAATAAATTTAAGACCAAAAGTTGGAAAACCATTGGTCTTAAATTATTAGCATTTTTGGTATTACATTATTGGTATTCTGCTTAATAATTTAAGACCAATAGTTTTCCTAATATTGGTCTTATATTTATTAGCAGAATACCAAAAATGCTACTGAGATTTAATTGAGATTCAATAGAGCCATCCGTAAATTAGCAGAATTGAGGCCCTGCTTAAAGGTAAGTAGTTACCATTGCCTATGAACACTTGCAATTCAAGAGGTATGTCCCTCTTGTTTTGTGATAAAGTAAGAAAATGTTTCTTTAAATAAATGGTAGAAACGGTGTTGGAAGAAGTCTTTCTCCAGACGTGTTTTCTCGCTTTTATGGCGCCCTACCTCTCTAGTTACTACGTTGCCGCATTAGTAGTAGCATGTACGTACCTGGAACAGCGCCTCACCCTTGCCGGGGTAGGCGTCGGTCACGTCTTCGCGCCAGCGTAGGAACGCGTCCTCCTCACACACCTCCAAGTTGTACAGGTACATGAACCAGCGAAGCAGCATACCTAACGACAGACAAAAACATACTTTGTAGATTAGTTATTGTTGTAATGGGATTACCACCATCAAAAGTGGGTTAACAATATGAGAGATAATAAAATAGTAGAAGAGTATAATACATTTTAAACCTAAACTATAATTTAAAATTTGTAAAAAAGAAACATCTCAACTATTGATATAACATAATCTGGCCAAAAATACAGATAATATAAAATATGAGTAGGTTTACAACAATTTGTTTACAGGTCTTTGGCAAATTATAATAATCCCCTTTCAACCTGCCTAATTAAACAAATATTTAATGGTAAAACATTGATTTTTGCATTTTCCTTGTTATCAATGATATTATTTTTTGTAGGTGTTGTAAAAATAGATATTGTATGTGAATTACTTCGTAAAATTTTAATATAACTTTGTACTATTTTCCTTATGTTATAACTGGAAACAAATATGGTTATTTTTTAATCCTTATATTCATATTGCTAGTCAACACCTGATAGATTTATTATCTCATCCAAAATCGAAAACACTTTTGTGTCTCCAAGTTGAAACAACTTAATTTTGTCCAATTTAATTTCACTGAGATCAAGGTAAGTTGAGAAATGCCTTATTTTGATTCCCCGCCATCAACATCGTAGGCGTAAAACTATTATTGAAGAGCTGTATATTTGAGTGAGTAGACGGCGTCGTATGTACCTTTGGGGTAGCGGTGGTGGTGCGCGTGCACCTGCACGGCGTAGACGGCGGACAGCTGCAGGTCGGGCTGCCCCTCCAGCAGCGCGGTGAGCAGCGGCGCGTACGCCTCGACCAGCGCCTTCTCCCGCTCCAGCGCCGCCTTGTCGGCGGTGGGCGCGTCCGCGGCCGGCGCGCCCAGCCCCACGGCGCCCGTCACGTGCTCGGCCACCAGCGCCACGAGCTGCGACACGAACGCCGCGTTCTGCCGCACCGCCGGCTCCACGTTCGCCTGACAAATTAAAGTGTGTATTAGTGCGGACCGACCGGCAGTCGACCAATCGGTGAAAATATATTATTATATTTAAGATGTTTATGATACACGCAACTACATTATAATATAAATTTTACTAGTGCGACGATCGGAACGATACCATTGTTGAAAAATTAATAGCAAGTAGTTTTTTTTTTCAATTTGATAAACAATAATCTATGTATATAAAAATTAATTGCTGTTCGTTAATGTCACTAAAACTTCGGAACGGCTGGACTGATTTGGCTAATTTTGGTTTTAAATGATTTTTGTAATGACAGCGAAGGTTTAATAGGTGAGTAAATATGAAAATTATGCTTAGAATACGAAGTTTATCAGGTCAACTAGTTTATAATAATTATAAAATTATATAGTGCTTTCAATTTTTTCATGAAATTTTCAGCTTTTATCTTTAAAAAAAAAAATGCTTTTTGTTTTAAGTATTTTTTTTTAATAATACTATACTGTTTAAAATTGAGAAAGCTCATCGATTTCAAATGCAAAAAACCTGCAATACACACTCCTATCCTCTATCAAAAGAGAGAGAGAGGGCCTTAATTCACACGCTGGCCTAATGCGGGTTGGTGAAGCAGACATGTCTTTAGAATTTATTCTAAGACATGTGGGTTTCCTCATGATGGCGAATCATTTGATTAGTACATTTTCTTTTTTTTCTTTCTTTAAAAAAGACAACTCCCGCACTAGAGAACAAGCTCTGTGACGCGGGGGACTTTACAAACATATAATTAACGGACACAAATTACACCCAGACAGACGGGTCACACAAAGTTTTGTCTCTGTGTGGGAATCGAACCCAACAACCTCGTGCACAGCAGGCACATAGTGCACCCACACCACCAAGGCAGTCAAAATAAACTCGCCCCGGGATCGAACTCACACCTCTTACGTGCAAGTCGGTTACTTTCCCACTTGGCCACCACCGCTTTCTATACATTTGATTAATAATTTCATACTTCACTCTACATAGAAAATCACTGGCCGGTAATTGACATTACTGTGATGAAATGTAATAATAATGAATGATAGTGTGGTAGTAGTATGTTACCTTGATCCAGCGGTAGAGCGCGTGCGGCGCGGGCTCGGCGGCCAGCTGGCGCGCCAGCTGCGCCTGCACGCGCAGCTGCGGCACCAGCGCCGCCAGCCCGCGCGCCTCCAGCGCCTCCAGCGCGCCTCCCGCGCCCGCGCCCGCGCCCACGTACGCGCACAGGTTGAGCTTGCTCTCGTCGTACAGCGCCTGCAGCCGCTCGGCGCCCAGCAGCTCGCGCAGCTCCTGCAGCACCTCGAGCAGCAGCGGGTGGTGCGCGGCCTGCTCGCACCACGCGCCCAGCTCGGCCAGCGCCAGCAGCTTCTGGTCGAGCGCGTGCGCCAGCAGGCGCGGCAGGCGCGCGTGCGGGTGCGCGTGCAGCAGCGCCCGCAGCGCGTCGCCCGCGGGGCGCTTGAGCGCGCGCGCCACGCGCACGGCGCCCCGCAGCGCGGCCGCGTCGCCCCGGCCGCCCGCCAGCGCGTGCTCCAGCACGGCGGCCACGCAGCGCCGCAGCACCTTGTCGGGCGCCTGCAGCTCGCGCAGGCGGCGCAGCGCCAGGCCGCACGGCGTGCGCGCCTCCAGGTCCAGCGCCGCGCCCGCCTCCTCGTCCGCCGCCGCCTCCGCCGCCTCCACGGCGAGTCGACACGCCTCCTCCTTGTTCGGACCCTGCAGTTCGTGCGCACCGTTACGGGGACTCGACGCACAATGCTTCGTATTTCGAGCTTCATACTCATGTATCGCATACACAATATCTAAGGTTATTTTAAATTACGTTTCAAGCATCATATATAAGTAGCAGATTGATGGAATAAAAATCGATCGAGAAAACCCAAAATATAATTTTTCACGGTAGCCTGAACGAACTCCAGCATGAAACTTATACATCACTTAGAAAAGTTTAAGGCACAATCATTGCAAACTTCGCTAAGCGTATTTTTTGTTTTTCACATAGAACTGTGTAATCATCACTCAGCGACACAGTCCTAATAATAAACAAATAAAAAGAAAAAAAAAAAAACGTTTCGTCTTCTATACAAAAAAATAAGGTTTTGTTTTTATCTCGGGTCAATTTTCATGTCATTAATCTGATACTTATATGAAACATCATTTAAAATAATCCTAGATACTAAAACCCATCTAAATCCATACTTCGGTTTCTATATAAGTATGGAGCTCAAAATATGAACCACTGTGCGACGTAGACGATTGACGTTTTCGGTGTCAATTCGACGCTTTCACCTACCTTGTCCTTTTTCGGCTTGTCTTTCTTATCGCCGGCAGGTTTGATGGTGATAGTAGGCTCCTTCATGAGTGGAGGAGCAGAGGCGAACGCCGGTGTCAGCACGTCTGCGACCGGGGAACGACAACATTAGAAACGATTCGATCTCAAATTTTATCGAAACATATTCGGAATTAGAGAGTCCCACTCACTCTGTTGCACAGGTGTCAGCGGCAGCTGCGGCTGTGGCTTGGAAAGTTTGTTAGCGGTGAACATTAGCGAGTTGGCGGCCGGCCTCATCTGGACGTCCTGCAAGGCGCCGGCCGCGTACACGCGAGATTTCGCCGCGCGGGAACCGGACTCCTGAAATGTTCATAATATTACTTCGAATTTTATTTTGGATAGATAAATAGAGATCCACTTTACATAATGATGTTATTCTAAAAATGTGCTTTAGAAAAGCACCATGTAGCAACCACAAGTTACTTTTCAAAAAAAACCAAATGTGTGGAGTCCAAAAGTGTATATAAAGAGTTCTCTCGATTTCACCAGGATCCCAACATCAGATTCTGATTTGATAACAATGGGACTAACTGAAAACTGTACCTTTTGGAGAAAAAAACCAAATCTGTGGATCCGTCTTTGAATAGCATTAAAAAAAAAAAAATTAATTGGAAGTTTTGGCAGTGCAATGAGTAATGAACAAACCTTGGAGCCGTTGCCCTGCGCGTTCGTCTGTGAATGTTTGTTATAGTGCATATTGTTGGATTGTCGCGGGTAGTAACCCGGCGCCGAGCGCTGGCGGAAACCGTCCCGCGGCGCACCGAAGCCGTTACCGAACAGCTTGTCGGGTGGTGGGACCAGCGCCGCCGCCGGCTGCAAGCTCAGCCCGGCCAGCACGTCGTCCAGCGGTCGCGACCGCAACCCTCCGCGGAACAGAGAGTCACGGTCGCGCTCGCGGTCACGTTCTCGCTCGCGGTCGCGTCGCGTCATAGGTTCGTCGTCTGGTCGCAGCTGATGGATGGGCACGGGGCCCTCCGCTGTGACCGCGGCTCGAGGCACCCAGCCGCCGCGCCGTAATTCCACCTGCGAGATGACGCTATTAGTTATTAATCACTAATCGACAGTGGGCTCGGCTGGACCGTCGCGGTACTCACCACGTCGCGCAGCATAAAACGTATTCGCGGCGCGAGTTCTCGCGATGCGGACAAGGTTTCGATGCGTGCAAAGTATTGATCCATGAGGCCACGACCCCGTTCGGAGTCCAACACACGCCCGCATGTTCGCACGAGCTGTGCCAGACACTCCAGGTCCTCGTGGTGCTCGGCGGCCGCGCGCCGCGCCAGCAGGTTCTGTATGCATCGGTGCAAGATGGATTCTGCCAAGATCTCTAATTTACCGAGCTCTCCGATGAATTTGATATTGCCAAGCATCTTGCATTTTGCGAGATGTCGTTTTTCCTCCTCTTCGGGTAATAACGCCTTGTCTTCGAATGCGGCGAACGCCTGGCAAAACAGTTTGTGTTAGAAGCAGAGATACTACACTTCTATGTAACGTCTCAAAAATAAAATAAAGAATAGTTTGATACCTGAGCGCGGTTCTCGAACTCTGTGCGGCATTTGTTTAGAAGCAGCAGCTTGAATGTGCAGGGCTGACCAGGTGGTTCGAAATTTGGTGCTTCTTCGCTAAGCCGCTTGCACAGCTGTGCATACATAGACGAGTATTTCGGCTCATCGAGCGCCTTCTCAAAGATGAGAAGAATTACACCCTTTAACACCTTGTCGGAGTCGAGCTCCAAACCGAGCAAATCATCGCTCAGCTTTTGGAACTTCTCCGGCGTGAGTTTGTTGAGGATACCGCGGACCTGCAGGTGAAAATGAGCGAGATACTTTAGATCTAAACGGTTGATGTGGGGGGGGGCATCATCGGGATAGGAACCCACCTTTCGGAATATGATGTCGTGTTTGGCATCTCCGTCGGGCACATCGTGGTGTCGCAGGGAAGAGGGCGGGACCCAGCGTCGCCTCGGCGGGGGGACGGGCGTCCGCCCCGAGGCGCGCGGCGCGGGCCCCGACTGCCGCGCGCTGTCCGTCTTGCCGCCGGTGCTGTCTCCCGCGCACGCCGCGCTCTGCTCGCGTGTTCCGCGCGCTCGTGTCTGCGCCCTGCGCACGCTGCAACGCTGTACGTGCGTGCTGACGCCTCCGCGTCTTGCTCGGCTAGTCGATAACACGTTCGTTTTGAATTAGACTTAATCAAAATAATAGTATACCCACCCATAGGTCTACGCTACACTTGACGTAGATTTAGTCACATCTTAAGCAGTGAAACATTCAATTGCATATACACGACTAATACCGGACACACTACGCGGCAGAACGATCCAAATATACGTCAAGTGCAGCATAGGCCATAGTACCAAATATATATTTGTCCAAAATGATTTTGACGCAGAACGTCACGTATCGCAAAATGTCATCACCAAAAATGTGTTCACTTTCGCACAAAGTCATGTTAGTATTTGGTCTCATTCTTAGAATTACATTCTGCGAAAATGACATTGTGCAAAAATGACCACATTTTTGGAGATGTCATTATGCGTCAAAACGTCCAAATCAATTGATTTTGTTAAAACTTGTTAGTTCTTCTTAGCGTGTCAATGGCAAACATCGTTATAATTTAGATATCTTTACAAATTCACCGATGAGATGAAAGGAACGTGTCGCTAGAATGAATAAATAATAAAATATAATTAATAACAAAAAAAAAAGTGAGTTAATCAGTATTATTCAGGATATAAGTAATAATATCATAATGTAAATAATACATGTAAATTCGCGAAAAAACATTCACAGCTCTATAGCTGTGAACATCCCGAAATTTACATTTATTCAACCTAATATCCTGATAAACTCACTTTTTTTATCACTTTTGATTACCTTCTTTAATCAAGAATACTGTTAAAATTTATTATGATTCATATTAGGCCCCGAATATCTCGTAGCACTCTACGAGAGTGATCGGTTGCGAAGAAAATACTAAACTACTAAATAACTATTAAGATTTTAAGAAAAGACACTGCTTTATTAAAAACTGTTATAGTTTTCCGCCGAAATAAAATGATGACTATGGAATTTATTGCGCCTTCTATTTGTGAAAATCATGTTATGATGCCGTTTTAAAGATAAGCCCAGCCCAAAGACGGCGTTTAGTACCTACTCAGAAACATTCATTGTGTTTATGATTTCAATGTTTGTAAAGTTGGCCACAACTTAAGTGTAAGTTTTTTTTTAAATGACTCCTGCCGTCTTTATAAATTAATTAATGATGTGGGCATCATTATTTATTTATAAAGCAGGCAGGAGTCATTTAAAAAAAAAAACTATATATTTGTTATATACTTATGGTATGTCCTTTTCGGGAAAGCGTTCTCTTTGTACATATCTAATATTAGGTATTATTGTATGGTACTTTATTCTATATCAGTATGTTATGTACATATGTAACAGTAGGTATAATATTATAATAACAACGCGAGTGGTGAATGAGTGAAGTGAGGCACGCGGCTCTGGTGACGGTGAGAGAAGCATTCGGCAGGTGAGGCGGGTGTCGTCGGCCGCGCCCGCGCCGGCCGCCGACCCCGCCGCTGCCACCCGCTACCCGCACGGCCTCGACCAAACGTCCTCGCGCACCTCTAGCCGTCCTGTGACCGACCGCCGACTGGTTGTATTGCGCGCCGTTTTCATATCGAATATTTCGTGAATCCCCAAATGGTATTCGCAGTGGATACGTCTTATGACGAGTAGAGCGCGTCGACTACGTGGCGGTGGCGGTCGATATCGTCGCGGCTCGAGGTCGACGCCCGCCGGAACCTTGGCGCTGTCGCTGCAAGGTCGCCGTCGGTCGCCAGCTGTCGCCCACCCGAACTCGTCTTATGGATATAAGTGTACCTACTATCCTAGCTTACATCCGCAATGTCATATACCTAATTTAACAAACATTTTATTCTATACCTTAAGTTAATAATAGTTTACACTTTTTAATGGGGCTAAGTTATTGAAATTAAAATAATATTTAATGCGTTTCAAACTTTGCATATTAATTGCGCAGTTCGTTCATCTACAAGTTCATTCACCTCAATATTGCGTTCTTTGGCCACTTGAATTATATCAAATTCAGCTGAGTCAATGAAATTGTATGTACATACCTACATTATGTAGCGAACGCCCCAGGATAGGAATATGCGTTTATTGACATGAGGGAGTCAGTCATGACGCAGGGAACGGAGCATCCCCAAGCGCGGGCAGTAGCGCGCGTACCGGCGGTCATTGACCTGAGTTGCAGGGCACGCTGTGTCGCCCCTCGCCTGCCACCCCCGTCCGCCCTTGTAGCCCTAATCCGTCTAGCCATACCTGACTCTTAACAATCAAATGTGCGAAATGAGATTATGACGCTATTTCTTTTTTATCGTGTAACGCGACTGCTATTCGTAATTGTAGCAAACGGACCTATACCTAATACAGAATATTCTCTAACAAGTTTAAATGAAATGGCGACAGCTGTTTCTATTTAAATAAAAGTTTTTGATTGATGTACATTAAATATTGTGTATGCCTCTAGATTATTCATAAAAAGCCGACAACAAATTACCAGTGTGGATGTGCACGAGATTCACTTCAGTGAATAAATCAATTTCGTTAGCGCGGCCTGTGAGGCCGAGGGTTGGCGAGGTAGGCGGTTGCGTAAGTTTCAGGGATTTAACATATTTTGCATAGTTAGTACCTATCTGAATAACATAATAGTATCAAGGAGCAGGTGGTTAACCACCTGGGAACGCTTTCTGATCCACTGTAGGATATATCTGCATTTAATCTCTTTGACTCATACATAATACATTAAAATGAACTGAACGCAATACGTTTTCCTATACCATAGATATTCCATCTAAAAGCCATTGTGTAAAAAAGTGGGTCGGCAACACGCAAGTAATACCTCTGGTATGGCAAGCGTCTATAACCTATGGTAACTGCATCAGGCGGGCAGTAAGCTAGTTTGAAACCCAAGTAGGTAATATTCAAAAAACGCGTAACAGAAACAAGAGAGTTAGTGATGTTTCTATGGATATAGAGTTCAGAACAATTTATAGCAGTGAGTGGAACACGTGTCGCCCTCACTACTCGTCGAGTTCCCCTCGCATTACAGCGAGCACCTTGGGATCAATTTCGAATGATAATAATATATAAAACGCAATGTGAAAACGAGAACTAATATAAATAGCATTGAAGTATCAAATAATATGAAAACAGAGCTGATTTCGTTGAGAAGTGGGCGGTCGTTACTAGTTTATACATAATTAGATAAGTATCAAATAATAGTTATAAACGGTATTTTATGCCTACATTATTATATTATTTTAAAGTCGGCTCGTATTATGTCCCTATTATTTATTTATAATACACATTTAAACGATAACTGTGAGTACCTATTTATATATTAGTTACATATTTACTGCAATAGTTTTGATGGTATTCGGAACTTAAGATGAGAGAGTTTAAAACCTGAGAAAGCTGACACAGGCTACTTTGAACATATAGGCTAAACCTGTTACATAATATCTCGATTGAAAGATCAATAATTCTCATCCTCGAAACGGTGGATTATTCGCCAAATAAATCTATAACCATATCACGTAATTTGTTTCATTTTTACGAATTCGTTACGACTATAATAATTTAACGTGTTTCGGCGTGTTATGCTTGAAGTATTTTTACAAAATACCTTGCTGAATGAACCATAGTGACTATCCAACGCAGAATATGGTAGGCGAGTCCGGGACCGGGAAACCAGGTATGGTGAATAGTAACCTAGTAACCTGGGGCTCTTTTTGGTCTAAGTGTTATAGAAAGAGAAACACTTGCCTAATCATTTTGCCGAAAAAGAAGCAAAACAAGTGCTGATTTTGTTAATATTATAGATTTATTAATTTCCAACTACAATAAAAAAACCTAACGCTTTAGTTTAACACTTAGCACATTATTGAACTGTTTTGATAAGTGTGCAACGATGCAGCGATGTGAAACACGCTAGTGTAGGCGATAAGACATTCGGCCTCTTTAAATTCTATCAACTATCGATGGGGAACCAGCAAAGTCAATTAGCCAAACCAACTATGATTTTGGCATAAAATTTCAATGGGTTGAGTGCGACCGACCCAGTTGGGATCGTTGCTAGGGCTAGCGGGTCGGTGCCGGGTGGCGGCACGGGCGCGTTCGAAGTGCTGCAAGCGTCGGGCGCCGCGTGCCACTCGGCTACCATTGACCTAGATTCTAGGGCGGCCCCACGCTCGCGCACCGCCTCACAAAAACTGCCACATGAAGGTTCCGACTTGACCCGGTGCCGCCATCTGACCTACTAAACCTTCCTATTTTACCAATAACGTCAATTTTCCTGTAATATTCTTTTTGCAAATTCATGTAAAAAGGCAAATCCTATAGAAACAATTTAGTTCAGTAAATTCATTCTATGCAGTAGCTGTAACCGTCCGTTCGCGGTAATTAACTTCAGATAGGGCGCTACCTCGTCTGCCGCCATTAGCAATAAAGAAAAAGGCCTGATTTAACTTCATCACTTCGTTTTCCTAAACGATGACGCAACGTTTACGACTTCGAAAAGAACAATGCGAAAGACAAAAGTTTTACCAATTTGGAAATACCTATAATTATATTCCGACGTAGCTAGAGGAGCAGACACCTCCCCCAAAAACTATACCATACCTAACTTTATATTTGCTTAGGTCGGTATTACGGTGACCTATATGCAACACGAATAAAATCGATGGCTGTAGTGAGTGCGACGATGCGCTCTCGAGAAGGCCGCGTCAGTTCGCGCACTATACAGCACAATGACATAATTCCGCTCGATTAGCAGAAAGGTCGCAACATCAGCGCGGAAGTGAACTTCATGCATTTAGTATTCAATAGTTTACCTGCGGGCCTGTCTTCCGCATTTACAGAGACATGCACATCTAAGTTGTAACACTCGATTTGCACAATTATTTATTCCATTTATTGATTAGCATATAAACGGCAAAGTCGGGAACAATATAAATATTATAACAAGCGATCAATTTGCGGAGCGCGATTGTTTCAAGTAGCCATTCAGCCAGAATTAAAAATTATTTTAGTATAAGGTTTAGACTAATAAAACTAGTCATTATTTTTTCGGTCCTCCTTTATAAAAAAATAGGTATGAAGAGATATAGATACACATAATTTCTCTAGATGATCAGAACCTGATCAGTCTGACACCAATTTTTCTCAAAGAAGTTTTTAATGATGGATTAATTCCATACTTCTTTCATTATCTTTAACAAAATAATTTTATTTCGAACTAGCAGACACCATTATATCTACACCAAAGCAAAATAGCATTGCTATAAGCATTGTATGCAGAGGACAACAAGAAGAGGTGTTATTCCCATGGAACTACTGAAGACAAAAGCCAGAGACAGTGAAGTGGGCTAGTCTAGAAGATGCCCATGTCAATAGACAACCAGAATCAGTGGGTGTGGATGTTGACGAAATATAAATGTGTAATTTAGTGAATAAAGGCTATTATATATATTATTTACTAGAAACATATTACATATATCCTTAAAAAAATATTTTTTAATGTTAAGAGTAAACATTGGTTCCTTTTTAAAAATATTGCGAGCATGAAACAGTTTGATATTTGGCATAGTTAAAATTTACCCTGAGAAGGAATGCGAAAATAAATCAAAATTATAAATACTATAAATTGCAGTCGAATTTCGACCACTGAGCAATAGTATTAAATATTCAAGAAATAAGCTGTTATTACATCATTCTATTTTTAGTCATATTTACCAGTGAATGCAACACTACTTGTGATAACTACCTCATTCCTATTAGGTTATTTTCTAAAAATAGGATAGTGTAAAAGACAATTCAGCTAATTCAAAGTAATAACAAGGTTACTAGAAATAATTCTGTCTACCTAAATGTGGAAATACATTATAAAAACAATGACAATTGTAAAAGACAATGTACACAAGCATTCTAAATATTAACTTAAACTAACAGAATACCTCTTGTTATTATTATACTGTATTATATATTCATAACAAAGAGTATTTATTAAACTTTTTTTCATTATTCTACTAAAGCATTTACCTGCCTGTTGGTAAGCAGTTACTGTAGCCTATGGACTCTTGCAATACCAGGAGTATCACTTGTGCATTGCCAACCCTTCAAAAACCTTGAAAATGACTTTATTGAAAAACCCCAATAGTCTTTTGGGAAAATCTTGGCAGCTCCCTGCCAAGATTTTCCCTTTGTTCTAAAAGTTAATTCTCTGAAACCTCAAGAGTTGGGTCACCATACTAGTGAGCAAACTAGTATGGTGCCTGCTGGACTGCCTTGGTAGTCCAGTAGCCGCAGTATGCGCCTGCTGTGCACGAGGTTGAGGGTTTGATTCCCACACAGGACAAAACTTTGTGAGACCCATAAAGAGTTGTTCCGAGTCTGGGTGTAATTTGTGTCGGTTAATTGTATGTTTGTAAAGTTTCCCGTGACACAGAGCTTGTTCTCTTGTGCGGGAGTTGTCTTTTTAAATCACAAATAACAAACCCAACTAGGGAAGGACCTCCACCTTACAGAAGATCTCAAGAAAGAAGTCAAATGGCTACTCACAGCTGTGTAGTTGTGTTTCTGTGTGCGAGTACAGGTTTCCAAAGCACATTTAAGGACACATTTTTAACTAAATATTTTCCTATCCTAGTGCCCTAGGATAGGAAAAAGGATTCCTTAATGAAACACTGATGTTAAAATTTTTGGTTTGGCAACACAAAGTGATACCTCTGGTATTACAAGCTTATGTACGTACAGTAACTGCGTCCTATCAGACAGTCCATATGCTTGTTTGACACCTAAGTAGACAATATGTGTACAAATTGCGAATGTTTAAAAGTAGAAATGCCTCTATTTATATTTTTATTGAGAGTATGCACTAAATAAGAGGAATCATAAACAATATGGCGAAGTCAGCTGGCCTGTTGGTTTACTAGCGATTAAATCAAGTATAATACACACAATATTAATGTAAAAAAAATACTAAATGTGGGTAGATCACTAAAAATAAGGAATGCCGCAGGAGTAATATTATTATTATGTAGTGATGGGTTCTTTGGGTAAAATCAGATTATATTAAATTTATTATTAAACATACATATTAGTTTTAGGCAAGTATAGGCATTTGATTTTCATAATATGTTATGTATATATTTTGTATATGCACAATAATAACAGATCAAATCAACTAATTATAACTTTGCATATTTTCAAAACTTATAAAAATAAAACAATTTGTACAGTAAATTTCACGTAATTAATTTTGAGACAATAAATAACAAACTTCCTAATAGGTCACATTTATGCATTATTGAAGTAGCAGTAGGTTGCAATAAACACACAATACCTTTTTTTGTCTATTGGTGTTTAGGATAGCGCACATACGTTTCCTGTACACTACATTACACTTTTTTATTGACCTCTTTATCTAATCAAACAAAGAATTCTTAAAAAAAAATATACACGTCTGGTAACTGATTTGTTACATCCTTTTTTGTTTTCGGTCATAATAAAATTATTAATGGGACAGAAAGCCAGAACGGACGCGCGAGAAACAGGTACGAACACAGGTAAAACCGAGACGCGACCAATGGCTAGCGGTAGCGGCCGTGGCCCGCTAACGTAGGCCCTCGATACCAATGCTAGTGACTAGGTTATAATGCACTTTACGTTTCCTAACAACGTTAGCCTTTACCTGTAACACGTAACCTTACACAAATTCGTGCAAGAACAAACGAGCCAGAAGTTTCTATCTCACACTAGAACTGTAATAATATGGAACTTGAATAAAATGGCTCACAAAGGTGACGCATCGACACGATCCGATCGAATGATCTTAGTTGATCTTGAGTAATATCCTGCTAAAAAATTAGGATCTTGGCACTCACACGATTTTTTAAATAATAGAAATGCACTTAGTACACCATAATAAACAAAATTCACAAACTTACGAGGCGATGAAAGTCAATTTTGTAGAAAGCGCACGTACCGCAACACGGCAAGCGTGTTCTTATGCACACATATAACTGACTAACTCACAGTTTCACACATATAAAATGACAGTTACTGTGCTTACTTTTTGTATCAAATTAGTAATTTATTAGTAAAATTTAGAACAATGAAGACTGATAAGCGCAAAATTCTAGATTTTAATTAATTTTTAAAATTATAACATAATATTGAACATATCTTCTGATCAGCATAACATTTTTTTTATAATAAGAATTGTGTTCTTTACAAACGGAAAAAGAATAAAATAGCCACCATTGCGATAATTCATAAAATAAAGCTGCGTTCAGAAATAAAAGTTTGTTAATAGTTAAACTAGACAATAATATTGGCAAATGGCAATATTTCAACACTACTGACAGCAACAAAATTGTCCCGGGAGTTGGAAAAATGCTAGGAAGATTTTTGAGCATAAGAAGCTGTTCTGGAGACGGTGATACATAACTTTAGACGAGAACCTTTTTCGTAATTGTGAACTTCGTAGAAAGATTCGATGATTGAAAATGTTTATATTCCAAAATTCTGCAGCACCATCTAGAAACAGTTTTCTAAATCACTTGAAGATCTCTGCAGAATTCTGTCGTTTTACATTTTAGTTCCACGGTGTATCCAGTTCATTATAAGTGGTCTCCCTCACTGTCCATATTATATAGTAATAAATGACATGATTTTTTTCCTATCAGAGGCGGATTATATATCGACAGTATCCTTAGGCGGTTTAGGCCTATATTACGTTTCACATACGAAGTCCTTTTTGACACATTTAACAATCACTGAGAATGTAACTCTCCATGTTTCATTTGAAATAAACAGTAATGTTTATTATGGTGTTTGAACAGAAAAACACAATTATGGATTTTATGAAACCCAATCAACTAATAAACGATTCATTCACAAACACAATTAACGCATTTTTCAAAATAATTTAAACTTTAAAATAAAATTAATACTTTACAGACATCGCGCGTGTATGTATTATGGTATACTAGATGTTACCCGCGGCTCCACCCGCCTGGATGTCGGTTATCGCTGTAAAAAGTAGCCTATGTGTTATTCCAGACCATAATCTCTCTCTGTGCCAAGTTTCATCCAGATCCGTTCAGTAGTTTTTACGTGAAAGAGTAGCAAACATCCATCCATCCATACTCACAAACTTTCACATTATAATATTAGTAAGGATTATAGTATCAATAAGGATTTTGTACTATACATAGAGACGTAAATGTGACTCGAAGAATCTTATTATCGCATATCGTATAATAATTTATAATAGGTAACTCACTTGCAATGTGAAAATATATTGTTTTGTTTCTTCCTTTCATGATCCTATTTAGTACGAGTGCAATACATAAAAATAGTACCTATGTACATATGTTTTAAGTAAATAAAAATGTAGGTATACTTTAAAAAAATATATAACTCATCAACGCCTCTCTGGTGGCTGTTTAATATAGCCACGACCACGTATCTATCTATCATTCAGAATTGAAATGGTTACCTGTTCGTCAACGCCGTAGCTTGCGTGCTCTCACTACGCTTTTTTCTATTTTCAATTTTCCATCTCCTCCTAGCTATTTAACTTCTTGTTTCCAGTACTTAAACTCCGTTCACGACAGAAATCTACGGTCTTCAATTATTCGTATCTATTTATTTAATTCAGTATATATATATATATTTATGTATTCGATTAATTGTATCTATTCGATATTGAGGTGACTTCCTATTGCACCTATTTTGTTTATCTTTGCATCACCGTGGTTGACTGGTAGAGAATGCCTATAGTATTAAGTCCGCCTATGTACTCATGTGCATGAAGTTTTATAAATAAATAGCCATCGTGCTCTTAGGTACATACCAAGGAGCTAAATTAGGCACAATCGTAGTTTCGCTACTGCCTCTTAATAAAAAAAAAGTATATTTATAAATTATTATAATATAAATATACTATATTATTATAACTACGTATCAGCGGGTTATATGCTTGTTTGCCTCCTAGTAGTATATTAGAAAAAAATCATATATATCAAGCTATTGATATTGTTATTTATTTTTATTGTCAATATTATTGATACGCTTAAATAAGCGTAGTTAACTGTATAAGCCATTTCTCATGCATCATTAAAAGATATTATGATGGAAGAAAGACATTATTATCATCTCAGCTGAAAGATCTCCTTATTATAGAATAGAGTTCTTTAGATTGTGACCACATTCATATGGTCTGCCCGTGGCTGTGACTATAACCTATATCCTTACGCTATACCCTTTACCCACTCGTGTAAACAGTAAAATAAATAACTAAAAAATTGCTTCAAAACGGTCCCTAAAATTTGTACCTCAGCCTCGCGTCAATAAAAAAACAACGAAAATATACCATGGTTAATTTGTTGCAAGTGGTTGAGAAGAGACTTCTTTTTCGTTTTTGTTAACTTCTTCTTATTTGTATTACTGGAAATTTATTTATTTTTAGTAACACTTGTGTTGTCCCACAAAATAGACCATATCTACAGACACAGAGTACCTTTTATTTTTATAGATGGACTGAGATCTACAGGCACCGGCCAACCAATCTTTACTAGCTTTCTTGTTCCATCTTTACGTTGGCAGAATCATCGACATAACAAAACGCCAAACGGATAGAGCCATAGCCATACACAAAAAAAAAACAATAACTAGATGTCAAATGTCATCATATCATATCAGAGCGAAGATAAATAATTTTTCCTCCTTGTATCAGAGTAGGTAGGTAGGTATTTTGTTATTGTTATTCGTTCTTAGTTCTTACTAAGAATCAATATAGTAGGTACACAAGAGATTATATTATTTCTCTTTGCAATCATACACAAAAAACAATAGTTCTCAAACGTAGTGGTTTGTAGTACTCGCCGGCGCCGGGAACTAAATGCCTGAATTTCCCTTTGCTGGACCGGACTGGTGGGACTCTGTTCAAATATATGAGTCTGGTGATAACCCCAGAAACTACTCAAAGGCTCGTAACATGTTGCCTGAGTTCATTATTTACATAGCGGTGTAGCCCGAGTGGGAAAGTAACAGACTTGCACGCACTATATAGGTTACTATTTATTTGTATTATCATTGAGGCATTATTGTGCTTTTAGTGATGCCTACGATAACTGCTTACCATTTACCATAAGGCAGAATCAAAGGATACTAAATTTGTATCAAATCCCAATAAATAAAGATTTTATTTAAACTTTATAAACATTTCAAATATGTAATGTTTCAGGTGAAGTAAACACGAAATGAAGACGGCAGTAACAGTGCTGCAAGAAATGATGGTGAAGCTGGGTCAAATGCCCGAGTATGAGTGTCTATCACAGGTACTTACTGAATGTTTTGTTTTTAGGGGTTCAGGCAGTGGTGTATTATCCTATAGGCAAATTAGGTGTACCTAATTTGCCTACATAAATTAGGTGTACCTAGGGGCGCAAGAGAACAAGAAGTTGTGTACTGAGAGTTTAAGTCCATATGTCCTAGCCAGTAACACTTGAAAGTTTTTAAAAAATTTGAAATTTTTCATACACTTGTATATTGTTTGAAACTTTGGAAGTTCTGAGACAGTTCTTTTTTTAAACAAATTGCATTAAATAATGATTCCTTATGATCAAGCAATTATAATATAATAATAAAACAGTTATTTTATACTATTATGACTACAAACAAAAAGTTATGACAATATATAGGTGAAATATTGGGTATATTTTGAAAGTATGTATTAAAAAAATGTATTCTCGCACCCTGGTACTTAGGGCTCATGTGAAAATCATAGCTAAAAGACCCCCAATCTCCCAAAAAATTGTGACGTTCCATGCACCAAACAATGTTGTCTGTCTGTTTGTTATCTCTAAATCCTGCAAGTGCTGGACTAATCTTAACGGGACTTTCGGTAGATAGCTAATGTTGGGAGGTGTAATAGATATATATTAGTTTAGAAAAGTAATATTTTCATGCAAATAATTAAAAACTCATGAACATCACTTGGGTTTACCCGTTCCCGAACATTGTTGTACCAATGTAAACGAACGGGTAAACCCAAGTATATCAAACTGAGCCACAGCAAAGTGTGACCGGGTTTAGCTAGTTTATAATATTTCTAGGTAGGAAATAAGCAGGTAGACAGCCATATTATTTCATCAATGACAGTAATTCACTGCATTTATAACTCATAAGTGTAACTTAGTGCACAATAAAGAGTTTTCTGCCTATTACATCTAGAACAACTTACTGTTATTGTTGTATCCAGTCGGGGCCAAAGCATCAGTCTCTGTTCGAGTATCGGTGCGAAGCATGTGGGGAAATGGCGATAGCTGCGGCGCGTTCCAAGAAGGAAGCTAAACAGGAGGTGGCACGCGTCATGCTTCAGACACTTGCTCTGAAGGGACACCCTGTACCCCCGCCTTACGGACTAGTTGGTGCCAACTCAACGAGTTCTACGCTGCTTGATGATTCGGTACTCTTTTACTTATCGGTTGTACTTGTAGTTGGCTAGCTAGGCTAATTATTAGTAGTCAGGGTCACTTGACTGCCTTGGTGGTTCAGTGGGTACAGTATGTGCCTACTGTGCACGAGGTTGTGGGTTCGATTCCCATACAGGGACAAAACTTTGTGTGACCTACAAAGAGTTGTTCTAAGTCTGGGTGTAATTTGTGTCCGTTAATTATATGTTTGTAAAGTCCCCCGCAACACAGAGCTTGTTCTCTAGTGCGGGAGTTGTCTTATTAAAAAAAAAAAAAAAAGACTTACCACAAGAGGAACAGGCCCATCTCAGTATGATAATTCATTTTGCAAATTGGTTTTTACTTTTATCTTTATTTCAACTCACAGCAAGCCTAACAAAATAGAAAAAGCTTTGTTTCTTTCTTTATTTGCTTGCAACTGTCTGAAAATGATTGTGTGTGTGTGACTGACAGATAACAGCGGGATCACCGTCAGACACGCGCAGCTATGTGGCGCTGCTGAAGGAGCTGTGCTCGCAGTACCGTCTGGCTGAGGTGGAGTACGAGTTGGTGGGAGACACGGGCCCGCCACACTTGCGTCACTTCACTATTAAGGCGTGTATCGGACAACACGAGCGCATCGCCACTTCTACCACCAAGAAAGCCGCCCGCCAGCTCGCTGCGGAAAAACTATACTCGTACTTGAGGGAGAACCTCGCCCGCGTCACTAATGATTTCGATGAGGTAAAGGAATCATAGCAAAAGTTTAACTTTGATGTATAGAGCTTAGATTATATACATTCTAGATACATAGTCCAGCATCAAAAATGACACTGTTTTAAAGTGGTGAGAATTGACCGAACCGGGACTGACCGCGCGCGTGTACGCAACAGTTTTACGCACACAGTGATTTATCAAAGCGGAGCTTAACGCACACAGTGATATCGCGGCACGCACACAGCGAAATCGCGGCGGGGCCGCGTACCCTATAGAGTTCTTTATGTTCAAAAATGCTTTTTTGTTTATAAATCTAAGTAGGTCTTTGATAAGAAAATCACTCTATATGAACTTCATTATATGAATTAGTTTTTTTAAATTTTATTTTTAACTTTAGATTTATGTAGTGTGTGTTGTTAGGTTTTTTTTATTTTAGTTTATTTTTGATTTTTATTTATATTTTTGTGTCTGTCTCACGTACTAGAAGTCGCCCGGTGGTCAAAATTCGACCGTAATTGCTTTCTGCAAGCCTTCTCCACTTCTGAACTTTAACTATGCAAATTTTAACACTTCTCCTTGCGCGCAGCAATGTGCTTCAAAAGAGGTACAAAGCTTTTTCTTTGAGTATTAATATATAGATACTAAGATACTATAACCTAGACTAATATTATAAAGAGGAAAGATTTGTATTTTTGTGTTACTCTTTCACGCAAAAACTACTGAACGGATCTGGATATAATTTGACACTGAGATAGATTATAGTATAGAATAGCACATAGGCTACTTTTAATCGCGGTAACCGACATCTACGCGGGCGGAGCCGCGGGCAACAGCTAGTAATATTATAAAGAGAAAAGATTTTTATATTTTTGTTTCTAATGAATGAGTAAACTCAAAAACGAATAGTAGACCGATTTTAATTTCAGCGTGTAACAGGCTATATCTTTTTATTTTTTAGTTATAAGGCGTATATATAACGTATACGTGGTACATATAATACGTGTAATATCCACCCGTGCGAAGACGGGACGTGCCGAGCTAGTGTTTTATGCTTTTTTTCGACAAAAAGGAACAATAAATTAGTATCTGCCATATTGTTGTGGTTGCAGGATGAAGCATTGGTACGTGCTCACGATAAAGCAATGGAGCGGCACCCAGACCCCGTCGAGGAATTCCACCGCCCCGACATGGGCCAGAGGATCGCCGACTACCACATAGGACTTGTTGAGCAACTCGGTAAATCAGTGTTCACACTAATTTATATAATTAGACCTGCTTACCTACATATTTTCACCAGGAAATCGCTTATATTTCATTGATATATCCAGTTAGTGCAGCAAATCAAGAGTTCTTTAGTGTCATTTTATTGATTCTGAGTTATGCTATTGTGCTTTACGGAGAAACTATAGAAACTTGGAAATAAATAATTTGTTACTAACAAAAACTTCAGAATATTTGTTATAATGATAGCATCTCTTGCATCGCTTGTAAGCGCGTATACGTATACACACGCTGGCTTGGAGCGTGTACGCTAACTTGGGCACCAGTCAAAGGACTTCTAATATAAACGTTGATTCTCAAAATCTAAATATAGTCCTAAAATAGGTATTTTATTTTGATTTTGAGATGTTACTTGCAGACACGTAGATTATATATAATCTACGTGTCTGCAAGTAACAAAATCGCTAGTAATTGCTAAATATGTGAATCATCTCAACCTATAAACGTCCCACTGCTGGGCACAGGTCTCCTCCATACATTTGGAGGGATATTAGCCTACTATACCACGCTGGCCAGATGGGTTGTTATAGGGTTTCGTTTCGAGTTATCCCTCTCTTGCAGTGGATATTGTCAGCCTGAATTACTCCCTTAGTCGACTCTTACGACACTCTCGAGACGGAACGGGGTTGTAACATTTGTATTCTTAATCCGTCACTATGACTGACTATGAAATATGTGAATAGTGATAGATAAATGTGTGTGTGTGGGTATAGATGAGCAGAACCTGGCGCGCGTGCTTGCGCTGCTGGATGACGAGCGGCCGCGCCACGAGTTGTCGCCCGAGCGTGTGGTGGGCGAGGCCGCCGCCCTCATGCGCCTGGAGGCGACCTTCAGCGAGCTGCCGCCGCTCACCGTGCTGGAGCTGACGGGCTGCTCGCCCGAGCTGGCCTTCGGCGACGACAGCCGCGCGGCCGCCGCCCGGCGCGCGCTCTCGTACCTGGACCTCACGCTCCGCAACAAGCCTGAGCGTCGACGAACCGCGCGCACCTGAACCAACTTGAACGGCGCCGCGAACTCCATGTTTTAAGCGCTGTTCTCGGTTGGTCTCGGGATTTATCCTATTGATAGGTTTGCGAAAGAAAGGACCTATATCCGATATTTGATCGCGATTTCAGTCAATAGACTTAAATCGTGATCAAAAGTCTTTATGTATAATGTATATATAATTATATAGAATGCTAATTATGTATAGGTCAGTAAGGGCTGCTACCCTTACTGACCTATACATAATTAGCTCGGTTATGCTCGGTCCTACAATGTCCTGTAATCCGTACTCACATAGGTTTTACTTGATCTAGCAAACACATAGAATAAAAAACTCCAAGCTCGGACTTTTGCCTACACATTCAGCAAGTCAAATCATTTCTACGCTTGACTAGTGGACATGTCCATACGCTCAAACATCGTAGTCAAACTCGACGATTCGTTTCGAGTGGGTGTGAAGCATAATTACATTTATTCAATTTCAGCAAACCTGAGCCGTTGTGGGTTTTTCAGTCTACCCGTTGATAATTAATTACCCATTGATGAGTAAACCATATGTGACTATGAAGCTTTAGGTTAAGCTCGAGAAAACGGATCTCGGGAATTGTTTTTTTTTTTTAAGAATTATATTGAGAAAGGTTTAATTTGTAGTCCTATTACCTAATGATTGTTTTTTTTTTCCTTTATAAGAAAATATTATAAGTTCACTTATCTGTTAAATTAAAAAAATGCTGTAATTAGCGCAATATAGAATTATAACTATGAATAAATAATCGTTTTTTTACCTTGGTGGACTTACTATGAATATAATTGCAAAATATTATTCCTTTGATATTGTGACACGACAAGAAAATCCTACCATCTGTTCATCTATATACATTATGCAATCAAAATTACACATACAGTCTGTTTTTAAACAATACGTAAAAAAAACCTTCAAAATTCCACAATATGTACACATATTATTACTATAATGTATATCTGTCTATTGGGCAGAGCCAACTGACCAAGCTGAAGACTGGGGACGACAGAATCATATCGTCCAGGTCTGAGCTGATGGAAGAGATCGAATCGTTTTATGGGCAGCTATACACGACAACACGGTCACCTGTTAGCTCTTCGACAGACGATCCAAGAGCTAAGTTGTCCCGACACTATACCGACGATATCCCGGTCGTCAGCCTAGACGAGATTAGTATGGCTCTGAAACAGCTCAAAAACAACAAGGCACCGGGTGAAGACGGAATCACAAGCGAATTGCTGAAAGCAGGTGAAATACCGGTGCTGAAAGCACTACAAAAGCTATTTGATTCCGTCATACTCGCGGGAAAGACACAGGAGTGTGGTGGCGCTGTTCTTCAAAAAGGGCGACAAAACCCTATTGAAGAATTACAGACCCACCTCACTCCTGAGCCATGTCTACAAGCTGTTTTCAAGAGTCATTACGAATCGTCTGGCGTGTAGGTTTGACGACTTCCAGCCTCCCGAACAAGCCGGTTTCCGAAAAGGCTTTAGTACCACATACCTACATACGCTGCGGCAGGTTATACAGAAGACCGAAGAGTATAGCCAGCCCCTATGTTTAGCGTTTGTGGACTATGAGAAAGCCTTCGATTCGATCGAGACTTGGGCTGTGCTACGGTCTCTCCAACGGTGCCAAATTGACACGCGGTACGTCGAAGTGTTGAAGTGTTTGTATGTAAACGCCACCATGTCAGTCCGTTTCCAAGATCAGTGCTCGAAGCCTATCCGATTGCAGCGGGGTGTGAGACAGGGAGACGTTATATCTCCGAAACTGTTTACCGCTGCATTGGAAGATGCTTTTAAGCTTCTGGATTGGAATGGACTCGGCATCAACATCAACGGCGAGTACATCACCCACCTTCGATTTGCCGACGATATTGTGGTCATGGCTGAGACCTTGGAAGACCTTGGCGCTATGCTTGAAGGCCTTAGTAGAGTCTCCCTACAAGTGGGTCTTAAAATCAACATGGACAAGACCAAGATTATGGCAAATGTCCATGTCGCACCTACCTCTGTCACAATTGGAGGCTCTACACTCGAAGTTGTTGACGAGTATGTTTACCTGGGACATACAGTCCAGTTAGGTAGGTCCAACTTCGAGAAAGAGGTCACTCGTCGAATCCGACTCGGCTGGGCAGCGTTTGGGAAGCTAAACCATATTTTCTCGACGCAAATACCGCAGTGTCTCAAGACGAAAGTCTTTGACCAGTGTGTGTTGCCAGTGATGACCTATGGATCCGAGACGTGGTCGTTCACTATGGGCCTCATGCGAAGGCTCAAAGTCACCCAAAGAGCAATGGAGAGAGCTATGCTTGGAGTTTCCCTGCGAGATCGAATCAGAAACGAGGAGATCCGTAGGAGAACCAAAGTGACCGACATAGCTCGAAGAATTGCGTCAATTAAGTGGCAATGGGCTGGGCACATAGCTCGCAGAACCGATGGCCGTTGGGGCAGAAAGGTTCTAGAATGGCGACCACGAACTGGAAGACGCAGTGTGGGCAGGCCTCCAACAAGGTGGACCGACGACCTGGTAAAGGTTGCGGGCAACCGACGGATAAGGTCAGCTCAGGACCGAATGATGTGGAAGACCTTGGAGGCCTATGTCCAGCAGTGGACGTCTTGTGTGAGATGGAATGTATGGTTACAAGTTGGTGCAAATGTCAGGTAACAAAAGTTATGAAAACCTTCAAAAAATATTATGGGAATGTAAAATATTGAAGGTATAAAGATGTATAATGTGCAATCAAATCATATTAGAGCCTGTTTATACTGTATTGTAATACAAACCAATATGTCTCACTACTTTGTCAAGAGAGAGGTTTTAAGGCCTTACTTCACACACACACTGGCCTTATGCGGGTAGGTGAATCAGACATGTCTTTAGAATTTCTCCTAAGACATATGGAGTTTTTTTACGTTGTTTTCCTTCACAATTAGCAGGTGAATCATTAGGTTAGTATATATAAAGTCCACAAAGTGAAGTTTATATTGGTACTGCCACCTGGGATCAAACTCACACCTGTTGCATGCAAAATTTGTTCTGCAGTACGACACTGATGGTTGCTAATGGACGTCATCAAACTTTATTTAGCATTGTTGATGCCTGTTATTAGATATACATAAACCTTCCTTAAAAATGAGAAAAAAATTGTCAATGAGCACTACTGGAAACCTGTTTGAGAGGTATATAATATGATTCTTCTCTTTCTTACCTTCACAACTAAAGGTCCTTGCTCAAGTTCTTTCAATGTGGGACATATTATCCTACTAATATTATAAATGTGAAAGTTTGTGATGATGGATGTTTGTTACTTTTTCACATAAAAACGACGGAACAGATCTGGATGAAATTTGGCATAGAAATAGATTATGGTCTGGAATAACGAATAGGCTACTTTTTTTAGCGATAACCGACAACCACGCGGGAGGAGCCGTGGGCAACAGCTAGTTAAACAATAAATAATAGGTAATTATAAAGTTTAATGAAAATTATTTCAAGTAAAATACAATTTATCAAGTACATACGTAATTTTTATCCATTATTAATCAGCAATATAGTTAACCAATTAAAATAGACATTGGCTGTGTTTATTCCATATGTACTGGCTGTAGGTATAGTAAGTTTTTAGTTTGAGTCTTCTATGTCAGATGAGTCCCTACGGCGACGAGCGTTCACTGCATAACTCTGAAGCCATGTGTTGCTCTTTTGTGCTGCCGAACGTCGAGGGGTGCGTCGCTCTGGGGTGGGGGGCGTTGGCGTAGGCACCGGCGTGAGCACGACCACCGGCTCTGGCTCGCGGCCTCTGCCTCGGCCGCGTGCTCCTCGAGCCCGAGACCCTCTCCCACCTCTAGCGCCGCGTGGTCGACCACGTCCAGGAGTATCTACTTCCTGCATCTTGACTGGTTCATCATCACTGGATAATTCAGTGATATCCTGTGCTGGGGCTGGGGGAGGTGCTGCTCTCATAGCAGCTAATTCAGTCTCACTAGCAGCGTCCACCTCATCGCGTAAAACGCGAAGACGATCCGTAATACCCTCTATGTTTGTTTCAGTGTTTGACTCGAGCAATGTTGCAATACAGCGCCTTTTATGTGCTTCAAGTGCATTTGTTAATATGTCCCCATGTTGCTTAATTGTGAAGTCACGAACAGCCTCTGTCATAAAACGCACAGGTAATGCACTAAGGCGACGCTCTGATGGCAATGAGGCATAATAATCTCTCAACAATGCTTCAACATCAGTAACATCTTCAAGAACTTCTGGCACATCCAACTCTACCTTCACCCCAGCTTCACGTCGTTCACGCGCTTTACGCTCCTTCTTCATTATAATTATATCATTGGCGTTTGCAACTACCCCATTATAGTTTTGCCCAAATCTCGTTCTGTTGAAGATTTGTTCTTCTCTTTCATATAATACACTAATTCTAACTAATGGAACAGTTGGCTGTTTAGGGTCACCACTTAGTTGATTTTGGGCTTCTGTCAATGCTTCATTTACCTTCAGTTTTAAAAACTCTTGTACCTTCTCACTCTCATTGACACTTTCTTCACCCAGGTTTTCCTCGGACAGTACAATGGTTTTAAAGATGAAAGGCCGGACTGTTTTAAGAGGAAGAGGCGTCAAAATAAAATTATTTTTGTGTATTTGAAGCAAAGCACAATGTTTAGGTCGGGACTCTCCTGCTGCCAATGATGTGGCCACTGTGCTGCCAGGTTGAATGATGCGGAAGTGTTCTTTATCTTGTTTTCCTTTCATTTCAAGTAATTCACAATCATGCTCATGACCCCACAATACTAAATCCATAAATTTTGGCAACTCTTCTTCTTTGATGAAGTTACCAACTCCTCTATCCTCTGCCCTGTTTTGATGTAAAACAAGCATATTAAACCAGTCATGTTCCTCATCACGGAGCATCTCGACTTTCTTTTCTTGGAAAAGCCTGGACAGGCGTTGATCCTTTAAATGGCTGAGACCATATAATGCAAGCTTACTATCACCTTTCTGCAATAGAACAGGTGAAATACGTACATGTGTATAATCGGTCCATTTACCGAAGTAGTTAACAAGGCCTCCCATAGAAAGTATATCAAGGGAACTTATACCATCCTGTCCCACAGGATCATCGTGATTGCCATGAATCGATAATATTGGATATGACACGTTTAAGTTTGGATCTTCGTAATTTACATTGCGTGAAAAGTTTTTTATCTGGTCGGATAATAGTTCAATGCTTACCGGCCTATCACCGAAGCAGTACTTTCGGACTATTTCCGTGCATTTATACATACAACTGGGTGATGGCTTCGCATCATGAAACAAATCTCCCCCGAGCAAAACCACGTCGACATCATACTGAACAGCGTTGGAGAGAACTTCTTCAAAAGCAATGAAACTGTCCTCTCCTCTGACAGCATCCTTCTCCAAGTAACCTAAATGGATGTCCGAAGCAATTAATATTCTTATTGTATCTTCTGAAGCCCAAACAGTAGTATCATTTTCAGCCACCATATTTAAATAACTAAATTTAATATTATTCTTATTTTAACAGTTATTTTAACTTAAATCTGCTTGATTATTAAACTTTCATTAGGCCGCCAATAATTATTTACCGGGCCGATCTTACTTCAAAATTGTTTGGGTTAGGGGTGTCGGGGTGAGCTCTTAATCGAGTCGATTATGTCATAGGTGAAATAGTTACTCGAAACATAAATTATTTTAGTTTTATATTATGTAAAAATATGTTTATTATTATTTCAGTTTTGTTATATTAAAAATAACGACATTTTTATTGTCACAATTTGAGACTTAATATATAAATAAACATTGGTAACAAGTGACAAGACTTATAAGTAGGTTTTCAAGATAAGACATCAATAAACATTCGATACAAACACGTGTCTCATATTTGTAGCTAGGGTCCAGTTAAGCATTAACCAAATCTCGGTATTTCACCAAGGCGCTGCGGTAAAAACCAGCGCACTTGTTTTTAACTCAAACCTAAGTTATACATAAACAGTAATTATAAATTGTTATCCTGATTACTTAATATAAATAAGGCATTTACTGACCCCCGCATTTGTTAACTGGCTATAGAATATGATATGAAACGCAGTAATCGGTCGCACTTAAAATAATGATGACAGTAACCTTTTTAGACATCCAGAAGTGATTTTTTTATTGTTACATTTTCTATTAGAGCCAAAAGACTTATATCCACAACTGCAAAAATATTTATTATTATGACAACTGACGTTTTTAGTGACGTTACTAAATAATTTTATATCGACATTTTATATCGACTTTTCATCTCAATAATATCGTTTGTGAACCTATTTTGTTTCTTAAGAAATTATATTATTATAGATATGGCGTTATACTTAAGGATATCTCGAACACGACGTCTAATGTCGTGACTCGATAATATAAATACAAGCGAGCAAGCCCGATTGTGGAAGGACCTCTACCTTTCAGAAGACCACAGCCAAATAACTACACACATTGGTGTAATTGTGTTCCTGTGTGCGAATACAGGTCTCCAGCATTCATTTATATTCCATCTTGAAGCTCTGGTGTAAATAAAATGGGTCGACAACACGCAAACGATTACTCTGGTGTTGAAAGCGTCCATAGGCTACAGTAATTGCTTAATATCAGGCGGGCCGTATGCTCGTTTGCCACCTAAGTAAATTGTATTGTATATGTTTGTAAAGTGCCCAGTCACATAAGGTTTACTTCGTAGTAAAGACGATATTAGATAGATTGATAAATATGTCTGTCCACGTTAATCTTTGTTTTGCCTTGTCAGGTTCTTTATGAATTCTTCATATTTAAGTTACATATTTTAGAAGATTACATTAACAAAAATAAATGTTTATATTTTATCTATACTATATTATAACGAGGTAAAGTTTGCGAGTTTTGGATGTTGTAGGGGGTAATTGTGAGTGTCATAGGCTATATTTTGGGAAATACTGTCTGTGCGAAGCCGGGGCGTGCGGCTAGTTACCAATACTTGCAGATTCAAAGGATGTGGTTCCGGCCGACAATGGGCTTGCCGACTATGAGTGGATCCAACAAACGTTTTTCCTATATTTAAACGATCATAGTGCTACCTACCATTTTAATCAACCAATTAATAAATATCCTCCAAGTCAAAGGTAAACATGTAGTTAAGGAAAATATGTAATATAATGTTACTAGCTTCCGCCCGCAGCTTTGCCCGCGCGTACATTCCCTCGGGAACAGAGTTTTTCCAGGATAAAAACTATGCCTAATGTTATAAGCCTATATGTTATTCCAGACTATAATTTATATCTGTGCCAAATTGAACCCATATCCATTTAGTAGTTTTTGCGAGATTTTGAAAGAGTAGCAAACATCTATATATTCTTACAAACTTTCGCGTTTATAATATTAATAGGATTATCCTCAAGACCGATTTTGGTCACGGAGGAAATATAAACTACCAGCTGTGTAGGAGATAGAGATTGTAAACAAGTGTCTGTGAAAACACAAGAACACACTTATATTTCACTCTCATAGTCCTATATTATGATGAAAATCTGATATGAGAGTGAGATCAGGAGCAGAAAAATATGCTTTTCATGTTTTCTGAGACATGGATTGGTCTTGAAATATTTTAATACTTTTTTAAATAGTCACCCTTAGAAAAGACGTCTTTTGACTGAGATGATGAACCACTTTGAGGAAGTTATACTAACTTATTGATTACAATCACGGAACACACTTAAAATATAATATATATAAAATATTAAACCAAAATAATACGTATTATATCTCGAACTCCAACTCGAACTCAGGATCACAGGATCTATAAACTTATGCTTGACCGTCCGTCGTGACAAGTAGATACTAGAAAATTTAAAACCTAAAAAATCAAACAGTTTGAGAATACATTTTGCTTTCACACAAGTGCATATTACGTACTTAGTAGTTTAGTACGTACTGCAAACAAGCTAGCCAGGGTGTGACACTAGTGTTTACAATAGTGTTATCGAACACTCGATGAACAGATAGCCTGTGAAGTCGATATAATTTCATTTGGATATGAAATCCCTATTTGACAAGTCCGACAAGAAAGGTTGTGACTTGTGAGACGAAAGCAATGTTCAATGTAATTTAACTATTTTTCGCTCTGTAGCGTAGATATTATAATCGTAGTTTATCGTAATGATATGAATACCGAGTACAGTTTTTTAAGTGAATCATGCTCCCATCTTAATGATATGGAAAACAGTGTTGTGTTGAAGAGAAAGTGTCGTGAAATCGGACAGTCGTCGCCTTCAATGATGTGGAAGAGGTCGATTGTGCAAGCGACGGCTGGGTGGCCGAGCGGCTCTGCGGCCCTGACGATGCTGCTCGCCGTGTTCGCGGTGAGTCCGCTGCGTGAAACGCCTGCTGAGCCTGTCGTGCTTGGCTCCTGGCACTGAACCACCGTCGGCATCCTTTGTTTTTGTTTATACACAACACAACAAGTAAACTGACTGTTGTTTTGCAAACTGTTCAGTGTTATTACATTTGTGTTTCTTCTTTAATTCTAATCTGAATTGCATAACTGTCAGAAACCAGTGCAATATTTTAGGAAATATGAAAACACACATGAAAAGTTTTTAGCAAACAAAACTTCTGATTGAATTGTTATTAACAAATAATACAGGAGCACATGTAACACTGAAGTCAACATGTTAATTGAAAATACTGTATACTAAACAAAAACATTTAAATTGTTTTAATTAGTTTATTTCAATAAGTCACACAGATATAATAGGTATTATTTTATCAATAATATAAGAAACTAAATTTGTTATCAGCTGTCCAGGAAAAGGAAAACATAACATACTGTTTACATAAAATGAGGTAATTTAAGTAACAGGACAGACAAACAATATTATTATACATTGAAGGTTTAAACAAAAATAGTCTGTGGTCTTTTAATAGTTTCAGTGATTTACTTATATAAAGTTCATGGCCTGCCTTAGTTTCACACAGGTGAACAGTAAAAAAAAAACTATGTTACTCTGTGATAATGTACCTTTCTTAGGTGAAAGAATTTATAAAATCAGTAGTTTTGTTTTTAACAAACAAACATGCAAAAAATCTAATCTTATCTCTTTATAACATAACTAACACTTTGTCCTGGCTTCTCTGGTGTCTGGTGGACATTATCCTGTTTTTTTTAAATAAAATCTAGCCTTTGTTACCTGCTGGTAATGTAGCTTTCTAATGGCAAACAAATTTTTAAAATTGGTCAAGTAGCTTTTGAGTTTATTTGTTACGTACAAAAATACAAACCTTTCCTCTTTATAGTTAAAATTTTGAATTGTAATAATAGACGAATCAAGAACTAGTGTGCACAAGAAAAACAAATTATAAAAAATTAACTTTTCTGCTGAAAATATACTGATTCTGTAATCAATATGTTTGTATAGTTATCAGAAATATTATATAAAATAAACATTATTCTTGGTAATGAAACATTATCATAATAATTATGTAATTAGGTATATATAACATTATTTTATCTAAAAGTCATTAAAATATATGGTTATCTTAAATGTAATATGTTAACGTTCAGTATACAATTTGGACCTGAAAATGCAACTTAGTGAGTTATTAAAGAAATGGGAGAGGTTTAGTCAATACGAATATATATATACATGTCTGTTTCCTCAATTAATTAATTATCAATAACATAGAACATGCACGGTATTTTTCACCATTACAGCTGTATCTCATTGTTCCCTCACTGCTAAGGATTGTGACCAGATACAATGCATCTCCAAGCTATGCGGTCTTTAGTATATAGATATAATAAATAATGGTAGAAATCTGCATTGGCAGTTTCTTTTTTAAATTATAAACCCTTAAAATATACTATTTTTTTTAATAATTTTCTGAAAAAAAAGATCCCATTTGGAGAAAGAAATTGGAGTATAAGCCTTATTATTTACATAGCAATAATTCAGTCCAAACTGCAAATGAAAGTTGTTATCAATTCTGGCATGTTTGAAGGAATGGTGGTAGAAATGGAAAGATCTGTTGCATATATTTTCTTTAAAGAATTAAAAACTTCATTATTCTCCATATCTTTTGCTTTGTGTGTTCTTAGCCTTAGTTTGATTGTTTGTATTAAGTCAATTTCATTATGATAGGATACCACCTGATGATTGCTAGGTCCATTTCTTGAAGAATTCAAATTTTTCTCTAATCATTTGGAACCAGATTAAGACAGGTTTTTTGTAGTTTAATGCCACCTTATTTGTTTATTCAACTGCCTATGTGGCTCAGTGAAATACACAAAAGATGCCCGAAGTTTGGCAAATGGCGGTGTTTACATCCCCGTGCCTCGGAAAGCACATAAAGCCGTCCTACGCCTGATCTCCGGTCGTGTCGTGTCGGTCTTATAATTTTCTAAAAATTAAATTATATGCAGAAGATAGTAGTATTACATTTTAAGTGAATACGTATAATACTTCCTCCTTAATTTTATAAATAATTACTACTGTATAAATTTGCACACCGACAGCGGTGAGACATGCTGAACTTCGTACACTACCTACTTATAATAACCTGTAACCATGTTTCGAGCAAATAAATATTCTTATTGTTATTCCTCTCTTTTAAAGATAGTCTTCTGACAAAAATAAAATTAAAATCACTAACTTCAGTAGTTAAGCTGTGTCTTAATATCAGTCAGTCATTTTCCCCTATTATATAATTTATTTTGCATATAGTTGTTATTGTTTTATTTTATTTTATTGCTGTGGTTATTCAGTAAGTAGAAGGTAATCGTATTGCCCCATGGTGGCAGCTGACCAGCTAGGGGGAATTATATTTTGTGCTTTTGTTGTTATTTGTCTTTTTTAAATTCTGTTTACTGTTTTTTTGTTATTGTTGCTGCAATTTAGACATTCAGTAATAAAGATCATTTGCTTAAACCTATTTGTAAATTTTATAGAGCAAGTTGTTGCCCGCGTGGATGTCGGTTATCGCTGTAAAAAGCCTGTAGCCTATGTGTTATTCCAGACCATAATCTATCTCTGTGCCAAATTTCATCCGTTCCGATTCGTTCAGTAGTTTTTACGTTAAAGAGTAACAAACAAACATCCATCTATCCATCCATCCATCCATTCTTACAAACTTTCGCATTTATAATATTAGTAAGATTGAACTATGAAACCGAGAGAATAAAGAGTGTACCTGCGGTTGCGCCCACACTTGTGCACTATAATATCTCCTGTGCGGATGGCTAATCTCCGTCAAGATTCCGATAACGGCTGGAATCGGACATTAGGTATTATAAACAGTTTTTAAATTGGCGGAATTTATTTGCGATTAGTCACATCAGTTTGGCTAGCTGCAAACAGTCCTACTGTAACGTAAAAATATAAATTCCTAAAAATGTAAAAAGGTGGCAGGCCAAAATTATTTTATTTTAAATAATGGAATTATGATATTATCTAATAATATTATAGTAAGAAAGTAAATATCCGCCGAAATTGCTGCCGTCAATAGTACATAAGCAGTTTTATTTCATCTATCATTATCTCTTTCTGTATCATTACGTTCCGTATTATCTACCGCATTCATACTTAAAATCTGTAAGCAAGTACCTACGCACCAAAATATGGGAGCTAAACTGAACGCCGCTCAGTATGAAGGTAGCTTATTATCTACGGGACCTATGTTGTTTTTTGTCTGTCTGTCTGTATGTGCCGGCTAATCTCTGAAACGGCTGGACCGATTTCGACCGGACTTTCCCTGGCAGATAGCTGATGTATTATGGAGTAACTTAGGCTACTTTTATTACAGAAATTTAACAGCTAGTTCTTTATAATATCATTGCTATTATTTTAATGTAGTGCACATGGCGGGGCGGAGGGTGCGCCGACCTGGTGATCGAGATACCAGGTTCTGGCGGCGGCGACTCAGAGCCGCTGGACGGCGGTCACTACCGACTGGACTACCGGCCGCCGCAAGGCTCGCCTGCGCCCAACTTCACTGTCCCGGCACGCGCTTCCACGATCAACTTCCAGGGCCTCCCTGGTACTAAGTACCACTTCATGCTCTACTACTCAAACGCAACCTTCGCAGATCTCTTGACGTGGAACCAGACTATCATTACTGGTTTGTACTTTACGTATACCTAATACTGATTTAATTGTTTGTAGCTGCACCACTGCACTGATGAAGGTGGCGTCGAATGTTGTGGCTTCGATTCCTAAGGGACAAAACTTCCTGCTATCCATACATGTTTGTTCTTAATCCGAGTTCACTTTATGTTGGTGGTTTGTATGTTTATAAAGTCCCCGCGATACAGGAATTGTTCCCTAGTGCAAGAGTGGTCTTAATAAAAATAAAATCAGGTTTAAAACATGGAACGATTTTCTTCCGCGCCCGGGTCCGGTTGCGGGAAAATTACATGTCCAGAACATGAACATGTATTAAAGCACACTGGGAATTTCCATTTTCACCCGAAACCGTAGCAGTGGTCAGTGGCACATTACAATATTGCCAATTACAATGCCACAAAACAGTGCAAATGTGTGCCAAATTAAGTGGCGAATGTTTTATGAACAAATCGAGAAAGAATAAGTAGTAAATAATATATAATAATAAATCATTTAATTTCAGATAATACAATCCATAGATACATACCTTACAGACTAACATACATAATTATAACTTTGGTTAGTTTATAAAACTTAAAACTATGTTAGTAACACTACACTAGCACTTCATTGTCTCAGTGCGTTCAGGTGGCACTTGTCCGCGGAAGCGACGGTACACCACACCTTTCGGCCAGAAGTCGTCTTTCATAAAGATGTGCAGAAAACACGT
This sequence comes from Trisateles emortualis, assembly GCA_947095525.1. NCBI lineage: Eukaryota > Metazoa > Arthropoda > Insecta > Lepidoptera > Erebidae > Trisateles > Trisateles emortualis. The sequence goes on along the minus strand of OX352736.1, from coordinate 3,319,491 downwards.
CGGTACTCGCACCACGAACGCCTTAAAGTTGACGTTGCGGTGCGACTCGAGTAACTGCACTCTCGTCGTGTATTTCGTCTTCTGACGGACGTACTCCACGATGTCCTCTGCCTTAGTGGTGTAATGCAGGCGAGAGATATACACCGGAGTGTTCGGTGCTGCGGCGCGTAGACTTACGCCGGGCTGCACTGGAGCTGTGCCGCAACAGTTCTTTACAGCACGCTGTCGGCGCTTCCTCCTTTGCACCGTCACGAAACCGTTTTCTTCAGCCTGATTCGTCGCCTTTTCAGGCATAGGCTTGGCGGGTGGAGCAATTCGAGTGCTCTGCGTGACCGGCAGGTCAGCTGATCGCGCGGCGGGGCGGAGGGAAGCCGCGGGGACGGGGACAGGGCTGCGAGGCTCAAGCGTAGCGCATACAGCCGACGCTGCATTCCGAGGCGTCAAAACTGCTGACGCGAAACTTACAACACTATCGTTCGATGTGTCGAGTCGGCAGGCTCCTCGGCGCATGTTGACGTTGTTACTACACGCCGCCGATGACCCAGTTATTGTCACAGTATTGCGCAACTCGTCGAGTTCCTTGCGCAAATCTGTGACGTTGTTTTGGGATTTTTCCAGCTTCCTCTGCACATCTGCTAGACTTGCCTTCAGGTTGATGACGTCTTTGAGAAGGCTAGTAACGTCGACGTGGTCGAAAGTGACGGGCGGCAACTTATACAAGTCCTTCGCCACAAACGTCGGCACGTCGTCAGGATCGGTCTGTTTGAAAAGCGTGATGATGTCCTGTAGACTCTTCTTTGTCCCGTCACGCCTGCGAGACACCATCTGGTCACTCTTATTTAGCAACGTAAACAATAGCAGCTTGGCAGCAGCTACATCTTCCTCGCTGAAGTTCGTTGAGCAGATTTGGATGGCGGACACCTCGTCCATGACATCCAGCTTCTGCTGCAAGAACGCCAGCAACTCGTTTGCCACAAGTTTATCACTCATGGCTAAATGATTTCGAGCGTCGGCTTACGCCGCGCTAAACAATAAACTTAATTATAATACGTACACGTCCACCTCAAAGCGCAGTGCGGTGACGAGTGTCATCTTACGTTTGAGTGTAGTATCATAGTTTTGGTGTTTGATGACAGCGCCGGAGCCGCCGACAAACTTGACGGTGACGCTGGGCCGCAATAAGCAAGCCGCTATCTCTTGGTCGCCGCCTACGCACGGGGACTACACCGGCTTCAGGTTTAAGGTATGGACTACACAATTACTCATCATATAAAACTAAGGTGGGAAACAGGCATACGGCTAGCTTGTAACATATGGATACTGTGCGCGTTGCCTTACTTTAAAAACAAAATCAGTCTTTTAACCATAACAATGTTTCCCCAAACAATTTTTCAAATATTTTTATTGTCAGTAGGTACATGTGTAATAAATTATCATATACTTTGTTATCGAATGCCCTATCATAGTAGCATGCAACCGGATACAGCTAAAACACAGTCACTGCTACTATAAAAATTAGCTTAGTCATAAAAAATAATATGGTGTAGGTACAGGTCGTCTCAATTTATTCATTGAAACAAACATGTTGTTGAATCATTTTTTTTGGTTTCAGTCTCTTTTCTGTTACCACAAATTGTAATTCAATTTATTTATTCATTGCCTTTATGGTTACAAAAAAGGTATTAGGTACAGGTATATTAATAAAATATAAGGTATCGCCATAAACAGCTTTGTAAGCATGCAAATTATAATAAATTAGGTACCTACTTAACAAAGTTAATACATTTTAAGGACGATAAGAATTTCAATTAATATAATGTCAATAGATAATAATTACAATGTCACTACATTTTATTCTATACTACAAAAGAGGCAAACAAGCATACGTCCCGCCTGATTGTAAGCAGTTACCGTAGCCTATGGACGCTTGCAAAAACCTTTAACTTTCTTGATTTTTTGATAAATACAATGTCAATATAATTCTGATGTTACTGGAGTTTTAAATAAATATAATGTCCATAAAAAATACAATGTCACTAGAAATTTAAATTTAAAACAATGTCAATAGATTATTATAATTCAACAGATTTATAACAATTTATCTGTTAAACATTATTTTATATAATAATATTCTTCAGCAATTTCTTTACCTGAATTTTAAAATGATTCAAATTTGAAATTTCACGTATTGAAATCGGCAGATTATTGTAAATCCGTGGTATCATACCTAATATACTACTATTGAGGACCTTTGTTTTATTGTTAGACAAACGAATTTTAAAATTATGTCTGCGATTATTTCATATTAATGTTTTTTCTGGTAACTCCTACCAAATAGTAAAAAATAGTGGTAGTTTCTTACAAATTCTCGTGGCTCTACCTTTCTCAGCGAATTGGCTGCAAGAAAATTTACTGATGTCTTTTGTTTTTTTAACTCTTATAATGCTTTGTATTATGTACATTATGTATATGATCTAAATTGATAAATGAGTTTAAATTTGACAATACACAGTCAAATGAAACGCGGACAAGACGAAGGAGGCCTATGTCCAGAAGTAGACGTCTTTTGCTTGATGAAACACCAGAAAAAACACAACACTACCCAGATAGTGTTTCACTACTAACAAGTACATACCTAAGAGATTTTGATTTGGTAGTAATGTGTTACATGTCACGTGATCCAGCGTCAGGTGTTGCTTATCTATAGCTTATTAATAGTTAATGTACCATGTTTAAAATATGCAGGATATTTAGTGAATTGAAAGAGACTGTGTTGCAGCTGTGTAAATTCAAGCATGAAGCATTTCGATAACGAATTCTATGTATAAGAAACAGAACTGTCCATTTAGACAAGTAGCATAAACGGTAGACAAATAGTATCTAATAGAAAGTAAATGTATGGGATTTGACATAACCCAACTGTCTTGTCTCGTTGTGCTTTGTCTGCGCGGTCTTTGCCGTGATCTAACGACTGCTAACACTCTAGACCGGCTCTTACAGTGCCCTAACAGAGACGTTAAGATACTCACTAATACACACGGTAATCGCGACTTGACCAGCTGATCTTACCGTTTACCAGATAACGTGTGCATGAGCGCCATACTATATAACTGACCATAGAATACAGCTGTTAGTCGGAACAGAACCTGGATGAATAGCATCTATAGGAAAAGATTTGATCTTTCTAAAGCATTAGCCGTGTCCATCGCACCATACAATTCTGATGGTTTCATTTATAGCAATAAAATAGTTAGTTTTTTTTAAACTAGTGTAGCATACAAGCATATGTCCTGTCTGATGTAGCAGTTACCGTAGCCTATATATGGACGCTTGCAACACCAGGGGTATCACTCGCGCGGACCGTTAGTTTATTTACCTCCTTGGTAGTATAAAAAAAATCAATGCAAAGTCATCCGAAGCCACTCAGTACACCTATTACGAGTTTTAATAGTTACGAAACAAAATTTCGTTTAGTTTTTTGCCATAAATTTACTACTGGCTCCTATAATGGAAAGTAAGATAATTTGAATTTCGCTATATGAGTTATTCGATCTTATTATAAGATTTTTTAATGTATTTATAATTTTTCGATTTCATAACGATATTTGATTCATCTTTGACATAGTTTAGATAAATTGCCTATTTGACAAGATAATCATATGAATGGAAATTATATAGCACTAGCTGTTGCCCGCGGCTCCGCCCGCGTCGGTCCCCGTGTTGGTTATCGCTGTAAAACTGCTGTAGCCTATGTGTTATTTCAGACCATAATCTATCTCTGTGCCAAATTTCATCCAGATCCGTTCAGTAGTTTTTACATGAAAGAGTAACAAACATCCATCCATCCATACTTACAAACTTTCGCGTTTATAATTTTCTATGCTGTCTTTATTAATTAAGGTACTTATTCCCTCCAAAACATATTGCTTTGACTTTACGATACGGTTGAACTTATTTTCTAGTGTTACTTAAACCTAAAGGGTTACCTTAGCCTTAAGCCCTCAGACTTAACTCAGAGCTCCCCAGGGTAACAAAAAAACCAAGGAGCAGAGACTTGTTCTTTCACAGGGTGGCAACACGCAAGTCATGATTCTGACAATGAAACTGTTCGCTGTCGGGTGGGTACTATGCTTATCTGCCATATGATTGGTTTAAACTTTAAAGCTAAAGCGAAATCTTCGATGGTCAGAGGACATTGGTAAGACATAGAATGGGTGTTAAAAATGTTTTTGTGTAGGTGATTCCGCTAACGGAGCGCGCAGAGGGCGGAGCGCGGAATATAACAGTGGATGGCGCGGGCAACTGGACGTACCAACTGCGGGAACTATCACCTGGAGCCACCTACCAGCTGCACGCCTTCACACTGCTGCACGACAAAGAGTCCGCCGCCTACGCATCTAGAAACTTCACCACCAGTGAGTCACTGCTACCGCACCATTATTAGTGATGCCAGATATTACTGCACTAATGCTAGAAGAGTTTACAAAAGAATAGATCCATTTATATTTGTTCTATTTTGACTCCTGACTAACGGTTCTTTTTCATCGGCGAGACGAAGAGAGAATTGAAACTTCATTAGCGCCATCTGGATTAGCGCGAGGATATTTCAAGTAATTCAATCAATTGCAAAACTAATTTGCTATACAAATGTGTTTAGTATTTATTTACTTAGCAATGGAGATACTGCGCCATCTACCACAAGTCTGTGCTGTGCTGTGACTACTAAGGTCGTAAATTTCGACTACATCAAAATGGAATATTTTGGTGGTAACGTTTAAAATGTTTTCCATACAATCTTTGTTATACCTCGTCGATGGAAAAGCACGGTAATATGTCATGGAAATTGAGCCTGGTGTTATTAGGACATCATTTTTAGTTACACGTAACAATGTTTCCTAAAATTTAAGATTGGGAATTCTGGCAACATTAGTGATGCTTTAAACACAATGTTTTTTACCCCCTTAACCTGCTATATTTAACACAGAATGTTCGCTAGTTTATGAACTTTAAAATTGCATATAAAGTGGTGTAAATGCATCAATTTATTTAATTATCCGTTCACAATCCCATCGGCAGCTATGCGGTGATGCCGTAATGGCGTGATAATGTAGACAATAGATCGTAAGCAATAATAAATCAATCTTCGGTTCACATTAGAACTTCCCTATAGTGTATTTATGTTGACAATGCTAGGAATTGTATTTAAACGCTTACCAGAAATGTATTATACATTATACCTTTTTATTTTAAAAACAAATGCACACTTAAACAGATGAAATGAGTGCTTTCATAATTACACGATTAACGTAATTATGAAAGCACTCAATTCATCTGTTTAGGTATCCTATAATTTGATTTAAAATGACTAGCTGTACTCCATGGATTAACCCTCGTTAATATTAATTATTTTATCCAGTGTCACGTTATTATTAATGCTATGCTCCCCTTAGGTCTTAGAGCGATCTTAAAAAGCTTATAACTTGTCTCAAGAATTGGGCTATCAAATGCAAAATAAAAAACTATCAGTCGGTTCTTTTTTCTGACTGGTAGTTCCAGCGATTAGCACTTGAAAAAAAACAAACAAATTATTCATTTTATTTAATTGTGCCACTCTTAAAGCTGAAGTCACTCCTAGACGTAAAAAGTGGCGAACAAATTCGAACTCTGGAGTTTGAGCTCGGATGGCACATTTAGTATTGCGCTGGACTGGAACCCGACAGGCGCAGGTTTGAATCCGGCTCCGGGTTCGTCTTTTTCCACATTGCTTTAAATATTTAGGTAAATTTAATTAAGCCATTATTAATCAATAAATTGAAACTAGGTAGTTTCTGGATTTTCCTCTTCGTTAATGAATACGCAGTTCAATAATATAAATATTTAATAAATTACGTCCGTTGTCCGGTTTTTGCAAGCTTTATGATGATATTGTGAAACGTTTCTCCTTGACATTTGGGCGTTGAGCTCAGGTAGAGCTTGTGACGCATCCAAGTCAGGTCGAGCCGGTAGGAAGTGTGACGTCACTATACATTGTGATTGTGTTGTTATTGTGTCCGTTAGACGACAATTATTTCGCGACAACCGCACTCAGAATGGCAATGCTTTTGTTGTACCGTCAACAAAAAAAACCCCAATTATTTATTTATTTATGTTAACACGGCTTTGACACCAATTACATTAACATAGACTTAATATATTATCGACATACAACATAAAAATAAAACATACATTAGACATATGTAATAAAACAACAAAATAATAATATACAAGCAAACAAAAAATAATAATAATAATTTTACATTTATTTGCTCTCACAGAGGCTAAGGCAAACATACATTATAATTTATAAACAGGTCGAATAAATGTTAAATTTAGTTCTATGAAGTAGACACACCTTAATATAATATTAATATTACATTGGACGGCTTACGTGGGAATATAGAGATATGGTTAGCCCCATATGCCCAAGTAAGCCAAAGGACCAAATATTCTTCTTAAATTATATATAAAATGCCTGTGTCAATACATTCTTTACTTTTACACATATTTGTGGAAAATAATTTGAAGCAAAATTGCATCATAACTGCATTTGATTTGTTGTAGAATATTTGATCAAAATTATAATGCACCTTCTTAAAAGTAACGTTTCTAAACTAAAAGGTTGAGCTACTTTTGTTTCTGACTGTACCGTTCGCACCCAGTGTCAAATCTCTTTGTAGTCGAGTCGTGTATGGCTTGGCCTTCAGCAGTAAGGTGTGTCTACTTCATAGAACTAAATTTAACATTATTCGACCTGTTTATAAACCTAAAACTGTAGGCATATGGACGGATACGATAGACCGATTGAGTGCGACTTCTGACCACAAGGTCCAGGGTTCAATTCCCAGGTTAAGCTAAAAAAATAGATATTCTGTCAAGAAATTCACAATGTTAGAAGTTTGGCAATGTGTATGGGTTTTACACTCACCTACTTTTAAAATCACGCTAAACCGTTGGTTGTACGCCTAATCTATCTCCAGTCTTTCCGGTTGTCGTTCCATCGGACTATGAGAATAAGGGAATGAAGAAGGAACCTGCGTTTGCAACTAACTTATTGAACTATAATTTCTCCTGCGCAGATGGTTTGAATGTCCACCGTGTTCGAAATTCGATTTTTAAGGAATCATTATTTAACAGTCGTCACATTCTTTATTTGAAAGGAAATATTCGATGTTTGATTACGAAATTGTAGTGTATTTTTGATTGCGAACATTATATTACACTTGGTCGACAAGAGGCCTACGGGCTGGAACACAAACTACAATATTTTTAGCAACATACCACGCGATCGATTGCAACCGTGTGTTATTGGGGTCGGCGTCTAGTCTGACCAGTTACTACTTAATATCAGGTTTTCCAAGAAATATCGAACATTTGACCTCCGCTTTCCATAAGGGATAATAATATTGAAAATAGGACATTATAGGCACAATTAGTACTAACTTAATAATCATTATACGTAGGTAATTTACGATACTAGAGATCTTGTGTTATTCAGTGATTAAATCACTTTCGTAATATGCAGTTCACGACTACTGCTTTTAACGGCATCTCGTTGTTAGTTTCATTGCCAGTCATGATCTCTTGTGTTAGCCAGGACAGATAAATAATTCTAAATTCTATACAATACTTGGCACACAGACTTGTGTAATGATATCTACTTCCAAAAATATATGTTTAGTCATAGAAAATCTAACGGATAACGCAATGCTTTTATAATGGTCTTGTGAAGAAAATTGCGTAAAATACTTATTGTATACATGACTCATAATATGATCTAGTATGAAGTGGGACACGGTTTACGAATGCGAACATTCGTAATGACTGGTCACTTACACGCAAGAGCTTGAGAATTCAGGGTGTGCATACAATGTTAGTGTTGCTTTCACTGAAACTAAGTGTAGGCGGGGCACGCTTCAAGATCACTAGCGGTGGGTTGAGTTGCTGATGGCACGTGATAGCCACTGAAGGTCGTGTAATGAGGCTCTATGCCACCGGTGCTGGAGGGGAGTGACGTCACTATACAATGATGTCTGTGACAGACAACTGTGCATTGTTTGCGTCCTATTGTTCACATTTTGGCGCTACTTGACAGTTGTGTTGGTAATAGGTACCTATGTAGATATGATGGATAAATATAACTGCCATATCTGACGGAAAATAAAGTGAGATCTAATATGAAACTTTAAGGATAAAGCGATCGACTTGATGTCTGTTTCATTTATGTTTGGCAAAACTCATGTCTGGATTAAACTCCTTGATGCAAGTTTTTTTTTTAAATTAATGTTTTTTAAATGTGGAAATAATGTAGGTACAATAATCTATATACATATAATATTAATATGTGAAGAAAAAAAATTGTATCAGAGGAGTGTAAGATTAAGCACAGTTATAGTTCATACGGAGAAGGACTGTTGAATGCAATTACGGTCGAATATCGACTACCGGGCGACCTCTGGCTTTAATGAATCAATGATTTCCCATAATGTTGTCTTGCTAAAATGTTTGACATTAACAGCCTTTCTAGACAAGTGACATAAACGGTAGTCGAATCGCAGCAAATGTATGGGATGGTTTACGATATAATGTCGTAAACTTACGTCAAAAATCCCATACATTTGATTTCTATTCTATTCGATTCGACTATCGTTTATGCCACTTGTCTTGAGGGGCTGCACGGTTGGTGTACTAGGAAAGCGGCCGCATCGCCAGCTAATAATGCAACGCCTGAGCGCGGTACGCAACTCTCATATAATACTATAATGTGTATGAAATCGATGATATAGGTACGTATAATAATTTACTCTCGTAGGTAATAATATATTGAGTCTTTATGGAATATTATTGTAGTACTGTTCCAATTTTGTCCGTTACATTTTTTTATACTACCAAGGTGGCAAACGAGCATAAGGCCCGCCTGATGGTAAGCAGCTACCGTAGCCTATGGACGCTTGCAACACCAGGGGTGTCACTTACGCGTTGCCGACCCTTTAAAAACCTTATAACTCCTTTCTTTAAGAACCCCATGCTACATTTTAGTACATCTTTTAAATACGGCATAAATGCTGGTACTCTGCTTGCTACCTGTTCCTTATCTATCTTTTTGTAAGGTACAGGTAGTGCAGTAGTAGTAGTGCACTATTTAAAAGATGTAACGGTCAAAATTGGAACAGTACTACAATAATATATTGAATAGTTATATTGGTAATAGAGAGTATAGAGTTATTTATATTGTCATAACATGTCACATCACATCCGGGAAAACAGCGATCTTATTAATGCGATTGTGTGCGTTATTATGTTTTATACATAAGAGCATTATGGTGACCGGTGGCCATTTTTTACGTGCGTGTGACGTACACCACACAAAATATTATCGTTTTGATGTCTTCTGTTTAAATGTGTGTTTGTATGTTGTGCGTCATTTGTGTGTAAAAATAAATTGCCTTTCTTTCTTTCTTTCAAAATCATGTATAGAATAAAATAAATTGTGACTGCCTTGGTGGTCCAGTGGTCGCAGTATGCGCCTGCTGTGTACGAGGTTTTGGGTTCGATTCCCGCACAGGACAAAACTTTGTGTGACCCACAAAGAGTTGTTCTAAGTCTGGGTGTAATTTGTGTTTGTTAATTGTTATGTTTGTAAAGTCCCCCGCGACACAGAGCTTGTTCTCTAGTGCGGGAGTTGTTTAAAAGAAATGAAAAATATAGAATAAATATTAACATTCAACGTATACCTTAATAGGATTAAAGCATTGAATTTAGCACAGAATTTTCTCACAATTTGACGTAGGTAGATAAGAACAAAAAGCATTGCATAAAGGGGAATGTAATGAACCGTTTTTTAACCTATTTAATTTATCTGTTTTTTCCATTCTTCCATACCTCTCTATGCCATCAAAACTCCTTTAAACATTACGTACTGACCCAAAGGGAGCATAGCAGTAACAATAAACGTGACATGTGACGAAAAAATAAGTTTAAGGGTGCGTTTCCACTTTCCACCAGAGATGTGCGAGCATATTTAGCCATGTTCGTTGGTTGTTAAGAACCAATAGAATCTCTTCATAGGAGCTGCGCTGAGCTAAGCTAGGTAAATGAGGTGATTTGGTTGGTTCTTAACAAATACATCTCTCGCTACGCACGGCACTAGAAAATTATTTATTTATATAAGCTAGTCATTTAAATTGTTTTCATGTGTAATTATGTGCCAATTTCTTTCTACGTATCCTCGTACAGCTTCGGTGGAAATTTAACCCTAACGCGGGTGAACAGCGAGTAATATAAAAGTCATATTCAATAAATTAGGAATTCCCTCTGTACCTGCTATGTTTTTTAATTGCATAGAAACCTGTTATTTTATTATTTATTTTCCTCAAATAAACAAGCGAACATGTGTTTTTATCCTTATAAATACGACTAGAATACTAATAGCTTTAAATAAAATAACGCTTACTGTTACTAATTAAAACTTGATGATGTAATGGTTTGGTGTCAGCATTCCAGCTTTTGAGACAATTAACATAAATATGTACATTTTTCTATTAAATCTTGGTAAGAATCAATTAGGTGTTGGGATTTTTTGTCGTCACTAACGATCCTGTTTGAATTGTCTTGTAACTAATGACTAATACAAGACAATATAATGTATTATTCTTTTCTTTTGTCGCAAATCGCAGGAAACACAGGATACTGGTGAGCAGTCGGCATGTTGTAATCATCTTGAATGTACCCTCTCATACACACACCATATGTCTTCAAAATAATTTGTAAATAGACCGCCAGAAACATTCGAATTCCGAATTCATTTTTCGAATCGCGCTCTCCTAACGCATCACACCCGTACAAAAACCAGAGCTTGTCACTCAAGTTCATTTTTTTTCCGTACGGAACAGAATGATAGCTCTTGCGTTCGGAAACATTGAATGTTTGTGGTATTTGTACGAAATTCGGAATACAGCTTTCGCATTAGGATAACGAATGTATCTGGTGGTCCTTAGATTGTTAGAAGTATTTAATCATACAGTTTCTTCACAATGATTTATAAGTGTTACATACGTTAATACCCGCGAATATTGCGATTCGATACAAGTGAGTTGTCAGGTATCAAAAATGTCGCACTGGTTTTTGTGGTGACTTTGCAATACTACGCGGCGTGTATAGATTTGATCCCTACGAGTGAGAAAAATATTACATATTGTAAAATTGTTGCTACGTTTCCTGAGCTGTAGTTTGGGGAAAACCCTTAAAAAAAATATACCCTAGAGCGGAAAGAAATACACTTTTCCTTAATAAGAAACAAGGAAAACTGAGAACAAAATCACTTCGTTGAAGACATGATGTTATATTTTTATTTTATTTTGAATCATTCACATAGTGTGGTTTTCCTGTTTGCAACTATGTATATTTATTTTATGAGCTAATCACGGTAACGTACAGGCAGCCAATAGCTATTATTATTAATGATTTATTATTTGGGCCGCGGCCCGCTAGGCACGATCACCTGGCCTGGCCGTAGGATGCTCCCTTTTCGTGCTAGGTGTGTAAGTAACCTTTATGGGTTTTCTATCAGAATGTTCTTTGTAGCAACACGGAGTTTAGGAATGTGGTACAATGGCAAGAGGCTTCCTATTACATGGGACCTAACATGGCTGGCGAAACGTGGAAAAGAAGAGAGGTGAAGCACCATACTAGTTAATAAACCCGACTGGGAAAGAACCACCACTTTACAGAAGACCACAGCCAAATGACTACACACAGCGCTGTAGATGTGTTCCTGTGTGGGATTATAGGTCTCCAGAGCTCATATTGGGTTGTCTTTTAACAAAACGTTTTCGAAAATTCCATCATGCAACCCACAAGTAATATTTCTGGAATTGCAAGCGTCCATAGGCTACGGTGACTGCTTACTATAAGGCGGGCTGTATGTTTGTTTGCCACCAAAGTAATATAAAAAAGATGTACCTACATGATGAGCACAAAGTATTTCATAACATAAGACGTAAAGTTCGCACGGTACAAATAAAAATGTTATGTGATCGTATCTACTTTGACGTCACTAGACGCTCGCTCGACACATCTGGTACACGCAGCTGAATATGAACGCATACTCTTACCACCAGGCTTCACACCAGGTTCGAATCCTGGGTTATTATGTCAACGCATTTTCCGTGGCAATTTGTTAACCAATAAAAAAAAAGAGTTGCGTGAACGATAATGTATTCCACATGGTTGTTCAGCACTAAGCCTATTTCGTATCTGAGACTGTAAACAAAGCCTTCTGCGATATAAAAAATATATCAAGTATGAAGTAGTATTTCAAAAACCAAAGCATCTTTTAAGTACTTACAATTTTCAAGCTTTATTAGTCTCGGTATTCTTCATAAGAAGTATATTATGGAGTAAACAAAAACTATAAGACAACTATACCTCCTGAAGTATATTACAAAGCGAAAAAGAGATGCCATAAAGGGCGTAACGATCAAGTGAATTAACAAAGAAAATAATAACGGAAAAGCCCGTAAAGGAATGAAATAAGGTTTGGAATGCTGTATCTAATTTCTGTTTTTCGCAGGGACAAAGTCACTAGGATCACTTGTCGCGTTTATCGAAATATCAATGATGAGTGCGTAACGTGTATAATATGAATATGTAATCAAATATTTCTAACATCTGCAAGACTGTAAGCAAGTTTCCTACTTTGATTTACATAACGTTTTTTACTAGAGAATGTTGAAGACAAATGGTGTAGAATGAGAGCTGTTTAGTATGTAACATGCTTTACTTGTGTGTTTGCATGATATGATGTGCAATAGAACATTATTGTTTGTCCAATAGCACATTACTGCGTCCGCATGTACCTACATATATAGTCACATCGAAGCGGTGCGTGATGCGTGGGCGATATATATTCATTAAAAATATCACGGTTAATAGGAATCTGCATTAATTTGTCTAAAAGGCGAGTTCACAATACACCGTGTCCGTAAAACATTGTTGTTTGGCAAAACATCGCCTTGATTTTGAGTAAATTATATTGTGTCTAAATAGAGTTTGGCAAAAACGAATGCCTTAGTAAAAAGGGTGTTGACGGTCGTTTCGTGTTCCAATCAGAAGATACATAGTATTGTGATCTCGCCTTTAGAGCTGTCCACACATGTTCAGGTATGAACCTTGTCGGTGTTCTGTTAGGCACGGGCTATAAGTTTTGCATGAGCTCATTTATCGTCAGCCGCGTCATGGGATGGTGTGTCTTGGCCTGTGGTATTTTTGTATTTGATTAGGATTTGAAGCTTTTCCGCCCAGAGCGCGGAAGACCCTGACATGTCACTGACAGTGTGGATAGAGCTTTGCTGGTTGTCGCACCACGTGTAGACGCCGACAGTTTGTTGTGTGATACATTTTAAATTTTACACGACGCATCTTTTTTTCGTTGTCATTATTAACTCGTATGTGTATTGTTATTTGTTACTTTTTGTAAAAACATCTGCTCAATTGTGTATTTTCACGGTCATAATTGAGAATTTGAATAATAATATGTATATTAGTATTTTATTAATATTATTTACGCAGACAGACGCTTAAAATTTAAGATTTATAAAATGTGTTTTTCCTTGCTTTATTCATCATGTTATATATATTAAATATGTTTTCGGTGACGCCTGTAGTTTCTTCTACAGACTTGTCTAGTTTACTATGCTAATTTCTATTCAAGTTCCTCGAGGCTACTTGTCAGCTGCACTGCAGCCTCTGTCATTATGACATAACAATCTCGTCTAGCTTTCAGCGTGTATTTCTTCCACGTACGTGTAGGCTCTAGGCAGAGCCAATGGATGGATGGCTTTCCTTATCCAGTTTACCCCATTAACCTATATTAGGTCGTCGGTCCATCTAGTCGGTGCGCCTTCCACCGTACATTTACGAAGCCGCATTGTTTCTCTGCTCGGGGACTCGTTTTCTCCATCGACTATTAAGTCCTTTGGAAGATATGGCCAGCCCATCACCCAGCGCGCTAAGTCGCTAACTGTAATAAGATTATTTGATAAGCACATCCCGATTCATAGCATGCTGCGTGGCTTTGTATTTATGGACTTATCCTAATCATACTAATCTCTTAATGGCCACTTGTCAGCACTGCAGGGTATACTAGGAAGGTCACACTGGTTACAGATTTTGATTTTCGGGCATTTATTAAGATCCATCCTTGTACTGTGTTAATCAAACCAATTTGCAAATCCTTCTAATTTACATTTTTATACTTGCTTGTGTGTAAATGTGCGTGTAAGTAAATAATATATGTATGTAGGTAGATTTATTATAATATGTATGTGATTAGCAGAGATGTTATGATGAGTTTCGTAATCTAATCCGAAACTTAACATTCCGGTTATTATATTTTATTCAATAATATAAAGACATAAGACAGCTGTACTGCTTTCGTATGGCTCATATAAATACTAGATTTTCTTTAGCGTCACGCCGCGCCGTCCAATTATAAAACACCTTTTGGTTCATTCATTGATCTACTAACCACTAACCAACAGGCCAGTCAATGTATGTAATGACAATGATAGAATGCTGTTAGGACGGCCTCGGCTCTTGTAGTGCATCAAGTATCAATTTATCGTCGATTCTTATATTAAGTTTTCATATACTTAACAACTCTGCTATTATATAATTGTATAGTTTTATTATAATTTTATCGTTATTTTATTCATCTTGCATTACTTGTGGACCGCTGATTAGAGTCAGCAACTTGCTATTATTTCAATATACAGGAAGTCCTAATATCACTTTATTCGATATTCGTACGTATAGTAACTACCACACCGCATGCGCTACGGAGAGAGTAATTTACTTATTTATTCAATATGTTGTTAAAATAAGTGAAATATAATACTTCCCACAATATGCGGTCAGGACTAGTTAGTAGTATTAATTAGTGCTAACCGCTAGTAAGAAGAAACGGTGGGCTGCAAGAAATAAAATGCAAAAACATATCTATTGCCGCCGCACTATACCTTAAACCTTCCCGAATTGAGAGTGAAAGAGACATCGAAATCTAAAACTGGGCAATCTCACTCGGTGTGTTGCCGTCGCAAGTGTAATCAAATGATCGATTACGTACCTACAATATGTACTACACTGATGTTAAGTGCATTTAAGTACAGAATGGCTTTCAAATAAAAAAAATATCCAACATACAAACATTTTCAGTAGTGAAAGATATCTGCCCATGCCTCTGGGAAACTGACTTATGGATTTTAAACGGCTGATTAATTGATGCAAAGGCTGACAGTTTGAAAGTACATCTCTACTTTAATGCAGTTTATATGACCGTCAGTATAAAAAATATACATATTATTTGGCAATTAATGCTGCTGTACGTGCACTCAGTCTTTAAGCTCATTCAGGTATAATGTTAGCACGGTGGTGGTTGTTTCTAAATAAAGGTCGGCAATCATATGACCATCGGTTCACATAGCTTAACTATATCCACAGACGGACACATAAACTGCATCAAAATACACTGACCACTGACTTTACAAATAATCACAACACTTTATCGACAGTGTTAACCTGTGTCCACCTGTCTGGGAAACACAGGCTAATTTGTTGATGCAAATATGCTGATACTTTGATGCAGTTTATATGTCCGTCATATAATATGTGTAAACATTATGTATTGCGTGTTGTGTTGTACTGTGTCGTGACGTGGCGTCGCTTGTCGCAGAGCCCAACACGCCCGGCAAGTTCATTGTGTGGTTCCGCAACGAGACCACGCTGCTGGTGCTGTGGCAGCCACCGTACCCACCAGGCGCCTACACACATTACAAGGTGAGACCATCACTCTAATCTAACATTCAACTCTTCGGTCATTGCTATAAAACTCAAACGAAAGTATAATATGCCTCGTTAACTTATAGTGTATTTTACGTTGATAGGTGTCAATAGTACCGCCAGATGCTCGCGATTCGGAGTTATATGTTGAGAAGGAAGGGGAACCTCCTGGGCCTGCGCAGGCGGCTTTCAAGGGTCTGGTACCCGGGCGCGCTTATAACATTAGCGTGCAGACCGTGTCGGAGCCCGAGATCTCCGCGCCCACCACCGCGCAGTACCGGACTGTGCCGCTGCGGCCGCGCAACGTTACCGCACCGCTCGCTGACTTGAAGGAAACATCCTTTAAAGTCACATGGCTACCACCGCTTGAAGAGAGGTAAATTGAGAGACTAATAAGAAATGTTTTATCAAATAAAATTTTTCTAATTTCAGAGTTACTCATAATTTAACAACACAGGCAATGCGTGTGTTGCGCCTGGTTCTACAAGCTTCTATAGGCCCTAAATACATATCATCAGGCGGGCCGTATGTTTGTCAGATAAGTCGTATAAAAATCACAAATACCATTTAGTGCTTTGTTATTTAGCAATTTAGTCAATTTTAATTAATTGGACAGACAACCATTAGTTGCTCAACTTTTAAGGCATTATTGCAAAAACAAAATATAAAGAAAGATGTCACATACGCCTACTTTCTTTTGCTTTTCTACCTATCCTGTGTAGTTCAAGTTCTATAGGAATATTTGTGTGTTGCAGCGAGTTCGAGAAATACCAAGTGTCAGTGTCAGGGTCCGGCGGTGGCGGGAGGCGCACGCCCGTGGTGCGGTCACGTGACGAGCCGCCGAGCTCTTCGTTCGACGGGCTAGAGCCTGGCGCGCCGTACACCGTCACCGTCAAGACTATGTCCGGGAAGGTCACCTCGTGGCCCGCCACAACAGACCTCACGCTCAGTAAGTACCAAGTGTCTTATTTCGGAGTTTGCTCGAATTTACTGAGTGTTTTCGAAATCCGATTTTGAGGTTTCGGCTCCTGATGTAAGTGTTGTTAGGTTTTACTTTTAAAGAGACGGCAATTCGAGCCGTTGATAGTTAGGTACCATTCAATAAAAGAGCTGCAGATAAAAATGCCAATAAATGCAATTTTTTTTTGATTTACACTTGCGTTATATATTTGTACGTTGTATGAACAGAGCCGCTGCCGGTGAAGACTCTTGACTGGCGGTACGCAGAGGGACCAGATGGTGGGGTCATCGTATGGTGGTCACCTTCTGAAGGCAGCACGCAAGACGAGTATAAGGTGACCGATATTTTTTGACTATGATACTGTTTTTCATTATAAAATTTATTTAATACAGAGGTTGTTCCAGAAACGTCAAAAAAACTTTCGATACATTTATAATAACAATATATAACAACTCTCATTGTAATTGTAATGTTTAATGGCGATTGAAAATGGCCTGAATTTATTGCCGGTTCTTTCCTTAGACTCTACCCTTGTCTGTTTAGTCAGTAGGCAAATCAGCTGACGTCTCCTTTGACATTTTTCATTGACTTGCATAAGCGTCACAGTGTGATCTATAGGTATGAGTAAATGTAATGTTTGGTGTTTGCAGGTGTCGTATCACGAAGCGAGTCCATCACGGGACGACAGCAACACGCTGACCACTCCCGAAACTAAAGTGTCACTCAAGACTTTATTACCTGGTAGGAACTACACTGTCACCGTAAGTACTGCCTTTACTTCTTAGCTGCTTTTCTTGAACACTACGTATTTTACCTAGATTAGCAGACGCCGTATTATTCGTTTTCATTATTTCAACCCATAAACGTCCCACTGCTGACCACGGGTCTCCTCCATTCATTTGGCGCGATATTAGCCTACTATATCACGCTGGCCAGACGGGTTGGTATAGGGTTTTGTCTCGAGTTTTCTCTCTCTTGCAGTGGATATTTTCTGCCTGACTTACTCCCTTAGTCGATTCTTACGATACGTGATGGAACGGGGTGGTGACATTTCTATCCCTAATCTTCCAACACACAGACAAATTATTCGTTTAAAAATATCTAATAAAATAAAAATATAATAAGTGTGTATAGATGACTATTCCGTAATTAAAATAAATGATTTGTCATAATATATGTTTGTTTCGTTCCCACTTAAGGGATTGGAAGAGTTGAGGAGAGAGAGGTAAATCTGTATTTTCCAGTTATATTTTCCGCATGCTTGTTGTAGTGATCCATTTATAGTGTTCGTCAACAGTTGGGAACAACATCTTGTGTTTTGTAAAAGTGGTTGCCTCGTCACTACCAATGTCCATTTTCACTTTGGACCCAGGAATCGCGTGGGATACACATTTGCAAGATTTACAATTATTAGTTTCATTGTGGGCGATTGTGTTTGTGAGTATTTGTGACATGTGCGCTCCAAGCGACGGCTTGTGAGGTTCCGTAGAACAAGGACATTATTTATTTAGTTTACTTTGAGGACATGTTCGGCGTTTGTCAAAGGCAGAGTG
The DNA here is from genome assembly GCA_947095525.1 of Trisateles emortualis. Taxonomy (NCBI): domain Eukaryota; kingdom Metazoa; phylum Arthropoda; class Insecta; order Lepidoptera; family Erebidae; genus Trisateles; species Trisateles emortualis. The sequence goes on along the minus strand of OX352736.1, from coordinate 3,301,104 downwards.
CAAGTGTGAGAGTTAAAATGTCATTGGATTTTTTTAGGAAAGGAAATTAGTTTAAAAACAATATATTTGCTCAATCAATTATTTTTTAGCTTTTTATTTATTTACTGTTAAATAATTTACCATATTATAAACACTACCTACAGTACTTATTTAAATCCGGTAAAGAGTAGAATAAGGTATTAATTTCCGATATAAACAGAAACATCAGCTAATGTATAGTATTGTATACTTTGATTCGGAATTATGAAATTGTATCTAAGTCAAACGAAGCAATATGGCGTCCGCAAAATGTTTTGTTTCGTATTTATATTTAAATTAATTGGTTACTTATTTAATTAATTGGTTACTTATTTAATTAATTTACATCTCCTTGAATATTTCGTCATGTGTATGAAGATATTGCACTAATAGGAATACTACAGCGTTCAAAGAAATCAGTTTCCATAATAAGTAATATTTATGGAAACTGATTCCTTTGGACGCTGTAGTTGACGGAATATTCAAGGAAATTTACAGAATTTTTGAATATAAACAATGAAAATCTTTTTGGTGCCTAATTGCTAGCGAAAGTTTCAAGTGATGGTCAAAGTAGTTTTGGTACTTCGGTAATGAAAAAAGGCGAGCTTAGTCCAATGCTATGAACTGTTATCGGCGATATGTCGCATGTGTGTGTATGTTTATGCACGGCTGTGTGTCGGCAGGTGAGCGCGGTGTCCCGCGGCGTGGAGTCCAACGAGAGCGCGGTGAGCGTGCTGACGCGGCCGCTGGCGCCCGTGCTGCAGGCGGCCGCGCCCGCCGCGCGCGAGCTGCGCCTGGCGTGGCGCTCCGACGTCAACTCGCGCCAGGACTCCTACCAGCTGCGCTACCGCCGCCGGGACCAGGCTGACGACAAGGACTACCACACGGTCAGTGCACGCTCTAATCTATCTTTGGGCCTTATTTAATCCAGATCATCAATTCCATCTATCAAAACTTTCGCAATAGCGAGATTCTCGATGAGTAAATAAACGAAATCATTTTAAAATAAGTAGTGCTTTTTTTAAGAAGACAACGCCTGCTCTAGAGAACAAGCTCTGTGTCGCAGGATATTTTTACAAACATACAATTAACGGACACAAATTACACCCAGACTCAGAACAACTCTTTGTGGGCCACACAAAGTTTTGTCCTGTGTGGGAATCGAACCCACAACCTCGTGCACAGCAGGCGCATACTGCGATCACTGGACCACCAAGGCAGTCAAAAACCCACTCAATAGACACAAATAGACACTAGAGCTATAATTTCTTGTACTAATTCTTGTACTGTATCTCTCGTATTATAGTTGAAGACACAAGACACGACCGCGACGCTGCAAGGCCTGTTCCCGGGCGCTCTGTACGAGATAGAGCTCGCAGCCGTCAGCCTCGGTCTACTTAGTGACAGTCACAAGATCCTCAAACCTGTTCGTGAGTACACATTTAAATAATCATTACATTTTGTTATAATTTATTTATATTATATTTGGTGCTATTATAATGAAATTTTTAATCAAGACCCGATCTTGTAAATGTTAAACCAACATAGAAGATAAGTACTCAGAATCGCTATGTAAATAATTTCTTACTAAATTGTGACGGGCTTTTAAAAGTGAATTCAAAATATATTTTAATAAAAAGCATTTAAAAAATATCTTATACTTACGCCACAAACGTAAACAATCACAAAACAAATAAATTGAAAATATGAATGTTTATATATGAAGTCTGGCGTGTACGTCTGCAACGTGTACATGCACTACTCTATCTTATTCTATAGCACTGCATTCAATGTATACGTCGCCATCTTTTGCTTCATTCCCGTAGTGTCAGAGCTTAACTGTGTATTATATTTACAATGTATAGCGCTCTTTCTACTTCTCTGTACGTTATATGTTTCTATGTAACGAAATGTGCCTAAACGTGACGCGGCCTTGAATTTTTTTACATTTCCTTTCAGTTAAAAGTTTTCAGTGATAGAATTAAGAAAATAAAACAATTTATTTTTGTTATTAATTCACAATGCAATGTTATGAATGTTAGTTAGTCACATTTTTTGTTGTTGTGTTGCAATGTTTGGCCAAAAAATATCGATTGTGCATAAAAAGCGAGTGTGTTTTGTACAGGGCCGCTGCCGCCCACGTGGCTGCGCGTGGCGCGCGCCACGTCCAACAGCGTGGGGCTGGCGTGGGGCGGGCCCGCGCCGCACGCCAGCGCGCTCGGCGGCTACGTGCTGCGCTACCGCACGCACGACGACGAGCGCTGGCGGGCGCTCGACCAGCTCGACGCCACCAAAACCGAAGCCGAGGTCAGTCCGCACTCGTCTCTCGCCCGCGTACATTACAGCACTGTCGCAGACCGACTGACGCGAAGGTTCCGTATCGCAACAGATAACCAACATGACGCACGGCGAGCACTACATCATCCGGCTGGACACGGTGAGCGAGGAGGCGGCGGGCGAGGCGGTGGAGAGCGAGCAGCCGCTGAGCACGGAGCACACGGTGCGGCCCAACCCCGTGTCCAACGTGGCGCAGCTGGTGGACACGCGCAACATGACGCTGGAGTGGCCCGTGCCGGCCGGGCGCGTGGAGCGCTACTCGCTGCGCTGGTGGGCGCGCGGCGACGAGGCGGGCGCGCGCCGCGCCGCCCTGCGCGCGCCGGCGCAGCGCGCGCTGCTGGACGGGCTGCAGCCCGGCGTGGGCTACGTGGTCACCGTGGCCGCGCACTCCTACAACCTGTCTAGCGACCTCTTCACCATGGAGACCCGCACGCGTGAGTCTTACGTCCCCCACCACCCCCACTACTTCTACTATGCGACCACATTTTAGCTCACTCTTTTAATTTAGTATTAATTGTAAACTTGTTTAATAAAACCTTGTGTGACCACTTCATACATTTGAAAATGCATAGAGTTGTTAAAACCCCTAAACGTGGTACCGTAATAAACTACGAGTATGAAAACATGATTGTATCCCTACTTACCCCCATTTTACAGAAAATATTCGTTTTCTAGTTTAGACAATTTTCTTCAAAAGGGACTTCGTAACTTTTTTCAGAAAAGCTGTCAATATGAAGATATTTGAATCGTTAGAGTTCAGGTACTTTGTTATTTTGATCGCACACATTAAATAAACGCCTAAACTGTGCTAACTTGTTTCATTTGTACACAGTATACACACAAGTTATTAGTGTTTGTATTTTTTTAACGTTTGTTACATAATTTAGTTAGTGTTGTAACAGCTCTATGTTAGTTAATATATCATCGTCGCGCGTTCGTATGTCCGAAGATAGACGAAGAATGCCGATGTCCCCAGTTTATATCGTAGTGTTGTATATTTTCAATAATAAATTAATAAGGTAATACAAAACAGTTTCTCAAATTTTATGAAATAAATAGTGTATTATAATGTATATCGATACTTTTCAGGTCCTTTAATACAGTCTGAGATGACGATCGTGAACGAACCGGGCGAGGGTGACGAGAACGATACCTTATCAACTACCCTCGTAAGTTACTTGTATTTTAATAATTTAAAGTGTTTGGTATTTCTGTAAAAATACATTTATATACAAATAACAACATTACTGTAATCTTTTTGTTATCTTAAAATGATTTAATGTAAATACAAAAACATACTTTGTTACTTAATATGAATACAGAAGAAAAAGCGGCAAAAAGGTGTAGGCAGCTAATTGTGTGATGTTAGAATGAGTGGTCATTAAAACGTGATGGTGTGTAACAGAAAGTGATCTACACGCGCACGCCGGAGTCGGCGACGCAGTTCGACTCGTACCGGTTCCGGCTGGAGGGAGCGGGCGGGCCGCCACGCCTCGTGGCCCGGGCCGCCGACTCCACCAACCAGACCGTCGTGTTCGACGCGCTCGTGCCCGGCCGCCTCTACAACGTCACCATGTGGACCGTGTCGCACAACGTCACCAGCCACCCCGTGCAGCGCCAGGCCCGCCTCTGTAACTACCTCGCTTATTTGTCATTCATTCATTATAATATAATATTAACATATTATGTTAAAAGTTAAAACATTAGCAAGCGAATGATTGCAAGAATTATTCGACTGTTTATCTTTCAATTTATGAGATTCGAAGCGACCCGGTGATTTCCCAGTAAAACGTTATGACTTACGATGAAAACCGTCATAGTCAATTATATTTTACCGGAGCGTTAACGATCAAATTGCAGTTCCCCGACCGATCAGCGAACTGAACGCGACAGAGATAGGGTCGCGCGACATTACGCTGGCTTGGGACCGGCCCAGCGGCGACTTCACGGACTTCGAGGTGCAGTACCTGCGCGAGGCCGAGCACGTGGACGGCGCGGACGTGCACGAGCGCGCCGCGCCGCACACCGTGGAGCAGCTGCAGACGCACACCACGGAGCAGCTGCGCCTGCGCGTGGCGGGGCTGCGCCCGCACGTGGCCTACACGTTCACGGTGCTGGTGCGCGCCGGCCGCCTGCCCGGGCTGCGCACGGTGTCGCGCGCGCGCTCCGCCGAGTTCACGACGCGCCAGGCGCCGCCGCCCGCGCCGCGGGACTTCCGCCCCGTGGACGCCACGCCTAGCCGCCTCACGTTCGCGTGGGACCTGCCGCCCGCGGAGGCCAACGGCGTGCTGGCGCGCTTCGTGCTGGAGTACGCGCCGCAGGGCGACCCCGAGCGCGTCACGACGCTGGAGTTCCCCGCGTCGGCGCGCACGGGCGTGGTGGCGGGGCTGGCGCCGGGCGGCACGTACACGTTCCGCGTGCGCGGCGAGACCGGCGCGGGCGCGGGCGCTGCGGCGCGCTGGACGCAACACATGGCCATCGGCGCGCCGCCGCGCCCCGCTCCCGAGGCGCTGCCCAACGAGGTAAATCAACACTTTCGTTGAAATATAAACGACGAGGTTCCGTAAGAGATTTTTCATTTTTAAATGTGATCTGTGTCGCAGGTGCGTCGCTCGTCATCAACCGTGGCGGTACGGTTCCGCGCGGACTACTTCTCGGCGGCCAACGGCAACGTAACATCATACACGCTCGTGCTGAGCGAGGAACCGCGCAACGACACCCCCGCGAGACTGCCGTCCTGGAGAGACGTGCACGCGCTCCCCACCTGGCCACCTTACCAGGTATCTGCTGCTTTATATGATACATAAAATTATCCGATCTTATCAAATAACTTTTACTCATTTGGCCAAATGCAATGTTAACCAAATGGTCACAAGGACATTTTTGCATTTAACGTTTACATTTTTACCCACTTTTACGTTACGAATGCGAATGAATTGAGAGATGTTTTAATATATCAATACTCAAGCCTAGTAGCATAGTGTGTGTGTGTGTGTGTCTGTCTGTGTGTGTCTGAGTGTCTGTGTCTGAGTGTCTGTGTCCGAGTGTCTGTGTCCGAGTGTCTGTGTCTGAGTGTCTGTGTCTGAGTGTCTGTATGTCTGTGTCTGTGTGTCTGTGTGTGTGTCTGTGTGTCTGTGTCTGTGTGTCTGTGTGTGTGTGTGTGTGTGTGTGTGTGTGCGTGTGCGTGTGCGTGCGCGCGCGCGTGTGTGTGTGTGTGTGTATTATTATTTGAATTATTGAATAAGTGTAACTTTCTTTGGGGGGTTTCATGAGGGCTTATGTAGTGTCGTAGTCGAGGGCCTTACCCTCGACTACGACACTACAGAAGCCCTCATGGAGGAATTCTGTCGTTTTCTTTTTTACTTGAAATCTAGTAAGCGCGTAAATGTTTAGGTCTTTATTAAGATGATTGTAGAGGTAGTTACCTAAAAAGCAGAAGAATCTTTGAGCAAAGCTGGTGGTCAAACGGGTTGTTACGCGGGGGGCAGGATTGAAGCGCCTGGTAGCCTTTACAGACTTTTTAGAGATGTAGAAAAAGTCTGTAAAGGCTACCAGGCGCTTCAATCCTTTGGTTGAAGCGTTTTCAATCCGGAAATTTTGATGTCAAAGATGCTTTAGTCGCCTTATTACGGATAAAATGGATGCCATTTTTGAAAAAGTAGAGTAAGATCGGCATATCAGTAGTTGCGACGTAGCTGAAAAACTGGGAATTGACCACAAAACAGCGCATTTTTAAAAAACCGGGTACACGAAAAAGCTTGATATTTGGGTATCTCATGAGCTTACTGAAAGAAACCTAACGACCCGTGTACTCATTTGTGATTCTTTATTACGACATTCATTTTTGAAGAAGCTGATAACAGGACCATCGATTCTGTACTCTACTGCGAACAACTGATGAGATTAAAGCAAGAAGTTGAGAGAAAGCGGCCGGAATTAATCAACAGAAGGGGTGTGGTTTTTCATCATGATAACGCTAGACCTCACACATCTTTAGCCACTCAGCAATAATTAAAAGAGGTTGGCTGGGAAGTGTTAATGCATCCGCCGTATAGTCCTGACCTTGCACCTTCAGATTTCCACCTGTTTCGGTCTCTTCAAAATTCTTTAGGCAGTGTCAGGTTAACATCACGAGAGGACTGCTAAAACCACTTGTTATTTTGATCAAAAGTCCCGAAATTTCTATAGCAATGGGATCGTGTCCCTACCTACAAGATGGCAAAAAGTTATCGAACAAAATGGTACCTACATACCTACATATTTTAGTTAAATGTAAATAAACTATATTAAAAAATGTTTTAAATTTTCTTAATAAATGTGAAGAAACTTTTTCCCCAACTTATTATTACATATTTGATGTGCCCCGTGCAGGTGACGGAGCCGTACTACCCGTTCCACTCGGCGGCGGTGGAGGAGTTCACGATCGGATCTGAGCGGTGTGACGCGGGCGGCCGCTCGTACTGCAACGGTCCGCTGAAGGCGGGCACGCGCTACTTCGTCAAGCTGCGCGCCTTCACCGCGCCCGACAAGTTCACCGACACCGCCTACACCGTCGTCTACACAGGTCAGCCTCCACCACAACACACCTACTTAAATCCCAATCTATTCACATTTATTCATTAAACAGAAAATATAATTACCAACGTGTAAATGAATAATGGGTAGGGCAGCTCAGCCAGTTACTCGCTTGGAAATAATTTTACTTTACATAATTATGTACATACATATGTGAGGTGATTATTTTCAAGTGTATCGCTGTATAGACATACAGTATGTTTGATAGAGTAGAGAGTCTGTGATAGAGTATGTCTCTGTATAGAGACAAAGCCAACTACAAAAGAAGTGATGTAGTTATGTACCTGTGTGTAACATTAAGTTTCTAGTGCTTGTTTTAGGAAAATGTTATAAGAGACGTTTTACTATAACACAAAACATTGTATTACAAATTGTAGGGTAACGTGCACGTAACGCAACTCTGTAATCACTAGATGAACTCCACGCTCGTTATTTTTTTGGTATACGTTTGCTTACGTACACCTGTACGAGTACTATACTACTAATTACGAAATGTGAGATTACCGATTCAAAATAACATAATGATTCATGATTCCGTAATCTACTGCTGGGCATAGGACTTGCCAAATGCACGCTACTTAACACGATCCTTGACTTCTTGCATCCAGCCGCACCCACTTCGCGAAGATCATCTCTATGCCTAACTCTTGGGCGTCCTACACGTATACGACCTAAATATGGAGTCATTACGCTGCTTGATAAATGCCGCGTAATGACTCCTTCATATTTATTTCATACGGATTATTTACCTCTCGTAATCAATATTCATATCACTGAATAGATTTATCCATATTATATACAGAATATAATCGATTGCAGTACTAAGTAAATGTATCTAGTATAATGTAGATAACGATTAGAACTGATAACGAGTTGATATTACTCAGTCTGTATATTGTGTTTAGATGTGGTGATGTGTGTGTGTGACAACAAGTGCATAATTATTGTTTTATTAAGGTTTTGTTTTGTACACGTCATTGCTATGGATGAACAAGAACAACGTTTTGAAAATAATGGTATATAATATACAGTTCTTGTTGTGTGGATATGTGATTAGATGGGATAAAAGAATGTGAGATGGTTTTGCGTGATTGGTGTTGTAAGTGTCCCAGCTATGAATATGAAGCTATGGTAAGAGCTAAACATAATGTCAAGGCTATGCTTGTTTACTACATTAGTATCTATTATATAAATTAGAAGTCTATTCTGATGTAATTAAAACTTATATTTTTTATGTTAAGGTATAGTTATCCTGAGTAGTGAGAGTGAGGTATTACTGATGACTCAAAATACTGTTTAAACTTAAGTGTCAGACATTTGCATTAGTTACTATGTATTTAGTCTTATTATTGTATAAGTCTTAATTAGCATCGCAGCTGAGTATGGTCCAATAAAGGATGATTTAAAGATCAAGATAAAATAACACAAAATGATGCTATAGATGTCCGACTGTGGCCCACCCCAACCCGGTGTAACGTGTCAAAGTCAAACTCATTTATTCATTTAGATCAAATACATGATCGTCATAAAAACAAATGCCAGCATACTTTTGGTTCTACGGCCAATTCGCTGACTAGGGTTGGGCCTCGAGAAGAATTGGCAAGAAACTCGGGCCACTCTTTTTAATTGCCTGAGTATAACATTTACAATTTGGTATGAGTTACAATATTAGTGTTAACAAAAAGGGACGGAACCCAATATACCATACAAAATTAAATTTAAGTAAAAAAAACATTAATAAGAAAACAATGAAGGGAAAAAAATAATTTAGCTTTCCACTGTATGGCAATGAGGGATCCTTTCCTTTTGTATGTATAAGATAGAAACGTGTCGAGATCATATTGCGTTCTTAATAAGAATCTAAAAACTATATCTTTATTATTTAAAAATAAATCATGCCAAGATTGACCAGCCACCCCAAGTAGCACCCGTTCACAAGCATGACGCACGGACCAGCCATCATTTCTTTCGCCATATTAGAGGGAAGGCAATGACCCGACCAATACGAAGCAATTGCATTTCAGTGAGCATGACAATCCAGGACATAATAATAGAAAAAAAACTAAATAGAAAGTCAATAATGATCACAAAACGTCTCCTTACAAATTTGTAGTTATTATTCTTATATAATTCTGTATCAAAATTAGCAACTAACCCCATGACTTTTTATCATTTAGAAAGTCATTAATAGTGTAATAAACCTTGCTTAAAAGATGATTTTTACTGCTTGTTTGAATTTGTGTAATAGTGGTACGTTCATAACTTCAAGAGGTAGTTTGTTATAAAAACGTACCCCGAGTCCCACAAATGAATTGTAGACTTAATGTAGTCGGTGATATGTACCAACAAGTTTGTGTTTGTTTCTTGTGTTTATTGAATGTATGTCACTGTTTTTACAAAACAGGTGTAAATTTTGTTTAACGAAAATGATGTTAGCTAAAATGTACTGAGATGCAACTGTCAGAATGCCTATTTCTTTAAACCTTTCTTCGTGCTCCTAAATTGTAAATAGAGCGTACTGCTCTTTTCTGGAGTATAAATATAGTTTCAATATCAGCAGCTTTTCCCCATAGTAGTATTCCATAAGACATAGCGCTATGAAAATAACTAAAATAAACAAGCCTAGCTGTCTCTATGTCTGTAAACTGCGTTACTTTTCTTACTGCGAAAGCTGCGGAACTAAGGTTTCCCTGCAAGACACGATATATACTTTGTTACCAAAATGTTTAATTTGGTTAAGACTTATTACTTATGTAAAGATAGGCTGCATCATTGAATTGGTAAATCACTGTTAGAATGATGCAGCAAGTGGTACCTAAATAAATAAATATGAGCATCCCAATGAAGCTTGCGATCTAAAGTCAAACCCAAAAACACTGTAGATTCAACGAAACTTAATGATTCACCGTATACAATTATATTACTTACGGCCGCACTCAGAGTCACCTAACGGCTACTTAAGGCGATCTTTAGTAGAGATTTAAAAAAGCTCACTCTCAGAGTCAGCTAATGGTTCATTAACGTCCCTAGTCGGCAATTATAGTTAAGTAGAGCAAAACCTTTACTTACATTCTTAATGATTGATTTTGAGTGACAGATGAAATTTATATTTAGCGGAAAAAAAATTAAATTCGTAATATTTTCTAACAAAAAGCTAAAATGGGTAAGGAATTGGCAGACGTTCCGAATTTTGGGTCGCGTGTGCTAAAAGGAATAGATAAATAGAGGGTCTTGGCGATCCTTACGTGATTACGCGGATCTTTTTTATTATAATAAGAGCCACATAAGAACAAAAAATACTATAAAAAGATGTTTTGGGTCTTCAAGTGGGGATGTGTATTAAGCTACATAAAATAGCTGCTGTGATACGTGCATGTGCAACACTTCACAACCAACAAATGGGGCCATTCATGTGGCCAATAAAGTAGTTGATGTTGCACCGATAAATGAAAACCCTAATAGCAATGGTTTGCAGTGCGACAAGCATTAGTAGAAAGATTTTTTACTTAATGCGCATTGATTGCTTAAGAAATAAAAATTTTAATGCGTTTTGAAACAAACGTATTCCTATCCCAGGGTTACTTCTATCTTAAATCCCTGGTGTAAAAAAATGGGTTGGCAACACGCAAGTGATACCTCTGGTAATGCAAGCGTCTATAGGCTACGGATACTGCTTAACATCAGGCGGGCCGTATGCTTGTTTGCCACCCAAGTAGTATAAAAAAAAAAAAAAAAAACTATATTATATTAAACAACAATACTTTTATTTTATAATTTTAACAAAAAAAAATGACTTCAATACGGCAAGTTGTACAGTTTTCAAACACCTTGAAATCCCAATTCTGAAGTAGGTACCTACTTAAGCAGGATGAATGTTCCTATAAGGTTTATTCCCATTTTACCCCGTCCGTGAATAAATTATCATTGAGAAGTTCAGGTGGCCATCTGTCGTGTTTTTTATCAGTTTCACTTCACAAAATCACAATTTCTGCCTGTACGTCTATAATTTTCGAAGAGTTCCCTCGATTCCTCATGGATCCCATCATTGGAAGTGGCTTTTTAAAACTTACTTATTTACATTACTGTAAATATATATAGGTACTATAAACTTTTATTTCATTTGCAGCGAACACACGTAAAATCAAAACAATAATACCTACTATTGACATTAACAGTTTGACAGTAAGCACAACAAATACCATTAAAATAAATCGTTATTCTTAAATAAATTTAAAAATATTTTATAATTTTTATAGATTGACTTGTTGATAAAAAAAAAATATGGATATAACTGATTAAACTTAGATTTATGATATGCTTTAGTTTTTGATGTTTTTAAATAGATTTTTAAATACTTATTATTAACATTTTTACGTGTGGCCACACTGAAAATATATCGATATGCAATCGATAGTGTACGCTTCACCCAAAAGTTCCTTAAAGCCGTCATTAACTAATGAACCGTTAAATACTGACTCTGGGATACACCGATATTTAGCGGATTTAATGCTTATTAGTTAAATACTCATTAGGACTAATTTAATGAATGTCTCTGAGTGCGGCCGTTAGTTTATTTTTATTTTAAAAGTAGATTGTTTGCATTAAACCAGTCCAAAACTTTCGCAAGTGAACCATTCACAGTCTCATTTGATTCTTTACGGTATACCTGAAATATAAGTGACGTGTCATCTGCGAATAGTACAATGTCGCAAAAATCCTGCACATGGAAAGGCAAATCAATAATATAAACTAAAAAGAGAAAAGGGCCAAGAATTGAGCCCTGTGGGACACCCATACCTACAGATAATCCTGAAGATCTACTTCCGCTAATATCAACGAATTGAACTTTATCACTAAGGTAGGTGGCAACTAGGTTGAGTGCAGCATCTCTAATACCGTAATGCCTGAGTTTTCTCAGGAGCGTATTGTGTTCAACACAGTCAAAGGCTTTTGAAAGGTCACAGAAAACACCAATAGCATCCATTGAATTTTCCCAGGCTCTAAAAATGTGCTTTAACAATTTAACACCTGCATCTACTGTGCGTGAATAACGGTTGTGGATGATCGCAGAGGTGGACAACACGGCGTGGATCATCGGCGCGGCGGTGGGGCTGTGCGCGCTGGCGTGCGGCGGCGCGGCGCTGGCCGGCGTGCGGCGCCGCCGCGCCCGCGCCGCGCCCGCCGCGCCCGCGCCGCCGCCCATGCGCACCAGCCGCCCCGTGCCCGTCGCCGACTTCATCGACCACTACCGGCTCATGGCCGCCGACTCCGACTTCAGGTACTGCTCTCTATATGATCTCTATATCATTCATTTCATTCAAACCATTTAAACGCGCTTCGTTTCGTTTTTACAAATGTACCACGGATAATGCTCGTAGACTCGGGAGGCAATCGTGTCTAGACGATTGTATCTGTATTTAAAATATAAACTTTATTTACGAGAATTTTGTGTAATCATCGGATAGATTCAGCGAGGAGTTCGAGGAGCTGAAGCACGTGGGTCGTGAGCAGGCGTGCTCGGCGGCCGACTTGCCCGTCAACCGGCCCAAGAACCGCTTCACGAACATCCTGCCCTACGACCACTCGCGGTACAAGCTACAACCCGTCGACGACGAGGAGGGCTCCGACTACATCAACGCCAACTACGTGCCGGGACACAACTCGCCTCGAGAGTTCATAGTCACACAGGTACCAATATAACTTTTTATTGATATAACAAATGTTATCTCTTTATTGTTTATGATGCTTTATGATGTCATATCTATTTATGACGCGTTACTAATTTCCCATATAAACAAAAGTTTATTTTATGTCATGAAAATGATTTTAGCAGCTAGTCTTGCTTGATACACACCGTTGAGTCAGTTTTTTACTAGGTTTTTTTTATTGAACAACGTGAAATAAAACTTTTAAGTATATTTTACTTACACTGGTTTTATGATTTAAGTAATCATCTCGCTATTTTCCACTGCGCGCTGTTGTGAATTATATAACAAATTGTAAGATCCACTAATGAGTTTTCCATGCTTAAATATAGTGTCCTATAAGTTGTGTGTTTGTAAAGTCCACCGTGACACAGGGTTTGTTCTCTATTATGAGAATTATTATTATTAAATTCTTTTAAACTTTCACGATTTGTACGCATATTATAACTATAATGGACAACGGGAAACAAAAAGGTATGAAAACCTTTAAAATATTACGTAATTTAGACCCGTTGTCCATTATAGTATAATTATTATATAGTTTTAAAAAATGTTATTTTTATTCGATTGGCCAGGGCCCTAATTCTGCTAATTTACGGATGGCTCAATTGAATCTCAATTGAATATTAGTAGCATTTTTGGTATTTTGCTAATAAATTTGAGACCAATAGCTGGAAAACTATTGGTCTTAAATGATTACCATTTTTGGTATTACATTATTGGTATTCTGCTAAACAATTTAAGACCAATGGTTTTCCAACTATTGGTCTTAAATTTATTAGCAGAATACCAAAAATGCTACTGAGATAAAATTGAGAATCAAATCAGATTCAATTGAGCCATCCATAAATTAGTAGAATTGGGGCCCAGATAAGTTCGGGAGGGCCTTTGTTTGAAATTATGAAATTGCTCGCCTTTCGTAAAGCTCAGTCATAAATATAGTCATGATTTTATTTTTTGCATATTGACTTCAATAACTACAGTATTCTTGGGTTCCAAAGCTGGACATTTAGTAGGTACGAGTATAAATCTGGTTCTGTTGTACAGGGCCCGCTGCACTGCACGCGCGACGACTTCTGGCGCATGTGCTGGGAGTCGGGCTCGCGCGCCATCGTGATGCTGACGCGCTGCGTGGAGAAGGGGCGCGAGAAGTGCGACCGGTACTGGCCCTACGACACGCGGCCCGTGTACTACGGGGACATCGCCGTCACCGCGCTCAACGAGAGCCGCTACCCCGACTGGACCGTGACCGAGCTCATGCTGTGCCGCGGCGCCGAGCAGCGCGTCATCAAGCACTTCCACTTCACCACGTGGCCCGACTTCGGCGTGCCCGACCCGCCCACCACGCTCGCCAGGTACGACTTCTACCTACACTTGTGTGTTACGTCGACTGTTCTATCAGCCACGAGGTATTTCTAAAGAATACACTGCACTCGCATTGAATATTCTGTCATCCGTTTTCATTACAAATGTAACACCACGATCCGCCTCAATGAAGTGTTTCTCCTAAAGTGTCTTTGATTTGATTTTAGGGTTAGTAAAGTGTTACTGAGTTTGTCTGCTCAGAAATTCTCAATAGTAGCCCGGAAGTAGATGCCAGTCACATCTGCGTGCCTCGAAAAGCACTTTAAGCCATCCAACATCTGTGACAATTTTCAAAAGCAAACAGAGTTCACTAATATTCGATGGCATATCATATTTATGTTTCCGAATAACGACAAGTGTAAAAGATCTATTCTTTTTTAATTAATTAATTTATTTATATCAACCTGTAAAGACATACAGACATAAAAATAATAGCAATTTCTACCTTAAAACTAATTCATATAATAGTTTATCCGATAATGGAAAAGCGAGGATGGAATTACATATTAAAACTTTTAAGAGGAAGATTTTGCTCTATTTGCACAAGATATAACAAACAAAGCAAATAGGCAAAAGCTACTTGATCGTATCCGTCGTCTTCTGGTTGGTTCGCAGTCATACATCAAAGGTATAATTGTCTACTGGTATGACTTGTATTTGGTCAAATATAAGATACTGACAACACACTGGATACAACAGTATTCGAGAATTAGACCAACAAAATGAGTGCACGCACCACACAACTAAGAGTCGTCCGTGTCCGTGCGCAGGTTCGTGCGCGCGTTCCGCGAGCGTTGTCCGCCGGACTCGCGGCCCGTCATCGTGCACTGTAGCGCGGGCGTGGGACGCTCCGGGACCTTCATCACGCTCGACACTGCGCTGCAGCAGGTCAGTACTGTATATCTATACATCTAAGTTTAAAATTTGAAAAAAAAAGAACAAAAATTTTGGGAAATATGTTAATCCTCTTTCCTCAAACATTTTTTTTTATTTAATCTCCTGTATAGTAGGCCAATATCTCTCCAAGTGCATGGAGAAGACCCGTGCCCAGCAGTGGGACGGTTTATGGGTTGTAATGCAAATCTCCTGTAACCCAGTTTCATTACATCTTGCACACATTACGTGCATCTCTACATCACCCTAGAGTTGGCTGGTAGAGGATGCCTTTGGAATTAAACCCATCTTAAATATTAGTTACCTTCTTTTACTTATTTGATATTGAAAGATGACGTGTTCTGTGATGTTGGTTCAGCTGGCGAGTCACGCGGAGTACCTGGACATCTTCGGCATGGTGCACACTATGCGGCGTGAGCGAGTGTGGATGGTGCAGACGGAGCAGCAGTACATCTGCATACACCAGTGCCTCGTGGCCGTGCTCGAGGGGCAGGACCTGGCCGCGCCCAACCACAACCACAATCACAACCACCATCTCAACGCCGCCTTTGAGGGTATGTACCTATACCTCACTACTTGCATTTTTTAATTAGTGTCTCCTCATGCAACATACGAATCAAAACTCTTTAAGAAATCTTAGATTTTTTTTAAACATTCCATAATATTAGTTCAATCAAGTCAAAATTGATTTGCAATATTGTTTTCGAAGTTGAATTGATTTTTTTTTGTACTAGTGTCAGCCCGGAATTTAGAATTGTGTCCGGTATTATGTTATTTCTCTTTACATGGGACTAACATAGCTGACAAAGTACTGGTTTGACACAAACATAAAATCTTTTCAGCATTTAAATATTATGTTTAGATAGAAAGATACGGTTCTACAGGTAGCGATGGATCGAATAACGTAAAGTGTGAACGCTAGGTGGAGGGTAGCGGCGCGACGGTGCCGAGCGTCCCGCCACACGTGAGCTGTAGTGTCGTGGCATGCTCTCCCTTCTGTAGTTGTTGTCGCTTTACTCACACTTGCGCTCCGGCCGGCTCCCACTAACGTGTGTCCACTGTGTACGTGTGGTGTTGCGAGTGTCGCGAGCATGCGGCGCGACGGCGGGGACACCGCGACGTCTTGTGTAACCACTGCTTTGTGTTCTAGATGACGAAGGCATAGCGGAGTCGGGCATGTGACGTCACGGCGGCTAGCATCCACCTCCTTCGTCCAACGAGCGCGTGTTCGTTGTAGAACGTGAGAGACGTTCGCGCACGCGCTCCTCACCTGACGTGTACTTAAATTTATATTTTATTTTTCGATGAGATCGCTTGTATACAATAGTGTTAAGTTTTTTTACTAAAATATTTTTTATAAAATGTACATGAATTGAATGGACCAATCGTGCAATTGTATATAGACTAAGTTAAATATATAAATAGTTTGTTATTTTTTTACAAGGAAGCTGGCGCGACGTCGAAACTTACCGAACGGCAAAAGACTTAAACGAAAGAAAGGGAAACGCTATCTAAAAAAACTGATGGTAGCGCTGGTGATTCTTAAAACTAAAATAAACACCATAAAGAATCGAGGTACCTACAATTATATTTTGCATTTTTCGTGTCATCAACAGTCACATGAATCGTTAATTATAAAAGCGACACTTTTTTACGGATAATAATTTAAATTTTACATATGCTATAATTGTTTGCTGGGGTGGACGTTCAAGGCCGCCTGCTACTTGAGCAATTCCGTGCTCTGCCATCGCCCAACCGCGGTCGATGATCGCTCATTGCAACATTCGGTTAAATTCGGTTTCGCAAGTCACGTACGTGCACATGAGCGGAAACAGATTGCCCAAACTTAGGAGTGTCGGGGTGTCGCCGTCGACGGATACGTCTGGGAGGACATCATCATCATTGAGTCATTCAAATTCAAATCAAATTTATTTCAATAAAATACATGACACATTAGCACTATCATCAGTTTTTGGTTTCGAGAGCGAATGTCTTCCACTCAGTTTGAGCTCGAGCTCGTGTTACGACGCGCCCTAACGCGAATATCAGTATAATGTTAAAATATTTATAAAAGTATTTTGATATTCATGTTAAAAAGTTTTATAACTTATTGTATTTACATTTTATTTTAACTGTAAGTATTGATCACCGCCGAATCTCAAAATTGTACTTAATTTTTATAAAATGTGTATTCTGCTCAATTATATATTTTGTAAAAGTGATTGTTAATATATTAAAGTTTAACTTTAATTGCGAAGTGCAGCTACACGTGGCGTTTGAGGAGAGATATATCTATGTATATGTATTTAGGAAAAATTATACTGTGTTGAAAAAAGTTCATTAAATGTTTGTGAAAGTAACAATAAAGTTTTATAATGATTCTAATGTGCCAGAAGCTCGTAGTAGATGTCAAGTATCGCCACGTGACTGCCGAGGATCTGTATGACAGTAGGCACTAAACATATGAACATTCCTAATAGCGAACAGTTACATAATATGTAAAGTATTGTACAATATGTGTTGACAATATGCATTTTGAATGCGACAACCTCCCCACGTTACGTAACAATTAACTATGCAATATAACGTAACAGATTAATAAAGTGTAGTTTATTTTTGTACATGTTTCTTTTATTGTCCCATTACTATAGCACAGATAAGTTTTATTTTTATTTTTTATACTACTTGGGTAGCAAACAAGCATACGGCCCGCCTGATGTTAAGCAGTTACCGTAGCCGTATGGACGCTTGCAATACCATAGGTATCACTTGCCAACCCATTTTTTAACACGTTAAGACGGCAGTCTTAACGTGTTTTGCTATTAGGTTTAATGAGGTTTTAGGGGAGGCACCTTACTTGCTAGCAAGCGTCACTGGGGAAGGACCTCCATCTTACAGAAGATCACTTCCAAATTATTACACACAATGGTGTAGTTGTGTTCCTTTGTTATGGGGTAACCATAAAACAAAACTCTGGTAATGTAGGATCAATATTGTGCTACTCATACAAGTATTGTTAGCGTTTATAGGCTACGGCTACTGCTTACTATCAGGCAGCTTGTACGCTTGTCTCCATACTAGTCCTCACTAATATTATAAATGTGAAAGTTTGTAAGTATGGATTGATGGATGGATGTTTGTTACTCTTTCACGTAAAAACTAGGTACTGAACGGATCTGGATGAAATTTGGCACAGACATAGGTTATGGTCTGGAATAACACATAGGCTACATTTTACAGCGATAACCGACATACACGCGGGCGGAGCCGCGGGCAACAGCTAGTATAAAATAAAAACCTCGTGGAGTCTACGACTAAGGATGGACGCGCGTCAGTTGCGCTAATAAGCTATATACTTACGCGCGACTACGAGCAAATACGCTTTGTCAATATTTCACGGGGCGAATTTTGGTACGAATACGGTGAGAATCTTGAGAATGGGCTCTTAGCCATATGATCCACCATCACAGAAATACATAGATCGCGACCATAGACTGTAATCACGCGTATTGATTTTTGATCAGTTTTGACTAATTTTCGTAAGGTAATCAAACCAAAACCACGCACACAATAGGTATTAAGACAAGCTTATTTTTCGTTTTTGTAAAAAAACTCCTCTATCATAATATGCTTGTTTGCAGCTTGAGCCTATATAAAGAAATATGCTTCGTCCAGTGAAGTATGCTTTTCAGATATAAATATATTCTGAAAATGAGGTAGAGCTCTAAACAAATGAAAGAAGGATCTCCAATAAAATAAAATCATAAAATCTATAAAAATAACTAGACTCCGTGCTGAGGTCGTGATCTTGTGCGTGTGTATAGATAGTCTTTACAGTCACAAGCAATACTGATTAAAGCGATAGAAGATTTATTTACATTCTACCTATACACAATGATCTTATAAATACGTTACAAAGTTGATACAACCAAGTGCAACAAATATTTATAGATATTTATACTTAGTTCAAAATACATATAAAAATAACCTAAGAAGATAATAATAATAATAGCAGCCCATATAATATATGTACCACTGCTGGGCACGGGTCTCCTCTTCTCTATCAAGAGACACGCTGGCCTAATGCGGGTTGGTGAATCAAACATTTTTTTAGAATTTCTTTTAAGACACGTGGATTTTCTCACGATGTTTTCCTTCACAATTAGCAGATGGCGAATATTTTGATTAGTACATATAAACTCTACAAAGTGAAATTCATTAAAAAATAAAATGTAAAAAGGTGACTCAAAAAAAGAAAAAGAACAATCATTAGTCTTAACCTACACTATGCTGTTCATCTACGGATGCGGTTTTCCTTATCTCTGAGACAAATATTTATTGAGAGTAGATCTGAAGCGACCAAGTGAATCGGAGTGAATGTCAACAAGATCACTGCAGTCGTTTAATAACTTACAGAGTCTTGGTAATGGGGAGATGGCTCCTAGCACAGTTCGTCTGCGCGGTGGATAAAGTGGGGTTATGCGATTTCGGCGATATCTAGGTGGCTCACGGTAATTTACTTTGCTCAAAAACTCAGGGCAGTCGATAATACCGTACATGAAAATGCAGTCCATCAATATAATTACTTGAATGACACAAAATTAGTGTCTGTATCAGAAATATAAAGATACTAACCAGATTTATACCTATCTACTTACTTAAAAAAACGAAGTGATTAGCATATCTATCAAAAATCGATGCTCAATATGGGGTGCGCGTTCGATTTCCGCTAGCGGTACGGCACTAAACAAACGGGAACGAAAACATCGCGCCATGACAAAATCCATAAGCCGCAGGATAAAATCTCAAGGCATGTCTTTCTGACCCACCAACTTACAGGGTCTCTATCAGCTCTCTATATGGTAATAGATGCCATGCCCAGCAGTGGGACATAGATATAGGTTGTTATTAGGTATAGTAATTTACCGAATCATTAAAAAGCTTACCTCTACAGTAACTATTTAGTAATCTGTGCCTTTACTAAGTAGTTAGTGTAGTATATTTTATAATATAAGTAGTTATGTCAACGACATGATATAATTGTATATGAGGGTGTCTGTAAATAAATCAGTACTTAACCAACCTACGTGTGTTTCACTACATGGTGGCAGCGGTGTCTCGTTTTAACGGTTAATAGGTGTTAAAACGAACTGAAACCTAGAAATATTACGATAAAAGTGCAGTGGTGCGTTGTGGGTATCGTAATTATGGAACACGCGCGTCCTCCAAGTGAATTATCACTCGACGGCGGTCCGGCCGCACGGTCCGAAGCGTGGCGAAAATGGCGGAAGCTGTTCGAAGTGTTTCTCAAAGCATCTGGAGTGAGCAAAGAGCCTAAGGAAGTTCAGGCTAGTTTATTGGTTAATCTCATTGGATCGGCTGGGTACGAGGCGTTTACGACTTTCACGTTTGGAGAGGGTGAAAGTGAGGATGACATCAACTGTGTTCTAAAGAAATTTGACAAGTATTTCGGCGCGAAACCAAATATCACTGTGAGGCGGTTCAAATTTTTCACTCGTAATCAGGAAGAAGGTGAAAATATCGACCAATATGTAACCGCGTTGCGACTTTTGAGTCAACATTGCGAGTTCAGTGAACTGCACGAAAGCTTGTTACGAGATAGAATTATATGTGGTATCATTAGTAACACAGTGAGGGATCGGCTGCTTCGCACTGATGAATTAACATTAGCTAAAGCGATGCAAATGTGTCAGGTAGCCGAGATGTCTAAAGAGGAAGGCAAGTGTATCGACGGTGCATCAGAAAGCATGCATGTGGATGCAGTTCAGGATACAAGCGGTGTACGGGGTGGATGGCGCGCAAGAGGTCGACGCGACGAGCGCGATACAGGCGTGCGCGCGCCAAAAGCGGCGGCGGCACGTGCTCCCGCGCAACGGACCGCATGTCAGCGCTGTGGCAACGGGCGGTGTCTTGGCGGCGAACGATGTCCGGCACGGAACGCGTTATGTTATGTTTGCAATAATAAAGGACATTTTTCGCGAGTGTGTGAGCATAGAAAACCAATTCGGAAAGTCTTAAATTTGAATGTGAATACAGTGAGTAGTGATAGTGACGAGGACAGCTGCATTGACATGTATTATGTTAATACGATCGAGCGGGAACAAAAACAATGTAAGTCGTCTAATGAATGGGTTGAAGTAATAAAAATTAACGGTAAAAATATTGTGTTTAAAATTGATACTGGGTCTATGATAAATGTTATTTCTAAAACGGATTATGTGAATTTAGGATTTTCAATTACCAACCTTAAGCCGTTCACTAAGCGTGTACATTCTTTTACGGGTGATCGGTTGCCGATTATAGGCATTAATAAGCTGGCTTTTATATTTAATAATGAACAATATTTTTTCTCATTTGTAATAGCGGATTTGAACTGTCAGAATGTACTCGGATTACAGGGCTGCATTGCTTTAGGATTAATTAATCAAGTTAACACAATAAAAATTGAACAGTACTCCGATTTGTTTAAGGGTTTGGGAAAATTACCCGGTAAATATAGTATTGTTGTTAATAAGGACATACAGCCTGTTGTTTGCCCTACTAGAAAAATTCCTTTAGGGCTTAAGGGTAAGTTATTGGACGAGTTACATAGAATGGAAGGGTTGGGTGTGGTTAGGAAGGTGACACACCCGACTGATTGGGTTAATGCCATTGTGTTAGTTGCGAAAAAAGATGGCAGTATTCGTGTTTGTTTAGATCCGCGACCTTTGAACCGTGCGGTGCGACGCGCACAGTACACGCTGCCGACAGTGCCGGAGCTGGCCGCACGTCTGCGCGGTGCTGCCGTGTTCAGCGTGTTAGACGCACGTTGTGGTTTTTGGATGATAGAAATTGATGATGACAGTGCTGATCTTTGTACATTCAGCACGCCGTTTGGACGGTATCAGTTTTTACGTTTACCGTTTGGGATAAATTGTGCACCCGAAGTTTTTCATGCTAAACTGAGACAGCATTTGGAAGACTTAGACGGTGTGGAGTCTTTCATTGATGACGTCATTGTTTGGGGACGAAACAAATCTGAGCATGATCGTAGGTTGGAAAGCTTTTTACGACGAGCTAGGGATGTAGGTATTAGGTTTAATAAAGAAAAATGTAAGTTCAGTGTGCGTGAAATTACATACCTAGGTCACAAATTTGATGTGAATGGAATGAGGGCGGATGATTTAAAAGTTAAAGCTATTATGGAGATGCCATATCCGTCGGATAGGAAGGCTTTAGAGAGATTTTTAGGTATGGTCAATTATTTAGCTAAGTTTATTCAAAATTATTCTGAAAGTGTGAATGTGTTAAGGAGCTTGTTAAAAAAGGAATCAGAGTGGTTGTGGGAGTCTCAGCATAGTGAAGCCGTGGACAAATTGAAACGTAATCTGGCTAGCGCGCCAGTGTTGGCGCTATATAGCGAGAAGGCGCCGGTCGTCGTGTCTGTGGACGCGTCGAGCGTTGCACTTGGCGCTGTGTTGCTACAAGATAGCCGTCCAGTAGAGTTTGCTTCGCTTACGCTTACTGACACTCAGACAAGGTATGCGCATATAGAAAAGGAGATGCTGGCTATAGTGTTCGGAGTCGAGCGGTTCAGGCAGTACATTTACGGTAGGTCTGATGTCACCGTGCATACGGACCACAAGCCACTGGAAGCCTTGTTTAGTAAACCTTTAGTTTCAGTCCCGGCCCGATTGCAGAGGATGATGATGAGAGTGCAAGGTTATGACTTTAAGGTAGTATACACTCCGGGCAAATATATGTATATAGCAGACGCATTATCTCGGGCTCCGTTGAAAGAAGTGATGCATGATCGTGTTTCTGATGAAGTTGAGATGCAAACGTGTTTCATGATACAAAACGTGCCGTACAGTCAGGTTAAAATGGATGCAATTAGAAATGAAACAAAGACAGATAGTGATTGCAGGTGGTTAGTTAAGTATATATTAAACGGCTGGCCTAAAAATAGACGCGATGTAAATAATAAAATTAAAGTTTTCTGGCCATATCGCGAGGAGCTGCATTATGTGGATGGTATGATTTTTAAAGAGCAGCGTTTGTTTATACCACGTGCTTTACGAGGTAGTATGTTGTCGCGGGTCCACGAGGGACATTTAGGTATTGAACGGTGTAAGCGTCGCGCCCGCGAGGTGATGTTTTGGCCCGGACTGTGCGAGGACGTGGAGCGCACCGTGCGGCACTGCGAGGCGTGTGCACTGCGCGCGCCGCGCCCGCGACGTCAGCCCCTGCTGCAGCACGATGTGCCGGCACTAGCTTGGTATAAACTAGCTTCGGATATGTTTGAATATAGAAAGAAATACTATATTATTTTGGTTGATTATTTTTCTAATTATGTAGAAGTCGGGCAGTTGGCGAGTTTAACTTCCAAACAAGTAGTTAATTTTATGAAAGAACAGTTCGCGAGGCACGGTATACCGGCAGAGTTAGTTACTGATAATGGTCCGGCATATAGCTCACGAGAATTTAAAACGTTTACGCTCGATTGGGAAATACGGCATGAGACGTCGTCACCGCATTACCCACAGTCTAATGGTAAAAGTGAGAGAACTGTGCAGACTGTAAAAAATTTGCTCAAAAAATGTGTAGACTCGGGACAAGATTTTTATTTATCTTTGTTAAATTTTAGAGCTACACCACGAAACGGTTTGGATTCGCCTGCACAAATGTTAATGGGTAGACGTTTAAATACAAGGTTGCCAACAAGTTCACAATTGTTAAGTGAGAAAGTTGACAATGAACGGAATTATAAAGCGTTAATGGGTAATAGAGAGAATATTAAAAAACATTATGATAGGTCGGCTAAGTCGCTCAGACATCTGTTACCTGGTGATAAGGCAACTTTAATTAGTAACGGCGTTAGAAAACCGGTTTCAATTTTAAAAGATGCATCTCAACCTCGCTCTTATATTGTGGAAGATGAACACGGCGGTCTTTACCAGCGTTCTCGTAGTCAGTTGGTTGTGCGAAATAATAGGCCTACAGTAAATGTAGGGAAGTCGTCGAGGCAACAAAGTGTCAGTGCTAATAATAGCATGACATTTAGTACAGTTGCACCAACAGGTGTCCGTAGGCGTAGACAAACGGAGAAACAAACTTCTTCGGCACAGAATGACCAGGTGGGGGACCAGGTTGACGTCACGGCTGATGGTGAAGTTCTGTTAAGCTCAACCGGTAGCAGTAGTGACCGGTCACCATCGCCACCCACGGTTCCTATTACAAGGTCTAGCGCAAGAACTGCACGAATGCTTACAGGCTTATTTTTCTAATTAGGTACATTTGTTATATTAATATAGTATCTTATAGTAATTGATTAGGTTTGAAACATAGGAATGTTATTCTTATATCTACAGAGAAATAATAAGTGGTAAAAAAATGTATTTACTTTAATTTTTTTTTAAGTGATGTTAGTATTAGAGTGAGCTATGGTTATATGTTATAAGGTGTTAAGTTCATATTCTAAAACATGTTGTTAAGTAATTGAGCATGATAACTTTGTATCAAGCACTTGTAAGTAAGCTTTAGTTTAGATTTTTTTTTTTGTTTTCTGTAAGGAAGAAGATGTAGTATATTTTATAATATAAGTAGTTATGTCAACGACATGATATAATTGTATATGAGGGTGTCTGTAAATAAATCAGTACTTAACCAACCTACGTGTGTTTCACTACAGTTAGATGTTCTCGTACCGCAGATTCTGCTTTTAATCTTATCCATTAAGATAAGTAATCTTACTTTTATACTTTATTTTGGGTGATCTTAATGAGAGCCTTCTTTATAACCCCTCAGCTTTATTACTCACTACTCAGTGTTAAACTGGGCTTTTTATATTGTATCGTATCGTATTCGACATTCGTGTTTCACTTTTAGCTCACATAATAAATTTCTCAAGGGTACACCTATTATAGTAGAACTTTTGAAGTAATAATTTTATATTGCATAACAACTATTAGCATAAACTCTTTTCGCAGAATATCGTTTGGCATAAACTCATTTAGCATACATTGAAACCCATAATTTTGTAAGTCAGAATCATCTGTACGCATAATTTTGGTATCCATAATAATCACAATGTATAATCATCACATCGCAGAAAGTTCAAAACCATATTCATCTTTTGGCATATATTTCTTATCCTTATCTATTTAAAAGTAGAACCATCATTTCGCATAATGCTTACAGCAAGAATCATATTTTATGATTATTTTTATTGTTTTTTTTAATAAAAGTTGATTTAATGATAATTATTTGGTTTTTATATCCTTGCCCATGAGAGCATGTTCGTTTCTGGTTCTTTCATAAGAGGTCACAGTTCTAACCTAACCTAACCTACGCATTTTTAAAGAAGAAAGTAACCCAATCTATATTATTCTAATTGAAATTCTATGATCTTCATAGTATGCCTAGTCAAATTATGCCAAATAATCTGTACTCTAAATGAACGTTATGCTAAATGAAATTATACAAAATTTTAACTATGCCAAAGGTAATTATGACAATAAAAATTCTACTATCTTAAATGTATGCCATTCTAAATTCGGTCATAAGCACATTATGCCTAAAAATATTTATGTCAAATATTTTTTATGCCTAATAAATGATCGACTAAAGAAGTTTCTGCGAAGTCAGTTATCCCAAATAGGTTTCGGAGTATCAAGTTTCTACCAAATAGACCGCACCCATTTCTCAAACAACAAAAGACATTAGAAAAACCTACGACTGGAATAATAAATGCCGACTAATCTATATGTTATCGGCAATGTGTGTAATGCAGGTACTCTATACAATACCAAGGAAATGTAAAGAAAATTTAAGGCGTTCAGGCAATGTTTATTATATAGGTACTTTACCTGGGTAATGTATAGTCGCACGATAAACGGATAAAGCGGATTATTGTGATAACCCTAGGACGACTGTAAAACAGGAAATTAACAAAGAACACTGCTATCATCATTTTCAGTCTTTGGAATTGAAGCCAGGGCCGTTAGTCATAATATAATATAGGTAGATGGAAGTGATTCCCTAATTATTAGGTAATTAGTGAATTGGTGTAGCACAAGAAGCAATTGTGTATTTATTGATAAAGACGCAGCAGACCGGTGCATGCAGCGCACCGACCTCGAGCACCGAGTCCAGGCAACAACGTCGCTATTTATCATCCATAATATTAGTTATTTGACGTTGTTTATTATCATGACGCCATCTGTTTAGGTTTTACCGGCACCTAACTGTTCTCACGTGTTCCTGCAAGACGTTTTTAATAGATACGCATCAGTTTGCCAGAACCGCTTCACAGATTAATACATCAAATTATGCAGAAAAACGTTATTGTACAGTAGAAAACTATTTAATTCCAGACAGGTTATGAGTATAACCGTCCCTGAACATTCGTAATAAATTATAAATATCTCTCGGTGAGTGTATCTACTCTGTAATATCACAGATGTTTCCCGTGTGTTAGTTTAAAAACTGAGTGCAGTGTTAGAGACAGGTAACGCGTACACGCGCGAAATGTCAGTGAGCGAGTGTTGAGACCTGTCAGCTAATTACTTGAGGAAGTGTTCGTGTGATGGAATGATGGCAACTTGGAGGGCATCAAAAGGCCTTTGCCGCTTAGAGGGTGCAGAGCGGCGGCGGTTGAAGGGCCGGTGCTGCGGGTGAACGACCGGCACACGCAAGCTTTTTCACGTGATACGATTAACGTCGTCGAAGTAGGTCAGCAGAACACTGCACCGCGCCCCGCGACCACGACACGCCGCCGCCGCCGCGCCGCCGACGACGAGGAGCACCTCACCGCACCATGAGCTCTAAACACGTACGAACGCTGTGATATCATCCAACTTCGAACACAACTTATCCACACGACAGCACGCCTGTATCAGACAAGCGGCCATTTGTTGTTTCAAAAAGATCCGCTTTAACTTCGCTGAAAACAAATAGGTACTGTACTACTTATGCATATTTACTTTGTTGTTATAAAGTATCGAACGGGCTTTATTTGGGGATGGGGAGAAGGCCCCTTAACGAAATTTACTGTCTAACATTTATAGGTTGACGGAGTACCTAAATGTAACGTAATGTTCTAAAATCTTACTTGAGCGACTTTAGTCTATGAATAGGTGAGTAGTGGTGACACGTGACGGATGAATAAATTGATCTACTTGTGAGGGTAATAATGTTGCCCCTTTTACAACAATACGAATCAGATCGATACACACTGTGAATCAAACGTTGGTAAATTATATATGTTCTTAATTTGTGCCCAACTATACTACAAAACTGAGTTACTTACTTTTTGAAAACATCTTTAATTTAAACTTATCATTTACACTTTAGGAGCTTAATTTCAATTAAGTATGTTGTCACTCATATCAAATTTTAAATAAAAAGTATTTTGGGACAAATCACACACCACCATTCGATCCCAAATTAGGCTGTACTATAGGAACCAGACAACTGATTAACATACTTATATAATTCTAAACACATACATACATATTAAAGGTAAATTACACCCAGATATAGAAAAAGGAAAAACCAATCGTATTCATCACACAAAGATTTGGCCTGGGTGGTAATCAAACCCACAACCTCCGGCGTAGCATTCAGTCACTAACCAGTTGACCAACATCAAATGTTATAATCTGATGAAAGAGTTACCTGAGTTTCTTGCCAATTCTTCTCTAAAAAAAACCTCTGGCATTTATCTATAGAGTTTGACTTTAAATTTGTGTAATCTAACTACCGAAACTACCTAGAATGTGCACCTACCCTTCCATTTAGATTTCGAAAGTAAATTAACACTACCATACCGTAGCACGCAAAATTATAACAGAGCGTAGAGTTCTGCAGCTTTTAGAGCCACGGATTTTTCTTCTTTTATGTAGCTTATCCAATTGTGTGATTAACAAGTTATTGTTCTGAGTCCGGGCTCGCGTATACTGTTTCAATAATTGGTAAAACCAAACGAGTTATAAAGACTCTTCCTTAATTCACGAGTTGTTTAAATAATCAAATCATATAAAATAAAATTATATACTATATTTCTTTTCTTTCTATCTATCTCAGTGCCAAATTTCATGCAGATCTGATCAGTAGTTTTTACGTCAAAGAGTAACAAACATCCATCCATCCATACTCACAAACTTTCACATTTATAATATTAGTAAGGAAATAAGGATCTACCTATATACTGAATTCAGGAGGCACGCAAAGTCCGGATTAAACTTACATTTACGTATCGACTAGGAGCCGCCCACGGCGGCCGATATCGCTCGCTTGATAAATGTACCTACCTAGCAGGTAACAGTCGGATTGTTTTTGCATCTCTCGGTTGACGTGAAATAATGACATATAAATATATACATCCTGCATCAAAGATTATGTTAAGAAAGACCTAGGTTACCTACATAGCAGCGTTGTTTTATTTTAGTTAGATTTTAGCTTAAGTTAGATTTTAAGTATGAAAGCAATAGAAAGTACTAAAATAATCCCATCAGACTAAGATGGATATAGAAATCAATAGAAAGAGCACTTGTGTTTGCATACACATTAGTTATGCAATTTAATATTAATAATATTTTGTATAACTTTTTTTTTCCACAATTAGGCAAAGAAGACCTTTCCATGATCTTTTAAGCCTCTCTTAAAACGAAATTTATTAAATAAAAAAAAGCTAATTAATAAAGTTGATATTTCACAAATTTCAAATTAAATTCGAAAATTAAATGCTACATGACGTCATAGTGCGGCCTCTGTACATATAAGGCTGAATATAAGTTGTGGTAACTCATGTTTTTGGTGCAATAAACTAATCATTACTAGTTGATAGAACATGAAACAAGTCGGCCATTAGTGTGACTGTGTGACACAGCGGGAGGCATCAACGCTGAAGCGCGAGCGTCCAGCCCACACACCACCCTTATTTATATGCGATACGAACTTTAGTGCGTCATGGAACGATGCCTGACGGCAAACAGCTGCTGTTCATTGCTCCATTTCGCTATTCACTGTCTCCGCATTTTGTATAGGCGTAGGTATGTCAATGTATAAAGGTATTATGAATTATGAAAATGGTGTATGAATATTGTTCATTTGTATATTAATATGTATTTATTTATGTATATTTCTATAATATATATATACATATATATATTTGTTTATTATATGTATTAATTAATATATGTAATTTAGTGTCAAAAGTAAAGAATAAGTTTTTATTAAATCCACCATATTTCCGAATGCACCTACTAATTAATATCTCTGCACCACCTTAGGTCGACTGTCAGAGAATGCTTATTAGCATTAAGTCCACCTATGTACATAAATGTATTGTGCAAAAAGTTAAATAAATAAATTAATAAATATTGCAAGTTAAAAATATAACTACTTAATCATTTATCTCTTGTAAATTGCTGACTAAATATATCATTTATTACTTGTACACATAAAAAGAAAGAAAGAAAGTGAGAAGTAAAAAGCATTCATTATGATAGCGAACATACGACACAACACAAAAGAACGAAAACAAAAAACAAAGCATAACAAGGTAAAACATAACGTACAAACAAAAATAACAGCTTAGCTTATATGTAACAATTTACAACAATAAAAAACATGAGGTGTCAGTTCGATCCGGGGTGGAGGTACCTACTTAACTATTAATGTGAATGTCGTAAATTTATTTGATAAATGTGAAGAAAAATATCGCGAGGAAACCCACATGTCTTAGAAGAAATTCTAAAGTTGTAAACATCCAACAACTGCGTTAGGTCAGCGAGTTTGGAATGTGGATTAAGGCCTCAACCCCCTCAGCTCTCTTGATAGAGGAGAGAACCGTGCCCAGCAGTGAGACTTATATAGATGCTATAATACCTAACTTTTTTTTTCTTTTTTTTTATACTACAAAGGTGGCAAACAAGCATACGGTCCTGATGGTAAGCAGTTACCGTAGCCTATGGACGTTTGCAACACCAGAGGTGTTACTCACGCGATGCTGACCCTTTAAAAACCTTATAACTCCTTTCTTGAAGACCCCATGCTATAGTCTCCTGGGAAAACCCCGGAAGGGAGCTTATTCCACAGCCTCATCGTACGTGGTAAGAAATTCCTCTGGAATCTTACGGTACGGCATGTTTGAGGTACAAGTATGTGAGGATAAACTCCCTGTCGGTACATAGATATATATATATAGACCTATAGATTTTGAAATATGGTTGGTTTCTACTATGTTTGCCATTCGACAAAAGTTGAGCTTTGTTTGACCGTAGATAGTTATCATGAAACGTGTAGTACGTCATGCTTTACCATAAATATCAATAACGTCTAATGTAGTATCGATACGTCATCAATTACCTACTTGTCCACAAGGTGCAGGGGATATTTCACAACACTAGTAAATGAAAAGAGTTTATGTGACACAGCGAGCGGTGCGGCGCGCGGCACGTGAGCGATGAGTCACGCCCAGCTATTTGTGTCCGGTTGGTACAGAGTACAGGCGTTACTCAACGATTAAGGCTTCATTCTTCATTCCAGTTAGGCGCTAGTGATCACTATTTACTCTTGAGCTACGACACTATCGACACAGAGACCCATATTCGATAAATTTACGACTACCTAAGTACCAGCCACCCTAAGTTTCGGGCGTAATTGTCCCATAATTTTGCAATAGCTACCAGTTTGGCTATGACACTTAAATTGTTCAGGTGTGTTCCCTATTTCTGAAATTTCAAAGGATCGGAATAATCAGGGTTCATTAAGGTATAATCAGGATTATATTACGAAAAGCTCTGAACATTTTCATTTTCCGCCTTCTTCCTTTATTTCGTTAGAAATTTAAAAACCGTGATTGAGGCGAAGTTCCGCAATTCATACTGATTGTATAATGATAAAGGTTGCTTATTTAATCAGTATCAGAACTAAGCCCATTGAATAATTAATTAGTTTGAAGACGACCTCGTTCGATAGTAGGTAGATATCTTCCGACTGAGAGGATTTTCATTATAGTAAAGCCGCAAAATTGTACGTAGGAGAAATTTCTTTAGAAATTATAACTTTAGAATTTATAACTAACCTTTTATGTTAGTACTTTATAGTTTTATAAATCTCGAACACTTTTCATATTTTTGTTTGTCAATTGTTACGTAACTTAGTTCTATCAGGTCATTATTTATTTTTTCAGTGCATTTAACTTTTTCATTTGAGATTTTGAATACACACAGATTTGCAGTAAAATTTGTTGTATATCTTCGAGCAGCTTTACTTGGAAAAACGATCATCGTCCTGATTATTGCAGCTAAAAGTACACTACCTAAGTAGTATTAATCAGCTTTTTGGGGAAGCGCTTTACTGGCAGCAAGAGGGCCTGAATTCTGGCCATAATTACAATGATATTATTATGATAATAAATTTTATTATTAATAGGAATTTATTTATTTAAAACTTTAGCTCAAAATAATGTGAACAAGGCGGACTTAATGCCTAAGCCAACTTTTGGGTGATGTAGAAAGAACTTGGTAGGTGCACTTGGTAGGTGCAATTGTTAGGTAATATAAAGCTAAAAAGTTTATGACCACAGAAATTGACACTATACTCTAGTCTGATTTAAGCAAGCAATTTATCCTACTATGTTATCCTACTAATAATATAAACGCGAAAGTTTGTAAGTATGGATGGATGGATGTTTGTTACTCTTTCACGTAAAAACTACTGAACGAATCTGGATGAAATTTGACACACAGATAGATTATGGTCTGGAATAACACATAAGCTACTTTTTACAGTGACAGCCGACATTGACGCGGCCGGAGCCGCGGGCAACAGCTAGTTAATAAAATAAATTTGGAAACATTTGATTTAACGATAACCTTAAGTTATATATACTTATATTTTTACGTACATATTGCTGTGGATTTAAGTGCCTTAATAATTTTCTCCGATCTTTAACAAATAAGCGTGTAGTAAGTAATTAACTCTACGTATGTGTAAGTATTTGTGAATGAACACATTCGCACGAGACGTAATTACATTCCACTCGTTTATTAGTACCACCTACTGAGATTTTAGCGGCGGCAGCGTGCCATAATAACATTAAATCTGATTACGGAATGTAAGTATATTTAACCGACTTTAAATAAGGAGGCGGTTCTCAATTCGTCTGTATATTTTTTATATGTATGTAGCTTAGCGTGGTGTAGTAGGCTAATATCCCTCTAAATGTATGGAGGAGACCCGTGCCCAGCAGTGGGACGTTTATGGGTTGAGATGGATGTAGCTTAAAGTTTCGGTTTAGCTCCAAAGAGGTCCATCTTATCTTATGACGGGGCTGTTCTTTCGGCCAGAGCACTTCGGCCCTTGGGGTCTTTTGTGCATAAAAAGAGGTCCCATACTATTTTTATTGGCATTGGACCTTTGACTCCGGAGATAGATCAGATAACTCCTCAAAATCAAATTGGAAATAAAAATTGATTGAAATATTTGTAGGTTTATAATAATCCGGTAATATAATAACACTGGGGGTCACCCGCGACTTCGTCCGCGTGGTAATTTGGAATATTTTCCCCGATTTTGCAACATATCTCACTACTGCTCCGTTCCTATTGATCATAGCGTGATGTTATATAGCCTAAAGCCTTCCTGGATAAATGTACTAGGTATTCAACAAAAAAAAAATTCAAATCGAACCAGTACTTTCTGAGATTAGCGCGTTCAACCAAACAAACAAACAAACTCTTCAGCTTTATAATATTAGTACCTATAAATTAAAATTCAAAAAATTACTTTATGTAAGTATAATATGATTTCTCTTCCCAGCAACAGGTATAGACGTATTATTTTAACGTAAGCTCGTAATAAAAAACTCCAAGGATGAGTATACCTAAGTACGTTGAACATCGGTGTTATAGTCAACATAAATAACGTGCCGAACTTCCGTACGATAAAACGTTTGTTTCTAGAATACGTGGCCTCGCGACGAGCAGATCTCCTCTTATATCTATGCATGTGTATATTTTACGTTGTAAAGTTAACAATCGTTAATCGTAAAGAAATTCCTCGAAGGTATGTTTGCGGAGACCCGAATTGATGGTATATTGGTTTCCGTTCCTTTCGTTACCACTAATATTGTAACTTATACCAAATTGTAAATGTTATATTCTGGCGATTATAAAGAGTGACCCGAGTTTCTTGCCAATTCTTCTCGAGGCCCTACCATAGTCAGCGAATTGGCCGTAGGAAAAAAGTATGCTGGCTTGTTTTTATGACGTTCATAAGTATCATGTATTTGATCTGAATGAATAAATGAGTTTGACTTTGACTTTGATGGTTTTGCCGCCATCATGAGAAAACGGAGCGCCTCTCTACTGGCTTGAGTCCGAACCCAGGACTGAGTTGGTACAACTCAGTCCTGGGTGTTTTTATGGATCGGTGGCAGACGCCTATTATGAGGCGGTGGATGCGGCTTCACACATGCTTTTAATTAATTTAATTTAATTATGAATGTGGTGACGGATTAAGAATACAAATGTCACCACCCCGTTCTATCCCGAGGGTGTCGTAAGAGTCGACTAAAGGAGTCAGGCAGACAATATCCACTGCAAGAGAGGGAAAACTTGAAACAAAACCCTATACCAACCCGTCTGGCCAGCGTGGTATAGTAGGCTAATATCCCTCCATATTTATGGAGGAGACCCGTGCCCAGTAGTGGGACGTTTATGGGTTGAGAGAGTAATTATGAATTGTCAACTAACACTAGTATGTAAGAAAATTGTTACTAACAAAATATGGAATATTTCGAATTAAATTATTATTATTATATCTACCTAGCATAAATCTGTGGTATGCAGCTCGGCGCCCGCCGCCTGTGCTCCACAGCTCGATACACTTGAGTTTTGATCAGTACCTATTTAACTATTTATGTGCGGGAAGCTGTCTTCATTTTTTCATCTATCAACAAACGTTAACGATCTCATAAAAACGCCTCGTCAAAGTAATTGATTTAATCAAATCAAGAGGCGATCGTGAAGTCGGTGTGTGTTGTTTAAAGAAGTCGATATTTCTTTTTATTCGGTATTATACAACTCACATACGGCCATTCCGAAAAAGGCCGAGTTTATATCTAAATAGATAGATAAAGTAAATCCTGGCATTGAACAAAGACTCGTCATCATCTCGGTCATCATACAAAGAAAGGACTGGATGCAGCTGAGATGATGATTATACAAAAATTTGTCCTGAGTAGTAATCGAACCAATATTTGACTGTATGGTTGGTCGAGTGGTTACTGTATGGTTGGTCGAGTGGTGGAGCAGCGTATTGTGGGTTCGATCCTCACACGGGACAAAAAAAATTGTGATCCATAAATGGTTGTCCCGAATTTGGGTGAACTTTGTGTCCGTTAATTGTATGTTTGTAAAGTCCCCAGTTGGTCCTGGAAGTCCTGGTAAAGGTCGCGGGTAATCGATGGACAAGGTCAGCTCAGGACCGAATGATATGGTAAACCTTGGGGAGGCTTTTGTCCAGCAGTGGACGTTTTATGGCTGAGATGGAGAGTCCTCCGCGACACAGGGCTTGTTCCCTAGTGCAGGAGTTGTCGTTAAAAAGAACAAGCTCCAACTTAGCAGGCAGGGTCACTACCACTAGACCAACAGGCTAAAATGCCCCATACAATGGATAGTTGTAAAGAAATTAATTAATTTTCAACAGCGTTCATTTATCTCCGTCACTAGCTCTCTCCAACGAAGCGCACCTAATATTGTTTCGTCTGGTTTGCTCAGTAGATATAAATATATAGGTACCAGGTAGATTACGTTGACAAATTTTAAACGTGCCAAACAGCCACGTGCCTGAGCAGTAACTTTGTCACGTGTACCGAGTTAATTGTAATTGTACAAAGAAAGTTTAATAAAGGCTCAACTTGAAGGATTTCCTGTAAGAAACCTGTAAGGAAAATTAATTTTGTATAGGTATAAACTAGAACGAATGATATTTAAATACATTAGCAAAAAAAAAACCAAAAGCAGTATGCGCCTGCTGTGCACGAGGTTGTGGATTCCCACACAGGGACAAAACTTTGTGTGACGCACAAAGAGTTGTTCTGAGTCTGGGTGTAATTTGTGTCCGTTATTTGTATGTTTGTAAAGTTCCCCGCAACACAGAGCTTCTTCTTTCTTTTCTTTCTTTTAAAAGACAACTCCCGCACTAGAGAACAAGCTCTGTGTCGCGGGGGACTTTACAAACATACAATTAACGGACACAAATTACACACCCAGACTCAGAACAATTCTTTGTGGGTCACACAAAGTTTTATCCTGTGTGGGAATCGAACCCACAACCTTGTGCACAGCAAGCGCATACTGCGGCCACTGGACCACCGAGGCAGTCGAGCTTCAAGTCGAGAGCATGTTCTCTAGTGCGGGAGTTGTCTTCTAAAAAAAGAGAAAGAGAAAAATAAAAACTAAACAACATTCAGTCGCTCGTTTGGACCTTTTGGATAAGATAACTTCGCTTATTACTTCTGAACGGCAATAAGCGAAGTTACATAAGTTTGTATTTCGTGATTCTAAAGATAAGCTTTTTGAAAGAAACGTATTCCTATCCCAGGTTTACTTCCATCTTAAAGCCCTGGTGCAAAAATGGGTTGGCAACACGCAAGTGATACCTCTGGTATTGCAAGCGTCCATAGGCTACATCAGGCGGGCCGTATGATTGTTTGCCACCCAAGTAGTATAAAAAAGGGCCCTCTAGACAAGTCTAGAGGGCCCTTTTTATAATATATTAATTATATATATATAATATATTAATTATAATAATATATTTTTTATAATATATTCGATTCGACTACTTTTTATGCCACTTGTGGCATAAAAAGTAGTCGAATCGAATATATTATAAAAAGCAAATGTATGGGATTTGACGTAAGTTTACAACATTATTTTGTAAACTTAGGTAGGTACGTCAAATCATTTGCTTAATTATAATAAGTCAAATGCCATGCATTTGCTTTCTATTCCATTCGATTCGGCTACTTTTTATGCCAAATGTCTAGAGGGGCTAGCCAGAGTAAGTACGGTAGTATAATGCTCTCGAAAGTCTATAAATAAATAATGGTTTTATTATTTAGTTGTTTGTTACAATATTATATTTGCTCTAATATCGAAAAGCCGCAGTTACAAGTCGCTTCTCATGGAATGTCAAATTCAAATTCAAATCGTTTATTGCGAATATAGGTTTTTACAAGGTTTTACATAAAAGTTTGTTATTATACATACCTTATACATTCATTGTCGGTGAAAAGATGTAGTTTTCAAGGTCAGCTTTTAAAATCTTTTGTTATTTAAATATTAGGAACATTTATTGGCTATCTCCTTTTTTTAATTTTATTTTTTTATTCAAAAATTCACAAAGGCAATTCTTATATCTATAACACTTAGACACTCGCCAAACGTAAATGTTCAACGGCGCGATACGCTCTTAATAATTCTACATTACCTTGTTGCTTACTTGTAACACACACACAGTAACAAAACATCGAATAAGATATACAATTAAATTTAATAAATAATAAGTTTAATACTCAGGTATAATTGTTCAAAGCCGCAATTTGTAATACAATCAAGGAAACTTAAAGTAAACTCCCTGCGGGACAGAGAAGTTTCTATTGTTGCGAGTTTCTGATATCTGACATTGTGAAATAAAATATGTGATTATTTAAATACATATATGTATGCCCAGCAGTGGACGTGTTTTTGGCTGAGATGGATCTGGATGTAATTTGGTACAGAGACAGGTCTGGAATAACACATAGGCTACTTTTTACAGCGATAACCGACATCGACGCGGGCGGAGCCGCGGGCAACCGCTAGTATATATATTTATATAAATAAATATTATAGATAAATAAAACGGATCATGAATCGTTCTCATACATAGTATTAAGTTTCTTTACTTAATACTATCACAGGTTAATATTTCTATGTTAGTTTGTAAGGTATTTATACGTTTATGCGACGCGATAATAAAATGATTATTATAAAAAACGTATTCTAGGTGGGAATCGATCCCATGACCGCCCGATAAGCAGTCAGGGTCATTAACCAATAGACTAACAGGCCAGTTGTATGTGGCATTTTAGCGCCGTAATGGCCGGTCTGATTTTAATGTGTTTTTATTAATAATAAAAAGCTATTTAATCCAGATGTTTCTAATCCTTTTTTATGATCATGAATTGTAAATTAAAAATATTAAACAGTCAAGAATTTATTTTGGAATTATTTCTTTTGTTAAGCGGTCACTGACAGCCACCGCTGATCACGTTACTCCGTGTTCGATTCCCGGCTCGGGCCATAAATAGATATTGAGTTATTCTATTAAGTAATTCATAGAAGTTTGGAAAATGGGCGTTTACACCTCCATGCTTTACTAAGCACATAAAGCCTCCTAGTCCTAGACCTGACGACTAGTCCCTAGTCCACATAAAGTCCTACACCTGATCTCTCGCCGGTCGTGTCGGATTGAATCACTTCTACACTACACATATCTGCCGCGCAGATATCTAGTTTCTGTCAAGAATAAGCGCTGTGACCGTGATTCAGAGAGGTAGACTTATTCGTTACAACACAAAGAAGCACATTAACATAAATCAGGGATTGCCAAACATTTTTTTCCAAAATGAACTGATACCTTATACCCCATAGCCACATTACTTAAAAAAAACCTATCTATTTTTTTTCCTATTCATAAAAAAATATACTTTCTACAAAAATATAATGACTCTTTTTTTTATACTAAGTACTTAGGTGGCAAACAAGCATACGGCCCGCCTGATGTTAAGCAGTTACCGTAGCCTATCGACGCTTGCGATACCAGAAGTATCACTTGCGTGTTGCAAACCAATTTTTTGTTACATCAGGGCTTTATGATGGGACTATCCCGGGGATAGGAATACGTTTCTTTCAAAACGAATCCCTCATTTCTTGTTGATTTTCATCTTTTCTTATTCAGTGTACACTTCAATTGCTATCTCACTTTTTTCTTTTCCTCTGCCACTCTTAGGTTTGCTGGTAGAAAACTCATTATAAGTTAAGCTCGCCTTTGTACATTATATTTTTAAGTATATTTACAAATATACTTAAAAATATAATGTACAAAGGCATGTGTGTTCATATGTGTGTACAATAAAGAATTAAGAGTTATTTTTATAGCAAGACAACTTTTAAGAGAGTAAGGGCACTTTACTAGTGAGCAAGCCCGACTGGAGAAGGACCTTACAGAAGACCACAGCCAAATAACACACAGCGGTGTAGTTGTGTTCCTATGTGTGAGTACAGGTCTCCAGCGCTCATACTCCCATCTTAAATCCTTGGTGTAAAAAAATGGGTTGGTAACCTCTGGCATTACAAGCGTCCATAGGCTTCGGTAACTGCTTAACATCAACAAGTACTTAGTATAAAAAAATGAGTTACGAGTAGTAGGTACACGTAACACAACTTATACAGTATCTCAAAAGTTTCAAATAAGAACTTGTTTGAATTAATAGAAACCGATTATTAGACGTCATCGATCCCCAAAATAGGTTTCGTTTTTACCGACCCCTGGAAAACCGATTTCGACCCCAAGGATATGGACCACTTTTTGGGAATCTCCGCAATAAACTGTACGAAATAATACATATCTGTAGCTAGGTATGTTAGTCCGGCCGGTTGATTCTCTAAGAAACAGCGATGGCAAACTGACAGTTGTGATCGCAAAACTGACAGTTGTGATCGCAAAACTGACAGTTGTGATTGGTGACGGCACAATCTATTGACTAAACGTCAAAAAGGGCTCTTACGGAATACCGATTTTCCATCTGACAGCCAGATTTTGCTCGGTTTTTGCGGTGGCTCGGTTTTTGCTCTTACGGAATATCCCTGCGGGTTTTGCTTCGTCATCATGAACGTAGCTCCATAAATCATGGTGTGTTGTTCACGTCGAGTAGGTATCATGTTAATTAATAAGATACAATGTAATGTAAGAGTTCATTAAACTAAAAATATTACGACAACGCGACCGTATAAAATATAGGACAAGAAGAGCTGAATTACTTCGATAAGGAATGTCCCATTACTGGGCACGGGTCTCCTCTCCTCTATCAACAGACTTGTCTGAGGTTTTAAGGCCTTTTTTTTTTTTTTTTTTTTTGTAGAGGGGAAATGCTTTAAGCATACCGCCCCGCCCGGGGAAGCGAGGCAGTTATGTCGGACTCTCCGGCCTAAAGGTGGTATGCGGCCGGAATACCGACTAAAACCCCCCTGTGCACCTACACTCGCCTTCACGGGTGGACCACCGGAACTTGATATGACATCAGTGGTCCACCCAGCGACTGCCCGCACTACGCGGGCTCCATACCCAGTGACAGCGTCCGGGCGCACCGGAGACGCTGTCCCTTCGCGGAAGGATGCGGGTGAGGCTCTACTGCCCCAGCCCCCCCACAACCTTACTATGGCGGCATCAGGCGCTCATGTGCGCGCCGGTGCCGCCCAGTTCGCCGGCGACGGATGGGATCAGCGAGGAGACTTTCCTCCCTGATCCGCTCCGCCGCCTCCTTCTGCGAGATGATGTCCTCGCAGAAAGATGCGACCGCCATCCACACCCTGTCACTGCCGACCATAGACCGTGCCACGGCCGGCAGCGACAGGTCTGCACCGATGACTGCGACGAGGCCCCGACGCTGCACCGCCCAAGCCGGACACGACTCAAGCGTATGCTGCGCCGAGTCGTCGCCGCAGTCGCAGTGGTGGCAGACGGGACTCGGTTCCCTCCTAGCGACCTTGTGCAGGTAATGCCCGAAGCAACCGTGCCCGGACAGAACCTGCACCAGTCGGAAGGAAAGGGTCCCATACTGCCGCCCCACCCATTCCGACAGGATCAGCTGGAGCGCCTCCACGGTCCTGACACCGGCCCGTGGAGCCCCCAGCCGACCTGACCACCGGGCCATAATGGCCCTGCGGGCGGTCTCGCGCCACTCGCGGATGTGTTCAGGCTGAGGGGACCGCCGCTCTGCCCGAACTGCTGCCGCCCGCCGATACACTTCGGCGAGCACCTCCGCCTCCAAGTCCCACGGGGGGGTTCCGGCCAATGCGCACGCTGCGTCCGTGGACACAGTGCGGTAGCCGCGTATGGCTCTGACTGCCATTGCACGCTGCGGCCTCGCCAGCAGCTGCAGGTTTTAAGGCCTTATCCAACCTCGCAGTCGCTGGGCTAATGCGGTTTGGTTGATCAGACGGGTGTACTACGCTGAATGTCAAATAATCGAATATCTATTGATCGAACACTATAAATCGAACGTCTAAATACTCGAATGTTCAACAAGCCTTTAGAATGTTGTCTAAGAAACGTAGGTCCTAATAATGTTTTTCTTTACAACTACAGATAATTCGTAGTTTCATCGTAAGCAAGTGGGAAATCATATAATTAGTACAGATTAACTCCACTAAGTAAAATTAATAATAATATAAAATACCTGGGATCGAACTCACGCGTCATGCCCGTAACTACCGCCACCTCATAATTTTTGTAATAAATAGGTCTGTATTCAATATATAAATTTAGGGATACGTTTCAAAAGAAACGTATTCCTATCCCAGGGATACTTTCATCACAAAGCCCTGGTGTAAAACAATGGGTTGGCAACACGCATGTGCATACTTCTGGTATGCAAGCGATAGGCTACGGTAACTGCTTAACATCAGGCGGGCCGTATGCTTGTTTGCCACCTAAGTAGTATAAAAAAAAAATTGAAACAATTTCCAGGACAATTAGCAAAATAGGCAGATTTAACCTAGATCCCTTTAAAGATATAAAGCGAGCAAAATACTGAGAATACTCTTTGAAATAAACGACATAAAATTATTCACGTAGTACGAATGTTTAGACGAAGCTACATTAACATAATTTCGCCGCATGTTTCCTTTGCATACAGCTACGTAAATATTCTCATATTATGTTGATACGCCATTTTTTTGTCGCGCCTGTAACTTCTTAGCGTTTACTGTTTCAAAATTATCAAGTGATATAAAAAATTAAATGTTTATATACCTAGCTTAAAATAACAGCAATTCAACAAACAAATGTTATGTATACCTACCTATAATTTAGAAGCATACACCAAAATGTACAAAGCTAAATATTATAATAAGTGTATTGTATGTATTTTAGTTGGTAAGCCTTATTAAATAAATAAGTATAAGAAAGGAATTCGTTTTATAAAGAAATGTTTTCCAGAATATATCAGAAAATGGTGGTGTTGAAAAATATTTCGTCGGCAACAGGCGAGTACATACAGCGAGTACGTACATAGGCTACGGTAACTGATTACTATGAGAATCGGTTTGCATGTGTGTTTGCCACCTAAATACTTCACTAGGTATCCTTTCCACACAGTTTCCTCCATTTTATTTTCACTTGTTAGTTCAAGGTGTATACTGTGGTTCTCACTAAATGCTACAAATGCACGAATCCTTCTAGCATCTCTCATTATTGCTGTGACTGTTGACATTTTATTCTCAACAAAACAAATCTGTAGTAGCTACTTAATATAAGTAATAAAATAAAGTTAAACTTGAACACTAGCATAATAATAGCAACCCGGACATATTTCCTATTGCTGGGCACGGGTGGGGTTTCGGGCTGAGAGGACACTAACACAATATCACGTAAGTAAATATCTCCTAAATGTGTAAATCCTTGAGAGAGGCCTATGTCCAGCAGTGGACGTCTTTGGCTGATATAATAATAAAGACAAATTTGTCAATCGTTTTGCCATAAAATCAAAAGTTTCAAGTCTCTAAGTTCATCGAATTGTTAGTTTATTGTTCCCAACAGAAAAAGAAAAACGTAGTATAAATCATAGAAAAATATTAAAACGATAGTAGGTATGGAAATGGTTAACATTCTGTTGTAGTATGGGTAATGTTAGGTCAATTTATGGCAAACGATCGTTGGTTGACCTCGTTCCAAGCATCGCCGTCGGCCGCCTACACTTCCTCCACGAACGTCGACCTACTGAATCTACTGATACTTGGATGCCACTTGATTATCTACTTAGTATATTATTATGTAATACGTTGATGTTATTGGCAGCTAAACACACCGTAAAATAACATATAGTACAGTATTCTGTCCTGCTTTGTTCAGAACATATATTGTACGTATATCGAGGCAACGTGTGCGATCATTTTCCGGAATCGATCTTTGATATTGTGCTTTTAATAGAGCAATGAAACAAAGCGCTTCTGTGTTTGTATTAAACGAACTTGTTTTGTGGGAAATATACCAAATATTATAACTACGCTTCGCAGATATTGTTTAGTATTTTTCCGTATATTCTTTTGTAGACAGGTACCACTTAATTATCACGAATATTGCTTTGTCTGTCTGTCAAGTTGTCAGGGGTAACCACACAATTTTGATCAAATTTCGTATGGTCTATGAATAAAGCTTGAGCCTTTTAACCGACTTCAAAAAAGAAGGAGGTTCTGTGTTCTGAATAATAGATTACGTGGGTAAAGCCCCGGCTGAAAGTTGTGATAAATGT
Source organism: Trisateles emortualis (assembly GCA_947095525.1). Classification (NCBI taxonomy): domain Eukaryota; kingdom Metazoa; phylum Arthropoda; class Insecta; order Lepidoptera; family Erebidae; genus Trisateles; species Trisateles emortualis. Next base: position 3,258,621 of record OX352736.1, on the reverse strand, counting down.
CAAACGTTATTTTCAAAATACAAATTATGGATTCTTATTAAGTACTTCCTAATTAGGACTAATGAGGTAGAATATGTCTTTGACGACTTGTGATAAATTTCGGATAGTCCTCAAATCCAATTTAATTTTCCAATAAAAAAATAACAGTTTTTAAGAAAAGTTTAGATTTTTTTTTTGATAATGAATCCGGTAACTATTGAACGATTCAAGCGAGAAAAAAATTAATTAGGTGTTTGACATGAAACACATGGTGGTCGACGTCCATGCAACGCGACTGTGATTGTCGTGTCGCGGCGGCAGCGCGCGGGCGGGCGTCGATAGCGCGAGGCGAGCGCTTTGGGCGGGCGGCGGGTGCGGCAGTGCGCGGCGCGCGCGGCTGCCGACCAGCCGCCAGCCGCCCGCATGCAGCGCGCCGCACCCCCCGCGCCACGTGCCGCCGCGCGACCCACGCTGCACCTCTGCCTACTCCTGCAACTACAGCTTCAGTGTGCCGTCCGTGTGCTCGCAGCGCGGCTCCGGCGCCTCGACCACTCCTACTTATAGGTACCGAGCGGCATTTAACTTAACGTTGTTGTTCCAGCTCTCTGTGTATACATGAACGTCACGCCGCCGCGCCGCGCGGTACTTAAACAGAGTTTTAAATAGATTGTTAAACTTGTGAAGTGACAAACAAACGTATAATTTAGGCAACAAAGTCATAATTTAGATACTTTATGCATAAACAGTGATGTATCAAGATCGAACGATGTACTGTATCCAAGTTTAGCGAATTTTCTGATAACAAGAGGTAATGGTGTGTAACATTATGTGTTTCCTGAATGTGCTTTGTGGTTTAGTGAGAACTTATTTTAGTTAGGTTTATTGTATAGCCAGTAAAACCAGAGTCATGTTATTTTAATGTAAAATAAATTTGGTAATGTTTAAAGTAGGCAAAAGTTGTTCTAAGAATAAAGAGTGACGCATAGCCGGAGGTAGAAGCAAAAATGTGTAGATTCATAGCAGAACTGTAAATAGTAAACAGTTTCATAAAACGTACCGACGACCGGACCTAGCTGGAGTTATGTTCCGTTTGTCACTCGTCGATATCACTGCGAGGGAAGAAGCTTTGTAAATCGTACGTGACTACAGCGATGCAATAGGTCACCGGGTCAAAAAACAAGGGGTGTTATAAGTTTGACGCTGATGCCTGTTTGTGGCTTCGTAGCTTCTAAACGGCTGGATCGATTTTGATGCGTTTTTTTATTACATGCTTGATTAACTGGGATGGTTCTAAACTATATAGGTATATAAACGTTTATTAAAATTACATAGTTTCAGGGTCTTTTACAATTAACTTATCATACTTGTTGATTATAATTTGGCCAATGTCCATCGTTTATAAATAATCTAATTGCTTTTAAAATGGGTTAGTCATGAAGATGGTAATATTTATTATCAAGTAATGTATTTAGCTGTAAAACAAATTATTAATTTAGTAAAGGTGAGCTTTCAATTTAAAATATTTTTTAAAATTGGAAGCTCACCTTTCAAATGACTATTGTTATAACAGGTATTCAGCTGAAACTAATGAAATTACTTAGACTCCACTAAGGAATTAGCATTGTTAGTGCGAGATGCGGAAGTCGCCTTTGTGCTTTAAGTCGCTTAAGTAACAAATTCAATAACTACTTAAATTTTAATAATATTTCGTTCTAGCTTTTATCCGCAGCTCAGTCCGCGTGAACTTTCTAACGGATCCCTTTAGTAACAAAATATATGTTTTATGTTTTTTTTGTTTTTAAAAAAGACAACTCCCGCACTAGAGAACAAGCTCTGTGTCGCGGGGGACTTTACAAACATACAATTAACGGACACAAATTACACCCAGACTCAGAACAACTCTTTGCGGGTCACACAAAGATTTGTCCTGTGTGGGAATCGAACGCACAACCTCGTGCACAGCAGGCGCATACTGCGGCCACTGGACCACCAAGGCAGTCATACATATATATTATATTGTATTGTTACTATTATCATTTAGCATATTATAACATTGCAAAGTTTCATCGAAATCCGTCCAACAGTTTTTGAGTAAAGGAGTAACAAACATCATCTATCTCCCAGATTAAATTCTATTCTAGTAGATTCCTAGAATCTACCAGATTTTGACGTTAATTTTGCCGGCATGTGTGATTTCGTCGTATTGTGTTTTTAAGCTAAAATATATCCTAGTTCAGTATACTGACAACATTAATTTGCTTAAATCCATTCCGTAATTATCGTATTTTAAACCAGAATATAGGTAGGCTATGTTCTATTCTAGTAACACGTCCTTTTTTTCTTCATTTGAAGTAATCGATTATTATAATAATTAAAAGCTTCGCTCAGTCAGTCCGTAGATGCAATAGCTGCGTTACCCTTTTAGCATCGAGTTCAAGGCCTTTTTTCAACTTAGATGGAATTCTAACGGGACAGAACTAACCCAACACGGGAATGGAACCTAGTACCTTACAACGGCTGAAAATATATGCCGCGGAACCAATCAGGATAACTTTAATGTCTTCACATTATTTTTATGACAATCCTATCCTACTTCCTACAATATAATTATAAACGCGAAAGTTTGTAAGAATGTATGTTTGTTAGTCTTTCACGCAAAAACTACTGAACGGATCTAGATTAAACTTGGCATAGAGATAGACTATAGTCTGGAATAACATATAGGCTTTTTATACCGAAAAAAATCTCTGTTTCCGAGGGATTGTACGCGCGGACGGAAGCTAGTACCTACAGCTATATTTTTTTGGACAAATAACTATTTAGTTACCTACTTTTACCCGCCTTTTGTCTAAGGTCTTATGCTACCAAACAGTAACTTCATTTTCGTGCGACCAGGTCACTGGAGACCACCGACTAAAATTAAATTGGCTATCATTTAAAGGGTCAGCTAATTAAAGAGGTTTTAGTTAGTTTCAAAATGTGTTTTGTCAGCAAACAAAGTGAATTAAATTAATTAATTTAATTTAAACTGTTTCTAGTAGTCGTTAAATAACTAATTTGTCGGCAAGTAAAATTAGTTTCGTAAGAAATTAAATATATATTTTTAACTCCCGGCACTAGAAAACAAGCTCTGTGTCGCGGGGGACTTTACAAACATACAATTAACGGACACAAATTACACCCAGACTCAGAACAACTCTTTGTGGGTCACACAAAGTTTTTTCCTATGTGGGAATCGAACTCTATTGCGGGTTGTCTTTTAAATGAAGCAAGAATAAAAAGATATATACAGAAAAAAAAATTACAATAAAGAAACAGATAGACTGGATAGATAGACTCAGGGTGTAGGTTCTTAGGCACAAGATTCGTTGAGGTCTCGCTAAGTAGTAAGTACTCAACCAGCCGGCGAAAGAGAGGGTCTAGAGTGACCCACCTGAGTAAGCTAAGCGACCCGGCGCGTATTTCGACCTCGACGGCATGGACGAAACCGCGGTCCTAACTGAGTGGCTTCGCGAGCCGCGTATGCTCTGTCTGAAGCTAGAGTAATCCTATCATTAGAGGGAGGGCCGCACCCTAGACCTTTACATACTCGTAGGCAAGCCACCTCGAGCGAGCACGCCGTGGGACGGCAGCCGGTGGTGGACGGCTCGACGTCACAATACGAGTAACTATGCCGAAGACCACGCCAAGTGGCATATTGGAGAGGTTTATGTCCAGTAGTGGACTGAAATAGGTTGATGATAATGCAGCAATATTAGTAATAGAGCAGCAAATTTTGATTCGCATTTTATCTGGCTAGTCTTCAAATTATTGGGTAATTATAAAAAAATCCAAACGTCCAAACCGGAACTCCTCCTTTAGTGACAAGATATACAAGTATAAATTGTGTCTTAGATTCGATTCGATTACTGATTATGCCACTTGTCTAGAGGGCCAGTTCCGCACATTTTTCGCCTAATCGATATTTTTGTAGTAAGTACTTAGCTATTGATGAGCTAATAAAATAAATTACCAAACCAATATAAAAACTAGAAGGCAGTTTTTCCCCATCTTCGATTTATTGAATAATGGTCCGATTTCGAATACCAGGCGACTTCTAATTGTTATAATACTCTTGATCTAAAAATAATCACTTTGAAGACGTCTTAAGTACGTACACAATTGCTTTTATTATACTATGTACAAAAGGCATTTCTTAGAAACTTTAAAATTCTTGTTTTTATATGGCTGCCTGGGGTACAATACCTTAAAAGAAAGGCAAGCAACGCAATCAACTTATTATTTATCATATACATATATAATTAATTATTCATGACTCGATTTGCATCACGAGTTTCGTTGCATTTTCTCCTTTTAATTACTCATACTCTCGAAATCGTAAGCATCGTTCATTTCCTATGCCATCATGCAGAATCGCAGTAGCTAAAGCAAATTCTCTCCCATTGCCTTTATCTTTTCGGAGTTCGACCCTTGGGGTCTTTATGCATGCTCCTTCCTTTTCGCTTACCCTACATCCTGATCCCTGAATATCTCGGACGCGCCTGTAGTCCTCTGGTTCGGGGTATGCCTGTCCCAGTAGGCTCATTCTTCTCGGGGCCAACGCCTCGAACATCTATTCCCCCTAACTTTTCATACATTAAACGGATTTCTGGACACCGATCTGGGACTGATGCTAGTAATATAAAGAAAGCTTTTCTCAGAACGTATGAGTTTCTACAAAAGATACGAATGAGTGCTTTCTAAAATATTATTAATAGTGTAAATGGACTCTGTGGACAGAGTCCATTATTGAATTAATAAATATACAATTTTACAATTTTAATGTCATCATTACGACATCATGCCAAAAACATAAGCCATTACCGATATCTAAACACTACCTCACGACGAATAGCTATACATTGACATATTATGCTAACTTCAATAGAAGATTACATAAATAAAAAATATACATCTAATATCCGACCTAACTATTGTCAAATCATTCATAATATAGCCTTACGTAGGTAATTGTCTTCATTAAGATTCAACAGCTAATTACGTGAAAGCTAGTGCTATCCAATGTAGGTTGTCCTCGTCTATCTCACCCTTTATATTCCCTCTAGGGTCTGCAATTAATTACCACATTAATTTCCGTTTGTGGGGTAAATACCAAATGACCTTCATACAAATTATTTTGCAATTTAGAGGCACGACCAACTTAAGACGAAGTCTGTTTTTGTAACCTCAGTCAGTGGGGTTTTTGTATGCTTGTACAACTAATGAGTTAACTACATAGGTACCTTGTATAAGTTTAATAATCGGCGGAACTGAATAACGCTTGGAATTTAAGGTATTTACCAATAGCGCGCTCCTTACTTAACGGAATGCGATCATATTTGGACAAGAACTAATTAAACAGACATCAATCAAACAATTTTGAATAGAAACTACTTAGTATCGGAGATTATATATAGTATAGTTATTATCCTTACTAATATTATAAATGTGAAAGTTTGTGAGAACGGATGACAAACATCCATCGGATGGATGGATGGATAAATGGATCATCCATCCATCCGATGGATGTTTGTAACTCTTTCACGTAAAAACTACTGAACGGATCTAGATGAAATTTGGCACAGAGATAGATTATGGTCTGTCTGGCTACTTTTTGCAGCGATAACCGACATCCACGCGGGCGGAGCCGCGGGCAACGGCTGGTTTAAAATAAAATAGACGCACAGTTATGTCGAAAAGTAAAACATTGCTATAAAAGTACATTATATTCTGACTATTTTTTTCATTAATCATTTTGTTTACTTTTTTGCTATTTTATTTCGTCTTTCATTTTAATTAAACAAAATAATTGTTTTGTTGTCAAATACAATTTTCCTTCTCAACTAATTGTAATTTAATTTTCAAATGACGTCACTCATGAACTTGCATTTTCAATAGAAAAGGGTTTAGAGTTAGGTAGTCAGTTACCTTATCAATGGAAAATTCAAGCAAAGTAATTAAGTAGAAAGAAACTAGAAATTAATATTAAGTATAAATTTTATCTACGAATTATCGATGGTTTGAATTTGGTATACATATTTTTATACCATAAAGATGGAAAACGGCCAGCCTCAGCAGCAACGTGCGTAGCCGATATTAGAAGCAACACTTGCGCGTAGCAACCAAGCCGTTTTATAAGGATAGCAATGTAGTAACGCTTTCCCAAGAATCTTCTTATTATATTAACAATATGCTTTGCTGGCATGATCGGCGATTTTAAATAAAAAATATAGCCAATCTCGTCTTTTAGTATACTTATATATAGTCTAGTGTTCGTTGATAACTGCCAATCACGAGGTCCTAGGTTTGATGCCCAAATTGCAATTGCGGTTATTTTTGACAGAAAATTCACAATAAATACCCGAAGCTTGGTAATTGGAGGTATTAATACCGCCAATTGCAAACTTTACATCCACGTGTCTCGGAAAGCACGTAAAGCTGTTGGTCCTACGCCTTATCTCCGGTAGTATCGGATAGCCATCTCATCGGATTATAAGAATTAGAGGAATAGAAAGTGCACATATTTGCGCATACTCTTGTGCCCTATAATATAATATCTCTCGCGCAGATGGATAGTCTCCGTCGAGATTAGCTGCCGCGCGGCGTGACCAAATTCGCTAAGGAAAACATTATTAAGGCCCCTCTCTTAAAAAATGATGAAAAAGAGGTGTAAATGAAACAGTTTTTTGTTGGCATTTATAGACAAATGACTGCCAAAAAATACGGGTTCGTTCCTGAGAGCCCCGGTTCTTGAGGCACCCGTTCCGGAGGGACCCGAATACGATAAATATAATTAAAATAGATTTTTATTATTTTCAACTTGTAGAGTCAACAAAAAAAGTGCAAAAATGTAGATATGTGTTTTAGATGAAAGCAATATATTTGAAATCAAAATACATTTGAAATAAATGCTTGATTATTATAAGTACATCTTTATGAAACAAAAAGTACATGTAATAGTAATGTAAATAAAACAAAAATATATTTTAAAATTTATTATAGACAACGATAACTAATTATTTCAAAAAATCAAACTGGAAGCACAACGGGTAAAGGGTTGCAAAAAATTACCTGAGCGAGCAAGAACCAGTTATTATAAATAATAGAACTACTGCCGCCGGCTGGACATTATATCTGTCTTTTTTCACCTAACCATAAAATTGTATTTTGTATCTCTCTTATGTAAGTGTACCAAATAATTAGTAATGCCATTAGCAACTGATAAGAAAGTTCAGTGTGTCATTCAAACATGTCGGAAGCTGGTCCTTCTAGAGGGCGCGATCGAAAATATCAATTTACAAGAAATTGATTGGGTGGGAAATGGTTGCTATATGTCGGAAATGCCTACGTATTGCATAGAAAAAATAAAAATTCAAGTGTGTGGATCTGCAGCAATAAAAGAAACAGTTAAATGTGTTGGTACAGTGAAATTTAACACTGAAGGTGACTTTGTCAGTATTTAAAAAAAACATTTACCACAATGTGTGCCAGATTTTCAAAAATGAAGTGCGTGTCGCTGTCGGGGAATTAAAGAAAGAAGTGACGATCAATTACGACTCAGTACAACAAATATTTGAAAAAATAATGGCAAAAATGAATAAAAAGGGCCCAAGTAAAGAAATGCCATCTTACCAATCTTTGAAAACTTCACTATACAGATCAAGGAACAAGGAATTGCAAGTTCCTAAAACTTCATTCAGTAAACCAACTGATGTTGTTATAGGTACCTCAAAAATTCAAATCTAACCTCTTGATAGATTATGCTAAAGATAACAACAGAATTATTGTATTTGTGTCACCGAAGGGCCGAACTAATCTAAAAAATGTGAAGGATTATTTGAGAGATGATGCACATTTGATTGTTGCCCTGTACCTTTTAAACAGGTTTACACTATAAATGGAGATATAAGTAACAATAATAATCAAGATGAAACAAACATAGCTCCCATACTTTACGTACTTCTTGTTGATAAGTCTGCGAGCACTTATATTACAATGTTCAAAACTATTAAAGATATTTTTGAACATTGTAATGTTGCCCGACTTCAACCCCAAAAAGTTCAAACATCTTATTTGCGGACGGTACTTTTTACCTAAACTACTAGTTAATTCATTTATTAAGATAAAAATGAATCGGGTCCCTCCGGAACGGGTGCCTAAGGAACCGGGGCCCTCAGGAACGAACCCAAAAATACAGTATTAATCTACAAGATGTGTTTTATAATATGGTATTGTCATAAATTATATAGTAATTCTAAATAGTTTGTAAAAAAATCATTGAATCAGCACCAATTTTTTTAAGATGTAACCACTTTATGACTTCAATTTTTATCAAACATAACAAAAAAAAAGATATTTGAAGAAAACATACTTTGGTAATGTTATATTTAGAATAAGTTAAAATTTTAATTTATAAAAAATTTATAAGACCATTCAAAGGTTACATCTGTTTGTATACCCGCGCTCGCCTAGATAATTAGGTCGTGTTTGCTCCGCCCAAATGCTCAAGGTCGTTGGCGATATCCCAAGCTTAATGCCTACTACTAAGTTTAACAACAACAAAAACAGTTCAGTAGTTTTTGTTTAATTGAGCAACAAACATACAAATTGTTACGTATTATAATCTCTGTACCGCAGGGGATTGTACAAACATTGATATCGCCGACATTAACACGTGAAACTTTGTAGTAGGATAGGTTTTGTTATACATAATAAAGTTGACTTTTGCCTGGATCGTGTGATGACAGATTAAGAATACAAATGTCACCACCCCGTTCTATCTCGAGGGTGTCGTAAGAGTCGACTAAGGGAGTAAGGCAGACAATATCCACTGCAAGAGAGGGAAAATTCGAAACAAACCCGTATTATAGACGGGTTGGTATACAACCCGTCTGCGGCTAATATCTCTACAAATGTATGGACCAGACCCGTGCCCAGCAGTGGGACGTTTATGGGTTGAAGTGTGATGCCTGGACTGCTGGTCTTCTATTGGTTAGTGACCCAGGAAAAATCTTTGTGCGATGATCATGATTTGTTGTTACGCGTCTGGCTGTAATTTATCTATCCCAGCTTCGCATGGGATATTTATTTCGTTTTCGTAGGGGTCCCGTAATTTTGTTTCAAAAGATATAGCTAATGTTACCCACTCATAATTTTCCTTTCTAATGGTGAAAGAACTTTTAAAATCGGTCGAGTAGTTTATAAGTTAGATCATAACAAACAAAAACTAAAATCATTCTTCTTTATAATATTAGTTTAGATATGTATGTATGTAGAAATATATAAGTAGGTTCATCAATTCTCTGATTGCCATAGTACAGGCTCTGCCTAGTTTGGGATCAGATGACCGGGTTTGGTTGTCCCGAAATCATATAATTACACTTACTTACAATAGGTTGCAATAAGGTTATATTATATTATACATATATTGAGGGCTCGAAGCCGAGTTAAGCTTGCGTCCGTAGATGGGTAACCATTCTCTAAAAACATAGAGAGCAGAGCCCCTCCAAGCCAAGGCAAGCATGTAAAACAGTAGGTCCTCAGACTGAACTCTCTCCGGTCGTATCGGATTGCCGTTTCATCGAACTATGAGAGTGAAGGAATAGAGAGAGCACACATACACCAGCCCTCTGGAGAAGTGGCATTAACGTTAGTCGAATCGAATCGAATAGAAAGCAAATGTATGAGATTTTACGTAAGTTTATGAGATTATATCGTAAGTTTATGCCACTTGTCTAGAGGGACTGTGCACAATAATATAATAAATAAATAAATCATTTATTTGGAAGAAAAAACCTTTTATACTTCTATTAAGCCCACGAAACTACGTAGCAGTTTGTCGGTGGGATTAGCGCTCATTTTAACATAATATTTAACTTATAACTAACATAAACACAATTAAAAACTAACAAAAGCTGTAGATTTAACATTAAGACAAATGCAACTTGGTGTACAGTGAAGAGTTATCTATCATACAAGAGCTCACGTCTCAGATGTACTTTCAGTGAGTGCCCACTTAATTTATTGTGATCCTCTCTTAGCCAAGCTGTTTTATTGTAAATTATGGGGATCAAATACTTGTTGGTTCTTTTGCCATAGTAATTGACTACCAGTGGTCGAATTACATGTCGTTCCGTAACCCTAATATGTGGGACCGAAATCGGTCTGAAGGGCTACTTCACTGCTGTGTATCGTTATTTGGCTGTGTATCGTTGTAATGTGGAGGTTCTTCCCCAGCCGGGCTTGCTCGCTTCTATAGTGACCTACCTTTCTGGATACTTTGATAATATTGTTGAGTTACATATTATGTATATGATATGAGCAACCATTTGAAATAAAGCAGTTTAATTCTGTTGTGCCACCCTGTCACTTACAAGTGGAGCGAGAGAGGGCGGGCTCAGCTCCGCGGGGAAAGAGGAGGGTGTGAACGATACCAACCGATTTTTTCTTTTCACCCCTGTCAGGAGAGAAACAAAACGCTCGGATAGCACTTTATAAATTTAATGTTCTGTTCATTTTTGTTTTAGCCTTCTTATATTTCGTGTTGTTTTTCTTTTCGCTGAATCATCAAATCCTTTCAACAAGCCAATCATGTTGAATAAATATTCTTAACTTGTTTCGGAGACTGAATAAATAATTGTTACTTAGTAAATAAGTACTTAAGAATTTAAATTTCAGAATTATGGTCCGTTAAAAATTCAATCTTTCTATAGTACTTAATCTATAAAACTAAAAAGTTTGTTTGATTATCTGTTAGAATAGAACGCAAGTTTTGACAAAGGCTCTCTAAGATAGCCTTTAGGAGTGTCACGGCGGCTGCCAATCTCCACGGAGATTAGCCAACTGGGCGGGACATATTATCCGATACGACCAGAAACAGATCAGCGCAGGACCAACGGCTTTACGTGCTTTTCGAGGTACAGAGGTTGTTTTTAGAAAATGGTTACCAATACCTATATGGATCAACCGCGGCAAGCTTGCTCAACCTTGCAGATCTGTTAATCCGCGCCACTAATATTTAGCTATGAGCCCCTCAATATATACGTTAACAGTTTGAAAAAATATATGTTTTTCCAAATCGAATAACATTGCCTAAGTGCCGTGAACTCTGTTCAAATATTGGTATATTTAATCTGTGCGTTTAACTCATTCTCGTCATAATCAAAAACGGTCCCCTATCTTTGGTTTGTCCGGGCATTTTTTGTTTGTTTTTTTAAAGACGACTACCGCACTAGACAGAGCTGTGTCGCGGGGGACTTTACAAACATACAATTAACAGACACAATGTACACCCAGACTCGAGACGACAATTTTTGGATCAAACAAAATTTTGTACCATGTGGGGTTCGAACCCACAACACGCCGCGCAGTGGTAAATGGCGAGGTAACCATTTAGGTCACTGAACCAACCGTGCAGTTCTAAGTGTGTTATAAGTGTTCGAGGTGACGATGAAGAGTAAAGGTGTATGTACACGTAGGGCTGAACCCTCAGGAGACTTATGATTGTCATTTAAACTCGAGTGACACCCCTCGGTGTTTAAGCCGCTTAACAAAAATGTTGCTCACTTGTCCCACTGACAATGCGTATAGAACCTTTTCCGGAGGCCTATTCAGTAAGTTACCCATTATTCCACGATTACCCCCATTGTACGGGTCCACTGAGTTCATTCCATGGTCCCATTATCGAGTACACTAGTATATAGCATATTTTTATTATGGCTTGATTTTGACCATGATTTTGATGTCATTAAGAGGAAATGCGGTGTGTCTATTCTCCATAGAAACGCTCTCGCCTGTTTTCTACCTGGTTTACGATCTTCAAGTAAACATTTTTTGCAATAAAATTAATATCAACTTCTTGTATGTTCCTATGTTTTCCTTTTTAATGATTCATTATTATTTATAAGCACTAGAAACCCTTAAAAATGCTCAAAATAACCATTTTAGACGGCTGTCAACATAGGCCTGGTATACAAATATGACAACTGTTATTGAAAAAAGGAAAACATAGGGGCACATTTTATATCCTTATCATGCAGTTTACGAAATATCTTTTAAATTGGTTTAATAATGGAGGAGGAAATAGGCGAGAGCCAAACCTCGAATTACGACTTTTTACTTATGCTGTTTAGTCGGATATGCAGTTGTCCCTGTCGCACAAATCGCGCGGCCGAGCGCTCGCAGAGCGACAGCGATAGTTTATTCAAATACCTAATATTTAAAAGTCTCTCCGCCCGCATTTCCTCTTAATGGTAGTAATATTATGCAATAAAATCTTAATCAATTATTATTAGTCGCCCGCGACTTCGTCCGCGTGGTAATTTGGAATATTTTCCTCGATTTTGCAACATATATCACTACTGCTCCGCTCCTATTGATCATAGCGTAATGTTACATAGCCTATAGCCTTCCAGGATAAATGCACTATTTAACAATAAAAAAAAAACAAATCGAACCAGTACTTACAGTACGTAGCGCATTCAACCAAACAAACTCTTCAGCTTTATAATATTAGTATAGATCAGTTCAAATTACTGGTTGTTTCATGTGAATGCTGTGCACATTTGTAATTGGTGTAGCACAAGCTTTAAGTTATATGAAGAATTAAATATAAGGAATGTACATATGTGTCTACACTGTTAATATGCCTAATAAAATAAATAGACACGCTTCACTACAAGATATTAGATCTAAATGTACACAAAATAATTAAATTAAGTTAGTCGTAAGTATGTGTTTCAGACTATGAGGCCAGCCCATCATTTTTCAGCCCATCTCGACGGTTGGCTGCCATAGCCAATGGTCGAGACCCTTTCTAGGTAGCGTTGTTTCTGCTAGTGAGTGGGGTATGACACGAAGTCTGTAGCTCAAATTAAAGATGATTTACAAATACGTTTTTTTTTCTTTAAATAAAACAAGGTCTGTGTCGTAGGAGACTTTACAAACTTATGTAGTTCTAAAGGTCCTGCGAGAATACCAGCGTTGTGGTCCAGGCCACAACATAAGAGCTGACGCAGGGACCTTATTTGCTTTCTTATATCAAATTTTATTAAATGTAGTAATTGTAAGGTTTATTGAATGTAAAAAAAAAAATCTTTTTTTCTTTCAAACAAACGAATCACAAACACAAAGTACATCTGGACTCTATAAAATTACCTGTGGGCCACAAAAAAAATTATCTCGTGTGGAGAGTGAATTCATAACGCATGGTGGGATGTTAGGGTGAGATGATCACCTTAACAACATGTGCAGTCAGTCAGATACCTATTTATTATATAATTAATACGATTACATACATCTGCTTCAGTGCCTTGTGGTGTTCAACCTTTGCTTTTTCATGCTACTTAGGTGGCAAACATGCATACGGCCCGCCTGATAGTAAGTTAATATCAGAGGAATCACTAGCGTGTTGCCAACCAAAATACGATACCACCAGGGTTTTGTGATGGAGAATCCCTGTGAGACGAATACATTTAGTTAAAAACGCATCCTTTAATTAGCGCTGAAAACTTGTACTTATATACAGGAACACAACTACACCTTTGATTGGAAGAGTCCATAGGCTTGATTTGATTTGAATTACACCTGTAGTTATTTGGCTGCGGTCTTCAGTAAGTATGGGTCCTTCCCCAATCAGGCTTGCAGGCTTTTAAGGCGCCCTACTTTTTAAAAATATCTTTTGAATAAAGTAATCTTGGGCCTTACTTGCGAAATATGTACTCATTATTTCCGAAGTCCTCGCACCAGGCGTCTCTGAGGAAACACCGTGTGATAGGTCTTATTGTACCGAGGCAAATACGTATCTAATATAAAATCAATGGCGCGTATAAACGAAGTGTGCTTTACATTAGTTCTGTGGGGTTCGTGCTTGTACTCGTATGTGTCACAATGTAAATACACCTACTGGTGTATGTACTTATCGTGTACTTTATGTAGGGTTGGTTCTGTTAATTAGGTGTCGCTAACCGGGGCCTCGGTGTTTATATTTATCTCTAGAGTGATACAGGAAAATTATATTATTAAAAGCGTAATACCTTCCGGTACTCAGAAGCAGGGTCTTCTGAGTACCGGTAGGTATTACGCCTTACAGATACTTTTACTTAGAAATTTTCTATCTAACATAATACGATTTCTTTTGCATTTTTCCCCGAAGATATCTTATATCTTTTTTTCTAAGAAAATTTCCTATATTTTCTAAGATAATAATCTGAAAATATCATCATACTTTCTTCCCTAAAAGTGTAGGTAAAGATAAGATATCATGCCCATTTTATTTTAAGAAACTATTAGAATGTTTTGCCATCCATCACTAACGAAATTTACCTAAGTAATAATATTATAGAACCAATCCTAGTGAATTATAATTGAGATGAATCATATTAAGTTGTCAGAGCGGTAACTAAACATGATCCTCATGTTCTCAGTCGTCCTGTACTGTATTGTTTCAGGGGAATTTCCTCCTCGTATATGCCGAAGACCATGAGCGGCGCATGACGACTTATAAAACCCACCTTAAAAAAAAAGTAAAAAAAGATTCTTCAAGCAAGGAGTTGAAAAGTTTCATGCGTTTCCGTAACCTATGGACTCTTTCATTCCTGGGATTGAAAGAGTCCATAGGTTACGGAAACTGCTTACTATCAGGCAGGCCGTATGCTTGTTTGCCTCCTTAGTTGTATAAAAAATTATACAAGTGGGAATTTTGTTTTTATTGCCAACAATAAAACTTTTAGCCGAAACAAGAAAATTCTTTACCCGTAGGCTTAGGTTATACAAGTACTACATCTCGTAGGTACACAACTAAATGTATACGCTTAAGAAAACTTTTCACATTTGAAATATAATAAATGCTATCATTTCATAACATTAGCAGACGGTAACCGGTATTTGCATTTCATTTTTGCGACTCTGCGTCCGATATAGTGAATATCGAAATAGCTCGTTTCTGAAAATTGGTTTGATCGCCGCCATGTGCCGTACATTATCACAATACAGAATATCGTAGCTATATAACTGCAATTTGTGTTCCTTTGTGAGTTTTGGAAGCCAGAACTTTTGATGAAATATCACGAAGAACGTATGGGTATTATTGTCGCTATGCCTGACAAAAGTTGTCCTTGTAGCGATCGATTCGATGCGAATTCTAACCTCTACCGTAGAAAACCTTCAATTACCGTTAAGCTATCTATAGTTATCTGCTCATACCACCATAATAAAAATAAATGTTGTATTTAATTACACAGTATTCTTCTTCATTTCGGCAAAAGCTTTATTTGCATGAACACTAATTGAAAAATAAAAGTGTTTTGTAATAAAAAATGTTTTAATTATAATTAGTTATGTACACAACGAGAAATCCCATGAACAACCAAACGTAATAAATTAAGGCAATCTATTGAGGGATTAAGCTTAAAATGAGTCGCAATCAAATCAGATAATCCAATCGACAATATTGTTAATTATTTCATTTCAATTAGCTGTGGAGGCTGGAACTAAGGAATAAACGTTTATTACTATGAGTACTTATCTACCTAAATGCTATCAATTTGTAAATGAGGGTTTTACGATGTTGTGTGCGGCTTACGATTGCGATCATATGCCAGCCACACGCCTTACTTTGTTCGCAATAAATCGATATAAAACTGTTTATCAAACATCATTACTGTTCACCGCTCAGAACATTACTTTGCTGGTATTTTTACCGTTACTATATTTATATATTCTAAAGTAGTTATTTAAAAGAATATTAATAGTGTTCCCGGCTGAATTACATCTACACACTACACAACTACCATAGTCTGATGGATCGGTAATCAAACACAAGGGGAAATGGATCAGGGCCAAAATGCACGGCGTGTAACTTCTTCAATTTCCTGATTCCGAAGCAAAAAAAAGCTATAGCTCCGTACTCAGTTATTGTAAAAGTTTTTAAGTTTCGTTGAAAGTTTTGTATTTGTTATGAAAAACTTTCAAAATATTACATGAGTTAGACACGTTGTCCATTATCCTTACTAATATTATAAATGTGAAAGTTTGTGAGAATGGATGGATGGATGGATGGATGTTTGTTACTCTTTCACGTAAAAACTACTGAACGGATTTGGATGAAATTTGGCACAGAGATAGTTTTTTTTTTCTTTTAAAAAAGACAACTCCCGCACTAGAGAACAAGCTCTGTGTCGCGGGGGACTTTACAAACATACAATTAACGGACACAAATTACACGCAGACTCAGAACAACTTTGTGGGCCACACAAAGTTTTGTCCTGTGTGGGAATCGAACCCACAACCTCGTGCGCAGCAGGCGCATACTGCGACCATTGGACCACCAAGGCAGTCTGGAATAACACATAAGCTTTTTGCAGCGATAACCGACATCCACACGAGCGGAGCCGCGGGCAACAGCTAGTAGTCATATCATTTATTAAAGGTATATTGGTTTATACAGATATCATCTATAGATGCAACAATCAATGGGGCTACGGGAAACTTCGTGTTACTTCCGTGAGTAAACCACCCTTGATTGGTTTAAATTCTCAAAACGTCTTTCGTTAGGGTAACAAAAAGTTGTGTTACGAATTGCTGTGTAATTTCGAAAACTTCGTGGAATTTAAATTTAAAAGTTAGAAAATGTTCGCACCATCGTAAAGATAGATTTGTCGGTATAAATTTTAAATTAAGTAAGTTAAAACCCCTACGGTATGTGATTACATCATGGGTCACGCAAGTAAGAATTCAAATGAATTTTTACCAAAAACTGTATGTTCAGAAAATAAAGTATAAGAACTTTTTGTTACAGTTTTTGGTACTAATTATATCTTTATATATATATATTTCTTGTGTGCGTGTGTATGTCACTGAACTCCTCCTAGACGGCTGGACCGATTTTGATGAAATTTTATGTGTGTGTTCGGGTAGGGCCCTGGATGGTTTAGATTCACAATTGGACCCGGTAGGTGGCGTTGCTGTCGGTATTTCAGCTTTTTCAGGCAGGACGACGTCTGCCAGGTCCACTAGTATATTATATAAAAAGGAAGGATTTGTATTTTTTGTATGTAACGCATAAACTCAAAAACTATGTGACCGATTTTAAAAATTCTTTCACCATTAGAAAGCTACATTATCAATGGGTAACATGGCTATATTTTATTTTAAAAAATTACGGGATCTCTACGAAAACCTAATATATATCCACCCGTGCGGAGCCGGGACAGGTCGCTAGTATTGTATAGATTGAAACGTTTGCAGTGGACATTAACAGGCTTAAAAGAAGAAGAAAAAGACACGTTTGCGACCAAGCAAAGCCGCTTTTCGACGAAGCAATTTTCAAACAAACCTCGATTTTACTAAGAATAAAAGAAGTAAAAAAAATAGATCAATTCGAGCGAACCATGTTGATCAAGACGATAAGACATCCCTGTCCCGTTTTTTTAAATTTCGCAACCTGTCGACTAGTCACGAATCTTTATAAAAAAAATGGTCAAATCATATAATTCACGAAATAATAACTTTTGCAGTAGTAACTTTATCATTGCATTTATTTGGAAACCCTATGTACCCTAGTACCTATGTATCATTATCATCTGACCATACTAGAATAGTAATAGGATTTTGCCCTAATACCTCATTACTGCAAAAGAGTTGTTATGGCATGTGCATCAAATTTATAATAAAATTCTAAATGTATTTAAGGAAGGGCCAACGATACCTATGACTAAAAAAATACGCAAAGGCTGATAGAAAACTACTTATATGATATTTGAGAATTTCTAACTACACAATTTGCATGTTAATATATGTTAACAAAATAGAGAACAATAATATTGTAACTAACATCTGTATGTACCTATTTTACGCAAATAAATACTTTGACTTTGACCCGAAAGACGTCTACTGCTGGAAATAGGCCTTCCCTAAGGAATTCCACAGCATTTGGTCATAAGCTGACCTTGTCCATTGGCTGGCCGCAACCTTGACTAGGTATATATGTTAAGGCCATCAAAAAAAAATGCCCGTCTGTTTTATTT
The DNA here is from genome assembly GCA_947095525.1 of Trisateles emortualis. Lineage (NCBI taxonomy): Eukaryota > Metazoa > Arthropoda > Insecta > Lepidoptera > Erebidae > Trisateles > Trisateles emortualis. The sequence goes on along the minus strand of OX352736.1, from coordinate 3,240,580 downwards.
AGTACTAGTTGTTGCCCGTGGCTCCGCCCGCGTAGATGTCGGTTATCACGATAAAAAGCCTATATGCTAATCCAGACTATAATCTATCTCTGTGCCGTTTCAATTTCATCTAGATCCGTTCAGTAGTTTTTGCGTGAAAGAGTAACAAACACATACATCCATACTCACAAACTTTCACATTTATAATATTAGTAAGGCTTTAGTAAGCAATTATTTATATATAAATTTGGCTCAAAGAATAAGCATTGCCATTCAGCGTGGCAATGCTGCCAGTCTCCTGGGCACGTTTTCAGTAGACGTCGATGCGGAGGAATTTTACGACGCCTATTAAGCAGTCCCCCCCCCCCTTATTTGTGTTTTTTTATTTCTAATTTGTGTAAATATAGTTTTAGTTGTAAATTACTTGTATTATATATATTGTTATTAACTTTAAAAAAAATAATTAAATAAATGATTAAGAACTAAAAAATTCTACATACTTGACTGCCTTGTCTGGACCTGCCGCATACTGGACCACTCCAGTGGTCGCAGTATGCGGCTGCTGTGCACGAGGTTGTGGGTTCGATTCCTACACAGAACAAAACTTTGTTTGACCCACAAAAAGTTGTTATAAGTAAAGTGTAATTTGTGTCCGTTAATTGTATGTTTGTAAAGTCTCCCGCGGATTAGCTTAGCTTGTTATCTAGTGCGGGAGTTGTCTTTAAAAAACGAACTTACCGACATTATCCACAGCAGAGCAGTTGTTAGATGATCATCTAGTTATAATATATGCAGCGAATATCTCGTGATATTCCACTGGGTATTTGTATGAAAGTTTCGTTCGCAAAGTTTCAACAATAGGAAAACCACATACCCAATCTGTTTTTACTACGCACAGCGACAGCGAACATCGTTTATATAGACTTCAATATGTGTAAACGAGCTTGTTCGCTGTTACACATTGTAATCGATAGACCTTTACTATCTATCTTACTAGAGAACCATTTGTTAATATATGTAAAGTTGTACTACTAGGTTGGTTTCGAATACTACTTGAGAAACTAAGTACTTAAGAACCTAATCTGATTTTGTAATTTTGGCTTTCGCTGAAAATTAGCGCTATTGTGGCAAAAGTTAGAGTTTGTTTTAGTTTGTTGTCTTATTATTAAATACTAGGGGTCGCCCGCGACTTAGTCCGCGTGGTAATTTGGAATATTTACCCCGATTTTGCAACATATCTCACTACTGCTCCGCTCCTATTGATCATAGCGTGATGTTATTTAGCCTATAGCCTTCCTGGATAAATGCACTTTTCAACAAACAAACTTTTTTTTTATTCGAACCAGTTCTTTCTGAGATTAGTGCGTTCAACCAAACAAACAAACTCTTCAGCTTTATAATATTAAGTATAGATATTATCTATTTACCTGTAGTGTAAATGTTGTGCGTTATTTGTGTATAAAATAATTGCCGTTCTTTATTTCTATCAGCTAGACAATCCCTAGATGTCATGCATAGGGAAGCCACGTATAGCAGATTTATTATTTACGTATTGCACTAATAATGTAAGGCCTCACTATCATTAAAGCCGTCCCTGACTAACAGAAATAGGCATTGCGTCATTATTAGAATTTTCATTATTATTTTATACAAAACTAGCGGTCTTTTTTTATACTACTTAGGTGGCAAACAAGCATACGGCCCGCCTGATATTAAGCAGTACCAGTACGCTTGCAATACCACAAGTAGGTATTACTTGTGTGTTGCCAACCCATTTTTTTACACTTGACATGGCTTTATGATGGGACTATCCCTGGGATAGGAATAAGTAACTTGTTTTAATTATAATAATTTTATCGCATACAAACTCGCTTTATTGAATCCAGCTGTCAAATTTTAAGTGCTTAATATTTAAAAAAAGTAAGAATAATATTATATACAAACGATTCAAAATCCCCCTTCTATTGTAAACGTGTGTTGTAACCATTTTGAATTGTTTGGATATTATTTTAGACATTAGTTAAAGTTTAAAACAGGCGTTGTTAACTAGAATTGCTTTTTATACAGACAAAGTCACACGATGAATACTATTTACCATTTTCGTGCTCCAAAATTACTGAAATTGCATTTTGAACAAAATGTAGGGTGTGGCACTATTATTTGTCTGTGCTTTGTGGGAGCGCAAGCTTTTGGCTTTTGGCGGAGCCGCCGGTGCCATGGCATTGCATGACTCTTATTTAGCTAATTTGCTTTCAACTCGGCAGTTACAATGTCCTCCTAACCGAATTTCGGTCACGATGGCTCACTTCGACGAAGACTAGCCGGACGGGACATATTGTAGTACACAAATTCGTGCACAGACACAGGTGCATTTTGAATGGGCTCACTCACTCGGACGGGACGGCAGACGGACCAGAGAGAGATCAGATACCAACGGTTTTATGTGTTTTTAGGTTGGCAACACGCAAGTGATAGGTACCTCTAGTATTGCAAGCGTCAATAGGTTACGGTAACTGCTTACCATCAGGCGGGAAAAATGTAATCCTACTAATATTATAAATGCGAAAGTTTGTAAGTATGGATGGATGGATGGATGTTTGTTACTCTTTCACGTAAAAACTACTGAACGGATCTGGATGAAATTTGGCACAGAGATAGATTATGGTCTGGAATAACACATAGGCTTTTTACGGCGATAACTGACATCCACACGGGCGGAGCCGCGGGCAACAGCTTTGAAGTAATATAACCAAGTACCTTCCCACTTGGGCGATACTCGGTACTCAAAATCTATCATTATAAACATGTTTATCATTTTCTTTCCTTCTTTAACTCAATTGACATCCTTCACGTTGTACCTACACTAATGGTTGACGCAAATAGGGGAAGATGGACATATCGATCAACATGTTTACATCGTTATGTACTATATAATGTACGGTCAAGAAATTGATGGACATATACGTGAAGCAAAAACTTTGGATAAGCGCGCCGAGGAGTGTGGGATTTGGTCAAGATAAAGTTTATACGGAGAAGGAGTAGTACTAAAATTTACTAAGTAAGTATTAAGTTAAGTATCCTACTAATATTATAAATGCGAAAGTTTGTAAAAATGGATGGATGGATGGATGGATGTTTGTTACTCTTTCACGTAAAAACTACTGAACGGATCTGGTTAAAATTTGGCACAGAGATAGATTATGGTCTGGAATAACACATAGGCTACTTTTTATAGCGATAACCGACATCCACGCGGGCGGAGCCGCGGGCAACAACTAGTATTAAATAATAGCGACACGTCCATTAGTTTTAACAGGGATCTCTTAATTAAAAAAATAAATACTTAGTCTATGTTAATAATGTAGCTTTCCATAGAGATAAAAGATTTTTAGATAATAGTTTATTTATTAAAACAATAATAAAATAAAAATCTTTTCTCTTTATAATAAGAGTATAGAAGTAAACATATAGAAAACAATATTTTTTTTTTTTTTTTTTTATACTACTTGGGTGGCAAACAAGCATACGGCCCGCCTGATGTTAAGTAGTATCCGTAGCCTATAGGCGCTTGCATTACCAGAGGTAACACTTGCGTGTTGCCAACCCATTTTTTTTACACCAGGGCTTTAAGATGGAAGTAACCCTGGGATAGGAATACGTTTCTTTCAAAACGCATTCCTAAATGAGCGCTGGAGACCTGTACTCACACACAGGAACACATCTACACCGCTGTGTGTAGTCATTTGGCTGTGGTCTTCTGTAAGGTGGAGGTCCTTCCCCAGTCGGGCTTGCTCGCTAGTATGGTGCCCTACCTCTCTTAAAAATATTATTTGTATTGATACAGCCAATGTCAAACACAAAACCTATTTGTACCGATACTGCTGTTGACGAAATAGAACACAATTTTAAAAAAAATGTTCAACCTTAAAAAAAGAATATCGGGACAATCCCACCCACATGCCCACCGCTGTGACTCCTGTGAGCCAGGATTAACAGCGGAGTAACCAACTGATACACCGAGTTTTGACACTCGTGCGTCCCGTGGACAACTAAACCTACTGTCTTGGACCCCGCAACGAATTTAATCAGAAGTAAATAGGAGGAGTTAGAAAGAAAAGTTTCCACTTCCCTCCATAGCAAAGCGGGAGACAAAATAAATCTGTATAGGTTTGTAACCTATGAAAAGGAGCACCACGGAGGACCTTAAACTACGGGACCTAAGTGAGCTAAGTTTGATTGCTATAATATGTATGGCAGAAACGTTTAAATGCGCGGAAATTCCCTCTAGATGAGACTAAATCCCCATAGTAGGCCGCTCCAGATGATACATGTAAGCTGTTCAACATAATAGTACGATCATTATGCCAAAGACTACACTCCCAGAGTATGTGATGAGCAGACTGCTCCTGATCGGAGTCAGGTGTTGAGCATTGACAGTTCGGCGAATCAACTAGCTTAAATGAGTATAACTTGCTCCGAAAGTTACCGTGACCCGTAAGGAACTGAGCGACACTGTGATCAACCTCCAGCCATGTCTTTGCCAACCGATCAGTAACGGAAGGAAAAAACTGGTAGAGGTGGCGTCCCTTGGTTGATGTATCCCATCGCTGTTGCCATTCATTAATGAGGATTCTATAAACTTCAGTTTGTTCTTTAAATAATCGGGTGATTTTAAGGCGATCACGTGGCATTAAAAAGTTGGAATTAATGTTGTCACGTGTGGTGTAATAAATCGCCGCTCGTCTCTGTACCTCTAGATCGACAGGAAGAACACCTGCCAGTACTGGTAAAGCTTCAGTGCTAACTGTCCTATACGCCTTGCACAAAAATATCAACGCCAGACGTTGACTCTGAAGCAACTTGCGTCGTGCGGCACCGATGGTTGCCCTATCAGCCCACACAGGTGCATTGTAAGACATACAACCCAAATAAGTTGCTGCATAGATAATTTTTAAGGTGTTAAAAGACAGACCCCATGTCGACGTCGATATCCTCGTCAAGGCGTAAAAACTATTCTTAGATTTTTCTCCTATCGTTGTAATATGATCTACAAAAGTGAAGTTCCTTTCTAAAATCAAACCTAAATAACAAACGGAATCCTTATTTCTAACAGTAATATTATTAAATCTAATTCTAGGTGGCGTTTTTAGATTCCCTTTCAATAGTAGCTGAAATGTTTTATGAGGCGCGAACGATAGGCGGTTGCGCACTCCCCAATCAGAGATCAGGCGCAAACATTTTTCCGCTAAGCTCTCTAGTCCAGCCCTGGTGTTAGATTGTATAAGTAAAAGACCGTCATCAGCGTAACCGGTCAAAGTGCAGCCAGATGGTAATGGCAGTGTCAGGAAATCATCAAAACCTAAATTCCAAAGATACGGCCCTAATACTGATCCCTGGGGACAGCCCATTGTTAGCGGCTTCGACACTACATAGTGGCCAAGTTTAAGCTTAGCTGTTCCATGTGAAAAATATGTATAGATAAGTGAGTATATATTACTACACACACCACGAGCTTTTAATTTCAAAAGTAACATCGGCCACCATGCATTGTCAAAGGCGCCAGATATATCTAAGAAAATACCTAGTACATATTGACAATCTGATCTAGTAACTGTTTCCCTAACGGATATAACTGCGTCTACAGTGGACCTACCTATTGTGAAACCAAATTGTTTTTCATGAAATTTAACCCCACCCGGCAAAAGTCGAGGAACGATAAGGCGTTCTAGCAACTTCCCTAAAGATGGTAATAGGGTTATAGGTCGATACGACTTAGGGTCATCTAGTGGTTTATCACCACCTTTTGGTATTAACCTTATGTTACCGGAACGCCAAATACTAGGAAAAATACCCTCTATAATACAGCGCCTATAAACATTTAAGATTGATTCCCCAGAGATTTTAAAAGCCTCTATAATCATTTTGTTTGAAATTTTATCATCACCTGAAGCTTTATTGATGGGTAGAGATCTGACAATATTGATAAATTCGTCAGTGGATGGTAAATCTGACATCGAAGATAAAGGCGGTTGTGCTGCCCATTGTCTAATCTGTTGGTGGTATTCCGTGTCATTATCTTGTCGATCATCGGGTACAAGAGAACCTAGTAGCTTAATGGCTGTCTCTTCTAAACCTACAGTATGTGCATTGTTAAACTTTATGTTATGTATGTATGCAAGTTCAACTGACCTGTTTGCTTTGAATTCATGATATACTGGAGACCATGGACTCTCTTTATCAAGCTTATCGACTATTCTACGCAATAAATTACCCTTAGATTTCTCAACATCAACAGCAGCTCTGTAATGAGATCTGGCAACCCTAAGAGCAACAAGGGCCGAAACATGGGCCTCTCCTATTATATTACGTTTCTTAATAATATTAAATTTCCTACGCGCTCTACGAAATCGTCTACGAAGTTCAGCTAGGTGATCACTCCACCAATCACATCTACGAGTACTAGTAAGAGATCTCCGACCAAGAGCCACATCTGCGCAGTAAGTGAAAGTGTCTGACAAAATAACAGCACTTTCTTCGGCGGTCAAGTCGTTGCGAGTGTAGTCTCTGACATGAGCAGCAAAGAGCAAACCGAAAAACTCCCAATTAGCACCTTTACTCTTATATCTGAAGTTGCCGGCATTACTATAAGGATCTCATGCGAATCCAGAAGAAAACCCATAAACGATTAAACGATGATCACTACACGACGCATCCGGTAGGACACGCCACCTATCAATGCGAACGCCTCCACAAGAAAGTGTGACGTCAATAGAAGACTCGCCCAAATTAAAAAAAGAATGTGTTATGGTCGAATTTTGATCACCGCGATGATCGGTAGCATATCTATCTATATACTAATTCTAGGTTTAGATATAGATAGGTATGCTAACTGTTCCTCCACGGATTCACAAAAGTTTCATTTCGATTTCGTCCCATGATGTCCAGTTACTGCCATTCTTCTGTTGGATCATATCGCAGCGTAATGTTATATAGCCTATGTATACCTTTTACTCAAAGGCTCTAAAGTACAAAAAGTATTTTTTAAATCAGCCTCATAGATCCTGAGATTAGCGCTTTAAAATAAACAAAGTTTTTAACTAATATTATAAAGATATCTTCTTTAATATTTTCTACTAATATTAGGTATATATAGTATAGTATATAGTTATATTCTGATATTATTTTTTGTAATGAATTGTCTCAAAAACTACTGGCCGATTTCAAAAATTCTTTCACGTATAGAAAGCTCCATTATCCGCAAGTAACATAGGCTTTATTCTAATTTTAAAGAAATACAGGACTCCAACTAAAATTAACTTAATTTTCATCTTTCATTTGACTGCCTCGGTGGTCCAGTGGCCGCAGTATGCGCCTGCTGTGCACGAGGTTGTGGGTTCGATTCCCATACCTACAGGATAAAACTTTGTGTGCCCCACAAAGAATTGTTCTGAGTCTGGGTGTAATTTATGTCCGTTAATTGTATGTTTGTAAAGTCCCCCGCGACACAGAGCTTGTCTTTTTTAAAAACAAAAAAAAACTAAAAACAAAAAAATCCGTGCGAAGTCAGTACGTACCTACCGCTAGTTTTCGTATAAATAGATGTTATAAACAAGTTAAGTAAGTAGTGTTAAGTCTCGACTAGGCTGTTAATAACTTGTGATACAAGTAAGTATTTCGTCCACGACGTAACTTTGTCAAACTTTTCTTTCGCTCAACTCATATATTGTCCACGTAACTAGATTTTCGTTGAAACTTAGAGTACCTACCTACTTATTTTTTCTTTTGAAATAATCCTATGGGATTTCGATTGCACGTGTAGTCTAGTGGTTAAAGTTGCCTTACCTTGCCATCAGGGTTCGATCCCACAACACTCGATCCGAGTGTAGAGGTTGCGGTGGTCGAAATTCGACAATATCAGTTTGTGTGTACATACATTGTGTCTGTGAATTGTATGTTACAAAAATGGAAGTTTTGTGAATAAAAAAGAGTAGGTTATCTGAAAGAAAAAAAAAAAGACTGAATAGGAGGCTGAAGGGAATCTACAGTACCTCATCATCATCATCATCATCTCAGCCAAAAGACGTCCACTGCTGCACATAGGCCTCCCCCAAGGTTTTCCACAACTCTCGATCCTGAGCCGACCTTGTCCGTCCGGTTGCCCGCAACCTTTACCAGGTCGTCGGTCCACCTTGTTGGAGGCCTGCCCACGCGTCGTCTTCCAGTTCGTGGTCGCCACTCTAGTACCTTTCTGCACCAACGGCCATCAGTTCTGCGACCTATGTGCCCGGCCCATTGCCACTTAACGGAGGCAATTCTTCGAGCTATGTCGGTTACTTTGGTTCTCCTACGGATCTCCTCATTTCTGATTCGATCTCGTATGGAAACTCCAAGCATAGCTCTCTCCATTGCATGTTAGGTGACTTGGTCTTCGCACGAGGCCCATAGTGAACGACACAGACAACAGTACCTACACTGCTAGTATTAACATAAAATAATTAAATAAAAGGTTTTAGTTAACCAGATAAAAAGAAGCATAAAAATACAATACCATCCTAATTAACCTAATTTTGAACACCCGATCGAACGATATCGTGCCGAACCATAAGGCGTATTGGCGTGCGGACCAAAATTACGTAAAAAAATAGGTTTAAGTATATTTTGATAGAAATAAGCTTTGGTACATAGTAATTATTAAGGGCCCCTTTTCCGAAATTTACGTTTCTAGATCGAGTTGTTTTCAGAGAAATCAATATACTAAAATTCGCAAAAAAATATATAGTACAGATACATGTTTGATCTAGTGACTTTTTTGGTTAAAAACGCAAAATTTAACGTTTTGCTCGATAAAAAAAAAGTCTGAAGTTAAGTCGATTTTAAAAGTATTTCAAGTTGTATGAGACTTGGGCGAACGCAACGTTTATGAAAATTTAACATTTCATTTACTAATCGGGTTTGACAAGGATATTATTGGATAGATTTATAAAATTGCACTTATTTTTTTTTATATAAAATAAATACGTGAAAAACTGCTCGCGCGCACCGCGCCAGTGTCCTGCCGGACGTCATCGAGGGAGGACATACGCAATTTTTGCTCGCGACCACATTGTCGTCGCCACAATATAATACGTCACAATATAATTACTGTAATGTTTTTCTCTACACAGAATAGCGAAGTCAGTATGACTAGAATTTTGAATCTTTATTATCTTTAATGAAAACATTCACCTTTATATATTTATACATACTAACTGAGGATCAGAATGGCGCAGCGGTAGTGAGGCTGCCTTACGAACTTAGGGTCCCGGGTTCGAATCCCGGTAAGGGCAAATGTTTGTGTAATGTGCATGGACATTTGTTTCCGAGTCATGGATGTTTAAACATAATAAGTACCTATACATAATAAGTATTTACAAAAAAAGTATATATGTATTATATCAACTATCTGGTGTCCACGATACAAGCCAACGATATTTATTTATTGACTAGCTGTTGTCCTCGACTTCGTTCGCGTGGAAATTTGAAAGAGTATTAAGAGCGTATTCACAAAATAGCGCAGCTACAGATTAGGTAATTATCGGTCGACCGGCCGTGAAATGCGCGTGTGTGCGTGATCCTCGCACACATACATTGTTCGTGATCCTCGCACACATACATTGTTCGTGAAGTATATTCGGCACAGTGCAGGGTGCGTAAACTTTATTGTTATATTACGGTAAGATTTTTGGTGTTATAATATTATTGTTCATTTGTAGAATATGTTATTATTAGAGAAGTAAAGGAACACTTTGGCATACCATATCTATTCTAATACATATTATTATTATAAATGCGAATGTTTGGATGAATTGATGTACCTAAGTACCTATGGAGCTTTTTCTTGCTTGTTTCTGCCTGGGGTTGTAAGTGCGGGTGAAGCCGTGGGTGGAAACTAATGCCATAATATGGTACCTAGCCTACAAAAAAGTAGTAGGTACTACTTTTTTGTGGGCTACTTTTTTGTAGGCTAGGTAGGTACAAAAAACAAAAATGATCATAATATTAATAGACCACAGCCAAATTATTTATTTATTTAAAATTTTATGCACAATCGCACACAAGCGGACTTAATGCCATAGGTATTCTCTACCAGTCGACCTTGGGTGATACAGAGATGAACATAGTAGGTGCACTCAAAAACAAAAAAAAAATGGATAAGACAAAGAAACAAATTTAAGATAGTAAGGATATAGATTCAACAATATCTAAAAAAAAATATAATGAATATATATGCTGTGGTATATATAATATATAAAATAAAATTTATAAATATAAACAAAATTGTTATGAAAGTGTTAGACGTACTAATTCCGACGATTCATCAGCGAGAAGAGCCCGAATCTTCACTTAAATTACTACACACAGCGGTGTAGTTGTGGTCTTGTGTGTGAGTAGTATAAGTACTTCAGGGCTCATTTAGGGATGCGTTTTGGAAGAAACGTTTCCTATCCCAGGGATACTCCATCATAAAGCCCTGGTGTTAAAAAAATGGGTCGGGAACACGCAAGTGATACCTTTGGTATTGCAAGCGTCCATGGGCTACGGTAACTGCTTATCATCAGGCGGGCCGTATGCTTGCTTATCATAAGGTGGTAGAACAAAAAAAATGCTTATTAAATATACCTACCTACTACCTATCTACTACCTACCTACTACCTACCTACTAACTACCTACTACCTACCTACTACCTACCTACCTACTACCTACCTACCTACTACCTACCTACTACCTACCTACTACCTACCTACTACCTACCTACTACCTACCTACTAACTACCTACTACCTACCTACTACCTACCTACCTACTACCTACCTACCTACTACCTACCTACTACCTACCTACTACCTACCTACTACCTACCTACTACCTACCTACTACCTACCTACCTTCTACCTACCTACCTACTACCTACCTTCTACCTACCTACTACCTACCTACCTACTACCAAAAAAAAATAGTTGACCTCCTATTCCCGAGACCTACTGAATATACATACAAAATTTCATAAGAATCGGTCAGGCCGTTTCGGAGGAGTTTTGTTTGTTACAAACACTGTGACACGAGAATTTTATATATTAGATCATCGCCTGCTTTGTCAATACATTCATAACAATGTAAGTGTATTAGTGTTTACAGTCAATGGGCAGTGGACAGTACATCAAGCTATACGTTTTTGTTGCAAACTAGCTCTTATTACCAGCACGCCAATAATATTTGAACTACTGATTATTTATACTGTGGCGTGCTCGCCCGCCGCCATAGGTCACCGAAGTTCATATCGCAACGGCTCGCGGCGCATGCCGTCTCCGTGCGTAAAATGCCTAAACTTTTGGGATAAGGGGCCCTTAAGTATATGTACAACTAAATACTTTGTTTGTATCCGTTGTATCATCATTCAAATAGGTATCATAATTCTACTAATATTATAAATGTGAAAGTTTGTGAGGGTGGATAGATGTTTGTTACTCTTTCGCGTAAAAACTACTGAACGGATCTGGATGAATATAAGCATAGAGATAGATTATGGTCTGGAATAACACATAGGCTACTATTTACAACGATATCCGACATCCACGCGGGCGGAGCCGCGGGCAATAGCTAGTTTAAAATATATTCACTACGACAATGTTTACAACTTAGTAAATAACGACTTTGGTCTAGTGGTTAGTAACCCTGTCTGGTAGCTGTAGGTTCGATACCCACCGAAGACAAATCTTATTGTATGAAAACTGTGATATATTATTAATAAATGTAGTGCACTAAGCACTGTGACATTTCTCTCTACCTGTGTGGCACGCCCACAGCAAGGAGTTTGTACCTACAATATAAACTCCTTGGCTATAGTTACCGATTACAATTATACTCGTACTCTGTGGTCCGATAATTCGGAGGCGGGAAAGGTCACGGTGGGAGCGGTGCAACTGCTCACTGATCATATAATAGTTTTATTCTAAAAACTCAACTTCTAAGTTGTTATTACCACAAAGACTATTATTTGTGCTGACTCAAAAAGCTCAGCTTAATTTTATGGTGGTTTTTGATTGACAGTGTTCATCGCCGACGCAGAGTGCCTCTACGCAATTGTCATTTCGTAGACACTCCGTAGAACTTTAGACTAGCGCTAACCAATTGGTACAACCATTTGGCTAGCACTAGTCAAAAGTTTACACTGTCTAAAAATAAAGAATTTATAATTTACCTTTTTTTAAATATATACATTACTAGGGGTATTTTGGAATATTTTCCTCGATTTTGCAACATATCTAACTACTGCTCCGCTCCTATTGATCATAGCGTGATGATATAGCCTTCCTGAATAAATGCACTAATCAACAAAAAAAAGTATTTTTCTAATCGAACAAGTACTTTCTGAGATTAGCGGGTTTCACCAACCAAACAAACAAACTCTTCAGTTTTATAATATTAAGTATAGATATAATATAAGTTATATCAAGTAATTTACAACTAAAACTATGTATATTTACACAAAATTAGAAATAAATTCTAATAATAAAAAATACACAAAAAAGGATCCTCCGCATCGATGTCTACTGAAAACATTCCCAGGAGACTGGCAGCATTGCCACGCTAAATGACAATGGTATAAATGCTAATTTATTATTATTTATCATTCGACCTTATTAAAAAGAAACGTCTGTTTTTTTATACTACCAAGGTGGCAAACAAGCATACGGCCCGCCTGATGGTAAGGAGTTACCGTAGCCTCCATAGGCTACGGTAACTGCTTACCATCAGACGTCAAACGTCCATACGTTTGCAACACCAGGGGTGTCACTCACGCGTTGCCGACCCTTTAAAAACCTTACCAATCCTTTCTCGAAGAACCCCATGCTATAGTCTCTTGGGAAAACCTAATAATAATAGTCTATAAAAAAGACTATTATTATTAAAAAACAATCACTAAATTTTTATTTACGGTACGGGACGTACCGCTCGCTAGTCTATACTAATATTATTAAAAAAAGAAATAAGAACTTGAATGTCATCGCTCTTCCGTTTTAGAGTGTTATTATACGACAGTTTGCACAGTTTTATTGTCGGTGTACGACTGTACGCACGTATGGGCTTACGTACTGTGACGTAATGTTAGTTTAGAATGTTTATGATGTAGGTGCCTTTTGCGTCAGCAAAAGCGACGCTTCACGATTGTTGTTTACATTTTGCCTTTTTAACATCTGAGTTCAGACAAAGAAAAACGAGGGATGTAATAGTATCTATAAATGCATTGTCCGGTTTTAATATGGTATCTATTGTTTAAAAAAACAATTTAAAAAAAAGAAAATAAACATTTTTTAGAAGCAATTCAAGGTTTTATTTAATCTATGATTTAACTTTCTTTTCAAAGAAAAGAGATGTTTTCAGATACTATTTCTTGTAAAATAAATTAGATAGGTGTATCCGTTGAGGAAGTGATACCTAAGTGCGTCACTCAGACATGTTTGTTTTTGTTTAGTTTGTTGAAAGCATGCGTAGTAAAAGATATTTTTTTGTATGTGCCCTATACTATTGAACCCAAAGCATGTCGCACAGTGATGAATATCGAGGTAGTCACTGAACTAACCATGTAGTTCTATTAATACTGTTATCAAAACTAATATTATAAAGAGGAAAGATTTGAATTTTGTTTGTTACGATTCAATTCAAAAACTACTTTACCGATTAAAAAAATATATTCTCCATTAGCAAGAAAAATATCATAAAATATAGTCTATGTTACCCACATAGACTATATTTTATTAAAAAACAATTACGCGATCCATATGAAAACTAAATAAATGTCCACCCGTTGAAGCCGGGACGTACCGCTCGCTACTCTATACTAATATTTACAATAAGTCTAAACCTACAGATTTAAATACACACAAATTCGTACATTGGGTTTCCTAAAAAACTAATCTTCATATAGCTGTACAGCCCCTCTAGACAAGTGGCATAAGCGATAGTCGAATCGAAAAGTCAAAAAAGCAAATGTATGGGATTTGACGTAAGTCTACGATATAATGTCGTAAACTTACGTCAAATCCCATACATTTGCTTTTTTGATGTTTCGATTCGATTACCGCTTTTGCCACTTGTCTAGAGGGGCTGTACAGCTATCTCCGTTGCTCACCATACCCACCTATGTGTATTTCTTTATTAGTGTTATAATAATGTTTTTACTGAATTTCTAATGGGAAGGCTTGCCATATTCTAGTGGGAAATAATATAGAGCAGTGTTCTGCAAAATTTGTGCTGCCTATGAAGACTAGGCAGTATAAAAAAGTCTGAAAGACATCATCCTCTTTGCTGTCAATAGGTACCGACTATCAGCATCTTACTTAAGTTGAGTTATAGAGACTGCCATTTCGAGTGCTCCAAATCCATTTCGTCCACCTTCCTTAAAATATATTGAGGACATATCAAACATAGGTCCCCAATCATTTATAACGTTCTTTATTACCACTATTCAAAGACTCTCCCGCGGATATCTGCCCACTCTTGGCTATTTATCACAATGGACGGCATCAATAAATTCGATGATCTACATCTACATCACGGCCTGAAAGGTGTTCCTGATGGATAGTCTGTGCCGTTATTGAATATGAGGGGACGAGACGAAAAATAAGTAATACTAGCATTTCCCGCGGCACCGCCTGCTATATGCTCTTCTGATGTAATAAACTATAGTTTCATCAAAATCCGTCAAGTACTTTTTGCTTGAAGGAAAAACAAACATCCATATATCAACAATTTTGCATTTATAATATCACTAGCTTCGCGTAGTTTTTTTGCGAGTTTTTTCCGGGATAAAAAGTAGCCTATGTGTTATTCCATACTATATTCTATCTCTATGCCAAATTTAATCCAGATCCGTTTAGTAGTTTTTGCGTAAAAGAGTAACAAACATCCATACATTCTTACAAACTTTCGCGTTTTACATTGTTACTGAATATCACCGAAACATATACATACAATAGTTTTCTTAAACAATTTTTTTTTATATACCGGCCGGACAGCTGTACAGCAGCTGTCTCCGTAGCCGTTTGTACTTACTTCACGATGAACCTTTTACTTTAAGCTCGTTGTAGAGCTTTTGCAACGGCTGATAAAAATCTGCCTCATCATTTCTAATGTTCAACCTGTTCTCAAACTGTTTCGGATGTTACCTTTTTTATATAACTACTCGTAACGATTGATAAGGTTATTGTTTACATATGTACGTTCACTGGGTTGATGCCTTTACTGTACTTATTTAAACAAATCTAACTTACACATTCATTAAATTATCTACATTTTTACTACATCATATAAACTCGTATCTACATTAGCAACCATTCCCTGTGGGGACATATGTATTTGTACAATTCAAATCAATATTTATTGGACATAATGTTTATTATTAACGGATTTCAGAGTTAGCCGCGAGGTTCGTTTGATGAGGGTTCGTTCTGGCGCCCAGCGGAGGCGCGGGCCCCGGCATCATCACAATAGCACTCGACTGAAACATTAAACAAAAGCTTTTTTTCCTCGTATCGTTTAGATAATCTCATTATTTGTCGCGCCATGCGCCGCCGAGATCATCGTCGGCCGGTTCATAAAGCTGTATAATTTTGTCATATTTGACATATTTTGGGAGTGTTTATTAAAAAGATAAGTTTATTATTTATTTGTTACAGTAATAAACATTACTGTCTCGGTGGCTCAGTGGCTGATGTGTGTGACTGGTGGTAATTAGGTCCCGGGGTTGATTCCCGGGTCGGGCCAAATATTGATTTTCTCTCAAGAAATTCACAATAGATGCCCGGAGTTTGGAAATTGACGGTGTTTACACCCCTGTGCCTCGAAAAGCACGTAAAGCCGTTGGTCCTACGCCTGATCCCTCTCCATTCGTGTCGGTCGGATTGCCGTACCATCGGACTATGAAAGTGAAGGAATAAAGAGTGTACCTGTGTTGGCGCACACACTTATACACTATAATATCTCCTACGTAGATGGCTAGTCTCCGTTGAGAAACATTACGATAACTAGCTAAATATATATAATTTGATTAAAAACGTGTTAGTAATGTGAGTGTCGTGATATTATGTATAGGGGTTTGTAACTAAACTATATTTTCAAAAAAGAAAGAAAGATCGAGTTTGGCCCGTACATGGGTGAACGATTACAAATGTAAGCAAAACCCCTTTACGTCTCGGAAATGTGCGTGATCTCTCTTGGTTCTGAACTACACATTTGGCTAATCTCCGTTTAGATTGGCCACCGGTAAAAAGGTCTGGAGGACATTATATTTTAGATGATACGTATACCATTTTTTTTTTAAAAGACAACTCCCGCTCTAGAGAACAAGCTCTGTGTCGCGGGAGACTTTTACAAACATACAATTAACGGACACAAATTACACCCAGACTCAGAACAACTCTTTGTGGGTCACACAAAGTTTTGTCCCTGCGTGGGAATCGAACCCACAACCTCGTGCACAGCAGTCGCATACTGCGGCCATTGGACAACCGAGGCAAAAAAAAAAAATAAAAAAAATTGGCGTCTTTCTTATTCAAGTGATTGGAAGTAGGTACTTAGCATAAACTTACTATTCTTAATGCTACTAAGTAGGTATTATGTATGGTAAATGCTTATGTTCAAAAAGACTTGAGCCTTTCAGCCAGTACTGTAAGCTTTTACTCGTTTCTAAAGCCTTATAAATATAATAGTTCTATTCATGAACTTCTATTAACTTTTCCCTTTCTGTTTAAAAAGCTTAACCCTCGTCAAAGGAAAATCACTCCAAACAGCTGCCTGGACCTACAAATTCAAAAAATATTCTTTGATTACATTATGAATTAAAGTTTCGAAAACGTTGGTATAAAAAATCTTATCCTATGTGAGTCCAAAGAAAAACTCTAGGATGTATTCCCTGTATTGCGAGGATTGTTCAAAATGTTAAAATACGGGACAGTCAAAATAATTTATAGACCAAACTAAACACTTTAAAAGACAGTTAATGTCAATTCATTATTAAAAAAAATTCAATTATATTTAATTCAATTACCACCTGGGTGGTATTGTGTTCTTGCCGGTAGTAGGAGTCTCCAAAGCAGCCTTGGAGAAGCTCTACCAAAGTCAGGTGCCAGGGTGGACGTTGGTTCTTCTACTTCAAGCACCTAAAAGTATAATATTTTTATTTGGCCATAAATGATAAGGTAAATTACACGAGGAAATTACAAAATGGATAACAAATAAGATAAATTAAACATGATGTTATAATATTTTAAACCTAATTATGTGTCTCATGACTACGCCAAAATAGGATCCAGTTCAGCATAATGCTAGGCAGATGCTAGACGCTGATTTTCAAGGACATTGAAAGCAAGAGAAACATAGAACAATGATTTATTTCATAAATCTACTCACTTCTGTATTCTAAGTCTTCGTGAAGAATCAGAGGTAAATTCAATTAAATAACTTTACCTGCGCTCCGACAATCTTGACAATCAAAGTCAATTTGTAAACCGGCATAGTTATCAGAAGGACCCGTAAAGGCGCCACGTTCGACGGTACGTGATAGAATTCAATTGAAAAAGCAATTCAAAAGGATGCTGCTGTTTATTTTTCTGAGAAAAATATAAATTATGTCAGAGTGCATTCGTAAGTCCTCACCCTCTTTTCCCCTTTACGAGAACTCACTGGCTAGGTGGGAAACAAATATACCTACTCTTCCAGTGAATACTTATTGGTAAAATATCATCATCATCTCAACCCATAAACGTCCCACTGCTGGGCACGGGTCTCCTTCAAATATTTGGAGGGATATTAGCCTACTATACCACGCTGGCCAGACGGGTTGGTATAAGGTTTTGTTTCGAGTTTTCCTTCTCTTGCAGTGGATATTGTCTGCTAGACTTACTCCCTTAGTCGACTCATACGACACTCTCGGGATCGAACATGGTGACATTTGTATTCTTAATCCGTCACCACACGGATAAAAAAATGGTAAAATATAATATCCAATTATTACTGGACACCGATCTCCTTGCTTCTATTCAGAAATGTCAGAGCTTAAATCACAAAATGATTATCTAATTGAAATTTGGGGAGCTGCTTGTAAAACAAACTAAAATCTGGTGCAAAGAGCATAGAATAAGTTGATAAAGGTTCTCTTCCAATTGGATTATCTCCCGCCTACTGATACAGTTTATAAAAAAACAAACTACTTAATGTAACTCAGATATTTATTATACCTGCCTATAAGTTTCACAAAGAAGAAATACGTACAGAGTATTCAACTAAGAAATGCTAATAATTTAGTTTTAAGACAACCACGGACTAACTACGGTAAAAAATATATATATATGAAGGCGCCCAGTTATACAATAAACTTCCTAAAGCCATAAAAGAATCGCAATCAATTTTTACTTTTAAAAATACTTAAACATCATTTAAACAAAATCAGTAAATAACAATGAAATAAAAAAAAAAGATAAATAAATATATTAATATAAACATCCATTTGGCTACCAACGCACGAAAGTGGTAAAACAAGTAATAATCTATACTATTATTTTAAAGAAAGTTTAGATGGATGGATGTATGGAGATTTGTTACTCATTCACGCCAAAACGGCTGGAAGGATCTGAATGAAATTTGGCAAAGACATAGATTATAGTCTAGAATATACCATCATAGGCTACAAAAACACCGTTCCCGTGGTATTGTACGTGCGGGCGAAGCCGCGGATAAAAACTAGTATTGAATAAAATTTAATTTAATTTTAGACAGGTAAGTGAAGTGGTTTAATAATAATGTAATTTGCCGAAGTAATTCTCTGAGTTTGTGTCTCTAGGGGACCGTTCGCCATTGATCAGCTTGATATACATGTATATCAACTAATGACAGTGAATTACTTGATTCGTTTCAACTATAAATAGCTGTACCTAAATCGGCATAATTCGGTCGAAAAAATATCATCAGACGAACGGAAGGAGGACTATAATAAGAGAGTTACGGCGGAATACAAATGAGAAAGCCCAAACGGAGAAGGACTTTACCTTAAAGATTACCACAGGTAAATATCTACTTACACACAGCGATGTAGTTGTGTTACTGTGCACGAGTATAGGTCTCCAGAGCATAATTTAGTTAGTTTTCCTATGTCAAATGCTATTTTTTGAGTCGGCATGCGCGTTATGTCCTAGATATTGGAAGTTTCAATAGGCTACGGTAACTGCTTACTATCAAGCGATCCAATTTTATTTGCCACGTCATTACCTAGTATAAAAAATATTGTCTAAGTGTAGTTATAGCGAAAAATGATCCCGACATCTTTATTACGAAAAAAACTCAGTTTACACCTCGCTTGCTGGACTTGCTAACTTTAAAACATTTTTTTCCTAGAAATGAGTTACGACTTGCCTTAATACATTTATCTTCATTTTGTACGAAAAATAAGAATTATATGGAACAGTAACCAGATCTCTTTCTTCGAAATACCTACTACCTAATTAATTTTATTCTCTTTACGGCCCCGCCTTCTGGAACGCGATGTCATTTTGGCGTCAAGATTAATATTTTGTTCATGGGAGAGTATAATTCGGAAGAGGGTGCGCGCCGCGTGGCCCGTAGTCGGCTAGCTACCCTCGAACCTCGATCTCGGGGTGCATTACGTAATAACTGGCTCATCCTCAACAGCTCTTGTTTGTTCCGAAGCTATCAAAGTGCCCTCTACTGCTTAACGCGATCCAAACGATAATTTTATTACCTAATTGAAATTAAGTACCTAAAGACTTTAATAAGATTAAATTTAATTGTATTTTCTCGTATAATATCTATGATAATGTTCTGATCGATGTCGGTTACGGCGGTCAAGTCGGACGATATTTAAGTGCATTAGTCGTGTGCACAAGCACGGATGCCTTTCCTGTCCTATAATAAGTCTGATAGGACGGAAATCCGCCATAGCCGGAGGGAAATGAGATGCAGATCAATGGCTTCACGTGCTTTCCGAGGCACGGACGGATAGATGTGTTTTAGAAGATAGGGACCGTACACCAACCGTAGCTTAACCTCAATGATCTATTGATAGCTATTACTTGGCTAAGAGATTTGGTAGGTACTTGTCATGCATAATAAAAGAACCTTACGCTTCTTTTCCTAAAAGATATGTGTCACCCTCATAATAATATAATTATGTAGATGGTATATAGGTCTTACGTAATAGGGAACATTTTGGATAGCCTGTCATTATTAATGTGGATACCTTTTTTTTAAAGAAAATATGCAAATGTGTGACAAAATAGTAGAACAGAGAGATAATTAGATAGAGACAACACTACGAATTCATGACGTCACACTGGACTAACGCCTTGGTAAATGACAGTTTTGCTGTACTATTAATATAATGTCAACTTGGGTCAACGTATTAGCCTTGCAATCCAGCGTGGAAATGTGGCCAGTCTTTTGGGCACCTTTCCTCAGAACTGCGATCTCAATCAGATATTTTATTTATAGGTTAATACCTTTAAATACAATATCTGATTGTTTGTAAGTAGGTTAGGTTAGGTTACTTTAATTTTTATAACTATTCATGTAAATATCTTATGAAATAAATTGTCTGTTTTACGAAAAAGGAACGTGTATATTTCCCGATTGGCAAACTTTGAAGGTTTATAATTGAATGATTTTAATTAATCCTTTTGCTATTTCAGAAAATTTTGTATCTCTGAGGTGGTGCTTATTAGATCGGAAAACCCAATATCAATAGATCGAATATAGGACTACCAGTACTGACGATTGAGATGCAAAACACGTCGCGATTTAAAACAAATGTTATCTCGGTGTAATTTCTCTGTCCCCTTTTCCAAACAATTTCATTAAAATTCGTCAGCGAGCGGATGAAACATGTCGACCGAAAATTGCAAGCTTAGCTATACCTTTTGTGGGTGTGCGCTGTATGTAATTCTAATGGTTATACATCGCTGGGTATAATCTAGTCCCAGATATAAGTGGATCTCGTGGGAAATGGAAAACAGTACTTATGTAGATATATGTTAGTGTCTGTAGGCAAGGGTGCGGGATAAAGCTCGTCCGGGAGTCCTTATAACGGGCACGACGTGATGGTGAATGAACACATTACGCATAATTCAGGATTATAGTATTCAAAAATGCTTTGTTATTCTTTAGTTAAAGTCATTTTACATGAGATTAAACAGTAAATAATAATAGTAATGATGGTTAGTATAATAAATACAGCTTATAAATGTATCAACAGTTCAAGCGATAATTATATTATTATTACTAGTGCTTAGAATTTTCCCAGGTTAAATTGAAAGCCCTTAACGAGACAAAAAAGGTCAAATCGGTTCAGTAGTTTAGGAGTCCATAACGGACAAACAACGTGACATAGCTAGCTAGCTGTTGCCCGCGGCTCCGCCCGCGTGAATGTCGGTTGTCGCTGTAAAAAGTAGCCTTTGTGTTATTCCAGACCAGAGTAACAAACATCCATCCATCCATACTTACAAACTTTCACGTTTATAATATTAGTAGGATAATGATAATTATATTTATACTACATGAATTAACTACCTGCTGGTGGCGTTTCACGAGCGCTAAGACATCACTTACTTGAAGGTAGATAGCGGCTTGGCTGCGTCTGCCATTGCTGAATGTTCCATTAGCGGCGGTTACCACTTACCATCACGTG
The DNA here is from genome assembly GCA_947095525.1 of Trisateles emortualis. NCBI lineage: Eukaryota > Metazoa > Arthropoda > Insecta > Lepidoptera > Erebidae > Trisateles > Trisateles emortualis. Next base: position 3,218,868 of record OX352736.1, on the reverse strand, counting down.
CGCTGCTGAAACGTCTACCACATTTTAAAATAAAAAGCGCAGGAGAAATTGTATGTTAAGTAAATTTTATTAAAAAAAAAATTATACAATACTGCCATCTGAAATTATTGTGCGAATGTGTGTGTAGGTATGTCGTATGTAAAGTACATTGTGAGCTCAGACTAATAGAATAAGATAGACGGAGCGTGTAGAACTCGCGCGTGAAGCCGCCAAAAGTCATACTAAATAGCAATGTCATACGTTTTCGTTTTCCCGCGCAGTCGTTTGAGCCGCTCTGAAGTATTTTTACAACGTTTTACTACACAATACGGCATTATAATAATATTTTGTCAAAACGTGTTTAGACGTGCGTACTCACTAGCGGCTCAAATCGACTGCGCGCGAAAACGAAAACGTATGACATTGCTATTTAGTATGACTTTTGGCGGCTTCACGCGCGAGTTCTACACGCTCCGTCTATCTTATTCTATTAGTCTGAGATTGTGAGGTATAACGCACATTTCAAACCCTTAGTGCGCACAAAAACGCAAAATGAGATACGTCGTTCTGCAATTTTTATCCTTATGCAAGTTAAAACAAAGCAAATAATACTGGCATTTTTCTTTACGTATATAATTCATCAAATAAATTAAGGAGGATATATTAATATAAGACTGCCTTAGTTTGTAACAGAAAACGCACTTTGTCAAAATCCACTTTAATTTATTTTGTGTAACTAGAATTCTAAGTAAGTAGTGCACCAAGATTATTGCTTAGAAAATTAATTGCACTTGCAGTAGAGCTCGTATTACATATATTGAAGTTTGAGAGACTCCAACTAAAATTATCTTAGCGAAAATTCAAATTCTTAATTTGTTTTAAAACTTTTAAAGCGAAGATTTCACAGCTCAAATCACTTTGAACTTTCTCAGTAAAACTTTTTGAAGACGAGTGGGTTATATGTCTATGGGTTTTGTTATTGGAGTCAGACTGCGGTTATGTAGTTTGGGTCTTGGGGGTATAATTTGGAGTGTAATGTTTTATGCCCTCAAGATAATTGGTACGATTATCTTATGAAGATTTCTGTGGACACGACGGTACGAGTGCGACATGTTGACTCGATGGGATTCTTATCTTGAGCGTGTTTATTTTTGGATTGAAAATTTTGCCGTAGGAAAATTTTGCTGACATCATCTTTCTGGCTTATTCATAATTCTTTTATAAGTGTTACTTTGTAACCTAAATGCATAAATTAATTTTCAGTTTCCGGAAATACATTCGTCTTTAAATACGTAACTTTACATTGTGTACAGAAACAGTTTTGGGTAAGCCACTGTAAAGGTAAAATCATGTATGTCGCCCACATACTTAATATAGGTACCTACTAGGTACGATGTAAGTGAGTGCATTATATGCTACTAGTTGTTGCCCGCGGCTTTGATCTTTTCTCCTTGTGGCCTCTCGAGCTTTTCGCTGCTCAGTAGTTTCAAAGGTACTTAAATTCTTTACTAAGTGGCTAAGTAATACTAAGATATAAAGACATGGTACTGTTAAAATGTTAAGTTGAAGCAAAGTGTTCTCTACAAGATTCTATTTGTTTAATACGTAGCATGGTACGCAGGGCTCTCTTTTGCATAATAAAGGCTGCATTCAGATTGTAGTTGTAGCTGTACCTCAGCTTTGACTCAACCAAAGCAAAGTATATTATGCGAAGCTGAGTCATGGGCAACTCATCCCTTAAGGTCCGGATTGCAAAGCATAAAATAAAATGATTCGCCATCTGAAAATGAAGTTTAAACAAGAATAAGTCGATAATATGACTTAAGTTCTATGTGATGATTTAATGTTGCTAATTATACATTAAACATCGTGAGGAAACCCACATGTCTTAGAAGAAATTCTAAATACATGTCTGATTCAATAACCCGTATTAGGCCAGCGTGAGTGAATTAAGGCCTAAACCCTCTCTCCCTCTCGATAAAGGAGAGGAAACCCGTGCCCAGCAGTGGGACATATATGGGTTGCTATTATTATTTATTAAATGTAGAAATAGCGTTACCAAAAAAAATTTAGGTTGGCTTCTTTCGGTAATCAGTCTTGTTGTCAGCAAGTCCTTTATTGCGATTGATTGAGAAAAGGAAAAAGCAAGATACTTTCGCATTTAATTAAAAATAAACACCACACTTCATTTCACAAAGCTGTACACAGAGATGTATCACATTTAAGTTTCACTAGCTATGTAACGTTCCATGATAATTTTCACAAAAAAAAACCGACTTCAGTACGGCAAGTTGTAAAATTTTCAAATATTTGTTTGTTACAATCGAATAAAATCGACTGAGCGTCGGGCTGAACACAGGTCAAGTAGGTATTAAAAGCAATATTTAATCTGTGCAATCCGCGCTCAATTCATTCACGTAATTATTTCTTATTAATAGTTGCTTAGCAAAAATAACCGAAACTTATCTAATCGCCATCAGTAAAGTATCTACTTATTATTGAAAAGTTCAGATGGCCATCTGTGGTCTTCTTCATCAGTTTTACTTCACCAAATTACACTTTCTGAATGCAAATGATTGATTAGTTGTTAAAAATATTGAAATTGCTATATGTGTGCCTATAACTTTTGAGGAGTTCCCTCAATTCCTCATGGATCCCATCATCAGAACTTTCTTTTGATGATAATGGGACCAAACTGAAAGTACGTCCAGTCAGACAAAAAAAGATTTTTTCAAATCGGTCCATAAATGACGGAGTTATGCAGTAACAAACAATTTGTAGTACCTTACGATTGTAGTACGGCACGGTAGACGGTGAGGCGTAGCAGCGCGTGAGTTTGAACTAACTACCATGATGGAAACTTTTTGCCGAAAAACACGATACTAGAATGTATACGATCCACAAGAAAGTCACTTCGAGACACCCACTTAAAATGTAATGAATCATAGTTAGTCTTTCTAAGTGCACAATTTACTCAATTGTTTATACCTAGTTAGACGCGGGGAGTCTTCTAAGTCCGTAAATATGCCTGCATCTACTCGAATGACCGTGGGACGTGCGATAGCAGGGTCGCCATGTGAGGTTCGTAGCAGGTGCTTTTTATAAAAGACGTGTAGTCTCAATGAAATCCCATGTATTACTTAACTTAAAATAAATATGCATTACTAAAAGACTATATGCTACATATATATACAAGAATAATATTAAAAACTTATTTAAACTAACTAAACCTAAATACGGAAATTTTGTATTTTCTCCTCTATTAAGGAGTCATATACCTCTTCCAAGACTGGGGGACCAAGAAGGCGCAAACAACTTTTTTCTATAATTTTAATGTTGGGAGCCAAAGAATTAAATTTGGAAATGACCGAAAGTCTATTGCTAATATTTTCATTCGGAAAAATTTCACATTTGGTGGGGTTTAAATCCAAACCGATAAACTGGAATTTTGTTTTTGCATTACTTAATTATGGTGCCTACTTTACCACCTACTTACATACTATAATTAAATAACTGAATAATAATAAGGTTTACCACTGCAATATACGCTATAGCTATCGGTAGGTAGGCAGTCTATTTTACGGTTCGTCTGCACGCCGCGCCGCGCCACACGCCGCGCCGAGAGCACACCCGAGGCGTGAGCTACGAGCCGCAACGAACCTTCACAAACAACTGCTGATTCCTGTCACTACATCTACTTATACATGCCAAACGGATCGTAATGAAATTTGGCAAGTACAAGATTATAAATAAGAAAAGAGCATAAAAAGGGTAAATTTGCCAAATTATTAATGCAATTCTACCACGACAATATATAAATAATGCAACAATGTATCTGCACTACCAGTGTTTTTTTTTTAACTTCAAGCTCATTTGTACGGTTCGTTCCCACAGTCAAACTGTGAAAATAGTTTTGTGGGGCTGTGTATAGATATAAGATTAAATGTAAAACTTTTTCTTAATAAAGATACATACATACTTATCCTGGGCAAGGATATGAGGTATTTTTTATCGCGATAACTGACATCCATAAGGGCGGAGACGCGGGCAACAGATAGTTTTATCTTTGATTATTAATGACATGACATGTTAATAATCAAAGAGTTTTATATAATACGGTAGAAAAAAAAAAATTAACTACCATACGCACCTATCTGGTGGTAAGCAGCGACCGTAGACCTCAAGATGCGATACCAGATTGCCATTGAATCGATCGGTAACTATTGATTGCAATTAAATTATTCAAATCAAAATCAAATCAAATCAAATTTATTTCAATAAAATACATAAAATACATGACACAACTGAGTTTTTCTTTGATTAGTTACAGATCCTAAGAAATTAATTCTTAGTTTTACATGCCCAGTAATTTCACTACCTATCTTGACTCTGCATAGATGGTATGGGGTTGAGGAGATGGGGTTCAGTTCTCATAGGAGGCAATATTTTTTTTGATCGATAAATACTTACTTACTTATTGATGATTAACTTGTGTCTAGAGAGAGCGATATCTTTTATAATTGTAACTATATTTATTATTTTATTCAATAACATGACAATGTTCGATCTAAGTATCTGGCAACAAATACTTAGATGTTACTAGTGCCAAGTACACTTGTTGCGTCTAACAAATGAAAGTAACCTTGTGTACGTAAGACGACACATAATAAAATAAGGTAAGTACTGAAACTAAACGAATAAGTAGATATACTTAATAACTTGAAAAGTTTATGTTATGGCACAGAATACTTAATAGTACAGGTTATGGTTGATGAATGTAGAGGAGGCGAAGGAAGTATGTTTGGATCGAAGCAAGTGGCGTACCATGGTCTTAGCCTACCCCACTGGGACACAGGCGTGATGATATGTATGTATGTATGTGTTTGTTTTGTTTTGATTTTAATTTTAGTTTGAAGTCATTAATATCATCAATTCTACTGGTAGTCTGTTATAAACCTTAGATGTCATACAAAGTATACTCTTATTAAGAAGTGTTGTGCTATTTGACATAGTTTTAATTTTATGTAGATGTCCACTACCCTGTAACTTAGTAAACATATATGCATATTCTTTTTTACAAACAGCAACTTCTAGTGTGTACTTATAAGCTTGGGAGAGTCAGTAAATTAAGTGTCTTATAATTTTAACAAAAAAAAACCGACTTCAGTACGGCAAGTTGTAAAATTTTCAGATATTTGTTTGTTACAATCGAATAAAATCGACTGAGCGTCGGGCTGAACACAGGTCAAGTAGGTATTAAAAGCAATATTTAATCTGTGCAATCCGCGCTCAATTTATTCACGTCATTATTTCTTATTAATAGTTGCTTAGCAACAATAACCGAAACTTATCTAATCGCCATCAGTAAAATACTTATTATTGAAAAGTTCAGATGGCCATCTGTGGTCTTCTTCATCAGTTTTACTTCACCAAATTACACTTTCTGAATGCAAATGATCGATTAGTTGTTAAAAATATTGAAATTGCTATATGTGTGCCTATAACTTTTGAGGAGTTCCCTCAATTCCTCATGGATCCCATCATCGAAATAATTATTATTATTATTATAAATGACGGAGTTATGCGGTAACAAACATTAAAAAAAAAAAAAAAAAAATACACACGAACTGATAACCTCCTCTTTTTGAAGTCGGTTAAAAAAGTGGTTTACAACTATCTGTACTTTTGAGTGGGTGAATTTCAACAAATGCCATTTTTTTATCATATCGTTGAACTTTTTTATTTATATATTTTTTGTATATTTTTCAGGTTTTATATAATCTTTAGGATATTAAATATCCCCAAATTTAATATCATCAACGTATCATTTAAGACTAAGGAGAAAATTCAGTTTAATTCTGGTTTCCACCGATATGACAAACCGGCACCGATTATTTTTTATATTTATGAATGTGTTTGTGTGTATGTTTGTATGTTCCATTGTTTTTTTGTATACTTTACGAAATGACATGCAATCTACCGATATGATAAAACGACTCACCAAGATGATAAAATTATCTCCCGATATGAAAAAGCAATTCACCGATGTGATAAAACGCGTTGATCATGAATCAAAACACCGATATTAAATATAAGACACCGATTGATTTTTTCGTATCATTTCGGTGTAAATTATCACATCGGTGGTAATAAAGACCACCGATTACACCGATATGAGAACAGCGATGTGAGAAATAACACACTTTTTAGAAAATTAGAAAAATGCATAATATCTAGGATAAATTCAATAACAGCAAATTAAGGTAATCCACTTACTACCTCTGTTACTGTAACCAAACAACACTAATAAAACTACTCATTACACTAGAAAAATGCAACCACCGATATTATAAAATATTTGTCCGGGAGCAACTGAAAAGACGTATTTACGTTATTGGCGGGAATATGCAGCGATTTGACACACATCCGTCCTGACTGCGCACTAGCACACAGTAACGAGGGAAATGAAATTGGGGTGAGGACGCTGTCGGACTCGTCGATGTAAAGTTAGGTTTTAATTACTTTTGTCCACCGATATGAGAACATTTTGCAGGAAAAGTACGTTTGTGCCTCTCAGTAATAATAACTGTTAAAACTAATATTCTATGAATAAGTAATATACTTAACTCACTTGTTGTTATTAGTGTATAAGCTTTTTTGTTTGTAAAAAAAGTAGAGGGGCAGCACCGATTTGATAAAATTAGAGGTTTATGTATTTATTTCTACCTTTATATATAGTCCTAGGCCAATTATATTTTTGCCACGCCCCAATAACTACCTGTAGAATACTAAAAAAATAATTCAGGACAATATTCCTTTTTTCAAATACTAATTTCACCGAAGACAAAAAAAAAGTTATTTGGGAAATTCACCCCTATAGATTGCTCTAACACATTGCTTTTGGGATTTAAAAACATACTCCCAGTTGGTAGAGTTTCCCCAAAAAATGATTATTGGAAAATGTTATAAAACATAAGATTTCCTGTCGTCTCGTGAATTCCGCCTCTGGTAGCGTTTTGCACCTTTCTAATTTCCATTTCCTGCAAGTAAACATCAAATTACAAGCTTTCTTTGAAAATGTAAGTAGTTACCTACATACTTAATGCTACTACAAAGTAGTTGTTTAATGAAGCCATTTCTGACCTATTTGTCGTCGTGGTTTGGTCTTATCGTTGAATTTATTTGTTTTTTTTATTTAGTTATCATACTTTACAAGCGATGAATAGGAATAGCTATCATATTTGCAAGGTACGTTACTACGTTTCTGTAAACAAGTGCTGTAATAACAGCTAAATATATTACAATAGCATAGTTAAAGCGACTTTAACTTGAAAAGAGGAACACGAAAATAACTCGAATTTTACGACACGGCAACGTGAATACAAAATATTTTTACGATGCAATAACAATAAATAAGGAGCTTTGAACTCTGTATTTTGTTGCAGAGTTCGCTGGCGGCGGTGCCGGTAGTGCCGGCGGGCGAGGCGGGCGAGGCGGCAGCGGCGCAGCGCTCGGCACGCGGCACGCTGGAGGCGCTGCGCCGACACTCGCGGCAGATCGCCGCGCGCCGCGAGCGCCGCGTGCAGGTGCCCCACGCCCACTACTCACTGTCTAGCACAGGCCTGCGCCGAGCAGCGCCGCCTGGCGCGTGCTAAGGGTAGCGTGCTGACTCGCGGCTCTGTTTCAGTTCACGGAGCGGGCGCAGGATGGCGCGCGCGGCGGCGACACAGCGGGTGAGTTGTTCCGCCCTCGCTAAATATATCGCGTCCGCATTGCGAGGCGGTGAGTCGCCGCAACAGCGAGTGGCGCGGCGGCTGCGCTCGCGCTCCAGTGGGCGCGGCCGCCGCTGACGGTTGTGTGTGTGCGCAGAGAGCGGCGGCTCGGAGATGTCGGGCGGCAGCGGCGGCGGCGACGGGCGGCGGCCCTCCTCCACCTGTCGCGTGGAGCTGGGCGCGCTGCTGGCGCCGGAGCCGCGTCCGCTAGATAACAAGGTCAAGGTATGCCACCCTCCGCCGCAGCCACATGCAGCCGGCTCGTTCCCTCAGCTCCTCGCGATATCGAAGTTACGTTTCCTGGCTTCATTCACCAGTAGTGTAAAGAATGATGATACCTAGTCATTACCTAACTATTGTTAGTGTTCGTTTTCCCTTCCAGAAGGGCCAGAACTGCAAGCGGTACAATAAGGTGTGCAGGTGCCACCTGAAGTGACGTATAGCATGTAGTATTTATAGCTTATCGATCCCATATTGCATATATGTCTACATATATACGTAGCGGAGAGTGCTTCTTTCTGTATCTGTTCATTTTCAGGTCGGCATGGAAATAAAACCTACCTTTGCTGTAGTACTGTCATAGTGTGTGTATGTGATAGTCGAACATTCGTTTTATATTATTTTGGCCGGACTTTAGTACCTACATATGTATGTGTTCATTTCTGGATAATATATACACATAAGATATTTTAATCACGCGCTTTGTTTGTTTATCTTCCTATTTAGGTGTAGAATCTGTAAAGAGGTGCGTAGACGCGGTTGATGATATTGTACTCTGTGATTATTCACACACTATAGTATAATGCTTCGAGCCATGGTACCATATCTATGATGAGACTTCCAGTGGTCGCTGCGGACGTAACTATCTAGCACATCGGTAGGTAACAAAGTACATAAACTACATCGATGTTTATTTTATTTAACGAGCACTTCGATCCGATTACCATCTCTTACGTACAACTGAAATAAGCTCCCTGTCCTCCTGTCGCAGTTTTTTCCAGGGAAGCTAATAAGCTAGCACATGGTTCACTAACAAAGAGTTTATACATTTAGAGGATAGGTAACGCGTGAGTAATGCACCAGGTGTTGCAAGTGTCTATAAGCTAAGGAAATCGCCGTAATAAGCCTATTATGCTATGTAGCTGTCTTAGCTTTAAAATGTAAGTCAAATAACGCCTACAAAACATGGAACACAATGTGAACTATACTGTTTAAACTATTGCAGTACCTACTCCGGATAGCTACAGGCTCGCTAAGCGCTACATATTTAATGTTACTGAATTAAGCAAACGAATAAATAGAATAGTCGATTTTGAAATGATACTTTGAACTTTACACAGAGGAAATATTCTCTGTGTAGAAGATAATATAGAGGAGTTTGCTAACATTGATTCTAAAAACATGTCGCTCTTTAGATATTTTTTTAAAACCATAAGAATTTGGATTTGATTAGTGTCAAATACGTCTACGTTTCCCGCCCATTATATTTGATCATAATTAGCCGAGAACCATCATTATTTTCATACCAAATTATACACCAACAGTAACAGAAACCTATTTATCTAAAATATCGGAAATAACGATAATTACAATTTTACCCTTACCTATTTTACGATTCATATTCGACAGAATTCTATTTATTTTTCTATTCTCTCTTTATGTTTCCCCAAACAAAGTGTTCACACCTTATTTAGAATCTTTTCGCGTGTCAAAGTTTAGCAATAAGGCTCCCGATGGTGTTATAGAAGTTGGCTACGAGTCTACATATATACAACACGTAGGTACATACCATGTAATACATATAACGATGTAGGTATTGATTTCTCGTTGTCTTGAAGCTCTTTACAATGTTCTTACATTTAATTAAAATGGCATACGCGTGCTTCGTCTATTAATGAAACAAGTTTAAATATCTACTAAATAGACTCTTTGTCTGCTACAGCATTAGAGTTGAATGTGTAAACATTTACACAAGAAACTATTCATCTACTAGATAGATACCTACGTTTGTTGTCGGACTGTCTCGTCCAAGGTTTTATAGGTTTACAACTACAATAGAAGCGTGTTTAACTAGCGCGCCGCGGCATCTTACAACCTGTGTCTACAAAGATTCGCTTTATTTATGCTAAGGGCGTGATAGACGGCATTTACGAACTATGAACGATGAAGTTGTTCAGGCTAGAGATGTATTGTGAAGAGCCGTACGGGCGGTGCCACCCTTCGTCCGTCTTCCCACGCAACCGCGACCCATTTGCATAATGAGTGGCCGGCAAGCGACTTAGCCACTTGCCCCTTGTCACTCGCGTACTACGTCCTCGTTTCATCATGTCATAGACGCATCAATAAAGTCATCATTATGCTACACACCAACCTCGATATAATACCTTTAGCCTGTGATTTTTTCTTTGTTCGATTGATATATGATGTTATCTCAAACACTCGTAGGTACGTGAACATTCTATTAAGATTGAACACGTAACAACAGAAATAAGCCGTCAGTGTTTATTTCACATTACGAGAACGTTGATAATCTACAATATTTCAGCAATGTTTTCTGAATTTCTCGCTGTAGCTGTGAGTCGGCTCGCACTCAATCAATCACATATAATATGACGGAAGGTATATATATTTTTATTCTATCATATTATATCCATAATATATTTATAGGCTAATAGGGACATTACACGACTCATTTCATTAGCTTTATCTACTCAAGGAACTCCCAGAGCGAGTTCAATAAAGTTATTTACTTCGCTTTGGTTATTACGATCACGAATAGTAAGGTGTGGTGTACCGTACACAGAGCGACGTGGACAATTTATGGCTCCTTAGTTGGGATCGGTCACAGTTGGCGAGAGCTCGTGACTTGATTTGTTTAACGAGATAAATTACCTATAAAGGAGTGGACAAGGGCATGTGTCTTGTAGACGTGCGCTTGTTACGCTTACGTATGGTAGGTACGTGACAGTGCGGAGTAGGCGTTTATAAGTTGTTAATATTGTACGCCCACGTAGTTGATGATGTCCACTGTCATTCATAGCGCCACAGCATACATGGCATGACGGAGGAGGAGAATGTGGTGCGCCCGCACCAGGAGATGGCGGTGCTCTCCCTCGAGGAGAAAAAGTACCTTCTGGGAGTGGAGCGCGGCGACGTGGCGGGCACACGCCGCGTGCTGCAGCGCGCGCGCGACACTGGCCACATCAACGTCGACTGCGTAGACCCGCTCGGCCGCAGCGCGCTCCTCATGGCCATCGACAACGAGAACCTCGAAATGGTCGAGATGTTACTCGAGTTCGGGGTGGAGACTCGCGACGCGTTGCTGCACGCCATCTCCGAGGAATTCGTGGAGGCGGTCGAGGCACTGCTCGACCACGAGGAGCGCACGCGCAAGCCAGGCGAGCCCAACGTGAGCATTGCGTCCGATGACTGCCGTTCGTCGTCGATGCGATGCAAATCTACGGCAGTTGTTTGATGTGTTGCAGAGCTGGGAGGCACTACCACCGGAGACAGCGACGTTCACTGCAGACATCTCGCCGCTGATCCTAGCGGCTCACCGAGACAGCTACGAGATCATCAAGTTGCTGCTGGACCGCGGCGCGGCGCTGCCCGTGCCGCACGACGTGCGCTGCGGCTGCGACGAGTGCGTGCGCTCGCGCCGCGAAGACTCGCTTCGACATTCACGCTCCAGGATTAATGCATATCGAGCGCTGGCTTCACCTTCATTAATCGCCCTTTCATCCAAGGACCCCATTTTAACAGCATTTGAATTATCATGGGAGTTACGGCGCCTGTCCGCCCTCGAGCATGAATTCAAGACAGAATACCAAGAGCTGCGCTCGCAATGCCAGGAGTTTGCGACAGCGCTGCTAGATCACACGCGAACGTCGCACGAGCTGCAAGTCCTGCTCAATCACGAGACAGGCGCGCCTCAGGCGCCGCTGCCCGAGCCCGGCGCGCCCGAGCGGATGCGACTGTCGAGACTGAAACTTGCCATTAAGTTAAGACAAAAAAAGGTAAGATCTATTTTTTCTAATAACTTTGTGATCGATTCTTTTATTTACTTATTATGCTTGGATAACTTCTAATATGTAGAAGGGTCACTATTCTGAAAATATATTCACGTGCAAAGACTCCTAGTGAACTAGGTAGTTATACAGACTAGTATGATACGGAAGGTGGTAGAATGTCGCGATGGAAGTCTTCATCAAATAAATGCTATTGATAACTAAGAAACATAATGTCTGTTTTCCCAAAGCAATAGGAGATATGTATAACCTATGTTGGATGTCATAAATGTGACTACTAAACTACTTATATCAGTCCGAATTTAAAAACTACGACCATTTTTCGTCAGAAAATCTCAATATTACTTTGCTCGACGGACCAGAGGAATAAACTCAGCACGGCGTGCGCCACAAAGGTAGTCTGTCTCGATAGCTCAGTCTATTTATAGTAAATAATCATCGTAATGCAAAAACAGTGTGCTTCAGTATAATATGTCTAGTTATATAAGTACTTATAACGATTTACTTTCGTATGCTTCAGTTTGTAGCGCACCCTAACGTGCAGCAGCTGCTAGCGTCCATCTGGTACGAGAGCGTGCCCGGGTTCCGTCGCAAGAACATGCTGCTGCAGGCGGCCGAGATGGTGCGCATTGGTGCCATGTTCCCACTGTACTCGCTCGCGTACATCGTGGCTCCTCACTCTTCCGCTGGTCGCACGCTACGGAAACCCTTTATCAAATTTCTGTGCCATTCAGCGAGTTACTTCATGTTCCTATGTGAGTCAAAATCTTATTCATTACGGTTACTTACAACTAAGCAACGCAGAATAACAATGAAATGTAATGAAATTTGCTTATGACCCTTTCTTAGACAGAGGCTAGAGATAGAATAGAATAATACTGACAAGAAACACAGTGTTATCAGAGGATTCGAATCTTCCCCAGTCGAATTGGAGCAATTCGACTGGAGAAGATTCCAATAACAATAACATCACCGAAGTAGCGTTATTCCTGATGATGAGTAGACTGGCCAGACCACCTTCACACGTCAAAATGTGTGCTTTCATCTAAAACTACTGAAAGCACACTTTTTGACTTGGTGCAAGGATGAAGCAACAAAAGATCATCCATAAGCTTATATATTATAGTATCCAACTCAGATTGATCGTATGTATTTTTTATAAACTGTGTTAACTATACTTCAGTCAGAATGATATATATGTAGTAGTATACAGTATAGTAATAGGTACCTACCACGTACTTCTTTTTTTTTGCAGTTCTCTTAATCCTAGCATCGCAGCGTATCGAGACGGCAGCGGGTGGACTGCTGTGGGGTGCGCCGCTCGGTGAGCCGCTGTCTCGTCGAGGGGCAGCGCCCTCTCTCGTCGAGTGGCTCATCCTCGCCTGGGTCAGTGGTTAGTATCCAAGGTTCAGAAAACTCAGACATCTTCACATAATTGTGTTTGTTTTTTTTTTTTTTTTATACTACTTGGTTGGCAAACAAGCATACGGCCCACCTGATGTTAAGCAGTATCCGTAGCCTATAGACGCTTGCATTACCAGAGGTATCACTTGCGTGTTGCCAACCCATTTTTTTACACCAGGGCTTTAAGATGGAAGTAACCCTGGATAGGAATACGTATCTTTCAAAACGCATTCCTAAATGAGCGCTGGAGACCTGTACTCACACACAGGAACACAACTACACCGCTGTCTGTAGTCATTTGGCTGTGGTCTTCTGTAAGGTGGAGGTCCTTCCCCAGTCGGGCTTGCTCGCTAGTATGGTGCCCTACCTCTCTTATATGCCCGCACTAGCACATTGCGTATATATTGTTGCATAAGCTTCTTATACCTGATGATAGGCTACGGTAACTGCTTCCGATTAGGCGGGCTGTGTGCTTGTTTGCCGCCTTAAGAAGAATAAAAAAACTTTAGTGAACTGTTGTCAAAAAAATCTTACAAAAATGTTATACAACCTTTACTTCTGTATTGTTTAAAGCGGGCTACGAATTGTCTACGCCGTAGCAAGTTAGCTACGCATCTACATTTGTTCTAATGTAGCTTGTATGGCTTTTTTAGCTTAAACTAATTTTTATAATTAATTTGTTCGATCGTAAACGTGAGTTCAGAGCCTCGAGACAAGTGGCATAAGCGATAGTCGAATCGAAAAGTAAAAAAAAAATGTACGGGATTTGACGTAAGTCTACGATATAATGTCGTAAACTTACGTCAAATCCCATACATTTGCTTTTTTGACTTTTCGATTTGTCTATCGCTTATGCCACTTGTCTAGAGGGGCTGGGTACGATTAGATAAGTGCAAATAATATGTATTTCTGTTAGAAAATTCTCAGTAGCCGCCGCTGCAGAGACTGGCCGCTGCTTAATTAGGTTGTGCTTTATTTTTTTTTATTATTGTTATAAAAATATGCGCCAAGGCATAATCCTCGCATTTGGGGAGGTTTTACGAACATTGACATAAAAGTACCCACACCTAATAGATCACCCAATACGGGAACTATCTTTAATAGAACTTGGTTCGTTATGCAGGTTTAATCTGGAGCGAGGTGAAGCAGCTGTGGGACATGGGTCTGCGGGAGTACGTGCACGACATGTGGAATGTGATAGACTTCGTCACTAACTCGTTGTACGTCGCCACTGTCGCCTTAAGAATAGTCTCACATTGTCAAGTATGTACCTTTATTTTACACTAGCTGTTGCCCGCGGCTCCGCCCGCGTGGATGTCGGTTACCGCGATAAAAAGTGTTATTCTAAACTATAATCTATCTCTGTGACAAATTTTATCCAAATCCGTTTAGTAGTTTTTGCGTGAAAGAGTAACAAACACACAAAAATACAAATCTTTCCTCTTTATAATATTAGTATAGACTAGCGGCACGTCCTCGCTTCATTTATTTATTTTTCGTTGGGATCCCGTAGTTTTAATTCAATTAAATATAGCCTATGTTACCCGCTGAGAATCTAGCTTTCTAATGGTGAAAGAATTTTCAAAATCGGTCGAGTAGTTTTTGAGTTAATTCGTAACAAACAAACCTTTTCTCTTTATAATATTAGTTTAGACTAGAACACGTCCCGACATTGCATTTTTTTTTTGTAGGGAACGCTTACTTAAGAAAAAACCTATGTAAGTTGCTGATAATGTAGCTTTGTATATGTGAAAGATTGTTTTAAATCAGCCCAGCCCTTCTAGACAAGTGGCATAAACGATAGTAGAAACGAAAAGTCAAAAAAGCAAATTTATGGAATTTGACGTTAATTTACGATATAATGTCGTAAACTTACGTCAAATCCCTTACATTTCCTTTTTTGACTTTTCGATTCGACTACCGTTTATGCCACTTGTCTAGAGGGGCAGTACTTAGTTCGTGGGTTTATCATTAAAAAGTTATATATAATATAGGTGCGGCGTGAGATGGCAATGGGTCTGAAATGGAATCAACCCCGTGAGAACTGGGACGCTTGGGACCCGATGCTGCTGTCTGAGGGTCTGTTCTCCGCCGCCAACATCTTCAGCAGTCTCAAGCTGGTGTACATCTTCAGTGTGAACCCTCACCTCGGACCGTTACAAGTGTCTCTCAGTCGGATGGTGCTCGACATACTTAAGTTTTTTGTACTGGATATACTAGTCATTTTTGCGTTCTCATGTGGTAAGTAATTTATCAAGTGGCCAATTTAGTTTTTAATATATTATGAGCCTTATAAAAAGTGATCTTGAAAGAGGTGATATTGGAAGAGCTGCAATTTTGAACAAACAGTTGTTAGGCACCATTCAATTCAAATTCCATTCCAAAATTTCGCTAACAGGATTTACTATTGTCTGATGGTGATTGGAGCCTCCTTTTAAGCATGAATGCCTGTGTTAGGAGACCCTCGCTCTTCCAAGATATAAACTTTACGTTACACATGGCAGATCATAAGATAAAACTGCACTTAAGTCATACCATACAAATGAGCAAGCCCAACTGGGAAAGGACCTTCACGTTAAAGAAGACCACAGTCTAATACGACGATGTGGTTATATTCCTGTGTACGTACGGGTTTCTCCATCGTTAAGCCCCGCCGGCTGATTCTCTAAGAAACAGCGATCGCAAACTGACAGTTGTGATTGCTCAGCGATCGCAAACTGACAGTTGTAATTGCTCGGTGACGGCAAACACGATTGCTAAACGTCAAAAAGGCTCGGTTTACCGATCGTTTTTGACGTTTAGCTTACGGAACACCGATTTTCAATCTGACAGCCAGATTTTGCTCCGTTTTCGCTCTTACGGAATACCCCTGCCGGTCTTTTTTTTTTTGGGTAAGCCAACGCAAGTGAATAGTCTGGTATTGCAAACGACCATAGGCTACGGTAACTACTTACCATCAGGTGGACCGTATGCTTGTTTGCATAGTATAAAAAGGCTAAGATACCTACTGTTGCTTCTGTGGAATTTAGAAGTATATATATCTTAGGAATATATATTAATTTGGTAATAAATTCGCAATTAGGGAAAATAGAACAAATGTAATTCCAATTTAAAAAAATTGTTATGTGTGTGGCAGGATTAAACCAGTTGCTGTGGTACTACGCAGACATGGAAAAGAAACGATGCCCGACCGGTGACACGGCACTAACTGCCAACGGAACTTTACCAGATCCTAACGCATGCATCGTCTGGCGGCGGTTTGCCAAGTAAGACTTTAACTTTATTAAGTACATTCGTTTCTCAGCAGGCGATCTGCCTGATAACTAACGATTTCTTTTATGAAGGTATTAATACATCATTATTTATTAATAAACTTCTAACATAAAACGTGTAAAATAAAATAGGTTCCTGTGTATAAGTACAGGTCTCCCGCACTTATTTAGGGATGTGTTTTGAAAGAAAAGTATTTCTATCCCATTGTTGTACACCAGGTATCAAAATGGGTGTTGCCAACATGCAAGTGATAACTCTGGTATTGCAAGTGTCCATAGGCTACGGTAACTGCTTAACATCAGGCGGGCCGTATGCTTGTTTGCCACCCAAGTGGTATATAATATATTGCAATGGCCGACCTAATGACAGAGACATTCTCTATCAGTCAACCAATGATGAGACAAAACTATAGTTTATTTCACATGGTATGGGTACTGTGACGTTTAACATTTTACGATGAAGATGAAAGAAAATGAATGAATCAATCTCTAATTGGCTAATCGAATGATCAAGAGCCTAGAATATTCAATCGATAGGTTTTAATTTAATCGACTATCATTTTAATTGATATTTATTTTCAAATGTCAAACGTCACAGTTTTCATGCTATGTGAAATATACAGTAGGTACGTGCATTCAGTAGGAATTTTATAATACTTGCTGAAAATTACTCAGCTGTTAAAGTATTTGCCAATGAGTAAAAACCTAGCGTTCCGCCCTCGCTTTGTTTTATGTAAGTAAATAGATAGTAATGTGTATATTATTATATTAGATAGTATCTACTTCATATGTATTATGTAAATGGTTGGAACTTTGCCCAAAGTAATAAAGCCACTTATCACATCAATTTTTCCATCATTGGATTGGACAACTGTAGAATATAATAGTAGGACATTTCTTGTTTTAATTTGCAATAAATAAACTAATACAGCCACACATTATCATAAGCAAATGGCAAGGGGATGATCCCCATAATATTAAGATACAACAAGTGTATTGTACTGTCGAAGTTGATGATAAGTACCTAATAAATGTTATGTAAGTATCATATATCTGTGATATGGATATGGAATACTAGCTTTTGTCAATGGCTTCGGCCCCTTGATACCGTGTTTCAATCAAATACATATAGCCTCAGTATATATATATAAGCTATAACATAAAATTGTAAAGTGTCATCGAATCTATCCATTAGGTACCTGCGTACCTAGTCTCTGCGTGACGGAGTAACAAACATCTATCCCCACAAACTTTCGCGTGTATTATATTAGTAGGATAAAAATAATTATAATTAAGCTATCATTAGGTATCATTATTTTTGTCCATTATAGAAATGGCTTTAAGCGATAAGGTCGCCTATTGTACATTGAGTAAAAATACATAGGTATCTAATATTTGTATCAAAAATGTAATTGGTGTATAAATAAAGACTTTTTTATTTATATCTATGTCGCTTACAGCTTGTTCGAGACGATGCAAACCCTATTTTGGGCGGCGTTCGGTCTGGTGGACCTGGACTCTTTCGAGCTGGACGGCATCAAGATCTTTACGCGCTTCTGGGGCATGCTCATGTTCGGCACGTATGCTGTTATTAACGTCATCGTGCTACTCAACTTATTGATCGCCATGATGAACCATTCCTATCAACTTATATCAGTAAGTTGTTCCATCATACTAGATGACTTCTCCTAATATATAATAATTCCTGTTCCTAGTATAAATCATACCTGTCCCTCTAGACAAGAGGCCAAATGGTAGTCAAATCGAATCGAACAAAAAGCATATGGGATTTGACGCAAGTTTACGTTATAATGTCGTAAACTTATGTCAAATAACAAATAGCAAATTTGTATTCGACTACTGTTTATGCCACTTGTCTAGAGGGGCAGCTATGTTACACGTTTTTTAATTCGCTTCTCAGTCTTTTTAAATACAATTGATGACAAGACCACTTTCATAATATATAGGTAGGTACTAGTGGACCTGGCAGACGTCGTCCTGCCGGAAAAAGCTGAAATACCGACAGCAGCGCCACCTACCGGGTCCAATTGTGAATCTAAACCATCCAGGGCCCTACCCGAACACACACACAAAATTTCATCAAAATCGGTCCACCCGTCTAGGAGGAGTTCAGTCACATACACACGCACACAAGAAATATATATATTACTAGCGACCCGCCCCGGCTTCGCACGGGTGCAATGCTGATACTAAATTAAATTCCCTACAGAAAAACTATGAACGTTGTATATAAAAACATAGCGGCCCGCTCCGACTTTGCACGGGCATAAAATATTCTATTAAGTTTTTTTTCTGAACTTACTTAAGATTTTTGAAAATAATTTCCTTATTATTAAATTAATTGATTATTATTTATCGTCACTTATAATTATTAACTGATACGTTGTCGCGCTGAAAAGCACGTTTTTATCAAGTACTGTTATATCCCTCGCTAGAGAGCTCCGATAATAAACGCGTCCGATTGCTGCTAAATTCAAAGTGCTATAGGGAGAACCACGGCCTCCGACGCGCTATTTATGCCCCGTCCGACCGGTACCGCCCGCCGCAAACGCAAATTTTAAATTTGTAATATCTCCGAAAATATTTGTTTAATTTACATGCTGTAAGGAACCATATTGATCTATATTAATTGCACACTGTATTCAAGGTACTTAATTCGATAAGGATTAATGCCGTATTGCTTAAAATAGCTTCGTAAATAAGCCATTTTTTCACGTAAAAAGTAAACAATAAAAATGGTTAATGTGGGTTATCCCTAAAAGATAAACATATACCATCGCGGACTTTTTTGTAGACCTTTTTATGGTGTACAATACTGTAGTACATTAATTTGATCTAACTCGTAGGGTTTAGGCAGCGTTTTTGCTAAATTGCTAAATACTCGTAAGCCCAAAAAATAGGTTAATTTACGACATCACGTTAGAAACCTCTAAAATTAGCAATGTTGCCTTAGTATATGATGCATGTATTATACATATAAACCTTCCTCTTGAATCACTCTATCTATTGGAAAAAACCGCATCAAAATCCGTTGCGTAGTTTTAAAGATTTAAGCGCACATAGGGATATAGGGACAGAACAGGCGACTTTGTTTTATACTATGTAGTGAAGATGTGCCGTAGGTTAACAGTAGGTACAAAGATTTTACCTGACACTTATGATGCATACATTGTAGGAGCGTGCTGACGTCGAGTGGAAGTTTGCTCGCAGCAAGTTATGGATTAGCTACTTTGAGGAGGGGGGCACATCACCGCCGCCCTTCAACGTCATACCGTCCCCCAAGAGCGTCCTGTACGCCTGGCGCTGGCTGCAGAGGAGACTGTGCGGACACGCGCGTGCCAAGCGAGAACATATGCGGACTATAAGGGTACCTGACCACATATGATTACTAAATAATTGTTTAATATTAACATCGAGCAGACATTACTTTACAAAGATATCCACATCTCTTTTATTCTAAATATAGTAGACATTTTAAGTTTTCTGTACACTGTGATGGTAGTTACGTGTCCTGTAATTGATTTAAAGTAACACGTCATACAATAATCCCACTTCGCCATTCCATTTTTAAAAATGTCTAACCACAGACTACATTTTATTTTGTTTTTATTTATTACAGAGAAAAGCGAAACAAGCCAACGAAAGAGATTTCCGCTACCAGGTTTGTTTAATTTATGAGATAATAGCTTATTTAAATCTTTAAAATTAATAAAGCAAACAGCATTATTGTAAAAATAACTATATCTGGGTCGCGTTTGTAAATTACCTAAATGTACTTACTTAAACAAGTTGTATACGTCATCAGGCAATAATGCGCAACTTGGTGCGACGCTACGTGACCGTGCAACAACGACGCGCCGAGTGCGGCGGCGTCACCGAGGACGACGTCAACGAGATCAAGCAGGACGTCAGCGCCTTCCGCTGCGAGCTGGTGGAGATACTGCGGAACTCTGGCATGAACACCTCCACCGTCAACGCTGGTGCGCCTGGTAATTACTGCACCGTTCGTCTCTCAAACATCAGTAGCATCATGTCATAATACATGGATGTCGTTTATTAAACAGGCGGCGGAGGTGGCAAGAAGAACCGACAGAAAGAGCGTCGTCTAATGAAAGGGTTCAACATAGCGCCGGGCGGGCAGCTCGCGCCAGTAGACGAGTTCCTAGCATCGCTGCACCACGAGCACGGCGGGGCACACGGCGCGGCGCACCACGCCTCGCTGTCCGCGCTGCTGGGGGGGCGCCTGCGCACCAGCCAGTCCAGCTTGTCGGACGGCGGCGCCAGCGTGGCGGGCAGCTCGGCTACGTCGCGCCGGAAGCCCACCTCTCACAAGCGTCGCTGGGGCACTATCATCGAGGCGGCGAGGGCAGCCAGAGTATCGCGCCTCATCGGCCGTTCGAGATCAGAGGACTCCGTTTGCGACAACGCGCGTCAGTCAGCAAGGTAGTTCGCCATGAATCACACCGATGAATTTATTTATGTACCATAAATACAAATATATACATATCTATTTTACATAACAGCGGAAGCGACCGATCAGACTCCGGTAGTGACTCACAGCGCAGCCCAGAGCGAACCATTCGCAGTGGGCCACTGCGTCCTTTGTCAGCGCTGGCGGCGCTCAAGCGCAAGCGGAAGAAGTTCTCTGACTCGCGGCGCAACGCGGGCGAGACGCGCAACGCGACCGCGTCCGACGCGCTACAGCGCGCCAGCTCCGTGCCGGCGCGCGCCCCGCCCGCGGCCGGCCCGCCCGCGCCGCCGCCCGCCTCCGTGTCGCCCTCCACCACAGCGGAGAGCGTGGCGGGGCGCGGCGGCAGCCGGGAGCCCCTGCTGGCGAGCTTGGACGATGACGCGCACAAGGTGGGTGCCGCAGGCGCGGGGCGGCCCTCGGCGGCGGACGGGGCTGAGACGCGTGTTGTCCATGTCGGTTCGCAGGAGGCGTGCGGGCGCTGCGGCTCGGAGACGGCGGAGGCGACTGAGAGCGCGGCGGGCTCGGCGGAGAGCGGCGGGCGTGCGTGCTCCCGCTGCGCGTCGCTGGCGCGGCTTGCCGGCGTGACGCCACTGCACGGTCACGCGCCGCACCACTCGGCCGGCTGGCTTTAACACGTCAATGGCGCGGCTGGCCGGCGTGACGCCGCTGCACGGTCACGCGCTGCCGGTGATTTGTGAGGATTGATCTACGTCTCGCGCGCCCAAGTGTACTAGTCTTTAACTGCCAGTACCTATCTACTACTTATTGCTGGTCGCACTACCTACATATATAGTTAAGGTTGTCTGTTGAAAGCGACATTTATCTAATATTCGGTGTTTAAATTCGGAGATGAAAGAATTGAACAGTAGCATGCACAACCGACACGATATCTACTTATTACTTAATATATAACTAACATTATATATATACCTACACGCAACATACTTATCGATATCTAGCGAATAAATTTTCCTATAATATTTTAACGAAGACATATTTTATCAAACACCAACTAGTTAAGTAGCTAAAACATATTTTAGATAAATTAAAACATAAGTATTTAATAGTTATACTCGTTAGATATGTAAGAAATTATTTTATATACAAATAACACTTCTTTTGTATTTGAGCAGTAGATTGGTTTAACGTCGAAATTGATCCATAAACCAGAGGCCTCATAGATACAACGATTACAAACAATATTTATATACATTTACAAATAGTACCTACCTACTACCGTGTAAGCATTTTCAAGTCCCCACAAGCTAGTTGATTCAACGTTCAAGTCAATCTTCTGCTATAAGTAAAGAAGGTATACCTACAGTAGTATATTGTGTAGCCAATAAGTTACTAAATATAATCATAATGTGTTCCAGAAAGTTTTCCAATACAATTTACTCGGTCGGCGCACAGTGAAATAGTGTTGCTATTAAACTAAGTAAGGATCAACAATGTAAAACAGGGATTTTTAATGAAACATGTTATACCTACTTACCTAAAATATCCGATGCCGGTATGTAATACCCCTGACGTTTTATAAGACACGATAGGTTTTTAAGTAGATGGTAGACGAGTAGTTTATAGTAAATAAATGGTGGCACGATATCAGTTCTATTAATATTCATGTCACGCCGAGCAATGTAATTTACTTTACTTAGTTCATTCTTTGGTCAAATAAGTTGTCGCAGAAAATTCAAAGCGTTTTTTCTTCGTAACGCTGAGGGTAAACGCATAGGCATGCGTGTATATGTCCATGTCATAGGGAGTACGAGACAGTTGATAATCACACAATATAGACAAATCATTTGGTTGTTTGACAGTCATTTGTCGAATGACCATCACTGGTCTCTACAAAACAAGTGATTGTGAATGAAGTATGGTCATTTGTGTGTCAATTTAAGAACTGCTTTTACGGGCATGCATTTTTTCAATTAATGGCAATCCAAGTCATATGTTGATGCCACATTTGGTTTTCTCTTTCATAAGAATATGTAACTGAAATACGAAGGGACTTCAGATACAAGTGGGGTAAATCAGATAGGTACACAAGCGTTTGAAGTTGGCAACACACGAGTAATGTCCTGGGTATCCTACCTATCTATTTCAAGCATCCATAATAGGCCTCGTAGTAAGCAGTTACCAAGTACAGAAACTGCTTAAGCTTATTCGCCATTTAGGTGGTATTTAAAAAACTAAAGTAGCGTTTACCTACGTTTCAATAGAAGTATCAGGCAAAAGAAACTTCCTGAAGCATTCATATAGTGTAAACCATAAACGACTAGACTCTGTCAAGTACCTACAAGTAAGGTAAATATTTTACGTCATCATACCAGAATGTAAGGAAGAATCCCTTACTATATACCTATATAGGGATACTGTCGCATTATACCAAAATATGCTCGCGGCATTCGAACTGGTCGTATTTATATGCCGACTGAATCGGTCATAAACGATAGGTATTTCTTTTGAGAGATTCCGGAAATGTCCTCCCTATATAGAGAGACTCTTCTTTATAACATGGTCCTATTATCACACCGTCACGTAGCACATATCGTCCTTCTCTGTGTGTACGCCTGCTTATATTGTATAATTGTTTATCTTATAAATTCACGATTGAGTGTCAGGGCATAAGAATAACGTCCGGCATGACCAGAGGCCTTCACAAGTGTTTAGTTGATTGCCGTGCTAGGTACGCATGCGGCGGCCGCTGCGCCGGCACATAATCGATTATATTTTGTAAAGAATTGTTATTTATTTATACATTGTATTTGTATATAACGGTGCGAAGTTTAATAAAATAAGCACTATTCAAAATCTTGTTTTATTTACGAATACCTAAGAATTGCGTGCAGGGCCGTCTTTAAACTATTTGAGGCCCTGGGCACATTAGGATCATGGGGCCCCTATGACCTTGAGAAAACACTATTTAGTTATAATATATAAAGAAAATAGACAAACAAGGTTCTAAATTTATTTTTATTTAGTTACTAACTATAAAAAAAATAGGATATATAAAAAATAATCTACAAAAGTAACTCGCTTAGCATAAAATCCTTAGATTAATTCTATGTTGATTGCAAAGGTACCCTTCTAGATTTAAGATGAGCAAAATCGTTAATCACTTCTTCAAAATCGATGGTATTGAGAATATCACATTCTATGGACATCAGCGACAAACTAGTTAATCTCTCTTGAAGCATTGTACTTCTTAATTCATTTTTTATTCGTTTCAATTTGGAGAAGGAGCGTTCTCCGCTGCAATTAGTTATCATCATGCTTAAAAATATTCTCAATGCAATTTCTACGTTAGGAAATGTGTCTTCAATTTTGTTTTGCTTTAATAGATTATATACTTCCTGTACACTGTTAGGTGCTTCATTTTCACTCTGAATATTTTTTAAGTATTCTTTTAAATGTTGACATTCTATTTCTAACTCTTTTTCATTTACATCTTCGTGATAGATTTCAGAAAATTCTTTGCATCCTTGTCGTACCTCTTCGGAATTCAGAGTTTTTAAGTGAAAAAATAAACTAAAACGTTGACTAACGGTCTCATATGAACTTAGTCGCTGTTTTAGATGAACACTCAAGGTATCGATTATTGGGAGAAAGGTTTCTACGTTGAATCGCTCTTTTCCCTTCAATTGGACTGATGGCGCAGAGCCATCAAAAAAACTCTGCCGAGAGCTTCTACGTCTTGTTCTTTGAGATAGATCCTTGTAGTCAGATTCTGGGTTCTTTTCTTTGGCAGATGATTCGAAGTTATCAAATTTATCCCTGAGGTTAGTAATAAAATCATAAAGTGAAGTGAACAAATTGGTTGCAACGTCCAGTGTTATTGTTTCTTTCTGAAGATAATTACTTGTTTTGTCTATTCTTTCCAATATACAGCTCCAGATTTCCGTCAGTATAATAAATTCTAGATTTCCCATTTTTCTAGACAGACTAAGGGCTTCGTCTCTAGTTTCTCGTGCCTGTTCAGTATCGTTTGCGATGGTGATTAAAGCTTCTATTATTCGTTTATAACCCCCATGCAAAGCGCTTACTGCATCAGCTCGGGCTGACCATCTGGTTTGTGAAAGACTTTTAACAACTTTTTTTGAACCTAAATGTTCTGTTAACATATTCCACCTGTGGGTAGAGCCCGAAAAAAAGTTGTACACTTTCTGAACTACTTCAAAAAACTGTATTGCCTCCGGTACACACCCAGCAGCATGGACACCTACCAAGTTTAGTGAATGTCCCGCACATGGTATAAAGGTGGCAAATTCACATTTTTCCTTGATTCTTGTTTGTAGACCACTATACTTTCCCGACATATTTGAAGCATTGTCGTAGCTTTGTCCTCTGCAATCTTTTATGGGAATATCATGTATCTCTAAAAAAATTAAGATGGTCTCCGCTAAATACTTAGATTTATGCTCTTTAATAGGTATAAATTTCAAAAACCTTTCAACAGGAACACAGTCTTTTACGTATCGAATGATGAAAGTTAGTTGGTCAATATGAGACAGATCGGGCGTACTGTCAACGCTAATGGAAAAATATTTTGCTGATTTAACTTCATTTATAATTTTTTTTAGAACATGTTTTCCCATTACTTCAATAAACTCATTACAGATATTTGCTGATAAATAAGAAATGTTACCCTTTCCAGGATTCCCAAATTTTTTTAAGTGATCTGCAAGAAATGGATCAAATTCACTCAATAATTCCACACAACCCAAATAATTTCCATTGTTTGGAGATCCTAGGATTTCATTGTCGCCGCGGAATGGAAGCCCTCTCGATGCCAAAAATTTTACAACAGCTACAATCCGTTTAAGTACGTTTCTCCAGTAATCCACTTCCTTTTGATGTTGAGATAATAAGTCTATGTCTACTCTACCAACCGCTTTACTTCGTGCCAGATAAGTCATCATAGATTGCTTATGCGCTTGGCTATTTTCATGTGATAAAATTATGTTATTAATATGCTTCCAATCATTACATCCATTCCGAGAGCAAAGATTAACATCAGTTGGGTTAAATAAGCAGCATGAAAAACAAAATACAGAGCATTTGGAAGGCGAATACAGCAACCATTTTCTTTCGACGCTTTCATTGTTCTTTAATTTGCGAATAAATAATGCTTTGTTGAAATATCTCTTTACTAATTTATTACCATCTTTGTAGGTTCTAGATGCTTCGGAAAAGTCAGAATCTTTATTTTGAAAATATACTGGTCCCTTACGAATTAAAATTTCGCGATTTATTTCAATAAACTTTTCGTGAAAATAATCGGCGGGGTCGTGTGATATTAATTCTTCTGTGTTGGAAAACTGCTGTTTAATTGACACAGTTGTCGGTTTTAGTGAAGTCACTGAAGTTGTTGCACTTTCGTCGTAGGAATATTCGCTTTCTGATTCAATCTCTTTTTCAAAATTGGAACATGAAGGTTTGGAAATTCCCGCAATTTGTGATTGAGCTGACTCATCATGTGGAACATATATTAGTTGATTGCTACTTACAGAAGTTTCTCCAGTAGTAGTAGTAAAATATGATGTTAATTTTGGTAACTTTTCAATTACTTCTTTCTGATGTAGAGCTTTTTTCCTTTTTTCAGATCCACTAGGATATGACCGTTTCGACATTTTATATAATAATTCAGTATTTAATTAATTTTATAACGAAAATATTCGCTAACACAAAACAGACAAACGACGATTTAATCAAACAATACTATTTTTTTATCAGAGCTCGAGCACAGACAGTAACAACTACAACCAAAACAAACGTCACAACATCGCAGACAAATACAGGGGAAATCCCGTTCGTCAAGTCAAACGACGATCGGGAGTCGAGTATTCCTCTTTTTGTCTTTGGTATTACGTATGACGTTCCAATAGGTTTCTTTATGACATAAACCACACCGCATCATATTGTATTCTTATACCTACATATAGTATAGGTATTTAATTAAGTGGAGTACTTATACCCTGTTTATAGTTGCATTTAATAGTTTGATCTTTTTGACGGATGTCAAATCTGAAATCGATGTAACTTTGCAACGACGAACAATATTTTCTTATTTTAATAATTGTTAATAATCATAAGAATAGACACACTACACAAAAGTACCTGTTAAAGACTCAAGCATTTTCCGAAGGTCTTAAGTGGTTTTTATTGCTTCAAAGTAAAATTTAAATAGAAAAACTGAAAACAATGGTCTCTTACCTACCCAATGTTTTTATGTCCAGTGCAATAAAATTGATTGATGAATGAATTAATTTATTTTGAATAGTTTAAAACATACATACAGCCACATATTTTTTACACCAATAGATATTTTCTGTTTCCCATCACTGACCCATCTGTCAAAAAGTTCAAGCTATGTTGTACAAGGTATAGCCACAGATTACTTAATAGTTACTACGTATAGCTATGCGCATGCGGCAAACTAAAGCTAATAAGCGTAGGTATTGTAGTAGGTCATTATCATCAGATTTTTCAAAATTAATGTTTTTCGGTAATACCTAAATATCGGTTATCATTTGGTAATCTGGCAGGAACTAGGGGGCCCCATTCGATCGCGGGGCCCTGGGCACGTGCCCATAGTGCCCAGTGGAGAAGAGGGGCCTGATTGCGTGTGCTTGATGATGATATTGATGCCGAATACAACTTAGAACTGCCTCATTGGCATCTTTCTGAGCATAACATGTAACACAATTGACTACAACAACAAAATCCTATTAATTAGTACCAAATTACTAACGTTTATCTGTGGATAGACTTGATGATCGATAGTCTAATATGCCCTTTCCTTCCATATTTTATACAATTTGTTTATAAGGGCATGTCGAGTTTAGTTCAAATTTACACAACAATTGCGCAAATAAAATAAAAATTCTGTAGAAATTAAAATATATTTTGATAAACTTTTACGAGACATTATTAAATGTTGAAATAAATTACGTTACGAAGATGAAAATTAAATAAAACTACCAAAGGAATAATAATTTGCTAAATTTATTTAGGTACCTAAGTATACTGCTCTATACTCGACGCGATCCAGCCAGACGAGTCGGTACCGACCGGCGCAGCTCTATATACCAGATGAAGCCCGTCGGAGACGACCTGATTGTTCATGACTGACACAATCAATCAAAAAAAAAAGACAATCAGAGCGACTCGTCCTCGGCTGGTGGACGTCAGGCGACGGACAGGTCTAGCGGCGTGTAGTCGTCGGCGGGCGGGCGGCGCACGGCCAGCGTGACGCGGCCGGCCTGCTCGGTGAGCAGCACGCCGCAGCCGCGGGCCAGCGCGCCGCGCTCGGCGGCCAGCGCGATCTGGTTCACGACGCGCCGCTCCACCTCGTGCTTGATCGAGCGCGCGCCGTAGTGCACGTCATACCTGTCACGATACGCCGCTGTTACATTGATTATGTATATAGAAAGAAAAGAAAGAAAGAAAGAAAAAATATTTATTATATAGAAAGAAAGAAAGAAAAAGAAAATGACATTTATTGACACAGTAATTTTTTTTTGATATGAGTACATTTTAGGAACCTTATAACTACTGTGTCAATGAGGTTATCACTCAGCATAATGTTAGGTTGTGGTAGCAACACAGCGCTGACAATACATATATGACATTACATGTGCGCTCCGTTCCTCACTTTTTTTTTATACTACCAAGGAGGCAAACAAGCATACAGCCCGTCTGATGTTAAGCAGTTACCGTAGCCTATGGACGTTTGCAACACCACGGGTGTCACTCACGTGTTGCCGACCCTTTAAAACCTTATAACTTCTTTCTTAAAGAACCCCTTGCTATAGTCTCTTAAGAAAACTTCCGAGGAATCGATCGTATGCGTATACGTGCACTAAAGTGCATATATTTGTAAATCCAACTTAACTATAGTATCTTGTGGTGTTCCTCAGGGATCAGTTTTGGGCCCTATTTTCTTTATCCTGTTTATTAATGACATGATTGTGTATATAAAACCGGCCAAGCGGGTCAAGCACAATGTAGGGTTCCGAAGTTGCCATACCCAATAATGCGGACTAAGGTATCTATGGTTTCAGCACACATGACTTCTCAAAACATAGGACAATGGTAACAATTTAGTTAAACTCTTGAAATAAATCGCATTAAAAGGATCGCCTGGGAGGGAAGTAACTCCGCCCGGTGGTTTTTTATATTGAATGATAATTACATACCGTCATTAATTTAATTAATTATATTTAAAATATATATTGTTATTGACTTTTATTTTAATTCTATCGACATTTTTTATTGTTATACATTGTTATTTATTTGAATGGTTTTTATTATAGTATAGAATTATATAATTTATTACAGTATAATATATAATTTTATGTGATTTATTCCTAATGTGTAACTTATGATAGAATTTTGTGTACCTACCTCATATTTATTATTAATTTTATGTAGTTTGATTATTTTCTACACAACATATATTGTTAAGAAATAAAATACTTATGACATATACGTGGCCCAACGTGCGTATACGTGACTTCCTGCTTTACGAGCTGGTAAGCATGTATACGCTCGTAACTACAAGATGAGCGTGTGGAATGATACAGGAATTGCTAAAATGCTGCAGAATAACTTAGTGTAAGTAATTTATGTATGAAACTATAAATTATGATTACAAGATCAATTTACACTTTACTACTATGGAAAAAAATATTAGGAATGTTGAAGGTGTACTATTATTAGAAGATGTACATACCCATCAGCGAGCGCGCCTAAAACTCCGCCTTCCCAACGCAGCTCGACGGAATGTCTTGCATATGCCTTATCTGCCCATCGTTTCAGTTCCATATTTACTAACGTAAGCAACTCCTGTCGCGAGAATGGCAGGAAATACACAATCTCATTGATACGCCCTAGAAACTCATCTCTTCCAAAATGTCGTTTCAGGATTGGTCGCACTACCGAGTCCTTAAACAGTCGTGAAACCTCCAGAGATTCTTCCGGATCAGGGTTCTCTAATTTCTGATTCCCAACTGAAAAAATAATGGTAATGGCTCTTGGTGATCTATAACCGTAAAACATAATCTAAGCACTAGTCCAAAAACCAACAATAATATTGGTTTATTCCTTTTTGAAAAACACATCTACTGTTAACTCTCTTTTTTTGTTACTTAATATAACTATCGCCTGTAACTGTACAATTATAAAGGTCACATTTTAAGCAGCGGTCCAAAAATTCAAATAGATTTAAAAGAGGCAGGGCACCATACTAACAAGCAAGCCCGACTAGGAAAGAACCTCCACTTTACATAAGATCACATCTAAATAACTACACACAGCGGTGTAGTTGTGTTTCTGTGTGTGAATACCGTCTCCAGCCATCATTTAGAGATGCATTTTAAAATAAACATTTTCCTCTTCCAGGGATATTCCATCTTAAAGCCCTCGTGTAAAAAAATTGGGTCGGCAATATGCAAGTGATAGCTCTGGTATTGCAAGCGTCCATAGGATACGGTAATTGTTTAACATCAGGCGGGCCGTATGCTTGTGTTGCCACCCAAGTAGTGTAAAAAAAACGTCTTTCCTAAAACAGTAAATACATATGTACATAGGTAGGAGAATATGGCTAGGTTATGGTAACGTACCGGTGATCTCCTCATACCCATTGGGAGGCGGCACAAATCCCACGCGCTGTGCTGAGCGTGCCTCGGCCTCGTGCCGCAGCTTCAGTCCGTACTGAGCGATCTCGTCCGCGGCCAGGTTTGATGTCATTACGAAAATAGCGTTTTTGCACTCGATTAGTTTCCCCTTTCCGTCTGTTAAACGACCCTGAGAGACGAGAGATTTTTACTTTAGAACAAGACTATCGAGAAAAAATCAAATTTATAAATTTAAAATAGGTAGGTATAATAACAAACCTCGTCAAACAGCTGTAGCAGAACAGTGAGCACGTCGGGATGCGCCTTGTCGACCTCGTCGAACAGTACAACGGCATCTGCGCGGCGGGATAGCGCACGTGTGAGCTGTCCACCCTCTTCGTGGCCCACGTACCCGGGCGGCGCACCGATCAGCTTGGCCACTTCGTGTTTCTCTTGGTACTCAGACATGTCTAGCCGGATGAAGGCGGCCGGGTCGTCGCGGTGCATGTAGCGAGCCAGTTGCTTCGCTAGCTCCGTTTTCCCAATGCCCGAACTGCCGAGAAAGAGAAACACGAGCGGGTGTTCGTCATCCGCCCATCCGTTCTCCTTGCGGCGCACGGCGGCCGCGACGGTCTCTATGGCGGCCTGTTGTCCGACGATGTACTGCTTCAGGCGCTGCTCCAGTGGAAAGCGTCGCCGTTCCTCGGCAGCGGCGGCGGCGGCCGCCTCCTCCCAGCGACGCGTGTGCGTGAGGATGAGCTCGCGCGTGGGCGACGGGTCGCGCGCGTAGTGCAGCGCGCGCCGGCCCGCGTGGTCGCGTGCCGTGGGGTCGGCGCCCGCGTCCAGCAGCGCGCTGGCTGAGCCCGCCGAATCGGACAGCGCGGCGTAGTGCAGCGCGGTCCAGCCCAAGAACGACGCACGCGCGTTCATGGTGGGGCAGAACTCGTCTTCGCGGCGCTGCAGTACCTCGAGCGGGTGCAGGCCGGCGCCGCTGGCCGCCACTGTCGCGCCGGCATATTGTTCCTTCTCGTCATGACGCGCGCCAAGTCGCAGGAGCTCCCGGACAACTGCGGGCTGGTCGTTAGCTGCCGCCACCATAACTGCGGTCCAACCCAGCGCGTGCCGCCTGTTCACGGTCATGCCATCCTCCAACTCGTTCTTGTTCGCTGACGTTTCCACCTGTCTGTTGGATGTTATTATTAAATAAAAAAAATAAAAATAATTTATTATCAGATAAAATCCATAGTTTGTTAGTGACAAACTTTGAATTGTATATGTACTATATTAGTATTATGCTAGAGATTCGCCTCATACGGTGAAGGTCGCAACCAAGTGGTTGGTTAGTTAGGAATGGTAATTTTCACAGATCAGTGCAGCGCAATCGTGAATACAATCATACGACCCGTAAGTAACCTCATATATCACATACCTAATAGTTTAAAATTATTTATACATTTTGGTTTGTTTATTATCTTAGCTACATATCTCACAAAATTTGCAGCCACAGACCAAGTGTATGTGATTACGGTATATGTGACTGACCCATGATTTTTCATTAATATAATTAACAATACTTACTGTCGTATTTCTTCCACATTGCCAACTTTTGCAGCTCTAAAAAAACGTTTTTCTAGAAGAAAAAAAAGTGTTTTGGTAAGTATTAATCATTCAATACAGAGTGGTAGTTTAAAATAAGTGAGCAATATAATTTAGGTACTAAACAATTAAACCATTATGAGGAGAGGTTGATGGTGTTTAATCCATACAATTAAGGCACCATACTAGTGTGCAAGCCTGAGTACAGGCCTCTAGGGCTCATTTAGGAATGTGTTTTGAAATAAATGTATTCCTATCCCAGGAAAACTCCCATCTTAAAGTCTTGGTGAAAAAAATGGGTTAGAAACACGCAAGTAATACCTCTGGTATTGCAAGCATCCATAGGCTACGGTAACTGCTTAACATCAGGTAGGCCGTATGCTTGTTTGTCACCCAGGGAGTATATAAAAAAAAAACATGTTTCTGTCTTCCCTGACCTTTAGATAAACACCATAGAGCAAACATAGATAGGAATAGTGGTTTGAGTAAGCTCAACAGATAGATCAATATTCTTCAAATGTCTTTCCAAAAACATCTATATGCTATAGATGCACCTGGTTTGCATGGTGAGCTGTGTAAATTTTTTGTGCCTAACAGTTACAACAAAGCCAGGCGGCACTCTTTATTTGCAGTGCCTGTCGAACATTGGCGCAGTCATTGCCTCCCATACCGTGCATAATAAGGGACTCAATGGCGAGACAACTGGAATCAACTTGTGGACTTGATTGGTTAGTTGATGAAATGAAGATGATTTTGTCGGACTGAATGAGGTTTTGCAAGATGACAGAATGAATGTTATATTTTTTATTTCTGATTAATCAGTGTACCTAATTGATATTTTTTGTATTCTTGATTTATATTGTGTAAAGATCTCATAGATAGATAATACAACTGCAGATTGATGGATATCCTGGGTGAAACATCACTAGCCGCAGTCAGCCGGTGAATCCACATCCATATTCCAAAATACATTGAGAGCCCTCTAAGCCATAGAGAATGTATATCATTATGTAGAAATATTGGAAAATAATGTTACATTTTCTGTGCAAAAGTAGTAACAAAAGAAAC
The DNA here is from genome assembly GCA_947095525.1 of Trisateles emortualis. NCBI lineage: Eukaryota > Metazoa > Arthropoda > Insecta > Lepidoptera > Erebidae > Trisateles > Trisateles emortualis. The sequence goes on along the minus strand of OX352736.1, from coordinate 3,185,637 downwards.
CTTCACCTTGGTTTCTATTTTATAAATATAATTCAGTGACAGATTCAATGGTCAGGGCCACACTGCCAACTGAGCTAGAGCTAAAGTAGTGTATACTTAGTACTTACACACATATTTGGAATCACTTGCTGTATGGCTATATGGCCTACGTAGTAAGTTACTGTAGACGGTGAATGAAGAAGAGACGAGAAGATCGTGAAGACGTGAAGAGAAACAGAATTGCCTACCATTGAAAATCAGATCAGCAGCGAGCAGTGCAAGTCCTAAACAGCCTGCTCCAAACCCCCGCTTTGTAGAGCTGCCACCATGCCCGGAGTCACCTTCAGCACTCGTCCACTGTGCACGCCTAACTATTACACCAGCTATTCGTGCAGAGTTTTTCAAGTCGAACAAGTACCTAGCCGGCCGACGAAATGATGTCATTTTCATTTACTACACTCCCACTGCTATATTATTATAAACTGATTTTTAACTTAAACATTTTGACCACTTAGAGTTTGTTTTTGGGTGTTAAATTTAATTATTATTTATAAAAATTTTCTTGTATATATTTTTTGTCATTTTTCTAATTTTCAGCCTGTTATGTCAAGTGTCAGCTGTCAGCCAATAGTGCTGAGCCATGTCCCTCGTACTTTCGTATGCGAAACCAATAGAAACACATTATTTTGTTAAATAAATAATGATGTGATATCCACGAATCAAGCAAAGAATGTGACGCGAGTTACACTTTCTTTTCGAAAACTAATTGTTGAGTGTATGTCTAAAAGAACCATAGCTTGTGTGGCTATTGGTTGTTAGTATAAATTGTGCGTATTTTAATAGAACATAACTAAAGGATATCTTGTCTCAAAGATCCATTAATTTGTAAACTCTACATATTATAAATTTCATTTACAGCTTTTTTAATGAATGAAAATTATAAATGTTAATTTTTACTTATATGTAGTTTAAAGTTGGAGTTGGTTCAAAATATTAATCGATAAACATCGAAATTACGCCCTAGCATCTCTATAAAATACCTCCGTGAAGAATTTTTTTTGTACTACTATAGGAAGGAAGGATTACGCCAAGCTGAAAGAATAAAAAATACGTACTATTGAAAAAAACATGGGCGAATTACGACCGCAATTGGGACCTGTTATAAGAGTACCTAAGTATTCTAAAATTATACAAAGCTTTAAATAGAGTAAGCTTTACAGTAACATAGCATTAGCAAACCTGCGGGCAAGCATATTACCCCTAATCACCTAAACTAATATTCCGGGAATATGCTGGTATACACTGATTACCGCTTTTTGTAGAATTTAGACTCACTGACACAAAATGAAAATGCTTAAAAGTCTATCTGTCTATTTTTTCATTATGAAATCACGCGAAATGAGAAATTTGATGTTAAAGGTTCATTTCAAATAAGTTTCGTCCATTCTAAATTCTAATGCTTGGGTCCTTGGTGCTATCAATATACTCTATGGTGCTATCTACAAAAAATACGTGACAGCATTATAAAATAATAAAAAAGAAAACCACCGTATTATTGGGCTAGGCTATCTATATAATTATCTCGATTAGAAATATAACATCGATATAAAAAAACAGCTCTAGTTTTTGGCCACTGTCAAAAAAGGCTTAGATAGATAGGTATAGAAAGAAATGTCAAACTGAGTACATTACATGGTGTCAAACTCAATGAAATCGAAATGAAATGTATGTTTGCAGTCCTGTTTTTTTAATTATATGGTGTTATTCTCGACTATATTAATGTAAAAGTTAAATAGTCTATTCAAAAACAAACTACTGTAGGTAATTGTTATTACCCTCGTTAAAGTAATATGTTCTTTGGCGCCTACTGTAAAAAATATGTCCACATAAGCTCTTATTGGAATGTGTTGACACCTGAAAGTGTTTGTTTGGGCGAGTATTTATATTTACACCTGCTAAAACATGGCTTTAGGAGGATCCACTTACTTAAAAAGTGCAACAATGTTGGAACAATTATTAGAAGAGATCAACTTCCAGAGGACCAAGGAGATGCGCCAGCTGATGAAAGATGGTAAGTAATTTTTGAATTTTTATTCTAAACACCTGCCTGTACCAGCAAATTATAAAAGAAAACCTTATTTGAGATACTGTATCTATTATATTAATTATGCAAATTTTTGTTTGGGTCCTTTCATTCATTATTTTACAGTAATTTTATAGTTTATTATTCATAATGTAATTAAACTACATTATCCTGTAGTAGAACTAAATAGATAATTTTAAAAATATATAGGTAGGTAGTTTAAGTTAAGTCAACTTATACATATAATTTAATATTTCATTGACTAATATTTATTACTAATATTGAAGCTATTTAATCCTAGGTTTAAAAAAAATCCTTAAATCACCCTATGCTAACGTTTTATTGTAGGTATTACTTGTAAGTATTTATATTGTATAGTCATCATACTATAAGCAGCTTTTCTATTGTGTCTTGTTTCCGGCAGTTTTTTTTTTTTTATACTACTTTATTACGGGGCAAATAAGCATATGGCCCACCTGATGGTAAGCAGTTACCGTAGCCTATTGATGCTTGCAATACCAGAGGTATCACTATTTTTTATTTTTGAGGTGTTGCTTATTCTATTCTATTAGTTGCTTGCGACTCCGCCTGCGTGGATGTCGGTTATCGTGATAAAAAGGCCATAATCTATCTGCGTGCTAATTTTCATCCAGATCCATTCAGTAGTTTTTACGTGAAAGAGTCAACCATCCATACATCCATCCTGATACTGATATTTTTTAGGCCCTTGACTTTATCCAACAAGCATCCTCCCGTCCTTAAAATATTTATCATCATTAGCTCAGCCAATAGTCATCCACATGGCCATCCACTAGACATATAACATTGAATATTAAAATAAAATCTAAATAAAAATAGTGTTAACTAAATATTTTTGTATTTAATGCATTTTATAATACATCAAGTGCTCACTATTTTATTGCAGGAAGATTTAATGAATAAAAATAGTCACCTGGTGACCCCAATTTATTCATTTAATCTTCCAGCATTAAATGTTACAGAGGTGGATTAGGCATTTGCTACCAGTCAACCTAGGGTGGGTAGTGTTTTTTTTGGTTGTGGTCTTTTTTGCAACGTCCCTTTTAAAATTCTACTCAAAAGGCAAAGAACTATACAGCTGCCTGATAGTAAGTTGTTACTGTAGCCTATGGATACTTGCAACACCAGGGGTAAACCTCAACAGGGAGCTCATCCCACAACCCAATCATATGTGGGAGGAAATTCCTGTGAAACCATACTGTATTGCACAATAGAGGTTCTAAGATGTGAGGATAAACTCTATCGATGGAGAAAGGTGCCTTGATAAAACGTGGCAACAATTCCTAGGAACTCAGCCCATTGTACAGGCAGTAGAACACAAACAATGAGGCCAAATCTTTCCTTAAACTTAATGGTTCAGTACCGCCTGTGAGCTTAGGATCGTCGACAAATCGACAGCGAGTCAAAAGGTTCAAGCTGGTATCCTGGTGCTCCCGCCGAAAGGTGGTGTAGTCCATGTGGGGCCGGACTTGCGCTTTGCAAAGCAACAATCCATGGAGTGGAGTACCACTTTGCCCTGTTGAGCACACCAAGCTTTCTAGATGCCAGCTTGGCCTTATACTCCAAATGATCGCCGCGCCATAGCGAATGGGGCTTTTTAGCGATGTACGCGCAAACTCGTGTCTTAGAGGGGTTGAAGTCGACTAAATTTAGTCATTCCCAATCAGAGACTCTGAAAAGAGTGCTACTGATTTCAGACACAAGTTTTTCGCGACTTTCATTCAAAGTGGAACGTGTTATTAGTATTAGTCGTCTGCATAACAATGGATGCCATTGATGGGACAACATATCATTGATATGCCACATAAACAATGCGGGAGACAGAATGGAGCCTAGAATTACTTCAGTCAGTTATGCTACTCAAATTTAAGCGAGAAATCTCCCTGTAATCTCTCTAACTAAAAGAAATCCTCAGTGTATGGATGTCTTTCGGCTGAGATGATGATGATGATGTTCGGCTAGGACGACCCTTATCGACATCTCCATTAACTCTTTATTAAAGCCTCTTTGTTGTTCTTCTTTCATTAATTCTCTTAATCTCATGTATTCTCTTGGTTTCTACACTTAAAAACCACATTGTTATTCTAATTGTCAATCCGTCCTCAAAAAAAAGCGATTGGCATATCGATCCATCGATCGTTTATTGAAAAAGTACCTAAAAGCAAGAAATGGTTTTAACTATCCTCGTCTGGGTAAACTTTCTGTAAGTTAAATATTTAAGGATCTCACGAACTTTGTTCCGTGTGGGGATCGAACCCACAACACTCCGCGCAGTGCAGTAAATGGCGAGGTAACCACTCAATCTACAGAACCAACCATGCTGTCACCCCACAATATTTGATCCCACCCCTCCTAGTTTCACACTCGGTGGTCATTCAACCGTGGCCTAAATATGAACATACGATTTGCTTACGTGGCGCTTGATGACAGGGAAAAACGATGACTCATATTTAGGGTTACAAAATAAATAATATTTGATAAGTGTCGACGCAAACATGACGCCAACATAATGCAGACAAAATGAAATCAGTCATCGATTATAATGTTTCATAAATATGCTAGGAGTCGCCCGCGACTTCGTCCTCGTGGTAATTTGGAATATTTTCCCCGATTTTGCAACATATCTCACTACTGCTCCGCTCCTATTGATCATAGCGTGATGTTATAGCCTTTCTAGATAAATGCACTATTCAACAAAAATAATTGTTTTTTATTGAACCAGTACTTTCTGAGATTAGCGCGTTCAACCAAACAAACAATCAAACAAACTCTTCAGCTTTTTAATATTACACTCGTGGACAAATAATTCGGGTCGGCGCTAAAATCCTCTGTATCTTCCAAATTAATAAATTTTAATATCGTTTGCTATAAAACGATATTAAATGTTATTTAAAACGTAATAGGAAAAAAAAGAAAAGTTCGAATTTGGTAATAAATTTAAATCACTCGCGTTTTTCTTTTTGCTTGTTTGTAATTTTTGTTTTCAATCTGTCAAATTGATATTATAAAACGCAGTCATTATCGTCTTTCACGGTATTATTGAATTACTATCATGTCGCTAATACCAGAAGAATGTACACGTATCGTCACTATGCTAGAAGAAGGCAGAAGTCAGAGAAGTACAGCGAGATTAACAGGCGTGTCACTTTCTACGGTGTCAAAAGTTGTTCAACGGTTCCGAGAAACCGGGCAGAACATTAGAAGACCAGGAACCGGCAGACCGAGGTGTACTACGGCTCGATTTATTGTTACGACCATGCTGCAAAATCGACACCTCACGGCAGTTGAAGTAACAAATCAACTTCGAGAGACTCGAACAGACAACGTAAGCGACCGGACTGTAAGGCAGCGGCTTCGAGAAGCTAATTTGACCCCGCAAATGGTCCCAAACTTGCAAGGGAACATCGAGTAGCAAGATTACGTTATGCCCGCGAACATGCACAATGGGGAGACGAAGAATGGGCAAGAGTAAGAGAGTTTTCTGACGAATCCAGATTTATGTTCTATGCACAGGATCGGCGGCGAAGAGTTTACCGACGGCCAGGGGAACGTTTTATTCCAGTTTGTTTTCAGGAAAAAGTATCGTTTGGCGCTGGATCTGTTATGGTTTGGGCTGGAATCTCTTCAGAGAGTCGCACGGAGTTAGTGCTGATAGAAAATGGTTCTACAAATTACAGTTTGATTCATGACGCTAACTCTATTATTTTAAGAGATATTCAAATTTTTCGTAGTGACCCGTAATTTTTGTCCGCGAGTATAGTATAGATACAAAAACAGCGCAAGTAACATTATTCTTATACCTTGTAGGGTGTAAAACAAAAACCCTGGGGTTAGATAGTTTTATGGTATAGTGCATATTAGTCTGCGCTTATACGCATGTACAATATAACTATCTAAAGAACTCACTCAGGCATAGTTTGTTAGGTATATGGTTGGTTCTTTAGTTAAAAAAGGTGTAGGCACTTAGTAACTGTCTCAATCTTTATATATTAGTAGTGTTTTACGAAATCAGCATTGTTACATTCTAAGCATATATGTACATACTCACACATAAGTAAATATTAAGTATAAATACTCTAAGATAGTTAATAAAGAGGGACTTTTGAACACGCAAACGTAGTTTCACTACATTGGTGACCCCGACGTGATCTGTTGTTCGCTACTGCTGATATAATACCGGGACGACCGGCACCCAATTTGGTTTTCAGCAGTGAATCTAGCGAACAACAGCAATTACGAAGGGGATGCCGACAACGTGATATAGTCGCCGACGTAATTCCAGCTACGGACCCGGTTCTTGCCTGCCGGCTGGTGTAACGCTCGTACCACTAATAACGCTTGGGATACTTGTGACTTGCGCGTGTCAGTGGCCACCCACAAGCGGGTCTCACCACTGGAATATCAAGAGGCAATCACCGCAGTTATGGCGCCACAAAAACAAGGCGACGACGCACGCTATCAAGCGGCTATTGCCCGGCTAGGCCTAGATGCATTGCAGCAAGTTAGCGACATTATCGCAAACCCGCCCACCGAAGAGAAGTACGGGACTTTAAAGGCAAGACTCATCAGCGCTTATGAGGAATCGGAGACCCGGAAGCTGCAAAAACTGATGTAGGAGAAAGAACTCGGCGATCAAAAACAATCACAGCTATTGCGAAAAATGCGGGAACTAGCTGGGAAGACAATTCCAGACGATACACTGCGCATTATGTGGGCCAAATTACTGCCGCCCTCTGTACGCGCAGTTTTGAGCGTCAGTGATACAACTGACCTCGAAAAATTATCGCAAGTTGCAGATACCGTCATGGATAGCATTACTCCAGCAAACCAGGTTGCACAGATTGCACGTGCAAACGATATGACTGCCTTGCATGAAAAAGTGGCCCAAATAAGTTTAGAACTAGCCGAGTTAAAGAAAAATCGGGAGCCAAGAGGACGATCGCGAAATAGGTACCAATCGCGTTCAAGATCAAAGACGCCAAGAGGACCGCGGATTTGTTGGGCTCATAGCAAATATGGAGCCAAAGCGTACAATTGTCGGGGCAAACGCAATTAAAAAAAAAATATATATGTTTAATATCCACCATATAGTACATCAATGTATTGTTTACTGTAAATTAATTACAAATTTGAGTTATGTAATGGTGAACTGGAGCCTAAACTAGGGAAAACCCTGTATTTCAGGTCTCCAGGAAATTGTACCTACATTCAATATATCGGGAAAGCAGTCGGAAAACTAGTATCGACTCCGACTGTGGCAGGTCTCGGCGTCAACCCAACACCAAACTGCCGTTTATGTGTTACCGACTTTAACAGTGGTACACAATTTTTAATAGATACGGGGGCAGAGGTGTCTGTGCTTGCAGTTCGAAACCGAAAAGTCGCATCCGAGAAAAGCGCGTACAATTTATACGCTGCAAATGGAACCCAAATACGTACCTACGGCGAGAAAACGTTATTCCTCAACTTAGGATTACGACGTGTCTTCAAGTGGACATTCATAGTCGCCGACGTACGACGTTCCATCATCGGTGCTGATTTTCTGAGAAGCAACAAGCTTGTAGTTGACTTAGATGCTCGGAAATTAGTAGACAAAGTCACAGAATTAAGCGTCATTACAAAAACAATTTAATATGATGACGGATCAATTCGCACAATCGACCGTAATAACATTTATTATGAAATTCTACAGAAATACAGCGAGTTGACAAAACCTACGCGGTTTTCGCAAATTCCGATGCATAATATCGAGCACAGAATTATAACAACAAGTATGATCCCGATTTACGTACGACCGCTTAATCCGGAACGCTACAAAGCCGCAAAAAAGGAATTCGAAAAGATGATGGATGATGGAATCTGCCGCCCCTCAAGTAGTCCTTGGGCTTCACCTTTACATGTGGTTACCAAGAAGAACGGTGAAATTCGGCCGTGCGGTGATTATCGCCGCCTCAATGCGATCACGGTGCCTGATCGCTACCCCGTGCCCCGATTACACGACTTTACATACATCATCAAGTTATTAATATAATCCATCTAATATTCCTAAAACAGCCATCATAACACCCTTCGGATTGTTCGAATATGACATTCGGCTTACGCAATGCAGCTCAAACTTTCCAGCGTTTTATGAATATGGTACTCAAAGTCTTAGATTTTGCCTATTGTTTCATTGACGATATACTAATATCCTCAGTGGAAAGCAGCCATAAACAAGACCTAGAAGAGGTCCTAAAAAGGTTACAGCAGTATGGAATCACGCTGAACTTGAACAAATGCGAGTTCGGCAAACATGAGCTAGAGTTCCTCGGATACCACATCAACAAAGATGGGATTCGCCCGCTGAAAGAAAAGGTCGATATATTATCGCCACCTACCCTATGCCAAAAACTATACAACAGTTGAGACGATTTCTGGGTATAGTAAATTTCTATCGCTCCAGCCTATCCCGCGCAGCTGAATACCAAAGAGAACTAAACAATTATCTGCACGACGCGAAGAAAAATGATAAGAGACCAGTACCATGGACAGATAAGGGAAAAGAAGCTTTTGAAAAGTGTAAAGAAAGCATCCGAAGCGCTATTACACTTTTTCATCCCTCCATGACTTTACCTCTTACGCTCGTGACTGACTGTTCAGATGTCTGCGCTGGTTCAGTACTACAACAGAAGGTTGATGGAAAATGGCAGCCACTTGTTTTCTTCTCCAAAGATCTCAGCAAGACTCAGCGAAATTATTCTACTTACGATAGAGAGCTGTTGGCGATATACATGTCAATTAAACGTTTTCGACATATGATCGAAGGAAGCGATCTCACCATACTCATTGACCACAAGCCACTTACATTTGCAATGAACAAAGCCTCGTCGAATAACGACACTCCGAGAAGACTTCGACAACTCGATTTCATCTCACAATTTTGCTCAAACATCAAGCTTATTCCTGGTGAAGAAAATGCAGTCGCGGATGCACTCTCTAGAATAGAGGAAATTAGTTTTCCTAGTTACATTAACTACAAGGAATTAGCTGCGGATCAACAACAGAGTAATGACTTATCAGAGTTGTTAAAAAATCGCAAGTTGATTTTTAAGAAGTGCACACTACCCAACTGTAAACAACAAATTGTTTGCGAGACTTCTACAGGCGAACTCCGACCCTATTTACTACTGAAGTACCGTCACCTAGCTATCTACGCAATACACGGTCTCAGTCATCCAGGGATACGAAGCACTAGAAAAATGATGTCGCAAAGATTTTTTTGGCCTGGGATGAACAAAGACGTCGGAACATGGACTTAAGCATGCATACACTGCCAAAGGTCGAAAATCAATCGACACACTATCTCCCAGCTAGGCGAATTTCCCCGAGCAGAGAGATTCGAACATATCTATATCGACATTGTAGGACCACTACCGATATCTCAAGAGTTTCGGTACCGCGTGACCATTATTGACCGGAAAACATAATGGCCTGAAGCAATACCCGTAGAAAATATCACCGCTGAAACTGTCGCATTGATTAGCGGTTGGATTGCGCGATTTGGCTGTCCGGTTACCATTACTACGGATCAAGGACGCCAGTTCGAGTCGGATCTTTGTCATCAGCTGACAAAGCGATTAGGAATTAACAAGATCCACACGACTCCTTATCATCCGCAAGCAAACGGGCAAATAGAAAGATGGCACAGATGCCTAAAATCAGCCCTCACAGCCACTTGCAACAGCGCTAACTAGGTACAAGAATTGCCTATGGTTATGCTCGGACTTCGCACAGCTGTACGTGAAAAAACAGGAATAAGCGCAGCGCAAATGACATACGGTGCAACATTACGTTTGCCAGCTGACTTTTTTGATAACAACAAAACATCGATCAACGACACAGTATATGTCACACAACTATCAAATTTCATGCGCGCCTTACGAAACGATCTAATCAAGACAAGTTCGACACGAAAATGTTTTGTACAGTCATGCAATTATTTTTTCCTCAGAAGAGACATGATCAAGAAGTCACTGACTGCTCCGTATGAAGGTTCCTACAAAGTTTTGAAGCGGGAAGGAAAATGTTTCACCATCCAGCTGCCATACAGGACCACTGTCGTATCCATGGATCGCCTGAAGCCTGCATTCATCCTAGCAACTGCAGGAGACGAAAACATCGCACACACTTCGAGCGTGACGTCACCAGAGCCGGCGCCTGCACCTGTCACACAGCGTGCATCAGCAAAAACGCGCGCGCGCCGCTATGTCACCCGATCCGGCCGTGAAATCCGACCAGTCGTGCGATTTGCAACCTAAGCAGCAAGGTGCAATCATTTAGTTAATTGTTTTCATTATATAATTAATTCGTAGGTTCATCATTTATTAGGTTTTCTGCACCTGTAATTTCTTAGAAAGGTTTGTAGTAATTTTCTTATCGTATGTTTTACAAATTAAATTAAATTTGACTGCCATGCAGACAGTCGTGGACACAGGTATGTATATGTTATAGGCAATGTATGTAATCCGGTATTGTATAGAATTCCTAGGCAATCTATACATTGCCTAAAACATACATACGATTCATTAACATATAATACGATTCATTTCATACAATGGCTAGGTATTGTATAAAATGCCGGAAGCGCATCAGGCAATGTGTATGTTATGGACCAGGTGAGTAATGCGGGCATTATTTATAATGCACGAGCATTATGAATAATGTCTAGCTTTTTCGGGCTAAGTGATTAATTACTATCTTAGCTTCATTATTTATCACATTGCACGGTCATTATTATATTGCTACATGATAGTCGGGCAATTTGATCATAAAGCTTTATTTACGCGGTGCGAGTAAATGTAGTTGTCGCAAAGCCAAAAACTTGTGTACCTCAAAATGCCATCACAGTGGCAGTTGTTCTAATAAATAAATCTGTTACTTGCTACATATTTTATGATTATTGTTTTCAATTTTGATGTTCTATTTGACTTATATTTTCATTTGACTTTTATTAAGAGAAGATACTAATTATGCCAAATAATGAGTCTGATTGCTTATACTTTAGTTTATTTTATGTTTTATAATAATAAGTCATTTCTATAAAACAAAGATAATATATGTTGTGAAATTTTTGTTTTAAATTTAATTATATTTTATGTTATATTTTTAATATGACTAGTGGATTTTTAAGGTAGAAGTCCTTCGTAATTAATCCAAATAATGAGTCTGATTATTTAAGTGGTTTAATATTTAGTTTATTTTAAGTTAAATGACAATAACGATAAAAAATAGTAATTAAATATGTTTGTATGAGGTACTCTGCCCAAAAGGTGATGGGCAATATGTATAGTTATTGATGTATAGTGAGTCAATTTGATTATTTGAATAATTATTATCAAATTGCACTCTTATATTGGGCATTTTTCATAATGACCGGGCATTATGTATACTGCTCAATTTATCACTTGGTCCATAACATGTATGTATAATAAAATAATGAACGACGACGAACCCTTTCTGGCTGACATGGTCTAGTTGGTTAAAATGCTAACCTAACCTAGGATTACTATTTTATTATAAAAATCAATTCCGGCGCTTCGCCGGTCACAGTTCTAACCTAACCTAACCCACTTTTCTTGCAGTTCTAATCTAGTGTCTGTCTGGTGGTGGAAGTTGAAACTATGATTAGCTCTCAAAAGATCAGTAGGTACCTAACTAAATTATGGAGAAGAAAATTCTATTACATGCATTGCCTATGATTCAACCGGTATTCTATACAATGCCTAGGTATTCTATAGATTTCCTAGGTAAAGTGTAAAATAGTTTCAACATTCAATATAATTTCATACATTGCCTGAACGACCCTGGCATTCTATACATTGCCTAGGTATTGTATAGAATGCCGGTTGAATCATAGGCAATGTATGTAATAGAATTTTCCTCTCCATGATTTAGTTTGGTAGGTACCTAACATATACACATTAACATATACACAAAATAACTTGGCTAATATTATAAAGGGCTAAAGTTTGTAAATTTGAATGTAGGGGGTAACTGTAAAACTATTGATACGATTCTAAAAATCCTTTCACTAATAGTAAGCTTCGTTATCCCTGAGGCTTCTCTATACCGACAAACCATGCGAGTAAAGCCGCGTACGGAAGCTAGATCAAAATAATAGCAGCTAGACCGTATTAAAATTGCCCAAAGCATTAATAATAATTAAAGTATTCAGTTCAATGTACGAACATAGAACTAGGTCACAGTGGCATGCGTGAAATTAGGGTAGGTATAGATTTATAGACACTTGTTTGGAAGGGACGCGTCACCACGTCTCGATGCTCGAGTTGATTAGAATGCTCCAGAAATCTTGCGACCACAATAATTGACGAATGTATTCAGTTTGTACCTTCACTGCATAATATAATATGTCTTATTTTATACGGGCTGTCCATATGGCCAGAGCACTTCGACCCTTCTGGATCTCTTTGCATTGCCATTCCGTTTAGCTCATACCTAAGTTTGTCTTCCAGACTATTTTTTTACAGTCAATGCTTGGGACCTTATTGGGCCTTATTGACTAGTCCCCACAGCTACTGCATGGCTATTAGACAGGCTATTTTGTTAAATTAGATGTTTCTTCGCGAATCTCAATTTCATATTAGCGATTCTGTACAGCTTTTTTTTACTTTTCTTAGAAATTTCATCGCGTATCTCAATTTCATATTAGCAATGCATTTTCACAAACTATAACATTTACTAGCCTGTTACTGGTAATTTCTGTACCTCCCTGAGAGATGTTACAATCCAGTGCCCCAAAAGTCTTAAAAGTGAGATTCTGTGCATGATCATTTATTCTAGTTGAAGGACATACACTGTTGCCTATAGGCCGAAGCATAGTTTATTTAATTTACTTATACTAATATTACTATTCGTAAGTTTGTATGTTTGAACATGCAAATCTCAGTAACCACTCGTTCGATACAACAATTCTTTCACTGATTAATAGCTACTCCATATCTCTATATTGTCGATCACAATAGACCACACGAGTGAAATCGCAGAAAGGGACTAATAAGATTAAAGAAAATTACTTTTATGATGAAAATCAAAATTACTATATTTTACATTAGTTGTAAGTACTTCTACCCAATGATATATCCACTATAACTATTAGGTGTGGTGTGGTCCCAGGTTCAATACATTTTTGCTCGTTCTCTTTTGCACATGTGCTATTAAGTTGTCACGCCGCTGCCACGAATAGCGAACAATTTGCACGGGGACGTCTAATCTACAAAGATTTTATAGAATGAATAAGGAATTAGGAAGCTTTCATAATGTTTAAATAAAATACTGTATTTTATGAAAAAACATTTAATTACTTTACAACAGCGTTGGTATAAACCTCATAACTAGGTAGGTATATCGAAAGACATGCCATGCAGTGCGAGCGCTCGAGCGAACTTCACCGCGAAATTTCCCTAAACTCAACCAAACAACGAACACAAAACTTTAGTTCTTTTTTTACATTTCAATTTGTGCATTATATTAACATATTAGTAATGGTGCATTATTTCTTAATGTGCGAAATAAAAACAAGATAAGCGTGCTGCCTCGACTTTTTGTGCATTTGTGTGAGTAAACAAAGGGTAAAAAGTGGTGATACTTTTCTTGTACTGATGGCATATCTCCCGGGATATCTATGGTATAAACAGTTCACGTTCCATACATATACTTATTTTGTTCACGTATTGATAAAAATAGGGAACCCTAAGATCTCGGAATGTGGCTTCCAACAATATACATATATATATGAACTTTGGATTAGCCTCAGTTATAAACATTGAATTAACGTCTACATACATTTTGAAAACAAGTATTTAATTAAGTCTCTATGGTTTACAAAAAATCGATCACTGTTATTCATTGTTTTTACATAAATAGGCGACCATCTTTAACTTAATGTACATAGAGAAAGTATCTAATACAAGTTTTATAATGTGGCTCTCTGTCACAATAAACAGATATTTACAGAACGAGAACAACGTACAAATTGTACAAAAGAGTATCTATGTATTTTAAACATTTAAAAAAATATGCATATATGATGCATCTTTCAGGCAGTTCGTTACATGTAGTATTAGAATAATGTGTACACATAAGGCAAGTATACAGCTGACTATTATATTATAATTTGAACAGGATCGAACACTCATCTAATATAATCTGTACCGTACATGATTCAAACGTCTAGTTGCGAACATCACCAGTTGATCATACTATAGTAACTACAGGTACACAGATATCTTATTTTAGTAACTATATGGTTTACAAATAAATTCACAACGTCATGTTAATTTATAATTAGTGTTCCAGGAATGATTTCAGTTCACCTTACAGGCTGCTTATTACATAAGTGACTATATTACGTTCTTGATTCATATCTAATAGATATTGGTCTATACATTTTTTTTTTTGTTTGTAAGTGTTTAAATTGATCTGTTGTCTGTATATACTTATAAAAGAAATAGTTATAAAATGGATAGAATTTATTATTTGTGCTACATTTCATTTCATATAATATATAGTCATAATTTAACAAGATCTTTAATATGAAGATTTGATTAAATTACTACATGATTTACTCGTAATTTATGAAATCCATTTGAAAGGCACTTTGCAATTTACAGTACTGGACATTAGTTCACTTCATAACAGAGTCCAACACAAGATTATAAATATTTCCCAAAAAAACCTAATATATCAATAACTTAAATACAGTATTTACAAATAGATCCCTTCAACATAATAAATATATATAACAATGTTTCAGAGTCCGGTTTCGTAGTTCTACAAGGAACGACATATTGGACAGATCTGTTTGTGCGCCACTTTCTGTTTCAAGAGGAGCAGTCGATAGATTGTGACGACTTGTTGTTTTTCGTCAGAAAACGTCACGTGAAGGGCTCGTCCCGATACCTGCCCAAGTATGAGGTAAGTCATCGATTCCAGCAATACCTAAGATAGTTTAGTTACCGCTCTTACTCCGTCGAACCCTTCACATGAAACAATAAGATTGTGACATGTTATGGCACAGCGTTCTACATACGTTGCATATGGTTATCGTCATCAAATAGTAGCTACAATTGAGTTTTAATTGAATGCTTGAAGCGATCTAGCTCGGTGCTCGTGCACCCGTTGCCAGCAGGCTTATCACAAATTCCATGTATTTTTATCATTTGACGGCGATACTGTATCGGATGTGTGTAAAGTGAATTAGCAGCCACACGTATGTCAATTTTGAAACAATATTAACGATTTGAGGCTAAAACATTTGTCTACAAATAATAAATTATACAGTACACCGATCAATGTTTTTATAGTTATTATATTTGTAACTAACGACTTATAATTCACGAAATTATTTGAAATCCTTTTTATTTTCAATATGTTAGTTACAAGACTTTTAATCAATGAATAATGATTAACAACGCCTTCTAGGCTACAACTAGACCTGAGGTATTTTGATAGATTTTTCTAAAATCAAAATACTTATTTTTGAAGTTAAAATAACGATAAAAAACATAATTATGTAATAAACGCGATAATTCATTATGTTTGTAATGTCTCAATTTAAAGGATTTCATTGTGATACTGTAAACGTACATATATAAGTATGTATATTTGTGCATATTTGTTACTCTAATTTGCTCGAGTAGTGTGTGATGTGTTTGATGTATGGAATTTAACTGAGTGAGCACAATGGCGGTGCTCGCCGGAGTGCTGCTTCTCTGTTCATTTTATTTGATTTCAAGTTAAGCACCATTTTAATGAGTGTTACTTTCGACTGACTATTGTTTGGAATAACAAAAATTATGCATTAACAACAGTTACGAATGTACTTTATTTTATACAATATAAAAATATTTTTTCTTATAGTAGGCTGCTGTTGCAACAAATATGTAGTACAACGCAGTTTATGTCCATCACCCCTCAACCCGCGCTCATTGCAGCTGTATCACACGCAAATTCTCATTTCTCGTCCTACGAGTCCACGACATACATAAATCACAGTACATTGTTTTCCTATTAAATACTTAAGTGTGTTTTTTATATTAGATTCGAGATTGTTCAATAATCGCTTATAATCTATATAATTTACAAAAACAAAATCTATCAACAGTCGACTGTACATAATTATCGATTATTGTTCATTGTCAAATATATCAAATCTTTCATTTCATTATTATGAACTAATAGCATACGAAGTTATCACTATCTACATAACAGTTTACGATATATCGTAAGGAAACCAAAAAATATTATGCTCACTTTGCATTTGCGAATTATTATATCGATCGCTTTTTGTTCACCACTGGGTATTACGCGATCGTCAAGCACAGCCTAATGTCGCACATTCACTGATCGATGCGCCGTTCACAGACCGACGTCGAGGTGTTCCGCAAGGACTCTAAGAAGCTGCCCATCGGAGACCCGGAGATCGACTGGGAGGAGACGGTCTACCTCAATCTGATCGTGCATCAGTTCGATTACACGCTGACGCTGGCCATCTGCACGAGGACCAGTCCCAAAGAGCTGCAGGTCCTCAAGCGGCACTCGCAAAAGGTGAGTGTCATACGCGTTCGGGCAACGGCAGCGACGCGCGAGCTCGTCACTAGCTGAGGCGGCTGAACAGCTTGGTGCGAGGCCACGGCAGCGGCCAGTCGTACCGCCGCGGCACGGGCCCGCGGACGTTGCGTTCCAGGTACGTAAACAGCCAATACCACCACTCACGCTGGATCATATAGTGATTGTAGCCATTGCCGGCCCGGTGTGGTGTTACTAGCAGTGAGTGGTACGTCCAGAACAGCCGCGTGGTCACATAGTACGCAATCACCACATCCACCGTATAGTGTCCGTGCGCTAGTAGCACGAACGACACGCCCATCAGCGCTGAGCCCCACATGACCCAATGCATTGGCCACAGCTTCTTTGGCGAGTACTCCGCCACAATCAGGTAACTTAACACGAGGACCATCGTGTGCCCCGAGTAAATAAAGTCTCCGCAATAAGTGTGTTTGCCATTTATCGACAAACCGAATCCGGATATCAAGTAAAACATTCTCTTAATGACTAGAAGAGGCGTAGTGTTATTACTCTTCGGGCTACAGTAGTAGGTGGTACTTGAGACCGGAAGAACGGTCACAAACATAGTGACTGACCGGTATAAGTAGAGTAAGCCGATGATGATAAACAATCGCCGTGCGACGATAAAACGATGTTTGTGGAACACCACCACCAGCATGGCGACTGTCGTCGATATCATGATCAAGTACTCGGAGACTGCCAGCCCCCAATCCCTGGCGGCGACGTTGTCCAGTACTATATCGTTGAGCGGCGGTGTTGTATTTCTGTCTGGCAATCGTTCATGTACTAACGATAGCGACATCATGTTTATACAAACACATAAAAAGAGAAAGAAAAATGATAGGATTGTTTTCCATATTTCTTTGGGATATCTCTCCTCTCTGACGGTGCCCGGAGGTATTTCAACGATAAAATCCCCGTGTGTTCTCTGTGGCGAATGGTCCTGGTCCGGGTCAGACTCGTCGGTGGTGGGTTGCGGGGCATCTGTCTTGACGGTCCGCGCTAGCAGCGGCTGTCGCTGCATTAGCTCTGCTTGGCTGGGCATGTCGCTGTTTTGTCCTCTATCGTTTTGTTGGCGGGACGCGTTGTTGTTTAGGTCATTGCGCTTAAGACGCGCTTCAAAGTTAATGCCTTTGATTTCTTCGTGAGCAGTGTGCGCGGCTATATCGACATCGCAGAGTGGAGGTGTATTAGCGGGTGGGGAATCCACAGGCTGTGGCGGCTCGGCTGGACGCGGTACCAGAGCTAGCTGCTTAGATGGCAGCTCATTGGCAAGGTACACGCGTACTGACTCGACGAGTGGCTCCGCGAAATTGATCTGTTTGGGCGGCGATGGCTCCTTGTCTGGTGATCGCACCGAGATCGTCATCCAATCACCATTTGTCTGGAACGCACCTGAAATTGAGATAAGGGTCGTGTAAATAAGGGTGATGAATGTAAATATATTATGACTATATGCTCCTAATTGTTTATTGGAAATCAATACATTTAAGCGTACATTTCAGGTCATCTATATATAAATAATATTTTCTTATGAACATGAATTTAGAGTTTGTTTACGTTGTCATGGCCGGTCACCATACCAGTATGTAATCTACTAGGTTGACTGTGATGGATACGTTATAATCAACTAAATTAGAAATTAGGAAACTAGCGTAGGTATATTAAGATAAGTGATATTTCACTAGTTATTAATTAGTAATCTATCGCATATTATCAAGTTACCAAAAAATATATGTGTGTAGATACACATAATTTTGTTGGACAAATTTATTCTATTTATATTATGACTAACATTATTTGAGTGTGTTTTCTGGAAACTTTTGTAATATCTACCTAACAACTACAAGTAACAATAGAAAAGCAGTCACGGTTCAAAGACCGAGGGTTATGATTGCGCGTCAGGGAGGCGCGCGTTGGTGTCGGCGGTGAGCCAGCACAGGCGCCCCTCCCGCACGTTATTGTCAGATGACAATAATTAGTCGTCGCGGTTTGTTGTGCAGCGACTCCACGCCGACCGAGCGCTTCTGTCCGCCCCTGGCGCCACACAAAACATTTTCATTTGCCGTATTATGAGATAGTAATAAATCTCCCCTGACGACGACTGATTTCTCTTTTACTACACGTTCCACGACTTGTTTTCGTTGCGCGTAAAGAAAGCTCATCTATCCGGGGCCGCCTTGTACATCACACCGACTTACCCGATCAATGTACGAGCTGTCATTTAGCGGGAACGTGGTAATACGTCGATAATTGCGATGTTCCAGCTTTTAAATGCTCCATACATAAAACTGTAAAGCTAGGTTTGCATCCATTCAAGTCACAGGCACGTAAACGAGGTCGAAATGGAAAACGATTTATGCATACACACTTCACTGCACGGATAACGGAATACACTCACAGAAGGAACGTTCCTTATTGTTTAATTTTATTTAATAAATGAATTATTTTCACTACATAATACTACGAAAGCCTTAGCGGCGATAACACAAATAATACATATTTTATTCAGCGTCCGAGAAACTTCGTTGCGAGCGTGCGTGCAAAGTGGCGACCGCGTACTAGAAAAGTAACACTGGTTGGCTTCGGTCGCACGACTACGATCGGTAGATGTCGGTGATGTTCGTGCGCGCTCGGCTCAATGGAAGTAATTACGAGGGCGGTGACGTCACAACGAGACGTTCCACTCGCCCCACTCGGCGCCCGGTGCGGTTGCACTCGGCACGATGTGCGCGGAACAAGCCGGTTGTGGTTGTCCGTCCCTACCGGAGATTCGTCGCCCCGCGCCCCGCAGCGCCGCGCAGGCCGCTGTGCCGTGAATGAAACATTTACGACATTATGCTCAATAGATTTTACAGTTGTCTTATTCTCTTGCATAAAATATGAAGTTTATAAAGTCAAGCCGCTTCAGGTTTGTACTAAAATGAATATTGACTTTTTACTAAATTATGAAAAAAAGAGTTCAGTAAAAGCCAACGTTGAAGACCAACAAGATGATAGCGAGATGAACTAAAAACCTACCGAAAGTATTAACTTAAATTTTGAAAGAATTATTATAGAAATGAAAAAGTTTTACTTTCCATTTCTATGATTTAATGAAATTGAAAGCCTTTCCCTGACAATAGGAGAAAGTCTTATAAACAATAATAAATACCACATAAATACATAAAGTAGGTACCAATAACATTTATATTTCTTCGTATTATGTTTTTGGCGCTGTTCAACTTCATACTTGGTAAAGTTAAGAATTGCCTATTTAGACCGGTTTACATGCCTAATATTTATAAGTTCCCATTTTATGATTCATAATTTGAGACATCGTCACAAACCAAAAGCCGCTAAGCATAAAAAGATGGCGTAATAATTTCCCACACCAAAATCATTGATTTGGAATGTTAACGTACCCGTACCACTTTTGGGTTTTTCTTGTGACAAGTTTGTCCGCTACTGGACTGGACTATGGACGTTCAGATGTGCGCTTGTATGTTTAACTAAACTTATATAGGAACATCATAATGACGGTTTCCTAGTCAAGGTAGGACATTTTTTAAAGTAATATTTAATTATTTTTTTTGCATTTTTAAACATTTAGATAGGTACAATTGAAGTGGAAATAACCCAGTATTTATTTTTATAGTAGTAAAATGTCTGGAACTATATTACTGTTCATATACATAGATCGTAAACTTGACTCAATTGTACACAATTTAAGTTACCTACGATAGAACGTTTTTATGGTTGTGAAAGATTTACGAACGTGCCCTTTCAATGATTGCCTTCACTATTTTGAACGTTTAGCTAATCAATATCCATTTCTTTTAGAACTTCCATTAGCGTTCACATCTATTATTGTTATATAATGAGTTAGGCATAGTTAGTATAGTCACTTAATTCTTAATTCACTCGGCTTAAAGACTCATTGAGAGTCATTGAGTCAAACTTTTGTGGGTACAGATAATAGAAGAGGTTGAAAGTTTACAACTTGTATCAAAATAATGTGCACAGAAACGAAATCAAATCGTATGATTGTAACAACTCCACTGCATCTATTACAGGACTCACAAATACGACTTTTTCTTTGAAATGTACTAAATATGATATAAAATATAGGAAAAAGCACCGGCTAAGGAGTCAAATGCACCTAAAACCACGTTATTGTTTACTACCACAATACCAATATGATTTGTACGATTTTTTGTTAGATTCTTATTATCCAGTCCTTTGCAATCTTCCTAGGATTATTGCTAAGATCCGTTTTCCCTACGACATATAAAAATCCAAGTATGATAATGTGTGTATGTCGGGTCAAGTATAAACGGACCCCTCAGTGTCATCTGAGACTAGTCTTATCAACGCCTGGACGCGTCCTTCAGTGATCCATAGGCCTAGGATAACCAATTGGTTTACCTACCATACCATTCATTACAAATCCGCCGAAATATAAATCTACGCAAGAAACAATTATTTTTCTATTGTATCTGTCAAAAATGAATGAACTTATTGAAAATGTTTTTTTCATTATATTTTATGGTAATTGCTGAATTCATCAACGAGCATACAATTACAAACTGAAAATGAAACAAAAACAGGACGACATTTTCTGAAAACTGTATACTGTTATCTAAAATAAGCTATTAGAAAATGGGAAATAGAATTGAAACTTTAAGTTAAAAACCTTCACGGCCAACGTTCAACAGTGGACACCATCAGGCTAAGATGATAAATGCAAAAGCTACCACCTCACTAGTCATCACCAAAAAATATTGCTCGAAGCAATTCATCCATCGATATGTTTTTATCAGTTGTGTTGCCAAATGTATTTAGATTAAATCCGAAAACTGGTTGATAAAACAGATAAGAGGCATCCATTTTATTCAGCTTTGAATTAATTGATAAGATCACGTTTAGGCCACCTGACTTATAGATAAAATTAGGCATATTGTGTATACATTATATGTAATGGTTGCTTTCGAAAATGATGATGTAAATGTTAAAAATTGCTCAGAAAACTTAATAAGTTTTATTTGATTCGATTTTGTTTTCATCATTATATCGTCGGCATTTATAAGCTAATGTTTACTTATATAAGATTTATGATTATATGGTTATATCTTGTCGTTAGGCCAAATGAGCTCAATAATATAAATGTATCAGATGTTATGGATAAAATTATTATGTTTCTATCGACAGCGACGTATCTACACGCTCTGTGCGACTCAAAAATGGTTTTGCAATGTCTTCGTTCGTACTATTATTTATTTATATTATAGTAGTTTGGTATTTATTCAGCTATAATTATAGATTTTCGTCCGTTTAAACCTAAGTAAAATGGATTGTTAAATGATAAAGCACTTTCTATTTACCGAGCCCTGCGAATTCATAGAATTCGTTAATATTTTTATTATTCAACCGTTTTAATTGTTCCAATAAATAAATTAGGTGGCAATATTAGTCATTCTAATTATTATTAAATAAGAAGTTATCTCAGATCCGGTCAACGTATACATAATAATATGTAGGCACAAACACGCTACGATACGAAATAGTAAGTATAGACTTTTATCAGATGTAATGGAAGCATATATTATACAAAGTAAAAAAAGGTATTATTTGTACTAAAAAGCAATTCTTCTAGGTTTACAGCTCGTGTTTTGCTTTCTATTATTCTCTGGATTTTTGGACTAACGACTTAAGTTACCTAGCTAGGTAATAAATATATAGAAATAATTATGTTAATATTTTAAATTCTTTGTGCCATTTTACACAATATTCATAGTTAAATTTGTTCCCTTGTATATAGAGGAAACTCGCTAGATATATAGAGAATACCGAACCAAGGGTATAATTACCTTGACCGAACTAATCTAAATCATGCGTGAATGCACCTAACTTTTTTTTTAAGTGTTCCTTCGGGGACGAGCCTTAAGTAATACAAAAATATACAAACAATAAATTTAGACGTTAGATGTACCTACCCTCCGTTCTCTATATATCTTTTAATCCGTCATAAGTCTATAATGTAATAAATAAACAAGTATAATTTTGATACAGGTGTACGCGTCACCGAGTCGCCGTAAAATGGACACCAAAGGCGACGGTGAAGAGATGACGTACCCCCACATATGTTTCATGGTGGATAACTTCGATGAGGTGAGTTTTATATACTTGTAGTATAATTTCCAGGATAAGATAATAAGTATATATGTAGAATTATTAACAGATCACTAGATATACAGCAACCGTTCCAAATATATCTAACCTTTTGAGTGGCGTAGAGGTCATTTTACATCTTTCCTAGTCGCGATGGATTTGAGTGGTTTGACACTTTATTTGTCAAAATCGATTCAATAGTGGCGATGTACACTTATTTTTGCCATCAACTGATTAATATCCTCAGAGATATTTTGCGATTTACAAAATAAGGTTCTGGAGTGGCCACCACGAATCGAAAAACGCAGCGTGGGCAGGTCTTCAAGAAGGACCGACGACGTGGTAAAAAATGCGTATGGACACGGTCAGCTCAGGACCGAATGGTGCGGAATTTTTTGGGAGAGGCCTATGTCCAGCTGTGGACGTCTTTCGGCTCAGATGATGATGATGAAAATATGCATACATTCACAAATAAACTAACTAATGATACCAACATATAGTTGTAGGTACTCTTCACACGATTTAGTGATCGATTATTCGTTATCTTTATCAGTATTCGCGCGATAATAACCAAAAACATCCTTGCATCTGCGTTGTTATGTTTATGAGTAATATATTGATGAATCATCGTAAATAACAAAACGGGTTCAAATATTGTGGCCGTGGCTACGTAGGTCTCTTTATAAGTTGTACCATTTGTTATCGCGTCAACACAATTAAAATTATTGCGTATAAGTGTATCAATTTAATAATTTGTTTGTAAATAACACGGCTTGGTTATGTTTGTACTTAATTATAAAATTGGATTATTTAATACAATAAAGGCTGGTAATTTAGAAGTTAACAATTGTACTATAAGTAGGAAGGTATATTATGTTCGTACAAATGAACATGGTACATATTATGCCGTGTTTGTTTTCAAAACACCTAGTTTTCTAATATGAGAAGTAGATTTGGCTTTGCCATCTTCTTGTTATCGTTTTGTTAGGGGTCAAACTGATGACAGAGTTATTTAGATCGCCCATATTTAGGCTTCTGTTGTGAACTAACGACTGTAAACAGTCGAGACCGATTTTAGCGTGCCTTCCAAAGCACGGAGACGCTCAAATAAATTACCATTGTGCGTATACCCATAGGGTTACTGCACCCTAGGTTGCTTAACCCGCTGATCGTTTACCTAACAGCGGGTGCACCTGGCTTTGAGGACATTTTCCATTGATGCAGAAAAGCAAACCGAGCAATCTATCCTAGGGATACTCCATCTTAAAGCCCTGGTATAAAAAAAAATTGTGTCCGCAAGTAATATGCCCGGTATTGCAAGCGCATAGGCTATTGTTTTCCGTCTCTTTTTGTTACTTATACCAAATTGTAAATGTTATAATCTGACGATTAAAAAGAGTGGCCAGAGTTTCTTGCCAAGTCTTCTCGAGGACCTACTCTAGTCAGCGAATTTGCCGTAGGAAAAAAATATATGCTGGCATTTGTTTTTATGACGTTCACATAAGTGCATGCATTTGATCTAAATAAATATATGAGTTTGTCTTTGGTAACTGCTTAAGCAGGATATGTGCCTGTTTGCCTCTTAAGTAGTAATAAAAAGAAGTGGTACTAGAGTCCAATAAGCACCATTGATCGTAACTACTTAGTGATTATTAGGAAGAATTTTAAACACAATGGGAATCATTTTGTAAACATAATCACACACAATACTAATAAGCAAGTCGTGTTGACACGTAGATCGTTTGTCGAAGAGTGTCACTACTGGCAATAAGTTATTAAATTAAGATGATGGATATACATATTTATGTTATATTGTTATTCTCAATTTGAGGTTCATTAAAACCTTTTTTTCCCGTAGATTTTTACCATATTTTATTAAGTGTTCTAATTTATCTTTATAAAGGATAATGCTTAATTAATTTCCACGTGTGGAAGCTTGTAAATGGTATATGCTAGCTTACAAAATAAGTACAATTTGTAAAATTAGCCGTAAGCTCCCCGAATAAAATAAAAATAAAATAATTTATCTGTGAAAATTTAATAAGAAGAAATCAATGAGAATATATATTATGCAAATTAATTTGCCTGGAATTTTCGACTTACTTTTGTACTACTAACTAACTAAAAACTACTTAAGTATTTAAAACCTTGTTTCCGATAAATTGCATGGAAATCCTCTCTGTCTCACCCAAATGAGGAATGTCAGCGACATACATCCAGCTTGTAGATGCCAATTTAATCGAATACACGAGTACCTATCCATTTTCATGAAGTTAATCATTATAACAGTAACACTTGAAGAGACATTGCGTGCCTATAAGTGGGTTATAATTACCAACATTAAGGTATATAATTCTAATAACTCATCTCGATAGTTGTTGCTTTAACTCAATTTGAATGCAAAACGTTATTATGCAACGAGTAGGTACCTTCTGGTACCCGTGTCTACCATTAACAGACATGAATAGTTGCTACGGTTGCTTCTTTCCCACTGCATTATCACGCTGCAATCCTGATATTATCTTATATACACAACTTCTAAATTTGCATGGTTTAATTTAGGCATTAGCAAAAACCAAATTATGTGAGTTTAAATGAAGCAAAAGAACTATGTCACGATCGTGGTAAATCTGTACACTCTGCCTACCTTACCTATTGGTTAACAGGCGTTAGTAATTAACCCGAGAGCTGACCATCATCATCAAGAAAAATAACTTAAGCCATTGTTTTATCGATTTAACAAACAAAATCTGTCACAGATTTTGTTTGTTGAGAAATCAGCTCTCTGCTCACAGATGCAATTTCCGATCTTTTGAAACCGTGTTTGAAACACTATCATGTTTATTTACGTTTCTTGGTATCTGTAAGAGTTTGATAACAACACACCACGGCATTTAGATGTTTAACAACAATTGCCATACCGAAGGAATGTAAACATGATTTAAAATTCATAAATTTATTTTGTAGCATTGAACTTGTTGTTCCGAGTCTGGGTATACTTTATGATTCGGTCATATAACTATATACAATGAATGACTTTGTGTCAGTGAATTGTGAATTGCTCGAGCGCCAAAGAACTTAAAAAAAAGTAAAAATGTATTAAAAATACTGTAATTTGTATGAAAAGTGATAACCAGAAAACGCGATAATGAGATTTATACGTATGTCCTCTGTTCTGTTGGTTGATAAAATGTGCAAATGATGATGATAAAACAAATATTTATTATGAAACTGTGAATGTCGAATATAACACTAGTTGTTAGTTAATCAATGAATGAATACTATAGTTTATAAGTACACAATATTGTGATATTGTGTACTTAACCGATAATACCAAGCAAAATGATCGGAATATTAGACATCGTGGGAAAGCGCGGGGACTATAGCATGGAATTCTTCAAGAAAGAAGGTTTTTAAAGGGTCGGCAACGCGCGAGTGCAAGCGTTGCAAGCGTCTATAGGGTATAGTAACGTAGTTAGGCCTTAGCCTATTACTATAATAACTATAGACCGGGTACAATTCCAGATTCGTAAGATTCGGTTGGAAATATCTCAATCCGATCCGAGATTCGAACCCAATACCTAATAATATGCAGTTGTACCTACGCACTTCCACTGACAACAGAGGCAGTCTTCTAGTCAGATTTTTGTATAACAATAATTGATGACAATTGATTAATAATCTAAAACGAAACTATCTAAAATCCCAACACAATTTGTACATTTTAATATAATATTTACAAGCCGTGGGAAAATAGAATATATTAACAGATAAGGAAATAGCTGAATTTTCCTTAATGAACATTATGTAGTTACCAACAGTCCCATATATGCAATTATAGCAGTCAGATAATGTTTAATTGACTGCAAACGTAGTACATACGATACTAACCGACTGGCATATACAATTTACAAACGTTTGCTAAAACAAGGTAAATAGGTTTCATTGATGAAAAGCCAGTGCGCCTTTTAGGTTACTAGCTAGTAACACTTCTGAACATAAGCGATGTAATAGAAAAAAATGGTATAGGGTTGACAATGTGAAAATGATGCTCATGCTCGTTTATAGGTTATGCCTCGCTTCAGAAACTGTTTATCAGATTGGTCATATTACTTACCTTCTTAGACAATGATAAGTGTGTCAATATGTATCTGATCACAATAATTTGAAATTTCAAATGCGTTTTCGTTTGTCAACCCTGATACCATAGAAGTACTTAGTTAGTTTATTGAATCTATGATTTTTACAATAAAAGGGCTATTGTATATATTTTTTTCCTCTTTTAGAAGTGTAAATATCTTAGGTATATTGTATATATAGATGTAAATAATAATAATGATACCTATAATAAATAAGCTTTAAAAAAAAAGGATAAATCATAGATTCAATAAAAAAATATCTGACGAGCGATAACCATTAGGTTTATTGTGTGTAAAAACATTAGGTAGGTACCTATAATTACCGTTTCTTGCGATGTATGTTATGTTATGGGACTTAGATCAAATAAAATTAAAAGATTAAACTTTAGTGTGCATATTATAGTGTATTAATATATCAACTTTCTGTAGCGAATATAACATTAAAACTTTTCGCATGGAAAATCATTGCCTACGATATTTAACACGTGAAATCATTATGATAGAAATTTATATCTTTCATGATTCGGCCGAGATGCACAATAAAATAAAATAATTATTTGATCTGCCCAACTTGGTGCGTGGACGAGATTCTCATGGTCGAGTTGATGAATAAGTCTTAAATGAAAAGTAGCATTTCATGCCCAGTATGAAGTTAATTCCGGTTACCAATAATTCCGACGCGCGAAGTATAGCTAGAATGAATCGTGGTATCGTAACAAAGAACAGTACAAAGTCTGAATATTGTATCATTGCCGTTATACGTGAATAGTAAGCAGAAATGATTAATCACTTGCATGCGTCAATATAGACCACACATGTAATGCACAATACCATCCATCGTAAGGATACCCTACGAACTACGGTGATCTCATTTTAGTTCAGTTGTACTTAAAGCTTACTATGATATTTATATATACATATTTATGACTATATTAGATTGGCAAGTCTATATGTACACTTATTGTGGTTTGTTGTAGATGAGTCAGACAGTAAGATGAATTTACTGGTTGAACTTATTATATAGTCATATTATCATTCGGACGATGACTGTAAGAGAATGCACCTGTGTTAGCGCACATACTGCATGTTATATCCTGCGTATCTTCGCATCGGAGACAGCCATCTGGCTTATCTTTGTTGAGACACTGCTGTAGTTTAACACTGTTACAGTAGCTGCCCATCTCAGTCTCACTGTTTAGTACTGGTCTTCTCTCCACTATTTTGTAAAGCGGAGAGGGTTTAGGAAGGTCTTAATACACACACGCTGCCCCAATGCGGATAATATGGACATGTTGATTTCGTCACTAAATTTTCCTTTACCGTTATAAGATACTGGTAAATTATTTGATTTGTACGTATTCATTCCACAAGGGAATCCACCTTGGTACCGTTCGGGATCAAACTCACACCTAATCTGCTACAAGCCGGTTACTTTTCCACTTTGCTATCACTGCAATACTGCTAAAGTTTAAATATACAAATTTAAAAGAGGTTAACAACATTAGTTAGCGTTTTGTAAAGTCTTTACTTAATCATTTGCGATTATTATTCTCAGTCAACACAATTGCAAGGACATGTTTTATACGTATTGTGTGGGGCAATAAATCTGTTCCGTGCACGCGCTCGCGCACGTTTGCGGGGTCTTTCGGACTGTTGTTTGTCTCCTCTATGGTACCTACTATTCATACTATAGAGATACATTAGGTATCTCTTCATCTTACTTGGCGAGGGACTTTCGCGTTTCTATATCGTTGTACTTCTACAAACACTTACGGTTCACTGTAGAGTGAAAACTGTTAGACAGTTTTTGTGTACGATATGGCATGTCTGATGATGATAGGTAGGTATAAGCAGTTTGCGTAGCCATGGACGCTTTTCCAGAGAAAGAGGAGTTTTGTGTTATAGATATGTAAGAAAAACTTTTTTAAATAATGTTTTTTTTGTCTTGTATACCTTCGCTTAATACTACTTATATTATAAATGCAAAAGTTGCATGGATGTTTGTTACTCAATAAGAGATAAAGAAACATAGGCTACTTTCATCCGGAAAACACTGTAGCGGGCGAAGCCGCGTGCGGAAGCTAGTATTACCTATAAATATTGCCTTGCTGATTACTCGTATAATTAATAGTTGCTCATAATTCACTAAGGGCATTATTCTACCTACCGCTACACGGATATGTAAATATGTAGTAGATAAGTACATCATTATTGTATTACTAGTGGCCAGCCCCGACTTTGCCCGGGTTAAACTATTTTCAGCTCAACTTTCTTATTTTTTTTTTACATAAGAACCTTCTCCTGACAATAACGAACTGGCATAAAAAGAATTAGCGAAATCTAGATAATAGAATATAGTCTGGAATAGCACATAAGCCATTTTTTACATAAGAATCTTCTCCTGACAATAACGAACATAGCATAAAGAGAATTAGTGAAATCGGTTCATCTGGTCTCGAGATTTGTGCTTCCCTATAATAGCAACACATTCAGCGATTCATTTTTATATTATAGATATTGGAATACCTATCAGAACATTACGCGAGCGGTGGTTTAATAACTATGACACCAACACCAGATTAGTTGAGTTACTTATCAAGCGATAATGGTGATATTGGTGTGTAGCTTAATTACTAAGTTAATGTGAATAATATATTATTTTACGTAATATATAATTTCGATAACGTATTCTTAGCTAGTAAAGGTCAATACGAACTAAAACACCAGCTCAAAACACATGCGACTAAGCCAAGAACTGCGAGCGAACTGCAAATAAATGAGCAAAATGTGCAGTCACTGCGCCTTATCTGTTCCGTCTCGACGAGCTCAGAAACATATCAAACATATTATTGAAACTGGAAAATTTATTTATAAACAAACGTTGTTTGTCTGTGGTGAGTGAATCGACTTAAAATAGCGTAGTACCACAGAATACTTAATACTAAGAATAGACGTTTCGATATGACATAGAAACAAAAAGGGATGGATATTCAAATTCAAACAAGGATCTGTTTTTTTATATGTCCTACTTAGATGGAAAACGAGCATACGTATGGCCATAACTCGCGTGTTTACCGACTCAAAAGGGACACTAGGGTTTTGTGTTGGGGTAGTTATATCTGAGATAGAAAAACGTTTCTATAAAAATCCATCCTCAACGAGCGATACTCACAGGAACATAACTACAGCGCTATGTGTATTTATTTGACTATGGTCGTCTATAAGGTCCTTCTCTAGTTGGGTCTGTTCGCTCATATGGTGCCCTGCCTTTGTTTATTGTTAGTTTTATAACATTTAAATTATATAACCCAAAATTTTAAACGAATACAAAATTGAGAATACGCCAATAAGCACTTGTTTATTGGCGTATACTCAATTTGTTTTTGCTTTGCTCAACCGCTCACTATAATGCCAACTTATATGTAGTTAGGTACTTGTACAGAGCTATAGAATGACGGCAACGAAAGCAAACATATCGTCATGTATTACGTAGACATTATCTATATCTATTCTAATAATTATAAATGCGAAAGTTTGGATGGATCTTTGTCACTCAATCATGCCAAAACGGCTGAAGGGATCTGGATGAAATTTGGCACAGAGATAGAATATAGTCTGGAATAGCACATAAGCTACTTTTTATACTAGAAAAACACTGTTCCAGTGGGTATTGCGAGGGCGAAGCCGCGGGCGATAGCTAGTAAATAATACGACAGTTCTAATTTTATTATTTGTACTAGACAAATATAGTTTGTTTACTACAAGTATTGTAATGTTCCTGTCTGACTTTGAACATTTTGAAATTTGGGGTTGCTGTATATTCGTCACAAAGTAAATTTGCCATAAAAAAGTATGTGTAAATTTGCCTAGAATTTTGAACAATTTGCCTAGAATTGTGACGAATTTATGAAATTTTCACATACTTTTTATGTGGTAAATTTTCTTAACGACTGCACAACAACCCCGAACTTGTCTTGATTTACCAATACATGCAAGAGTTACCAATACCATGTGATAACACTGTTACATCGTTACATCATTTGCCTGTTCTAGACTATAAAATAGGGAATCACTATGTAGCCGACTTCGATAACACCGTCTTTTCAGCAAATCTCTTGGAATGATTCCAGATGCCCTACTTGCATTGTTATTGCTACTTATATACCTACTACATGTATATTAATTGTTTGGTCTGTTTGTATCACATTGCTATCTTGTTGGTACTCGCCAACATGCGGCATTGGTATTGTTTAAGTACACGTGTACTCAGCTATATGATGTCAGTTACAATCATTATTGATTTGACATTCAATCGAATGATTTCATTGAATTGTTCACACTTTTTAAGCTCTTTGTTTTGCTGCAGTTTCGAGTATTTTTATTGTGCTAAGTTAATAGTCCAGTCATAAAAAGACTTGTTGAGTGCGTGAGTTGGAACCTAAGCGGGTTCTTTAGAAATGAACATACTAAAATTCCTGACTTCTAAGGGGTAAGCTGGAGTGGAGCCTTCTATTTCAAAAATGGTCCGTCGTCGAAAGAAAACTCGCATGTAGCTGGGTCATATGCTGGCCATGTTAAAGTTTAATATGTAATAATGTAATCTATAATATCAAAATAAATCGCTGAATGTGTTGCTAAGCGCAAATCGCGAGAACAGCTGAACCGATTTCGCTAATTCTTTTTTTGCTATGTTCGTTATTTTCAGAAGAAAATTCCTATGAAAAAAAGATTAAGAAAGTTGAGCTGAAAATAGTTTAACCCGACGACCGAAAGTTGAGCTGAAAATAGTTTAACCCGGGCGAAGACGGGGCGGGCCACTAGTATGTACATAAAAATTGTATTCGTCTACGATATGGCATATTGTCTGGTTTCTCTCAGTGCATTTATTAGCCAATGTACTTAAATAAAGTTTTGATATCTACTCACAAAAGCGAGCTTAACTAGGTTATTATTAAGTTGTGTTAACGCAAACCTTACAGTATATGAGAAACAAGATAAGAATCTGAGAGCATATAAATATACATTTATTATATAAGTAAATATATATGATGACTATATATAATAATAAGAATATATATGATATACGAGCCTTATGTAATGTAGGTCCACTAGACTCATGTAGACCCCTGTTTAAGGAAAATAAAATATTAACGCTCGTAGGCTTATATATATTGGAAATCTGCGTTCACGTAAAAAAATTCGCAAATGAATTCACCAGTGCTCGTGACAATTCAATTATAGGTAAAAGAGATCCAACTAGATTGTTAATGCCGGCCTGTAAGACATCATTATTCCAAAAAAATTGTTACGTAATGTGTATAAAAGTATATAATAAAGTACCGAAGAATATCCGCGAGTTGCCACTAACAAAAATGAGAAGGGAATTAAAAAAATGGTTATTACAACACACATTTTATACGATTAAAGAATATTTTGAATTTAAAAAATAATTTATTATGTGACATTTTATTTGGTATATTTATAAGGTAATTCTGTAATAAAAATTGTCTAAATACCTACTAATAAGTACATATATTTGTAATGTATTTGGAATAATAATATAATAAGTTTGAATAATGTAAAATGATTGTTAATAAGCAATTGTTAGAAACTACATATTAATTAATTGAATCTAATTTAAATGTATCTGCTATAATGTTTGCATACCAAAACCGGTGAAATGTGATGATTCAACACTTTTTGTAACACCTTCATTTGTACCGCATTTCTTGCAAATAAATAATTTCTGATTTCTGATTTCTGATTTCTGACCCTGTATACGTATCTCATTTTCTGACGGTATATTTTGTGATTCTAAGCCCTGTACCTATGCGGCATTCACCTAATAGTATGGGTTCCGGAATCCTGCTCCGGGCTCGTCATTTTCCACGTTGCTTTAATATTTTAGTATATTTGAGCTGATTGCATAGCAAAATTGCTAAAAATATTTTTTTTTGTCTCATTCACACAATGTCAAAAGGTGTTTGTAGGTGCAATTATTCATCATTTTCTTTCCAAACTAATGGAAACTTAGACGCACAAATGTATTTAAGACACGCGTGACTGTGTTTCTATATTGACTTGTCATAACGTCAACGTAGGATTAAAACAAACAGATTGATTCACTAATACTGTGAATCGACATTGTCTGTTCGCGAGCCAGGGACGGAGTTTATCGTGGAAACGTTCTGTCGTGTTTACACCGAGCCGGTGAGTCACACGCTGACGTCATCACGAAAACTTGGACGATATCCCTAAAACATTGATCTGTGCTTGTTGTATGCATCATACGATTTATATTTTGTGTTATTCATCAAATGTTTTCGTGTTGTATTTGTCTTTAAAATTGTTACGTCATATTTGTATCCTACTAATATTATAAATGTGAGAGTTTGTAAGGATGTATGGCTGGATGATCGTTACTGTTTCACGTAAAAACTTTTGAATGGATCTGGATGATATTTGGCATCGAGATAAGATTATAGTCTTGAATAGCGAACAGGCTACTTTTTATCGCGATAACTGACATACACATACATTACCATTGCATGACGTGTTGCGGGTACGAGGTATAGGGCAAAAATTTGCGTGATCTACAAATGGGTCTTCCTAGTCTGGCGTAGATTATGTCCGTAAGTTACATGTATGTAAAGTCTCCTGCAACACAGCTTGTTCCCTGGTGTAGGAGTTGTCTTTAAAACAAACAAAAAATAGAATTGCCCACATCCAAAGTTTCTAGCCTCTTAATGAGGATTAAATTACTCGTTAACCTTTATTTAAACTATAGGAACAGCGCTAAAGCCTACTTAATTCAATATCTGTCGGTTACAGACGAGGTTCTCCAACTCGTCGACGAACGAGACTAGGTCAAACAGTTAAGTAGGTTGTTTTACTTATAAAGTAAATTGTGATATTGTTAACATTATTAAGTATAACTTTGCGTTTTTAATCTGTGTGTAATCGACATGCGACAGTAGCTGCAAGTAGGGTAAGCAGGTGTAAAATAAACATTAACAGCCTTACAAATAAACGTGGTATAACAGTATACTCGAGTATAAACAGAGAATTAGCAAAATGTCTACAAATAAACAAAGTATAGCTTATACCAAGTATAGCGTTGACACTTCTGTCCATACAATCGTTATGTCGAAGTTATACGCGCCCGTACCCTAGTATAAACCTAGTATAATCATAAAAATACCACGTTTCAGGCTTATTTACGTGTTTTATATTTTTTTTTAGTTTCAAGAAATGGATTTAAAAGCAATAGAAGAAGTAGAACAAGTAAATAACGTCATTGTTTTAATACAGGCTGCAAGATAAGTCAAATAAAATATCGGTTTTCTAAAAGTGGTGTGATGTTTTTGGATAAATTATTTGGTAGATATCTCAATATGGAAAATAGAAGGTAATCCACCCGGATTATCTTCTATTCTACAATTGATGATTGCTTTGAGATATGGGGTTACGTCCCCGTCAGGTAAAAACATTTGGATATTCACACATGTAACTAAATCTGTTCTATCAGTTTCACAAATTTAACTACCTACTCGTTCCTTGTTCCTTCAAGTGCAAGAAGATGCTGTGGACATTCACGGTATGAATCAGCAATCTATATTAAAGTAAATGTCATCGATTTTAAAAAAATCGATGACATTTACATGCCACATACTATAAACGAACATCTTCATGTTATGAAAAATTTCAATGAGATTTAAAAATTAAAAACTGTCGAAAAAAGTTTTGTTGACAAATAGATTCAGTTGTCATAGACAAAATATGTTTTTTTATGAAGTTTCTCTTTGGTGGTGCTGTTGCCAAATCGTGCAATTTGACATAACGGATAAATAGTTATACGAAAGTAATACCTGCTTTATTTGTTAAAAAATATTTTTGACTTGTTCTTAATTTATAACTCGTATAACTATACCTCGTATAAGAATGAGATAAATGTGATATAACAGATTTTTATTTGTAAGGCTGAAAGGGGATTTGTTAATGTGTAACAATATTGGATGCATTTATTTACAACTAGTTGTTGCCCCCGTGGATGTCGGTTATCGCGATAAAAAATAGCCTACGAGCTATTGCATTTCATCCGGATCTGTTCAGTAATTTGTAAATTGTTGCACAACGAAACTTATCAATCCATTGACTAGTTGTCTAGGTATAGAGAATATGCATTACTATAGGAATGGCAGTAAGTAGATACGAGTGATGCGCTATACACCAGCTATTGAAATATCCCCCAGCATATAGTACAGGAGAGACTGTTGCAATTTATGTCTAACCTCAAGGCCCCTCAATGTGATTCAAAGAACCTAGTTTGTTTAAACCCCACGAAGACGTATATGTTTACGTGTTCACTGAGAAATAGGATTCTTTTGTCCTAGCGCCTCAGTTCTAAGAAGTTGCTCTCGGTTTCGAAAGTACTGAGACTTTGAAATTGACAACAAAGTCCAATTTGGGAGTAATTCAGAAGACAAAGCCAGACTGGCAAACCAAACATCGGCATCCTAAATGGCGAGTCAATGGCTAGTAGTATATAAAACCCAAATTAGACCGCAGGTCAAGTACTTCGCTCATATATTAGCTGCAACTACCAAATACCAGCTCGATCCACTTAAATCCCTCCTTAATCAATCCGACACGAATGAAACTTTGATACCTACTCCACTTTTTTCGATGTGGCGGATTATAATAAAGTTGACTGTGATACAAACATAATCCTCTATTTCTTTCCTGAAAAAAGACACAGGGGGAAACATATTTATTCTGCCGATTGTTTGACTATATAAACAAATTCGTCTTGAATAAACAAATTAATGGTGGAGTTATACTGCACACATTACGATATAGGTACCTACTTTGTATGTTTATAGGATACTAATACAAAAGGCGATAGTTTAGTCCTTGAACCGTCTAGAACCCGTCTCGCTACTTAGGTCTCAAGTCTCAGGTACATACACTGCAGTATTGTGTTACTTTACCGTCACCTTTCTGAAATTAATATACCTATACGTATAGGTACGGCTTATAATGCTTCTCTACGGATTTATGGACTTGTAGATTTTGAAAAAGGTAAACTTTCGTACTGGGAAAGAAGCTCCTCGGGGAACTTCACTAACATACAATATTACCTATTTAAACCCAGACTTAAGGACGAACTTATGGATGACACAAAGTTTTTTCATATGTGCGAGATGACCTAAATCACTACTGCACGTAGTGATTGAGATCGAGTGAACATTGCGCTCTCTGTCTTTTTAAGTTGATAATTGTTTTATATTTATTTTTTTAAATACCAATAAGATAACAATTAAGCATAGACACAGCAGTAACCATCACTAAGTAAAATGAGGGTTCCGAGTGGGACCGCAGTGAATCTGTGACCGCGGTCCCATATGCCTGATTAAGTTTTATTTTTAGTTTTCTTTCGGCGGCTGGGACCACTCGCAATGTAAACAAGAAATTTATTGTTAAATTCAAATTTTAGTACAGTTAACAGAAAAAGCATTTGAAATAAAACTCCACAAAATATATTAGAGGTTTATTGTACTTGTATATTTTTCCTTTTAAAATATGTGGCTAGACAAGATTATTATATCTTGTAAAATGCATAGGATGTTATTTATTTATTATTCAATGTATTTGTATGTAAATATATTCTTACTCATATAAGTTTTAACATTCTGAACTATTTTTACTAAAATGTAGAAATGCCAAATCTCGTAATTCTCAGTGCGTGCAATAAGTACAGAAAAATCTATGTATACACACAGATTTTTCTGCACTTATTATTAGATATATAAATTTATTTGTTATTAGGGCTGAGTTACATATTTGATTCTTTAACAAGTAAAGAATCAAATTGGTAACTCAGCCATCAACACCCAGTGTTCAATCAGTTCAATTGACAATTAAATACTTGATTGTTCGATACGAGATGGAGTGAAGAACTGGCTGCTATCATCGTTATAATCTATTATATTAAATCTATATATTTAGTAACAAAATGGAAGGAACACTGCTCCAACTTTCAGTGCTATAGCAGGTAGGGACTTCGTCTTCCGAATGCTGCCATAAAAAAATCATGCAAATAATGTAATATATTGGATTTCTTAAGTTGCATGACACGAAAATAAGTGAAATGTTTTCTCGAGAATTCTCGAAAACAAGCAACTTGACTGGCTCTCTCTCGAAGAAAAATGTCTTAAAGAAAGAAAGAAAAAAAAGGAAAAGAAGAAAGAAAGAGAACGAAACCGCTCTTAGAAGCTCGTTCCTTTTTAGGCAATATTTAAAGTGCATTTATCTGTGACCGCGGATAATGTTGATTGCCCCATTGCACCACACTTACCTATCATTAAATCACTTTAAAAAATAAATTATTAAAATCATTAGTTGAGTAGGTAATCAATTGATTGGAAATGTTTTTTATTGTGATAGTTTTGTACAGTGTTGGTCATATTTCATATTGTTGTGCACGAAACTTTATTTCACAGCTTGCTGATTCTGGCTATTTTGTTAACTTTCTGTTTTGCGTAGAGCGCAGCTTATATTTTACAAGTATTTTTAACAAGGTACCTATATTTAATTAAAAACAAGTAATTTGAAAAACATGACGTCATTAAATAAATTAGGTAGGTGTTGGTATTAATCAACGAAGTATCGTTGGCTAAACATGCGCTGTACTGTAGGCTAACTGTAGGTAATTATGTAATGTTATGCAATATCGACATCAAAGAATGAAGCCCCTTAATGTTCTAATTAAGAACTACAAGACGCAGGCAGGTAGGTAGTAGAGGTGCAAGGTGCACGTTCGAACAAAGTACATTCTGGAGAAAAACTAATGGGATTAACCTAACAAGAAAATATACTTGGTAGCAAATATATATATATATATTTTTTGGAACATGTGCATTCCTAAACTCTAGAGGGTTACGCCCAATCTGAATTTACTGTAATTTTTTTATGTAACGTAAGTTAAAATATGAGTACATATCTACTTTCTCCAAGAATTAATTTGGTACGTGAGACAGAAAACATGTCATTAATGTAATTATACTTTATCTTTTTGCAAACATTCGACGTCGTTATGCGCATCTTAGTCTTAGTTTAACCTGCAGGTATAAAGCTGAATTTGGCGTTGATTTTTAAACAATATTTTATTAGTATTATCCTCTATAGAAAATAATTTTAATCACGGTAGCGGCGGGGAGTGTTAACATTTTATTGATATTTCACATCACATTAACAATAAAAAAATTGCTTCACAATAAAAATATAGTAGATGATCATACAGAGGTAGTAGGTACTAGGAAGGGTACGTTTTATTCAGGTAGGCACAAACACCAACCCATTTATTCTCCCACATTACATTATCACGCTGTAGGAGGTTAAAGTTCCATTATTTTGTATGATGATTATATGTAGTTGCGTCACTTTCTACGCTGCCATAAATTGTTACTTATATTTTATAGACTTTTTTACCAGTTCTTCTCACGGTTGAACGTTGAACGGTTGTCAGCGAACTAGCTAAAAGATAGATTTTTCTGT
This sequence comes from Trisateles emortualis, assembly GCA_947095525.1. Lineage (NCBI taxonomy): Eukaryota > Metazoa > Arthropoda > Insecta > Lepidoptera > Erebidae > Trisateles > Trisateles emortualis. The sequence goes on along the minus strand of OX352736.1, from coordinate 3,147,066 downwards.
ATTGAAATTCATAGGTGTAATTTCAAGACCTAAGTGAGTTAGTTTTTTTTTTTTTAAATATGTATATGTAATTTCATAGCAGTTATGTCTATTTAAAGTTTTTTTTTGCTCAATAATTAGTTTACCAATTAACACTATGTTTAAAAACAAAAATACTTAGTTATTTTTGTTGCTAGCCGTATCTCTTTGTTTTTCTCGTCTAACAATTAACAAAACTGGCGGCGTTTAGCTTCCAAAATAGTATTGTTTGTTACAAGGTTCACTTTTCAGGTAAAATAGTTGCCTACTTACTTACTAAAAAGATGTACGAGTAGCTTAAATTGTGTCCTTTTTAACTAAGAATATTTCGTCCATCAAAGTTCTTCAAACCATAAACCAGTAGTCGCGTATTCTGAGCTGCAGGTACTGGGCACTTGTACTCAATAACAGGTCTACTTAAATTGGATGAGCACTTAATTTCACGCCGATATGCGGGTATCACAATATCCCATATATTTAAAGTAACATTTATTGTTAGGTTTGTCGCATCGTTGCCGTTGGTAGCAAACACATTAATTTTACCTTTCCGCTACGTGTATGTTACGGCACCTGGGTGTAAATGAAACCTATTAACTATTGTATATATTGATGTGTTACGGTAATTGGTGAATGTGGTAAATGCAGTAAATGAAATTACCAATAAAAAGACTTAAATTAATAAATATACTTTATGACTAATTGATTTTAGACTTAAAATTTAAACGCGTTTAAATCGTTTCAATCTTGGCATAATTTATTTTTAAATAAGTACCTAATAAAGATCTAGATTATACATTTTTACTAAGAGATGTGTGATCACTACATGTTTTTATTTTATACTTACTAAAAGAGAAAACCCATCATTACCATAAAGTGGAAAGCTAAACTCGTTTTTTTATATTATATTGTATATTGTTTGTTTCCTTATTAATTAACTTTACTTAGCTAAGTTTCATTTTGTATGGTTTCTGTCCCTTTTGTTACCATAAATATTGTAAGTCATATTAAATTGTAATGGTTACACTCTGGCGACTAAAAAGACGTTCTTGCCAAATTCTTCTCAAGACGCTACACTAGTCAGTGAATTAGCCGAAGGAAAAAAAATATGCTGGCATTTTTTATGACGATCATATGTATTGTGTTTCATTATAAATGAGTAAGACTTTAACTATAGTTGAATGTGTTCGGCCTATCGTCGAACAAATAGACGGTATTTCGAATAATCGAATAAAATAAGTAGGTACCAAATTAAAACTTGACCGAAGTTTTAGCTGGACGTGCAAAAAGAGTAGGTATTTACACATTCATTGATAGATCGAATTAGTTACAAATGACATGGCTTACGTTTTTGACAATACCTGTCGGCCGTGGATGACGGCCGCCTCTTATTTGAAGCATGTCGTCTATTTAAAAAAAAGTGATAAATGTTAACATCATTTATCACTTGTTGTTACGTGGCAACGTGATACGGCGCGCCTCATGCTAAGCAGTTACCCGTAGCCCTTGTTACACCAGGGCTTTAAGATGATGTATCCCTGACATAGGAAAACGTTTCTTTCAAAACGCATCCCTTAATGAGTGCACACACAGGAACACAATTACACCGCTGTGTGTAGGTAATTATTTGGCTGTGATTTTCTGTAAGATGGAGGGTCCTTCCCCAGTCGGACTTGCTCGGTTTTAGCTTTGAAAAGAACACTCCATTAGATATTTTAATATCCTATCAATGACTGTGTAGAAGTTTAATAATCACGTATTAGATTATTACGACTCTTAAATAATCTTTAGAGCACATAAAAATCATTGTTTCGTTCAATTCACAATCGCGCTGATATCGGGTCAACGTAACGCTCTATAGAGATTTTATTATCGTAATAGTTCTCGTTTATCATGATGGAACGCCTCGTCGCTTACAAGCGATAAACTTTATGATTTATGTGGCATTATAGAACTAACTGTGACACGTTCTGTTTCTTAATTTTAAAGAAAGAAAGTTACATTTATTCATCGTCGCACAGAACTTAAAACAGAATCAAAATAAACAAAATTAAATCTAAGACACAATAAAAAACTAAAATTAAATGATTTCCATCTGCTAGCGGTGAAGAAAAACATCGTGAGGATAGCCACATGTCTTAGAACAAATTCTAAAAACATGAGTGATTTACCAACCCGCATTAATGGGCAGATATGTATATGATTTTTGATGATTTTAAATCCAACATCACATCTAAACCACTGGTCCGGGTATTTTGAAAAAAAAAAATGTTAAACTAAACTATTTCCTTAATAATTTGATATACGAATATCTAATTTTTTCAATGTAAATCATTGTGTAAATAATTTTTAAAGTTATGTATAACACTGGCAAAATGCGATAATCAGGCAAAAACCATTAGGTGTATTTTTATGAAACTTAAACAACAAAAAAAAAGAATCTAATGGCCATACATACGTATACGCACTTGTAAGTACATACGTACTTATTACATGTATACTATGTTAGGAGTAAGTACCTATTGCCTGATTTCATAGGCAGAGGAAAACCCAAAAAAATCCAACACAACTGTTATGGTAGGTAAACTAAACGATAAGGTAATGCCCATTGTATTTGAGTTTACTGTACGGGTAAATTAGTAAGTACCTATTTAATATTTTGTTCCTATTAAAACGCTTTCCTTTAAATACACATTTAAATATAAAACACATTTAAATACACATTCGAACTAGTGGGAACAAACGGATTGAAGTAAGATCGACGGTCGAACTAATGAGAAAAAAAAAGTCTCACTAGTTCGACGGTCGAACTAATGAGAAAAAAAATTCTCACTAGTTCGACGATCGAACTAATGAATCGAACTAGTGGGAACAAACGGAATAATCGACAAGCAAGTCGGAAGGCATATATATACGTTCAACAATGGACGTCATCAGGCTGAGATGATGATGATAATTTCGGGAACACAATATATCAGATTCTAATATTTATTCTTATATCGATGTTAGATATTGCCATTGCTGGCTTCGATTTTGGCAGTCAGACGTCAAATATAAGATGTTTATAGGCTACCCGCGGCTATCGCTTCTGTAGGGTACATTTGATTAAGCATTGTTTTCCATAAAAGTACCACGATAACCGACATCCACCGGGCGGAGCCACCTAGCAACCTATATGTGCCAAATTCATTCGTTCAAATTGGTTGATTTAGTAACTTATATACATAAGTATATCCATCCAAACTTCCGCATTTATAATATTAGTATTGAATGACATTACATTGTATTGAAGTTATTACCAGATATGTCTTTTTGTATTGTACCTAAGTACTTTATACGTTTATACAAGACATACATCGACATTAATCCTTATCACAAACGTTATCTAAACTCTACATTATCATTGTTAAGGCGCTTCTCAGTCGCTAAACCGCGATGACGACTCAAATCTATTGACGACGCTACGTCCTCGCATAACATTGTGTGAAGAATATCAGCAAAACTCAATGGCACGCGTCAAGGTCAAAGTTTTAACTCCTACATAACCAACGTGTGTGTAGTTTACTAAGAATTCATTTCCTTAGCAAAATATTATTGACGTATCTGACCATTTATGTATAGATGATAAAAGGAAATTCTTAAATTGCTTGGGTACATACCTACATACATATCATCAGCAGAGATTATGGTACGCCAATATTGCATCGATCCAGGCATACTTCTTTCGCTTCCTCTACATTCATCAACCTCTTCATGCATCAACGTCGGTTTCGGGTACTTTTAATTTGGCCCTTTTTAGCACATCACCTACTTGGTCGATATACATTTATACAAAAAATAATTACTCAATTAAATTTAGCAAAATCCGTACGTACGTTTAGTACGTTTTGAAAATCATTTCATTATGAAAGAATAGATGCCATCTTCCTCTCTCCTACTATACCGACTATGCTGTGCCCGACAGGGTCCATGAATGTTACATTATTATAAAATTATTTACCATATATGGTAATACATTGTGGAAGCAATAAACGATTGAGTATTATGTTCGCCTACTGCGGCTCCTATCGACATCTCGATTCACTATTGTACGATATACCTCTTTTGTTAATCTTTTCAAATATCCAAATCATCTTAACAATTTATGTCACTACATCTTCTCGGAGTTCCTCACTCTGACCTAGCGTCCTGACTCCACCCACATTCCTCAAAGCTCTCATTTCTACTGCATTCATCTTGCTTTCATGTTTCTTTTGCCATACCCAAGATTCACTACCATGCTTAGGTAGTTAGGTATTATATGAAAACTCGAGTTCTTGGACTAGCCGGTATTGGTATTTATTAGGGATAAACAAACAGTTACTTAATTGTCTTAATCAATAGCACAAACACAAATAATAACATACCTTTAAACGAACTCGCTTGTTAACCACAAAATATAATGATTCGTGGTAAGTACCTACTTGGGATATTTAACAATGATTGCTGTTTCCTCAAATCTAACTATAGTACGGCATAAGTGACAATTATTTTGTTTAGGTAGCGTGTGTTACTTCGTACTTTTTAAATAAGTTATCCATAATAATGTTATTAAGTATATCTTTATAAAATTAAATGTCCTTGCCGCCCACTACCTACCGTTTTCCACAAAGCGTGTAGATAATAAAATAACAGTCAGGATTCGAATACCGAATAATAAGTTCATAATACAATTTATCTTGTTATAATATGTTTATTCGTTGTATTTCAAATTTCAACATACCTATATAAGTACGAGAAACTAAACAATAGACTTGATCAACCATGTGTTACATATCGAAGTAAATTATGATTGTATGCAGTTTCCTGTCGGAGCATCTTACTTAACAAGAGAATGTAAACAGATTCCAAATATGAAACGGGTACAGGTGTACTAGCTACCGCTTGCAGCTTCTCTCGCGTATAATATTTGCAGCAAAAAAAAGAGAGAACAAAACTACCAATATCTTTAAGCAAGACTCATTTACAAAATTTCAATAAAATCGGTTTATTGGTTTCGGAGATAAGCGCAAACGAACATCGTGACTAGATTTTTATTTAATAAGATATGATTTATTTAGTTATCCAACTAAAAATCCGATGTCAGCTGTCTATTATTTTCAGTTATATTATAATCGTACCGTAGACTTCTGTGTGTTCAAGTTAATACAAATGTATCTATACTTATATATAGTGAGCCGACAGCCACCTGACCTGCTATATTTAAAATAATAAACGTGGAAATAATATAAGGGGTGAATAGCGCTGAGAGGTGTTTTGCAAGACGATCTAGCGAGAGCTTGCGACAGTGTATATTAAACTGGCCAGTTAATCATTATGCGTGGTCACCACTGTCATAGACAGGCTTCTTATTCGTATCAAAATAATAACTTATATATAAACTAACCGGTATGATTTCTTCTTATATGTAGTATCGTGATCTCTATTTTTTATTTTCGTCTTTAAGACGATACCTTTGGGTGGTGTAGAGAGAAAATTAAGTAGGTGCATTAACCATAAAAAACATGTAATGCAACTCGTTTGTCTGTCTATTATTGTATATGTGAGTATTGGTGTTTATGTGCAGGTATTCTGCGACATAGTGGTACGTGATGGTGAGATGGTGTGCGTGGAGCTGGTGGCGCGGGGACGTGGCTGTGCGGCCCAGGCCGTCATCTTCCTCGGCTCCATACGATACGACATACTCACCAGGGTCTATGATAACAGGGTGAGTACTTCAACTAATGTAATGTTTTATTTTAGCGGCGCATTGATAGAACTGTGACCTTCTGTGCTGAGTTCCTAGGTTCGATCCCTGAGTCGGGTGGTGTGTGGTGATAGGATTTTTTTCTAGAAATGGTCAATGTCAGGGTGGAGTTTGAAATTGTATCCTAACTGACATAACTGGAGATCGCTATTATACGATATTCCAATGCTCAGCGTGCTTTGCAAAATTCACATTGGTAATGCCACTTGATCTAACTCACACTTCTAGTGCCCAAGTCGGATACTTTCACACTCCGCCACCATCGCGCACCGCTTCAATTCAACAAGAAGCTTATAAGAGTAACATATTAATATAATTCAATGGGTTTGTTGAGCCAATTCGTTATACGACACCTAAACATGGCGGTTGCGTGCAGGCCGCAGCTCCGTGATCAACAAGTGTCTCGACACTTTACCGTTGTAGTACGTAATTACCGGACACGGCTCGTTTTGCACTGCTCCTTGTTAGAACGAAACGTATACCGGCTAGCCGACCAATTGACGTCACGGAAAGTAAACGTCACTTAACTTTTTATTTATAATGCTGCGGTGACAAACTAGTGTACGCCATGCCTGGTAGTAAGCAGTTACCGCATAGCCAGTCTCCCCCATACATTTGCTTATATACTTACCATGCTGGCCAGACGGGTTGGTATAGAGCTTTGTTTTGAGATTTTCCTCTCTTCCAGTGGATATTGTCTGCCTGACTACTTCCTTAGTCGACTCTTACGACACGCTCGGGATGGAACGGGCTGGTGCCATTTGTATTCTTGATCCGTCACCACACCGACAGCCATATAAAACTATAGCCTATGGGCGTTTGCAATCCCAGAAACTTCAGTAGCGCGTTGTCGATCCTACATATTGTAACTCTAGGGTTTTATGTTATGGGGTAAGGAAAATGTCTACTGAGACCTGTTCTAAGGGTCCTTCACCAGTCAAGCTTACTCACTTATATGATGTCCTACCTCTCTTACAATATTTAAGAAGAAATATTGTTTTAACCAAAACATACCTAATCTACATATATGTTCGCAAATTACACAAATATAGAAAATATACAAATATTGCCATAGCCCTTCTTTTTTTTAAAGCCCTGCTCACTGCCCGTTCACCTATTTAATACTAAGCAAATACAAATCTTATTAAATGTACCATTGGTAGGATAGGTACAATGAATATTACACAATAATTCTACATAGCTTGATAGATACAAGACGAAGTTTGTGGTTGATTGCGAACACCTAGTATTACAAAGTCCAACCACAAACTTCGCTTCATAAGATTTATAATAATAACTAATATGAATTCGTCATAATATTTACATTGGCAATAATATGTATTAGTCACGTGCAGATGTTATTTTCGCTTTTAATTCGAGAAAGAAAGAGAAAACGCGATGTCTCCACAATCCTTCCTGAATTGAGAGAAAATTTCTTAGCAATAGATCTGTGAACCTTTGCTTTAATATTTCTTGCAACTGGCGTTTCCTTTTATGTAACTGTTTCTAAATTAGAACTAGAGTTAACTGGACGTTTGCGTTAGGTTTCAGCCTAATCTCCTTAACTTTTATACCAAAGCGTTTACAAGTCGGCATCTAAATTAGTCTATAAATACTAACGTGCAGTAAGGCATTATGTCAACAAGTAGAAACTCCAACAAATGGTACAACAAAATGGTGCTCAGCGACGACACGTTTCACAATAGAGCTGTTATGTGAGTCTCTGTGCTGAGCTGCTTGGAGTGTCTAGGTGCTGAACAATAGAGCTGTTGTACGATTGAACTGCCTAGGTGCCGCATGCCGCCCTTACACAAAGACACGTTTATTTTTATTCACTTTCAACGTTGGCGTCGGCTTCTTCGCATTTCCTTACGGGATAGCTTCTTTTGTAAGCTATTACGCCTTAACCCATAAACGTCCCACTGCTGGGCACGGGTCTCCTCCAAACAGAGGGATATAAGCTTACTATACCACGCTGGTCAGACGGGTTGTTATAGGGTTTTGTTTCGAGTTTTTCCTCTCTTGCTTGTGGGTAACACTTACTCCCTTAGTCGACTCTTACGACACCCTTGAGATGGAAGGGGTGGTGACATTTGTATTGTAAGCTATAATAGTATTTTATTTTTTCTTTAAATTGAAACGTTTGCCTTTAGTGGCTGTACCGTCTATAAATAGATTTATTCCCTCTTAATTCTTCCTATATTAATTTGAGCTTAGAACAATAAACTTTAATGCTTGAATAAAGTTGATCTTAGGAACTTCAAATTAATATCAAAAATTAATATGAGGAGGGCCCATAGATACGACCACAGGATTAATGTCTGTAGGTATAGCAGATGTTTTGGACGTTCATGATTAAAATGCATAATTCCATAGCTTGAAAGTTGTTAACTTATTAAGTACATTTAAAAATATGGCCGATTAGAAACTTTTATCAATTGGATGCCAGTGATACGTTATCGTAAAGCGTTAATTTATGTTTTAGTTGATATACATTCGTTGACTATCGTTGACATGAAAAGAATTTGGGGTTACGTCAGAGCATGACGCGCCACTTTATCCAAACGGATCTAAACGGAATAGATGTTAGAGACAAAGAATTGTGTGAAATATAAATCTAGAGCGACTCACACCGACTTCGGTCGGGTTAAACAACTTTTTACCCGTCTAGGGATTGAATTGCCAAAAATACCTTCTTAGTGTTCACTTACGTTATTTAAGTATCCTTTAAAATTTTAAGTTTGTAGCCCCGGCGGTTAAGGCTGCGCTCTGATGAATCAGTCATTCAGTACAAGTAAGTATAGAAAAAGGAAACTCTTACGCAGAAGTGGGAATGGATTGTCCATTTATGTTCACGTTAGATTTTCCTCTTAATAAAAAATAACATTATTTTTTACAATAGGAGTAGGTATTTACTACTGATAATTTACCACTCACTAATCACTATTATCTTCGAAGTTATTGCCTAATTATATCGAGCTGGCAACATAGCACATTCCCAATAAGGCCAATATTATCAATTATCATACACGAAATAAACATAAAATCTGATCTGAGATTGACACGAGTCGAACAATTCACAGCCAGTGACGCCATACTTCTAACTTTGTCGTCTAATTGCATGGTTTTTAATTGATTTTAATTAAGTGAAAATTATATAATTTTATGTAAGTACCTATGACGTTTAGTGGCGCAAAAAAAAATAATTATAGAAGTCAGTAAGATTTCGGTAATTATATAGTAAAATAAAATAGTAAAAGTAGTGTTATATTAACCGATGGGGAAGAAAGCTTCTCGAGTGGCGACTAGGTGGACAGATGATATCATCAGAGCTGCAGGAAAGCACTGGATGCAGGCAGGTCTGGATCGACCATTGTGGAGGCTTATGAGGGAGGCCTACGTTCAACAGTGGACGTCATCAGGCTAAGATGATGATAATGAGTGGAATATTATGTATTGTTATTTTATTAATGCTTCTGGCCGATTTATGACTACAGAATGGCCAGAATTAAAAAAGACTAAGAGGTTTGCTTGTTAGAGAACTCAATTTTGAGTTAAGCTCGCCTTTGTACATAACATTGATTTAAAAGATATGTGTTATTGTTTGTTTTGTGTGCTATAAAGAATTAATTAAGAAGAAAGACTAGCTCAGTATGCTGGAATAATATTATATTGCACGAGGGTGTGTTTACGCATACGTAGATACAGCGTGTACTCTTTATTCGTTTATTCTTTATGCAGCTATTTTTTTAAAGACAACTCCCGCACTTGGGGAACATACTTTACAAACATACAATTAACGGACACACCACACCCGAGACGGCAATTTATGGATCAAACTATATTTTGTCCCTTGTGGGATCGATTCACAACACGCCGCGCAGAAGTAAATGGCGAGGTAACCACTTAAGCCACTGGTGAACTAAACGTTAGTCCGTGTGGTGACGGATTAAGAATACAAATGTCACCACCCCTTTCCATCCCGAAGGGTGTCGTAAAAGTCGACTAAGAGAGTAAGTCAGGCAGACAATATCCACTGCTAGAGAGGGAAAACTCGAAACAAAACCCTATACCAACCCGTCTGGCCAGCGTGGTATAGTAGGCTAATATCCCTCCAATTGTATAGAGGAGACCCGTGCCCAGTAGTGGGACGTTTATGGGTTGAGATGATGAACTAAACGTGCAGTCTATTGCTTCGCACATAGTAGGGTCTCGTGAAGTCATCATCATCATCCTAGTCATTCTACTCACTATAGGTCCTGCAAGCGGCTGATTGACAGTCGCTGTCACAACAAAGCGGGTCAATCTTTCAGAACTCTTTATTATAATACTTATGTGGCAAATAAGCATACGGACCGCCTGATGTTAAGCAGTTTCCTATGGACGCTTGCAATACCTGGGACATTTGCGTGTTGCCAACCCAAAATTTGTAATACCTACCATGGTTATGCTATAGAGTACCCTAGGTAAGGAAAAAAATGCTTTCCTAAATGAGTCTGAAGAGCCTACTTACGCAAAGAAACACAACTACACCGTTGTGCAGTTCTGTGGTCTTCTGTATGTGGAGGTCCTTCAACAGTCGGCCTTACTCGCTTATATGGTCCCCTACCTCTCTTAAAAGTCTTTTGAGTAGTTTGCTATCTTCGCCACCCACTGACTCGGAATATGGCTGTACCTATCTTTATAGTTACTGTACAGATAAATAGGTCATTAATATTCACATCGGCACAGGGGGGTACAAGGTCACAATATTCCTATTACTTGTTAAATATTAATTAACTATGGGTCGCCCGCGACTTCGTCCGCATGGTAATTTGGAATATTTGCCCCGATTTTGCAACATGTGTGTTTCAACAACAAAAATATTTTTTTCTAATTGAACCAGTACTTTCTAAGATTAGCGTGTTCAACCAAACAAATAAACAAACTCTTCAGCTTTATAATATTAGTATAGATATGGGAAGGTATATAATATTCGACAGATGTTAAGTTAACATTCACTGTGATTGTAACAAGTTTGAATGTTGTTTTGTCCAAATTAGATGTTAACCATAACCATTATTAGAATAAGTAGGTAGAATAACAAACGTTTGTTGCCAATCACTGACTAGGTACGATTACTGATGAGCACTGTATTTATTATCATGTGATGACGTCACGCCAGTTACTGAATTGTTATCGCACAAAAACAAATTATTCGTATACTAGCTTCAGCCCGCAGTTTTGTCCGTATTGAATTGAAGTAGGGACAGCCTGTTGGCCATTGTAATCAATCAATTTTTTTTTTTTAAATCGCAGAGCAAGTATTAATATGGCAACCAGACAACTAAAAACGTAGGTAACCTCTGTATTTTTAAATCCATCCATACCAGCCAAAAGAAGTCCACTTCTGGACATAGGCCTCCACCAAAAACGTAATATATTTCTAAATACAAACATTTTACGGTTTAGGCCTTCCTTAAACCGTTCATGTAATGCTTGTTTGTTGGTGAATCAGACATACCTTTAATTTCTGGGTTTTTTCACAATGTTGGTGCAAATTAATTAAAATAGGTACTCATTAGCTCAGGTTTTCATATTTATATTGTATGATATTGTTATAACGCATACATTATCTTAGTATTTACGAAGTAATTAACATTTTCGTGTTTTTATCTCTTGAGTGTTGTAATTAGTACTGAAGGAAACCATACGACAGTCGGTTTTTATTTGTGGTCGTTCGACCTTGGCTAAGACTTGTCATCTACGTCGATACAATCTGCCTCATTGCGTAATGGAAAATAATGTTTTTAGTTACGTTTTTATTCTAACTTAAGTATAAAACAGCTAGAATTTGCACGCCCGTCGCCACGCTAGCTTGATTTTACTCATTAAGGAAATAATTATAGTCTTACTCAGACATTCGTTGAAATTTTCCGGTTGCCGAGGCAATACCCCCAAAAATATGTACATTTAAATCATTTCTTTGTTCGATAAAATTGTTAAGAAAACATTGCAATTTTCCGGTGACAGGCATAATGTCTTAAAAAATATGTTCAGTATACACGTTTGTATGAGTTTTCTTTGTTTGATAAAAATGTGAAGAAATACAATGTCAACTTGAAGAAGCCTTGAATATGTACGAATTATATATGTACATACATTAGTAGATAAGTACATACAGGATGTAATCGTTGAGTGTAAATCTGCTGATTATTCCGCGAGTAGATTTTTTTAAACTGATTAAAACTTTGTCAACATTTTTATTATATCTCGTTTTGTTAAACAAATGATATTAATGTTATTTAACTCATTTAAGATTTTTACTCTATGCCTCGAAAACACGCGTGGGGCTTTAGAAACAATAATTTATGGACACTACAGTAAAAATAGACTCGGACAAGAATTTGAGTACACAAGTGTTGTCCGCTGTAGGAATCGAACCCACAGCACTTGGCGCAGTGTTGCTGGCAAGCTGACCACCTTCACCACTAAACCACACTTACATTAAGACATTCACGTCTTCCAAAAACCCCTAAAGCGTTATTGAATAGAAAATGACGTATCTGTTTTTGCATTACCTACCTATTTATATATTTTTAAAGCTTAGAAACGTTAAGTACGATATGTTTACTTTGTACAACAGACAGCTGTAAAGCCTTTGTTAGGTATATATAACATAGAGGCGGAAGGTTTTTTTCTACATTGTCGAGGTTGCGTTGTTCGCTCACTACAATCCTCACATGTTTCCACGCATATCTGATGTCATTAAACGAAACAGGTGCAACAATAATAATCAGTTGTGTTTACATAGTGCAAAAAATTAACTAATTTCCTGCGAGTTATAGGTTGTTTCGCCCGCCATTTGTTCGCCCGCGCGGGCCAAACGACCAAATTACAAAATTTGTAATATTTGATAACGCGTTTCGCCCGATGGAGGTTTTATTACTTTTCATGTACAGACAGATTTTGATGTTGTCGGTACATGAAAAGTACTGTATAACTCGTTCCTGCACTATTCAGTTTTCTTTAAGACAACTCCTGCACTATGGAACAAGCTTTATGTTGATGGGACTTTACCTCCGAACTTGCAATTAATGGACACAAAGCACACCCAGACTCGGGACAACCCACAACATACCGAGTAGTGGTAAATGGCGAGATAGCTACGTAAGGCAGTGAACCACTATTTTGTGTCACTATAGATAGGTATTTATAAGAGACTGCATGAATGGTTCAGTGGTTACCTCGCCATTTGCAACTACGCGTGTCGTGGGTTCAGTATGACTGCCTTGGTGGTCCAGTGGGTACAGTATGTGCCTGCAGTGCACGAGGTTGTGGGTTCGATTCCCACACAGGGACAAAACTTTGTGTGACCCACAAAGAGTTGTTCTGAGTCTGGGTGTAATTTGTTCTTTAGTGCGGGAGTTGTCTTTAAAATATATATATATATATATTTATATAATATATTATAAATGATCTACAAATTGTTGTTTCGATTATGTGTGAAATTTGTATCGTTTACACAATCGATGTTTGTATAGTCCCCCTAGATACACTATAAATGACTTTCTTATATCAATTGTACCTTACACATTGAGCATAATATCTATATCAGTTGAAACATGCTTGCCTAATAGATATCTTGAATAGCATTTTTTTGTTATAACATGTACAATTTGTACATAAATAGCTTTATTTTACACTGCACTACTACAGGCTAATATTATATAATAATAATAATAATAATAACAAACCTAACGGATGTTCCAAAGGGACCAAAGGTGGGTGTATAGGAATTGGGAGCGACCTAGTCAAGGAGTGGATGGCGGGCGGCTGCCGGATGCTGTTGCTACTAAAGAGTTTTGGAGCAGCATCTGGTCGGTCCCCGTCAGTCATTCGGAAGGTGACTGGATGCGGGATGTGGAACAAACATGCGAACATATCACGCCAATGGATTGCGTAGCCATCACGGCCGATGATGTTGCTTGTGCAGTCCGTCCAATGGCAAATTGGAAGTCACCAGGACCAGACGGACTGCACAATTTTTGGCTGAGGTGGTTGCGTAGTTCGCATGTTTGCTTGGCATCTCAATTCCAGTCGGTTTTGAAGTCTGGGTCGCTACCAGAATTCCTAACGACAGGAAATACCCATCTGCTTCATAAGACAGGTAGTACCACGGAACCCAGTAATTATAGACCGATTACGTGTTTACCATCGGTCTATAAACTCCTTACATCTATTCTGAGAGTCAAAATTACAAAACACATTGAAAATAATTCGATCATGTCTATCTCCCAGAATGGATGTAGGAGAGGAGCCCGTGGTACTAAGGAGCTCCTCCTCATTGACATGGCCATTAGCCAGCAGGTTCGCCGCAACCGAAAAGATCTGGCGACATGCTGGATAGATTATAAGAAAGCGTTTGATTCCGTGCCGCATTCATGGCTCCTGAGGGTGCTAAAGTTGTATAAAGTAGATACAACTTTATGTACCTTCCTGGAGTCGTGTATGCGGCAATGGAAAACGGTTCTTAACTATCCAGGGTGTCGACATATCAGGGGTTGTGGTGAACCGGTAAGGATCAAGCGTGGCATCTTTCAGGGTGACAGTCTGAGTCCTCTATGGTTCTGCCTAGCACTGAATCCTCTCAGCACTCTGTTAGAGAATTCAGGGCTAGGTTGCAGGTTACGCAGGGGTGGTCAGGTAATATCCCACCTGCTTTACATGGATGATTTGAAATTATTTGCGCCCTCTGATTTCCAGCTCAAAGGCTTACTAAAGGTAACTGAAAACTTTAGTAATTCTATCAGTATGGATTTTGGAATCGACAAATGTGCAGTCATGTATGTAAAGAAAGGCAGGGTGATGGAATCAGTGGGATTGCAACTCTCTGATTCTATCCACCTCAGATCACTTCTCGTAACTGATACCTATAAATACTTGGGTATGTCACAGGCGTTAGGCATCAAGGATGCGGATATGAAACAATCTGTGCAGGAGCGTTTCTTTGGCCGCCTGAAAAAAGTACTGAAAAGTCTTTTGTCGGGCGGTAATAAGGTGCGCGCCTGTAATGGTTGGGTCATGCCGCTCCTGATGTACTCCTTTGGCATACTCAAGTGGACTCAGACGGAATTGGATGCCCTGGACAGGAGAGTCCGTACGCTGCTGACGTCGTACCGAATGCATCACCCCCGTTCATCTGTCATGAGGCTGTACATCCCACGAAAATGTGGGGGTAGAGGCTTTTTAAATGCCAAAACCCTCCATAATCGCGAGATGTGCAATCTCAGAGAATATTTTCTCGGGGTGAACGAGGGTGTGCATCGAGATGTAGTCGCAGTGGACACTGGGCTTACCCCGCTTGCCTTGGCTAAAGAGAACTGGCGCAGACCTGTAGTGCTTGGTACTGACGACCGCAGGGAGGTATGGCAGAGCAAGGAGCTCCACGGCCGATTCTACCGGGCCCTGCATGGCCCTGACGTAGACGGTGTTGCTTCCGTGGCCTGGCTGCGCTTCGGTGATCTCTTCGGGGAAACCGAAGGGTTTGTCTGTGCAATTGCTGACGAAGTTATCATGACGAACAACTACCGGAAATATATCCTGAAGGACGGCACGGTCGACATATGCCGTGCATGTCACCAACCAGGTGAGTCCCTCAGGCATATTGTTTCCGGTTGTTCGCGTCTTGCTAACGGCGAGTACCTGCACAGGCATAACCAAGTAGCCAGGATAATTCACCAGCAACTTGCTCTGCGGTACAACCTAGTGGACGTCGAGGTACCGTACTATAGGTATGTCCCTGAGCCAGTTCTCGAGAATGGCTGTGCGACACTGTACTGGGATCGGTCCATCATCACTGACAGGACTGTTGTGGCCAACAAGCCTG
Source organism: Trisateles emortualis (assembly GCA_947095525.1). NCBI lineage: Eukaryota > Metazoa > Arthropoda > Insecta > Lepidoptera > Erebidae > Trisateles > Trisateles emortualis. The sequence goes on along the minus strand of OX352736.1, from coordinate 3,131,398 downwards.
ATATTGTGGTGGTGGATCGATCAAAGCGCCTTGCAATGATTGTTGATATTACTGTCCCTCATGACGAGAATCTCGTGAAGGCTGAGAAAGATAAACAGATAAAATATCTAGACTTGGCCCATGAGATTGTCGACATGTGGGATGTGGATTCCGCTGTCATTGTACCGATAGTCGTCACAGTGAATGGTTTAATAGCCAAGAGCCTCGACCAACACCTTAAGAGGCTCGCGTTGGGTGGATGGATCAAGGGTCTGATGCAGAAGGCAGTGCTTCTCGACACGGCACGTATAGTGAGGAGATTCCTGTCTCTGGAGCCCTAACCGCCGGTAGCTTGGACTTTGTTCCCGATACCGGTGGGGAACTGTTTTTTATATTTTTAAATATATAGGTTTTTTATTATTGTTTTTTATATATTTAAAAATGTAAATCATATGTTGTAAGAATAAATAAAGAGAATAATAATAATAATCATTTATTCAGATAAAGATTACCTGTTACATTTCCTTAAATTACTTAAGTTTAATTAAAACAAAATAACATAAAATTGAGATCAATCAATGCCACAAGAAAGGAAATGATTACTTGTGATCTCCACACTAGGTCGAGCCTGTCTCGTGGAGATCAAGTTTGTATATTGTTACAAGTAAGCATTCCGGGTTCGATACATTATGATTATCATGTGGACGTTATATAAATTTAAAAACTAAAAGCTAATAGGTTTGTGTGTATGTGTTTGAGTGCGTGCGTGTTTGTGTGTGTTTGAGTGTATGTGTGTGTGTGTGTGTGTAATTATGTTACCACTCTAATAAATAATTCAGTTTCGAAATAAGATTGTGTTAACAGCCATTTCTTAACCAGGGTTTTAACTTTATTAACCCTCATACACTTAATATCACATATTTTACCGATCTTGTTATATATATATATGTTAACATGAATTCTTGCATATGTTGAGCAAATGAAGTTTTTACCATACTTGTTGGACATTTGTAAGTTCTACGTTTAATTAGTTGTGTGTATTCCGCGGATTGAAGTAAGATTTTGTGCTGTTTTATGATTATTCTTAGAATATATAATTGTCGGACATTTAATACTAATGCTTCATTGTATAAACTAGTCGTAGGGTAAATGAATGGTTTTTTATGCATAACCTTTAGTAACGATCGCTGAGCTCGTTCGATTTGTATCATCGATGTGATCCCAACACCACCCCACACAGTTATACAGTAGCAGATAACTGATTCACATAAAGCAACATACACGAGATGTAAAACTTTTTTATTGGCCGAGTTACGTAATTGTTTCATTATGTGAATAAGTTTTCTGATGCGTTTAGCTACAACTTCAATGTGAGGTTTGAAAGAAAGCCGTTGATCAATGATGACTCCTAAATATTTGAGATGGTCTGTTTTTGTAATGTCATCACAGTTGCAATGATCGGAGTTACAGTCTCTTGAGTGTAATGTGAGTTTTAAATGTACTTTAGGTGCTGAAGCTAGAGTTTTGAAGAAACAGATGTGGTTAGTCTTTTTAATATTCAGTGAAAGTAGATTAAGATCGAGCCAACGTTTAACATCAGTCAATCCATTTTGAGCGTTTTCTTGAACTGATTTCCAAGTTTTATTGTGGAAGATGAGTACTGTATCATCTGCATAGCAAATAATTTCGGCCGTATTTGAAATAAAGCGATGTATATCATTCATGTAGACAATAAATAAGGTCGGACCGAGCACACTTCCCTGCGGAACTCCAAATTCTACAGCTATATGGTTGATAAGTTCCCCATGTTTAGCTTTTTTCTGATATAAAATACATTTTAAAGCTGTTTGTAATTTGAATAAATAATAATATTGGTGTTTGAATCAGTTCCATCTTCTAGTCCTAATAATATTTTTTTTTTTTTTTTTTTATACTACCAAGGTGACAAACAAGCATACGGCCCGCCTGATGGTATTACCCCAAAGAGGGACGGGCGTGATGATATGTATGTATGTAATATTCCGGATGTATGGAATAAGCAAACTCGACCTTGTTTGATATCGACCAGTACCAATAATATCTAGAGCAACACCCGAAACACATGATAACCACTATCTCTTGGGAACTATCGTGATCTGATATAGATGAAGCTTTCCAATATATTGTTGTATTTATTACCTTTATACAAATCTACACTAATATTATAAAGAGAAAAAGATAAAGATTTATATGTATCTATTATTTTTGTAATGCATAAACTCAAAACTTATTAAATCGATTTAAAAAATATAAAACAATATAATGTAAATGCAGACGTGTCCTAGAGTAGAGACTGTGACTCGGTAAGCTTAAGGTAGGACGGCCCCCAGTTAGGTGGATCGACGACCCAAAAATGGTCGCTGATACGGACTGTATGTGGAAGGAGCCCTATATCATCCAGCAGTAGACTGCGATAGCCTGATTAATAGACTGCCTCGGTGGTTCAGTGGCCGCAGTATGCGCCTGCAGTGCACGAGGTTGTGGTTTCGATTCTCACACAGGATAATACTTTGTGTGACCCACAAAGAATATTTCTGAGTCTGGATGTATTTTGTGTCCGTTAATTGTATGTTTGTAAAGTCCCCCGCGACACAGAGCTAGTTCTCTAGTGCGGGAGTTGTCTTTTTAAAAAGAAAAAAATATATATTATTACTAAGTAACATACGCTATACTTTTTTAAAAAAGGTTAGTAACTCTGCAAAAACTAAATAAAAATGTCTTCTTGTGCGAAACCGTGACAGGCTCGCGCTAGTTATTATAAAAACCATAATTAGCCAACACTATTACTACGAGTATCTAGCTGTTTGCTGTTTTGCAATGGATCTGCGCAAAGGCACGTTGACATTGTATTGATAAATAGGGTAAAAACCTGTTCTTGTTTTGATTAATCTGGGGTGACTAATGATGTAATATTATTAATGCGTAATTTTGTATGAATGTTTGTTTCTCAATCTCACCGAAACTTTTAAATGGATCTATATGAAAGGGTGTAGCGGGATAGTCTTTGGAAAAGTGCCCCCAAAGCCTGGACTTCGTATCTACGACCAATCGATGCCTTATATAGGGCGTGTACAATGTATACAGTTTCAACCCCCTACTACCCCCCAATCGGCTACGACACCTAATTGTATCTAAAACTGTATTATTTTTTTTCAATGTATCTATGAAACTGACTGATCTCAAACTATGTACAAATATTGCTGTGACATAAAGTAATACTACAAAAAATCAACAGCTCTTGACGACACCTACCTTCGAAAAAAATTAAGAATAAAAAATTGAAACACCCTGTAATGTGACTTTCTTTGGTGGTACAAACACAGTTTTTTTTTTCAAACATTCACTGACATTCAACCTACGAGATCCTCAAAATTCGCTAATCTATCAAAGGTGGAACACTGCTAAATAAATCAAAGACTGAATACGAATTTATTTTATAACTAGCAACTAAACATTTTTACTCATGTAATCGTACTTGAATTATTCTAAATAGGTTGCATAGCCCACGTTCTTATTTTAAAATAATAAAAAGTAAAATTGCTGACCAATATATTTGATTGTAACCAAGATATATCTATTGTTATTAACGAAGATAGTGATGAGGATTAAGGATTATTAAATGGATTATTTGTTTTTAAGTAGGTACGGGTAATAAGATTAGATTTTTTTAATTTAGCCATTTTTTTTTCATAGTTAAGAACCTATTTAGAATAATTCAAGTACGATTATATAAGTAAAAATGTTTAGTTGCTAGTTATAAAATAATTTTGTATTCAGTTTTTGATTTATTTACCAGTCTTCCACCTTTGATAGATTAGCGAATTTTGAGGATCTCGTAGGTTGAATGTCAGTGCATGTTTGAAAAAAGAAACTGTGTTTGTACCACCAAAGAAAGTCACATTACAGGGTGTTTCAATTTTTTATTCTTATTTTTTTTCGAAGGTAGGTGTCGTCAAGAGCTGTTGATTTTTTGTAGTATTACTTTATGTCACAGCAATATTTGTACAAAGTTTGAGATCAGTCAGTTTCATAGATACAGTGAAAAAAAATAATACAGTTTTAGATACAATTGGGTGTCGTAGCCGATTGGGGGGTAGTAGGGGGTTAAAACTGTATACATTGTACACGCCCTATATAAGGCATCGATTGGTCGTAGATACGAAGTCCAGGCTTTGGGGGCACTTTTCCAAAGACTATCCCGCTACACCCTTTGTCATAGAGATACATTGTTTCCGTGGGATTGTACGCTCGGGCGACGCGGCGACGCCTCGGGTGGTAACTAGCAATATATATAACGCAATAAAGATAGATAAATCCTTACTAATATTATAAATGTGAAAGTTTGTGTGGATGTTTGTTACTCTTTCACGCAAAACCTTTCGAACGGATCTGGATGAAATTTGACACAGAAATAGATTATAGTCTGGAATAGCATATAGGTTACTTTTTATCGCGATAACCGACATCTACGCGGGCAACAACTAGTATTCTAATGAATAAGGTTTACATATAAACTATGTATTTAAATTGCTTCTTTAAGGAGCTATTTACGTTTTACACATGGGTAACGTTACCATGTCGGTTTTTAAAAATATATTTGATATTATAACTAACTAGTTGTTGCCCGCGGCTCCGCCCGCGTGGATGTCGGTTATCGCTGCAAAAAGTAACCTATATGCTATTCCAGACTATAATCTATTTCTGTGTCAAATTTCATCCAGATCCGTTCGAAAGGTTTTGCGTGAAAGAGTAACAAACATCCACACAAACTTTCACATTTATAATATTAGTAAGGATTTATCTATCTTTATTGCGTTATATATATTGCTAGTTACCACCCGAGGCGTCGCCGCGTCGCCCGAGCGTACAATCCCACGGAAACAATGTATCTCTATGACAAAGGGTGTAGCGGGATAGTCTTTGGAAAAGTGCCCCCATGCAGCCTATGTGTTATTCCAGACCATAATCTATCTGTGTGCCAAATTTCATCCAGATCCGTTCACTAGTTTTTACGTGAAAGAGTAACAAACATCCATCCATCCATTCTTACAAACTTTCACATTTATAATATTGTTACACAATCCTTACTAATGTAAGGATTGTGTGTATATCTAGTATCACGTGCAGTTACCATTCGGATTAACAATGATAACAATTGTTTATCTTTATAATTTAGATGACTCATAATTTATCCAACACTTCCAAACTTGACATTCTCTATTTATCTATAAAGAAAATGAACAATGGCATATTGCTGTGTAGATAAGTATCGCTCATTCCGAATTCTCTCATAAAGAATTGTGTTTTCGTACTTGAATTCATTAAAAGTTAGATAAAATTTGAGGGTTCTAAACCCGTGACTCACAAATGACGTAAGATATTTTTTAAGTCGTAACTTGGGGGATGATTTTATGAGCTTGGAGGTTATGAAGCGATGCGACAAGATGCGCATCATGTTGAAAGGACGCGGCCATTCATATAAGGGTCCAGCAATATAGGCTTATAGATATGACGACACTTACGAGTAGACGGACTTATCCTACTTCCTACTAATCTATGCTTAATATTATAAAGCTAAAGAGTTTGTTTGGTTGAACGCGCTAATCTCAGAAAGTACTGGTTCCATTAGAAAGAATATTTTTTTGTTTAATAGTGCAATTATCCAGGTAGGCTATAGGCTATATAACATCACGCTATGATCAAGAGGAGCGGAGCTATGTTGCAAAATCGGGGAAATGTACGTTCCAAATTACCACGCGGACGAAGTCGCGGGCAACCCCTAGTATAATATAAAAATGCGAAATTTTGTGGGGATGTTTATTACTCCTTCACGCATTACCTACTCATTGTGCCACTCACTTGCCTGCAGCCTGAGAAAAACAATTGCATTGTGTTTTTTTTTTGTTGTTATTTACAATGACATGAGACTTATATCATTGGCTTTGTGCTATGAACACATTCACGTGGCGATAAGGCCTGAGTTATACGAACTAACGAATCATTTGGTATTCGAGTGGCGAATTGCTGCGATGAGACCGTTACGAAGGTCATTAAAGACCGGAAGACAGTCAGCCATGATCCCGCTGTATTTGACTACGTCACTACTTATTTATAGCAATCGCAGCCGTTTGAATAAGTCCCTTGAGAAATGTAACGTTTTACATGGCATTACATAATTGGCAAAATGTGTCGTGTAAACTCATGTACCCCTCGGACCTTCGGTGTAAAGGCATAGGTAGGTACAAAATGATTTAGTTTTTTTAATATTTCGCTGCAAATATACATCTTTCTATAGCCCATCAATTTTATAATTTATGGATAAATTATATTACGATTAATCGTGGTTATAGGCTATCGAAAAAAGAGAATACGTTATGGTAGCTGATTATAATCAAGAAAGACGCATGTACATATATTACCTTATTGGTATAAAAATAAAGAATAAGTATTTAGATGACTGACTTAATAATATAACTTAGTGCGTTTGTGTAGCTTTTACATTAGTGGAGACTGATTAATTAGAAGGCAAATTAATTACCTAGTGTGGTTTTACGTTGTACTGTACCAACAAGGCTGTGTAATGTAGGCAGCTCTACGTCCATGACGTCAGAGCCGCCTACGTCACGACCCACGCCGCGCCGGGTCGTACTCCAGTCACGGGCACGGTTAACCGGGAATTATTGCTCCAGTCTCGACACCCCCGCATAACGGGTTATTTCACCCCCTGTTGTTGTATTCTCCTACTAGTATAAATTGACAGTAATTTATACTAGTAGTAGAATACAACAATCGTTTGGCTCTATGGTTGCTTGCTTGTACCCGATCGAGGTCTTGGGTTCGTTTTCCGAAAAACGTGTTATTTAGTTGACATGCTATGTACCTATGTATAGTTTTAGAACTCAGTATGTCACCACACGTTAATTCTTTATGTTTAGAACAGTCTTTAGAATCGCAGTTTTGTGCGCGGTATAATGTAAATGCAATGATTCAAATGTTACAAATAAAAAGTTATGTTTAATTGTAGTACGCCACGATGTTATTAATAAACTGTTCTACATCCCTTAGTTGTAAGGGTGGCAATTTGCACATGGCGTGCGTCGAAAATGGCGCCATGTCGTCAGTATAAAAATGGAGCGAGCAGTGACTTGTCACCTTTGACATCACTGCACACATCGTACATCATTGTGCTCATCAATTCATTATGTAGTGAAGTTCATCGAACACTACCTGGACTGTCTTCTCGTTCGCTTGACCTGAATGACTGTATAATAGCTCCACAGAGACAGATTAGTTGAGGACGGACAGCTTGTCTTTACGTGATAGATTATAGTTTTTGTAGTCAATAAGAAATATAAAATTTTCGTTTTTTTTATTATTAATTTTTTTTTAAGAGACAACTCCCGCACACTAGAGAACAAGCTCTGTGTCGCGGGGAACTTTACGAACATACAATTAACGGACACAAATTACACCCAGACTCTTTGCGGGTCACACAAAGTTTTGTCCTGTGCGGGAATCGAACCCACAACCTCGTTCACAGCAGGCGCATACTGTGACCACTGGACCACCAAGGCAGTCAATTTTTCGCCACGAGTACTTATAATATTGTCCTGTCAACGTCTTAAAACTCTAATTTGCCTATGTGTGTGTTTCCAATATTTTTATCTATAGTCTATTTACATGTATTATGATTTTCTTGACAGAAAAACCCTATATTTATTTTTCTCTACTTAGGTACCGTAGCCTATGGACGGTCGCAATACCTAATGCATTAATCGGGTGTTGCTGACGCAAAAAAAGTTTTAAATGTTTATTACTCCCGGATTATGTGTTATTGTAATTCTGGGATGAGAAAACGCGTTTCGAAAAGCATTCGTATATTATGACTATATACCTGTACTCACTCACAGGAGGTGTTCCTGTGGGTGACACTACAGCATCAAGTGTATTTATTTATGTGTCTTCTATAAAGCAGTGAGCTATTCCGAATGGGGAAGGTAGTTCTTTAACCAGTCGGGCTCGATTGCTCGATTGTATGTACAGATTACAGAACTATATCTTTGTCGTAAAAGTTACCGCTCCTGGCGGAATCAGTTTTTGCTCAATAACTTCCCAATGGCTGGATACACAATTGATTACTTACCATACACAATTACACGACGTCATACACTGAAAATCTGTATATTTCAAATTACGAAATTCGAACTCGCACGAACGCAACGCACACGAATCTGGGTCCTGCTTGAACTCGATAATGATATGTATACACGTTAACGTACACAATGTTAATTTGTATAAATAATATTGTGGGCGCCGTGGTGTCGCGAGCACGCCATTGCCACCCCTCGTCTCTTCGCCTGTCCTACTTTATTGTAACTAGACCGCTTCGACATAGCCTTTCTAACTAACGTCTACAAATAAAATCAATTGGAGCAGCAACAGATTTATCTCTGTCCGTACACAGTGCTAAGGATATAAAAACACTGAATTTGTCTGGTAGATATATTTTTAGACCCTTTTACCTAAATGTTATAGTAACTTCATGTTACATCTAGTACCTAAGTAAGTTGGTGGCTGGAGACTGACATCTAGTTGTAACGTCTACATACTGAAATTCCAAAAGACTTATAGACTTGGTTAGGGACATTATTGTATGAAGTTATAGATGCCAACTATAAAGCACATAAGCTGTTCCATTTCCTTTTTCATAATGTCTGAGGTTTGGTAAAGTATGAGATTTCTTTATTTCATTTTGTGGCAGAAGAATATTTTAGATTTTAGAAGATTTTGCTACCAAATTCGTCAGCATTTTGTTTTTTGTTAGAATCCTTCCCCGATGTGCGTCCAACAACTCACCTATTGTATCTCGCGTAGGAAACTGACCGTTGTGTCTTTAAGTTTTTATAGAAAACTGTGCGTCAATCGTGTAGCATCATTAAATTTGTAGTGCTACTAACTCATAAAACTATTTTTAACGCAAAAAGAATGTTTGCCTGAACCCATCAAAATAAATATGAGTTGTATTTCTATTATGAGTTATTTTTTGTACAGTTGTGACTGAGTCTGAACTATAGTAAGTTGGCAATCAATTACGGCCGTCGACCCGCTTACATTTCTTTGATTAATGTCCTAGACTTAACTGGCGAGCAAGAGGGTCAGTCATTAAGTGCATTGTATTTTATAAAGGTTTTATTTATTATGCAGTCTGGTGTAACACTTTATACAGCTTTTGGTTTAGTGGTTTTATGTTATGGCTTCCTTTTCTAAATTGCGTAAATTGAATCCATCAAATAGGTACAATTTGGGTACGGCCATGTTTGACAGATTTGTACGTACATATATATGCCGATATACGTCGTATTTTTAAAAAGAGCCTTCCGCCCACGTTCTAATTCAAAATCTATGAAACAGGTTTTATTAGAATACTAAGGGCGCCCGCGACTTCGTACGCGTGGTAATTTCGAATATTTTTTCTACTGCTCCGCTCCTATTGATCATAGCGTGATGTATAAACATCCAGGAAGGCTATAGGCTATAAAGCCTATAAGCCTTCCGGGATAAATGCACTATTCAACAAAAAAAGACTTTTTCTAATCGAACCAGTACCTTCTGAGATTAGTGCGTTCAACCAAACAAACTCATCAGCTTTATAATATTAGTATAGATACGGTGTTTAGCCTAAGATATGGCAATTTACTAACTAGTTTTAAAACGTGCATGTTTTTATTTTGATCTGACCACTTTGATAACAACAATGTCAATGCAAACAGGTTCCTCGTTCTATTCCGAGCTATAAACAAATCTGTTTAATCACGTTCAGGAATGTAACCAAACAATTATATTTACATTTGTCGATGCACGCTTTTTGCCGAGCGGCGCGGAGACGCACCTGTTCACGAGCGCTTGCGGGTCGGTGATGTCACGATCTATTTACATTGTTGTTGAGGTAGGCTTAGTTTACTATAACGATCAGTGTTTATAAACATTCACTCACCTGTACCTACTTGTGTAACCAAGTACGATTCTGATCATTTCGACTTGGTGAAGCACGAACTCGCCCTCTGCCTACAACGGAGACACGCTTATTTAAGCTAATAGTAAGAAGGAACTGATGACGTAGATGTGTGGCATGAGCAATAATGAACTTCATTCATTGCACAGCTGACTGGTATGTCTGTTACCTTAATTGTATTATACATAACATGCGCTCCGACACGCTCCGTTCGGTTTGGATCCGTATTTTAGTGTTTCTCTTTGTCTTTTATAACATTTCCTTATTCTTTAGCAGCTTTAGGTATTACCAAAAATGTGCGAGTTTTATGTTTATGTTATTTTGTGAGTTCTTATTTTTGTACCAACGAGGTCTTAGCTATTTTGTGAAGGTCTTTTACTACCTTATCTACTTAAATGTGCTCTTTGTAAATGAAAATTTTAGATTTTTTTAATGGATTATTTATAAAATTCCAGCAAACATCTCTATCAACGAAAGTGGCTCAACGCATGTCGTTCGGTCTGCTGGGTGGTAAGGCGGCTGCACGTTGCGAGTTCGTGCGCATGAAAGGGCCCAGCGGCAAAGGCCACGCCGAGATGGCCGTGTCTAGACCGCGAGCTGCAGGTCTAGATACTCCTACCTCTGAGCCTGGATTGTCTGCCACCGACATGTGGGACAGTGACTGGGACGAAGATCCCGAAGAGATGTTCATATATAGACATCAGGTAATTGTTGTTTCGTCTTAGAATTTTGCTAGTTAGTATATAATTACCTATACCTACCTATTAGAATATCAGTGTTGGTGCTGAGATGAGGGTCATTTTTATTGCCTAAAGTGGCAGACGCCGCTTATGGATTGCAGAAACGCCAGGGATACAGCTAAGCCGCTGCCTATCGAAAAGTTAGTGCTCTCTGTAAACCTCATTTGAAGAAGACATTGGGAAAAACCGCAGCAGGTACTAGTTACCTCTAGAGCCTACACGTACCTACGTAGGAGAAATTAATGCTGGAAGCGAAAAAGCAGTATTTTCTACCTTTGTTTTTTTGATGCAAATATTACAGTTTTTACTTTGTTTCTTATATTCAGTGTCTCGATGACGTAAATAAGTATTGCGACGTTATTGACATAATGATACGCACGTTACAGCGGCGCCTCAGCGACCCGTCGGCAAATATAAACAATTTTGTGCGCGGCGGGTGGCGTACACGAGACTCACGCGACAAGTCTCGATCGGAGAACGAGGGGCTCGACTCACTTGTCAACGGAATCGCTGAGGTCGAAGCGGGTGACCTGAGGGACGGTAAGTGTCCACTGTTCTACATACGTATATTATACCGTAAACGAGGCTCGCATATATTATTTGACATCAAATTAATGGCGTATTGGCTTTGGCCATTAATGGCTGAATAAGTACCTATTGATCGACCATCTGTCGCACTATTTTTGACATATAGCAATGAACTGTACTACTTCAGGTCGCGTCGCCACTGACATTCTTACTCATCAACACAAAGCCAAAATATTTGTGTGACAAATATTTGTGTGACCTACAGATGTTTCAGGTCTGGGTTTTATGTATTATGTCGCCGCGACTCACAGCTTAAACACAATCTTCCCACAGTACCAGGTAGATAGGCAGATACAACCCTGGCCCATTGAAACAAAAAAAATTAAGCGCCATCAGGCAGGCCGTATGCTTGTTTGCCACTTTAACAGTAAAAACTAACTTTGCTTTAGTAATCTCATATTTATTTTTACGTTTACAAAGTACAAAGTTTTGATCTTGTGTTTAAACATAACAGATTTCGTACTTGCAGTACTCAGTATCTTACTTAATGATGCATATATAGATCTTTTAGAAATTTCATAAAAGTTGTTATACAACCAATTCAGGTGATGATAGCTTTTGCCAAAACTGGCGAAATATCACTATGCAACACTTTCTGCAAAATCCAAATTTGTACCATTTTTCTAGCATATAAATGAGTCTAGTTATTATTTCGTTTGCGAAATTTGGATGATGAAATGTTGCTTTGATAAAATGAGGCACCCATGGAAACGTAAATAATATGTATAAACACAATACACATTTAAATTGTACAGACATTTGCCCCATGCGTCGCGACACTGGCCCCACACGAGTCGCGGCACTCACCCCATACGCGTGGCGACCATCGTCCCATACGCGTCGCGGCACTCGCCACATACGCGTGGCGACACTCGCCCCATATGCGTCGCGGCACTCGCCCAAACGCGTCGCGGCACGCGCCACATACGCGTGGCGGCACTCGCCGCATACGCGTCACGGCATTCGCCCCATACGCGACGCGGCACTCGTCTCATACGCGTCGCGGCACTCGCCCCATACGGGTCGCGGCACGCGCCACATACGCGTGGCGGCACTCGCCGCATACGCGTCACGGCATTCGCCCCATACGCGACGCGGCACTCGTCTCATACGCGTCGCGGCACTCGCCCCATACGGGTCGCGGCACGCGCCACATACGCGTGGCGGCACTCGCCGCATACGCGTCACGGCATTCGCCCCATACGCGTCACGGCATTCGCCCCATACGCGACGCGGCACTCGTCTCATACGCGTCGCGGCTCTTGCCTCCATACGCGTCGATAGTAATTCAGTCTTTCCGTAAGAACGTGTACTACGCGGGTTTTATAATAAAATAAATACATATATGCGGGCCTTAAAATGTATTTGCACAGAGACCAAGGTAGAAAACAGATCGCTACTTGATCTGACATAATACTACTTGATCTGACATAATACCTACTTATTGCTCTTATGTCGATCTGTCTCAAATCTCTGATAAACTGCCTACATACGCAAAGGCGCAGGTCAAGTGGCGTCTCACGTCCCATTCTCCGGTCGCTGTTGCGATCCTAACCGTCATTTATTTCAACTTTTCATATTTCACTTCTTCACTGCGTCATTCACCACTTAAACATGATCATTTTATTATATGCTTAATGTTCTATTATTCAGAAAGAAGAAAGTCCTTGGTCTATTGTTATATAAGTAGCTGCTTGTACCTAACTGTTTTCGCTTCTATTCTATCTCTTTTTTGACGTATTACAGCGTAGGAGGTAAGTAAGATTGTGCTTGCATGTTAGTCGTAGCTTCGCAGCGCTATTGACATCAGTAGTTAGTGTAGACGCTCGGAGGAAGCCAGGTGTTGCACGTTACAAACGCTCAGTATGAGGTGTCGCCAGTAGACAAACATAGCCAGATTTAATCGTCGGTTTAGTGTTGTCAGATACAATAAATTCAAAGGGTATAAAATTTAAACTATGAGGAGGGAACGTTTTGTATGTCGTCGAGAAAATTTAAACTTGACCGACCGTATACGAATCAGTCTTAGTTTACTGAGTCGACATCCGACGCAATAGGTCACTAAAATTCGGAAAGTCGCAAAAAGACATCTGGCAACACTAGAGCGTGCAGTCGCGCGGTGAGCGCTAGGCGCCCGGGCGCGTAGTTAACGGCCGGTGTATTGTCCCTAGAGCGGCGCACCCAGGCTTCCTCCGCGCCGCCGCCGCGACGTCGGCCCGCCGTCGTGGCGCCGCACATGCGGGACGTGTACCGGCGCGCGCCCGCGGACGTGTCGTCCCCCGCCTGCCTGCACGTCGTGTCGCCGCGCCGCAAGAGCGCGCGCGCGGCGCCCGGCCCGCCGCCGCTGCGCCGCGCCGCCGCCGTCGCCGCGCCGCTCGCCTCGCCCGACGACAGCTGCGAGCTCGCCGACGACGCCGCCGCGCTGGACGGGCTGGCGTGCGGCGCGGGGGCGGCGCGGGCGGCCGGCGGGGGCGCGCCGGTGTGCGGCGAGGAGGAGCTGCCGGCCGAGGCGGAGGCGGCGGGCGGCGGCGGCGCGGGGCCCAACCGCGGCGCGCGCGCCTACTGCACGCTGCCCCGCAAGCTGCGCGGCGTGTCGGCGGCGCTGTACCGCGACGCGCGCCTGCCGCCGCGCCGCACCACGCCCGACGGCACCGACATCTACTACTGGTGCGACGCCCCGCGCCGCGCCCGCCTCGCTCGCCCCGGTACGCGTCGCGATACAGGCCTCGCCCGCGAGTTGTTCGTCTTACGTTTCGACTCTCGAAACGCGATACAAAAATCGCCGCAGATATTAACTAGTTGTAGAAAAGCGATATTGACTAGTAGATAACATTACCATTCGAGACTCATCGTAGAGACAAAATTCCGACTCATCTTAGAAATAAGTTGCAATCTTGATTTAGAATTTAAAACGATAAAGGTTACCATGTATTACAGAACTGGACGACGGGGCGTACAATCCCCTGTGGGCGATGCGTGGCTTCACACAAACGTTTCACCTTTGGAAAGAGGGCAAGCGACAGCAGTCCACACCGCTAAACGCCTACCTCACGTACGTCACCCTGCCGTGGTGGAGCATCGCCAAAGGTATTTAAAAATTTATTTCTTTACACTTACGTACGTACTATACTGTCACAGCGCATCGTTCACTCTATGTATATATAATGTCCGGAAAATATATTTAACAACTGCTCAGAAAGCGTTTTTAGGTCTCTTTGATGTTATGTGCGGGCCGTGGTGGGCAGGGCGCGAAAATGAAGCAAGGACTGAAAGATTCTCGTCATTGGTTAATACTGTCAAACTATGTATCTTGCAATTGGACCAAGTAAAAGACATGCGCGAACTACGCCAACTATTGTGCAAGATCATTGCTGGGCATAATACCCATAGCTACGGCCGATTGATCTAGGTAGATCGTTTGCTAGAGCAATCTGTACAGTCGATAACGTTACGATGTAGTACATCTCGAAACCAAATTATTATATGTAAATTAAAATAAGTTTTTTTTGCACGTTACAGATATTCTGGACCACCGCGAAGAGCCCGTACTGACGTTTTGAGGACGCCGACGAGCCTGGACACGAAGTACCTCTCTCATAATACCAACTCATTATTTCTAAACATGACCAAATATTTCGAGACACCCAAAGTGATCACAAATATTTACACAACCGCAGTTTTCTAGTTCATACGACTATGCCATTAAATAAAATTATATATTCCAACAATATTATTTATTCTACATATAAGGTATTCAGTGGTTCGCCCCGAACTGTCTTAAAAAAAAGGTTGTCTCATTAATTCGCCTGCCAATTTCAAGACGTTCCGATACACGATACCTGAATTATCGTCAAACAAACATTTATACATACATACATATTACATATTATTCCAGTAGACTTGGAAAACTTCGCTTGCTTGTTCAATATAAGACAATTGACCAATTTGGTTACGGCTAACCACTTACGCCAAAAATGCAATTAAATTTTGATAAATAGTTGTTCGTTAACCTTCTACGCGTTCCTAAACAGTTGTTGCCCTGCAGGAAGTTTACAAGCCTAATTTATATATTACACTATAAATCAGAATTTACATTTTTTGTTAATAAAAATAAAATTTTAATGTGACATTTATTAAATACTTAATTGTAAAACAACTAGCGTCAATGCTTGTTGACTCCCTTACAATACCTACTACTAATATAATCACTTTGGATATAATCACTGATCACTTTGGATGTAATCACTGATCACTTTAGATGTTTTCAAGTATTTGGTCATCTTTACTGCCAATTACTATATAATGTTGGCTACTGTGACAGATATGTAATTTAAGAAACGCACAATATGTTATACTACATGATATTTAATGGATGACTTGCTGGACTAAGCTAAACATGAACTTCTCACATTATGCTGACAGCTATTGGATCATTAACTTACTTTACTAAAAATATCACAAAATAAAAACTTACAGTAGGAAGGTTCCAGCTTAACGTGATTGTAATTACCTACGCTCGAAGGATGTCTACTGCTCCATGAATCTCTCGTCTCCATAAGCCTACTCCAAAGATTTTCGTAGCATTTGGTCTTGAGCTGACTTTATCCATCAGGTCCTTGCACTCTTTAAACAGGTCTTCTGTCCACCTTGTTGGAGGCCCTTCCCACACTTTTAATATGGTCACAACTCACGTACAATACACACACAAACAATAATTTATGTAATTACGTGTACGTGTATCTTCGAAGTGCGAGCACTCGTACGCACGCGTCAATGTGTGCGTGCGCCGGTATCCGCTAGTGTGTGCTTCACTATTATAGTTTTCTCATTCAATTGTGATGGAAGTGCATCTAAAGAGTTTACAAATTAAATAAAAGGGTTATCGTAGTGTAACGCGGAATGTCCGTGAGCTATACTATTGTTTTTCAAAGTCTACATTTCTTTAAACTCATTAGTTATCTTTCTATATAAAAATATCTGGACACAATATTTGTTTACCCTTGTGTCTGAAACAACTGATTTTAATACATTTTGTATAATGTTTTGTTTGGCCCATCTTGATAGTTGTTTTTAACTCGAAAAGTTTTTTTTTTGCAAATATACCACGCGAGTGATGTCGCCTCCCTTCGCGGATGTTCGTGTCACTCATCATCCCACGGCTTACGTACGCTCTTTGTTCAATTGTTCCTATTGATCTATAAATAGAGCGGCACTGGTGAAATCCTAAACTTAGACAGATTTCATGTGCTGTTGCGAATAGCGACTACTATAGTCACGGAGTACAATAACCAGTGGAGAAAGTATGGACACGTTTTTGTTCTAAATCAAAGTCACTAATAAACGGCGGGGGGAAAGAGGTACGCTTTGCCCTCTGTGATTGGGTGACGAATTGACAACCAAATGACAACTTACTCTCTAGGGATTCCATAAAAGTAATTAAAAAATGGTTATTGTACTCCGTGACTATAGTGTATTTCATATAGCACGGGTACTGTAACGTTTAAAATTTGAAGATGAAAGCAAATGATTGAATCAATCTCTAACCAAATGGCTAATTGAATGATCAAAAGCCTAAAGTATTCAATCGATAGGTTTTAATTTAATCGTCTATTTTCATTGATATTTATCTTCAAATGTCAAACGTCACAGTACCCATGCTATGTGAAATATACTATAATGTTGAAAAGGAGGACTTATTTATTGAAATACTAGAGGATAATAATAGCAAAATAGTTTTAAATATGAATGAATGAATTATTTGAAAATAGATATATCGCACTCACGGTGGAAAAATGACATAAGTTGAAGCGTGTTTGTTTTGCAATTTATATCTTATTCTTAACAGGGTAAAGTTCAAAATTGCCCAGTGACATTTCTCAAGTTACGCCAGTTTTTTACTAAAGATGCGATATTTGTAATTGGTCATACTGACTGAGGTACAAGTTCCACTTGAAATACGAGGTACTTATAATTATGTCTAATATTTAACGGGTAAAAAAACATTACATTTAATATTGTATGTTGTGTACTATTATGAAAGAAATGCTATGATATTGATGATATTATTAATAGTTTTAAAATATAAATGTTAATGTGGGTGTGTTTTGCCTTATACATAACGTTGCGTACCTACATATTAGTATTGAGTGCTCGTGTGGTTAAAGGTGGTTATCTCGCCACCACGCCGAATGTTGTGGGTTCGATTCCCACACGGGACAACACTTTATGTGATGCATAAATGTTTGTTCCGAGTCTGGGTGTACTTTGTTTCCATTAATTGTATGTTTGTAAAGTCTCCCGCGGCAAAGGGCTTGTACCCTAGTGCGGGAGTTGTCTTTTATATAAATCAAATCAGTTTATCGGTGTCGTGCGTGTCTTATATATTTATACCTAATTTGTCTAATGCTTTGCGAATTTTCTGTGATCACTTAAGTTTATACGTTAGATAATATTATGTACTATAGGTAAGCCGCCATAAGCTAGACCCTTCTAATGGTTTGCGTTAACGTTAATAAAACTTTAAAACAAGAATAAACACATTCCATTAAAAATATATGTGTAATAAATTTGACTGCCTTAGTGGTCCAGTTGCCGCAGTAGTTGTGGGTTCAATTCCCACGCAGGATAAAACTTTGTGTGAGCCACAAAGAGTTGTTCTGAGTCTGTGTGTACTTTGTGTCCGTTAATTGTATGTTTATAATGTCCCCGGCGACTAAGGGCTTGTTTTCTAGTGCGGAGTTGTCTTTAAAAAAAAGAAAGGCTAAAAGGCTAGAAGATCAGAGAGAGAGAGATCAGAGAGTTGATGACTCTCTGATCCGTAAAGCCGAGAATATTACCCTCCCCGCATCCCGCAATCAAGAGGGTCGAGCTTATGACAGTTTACATATTACTATAGCTGTTGCCCGTGGCTTTGCCCGGTGGATGCCGGTTGTCGCGGCAGAGTTCTATCTCCTTACCAAACTTCATTAAGATCCGTTCAGCCATTTAGTCGCAAAAGTGTAACAAAAAAACTCAATTTGTATTTATAATACAAAGTATATTGCGTGTATGCTGCCCTGTTAACGAAGAACTACACGAAATACAATTAGGAAAAATGCGTCTACAGTTATGAATCTTAGATGTGTTTTTCCCGTAGACTGTGTCATGTAGTTACGTCGTTCTTCCTTAGTAGTACAGTATGTTTAACATAAGCAATAATTCGCAGGCAACCGATGGACAAGGTCAGCTCAGGACCGAACGATGTAGAAAACTTTGGGAGAGGGCCTATGTCCTATGTCTATGTGTTATGGCTGAGATGGAAGCAATAATTCCGAATTATTTGATGATGATGATGAATAAATAAGCTGATTGAGCTGACCTTCTCCATCGGCTGCTCGCAACCTTTACCAGGTCACTACTGTGTATGTAATATAGTTTTATATCGGATACTCGATTTAAATCTAGGATTTTATTACAAGCACGATCGGTCACAAAAAACTGCATAAATGAGTCTCATTTTCATTGCATTTCACGTAGATACTTCGTCGTATTTATTTCCTAAATAAAAGCCACGCATAACGACGTAGTACATGTTACCTGATTGGACTGTACATTTTTTTTTTATTGGTATTTTTGCGCATTAAGTTTTTCTTCGCAGTACAAATATATATTTGACTGCTATTCTCGATTTACTATGATATGCGTAGCGCATGGGAATGTAGACAAAACAATCACGGCGCACGCGCGCGCGCATCCTCATGAAAATAATATCTACTAAGATTCAGTTTTACAATAAAGAGTATTTTAGGAACTTGTAGAAATTAATTTTATATGGTCATGCAGAAATTCTAAATCTTATCCAATAGAAATGATTAGTTTTATGAAAATCTGTTTAGCTGTTTTTATGTTTTTGCAAAAAAATGCATTTTTAAGGCTATACGTGTGTGTTTATGTATTTAATTACCTATTATTAACCTAAGTGATCACAGATTTATACTAAAATCGTAATAAATTAATTAGACAATTTAATATTTATACATGTATGTACAGTATGCAAAACATGGATTGTTTATTTCATCAAAAAATATTATTTATATTTTTAAGAGATTTGCTATGGTTATTAAATGAGTGTCATTGTTAAACCTTACAAAACCTCATAAAAATATATTTGGTATTTTCTGAAAAAGAAAACAATCCTTATAGAGTAACCCTGCTACCTTTTCTGCTTTGCAAACTGTACCTAACTATATTTGTCAAAATTACGACTACCTTCGAAACAAGTTACGTATACGTACATAAGGATATAATGTTCTTAATTATATTACAATTAGTTTTTTTTTGGTGGCCAATTATTTATTATCAAGGCCTGTGAGTAAATGTAAAATTAAGACGAAAGTAACAACTAAACTGCCTAAATATTTTTAAAATTGAATAAATATTGTCGTAGGTTCGATTCCCATTCACAACTGTTTGTGTGTTGAGCATGATTGTTTGTTCTGTGTCTGAGTGTAGTTTATCTATAAATTTGTATGGTTTTAGAAATGTCAAGTATGTTTTCTATTCATCTGGTTGTCATAAAGGCCTTGCCTAGTTTAGAATCAGCCTCTCTAGACAAGTGGCATTACCTTTAATGCCACTTGTCCAGAGAGGCTGATCATAACATCAAAGGCATAATAATATATTGAGACACCTCACACATGGCCGACCTGAGCCTCTAGACAAGTGGCATAAACGGTAGTCAATTCGAAAAGTCAAAAAAGCAAATGTATGGGATTTGACGTAAGTTGACGATATTATAATGTCGTAAAATCCCATACATTTGCTTTTTTGATTTTTCGAGAGGCTTTTCGAGATGTGTGAGGTGTCCCAATATCTTATTATACCTTTGATGTTGGGATATATTTTTATTGCGTCGTTTAGCTATAATGAAACATTCCAATCTAGTTAGGTGAACGAATTAATTATCGAATATCTGATATATCTAGATTTAGATATCACAACAAATATTGTAATTATGAATCTTTTACCTTTATTTTGATCTCATATTTTCTGTCTATAAGTTTATACCAAAAGTTAGCTTAAAAACGCCAGTATCTTTATTTATTGTATAAACCCATGAAACTTTCATGAGAAGTGGTACATCACGTACATTTTTTACCCGAACTGCAAATAAATGATTATTTCTTTAAAAGTGACTAATATACCACAATAAAATATCAGATTAATCAAAATATATCTACTATAATAAGTTGATTCTCCCCTCTCTGGAGGAGAGAGAGAGATAGAGAAACAGAAGTCTCTCTATCTCTCTCTCTCTCTTGATAGAGAAGAGGAGACCCGTGCCAAGCAGTACGACATTATGTTGTACGGTTGCGTTGCTATTATTTTATTATAATAAAATTGCATAAAATAATGTTTTTAGTTAATTCTTACTTATTTATTTTTATATCTAAGTTCAATAGCAATGATTTATCGTTAGCTAATACATTGTCACCAAAAATACTCTAGTCATCATTAATTTATTTTTATATTTTTAACGTCGCTGAGCGACTATGATTGATTAATTTAATGACAATTATGGATTTTTCTAGTCTTAATACGAATTAAATTTATATCTTATTTTTATTTCTGTTTTTATTTATAAAAAAGGCGTGTCTAAAATTTAATTGACTGAATTTAACTTGAAGTTACCTGTTGGTCTAGTGGTTAGTGACACTGACTGCTACGCCAGATATTGTGGGTTCGATTTCCACACGGGACAAATCTAGTTGTGATCCATGTTTTTTTGTGCGGAGTTTGGGTGTAATTAGTGTCCGTAAATTGTATGTCTGTAAAGACCCCATGACGCATGAGGCTTGTCCTTCCGTAGTGCGGTTGTATATATTTACTGTGGATATATATTTTGGAAATTAATAAAATATATATTTCTTGCTAGCTTGCTAAAAAAGACAACTCCCGCATTAGAGAACAAGCTCTGTGTCGCGGCGGACTTTACAAACATACAATTAACGGACACAAATTACACCCAGACTCAGAACAATTATTTGTGGGTCACACAAAGTTTTGTCCTGTGTGGGAATCGAACCCACAACCTCGTGCACAGCAGGCGCATACTGCCTCTGGACCACCGAGGCCGTCTTATATCGACAGTAAGTATATACGCTATAGCAAACTGTAGTAGACATCAGTTTAAATGTTTGTTTTATATACTTCTTTAGTGACAAACAAGCATACAACTCGCCTAATGGTAAGCAGTTACCTTAGCTTATCGACATTTGCAATACCTTTAGGCTATCACAACGTATAACACCAGGGATTCTGGTGTAACTCTAGTTTTGAAAAATGTTTCATTACAAACGCATCCCTAAATGGACACTGAAAATCTATACTCACGCACAGGAACTCCACTACACTACTGGGTGTAGTTATTTGGCTATTGTCTTCTAAAAGGTATAGGTCCTTCCCTAGTCGGGCTTGCTCGCTTGTGTGCCGCCCTACCGCTCTTTATTGTGTATCAGTTTTTAGTATTGAGTCGTCTATAGTAACTCGACTTATGTAATTCCGTTAACTTCCATATATCCATTAAAATTGTAAAAGCAATGTTTGTATAAGCTAAATAAATGATATCATGTTCAAAATATACCGAACCACCGACGGTCAAATAAACTGTAACAAAGTATAGAATTGCCTATTGCTAGCCTGCTGTGCACGAGGTTGTGGGTTCAATTGCCACACAGGACAAAACTTTGTGTGACCCGCAAAGAGTTGTTCTGAGTCTGGGTGTAATTTGTGTCCGTTAATTGTATGTTTGTAAAGTCCCCCGTGATACAGAGCTTGTTGTCTAATGCCGGAGTTGTCTTTATTAAAAAGAAAGAAAATAATCACTTTATTCAGTAGTAAAAACTGTCTCTGGTCACTTCTCTAGAAGACAGGTGAGTCTATGCAGGTACAGTAGCTGCCAAACATCTTGTACAAAATTGACGTAGTGAAGAAATGTTTGCGCATGTAAACTTTATATTGCTTCCTTTACACGTTGGCCCAATATGCACCAATATTGGCCAAAGCAAACCCATATGCGTTTCAACCCATAAACCATCCCACTGCTGGGCACGGGTCTCCTCCATGCAGGTGAAGGGATATTAGCCTACTATACCACGCTGGCCAGACGGGTTGGTATAGGGTTTTGTCTCGAGTTTTCCCTCTCTTGCAGTGGATACCTATTGTCTGACGAACTCCCTTAGTCGATTCTTACGACACCCTCAGGATTGAACGGGGTGGTGACATTTGTATTCTTATTCCGTCACCACACGGACAAAACCCATATTAATAATAATAATAGCAACCCATATATGTATGAGGACAGGAGACCTTAATTCACACACGCTGGCCTAATGCGGGTTGGTGAATCTGACATGTCTTTAGAATTTCTTCTAAGACATGTGGGTTACCTCACGTTGTTATCCTTCACCGTTAGCAGATGGCGAATCATTTGATTAGTACATATAAACTCCACAAAGTGAAATGCACATTGGTACTGCCCGGGATCGAACTCGCACCTCTTGCGTGCAAGTCGGATACTTTCCCACTCGGCCACCACCGCTTTTTCAAACAGTTTTTTTTTGTTTCCAAACTCATATTTTCGCAAGCAATTTAAGAAAATTTACGGTACTACAATGTTCCAATCTTAGCTATAAGTATGCTGTGGTCCACATTGGTTAATGTTGACCCAACGACTACCTAGAGTGAGCTTTAAATTGCCTTTCTTTATTTTAAACTAGCGGCTGGCCTCGACTTCGCCTGGGTTAAACAATTATTTGTATAGATGTTTGCCGGCTATTATATGTTAGGCTTATTAATTGATGCAAAAGCGAATAATTTTAAAATCTATCTCTATTTTGATGCAGTTTATGTGACTGATAGTTTGGTGGACAAAATAGGTAATATTAAAAAGTATGTTTATACATATGTAGATTCTTACGAATATTTTCCAACTATGTCTACATAGATTTATTTTTGTATTTTATTTATTGTATTCATTAGATATTTACAAAAATAGTTATTAAAAAGAAAAAAATAATGGAAAATTATTTAAAAAATAAAATAAAATTCCTTCGCATCGACGTCTACTGGAAAAGTGCCCAGAATACTACATAGTTGGAATATATTCGTAAGAAACTATGTGTCTTACTGTACTCCATTCTGCTATTTGTATTAGTAATAATATTGATACGAGTACATTATATTAATGACAATCATGGTTGTCCTTTCCCATAATTTCTGTCGCAGGTTTATGATAAAATCAGGATTTTGTTCAAAATCCTAGAGTTTTAAATAAGAAGACACTATTAATGTTATCATAGAAATGTATTTATCAAAAACCTGATTTTATGATATACCTGCATCATTATGTTTATGTTTATATATGTGAATACTAGTGAATACATATACACATAAAGAATTGGATTTGAAATAGAATAAAACACTTATATAAATAAAATAATAATTAATAAAAAAAAAAAAAAAAATATTATTATTATATAAACTGGTCAGATGTTTAATAAAACAGTTGTGTATTACGAGAAATAACATATTTTTGTAACTTAAAATACTTAATAAATAAAATGCATATTACTTACCTAATATTTAGTCTTATTAGATACATTATAGATTTGTAAGCAATCCATATTTGTCCCACTGGGCACGAGTCTCCTCTTCTCTATCAAGAGAGAGGGTTTTTGGGTCTTAATCCACACACGTTATACACGGGTTGGTGAATCAAATATGCCTTCAGAATCTTTTGAGACATGTTTGTTTCCTCACGATATTTTCCTATCACCGTGGGCACATGGGAAGTCATTTGGTTGAAGTACACAAACTGAAGATCACATGATAATACCAGTAGGTATCGAACTGACACCCCATGTTACTTTTCCACTCGGCTTCATCGGATACCATAGCTTGAGCCATGCCATTTAAGGATCTATGTTTTCTTTTCGTATAGAAATAATACATCAGTGAAAGAAACTTCCTGAGTAATTATTCTTTATTATTTACTTATTTTTAACTCAATCCAATTAATTACTTAATTATTTTTATATTATTTCTTTTCAATAATTGCACTCGTTACAGGGCCAATTTACTTAATTTATTTGCTTATGTTTAAAAACATTTAAAATTGTTCTATGTAAGTGCTGTGTACTTCTATAAGTGACGAATCCACTATGATCTGTTTTGTAAAATTATTGTTTCTATGATATGTTATTAGTGGATAAGTTGTTGAAGTGCCTACTCAATAAATAAATAAATAAACGTGAACAGGCCTCCAACAAGGTGGACTGACGGACGGTAAAGGTTGCGGGCAACCGATGGACAACGTCGGCTCAGGATCGAGAGTTGTGAAAATCCTCGAGGGAGGCCTATGTCCAGCCATGGACGTGTTTTGACTGAGATGATGATAAATAGTTGGTAGCTGAGTGGGAATGTAATTTGTACAGCATGAGGTGTGAGTTTAATCCCGCCGGCTGATTTTCTTAGAAACAGCGATCGCAAACTGACAGTTGTGATTGCTCGGTGACGGCACACACGATTGCTAAACGTCAAAAAGTCTCGGTTTTCGCTCTTACGGAATACCGATTTTCAATCTGACAGCCAGATTTTGCTCCGCTTTCGCGTTCGCTCGGTTTTCGCTCTTACGGAATACCCCAGCCGGTCGGTAGTACCAATAACTTAATGGGATTTTGACATACAAATCCAAAGCTGTAACACGTACGTAAACAACAATTATCATGTGCTAATGGTGTCCAAAACCCGCATGTTTTCAAGAAATTCCAAAGACAAGAGCCACCAACTCTTGGATTCACATTGGACTAGCGTGTATGGATTCAGAGCTTAATCCTCTACGCTCTCTTGATAGAGAATGGGACATCCTTGCCCAACGGTAGGACATAAATAGGTTGTATTTTCAAAGTAAGAAAAATAAACTAAAATTAATACTCGCGAATTCAGTCGAATATAAATTCCTTTGTTGAGTATACTGCGTCTGCGTGGCATATCCCTCGATATCAGTCACTGATATATTATTATTACCTACATACATTATACAGCTTCAGTACAGGCAATATTGCGGGGGCAGTTAGAATATACGTGATTACGTCACGTATACGTAGTATACGTACGTACGTATACGTATACGTGCACGTTGATTTATAGTCCTTTACAGTAAAGGACAAACTATAAATCAACGTGCATTGAGAGAATTGATATTAAAAAATAATATTAATTTATTATTATGATATTGCCAGTTGTCCCAAAAATATTATTATTAATGACAGAACAAATAAGTTAGGGCAGCTTCTCTTCAATCCTTTCTACCATCATGTAAACTAGCACTATAATATTTTGCATCGTGGAATGCAACAGTTTTAGTTAGTACTTAATATTTTTCAACGTTGCGTAAACATTAGATTTTCAAGACAATTATCAGGGTATCTCTGTCTTACTCACTGAGAAGAGCAGAGATGGCATAAGATTTATTTAGCAAAACTTCCATAAAATTGTCGAACTTTGCCGTCTATACTATAGAAATTGTCGTCATTAGGCGACACGTGACTTAAGTAGTGAGCACATTTTATTTTGTCGTCTATACCCGACCGTGACATTCGAAAAGTTTGTGTTACGTTGTATATAACATCGTTTTTACTTATTAAGAGTACTATGTTAACGGTGCTAAACATAGAAATAAGATCATACAAACTGTAATGTAACTAGGCCCCTCTTTTTCCTTGTCCATTCTGGGCAAATGCCCAGAGCCCTGCGGTCAATGGCGGCCCGTAACCATTGCCAGATCACCAGTTGAATACCGATAATTTATTGTGTGCGTTTCAATTGCTCTCGAAAGCCCTTGTAATTTTACTTTGACAAAATAAATTTTTGCACACTTCGACAAATTTGACAAATTTCGTCAAAATCATTCAGCCGATTTTTTTTCGGTTTTTATGACTTGGCGGAGCAATCGAAATGCACACAAATTTATTTACCTCACGCGACTAAGAAATAAGAATAACAATTGAACAAATCATTTATTCTACTATCTTTTTGCTTATTTTAATAAAATATTTTTCTGTTATAACTACAGGGGTCCCATTTACCTAAGGTGCTTAGGGTCTTCAATAAGTAAATGGCCCTGAGTGTAACTGGTCGCGTACAAAATTATATGTTTCGAATCTAGTGGAGTATATACCTAATTGTATTTATGTAATATGACTGAATAAAGGATTGCAAAGAGCATGTAGATATTGTTTTATTTGCACGTGTTTGTTTGTATGTGTCATGTGTGACACGCTGCCTCGATGTTAAGTGGGTCAATGGTTTATAGCTCAGTGAAGTCACGTAATCTTAATGTTGATACGCGTTAAAAATATATATCTACTAAAAATGTACATAATGCGTTTGGTCAATAGGCAAAAATAATTCAAAAATATATAGTTTTAGAGGTGCTTAGATTGGATGTGACATTGACGATGGTATCGGCCGGCTGATTCTCTAAGAAACAGTGATGGCAAACTGACAGTTGTGATCGCAAACTGACCGTTGTAATTGCTCGGTGACGGCACAATCTATTGACTAAATGTAAAAAAGGGCTCCGATTCCGGTTATGACATAGAAACAAATACACAAGCATATACATAAATATACACATATCAAATACAAAATAATAAATATACATACAATAATAATAACGTATAATATATATACTATCTAAAATAACGATAGACGTTTAAAATTAGGACTATTTTTTAATAGTTTAGAACAAAGTCGCAATTCAAGATTGTCTGTTCGTTTATCCGCTAATTACTCCTAAACCATGCAACGGATTTTGATGCAGTTTTAACTCATCATTTAGAAAAATTATTCTCAAAGGTTTATATGTAAAATACATGCATAGTATAATAGAGAAATCGTAAAAAACTAAGCGATGCAAGGTCGGGTCGCTAGTTTCTTTATATAAGCTGGTGACAAATCACCTTTGTAGACCTTTCTCGCGATCTAACGACTGTTAAGAAATGGAATCGACTTTTAACGTGCCCTCGAAAGAATGGAGCTTCTCCGATGATATCTCCATAGCAGATCCATCGAACTACAGGCCTATCGCTATAACCTCCCTTCTCTCAAAGGTGATGGAGCGAGTTATAAACAGACGGCTCCTGGGATACCTAGAGGATCACGATTTAATCAGTGACCGCCAATATGGCTTTCGCCATAGTCGCTCTACTGGTGATCTTCTAGTGTATCTCACACACCGCTGGGCTCTAGCCATTGAGAGTCAAGGTGAGGCATTGGCTATTAGCCTAGATATAGCGAAGGCATTCGATCGGGTCTGGTACCGGAGTCTTCTATCGAAGTTACCATCTTACGGACTCTCCGAGGGATTATGCAAGTGGATTGCCGGCTTTTTGTCCGGCAGGAGCATAAGAACTGTCGTTGATGGTTGTTGCTCGGATCGCCTGGACATCAATGCTGGCGTTCCACAAGGCTCTGTGCTGTCCCCGACACTGTTTCTGCTGCATATTAATGATATGTTATCCATTGATAGCATTCATTGTTATGCGGACGACAGCACCGGGGACACTTTTTACATGGGCCGCGCAAACATCCCTCGTTCCGTTGTAGACGAAAGTCGCGAAAAACTTGTGTCTGAAATCAGCAGCACTCTGTCCAGAGTCTCTGATTGGGGTCGACTAAATTTAGTCCATTTCAACCCCACTAAGACACAAGTTTGCGCGTTCACCGCTAAAAAAGCCCCATTTGTTATGGCTCCACAGTTCCTGGATACAGCCCTTAAGATATCCGAGAGCATTGGGATTCTTGGCGTTGACATATCCTGCGAGGTCCAGTTTCGTCACCACTTGGAGGACAAGGCCAAGCTGGCATCTAGGAAGCTCGGTGTGCTCAACAGAGCAAAGCGGTACTTCACTGCGGGCCAAAGATCGCTGCTTTACAAAGCGCAAATTCGGCCCCACATGGAGTACTGCTGCCACCTTTGGGCGGGAGCACCTGGATACCAGCTTGGACCTTTTGACTCGATCCAAAGGCGCGCTGTGAGGATTGTTGACGATCCCAAGGTCACAGGCGGTATTGATCCACTTAGTTTAAGGAGAGACTTTGCCTCCTTGTGTGTGTTCTACCGCCTGTACAACGGGCTGTGTTCCGAGGAATTGTTTGATATGATGCCCACGGCCACATTTTATCAACGCACCTCCCGCCACCGACAGGGAGTTCATCCACACATTTTAGAACCTTTATCGTGCCGCACTGTGCGGTTTCAGAGGAATTTCCTCCCACGTACGATTAAGTTGTGGAATGAGCTTCCTGCCGAGGTTTTCCCGAGAGACTATAGCATGGGGTTCTTCAAGAAAGGAGTTATAAGGTTTCTAAAGGGTCGGCGACGCGCGAGTGATACCCCTGGTGTTGCAAGCGTCCATAGGCTACGGTAACTGCTTACCATCAGGCCCGCCTGATGGTAAGCAGTTACCGTAGCCTACTAAACAAGCATACGGCCCGCCGTATGCTTGTTTGCCTACTTGGTAGTATAAAAAAAAAAAAAAAATATATATATATATATATATATATATACCACTATGCGGTCAGCCATCCAAAGGGTAACCGCACCCTAGGTAGTTTAACCTAAAGTGCAGCTGGCTATGAGCGCCTCAGTCTTTGCGTGATTGCAACAAACATAAACTTTACAAAGTTTCGCATTTATAATGTTAAGTGATTATTTGGTTGTTCCTTAAGTTTTTAACGTACTTTATCTTATCTTATCTTGTGACGGGGCTGTCCTTACGGCCAGCGCACTTCGACCCTTGGGGTCTTTTGTGCATGCCCCTACCTTACCGCTCACCCTACGTCTTGGACCCTGAATATTTCCTGCATGAGTTTCAGTAAATCCTTAACGGGGGTGCGCCTGTAATCCTCTGGTTCGGGGTATGCCAGTCTCAGAAGGCTCATTCTTCATGAGGCCAACGCATGGCACGTTAACGTACTTTAGTCAACCAATTGATCCCGAAGCCACTATAGAACCTTGTCACAATAAGCGTTTTGATTCAACGCTTTTGCCGTCCTCCAAATCATTATTTGCGACCAAAATTCGAGAAATTATAATCATCATAACCCTTGGTCCATTGTCGCTGCCTATTTTATTGTTTATTATCCAATACATACCTAAGTACATGTCAACAGTAGACGTATACATCTACTACATCCTACTTAGTCACCTTCTATAAGTGTAAGTACCTGAAACAAACAAACGAGAAAGTAAATAATATGTTCAATAGTATATAACAATATTTTGATAATGAAAAACCTGCATCTAAATGCAACCTCAGTAGAAAAAGCTCTACAAAGACGCGTTGTCTTCTGAGACTCACTGTTGAGTCAAATAAAATGTTAGACGATCTTATCGCAAGCATTAAGATTTTTATTATAGGTACTACCTGGTACGGTGGCAAACAAGCTTACGGCCCGCCTGATGTTAAGCAGTTACTGTAGCCTATAGACGCTTGCAATACCAGAGGTATAACTTGCGTGTTGCCGACCCATTTTTTTACACCAGGGTTAAAAAAATTACCACCTGGGCTTAATATGGAGTAACCCTGGGATAGAAAAACGTTTCTTTCAAAATGCATTCCTGGCCTGTACTTACACAGGAAGACGACTACACCGCTGTGTGAGGTTATTTGACTGTGGCCTTCTGTAAGGTGGAGGTCCTTCCTTAGTCGGGCTTGCTCACAAGTATGGTGCCCTACTTCTCTTAAAATATTATGTAATAAGTACCTAATTAATTAGTAATTACTAAAAAACTTTAGCTAAAGTCTATGAAGTGCGTGTATTCAATAAGGCGTTTTTCCTCTGACGCATGATGTGGTGGTAAAGGCAGTCACAGATGTTAAGCCACAGAAAAGTTATTGTTCTGTATTTTTGCTTTACCCCAAATAGTGATATAAACTGCAGTACCTACCTACCTATTTATTTACTAAACTTTGAGAGCATGAGTTGATCGGACATCAGTGTTAGGCAACAAAACAAATGTAGATGCATTCTAATAGCCGACACACATTGTTTTACGAGTGTGGACGAACTAGACTAAATTATATACCTAGGTACTGAATTAGCTTTAGCAATAGGTATGTAGGTTGCAGCAATAGAGGCATATATCTGCCTAATATGTTTCTATTAATAATAATAGTAATAATAATCTTTATTGTTCAGTAAAATACATGGTTTCGAATAGATAAGTCACTGGTCTCCACACTAGGATTCCCTGTGTCGTGGAGGCCAGTCTCTTTCATCGTGGTTCAGATAAATTGTAGAACATACATTTCTGAATAACAAAAGAAAAACAAAACAAAATAAAATGACTGCGTCGGTGGTCCAGTGGCCACAGTATGCGCCTGCTGTGCACGAGGTTGTGGGTTCGATTCCCACACAGGGACAAAACTTTGTGTGACCCACAAAGAGTTGTTCTGAGTCTGGGTGTAATTTGTGTCCGTTAATTGTATGTTTGTAAAGTCCCCCGCAACACAGAGCTTGTTCTCTAGTGCGGGAGTTGTCTTTATAAAAAGAAAAAAAAAAAAAGAAAATTATGACATGGCTTCTTGTCATAAATTATGTGTATGAAAGGGTGAGTTGAAGTGTTGTATGTATATATGTATGTGAATGTGTGTTGTTGTATGTGCATGTGTGTGTGTGTATGTGTGTGTGTGTATGTGTGTGTGTTTACGTGTGTATGTGTACGTATGTGTATGCATGTGTGTGTGTCGTGCCTCAGCAATTAATATGTCGTGGAAGAAGTTGGTGAATGATTTAAAAATTATTTAATATTTTCTCCGTATCACCGTAATCCAGATCTTTTAAATAACTTTTGATGAGAGATTTGCATTTAAATCTCGTCATAGGTAATTATTAAAAACACTAATCTGTTTGTAGAATTACATATTATTATATAGGTACAAATGTCACCACCCCATTCCATCCCGAGGGTGTCGTAAGAGTCGACTAAGGGAGTAAGTTTTGGATATATGTATATAGACAATAACCACCGCAAGAGAGGGAAAACTCGCAATAAAACCCTATACCAACCCGTCTGGCCAGCGTGGTATAGTAGGCTAATATCCCTCCAAGTATTATGGAGGAGACCCGTGACCAGCAGTGGGACGTTTATGGGTTGCGATGATGATAATGATAATGATATAGGTACCTACCTACGTATGAATGATCAATCGAGTTCTTAGTGTCTTAACTAGAAAAAAATGCACTTATCGATAAGGCCACCCATTATACCTGTCTAGTTTTATTTTCAGTGAAAAGTAGGGAGGTTAGGTAGGTACTTACTTGATTTTAAATATTAAAAAAGTAATAATATTAAGTGTAAAATAAAGAATTATTTACCTAACCTGAGCCTCTAGACAAGTGGCATAAACGGTAGTCGAATCGAAAAGTCAAAAAATAAAATGTATGGGATTTGACGTAAGTCTACGATATAATGTCGTAAACTTACGTCAAATCCCATACATTTGCTTGCATTTGATTCGACTTTCGCTAATGCCACTTGTCTAGAGGCTCTGGTTATAAACCATTTTTAACGAGAAAGGAAAAGAGAACAAAGACTGACAACAAACCAACTAGTGATTTGTCTGTCTTTGTAGATCTTTGCGCTCTGAGACTGACATATTATATACTTCTTAGACGCAGGTCTGTTCCTAGATCTATGCAGGTCTGGGTATACGATCTTTTGTAATAAATAAAATACCATAACGGCAGATTGATATCAAAGTTCGCTACGAATAAATATCTTACCGTCTACGGTAGTTACCTATGTAGATAACTACGCAATTTATAAAAAATACAAAAAGCTTTTGCAGATGCGAATGATTGTATTTCTCATCAGATAGTTAGTGCAACTACTGCTAATGTAATTAAGTACATACCGCATAACAAATATTGCAGAGATTGCAGAGTAGTTGACAAAATTATACAGTCAGCGTCAGATTTTATTAAGAGCACCATACTAGTGAGCAAGCCCGACTGGGGAAGGACCTTACAGAAGACCACAGCCAAATAACTACACTCAGTGGTGTAGTTGTGTTCCTGTGTGTGAGTGCAGGTCTCCAGCGCTCATTCAGGGATGCGTTTTGAAAGAAATGTATTCCTATCCTATCCCAGGGATACTCCAATCTTAAAGGCCTAGATTAAAAAATGGGTTGGCAACACGTAAGTGATAACCTTTGGTATTGCAAGCGGTCCATAGGCTACGGTAACTGCTTAACATCAGGCGGGCCGTATGCTGGTTTGCCACCCAAGTAGTGCAAAAAAAAAATCATTGACCGAAGCGTCCAAAGTGGTCAATTATATATAAGTAACAATGTTTA
The DNA here is from genome assembly GCA_947095525.1 of Trisateles emortualis. Lineage (NCBI taxonomy): Eukaryota > Metazoa > Arthropoda > Insecta > Lepidoptera > Erebidae > Trisateles > Trisateles emortualis. The sequence goes on along the minus strand of OX352736.1, from coordinate 3,098,636 downwards.
CAATATTGTGTAAGCCCATGTTTACTATGGTTTTAGCTGTAGAGCTTGCTTGAGTAAAACGGGATAATTTTAGGTAGGTATACCTATAATTCTTTGATTATAAACATAATAATCAAAGCTATAATTATTCCTCTGGGTTAAATTCACTGAACAAAAGACGTGTGCGTAACATAGCTGGTCCCGGGGTCGATCCCGGGGTGGTATGTGTATATCAGGTATTTTCAACAACGCCTAATGTTATACTACCTACATCTGCCTGTCAAGTTCATTCTAATTCGTTCATTTTCGTGTTTCTATTTAACGTTACTCGTTCTCCAAAAATTGCTTCCTTCAAGACCTATCTATATATTTCGTGACGTCGGAAGCGTTCAATTAATTATGTAAGACAATAATAGGGAGTGCGTAATCCTGGAGTGGAGTGGAGTGCAGGAGTGTGGGCGCGAAGGTATGCGGCACGCGCGGGTAATGAGCGGTCGGTGTCGTGCCCGGAAGCCGTCACTTGTCGCAGCCGCAGCGACGAGCTGAGAGCCCTGCGGCCTGCTCATTGCGCGCGCTAACTTGACGTCGTCACACGTCGTCACACGTCGTCGCGTTGTCGCCTGAACCCGCGTCACCTATCTACTGCACTCACCCCTCAACAATGCAGTAGGTACTACAAAGCTGTGTAGTGTTTACCAATTTATTTAAAGGTTTCAGTTTCATCAAAGAACAGCTAAATTTAAATTTCGCAAATAATCTATTGACTCATTCACCGGATAGTGTAGTTGTAGTGTACAAGACTTGTAGGAATACCACCTCCAGCTTAAAAAAGACTTGGGTAAGTCCTACTAATATTATAAACGCGAAAGTTTGTAAGTATGGATGGATGTTTGTTACTCTTTGACGTAAAAACTACTGATCGGAACTGGATGAAATTTCGCACAGAGAAAGATTATGGTCTGGAATAACTCATAGGCTACACACTAACTTTTTACAGCGATAACCTATATCCACGCGGGCGGAGCCGCGGGCAACAGCTAGTTAATTATAAATTGATTTATTTAATTAACACATACTGTACCTACTCCTTACCTTTTTAACATCAGATTTTAAAATTTCTTGTTCTATTATTTGTTTGCGAACTATTCTGCTTAAATGTTAGACAGAATAATGTCCCGTTGTCGTTTTAAGGGTTACTTTGTCCCACTATTGGAAGCACGAAGCTATAATTAGAACCTTTGACTACAGGACTGACTAGTACCTAGTCGGTGCACGGTGCGGCACCACGTGTATCTCTGCTGTGAAAATTGTAAGTAGCTAGTAGTAGAGCATTATTTTGTCGAAATAAATGTGTCGTGGGTTGTGATCTAGGTATATTAAAAATACGTAGGTACTAATAGCACATTAGACTATGCACACTGAAATTATAATGATAAATTAGCCCAAATTCATTAATTGCGACAGATATACGCGATATACATGATATTTCTAAGTATAAAAACAAGAGAACGTCATAAAAAGTAGAGTACGAGAAGAATTGGCAAAAAATGAGGCTGTGAGTTACAATTTTTAGCAATAGAAAGAGACCGAACCATATTTTAATCGCCTACACAGGTAATTTTTCAAAATTTTATTTAAACGGAAGGGATCTTACACTTTGACGAAAAATTACGAAAGCTCTTTGCGAGATAATCACATTTCTATCTACTAGTTATGTATTTTTAATATCGCGTGTAATCCTTACTAGAAGTAGGTAGGTACTCGTAGGTATTTCGCTTGTATTTTCATCTGAATAAATCCAATGAAAAATACATGTTCTTCACTTAGAAACGGTAGATAAGTTATATCTGATTCACCCGACAGGATTTATTTATAGAAATACGATCGAAACTTGTGCTATTCCAAATTTATCATCCATTCTACCGCGCAGCACCGCCCGGTTAGGCTATACTCACCCCTCATAGTTAGGTATAGGTAGTTAACATTAAGCTTACTGCAAGCCAACTGGGAATGTACCGGAACTTTAATGTAAGAACTCAATTAGGGGCGACAATAGATTGATTGGTATCTATTGTCAATTGAAATCCTGATCTTCTTTTTTCACTTTGAGGCATTCATAATTACGATATCAAATTTCCATTTAACACGAAAATCATTGATTTCTTCCCCCACATATCATAGAAGAAATTGTGAAGACACGTCTGAGCCACCAAGTTAGATTGCGGGGTGAAATGGCTCTCTCTTGATGAAAAAAGGGAAGGCACGTATAGTACAACAATTGGTAGTGCACTCAAAGTTATGGTGGTGGTATTTATCGTAAAGACTTGACAAACCAGTCATATTTAATGGTTAATTAATAGCAAACTTCATGTGGTAGGTCAAGTAGGTAGGACCTACTTCCCAGGTAAAAAGATATCCTAATCAGAGCTGTCAACGGCAGGGAGGTACTGAGACATCAGCCATTGTGAACATATAGAAGAGGCCTACGTTCAACTGTGGACATCGTGTCACTGAGATTGATGGAGGTCTTTAATTCCGCGTGGAGCTTTGTGCGTTTCTCAACGGAATTAAACTTACTTAATCTTATTAGCGCGCGTCTTCATGCACTAGGGTGAGCTACACTGCTGAGAAACACCTATTCAAAATTTCATAATTCCAGTTTTTTTTTTTTTTAATCATTTATTTCAGGAATTACATATTTTACATAGTACTTAAAATACAAATAGATTACATATTTCCATAGAAATAATTCCTAGTTCCAGCTTTTTGCTTTACGTGGTGTCTCTGAATATGACTATGTTGCATACTTATGCTAATATTACATTATAAATAGATATTATTTATATTTCTTAATCGTGTTTATAATAAATGGGAACATTTGGAGCGAGAGGGTTAGAGTGACTTGACCTTTTATCATGTGAACGTAGACGTGCTGATACCGAGCGCACTTCGCAGCGGACTTGCTCCAACCGTGTCGTTTTGTAGAAAATTCTAGCAGCGAACATTTTGAAAAGATATATCATTGTTTGAGAGTAAGCTTTTACTAAATTATTAATTTTAAGTGAATATTATTTGTATAAACTATGTGGACAACTTAATTTGGACGCTTTTAAGATTTATTTGTAAAGCCCAGAAGTTATTCTAAAAAGCCCAAAGTTGTACACACACTTTTGCAAAATTATTTCCTAAGGAAAAGAATACCGATAAAAAAATCCGTGGTACAAGTTAGGAGTAGATTTCCCTTAAACCTTAAATGATTAATTATCTATCAATAGTTTAGCTATCTAATTTTAGAGCATTATTAGGGAATAGAATTCTGCAATAGAAATTATAATGCAGAATTGTTACAGGATCATTGTAGTGGTATATAGTCAAGAGTCGAGATGTGGCGCTTGGCCCTCGTGGTCATGCTCGCTGCGGCGACGCGCGGCTGCGACTTGACGCCAGGAGAGGGTGCCTCGTCCAAGTCTCCGGGAGACAACTTCTACCGGCTCATCATCAACGGAGATGTGGAGCGGTATGCACCGGGACAGCGATACGTTGGTAAGTATCACTAAGATTATTATAGCTTAGCACTGCATAAAGTTTCGAAATATAAGTAAGTTATCTATAAAGACTGCCTTGGTGTTCCAGTGGCCGCAGTATGCGCCTGCTGTGCGCGAGGTTGAGGGTTCAATGCCCACACAGGGACAAAACTTTGTGTGACCCACAAAGAGCTGTTCTGAGTCTGGGTGTTAATTGTATGTTTGTAAAGTCCCCCGCGACACAGAGCTTGTTCTCTAGTGCGGGAGTTGTCTTTTAACAAAAGAAAGAAAAGAAAACTATATCTTATAGCGATGTGTACGTTGCTATGTAGATTTTTTCTTAAATCTTGTTTATCATAACCTCATAAAATAGCATACCTAATCTATTTCCGCGAAGAGAAAGGTAGAAGTTTAGATAAATGGTAGACGTATAAGTATAATACAACACAACACCCACGCTATGTCCTTTTTAAGTACCTAATGATGGTAATTTTTATACTTTGTATATAAATATGAACCCCTATTTCCCTTGGTCACGCCGACACTTGCTAATGACTTTACCAATTTCATTTATCCTTTTTTTAAGTTTTCCCATACTTTATAGAAGGTACTTACGAAAAAAAAAACAAGAAAATTGCGAAGAATATATTTTAATCCCAGGCAAAGTCGGGGCGAGCTCGAAACTCTTTTGCTATAATATTTCTAATAGTAGGTATAATATTAAGGTGATTGATTTTACGTTACATTAGGTAGGTATAGAATTAAAGTAGGTAGTTCGGGATACTACCGATATTACAATTTTAAATAAGTCAAGTTATATTTTATTGAACAATAAATGTCTGGGTGAAGACTGTTAGATGTCGCTGATAACAAACATTGTGATGAACGCAACCTCCACAAAATGATAATTAAATTCACACAAAGTTTTATATCAAATACTGGGAACTCGAAACATTGCGGAGTTTTATCAATTTGTATACCTACCTACCTATTTTATCAACTGTGCGTCAATAATTAAAAACAAAGTATTTAACGAACCTCTTTGTAGTTTAGATTTTAGGTACCTTAGTATATTCACAAAACTAGACAAAATAATTATGATTAGCTAAAAGTCTTATTAGAAAAAATATTTACCGAACATCAAATCCCGCACTAGGCAACAAGCCCTGGGTCGCAGCAGACGTTCCAAACATGGATATAACCAAGTACAGAAAGTAATCCAAAACTCAGCACAATCGTTGTGCACAAACATAGTGTCATACATATAAACATATATTTTTGTCCCATGTGTAATGGTCCTGTCCGTGGTGACGGATTAAGAATACAAATGTCACTACCCCGTACCATCACGATGGTGTCGTAAGAATCGACTAAAAGAGTAACTCAGGCCGACAATATCCGCTGCAAAAGAGGGAAAACTCGAAACAAAACCCTATACCAACCCGTCTAGCCAGCGTGGTAGGCTAATATCCCTCCAAATATATGGGGGAGACCCAGCAGTGGGACGTTTATGGGTCCAGATGGTGGTGGATGGTGGCGGTGTAATGGTACATGGCGAGGTATATATAACGCTACCTATCATAATGTTCGGGTGCAAATATAATACATAAAATATGCAATTGCAGTGACTCTCGTGGGATCTCGCACCCACGACGTGGTGCAGCAGTTCACGCGGTTCCAGCTGATCCTGGATCCTCTAGACCCAACCACAACGCGCACGCCTAGCAAGCAGGGCAAGTTCGAACTCTTCGCCGATACCTTGACTAAGTTCGATGAGTTGTGCACTAACTCTGTGATCGAGGCCGACGACCTGCCCAAGACAGAGGTGCAGATCATGTGGAAGGCTCCTCCCAGCGGTGCCGGATGCGTACTTCTTAAGTAGGTTATTATTTACTAGCGATCCACCCTCGCTTCGCTTTGGTTATCTGGATTTCTCAACTATAATATGCATATATTATACCTACATAATAATATAAACCTTCCTTTTGAATCACTCTATTTATAAAAATAACTGCATCAAAATCCGTTGCGTAGTTTCAAAGATCTAAGCATACATAGGGACAGACAAACAGCGGGAAGCGACTTTGTTTTATACTATGTAGTGATGTAATCGACTAATTTCTATAGCAGTCAAGTATATTATCCTAATTTTATAAAAATAAAATTCTATTATCTACTTACTTATTAAAAATAGGGTTAAAAATGCACAGCAGAAGTGTCATGCCATTGTTTACTCAACTACATCATTGTTGAATTGTTTTTGCTTGAATATCTAAATTTTATTGCTATAAAATTAGTAACTACTTATGTCTGTCTGTTGCATTTTCACGACTAAATAGCTGGCTTTTAAGGAAATGTTGTCAAGGAGATAGAATAGTAATGTAGAGAATATCGCGATAACCTACATCTATGCGGGCTGCGGGTAATTCACGTAGTATATAATAAATATTTGTGTCCAGAGCGATGGTGTACGAGAATGCGAGCCAATGGTACGCTGAGGACGGACAGTTGACTAAACGAGTCTGCGAGGATACTTCCCTCTTGACCACAGATTGCTGCGCATGTGACGCAGCCAAGTACAAGGTGAGTAATACATTTTAAACGAATCATGCTCCGAGATTGTATGCAGATGCATTATACAGGCGGATTTAAAGAACGATAAGCTACTTTTGAGTAGAGCAGTGGCGTGGTTTTTTTTTTAACTGCCAAGGAGGCAAACAGCCATACGGCCTGCCTAATGGTAAGCAATTACCGTAGCTTAAGGATGCAAGGGTATCACTCGCGCGTAACCATATGCGGTGTTGAGTTTGCTGTCATGTTTTTATGCGTACTTGTTTAGATTTCAAGCATGAATGCGAAAAATAATACAGAACTTAATCAAATCAAATCAGCTGGATGCGAGAAGGCCCATGTCCAGCAGTGGGCAGCGATAGGCATTTGATGATGATGTTGAAACTGAATTGAATAATTTGGATACTTAAAATACCCAGTATAAAATCTTATATTGTTTTATAATTTGTAGATGGTATTCGAGGGTCTGTGGTCGCCGCAGACACATCCCAAGGATTTCCCTGTGAAGACTTTGTGGCTGACCCACTTCTCTGACGTCATCGGAGCCACGCATCCCAAGAACTTCAAGGTCTGGGGAGAGGGTGAAATCGCTAGTGATGGCTTCAGGTACCTACCTATAGATATTATTATATTTTTAGCTAGCGGCTCATCCCTATTTCGTACGGGTGGACATTTATCCCGTAAATATTTTTCAATAAAACCCCTTTAAAAGCCATGTTACCCGCTGATAATGTACCTTTCTAATGGTGAAAGAATTTTTTAAATCGGTCGGTTAGTTTTTGAGTTTATTCGTTACATACAAAAATATAAATCTTTCCTCTTTATAATATTTATTTATTTATTTATTCAACTTCATATACAAAAAGTACATTGGCGGACTTAATGCCAAAGGCATTCTCTACCAGTCAACCATTAAGGGTGGTGCAGAGATAAATAAAAGTATATATATATATATATATACAATAAATATCAACTAAATCATTGTGATGAATCTGCCTTTTTATTTAGAAGGAGTTCCCGCACTTTCACCTTAAACGTGAAACGGTTAGTGGACATCCTGATTTCCAGATATATAATAAGATAATATAGTAGTTTATCAATGCTTCTGTATTCAAAGTTACCATTTTTTTTACATTGAATCGCGGTAATTGTGTAAGAGAACAGTCCCTCTGGACAAGTGGCATATGTAAATGTAACAATGTAAGTAAGTATGGGATTTGACATAAGTTTACGATGTAATGTCGTAAATCAATGTCAAATCCCTTATATTGTTTTTTTATTCTATTCCACTATCGTTTATGCCTCTTGTCTAGATGGGCTAAATAGATATAGAACACATACGCTACCAGTAGTAAACATAAGTACAACCGGTTTCTTACACAGGTTAAAATTTTGTGTTTGTTTTGAGTTTGTCTGTCTTTGTGTCCGTGAATTGTATGTTTGTGAAGTCCCCGCGATCCTTAAAAAGAATATATACCTAGTACAACTGTAATAAGTCAGGAGGAGCCTGGTAACTTTTTCCGACCCTTTAAAAACCTTATAATTCATTTCTTGAAGAACCCCATGCTATAGTCTCAGTCTCTTAGGAAAATCTCGGCAGGGAGCTCATTCCACAGCCTAATCGTACGTGGTGAGAAATTCCTCTGGAATCTTACGGTACGTGACAAAGACAAAGATACTTTATTTGAGAAAACATGTGTAGGTAACAGTACATAACTATGATGCATATTATAAGGTGTAAAAAAACGTGTGCTCTAAATTTTATCATCACAACCCATAACCCACTGCTGGGCACGGGTCTCCTCCATATACTTGGAGGTATATTAGCCTACTTTATCAGGCTGGCCAGACGGGTTGGTATAGGGTTTAATTCGAGTTTTCCATCTCTTGCAGTGGATATTGTCTCCATAACTTACTCCTTTAGTCGACTCTTACAACACCCTCGGGATGGAATGGGGTGATGACATTTGAATTCTTAATCCGTCATTACACGGACCTCTCTAAATTGATTATATGCTAATGCATAATTGAATGTTTTCAGAATGTTAGCTGAGTGGGGATCGGTGGATCTTCTGGAGCGTGAGCTGCGTCAGACGGGCTCAAAGTTGCGCTCCATCGTGAAGGCTCAGGGGCTCTGGTACCCTCGCGTCAACACCAACACGTCGGCTATCTTTACAGTTGATAGAAAGAGGCATTTCGTTTCACTCGCTTCTATGTTCGGTAAGTTGGTGTGCCTATACAAAATTAATGAAAAGGTTTAGACTTAAATACGTCATAAAGGTATACGTGTATCCACTTTTCACTTTTAAACTGCCTCAGTGGCTTAGTGGTCGATGTGTTTGACTGCTGATCATGAGGTCCTGGGTTCGATTCCCGGGTTGTGTCAAAACTCGTTATTGGGTTTTCTGTCAAGAAATTCACAATAGATGCTCTGAGTTTGGAAATTGGCGGTGTTTACACCCCCGTGCCTCGAAAAGTACGTAATGCCGTTGGTCATACGCCTGATTTCTCTCCGTCGTGTCGGATTGCCGTCCCATTGGACTATTAGAGTAAGGGGATAAAAAGGGCACTTGTGTTTGCGCCCACACTTGTGCACTATAATTTAGACTGATAATTTAGACTGACTGACTAGATAATTTAGATTAGCATCTCAACGGAGTCCTATCGTATGTCTTCCTAACCGAATTTCGGCTTAGCAGCCGTGACCGAAATTCGGTATTTAAGATAGGTAGGGCACCATACTAGCGAGCAAGCCCGACTGGGGAAGGACCTCCACCTTACAGAAGACCACAGCCAAATGACTACACACAGCGGTGTAGTTGTGTTCCTGTGTGTGAGTACAGGTCTCCAGCGCTCATTTAGGAATGCGTTTTGAAAGATACGTATTCCTATCCCAGGGTTACTTCCATCTTAAAGCCCTGGTGTAAAAAAATGGGTTGGCAACACGCAAGTGATACCTCTGGTAATGCAAGCGTCTATAGGCTACGGATACTGCTTAACATCAGGTGGGCTGTATGCTTGTTTGCCACCCAAGTAGTAAAAAAAAAAAAAAAAAAAAAATGCACTTTACGAGATTTAAATACCAATTCATTTACCTACCTAAGACAACAAACCTTTGATTACTATGTACCTAAACTATAAGCATAGCACTCTCCGTTTCTCTTTGAATGACCTTGAGAGCGCTCACATCTCTGATCTATATGTCTTTACTGGCAACACAAACTGATCAAAGACTTTCTCCTTAAGACGATGATGCTGTATCTTGTTGATCGCTTGAAACGTGGTATAATATAATTAAATAATTTTAACAAAAAAAAACCGACTTCAGTACGGAAAGTTGTAAAATTTTCAAATATTTGTTTGTTACAATCGAATAAAATCGACTGAGCGTCGGGCTGAACACAGGTCAAGTAGGTATTAAAAGCAATATTTAATCTGTGCAATCCGCGCTCAATTCATTCACGTCATTATTTCTTATTAATAGTTGCTTAGCAACAATAACCGAAACTTATCTAATCGCCATCAGTAAAATACTTATTATTGAAAAGTTCAGATGGCCATCTGTGGTCTTCTTCATCAGTTTTACTTCACCAAATTACACTTTCTGAATGCAAATGATTAATTAGTTGTTAAAAATTGCTATATCTGTGCCTATAACTTTTGAGGAGTTCCCTCAATTCCTCATGGATCCCATCATCAGAACTTTCTTTTGATGATAATGGGACCAAACTGGAAGTATGTCCAGTCAGACAAAAAAATATTTTTTCAAATCGGTCCATAAATGACGGAGATATGCGGTAACAAACATAAAAAAAATACACACGAATTGATAACCTCCTCTTTTTGAAGTCGGTTGATAATACATAAATGGTAATCTATTTATTTTAGGTCCATCTCCCGACTGGGTGGTAGGCGTGGATAGCCTTAACCTGTGTCAGAAAGATTGCACCTGGGCAGAGTCTAAGGTCATCGACTTGACTCCTTACGATGCCGGCACTGACAACGGTATAACATACATGGTAAGTTCTTACATTATGTTTTACTAGCTGTTGCCCGCGGCTCCGCCCGCGTGGATGTCGGTTATCGCTGTAAAAAGTAGCCTATGTGTTATTCCAGACCATAATCTACCTCTGTGCCAAGTTTCATCCAGATCCGTTAAGTAGTTTTTACGTGAAAGAGTAACAAACATCCATCCATCCATTCTCACAAACTTTCACATTTATAATATTAGTAAGGATAGCGATTATAAATAAAATAATTGATCAAATTTCTTACAGCAGACAAATAATAGAAATCTAAAATAATAAAAACAAATGCAAAGGCTTTTCTTATTGACAAAATAATGTCTGATGAAGGAATTTTGACTGTTTCTCCGACATCTTTGTCGGTTGCATAAGTTCCTAATAGATTAGTCGCATTGATAGCTTGAAATTAATTTGCTCATATTTTTAAATTAAAACCCATCTATCTCATATTCTAGTCACCAAACTCTGGAACTGTACCTCGCGAAAAGATCTACCGCATAACGACCATGTACCCTGAGGATCCTCGAGCTCCGTTCTATAATCCTGGCGCAAAGGAGGTTCCACCTCTAGCTAGGTTATACCTGACGAGAGAGAAGCTCATATCGAGCTCATGTGATGAGGAGGCGCTGCAGTCACAGATTGTTGAAGTAGAGGAGAATACCCAGACCGTCAGCAGGCGTGAGTACCTATTTAAAAGTATTTATTTTAAGTCGTACCCAATCATCAGAACTAACAGAATATCTGCCGTCCATTTCTAAATTCAAAAATATCGTTCAGGAACAGTTTACCATAGTCTAAGAAGTCAACAGAGGAAAAACTCGAAACAAAACCTTATACCAACTTGTTTGGCCAGCGTAGTATAGTAGGCTAATATCTCTTCAAATGTATGGCAATGAGACGTTTATGGGTTAAAATGATGATGATGATGATGATGATAGTCCAAATGTAACAAACTATGTTTATTAAGTTTAAATTGTGCTTAATGTTAGTATGTTTTATCTTCTTTTTCTAAATGTTGTAAAGGGACGGATTGAAAACCAGCGTTGAGCAGTGCTGTGACTTGTGCTACACGCTCTCAACTTTGCTGAATCCGTTCCTTTTGCCAAATACATTTATAGAGTGTAATTGTTTTTTGTACTCAAGTTCATTTTTTGTTTGTTTTTGGCAATAAATGTTTTTTCTTTCTTTCTTTCTTTTTATTAGGACTATGGATCACGTATTTTATAATTCTTTAATGCACACGAAATATATTTAATATACAAAGAAAATATAATGTACTAAGGCGAGTTTTACTCATCATGAGTTTTCTAGCAGCAAACCTCAGAGTGGTAAAGAAAAAGATGACAGAGCAAATGAAGTGTACAGTTGAATAAGAAAGATGAAGGAGATAAATAAAATAGAGTCATTACTTATAGAACTAATGTATAATATAATTGTATTTAAGTCTGGCTTAGGAATCTTCTATATCATAAAAATGAATCGTTGAATGTGTTACTAAGCTAAATCTCAAGAACAGCTAAACCGATTTCGCTAATTCTTTTTTGCTTGGTTCGTTATTGTCAGAAGAAGGTTCTTATGTAAAAAAAAATAAGAAAGCTGAGCTGAAAATAGTTTAACCCGGGCGAAGTCGGGGTCGGCCACTAGTTTAGTATTAAAAATGCCTTTAATGGTACGTTCTTAAATATCGCCTTATCCACAATATGATATTTTCTTTTTATATTATAGCGGAGTGTGCTGTCACGGATTGGAGTGAGTGGGCGCCGTGTTCTGTGAGCTGCGGTAAGGGGCTGCGCATGCGCACCCGCGAGTACCGCATGCCGCAGAAGGCGCAGATGTTCCAGTGTGACAGGCAGCTCGTCTCCAAGGAGATGTGTGTCGCACCAGTGGCGGAATGCGAGTAAGTTCACATATAATATAGTACGTTATTTTATATCGTAACAATGTAACAACATATTAATGCTTATACTCGGTAAGTAGTTCGTAAGTCTTGGTATATTAGCTACAATTTATACTATTTGATAGTAAGGGTAAGCAGACTAAATGCTCATGCGCCATGGTGCGAGCGTAAAATGAGGTACTGTCGTAAGCAGTTACCGTAGCCTAATATACACGCTTGCAACACCAGGGGTGTCACTCGCGCGTTTTAAATACTTTATAACTCCTTTCTTGAAGAACCCTATATTTATTCAGTTCGGCATTTCCGACTTCAAATATTCATTGTAAACAAAATCTGACCTTCACATGGTCGAAATACAAATTAAAATTCATGGTCACATATTTACAGCGATACGTACCTTGCTACCATATTTTAAAGATGTATGAAAGTAATTTAAAAATTAAAATGATGATAAGGCTATTACTTAATGATTTCCTTTATTTCGCCTTCAAGCAAGCGTTAAGTAGTAGTAAAACAAATATTTTAACCACTTTTTAAGTACCTACCTAAATTGAACACAAAAATAGCGGACTTCAATTACACTTAAATTCTTAACAGCTATGACTAAAATATTAACACCAGCTATGACTAAAATATTAAAGTAAGGTGGAAAAAGACGAGCTCGAAGCAGGATTCGATCCTGCGCCTCTTGGGTTTCGGCCCAGCGAACTACACCAGTGGTTTCAATCTATAATAACATTATTTATTCAAAATTGGAAGATGTTGTAGACGTATAGACCTGTAACGTTTTAATGAAGCTAAAGTCACTCCGAGACGTAAAAAAGCGGTGGACAAATTCAAAAGAAGTAGGAGCTCGGATGGCACAGTTGGTAGTGAGCCGGCACCCGAGAAGCGCAGGTTCGAATCCTGCTCCGGCCGGCTGATTCTCTAAGAAACAGCGATCGCAAACTGACTTGCTAAACGTCAAAAAGGCTCGGCTTTCGCTCTTACGAAATACCGATTTTCAATCTGACAGCCAAATTTAGCTCAGATTTTCAATCTGACAGCCTGATTTGCTCCGTTTTCGCGATCGCTCGGTTTTTGCTCTTATGGAATACCCCTGCCGGCTCGTCTTTTTCCACATTGCTTTAATATTTAAGTATATTTGTGCTGATTGCATAGCAAAAATGTTAAAAATATTTAATAACTATGACTCACACATATTTTTTTCCGGTATGGAGATGAATGAAATCGACAACACGTCATGTAGTAGTAAATTGCAGCACTACGCTGGGTGAAGGAAAAACATCGTGAGAAAACCCACATGTCATGTTAAAGAAGAAATTCTAAAGGCATGTCTGATTCCATCACATTAGGGTAGCGTGTGTAGATAAAGGCCTAAACCTTCTCAGCTCTCTTGAGAGAGTAGAGCTCTCAAGAGAGCTGAGAAGGTTTAGGGCTTTATCTACACACGCTGGCATAATGTATAGCCGTTTCCATTGCTAAATGACCTAACTTTATTATACAGAGGTGACAACGCCGCTGAAGACACAGATGTCGTATCACCAGTGGACGGGGGACTTGCCAGCGAGTTTTGCCAGACGTCAGAATGGGGCACCTTTAGCCAGTGTTCCGTCACTTGCGGTGTAGGAATCAGCGTGAGAAGGAGGCACTTCCTCAACCACATGGGCATTAAGAAATGTCCCTTAGTTCAAATCGGTAAACATCCTGAAATTTTTAATTTGTATCTATATAATTATAACAAGTGAGGAAAGGCCGTCCAAGCCAGAAAGCCCGACTAAGGAAGGACCTGCACCTTACAAAAGATCACAGTTACACAACTACACACAGTGGTGTAGTTGTGTTTCAGGAACCTGTACAGTTTTCAGGTTAAGTAGGTACATGACTAAAATTATTTCTAATCTGGCGTGAGCCTAAAGATCTGGAAGCTTTAAAGGGAGGTGTTTAAGAATATCATGATGCCTTTTCCCAGCTGTAGATTAAAAGCAGGATGATGAACTATTGTACCTATAAACTAGGTGTTAATTTCGACTTAAGTTCATTTCTGAAGATCGATAATAATAATCATTTATTCATCGAAATAGGTACAACAATTGTATAATTGTTGCACATTTGTTATTTTGTAAGACTTATATGTATATATAAGTCTTACAAAATAACAAATGTGCTCTAGAAATTATATTGCCTGTGCAAAGTAAATCTTAATATTGTATAATTAGATATTGTATAACTATGTGGGGTAGAAAGAATATTTTTATCTAATAAATATGTGTTTATAGAGGAAACACGAAAATGCATGGAGCCTCCATGCACGGAAGAGCAACGAGAGGTGTCAGACCCGTCATGTCCTACAACTGAATGGGCGGCGTGGTCGCCGTGCTCAGCGACGTGCGGGCGCGGCGTCATGTTCCGCACGAGGCTGCTGCTCGTGCCCGCCGACCGGCAGCAGCAGTGCTCCACCAAGGTCGAGCTGATGCAGCAGCGACCCTGCCAGGAGAGGGAGAGCTGCGCCATCGATATGCTCACCGCTAAACGTGAGTGTATTTATTTAAATTGCCTTTATTTGGTACATTGTTTATTTTATTTCGTTATTGTAGGAGTTCAGTCACACGCGTGACTATGTCACTCCATTGGAGCATTCATGAAAAATAAAAACTTGAAAGGTGTTTCGTAACTTTATCCAAATGTTGTTTGTCGGAAGAAAATTTGCCATTTGTATATTGTCCTTTATAAATTTGCCATTTGTACCTTCAAATCACTGTCAACAACTATGTATTATTTTTTTGTGGTGTTAGTAGCAAACCTGGTGACAGAGTTGTTCGAATTGCCCAGGACTGACTTTTAGGTTCTATTTTCGATAGCGTTTCCCTTTCCTCATTACGCTAGCTTAGATATTAACATAATTATTATAAAAAATGTGTATAAATAGATACTTACCATATATCAATAGTTATTACACGCGACGGACATGACACGACACGTGACGTGATATTGATGTTGTCAACATTAATCATGACATGACGCTGCACCGTCTAGTGTAGCGCTGCTACACTAACTTTAATAGAGTAAGAGCCAGCAACGTTTTTACTTTTGTCATTTTATAAGTCATGGAAATTCACAAATTAAGTCTTTCGTACCTGCAGAATAATAAAAAGTTATTCTGGCAACCTGGCTTCTGGCTTCCGCGGTAAAACACCCCGGTGTTTAACCTTAAAATAACAAAGAGGGTGAGAAATAAAACCTAAACTAAAATACTTAATTTAAAATAGAAAAAGTAGTGTAAATGGGTTGGCAACACGCAAGTGATACCTCTGGTATTCATTGGCGTCCATAGGCATCGGTTACTGCTTAACATCAGGCGGATGCTTGTTTTCACCCAAGTAGTATAAAAAAAAATAGAAAATACTGCCAATATCATTTACTACAAAATTTATATACTACAAATATACAAATGGCGACAAATAATTTTAGGACTGATACTATAACCAAATTAAGTTTTATTTGTTACCTTCTTTGTTATTTTAAGGTTAAACACCCCGGCCGCAGAGGGTTTCCAGAAGAGCCTTTTATTATTCTGCAGGGTTATAAGAGTTAGTTTGTGAATTTTCATGACTTATGAATTGACAAAAGTAAATACCTTGCTGGCTATTGGTCCATAAGTGGTAACACGATAGGCACACGCCCCAGGTGCTCATTATATGTTACAGATTAGAACTGACTCGCTAGACTAAGAAGAACTGATGCAATTATAATAGTTTAGCAAACAAAGTGTACTAGGTATTATCATTTACCTCCATTATTTGTTAATTAAGAACGTAAGAAAATTATTTTCATTATTATAACAATAATGATAGGTAGGTCTAAGGTCTGGAGCTATGCCTGTTAACCAGATCAGACTACACGGATAGCTCAGTAGTTAAGTCACCATTTTGCTACTACGCAGCCGTGCTGTGGGTTTGATCCTCACACACAACACATACAACAAATTTATGTTCCGATTCCGACTTGATTTTGACTCTTTGTTCTATACTTAGCACGAGAGTCGCATTACGTCAAAATAAAGTATTTTTGTTTTATTTGGTTAAAAAACTAAGTAGTTAGTAGTAGTAGTAGTTAGTAGTGATTATTTGCGCAATCACACATACATTTCACACAATCAAGATTACCAGAACCACATTTTGCGACTATTTATTTATTTAGTTCAATGAATGCAAACCTTAACAGTTTTACTGTTGAATCTTTGGGGTATTCCTTGAAGCGCAACCATTTTGAAACGCACCCAAAGTATTCCTCGAAACGCACCATTCAGGTGCGGTAACGAAAGAAATTAAAAATATACTGCACCTGAATGGTGCGTTTCGAGGAATACTTTAGGTGCGTTTCGTTAGGTGCGATTCGAATCGATTCGAATCGCTTCGAGGAGTACCCCGTATCATTTACATTTAAGAAAACGAAAATATAAAATTAAATTAAAGTTTTTCATAGCTAGGTTATTTACTTCTTACATTTATTATTGTACACAATAACATAGAAACAAATACATATAAATATAACATGTACAAAGGCGAACTCATATAGTAGGTGTACTAATATTAAAGTTTATTAACTACTAGCTGTTGCCCGCGGCTCCGCCCGCGTGGATGTTGGTTATCGCTACAAAAAGTAGCCCATGTGTTATTCCAGACCATAATCTATCTCTGTACCAAATTTCATCCAGATCCGTTCAGTAGTTTTTACATGAAAGAGTAACAAACATCCATCCATCCATCCATCCATCCATCCATCTATCCCTCCATCCATTCATCCATTCTAACAAACTTTCACATTTATAATATTAGTAAGGAAGTAAGGATAGTCCAACACTCACAAATTCTCAAACAGTCACTACACACCATACCTATACGTTAGCACGATTTTATTCACCACATGATACGTACAGCTGTACAACTGTTTTGAATGGTTACATAGACATTTGGCACAAGGTCATCGTGAAATATAAAACTATATCAGTATATCTGTGTACAAGAAAATTATGATATAAGTCATTTCGCGAAATTGTACTACAGAGATTACGAACTCACGGAACATCGCAGTATTGACTTGTCTTTTAAAAAAACAAGACATTGATTCCAACCAAAGATATCAAAAAATTTGAAGTACTTATAATACGTGCACATATATCACTATATCACGCCTGATCTATTTCATAATACTAGACTCTGTGCTGATTGACAAATTTTATCAGGAAAATCCAATAACACTTCCAGACATTTTATTACAAATACAATATAATGATAGTAGTACCACAGATTACTTAATAGTTACTACGTAAGTAGTACGCGCAATGAGGGTTGGTATGATAAACCACAGAGTAGATACTGATAAACTATTGCAATGTTTCAATCACGCAATAACAATAGTTCATACATCATATTTTATCATTAGACATTTAGTAATTTTATTTTATAAATGTTGACGGAGGGCAACGGAGTTAGCTGTACAGGGTAGGGCCGCTTTATGAAGATTAGTTTTTTAAGAAAACCAATGTATGAATTTGTGTGAAATATATTTTTATCTGTAAACCTACAGATAAAAATATATTTCACACACAGTCTTTTCTTTTTTTTCATTAAAAAGACAACTCCCGCACTAGAGAACAAGCTCTGTGTCGCGGGGGACTTTACAAACATACAATTAACGGACACAAAGTACACCCAGACTCAGGACAACTCTTTGTGGAAGTTTTATCCTGCGTGGGAATCGAACCCACAACCTCGTGCACAGCATTGGACCACCAAGGCAGTCATTGTACTAGCAGTTGTGTAGTCCAATTGTATACTGTGACCGAATTCCACAGAAATATACAATGGTTTTCTTAATTAATAAACTAATCTTTAATAATAAGTAATCTTCTATCTCCTTTGCCGTGTGTACATTTGATCATGTTAATAAATTCGTGGGGCAATTTTGAACAAACAATGCATATATGCACGAGTATTTTTGCACATAAGCTTGTTTTAAAATGTTTGCAAATTTTTTGTTTAGGTATTTGCATGGAGGAGGCGGATCCCGGTCCGTGCCGAGGTGTATACCAACGCTGGACATTCATGGCGGCTAAGGGCATGTGCATACCGTTCTCATACGGAGGTTGTCGCGGCAACCAGAACAACTTCATCTCGCAAGAAGACTGTACCAGTACATGCAGTGTCATCCTCGGTGAGTCACTTCACATCCTACTAATATTATAAACGCGAAAGTTTATAAGTATGGATGGATGGATGTTTGTTACTCTTTTACGTAAAAAGTACTGAACGGATCTAGGTGAAATTTGGCACAGAGATAGATTATGGTCTGGAATAATACATAGGCTACCTTTTGCAGCGATAACCAACTGTTACTATTAAAAGTAATAGTAATAGCAACCAATAAGTCTCACTGTTGGGCACGGGTCTTCTCTCTTCTATCAAGACAGCTAAGAGGGCCTCATTCTCCCCCACACTGGCCTAATGTAGTTTGGTGGAGCTAACATGCCTTTAGAATTTCTTCTAAGACAGTGGGTTACTTCACGATATTTCCCTGCATCGCTAGCATATGGTAAATCATTTGAATAGTAGGTACGTAAAAATTTAACAAAATAGGGATCGAACTCATACCTCATTCGTTCATGTCGGTTACTTTTCCACTTGGCTAGCATTAGTATTATTTTTGTTGTTGGTTATTTTTTTATACAACTTAGGAGGCTAACAAGCATAAGATGCCCGCCTGATGCAAAGCAGTTACTGTAGCCTATGGACGATTATAATACTAGAAGAATCACTTGTGTGTAGCCGACCGAAAAAATAAGCACCAGGGTTTAAAAAGGAATTTCCCCGGGATAGGAAAACTTTTAATTAAAAACGTATCCCTAAATGAGCTCTGGAAACCTGTACTCACAGACAGCTGTAGTCTTTTGTATGGTGGAGGTCCTTCTCCAGTCAGTCTTGCTGACTAGTATAGTGGCCTATCTCTCTTAAAGTACTCAATATGTATATTTAGAAATGCTTAAATAACTGAGGCTCTTTAAGGAAAGTGCCCTGATGCGGCAACCGTCTCCCTGGCGGATAAAATTAGATTAAAAGTTTATAGCGTTCACTTCCGATAAATACGATGAGGGAGTATGATACGAGTATTTCATTAAAAATCGGTTTTCACATAATTATTCCGGTCGAAGTCCGGCTTCGGAATTCGGGCTAGTGTTGCCATTATAACTCATAGTTAGGTAAGTGGTAAGTTATTGGTGTTTTAAATTAAACATTTTAGTAAGATTTTATAAATATTAAATAATAATAATAATATCCCGTGACGGCGACAAGTGGCAGATCCTATCCTACTAATATTATAAATGTGAAAGTTTGTGAGTATGGATGGATGGATGTTTGTTACTCTTTCACGCAATAACTAGGATCTGGATGAAATGTGGCATACAGATAGATTATAGTCTGGAATAGCACATTGGGTACTCCAGACTATAATCTATCTGTTTTTATCGCGATAACCGATATCCACGCGGGTGGAGCCGCGGGCAACAGCTAGTAGGTAATATTTTAACTGGTAAACGTACATACTTGTATAGTACTCCTTTTATTATATGGTATGCTAAATGATATGAGTGGTAGAGCGTTAACTTTGTTGATTGTACCTATTACAATAAGCACAACTTTCTCATTTTTTTTAAATTTCGTAGGTGTGTAAAACTTATCTTTTCGGTATTAATGTCTCATGGCTAGAGTAAAATTGCCTCTGTGATCGGTTAGCTATCGGCAAACCAGATTCAATTAAAAAACTTCTAGACGAGTCATATGAGAAGTAAAAATATTCCGTAGTCTGCTTTGGCCAACGTCGAACAGAAGCTAAAAGTGACATTTAAATGTCAATTTTGATTATTGTCAATCCTAAAACAGGGCGGGAGGCAGTTGGTTGTCCTTCTGTCCATGTCTAGCAGTAGTTCTTTATTTATAGGAAGGGCTTACATAGGGATTGTTACTAAAAAGCCCTTTGTTGCTGACCTGGGTAGCAAACAGGCATTTGGCCCGCCTATTGTTAAGAGGTATAATTATTCAATCATTCCATACACAAAGTACACTTAGACAAATATTTATACAGCCCTAAATATTTTGCAACGTGTGGAATTCAAACCTACGACACTTAACGCGATGACCTTCACCACTAGATTGACTGCCTGTGTGGTTCAGTGGCCGCGGTATGCGCCTGCTGTGCACGAGGTTGTGGATTCGATTCCCACACAGGACAAAACTTTGTGTGAGCCACAAAAACTTGTTCTGAGTCTGGGTGTAATTTATGTCCGTTAATTTGTATGTTTGTGAAGTCCCCCGCTCCTATTGATCATAGCGTGATGTTATATAGCCTTCCTGGATAAATGCACTATTCAACAAAACAATATTTTTTATAATCGAACCAGTACTTTCTGAGAATAGCGCCTTCAACCAAACAAACAAACAAACTCTTCAGCTTTATATTATTAGTACAGATTTGATCGTTTTTGTAGGTCATCGATATAAAGCTGTAAAATAACTAGCACCAATCATAGTAACGTAACTAGTGATACCTGCGTGAGACATGACATCATGATAGACGCGAGGGTGACGGACGGGGCGTGACGCAAGCCCCGCGGTCACCCGGTCACTAGGTAGTACTCATCACCCGCGGACCCACTGTGCCAAATTACACCCGTGTCCTACTTACTTGGGTTACGATTGCGACCAATGCCATCAATGTTGTTTTGTTTGACATTGAATTTTTCACTTGTATTTACATTAAGACAATTACGGACATTTATTCGTTTATATTGTTTTTCACTTATAATCAAATGATTCGCTATCTGCTAACGGTGAAGGAAAACATCGTGAGGAAACCCACATACAGGGCTCTGCTGAAAATCACCGCTGTTGTGTGACTCGCAACTATTAGTTGTTGGCGCCGCAGCATTATGCTGAGTCCAAATTCCCGCAGATGTGATATACAGTGGGTACAAAATAAGAGAAAAAAATATATAAACTTTTTTTAAATTTATTTTATATATTTTTTTGTTTGTTTTGTTTTAAGTACCTACTATTTTGTATTAAAATCCCTTTTTTTGTATTCTCCAGTGTATGTTTTTTTGCTGGAATTAAATGCATTTTCTTTCTTTTTTTTCCTTCTTACATATCTTAGAAGAAATTCTAAAGACATGTCTGATTGAGCAACACGCATTAGGCCAGGGTGTGTGAATTAAGGCCTAATCTCTCTCTCTCTCTCGTATAGAGGATGGGAGACCCGTGCTCAGCAGTGGGACATAAATGGGTTGCTATTATCATTATTTTTCCACGCACCGTATGCTTAGTGTCATCTTGCAAGTATGATACCTTGTCGTTGTCCTTGTTAAAAGACATTAAAAGATCATTAACTTGTAATATTATTCTCAGTCCACACCGTTTGACAAGTGCCAGTTTTAGTGTGATACTTTAACTAAGTATACACGTGCCCTTACTAAGTATTCCGGTCATAAAGTAATCTCACTTAGTTTCAATTTGGTTTAAATAAGACGTAGAAAAAGAAGATATAGTTTGTATATGAGTTTAAATATTTTAAAATGCTAGCTAATTATGTTTTATTCACGACTTTTTAAATTGAAAACTCTTTCTATCCTCTAGAAAGTGAGCACGAGTGCAAATGGTTCATATTCAATTATAATTATTCTATTTGTCTTAATATTATTTTCACCTACTTCGTTTATCTCTGCATTAGGTTGGCTGGTAGAGAATGCCTTTGGCATTAAGCCCTCTATTGTACTGTATATTATGTGCATAAAGTTCTAAATAAAATAATGTTTCAGAGGCGCGCGTCTTAGTGCATTAGGTATACCTACTCGTATACACGGCCGTAGCTAGAGGGGAGGCATTGTGGGGCAATGCCCTACCTTAAAATCACAATGCCCTACCACCAAAAACATAAAGATAAATTATTATAATTGAATTGTTTGTTCATAGTTTGAGATAAAAAAAAATATAATTCAAATTTAAAAAAAGCTAAACCTAGAGGTCAGTGATATAGGAGCCCGTGGCAGTATACATGGTGATTGATTTAGGAGTCCGTGCTTCGAAGCAGATCAATTATGATTTTTTTTTTTTTGTTTTTTTACCTACCAAATTCGAAAAACCTCAAATTCGACTCTAGCTACAGCCCTGCTCGTATATATAAGTACCTAGTGTTTATTACCGCAGCATCTGATTCAGTATAGACATGTTTGATAGAGCTGCGTGATATTTTCGTTATTACTTACATTTCCTTGTAGAGTCCAATAACCGTAGCCATTAGCTGTCATAGTCATAAGTAAAAATTATACACTCACTTTATATATTTTTATTGTTTTACTATAATAAGTCGATACTTAAGTACTATTTAATAATGTTTCTTTCAAAGAAATATCCAAAATAAGAACAATTAAATCTCAATTAACACGTCATCGCCCACGCCTTAGAGTTTGTTATTTTCCATCAACAACGAATCATTTTACGAGCGCTCGTTATAACATACAATTCATTCTGATCACGACTCGTTTGGAGCACTGCCTTCAGAACATTACGAGTAGTATTGTATGTACCTACTTTTCAAATCATTTACAAAAGGACATTGTCTTTGTCGTCAGTTCACAACGTGCTCACAAACAGCTGTAGTGTTTTGTATGGTGGAGGTCCTTCCCCAGTCAGGGTTGCTCACTAGTATGGTGGTCTACCTCTCTTAAAGTACTAAATATGTATATTGAGAAATGCTAAAATAACCGAGGCTCTTTAAGGAAAGTGCTCTGATGCGGCAACCGTCTCCCTGGCGAATAAAAAGTTTATAGCGTTCACTTCCGTTAAATACGATGAGGGATATTCATTAAAAATTGGTTTGCACATAATTATTCCGGTCGAAGTCCGGCTTCGGCCTTCGGGCTAGTGTTGCCATTATAACTCATAGTTAGGTAAGTGGAAAGTTATTGGTGTTTTTAATTAAACATTTTATTATCTAAGTATACTAATATTATAAATCTGAAGAGTTTGTTTGTTTGTTTGGTTGAACGCGCTAATGTTAGAAAGTAGGTACTGGTTCGATTAGAATTTTTTTTTGTTGCATAGTGCATTTATCCAGGAAGGCTATAGGCTATATAACATCACGCTATGATCAATAGGAGCGGAGCAGTAGTAAGATATGTTGCACGCGGGCGAAGTCGCGGGCGACCCCTAGTGATTTTATAAAGTTTAACAAATAATATCCTGTGACGGCGACAAGTGGCTGATCCTATAGGTACTATTTTAAACGGTCAACTGGTATACGTACATACTTATCTAGTACTCCTTTTATTCTGTGTGTAAAATGATAGAGTGGGAGAGCGTTAACTTTGTTGATTGTACCTATTTCAATAAGCAAAATTTTCTCATCATCATCATCTCAGCCCGATAATGTCCACTGCTGAACATAGGCCTTCCTCATATGACTCCACAACTTTCTCATTTCTTTTTATTTCTTAGGTGTATATAACTTATCCATTCGGTATTATATAGTGTCTCATGGCTAGAGTAAAATTTCCTCTGTGATCGGTTAGCTATCGGCAAACCAGATTCAATAAAAAAACTTTTAGACGAGTCATATTAGAAATAAAAATATTCCGTAGTCTGCTTTTGGGCAACGTCGAACAGAAGCCAAAAGTGACATTTAAATGTCAATTTTGATGATTGTCAATCCTAGAACAGGATGGAGGGCAATTGGCTCTCCTTCTGTACATGTCTAGCAGTAGTTCTATATTTTTTTGAAGGGCTTACATAGGGATTGTTACTAAAAAGCCCTTTGTTGCGGGAGACTTTACAAACTTTTTTTTATCCTACCTGGGTAGCAAACAGGCATTTAAGGCCTATCGTTAAGAGGTATAACCATTCAATCATTTTAAACATTCTATACACAGCGTACACCCAGACTCTGGGTGTACCTTGTGTATTTGTTCGGGTTAGGGTGTAAGTTACAACCCTAACCCACACTAGGAACAAATATTTATAAAGCCCTCAATATTTTGCACCGTGTGGAATTCAAACCTACAACACTTAACGCGATGACATTCACCACTAAATCACACATGCAGTTAACTGATTAATTATTAAGTCATAGTATTTGATCGTTTTGTAGGTCATCGATATAAAGCTGTAAAATAACTAGCACCAATCATAGTAACGTAACTAGTAACTAGTGATACCTGCGTGAGACATGACATCATGGTAGACGCGAGGGTGACGGACGGGGCGTGACGCAAGCCCCGCGGTCACCCGGTCACTAGGTAGTACTCATCACCCACGGACCCACTGTGCCAAATTACACCCGTGTCCTACTTACTTGGGTTACGATTGCGACCAATGCCATCAATGTTGTTTAGTTTGACATTGAATTTTTCACTTGTATTTACAGTAACACAATTACAGACATTTATTCGTCAATATTATTTTTCACTTCTAATCAAATGATTCGCTATATTCTAACGGTGAAGGAAAACATCGTGAGGAAACCCACTTACAGGGCTCTGCTGAAAATCACCGCTGTTGTGTGACCCACAACTATTAGTTGTTTGCGCCGCAGCATTATGCTGAGCAGATTCCAAATTCCCGCAGATGTGACATACAGTGGGTACAAAAAAGAAAAAAAAATATATGTATATAAACTTTTTTTAAATTTATTTTATATAATTTTTTGTTTGTTTTGTTTTAAGTACCTACTATTTTGTATTAAAATCCCTTTTTTTTGTATTCCCCAGTGTATGTTTTGTTGCTGGAATTAAATGTATTTTCTTTCTTTATTTTCTTTCTTACATATCTTAGAAGAAATTATAAATACATGTCTGATTGACCAACACGCATTAGGCCAGCGTGTGTGAATTAAGGCCTAAACCCTCTCTCGTTATAGAGGATAGGAGACCCGTGCTCAGCAGTGGGACATAAATGGGTTGCTATTATCATTATTTTACCACGCACCGTATGCTTAGTGTCATCTTGCAAGTACATAATATGATACCTTGTCGTTGTCCTTGTTAAAAGACATTAAAAGATCATTAACTTGTAATATTATTCCACACCGTTTGACAAGTGCCAGTTTTAGTGTGATACTTCAACTAAGTATACACGTGCCCTTACTAAGTATTCCGGTCATAAAGTAATCTCACTTAGTTTCCATTTGGTTTAAATAAGACGTAGAAAAGGAAGATATAGTTTGTAATGAGTTTAAATCTTAAATATTTTAAAATGCTAGCTAATTATGTTTTCTTCACGACTTTTTAAATTGAAAACTCTTTCTATCCTCTAGAAAGTGAGTACGAGTGCAAATGAGCGGGCGTTTAATGTTCATATTTAATCATATATTATTTTTACTTACTTCGTTTATCTCTGTTTTAGGTTGGCTGGTAGAGAATGCCTTTGGCATTTAGGCCTTCATTGTACATGATGTGCATAAAGTTATAAATAAAATAATGTTTCAGAGGCGCGCGTCTAATGCATTAGGTATACCTAGGTAGTGTTTATTACCGCAGCGTCTGATTGAGTATAATAGACATGTCTAATAGAGCTGCGTGGTATTTTGGTTAATAGGTACTTACATTTCCTTGTAGAGTGGAATAAACGTAGCCATTAGCTGTCATAGTCATAAGTAAAAATTATACATTCACTCTATATATTTTTATTGTTTTACTATAATAAGTTGATACTTAAGTACTATTTAATACTGTTTCTTCCAAAGAAATATCCAAAATAAAAACAATTAAATCTCAATTAACACGTCATCGCCCACGCCTTAGAGTTTGTTATTTTCCATCAACAACGAATCATTTTACGAGCGCTCGTTATAACATACAATTCATTCTGATCACGACTCGTTTGGAGCACTGCCTTCAGAACATTACGAGTAGTATTGTATGTACCTACTTACTTTTCAAATCATTTACAAAAGGACATTGTCTTTGTCGTAAGTTCACAACGTGATTCTGACTGTAGGTAAATGATCTCATTTAGTGTTAAGCTAGTTCGAACGTGAACTGTTGAATTCTTTTTAAAAAGACTACTCCCGCACTAGAGAACGAGCTCTGTGTCGCGGGGGACTTTACAAACATACAATTAACGGACACAGAGTACACCCAGACTCAGGAATACTCTTTTACACTAATTTCACCCCAACTCAGAACAAATCTTTGTGGGTCACACAAAGTTTTGTCACAGGACAAAACTTTATGTGACCCACAAAGAGTTGTTCTGAGTTGAAATGTAATTTGTGTCCGTTAATTGTATGTTTGTAAAGTCCCCCGCGACACAGAGCTTGGTCTCTAGTGCGGGAGTTGTCTTTTTAAAAATAGAAATAGAATAGAAAATAGATGAACACAATTATTACCACAGCATTACATATTTCCAAAGATCTCATAACCGAGAGTAACTATCTCGACTATACAGAAATCGTATAGTAGGCTAGTCTACCTCGGTAGGTACACACTTCCAAATTTGAGCTGATACCAATGATATTATAGTAAGAAAGACATAGGGTCATTTCGCCTGTTCGCGTCCATTTAGTGCAGTTCGCAAGTTTGACGGCGATTATAAAAATGTTCCCGCACTAATTTCTATGAACAATTTATGTAATGTGTTCATTATATTAGTCTATTTTAAGATTAACTTACAGTTTTGTACGAAACATCACGTGTTTTTTTTTTAAATATATAAACTTCAGAATTAGGCGTTTTACCCACTTTGCGTCCACAAAATCCAAATTGCGTCCACCCGTGGACCATTTAGCGTCCACCAGCTAAGAAACAGAATATAGCGGAGATATTAAGGGATTTAAGGGGGATATGTTTAAGGATTTGTAAAGAAAGATTGTATTTTAACCATCTCTTTATTTACGAATATAAATATTCATAATAAACATAATTATATTATCATTTAAAAAAATCACTTTCCTTTTCATTACTTGGTATATGTTTTTGAACCCTCTTGAACCTAAAACTTTTCCTGTCTTTGGACAAAGAGCAAAACCACTTTAGTCTCCATTAAAAATTCTTTTCGGGTCACTCAAAATATCTTTTTGGTGTATACTGTCCAAATATTCCTCTTATACTCTAAACCACAATCTGATTGACTCTTCTGTAACTTGGGCTCTAGCTTTATTAATACCCTCCGCATTTTTTAGTGAGATTTCTTTATTTCTGGGCAAAAAAAAAATCACACCACTTTTGACCTGGACGATCATCTTTGATTTTTTTTTAAACTCCCCATCTCGTATCATCATCAACTCAGCCAAAAGACGTCCACTGCTGGACATAGGCCTCCCCCAAGGATTTCCACAACTCTCGATCCTGAGCCGACCTAGTCCATCGGTTGCCCGCAACCTTTACCAGGTCGTCGGTCCACCTTGTTGGAGGCCTGACCACGCATCGTCTTCCAGTTCGTGGTCGCCACTCTAGAACCTTTCTGCCCCAACGGCCATCAGTTCTGCGAGCTATGTGCCCGGCCCATTGCCACTTGAGGCACACCAATTGAGGCAATTCTTCGAGCTATGTCGGTTACTATGGTCTCTTACGGATCTCCTCATTTCTGATTCGATCTCGCAGAGAAACTCCAAGAATAGCTCTCTCCATTGCTCTTTGGGTGACTTTGAGCCTTCGCACGAGGCCCATGGTGAACAACCACGTCTCAGATCCATATGTAATCACTGGCAACACACACTGGTCAAAGACTTTCGTCTTGAGACACTGTGGTATTTGGGACGAGAAGATATGACTTAACTTCCCGCACGCTGCCCAGCCAAGTCGGATTCGACGTGTGACCTTAAGAAGCCATTCAACTACTTTTTTTTAACCATCTGCTCCTAGCGCTGGTTCTGGTCCCGGTTTCTTTACTCCATCTGGTCTGCGCCCACTGATTTTGTCCAATATTGTAATCTTGGGAATAGCATATTCTTTGCATATTTGTCTTATAGATTTATTCTTTAATCCAATTTTATTAAACGCTTTCTTTAAATCGTCTTCTGTGTTGTTCTCTTTTCCTTCTGCTTTCTTGTCTACAAAGAACTCATCCTAATAGAAAAAAAAATAAATTATAAACATGTAGTCTTAATAAAAAAATTACAATAATAATAAACAATACATTTTAAATTATTTTTACAAGCAAGTAATTAACGAAAATATTGGACGCAATTTGGGTTTATTATTATGCCCTGCAGGTATAGTTTGCGTCCGTTGCAGACACTTGCGGACGCAAATTGAAAGTTTTGTAAATTCGGTATAGTGATTCGCGTCCTCCTTATTTTAACCGTTAAATATAAAAAACATAAGCAAATTCATAATTAATATTATTCCTTTTTTCCTTATAAAAGTCTAGAAACAGCTATGTATCCTAATATTCACATAAAACAATAAAAAACTTACCATTGAACGCGCCATTGCACACTATTTTTTTTGTAAACTTTTGCGCGTACGCGCTCTCTTGTTGAACAGCCAAGATTAACTATTTTTTTAAACGGGATTGGTTTTGTGCACGGACCTTTTGGCCATGTGTGCATGCCCCTTATACATTGAAGTATACGCGGTAATGACTTTTCGTTTGATTGGTCTGTTAGTTTACTTATTTTCGAGGATTTTTAAAGGGAGATCCGTAAAATGGACGCGAATTGGGCGATGGACGCGAAAAGGCGAACTTACCCTACATAGATATTGCACTAGCGCGCTAAAATTATGGCTGTCAACAGTAGTTAAGTAGCTTCATTTCATCTAACACAATCTCTTTCTGTATAATGTTCTGTATATATGTATCGCATTAATTCATGAAATTTATAAGAAACTACGCACTAAAACATGGTAACTGGCCTGTTGGTCTAGTGGTTAGTGACTCTGACTGCTACGCCGGAGGTCGTGGGTTCGATTCCCACCCAGGACAAATATTTGTGTGATGAGCACGATTGTTTGTTCTGTGTCTGGGTGTAATTTATCTATAATATGTATGTATTTAGAAATATATAAGTATGTTTATCAGTTGTCTGGTTACCATAGTACAGGCTCTGCCTAGTTTGGGATCAGATAGCGATGTGTGAGTCGTCCCGAAAATATTATTATTATATTATAAACACTGGTCAGTATAAAGGTAGTTTATCTTTCTTTATATCATTGGTTGATACTGGACATTTTTCATCGGAAAACATGGGTTTGACGAAAGCACATGATGTGGGTGACGTAGTAATGTTTGTGTGTGTGTGTTAGCGTATACAGTAGTGACGATACTGTTTTACAAACTGAACTAATTATAATCTCATTTTATAGCTTTCCAAACATTAATAGCTTTGAGCAATAAAGTGTGCTAAATTGTAGATTTTGAGTTCCACACACATAAACATTTCACATGAATCATTCAATGTTAATTTAGAACAAAATTAAGTGATAATCTAATACTTACTTACTAAAGTTTTAATTGACACAATTTTTATTCGTTAAGTCATCGCGCGCGCGCGTTACCGAGCGGTCGCCGATTTTGCAAAATGTCTGTGAATTGTGTAAACACGGTAAAGTGTACAAGTTGTAATATAGTTATCTCGGAGGTTCTCGCGTTCATAAGAAACAGGCAGGATGTGGTGGACAACGAAAGTTTGATAAAAATATGTGCTTCGGCATTTTCGGATGAAGAGATCGATGAAGCAAAAAAGCTATTGTTTGTTTCTACGAAGACTAGCCTGAAACTCGTCTCACGACGTAAAAATAAGAAACAGAAAGACCTGGAAGATATGATTACTGTTTTTAAAACCATGGATCCCGAACAAATTCCAACGTTTGTGGCGTATGACCTTCACAAATTGCCGCCGGTTTGTTTTGATCACGTGGATGTGACAAAATTGTTAAAGGATTTATTGGTTTTACGATCGGATGTTAATGCAATTAAAAGTGATTATGTGACTAAAGAACAGCTGGAAAACATGAACATAAATACACAAAAACCGCCACCAGCGCCGTTACAAAGTTTGAATGTTAACACCAAAAGAGGCGGGTATATTGGAGACAATAGCTCAGAAATTTTATATGTACCGCCTAATAAAGACTGTGCGCCGTCACCGAGTCAATCAAGTATCATCGTGATGAATCGTGAAAGTGAGAGCGCTAAGCCGAAGTGTAGCTCTCTCACTCACTCCCATGCGTCGGTTCAGTGTGCCAACATCGGCAACGATTGTGGGAGTGAGAGGCACCTGTCTGTCTCGCCCGCACCTAGACGTCAAAACTGTCAAAACTATACTGCGCGCATCTCAGAAGAATCGCGCATAGACAAACAGCTGACTATGGCAGAAGTTATAAATAATGGCAAATGGAATGACAACAAAACGGAGAACGAATGGACTTTGGTGCAGTCGAAATCAAGGAATCGAAATCGTTTTACTGGAATGACGGGGAAGGCTGTGTCAAATGTGCCTTTAAATTTCCGGGCTGCAGATATGAAAATACCCTTGTTTATATCATATGTAAACAAAGAAACTACAGAAAAGGATATATGTGACTATATACAAAGGAAGGCAAACCAACTAGTTACTTTAGAGAAAATTAACATGAAAACTGATAGACCATATAATGCATTCAAGTTATTGGTTCCTAAGCACAAAATAAACACTTTTTTAGACGATAACTTGTGGCCAGAGGGTATTGCCTTTAGACGTTATATTCACTTTAAGAAAAGGACAGACAATACGATTTTGAATGAAAATGCACCTTACAATAATGGATACAACAATGAAGAACATATCTCTCGCATCGTTTAATTGTAAAAATGTCACTCGATCAGCTGATTGTATCAGAAGATTGTGTCGAGAGTCTGACGTCATCGCACTCCAAGAAACCTGGCTCTTACCTCATGATCTACCATACCTCGGCACGATACATGATGACTTCGCGTATACGGGAAAATCTGCTGTCGACACATCTGCTGGTATACTCATAGGGAGGCCCTATGGGGGAATTGCATTATTGTGGAGGAAGTCGGCTTTCTCAAAGGTGTCAGTAGTGTCGTGTAACAGTGATCGCGTAATAGCTATTAAAATTGATCACGCGGATCGTTCTCTGTTGATATTCTCAGTGTATATGCCTACCGACTCGAGTGAAAATTTGACAGAATTTACTAGTTGTTTAAGTGAGATTATTGCGATATGTGAAAACAGTGACACAGAATCGGTGTTTATATTAGGTGATCTAAACGCGCACCCGGGTGAACGTTTTGCTAATGAACTGTTGAACGTATGTATCGAGCAATCATGGTCCTGTGTTGATATGGATTTGCTACCGAAGGATACCTTTACATTTAAGAGTACGGCAAACGGAGCCCTACGCTGGTTAGACCATTGTGTGGTGAGTAGTGCTGCGAGACAATTAGTAATGAGAGCAACTGTTTTGTATGATGTTTACTCGTCAGATCACATTCCCTTAATTATTGAGTGCAATATTAATTTAATAGTACCTAAATTAGTGGGGTTGGTCCATTCTTGTAATAAAGTGATCTGGGGTGAAAGGAATACTAAACAAGTTGATGAATATCTAAGCTTTTGTCATTCGAAATTAAGACTTATTGATTTTCCTACGGAGTTTCGTGATTGTTCGCATGGAATGTGTTCTAATACTACCCACCACCAATTATTAGATAAAATGTATGATAACATTATAAGTATTTTAAAAGAGGGAGCTGATATTACCTATAAAGGTAGTGAAAACAAGCGCTATAAACATAAACATGTGACTGGTTGGAACGTACATGTACGTGACGCTCACAGGGAGGCTCGAATGCATTATCAAACGTGGTTGTTACATAATAGACCTACATCGGGGTATATTTACAACAACATGTATCAGTCTAGAAAGGTTTTTAAAGACAAACTAAAGTACTGCCAAGATAATGAACAGCAAATTAAAATGGACATTATAGCTAAGAACCACTCAAATAAACAATTTGGGACTTTTTGGAAAGAAACAAATAAATTAAACCCTCGGATGAGTCTGCCAGTGAGCGTGGCGGGTGTGCACGAACCAGCAGATATAGCGAATCTGTTTAAGGAACATTTTAAGGTAGAGTCACCTTTAACTAAACCGGCACAGGTGGTCAATGCTGTGGCCACTCCTGAGGACATAGCCGTTCAATTTACTGCAAAAGATGTTGCATCAGAGATAAAATCAATAAAGAGAGGTAAGTCACCAGGGCACGATGGCCTCAGCATTGAGCACCTGAAGTATGCTGGTGTGCACTTGCCTCGAGTACTTGCTCTATTTTTTAATCTGTGTGTCAGTCACTCTTACTTACCTAACAACCTCATGTATACTATTGTAGTGCCTATTATTAAAAATAAAACTGGGAATGTCTCCGATACGTCCAATTACAGGCCTATATCCTTGGCCACTGTCACAGCCAAGGTGCTGGACGGTCTGCTTGACCAGCAACTAGCGAAACATCTTGAACTCCATGATGCTCAGTTCGGGTTTAGGCCCGGGCTATCCACGGAGAGCGCTATTTTGTGTCTCAAGCAGACTGTCCAGTACTATAAGCTAAGAAAAACACCTGTCTTTGCCTGCTTTTTGGACCTATCGAAGGCGTTCGATCTGGTTAGCTACGACGTGTTGTGGCATAAGTTACAGTCTGAAACTTCTTTACCACTTGAAGTTATATCGATATTTAAGTATTGGTATAACAATCAGCGTAACTGTGTAAGGTGGAATGGTGCCTTTTCAAATGTGTACCGGTTGGACTGCGGAGTGAGACAGGGGGGATTAAGCTCACCTCGCTTGTTCAACCTGTACATGAATAGACTGATCGTTGAACTCAGCAACACCAAAATTGGATGTCATATTGACGGGGTGTGTACTAATAATATCAGTTACGCTGACGATATGGTGTTGCTGAGTCCATCGATCAGTGCAATGAGGCACTTATTATCAATATGTGAGTCCTATGCGGTGACACATGGGCTCAAATATAATGTTAAGAAAAGTGAACTGATGCTCTTTAAAGCAAATGGTTTCGCTTACCCTACAATTCCACGTGTGTTACTTTGTCAAACACCCATGTGTAGGGTAACGAAATTTAAATATTTGGGCCACTGGGTCACCGATGATTTAAAAGATAATATTGATATTGATAGGGAACGTAGGTCGCTGGCTGTTCGTTGTAACATGCTGGCCCGCAGGTTTGCAAGGTGTACGAAGGCAGTCAAAATTACGCTTTTTAAAGCATACTGCCAATCTTTCTACACCTGCAGTCTGTGGGTCAGTTATACGCAGCGAGCATACAGCGACCTACGAGTTCAATACAACAACGCACTCAGGGTACTGTTGGGGCTGCCATGGCGCTGTAGTGCATCAGGCATGTTCGCGGAGGCACGAGTTGATAGCTTCGCAGCCATTATTCGCAAGAGATGTGCCTCCCTTCTCGCTCGCGTCCGTGGCAGCACCAACACTATCATGAGTGTGTTTACAGATCGGTGGGAGTCCCCCATGTTACAAAGATGGATGCGGCTTCACACCGAAATATGTAAATAATAAAATTTAGTTTTAGTTATAGTATATTATTTTATTTTTACTACTAACATTAGTTTTTAAGTATTTTATAACTAACAATCAATATGGAATCTGGTCTGAAATAAATGATTATTATTATTATTATTATTATAGTATAGTATCACAAACTCGTACTTAAGACATATGTACCTAATAGAGACCGCGTGCAGATGTTGGCTAGCAGCCAGGAATCGAACCCATGACTCACTATAAGGAAGGATACGTCATAACAACACAACCGACGTGGTCGCTGCTGCGTCGGGTGAACTCGGGTGTCAGGTGCTTATCAACACACTCAAATGTTTTTATTTCTATCTAACAATAAATTACATATTTCTTCCTTTTTACTTTTTCAAATTTCGAATCCGAATCCTTTTTGGAATTTCGAATCAATAGACTTTTGAATAACTACCAATACGGTTTGCCGGCATGTTCTACCTATTAATAAAATATAATATTAAGGTTTGCTGATTGTGTGAAAACAAAGATGACGGCAGGCTGTCAAGTAGACGCGGCATATTTTGACTTTGCAAAAGCATTCGACGTGGTCGATAACGATGTGCTCTTATCCAATCTTAGGTTTTTATACACAACTTGTACGGTTAATAGGTAATTATCTTGGAGATCGTAAACAGTACGTAAATTTAAGAACTTATAAATTACAAAACTATTACACGCGGTCCGGAGTAAGTCAAGGGCCGACCTTGTCTTTCATCATGATAAATTACCTACCTAGCATTCTCTCTAATATGCCTTAGAGAGAATGCTAGGTAGGTAATTTATATCCGTAGAATGCCTTGTGTTCGCGGACGATCTCAAATTATTTGTTTTTTTTTTTTACTTATACTACCAAGGAGGCAAACAAGCATACGGCTCGCCTGATGGTAAGCGGTTACCGTAGCCTATGGACGCTTGCAACACCAGGGGTATCACTCGCGCGTTGCCGACCCTTTAGAAACCTTATAACTCCTTTCTTGGAGAACCCCATGCTTTAGTCTCTCGGGAAAACCTCGGCAGGAAGGTCATTCCACAACCTAATCGTACGTGGTAGGAAATTCCTCTGAATAACAGACAACTAACGCTACAGACTGCAAAACAAGCAAACTCTCTTTCAATATGCCTAAATGTAAAACAATCACCTTTAAAACAATCCCGATTTCCTATCATAGCGACTAACGAGAAGTCGGGCAAGCCGCTAGGTCGTGCGTGTCTCTATAATACGAGATCTTGAGTTAACATAAGCCTGTACACAAAATTTTCATGATAACATTATAATCACATGTAAGGTTGCAAATAAATAATGAGGATTTCTAGTCTCTTATCAATTTAGTAGTAATTAGAGTACAATACGATTGTTTTGAATCCAAAAGAAAAGCTTTACACCCTAATGA
The DNA here is from genome assembly GCA_947095525.1 of Trisateles emortualis. NCBI lineage: Eukaryota > Metazoa > Arthropoda > Insecta > Lepidoptera > Erebidae > Trisateles > Trisateles emortualis. Next base: position 3,063,642 of record OX352736.1, on the reverse strand, counting down.
TTGAGAGAACACACCACAAATTTGCTAGATATCTCTCCAAGCGTGTTACAGTCAAAACTCTTAACCAGTCAATAGTGCTTTTGACTGAAAAAAGTGTTTGGTTAAAAGTACTTTTGACTGATATTAAACGGTCAAAAGTACTTATTACATATTAGACTTAAAATAATATTAGATTCTAGCGTAGATGGTCGCAGTTCTAACCTAATCTGAACTAACGGATTAAATAGGGGCCAAAATAGGCATAAGCAATTTGAAAAAAGAATGTCTCTAAGGTGTTATCTCTACATAAGTAATTGTTCGACACAGTGATGGACCCGCCGGTAATCTGTATTTGAAATTCACCCTCTGACAATGACGTCAGCGAATGCGCGAACACGTCATCCATGATGTCATACTTCTGTAGTTCTGTAAGGATGATACAATTTTTTGTATTTGTATTCATTTTATTGAAATATCAATGTAGGTACTATCGACAAAGTTGGTGCTCTACCACTCATAGAATATTCACCTAATGACTTATTAAACACAATGTGGTTACATGAACGCAAGATTTCTCATAATCAACTGGTGAATGAAGTAACACAACGAACTCATAACGCTTTTTAGTTCATCAATTTTGAAGTCAATGTGTAACGCTTGGCTAAAATGTTACGACTTACGAGTGCTCGAGGTTTAACTTTGTCGATAGTACCTATATATAATTTCATTGTTTCGTTTTGACAAAGACTGTGTAGTGTATAGCTATGTAGACATTTAGACATGGCACTTTCAATAATTATGTTATTGTGAGGCGTAAAAATGTAAATCGAATGAATTTGCTACGACGCGACGTACGTCGAACGGACGGATGGACGGTGGCGAAGCGAGTCGTCACGTACCAAACAATAAATGTTTTCATGGTAATATCGTTTCATTTATATATATTTTTTTTCTTTTTAAAAGACAACTCCCGCACTAGAGAACAAGCTCTGTGTCGCGGGGGACTTTACAAACATACAATTAACGGACACAAATTACACCCAGACTCAGAACAACTCTTTGTGTTAATTATAATAATTTATTTATTTCTCTCAAAGGTACAATAGTTTACAGTGGTACAATAAAATAATATCTGTATCATAAATGTAACTGGTGTACAATAAAGAGTTTTCTATTCTATTCTATTCTACAATGTTTAGCTTAAGCTAGTCTTAGAACCTGTGAGAGCTGGTGTCTATACTAGGTTCGAAACCTGTATGACAGATCACCTAGCCACCATTTAATTTTATTTCATTTCATAGTACTTAAGTACAAATAAACTACTAGACGTCAGATTTCTCTATTATATTTAGATATCTAGAGCGAAAAGAGAGATCAAAAGGCCTTTGGTCTAATATTAATACAAAAGAAATTCTAGAGACTTGTCTGATGCACCAACCCGCATAAGGCCAGCGTGTGTGAATGAAGGTCTACACCCTCTCACTCTTTCTGATAGAGGAGAGGAGACCCGTGCCCAGCAGTAGGACATATATGGGTTGCTGTTATTATTATTTATTTAGTGGCTATTGGGTACAGCGTCTTAATACAAGAAATCCAATTTAGTTATTTTCATGTCTTTGATAGCATCATTAGAAAAAGGGGACGAGTAATGAGAAGAGCTGTGCAAAAAACACAGATTAATAATTTTAATTGCCAGAGATTTATTTATTTTTTTAGCTACAGAAAAATCATGTTTATACACAATAATAATATTACACAATAAAACTTATTTAAACTAACTAAACCTAAATACGGAAAATTATTTAATTAAAGGTGAATTTATTACTGCCTCGGTGGTCCAGTGGCCGCAATATGCACTGGAATCGAACCCACAACCTCGTGCACAGCAGGCGTGCACGAGGTTGTGGGTTCGATTCCCACACAGGACAAAACTTTGTGTGACCCACGAAGAATTGTTCTGAGCCTGGGTGTTATTTGTGTCCGTTAATTGTATGTTCGTAAAGTCCCCCGCGACACAGAGCTTGTTTTCTAGTGCGGGAGTTGTCTTTTTAAAAAAAGAAAAAGAGAATTGCAATTCACGGTAGCATAAAACGGGACGCAACAAAATAATCATACAAATACTTAAATTTAAAATTCATTTAGGTTACAGAGAGATAACACGTATGAAGGTCATATATGTTATAAATGTAACAAGAAGACCAAAAAGATGATGTCAGTCAATTTACCAACGCTTACAATGGTACAACAACTAAGAAACTTATTAATATTTCTTGCTTTTTATTGCGCTTTGTAATTCCAGATGGAATTAGTAGGTCTCGGGGGAAAATAAACATTATATTAGTTAGATCCGCGCCTGTCTGTACTATTTTATGCTTGTTTATAATTATTTCATCGTCATCATCATCATCTCAGCCAAAAGACGTCCACTGCTGGACATAGGCCTCCCCCAAGGATTTCCACAACTCTCGATTCTTTACCAGCCCCTCTAGACAAATGGCACAAGCGATAGTCGAATCGAAAAGTCAAAAAGGTAAATGTATGGGATTTGACGTAAGTTTACGACATTATATCGTAGACTTACGTCAAATCCCATACATTGGTTTTTTTGACTTTTCGATTCGACTTTCGTTCATGCCACTTGTCTAGAGGCTCTGGTCGTCGGTCCACCTAGTTGGAGGCCTGCCCACGCTTCGTCTTCCAGTTCGTGGTCGCCACTCTAGAACTTTTCTGCCCCAACGGCCATCAGTTCCGCGAGCTATGTGCCCGGCCCATTGCCACTTAATGGAAGCAATTCTTCGAGCTATGTCGGTTACTTTGGTTCTCCTACGGATCTCCTCATTTCTGATTCGATCTCGCAGGGAAACTCCAAGCACAGCTAATAATTATTTACTTCGATATAATTCTGTAATTATTACATTTAGGTATGCTTTAATCAATAGTGTTTCTCATTAGAAGGTACGATGCTTAGGTACCTACTGTGGGATGCAACTTAAACTAATACTAGGTGTTCAGTTAATTTATGCTGCGTGGATGACCCTTTGGTCTACTATGTTTATCTATACTAGGGGGTAATCTCTAAATCTACTGAACCGATTTAGAAAATTCTTTTACCAATAGAAAGCCAAGTGTCATAGGCTATACATATGTATATTAACCCGAAAAATGAAAAATATAACCCCTTCTTTTGGCAGTCAGGAAATAAATCATAGAACTCAGTACTAACCGAACGACACTCATAATTTCATGACAATCACAGAATTCACAAGTAAAAACATTTTTACTTGTGAATTCTGTGCTCATATATTATAATAATAATATCAGGCTATATATTTTTAACACCCTAATACCACAAAGGCTGAAAAGCCGTAACAGTTTTTTAAAGCGTGCTGCTCCACTCACAAGCGAACCGTCGCTGGAAAGAATTAGGTTGTGGCGAGAAAGTACTTCTTTACCTACCCCATTCGTCCCACCCTCCGAAAATCTCCCACCTGGACATGAGACTCCTTGGCTGACCTGGAAGTCTTTAAACCGACTTCGGACTCAGGTTGGTCGAAGCAAAGAAAACCTGCTCTTGTGGGGATTTATAGACGACTCCAACCTGGAGTGTAAATGTGGTGCTGATCCACAAACCATGGGGCACTTGATATCATGCTCCGCGTGCCCTGATACCTGCACCTTAGAGGAGAGCTTATGGACGCTACTGAAAATGCAAAACTCGTAGCTAGATTCTGGGCTGACACAATTTAGATTGCCATCGACACGCTAAGAAGAAGAAGAATAAATTCGCAATGGTACCATGGGATTGGGGGATCGAACTCACACTACATGGTCGATTGGTTACTCTCCAGCTCGGCTACCACCGCTTTTACAACTTCTATGTTGTCTTCGTGTCTTCTTTTAATGTTCAATACCTAATTATTAAAACTAATATTATTGTAAATGGATGAATAAACGTGCCGATAGATCTTTGATTTAACTTACTAATATTTCCTTTATACTGTTATGTTTACATAACAGTCATTGTATGTAGGTAATATGTGAGACAGTTTATAACATAGGTACTCGTAATTCTAATAACTCTTGTACTTGTCATCAGGTGGCGGTGCACCGAATGGTCTAGCAGCGAACCAAGTGCCTGGCTCTCTCAGCAGCAACTACCCTGGACTCAGCATCAGCTCCATCGTTCCCGTCTCCAACAGTGTTAACGGTATTTTTATTATGTAGTAACGTTTTTGCTTGACAGGTGGGTAAAATAGTTATTGACTTGTGGCCCGTGGCCGTGGTAATTCAAACAGCCTTGTTAGGTAGGATCAACAAAGAATTAATAATTGTTTACAAACTAATGTGCAGGTATTTACTGTTGTCAAAGTTATATGCAGTCACATTTTGGTTTTTAAACATGACATGACATTACACAAAGATTTTTAAAAATTAAAGGTAAGAAATGTAAACAACTAAAAAATAAAAATAATAGACTGTTTTTAAGAGAGGTAAGGCACCATATTAGCGAGCAAGCCAGTCTGCCACACAGCAGTGTAGTTGTGTTCCTGTGTGTGTGTGTGAGTACAGGTCTCCAGCGGTCATTTAGAGATACGTTTTGAAAGAAACGTATTTCTATGCCAGGGCACAGAATACTTAGTATATATATAGTACAGGTAGCCAGGGACAGTGCATTTTAAAGCCCTGGTATAAAGAACAATGGGTGGGCAACATGCAAGTAATGCGTCTGGCATTGCAAACGTCCATAGGCTATGGTAATTGCTTAACATTAGGCGGGCCGTATGCTTGTTTGCTACCCAAGTAGTATAAAAAAAACTGTTATTGAAGCGTCAAAGTGTTTCTCAAAATCACTTTCTACTGAGAATTTTATTTAAAATATTATTAAAAGAGTCCCGAGAGAAACAAGCTTTTAAAGATTAATTTTATGAGTTGGCATAAAATATAAAATGTAAGTATTTATCTACTAAAATAATGATGACGTCTTGTAATTTAATTTACAAGTCCTATTTTTTGTAGTGTGTTGCTGTATCTTCATCAAATAATTTATTTAGTTTTAGTAGGGACCCCGTATTTTTTTCCAATAAAATATAGCATACGTTGCGCACTGATAATGTAGATTTCTAATGGTGAAAGAATTTTTGTAATCGGTCTTGTAGTTTTTGAGTTAAATCGTAACAAACAAACAAGAAAATAAATCTTTTCTTTATATAATACTAGTATAGATATAATGACAAATAATAACCTACTGAATCTGTTGCTCCCACATTGAGTCATGCATGCGGCATGCCGTATAGAGGCGAGTAGATGCGGTTCATGGAATTATCTGCAGATTAACAAAATATAAATAAAACTAACACGTGAATTAATTGTGCTAACAAACACACTTTCAAGTGTTATTGATCACTATGTAGAATTAGAAATACATACTGAAAAATATACATTAATATTATTAGAGGTTTTAAGATTCAAATGTGAGCGTTGCATGCAAGTTACAAGCTGGCTATATAGTATAATCTATATTAGATTATACTATATAGCCAGCTTGTAACTAATAAAATTCTCGTGTCATAGTGTTCAACTTTGAACTCCTCTGAAACGGCTCGACGGATTTTCGTGAAATTTTGTGTGCATATTGGGTAGGTCTGAGAATCGGACAACATCTATTTTCATCCCCCTAAATGTTAAGGGTGGTCCACCCCTAATTTTTTAATTTCATTTTTAGACAAATATTTCTTATTTTTATTTTTTTGTGATTCAGCATTAAAAAATACATACAACCCTTAATTTTCACCCCTCTACGATCAACCCCAATTTTTTAATAGCGATATTACTATTTTAGTAGCATAACAACGTTTGCTGGGTCAGCTAGTAATTATACTCAGACTAATAGATAATTATAGTATAGGTATTTCACATAGCATGGGTACTGTCACGTTTGACATTTGAAGATAAATATCAATGAAAATAAAAGATGATTAAATTAAAACCTATCAATTGAATACTCTAGGCTCTTGATCATTCATATAGCCTATTGGTTAGAGATTGATTCAACCATTTTCCTTCATGTTCTTCGTAAAATGTTAAATCTCATAGTACCTACCCTTCCTATGTGAAATCTACTATACTAATATTATAAACGCTAAAGTTTGAAAAAATGTATGGATGTTTGTTACTCTTTCACGCAAAAACTACTCAACGGATCTGGATTAAATTTGGCATAGAGATAGATTATAGTCTGGAATAACATATAGGCTACTTTTTATCCCGAAAAAAAACTGTTCAAGGGAATGGGAACGCGCGGGCGAAGCCGCGGGCGGAAGCTAGTAGACTATAATTAAAATCCAGCCTACTACGTCCAGTGCAAATATTGTTTATGTATATTTTCATATCACAGGAGGGTTGCCCATCGAGTGAGTAATGCCCTTGTCTGTGATGCCATACCATAAGGGCAGACAGATCCTTATTAACCACTTAGCGGTGTAAATATTGCAGTTATTACAAATACGCAACCTCGTTTTTAGGAGCGGTCAGGTAACGCTCGGACGCTTCTGACTCACAAACAAAGTCCTCTTGGGGAGGGCCTGGAGATCTGTCATACAGATCTCGAATCTACTACAGACTCCAGCTCTTCCAAGGTTATTCTTACGACGGCGACGCCAAAAATTTTGACATGTTATTATTGTAACCATAATCTTGGAGAGAAATAAATTATTTTATTTTTATAACTAAAGTTCTGACATTGCGCCATCAGTTAGCTTGACAAGGGTAACAAGCTGGTCAAGCTAACTGATCCTGATCAAAATCATTTATTTATATATTTTTTTAGGAGTAAGCGTAGCGGATGGTGATTGTCAAGTGAGTCCGTGGGGAGAATGGAGCAAGTGCTCTGTATCATGCGGCTCTGGCTACCAGGAACGCACCAGGACCATTCTGGTAAGTAAAAATTACATGTTGTTAGGTTTCCGGCACTGCCTGGGTCAAGCGGTGTTTGGATTTCGAACATAAAATACCATAATAATCTGAAATTATACCTGGGATACGTATAGCAATCTGCTTGCTTCCTATTTATTAAATGGGACCTAACATAGCTAGCCAAATGTGTCCTAAATCTCTGCCTATACTTCATAGCTTGGCGGAATGTCGTGAGTCTATGTAATGAGTTTAGTAATTGGTTGGAGTCATAAAAATCTAAGAAGTACAAAATAATACTTAACTTGTGCATATTATCTATATAGGTCTCCAACTCTCATTTAGGGATGCGTTTTAATAGAAACGTATTCCTATCTCAGGGATACTCTCATCATAAAGCCCTGGTGTGAAACAATGGGTTGGCAACACGTAAGGGTATTGCAAGCGTCCGCATAGGCTACGGTAACTACTTAACATTTTTTTTTTATACTACTTGGGTGGCAAACAAGTATACGTTGTTTGCCACCCAAGTAGTATAAAAAAAAATGTTCAAACATGACTACTTAGTACCTACAATAGGTACAACTAAGTACATGTACCTAGCTTTCTACCGCGGTCAATCAACTCTCTGCATTTATTACGTACTTCTTACTGTAGGTACCGTGGTCACGTGAAATCACGGTCAAGTGCAACCGTCGCGTCGCCACCGTGACGTCACTGTCGCCTCGTCTCATTTTACTCTATAAATCTGCATAAAAATTACAACTAAGAAGGTGTAGGAACATAAAACTACCAAGATTAAAATATAGATAGATGTCCAAGAGATATAATGCAAAATGAAAATTTTAAATCACTTTTTCTGACCAGTTCATAACATTTAAGGTTCAGAATTGTCAAAAGGCATTTCTAAACTTATGCTTCTTTTCCATTGATGGTGCGCTTTCAGTAGTAGCACAGAATACTTAATAGGTAGGAGTAAGAAGTATAATAATTTTTTTTGTATGAACTCAAGACTACTCACGATTAAACATTAAATACGTATGCGTTATTTTTTTTGTTTGTTACGGACAAAGTTAATCGTGAGTAGTCTTGAGTTCATACAATAAATGTTACTATACTTCTTACTACTACCAACTTTGCCAACCTTAAATGTTATGAAGCATAAGATGAAAATTGCAAAACAGGCGTAACTCATTATAAGTCATTATTCGCCTGCGGGTGCGAAATATTAACGCAAAGTAATGCTGAAAGACCATGCAGAATTGCCATATTCCTGTATCCAACTAACAAAGCATTTTCGTAACTTAAAAACAGATGACGAAATAAACTGGAATAAAAGTGGAACAAAATTGGTAGCAGGCGATTATCACAATATATTTACATACGAGATACATTATTTTACGATTATGCTCTGGTAATTATTGGCAGTAATGTTGCTATAAACTTGTTTTGTAAATGTAAAAACAAAGAACATTAAAACATTTGAACAAAGAGATAAAGACGGTAATTACAACAATAATGGTGGTGGTTCAATACCTCTCCAATATCGGTTAAAAAGTTAGCAATAAAATAAAATAAGGACAAAACAGTCGAAATCTCGGTTGCTTTTTCAATCGGCTACCATCGCTACTTATATTATAAAATCAACATACTTAATTAATAGTTTTTTGCAAAATGCACTTTCAATATCCTACTATAATATTATAAACGTGAAAGTTTGTTTCACGTTTATAATATTATAAACGTCCAACAAACATCCATCCAAGTATGGATGGATGGATGTTTGTTACTCTTTCACGTAAAAACTACTGAACGGATCTGAATGAAATTTGGCACAGAGATAAATTATGGTCTGGAATAACACATAGGCTACTTTTTCAAGCGATAACCAACATCCACGCGGGCGGAGCCGCGGGCAACAGCTGGTACTTTATAAAGTAAATTGCCCCCGTGCCAGGCGGGGCGGGTCGCTAGTAAAAAATACATTCTTAATCTGTCGTGTCTCTAAATCTACGCCCAGTTCGTACTCGCTAGAATCTACGAGTATCTGCGCTAGCGGCCATTGGTTCTACAGGGAATGTCTCGCCTACTGCCACTTAATTGACGCTATTCTTTCGGCTATATCGGCCACTTTATAAGATCTATTATAATATAATTTAAATAATCATAATTGAGTGTTGCCTTGTAATTTCATCAATTAATGTTGAAGGCGACTCTGATTGAGCCTATGTGCTCAACTAGCTCCGTAAACATCAATAAATCAGTTGGAATTATTTGATTTTTAGCACTGGTAATGGTGTCAGCGATGTCAAGTGTGTCAGATTAATTTTATTGATGTCACGTCATGAGTGGAGCGACCCGCGAGCTATAGGTCAAGGTTGACATAACCAGGAAGCGGGTATTATTGTTAACATTTATTAGTTGCTTTCCAATATATGTACACGAGGGGTCGCCCGCGACTTCGTCCGCGTGGTAATTGGGAACTTACATTTCTTCGATTTTGCAACATATCTCCCTACTGCGCTCCTATTGAACATAGCGTGATGTTTTATATATATATAGCCTATTTATATAGCCTTCCTGGATAAATGCACTATTCCACAAAAAATATTTTTTCTAATCGAACCAGTACTTTCTGAGATGTTTGTTCTATGTCGGGGTGTCATCATCATCATCATCATCTCAACCCATAAACGTCCCACTGCTGGGCACGGGTCTCCTCCAATCATTTGGAGGGATATTAGCCTACTATACCACGCTGGCCAGACGAGTTGGAAATAGGGTTTTATTTCGAGATTTCCCTCTCTTCCGGTGGATATTGTCTGCTAGACTTACTCCCTTAGTCGACTCTTACGACACCCTCGAGATAGAAGGGGGTAGTGACATATGTATTCTTAACTTATTGTCTGGGTGTAATTTATCTATAATATGTAGATATGTATTTAGAAAAATAGATGTAAGTATGTTTATCAGTTGTCTGGTTACCATAGTATAGGCTCTGCCTAGTTTGGGATCAGATAGCGGTGTGTGATTTGTCCCGAAAATATGATTATTATTGGTATTTTAATACTATGGTTTATTTCGCAGGTGCAGCCAAGTCCCGGAGGCCAGCCATGTCCGCGATCACTCGCTCGTCGCCGACGATGCTACAGAAGATGTTAATACTCTTACGTATATTTCATTGCACTTATTAGAACCCAATTATACTAAACATCATAATTACTTTAACATAATTTAACAAGTCAATAAGTAATACAGCACAGTTTAAATACCGGTTTATAAAAACTACTCAGAAAGGTTTATTTTTATTTTTTAGCACCAAGTTAAATAAGTGTCGAATCAATGAGTAGAAACCTAATTACGTCACAGGATAAAATTTAAATAACAATACGTATCAACTAGTGATTATAAGCTCCCTAGGTTATAGCAGTTACTGTAACTGTGCCAAGAGACATCACTACTCACCCTCTGACATTTTCATGCACGGATAACATTTAGTCGATCATATAAGTGCTTTTTTACACTAAGTACTAAATATTATTTTGTTAGATTAAGTATACAAACAATAGGTACCTATTTCATACAGGGCATAAGTACCCAATTGTGTTAACATGCTGAAACCAAACAAAGCTTATTTCTTAGTTTATGTTTGCCAATACCGGGCTCTATCTACTTAACGACTAAAGCATTTTAAAGCATTTACTTTCATATGTTAGGTATATATTATAGTATATAATACAGCGGATACCAAAGGCACTTAGTAATATAGTAATAAATGCTTTCAATAAATCTGTTTTTCATTTCGCGTGATACGTACCATGAAAATCAATAACATAAAAGTAATTCAAGGTCAAAGAACTTTGTCGTTAACTTTTATATTAGTTTTGGCATGTTGTTGAACTGATGGAGGTTCTGTCAAACACGTCATGACAATCAGTATCTACTTATATAGTAGGTAGGTACTTATTCGATTCGATGTAAAGTTACAAGATGTGGTAGTAGTGCATTGGGCTGAAGCTACCCTAGAAACGTGGGTTTTAATCCTCTTAGAAAATCTACTTTTCCACATCTCAAAGTTTAAGAGCGATTGCCACTGCCAGTGTAAGTTCATTATCCTCTAGACCAACAGGCCAGTTAATAAAAGTTATATCCCCAACTATTACTGTAGCCTGTAGATAAGTTGTTTAACAGGTTGGGAAAAAAGTTTATTCGCATTTTTTAAGAAAATTCAAAACATTTTTTTTTAATATAGTTTATTTATGTTTAACTAAAGTATGTAGGTACCATTTTGTTCGATAACTTTTTGCCATCTTTTAGGTAGGGATATGATCCCATTGCTATAGAAATTTTGGGACTTTTGATCAAAATAAACAATAAAAAAAAAAATAAACCGCGACAAGTGGTTTTGGCAGTCCTCTCGTGATGTTAACCTGATACTGCCTAAAGAATTCTGAAGAGACCGAAACAGGTGGAAATCTGAAGGTGCAAGGTCAGGACCATACGGTGGATGCATTAACACCTCCCAGCCAAACTCTCTTAATTTTTGCTGAGTGGCTAAAGATGTGTACCTCACATCTTTAGCCACTCAGCAATATCATGATGAAAAATCCCACGACCTTTTTCGCACGTTCTTGTCGTACGTGATCCACTTTTGATCACCAGTTATCAGCTTTTTCAAAAATGTTTCGGTTTCATTACGTCGTAATAAAGAATCACAAATGAGTACATGATTCGTTAGGTTTCTTTCAGTGAGCTCGTGAGGTACCCAAATATCGAGCTTTTTTATGTAAACAGTATTTTTTTCAAATGCGCCAAAACTGTTTTGTGGTCCATTCCCAGTTCTTCAGCTACGTCGTAACTACTGATATGCCGAACTTGCTCCATTTTATCCGTAATAGGGCGACCAGAGCGACGTGCATCTTTGACATCAAAATTTCCGGATTGAAAACGCTTAAACCAAATTTGTGCTAATCTGACACTGCACTAGGTCCATAAACATCGCAAATTTTATTCGCGGCTTGCGTTGCATTTTTACCTTTTTTGTAGTAAAATTTTAAAATGTATCGAATTTCTTCATTAGATTCACTCATCGTGACAGTACGAAAAATAAATGAAAATCACACATTTTCCTAATTTGAATTTGGAATTATGTTCTTTCAATGATACCAAAACCAGCCAGATACAAATAGTTTAGCCAAAGAGATTTTATTACAAGTTCATAATACTATAATGCGAAAAGAATTTTTCCCTAACGTACCTAATATAAATATAGTACCTACATACTTAATAAGGAATGCTTGTAGCGCGGAGTTATGTAAACATAATTAGATACATGGCCAGAACTAAATAAATACTATCAGAAACATGTTAGAACATTGTTGACTCGGTCTGTTTGGATTTGGATGAATGTTAATATTAGGTATATTTGTTTTTGCAAATACCTTCAATATAGCAAAGAATTAATTGTTTGTTTCGCATTCGCCTCACGAAGTTTTGCCCCACGTAAAAAAATCCGTATTCGTCCTACATTTTATTCTGTTTTAGCCCCAAAAATATTTCATAAGGCGAATGCGGAACAAATCGATATTTATTGATGAATGGACAATAAATTAAAATATTTAGTTTGTAGATACAATAGGTGGCTTTTTCCTATTTTATTCTAAAAAAGTAACAGTAACTTAAGAGAGGTAGGGCACTAAGAGAGGTAGGGCACTATACTAGCGAGCAAGCCCGACTGGGGAAGGACCTCCACCTTACAGAAGACCACAGCCAAGTGACTACACACAGCGGTGTAGTTGTGTTCCTGTGTGTGAGTACAGGTCTCCAGCGCTCATTTAAGAATGCGTTTTGAAAGAAACGTATTCCTATCCCAGGGTTACTTCCATCTTAAAGCCCTGGTGTAAAACAATGGGTTGGCAACACGCAAGTGATACCTCTGGTAATACAAGCGTCTATAGGCTACGGATACTGCTTAACATCAGGCGGGCCGTATGCTTGTTTGCCACCCAAGTAGTATAAAAAAAAAAAAAAAAAAAAAAAGTAAACAGTCTCAAAGTAAAAAGTCTCAGTAAACGCGAAGAGAAACTGTTCTAACTGGAGATAACACGTTCCTATAGCCTTATAATGTTAAAAGAAATTATCTTTAAAAAAAATGTAACCCTAGGGTATTATTTCCTCCGTCTTCCTCCATTGTACAAGTCTGCATAGGCGATGCTAATTGTCTTTGAAAAAATCCAGCCAGACGCGGAAGAACAACTTTCGGTACATACTCGTATTACGTAGTTCTTCCGCGTCTGGCTGTATTTTTTGTATGTATAAAACGTACAATACATTATTATGTGTGGTGAGATAATCGAAACCAATACACTACATAAATTTAAAAACACATAATATGGATGGAAACAAAGGTGTGATCAAATTCTCTATTAAAAAGTGATACTAGTGTATTCATTTTTGCTACAATAATAAATTACTACAGGAAATAAAATGAGTTATAAATAGGTACCTACATTATCATCACCAGCAGTAGACGACTTTTGGCTGAGAACTCTCGATCCTGAGCCGACCTTGTCTATCTTAGGTCCAGGTGGACCGATAACTTGGTAAAGGTCGTGGGTCATGGGCAACCTACATTATCAATTGGTTATAAATTGAGTAGGTAGCCTAGGTGTACCTAATAAAGGAAGAGCCAGCAACGCATTTACTTTTGTCATTTCATAAATCACAAACTAACTCTAAAAAAAAATAAAAGTAATAAAAAAAAACTCTACCAACAGAATAATAAGAGGCCCTTCTGGCAACTCTCTGCGCCCGAAGATTTTAAATAACAAAGGGTGTAAGAATTAAAACTTAATTTAAAATATAAAATACTGTCAATATCATTTTCCTAGTACAAATTTTAGGACGTTTTCCAAATTAAGGTTTTATGCATTGCTGGCTCTTGGTCTATAATACTCCATGTACTTAGTTATTAAATTTACTTAGGTATGTCATTTTCACAGTGGACGTAGGCGTAGATATCAATATATCACTGTCCTAATTACTTGCTTCAACTCCTACTCGATAGTTTTTATTTAAGTAGCAAGTTATAATTTTGAAATCAAAATAAAACAATAGTCATGCATGGTAGTTCCAGGAAATTCCAGTAGTTCCAGTTTAGAAATAATTTAATTTAATTAATTTAACAGTTTAAAAAATGTTTATTTCGTTTTCTACATTTGGTACAGGTTTTACAAATTGGAGTTTCCATTTAAGCTAAATTATGCTTGTGAGAGGAAACTCCGCTCTTCCGAGTTATTTGATACATAGTTTATGTGTTACATGCTAGACATTTTATTTAAACTAGATAATATGCAGGTACATATCAAGAAATAAGTTAAGTTTTTTAATTTTTTAATTACCTATTTTAAAGACAACTCCCGCACTAGAGAACAAGCTCTGTGTTGCGGGGGACTTTACAAACATACAATTAACTGACACATTTATTCATTTAAGGTTCATTTAGGTATACCTACCTACTTAATAAACTTAGCTTTTAAAATTCTGTGTACCTTACAATCACGAATATCATAGTGATAGCACGGATCTTCTCTTTTATATCAAGAGAACTGATCCAGAACCGAGTAAGTATATATACTGGCTCAATCCGGGACCAGACATACCTTTAGAATACCTACCTATCTTTTAAGATACATTTGCATTTCAATCTATTATTTGTCGCGAATACAGGCAGTCCAGCCTTCCTGAGACTAGACAGCTTCAATTTACATATAAATAAAAACACAAAGCAGGAAATGCCAATTTTTCTCCCTGTCTAGAGGGGTGGGTCGGTCGCTCGGTGATATGTGATATACACATTGACACTGAGCCCATACGGCGTGTGTTACGAGTATATAGAAGAAAATAATGTTTGCAGCATCCGTGAATAAGGTTCGTGGAAAATTCCACGCTGCACTGGTTTTTTAATGGTTCATTTTATTATTCTAAGTATCTTCCATTGTATTTCCACGTAACTTAGCACAACTCGATTGTCACCGTATAAGCACAGTCTAAGGTATAGAAAAACTAAAAATCACATTTTAATATAAGAGCGCTTTTTTATTTTTTAAACTCACTAAACTCCTGCACTATGAAACAAGCCAAGTGTCGCGGGGGACTTTATAAACATACAATTCACTGACACAAAAACACCCAAACTCAGAACAAAAATTTATGAATCACAAGAATAAATAATTAGATTTTACATTCAATAAAAAGTTTTTGTTTTTTCACACCGGTAACACCTAAATTATCCTAATAAATGTTTTGATCTACCTAATTTTGAAAACTCTGTCTTAGACACTCGTGTATTTTTAGGTTCATTAGCTCAGTAAAATAGCTGAAAGATTAAGATCATTACAATCAAATTATGGTAATTATCAATGATGAATGGTCGGAGTTAATAGATTCATGTTTACTTCCATATCGCACCATCGCGCCATATCGGTTGAATAAGTGCGTGCGTGACGTAACCATGCGTCTGACTCAGCCAGGGTCAGTGTCAGTGGTCCACACACAAACGTAGTAGGTACGCGTGTACCGACAAATGACACGCTCAGATCATCGACTTATTTGGAAGAATACTTAAATATATCGTCACTATTTAAGCTCCTCTACATGTAGCACCGATAAAAAAGCTATAATATGTAGTAGTTGATGTTGAGTGATACGGCAAAACAAACACTGATCTATTCCGTTTGTGTTGTAATTAATGATAATTTCCAAAAAATACATTCGAGACTGAGCAAGTAACGCCTTATTAATTTATCCTCATAGTTCTATGGAACGACAAAACCGGTAGGACCGGGGCCAAGGACTAAAAGGCTTTACGTGACTTCTAAGAAACAGAGGATCTCACTGTTTTTAGAATATGGGAACTCAACTTCATAAGTTAACCAAGGTAAGCTTACTAAACCGTACAGAGCCTCTAGACAAGTGGCATAAGCGATAG
Organism: Trisateles emortualis; assembly: GCA_947095525.1. Lineage (NCBI taxonomy): Eukaryota > Metazoa > Arthropoda > Insecta > Lepidoptera > Erebidae > Trisateles > Trisateles emortualis. The sequence goes on along the minus strand of OX352736.1, from coordinate 3,047,765 downwards.
TCGAATCGAAAAGTCAAACAATAAAATGTATTGAATTTGACGTGAGTCTACGATTTAATGTCGTAAACTTACGTCAAATCCCATACATTTTCTTTTTTGACTTTTCGATTCGACTATCGCTTATGCCACTTGTCTAGAGGCTCAGATCTATCCATCGACGTGGCTACTACTTAGCACAAGACCTTGAATAGTATACTGCACTATAAGTAATGTATAAGTAATAATATTGACCGAGGTAACCGAGGCAGGGGTATTCCGTAAGTGCGAAAACCGAGTGACCGCGAAAACGGAGCAAAATCTGGCTGTCAGATTGAAAAACGGTATTCTGTAAAAGCGAAAACCGAGCCTTTTTTGACGTTTAGCAATCGTGTGTGCCGTCACCGAGTAACCACAACTGTCAGTTTGCGATCGCAGTTTCTTAGAGAATCAGCCGACCGTTCCTTGAATACTTTGTCATACAATATCCTGGCTACAGGTACAATATTTAATTTCGTTCTATAGTTGCTAGGTAACACGAGTTTCAGCTATGTTATTGACATTTTATTGAATAGAAATTTTCTCTGACTGAATTAAATTACACTAGGGGAAATCTATGAAATGTTTTTAACTTCTTAGTATAAAGGATTTCTCCTCCGAGAATTCCTTGATAGTAAAGACAGGCTTTTAGAAGCGCAATAGCCTCCTACTTCACTGCGTAGGTCTATAGACATATGTGACTGTTGCTCTTTTACCTTTTTGTTTTTTTTATAACGAGGTGTGACCTAAACATATTTGTACCGAGTATGGGTATTTTGAGTCTATTATTTTGGGTACTTCCCATTTGGTAAACTTCCCACTTGGTAAACCTCAAACTATACCTACTAAAAAGTTGCGTTTGGTAAACTTTTCGTTCCATCATACATTTAATCCCATTTCGAAAACATTTCAGTAATTATATGTGCCGTATCCCGTTTGGTAAACTTCCAATTGAAATAGGTACAGTCAAGTAAAAAATGAAAACACGAAAATGATGATAACATTGTCATATATTATATTTTTTATTATTTTTAATCACAGGTACAATAGTCGGATTATGTTTTTCATTTTCATTTTCATGTGTATGTCTTATACGTAATATTGATACTTAAAAACAGAAATAAAAAGTGGCGTGTACAAATAACTTTAAATAAACTTTTAATTCTTTTACAATATAAGAAATCAACATTATTAAAATTTTACTATAAAATAAAGCAAAATAAACTTAAAAAAAAAAAAGAATGATCACAGTTCGATATGACATATATTTTAATTTGATAACACAAGACTACATGCAAAATAAACATTAAATTTAAAAAAATAAAGAATAATCACAGATTTGGTTATATTAACTTAAGAAATAGACTACACTACAAAGTCGATAATAAATATCCTATTTATTAGTGAGGCATCGTAAATAATTCTAGCTATATATATAAAAAAAAACAAAAGCATCATGGACCTACCATGATGTTTTTGTTTTTTTATAGACAAACCTTATTGGTACAGTAACTAATAATAATAATATACCCGCAGAGCAGCTTGTGGCGGGCTGAATGTGAGTGGCGACACTGCGGTCTCGAATGCCCCAGAGAGTCGGTCAGGGCCTCGTCTCTGGATTGCCTTTATTGGCTGTCCAGAGTGGACTGGCAAGAGCGCCCGCAGGACTCTCAACTCTGGCTTGCCTTAATTGGCTGATCAGAGAGGGGTCGCCAGAGCTATATGCTCGGGGGTGGAAGTGTCATTTTCAAGGGCATAACTACGGGGAAACCCGCTCTCGGGTCTCTGTAAGAGACCCCCGATGGTGAAACCGGCGCCGCACTGCTCGACACCCCTAGCCGCGCACTATGGTGTTGCCCTGTTTCTTGTGGGCTGTTGCCCATGTCGGTTGTTTCATGGGGCCCATCTAGTGTATAGGCGAGTCACCGTCTGCCTATTTGTCGTTTAACAATATATCCCAACTTTTAAATGATGGCAGGCGGCGTTGTATCCCATAATCTTTGTCCAGTCCACCAAACACCCAATCCCATAGCCCAAAATTATTTGATTTCACATGTTCCAATAGTTTTACACTTGCCATAGGCAGATCATGACTGTACTGCAATAGTGCAGCTGTGGCGTGACTGTGGTAAGCGTCTCAGCCCATTTAAAATTTAAATTCTCTAAGGGCCTCTGCGTGTTGGACCTATGTCCCCGCGTAAGCCTTCCAAAGGCCCGGGTATTCTCCTTGAATGATGGGAAAATACCCGTGATAAAGAGAGACATAATAATAATACTTTATTGACACAAATCAAAATCACTTACATATTTATATTTAAGTTTCACTTGTGCGTTTCCACAAACAAACAAGTAACTGCTGAACTATTGTTTATAATAAATATATATAATATTGTTTATTAATATTCCTCCCAGTCCTAGAATTATAAATCCCGGCGTTCCTCCCCGCAGTCCCGGTATCCACAACACACAGTGTGTGTGTAGCCGCACAGTCGATGCGTAAGGCAGCGTGCGGCAAACATACACGCTATGTATGTTTGCCGCACGCTCGTAGCGCCCGAGTAACACACGCGGCGCGCGAGCGGCCGCACTCTTCTCCGCGGTAAACACACTTGGTGTGTAAACTTGCTGTATGTCTGGAATTTAGACTAAGTATGTCGGCGCCGCAGCCAAAGTGTTAAAACACCTATATCTAATTTCAATATTAAGTTGACACTGACTGTACCGTGCAAAAATAACAATACTAACAAAGTTTTCGAAATGGGATTAAATGTATGAAGGAACGAAAAGTTTACCAAACGCAACTTTTTAGAAGGTATAGTTTGAGGTTTACCAAGTGGGAAGTTTACCAAATGGGAAGTGGCCATTATTTTATGTTTGTAAAGTCGAACGGACATTTTATTTTGCAAAGACTTTTTAGTGCAGGAGTTGTCTTTATAAATAAGTATTGCAAACAATTTAAATAAATCTACAACCCTTTTGCTATGCATTTAGCTCAAATATATTTGATTATTTAAGAGCGTATTCACACTTTTCAGTAAAATAAGCAAAAATACGAAGTTTTCTAAGTGATAATTCTCGGCTATGAAGTGATGCAGGTTTCAATTTCCAAGGTTTAGTTATAGATATGTCGTTGACAAAGGGGCTAACTATAGTCAAAGTCTACTAACGTGGTTGGTTATTTTTTAAATAATTATTTTCCAACACACGAATTCGTAATGGCGCAATTCGGGGCATCGCAGACAGCATATTTTGAAGAATTGGTTATACCTATTACTTTAAAACATATATGTAAGTACTAAGCATATAGTCTACAAGTGATTTTTTAATGAATAATTTGCGATTTTATAAGGTTTAGAGAACAACAAACATATTTATCCAACAATAATTCGTCAAAAATCGCGTGTTATAAAACATGCAGCCAACTTTAAATTAATAAAATAAAGTATAAAAATACTTCACCTTATCAAAATATAGTGCTTTATCTTGAAAATAAAATATATTTCTGATTAATTCATAGTATATTTTTTTTGTTATATGTGATCAAACATAACGTATAAAACTTGCAAGTTCGCAACACTGACATGATGCATGATTCAGTGCCGCGCGTGCGCCTTTAGAGGAAGGACCTATGTCGCTCGCGCTCCTGGCCGCCGAACCTCAGTTTACGTAATTTATTAGATATCGTCAACAGTGGGTACAGTACTCGTATCATACTAATGTTATTATTTTACTACTGATAATCTTATACGGTCATACTTTTGTCAAATAATTGAATGATTTATGTTTAGAATGTGATTTTAACGTTAGGCTCAGTGGTGGATGTGTGTGACTGCTGATCACGAGGTCACGAGGTCCCGGGTTCGATTCCCGGGTCGGGCAAATAAAATGAAATGAAATGAAATAAAAAAAATAATAAAAATAAAATAGAATAAAATAGAATAAAATAGAATAAAATAGAATAAAATAGAATAAAATAGAATAAAATGGAAAAAAATGGAATAAAATAGAAAAAATGGAAAAAAAAATGAATAAAATGGAAAAAAAAATGAATAAAATGGAATAAAATAGAATAAATAGAAAAAATGGAATAAATTGGAATAAAATAGAAAAAATGGAATAAAATGGAAAAAAAATGGAATAAATTGGAATAAAATAGAAAAAATGGAATAAAATGAAATAAATTGGAATAAAATGGGATAAAATGGAATAAAATGGAAAAAAAATGGAATAAAACAGAATAAATAGAAAAAATGGAATAAAATAGAAAAAATGGAATAAAATGGAAAAAAATGGAATAAATTGGAATAAAATAGAAAAAATGGAATAAAATGGAATAAATTGGAATAAAATAGAAAAAATGGAATAAAATGGAATATAATGAAATAAAATAGAATAAATAAAAAAAATGGAATAAAATGGAAAAAAAATGGAATAAAATGGGAAAAAATGGAATAAAATGGAATAAAATGGAATAAAATGGAATAAAATGGAATAAAATGGAATAAATTGGAATAAAATAAAAATGGAATAAAATGGAATAAAATAGAAAAAATGGAATATAATGGAAAAAAATGGAATAAATTGGAATAAAATAGAAAAAATGGAATAAAATGGAATATAATGGAATATAATGGAATAAAATAGAATAAATAGAAAAAATGGAATAAAATGGAAAAAAAATGGAATAAAATGGGAAAAAAATGGAATAAAATAGAAAAAATGGAAAAAAAATTGAATAAAATGGAAAAAAAATGAATAAAATGGAATAAAATGGAAAAAAAATGGAATAAAACAGAATAAATAGAAAAAATGGAATAAAATGGAAAAAAAATTGAATAAAATGGAAAAAAAAATGAATAAAATGGGATAAAATGGAATAAATTGGAATTAAATAGAAAAAATGGAAAAAAATGGAATAAATTGGAATAAAATAGAAAAAATGGAATTAAATGGAAAAAAATGGAATAAATTGGAATAAAATAGAAAAAATGGAATAAAATGGAATAAATTGGAATAAAATGGGATAAAATGGAATAAAATGGAAAAAAAATGGAATAAAACAGAATAAATAGAAAAAATGGAATAAAATAGAAAAAATGGAATAAAATGGAAAAAAATGGAATATAATGGAATAAAATAGAATAAATAGAAAAAATGGAATAAAATGGAAAAAAAAATGGAATAAAATGGAATAAAATAGAAAAAATGGAATAAAATAGAAAAAATGGAATAAAATACGAGGTCACGAGGTCCCGGGTTCTATTTTATTCTATTTTATTTTATTTTATTTTTATTATTTTTTTTTATTTCATTTCATTTCATTTTATTTGCCCGACCCGGGAATCGAACCCGGGACCTCGTGACCTCGTGATCAGCAGTCACACACATCCACCACTGAGCCTTACGTTAAAATCACATTCTAATTCTGTTAAATATACATATGTAGTCGCGTGTGTAGCAAATAAAATAAAATAAAATCTTTAGTATCAAAAAAGGTATCTAACCTATGAATTTAAAATAAAAAATAAAATTAATAAAATTAAAATAATAAAATAAAATAATAATGATGATAAGCAGTTACCGTAGCCTATGGACGCTTGCAATACCAAAGGTATCACTTGCGTGTTGCCGACCCATTTTTTTAACACCAGGGCTTTATGATGGAGTATCCCTGGGATAGGAAACGTTTCTTCCAAAACGCAGGAGTACTCACACATAAGATCACAACTACACCGCTGTGTGTAGTAATTTAGGTGAAGGTTTGGGCTCTCCTCGCTGATGAATCGCCGGAATTAGTACGTCTAACACTTTCATAACAATTTTGTTTATATTTATATATTTTATGTAAGTAGGTATATTTATTTTATATATTATATATACCACAGCATATATATTCATTATATTTTTTTTAGATGTTGTTGAATCTATATCCTTATCTTAAATTTGTTTCTTTGTTTTATCCATTTTTTTTTGTTTTTGAGTGCACCTACTATGTTCATCTCTGTATCACCCAAGGTCAACTGGTAAAGAATGCCTATGGCATTAAGTCTGCCTGTGTGCGATTGTGCATAAAGTTTTAAATAAATAAATAATTTGGCTGTGGTGTATTAATATTATGATCTTTTTTTGTTTTTTGTACCTACCTACCTAGCCTACAAAAAACCACCACTACCTACTACTTTTTTGTAGGCTAGGTATCATGTTATGGCATTAGTTTCCACCTACGGCTTCACCTGCACTTACAACCCCAGACAGAAACAAGCAAGAAAAAGGTCCATAGGTACTTAGGTACATCAATTCATCCAAACATTCGCATTTATAATAATAATAATATGTATTAGAATAGATATGGTATGCCAAAGTGTTCCTTTACTTCTCTAATAATAACATATTCTACAAATTTACAATACAAATACCTATTATAACACCAGAAATCTTACCGTAATATAACAATAAAGTTTACGCGGCCCTGCACTGTGCCGAACATACTTCACGAACAATGTATGTGTGCGAGGATCACGCACACACGCGCACTCGCCACGCGCACGCGGCCGGTCGACCGATAATTACCTAATCTGTAGCTGCGCTATTTTGTGAATACGCTCTTAAGGCAATATGGACAAGCCGAGCTCGGAGCGGCATTCATTGGCGTCACTACAAGATCTAAAAAAGCGGTAGATAAATTCGAATTAAAGCTCGGATGGCACAATTGGTAGTGCGTTGCGTTGGTTCGAATCTGCTCCGGGGTCGACTTTTTCACATTGGCTTAAATCCTTACTAATATTATAAATGTGAATGTTTGTGAGTATGGATGGGTGGATGGATGGATGTTTATTACTCTTTCACGTAAAAACTATTGAACGGATCTGGATGAAATTTGGCACTGAGATAGATTATGGTCTGGAACATAGGCGACTTTTTACAGCGATAACCGACATCCACGCGGGCGGAGCCGCGGACAACAGCTAGTATTTAAATAGATTACAGCATCTTGCATTACCTTTAAATATTAAATGAAATATCCTGGCTAGCACCAATTACGGTAATAGTACAGTTTTATTAGCAACAAACGTAACCCCATGTCGATACAACCATTTACCTACTGGTTGTTACAATATAAATAATGCATGTTCACATACCTACCTTGATGTACCTATTTTATTATTCTAACTTTGGTTGAAAGCAAGGGGAAGGACCTCCACCTTACAGAAGACCACGGCCAAATAACTACCCACAGCGGTGTAGTTGTGTTCCTGTATGTGAGTACAGGTCTTCGGCGCTGATTTAGGGATGCATTTTGAAAGAAACGTATTCCTATCCCAGGGATACTCCCATCTTAAAGCCCTGGTGTAAAAAAAATGGGTTGGCTTGGCAACACGGAAGTGCTACCTCTGGTATTGCAAGCGTCCATAGGCTACGGTAACTGCTGAACATCTGGCGGGCCGTATGCTTGCTTGCCACCCAAGTAGTATTAAAATATAAAAAAAAACCTAGTTAGTTCATTTATGATGAAAAAGGGTCGGATCGAATTTTCTAGTCGAGAGAATTTTCTAGTCTACTATTTAGAAAGTCTGAATTTCAGTTAAATCAATTCTTGATGAAGTTCTATAAAATTTCTGCGAAATCTCTAAGATATCTTGCTTCTAACTAGGTATCAAGTTGGCGGGTTCATCGATGCGGATTATTATTTGTCGGTAAAAGCCGTAATTTTCAATATAAATTAAGTCAAGATAAACTTGCTGTATAAAATCAACCTTCTTGTTATTTTAGTTTTAGTTATGTCCTGATCGTGACAACTATACCTACCTAAGTAGAATGAATCCCACTAATATTATAAACGCGAAAATTTGTAAGTATGGATGGATGGATTTATGTTACTCTTTCACGTAAAAACTACTGAACGGATCTGGATTAAATTTGGCACAGATATAGATTATGGTCTGGAATAACACATAGGCTACTTTTTACAGCGATAACCGACATCTACGCGGGCAAAGCCGCGGGCAACAACTAGTCTTATATATTAATAAGTCTGGCGTGGTACCACTTGGTGGCTACTACTTAGATTTTCGTACTAAGATTTAATATCTTTGATTGTATCGAAATTATTAAATAGATTACCTACCAAGTAATAACCTGCAACTTTTCCGTTCAACTCAAACTTGCTCTCGGGCGTCTAGTCACGCAGGCAGACCCGCGGGCAACAGCTAGGAGTCTATATATATAAACGTAAATCATTCCGTAATTGCTTTAGCTGGCTGTAATTACCAAAAAACAGAGTATCACACAAACATTATTAAACATAATTATTCTTGTGTTATTGAGTGAACCACATAATTTTGTGCTACTTATAATTGACGGATGAAACTCAATATTTTGGTCCAATGATCTAATTTCATGCTCCGATGATGTGATATTGCATTGAGGCATGAGGCATGATAAGCACTCGGCGTGATAGTACCGACCTTGTGTGCTAGGTACAATACCAACGGATATAAGCAACATTACATCAATACTAATAAAAAACGTGGGTTGACATTTTGGCATAGACTGACTTTATTTTTTATTAATACTTTCTACATAGACAATATGCATTTTGATAACATTTCAACACTCCCACTTTATCAAAATAGCAAATTTTCTCACAATATACTCGTATATAGACACAGTGGAGAGGTAAAACACTTTTACAATTTAAGAAAATACATTTCATATACATAATACACAAGTATTATACCTCTACTTAGCCTATACATTTATTTTATTTATAATTCCAAAATCTTTCATAAATTTATAGTGCTTAACACCTGGCAGACCTTTAGTTAGTAAGTCAGCGGGCATGTTAGCTGTTGACAAATATCTCGTTTCAACAATTTCATTTCTTAAAACTTCTCTAATGAAATGATACCTTACATCAATATGTTTGGAACGTTTATGTGATTGATGACTGTTTGCCAGCTTCAATGCACTCTGACTATCATTATATATAATAATTCTATTACATGAACCAACTATTTCAAATTCTAATTTCTGTAAATATATCGCTTCACGACACGCTTCTGACAAAGCCATATATTCTGCCTCACAACTACTAAGAGCTACCGTTCTTTGTTTTTTACTTTCCCAAGAAACTGCAGCACCTGATTTTGTAAAACAAAAACCAGTATATGAGCGTCTGTCTGTGGCATCACTTGCCCAGTCAGCATCCACAAAACCTACCAGTTCTGCACTTTCTTTGCAATATTTTAAACAAAAGGTTTTAGTTTGTGACAAGTATTTCAAAATTCTTTTTGCATAATTCCAGTGTACATAAGAATAACAATTGTTAAATTGGCTTAAGTAGCTCACTGGATAAGCAATATCAGGACGAGTTAGAACAGCTAGGTACATCAAGCTTCCTATTAATCTTTGATAAGGCAACTTTTCTTCACAAACATTAGACTTATCAAGATTTAATTTACATTCTATAGGAGTTTGTACAAAATTACATTCAGACATATCAAACTTCTCCAGTAACTGATTAATATACTCCTCCTGATCTATTGTAATTATATTGTTATTTTTGTTAATGTTTATTCTCATGCCCAAATATTTTTTTACCTGACCTAGACTTTTTATTTTAAATTTCTGACTTAAACTCTGTATCAAACTATCAGATTCAGTCTTACAATTTGAAAATATCAAAAAATCATCAACATACACTCCAACAATGGTTTTCTTATTATCACTATGGTTTTTGACAAATACACAGGGTTCTAATTTGCATTTCCTGAATCCTGAACTACACAATGCCTCCTCTACTCTTTGATACCATGCAAGTGATGATTGTTTTAATCCATAAACAGCTTTTCTTAACTTTAGCACTTTATTTGAATTGTTTACGGGAAAACCTTTAGGCAAATGCATAAATATGCTTTCTTTTAGGTAACCATTAAGGAAAGCTGTGGCTACATCTAAATGAGTGATGTCCATGTTTAACTGGACACTTAAAGCGAACAATAAACGTAGCGTTGAATGTCTAATCACTGGGCTGAAGGTCTCTTGGTAATCAATACCAGCCTTCTGGGTAAACCCTTTGGCTACAAGCCGGGCACGAAATCTCACTTTATCATCTGAGTCATACTTTTTTTTAAAAACCCACTTGCACTGCACTACACTCGCGCTGCTGGGAGTATCGACAACTTCCCACACTTGATTGTCTTGGAATGACTGTAGCTCTTCTGCCATCGCCTGCAACCACTGTTGTCGCTCAGGGCCACTGATGACTTCTTCATACGTCAGTCCATCTTCTTCTGTAGCTGTAGCGCACATGTTGGCAAAGCCATATCTCTCGGGCTTCTTCCTCAGCCTCTTTGGCCTTTCAACTGGAACTGGTGTAGTAGATGCCGCATGTGTCACATCTGGAGTTTCTTCAGTACTCTGTGAAGCTGTACTAGTCTGTAGGGTATCTTGGTCTTCAGAAGCTTCAGACTCTCTGCTTTCATCTTCAACATCCAAGTAATTCGACTCACTTGAACTTGATTCATTCAGGGGCTTCACCACAGATTCCTCTACTAACTCTCCCACTGAATCTGTGCTGTCTATAGAAACAGTGACAGTCTCCTGACGCTTTGGTTTTTCCTGGATAATAACATCTCTACTTGTAGAAACTTGGTTTTTTTCTGGGTCATAAATCCTGTACCCTTTAATATTATCACAAAAACCAACAAGTATATGTTTCTTGGACTTTCTATCCCACTTTGTTCTTTTTTCCTTTGGTATATGCACCATCACTGGACTTCCAAATACACGTAAATGTTGTAAATCAGGTTTCTTGTTAAACCACATCTCATATGGAGTCTTTTCAATACCTGAAGCTATGGACCTATTCTTTAGGTATACTGCAGTATTAGCAGCTTCTGCCCAAAACTTTTTGTCCAGTTCTGCTTCGAAAAGCAAGCATCTCGCTCTCTCCACGATTGTCCGATTACTTCTTTCACTAAGTCCATTCTGTTCTGGTGTGTACGGGTTCGTTTTCTGATGAATAATACCTTCATGCTTCAGAAAATCTCGAAAATCATTATTACAATATTCACACCCTTGGTCTGTACGCAATATTTTGATTCTTGTGTTTTTATAATTCTCCACCATTGACTTAAATTCTTTGAAATAATTCAATGTTTCACTTTTGGCCTTCAAAAAATATATGAAGGTCATTCTGGTGAAGTCGTCTACAAACAACAAAAAATATCTTGCACCACCTATTGATTTGCACTCCATTGGTCCACAGATGTCTGAATGCACAATCTGTAACATCTCTGTAGCTCGTGTACCCATTGAAAATGGTAATCTAGACTGTTTACCTTCACAGCAAATTTGACAACTAGATTTACTTATTACAACTGTGTCTGGATAATACATTCCACTGACTAAACCTGGCTTCATCTTGTTCATATCTGTGCTATTCAAGTGTCCAAGCCGTCTGTGCCATGTCTGTCCATCAGTTGTTGATGACGCCAACAGACAAGTCTCAGCTTGCAGGATTAACTTGTATACACCATCAACAAGTTTTGCCTCAGCTACTAAATCGCCTAATATGTTTCTTATAAGGCATCGGCCGGGTTCAAACACAACACTGTTTCCGTTTCTTATCAATTCACTAACTGATAAAAGGTTGGTCGCAAGAGTCGGTACGCACAGCACATTCTTCACTGTGACCTTGTAGTCGTAACTTGTCGTTACTTCTACATCACCCACACACAATACGGGTACTTTCGTTTGGTTTGCAATTATAATTTCGGGTAAACTTGACGAATCCAGCTTATTTGTCAACCAACTATCGTTTGCAGTCATGTGTGTACTGGCTCCCGAATCAACATACCAGTCACATTTATTAAATTTTCCACTTAGAAAAACAACACTGAACGCGTTTGTCTGTTTTCTATTTTCTGTTTTTTCGTTTTTAAATGCACACTGATTCCTGTAATGTCCAGTTTGCTTGCATTTATAACATGTTATTGTTTTTGCAGTTTTCACGTTTGAGTTTGACATTGACGTACTCGGAGAATAGATATTCGGAATCGGTCCGCTATGTTTGCTAGTGCTGCCAACTTTACCAAGTTTCTTCTTCTGCCAACTTCGAGTAATTAATGCTGAGTTCTCATTACCGTCCATTTGTACTGAGTCAGCATTTTCCATATCTAATAATTTTGTTTTTATGGAATCTGCTGTAATTTGGATCCCGGAATGCTCAATTGCCATAATCATTGGCATAAACTTTTCTGGTAAACCGGCTAGTAACAATGACCCAATCCAATCATCGTTTATATTGAATCCAGTGCCACTTAATTTTTGCGAAGTGTCAACAATCTGTGTGACATAACGCGTCATATTTTCACACTTTTCCAGTCTAATCGAAATTAAATGACGAAGCAATGTTATTCTTCGTGAAAATCCCGAATCATCAAACAAAGCCTTCAGTTTCATCCATAATTCTTTCGTAGTCTGTGTCTCTTTTATGTGCACAAATAATGATGCGTCAATGGTCAAAATCAATTTTGCTCGTGCTCTGGCATCAGCAACTGTCTGTGCTGCGTCCGTTCTCGCCGCTTCTTGCTTCAGGAACTTGTCTGTGTCTTCAAGTACCAGCAAACTTTGAACTGCGAACGCCCAATCGTCATAATTTTCACGACCTTTTAGCTTTGGCACGCTCGATAGAAAATTGGAAGAAATCTTCTTGATATCATACGCGAAAATAAAAACTGACAATAATGCAAAATAACTGTATTTAACTATTTTTAAAGTGAAAAAAATACTGAGCCCGTAACCTAATAAAAAACGTGGGTTGACATTTTGGCATAGACTGACTTTATTTTTTATTAATACTTTCTACATAGACAATATGCATTTTGATAACATTTCAACAAATACATTATTGGCATTATATCTGACAAAAACTATAATGTTCGACTTCCTGATTTAAGCGTATTATTTTATATTTTGCGTTCTGAATAATTAGTCTTAAAGCCACCGTAAGTGTGGAAAAAATACACACTGGTTTTTTTCTGTGGTATTTCTCAGATTAAGATTCAGAAAATCAATTAAAGAAAACCAGAAAAAATTTGGTTACGTGCTGGGTTTAGAAAATCATTATTTACTGACCTAATTTTTTATCATAAGATATTTACAAGAATAATTAATAAAATAAAAGTAACTTAACCTAAAGTACTTACAAGCAATCAGATTACTATTTAAAGGTATTTATTTACCCATAAATAAAATTTCTGATTGAGATCGCAGTTCTGAGGAAAGGTGCCTAAACGACTGGCCACGCTGGATCGCAAGACTAATCTAAAAATAAATTGACCTAAGTAAGGGCCTGCCTTTATCGTGAGATGACTCGACTAAATAGTTCGAAGAAAATTACAATTCTATTCAGGTCCTCGACTCCTCAGTGTAATTGGTGGGTGCGAGTGAGACAGCGGCAGTGTGTCAGGTAGTGTCAGGCTTCCCCGCTTTACGCACGTGGTACTGTAGTAGTAGATGTAAACAATAGACGTCACGGCCGCGGCCGAGAGGGAGTTCTGTTCAAGGACAAGTCTGTGTACCACACACACAACGTGGACGCGGGCGCACAAAACTATAACCTTAAGAATGTACATAATAAGGATGCTCGTGTTAATTGGGAGCTTATTTACGTAAATTATACCTAAATAATATAATAGAAAACCATATATGTCCCACTGCTGGACACGGGTCTGCTCTCCTCTATCAAAAGAGAGAGAGGGTTTAGGGTCTTTAAAATTTCTTCTAAGACATTTGGGTTTCCTCACGATGTTTTCCTTCACCGTTAGCAGAGGCGAATCATTTGATAAGTACGTATAAACTCCACAAAGTGAAATTCACATTGGTTTGGTACTGCCACCCGGGATGAAACTCGCACCTCTTGCGTGCAAGTCAGTTACTTTCCCACTCGGCCACCACCGCAATAAATTATATCAAAGACTTATATTTATATCTTAAAAAATGTTAAGAGCCCATAACAACTTTTTTATCCAGGCATAAACATGACTCTAACTATTTTTTATTTTATTTATTTAGGACAACAAACAATTGTACACAATGATAAATAAGCTAAATAATATCTATACTTACCTAATACTAAGTAAGTACTGTACGTAATAAAAACATAGGTATCTACAGAGACAAAGACTAATTTTGTTCCGTGAAGAAACGCAGCCATAGCATAGAATATCTATAAGTACTAATACGTATCCACAGACCACAATATGTAAAAAGTATATATGTATGTGCATTCTATTTTAAATGCATGCTATTTGCTCTGTATAGTCTGTACTTAGTGGAAATGTATGTCAAGTAAACTTAGCTAAATGTTTCACTAGAACTGCTAGAGCGCCTAATATTGACAAGAGACTAAAAGATACAAATTTGAGACGAATTTATTCTTTAGAATTAAGAAAAAAACCATCAACCCGCACTAGGCCGGAGTGTGCCAGATTCTGGCTTAAACCTTTTTAGCTATTTTGATAGAGGAGAGAAGAACCGTGACCAGTGACATATTCTTATATAGTTTGCTATAAAATCAATCTGAACTAAGTCATTGTATGCAGATTAAACGATTTTTTTGTAAATACTTCTTAGGTGGCCATCAATCATACGGCCCACCTGATGTTAAACAGTTACCGTAGCCTATCGACGATTGAAATATCAGATACCCATTTTTTACATCAAGACTTTAAGATGGAGTATTCCTGGCCTAGGAAAACGTTTCTTAAAAAACGCATCCCTAAATAAGCGCCAGAAACCTGTACTCACACACAGGAACTACACCTGTGTCCGTGGCCGTACAGTATTTATTTGGCTGTGGTCTTCTTTAAGGTGGAGGTCCTTCCCTAGTCAGGCTTGCTAGCTAGTATGGTCTACCTCTATTAAATGTCTGTATATTGTTATAAGGCCCTATGTATGAAACATTAAGGGGACATTACCATTCATTAATCATAATTGCTACCTGAAATAGCCTAATGCGTGAGTTATTTTTATTATCCTTTAATAGCTTTCCACAAATAGGTATCGACGCGTGACGTTTATAATACAAAGTTTAAAACCAATTTTACTTCATAGTTTTAATTGTATTACAAATTACCACGCGTTATTGTGGACACTAATTATTACAATTGTGTGTAGGTATTATGGAAATTAATTCGATTGGTGAAATAGTAAAATAATGTACGCTACTACTTAGTAATGTCTAATTTATCTAGACTTTTGTATGCCCTATTCCCTAGGTTGCCAGGTAGATAATGCCTCTAGCATTAAGTCCGCCTTTACATCAATTTGTGTATATAAATATATAAATAAATAAATTACAAATTCTTTTAAGGCGCTGATAACAGCAAA
Organism: Trisateles emortualis; assembly: GCA_947095525.1. Taxonomy (NCBI): domain Eukaryota; kingdom Metazoa; phylum Arthropoda; class Insecta; order Lepidoptera; family Erebidae; genus Trisateles; species Trisateles emortualis. The sequence goes on along the minus strand of OX352736.1, from coordinate 3,032,354 downwards.
TAGAGATTTTTTATCAAAATCTATTTCATTCATCACAATAACAATTATTTATGTTGTTCTTCACAATGTTTACGATAATATAGTTGTCTCCAAAATACATTTAATTATATAAAAAACGCAAATCTCCTTTGTGTCGAAGGTACTACAACAACCTGTTAAAACTCAGTCCCAACTGTTGACAGTCGTTAGATCACGTCAGAGGCATATTTTTCAATCAGGTAATTCATTTATAAAGTTGCCATGACTATGACTGATACATACCTATACGAGACATATGCATATAGATACGAGTGATGTGAACAACTGTCAACTGTGTGAAAACCCACTGGATGAAAAAGCTCAGGACCGAATGCTGTGAAAATACTTCGGAAGGTCTATGACCATTCATATAATACGAGTACTAAAGTACATTTGACATAGCATGGGTATTGAGTACTGTGACGTTTAACATTTGAAGATGAAGATAAATGAAAATAATAGAATCAATCTCTAACCAATTGGCTAATTGAATAATCAAGAGCCTAGTCTTTAATCGACAGTTTCCCATTTCATCTTCTATCATTTTCATTGATCTTTATCTCGAAATTTCATATGTCACAGTACCCATGCTATGTGAAATATACTATAGTAGTTACATAGCTAGCAGTAATGATTACGTCAGAGCGTCCCAGCATGCAGCGTGTACGCACATTGACCGTGACCGTGCGCCCGAAAGCGTTTGCAATCGGCGGGGGGCGCAAGCGCTGCGATGCTCAAATCCCGTGCTCACGTACTGATATTACCGTTACATCGAATTATTATACTTGTATTTTGTGCATTGTTATGAGTGAGTGATTCACGACAAGTTCAACAGTTGACGCTTTTAGCAGATATAAAAATGCTATCGTTGGGCTTAAAACAGGCGAGTTAAATTGTATAAGAAGAAGGGGTTTAAGGCGGCTTACGTAGAATCTGCCGCTGATGATATATCAAGTTCAGTGGCCTACCAGCAAAAGCAGAGTGTAAATGCACAGAGGATTTAGTCGACTTTAGGCCTAGGCTCCATGTCTCTGGCCTAGGGCCAAAGGATCCGACATAACTGCTTCGCTATGGTGGGGCGGTACACGTAAGGTTCTTTCCCCTCTTAATATGGACTCCTACCCACTGTAGCCTATAGGTCCATAGGCTATAGTAACTTATCTACAGTAAAAAATCTTTACAGTAGTCAGTATCACCACAGATAATAAAAGTATCACTAACAGTTATTGAGATGCAGATTCTTTGTTATCTTAATCCATATCATCTACCTACCAACTTCTGTGAATCGTGGTTAGATATCATCTTCTATCATCGTCATGCCTGTAGTTTGTTCTCACTTGAGACAGTTGAGACTCCCCTTAATTAAAACTTTTTATTTTATTACTAACCGGTAGCTTATCCTTACCTGAAACAAACAAATAATATTCATTATTACAAAATAAAATATGTAAATCTATAGGTTACGGTTGCTGCTTAGCACTAAGTGCCTCGTTAACGAAGCTAAGTGTACGTATAGTAAGTAATACTCGTAATTCAAACCATGAGGTTAAATAATAAACTAACCAGTCGTTGTCTACTTATAACGTAAAACTCATATTGCAAATTGCCTATAGGTAGTAGTTTTTTAAGTTATTGTGATGTGAACAAAAATATCTCATGGGGTCATTTTGAAGAGTTCGGTTTGAGTGGCGATACTACAGGCACAGATTAGAGATTAGAAGTCCTCGTCTCCAGCTTGCTTTTATTGGCTGGACTGCTAAGATCTAATGGAGTTTACAGGACCCCAATAACATAACAGACTTAATATTAAACGAAAATCCGAAAAAAAATACTAAAGTTAATATAATTTCTAGACCTAGTTAGAAGAAGAATAAGGTAACTAAAAATAAATCTAAAACTGATGTTAAATCCGGCATTCACGGTACGGTGAAGGTTTCTGTTCGCAACAGTTCGCGGCATCTTTATCAAACTTTACTGTTCTGTTTGCTTACTGTCGGAGGTTTCCTGAATCAAAAGCCTTGTCTGATGGCATGATCTTACTTACTGAGTGGATTAAGTTTGTCGAGTATTAGTAAAACTTTGATAAATGTTTGCAGGGTAATTTACTTGCGAGGTGTGGGAGATATAATGTTCAATTAAAATGGTATAAAACTAGGCCGTGAAAGTAATATTATATTGACTGCAATGAGTTGCTTTTGAAACTCCGTCTAGATTCAACCCCCTTTTGTTACTGATTCCAATTTGTGTGACCAATAGATGTTTTTTCTGATTCTTTTACATTCATCACATATTTTTAACCAGGTACTAAGCTGGAAATCAAGCATCATAGTATCACTTGCGACTCTTGCGAGTTGCCGGATTAAAAATATTAACATCAGAGTTTTATGATGGAGTATCCCAGGGATGGGAAAACAGCATGTACGCTAAATGAACGCTGGCAACCTGTACTCACACACAGAAACACAATTACACCGCTATGTGTAGTCATTTGACTGTGTCTTCTGTAGGGTGGACAGCTTTCCCCAGTCGAGCTTGCTCAATGGCCATACCATTGCCCAGGTTCTCTTTAAACTTTCACATATTGATATAATGAACATACTTTGTGTTCCTCCTTTTAAACAATGGTAGTTGTAAGGCACTATTCTCCGTTTAAATATCTTCTCTCCAGATTAATGACACGTGTGCATCAGATATTGTGTTTCTGCAAGGGGAGCTGAACGATCGATAGTTAGGTTGTTTGTCTATTGAATAATTGCCAATAAAACACTCTTCGCGCGCATTGAATGTCACGATCCCTACACGTGCAATTGAGTAGTAGCCACCAATAGAAATAAAAGATGTGCTTTAGCCTTTTCGCAGACACAATATATGTTTTATTGTTATAACGTATAAGATGTTAACTGTCCTAGAACATGTTAAGTAATATGGTATATTGGTTTCCGTCCCTTTTTGTTAACACTAATATTGTAACTAATACCAAATTGTATTATATACTCTGGCGATTAAAAAGAGTGGCCCGAGTTTCTCGTCAATTCTTCTCGAGGTTTCCCTAGTCAGCGTTTTTATGACGTTCATAAGTATCATGTATTTGATCGAAATGAGTTTGATATGTAGTATTTTTTGTTTGTACGTCTAAAAAATAATCCCTAGTGCTGGACTTGATTTTAAAAGCATAAAGCTGAGTAGATATGTATTTATTAGGTATGTATTTATTCCTTGTCCACGGGTGTGTCACAGAAGTGTTCACAATGTTTGTATATTTCCAAATATATGTAACATGTAGTTAGTGTTTGGTGTTCACATAATTTACGTAAAAGCGAGGTGTGGCATGTTTCGGCGACAACAAGCTACTGGCCGACGTAATATGACGATGTGCGAGGTTTATTTTAGGTTCATGGCCGCTTATTCGGTATGATAACATGTAGAATCGTAGATCATTAGTCAATAAGCTCTGTGTTGAACCTTGACTAGGTAGTTAGTGTAAAAATAGAAAATCAACGTTTTGAGTTAAGTCCATACTTATACCAAAATTAAAACGCGGCGAGAAAATTCTACGGAGCTTTAGTGTGTAAGTATAATAACAGCAACTCTTCTTATATGTCACGCTGCTGGCTACGGGTCTCGTCTCCTCTATAAAGAGAGCTGAAAGACACATGGTAAAGTGTGTATATCAAATATGGTCTATGGTTTATCTCTAAACATCTTTTTGTAATTTAGCGTTTTTGCAACTTTTATACCATGGTTGAAGTAGAGGATACAGACCTGGTGTTGGAGTTAGACTGTTTTGTAATAAGAGCTAGCTCTAATAGGGTGAACCCTTATTTAGTCGTGTCTGATGCAAAGTTACACAGCGCAAATCTCTTTTAATTTTCATCTAAGAACCATTCAATAAATGACTAGCGAGCCGCACTCGCTTTGTTTAGTTTTTTATTAATTTTATAATGATATAACACGCATATCTTATACATGTAAATCTTCCTCTTAAATCCATCTTCTCTCTCAATAAGTCCATCCTAAGGTTGTCTGGAAGAGATCGCTTTTAGCGATAAGACCGCCCATTGTGCCTACACATTTGTAACTTTACATATTTCTTGTAATAGTTATAGTAGGTACTTAAGTGGTGTACAATAAAGAATATTCTATCTATCTATCTATCTATTGCTAAAAAATTGCATTTATATTCGTAAGTTTAAAAGCTCTAAGCGGACAGACAGCGGGAGCGACTTTGCTTTATAGGTACTCTAAGCAATACAGATTGTTGGAAAACAGTTAAGTGACGATTTATTTACGATTTCTTTGATTAAAAAAAGAGAATGCTATCCCACATAACTAGTCTATAATAGACTAAAAGTATCATGACTTTACAAAGACTTGATTTTTTGTATAATTTGCTTTGTGAAAATAAAGTTACATAGTTTTTTACAGACTGCCTTGGTGGTCCAGTGGCCGCAGTATGCGCATGCTGTGCACGAGGTTGTGGGTTCAATTCCCACACAGGACAAAAATTTGTGTGGCCCACAAAGAGTTGTTCTGAGTCTGGGTGGTTAATTGTATGTTTGTCAAGTCCCCCGCGACACAGATCTTGTTCTCTAGTGCGGGAGTTGTCTTTTATTAAAAAAAACAAAGACATTAATTCACTGCATTCAATCGACTAGTCGGGATCACCCCTTTTTTTAAGTATGACAGTAGGTCTAAACAGCTGTTAGATAGATTTATACAGTTGTAACAGCCAGTATATATATAAATACTTAATAATAGTAATAAATAGCGAATAATCGTGCTGTCATGCAAAGTGGATATTATAAATATTATTGCCCATAAGTTATGAACTTGCTATTCGACCGCGTGTCCCTCTTCATGACGGTATTTTCGTGATAACACCTAATAAACTACCTAGCTAATATAATCAAAATTATAATAGCTCATAATTAAATTGGTGTTTTATTTAGTATACCATGAACCGATGACCTTCACCTAATACTCTCTTCGGTTTTCAGAGGCGTATACAGCAATGATATTATAACACCAGGGGTCGCCCGCGACTTCATTCGCGTGGAATATTTTTCCCAATTTTTGCAACATATCTCACTACTGCTCCGCTCCTATTGATCATAGCGTGATGTTATATAGCCTATAGCCTTCCTGGATAAATGCACTATTAAAAAAAAAAGTAGATTTTTTTATAATCGAACTAGTGCTTTCTGAGATTAGCGCGTTCAACCAAACAAACAAACTTTTCAGCTTTATAATATTAGTATAGATAAGCTACCTTCATACTGAACGGCGCGCGGCGTTCGTTGGGTAGCCTTAGGTATACCTAGCTACTCATAAGTTGTTTCTTATGTAAACTTACTATAACAACAATTTGGTTAGCCTAAATATATACAAGATTTACAGCCAGGGATGGGTGTGGTGTACCGTCGCTTCCGCGGACAAGTGCCACCTGAACGCACTGAAACAATGAAGTGCTAGTGAAGTATTACTTACTTACATAGTTTTAAGTTATACACACTAACAAAAGTTATAATTATGTATGTTAGTCTGTAAGGTATGTATATATGGATTGTATTATCTGAAAATAAACGATTATTATTATTCTATTATAATTACCCTATAAAAAATATAAATGATGTAGGTACCTCTATCTATAGATATTTGAACTCAATCTATACTAATAATAAAAAGCTGAAGAGTTTGTTTATTTGTTTGGTTGATCGCGCTAATCTGAAAAAGTACTGGTTCGATTTGAAAAATTCTTTTTTTGTTGAATAGTGCATTTATCCAGGTAGGCTATAGGCTATATAACATCACGCTATGATCAATAGGAGCGGAGCAGTAGTGAGATATGTTGCAAAATCGGGGAAAATACTCCAAATTACCACGCGAACGACGTCGCGGGCGACCCCCAGTTATCTAATAAATATGAATACAGTGTCAGAATTTATGCGGCCGGCGTGTTTATGTTAATTTATGGAAGGCTGTACTGCAATCTAATAGTAGTAATGGCCAATTAATTAAGTCACCGTAATTCAAGCTTGTGACATAATAGATGGAATGGGCGGTAGCGTGGAAAAACGCTGTGTTTCGACTGAAATATGATTACGAAACAAACCGACACAGGGGTGCGGCGCTGACGCAACGAGGCGCGCACCACGGATAGACCAGCAACACGCGAATTTAATAATATTGGGTACCTACCTAAATATTCATCTGTTGCTATGAAAGAAAGAAAAAAAAATAGGTACAAAATAGGTATTCAACCTATTTTGTACCTATTTTTTTTTTTTTCTTCTATAATGTCCTGGACATAGGCCTCCCCAAGGTCTTCCACATCATTCGGTCCTGAGCTGGGGGAGGCCTATGTCTAGCAGTGGACGTCTTGTGGCTGAGATGGATGGATGGATAATGTCCTGTGTATGTTCGAATAAACGTTTATTATTAAAAATTAAATTAATAAAATAATAACATAACTATAAATATTTTCGTTATCCTGTGCGATGTCAGAATAGGTTCCAATCTCAGCTTTGGGCTGCGGTATTTTTATGCTGCAGCGCTTCTCAGCGCTTCTTATTATCGTTTTGTTAGTGGCCAACCCGGTGACAGAGTTATTTAGACCGCCTATATTTGGCCTCTGTCGTGATCAAATGACTGTTTACAGTCGGTACCGACTTGTCACGGGCCCTCCGAAGCACGGAGACGCTCACATGAAATACCACTTAGCGGTCAGCGGTCACCCATCTATATGGTGTATAATATGGTATTGGATCGTAAAGTCCACTATCCCATAATAATAATAATGTCTTTCTAACCCAATTACGGTCACAGCGGCTAAAGTCAACGAAGACTAGCGCGGGAAATATTATAGTGCACAAGTGTGTGCGCTAACACAAATGCACTCTTTATTCCCTTACTCTCATAGTCCGATAGGACGGCAATCCGACACGACCGGAGAGAGATCAGGGCGTAGAACCAACGGCTTTACGTGCTTTTCGAGGCACAGGGGTGTTAAACAACGCAAATTTCCAAACTCCTGCAATCTATTGTGAATTTTATACCGAAAAACTCAGTATCAATTGTTGTCTTGAACCGGGAATCGAACCCGGGAACCTCGTAATCAGTAGTCACACACATCGACCACTGAGCCACCGAGGCAGTTCCTATAATAATCGTATCTTGGGATAACTCACACGCTTATATAGCGGCCCGTACATTGATATACATACAAGAGTATTTTTATGCTACTTCGTAGTCACTTTACCTATACAAAAAACATGATCCTTAAAAATACAAGAATCCTTACTAATATTATAAATGTGAAAGTTTGTAAGAATGGATGGATGGATGTTTGTTACTCTTTCACGTAAAAACTACGGAACGGATCTGGATGAAATTTGGCACAGAGATAGATTATGGTCTGGAATAACACATAGGCTACTTTTTGCAGCGATAACCGACATCCACGCGGGCGGAGCCGCGGGCATTATCTAGTATAGAATATATTTGACACAGTACATAAGTATTCAGGCTTATTACTAGTATTAGATCATTCTCAACCACAGATTAATAACTAATACGTAAACGATGGATACGTAATAGTTAGGCTCTGCATACAAACACGACCTTGTGCTCACTCACCCGGTAAGCTACCAAAGATATTAATTAATCCTTCAACATGGTGGATGGACGTACGTAACAGCGTCTGTCAGAGGCACATCACGGAATATGCGATTAAGGATTGCTTATAATGTAAGTAATTCGTAATTTTGGCCAAACGTTGTCTTTTGTTTTGTAAAATGATAGGAAATTTAATATGATTTTGAGGGCTTAAACTTGACAAAATTATGATGGTCTTAGAAGAAATTCTAAAGGTATGTCTAATCCACCAAACCGCATTAGGGCAGCTTGAGTGAATTATTATAATTATTATACCTCTGTTTGGAGGAGACCCGTGTCCAGCAGTGGGACGTTTATAGGTTGAGACGACGACGACGACGAGTGAATTAAAACCTCTTTCTCTAGGTGGAGAAGAGGTGACACACACAGAAGCACAGCAACTACTATTTATTTATTTATTATTTATTATAGTATTTTTGTTTACATAAAACAAAAAACAATTTCCTCGTTGATGCATTACAGAAGTGCTTCAGAATATTTGTAACACATAATAAGGCACCTGTAACAGAGCACACGTTTAACCTAACGTGGCCAATACTATTCCGAGCTCGGTTTACTTCTGCCGAGCGTGTAACTGATTTGTTGCACTAAATGTTCATTGATTTTGAAGTATGTATACTTACTGTGTGACGCTTGACGCTCATGCACTCTGATGTGGGCGTCAGCTTGTGAAAATAGGACTTATTCCTCGTCGTTCAGACCGGTTTCAGTCCCGGCGGCTGCCAATCTCAACGAACATTAGTGAACTGCGCAGGATATATTATAGTGCACAAGTGTGCGGAAACACAGGTGCAATTACTATTCCTACACTCTTATAGTTCGATGGGACGGCAATCAGACACGACCGGAGAGAGATCAGGCGCAGGACCAACGGCTTTACGTGCTTTTACGGTGGTCTTGCTGTGTTTAAGAAAATGGTCACCCACCTACTGGGTCTGTAGAAGCTTGATTAACCTTGGAGATACTTAAATCAATTTGCACCGCTAACACTTAGTTACGAGCCTCTCATCATTCTCGTAGATATACTTTTTAGAAAACGCTCGCTTTCATTCCCGTTAGATCCATTTTTTGATAACTTTAATTAACTTATGTAATAACCGTTTATCATTAGGCGAATTTTTTGATGATTTCGTCAGTATAAAAATACTTGCAATTTGTGATAAAAGTTTAACTACTTACTCTATTAAATATCTACTGCATGGGCAAAGTGCAAACGAGTGATTTTTAATTTTCATTTCATTTCAAAATGATTTTAAGATTAGTAATCATTTGAAGCACTTGAAGTCTTGAAGATTACATCACGTAGGTACATACGTACCTTGAATGTCGAATAATGAAAACCAAATTTACAACCAAATACGTGTGTACCGTTCGATTCCGATTCGACATTCGTTTTACAAAAAATAAATCGCTGTAAGGATGCTTTGATTCCGATTCGACATTCGTTTTACAAAAAATAAATCGCTGTAAGGATGCTTTGAACATGTCACTTACATGGTCAAGGGAAAAGACGTTATGGTACTATGGTATAGATTTGTCAAACCGCACAGCTCAATACAGCATCACATAACCAGCTATTTAATCAATATTTAGTGTACCTACATAGCAGAACGGTATCGGGACATGATTATGTGGCCGGCGAGGATTTGTTTATTCTGAAAACTGCATGACATTTTATATAAATATTAATATTTGTAAAATATGTTAGCCATCTTTTCTCTACGATGATAACACGTTTGATGTTCGCATTGTTATGTTTTAGTATATTGTAAACATTGCGCCTTTAGTTGTTTATTTTAATTTTAAAACTAGTAGGATACTAGTTTTAAGCCCTGACTTCGCACCTGTACAAATAACTAATTATAAAATATGTATAATATATCACAGAGTGCCAACAGAACCCAATTACTAAGCCTCTACAGTCCGTCCGTCTGTCAGCGGTATCTCATGAACCGTAACAGATAGACATTTGAAATTTCCTAAGTTTGCAACATCATCATCATCATCTCAACCACGTCCCACTGCTGGGCACGGGTCTCCTCCATACATTTGGAGGGATATTAGCCTACTATACCACGCTGGCCAGACGGGTTGGTATAGGCAATATCCTCTGCAAGAGAGGGAAAACTCGAAACCAAACCCTATACCAAGTTTGCATAATATAAATAAAATATTTACAAGAAATAATAATTAAAAAAAATAAATGTCCTCCCCTATAAAAACGTAATTGTGAAAACAGAGAGTCCGCATCGGCATCGAATCAGACCCTCTGTAAGCCTCTGTAAGCCATTTGTCTAGAGGGTGTGATTCGATACCGATGCGGACTCTCTGACGAACGGACTGTAGAGGCTTATTAATTGGGTTCCGTTGGCACTCTTTGTCTACGGAATCCTAATTATCCCATTACAATATCTGCCGGTTCTGCAATCAGCCGGGTTTTTTAACAGATTCGTCAAACTAAGTTAAGTACCTACATTAATTTTTATGGAGTTTTTTTATAAAAAAATACCATGCAAATTTGCGACTTATACAAAGTAGGTATATATACCAAAAAATATATTTCATACAAATGTTGTCCTAGCAATAATCGAGCGTTACAAACATTACGAGTCATTCTCAAATGATACTCCGATACGTACATGACATGTGGCAATTCATTTATATTCATACTAGCTGTTGTCCGCGGCTCCGCCCGCGTGGATATCGGTTATCGGTGTAAAAATTAGCCTATGTGTTATTAATTTTATTGACCATAATCTATCTCTGTGCCAAAATTCATCCAGATCCGTTCAGTAGTATTTACGTGAAAGAGTAACAAAAATCCATCCATCCATACATACTTACAAACTTTCGCGTTTATAATAGTAGATAAAAACTACATAGATTTATAACAAGTCACTGAACTGACATACGAACGAACATAAATAAATGCGAAAATGTAACATTCCATATATTATAGTAGCAGTCGATAGAGCCAATAATATGATTAAAATATATATTATTTTGAGCATGATGTCTTAAAAATAAAACGTCTATTTATAGTGTCTTACATTGTTTTGACGAAATGATTCATCAAATCGGGCCGCTTTGATAATTACGCGGAACAAATATAATAAAAGCGGTGGTGGCCGAGTGGGAAAGTAACCAACTTGCTCGCAAGAGGTGCGAGTTCGATACCGGGTGGCAGTACCAATGTGAATTCGAATTTGTTTATATGTTCCTACTAATCAAATGATCGCCATCTGTGAACGGTGAAGGAAAACATCGTGAGGAAACCACATGTCTTAAAAGAAATTCTAAAAACATGTCAGATTCACCAACCCGCATTAGGCTAGCCTGTGTGAATTAAGGCCTAAACGCTCTCTCTCTTGATAGAGGAGAGGAGACCCGTGCCCAGCAGTAGGACATAATATATGGGTTGCTATTATTATAGAAATAGACATATAGGTAGATAAAATAATAAAAATTGTCCTCTAGCTATAGTTATCATGCAGAATTTAGAACAGAGCCTCTAGACAAGTGGCATAAGCGATAGTCGAATCGAAAAGTCAAAAAAGCAAATGTATGGGATTTGACGTAAGTTTACGACATTACATCGTAGACTTACGTCAAATCCCATACATTTTGTTTTTTGACTTTTCGATTCGACTATCGCTTATGCCACTTGTCTAGAGGCTCTGTTGTTATTTTGACATTAATACAAATAGGCAGGTATTTGTGTCAAAATACCTATTAATGTCAGGTACCTACCTACTCTACATTATACTGGAATGGAATAGGACATGGCAATACATTATTTTAAAAACAATCTGCACGCGTGGGAAGTCGTGCGCAATACCTAGGTCCTCTTTATCTTAATTTTAATGACAAAAAAAAACTTAAATATATTTAATAATAAAAATAAAATAAAAGTCATTTATTTTCACATTAAGAGATCCATAGTATTAGTAACAATATAGCTTAAATACTATATTAGTAACTAAAACTAAAAGTTAAGTTAAGGAAAGAAATATTATGCGTACGAAGTTAATGTCTTAATTATCTCGCAAGGCAAACTATACTTACGAAAAATTTTGTAGTTTTATTTAAACTTTGCAGCAAACACAGTTAAGTACTTATTAGGTATATACCTAGTGGTTGACGAAACTTATTTCAAAAATAATTATTTCCATTCTTTAGCAATTGTAACCAACGCAATGATGTCAAGGGTGTTGTATTTTTATTTATATTTAGTAAGGCATTCAGTATTATAGAATACCTATGTTAATAGGCACTTTGTAATGTTAAATAGCAACCTATATTATGTTCCACTGTTAAACACAGCTCTCCTCTATGAGCAGTGAGGGTCCACACACGCGGGTCCGATTCGGGGTAGGTGAATCAAAAATGCCTTCAGAATTTCTCCTAAGACATCTCTGAGTAGAATTTCTTCATTATCTGATTACCGATCATTGTAAAGATAGGTAGGTATATAACCTAACCGTAATTTTTACAATGACTGAATGACTGTCTTTACCATTATGAGATGTTATACAATTTGTTTAGTATTCTTTGTATAAATTCAACGTGAAGTTCACATGCAGGGACTGCAGGCCAGTATCGAACTTACATCCCATATTATTATGTTACAAGTCATTTACTTGCTAAAATATTTACCGGAATATTTTATTAAAAAATCTTACATATTGTTAATTATGTATTTAGTTAGTGGTCCTGCATCTGGAACGAATGGATATTTGATACAGCATGCTTTATTTTAAATCATTAGATTAAATACACTGGAAAAATAGGAAAGGGAAATGCTCTTAGAGACAAAAACTAGTGGCAATGAGTGCAGATGATTCCTAACGAAGGTAACGTGACCGTACACGGCAGCACAACGGCCGTCTCGTGGTAAATGCAATCCGTACCAGTGAACATTATTATCCTTCCGCAATTGTAAATCTGAACATACAGATTTGAGGAAAGCAATAAGAATGTCTCTGCAGGCTCGGCTACTCATGAGTGACGTCAATTGACGTCTTTAGTATTGCAGTTACTAACTGACTAACATTGGCAGTTCGATACTTGCTCGTCATCATAAAAAAGAACTCTACCTTAGGTAGGCAATTACATAAAACAAAGCATGCCAGTTTGGTTAGTAATCGGGTAGTATCGGTGAGTTCGTCGGCTGTATCCTACCCAGCTGTTTGCTATACACGGATGATGCAACAAGTTCTTTTCAGTGCAATAGTGTTGTCTACGCCGACATGTATGTCGTTCATCGGAAGTGTATCGTAAGTGGTCGTGACGGAGCCGGACATCTGCCGGTTGGAGCGGGACGGCGCACCCTTCCGGGGCTGACTCGGCCAAGGGCAGGCCAGTCGCCGGACTGGTTTACTATGGTCGTAAACTGAATCTAGGTAAGTGAACTGTCTGGCTGACTCGATTATGTTATAGCGAGGTTGGAATATAGTTAGGTTTTATTTTGTATTTGCTCTGACTAATTCGCAATGAAAACTTTCATTACTCTTTGGCCTACGACTATATTTTCTATAGAAATAATTATCTGCTAATCCGGTAAAATAGAAAACTATGCTTAGTGTCTAATATATAACAAAAAGCGTACATTTTCATGGGCCGTAACATTACAGGAACCTAATAAATCACCAAAGTAAATGCGAAAGTAAAAGAGATGTTACAAGGTTTCTATAGATACTAGTGCTGGTTTCTCATAGTATCTTTAAAAACATCGTATTTGACATGTAGGTTTTATCAGTGTACGATGCACCGTTTTAGAATATCACGCTGCATTGGTTTGGAAATACTTTTATCTGGAAAGAATCTCAAAAAGAGGCGCTATCTAACGCAAAAGACAAATCTTATTTTTTTTATACAACTCCCGCATTTGGGAGCAATGCCTTTGTCGCGGTGGACTTTACAAAGATACAATTAGCGGACACAAATTACACCCAGACCCAAGATAATTGTGGGTCACACAAAGTTTCGTACTGTGCGGGAATCGAACCCACAACCTCGTGCACGGCAGGTGCATACTGCGGCTACTGAACCACCAAGGCAGTCTTATCAAAATCGTATATCTATTAAATATACCACTACGATCTGAGTTCAAATTTACTTGAACAAGATCTCCTGTGAAAGACGGATGACTTTACCTTAATAATATTAGTATCATCTGTAGTTACTAATATTATTAGGGTATATATCCGACTTTGATTGCTACTACAATTCAAATAACTGTCATGATGACGTCAGCCGATCGGAAGCTTCAAACATGGTCCAACCTTGAAAACTATTGTAATCTAATATTATGTCGTTACACTGACGGAAAGGTATTGTTTTCATGTTGTTTGGAACATGAGTGAGTGAGTGTGAAGGACGAAGTGAACACACACACTTGCGTGAGGAACTCCAGTTATAACAACTTATAATATCAACACAGTCTTAGTATTAAACGTATCAACGCGGCTTTGATGATTAATGTTAATCTCCTTTTAATATCATATTATTACGTATTACGTAGGTACTTATAATCCTACTAATATTATAAACGCGAATGTTTGTAAGTATGAACTATGAATGGATGGATGTTTGTTACTTCTTCACGTAAAAACTACTGAACGGATCTGGATGAAATTTGGCACAGAGATAGATTATGGTCTGGAATAACACAAAGGCTACAGCGATAACCGACATCCACGCAGGTGGAGCTGCGGACAAGAGCTAGACTATTATATAATGTGTGATATTATATAATTTACTTATTCTTCTTTAGAGGTTATATATTAAAACTAGTGGACCTGGCAGACGTCGTCCTGCCGGAAAAAGCTGAAATACCGACAGCAGCGCCACCTACCGGGTCCAATTGTGAATCTAAACCATCCAGGGCCCTACCCGAACACACACACAAAATTTCATCAAAATCGGTCCACCCGTCTAGGAGGAGTTCAGTCACATACACACGCACACAAGAAATATATATAGGTATTAAGATTATGCAGAAAGGTCTATCTGGAGAATTAAAAGGATTGAAATTATAACTCCTTTCTTGCGTGTATCACACATGTAAGTACCTATTTAGAATTTCTTCTAGGTAATGTCAGTTGCCTGACAATGTTAACCTTTTCCTTAGCAGATGGTACCTAAATAATTCATGATATTGCCGATAGAAATCGATCTCACAACTTACGTGTTTTCAGTTATTTTCCCGCTCAGTTACCATACTGCTTCGATAATTAGTTGGTTTCCTTGAAGGTGCTATACATGTGTGTGTAATTGATTCTACCATTAATGAAAATATATATATACATAAATGAGATCCTATCATACAGTCAGAAACAGTGGGTACCTATAGACATAAATACAGTGGAAAATATGCATATAGACCTCCGACTAATAGATTAGTTTGAGATATATAAAAAAATATAGTTGTTTTTGTTTTAAACACATCTCCCGCACTAGAGAAAAAGCTCTGTGTCGCGGGGGACTTTACAAACATACAATTAACGGACACAAATTACACCCAGACTCAGAACAATTCTTTGTGGGTCAGACAAAGATTTGTCCTGTGTGGGAATCGAACCCACAACCTCGTGCACTGCAGGCGCATACTGCAGCCACTGGACCACCGAGGCAGTCAAAAATCTTGACCGTTCACAGTATCCTTTTGCCAGGGTGATAACTTGCAAGTGATGCTTTTAGCATAATAGGTAAATATCAATAGGCTAGTAATTGCTAACCAGGCAGGCTCAGTGTTATAAAAAATACAACAAGGTTAATAAACTATTACTTTTTTGTTCACTCTACAGATTCACATGTCGGTGGTAATTGCAATAATAACAAGTTTTGAAATGTCAAGGTGCTTCTAATTTTTGGTATTAGATCTGCAGAACAATGATTGCCAACGCTTTAGCAATACTATTAAACTAGGTTTACGCGGCAAACGCACTTTAAATACTAAAACAGCAGCCTCCGCAGGCACAAAACATGTACTTACTTAATCGCAACCCATACCCATTGCTGTTTGGTAAACGATCAGCGAGTAAAGCTACCAAGGGCGCGCTTTAGATGGGTGACCGTATAGTGGTATTTCATCTGAGCGTCTCCGTGTTTCGGAGGCCACGTTGAAAGCCAGTCCCGACTGTAAACAGTCGTTAGATCACGACAAATGCCTAAATATGGGCGATCTACATAACTCAGTCACCAGGTTGAACGCTAACGAAACGATAAGAAGAAGATGATCGCAACTCATATGTCCCAATGCGGGGCACGGGTCTCCTCTCCTTTATCTATATAGGGAGAGCAGTTCAGGCCTTAGATTTTTGTATCTTTTTGGAAACTCTCTTACGTCTACAATTGCACGTCACTGCTTACTATAAGCAAATCACCTACTATAACTACTTATACAATCTGATCTAAATACCATCTAGAAATACCTATTGACTGTAGCATCTTCGAGTTTATTGTTTACTCCGATAAATCTGGTATCGTCTTTAGATCAAAGCTGTAGCGTCACTAGGTCGTTCTAAGACGTGGCTGTGATGTAGGTACGATCGGCGAAGTTGGCGTTTGCTTGCAGTATATCATGTTTATTTATTTACTAGCTGTTGTCTGCGGCTCCGCTCGCATGGATGTCAGATATCGCGATAAAAAGCCGTAGCCTATTCGCTATTCCAGACTGGTATCTATCTCTATGTCAAATTTCATCCAGAGCCGTTCTGTAGTTATTATGTGAAAGAGTAACAAACATCCATCCATATATCCTCACAAACTTTCACATTTATAATATTAGATACTTACGTACCGCAACATGGTCTACGGATAAATACAGTGACACGGTAAAATCCTAAAGTATTTTATTCAGCAATTTTGTCCAAATCGCTAGATAAAAATGTTAATATAGGTCGACTGTCAACTTTACGATGCACTATTGATTTTATTAACATTTTTTTATTTTGAATAGAGTATATACCTATCTGAGACGGACAAAAAAGCATTTTTTGGTCCGTCTCAGATACAAAACAAATATACGGGTCGACTTGAGAACCACTCTTCTATTCGCTATTCCAGACTATGACCTATCTCTATGCCAAATTTCATCCAGATCCGTTGTGTAGTTATTATGTAAAGCGGTAACAAACATCCATCCATATATCCTCACAAAGTTTCACATTTATAATATTAGATAGGTACTTACGCAACGCAACATGGTCTACGGATAAATACAGTGACACGGTAAAGTCATACAATATTTTATTTAGCAATTTTGTCCAAATCGCTAGATTAAAATGTCGACCGTCAACTTCGCCGATAGTACAGTTGTACATGACGCGAACAAACATAGTTTCTACTGATTCACATTTGACGCTCTGCACTCAGATGACGTAAATCATACGTCAATCATAATTCCGCCCAGAATATGATGTAGGTACCAATTTTGTACGCTATGGTCACAGTAAACTATGGTGATGAAAAGTGTACATAAACTAAAATGACAATACGAGGGAATCTTTACCTTTCTTTATCTTCACTATTGATTTTAATAGCATTGTTTTATTTTGAACTAGCTGTTGCCCGCGGCTCCGCCTGCGTGGATGTCGGTTATCGCTGCAAAAAGCCTATGTGTTATTCCAGACCATAATCTATTTGTGTGCCAAATTTCATCCAGATCCGTTCAGTAATTTTTACGGGAAAGAGTAACAAACATCCATCCATTCTTACAAACTTTCACATTTATAATATTAGTAAGGATAGAGTAGATACCAATCTGAGGCGGACAATTTTTCTATCATTAAGTAGAGCTCTCTCTCTGTTTGCCTAGCCTTACCGCATTTCATGGGGTCGGCTCTCCCCGTCATTCTTTACCAGATTTTGCGGTTCTGGATCGTCGAGTCGTTCACTCAAGCTTGCTTCAGGTCGTTATTAAGTACAGACATCCAAGTGGCAAGTAGTCTACGCAGCTTCATATCGCTTTTTTGTACCGAAATTCATGTAGATGACTTACCAAACAACATAATTATACAGTATGTTTTAACACACGAATACATAATAGCTTTGGGGTATAATTTTAGCCTTCTCATTTAATTGGAAGCAACATAAGTAATTATTACCAACACGCATCTCTCCCTGAGTATGATACATATACCTACCTCATACTTTTAGTCAGGCTCGTAGGTATACAGCTGTATTGTTAATAATTTTTTTGGCTACTTGGCTAGCAAACAAGCATACGGCCCGCCTGATGTTAAGCAGTTACCGTAGCCACCAGAGTTATCACTTGCGTGTTGCCAACCCTTTTTTTACACCATGGCTTTAAAATGGGAGTATCCCTGGGATAGGAATACGTTTTTTTTTAAAACGCATCCCTAAATGAGCTCTGAAGACCTATACTCGCACACAGGAACACAACTACACCGCTGTGTGTAGTTATTTGACTGTGGTCTTCTGTAATGTGGAGGACATTACAGATACAAAAAACTACACACAGCGGTGTAGTTGTGTTCCTGTGCGTGAGTATAGGTCTCCAGCGCTCATTTAGTGATGCCTTACCCAGTCGGGCTTGCTCGCTAGTATGGTGCCCTATCTCTCTTCAATCATGAATTTGAATCACCTGTGATGTGTTTTATTTTGTGTTTATATTGTAGGTAATTGTTTACGTCATAACTAAATATGGCAAACAGTTATTATTTAACAATTATTTGTAAACACCTGTCTGCAATACAAAATATTGACTACATCTTTATTATCAGCTGAATAAAAGTAATGCCCGCCTATTATATAATACTAGTTGTTGCCCGCTGCTTCGCCCGTGTGGATGTCGGTTATCGCTGTAAAAAGTAGCCTATGTTTTATTCCAGACCATAATCTATCACTGTCTAAAATTTCATCCAGATCCGTTCAGTAGTTTTTACGTGAAAGAGTAACAAACATCCATCTATCCCTCCATACATCCATCCATCCATCCATTCTCACAAACTTTCACATTTATAATATTAGTAAGGATTGTTTATATGGTTGATATTTATCTTGTATTTTTATTTTGAGTACAATAAAGAATTAAAGAAAAACCAAACTTAGGAAGAAAGCCGGCCAAACTGAGTTTTCATTCGATTCTCTACAGGGAAGTCGTTTTTGTTTGAGATATTTTGCTTTGTAAGCGTTTAAAATGTTAGTTATTTTACCTGACCTACCTCCAGTCGTGTTGAATTGCCGTCCCATCAGATTATAAGCGACAAAATGTTTGCGCAAACACTTGTGCACAATAATATCTCCCGCGTAGTTTTCTCCTCTCTATTAAAATTGACCGCTGTAGTGACCGGTGAAATCGGTCAAGAGAACGCTAAACATTAAGATCATAATTTAACAATCTCAAATTGAATTAAATCGCACGCCATATTGAATAGATGAGTTGTTCATGACTCCGCACCATAATAAATACAAACTTAAACAATAATTACTAAACATATTGAATTGTTTTACTAGGTACTTACAAAACGTTGGTTTGCAGAGCATAAATTCCTCCATCGTGCAGACTATATACCGTACACCATTCAAAATTACACCCTATTTTTGCACATATAGAAGTGTTTTTTCATTGTAAAGTGGAACAGTCTGAGGCACGCATGATTAAATCTGGATGCAAGATGGCCTTCGCCTGAATTGGCAGGTCGGTGAAGTATTACAGAGTTTGTTAGTTATGTATGGCAAGGACTCGTTAGCAGATCTGCAGACTCACCTGAGATCAATGACCGCTCATTTAGTTTACTACGTACGTGTAGTTCATTTAGATGAGCTATTAGGCTTATCACTGGAATTCCAATTCCACATGTAGAATGTAGTTTATATAGTTGATAATTGATTGATGTGCCACTTTAGAAATTGCAGTCTGGATCTGGACGATTAGTGCTATAAAAATAAGGATTGAATATGAGGTCTGGTTTTATTAACATTATAATGAGTAGGTACCAATCTATATTAAATTAATTGAAAAGTACCTATAATAAAATATAATGATATCCGTCTTAAGTTAAATAAGTACCGAGATGCTTATTTTTCATTAGAACGCAAAGTTGCAAAATTGCAACTTGCATTAGTTGTGCCCATCTTAACTCTCTTGATAGAGGAGAGGAGACCCGTGCCCAGCAGTGGGACATCATGGATTGCTAATTGCTATGATTATATCTATCATATAAAGTGTTTGCAATTGCGCATGTTTGTAAAGGCAACATCCGATAATATGTACTTACGAGTTATTTCCTAAACGGATCCCTTGCTTATTGCTATAAATAAATTCCTGTCTGGTCCACTATATTTTGTCTCGGACGTATTTGGAAGGTAGGTAGGTATGTAGGTACAGTCAAGAGAAGAGTAAGTTATAAATAATAGACATAATACGAATAACGGCAAAGATGAACACAATTTTGTTTAAGGTACATTGGTGATGTAAAATAACTTAAATACCTGTCACTTCAAACCATACGAAACTCAAACTCAAAAATTCATTAAAGTTACAAAGTAACACTTATGAAACGAAAGTCATAAATTATGAATAAGCCAGAAAGATGATGTCAGCTAAATTTGCCTACGACTAGTTTGTTAACGTGGAGCCCTGCCACTAGCAAGAAACTCAGGCCACTCTTTTTATTCGCCAGATAGTAACAATCGTTTGTAAAATACAATTATGGTAGCATGCAAGCCGATGCAGTCAAAACCTTACTTACTTTATTGATAAAAACGAATTGTACTTAGTACAGAAATACGGACAGGAGGTCCGATCCTTCAGCGGATCGGGGATCGGAGCAGAATAACTCGATTATACTGATTCGATTAGGAAAAACAAACACTAAAATCGAGAGCTGCGCCATGTCCGAGTAACAAACTAAATCATAACGACAAACCGAGTGAGAAGCGGACAGAGGCCAATTACATAGGTACCTAAACCTATTACTCATATTAGTTTCTATGATGATTTTGAACATTATTAATAAATTAATTATAAACTTTATCACATTTTAATGGTTTTTATAAACAACAGGGAGTTGAACAGTCAATAAAGTGAGCTATGTGTTCACCAGGTGTGTCCCGTCGGCACTCGACAGTCGACACGAGCTCTGACGGTGTGTTCTCAACCATGACACACATATTTGGATGTCACCGCATTCACCGCACATGGAATTATACTACTTCGTAAAACATCTGCTTGAAAGCTGGATTCGAATGCGATGAATAAGAATTTCCGAAAGTCTAATCGTAAGGTTAATTCAATAGTTTGGATAACAAAATCTAATATATAAAATTCTCGTGTCATAGTGTTCAACTTTGAACTCCTCCGAAACGGCTCGACCGATTCTCATGAAATTTTGTGTGCATATTGGGTAGGTCTGAGAATTGGACAACATCTATTTTTCATCCCCCTAAATTGAAAGGGTCGTCCACCCCTAATTTCTTTTTTCAGTTTTTTTTTTTGTAATTATTTTTTTATGATAAAATGAAAAATACATACCACCCTTAATTTTCACCCCAATACGATCAACCCCTATATTTTAGTAGCAAAACAACGTTTGCTGGGTCAGCTAGTGTTTATATAAAACTAGTTTCCGCCCGCGGTTTCACCTTTGCGTACAATTCCACGGGAACAGTAGTGTTTCCGGGATTAAAAGTAACCTATTTGTTATGCCAGACTATATTTTGTCTAAGTGCCAAATTTTATCCAGATCCATTCAGCCGTTTTAGAGTGACAGCGGTGTTGTAGTGTATGAATACAAGTTTCCAGAGTTCATTGCTTTTGAACGAAACCTTTAGTATCCCGGGGAAATTCCATCATAAACCCTGGTATATTTGGGTCGGCAACACGCAAGTGATATCTTTGGTACTGCAAGCGTTCATAGGCTACGGTAACCGATTACCTTCAGGCTGGTATTAAAGGCGGTGGTGGCTGAGTGGGAAAGTAGCCGAGTTGTTGCAGAGGTGCGAGTTCGATGCCAGGTGGCAGTATTGATGTGAATTTCATTTGTGGAGTTTATATGTACTAATCAAATGATTCGCCATCAGCTAATGGTGAAGGAAAACATCGAGAGGAAACCCACACGTCTTAGAAGAAATTCTTAAGACATGATTCACCAACCCGCATTAGGCCAGCGTGGGTAAATCAACGCCTAAACCCTCTCTCTCTCTCTTGATAGAGGACAGGGGACCCGTGCCTATTTGATATTAATAAAAAATTATGCCGTTGCTATTATTATATTAAAGTTTTTTTTCCTTAAAAAAACACCTCCCGCACTGGAGAACAGTCTCTGTATCGCGATGGACTTCACAAAAATACAATTAACGGAAACAAATTACACCCAGACTCAGAACAATTCTTTGCGGGTCACACAAAGTTTTGTTCTGTGTGGGAATCGAACCCACTACCTTGTGCACAGCAGTCGCATACTGCAGCCACTGGATCACCAAGGCAGGCGAATTATAACTTTATTGTATATTTTTTGGTCATAGAAACAGAACATGATTATACCTAGTCCAAGTCGGTATTGGCCGTTTTCTGTTATCAACAACATCTAAACTAGGTGTATGTATTCACGAAGTCAAGCGTAAAGTTCTTTTATTCTCGTACAATATATCGCTCGTTTCCATATCACTTCCTTACCTAGCTTATGCATTATTTCGTGAACGCGTAACAATAACAATATGTAGGTATTACCTATTGTCGGAATGGCACTTAACCACGGCGAATTGTTTTAAAATTGCATTTTATTCCGTCGTATAATTTCAATAAGTGCACTTAGTTTCAGCTAAACGTGTCTATGAAAGGCGATACTTATTGCGCAGCACCATAATATTATTCAGTTGCTAAGAAATAGTATGCAAATTATACAGTGCAATGTTTCTGCTTGAAGGCTACTGAAGTTGAAACTTAGAGGCATGTGACGCTTCAATATAAATGTTTTAAGGTCGATCAGTAACAATAATAATTGACTGCCTTGGTGGTCCAGTGGTCGCAGAATGCGCCTGCTGTGCACGAGGTTGTGGGTTCGATTCCCACACAGGGCAAAACTTTGTGTGACCCGCAAAGAGTTGTTCTGAGTCTGGGTGTAATTTGTGTCCATTAATTGTATGTTTGTAAAGTCCCCCGCGACACAGAGCTTGTTCTCTAGTGCGGGAGTTGTCTTTTTAAAAAAAGAAAAGGAAAAAAAAAAGATAATAATATTTATTTGTTCAGAATGCAGGTATAACAATGAGAGAATGAGATGATCCGATTTTAATGAAATTTGTCAAAAAGGTGAGGATAAAAGTTTGCCCACAGGCTACCGGTGTAAAACGTCTGGCAAAACGCTTTAAACAGCGTAATTTTTACTGGCTCTGTAGCCTCTGTACACCGAGCAAAAATGTGTGCCAACATGTTACCACGTACCGACAATGCCCTGCGTTCCCTTTCGGTGTCCTGTTCATCACTTAAATTCTCCCGAACCCTGGGATAGGAATACGTTTCTTTCAAAACGCATCCCTAAATGAGCGCTGGAGACTACTATTTTAATTTATTAAAAGTAAATAAACCTATTGAATTGTAAAGTGTTAAGTAAGCAGTTAAATCACTGTCAGAGAGTTTCACATAGGTATATATATAACAATACAGGTATTACAGGTACAAATAACGTCATTAAGGCTGAAGGACGATTATAAATAGAACTAGGTAGCTTTCGATTTGTTTGTGTAATTAAAAGTCCATTAAAGCGTGGGTACACTCAACTATTTTAAGAGTGGGCACAGTGGGCAACGGAGATGGCTGTACAGCCCCTCTAGACCAGTGGCATAAATGGAAGTCGAATCGAATAGAATAAAAAGCAAATGTATGGGATTTGACGTAAGTTTGCGACATTATAACGTAAAGTTACGTCAAATCCCATACAATTGCTTTTTGACTTTTTGGTTCGACTACCGTTTATAAATACCAGTTGCCCAGAGCAGCAGAGCTCATAGAGGGATACGCTTTTAAACAAACGTTTTCTTACCCCAGGAATGATATTCCATATCCCGGTGCAAATAAAAATGGGTTAGCAACACGGAAGTGATGCCTAGTATTGCAACCGTCTTTAGGTTACGTTAACTGTTTAACATCAAATCAAGCGAGCCGTATGCTTGTTTGTCACCTTAGAAGTAAAAAAAAACAATATTCTACAATAAATAAAATGGATATTAATCGAATGTCATGTGCTTGGAAATCCCTATAGGTATACACAATATACACATACACCTTATCACGGTATAATAAACAATAAATTACAGAATAGGACTAAGTGATTATATAGGTATAATATAGAATAATCAGTTGTTGACAGATTAAATAATAATACAATATAATAAAAACATTATCTCAATGTGACATTTATATCCTCTTATAACAACACAGGCAAAACACAACATAAGCACAAAGTACTTAATAGTACACATTAGTCAAAAAGTCTCAAATTAAGTAATAATAATAACATTCGTCAAAATTTAATTTTTACTGACGTACAAAATACCAGTTTTTAGCCACGAATTTGTCCTGGACCTGTTCGGTTCGGTTACTTTACGGCAACCTCGGCATCTTGAGCCATCAATACTGCACTAATATATCCGTGGCGTTAATGTCTGTGTCCCTCCGCCTCTTTCCTGACTAAAGTGGTAGGGCCTAGTTGATTGGGATCCCTCAATTCACCATCAGTTTCTAAGGGATCCTAATAAGTATTGTGCATGAGCGGGTTGGTATCACAACTCCTACTTTAGTCGTTAAAACAATTGACTGTGTTCCGACTAAAGGGTAGGCAGTTGCTCCCATTTTCCTCTATCCTTTCTTAAGTAAGTTGTGGAACCCCCTCTACCTCTCTTTAAAGTGAGCTCTATCTTTACAGTAGAAAGCGGCATTGTTGAAGTTCATGAGTGAGGGTTACTCTACTCTACGCTACGAGTGACATCAGGTGGGCGGTGTGCCGCAAGCTTGTCTGCCGCCATTAGTAATAAAAAAACAAAACTAATAACGCACACAGCATAATGGAAAAAAAACAAAAGTAAGTAATAATGATACCTACCATTCTTCGGGTTTAGACTATGTGTTGTCTGTTGTGAATTATAAATATTAGACTCATAAAAATATGCATCAGATTTGCTTTTACAAGGTACTTAAATGAGCACAAAGAAAAACATCTGGAAAATTCATCCAATTATGAAAGGACTTCGTCTACAAAGGGAAACCATATCGGGCGCACGGCTTTTTATAATAAAGTTTTCAAAAGAAAATATTATTTAATTTTGCAGCAAATGCAGTTTTTATTATTTAAAGCCTTCTGCAGTGATATAGGTTTACGTTTTCAGAACAGAATATTTATTAACATATCATAATTATGTATATTTTATTTCCATCAATACGTGAGGTTGTTTTATGTGGGCTATCAGTTCTGGAGAAAGCAGCGACATAGACAGATAGGCGGGTTCTGTTTATAGTTGATAAGATAAGATAATATTCGTTCATGATATTGTGATTTGTGAGTATGCGTAGAACACGTAGGTACCTATATTGTTTAGTGTTTAGGTATGGGCTGACTTTGTTTCGTTAAATGTGAAAATATAACGATTTAGGTATTCTTCTTCTTCTTTCGTATCGAGTAGTTTTCCTACTATTATCATAAATGCGAAAGTTTGTAAGTATGGATGGATGGATAGATGGATGGTAGATTATGGTCTGGAATAACACCTAGCGATAACCGACATCCACGCGGGCGGAGCCGCGGGCAACCGCCTGCCCGCGGCTCCGCCCGCGTGGTGGATAAGTGACCTATCATGTAGGCTATGAGCGCCCATTAAGGTATTCCAATTAATTAATTATAGGATTCTACATTATAACTACGCTGCTTCTGAAAATCAGGATGTCCACGAATGGTACGTTTTGAGTACTTTTACTAAAAAAATATCAAAACCACCTAATAGGTATTATTAATCTCATTTATATGTATAATTTGAATATATTATGTATTAAGTATAATTATATGTAGATACCTATGTTATAATATTATGTATAAATATTTATGTAATAATATCATATTATACAATACTGGCGTGTTTTTAAATTTACTTTCGTAAATTTTATATAAGTGATTTTTAATTTTTTATGTAATTTATGTCTTACAGTTGAAAAAAAAACATCCCAATACAACTCTACATTAGGTGCCGTAGGTTGAAAGTAGTACCGAGTAGTAACGAGTACTATGATGTAGGTTTTAATATACTTAATAAATAATAATAATAATTTATTGAACAAGTAACAAGACTCAGTGTGTTAGTAACAATATTTCTTACTTCTATGTTAGTTTTCCTATTCTAAACACTTAACCTAAGAATGTGAATCACTGCCACTTGCTCAGCACCTAGGTGGATAGCTTGCAGCAGTGACTCACATACAGACAGTCGAGTCTACTCGCTATACAGCACAGGATAATGTTGGGGCTGGCCCGTACCCTGCGCACCAGGGAGGCGCACAAAACGTATCTAATCTACATTTTTTAAGTAAGAAATAAAATGTGGAAGTGATATAATTTATTTGCCAAATATCAATATACAGCGGTACTAGATACAACAGAGCACAGTAGAGCCATAGTATAGGAAAGACTATCTGCCTTACACTGTGGTATGGCCCTATCATCGGTCATTGGGTATTTTACCTTTATTTGCTTAAAGTTTCGACCAGGTAACAAGTTACACCGTCCCCAGTGATACGCTAACATCAACATATTCAACTAAAGTTAGTTTCTATCATTTGATTCTTTTGATCAAATCGATCACATTGACATGCAATCTTATCGAGCGGTATTAGTATCGTGCAGACAACTTCCGCACTAGAAAACAAGCCCTGTGTCGCGGGGGATTTTACAAACATACAATTAAGGACACAAAGTACACCAAGACTCGGGACAACCATTTATGGGTCACACGTCTCTGCAGTTTGGCGAATTAGTTGGAACTGTTTATTTTACACTAATATTATGAAGAGGAAAGATTTGTATTTTTGTATGTAACGAATAAACTCAAAAACTACTCGACCGATTTTAAAAATTCTTTCACCATTAAAAAACTAGATTATCAGCGGGTAACATAAGCTATATTTTTTTTAAATACAATAAGTTTTATAAGTTGTATTTTTTTTTAGAAAATGTGGATCGAACCCACAACACTCCACGCAGTGGTAAATGGCTAGGTAAGCACTTAAGCCACTGAACCATACCACGCATTTACTAATAGAGTAATACTACGCGTAAGTGATATTGGTACTCGTAGTATTTGTGAGCCAAACAGGTTTCCGCTATCATGCCCGTTGGCTGACATTGCCGTCTGCGCGCCACTCGGGATCTTTGAACCTTGGCTACAACATCCCAAAAACCATCCACACCATACTACCGCGCAATGCGGGCTATCCTATAGTATCAACAGCCATCAACGGCTTATTCCCGTGCGCTCCAAATCTATTGTTCTCTAAAATTCATATTTTCATACATTGATTACCAGGATCTCCAAGGATGTTTGTATTTAAATAATAAACAAAGCCACATTTACCACTTTCATTCCCTAGAGCTCGAAAACATTGTCTAGTCTTGGAGCGCTTGGGAACAAAATCGTGGAGCGGGCGGAAATAAGCCTTTAAACAGATGTGATAATTGTTTGACAAATCTTTTATTATCCGTCAGAAATTACCTACAATAGAACTGGTAGTAGGTATATGTGTTGTTGATAAGATAACGATGTAAATGCACCGCGCGCTTGTGCCACGTGTTCATTAGCACTCATTGTTCTACCAACTGGTCGTCGACCATCCTAACAGCTGCGAGTTTAACATTATATCATTGTAGCCAACAATTATATAATGTTTAACTATTTTATAACAATCCTTACTAATATTATAAATGTGAAAGTTGGTGAGTATGGATGGATGTTTGTTACTCTATCACGTAAAAACTACTAAACTAGATCCGTTCAGGATCTGGATGAAATTTGGCACAGAGATAGATTATGGTCTGGAATAACACATAGGCTTTGGATAACGATAACCGACATCCACACGGGCGGAGCCGCGGGCAACAGCTAGTTAGTTATAAAATCTTTGTTAAATTATATAAATTATCCTATTTATAAATAAGGTTACGAAATACTATGAAACTTTATTCACATTTACTGTATTTCACATAAAATTTCGAGGAAGTATACTCATAGATTGTCATCTATTCTTTAGTTAACGTTACGAAACTTACTGCTGCAATTAACTTATTCCATTGAATGACTAAATAATTTAAATCGTATTTGGAGATCCTAGAGATCTGTCATACAGGTCTTGAACCTACTACAGACTCCAGCTCTCCCAAGGTTATATTTACGACGCCCAATATTTTGATATACATTATTATTGTAACCTTGGAGAGAAATAAATGATTTTATTATTATTTTTCTCAGTAGATTTTGTTCATGTTTACTGATGTACCGTCCAGCTAGTGGACGTGTGTAGATCAATACCCGTAGTGAAACTGTTATAGAGCGTTTCAATTTTGAACATGTAGATATAAAATACAGTTTGATTTCAAAGGGAGCTCTTTTCTAAAAGCGCATAGCTGTAGGAATGTCATAGCATATCTTATACACGACGTGAGTAAAGATCTGTCACTGAAGTTTGCCACCACTGTACGAACTTTTGGCGGCACTATTCCTGCCAGTAGATACATCATTACCTATATGTACCTAATGATTCGATACGTCTTATTAAGTGCTGTACCTATTAGGCTCTTTTCAGAATTCTTCTTCTGGTCGGATTTGATGATTTACACAATCTCAACGATTATATTTCTAAAATTGGTTTTTACATAAAATATGATAGAACCCATATAATCTTCAATGGCTGACCATGTGTCGCTTCTCTTCCATTAGGAGAGTTTCAACCATAATCTACACATGCACTGTTTTTGGTTGCATTCTTCTTTCTTTATTTTTCCTCATGCTAGCCTAATGCAGGTTGGTGGACCTGACATAGCTTTAGAATATCTCCTAAGACATGGGATTACAGTGATTAGTGTGATTACACACGATGTTTTTATCACCATTAGCAGATACTAAATTATTTGACTACTTAGGTACCTAATATTATATTCTACAAGGTGACATACATTTTTTTTTTATTTGGTTTGCTGACAGCTGTTACATTATATTTTAAAAAAATTCATAACTTAAAGCTAAATATTTTCAAAATGTACAGCCAATTATAAGCAAACACCGCATGCACTAATACCTACTTATAAATAATACTTAGTTCTAAATTAAAAAGCAATGGTTAACAAAGGTTGGGTTTTATGTTGCAGATCTAAACTTTTTTTTTTTACATTTAAGCCGATGTATACTGCCTGATTGGACAGACACCGCATGTGTAAGGGACCTACAGTGGGGCGATCGTGTGGTTTACCCACCTCCTAAGGACGCCACTAATTAATATTGATTGCCAACATAACGACCACTAATTGACAACGTTGGTATGTCAAATTTGGGCACAATCATCATACCATATTTGCTTAATAGACACTACAGCTATAATACTTGTGCCTTTAATTATCTATTATGATATTTTCCTTGACTCACTCGTTGAGATCGATTGAACGGGGTGTTACCTGTGTTACACTCGTGCTTAGGAGAACAAGAGTATCTACTTTTAGAATTATTATTTACTAGCGACTCGCCTTCGCTTCGGTTCGGTTTATTCTGGACTAGGGGTCTCCAGCGACTTCGTCCGCGTGGTTATTTGGAATATTTTCCCCGATTTTGCAACATATCTCACTACTGCTCCGCTCCTATTGATCATAGCGTGATGTTATATAGCCTATAGCCTTTCTGGATAAATGCAGTATTCAACAAAAAAAGTTTTTTTCTAATCGAACCAATACTTTCTGAGATAAGCGCGTTCAACCAAACCATCTCTTCAGCTTTATAATATTAAGTATAGATTTCTCTACTACAATAATGTGCATGCATTATACATATAAACCTTCCTCTTGAATCACTGTATCTTTTAATAACCGCATCAAAATCAACAAAATTTCTAGGTATATCTATTTAAAGTTAAATTTAATACCATAAAGCTTGAAGCTGAACATTATCAAGTTTGCTGTGTTTAACATCCAGTGGTCTAGTCTAACCAGATAGGCAGAATACCGGTTTTTCTACAGAGCGACTGCCATCTTACCTCCCGTAATAGGATATTACAAATTTACAAGGTCAGAATACTCGTAGCTACAGACAGGATGTCCACTAGGAGAAAGATTATGGCAACATGGACGTATAATAATAATATTTTCGAGACAACTCACACATCGCTATCTGATCCCAAACTAGGCAGAGCCTGTACTATGGTAACCAGGCAAATGATAAACATACTTATATATTTTCTAAATACATACATATTATAGATAAATTACACCCAGACACAGAACAAACATTCGTGCTCATCACACAAAGATTTGTCCTGGATGGAAAAGGACGAAACTTCAAATTTGACAGTTAAGCTAAGTAAAGCAGCTAAGTAAAAATCCAGCCAAAGTGCATGTCGGGCCACAGGCAGTGTAGAGTTTCGTTGTTGCCCATTATAATATGGACTATCTGCTTTACCCATAAAACACTTGGTGGTTCTGTAGTTTTAAGTAATAACTACATCTAAGCAGTTTTAGACAGAATTTGTACGAAAATTTCCTTTTTACTGCGTCAAGTACATTTTAAATGCTGATGGACAATTAGATACTCGTTATCTTGTAAAGCCTACTAAGTTATGATATTCCTTTTAACTTTGTTGGTATATTGATAAGTCCCAAAGATAAAACCCACAATTAAATCTTGGGGACTAATCAACTAAAAAACCACTTTGTCGGCTTGATTAATATGTACCGCCTAGGAATCCATGAGCTAATCTGCGAACAGACAGACAGAAAATCTAACAGACGGACGGACATGGCGAAACTACAAAGGCTACTACGGAACCCAAAAATGGTTTAAAGTATGGACGTGTAATTGCACACTTACAAAGAGTTCGAATTTCTTTTAAGTGGCTCGTGTTTTCGACACTAATAGTCGGCTGTACCACGAATATCAATAGTTTGAAATTTTGGACAACATCCATAAAATTGTAGATATGTTTTTAGTTTAACATTCATGAATAGGTTTTGAAAGGCCATCGTTCCGGATTGATGGACGTCTCGGTCGTCATGGTCGTCATCTATTAAGTACAACCGTGACCGACGATGTTACTAAGTAACGAGGAGATAGGCAAAACCTAACTTCGCACAATCTGTGCTACTACTGACGTGTAACAAGTCGTAATGACACACATTACGACTTGTTACACGTCCGAAAGCAAACTGTTTGTCCTTCGATCTCTGTTAGGACAAGTCGTGCCCAATGGTGTTTTTACTTTCTGGGTAATTTTGTATACAATAAGGCAAATAAATTTTTTAATATATACCCGATGACAAAGACAGTATGTAAAAAAACAATCACCAAGTGGCTTCATGATTTAGACTATGCAGAGACCGAAAAGCTCATCGTCCCTCTAAAATAATAAAATTCTTGCTGACTCACCTTAACACACACACATGCATACACATAATGTCACACACACACACACAAGCAATACTCACACACATACACACACACACACAGTTATTTTATTTTTGTTTGTTATTATATTTTTCTCATAGGTATTGTCACGTACAACTTACAACGACATCTTATATCAATTTTCCATAAGGAGAGAGCCTGGAGATTTGTAACACGGGTTTCGAACCCAGTACAGACTCCAGCTCTCGCTAAGGTCCAAATTTATGCGGTATACTTTGTTTAATGTTAAGTAACAGACCAATGTACCTTATCGAGAGAAATAAATATTTTATTATTTATTTATATTATTTAACATTTACCTGACTGCGTAGAATTATGACTGCGTGTTTCATCTCTATATAGATAGATAGATAATTCTATATTGTACACCATAAGGTTACAAAAGCTTACATGAGATACAAACAGTCAATAATTAAATATAATTGGTGGCTTTATACGTCTCATTGTAGTAGTCCAAAGCAGTTAACATTTTTATTTGCTAATAATGTACTCGTATATAAATTGATCTATGTAATGTGATAGGTTTATTGTAAATTTTATCGCAAAAGATCATACAAATATTAAGATAGTGTCCGTGGTTTTAATGTTTGCCCTACATGTAAACTACTCACCTAGACTCGCAACAATCACTTGCAAATATTTTTTCTCTGTGGGCATCAAACCCACAAAAACTCGCGTAGTAAAAAATTTATGAAGATGATCACTCAAACCACTGAACCAGTGCAGTCAATAGTAGCGAATTGGACAAATTGTGCCTAAACACTTTTTATTGTGCGGAACTCTAACAAGCAAGACATGAATTACTTGGCCTGTTTTATATACTACCACTTTGCCACTATTGTCTATCCATTGTCATTTCTAGAACAATTTGACAATAATATCTAAGTTGTAGCTATAGCAACACAACACAATAGTTTTCTCATCTACTTCTACAAAGTATTAGAAAACTTAATACTAAAAAAATACTGAAATCAATAATGTAATTCTAGAGTTATAGGAATCGAGCAGCAGCGCTGACAGAAACGCGATGATGGCAAACAGATCCTTTATACTCTCTCCGTGGGACACACAATAGAGTTCGCAAAGCAAAGTCTCTTCGGTGCTCTAATGTATCCACTATGTAAGATTGGAATTGCTAAAGAATTAAACGACTTTCCTTTCAAGTGGATTGAGCTGGTATTTAGCGACTCTTGTTCAGAGATAAGAGCGCCTTATACGGTCTGATTTGGGCTTTATACAGGGCGTGTTGTACTGCCTATTTTAGAACACTCTCCTTTTTACTCGTCAGTTTGGCTTTGTCTTTCAAATGGCTCCTAGAAGTCCTGAATTGTACCTGTTTGAAATTTCAACTTTAGATATATTACATAGGCAATAGACAACTTAGGAAGGGGATATTAGAACAGTGAACGGATAATCGATGCACTTAAAAATGCACATTGTGTCGACCCCTTAAGGGCTCTCCGAAAGTGGGAATAATTCAGCTTAGCATTATACACAGTCAATAATTAACACACTGCAAAGTGCATTAAACTCTTGTCTAGTCAGAACATTTTATTGCAAACTACATTATCAAGTTCAGGTATTTATTCTGCTCACATTAATGAATGTAATAAGTTTAGCTGAGTACGAAGATTCCGCAGACAGCAACATATAAAGTGTACGTAAGATAGTTATAACATGCGCACACGCATCTAGGTAACCGTTGGAAAGTAGTTCCGCGGTGACCGACTCGCGCGCTTCTCAAATGTACTGCGCAGCTGCGTCACGCGGAGAAAGCCTTTCTACAACGCCACTTATTTATATAAGTCTTACGATTTTGACGCAACTCTTCAAGATAATGGCGATTTTTCTTGTGTTGATAAATATTTATGTTAATTATAAATACATTACAGTAAATAACTTCCTATATGTATATGACATAATCTACAGCATATTTGTACATAAAAGGCACTCTTTATTTTGATGCTTTTCGTATCGTGAATACTCGTAAGACCTAAGATTTTTTAACCAATCAAATTTTATTATCTGCTAGCAATGCCTCGTGGGTTTACCTACGTTAAATAACTTAAAATACCGCGGCGTACGTCGGCCCCATGTACCGTTTATTTTTGCTGCGCTCCTTTGGGTCATAGCGTAATGTTATAATATCCTTACCGAATAAACGGACTCTCTACCGAAATTGAAGAATATACTGTTAGTTTTATTTACTACTTAGGCAGCAAACAAGCATACAAGCCCACCTTATGTAAAGCAGTTAACGTAGCC
Source organism: Trisateles emortualis (assembly GCA_947095525.1). Classification (NCBI taxonomy): domain Eukaryota; kingdom Metazoa; phylum Arthropoda; class Insecta; order Lepidoptera; family Erebidae; genus Trisateles; species Trisateles emortualis. Next base: position 2,998,730 of record OX352736.1, on the reverse strand, counting down.
TATCCATTTTTTTGCACCATGGCCTTAAGATGGACTTAAACACATGTTTAAATGAGCGCTGGAAACCTGTACTTACACATATGACAACAACTACATCGCTGTGAGTAGTTATTTGGCTGTGGTCTTCTGTAAGATGAAGGTCCTTCCCCAGTCGAGCATGCTCGCTTGTATGTTGATCTCTCTTAGATTATTTCGATATTAATATTCTCTTATGCTCGCTTGTATGTTGCCCTACCTCCCTTAGATTATTTCGATATTATATTCTCTTAGTTTTTATGATTAATGCGTTTAAACCCTTCAGAAATATTATATAAGCATAGACTAATCTAGGACTAGGGTCCATTATGAGCATTCCCTGATTGCTTACTTGAGTGTTTTAGCGTAAAAGTGTCTAATATTGTTAATAAATTAAGATCTGTAGAGATGAAAATTCTATCTTTAGTTAATTAATTTTATTTTTAGAAGACATCTCCCGCACTAGGGAAGAAGTCCTGTGTCGCCGAGGACTTTATAAAGACTCGGGACAATCATTTATGAATCACACGAATTTTTCCCCCATGGGGATCGAACCCACACCATGCCGCACAGTAGTAAATAATCGTGCCGTCAAGTTAATGTTTATAAGATGTATTTTCCAACCAGACCCATAGTTTGGACTCACCTGGGCCCTAATTCTGCTAATTCACTAATGGCTATATAGAATCTGAATTGATTCTCAATCGAGAGTAGAACTTTTGGTATTCTGCTTTTAAATTTAAGATCAATAGTTGGAAAACCAATACTACTACTACGTACATAGAAGAAGTGACATAATGTGCTTAGGTATATGTATTAATATTAAATTCATTAGATCATTAAATATCAATAATGTATGCCTTTTGAGCAGCGTGTGTTTGATCATGCAGGTACCTACTCGTTAATTTAACAAGCGTTAACAACTTCGACTTCTGTGGGAAGACATACAACTGTCAATATTCAATAAGTACAGTTATTAAAGTGTACACTAGTTTTGTTTACATAATTATGAGTAAGTATAGGTATTAGACAACGTTATGTACTGTATATTTACTCATAAATATTTTATACTAGCTGTTGCCCGTGGCTCCGCCCGCGTGGATGTCGGTTATCGCTGTAAAAAGTAGCCTTAGTGTTATTCCAGACCATAATCTATCTCTGTGCCAAATTTCATCCAGATCCGTTCAGTAGTTTTTACGTGTAGGAGTAACAAACGTCCATCCATCCATCCATACATACTCACAAACATTCACATTTATAATATTATATATTGATTAAGGATTAAGAATAAGGATTCTACCATGAACATAGAAATTAAAGGGTTGCCAAAGTTGCCACAGAAAAAGTATATGTAAATTTTCTAAATTCGTCACAGTTCTAGACAAATTTACACATACTTTTTTCTGTGGCAAATTTACTCTGTGACGAATGAGCAAAAACCCAAATTACAAGTCCCTTAGCACGACACTATCGTTAAAAATATACCTAGTTATAATAAAATATAAAGGCTTTACAAGTAACAAAACACTCGAACCTTTAATAACAATTCTGATTTTATCCTCATAGTATGTTAGCGTATTTTTTTTCAAACCGACGAGCATGCAACGGTATGTAGATTCGTAAATGAAGCAAAAGAATTAGGTATGGCAAAAATGCTCCAAAAGAGATAGAGACTACGGATTAGTCTCTATCTCTAGTGGAGACAGGAAACAGGTCTGAGTCTATATATTAAATAACTATGTAATTTTTAAGGACTTGTAATCTATTTATAAATGTTTTACCATATCTGGTAAAACTATTTAAAAATAATTATGTACATATACCTAGTTACAAACCCTTCGTCTCTCTTGATAGAGGAGAGGAAACCCGCGCCCAGCAGTGAATTGCTATTATAGGTACCTACATACCTACATAATGTTTGTTGGAACATGTATTTATTTAGTCAATTTCAGCATTATCAATAAAATAAATAATTATCAAGTTGCATTTTTTTTTAGTGGCGCTGTGTCTCAATATCTTATTGTGTAGCATAAAAACAAAATTGTAATATACTAACATAGGATAAGTAAAATATTGTTACTAACACTGATATGAGTTGTATTTAACTTGAAATAAAAATTGATTAAAAAAAAAATTAATAATAAAAGTTTATGTAGGTACAGCAGTGGACTACAAAAGGCTTATGGATTTCCTTCAGCCTCAGATTTGTCAAGTATCAAAGAATGAAGGCTTTATTATCTTAAAAATTTATACACTTTCCCTTTTATTTGACGCATATCATAGTAATTGTTTGATAGGTATAGGTAGGTAGGTGGAGTGACGCGAGGCGGTGTTGCGTGACGCGTCGAACTGAGCCCGCTCGTTTGGTGGCCATTGCAGGGTCCGCCAGAGCCTTGACACATTTACCTTTAGTAATGTCAGATTTTCCACCATTTAAAGTTATGGAGTATGTCAGAAAATATGTATAGTTGAACATAAAATACAGCACAACCAAGATTGGATTTTCGTAAACGACTAACATTGTTATTATATAACTTCGCCGCCCCGACTTCGCCCGGGTTTAACCATTTTCAGCGCAACGTTCTTAATTTTTTCTTACATAAAAACCTTCTCCTGGCAATAACAAACACAACAAAAAACGAATTAGCGAAATCGGTTCAGCTGTTCTCGAGATTTGCGCTTAGCAACACATTCAGCGATTCATTTTTATATCATAGATTAGATTAGGTATATTGACACATAAATATATTCACTGGCCTGTTGGTCTAATGGTTAGTGATCCTGACTGCTAACCTGGAGGTCGTGGGTTCAATTCCCACACAGGACTAAACTATGTGTGGGTGTAATTTGTATCCGTGAATTTTATGTTTGTAAAACACCCGCGACAAAAAGGGCTTGCTTGCCCTCTAGTGTAGGACTTGTCTTTAAAATAAGTATTACTTTATTAGACAATTATAATAAGGCATAATAAGTATTTTGGTATTACCACAGACAAAATGACTAACTTTGACTAAGGAATAGTAGTTAGTCAATATAAGCTAGGTACTGCATAAATATCATAAAAAGTAACCTTGCACAAAATCGAGCAAGTTGAAGCTCCGGCAAGACTACCAGTTTGCTATACCTGTATTAGGTACCTACCTGGAATCCAGACAAGTAGGTACTGACTTCAAGTACCGTACGGTACCTATTCGGATAATCTGAAGAAACTTAGACATCAAGTTTTTTAAATAAGCGGAGATGCTACTTACTAGCTTTGCCCGCGACTTCGTCTGCGTGGAATTTATCAAAAGAAGTTGTTCAGTTCGCAGAGTTTACGTTAAATTAGTAAAAAAATTAGATCAGCTATCTGCCAGTGAAAGTCCCATCAAAATCGGTCCAGCCGTTTCAGAGATTAGCCGGAACTAACACACAGACAAAACAACAAAGCACAGTACCTACAACAAAAACTGTGCACAATGACAATCGTGTACCTACCTAACCATCTATACTTCCTCACTAATGTTATAAATGCGAAAGTAAGTCTGTCCGTCTGTATGTTACCTACACAATAATGCCGAAACTACTGAACCGATTTACATCAAATTTGATACAGAGATAGTCTAGAGCCTGAGAAAGGACATAGGCTATACTTTTTATCGCGATAGCCAACATCCACGCGGGTGGAGCCGCGGGCAAGAGCTAGAATATTATAAATGCGGATGTTTGTTACTCAATCACGTCAAAAAGGCTAAATGGATCAGCCCCTCTAAGCCCTCCTCTCTCTTTAAGTCTTGAGGGGCAGGATTAACTTTGGCAAGGAGATAGTCGGTATCATGGGGAAGGATATATACATATAGGGCAACAGCTAGTAGGTACTTGATGAATCTAAATACAACATGAAACATAATATGATCACGCTTTTCCCCACGGCTACCCGTGAGGAAAAGCGTCAGCTATGTTAGGTTCCTTGTAATAGGAAGCTTATTGACATTTACCGAACACAATTGTAGACACCGAAGTGCTAAGTGCTACTAAGAATCTCCTAACAAAAAATCCGATAACAATTTGTCGACAACGATATCTACTCCGGAAATTGAACCCATATTTATCAATTAATTTGTCATCAAATTTTTAATGCTCTATTGCACTGTTGATTATAATCAGTATATTGTATAAATACCTATTAGAAAAATAGACAATAAGTTTTAGTACCTATCCTATAAAAAACGGCATTCCGTGATAAAGTGCCGACATACCTAACTATATTATTGTTAAAATATGTTGGATTTCAGCAGTAATAAAGTAGATAAATAAATCGTTAGACATATTATACTAACATAAGTAAATACGTCAATGTAAACAATTACATCGACGAAGATACCCAGTGTTGTAACTGGCAAACAGATTGTTTTATCACGATAGTCAACTTATCACGAGACAGTCAAACATAAATAAATAAGGTAGGTACATACAAGACGCTCATAGCCAGGTGCACTTGCTGTTCGGTAAACGATCAGCAGGTTAAGCAATCAAGGGCGCGGTAACCCTATAGATGGGTGACAGCATAGTGGTATTTCATCTGAGCGTCTCCGTGTTTTGGAGGGCACGTTAAAAGTTAAAAGTTGGTCCCGACTGTTAAGAGTCGTTAGATCACGACAGAGGCCTAAATATGGGCGATCTAAATAACTCTGTCACCAGGTTGGCCACTAACCAAACGATAAGAAGAAGAATAAGGTACACATTCTTATTTGCCTAAACCTACCTTTCCCATTGAGCTGAGTTCTGAGCCTGGTCAGCTCCCTGGAGCGACTTCGACTTCTCCGATTAGTGGATATTCTTCGCGGCGAGCGCGCCATGCTGCAGATGCTACTGCAGCTGCTGTCGCTGCTGGTTCCCGACAGGGACGTTCCTCGTGCACACACCATCCACACTCACAGCCCTAGGCCACTGGCATCGAAGCGAAAGTTGTGTATATCCCGCCACATAACAACAACGCACTGCACTACAAACCAGCTGACAGCTGACACGGTAAACAGACGCCGACACCAACACACTGTTTGTAAACAACTTTTAGCGCGAAAAAACAACTCACGGCTAAATAAAGTTTTCATTGATTTCACTGTTTAATAATATTAAGAGAAATTGAAAAGGTATAAAAGTTGTTGGTTATAGACGAACAATTCGTTTCGTATGGAACGTATCGTAGAGCGCGAGCGTCGTGTTGAAGGTCTTGCGAGTTACTGACTAACGGAGCACAACACAACGTTACGTTGTCACGCGGCGGTTTGTTCGGCGGCGTGGCGTAGTGCGGACGCGTGGCCGGGCCGCTCGCGCTCGCGGGCTTGCTTCGCGCTGGACGCCATCGACTTGCAGTGCAGAACACACCTGTCGACGTTGTCGCGCCGGCCGCCCGTACCTCTGACGTCACTCTTGATAAGGCGATATATTGTCAATTTCAATCCACTGTCTGTCATTCAAAAAGCTTTAACTTCCCGATCAGCCAACTAAAAAAAAAGTAAATTCATTATTCCGTGACAATATTTCAAATACTTAATTAAAAAACTTATTTAGAATTATTTGTTAGTAAGAATTTGAGGCTTGGAAATTAAGAATTTTGGCCCGTGGTCGCAATAAGAAAGAAGGTGCGGCATTTGCGCTGTGCGCTACGAATAAACAATAGGTAGAGCAGTACATTTCTAAAGATAATATTATTTTCTATAGTACAGTTACCATACATACACACATTAATCTAACAGTAAGTGAATCAGAGTTGTCTAAATGCCATGTGAATTAAAATTAATACAACAAAAATGTTTATCTTATATGCAAAAATCATCAATCGTAGGTCTATAGAATTAAATAGAATACTTAATACTGTATGTATCGATGATGCAATTTATATCTAATTCAAACCCACATAAACACATTCGATGTTGGTGTTAAACAAATTAAGGTATTCTTAGTTCCGTGAAAACATGAAGTAATATTTAGTTTGTGCTACAAATTAGTAACAGTTAACGAATGCCGGCACGAACACAATTAGCATAATCTTCACTTATTGTGGAATATTTGTGCGAACAAATATTTAGGTTTATACCAAGGTCGTCGTTATTGGTTACGATCGTTACACTCAAATGTATCTTGTGCTAGTGCTACCCAATTAGAGGTATAGTTTCCAGTATATACATATATTCACCCAAGTCTCTAAGCTAAGGCATAGACAGACAAACAGACGGATTTGGCGAAACTATAGGGGTTCCTTGTTAACTATGGAAACAAAAAAAGTCGGTAACTTTTATCTAATGCTACCTAATGCACAGAATACTTAATAGTACAGGTACCTAATGCTTTAATGGCAAGTACCTAGCAAACGTTACCTATAGACGTTTATAAAGGAGCATAGTATAGGGCAGACTATACCAGGAGAATTTAGGTAGGTTCAAGAAGGCAGGGAGAGGCAGCTGACTTCGTAAGATAAAAAAATGGAGCCAAAATTATTTCTAAAAAGGGGAAAAGCGTTATAAATTTTGATCGCTGTACCATGCACATTGTGTACGGTAGAGCGATCGTTTTGATTCTCAGGGGATTTAAAACCAGGTGAAGAAGCACTATGAGGAAAATCACCTAAATGGTCTGGCCATGATGAATGTGCACAGAAAACTTAAAGGATTTGAGAATTAACGTGGATTAGTCCTAATGACGATACTTAGACACATCTCGTGGAAAGATCAAGCCCACAACAAACGTTGCTATATTTTATATTGATACGAATCATAGCAAGGTACATCCTATCTATATTATAAACGCGAAAGTTTGTAAGTATGGATGGATGTTTGTTACTCTTTCACGTAAAGACTACTAAATGGAATTGGATGAAATTTGGCACAGAGAAAGATTATAGTGTGGAATAGCATATAGGCTACTTTTTATTGCGATAATCGACATCCATGCGGGCGGACCCGGGGGCAACAGCTAGTTACGATATATTTTTCATAGTAATCGAGTGACCACAGAGTCACAGACGCAGCTATATCGTAGGTATAAATTTTTATTACGTCACAAATATATGTCGACATATTTATAGCACGATATCTTGTTGTTGCTTGTTGTCTTTTTTAAGGTCAACGCCCGCACTAAGGATCCAGCCGTGTCACGGGGGACTTTACAAACATACAATTACCGGACACACAGTAGGTACACCCGGACTCGGGACAATCCCACCCACCACATGCCCACCACTGTGACTCCTGTGAGCCAGGATTAACAGCGGAGTAACCAACTGATACACCGAGCTTTGACACTCGTGCGTCCCTTGAACAACTAAACCTACTGTCTTGGACCCCGCAACGAATTTAATCAGAAGTAAATAGGAGGAGTTAGATGGAAAAGTTTCCACTTCCCTCCATAACAAAGCGGGAGCAAAATAAATCTGTATAGGTTTGTAACCTATGAAAAGGAGCACCACGGAGGACCTTAAACTATGTGAGCTAAGTTTGATTGTTATAATATGTATGGCAGAAACGTTTAAACGCATGGAAATTCGCTCCAGGTGAGACTAAATCCCCATAGTAGGCCGCTCTAGATGGTACATGTAAGCTGTTCAACATATAAAATAATAGTTCGATCATTATGCCAAAGACTACACTCCCAGAGTATGTGATGATCAGACTGCTTCTGATCGGAGCCAGGTATTAAGTATTGACAGTTCGGCGAATCAACTATAGTCTATTTCACATGTCATGGGTACTGTAAAGATTGACATTTGAAGATAAATATCAATGAAAATGATAGACGATTAAATTAAAATCTATCGATTGAACACTCTAGGCTCTTGATCATTCAATTAGCCTTTGTTAGAGATTGGTTGATCCTTTTCTTTCATCTTCATCGTAAAATGTTAAACGTCACAATACCCATGCTATGTGAAAAAGACAAAAAATGAATAATACATAAGGGGTGGCTAGCTTAAATGAGTATAACTTTCGGAGCAAGTTATACTCATTTAAGCTAGCCACCCCTTATGTATCAATAAATTTTTTGTCCTGTGTGGGGATCGAACCCACAACACGCCGCGCACCGCGCAGTGATAAATGGCGAATAACCACTTCAGGCACTGAACCAACAGTGCAGTGATATATTTTAGAATATTTCATATCATATACATACCTATTGATTGTTGAAAAAAAAATGGTAGGTATTACTCGCGCAAATATATAAGTAATGGTAGTTTTTTAAAACTACCATTAGCATAGCATTTCCTCTTGTCTATACTCACCAGTTAGGTAAATATTGACGACTTAGCTGCTCTTGTTTTAGAGAAATCTCACTGTATTCCTATCTCTCTGGTTTTATCATCATCACTCTTGGACATATAACTCCCCTAAGGATTTGCATAGCATTTGGTATAGAGCTGACCTTGTCAGGCTTGTCCATCAGCTGCCCGCATTATCTGGTTTCATAAATACCTACTTGGAATGATTGAGGTATGACAAATCATCATCATCTCAACCCATATAGGTCCCACTGCTGGGCACGGGTCTCCTCCAAAAATGTGGAGGGATATTAGCCTACTATACTACGCTGGCCAGACGGGTTGGTATAGGGTTTTGTTTCGAGTTTTTCCTCTCTTGCGGTGGATATATCTTACGACACCCTCGGGATGGAAGGGGTATGACAAATAAAACATATTTTTAGAGAACAAGAACAAATAATATATTATTATTATTTATATCTGTTACATTGACAGTTATACTTAATCAAAAACGCACATTGATTGTGTACGAGAGGCGGTGTTTACACATAATTATTTCTTCGAGATTCTTATCTATTGTGGGTAGAAGATGGCCCATACATCTTAATATATAATAGGTATATAAAACAAGTCGGGTTTGTTCGAACACTTAAAACTCGAGAACGGCTGGACCGATTTTCATGGTTTTTATTTTGTTGGATTCGTCTTCATCCTGAATAGCAGAATAACTATTAAAAACATTGGAAAATTTATTTCGTGTATAACCGACATCCACGCGGGCGGAGCCGCGGGCAACAGCTAGTATTATATATTTAGTAAGTTTATATATATATGACATGAAATTAATAGTATATTCTGATTTTTATAACTGTGCACCTGTCAAAGTCAAAATATTGCCATGTTGGCTGCATTGGAACAAGATTTCAATGATAATGTCGCGGGGACTTTACAAACAAACAATTAACACAGACAATGACTTATGGATCACATGCATTTTTGTCAAAAAAATCATGGCAACCTAACGATTTTGACAGTTCCAAGTGCACGGCTATAAAAATCGAGATTAATTTTTGCAAGGTAAGACAGTCGATGTTGACGGCGATTACAACGACACCATTATTTTTACATTTAACTTCATAACTTGTTCTGAGTCAGTGTTAAGCATTACATTAGTTTGTACTTAGTCTTGTTATAATATAATTATGTAACATTTTAATTATGTAAGTTCATTAACTTCACTGGAATACTTTAAAACTAATCAATTAAATTGTAGAAATTCTTATGTTTAATGAAAACCTTTACTTTAAATTCAGCCATGAAGGTAATTACTAATTAACTAGTTATGTATACTAATTTAAATAGTTAAGCTTTTGTCCAAATAGGTATGTTAAGTTATTCTCATAAAGAAATCATAAAAATACCATATATTTAATTAAACTCTCTAATAACAATAAACAAATTAACATGTTTTATTATTTTATGTTATTCTACTTACTGTTCTACTTTGATAATACTGGCTGCAGTGACGATACTACGATAAAAAACAATGACATATTATTTTAATAAGTATTTATATTGTGACATGAAATAATATAATACTATTTTGACAAAGGGTTTACAAAACGTATTTATGTGAAGCACCACATCTCGTACGCGTACAAAACCAACAGTTACGAACGGTTAACAATAATAAACTGTTTATATTCACAGTGACAAACACCAGTATCAACTTATACTACAGCTCGCATCATTGTAAAGAATCGGAAAATGTTAGCTTCATCAGTTAGGTACATATCACATTTATTTCTTAATATTTTAACCATTTACAAACACAATATTAGGTACCAGCTTATTCTAACCTATTGGTAAATATTTGTTTTACATTTGGTTCAGGTAAACTATAAATATATCGTAGGCATGTTATTCTAGTTATTTAAAATATCAACACTATTATTTTGCGTGAAAACTGTGAGTTGTTGTATTGAACATTCTTAAATTAATTGGGGCTTGGCATGGAGACAAAATACTTTTGTATTTCTTTATATGAACGAATCGACCAGCCATACCAAATAATTTACCATTCGCCAAGCGTTTTCCAAACTAGATTGTAGTCGGCTCACAGTCTAACCGGTTACGACTGAATATTATAATATGGAATATCTGTGATTCCATATAACATAATCGTTCCCTCATTTTTATTCGATGGATGGTAGTGTTGCCACACTTGTCAGTCCGCCAACTACCCGTATCGTAACCTTATGACGACTTAATGTGCTCTACTAGGCACTGAGGGGTCTCTAGACGTGACAACTCAACCTCGCAGTTCTGTTACTAAGCTGCGATACTATAAACATCCTGCCCATTCTATTTAATGAATAAACTATTTCACCGATTTCGATAAAAATTAGAATGGATATAGCTGACACACTGATAAGGTAGTAAGTAAGCTAATTTAGTCCCACTCCGCCGGCAAGGATGCGATCACAAGCTATACGATTAGCGGCTACGACACGACCGCAACAATAAATACTATTGAAGCGATTAATTCAAGTTTCCATTGAACTATGGACATTAAAGCATAATCATATTATGACATTAATTTGCTAATACGATGAAACTGACTAGAAATTACAGGATTTAACAATTTATTATTTTTCTAGTATTATGGGTGACCTTAAATTACCGTGTGCCTAACGTTTAGAGGTTCATTTAGGTGCATATCATAGTTTATAATATTCGATTAAGTGTATGTAAAAGATTCATTTAAAAAATTAACGTATATCTACTAAGTAGTTATTAATAAATCGTGTTGTTATTTTATACTTAAATATATATTTAGCGATATCACATAAGCACTCGCGTGTGTTATTTTGTGGTATTCGTTTATTTACACTGGGAACATATAGAGTTGTACAAGTGCATTACAGTGGCAAGTGAACTAGTGAGCACACTGTGACTTTTGCAGCGATTTATTTGAATCGATAATGTACCCAAACAGCTGCCAGTCTGTCTAGAACTTTGCGATACAGTCTACTGTATTTATCAATGCATCGATGTAATCGCAGCGCAAATGCTTTAGCGTCTATTAATCCGCTAGTGTTTGTAAAAAGCCGCAGTGTACACTTAAGTGGTGCTCTCCATAACATAATACCTATATATAACGTTATTAAACATTTATGATATTTTGCTCACAGGTGTTATAATTAAAAATATTTGTAACTTGTAACATTATATATTCTAAAGTGGGTGATCGACAGACGAGCCGTACACTTACCGCGATTTTAAGAAGGATGGCTTTAGTCGGGGCTCGTCGGCGCCGAGATAGATCGAGTAAGACCGTTGTGTCTTGATATTTGAAACAAGATGTCCTACTCGGAGTCTTAAACTTTGTGTTATCTCGCTATAGAAAACAACGATGCCGGCGGCTATCAACGTGCGGCAGGGGTATTCCGTAAGAGCAAAAACCGAGCCACCGCAAAAACCGAGCAAAATCTGGCTGTCAGATTGAAAATCGGTATTCCGTAAGAGCCCTTTTTGACGTTTAGTCAATAGATTGTGCCCTCAATCACAATTGTCAGTTTGCGATCACAACTGTCAGTTTGCCATCGCTGTTTGTTAGAGAATCAGCCGGCGGTTTTTTATGTTAAGCTGAGTAAAAATTAAAACATTACTGACAAGCCACGAGCCCAGCTCAAACCGTGGTATTGTTGTGAGAAGTTTTTTTGGCTCGCCAGTGTATGGCGAGCTTTACCGACGAGCTAAAAGAACTGCGGTGTTGCTCGTCCACCGACCATCCCCTTGAGATTATTAGCATCTAACAATATGTTTTAAAACTATGTTCTGAGAGTTTTGTGATATTTAAAGTATGTATAACATTTTATAGACCATTATTATACATATAAAAAATAGACCAACTGTTTAATATTTCACACAAACTAAAGAAACTTATGATTGAGTTAGAAAAATATAATTGAATCTATTAATATAAATGAAAAATGCATCTTTTATTTTGTAAAAATAGCAGGCGATTGTTTGTATCTTCTTTATAATTCTATAAGTCAAATGTGAAAAGTCCTTAGGACGAAAGTAACGGCGAGTCTTCCTAACATAACCTAGCATTCTCAACTTGTCTCTGTCAAATAACTAAAATGAGTTGCTTTGGCAATAATTGATAACTTAATTTTGTAAGCGTCAGATAAATAATGAACATGAGGCGAGACAACGTTGAAGATTGACGATAGGTACGTAATAAATAGGTCTATATAATCATTAGGTATTTAAACTATTGAAGCGCGAACAACAGTGCGTAACAATTCAAAATATCCTTTACTTTAGATATCAACAAAATTTTAATAATAAATATGATTATAACAGGCATAATGATCCTGTGTATCTACTTCGAAATAATATATAGTTTTAGTCTTTTACAATTACAAGGCATTAGATTGTTCCTTTATAATAATAATTGATAACGCACCACTCCATCACTCGTTGACAATCTCCACCAGTATTTAATTCCAAAATAAATAACAGATTTAACGCATCACAATATGTTTTCATAAAAACTAAAATCTTTAAATGTTAACAAATATTTTAATCTAATTTTTGGTCAAGGATTTAAATATCATCATCATCTCCCTGTGACCGAAACTCGTAAACCATCCAAAATAGATAAAAAATCGAAGACGATGTATATCATCTACAACCATTAAGTATATTATATTTATTTTGTATACATATGTATAATTATTTACATACAGTAAATATATAAACAAGGTGCCTACGTAATAAGTACATTAAGTTAAGCTTACATTTATAGTAAGTAATATTTTGTCATGATCGTTTATGATTTAATAAATAATATTTGTGTAACAAAAACAGTATTGTTTAGCAGTTTAAACAAACAACAACGAAATATAACTAAGTAGTGGTAGGTAATATAGAACATGTAGTGCAGTCAGACCCACCGTCTGGGAGCGCCGGCGCAATAAGTGGGTGTCACTCACTAGCAGGCGTCGGGGCGTGCGCTCCAGCTCAAGAGCGCACCGGCCTCGGTTGTGTTGTATCGTAAGCGCGGATCATGTCCGCCTGCGACACGCTGCCCCCCTCCTCTTGAGAGAACGCGAAACCATCTGTATACACATACAACACACTTTCAAATATAACATCAATGTCTTCAGCTTTATGAATGCAATAATCAAAAGTGCCAAATGAAAAACGGCATAAATGTACACAATGATTCATTGAATTGAGTGAACACAATCGTGCGAAAACACAAATTGTGTGTACTGAAAAAGTAAAATAATAAATCAATATAATACCTTATAAATCCTTGATAGTTCTGCATCAAAAGTAATTTAATGGTGTGGAATCTATGTGTTGGGTGCGTCTACGACGCGTTAGCGGTGCGCTTGTGTGTGTTGTATGTGTGTGTGTGTTTGTATGTGCGAGGTACTCACGCGACAGCTCCATCTCCATGGTGGCGCGCGTGGCGGAGCGGCGACTGAACACGGAGCGCACGTTGTGCAGCAGGCGCGCCGTCTCCGTCAGGCTGCCACAAGTAGCGCGTCGTGACAACATGACATAATCGAGGCCCGCGCTTTAATATCCAGCCGAAGTGGAAACTATTTTCTCCAGTATTTAGGTAACCCAATTCAACAGTGAAATTTGTAGAATCATTTTTTCAAAACCGATCACTAAATTAACCATCACCAGTCCAGAATATAAATGAAGAAGCGAAAGGTGTCGTACGGCTGTTAATAATCTAAGCATTGTCACTTCTGAGAAATACTTGATAATTTTATAAGAGCAATGTAACTTCTGTAAACATCCAATTATGTGGGAAGAGTTTGAGGACTCGGGTTTGATACAATATTTTTTGCAAGTTCAGGAGTGACAAAGTGTGTTATTAAAGCGTGATGCACAAGCCATGCAAGCGCGCGTACCGAGGCTTGAAGCCTTGGTACTAGTACTTACACTGAGCCAGCCTGACCAGGGCGTGCCGGGTGTCCGTCGTGCTGTGTCGGGGAACAACCACCAATGTTAGTCACACATACCCGGTCAGCCTCTCACGTCAAACCCAACACACAAGTGGCAACACGCCTCACACGTGAAACATCCAATTAGCTAGTTATATTCAGGCAGGTAGGAACACACCAATGTAAATTATTTTAAGTTTTAATTGCCACTTCGCGTCCGTCACCGGCCTACCAGATTGGGGACCCCAAACATAATATTTAGTGCATTACATCAGTTATAGTTTGAACAGTCAAATTAAAGAAATCTATCTAATAAATAATACTCGTTAAAAGCAAACTGGCAGGCAATCCTTATTGCTTGCCGGTGAGAGAGACTTCTGAGTGCAATTTTAAAGATAAAGTTCATATAATTAACGCAAATAAATAATAAATTTGGTGTCTGACGGACTGTGAGGGTCATAAAAACAAATGATTTAGAATTTACTTAAGGCAATGCACACGTGTGAGCTATATTAGTTACAATACATTATATAAATAATAGTTGGTTACAATAATCACTAAAATATGACAATTATTATAATTACCATCACCTGTATACTTGCCCAGTATACGATTATGTAGCCAACTAACAACTATAGTTTGTGGACGTGTTTATTAAACCTATGCGGTTTCTTGGCCAGCCAACCCACATGGGTTCAATAATCACGAACCATACGAAATCTTTATAAAACCTCAACTATGAAAAAAAAGGTCGCATACCGAGCGTAAAGACAACATTAACCAAGCATTATTTTGGCATTAATTAACACTACATAGATATCACAAATAGATAATAAGTACCAACAGTTTTATAGTAACAATGTTTTAATTAAATGTACATAAACACACTTAAAATATTTTGTACATATTAGTTAGGCAAGTGCGATGTGAAATAAAGTAGACTTAGATAATATATAACAATATAAGTAAAAAACAAACTTTGGGAAAACACATTTTAGTCAAAGTACCTACATGACTTAGAAACGTGACATAACCAAATCAAAATAAAAAGAAAGCAAGAAATAGTTAAAAAGTTAATGGAAGTTTACAAACGAACGATTTCAATAGGGCATAATCTGACACAGAACTAATCATTAAAACGAAACTACTCTAGAGCTCATAAGTATTTAATTTGGGTATTCAAGTTATGTTGAAATCAATGTCAGTTTCCGATTTATTTTTCAGTTCAGCTCAATTTCACATTCATTTCATGAGAAATCACTTAACTAGGTCTCTATCAGCATCGATTTGCTCATTATTCATTACTTCATTAATCATCAGAATGGGCACCCATCATTTTTTGCTCTTCTGATTTGTGCCTAAAAAATATACTTCATAAGTTTTGAGCCCACAAGTATTTAATTTATTTATTTAATTGCTATAATTCCAATTGTTTGTTTTTCACTATTTGTAAATAACATAAGACATATGCATATTGCTTTACACACTAAAGAAGTTGTTACAATTAAAAATGTTAGTATCTATAACAGGTCCTTTCTATTTATTTGAGTCTTGCCGTAGTTTTGGAGCTCGTGCTCCGCTTAGATAAGAACCTAATTATCATAATTTACTGTGTACTTAATGCATTTTGAAAGCAAATTAATTGAATAGTGTGCATCAAACAATAATATTATAAATTGTAACAACTTTCTTCTGTGTGAACAGGAATAGACCTACAGATATGGAAAATAAACAGTGAAACAGGTAAATGCACAATGAATAGATCGGCTGACGGTACAATGATACCTACCAAATGAAAATAAATTCACTTTTTGAGGTGGAGCGGAGCAGGACGGCCTTTTGTGACGTCATTACGTGCACGCGAGCCGTTTTTCTTAAGTTTTGGTCGAACTGTTCGTCCCAACGCGTCTGAACGCATACAAAGACTGCAGTGCGTATACGCGCAGTTACAGATTGTTGCGTGAGCCAGGCGTGTACGTATATTCATCAAAGGTAAATGTATATTTAGACGCAAGAAAGTTTGACGTGCTTGATGAATCATTCAAACTCCGCCAGTCCGTTCGAACAAGTATATCTGCAGGCGCAGTCCATACAAGGCTTTATAATTACGACGCCATTCTATTCCGATTGTGTCTACCTTAAAATAGAATGGCATGACATTGCATTGCGTGTAATTTACACTCGGATCCAGGACTGCCAACTGTTAGTAGAATACCATATTAAATAATAAATCTAATAGAACCTAGCTGTCCTGGTGCTTGTGAAAATATGGGATTTTATACTCTTTGTGGGTTGTCAGTTCACTTAAATATCTTATGGCCAATGATTTATTTAGACACTGGGCAAATGTCCACAAGCCAGCGGCCAAGTAAGTCTCATAATAGCATTATTTCTTTTATGTTCAAAATTTATATCAATATAATATCCTACTGCAAGGCATTGGTCATCTTATAAGTGGCTGAGAGGGTTTAGGTTTACCTAAAGAGTATTATTTTGGAGAAAAAAAATGTCTGCTACTAAGTAGCTTCATATTTTAGACAACCAAATACATCATATTTTCTAAAGAAATTTGTTAATGATCTTCCCAGAAAGACAAATTTCTAATAAGTATACTTACCTCACTGACCTAATATAGGTACTTTGATTCAAAATCTTTATATACGTTGATATTTTAATAAAACTAGCTGATATTGTGCAAATGACCTAATGATGACTAATATATATTTATATATTTATGTATTTATTTGAAACCTTGCGATGTTCAATGTATCTATTCTAGCTTAACTGAAATAATTTGTATAGCGAATTTCAGCATCCGTACCTCTCGTGTGCAGTGTAGAGAGTATGGCGACATGAAGCTGCTATTATAAACTGAAATATTTTAACCATTAACTTATTAATATTGCAATTAAACCATAGATTTATTATACTACATAATACCTACATTTATGGTTTAATCGCAATAACTATGTAAGTATATAAGTATGTACGCACATTTACGATCTTTACCTATAGACTATAGTCAGGATGACATCAGTTACACACTCATAAGAGAAACGCGTGCACCCAACGTGCGAATGGAATTGCGTGCAGTTACGTACAAGAGCGGTAGGTGCACGATGTAAAGAAATCAACCGCAAGTGATCGAGAGTTTGGTTGTAGTATAGTAAATAAGTAGCCTATTTTTATAAGTATGTACTTCTTAGTGGTAGTTTATTGAAAAAGTTTACGCTCCATCACTTACAAAAAATAAATAATTAAATATGGTACAACAACGCAAGATTTCTTATGCTCAACGGTTCAGAACTGACAGCACTTCTCCACAGATTTTTTTCACCCGGGTGTCGAACTCGGGACTGCGTTTTTTTTTGACAATGCACGCGCTAGAGAACATGCCGTGTCGCAGGGGCATTTTCAAATATATCGGTCCAGACTAGAAACAACTATCGCTGGAACACACAAATATTTATCCTATGTATCGATAGAACCCACAACGCTCAGCTCGGTGTTAAGTGGTGTGATGACCAATTTACACTAGTGACCACACGTGCAAAATGATAGTTAGCCTATGCTACGCTTTAAAATAATAAACCTAATGTCACAAATGATGACTCGCTATTATATAAAGCTATCGTGCAACGCCAACCGACCTCAGACAAGTGATATGTACAAAGAAAATACAATAAAGCAAAGTAAAAGGGTATGTACATAATATATTTACAAACTTCAATTATTTTATTTCACATATTAATTTATTTCACACAAAACACAACATATACCTATTATAATAGATACATTATATCATCGACAAAATAATATCACAATAATGTTTGAGATTTGGGGCATTTGATGTCATCTCATTTTACATTATGTTATTTACCAACACAATAAATGTTCCGTCTTAATAAAATACCTACCATGTATAATTTTTATATTTATAATAACCGTCAAAAACTCTACGAACTTATAATTCTTACGTCTAATGGGAAGTATCTATTACAAAAAAAGGAAAATTGTATTTTAATGGAGTAGTCAATGTCAAGATCAACTTTATAAATATCGACATTAATATAAATAAACTTATAAAATAATTAACAATTAGAGTATATGTACACGTGAAGTGAAAATAATATCTGTTTGATTATTAGCGGTTTGTACAAATCTTTGTACTTACTTATTTACATATTAAATTGACAATATTATACCGAAGAAAATTATAATACAAACAGAGTGCAATTACCGCGATATTAGAACGAGAAACAACGACTCGACGCTTGCGCATTTCGACGATAACTTATAAAAACAAAAGTAAAGTAGCCTCAGGCTTGAAAAAAGTACAAAACGTAGGCTGGATTTAACGAGATTAAATACGAAAGGAAGCATAGGTTATAAACATTTTATTTAAATCTCATATAGGAAGCTCATTAGAAATCACAAAAAAGACATGTTTTAGCAATAAGTTACTGTGTAACAAAGCTTTGTTATGAGACAATAAATACATTTTTTATTATAATTTTATTTCAAATTCGTCTAAGAAAACGACTAGCTCCACTTCTCTTATAAGTATACACAATGATATTATAAAGAAAGATAAGCTTTCTTCGAACTGAGCGGCGTTAATTTTGTTACCATGTTTTGTTGCGTACTTGCTTTTAGATTTCAAATATAAATGCGATAGAGAACACGGAACGTAATGATATATAAATAGATAGTGATAGATGTAATAAAGCTACTTATTACTCAGTTTTCGCGTGTTAGTCCGATATCTACGTCTTTCTTACTATAATATCATTGAGTATACAGATACGAAATAAAAAACAAGTGAAACAATCGCAATAAAAAAAACTATTTTCAGAGACTTCTGAGAGATCGCTTTATGATACGGTTTGCGAATGCAACATACCTACCTAATATTGTTATCGATATAGTTATTACCAACACAACATTCTTTGCACGTACTTTAATCATATTTATCGCCATAATTTTCATCATAGTATTTATCTTATCACATACGGACCCTAAAAACGTACATAAAAGAGCCAGATAAATAAATAACGACATCACTTGCAATTAACAGTAAAAACATTTAACGTTACCAAATATTCTATAAATTATTGTCAAATAACACATTATATTTTCAACGCTACAAATAATAAAAACGTTTAAAAGTACATTTTTATAACTTACAGCGTAACGACGCGACACCGCCACGCCCAAGAGACTACAGCCTACGTTTACAGTAAACACTCAACATGTAGAGATATAAAAAATATTCACATTAATATATTGTGTATATATTTATGATAATATACCTATAAGTTCATTATTTATACGTACGTATGCTTACATACGATTTGTTCCGCTTTCGCCTCACGAAGTTTTGTCCCACGTAACAAAATCCGTATTTGTTCTACATTTTATTCCTTTTTAGCCCCAAATATATTAAATTTGGGGTTAAAAAGGAATAAAATGTAGGACGAAAACGGTTTTTTTTTTCGGAAAACTTCGTGAGGCGAATGCGGAACTTATGTGCACACGTAACCTATGCGATGCGTCCATTGTGCGAGATTGATATGAGCTAACTTAGGATAGTGGAAGGCTACTTTAATATCATTTAATAAATTATATTTTGTTAAACAGATGCACTCGGTATGCTACGCATAACTTTAAGTTGGATTAAGTAATGTGTTTGTTTTCATAAAGTTAAGCTAGCTTGCCAATAAATGAAAATAATTACCATTTAAAAAGCATTATTTACAATGCTATTCTTGGTATAGACGAAACCTGAAAGTAGTTTGTTCAGAATCAGTAATAGATTCTAGTATATTAATTTTTAAACCATGTTATATTTTGTCTCAACAATGTTTAAAGTTGGACACCCATATTTTACCCGGCCATCTTTTCATTTTACACATTCACAATATACCAAAATGGTTTTGTAAGCTGGTACACGCGGCCCTAACGGCACTTGCCGCTAGGTGACCATAATCGATCAGGAAAAACTACAAACTTTTTCCTGATCGTGAGTTTTCAGTTTTCTTAATTTTCCAATTTTATTTTTACTCTTTTAATAAATACAAATTTGAGGTCTGTATTACACTATACCAAGAATAGCATTTACACATTAACAGCAAAGAGGTCGGATGAGGATTTTTTAGGAACATAAAATCTAAACTTATTTTATAGAACACTAACTGCTAGGATTAGATCCAACAACACTAAATTATGTAACAATATAATACGGACTTAAGATTATCAAAATACCATAATAGGCCAATATCTGTTTGTCTACAATTGGACTCATGGAAGGCACTGTCCCGTGGCGCATGGTAACACAGTCCAAGGTAATCATGCCTCAATTCAGTCTCATAGATTCAACTAGTCATTATAATTCATGTAGGTAATTCATGTACTTAAACATAGACTATTTCCATAATAAATAATTTCCATACAAATAAAACATCTCTATTAAAGTTTTCTGTTACCTGCGCCACTTCAAACTTTTTCTCAGTATATCCAGTTATTGTGACAAGGAACTTTGTATTGTAACCCTAATAAGCGTTTTTGAATACTAAAAAGCAATGTTTCCCTTCACTCCAATTTTTTTGTGTTTTCACATTGGCAATGTATAAAAGTTTTTTATTTATTTATTTATTGGATCTCAAACAAAAACAAATTACATGATTACAGCTCTGAACTTAAGTTTTTTAACTGTAGAGACCACATCGTTCAATTTTCTTATCAATAAAGTATCGTGTTTTGACTGCATCAGTTTGCATGCTACCATAATTGTATTTTACAAAAGATTGCTACTATCTGGCGATTAAAAAGAGTGGCCTGAGTTTCTTGTTATGTCTTCTCATGGCTCCACGTTAGCGAACTAGCCGTAGGCAAGTTAGCTGACACCATCTTTCTGGCTTATTCATAATGATGACCTTAATGAATTTTGAGTTTGGGTTTGAATGATGAATATGTATTCGTAACAACTGTCAACTCTATTCGTATTATTTTTATGTTTGGACAAGTGTATATTTAGACGGGACCCGTACTGATTGTTAGGATACAAGCAGGATAATTTTTGTGCCCTTATCATCATCATCATCATCTCAGCCTGATAATGCCCACTGCTGAACGTATGCCTCCCTCATATGTCTCCACAATGGCCGATCTTGAGCTGCCTGCATCCATTATGTGTAAATTTTTGTCTTCAATCTGTTGTCCTGATTATGTTCGAATAAATGCTTTTCTTTATTTTTTCTAAATCATATCATTATGTGGCCTACGTAAGAAGAGTATGTTATGATGCTCATGTTATTCAAATTACATATGTAATTACCTTGATATCGTTCACTAAAAAACAGTGCTCTACCTCGGTTTATATTTCTATTACTAAAACTTGTTAAATTTAATAATACGCATTGGAATAAATAGTAACAGTATTTACTAAATAAGTCTATCTACCTACATAATAATCTCGCTCAATGGACGCATCAAAGTGATTCCTATAGCTCGTTAAATGAGCTCTCATCAGTCTCATACAAAATACATATAATCATGGCTAATATATATACATTATGTATATATAAACTAATCTTCACATTACCTAACAATTCTACATCAAAATAAATTCTCACTAAAACTGTGTGTTATACACATGTATCGAGTGGCACAGTAAAGGTTTTTATTAACCACAATAAATATACAATGACTACACATACACCTATTGGAACGTATTAATTGGAATCGATTTTCAATGTTTAAGCAAATTGCAATAATATCACAACATTGGATTTGAAGTTAAATCTTTACCTATCTTAATAAAATTGTAGTTGTTAATTAAACAGTAATGCAATCAGTTTGTTATATTTAGTGAACATTTTAAGTAATAAATTTTAGTAACATTTATTAGGAAGCATATAGTTAATTCCATTTATTCATTTGTTATTGGAACTGTGTTGTATCTATGGCACAATGCACAAAGTGCCGCTGTACCTGTGAATAGTTAACAGCTTAAGATATTTAAAAAATGTATTGATTACATTTTGGACTATTTTTGAGATTTTTTTAATGATATTGATAACTGACGGAGAAAACGTGATTTTCTAAATATTGTAGAGAATTGTATAATTCATATTATTATACTTGACTTAATTTTGTAGCCAACTGATACTGTTAACATTGCAATCGAACTTGATTTTTTAAAATATAATTAATGGAATTGAGGTTTCATTGGAAATAATAAAATGTTTTGTACCAAATGTCAATTCATATTATTTTTAAGTTTCCACAAGTTTCTATTCAGACTGGACTCTTCGGTTGTAGAAAAAAAAAACATATAATTATGTGCACAACATAAAGTAATAACATAGGAAGATTATATTTACCACAAAAGATTAGTCCGCCATCCTACAACTTTATTATACCTACTCGATGGACGTCCACTTCGAATGAAACGCGATAGAATATCAATCACTACAAAATTATCGTACAGAGTGAATTAAAGCAAAAGGGCTCGGGTAAACCTCAGCAGACCTTTAAATTCCGTCACATAGTTTTGGTCGAAAGGGGTGAAATAGGCCGCGAAGCGTTGTGGGTAGGCTGGAGGCTGCGCTGTCGTGTCACGGATAGGGCGGGTGGGGCGGGTGGGGCGCGTGGGACGAGCGCGGCTGCTCGCCGTCAGATAACGAGGTCGTCCCGGCGTCGCACGCGGCGCGGCGTGGAGGGGCGCGGCGCGGCGCGCTGGTGCCGGTGCTCGTGCTCGTGCTCGTCGTGCTCGTGGTGGTGGTGGTGCGGCGCGCGCTCGGGCGCCACGACGGCGCGTCGCCAGCGCAGGCCCACGGGCTCCCCGCGGCGCTTGCTGCCCGCCACAAGAGTCGGTACAGGCGCCGACGTACGCTCGCGCGACGGCCTCGCTTCTCCTGGCCCGACATCGGCGACATCTATTGCGTACCGCGCGCAGGTACCGGACCGTGCGATTTTGATAACCTAATTTCGCTAGGCGGGAGGTCGCGGCACGAGCGTACGTAAGCGCGGGAAGGGGCGATGCAAAGCGAACTAAATGCGTAATATAGATACGTACAGACGTTGCGTGCTCGCTATATATATATATATATATACTGGTCTCTCTGACCGTAGTGTTGCCGGCTGATCGCCAAACGTCTACTATGCGTCTCTACATGTACACTCACGAATAAGTTACTAAGTACGTGAAGCTCATACGTATATTAAGTACCTATTTAATAAAATATAACACTAATGTACTTTCTGTACAGCTAAATTATGCAGTATAACGCTACAATCTACTTTAAAATATAGGTGTATAGTATAGATAGCAAGCTGAAGGGTAGAGAGGTGATCAACCGGCAACCACGCACAACAACAACGACAATGCTCATAATGAAAACGTAAGTGATATAACCGATACTAACTCGACTGTACGTAGATAAAAGGAATATAACTACCTTTTATTATTTCTAATCGAGGGTAAACACCAAAGAGACAATGAAAACAACAACAAATGATACACAAGAACAATTATGAAGTACCTACCTATGTTACTTAGTAAAAATTAAAGTAACTCATTTTTTATGCAATCATAAATTTCTTCAATAAAACAAGATAGATACTTCATAAATATTCTCTTTTTAAATAATCAAATTTACATAAATACATATATTATATACATATATATACACATTTTATACAAATTTATAGTTATTAGTATTTAAGTCGTAATTCAATCTATGTGTGTTCATTCCAAAATAATGCACAAACGGCATACACATCACGCATACGTTGTCAGATGGATCGATCGGATCCAACAGTACCTAATGTATAGTATGGTCCGAGAAGTAGACACTTAACAATTCATTCATTCATATGATCAAAATAAAATATTTAAAAAGATACTACATTCCTTTTTAGCGTACGACGCGATACTCGGAACAAATTTGGACATGATTCAGTACCAACAATAATAGTATACTATTCTATAATTATTACTTTAACACTCAACGGTATAGATTTTTTCTCGGTTCAGAAATGTTTTATAAGTAACTGTTATTTTTACTACCTACTACAAGATCTTTTTCTAGTGCCTAGAATTAAAAAAGCCCGATTAAATTAAACAACATGTATACTACGAGGCACATTTAATGTTATTCTAACTATTTTTAAAAACAATCGACAGAGAAAGAGCAATGGCGATATTAGTTCAAACCGGTTAGATCTCACGCATGCTACAGCCGTTTATAAACTTCGCGACATTCCTAAGTAAGGACATAGTGATATTAACTTCTTTGACTAAATTCAATATTACGCATAAACCTAACATTTGTCGAAATGCGGGATTTATTTTGTATTAAAAAACTTGTCTAGAGATTTTTTCTGGGACCACATACAGTTATTTGCCTTATGATATATATTTTACTTGTTTATGCAATATTATAACATCCATCAACAAATGTAGAACAGTGTATTAAGAGACAAGTGAACGGGCATTTATCATTATTGTCGTCGCAGCCGAAAGCAGTCCATTTCTGGACATAGGTCTTCCCCGAAGATTTTTATATTTTTTGGTCCTGAGCTGACCTTGTCCTTCAATTGCCCGCAACCTATATTAGGTCATCGGTCCACCTTCTTAGAGACTGTGTCATAATTTTGATTTAATAAACATAATTTAGACTATGTTCGTAAGTGGAAAATATGCAATTCTAATTCATCTGATACATTGTTTTCCATTTATATCTCTAATACGTATTTAAGGGCCCGTTAATTTGACTCTACTGTCTATTATTTGTTTTTGTATAATATACCATTCAAAAAAGTTATACTGCATGTAATTCCAGTATAGTCTAATTTAGAAGTGGTACAATAAAAATAATAAACATTGTTCTAACATCTTCTAACTACGAAAATTCTCTGTCATTATTAGCAAGACATTAATTTAATTTTGATTACTAACAAATACATTGGGCGGAAAACACATTGTTACGCACAACGCACAGGTACGCGACTGAGGACTTTAGCGTTATATAACGCTACAAACACACAAACAAGCAGAAAAGCATTCGATATATTTTTATAGGTACATCGTTTGTTTAGGTTTGTATTTGTATGAGAATATATAGAATGGTTTTTCTGCGGTTCTCTGTGGTGTTCACACTATAGCCAACAGCAGAAAAACGTCCAAAACAACAGACCGGCAATTCCACGCTTCGTCGTATAGCGCAGACCAGTGTGAGATTCGCCCAACGGTAAAAATGTATTTAAAATTTGACAGTGATTTTACACATTGCATTCCGCTGTAAACTAACCGACCACCGCAAGTGACATTTGATAATGGGAATGCAAAAGGTATAAGTAATTGTATGAGTACTTACGAGTGTCTCGGTTGTGCAAGGAGAGCTGCTGGGTCACGCTGTTTGATTTCACTTTCACGCACCGCCGCCGTTATTGACTTAAATGCGGTGTTTTGAACGCTGGAATATGTACAACAATCACGTAAGTAAATAAATTTGTGTCTTCTCGATGAGTATGCGTTGTTGTTCGCTTTATATTGTCTCGCGATCCTTATTTTAATAAATCTGTTTACAGATACATGTAATTCAAGCCGGGTATCCACTTAGGTTCGCCGTGGTTTGCGAACACTGTGTGCTCCGCGAACGTGAACGTGTACAGTGTACACACTTAGGCTGCAACATCAATCAACAAACTGCGCTCCCCTTTGAGATCGCGCAAAAAACCGCTTCCCGAGGGCTCCGCCGTGCTCCGATCGTGCTCCAGTCGCGCTCCGCGATCACGACGTATCCATTATGTTTGGTTTGCGGAGCGGGCGCGTTCGCAAACCACGGCGAACCTAAGTGGGATACCCGGCTTGAGATTTAAATTGTGTCCGTTATACGTATATATCTTCTATACTGAAATTAACGGCATTTTATGACGTCAATATAAATATATATATTAATGGTTACAGATCAGTTTAACTGATCAACCGCCACAGCAAGGCACAACCAAGTAATAATGTTTTTTCTATTGTGTCTGGTTTATTAAAAAGTTTGTTTTTGAATATTTGTGATTTGAACGCGAGTTAATAATAAATTATATTTTTCTGGCTAAGATCGAAGTTATTCTTCTAATCTGGGGACACATTACGTAACAGAGGCATGTATACTTTTTGGACAACTAATGTTTGAATAAATATATTTTATATGGGGATGTAATCAACATCCCCATCACGATATAGTATAAAACAAAGTCGCTTCCCGCTGTTTGTCTGTCCCTATATATGCTTAGATCTTTAAAACTACGCAACGGATTTTGATGCGATTTTTTTAATATATAGAGTGATTCAAGAGAAAGGTTTATATGTATAATACATGCATAATATAGTAGAGAAACACTGATAATTTTAGAGGTTTCTTATGTGATGTCCTAAATAAACTCATTTTTAGCGCATTTGAAGCGCAAAAAATCTCGAAAGAGATCAAAATAATACTACAGTACCTTAAAAAGATTTACAAAAAAGTTCGGGGTGGTATATGTCTATCTCTTAGGGATAACCCACAAAAAACATTGTTTATGCACAACTTTTTACGAGAAATAATGGCTTATTTACGAAGCAATTTTAGGCAATACAGCACTAATCCTTATCCAATTAGTACCTTAAAAACATTGTGCATTAAATAAATATCAATTTGGCCTTTTACAGTAGATAATTTAAATAAATATTTTCGAAGGTATTACAGATTTAAAATGCAGGGACATAGCGGTTGCGGCGGTACCGTCCGGGGGGCCGGTGAGCGTTGAGGGACCTTAAAAGAAAACATGTTTGTATTGTCTAATGACAAAAAATCTGTGAACGTTGTATATAAATACATTCTGTAGTATATTTTGTATCAGCATTGCGCCCGTGCAAAGCCGCGGCGGGTTGCTAGTTTAAAATATATTCATTCTAGCATTAGTTGGCCAAAAAGTATACATGGTTAAACCAAATTTCTGTTGTGACAACATTGCTACTAAGAACTAGTAGACAGTTTACAAGATTTAGCATTTATAATATTTTGTAGACGTACGTACATTTTCTAAGATACAAACACAATAAACAACGGTTATACAAATATTTCTACAAATAGAAACCTACTACAAACCTACTGTAAATATCATAATTTAAACCAATACTTGAGTGAAATGGGAAAACTCGTTTTATGATGCAAAAATAAAATAGCTGAACTTTTATATTTTGAAACATACCATTAATAAGTTAACTAATTGATGCACAGTAAAAACTACAAAGAGACTCAAAATGGCCTATGGATTGTTCTTATAATATTAAAAACAATTATAGTGTATTATCAATTAGTTAATGTAATGGTTATTAATTTAAATGATCAGCTAATTTTCATTGCCGACTATCCATCGCACGTTGCGGGCAACGACATTATCTGGTTATATGATCATATAGGAAAAAATACCACTATCGCACCGTATGCCAGGTGTCTGACTTTTAATCAATAAACTATTATAAACACTGGCCACAGATGAAAGTCTAATCACTAGATAAGAACAATATTCTACACGTACTACGCCCTTACACCTAAACACTACAGTTACGTAAGAAAACCACAACGTAAACAGAAATGTGCAATTACTTATATGTTGATAAAGGAACGGACGATCGGGTTGGCTAGGATGACGCTGGTGGCGCGCGACAGCTCGGGCAGCTCCTGCATGGGCACGGGCAAGCGCGCCGCGCCCGTCAGCGTGCCCCACTGCGGCGCGGGCGACTGCCGGTAGGCCAGCCCCAGCATGTACGGCGAGAACGTGGCCGCGCCCACCGAGCGGGTGGCCCTGTCACCCGCAGTGTTCAGTACCACGTCATATACCTATAGCCTCATAATGCGCTGTCCGGAACCAGCGTTTACGGCTATGAATGCTACTGAAAAGGCAGTACTTGTGCGCAAGGGGGTTACCGACATATTTCGCTTAAATTGGGTGTGGCTCTTAAAGTGAGAAGTAATTCCACCCTACAGAAAGTAGCTGCTAAATAAATAGCACTATTTGTTTAGTGTAGTGTTTCTACTAGTAACTAGAATTTCCTTCGCCTCTCGCTGTTGCAGCGCTGTCTTAGGCGGAACACAGTTTTTAGTATGTATCACGCGTTTTTCCTAAAAATTGAACTAAGTACACTAACACTAAACTCCGCGCTGAGCAGTGCGCTCCCTAAAGTAATGTGCAAAAGCACTAGTAAAGTGCCTGGCATTATAACATTGCCGTATGCTACGGTAATGCTTACAATGAGAATAACCATAATATGCCTATTTACCACCTTCATTGTCTTCATAACTCAATATTTTGCAGAAAATGAAATGGGGGCTATGTCCAGCAGTGGACTGCGGTTGGCTATTGTTTCTACCACCCGATAACCGTCCAGAGATTCCTTCAAAATAAGCGAAGCGCTTCGTTTCATTTGTTATGCATGCAGCAAAGTATTGGTACTACTTGTCAATACGATGATTACAATATTGGCGCTTTGACGCAACTGGGAGTGTAAATGATATAATTACAATTATAAAAACAACAAAACAGTTGAGCAAGTCATCGTTTATTTATTCGATAGATTAAATAAAATTACTTTACAAAGATACATTTAGTAGTTCTTTTTTGTAAAAACACCACGGCAAACAACTGTTAAGTACCGAAATATTCCCGCTTTTTTTACGTAAAAGGAGGATTTTGCGTCTCCGTAGTACAATAAGAGTATGTATCCGTACACACAGGGTCGGACTGCGCCGGAAGGGCCTGGGTAGCTCCCCACAAGATCGGGGCCCGGGACTGGATAATGATATCATGTAATTCTATCAAATGAAATATACAAATTACTTACGATAGGTATATAATATTAGATGTCTACCTTATTATAGTCACTCTAAACATTTTTTTCGGCTCAGCTGTTAATAACTCGATCGATAAAAAGCTACAGTTCTCATCATCCTCAAATTGATTATAAAACTTGAGGTAGCGTTGAGTGTTCGAGTTCGAGATCTTTGACTACGTCGTGACCGCGTCGGTCGCAAGTCGATATAATGCATTACTTGATTTTTTTTACCGAATCGATCGAGTTTTTAATGTCTATGAGACAACGTCAATTAATGCTATAATAAATAGTGCCCTACCGAAAAAGGATTTTGAGCGGAAACCGAACCTGTTAACCGACAAAGAAATTAAAATGTTACAAAAAAAAAGAAGAAGATTTATTCGTTTTAACAAGTATGATCTTATATACTAGATGGTGAATGGAAGCTCCTTTTAAGCTAAAATAGTATAAGCAAAATTCGCACTTCCTTATTATGACAGTCATTAACACTTGTTAATATACCTAATTATGGCAATACCTATAAAATATTATAAAAATGGATAAATTTTTAATTCAACCCGTGTATTTTTTTTATGTATGACTCTGATTACTTGTTTGATTATGTTTTTTTATTTATTTTTTATTTTACTTCGAAGTTGATCCCACTTTAAACTTTCATCCTTCTCAAGTTATCCTTAAACGCCAGTTTCATTTCTTAAACGTCAATTAAAACTGTTATTATGAGTAAATAACTTGGGTCCTCAATCCAGACGAGTGCATAAAGTGGCATAGCCTAAATCTCAGAAAGATAATAATTTCTGAGATTTAGGCTATCTGGGTTAATTTTTGTTTAAAACTAGCGGTTTGCCTTGACTTTACCCGGGGTAAACTATTTTTTGCGCCATTTTCTTTTTTTTTAAGAACCTTCTACAAAGTATTAGAAACTTAAAATAAAATATGAATGACATCAGTAAAGTCGTTATTAAATTACCAAAGGAAATAGAAATCCATTCGGTCGGTCATTAATAATGATAGGTACATGTCCTAATAAGTTGATTCGATCAATAGTTATCGCTGGTCATAAATTTTCAAAACTAGTTACAGGTATGCTCAAGTTCAACCATTTTTAGATTTTTCTCTTTCATTCCTTTAATTGTATGAACGATGTACCAGCCTTTTGCCTGCGCAGGCCCCCATCCTACCTACCATCTGACCCCTGGGGGGCACGCGCATGCTGGGGCCCGGCTGGCAAACGCCACCCTGACTGTATAGCCAGTCCGACCCTGTGTAAGTTTTATACAACTGCTCATCAACTGATTTATGATTGTTACACGGCGCTTGGTGAAGTTCATCATAGTGGCATGCACTGGGTAGAGTACGCAACAGGCATCTTTATCATTGCAATGAAGTTGATAATGATTATTTTGAGACATAAGAAATAAAATCATTCACAACATTTTGTTTAATGATTTTGAAGTGACTTTTTACCTACCGAGCAGGCGTAAAGGCAGAAAATCATTCTGTAAAATATTATACCAATCAATAACACTAACAATCTGCGACTGCACTGTTTCACAAAATAAACTTAATTGTGTTCGTATCTTTCGTGGGTTGTGGAAAGCATTTGAGTTCAGGATGGCGTAGTGGCTTGCCGATTCTGCAGAGGAAGAATTATTGCTATTGCAGGAATCGGATTTTTAAAAAGGCGAATAAGGGAAGTATAAACGACAGGAACTTGTAAAAACCGAAATCAAATTGCGCAAAAGTAATTTAGCGTATTCTTAGGCACTGTCACCGTGTGATATACATGCATTTTTTCTTCGAATAAAACTTAAATATTTTTTTTACTTTTGTCTTCAATTGCACAGTTCAATTTTAATTTAAAAACACTAGTACTTATGTGTATTTTCATCGCGATTGCGAATTTTTTTTCGGTTCGTCTGCGGTAACTACCAAACAGTGTCGATGATACTTGGAAAATTTCGATTTACAAGTATCATCATCGATCATTTCTCGATTCGAGATAGAGCAAAACATAACACAAATGCGCAACAATTCAATGCAATGGACAAGATTTTCGTTATTTTGCTTGCAGGCATTATTTAATATTAAATAATGCGATAAAAAATAGGTATCACGCAACTAATGGGCAACGCTGGCTACACCAGGCTATACACATTGGTAAAGGTGGTGCCAAAAATGCAGCGCGCAATTGTTTGCGGTCGCGCAATTTTTTTTTGTCTCCTCAAACGATTAGTTTATAGTAGTATAATCTAATAGACATTTGGGAATTATTAGGTACCTACAATTAATTATTTCCATTAACAAAAACGGGGAAAAACCATATCTTTATTATTAACCAGCGGCACGTCCCAGCGGTGTACGAGTGGACATTTTTAATTTTTAGTAGAGGTCACTTATTTAAAACAAAAATAAAGCCTATGTTACTCGCTGATAATATATTTATTATTCTTTCTAAAGAAGATTTTTTTATTTTTAAATAGGCCCAGTAGTTTTTGAGTTTATTCATTACAAACATATAAATCTTTCTCTAAAATATTAGTATAGATAAGATAACAAAGAACATTTTCAGCAGTTAAATTAAATAAATTATTTTGATATTTATAGTTAGTACAGCAATACTGTTAATGTGCATCGTACGTTTAGAAGCAGTTTATGTGTTTACGTCTATATATTTCAGAGCTACACTCAATTTTATAAATAAATAAGTAGAACTAAATATGTAAGGCGGGCGGCAACAGAAAGGTACAGTATACTCACACAGTGATGACTAAGTCCGGTATGAGCACGGTGATAGGTATGAGCACGAGACCGAACCAGAACAAGAGTGAGCTGAACAACATGCGGTCCATGCCAAGCATCACAGCGCCGATCAACACTATCGGGTACACGTTGCTGTGGAAACGGGACACAAATTACTTACTTATCAAAACATATAATAAAAATTCTACCATTTTTATTAGTACAAAACTGTTCTTGTTATTATTTGCCATTCCCTTTTTTCCATAAAATAAATATATACCGTGTTTATACAATGTCTGCTTGGTTACTGAAAATTCAGGCTTCTTGTTTTATTCACAACGAAGTTATAGGGTGTGGAAAATGGCCTGAACTGCTTCGAAAAGGATGAACTGCTTCGAAAAGGATGGTACAGCCATGCCGCTTTTTTGCTCGACTTGGCGAGGGCACTACCGTGCCCCCAGATTTATTTTACAAATATGGACAAGGTCAGCTCAGAATCGAGTGATGTAGAAAACTTTGGGGGAGGTCTATGTCTAGCAGTGGACGTCTTTTGGCTGAGATGGCATAAAAATATTAAGTACTATGGTATTAGTGGATTGTTACGTCACTATAACCTAACGCTAATTAAGAAATTTATATTGTTGTAAAATTGAATTTGTTGCCATACTTTTGTTTGTTTTTTTAAGAGAGGTAGGGCACCATACTAGCGAGCAAGCCCGACTGGGGAAGGACCTCCACCTTACAGAAGACCACAGCCAAATGACTACACACAGCGGTGTAGTTGTGTTCCTGTGTGTGAGTACAGGTCTCCAGCGCTCATTTAGGAATGCGTTTTGAAAGAAACGTATTCCTATCCCAGGGTTACTTCCATCTTAAAGCCCTGGTGTAAAAAAAATGGGTTGGCAACACGCAAGTGATACCTCTGGTAATGCAAGCGTCTATAGGCTACGGATACTGCTTAACATCAGGCGGGCCGTATGCTTGTTTGCCACCCAAGTAGTATAAAAAAAAAAAAAAAAAAAAAAAAAAAAAAACTAAAATGACGTAAAAGAATTGGTTCTGACTGACAAAATAATATTAGTTTTGTGTTTATACCAGTGAGTTTTGTAAGATATTTTCTGACAATTAAGTTCCAATGTGAATGTAACCAAAGGGTTGGAATGTTTTTTTTTATAAAATAAAATAATGAGCTCACCTGTACACAAGTATAAATATGAACCACATCAAGACGGAGCCCCATATCGCCACGTGCGTGACCCACGTCCACGAGAACGTGGACAGGCCTGCCTTCAGACACACCGTTAGTACTACGTACTGAAATACAAATAACACTTTATCAGTAAACACTATTATAAATCGCCTGTATTTTAAATTGTATGTACATATTATTGCAATCTACCCTATAAAAATTATATAAATGTTTTCATTTATACTGTGAAAAAGAACCATATCTAAGAAACATTACAAATAGGTCGAATATACACTAGCTTGCGCCCACATCCTCGCTCTGTACACGAATGCCGAGAATTTCAGACTACATGCATTTAATAAAATATATAAAGTACCTTATATATTGCAAATTTCACTTCAAAAAGAAAAAAAAAGACTGCATTTATAAACATTGAAAAGTCGTAATGCTTGAGCCATTATTGCAATTAATCGAAATCTAACTCCAATAACTTATCAACAAATTGTACAAACAAATTGTCACTTTTCGAATTTTAGTTTATCTGTAAACAATTTTTATTCCACTATAATAATTTCAACGGAAATCTTTAATATTTAGTTTAGTATACTCACAGTGTAAACCATGTTGCCCAGGACTAAGTATCCGCCGTCCTTCCCGTTGGGCCAGAGCACAGTGTGGCCGGTCATGAGCATGGGCAGCCAGAACAGCAGCACCGAGTGCAGCAGCGCGTTCATCACCCACACCCAGAACACGCGTACGTTGAACAGTAACCCTTGTTGAGAAGGTATGTACAGGATCGGGTGCTGAAAACCACGAGATAACATAGAAGAACATAGAGTACGGATCCTCAGAATAACGGCCTCATTGCCGGAAGCCTGCGGCCATTTAGGCCGCCAGGTAACTTTCTGGAAGAACTTGGGTTGGCTGGTATAGCCAATAAGAAACGGTCAAAGGCCCACTTAAGCGGCCAGGTGTGGAAAACGCCATACAAAACTAACCACAACATAACAATGTAGTTACACGATTTGTTTACCATAATTATATACATTTTTTTATACTATTTAGGTGGCAAACAAGCATACAGTCTGCCTGATGTTAAGCAGTTACCGTAGCCTATGGACGTTTGCAATACCAGAAGTATCACTTGCGTGTTGCCAACCCATTTTTTACATCAGTTTTATGATGGGAGTAGCCCTGATATAGGAATACGTTTCTTTTAAAACGCATCCCTAAATGAGCGCTGGAGACCTGATACATACCTTTAACATAACTTCAGCTGAACATAACTTATCGAAAAGTCCTATAGCGAAGGGCGGTAGTGCTGTGAATATCACGTTGTAGAAACCTATTGACCACCGCTCGAATAGGATCTGTCCAGACCTGAAGAACAGTAAAATACGTATTGAATTAAACAACTCGTAATAAGAACTGTTTTTTTTTACAATTTTGACTACATTCACATTAAATTCAATATATTGGAAATTAGTCGAAATAGAAAAGAAACAAATAACATAGACGAAAAAATTATATTAATTAAATTAGAAGAGTTTAGAACTGTTTTCCAGAACTGGTTACCAGAAAGGGTTTCAGAAAGAGTGTATCACAACCGCCACGTTTCCGCCGGTTGGGTGTTAGGTGTGATGTGGTAGGGGCGAGCCTATTGCCATTCACCGCAAAACGTCTTGACTTTGGATTGATACGAAATTGATCATAAGAGAAATACATACATATCATCACGCCCGTCTCCCATTGGGGTAGGCAGAGACTATAGTACGTCAATTGCTTCGATCCTGAGATACTTCTTTCGCTTTCTGTACATTCATTAACCTCTTCATGCGTGAACGTCGGTTCTAGGTACTTTTAAATTAGCCCTTTGCGTCACTGAGGTCATACACTCTCAAAATTGTTTGGGAAATCTACTTATTTTATAGGATGTTTGATGAGGTTAGGAGTTTATGTCAGTTATGCCTTAAGTGTGAAGATAAACTATTACTAATATGATATACTTACCAACCAGAGTATATCGCAAACCACAGTTCGATGACATAGAGACAGATGTTCTTGTAGAACGAGTACAGGATCAGTTTGCTAATGCGCGAATAGTTCCACGAGCCGTGCACCAACAGCAGCCGCAGCAAGAAACGGAACTGAACACATCGAGAAACATTTAGTAAAAATCGAAATTATATTATAAAACTAACAAATTACGCCACTTTGTTTGTGTGAGTTTTTGAACAAAATAGTGGTTGAGGATAGTTTCAAAACTTATATAGAATCAAGTTTGGAAAAATTAAATAAGTGTAGAAGTGTTACAATTTAAGTCAAAGTCAAACTCATTTATTCATTTAGATCAAATACATGATACTTATGAACGTCATAAAAACAAATGCCAGCATACTTTTTTCCTACGGCCAATTCGCTGACTATGGTAGGGCCTCGAGAACAATTGGCAAGAAACTCGGGTCACTCTTTTTAATCGCCAGAATATAACATTTACAATTTGGTATAAGTTACAATATTAGTGGTAACAAAAAGGAAAAGATACCAATATACCATACATAATGAAATTTAGATAAGTATTTGATTTAATTAATTAAGAAACAATATAATAAGTTTTAAAAAAAGAATGAATTTAGTATGGTAATGAGGGAATATTATTTTACAATATTATAGGTAATTTCAGAGTAGACAAGCTGAGTGTGGGCAATAGTGTGTACCTGCGCTATGCTGTAGTCGGAAGCGCAGACGGCCTGCAGCCCTTCCACGCCGGAGATGCCCACGCCCACGGACGCGCGCTGGATCATGGCCACGTCGTTGGCGCCGTCGCCGATCGCCAACGTCACCGCGCCCGTCGACGACGCCACTAGCTCCACCACCTACCGCGATATTGTATTAAATCGATTTTGACGGTCAACATCAGATAGATTTGCGGCTCCAAGGTACTCAAAATAATGTGAAGAAATTCAAAAGTATGTTCGCAGACATGGTATTCGAATGTTATTAACATCCATAGTGGTCAAAACATCTTAGCAACCAATTTTTAATATTATGAAAGCTGTGAGACTGTTTTTATTTATATTTGCGAGTCCGTTCAAAAGTAGATACTTTTACTGCATTTATTTCATAATATATAACCGTTTCTAGAGCTTGTTTTATGTATTCAAAGTATTGTCTGCAAACATAGTATTGAATTTATGTTTTTCACATTACATATTTTGTATATGTACCTAATACTATAATAGAACCACGGATCGAAATCGTGAAATAGGTTTTCATACCTTTTTTTTTCGAGGACTGTGGTCACAGTACTGCTCATCCACATCGGTCCAGCCACGGTTTATTTTAAGTCAGTTGTTTCTTTATATAATATATTTTCTCGTAACTTTCTTTCTTATTGTTGTTATTTGTCTTGTGTTAATAGGACAGTATACACATTAGACAAAATAAACAAAATTTAGCATCATATATTTATCTCCTAAGGGGTAAACGGAGGTGAATGAAAACTCACGTTTTACGAATAACGAGACACATTTTAAAAGGCAAATACACAAGACTATCGGATCCACTATTAGTATAAGCACAAGCATCAAATAGCAAATACATTGTTAACCCACCTCAGCTTTTTGTATCGGCGAGACCCGGCAGCACACGACCACTTTGCACGATACACAGAGATCTAAGAAATCTTTTTTGAGATCGCAGCCCATCGCATACTTGAGCGTCTTCCCGTCTATTATAAGAGCCACGTCGTTCTTCACGCACAGGTTGTCGCCGAACGCCGAGGCGTGGCGGGATATACACTCGCGCGTGCCCTAACGTTTGTAATACATTCATTAAATTGTATAAAACCACAAAATACGCAAATACTACTAGATGTAAATAGACTAATAATACTAATTGATGTAAAAAATTCAGATAAATAACCGACTTTATTAAACTGTGCAGTTGGAGCTGTCAAAATCGTTAGTTTGGGATGATTGAATTCATTCTCCCGCTTCCCTTCCTACCTCCCGCAGACACCTGTTTCTGTCAGTACGGTCTGCACTTTCGTATCGTCTGCGATATTTGAGTATCCATATCCATATATAAAATATTTTTTAATCATATTACTGAACATACTTATCAATCAAAATGATTATATTTAACATTGAAATTTTGTTCCAAATGCAGCCAACATGGCAACATTTTGATAATGACAGCTGCACAGTTAGAAAAATTGGATTATACAAACATTTAATGGAGTCATAACACAAAAAGGCAGAATTAATATGGACTCACGTCAAGACTATCTTCATTTAATATAACAAGCGGCATGCCGATGTTGATGAGGCGCGCGGAGTAGGCGATGTTGATGGCGGTTTCCTGTTTGTCGCCCGTCAGTACCCACACGTAAATGTTTGCCTGCAGAAGAGCTGCTATCGTCTCCGGGACACCATCCTATACATATAACATTAATATTTACATTATTTAAATAGTGAAGGTACTACTTGCAGAAACTTGACTGCCTTGGTGGTCCAGTGGCCGCAGTGTGGGCCTGCTGTGCACGAGGTTGTGGGTTCGATTCCCACACAGGATAAAACTTTGTGTGAGACCCACAAAGAATTGTTCTGAGTCTGGGTGTAATTTGTGTCCGTTAATTGTATGTTTGTAAAGTCCCTCGCGACACAGAGCTTGACAAACAAATTATAGGTCGACCAAAGTGACATAGCAAATGTGATGTTTTTATGCAAAAACTCTAAATTCATTCCTTGTTCCTCATTATCTTTTGAAGAAAATCTCCTCCTCCTCATCATCTGTTGAGGATGGCGATAAGGATATGGATATTTGTACTATGAACTCGTGCAAAAACTCATAATAATACAGTATTAATTTTAAACACTTTGAGAATTAAGTATAAAAGCTATATATTGTAGTATTTATCTTTTATCAAGTGACATGTTAATATTGCAAAGCAAAAACTTTTTTTTAAATTGTCATTAGATTCTGGTGGAATTTCGCCGGCCACTTAAGTACTATGACTCAGACAATCTTGAGTGTTTTTTCCATGTATCCTAATTGTTTAATTAATACATATGTATATGTATTTATTGTTCTTATTAAGTGTTTATTTTTGTGGGTTCTGGGCCGGCCACGCGATTCAACAAGCTCACGTGTTCGAAAACCTACCTACGTTACAATATTAAGTTACAGAATCTAATGGCAATCTAATAACTTATTATTTATAGTTATTATTGGTAATGACTGTTTTAGTTACTGCACAAACATACCTGCAGCTTGTCTTCGATAGCTGTTGCGCCGAGCAGTCGCAGATTGTTCTCAATGAGCAGCGCAGCTTCTTCAATCTTCTGTTCACGGTTCTGTATAGCTGTGGTAGCTTTATGATACGTATTAGCCCAGTCCTATTAACAAGCAAGTTCAGACATCGTCAGAATTATTTAAACTTTCTAGTATTATTTTAAAAGTAATTTCACAGAATTTTAACGGAAAAGCACTGTTATTTGCAAATACTTGACTTGAAGAAAATTTATCAAAACTCTGTTACATTAAAGAACTAAAATATTGAATATTTATAAATAAACAAATCTGTAGGATCCACCTTCAGCATCATCAGGCTATTGTAGGATATTGGGCTCTCCAAGTGTACACTATGTAGTAAGTTTAACTAATATGTATGTATGTAAGTGTAACTAATGAAGCAAAAATAACTTCTCGCACAAATAGCAGTCCGACGGAGGAGTCGGGCTGCTATTTATGCGAGAATTCTCTCCGAGACCTAGTTATCTCAAATAAAAAGTGAAAGCCCTGTATAGTTTTACTTTTTAAATAATTACCTGGTACATTTGGTCTGATATATCAGCGACGGCAAACACGAGCGTCCTAAGTCCGTCGGAGGCGAAATGTTCTAGATGTGTGAGTGTGGCGTCTGCGTACTTGGCACGTTCAGACCCGCCGGACAGGCGCGGGTAGATCACTGAGTCGGCACCCTTGCAGTACAGTTTTATTTGACCTAACAAATATACATTACAATCAATATCTGATTAGCATGTCATCAATATTGAGAATTGTGTCATCACGTGCGCTCGCACGCATGTCATGGCGTGTACGTGTACGTGCGCAAGCAGGAGGGACTATGAGTGACCTGAGGGCGTCCTGACGATGACGGACATGCGCTTCCTGGCGGAGGTGAAGTCGATGACGTTGAGCACGGTGTAGTGCAGCTCGGTCCCGGCCGCGCGCACGCTCACCACCTGCGGCGTGCGCGACCGGAACTCGAACCCGAACGTGGCCGCGCCCATCACCAGCGCGCGCTCGTCTGCCAAACGTTATTATTACATGTACTACACTTTTTTATTGTTGTGTCATCATTTTTAACCGACTTCAAAAACGAGGAGGTTATCAATTCGTGTGTATTATTATTATTATTTTTTAATGTTTGTTACCACTGAACTCCGTCATTTATAAACCGATTTGAAAAAATATTTTTTGTCTGAGAGGACATACTTCCAGTTTGGTCCCATTTTCATTAAAAGAAAGTTCTGATGATGGAATCTATGAGGAATTGAGTAAACTCCTTAAAAGTTATAGCCACACATATAGCAATTTCAGTATTTTTTACAACAAATCAAACATTTGCATTCAGAAAATGTAATTTGGTTAAGTAAAACTGATGAAGAAGACCACAGATGGCCATCTGAACTTCACAATAATAAGTATTTCACTGATGGCGATTAGATAAGTATCGATCATGGTTGCGAAGCAACTATTAATAAACAAATGTAATGTAGCAAATTAAAACTGGTAAATTTGAACTGAACTGATGATGAAGCCGGAAGCTAGACAACGGAACTTCATAATTTAACAATGTAATCTAGCCGTGTTTGGGCTTATTTGAATGGTCATGAGATGCACTTTAGCTGTCAATTATCAGATTAAAAAGAACCTTCTTTAAGAGAGGAAAAGTGAGATAAGAGTTTGCATAAAAGTTCATCCTGTTTTAATATCTATGTTAGACTAAGGGTTTGAAGGTATTGGAAAATTTTACAACTTGCCGTACTGAAATCGGTTTTTTTTGTTAAAATTCTATACTAGCATGTGAGACAGAAAAGCTTTTGCGATTTATTAAGTTGCTCTCGAACCTTGGTGGATCACATAGACCCTTAAGGAAGCGATTAAAACCGAAAGATAAAGTTAAAATTGAATAATTAGTCGCCATATAACTATGTTGATTTTGAAAAGGTTTACAATTATATTTTGAGAAAAGATTAATATTATTTTGAGTAAATAAAACTATAACGTACCTGGCGATGCCGCATGGTAGTTCATCTTGCCGTCGATGTCTTCAGGTATGACGGTGTGACACACCGCCAACATAGTAAGAAACTCGCGAATCACCGGCGCCGTCGGATGGTTCCTATGTAGATTTTGGTATAGGAGCGTGTCTTCCAATTTCTCATTAAAACTGGGACGGTTGTATATTACCTGTTATTAGAATAATATTTCTATACTACTGTATTGTGGCTGCGCCTGCGATTTCTAAATAG
This sequence comes from Trisateles emortualis, assembly GCA_947095525.1. Classification (NCBI taxonomy): domain Eukaryota; kingdom Metazoa; phylum Arthropoda; class Insecta; order Lepidoptera; family Erebidae; genus Trisateles; species Trisateles emortualis. The sequence goes on along the minus strand of OX352736.1, from coordinate 2,958,157 downwards.
ATTATATTAATAAGATTCTCTCTTATACTGAATACTGCGTGGAAGGGAAACGCTCTCGGAGCCTGAACAATAATAATATACTATCTAAACACAAATAAATACTAAACGTCTTTTGGTGATTTCTCCTTTTTTTAAATAAATAAATAACTTAGAAAGTATGATAGACTGAGATAGGCGGCGGCGATAGGCTCTGCTCGCAGCTGCACCACTGCGCCGACAGCTGACGGCAAACGTTGACCCCGCCCGCGGGTCATTTTTTATTTAAGTTATATTACTTTAATTTTATTGGTTTCACTGCTGAATTATCGTTTTATTAAACTGTCTAAATGTGTAAGTGAATAAAAATCGTGAATGAAAATATTAAAAAAAAATGTTTGCATTCTTTTTATGGTTTAGTTGTTTCATATCACTAACTATATCACCTGTCTTCGTTTCCGAGAGCGTTTCCCTTCTACGGTATAAAGTAGCAAACAAATTTACAGCCCACCTGATTGAGAGCAGTTACCATAGTCTATGGACGCTTGCAATGCCAAGTTCAACATGACAATAAAATCAGCAAAAACACACGCATATAATAACAGAAACATAAAGGCGGTGTCCGCAGTACAAGACCTCTGCTATGGAGCACTTCTTGAACTCCATGACGTTGCAGGTGAGCGTGCCGGTCTTGTCGCTGAACACGTACTTGACCATGCCCAGCTCCTCGTTGAGGTTGGACGTGCGCGCCTGGGCGGGCGTGTCTGTCACCTCGTGGTACATTTCGCGGTCCATTACTATGAACTTTGCCTGAAAAGGTCACGTCAAACGTTCTGCAATAATATCAGGGACTGTTTCATGCTATATACAAACTAATTATCAACTCAGCTTATTTTACTTTTTATTTAAGACTATTATTTTTAGAAAATTAAATAATATGTGTGAAACACACCAACAGCAAGCATAGTTGTAAATTACTAGTGTTTTACAAACTTATGATCTGGCCTGTCTATCGGCAAAATGTATACAATGTTACTCAGTGTCATTGGACATTTTCTCTTCATTATTTTAACTTTATTGCTTTCATGATATATATAAAAAAAGTAATAATAAAATGCTTGTACAATTACAAATTTACAACCTTTTCATAATTAATCATCAGAAAGTATAAAACATAAGATTAATAGTAAAAAATGTAATGTTCAACAAAATTAAACAAATATGTTTTAATTACTTACTTGAAAAAATCTAACTATTTCTGCAGTAACTTGTAACGATATAGGTATAAGATTGTTGTACAATATCAAAAATGTTAAAAAGTTATATCCGAAATTAGAATTTTTTGCATCTGTAACAAAAAACAACATTAAGGTGATTTTTTTTTTAAATAAGTTTAACAATTGAGTGGCGTACCAAGCATCCCTCTCCTCATTGGCGGGTGGAGGGTCGCGGTAGCAGTGAGTGTGGTGAAGTAACTCACTGTCGAGTCCGATGTACCAGTCGTCGTGCGCGTGCATCCACAGCTCGTTGCAGGCGGCGCTCACCAGCGACAGCGTGAGCAGGATCAAGAACAGCAGCAGGATGTGCGTGTTCGTCTGTCGGTCGATCGACGATCGCTTCAGTGGGGCTGCACCAAACACTCACATTATTATTTATTCGCACACATTTTATAGAAAAAAAGGTGAAGAATGATTGACTGTTCAAAGTCAAAGTCAAACTCATTACTATTCATTTAGATTTTTTTCCTACGGCCAATTCGCTGACTATGGTAGGGCCTCGAGAAGAATTGGCAAGAAACTCTGTTCACTCTTTTTAATCGTCAGGATATAACATTTACAATTTGGTATAGGTTACAATATTAGTGGTAACGAAAAGGAACGGAAACCAATATACCATACAGAATGAAATTTAGATAAGTATTTAATTAAATTAATTTATTAATTAAGAAATAATATAATGAGTTAAAAAAAAAATATAATGAGGGATCGTTTCTTTTTGTAAAAATAAGATAGAAACGAGTCGAGATCACATTGTAATCTTAGTAAAATCTAAAAACTATATCTTTATTAAATAAAACATGCCAAGATTGACCAGCCACCCCAAGTAGCATCCGTTCACGAGCATGTTAAAAAAGATCGCGACCGTAATTTAAATAAATTTCTTATCATTCGCAAATTATGTTATTTTGCTCGATATCAATAAACTGATTTTAGTTTAAAAAACAATAATGACAAACAAATGATTCCGGGAGGAAAAACTAACGAATGTCAATTAGGTAAATAATATATTTTGCTATAATGTAGCACGCCACGGCCACTCACTTATCACTCGATACGTGAGCGACGTAGACGCCAGCCGGCTTGTGTATATTATTATTACCTTTAGTGGAGTTCTTCATGAGCTTGCTTTCATGTCCAGTGTACACAACGACTCCATATATATAAGCGGTGTTCCGGAGCATCGAGCCACGTAGCAACATCTGGTCTAAGCCTAGCGGCATCGTTCTGAATAATAAAAAATAATAATTAATTATGTACATACAGTAGAACGCTGATTATCCGAATTAATTAGGACCGGGGTCGATTCGGATAATCGGAAATAGACTGGTACACACAGAATAAACTTTATTAAGTTTAACAAAAACAGTTCATAGTGTCTTGCGTCTAGCTTACAACCATGACAATTGAAATATATCTGGACTCCAACCAGTTCCATCTTGTTACAACAAAACAAAACAAAAATTACTTGGTTTTAATTTTTATTTTACGATTGGGACCGATTCGGATAATTGGCGATTCGGTTTATCGGCGTTCTACTGTAATTTGATTTTTAAAGATGCATTTGATTCACGACTCAGAACAACTACTTATCTATGAGTCACAGATATTTGTCCCATGTGGGAATCGAATCATCTACAACATTCAGCGCTGTGTAAGTGGCGTGGTGACTACCCAAACCAGTAGAATAGTCATGTGCAAGCTACTCAAACTCAAATGTTTTAATTCTCAAGCCAAGTCTTGATACAAAAATAATGAATACTCAAAAAATACAATTTTGTTACCTGACATTAGGTTCCTTGAGAGTGCCGTTAAATTCATAGAGATGTCTGTTAGGTTGTTCGCACTGTACGGTGGCGATGAATTCGCTTAGAGCTAACGTGTTATCAAGACGAGCTGTCTCTACATTCGCTTGACGAATCTTCAGATTTGTCTCCCCGTCCAGATTGGATGTCTCGATGAATGATATGCCTTGTGGTTCGCTGGAGAATATAACATGGCTATTATTTTCCATAAAGTATAGCGTATAAATTTAATGTTGAACAGTTGCTATTTTTATATTGGAGAAGCGAATAATCATTATTTTCTAGTCACGTGCATGCTCGACCACTTAATAAAAACAGTGTAAGACAAATATATAGTTAATAATGATGTAAAGATAAAATGTTATGTGGGCCATAGTGGCATTTAACTGTTTTGTAATCACCATGTGATACCAACGAAGCCGTTGTTACTCACTTATAGAAGGAAGTGCAGACAAACACTAGTTAGACGAACACAGAACCTCAACTACTACCCTTACCTGGATGCCAACAATATGATATCGGCCGGAAAGAATTGATTGTTGACCACCTTGCAAATGTCCCCAACCATCAAGCATTCCCACTTGATGACCTGCCAGCGTCCTTCCCGTAGAACATCCACTTTCCGTCTATTTGTTTCATCGTCCGCCAAGTGTCGTTTCTGTTATACAAAACATAAATTAACAATATTTTATTAAATATCAATACTTAATATTATAGAGAGAAAATACAAACAACTATGTATATTGTTGTAATTAATGAACTCAAAAACTAGGCCAATTTAAAATCTTTAAACAACCGACGCGACGTGGTCAACGGATATGCCATTAGAAACTTAGGTTTGTGTTGTGGAACTTAGTTTGTATACAAAGTCAAATTCAAAATCATTTATTCATATATCACTGTGAGACTTATGCAGGTCAATGAAAAATGCCAAATGAGACGTCAGCTAATTTACCTACTGCCCGGGTTCGCTGACTGAACAGACAGGGGAAAAGAAAAAAAAGGCCCAAAGAAAGAACCGGCAAAAAACTCCGGCTACTTTTTTCAATCGCCAGATATGTGGTATACTTAGTGTATATATATATTCATTCTGCATCACAAATCATAAGCAGGTCCTGTGCAAAACATACTATAACTACAACATACGTGCATTTAGCTTTTTCGGACATATAATGCGTTCACCTAGGCATCGTCTGGAAAAGCTTTTGATTCTGGGCCGAGTGGAAGGTAAACGCACGCGCTTAAGGCAGAGCGCCGGCAAGATGGTCAGACGTCATTAAGAAGGCGTTTGGAGGTAGCATGAACCGTGCGGTCACTTCAGAAGACCGCATAGCATGGAGACGTGTGATATGTGGTCGCGATCCTCAGCAGTGAGGGAACGACGAAGAAGAAGTGCAAAACATGACTCAGGTAGGTAAAAATATAACAAAAAACAATAAATTTTCAGTATTTATTAATTCAGTGAGCGTCGAAACTATAAATACGGCTAATTTACTTACTTGGTGGAAGGATACGACATAGAGTGGTTAAAACCATAACTACATACCTACTACTACTAATACTAAATTATAATTGGATTTGAAGCCCGGAAATAGTAAGGCGTAGAATCTATAGAAATATCAAAATATCTACGTCCACAAGATAATAAAATACATAACATACATACATATTTCAAGCCTACTCTTTATATCAATGATATAAAAAAGATAAGCTACCTTCACACTGAACGGCGCGGCGTTCGGTTTTGTTGCCGGTATACTCGGTTATGTGTATCATAGATTTCAGGTTTCATATCTGAAATCTATGATTCACAAAGAGAGAAATGTAGTAAGTGAAAGACGAAAATTTCGTCTATCACTTACTACATTTTAATGTCGTAAGTTAGCTACTGTTGACGGCAACAATTTTCGCGCGCTAGTGCGATGGCTACGTCTTTCTTACTACAATATGATTGATCACTATAGTATAATACGCTATCAACCCTTACTATCCTTACTACCCCCTATCACACCATCTATAACGACAAGTACCGATTTTAAATTATATTTTTCAACTGATGCAATTGAGCAACTAAATCTCGGTGGTTTTAACCACTCTATATCGTATCCTTACACCACCTTTAGGTTTATACCGAGAACTGGTAATATTATTACTAAATACGTTATGTTAGAAACAGTGAATAGGAAAGTTTGTAATTACATAATTGATCTATTAATATCATTGGGTATCGATTGGTATTTATAGCCAGTCGCGTAGTTCTTGTTATTTTTACTAAAATTACACAGATATAGTTCTTCATTATTCAGTTGATATGCGTCGCGGTTTACAGAATTGTGCAATGGAACCGCAGCATGACGTTCTTATAGTGAATACTTTTCTAAAATATCGGAAGATGGTCGTAGCTTTAAGGTTGTCAGTGTTCGATTTAAATTCAACTTAAAAATAGATAGAATAATAGATTGTGGCTACAAAAGTGTCAAGTCAATTTAAAGACCTACAGGATTATCTGATCTTTGTCGCATAAAATCAACGCCCTTGTTAAAAATCCAATAGAAATCAAAATGGTAATCTAATGTTATCTATGAGTACAAATAAATTAAATTTAAAGCTGCTGTACATACGCAGCTTTAAATTTCATTTATTTGGTTATGGTCGTCTGATTTGCTTCCGGCGATGCACATCAATTTGTATGGCATTGACAAGCAGGTACTGATTGTATACTTCGTAACCCTTTGTGAAAAGATAAAATGTATTCTTATTTTTCAACACAGGAAATAATATATTTGTTTTACAGTGTTACCCTTCCGAGAGATCTACCTACCTTCTTGCAGAGAGATAGAGCATCATACTAGGGAGCAAGTCCGACTACCTTTCTTAAAGGTATTTTTGGTAGGTACCCATATCATCCAAATTTTAACGTGTTATATAAGAATATAAATATACTAGCTGTTGCCCGCGGTTCCGCCCGCGTGGATGTCGGTTATCGCAATAAAAAGATACCAGACTATAATCTATCTGCATGCCAAATTTCATCCAGATCCGTTCAGAAGTTATTGCGTGAAAGAGTAACAAACATCCATCCATCCATGCTCTCAAACTTTCACATTTATAATATAAGTAGGATAGTAGGATATTGTCTTTACTCACAAAGTCCTCAACGATTTCCTTGACAGCACTGACGGTGAGTATGAGTATGAGTGGCGTGAGTGTGGTCCAGCGGCCGGTGGGCGACACATCAGGGATCTGCTGCAATAACGCAATCAACAGGAAGAAGCAATTCGAGTAGCGCCGGAACTGTTCAAACAGGAACAGCGGGATGAACGATGGTACACTGCGAAATAAAATATAAGACAAATTTTATTTTAAATAATACTCCTACGCTTGTTATAGTTACAATAAAGATATACATACCTAGTTTTTAAAGAAATACAAATCATATCTTTATATATTCACATCATAAAGGAATCTGTCTTGCTGCCGTAGCTGCGACAAGAAGACAATTCGAACAAGACAGTGGGAAGGGCACATCCAAACCATAGGATGGAGTTAAGGGTCATGTGGGAGGTACAGCCATAGACACTGTTTCGAGCGTCACCATAATCTTATTTGAGAAACGAAGTAGAAACGCAAGCGGCTATATTTAAACATCAGTTGAATTTAAAATCTGTTTTCACGAATAAATTCATGATTGTCCCAATCAAATAATAGAGCATAACAATGGAATTTGTCTCAAACACTACCGATGTGTTAATCAAGCATTCGATCTACTTGTGTATTTGATCCAAATTTGTTCAGCGCAATTGGGGTGTAACGAGTAAAATATTACATCCAAGGAACTACATAACAACAACATAACCTCGCACGTTTACCTCACAAGGGGTGTATGACATTCACATTTCGCCAGCTGTTATACCCCATATATGAAATGATGGTGACCGAGTGGGAAAGTAACAGACTTGCACGCAAGAGGTGCGAGTTCGATGCCGGGTGGCAGTACCAATGTGAATTTCACTTTGTGAAATTTATATTTAATAATCAAATGATTTACCATCTGCTAACGGTGAAGGAAAACATCGTGAGGAAACCCACATGTCTTAGAAGAATTTCTAACGACATATCTGATTCACCAACCTGCATTAGGCAAGAGTGTGTGAATTAAGCCCCAAAACCCTCTCTCTTTCTCTCTTGATAGAGGAGAGGTGACCGCCGTGCCCAGCAGTGGGACATATAAGGGTTGCTATTATTATGATATTATATACCCCATGTAATGTAAATGCGAGTATCGCCGTATACACTTATGTATATACCTACAGTTTACCTACTTACCAGATTCGGGGTAAATTTTTGTCGGCAAATCCCAATACCAACAGAATCGAACATTGAACCTGGGACCTCTATACCTACGGCAGTTGTATGCACTAACACAGAGGCTGTTTAGCTTTTACATGTGCAATATTAAACGATTATAATTTTCAACGTGAACGATTTTGCATGGTAAAATATACATACAATCATAGAACATTATTTTTTGAAGTCAAATACAACACACAAATAAAATAGGTACAGAGAGTGACAACATAGTAATCCTTACAAAGACATCAATCAATTTAGCACTCGTGTATTATTCAGTGCCAAGTTTGTTACGTGAGTCAGTCCCTTCCTTTTACGAACTATCAAAGACACAGCACCTGTATAAGTGCACGCTACGCAGGTTAGTCATTATCAATGGGCCAGCAAGGCCACCTATACCTTGACCGATATAGTTATAGAAAAGCGGTTTTAGATGACTAGTTATCAATTCTGGCAGAAGTAAAAAGGACTGTACATTGATTTATAAGAGAGGTAGGGCACCATACTAGCGAGCAAGCCCTTCTGGGGAAGGACCTCCACCTTACAGAAGACCACAGCCAAATAACTACACACAGCAGTGTAGTTGTGTTCCTGTGTGTGAGTACAGGTCTCCAGCGCTCTAAATAGGTATGTGTTTAAAAAGAAACGTATTCCTATCCCAGGGACACTCTCATCTTAAAGTCCTGGTGTAGAAATATGGATTGGTGACACGCAAGTGATACCTCTGGTATTGCGGGCGTCCATAGGCTACGGTAACTGCTTAACATCAGGCGGGCCGTATGCTTGTTTGCCACCCAAGTAGTATACAAAAAAAATCATGAGGAAAAAATCGAGCAAGTTCGCCGGGGGAAAAACCTACACCTTACAGAAGGACTACCTAAGTTAAACATCGATGCTCTAGTTACTATGAAAATAGTGTGTATATTATGACATCATTATCTACGGTCAGAACACGGGCATTGGGCCAATTTCCAGATCGGTTCGCGCGTAAACAAATGTATCAAAGGCGCTACACTATTTACATACTTAGATACATAAAATTTGTTATGAGTGTGACGCGAATTATAAGCTACTGAGTTTTGACAATGCTGAGACCTGTAATAGGTTTTATATCCAAGCATTTTCTGAGCGTGTCGATGGCAATGAAATTGTGTGGCGCTCAGAACTTAGCCAAGGAGTTAGAGTTTAGCGTTATCAGTAGCATCCATAAGTGTCAGGACACGCAGGACATGGTTATGAATCCGAGTTCTGGTTCCAAACTCGAATTGGAGAATAATCTCCGTTTCGTTTTTAAGTTTCACTCTGACACAAAACGTCTTAGCAAAGCTGAAAAATCTCTCAAGATCGACCACAAAGAAAAATGGTCCTTAAATGCATTCGCAAAGTGTCGGTGGCATTACTATAAAACCATAGGTGTGTCTCTGGTCAGTAATAGATGCCACCGTCAGTTAGCAAGAGACTCGGGCTCACAAAAAAAAAGTATTTAGGGTGTGCATTATAAGCTCCTATTCTATGTATAAAAGCTGAATCTCCTATTATCTCCTCTATCTCTATAAGTTCCAACTCGACCACACATTGAATCCTCCTCTCAAAAAAAGCGTTCATTTCTCCCACGTAGATACGTGAAGTCTCTTTTTTTATTCTTTCGTTATTTTTCATTTTATTCCTCCGGTCCTATTTATTTCTCACTTTATTAATATTGTCACCTGCCATGCTTATCTCTGGATCACCCGAATGGTTGTCCGGCAGAAAATGCCTGCGTCATTAAGTCCACCCTGTGCAATTTGTTTGCAGGAAGTTTTAAATAAATAAGTCTCTAGAATTAACAATTGAATATCACATACCTGTATTTAGCGGTTGATATTCTGTTATTCATAAATTTGATAGGCTGCGGTCTGTTGATAAAAATAATACGATTTTGCTCGCCCGGCGATCCGTCCGTGAGACCTGAAGTAGTCGCCTCATCCTCATCTGTAATTAAAAAGAAATACTTTTTATAGTTCTGTATAACAAGCAATTTACTCGACCTCGTTATTTTCAGTTGCAATTATTCAAGAGTCATTTGAATCACGTCCTTACCTACTCTAGCCGAAATTTTAAACATAACTATATGTACTTCATATAAGGTAGGTCTTAATTAATCACTTCAATAATCAGATTATTGTTACCCAGGATATGTACTTATGAATAAACCCTCTGAGGATACATTCATTAATAATGACAACTACGTATCAATGATTGTGGCTTGTAACTAGGTACTCTCGTTATAGGTAGGTACTCATAGAATGACAATAGATCAACCTTGTGCTAGTCTGTCGATCAATCAACCAAGACTTTCATCGTCTACAATAAATAATGAGACAAAAGCTACGTAAAACTGTAAATCGGTGACGAGTGATCAACCTTTATTACCATACCATTATATGAACAGTTTATAAATAAATGTCGATAAATACCTCGGATCCATAGCAATCGTATGGGTGCATCTCGATTGCCGGTATTAGTCTTAGTAATTTATGACGATATTTTATTTCCAAATTAGGGTAACAAGTACATATTTGGACACTAGACTTTGTGGGGCTAGACGTAACAAAACACTGGACTCTTTAGATCATACTAGACAGTCTAGTAGGCCAGACAAATTGGGTAAATTTGCCTACAGCCAGTTTGCTGTCAGGGGCAAAGACTATGAGTAGAACTGGGAAGAAACTCGGGTCATAATTGTATAAAAACACTGTTTCAGTTGTGTAACAACAGAATTGGCACCAATATCTTAGGTGCATTGCACAACGTGTAAAAATAAAGTGAAAGTTATACTTAATATTGAATATTCTGACTATAGATGTCTTTTTCCACATTGCTTTAAGTAAATATATGTAAGTAATTCAGACAATGTACATTTTCAACGTAAATTGGAACTTTTCTGGACAAAATGTAGGTACTTAGTAGGCAAAAAATTGCGTAGGCCGCTGCAAAAGTAGGTAGGCACATTCATTAAAGCAAATAATTATTCTGAAATTAGCTTAAAACATGACTCGACCGGTTGATATCAAGATCGAGAGAATGTTCAAAATTAGGGTACGGCCGTACCAAAATTGTAAAAAGCACACGAACAACGGTTTTGTGGGCTCTCTGAGCCACGTAGTCTCACTCAGAAATATTTTAGACCCATTTCCATCACCCCATAAATGGACCGCGGCAAACATGGTTTAACCTCGTTGATATCTTGACCCACAGGCCACACGGCTAAGCTAGCTGGTGGCAACAATAGTGTCATCGCTGGAATGGAAACGAATTCTCACCTCGTCTGTCAAGTTTATCATTTAAATTATCTCTGACATCATGATGATGCTGTTTTATTTTATCGTCACATAAACAATTATTTTCATGTTGTCATTTATATGTAGTTATTTGTGCTCGTGTGAGATCATCTACATACATAAGCTTTTTAGCATGGAGTCAGAGGTACGTAGGTACCTATTTAATCATACACAGTGAAACTAAAAAATCATTAGGTAAAACATTTGGTTCTATTCATTATTTATTTCGCATATACATCAAGCTAGGTACGTCCAAAGCTGCCTAAATGCTCGGTTTTCTGATCTAGGCTTTAATCTTAATACAAAAATACTTCTATACAATTCTCTCGTGCGCAGTAATTTCGAATATGTTTGTGTTGCATGGTCACCATTCTATGCCGTTCAGTTTCAACGAGTTGTTCTTCTTATCGGTTGGTTAGTGGCCAACCTGGTTAGAGTTATTTAGATCTAACGACTGTTACTGTGCCCTCGGTAGCACGGAGACGCTCAGATGATATACCACTATGCGGTCACCCATCTATAAGGTTACCGCACCCTGGGTAGCTTAACCCGCAGATCGTTTGCCCAAAAGCGAGTGCCCCTGGCTATGAGCGCCTCTTTACGAGTTGAGACTAATAATAATAATTTAATTCAGAATATTTCATATTTTGTTACTACTATACAACGAAAGTTAACAAGAAATCTGGCATTTTCTAGCAGCGGCTCCTCTCACAGGAACCCATACGAACTACGCTTGCCTAGATTTAAACTGACTACTACTACTATGTAGGTAGGTACTTAGTTGTTTATAACAAAAAGTATTTCTGGCTATTCCTTAATTCTTTCCCAGGACATCATTATTAAGAAAATATTTTATATTCCGCGCTTCACAACTAATTTAGGACGACAGTCCCCACTCAATAAAGCCTGTGGATTGGTAGGTACCTACAATGTTATCCAAACTCGCGAGCCTACCATTGACATTTTTCACAATTTATTTAGTACCAAGTTTCGAACAGAGAATAATGTAAGACTTGTCTATAAATACCTACAATAGCTGCCAATAAACCAATATTTTGTAAATGACGCAATGATACAAAAATATAATTGATACCAGCAGCAAATATAGCTCTTTACTGTGAACGAAAATCAAACTCGCTGCATTTCTTCAAAAATAACTTCTGCTTTAAGTTCAATGGCCATCAAATATTCGCTCGCATTGGTACAAGTCCCTGACTTGTACCAATGCGAGCGACTCCCTGACTCAGCTTCCTTTTACCAATTATCTAGAATCAAGAAAAGTACCTATCGAACGCAGAAAATGAAGATCGTAAAAATTGAATACGAAGGTGTCATTATGGCATCGATAACAAAGTCGTTATGATGTCAGAAACGGAAGCATAATAATAGGTAGGTACACTACACACGGCAACGGAGTTAGCTGTACAGGGCCGCTATATGAAGATTAAACAGAGTTTGGTAACAGTGTACAATTAGACTAAACCTACAGATAAAAATATATTTCACACAAATTCATACATTGGTTTTCCTAAAAAAACTAATCTTCATATAGCGGCCTTGACCCTCTAGACAAGTGGCATAAACGGTAGTCGAATCGAAAAGTCAAAAAAGTACGTATGGGATTTGACGTTTGTTATCGACATGATATCGTAAACTAACGTCATACATTTGCTTTTATGACTTTTCTAGAAGGGCTGTACAGCTAACTCCGTTGCCGACCGTACCTCTTACCTACTAGTAAAAAAATGCCCATTAATAAATACGTCGTGTACTTATTGTGAGAGAGGTAGAGTAGGTACCTACCTACTCTATGATAATTTGTTTCCGCGAATTAGAATTTAATACAAGAGCAAGGTCGCAAATCAAACAATATTTCGTAAAGCTACGGAAGTGGAACACTGCTCATAAACTAGCCACGAGCTGAAATTACGAATACCTAATCAAGGACAAGAAAACCAACTGTGATTCGTACGAACTATCGTTTATGAGTTCAACTAGGTACCAATATGACGTGACGTCTTGTCGTCTGAAATTATAACTAGGTACCAAAGTAAATGTGTCAGGTCGCACCAGATAGGACTGATATGAAGTTTGGAATGACGTTATTGCGACGCACGTTTTTTCGAATTACTCTATATCGAATGACGTTATTGCGACCAGGGTTGTTGCGAATATCAGCATCAGCATCCGCATATAATTAGCATTGTTTTTATTTAGCTTGCAATGTATGTGAGTTAGTTTGTATGTGTGGCCATAGGAACTCGTCAACGAAACATTTCGATTGTTCCGACTTCACCATCTAGTCCTGAACACACATCTAGAAATATAGTACAAGTTGTCAAGATAAATCCTACGAATCGAATCCCGACGCGGCTATCTTGTTTCGTTGAAGTGTTCCTATGGCTACCTTCCGACTGCATCATCAGACCAGCTCCATGGTTCCATATTATTGCATTGTCACCGAAGTTACATCAGTAGACCAAATTTCAGTTCTATCAAACACCGGGCAGTGCTTCAAATCTAGTTTACAAGATTTGACTCAAACAAGCTAACATACAAACTAACTAACATACATTGCAAGCAAAATATAAACAATGCTGATTATCTGCGAACGTGCTTTCGAAAAAACGTACAAGTCGTAAAAAAATCGAAATAACGTCATTTGATATAGAGTTTTTCGATATTACGCGCTTTCGAAAAAACGTACCAGTCGTAAAAAAATCGAAAAAACCTGCGTTGCAAAACGTCATTCGAAACTTCATATCAGTCCCGCACCAAATACATTCTGTGGTAGGTAAACTATTTCCCGCCTTACCTTCACTTCACACCAAACCTAGAATGCGAATGAGAATGCATGGGTAATTGCCATGACTATTCCACTATTGTTTCTATATTTATTCGTAGTTTATAGCCATAATTATATTAGGTTTAATATTATTGAGTATTTCAACATCAGGTAGATATGCCTGAAAATTGCCACACGTTGATGCGTTAATGATCAGTGAATCAGTGATCCACGCATCTGCAACTTTAGTAGTTAGGTAGATTGTCCAAGTTCAAAAATATATCCAAGAGTTCCACGACAGAAGAATACGGCACGCTATAGTTTCAAAATCGTATCTAATACCTAGATCTGTAGCTATAAAGACGCTGATAACTGCCAACGACCTTGAGAATTTAAGTCATTTGGTCACTGTCGATCTGCATAGGAATGAAAGAGAAGCAAATAATACAAACGACTCGGCGCACCGCTGAAATTGAGTATAGAATTGAGAAAAAAAAATTACTAAATAAGTAGTGGCAGAATTGAAAAAAAAAAAATATATATATTTGGCATTATTTAGTATGTTTTATTTTAATTAAATCTATTTTGGAGACAACTATATTATAGTAAATATTGTGAAAGAACAACAAATATAATTTTTATTATGATAAATAATACAGATTTTGCTAAAAAAATATATTAAGTTAGGTATAGGTATTTTGCTGTTATCAGTGCCTAAATATAAGATAAAAATAGGCAAAAGACATTTTTAATAGGAAAACGTTTTTATTTTAATTCTTCCACTGTTCACTTCTTGACTCCATCATCAGATACTTGTTAGTAATTATAATATGGTATTGTCATATGATCACAATATTTGTGCAAAGTTTCATAAGAATAGGTTTTAGAAGTAGTTGAAAAAGCCGTTCAGTTCACTACTTACCATAGGCAGATAAGATGGTATGGTGTATTTATTGAGTTGAGTGTGTCCTTCAGTGAGGACATCTACTCTTTATTTAATTTTCTACTAGTTGTTGCCGGCGGCTCCACCCGCGTAGATGTCGTTATCGCGGTGAAAAGTAGCCTATATGCTATGCCAGGCTATAATCTATATCTGTGCCAAATTTCATCCAGATCCCTTTAGTAGTTTTTGCATGAAAGAGTAACAAACATCCATACTCACAAACTTTCACATTTATAATATTAGTAAGGATAGGATGACCTTTCTTTTCAGCTGTTTAACAAGCTTGGAAGATTTAAAACAAGTTCGTTAAAAAGGTCAAGGATATCAATAGCATGCTTGTATAAGAATAGACTCATCATGGGGTTGAGGAAAAATAAAACAATTTTTGTAAGAGATAAATAACATGAGCATCGCCTTTTTTTTAAAGGCAGATAAGGTGTAAGTATAAGGATTTTACTGCCATTAAAAAAATGGCAGTAAGATCCTTATACAGCTTATCTGACTTCCAAAACAGATTTTGTTGAAGTGAAAATATATGTCTTCTTGTATATATTTATTTAGTCACTTTCAATGTTATATGAACTTTAATTAGACCAAGGTCACCGCATCTTGGTCACTATTAATAAGAGAATAATGAGTCTAACGAGAGACAACAATTTCGTCTTAACTGACTCAGCTGGTTAGTAAAAGTGGTCAGCAATTACTACTGGTATATTTATAATCCAAGATAGACAAGGTGTCCCGTGACTGGTTAAAATCCATTAAGCCTGCAAATTCAGAACTATATAAGGGGAATGTGCAACGGCAAGACAAGTGTCATAATTGATTGAGCAAAAAAGAATTGTTGAACAGATCAGTATAATAACATATTCAACTTAGTTTTTATAAAAGAGATAGAAAAACATGGGATTCGGGAATCTATACTAATATTATAAAGCTGGAGAGTTTGTTTGTTTGGTTGAATGCGGTAATCTCAGAAAGTAGTGGTTAGATTAGAAAAAAACTTTTTTTGTTGACTAGTGCATTTATCCAGTTAGGCTATAGGCTATATAACATCACGCTATGAGCAATAGGAGCGGAGCAGTAGTGAGATATGTTGCAAAATTGTTAAAAAAAGTGCCAAGCGATTATAATTGGAAGTCCTCGGATTCGGGCTAGAATAGACATGACAAACCTTCCTCCTGTACTTTTTAACGGATGTATAATTCCAGTTAGTACCAGCGTTAAAGATCTTGGGCTGCATATCGACAGCACACTGGACTGGAAAAGCCAGGTAGCAAATGTCAGCCAAAACGTGACCGGTACTCTGCGGTCTCTTTACCGTCTGAAGAACTTTCTTCCATCCAAGACAAAGACAATGCTTGTGCAAACTTTAGTCTTTCCTGTTATCGACTATGGTGATGTGTGCTATCTCGACCTGAATGCAGATCTACTCGACAAACTTGACCGGCTTCTCAACAATTGCATTAGATTCATTTTCAACCTCCGTAAGTACGATCATGTATCTATTTATCGCTCCCAGCTGCAATGGCTCCCCATTCGTCAACGACGTAGTTGGCGTGCGCTGACTACACTTCACTCTCTCCTAAATTCTCCTAATGCTCCTACGTACCTTACTCCTCACCTACAATACCTTTGCAGCAATCATGATAGGAATCTTCGATCTTCTAATAATCTCCTTCTTCTTTGCCCCTCTCATAGTTCTAGTCTTGTTCACTCTTCTTTCAATATTCAGTCTATCCTACTATGGAATGCACTCCCTCTCGAAATCAGGATGTCCACCAACCGTGATACATTTAAGGCTAAAGTACGTCAACAATATCTCAAACTATTAGCAGAATAATCTTAACAATTATCATTATTTCAGCTAATATTTTTATATTATGTAAGTAGTATTCATGTATATTTTTATTGTATTTATTATTTTGTATTTTATATATTTATATTAATATTTATGTATATTCTTGTAAATTTGAATATATCATATATCATATCATATCATTAAATGAGAACAATTGCACCTACCCTTTTTTTTTTTTATTTTTTTTTTGTAGAGGGGAAATGCTTTACGCATACCGCCCCGCCCGGGGAAGCGGGGCGGTTATGTCGGACTCTCCGGCCTAAAGATGGTAGGCGGCCGGCATACCGACTAAAACCCCCCTGTGCACCAACACTCGCTTTCACGGGTGGACCACCGGAACCTGATATGACGTCAGTGGTCCACCCAGCGGCTGCCCGCTTTACGTGGGCTCCATCCCCAGTGACAGTGTCCGGGCGCACCGGGGACACTGTCCCTCCGCGGAAGGGTGCGGGTGAGACTCTGCTGCCCCAGTCTCCCCGCAACCTCACTATGACGGCATCAGACGCTCGTAGGCGCGCCGACGCCGCCCAGTTCGCCGTCGGCGGATCGGATCAGCGAGGAGACTTTCCTCTCTGATCCGCTCCGCCGCCTCCTTCTGCGAGATGACGTCCTCGCAGAAGGATGCGACCGCCGTCCACTCCCTGTCGCTGGTGACCATGGACCGCGCCACGGCCGGCAGCGACAGGTCTACTCCAATGCGCAGTCATTGTGGTGTTCACGAGGTCCCGGCGCTGCCCCGCCCAAGCAGGACACGACTCGAGCGTATGCTGCGCCGAGTCGTCGTCGCAGTCGCAGTGGTGACAGACAGGACTCAGTTCCCTCCTAGCGACCTTGTGCAGGTAATGCCCGAAGCAACCGTGCCCGGACAAAACCTGCACCAGTCGGAAGGAAAGGGTCCCGTACTGCCGCCCTGCCCACTCTGACAAGATCGGCTGGAGCGCCTCCACGGTCCTAAAACCGGCCCGTGGAGCCTCCAGCCGACTTGACCACTGGGCCATGACGGCCCTGCGGGCGGCCTCGCGCCACTCGCGGATTTGTTCGGGGAGAGGGGACCGCTGCTCTGCCCGAACTACAGCCACCCGCCGATACACTTCAGCGAGCACCTCCGCCTCCAAGTCCCACGGGGGGGTTCCGGCCAATGCGCATGCCGCGTCTGTGGACATGGTGCGGTAGCCGCGTATGGCTCTGACCGCCATCACACGCTGCGGCCTCGCCAACAGCCGCTTGCTCTGGGCGGTCAGAGACCCCGCCCACACCGGTGCACCGTAAAGCGCCATTGACCGGACCACCCCCGTGTACAGCCGTCGACAGGTGAGGCTGGGCCCGCCCAAGTTTGGCAAAAGCCGTCCCAAGGCGGACGCAGCTCTCTCTAGTTTCGGCGAGAGGCGACGGAAGTGCTCGTCAAAGAGCCATCGCCCATCCAACACCAGGCCCAGATACTTCATCTGGGCCTGGACCTGCACAAGGACCGAACCGACGGTAATCGAGGCGCCAGCAGGTGGACCGCGACGTGGCCCATGGAGTAAAAGGGCCTCCGTCTTTTCAAGGGCCACCCTAAGCCCTAGCGCCCCGATTCGCCCGACCACCTGAGAGACCCCCGTGGTGGCCAGGCGCGCCGCATCTTCGAACTTGCGGCCCCGAGCTGTGACTAATGTGTCATCAGCGTAACACAATACGCCCAGCCCGGGGGGCAGAACACTGCGCAGGACCCAATCATAGCCGATGTTCCACAGAAGAGGGCCAAGGACGGACCCCTGCGGGACACCGCTTGAAATGGTCCTGCGCCCGATGCCGCCGTCTCGGTCCTCGTACAGCACACACCTCCTCTCAAGGTAGTCTGCCACTAGCAGCCTTAGGTATTCGGGCACTCCATGAAACCGGAGCGCCTCCCTGATGCTGCCGAATGGCAGACTGTTAAAAGCGTTGGCGATGTCCAAAGACACCGCCAACACTACCTCACCATTAATTATGGCTTCCTCGGTCGCGGCCCTAAGCGCCATAATGGCGTCGACCGTCGAACGCCCAGCACGAAAGCCATACTGGGCGTCCGATAGGTCGGGGCCAACCTCACTCAGGTGCCGGACGATGCGGGCAGCGAGAATCCTCTCTAGCAACTTCCCCGCCTCGTCCAGCAACACGATTGGCCTATAGGCCGCGACCGTGTCCGGAGCCCTCCCCGGCTTCGGTAGGAGCACCAGCTTCCCCACTTTCCAGGTCTCAGGGAACCTTCCAGACGCCAGACAGGCATCGAAAAGGCCCCTGAGGCGGTCCCCCATGTGGTCGAGGATCAGGGCCAGCACTCGGGCAGGAATCCCGTCCGGCCCGGGGGCGGTGTTCTTAGAACGGACTCTGAGAACGGCCGCCCCCAATTCCACTTCCGTAACAGGCGGCACCTCTTCGGCCTCCCGGACTTCGGCCCTAGCAGGTACCATCGCCGGGGGCGTGTGCTCCGCCTGTGGTGGGAATAGACCCTCGATCACTTCCATGAGGAAGCTGGGCTGAAGGGACTCAGTGAGGAGGGGGCCCTGCGCGCGGAGCTTATTCAGCGCCGCGCGGTAAGGGCGACCCCAGGGGTCACGATCCAGTCCCTCCAGCATCTCCGTTCTGGAGCGCTCCTTGGCGCGGCAGATGGCCAGCTTGAACGCATCTACCGCAGTGCGGTAGGCCTCGTACAGCCGGCCCTCCCCATCATCGCGGTTTCGCCGTCGGCTGCGGGTATAGGACCTTCGGGCACGAATACAAGCCGCACGAAGGTCTGCCAGATCTTGGGACCACCAGTAGACCTCCCTCTTTGGAGGCCGACGTCGGACCCGAGGCATGGCAACATCACAGATTTGCGTAAACGCATCCCGGATGCGACCAGCCTCGGCATCTACTCCTTCAGAGGGAGGTGGTGAGGACAGCCAAGAGTGAACAATAGCCGCCTCCGCCAGTAGGTCCCTATCTAGTCTACCCACAGCCCACCGCGGGAATCGGGAAAATCTGCCCGCCGCATGACCCCTGCTGGAGTCCTGGGGATTTCGAGAGAGCTCTACTCGGATGTACAAATGATCCGAGAGAGTCTCGACCTCCTCCAGGACGCTCCAGCTCCTCACTCGTGCTGCGACAGCGGGAGTAGCGAACGAAAGGTCCACTATCGACCCCCCCCGCTGCCGGACGCACGTATTGGTGGCGCCTCTGTTGAGGAGACAGAGGCCCACCGAGTTAGCCCATTCCTCGACCGCAATGCCGCGGGCGTCCGTCCTAGGGGAGCCCCATGCTTGGGACTTCGCGTTGAAGTCCCCCATGACTAGGACGCGGCCTGGTGATAAACGCCGTATCGAGATCTCCAGAGATGTTAGGAAGACCTCGAAATCCGCCAAACTCCGGTTAGGGGAGAAGTATACTCCAAAGAGTAGTATTCCCCCCCATTCAGCCGCGACGTATCCCTGGCCCTTGTCTCTGAGCGACAAGGACGGGGAACGAAGCGCCGTGGAGCTGATGATTGCCACAGAGCCATCCACGTCACCCACCCAATTTGGGCGAGAAGGAATGTGGTACGGCTCCGCAGCTACGGCCACACCTATCGACCACTCTGCCAGGGACTGCAAGAGGACGTCCTGAGCCCTAGCGGAGTGATTGAGATTAGCCTGGAGGAGAAGTGTGCAGTCATCGTCCATTATTGGGCCGGTGGTGCTGTGTCCTCCTCCATCCGCAACGTCGACGGTCGAGATTGACCGGAGGCAGCCTGAGTCGAAAGACTACCTCTCGGTTTGGGCCTAGAAGCCTGGGGGGGCCTGCACCCTTGTCGCCCCATTAGGTGGTTGGCGGGTAGATTTCCCGCTGCACACGCGGGGCAGTGGGGGGCGGTGGAACAGCCCGCCGCTCTGTGCCCCGGCCGGCCGCAACGAAAACAGAGCTCGCTGCAGTCGAAGCTGCTAGTGCAAGCTGCACGTACGTGCCCCGTTGCCATGCACTTGTGGCATCTCGCAGGACGGGCCGCCAGTAAGGTCACCCTGGCGGAACTCCAGCCCACGAGAAGCCTTCCAGCAGCGGCCAATTTATTGGCCGCGGCAATGGGGCACTGCGCCCACACAGCTCCGACCCCCGCCGGTCCGGGGCGGATGACGCCAACCTTAACGGTGTCCAGGGAGCAATCAGTAGCGACTGTAATTGCTTCCCGGACCTCGTCAGACGTCACCGAGTCGTCTAGACCCGAGATGCGCATCTCTGCGCACTTGGTGGGCCTAGCGATCTTGACGCCATCCTCCTCCGCAAACAGACCCCGCAGCCTCTCTGCTACAACGTCGGCCGTCTTGTTGCCCTCTACGCCAGGGAACTCGAGTATTCGAGCCCCGGTCCGGGCAAGACGCGTTCTAGCGCCGGTGGGGCCTAAATCCGCCACACTGACGCCTTCCCGTGCCTTCTTAAAGACGGCCGCGTATGTGAGGCCTCGCTCCACCGCCTCTGGCGACACCGTGATAACCACGGCTGCCGACTTGGGCGGCTGGAGCTGCCCAGGCTTCTTTTTCTTTGCTGCCTCAGTGGCAGCAACCCTTGGAGCAGTGCTCCGCTTCTTGCGCCTCTTCTGGCGCCGTGCCTCCTCCCTCGCTCCGACCATCTGCCAACCTTCATCAGGGGCAGCTGAGCGATCAGGTACTGGGGATGGCATAGACCCGCCTGCAGAGGCGCAATGCTCTCTCGCCGGAGCCGACGGGGGAATCAACGGTTAGTCCCTCTGGGACTGGGAAGGAGCTTTACGCCCCTTTTTCCCACGTGAGGCTTGAGCCCCCGACGGGCCCGGCTGCGACGACACCGCCGCCACCGCCGCAAAGGTCCGCCCACCTGATGTAGATGACAGAGCCCCGACCGCGGACAGACGCCTGTCCGAGGCAAGGTGCGGGCGGAGGCTTGGCTCAGGAGGCAGTCTCGCCACCAAGCCCTCCAAGCGTGCGTCAAGCATGGTCCCGACGGAGACCATGACTTGACGCAGCTGTGCGTCGGAAAGTAGCGAGCGCTGCTCCTCTGTTGTCTCAGCAGTAGCAGGCGGCGACGGTGGTTGCTCCTCCCTTCGCGAAGCAGGCATCGGACTGAAGTTCGGCATAAGAAGTTGTGACTTCAGCCGACCAAGCTCCGCGCGGAGGTCAGCAACCTCCCCCACCAGTTTTTCGTTGGCAGCCTGCAGACGTTTGGTCTCGTCGCAGGCTGACCGGGAGGCAAGAGTCTCCACCGCCGTTTTCAGATTAGCGGCGGCAATCTTCAGGGCACGCACGAATGTGCCCTTCAGGTGGGTGCTTTTGGTGGCTACCTCAATGATTGCAGCCACTGAGTCCCCCGCGGACTGACACAGATCAGCCGCCGTTTCCGGGTTCTGGTCAGGAGTTAGCTCTTGGAGCCGCGCCACACTTTCCTCGGCGAAACGCTCCCCTTCCTGACGGGTGTGGGCCATCTGCTCCCGCCTGCTGAACGTCCCACCAGCGGGACCCACACGGGTGTTCGTCGCCGGATCTACAATGCGCGACTTTCGCGCTCTACCGGGAACCGGTGACCGGCGGCCGGCCCGTTTGCGGGCCCGTTGCTTCCCGCTCGTGTCACCCGTAAGGCAGTAGTCGTCGGTCTCCGACTCAATAAGGCTCATGGAGCTCCTACGACTACCAGTAGGTGTCGAGGCCCGCGATGATACTGGTCGAGGGTGCGCAAAACTGGGCGTGCGCACAATCTCCTCCACTGACAGTGGTGTCAGTACCACCAACGGTGACACCTCCCTCTCTTCATCGACGCCACTATAAGTGGCGGAACAGGAGGGCGCAATACTAGGCGTGCGCGCCTCCTCTTCCAGCTGCGAAGCAGCTGGGCAGTGCTCTGCACCGAGGCCTTGTTTCCCCACCACAAATACGTTTGGGGTGCGCCCCGAAGGACGGCCGGATTCGCCGGCTTGTGGATGCATACGAATGTTTTCAAATTCGGCCATGATTGTACTTTCATTAGCCAGGGTAGCTCCCTGGGCCAGCTCTCGTCCTTACTACGCTCACCTTGCAGCCGAGCCAACACAACTCAAGGTGAGGGTAATATTTTATAGGGGTTTTCTTCCCCGTGATCCGTAGATCCCCGGTCCTGTCCGTTCAGGATTACGGGTTGGGCCGAACGGTGGTCGTTACCAGACCGAGCCCGTCGCCCCTGACGTCGCCGTTGCGCCCGTCTCTAAGTTATTTTTTAAAGAGGTTTTCTTCCTCGCGGCCCCCACCTCAGAGATGGCGGCCCTCGTCCCCGACGCCTACGGGTCGGGATTACGAGATTGGCCGAACGGTTGTCTGTGCCAGACAGAGTCCATCGCCCATAGTGGCCGCAGCCGGACTTTTTAGTCCAGAGGCAGCCCCTACGCTGGGTCCTCTTAGCTTCACCGTGGATCGTCAGATCCACGGCTACTAAGCCCCCCCCGCCACGACAAGGCGGGACACCCCGGGGGGGGAATTGCACCTACCCTATTTTATCTCTACACCCCCAAAGGTTGACTGGTAGAAAATGCCTTAATGCATTAAGTCCGCCGTTGTACAATTTTATTATGTGCAAAAGTTTAAATAAATAAATAAAATTGGTCAACCTTAAGGTTGACTGGTAGATAATGCCCCAGGCATTAAGTCCGCCTATACATAAATTTTGTGTATGAAGTTTAATAAAAAAATAAAAAAATTGGCGAAATAACCACGCGGACGAAGTCGCGGGCGACCCCTGCTATACCTATATAATATTCTGTTTGTTGTATTCGTTCAGAGATACAAGATATATGGTCGACAACATGCAAATAATGCTAGTGGTGTGGCTGACCTCAGGTGGGCCGTAAGCCTGCCGATCATGGTAGTATAAAAGAAATACATTTGCACCAGTGTCTGTACCTTAAAGATTCAATTTTTTAAAACAATCCTATTTCTTTATCTAATCTAATCCATATCAGTTGATGTCATTACAGTAGCATTAAGACAATGATTTGACAGTGATAAGTTTACAAACAGTTTAGATGTTATCACTGACATCAATTGATTGAAGTATTATTGTTTTTAAATTTTTGATAAATAGATTTGAATCATAACAATATAAATAATGTATTACACACACATTTTGCATACATTGCATGTCAGCAAAATGTGTGTTACAAATTACATGAGTAAGCTATTTTAGGTAGCATGTAAAAGGAGGTGAGTTTATTGCCATACACTTATTGGGCAGATTGCCAAACTCTATGCTTTTAAATGCATTGCTCAACACAAAAATCTTCATATTGAGCCCTCAGCACAATGGTCAATCACAACTGAACTGAATCTGAAGCAGTATTATTTATTTACTACAAATTTTTATTCTATTAATTAGAATAGAATAGAAAACTCCTTATTGTACACCAATTACATTTTTATTTTTAAGTAATACTAATTTTGATTCTGATTTGAATATTATTACAAATATAAAAAGCATATCATTTAAATGTGTCCACAATGAGACAGGACAAACTTAAAATTAATTCAGGTTACAAAATAACATAATTATGTGAAGAAATCCAATCTTTGGGGCTATAGAAATACTGCAATAACATTTCCTTGCAGTATTAAGATTTATTTTAGCATTTATTGTTCAAAGCGACCAACATAGCTCAAAGAATTGCCTCAATTAAGTGGCAATGGGCAGGGCACATAGCTCGCAGAACTGATGTTAGTTGGGACAAAATGGTTCTAGAATTCTAGACCACGAACTGGAAGAAGCAGCATGGGCAGGCCTCCAACAAGGTGGATCAACAAAAAAGGTAAAGGTAAAGGTCGCAGGCAACCGGTGGATAAGGTCAGCTCAGGACGTAGTGATGTGGAAAACCTTGGGGAAGGCCTATGTCCAGCAGTGGATGTCTCATGGCTGAGAGATGGATGGAATAAGATGTAGTTATGAACTCAAACTCAAAATACATTTATTCATTTAGGTTACAAAGTAACACTTATCAATCAATCAATCAGCCTATCGCAGTCCACTGCTGGACATAGGCCTCTCCCAACACACGCCACAGCACATAAAATATGAAAGTTATAATTAGCAAAATTTTTCTACAACTAGTTCGCTGACATGGAACTTGAAGTAAAGTGGCCATAATAATAGATCAAACATCCGCACCATGATACAAGATTCTGCACAAGCCTAAAAAAGCCGCTTGGAGGAAAACAGGCTAGCCAAAGGACAACCTTTGGTTAGCCTGTTTTGCTCCAGGGAATTCCAGGGTTTTCCTCCAGGGCAAATCTTTATATGATATCTATAATATGCACTTATCTTTATACTTATTATATTATGGATGGTTACTCTTTCATACAAAAACTACTGATGGATCTGGATGAAATTCGGCACAGAGATAGATTATAGTCTGGAATAGCATATAGGCTACTTTTTATCGCGATAACCAACATCTACGCGGGCAGAGCTGCGGGCCTAGTTGTTGCCCGCATTTTCAGTATTTAGAAATATAAGTTGTCTGCTTGCAGTAGCACAGGATCATATGGCCATGAGTGAGTTATCTCAAGATAGTGCTACCTATTATAAGTAGGAATTTCATATAGTTCTTATTGCTCCACTAAGCAACAGTTAGTCATCATAGAATATAGAACTTTCTTTCACAATAGATTCTCGTACTAGTAGGTATCTCAATTTACATGTAAAATGTCACAGAATCATCATCTTAAGCCTATTGCAGTCCACTGATGGACATAATAATTATATATTTTCTCTTCACAAGGTTACTTTCTAGATAGGTATATGATTTAATTGTGGTTAACATAGGTCTCCAAGTGCATGCCACTAAATCATGATATCACACAATTAATAATAGAATCAAAAACGTAGGTAGTTATCCTTCATAACATATTTACAGATATGAGGTTGGCAAAGGACCATGAGTAACAAAAATATAAATGTGTAAATCAGACCGATGACATCATTGTAGACCCACTTTAAAGTAAGTAATATTTGTTTATATACTCTTGTAGGTACCTACTGGGCCGCAATATACTTTTTATTGAATACATGCAAGTCTCAACCAATTTGTTTTGATGTATTTAGTAAATAAATCGTCAGCGGACCTGAACTTGGGTTGCAAAAATATTTATGTTGAAGTGTTGAAGTATAGTAAAAAAAAAGTACGAAGACGAATAATTGAGAAATAATACTTTTTGAAGTCAGGTAAAAAATCTTCTTACTCACGTTGATTCATTTTGAGGACCATGGCCCGGTAGAACCTGGATAAAGGCGCCATCACGTTGCGCGCGTGGACGAAACGCAGAATATTTTCCTGGAAATCCATTTGTGCGAGTCTCCGAAACACTTAATATTTAAAACACAGACCAACACTTTATAAACACTTACAAATCTCTAAATTTGACACTCATTATCACCACACAGTATCGCGAACGCAACTAAAACCTAAACTCGAATAAAGCAACTTCGTTAACCAAATAAGGTTTTTACAACATAATCGTTCGAATTTAGTGTATTTTGTAGTTATATTTTATAGATTGTTTACATTTTTAGTGTTTGAAATTCATGTTGTCGTCCTAAACTGCCTACGGCCTTCTGAATCTATTATTCTTCTACAACAATTTTACTTTTAGTAGTATAGTACACAATCGATCCATGTACGCCGCCCGCGGATAGTGTTGTAGATTGTCGATAAAATCTACTGTACGAAATATCGACAGAATGACATTTCCAAGATGTTTTATCTTGAGCCCAGTCATTTTAGGTAGGTATACAGAAAAAAAACTTCAACTTTATGCAAAAATTTAATAGAACATTGCATTTACTCACCTGATTTTTAATATTTGTTAACTACCCACAATGCAATAACATAGAACTAGTTTGTGATTTAAAACTGTATACCTATAGAAGCACGAATTGGCAATCGTTTAATGTGAGAATTGATTGAATAAATATGAAAAATTTAAAAAAATCATATCTCTTCGAATCCCATTCACACGAAAGCAACATAAATTGGTAAAATTATAGCCTATAATGTGACTAATTATTAATAAAAGATAATCACACTGGAATACGTAGTTCTGTTTTTGAAATAACTTAAATTTTTCGTTTATCATATTGGATATTGTAAGATTTCTGATATTTTTTAAAAAGAACTAGAAGTCGGAGTTTATCTCTTGTAATGGAAACAATAACGACTCTCTTTTACTTGAAAAGACACAAAAATTGGGTTTTTAAAATACAGTATGGCAAAGGGTAAACAAACTTTGTAACTAGGTTAATACTCAGAGGTGTTTATATATCAAAACTTATGATAATCAGACAGACATCAATATAGATTTTTTTTTTTTTTTTTTTTTTTTTTTTTTTTTTTTTTTTTTTTAAAGAAAACTCCCGCACTAGAGAATAAGCTCTGTGTCGCGGGGGACTTTACAAACATACAATTTACGGACACAAATTACACCCAGACTCAGAACAATTCTTTGTGGGTCACACAAAGTTTTGTCCTGTGTGGGAATCGAACCCACAACCTCGTGCACAGCAGGCGCATACTGCGGCCACTGGACCACTGGAGGCAGTCAGAATTAATCATAATGTCAATGTTATTCTCTAATAAGTCATTATAGTCCGGCAACTTCGTGCGCGACCGTCCCGCGGGGTACAGATGGTGGCGGGAGTGAGATAGCGCGTCATTCTTAGTACACGGCTACACACGATGCACGCATTTCCCTTCCCCGCTACACCACCCACTACCCGCTGACATCGTAGGTGCCTCGCCCCCGCCACCATCTGTCACCCCGCGGGTCGGTCGCGCACGAAGTTGCCGGACTATAGTAATCTATTCTTCAAACTTATAGGTAACAACTATCGTATACCCCTATCGACAATAAACATCACTAAAGTCGTAATGTCATTTCAGAAAAAAAAAGTTTGCATGTGTGCGTCGATGAACGCTCATTGGATCAACGCAATTTACCGCTATAAAGTGTGTAACAGTTACACACACTTTAACTAACTTGAGGAAAAAAATACGAAACTTGTAAAATATCCATTGGCCTAAACGGCTTCTAGATGGCGCTGCATCTCTTTAGGCTTATTAAAACATAGTGATTAGTTACTCTGTGGGCTTATTAGGTTGTCATTGAATCAAATAAACGTTTCTTTTAACGGAGTTACCTGTAGATTAGTAAAGAAAAGTTAAAACAAGAGATTTAAGTTTTCTAAAAAACTACATATTTATTTTATTATTACTGACTTAATTTATAACATTATATATTTTTAAATAAATAAGAATAATATACACTAGTGGTAGCCAAGTGGCAAAGTAGGTAACCGACTTATCATGCATGAGGTGTGAGCTGCACGGTTGGTTCAGCGGCTTAAGTGCCCTTTGCCGTTGCGCGGCGTGTTATGGGCTCGATCCCAACACGTCTGTTTTCAGCCTGGGTCTATTTTGAAAAAACAAAAAGTTCTATTCCGGGTGGCACCTAAATTTTCCTTTGTGATATTTATAGGTCCTAATCAAATGATTTATCATTTGCTAACAGAGTGAATGATCTACTAATTTGCACTAGGCCAGCATGTGTGGAAAGGCTTAAATCTCTCTCTCTCCTCTCTCTCTTGATAAGGGAGAGGAGATATATGCCCAGCAGTGGGACATTTGGGTTGATGTTTTCATACAATAAAAAGAGAAAGTTCTAGGTTCTATGTTCCCGTCTATGTCAACGATATACTTAATATACAATGCTATTCTTGGTACCCATAGGCGAAACCTGATAGTAGTTTGTTCGGAATCAGTAGGTTTCTTCTAGCACAATAATTTTAAACCATTTTATGTTTTGTCCCAATAATGTATGCAAATTGTTAAAAGTTGGGCACCCATATTTTAACGGATCATATTTTAATTTATCAATGCAAAATACACTTTCGGCACTCTCTGATCGGTGATCATAATTGTGCAGGAAAGACTAGGTACCTACTACCTACGCAATGAAATCTGCTTATAACGTCGTGAGTTTTTATTTTCTTATTCTTACTTTTCTAATAAAAAGTTTAGAGTTACAGGCAGGGCTGTAGCTATAGTTGAATTTGAGGTAGGGCAGCAATGGTTACAGGTAGGGCGGAAACAAAAAAAATATCATAATTGATCTGCTCCGAAGCACGGTCTCCTAAATCAATCACCATGTATCAATCAATTTGTAAATTACAGTCTACTGATAGTTGCAAGCCACTATTCAAAAACTTAAACCTGCTAACGCTTCCTTCTATGTATATTTTTGAGATGGGTGTATTTGTAAGATGTAATCTACACTTGTTTGAAACTCCACGCTCCCAACGTTATCAAAATTCTATTTGTACTACATCCCATCATACAGCGTTATTTGGCAAAAGTGTTCTCGGTATGACATCTACAATATATAATAACATACCAATAACCATTCGAGATAAAACCAGCGTAGAATCTTTTAAGAAGTCATTGTTTAGATTTTTAGTAGCCAGATGTTACCTACTACTCGATCTTAGAGTTCATTGCTGACAAAGAAAGATATGAAGATCCTACATATTAATTAGTGCTCACTTATATGATTATATACCTACTATGATATTTATCTTTAAGGTTTTATTTTTAAATTTTAATTTTATGTACCTACATTATAATACAATTTGATTTTATGTTTCAATTAATAAGAATTTAATTATGTTTCATAAATTTATAGATTAATATAATTTTAATAGAATTTTTGTACGCCATTTCAAGGCAAAACATAGAAAGAACTATATTATGTACCGTATGTACCCTTCATCTGTATTCACCTTTGTTTACAAAAATAAATGATTTGATTTGATTTGACGTATATCACTGACCTCTAGGACTACCTAGAGGTCAGTGATATACATCAAATCAAATCAAATCAGAAATTATTTTTCTACGAATAGCTATTGAATGTACATCACTAGATGTACATTCAATAGCTATTCGTAGAAAAATAATTTCTCTAGCAAAACATAAGTTTTGATCTAAGAACTATTAAATCCTCAATGATGAAGAATAAGCGAACAAGACGGTTGAACTTCCAGATTTGGATGTTATTTATTTATATTATTCCAGATTTTGTGCTTCCACCTGTTTTGAGCAGTGAGGTTCTTTGTGGTCAATTTGCTCTTCAACTCTTCATTTTTTTTCAAAAAAAGCCCGCGAAATCGATGAATCTTAAATGTATAGCAACAATAATAACAAGTATATCGACTTTTGACTAAAACACTCTATACCGTATATTTCACTTAACCAAACTACGAACAATCATAATCAATCTCTAGTTTATGTTTATCCTATAATAAAATTTAGGTTACATAATGTGAAGGTAAACTATTCGTAACGTGATTGGTCGAAAGTGAAAAAATATATGCAAACGGCACAAAAATATACATGATTAAAATAAATATATGGAAAATGACACGCGTGCGCTTGCGCGCGAAACATGTACGCTAGTTTTAGTTTAAAAGAGGATTCCCCGTACCATAGATAACAGTGTAGCCCATATTGCGATCTACGGTACGGGGAATCCCCTCTGCATCATAGATATTATAATTATACAGCCATCTATACACAGAGCAAAGAATAAAGAAACGATTCAATTATAATAATTTATCTTAGTTTTTAGTATTTTTAAGGTAGGGCAGGGCATAGCGATTTCAAGGTGGGGCATTGCCCCACAATGCCCCCCTCCCCCAGAGCTACGGTACTGGTTACAGGGGTTAAAAAACTACCGTGGTTTTTAGAGAAGCTGGATTTCTTAAGCGAGCTGCTTACAAGGCTTGGACTGTGGCTTGAGTTCACCAGGACTCCTATCTCTGATGTGAAACGAGAACTGAATTGCCACGATTGCCAGTTAATTTAAATCGTAGGTACATTTTTAATTTGGTAGGTACATTACATTTGCTTTGTACTGAACAGTCACATAACAACATTCAGTTTCTATGGCCTTCTTCATGAGTTTTACTTTTTCAAATGTTAGGTTTTTTAATACAAATGTTTGATTTGTTGCAATAAATACCAAAATTGCCAAATGGATCTTATCAGAAGTAGATTTCGTAAATCTATCTGAAAGTACGAATAAAAAAAACATAATCGGTTCATAAATGACTGTAATAAACATATAAAATACACATGATGACTTTTGAAGTCGGTTAAAAAGTGGATATAGGTCTATGCATAATTATTTGCAATTATTATCCAAAAACCACCAAAATGTATAAGTAATCCACGTGACATGCGGGACAAGTGTTAGATCCGTTCAGGGGCTTCGCTAGTAGCAAGGTTAATTCTTGCCATCTGCGTCGTCACCACGGTTTGTTATGATCTCATTATGAAGTATACAAATATAATGCTGCCTTATTTCTTCTTAATATTTATAATATATAATTATGTAAGTATTATATATCTACTTGATATTATACCAATTACTCACGCTGCAATAAAATCATTTACTTAAAAAAGCGGTGGTGGCCGAGTGGGAAAGTAACCGACTTGCACGCAATTTTTATTATACTACTTTGGTGGCAAACCAGCATAAAACCCGCCTGATGGTAAGCAGTTCCCGTAGCCTATGGACGCTTACAACACCAGAGGAATCACTTGCGTGTCGCTAACCAATTTTTTGCAGGGCTTTAAGATGGAGTATCCCTGGAGTAAGAAAACGTTTTACTAAACGCATCCCTAAATGAGCGCTGGAGACCTGTA
Source organism: Trisateles emortualis (assembly GCA_947095525.1). Lineage (NCBI taxonomy): Eukaryota > Metazoa > Arthropoda > Insecta > Lepidoptera > Erebidae > Trisateles > Trisateles emortualis. The sequence continues at coordinate 2,927,121 of OX352736.1, read as the reverse complement.
CCTGTGTAGTTATTTAGCTGTGGTCTCTGTAAGGTGGAGGTTCCCAGCAAGACCGGCTGGCCTCGCTAATATGATGCCCTACCTCTCTTAATATTACTATTTTCATTACATAAAATCTACATCGATTGAAGAACTTTTGGTGTGGCGACAATAAATTCACCGAATCGCCACTACTAAGTATTTTACCACGAGCCTTCAACTTTGACACATGTATCGAGCTTCATCATTAATGCAACGCAAAGTTCGGAATTTTCCATCGTCCGTAGATTTATACCGTCTGCAACCTTATGCCGCACGTGCCTCTGCTGTTTTGTTGTCCCGACAAATCCCATACATTGCTTTCTATTCTATTCGACTGCCGTTTATGCCACTTGAGGGGCTGGACAGACAGCCTGGCGAACAACAAGGTACGCGCATATACTGGTACGCGAGGCCCGCGAGGCACGCGAGGCACGCGAGGCGCGCGAATCTAAGATGTAACTTGTGTCATAGTCCCATATTACAATCGAACATTGAACAAAGTCAGTTAGTGTGTGTTAGTCATTAAAAAAAATGTTTAAAAATAAAACAGCATAAACAACGAGTACAGTTATTTACTTGACGAAAAGCACCTGCCAAAAATATTGATAGGTGCCCTTCGTGGACTAGGCCAGTTGCCATTCGCACAGATGCCATCGAGACGGGTGCCATAGGTGGACTACCTCGATTAGTTTACTAATGTGTTTTAATATTCTTATTTGATCATTTTAAGTAAGCAGAGTCTAAAAAAAATGTCTTTACTAAAAATCATTCATGCTATATTTAAGCACTTAATTGACAATAACAGAAATTTAGATGATGTATTTTTAACTACCAATTTGAATCGACGAAATTATTATCTTTAATTACAATTGAGAGCCAAAGAAAGCTGCCACTACAGTCCATTACAAAATAGGTACCTGTATTACATGTATTTTTTATGGACATTTGGACTGTTTAATTACTGTTTCGAGTATAGGGCAAACGGTGTAATTTTACTTCCTGTAACGAACATTGTTTTATTTATCAAATACACACAATTCTATTTAATTCTAACATTATCTGAACCTATGTAAGTAAGTAAGTAATTTCACTTCGTTCATGTTCGATTGATTATTCCGTGAGAATGCAAGCCCTTATAGATTATTCATGCCAGCCGTTCTTTTTAAAGAGAAACCTATTTTTAGTATTGGTAGATTGACAAGTGGTATTTAAGCCCCAGCTAGGTTAGTAAATAAATATCAATTGTTTCAGCTAATCGATATAACCAAGGTGCATGTAGTAGGAACTCACCACTTTACCACAGAAAATTAGCGCTGGGTTGTTATCACAACATAGCATTATGCTGAGTGGTAACCTTATTAGAACGACGTCAGTACATAATAATTATAAAGTAAGTACTGTTTGTATTATACCAACATGTCACTCTGTGGCATTATAATATGTAATTTTCTTACTTTCTAGGACAAATCGCCTGTGTGGAGAAACTGTTTTGTCGTTAAATGAATTAGCTACTAAAAGGCATAGGTAAAAAAAATAATTAAACCGACTTCAAAAAGCTAAAAATAACCGAATACAGATTGAAGTCGGTGCTAGGTTCATCCTGTCCCCTAATATTGAGCTTGGCACCGACTTCAATCTGTATTCGGTTATTTTTAGCTTTTTGAAGTCGGTTTAGTTAATTATCTATTTTTTTATATTTTTAGTGATAATGATACCTATAAAATTTGAGGGTTCCCTTCGATTGCCCTGGGATACCATCATCAGTTCCTGACTTGGTGCCAGTGAAAAACCTTAAGAGTATACTTTTATTAATAAAAAAATAATTTTGAGAATCAGTCCCACTAATGGAGGAGATATCGGTGAACATACATAAAAAATACATACAGTCGCACATAGAACCTCCTCCTTTTTTGAAGTTTAGGGTAAATATAAAATAAGTTAGTTTATAAACATGCTACAGTGACGTGACTATTGCCAGAAGAAGGTAAGGTTAATACCACAAACTGGTAGAGTAGGAAACTTAGCAGTTAAGTATGAGATTTGACAAGAAGATAGATGAATGAAGGACATGCGGTAGTTTTTATCGCAATAACCGAAATCCACGCAGACGTAGCCACAGGTAACAGCTAGTGTACACATGAAACGAATGTGTCATAAAATGTTCCCACGAGAACTTGATTATTTGAAATCGCTGTCCTGATAAATTTATCTCTATATTTTATCAGTTCTTACATACGAGTATAAGATAATAACCATTAAAGTTACTTAGTCTACTAAGTACTTAGACTTTAAAGTTACCTACAACTTCAACGGTAACAGAGATAGCTCAGTTAACTTAGACGGAAAGTCGTTATCTTACTATATATAACAGATAATTACTTAGGTACTTATGCTCTATTAGTTACCTCAGTAACATTATTAACCTTATGAGCACCAAACTTTCTATCAGACATACACGTTTGTGCTTTATAAGTATACCTATATGTGCTCTGGTGCTCATCTTAGGATTATTAAAACATCGCATTGGTTAAAAGATTATTTTTAGGTCGGCATTATTGATGCCCGTGGTATTGCAAGCGTCTTTAAACTACGGTAAATGCTTATCATCGCGAACTTGTATTATATCCAACCGCCTTATTAATAAACGTGAAACAGAATAGGTGTAATTTAATTTAATGTAATCAATTTAAATTTAAATCACCTTTTTAACTTCTATTTTTATAATATACAAAGAGCAAAATAGTTTTGCAAAGATTCGTTCTATTGTAGATGTAAAGGTATAATGAAAACATATCACTGATGTCCGGGATAATTCTTATCTGTGACATGTCCAATACATTTACTCGTAACTGCGTTAAACAGACGCAAAACGCCTAAAAACTCAGTCATTACGGGATCAGTGGCACCTAATCTTGTTGCCGCTGTTAGATTACAATAGGTAATTTGATATTTATATCAAATTACCTATGGCATGACATCCCCACGATTCAATTTTAGGATATAACGTGATTCGAGCTTTTCCAGTAACATAAATTTGATCTACGAATAGTAGATCAAATTTATGTACGGAACAGGATTTCTGCATCATAGTGCTATTTGCAAATGTACTTCAAAGTGGACATTGATGCTGTAAATATTCACTCGCAACAGTTCTAGAACGTTTTACAATACTTTATCTATTGTTAAATTTCGAAAAAAAACTAATACATAAGTCTGCGTTTCCACCATAGATGTGTAGAGAATGTGTTTGTAAGAATCAATAGAATCGCTTCATTTACCCTTAGAGGAGCGAGGCTAGGTATATCGATGGCTGTAATCTAAATTGGCGTAAGGGACACTTTGAATGCAGTCCGATACAATTTTTTGAGCTCTTTCAAATGATGTAGGTAACATATTCGTAGCTTACAAAAAATGTCCGATACGCCACAGAAAATGAATGATTTTGAATCATTTCTTACCCAGAAATATGACGTATCGGACAAAAGGAAAAATTCAATTGACGTATGTATTAGTTTTTCAAATCATATAGCTGTAAAAGACACAATCTGTATTAACTGTCCCTTACATCAAATTGAATCCTATAATTTATTTGTTTATAGGATAAATATTTTTTAAAATGAGTACAATTACTAGCTTTCATGTGCCAAAAAAATAGAAATGAAATTTATGCACGAAAAAGGAAAATAACCCTGATGAAGTCTATGAGCTGTATATGAAGCATATGGTAGAAAAAGCAGCCTGTAAGGCTAGATTTTACTTTCATCAACAATTGCATGTGCCAGGCAATAAAGTATCAGTAGCTAGCTTTAATTTACAAAAAATACTAAACACACCATACGGGGAAAGCATGATTTTGTATTATAGCCGTAAATATGCAGTGTATTGTTTCACGGTTTACGAAAGTTGGACTCAAAAAGGATATTGCTTTGTATGTGGTGGAGACCATACAAGTTAATTACCTTTTACCGGGTCTTACATACATGCCGGTAGACTCAATGCATGCTACTATTGAGAAAGCTGTGCAGAAGATAATTGTATGGGGCGCCTTCTCAGTGGCCATCTTTCATAGAAGGTTCAAAGAAAAAGCCTGGTCCTTATACTGTGCATGTAATGGGTCATAGTGAATTTTTAAATTTTGATAGAGCCACAGCTGAGACCATTACCAATTATTCTACTCTAAAAAACGTAAACTTAAAACTACGAGATTTAAAAATTGTAACATTTAAAAAGAAAAGTATTAAGAAAATGATTGTAGAATACAGTATGATTAAAAAAGCTAAAGCCACTGAGATTATATTTGATTTAAAAGAAACGGGTAGTGGAAAAAGAAAAGGGAAGGGAAAAGGAAAAAAGAAGATTGTAGGTAAAAAAGATGAAGCTGAGAAGAATAGAGAAAGCATGAATAGTGGGCTTGGAATAATTTCAATGGATCAGCTATACCAACACAGACTTCCAGTTTCCTTGAAAAAATACATTGATTTAAAAAAGTTATGTGTTGATGGAACTATTCCAAAATGCATATAATGAATATTTAAAACTGCCTCATTCTAAAGCAATAGAAGATAAGTTGGTGCAAAGTGACAACGACGAAAGCAGTAATAATGAAGTAGAATAGATTTAAAAAAATATTTTGATTCTTAAAAAATCCTAATTAAAAAGATGATTTTGTGGTTTGAAATATAAAAATATTAAAAATAATTATTTTTTTATTTCTTTTCTTTATAATACACATCCTTTTTTGTTGATGTAATTAATTACTAATAATACTTAAAACAGATAGTAAACACAATAAAACACTTACGCTAATTTAACCTTATTTAGCAGAATATTAATAACCTTACGTCATTATAAACTCATGTACAATAAAAAAGGTAAGGTTTAAAGGACATAATGTATGTTTTTTTGAACGTAAGGGACAAGCTATATTCATAACTGTAGGTTTATGGGATAAACAGACTATTTCAAGAATAAGTGGACTAAAAATCAGACCGAACTATATAAACCACTTCAATATAGTCTTAAGAAGTAAAAAGTTATGACTATATTTCCAAAATGATTTACGTTTTTTGGCTCTCCTGAAAAGTTGCCGTTTGTCCCTTACGCCAACTTAGATTACGGCCGTCGATATGAAGCGATTTTATTGGTTCTAAAAAACACATTCCTTGCTACACATATCGTTAGAAACGCAGACTTAAGTTTGCCCCGACTTACAATATGAATGTTAATTTTAATAATAATATTAATCATTGAATTTAATTAGGTTTCCGCATTTAGGTTTCGTTAGTTTAAATAAGTTTTTAATTAATATTATTCTTGTATATATATATGTATGTATGTAGCATATAGTCTTTTACTGAAAAAAATATTATTTATCATTGAATTTGAATTTGTATAATTATTTCATACGACCCCGTCTAGTCGCAGGTAGCCGTAGGCTACGACGTAGCTTGATGTATTGTGTAGAGTCTACGTCGTAGCCTAGTGTGATTTTGCATTCAATTTATCAATACGACACGTAGACCGACGCGCGACGTATACATTTCATTATTGATGATTATTATGATTATGCAATTAATTATTTTAAAGACAAAAAAGCACAATGAAATAAAATAGTCAAAGTTCACCAATGTGTGTCCAGTGATGACATACCTATTGTTGAGGATCTGAGACTCAACTAAACCTTTAATATTAACTAACCAGTTGGTCAGCCAAAAGACGTCCACTGCTGGACATAGGCCTCCCCCAAGGTTTTCCACAACTCTAGATCCTGAGCCGACCTTGTCCATCGGTTGCCGGCAACCTTTACCAGGTCGTCGGTCTTGTTAGAGGCCTGCCCACGCTTCGTCTTTCAGTTCGTGGTCGCCACTCTAGAACCTGTCTGCTCCAACGGTTATCAGTTCTGCGAGCTATGTGCCCAGCCCATTGCCACTTAATGGAGGCAGTTCTTCGAGCTACGAGTATGTCGGTTACTTTGGTTCTCCTACGGATCTCCTCATTTCTGATTCGATCTCGCAGGGAAACTCCAAGGATAGCTCTCTCCATTGCTCATTGGATGACTTTGAGCCTTCGCACGTTTGGGAAGCTACGTCATATCTTCTCGTCCCAAATACCGCAGTGTCTCAAGACGAAAGTCTTTGACCAGTGTGTGTTGCCAAGCAGAGGTACCCGAGTGGTAAATAAAGTAAACGATTTGTAACCATGAGGTGTTTGATTCCAGCCGGCAGTACCGACATAGGTAGGTACCAATGCGAACTCCATTTTGTGGAATTTATACGTACCTATTTATTGAAATCGTTTGATAAATGGAAGCATTAAACCTTTTACAGGCATTTTTTGATCCCGTTCCATTGGGTTAAAACTTGCATTCGGTCCAATATTAGGTACCTATTACACCACAAATGTAGCCTGCGCTTGCAATAAAATGTTATACACTAGTCATATTTGTAGACAGTAATATGCAAATCTGTGATTAAATTATTTAAAGCTTGCGGTTTAATTGCCGTCATTTCAAATTTAATTTGTAGCAGAGGTTTAAAGGGAAAATAAGACTTTATAGACATACTAATGCCAATGGAAAATTACATCCTATTGACTGCTCTTTAGGCTATAAAAATGGGAGTTATGTGCAAAATTTCGTGCATCTTGGCTTTAACCCACTAGTTTAGATATGCTGTGCGTTGATTGTTAGTCATTTTAAGAGTTTTATTACAATATTTTAAAATTATTATAACTTATTTAACGCGACAAGAGGGTCTCATAATTATTGGATTATCAGAAAAAACTTACCTAGCCTTTCGAAAGTGAAAATTGCTTTGATGGTCCTCCACATTCTACGTACAGTTTGTAAGTCCCATCTCTATTACACTTGGCAGTAAGTCGTATGTTCACAGTATAGAGAAGTAATAGTCGATGATATGCGCGACGTAGAACAGTAGACAGGTAGTGACGTACATAAATACGAGTATTTGTACCAGCATGGTGGTTTCTTCACCGTCCGGGCTTTACTGATCAACTGATCGCCTAACGGTAGAGAAACCTTATGACTGAAGATGAATGTGAACAAATGCCAATTACAATAGCTGTAACGTGTTACATATACGTCATAGACGTTGGCGACACAGGCTAATCCCTATGCGATCGTTTGAGATTAATTTGTTTTTATATGCTACTTAGGTGGGAAACAAGTATTCGGTCCGCCTAGCCGTAGCCCGTAGCCTATAGATAGACGTTTGAAACGCCGCTGCTGCACTATTGAGGAGCATGTATCACTGGTTGTGACAAAATTATTTATTATCTTCTTCCTTATTGTTTGGTTAGTGGCCAACCTGTAAATAAACTCTAATAAACAAGAGTTTATTTATTTATTATCTTATTGGAAGACCAACAGCTTTACAAAGAAATTATACAGCAAAAAAATATATACAACAAGTAGCCAATTATACATAGGTCCCTCTCACGAATAGGCTTTGGTATAACACTAGTATTATATTATCTTTTTTTTTTTTTTTTATACTACTTGGGTGGCAAACAAGCATACGGCCCGCCTGATGTTAAGCAGTATCCGTAGCCTATAGACGCTTGCATTACCAGAGGTATCACTTGCGTGTTGCCAACCCATTTTTTACACCAGGGCTTTAAGATGGAAGTAACCCTGGTATAGGAATACGTTTCTTTCAAAACGCATTCCAAAATGAGCGCTGGAGACCTGTACTCACACACAGGAACACAACTACACCGCTGTGTGTAGTCATTTGGCTGTGGTCTTCTGTAAGGTGGAGGTCCTTCCCCAGTCGGGCTTGCTCGCTAGTACGGTGCCCTACCTCTCTTAAAATATAACTATATGAAGACATCCGTTTATACAATTCAAAATTAGTTAATGTAACATTTTTGTTATCTATCTTGTATTTTATTTTGTGTATTAAAGAATTGAGTTAGACAGCACGTACTCTAACCAATTTCTACTTCATTTCTACTAATTTTTACTTAATGAATACTTTGAAAAAAAATCGTTACTCATTGAATTGGGTTGAGTTATTGAGATCGCCCATATTTAGACCTCTGTCGTGATTTATGTAATCACGGGTCTCCGTGATTAGAGTGTCTGCTTAAATGAAATACCACAATGCGGTTACCTATCTATAAGGTTACCGCACCTTTGATAGCCTAACCCGCTGATCGTTTACCGAACAACGAGTGCACCTGGCTAAGAGCCCCACTATGAACGGCTATTACTATAATAGAATAAATGTTAAAGTGATTCCAAGCGTTTAAAAATATAGTGGTTTACGCCCGTCTATCTATAGCCTACCTAATTTAACGTTTTTGTGAGTTTTTGCCTTATAGTCATAATTATTCTGTCACTCTCTTGTCAACTATATACTTAATGCCTTATCGATTAGCAACTCAGTTGTGTCGCGAACTGAGGAAAACAATATATACAGAAATACTAATATTAGGTAGAAAAAAATGCTAGTTTGGATTAGGTTCATATCGTAGCAGACTTTAGAGATTCATATATTGACAATTACGGTGCTGAAACTATAGACAACGTTAATAACATTAGAGCCATTGGGGGCAAAATTACACATGTTTTTGCATACTATTTAACAGAAACAAACGAAAGGACACCTCTTATGCATTTACGCTCTATTTAACAGAAAATATGACACGCACTGCGCAGATTTGGCTTTATTGATAGCACGTTAAATAAGGTTTTAGATAAGCTGAGGCTTGGTTAAAACAACTATCATAATTCTTTGTGTACTACTTAATGTGCTAAAAAAAGTACTAAACAAGCATCTATGCACATTACTCTTGTTAGTGGCCATATAGGTATGTAGGTTTTAGTTTATTAGTTTATAAGATCTTTAAAACTAAGTACAAATATAGCCAATTGTACAAATTTCACATCGTTGTTTACTCCTATAACAAGTTAATAAGAATATAAACTCGTATAATCGTACGGTAATTAAAGATTTACATTTTTATGTTCTAATTAAAGCAATGAAAAATCTGTATTGGTAAACTTACTTGTCTCTGGTGGATCAAGGACGACAGATGTGTTCGGTGCTGCTCGTTGTTCGTTATTTTGTATGGGGATGTGCTCGAGGGGCACATCCACTGTGTCCGGCAATCCTCCAGGCCACGCCATCGTCAGTTCTATACATTACTTGTTTAACATTTTCTATATAGTCTGACACACTTGCACGTTGAACTTTTAAAATTTGAACACAGTCGATTTGCACCAATGTCCAGCCTTACTGCTACTGTTTGTTAGTTTGTCCTTGAAACATTTTTTTTGAATTCTTAAGTAGGTATAAAGAAAATATGTAAATGCTGGAGGTTTTATTTTGTATAGAGATAGGCTATTTTTTATCGTTATAGGCACCACGCGAACGAAATTTAGACGCGGTTAACTTACTATTATTTTTTTGTTATAAGTAGGCATTGAATCAATATGAAACAAAGGGTTTTTTTATAAAACTTGGGTGGCAAACATGCATACTGTCCGTCTGATGTTAAGCAGTCACCGTAGCCTATGGACGCTTGTAATATCAAAGATATGATCATTTTTTATACCAGAGCCAGATGGTATCCCTGGAATAGAAAATCGTTTCTTTCAAAATGCATCCCTAAATGAGCGCTAGAGAGCTGTACACACACAGGAACACAAGTACACCGCTGTGTTTTATTTGACTGTGGCTTCTGGAGGAGGTTTTCCCCAGGTAAAGTTTATCGGTTTGTATAGGTCAAACTATTCGTATTTTTTGTGGGTTTTTCAATTGAATGACATCTTTATAGGTTTATAGTAAGTTGGTACCTATCTAAGTTTACCAAATAATTGGTAACGTTCGTCATTTTAAGTTTCTTGAACGCTATAAGTAATTGCGTCTGATTATGCGAAACTAAATATATATAGTACTACCTGATGCTCCACGGAATAGCTGGTGAAGTATAGTTTATTACAGTGTAGGATCATTTAAACAAAATCGTTTCGAGATTAATGATAATACTAGTAAATTTAAAGAATTAAAGAATTAAAGAATAATACTAGTAAATTGTAAACCAAATAGATTAATCATAAGTAAATAAACAATAATTTACTTAAGATAAGCGACTGTAGGCACAATGTGTGGTCATCACCGATCTCCTTCAGACAACCTTAGGATGGACATTGACAAAAAGTAAATGGTAGTTTGTGGCGGTAAATAATGTATATTTATATACAAGAGCGTAATATCTCCTCGTAATATATATATATATATATATATATATACACTAGCGGCCCGCCCCGACTTCGTCCAGGTTAAACTATTTTCGGCGCAACTTTTTTTTTACATAATAACCTTCTCCTGTCAATAACAAACACAACAAAAAAAGAATTACTGAAATCGGTCCAGCCGTTCACGCGTGATGCCGTGACAAAGTAAAATAGGTATTCATTTTTATATACAAGAAGATTTGTAGCATTGGCCAACGGCACTTTGAACATGACCAGCCCATTGCCACCTAGTTCTGGCCCACCGTAAGTATTCACCACAAAGTATTCACATCTCAGCCGCGACGCGCACCGTAGGTCATCCTTAGTGCCTACACACGTTTTTGAGGTCAAGCCATCTCAACCTATCCTTCTATTATTGGTGAACAGTCTCATAACAATAAATTAGATGTAAAACCTTTGTTTGGGTTTAATTGATACGTAAATAGAACTGAATTATTTGTCTCAATTCCCCCTATTTACGTCGCTGATTATGCCTCCTTATTTACGTCCCTTTTAACCCCTTGGTCCCCGAAGTAAACTCATCTAAAGATTTTGCTTTAGTCGTTACTAAGTATAATAGAAAACGGCTATAAGTCGTGGACCTACCTAAGGTTTTTTACCTTTTGTTATTGAAGTAATAACACAGTGTAAAGAACTATTTATTCCTTCTGTAATAATGTGTGAACAAATCGAAAAAGAAGAGAGGTAGGGCACCATACTAGTACCTACCAACTTACAGAAGACCACAGCCAAATGACTACACACAGCGGTGTAGTTGTGTCTACTTATCCCAGGAAGATTCCATCATAAAACCCTGGTGTATAACTTATTAGTTTGAAAGATTCTAGCATCAGTCTATGTAAAGATGAAGATGTACTGTATGTAAGTACCTAAGGAGTAAGAATCTACATTGTTTGTATTTATTACTGAGATGTAATGCACAATGCACATGTAGTAGGTACTTTAATGTCATTATGACTTGAACTTGTGTCTATAAGCTACGATAGCTGCTTACCGTAGTCGAGCTATATGCTTCTTTACCACCTCCATTATCAAGTTCAATAAATAAAACCACCCGTCTGGTAACAAACAATATGTTTTGATAAGTAATAACAAACTCTAAACAGTTATAAATTACTTTTAAATATTTAAAGCTTGTAACAATCACAAAATACTCTAAACTACTAACGGTTATCTCACACACAGATACACTATCACTGTTTTATTTGATCTGAACTGTGGCAATTCCCGGCCATAAACATCAGAAGGCACGAAGACACTAAATATACTCGGAGCTATATTAAAGAAACTCCCATTGATATAGATAGCTAGCACAGATAAGATAATATATTATTACATTTATTATTCATGATATGTACTACCATACCCAGTCCCAATATGATAATGGAGTCATTCACATTAGGACAAATGCCAGTGAAATTATGTAATTATCAAATCGTTTAAAAAATCCATTGAATCACATACTAAGAGTAATTAAATAGTATTTAACGCTTGGTAACGTGCGGTAAAACCTGTATTTGGTAACAGATATATGATGACAATAGTAAGTAGCTAAAAGAATTTATCAGAATACAAGCGGCGGGTCCCGACTTCGCACGGGTGGAAATTGATTAGGTTTTCATAGGGATCCCGATTTTTTTTCATTAAAATATAGCCTACTAGCTGTTGCCCGCGGCTCCGCCCGCGTGGATGTCGGTTATCGCTGCAAAAAGTAGCCTATGTGTTATTCCAGACCATAATCTATCTCTGTGCCAAATTTCATCCAGATCCGTTCAGTAGTTTTTACGTGAAAGAGTAACAAACATCCATCCATCCATCCATCCATTCTTACAAACTTTCACATTTATAATATTAGTAAGGATGTTACCCCCTGATTACATAGCTTTCTAATGGTGAATGAATTTTTAAAATCGGTTCAGTAGTTTTGATTTAAATCGTAACCAAAAAAAAATAGTTAAGATAAAAAAGTCGTAGGCGTAATGTAACCTAAGTAAATATATGATGTAAATAGTATTTCTAATGATATGGCGGTTGACTGTTGATTAAAATTTTACGCGCGGCACGATTTTTTTACTCTGGTTAATACATCGTTTTTTTTTTTGCTTTCAGTGCAAATAGCATTGCTTGTATGCATGATCGATCACAACACCGGTCTTTTTATATTTTAAACGTTATTGGAATATGATACCGACTACCTTAGCACAGTGTAAAGAACTCTATGAAAGAGTTTTTTAGACTGTGGCCTGGCCTGTAAGAAATTGCTTTTAGGCGATAAGGCCGCCCATTGTGCATTGCCATTTAAGCAAAACTATGTAAGCTATATGTATTTTGGTGTACAATAAAGAGTTATCTATCTAATATAGACGAATCACGAAAGTAGTTTGTGCAGAATTAGAAACACGAAATTCGTATTAAAACATTTATGACCCGAAAACATAAATGTTAGGAGCAATTGTCAATGTGTTGAGAAAGGTTGGGCACCATACAAGCGAGCAAGCCCAACTGGGGAAGGACCTCCACCTTACAGAAGACCACAGCCAAATAACTACATACAGCGGTGTAGTTATGTTCCTGTGTGTGAGTACAGGTCTCCAGCGCTCATTTAGGGACGCGTTTTGAAAGAAACGTATTCCTATCCCAGGGATACTGTCATCTTAAACCCCTGGTGTAAAACAATGGGTTGGAAACACGCAAGTGAAACCTCTGATATTGCAAGCCTCCATAGGCAACGATAATTGCTAAACATAAGGTGGGCCGTATGCTTGTTTGCCACCCAAGTAGTATAAACGAAATAAAAAATCTTAGCGTACTTACATTTTCTTAATCACATCAAAACCACATAAATAAGAGATTCATCAATCTGTCAATCAGAGCTACTGTTGATAAATACAACAGTAGGAAGTATTAAGTAACAGGCGCGGTAGGGGTGCGTCCTAATCTATGCTGACGTCATGTGCGCCGTATACTGAATTAAAACACGCCTTTTACTGCGTGGTCACCATATTGCGGATTATATTGAACTGTCCTGATTTATTTTTGGATAGGTATCTACTGAGCACTATTCGGTTGTCATGAGAGATCAGTACGTGTTCAAGTGTGAACCGAGGAGGTATTTTGACTATCCCTTAATTCGTTTTGAAAGGATAATGTTTCAAGTTTTAGTCTACACTAGCTAGACTGAAACTTGAAACATTACCTATCCAAGTTACTACAGAACTATAAAGGAACCTATTTAATAAAACGGATCCTATGCTCTACTAATATGAAATTTCTATTTGTGTAACATATCTTCAAAGAAGTTGTAAATGATGAATGTGCTTTGTGTAAAAACATCTCTAGAGAAAACATCCTCAAGAATATGATTGACTTAATCTTTAAAAAATCCCGGCAAAGAAGAATACAGCACCGAAGAAATTTACAAACTATGTTAACAAAAGGTAGAAAGAGAATTTAGTAATTTTAAATATAAATTAAAACCATCGCCAAACATACATATGTTAAGAAATTTAATAACAAAAGATTCGTTTAAGATCCGCCTAAATTTGGGATACAAGTACATAATTACTCGTATGAATTCCACGAAGTGAAATTTACATTGTTAGATACTGCGCCGGCTTTATTAAAGCTCATGCCTCACGTGTTAAAAGCCCCCACTGCCTTATTGAATGAATACAATGCTGCCCTTATGAGCCAAAAAATGGTATTGCAACAGAATAATCAATCAAAATAAAAGGAACAATATCCCCAAGTTTATTTCATTCTGACGTAAACCATGGCCTCCGTACAAAAGGGTGAACTTTTAACATGATATACCTGGTCACTCCCAACTTTTACGAGGTCCCTAAGCTTTCTGTGATTAAATTAAGTGACCTATAGACCCTGGACTATTTCCGCAGCTATAATGAGTTCCCCACAGGCAAACTTATTTTTAGATTGCTATATACAAAAGTTTAGTTAAACTTATAATGTACTTAGGTAGAAAGTTTTAGTTTTAGTTAATGCAGACTTACTGTAAGTAACATCTTCGGTGTGCCTTAGTTATCTGTGTTACGCTGTGTTTCTAGTAGAACAATTTGTATGGTATGGTTCAGTCGTTACAAAGAAGCCCGTTTTGACGTTTTTTATCACTATATGATGAACCATACGAGATGTTATCATATCATCCGGAGGAAATTAGCTGAATGATAGTGAAAACCGCTTCAAAACCTGTTGCGTCGTTTAGATGATCTAAATGTACGACTGTATTGTAGGTATACTATCTAAAGATAAAGGTATAAAAAAGTAACATAAAATATGAAGTACAAATGTAGAAATTTATGTCTAGATATGATATGTATTAAGTTATTCTTTTAACAAAGCACGTTCATAGTTCAATCAAGGTTCAACCATTTTGTACAAAATCTACGAAGAGCGACAGCGAATTCGATTTTACCCGACTACAGCGAAACTAAAAGGAGGGCTATGATTTTAGCCTGTGTTTTTGTATATGTGTATGCTCATCTCATCCCTCATAACTTCTAAACTGCTCATTATAATTTGATACAGGAGATATATTCTCTGTTTCATTTATACTTATATGTATTATTTATTATATATTTTTGTTATTATTTATTGTATGTATTATTATTTATATATATTATATATAATTAGCACATACCTATGTTTATATTATATATTTGTTTATTGAAATTATGAGTACCTGTTATCTACGATTATTCAGTATTTTCTTCATATGCACCTACTTTGTTTATCTCTGCATCACCCTAAGGTTGACTGGTAGATAATGCCTCTGGCATTAAGTCCGCCTTTACCAAATTTGTGTATAAAGTTTTAAATAAATAAATAAATAAATAAATATCGTTTGAAGAACGGCTGACTGAACAAAACTCAGCCGACAGTGTGACGTCACGCCTGGAGCCTTGGCGACGCCCTTATTCTACTGTCATAAAGTACACATTTCTGATTTAGCTTAATTAACATAACCTAATCAACCGATATGACTACGAATTACGCATTCCAGTAATAATTATACCAAGTATAGGTATCTACGTATTAAACTAATTAGGTACATCAAAGGACTACCTGGATATTGCTAATTAACTAATACTGTTTGGAATACAATATAATATGGAATGTGTCACAAATGTTGTGGCACTTGTGGCGCATGTTGAGCTTGTTAATCCCACAGCACATTGCAATACGCTGATTTATTATTGGTTAAAAGACGGCCCGTCAATTATCTAATAACAAATCATCTACATATATTAATCAGTTTGTTCGAGATACGCCACAAGCTGCAATAGGTGACTCCCGCAGTAGAGATCAAAATGATTTGATTTGATTTGTATGGCGTTTCTATAAAGACAATTCACAAAGACTAAGTATCTACACTCGGATTTGGTTCAACCTACTGCTTTAAAAAAGACAACTCCCACACTAGAGAACAAGCTCTGTGTCGCGGGGGACTTCACAAACATACAATTAACGGGCACAAATTACACCCAGACTCAGAACAATTCTTTGTGGGTCACACAAAGTTTTGTCCTGTGTGGCAATCGAACCCACAACCTCGTGCACAGCAGGCGCATACTGCGGCCACTGGACCACCGAGGCAGTCAACCATTTCACATATTTTTGTCCCATGTACCGCGCAGGTGTAAATGGCAAGATAATCACTGATCAATACGTGCAATAAGAACGCCTAAGTGGGTTACGTACCCAGAAAAGATAAGGAAAATAGATTTTTTTTTAAATAAAGTTACTAATAGGATTTAATTAGAACGTACGTAACCCAAAACTTAACAACACAATAATATTAGAGATTATTAGTAGTGGTTTCAATTAACCTAGGTATCTACTACTTAGGAGATATATTACCTATCTAATATATTATGTAGTCATCTCAACCCAGAAACGTCCCACTGCTGGGCACGGGTCTTCTCCAAACATTTGGAGGGATATTAGCCTTCTATACCACGCTGGCCAGACGGTACAATAGGACAGTAGGTACAATAGATTATGTGAACCCATTTCTTAGATCTGCTTGCCTTGTGTCATTGAGTAGTTTTTATTCGTAGTAAACGTAGTTTGGCTATACCTAAATAGGTACAATAGTTTGAACTCTCAACTGATTCATCGGAACTGAATCACAGCAACGTACCTATTAGTTGAAATCAATACACAACACGCGTTGTCTACACTAATTTTATAAAGAGAAATGATTTGCATTTTTTTTATTTTGTTACTAAACAAAAACTACTAGACCGATTTTAAAAATCTTTCATTATTAGGATGCTGCATTATCACTGATTATCAAAGGCTGTATTAAAAAAAATCTCTACGAATATAATGTTTGCCTGGTCTACCCGTGCAATGCCGAAACTGTCCTCTAGTTGTTATATAAATTTAAGAAGTATGTTGCAGTTCGGTATTTATTGATTAATGACTAATATTAATTGATTTAAAGAGATAAAGGTACCTACCGGCTACCATACAAGCAAGCTAGCCCTGGGGAAGGACCTTCACCTTACAGAAGACCACGGCTAAATAACTACACACGGCGCCGGCGGTGTAGTTGTGTTCCTGTGCGTAGGTACAGGTTTCTAGTGCGATTTTTTTCCGATCCCAGAGAAACCTTCCTCTGGTATTTCAAGCGTCCATAGGTTACTGTAACTGCTCAAGATCACTGCGAACTGTATGCTGTCAAATGGTGTTCTTGTTTAAAAATCTTACATAAAAAAATATACCAACAACAAGTCCTGTAGAGACTATTAATATTTTGCACTTTAGTAATTGATTGCACCAGTGCGAATCCAGGACAGGTCGCTAGTTTATAGTAAACTACCTTCTGCCCGCGGCTTCGCCCGCGTATGTGTCGGTTTAATCGTTAGTCTAAACACAAAATTTGAAGATCCTAACTTCAAAATTTTACTGCCTTGGCGGTCCAGTGGCCGCAGTATGTGCCTGCTGTGCACGAGGTTCTGGGTTCGTTTCCCACACAGGACAAAACTTTGTGTGACCCGCAAAGAGTTGTTCTGAGTCTGTTTGTAAAGTCCCCCGCGAAACAGAGCTTGTTCTCTAGTGCGAGAGTTGTATTTAAAAAAATAACGAACTTTCATAAAAACCTTCATCCTCTAAATAGGGATTCATCTTTTGAAGGGGTAATTTTACCCCTTTAAAAGATGAACTTTTAAAATCCTTTCTTAGCAGATACCTACGTTATAATAACTATATTATATTTTTAGAGAGGTAGGGCACCATACTGGCGAGCAAGCCCGACTGGGGAAGGACCTCCACCTTACAGAAGACCACAGCCAAATGACTACACACAGCGGTGTAGTTGTGTTCCTGTGTGTGAGTACAGGTCTCCAGCGCTCATTTAGGAATGCGTTTTGAAACAAACGACAAAAATTCCTATCCCAGGGTTAATTCCATCTTAAAGCCCTGGTGTAAAAAATGGGTTGGCAACACGCAAGTGATACCTCTGGTAATGCAAGCGTCTATAGGCTACGGATACTGCTTAACATCAAGCGGGCCGTATGCTTGTTTGCCACCTAAGTAGTATAAAAAAAAAAAAAAAAAACTATCTGCGTGCCAAATTTCAGCGCAATCTGTTCAGTGGTTTGAGCTGTGCGTTGATACGTCAGTCAGTCAGTCAGTAACGGTCACCTTTTATATATACAGATCTATAACGATATGTTTACCCTAAGAAAATCATCGATGTGAAAGTACCTAGTAGTAACTCGGAGATAACGAGCTCTGATTCTTACAAACGTGTGGCACATACAAATAGAAATCATATGTATTAGCTTGTCATTGAGACAAGCTAATATTTATGATTTCTGTGTTTAATCACAGTAACTACTTCACTAATTACGACATTTACTAACACTGTACCAAGTATTGTGTCAAGTTGCTCACGATATCCAGTGCCAAGAGTCCATAGAACATTGTATAGTAAATGACACACACGTTTACGATAATGTTCTATGAACTCGGGACACTGTGTTTAGTAAAACCTACTGATCATAGAACATTATGTAAGAGCTACTAATGACCATGACCATAACAATCTTTTTTAAAAA
Organism: Trisateles emortualis; assembly: GCA_947095525.1. Classification (NCBI taxonomy): domain Eukaryota; kingdom Metazoa; phylum Arthropoda; class Insecta; order Lepidoptera; family Erebidae; genus Trisateles; species Trisateles emortualis. Next base: position 2,908,734 of record OX352736.1, on the reverse strand, counting down.
AAATTATAAAGTTTTGCCTTTAAGTTCTTTAGCTCAGTTGCCATCCTTACTAATTTCTTACTAATATTATAAATGTGAAAGTTTGTGAGAATGGATGGATGGATGGACGGATGTTTGTTACGGATTTGAATGAAGTTGAGAGCACAGAGATAGATTATGGTCTGGAATAGGCTACTTTTTGCAGCGATAACCGACATCGACGCGGGCGGAGCCGCGGGCAACAGCTAGTAAAAACATTAAAACTACCTAAGTAAATAAATACATTTAATAGTTTGATTTGATTCAATGAATAAAACCCTTTGATTGCATTAAAACAAAACCTAGTAACTAATAGGAATAGATGGCGCAGGTTCGAATCATGGCCCGAGCTCGACTTTTTCCACAATGTTTAAAATATTTAAATATATTTGAGCTAATAACTGCATGGTGAAAATGTTAAAAATAGTTTGTATTATTAAGTGGTTTTAATCTATATAACATTATTTCCTCGCAATTGAAAGAGGTTGTACATATAGCATCTATAACGACTACCGGTTAAATAAAGCTGACGTCACTCCTAGACGGATAAAGCGGAGGACAAATTCAAACTTAGGATAGCATAATTGGTAGTGCGCTGGGCCGGAACCCGAGAGGCACAGGTTCGAATACTGCTCAGAAAATCAGCTAAATTATTGAAGTATACAGGATTAGTGTACATAGGTTTAGTTACTTTTACTTTTTATTGTGATGTGGTAAAGCTGCTGACGTCATACCCATTGTACTCTCCAGGCAATATATCTGTAGGTATATTCCCTGGTAAAAGTGCATAATAAGTATAACACAGCAAGCAATGGTTAAAGTGAAAGCGCATTATAAATATTAAATGACTACCAACTCGCTCGTGTGGTAACAACTACTTATAATTATGTTGATAAAAAGTAGTTTATTGTGTGACTTGGTAAAAGTGTCAATTTGTTTCAGTATAAGTAGCTCTCGGTCATTGGAAGAACTTTCCTATTAATAGCAATTTAGCTTTATTAGCTTAATAGCAACCCTTTTACATATTAAATCTCACTGCTGGGTTCTGGTCTCCTCTCCTCTATTTGTTTTTATAAAAGACAACTCCCGCACTAGAGAACAAACTCTGTGTCGCAGGGGACTTTACAAACATACAATTAACGGACACAAATTACACCCAGACTCAGAACAACACTTTGTGGGTCACAAAAAGTTTTGTCCTGTGTGAGAATCGAACCCACAACCTCGTGCACAGCAAGCGCATACTGCAGCCACTAGACTACCACGGCATTCAGTCTATCAAGAGAGAGAAAGGGTTTAATATTTATTTCATTACAAATATTTTAACATGAACCATTTTTTTCTTTACAATAAATGTCGTTGACTGTTTAAATGATTGACCGATATAATCGAAATAAATAAGATTCAAAATGTTGATTATATACATATATGTATATATTATTTATATATACATTACCGCACTGAACAGGTATTCCACAACTTATTTTACACGTTGCGTTGTATAAAAAACTTTTTTCTAAAGGATATTGTATATTCAAATAAACTTACTGCAACCAAAACTAATTTACTGATAAAAGTAACCTATTAAACTAATCAACCGTAACTTTTATATACATTATACGACAAAGTTTGTATTTTCTAGTAGCGATATGTAGTGAGATATTCGTAGGGCGGGCGGGACATGCGTCCGCCGCGGACCTCCGCGTACACTGCGCGCCCAACGTCACCCAAGTCACCGTAAAGCTTTTATCGGTCACCGTGCGCGCCGCCGCCGGTTGCTTCTCTACAAATTACCTTACCTGTAGCTTTACACTCAACTCATTAAAACTTGATAACGACATTTTAAACTGTACACCGTCGTTACACGGCCATTATAAATATTATTTCATGAAAAGGTGTTAATCCATTATACCTTGACTTGCCCAATGTGCCATTGCCGACATAACACGACAATCCTCCTCCTTTCGACTGTCTCGGTGGTCCAGTGGCCGCAGTATGCGCCTACTGTGCACGAGGTTCTGGGTTCGATTCCCACACAGGATAAAACTTTGTGTGACCCACAAAGAATTGTTCTGAGTCTGGGTGTAATTTGTGTCCGTTAATTGTATGTTTGTTAAGTCCCCCGCGACACAGAGCTTGTTCTCTAGTGCGGGAGCATTTAAGAAATAAGAGAAATAAATCCTACTAATATTATAAACGCGAAAGTTTGTAACTATGGATGGATGTTTGTTACTCTTTCACGTAAAAACTACTTAACGGATCTGGATGAAATTTGGCACAGAGATAGATTATGGTTTGGAATAACACATAACCTATTTTTACAGCGATAACTGGCATCCACGTGGGCGGAGCCGCGGGCAACAGCTAGACTAAACATAAAATATGATTATTGATTTTGGTGTATAAACATATTTTGTAAATATTAAGAACATCCAATTGCAGAAAGTGTAATAGTAAAAATCATCCGTTCCATTTCCTCAAAAGCGGCAGGTGCTGACGGGCTGCAACTTCAAATGTTCCTTCCTATCCTCAACCAAATTGCACCAGTCATCACCCACATTGTCAATTATTCACTCTTTTCGAATTCCTTTCCTTCATCCTGGAAAAATGCCCACGTATTACCGCTTCCCAAAGTTTCAAACCCCACCTTGTTATCCCACTTTCGACCTATATCTATCCTTCCAATCCTATCCAAGGTACTTGAGAGTGTTGTACAGAATCAGCTGTCACATTACCTCTCCTCTAATAGCCTGTTAAGTCAATATCAGTCTGGTTTCCGTTCCGGCCACAGCACTACCACTGCACTAGTCAAAATAACTGACGATATACGACTGGCCATGCAGAATAAACTTCTGACGGTACTGATACTCCTGGATTTTAGCAGTGCGTTTAATTCAGTGGATTTTGACATTCTCTTAGGTATCTTGTCCTCTCTCAATGTTTCCACTTATGCAATTGGATGGTTCAAATCTTATCTTCAGGGTCGCTCCCAGTCGGTGTGCTTGGATGAGCAAAGCTCTGACTGGTGTGAATTGACTGCGGGTGTACCACAGGGTGGCGTCTTATCTCCTCTTCTCTTCTCCGTTTTTAAAAACGCCATCACTAAAGTTATATCTTCTCACTATCATCTCTATGCAGACGACTTGCAGCTTTATCGTCATTTTAAAGTAGAGGAAGTCAAGGATGCTATCACTGCCATCAATAATGATCTTGAACACATCCATAGCTGGGCTAAATCTTTCGGAGTAGTAGTCAATCCTAATAAATCACAAGCTCTTATTATTGGTGGCAGACAGATGTCCAGTAGGGTGGATCACCAGTCTCTTTCTCCTGTCCTCTATAATTCAACCCTAATAGTTTTTTCTAAAACTGCAAAAAATCTTGGAGTCATTATAGATAGCAACCTATCTTGGGAAGCACACATTGCAGAAGTAAGCAGAAGAATGTACTGCTCATTTCAGTCTCTTAAACGTCTTCAGAAATTTCTACCTTTCGAAACTAAAGTTACTCTTGCGCAATCTCTTTTACTTCCTCTCCTCGACTATGCTGATGTCTCTTTCCTTTATGCTAAGGAGGAACTTTTAAATAAACTCGAGCGTCTCCAGAATCTGGGTATCCGTTTCATTTTCGGTCTGCGAAAGTACGACCATGTATCGGAATTTCGAGCCCGATTGAGGTGGTTACCTATTCGGAGGCGCCGGGACTCCCATATCCTTTCCCTTCTTTTTTCTGTACTCCATAATCCCAATTCTCCCACATAGCTACGTGAACGCTTTAGCTACCTTATTACTAGGGGTAAGCCCTGTCGACTAGCTTCTTCTCTTCTCCTACGAACCCCCCTTCACTATTCTATTTGTTATCATAATTCTTTTACTATTCATGCTGTAAATCTTTGGAATTCTCTTCCACATTCCATACGCTCTAGCCCTTCTCTGGACGTATTTAGGAGGAACGTCAAGGAGCATTTCCTTTTAAAATAATTGTGTCTATTGACTATGTAAGTGTTTATATGTATATATATATATATATTTATATATGTATTTATTTATATATATATTCTGTATGTATCTATGTATAATCTTATGTATGTATTATGTTATAATATATTTGTTACCAACTGGTCTTTATCAAATGTACCTACACTTTGTTTACCCTTGGTTTCCTCTAAACTTTCCACTTCTCAGAGGTTTGCTGTAAGAGAACTCAATTTTGAGTTAAGCTCGCCTTTGTACATAATATTAATACCTATGTAACACTATCTGTATTTATTTTGTGTACATTTAAGAATTAAAGAACATATATTCTATTAAACCTTTAACAAATTAAAGGTTATCATAGAATAGGTTCTTAGTTATTACTATTGTGTTACACTTCCGCATCAGGTCATTAAATATCTGTAGTTAACGATAGTTTTTTTTTGTTATAAATTAATAAACACAAAACGGTATTATACGAAATGTTTAGTGTTTGTGGTCGAATAAGCTTTGTTAGGTCAATATTAATGTTACTAAATTGACAATGTTGCTTGGGGCGAATATCACTACGCGAACAAAGGAACTATTTATATAATTAATGGTGTAGTGGACTTTCATAAACAGTAAAAAAAAAATATCTATGGTATTCTAGAATATCGATGATTAGTGAGTGAAAGAAGTGAATAAATGAAGAATTATAGAAGTTATTTGGTGCGTTCTTGTAAGGAAGGTATAAACATTGATCTTTTCTTTATTCATTTATTTAGCAGCTATTTATCAGTATTCACTTATTGCCTTATTCCTCTCGTCTTTTACACACACTACCGGCTGCGTAGGAGTTCCCTGGTGTATCTCCGAAGTTCAAGATTCAATTACCAATTAAATTAATAGGGTACCACCGTGTAGTTATACCGAACCCAATGCACAAAACATCGTGCAAATTGGTTCATAAAAAGCGAGTTAAAAAAAATTGACGAATTGAGATCACCTCCTGCTTATTTGAATTGTAAATATTGTTAAAAATAAGCAACTAAACAACATTCTATTAAAAAATGAACTAGAAATTGCGATGAGTTAAAGGGGTTTTAATGAAAACAAGACAACCCAGTTCTACTTGTTGTACCTATTACGTATGAGCTTGACTCAATCGATTGTTAAAAGTCAAGGACTCGCCCTTGATTTTATGTGTTTATTGGTTTCCTACCTGCATTTTGTATCAATAAAACAACCATTATCACACAGATATAAATATCTCTGTTATGGTTAAGTATACTAACATTGTTTATGTATGTCAATATCAATGATAGTAGGTATACTTACGAATGTTTTTGCAGTCGGTGTAGTAAGTAGTAGGGTTCATTACACACAAGGTAAGTAGCACGTGACTACCGAGCTATGCTGTGAATGTTGAGTTTTTCTGTCCTCTTAGTAAGTAGGTAGGTATATGACTATTGAATTGCCCAAAATCAACTCAAACCCAAATCAAATCAAATCTCTTTATTTGTGAAACATAGGTTTATAGAGGCGTAACATTCAAACAAACTGAAATCAGAAGAACTTTAAATTGAACTATTTTTAAAACTAGCTGACCCCTTCCCACATCGTTGGGCATCGGGTTAATATAGCCTATGATACTCACAAATAAAGTGGCTTTCTATTTAATCAATCAATCAATCAATCAATCAGCCTATCGCAGTCCACTGTTGGACATAGGCCTCTCCCAACACGCGCCATAGCACACGGTCCTCCGCCTTCCGCATCCAGTGCGTCCCAGCGACCTTTTTTAGGTCGTCGGTCCACCTAGCTGGGGGCCGCCCTACCTTACGCTTACCGAGTCGCGGTCTCCACTCTAGGACACGTCTGCTCCATCGGCCGTCGGTCCTTCTGCAGATGTGACCAGCCCATTGCCACTTCAGCTTACTAATTCTGCGAGCTATGTCGGTAACTTTGGTTCTTTGTCGGATTACCTCGTTGCGAATTTTATCCTTCAAAGAGACGCCGAGCATAGCTCGCTCCATAGCCCGCTGTGCGACTATCAATTTGTGGACTAGTCCCACTGTGAGCGTCCACGTCTCGGCACCGTACGTCATAACAGGTAGGACGCATTGGTAAAAGAATTTTCAAAATCAGTTCAGTAGATCCAGAGACCCCCTACAACATCACAAAGTCACAAACTTTACCTCTTTATAATATAGTATAGATTCATTTCATTACCCTTAGCCAGGCTGCTTTTATTATATTCGGTCAATCTAGGATGGTTATTCGAGTAAATAAGAGTCGTAGAGCCCTTGCCGATTTTAAGACTGAACTTACCTACGTCATTGTTTATCAACATAAAAGTTGTTATGTAGTACCAGGCTGCAGTGCAGCTGCAATAAGTGACAGTCCATTCGCGGTTTTTATTAATATAAAATAACCTGTATAGCCTGTATGTATAATAACTTAAATATTTTAACAATATGACAGGCTTGCAGAAAAATATAGATGAATTTGAGACATATTATCCTATCCTACTAATGTTATAAATGTGAAAGTTTGTAAGAATGGATGTGTGTACGAATGTTTGTTACTTTTTCATGTAAAAACTACTGAACGGATCTGGATGAAATTTGGTATAGAGATAGACCATAGTCTGGAATAGTGAATAGGCTTATTATCGCGATAACCGAATTCTCCGCGAGCGGAGCCGCGGGCAAAACTACTATATTACTTTTGTTATCATATAAAATGTAGGCCTGTCTCATATGTGCTGGAGCAGCATATTGATTGTAAGGTCTCCAAACACCAAACTCTTTCTCGGGTTTATTTATGACATTAATGACGTAGCCTGGCTAGGTGGGGAAAGAGGGTGCAGCTCCGGTGGCCGGCACTTCCGATCAGTTTTGGCATACTTTGTAACCCCTGTCTTTAACACATTGTTGTGTCTACACGCACGACTAATGGTAAACTATCGAATACCTTTGTTTGTACATTAAATAGTAACAGTTTTTTTGTTTGAGAGGACATACTTTCAGTTTAGTCCCAACTCCCACTCTGATCAAAAGCTAGTTGTGATAATGGAATCCATGAGGAATTAAGGTAACTCATCGAATATGGCATACATTAAATCAATCATTTGCATTCAGAAAGTATAATTTGCCTGTCTTCTTCATCAGTTGATGAAGAAGATAGACAGATGGCCATCGGAATGTCTCAAAGATAAGTTTTTGTCGAATAGCGATTAGATAGTCTCGATTAAGGTTGTTAAGCAGTAAGCTACTATATCAAGATAATAATGTAGCAAATGAAAATGGTACAATTGATCTGATCTGTTGATGAAGCTGGAAGATGGGTACGGAACTCCATAATTAAACAATGTAACCTAGTCGTGTTTGAGCTTATTGGAATGGTCAGGAGATACACTCTAGCTGTTAATGATCAAATTTTTAAACAAAACGTCTTTAATGAGCAAAAGTAAGATAAGAGTTGGTATGAAAGTTTATCCTGTTTAAATACATTAGAGTAAGGATTTTAAAGTTTTTGAAAGTTTGACAACTTGCCATATTGAAGTCGGTTTTATTTTGTTAAAATTATCAATGTTTGACTGTATTATTTTTTATTGTGTAGGTAAGTACTTATTATACCTTATCTGGACATTGCAAAGGTTTAAATTTAAACTGTTAATCCAAAGTTGTCAAAGGAATTCGTGTAATGAATACCATTTAAAAAAACTAAACATTGTGGCTCCGATTGCTTATTGCCGTTGCGTAATTTTGAGACTTGAGATTGGCGTTTTCACGATATGTGAGGCGGTATTCCTGGTACAGGTGTTAAGGAACTCTACGAGATAATTTTGAGCATAACAGTGTCCACGGATTTATATTTTATCGCAGCAGTGAGCAACTATGTAAGTAAAAAGTTATCGATGCTGTTAACGTCATCGTTTCTTGCAGTAAGAATTGCTCTTTCTCGCAGCAAAAGTGGACCATTTTGATTATTTTCAGTTTAGTGAACATTACAGTAAATTCGATCCGATTATTTGATTTTTTACGGATGTTTCCATCCATTTAAACTTCATGTCTTATTTTACATCTTCAGTGGACGACATTTTTGAATAAGTAACTTAATTTTTAATATTTTTGATGTTACAGAATTACCCTTTTTCCTTTAGTTATCTTTAGGAATCCTTCCTAAGCGAATATCTACTTTCATGAGTACCTACCTAATATCCCTGCCAACATTGATATAATACTAATATCTATCAATGCCTGCCAGATTTTCAGTTTGTAGCATTAGTATTTTCAAAGATTTTGTGATTAATCAGTGTGTGAACCTATATCGGTTTTATATGGATATAAATATGAGCTATTTCCATGAGTGCGAGTTACGTTTAGTAGTTGTGCTACTAACAGGGCATCACGCGAAGGGACCGCTCCCACTATGTCAGATTTGACCTTTGCTATCTACTGGCCGACAATAAACCTAGATACTTTGTTTGCCCATACTAAAATGTTCGCTAAACTGTCTTGGCTCTGATTGATTTTTAGCATGGGTTGTCTTCAGGATGGTTGTGGAATTGGACCTAGATTAATTAACACTTAATTTATATTTATCTTTCGTTGACTTTTTCAATTCTTAGTTGAACTTATGTATCAGTTAAGACTTCAATGGTTTCTTGTTTTATCTGGCATCAGGTTGTGTCGTGATGTTTTAGAGATGGCGGACCATCAACAAATAAAAAGACAATATAATCTCATAAAAGAGGTAGTTAGCGCAAATAAAATTAATTTACCAACTTATTAATATCGTAATTTTAAGGTAGTTATCGCTTACTGTTTCATTATTACCATAGCTAGGTATCCATTTATTTCTTATTGCCACGCAAATTTTAGAATTTACACCGACTGTTTGTGCCGGTATTTGCAGTTCACAAACACAACAGCATTTACTATGATCCATTTTAAAATACAAAAAATATAGGAAATCTTTTAACCTTTCCAGGATTGGTGTTGATTTCCGCCACACGGCATGCGCAGCGATTGCGTACACCCACACTACGTACTTCGCACATAGCCAATACTGTTATTTTAAAGTTTATTTATTTTATTTATTTATTTTTCCACTCTTACGTCTATTTTTCTTACGTCTATTTTTACAGGTGTTAACCCAATACAATAGAGTAACTTATCCTAATTATCAAGGTAACCTGTTATCACCATAACTTATTACAAATAATGCAGTCTTTGTGAATTCAGTCAGAGAACAAGAAAACAAGTCAATTTTAAATAAGCTTACGAGCTAATCTCTGAAAGTACCGACACATGGATGATATAGAAATAATAATTTTATGTACTTGCTTAAAAACGTATCAACAGTGCGTGCATGCGTGATCGGCGCGAGTGCGTGTCCCGTGACTTTATGTCAATTATCAACCAACACTAGGGGAAAGTGACAAATTTTCTGTATTATTATAGTTTAAGCTCATTAGACACTTGCAAAGTTTTCTTTTTTAATTTAATTTATATAAGTGCCTACCTACTGCAAAAAGCTTTGTTCCCAAAACTACAATAGCAGGCAAGTTTATGCCATTGTAGATTGGAACGTGACCCGTGCTAAGACAAATCAATTTAAGAGAGGTAGGGAGGGTACCATACTAGCGAGCAAGCCCGACTGGGGAAGGACCTCCACCTTACAGAAGACCACAGCCAAATAAATACACACAGTGGCGTACTTAGTTGTGACCTGTACTGGACCTGTACTTCCTGGGTGTAAGTACAGGTCTCCAGCGCTCATTTAGGGATGCGTTTTGAATGAAACGTAGGTATTCCTATCCCAGGAATATTCTCAAAGCCCTGGTGTAAAAAAATGGGTTGGCAACACGCAAGTGATAGGTACTTCTGGTATTGCAAGCGTCCATAGGCTACGGTAACTGCTTAACACCAGGCGGGCCGTATGCTTGTTTGCCACCTAAGTAGTATAACAAAAAAAAACAAATCGCACTATCAACACCCGACGCGAAGTATTGATGAATGAAATTCACGCCTCATATTATGTCATTGTATTTGTACCTTAACTCACCGCATCATATATGTACCTAGGTATGTTTATTTTGGTTACAGCTAAATAGGTAACTAGTTTAGCATGAGGTATCAACATTTGTGCTGCAGTTGTTGTGAACCTAAGTGTATTTTGTGTTCGTGAATCGAATTGAAATACAATTAAATTGCATTTTTTAAGTCTACTGGAATGCAGAGCTTGTTTCTTAAAGTGTAAACAGACGATCGAACTTGGTTCGGAACATGGTGCGCTCCAAACCGAGCGAATATGCTCGTGTGGTGCACGAGCCCGCCGGACATTAACATCATTATACTAATATGGTTCGGAGCGCACCATGTTCGTGGTTCGGCCCGAACCAAGTTCGGTCATCTGTTTTAAATAAGTACTTTTAGTGAAGTCCGGAGGTCGTCTCTTAACCCTAACCACAACAAAAAAATGATAATAAAATATACCCACAATCGTCTTTATTACTTATAGTATAATTGCCCACAAGTTTATATATCCCAAAGGACACCACGCAACAAAGCATATAACATTTCCGTCGCAGCGTGAGTCGGTCACTTCATAAATAGTAGGTAGGAGGTAGGTAGGTATGAACATTTAATTTTTCACGGCATATCATCGCGTGTTGTGGCTTGACGGATACTAGAGTAGACATAAAATTAATCACATTTACTTAAATTAACATTTTATTTTTACCTTACTTTTTTATGTAGTAAGCACTTATGTATCTGTGTACCTAGGTACCTACCTATTAAATTTTCCATAATACTTTATTATTTTTATTATTTCATATATGTACCTACCCACGGCAACGGAGTTAGCTGTACGAGGCCGCTATATGAAGATTAGTATTTTAGGCAAACCAATGTATGAATTTGTGTGAAATATATTTTTATCTGTAGGTTTAGTCTAATTGTACACCAAATTACACTGAAATATAAACAATGGTTTTGTTAAAAAACTAATCTTTATATAGCGGCTCTGAGCCTCTAGACAAGTGGCATAAGCGATAGTCGAATCGAAAAGTCAAAAAACAAAATGTATGGGATTTGACGTGAGTCTACGATATAATGTCGTAAACTTACGTCAAATCCCATACATTTTCTTTTTTGACTTTTCGATTCGACTATCGCTTATGCCACTTGTCTAGAGGCTCTATCTCTGACTCCGTTGCCGTGTGTACCTAGGTAACTTTTCTGTGATGTGATACATTGCTTTTAGCGATAGGAAGCCCATTGTCGAGGCATATGATCCCTCATATGCCTCGACAATGGGCTTCCTATCGCTGCCTGCGTTCAACATGGACATATTCTGGCTGAGATAACAATGATTGCAAAAAATAGAAACAGTTTATCGGACAAAGCTCTTAACGTTATATTCAATGAGCATTAATAAATCAGCATTCATTTTTTAAATCAGCAATGAAATATGTTTGTGTTGCGTAGGGATATAACTGATATAAGAGCATGCAATGTTTTGAAAGACGGTGTCATAGGGCGAAGTGGAGAAAGTATACGAAGAGGGTTGACCCTGCAGGTGGGATTAATAGTCTGGGAAAGAGACAGAAAGAGCAAAGAAACATGTTGTTTGTTAGTTCATGATAGTGCCTATAATTCTATTTTATACATAACTAGCAGACCTGGCAGACGTCGTCCTACCCGGAAAAGCTGATATACCGACAGCAGCGCCACCTACCGGGTCCAATTGTGAATCTAAAACATCCGGGGCCCTACCCGAACACACACACAAAAATCAGCCGAGCCGTTTAGGAGTTAAATTAGGTACAACAAAATGTGGCATTGATTTTTATATACATTTGGATAAGTTATTACTAAACAATCTATGTCCGATCGTTAACTAGATTACAAGAGAGCAAGCCCGACTGGGGAAAGACCTTACAGAAGCGCCACAGCCAAATAACTACACACAGGTATCTACAGTTGTGTTCCTGTGTGTGAGTACAGGTCTGCAGCGCCACCGTTTTCCTAAGCCAGGTATGCTTCATATTAAAGCCCTGGTGAAAAAAAATGGGTCTCTCTTCATTAAGTCTCGAAGACCCGGGACTTTGACCGTGGGTGGTCTCGTCTTCCGGGACTATCAAAATTTAGAGACTTCCGAAACCCTGTAAGGATGCTACATAAACTAAAAGCTGTCATCATCACATACAAATCAAAAACTAGGTGGAAAAATTTGTTAAATGGTGTCATTTGAGATTTTATAAGCATGTTCAGTAAAACGGTAACGTGCATATTTTTCTAAATGTCAGTAAATATCAAGGACGGTAGGGACATCCATTTTTATTGTGTTGCCAAAGGCCACTAGCAATCTGTACACACTTTATTCGTAATAATAATATAGGTAGATAAGTAGGCTATATAAAATGTAATTATCTTGACTGATGTTTGTGGAAAATATTATTCCATACTCATCGTGATAACTAAAATTCTGTGGGTACTAATAGTAATGGATGTTTTATACATACGAGTATGTAGATACATATAATATCTGGAGATTAACATGATGAAAGAGGGATGGAGATGGAGACGCTATACAGATAGCGTATATAGATAACTCTGTCCCTTTCTCGATCGAATGACTAACGTTTTAACACTTCATGATAGACCGTTTGTGATTGTGAGTGACAAACATACCAACATCGATCCAAACTATCGTATTTATATTATTAGTAGTATATAGTGTTTAAGAGAGGTAGGGCACCATACTAGCGAGCAAGCCCGACTGGGGAAGGATAACTACACACAGCTGTGTAGTTGCGTTCCTGTGTGTGAGTACAGGTCTCCAGCACTCATTTAGGGATGCGTTTTGAAATAAACTTATTCCTATCCCAGGGATACTCTCATCATAAAGCCCTGTGTAAAACAATAGGTTGGCAACACGCAATTGATACCTCTGGTATTGCAAGCGTTCATAGGCTACGGTAACTACTTAACATAATGTGGGCCGTATGCTTGTTTGCCACCCAAGTAGTAAAAAAAAAGTATATTTTCATGTAGGAGGGTTTTATTACTATGCCCTTTGATGTAAGTACCTTTGAGGTAGATATTACTTAGGTTATGCGATATTGATCAATAACGTGGTCGGTCACTGACAGCTGCGTTCATTACTTTAGCTTCAGGCAGATTCATTCCCTTTACCGAGGTAGGTACATCGATGGACACTAGCGTTATTATCTGACATACAATCTCCCTAGGGATGCGTCAGGTTAAATTTTAAATGGTAAGCGGGGTCGTATTTATTTTTATAAAATGGGTTACCATTTGAGAAACAACTGCAATTTGCTTGCAAGAATAGAATAGAATAGAGTTTATTGTTTCCAGTAGTAAGTACATTACAAATAACTATTACCGGAAACAAAAGGTTCGAGCGTCAGCATAAAGCTTAGATCCGAAAAAAATAATACTAAGCGCTGGTTTTCAGCTTAAACCTTTCAAGCCTTATTCCTGCAAGCCGTACCTAATTATTATTTATTTTTATAATAAACTAGGGGTCGTCCGCGAGTTCATCCGCGTGGTAATAAGAATATTATCCCCGATTTTGCAACATATCTCACTACTGCTCCGCTCCTATTGATCATAGCGTGATGTTATATAGCCTATAGTGGCCCAAGAGCCAGTGTTTTTTCTAATCGAACTAGTACTTTCTAAGATTAGCGCGTTCGACCAAACAAACAAACTCTTCAGCTTTATAATATTAGTTTAGATAGTATAGGTAAATGGGTTGTCATTTGAGAAACAACTGGAATTTGCTTGTAAGCCGTACCTAATTATTATTTAATTTTATAATAAACTATTAGCTACACCTACCTACCTAAAAAAGTTAAAATGCAGAGTTGTTGTTATAAGTTTAAATATACTCCATTCTTTTGTTCTAAAAGGATAAGAATCTCATACATTTTTTCCCAAGCTACTCCAATTAATTATTATTATTTAAAAATACTTATTATTTTGTTACATTTTAATATTAGCATGGAGTAGAATGAAACCTAAATAAAATATTATATTTTCCATGGAGTAGCTACCTATAGTTTGGGAACTCTTTTTGGAGTACTTTGCGAATAAATGTTTTTATGTGAATATAGACCGTTTAATCGATTTAAATTAAAAAAGAATGGGTAGGTATAGGAGATTTAGAATGATGATACAAACGACTAAGTAGTTCTCAAGTATCTTAGTAGGTATATTCTTATCATCATCGGCTGAATTCGCAATATCCCTACTATCTAATTGAATACCGTTTCAATTGACAAACAAAAGCTCGATGTATTATTTCGAAATACCTTGAAATAGGTGCCTAAGTGATTCCGAAACACAATGTGATAAATTTTACATAGCGAGCTAGAGGGGTGCGCTTTTTTTGATTAATAGTCGACCAGCGACCGCTCAGCCTTGACCTATTAATTCAAAACCTTTCCCACTATTATATAGTTACACAATTAGCTCGATTGAATAGAAGGGGAACACTTATATTTGGTTTTTATTTCTCCATACAATGCTATTCTTAGTACCTATAGTAAAATACCGAAACACCCTAGAGTCAGAATAAAAAACCGACTTCAAAAAATAACTGAATACAGATTGAAGTCGGTGCTAGGTTCACCCTGTAACCTTATATTAAGCTTGGCACCGACTTCAATCTCTATTCAGTTATTTTTAGGTTTTGGAAGTCGGTTCCAGGTTAAAAAAAACCTATTTTTAGTGATAAAATAAAAGTAAAAAATATACGAATAACATTGTTAATACCTACAACATTTGAGGGTTGCCCTCGATTTCCTTGGGATTCCATCATCAGAATCAGGATCTTGGTGCAATGGGACCACCTCTAGAGACTAAAGGTTCTTCAAGAAAGGAGTTATAAGGTTTTTAAAGGGTCGGCAACGCGCGAGTGACACCCCTGGTGTTGCAAACGTCCATAAGCTACGGTAACTGCTTACCATCAGGCGGGCCGTATGCTAGTTTGCCACCTTGGTAGTATAAAAAAAATACTCTTCCAAATAAAAAAGAATTTTAAAATTGGTTCATAAACAACGAAGTTATCCGCAAACAAACATAAAAAAGCATATATTATACGGTCAAACTGAGAAACCTCCTACCTTTTTGAAGTCGGTTAATAATGAATCAAACCTTACGATGTTATAAGCTGATTTCATTGTGTAGTCCTAGCGAAAAGTGACGCTAGCGACGTGTGTACCTTTGTTTTTGTCAACGGTAAAAAATAAACCAGCAGCAGTACCTACTTTATTAACAACAAAATTAAAGCTAAATCAAGCTAAATCCTCAAATATGTAGACATTTGTTAAATAATAATATCATTGTTGGTAAGCTTGTCTGTACAACACGGGCTGTGTTTCAATGATTTTTTAGTATGATAGGTACCTACCTACCTACGGCTATGTTCAACCAACCCGCCTCCTGCCACCGACAGGGAGTGCATCCTCACATCTTACCTCAAGGGTAGAAAATATGTACCTACGAGCCAAATAACGCTTACACAGCAAATTCATAATTTAATCGCAAATTAGTCTCACGTACATTTGTTACATCGTAATGTGCGTGATAAACAAATAACTCACGGAAATTGCGGCTCGTTTAAATTACCAAACAAATAAAACTAAGTATTTTGTACACCTACAACTCAACATAATGGGATAGCTTCCAAGATGTGAAAGGCGTAACATCGGTTTTGGTCCTACGAGCCGCATTTCTCGAAAGAATACAAGCATGGGAATTCTTGAAGACAGGTAGGCATCTATAGTTATTTTGTATATAGGTATTTTGACTGCCTCGGTGGTCCAGTGGCCGCAGTATGCTCCTGCTGTGCAAGAGGTTGTGGGTTCGATTCCCACACAGGACAAAACTTTGGGTAACCCACAAAGAATTGTTCTGAGTCTGGATGTAATTTGTGTCCGTTAATTGTATGTTTGTAAAGTCCCCCGCGACACAGAGCTTGTTCTCTATTGCGGGAGTTGTCTTTTAAAAAAATAATTAATAATAATAATAATAGAAATAGTGTAAGTGATATTTAAGCCGCTTAGCATTCAGCAGGTCTTAGATATCGTTGACTTCTTTGCCATCTTAGGGATTTAAAAAATAATTTAAGTGACTTACAGAATATTGTCCAGGGGTGTGTGAACGTTTGCACGTACCGAACACCGCGGCGAAGAGTCCTGTTTAGCTTTTCTGTGTCCATCCATCTTCTTAGACTTGACGTAGAGTCTTCTGCAAAAATATGAGACATTTGAAGTCTGCTTCGGTAGTCCTGTATTGTATGATGTGCTGAGGTATTACTCCAAGCAATTATACTAGCCCTAATTAGGAACATCTGTATTAATATTGGCGATATGTGGGTGTGATGCCTGCCTCTCTAGACAAATGGCATAAACTGCAACAACTACAAGACTTTAGAAATTTAACAGTACATTTTCCAAATATAAAGGCAGTGTTAAACATACCTATTCTGTCAAATGTTTTTCATAATTGATTAATTTATCTTTAATTTATTTAATGATCCTATTATTTTTCTCTTTATAATGTAAAAAGAAATCATAGTTATTTTAAAATTTTATAACACAGACTAAATAGTAGGTAATGCTGTGTGCACATACTTAGGAGCATAGTTAAGCACAAAATTGTAATCATTTATACACAAAACAGAACATAGTACAATATAGATGATGATAAATATCTAAATATGTATCCCTTAACGTATAGACAATGTAAAAAGTCCCTCATAGACTGGCTTAATTCCAAGACCTACGATGAAATTGAAAAACTTTTAAAAGTATAAACACAAATAAGCGTTTGTTTCATATTACTTTGCACACATGTTTATATAAATGTAGTTGTAAGTACTTTTGTGACGGTTTTGACGAGGAGCGAAGCTCACCTAGCACAGGCATATTATTTGCTTAAAAGGTGACTTCATGGCCCTGTTGTTATATTGTACTTTTCTTATTGAAATAAACATTTATTATTATTATTATTATTATCTATATTGTACTATGTTCTGTTTTGTGTACCTAAATAAATAAATAAATAAAAATAAATAGTCGGTAGTCGAATCGAATAGAATAGAAAGCAAATGTATTTGATTTGAGATAAGTTTACGACATTGGATGCCGAAGGCGGAGGACCGTGTGCTGTGGAGCGTGTTAGGAGAGGCCTATGTCCAGCAGTGGACTGCAATAGGCTGATTGATTGAATGATTACGACATTATATGTTTAACATGTAAAATCCCATACATTTGCTTTCTATTCTATTCATTTCGACTTCTGTTTATGCCACTTCTCTAGGCGGGCTGTCCGGAAAAAGGCGAGACGCTATAATCATAATAGCAACCTATATGTCCACAGCTGGGCACGGAGCTTCTCTCCTCTGAGAGGGGCTAGGGCTCTTACACATAAACACGATATGACGTGACGTGGCGTCGTGACACTATACACAATGTTCCATTGTATTCTTTGTAATAGGTATAATGGGTATAATCGTATCCTAGCACGATACGACGTCGTCGCGTCGTATTGTGGACATCTACGACGAGCAAGTAGCAACGTAAAAATTCAACGCACGGCATGCGCACATTGAGCACCAGCTACTTTTAATCGCAAAGCTATTTCGCAGTGTAAGAACCAGATGAACGTATAATAAATAATAATAGCAACTCATATATGTTCCACTGCTGGGCACGGGTCTCCTCTCCTCTATCAAGAGAGAGAGAGGGTTTAGGCCTTAATTCGCACACGCTGGCCTAATGCGGGTTGGTGAATCAGACATGAATCAGACATGTCTTTAGAATTTCTTTTAAGACGTGATGAACGTATGCTATTAAAAAATCATAAAGCATTTTTTTCATCAAAGGGTCTTAATGATATTTTTTTAGGTTGGTTGGTAATTGAATAATCAATGATATTATCACAGATTACTTAATAGTTACTACGTAACAGATACATCACTCCCATACAAAACCGAAAATACCTACGCCATAATAGCCTACAAATTCTTAATAATAATACCTGCTGTTCGCAGCGAAAAGAAATGTACCATAAGTACGCGAACAAAGAGTCGAGATTGTGTTGCCCGCCGTGCGACTCACGTGCAAGCTCGTCATCGCACGAATGCGGTAGGGTTGTCTTTCTAACTTTCTCGTAGATTTTTAAGAAAGAGTACCTACACGCAAGATGCATTTTAAAATTACTAGGTACTACTAACTGAAGCCAGCTGAAATGCGTACCTACTTTCAAATAACGTAACGTACCTTTCTTCATCTTTCGGCAATGAAAAAAAGACATTTTTTTTATTTTTCTTTTGACTATGACATCCAACGACTTCACAATAATTAACCATCGTGTCGTTAGTCAAAACTTAATAATATTAACTTAATATAAGTAGTGTACGTAAATATCGTATGACGTAAATATCGTTTTGAGCGGGAAATGTGCTGTGTGTGTACGCTCTGTGTCGCGTGCGGCAGCTGGCGATCGGCTCGGTTACGAGCTACATAGCGGTAGGCACATAACGCGTAACCTTGAGCGAGTGACGGAGGCCTGATATTATAGTAAGTTAGTTATAGCAAAGTGAGCAAAGTATTCTGTGATTATAGTTTCCATTGAAAACTTACCTACATACAATGTTTTGCTTCTGCGACAGCATCTCCCGCTTCTATTATTAGTTCACCGCAAACTGTATTACCTATCTACTACCTAGTTAGATAGGTATTATTCTATTTTATGATAACTTCATACTTAGGTGCCTAAATACTATACCTAACTTTATTTTAATTTGTATCTAATTACCAAATTTCTTCTTTAGAAGCACAGAAAAACAATTGAAGATTGGCGGGAAAGTGACTTTTGTTTCTCTACTTCTTTTTTTGAAATTAATCTTTTTATGATATCGTAACCAGCCATGTACCTATCTAACAATATAACCATAGAGATTCCATTACTTGCTCACCGTACTTACATTATTATAAATTGCACTTATTATAATAATTTCTGCCCTAACGGCCATCATTTCTGCGAGCTATGTGCAGAAAGGTTCTAGAGTGGCGACCAAGAACTGGAAGACGAAGCGTGGGCAGGCCTCCAACAAGGTGGACCGACGACCTGGGCCCCAATTCTGCTAATTTATGGTTGGCTCAATTTAATCTGAATTGATTCTCAATTGAATCTCAGTAGCATTTTTGGTATTCTGCTAATAAATTTAAGACCAATAGTTGGAAAACCATAGGTCTTAAATTATTAGCATTTTTGGTATTACATTATTGGTATTCTGCTAAATATTTTAAGAACAATGGTTTTCCAACTATTGGTCTTAAATTTATTAGCAGAATACCAAAAATGCTACTGAGATTCAATTGAGGATCAATTCAGATTCAATTGAGCCATCTGTAAATTTGCAGAATTGGGGGCCTGGTAAAGGTTGCGGGCAACCGATGGACAAGGTCGGCTCAGGATCGAGAGTTGTGGAAATCCTTGGGGGAGGCCTATGTCCAGCAGTGGACGTCTCTCGGCTGAGATGATGATGATGATAATAATTTATCGCATCTGTCGTAAACATAGGCAACTCCATTGATAACAGGCAGTAGCCGGATACCTACTTATATTTTTCACATTTTTATGTGATTAGGTACCTACCTAATGTCTACTTCCAACATCTGTTTAATAACTATTCTATTTAGGTATTTCTTAAACGTGTTTTTTGTCGTAATGCCATAACTTTTATTATTCTCCACCAAATTAGGTAATGATTCTAACACCATTTTATGGCTTGTTTGCCGCTGTTGGCGTAAAATACCACACAACGACAAAACTATAGGTAACTGGGTACCTACTTAGGGTTTACAAAAATAATAAAAAATAACAGTGTCATCTGTCGATTACTAGTACGAAGTAGGTATATCACGTCTAGTACCTACTATGTTATTAAATAAAATCTTTACCTTCGTCTAAGTTCTCGTATTCCACCTGCCTGGATCGTCCTCCTAACGCCATGGTCACTATATTAGATGCATTGTCCACTTCATCACAGTAGAAACTGTTTACAATCTTCCTTTGTTAAACACAAATGTTATTGGCGATGTGTTAGGTTATTTATATTATTATCTAAAATGATGCGTTCATATTTAGATTAGATAGGTGTGCCGTACCTACCTATTTACTGAACGGATTTGTGACTAATTTATAAGTTACTACCTATCATATAATATACACTTAAACTGGTACGTATGGTGCTAAACTTAGGTATTATTATTTAATTTAGATATCTACTTAATCGCAGTTGTTAAATATTTAATTATTTTTAAAAAGACGCTGATAACTGCCAATGACCTTGATGTCGATTTACATACGAATGAAAGAGAAGCAAATAAAAAAACGAGTTGGCGCGCCGCTTAAAATGCTAAATTTGAGTACAGAATTGAGAAAAATAATATTTCTAATTGAAAATAAAAAGGGCATTTTTTTAAACATGTTATTATCAGCTAATATCACCAATTAAATAAAATTAGTAAATATTTTTTTATAAATACCTATCTATATTTTAAGGGGCGGCTTTGGCATTATTTTAAGTTTGCTTTTTATTTAATACATGTTTTCGATACTTAAGTTTGATTCGCCGATAGCAACATCGGCAGAATTAGCAAATAGCTGTAAGGTAGTATATAGTAAAGTAGGTATAATAGACATGTTTTATGAAATGTACCTACTGGTATGCGCTGCAAGTGAGTCCATGTACACGGATAAACCACAAGGTTTGCGTTGTACATTTTTTGCAATGTGATTGTATCATATATTTTATTTCGGAGACAACTATGTATGTAGGTACCTATATTATGGTAAATACTATAAAGAACAACATACTTAGGTAGGTATATAATTTTTACTGTGATAAATAAAAAAGATTTTGCTAAAAAATCTTTTAAGTTATCAGCGCCGGCTACTTTGCTGTTAGCAGCGCCTTAAGTAGGTAACTAAATAAAGACTTAGGTACTAGCTTACAGGTGTAATTTAAAAAAAAAATCAACGATCAATTTAATAACAACGAATGGGTTTAATTACATTTTTAAGGTGAAACCAAAAAAAAAGGGTTTTTTGTCGCCTACCCTAGTATGTATTGGCTGATGTCACAATACCCATGCTATGTGAAATATACTATAGTGCCGATTCTGGTATTACGCTTCGGAGCCGTTATGCCTTTCAGCAATTTCTTTATAATAATTACTATAAGCATACCCCCCCGGCCCACCTGATGTTAAGCAGTTACCTACTTACCGTAGTCTATGAACCCTTGCAATACCAGAGATAATTACCTACCTATACACCTTACAGAAGTAAAGTGGAGGTCGTTCCCCAGTCGAGCTTGCTCGCTAGTATGGTGCAACATCTCTGTTAATTGAAAATGGCAGGGTCATTTCACTTTTTGTATCTTATTTATTCTGGCAACCATGGGACACTGACAACTTCTACTCGCAATGTACTTACCGAATTATTGTTTTGACTTTTGACAGTAGTACACAATACCTTACCTTTTAAACTTAGCTCATATAGGTCCCGTAGTTGAAGGTCCTCCGTGGTGCTCCTTTTCATAGGTTACACACCTATACAGATTTATTTTGTCTCTCGCTTTGCTACGGAGGCAAGTGGAAACTTTTCTTTCTATTTCCTCCTATTTACTTCTGATTAAATTCATTACGAGGTCCAATGCATTAGTGGACAACTAATCCTACTGTCTTGGAACCCGTAACGAATTTAATCACGAGACGCCCGAGTGTCAAAACTCGGTTACTCCGCTGTTACTCGTAATCCTGGCTCACGGGAGTCACCGCAGTGGGCATGTGGGTGGCACTGTCCCAAAAAAAAGTACGCAATAGGTACCTGCCTAACAATAGAATTACCTATGTGAGTATATTTTTGACGTTTTGTATCGAACTTCGTAGAATTAAATAAGTAACTAGGTAGATCACATATGGATCAGTGGTTTCTAATTAGATTTTCTGCTTAGGTTTCTAAATCCTACCATTGAAAGAAATAGTACTTAGGTCCCAGTGGCGTAACTATACCTTTTGAGGCCCGTGGCTATGTTGAAATAATAAATATTTTGATCCGTCTGTGCTCACGGCTACTCTGGGGCCGGAGATCCGGGGCATTTGCACATAATGTCACCCTATTATTAAGCCACTGGTAGGTCCAGCGTGCCTAACTCTTAATTAAATCTGAAAAAGTATTTTTTTTACTGATTACGTACCTAAGTGAAAGTGAACGCGTGGCAATATCTTGGCAAAGTAATAAATAATAAAATGTTTATTTCGTTTTCTACATTTGGTACAGGTTTTACAAATTGGAGTTTCCATTTAAGCTAAATTATGCTTGTGAGACCAAACTCCGCTCTTCCGAGTTATTTGATACCTACATATATTTATGTGTTACATGCTAGACATTTTATTTAAACTAGATAATATGCAAGTACATGTAAAGAAATAAGTTAAGTAACACGTGATTTACATTTAAATATACACAAAGGTATAAAGTTACTTATATTTTCAAAACCAAGAGGTTACCAAGAGATTGCTACGCGTACCTACAAGGAAGTCGTCAAGGGGGAAGAGGATGGGGCAGCTGCCCTCTCCTACGGGAGAAAACACCTTAATTCCCTCACTTGACTTGCTTAACTGATCATTTCTGTTTGTAGAGTCAAGAGCTTGCGAGCTTCTTCGGAGTATGCAAGTACCTACCTACCATTCTTATTACAATCGCTGTAGAGGTAAGATGTAAAGTATGAAGCTTCATGGGCTCTTGTCTGTATCGACAGTTTACACTTTGCCTATTCTCCATTTATATCAACTTGCCTCCTCCTGGGCCATTAGATCGACGCTCTTGCGTACATTCACTTTCGAGGTCCCTAGGTACGTGTAAATAAGGAACGTAAGGATTTCTGATGGGAAACACTAATTAGATTTGAATTTGATTATTATTATGTCTCTCTTTGTCACGGGTGTTTTTCCACAGAAGAATACCCGGGTCTTTGGAAGGCTTACGCGGGGACATAGGTCCAACACGCTATATTTTTATTGAGTGGTGTACTTATGGGAAGAGGGAGATTAAAACATTAGGTTTGATAACATAAATAAAGTAGATAGGTACCTACAGCAACATCTCCAGTAAACCATCACAAGGCAAAAATCAGCGCGGCGAAACTAGGTAGGTACAGTTAAACGCAATTATAATTGATAAGGCGTTCAGTTTTGTTGACATATTTTAAGCGGTCTTACTTATAGATTTCATGTATGAATGCGGTAGATTATACACAACGTAATGACGCAGAAAAAGATAAATATAAGCCAAATGACAACAATTTCCACAATATTTTCGATAGTGCGTTATCGACCGACCACTTTTTTTACTATAATATCATTTGTTCACCGCATTCGTTCGTAGCGCGCCGCGTCGCTGTTGATGATCGACCAGAAATGGTACTGACTGTTCCTAGCTTCTATATTGGCCAAAAATTGCTATAGATAAGTTACAATTTTAATTAATACTGTCATTTTGGAGTAGTGGTTGATGATCTTCTGAGTCCGACACTTCACTTTCACTCGTCACTGTAAAAAGAAAAGTGCAATAAGTTAGCTAATTTTCGTTACAGCAGACAAAATAATATTGATGTATCGGATATACCTACTTGATTATAAGAATATTAGTTTTACCAAACTAGGATTACTATGACAATAGAACACACACTTTTTTTTATACTACTATGGAGGCAATCAAATATATGGCCCGTCTAAGTAAGCAGTTACTGTAGCCTATGGTCGCATTCTTCAAATATCTATGACTACAAAATGCGTGCGAAAGAAAATAGATTTAAATAATAGGTAGGTACTTAACAGATCTATCGCTTTAACACTAACTAAACCGCGCCAAATTAAATACACATACTATTTGATATTAAAAGAGTAAGATGTACTATGAGATGAAATATAAGTCTATAACGAATTCACACAGAGGGAACACACACACACACACAGAAGATTGTGTAGATACATAGAGATCTTCTAAATTAATAATCAAATCGGATAAACGTATTTTATATAGAAATAAAACATATGTATTTAATTAGTTGGTCGATAATCTTGTTTTAAAATATAAAATGGCAACCCATATATCGATGGTCAAGAAGACAAATGTGCTAATTACAAAATTTTGATCATTTTATATTTTAATGCCAAGTGTATTAAATAAGCATTCTCATATGTACATTTGGCATTAAAATATTAAATTATCAAAAATTTGTAATTAACACATTTGTCGTCTAGACCATCGATATGTTCCACTGATGGGCACGGGTCTCCTCTCTTCTATCAAGAGAGAGAGAGGGTATTAGAATAACTTAACAAATCTCTTTCATAGGAACCCTTTCGAGTACAGTAAGTAGATGTGTTGTCATAACATATATACACTTTATATAGAAAGTGCTTCTATATTATAATACATGCAAAACTTTATTGTAGAACATCACTATATCGATGAGTATGTACCTATCATTAAAATCTATAAATATTGATAGGTAGGTAAGTAGGTTATGTGCTCACAATTAGTTATCACAAATTTAATACATAAATACTAGTTATTAGGTGAGTCTAGTATTATGGAAAGTGCCTAAATACCAATTTTAGTAATGTAGAATTTGTAAACTAATAAATTAATTGTATAGTAATTCAATGTAAGATATAGCTTTTTGCAGAGGTAGGTAGATACAGTTTCAAGTCCGTTACGTTATGTATTAATCAGTAAATTAAAACATTTTTAATATTAAATTGTATTTAAATTTAAAAAAATAAATAATGAATTTTAATTAATGAAAAAATATTATTCGTGGAAACAAAAATAGGGGGTTTTATGACCTGGGCGAAATATATAATTTATTTACCTATGTTTTAGTTTTGGTAAGTATTAAAATTATCAATCACAAATCTAATAAAACAAAAATACAAAAACGCTCAATTTTATCCAGATTTTTAAAAACCACAATTTCGGTTAAATATGTATCTACCTACAAACACAAATATTTGTTCTGAGTATGAACAAATGCGGTGATCTTACTTTTAGGTATCTACTTAGCTAAGCTATGTTCTAACCACCGTTATTGTACATATCCTCATTTTTTTTGTTTGTTCATTGTAAATGCAAATATGAATGCCAAGAAGTTATTTGTTACATCACAAATTTGTGTCAACTACATAAATACAACAGCAAATTACAAAGCAATAAAAAAGAAAACAGACTTGCAACGTATGCTAAACTTTATTTACAAAACAAAACTACGGTATACACAAGCACCACTGACCTTGACTTCCATTTAAACTTCTTAGATAGGTTTCAATTATACCTAAACAATTATAATCCTGTTTTTATCGAGTAGGTATATTACAACAAAAATATGTTATCTGTAAAGTCGGTTTACTGACGATAGTTGAACGTGACAACGTCATAAGAATGGCCGATTGTGCCTCTCTGTCGCTCGTTACGCGCTCTCGCTTGCACAATGGAACGCCTCAGAGCGAGGTAACGCCGCATACGTCATCTTTTTCGTGCGTGTAGCCGGCTCCATCAAATTATAAGACGTTGTCACGTCAAAAATAGATTAAAAATCGATATGTACATTGTTAAATAATTGGCATATAAAATAATAAAACAAGTATACTCAAAATGTACATTTGTTATATTTCACATAAAAAATACATGTAACTGTATATACAGCGGGCTTGCGTTGTGTAACAATAATATTAACACTTAGGTATATACAATTAGCACTACGGCTTCATTAAGCTACTATTTATTATTTTTCACCTTGAGCACTGTCCTTTCACATTTGTTCTAAAATTACCAATAAAAAATAATTCATACAACGATTAGATGAAAGGGACAACAATATTAGTACTATTTCTCATTAGCGGTTGCAAGCAATCCTAGCACTCCCTAACACCATATATAAATAGGAAGAAATATTAAATAGATAAAGAATGCTACAGCTCATAGAAATGTTAAGTGTCAGCCGACACCATCTCCATTCATTAGACAATACATATTAGGCTAGAAGAAAATGGTTAGACGTAGATTTAAAACTTGACATTATGGAAGTGAGTTCTATTTTTACAAAAATAAAGTTCATTTTACACAATTAATAATACTCTTCTAATAAACATTGTTTAACAGACGTTTAATTAGTTTTTTTTCATTGAAGAGAACGAGATACTGATATATTGTTATTGCATCGGTGTATGCTACGGACGAAAGCTGCAATGGTTTAGGCCGGTTAGTGCTCCACCGAACTGCGTCCTGACGGTACGCATTAACCGACTGTCAGTTTGTATCATTCAGTGCTCTCCTGACCAGACTACATCGGGAGAATCCCACCCATGTGGGTGGGATTATCCCGATGTAGTCTGGTCAGTTTCCAGCCCACCGCTGTGACTTCTGTGAGCCAGGATTAACAGAGTAGTAATCAACTGACTGATACACCGAGCTTTGACACTCGTGCGTCCCGTGGACAACTAAACTAAACCAGACTGGTACAGTCGTATACTGACACAGACATCCGTACGGTCGGTCCACGAATCAGTGCAGCACTGAACGCGTTCATTTGTTTCCATAGCGCGTCGGCCAACCGATGGCACGCATGCGCACGCGTTCGACCGACAGTACTCGTACGCAGTGCGTAGAAATATACGCGTGCGTACGGTCGGTCCAGAACTGTACGATTTATGAATTTTCATAAAGATGACAAGAGCGTCTGACGTACGCGACGTGACTGTCGGTGGAGCACTATAACCGGTTATTATGCATAACTAGACAATGTTATAACATGATTAAAATATATCCAGTAGACGGTACAGACATGATATTTTAGAGGTAGATACCTAATATTCATAATATGTGTGTTTAAAGGGCGCTACAGACCTTCAGTTTTAAGTCTATAGTTTAACTGTATAGATAAATCTATATGTCCCTACAGCCTAGCCCAGTCCAACTGTTTGTCCTACACAACGATTTATCTGTACAGTCCGACTGTTCAGTTAAATCGCAAAGTTAAAACTGAAGGTGTGTAGCGCACATAACTATAATATTAAGTTTGATACTTGACAGATAAATTCTATCACACACAATAAAGTATTATTAAATAATTTACTATACACCTAACAGTTTATTAATAATAATGACTAAAATATAACTTTACTACACCAATTCAAATAAAGAACTCATCAAAATATAATTTATTTTAGGTATAGTGTAGGTCTCGTAACAATAATTTACACCTGTATTATAATTTATAATAATAGCTAATAACATCATAATATTTTAACATTTAATAGATATCATTTAGCTATTTGTTCTCCAATCTAGCTGTAACTTAAAACTGCTATTTTATTTTGTGACTTATATTTTAACGGCCAAAAATAACATATTATGTGCTAGAGTGACACTAACTGTTACATTTAATTCAGCACGCATATTACTTACATATACCTGATATATAATTCATTCTGTTCAAAGGCATGATATGTATCTTAGTAGAGGTTCGACATTATGCATAACAGTCTACCTAGATCTGCTATTTTGTGTACAGAGCAAACAAAATAATTAGCAACATGGCAAATTTGTATTTGTTAAATCATTTCATTAGAAGATAACTTTATATTAGTTTTATTAAGTCAAGAAATGAAGAGGACGTGAATTTTTATTTTATGAGTAATTTTTACTTCGATGTTTAAGTAAAAAGTAAAAATCAAACACGTAGCGTTCTAGTTGGATGCATTTACTTTCAACTACGCTTACGTATTCATATTTTTAACAAACAAATTATATATTATATTTTATTTTTGTTCTAGTATTCTTGCGTTAAACAATGCTATGGAAAATATGGGAACATATTAGCAGACTCTAGCAAACAATGACAATCGACATGTACGAGTATGTATTGCACGGCCAAGACTTACTGGTCGCAGCTCCCTATGAATATGTGATAGCCTTTGTCCAAGCGCTCCTCATCTACAACAATGATCAACATTATGCTAACTGTTAATTATACCCAGCCACCTTGAGGACCCAAGCGTACTGAAATCACTCGTCAAACTTGTCCGCGAAGGAAATATGAATATACAGAAGATGTAAACACCTAATAGAAGTTGTAAACTTATTTTATAACTAGAGGTTGAGTATTAATTCGTGTAGTAAGTCTAGTTCCTTACAGCAGTCACCGATGTCAATTTAAATGCTGCAGTTAAGGCAGCTAAATTTAAATCAATTTATTTTCGGTTTGAGTCTGTGCTGTAGGTAGTCATAATATTAGCATAAGATCCGTAAATGTAATGTAACTTAGAATTTAGTTTTAATGTGACTGTAAGCAAATCATAAATACCTAAATAGTGAAGTCGTCTACATTGTCACGTTAAGGTATTTATTAGATACATCCTTTTTAAAATAATGTAATATGCAAACTTATTTTCAAGTTAAATATAACAGTACTATAGATACAGTTCACGTTATGTCAGTCTATATGTTTAACCAAGAGACACAAATTAAGACTCATCAAGTAGGTACCAACACCCTGCCACCACAACAATGCACAAAACCAGAACTGCAGTAAAGCCAACGAATAGACTCTTTCCTGACATTTAGTTAAACCTGAAAAACGTTTTTTTTTTAGTTCATTTAAAACGATTACAATATTTATGGAAAATATTAGCTTCTTTATTCTTTGCAATCAAAACTATCGATAGTCTTATTCATTCTTGCCTATGAAAAATATCGTAAAATCGACTACCAAAACAAACCTCAACTAATATGAATGTTTGAGAGAACCACATGTTATTATTTATGACTTAGAGTCCTTTGCCATTAAGTACTAGGTACATTATTTAAGACGTAAATTGATTCGAGAATTTTTAAGACGTTCATATCCAACATCTGACCAATCGCATTCATATACTGATACATAATAATATAATTTAAACGTAAAATAAACTATGTTAGTGGACTGACAAACACCGTTCGTAACGGTAGCTAAAATTAATACTACATTAACTAAACGCTTTTGTACATAGACTTTATGTGGCCAAATTATGTGATTCAGTGATGTATCTTCAGATATTTTGGCTGTATTCATTATGAATCAACATTCTAATAATACGACGATAATCTCTCGTAAAAATAAATAAGTAAGAACCTATCATAATTATTTTAATCTGCAGGCCCGCAGCTGAAGTTTTAGAAATAATTTAAGACGCGTCTCTATGATTAGATACTGTAGATGTATCTCTAATGTACAACGAGTTTTATTGATTTTAATATTATTTAAACATTGACTTCTACATCTCTTCAGAAACGGGCTCACTCATAGCATTTTTAAATCATTTTAACTCAACGATAAGTTCATGATTACAGTAAAGTAAGTTTTATTTTCGAATGTAGAAATTCATTAATGACTATTACCTACGTCATAACGGGCAGCGTTTTGGATAGATTACTTGATACTTCTGATCTGCCTTTACCACATTAACAACGTAGGCAAGGAGTTTAATTGTTTTATGGTATTCTATTGAAAGGACGAGCCATAGCCAAAGAAATATACCTTAGAAACAGCCAGACCACACTAGACACTCGCAGCATTCACACACAGTTAGTCGGCGAGTTGATCAACAAAAACCATAATACCAACAGCTAAAAACATAACTAACAAGAGTAAACAAAGTTTAACGTAATAAATTTAAACCATAATGGGCATGAACGTATCAATCAAGAGCCTAACTAGACCTTAGGCCTCTTGTTCAACAAAGAGATATACGAAAATAGTGCTTTAGATTTTGATCATAAAAATATTTGCGAGATACAGTCTATCCTTGCACTCTTATTTCAGGTTTTGTTCAAGAGTTCTTACAATATTGCCCATAGTGACAATATTTAATTAATATGTCAAAATAACAATCTTACTTGGCCGGCTTCAAATTGGCTTTGCAGATATTTGCGCATGTGAGTTATAAAAGTAGTACAAACGGCAACGGAAATATGTATACAGGGCCGCTATATGGAGATTAGTTTTTTAAGAAAACCATTGTATATATTTTAGCGGAATATATACAATGGTAGTATCAGTTAGATTAGACTAAACCTACAGATAAAAACATCATCATCATCTCAGCCAAAAGACGTCCACAGCTGGACATAAACCTCCCCCAAGGATTTCCACAACTCTCGATCCTGAGTCGATCTTATCCATCCGTCGGTCTACATTGGAGGCCTGCCCACGCAAAAAATATATTTCACACAAATTCATATATGTATTAGTATTCTTAAAGAACTAATCTTAATATAGCTGCCCTGTTTAAAAAAATCTCTGCCCTATGTCACTGTCAAATCCCAAAGCCCTGCGCCCTCAGTTTAGTCCGGACAATCTAGATAGCGCGTACTGTACCTGTCACCATAATTGAGTAATTCCATTATTATTACCTAATTCCTTGTGTATGGACCTGTTAAGTAAAGGTGCAAGTAATGCACGTAAAAAGCATGATACAAGAGAAGATCGCGATCTTAGACCGGTGACCGACTAGCTAAACTGTATAATAACTCTGTTTATGCTTATTTTTAAAAACAGACAACTCTCGCACTAGAGAACAAGCTCTGTGATGCGGTCCCCCGCATCATTGTATTTACAAACATACTATTAACGGACACAAATTACACCTCAGAACAACTCTTTGTGGGTTACAATTTTTTTTCTTGCGTGGGAATCGAAACCACACCCTCGTCCACAGCAGGCGCATACTGCGGTCACTTGACCACCAAGGCAGTCAAAGTCAGACATGGTTTGTAATAATACAAAATTACATAATACATGGCTGACGT
The DNA here is from genome assembly GCA_947095525.1 of Trisateles emortualis. Taxonomy (NCBI): domain Eukaryota; kingdom Metazoa; phylum Arthropoda; class Insecta; order Lepidoptera; family Erebidae; genus Trisateles; species Trisateles emortualis. The sequence goes on along the minus strand of OX352736.1, from coordinate 2,877,788 downwards.
CATCTAAATAACTACTTCAGCTACCGCTAGGGCTGCCTCTTAATAAATTGCGGATTGATGTGGATAATTTAACATTCTTCTTGGCAACTATATAGTATTTATTCTTTGTCTTTATGGTTACAATACCAAATATAAATTAAAATAAAATAATTTTGGAAATTTGTATGCATGTGGAGGGTAATCTCCGAAACCAATGCACCTATATGACAAAAAATTTAACTATTTCAAAGCTATGTACATTATTCCAGATTGGACATAAGCTACTTTTAATCAACATAATACAATATAACGAAAATGACGGCACAGACTAACTAGTTGGTCACTTGTCCTCAGCCGTGAAGAAAACATAATTAAAATAGGTTTAGCTAGAATAGCAAGATGATATTTAGAAAACCGCAACCCTATGAAGGTTTTATATGAAGGTGTTTTAAATAAATAATGAGCCCTCACTCAAATATATATAAATAGCAGAGATTTTGAGCGCTACCACTAAACATATGATTTTAAAAATAAATAACAGAATAGAACACCAACATATTGTCTTATATTAGAGGGAGAGCCAGCAACGTATTTACTTTTGTCATTTTATAAGTCTTAAAAATTCACAAACTCTTTCAGACCTGCAGAATAATAAAAAGTTCTTCTGGCAACCCTACGCGGCCGGGGTGTTTAACCTTAAAATAACAAAGAGAGTAATAAATAAAACCTAAACTAAAATACTTAAAATAGAACATACTGCCAATATAATTTACTACAGATTTTAGGACTGATACTATAACCAAATTAGGTTTTATTTGTTACCTTCTTTGTGATTTTAGGGTAAAACACCCGGTCGCAGAGGGTTGCCAGAAGACCTTTTTTTTTATTCTGCAGGGTTATAAGAGTTAGTTTGTGAATTTTCATGACTTATGAAATGACAAAAGTAAATACGTTGCTGGCTCTTGGTCCATATTTGGTAGGCTCTTTTAGTCATTAGGTATGTGATTGTACAAAGAAGAATCAATAAGATTATTGATTCATTGAGTAAACTTTTTTGGGAAAGTTTTAAAAGGGATATACACATACGGCTAGCTTGATAGTAAGCAGTTACCTTAGCTTATGGACGCCTGCGTTACACTAGGCGCGTTGCTGACCCTGTGTATCAAGACACGAATGCCTATGGATAATGCTCGAGGTCGAGTGAACACTGCCACGTGGTTCGTGAAGGGTTACAGGCCGCCATTATCAGCATTGTAGGACTGTGCCGGGCAAACGGGGTGAACAGAAATGGTGATTGAAAATTCAAGAATAATTTTATTCAACGACACTGGTACAAAGGATAATATTCAAAAGAAAAAGATAATTAAACAAATACATTTAAGTATATTTATGTGTTATATCATGTGAAATTTGTATACTGCCATAAAAAACAATGTAACTACGCGACAGTAAGTTGAGTTGTGAAAAATGTATCAAAAAGCTATAATTTCATAAAGTTTATTAGGCTCGCCTCGAGTCACGCCTTTTCCCGCCACAAGGAAACAGTAGATGATTTATATCTTTCAGCATGGGTATCGAACACTTTTAAGGACTATGTACTAAAGGAATTGCTTGCAGGTCCAGTTTATTCAGGCATCTTAATTACAGAACTAAATTGGAATCTTTATTTCGCAAAGACAGCGCGCTGTTCTTAGTAACTTTGCAAAAATACAGGAGACGCAGGATGCAGGCAGCTCGGGATTGACCATTGTGGAAACATTGAGGTAGGCCTACGTTCAACAGTGGACGCCAGACATCATCAGGCTGAGCTGATATCAAGTAAGAAAAACTAATTGATCTAGTTGCGGGCCGTACCTAATTTAGGCATGGTTACCCTACATAATTTATCTATAACTTAAATCTAAAAAAAAAACTTTAACAAATCAAAGAAGGGTGATACAAGTCAATGTATATTTTACAAAATCATAAATAACACGTTATTTCACAGCACTATGCACCATTGCAAACAAACAATCATAATTACCAGTCTATTAAAATTAACTATTCACGCATTTGCAATCACCATTTATTTTTTCACCTCGTTTTATTTCGGCCCACGTTATTGGATGTGAAACAGACAATCTAGATTTCAAATAAACGCCGAACGGATAGATTATATCGAAACAAATACTTTAAAATGACTTAATCAAATAACCATACAAAATATTAAACTTCAACAATAATATAACATCACACCACTACCTCTGGTCACAAGTCACAACAGAGTTATACTGTCAACTATCTCATAGCTAACTAACTGACACGGTGAAGCGGTAGCGCTCAAAGGTCACGGAGGTGAGGCTGGGGGAGGTGGGAGTGACACTTAACACTAGGAGTGCGAGGAGTGTTGTCGCTTGGCGTGGCGGGCGGAGGCGCGGCGCGTACCGTTCCTGTCGCGAGCGTCCCGCGCGTCCCGCCCATCCCGCGCGTCCCGCACGTCCCGCCCGTCCCGCTCCGGCGCCGCGCTGATGCGGAACAGCTGTATCTTTAGGTGCTCGCAGATCTCTAGGCAGATCTGCCCGCAGTACCGGATTAGGTCCGAGCATACCCATATCTGAAAATTAAAAAAAAAATTATAACATTATTCAGCCACTGTTTTATTATCTAACTAGGGGTCGCCCGCGACTTCGTCCGCGTCGTAATTTGGAACGTACATTTCCCCGATTTTGCAACATATCTCACTACTGCTCCGCTCCTATTAATCATAGCGTGATGTGATATAGCTCATAACTTCTTGGATAAATGCACTATTCAACAAAAAAAGATTTTGTCTAATCGAACCAGTACTTTCTGAGATTAGCGCGTTCAACCAAACAAACAAACTCTTCAGCTTTATCCTGCTAATATTATAAACGCGAAAGTTTGTAAATATGGATGGATGTTTGTTACTCTTTCACGTAAAAACTGCTAAACGGATCTGGATGCAATTTGGCACAGAAATAGATTATGGCCTGGAATAACACATCGACTTTTTACAACGATAACCGACATCCACGCGGGCGGAGGGCAACAACTAGTAATATTATATAGTATAGATTTATTATTCTAGCCGGCTCATCAGGTGGTCGTAAGTTATAAGTACGTACCGTACATAGCCACAGTACGTAATATTCTGGTATAGCATTGTTGAAATACTGGTTGAGGAACAACATAGCCGGCCCCAGGAGGGACCAGTCGTAGTAATCCATTTCGCTTTTGGTCATGTGAGCCACCTGAAACACGTAAAAAATATATTATAAGAGAGGTAGGGCACCATGTGAGAGAGTGAGTTGGCAAGCCTGACTGGCCTAGGCCCTCTGTCTTACAGAAGACTTCAGCCATTTGGCTGAGGTCTTCTGCAATACAATGCGTGAGTACAAATCTTCAGTCCTTATTTAGGTACGGATTTTAAAAAAACGCTTTTCCCATTATACAAAACCCTACTATAGTAGCCGGCAAACATCTTGAACAAACGCCGGCGTACGAAGGGAATTATTTGCATGTAAACTTTCGACCAAAAATATTGCCAACTATTAAATTGCTATCTTTTTGTTTTAGTTGTCATTTTTTTGGAATAAGAGTGCCGCACATATCAACCTTAAAAACACTTTCTACAGCAGTAAATTGTCAAGATATTTGCCGGCTATTAAACAAAATATCACACACAAATAATTATCTGATGTTTGGCTCTGCCCAAAAAGAGAGAAACCTTAGACAGTTTCGGCTACATCAGTTCTGATACCACAAATATTATGGTAAAGGATACGTTTGCTTGCTTGGTAAGCAGTTACCATAGCCTATGGATGATGTTACACCAAGGTATTACTTGTACTTGTGTATTGGCACAAAAAAGTCTTTTTTTTTAAATGATGCAATAATAAAAAATATTAACATAAATAAAAAATAATCATGAATTCTTACCACAAGTCTGTTAGTGACTTTAGCAGCGACCATACCGAACGCAATGATATACAACGACGGATGGTACTGATATACATTTGATTCACTCTTCTGGAAGATGATGAACGCCGGAACCACTACCAGTGAAAAGGGAATCACTGGTGATAAGATGCTTGTACCCTGAGAAGAAATAAACGGTGTACCTTGGTCTTTTACAGAGGGAATCAGTGGTCAACACAAGCAGGTTAGATTTAATATTTTTAAAAGGTGAGTAACTAGCAAGCAAAAAGCACAATCAGATACACAACTATTACATATTATTAAGTGCCTGCATATTAATTTATCGTTAAATATTAGAAGATTGGGAACATGTCTCATTAGGCGATTACAATCTAACACCAAACACAAAAACAAGCAACACATTCATGCAATGAAGCTTATGACAGTGCAGATGAGTGACAATGATGCGCGTATGAGTTAGAAGACACAGCACAACACTACAGGGTTGGACTACAGTCCGGCGCAGGGCGGCAGGCGTCGGGCCGCCCGGCCGGCCTCCGCGCGGTGCTCGTTAGTACACTCAGTGCAGCGTTTAGATACTCTTGTTAAAGGTGATATCATACGGCACAATGCTAATTCAAAAACTCTTACTGCAACAGTGGAGCCGTTTTTCCCCACTCCACCCTTCATAATGACGTTAACGTAACTCGCCACTAGATACAATGTCATCAACACGATTGCGTAGTTGGATATCAGATTTAAACTGACGTTTAGAGTCGGTAACTGTAGTGTTAGACCGTGAAATGCGATGATGGCGTGTGATGATCACATGATGATCGTCATGCGATTAGGTCCCGCGGAGTAGCACCGACAAACAGACGACGCGCGACGCCGGCCATAACAGAAAAAAAGAAACATACATGCCATTAATATCAATAAACATGGAACTCATACTAGGGAGGAAGCGGAACGTAAGTATAATATTGTTTATTATGTGCTGTCTTCACTCATTCGTGTTGGCGATGAATACACCATGAAAGTGTTAAACCATTTATGATGAGACCATACATAGACATATCAAATTATTGTTAAAATGATTTAATGAAAATGTTTTATTTCAACTAGGTACATATGTCAAACATAATCAAAGTTCATAAATAATATTATAGGTACAGTAAGACAAGTATAATGCCATTCGACATTAATGGCATTAGGTATGTAGTCTACGCGGTTAAAGTAAGCCCAGAATTTTTGAAGTAAAATAGTAGATATCTTACAAATACTGTGATTGGACGATGACTTTTGTACGACGATAATTATTGTGAATCATTCACAGTATTTGTATTCAAAATTCTATACAATTGGCTACTTGACGGTTATAATAAAATATAAAATGAATTGGATATGACAGATATGGGATAAATAGTCAGGAAGAGAGATTGGATATGACAGCTCAAATTTTTATCTGCATGAAAATAAGTGTATCTACCCATCTATTTTTTTTTTAAAATAAACTAGCTATTTTCTATCGATTAATTACTAGGACCAAAACGCTGGCCATGTTTGAGTATCTTATGACGTTACATATTGTACAAAACATCTGACATTCCTATTTTATTAAATTAAAATTTGTTCGAAAAATAAATTGAGTTATAATAACTATAACATTTTGATTGCTCTGGCGAGTTTTGGAATGCATATTATTTTGCTTTTTGACGTTACAGTGCAAAAGCCACGTGACCAGCTGTTTTCTCGCTAAATTTCAAATGAGTGACCATTTTTTCAAATTATATTATAACGTTTTTAAAAAAAATATATTTGTGAGAAGTAAACTTAAAAATACTTTTTCAAAAACAGTCAAGTAGCCAATTAGTACCTTACTAGCTCGTTCCCAATCGTGAAGCGAATATCAACATTTGTATACAGTTATCAGATAGCGTAGGTATTACGTAAGATAAAAATATTAATTAATATATAAATAGTTTCTAAGCATTTGTGGTATAGGTAGGTACTATAGTTGTATATATACTATGTGAAAAGCATGGCATATCGGAAACCACAACCATTTTTAAACTGACAATCATAATTAAAAGCCGTAGTTAGCACCCACGAGGTCGATTGGATAATATGTTCTTTTTATATTGTTTTTTTAAGAATCTCCAATACTTATTCATGTAGGAGTAAAGCTTAACACTACATTTTATAACGGTTCACATTGGGTGCGTTATTTACATGTAAACCATGCGTTTGATTAAGATCTCTTTGTGACGATTCAGTCGTTTCATTGCTGCCTTAATTAAAATAGTTCTTTAATGACATTTTTTCTGCATTTATTTAAAATATTTTTATATAAATTATATTGGTTTACGTCAAATATTGCACTCCATACGCCTACTTTGGTAGCGAGGCAATCAGTCAAATGTGTGTGTGTATGTGTACGCAGCGATACACTTGTACCTACGTTACGTATCATAATTAAAAAGGTTTTTATTCAAAAAGCGAACATTGCAAGAGACAATATTCATGAGTCTTTACATTAGTAACTAGCCGACTCCACAGCAGAATCACAGGCTATGTAAAGGCGTTAGTTATTACTCGTATAGTAATAACTAAAGTGAACACCGACTGAACCGCCACATCACTCTTCCCTTGGTATAATACAATATAATCTTACAGCGACAGTAGATCCGTTTTTGCCGCATCCCCTAAGTCGGAACGTAGACAAAAAGCTGACGAGAAAGATTAAAAAGGAGGCGTTGAAACTGGTCACGACTAGCGCCCACCACGGCAAGCCCACCACTGGCATCTGCGGTAAGGTGGGCAAACTGTACATCATATACTAAACTAAAATGCGACTACATTCAACAATCAAAATCGGTTTTAAGCCTAAATTTACTCGAAAATAGTTTCCTATTAGTTATTATAATATCGATTTTAGTTATTATCATACCCACAAAAAATATTTGTTTCGGACTTCCTACTTAATATCTATTTAAGATCCAGCTGGTCGTCATGATAGTATTAAAATGAGTGAAGACCCACATTTTAGACAAAAATAAACAGGGACCAGCCATGTCAATCAAACACAAGATAATACAATATACCACCAACACGGATACATTCTTAAATAATAAATATAATAAGTAGTGTTCCGTGCTGCGAACTGAGACCCGTTGATAACACACTTACAGAACTACTTTGCGTTTATTTTGTTATTACGAGTACATTATACATCACTGCAGTATGTTAAACCTTCAAGTAGTCCTCGATGTACCGTTGTCAGGTATCCTTCGGCAAGTGTGTGTAGGTATTGACATATTTGTTTTACTCAACCAGCACAACTTCGTAAATTCGTTGTCGTTAGAACTTGCCGACCGCATGACGTCACTGAAGGATGCGTAACTCAATGAGTGGATGCCATAAGGTCAATCATTCTATAGTATTGTATCATAGTTTGCGTGCTGTCATTATTGTAATCACAAACTATTGTTAAATTCTATCTGTCAGTTCTTCTCATGGCTGTAACCTGGCAAACTAGACGCTAAGTGGGTGTATCTTTGTAACCTAAATAAATAGATCAATTTTGAGTTTAGAACTACAAATTGATACCGAAAGATTCACGGAGATATCGTGGAGAAAACTTGTTAATAATTATCTATCGCTGGTTTTTTTAACGTCAATCTTAAAAACCTGTTAGAATAAGACAATTAGTAAGTCATATTGCCTGGACTATTCCCATTTTGTGTCAATGGTATTGATCGACAATTCAACATGCAAGGTATTACGTGCAGCCTCACCCATAAACCCATATTAGATTATAACTAAAAACCATAGACAAATTACACTAGACTTCCATAATTATTACTATAAAATTTTATTATCGGTTTTATTTTTAAATCATATCAACTTAATTCTATTCTTTCTATGAAAAGTATGTTGATGATACACCATTATTTTAACATTAGTACTTATTCCCATATTTCTTGTATTTTCAACATTGGTAGTTCACTAGGATATTAATAATCTTACCAAATATAATATATAGGTACGTCACAGTCACAGCACGAAACATAATCCATAAGAATAACATTCAGAAACATGCTATTAAAAAACCCACATGATGACAATAAGCGATGGCACCAAAAGTATCATAGTCAACAGATTCTAGCAATGTTCTCAGGGTACCTACACGCCGTTTGTGTCACTAGGTCTTGGGTATATAATGTAACACCAAACTTTCATTTTATATTGTGGACGTCGCAAAGTACGGGAGACGTAAACACTACATAAGCCCGTCCTTAGTCTCCATTTTAGCCCGTTTGCCGCAAGTAAGTACTTAATACTTGAAAAAGAAACTAGTTTACTTTAGGATATTTAAAGAAATTACTTTAGGTTTAGGTAGAGTCTAGACTCTTTTATCGTGACTTGCTTGTTTTGTTGCCTTAGTTTTGCTACCATTATTGGATCTTACAATAAATGCAACTATAAATCAAAAGTTTAGAAATAGTAGTCCGAGTTTTTTGTTAGTTCTTCTCATGATCTTACTCTGTCAGCAAACCAGCCGAAGGTATTACTGGTTGTCATAGTTTATCAAGTTTTCCCAAGTAGGTACTTTCGTTAAACGACTTCCAAAAGCACGACTTTAAAACCTAAACAAATCAATGAACACTAGTTTATGGTCTAGACAAAATTATTAATGCTTCCCACACAAATTAAATTTAAAAAAAACGACTATCAGAAATGCGGAAAATGATACATTAGTAACACGTTTTTAAAATCAAAACTGAAAATTGATAAACAAGTTTTATATGCAAATTTATATAAGTGCCAACAATGACAATATTCAACTACAGGCGGCAACAATGTGACCCTTTAAGTTCGCTAATCAATTGTAAGGCCATATAACCAATTTATAGTCTGATATATCTAATAGATATAGTATATTGTGCGCAATTCATAGACGTCGACTCCTCATAGCTAAGTAATAAGAGAAACATAGGTATTATAAATGCTGACATTGCCTGTGATTGTCTTTAGATCAACCTAGTTGAAACAAGGCATAATAAGATATTTTATCTGTACTAATATTATAAAGAGAAAATATTTGTATTTTTGTTTGTAATGACTAAACTCGAAAACTATTCGACCGATTTTAAAAATTCTTTCAACATTAAAAAGCTACATTATCACCGGGTACCCTAGGCTATATTTTATTGAAAAATATATACGGGATCCCTACGAAAACTAATATTGAATATGTTTATGACTTCCGAACACCTGACATGAAACTATTAGGGTTTATTAAAAATCTATTTCTACTTATTTGAATTTAAGTTATTTAAGCTACTTCGGATAGTACATTATAAGCAAATACATAATTATAATATACTAGTTGTTGCCCGCGGCTCCACCCGCGTAGATGTCGGCTATCGCGATAAAAAGTAGCCTATATGCTATTCCAGACTATAATCTATATCTGTGCCAAGTTTCATTCAGATCCGTTCAGTCACTCAAAAACTTTCATATTTATAATATTATTAAGGATTTATTTACCTATACATAGGTAAATAAATACATTACGAATAAGTTTTTTATGGCGTGTAAGTAACGTACGTAGAACTAATTGCCAATCTGAAGCTGAAGTACTTTCGCGATTAGATAAATGTTGGTAAGTCAATCGCCAATGGTTTTGCAATACGCTACAATTTAGTACCCAATTCATTAATCCAATTATCGTCGCCTGTGTGGGAGAGAGAGAGAATAATCTAGTTACTAGACAAATACATCTAACCGATGCAAAGAAATAGAATATAACTATAAATTTCTATACTACTTTAATACGATCTTAAACAAAAATTAAACTATATTGCTAATACTATCAATCATAAAAGGAAATCTAAATACACAAAGATCAAGTGACTACATAATATGTATTACTCGAATAATTTAACCATAAAGAATAATGCAGGTAGGTTGTAACGGAACAATTTCAAATATCTCCCACACTAAGCGAGTATTTACGGGACCATAAAAATGTCTCACAGCGACTGTGGAGCCGTTCTTGCCCACTCCGCCGGTGACGATGACGGTAGACAAGCCGCTTGCTGTTATGAACACGCCCGCTATGGCGACCAACGCCAGCGAGTAGCGCAACTCGAATCCACCACCCACCTGGTGCGATTTACGGTGCTTTATTTTATCACGTATTACATTTTGTACGATCAAACACCTTTGCGCGCTTGAATGCACTGGCATTGACAATTTTTTTTTATACTACTTGGGTGGCAAACAAACATACGGCCCGCCTGATGTTAAGCAGTTACCGTAGCCTATGGATGCGTGCAATTCTGGAGGTATCACTTACGCGTTGCCGACCCAGTTTTTTACACCAGGGATTTAAGATGGAGCATCTCTAAATGAGTGCTGGAGACCTGTACTCACACACAGGAACACAACTACACTGCTGTGTGTAGTTATTTGGCTGTGGTCTTCTGTATGGAGGTCCTTCCCCAGTCGGGCTTGCTCGCTAGTATGGTGCCCTACCTCTCCTAAATAAAATTAGGAATTTTACGTGGATAATTACTATGATAGTGAGGGGAACAGGTACCTTACTTTATAGTGTTGGAAACAAACTAATAAACAAGGACCACTCGGTTAAGATACGATCATTATTGGTTTGTACAAGGACTGTGGTGAGACAGAAGTCAGATGGATTACATTACACCTGATAATAATTATAATAATATCACAAAACATTCGACTTAATGATGTAACGTTCATGTGGGTTTTTATATGTCATCAACGATTTTTTTGTTTTCCGTTTACATATATAGAAAAGAAAGATACATTTTTTGCTAATGTATCCATTGTGGAGATTGACTTTGTACAGGAACTGTAGATAATAGGGTGGTTGACAACTATTATATAAGGTATACCATAAAAAAATCATTTTTCATACTGCGAAAACGAATTTCGATTTCTTTAAAAATAGTACCGTTGTACTTAAGATTTATTATAGTTATGTACTAGTATAACATTTATAGTGGTAGCTAGGCTCCCTCTAATATAAACTAAGTTCTGTTTTAAGTTTAACTTAATGTATAAATACTATGATCATTTTAATTATTGTAAACCACCCTATTCGTTTATCATTTACACAACAATATATAATAGCATAGGTATAACATAACACAATATAGACATTTGATTGTGTTACGATACCAGCCATTCTAGGTCCCACGTAAAACAGTGGTACATTGATACAGTAAACGACTCTGCTCTAATACTGAACATTTCACGACAGAAAAACTCAATAGGTACCAAATTAACCAACCCAAGAATCGAACCCAGGATCTCGAGGCAATTGATAACTACTATTATTAATACTTGTATGCGTCACTAATACAGATAAACACAAATCGCTATCAATTTAATAAATATTAGTCATTGTAATTAATTAATTTGATAGCGCAAGACAAATGTTTTTGTTTTATAATAATAATTAATACTGAAGGTCACGTCGCTAAAGGCTGATTTATATAAGTAGTCTCTCGAGGTTTCATGCTATCTCTGTTTTTGCTGGCGTGCTGGACAAAGACAACAATAGCTTTGACAAACTGTCTTTATGTAAATAAACCGAAGATGCCTCTTAGGCTTGGGAATGACAGACTATCGCGCTAGCGATGGTATGTAGTGACGGGTAGTCACTACTTGTTAGTGTCACTAGCACACCACCACTGGCGCGATATAGACTGTCAGGGGGCGACTAGACTAGTATTAATCTGCCTTAGCACTATGAAACTATAAACTTTCCAGTATAAAATAACTTGGCAGCTATTGTAACTAGTTAGATAATTATAAGTAATATATTATAGATATAGCTAGTTATTATAAAATTATAATAGTCTTAAGAAACTGCAACTGTATGAAAATAATGTTTATTCATGAAAAATCTCAATTTCAACTGCCAAGTCATTTTAACAATTACACATTTACGCATGCAAACTCTATTAGGGCACATTACCTGAGTTGCCCAAAAACTAGGACCGAGGACGGCGGACACAATGTGTATGGCGATAATTGCGTACTGAGCTTCCGTGACGTCTATCCGACCCATCTTCAGAGTCCCTGTGACGTAGGCCTGCCAGTGCGCGCAGTAAAACAGTGTCATTGCGCTGAAGCACTGAAAAAGATAAAAAATAAGAATGAATATGGTAAACTTATTAAATATTAGCTTTCGTCCGCGCGTACAATCCTTCGGAATCAGAGATTTTGCCAGGATAAAAGTAGCCTATGTGTTATTTCAGACTATAATCAGCCCCTCTAGACAAGTGGCATAAGCGATAGTCGAATCGAAAAGTCAAAGAAGCAAATGTATGGGATTTGACGTAAGTTTACGATATAATGTCACAAACTTACGTCAAATCCCATTCATTTGCTTTTTTGACTTTTCGATTCGACTACCGTTTATGCCACTTGTCTAGAGGCTCTGATCCACTGGGGTAATCCGTAAGAGCGAAAACCGAGCGACCGCGAAAACGGAGCAAAATCTGGCTGTCAGATTGATAATCGGTATTCCGTAAAAGCGAAAACCGAGTCTTTTTGACGTTTAGCAATCGTGTGTGCCGTCACCGAGCAATCACAACTGTCAGTTTACAATCGCTGTTTCTTAGAGAATCAGCCGGCCGTTCTGTAGTTTTTGCGTGATAGAGTAACAACAATACATCCATACATTAGATACAAACTTTCGCGTTCATCTTAGTAGGATTGAATCGAATGCTGTACGGAAATGTGGATAAAGGGTCCTACGACTGGTAGCCTCGTCAAGCCGGTAGTGGCTGCAGCATCAAGTTGATTAGCTTGGCACCAGTGACGTGCGCTTGTCACTGCGATTGGAAGCCTATTAGGAGAGGTTAGTGGTTGACAAATTATTTACTTTCTCAATAAGCTAATGGCCATTAAGAATCTAATTGCTTTATTACGGTACTTTCGTACCGTAGTGCACTATTAACGCAAGTTCAAATACGAAACTCAACACTCAAGCGTCTAACGAGATGCTGGCTACTGTAAGTATTCTGTTTGTTATGCCCGCACATGGATATCTGAGGCAGAGCCATATTCAAGACGCCAAAGGGGTGTAGCATAACATGAGGCGTAATCCACTAGGATGTATGACTATTTACTTTGGGCGATAGGAACATGTACATATGATTACACGAATGCACAACGACAGTGGGTATGTTGCGTTAGCATAAGTCAAGAATGAAGTGCTCTACATAAGTATGTTCGTATTCTGTACTCTGTAATAAACGAAAGAGAGTGCTGGCCGCAGCACGTACGAATTAATTTCACATTCTTTCATATTCATATCTAATAATATTCGTATTTAGTAGTAATTTGTCGATAGATGTTGTTTGTAAACATGGATACGACGACCACCATTCTTGCCAAATATAATACAATTAAACAGTGAACCTACAGGCAATCTTCAATGACACATCTCTCATATCTAGTTAGAGATAATGTCTGCCTTTAGGTAATACTCAATACAGTGATTCATATAGATTGGCGACTTTCCAGTATTGAGCCAGTGACAGAGTGAGGGGAAGAGGGGTTGGCAGCACCCCAATTAAGAATAAATGTATACATAACAAAGTATTCTACCATGCATGTTTAGAAGTAAGTTTCATGATGCAGGCAAAATATCAATTAGAATAGATATAAACTAGACATTTACGTCGGCGATTGTATTTGCCATTTTAAGTACAAAATTCTAATGTCTCGCTATAGGACAGATACAAGTTGAAAAATGAATATCAGATTCAGGAATACAAATACTATATTGATATGATTTTAGTTACTAGCATTGTTATCGTAATCGAATTAACGATTTATTTATGTCATCATATTGTCACTGTTAAGGGCGTCATACACGGTGAAGATATGTACTATAATATTTTATCTTAAGATACAGTATCTGTACATTTTGTATGAATTATCAAAAATATATCATCTTAACCATGTGTGATAGTTACGCTATTGTATCTTAAGATAAAATATTATAGTATCTTCATCGTGTGTGACGCCCTATAGACCGCAGTAATAAGTGATTACCAAAGTAATCTTATCATTATTAATTTTATTTAATTTCGCGTAAAATCAAAGAGATATTTTCAATATAAAAATATTGGAGCTTTTGATTGCGGATTGCAGCAACAGCAACCAGTCTCAATAGAAACTTATCAACTACGCAGGATATAATATTATTGTGGGCAAACACAGGTCCACATAAGGAAGCTACAAAGCGCAAGTCCTTCCCCACATTGAGTACTGCTGCCTCCTTTGGGCGGGAATACCTGGATACCTGCTTGGACCTTTTGACTCGGTCTAAATACTGTGAAGATTGTTGACGATTACAAGCTTACAGACGGTATTGCTTAACTAAGTTTAAGAAGAGACTTCGCCTTTTTGTGTGTGTTCTACTAGGCGGTACACAGTCTACAAGCGTGCAACAGGTTCTTCTTCAAGAACGGAGTTATAGTGTTTTTAAAGGATCGACAACGCGCGAGTGATGCCTCTGCCCCTCTAGACAAGTGGCATTAACAATAGTCGAAACGAAAAGTCACAAAAGCAAATGTTTGGGATTTGACGTAAGTTTACGACATTATATCGTAGACTTACATTTCACATCCCATACATTTGTTTTTTTGACTTTTCGATTCGACTACCTTTTATGCCACTTGTCTAGAGGCTCTGGTGTCCGTAATATGCGGTAATGAATGAATGAAGCTGAATGGCAGGTCTTTTATTTTTGTTTGTATACTATAAAATTGTACCTATTGTAAGTATCTATTGTACCTAAACAAAAATATATATTTTTCTCTCTCTCTGTAATTGTTTGCCATCAGGCGTATGCTTGTTTGCCTCCTTAGTGGTATAAAAAAGTGCTCTTTTATACCTTTACTTCCTTAAGCTGATGATGATAAGTGCTCTCATATACCGATAGAACCAGCGAGAGATCATACGCAGGATTAAATATACCGCCTACTTCTCTACAACATGCTGTTTTTAAGAATCTTCTGATAGAAAAATCCATTATTACTACGCAATACCTTTACGAATCTAAGAGTAGTTTTCCATTAGCCGTATTTTTCAGCCGTCATCCCTAATTGATATTGTAATATTTGATAAGAAGTAAACATCAACGAAGATTATATAAATTGTACATACCTGGAAGAACATCCACGTTGGGTACTCTCCCAATTTCACGGCAACACAAGCCCCTAATGCTATGAACACGGTAGATATACTGTCACAGCCGTGATCGAAGAGTTCTCCTAGCGGCGATTGGCTACCCGTCCGGCGGGCCTGCTTGCCGTCAATTGCGTCTAAACTCTGGTAAATGAAGACACCTAACGCGCAAAGAGCGCACGCCCATCGTGGCAAATCTTGCCGTGCATCTGGACTGTACCTGAGAAATAATAAAGAACGTTAAAAAGCAAATGACATGCGGCTAGCCCTCCTGGGAGTTGTGCTTTCACGTTACTTGCAATTCTGACTCTAGAGTGTGATCACTATCTGATCAGAGGATAATACGGAATTTGCTAGTTACTGGACTGGTGATCTACATCATTTGAGCACAGATTATTAAATAGTTACTACGTAACAAATACTTCACTCAGTAGAAAATTACCAATTCCTACTGCTATAATAGCCTAGTCTGTCACGTCAGGAACCGCTGGATGCTAAAATGTGCCTAAATGCTCAAGCGCACAGTTGTGATTGTTTTGCACCGCGCGATCCCACAGTACTGAATTTGGTCCGCAAACGGCCCAAGACCGCTCAGCAGTAATTATAGCGCTCAAGTACATGGAGTGACGGAGGCCTGATTTGAGTGCATACTACACACAACTGGGCAACTAGATTTATAGACCATTCCAACCTGGAGTGTAAATGTGGTTCTGAGCCACATACTATGGGGCACTTAATATCATGTCCCACATGCCCTGAAACCTGCACCTTAGAGGAGCTTATGGACTCTACTGAAAATGCGAAACCCATAGCTAGGTTCTGGGCCGACCCAATTTAAATAACCATCAACACGCTAAGAAGATGACAACAGAGCACCGGCCATCAAGTCAATTCAATAGGTGTTATCCGTTAGTAAGGGAAAAATGAATTATAAATTAAAACTCAGTTTTCTCAAAACCCATAATAGCATCAAGATTTTAAAAGGTGTAATGCAAGCCTGAATGTGAGCAATTGCTCATAATCAGATGGGCTAGTGTGCCTCCTAGGATGTGTATAAAAAGAAGAACTTAGTGCAAAAAATAATCCATTAGGAAACAATATTTTGTATAAACAGTGGTGGTCTTATAATTAGAAACAGCTCATTCTACTAAGTAGTTTATGAATGTAAATAATATTTGTACTGCAATTTATCAGAGATCAGAGATTATTATCATTATAACACAACCTCAGACTAATAGTATAAGAGAGACGGAGCGTGTAGAACTCGCGCGTGAAGCCGCCAAAAGTCATACTAAATAGCAAAGTCATACGTTTTCGCTCGCAGTCGCTTCGAGCCGCTAGTGAGTACGCACGTCTAAACACGTTTTGACAAAATATTATTATAATGCCGTATTGTGTAGTAAAACGTTGTAAAAATACTTCAGAAAATCTCAAAAAGAGTTCTGGAATATCATTCCAGAAGTAAATAACTTTAACATTATAGATTTCTTATTATTTTCGTAAATATTTTAGTTACACAAACTAGGAACACAAAACCTCTACCATGTTCTACAGTGATGCCATCCTTAGCATATCTTTTCCCTAAAATATTTTGCAACGTGTTAGTGGGAATATAAAACAATATTAATCAGTCTATCGATATACTATTTAAAATAAATCTGAATGATAGTTGGGGATCCACGCGAAAAAAAAAGAAATTGTTGTTACGAGTAATATGTTATTATAAGTATTAATAGTAATTGTTCACGAGTAATATGTTTTGTATTTTATGTTTGTTTTTTAATCTATTATTGTATTTTGTCTTGATATGTTTGTTAACAGAAACCTTTTTTAATGTAACATCATTATGTTACATTAGAAAAGGTTTCTGTCTTAGCTGTCTTAGCATTCTAAGATGTATGATGTTATATTTAAAAAGATTTATTTTATTTGTCAGAAATTAAAGCATGTAGTTAGTGTTTATTTTGAAATATTAATGTAAAATGATTATAAATAATAACATTATTTAAACAAACAATTTGAAGTATAATTTTTAATATTGATAATGCATATTATTATCACGAGTTAACAGTTTTTTTTCAACCTTTGTAACCATTAGAAAATGAAATACTCCCAGTATTTCATTTTCTGGCAACAGTTTTCGGTGTCGGTACACGTCACACGCATACATTGACAGCGCTTTGTGGCTTCACTGATTTGTTCTACACGCTCCGTCTATCTTATTCTATTAGTCTGAGAACACAACTTAGTCAGGATTCCCTAGTTTCAATACTTAGGTAGGTAATATAATCTTCTAATAACAGAAAAAAAAACAAATATTACATCCATTTAACATCTACTAGCAACTTTAACAACAAATTAAAATAAAAACAGCATGACTCATATACTGTATTGAAATCGAAATTAATAGTAAAAATACATTTTTATTTCTTTTTTTAAATCTTCCCCCTATTTTTAAGGTTACTGGTAAAATTTGAGATAATATATTATTGTATAATATGTATGACAAGTAGATATAATCTAATCAAAAATCAATGTTAATACAGAAACCAGTTAAGTAAAGATAATATACATCAGTAATAAAAATTGATAAAATCAGGTACAATTATCTAACTAATATGCAATGCAAACTTTTGTTATGAGTGAAACCTTTTTGAATATTGCAGTATCCAAAAAGGTTTCACTCATAACTAAAGTTTGCATTGAATTAATAAAATAATAAGTAAAAACTTTTTTATGATTCTTTGATAGTTGATAGGTATTATTAATCATTGAAAGTTGTTGGAATTCTCACAACACTTCTTTAGTTTTATATATTATTATATTATATAGATAATCAGGTGCTCCTAATGAAGTCTGAGCGACAGCTAGAATTTCGAGTAACAGACTTGTATCTTATCTTTACCGAAAGACAGTGGCGTGATGTTGCATCGTCCAATCGCGTGCCTACTATGAAATAAATGTAAACATACACATGATATGGCAGAAAAATAACTCCTACATTAATTTAATATTAGCCTATACATAGGACAGTAGTTCAAGTAGTTA
Source organism: Trisateles emortualis (assembly GCA_947095525.1). Taxonomy (NCBI): domain Eukaryota; kingdom Metazoa; phylum Arthropoda; class Insecta; order Lepidoptera; family Erebidae; genus Trisateles; species Trisateles emortualis. The sequence goes on along the minus strand of OX352736.1, from coordinate 2,859,593 downwards.
CGGTTTAGAAAGTAACCGCACCAAAGAAACCGAAAGTCGTTACGGTCGAACGAGACCTATGACACAGTTATTTTATGAATATAACCTATGTTTTACTTACCAAACTAAAATAAGTGTGGTAACTATATTTACTATTAAACCTAATATTGTGATGAGATTCGGTGCGAGCCATAACGGCGTTTTAGACACTAGCCAACACCACCACGGTTGGAGCCATGCATCCAATATACTGGCACTTGTACAAGAATATTTATGTTCACTAAGTCTTTTTAACTGTGCAGCGTTGAGTATTCTCTCTTTGTAAAACTGCATTTTGTTTCACTGTCACGACATTACACTTCACAGAATTCCACCGTTAACTATTATAGCGAGTTAAAATTCGCAATAACGTTGTATTACAATAATCAACTCACATCACACCGTTCGTGATACCATAAACAATATGTCACTTTTAGTTCTTTTGACAGACGGATTGTTCACTGTCATAGCCACGCGTACACCATAGACAAAAAAATGTATTTGACTTTGACATTAATAAATAATGTTGCCAACTGTAAATTTATAGATAATGACCTAGTACCAAGTATACTTCTTGGTCCTCGGTCATTATTAATTATAATCTAATTCAAGTATACTTGGTCCTTGAAAATCACAATGTGTATCACATAGTTACAAGGAAAAAAACGACTGCTTTCCTCTTAGCGTCTTAAAATTAAAATAAGATCTACAGGAGCTGCGAACACCGCAACCGTAGCCGGCGCGGGTGAGAAGTACTTCATGAGTTCTTAGCCCAGCAAATATAAATATTAAAGTATAAACTATATAAATATTAAAGTATAAACTTTAATATTTATATTTTACTACACTTTAAAAAAGGAGGTTTACAATTTGTGACGAATTGTAAACCAGCATAGCTAATATATTGTGAGTCACAATAATAATTATGGATTCTCGCCACAGAGTGTTATTGGGTAGCACGTGTGTTTAGAATTTTGTTGTTTTAAGTGATATTAAGTGATACTTTGACGTATTATTGTCTTGTTATTGTTGTTGTGTGTCGTCCTTGTACTGTTTTAAGGTCTGTATAGTAAGCGTCCTATAACGATCCATCTTTTCTAAGATGGATCGTAATAAACCCCCTGATCCTCCTGACATTACGCCCTCGCCTTCCTTATCTCCTTTTACCCCCAATGTAAACCCACTATCCCAACTTGCCGATGTTGCATGTAGCATATCCGAACCTTCTAATGTGCCCTCTTCAAGAAAACGCCCAGGTGAAGATAATAATATAGATACAATCCTTCTAAGCAACAAAAGAATCAAGTAGGTAGATCAAGATACTCCGCTCTGGACAAGGCCCCATATTTAGTACACGTTTCTCGCATAGAGTCCCAACCAAATGCAGGTACCACACTACATCCGGTTACCTTTGGCCTTTTTCTTTTAAAAAACAATATTGCCAACATAATCAGAGATGGTGTTAAAAAAGTAGGCAGAAATCGAGTATCAGTACTCCTGTTTTCCTACAAAAAATCCGAGTCTGCTGTACTCCTGTTTTCCTACAAAAAATCCGAATTCGGGACTCCTCTGTCTGCGAGTGCGGGCTTGATGAGGGTACACTAAATCATATATTTTTTGAATGTGCAAATAACGACCCACACCTTGATTTATATAGTCATTTGCCTAAATTAAAAATCCCGATCCCAATAAACTTCCCCTCTCTACTAACACATTCCTCTCCAAAAGTCATTGCTGCTCTCATTACCTTTATTAGCCACAATAAAATTAAATTGTGATCCAATTTCCTCATTTATGTTGGTGTGGTATATGTTTATTCAATGTCTTTAACATCTATTATATTGTAATATTTATGTATTTTTATTTGTTTGTTTCAGTTCTTTACTAACACAACAAGTGCAACTATGTCAATCGAGGATCTTATAATTTGTCAGAATTATAGATAATATAGAATCAAAGTTACCATCGTGCACACTTGCTTTTCTTTTCACATCTGACATTGGCAGAATTGTCGACATCGGCATTACTTGCCATATCAAAAAAATAGAATAGAATAATAGTTATATGCTTTTATAATGTTTGTTGCTCTATTACTCGAAGACGGCTGAACTGGGTTAAAAAAATCAATTTTGTAAAAGGTATTTTTTCCAGAATGTCCAGATGTCATCAGGTCAGGATAGATGAAGGAACCCCAAGGAAATTGAGGAAACTCCTTAAATATTGTGGTAGCAACTATTGCGTGTTGTTTTTTTTTTAAAGGAACTTGTGCATTAGCTAAAGCACTATTTTTTTCTTACTTAATCAAAAAACAGAGAAAAAAGCGCTTATTGCATCTCTAGTGGTGGCTTCAGAATGCCTGCAATACCTACCATGCAGTTTTGATTTAAAAATACCTACATACTTACGTAACCTTACGGTACCTACGTAGGTACCATCAATTAATCAATCAGCCAATTGCAGTCCACTGCTGGACATAAACTATAAATAGACGATCGAACTTTGTTCGGGCCGAACCACGAACATGGTGCGCTCCGATCCATATTCGCTCGTGTGGTGCACGGTCTGCCGGACATTATTATTACTAATATCATTATAATATGGTTCGGAGCAATCGGAGCGCACCATGTTCGTGGTTCGGCCCGAACCAAGTTCGATCGTCTGTTTATACTTATAGGCCTCTCCTTACACGCGCCACAACACACGGTCCTCCGCCTTTCGCATCCAGTCCGACCCAGCGAAATTTTTTAGGTCGTCGGTACACCTAGCTGGGGGCCGACCTACCTTACGCTTACCGAGTCGCGGTCTCCACTCCAGGTCACGATGTGACCAGCCCATTGCCACTTCAACTTGATAAGTCTGCGAGCTATGTACTTAGGTAACTTTGGTTCTTTGTCTGATTACCCCTTTTTTTGATTACCTTGTTGCGAAGAGACCATACGTACAACTAAATGATCTAGAAAAGTTAAGTCTTACTCTAGGATGCTACCAAATAAGTAGGTACTTACTTTCCAAAAAATTGCATTTAATTGGCATAAAATTAATTAACAAAAACTGTTAGCTACTACCTAGTAATAATCTTGCAGTGTACTTGTGTATGTTCTTAAAGAGTAGGATTTCGTTCGATTTATCAAAACGATATTAAAATCAAAATCAACTTTCATTTTTGCTTCCGCGCCGCAAATAATGAACGCATGATGTCAACGTGCGTCGCGCGTGCTTCCACGCATCACGGCAGCAAATTGCGCCGGGAAGCTAATGCTTTTCGTATGGGCGCATTAATTGCTGCTTGAAATATAATAAAAAGGATTTGCTGCTTGCTGCTTTGGTGTTGACTAAGGTTACAACAAAAAGGAATTGATTCAAAAATACGCTCTGACTTATTACTTAACTTTATTTTTTTTATTGGTTGGTAGATGTTTGGTAGGTAGGTATAAGGTATAGGTACACCTGTCATTAAAATTGATGTCATCGACCTTGGCATTATTATAAGTCGTTTATTTAGGTAGGTTTTTCATTAAAATCTTAATTAGATACCATATTATGCTGCCGTGTTATAACTTAAATGCCGTTATCTGACATCTGACCACGTTGTTATTTAATGACATTTTTGCTTATTTCACACGAGAAACATATATACTTAACGACTTTTTTTTTTAAATTATATCTAAAACTATTCAAGATATTAAAAATTCGTAAACACAGATCGATCGATTTTTTTTCTCATTAATATAGCATTAAAAGTTAAAAACGACCAGATGTCAGATAACGGCATTTAAGTTATAACACGGCAGTATGTAGGTCCCTACCTACCTACCTACGTCTACCCAAATACTTGCCGCCAACCGCCGCACCGGCGCCGGCGCCGCTAGACGAAACGTAGAAAGGAACATTACCAATGACCAACTAAACAAATTTAATTAACTAACAGACATCACACATGTTTATGGAGAACCTGAGCCAGCAAAGTCACCAGACTATATCTAAAACTTTAGGAAAATTCGGCAGGCAATAAACCTCAAAAGAGTTTTCGAGTAAGTTTGTGCTGACTGTGTGAACCTGCTAAGCGCCTGGCTAAATATCAGTTGCCATGTCCCTAGATAAAATAATACCTACAACAAATGGGGATGTTCGTTGTAACCAAAATATAATGCATTTTCTCTGTCGCAGAGATACGACACTGGCGGTACGGGCCTGCCCCTCTAGACAAATAGTATAAGCGATAGTCGAATCGAAAAGTCAAAAAAGCAAATGTATGGGATTTGACGTAAGTTTACGACATTATATCGTAGAGTTACGTCAAATCCCATACATTTGTTTTTTTTGACTTTTCGATTCGACTACCGTTTATGCCACTTGTCTAGAGGCTCTGGAAATATGTATGTGTCGCTTGATTTCCCACTCTGCTATAGTCTATTTCACATAGCATGCGTACTGTGACGTTTGACATATGAAGATAAATATCAATGACAATGAAAGATGATTAGATTAAACCTATCGATTGAATAGTACTCTATAATAGCATCATATTCATTCAATTAGCCAATTGGTTAGAGATTGATTCAATAATTTCATCGTAACGTCACAGACACAGTACCCATGCTACTTTTATGTGCAATAGACTATAGCCTGTATTCTTTCTTTTTTTATTCTTTGAATAAAGACAACTCCCGTACTAGAGAACAAGCTCTGTGTCGCGGGGGACTTTACAAACATACAATTAACGGACACAAATTACACCCAGACTCAGAACAATTCTTTGTGGGTCACACAAAGTTTTATCCTGTGTGGGAATCGAACCCACAACCTCGTACACAGCAGGCGCATACTGCGGCCACTGGACCACCGAGGCAGTTAAAAAGTCTGTATTCTATTAGGTAGTTATTGAAGTAGGTACATAAGTAGGTATATAGGTAGGTATCTAATATTTATTATGAATTAAATAAATAAAACAGGTTCAGTACCTACAGTACAACACAAAGCTTTATTTCAACAATAATTACATTACAATTTTATTATTACAATGTTTTAATACTTTCCACTCACAAAATTTTACATACATTTTGTTGGAGAACTACAAAAGAGAGAACAAAAATAATATTTTATTATTTATAATTCAATATTCTGATATTTTATTTACTTATCTACATAGCACTAATTTAGTAATTACATTATTTAAAATATTAATAAACTTCGTTTTGTAAAGTTATTTATTAGCATATTAATTATATAAATTAAAGCCTAATAAATTTATTTATTTATTTGGATAAGTATTTTCTTATTTTGTTCTTAGCCGATGATGTACAGTGACTTTTATGAAACAAGTGTCTTTTAAAATTAAATTAATTAAATAACTATATTCATAATTAATTAGATATAAATATTGCAAACATGGGTTCAAAATTGTCAAGTTATGTTATCTAGTTTTCGTTTGGTTTTTTCTTGCTTCAATTCTTTTTTGTAACGTTAATAAAAGAGCACCTAGAACATTATGTCCGGGCAGTCGTTTCCCAAACAACAACCGTTTCACAGAATCGTCATACGTGAGTAAGGCTACCATATTCTGAAGCAAGAATCCTTGGCAGTATTCCAAAAGTTGAGTAGCACCGTAAACCTAAAAAATAAAAACAAATTAAACCCTCATAATTTGTACACATGCCTACTTAAGTCGATACCTATTATTACTATTATGTAATATTCGTCAACGGGTCTAAATTATGTAATTTTTTCAAGGTTTCCAAATCTTTTGTTACCCGACGTTTCGTTTGAAACGTTTATTGTTCGACACTCTCTATTGTTGACTCGACTGCCTTGGTGGTCCAGTGGCCGCAGTATGCGCCTGCTGTGCACGAGGTTGTGGGTTCGATTCCCACACAGGACAAAACTTTGTGTGACCCATAAAGGGTTGTTCTGAGCCTGGGTGTAATTTGTGTCCGTCAATTGTATGTTTGTTAATTCCCCCGCGACACAGTGCTTGTTCTCTAGTGCGGGAGTTGTCTTAAAAAAAAAGATTGTCGTATGCTATTGCACAAACGGAGGTTATGAGTGGACTCGTGCGGGCGAGCGTCGTTGCTGTTTCCATAGCGAGTAGAGAGGTTCAGAAACTACCCTTTTATTTACACTAGACTAGACCAGTGTTCTGTGTTGATCTATTGACAGTGAACATTATAAAATAATCATAGAATGAGAGTCAATAAAGTGAGAGTAGTTTTCAAACCTTACTTTGCGACGAAGACAGTGAGGCTAGCCGGTCGATGCAATTCAATCGAAACGTCGGGTAAGAAAAGGTATGAAAACCCTAAAATTTTGGACCTTGTTTTTACCGTTGTCCATTAGGTAATAAAGGTAAATTGTTATGTACCTACTTATGTAAAGTGATGTATTGTAGCCTATCACTATTTAAATAATTAGTGTATATAGGTAAACCTTTTTTGTGGCTGTTAATTCGTAACATGAAGATTGAGAATGTATTTTCTTCAGTTTGAATCTGTTCCGGACTGACCTTAGCATGAATATAAACTGAGACAAGGTTGTGTAAATCCACGGACTTAGCCGCCCTTGCCTCACAGTGCCTCTGCAGCGGCAACAGTTGAAAGAAGGACGCTGCAGCAAGCACTTCCAATATATCAGTCTCGGGAATGTCCAGCCCGACACACCCACCAGAATATAGATACTTCATTACTTGCTGTAGAAAAAAAAATAGCATAAAGCGGATCAATAATACTTCTAAATATAATATAGACAATTAGACATACATAGGATACATAATTAAACAAGGAATAAATTATTTACAAAAATAAAATAAATTTTATAATGTCTACTAAGAACTAGTTTAGTACACTGGCAATTAAGTACCTACAATGGTTTAAATTAATATAAGTGATTTGAGATTTAGGGCTGCTATACCTTATATATACTTTTTTTAAATTTATTTATTTATTAGGTTCACCAACAACTAAAACATTAACAATAATCTTAAAAAATAATAACTTTAACATTCCCATCTCAGCCATAAGACGTCCACTGCTGGACATAGGCCTCCCCCAAGGTTTTCCACATCGTTCGGTCCTGAGCTGACCTTGTCCATCGGTTGCCCGCGACCTTTACCAGGTCGTCGGTCCTCCTTGTTGGAGGCCTGCCCACGCTGCGTCTGCCAGTTCGTAGCCGCCAGTCTAGAACCTTTCTGCCCCAATGGCCATCGGTTCTGCGAGCTATATGCCCTGCTCATTGCCACTTAATTGATGCAATTCTTCGAGCTACTTTAACATTCGCTTAGATCTAAATGTTTAGTTAATTATATTATAGGTAAACACTGCATTCATATATCTATATATGAGCTATGCGTTACATAATATAACATAGATACATACAAGTAGGTAATTACAGAATATATATACCTAATAATAGATAAAATTAATTCGTAATATTAGAAACTTACCTCAAATATGTGATATCGGATATCATTAATTTGCACAAGCGGTGGAGCAGCATTAGCAGGTGGTAGAGGTTCATTAGAAGACCTTGTTGGCGCCAGCATAGCTCGTAAACGAGGAGATTCTGATACTAGAACTATCTTGTGGCCGTAGAATAACCGGCCTTCCACCCTGAGGGAATATCATTAAAAAAATATTTACTACTTATAAAAATAATACTGTCCGGTAATTAACTCTTGTATGTTATACGTTAGACTTTTTTTTCTTTTCAAAAGACGCGCCAGGGAACAAGCTTTGTGTCCGGGGTCTTTACAAACATACAATGTACGGTTACCTAAAGCGTAGGTCACGCTGCCAGCTAGCGAGCCAGCGTGCTTCGTTTTACCTCTTTTCATACATCGGTTCACATCGTGAACTAGCCTCGCCCGCCAGCCCGCTTGCTCGCCGGCAGTGTGGCCTGCGCTTTATATGTGATTCATAGATAACATATTATCGCATCCTTAGTAAAACTGTCGAAATGTCACTGGGCAATTTTGAACCTTAGCTGTTAACAATAAGATGTAAATTGCAAAATAAACACGCTTCAACTTAAATCATTTTTCTATTGTGGGTGCGATATATACCTTAGATTCATAACGACTCTGATTTCTCAAGCTACCAGTACTTACCTAAACGTGACATCAGCTAATGAAGGATTGTTGACATAGGAAGGGTCGACTCTGGCAGGCGGTGAGGCCGGCGGAGGTGGCGGCTGCGACACGCATGGCACAGGCTCACGACCGTAGCACGCGCACAAGATATCCGCTAGTAACAATACTGTGCCTTCCTTCTGCATGTAACAACATTATTACAATAATTATAAGGCTTTGTACGACGGACGGACCTTCTGGTCTGTGGTCATAAGTGTCATAGTACCTATCTGATACCCATTGCATCAACGGTAAATGTAGGTCAATCTAAGGCAGTACGAAATATAAACTACACATAATACGAGTGGACAAAGACAAAAATGCTAAGTTGATTTAAATTATTTCTAGGGTCTGGGGGTAACAAATATCCGTACGATCCGAAGCCGCCAGACGTAACTTTCATCATTTTCAAAGTAAGAAGCACGAAATTTATGTAAGAGGGTGAAAACTAAATAAACGTCTAAGGACAAGGACTACAGAAAGGCATTACATACGATCGAATTTTGACCACTGGGAGACCTCTTAGTTCACATACTAAAGTACATATTTGCATAAAATCTTCAAAATCTGCTATTTGTAATGAAACAACAATAATATTTATGTAAGTACTTACACAACCTCTTCTTAGATTATGTCTATTAACAACAAAAATATAAATTTACCTTGCTGTATCGTAAAATATTAAACAGCAGGGGGAGGCACTCGTAAATGAACTGCTTGCTGTAGTGGCTGTCGTCTGATGGACACACCTGGAACAAGTTGATGGATTAGTAGGTATCTCACCTAGAAGTATATTACATTAAAAGTATATAAAGAAAGAAAGAAAGAAAGAAAAACTTTTTATTGTAATAGCATACAAGTGCAAGCTTATAGGATAAAAACAGATTAATTATGCTATGACAAATAAGGACACTCAATCAGCTATGTGCTGCAATATCGCCAACACGGTATTGCAGCGCTGTTTTTCATTAAGTGACCTTAATGACGCACGGATATTATGCCGCCTATATTTTGTTAAAAAAATTATAATATACAATATAAATAATCAGGTATACAATGCAAAGCGGAAATAAAAATAAAATAAAAAACATAAATAAGCTCGCTGCCAAGATGTGTGCAATGTTGTATATGACACTAGATGTAAAATAGGTACCTGTAAAAAGTCTTGTAGTAGTTGATCGATAACGTTATCAAGTGCGGCATCTGCTGCGGCCGCCAGAGACAGTGTCCATGCGTGAAGCGACCACGGAACACCGAGAGCATGGAGCTCAAGTGTTATATCTGTCATAAAGAATATAGTATTACAATAATAACAATACTATATATAGGCTATTTAGGTACTACAAATGAAAATAAAAAAACAAAATTATATTTTCCGTGCCTACATACTCCAAGAAAGATACTTACTTAATTTATGATAGTTAAGTACATTTAGGCGAAAATAGAGCTAAATAAAATGCCGTACCTAGAAGAGCCTAAGCTGCACAATTTACAAACAAATCTTCATTTAACACTCATAGGTCTCACTAGATAATAGTCTGTTAATATAATATTGACATAGGTACCTAAATGGTCAGTCTCAGCAGCACAGTACATGGCGTCGTGCAGCGCCCTCTGCTGCTGCTTGGTGAAGGTGGGCGCGCGCGCGGGCGGCGCCGCCCCCTCGGCCAGCACCTCCTCCAGCGACAGCACGGCGCCCGCGCCCGCGCCGCGGGGCCCGCCGCGCACCGCCGCGCGCAAGCACGCGCGCCGCCCGTGCGTGCAGCACACCGCCACGGCGCTGAACACACACCAACCATATATTAACACTCTCGGAATTCATTCGTTTATCCAAATTTCATATTTCAATCACCTCCTTAATTTTACCTGTAACAGCCATATTGTGCAGCAACAGAATAACAAAGCGCATCGTTGAGTTGCGTGGAGAGGAACGGGTCGGCACCGTGCGATAACAGTAACTGGACGAGCTCCAAGTTTCCTACGCCGCATGCTACCTGGAAATTTAAATAGATCGTGAATAGACTCATATAAGGTTATTGCGAAGACCGCATAGCTTGGAGATGTATCGTATATGGTCGCAATCCTCAGCAGTGAGAGAACGGATGATGATGATGATTTATTTATTTATTTATTTATTATGATGAAGATAGTTAATATTGTTGACAAAACATTTTGTGACATAGATCTTGAAATGTTCTGTATAGTCCATCTGTTTTCCACCCAGATAGACATGTAAACTAAAACCTTTCAGATGATACCAACCTGTAGTGGTGTCAGTGTGCATACATCATCTCCTCGGGCAGGTGCACCGTCTACTCTAGCACCGGCTGCGATCAAACGTCTTGCACATTCAACTGCACCCATTGCACCAGATCCCCCACCTGCTCCGCTACATGCGTATACTAATGCCGTCCAACCTGTGTGTAAAAATGATAATAAACATAAAAAAGTAAAGGAAAATTGTAAAAATATACTTATGTTCTAAGGATGAACAAAAAATAGGCATAAATAATATCAGCATTCAACGTAGGACGAAAGTCAAAGATGTGGGTAAATACTAGTTAGGCGGGAAGGTGGACCAAAGCAGCCAGGCAGGACAAATGGTGGCTACGAAACGGAGGGAGATTGCCGGGCAGACCACCCGCCCGAAGGTCAGACGACATAAGAAGGATAGCAAGAAACCATTGGATTTGGAGCCACCACAAAAACCAAACAAAATCTGGCTGTCAGATTGAAAATCGGTATTCCGTAAAAGCAAAAACCGAGCCTTTTTGACATTTAGTCAATAGATTGTGCCGTCACCGAGCAATCACAACTGTCAGTTTGCGATCACAACTGTCAGTTTGCCATCGCTGATTCTTAGAGAATCAGCCGGCGGAACAGATGGCGCATAAAAGAGGAGACCAATACCCAGCAGTGGGTGAATAAAGGTTGACGAATAAGAAGAAATGACATAATTGAATCCTATACATGTATCCAAAGAATGATTTTTACGTGTTATCAGAGTGGATAAAACTATATTTAAAAGTATATTGTATGTAACACAGAAAGGAGTCAATTAAAACTAACCTGTAGTGGGCGGTGTATAGGTGGGAGTATTTTGTTGTGTAGACGGTGTGCGTGGAGACAATGGTAGAGCATAATGTGCTGCACACGTACCGCCTGTCTCGATGTTTGGGTCTGCTCCTGCTTCTAATAGCATCTGTAATAGATATTTACGTATAGTATTACTGTGAGATATGAGATAGATAGATAATTCTTTATTGTACAGCATACAATTACAAAAGCTTACTTATAAATACCAAACAGTCAATAATCTAGTACAATGGGCGGCCTTATCGCTAAGTGCGATCTCTTCCAGGCAACCTTGGGATGGATAGGAATGACCAGAACGCCTAAAAACAAGTGATGGTTTAGTTTATTTTATGAGGTAAAGTTAGAGATAGGGCAACATGCAATTAAGCAGGCTATTCAAGTAAGGACTCCCATCCTGCAGAATATCACAACTAACTTTATACCAACACTACATAAAATGGTGTAGTTGTATTCCTATGCGTGAGTACTAAAAAGTATTCAGTAGTAATGTTTTTTTAAAATTCCAAATATAAATGACAAAACCCTTTGGATTTATCTATCTCAGCCAAAAGACGTCCAGCAGTGAACGTCTTTTGTCCGAGATGGATGGATCCAACGAAAAGGGACATAGGATAGGAAGCCTTTAATAGTTTGCAATTTTGAGTGACGCTCCTGGACAGAGACAGAAGCTGTTTACCATCAGGCCGTATTTATGCCTTATTGGCAGCTTGATTGCATGTTAACAAAAGATGATCGCATAAATGATTTGTAATAATTACCTACATAAGAATTCATATAAGTCACTTACAACAACGATTTGTTCGTCTCCAGCCAGCGCCGCCTTCATAAGTGCCGTGAGACCAGAGGCATCAGGAGCGTCTATGCTAGCAGACGGTAGCAGCGGCCTCACTCCACCCACCAGTTCCGCTCGTCCACTTAGTAACGCTCGCTGAGCAACGCCGACAGCGGCTCTTGTTAGTTCGTCAGTTGTCCGAGTGCAGCGTGACCACACCGGTTCTATAGCTTCCTCCAATCTGTTTATATAACACATATATGACCATTACATGTAAGTATCTAGACTAAAACACGTTACTAACTAATTCTATCCGAAGGTGGGGCTCTGGTGACCTTTAACACAGGTTTCTTTGAAAACCTACAACAGGCACCAGTCTCTCTCACAAAGGTATAGCAGTAGGAGTAGACTTAACATAGTTTAAACTATATTCTACCTTTGTGAGAAACCTACCAGACTGGTGTCTGTGTAGGCTTAGGGCTAGCCCTAAAATTGTGGAGAGAAAATAAATATTTTCTTATTTTTATTTCATTTCTCTTTAAAAAAAAAAGACAACTGCGGGAGTTGTCTAGAGAACAAGCTCTGTTTATTTATTTAGGTTCGTTTTAGAAGAGTATTCTAATCACCTGAGATCTGAAGAATACATAGGATTCTTCAGATCTCAGGTGATAAGAATACTCAATAGTATGGTTGAAGTAAAAACTACCAGATTTACACCACACGATCGAACTGATTCAGGTTGTCAGATAAGTAGGTACTAACATATACCTAATAGAAATCGGACTCGGTGATGAGCTATAAAAGATATTAGTCGATTCAATATTATTGAAGGCTTACATGATAGGTCTGGGTGGGCAATCAGCATGTGGCAGTAGCAGCCTGGCTGCCTGCATGACATCGTCGGCATCAGGAACTCCAGGGGGTGGTCTTAGTGCAGCATGTGCTCGTATGACCCGCACCCACTCTCCCAGTGGAGGTAAGGCTCCAGCACCTCGCTCGCCCCATAGGCCTGCGCCTCCGCAGCTACCTCCACTGGTGCTTGAATGCTCTAGCTGGTAACACACAAAATTATGAAGAAAGGTATTTTCAACACACTATTATACACAGTATCTACATTTATTATAATCATGTTTTTGACAAATTTGAACGCCGGAGTAGGAGCTCGGATGGCACAATTGGTAATGCGCTGGGCTGGAACCTGAGAGGCACAGGTTCGAACCCTGCTCCAGGCTCGACTTTTTCCACATTGATTTAATATTTATATACCTATTTATTTATTTTTCTTACCTGCGAACACCTCATGAAGTAATACAAAGCCCGTTCAGCGCCCAACGACAGCGGTGGTAGCCGAGGATGTACTCTCCGTAGCACAGCTCTTAGCTCTGATGCTGATCCCGCACAGGTCGTTAATAAAACTGATGCTGTTGATCCCCCTGAACTGTTGTTTGATCCAGCGGAGGTACCCGAATCACCTGAATCGAAAAATAAGTTAAGTGGACTTGTGTGTTATCCAAGCTAATGAGTCTTATAAAGACTTTTTTCTTCTACCGCTGCCTGGCAATTGGTCTTTGAATTATATTTATATGAATAAGTTAAATAATTCGTTTAAAATTTGTTTGTTTGAAAACATAACTCCCACACAATTGTCAATGCACTTTAGCGTACACTTACACAGATAACCTACTTAAGTAGGTATAAAAAAAATTAACAACGGATTGTTTTAACTGGAGGCAAAAAAAAATTCTTACCAGAGCCATTTGTTGTGATACCCGAATCGTGACTGAGTCCTAACTGCCTGTGTTCGGGCCTTGACATGCCTGAAGATGACCCTGACCCTAATGAACTCATAGATTCCCACCGGGAGAGGGATAATGCTCCTGCAGTGCAAATACAATTTACTGTTTAGTACCTTATAAATTAATTATTAATCGAACGAATAAGATTACAAATGATATATTTGTACCTGAAGCTATTCTTCCAGCATTTAAATGGCTATATGGCTGTAGTAGTCCCCAAAAGTCAGCACAGTTGGCAACTGCATGGTCAACCACGGCAGGAGTGATGGACGCACTGGGCGCGCTGCTACCTGCTATCAACGTTACCTCCTCCAAGAGAGTCTCTATGCCTGCGCATAGGTAAATGGCTGCGTATCTGGTCAACGAAAGTAAACAACTCAATTATAGGTACTGAGTGATTATTTATTAAAACACATGTGGACCTAGGACTTCTAGGACATCAAGGCAAAAAAGGTAGTCCTATCGGTAGTCGATAAGGTATATCCCTCATAGTAAAAGTACAAGTTACGATTAGGTAGATATTTTTGAAAGACTAGACAATATTTTGTGAACAAGAAGTTCTGAATTAAGTCAAGTTGTTTTATTGATGGTTTTCTACTTTCTGAATGGTATTGGAATTTAACTATCTACTACAGAATATCTAGAGTAATATTATTTAAAATTAGATTTAAATATTTATTTACTAAACTGATATGAACAACTCATATCATAACTATTGACTGGAGCTTGTAATAGTGCATAGAAGTAGTACATACTCATGCACAAAGGAAGCGACACGAACATCCAGCATCCACCTCTGGAAGCGTCCGGGCGCGAGGCTGGTGCGCGCTCGCGCCGCTGATCCTAGTCGTCTCGCAGCACTGCCTGACGTCGCGTACATCGTCGCTGCACGTTGGCAACCCTGGAAACCAGTGTAACTCGGTATGACTATTCATTGTATGAGCTCTCTGCCAACGTTTTCTAGAGAGACTATAGTTTGGGCTCCTTCAAGAAAGGAGCAGCTCGCGATAACCCCGCTGTTGCAAGCGTCCATAGGCTACCATACCGGCTTACCATCATGCGAGTCGTATGCTTGATGTTTTCCTTGGTAGAATAAAAAAACACATCTTGTAGATACTTATACTTATACTAACTTACGTACCTTAATACAAGCGTCTGCAAGTGGCGTACTTAGAACAATCCTGAATGCACCAGCTACTTCATGCTTCGAACAGAAACCGAAGTTTTGGGAAAGCCGTTGTGCCTCGTGTGATATCCTCACCAGAGCCCTGCCAATTTCCAATAATGAAGTCAAAGATGAACTCGAATATACCCGAATGAGATAATGATAGACTTATGCAATACATGAGGTGAGTCCGACCCCGCCGGCTGATTCAAGAAACAGACAGTGACGGCACACACGATTACTAAACGTCAAAAAGGTTTTCGCGGTTGTCGCTCTTACGGAATACCGATTTTCAATCTGACATTCAGATTTTGCTCCGATTTTCAATCTGACAGCCAGATTTTGCTCCGATTTTCAATCTGACAGCCAGATTTTGCTCCGTTTTCGCGGTCGCTCGGTTTTCGCTCTTACGGAATACCCCTGCCGGCTAGTAGTAGATAGCAATGTGAATTTTGTAGAATCCTTAAGTAGGCACCCACCAATCAAATGCTTTATTATCTGCTGAGTAACATAAACCTTGTCTGTTCACAATCATGTCCTAGAAAGAATTCTTTGAAGGTAAGTCTGATCTTTTCAAATTGGACCGTATGTGGAAGAAAACCGAAAACATTTAGCTTTCTTGATAGAAGAAAGAAGATCCGAACTAAGTAGACAAAATCGATTAAATAAATATGATAACTGCCTTTGTAACAAATAAGCGAGTCTTGAAGGTGTATCTGGAGCCATTCTTGGTGCAATATCTCTGCACCTGCCTGCTTGCAGTGCTCGACTGACTTCACTCGGCGTCCATGGCACACACCGAAGTTCCACTAGTCTGAAAACAGAACACTTTTGTTTTATTCAGTATATTCGGAGAGATTTTTTATTTTTCCGCAAGTAGGTGTTTCATAAAATTCGTGTCATTTTAATATTATAGATATTCCTTCGTATAGTCTTACTAATATTATGATTGCGATAGTTTGGATAGACAAATGGATGTTTAAAATATATGTATATTGTAAGAGAGGTAGGTACCATACTAGCGAGCAAGGCCAACTGGGGAAGGACCTCCACCATACAGAAGACCACAGCCAAATAAATACACACAGTGATGTAGTTGTGTTTCTGTGTGTGAGTACAGGTCTCCAACGATCATTTAGGGATGCGTTTTAAAAGAAACGTATTCCTATCCCAGGGATACTCCTATCATAAAGCCCTGGTGTAAAAAAATGGGTTGGCAACATGCAAGTGATACTTCTGGTATTGTAAGTATCCATAGGCTACGGTAACTGCTTAACATCAGGCGGGCCGTATGCATGTTTGCCACCTAAGTAGTGTAAAAAAAATGTATGGTTGTTACTCAATCACGCCAGAATGGCAGATTGGAACTAGACACTTGAAATTTGGCACAGAAATAGATTATGATATACATACATCATAATCTGTGTTATTCCAGACTCTATAGGTATATACCTATAGAGTCTGGAATAACAGAATACACATTCTATCAACTGGATGGTTCGCATGGGATAGATCAATTGTTGTTTTCGCGGACAGTGGAAGTAGGAGTAATAAATGAAATAGATGTTACCTGTTATGTGAGTCGACCCACACAAACTCATCAGCACTGGTAACATTGGTGCACACCGTGTCCAGCGACGGTTGCCGCACCAGCGGAGCTCGTCTTCTGCGTGCTTCTGCTGCACTGCCACTCTCTGAAACGTTTTGAAATAGATGTCAATGACTATATTGTAACTTATACCACGACCTGTTCTTGTGTTAGCTCATATTTAGGAAGTATTATCATATAATATGCATGTTTTCGTCAAAATTGGTAGAGGTCGCATGTAATAGGGGGCGATTCTCAAGCCATACAATGGACACAATTCCAAACTGACCCAAGAATTGAACCTCATAATCGATTGTAATGATAAACACAACCTTTGTCGGGAAACCAATGAAGCAGTAACCGAGTTAAATTATAATTATGACCATATTGCCGTCATATTTACAATCTCATTACTTACATTTTACCAATACACCAAATTTTGATAAAAATTCGACTCTATATACTTATCTATATTATCCAACTAATGTTATTAATCTGAAAGTTTGTGAAAAACTACTGAACGAATTTGGAATTGATATTTGGCATAGAGATAGATCATAGTCGGTAATCAATCATAATCTATTGCTGTGCCAAATTTCATCCAGATCCGTTCAGTAGTTTTTACGTGAAAGAGTAACAAACATCCATCCATCCATCCATACTCACAAACTTTCACATTTATAATATTAGTAAGGATTAAATTAGCTATCAAATTATAACAACACTGTAAATATACCTGGTGCTCCATTATTACTGCCGCCACCCGCGCTGGACGCTCCACTAGTGGCGGTACTGCTACTGTCTCTGGATCTTAAGGTCAACTGTTTGATCGCTGATCGAATATCCTCCAATCCACCGCCTCCAGGCCATGGAGACTGTAACTGAACAGTGTCACAATTTAATCGTTAGGAAACAAAACTTGAGAACTTCTTCTAGACGTGGGATTCTTCGCGATGTTTTCGTTAATCTTTAGCAGATAAAAATACCCACCTGAGCGGGCAAGTACGAGGAATACATCGGCAAACTAACTAACTAACAATCAGCAGATGATAAGTAATTTGATTATTTTCAAAAAGTGAAATTCAAATTGAAGCTGGTGACGATTACGTGGGATCGAACTGTGTGAGTTCGATCCCACGTAATCGTCACCAGCTTCAATTTCAATCAATTCAAATTAATTCATGAGTACAAATCCCTTTCCGACGCTCCAGCCACCGCTTGAGGAAGAAATTATTTTCAAAATTCTTTGAGATGCGAGTACCTTTTCCTCTTGTTATGTCATTTCAGCCAAAAGACGTCCACTGCTGGACATAGGTCATAATTTCACAAACAATTGTGGTTGTGGAATGAGCTTCCTGCCGAGGCTTTCCCGAGAGACTTTAGCATGGGGTTTTTCGAGAAAGGAGTTATAAGGTTTCTAAAGGGTCGGCAACGAGCGAGTGATACCTCTGGTGTTGCAAGCGTTCATAGGCTACGGTAACTGCTTACCATCAGGCGGGCCGTATGCTTGTTTGCCTCCTTGGTGGTATAAAAAAAGTTAATTTCTCCATTGGCAGCGTCGAGAAGCAAGTTCGAAAAATGAATTGTTTTTATCAACCCGCCTTGTATTCGTAGATAGGTGACTATTTCTGTGGGCTAACCCTTCTCAGCCCAATTGATAAATGAGAACGTGGTAAGAATTGAAGATCTAATCAAGTAAGCGTGCTAGGAGTTATAGGTACCTTATTGTGAGGTCGGTGCTTAGTCCTGGCGTGAGGGGGTTGTCGCGTCCGCCTGGGCTCCTCCCGCCCCGCCTCGCCACCGCCTCCGCTGTCCGACATGGACGCATGCCCTGATGATCTGTTCTCGTCTGAACTGCTGTTGCATTCACGGACACCATTCTGAGGTAATAACGTTCTTAGGTTAACCCTGATAAGTAGATTGAGGGACATCGCAGTATAGATAATTATACGGCCAATTAGAATGCGGCACTGACATGAAAAGGTCATAAAGGTATGAAGCCATTGTTTTGTTAACTAATAATAATAATATAATATTGTTTATTTATATTAAAGGCACAATAACTTATAACATGGCATAGTACACTTAATGACAAAAGTCAATATTAATAAATATGCCCTCCGTGATTATGATGATCTTGGAATCTATCCAAGATCATCGTAATCACGAAGGGCTACATAAGCTATAATTTACATTCTAATAAAGTTAACCAGGCGCCCTCAGGCGAGGTGGAGCGACGATCTTCGCAAAGCGGCTGGAAGTAGCTGGATGCGGAAAGCCGAGGATCGTGCTAGGTGGCGTGCCCTTGGAGAGGCCTATGTCCAGCAGTGGACTGCGATAGCTTGATGATGATGAAAGTTAACCAGATTTGAATGATCCTTATTGATGAAGATAAGTCATCTTTATCAGAACAATCGTCATCAGGTTGTATCTAGACTGGACTTATCAATAAAATATTTTCCTTGTAAGAAGCCCAACAGGAAAGATTACTGTTCTTATTTCTTTCTTTGTTATCATTTAAACAAAATAAGCTCGTTTAAACGTTTTCCAATGTCAAATGGTGATCGTACATTGATACCGAAGCTAGTACCTTTGATTCCTTTTCAGTTTCTTTAAAGCTGTTCACAATTAACTTTTAACCTGTTCAATGACTTTTGTACATGACTGTCCTATCTAAATTTAAGACAGACAATATTATTTCTATGTTTACCTTATTATATATAATTTCTAGCTGACCCAGCAAACGTTGTTTTGCTACTAAAAGTAATATCGCTTTAAAAAATAGGCGTTGATCGTAGAGGGGTGAAAATTAAGGGTTGTATGTATTTTTTATGCTAAGCATAAAAAAAGAAAAACAAAATATGTTGTCCAATAAATAAAAAAAAACATTTAGGGGTGGTCCGGACCACCCTTAACATTTAGGGGGATGGAAATAGATGTTGTCCGATTTGTAGACCTAACCGATTTACACAAAATTTCACGAAAATCGGTCGCGCCATTTCGGAGGAGTTTAATTACAAACACCGTGACACGAGAATTTTATATATAAGAGCATTTTATAGCGCCATTTCTATCTGCTGCGATCCGAAATGGCGCGACCGATTTTTCACTTATATTTTTTCAATATTAACAGTCTAGTTATTATATTTATGATACAAACATTGTTTCTGTATGAAATAATGTTTGTATAATCATAAATGTAATCGGTGTACAATAAAGAGTTTTCGATATATCTAGTTTGGTTATCGGAAATATACATTGACCTGAAAATGGTTTTTGTTTTAGGCAGTTTTTCTAATAATTCATTTTCTTCTTGACCTTGGCCGTTTCCATTGAGCTCTTTATTGATAATAGCAAAGGTAGAGACGTACACAGAATTAAAATAACCTTTACAATATGCAGAAAATAAAGAAATAAAAAGGAACACATATGAAGGTGAAGGTTATGAAAAAGCTAGAAAGATGATGTCAGTTAAATTTGCCTACGGCTGGTTCGCTGACGTGGAGCCATGAGGAGAACTAGCAAGAAATTCAGGCCACTTTTTTTAATCGCCAGATAGTTACAATTTTGCAAAATATTATTATGGTAGCTTGCAAACTGATGCAGTCAAAAAATATATTTAATCGCATATCCCTTTTAAGAATAAGAAAACTCATTACTCTTATGAAACGCATGCAATATGTCAGCCATTGTCGCGGATGCTTTCGCTTTCAACAATATTTAAAGCTTCCCACCGATTACGCTTTTCCCTATCAAGAGATCGTGGGACTTTTTTAAAACAATGTGAGTTTATTTTTGTGGCGGCAACACTTTCGCCGCGTAACGCCTAGCACGAGTAATTATCATAATGGTTACGCCGATGTGATCGTAACTAATTAACTGTATAAGTAATGATTGTTTAAACAATCGTAATGAAGAACCATCTCTTCGTATTCAGATTTTTTATTAAAACTTCTTACCACCGTTAAAGACGTTTTGCCACCTGGTGATTAGAACATCTCAAAATATAGTAGTCCATTGAAATGTTACATGAGCTTTGCATTTTTTAGAGACACATGTCCCAAAAGTGTTAAATTTAGGGCAAAAAGTTATTTAACATATTTGTAGACAAAGCGATTTGCTACGAATTATGTTTTGACAATTTTTTTGTAGGACGCATAGTTTCCAAGATATCGCGAAAAAGGTGTTTGCACCCCTTTTTCCAAGATGGCGGCCGGAGGATAAGGGCGGCAACCCCACAAACTTGAGGTTAAGCTTCTATTGACCCCCCACACATGTCCCAAAAATAAAATTGCGTCCTCTAAAAAATGCAATATTAGGTCCTTAAATTGTAACATTTCAATGGACTAAAGGCGGTTCATGATACAGCATAATTTTTAGATTGTTTTTATTATTTTTCTCAGAATCAATTTTATGCACACAACGTAATAAAATATTCAATCTGCTCAATATCTGGATCCCGTAACTTTAATGGTGCATTAGCGTGAGTGATGTAGTTAACAAAACGTCTCGATCAATGATCGTGTTGGCCCGCAGAATAGGTATCCATTGATATTGTTCATGAATAATACTTTGGTATACCAGGTTAACAATTATGATTCGGACGAACAGAATGATGTAGGTATCAGTCCATTAATTACGTGAGGCATTTTTGGCAATTTCCCTCTATGCTCGGTGGGATGTCGTGAGATTTGGCTCAACCGTGAGATTAAAAGATATTATGCGTTTCTAAAGTAAATGCGCTGGATTTATTCTAATAAAATAAGTATGGGGTAATAGTTAGGTATACCTGTACGAAATAATCGTGCGCACTTACGTGAAAGTAGACACATCTTAAATATTATTTTGTAGCATTTACCCATATTTTAGTGAAGAAACATGTTGTACTTAATTAAACCCAATTTTCTCATCTTCTCAAATCAATCTTTTCTTCTCAAATTTCTCATATTCTTTCTATTTCTTGCAGAAAAAAAAACGTGACATTCGCCGAGATGCCGAGATTAGATGAGATTCGCCTTGACCGTCTCCCCCCTGAACGCCTCACGTAATTAATGGACGCCCCCTTAGGTCACATAATATATTACATAGGTATATGTCATCGTCATAGATACATCGACTGGCGAGGCAGGAGCACGTAGTTCTTTATATACTTTGGTACTATATGCTTAAGTGAACATACGGTGTCCGCCTAGTGGAAATATTCTCAGCATTAGCCAGAATGGCTGTGGTCTTCTGTAAGGTGGATGTCCTTTCCCAGTCGGGCTTGCTCGCTTGTATGGCATCCTACTTCTTTTAAACGAGTCAATGTAGAATTGGCATTTAACTTAGGTTTTACAAGTGGACACCTATTTTATTAGCTCAATGACCCCTATGACCTATGAGCAGTATACAGTGCTGAAATATCCTATATACTCCAGGTCCTAACTACATACGCCTTTGAACGCACGTATTCACTTTCGTGTCACTCTGCACCATTTGAGTATCCATATTCCCATTACTTATATGCTACGTTATCAGTTATAATGATTAAAATTATTATTGATATTTTGTTCCAATGCACCCAACATCGTAAAATTTTGACAATGACAGCTGCAAAATTGGATTATATGTGTGTATGCACAGTACTGCTGAGAAGGGTGACATTCTCAGCAGTTCTGTGCTCTGTCAAAAAATCAAGATAAGTATACTATACAGTAATGTTCACAGCTGGTTTTCACACATAGACGGAACTACGGAAGATAGAGTAATATTATAATGTACCTACATATTTAGATAGTATCCGGGGTGATTTGAATGCTAAATTTGATTATTTACGTAAGGAGTGCGTTTATAACTATGTTAATTAATATAATATCGGTGTCAAAACAATTACCGGTATTGTAATTGTTTACGTAATATACACCTATATCATAGAAACTTATTGTGTTCTGACCGGTCAGCTACCGGCTACCAGACACAATAGAAAACCAATCGTTGCTTGGACGCAAGAAGTCCAATCATCTTTATATATATAATTCTTCTGTACGTGTGTATGTCACTGAACTCCTCCTAAACGGCTGGAGCGATTTTAATGTTTTTTTTAGATTCGATTTTTGGTAATTCAATCAAAGGGGTAAGTACTTAATTTAATCAGCGTGAAGTCGGGCAGCTCGTTTATTTATAATATTTTAAATAATGAATGAATTTTCATTTTTGTAAGACTTAAAATCAGTTTGAAGTTTGGTATCCGCCCTTTTAAGTAAAAAATAGGTTTGAATGGGTTGTTGATCTAGTTGGTAAGTGCCCCAACCTGCTAAGCCGGAGTTCGTGGGTTCAATCCAATGGGACCATTATCGATTTTGTGTTTTTATTATTTACTAGCTTCCGCCCGCGGCATAGTCAATAGAATATATTTTTTCTAATCCAACCAGTACTTTCTGAGATTAGCGCGTTCAACCAAACAAACAAATAAACAAACTCTTCAGCTTTATAATATTTGTACAGATATTGACAAGTCAGTACCTAAGTAGTGTAGCTGTGCTTGCCATAAACCACAAAATAGACCACTGTGTTTACAATCCATCATGTTCATGGTGCTTAAACGATATAAGACCACATGTTGTGGTCATTCATACTCTATTATATCATCATACATACAATTTGCTATGTGAAAAACTGTATTATAGACACATAATGCGGTTAATAGTTGGAGGAGATACAGCTTGGTGCGTAAATATCATTCAATTTGGTTCAACGAATTTCTGCGTCAAGAATCAGTCTACCCAGTTCTTATTGCATTGCAACAACAAGTTTTCTGTTTCTTCGAATGATAGCAGCTCAGTGACATTTTACATCCACATTTATTTAGTTGTTTTAATCAACATCTCAAATATTGAAAAATGGAAATTTGGCAAATTTTAACGATACTTTAATTATTATTAGGTTAACATTGTGAAACAGACGCATTTAAAAACTTTTGAAGACACTCTCGCTCTTTCTCTCTCTTTCTGGCTTTATATCCTACTAGCTGTTGCCCGCGGCTCCGCCCGCGTGGATGTCGGTTATCGCTGTAAAAAGTAGCCTATGTGTTATTCCAGACCATAATCTATCTCTGTGCCAAATATCATCAATCAATCCGTTCAGTAGTTTTGACGTGAAAGAGTAACAAATATCCATCCATCCACCCATCCATACTTACAAACTTTCGCGTTTATGATATTAGTAGGATAGTTTAGAGACGATAAATTTACATACAGGATTATGATATTTGTGATACGGGGTAAAGAGGAACCAGTAAGACTAACCAGATCCAGGAGATTCTGAAAAAATTGTGATGGGTGTTTACCTGCACGGGCGGCGCGGTTTCCGCTGGTCTATGGTGGTGATCGTGTTTGAGCGGGCGCCGCTCGAGCGCGTAGCTGTTCTGCGCAGGAGCACTCTTTACCGGCGCGCTGGCTACAGTCAGTTGTGACACGGCGCTTACGGCCTTTAGTTGTGCACAACTGGGACCTTCATTAGGTGGCGGCGGGATGTCTTCTAGGTTTGCTGAAAATTTAAAAGCTATTTACATCATCATTGTTTAATGTCTTTTTTTCATTTTTCATTTATTTCATAACTATTACATGGTTTAGTTTTAACGTGGTTACTGAGGCCACCTTTTAAGTATTGTAAATACTTGTGCCAGGTGACCCCGCTCTTCTATTAAAAATAAATAGGTACTTATAATAGTTGTATATAACAGAGTATACACTTTAGATACTTAATTAAGCAATAATTTTAAAGTCAAGGGAAAACTATAGCATGGGGTTCTTCAAGAAAGAAGTTATAAGGTTTTTAAAAGGTCGGCAACGCGTGAGTGACACCCCTGGTGTTGCAAACGTCCATAGACTACGGTAACTGCTTACCATCAGGCGGGCCGTATGCTTGTTTGCCACCTTGGTAGCATAAAAAAAACTCCCTGTCTGAAGGAGAGATTAGCCAGGTGGGAGATGATGGGTACAACTATAGTGTTAGATGTTTTTAGAAATTTTGTGGTAATGTTTCAATATACATTGGTACTTGTACAGGTCTTGAGGACAGTTTTACACTGTCAAGTTTATCGTCGAATAGTTGTATGTTATTAAACCCGCAAAATATGCTTTCTCACAGCATTTATGACACTCAAAGCTAAGCCTGTAATTGATTTTGATGTAGAAGATAGTTTTAAAAAAAAGCCATGTCTAATTTTCCTGAATTAAATAAACTAGTAAAACAAGTTTTATATCTACAAATAAAATAATGATGAGAGTTGTGCCCTAAATATTTCTTATTCATGGACGTAGATAGCGGTAACTCGGTAAGTCGTTACTGTAAAGGTAACTAATTTATGCAATAATAATATGTTAATTTTATAACACGTAATGATTATGATCTGTGAATTTTATGATAACGTTCTCGTAAAGTTAGAGCCAAATCATCATTATACTTTGTGCTATTTTATACCTATTCGCAAAATATTATATTATAGATATTATTATTGGGAGCAATTTAATTATTAGACCTGTACGTAAACGACAAGTGCTTCTGGTTTCAGGATTTCGGAATTGTTTGAGACAATACTTACGAGAGATGACAACATTTCCGAGAAAGAATTTTAGTTCCGCTGGGTTTTTAATTATTATATTGAAGCTTGGGATTGATGTGGATGCAGCACCGCCAGCACCTTAGGTTGTTGAGAGCGGTTGTTTACCAACTGTGCGCATTAATTAACCTGCCTGCCTTTACTCCGCTAAGTAAACTACTACTTTATTCTCATTCCTTCATTCTCCTACCCCCCTAGTTACTTAACTTCCTACTTCCAATACCTATGCTCAGTACATGAAAAAAAACTTCGTTCGTCTAATAATCTTCTTCTTGCGTGTCCCTCTCATACCACTAACTTTGTCCATTCTTCTTTCTTTGTTCAATCTGTTCTGCTCTGGAATGCGCTTCCTCGTGAAGTCAGGATGGCCACTAATCGGTACACTTTTAAAATGAAAGTAAGGGCCCTCCTCTTTGACAAGCTGGCTAAATCATCACATCAGTAACATATATATATATATATATTATATTATTATATATTTATAAATATGTATTTAATTAAACCTATGTATTTATTTAGTCTATGTTATCATATTTATTAGAAATATATTTTTCCACTAATTTATTTTAACATATCTTGCACCTACTACATTCATCTCTGCATCACCCAAAGGTCGGCTGGTAGAGAATGCCTTTGGCATTAAGCCCACCTTTGTACAATATTGTGCATAAAGTTTAAATAAATAAATAAATAACTACGCATGAACATAAAATGTAAATAACTCTATCCTTATAACATAACACTTTTTTTAAGACAACTCCCGCGCTGGAGAACAAGCTCTGTGTCGCGGGAGACTTTACAAACATGCAATTACACAAACAACAAATCTTTGTGGCTCACACAAAGTTTTGTCCTTTGTGGGAATCGAACACACAACCCTCGTGCACAGCAGGCGCATACTGCGGCCACTGGACCACTAAGGCAGTTTCTCGATGGAGGCAGTACATGATTGTCTACTATAGCGATGTACGTAATGCGTATAAAATATGTAGTATAGGTATATGGCATGTATATGCACACATGTCATATGGGATGTAAACGAAACAGCCAGATGCGCTGCATCTCTATCAAGCATTTAGAAAATAAATATTTAAAAAAATATAAATTAGACTTTAACTTAATTAGGTTATATTAATTTCTCCTTTGTAGGTAGGCAGCGTTAAGTAGGAGTGTCTGTAAGTCTGTCTATTTGCTTTAAAAAAAGGTAAAAGCGTCGCTCACTCATGTTTAACAAATGTAATGTAAACCATGTTTGAACAGCAAGTCCCTACCTACTAGTCCATACTAGCAGGGCTACTCTACTCTGCCCCGGAGTAAGGTTGATTCCATAAAATCTAGTCCATACTAGCTGAACTTGGTACATCTAGCTTGGACTATATTTTAAAAATTTTCATAATTCATCTATAAACCTTTTTTGAAAAAAATACCATACGATGAACTAAGGTTTGTTTAGAGATGCAAGTTGATACTTGCATACAATAAGTTTGGTAGGTAGGTGCCCATAATTTTTTTATTTTTTTACAATTGTTTGCCAATACTCTGGAAATTGCAACGAAGCCCCTTTATGCAGGACTGTGTTCAATTCGTCCAATATGATAAGAGCTCACTTACGTTTGCTGGTAGGTGAGGTGGGTCGAGGTGGCGTGGTGGCTCGATGTGCGTGCGGCGGCGGCGAGAGGCGGCGCGCGTGCGCGGGCGCCGGTGCGCCGCCGCCGCTTGACACGCGCACGCGCAACGCCCTCGCGCCGGACACGCCTGTCACGCCGCCGCACCACGCTCCCTCGTCTGTAGGACGGCACCCAGTCGATGGCCTGTACATAATGTCACTAGGTTACGTTTGATTTCTCTCTGCATTCAAATTGTAAACGTTCCTGAAAAACAACAACTTCTACTTTTTATTAATCGCAAACAAAATTAAAAGTTAAAAGGAATAAACTTTGTAATCTCTTTACCCATTATTGCTGTAAAACTTATTACCGTTCCTATAAATCTACATAACTTTATTAACCGACTTCAAAAAAGGAGGAGGTTCTATGTTCGACTGTATGTTATTTTTTTATCTCCCCCATTTGTGGACCGATTCTAAAAAATATTTTTTGGTCCCATTGGCACCAAGTTAGGATCTAATGATGGAATCCCAGGGAAATCGATGGCAACCCTCAAATGTTATAGCTATCTATTAACAATGTTTTTCGTATATTTTTTATTTTGATATTATTATTGTCGTCGAAAAATGAAAAATTGGCAGTGACATGGCACTAACAAAAAAACTAAATAATGTTTATCGAACACAATGCAGTAATTCAAAGTATTTTTACAATAATAAATGAACTTGTCGAGAAATTACCTATGTACCTACTCCTTTGCTGCAATGAATTGAATGGCAGTTCATCGCTCTATGACAATTTAGGCGTGTAACTGTCTCGGCTAGAAAAACTACTAACCATTAGATGCACTCTATTCTCCAGTAACCTGTAACCTTGTGGTAACGGCGAGTAGTGTCAATGAAACATCGGCTGTGAGTGCGACTAGCCAGCCGCTTAATTAGCATGACTAAGGATTCAAGTCATTAAAATTATGATCTGACGAATGCACCTTAAGAAAATTTTGATATAGATAGAAAAGGAGATATATTAAAGTCTTTGGATCTTTACAATATAATAAAAGCAACATTAACGTAGGTAGATCATGGTAGGTTAATACTGATGGCAAGCAAGGCCCGCAAAAAACATTTACAACAATAAAATTTCCAGTTAAAAATCTAAGATGCCCTGATTTATCGGTATTAAAAAACATGCAGTGCAATCGGGTCAGAGCCCATTCGTCCCCTAAAATTCGTCCCCCAGCATAAAAGTTGTAGATTCGGCCCCTATATAGGTGCCCATTGGTCTCCTGGTAGGGGACCAATTAATATTTTAATAAAAAATATTATTTTTAAGGTACCCATTCGTCCCCTCTAATATATATACAATATAAGTTAAAGATTCGGCACCTATTCAGGTGCCTATTGGTCCCCTGAGATAAAATTAGCTATATTTTACATAAGAAACGGTTAACATAGTACACTTGTGAACAGTTTATTAACGGAATTAATTTAATAAATCGTAGCAGATAATTGAAAAAAGAGCTATGATGAATGATAATCCGTCATGATAATAATATAACCTGTCGATAGGCTTACGATATAAAATTGTCTCACTACGAATGGCTTGTTAAAAAAACGGGTTTCAAATAATAGATATGGTGTTTAAAATTGGTAAGTACTCTCCAGATGTGCGCGGGATGTGGAATGCCAAAGCGGGAGGGGTAATCTTAGCCAGAGTATCTGCGCGCGAGCAAATAACAAAGGCGTAGCCCAAAACAATAGACGCTCGATGAAAGGACTTGCACCTGATTGGCTAACACCAGTACTAGACAACTTCAGCGTATTTCTTCAATTGATACCCATTATTTACAGGACTTTCTTTAAACCCATTCTTTTTAAAAATTCAGTTTTTTATTATATTTATTGGAATTAATTTAACTTTTTTCCCTCAACATTTTCTAGGCCTAGCTGGAATACCTCGATGATACTCAGATTACCCTGATTCTTAAATTTCCTGAAATATTATTTCTTCTTTAGGTTCTTATATTTCACTATTAGCAGTTATATTTATATTAATTATTATTTGAGAATTTATAATTAATCAACGAATTGCTTTATTCTCATTAAATCTACCTTCTTCTATTGAATGATACCAAAATTTACCTCCTGCTGAACATTCATATAATGAACTTCCTATTTTAAGAAATTTCTAATATGGCAGATTATATGTAATGGATTTAAACCCCATTGATAAAGGCTATTCCTTTTTTTTTTCATGACCATACTTTAATTATTCTAATTATAATCACAATTTTAGTTGGGTACTTAATATTAAGATTAATATTTAATAAATATATATATATATTAATCGATTCTTATTAAAAGGACAATTATTAATCGAATTAATTTGAACTATCTTACCAGCAATTACTTTAGTTTTTATTGCATTACCTTCTCTTCGTTTACTTTATTTATTAGATGAATTAAATAATCCTTTAATTACCTTAAAATCCATTGGACATCAATGATATTGAAGTTATTGTATTTATATTAATAATATATATATAAATATTTAATATAAATACTATTTAATTAATTTATAAACCGTTTTTAATAAATTTTCTATAAATAAAAAAAAATTTGAAATAAGCTAAGTAAGCTTATGGGTTCATACCCCAACTATAAAGAATATTCTTTATTTTTTTAATAAAGTGCCTGAATAAAGGATTATTCTGATAGAATAAATCAAGTAAATTTTATATTACCTTTATTATATTTTATAGAATTAAACTATATCTAATAATATTAAAAACTATTGTGCCCCTACACTAAAATATAATTCATGTATGTATATATATATATATATATATATAATAAACTTAAGTTTTATTTTAATTTAATTTCTTATCTTATTTTTTTTTTTTATATCTTTTAATTCATAAAAAATATTTCTTTTTTATTTTAATTTTAAGAACTATAATTTCACTTTCTTCTAATTCTTGATTTGGATGCTGAATTGGATTAGAAATTAATTAATTAAGTTTTATTCCTTTAATTTCCAATTCTAGCAATTTATTAACTACAGAAGCATCTCTAAAATATTTTTTAACTCAATCTATTGCTTTAATTTATTTTCTATTTACAATTTTATTAAAAATAATTTTAATGAAAAAAATTGAAATATTTTTTTTTATTTCAGTAATAATTAATTCATCAATATTAATAAAAATAGGATCAGCTCCCTTTCATTTTTGATTCCCTAATATTGTAGAAGGTTAACAATTAGTATATTTTTTATTTAAGCCTTTTCTGCGCGACTGTACCAGGACTACCAAGCTGCAGTATACACATATACATGTACTTATATTAGAAGAATGAATAAAAATAAATATTCTTCAGGGGACGAATGGGCCCCTCAAAAGTTCCAGGGGACGAGTGGGCACAGGGTGCGAATCTTAGGGGACGAATGGGCTCTGACCCGTGCAATCTTTGGGGACTGATGATAGAAGTGCTAACTAAGTAACTTGTGAATTTTATCGTCGAGCTATTTATCTATACTATAATATTATAAAGCTTAGCTAAAGAGTTTGTTTGTTTGTTTGGTTGAACGCGCTAATCTCAGAAAGTACTGGTTCGATTAGAAAAAATATTTTTTTGTTGAATAGTGCATTCATCCAGGAAGCCTATATAACATCACGCTATGATTAATAGGAGCGGAGCAGTAGTGGGGTATGTTGCAAAATCGGGGAAAATATTCCAAATTACCACGCGGACGAAGTCGCGGGCGACCCCTAGTTATTTTATATATATAGATTATTATTTTTGAATATGGAAAGCGTTCGGTGGAAAATGACGCGAGTTCCATATTTTTTTTCAATTAAAAGATCTTAACGCGCCCAAAGAAGTTTTCACTTCAATAAAAGACTTGGAATATCCATGTCTAATAGATCAACAGAGGGACTGTGTGCGTGACCGTGATAGATCGATCGCGTACTGCGGATTAAATATCGTAGTACTGTTATGAACGGTTTAACATTCGACTAGTTCTTTTTCTTGTCGTCGCCCTCCAATATTCTGTCTAACAAGAGCAGAGAATGAGGTACAAAGTAACCGCCCGTATCTAATCTCAACAATAATTATAGTTAGTTACGTAGTCAGAGGACTGCTACGCCAGAAGTCGCCAGGGTTCGATTCCCACCCAGGACAAATCTTTGTGTGATGAGCACGAATGTTTGTTCTGTGTCTGGGTGTAATTTATCTATAATACGTATATATTTATATATATAAGTATGTTTATCAGTTGTCTGGTTACCATAGGCTCTGCCTTGTTTGGAATCAGAGAGCGATGTGTGAGTTGTCCAGAAAATATATTATTAAGTATATGAGAGTATACTTAATGTATCTACACGTGAGGCATAACTACAAAATGATGCTGCAATTAACAGATCATCTCGATAAATTTTATTTTGTTTTCACTATTTGCCTAATAAGGAAATATCAGAATTGAATACGTACATGAAATTTGGTAGTTTTAAAGTAAAGGTAAGCGATCGACTCAGTCATTAGATGCTTGCTCTCTCGTAATTTGTTGCATTCACGCAAGCATGAGTCCATTTGTTTACCATCAGGCAGGCCGTATGCTTGTTTGCCTGTTTAGCAGTCTAAAAATGGCGCCCCTGATATTTATATTTTGCTGACGCCGTTTGAAGTATGATTTTTGATAACATGACATCGGTATAATATCATCGGGTAGACACACGTGCATCACACTCAAATTTGGAAGCATTTTTAAGTTCTATATTAAAAGGACTTGCCTATTCTCCTATACCAGGCACAAACCTAAACTGCGGCCTGTTACTCATCAGATTTTGAAAAAAAAAACAATAATACTTTTCTCCAATATGGGGATTGAACCCGGTACTTCGATACGCCGGCATTCATTTAAACTACGTCTCTTAGAAAACACCTTTCAAAACAATAATCATATTATTTTATTCTACAGTGTATGGAAGGGGAAGGATGCTTGACCGTTATAAAAGATGGCCACTAGGACCGTACGTCGAGATATTTATGGTAACCCGTTGCTTCTCTTGGGATTCATTCTAGGCACTAAATGAATACTGGCACACTGTTTGTAAATCATAGGTAAGTACTGAGTGCCGTAAGCTGATGAAAAAATAAACTATAAAAACCAACAAAGATTTTACAAAAGCTCTATCTGAATTAGTTGCCCATGGGGATGTATTGAGTACCATCGTTTTCATTGACTGTCTTGGTGGTCCAGTGGCCGTAATATGCGCCTGTTTTGCACGAGGTTGTGGGTTCGATTCCCACACAGAACAAAACTTAGTGTGACCCACAAAGAGTTGTTCTGAGTCTGGGTGTAATTTGTATCCGTTAATTGTATGTTTGTAAAGTCTCCCACGACACAGAGCTGTTGCGGGAGTAGTCTTAAAAAAAACAAAAATGAAAGCTGATGAAAAAACAAGCTATAGAAAACAACGAAGTTTACAAAAGGTCTATCTGAATAAGCTGCCGATGGGGGTGTATTAAGTATCATCGTTTTTATTAAATATGTGAAGAACATGTACTTAACACCGACGGAACTAAGTAGCCGAGATCAGCTGGCTGAAATATATCCATTCAGGATTGATGTGTTTACGTCACAGCGAGTCAACGTAATTGTAACCCATGCATGAACACAATGCGATGCGCTCAACACAAACATTACTCTCATAAAAATACACAGGTAATCCGTACAAACTAATTTGAACCTTACATCCGTTGGAAATGTATGCAGTAACTGAAAAATTGTTTTACGGGATGATTTCAATGTTGTCCTTGTTCACCCTTCACGGACGTTAAGTAGGTTTTAATGGCTTGAATGTCAACAATTGCGTTATACACTACAATGTAGCTAATTTAGTGCTGTATTGACCTTGGTTACATGTAGATCATTTTGGTATATACTGATTAGAATATCGTGGTAAAGATTAAGAATACATTCTCTATAGAAGTCAGAAGAAATAATTTAATATTGTGGGACAACCTGTTCCTAAACTAGGCAGAGCCTGTACTATGGCAACTAGGCAACTGATAAACATACTTATATATTTCTAAATACATACATGCACGCACTGGATGCGGAAGGCGGAGGACCGTGTGCTATGGCGCGTGCTGGGAGAGGCCTTTGTCCAGCAGAGGACTGCGATAGGCTGATTGATTGATTGACATACATATTATATCTAAATATCACCCAGACACAGAACAAACATTTATGCACATCACACAAAAAATTGTTTTGGGTGGGCATCAAACCCACGACCTCCGGCTTAACAGTCAGAGAGAGAACCACTAGACATAAGAGAAAAGACAATGAAAGAATGCAGGTTAAACCTGGAATTAGGTACTGTTTTTACAGATATTGAACAAATTGTTTAGTCAGGTGCATAATTGTAAGCAGATAGCAGTAAAATTTGAAGCCAAAGACACTTCATGGTCATCAGTAAAGTAGGTCAACGAGACCATAAACGGTAGCGTGATGATGTCGAGTCGATTGAGGGAAGCAGGTGACAACGTTCGTAACTAACTGGTAGATGGACTAAGTGCTATGTAGCTGTATCTTACATGTTGTTATGTACCTGTTTGGTACTTCAACCGTACGGTACTACACGTTGATGATAGAATATAGGTTGAAGTTCGTTAGAGGTAACATAATCGCAACTAAAACAAAATGTGGATTGAAAGAAAATGTACTGACAAAAGTTGAAATGGGGATAAGATGGATTGGACATTTAAAAAGAATCATCATCATCATCATCATCTCAACCCATAAAGGTCCCACTGCTGGGCACGGGTCTCCTCCAAACATTTAGAGGCATATTAGCCTACTATACCACGCTGGCCAGACGGGTTAGAATAGGGTTTTTATTTTGAGTTTTCTCTCTCTTGCGGTTCATTAAGGTTTGATTGATTGTCTGCTAGACTTACTCCCTTAGTCGACTCTTACGACACCCTCGGGTTAGAAGGGGTGGTGTTTGTTTGTATTCTTAATCCAAACACGTATGAGGCAGATAAAAGAGGTATATCGTGCAAGAATGAATGGACATGTCGATAAGAGCCGCCCTAAGCGAAAATTCATCGACCAAGTAGGTAATGTAAAAAAGCCCAAATTAAAAGTAGCAAAAACCGACGTTCGAATGCAAGAATTGATAAAAATAGATGAAGCGAAAGTACCTAGTATGTCTGGATCGAAGCAATTGGCGTACCATAGTCTCTGTCAACCTCAATAGGAAACCGGTGACATAATCCTTCCTTACTAATATTATAAATGTGAAAATTTGTAAGAATGGATGGATGGATGGATGTTTGTTACTCTTTCACGTAAAAACTACGGAACGGATCGGGATGAAATTTGGCACAGAGATAAATTATGGTCTGGAATAACACATAGGCTACTTTTTACAGCGATAACCGACATCTACGCGGGCGGAGCCGCGGGCAACAGCTAGTGTTATATACGTTTGTATGAATCGCAACTCATTTGTCTGTTTTCATTACTTTTCATCGCTAAGTCACCCAACCGATGATAACATTTGGTATAAATAATAATTGTTTGGCCCACCGTTACTGGAATTATATGGACGGCATAACAAAATAAAAAGTTACAAAGCGAAACGTTTGCGTAGTTACATATTATTTTGTTTGTGCCGTTTATTACAATAAGTGTAAGTACCTATCTGTTTTTGTTATTCAGTGTAGTTTCTGCTTCATATCCTATTGAGAAATATAGGATTTTTGATTGTTTAGGTCCCTAATTAATACTATTTTTTATTGAGATTTTATCCCTTTAATTACATATATCCCTCTGTATTATTAGGTACTCCCCTCGTGGGATTAACGCACAACTAGCAGGGTAAAGTAAAGTATATTTGCAAATCCTTGTTATATCTACATACAAACAAAAATTAGAGCGGCTTATGGCAAGCTGAATGACGGTATAGAGTCGATTAGGGCCTCGTCTCAGGCTTGCCTTTATTGACTGTCTGGAGTGAGCAACCAAGAGCGCTCGCAGGTCGCTCTGATATGCCCTAATCAGCTGGTTAGTCAAAGTGAAACTCATTTATTCATTTAGATCAAATACTACTTTATTATGAACGTCATAAAATCAAATGCAAGCATACTTTTTTCCTAAAGAGTGGAGACTTAGGGTCGGTTCATATCTGACGGAAAATGCGTCGAGCGTATCATCGATCGCGTCTATTGGTATGCATGATGCACTAACGCATCGTCGGTTAAGTGTGAAAGGTTCAATGTTTTATTATATATTTGTCTGTTCTTGCGTTACGCGACCGATAAAACGCGACGCATTTTCCGTCGAATATGAACCGACCCTTAAGCTATACATGAAAACCTGCCCCCGGGTCTTCGTCTTAGACCCACGATGGCGAAACCGGCGCTGTCGCACCACTTGATACCCCTAGGCGCGCACTATGGCATTTACTTGTTATTTGGGCTGCTCATGTCGGTTACATCAATGGGCCCATTTAATGTATAACCTAACTTACTGACGTCATAATCACTAACCAAAACCAAGCAATTTTAAAAGTTATTAGGACTTTAGAGTAAAGTGTGAAATTCCATCTGGGCATTAGGTTCTGTATCTTAGGGACAAAGTAACTACTAAAATGATGCCCATAGTAGGTATAAAACGGTATTATATAATATGTAATAAAGTCCTATCGAATCATGTTATTAACAGCAACATCTTTATTAAGTTATTAATTTACAACAAGGCTGACATGAGTAAAACATCTCGGTAAGCTACAATTTGAAGATATAAGTGTTTGACTGCCTCGGTGGTCCAGTGGCCGCAGTATGCGCCTGCTGTGCACGAGGTTGTGGGTTCGATTCCCACATAGGATAAAACTTTGTGTGACCCACAAAGAATTGTTCTGAGTCTGGGTGTAATTTGTGTCCGTTAATTTTATGTTTGTAAAGTCCCCCGCGACACAGAGCTTGTTCTCTAGTGCGGGAGAGTAGAATTGTCTTAAAAAAAAACTAAACTTTGATAAAATCATACAGTAAACGTACAAGTAACTGTGCAGTATGTTTACTGTTCGTTTAGTCAAATTCATGAACGGTATTCAATTAATGACATCGAAATTATTATAATATTTAAACCACATCATAATGTTAATGCACAGCAAAAACTTTCTCTCGGTATGAGCAGATTCGTGGAAAATATATACCAGATACAGTAAGAATAAGAACAAACTCGTAATAATAAATAATTAGCGTCGAGATAAAAGATCGCAACAAATGATTACGAAACACCGGCATTCAGTTTTAAGAACTTCACTGTTCCTAATTGAAATGTAAACACTGCTTAAATGTCAATTATGTTAAATTCTCAGGGAAGTAGCATTGATAGATAGAAACAAACAGTTGAATAAACAGAAAGAAGTAGAAAAACAAAAGGCCGTCATAGGTAACTACTTACTGCTAAACAAAGTGATGATAATGATGGTTCATCGGAACCAAAAAGGCGAACTTTATATTATGCAAGGCAATAAGGTCGAGATTGGAACGACCCAGATGACGGACGTTAAGGTGATCGGTATCGGCATAAAGAAGCACCAGCTCGCACGAGTTCAACAACACTCGATTGTTATCGAGGGAATCGCTACGCAATTAACGCGAATGTCTTCCCGAACACACACGTTAAAAAATATGGCGTATATCCGTTATGTAAGGAAACGTGAGAATAATATAATAATTATATGAAACGTCGGAAATCATATGATTTAAGCCTGCTATATACGCTTTCTCTCGATGTGAGAGCAACGAATGTGACAGTAACTTAAATAAACAGATACCGTTTGAAACGACAGATCTATTAATACTTATAATGATTAGATAATAATATACATGCGCGTGAGAACCGTGATAATTTTGTTTATTATACTTGAAAATCTACTTCTTCAAGTAGCTTCAAAAAAATAATGTAGAATATTAAGCTTATTGCCATTTGAATTGAATACCAAATGAATGATCTGCATTAAACTAAGTGACATAGATTTTAAATTATTATTATGCCAAAACAGTGTGATAATGATAATAGACTAGTTTGCCTGGCCTGCTTCCTACACAATTAACAATTACCTCCGCTCTCAGGTCGCGCAGTAACAGTTATATTATGAATATTGCAATTATAAAACAAAGAATATGAGATCCAGGTCATCTCGTCTGGAGCAATCATAGCAGCATCTTACCGCTTCCTCCAGTCTTGAACAAAGCTCCAGTCGCAGTGATCATCCTCATCCAACACCGTCGCCTCATGATGATCCACTCCTCCACCTCCATGCACTAGTTCTACTAACTGCACAGCCCTTTCAAAATTACCCTCAAACTCCACTATAAGAAATCCATCAGAACTCATTGTTTCGAAAACTTCTTTTTTATATGTCGCATCATTAATCGCCATAACGTCAGATATCTCATTAGTATCTTCAGTCTTTATCTCAGAGTAAATACCTTCTGGGATTTGGATTTCAGACACCATTTGGTTACCTCCACCTTTGTCTACTTCTCTGCTAAGTCCTAAGTTTCCAGTTTCGTCTAAAAGTCGATTAGCATATATGACTTCTTCTTTGGGGTCTTCCTTTAGTCTACATTCATCATTTTTCTGTTCATTATGTTTGCGAATTATGGAATCGCCGAAATAAATAACGACTTTGTTATTGTTTTGCGTTATTTTATTTGCTAAACCGCCTTCTGTGAGAGGTAAGTTAGCTTTTTTGGTCTTTTCCTGAGAAATTCTTTGTGCTAATTCCTCATAACACGGAAGACGATTGCTGTATATTTTTTTATCAGCAGAACTTTTACTGAGTTCTTCCTTCCTCTTTTCCACACTCTGGTACACGGGCGGGCGACAACATTCGTCAAATTGGGAAGACTGTGAATTTCTTGCGGACTGTCTAGGTTCACTATATATGTGTTCTATTGGCGATGACACCTGCGGCAGAGGAATGTACTTTTCATGAACGTTCTTGAAATTAGGAGCTTCATTCTTCTTGAAGTTAAGAACACTACGACGTACTTTTAACTCTGATGCGTCATTATTGCTGAGTTTCTTCGATTTGGAATTGCCAAGCAGTTTAAAACGTGATTTGTGGTCCGACTGAGGTTTTACTCTATCAGTACTTGGAGCTCTCCGCATACCGAATGGCCCTGCCTCGTCCTCAGAAGGATGTGGGTACAGCTGTTCACAGCTAGTAGATTTGTGAGTCGTGACCCGAGTCTTGGCAGAAGTCAGCGGTTCCCTGCTCTGCCAGTGCCTGACGGACAGCCTGGCAGCACCGCGGATAAATTTCATAGGCTCCCATGCTTCAGCTTTCTTTAGTATGAAGTTGTCACACATGTTGTGTTTCGCGTTAGGTTTCCTGGCATCAGCGGCGCGGCAGGATTGCAGCTCGCGGCAGAGGAAGCACGAGCAACGCGCGGGGCACAGCATGTCTGCGCGGACGTGCCGGCCGCACTGAGCGCGCGACTCTCCGCCAGCGCCGTGAGCCGTTAACCCTCCAAGAAGCATTGTTGCTGTCGCCCCGCTACAAAGTCTCGCGCAGCAATAATAGCCGACACACGTGTTATTCATGGATTAATGTTACCGTTTTGATGAAAGCTCGTAACGCGGTCGAGCTTCGAAATTATAATTGCTCTCGTGATGATTGTCCGAAAAGATCTGTTAATAAAATCGATTAGTTGATATTTATAGATATTTAAAACGGTTCTGGGCTTCGTTAATTGCAAGTGGTCGAAATTTGTGTTACTGTATGCCAATGTTGCTTTGAGGTACACTTGCATATGAAACTCGTCTATACACAGTGCGAGGTGAACGGAACCATAAGTTGTGTAAGCTAAATATAGAGCACACTTGAATCAGAGGGGTTATTACTGAATCACTCGCCTGTGTAATGATACACTGAGGCTGTATGAATTGGCGACTGTACTCAGGTTACCTGAGAGTTTATTTTGCCGCTATAGCGATATTATGCTAGATATTTCCATATTGATAAACTTCATTATATCGAATTCGAAAAATGTTTTAATGTTATGTCATCTTGAGATTAAATAACGTGGGCTGTACAAAAATAATGTATATTAAATAAGTACTTGATTTACAATAAATGGAGGAAAGTAAAAACTATGCCAAATACATTTAGGTCCGGATCTAAAATGTAATTATCATCGACTCAGTGACGTTATTAATAAAGAACAAAGTTCTTGTTATTTTTTATGTCTAGTTTTTTTCCCACAGATTTTTAATTGTGTGTTCATCATCAATAGCTCAAATCCTTTTTGCGTGAAAGAGTAACAAACTTCCGCATCTACATCCTCACAAACTTTTGCGTTCGTAACATTTCTCAGTAGGATTATTAATAAGATATTTTATCTTGAGTATTAGGTTTCAATCCTAACACAAAACAACAATTGTGGTACTAGTTACTAGTATGTAATTGAGTTACTAGAATGTTTGTTTTTTGTGTTCGTAAATGTTATATTTGTAAAATCCCCCGCGATAAAAATCAATACTTTTTTTCTTAATTGATTTTTTATTTAAATAAAAGTTTACATTAATTCTATTACATAGCATTTATGATATTATATACTGATATCTTAATATTGACACGTGATAAAGATAAGAAAAGAACAGAAATAAGGTTAAACCAACGCTTTATATTTGTATAAAATGGCACGCTTTTTTAATTTTTTAAATGTCTATTTTTTATTTACTTGTATAACCAGCTAATAAATTCCAAATAAATAAATAAAATATTAGCTAATAAATAATCCATGGAGGTTAGCCTGGTGATCTGTATTTTGTAGCTACGGAATTTCCTACAACAGACACCAGTCTCTTAAACATGCACTACTTGCGACTACTTACTTTTAAACTACTATTATGTGATAATGAGAAAATAAATAAATATTAAGTATTATTCATCATCCTCCTTATCATCATCATCATTTCAGCCAAAAGACGTCCACTACTATATTATTAAACTAAAAACTTAATTTGAACTGTCTTAGTTAACTCCCGCCATCTACTTTTTAGCTTGACACGGCTTCAATCTGTAATTAAGTCTTTATTTATTTTTATTAAGCATTAAATAATTAATTACTATATATTGTGAGTATAGCGAGTGCTCGCAAATTTATCGTGAATTTTGCGAATAGTTCACCACAATATTATGATACTATTTTATCATTTATGCAGATTAAGAATTCCGTCACGGTATTAACATAGCTACATCATTAGAACTTTTTCAACTTTTAATAATATTGTTGTACGGACATCAGAGTACCTACATGGTACAGGCATTTGGAATTTAAGACTGACGATGTATGCTGCATGCTGGTTCTAAGGAGTATTATATTAAAACGCTTTGGAGTTATTTAAAAAACTGAGGAATCTACCTAACTATTACCCTTACGTGAAGGAAAATAAATTGAAAAGAAGAGAATTTGTAGATTGCGTCACAAATGCCATATTCATTTTTTAAACATTAGCGCTAGTAAGTACCTATATAATGTTTATAACCAGAAAATGTATGTTAGAACTTAACTAAAGAATTAACTTTAAAATATTATGAAACTAGTATTTATTAAGTCGGCCTCTTGAGTATATTTTTTAAATCCTTACTAATATTATAAATGTGAAAGTTTGTGATAATGGATGGATGGATGTTTGTTACTCTTTCACGTAAAAACTACTGAACGGATCTGGATGAAATTTGGCACAGAGATTATGGTCTGGAATAACACATAGGCTACTTTTTGCAGCGATAACCGACATCCACGCCGGCGGAGACGCGGGCAAAAACTAGTATCATACAGACTGTGGTGTAGTATTGTACCTAATGCCCTGGCACAGAGATTTCAGTAGGAGGATAGAGGTAGGCCTCTACCTACTGAGGTAGGATTGTTGATTGCAAGAATTACGTTAAACATTTTAAATGAAAGTAATATAAAGGGATATCCCTCCAAGTATATGGAGAAGACCCGTGCCCAGCAGTGGGACGTTTATAGGTTGAGATGATGAGGACGAATATAAAGGCTGATTATACGAGACTCAGCCAACTGACTCTGACGACTAAATATCACGTTTACACACAATATTGTTTTTAGGTATATTACATTATACACTACTAACCGCGGCTCCGCCCGTTTTGATATTAGTTATCCTAATAAAAAGTTCCCCAGAACCCCAAATATTCTATCTTCTTGCCAAATTTTATTAAGATCCGTAACAAATAAACAAACAGAGTTACTATCGTATTTTTAAAAGCATTATACATATATCTATACTAATATTATAAAGCTGAAGAGTTTGTTTGTTTGTTTGGTTGAACGCGCTAATCTCAGAAAGTACTGGTTCGATTAGAAAAAATCTTTTTTTTTAATAGGTGTATTTATCCAGGAAGGCTATAGGCCATATAACAGCACGCTATGACCAATAGGAGTGGAGCAGTAGTGAGATATGTTGCAAAATCAGGGAAAATATTCCAAATTACCACGTGGACGAAGTTGCGGGCGACCCCTAGTGCATTTATAAAAACAAATACCGACCTTATAATGATTATTACATATAAATGCACTTGGGATAAAATAAATCAGTCGTACATTCTTTTCTTAGAGCAATGGCGAACTAAAAGTATTCCACTCAACCAGACGTAGAGACTATTATTTAATTAAGATGAATAAAAATTACTTAACATAGTAAATAATAATTACGAAAACGAGTGAAAATAACAATGAGTGAGTGGGTAACCAGTTACTTTCATTGCATAAAGTCCGAGTATTGTTCGAACTCATAATCGCATGAGATCCGCGATCATTTCCCATCCCAGGCAGAGAAAGTCCATCATTTTATATAAACTTTATTTTTCATTGTTCCAACTGAATTTTCACATGGAAAATCTTTGTTTGTTGTACTTACTTATAGATGAGCAATAGACAATCTTGTGGAAAAAGTTGCGTTTTAATCAAAACCTTTTCTTAATTATCTGCTATTTCGTTTTAATTTGTCTACTTATACCTACTAATATTATAAATGCGACATTTTAGATGGATGTTGATGCATTTTGTTTCTCAATTAGGCAAAAATATATAATACTAGCTGTTGCTCGAGGCTCCGCCCGCGTGGATGTCGGTTATCGCTGCAAAAAATAGCCTATGTGTTATTCCAGACCATAATCTATCTGTGTGCCAAATTGCATCCAGATCCGTTCAGTAGCTTTTACGTGAAAGAGTAACAAACATCCATCCATCCATCCATTCTCACAAACTTTCACTTTTATTATATTAGTAAGTATAGCCTGGAATAGCAAATAAGCTACAGCTAATAGCACCTAAGTAGCCGTAGCCTATACCACCTATCTGTTACCATACGAAGTCTACAAGCAGTGCAGAAGAACAGTTTCCGAAGTCATATTACTTAGGACACTGCTCTTCTTCACTGCTTGATAAAAATATATAATTTTTCAAAATTACAATACATTTCCATTAAAATTTAAATCATGAACGCAAACTCCTTATTGTCTACTCTGACAATACGGAATAATTAATAAATTATTCATCTAATATTTTTGTTCCCCTGGGAAATGAACTCGCAACAGGCCGCACAAAGACGGACAATAATAAATTAATTGAGGACTGAATCCACTAAGCTACCGCAGAGTGTTTCTCCAAAAGTGTAAAAGCTAAACAATACATAATTCATCATCCAGGCAGTCGTTAAGTATTAAGTAGATATACATACCAACATACTACAAAGTTCTACAAAAGAACAAACAATAGCTTCGCATAGATGTAAATAATATTAGTTCTTTGTGTAAAGAACGAAAGTTACAGCCATTGATGTTTTGAGATAAAATGTGTTCGCGGGAACGTACACCGTTAATTGCAGATGTCGCTCGAACCATTCACAGTCTGTAATTAATAGCTACATGTGGTGCCATCTAGCGGCAGTTTTTGCTAACGTAATATTTTACAGTTGGATGAACTCCGGCTATATAAAAACATCATCGACTCCATAATATTTACAGGTCTATTCAGATTAATTAGTTTGAGTTAAGTTTTTTATGAAAATAATCTTTATTTTTATTAAAATTTAGAATATTAGACATAAGAAACAATACCATACGATTCATACCAATACTATATACCTATTTGTTTAAACAAATAAATATGGCGTCATACCTTTTTCCCCAAAGAGGTATGACACTCCCACGTTTTACCAGGCTAGTTCCCATTGTCATAATTATACAGATTATGACAATAAAACATCTACTTATTAGATTGTGTGCACAATACTGACTGTCCGCTAATGGGTTAAAACGGTAAGATTAGTCCTAAAGCTTGAAATGAAGGACTTCCACAGCAAAGGTGAAGGATTTGCCGAAAAAAGATTTTTACCCGAGAAGATAAAATTATGACATTGCTTCTTTTTTGCATAAAAAAAGCAATGTAAATAGGCTAAATTTCCAAAAACTCTTAAGAGAAACTAAAGCTAGGTAGGTAACGCTAAATTACAGACAACGCACAGCTTTAACCGGTCCAGTTGGACCTAGAAGAATGTCATTTTGTACGGAAAGGTCTATGGAAAATGTTCTTAAACTTCTAAATTAAGAGAAAGAAAAAAATTTAAAAACTGAGAGATAAGACCTACCTTTGGAATTACTTCTATGAAATGTGGTGTGTTTTCGATACTTAGTACCCATATTACAAATTTCACAAAGTGGAATTCACACCTTTAGATAGGTACGTACTGCTGCGGCTTGCCGGAAGCAAACTTACATTATAGTGGCATGTTATTATTAAAATTTTATATTACAAAGTAAAATTGTGAGAAATGTGTGTTTTCATACATTATCAAGACATGACGTGTGGGAAATTAAGTTAAATACGAGAAATACTATGTAGATTGACAACCGCATTGTTAAAAGAAATCTAAAATGATACACAGGTGTTCCTGTTTGCCTAAATTCTAGCCGGGATAGGTGGAATATCTAAAAATCTTTGTTATATACAACAACCAACAGAACGGTTGCCAAAATATTATAGAAAAATCTTGTAGACTCAAATTAGCCAACTCTACATAATTGTTAATTTATATATTTCATCTAAGTATACTAGTCTGTACTAATATTATTATCTATAATATAAAAATGAATCG
The DNA here is from genome assembly GCA_947095525.1 of Trisateles emortualis. Lineage (NCBI taxonomy): Eukaryota > Metazoa > Arthropoda > Insecta > Lepidoptera > Erebidae > Trisateles > Trisateles emortualis. The sequence continues at coordinate 2,815,616 of OX352736.1, read as the reverse complement.
CTGAATGTGTTGGTAAGCACAAATCTCGCGAACAGCTGAACCGATTTCGCTAATTCTTTTTTGTTGTGTTTGTTATTGTCAGGAAAAGGGTTTTATGCAAGAAAAAATTAAGAAAGTTACGCTGAAAATAGTTTAACCTGGGCGAAGTCGGGCCGGCCCGCTAGTAATAATATTATAAAGAGGAAAGTTTTGAATTTTTGTGTTGAATAAACTCAAAAACTACTGTGCCGATTTCAAAAATTCTTTCACCATTGGAAAGTTACATTCACCCTGAGTGACATGCTATATTTATTGCTAAAAAAGATTAGGGATCCTTACTAAAACTTAAGTAACGTAACCCTGGGTGTAAAAAAGTGCCCAAAAACGTCTTTCTTTATGTCCACCCGTGCGAATCCGGGACGGCCGCTAGTTATGTATATTTCGTATTTAACAATAAGATTAATCAATATAAATAATACAATACAAAAGGCAGGAAACGCTCAATCCGCTGTAGTCACTTTGTGGGTAGGTAGGTACCTACCTACTGCGCAACTTACACTTACTACTTTAATCGTAACTTCCTGTATATTTCTCTCGATTGGTTTCGGTTTCAAAATAATAGTTTTAACCATAGCTTAAGATAATATGTGTCGATGTAGTTGGTGTTCAACTGAACACATTATTAAAAAATAAATATTAGTCAGAACAAAGTGCTTAGTAATTGATTGTATATTAACTTAATACATATTGAACTTCTGCATTTCTGATTTTTAACATAGTTATCTACCTCATCTTTCATCCATCTCAGCCATAAGATGTCCACTGCTGGACATAGGCCTCCCCCAAGGTTTTCGACATCGTTCGGTCCTGATCTGACCTTGTCCATTGGTCTACCTCATCTTTACTTAACATTCCAATTAAAATTCCAACATAAACATTTCCATAGCTTCTCTATTTAAGTGTCTAGATATGATACTATGTGAGTTTAGTTAAAAGCTAATTACAATAAAATAAATTTACAATCAACTTGAGATTTTCTAAATGCAGTCTTGTACTGCTACTAAAGTTGGTACCTACCTACTTAATCTCTACATTACAGGGACTTGATTACATGAGATTAAACATTAAAAAGTGCAGCATTTTCACTCCTATCTCTTTAGATCTCCAGGTGATTCTTTAAAATTTACTCGAGGACATGGAAAATTTCTTATCAATTTTCCTTCACCGAGAGCCGACGAGTAAGTAGGTCCAGTGCTTATTTTAGGTTTTTAAAGAGATGTATTCTTTCTAGCTCAAACATATCCAAGAGACTATAGCATGAGGTTCTTCAAGTAAGGAGATATAAGGTTTTTAAGGGTCGGCAACGCGTGAGTGACACCCCTGGTGTTGCAAACGTCCATGGGCTACGGTAACTGCTTACCATCATGCGGGCCGTATGCTTGTTTGCCACCTTGGTAGTATAAAAAAAACCCATCACAAATCCCTGGGTAATTTCACTAAGTGAAATCCACTGTTTACATAACTGCTGCCGGTTAGGACACGACGTTTACTTTTTCACTCTTCTCCTAATTCGCACCTATCATAGTGGCTGACCTACTATGATTAGTGTTATATAGCACCTACCTACTTACAAGTAGAGTTCGTTTACTAGTTATTCTTTTTTATTGCTAATAATGGTAGACTAATCGCCGCTCTTGGACACAACACAGCCAATCTCGACCTATTTCTGTGGCCAAGCCACTGTCTACTGTGAAGTTAGGCTCTCTCTTGAAACTTTATTTAAAGAAGGACATGTGTAGCGCTCAACAAACACTACAGTCATTCTAATGAGGCATCAAAGAGATCATGGAGTACCTAATAAATATAATAAACTAGAGGTCGCCCGCGACATCGTCCGCGTGGTTATTTGAAATATTGTCGCCGATTTTGCAACATATCTCACGACTGCTCCACTCCTATTGATCATAGATGATGATGTGATGTTATATAGCTTATAGCCTTCCTGGATAAATGCACTATTCACCAAAAAAAAAGACGTGTGGCACTCGGGGACTGCCGCGGTAAAGCTATTGCATATTTTTTAGTATGATTTTTTATCGAAACAAATAAAAAATTACTTTACAGAATTATCTAAATCATTTTATTTATTCTCGTCGGAGTGGGGGGTGTTAGGTTGATAATTTTCGTTACGGAATTTCTGGATTCGGTCTCCACGCCCAAGGCCCGCGATAGAAGCTATGCAATAGCTTAAAAAAGATTTTTTCTAATCGAACCAGTACTTTCTGAGATTAGCGCGTTCAATCAAACAAACAAACTCTTCAGCTTTATAATATTAGTATAGATACTGACCTTCTAGCTTTGGGTCGCAGGATCTCGTGCGGCTGTGGCTGGCGGCGCGGCGTCCAGGCTGAGCAGGCGCAGGAGCGCTCGTCGCGTGGGGACCTCGCGCTCGCGCCTCCGCCGCCGCTCAGCGGGGCCGCCTCCGCTCGCGGCGTACACGCATCCTCACTGCAAAACAAATTATATATGCTAAAACTAATAATTATAAGTTCTTGTTATTCATAAACTGGCCAAAAGGCGGGTAGGAGACAGATTCTTCCTGTTGTTGGTACAGCGCAAAAGACTCTGGATTCCTACCTACTAGCGGGAATACGACATTGCCTGGGTATTTTTATGTGCGGTTTTCTAAAATGGACATAATTCGCTAGTCTAGCTGCTCCTATTTAAGAGAGAACATTAGGTTAATCTTTCCTCTCAGAAATGTACATAATGTACCTATTATTGAAACGAAAGCTCAAATCGATAATATAATTTAATGTCTCTTCTTCTTCTCTATAAACATCTCCGCCTTACAGCAGTTACACAAGCTTTAAAGTATACCATAGATTTTAAAGTTACAAGAAAACGAAAAGAAGGTATCTTCTATATGTTTTCTTACAATGCTAAGAAGTTACCTACTGTTTAATAGCTATGTAAGAAAGTATAACAAAACGTACCTATACCTAACTTACCACAGATAATATAAGTAGGTACTAGTAACCTAACTAAACAAACACCTCCCACAAACTAAATGTTAGGTATGTGTGAAATCACTTACAAACTGCACATGGAACACTTCGGCGCGTACAAGGGACTCATTGTAGGCGCACAGCGGGTTGCGCTTGCGCACAATGAGCCCCCTGTGTGTCAGCTAAGTGTGTCGGCACTCATGCGCAGGATTCCTTCAGGGATTTACTTTTACCGGTTGACTGCTATTTGTGCTAGTTATATCTTGGAATGCGCGCGTATCATTCTGAGTGTGCTCAGCATAAATAATCACTATTATTTCAATGATATTGAAAATTGTGATAATTTATGCTTAATATTTAAACTTGCTTATTGGAACCGCCTTTGTAAGTGTTAGTTTTTCCAATAGTATATCGCTATGATGAGAGAGAGAGAGAGAGAGAGAGAGAGAGAAACAAAAGTTGGAGTATATTTTATTCGGATACGGATTGAATATCTAAAAATCCTTTCTTAGCGGATGTTTCACATTATAAAATATATAGACTGGGTTGTTTGGGTTGTGTGTTGATAGTCTGTCAGGACAAACGATTCTATAGATAAGGAGGAAGAGTTTCATACACTACGAGTAGGTACTTAATTTTCGTAACAGAATGTGCGGAGACGACATAAGACTTGTGGTTTGTCCCGTGAAACATGCATTTTATAGGTGGCGCTGCAAGTAATTTTAACAGGCATGTTATCAATAATTACAATCTGACCTAGCTTAATTTTTATACTACTTGGGTGGCAAACAAGCATACGGCCCGCCTGATGTTAAGCAGTACCAGAGGTATCACTTGCGTGTTGTTTATACCGAACTTAAAGATGAGAGTATCCCTGGGATAGGAATACGTTTCTTTCAAAACGCATTCCTAAATAAGCGCTGGAGATCTGCACACAGGAATACAACGACACTGCTGTGTGTAGTTATTTGGCTGTGGTCTTCTGTAAGGTACCTCTCTTGAATAACCTTAATTTAATAACCGATGACAGTAATATCGTGGCATTAAACCTGTTTAGCCTTGGTGTAATGGCACGCGTCGCTTCGTACCCATTGTCTACACTCTGCACGGGCCATCGCACAAGTGGGTGTGGCTTCCTTCCCTCGTAACCTTTCATCATTCTGAGTAGGTACTGCACCGACGGTCGGTGACCATACTAGTGGAAAGTTGTGCCATTGATCGGAAAATGGAACTGAGTTTCTATACGGTGTTATTGTTATTTGATGAGGTCAAAAAATTAGGACATTAACTATTTCCATTTATTACCACTGACACTCCTGAACGACACCCAGTAGTGCCGTTGGTATCAAATGATTTACTTGACATTCTCAGATAGCAATACTTAGCTTGATATTTTTTACATCTATAGATACATATTATTACATATAAATATAAGGAAAATGTTCGTCTGAAATACCAAAATAAAAGCTTTCTATTAAATGTATTTTTGTTGTGAGTTGTGTGTGTGTTTTAAACTTTTTTGTCTGTCTGTCTGTCTGTTTATTGCCGCTAATCTCCTCAACGGCTGCTGATTTTCACGGGACTTTTACTGGGAGATACCCAATGTTTTTTAGAAAAATAATTAGAGTTCCGCGCAAAATAAAGACAACCCATTTAGTTGTAAAAAAATGAATATGTACGTCATATCGCTTTTCTTAGGAGTTTTGGACTAATTACATATCCATACTAACAAATAGATTCAACTTGTTCACTGCAAATTATTCAGTTCTCAATAAATATTTATATACTCGCATTCGCATCTGTATTGTATTACTTAAACTAAATCTTGCTCGAGTGGTCATAACGTTGTTAACAATTCGAGACGGGGAAGAAAGATAATTTGACGTTAGCGTCCGCGCTTTGTCATCATTAATCATCCGACTGACACTAGCCCGAACGGCAGGATGTTTGAATTACTGAACCCTTTCGGCAACTGTATACATCGAGTGACCGAACAATAAAAAAGTAGCACAATGAGAAGTGTGGTTGTACCGATTTTCCGGTCAGCCATCATTCATAAGGCGAAAACGCGCATCAGCATAAATCGGAGGCGTCACAAGAACGCCATTATTTTTAAAACCAGTAGGTACAGGTCGCAGCGCTTCTCCAAGGAGCTCTTATAACTTTTTTATTCTTCTTCTTATCGTATGGTTAGTGGCCAACCTGGTGACAGAGTTATTTAGAAGGCCCATATTTAGGCCTCTGTCGTGTTCTAACGACTGTTAACTGTCGGGACCGACTTTTAACGTGTCCTTCGAAGCACGGAGACGCTCAGATGAAATACCACTATGCGGTCACCCATCTATAGGGTTACCGCGCCCTTGGTAGCTTAACCCGCTGATCGTTTACCGAACAGCAAGTGCATCTAGCTATGAGCGCCTCATACTTTTTTATTAACAGGCACATACCACTTTCTAAGGATCTCTTTTCATAAAGAGTTAAGAGTTATACTGTGATACCTACTATCCAGGTAGTGTAATTTAGCTGCGAATTTCTGCTGGTGGATGAGGCCCTTCTCTAGGGTATTCCGACTTAAGGAACTCATCACTTTGCTCTGTGTCACAAAACTAAAACTTGAAACACCTGCTTGCTTTTGTGTTATGAGTACCCCAAAAATAATTCGCAATTTCATTAAATATTTCCCTTCAAATACAGACACTTGACGTCCTACTATTAATATTACATAATTAGGAATTTTCATTAAAAATATAATACGTTTGTGATGCACTATCACATAAAAATCGACCCATGTCGTTCCCAAGGATGTCTCCGCATTGTCCGGTAGCATTTAACTATTAATCTCGGCATGCGCATTGGCTGGGTCGTCGCCGCGTCGCCGTAACGTGCGTCGGGTGCGCGAGCGCATCGTTGCCTCTGTTTATTACCCAGTCATTTGTCGCTCCCTGCTCTCTTCCTCGCCCACATTGTTCGAACTTAAGTAATAAATTGTATTTTACTGGCATTTATTTATTGAATTGTTGTTTGACAGTCAGAATGATGGGTATTTTAATGCATGCTTACTGTTTTATAGCTTGCTACACTAAAGTTCTCGGTATTCTGAAATATCTATTAGCTCTCTATTAGAAAAAAAATGTAAACCGGCGAGATTATTAATTGATAGATATATATTATTAGACATGTAGGTCTATCAACTTACAACCTTAAATAGATTTTATGGGATATTTTAGTTCGATCTATCAATAGCTAGATCTTATATTTATTATTGCAAAAATAATACAATCGTCAAAATGTAAATCTACATATTGAACCCTACCTAATAGCCAATTACGGCAATAAAAAGAAGTAAAATCATTGACCATAACAGTAGCACACGTCAAACATTCAAGACTTTCGCGTTTCATATAATTTTATTATATGCAGATACTTATATTTTCTTGTAAGAGATGACACTCCCGATATTTTTTAATATAGATTTGCTAACCAAAAAAATAATTAGTACCTACTAACATTATTTAAAAGATTAGTTATAAGATAATGATATTGCTCTACATATGAAGTATTGCTAAAAAGGGCTAAATTAAATGTACCCAAAATCGACATTCATGCATGAAAATGTTGATGAATATAGAGGAGGCGAAGCAAGTGTGATTGGATCGAAGCAATTGGCGTACCATAGTCTCTGCCTACCCCAGTGGGAGACGGTATGTATGTATTGGCTTGACAAACTAATAACAACTAAAATTCTGGATATAAAACATGTTTTCCTCATAACAATTTCAAAAACATTGATTTTATTATTATAGTCACCAAAAAATGTTTTTGATTAGATACTATTATTTACTTAACTTGTTTAAGGACGAGTAAACAATGACAATACTTTAGTTACGATTTATTAATAAATATAATATATAATTATATATCAGAAGTGAATTAACTACATAGTAGTTATGTATGTAGGTAGGTATAGCGTACAAGTCGATAACGTGGTGCGGCAGATGTTACATTACAAGGGTGTCTCTATATCACACATAACATGGAATTACTTTGCACGCGTTTTCGCTCGCCTGCTTTTTGTTTTTTAACAATATATATAACCTACTACTGGCCCGCCCCGACTTCGCCTGGGTTAAACCTTATTTTCAGCTAACTTTTTTTTTTTTTACATAAGAACCTTCACCTAACAATAACGATCATAGCAAAAAAAGAATTAGCAAAATCGGTTCAGCTGTTCTCGAGATTTGCGCTTAGCAACACATTCAGCGATTAATTTTTTATATTATAGATGTGCTTTCCTGATGGGTATAAAGATGTGTATGTTAAGCATTGTAACATTTCATCAAAATATGTACAGTAATAATTGCATAAAGGAGTAACAAACATTCATATAAAAGCTTCAATTTAAAATAAAATTTACTTGTATGATAAAAAACTGTTCGCCTCCAACCGTGACCTCGCAACATCCTCTTGACTGATTCGAACTTAGAAAATATTATAAATATAAATTTGTCTCATTAAGTAATTCGCGTACCTGATTTTACGACGACGATATTCGAGAGAACAATTGAACATACACACAAACATCGGATTGTTTCAGTACACTCGGCGGACTACTCTCGCTTCAAACGCTTAAGTATACAAATATACTTATCAATTTATTTTTTTACAAATTGCATAAAATTAAAAATGACACAAACTTTTTTTGCTAAACAAATACACGCAGCAGGAGTTACGTCTTGTCTTGAAAATCTGATAATAATTATTTTGGATTTGGACAACATGTTGAGCGTGTCTGCTTGTAAGTAAGAAGGTTGGCGACCCTACCGTATACCTGACACAAAGGAATCCAAAAACGGACAAAAACTTCCCGATGGAGGATTTATGTGCTCTCTCAAATACCTCGCGTTCTTCAGTTTATGCCCTTCGGCAGCCAAACCCTGTATTACTGTATATTTTGATGACATAAAATCTTTTTGTAAACGTCAAGTTTTTAGTTACTAAATATCTGGTCATTGACCTGAATGAATTAGACTTTAATCTTAAGGTGCGGAGGCACATCATGTTATATAACTAGTGGCTTGATCTGTTCCGATAAACTAGTTGTAGATACGTATGTAGGTACCTATATAATAATTGAATTATTTAGTGTGCTCTGCGAATATTATTATATTGTTACGCATTAATGAATTGCAATTAAGGGAACATAAGAGTAGATAATTGGGTACACCTAAGTATAAAATATGGTACCTACCTTAAAATAGACAAATAATATAATAGATAAATGTTAATCCATCAATTTTTTTGTATCTTTTTACCTATAACCGTATCGTCTCTGAAAACTGCATAGCACATAGGTAGGTACCTAGGTAGGAACAACGGAGATATTGTATACAGGGCCACTATATGAAGATTAGTTTTTTAAGAAAACCATTGTACCTATATAATATTAGAGTAAACCTACAGATACAAATATATTTTACACAAATTCATACATTGGTTTTTCTAAAAAACAAATCTTTATATAGCGGCCCTGTACAGCTAACTCCGTTGCCGATTGTACTTTTTATTCCTATTTCTACAATCTCGTAAGTAGGTATAATCATAACGAACTCAAAAATAAACGTTGGTACTTAGATTATTTTTTATTCTAACTCCTTGCGGTGATAAATACAATTCGTATTTTATCAACAGCAGCTCTGAATCTTGTGAATGTTTAACGGTTCACGGGGGCTATTTACCAAGATATTTTATGTATGTCTAGTCTTAGGTCGGCTGAATCTTCACTTGTAGGCATAATTTTGACCAATACTGCACATAGAACTTCCACCTTTTTATTCATGATCTCACGGTACCGGCTCATTGTCTATTTGTAAAATTCGTAACATTTGTCTGTGCACTACATTTAGAACTAGTTTTTGCTACGCCTGGTTTCAATCAACATCCAATACCTCTACGCTACAATATTTGGGAATACCTACGTAGCACCAAGCAGTATAACTCTTGTAGGACTTTAATAGTATCCTCCTAATATTATAAACGCGAAAGTTTGTAAGAATGTATGGATGTTTGTTACTCTTTCACGCAATAACTACTGAATGGATCTGGATTAAATTTGGCATAGAGATAGATCATAGTCTGGAATAACACATAGGCTACTTTTAATACCGGAAAAACTCTGTTCCCGAGGAAATGTACGCACGGGCGAAGCCGTGGGCGGAAGCTAGTATGCAATAAAGAAGACTGCTACTCTTATTTTTGCGTGTTTACCTGTTAAAACTAATACGTAGGTAATAAATTATTTTTTAATTTCACGATTTGTACACATATCTATTATTACTACAATAGACAACGGGTCTAAATCGGGTAACAAAAAAGTATGAAAACCTTCAAAATATCACGCGTATAGACCCGTTGTCCTTTAAAGTAATACATAATAGGTACGTGTATACGTAGTTATAAAATTTGACGAAAAATTATTATAGGTATTATTATTAGGTAACTCGGTGACAAATCTGATACAGGCAATCAAAAACAATACATGTTCAATTATAAATGTTTACATTTGCACATTGTGTATCGCATAATGTTTGACTATTGTCTCGCAGCCGAACACATCATCACAACATACATAGGTATTATGTTCGCAAACATAGCCCTGCCTAACTTTCACTGCTTCACTCTCCACGTATAGGTTTCCCATGGTTTTTACATCAGACATGGGATTCTCACGTGAAAATATAATACACTATATTTTCTAAAAAAAAGTGTACGTCTTAATAGATAGACGAACGGAGATACAGTTCGTTTAGATGGATGTGTATGTAGGTATCTACTTTTGCATTGATATATTATTTATTTATGACTGCCTCGGTGGTCCAGTGGCCGCAGTATGCGCCTGCTGTGCACGAGGTTGTGGGTTCGATTCCCACACAGGATAAAACTTTGTGTGACCCACAAAGAATTGTTCTGAGTCTGGGTGTAATTTTTGTCCGTTAATTGTATGTTTGTAAAGTCCCCCGCGACACAGAGCTTGTTCTCTAGTGCGGGAGTTGTCTTTTTAAAAAAAAAAAAAATATATAATATATATTATTTAATGCCTAACTATTATCGCATCTGTAATATCTGTGGAAATCTTTGGGGAAAGCCTATATCCAGTGAAGCAGTGATCGTCTTTTGGCTAAGATCATCTGATGATGATGATCACAACTATCATGAGTTGATGATTGATGTAACAAGAAAAGTATTTTCTTGTGGCCTAATCGTAGTACGGTATACAGTGCTATTCTTGCCACTCTAGACAAGTGGTTAAAAAGGTAGTCGAATTGAATAGAATAGAAGGCAAATGTATGGGAGTTAAAATAAGTTTACGATATAATGTCGTAAACTTACGTCAAATCATATACATTTACTTAATTTTTCTTTTCGATTCGACTAACATATATGACACTTGTCTAAGGGGCCTTTGTATATGCGAAACCTTAAATCAGTTTGTTTAGAATGACTGATATTTACAGTTTTTTCGAGTGCAATGATGTTTAAGCCATGTTACATTTCGTCTTAATAATATATGATAATTGTTTAAAGTTGGACACCCCTATTTTAATTTTACAAAAAATGCATATTATGTACACCATTATGGTTTGTCCTCTGGTATGCGTGGCTCTAGCGGCTCTTTTCACTAGGTGACCATAAATGTGTAGGAAGAACAACTCAATGACATATTAGCATAAAACATCGTAAATTTTAACTAACTTAAATAAATAAAAAACTTAAAAACATATTGGCTAAATTAACTTATCGGATAAAAAAACAGTAACAGAATGATAACATTTATCGATAAGAAGGTTTGTAAGTTATGTTTTGAAAATTCTCAAAGGTTGTTCTTTAATATTATTATGTAATTTATTATAAACACACTATGTATAATATAGATATATGTAAATGTAGAATTCTCCAAACGTTTAAGTTTTTAGCCTAATTCTTATACTAAGTAACAGTCGTTACAGGAGTAGGTAAGTTAGCCGGAGAAGTATAGATACGCTTAGTAAGTATTTAGAGATTTATAAAATGATACGAATTATCTGAATGCAAGTCACCTGAACGTAATTATTATCTATTTAAAGTAAGTAAAATGTAAGTGTCTGTTTGTAATACCAAAATAACAGTTTTCTACATAAACCAAAAATATGTACCTATAATTTTTAAATTTTTTGTCTGTCAGTCTATCTGTCTGTCTGTTCGTTCCGGGTAACCTTTGCAACGGTTGGCTGGATAGATTTTAATGAAACTTTCACTGGCTTATAGCTGATGTTGTGGGGGAGTAACTAAGGCAACTTTTACTTAGAAAAAGAATGAGGGTTGCGCATCGAAACGGATTATTCAAAGCATATTAGATTGAGCCACAGCGAGGATTTAGCTAGTATAAATATACCAATCCTTTTTCTTTTCTTTAAAAAGACAACTCCCGCACTAGAAAATAAGCTCTGTGTCGCGGGGATTTTTCAAACATACAATTAACGCATTAATGACACAAATTACACCCAGACTCAGAACAACTCTTTGTGGGTCACACAAAGTTTTGTCCTGTGTGGAAATCGAACCCACAACCTCGTGCATAGCAGGCGCATACTGCGGCCACTGGACCACCCAGGCTGTGATCTTCTGTAAGATGGATGCATGGATATTCTTCGCAAAAAGTCACACGCTAAAAAAGAACTTCCCATTCGCAAAATGTAAAAGATGGCAGAGCTTCCAAAATGCTTTCTTAAGTTTCTTAACTTTTATCGATGATAAACTCTGTAAGCGGAATATCATTAAGTGATTCCTAATTTGTACTACCTACCTATGTTTCGTTTACTTTGTAGTGCATAGTTGGCACTGTGACTGTGAATAATATTTCCGGAGGGGCGTTTATGGTGAACTCATAAGTTGAGTTTTCTCCAGTAAGCGCTATGAAAGACATCGGTACAACCATACGAACACAGATTTAAAACAAGAGAAATTTCCGTCGTTTCAAATCTAAGCTCGTAGCGATACGATTCAGTATTTTTTGTTCAGTACTTCATACTAAATGGGACACCATGGGAAAAATAGTAAATTATACAAGTCTAGCTGTTGCCCACGGCTCCGCCCGCGTTCGTCGGTTATCCTGATAAAAAGTAGCCTATTCGCTTTTCCAGACAATAATCTATCGTTATGCCAAATTTCAATTAGATCCGTTTAGTAGTTTTTACGTGAAAGAGCAACAAACATCCATACATACATCCATCCTCTTTACAAACTAAACTTTCACATCTTCTTGAAATAGAGAGAATGAAGAAGTTGCTATTATCTTATGCATTGTAGGTACTGTATAGTACGAGAAACTAAGACTTAAGCTTAAGCTAAGTTTATTTTTTTTAGTATGGCCAATTCAAAACTGTACTTTTTATAAAGCTGTAGATAAAATAAAATCATGAATTGACATAAAATATTTTTATTTCAATTCATTATTTTAAAATGCCTATAATTTGTACCATTTAACGACTATTAATGGCGACCAACAGAACGTTCTCAGTAATTATTTAGCTAAAAGCATTCACAAATGGTCGTTTTGAATAAATCGCAGAAGTTTGGAATTCATTTAGTGCGGAATGCCGCGGCCGACACAATCTCAAAATGATCTTGGTATTTAGGTAACTGGAGCATATTTAAGCCCAAGAGTATGGGTGTGACTTTAACTTCTTAAACCTACAAAAAAATCAATAAATAATCCACATTAAATATTAAGTAAAGCGGTGAAATGTGAATTTCACTTTGTGGAGTTCATATGTACTAATTAAATGATTCACCATCTGCTAACGGTGAAGGAAAACATCGTGAGGAACCCACATGTCTTTGAAGAAATTCTAAATCACAAACGGGGATGAAAATGCAACATTTAGTTATGAAGAGGAGCAAAGCCTTACCAAAGATATTATACCTAAGTACCTGCTTAACGTTTTCATAAAATAGGTACCTATTATTGTCATAACTTAATATTTACTAATATTTTAAATACGAATGTTTGGATGCATCGATGTTTGCTACATAATCGCAACAAACCCGCACAACGGATTTGGATGAAATTTGGCACAGAAATAGATTATAGTCTGGTGTTATACATAAGCTTTCGAAAAAAAAGTTTTTGGAATTGTATGCGTAGGCTAATCCGCGCAGGAAAACCAGTAGGTAAAGTTATTATCACCAAAAATAGAGTTTTGGAACGTTTCCACAGCCGGTTTATACAGCAAAAATTAACTTTATGGTGACAAACCCACGAAAAAGTACTTATAACTACTAACTAGTGATAAATGGAACTGATGGATCCTAGATAAAGTGCTGATAATAATGTGCTGAGATGGGGAGCTATTCTGGCTGTCTCGTGTGCAACAGGACTGTGACTGAAATTTTAAAGGCTTTTTTTATTGATGAGGTTTTGCTGCAGTGATGGCAAAACGAGTTTATTGTACCTAAAAGTAATTTCATTTTATTATTATATTATTTTTTGTACTGTATGCGTTGGTTTGTTTTTTCCTATTTGTATCGCTTTACGTACAAATTACCTATACCACTAGAGACGACGTTACCTTGCTAGATAATGATAATAATAATGTATGTTGGGTTCTCCTTGAAAAATGGGAAAATAAATGATGAAGAGAGACAATAATAATAAAGCTCAGAGAATACTTACCAAGAATCTCAGGTAAAGTAACTAGTAATAGTAAGTACGCTGTTCAAATATATATGTACCTAAATATTCCTAATCAATGAGGTAACCAACTTAATTTATAATCACTAGGTGTTGATGTGTCAGTACTTAGGTAAGCCTCCACACCGCGATAGCTTCATTATGCAACTCTACATTTCAAAGACAATGCAAAGTAAACAAATCCATGTATCGGACACAAACAAATGATGCTTTGTTTTAGATATTTATTTTGTTTTTAAAGTCGAATGCTGATTTGCGGCTGTCTTTCAGTAATTATTTATCTAATGTGCTGCGGCGTTTTCTAAGCACTACGATATGTCTTTCTAACTTAAGGCTTGGGATATCGCCAACAACCTTGAGCATTTGGGCAAAGCAAACACGACACACCACACACTAATTCTCTAGGCGAGCGCGGGGATACAGACAGATGAACTCTTTGAATGGACGTCTTATAAATTTTTAATAAATTAAATTCAAACTTATTCTAAATATAACATTATCAAATTATAGGTGTATGTTTTCTTCCAATCTAGTTTTTTTCGTATTATTTGAAAGAAAATGTTATATCTTGGTGCTGATTCGACGATTTTTTTACAAACTTTTTAGAATTAATACTTATATAATTTATGACAAAACCATATTATAAAACACATCCTGTAGATTAATACTGTATTTCTGGTTGTCATTTGTCTATAAATGCCAACAAAAAATGGTCTCATTTTACAACTCTTTTTCATCATTTTTTGAGAGAGGGGCCTGCAAAGGCGGTCTCTGCTGTTAACAGTCGTTAGATCACGACAGAGGCCTAAATATGGGCGATCTAAATAACTCTGTCACCAGGTTGGCCACTAACCAAACGATAAGAAGAAGAAGATAGGTGCAAATATCGTAAAGCAGCAGCTCAGATCGATTAGACTTGCTCCTAATATACGAGATGTTTATGACCGGTAATGGCTAGCCTTCGCATTTTAAATAAAAATAAAATTTTATGAGGAGTTGACTGCATACATTGATTTTTTAAACATGATACACTTCCTAATATAATTATTATTAATTTATTTATCATAGAAAAACATGTATTAAATGCTGATGTAGAAAATACATACATTACATGTGTACCCATGTATTTGCCGCATCAAAGTCAAAGTCAAACTCATTTATTCATTTACATCAAATACATGATACTTAAGAACGTCATAAAAACAAATGCCAGCATACTTTTTTCCTAGGGCATTTTTCGAATTTGGTACATCATATTAATAATGATATTTTTATTAAAGTACTTAAGTGAATTCTAAAAAATATTTTAACTGAATTGTTATATCTGTTATTTAGATCTCTAATTTGTGTTTTCTTTCGTATTATGTGTGTATTTGACTTCCTACAACATAAAAAATAGGTGCCCATTATTTCCAATTTGGTACATAATAGTACGTACGTACAATTATACTGACAGCACAAGTAAAGTTGTGGTGCATATCTACATAGTTCCAAGGCCCTACTACATAAACACGGTACTTTCGCTGTATCACCAACAATAGATAGGCTCCCACCTCGCCGTGAGAAACATTTTTTGCTAGTGAAGTGCACTGTTACCTAGCCATCCATTGAGGTGTTACGCCTGGGTCACTACACTGCACTGTACTTGTCACGTTTCACGTCCTGCACTGCACTGAAAACTTTTACTTTTCCCGGTCAGTCCGCTAGTACGCGCATGCGCGGTGCACGGTGCGCGGGCGCTTGTGAGGCGCGCAACACACTGCCGCCACCCGCGCCCGTCTCTCCTATAAATTCTTTACACGACTCGTGCCAGAGCTTGGCCCTGTACAGTCAAGCACTCATGTGTGTAAGCCCTTAGTTTTGCAGCTTCGGAAGCTTAACTACGTTTACGGTTCAAAACTTAAAATGATACGATACTTACGTAATGATTTTCAACAGACTGTAAATATAAGAATATTCTGAATTTGACGCGTACTACTTCGAAAATTACCTAGGCCGGCTCGAATTCAAAATACACGTGGCAACATAATTCTCTATTAAACTTATCATTTCTAGAAAGCGTAGGGTAAAAAAGTTCTTAGCTAAAGCACTTACCTGCCCGATAAACCTTAATATATCTTGACCCTACGTCTATAGTCCTGTTGGACGCTCCCAAAAAAATTGGGGAGCCATAGTTCCCCCATTCTATCAGCTAGTCGTCGGCATCAATCAATTTATCCAAGAAGCAAACCCGCATCAAGTAATTAAGTGGGTGACATAAGCCATGTGACGTCACCATGTAGTGACCGACGACAAAAACTAACAAAACCAGCTCAACATTAACAAATATTATATAGTGTATATACTTAATAACATTATAATATAATTTCGATCAGCTCGATTCACTGTCCACTGTTAAAGATAGGCCTCACCCAATTCGCGCCACATTACCGTCGGAATCGCTGCGTCGCTCATCTGCCTTCCGCAATTTAACATGATTACCTAACAATTAAAAATAAAATACCCAATAAATGCAATTTCAGATTTGAAAGAAAGACAAATGCTAGATAACTATAACAATCAAGACTCGGGAGCCATATTGGCGATGTTTTGTAAAGTGATGCAGTACTAAGTAATGACGAATTATGATGGTCCGGCTTTTTTTCGATATTCGAGAGTTAAATATTTATTCTCTGGCGATTAAAAAGAGTGGCCCGAGTTCCTTGGCATTCTTCTCGAGGCCCTTCCCTAGTCAGCGAATTGGCCTTAGGAAAAAAGTATGCTGGCATTTGTTTTAATGACGTTCATAAGTATCATGTATTTGATATAAATGAATAAATGAGTTTGACTTTGACTTTATTATTTAGTTTATTCTCTTGTTTACTATTCACAGATTTAATAGGTATTATTAATGTCGAATTGCATAGTCTGCATATAACTAGTAAAAACATACAAAAAATTAGAATGCAGCAGCAAAATGTTGACAAACAAATCCCACAAATTAATAAATAGGCACTTAGGTATACCTACTTAATATATTATAGTAGGTACTGTTTTAAGAAAAGCCAGGAAACACCCAAGATATCAGATAAAACAGATTTGAACTGCATATTTTCGTGTTAAGATATAATCTTGGCCGACCACGTGGGCTTTAATTATAAAATTAAGCGCAGGATTGTACCTGCGGCGCGCGCGCAGCCTCCGGTCGTCGTTCGAGCAACCAGTCGGACCGCATGCTCCTTCCCCTCCCGCACACTGTTGTCCCAAACTTTAAACACACTCACAAAAACCCACCCAAACGTATCACGATAAAGTTCAATTCCACTTATAGCTTAAGCTCAATTATGACCATTTGGTTCTGAACTTAACTACCTCTGCTATTTCGTACAAGACATGCCGTACAGGGTTCTTTACATATTTGCCCAAACTTGGCCGGCATTGGGCCGTATTTAGGGGGCATAAGACTGAATTTGGACTTGCACAGGTTGTAGAATACACCTGCTGGCGGGAGTGCGCTCACAACGCTACGTTTACAACGATATTGAGTGGTAGCTTATAACTTTACTTATAACCACCGTATTTTGATAGCACGTGGACGACCGTCTAAGTTGTAACTAGCACAAGATATTATAATATATGTATATATAGGTACACTGACTGCTTACTTATTGTTGTATTGTACTTTAAGTATATTTTGTTTAGTTTATTCATAATTTATGGTCAAGTATCTGTCTAATAAATATATATAATAGAATATTAGCGGCATGACTGATTAAATAAAAAATTAAAATTGCCTATGTTACTTGCAAATAATGTAGCTTTCTATAGATCAAAAGTTTTTTTAATTCCGTCCAGTAGTTTTTTATTTATTCTTAATTTATTCATAATTTGTAATGAATAAGCTCAATACAAATCTTTTTTCTTTATAATATTAGTAGTAAAAGTATACAGAAGTTTTTTTTTTATACTACTTGGGTGGCAAACAAGCATACGGCCCGCCTGATGTTAAGCAGTATCTGTAGCATATAGACGCTTGCATTACCAGAGGTATCACTTGCGTGTTGCCAACCCATTTTTTTACACCAGGGCTATAAGATGGAAGTAACCCTGGGATAGGAATACGTTTGTTTCAAAACGCATTCCTAAATGAGCGCTGGAGACCTGTACTCACACACAGGAACACAACTACACCGCTGTGTGTAGTAATTTGGCTGTGGTCTTCTGTAAGGTGGAGGTCCTTTCCCAGTCGGGCTTGCTCGCTAGTATGGTGCCCTACCTCTCTTCAATTACCACGTTACCACTCTCTAGGAACCTATTTCTAAATCCTCGAATCTATTTCTAAATAAGGTTCGAAATCGAACCTTAGCGCGTAAAAGCGTAATCCTAAGCCACCGTGTTACATAACATTGGTTATATGTATAAATAAACTTTATTGCCATTTATATAATCTGCTATCTCATTTTAGAAGTTACTAAGATCCTACATACCCATCTCATTTTATTATAATACTAGCGGCCCGCCCCGACTTCGTCCGGGTTAAACTATTTTCTGCGCAACTTATTTTTTTACATAAGAACCTTCTCCTAACAATAACAAACACAACAAAAAAAGAATTACTGAAATCCGTCCAGCCGTTCACGCGTGATGCCGTGACAAAGGGAAATAGGGATTCATTTTTATATACAAGATAAAATTATAATTTAGATACTAGTCACTTTACAATGTACAACATCGTGCCTTGTGTTAATGATTAAATTTTCTTTAAAGTGAAAGATTTTTCTAAATATTACATTTTCAAGCTAGGGTAATATAGTATTACTATAATCTCCTGCCGCCGGGGGTCAAGTCTCCCGCCTAGGTGTGATACATTGGAACTAAGTGAAATGATCCTGTATTTTTATTTTCTTCGGAGAAAAATATAACTAAATAATGCAGGTACTTAAAATCTGCATTAGATTTTAATAATAAAATATAGCAATTAAGTGGAGGGCGGATAAGCTCTACCGGGCTCCCCCTGTCTAATCATTTTTTTACTCTGTAGTACGTATTTAGGTAGGATATAAGAAATAGAAATAAATAAGAAGGTGCAATAAAACCCAAATGTTACTTATGTCTTCATTTATTTATTGCCATAATTATATTATTTTTAATATTCATTCAAAATATCTAACCTTAATTATTTCTGTTATCCAAAATGTTAAGTTGAATCGCCATTAAACTGCAGCTCGCTTCTCAATAATACAAGTACTAGCAACCGCCTACGGCTTCGTCCGCGTGTACATTCCCATTAGGTTATAATCTATTTCTGTGCCAAATATCATCCAGCCCCTCTAGACAAGTGGCATAAACAGTAGTCGAATCGAATAGAACAAAAAGCAAATGTATCGGATTTGACGTAAGTTTACAACATAATGTCGTAAACTTACGACAGATAACTTGTTTTTCATTCTATTCGATTCCAAGTGATATGCATAAACGTTAGTTAAGACAGATAAACAAGTTATCTATAGGGGCAGATCAGCCGTGCTTGCGTGTTGAGTAACAAACATTGATCCAATATTTTACATTTATAATATTTAGAAGATAAAAATTAAACAGTGATTAAGTATTTTGTACCTGTCTACTACTAATAAGCTAAATACACGCACTCCCTAAGCCCGCGTTCGAAAATCGCATGGAGCCTTATTAGACTCTAATGGGGAATGATTTTAGAAAAACCTATGATAAGCGTGTCTTATAATTTTAATTAAAGAGTATGTACCAAGTGTCGAGTCAGGGCTCTTATATACATAAACACACACGGCACGGCACACACGGAACATTATTACAAATATAACATCACGGTGCCGTGCCGTGTCAGTTCACGTCGTCGTAACATGTTGATGTGCACGAGCCCTATATCGGCCCAGATAATAAAAAGTTTTATAGAAAATACAACGCCCTATTTCACTCGCTAAGGAGTGCAATTCTTAAAAACCCTTTCTTAGTGGATACCTACGCTTCACAAAGAACACATTTTCCCAATTACATATATGTATGTCTCTAGAATCAGCAGTTTAGGCTACCTGAACTGATCCGATCGTGAATCGTGCAGGTATAATTCCAACAGTGAAAACAGGGCGGGTCGCTGGTAATAAATAAATCAGTGGTAACGTTCAATTATGGTTTACTAAACCATTGTAAGCTTAGCATGGTAAACACAGAAATAGATCAACCATTTATGAGATTGATAAAATTCTTGAAATTATTAACAAATATATATTTAGTACTAGAAGTCACAATACCCGCCACTTTCTTCAATACTGATATTAGTAATGAAGACAGGTAAGGTTTAATAACATATAAGATGTTATTAAACTTTAAAATTGAAAAGTTCTGACCGATGAACTCGAGCAAGCAGAAATTAAGAACGATAAACATGGGTTTATCGTTCTTAATTTCTGCTTGCTTAACCTATATTGTATGGACAATATAGGTAAGTACTTACTTAGCTTATAAAATAAATTGTTAAGTGATGCGTTTTTCTTAGACATCAAGTTTGCATATGCGGTAGCTCGGTTTTTAATCGATTTGTACTTTATACAAGATACTTTCAAAATGCTAAACTTGACTTTTACTAAGTAAATAGCGAGCATATTAGTATATATTTTTGGTAAGCGACACAACCATTTACTTTTTTATTGTTTGTAACTCACCAATCACTCTTAGAATACTATATACAAAGTGAAATCCAAAATAGCACAGTAAGATGCGTTTTAAAGTACAAAATCGATGTATATTTATAGAGGTACTTAATAATACCTAATATCTTATTAATTTGTACACTCTAAGAATTAGTTGCGCATAATTAGGCAAATTTGATGTCCCAACTAAAACACAAGACGAACAGGGGAACAACGCACGCGGCGAGCGAGTTAAGCGGTAGCCTAGCGTCAAAAATTACGTTTGAGTAGTACCTAATAGATCGATGCCCTCAATGGAAAAGAGACAAGATTGAGAATCGGCACTTGACAGTTTTTTTTTATGCTAAATAGTGTGAACACATTCAACCGCAACAATTTTCTTGTCCCTCAATAATTTTAACCATGTCACCTGCACTTACATTAACAAATGTTACTAAGCCATTTGACGATTCCCGTAAATATCTTATAACATTGGAAATATTAATAAGCTATTTAGGGCCGTCATCTTTCTTCGCTTCGTCTGCAGTTTTGTCTGCAGTTTTTTCTGCGGCTTTTTCTGCAGCTTTTTCTGCAGCTTTGTCTGCGGCTTTCTCCGGGGGTTTCTCATCTTTGGTCACAATAATCTCAGGTCTCCTCAAAATGAATCGTCTTTTTCTTGGTGGACAAGGTTCTAAAACTGTTCTTGGTGGGCACGGCCAAGCGGACCTGATCTTCGTCTCTTCAGTGCTATCAGGCAAAACTGCCGCAGGAGCAGCTGCAGCTGGGGCAGGACCAGCTGGGACGTCTACCACAGGTACAACTGGTGCTACAGGTCCAGATGAAGCTACAGGCTCAACATTTTTGGCTCCAGTTTGGTCAGCAAATAAGTATTTGTAGATCAGAGAAACGACAGTGAGGCCTACTACTACTCCACCTGCAAATGAAATAATAGCAAGAAAGGTAGGGCATCATATGAGTTAGTAGCCCGCTTTACAAAACATCACAGCCAAATAACCACACCCAAGGGTATAGTCAGCCAGTCAATACGACATAGTTGCAGAGTATCCTGAACTGCCCAAGTTTCAATTGAGTCGTAGACTTTCTTGTAGTTCGCACATGCCATACACGTTTTCCCTCACCCTTATAATATTGCCGACGTTTGACTAGAAGGTAAATATTAGGAATACCAAAAAGGTCTGCCTATAACTACTGAGTAAGACTGACTTTTTATCTGACGTCCACTGTAGGATATACTGCAAGTACCCATGTTTTCAACTATACATACCGCTCAAAGGTAACGGCATAAGGCTGAGAGTTATTTTCTGATACAGTAGTAGCGTTCTAAACGTAATTCACGGTGGGACATTTCACAGGCATTTTTTGCGATGGGCCTGTAGTCTAAATGCATAGATCCAAGGATTGCCACTATGACCGATCTAAGGAATGCACCTAGTGACCCCTTTCAACTATAGTAGCTAGTTAAATGTATTTTATCTCACCAACATACTGAAGAGTCTGTGTTCTATTATTCGGCGCAGCCGCGTCCCCAGTTGGGGGCGCTGGCGGTGGCGGTGGAGGTGGCGCAGCTGACATATTCTTGATAGATTGAGAAAATGGTTTTTATATAATCATTTTTGTTTTCATTATACGGCTATATGCTTGAAGTCATTGTGAACGATTATATGAATATTAATTACACATAACCGGTGAATAGAAAAATGTAGACATAAGTAGGTATATCAGGTCTGGGTCAGATTTGACATTGTTCATAGGATTTGACAGTAGGAATGTGCTAAAAAACTAATGATCATTCAAGAAGGTTTGTTCTTTGAGGTTGTACATTACCGTCATCTCAGTCTTGGAACGTCCACACATATTACTCAAAATAAATAGGGTAGGTACCTTCTAAAAATGTCCCTACTTAACATATAGGTAACAATGTTAAGTGGTGATGTATTTTTGATAAAGGTTCGTTTGTGAAATATTAAGCTTTAAAGTGTCCCTGCCAGCTAAATGGTTGTTTAATATAAAAATATTCAGTGCAGTACCACAGTCTAAACAGTTCTTTACACTGTGGTATATAACGAAATTAAAAGGAAACAGCTAAGTAGTCTTCACAAGTTTACGAGTAATATACTCGATTAACTGCAAAATGTTACTTATTTTAGAAGTAAAAATTGGGGTCTTGGAACAAGTCGCCCGTCGTTGCCCACCGTACCTACATATATAATAAATTTATACCTAAGAATGTTATGCTTTGAGAAGTTATATAATATATAGAAATATATATGGCCTTTACGGCTATACCAGACGATTTATGGTGCAAGGTCTAAGAGAAGTTATACTTAAAAAGAACAACAAAAGTATGTCCTAAAATTTTATGCAAATGGATAGGGAACCAATATTATATCTACTCATTAGAAGTTTTATCACAGATTTAGCAAATAATGTTATGGTCTATGCTAGAAAAAACTAAAACTTTTTGAAATCCATCAACTTTACGTCTCAGCTGCCAAAAAATATACCGACGTAATAATACCTGAAGTAAACAAATCATGTAACAAATCAAGCTAATATGAGTTTCACAGTAACAGCACAGTATTTATAACAAATCTATTTATTCAAAATGATTACTCAGAAGTGGTTAGTATCCATCATTATCATCTCTTATACTCTGGTTGTCCACCACCTAGTTGTACCCTCTGCTCAGTATAAGCCTTCCTAGGTATGAAATATATATATGGCAAGATATTGACTGTCGCATTCGTCCGGGGCATATCTACTCGTATCTAAGTTTGCTCTTATTACAATCTTGAGGAAAATCTCAATTCTTGAGTCGGGATTTTGGATCTTTTTGGATCTCTCTCAGGTTTTGTCGGATTACCATCTCATGGAACTACAATAAGGGAATTGAAAAAGTGCATCTTGTTATTACTATTCTAAACTATTTATTCGCTTCGGTGGCACATTGGTGCTGAGCTTTCAGGTTGAGTGGTTAGGGATTATACAAAGCAACGTGATTGGTATCAATATGAAATTTAGAATTGTGCCCAGTATGTAGATATATAGTAATAGGCTTGCGCTCTATTAAGAAGCCTCAGCGACAGACCGTACAAGAAGAATAGGGCTAAAAAAATCCCATGCAACAACGCAAGGAAATAACCACCCGGCGGCAAATAGAAGACGGAGGACCGTGTGCTGTGCTGTGGCACGTGTTAGAAGAGGCCTATTTCCTGCAGTGGAATGATTGATTGAACCACCCGGCGGATAGCTTTGAATAGGACAGATCGTAAGGCAATGGCGATAGAGCCAACGAGGCAGCCCAGGTTTCTATTACGGCGATTGAATTGGGCATCCCCCCCTGGCTTGCGACCAATTCTTTTTAACTTTTTATATATTTTAAAGAAAGAAAAAATAGTGAAATGAGCTAAGATTGCCCCGCTCCCTACACAAAACCAAACCCTGAATCCGCGCCTGCCTTGTCTTTGTATTGATCTTTCATAAATGCGGTATTTATTTGTTATTTGAGTACGGATAATTATAGCTCATAATTTTTTGGTTCAAACTGAGTTTAGCCCTGATTTTAGGTAACATCTATTATTAAACCTACGTTCTGTGAGTTCGCGGCATCAACATGATAATTTATTTTCTACAAGCGATATCAGTTTACTTTATATTCATAGTAACATTGTGGACCATGGCTAATTTATTCATAGAAAAATCAAGAGGTATGTACTTACGTTCATAATTTGTGTTTTTTTTTATACTACCAAGGTGACAAACAAGCATACGGCCCGCCTGATGGTAAGCAGTTACCGTAGCCTATGGACGTTTGCAACATCAGGGGTGTCACTCACGCGTTGCCGACCCTGTTGTGTAGCTGCAAGAACTGAAAACTATACAAATAAAATTATAATTATTACGTCGCTTTCCATAGAAATACATATATAGGTATCTATTAATTAAAGACATAAAGTCCACGCTCAAATACCAAGGTATTTACATAAATTAGCGCTTATATTTGCTACCAATAATGAGGTCCCGGGTTCGATTCCCAGGTCGGGCAATGTATTTCACTCAGCAAGTTAATAGTACGAAATCGGCAACCTACCGGGTGCAGCACAGAGAGCACGTAAAGCTTTTCATCGTATACCTGTTCTCTTGGAATCTCCGCCTCATCAGACCATGATGAGGAATGAATAGAGCATGCACATGTGCTTGCACACTACATATGCCGTACGATTATTAGTCTCCATTGAGTTTGGCTGCATTATCTGATTATCAGAGAGCACTATTCATGTTCTATCTATATTTCCTACTCGCACGCATGAAGAGTGGAGAGTACCTATATAGATCACCAAGACACAGATAAATATACCAAGAGAACCGACACATACATACATACAAAATATCATAACGCCCGTCTCCCATTGGATTAGGCAAAAAACCGATTGGTAATGACAATCTTCTACACAAAAACTGGTACAATGTTTGTTTATAAGAAATCTAAATCTATCTATCTATCTAGTAAGTTAGTATGTACCTATACTACCTATCTACGATAATTAATAATAGTGGCTTACCTTATTCCCTAATGGACGTTTAAACTTTTATACAGACCATTATTTCATCTGGTACCTAAATTATTATTTTAATTGAGGAATTTTCTAATATATTCTGAAGATATCTTTAGAATCTTCAAATTCTGGACAAGGAACAGGAACAAGTATATACTTGTTCCTGTTCCTGTGAAGATATCTTCAGAATATATTTGGACAAGGAACGGGAACAAGTATATAGGTACTTGTTCCTGTTCCTTGTCCAAATATCTTGTAGGTGCTGCCTACATTGTTATCTCGTACATATTTCAAACTATTACATACTTCGTCTTGATCTTAGATGTAGCGTACCTACACACCTTTTATTAACAAGAAATAAACGTTCAGCGATACGAATATATATTTGGATGAAGCTACTTCTTCACTGGTTGAGCCGGCGCCATCTTAAATTTCATACATGGTCAGAACTTCTTGGGGCAAGAGGTTGAGCGGAAGAACATTATGCACTGTACTGCATTGTAGCTGCTACAATTAAATCGTTCTAGAATATCAGGTAACCATTTGTATCTTCTATGCTATTAGTCACTTGACATGACAATACCACATCTGCACTGCATCAGCTTGCATGCTATCATACTTGTATTTTACAAAATATTGTAACTATCTGGCGATTAAAAATAGTGGCCTTAGTTTCTTGCTATTTTTTCTCAAGGCTCCACGTCAGCGAACTAGCCGTAGGAAAATTTTACTGACATGATCTTTCTGGCTTATTCATAATTCGTGACCTTCATAAGTGTTACTTTGTAACCTAAATGAATAAATAAATTTTGAGTTTGAATTTAATAGGACTAGCCTGTTTTAGTATATGTACTGCCGAAGCAAGTACATAATATACTAAAATGTGGAACGCTTCACAGTTTTGCGTGTCATTCCTGCGCAGGGGCCATGCTGCGCAGAGTGTACCTACATATACTAAAATTGGAACGATATCCAATTTTAGTATATGTACACTCTTTTATAGTTCCGGGCGTCCGATTCCTACATTGAACCAACCGGAAAAAAGTCCGCGTCGTCCGATCAATCGGACGAAGTATTGGACCACACGGTCACGGCCGCTTCTAAGATAAGGCTCAAAGAATTGTAATTATTTGATACAACTCCGGCACCCTATCAAACCACATAGGCATATATAAAAAAAATTGTCTAGTCTTCGTAGTCTTCTTGTAGTCTAGAATATTTTTGCATCAGTTTTAGCTCTGCTCCATAATTTTGTATAAGTACGCCTGTTTTGTAATTTTCAACTTATGCTTTACAACAATAAAATTAAGGTTCGAAATTGTCAAATGGCATTCCTCAACTTAAGCCTCTTTTCCACTGATTGTGCAATATATTAAGTTTTATCGTTAATAATTAAATATATATTTTAGACTAGCTGCAGTAACTCCGAGAGGCCGCACTCCAAAACTGCCAAATTCGAAATACCTACCACTATACGGATACCTACGACGAAATGTACGTTTTTTGGTAAGTATTGGTACCTTCTTATACTACCTAAATAGATTATAACAATGATAAACAAGCATAGGTCGCGACTGATGTTATAGCAGTTGTTGTTTGCTGAGCTTAGGGACTGTTGCCCACTTCCCCCTCTGCCATAGACCATCACTTCGCAGTTCTGGGTAAAGTGATCGGCCGGCAGATTCTCTAAGAAACAGCGATGGCAAACTGACAGTTGTGATCGCAAAATTGACAGTTGTGATTGCTCGGTGACGGCTGACGGCACAATCTATTGACTAAACGTCAAATTGGGCTCTTACGGAATACCGATTTTCAATCTGACAGCCATTTTTTGCTCGGTTTTTGCTCTTACGGAATACCCCTGCGGTTCTCAGTCTTGATGCAACTATCGACATCTTTTTCGTTTTCTCAGTCGACGGCGAATAAGTAACGCAAATAGTTATGTTTCTTCGTCAGAATCCATGTTGATACTGACACGACACCACTACCGGTTCGAGCGAACACGCCGAAATATGCCCGTTTACGCAAGTACAGTTTTTTGAAGCGCGTAGTGTAGCGCGCGTGTAAGCGCGTATGCTGAACGACCGTATAAGCGCAGAAAATACGCTAGTCTGAAACCGCCCTATGTGATAATATGGATGGACTATGTCGTACCATAGTGCAAAAGAAAATAAATGTCACTCATTGTCAGTGACATGTTCGTTTAAAACCAAACCGGACCTTATAAGTTAAAAAAATGCATACTTTACCACATTCAATAGCAGTTTGTTATTAAATACAATGTGAGGAGCGCGCCCACGCCATAGGCACTGGCTCACCTATTTTTGAAACAATTTACTAATAAAAATGAGTGACAGGGATCGAAGTAAGTGTTTACTTTATCGTTAGGTATCTACGAGAATAAATATTACAAAATAATAATAAAGGATGTAAGCTAGGCATCCAACCGTCGTCGTCAGCTACAATGGATAGCAAAGCCATTTTGTTCTGCTATATGCAATGCGAATAATATACAAGACTTATATTATAATACTGTACTAGTGTGCTAGGACACTATTACGTAGTAGTATGGTAGTGTAGCGACGCCGTAGCAGGCTTCACCACCCACAAGAGTCAACATAGTCATGTATATGATCACCTACTTATAGTTTTCTATTTACGTGATATTAAAAGTATGTCGCAAATCATACATGTACTTTTAGGCACGTACCTATGTACCTAGGTACCGATACCATAGGTACCGAAATAAATATGCTATTAAAAAGATAAATGAAAATAAATAGCTATCAAATATACTATTAAAAAAATATATAGGTATCTAGCTTATAAATGTTTCTTCTAACTCAAAATCTTTAAACTATCCCACCTATTGGCAATTCCAGCCAAGCGAGATTTTCCGCAGAGGGGCATCGTCCCCGGTATACCCGGACGCTGTCACTGGTGACGGAGCCTTGGTAGCGCGGACAGCCGCTGGGTGGACCACTGATGTCATATTAGGTTCCGGTAGTCCACTGCGTAAGCGGTTGTAAGTGCACAGGGGAGTTTTAGTCGGTATGCTGGTTGTCTACCATCATAAGGCAAGCGAGCCTGGCATAACCGTCCTGCTTTCCCGGACGGGGCGGTATGCATAAAGCGCATTTCTAGTCTCAAAAATATATGCCTCTCCGTGCACAGCGAGAGTGGGCAGCCGCTGGGTAGACCACTGATGTGATATCTAGTAAAAAAAGGTGCTGCGTGATTCGTGTTTAGAAGGATAGGTGGTATCGGTAGGTACCGGCGCTGTGGTCACGGTGGCGGATTCTTCTCTCTCTACTGCGTCCGCAGCGTCGTTACCTACCGACTAGTTATGCCATTTAAACCACTGCACGGTAACTTTATCTGTTATTACAATGTTTTGTAGTGCCTGATGGCACTGTAGTATAAGACTGGACATATTTTTGGTGTTTTTAAAAGCACTCAGAACTGATGCGCTGTCAGAGACAATGTTGTGTGTATAGTCGTGGCTATAATCTGTGTGTCTTCAGTGCTCATTTTGAATAGATACATAAATAATCGTTTTTAAATCATCATCGTTTTTGATTCAATGTTATCCCTGGTGTTACATTTTTTTAGGTCGGCAACACGTACTTAATGCCCATGATATAAAAGCGTCCATGGGCTACGGTAACTGCTTACGATCAAGTTAGCCATATGCTTGTATGAAACCGTAGTGTTAGAAATTAAAATAGGTACATTTTTCACATAAGGAAGTTTTGATATATTTTATGGTGTATCAAAGATAGTAAGATAGATAATGCACAAACTCCCCGCATACCATCACGTCCGTGGTAAATGTGTCGTTGTATTGAACAAGAAAGAAGAGGGTGGAATTATTTGAATATGCTTTTATTACAATGGTTTATCAAGTTATACCTACCTAATATCTGCTTACCATCGGCCACGCCGTATGCTTGTTTATCGTTTTAAATAGACATTACTTATTAAAAAACAAAAATGACCACGCAATATTTTTTTAACAACTTTTACGGTTAGCGCTAAGCTTGACATGATTTCAGATAAAGATGGCGTACCTCCATTATTGTGGATAACTGGCGTCTTTACCGTGATTGCGGGTGTTCTAACCGTTGTATACAAGTTAAGTAACGTAATGTCAAAAAAAATAGAAAAAAAAGAAGAAGAAAAAGTCGTATGTCTTCAGTTCAAGCCTGAGAGACTTCGCTGGCCTCCAAACGGCGTAAATAAAGAAGATGAAACAGATAAATCAACAATACATAAGAAGAAGAACAATGACGAACCTACATTATCGGAGGAGAAAAGTGACCCAAACTGTATCAGGTTCAAACCTGAGAAACTTCGATGGCCATCATGATAAACTTACTTGAAGTAGGTACGCGAGAAAATATCCTTACAAGAGAATCACTATAGCAGTCAAAAACTAACTAGATGGAAGATTAGTAAGGCGTAAGCATAAAAATAATCAACCTACGTCTTAAAAACTAAAGTGGAACTAGTTAAAAATAAAACTATTTGTTGATCTTGAGTTCTGATTCATTCATCAATAGCAGTGTCGTTTCAAATAAAAACCCTTCACAATATAGTAAGGCCGAGAGTTAAAGATGCCAACTTATAGGTATGAGACTTGTAGTTCTTAAACAGACAATAGCTAAACTATTAATCAGCACATGTGCTCGCTAACCGCTGTGAACTACTGTCGACATTCCGTAAGCAAAGTTACACGGAGGATGCCTAAAATTCGCGTGCACGTACTTGCCAGTATACCTACGTACTCGTAGGACCGTTTGGTGACGGATTAAGAATACAAATGTCACCACCCGATTCCATCCCGTGGGTGTCGTAAGCGTCGACTAAGGGAGTAAGTCAGGCAGACAATATCCACTGCAAGAGAGGGAAAACTCGAAACAAAACCCTATACCAACCCGTCTAGCCAGCGTGGTATAGTAGGTTTATATCCCTCCAAATTTATGGAGGAGACTCGTGCCCAGCAGTGAGATGTTTATGGGTTGAGATGACTCGTAGGTAGGTAGGTACTCGGCCAGCGTGTACGTAAAATATTTGCAAACGCGTCCACACAACGTTATTCTCACTTTTTCAATCTTCTTTCAAGAAACTGACTGTAGCCTGAGCTTATTTTCCAAATAGGTACCTAATTCAGAAACTTACACAGAATTATATTTTACTGCTTGTGACCAACAAGTATAGGCACGGCACGCATGATGGTAAGCAGTTATCATGGGCAGATATTTATTGTGCATAAGTGGGTTAAATTTGCGTCCAGAACATAATACTTAGCTACATATGAGGCTACAGATGGCAGGCGGTACCTACAGTGATGCTACAATCCGTTATTTTTTCCAATTCTGTTTGCATGTTCTTTCGACCCGCTTGATGTTAAGCAGTTACTGTAGCCTATGGACGCATGCAATACCAGACGTATTACTTGCGTGTTGCCAATCCGTTATTTACACCAGGGCTTTAAGATGGAGTACCCTTGGGATAGGAAAACGTACGTTTTATTTAAAACGCATCCCTAAATGAGCGCTAGAGAACTGTAATCACACAGGAACACGACTACACAGCTGTGTGTACTTAGTATTTTGACTGTGGTCTTCAGTACAGTGGAGGTCCTTCCCCAATTGGGCTTCCTCGCTAGTGTGGTGCCCTACCTAACTTAGTTTGTATTAATAATGTATTTGTTATGTATCCATTTTATAATCCACATTCATTATGTCATTACTGTCGTCGTCGCAATAGCTCTTCAACTGCACTCTCCCATACACCTTTCTTGTAAGAATAAGAATTACTTATCTATCTATAAAAAGAAAGTTTGTTCAATTTTCTTGTCATATTTTTATTCTTCTTATTTTGTTTCTTTATTTTATCTAGGGGTGTTTTTTTAAGTCGTTGATTTTGGCTATTCCGGGGCATGTCTATAAGAGAAAAAAAAGTTACTAGACCATAATGGCGCTCAGGCACGGTAATAATACATACAGTATCCCGACTTCATACAAACGGACGAAGCGCGAGCTATGCCTACGCGCCTCGATAGCGGCAGGCGCCTAGCACGCTGACAGTGGCGACTGTGCCGCATTGACGAACGGACGACGCGCCGCGGCGTGTTGTTTTATTAGCAATAACCGCGCGATTTTTTCACTAAAAATAAGTTCAAGTACATATTTAATATGACGAGAAGGATATACTTATTGTGCTGTTTTTGGTTGCATATTGAATAACGCATCCAGAGATAACTTTTTTTAGGAAACTCTGGAAGGTAAGACTATAAAATAATTTTACTAGTAGATAGGTACATAATGTGTCTTTTTAATGGATAAGTATTTCCTTTTATTTCCCGAAAAAGCTACTTAGCTACTGTTGACGGTAACAATTTCCGCGCGCTAGTGTGATATCTATGTCTTTCTTACTGTAGGTATATAATAATGATTTAAATCATTGCCTATAATAGGCAGTAATATTAATTGCCTATTATAGTATAAATAAGTAGGTAAGTAGTAGGTAAAGAAACTGAGCCAAATTGTCAAATTAAATACCTTTCATATATTGATTTCATCGGTGTACAAGCGTACTTGTAATAATTTTAACAAAAAAAAACCGACTTCAGTACGGCAAGTTGTAAAATTTTCAAATATTTGTTTGTTACAATCGAATAAAATCGACTGAGCGTCGGGCTGAACACAGGTCAAGTAGGTATTAAAAGCAATATTTAATCTGTGCAATCCGCGCTCAATTCATTCACGTCATTAGGTATTTCTTATTAATAGTTGCTTAGCAACAATAACCGAAACTTATCTAATCGCCATCAGTAAAATACTTATTATTGAAAAGTTCAGATGGCCATCTGTGGTCTTCTTCATCAGTTTTACTACACCAAATTACACTTTCTGAATGTAAATGATTGATTAGATGTTAAAAATATTGAAATTGCTATATGTGTGCCTATAACTTTTGAGGAGTTCCCTCAATTCCTCATGGATCCCATCATCAGAACTTTCTTTTGATGATAATGGGACCAAACTGAAAGTATGTCCAGTCAGACAAAAAAAGAATTTTTCAAATCGGTCCATAAATGACGGAGATATGCGGTAACAAACATTAAAAAAAATAAGGAAATGAACTCTTTTTGAAGTCGGTTAAAAATAAAGTCATTTGAAACTAAAAGTAGGTTGCAAGTTTACGAGCTTGCAACCTACTTTTGGTTTCAAATGACTTTATTTTTACGTTAATACTGTTTTAATGTTTAGTAATCAATATTACAGTATTAAATATAGCTACTAGTACACCAGAAATGTGTACATATCGTGTAGAATGTATTTTTCGGTCGCAAATTTATAAGACCGATTTGTTATTCAAACATAAACATGGTTTTTTAATTAAATCTACCAATCAAAAAACAACACGCATTTTTATTGAACACTTCCTATTCAATTCATAGAGTATTTTGTTTATTTACAATCACAAAACTAAATGTAATTAAAATGCTAAAGTAGGCAAATGTAATTAAAATGCTAAAGGCGGGCAGCCCTATCGCATGTTTACGTACCTACTGCGCGGCTGCAGGCATTTATTTCAAGGTTACGGCCGAGTTCCAATACTGTATGTATTATTACCGTGGCTCAGGTGAGTGTTATAACCCTAAATGATCGTTGTGAATTGAACTAAGTTTAAAAACATTTAGGTACCTACAATTGTTAAAAATTGATTAATTTATCAAAAAATAGAATGGTGCATAGAAAAAAATTCAAGACTTACCGATAAAAACGCTAAACCGAAAATTAGATTAGCACAGCCCAAAGAGGCACAGTCAAGACTGCTCATACGCGTTTCAGTTTAGGTAGTATGTTTCCATGCACCATTTTAAAGTTATACCTACCTAAAGGTGAGCGCCATTCCTCCTACTTACCCTATAATAATCTACCATACGTAAAATAAGGTAGGATACATCAAAGAATATCCAGGATACGACTTTGTTATATTCGAAGTAAAAGAAACGAGCAAACTCCTTGCAAACACCTGATCTAATAGGATTTTAGGAAAGAAAATGTGAACCCTGCGACAATGTCTAGACGAAAGAGGCATTTCGCAGACATCGAAGTTTGAAAGTCCTCAGTCCCAAAGAGTTTTGGCTCTCTAAGCGTGTTCCATGGAGAGTGCTCTGAGGAACAACTACTTTCTACTAACGCATCACTAGACTCGTTAGCAAAATTTACCGATACCACCTGGAAACGATTTCATTCAGCATAATTCACTTCCAGCATTTATTTCACCCACGCAAGTGTAGGCTCTGGAACGAATTACCTGCTGTAGTGATTCCCGGTCATATGACTTATTTTTCTAACAAACTATAAAGAGAGCACTTACTTTTCGGGAGGAAGCGTTTTTGTAAAATCGCCATTCTGCTGGAAAGAAAAAGTAACGAGTAAGCAAAAAAAATATGGGTTGGCAACACGCAATACTTCTGGTATTGCAAGCGTCCATAGGCTACGGTAACTGCTTAACATCAGGCGGGCAGTATGCTTGTTTACCACCCAAGTACTTAGTATAAAAAAAAGGAATAGACAATAGTGATATTGTCCGCGTGAGCTATGAATTCTGAGTCTTAGTAGCCTCTTTTATTATGATAATGGACGAGGCTTTTGTTTTCTAAAATTGCATAAAATAGGGGAATACACTCAAACTCGAAACAAACAATCTAAGACCTCTTTTCTAAGAATCTAGCCTTTTTTATTTTTGTCATTTTAATACGTAAATTATTTACCACACATCTTTTACGACATAGGACGCACGCTTGACATGATTTCAGATGGCGTACCACCGTGGTTATTGATCGCTGGCGCCTTAGCCGCAATTGCGGGCGTTCTAGCCTTTGTGTTCTCGCTCAAGTCTTCAAAAAAAGAAGATCCCGATTGCCCTCAGATCAAAACAGACAAAATTCGCTGGCCTAAAAATGATCAAAAAGATAAAAATAAAAAAACTAGCAAGAAAGCATGAACGCTGGTAGGTCGCCAGTAAAGTAGGAAAACGTCCCAGCAAAGCAGAAAGAGGTACCAGAAAAGTAGGCAGAGGTACCAGCAAATCAGAAAGAGGTACCAGCAAAGCAGGAAGAGGTACCAGCAAAGTAGGGAGATATACCAGCAAAGGAGGGAGATGTACCAGCAAAGGAGGGAGACGTACCAGCAAAGGAGGGAGACGTACCAGCAAAGCAGGATAAGGTACCAGAAAGGCAGAAAATCCACTACCATATCTTATCCGTTTATAAGAAAATTGTCTCAAACTGTGATAGTATCAGGATCAAACCAGAAACTCGCTGACCATCATGACCTTCGTTATAGAAAAATATATTAAACCCTGTAGGGGGAATGACATGACTATAGAAGCGAAGAACGAACTAGATGGGTCATCAATCCTATAAGTCAGACGAAATCATGTAAATGATTAACTTAAATATAAAAACTTTATTTATTTAAGTGTTAATCCTTCAGTTCTGGTTCTGTTTAAACACGGCTCCTTCATAATACACAATATAAACAACGTTTTTTTATTTTGTCTTAAATAAATCGATTGGGATTGTTTTTTGCTCATTTAGAAATAGAAAAAAATAGTTGGCAACATGCAAGTGATACCCCTGGTATAGCAAGTGTCCATAGGCTACGGTAACTGCTTAACATCAGCGTGCCTTATGCTTGTTTGCCACCCAAGTAGTATAAAAAAATAATAGTAAACATTTTTTGTCAAAGATTCAACCGACAACCCTTCTATAAACGTTAGGGCGCGTACACATATGTCTGTTTTACAGGTCCGTTTAAACGTATATGTTATTAGCGTTTGTAGTTGTATGAGCCAGTTCACACATATGACAGTATTCCAGATCTAGTAAAAAATCCCACACACAACGGAAATCTGATCCGTTTTATCGGATCGAAACCACGCGAGGCTTAAAATCGTTAATGAATTACCTCCAGTAGCAACGGATCCTGTAAAATCGGACCTTCTATGTGTACGCGCTGTTATTTCGTATTCGCTTTGTAAGTCGCGACCCGCTCTCCCTTCGCTTCGATTTTTTATTATCTCTCAACCCATAAACGTCCCACTGCTGGGCACGGGTCTCCTCCATACAATTGGAGGGATATTAGCCTACTATACCACGCTGGCCAGACGGGTTGGTATAGGGTTTTGTTTCGAGGTTTCCCTCTCTTGCAGTGGATATTGTCTGCCTCACTTACTCCCTTAGTCGACTCTTACGACACCCTTCGGGATGTAAAGGGGTGGTGACAATTGTATTCTTAATCCGTCACCACACGGATTTTTTATTATTAACTATCATATGCAAGTAATATAGGTACCTACATATTATTATAAACCTACCAAAAAATATCTAAATGATTGTCAAAACTGCATCAAAATTAAGACATCAGCTTTGAACATTTTGATCTGCATGAATTCTTATACCTATTATTATAATGTTAGCATTTTCTCACGTTTTGTAAAAGATGACAAAAGTTTGAACATTTTGATCTGCATGAATTCTTATACCTATTATTATAAAGTTGGCATTTTCTCACGTTTTATAAAAGATGACTAAAGTAGGCAGAAAGGAACTCAGGTTAAGTATTTAAAAAAAAGTTGGCATGTCAGGAATTTACGTATTGACGGTCGAACTCGTTACGAAGATCCTAAGAGGAAGAGAGAGTGGAAAGCGACTTTGTTTAATTCTATGTAAAGAAGACAAAATTAAAAGATACTCTCAATAATACATGATATTGTATTTGGAACAATGTTTCTCTCTTATCGCGTAATAATATAAATAATAGCTTGGTGAACCTCATTGATACAAAATATATAATAATTATTAATAATAACTTATGAATAGTTACATCCGTCGCCTGTCGCGCACGTTCTACCAAACAATTTGTAATTTTTTACATAAAATTCGTCGTCGCCACAGAGTTACGCGAGTCCCGCGCCACACACAGACCAATCCTAAATATCATATAATTATTATGGAGTAATATCGCTATTGTAGCACAGGATTGACTTAGTTACAAAAGTCTTTTTCATGATATCCTAAATCATACATTTACTTTGCCTTTGCACGACTTATGTATACAATAATAACCTCCTCTTTTTGAAGTCGGTTAAAAAAGGTACTGCGTGAATATAGTCCAAAGATACACCACTGACAAAACAGGCAGTGTAAAAATACTTTTAAGTTTGGACAATCTTTTGACTGATCATTCTTATTGTATTGAACATAAATCATTAAAAGGTAATTTTGAAATAACTACAAATACTGCTGAACTTAGTCCACACTAACATAATAATATATTAGCCAATTTATATAAAATAGATTTACATACATGTATATTTAGACAATTCAGATTTTGTAGTAAGATTGTACCTACATAGGTACAGAGAGCATTACTATTGGATATGGGCCGTACCATGACGCGATAAAACGTTCGAGTGAGGAAGAGGGATAGAGCTATATAGATTGTATAGCTCTGTCCCTTTTTCTTATTCGAAAGACTCACTTGGTACACTTGTTGGTTTAACACTTGGTACAGCCTCAGAGGCATATGAGGCAACAATTTAGAAACATGTCAGGCGATAGATCACTTTCACATATGAGTCATGTATGCATACTTACTATAAAAACAGATTTTATATTAGGTCAACAGCTGGGCGAATTAATTTGAGCGACATTTTATTTATTTTTATTCGCTGTTGCCACATATAGTAAGATAGCCATTGCATTCATGGTCCCAGGTTAGTAATATATGCTTGACATTTTCACAATGCAGACTCAGTAATGCAGTGATTTGATTTTAGAAAACGTTCGAAATTACTTCGTTTGCAAAAAGAGTCAAATTGCAGTCAAATCAACCTATTTGCGGGCAGTAACTCATACACAAATAGATGCTGTACAGCCATTCACTGCTAAACGTCCACCGGCAACTGGCTAACATAGCTTTAAAATAACTGCAAGAAATAATTGTAGTTGCACTGAACAAAAACTATGCCTTTGACATTTCATATTTTAGGTAGGCAACATTCTGCTCCGAAGGGAAATTTAACAGTAAATTTGACCATAATGTTTGAAAATCTTGACTGAAATGTTAATATAATAGTAATAAATGTTTAGTAAATATATAATGAATAGTAGATATGCTTCTGAATATTTGTCAGAATGGTGTTGTATTGAATAGAATATTATAAAATATGTTATTATTTGGGCGACGACGTATAATGCTAAAACTAATGGCGTTACATGTGACTATCGTATGTCTGTCCATCGCACACTCGCACCACAAGCCGTTTATCACGTGTCCGCTTCAGTTACTATCTGAAAAATAAAATCATATGCTTAATTTTTTTTTACTTTTCATTTATGTTCTACTTCTTTGGCAAACAAACGTAAGCCTGCCTGAGCCTCTAGACAAGTGGCATAAGCGATAGTCGAATCGAAAAGTCAAAAAATAAAATATGATTTGACGTAAGTCTACGATATAATGTCGTAAACTTACGTCAAATTCCATACATTTGCTTTTTTGACTTTTCGATTTGACTATCGCTTATGCCACTTGTCTAGAGGCTCTGATTTTATTTGTGCTCAACAACAGTTTTGCCCACATAGTGATTTATCAAAGCCGAGCTTTACGCACACAGCGAAATCGCGATGGGGCCGCGTTAAGAGGGATTGCCACGCGCCAGTGTTTTTAAAAATATCCTTAACACACGCATGCGTATTCCTATCCCCCCTCCCCCAAAACAATCGGGCCAATCGCAGGCCAG
Organism: Trisateles emortualis; assembly: GCA_947095525.1. Taxonomy (NCBI): domain Eukaryota; kingdom Metazoa; phylum Arthropoda; class Insecta; order Lepidoptera; family Erebidae; genus Trisateles; species Trisateles emortualis. Next base: position 2,777,860 of record OX352736.1, on the reverse strand, counting down.
ACCGAGCCAATAAAAACGTAAAAAATCGAGGTTTCGTATTCCGGATTTTCCTCCTCCAAAATTTTACCAATTTCATTTCTTTTTTCACTAATGATTCGGAAAAGAGCCAGAGTACGACGCTATTAATGCTTTTTTTTAGTTTAATGCCACCTTATTTGTTTATTAGATGTTTATTTGGGGACGTTTAAAATATGCGTTTTTTATATTTGTTTGGTCATATCTTCTATAAAAACCTGTATATCCAAAAAACGAAACCATGCGTTATTGTCAAGCCTGATATCTATATCAGGTTAAAATTTCATTACTCTAGGCTCAAAATCCAGGAAGGAAAATCAGGAATACGTTTGTACGGTGGCAATCGCTCTTAACAGTGCTTGTCAGTACGGGACACCCCATCTAGTATGTATATTAATAACGAAGTAACTTTGTGCTAGTGCATCTAGTATTTATTATTTGGAAGACCAAAAGCAAATAACAACAATGACATTGTTAACTAAATTGCAACATAAAGCCAATTAAAGGTCTCCACTTTTAAATATATTAATAATCTTATGTTTAATAGTTAATGATGGAATAAAAGTGTGTTTTAACTAATTTGAAAACACGGCAATGTACTAATTCAAACCGGTAGTAATGCCGTTTCTCGAGAGGTGATATAATTTCAAGTAATTCACCATTCGTCAGATGTTATTTCCTAGCCTGCAGTGCGTTCGACAACCAGTCCATCGCCTGGTCCAGTCCTTCACCACGCACCGCCGAAGTTTTGAAGATCTGGAAGGTGCGGTCGCGCAATGCGTCCAGCCCCAGAGCCTGGTGCACCTCAGCTACGGTCAGGCAGCCCGCCATGTCCTGCTTGTTTGCTAGGACTACTAGAATAGCATTGGCTAGTTCCTCTTCCTGTAAAATTATTGAAAAGATCCTTTATAAATGTGAAAGTTTGTGAGGATGTATGTATGGATGTTTGTTAGTCTTTCACGTTAAAACGACAAAATAGATCTAGATGAATTTAAGCATAGAAACAGATTATAGTCTGGAATAGCGAATAGGCTACTTTTTAACGCGATAACCGACATCCACGCGGGCGGAACCGCGGGAAAAGCTAATTGTTTATAATGTTAATATACTAAGCCCACAGGGTGATGGGTATTGTAAGTTAGAGATGAGACGTATTGACGCTACCAGGTTAGCGATGCGTGCGGGGCCGGTGTCAAACCAAGTTTAGGGTTCGGTGGTCGTGCACCACCAAAATCCCAAATATATGTAGGTGGTACATTAAGGTGTTGTACCTGGCTTTCGACCCTGTTTTTTTTACTCATTCGTACTACTCTGGTATTGAATTTTGCAAGTGTATCCCGTACTTATTGTAAGGTCAATATATCAATTTTAGTTTTACATACACAATGCCATTCCCCGTTATCCTTACTAATCCTTACTAATATTATAAATGTGAAAGTTTGTAAGAATGGATGGATGTATAGATGGATGTTCGTTACTCTTTCACGTAAAAACTACTGAACGGATCTGGATGAAATTTGGCACACAGATAGATTATGGTCTGGAATAACACATAGGTTACTTTTGCAGCGATAACCGACATCCACGCGGGCGAAGCCGCGGGCAACAGCTAGTTCTTATTATAATACGAGTTATATTTTTATTTGTTTAATCTCAGTGGTTTAGTATGTGCATGTACACAGAAATTTCTTATCAGAACACTGAAGTACTTATTAACTCATACCACTTAAGAGTTGCATACAATGAGCTTAATGATAAAATATAAATACCTAACAATAGTTGACAATAAGGAAATAACACAGTTTTTAAAGACCGATTTATAAATTACTTAAAGCAAACACTATCTAAATAAGATCTTAAAGTATTATCTGTTGGAATATCAGTTATCAGTTTCCATCTACAAGATATACCAATTACAGTAAAAGGACATAACATAGCATCACATTCACACCATTTCTTTCCTGGAGTGGTAGGCAGAGGTGTATGTATATTAATCCCACTAGCTGTTGCAACGGCTCCACCCGCGTCGAGAAATAGAAAATGTGCTATTCCAGACTATAAATCTATCTCTGTGCCAAATTTCATCCAGATACGTTCAGTAGTTTTTTGCGTGAAAGAGTAACAAACATACATTCGTACAAACTTTCGCGTTTATAATATTAGTAGGTATAATATGTTTCGCAACCTATTACACCGGGTGTGATGGGTGCGAGACTATTGCCACCGGAGACAATTGCAGTCTCTGGCCTGATGCTCAGCACTTTGTCAACCAAAGGATCAATCACCAGATGTTATCAATTCAATCCCCATTTAAGACAATTTTTTTAAAGACAACTCCTGCAGGCAATGATCCCTATGTCACAGGGAGGCTTGCAAACATATAATTTACGGACCCAGATTAGGTTCAGACTCGAATCAAACATTGAATCACGGGAATAATTCATGATGACTCTGGCAGCAGTGTTACACAAGAGAATAATCATTGTATGTTAAATTAGTGTAGGTACTTTCAAATATATATGTTTTCAGCACAGCTCTGCCAGTGTTGATATAGTTTATTGTGATAAAAATAATGTCCCTATATCTTTCTACAGGACACGGTCTATCTTCTTGACAAATTTTACCCAGATCCATTTAGCCATTAAGATTTGCTAAAGTAACAAATAAACAGAGTTACTTTTGAATATATACTAATATTATAAAGCTGAACAGTTTGTTTGATTGATTGAACGCACTAATCTTAGAAATTACTGGTTCGATTATAAAAAATATCTTTTTATTGAATAGCGCATTTATCCGGGAAGGCTATAGGCTATATAACATCACGCTATGATCAATAGCAGCGGAGCAGTAGTGAGATATGTTGCAAAATCGGGGAAATATACTTTTCTAATTACCACGCGGACATAGTCGCGGGTGACACCTATATAATAATATAATATTAGTACAGATACAATCATCATAGTAAAACTCTACTTGGGAATCAATAGCAATTATAAGTGAATATTATTATAATACCCTAATTTCTTTCTAGAACCACCCAATTTTATAATTAAGAGGGACTACTAAAGTAGAGACTTTAGACAGTTTTACAAACAACTTATTTACCAACGAAAGATAAATGGCAAACATGTAAACAGACTGCCAAATTATACATATGGATGCTGGCAATAGCACTTATCAAGCATTTGTTTGAAGTACCACACTAATATAAATGGCAATTTATAGAATTCTAATCTTGGCAATTAGTCTACAAAATAAAAAGCACCTGTCAAGCTTTGGCAAAACAGAAGTAGTGGTAGTTGAGTAAGAAAGTAACCCACTTGAATGTAAGAGGTGTGAGTTCAATCCCAGGCGGCAGAAACAATGTGAATTTCACTATGTAGAATTTATATTTATTAATCAAATAATATACCATCTGCTAATAGTGCAGGAAGTAATTGTAAGGAAACCTGAATTTCTAAGAAGATATTATATAGACAAGTCTGATCATAGCCTAGTGTGGGGTCAAATCTCGAGAACAGCTGAACCGATTTCGCTAATTCTTTTATTGCTATGTTTGTGATTGTAAGATGGTTCTTATGTAAGTTGTAAGTCTTATGACAGTTGAGCTAAAAATAGTTTAACACGGGCGGAGTCGGGGCAGGCCACTAGTATTGGAATAAGAATTACTTTTAAGTTAAAATATGCTATGTCATGTAACCAAACTACCAATAGAAAAATGGCAATTTAATGTAAACATAGTTTTTATTACAAATCTACTTACTACTTTAATTTGTGTATTAAAATCTGTTCATAAGCTGAATTATTGTTAGAAATTAAATTAGGGAACCAGTTATTTACCATACACAATTGCATTAAACTATTATATTTAAACAGATGATTTTCACAATGAATAAATAAAATAGGTGATGTGGAATACCTTGGGGAAGGCCTAAGTCCAGCAATGGATGTCTTATGGCTGGGATGGATGGTTAGAAATAAAATAAAAACATATGGCAGTATAATAATACTCACCCTCAACATATGCACCAATTCATCTTTAGATATTCCTATTCGATCTCTGTCTGCTGAATCCACAACATATATTATTGCATCTGTGTTTCCATAGTAACATCGCCAGTAAGGCCTAGAACATGTTTTATTATAATTATTAAATGAAAACATTAAACTAATACAAAATAATATGATATTTCGCAACACCATGCATATTATACCTACATACAATAGTTATTCTAATCAAGGTAACATGAAAACAATAGGCATGATGAAAGGAAACTTAACCTATACTTAGCAGAACATTTCTCACCTAATACTGGTTTGTCCACCAAGATCCCATACTTGAAACTTTAAGTTTTTGTAAGTTACTTGCTCTACGTTAAAACCGATCGTTGGTATAGTTGTGACCACCTCTCCTACTTGCAATTTGTATAATATCGTAGTCTTCCCGGCACCGTCCAATCCAAGGATCAAAATCCTCATTTCTCGAGCTCCTAACAACCCTCTGAAGTAACTGAATAGACCACCTGTAGTTTATAATATAATAAATACAATAACACATCATAAAATTAAGATATAATACATTTTTATGACAATTAAAGTTCTTACCCATTTTTTGATAAGCTTAGCCTATTTTTAATGCATTAGTTGTTACTTTTAAGGAATGATTATGTACTATGTATGCGTATCAAATGTTCCCAATGTTTTTATTTTTATTATCTATACTTTCAAATTACTTATTCAATCACTTTTAGCGATAAATAAAGACATTTTATCGAAAATCCCAGCAAATCATTTGACGTGTAAGCAAGCACTCATATTTTATTGCCAGCATGAAAAAATACGCAAAAAACATTGCTTTACTATAAGTTTTAAGTTCCTTGGCTTTACTTGTTCATAAATGATGTGGTCATTCGATTTTACATTCGTAAGAAACAATATTTATTATTTTAATCAGTGAAGATTTATTTTATGTGAACACACAGATATTTTCAGTTGTAGTAAATGGTTATGGAAGATATATAATTATATCTTACAGAATCATTAAAAATAATGAATGACCTCTAAGACTTTGAATGTATTAGTTTATGATTGGATCTCAGTTTATCGACAGGCATAAAATACTTGATTTATTTACAGTACCTGAGGCTTAAGGCCCGTGCCGTGTAGACCAAAGTTAAAAGATTTCCTCGTAGGTGTAGACAGTCCAGATAGGACGCGCTAGTCAAAGATCTTGATTTTTAATACTTAAATACTGCCATCTAGTGCCAGCCAACTGAATTCTCTTGACTTCCCTCTTGATGTTTTTATTTTGAGATTAGTACCAAATTTGCATTGCAAATCAGGTAGATATTCAGCTGCAGTATGTCGCATCGGTTCAGATAAATCTATAACAATATAGGATACCTATAATACGACATTATTATAGCTAATAGTCACTTAGATTTAGTAAACCCTTCACCCTACATTAGTAAGTAACTAGGTATGTATTTATGTAAGTATAGAGATTTTCTTTTCAATTTAGGTAACATTGATTAATTGCACTAGGCACTACAAACCTAGGGACCTTTAAGATATTATTATTTAACACGAATAATGGTAGAATAGCTACATACATAGCTTTATTTATGACTCCTGCGATTATTATTGAAGCAATATTAAGCAACGTATCAACATTGTACATACCATATTGGTAGGCTCCAATTTCCTCGATGTAGTGAAGTGTTAAGTATGTACAGTCGTTAATTGAGTTCTATATTGACTGCCTCGGTGGTCCAGTGGCCGCAGTATGCGCTTGCTGTGCTCGAGGATGTGGGTTCGATTCCCACTAAGGACAAAAGTTTGTGTGGCCCGCAAAGAGTTGTTCTGAGTATATCCTCCTCCATACACTTAGAGGGATATTAGCCTACTATACCACGCTAGCCAGACGGGTTGGTATGGTAAAGGGTTTTGTTTCGAGTTTTCCCTCTCTTGCGGTGGATATTGTCTGCTAGACTTACTCCCTTAGTCGACTTTTGCGTCACCCTCGGGATGGAAGGGGGTTGTGACATTTATTCTTAATCCGTCACCACACGGAATATACCTATCTACGTCAGCTTTACTTTACTCAAATATTTGGCAGAATCATCACAACATTTATAGTATATTAACTATATACGTTATTTATTTATGTATTGTATCGTGTTATTATGATTTTTATTTAATGTATGAAGTTCCGATCAATAAGCCCGTACTATTGTAGCCGGAAAAGGAAAGAAGGGGCATGGACACTAGCAGCACGAATAATTATTATATTACTAGTTGTTGTCCACGGCTTCGTCCGCGTAAATGTTATTTATTTATCACGATAAAAACTATTTTCTCCCCAGGATACCTATCTCTCTCTTCTTGTCCAATTTCATTAAGATTCGTTAAGCCGTTTTTGAAAAAACTTTTCATCCCTCTTTTACGGCATAATTTTCGAAAAGATATTTAATACGTGTTTATAGACTTTCAATGAAGAATCTTCATACTGAATTTCACTCTAATAACTTCAAAAACGGCAAAGTTTCATACTAACTTAGCACCCCCGTTTTACCCCCTTAGGGGGTGAATTTTCAAAAATCCTTTCTTAGTACTTCCCTACGTTATAAAAGGAACCTCTGTGCAAAATTTCAAGTTTGTTATCTTCATAGTTTGGGTCCTGCGTTGATATGTCAGTCAGCTTCTCCTTTAATTTTTTTATTTATTTATAATACTTCATGCACACATGTACATAGGCGGACTTAATGCCATAGGCATTCTCTACCAGTCAACCACGGTGATGCAGAGATAAACGAAGTAGGTGCAATAAGAAGTCACTTCAATAACGAATAGATACAATTGACCGAATACACAAAATACATATACTGAATCAAATAAAAATATAAAGGATAATAGATATAATATATATATAATTAATATAATATATATATAATTAGTATAATATATATATATATATATACAAAATTACATACATTCATATAGGTAATCAACTTAACGAGATGCTCGCGACAACTCATCTAAGAGAAGAGAACGAACCTTCATCTTAAAAGTAAATCGGCTTGTGGACATTCTGACCTCAAGGGGAAGCGCATTCCAGAGTTCGATAACCTGCACGACAAAAGAATAGTGGACAAAACCAGAAGTGTGGGAGGGAAACACAAGCAAACGATTATTTGATGATCGTAGAATTTTTATTTTATATAGGTAAGATAGCTGTTGCCTGCGGCGGTTGTCGGTAAAAAAATCTCCGTGCCAAATTTCATCTAGATCCGTTCAGAATTTTTACGTGAAAGAGTAACAAACATCCATCCATCCATCTATTCCCACAAATTTTCACATTTATAATATTAGTAAGGATAAGGATCTCTTAATTACGTTTAAGACTATAGCATGGGGTTCTTCAAGAAAGGAGTTATAAGGTTTTTAAAGGGTCGGCAACGCGTGAGTGACACCCTTGGTGTTGCAAACGTCCATAGGCTACGGTAACTGCTTACCATCAGGCGGGCCGTATGCTTGTTTGCCACCTTTGTAGTATAAAAAAAAAAAAAAAAAAAAAAACATTCAGCGGATAAATGAGTAGGTACCTACCTACATGTTTATATAAAAAGGAATTAGCGGAAACATTGTCTCTGTAATAAGTTTAATAATAACAGTCTCATGACCTTATAACCAGGATTTGACGGAAAAAACGAATCATTTAAAACGGCATTAGACGCCACTGTAATTAGATATTTTAAGATTTATTTCTAAAAAAAGTAGAATGCTTTATGACGGTCTCGTGTAGATGATATCTGACGCACCTTTATATATACCCGTAAGGGGTTTTCCAAACGTTTACTTCACGTATAACTACGGGCATAGTGTTAAGATTAGGTAGTAGAGAATCTTCATTAAATTTTCTCAAAAGCGGACAAATAAATACCTGTAGGATCTTTCCACGCAACTTCCTTCGTAACTAATATGGTCGCCACAACACAGTACTTTTAATTTCTGTAAAAAACAACGTTTCATTGTTATTAAAAGATAATATTACAGGAACTTACATTGTGTTTTCTTTACTACCAAGGAGGCAAACAAGCATACGGTCCGCCTGATGGTAAGCAGTCACCGTAGCCTATGGACGCTTGCAACAACAGGGGTATCACTCGCGCGTTGCCGACCCTTTAGAAACCTTATTTATAACTCCTTTCTTGAAGAACCCCATGCTAATCGTCTCTCGGGAAAACCTCGGCAGGGAGCTCATTCCACAACGTAGTCGTATGTGAGTGGAAATTAATTATTGTCATTACCTAAATAAAATTATATTTATTTAAATATACCTACCAATACAAGTTGGAATAAACCGATGCGATGGCGACAGTCCTCACGTGCCCATCCGCATCGTTATATCGGCACAGAGCTTTAGGTATTTTATGTTACATTTTAGCTCATTTTCTTTACTACTTACTTATTTAGACTATGCTACGTGGCTACTTGGGTATTATTTAGATGTACCTACCTAATTGTTTCCGCTGCCACTTATTATAATGCATATCTAATCTATAAGTATTTTTGCCTCGCTTTTTCTCTTTGTCTAATGCTAAATAAAGTATGTATGATTCATGACTGAATATCTGGAGACCAGCAAGTGTGCTGTTACCACATTAAATAGCCTGTGTAGGCAAGTAAGTACTTTATTACAATACCTCAATTTAGACCACAGCTAATGATTTTTAAATTGGAGCTCCCCAAATATACCTAGGTAGGTATTAAGCAATTAGTCATCCGTCATCCCAATTTACTTACTACCTATGTTTATAACCAGTAGGTGTAGGTAGCTGGTAATAAAATTGACTGAAATTTCGTGCTTCTTACTTTGAAAATGATGAGACTTCCATATTTCTTTTCCAGACTTCTTCCTTTATTTTGGGGTATTCCTCGAAGCGCACCATTCCCGTACGCTATGATTTCCTTAGCGCACCTGAATGGTGCGTTTCGAGGAATACTTTAGGTGCGCTTCGTCAGGTGCGTTTCAAAATGGGTGCGCTTCGAGGAATACCCCATTTCCTTACCGCACCTGAATGGTGCGCTTCGAGGAATACCCCCTTATTTTAACCCCTAATGTGTGATATTTCGAAAATCCCTTTTAGTGCTCACTTACATACTTGTATAGTCATTGTTTATATCATTCAAGGAACCTTTGTACAAAATTTAACGTTTGTAGCAGTTTTTAGGCTCTGCGTTGATGAATTCAGTCAGTCAGTCGGGATAACTTCGCATATTTAATTAAAACTCTAATGAAATCAGGCGCTCATAGCCAGGTGCACTCGCTGTACGTTAAACGATCAGCGGGTTAAGCAACCAAGGGCGCGGGAACCCTATGGATGGGTGACCGCATAGTGGTATTTCATCTGAGCGTCTCCGTGCTTCGGAGGGCACGTTAAAAGTCGGTCCCGACTGTTATCAGTCGTTAGATCACGACAGAGGCCTAAATATGGGCGATCTAAATAACTCTGTCACCAGGTTGGCCACTAACCAAACGATAAGATAAGAAGAATATCCTGAAAATTTGGAGTTTCTACAAAAATTAGACGAAACGCTTCTACAAAAGTTAGGTAGTGCTCTGCGCTTCCGTTGACTCGTCTTGTCGCGGGGGTACCCCCGTGTCCCCAGATATATATGTACCTACCTACCTACCTATAGATTTTACCTACATAGTTACAAATTGTAATTTTTTACCTAAAAAATCGATGCTTCACGTCATCGATTTTTTAGGTTCGCAGCCCTTCACTCGACTCTGACGTGATATGACGTATTGTGCGCCTGCGTCACGAGGAGTCATGAGCGCGACACTAGTCACGACCCCACCCACCTCTAATAATATAATTATATTATGTTAATAATGTAGTCCAAAGTCCACCTGCGCACGTGCTACATTTATTATTTCAAACAGTGTTGTAACTCGCGCTCTACAGTCACACTAACAAACGTGCAGGTGTTTCTTATATAATGTAGGTCCTACTAATATAATGTGCCATCTCCTCGACTAGGGAAAACCTTACTAATATTATAAATGTGAAAGTTTGTGAGGATGGATGGATGTTTGTTACTCTTTCACGTAAAAACTACTGAACGGATCTGGATGAAATTTGGCACAGAGATAGATTATCGTCTGGAATAACACATAGGCTACTTTTTACAGCGATAACCGACATCCACGCGGGCGGAGCCGCGGTCAACACCTAGTATAATATATAGATACATCCATACTACACTAGACCTAAGTTTAAAATAACATTACCTAGGTAGTGACTAAACTTTCACTGATGCTTAGTTAGAGAAGCGCTGTTGGGAGAGGCAGAAGGTCGACACTACGCCTTGGCATACCAAACCAACTCCCATCTGGCAGCCATTTATTATAACTACTTCCTTATTTTGCAATTAAACTATGTTATGTTTCAAGAGAGGTAGGGCAACATACATACCTTACAGAAGACCACAGTCAAATAACTACACACAGCGGTATAGTTGTGTTACTATGTGTGAGTAAATTAACATCAGGTGGGCCATATGCTTGTTTGCCATCCAAGTAGTATAAAAAAAAAAAAGTGAACCGTCACGGGACGTCTGGCAGATGTGAAACATCGACATTATTTTGTAAAAGTAATATGCAGAAAAGTACAGATTATGATAGGAACTAAATAAGTCATAATGATAAAATAAAATATTACGATTTTTTTTTTCCATATAACGATGACTATTTATTGAATAAACATTTATTTTCATTAAATACAAAAACGCCACACCACACCGTATACACTACTGCATATAGACTGTATATATACATATATACCATCGCATACCGTGGCGACGCGTCGCCACGGCATGCGTCGCCACGCCAGAAATCGGTTTTACGTGCGGCTATAGATGTTTCACATCAAAAGTTAAAATTCATTAGCGACCCGCCTCGGTATTGTTCGACTTATCTAATATAATATACATAGGTATAAACCTTCCTGAAGAAATTCTCTAAATGATAGTGAAAACCGGATCAAAATTCGTAACGTGGTTTAGAAACTCTACACACAGTGGGAAGGGCTTTATTTTATACTTTGTGAGGATATGTAACTAGGTAAGTACTATTATTATTCAGTAAAAATTTAGCAGTGACATTTTTTTTTATTAAAACTCCGCGCGCGCCCCATTTTGCCCTCGTGCCCCTGAGCGCGTGCCTAGTTTGCCTTAGACTCAGCGCAGACGGAACGGAGCGCAGCGGAGAGGATTTTATTAACGCACTTGAAAATAAACTTTAAAATTATTAAAATAAAGTGCATAAATGCTTGAACCTGACAAAAAATGCTCGCGCGTCCTCGAAGATATGCGGGAATCATACGCGATCCGTAAAGAAAATGCCCGAGACCGCACGGGGATTATTCCTCTCTGACTGCGCTGACCCTTAGGGATTATACACACGCCACTGGCTGTGACTGTTGGTGCTGGCCACTACCGGCAGCCGCCGGGAAAAGGCAACTCGTGAATGATGCAGTTGATATTATATTAGTTCATAAGCGGTAGTAGTTAGCCGCTTACTACTTGTAACTGAAACTAGTATCAATTCATGCCATCACAACTTTAAGGTATTACTCGTCGAAAGTAGGAAAGTATGCAACGTACCTACGCTTCAAACTTACTACCCGAATTATGAAAGAAGCCCTGTGTCGCGGGGGACTATATAAATATACAATTCCCGGACAGAAACTCCACCTAGACTCGGAACATTTGTCGACGATTGTTTATTACGCTACCGAAATATAATAAGTAGTGTAACTTTAAACATAACATAGCTTTGGGCTTATATTAAACATATCTTCCTATATAATAATACTAGCTGTTGCCCGCGGCTCCGCCCGCGTGGATGTCGGTTATCGCTGCAAAAAGTATGTACGTGTACGTGTTATTCTAGACCATAATCTATCTCTGTGCCAAATTTCATCCAGATCCGTTCAGTAGTGTTTACGTGAATGAGTAACAAACATCCATTCATCCATCCATCCATTCTTACAAACTTTCACCTTTATAATATTGGTAAGGATATAGTTCGAATTAAACGCGGTAGAAACGGTTGGTACGTCTAAACGGTTCAATGAGTCATTTATGTAAATATCAAAATTAATATTATAAATTAGGCCTGTCATTTCTTCTATCTATTGTCAAAACATATTTACGGCACAGCTTAATCATACTTAGGAGGGTATATCCTTACTAATATTATAAATGTGAAAGTTTGTAAGAATGGATGGATGGATGGATGGATGTTTGTTACTCTTTCACGTAAAAACTACTAAAAGGATCTGGATGAAATTTGGCACAGAGATAGATTATGGTCTGGAATAATACATAGGCGGAGCCGCGGGCAACAGCTAGTATTCATATATAGGTAGATATATGTTTAATATAAGCCCAAAGCTATGTTATGTTTAAATTTACACTACTTATCCCCCTTCGGTAGCGTAAATTTAAACATAACATAGTAGGTAGTCGGTAGCTCAGGACCGAATGATGTAAAAAACCTTGGGGTAGGCCTATGTCCAGCAGTGGACTGCGATAGGCTGATTGATTTGATCGATTGGTTGACTGATCTATTGCGGTTTGGTGGATTAAACATTTTTTTGGCCATGCCTTTACGTAGCTGCTCTTGGTTTTCCAACACCGTTATGCATGCAAATGGTAAATCATTTGATTATTCCACAAAATCAAATTAGTTTTGGTATCCCTGGCCAAAATCGAACTCAAACTATTTCAACTTGCAAGTCGACTTTTAGACTTTAACTTGAAGAATTCCCATAAGCTATATGGGAATCGTTCAAGTTAAAGTAAATGCACTAAATTTCATGCTCGGGAGCGTCTGTATATTCAAGTAATTATACAACAATAGGGACCTAGCTAATAATAAACATAATAATTATGGTCTCTTTTATCTAGTTCCATAACAATACTGCCTATGCAATCTGCCTAATAGAATAGAATAGAATAGAAAACTCTTTATTGTACACCAGTTACATTCATAATACAGATATTATTTTACACATTTATGTACAATGGGCGGCCTTATCGCTAAAAGCAATATCTGCCAGGCAACCTTTGGATGGACAGAAGAGAAAATTAAATATAATAAAGCAAAAGGAGTGGGAGGTTTTGGTGTTGGTAATATTTGATTTTGTTGTACTTAGTACTGTAATATAATAATTGCAACCCATATAACTATGTCCTACTGCTAGGCACGGGCCTCATCTTCTCTATCAAGAGAGAGAGAGAGGGTTAAGGCCTTAATTCACACACGCCAGCGTGTGTGAAGTAAGGCCTTAACACTAATGCGGATTGGTGAATCAGACATGTCTTTAGAATTTCTTCTAAGACGTGGGTTCACACGATGTTTTCCTTCACCGTTAGCAGATGGCAAATCATTTGATTAGTAGGTACATATAAACTCCACAAAGTGAAATTCAACTCTTTGCGGGTCACACAAAGTTTTGTCTGAGTGGGATTCGAATCCACAACCTCGTGCACAGCAAGCGCATACTGCGGCTACTGGATCAAGGCAGTCAAATTCTAGAAAAAAATATATCTCTACATTATTTTGACTGCCTTGGTTGTCCAGTGGTCGCAGTATGCGCCTGCTGTGCACGAGGTTGTGGGTTCGATTCCCGCACAGTACAAAACTTTGTGTGACCCACAAAGAATTGTTCTGAGTCTGGGTGTAAATTGTGTCCGTTAATTGTATGTTTGTAAAGTCCCCCGCGACACAGAGCTTGTTCTCTAGTGCGGGAGTTGTCTTTTTAAAAAAATAATAATAACTAATTATGGTGCATCTACATTTAAATGTTTGACACTGTTATAACAACTCTTTGTTATTAGTACAAGATAACATCAACGCGCGTTCGTGTTGCCAAAAATGATGGAAAATGCCTATGTATACACTTTTTATCGCAGTAGGTACTGTATAACATTTTAACAAACACATTAATGAGTTCATCTAACCATAAACTTTTTACAAACCCCTAAATTCGTTAGACAATCTGGAACATCTGCAACACCAATAAAGATCAAACCTAACAACATTCGGTACAATGAGCGGTGATTCAGATGGCTAATTTCATGATATTTCTTTATTAATAGCGGGAATATTTTGAATGACGGAGTATTTTTAACGTAAAACTGTATAATATTTAGATCGTTCATCACTCTGTGGTATTTATGTTATGATGTGAATAGTGAATCACGATCATTACAAACAGAGCGTAGGTATTGAGTTATTTTTATTTGTAGTTAATGTTCGTGTACGTATGTTGAAGCTTGAACCTACGTACAATACAGGCAATGACTAAAATTGGAGATAATGGTGCGCTCATGTATGAAATATTGGCACCATCACAGTGACAGTAAGCGCAGGGTATTCTTATATATAGACGACTAGCTGTTGCCCGCGGCTCCGCCCGCGTGGATGTCGATTATCGCTGCAAAAAGTAGCCTATGTGTTATTCCAGACCATTATCTATCTTTGTGCCAAGTTTCATCCAGATCCGTTCAGTAGTTTTTACGTGAAAGAGTAACAAACATCCATCCATCCATTCTTACAAACTTTTACATTTATATTATTAGTAAGGATATTACCGTGCTTATATCGTCTCAGGAGCAGATTTTTTGACTATAATATTTCATGTAAGTAATTGATAAAAATTTTTAAAAAATTGGTGGGTGGGCAATTGCACCCACTGGCCCTCCTCTCCACCTGGTTCCGTGCCTGTACCGCCTTATTATTAAACTTGGAAAATATAATAGGTGTAATCTACACTAATAATATTATAAAGCTGAAGAGTTTGTTTGTTTATTTGGTTGAACGCGCTAAACTGAACGCATAAAGTACCGGTTCGATTAGTAAAAACTTTTTTGTTGAATAGTGCATTTATCCAGGAAGGCTATAGGCTATATAACATCACACTATGATCAATAGGAGCAGAGCAGTAGTGAGATATGTTGCAAAATTGGGGAAAATATTCTAAATTATTACGCGGACAAAGTCGCGGGCGACCCCTAATTTTAATATACAGTCTCTCATTCTGTCATCAGTAATTTGAAATTCGAAAGAAGAGGACAAAGTATAGCGTAATTATTCACTCGCAACACTACGTTTATTATTAAACCGGCTAGGTATTAAAATAGTAACGGCGCATTGACATTAAGACATAATATGTGGTATCGCATATAGGTCGAATATGCTTTTTTCATCATAATCACTTCAACCCATAAACGTCACACTGCTGCACGGGTCTCCTCCATACATTTGGTGGGATATTAGCCTACTATTCCACGCTAGCCCTAGAGTTTTCCCTCTCTTGCAGCGGATATTGTCTGCCTGCTCCGTTAGTACGGATAGAACGGGAGTTTTAGTTTAGTTAATTTTATAGTTGTGACCCGGCTCTTACTATTTCTTGGCCATTTCTTTCTACCACAGTCCAGTCTTGTAGCAGTCGTAGCGCTTAATTCTTAATTAGTAATAGGTAGGTTGTATGTTAGTATAGTAGCACGAGCGGGTTAGTGCCACATCCCCTCTAGACAAGTGGCATAAGCGATAATCGAATCAAAAAGCCAAAAAAGCAAATGTATGGGATTTGACGTAAGTTTACGACATTATATCGTAGACTAACGTCAAATCCCATACATTTGCTTTTTTGACTTTTCGATTCCACTACCGTTTATGCCACTTGTCTAAAGGGGCAGTTGTGTTTTTCTGTTAGTGTCGTAGGTCCCTTCCATCAAAACACAAAACTTAATAGACTGCCTTCGTGGTCCAGTGGTCGCAGTATGCGCCTGCTGTGCACGAGGTTGTGGGTTCGATTCCCACACAGGACAAAACTTTGTGTGGCCCACAAAGAATTGTTCTGAGTCAGGGTGTAATTTGTGTCCGTTAATTGTATGTTTGTAAAGTCCCCCGCGACACAGAGCTTGTTCTCTAGTGCGGGAGTTGTCTTATTTAAGAAAAAAAAATAGCTGTTCGTATGTGAAGGCCCATCTCTCAATAAATGATGAAAAAGAGGTGTAAGTGTGACATACGCACCTAATATGTGCAAATATGTTACACAAATACTCTACGCTCACTGTGCGGCATTATTTGTAGGTAATTTAAAAGGTAATGTAAATATTTGT
The DNA here is from genome assembly GCA_947095525.1 of Trisateles emortualis. Taxonomy (NCBI): domain Eukaryota; kingdom Metazoa; phylum Arthropoda; class Insecta; order Lepidoptera; family Erebidae; genus Trisateles; species Trisateles emortualis. The sequence continues at coordinate 2,761,639 of OX352736.1, read as the reverse complement.
AAGCAATATAACAGTTCAAATTTACGCTAAGTAGTATAATAATTTTATGATGCGAATACTTGAATGAGTAACTCACCAAAATTATGAACCTATTTATTTGTGGAGGAAAAGAAGACAAAGCAATTACTGCTTTTTGCTTTGACTGCCTTGGTGGTCCAGTAGCTGCAGTATGCGCCTGAAGTGCACGAGGTTGTGGGTTCGATTTCCACACAGGGACAAAACCACAGACAAAACTTTGTGTAACCCACAACGCGTTGTTCTGAGTCTGGATGTAAAATACGTTAATTTTATGTTTGTAAAGTCCCCCACAACACAGAGCTCGTTCTCTAGTGCGGGAGTTGTCTTTTTAAAAAAAAGAATTAGGGTATCCAGCATTATTATGTATGTATATAAATGGAAAGCTACCAATCCTACAGTAGTATTATATGGTAGTAAGTAACATTCATACATCGACCGCTAAGCGGTATTCCATTTTCAAATAGTTTTTATGACATCAATACGGATGCACAAGCGGACATCGTCTAATTTACCACTAGAGCGAGAGGCGAGACGAATCGATGGCTCATAATGTTTTATCATCAAAATTTCCGACTAGGGTTACCAAACCAACACCATCTGTTATACATACGCACGCACTCTGAAGGTACATTACCTATAAGGATATAAAATTCGACCATGATGTGAAATACTCTGAATTTTCACACTGGGTAGATATCTATTAGTTCCTTGCCTATAACACCAAGAGAACAGGCTAGGCTATCTTATTTTATTGTTATAATAATTAGTATTCAGATATTTGTATTGTATGTTTATTTCCTTCAATTTGTATAGTTTTAGCTCTTACCGCCTTGTGACACAGGTTTATCATAGTACAGGCACCCTTAAATTGTAGTACACATTTATTTATTAAGTCATGTTATAATTTGTACCAATTTAGGTACATTATGATTAAATGATTTGATTTGATTTTGAGTTAAAAAAAAATCTATAAAATGATAGTTATTTTCCTATATTATACATTTTGAAGCCCACCCTTCTTACGGTCCCCGGTGGTCAAGTCGCCCGCCTTGGAGGTAGACATTGGCCAAATCTCATTTTTGGTAAATTTAATTATAACTGAGGAACATATCAAGTTTTAACAAACCCTTTTTGGAGAAAATTATATTCAAATAATGCAGCTTAAAATATAATTATTTTAAAATGGTAATATATTTAAATAAAATGTATGTTATTGTGTGGAGAAGGGTAAACTCTCCTCTCCTAGACTTCTCCTACTCTAGAATTCTATTCATCAGCAAAAACACAGCACTACCTCTTTCTTTCTGTTGCTGAATTTATGTATAACCAAGTATTTCTATAGCATTGTCTTGAGCTGTCTTTATAGCAGTAGATACCTACTTAATAAATGATGTTATTCACAGCGTTCTTGGCACACTGTTACTTTATTAGCATAATTTCCTAGTCACATGCCTCTTATTTGAACGAGAAATATTATTATTATTATTATAAGCCTGTAGTGTCCCACTGCAGGGCAAAGGCCTCCCCACTCTCCTTCCACTTATCTCTGTCTAAAGCCGCTGAGGACCAGTCTTGGTTAAATGAATCCAATTCATAATTAAATAAACGAGAAATATTACGTCTTATTTTCTCTAGATTTCTAACAGTAGGAAACAAGTCTCTTGCGATGCGTGCGTCCGGGCAACTTACTATGCCCGATATAATTATGCTCTTTATGTTAGAGATTCCAATAAACAGGCATAGGTACTTAAAGATGGAATGCAAATACATACTTCATCATCATCATCTCAACTCATAAACGTCCCGCTGCTGGGCACGGGTCTGACTGGCTTGTTGGTCTAGTGGTTAGTGACTCGATTCCCATCCAGGACAAATCTTTGTGTGATGAGCACGAATGTTTGTTCTGTGTCTGGGTGTAATTTATCTATAATATGTATGCATTTAGAAATATATAGGTATGTTTATCAGTTGTCTGGTTACCATAGTACAGGCTCTGCCTAGTTTGGGATCAGATAGCGATGTGTGAGTTGCCCCGAAAATATTATATTATTATACATTTGGAGGGGTAATACATAATTATCATTTTTTAAATGACAAGTACAGCTGGTGCAATAGTATATTAGGTAGGTACCTTACTCATGTGAAATTATTATAAGTATGTGAAGTACCTATTAGAATGTCAGCTTAAATTTGAATGTCAGTGCTAGGTGACAGACAGAATCCAAGGAACTTTTGCGACTACACACACTACTTTATCTATGAACTTTCAAAATCTGGACAAAATAATACCTGGACTTTGAGATTTACTGATACCCTACATGTTTAAGCTTACGCACATGTTTTCAAATAACCGCATGGGTGGTAACCCTATCTCTGCCACTTGGGGCTTTCCGTAAAGACATTGTCTTTTTTTAGTGACGTAATTATCTAAGTATCACTGTTTATCTGATTCGCACGTATGTATTATTGCGTTCAATTAAATTTGGTTTTACGACATGTCTCTCTTTCCGACGGGTTAAGATGGATTACACCCGTGCATGCCACTCCGGTTTCCCAAGCTATTATTGTCTCCCAGTCTTGGTAACAGTGATCACTCCTTTTAAATTATCTTCTTTGTCATTAAGTAGGTCCCACATAAGTACGCTCGGTCATGCTTAATATTTTAATCTAGCAGTTTTGACCTTAACGCAGCGAATTAATTGCTTGACTAAAAGAATAATGTACTAAGAGAGGTAGAGCACCATACTAGCGAGCAAGCCCGAATGGGAAAAACCTCCATCTTACAGAAGACCACAGCCAAATAACTACACACAGCGGTGTAGTTGTGTTCCTGTGTGTGAGTACAGGTCTCCAGCGCTCATTTAGGGATTCGTTTTGAAAGAAACGTATTCGTATCCCAGGGTTAAATTCAAGTGTAAAAAAATGGGTTGGCAACACGCTAGTGATACCTCCAGTAATGCAAGCGTCCATAGGCTACAGTTACTGCTTAACATCAGGCGGGCCGTATACCTACTTGTTTGCCACCCAAGTAGTATAAAAAAAATGTTACGATGTAAAACCACTGTGTCACTTATTTTATCCTTTTTTAAGAAATCTCCAAACTATTATGGTCTCTATTAGTCTCGTTAACAACTTACACACGAGATTGGATGAGGAGGTAGTAAAGCTATCTGTATGATCTACACTAGCTGTCTTTGATCATATTTTTTGTAACATTCTGTAGGTACACAATATACAAAAACAAAGAATACTTATATCAAACCATTATAAGCTAAATTTAATTTATAATTATGATTCTAGTCGCGTAGCACGCGTAATTATGTAGCGTTAAATGAGCTATAAGAATCACCGCTAGACATGGTTCGCCGCCCGTACCCGGATGAGGGTATTCCCCATATCCTTGACAATAATATATATACTTACTTAGTATGTATATTACCAACGATTTTATCTTTAAACTTACTAAGAACTGCATATTGCATACGTCAATCGCAGTAGGCTTTCAAAGAATAAGAACAAGGCTGGTGGGTAAGTACCTATATACATACTCGTTCAGGCTATAATATAAATGTGTATCATGAGTAGGGTTGCCACCTTTTTTTGTAATTAAAGTACATTGATTATATTACACAAGAAAAAAAGTACACAGTATTAAAATAAAGTACAAATTATTTTTCTTTATGGCGCTGACTTTTTGTGGGTCGCTGGCGAGTGGCAACATCGATTCAGAGCCAATTGATAAATTCCGTTTAACGAAAAAATATTTACAACTAAACTTTTCAAAAGCATAAAGAAATCATATTATGCGGAATTAAGATTTTCGTGTACTTTACTGTACTCATAAAGTATAGAGTACAATTACCTGAAATAACGTACAATACTTTATGATAAAGTACGGGTGGCAACCCTAATCATGAGCTTTAACCAATCATACCACAGTTATTTAGTGTTCGTGAATCATTATTGTGTTGTATTTACCTGTACGGCATTTAATATAAAAGCTTATGATGTTAATGTTGCAGGTATAAAACCTTATTCCAGTTAAACCAGATACCTAGATGCCAGCAACATGGTGAAATAAAATCCCCCAGTCGTCGGACGTTCATACTAGATGAAATGGTTATTTCTCGCAGATTGGGAATGATGCAACCGGAATCTTTTATACCCATATAGTTGATAAGCATGTAGGGTGCAGTATGCGCCTGCTGTGCACGAGGTTGTAGGTTTGATTCCCACACTGGGACAAAACTTTGTGTGAGCCATAAAGTTTTTTTTTTATACTACCAAAGTGGCAAACAAGTATACTGCCTGATGGATAGCAGTTACCGTAGCTTATGGACGTTTGCAACACCAGGGGTGTCACTCACGCGTTGTCGACCCTTTAAAAAGCTTACAACTTCTTTCTTAAAGAACCACATGCTTTAGTCTATAGTTGTACTGAGTTGTGTATAGTCTATAGTTCTGTTTGTTCGGCGAATTAGACAATGACTACATGAGAAATACCTTTAAAACTAGTGCTTATCGTGTTAATGACACCTAAAGCACTGAAACCTGTTTCGGTTATATTAAGTAATGATGAAATGAAGTCCCCAAAATTGTGGCGAATGTATTTTATATTGAGGAGCTGTCGAAGCTGCCATTTGTCACTTTTCAGGTACCAACACTAGCTGCATAAAACAATGGCAGTATAAACTCAGTAGCTTGTATCTTGATGTATCTATTCTCTCTAATAGATATATATCTTGAATTTCCCCTACAGTAGTTCGACTCGTCGACTTTACATCCTTGACATGTCTGCTATGATAGCAACATACATTTAGGTTTTATTTTTTTTCTTGTGACGAATAAAGCAGAAACCAAGCCTTTTTTACTCTTCAGAGAAGAAAAGTCTTAAAAAAGAAAGAAAAAAGAATGAAGTACAAGTTTACTTCATCCTTAGTATCTTTTTACAAAAGTTTAACTACTAGGAAACTAGGGATTAATCTTTGTAAAGCAAGTGGTTTTATAAAATTCGAAAACGACAGGGAGTTCATCCTCACATCCTTGCACCTCAAACATGCCGTACCGTAACATTCCAGAGAAATTTCTTACCACGTACGATTAGGCTGTGGAATGAGCTCCTGCCAAGGTTTTCCCAAGAGACTATAGCATGGGGTTCTTGAAGAAAGGAGTTATAAGGTTTTTAAAGGGTCGGCAACGCGTGAGTGCCACCCCTGGTGTTGCAAACATCCATAGGCTACGGTAACTGCTTACCATCAGGCAGGCCGTATGCTTGTTTTGTTGTCCACCTTGGTAGTATAAAAAAAAAGGTCTGCAACGGGACACATTACAAATATACAATTTAAAAATAGAATACACCCAAACTCGATATTGTCCCCCACGATAAAAGGCTTGTTCACCAAAAAAAAATAAGAAAACCCGATTGTATCCTATCTATCAATTAAATAAGACGTGAGAGCACATGTATGTTGACCTCTGTCTTAAATATATTAACACGATAAAATACATTATATAGCACACCGGGCTACATATATATTGTACGAATGAACGTAATATGTAAATTTACGATAGCAATAGAGAGATATGTAAGTAATTATAACGAAAAGAGGCCAGAAATAGCTCCGTTCACATGATGCAATACAAACAGAAAGAGATAATAATGTGTATATCTGTTTAATAGAACAAGTATTGTTTACTAACCTTCACTGTTGCACTAGTTTATTTACGAAGAAAATTATACACTAGAGGTCGCCCGCGACTTCGACCGCGTGGTAATTTGGAATATTTTCCCCGATTTTGCAACATATCTCGCTACTGCTCTGCTCCTATTGATCATCGCGTGATGTTATATAGCCTATAGCCTTCTTGGATAAATACACTAATCAACAAAAAAAAATTTTTCTAATCGAACCAGTACTTTCTGATATTAGCGCGTTCAAGCAAACAAACTCTTCAGCTTTATAATATTAGTATAGATTTACCAATGCGGCAAACAAGCAAACGTCCCGCCTAATGGTAAGCAGTTATCGTAGCCTATGGACGCTTACAACACCAGTAGTATCACTTGTTGCTGACCCTTTAAAAACCTTATAACTCCTTTCTTTAAGAACCACATGCTATAGTCTCTTCACAATCTAATCGTACGTGGTAGGAAATAGGCGCGTTTGAGGTGCTAGAATGTGATGATGAACTCCCTGTCGGTGGCGAGAGGTGCGTTGATAAAAATATATAAATAAGTTCCAAAAAAATATATACTAATAATATAAAGCTGTAGAGTTTGGTTGTTTGGTTGAACGCGCTAATCTCAGAAAGTACTGGTTCGATTAGAAAACATATTTTTGTGTTGAATAGTGCATTTATCCAGGAAGGCTATAGGCTATATAACATCACGCTATGATCAATAGAAGCGGAGCAGTAATGAGTTATGTTGCAAAATCGGGGAAATGTACGTTCCAAATTACCACGCGGGCGAAGTCGCGGGCGACCCCTAGTACTATTATATACAGCAGCAAATCGTCGCAGTGCTGCGTTCTTACGAGTTTTCTTTTAAGTATATATCTAGGTGTAGTTGTGAAGCCAGCCTTACATGTAGACCGCCTAAAGGCTAGGGACCTATTTGTAGGTAAGTAGGTAGGTTTTTCTAAGGTTGAGGTGTCTGATGTTACTCTCTTATTTCTTACTAAGTATCTCATTAGTATTATAAATGCGAAAGTTTGTATGGATCTAGATAAGTTATATATAACAGACATAGATTATAGTCTGAAATAGTTCAGAGACTATCTGTGGCGTTAAGCATGCGGGCGAAGCCGTGGGCGGAAGCTAGTATTGAATAAAAATGTAGGAACTCTACATTAGGTATTATTCAATAATTAAAAGAATTAAACAGTAGGTAAGTGCTTACCTATAAAATTTTCTGGTTAGGTATAAATGCGAATGACGATACTGATAATGTCAGTATGATGACAGTGATGACACAAACACGCGTGCAAAAAGAAATAGCTTACAAATATGGTAGGTAATGTACATTGTACCTATTTAGTATTATCTTTTTTATCAATTCATCATGCACTTTATGACTATCTACTCTTGCCGGGACACTTGTCTACTAGCAACTTGGACTACCTACAATAAAATTTTAACAAAAAAACCGACCTCTAATGCTAATAACTTGTAAATTTAAAAATAATCCCTGATAGTCCCAATTGCGAAGCATTTATAGTTACAGAATGAACTTTCATCTAAACTAAAAAAAAACCAAATTATTATATATTATACGCATCTCCTGACCAGTCCAAACGCGGCTAGATTACATAGTTTAATTATTGGGTCTTAAATCGTCTTAGTTCCTTAATTATGCCCATTTTTAAAATATACTTTACATTACAGGATTTCCTGTTATAATTCTCCCCTCGAAATAGTAATATTGCGGGGTATAGTTAGACCATACGTTGAAAACGCTCTGGAGGATACTTGCCTCATGTGGCTTTCCATTACTGCTTCGTTTTTTATTCATTAAGTAAAACATTTATTAAATTTTACCGAGATCTCGAAATATCTAAATATCAAAGTAAGAAAGATATCTTCTTTTTGTATCTTATGTTGTTCTAAACATTCTATGCTATTGCGTAAACTTAAAAAGGTAGGTGAAAAGTTTCAAGTAATGACTATTGTCATTCTTGAAACTTTTTCACCCGCATTTCCTATTTTTGCAGTAGAATATTATTTTTGATGTCTTTACGGAGTTTTCCGATTCTTACTCATTTTAATTTGTAGTCAAGTAGAATTTAGGTAGGAAAATTGCCCCTTAAGGCGCTTGAGCACAAGCAGCTCTTCGTAGCCTGCAGCCGCAGCCGTCGCGGTTCATAGGCTCCATGGGAGAAGGGTAAGCATACAACACTGGTTGAACAGATCTATCTACTGAAACAACTAAGCATTAAGCGATCATTCCTACTAAAGAAGACAAATATTTAATCTTCTAAAGCACACTCAGTATTTGTAAACTAAGAATTTACCCACGTGCAGTGTTAAAACCAGCCTAAAATACCTTTAAATGCGTGTAGTACATTATAGAGCATATTAAAAGATGAAACAAATATTGCAAAATATATGTATTTCACAAATAATAATATATTAAACATATTCAGTCACATAATCTTATCATAACGAACATGACAAATTGTATCTTGAAACTTTCCACCAGTTCGCGCCAACGAAGTTCATGAGCGGCGAGTAGTGATGAAATTATATTACAATAGTAGATAGACAATGACATTATGATTTACAATTATCTTTTCCATACCTACTTAAACGACAAATGGGTCACGTCATAATCAAAATACGTACGTACTTTATTTCAATTAGCAACTGACATATTTTTTTAAATGTAATAATAATAACCTTTATTCATCATAATAATTGTAGTACAATAAACAAATGTTAAAATTTAAGTCAAATGTTATTTTCTAATTCAAAAACTGTAATTTTTCATTTTGGGTGGGTTTAAAATCAGCTAAAGATGTGCTTACAAAGTTTCCATTTTTGTTTAGTCTACCTATGTTATTTTATATATTTCTATATTGTTATTTATAATGTATAATTGTGGAATAACTAATTTTGAATTTGAATTTAAAATATACTTTTCTGCACTTGTTACATAATATATTATCCTGTTTCTATATTAGGTACGGCGGAGGGCATTACAAACATATAACTTAAACACACAAGGGACAACTATATTATCGTAAATATTTTGAAGAACAACATATTATCTATTATATGTGAGGGCACGGTTGGATCAGTGGTTTAAGTGGTTACCTCGTCATTTACTACTGCGCGGCGTGTTGTGGGTTCGATCCCCACACGGGACAAAAATTTGTGAGATCCATAAATGGGGACAATCCCGAGTCTGGGTGTACTTTGTGTCCGTTGTGTATGTTTGTAAAGTCCCCCGCGACACAGGGCTTGTTCCCTAGTGCGGGAGTTGTCTTTTTATAAATAAAATAAAAAAACTGATTTTGTAAAAAAATCTTTAAAATTAGGCTGTTTTGGATCCTCTTTACATGCCACTGTAAGTGGCTTTAAAAGTTTATTATATTTTTTTTGTTAAAAATTACAAATTACGAAGTATTCCATATTGGGCACCTTAGGTGCCATTCACTCAGGTGCCATTGAAACGGGTGCCCAATATGGTATACTTCAAAATTACGAGTTATGGGTGCTATGACATAGGCAATATTATAAAACATGAGTACTTCCCCAGATAACTATATTATCTTAAATAATAAATTATATAATTCGGGATTACCTTATCCGGGAAATACCTGAATTCTAGAATGATTTCAATTTATTACTTTTAATTTTATGAAACGAAAACGTCATTACCTCGTGCCTATCTCCTTTTTAGATGTAGAATCTATACTAATATTATAAAGCTAAAGAGTTTGTTTGTTTGTTTGGTTGAACGCGCTAATTTCAGAAAGTACTGGTTCGATTAGAAAAAAACTTTTTTTGTTGAATAGTGCATTTATCCAGGAAGACTATAGGCTATATAACATCACGCTATGATCAATAGGAGCGGAGCAGTAGCGAGATATGTTGCAAAATCGGGGAAAATATTCCAAATTACCACGCGGACGAAGTCGCGGGCGACCACTAGTAGCTAATAAAATTTGTGATTTTATATAATTTGATAATGTCATAACTTAAGTAACAAGTAATAATTTAAAATGATAAGTTCAATGATTGCGCAACTTTATACAACGAACAGTGAATCACGGCGATGGCGATGTCTAAATAAAATAAATCAATTAATTCACATTCCTCAGATATCGGCTCATATCGTGGTGGGTGCTCTTAAAATACCTATAGCACCACTAGCTTTTGCACACGGCTTCACTTGCGTGGAATTAGAAATAAGGAATTTGTCCACTGTTTTTTTGACACAGCCAACTATTTTTACAGTGACATGTCAATCATCGTGTCGCAATTACATATATCTATACTAGCTGTTGCCCGTGGATCCGCCCGCGTGGAGTTCGGTTATCGCTGTAAAAAGTAGTAGTAGCCTATGTGTTATTCCAGACTATAATCTATCTCTGTGCCAAATTTCATCCAAATCCGTTCAGTAGTTTTTACATGAAAGAGTAACAAACATCCATCCATCCATACTTACAAACTTTCTCTTTTATAATATTAGTAGGATTATTATGTAGTAGATACTTATTAGCATATATAAAACAGTTGATTCTGTATGTAGTCTGTCTATTATAGTCAGAATTTAAACTTACATAGCAATAGATCCTCGTACAAGAAGTACTAGTGTTCTTCAACTTTTGCTAACCTTGTCTAGAACAAATTATTGTTAGATACTTTTCTATCTATATTTTTTTCATTTTAAAAGTAGACTTGCGGACATAAATACAAATATTTTCTGAGATAAAATTAACTTACACAGAGTATAGGTACCCAGGTCCAATTTTTCTGACGGTGTTTCTCGTTCAGGACTCACGAGTCAATTTCTCCTGTCACCAGTGATGCTTGTTAGTTCATCAAACATTACTAATTCGTTTAACCTAAGAATCTATGCATTACCGCCCGGTACTATCATTATCCAAAAGTTTCCTGTGGAACTAAATGACATAACGTGCGGTTGCTAGGCCAGTTATCATTGTAATATAATTAATTACGCATTCCATTGAATAATATGACTCCCCTGATAGGCACTCTTGTGTGAAAAACGTGTACCTACCTACCAATATTTTGCACGTTTTTCTTTATCATCATTGAGGCCAGAACTTTTAAAATTAAATGGCGAGGTGTACCAAGCAATTTTATATCTGGGAAGGTGTAGGTATTAGGCTATGTAGCTATGTTTTTCAATATACACACGTTAAAGTGACCGACATAGGTAGCTCGAAGAATTGCATCAATTAAGTGGCAATGGGCAGGGCATATAGCTCGCAGAACCGATGGCTGTTGGGGCAGAAAGGTTCTAGAGTGGCGACCACGAACTGGCAGACGCAGCGTGGGCAGGCCTCCAACAAGCTGGACCGACGCGGCGACGACCTGGTAAATGTCGCGGGCAACCGATGGACAAGGTCAGCTCAGGACCGAGCGATGTGAAAACCTTGGGGGAGGCCTATGTCCAGCAGTGGACGTCTTATGGCTAAGATAGCTAGATACACACGTTGATGTTTTGAAAATTCCCACTTTATTGCCTCACTATATTTTTATATCTAATATTTGCCTTTGGTCGTGCTCATAAACCAATAGCAAATATTTCATAATATTGAAAAATCCTACTGATAAAATGTAGCTTCTAAAATTTAAGGACAACGTTTTCTTACAAACGATCGAACGGATTAGTCACTTAAAGTAAATATATATATAACTAAATAATGAAATTACACCTCAACCTGAATTTGTTTAGCCTTTTACGGGTCGAGATTTGAGATTTTATATAGGTATTTAGATTGTATGCGCTTACCCTACAAGAGAGCGATATTGTATGTCATCACTAGAATAATCCGCTTCTCAAGTACTGAATGCAGATGCATGTGGACTAATAATATAATTATATTATTAGTCCAACTAGTAGGAGATCGTTCTACGCTGCGTTTGCCTGCACATGGTCGCTACTCGAAAACCTTTCTGCCCTATTCGTCATCGGTTCGCCAAGCGATATGGCCTGCCCATTGCCACTTCAACTTGGTTACTAAGAGCTATATCGGTAACCTTGGTTCATCTTATAACATAAAAAACTGATTAATGTATTACCTACTTATCCTATTGACTCTGCTATCAATGAACTCGTTACCAATAAAGTTCCGGTAAAAACCTGACCGTGACTCGTGCGGCGGCGGCGGCGGCGGCCGGCGCGTCGCGGCGTGCCACACGTCGTATAACAGATTACAGATAAAAACGTGCAAAACGTGTTAAGAGACACGCGTACTTTATCTGCCACGAACTTGTCGTAACATGTCTATCACTAGTACGAAGCGGTGTAACTGTTAATACGTTCAAACACCTTGTGGAAATGTGTCGTCATATATATTTTTAGAGCTCCGAGTCTCTCTTAAGTTAGATAGAAGCCCAAGGTGCAGTTGACTGCACGGTTGGTTCAGTGGCTTAAGTGGTTACCTCGCCATTTACTACTGCGCAGCGTGTTGTGGGTTCGACCCCACACGGGACAAAAATTTGTGTGATCCACAAATGGTTGTCCGGAGTCTGGGTGTACTTTGTTAATTGTATGTTTGTAAAGTCCCCCGCGACACAGGGCTTGTTCCATAGTGCGGGAGTTGTCTTTAAAAAAAAGAAACAAAAAAAAAACTATCACATTATGCTTTCTTGATCGACGCACCTTGTATAATTTAAGAATAAAAAATTTAAAGACGACACAAGTACATAATCAATTGAGCTATATTGACAGAAGCAATTGCTGATCCTTCCTCAAAATTACATTTTTGTGGGTTTTTAAGCCACAAAAATGTCATTTAATTTAATTTGAAGGAATAATTTTTCATCCTGGTCCAGAAGCTGCAATAAGAAAAGGTCAAAATATGTAAACCCAAAATTATTTAAATGTAAATACGTATTATTCTAGACCGAAATAATTAATTAAGTATTAATTATCTAAAATAATACGTATTTACATTCAAATAATTTTGGGTTCGGTAACGTTCCTAAAATGCGTATTTTACGACTAATTACTCTCCATTTTACGAGCAGCAAGTGTAACAGTTTCACAATTAGAACATATTTAGGAATATTTTATCTGATCACATGTCACTACCCTAGGTACTTCCTAATATTAACGTTATCTAGATATCTTAACAACATCTAGGTCACGGCCGGCTCCGCGTGAATCAGCGCTAGTTTACACTATAATTGAAGTTTGTGACTATTTTAAACTATGACGTTACACTGTGAATATTTGTAAAAGATAATATCGTTTGTTATACGTTTTATGTACATTCTTTCATTGATTTACTGATATTCTGATTACCACGTAAATGTGCTGGAAAACTAATATTTTGTATGTTCCTTCCGTTTACATACCTAATAATTTTAACCTAAAATTGCGGAACGTTGTTTTCTTCCAGCTTTTATTTATAATTTCAGGGTTTAAAAACAGTTACAATGTCACTCTCCACCCTACGCATATTGACGTAAGTTATTTGAGTAGCGGACTATTCTAGTGATGACGAAGAAAGAAAGATGACATACAATATCGTTCTGATCTCCTCTTGTAGGGTAATGGCGTACAATCCAAATATATAAAATCTCAACCCGTAAAAGGCTTAACAATTTCAGCTTGTCGTATTATTCATTGATTTTTAGTGATTCATCCGTTCGATAGTTTGTGGAGCTCTTCTAAGTTTGTAAGAAAATAATCTCAAAATTTTGAAAGCTCCAATTATCGGAAGTATTTTTCAATATAATGAAATATTGGCCATTGATCATGACTACTATTTCATAACATATTATTGCATGCAATATGTAATATAAGTTATAATACAGTGGTACAAGAGTGGAAAGTAACCGACATAAAACATAGGAGTAGGCAGTACCAGTTTGAATATCACTTTGAGGAATTTAAGTACACGTACTAATCAAATAATTTCCCATCTGCCAACGGTGAACGAAAACGTTTCGAGAAAACCCACATGTCTTGCACTTGTGTAGCTTTCTTGATAGAGACGAGGAGATCCGTGCCCAGCAGGGAGACGAATATTTTGTGGTTTGATATTAATTTATGAAGTTTGTACCAAAATTAACGGATACCATTTGTATCCTTATCCCACTCACGCTGGCGGGACGTTAGCTTAAAAAAAAGGTAACAACGGCCCGCCGGCTGATTCTCTAAGAACCAGCGATGGCAATCTGACAGTTGTGATTGCTCGGTGACGGCACAATCTATTGACTAAACGTCAAAAAGGGCTCTTACGGAATACCGATTTTCAATCTGACAGCCAGATTTTGCTCGGTTTTTGCGGTGGCTCGGTTTTTGCCCTTACGGAATACCTCTGCCGGTCGGCACAAGCCGTTGCTTTAGATCAAAATGCGCACTCAGCTTGGCACAGTTTTATCAAATACAATGCGTCAATTGTTTCATCATCTGATACAGTATCATTAACAAATAACAGAATATATTCAATAATCACAGAACGTTATCGGTCGTCGGGATTTTTTGATATTTCGTACATTGATTCACTGTTTTCCACAGCTGGTCATTCACCCCGAAACAATGGAAAGAAACAGAATAGTAGGTAACTTCTTCTTATCGTTTGGTTAGTGGCCAACCTGGTGACTGAGTTATTAATATATTTAGGCCTCTGTCGTGATCTAACGACTGATAACAGTCGGGACCGACTATCATCTTACCATAGAAATCATGTCAAAAATTAAAATCATCAGAGCAGGAATGATTCAGAGATTTATAGTCACTTAGCTACGGCAACTGAAGCTACATCATTTCGAGGGTTTTACTTCAACCACAGCTCGATTCACGATGTTAAATTTGAGGATTAAACCTGCCGTAAGCGATTATGTTTCGGCACCGGAGGTCCTAATAAGCCATAATTGCTTTCTTTTTCTTATGTATTGTCGGCGGAGCAATCGCCACTGTTATCAAGTATCATATATCCTCTGCCTTCTTTCTTGACCTCTGGAGATTTTTAAACAATCTATTGCAAATAACAATCAATTATTTTTAATTAAAAAATGTTATCAGTATATTGTTATTTTCAATTGTCTTGTTTATTCTTCATACCCAATGCTTAATATAGAGGAGACAAAAGGTGAAAATCAGGTGCTATAATAATAAGATTTAAATGAGCAACGTGCAGACTTGCATTCGGTACCAACATTGAGTATCTTACTCTGATAAGTATCAGTGTCCAGTCACCGGGGGTCAACTTGGGTTAACTTAGTGTATTGATTAATAATCTACTACGTAGAAACTAGCTAGCGGTCACTGAGTTGGAAGGTTAATTAGTTACTCATTATGATTTAATTGCACTAGTTTATTAGAACTTTTACTCAGATTCTAATAAAGGAAAATGATCACATTATTCATGCGCAGTATTACAAGATATACTAAATATCATCTAATAATTGTGTGCGTCTCTTCACTTTCAAGTCTCTACATAGTGCCTAGTGCTTAATTAGGCACTATGTAGAGACTGTAACTAAATCTTCACACAAGTCTACTAAAATTTTTTGATTGTCCCACTTTGCTATGGAAGGAAGTGGTAACTTTTCTTTCTAACTCCTCTATTTACTTCTGATTAAATTGGTTGCGGGGTCCAAGACAGTAGGTTTAGTTGTCCACGGGACGCACGAGTGTCAAAGTTCGGTGTATCAGTTGGTTACTCCGCTGTTAATCCTGGCTCACTGGAGTCAGAGCGGCCAGGCATGTGGGTGGGATTTTCCCGTAAAAGGGACGTACTAAGAGTTTTTTGGGATGTCGAAATTCCAAAAAACTCTTAGTAATGAAGAATTTCAGAACCAACGAAGAACAAATCAAAGATACGTGAACGTCTTTAAGCAAATAACAAATTCTTAAACAATATTAAACCGTACTACAAATTAAATACCGTACAAAAATGTTGGTACGTAAATAAAACGATCTGTTTTTTATACTATGACTGGCAGATTTTCCACATTCAAATGGTGATTACCTACATTTAGTTGTTACGGCCGCCAACCGCCACGTGCTAATAGTACCTACATACTTTTTATGAACGTTTTCGGTTATCTGATTTAATGACGTCACTATTACACGGATGTCACATCATCGGTGAGATCATACTTACGTTACAATCATGACGCAGCACAATACCGAAAATGCTTCAACATAGAAAAAGAAAATGTAATTAAAGAAACGTATTCCTATCCCAGGGATACTCCATCTTAAAAGCCCTGTGTGTAAAAAAATGGGTTGGCAACTCGCAAGACAGTGATACTCTGGTACTGCAAACGTCCATAGGCTACGTTAACTGTGGGCCGTATGCTTGTTTGCCAAGCATTTAATTACCATTATTCGTACATGTATCCACCTATTACTCCTAATTGTGCAACTACCATTTTTATATAGATAGCTAGGTACTACTTCATATATATCGAACGCCTTCAAACAAAAAAAAACCCACTAGCATTACTCACACCTACGACATTGACCCCTAAGACACTTGTTTTTTAATTTCACATGCCTAGTCATTTCAATAGGCAACAATTTTTAGACTTCTTCCTATTAACAATGTATTTACTCTACCGTACATAACCGTTTTAGTTTGTAGAATTAGGTTAGATCGTCACCCTATATTCAAGTTTAAAACACATTTTTAAACGAAAAGGTGTAAGACAGGTACACAAAGCCTCACATAAATAGAAAAATGATTAACTCAAATTATTTTTCTATTGAGAATCGAATCAACGACACAATGCGATGTCCTAAACTCCTAACCACTGCTTAATTATGTAGTGACTGTGTATTATTGCAGTCCAAGAGCAAAATGAACTCAGATTCTGTATAGCGTACAAAAATACTAAGTGAGCGACAAACTAAGGGCGAACACAAATTCAATTTATGGGTGTCAAAATTACTTAATATGGCGTAAAGAAATACTGTATATGGCGTACAGAAATACTAAGTGAGCGAATGACTGAGGGCGAACACAATTTATCAAAATTAGTTGTTGGGGTCTCAGTTCTAACCTAACCTAACCTACTTGTCTGATACTCTGATAGCATCTCGTTTCTGGTAGCAAATGCATGAATATATAATAATATTCAAATGCATGAATTTCTAGTCGGTCACCTAGTAATTTAGTCGCCCACCTATTAATTTAGTCGCACGACTAGAATTTACAGTATCTTATCATCAGTCGCTAAGTTTTTTTTTATTCGCTCGTTTTATAATTTCCCGTAAACAAATAAATAACGCACAGCTTCATCTCCATATTGAATCAATAGCTCAAATTTAACCTCGCTTTCATCTGGAAATATCATTATGTGACATAGTGCCCTATTCCAGATATAAATTATTGACTAACCTAGCTTTGAACTAGTTGCACTTAAAGCACAGGTCAGGGAATGACCTATTTTAATTATCTACAGGTCTTCTCGATGTGCGGAACTGATTTATTGATTGTTTGGTTGCTGACGCTCACAGGCGATAGTTGAAAGCCACCATTTTGAAACACATGTACTATGTTCAACTGTTTACGGGTTTTTGACATGTAAGTAGGTAATTAAAAGCGTGTTTTACCAGAACAGTTGTGTAATACAATCGTCTAGAAACATTTTCAGAATCTTGACAGCAAGTTTGGATACTTAGGCATCGATTTTAATAGCATACAGAGCGCCTAATGATTTTCTGGCTAAAATAAAGACTTTGAGGTCATTAAAAGATAATTATTAAAATATCCGCTCCATGCCAAGGGTGTCGTAAAAGTCGACTAAAGGAGTAAGGCAGATAATATTCACTGCAAAAGAGGGAAAACTCGAAGCAAAATCCTATACTAATTCGTCTGGCTAGCGTAATACCTATAGTAGTAGGCTATTAATATCTCTCCAAGTGTGGAGGAAAACCGTGTCCAGCAGTGATAATTTAAAATATAATAAGTACAATATGATGTATAGTATAATTTCTAATTTGTAAAATGAACAAAGAAATTCAATTTTTTGGCTGAGATTGCATTATTTAATGATAAAAAGTGCTACTTCAATGAACATATTAATAATAATGTAAACAATCCTAAACAACTATGGAAAAATTTAAAATCAAAAATATTGCCACAAAAATCAATCGAATTGCCAACCAATCTCAGTGACGCAAATGTCATTAACACTAACTTCCTGGATGTTCCTGGAGATCCAAATGTGTCCATATCACACCTGACATACTACGAGTTCCACAGGTTCAGCCAAGATACTTTTAGTTTAAAGCCTGTAGATGCTAAAAAAATAGGTAATATTATAAAGCAGCTACATTCAAACGCTGCTGGCATAGATGGTTTAACTTTGGACATGATTACAATGCTGACTCCGTTTACGTTGGATACTATTACATCTATAATTAATAAGTCCATACTGTTTTCTAAGTTTCCAACAAAATGGAAAACAGCATTAATTAGACCGATTCCAAAAACCCCTAACATAAATAACATTAAAGATCTTTGTCCTATTAGTATTTTGCCTTGCTTATCAAAGATATTGGAAAAAGTTGTTGGTTCACAATTAAGTGGTTTTCTCGAAAGTCATAATATACTACCTGACCTACAGTCCGGTTTTAGAAAAAATAGGAGTACCACAACTGCTATTTTAGACGTTATGGATAACATACTATCAGCTCAGGATGAAGGCAAAGGTACGATCCTCATGTTGCTGGATTTTTCCAGGGCATTTGATAGTATAAATATTCCGTTGCTTCTTTCAAAGTTAGCTTATTATGGTTTTGACAGTAATACAATCAGATGGTTTGACTCTTATCTCAGTGATCGTTCTCAATTTGTGGAATTAAGAAATTCAGATGGAACAGTGAGTAGATCCAACCTATCAGATGTCAGTAGGGGGGTACCACAAGGATCTGTAATCGGCCCTTTATTGTTTATATTGTACTGTGCGGACATTACACGGGAGATAAAACATTGCAATTACCATATTTACGCAGATGATGTCCAGATTTATTACTCTTTCAGACCAAATGATTCTCTTATAGCAACACAAAAAGTAAATGAAGATTTACAGAATATTTACAAGTGGGCCGAACGTAACTCACTTATTTTAAATTCCTCCAAAACAAAATATATGGTATTGGGTTCAAGATATCAGCAAAGTTCTATTATAAGCAATAATTGTCGTATCTATATTGATAATCAGTGTATAGAACGCGTGCAGGTGGCTCGCAACTTAGGTCTATTAATGGATGATGAGCTGCGGTTTGAACAACATATCTCAGACATCGTGAGAAACTGTTTTTACCGGCTCAAAATCGTATACAATTTACGTAGGTATCTCTCCATTCCACTTCGGGAGCAGTTAGTAGACTCACTTGTCCTTTCTAGATTTAATTATCTAGATGTTGCGTATGGGCCTAGATTGCTAGCTAAAACGGCAAGTCTCATTCAGAGAGTGCAAAATGCATGCGCCCGCTTTTGCTATATTATGCCCGCTTTTGTTATATTCCGCCTAGAAGCCACGTCACCCCCTTTCTGAATAGATTTAATGTTTTAAAAATGAAATATAGGAGACAATCACATCTAGCTACCCTACTATTTGGTGTTATTAAAACACAAAAACCACAATATCTACATGCCAAACTGTCTGGATAAGTGATCTCAGCAAGTACCCAAAGCGAGCGATATCATGTCCCTTATGCATACCACCACACAAAACTACTGCGTTCCGAGGAAGCTTCAAATATAGTGCTTCTAAATGCTGGAACAATCTCCCCCCCCCCAATGCGCAGTATTACTAATGTCCATAACTTTAAATACAAATTAAAAAACATATTTTTAAACGAGCAAAAATCCAGCAATTAGTACAGCGCTATTAACATCACAGATACCTAATTATTATGAATGGATTAATTTATTAATATTTACAAATTGTTTATATAATTATATACTTTTATGACAAAATATTATTTACCAATTTATACTATGAAGAAATTAAATTACATTATTTACAATACTATTATCAAGTGAATTATTTACATAATGAATTTCTAAGCAATATTATTATAAATCTATTATAGTTAATGAGAATATAATGAATTACTTATTTAGTTGTAAGTATTATCATTACATATTTAATCTATTACATTTTATTTTATTTTATTTGACTGGTCCTACTTCTATTTTATTTATTTTAACTTACCTGTTACTATGGTGTTAACAATATTATATTACTAGCCGTCAAGGGTACAGCTGAAAATCAGCGCTGCAATATAATTATTGCAGCATATGCTGAGCTGTAGCCTGTTAGTCACACAAAACTGCGCCATGTCTAACTCGATTGAAATAATGATTTATATATGTATACATATATAGGTATTTATATTTGTTTTTTGTTTTATTTGCTATGTTGTGTTCTCACTGTTAATTTTAGTTTCTTGTTTTGTTCTTTTTTTTTTTTTTATACTCCATATACTTTTGTACCTATTATATTTTCTAATCTATCCTAACTGTTAACTTGTTTTGTGTGTGCTAATAAACGCTTATTCTATTCTATTCTATTCTATAATTTTGCACTAAACAGCAATATTATTATTTACTATCTACTACTTTTTTATATACTTTTTATATACCTACTCTACTACTATGGGTACGCCCACCGTCTATAGATTATGATAACTGCTTACCACCTGGCCGTCTCTCGTCGTCTTATTTACCGTCTAAGCAGCATTTAAAATCCCTCTCATAAAAAAAGAAGTAAAGTACTTACCTGCGTAAGTACTTTTCTTGAAAATGAGCAAGGTCTCGACCTTCATGCTGTTACTTGAATAGTAAGTAGCGGGGATATCCACGCAGTGTCCGGCACTGAATGCGTTACAAATGTCACGGTGGTATTATTATGATACAAGTATATATCTTTTCCTTTTTTTAAGAATTGTAAATATATTAGGTATATTGTATATATAGAAATATGTAATAATGTCAATATATAAATATCAAATGTATGTATGTGTAAAAAATTGATACAAGTATCTTTTTTTAAGACAATTCCCGCACTAGGTAACAAGCCCTGTGTCGCGGGGATTTTACAAATTAATGTGTAATTCACGGACACAAATACCCAGACTCGGAACAAACATTTATGGATCACAGAGAGTTTTGTCCCGTGTGGAAATCGAATCCACGACCTCCGGCGTAGCAGTCAGTGTCACTAACCACTAAACCAACAGGTTAGAATATCTACGAAAACATGTTTTTTTTTGCATTTTGATCTTAAGGCCTTGTACTTAGGTTTGAAATACATACATATCATCGCGCCCATCTCCCATCGGGGTAGGCAAAGACTCTGGTACGCCAATTGCTTTGATCCAGACCTACATCTATCGCTTGCTCTACATTCATCAACCTCTTCATGCATGAACATCGGTTCACGGCATTTTTATTTCGGCCCTTTTTTAGTTTGAAATACGTTTTCGGTAAATTAAGAAGCCAACTAACCCCGATCAGTTGTGGTCTTGTGGACGTTGTGGTGCATTAACGGACAGCCAGAAATGCCGTCTGAAGTATCTCACAAAGGTTCCTTAGGTATTGTTTGCGCCCGCTACGAAAGGGTATCACAATATTTCCACGGAAAAACCAAAATTTAAGCAAGCCCAGTAAATTATCCCTACAGAAAATTTCTCCGTATTAATTCTCCGTTCTAAGTAATGGCAAAATATTTGTAAAAGACCACGAACTGGAAGACGAAGCGTGGGCAGGCCTCCAACAAGGTGGACCGACGACCTGGTAAAGGATGCGGACAACCGATGGACAAGGTCGGCCCAGGATCGACAATTGTGGAAATCCTTGGGGGAGGCCTCTGTCCAGCAGTGGACGTCTTTTGGCTGAGATGATGATGATGATTTGTAAAAAATAATATATCTAAGTAATTATTATAAACTAGTTTCTGTGAGAGTTATTGTTTTTTCCCGAGATAACATTATCTCGGGAAAAATGCCAAACTTTAACCACAGTAAATAAATATACCTACAGTAGGTTATCTAAGGCCGCCCGCCGAGTTATTAGCCTACTCTTGCGTTGATACCCAGGGTTGTCACTTTTACTTTTAGTTAATATTTTCGAACAAGCAGCACTTGATCTAAATTTATAAAATAAAAAGCATATTATGATTGAATATTTTACCAATTCACCTAATAATGTATTACAAATTTGAACTTGAAGGTAGCGTGATGGACTATTTCCCAGGTTTCCCAGTTTTGTATACAAAAGTCGTTATATTTACAAAATGAAACCATATCTAACAAAAATAACTGTTGCATTTAGTATAATACACATCACCTTACAATAATAAACAAAAAGAACAGACCTCTTAACACATTTTTTTCATACGATAAGCGAAACAAAAACAAGTGTCAAGTGGCCGACCCGAACGCCGGCCAAAAAAATGCGATGTACACACAAGTATATAAGTCGATCGTCAGACTACCGGAACCATATTTGGATTGAACAACACATCAGACAATAAGAAAAAATAATAATTTCAAAAGTAATTAATTTGCAATATTAATTATTGTGAAATTGCCCTTATTACAACTATACCTACGCGAAAAATATGTTTACCTAAACGATGTTTCGTACTCAATCCTCTATTTTATAGTAAAACTAGACTTCTTAAAATAAACTTTAGCTCTAAACATAGTATTCAGAAAAATGCGACTCGGCTACGCTCTTAATAAAGCAAATAAACTGTGAAATAAACAATACAATACCATATTTTCTAATAATATTTAAGTATAAGTAGGTACTTACATTTCTGGTTGAGTAGGAAGTATGAAGAATGATAAGTCCGGGTTTGCGTAATCATTATTGAGGGACCCGAAAACACTACAATATTTTTTTCCCCTTTTTGAAGTCATGATACTCGTAATTTACGACAAGTGTGCGCCGCCCGCGCCGGCGAGAGTTGACGAACGCAAGCGGTCATGTAGCGTACGCGCGTGCTCACAGTCGCGCTGCACAGCCCGCACTGCCGCCACCTTATTCCCCCATATATTATGCTAGCGTGTGCGTGAAATCGCGTGCCGACATGGCGCGCGGCGCGCACGCACACATTCAAACCGAGAGCGGCACGTTTGTATGAAGATGTTTTACCGTTTATTTACTGTGCTTTAACATTTACAATATTAAGTATTGATTTAAAAAATATATTGTACTATAGAAATATGTATTATCTGAAAATGTATTGTGTCAATAAAATATCTGATTGAGGTCAGATATTGTATCTATAGGTAAATACCTTAATATCTTATTGTTTGTAAATAGTTTAGGTTAATTTACTTTTATTTTAATAACTATTCATGTAAATCTATACTTAATATAATAAAGCTGAAGAGTTTGTTTGTTTGGTTGAACGCGCTAATCTCAGAAAGTACTGGTTCGATTAGAAAAAATCTTTTCTTTTGTTGAATAGTGCATTTATCCAGGAAGGCTATAGGCTATATAACATCACGCTATGATCAATAGGAGCAGAGCAGTAGTGAGATATGTTGCAAAATCGGGAAGAAAATATACGTTTCAAATTACCACGCGAACGAAGTCGCGGGCCACCCCTAGTATCTTATAAAATATACTAAAGTTCCTAATGTGGCAATATTTATCTTACCCTGCTGTGCCGTGTAGCTTAAAAAATATCAAGTCACTTCCTGTGCCAGTTCGCAGAACCTACCGCCATGGTTTAAATTTTAAAAACTTACGCGCACTCTCAATGACGTAGGTATATCGTACCTACGTGGGAATGATTAAGTATACACAAGTCTTTCAGGGTTTTCTAACTAATGACCAAATCTTATTTAGTATCGACGTCATTAGGTAAATTATTAGATTTTTTTTTCTTTTTTTAAAGACAACTCCCGCGCTGGAGAACTAGCTCTGTGTCGCGAGGGACGTTACAAACAGACTCAGAACAACTCTTTGTGGGTCACACAAAGTTTTGTCCCTGTGTGGGAATCGAACCCACAACCTTGTGCACAGCAAGCGCATACTGCCCCCCTGGACTACCTGGATGCAGTCAAGAGGAAGGCAGAGAGAGATTGTGGAATGAGCTACGAGAGAATGAGAAAAGAGTTAAAGGTTTTTAAAGGATTGGCAACGCGTGAGTTATACGCCTGGTGTTGCAACCGTCCATAGGCTACGGTAACTGCTTACCATCAGGCGGGCCGTATTCTTGTTTGCCTCTTTGGTAGTATAAAGAAAAAAGTAGGTACTGTAGCGCCCCGCCGCCGTCAGCAGCCTTCCTCTCCATTCCGCTCGTACTTTGGGATGCGTGCTCGCTTTGCAATACCGAGGCACAGTAAGGCCAAACGACGGGTGCACCAACTAATATTCTCTTCAATGAAACGCTAGGATATTTATTACTTAAACATATATTGGATCACGACTCCACTTCTTGGAAGCCTGATCCTGACTCTCTATGACAACCTTCAAGTCATTATAATATGTCAGAACCTTTTATGTTCAAATATAATTACATTTCATCATCATCATCATCATCTCAGCCAAAAGACGCCCACTGCTGGACATAGGCCTCCCCCAAGGATTTCCACAACTCTTGATCCTGAGCAGACCTTGTCCATCGGTTGCCCGCAACCTTTACCAGGTCGTCGGTCCACCTTGTTGGCGGCCTGCCCACATAACAAGATCCGCACATATAATTACATTTACTTTTATAAAACGCCAGAGGTTTTACTATTGTCAAATGGCCAGCTAGTGACCACCAATAAACCTCTACAGTACCTACCAGTGCCAGTATTTAGCAATGTAACAATCAAGAATGCAGCTATAGTATAAATATCAGAATTTGCAACATACCTATCATGCCATGCCTAGTAATTTCCTTCTGACGTGTCCCTCTTCAAAAGTCATCTAGAGAACGTCCGGACTAGATATTTCTAAATTCACAAATTATTTTTTTATCCTAAGACTGATGTTCTTACTTTTTCTATAATTAATAAAAATAGAATAATCTATACTAATATTATAAAGCTGAAGAGTTTGTTTGTTTGTTTGGTTGAACGCGCTAATCTCAGAAAGTACTGGTTTGATTTGAAAAAATATTTTTTTTGTTGAATAGTGCATTTATTCAGGAAGGCTATATAATATCACGCTATGGATATCAAAAAGAGCGGAGCAGTAGTGAGATATGTTGCAAAATCGAGGGAAATATTCCAAATTATCACGCGGACGAAGTCACGGGCGACCCCTAGTATAATAATATACGATGTGTGTAAAGGATGTTATGTTTTGGATCTAAAAATGAATGTAGTTATTTAGGTTGTTACGTATACACTCGTACCGTGAACCTAATAATACCGTCTCCTACCTGCACCTAATGCAAATAGTCCGAATCTCAGATTTAGGTCAGCTATTACATTCGATCCAAGGTCGTTGATAGAACCAAATTGGGTCAAACTGTTGTTTAGTTAAGAGTATTATTATTTCTTTCTTTTCTTTTTAAAAGACAACTCCCGCACTAGAGAACAATCTCTGTGTCGCGGGGGACTTTACAAACAACGGACACAAATTACACCCAGACTCAGAACAACTCTTTGTGGGTCACACAAAATTTTTTCCTGTGTGGGAATCGAACCCACAACCTCGTGCACAGCAAGCGCATACTGCGGCCACTGCTGAACCACCAAGGCATTCAAGTATTTTTTGGATATAATTAAGAAAGCACTGGTATGTAACGATGGTATGTATGTAGCGACGTCCACATAGGTACTGCATAGACGCAACGTAGGCAGGCCTCCGATGACCTAATGGAAATTGCAGGCAGCCGATAGACATGATCAGCTCAGGATCGAATACTCTGGAAATCCTTGGTGTTATGTTCAGCAGTGGAGGTCTTTCGGCAGAGCAAGAAATAAAAAATATATACTTATTTATTCATATTCTCATAGAACTTAACACAAAATAAAAGAATTAAATCTAAAAATACAAATACCTAGGTATACATACCTACAATGATAATACAGATACAAAAAATATAAGAGAATATCAGTCTTCTACAAAGGTGGTATCCAGTTGTGGTCATGGCACTATTATTTACTTTATCAAATCACTTCGTCCGCGTGGTAATTTGGAATATTTTCCCCGATTTTGCAACATATCTCACTACTGCTCCGCTCCTATTAATCATAGCGTGATGTTATATAGCATAGGCTATAGAGCCTTCCTGGATAAATGCACTATTCAACAAAAAAAGATTTTTTTAAATCAAACCAGTCCAGTACCTTCTGAGATTAGCGCGTTTAACCAAACAAACAAACTCTTCAGCTTTATAATATTAGTATAGATAAAACAAACAATTGCGAAGAAACAATACGGTGAAAATAAATGACTGTTCACCGTGACGCGATAGTCTAAAAAATAAAAGTAGAATTCATAATGTGGACAAAGTTCATTCACCCAACTTAAAACTAGACATTTTCCTTGATCCGTCTCGGTTCTTGTCGCCAGTAAGATCATTTCTCAGAAGCACTTTCACTGACTGACGCAACTGACTCCTGTGTGTCGTCA
Source organism: Trisateles emortualis (assembly GCA_947095525.1). NCBI lineage: Eukaryota > Metazoa > Arthropoda > Insecta > Lepidoptera > Erebidae > Trisateles > Trisateles emortualis. Next base: position 2,735,366 of record OX352736.1, on the reverse strand, counting down.
CTGATTCGAACCGATCTGACCCTCTACACAAGTGGCATAAATGGTAGTCGAATCAAAAAGTCAATAATTTTAACAAAAAAAAACCGACTTCAGTACGGCAAGTTGTAAAATTTTCAAATATTTGTTTGTTACAATCGAATAAAATCGACTGAGCGTCGGGCTGAACACAGGTCAAGTAGGTATTAAAAGCAATATTTAATCTGTGCAATCCGCGCTCAATTCATTCACGTCATTATTTCTTATTAATAGTTGCTTAGCAACAATAACCGAAACTTATCTAATCGTCATCAGTAAAATACTTATTATTGAAAAGTTCAGATGGCCATCTGTGGTCTTCTTCATCAGTTTTACTTCACCAAATTACACTTTCTGAATGCAAATGATTGATTAGTTGTTAAAAAGATTTAAATTGCTATATGTGTGCCTATAACTTTTGAGGAGTTCCCTCAATTCCTCATGGATCCCATCATCAGAACTTTCTTTTGATGATAATGGGACCAAACTGGAAGTATGTCCAGTCAGACAAAAAAATAATTTTTCAAATCGGTCCATAAATGACGGAGTTATGCGGTAACAAACATTAAAAAAAAAATACACACGAATTGATAACCTCTTCTTTTTGAAGTCGGTTAAAAAAGCAAATGTATGGGATTTGACGTAGGTCTACGATATTATGTCGTAAGCTTACGTCAAATCCCATACATTTATTTTTTGACTTTTCGTTTCGACTACCGTTTATGCCACTTGTCTAGAGGCTCTGAGCAAGCGGCGCCAGTGGGCATGCAGCTCAACGGTCATCCTGTCGCGTCGCCTGCGCAGCACCTGGCTCTGCCCCAACCAACTAACAATACTTACACATCTCATAGAAATCAATTTCCCTCACTGATTAAACTTCTTCGACAGTTATCTAATTCTTTAAGGTTTAGATTAGAATATTCATAAGTTTAATCAGGTATTCTTACCAAACCTCATCATGATACACTATACCTCTTGCGAGTTGTTGTATGTGCTGTATATTGTATAGCTTATAAGGCTATGTACGGTACATAGTCTTACATGGGACTAAATTCATCTACTGAGTAGGTACTTTTTAGTATCTAGTTATGGGTGATATATCTACCATAGTCCAACGCGTGATAGCAATGGTAATTTATCATTCTATAACTTGTAAGGCTATTTACGTATACATATATAGCCTTACATGGCATAGACTAAATTCATCTACTGTGTAGGCACTTGTACAGGCTAGTATCTACATAGTTATGGGTTTTATATCACCATAATCTAACGCGTGATGACAATTAAAATGAATTTACCTGTTAGATAAGTATTACAGGCTACGTATTATTATACATTACAGGATAAGTATTATTTTGTTACTAAGGATATTAAAAAGGGTATTTTAGTAATCGAATCTAAAACCGTAATTGGTTCCGCCAGTCCTTCTCCGTACTCGTATGAATTTAAACTATGCCAAAGCTCTTACTCCTCTCCATACGCGCAATGTGCTTAAAAATGACCCAATTTTAAAACTTTTATCTTAGATTTGTAAGATGAAAAGTCTCATCAATCAATCAGCCTCGTCAAGGCATGCCGCCAATTTGTTGAATACATAAGTATTAAGTATGTACCCTATAGGAAAATATTCGGTTCAACCTAATACACCAATCTCTCACTAAAGAGAATACGCGACTTAGATACTCGTCTGATGAAATAAATACACGCTGTCGCTACGTGAGATCCACAAGGCTACCCGAGTTGTCTGCACACAAGTCAAAAACACCATAACGTAAACCAAAGTCACTGAAAATGTTACTCTATATCTTCTGTATTATGGTTCAATTGAGATCAACAATCAAATAAAACTTTTAGAATTATTCTACATTGAAATATGAACTTTACGGCACTGTATTAAAATACATTTTGTTTGTTGTCGATGTAGAGATGAGACTTTTGCGGCATTGAATGTGTTTGGTTCGACAGTTCATTCATGAAAAGTACAAACGAGGTCGTAGCGTACTATGCTTGGTGTGTGGTTTTCGTAACGATAAGGAAGGTAATTAAATATGTAGATTATAGCTGATAGCAATGGTGTGATGTTTGGTAATTGTATGACACTTTGGTGGAGATAATACATTCTACTTAGATGTTCAGAAGCTTGTTGATAAAAGGTAAGACCGTTTAGCTTAGGTACATCATCATCATGATCATCGTAACCTCAGTTAAAAGACATAGCTTACATTTACCTGAATATACATAACAATATAACATATATATCATCACGCCTGTCTCCTTTACAGGTCGGCAGAGCCGCATGGTATGCCAATTGCTTCGATCCCACAGAAATAGATATCTGTGTTCGATCCCAACGAAATTCCTTGGCTTCCTCCAAAAAGAGGTTGATAATGACCTCTTCATGCATGATCGTCGGTGCTAGGCACTCGGTCCTTTTTAACCGACTTTAATAGGACGAGGTTATCAATGTGTGTTTTTTTATATTTGTTAGGTACCGCATTACTCCGTAATTTATAAACCGATTCCAAATAATATTTCTTTTTTGAAGGGATATGCTTCCAATTTGGTCCCATTATCATAAAAACCCAGTTCTGATGATGGGAACCATGAGGAATTGAGGGAACTCCTCAAATATTATAGGCATACATATAGCGATTTTGCAGAATCCGAATGGATAAATCGGGCAACCGATGGACAAGGTCAGCTCAGGACCGAACGATGTGGAAAATCTTGAGGGAGGCCTATGTCAAGCAGTGGATATATCTACTCCACTATATTCATGACTTCCATAGACATGGTTGGAAAAGTAGAGATATAGTGTAGGTATACCTAAGTGACCCACCAAGTCCACTGACAAATATTGTCAGCAAGAATGTTGCCGCTGCCGGCACGTGTCTCTACTTGTCCGTACGTGTCTGTGGGAGTTATGAACATGACAGCGTTTGATATCCAAAGTACCTAAATTATTATTATATAATTAAGTAATCGCAAATACCTTCAGTGATATAGCGTGCCTGTCTCGCTACATGTTTATTCTTGCATTGTGATACTGATAACACAAAAATCCTCATCACTACTTATCTATCTTCTTATATATAAAAATGAATCCCTATTTCCCTTGGTCACGGCGTCACGCGTGAACGGCTGGACCGATTTCAGTAATTCCCTTTTTGTTGTGTTTGTTATTGACAGATCTTATGTAAAAAAAAAGAAAGTTGCGCTGAAAATAGTTTAACCCGGACGAAGTCGGGGCGGGTCGCTAGTCATAAATAAAATGTGACTTGCGAAACCTGCTGGATCCATCCATCCATCCATCTCAGCCAAAACGTCCACAGTTGGAGGTACCTGAGCTGACCTTGTCCATCGGTTACCTGCAACCTTTACAAGGCCATCCGTCGACATTCGCCTAATATAAAAATGTCAATAAAAAAGCATAGAAGTTGATTTCACTCATCGTCAGATCATTTATCGATTTAATAACAAATTATGACATCGTATACCACAATAGCATTCCATCACGTATTCTACTTTTTCTACAAAACCTGTTGTCTGATTCATCGCAATAGTTTCTCTATTTGCATCAGTCGGTACAGTTACACTGTCAAGGTCCACTCAATATGTTAGAGGCCATTGGCAAGTATTTAATATTACAAATAGAATCTACCTATTAAGTAACCTTATGATTTCCAAGCAGAACAGATTTGATATAACGAAATCAGTCTAATAGTTTTCGGAATCAGTAACAGCCTAGGTTACACCAGGCAATGACTGCTGATTCTCTATAGCATATGAAGACTTTACACTATTAAGCACTTTTCTTGAGTTAAGCTCGCCTTTGTACATGTTATATTTATGTGTATTTGTTTTCTATGTTATTGTGTACAACAAAGAATTTAAGAATTCTTTAAAAGCAGGTAATTGTGGCTCGGTTTCTGGCCAAAATAGAAAGTATCGACAATATCCAATATCCAGTAAGTGTAGACCACACTACCGTTAAGATTCATCGCCTTTATTTATATTTGGATACTTAAACCCAATGGCCACGTGGACGAGATTCTCATGGTCGAGTTGGTGAATAAGTCGATTCTTTATCATTGGAGGCTTTCATATGTTGTTGTTTTATTAGTTCAGCCAATCTAGACAAGTGGCATAAACGGGAGTCGAATCGAATAGAATAGAAAGCAAATGTATGAGATTTGACGTAAGTGACATTATGTCGTAAACTTATATCAAATCCCATGCATTTGCTTGTTGGAGGTATTCCTCGAAGCGCTACCATTTTGAGGCGCACCTAATGAGGCGCTCCTTTTTTATTCCTCGGAGCGCACCTTTTAGGAGGAATAAAATTTTATTGCTATCGGAAGCGCTCCGGATCTGGATGAAATTTGGCACAGAGATAGATTATGGTCTGCAATAACACATAGGCTACTTTTTACAGCGATAACCGACATCCACGCGGGCGGAGCTGCGGGCAACAGCTAGCACATTATATTACTTGACAAGATAGAGCTTTAAAATTTTTGGTGTGCTTTCCAGTTACATGCTTAGCCCATTTTTACTTTGAATAAACTCTCACTTAGCATTTTCAGCACATCGTTTTAGTAATTATATCTTAGTGTTGGCTACCGGTACACGGGAAATCTGTTCATCAGTCTCCTGTTCCAGTGCAGACCTTCGTTCTTTTTTAATACGTTCACAATTAATTAAACGCTGTTTAGTTACTTCGTCTTCTCCTGCTACTACGAGGATTCGATCAAATGTTCCACCTATAATATTTAGGTTTAATGTATTTTTAGAACTAACGTTACCAATTTTGCAGGACCCCATTAGGTAGGTACTGCGTTTACGTTTTCTATCCTAGAGTTTTGATAAAAAAAGAATATGTATCCACCACTCGCTGTACAGTTCGATGATAATTCAATATTTTTTAGACTCGAAGAAATTCTCACGATAATAACATGAGTGTATATTTTTCCTTAACAATCAAAAGTAGGTATGTAAAATAATTGATCTATTGGACACAGATAAATTGTTTACACAGGGGAAACCCGTTAATAGTGATAAGAGGCAATACGATTACAACATCGACGACTATCACATATTTTTACGAAATCATAATAAATTTAAATCGTTTGATTGAGTTGTATATCACAAAATCCCTCGTAATAAGGAAACGATTTACCCAAATACCTTCAAATCACTCAACATAAAGATAAACTTTGTTTTACACTGAATACAATTGATTAACATACAAACAAAACAAAACACGGTCTTATCACTGAAATCATTTAATGCAATATACCTACATAACACTAATCAAAACCCCCGAACCTCTAAGCTTGAAAATATGTAATAACAGAAATAATGATTTATTTTACTTTAAATGTGATGACTGTAGGTACCTACTAAATCAATAAAATTTATTTTATGCTACAAAACTTGATTTAAAAAGTTGGGGATCAATAATATTAAACATTTTTGATAATTTAACCGAATTTAAAATAAAATACTTCTTTTTTTTTAGTTTCTTTATTTAAAAAAAGACAACTCCCGCACTAGAGAACATGCTCTGTGTCGCGGGGGACTTTACAAACATACAATTAACGGACACAAATTACACCCAGACTCAGAACAATTCTTTGTGGGTCACACAAAGTTTTGTCCTGTGTGGGAATCGAACCCACAACCTCGTGCACAGCAGGCGCATACTGGAGCCACTGGACCACCGAGGCAGTTAAACATTTTTTATAATTTAACCGAATTTAAAATAAGACCGATTTGGAAATTGTCAACAGGTCAGGATCAGTATACTGGTCAGGATACCAACTCGAAAGTATACCTACGTATTTAAGCAAAATAAGAATTTTCCAAATCGGTCTTTCATTTTAAATTCGGTTAAAGGTTTAGAATGACCTCGTGGTTAAAAACTCTGTAAAGTTCCTTTTAGTACTACCACCTTCGAGATTGAATTCTTGTAATGGAACATGTCACTGACCATACTTCGTATTAAGTTAATGTTCTATTAGGCGTGAGTGAATTAGTCAAACTTGTCCGAGAGCTCTCGTGGTGGAGGTGGGTCGACCTCATTCGTGTTATATTTCTACTCATTACATTTTTTCGGAACTTGACTCACCATTCACCTGTAAACATCATAATGTGCCACGATTATGGAAATAATGTAGGTGTATAATTAAATACAAGAACAGTTCAATTTCTTTTATTTATGCTAATAAGTGATTTGTTTTTTCTGACTCAATTTTTTGTTAGCATAATGGTCAAGACTATGTGACTAATAGACAAGGGATATCCTCCGAACTCGAGAGCAGACTGACGTTTCGATGAGAACTCACGGAGAAATGTCTTGTCATTGCACGCGGGCGCATTGGCTGGCCTGTTGGCCGGAGGTCGGGTTCGATTCCCATCCAGGAGAAATCTTTATGTGATGAGCACGAATGTTTGTTCTGTGTCTGGGTGTAATTTATCTATAATATGTATGTATTTAGAAATATATAAGTATGTTTATCAGTTGTCTGGTTACCATAGTACAGGCTCTGCCTAGTTTGGGATCAGAGAGCGATGTGTGAGTTGTCCCGACAATATTATTATTATTCAGTTGTGAGAAATGGGTATGGTATAGGAATGCGTGCAAATATGGGAAAAGCACGCTTATAGCATGTGCTGCCCTAATCAAAAAAACCCAATTTGCTTTCAAAGAAAATGAATCATAGACTGCCTCTATAAGTCTAAAGACTTTCTGACATAACTGTGACACAAGTTTATTATTTATCGAGACATTCTTATCTTAACAGTTATATCGACTTAAAATGATTCATAGCAAACAGCCTCTGTTTCTTCATAAAATGTGCATTACTTTGTGGAGAACTTTAGAATGTTGCTAAACTCTGTACCTATAATATAAAACAACCGTGGTAGTTTTACAAACATACGCTTCTCTGGTACCTTTGAGGCTATTGAAGACATATTTGGTAATAATTTTAAATGTTGTCGCTATGCATTGTCAAACTGTAACACAAAGCGCCTATTAAATAATATCAACCTTAAGCTGATGAATTATAATATGCAGGATTATTGTATTATTATGCTAGGAGGGTCGGAATATAATATTTCTTGTAACAATGTAGAACTTATGAATGTGATTAAAGAGTCGTTAGAACATATAACACATACAAATATAATAATCTGTACTCCTACATATGTTTGTGGAGCTCCCATTTTGAATTACAAGATAGAAACTTTCAATAACGTATTATACCAAGAACTTCAAAATAACAGTTATGCGTATTTCTTTGATTCGAATTATTATCTTAGTCTTGACATGTTTTCCTACAAAACTGGCGCACTAAATAAAAACGGACTTACATGTATCTACAAGAAATTGATGGAAAATTTAATAACATCACATACTGTAAATTTTATAAATAATTCTTTCTCGACACAAATTAATTCAGATTTTTTTCGTTGCTAACAAAAATAATATGTATGTTTTACACCAAAATATAGCCGGTCTTCTTAACAAATCCGATTTACTGACAATTCACATTCATGAATTAACTAAGAAAGATAGAGATCTCGATGTAATATGCATAACAGAACATTTCATTTTATCTGGTCAGGAAAAGTTGCTGAACATACCAAACTATAGGCTAGCAGCTTACTATTCAAGAAATACACAAAGACGTGGCGGTACTTGTATTTTAGTCAAACAAGGGCTTGATTATAAAGAATTAACTAATATAGCTACGATGTCAAAGCCAGGTATCATTGAATGTTGTGCTGTAGAAATGCTACAGCAAAATATTAGGATTCTGTGTATTTATAGACCGCCTAGAAATAATAATGTAGATATTTTTTATGAAACCTTAGATTCTGTTTTTAAAATCCTCTTTAATAAATATGATACAAAAGTGATATTGTGTGGGGACTTTAACATTGACGTTTTAAAAAGAAATAGACTAACTTTGGACTTTGAATGGTTTCTCTTGAGCTACAACTTAAAGCTGACAATATCGCAACCAACAAGACTCGCAAGCCAAAGTTGCATAGACAATTTTGCTCATAATATCAAGCGTAATTGTAGATACGAAATAATAGATCTATCATTATCTGATCACACGGCCCAACTAATACAAATACCAGTAAAATACATACCCCCTCTCAAGTCTTGGAAAATAAAACAACGTGATCTCTCAAAAGAAAATCTAATAAAATTCAGCAAGTGCCTTCAAAGCCTAACATTTTCCGAAATCTATAAAACAACTGACCCGAACTTAGCCTATGATAAATTTGTGGAACTTTTCATACTATTTTATGATCTGTGCTTTCCCTGGAAAATATTAACAATAAAGGCCTACAAAAACGTCAAATGGATTTCCCGAGGCATTAGAATATGTAGCAGAAAGAAACGCGAGCTGCTTTGGAAATTTAGACGGTCACCAACAGTAGATAACGAGTCAAAATTTAAAACGTATTCACAAAGATTTAAGAGAATTGTAAAATTAACTCAAAGATCTCAGAATAATTATAAAATAAATATATCAGAAAATAAATCCAAAGCCTCGTGGCAAGTTATAAATGGTAACAGCAAGACTATGAAGGAGTCTATTTCTGCAATTAATAAAAATGGAACCTTGGTCACAAACCCTAACGAAATAGCTAATTTTTTTAACAATACATTCATAGAACAAGTGTCAGATGTAAGACATAGTTTGAGTTATAAAAATGATACAAACATTCGCACAAATAATCATTCCATGTTTATGCTTCCAGTAATTCCACAGGATGTAAATAGAACAATTAAATCGCTCAAAAACAAAAAAAGCACAGGTTATGACGGAATTTCGACAACTGTTGTAAAGTATGTATCTAACATCATAGCTCAACCGCTCAGTCACATTATGAATATAAGCGTAACTGGTGGTATATTTCCAGAAAGCCTGAAAACAGTTGTTGTAAAACCTCTTCATAAAAAAAACTGTCGAACAAATGTAAGCAACTATAGACCTATTGCTTTAATTTCTATTTTTTCCAAAATATTTGAGAAGATAATTTACAGTGCAATTTACTCTTTTCTGTCGAAATATAATATACTCTGTGAGGAGCAAAAAGGTTTTAGAAAAAACATAAATATAAACCTGGCTATATATAATTTACTGAGTAACGTAATGATGAATATGGATAAAAAAATACCCACGTGTGCAATTTACACTGATGTATCAAAAGCTTTTGATTATGTTAAACACAACATTCTGCTTGACAAACTTAATGCATACGGCATCAGAGGCAATATTTTAAACCTAATAAAATCATATCTAACTGATCGTAAACAATATACGGTTATCTCTAGAATATGTAGTCATTCAAAAGTTGAAAAATATTACATATCGAACAGCCGACAAATAAAATTCGGGGTCCCACAGGGAAGTGTGCTCGGTCCTCTATTATTTTTACTCTATATTAACGACTTGCCACGTAGCACACATCACCCTATGGTATTATTCGCCGATGATAGTACAGCCATTGTCAAATGCTCAGACAAACAATGTTATGAGGAAGACATCAATAACACGCTTAAAACTATCATAAATTGGATGATTAACAACAACTTAGTTATTAATATTGAAAAAACCAACATCATGCATTTCTATCAGCGAGTACTTCCTAGCGCTAGTATTAACATTTGTTATGATGGAAAGACAATAACAAAAGTTGACAATGCACGCTTTCTTGGCATACATATCGATAGCCAGTTAACATGGAAATATCAAACAGAAGATATATGCAAAAAATTAAGTACATCTGCTTTTGCACTTAACGCATTAAGTAAAAAAGTAAGTTTGAAAACCGTGGTTGTTGCATATCATGGTCTTGTTTCCTCTGTTTTAAGATTTGGTGTGATTTTCTGGGGCAATTGTACTGAGAGAGAAACCATATTCAAGGCTCAGAAGCGCTGCATTCGAGCCATGCAAGGGCTAAAATATACTGATAGTTGTGTTCCGGTGTTCAAGTCCCTAAAATTACTAACGTTTCCGTGCCTTTATATCTTAGAAATGGCTATATTTATAAAACTCAATAAACACTTATTTCCTTTAATATCGGAGACTAGGCAAAGGTCAACAACATTAAGATCTCAGTATGAAAATTTACTAAGTGTTCCTGGATCACACACGGCACTGTTAAAAAAGAGTATATTTTATATGGGGCCTAAAATATATAATAAAATACCAGAAACGATTAAAAATAAAAGTGTATGTGAATTCAAGAAGGATCTTAAGACGTTTCTTATACAAGAGTGTTATTATTCGGTTGGGGAATTTCTTAATGATTCAACTTGACAGTATATATATTTTTTTTTTTTTTTTTTACAATTTGACATTATATTATTCATCTAAAATATTGACATTATTCATTTATAATTTATTCTTGACATTTATTGATTGTACATCTAATTATCCCAAATTTACTTTTTATATTATATAAATTCCCTAGATACAATACATTTTTTGCATGCCTAGTAGGTGGAATGTGTCTGAACCAATATTTCTTAAGATCATATACTATGTACATACATTCGGTGCAAATAAAGAATTTGATTTGATTTGATTTGATTTTATCTGATTATATCTACTTATAATATTAATTACTAGCTGTTGCCCGCGGCTCCGCCCGCGTGTATATCGGTTATCGCTGCAAAAAGTAGCCTATGTGTTATTCCAGACCATAATCTATCTCTGTGCCAAATTTCATCCAGATCCGTTTAGTAGTTTTTACGTGAAAGAGTAACAAACATCCATCCATCCATTCTCACAAACTTTTACATTTATAATGTTAGTAAGTATGGACTTGCAGTGGAACATTGTCAAGTAATAAATAGGGCATGAGAATGACTATTTTATTGATAAATAAACAAAAACTAACAATTATAAACCAAGATCAGATCAGCAGCATTTATTTATTTATAACTAACTAACCCGTGCCCACTTCGTTGGGCATTTTTGGGGTTAATATATATAGCCTATGTCACTCACAACTAACGTGGCTTTCTATTGGCAAAAAAGTTTCATAATCGGTTCAGTAGATTCAGAGATTACACCCTAAAACTTCACAAACTTTGCTTCTTTATAATATTATACTAGGGGTCTAGGTAGGGACTAGGGGTCGCCCGTGACTTCAGCCGCGTGGTAAATTGGCATATTTTCCCCGATTTTGCAACATACTTCACTACTGCTCCTCTCCTATTGATCATAGCGTGATGTTATATAGCCTATATCCTTAGATAATTACAGGTTTTCACATATTTAAAACATGCCCATTGAACACTCAGTAGTTGCTGCAGTTTAGCAGTTATGTTAATAAGCGTATTAACGCATCAAACAGGAAAGAGATAAAAAATGTAAAATAAACTGATTGATAAGAATGCAGCCGTTATTACAAAACATTTCGTCATCCTTTGACAATATAATATGTATGTCATAAGCTAAATAAATAGGTGAGCGGACATCGCGGCGCATGGCGGTACGGCGGCGGGCGGCGGCGGCGGCGGCGGCGGCATGAAAGAATTTCTTGTAAGTAATTTGGATGACTCATTGGTGGCGTCAGGGCCAAGCACAGGTGCGAATTTGAATGACAAATTGTGATTACAATATTTGATAAAAGACGTAATGTTGGATTTTCCTTAACCAACTTACAAACTGCCAACTGATATCAAAGATTTATTATGAAAAGCATGATAACATCCAAACATTACTGTACACAGTAATAATGAAAGCAGTGGATCGTGTTTTATGGTGCCACATACGGCTTGCATTGAAAGCATTCTTCAAAGTTTGTGTGGATAACACCGCGTGGGAAATTCTCAGTACCAATGTTTATATTATAAAACTATATTAAAACGTCCGTAACCGCCCAAGTATGCGAATAACATTCTGTTCATGAGCCGATCGAACATTACAATCTTTAGCACCAATAACACACGATGCAACTTTTGTAAAGCAAGTCTCATTTTATTTCTATTTTCTCGGTAACAAAGACAAAGACAATATTTAATTGACTGGTGAGCTGGTGAAACGGTGGCTGGGCTTATAAATGCGAAAGTTTGTAAGAATGGATAGATGGATTGATGGATGGATGTTTGTTACTCTTTCACGTAAAAACTACTGAACGGATCTGGATGAAATTTAGCACAGAGATAGATAATGGTCTCGAATAACACATAGGCTACTTTTTACAGCGATAACCGAGATCCAGCGGCGGAGCGGCGGAGCCGCGGGCAACAACTAGTTAAATATACCTAAGCTTGACTTTACAGTACCTATATTCAGCATAGACCAAGTTCTGAATGCAGACCGAGACCATATTCAGCAAAGCGGCTTGCGACCGACGACACTTAATCTTAACAATACCAGTTTTTCATCGATTATGTTTGTACAGAATTTTAGTTGTGTGAGTTGTGTCAGTTTCTGTGCTATCACAAATTGTAACTCATATAAAATTATGACTATCTGACGATGAGCATAGTAGCTTGATTTTCTAGTCAGTTCTTTGATTAGGCCCTAACCCTGCCTGTTCAGTCAGCGAATGGGACAGTAAGCATAATAACTGACGTCTCATTTGGATTTTTTTCCATAAGTATGGTGTGAGTGCGTGTTGTGGGTTCGATCCCCACACGAGACAAAAATTTGTGCGATACATAAATTGTTGTCCCGAACTGGGTGTACTTTGTTTCCGTTAATTGTGTGTTTGAAAAGTTCCCCGCAACACAGGGCTTGTTCCCTAGTGTGGAAGTTGCCTTTAAAAAAAGAAAAAGAAAAGTTGTGATCCATATAAATTCATAGCTTTGTAAAGTTAGAGATTTTTAGAGTATTGAAGCGCTTATTTCAAACATTTAATTTTATAATAAAGCTTATTATATCATATCTCTAAATAACTTCAAAACATGTTTACACTAATCATGTGTTTTTTTTCATACCCAATTAATATTTAGAAGTTATATTTTTTTATGATGACCGCCCACGAAACAACGTCTTTCCACGCGACGACGCGACGCGACGCAACCACGTGCGGTCCCATGTAAATTGTCGAGCCACTTTGACAGTCTTTAATTCAGACTGATTTAATATCATCTGTGAGAATTTATTAATGTTGACATGAAGTATTGTTTTCGGCTTTTAAATGACCTTTAATCCATGGCACTATTCTTTTCATTTCCTTATTACTATTGCCATTATCTCTATTTTATTGACTTCCCCATTCATCCGCATTTTTATCCCCTACTCATCCAATTTTTGTTTTTATTTTAATAATTCCCTTTTCATCCGAAAAAGTATTCCCTTTTTATCCGACATTAATTTAACCACACAAAATACAGACAACAAAAAAAGTTATACTCTTAAAATTAAGGCAAAACGAATGCGTTATTATTTACTTAAATGGAAAGGAAAACATACCAATTAAATCTCTATACTTACTTAGTATTATGGATATGTCATAGTACGTTTAAAAAGTTCTTGACAATTTTAGTCGAGTAGGTTTAAAAATTTTATAAATGTAAAACAACAAATTAAATAGGGTATAATAATACTTACTTATTCCTTAGCTACTCTATCGATTGGTACCAACCGCATCGCACCACAGTCAAGAAAACTTTTAAAATCTAGTTATAGACATTGAATTTATTTTCATAAAATTAATTAATATTACTAGGATTGCCTATCGTTATGATTTTAATACAAATAGCTGTTGCCCGCGGCTCCGCCCGCGTGGATGTCGGTTATCGTTGCAAAAAGTAGCCTATGTGTTATTCCAGACCATAATCTATCTCTGTGCCAAATTTTATCCATATCCGTTCAGTAATTTTTACGTGAAAGAGTAACAAACATCCGTCCATCCATCCATCCATTCTTACAAACTTTCCCATTTATAATATTAGTAAGGATTCTACTAAGCATAAATAGTCAATAAAAAGTCTTAAAAGTAAAAAAAAAGACATACTTAAGTACAATCAGTGCCTACTACAGTAGCGGGGCGATGCAAGCGGGCGCGGCATGATGTATGCCGGTAACTTTTATAAGCTCTATAATTAAGAGCGGTAGGGTACCATGGGTACCATACTAGCGAGCAAGCTCGACTGGGAAACGACCTTCACCTTACAGAAGATCACAGCCAAATAACTACACACAGCGGTGTAGTTATGTGCCTGTGTGTGAGTACAGGTCTCCAGCGCTCATTTAGGGATGCGTTTAGAAAGAAACGTATTCCTATCCCATGGATACTGCCATTTAAAAGCCCTGGTGTAACAGACAACATGCAACTGATACCTCTGGTATTGCAAGCGTCCATAGGCTTCGGTAACTGCTTACCGTCAGGCGGGCTCTTAGATTGTTTGCCACTCAAGTAGTATAAAAAAATACGTGTGGCACTCGGGGACTGCCGCGGTAAAGCTATTGCATATTTTTTTATGAGTATGATTTTATTATCAAATAAAAAAATACTTTACAGAATTATCTAAATCATTTTATTTTATTCTCAATGATTCATAAAAATATATGATAATAAAAATGAATACTTGTAATAATTCCTTAAGACTCCTTATACTATAATCTTTTTCACATTAATATTTTCTTAGATCAAAACCTCCATACACAAATTTGACATATTATTATTGGCCGTTTTAAGAATTCGTCATTAAAAAAGTATCACCGCTGTGCCGGTCGGAGTGAGGGGTGTTAGGATTATTATTTTCGTTACGGAATTTCTGGATTCGGTCTCCACGCCCAAGGCCCGCGATAGAAGCTATGCAATAGCTTAAAAATGTAAACTAACAGTATCTAGCTGTTAGTTGTTGTTAAGAACCTATTATTCGCAAAGGTATTCCACTTTGTTTTTATTGAGCGATGTCTTGGATAGCAATACAGTAAGTAACGCCAAAGACCTCTGGGTTTCTGTCCACAGTAAATATTTCTCTAAGAAAGGAGTTATAAGGTATCTAAAGGGTCGGCAGGCAACGCGCGAGTGATACCCCTGGTGTTGCAAGCGTCCATAGGCTACGGTAACTGCTTACTATCAGGCCGACCGTATGCTTGTTTGCCTCCTTGATAGTATAAAAAAAATGTCCTGAATAAACTAAAAATTATGATATGTTTACGATATTATCGGCATGTCAGTAGTAGTGAGACAAACAAGCAAAATTGTTGTGTCTCATTTCTTAATCTTACATAATATATTTTATTCCTTCTTCTTCTTAAAATACGTTTATCACCGTTTTGATGAAGGTAATAAAAATGATTTTGTATTACAAGTTTAGTAAGTTCTAGATAACTAGTTACACCGATAATACTGAGTGGTCATAATGATATTCAAGAAATGAAAAATATGTCGCCAAAATCGGACTTACGATGACATTGTGTCACCTACTTCATTTTAAATGTCACAGTGATTTGTGATAAGGAAATTTTAAGACATGGGGCTCTTTGAAATTTGTTAAATTTTTTTTTTAGATTAAGAATCGATGTCCATAGTTATAATATGTGTACAAATCGCGGTTTTTTGTTTAACCGTATAGGTACAAATAAATAAAATTGGAGTGTCTGTTTGAAATATTTAAATAACCTCTTTTTATAAATACTTATGGTATATACCAAAATATTTTTTTTTCAATTTTTGTCTGTCTGTCTGTTTGTTCCGGTTAATCTCTGAAACGGCTGGACCGATTTTAACTGGACTTTCACTGGCAGATAGCTAATGTAATAGTAATGGAGTAACATAAGTTACTTTTATTTTATTTTATTTTTTCGTTATTAATTTACGACATCCACGCGGGCAGAGCCGGAAATTAATCATACGACCTGCTGTTATAACCTATGAAAGCTTACTATAACAGGATAATCGATTGGTATCTTTTAAATCCACTCTTGCGTTCAAGATTAAAATGTCACAGGGTCTACCACTGTGACATTTTGATCATACCAATCTGATCTGAAGTCACACCAAACTGGAATTTAGAACTGCAATTGACACACAACAATGATCACACACAATATTTGATCTTGTGAGATGCGTGGTACTAACGATGTCACCTCTTGCAAAAAGGGCTAACAGCAATATTATTTTTGCGCCGCTATGCAAAAGTAATATTGCTGTTAGCCCTTTTTGCAAGAGGTGATATTAAACGATGACGGGCACCTTAAATACGTAAATAATTCAATGATGATTGATTAATTGATGTAAATGTAGAAAGATTAAATCTTTTTGTTTAATTGAATTTTGATCAATCTAATTTATCGTGTGACGACACGACCATGTGTCTTTATATCTACATTCTACAATCACGTTTGTTCGTTGGTCGTCGACATTCGTCGAGAATGATCCGATGACGAAATTGCACAGGTGGGGCCACTAGTATTCCAGTAATTAAGGTTATTATTATAAGATAACTATCTAACATATACGTGGACTTATTCTGTAACTAGATCTATTACAGATAGAGCCATACCATGAGCACGAGTAATCAATTATCAAACTGATTTTCGATTTGACATCTTACGAATTTCAAATTTAAGAGAGGTAGGGCACCATACTAGCGAGCAAGCTCCACTGGGGAAGGACCTCCACCTTACAGAAGAGAAGTATTTATTTTAAGCATGAGAAGTAATATAGAAACTCTTAAAAGTAAAAAAAAATAAAGACTAAAGTACAGTCAGTACAGCAGCGGCGTGATGCAAGAGGGCGCGGCATGATACATGCCGGTAACTTATGAGTTCTATAATTAAAAGACGTAGGACATTATACTAGCGAGCAAGCTCGACTGGGAAACGACTTCACTTTACCTTACAGAGCACAACCAAATAACTACGCACAGCGGTGTAGTTGTGTTCCTGTTTGTAAGTACAGCTCTCCAGCGCTCATTTAGGGATGCGTTTTGAAAGAAACGTAGGTATTCCTAACACAGGGATACTCCCATCTTAAATCCCTGGTGTACAAAAATGGGTTGGCAACATGCAAGTGATACCTCCGGCAAGCGTCAATAGGCTACAGTAACTGCTTAACATCACGCGGGCCGTATGCTTGTTTGCCACCCAAGTAGTATAATAAAACGAAAATAAATTGCTATGAAGACGTAATGGGAAACATAGCTAAGAGTAGGTAATTCTTGTAATTCGGGACGAAGCAATACTTCAATACCTCTGAGGTATGCAATACCGGAGGTATCACTTGCATGTTGCCAACCCATTTTTGTACACCGGGGATTTAAGATGGGAGTATCCCTGTGTTAGGAATACCTACGTTTCTTTCAATAACTCGAAACAAGCAATAGTATTGAAGTATTGCTTCGTCCCGAATTACAAGAATTACCTACTCTTAGCTATGTTTCCCATTACGTCTTCATAGCAATTTATGTAAGGGACAAACTAAAAATTTTTTGGACTGTGGGACGAAACTTCAGGACAAACGAAGAACAAATCGTAAAGTTACGTACGTATATATTGATTAATGGTACTATTCTGCTGCTTACAAAGAACCACGCAAATGCAAGACAAGTATCAAAGCAAAACATGTCTTACATCTGATAAGATACATTTGTTTTTACCGTAGCCTTCATCATGCAGTTACGTCGTTCTTTCTTAGCAGGGCAGTATTTGTAACCTAGTTTTATTTACCAAATTGAATGGAATTCGTTAAACAGCGTATAAGGGGTGCACACAACTGCTACGTCATACTTCCTATAATTATGTGTCGAGTATTCGTATGTCAAGGTTTGATGCCATGATATAGAAAATATACCTATAGAAAGTACTGTACAAAAGTTATGGATGTGAGTCACCACCTGCGAAGTGTCTAAAATTATTTATCTAATTTAGTACCGACTCATTATTTGTCTCGTGAGTTCATGACTGAATAATAAACAGACTTGAATGTTGCTTTAGTTCATATTTAAACGAAGTATGACGTATTGATGTTGGTTCGCTTTGCTTGTTTTGTACGAAATCCGTTTTTCCTATAAAAGGAAGGCATTTCTTACTTCTTTATGCGTCAATGAAATCTATTTGTTGATAGCTTTTCGGCCATCATGCGCAAGAGATGCGCATCTTTGCTACGCCGTGTTCGCGACAGCCCCAATAGCAGTCTTATAACGTGGGCGGATGTTGGGACTCTCCGATCTTGGGGCGGTGGATACGACTGCACGCAGTTAAGTAGTATAGCGCCCTCGCCGTCGTCAGCAAATTCTCCTCCAATCAGGTTCCACGGGCGTAGTCCTCAGATGGTCGAAGCTAGGGTTTATAATACGGCGACTACTTGTTTACTTTGAGTAAATGAATAACACTTTGTTAAGTAATAATGACTTATTTATTTCATATTCTTGTTTTAACTCTATCACACAACTTGGCTTCAACGAAGCCCGAACCTGTCTGCCTTTGACAATCTTCAAGACATTCACCTTTTTTCCAAACTCTCTGAATTCAAATATATATTTAACATTTACTTTTATAACGCGCTAGAGGTTTTACTATTGGTATGCGGCCAGCTAGTGACCACCAATAAACCTCTACAGTAGACATTCCCCAGGATCGGCGTGCCTCACCCAACGTAGAATTAATAAATGTTACTAGCACTAGTTTATAAGTTTATATTGTTACTAACAGTTTTGGAATTTTATTCTGAAAATAAATGTTTATTATTATTAGGTACTTCATTCAAATAAGTTGGAAAATTTCAGTATAAATCTCTCAGGTCAATGATGCAACTACTGCACGGTTGGTCCATGATTAGCTCGTCGTTTACCACTACGCGGATCCGTCATATACAGGAGAAAACTTTGTGTGATCCATAAATGGTGGTCCCGAGTCTGGGTGTACTTTGTATAGGTTATTTGTATGTTTGTAAAGTGTCCCACAACACAAGGCTCGTTGTCTTGTGCGCGAGTTGTCTTTAAAAAAAAAATTAAGAACTAAATCCTTTAAACTAAATAAATTGTTAGCTCATCATATTACTTATACTGGTATCACTTATTGTGGTACTAGGTCTTACTGTTGGCAATAAGATTTTTTTATACTACTTAGGTGGCAAACAAGCATACGGCCCGCCTGATGGTAAGCAGTTACCGTTAAGCCTATGAACACTTGCAACACCGGGGGTATCACTCGCATGTTGCCGACCCTTTAGAAACCTTATAACTTCCTTCTTGAATAACCCCATGCTGTAGTCTTTTGGGAAAACCTCGGCAGAGAGCTCATTCCACAACCTAATCGTATGTGGGAGAAAATTTCTCTGGAACCGTACAGTACGGCACGATACAGGTTATATGTATATTGTGTATAACTAAATAAATTGTTTACGATTTTTATTTGGTTCTTTAATATAAGTAAGTCAATACTAGACCCGAATAGATAGAAGCGTGCGTACATTAGATTATAATAACGAGGTTATTGTCGTCTGATATACGTATTAATATATTAGTATACTAGCTGTTGCCTGCGGCACCGCCCGCCGGTGCCTATGTGTTATTCCAGACCATAATCTATCTCTGTGCCAAATTTCATCCAGATCCGTTTAGTAGTTTTTACGTGAAAGAGTAACAAACATCCATCCATCCATCCATCTATCCATCCATCCATCTATCCATCCATCCATCCATTCTCACAAACTTTCACATTTATAATATTAGTAAGGATATAGCTATGCCTACGTAAATAAAATATAACCCCGTAACACAGGGATGGTGCAGGAGCCACTTTTCATGGTAACAAGTTACCGTTACATGGATCCTTACCTATATAGTACCAATATCAAATTGGTACCACACTTTTGACAATATTACATGGTCGCCCGCGACTTCGTCCGCGTGGTAATTTGGAATCTTTTTCCCAATTTTAACATATTTCACTACTGCTCCGCTCCTATTGATCATAGTGTGATGTTATATAGCCTTCCTGGATAAATGCACTATTCAACAAAAAAAGTTTTTTTTCTAATCGAACCAGTACTTTCTGAGATTAGCGCGTTCAACCAAACAAACTAACTCTCCAGCTATAATATTAGTATAGATTTAGAAGATATCTACAATGATTAAAAATGTTGCTTCCCGTCGTTGTTTTCATTATATACTCTTTACACTGATGATATTAAGGTTGTATAATCGCATTACATAGTACCAACCGACGCGATAAGTCACAATACGATAAACTTAAACCCTAATCTGCAGAGTCTGGGTGAATGATAACAACTATCTCTTTGGGGATCCCCTGTCAGCGCAATACGACTTTATTTAGTAATATATAGTATAGTAATAGGTAGACACTAAACAAGGTCAGGTTGTAAATAAATATTGGCAACAAAACAAAGCACACAGACACCGATGACAGCTTTCAGTAGACGACTGGCAATTTGTCAAAACAATCTACTGTTAAGGCCTCTCTCCCAAAAAATGATGAAAAAGAGGTGTAAATGAAACCATTTTTTGTTGCCATTTATAGACAAATGACTGCCAAAAGATACAGTATTTATCTACAAGATGTGTTTCATAATATGGTCTTGTAAAAAATTATATATTAATTCTAAATAGTTTGTAAAAAAATCATCGAATCAGCACCAAATTATTGAGATGTAACCATTTTATGACTTAATTTTTTATGAAATAATACGTAAAAAAAATACCAATATTTGAAGAAAACATACACCTATAATTTGATAATGTTATATTTAAAATAACTTTGAATTTAAATTTATTAAAAATTAATAAGACGTCCATTCAAAGAGGACATCTGTTTGTATACCCGCGCTCGCCTAGAGAATAGAGTCGTGTTTGCTTCGCCCAATTGCTCAAGATCGTTGGCGATATCACAAGCCTTAAAGAGATCAATATAGGCCATTGGGAACCTACCGAAAGTCAACGTAAGGACTGATGAGCATTGGGACACTGTTCCATTCAAAGTGTGATAACGCTATCTAAGTAGTTGCATTTGGATCAGTTTATGTCCTTCACATTATAATTATATTCTCACAAACTTTCGCGTTTACAATATTAGTAAGATTCAGAATAATTCGGAAAACAAATACCAATAATTAAATTAGTAAACGTTAGTTCCATTAGAAAATCCGTTGAATCTGAAAAAGTTGAGATTACCATATGAAGCAGTTTCGTATGTCTGTCGGTAGAGTGTCAATAGCCTATGATCCCATCATCGACAGTCGATGTTTGGCTGATTTTGTAACAATATTCAACACCTGACTCCAATCACAATCCATCTCGTAAAGTATCAATTGTCAAAATTAACGCAACATACGTAATGTTAAAAGTTTTCAATATCATCTGGTCCATAGTGAATTTCCGTTAGCGTTTTCTGGAATACATAGCTTACATAGGTCCCATAATATTATATACGTAATGCTTTTTGGTTTTTTCTCGTTATAATTTCTCCATCTTACTTCTAGTCCCTACTGTTTAAATTCGTTTTAGGATCCAATACAGTAGCTACGATCGGCTACGTAGGCCTTCGACCACTCATAGAATTTATATTTATTTAATAAATACAATATGGTTCCTACGCAAGGTTTAACATGGTATACATATGCCTGCCTCGGTGGTCCAGTGGCCGCAGTATGCGTCTGCTGTGCACGAGGTTGTGGGTTTGATTCCCACACAGGACAAAACTTTGTGTGACCCACAAAGAATTGTTCTGAGTCTGGGTATAATTTGGGTCCGTTAGTTGTATGTCTGTAAAGTCCCCCGCGACACAGAGCTTGTTCTCTAGAGCGGGAGTTGTCTTTAAAATATATATATATATAAATAAAGCGATACAGTAAAATAATTAAGTTTAGCAAATTTTCCCGTTATGTTCAAAATTAATAGCATGAAACATAATGTGTGGTAGAGCGCCGACTTTGCCAATAGTATATTTAGCTTTGTCGTAGATGCAGGGTTGTCCGTGTGGTGACGGATTAAGAATACAAATGTCACTACCCCGTTCTATCCCGAGGGTGTCGTAAGAGTCGACTAAAGGAGTCAGGCAGACAATATGCACTGCAAGAGAGGGGAAACTCGAAACAAAACCCTGTGCCAATCCGTCTGGCCAGCGTTGTACAGTAGGCTAATATCCCTCCAAATGTACAGAGGAGACCGTGCCCAGCAGTGGGACGTTTATAGGTTAAGAAAGTAAGTAAGTAAGATGCAGGGTACGGGCCTATAATAGTGAGAAATAAATACAATATGTAGATATATCAAAATGAGAGATTTTAAGAGAGGTAACTAGCGAGCCAGCCCGGCTGAGGAAGGACCACCACGTTACAGAATACCACAGCCAAATAACTATTCATAGCGGTGTTCCTGTGTGTAAGTACAGGTCTTGATCCAGCGCTCATTTAGGGGTGCGTTTTATAATAAACTTTGGATCATCATCACAATCCATAAACGTCCCACTGCTGGGCACGGGTCTCCTCCATAAATTTGGAGGGATATTAGCCTACTATACCACGCTGGCCAGACGGGTTGGTTTAGGGTTTTGTTTCGAGTATTCCTTCTCTTACAGTGGATTTATAGAACTTTGGACACTCCGTCTTAAATCCCTGGTGTAAAACAAATGGGTCGGCAACACGCAAGTGATACCTCTGGTATAGCAAGCGTCCATAGGCTACGGTAACTGCTTAACATTAGGCGGGCCGTATCCTTGTTTGCCACCGAAATAATAACAAAAAAGTAAACTTTCTACAAAGTACTGTTTTCCATTGGACCACAACAATCAGTACAAATGTATCAAGTCACGACGATGACGCATGACGTCACCAACACAACAATACCATGACGTGTCGACACAATATGTACCCACACCTGTTCGAGGAAACTTCAAGCTTATGTTATTTTTTCATAATTTATTCAAGCTTTCAAAGGAATAAAGTGTTTAACTAGAATTGTAACGTGCCACGTAATTAGTTTCTTTTGAAACTAAGAATATGTGACATTAAAATAGGTAGGGTGATGTTGGCATGCAAACATAATATTTTTTTGTTAATTTACATAAATTAATTTAATCAGCATAATTGTAATATTGCAAATATATTTCCCAAATTACGGAGAATATCGTAAACCAGGACCACAAAGTATATATCTAGGTACTTTGTTATCAATAATTTTAACAAAAAAAACTGACTTCAGTACGGCAAGTTGTAGAATTTTCAAAAACTTTGTTTGCATGAAAGTTCATCCTGTTTGAAAATATTAGTATTATTTAAACATTAGTAGATATTTAAACAGGATAAACTTTCATGCAAACTCTTATCTCACTTTTCCTCCCTTAAATAAGGTTCTTTTTAATTTGAAAATTTACAGCTAAAGTGCATCTCATGACTACTCAAATAAGCCCAAACACGGCTAGATTACATTGTTTAATTATGAAGTTCCGTTTCCTAATTTCCGGCTTCATCATCAGTTCAGTTCAAATGAACCATTTTCATTTGCTACATTACATTTACTTAGTAATAGTTGCTTAGCAACCATAATCGAAACTTATCTAATAGCCATCTGTGTAATACTTATTATTGAGAAGTTCAGATGGCCATCTGTGGTCAAGTTACACTTTCTGATTGCAAATGTTAGATTTGTTGTAAAAAATATTGAAATTGCTACACGTGTGCCTATAATTTTTGAGAAATTCCCTCAAATCCTCATGGATCCTATCAGGCTTTCTTTTTGCAAACTGGAAATATGTCCTCTTAGACAAAAAAGTGATTTGGCTGTTCTGTAAGCAACGAAATATCCTTCAAAATTACTGTCTACTGGAAACGTGGCCAAAAGAATGAGGCTTTGCCAAGTTGAATGGCATATACTCTGTGTGAAAACGATGCCTGGTCACGCGTAGCGTCGATCAGTCGTTTCGCTAAGTCTCTGTAAAGAAAACGAGCACCTACAGTCTCAACCCTAAACGGCCTAAAAATCGTAGTTTCCAACTAACTGTACTTGAGCCCTTTAAGGAACATCGCAGCTGCAGCAGTACTCGTAGCACCAGCACAACTTGTTGTACTTGAAAGATGTGAGGTGCGAGATTGTCGATTCACGTCACATCCCACACGAAAGGCATGCCCATCTTCCAAGGCATTATCGACATACCTTCAGGCACGACATACCGGTCTCTTCCTATCGTCACCTATCAAACCATTTGGCTCAAGTTGTTCTTTTTCTTGATTTTCAGCGGCAAGATGCAAGTGCCTTGGTGACTTTAGGGGTACCTACTTAATATTAAAATCTTATCTAAGTATATATAAAATTCTCGTGTCGCGGTGTTTGTAGTTAAACTCCTCCGAAACGGCTCGACCGATTCTCATGAAATGTTTTGTGCGTTGGACAACATCTATTTTTCATCCCCCTAAATGATAAGGGTAGTCCAACACATTTTTTTTTTAATTTTTAGATTTAAAAAAACAATATGATACAGCATTAAAAAATAGGTACATACAACCCTAAATTTTTAACCCTCTACGATCATTTTAGTAGTAAAACAACGTTTGCTGGGTCAGCTAGTAACAATATAACAGACATGTGGTTCGCCAAATGGCAATATAATATACCTAATCTTCTTTTCAAACTAAATTACCATGAACGGGCCTGATTATTATTCCTGTTTGTATTTAAATTAATAAAATCATGAAGTATTTTATAAAATCACAGATATTTTGCGTATAATTTATATCTTTCTGTATTATTTATTATCATCCGACTATAATACGGTTACGATTTAGATTATAGTAGGTACCTAAGGTATCTATATCTAAATATGTAGTAGTAGTAGTAGCGTAGCGTAATGCGCACGAGCTACGTCGTAAAGCGCCGCGCCTGCGCCTGCGCCCGCGCCGCCGGCCGCGGTGCCGACAATGATATGTTATCAACTTACAGATATACATATATCTACTATTACAAGTCCTTACTGAAAATGTTTGGGATAGTTCAGACAATTACGAAATATTTTTATGAAAGATTAACATTAATAAATAAGAATAACAGTTGTAAATCACTTTTATCTATTTTATTGTTGATGTTTCCACATCCGTTGTTACGCCTGTAGAACTTAAATTAGGCTTTCTACTTTTTTATACTAAACCGTAAGATTTCAGAGAAATTTATTACCACGTACGATAAACCGAGGTTTACCTAAGAGATTATAGCATGGGGTTCTTCAAGAAAGGAGTCGGCAACGCGTGAGTGCCACCAATGGTGTTGCAAACGTCCATAGGCTACGGTAACTGCTTACCATCTGGCAGGCCTTATGCTTGTTTGCCACCTTGGTAGTATAAAAAAAAAACAAGTGGCGGTGGACATTTATCCCGTATTGTTTTTTTTCAGTAAAGTATAGCCGGTGTTATCCGCTGATAATGTAGCTTTCTAATGATGAAAGAATTTAAAAAATCGGTCTAGTAGTTTTTGAGTTTATTCCTTACATACAAAAATACAATTTTTTCCTCTTTATAATATTATTAATGTAGATAAGGTGGTCAATAAATATATACTGTGCATCTTATGGTAAGCAGCATAGTAAGCTAAAAGCTTTATAAAATGCCAAGAGCATAACTTACGCGTTGCCATTCTGTAAAATATGCGCTCATCGTTCCTTAGTATAGTTTTCCAATTAGCTCTGTTGATCCTACTTATGTACAAGCAATAAACCAAGGTATTTCGCGAAAATACTTTTCCCGAAGACCGGCAAGAATACGTTTAAGAACCTAAAAAAATGGGATCTGAAACTGGTATCCAGGGATGAGATATTTGTAAGTTTGTCATTACTGTTTACATCTAGATTATCAATACAAATATGGTTTTAAACCAAATGATTTTTAATTCATACCTAGTTATTATCCCGATATATTTTTATTAATAATTATTTCTTCACAGACGGTACGAGAAAAAAAAATCCAAACAAAATAAACTTCGAACGAATGAGGAATAAATTATGAAACGATTTTTAGTAAGTTTTTTTTTAAACTGGCCGAATACGAATATAGCAGACAGCTATTAAAATTTAACCTGTTTAATCATGACCTTGATTTGCATTTAATAACTTTGCTATTTTTTATCCTGATAATACTTACCAAGAACTATGATAACCATTATATATTTCATTGTCACACGTTTCTAAGATATTCATCAACAATGCAAGGATTTTTTCCACGAAATATTATCTCTATATCTACTGATTAACGTTTGATTAATTAATTATTATACGAACTGGGGAAACACGTACAATCTACGTGGCACATTCCAATTTAAAACAAAATATAATCTTTACTGACGTGGGCAGCACTCGATGACCACTGCAACAGATTTTACTTGACCCATCTAAGAAGGAATAGAATGGGTGCGCCGATACCAGCCATTACACCAGGGTAGGTATACCTGGGATAGGAAATCGTTTCTTTCAAAACGCATCCCTAAATGAGCTCTGGAGACCTGTACTCACGCACAGCAACACACTGTGTCTTTTGTAAGGTGGACGTCCTTCCCTAGTCAGGCTTGCTCGCTAGTATGGTGCCCTACCTTTTTTGATACGCAATTACAGCTATTATTGTCCCATTGCAGAGCTATGACCCATTTTTTGTGCCTTCATATGTTACCGTCGAGACCTCTCACTGCGCAGTGAACGCAGTAGCAGTCGAGCTCATTTCGACATCGTTTTCTGGGCCAGCCGCGACATCTCTTTATGTTTTGTTGTATCCATCTGATTGTGGTCTGTGTGTATAATAAGGTGTACCTGTGTGTACCGGTGTTAAATAGGTACGAGTATGTTTAATGCTTCTAATGTTGTATTTATATAAATTAATTAATGTTTATTTAACCAATATATTGGAAAAAGACAACTCCCAATATATGATAATCTAATTAAAACTGTTACGTAAAATTGTGATTCTAATTTACGTTTTCCCCAAAAATGCCGGCTTCTTAAAAAAAATTTTTTTTGGTACTTACAAGTGCAAGTTAAGTTATAAATCTAACAAGCATATACAAGCGAATTATCATCATTTAACATCTGACTAAACAAGCTTCGCGCCTCATTCAACGCACAACTACCTACTTGCTTTGAGTCAATATGAATCTAGGTTACAATACAGCGACGTGGGCGACTATATGTCATTACATTGAAATCCATAACATGTAATCTTTACAATTATTACACTAGTCAGTTCCGGTACAATCTTAGATACTTACATACTTACTTTCACCTACAAGGAAAATCCTCAAGGTTTTTTAAAAGTACCTCCGTCTATAGAATTAAAGGAATTACCACTTTTATTGCATCATTGCATACCTATTACCCAAGGTCTTGGCATTTTCAATTCTCGGAGAGCCTACCCTAACCCCGGTCTATGAACTCTTGGAAAATGATGAAGTAATCATGTGACGTCATACATATTCTACGTCTACTACCGGTACTTAATACTATAAGAGTTTGTTCCGTAATAATAGATAAAGTACAAACTATGTAGGTATGTAGTTAGTGTCGCAAATTTGAAGGTTGATAGCAGGTGTTATATTAAAAACTAATAATAAAACAGAACTATACGTATATTATCATTATTTTAAAAATAAATGAACAAAACGATCCACACAAAAATTTAAATACTTTTAAAGAATTGACGGCACCGCCATGCCATCGTGACGTATTCGTGATCAGCTGTACAAATTTGCAACGTCGTGGTGCCGTGACGCAACGAGGCAAGCCCACCGCGTCCGCACACACGTGTTGAGTCAGGTTGGGCCTTTATAACAGAATACCGCGGTGCCTGCCTCCATACTTCAGTAAGCTGTCGAAGCAGCCACACGTAGTGACAAACAGTGCCGCGAGATTATCGCCGCGATAACAGTGCATACTGATCGTGATTAAAGTGATAAAAACATTATTATATTAAAGTGAAAGTTTATTAATTTCCTAATTATGGCTAAACTTATTTCGTGTTTAATGTGTTTTGTGCTTATTGTGGTGGTGGCTGGACATAAACACCACCCTAAGTTTCCGAAGAACTCTGAGGATTATATCACACAGGCGACACCCAGAAAAGGTAATTAGTATATATTTTATTTAATAATAATAACCAAACAAACGGGATCACTTAATTAAATTACTCTATAGTTAAACTACTTTATTTATACCTCGAATTGAATAAATTTATACTTAATATATAATTATTTATCATAATTAATATAGAATTGTTTTCGATCTTAGTTGCGTGCTCTGGCGAAAACTCAAGGGAGAGGGACAATATCATTGAACAGTCTAAATGCGGGGCCCCAAAAGAAGTTTTCGAATATTTGAAGATAAATGCAGCACATGAACAGGTAAATACAAATCAAACTATGAACTAAAAAATACCACCAATTAGAAAATATTAAGTACTTATCACAATTTACTTTTGCTCCGTTATAAATTTGAGTTGTCATTAGAACTCATTACATTATCTTATGACCTTATTAGTTCACTTAACGTAGGCATGGCGCAACTCTACGATTTATATTTCACAATGTTTAATGGAAGATACCCAAGTTAATATAAATAATGAAGTCAAACTCCGTCATTGAATAAGTCGGCGATGTTCAAACAATATTTATTTTGCTGAATAAACTATCATATGACAAAGAGATTTACCTAATTATATTGGTTATTTAAATGTAAGTACTTCACAATTCACATCCGCAACGGTTTGCCGTCACAAACATAGAATGATTAGATCCGTGAGAAAAACTCCAATATTTAGGTGTATTGTACGCGATTGACGTTGTGTGTTTCCCCAGGTGAGTCCTCGCGCAGTTTGGGTCAAAAGATGCGTCGGTCTCTGCGAGTACGACAACGAAGGCACCTGCATCGCAACGGAAACTGTCACCCGACATATACCTGTAAGTTATCAGCCTCACAATTATATCTCCGTGTCTACAGTCTGCTATTTTAATCTATCCATGACCTGCTTTGCTATATTTGTTTAAGAGTCGCATCAGTTGCACAACTTGACGGTCAATGCCCTTTACCTATATACTGACCTTTGTCTATATTAATGACTCAATAAGTTAAATTTTAGCAGTAGTATATACCCTATTAATAAGAGTGATTGTCAACAGATACGAATATATAATGTGAAAACTAACAAGGAGTCGTGTGCGACGTATCCGATCGTAGAGCACGTGAGCTGTGGGTGCTGCGCGCTGTCGCCCGAAGAGTGCGCATCGCCCAGAGTGTTCAACCCTCGTAAGTGCTCCTGTCAATGTCCAAACTTGGAGGAACGCCGAGATTGTCTCAAAAAGGTTCGT
The DNA here is from genome assembly GCA_947095525.1 of Trisateles emortualis. NCBI lineage: Eukaryota > Metazoa > Arthropoda > Insecta > Lepidoptera > Erebidae > Trisateles > Trisateles emortualis. The sequence continues at coordinate 2,706,061 of OX352736.1, read as the reverse complement.
AAGATAATGGATGTCTGTCAACACTAACGTAGTCGGCGCACCAGCATGCTCGACAGAGCGAGTGTCACCACTTTTCTCACCAGCTCTGTTAACATACGCTTATTACCTAATTTTCTTTTCTCGATGTTGTATTCCCTTCATAATTAAAACTGTGTTCATACATAAGTGTTGTACGTAATGAAGTAAAGTCAACATCAGCATATGTTATGTTCAAAAATCAGAAAACGTAATAAGTACCGATACCGTACCTATGGTTTGTGGCTGACTCCTGAATATGTGTCGAACAGTTTGAACCGACATCCATTGTCTTTCAACCTTTGGCTTTTGTGTGTGTGTGCATGCTTTTTTACCGCATCTGCTTTGTCACTCTTGATTTATAAATCGTTAAATCAATCCGTATTATACGTCACCGTTTGTTAAATTTATTCAAAATGTTCATACCTATATCCACAGTCTAAGCATCTCTTTTCATAAGAGTTAATAGTTCTTTACGCTGTGCTATATCCATATTATGTTATATATCCAGGCGCGGATCTAGGATTTGGTTTAGAGGGACGTGGGCAATCTTAGCTCATTTCACTAACTTAATCTTTCAGAAAAGTGATATATAAAAAAAGTTTAGAAGAATTGGTTGCAAGCCAGGGGGGATATTTCCCCAATGGAACCCCTCTTCCCGCTCTTGGATCCCCGCTTGTTTATATCTTACCTAAGTATACCGCATAGATTGATTTATAGCACTCTAAGTGACAAATCAAATTTTCCAGAACAATATGTGCATTGTTATTTTCTACTTGTTACAGCGGAACCAGAATATGAGGTGGATTCGATCTAAATGCACCTGCGAGAAGAGAAGAAGAATTTAATGCGTTCCAGTAGACTACAAGTCGATACCTGAATAGTGTTGTGTCTTAAAAAAAGAACAGTTAACATGTTGTGATTAGTGTAGATAGTGCGGTGACACGCATAATGACGTGTGTAGACAATGTATGACTCAATACAAACTATGTGTTTAAGCATCAGTCACACTCGTAACGACTGAGCCAACCTGTGTCCTTTAGTATTTATTATTTAACAGTATTATTCTGTTGTAAGTTATTTATTTAGTAGTTGTTAATAACTAAGATAATATGGGACCAAAAGGTGCTGTGAGTAGACGTCCTTCTTTTATTCCATGACTTTTTGGTTGCTGTCTATTGTACTTAATCGTAACTCAAAGAGGTATTATTACATTTGTTAACATACCTTTATAAACTTGCGTGCATGCAAGATCGCGGTTCAGTATTGTATGTAGGTATTTTTACTATTTATTAGCGTAAATAATTTGCGCAATTCCTAAATTGTGATAATAGTTATTCCATTCTGATAGAATACTTATTTTTTTAAATGTTTAGTACTTAAGTAAACCTAGATTACATAGTATTTGCTTTCTAGTCAAGGGTCAATTTCTTTGAATATGTACTTTTAGAATCGGCTCTCTTTTATGTAATGTATAGATAGGTACTTAATATAGTTTTAATAGGTGAATTTCAAGGACTTCTTGTAGGAACGTAGAGAGCTAGTCTTCGATTGTGCCAAAGGCATAGAATCTCGTAAGATTTCTTATTTATATGTATTATTATTACCTATTTGTTTACTTATTTTCACTGAACAGATAGATGCAGCTCACTAGCTTAAAAAGCTGTGTGGTGGCGAATACACTTAGATTTACTATTTTATCGTTTATCTTGAATAATAAACTGTTTTTATAAGACTTATTTTTTTAATAAAATCTATCCTACTCCCTACCTCACTTATCTAAGGCTATTTACTTATATATTTACCTAAAGACCTAAGACTTAGTGTGAACAAGTCTTAAAGTCACTTGGCTCTGGGTTCAATCCCTGGGTCAGGTAAAGTGGTATTGGATTTCCCTTCAGGGGAACTGTCATCAGGTAAGTCAGTAACAGAAATTGTTAACGTTAAATTCTAAAACGCCTTATCCGAGGCTACTTTTAAGAATGCAATGACAAAGTACAAGAAAGAACTGTAGATTCTTCCAGAGCATAAATTATTATCTGTAAAAAAAAATGAAACATAAAATACAATTGCCCACTCAATATCAATTTGCTAAAGATATTCCTAAGGAGATAAAATATATGGTTGCCAAAGACATCTCAACATTCTATTCATTAACAGAAACTGTAGATCGGTCGAACACTTCAGCCCCTCTAGACAAGTGGCTTAAGCGATAGTCGAATCGAAAAGTCAAAAAAGCAAATATATGGAATTCGACGTAAGTTTACGACATTATATCGTAAACTTACGTCAAATCCCATACATTTGTTTTTTTGACTTTTCGATTCGACTATCGTTTATGCCAGTTGTCTAGAGGGGCAGAACTGAAAATATCGTACTTCGTAGCCCCGACTTCGCCTGGGGTAAACTATTTTCTACGCAATTTCAATCTTTTCTTTTTGTCTGGGCGAACCTTCTACAAAGTACTTAGGTAATGTCATGACATGATGAAGGATTCATTCACAAGCTCTCCACCGCACGTAAGAGTCACGATGTCTTTTCAGAAAAAACCACCTCTAGAGCCATTCAGGTACTATAGTATATTTCACATAGCATGAGTATTGACACGTTTGACATTTGAAAATAAATATCAATGAAAATGATAGACGATTAAATTAGAACCTATCGATTAAAGTCAAACTCATTTATTTATTTAGATCAAATACATGATACTTATGAACGTCATAAAAACAAATGCCAGCATACTTTTTTCCTACGGCCAATTCGCTGACTATGGTAGGGCCTCGAGAAGAATTGGCAAGAATCTTGGGTCACTCTTTATAATCGCCAGAATATAACATTTACAATTTGGTATAAGTTACAATATTAGTGGTAACGAAAAGGAACGGAAACCAATATACCATAAAATAAATACTCTAGGCTCTTGATTATTCAATTAGCCTAGCGGTCAAAGATTGATTCAATCATTTTCTTTCATCTTTGTCGAAAATGTTAAACGCCACAGTACCCAATCTTTATAAAATACACTATAATCGCTGCAAACATAACTTAACCTGACAGAACATCGATTAGCATGGCAAATACTAAGCTATAAACCCCTCGATAAGAAATACAACCTATTACTTATAAACAAATTACTAACAGCCAGCAATAACATAAAATTAATTACATTCATATTTAGAGAGAACAGGCTTAGGCTTTTCAAGAGAACTTTCAGAGAAATAGGGCACCATACTTGACTGCCTTGGTAGTCCAGTGGGCCTGCTGTGCACGAGGTTGTGGGTTCGATTCCCACATAGGGACAAAACTTTGTGTGACCCACAAAGAGTTGTTCTGAGTCTGGGTGTAATTTGTGTCCGTTAATTGTATGATTGTAAAGTCCCCCGCAACACAGAGCTTGTTCTCTAGTGCGGGGTAAAATATGTATACAAGCGGGCAAGCCGATCGAAGCAGATCATAGCCAAATAACTACACACAGCGGTGTAGTTGTTTTCCTGTGTGTGTGAGTACAGGTTTTCAGCTCTCATTTGGGTATATGTTTTAAACGAAACATTTGCCTATCCCAGGAATATTCCGTTACAAAACCCTTGGCTTTAGTTCGGCAAAACGCAAGTGATACCTCGAGTATTGCAAGCCTCCATAGGCTACGATAACTGCTTACCATCAGGCAGGCCTTATGTTTGTTTGCTACCTACTAGTATGAAAAAGGGTTATCTGGACATAAGTCCAGCAGTGGACTAGGATAGGCTGATAATGGTGATGTTTATGCAGAAGTTATCTTCGATGTCATAATATTGTATAAATATGACACACTAGGGGTCACCCGCGACTTCGTCTGCGTGGTAATTTTGAATATTTTTCCCGATTTTGCAACATATCTAACTACTGCTCCACTCCTATTGATCAAAGCGTGATGTTATAAAGCCTACAGCCTTCCTGGATAAATACACACCAATACAAATCAACAAAATAAGTTTTTTTCTAATCGAACCAGTACTTTCTGAGATTAGCGCGTTCAACGAAACAAACTCTTCAGCTTTATAATATAAGTATAGATTCTTCTATCACAAATATGTAATCGCGATTATCTTTTACGGGCTGAGATGAATCACTCATCAGTAGATATCCAACAATGATTGCGATTATATACTGTTTTGTTGTGACACTTTCGCCCTCAATAAATAAAGTAAACAAACTTCAAAACTCCAAACAGATCTATCACAATACCTACCGATGAATAGCAGACACCATCGTCAAACATGAATTAATTATCCACCCCTTGCTTATTCTTTACAATATAATTATATTTACACTTATTAAAAAACATATAGAAGAAACACAAAATAGGGAGGTACTGCTAAAGGCATCATAACATTCCTCCGCTTCGACGTCGACGTCTACGTGCCTAGAAGACTGGCAGCATTGCCACGTTGAATGGCAATGCTTAATCTTTAAGCCAAATATAAGCCAGCCTACTTAACTGGTCACGTGAAGCGTCGTTCACCCGCTATACATATAATTATATTTACTATACATAATAACAACCAAGGGCGCGGTAACCCTATAGATGGGTGACCGAATACCCACCGTGGTATTTCATCTGAGCTGTAGTCCTGGATTAAATTCGCTAGAAAATATCAGTTGCAGCCCATAGGCTCTCGCATTTTACATAATAATAAAAGCAATCCATATATGTTTCACTGCTGGGCACGGGTCTCCTCTCCTCTATCAAGAGAGAGAGAGAGAGAGGGTTTAGGCCTTACTTCACACGCTGGCCTGATGCGGGTTGGTGAATCAGCCATATCTTTAGAATTTCTTCTAAGACATGTGGGTTTCCTCGCGATGTTTTCCTTCACCGTTAGCAGATGGTGAATCATTTGATTAGTACATATAAACTCCACAAAGTGAAATTCACATTGGTACTGCCAAGGATCGAACTCGCACCTCTTGTGTGCAAGTCGGTTACTTTCCCACTCGGCCACCACCGCTTTTTTCCGCTTTATTTTACCTTAAACTTAATACAGCTCCCGCAACTTGGCGCATACACCTACCGTTTTGAAGAAAAGGCGTGATTCTATGTTATGATGCATGTTGTTATGGTCTCTATAAGTCAAGAACATAATCACAGTAAGCGAAAGTGCAGCTGCGGTGCAGTGTGCCCATACAAATACTTCCATCGGGGTCTGACAGGCAAAAAACCCAACGAGGCTATTTTAGAAAGTCCATCGTATAAGTACATACCTATCTACATTAATAATAATTAAGAATGTGAATCACAAAATGCATTCAATTAATAACGTTTTCCTTCCTTATAGATAAATTACACTTACTGAATTGTCTCGATCAATTATTCTACATAAGTGGCAAACGAGCATACGGTCCATCTTTAGTTACCGTAGTCCATAGACGTTTGCAACCTGGAACACAACTACACCGCTGTGTGTAGTTATTTGTATGTGGTTTACTGTAAGGTGAAGGTCCTGTCCCAGTCGGACTTGCTTGCTTGTATGGTACCTACATATCTTACAATTTGCTACTTTTTTACAGCTAACAGAGAAGCAAACGGCGCCTAATCGTAAGCAGATACCTATATGACTCTATATTATACACCAAGTTCGTTGCGGGGTCCAAGACAGTAGGTTTCGTTGTCCACGGGACGCACTGTTAATACTGTCAAAGCGGTGAGCATGTGGGTGGGATTGTCCCGATACTTATATATTTTATCTAGAACCAAAGTTATATTTGTCTGAAAATAAATTTACAGTAATGTATAATGGAGAACCAAAGTGACCGACATAGCTCGAAGAATTGCGTCAATTAAGTGGCAATGGGCAGGGCACATAGCTCGCAGAACCGATGGCCGTTGGGGCAGAAAGGTTCTAGAGTGGCGACCACGACCTGGAAGACGCAGTGTGGGCAGGCCTCCAACAAGGTGGACCGACGACCTGGTAAAGGTTGCGGGCAACCGATGGACAAGGTCAGCTCAGGACCGAATGATGTGGAGGACCTTGGGGGAGGCCTATGTCCAGCAGTGGACGTCTTGTGGCTGAGATGGCAATGTATAATGGGCGGCCTTGTCGCTAAAACATTTCGCACAGGCAACTTTAGGATGGACAGAGTAAAGTAGAGTAGAACAGATCAGGGCTTTAAGATGGGAGTATCGCACGGATACTCCCATCTTAAAGCCCTGGTGTAAAAAAATGGGTTGGCAACACGCAAGTGATACCTCTGGTATTACGAGCGTCCATTAGGCTACGCTAACTGCTGCTATAACATTAGGCAGGCCGTATGCTTGTTTTTGCCAAAGCATTGCCATGGTGGCTGCATTGGAACAAATGTTCAAAGATATTAAAAATCATTGTTTTTAGTAATGAATAAAAAGATTATAAAGAATAAGTTTCTTGCTAACAGAGGAAATGCGATTATAAAATCGGGCGAAAACATCAAGTTTAAGGCAGCGGACACTAGGGTTCCGTTATTTATTTCCAATGTGCATAAAGATGTCTCGGAACAAGATATTATTGACTATATTTATCAAAAGACGGCCGAGACAGTATCTTTAGTAAAGATAAAGATGAAGAAGGAGAGGGACTATAATGCATATAAAGTTTATGTTATTAAGTATAAAATAGATTTGTTTTTGGATGACAAATTGTGGCCATCGGGTGTTTCTTTCCGACGGTTTATCAATTTTAGAGAAAGTGTGGCAAATACTAATAAATCTTTTAATGGATAAGTCTCATGAAAACTGCTGTAGACTAATAAGTTACAATTGCAAATCCATTAAAAGATCATTGGAAGGCGTTAAGGAGTTATGCAAGTCAGCTGATATAGTAGCCCTGCAGGAGACTTGGCTTCTGCCGCATGAGCTACCATTCCTTGGCACGATCGACAACAACTTTAGCGCCACGGGTACGTCCGCAGTCGACACCTCCGCAGGCTTACTTACCGGTAGGCCATATGGTGGCGTGGCCTTATTATGGCGAAAAAGTGCATTTGATACAGTGTCAGTTATAACTTGTGATAGTGTTCGGATTGCGGCAATTAAAATAACTGTAAGTCATAAATCTACAATTATATTTAGCATATACATGCCTACAAACTGTATAGAAAATATTACTTTGTTTACAGAATGTCTTAGTGAGATACAATCAATTATAGAAATAGAAAAGAATAATGGCTTGGAGGCATTTTATATACTGGGTGATTTTAACGCACACCCTAATGAATTATTTTATAATCAATTAGTAAACTTCTGTTCTGATCACCACTGGTATTGTGCTGATGTAGACATGTTAGGACTTCAGTCCAACACATTTACCTTTCGTAGCGATGCACATGGTTGTGTGAGGTGGTTAGACCACTGTATTGTCACACAATCGGCATTGTCCACTGTTAAAAAAGTTTGGGTGCAACATGACGTATATTGGTCTGACCATTTCCCACTTATAATTGAGTGCAATCTTTGTAAATTGAACAAAAAGGTATCATTTATAAAAGATAATAATCCTAATAAACGTGTTATGTGGGGGACTAAGCAGCCAGATCAAATTGATAAATATCGCGAAATATGCGACTCGGAACTCCGAGACATAGATTTTCCTGTAGAATTAAGGCAATGTTGTGACATACTATGTCAAAATCATAATCATTATTTATTAATAAATAAATTATATAACGATATAATTGATTCTCTGTCTACGGCTGCTATTCAGAGTTATGCTGAAAAACGTAACTGTAGACAGAAATATGTTACTGGCTGGAATAAGTACGTCGCTGCCGCTCACAGGGAGGCAAGAACTAAGTTTCATATGTGGGTACTAGCGGGGAAACCCAGTTCAGGTATTATTTACAGGGAAATGTCTGAAACGCGAAAGATTTTCAAATCCAAATTAAGATGGTGTCAAAACAGACAGGAACAAATAAAAATGGACATACTTGCATCAAATCACACTGCTAAAGATTTTGGTAATTTCTGGAAGAATACCAACAAATTAAATTGTAAAACTAGTCTTCCTGTGAGCGTAGGCGGCGTACAGAATCATAAAATGATTGCTAACTTGTTTAGACAAGAGTTTACGGTAACGTCACCCGTGATTTCGACGTTATGCAATAAGTGTGATGATGAGACCATTGTGGCGAAAAAAATTAATCTTTTTTCAGTAAATAGTGTTACTCAAGTGATAAAGAGCATGCAAAGGGGAAAGTCACCAGGTCACGATGGTCTCAGCATCGAACACTTTAAATATGCCGGTGTGCATCTGCCAAGAGTATTGGCGATGCTTTTTAACCTATGTCTGAGTCACTCTTACTTACCAGAGTCGATGATGCGTACCATAGTGGTACCAATTATAAAAAACAAGACGGGTGATTCATCCGATAAATCTAATTACCGACCCATCTCACTTGCGACTTCAACAGCTAAGGTGCTTGACAGTCTGCTAAATGGCATACTTGGACAACATGTGGACTTACAAGATGCCCAGTTTGGCTTTAGACCTGGCTTATCCACGGAGAGTGCTATTTTGAGTTTAAAGCATACTGTTAGGTACTATACTGGGAGGAGGACGCCGGTATACGCATGCTTCCTTGACCTCTCAAGGGCATTTGATCTTGTGGTTTATGACCTTCTGTGGGCGAAACTGTGTGTTGCGGGAGTGCCGGCGGAAACTATTGCCATCCTCAAGTACTGGTACTCTAACCAGAAAAATCAGGTGAGATGGGCCGATACCTTGTCGGATGAATACAGGTTGGAATGCGGGGTGAGACAGGGGGGGTTGAGCTCACCACTTCTATTTAACTTGTATGTCAATCAGCTTATCAGCCGCACTCATGTCGGATGCTATATTGACGGTACCTGTGTTAACAATATTAGTTATGCAGACGACATGGTGCTATTGGGACCCTCGATAAACGCACTAAGAAAACTGTTGGGTATGTGTGAGGCATACGCAGAGACACATGGGCTTAAATACAACTCAAAAAAAAGTGAGTTGCTTGTATTTAGAGCAGGTAAACACCGATGTTTGCCTTCTCTGAATATAGGTGGGCTAAGTGATGTGCCTCCCATATACCTAAATGGCTCTGCGTTAAAGCTGGTTGACAAATTTAAATACTTGGGTCATATTCTGACAGATGACCTTAGAGATGACGAAGACATGGAAAGAGAACGCAGGTCGTTGGCGGTGAGAAGCAATATGCTTGCTCGCAGGTTCACTCGATGTACAAATCAAGTGAAGATAACGCTTTTTAAAGCATTTTGCCAATCTTTTTACTCGAGTGGCCTGTGGGTGAGGTATACGCGGCGATCTTACGACACCTTGCGTATCCAGTACAACAATGCCTTCAGAATGCTGTTGGGGATGCCCCGGCGTTGCAGTGCCTCCGGAATGTTCGCCGATGCGCAAACAGACGGGTTTAAGGCGATTATTCGCAAAAAAACAGCTTCTTTACTGCATCGCCTGAGGAACTGCAATAACGGCATTCTGAAGGTAATTGCTGCAAGGTTTGATTGCCCTATCCAAAAACATTGGGTAAGGGTAGTCAATGGCATAATTTAGAGTATGTTAACATAAATTGTTACCTACTAATAATACTAACATAAATATAAGCCAAATTGTTACTAACACACTAACATTATGGATTTTATTGTAGATCTGAAATAAAAAATTATTATTATTATTGTGTTTGTTTATATTTCACAGCTTTTAGGCTGGTCATAACTACATTTACGGGTGGTAACCAAGTAAATGCAGCGTGTGTTGTGTAATGCTATGTAGGTGTTGTGTTTTCGTCAATTTGCAAAAATTTCCGGACTATTCTGCAGGTATTTAGTATTGCGGCTTTTTGTAGGGTTATGAACAAATATTCATTTAACTGTAGTAGTTTAATGCTATGGTGAAGATGTTTGGGAATGATACCGGTGGTGGAAAGAACTATGGGTACGACATATACTTTATCCTGCTTCCAAATTCTTGCCACTTCTTCTTTAAGTTCTGCGTACTTGCTAATTTTTTCGGTAATTGTTTTTTGTAAATTGTGAGTGTTAGGGACTGCAATATCTATTAGGTAAGTAGTTTTATTGGTTTTGTCTTGTAGTGTTATATCTGGTCTATTGTAGTGGATGGTCCTGTCTGTTAGTATGGCACGATCGTAATAAAGTTTGTGTGTAGTGTTTTCTAGTATAGTTTGTGGTGTATAATTGTAGTAAGGTGTGTTTGTGTTCTGTATGAGATTGTGTTTGAGTGCTAGTTTTTGGTGAAGTATGTTTGCAATTTGGTTGTGTCGGTGTGTATAATCGGTTTGTGTAAGTGTTGAGCATGCTCCGGTTATGTGCTGGATGGTTTCGGGTTGGGTGTGGCATCTGCGGCATTTGTCATTACAAAGTTTTGGGTCTTTAATAATATATTTTCTGTAATTTTTGGTATTTACTATTTGATCTTGTATAGCAATCATAAATCCTTCAGTTTCAGGGAAAAGATTACCGGTTGTAAGCCATTTATTTGATGCTGCTTTATCGATGTGAGACTGTTCTAAGTCGTGGGGGTGCCTACCGTGAAGAGTTTTTTTCTTCCAGTTTTCAATTTTGTGTATTTGTGGGTCATTATTGTGTCGTGTGTTTTGTACATTTGAATTGTCGCTTAAGTTTAATGGAGTGTAATTTAGGTCATTGTGGACTATGGCTTTATGAATGTGACTGGTTTCAGATTTTGCGTAGAAGAAAATTTTTAGATTATTAGTTTGGTTCTGCCACATGTGGTGGATATCTATTAACCCTCTACCCCCGTTGTGTCTTTTAACCGTAAGTCTTTCTACTGCAGATTTAGGGTGTAAGTGATTGTGATGTGTGAGTGTAGTGCGTGTGGTTCGTTCTATCTGTTCTATGTCTGTTTTTGACCATTTTATTATTCCGAATGAGTATGTTAATATAGGTATGGCGAAAGTGTTTAAAGCTTTAATGAGGGATTTCCCATTTAACTGTGTATTGCAGATCGCGTTTATTCTCTTTTTGTATTCTAATGTAAGTGTTTGTTTTATGGCTGTGTGATCTAGTCCTTTTAATTGTTTGTATCCTAAATATTTGTATAAGTCTATCTGTTCCATTGCTGTTATTGTGTTTGTGTCATCTATTTCATAGTTACCGGGTTTGATTTTGCCTCTTATAATATGTAATGTTTTGCATTTATCTAAGCCAAATTCCATATTTATATCTTTACTAAATTGTGTTGTATTATCTATTAACGTTTTCATATCTTTTACGGATTTTGCATATAATTTTATGTCATCCATGTATATGAGATGTGAAATAATTGTATCTACTGTTGTTTCTTTAAGGCAGTATCCGACTCGGCATCCATGCAATAGGTGTGATAACGGATTTAGGGCAAGGCAAAACCACAGTGGACTCAAGGAGTCACCTTGATATATACCTTTTTTGATTGCTATTTGTCTGGTAGTAATTGTTTTGTCTCCGCTGCTCAGTTGTAGGGTTGTTTTCCAGTGTGACATAATATTGCTTAAAAAGTTTGTTATTTTTGGGTTGACTTTATATATTTCTAAAATTTGTATTAACCAAGAGTGTGGAATGCTGTCAAAGGCTTTTTTGTAATCAATGTAGGTGCAATGGAGATTTCTATTTTTTGTTGTTGCGTGTTTATGGATAGTAGAGTCTATAATAAGTTGTTCCTTGCATCCCATGTGACCCTGTCGACATCCTTTCTGCTCTTCTGCTATTATATTATTTTGGCCTACATGATTGTTAATTTTTCGGGCTATTGCTGATGTAAGGATTTTATATATTGTGGGCAGGCATGTTATGGGTCTATATTGAGAGGGTAGTTCTGAGAAGGTTGCTTTTGGTAGCATGTAACTTATACCTGTAGCGATAAATTCTGGGATGTTCTGTTTTCCTAATATGATGTCTGTTAAGTTATTGGCTATTGATTTGTGTAGTGTTGTTAGCTTTTTGTACCAGAAATTATGTATTTTATCTATACCAGGAGATTTCCAATTATGAAGTTTAGATGTTATAATAGATATGTCTATTTCTGTGATTCTATCGAATTCCATTTCCTCAATAGTACTCCATTTATTTCTTTCTGCTGCTATCCAATCCGCTTTATCATTATGTTGTACCTGTTGTTCCCATATACCTGCCCAGAATGTTTCTAGTTGTGATTCTGTTGGTAATGTCGTGTTGTGTGTTGTGTGTATATCATTGTGTGGGTTTTGGAGATTTCTGTAGAAAGATTTTTCATTTGTGGTGAATAATATATTGTCATATTTTCGTTTTTGAGCTTTCTTGTATCTTTTAAGTCTATGTACTTTTAGTGCTAATTTTTGTTTTATGGTATCTAGATATTCTTCAGGCTTTCTGTTACTATTTTCGTGTCTTGTGTGTAAACTTGTATTTTTGAATATTAGTTCTACTTTTTTAACTACTTTTTTTGATTTGTTATTGTTAATGTATTGAGTAAGTCTTCCACAATTATTATTATTATTATTATTATAGGTATTTACAATACTGTGAATAAAAATCATATTTAGAGGGTTATGGATGCTCAAATTGCGCAGACGATACAAAACTGCAGATCGTACTGACAGGGACAGGCGCCTGCCGGGAGGTAGGAAGGGAAGCGGGTGGGTAATTTCAATCATCCCAACCTAACGATTTAGAGAGCTCCAACTGAACAGAAAAATAATATTTGGGATGAACACATTGTTTGAATTTTTTTCTCTATTCTACTACCGTATATACTACTTGTCTAGAGGCCCTCTCGACAAGTGATATATGCGGTAGTATACCCTGTATATACCCTGACCCTCTAGTAAAGGGACAGGGTAGAGAGGTCCTTCACCGCAACAAAACAGAGACGTAGGTAAGCAACTGCAGCTAATTATCTTACTTAGGCAAAAGACGTCCCCTAGACAAAGACCTGCTAATGTTCGTTTCTGCATCTGACTAGTGGACTGCACGTCGACAGTCGTTTTTTTTTATGCCACTGGTGTCAAGGCCCGCCTGTAGGTAACTGCTTACCTACAGGCGGGCCGTATATTGAGGCATCAGTCATGTGATTTCAAATTTAAAAGTCTAAATGCAAAGTTCCATACCCAAATATCTCATAGCAGAGCTGGTGTCGCTGTCATCCCCTCTTCTTCCACCTCCCTTGACTACAGTGAGGCTTAATAAAACTGATTAGGACGTCTCTATTACTATGAATAGTAAGGTGTTATGTACACAGATGCAAAGTTCTGCCTATTTTGATCATGGACTACGTCCATATCGCTACGGAGAGCTACGACAGTGTCGCTACGAAGCGTAGCATGTAACCTATTTGTTAACTCACTTCGTGATCAATCAAGTGAAGCATTTGAATAAGTACAATAAGAAGAAGAAGACCTATATAATTAGTTGTCAGCGAAACTTACAGACTTTTGTCTACTGTAAGTCTTCCATAGGAATTTAAAAATATATAAACATAGGTACTTATATATATTTGGCTGCGACATGGTCTGCGTTAAAACTAATACTTACCTATGAAAAGAATTACCAAAATTTTGCCATCCTAATTACAGTACTATTGACTCTGCATAATATGTCAGTCAGTCAGTCAGTAGTAGTTTTTTTTTTTTTATTATTTAAACAGACAACTCCCGCACAAGAGAAAAAAAAAACTCTTTGTGGGTCACACAAAGTTTCGTCCTATGTGGGAATCGAACCCACAACCTCGTGCACAGCAGGCGCACGCTGCGGCCACTGGACCACCGAGGCAGTTACCCTTTCTAATATTATTAAAGTGAAAGTTTGTAAGAATGGGTGGATGGATAGATGGATGGATGGATGTTTGTTACTCTTTCAAGTAAAAACTACTGAACGGATCTGTATGAAATTTGGCACAGAGATAGATTATGGTCTGGAATAACACATAGGCACATACTTTTTATAGCGATAACGGACATCCACGCGGGCAGAACCACGGGCAACAGCTAGTTACATATATTACGAGCTTATTAACTAATAACAACGAGACTATAGTTAATTATTATAATTACACTCGTACATACAAATCAATTAATAAATTTCTTAGAATCGATCTTAGTATATAAATTGCACTACATGTGGATATATTATCTTGAACTAGTTATATAGCAATATTGTATACAAGCACTATGTCCCGGCTCCGCACGGATGGCCATTTACTTAGTTTTAGTAGGAATCACTTCATTTTAAAGATAAAATATAGCCTACGAGTATGTTACTCGTTGATAATCCTACTCCTATTAATATTATAAACGCGAAAGTTTGTAAGAATGTATGGATGTTTGTTACTCTTTCACGTAAAAACTACTGAACGGATCTGGATGAAATTTGGCACAGAGATAGATTATAGTCTGGAATAGCAAATAGGCTTTTATAGCGATAACGGAGCCGTAAGCTATATTATCAACAAGTAACATAAGCTATATTTTATGTGAAAGAAACTTTTCCTTTAAGTGAAAGATTTAAAAAAAATCCAGTAGTTTTTGAATTTATTCATTACTTGCTGCATGTCCCGGTTTGGCACGGGTGGACATGCATTTAGTTTTCGTAGGGATCTTTTTTTTTTCAATAAAATATAGCCTACGTTACCCGCTGATAATGTAGCTTTCTAATGGTGAAAAATTTTTTTAAATCGGTCAAGTAGTTTTTGTGTGAAATCGTAACAAACAAACAAAAACCTAATCTTTCCTAGTTTAGACGAATAAATATACAAATCTTTTCTCTTTATAATATTAGTATAAGTAATATGCGTACCAATAAAATAGTATCAATAGTAATTACTTGTTGTGAGAATTGTGTGATTCCCGGTGGTAAACCAACATCTTAGAAAAAAAAATGTTTTTTTATGTTGATTTAATTCTTTTTATAATGATGAATGTTGTGTTAGCTCGTAATTGGCATATACATGAGAACAGTGCCACTCATAGTGTTTTACTTATAACTTAAATGTAGGTATATGCTGTGAGCATACCGCAAAAACATAATAATAATGTCTGAGACTGCCTCCGTGGCTCAGTGGTCGATGTGTGAGACTGCTGATCACGAGGTCCCGGGTTCGATTCCCAGGTCGGGCAAAAAATCGATATTGGGATTTTCTGTAAAAAAAATCACATTAGATGCCCGGAGATTGGACTATAATATCTCCCGCACAGATGGCAAGTCTCTGTTGAGATTAGCCGCCGTGACCGAAAATCGGTTAGAAGGACACAAAAACAAACCCTTCAGCTTTATGATATTAAGTATAGAGAATGTGTATGCATTTCGAAATATAAAAGTATGTTCATCATTTGTCTGGTTGCCCATAGTACGGGCTCTGCCTAGTTTGGGATCAGATAGCGGGGTGTAAGTTATCCCAAAATCTATACTATATCTACCTATACTAATATTATAAAGCAGAAGCGTTTGTTTGTTTGGTTGAACGCGCTAATCTTAGAAACTACTGGTTCGATCAGAAAAAATCTTTTTTGTTGAATAGTGCATTTGTCCAGGAAAGCCTTCCTATATAGATTTATCATAGCGTGATGTTATAGCCATAACATCACGCTATGATCAATAGAAGCGAAGCAGTAGTGAAATATGTTGCAAAATCGTGAAAAATATTCCAAATAACCACGCGTACGATGTCGCGGGCGACCCCTAGTATTATATAATTATTTACATTGGTGTCGCCACCCGGGATTGAACTCACATTTCATGAGTACAAGTCAGATACTTTTCCACACATCTATCGGTATTTATATAGCTAATCACAATCCTCTGTAAGGCTTACTCGCTAGTATGATGCTTTACCTCTCTTATATCTATCCTTTCTTTTCTCGGGTTACGCGACCAGAATACAAAATATTTTAAAAAAGTATGTTAATAGTTTATAGTATTTTATTGATATACATACACAACTACACCGCTGTGTGTAGTTATTTAGCTCTGGTCATCTGTAAGGTGCCTCCACCTTAATAATACACACAGTGGTGTGTGGGTCTTCAGCGCTCACTTAGGGATGCGTTTTGGAGAAAGAAACGTATTCTTATCCCAGGGATACTTCAATCTTAAATCCATGGTGTAAAGAAATGTGTTGGCAACACGCAAGTGATACCTCTGGTATAGCAAGAGTCCATAGGCTACGGTAACTGCTTAACTTTAGCAGAGCCGTATGCTTGTTTGCCATCCAAGTAGTATAAAAAAGGATATATGTTTAGAGTAAGTAAAACATAAGTTTTATTACAAAGGTTTTTTTGAAAAGTCGTGCACCTACCCTAGACTTATGGTAGATAATGTATATACTTAATGCCTATACATAGTAGAAAGAAAGAAAGAAAATATTTTTATTTTGTCTTAACATCTTACTACAGTCATCTTAAAAATATATATAATGGTTACAAGACATAATTTTAACAAAAAAAAACCGACTTCAGTACGGCAAGTTGCAGAATTTCAAAAACCTTAAAAACGGGTAGATTACATTGTTTAATTATGAAGTTCCGTTGCCTAGCTACCTTAGCAACCATATTGGAAACTTATTTAATCGCCATCCGTAAAATACTTATTATTGAGAACTTCGGGTGGCCATCTGTGGTCTTCTTCATCAGTTTTACTTCATCATATTAAGTATACTTTCTGAATGCAAATGTTTGATGTGTTGTTAAAAATATTGAAATTGCTATATGTGTGCCTATAATTTTTGAGGAGTTCCCTCAATTCCTCATGGATCCCATCATCAGAACTTTCTTTTGATGAAAATGGGACTAAACTGGAAGTATGTCCTGTCAGACAAAAAAAGAATTTTTCAAATCGGTCCATAAATGAGGGAGTTCTGCAGTAACAAACATAAAAAAAAAAAAAAAAAAAAAAAAAAAAAAAAAAAATACACACGAATCACTTCAAAAAGAGGAGGTTATCAACCTCCTCTTTTTGAAGTTGGTTAAAAATAGGACCTAGCTCAGCGATTTTTTTTTTTTTCTATAAAAGACAACTCCCGCACTAGAGATAAAGCTCTGTGTTGCGGGGGACTTTACAAACATACAATTAACGGACACAAATTCCACCCAGACTCAGAACAACTCTTTGTGGGTCACACAAATTTTTGTCCTGTATGGGAATCGAACCCACAACCTCGTGCACAGCAGGCGCATACTGCGGCCACTGGACCATCTAGGCAGTCAATTGCAACATCGCAGACGCTGCAGCGCTGATATTCTACTGGTAGTAGGTAGGTACCTAACCCTCATTTTAGACGTCAAATGATCATAATACCGACTGTATATCTACCTAATGAGTCAGTGTTTACATTTAATCAGATCTGATATACATGAACATTGCTATGCGGCAGCTGTATACTGCATTATTATCTTTCTTATGACGTATGTATGTGCCAGAATTTGTTATTATTGTCAGTGATGTCGTAGGTAATGTGACGCGTTGAATTCTTCACTGGTCTATGTAAGTCACCGCTGGATATAGGCCCACCAAAGGATCCTCTTAACATATGGTCTTGAGCTAACCTTCTCCATCGCAACCTTTACCAGGACGCTGTTCTGCGTTCGGCGATGCGGAAGGTCTAAAATCGAAGTCTAATTTTCAGTGATGTTGTAGGTAATGTGATGCGTTGAATTCTTCACTGGTCTATGTAAGATATTCCAATTCACCGCTGGACATAGGCCCACCAAAGGATCCTCTCAATATTCGGTCTTGAGCTAACCTTCTCCATCGCAACCTTTACCAGTACGCTGTTCTGTGTTCGGCGATGCGAAAGTTCTAAAATCGAAGTCTAATTGTCAGTGATGTCGTAGGAAATGTGACGCGTTGAATTCTTCACTGGTCTATGTAAGATATTCCAAGTCACCGCTGGACACAGGCCTTCCCAAGGCATTCCTTCAGCATGCGGTCTTCAGCTAACCTTGTCCATCGCAACCTTTACCAGGACGCCGTTCTGCGTTCAACGATACGAAATGTCTAAAATCTAAGTCTAAAGAACACACCAATCAAAGTTGAGGAGTTGAGGGTTGGCTGCAGCTTGGTGATGTCCATGATCGGCGACCATTTGAGACTTAGCGGGATATTGGCTCATGGTAAAAATACGAACATTACTTCGTAAACAAAAACTTATCTACACTCTATTATAAAGAGGTATAGTTTATTAGTTTGTGACGTTGAAGAGGGTAATCTTTGGATCTACTGAACCGATTTTGAAAATTCTTTTACCAATAGAAAGCCACATTATTTATGAGTGTCATAGGCTATATTTTATTGACAAAAACATTACTGGACTCCGGGAAATACCACCTGTGCCAAGCCGGGGCGGGTGGCTAGTATAAAAAATTTCGATCAGAGATTTATCTAAAAAGCAACAATGCTTAAGTTCAGTTATGACCATAAATGGTTAAGCGTTGGCCGCGTACGTGATGTTATTTTTATATTGCAGCGTCGGATTTAGTTCGAAACACCGTTATAGCACCTAAATGTGTAAACACTAGCCTTTAATTAGGAACAGTTGAACGGTTACGCATGCGCGTGGGCTATGTGGCAGATTGATGCGCGCGCACAGTTTGCTTGTATTGCGCACCGATTTCGAACTTGTTTATTTTGAACATTCAATTTATCGAAAATTCACTATTACCGCTGACAGACAAACGCGATGTTTCGTATATATTTAAACGTTTTAACTAATCAATTTGTAGTCTAAAGATACTATTTATATCTATCGTAGTCAGCTTTATTTGAATAGTGCGTTATTTTTATTCGATCACTGAAATAACCCCCATTATAGAATACCCGAATGAAGATAAGCTCTTTACAATTTTAATAATGCACATAGAAAGTCTATATTAGTATATTTAAACTATTAACAAATAGATTACAACAAAGCTAATCGCTAATTCCAATCAATAAGTTTCTGATCATTGAAATCGAATAGTACTTAATTGAGCACATTCTGATCATAGATTCAATAATAATTACTTACCATCGGTAGAGGCCGCCCTAAGAGAACATACAGTGACCAAGTAATGTATTTGCTAAAAAAGGGCCAAATTAAAAGTACCCAGAATCGACGTTCATGCATGAAGAGGTTGATGAATGTAGAGGAAGTGAAATAAATATGTTTGGATCAAAGCAATTGGCGTACCGTAGTCTCTACCTACCAAAGTGGGAGACGGGTGTGATGATGCGTATGTATGTAATTACTTACCTTCTTTCTTTTCAATAATAATAATAAATTGTTCATTTGCTTAAAATGTGGTACAAACATAGAATGGTACAAACGGTAAAAAGATCAGGACACATTCTGCCATAATTAGAAGCATGCAAATATTTTGTAGTAGTTTGTCAAACACTTTTAGAATATTATAAGCATCAGTAGAATGTTCTACTGATGCTTATAATATTCTAAAAGTGACTGATATGCAAGTTAACTGCTAATACATGTGTATTAGCAGTTAACTTGCATATCAGTGGTATAAAAAGGAAGCTTTTCTAAGATCAATGGAATCAACTAATGTTTTTATTCATATACTATTATGATGGAAAATACCCGTTTACCTGCCCACGAAGATGTGAATTCACGAAGCATACCTGTGATATTACTCAGTACACCAGAAACAAATTCCTCCAAGTACATGTAAATACACTCTACACAAAATTAATTTTAACATGACGCCCACGTGGAACACCAGTTAGGCCAGGGGTCGGTCAAAACAAAATGTTCTCTTTGTCGGGAAAAATAGCACGATATGTATTTTTAACTGTAAAAAATAGAGTAATGAAACCGTAAAGGTTTGAAAAACAAGTAGCGAGGTGTATTGTTGTTTGTAATTCAATGGACATTGCTTTGATTAATGAACATAGGCATGTTCATTAATTTATTATCTAAGTTAGGTAATGAGTGGATATTTAAAGAGATAATTATAGGTATATCCATTGTAGAAGTGTTTATATTTTGGATATTTTACTGTGAGCTCATCATGGCTCTATGTGTATACAGATGTACAAAAATGATTATTTTCGATCTTAAAGACATCTTACAAATTTAAATCGTAAATGCATCACCATAAGGATTTCCATTGTATCTACATAAGGGCCAAAATATTAATAAAACTTACAAAAATATTAAAAAGGAAACAATTTAAACACTTGGCAGAGTTTCAAACGGAAGTTCCCGGGATTGTTGAAGATCTTGCGAAACAGATCACACCGAGTGACCGAGTTCAATTGAATGTTTAGTTAGCTATACTATACGTCATTTAGGCATTTGCTCTGAATAACATTATAATAACACAGCAAGCAAATAATGACTGCCTCGGTGGTCCAGTGGCCGCAGTATGCGCCTGCTGTGCACGAGGTTGTGGGTTCGATTACAACATAGGATAAAACTTTGTGTGTCCCACAAAGAATGGGTAGGGTGGCTTAAGGACCAGGGTCCGCGGGCCCCAATGCCACTTTTAAATTTAATAATTTATTTTTAGTACCTAGTCTTTCGGGCCCACGAATAAAAAAGTATGTCTTAGGAAAGTAGGTACGGTCAACCAAAAAAAATTGTATAATGTTCTGCCCGGAAAAGCTGACTGTGCTGACAGTAAGTAGTGCCACCTACTGAGTCCAATTGTAAATCTAAACCATCCGGGGCCCTACCCGAACACACACACAAAATTCGGTCCAGCCGTTTAGCAGAAATTCAGTGACATACACACGTACGAATAATATACATAAAGATAATCGATGAAAACCTAGTACCTACCTAGATATAATAGAAATGAGTGTTTTCTAGTCTGACAGAACCTACCGCTTTGCTGATTATAAAATATTGTTTTGCATATTATATATAGTATTGAATACTATATATAATATGGTATATTTCATAACGAGACTGAGAAACCTAATAGATGGATAGAATAATGAATATTCTATATGTTGGGTATTTGCTATTATTATGTTGGTACATGTACCCTCATAGTGCTTAATAAACAGTTATGATCTGACGTTTGTATTTTATTCCACGAATACTTAATTCTATATATCTATCATTATATCTAATATTTAATTATTAGATACTAGCTGTTGCCCGCGGCTCCTCAGGCGTCGATGTCCTTTATACACAAAATAAATATTCCAATGTTTTAATAGTTATCAGGATGGAAATTCAACAAAATAAAAACCATCAAAATCGTTCCAGCCGTACTCAAGTTATAAGTGTTCGAATAAACCGATGGCAAACTGACAGTTGTGATTCCTCGGTGACGGCACAATCTATTGACTAAACGTCAAAAAGGCTCGGTTTTTGCTGTTACGGAATACCGATTTTCAATCTGACAGACAGATTTTGCTCGGTTTTTGCTCTTATGGAATACCCCTGCCGATTTTTTTTTTAAGATAATGTTCTTACATTATGTTGTAACAATTGTTTTTTTATGCTTTTATTATGATAATAATGATGCTCGCGTCTCCGCCAGCGTGGATCCTAGTTTTCAAGATGTCCTCTCCAAAATATCATCTATCTCCTTGCGAATTTTAATTATGTTCCATTTAGTCGGCAACAGACAGACAGAGATTCGTATTTATAATATAACTAGTCGCCCGCTCCGACTTCGTCCGGGTATTTTCAGCTCAACTTTCTTTTTTTTTTTAGATTTTTTAAAAATTTATTTGTGAAATCGGTTCAGCTGTTCTCGAGATTTGCGCTTAGCAACACATTCAGCGATTCATTTTTATACTATAGAAGATAAGAGTTAAAGATTTAACGCCTGTTATAAAAATGTTAGCACTGTATCAATCTGAGTCATTTTTGCATAATATTCGCAGGTGTTGGCAATTGGCATATCGCAAATATTTAAAATGGAATTTAAATAACTCAATGAAATGATGATTTCTGCAGTAGTTTACTTTAGAGTCCGAATATTTGTAAATAAATATTGCTGTGGGTATATTAAGTCGCGTGTATGGGACTCTCACGACCCTCAAGCTACAAACTAAAATATATTGGTCTATAAGGCGACCGTACTGCTTACACTACCATATGCAGCAGAGACATGGTGATATTATTGAGCAGCTGTCAGAAGTTATGACGTCAGACGGGTTTTCATGTACAGACATTTTAGAAGCAGAAGTTTTAGATATTGAGAGAGAGGTAGGGCACCATACTAGCGAGCAAGCCCGACTGGGCAAGGACCTCCACCTTACAGAAGCCAAATTACTACAAACAGCGGTGTAGTTGTGTTCCTGTGTGTATGCGTTTTGAAAGAAATGCACTATCATTCCAGGGATACTCCCATCTTAAAATTCTGGTGTAAAAAAAATGGGTTGGCTACACGCAAGTGATAACTCTGGTAATGCGGGCGTCAATAGGCTACGGTAACTGCTTAACATCAGGCGGGCCGTATGCTTGTTTGCCACCCAAGAAGTATAAAAGGAGACGTACATTCTAACGCAAGTTATTTTATTAGGAGTCCCTGTAAAAAAATTATACGTCTCAGGTTATCGGTTACGGAAAATTCTGTTCAGTGTTTTACTATTTCTGTCTTGTAAAAAAGCCAATTTGATCAGCATAGTATTAGAGCAATTAGCACTGCCATGCACCACCGTAGCTGTGGAGGACAATGGCATCAAGCTTGAGCACCTCTTGCACCTCAAGAATATGACACATATGAAAATACCTATTGTTTCGTGTCCATGCATTACGCTGTTCACATAAGTCGCTGCGTAGTGTTAAGTTTTTTTTATACTACTAAGGTGGCAAACAAGCATACGGCCCGCCTGATGCTAAGCAGTTACCGTAGCCTATGGACGTTTGCAACACCAGGGGTGTCACTCACGCGTTGCCGATCCTTTAAAAACCTTAAAACTCCTTTCTTAAAGAACCCTATGCTATAGTCTCTTGAGAGCTCATTCTACAGCCTAATCGTACGTGGCAAGAAATTCCTCTGGAATCTTACGGTACGGCATGTTTGAGGTGCAAGGATGTGAGGATGAAATCCCTGTCGGTGGCGAGAGGTGCGTTGATAGAATGTGGCCGTGGGCATAATCTCGAACAATTCCTTAGAACACAGCCCATTGTACAGGCGGTAGAACACACACAAGGATGTCAAGGAGGCGAAGTCTCTCCTTAGATTTAGTGGATCAATACCGCCTGTGAGCATCCTGATGATTGAAAATAAATAATTAAGTAAATAAACAATCATCAGACATTTATATCAGACGTTTATTTACTTCATCATCTCAGCCAAAAGATATCCACTGCTGGACATAGGCCTCCCCCAAGGTTTTCCACAACTCTCGATCCTGAGCAGACCTTGTCCATCGGTTTATTTACTTAATTGTTTATTTTTCGCAATACCAACTCCTGTAGTTATTCAATTCATTGCAATGCATTTCATGGCGGTGCAGGCGTGGCGCCATCACGTTGCTGTCACCAGGACGATTTCCATAGAGATTTTACCGATAGTATATATCTAAGCAATTTGGTTGTAGTCCTGCGAGGTTAATCTAACCGATAAGATTTCTTTTCATCTCATGGATGCTTTTCTTTTAATTAATTTATACAATTCGCTCACGAGAAGGGAAACAATCTGTGTCGCAAAGGATTCCCAAATATGATGGCCACAACACTGAGCGTTTAACACTCGCCAGCACACTATAGCAAATCTTCTGTTTGAGTGTCTATTGGAACCGAAACCAAAATATCAAATCTTCTGTTTGGGGGTCCATTGGAACCCAAACAAAAATATCAAATCTACTGTTTGGGGGTCCATTGGAACCCAAACAAAAATATCAAATCTACTGTTTGGGTATCCATTGGAACCTAAACAAAAAAAGAAGTGCATGACAGTTTTGGGTCTAATGTAAAATAATTCTAATATCACTATTTAGACAGTGAATAATTTATTGTACCCATTACATAATTAAGACAGACCCAAGGAAGTCTTAACAGCAAGTATATTAGACAACATAATTACATACACATAAGCGATACAAATTTATAAGTTGTGTTAAATTTTCATTGACTATTTAAAAGAAATATAAAATTGTGTCTAATATTCTATATATATTTATTTCAGTAAGTATTATAAATAATGAATTAACTAGAATTTAAGTAAAAAATATTACGCTTAAGTTATTAGTGTATAAATTACATATCGCGAAAAACATTAATTCAGTCTTCATTTCAGCACAATAACGTTATTATACTCGGTGGAAATGTGTGTGGACTTGACAAGTACTAATAAGAACAACGCACGCATATAGTCGGAATTTTTGTACGTTATAGAATTACGAAAGCTGATAGGGCAGAAGAAAGCGCTCAAAAATGTCCGCAAGAGTATGAAAACGCTAAAAGAGCCGGCATCGCGCACCAGTCTTCGTCTGAACGACCGACTGACTATATAGATTACATTGCCGTACTGCATCGTAAAAACATGTAAAAACTACTCGAAAATAATTAAATGTAAATAGTATACTATACGTTTGTATTACTATGTAGTATACTATTGTTTTATCATTTGCAAGTATTATTATTTTATTGAAACAACATTCAATTAAAATTCAAAATATAAATCTGTGGATCGATCAAAAAATCAAAATCTTACTGTCTCTTTCTAATTCTTTACGGGCGGAATAATTAGAGAGAGACCACGCTCTGTATAAGGAGAATGTTGTGTGGCGTTGGTGTAAAACAAACAAAATTGAACACTATTATGTTGCACTAAGGTTTAAATTAGAATGTAATAGGTAGTTTTTATATTGCTATATTGACATTATTTCGTGAATTTTGTTTTATTTCGTGAATTTTGTTTGACAGCCGACGTCAATTTTATATTAATATTAAGTCAATGGTTCCAATAATATATTTACTTTTTTACTTACAAAATTTTAAAATCACGTGCGTCCTAACTACATCCTACTGCGAGTACGCACACTAATGGCGCTTGCATGCGATGGCAAAAGTGTTTGTTTGTGTAAGACCTTCCAACAAGTCAACTTCTTAAAAGAACAAGCCAACTACAGCTAGGAGATTTGTATATTCATTACATAATGTGTCGTTAAGACCATGACACAAAGTCCACAATCATTCTCACCGAGCAAACGGGTAAAATATATTTAATACAATAGTTTAGATTTCATAGCTTATCAACTAAACGCGAGAATTATTTAACTACTAGTTTGATCTCACTAATACATATTACTTAGTAAATAAATTATTTCACACATTTTATTGGAAATGTTAACAATTGCTTATACTTTTACATGTCCAACTTAGAAAACAAATTGCTGCTTTAACATTAAGTTAGTTCTTTTTCTTATTTATAAAATGGAATCACGAAGGTAAGGCCTTGTTCACGAAGCTAGCGGGAGCGGTGACCGCCGCTGCCGCCTCCCGCTTCCTTCGTGAATGAGGCCTAAAAGGGGAAGCACTCGTTCTATTGTGTAAATCACGATAATGAATATGATCCAAAATGACAGTAACATCAAACATCGTTAACAATATCAAGCCTAAGATTTTGCCTGTAACTAACTCTTGAAGAGTCTTGATAAAAACAGATGCTAAATTGATATGCAAATGATTTTTCACAGTTCAGGGGCCTTACCATGACGTGTTAAAACGTAAATAATTCCAGCGAGAAACAGAGACGGAGCTATATAGCGTGTATAGTTCCGTCCCTCTTTGTCGCTAGTGGTGGTACGGCCTCTGGACTTTTTTCTATATCTCTGTTCAGCTCACAATTCAATTACTAAACTACAAATTACAACATCAACAACGGCATGTTTGGGGACATGACAGGGGGTAACGGCACGTTGCAACGGTATTTTTAGGGACGTGGCGAGAGTAACGACAAATGGAAGTGCGATTGACGCTTGTGCGACAAAATTGTACTGCGATTCGCCACAGTTCGAATGCACGCTTATGCGACAGTAGTTCGACACTACGGTACTGCGACTTGTTACCAGAAAAAAACAGTCGATTAGGTTAAAACTGCGACCATACAACGAGCCAGTTAGAGACAAAATGTCAGCCGGCCGGAAACAAATTTAGATAAACAATGAAGGCACCTTCATTGTTTATCTAAATTTGTTTCCGGCCGGAAATATAATGATAATGCTAATTCTTCATGTCGATGATGTCGAGCTTTAGTGTGTCGCATAAGCGTGCATTCGAACTATGGTACAATTTTGTCGCACAAGCGTTAATCGCACTTCCATTTTGTCGAACTCACGTCAGTACACTCAGTCAAAATTCATTTTTCCTAAGTATAAGTTCAGCCTGATATAAAAATTCTAATAAAACTACTTCAATAAGGTCAAGTCAATTCGTACAAATATTTTTTTATAAGTACAAACATTGATCGGCACGGTGACTAATATTAATAAATAATAATATTATGCAAATTTGGATAAAATATTAAAATACTTAATATTATAAAGGTACTTGAAGTCTACTAAAGCAGCTTAATGAGACCCTTATTATTCTAGTTCTACAAAATAAGTTTGCGCTCTAATTACTACAATAATGTAGCAATAACGAATTGATAGTCTATATTTAACACATTTTATCTACATAAATATTTTAAGTATATTTTTACAACATAAGAGTACCTAAACATTCCTTGAAATTTAAGGAATTTTCGAATACTCTTCTCAATTTATCCCAGTCTTAATTTTTATTGGTAATTTCATTCATTATGGTATTAATTAAACATCACTATACTCTGACAATCATTGCGTCATGTTGTAAATTACGACTATTACATCTAACACCCTCCAAGCTTCACACACAATAAGGAACACAACGCAAAACTCTGCATAGGGGGCGACACTAGCACATACCGTAAACAAACCGCCATGATAGACATGTGTCCGATATCACGTAACGTAACTGAAAACGGTTACCAACCTAATAACTAAACGTATCGATATCTAAAACCTCACTAACCGGTATCACAATATCAACATTGATGTAGCGAAATGGCAGCGTTGGTAAGTAATAACTAAGTTGGCAACTAATAACTTAGATAATGATGCCTTCTCTCTCTAACTAACTAAACATTATGTGCGTAAAAGAGACGAGGCGGTTATCGTTGCGCGAGTGACGGTTTTTTGGTTGGCATTATATCGTGTTGAGTTTTGTAAAATGAACTTTAAATATATGCAGATAAGATTACGTTCCGTTTGAGCCACATAATCGGATTAGCGATTCAATAGCTTGATTGCTGTACTGTACGTTAGTTACGTTATTCGCAACTAATCCAGTTTGTAGCTACTGAACTAACCAAGACTCGGATACCGATATTAAGCAACGGTTATTGATATCGGTATTAAAACCAAAAAACGGCTATCCAACGGTTATCGAATATAACCAATAACGCCCATGTCTCTACGCCATGACGTATCATGCCATATTTATTTTGTAACAAAAACATTGTGAAAACGTGTCAATTTATAACAGTTTTATTATTATTCGCATATTTAAAAACTGTCCTGTAATATTATGGCATCCTACGGACATTTAAAAGTGGATGACTGAAAGAAACTGCTTGTCAAACTTGTCAAAAGAACTGTTTACGGTCCGTGCTAGTGCTGCATTCTGGCGAGAAAACATTGCAGTGATACTCCGTATTGCAGCTAAACAGCGGGTATATTGTACATCGCCGTCAACCTCTCTAAAAACCCGTTCTCAATAGTTTCACCACTAATATCATTCCGCACTTCCCTCTCCAGGTGTCGCATATCACTAAGTGCAACCTGAGAATTCGGCACTATATTGTTACTAAAGTCTTTACTCTTCTCTACATGTGTATACACTTGCATTTTTCCATCCGTGTTTTCTCTAAAAGCGGTCTTATCTATTTCTACGGTATCAATGAGTACATTGTTCCTATACATGGGACGTAGTATAGCAAAATCTCGATCTTCCGGAAGGTTCTTGTATTCAATCACATTATCCAACTCGTCCTTATAACTGGTTTCATTGTATATATCTTTGAACTTTGTGTATGGAGGTTGTTGCCTTGTGTCAAATACCTCAACGTTATTGGTGTAGTTTGTGTCTAATTGGTCTATGGTGACATTTGGAGCCGCTTTTTTCTGTGCTTGGTTTTTCTTAGCAGTTTTAGAATTAGAAGCCTTTTTCGTACAAAGTTTACTATTACTAGGCACGTTTACAGGCATCTTTGTCGTAGAAGCAACGGCTAATTTCTTTGGATTTTTATTAACAATAATTTCTATTTTAAGCGGTTGTTTTTCTTCGGTCTTCAAGTGTGACTTTTTGTTATCTTTCACTTCTTTATCTTTGGTTTTCTGCTCGTTAAGTCGGTTGCGCACTTTGTCGTGGATCAACATGTGTCGCCGCAAGTCAGCGGCTACACGGAAACATTTCTCGCATTGTAGACATTTGTGAGGTCTGTCGGCTGTAGATAAAAATAATTGAAAGCATTAGTTAATAAATCAATACCTCACATTTTTCAAGTGACACTCTTGTATAGCAGTCGAGTTGTCAGGTTTAAGTTTGTAGATGTATGTATAGTGGCAACTTTGCCGACCAAGTTGCCACTATAGTTCGTTCGTGGTAAAATACAGTGAGTAATCATTATCCGCTGGCCTAGTCACGCCCCGTAAGCAATGGAAAATATAGAAACTGGAATACATAGTACACAGTACTTTATTTTTTTGTACTATAGCATTTTGTTTATATAACTACCATATTTTCAAAATAATATTTGTTAAGGAGGATGCCTCATTAGTGCGCAGCGCAGCACTGATGCTGCGACGTTTTCCATATATTTTTAGTGAGATGGCACACCCCACACCACAGCGTCGTGGCAGCGCAAGTGTAACGTATACGGATGTATGAGGATCTGCTGCGACGACGCAACGCAAATTGTTCAATTTTACAACTAAACAAGACGAGGCTATTTGTTTCGTTGAGGAGTACCTACAGCCACCTTCCAGCCGCATCGTGAGATCAGCTCTACGGTACCTATTATATGTTAACTTATTAAACCAATGTATGTACTCACTAGTATGAGTTCTCATGTGACTGAGCCGGTAGCACGAGGCCCTGAAGGTCTTGTTGCAGTAGTCACACTTGTAGTTCCTCTCGCCCGTGTGTATACGTCGGTGAACGTTCAAAGAGTATTTACGAGCGAATTCTTTTTCGCAAAACTCACATTTGAACTTTTTCTGTGACAAAAGTAATGACTCTTTGAATTAAATTTTATTATAATAAGTAACCTTGCCTTAAGGGACATTCGTTCGAAATCAAATATATATGGACTTATAAATGTAAACGATGTATAGACTTCGCTTAATTTGAATTTCCCGCGTAGAGTTGCGAACTGTCTGTGTCTATGACTAAGTGACGTAGAGGGAACGGAAGGAAGGCGGAAGACTTGCACTATGTGCTTATATAATTTTATTGTGAATACAATGTAAGCAATATCGTAGGTCGGAAGAATTTTGTATAATCTATATATAATCTATAATTGTCGTTTCTCTTTTCAGTTACTTGGATGTACTCAGATGTATTCTGGCGATTAAAAAGAGTGACCCGAGTTTCTTGCCAATTCTTCTCGAGACCCTACCATAGTCAGCGAATTGGCCGTAGGAAAAAAGTATGCTGGTTATTATATTATATACTTTGTATACCTAGTTTTAAGTTGAATGCAATGTTTTAGTTTCTAAGACAGTGAATAATACAATTATTCTCTTTTCGAAGCAACACAGTTTAGTTTATATTTCCAACTAGCTGACCTGGCGAACTTCGTACCGCCATATTTTTTCTTTTCTTTTAATTTTCTTCTATCTATACAAACCTTGTCATCACAATAATTATTACAAAAAAAAAGAATTAATTGATATAAATAATAATTTAAAAAGAACGACATATTTAATAATAATTGATAAATTAAACAAATATAAAATGTTCGGTGCAGTCAATCGGAAGTTATACGCGTACATACATTTGGGGGGTTTCATTTTTATTTATATATAGATTATCTTAATAAAACCTACGTAATCGAATTATATAAATAAAAATACTAAAGGTAGATAAATCTTTTTCAGCGGTATAATACAATAGTATAGTCCTCTCACCTGATTGGAATGTATCGACACTTTATGGTACTTGAGGTCGCTCCACTGTCGGAAGTCCTTCCCGCACAGTTCACAGTTGTACGGTCTGTCGCCATTGTGCACGCGCTTGTGGATCTGGACACGTATTTTTAAACATTCATATAATATTATAGCAAACCCATATACCTCCTATTGCTGAACACAGGTCTCCTCTCCTCTATCAAGAGATACCCCTGTTGTTGAACGTCCATAGGCTACGGTAACTGCTTACCAGCAGGCGGGCCGTATGCTTGTTTGGCACCTAGGTAGTATAAAGAAAAAGAGAGAGAGGAGGGAGAATGGAGGGAGAGGTTTAAGCCTTAACTCACATTCACACAACACGTTGGCCTGATTCAGTTTGGTAAATCGGACATGTCTTAAGAATAAAGACAACACATCGATGCCGTATATTCCAGACTAGCTATTACCAGCTGGTAATAGCTAGTCTGGAATATACGGCATCGACATCGACGCAGGCTGAACAGCTGTTCAGCCTGCGTCGATGTTGGTTTTTGTCCTATACCCTTTTCCGGAAAAGTTTTCTTAATACCCAGTTTATAAATACTACTTTGTTGTAATTTAAAACTTACTTTCAACGCTGTTACAGTGTAGAATCCTTTGCCACAGTCTCGACATACTTGTTGCTTGCCACTGTGCGACAACATGTGGTAGAGCAGACTGTTCCTATGATGGAACACCCTCGCGCACTGCGGACACTCAAACCTTTTAGGTTTCTTTTTACTATCGGTAGCATCTTTAGAGTTAGAATCCTCATTGGAAGGCGTTCCTGGAGCTATTTCAGGCGAATCCGTCAAGATGTTCTCTGTGAAGTTACTGCTGTCAGTTGCTACTTCAGTTTCAAGAATGCGTTGCAGGACTTCCTCTGTAATTTAACAGTGATTGTGGTTTAATAACCGAGGGGCATCCTGCTACAATGTTGTTATATAATACCCTTTTCTTCTTCTCAGCCTGTTAATATCCATTGCTGAACGTAGGCCTCCCAATACGATTCCGCAAAAATTAAATAACACCCTTCCATGAGATGAATTCGAATAGTGAAACCAACGACAAATTCAATATTTTCTGAACAGTGTAGTCAACAAGCTACTTGTTGACTACACTGTTATACAATACCATTTATAGTAGCACTAGTAGCATTAGTGTTATTTGAGACCGTCAGCGCCTAGTGTGGCCTAACCCACAATTGTTTTATATTCCTACTTATGTACTGAAAATTGACTAAAACCTGATAAATATGGTGGCCCATCTCTAATTACTATAGCCAGTACTATAGTAATTAGAGATGGGCTGATTGTGCATGAATATTTATCAGGTTTTAGACAATTTTCAGTACATAAGTAGGAATATAAAACAATTGTGGGTTAGGCCACACTAGGCGCTGACGGCCTCATTTATCAATATCGATCGGTATCCATCGTGCCTTGCCCAATCAGGCGGTCGTAGCTTATTATACTACAAAACAAAATGCCTTAACCATGCAAGAGCTTGAGCAATTTTTGGTAATAAAAATAAAAATGTAAAAAGTACCTTTAAGAACTTTGAGATGTTGTGGTGAGGGCACTGTGTCCCGCGAGGTGGTGACACACACGCCGCAGTACGAGCTGCTGGAGCAGGCCGGCCGCCCGTACCTGTGCACCACACTAGCGTTCTTGTACTTGTTCATGAACATATCATACACAAACATTATGTATGCCGCAGAATAACCAGATTGAACGGATATTTTGCGATAACCCTAGGACGATTGCAAAAATTCAAATAATAGGAAACTAACAAAGAATTTCGCTATAATTTGGGGTATAGACTAAATCAATTTTAGCGAAAATTACTCGATGGATTTTTTTACACAAAATTACATTTTTATATCCGAAGTTCTTGAATAGGCATGATGACAGTAACAAAGAACTTATAAACTTTAATTTTTTTATGGTAAAATATTAATTAAGGATTTTAAAAACCACACTTATTAATAATACATAAGTACGAGATCTTCTTGATTTTTGATAAAATAAAATACATAAATACTATCCGCCATGTTGCGTGAGACGCCATTACTGAGGAATGACGTCACCAATCAGTAAAAATGTATAGAATGTACTGCGACATGTATTTGTATGAGAAATTGTTAATAGGCGACACCATTAAATGCGAAATTTAAATTTTGTTTTAAAAATGTAAAGTTGTGCTATTATTATTACGTTTGCTTTATACAGAAATACGATTAATTTTAGAAATAGCAGACCCGTAAGTGTAGTATAGATTCAAAATTAGTTATCATGCCTATTCCCGAAATGAGTGAGAATAGTCTACAAGTGATATGTCACAAAACGCTTGGAACGTATATGGGATACATTCCAAGCACTTCATGACGGAGAAATAAAACAATTATATCTGAAAATGACTATTACGTATCATATTATCACTTGTAGACTATTCTCACTCATTAACTTATTTTTCTCTAGAATAATTTTATGAACTTTCCCAAGTTAGGTTAGGTTTTTCACTTCTTCTGTCTAGTCTACCTATGTTATTTTATAATTTCTTTTTGTGTTGTGTTTTTTATTTAATTTATTATTGTTATATGTATAAATGTGGAATGAATAATTGTGAGTTGCCAGTCGGTTCGGTCGGTTAGGTTTCCACTTCTTCTGTCTATATTATTTTATATATTCCTTTTTGTCTTTTATTTTATTTATTATATGTGTAAATGTGTAATGAATAATTGTGAGTTGGCAGTCGGTTCGCGTGTTCGTGTAATGATAGTGAGCGTAGTGTCTCAGTCGCACCAGGTGAGTCCTGGCCTGGCGGAGTCCTGGTGCGCGTGCCCGTTCTCGACGGTGAGGTGCGGCAGCAGCGAGTGCTCGTAGTGCTGGTCGTGCGCGTCGTGCTGCTCGTGCGGGTCGTGCTCGTCGTGGTGCGAGTGCTCGTCGTGCTGCTCGTGCTCGGCGTGCTCGTCCACGGCCACGTGGATGCCCTCCATCAGGTCCTCGGGCTCGCTGAACTCGCCCATATCCTCCAGCTGTATATTATACTGCGCGATTTATTGATGCAGTCCAATAACATAATAATATATCGCTTTGAAAGCGATTGGTAAGACTTGGTTAAATTTAGTAGAAGGCTACATCCTACTAATATCATAAATGTGAAAGTTTGTGAGGAAGAATGTATGTATAGATGTTTGTTACTTTTTCACGTAAAAACTACGGAACGGAGGATCTGGATAAAATTTGGCATAGAAATAGATTATAGTCTGGAATAGAAAATAGGTTCATTTTTGTCGCGATAACCGACATCCACACGGGCGGAACCGCGGGCCACAGCTTGTTCAATGTAATAATATACGTTGTTTGCTCCTTTAAATATAGCATTACGTGATGTAAGCACAATTTATCAATTTTTTTTTAAATTAAAACTAGGAGAAAAAAAAAAAGAGTATCAATAATATCCCAAACTAGACAGAGCATGTATTATGGCAACCAGACAACAGTAACTGGTACCTATATATTTCAAAACAATAAGAATGAGTAAAACACATGTGTTTAATTATTCCGCTTTGACCAGGCAAAAGTAATACCCCTGGTAGGTATTGCAAGCGTCCATAAGCTAGGGTAACTGCTTAAAATCAGGCCGACCATGCTTATTTGCCACCCAAGTAGTATAAAAAAAAAACCAGCTAGGAGCGGTCTTACCCGTCTTACCTAATGTATTGTATAAATAAATTAAAAAATACCTTTGCAGAGTGTGCCTCCTTCATATGCGCCTCACATTGCTTTTGTTTTCTGAACGATTTACTGCACTTCATACAATTATATAAGTCCAACTTGTCTAGTGTATCATATAAGTCTGTTTTATCAACTTCTGAGGTGACTGTGGACTCTTTGTCTATGCTTGCCAAGGTATATTGCACCTTATTATTAGTGTACACGAGTGACTTATCGCTTGTCGTGTAAAGACCATGTTTATCGATAGATTGACTGATGCTTTTTGGTACAGAATTTTCTAAAGAGAGTTCAACTATTGAATCTGGGAGAATGGCTACATTGTCTACTATGCAGGTGTTGGTCATCTGTTGGAGAAAGTAATATATTTTAGTGGAATTACTTTAAGTGCTTACACTTGGTATTACATGCTACATTGACATATTTGACTTGCCTGTTGTTCTTGTGGATTTATTCCCACACCGGACCAAATTTTGTGTGATTTATTAATGTTTGTTTCTTAGTCTGCGTATAATTTGTACCCGTGAATAAATTGTATGTTTGTGAAATCCCCCGCAACACAGGGTTTGTGCCCTAGTGCGGGATTGGTTTTTGAATTATTTTTTTTTGTATACGTTGATAAGAACACAATAAGTAATTTTTGCAAAGACCAACCTTATCAATCCCTAGATCTGGTACAGGGTTCTCGATAATAATGGTGTTGTGTGGCTCATAATGATGCTTCAGATGTTGGAAGAACTTCAACTGCTCTTCGCCGTAAAATTCACCACACAGCTGGCAGATGAATATTGGACGAACCTAAAAAGTCGCAGTCGCAATTGGTTCAAATAACTCGTGCAGATTAAACAATTGTTATATATATCTAAACTAATATTAATATTATAAAGACAAAACATTTTTATTTTCGTTTGTAAATAATAGATCCAAAATTACTGAACCAATAGGGAGAGAGTATTACTGCAATGTTCTCTCGCCAGAATGTAGCACTAGCACAGACCAAAAACAGTACTTTTGACAAGTTTTACAAGCAGCTTTATTAGGTCATGATGTCAGGTAGGATGCCATAATATCACAGGACAGTTTTTAAATATTCGAATAATAACTTTTACCGGTACAATGCTAAATTAAGGATCCTTATGAAAATTATAAATAAATAGCCACCCATGTAAAGCCGGGATCGGCTGTTAGTATATTTTAAATAGGCATATTTAATGTATACCAGAAACCACACTTAAGGAGTTTTAAATAGTTGTATTTTTAATAAATAAAATGTTAAATTGAGATAAGGTTTTGCTTTTAGAATGTACATGATACAATATTGACCTCAATATGGCCTTCTTTATTTTTATTACTTACAAAAAATTACAAGAATTTATACTATGAATTCATTTTTAAATTGCCAACAATATTTAAATATATGTTCTGATCAAAATGTTTTATTTACACTATAATACTTACAACTTCATGAGCTGCCATATCATGGGTCTCGTCAGGTCTAAGGTCTTGATGTTGTACACTAGTCACAAAATTATCAGGCAGAATCTCCTCCTGCTGTCCATCTTCTGTACAGCTAATTACCACTATATCCTGAAATAATACTAGTCTAGAATAATATGTATTATATGCTCTTTTTACCTAACAGCGCAAAAAAAAAAACAATACAGTCTTCAAATGTTATTATTATAAATGTATTGGAAAATAGGTATAGGAAAACATTGTGAGGAAACCGACATGTCTTAGAAGAATATCTAGACATGTCTGATTAGTCAACCGGCATTAGGCCAGCATGTGTGGATTAAGGCCTAAACTCTCCGTCTCTTGATAGAGGAGATGAGACCCGTGCCCAGCAGTAGAGAGACATACATATGCTTCACTGCTGGGCATGGGTAGTATATATATATATATATATTTTTTTTTTATACTACTTGGGTGGCAAATAAGCATACGGCCCACCTGATGTTAAGTAGTATCCGTAGCCTATAGACGCTTGCATTACCAGAGGTATCACTTGCGTGTTGCCAACCCATTTTTTTACACCAGGGCTTTAAGATGGAAGTAACCCTGGGATAGGAATACATATCTTTCAAAACGCATTTCTAAATGAGCGCTGGAGACCTGTACTCACACACAGGAACACAACTACACCGCTGTGTGTAGTCATTTGGCTGTGGTCTTCTGTAAGGTGGAGGTCCTTCCCCAGTCGGGCTTGCTCGCTAGTATGGTGCCCTACCTCTCGTATATGGGGTGCTATTATTATTAAATCTATTAAATATTATATTTAGTTTCTTACATTGTACGATGTCATCTGTTGCGGAGTGCAACTTCCGTTATTCTTCTTTAATTTCCTGGATATTCTCTTCTTGTGAGGAAGACTCTTTTTGTTCTGTTGTCTGCTATGTCCGGGAGAAGCACCTGGATTCAGTTCTAGTACTGGGCCATTAGATGTCGTTACAATTTGAGTATCATCCTATAAATAGAACAAAAAAATTGTAACCATAAGTCCACAAATCGGTAATTATTTATTTATGCTGAGACAAAGAGAAATCATTGCTGCAATCCATCATTGTCCAATTTTACTAGTGATCTTAGTATTCAATGAACCATGAAGAGAAACACAATCATAAGGCTGTATACAGAAAGGAAGCTGGAAACTTGTAAGCGCTTACCGGCGCTTGACAGCGCTGGTAACCCGCGCAGGTAAATATATGAACGCGCGCCGATAAGCACTGAACGGTGCCGACAAGTTCCGACAAGCAACTCTTTAAACTCGCGCTGGTCAGTGCTGGGCGCTGCCATTTAAAATTAATAAACAACTGCGACAACACGTGCAATTACGACAGGCATATTTATTTTGATAAATATTAAAATGGATAGTGACGTGTTGATATCCTTAGTTTAAATACACATTTTCTAACAAAACCAAATCATCGTCCGATGAGTCCGACATTTTGCTTGGTCTGCTTCAACCTGCTTCCTTTGTGTAAAACGGACCAGCACTGTCAAGCGCCGGTAAGCGCTTATACGTCTCCAGCTTTCTTTCTGTATACAGCTTAACAATGTATTGGAGTGCCTCGATTTGTTTTGTGCACAGCGTATTGGACCACTCCACTATATTGTGCAGCTACGGCTTCCAGTAGGATATCTACAGTAGTGATTTTTATATAATGCATTGATGCGATCGTAGTCACATTTGCAATGCAGGGGTAATAAAATTATAAATGACGAAAACGAATACAAACAATATAAATTATCCAATTTGGTGCAGTCGTTCGGAAATTATGCATATTGCATGCTTGCATATTGCATGAACATTTCTATTTTTTTTTCTGGTTATGATAATTTTGGTTTTTACAAAACCGAAAAAATCGTATGGATTCCAGCCGTTCTCGAGTTTTTGGAGACTAATAAACATCCATTCATTTTTATATACGAAACAGGGTTGTGCACTGTGAACAGCACGGCCCACTCCGAGTGGTTGATTGTTATATGTAAACATGGTGTATATAACTCCTATATAAGTTACTAGCTGTTGCCCGCGGGTCCGCCCGCCTGGATGTCGGTTATCGCTGTAAAATATGTGTTATTCCAGACCATAACCTATCTCTGTGCCAAATTTCATCTAGATCCGTTCAGTAGTTTTTACGTGAAAGAGTAACAAACATCCATCCATCCATACTTACAAACTTTCACGTTTATAATATTAGTAGGATATCATACTTACTTTAAGTGATGCCTTCGCTTTATCATTATACCAGTCTTGCTGACATCTCTTAATTTGTTGCAAGGGTGGTAATGGTGGCAGTGAGGGTACTTGCACCACTATAGTCTCTTGAGATGGATCCTGCACAATATTCAGTATTATTAAACTTATTGGATGCTTGTCACACAGTTTAATAAGCATATATGGTGACCTTATGTCTGAGGTAGTAAATCTAGACATAAGGTCATAAGTACCATATACTTTCTTTCTTTTTTTTTAGTGCAAAAATATGTAAAAAGAAATTATACCTATATAAGGAAACATAATTAATTTAAACTTCAATAAAATAGTATGCCGTGCCATCAGTTAGTATTTGGTCTTAGCATCTTCATCAGACATGTTTCATAATTCGTTTTTATACTAAAAAAACGTTTTATTTCTAGTGTCATAGGTCATACTTATTTAAAGGATCATTTACTAAGAAAATCATATTAAGACATTAGCCGACTTACCAGGCCATGGCCACTGAAGAGCCTCATGGAGTTATCTAGAATAACAGAGGTGTCTACATCAGCCCTCACTGTCTGCATCTGATGTAAGACAAAACATTATGATATTATCAGCTTAAAGATTTAAAAAAGAGGGTGTTACATTGTATTAAAAGGGTTTCCAACCATGTGGGACTGGCCAGTCTACAAACACACGAAACAAATCATATATATTAAACAAAATGAAAAACGACTGCCTTGGTGGTCCAGTGGCCGCAGTATGCGCCTGCTGTGCACGAGGTTGTGGGTTCGATTCCCACACAGGACAAAACTTTGTGTGACTCACAAAGAATTGTTCTGAGTCTGGGTGTAATTTGTGTCCGATAAATTATATGTTTGTAAAGTCCCCCGCAACACAGAGCTTGTTCTCTAGTACGGGATATTGTCTTTTTTTTTTAAAGAAAACAAAAATACATGCATAAAATGCAAGAAACAGAAAGAACACTCAGTGTTCTTCCTATGTATCTACTTACTCATAAGGTTCTTTGAGAGCTTGCTAAGTATATTACTTAACTGGCCAACAATGTGCAGGAGAAAAAGGAAAAAAGGCCCGCGACCAGCCAGGAGCCTTATACAGCCGAGTGCGCTGTGGGAGGGCAGCTAGTGGTGGACGACGTCACAAGGGAGTGATATAAGGGCGGAAAATGTGTTTAATGTGACAGTATTTTTTTATAGTCAAAGTCAAACTCATTTATTCATTTAGATCAAATACATGATACTTATGAACGTCATAAAAACAAATGCTAGCATACTTTTTTCCTACGGCCAATTCGCTGACTGGGGTAAAAACTCGGGCTACTCTTTTTAATCACCAGTGTATAACATTTACGATTTAGTATGGGGTACAGTATGATGTATAAGCAGTAACATGCTCAAGAATTTTCTTACTGATTAAAACAATTGAGTCCATATGCCATGAGCATATAGTTGCGCTCTATCTATGAGCACTCAAGTTACACAAACTTATACCTAATTATATAAAAAAGATTTGTATTTAAACGAGCGACTATAAAATCAATTTATGGGTGTCAAAATTACTGAATATGGCGTACAGAAATACTAAGTGAGCGACAAACTAAGGGCGAACACAATTTATCAAAATTAGCGCTTCGCCGCATGCATGAATTTCTAGTCGCTCATCTAGTAATTTAGTCGCCCATCTATTAATTTAGGCGCACGGCTAGAATTTACAGTATCTTATCATCAGTCACCAAGTTTTTTTTATTCGCTCGTTTTATAATTCCCTTATAAAAAATATCAGAGTTGTCCTGTTTTAGATTGATAAGCATCCGGCACAGTAGTGTGTGATATCTAGCTCTCACTTCCATGTGACCTTAAAAGCATATAAGTCCAAAATCATGCTCATCAACATTATGGGAAGGAAAAGTATTCTCAAGTACCTTCTGATGTGGTTGAAGCAGTTGTGCCCTAGACTGCTGCGTAATGTGTGCCACTAGAGCAGCCAGGCGGGTTTCTGAATCCAAGAGATCTCCCCATTGACCTTCTGTCACTTGC
This sequence comes from Trisateles emortualis, assembly GCA_947095525.1. Taxonomy (NCBI): domain Eukaryota; kingdom Metazoa; phylum Arthropoda; class Insecta; order Lepidoptera; family Erebidae; genus Trisateles; species Trisateles emortualis. The sequence continues at coordinate 2,666,419 of OX352736.1, read as the reverse complement.
TCACCAACTGCCACTTGTCTGGCAATAAGAAGATAGTTATTTTGATTATTAAATGTTTTCAATAGCCCCAGTGTGATAATCTAATATCGGAGCATGTGGTGACTGTACTGTCATGCTCTGATATTAGAATTGGCCATTGCTCCAAAATACTTAGCAAAGTTATCCTCAGTAATTAAATCAATTATTTATTCATTAAAAAAGTCAAACTTAATGCCTATGGCATTCTCTACTAGTCTCCCTAAATTTGTCCACTTAACAGTAGACAAATTTAGGGAGACTAGTAGAGAAAAACCGAAAAGACCTCCACCTTACAGAAGACCACAGCCAAATAACTACACACAGTGGTGTAGATGTGTTCTTGTAAGTACAATTGTTATTATTATATTTCACTGGGATCACTAAACCCTCTTACTGAAATTTAGACCTTACCTGCATAATGTTGTGGAGTATGTCTGTGAATGCATGATTGGCACTCCTCTAGAACCTCCTTCGTCTTGAACATTCAAAGCTAGAACGTTGGCATCCACATGCACATCCTGGGACAATACACAATCAAGATATGATTAACCTTTTTACAATCCTAAAGCAAATACACAATTAATTCTAGTCAACTATCAGCTTATTTACTAAGTTTAATATAGTATTACTTATGTTTTTGCAGACTTATTAAATTTTACACAACCATTTAATGAGTAGGTAGAAGAACCAAATAAATAGAAATACAAAAAGCTGAACATATCTAAATCATGTCCTTTCTTAAAATATTTAACCAATACCAATTTTTAGTGTTTTTTTTTCTGATTAAAATAATTATCAACTCAATTTTGAAACTTTTATTTATGATATATTAATTATGGATGGATGGATGGATGTAATATAAAACAATAACTGTTCGTAGTTTTATTGTAGACAAACTGACGACACAAAAAAAATCGTAGTCATTTAACATATTGGCTTACCTGATCCGTTTGATGAGAATCTATATAATGTGTGACGGCCTCATCCATTTTCCACTTTTACAACTAAATCTACGTTACATGTAAAAGGTTTCACAAAAGAAACTTGTTTTCATCTCTTTACAAAATGTTGGTTAGGTTATTATTTGACAGCTGTGATGTCAGTAGCGGTGGGTAACTCCGGAGGTACTGATCCAAAGGTGCCAGTTCCGAACGCGGATACGTAAACCTTATTTATTCCTCACTATCCTTACCGGCACCGCGGTACCAAATGATTCCGACTAATTCCGAGAATGCGTGGAGCCAAAGAGTCGTGGAGCGCTTGTTCGCACTCGCTCACTCGGTACGTACCTATCGTTTCGTTTGGTTTGGTTGGTAGAAAGTTAGAAAGTTATTATTTTTAAATCATAATATGTAGGTAAAATTAGCAAAATAAAAATTGTTACCTAGCTAGTTAGGTATAAAGTACTGATTATAAATTTATTTTTATTTAATTTCTTTCTTTCGTTTTATTTACACTGTCCGAAATTTAAATCATATGAATAAAATAACCTACTGTGGAGTCTGTAAACGGTTCAATTCAAAATGTTCCAAATGATCCAACGAACCGAACTGAACCGAATGAATAAAATGTTCTAGGGGAACCGGGAGCCAAAATAACCGAGTGAGTGCCGATGCCGGTGCCAAATGGTGCCGGTGCCAAATGGTGCCAAAGGAATAACTAAGGTGAACCGGTACCGGGCTCGGAGTCGGAATAAGTGAATCAATTCACTTTCCGGAATAAGGATTACCCACGCCTAGATGTCAGTGATGTGATGTGACTGTGTTTATACCTATTTAATTTATCCGGCCATTTCGGCTTCGGCCTGTATTGAGTGTTGTTACTTCAATCAAGGTCATACTATATTTAATTTTATAAATTATATTGATTACTCATCTATGATAAATAATAATAATAATTAATGATTTCGACTCAAAACAGTTGTTTTTTTATGAGGAAAAATAATATAAAGTCCGATATTATAGTTATTACCTTCATATTCATTATATTATAGACTTACATTAATTTACCTACTTTGTGGCACAGAGTAAATAATTAATTTAGCGCAGGCCACATTGCCTGCTAGCGAACGAGCCGGAAGAGTTTCGTTTCACTTCTTTACATACTTCGGTTCACACCGCAAACTACAGAGTTATGCTACGTCAGAGATATATAAACCATGCGAACAAAGTATGCGATGCCCATGCCAGCGAAGCTATTCGTTAACTTCGTTAGCGTAGCTCAACTCGATTAGCTCGGCTCACCCGGCAGCCTCGTCTGGTATCCTCGGACTTATGGCCACTCGTCTTTCGAATAGGATTGTAGTTACGTTGCTAATGTGATGTATATCGACGAAAGTGCAGATGATGATTTAACTCAAAACGTTAAGAAAAAGATAAAATTGTTAAATTATCTTCAACGCTCGCCTGCTTGCTCGCTCGTCCGTAGTTTTCAGTTTGAAACCACATAGGTTAGCTCGCCACAGCTTCGTTTAGTTCATAAAGGTAGCTGGCAGTGTGGCCTGCGCTTAATCCTGGCTGATTTAACTATTGGAAGGGTTTAGTCGTTTTTGGATGTCCATCTTTCGTGATATTGGCGGGTTGTAGGTCCAGCAAGATGGACCGTGTAAAGTGTTAAAATCACGTTACAAGGGTACTTGTACTTTACAATTTTATCTACATTTGATTGACTTGATTTCGTTAATGTCCTACCCGTGCTTCACCTTTCTGTTTTGTTGAATATACTTTTAGTCTCAAAACATTTGAGTTGCAAAATAACATAATAGTTGCAAATTATCATATATACATTTCAAAATAAATTATTTTGAAACTTGAACGAAGTTCAAAATAATTTAGTTTCAAAACATCTGTCTCAAACTTTAAAAAAAATGGTCGATCAAAGTTGTCAACCTTTTTGTCAATTTTGACATTTGACAACATTTAATGTCATTTGTCAATTTGTCATATCAATATTATCAATAGGAACTCCGAAATAATTCCGACGAAATTAAGTCTTTTAAATTGAATTATTTGCATGCTGCTACAAAGGCTTAGTTTGTGAACAAAATAAACAATAGTAAAATATGTTGCGTAATAAAATAAAATATAATATTCTTAGTAGAAATCATGACGTAAGTTAAATAACCTTAGTATCATATCATCACAGAGCTCTGTGATGGTATAAAAATGTTATCTTATTATAATTTGTCTTTTTGACCTTTTATTTTATTTATATTGAAAATCGTTCTCTTGCTTTGGCAATTTGGACACAAGCAAAGTAAATACAATAAGTTTACAGAAGGTAAACACTATTAATGTGTCAGGTCATGGTTGGAATCTAGAAAATTAATATAGCTTTATTTGTTTCAGTTTAGAAGATGCACACATACCAATAAATTGGACGTTATAAGAGAGAAGCTACGTGATGGTCCAAGTCTAGCTGAATTCATCTCAGAAGACCACCCTAAAGATTGGGAAGAGTATCAAGGCAAATTGAAAAGGCAAAAGGGTGAAACTGAGAGGTTGAGACTACCACCATGGTTAAAGACTTCTATACCTACAGGTACTCCTGCTATGTTCTGTGATAAATGATTTAAATACAGATTTTTGATGTATTGGGCATATATATATTTGTGGGAGATGTCTTGTTTAGTTTTGTCCAGTTACTTAAACTGTTATTATTTATATCTTCTTCTTCTTCTCGTTTGGTTGTTGAATCGAGTTATATAGATCGCATATTTAGGCCTCTGTTGTGATCTAATGACTATTATGAATATTATCATTGCCATACATAAATAATATACACAGTGGTTGTTTATGAGAGGTAGGTATGCATTACATAGGCTATGGTAATTGTTTACCACCAGGGTCACCAGATGGTAAGCAGTAAGATCAAGACAGAATGTTAAATTTGACTGCACATGTAGCTTAATGGTTTAAATGGTTACCTTGATGTGTGTGATTGTGTAAAAAAAGGCATGGCATTACGGAAAATATCCTTACTAATATTATAAATGTGAAAATTTGTGAGAATGGATGGATGGATAGATGGATGGATGTTTGTTATTCTTTCAGGTAAAAACTACTGGACTAAAATAACGGATCTGGATGAAATTTGGCACAGAGATAGATTATGGTCTGAAATAACGCATAGGCTTTTTGCAGCGATAACCGACATCCACACGGGCGGAGCCTCGGGCAACAGCTAGTATACGATATATATATTAAAATATTCTAACATTTTATGCGATAAATGTAAACATTCTATGAGTTGTCAAGCTCAAAATTGGCTGATAATACATGCTAAGTGACACCTGACTGAAGAGATAATATTCCAGCTGTTATATATTAAATTCTTTTACTTTTCATTCTAGGTTCAAAGTTCAGTGAACTAAAGCAGCAGTTACGTGGTTTGAAACTGAGCACAGTGTGCGAAGAAGCAAGATGTCCCAATATTGGAGAGTGTTGGAGTGGTGGTAAAAATGGCACTTCTACTGCCACCATAATGGTAAATCCTTACTAATATTATAGATGTGAAAGTTTGTGAGTATGGATGGATGTTTCTTACTCTTTCACGCAATAACTACTGAACAGATCTGGATGAAATTGGCATACATATAGATTATAGTCTGGAATAGCACATAGGCTATTTTTTATCGCGATAACCGATATCCACGCGGGCGGAGCCCCAGGCTACAGCTAGTATATCATAGTTTAAAAACTATCAAATTACAAAGGAGATACTTTTCTTAGATCCATTTGTCATTTTATTAATAAACCCTAAACAATAACTTGCTCAATGCAATTTTCAAGCCCTCTATGTAAGTAAGCAGGCTCATTAATGAGCCACACCTGTGCTCAGCAGGCTCCACTTGAGTGGTTCAACCAAATGAGCGACACATCTACATCCATAGCCTATGGACACTTGCAACCACTCACGAGTTGCTGACCATTTAACTCCTTTCTTAAAGATTCATTGGTGAGATTTTCCATCACTCTTTGCTATATTATCACCATCACATTATGCGCTGTTGTTACTGTCACATATTTATATTGTCGATTAGATATTTTATCAATGTTTTTATTTTAATAACACAGTATTTAATTAATTTGTAGCTGATGGGTGACACGTGTACTCGCGGCTGTATGTTTTGTTCAGTGAAGACGTCACGTCGCCCGCCGCCGTTAGACCCCGACGAGCCCAGAAACACCGCGCACGCTATCAACCAGTGGGGCCTTGGCTATATTGTGCTTACGTCTGTTGATCGTGATGGTTAGTAGCATTTCTTATTTTAAAAAATCTCATAGTTTTAAAATATGAGTGTTTGCTGCCTGTGCTATAGTGTATTTTACATAGCATTGGTATTGTGACATTTTACAATGAAGATGAGAGAAAATGATTGAATCAGTCTCTAATCAATTGGCTTATTAGATGATTTAGAGCCTAGAGTATTCAATTGATCTACATTTTTTACATTTTCGTTGATATTCATCTTCAGACTAGCTGACTCGGCAAACTTCGTACTGCCATTTTTTCTTTTAATTTTCTTCTTTACAAACCTTGTCCTGACAATAACAAACACAAAAAAAATAATTATCTAATTTGGAGCAGTTGATCGTAAGTTATGCGGGTTTCATTTTTATTTTTATTAGCCCTAGTTTCTTGCCAATTCTTATCGAGGCCCAACCCTAGTCAGCGAATTGGCCGTAAGAACAAAATATGCTGGCATTTGTTTTTATGACGTTCATAACTATCATGTATTTGATCTAAATGAATATAAATTATAGACGTCAAACGTCACAGTACCTATGCTATGTGAAAAATACTATAAATACTACTGCAAAAGAATACATAATGAAATGTTGTCATCATTGTATTAATTAAGGGAAAAATTGTTGAAACCTAAACCTGCAAAACATTTAAGTTTAGCAAGATAAATCTACTTATATAACCATCCAAAGGTCTTGACTCAACAGTGAAGTGCGTGCGGGTGATAGTAAATCCTTACTAATATTATAAATGTGAAAGTTTGTGAGAATGGATGGATGGATGTTTGTTTGTTACTCTTTCACGTAAAAAGTACTTAGCGGATCTGGAGGAAATTTACCACACAGATAGATTATGGTCTGGAATAACACATAGGCTACTTTTTGCAGCGATAACCGACATCCACGCGGGCGGAGCCGCGGGCAACAACTAGTAATTAATATGATGATTAATGTTGTTCCAATTCTATGATATATTCAATATATTATTTTGTGTGTTATAGATTTAGCTGATGGAGGATCAGCCCATTTTGCTGAGACAGTTAAAGAAATTAAAAGACAGTAAGTTTTTCCTAATTATTTTTACCAAATATTTATAATTCGGTAATGGTATATTATACAAAAAATATTAGCAGTTTTTTTTATACTACTTGGGTGTCGAACAAACATACGGTTGATGTTAAGCAGTTACCGTATCCTATGGACGCTTTCAATACCAGAGGTATCACTTTCGTAATCATATTTATTCTGATTTTCGTATTTGATGGTTATTTATCATCTCTAAAATGTTATTAAGAGAATAAAAAAAAAACTTGAAGATTTTAAAATGTCGTCAAAACCTGTGATATAAATTGAATACGGCATGAAAAATATATAATTTAAGAACCGAAAGACACAGACTACGTTTTCAGTCAAAAAAATGATTGTCCAAGCTATTATATATTATAGAAAGGTAAGGCAGTTTACAGACGTAGAAACAGCTAGGCTTGTATATTTTAGTTATTTTCACAGCGTTATGTCTTATGGAATTCTACTGTGGGGAAAGGCTGCTGACATTGAAACTATATTTATACTTCAGAAAAGAGCAGTACGCTCTATTTACAATTTAGGCGCACGAGTTACACTTAGAGAAAAGTTCAAAGAAATAGGCATTCTTACTGTTGCATCTCAGTACATTTTTGCCAACATCATGTTCGTCAAACAAAATATACACCTGTTTTGTAAAAACAGCGACATTCATTCAGTAAACACAAGGAACAAACACGAACTAGTAGGTACGTATCACCGTCTACATAAAGTCTACAATTCATTTGCGGGACTCGGGGTACGATTTTATAACAAACTACTGGCGATTAAAAAGAGTGACCCGAGTTTCTTGCCAATTCTTCTCGAGGCCCTACCATAGTCAGCGAATTGGCCGTAGGCAAAAAGTATGCTAGCATTTGTTTTTATGACGTTCATAAGTATCATGTATTTGATCTAAATGAATAAAAATGAGTTTGAATTTGACTTTGACTTTATTATTTATTTACTGAAATTAAAGCCATTATGATTTAGCCTAACTAAATCCTCTCTCTGGACTGGAACATATGGAGCGCAAATGAGGAGACCTATACCCTTACATATATAGCAGTGGGTGGATAAGGGTTGATAATATATATAGATGAAGAAGTAGAGGAAACTCTCCCTCTAGAGAAGGCCCGTGCATGAAGGACATGACAATGTCTGGGTTTGGCTGTATGGGTTGCTATTGTGTTATATGACTATGCTCAGTGCCTGAAATTAGATTAAAATAGAAAATGCACTATTGTTCGAGTCGGGTTCATCATCATCATCATAATCTCAGCTTGATAAGCAGTGGACATTCCACTGATGAACATAGGCCTCCTTCATATGTCTCCACAATGGCCGAGTCAGGTTCTCTGATATTAATTATTCAATGTAGCATTGTTACTTTTTTTGCAGGAACAAAGAAATCCTGGTCGAGTGCCTCGTCCCTGACTTCCGCGGAAACCGCGACTGTATACAGACGATAGCCAACTGTGGCTTGGACGTGTACGCGCACAACATCGAGACAGTCGAGCGACTCACGCCATTTGTAAGGGACCCGAGAGCCACGTGCGTTTTTATTTTTGTATTAATTAAATTATATGAAGAGGTACATGCAATTGCTGTCGGCCAATTTGTCTTTATCTATTTGGCTGTAAAGAAAAGCTGACAAGAAAGTCGGACTAGCCTTTTTAATAGCCAGATAAGTATATATAAATACTAGTGGACCTGGCAGACGTCGTCCTGCCTGAAAAAGCTGAAATACCGACAGCAGCGCCACCTACCGGGTCCAATTGTGAATCTAAACCTTCCAGGGCCGTACCCAAACACACACAATATTTTATCAAAATCGGTCCAGCCGTCTAGGAGGAGTTCAGTGACATACACACGCACACAAGAAATATATATATAAAGATAGACTGCATTTGTGGTTTAGTGATGAAGGTAGTCACTACTAACACTGCGGCGAGTAACGTTGTGGGTTCGATTCCTACACGAGACTTAATCCTGTGTGATTCACTGCAGCAGAGAATTTTTAACGAACTCAATCCCGTTTAGTAAATTTCCAAAAAATCTTTCTTAGTGGATCCCTACGTTATAAAAACCTATATAATTTTCTATAACATACCAGGTACCGACAAACGCTAAAAGCGCTGCAGACGGCCAAAGAAATCAATCCAGACTTGATTACCAAATCTTCGATCATGTTGGGGCTTGGAGAAACCGATGAACAAGTAGAGCAAACTATGAGAGGCAAGTATTGCACCATTATTGTTCATTTTCGGTTCAGCTTTCTAATCGGACCTGCACCGACCGGAGATGTTGTCATCTAGGTTAGGGCTACAGCAGACAGGCTACTTTAAACATCGGCGATCTGCGATTTAGTACCTAAATTCTGCGACCAAACATTCCACACCGCACACTTAAAAACGCTAAAACAGAGATTGAGTTGCTTTTCGGAAACTCGACACAGCGACGAACGCTACACTACATTTGGTTCATTGTTTCATATACCGACCGAACGCAAAGAGCTGCCAAATTGTGATGCAACATCGATAAAATAGTTGCATAATCTATTCCGATACTGGGACCGAACGCAGAGCGTCACTAAAATGCGTTGCAACATCGATATAGTCGCATAATCGCACGATTCCGATACTGGGACCGAACGCAGAGCGTCACTAAAATGCGTTGCAACATCGATATAGTCGCATAATCGCACGATTCCGATACTGGGACCGAACGCAGAGCGTCACTAAAACGCGTTGCATCATCGATATAGTCGCATAATCGCACGATTCCGATACTGGGACCGAACGCAGAGTGTCATTTAAACGCGAAGCAGCATCGATATAGTTGCATAATCGCACGATTCCGATACCAGGATCGAACCCAGAACGTCACTAAAACGCGTTGCAACATCGATATAGTCGCATAATCGCACGATTCCGATACCAGGACCGAACGCAAAACGTCACTTAAACGCGATGCAGCATCGATATAGTCGCATAATCGCACGATTCCGATACCGAGATCGAACGCAGAGCGTCAGTATATAACGCGTTGCAACATCGATACACTCGCAAAATCGCTGATCATCGATGCTAAAAGTAACATGTCTGCTTGCCTTAGAATCTACTAGATTGTTTCGTGGACTCAACAATTGTATTTTTTTTAGTTATTTTTAAAAAAGACAACTCCCGCACTAGAGAACAAGCTCTGTGTCGCGGGGGACTTTATATACATACAATTAACGGACACCAATTACACCCAGACTCAGAGCAACTTTGTAGGTCATACAAAGTTTTGTCCAGTGTGGGAATCGAACCCACAACCTCGAGCACAGCAGGCATATACTGCGGCCACTGGACCACCAAGGCAGTTATTATGTAATCAAACAGATTTTACTTGTATTTTAGATCTACGTGAAGCAGGCGTCGACTGCGTCACCCTCGGTCAATACATGCAGCCCACTAAACGACACTTGAAGGTGTTCGAATATGTCACTCCTGCCAAATTCAAGCAGTGGGAAGACCGGGGTGGTGAACTAGGCTTCCTATACACGGCTAGTGGACCTCTGGTCCGCTCTTCGTATAGAGCTGGGGAATTCTTTATTACGAGTTTGCTGAAGGATAGGAAAGTGAAAAGCTTGTGACCTGAATAGTCCGAATAGTCGAGTTTCATTTGTCAGATTAGTTAAATTTATGTGATACTAAATGGTTACTTTTGTATATATAATAATAATAATAGCAACCCGTATATGTCCCACTGCTAGGCACGGGTCTCCTCTCCTCTATCAAGAGAGAGAGAGAGAGAGGGTTTAGGCCTTATTTCATAAACGCTGGTCTGATGCCCTAGCGACATGTCTTTAGAATTACTTCTAAGACATGTGGGTTTCTTGGCGATGTTTTCCTTCACCGTTAGCAGATGGCGAAGGTTGTATATATGCTGTAAGTTAATGTGTAAATGCCAAGTAGAGTTGTTTAGAAGTCTATATTCTGTTCTTGATGATTTAGCTTTTGGATTAATACCAATGTTAGATGACTGGACCATATACAACCGTAAGCTATTTATGGTAAAGGCGAAAGCAGTTTGTTTATCAGTAATAGATGCAAGTACAATAATTTTAAAACCATGTTTTTTTATACTACTTGGGTGGCAAACAAGCATACGGCCCACCTAATGTTAAGCAGTTACCGTAGCCTATGGACGCTTGCAATTCCAGAGGTATCACATGCGTGTTGCCAACTTATTGTTTTACACCAGGGCTTTATGATGAGAGTATCCCTGGGATAGGAATACGGTTCTTTCAAAACGCATCCCTAAATGAGTGCTGGAGAACTGTACTCACACACAGGAACACAACTACACCGCTGTGTGTAGTTATTTGGCTGTGGTCTTCTGTAAGGTGGAGGTCCTTCCCCAGTCGGGCTTGCTCGCTAGTAAGGTGCCTTGCCACTCTTTTAATGTTATATTTTGATTTAATAATGCTTAAAGTTTGACACCCATATTTTATCAGGCTATATTTTAATTTTACAAATGTACAAATACATTAAAATGGTGTATACTCTGATACACGCGGCCCTAGCGGCACTTTCTTCTAGTGACCATAATTGTGCAGGAAAAACTACACAATGAAATCAGCTTATAACATCGTGAGTTTTCATTTATTTTTGATTTTTATTCTTACTTTTCTAATAAAAAGCAAATCTGAGGTGATTCGGTATTTTACAATAGCACTATAATTAGCTGGATAAGATCCGGAACGAGTATGTGCTAGGAAGCCTGGGAGTCAGTGACATAGCGGAAAAGCTGCAAGAAAGCAGAATAAGATGGTATGGACATGTCAGGAAGAGACCACCCGATTACATCGGTAATCGAGTACTAAAACTGTCTGTATCTGGAACGAGACCGAGGGGAAGACCTAAGACTACATGGACCGATGTAGTACGCAGAGATATGACGGCATGCAATGTTTTGGAAGACGACGTCACAGATAGAGCGAAGTGAAAGAAGAACACGAAAAGGGCTGACCCCACCACCATGTGGGATAAATAGTCAGGAAGAGAGAGAGAGAGAGAGAGAGTGTATTTAATTGTTTTTGAAACGTATATCGGTAACTGCTTACACCACTCAGGCCGTATACTTGTTTGCCTCAGTAACTAGTCTATAAAGCTTTAGTTTTAATACACACGGGTTCAATCAATATGACATGATATATATGTATATTTGCCATTTTTTTATCGTCCATTTGATATATTTATTGATTAATTTGGTATTACTTTGAGAAAATCGTTTTTTTTTTGTTACAAAGTATTGTATTGACAACATTTTTGTTTATGGAGATCATAAATCGATCATAGATATCGACAGTCTAGAAGACAAATGTGCTAATTACAAAATTTTGATAATTTAATATATTATATTACTACGGGTTGCCCGCGACTTCGTCCGCGTGGTAATTTGGAATATTTTCCCCGATTTTGCAACATATCTCACTACTGCTCCGCTCTTATTGATCATAGCGTGATGTTATATAGCCTATAGCCTTCCTGGATAAATGCGCTATTCAACAAAAAAATTTTTTTTCTAATCGTACCAGTACTTTCTGAGATTAGCGCGTTCAACCAACCAAACAAACAAACGCTTCAGCTTTATAATATTAGTATAGATATAATTTAATAGATATATGTTAATTGGGGTGATTTATCCAACACTACCATCTGGTCGGAGTGTCTTTCACATAAATTAATGTTTGTATTTATTAACACTTAAATTATAATGCATAGTTAATAAATACAATTATATAATATTGGTTATGTAAATAAATATAGGCTCAGCACCGACGAGAAACTTTTTGTTCGTGTGTTTCTTAAAACTCGAGCAGCAACGCTCCAGAGGGAGAAAGAGAGAGGGAGAGAGAGACAGAAAATAGTTCCACAAAGATTGTATACGCGGGACAAAGCTCCTTCCTCTACCCAAATGGGAAATGTTTTCCCCTGTGTTTCCAACACTGTTATTGTTATAAATATAATACTAGCGCCATGACCCGGCTCCGCACAGGTTGTTTAAAAAAAAAAACATGTTTAAAAAGACAACTCCCGCACTAGAGAACAAGCTCTGTGTCGCGAGGGACTTTACAAACATACAATTAACGGACACAAATTACACCAAGACTCAGAACAACTCTTTGTGGGTAACACAAAGTTTTGTCCCTGTGTAGGAATCGAACCCACAACCTCGTGCATAGCAGGCGCATACTGCGGCCACTGGACCACCAAGGCAGTCATATCAGTCAAAAGGTGGTCATTTTTTAAGTTTTCGTAATCCCGTATATTTTTTAAATAAAATCTAGCCTATGTTAACCGCTGATAACGTAGCTTTGTAACGGTGTAACGGTGAAAAATCGGTCCAGTAGTTTTTGAGTTAAATCGTAAGAAACGAACAAAATAATAATCAAATCTTTCTTCTATATGATGATATATTAGTTTAGTTTGTAGCGTGTCAGTTCCAACTGTAACTTTCTGTACAAACTTATTGATCTACCTCTAGGGTTGTTATGTTATACTGTTGTTATGGCCAAATGCCATATTCCTTCATATTAAATAAAGCAATATGGCTTTTGACCAATTTATTAATGTAGATGTTATGTGTTTATAGATCTGTATTTATTTTTACTCAATATTGTAAGAGAAGTACACGTTTTGCTTTTGTTAAATGTTAATAAAATACTTGATTTATAAATGTTGTTTTAATTGTGAAATGAAACTTCATTGAATACATAACCAAATTATGACTTACCTACTAGAGTTGGGTCATACTAGGTAGAAAATGTTTAGTAACGTTAGTAAACATTTAATCACAAATGTTAAAAAAATGTTTTCATGTTAGAAAATGGTTAGTAACGTTAACAAATTATAACAAAATAAAACATGTGTTACCGTTTGTTGTTAAACCTTAGTAAAATGTTTAGTATAACAGTGAATGTTATGTAAAAATACCTGTTACAGGAAATACTACGTATCATCATACTGTTTGGTTCACTAGCTCGTTAGTACCGAGTTCGAATCCCAGTTTCGCGTCCGCTTTTTGAATCAAGTTTTGTAAGTTTTTGTTGCTGATTCAGGCTGGTTTCATTATGGGATTAGGTTAATTAGCATGGTAGCAAAGCAAGGACAGGTCGCTATATAGTTGTTGACACAATGCTCGATTGTAAGAGAGATTAGAGACCAAGGGTAGATACTATTACCTTTCCGACAATTCCGACTACGCCATCCCGATAGTAGGCCTTTTAGCCACGTAAAACATTTCTGTTAGAACGCGAAACCAGAACATTAAGGCCCCTCTTTCAAAAAATGATGAAAAGGAGGTGTAAATTAAATCATTTTTTGTTGGCATTTATAGACAAATGACTGCCAAAAAAAGATACAGTATTAATCTACAAGATGTGTTTTATAATAAGGTTTTGTCATAAAATTAGTTTGTAAAAAAAACATCGTATCAGCACCAAATTATTGAGATGTAACCACTTCATGACTTCAATGTTTATCAAATAATACAAAAAAAAAAAAAACAATTTTTGAAGAAAAAATACACCTATAATTTGGTAATGTTATATTTTAGAATAAGTTTGAATTTTAATTTATTAAAAATTATTAAGACGTCCTTTCAAAGAGCGCTCGCCTAGAGATTTAGTGTGTGGTGAGTCGTGTTTGCTTTGCCCCAAAATGCTCTAGGTCGTTGGCGATATCCGCATTCTGTCGACGAAAATCATAACTAAATTATAGATACGAGCATAATTTTGTCACTCTTTCCGCGTAGAGATCAATTGCATATAAAGATTAGATATATATTTGCAAAAAACATGTGGAATATGAATTGTTTGTATCAATATGTTTGACCAAAGCTGGTGTACAAATGTTTGAGTAAAATTATAGTCATAATTTTATCCAAACATTTGTGCATGCAATTAATTCAGAATAATAATAAAAAACTGACATTTATAAAGTTTTATCACTGAGAAAATCATTAAATAATAAAAATTTTGAAGGACACCATACTAGCGAGCAAGCCCGACTTGACTTGACTTGACCTTCATCTACAGAAGACCACATCCAAATAACTACTCACAGTGTTTAGTCGTGTTCCCTAAATGAGCGCTGGAGACCTAGTACTCACATACTAGGTCTCCAGCGCTCATTTAGGGATGCGTTTCGAAAGAAACGTATTCCTATCCCAGGGAAACTCCCATCATAAAGCCCTGGTGTATAAAAAATGGGTTGCCCACACGCAAGTGATACTTCTGGTATTGCAAGCGTCCATAGGCTACGGTAACTGCTTTACATCAGGCGGGCCATAATATGCTTGTTTGCCTCCTAAGTAGTATACAAAAAAAAAACACCACTTTGCCTGCTATATCTCAGTCCGCTTACGTTGCAATATTTGCTAAAGTACCTATACAAAGTTGGTCAAACACGGTGCCGCCGTTACATTTGAATAAAGTACATACCTACCTACCTATATACCTACCTACTTACTGGGTAAACACTCCTAATTCATTACTGACCAAAGACTACAGAACCTGAGCACATAACGTTGGTCTACATGCAGTAGATACAGTGGCTCGACGCACGACTGCGCGCATCAGGAGCGAAAAAACCCACACCGCGCACACTGAATACAGAAAATGTAACTAATTTAACTCGTGACTTGTATTGAGGAGGATGTCTGATTCTAAGGTGTCGGATGCGGCATTCAGAACAAAGTACCTACGTACTTTAGGGTTTTTTTGAAGTGAAAACTTCTTTACTTGAGAACTTTTTAGGTGAACAAAAATCATGGAACTCGCGTCATCGTCACGGAACGCTTTCCATATTCAAAAATAATAATCTAATAGCTCGACGATACAGTTCACAAGTTACTTTGTTTTAACTTCTATCGGCAGGTCCCCAAAGATTGGCCCGCATGTTTTTTTCTTAGTTTAGTTTGGCAACAAACAGTTAAGTATAATACTTATGAGATATAATATGTGGTTCTTAACATTAAAATTGGTGCCTACACCCAGACTTGGAACTTTTATCGTAGCGTATGGACGCTTACAATTCGCGATGAACCAATGTTCATTATCATTGCTTATACCCATAAAAATACCTAAAAACGCTTTCTGCGCAATTTGTCAAAATATTTGTCGGGAATAATACCTAAATAATTATTAAAGAAACTGTAATGGCACCTCTGCAATAAATTCTTCAATACTCCATGTAATTGATGCACGTATGGTCAGCAAACGGCGTGTATTTGCTTCAGGGCGGGCTTTTTGTTCATTCGTGCGTATCTCCACTGTTTAGGGTAAAGAACATCGAAACACTCAATAATCTTAGGGGTGTAGTGCAAGTAGGTATCTATATGGAGGGACCTATACTTACCTACTAAGGTATAGCTGAAGCATCCCATCAGCCCAGCAGCTTATCTTTTTATCTTATCTTGTGACGGGGCTGTCCTTTCAGCCAGCGCACTTCGACCCTTGGGATCTATTGTGCATGCCCCTACCTTACCGCTCACCCTACGTCTTGGTCCCTGAATACTTCCTGCATGAGCTTGTAGCTTTGTACATCCTTGATGGGGGTGCGCTGTAGTCCTCCGGTTCTGGGTATGCCAGTCCCAGTAGGCTCATTCTTCTTGGGGCCAACGCTTGGCACGTGCATAGCAGATGCCGCATTGACTCCTCTTCCGCATTGGTTTGCATGTCGGGCTGCTTGACAGGCCCATTTTGTGGTGAAGCTTGTTTGTAGGGTGGTGACCCGTGAAGGCACCGGTCACTGCCCTCATTTGTGTTCTAACTCAGCAGCTACTCATGTATATAATATGTATCTTATGTACCTACCTACCTATTATACCTAGTCTTGCCATAAATATTGTTACAAGAAAAAATCTTTTTTTTTCTATTGCATAAAATATTTATTACTGTAATGTGTGTTAGCTTATACATTAATATAATAACTTTAAAGTTGTATGAAGCTTATTCAAAATGATCTCCATTGGCTTTAATACAGTCCTTTAAACGTAGAGGCCAGTTATCAATAGAAACTCGCACTCTCTCCATGAAAAATTTCTTCACTGCCAATTTTATGGATTGTTTTAGGGACTCCAAATTATCATGACGTTTAGAGCACGCCATACTCTCTAAAACTGACCATAAATCATAATCCAGCGGATTAGGATTCGGACTAGATGACGGCCAGTCTTCAGCTCTGAAGAAGTCCGAAACGATCGTTTCCAACCACGCTTGCTACCTATAAGCTAACATGCCAACACACCCTATTTGTTGAAGCACATAATTATTATGCTAAAATAAGCATAAAGCGCTTAAGTGTGTGTATACAAAGAATAGGTAAGTACTTATCTAATATTTATAGATTTAAATCCAACAATTCACCAAAAATAATATATTTACAACGGACTAAATTCGTACGTTTGAGCGACAGGCTATGTAAGTACACGGCTTGCCAGTTCCCACGATACTCATCAAGAATGTGCCGCTGAATTTTGAGCGTTCGACAAACATGTCCCAAAGGTTGCACTCGGTATTTTATTGAGGATACCTACTGTATTTAACAAATATCAAATATCTACCTAAGTAGGTATTTACATCTAAAAGCTGTATACTTTATATACATACTTACATTAATGTTTCTTCATTATTCGTTGCAAAAAGAAAGGATATTGTAAGTTGTAAACCTTTGCCAGTCTGGGTGCAAATATGTCTATGGTATTATAGCTCCTGTTTGCACTTAAATTATGTAACAAACAAACAAACAAAAAAACTAATCTTTCCTCTATAAAAATTTAAACTAGGTACTTAACATAAAAGTCAGCAACAATCGTAATCAAATGGGTAGGTAGATAGATACCTAGGTAGGTAGGTACCGATTAAGTTTTCCTGACTTTTCCATCTACGAAAGCGACTAGAATCGTATTTTAAAATATAATACACTTTTATTTTGGAGAATTCCGCGAGTGGCTCTAGGGAGAGAAAGCTAATTTCAATTTCATTTAGTTCTGGCGCGATTCCATGGACCGATCAAAGACTAGGCATGCGGTGCGGCCATCACAGACGCGATGCTTCACCGACACTATATAAATATTAACTAATTTGTAAAACTTTAAATTAGAATTGTAGCCATGGTATCTTTTCTTATTGAACACGGTACGATTTATGTCGTTTACCGACAGACAGACTCAAATTATTGGTAATTGTGTAGAATAATCGAAAGTTCATATTAAAATTATATAATTATAAGTAGCTACTTGTAAGGTATGAAACTATGGAGTGTCATAATAGGCATTATAGTAAACTGGTATAGCAACTATTCTATGACTCAAGTGCAGCTCGGCACAGAACTCTCGGGAACGGTTGCGTTCCGTAGGCAGATTACACCCTGTCTGAGCCCCAATACGCAATTACATTGCGAGAGGATTCCACATTTTTATCGGTGAATCTATCCCTCCATATTTACTATTAGCCCACTTGAAGAGGTTTAGAGGGAGTTTGGGGATTGTGCTGTGTTGTTACCTAACGTTTGCAACAACAATACCACTTCGCATAGGTACCTAAGTATTAACCTAATTACTTTTAGTAGAAATATGGTTGTATTTTGTTTCAGGAATTTAAGTAAAACCTCACAATGACGTTATTGTATTATTTTCTAGTGCTCTTCTACCACAAAAAAGCAATAAATAGAAAAATAAGTTCCCATTAAATTTCGCACCAGTTTGGACAGCTATGACATTTTCATACAGAAAATGAATGAATACAATAGATACATATTACGCGAAGAAGTAAAGATAAATACTGAACACAAATAACTTGAGAACTATGTATTGTAACTTTACCCATTTCAGTTTATTCGCCGAGGTGACGGGGGACAATTTAAATTGTGGCACATTTTGTGAAGATATCACAAAATAATATAGCCACCCTCACGTTGGATGATTCATATTATTCTCCATCAAGACTTGATTACGGCGGCGATATTGTTAAGGGCAGGTTACACGAGGCAAGTATCGACCTATAGGGAGCAGTCTCAAAAGTGATAGAAAAGGTATAGTGTCTATTCTTTTTATGACTTTAGAACGATTGTAACTACGATATGGTTTCAGAGAGTGCAGCTTTTCAACATTTTTAACGCACTGGACGTAAGTTTACTTTGTTAACCGACTTCAAAAAAGGAGGTTGTTTCTCAATTCGACCGTATAATAATATGTGCTTTTTTATGTATGTTCGCGGATAACTTCGTTGTTTATGAAACGATTCTCAAAATTCTTTTTTTATTTGAAAGAGTATACTCTAGAGGTCCCATTAGCACCAAGTCAGGATCTGATGATGGAATCCCAGGTAAATCAGGGGTAACCCTCAAATGTTGTAGGTATTAACAATGTTTTTCGTATATTTTTTAATTTTATTTTATCACTAAAAATATTTATTTATAAGTAGTTTACTTTATATCTAATTTTAAGTACACCTTGGATTCTTAAGAGAAATATTTTTTTGTAAAACTAATATCATAATACTACGCTACTTAGTATTATAATTTAGTTACTGCGTATAAAATAGGTCATGGGTAGGAACTATCCCTACCCATGGCCTATTTTATACGCAGTTACTTCGTAATAAATGATTTACCAATTTTATCAATACAGAAATATTAATCGAATCAATGTTAAGCTCGCCTTTTTACTTGTTATCTTAGGTAATATATATATTTCTTGTGTGCGTGTGTATGTGACTGAACTCCTCCTAGACGGGTGGACCGATTTTGATGAAATTTTGTGTGTGTGTTCGGGTAGGGCCCTGGATGGTTTAGATTCACAATTGGACCCGGTAGGTGGCGCTGCTGTCGGTATTTCAGCTTTTTCCGGCAGGACGACGTCTGCCAGGTCCACTAGTATTTATATGTATTTGTTTCTATGCCATTGTGTACAATAAAGAATTTAAGAATAAGAATCGAGTCATACCCATGACAGTTTCATAGTGGTAAATCCATGAAGCCTCCAAGTAGAAGTCAATCGAATGAGTTCAACGTAATATGTATCTACTAAATATAAAATCCCTTTTGGAAAGGTTAAGATAAAGAGTATATTATCATAATTATAATAGAATAAACATAATGTATCTAACAGTGAAACACAAATTGCCAACATTGTACAACCGCCCTATATCCAACCACCTCGTTAGAACTTGATTAGAGACGCCACAATGCGATAACAAGGCGGGGTTACAAGCCAAAAGTTCTGATTATCTCGTTTATTGCTTGTATAAGTTTTTAAAGAAATGTCCTGCGGTATTAGCTGTATTATTCTATATCAGGAAATAATGCCTGGGGCGACGTCGTAGCTCGCGGAACAAATTGACAATTTATGCCGCATTATCAGACTGTTGTTCAGAACAAACTCTATGTAATTCTGAATTGTATTTCTTGAGGAGAATGGAATTTAACTTTTTTTGAAAGTCATGCCACTTGTGATTTATTAATGGTGTTTACAAGTTGGACAGATCAGTTAGGTACTTGGTAGTTTTATATGAAAACGCCGGTACATAATTTATAAATAGACGTTGTCTGTATAGCTGTTGCCCGCGGCTCCGCCCACGTGGATGTCGGTTATCGCTGTAAAAAGTGTTATTTCAGACCATAATCTATCTCTGTGCCGAATTTTATCCAGATCCGCTCAGTAGTTTTTACGTGAAAGAGTAACAAACATCCATCCATACTCACAAACTTTCACATTTATAATATTAGTACCGCGGTTCCGCCCGCGGATGTCGGTTATCGCTGTAAAAAGTAGCCTATGTGTTATTCCAGACCATAACCTATCTCTATGCCAAATTTTATCCATATCCGTTCAGTAGTTTTTACGTGAAAGAGTAACAAACATCCATCCATACTTACAAACTTTCACATTTATAATATTAGTACCGCGGCTCCGCCCGCGGATGTCGGTTATCGCTGTAAAAAGTAGCCTATGTGTTATTCCAGACCATAATCTATCTCTGTGCCAAATTTTATCCAGATCCGCTCAGTAGTTTTTACGTGAAAGAGTAACAAACATCCATCCATACTCACAAACTTTCACATTTATAATATTAGTACCGCGGTTCCGCCCGCGGATGTCGGTTATCGCTGTAAAAGGTAGTCTATGTGTTATTCCAGACCATAATCTATCTCTATGCCAAATTTTATCCAGATCCGTTCAGTAATTTTTACGTGAAAGAGTAACAAACATCCATCCATACTTACAAACTTTCACATTTATAATATTAGTAAGGATGTAAGGATAAAGTTGAAGGATACGGTTCTAAATTGACGTAATGCTTGAGAATAGCTGTGCAATCACAAATGCATTAGTCCACTAGATTCGAAGTCACTCGGGTGCGCAAGTATGCAAACCTACTCTACTCGGTTATCGAACCGGCCGTCTCAAGTGAGCTATATACCTAGGGTACATCTAGGTACTTATTCACTGCACCATATTTGGTTACTACAAGAAAAATAAGAAGTTTGTACCTACAATACTGTAGTTGTGATTCTTATATCATATGTAGGTATACTTATTTAGACTTGCTACCTGCACCTCGTCATGGAAAAGGACTTTTGGCCGAAGGGCGTGGTGTTCTGTCGTTTCCGCGGACAAGTACCACCCGAACGCACAAAGACTTAAAGTGCAAGTGAAACATTACTAATAGTGATGTACGTCTGGGAATATTGCCACTCCCGGAAACTTTCCACTCCCAATATGCCCGGAAAACTTCCGGGCACATTGGGAATATTGCCCAAAATTCCCAGCCAACAGTATGTTATTATTTAATCTAAAATTTGATTATATACAGTATTCTCTACGCTTATGCTCGCTGCCTCGCCCCTCACGCGCGGTTCCCGCCGCTCTCCGCATTTCACGCGCGCTCCCCGCGTACTGCCGCCACTCACGCGCCGCGATTAGCGCAGTAGCTTCGTGTTTGTTGCAGAGAATACGTGTCTTGTTAGTGCGTGGGCCCAACGCACCGTAATATTTTGTTACAATACGTGAGAAATCAAAAGTAAACGAAAATTTCAAAGGTGACACGGATAATACGGGACGTAAAAATTATAAATGCACGGTCTGTGGTCACAGTTTTACTTTAAAAAACGCCACAAAATTTGTGCGCCTCCTTGTTAATGCATGCACCGTCATTAAACAGCAACGCAACAACGCAGACGATATACTATAGGGACAACATTTACCACTACTACGAGCCAAGCAAGTTTCTTGAAAGAAAACTTACATATCCACTTCACAGTGATATTAAGTCCCAAAAAACATGGTTCTAGTCTTTGTGCAGAAGACCATTTAGAAGGATGTAATACCATTTTGAGCCTAGTCAGCACTCAGCAATGATGATGCTGCTGCCAATGTGATAAAAGAACTCTCTGACTTTAAATACCGAAATGGACGATATGCAAAAAATATAATTTGGCAGGCTGCTAATTCTATCGACCCAAAAGAATGGTGGACCACCGTTTTCTCAAATACACCTTTAGGTCCTGTTACAATAAAAAAAAATAACAGTACCATCTACTTCAACATTGATAGTAAGATTTTTCATTTTCTATATTCTCTCTTATACACACTCGAAAAAGAAACAAATTTACAACAGAGAGAGAAGAAAAAAAAATAGCTATATAGCTCACAATTGACAGTTTATGAACGAAATTGTTTCGATATATATCGCTCCAGCGACATGAATTCTGACGTGAGTTTAACAGATACCAACAACGAAGAAATTAATTCAATAAATGATTCAGATGAAGACTTTGATATGGATTCAATAAGTGATTCAGATAAAGATTTTGATATGGAACCATTGGACTTTAGGTCAGTTACAGAAATATTCGAAGAGGATGTCTATTCTTTTATATTTACAATCAATGATGAAGATGATAATTAATTTACAGTAGATGTTAAAGAATAAAAGAAAAAAACAGTTTACTTGATTTTTAACTGACTTTAAAAACGAATTGGTTATCAATATGTGTGTAGTTTTTTAATGTTTGTTCCCAGAACTTCGTCCTTTAGCACAGCTCCATAATTTCTGGACCGATAATGTTTTTTTTGTCTGAGATGACATATTTCCAGTTTGATCCTATTTTTATCAAAACAAAGTTCTAATGATAGGATTCATGAGGAATTGAGGAAACTTCTCAAAAGTTATAGGCATACTTATAGCAATTTCAATGTTTTTTTTTACAACAAATCAAACATTTGCATTAAGAAAGTGTGAAACTGATAAGGAAGACCACAAATGGCCACTTGACATTCACAATGATAAGTATTTCACGGATTGCGATTAGATGAGTCTCGATTAAGGTTGTTAAGGAACTATTACTACGCAAATGTAATGTAGTAAATGAAAATGATACAATGGAACTGAACTGATGATGAAGCCGGAAGGTAGGCAACGGAACTTCATAATTAAACAATATAATCTAGTCGTATAAGGGCTTATTTGAATGGTCAAGACATGCACTTTAGCTATAATTGATCAGTTTAAAAAAACCGTCTTAAAAGGAAAATTGAGATTTGAGTTTGTATGAAAGTTCATCCTGTTTAAATACTTTAGACTTGGGATTTTAGGGTTTTTGAAAGTTCTACAACTTGCCGTATTGAATTCTGTTTTTTTTTTGTTAAAATTATATTCTATGCCAATAATTCAAGTTACGAACGTAGTTAAATTAAAAGATTATTGTTTTATATACTTAGTATTTTTTTACAATTCGTGTTTTTGTTTATAACATAGTTTGTGATCTTAAAAGTTAATTTGTTGCATACTGGGGATTACATTGTATATAATATATTATTTTAAATTATGGTTGCGTTATAATACAATTGAAATTTTTTTTTTGTTGAATAAGTAAAATGAAGCTACCTAGTCAAAACGGTTTTTTTAATTCCTTACTTTCCTAAAATATATATAGGATATTACGACAATTAATAAAGACAGCCAAAAAATTCAAAAATCTTTTTTAAAATTGTAATGATTGGCTCTTTATGCTTATCCAAAGTTCGTTGCCGGCAATATTCCCAAGCAACCTTGGGAATATTGCCAGCAATGAACTGAAAACATTGCTGGGAATATTGAAATGAACTGGGAATTTTCGTTAATATGATATTTTATTGTCTGCTTTTATTATAAGTATATAGACTATAATAAACTAAAGTAAATGCAATATATCTTTCGTGAAAAATCCGAAAAATTAACCAAAATTCCCAGAATATTTCCAGTTTGGGAACATTGCCGGCAGCGCTGCCGGCAATATTTCCAGTCCTTGGCAGTGTTCCCGGGCATGGTACATCACTAATTACTAATATAGTTATTTAACTCTTATACTAACCCAAGTTGTGTATTTATATGTATGCTAGTCTATAAGGTATTTATCTCTGTGTTTATGCGACACGAAATAAATGATTATTATTATTTATTATTATTATATGTATACTTATGTTATATTTAAGAAAATTAATAAGAAATAGGTAGGTAGTTTTCAAAAGATAACATCATACAAATGGCATAAACGGTAGTCGAAACGAAAAGTCAAAAAAGCAAATGTATGGGATTTGACGTTAATTTACGATAAATGTCGTAAACTTATGTCAAATCCCATCCATTTGTTTTTTTGACTTTTCGTTTCGACTACCGTTTATGCCATTTGTCTAGAGAGGTATGTCAGCTCAGTCGATTGGCCTTATTAGTTACATAATGTGTTTGTGTTTGTTTAGTTATATTCGCTTAGATAAGTATTCTCTGATTTCTAAGAATGTAGGTAGGTACCTACGTAGTTTTATTTACGATCCTTCTACTTACTACTCTATGACTTACGATATTATATAACGGGTGCTAATTAAACAGGCTTCTTTTTAGTATCATTATTCGCCCCCAAAAATGTATGTTGCCTTCTAAATTACTAAGTCAGCCACAATTAACGAGCATCAAAATAATACTATCTTAGCCACTAGTTATCTTCTATGTGAACCACTCTAAATACTATTCAGCATAATGATTATTTTTTAGCATCTAAATTTGTAGCATGCATTCTAATAGTAAACTTCTAAAATACTATTAAATGACATCAAAATATATATTTATTTAGCATCTAACTTTTTAACTGAGTACGTTTAAAATGTAACTCATCCCATATAAATCGATAGTCAAAATTTTGCTAAAAATGTCATCAAATAGTCGGTATATTGGCCACTAATATTATCAGAAGCTATTGAGGAGATACAAAATAAAAGACTTTATTTTTGAAAAATCAATTTGTTTATTGAATAACCATCATTTTACTTATAGAAATAATAGAAACATATGAAAAGGGCTAGTATTTAAACGAGCGACTATAAATTCAATTTATGGGTGTCCAAATTACTGAATATGGCGTACAGAAATACTAAGTGAGTGACAAACTAAGGGCAAACACAAATTCAATTTATGGGTGCCAACATTACTGAATATGGCGCACAGAAATACTGTATATGGGGTACAGAAATACTAAGTGAGCTAAAAACTGAGGGCGAACACAATTTATAAAAATTAGCGCTTCGCCGGCCGCTGCCGCGGCACGCTCGCTTCGCTCGCTCGGCTCGCGCGTTGTTAGGGTCACAGTTCTAACCTAACCTAACCTACTTGTCTGATAGCATCTCGTTTCTGGTAGCAAATGCATGAATATATAATAATATTCAAATGCATGACTTTCTAGTCGGTCACTTAGTAATTTAGTCGCCCACCTATTAATTTAGTCGCAGGGCTAGAATTTACAGTATCTTATTTCACGATAAAAGAATATGATGTATTATTTTACATGCTAAGTTATAATAAATGGTGCTTTCTGTAGAAGCTTGAATTATATTTTTTTGAGGACATTGCGTAGAAGCTGTAAAACGTAAAATGGTGACGAGATGTAAAATCCGTGGCCGAGTTAGTAAATTAGGTGGTAATGCATAAATAAGAAGGACAAGTCACAATAATTGATGATCTTTACTTGACGCTTTCTATAGAATATTTAGCGGGCGTTGTAAAAAAGACGAATTAGTTTATTAGAGGCTATGTCATTTTCCCGTTGCTTAGTAATAAAATTAGAAGTTTAATCACGTGTCCAATAAATATTTTTGTGGCTAGACTTATAATTTCCCTTATATAACTACTATACGATATATAACTAGGATATACTGACTTTTCCATTATTTATTATTGTAAAATCTATTTAAGTGCAGTAGATAGCAATAGATTTTTTTTTCATACTACCAAGGTGGCAAACAAGCATACGGCCCGCCTGATGGTAAGCAGTTACCGTAGCCTATGGACGTTTGCAACACCAGGGGTGTCACGCGTTGCCGACCCTTTAAAAACCTTATAACTCTTTTCTTGAAGAACCCCATGCTATAATAATATATTTTGTTATTTATTACCAAAACAAAATTTTTTTTTTGCAAATAAGTATGCCGCTTAAACTTAAATGGTATGTGTGTGACACAATGTTTCACCCTGCCATAATTATTCCTATCATATTATACTAGTTGTTGCCCGTGGCCCCACCCGCGTAGATGTCGGTTACCGCGATAAAAAGCCTATATGCTATTTCAGACTATAATCTATATCTGTGCCAAATTTCATCCAGATCCGTTCAGTAGTTTTTGCTTGAAAGAGTAACAAACATAAATCCATACTCACAAACATTCACATGTACATATAATATATTAAGTAAGGATATTAGTAAGGATATTAGTAAGGATATTAGTAAGGATATTAGTAAGGGTATTAGTAAGGATATTAGTAAGGGTAATAGTCCCGTTACCCGGACTCAAATTTAGATAAGTAAAATAATACCAATATACAATTAACGGTGGTAACATATTATAATTTAAAATAATGTAAAGCTTCATGGTATCAGGAGCTCGTAAACTGTAAATACGAGTTAAGGACCCAAAGACAAATGGAGCACCTTATCTCTCTGAGATACGTAATCAAGACTAATATCCTCACGCCAGCAATTTAAAAGGAAGAGCCCCGCGGAACTCTTCGAGACATTGATGAAGTTTTTGTATTTACTGAAAGATTAGTTCATTACAAAACAAATACCAATATTGACTAGTTTTATTTTAGTTTGAATTTAAAATAATACAATTGACTGCACGGCTGGTCCGTGGTTACATCGCCAGTTACTGCGCGGCGTGTTGTGGGTTCTCTCCTGCTCTGCCTAGTTGGGGATCAGATGGCGGTGTGTGAGTTGTTCCAAACATATATCTAATGATTATTCTTCTTCTTTTCTTTATTATTATATTATATTAAGAAGATTATTATTTATTTATTTTATTTCATAAGAAATATATAATGTTTCTTAATAGGTATAGCTTAACATAAACACTTTTTAGATTTTTCCTGATTGATAAAGCTATTAATCTTACCTACGTACATATAATATAACATTGAATTTAGCTGATTAAACACGTTAAATTACTTTTAACAAAAGTCCAGGTACCTATAGATAGGCTCTGTAAACCACTTCAAACAAAAACTTCACGACTGTCGACGGTGATAAAAAATTAAAAAGTAATGAATATGCTAACGAATAAAGTTTGTAAGTAAGTGAAGGAAGCCAAGATTGCCGTAAAATCTTTGGTTAACTTGAGAATCCTTTTTAGGGTACCGTGATCTAAGTATTTGGTTTAAATAAAGGTAGGATATAGTTTTATTAACTCATCAATACATTGACAGCTTTGGTTGATTAACTTTAATGGTTAATATTAAAGCTTTTTTTATACTACAAAGGAGGCAAATACGCATACGACCCGCCTGATGCTAAGCAGTTACCGTAACCTATGGACGCTTGCAACATTCGATATCTCTCTCGCGTTGCCAACCCTTTAGAAACCTTATAACTCTTTTCTTGAAGAATCCCATGCTATAGTCTCTCGGGAAAACCTCAGCAGGAAGCGCATTCTACAACTTAATCGTACCGGTACAGGTACAGTACGAGGAAATTACTCTGAAACCGTACAGTACGGCACGATATAGGTTCTAAGATGTGAGAATGAACTCCCTGTCGGGGGCAAGAGGTGCGATAATAAAATAAACAATAGTTATGTGCCGTGCCCAGCAGTAGGACGTTTATGGCTTGAGATGATGGTTCACTATTGTATCATTCTATTATCCTTACTAATATTTTAAATGTAAAAGTTTGTAAGAATGGATGGATGTATGGATGTTTGTTACTCTTTCACGTAAAAACTACTGAACGGATTTGGATAAAATTTGGCACAGAGATAGATTATGGTCTAGAATAACACATAGGTAACTTTTTGCAGCGATAACCGACATGCAGGCGGGCGGAGCCGCGGGCAACAGCTAGTTTTATCATAAGTTTAAATTAGCAAATTTTCTGATACCCCTAGTTTCCATTTTCTATATAATGGCTCTCATCTCATCTTTAAAATGCTGATGTTTTTGTTATTGTAAATATGGAGAGAGCAAAACTATAGTAAAATCTGGTTGTGTAGAGCATTGGATTTTTCTTTTAGGGTTACGTTACACCCAAAGTCTTCTGGTTGTCTTAAGACTTTCCCTTTGGGTGTGGAATGCTAAAAAGAAACCTCGTTGAGTGTATGGTATCGTGACGCTACCACCGAATAATTATGTGTCAAAAAAAAATATATTTTCAGAAAAAATATATATTGAACTGCTTAGAAAATTCTTGAACATAACTTTTCTGTTCTGTTTTATGCACATGGCATCGTTACAAAAACATTATGTAGTGAGATTCACAGTGTAGTATGGATCAATGCAGTCAAATACAGTATTACGTGATTCATCATTATATTACGTCAGCTGTGTTTTATGAGGCAGCGTCCCCGACTGCTCAATTTCACGGACCAACTCGCCGGTCATCCAAATATACGACAGAGTTAAACGAGTAGCTTATGTTGGAGCCTTTGCTTATCAATTCAGATTTGTTGTTAAAACATTATTATTTTATAAATATTGCAAATGAAAATAATACATTCAAACTGCAGTTATGTGATTTTAATCTTACTACCTATACTTAGATATATACTACCCAATATATAAGTATAGGTGGTAAGATTAAATTTCGGCTTTAAGGTTAAGTTTTGATTATTCTTTCTAGCAAATAATACATTTGCTATAGGTGTAACTTCTTGAAAGATACAAGAGCACTTAATGTAGTGGTGATTAGTGAAAATCTGGACCGTAAAGGTGGTCCTTTAAATGTAGCCACGAAGCGTGTCCATATCGTATCACCACAGACATAACAACATGTCACTGACACACACATATTTTTTATGAACTTGTTCATGTTTAGCGAAGAGTTTTACGATTCCGTACACACGGGCTGTAGTTTTGTTTACAATTATCTTCCGACACTGTTTTAGTTTATTTATTTACTACTTGGGTGGCAAACAAGCATACGGTTCGCCCTGACTTCGCCCGGGCTATTTTCAGCTCAACTTTCTTAATTTTTTTACGTAAGAACCTTCTCTTGACAATAACGAACAAAGCAAAAAAAGAATAAACGAAATTGGTTCAGCTGTTCTCGGGATTTGCGCTTAGCAACACATTCAGCGATTTATGTCTATATAATATGTAAATAGAGAGAATAGTACCTATAGATATTGCTTTTCGATGGTATCTAATTTGAAACTGTGCCCCGACAAATTTTCTCCTGAAAAAGAATTTATGACCGTGTTTATTCTGTGTGGCTCCCGATTATTATTATTATTGCACATTCTTTTTGTGTTATACGCTAACTTCACTACATTGATAAGTCTTGGCCACTAAGCTTGATAAGAATTTAAATCATCATCATCATCATCTCAGCCAAAAGACGTCCACTGCTGGACATAGATCTCCCCCAATGATTTCCACAACTCTCGATCCTGAGCCTCTAGACAAGTGGCATAAACGGTAGTCGAATCGAAAGGTCAAAACAACAAATGTATGGGATTTGACGTAAGTCCACGATATAATGTCGTAAACTTACGTCAAATCCCATACATTTGCTTATTTGACTTTTCGATTCGACTATCGCTTATGCCACTTGTCTAGAGGGACAGAGACTTGTTCATAAAATTTAGATACATTGTGCGAATTCATTCTTACAATAATTCTAGATTTATAAAGTAAATATGAAATTGCTATAAACTTGAACATCGAAGTACTACAAAGTGCACCCTTCGCGCCAATAAATTGAGGTCTAGATTTATGTGAACACACCGTAATCATAACTGGTCTACAACAAGCGTTTTATTGCTCAGCGGCATTCCACTAACTCAACGGTTTATTTGCATATTATTCCTTTAT
Organism: Trisateles emortualis; assembly: GCA_947095525.1. Classification (NCBI taxonomy): domain Eukaryota; kingdom Metazoa; phylum Arthropoda; class Insecta; order Lepidoptera; family Erebidae; genus Trisateles; species Trisateles emortualis. The sequence goes on along the minus strand of OX352736.1, from coordinate 2,636,707 downwards.
TACACTCTCAGAATTCATATGCTAATGTCAACGACGATATTTTCGATCCCAGCGGGACCCTTACAGATGTGACCCTAAAGATTTCGACACGTTTTATGTGTGTTTCAGCGGGCTCATTTAAATATATTTTATGTTTTGCATTTATGTATATATAAGTACTATAGTTTCAGAAATAATTTTAATTATTGTCGAATAAATGCCACTGGAGAGAAATGAATGGAGAGAGCTATGCTTGGAGTTTCTCTGCGAGATCGAATCAGAAATGAGGAGATCCGTAGGAGAACTAAATTAACCGACATAGCTCGAAGAATTGCCTTCATTAAGTGGCAATGGGCAGGGCATATAGCTCGCAGAACCAATGACCGTTGGGGCAGAAAGGTTCTAGAGTGACGCAAGACGCAGCGTGGGCAGGCCTCCAACAAGGTGGACCGTCGTCGGTCTACGCTACGATTTACGACGTTAAATCGTAGACTTACTTCAAAGCCCATACATTTGCTTTTTTGACTTTTCGATTCGATTACCGTTTATACCAATTGTCTAGAGGGGCTGTTCAGAGCCTCTAGACAAGTGGCATAAGCGATAGTCGAATCGAAAAGTATACATTTGCTTTTTTGACTTTTCGATTCGATTACCGTTTATACCAATTGTCTAGAAGGGCTGTTCAGAGCCTCTAGACAAGTGGCATAAGCGATAGTCGAATCGAAAAGTATACATTTGCTTTTTTGACTTTTCGATTCGATTACCGTTTATACTAATTGTCTAGAGGGGCTGTTCAGAGCCTCTAGACAAGTGGCATAAGCGATAGTCGAATCGAAAAGTATACATTTGCTTTTTTGACTTTTCGATTCGACTACTGTTTATGCCACTTGTCTAAAGGCTCTGGGCCGCTATATGAAGATTAGTTTTTTGGGGAAAACCAATGTATGAATATGTGTCAAATATATTTTTACCTGTAGGTTTAATCTAATTGTACACTGTTATCAAATTCCACAGAAAAATATACAATGGTTTTCTTAAAAACTAATCTTCATATTATGGCCCTGTACAGCTATCTCTGTTGCCGTGTGTACGTGGTAGTATTTAACTCAGTGTGACCAACGATACGTGTAATGGTATTATTCCAAGCGAAGCATTAAAGTAAGGATATAATTACAATATACTAAAGACACGGTAACGGTACAATATCATCTTATACACACCTGGTGTATCCCAAGCTTATTCCTAAGCCGTTAATTGTTAACAGGATTTCTGACTTAACAGATACCTATGTATCAGAAGGATCACTGGGTCCTGGCGTTGGATGTTCAATGGAGGATTTGGTCGAAAGGTATTTTATGTGTAGCTAAAATTCCTTGAATGATTTTTCAAATTTATTTTTTTATACTACTTGGGTGTCAAATAGACATACGGCCCGCCTGATATTAAGCAGTTACTGTAGCCTATAGACGCTTGCAATACTAGAGTATTACTTGCGTGTTGCCAGCCCATTTTAATACACCAGGGTTTTAAGATGGGGGTATCCCTGGGATAGGAAAGTGTTTTTTTTTCAAAACGCATTTCTAAATAAGCGATGGAGTCCTGTACTCACACACAGGAACACAACTACACCGCTGCGCTATATGAAGTTATTTGGCTGTGGTCTTCTCTAAGGTCCTTCCCCAGTCGGGCTTGCTCGCTAGTATGGTGGCCTACCTCTGTTCTTTTGGAATTAAAAATATTACAATAATAAGTAAACATCTAAGATAGATCAAATAAATAGGCTGTTTAAATATATTATGATGAACTTCTAATAATATTGATAATTTTATTCCTTTAGCGCCTCATTTTGAACATGCCGCTTATCTATACGTACTACCCACAGAATAGAGAACTAACTATACTATAGTATTATAATTATGTGTGTATTTGTTTCTTTGTCCTTATTTCACGTCAAAACAGAACCACACAGCTCGGGTTTGTTGTAAATATTTGCACCGTCGCCGTTGTAGCGTCGCCGTCGTCGGCACATAAAAATAAACAAATTTTAATAAGTAAAGCCATACAAACGTAATTCAGTTTTTCAATTATACCTATTAATAATAATATTATATTTTTGGGACAACTCACACATCGCTATCTGATCCCAAATTAGGCAGAGCTTGTACTATGGCAACCAGACAACTGATAAACATATTTATATACTTCTAAATACATACATATTATAGATAAATTACAGAAAGAAGGACAGTACTTGGATCAAATTCACCTATAGCCAGAATGTGTAAAATTGTAAATGAATTTAGTAACCAAATTGATATCCATCTAGACAATAAAAGTAAAATAATATCTTGTATTGTAAACAACTATATTCATAACTCGTAATTTTTGGCCATATTTTAGTTTTTAGTTATGTAAATTAGGTTCTTTTTGTTGCTCTTTTATTTTGTAAATTGATAATCTAATATCGGATAATTTTATATTTTAATTTAATTTGATTCTGTTTAATTTAAAGTTGATTTAATTCTGATTTTAATTGTATTTTTATTTAATTTTTATAACATTATTATTATTTGCTATTTTTAATGTTTGTTTTATAATTTTATTTTGTTTTATTTTATCCTAATTTTAAGTTGATTTAATGTTTCATTATAATATTATGGTAAATTTGATTTTATATTATAACGATAAATTGTATCATGTCATGTTAATTTCATTTTTTATATATTAATTTAATTTTCATGAAGCTGTACTTGGTTTTAAACCTGTAAGTAGGTATAGGTATACTCCGATACTATCTGTGCATGCGGTGTTAACCTATAAATAATTGTTGCACTTGTATAAGTACCTGTGTCTATTTAAATTAAATGTAACAGTGTAAACAGTTGTTGGTTAACCAAATAAATAAATAAATAAATTACACTCAGACACAGAACAACCATTCGTGCTCATCACACAAAGATTTATCCTGGGTGGGAATCGAACCCACGACCTCCGGCGTAGCAGTCAGAATCACTACCCACTAGACCAACAGGCCTGTCATAAATTACTGCCTGACTTTGGTTTACAAACGAATTGATAAAGAGCTCGGAATACCGATGATGACGGTTGTATAAGTATAATATAATGTATAAACCATTTTATTAATACAAAATAAGTATATATAATAATAATAGCAACCCATATATGTCCCACTGCTGGGCACGGGTCTCCTCTCCTCTATCAAGAAAGAGAGAGAGGGTTAAGGCCTTAATTCACACACGCTGGTCTAATGCGGGTTGTTGAATCAGACATGTCTTTAGAATTTCTTCTAAGACATGTGGGTTTCCTCACGATGTTTTCCTTCACCGTTAGCAGATGGCGAATCATTTGATTACCTATAAACTCCACAAAATGAAATTCACATTGGTACTGCCCGGGATCGAACTCGCACCTCATGCGTGCAAGTCGGTTACTTTCCCACTCGGCCACCACCGCTTCCAAAATAAGTATATTATGTATTTAATATAACTCTGTGTAACATTGAAACTGTGCTACATACATTTTGTAATGTTGCGTGGCGATTAAACGGCGGTTCGTCGCGTAAATACGATTGCAGGATTAAAAGTCCACGGTTCATTTACCATCTGCCTCAGTAATGCCATGAAAGCTTATTTTAATTCGGCTAATTAATGTCCCAATTGTAGGCCGTGGTGTAGCGAATACCGTGAATTGTGTTATTGTGAATAGTTTATAATGTCAGTTACAAGAACTGTTTGACGCTTTGTCTAAAAACAACGAAATTTGAAGCATTTAAAATAAATGGCTTAATTAAAAAAATAAAATGCGGGTAAGTCTTTGGGGATAGAATTGAAAACTAAGTAACTTTTGAATTGTATCGTCGAGTTATTAGATTATTATTTTTGAATATGGAAAGCGTTCGGCGCGATGATGCGAGTTCCATGATTTTTGCTCACCCAAAAAGTTTGAATATGGAAAGCGTTCGGCGACGATGATGTAAGTTCCATGATTTTTGCTCACCCAAAAAGTTTGAATATGGAAAGCGTTCGGCGACGATGATGCGAGTTCCATGATTTTTGCTCACCCAAAAAGTTTGAATATGGAAAGCGTTCGGCGACGATGATACAAGTTCCATGATTTTTGCTCACCCAAAAAGTTTGAATATGGAAAGCGTTCGGCGACGATGATGCGAGTTCCATGATTTTTGCTCACCCAAAAAGTTTGAATATGGAAAGCGTTCGGCGACGATGATGCGAGTTCCATGATTTTTGCTCACCCAAAAAGTTTGAATATGGAAAGCGTTCGGCGATGATGAGGCGAGTTCCATGATTTTTGCTCACCCAAAAAGTTTGAATATGGAAAGCGTTCGGCGACGATGATGCGAGTTCCATGATTTTTCTTCACCCAAAAAGTGCTTAACGCACCTAAAGAGGCTTTCACTTCAAAAATACCATTAATAACGTCAAAAAGGAATCGCAATCTGCTACTAGAAAATGATAGGTTATCGTTAAGGTATCCTAACTTTTATCTTTATATTGGTATATCAATTACTTCTTATAATCAAAACAAGAAAGTATGTAAATACAAAAACAACGTAACTGAAAAATGCCACTTGGTACCTAATTATTAGATTCGAAGGAAGAAAATCTCAAGTGCACAAGATACGGGAAACGAATCCACCTAGAAGGTAATTGCCTGGAAAATTGGGCGTAACTTGAATATTATGTTGCACTTGCAAGTTACATATGATATGGTTTGAAAATATTTAAACTGACTTTGGAATATACTATAATGTATATCAATCTGAAAGTCGCACAGCGAGCTTTGGAGCGAGCTATGCTCGGCGTTTGTTTGAAGGATAAAATTCGTAACGAGATAATCCGATAAAGAACCAAAGTTACCGACATAGCTCGCCGACTTAGCAAGCTGAAGTGGCAATGGGCTGGTCGCATCTGCAGAAGGACCGACGGCCGATGGAGCAGACGTGTCCTAGAGTGGAGACCGCGACTCGGTAAGCGTAAGGTAGGGCGGCCTCCAGCTAGGTGGACCAGCGACCTAAAAAAGGTCGCTGGGACGGACTGGATGCGGAAGGCGGAGGACCGTGTGCTGTGGCGCGTGTTGGGAGAGGCCTATGTCCAGCAATGGACTGCGATAGGCTGATTGATATATCAATATAACGCTCCCACTGCCTGTATGCTTAAATTCTTCTAAACTACATAACGGATTTTAATGCAGTTTTCAGCAATAGATAGAGAGATTAGAGAGAACAAGCCCTGTGTCGCCAGGGACTTTACAAATATACAATTCACGGACACAAATTACACCTAGACTCGGAACAAACATTTATGAATCACACAAAGTTTTGTTCCGTGTGCGAATCGAACCCACGACCGACTTAGCAGTCAGGGTCACTGACCACTAGACCAACAGATCTGACCGGCGTCAAATGTACAAATGTCTATTCAGATTCAGACGTGAGTGATGTTCGCCACCGTTGTCTAAATAAAAGTTTACTTTATTGCAAGTGAAGTGTATGTACTAACATCGTTTTAAGTTTTTAATACTAACACAGGTTTACATTAATATGTACATTTGTCTGTAAGGTACATAATATATCTATGCGTTAATGCGACGCGATTAAAATGATTTATTATTATTATTATTTATTGTACCTACAATAAATAATAATAATAATAACTCATAAAACAACACTGCCTAGGGAAAGCTGTGTATTACAGGAGACTTTACAAAAATACTACTTCTGCACAAAGAAAAAAGACAATTGATATTCTTATATCTGGGCGTATAGCTAGAGTACCAATGCGTAAGGTATTCCTACTTTTGAAAATCCGCAACGTAAATTCCATACAAATACCCTCCGAATTAACGATAAATATTTTTCCTACCCACACACGCTGCTAATGTCGATTATATCTGTATACACTTTAACTTCTTGTGACTGAAAGTTTAACTATCAGCTCAACTTTACTTAACTATATCTTAATCTCTCACTTAGCGAGGCGGGATCATAATACGCTTAAGTTTCTTTTGTTATTATTTTTAAGATGGACTTTGACTTATCACACCTACAAATAAATAAAATTGAAGTGTCTGTTTGTAATATTAAAATAACCTCTTTTTAGTAAATGCATATGTATGTATACTCGTATACGGTACATATAGGTACTATTTTTTTTGTCTGCCTGTCTGTCTGTTTGTTCCGGCTAATCTGTAAAACGGCTGGACGATGGCGATTTTGAGGCGACTTTCACTGGCAAATAGCTGATGTAATAAAGAGTAACTAAAGGCTACTTTTATTTTAGATTTTTTTATTTATTTTTATTAAATTACGATATGCATGAGCCGCAGGCAACAGCTAGTTGATAATAAAGTTTCTTGTATTCTTTATTCATAAAAATATCTATAAAGACTTTTAATCTTTAACAAGACAATCCTCTGTCTCATATAAAAGGACACAGCACCCAGAAACGTATTTTAACTCAAATAAAAGTCTAAACATATCTTCGGGCACTTGCCAACAATGATCTATTCAATCCAACGTTAAAAAGAAGGATACCGATATAAAATTAAGTCAACAAGATCCTCCGAAAAATTATTCATAGAAAAAGATCGCGAGGTGCAAATGGTGGGTGGGGTAAGGGATGAAGAAAAGGGAAAACTTGGATAACTGCCTTCATGAATTGGAAATGTAATTTGGTCTGGTAGGTGTGTGTGTGCCAATTGTTTTCGTTCTATTGCCGGATTACGATGTTTCTGATTGACGATGCGTGAGGTCCTCTTTTTTCGGGATTTCATGAGCTTCGTTTCGTAGAAGAGTGTTGGTTGTTCCAAATTAAAGTGGGTGACATCAGTATAAAAACAAATAATCTTATGTGCACAAGAGAACAAAACGCGAGTAATGCCTCAGGTATTGCAAGCGCTCATAATACTTACCATTAGGCAGGCTGTTTGCTTGTTTGCCACCTAAGTAGTATAAAAGATAAATAAAATACTTTTATTTTACTTTTAGACTTTATTTGACCATTGAGGTAGTAGCGACAATACTTAGAACAGGATAAGAAAATTGTGTTCAACTGATCTGTGCCTCTAGACAAGTGGCATAAGCGATAGTCGAATCGAAAAGTCAAAAAAATAAATGTATGGGATTTGACGTAAGTTTACGACATTAAATCGTAGACTCACGTCAAATTCCATACATTTTCATTTTTGACTTTTTGATTCGACTATCCTTTTGTTTTGATCCTTTTGTCCCATTCATAATTGACTGCCTTGGTGGTCCAGTGGCTGCAGTATGCGCCTGCTGTGCACGAGTTGTGTGTTCGATTTCCACATGAGACAATAATTTGTGTCCGTTTATTGTATGTTTGTAAAGTCCCCCGCAACACAGAGCTTGTCTAGTGCGGGAGTTGTCTTTTAAAAAAATAATAATTATGTCTTAAATCAATTTAATTAATGTTGTTTTGTTTTTTATGACGCTTTCTGAAATTATGTTATTTATTGGCCAAATATTGTTGCTTTACAAAGTGCAACTCCGGCCTCACATGGAGTACTGCTGTCACCTTTGGGTAGAAGCACCAAGATACCAGCTTGAACCTTTTGAGTTGGTCCCAAGACGTGTTGTGAATTTTGTTGCCAATCCCATGCTGCCAGGGGCTATTGATCCACTGACTTGAATAAAAGACTTCGTGTTGTTCGTGTACATCTGGTATTGCAAGCGTCCATAGGCTACGGTAACCTATACTATATTATAAAGAGGTAAAGTTTGTGAGAAGCCGAGGGTCGTGCTAGGTGGTGTGCACTTGGAGAGGACTATGTCCGGCAGTAGACTGCGATAGGCTGATGATGATGAGGATGATAAACGTTTGTGACGTTGTTAGGGGCTAATCTCTGGATCTACTGAACCGATTTCTTAAATATCTTTTAGCAATAGAAAGCCTCGTTATTTGCGAGTGACAAAGGCTATATTTTATTAGCAAAAACCATTACGGAGTCCCGGGATATACCACCAGGAGCGGGCGGCTAGTTGCTTTTAAACAGGTGATCAGTATGCTTGTCTGCTTCCTTACTAATATAAAAATCTAACAATAAACAATTCAAAGTACTGCTATTACAAAATCTTTGTAGAGATCAATAAAAACTATTCTCATGCAATCATCTAGAGCAGACATTGCAATCTTTAGACAGGCACACAAACAATAGGGAGGGTCTGTCTGGACGCATAAAGCACATGTTTTACCGACTTATTATACGACAACGTTTTGTAAAAATGACTTTCTCTTTCTAAAGGGAATCTAAATTGGCGTAAATTTTACGACCACTATTTGAATTGAGATGTAATTTTGCGAGGCGCTGACAGCAGTTATTTTTAGCGTACGTGAGCCCCCATAAAATGTTTGGAGAACAAGACGGCTATTAAGCTTCAGTGTTATCAGGTAGTGCAATGTTTTTTTATACTACTTGGGTGGCAAACAAGCATACGGCCCACCTGATGTTAAGAGTTTAGTTTTGTTAGAGACCTGTACTCACACCCGGGAACACAACTACACCACTGTTGGCTATTGACTGACTTGGTGGTCCAGTGGGCGCAGTGTGCCTGCTGTGCACCAGGTTGTGGGTTCGATTCCCACACTGGACAAAACTCTGTGTAACTCACAAAGCGTTGTTTTGAGTCTGGGTGTAAATTGTGTCCGTTAATTGTATGTTTGTAAAGTCCCCCGCAACACAGAGTTTGTTCTCTAGTGCGGGAGTTGTCTTTTAAAAAAAATGAAAAATAAAATAACTGTGTGTAGTTATTTGGCTGTGATCTTCTGTAAGGTGGAGGTCTTTCCCCAGTCGGGCTTGCTCGCTAGTATGGTACCCAACCTCTCTTAAATGTGGTTTTATTTAACTTTTTCGCCTGAATAGATGTTGGTTATTGCGGTAAAAAGTACCCTTAATCCCCAGGAATATCATAGGTCTCTAGAATACCTTGCCAATTTTCATTAAGATTCTTTCAGCCATTTTGTTGTGAAAACAAACATACATAATAATAATAATTTGGGACAACTCACACACCATCATCAAATCCCAAACTAGGCAGAGCCTGTACTATGGCAACCAGACAACTGATAAACATCTTACTAATATTATAAATGCGGAAGTTTGTAAGAATGGATGGATGGATGTTTGTTACTCTTTCACGTAAAAACTACTGAACGGATCTGGATGAAATTTGGCACAGAGATAGATTATGGTCTGGAATAACATATAGGCTACTTTTTACAGCGATAACCGACATCCACGCGGGCGGAGCCGCGGGCAACAGCTAGTAGTTATATATTTTTAAATACATACATACAAAGTAACAAACAGAGTTACTTTGTTCAGATTGGCAACAAAACTCTAGATTGTATAGTCTGAGCTAGGTAATCTACTACTAATCTACCTATGCTTGATAAGTATAGAATGAATTACTCGAATAGAATTCTTGTACATTTTATTATTTTTAAAATATACAGTTTATATAGATATTTAACTTCATTGTTGTAATATCTGCCTCTCTAGACAAATGGCATTAACGGTAGTCGAATCGAAAAGTCAATAAAGCAAATGTATGGGATTTGACGTAAGTTTACTATATGTATAATGTCGTAAACTTACGTTAAATCCCATACATTTGCTTTTTCGACTTTTCGATTCGACTACCATTTATGCCACTTGTCTAGAGGGTCAGATTAGTAAGCGCAAAGAAAATATAAGCGTGTAAATATAAGTGTAAAAAACTGTTTATGAAAGAGCTTCTTAGACTCACTGTGATAGAAGTATAAGTATTTAATACAGTAATACTTCAGTTGTGCTCCACTTACTTCTATGTAGTTCATAATTTTGTTTTTAATTAAAATTTAATTTGACTTGGAAAAGTTTCCCGATGCAAATGAAGGAATTTACCTTAGGTAGGTACATGTTCTTAAAACTCCGTTCACCTTCCAACAAGTTTTGTTATTATTCAACAACAACTAAGTAATTACTACATACATATGTAGACTTACCTCTGTTTCCCAGACTATGGATTTCTACCGATTATATATATTATTATTTACAGTCATAATATTCTTTATGCATGTTCTTCTTCAAGGTATTTAGTTATATAGACAGATATATGCTTGCATTTCGAACATTTCATTTATAATGGTGTTCCAAAGATTCGTAACAATTTTCAGTGGATTCGATCTCGAATCCTCCTGGACGTATGCGATTTATGTAATCGCATACGTCCAGGAGGATTCGAGATCGAATCCACCTAGACTTTTCACATTTCACTTATAATGATACTCCGTATGCGATTTGTGTAACCTAACCCCTATAACTTGAACTTGACCGGGCTATTTCTAATTATTATAATAAATAAATCCTGTATTGAACAAATGACTAGTCCAATAACTGTTTATCATTTAGGTACACTACTTTTTGCTGACGATTTCGTCTGTGTACAATTTTATAGTAAAATCCGTTTTTACAAACTTCGGAGATGAAGTTTACATTTCATGTCAAATAATTACATACAGCGGTGTAATTGTATTCTTATGTGTGAGTACGGCATGGCAGGGGTATTCCGTAAGAGCAAAAACCGAGCCACCGCAAAAACCAAGCAAAATCTGACTGTCAGATTGAAAATCGGTATTCCGTAAGAGCCCTTTTTGACGTTTAGTCAATAGATTGTGCCGTCACCGAGCAATCACAAGTGTCAATTTTGCGATCACAACTGTCAGCTTGCCATCGCTGTTTCTTAGAGAATCAGCCGGCGGGTCTCATTTAGGGATGCGTTTTGAAAGAAACGTTTTCCTATCCAGGGATATTCGATCTTACAAGCCTGGTGTTAAAAAAAGGGTCGGCAACTCGCAAATGATATCTCTGGTATCGCAAGAGTCCATAGGTTACGCAGCAGGCGAGCCGTATGCTTGTTTGGCACTCAAGTAGTATGAAAAAAACAAATTAAAGAAAATAAATAATACAGTGTGGTAACTAAACCAAATAATATCAAAAATACTTATTAGTGTAGAACTTGTCTATGAATGAATTTATATAGAGACTTTTAAACGTATTGTTCTGAGGGTAAATCAATCTAAATGATATCAGATGCATAATTCCACAGATAAACATTATAACAAAAAAGAGATACCTAATTCTAAAAACAATATTATATTTCAGTTAACATCATTGCATGTTGTTTATAACTCTCAGGAGAGTTTTAAATAATTGTTTGTTATTTATTATTGAAAATCAGCGCTGCACCATGAAAATGCCGCAGCTTAAAGCTGAGATTGGTACCTATTCTGACATCGCACAGGATAACAAAATTAAATATCTATAGTTGTGTTGCTAATTTAATTTTTAATTTAATACCCATTTTGTACCTATTTATTTTTTCCTCCTGTATATGTTCGAATAAACGTTTTTCTTTCTTTCTTCTTTTCTATTATGTTTATTTTCGGAATGAAGTAATTTTAGCTTAAAATAACTAAAATTTTCCATTATAATAGGTCAGCAGACATAGAAATAAATACCCCGGGATTTTCAGAGTTTTCCAAGGCAAGGCTTTTAATAAGTTTCTTCACACCAACCCACATGTCTTAAAATAAATTTTCAAGGCGTGTCTGAATTACTTGCATTAGGCCAGCGTGTGTAGATTAAGGCCTAAATCCTCTCTCTCTCTTGATAGAGGAGAGGAACCCCGTGTCCAGCAGTGGGACATAATAATATGAGCTGTCAGAATAATAATAGATTCGAGTACAAAAAAAAATTAAACCATGTTTTTTTTGTTCCAATAATGTATGAAAATTGTTTAAAGTTATAAAACCATATTTTGACGAGCCGTTTTTAATTTTACAAATGCACAATACACTGAGATGGTTTGTACTCTAGTACGCCCGGTGCTAGCGATACTAAGTCTAGGTTACCATAATTGTGCAGGAAAAACTACACTGTCAAATAGGCTTATAACACCCAATTTTTTACACCAAGGTTTTAAAATGTAGTATCCCTGGGATAGAAAAACGTTTCGTTAACAACGCATACTATATGAGCGCTGGAAACCTGTACTCACACACAGGAACACAACTACACCGATGTGTGTAGTTATTTGGCTGTAGTCTTCTGTAAGGTGGAGGTCCTTCCCCAGTCGGGCTTGCTCTCTTGTATGGTGCCCTGCCTCTCTTACATATCCATTATAATCATTATTTATTCATACAAACAACCCTAGATTGCATCCTATTCAGAACTAAAGGTAAACACATTATTTCATATATATGTATAAAGCAGGACAATCTAGCAAGTTTAAAATCTAGTTGTCTGAGAGCCATTGAGCTGTACCTGGCTAAAGCTAGGCCCTGGCTACTGCCTATGGTATGACTCTGTAATCAGCCATTCCTATGCAAATTCGCTCGCTGAACCAACTATGGCTTTATATAAAGGATTGTATTCCCGTTTCGGACGGCTAGTTTGGTGATTATAGACAAAAACGAAGATATTTGTTGCTTCAAACTGTGTATATAGGTGGTTTTACATAAAAATGGAGTATGGACAGTCTACCCGATCGGGCATAACAATTATGATGAAAAAAAAATTAAAAAGAAGAGACCAGATAATTTATATTTTCAAAATATTCATGCAAATTATAAAATTTTATTCATAATAAAAAATAAGGCCTAAATCGGACGTCAGTATTTATTTGGCAATAAACATTTAAAGTAAAGAAAATACAATATGTTCTATAGGGGACTTAATAAACATCGAATTTGATGCAAAGCAATGTAAATAAATGTACTTAATGGATTAATTCCTTATTTTTATTAAATTTACAAAGAAACTGAATATGACTTCAGATCGTTTTATAAATTCACATTATAAACTTTATAATACCTAGTATCAAAACAAACGACAGCAACGCGACTATCGTCCAACCCAATGTTTGGGGCCGCGTCCGCTATAGCAGTAAGTGAATTTTCTCCTTTATGCAGCCACTTGACTCTGGCTACAGAAGGTTTTATCCTTTGATTACACTTGAAGAAAGTTACGAAGGATCTCAATGAGGCCCCCGGTGCGACGATAGATGAGAATCGTTTCAAAAACTTTTTGTTTACATGTCAACGCTAGATACCGTCTGGGAAGGTTCACTTCTCCGTATTGGAACCCTTCTATTGTTTTGTTGGTGTTCGGTGACAATTACTGTTTGAATTATTTTCTCTTCAGAAAACTTATATTAAAAGCGTTTTATATCGGTTGTTTTATTTACTGTAACTCAAGGATGGCAGTGATCTACAAACCTTTTTTTAAATCGTCATAGAAATATTATTACTATGAAGTTATATTCATTGCAAACGCAATTAATATAATAATAATAAACACAACAAACAAGACAAATTACCTCCATTACATAGACATAGGCCTTTCCCAAAGGGGGAGTCTATTTCTATAGACTCGGTCTTTTCAATTTTTTTTATCAAATTCATTAATTTATGTTAATCATCATTATCATCATCCTATAGCAGTCCGCTGCGACAAAAATATGGATGATGAAAATGGTAGTAAAATTAAACGTGCCATTTTGTGTGTAATAATACATATGCAGTCTTTATAAAGTGACTATAAAGGAGTTATAGGTCGTTTCGCCCGCCATTTGTTCGCCCGAGTGCGAGTGGGCCAAACGACCAAATTACAAAATTTATAATATTTGATTGGACGTTTCGCCCAATGGAGGTTTTATTGCTGTTCATGTACAGACAGCATCAATATCTATCTGTACATGAAAAGTAATAAAACCTGCATCGGGCGAAACGCCCAATCAAATATTATAAATTTTGTAATTTGGTCGTTTGGCCCGTTTGTGCCGTTCGTGCGAACAAATGGCGGGCGAAACGACCTATAACTCAAATAAAGCAAAATAAAGATGTTGATGATGAATCTAAACAAATAAAAATAATCCTATACCTTCATAGGTGTTACTTTGTAAGTTAAATGAATAAATAATATTTTAGTCAGAATTGCAATAATTCAGGTCACGTTTCTTGTACAAATCAGAACTGCAGCGACGAGACAACAGTGCCAAGTGACTTCGTTAACAAAAACTCGTGTTGTCAACTTTCATCCTGAACGTTGATGCTGTGTATACATGGTTTCTGCCAAATCAAACTAACTTCTGGTGTGAGTTACTTTAAGAAAGCTGGATAACTTAAGAACTAAAGAGTTATAATTCGTTGATTTTTAGTTACTCTTGCAGTGAGAATGCAGGATTACTATAGATCGTACGAGCCATACCTATGGAATTCTGTTATATTCAATTCATTGCTTGGAAAACAAGATTGTACTAGAGGTTGAGTATTTATTTTGCCATTTTTTGCAAGGCCTGTGGTACTCGATCCCCACAAACAAAAACAAAAGTTTGTGTGATCTTGAAGATCGTAGAACGTGTATGTAGATACTACAAATTATTTTGTTGTAGTTGTCGAGAGGCTGGAATGTACTACTTATTAATACAAATTTTAATATGCCGAGAATTATATTCACAAATGATTTATTTGTTTTTCAGAGAGGATAATTTCTGCATTAGGACACGCCATCCATGAATTGTATGTATCCCGTGTCGTGTAGAACCTTATCCTTCACGACACGGGAAACATACAATTCATGGACACAAAGTACACAGACCTTCGACTTGAAACAAAATTAAATGTTTATTTTAACGTAACAGTGAAACCCTAAACCACACTTGCACTCAACTGACATCTGTTGACAAGATAAACGTATTAACAAATGATAAATTTAAAACTTCCTCCATTTTAGCTTCTGTTAAAACCAAAAACTTTATTAATCTACTACTAGTTATAACCAAAGTTAATATAGAGAAGGCAAGTCAAATATTGACCACAGGGTGTCTGGCTATTGGCTCGAATGATAAGCCGTAAAGGGCTACTCTTATTAGATGAACACACAAGCAATCACGACCGGACACGGACCGCTCAAATTCCCGTTTCGCTCCTGTGACCAATAAGATGTAGATTAAGCTGTAAAAGTATAGATGCGACTGTTTTATCTCAGAACTATAGAAAATAGGTTGAAAATCCAGTGTGACGAATTATTATATTCATTTTAACTAAATGTATTAAATAAATGTATAACTACAGCCCCTCTAGACAAGTGGCATAAACGGTAGTCGAAACGAAAAGACAAAATAGCAAATGTATGAGATTTGACGTAAGTTTACGACTTTATATCGTAGACTTACGTCAAATCCCATACATTTTATTTTTTGACTTTTCGATTTGACTATCGCTTATGCCATTTGTCTAGAGGCTCAGATGTAAATATATATATAATAGCTGACCCAGAAAACTTTGTACTGCTTCTAAAATAGTAATATCGCTATTAAAAAATAGGGGTTGATCGTAGAGGGGTGAACATTAAGGGTTGTATGTATATATTTATATGCTGTATCATAAAAAATGAAAACAAAATAATTTGTCTAAAAATAAAATGTGGGTAGACCCTTAACATTTTGGGGGATGAAAAATAGATAAGCACACCAAATTTCACGAAAATCGGTCAGGCCATTTCAGAGGAGTTTAATTACAAACACCGTGACACGAGAATTTTAAATATAAGATTTTCATTATATAATTCACAACGCTGGATATTCAACCTATTCTCTATAGTTCTGAGGTAAAACAATCACATACTTTATGTACATAGAAGCATATAAAAAATAGATATGTAGTAGACAGTTAGTGTCAAATTCAATGATAAATTAATTTAGTTCGTACACTTGCCATGAATATCTCTGCATCACCCTAAGGTTGACTGGTAGAAAATGCCTAAGGCATTGATTACGCCTTTGTTTAGGAAGAATAAATAAATAAATAAAGTATATGTAGGTATGTAATAATATAGCCATGTCACTTTGATCTATTTATATATCGATGTTCTAGAAGACAAATGTGCTAATTACAAAATTTTGATAATTTAATATTTTAGTATTAAATAAGCATACTCATACATTTGGCATTAAAATATTAAAGTATACATTTGTCTACTAGACCATCGATATATAATAATATTTTTTGTGTTTATATATTTAAAAATGTAAATCATATGTTAAAAAAATAAATAAAGAGAATAATATAAACTTTATTGAAACATCACAGTACATTTTTTAAGTAAATTTACAGTGATTAGAGTTCTAACGTCTAAACTAGGCTGAGCCTGTGTCCTAAACGTTAGTTTCCTTTCGATATTACAATAAACAGTAAAATACAGTGCACTAATTAACTTAAAACTACAAAAAAAAAGAATAAAAACAAAAAAGGTAAGTAAATTATATATGACTTGAATTGTTATATTTTTTTAAAATTGCTGTATGTTTTAAAACAGCTATAGTTAAGTTGAAAATTCACCCTTTGAACTGCATCGTCTGGATCAATACCTGTGTCTCAAATGTCTCTACGTCATTGTCTCTGGGCAAAATGCCTGTGTCAGACAGATTGATACCGTGGGAATCCCATTCATATCTCGTTTTTACATTTGAGTAACAAATACTAAAAGATTAGAAAAAAATAAAACAGTTTACTTTTCAATGCGGATTAAAGCAGTCCCCTTTATTGTATATTTTATTATTATTATTTCTTTTTTAATTTAGGTAAATATAGTTTTATTGTAGTTATTAAGATGTATATAATAATATGTAAATTTCTCAGATTTTACTAATTGATGTTATAAATTTAATGTATTGGAATTAAGAGATTTGTTATTGCGTAGTATTTTAACAATATATTTCTTAATAGGAGTATCTCTAGAAGCAAATTTGTAACATATACCTAAGGTGCTGTTTTATGTAGAACAATAGGTATTACCCAAACTGAAAGAATAAAAATATTGGAGATAAAAAAAAGACGTGTGGCACTCGGGGACTGCCGCGGTAAGGCTATTGCATATTTTTTAGTATGATTTTTTTATCGAAACAAATAAAAAAATTACTTTACAGAATTATCTAAATCATTTTATTTTATTCTCAATGATTCATAAAAAGATATAATTATAAAAATGAATACTTGTAATAATTCCTTAAGACTCCTTATACTATAATCTTTTGCACATTAATATTCTCTTAGATCAAAACCTCCTTACACAAATTTGATAATATTATTATTGGTCATTTAGAGAATTCGTCATTAAAAAAAGTGCCGCGAGTGGGGGGGGTTTTAGGTTTATTATTTTCGTTACGGAATTTCTGGATTTGGTCTCCACGCCCAAGGCCCGCGATAGAAGCTATGCAATAGCTTAAAAATATATTTATTAACTACGGTTTTTTTACCCTTTGCAATTCATTTCTTTATTTCAAAAGTAGGCTCCATAAGTCTAACTGCAGGGTTGTAGTTATATTATTGTGGTACCACCTAGTATTGTGCCTACATGCACTATTATGTGTCGGTTTAAAGGGTGCAGATGTGGCAGAATACTCGTACCTGCATTGGTTTTTTGCTATAGAAGTATAAAAAGTAATCATTTCGTTTTTTCTAAATAAATTTGTCCGTGTGATGACGGATTAAGAATACAAATGTCACCGCCCCAGTCTATCCCGAGGGTGTCGTACGAGTCGACTAAGGGAGTCAGGCAGACAACATCCACTGCAAGAGAGGGAAAACTCGAAACCAAACCTTATACCAATCCGTCTGGCCAGCGTGGTATAGTAGGCTAATATCCCTCTAAATGTATGGAGGAGACCCGTGCCCAGCAGTGGGACGTTTATGGGTTGAAGTGAATGAATGAATGAATTTGATGGTACGAGTACCTATGTGGTAACTTCCTCTCAAGTAAATAGATCGCCAATGTCATATTATTATGTACTAAAGGTGTGTTATTAGCTGGAGTTGATTTTGTATCTTCATTTAATTTTTATATGTCTCCTTTTCGTATTTTACTCTTTGTCGATAAACCTTCACTGGATTTATTTGCATTGGTAATTTATAATAATGTTATTATTGCCAACTCGACAATGTCCAGTTCCCTTTGATTGTCGCCCCTTATAATCAGGTTTGTCTGTTCAAACTATATTATTGATTTTTGTTATTAAATTACACACTTTAGGCACCAACTGTATTGAATTGTTCTTGTTGAAAATACCAAATATATGGAGTTTGGAAAATAATATTAATTAAAACTGACTACAGATTGTGATGTGTTCATAATGGATGTACGAATTGAATGAAAAAGAATACAATTAAAATAGTTAGTAAAAGTAGGTACTTACAAGTATATGATAAACTTTTTGAAATAGTGAAATTCAGAGTATACCTACTTCTTTTTTGATTAATACATAATTTTATATTTCTTATCAGTAATAATAATAATAGGTTGCAATAGCTCTACACTTACCATAGGCATGTCATGGCTGTACTGCAATAGTGCAGCTGTGGCATGACTATGGTAAGCATCTCATCCCATTTTAAATTAAAATTCTCTATGGGCCTCTGCGTGTTGGATCTATGTCCCCGCGTAAGCCTTCCAAAGGCCCGGGTATTCTCCTTGAATGATGCGAAAATACCCGTGATAAAGAGAGACATAATAATAATAATAATCGTTTATTCCAAAACTTCAACAGTCTTTTGTTCCAAAATTTTAAAACAGGACAGCGCCTATTACGGCGATATCTAGTATTTGTGAGAATGAGTATCTTTATTTATTTCTTATCGCCCCCCTCGTGACATCGTGGGTGGCGTCGGTTTGTCTCAAAGACAAAGCTGCTTTTCTTGTCTAAACCTCCAACGATAAATCCATTGGTGTCCAGTGCAGCTTATGCGAAACCCCGCTGCTGACTATACAACACAACATCACACAATGGCATCGGAAAATCACCCTTATTACAATACACTAAAGTCTGCATCGAGTGCAGAATAACATACATCACGCCAAAGGCTATTCATTTTCGAAGTTGGATCAATGAAAAATAACCTTTATGTGTAATAGATTTAAAAGTGCAGTGGAAGGAATGAATAATATTGGCGATTGTGTCATGTTTCCGATCATAGTGACGGCTTGTTTGTCTTAGCTTCGTGTCGACTTTAACTCAAATATATAAAATATTTTATTTTGAATTGTTTGACCATTTGTACGGTAACGTATTATTTTGCAGATGGTTTGCCATACTAAAAATAATTGTATGTTTTTTGAAATCCAACACTTTTTTTCACTATATTTCATAATGAAGAAAAGCTAATTGAATTCTAATGAACCCAATAACTCTATCATCAATGAGCGCATCATTAGTGACACTAAAAGGTGTACTAAAATTATCAGTCGTAGGTACAACTAACCCTTAGTCATTGCCCTAGTCGTAATTAGAGGTAGCCATGGGCCGTACTATTGCGGGTGACATCAGATAGGTTAGGAGGCGTGACGAGACAAAACGCTACATTGAGCACGATTTGCGATGCGATGCGTCGCGCCACTCTCGCTTTACACAACGAGTTACGATTAACTGGATGTTTTTGTGATGTGTAATAATAAGTGAGTGTTACAAGGTAATTTAATCAACCCGACATGTGTCGTTTGTATTTGACAAAAAAGATTAATAATTCGGTTGAAGTGATTTCTCAAATTTACCTAAGAATAATTCGATAAAATTGGTTTTATATAATATATAAGTATAGGATTCAATCCATCCATTTGGAAACTATATAACCACAGACAAACATCAGCATCATCATAATGTCGGTCAAACAACACACAAAAGGGGGGGAGGACTGCTTAGTAGGCGTCGTAAAATTCCTCCGCATCGATGTCTACTGAAAACGTGCCCAGGAGACTGGCAGCATTTTCACTTACCGATTTAATTTATGTTTTTTTGATTTTGTGTTCTTATACTCCTACAGAGTATAAAAAGGTTCTTACGGGTAAGAAATTAAGAAAATTGCATAGAAACTAGTTCAACCGGGGCGAAGTCGGGGTTGCCGCGAGTACACTTATTAGGTACATATTTTCGATGGGTATAGGTAGATATCAGATTGGTTATTGTGAGGTCATCATCATTCATGTCAGCTGATGCTATAGCGCTCATATTCTGATAGGCTCGGTGTGATTAAAAGCATCTCAGATCATAATCTATGAATGGAGAGCCACGTTGCAATTACGTTTACAAGTCACAAAAATCACCTATTTCTGCGTCAACGTTTACGACTACCGTTCAACGTTTTATCACTCAAATTGTCGTGGATACCGGCAGAGAGAACATTCAAATATTCAAGGGAACTCAGGATCTTGAATATATAACGAGAGATGTGCAAAATGATTCTTGATTTTGGTGTTTGACATTATCATATGCAATCAGGTACATAATGTTAGATACATAGTTTAAAAATTTTACGACGCCTACTAAGCAGCCCTCCCCTTCTTTTTTTTTGTGTTGTTTATATTATGTGATTTATAGTTGTAGTTGTAAATTACTTGTAAATAAAACTTTGTTTACCTAAAAAAAAAAAAGTTTAAAATATAAAATGTTTTGATCAATAATGACTTCACATGTGTTGTGGCGGTTATGGTTACTACTGACACCGGCGCGCTGATTCTCTAAGAAACAGCGATGGTAAACTGACAGTTGTGATCGCAAACTGACAGTTGTGATTGCTCGGTGACGGCACAACTTTCCTTTCCTTTCCTTTTTGACTAAACGTCAAAAAGGGCTCTTGCGGGATACCGATTTTCAATCTGACAGCCAGATTTTGCTCGGTTTTTGCGGTGGCTCGGTTTTTGCTCTTACGGAATACCCCTGCGGGCCGTGTGTTGTGTTCAAGTTAATTTGTGTCTTTTTATACTACTTAGGAGGCAATCAAGTATAAGGCCTGCCTGGTGTTAAGAAGTTACCGAGCCCTATAGACGCTTGCAAAACCAAAAGTATTATTTGTCCAATGTCTAAAAACTAGGGTTTTATGATAGAGAATCCTTGCTATAGGAAAATATTTCGTTAAAAACGCATCCCTAAATGAGCGCAGGAAACTTGTACCCGTACTCAAACAGGAACAACACTTCACCGCTATGTGTAGTCAATTGGATGTGGTCTTCTCCAGTCAGGCTTGCTCAATTGGATCCAAATTTCAGGGTATGTCGCGAGAAATTGAAGCTGTTCTCTAATGTGGACATGTTGTTTTATAAAGACTATTAAATCTACACGTCTCTAAGCATGCATGATTGATCAACATCAAGTCCAACTTGCTGCATAAATTGAAAACTTTAACAATACGTTTGTTCCCATAATTTTCGACAAACAAAGCGAAAGTTGTGTACAGAGTGTATCTGTTTAGTATTGGCCCGAAGTTCTCTGTACGAGGGGTATGATACAGAACGATAAATTAAGAGATACAGCAAAGTTCGCCGGATAATTACAACTCTGGCGTGTCCATTCACTTGTACTTTCATTATTCTTGAGTGTGCTCATGGTTCGTAGAAATCTTAATAATTATTCTATTATTAGATTTTCATGCTAAGTATGTGATTGCTTAAATCATAAAAAACTCAATGTTTTGAACAAATAAGTTCCGAAAGTCTAAACTGATGCAATTGTTGCGACGGCAACCCTATAGGGTTGGTTCATAATAAAGTTTTAGCTAACACACAACCCTCACTTTCGCCATCTTAGCCAAAAGATGTCCGCTGCTGGACATCCTCCAGCATTCAGTCCAGTTCAGTTTTGTATAGGGGAAATGCTTACTGCCCCGCCCGGGTAAGCGAAGCGGATATGTCGGACTCTTCGCCTTAGAGGTGGCCTGTGGAGCCTCCAGCCGATTTGACCACTGGGCCATGATGGCCCTCGGCATTCATTCCTAAGCTAACATTGTCAATCGTTTGACTAGGTCGTCAGTCCACCTTGGAGGCTTGCCTACACTGCGTCTTGCAGTTCGTGGCCTCTACTCCAGAACCTTTTAGCTTCAGCACTTTCACCATATTAAATAAACATTTTGTAAACATAACCAATTTTATAAAAATAACAATTGGTTCCAAAAAATTGTTAAACGATTAAAATCTCGTACCGTATGTATAAATGGACACCTCCGCACACCAGTCGCACGTGTACGTAATGTCTCTTGCAAACGGTTTGATTTAAAGTCGCAACAATTGTGTTTATGAGCAGGAGTACCTACAGTCTCCCTCACCCGCCCTCTGAATTAACACAACTACCGATGATAAAGCAACAAACTTTCCTTATTCACGGCTTTCTCGGGATAATTTTGTTAAAACGTTCCAGCATTAAGTATACATGGAGTTCTTATTTTTCTGATGCTTTTGTTTTTTAAAACTGGTATTCATAGTTATTTAATTAACCTTTCTACTAATATTATATACATAGATCCGATGTGACAATGTTTGTGAGGATGGATGAATGTATGTATGGATGTTTGTTACTCTTTCACGTAAAAAGTACTGAAGGGATCTGGATGAAACTTATAGAGATAGATAATAGTCTAAAATAGCGAATAGGCTTTTTATTGCGATAACCGACATCCACGCGCAGTTATCCTGCTAAGACCAAGGTGATGTAGGTACACAGGGACATAAATAGGTCTCGCTTGGTGATAAACAGCCACCGTAGTCTATAGAGGCTTGTAATACCAGAGGTATCACTTGCGTGTTGCCGACCCAAAAAATTACACCAGTGTTTTACGATGGAGTATCCCTGGAATAGCAAAACGTTTTGTTAAAAACACACCTCTAAATGAGCGCTGGAAACCAGTTTTCTCACAGAGAAACACAAATACAACGCTGTGTGTAGTCATTTGATTGCGGTCTTCTATAAGAAGGAGGTCCTTCCCCAGTCAGGCTTCCTCAATTGTATGGTGTCCTACCTCTCTAAAATATAATAAAGAACTCGTAATAAACAGGTACCTACTTGACAAATCACCAACGAGAACTGAAATAATGCCTTGTGAAATATTAAAATGAAATATGTATTAAATCTACGACCACTGAGATTAAGCTTCTGACGGAGAGATCAGATATTAATGAGGGACGCTATCTAACAAAAGCTATATTTGACATTAAGTATATCTTCTGGTTTAAGTTACTACATATAGAAAGAAAGAAAGAAAGAATATTTAATTTGTCAGTAATTAAGAAACACACAAACAAAGATTGACAAAAAGAAGAAAAAAAAAATACAACACATAATAATACATTACATTCATTCGCTCATTTGGAGATGCGATTTGAAAGAAGCGTATTCCTAGGGATACTCTCATCTTAAAGCCCTGGTGTAAAAAAAATGGATTTGCAACACGCAAGTGATACCTACCTCTAGTATTTCAAGCGTCTATAGGCTACGGTAACTGCTTACCATCAGGCGGGCCGTATGCTTGATAGCCACCCAAGTAGTATAAAAAGTTTAAGATGTATCCCTGGGATAGGAATACACTCACACACAGGAACACAACTACACCGCTGTGTGTTTTGGCTGTGGTCTTCTGTAAGATGGAGGTCCTTCCTCAGTCGGGCTTGCTCACTATATAGTATGGTGCCCTACCTCTTATATGATCCTATGACATGTCATTCTATTTCTTCACTCAGCTTAAATTAGAATCCCTCTAAGAGAAAGAGGGACGGAGATACATAGCGTATATAGCTTCGGTCCTTCTTTCTCGCTGAAACACACGGACTAAAAAAGTAATATACATAGGTACTAATTATAATCGAAAAAGTTAAGGTTTAGTTTGCTATGTAATACTGAGTTGTTGGTACTAAATGAATCGAAAGAGTACCTACTCTTTACACAGTCTATTAAGGTATACTTATTATTACTATTAGCCATTACTGTCCCACTGCAGGGCTCCCTTTCATTCTTCCATTGGTCACGGTCGAGACCTCTCACTTGCCAGTCAGCACGGTAGGAGTCAAGCTCATCCCGTCATCTTTTCCTGGGCCTGCCACGCCGTTCTATGTTCTGTGGCAGCCATCTGGTTGTGGTCTTTGCCCACAGATCGTCGGACATACTGCAGATATGTCCGGCCCAGTTTCACTCCAGACTAGCGGCTTTTCGTCCAACGTCAGCGATTAGTGTTTTTGAGCACAGCTGTGAGTTTCGTACACGGTCCAAAAGACGGATTTATAAGGTATACTTATTTTATAAAAATAATTCTACAACTTTTGTAGCTTATGATCGCCTCGCTCTCACTGGATTACCGCTAGGTGAGGAATCAAAGAATTTAATCTACAATGAAAGAAGTTGGAGGTTCTTTGTGCGTGTCACCCGCCTCCGACCCTCGGCACTGTGGTGATCCCCTACATTCAGTCAAGAAAGTCTACGCATTCAACTTTAGAGGCGTTATTTAAAATCTGTTGAAATAATAACCAATTTCATAGGATTTGATAAATATATTTCGTATGGAGTTCGTTTTTTAAATGTATACCTAGGGAAAATAGAATAGAATATTCTTTATTGTACACCAAATAATAACCTTAAAATATAAAATTACGTACAATTGGCGGTCTTATCGCTAAAAGCTATCTCATATCATCAGCTATTCTCTTGATAAAAGAGAATAGCATCGTGCTTAAATTAGTTTTATTTCTTTATTTATGTTTCAACGATAGATATATTAGATGTGTGTTACTATTTGTGCTGTGCATGTAAATCTTCATCATCCTATCGCAATCCACTGTTGAAATATTTTCTTTAAAGTTTTAAAGTACTCCTTGGGGGAGCCCTACGTTCAATAGTGTTACGGTTGAGAAGATGATGACCTGGTTGACTATGCCATGAAAACGTCATTTTCCTATAAAAACCCCTTTTTTATACAAAAAGCCGTATCCAAAAGCTCTTCAGTCTCTGTCCCCGTTCCTTACAATTCAATATCATCCCTTTGTTGCTGGATTTCTCTTTAATAAATGCGGCGAATCCCCAATTTTAGCTCGAATAATATTGTCACCTCACCACGCCCGAGCAACTGTATTAGTTGAGCGTAGTTGACTTTCATGGGCTCTTTGCAATTTTTTGAATCGGGAAAAATGCGATTTGAATAAAGTATTGTGAGAAGATTTTCTGTTTATATGAGTTATCGCTGTTAGACTCCAACTTCGCTATATATATAAGTAGAACTAACAGACTCCTTAGATGTCGTCCTGCCCGGAAAAGCTGACATACCGGGTCTAATTGTAAATCTAAACCATTCTCGAAGACAATCATTAAAATCGGTTCAGACGTTTAGGAGGAGTTCAGTGACACGCACAGAAGAATTGTATATTTATAGAACTACTAGCTGTTGCCCGCGTGGATGTCGGTTATCGCTGTAAAAAGTAGCCTATCTGTTATTCCAGACCATAATCTATCTCTGTGCCAAATTTCATCCAGATCCGTTCAGTAGTTTTTACGTGAAAGAGTAACAAACATCCATCCATCCATCCATTCTTACAAACTTTCACATTTATAATATTAGTAAATATACCATCATTACATAGGTACTTAAAGTTTAATATTTTAAATTAATTTATTTATATTATATTATTATTACTAACAAACATACATTGCAAGCTAAATAAAATCTTGTAGGATGCTCTTAGTCACTACTTTATTTACCAGATTATTCGACACAGAGAAATTGAAAATACCATATCAAACAGTAAAATCGCTTTAATTCCATTTAATGAATGTTGCACAGCCGAGCCAACGATACCAGTATCAAGTTAGAATGGACTATTACAAGTTAATTCAAACATAGCAAACCAATCAACGGGATCCAACGATAGGAATGTGGTTAAATCCTACTAATATTATAAACGCGAAAGTTTGTAAGTATGGATGGATGGCTGTTTGGTATTCTTTCACGTTAAAACTACTGAACGGATCTGGATGAATTTTGGCACAGAGATAGATTATGGTCTGGAGTAACACATAGGCTTACTTTTTACAGCGATAACCGACATCTACGAGGGCGGAGCCGCGGGCAACAGCTTTATATTTTACAACTTGCAAATTTTAACACGCACAACATTTTTTTCAATTACCAGTAACTATATTGAAAAATATACATCCGTCCGTGTGGTGACGGATTAAAAATACCATTGTCACCACCCCATTCTATCCTGAAGGTGTCGTAGAAGTAGACTAAGGGAGTAGTAGAAGTAAGGCAATAAGACAATATCCACTGCTAGAGAAGGCAAACTCGAAACAGAACCCGTCCGGCCAGCGTGGTATAGTAGGCTATTATCCCTCGAAGTATATGCAGGAGACCCGTTCCCAGCAGTGGGACCTTTATTGGTTGAGATAAGATATTAAAAAATCTTGTACGTAAAAACAAGGCTCATCTAAAATAGTACAGAAAGGATGCATGGAAATATGCATATTTTCAGTAGTCATATAATTTAACAACCTAGTATTTTGGGCACCTTTCCTCAGAACTACGACCTCAATTAGATATTTTACTTATAGATGAATACCTTTAAATACAATATCTGATTGTTTGTAAGTAGTTTAGGTTAAGTTACTTTTATTTCAATAACTATTCATGTAAATATCTTATGAAATAAATCGTATTTGTGTGGTTATATATATCTCGCCATTTATAACTCCAAACGTATCTCGGTAATAAACCTAATAAAAGTTATGAATATTCGCTATTTCAGACTATAATTTATCTCTATGCCAAATTTCATCCAGATCCGTTCAGTACTTTTTACATGAAAGAGTAACAAAATCCATACATCCATCCATCCTCACAAATTTTCCCATTTATAATATTAGACAAATATACCAAAGTAATGAGATATACTTAAAAAGTTGATCAATCGGCTTTAACCAGCATAAATAAATGAAAACGCTGGTTATAATTTGATGTGTAGTAAGTAATTCAGCGCAACTAATACATTAATCCCTGTTGACGGTAGATTAACTATTCGAGGCAGTTAGGTGACATTATCGTGTCATTAATCTGTGCCGGAGGGGCATGAGACGAGCTGTCCAGCGCTGAATTACCTACTGTTATTACCACGGACCTACTACTATGCTATACTTGTATCACTATCCTTACTAATATTATAAATGTGAAAGTTTGTAAGAATGGATGGATGGATAGATGGATGGATGGATGGATGGATGTTTGTTACTCTTTCACGTAAAAACTACTGAATGGATTTGGATGAAATTTGGCACAGAGATAGATTATGGTCTGGAATAATACATAGGCTACTTTTTGCAGCGATAACCGACATCCACGCGGGCGGAGCCGCGGGCAACAGCTAGTATAGTATAAAACAAAGTCGCTTCCCGCTGTCTGTCTGTCCTTATGTATGCTTAGATGTTTAAAACTACGCAACGAATTTTGATGCGGCTTTTTTTTAATAGATAGGGTGATTCAAGAGGAAGGTTTATATGTATAATATTGTTTAATATAATTTTAAGAGAGGTAGGGCACCGTAATAGCGAGCTAGCCCGACTGGAGAAGGACTTCTACCTTACAGAAGACCACAGCCAAATAACTACACACAGTGGTGTAGTTGTGTTCCAGTGTGTGAGCACATACATTTGGGGGTTTCATTTTTATTTATATAGAAGAAAGATTCGCTAAATATATGTTTTGTAATAGATATCGGTAGTAAAATATATATACTTCAATAGACACTGAAATCAAAACCCGAAGAATTACAGGAACGTTTAACATCGACAATAGATGTTAAGTTTCCCACAGAGCTTATATAATGCAGATGTGATCTCGTTCAATCTAGGATCGACAGGGATGGTAGGCTAGACGCACGTTACAATACAAAACAAAGTCGCTTCCCGCTGTCTGTCTGTCCCTATGTATGCTTAGATCTTTAAAACTACGCAACGAATTATGATGCGGCTTTTTTTTAATAGATAGGGTGATTCAAGAGGAAGGTTTATATGTATAATATTGTTTAATATAATTTTAAGAGAGGTAGGGCACCGTAATAGCGAGCTAGCCCTCCTTACAGAAGATCATAGCCAAATAACTACACACAGTGGTGTAGTTGTGTTCCAGTGTGTGAGTACATACATTTGGGGGTTTCATATTTATTTATATAGAAGAAAGATTCGCTAAATATATGTTTTCTTGTAGATATCGGTAGTAAAATATATATAGGTACTTCAGTACACACTGAAATCAAAACCCGAAGAATTACAGGAACGTTTAACATCGACAATAGATGTTAAGTTTCCCACAGAGCTTATATAATGCAGATGTGATCTCGTTCAATCTAGGATCGACAGGGATGGTAGGCTAGACGCACGTTACAATATTAATTATTCATTGGCTCCGACGAATAAACCAATTTCACGGTTCTTTGGCTTCGAATCGCAACGATCCGCCACGCGATATACAGCGGGTGTCGAAACTGGACTGCAATACTCCTATAGGAAATATTTTTGCTTTTGAATCGAGTTTTTTTTAAATTGAGTGGTTGCAGTAACATTGCCTATTGAATTTTCAATGAATTAACAGTTTTTTTTTATAATTATAGCTACCTACGAGCTTCACTGTGTGTTTCTTTTGTATAAAATCGCTTTTTCGTAGGAAATATTGAAAAAGAATAGAGAGGGATTAAAAGAGGGTTTAGGCCTTAATCCACTCATACTGGCGCAATGCAGGTTGGTGGATCAGACATACCTTTACAATTTCTTTTAAGACATGTCTTTGGGTTTCTTCATGATGCTTTTGTTTACTGTTAGCAAATAATAAATCATTTGTTTAGTATCTACGTATAAATTGTAATAATTATTAAAATAAAAGTAACATATAAATAAAATATCTAGTTGAGGTCTCAGTTCTGAGGAAAGGTGCCCAAAAGACTGACCTCATTGCCACGCTGGATCGCTAAAGTTTTGTTATGTAATTTCTTATTGGTTTTTTATGCATACCTAGATACACATACATATATATGATTGCTTGCGCTTCAACATATCTGATGGCAAGGAGTTAGACCGGTTCCTTGCCAGCGCCGGCCCACGTAGTAGCTACGGACCTCCCTTTCCCTACGCATATATTTCGTACTTTTATGCATAGACTTATGCATAAAAGTACGAAATAATGTTGCAAACCTAACTCATCCTGTAGAACAATAACTAAACGTATCCGTTAAGCGAAACCGCGCGATCAAATTTGCAGCGTCAGCGCACATGCAACCGCGTGAGAGTACTGAAGTCACACGTACACATACACGCGCAAATTGCTTTCACATTTATTTTTGTAATTTAACTAATTATATACACATGACATAAAAATTGTAAAAAGTATACAAGAGTTCAGTTGTATTTCTGTGTTCCGGCAAGCTGATTTTCTAAGAAACAGCGATGGCAAACTGACAGTTGTGATTGCTCGGTGACGGCACAATCTATTGACTAAACGTCAAAAAGGCTCGGTTTTTGCTCTTACGGAATACCGATTTTCCATCTGACAGCAAGATTTTGCTCGGTTTTTGCGATGGCTCGGTTTTTGCTCTTACGGAATACCCCTGCCGTTCATAACAAAATCCGCGATGTATGTAGATAGAGAGTCGACAACGAGCAATATTGTAAGCGTCCATAGGCTACTATAGCTGCTTACTACCAAACGATCCCATTCTTATTTGTTACTATAGTGGTATTAACTAATTTATTTTTGAAGTGAAAACTTTTTGGATGAACAGAAATCATGGAACTTGTGTTATTGTCACCGAACGCTTTCCATATTCAAAGTTTTTGGGTGAACAAAAATCACGGAATTCGCGTCATCGTCACTGAACGCTTTCCATATTCAAAAATAATAATCTGATATTCAATTCAATTCACAAGTTACGTAGTTTTCATTTCTATCGGCAGTCCCCAAAGAATGCCTCGCATTTTAATTTTTAATCAAGCGGAGCATTTTTTTTGAGAAAATAATATCTTAAATAGTAATATTTCCATCGATATTTACATAGAGTTTTTAGATAATAGAGTTAGATTTTATTGTTGTTAAGTTGATAGAATGGAAAAAATGCGGCAACTTATAAAATTAACTTAAATAATCATATTAATTATGTCTTCAATCGTCCAATAGTTATTATTTTATAATTTACTGAACAACTACAGTACACTTGCTAAGCTACACCCCACACGCATTTGACCGCGATTTTTTAAAGAAATTAACGCAAGAAAAACATAATTAAATTATTCCAAAACAGTGAAATTAAATCTTTCAGTTTGAATATGATAATGCCGTTAATTTTTATACGCTTCGCGAGATCAATTACTCAGACGGGTGGTTTCATCATGGGAACCGAAACAGCCGGGAGGTGGGTAGCGGGTAATGCTCGGGTACATACGGGTGTCTACATTTTTACTCTTCGTTGGAACCTTGATTTGGGTATTCTGATTTAGACAATTAAATTAAGTTTTGGGTTACTTGGGTAAATTGTTGAATATATCCGTCGTTTTTGTTAGTGATAAGCTGTGGTAAGGAGTTTAAAAGTGTATGGCAACATACATACCTACACTTTGTTGACACTATTCGATTCTTAAATTCTATTTGTAGAAAGATGAAAAAGTACCATCATGTTTCAAGGGTGATACAGAGAAAGAGGAAGTGTGTGTGTACTTTTTTACCTCCTATTTATACTTTGCCCACGGTTACAATCCCACAGAAACGGTAGGTGTTTGGTACCAAAATAAAAAAATGCCTATGTGCTATCTGAATCTATCTCTATGCTAATTTTCATCCAGATTCATTTAGTAGTTTTTGCGTGAAAGAGTAACACACATCTATACACCCATCCATCCCCACAAACTTTCACATTTATAATATAAGTAGGATAATAAGCCTATAGTATACTCGTACTAATAACATTAAACAACAATGACAGAATTTGCAGAAACGAATTAGTAGTTTTAAAAACTTACTTAAAACACACCTCTTTATAAATTTTAAAAGGATATTATGATAGTATCTATAGATAAGTATAAATAACTATTTCGAAATTCTCATTAGAGTGGAAGGTTTAAATAGGAAATAATTTCCAGTTGCAATCCAGCCCCATCACAGTTTCCAACTGGGAATAACTTTTGATTTTAAGGCTTCGTGTCCAACGTACCACGCTCCGACGCGTTGTCGTCCGTGGTCCACGCAGATTTAACGATACATTTAAGTTTGTTCATTTAAATTTAGGTTCCTATTGTATGGTTTCCATGTTGTTAATGTCTGACGTGGCTAAATTAGAATTAATTTTGTATGACTTTCATTAGGTTAGGTTATTGTTGACAAGTTGTAAAATGATTACAAAGTGAGTTCACAATTTGGGGTAAATCACTACTGAGTTTGGGGTCGAAACTCTAAGACCATGAAGTCCAAGTGCCCACAAACTGTATCGTGAGATATCTAAGCGTTTAATCGAGTCATCTCACGATCCTAAGGCTGATCTTTACTTCGGTCAACTTATTAGCTTTGCGATCCAGCGTGGCAATGTGGTCTGTGTGACTGCCTCGGTGGTCCAGTGGCCGCAGTATGCGCCTGCTGTGCACGAGGTTGTGGGTTCGATTCCCACACAGGACAAAACTTTGTGTGACCCACAAAGAGTTGTTCTGAGTCTGTTTGTTATTTGTGTCCGTTCATTGTATGTTTGTAAAGTCCCCCGCGACACAGAGCTTGTTCTCTAGTGCGGGAGTTGTATTTTAAAGAAAAAAAATAATAATGTGGCCAGTCTTATGGGCACCTGTCCTCAGAACTCCGACCTCAATCAGATATTTTATTTATAGGTTAAACTTTAAATACAATATCAGATTGTTTGTAAGTAGTTTAGGTTAAGTTATATTTATTTTAATAACTATTCACGTAAATATCTTTTTTTTACACCCATAAAGATAATTCAGTTTCTAAATAATTCCTAGGTATTTGTACTGAGTTATTAAAAACGCTTCAGCTTAAGCTAACAAATAAATAATAACAAAAACACGTACGTGTTGGTACGCCATGCTATACTGTATAGAGCTACTGTTAAATAAATGCAGTGTCAAATGATAATGTTAATCCGTCACATGCAATGTGTCGGTGTTGAATCCCACGAGATTTATCGGGGCGAACAGACGGGCGCGCGGGCGCCGCCACTCGGTCGGCTTGAACGCTACGGTAATACCTTTTCAACAACAAATGAGCGACTTTTTAGTAAACTGTACTGTTTCATAGTATACAATTTATTCCTCACTTATTTATTTTCGTTTCGTTTCGTTTTTCATATTTAGGTTTAGTTAGTTTGAAGAAGTTTTTAATATTATTCTTATATTTATATAGCATAAATCTACAATTATATTACCCATTGTGAATTAATTAAATATTATACAAAATTAAAGAACTCTAAAAATAAAATCTTTAGGTAAGTTTTATTGTAAAATATGAGAGATGCAATGTGTAAATATTAAAATAATATCCAAAAAATATGTAGGACATTAGGAAATTGAGTTAATGTGTCGCTCGTTTGCCCCGCTATGAAAAAAATAATTAAAAAAACGTTACACGTTATACTTTACTTCAGTATAATTTTTTATTGCGAAATTTTATATTTTAAAATATATTTGAACTATTTTGAAAAAAGAAACCTTCCGTCTGCAGGTCACAAATCAAAGGACTGTGTAGGGTGGGTGCGAAATGACACGTGTCGGCGTGCGCTGATTGGTCACATTGCGCACGGCACCCTCTGCCAATTAAATGCAATAAGGGATAAGCTGATCTGTGTCGAATTTCTGCGCCTCTAAGAGTGATGTGTGAGACAGGATTGTTTCGGATCAGAAGGGGTATGGAAGAATGTTTTTGTGTAAAATAAATAACACGTTACTTTCCTACCTCCTTGCTTAATATGAGTCAGCCGAAAACTCCTAGGTTCTAATTTTATTTATGAATCCTGAATTATCTATGATCACGAATGACAAAAATTACATGCTTCGTAATTTTTGTCATTCGTGATCATAACTGTAATATTCAATATAATTTGGCCGAATACATAAATAAATACTTTCTGCTATCACCATATCAATTTCTATTTCAATAACAATTTCAACCATTTGTTTTTAATAATGTACATAGATTATTAAAAGCAAATGGTTGAAATTGTGTATCGCAGAGTTTTTATATTATTCTAAAAATATTTGGTAAACAACTCCCGCACTAAAAAACAAGCTCTGTGTCGCGGGGGGCTTTACAAACATACAATTAACGGACACAAATTATACCCAGACTCAGAACAACTCTTTGTGGGTCACACAAAGTTTTGTCCTGCGTGGGAATCGAACCCACAACCTCGTGCACAGCAGGCGCATACTGCGACTTCTGGACCACGAAGCTAGTATGAGGCAAATATGATAATATTATTATTTTTCAGCTGTCTAAGTTACCTGCACATCTCGTCTGAAGGCACCCATAGGATATCAGATGGATTTAATAGTTTTATAGTAGGTAATGGTTACACAAAGCGGGGATACAATAAATACTGATACACCATATTTGTAATTTGGGCAGGTCTCGTCTGCTACGTAATAAGGCCGTTCTGATTAATTGATCTACAAAAATAAAGTACATATACCATTTATTAAACTTAATCTTCTATGTGACAGCAGTTCCAGGCGAATACCTATAGGCTACTCACTATTCGGAGCCCTGAAGTATTCAATAACTTCCATATCAGCCATAAGACGTCCACTGCTAGACACAGGCCTCCCCCAAGGTTTTTTCTACATCATTCGGTCCTGAGCTGACCTTGTCCATCGGTTGCCCGCGACCTTTACCAGGTCAAGTTTGTAAAGTCCCCCGCGACACAGAGCTTGTTCTCTAGTGCGGCAGATGTCTAAAAAAAAAGAGTGTAGATTGGCATAGAGATAAATGTTAATTAAGAAATTTCGATTTCAAATACTTGAATAGTCAAGTATTTGAAATCGAAAAAGAAAGTTCGATTTCAAATATGACTATAGAATCATATTTGAAATCGAACTTTTTTCTATATTGTTATTATTAACAGCCATTATTGTCCCACTGCAGGGCAAAGGCCTCTCTATCATTCTTCTATAAGACCTCATCACGGTCAGAAGCTCATCACACCATCGTGGCCTGCCGCGATTTGTGGTACCGAAATGTGGAGTTCAATCACAAATCATCGGACATGTGGTAGATATGTCTGACCCAGTTCCACATTTTTTTTTTCTTTAAAACACATTTGGCTTACGGCCTTTGTCCAACATCGGCGAATTGTATTTTGGAGCATAGTTCTGAGATTCGCATTTGGTCCATATGGTTAA
Source organism: Trisateles emortualis (assembly GCA_947095525.1). NCBI lineage: Eukaryota > Metazoa > Arthropoda > Insecta > Lepidoptera > Erebidae > Trisateles > Trisateles emortualis. The sequence goes on along the minus strand of OX352736.1, from coordinate 2,602,449 downwards.
CATAAAGTTAAACTTTTTGATTATAAAAAAAAACAAAATCCAAACAAGTGAACGTAAGATAAGGTTAGCTAAAACACCAATTGCAAGCAAATAAACAAGCGATTCCTTCGATTAACTTACAATTGAACTGAAGTCAATTTTATTTAAACGGTATAAAATGAAGTGTAGAAAAGAGCAAATGTCCATCAACACGGACCCACGGAAGGGTCAATTTATTTACGTATTGATAAGCCCTTGGACCGCCAACAATTGGAACGTCGTCGGCACAGACCGACCAATGTATTTAGACCCGTTTATTTAGAAATTAAATTTAGAATTCAATACAGATTCAAGTTGAAATCGTTAGTACTATTTTATGACTTATATGCATATGTACACATGCATATAAATTACTTTTAGCTGTAACAGTGGGATTCATATTTGATTATTTCCATAAAAAAATGTCGGCGTTCTGGTAGCAAACCTGCAAAATAAATTAAGTTACATATTAATCACACATAGTCTGACTAAAATGCTTTTAGTTCTAGTGTTTAGCACACTTTCAATGTACGTTGCACAAAAAGCAAACATGTTAAAGCCCTGGTGTAAAAAAATGGGTTAGCAACAAGCATGTTATACCTCTGATATTGCAAGCGCCTATAGGCTACGGTAACTGCCTAACATTAGTACATCAGGAGGGCAGTATTTTTGTTTGCCACCCAAGTAGTATAAAAAATAAACAACAAATGTTTCTAATAAAATGGATATCGTTTCGTTTTGAAGAGATCTCGGTAGTCTGGTGGTACAACATAGAGCGAGGGGTCGTCCCTCGAGGCCCTATTGATACTGTTAATGAAATCCGTGACCTTATAGATAAGTGCGTCGTGTTGCCAGTTTATCGCAACAGACATAAAACCTTCAAGATTATATTTCGTAGTTGGATACATTTAAGGCCAATGGACTCTAAGCTCTAACTACGTTGTCAAGAAAGTACTCGACATAACAAACCAGCCCAGTAGAAGAGGTAGATCACCCTCCACTTGGTGAAACAATATTAAAAAAGAGATGGAAGGCTATTCTAGCCTTACAATTCAGACAACCCAGAATAGAGTTCTCTGGTGCAAATGTACAGGGAGACCCGACCTCAGGTGAACTGGGAATATGGGTTGGACAAAGAAGAAGAAGCACTCTAAATTACCAATGATCATGAACATTATATCATGAATATTAATAGACGGTGCGGCAGGCCCAGGAAAAGATGGCGGGATGAGCTTGACTCCTACCGTGCTGACTGGCAAGTGAGAGGTCTCAACCGTGACCAATGGAAGAATGAAAGGGAGGCCTTTGCCCTGCAGTGGGACAGTAATGGCTAATAATAATAATAAAAAATAATGAACATAAATATTTTGGTGTGTGGTTAAATGCTACCCTTTTTACAATATAAGCATGCTACACACAAATTATAACTAGCTGATCCGGCGAACTTCGTACCGCCATATAAAAAAGATCTTTTTTCTTTTAATTTTCATCTATACAAACTTTGTCCTGACAATAAACACAATAAAACTAAGTTGGTGCAGACGATCGGAAGTTATGCGCGTACATACATTTAGAGGGTTTCATTTTTAGGGTTCTGAAGTAAACAAGGAACCCTTATAGTTTCGCTATGTCCGTCCGTCCCTCTGTCCGCAGAATAGCTCAGAGAGCCTTAGTCCTAGAAAGCTGTAATTTAGCAAGAATATAGATATTAGTTCCGCCGACAAAGTGGTAAAATAAAATCTTGAAAAATATATTTTTTATTGTATCTATTGTACATTGTTAAATAGACCAATCAAACGTTATATCAAATAACAAAACTATATTATACGAAATAAAAATAAAATGTATAGTTGTGTTTAGTACCTATAACAGCAAAAGTAATAATTCTAAAGATAATAAAAAATCATCAATTCTCGGCAAAATCGTCAACAATCAAATATCATCAATACCTTTGATCACGTACATTTTATGGGATTCCAATTGATTGCTATTATGTATTCAGTGGACGCGTGCAGTGTGAAATGTGCATTTACACATAATTTGACTTAATTATAATGAACAGCAGACAATTATGGTAATAATCGTTGGTCGAGACCTACGTGACGCAATAGCACAAACCGTTGAGGTGGATATAAGGTAACGGCACCTTGAACCGCGGTATTTTCACCAAAACTCGAAACAGCATCGAAAATTAAGCATTTACGGTACCTTTTTGAGTGTTTTGTTATTTTTATCAGAAGCTTCGTTTATTTGACTATCGAAATAGACTAAAGATTTGACTATTGGACTCTGATTTGTATTAAATAATAAATAAAATATGAAAAAAGTCCGTAGCCCCTAATTCCGATGTAAAGATCCTAATTCCGATGTATTTGGTTCCTAATTCCGTGGTAACAAAACATGGTGTTCAAAAAAATCCCTATCTACTTTATAAATATGTTATTGTTCTTTGAATCTTTATTACCATATATGAAAGTTATAAAAGTTTGTATGAAAGTTCATAATGTTTTAGTATTTTAAAATTAGGAATTTGAGATATCGAGGTTTATGAAAATTCTGATACTATTTACAGTTGTTTTTTTTTATTAAATCAATTAGTTTTGTATTAATAATATAAGTACTATTACGTAGTTATGACACAAAATTGCTTTTAGATAATTTTCGAATGTTAATCTTGTCGAGTTTTGAAAAAAAAAAACTAGATACATTTGTATCACTGATTTTATTTATTGTAAATTAAGAAAGGGCCAGGATTTATTGTAGGGCACCATATTAGCGAGCAAGTCTGACTGGGGAAAGTCCCTCTTACAGAACACCACATCCAAATAACTACACACAGCGGTGTAGTTGTGTTCCTGTGTGTGAGTACAGGTCTCCAGCGCTCATTTAGAGATGCGTTTTGAAAGAAACGTAGTCCTATCCCAGGGATACCGTCATCATCAAGCGCTGGTGTAAAAAAATGGGTCGGCAATACGCAAGTGATACCTCTGGTATTGCAAGTGTCTGCTATGCTACGGTAACTGCTTAACATCAGGCGGGTCATATGCTTGTTTGTCACCCAAGTAGTATAAAAAAACAATAATCAAAAATAAAAGATATCTAAAACATAAACATGATGAAATTATGTCATGTTACGAGAACACTATGAAAAAAAATTTACAGACAAAATAACTCAATTTACACTAATTTTCTTATTAGATGTTCCATTAGAGTGAAAAAATAATGAAATTTGCAATTTCAATAACCAAAATACAAACTTCCTAAATCAAATTTCATTAAAAAAATAAATTGTGAACAGCCTGTATTTTACTTATCTATACCACGGAATAAGGTACCAATAGAACCTAATTCCGATGCACTATACATCGGAATTAGGTTTCGTACTAAAATATCACGTTTCCTAATTCCGAGTATTAAAAACTAAAACATTTTTGCATAATTTATATACAGATTAGTGTACAATTGTAATATCTGCCTTAATATGTATTTCACTTGCTAAGAGTTATATTTAATTGTTAATAAACTTAGATTTTTGGTCCTGACTTTCTCATACAACGAATTAACAAAATACCAAAATACACCACCTTTGATATGCTATAATTAGTGAATGCGATGCAAAAGTGTACCACGTAATTAGATCTTATATTTATTGACTACTTAAATTAGTAAATCTAAAGTGTGGAGTGCCTAATCCTAAAAACAATCCTGAAAACACAAAATAAAACCAAGTCTATGAAATCCTTATTCCGTGGTATACATCGGAATAAGGAACCCGCTAATTTTTATGGCACCTAATTCCGCGGTATTTTCAAAACGTTTTTTCACCTTTATTTATTTAGTAAAATACTAAAAAGTTATGTAATACTCATAAACAATATAGTCCTTTCACTAATTAAACGCCAAGAATTACACACACAGTACCAAAACAACAAGAAAAACGCTATTTAAAAAAACATGGTATTTACGTGCACAGGGTGCCAAATGTATGAAGAGTGCGTCTGGACCGGCTATCGTTGCGATACTTATCGATTATTTTAAACATCTTACACTTTACGCCTTATTTTGGATAATATATCCACATGTAGATATATTATCTACTAAATAAGAAATATTCTGGTTAAAAACAGCTTGTAAATCGCAAGTAAATGCCGTTTTTCTAAATACCTCGGAATTAGGTGCCAATTTCAGAACCCCTCGGAATTAGGTGCCGTTACCTTACACTAGAGCATTTTCTCGAGCATTTCTATATAATGTAACGTTCTAACGAATGGTACAATACAGGTAAATGCTCAGTAACAAAAGCATTTCTATGTAATGTAACGTTCCTGCGAATGCTCGGCGTAAATGCTTACAGCGAGTATGCAAGATACCCGTTAACTTTTCGTTGTACTTGCACCTTGCGTTCACTCTTTCACCCGCGCGCGCGCTAAGTCTCGACGAAATGTTACACCAATACGCTCGTTTGTTTGTATAATTTAGATTGTTACAAAACGTTTGGTTAACGGTTTGGTTCGTGAGGGTGATACACTAGAACATATCATAGAGTGGCTCGTTGTTACCAGTAAATGCTTTAGTCTAGTCTTTAATGTTACACGTTACAAGAGTAGGTACTTTATTATTTGTCTAGTCCGTTGGTCTAGTGGTTAGTGACCCTGACTACTAAGCCGGAGAGGTCGTCGATTCGATTCCCACACGGGACAAAACTTTGTGTGATCCATGTTTGTTTCGAGTCTGGGTGTAATTATTTGTGTCAGTAAATTATATGTTTGTAAAGTCCCCCGCGATACAGGACTTGTTCCTTAGTGAAGGAGTGTTCTTTTTAAAACAATGTCAATAATTTTATTTCTTTTTGTAGTGTTAATGGCTCATTGATTTTGTCTGGTGGTTGCGCATATTTACATAAGGAATGCATGATGTCCAATTTCACAATAGTTCTGTCAGTTCATGATTTTCTCAATCATCATCATCATCATCATCTCAGCTTGATAATGTCCACTGCTGAACGTAGGCCTCCCTCATATGTCTCCACAATGGCCGATTTTGAGCTGCCTGAATCCAGTGCTTTCCTGCAGCTCTGATGATGTCATCTGTCCACCTAGTGGGAGGTCGTCCCACACTGCGTTTTCCTGTACGTATTTCTCAATCAGTTAGTCTAAACAGTATCTGCCATTTCATATTGCAGCATACTTATTAGGGAAGTACCGCAACTAATCTTCTACATAATTACTTCAATTTCATTTTTGTATTTGTGTCTTAGTTCCGTTCCGGGCCTTAGTGAATTTCTTGCTCCAAAATTTGAAATATATAGGTATATATTTCAAATTTATACAAACACAAAGATATGATCGATATAGGTAGGTACCTATATCGATCATATCTTTGTATTAGTAGGTATGATAATGTACTTCATTTTAATGTTTAATAGTAAATCATGCATTGACTAGCCAAACCAACAGTTCATGAGGCATTAATTCACACACGCTGGCTTAATGCGGGTTTGTAAATCAGACATGAATTTAGATTTTTTCTAAGACATGTGGGTTTCTTCACGATGTTTTCCTTCATCCTTAGCAGATGGTGAATACTACTGTAAGAAAACTTAAAAGAAGAAAATCCTTACTAATATTATAAATGTGAAAGTTTGTGAGAATGGATGGATGGATGGATGTTTGTTACGTAAAAACTACTGAATGGATCTGGATGAAATTTGGCACAGAGATAGATTATGGTCTGTAATAACACATAGGCTACTTTTGCAGCGATAACCGACATACACGCGGGCGGAGCCGCGGGCAAGAGCTAGTATGTTATGAATTAATACTGCGATAGGCTGATTGAGGCACATAAATGAGCCAGGAGAGAGAGAAAGATAACTTGATACACTTCTTATTTATTCAAGTAGATATAACATCATTTAGGTTTTGCAACGTTTACACGGCGCGACGCCGACGTCTGCCATTAATTGTATTACCGACCTCAAAGTTCAGACGTATCTAATGTACATATTTGTTTCTGTTTCTTGTCGTTTACTCGAACTGCATTAATTCGTTTAAATTTTAATATATACGTGTCACGTTGTTTGTCCGCTATGGACTCCTAAACTACTGAACCGATTTTAATAAATTATACACACTGTTTGCAGCTTTATCCAACTTAAAAGATATATTTTTTTATCTAAGTAAGGGCCTTAAATTTAACCCGAGCAAAGTCTGGGCGGATCTCGCTGTGGAAGATATTTGTCCCGTATTAGTTACTACATTAGCAGTGGATATCTTGTTGTCAATTTCTTATACTGGGCAAATACGCGTCTCCGTCACTCTGTTGTCGAAAAATTTGACCAGATTTGGTTAAAGATTAACGCGATCTCGACACGATACGTAGACATTCAAATTGCGAGACATTTTTATTTAATTACACGGGGTTAATATCCATGGTACTGCAAGCGTTTATAGCTTCGGTAACTGCCTACCACCAGGCTTCTTCTTATTATCATTCGGTTAAAGGCCAACCTGGTGACAGAGTTATTTAAATCGGCCTCTGTCGTGATTTAACGACTATTAACAGCCGGGGCCGACTTTTAACGTATCCTCCGAAGCACGGAGACGCTTAGATGAAATACGACTTTGGGGCCATCCATCTATAAGTTTACAGCGACCTTGGTAGTTTAACCCGCTGTTTGTTTACCGAACAAAAAAAGACACTAGGCGATGAGCGCCTCGACCATCAGGAGAGTCGGATACTTGCCTGTCACTTTAGTCGTTCGTCGTCGAAGCGCTCATAGCCAGGGGCACTCGCTGTTCGGTAAACGATCAGCGGGGTAAACAACCAAGGGCGCGGTAACCCTATAGATGGGTTACCGCATAGTGGTATTTCATCTGAGCGACTCCGTGCTTCGGAGGGCACGTTAAAAAGTCGGTCCCGACTGATTACAGTCGTTAGATCAAGACGGATGCCTAAAATTGGCGATCTATATAACTCTGTCACTAGGTTGGCCACTAATCAAACGATAAGAAAGAAAGAAGAGCCGTATAAAAAAATATTCAAAAATTCCTTTATTAGACCGCTAAAAACAAAACCGTAACCTTTCAAATAAGAATATTATTAATTTGATTCCCTTGACAAGCAGATCTTTTTTTCGTGACTTAGTTACGTACTCGCTTTGCGTATTACAAAACCTTTTACATAAAACCTTTTAAGACTTTTTACAAAAATAACAATAAAAGTAAATTTGGTACCTACCTAACGTACTAATAAATATAAGTGTAAATTTCCTTTACTCATAGGTTACAGACCTAGAGGTACATCTAACATTTTGTTTTTAGATTGATGTCATAGATCATCTAAGGTGTTTAATCATTCAAATCCTAACATTAACTTCCACACGACGTCGATTCAGTTATTGTTTTACATTTATGGTTTTATCGAATATTATATTTGACATAACGAATGAGCAAAGGCGCATGATTTCAAGAGACTAATTTGTATGTGTAGACCACAAAAATATAAGTGGCACTCTGTGTTGCACTACCTAACTCCTCAAACTCTACTTTCAACTGCACTCGTCAAAAACAATACACAAATTTCAGTGACAAAACATTTTACTTGCAATAAAGGCTATAATTGTCTAAATTTGTTGAAACGTTAACGATCGATAGAGTAGTTTCATCAAAAATGTCAACTTTATATGAATCCATTCAATCAAATTCAAAATATTCCAAAAATGTAACGCTGGCCGCTCGCAGCGCGAACGTACTCTAATAAAACAAAAATAAACCTCTTGCTTCATTCACATGAATGCACCTTCACAATGGCCAATTTGACATTGTCAGCGTCAATAAAAAAAATGTAAAAGTTACAATTAGGGTTCACACCGTTTCATTGTGCTACGGAAGCTAGCATTTAAAATTCCATTAAGTACTTTGAATCGAACTGGTAATAATTGGTGTAACCCTATTGACTTTCCACATTGATCCAGTTAATCTCCATTGATGGCGCCATTTTATTAATTGACGTTGAATTAGGCTTTTCGTTTATAGAAAATTGTTGAAAGTGATTTACTTATATGATAATATTAACATATTCAATCAATCAATCAGCATGTTTAATGCTACTTAGGTGGCAACAAGCATATGGCCCGCCTGATGGTATGCAGTTATGGGGAGATTTGTGATGGGGTATCCATTAAAAAACCATGCTGTTACTTACAGCTGCACTTTATATATCGAATAATGATGCTTTAACAAGGCAATAAATATTTCAGCAATAACACGGCCGATTGACTTCGCAGCCACAAAACAAATGAGATGTTACATGTCAAATTAGTAACGGTTGTGATCTGACATTTAGCCTTTTTAAAATTCGATTCGGAAGTCACATGATTGGTAACTGGCATCTGTTATTGAACGCATGGCCTTGTTTGGCAAAGGCAGAATGGGTGTTCAGCCACCCAGAAGTTTACATGGAACTTATTGGTGATTCGGGAGGTTATTGTACATTTTATGAGTTTGTGTTGAAGGTTTAATGATATACTTAAGCAAATTGGTTTTGCTTGGACATATCTACCACGTTAAATAGCAGCTTGAAAGCGTATTTATCTTATTAAAGGTAGCTATTCAACATTCTAAGAGTAAACTTTTATTTGTGGTTTGGTATACTAAACTTGATGAGTATAATTTTTTTTTATACTATTTATATGGCAAACAAGCATACGCCATGCTATGGACGCCCGCAACACCAGAAGTATAACTTGCAAGTTGCCAACCCATTTTTTTTACACCAGGGCTTTATGATGGGACTATCCCTGGGATAAGAATAAGTTTCGTTCAAAACGCATCTCTAAATGAGCGCTGGAAACCTGTACATACAGGAACACAACTACTACAAGGTATTTGGCTGTGGTCTTCTGTAGAGTGGAGGTCCTTCCCCAGTCGGGCTTGCTCGCTAGTACGGTGCCCTATCTCTCTTAAAATTGACTTATAAACCACGCAAATCTTAAACAGAGTATACGTACGTTAATTAAACAAACCCGTGGGTTCTTTAAATAACGTACGTGACGTACATTTTATTCAGTAGATTTTCAGTTCTTAATTATTTATAGTTCAGTACTAATAAAAGTCTGGTTAAAAAATCATGGCGTAGAAATTGAAACAACTTGTCAAAGAATATTTTAAATGTTTAAACAATGGAAACCGTGTGTTTAAGTATCGCCATTTGGTCAGTTGCGGACGACAAATAAAGGGTGGCGTTCAAAATGTTGTCAGTTCGTTAGGTTGTTAGAGCGAGTCACTAATTGGCTATGTAGGGGACATGCTGTCACTGAACACCCATTGGTTGTGTTCAAGCAGTCTTTAAAAAAAATAGAAACATAAATTACATTTTGTTTAAGGCTTGGGATATCGCCAACGACCTTGAGCATTTGGGCGAAAGAAACACAACTCACCACACACTAATTCTTTAGACGAGCGCGGGGATACAAACAGATGTACTCTTTGAATGGACGACTTTTTTTTATTTTTTAATAAATTAAAATTCTAACTTGTTTTAAATATAACATAACCAAATTATAGGTGTATGTTTTCTTCAAATATTTTTTTTTGTATTATTTGATAAAAATTAAAGTCATAAAGTGGTTAATCTCAATCTCTTATATCAATAATTTGGTGCGGATTCGATATTTTTTTTACAATCTATTTAGAATTAATATATAATTTATGACAAAAACATACTATGAAACACATCTTGTAGATTAATACTATATTTTTTGGTAGTCATTTGTCTATAAATGCCAACAAAAAATGGTTTCATTTACACTCCTCTAGGGGTTGAATTTACATAAATCCTTTCTTAGTGGACACCTACGTCTTTAAAAGAGTATTTGTGCAAAATTTGATGGTTCTAAACCCGGCGGCTTCAGCTGCGTGTTGATCGATCTGTCAGTCAGTTTTTGTTTATATACATACCTATACCTATATATTAATGTGGGGCTAAAAGCAATTTCTTACAGGCAACCAATACACAGGAAATATAAAATAAACATTTCAGCTTCACAAATACAGCAATCATCATACCCCATGCAATCTAATCTTCTTTATGGAACCACGAAACACAAATATCCAACCAACTCAATAAAAAGCCTCCCACTCTCAAAAACGTTCGACCACATTTTAACATTAAACTGTAGAGTTTACATTAAGAAATGCTCTTACCAGCAGCTATTTAATCTTGGTAATTGGCCCGAAAGCTTATCAAACTTGTTTCAAAGTTTGCTTATTACGATTCAACGTACGAGTCCCGGTAGGCCACTCATGAAATTAAATTACATCGAACGCCGCCGGTGCCCGTACAAAACTCCGTACTTTTTAAAAGTGGTTATATGAATAAATTGGTGAAGGAATTATATTTTGTGCCTATTTATATATTGACTATTTGAGGACGTCTAAAATAAAGATGATCCTACTGCCACTTCGTTACTTTACCAGATTTAATAGGCAGATTATTATTAACTTATCATAATCTAAACTAATTTTATAAAGAGCGTTTATAAAATTAGTTATTATTATACATACATATGTATTTGATTCTTTGTTTGTTATTTTGTTTGTTACGATTTAACTCAAAAATTACTCGACCGATTTTAAAAATTCTTTCACATTTAGAAAGCTATTAGGATCCCTACAAAAACGAAATAAATATACCCGTGTGATGTGGCGCTAGTAAGTATATAAAAAAGTCTCATACAATATATACGTATAGTTTCGAAAATATAAAGATACTTTTTATATAGACACTAGCTGTTGCCCGCGGCTCTGCCCGCGTGGATGTCGGTTATCGCTGCAAAAAGTAGCCTATGTGTTATTCCAGACCATAATCTATCTCTGTGCCAAATGTCATCCAGATCCGTTCAGTAATTTTATGTGAAAGAGTAACAAACAGCCATCTATCCATCTATCCATCCATCCATCCATTCTCACAAACTTTCACATATTTTATAATATGTATTAGTAAGGATGTTTCCAAAATGGTGAGTAACCGATTTTTATTTGATTTTTGTCTGTTTTTTTAACTTGTACCTTGTCTGAACAAGTATTCTTTGATCATGCAAGCAATACATAGTAATATAACTGTTTGGTACTAAGAAAGGCAAACTTTTGCTTACAGCGCGTAGTGTTGAAAACGGAGACTTGCTTTTTCATAAATAAATACAAAACTTCAAATATTTACATACCCTTATTTATAAATACTTAAATTTTTTGTTTCGTTTAGGGATCGACCACATAACACGCCGCGCTTGATTCCAAGTCAACTCATCGTCAGCTGTCTATTGAGAGCTTCATAGTATCTATCTTACACCTTTAAACGAGCAATTCTTGTATATATCTGAATCTCGGAAACGGCTCCAATGATTTTTATGAAATTTAGTATGCAGGGGGTTTCAGGGGGGGGGGGAGTTATCAGTTAAAGTATAAACAGACGATCGAACTTGGTTTGGGCCGGACCACGAACATGCGCTCCGAACCATATTCGCTCGTGTGGAGCACGGTCCGCCGGATTATAATATGGTTCGGAGCGCACCATGTTCGTGGTTTGGCCCGAACCAAGTTCGATCGTCTGTTTATACTTTAAGTTTCGTATTATGGTGAGTTTGGTGTGAACATCGACCTAAAGTATAGTACCTACCAACTCGCGCTCGTTCAACGTATCGCAGCACATTGTGACGTAATTTATTGTCGTACGATTTAACGTAAGAAGCTGCTATCTTTAATGCGGATTTGATACTTTGAGGCTGGGCTTTATTGAGGTCACGCTTATTTAGGTGTTGGCGTTCGTTGACTTGAAAATTCCGTGTACCATGTATCTTTTAGAGTAATATTGAAAGTGCTTTATTTTCATCTAACGCTATTGCAAATATGCAACGGGAAAGTGAAAGATTGGTATTTTATCCATCCATCCGATAGGTTCCTTTTTAAAAGATTTTGGCTTAGTGTCCAGACAATCAACAATTAACATATCTATCTATATAAAAATGAAACCCCCTAAATGTATGTAGGTACGCGCATAACTTCCGATCGACTGCACCAAATTAGATAATTCTTTTATGTCGTGTTTGTTATTGTCAGGACAAAGTTTGTATAAGAAAATTAAAAAAATAATTTTAACAAAAAAAAACCGACTTCAGTACGGCAAGTTGCAGAATTTCAAAAACCTTAAAAATGGCTAGATTACGTTGTTTAATTATGAAGTTCCGTTGCCTAGCTACCTTAGCAACCATAATGGAAACTTATTTAATCGCCATCCGTAATATACTTATTATTGAAGTTCAGGTGGCCATTTGTGGTTTTCTTCATCAGTTTTACTTCATCATATTATATTTTCTGAATGCAAATGTTTGATGTGTTGTTAAAAATATTGAAATAGCTATATGTGTGCCTATAGTTTTTGAGGAGTTCCCTCAATTCCTCATGGATCCCATCATCAGAACTTACTTTTGATGAAGATGGGACCAAACTGGAAGTATGTCCTCTCAGGCAAAAAAAAATGTTTCAAATCGGTCCCTAAATGTTCTGCGGTAACAAACATTAAAAAATAAATAAAAAAAATACACACGAATTGATAACCTCCTCTTTTTGATGTCGGTTAAAAATGGCGGTGCAAGGGTCGCCGGATCAGATAGTTTTTAGTAAAATTGTAAGTTTGGTAGAAGTGATCATCATCATCATCATCATGATCACTTCTACCAAACTTACAATTTCAGTTCAGGTCAGATATATTTCTTTATTATCTAGGTTAGATATAATTATAATCACCCAAATCACTGTATAATTTTCACATACATATATGCGAATAGACAATATGCATAATTTTCGTTTTCATCTCTGTATTCATTGTCAAAGGAAACAGTGTGTAACATGTGTAATGATAGAAGTTGTCTTCGTCATTGTGAGGCACAGATATTTGCATACAGCCTAGGGCAAAGACGACGTCGCATCGCCGCGCCCGCCGCGCCGACGCCGAGTCGACTGGATAGTTTGCGTTTAACTACTTTCATTCACAAGTCTTGTGTGTCTAAGCTCCAGTTATTCCCTAATGTGAGGGAGTGCAGGAATGTGATTGGAATCTCGGGTTTGTATTACATTTCCATTGAGATAATATTTTAGAAGATTCAATGAAAATGGATACGCCCAAGCCATAGTCAATGGATTGATGATTTTTACAGAATGTTGCATTTCAGTAGAAGTGTTTATTATTTGTATACCAATGCTCGTATGGGAGACTAAGCTACAGTAGAGCGAGCCGGATTTAGGTAGTACTAGCTGCTGCCCGCGGCTCCGCCCGAGTGGATGTCGGTTATCGCTGTAAAAAGCCTATGTATATTCCAGACCATAATCTATCTCTGTGCCAAATTTCATCCAGATTCGTTCAGTAGTTTTTACGTGTAAGAGTAACAAACATCCATCCATACTTACAAACTTTCGCGTTTTTAATATTATTAGGATAATATAAAAATTTACTGACTCATCAACGCACAATAGTAGTTTATAAAAATGAAATCAAAAGGTTCTTAGACAAGAGTTCCTCAGGCAATGATTTCCTGAAAATATCAAGAGGAACGGAGGAAATGCCATGTGATCTAAGAATACATTTCTAAATTCTCCTGCCCAGCTGCGGTTGGCCTGATGCGGTTGGTTTGCAATACCGGGGGCATTACTCGTGGATAGCAGACGCTAAGATTTAAACATTAAGGTTTGATTTTACGGGTATTCCTGGGAGTAGATAAAGTTACTATAAATAATTTTAACAAAAAAAAACCGACTTCAGTACGGCAAGTTGTAAAATTTTCAAATATTAATTTGTTTGTTACAATCGAATAAAATCGACTGAGCGTCGGGCTGAACACAGGTCAAGTAGGTATTAAAAGCTATATTTAATCTGTGCAATCCGCGCTCAATTAATTCACGTCATTATTTCTTATTAATAGCTGCTTAGCAACAATAACCGAAACTTATCTAATCGCCATCAGTAAAATACTTATTATTGAGAAGTTCAGATGGCCAACTGTGGTCTTCTTCACTAAATTACACTTTCTGAATGCAAATGATTAATTTATTGTTAAAAATATTGAAATTGCTATATGTGTGCCTATAACTTTTCAGGAGTTCCCTCAATTCCTCATGGATCCCATCATCAGAACTTTCTTTTGATGATAATGGGACCAAACTGGAAGTATGTCCAGTCAGACAAAAAAAGAAATTTTTCAAATCGGTCCATAAATGACGGAGTAATGCGGTAACAAACATTAAAAAAAAAAAAAAAAATACACACGAATTGATAACCTCCTCTTTTTGAAGTCGGTTAAAAAGTTTACTTTAAATGAGTACTAAAGACCTATATTCACGCACAGAAACACACCGTTGGGTTTATTTATTTGGCTGTGGTCTTCTGTAAGGTTGAGGTCCTTCGCTTCGGGTTGTTCGCTAGTATAGAGCCTTACCAATCTTCTTAACTTTATTACTGTTGAGGGAGAATGCCTACTGCGGTAGCAAAAATGTAGACTGCGTTTTTGCCAAAACACACCACCATGTCATAATTTGCTGTTAATTTTCACAGATCAACAGACAACCAGAACTTTTTCATGGTTGAATGACTTGGTGTTAGTAATGTTTTTTAAAATAATTATATACTGGCTTCCTACCGCGGCTTCGTCCGCGCGTACAATCCCTCGGAAACTCCGATATAAAAAATTATCTGTGTCTATGTGTTACTACAGACTATAATCTATCTCTATACCAAATTTAATCCAGATCCGTTTCGCAGTTTCTGCGTGAAAGACTAACAAACATACATCCATACATTCTTACAAACTTTCGCGTTTATAATATTAGTAGGATGTCTAATTAAATTTGTTTGAAGGAATACTTAAGTTACTTTTGTTTAGGTATAGGTATGTATCTATAAATATAAATGTTTCAGTTGCAAATAATGCAATGACAACTTGAAGATACAAAATACGGGATTATGTTAATTTTAAGCTACTTGAGAATTCAAATCCGATCTTGGGATGTCTGGATTGGGCGCACAGAATTTGAGAGTTGGCTGTTCGCTTGGAGGTTTCGGCTTAAGAATATTATTATAATAATAAACATTACCTACTACACCAATTTACTTAGACCGCAGCCGCAGCGGCTTGTAGCGGTAGAGGTAGGGCACCATACTAAAAAGCAAGCCCGACTGGGGAAGGACCTCCACCTTACAGAAGACCACAGCCAAATAACTACACACAGCGGTGTAGTTGTGTTCCTGTGTGTGAGCACAGGCCTCCAGAGCTCATTTAGGGATGCGTTTTGAAAGAAACATATTCCTATCTCAGGGATCCATCTTACAGCCTTGGTGCAAAAAATGGGTTGACAACATGCAAGTGATACCTCTGAGCCTTAGTCGAATCGAAAACAAATGTATGGGATTTGACGTAAGTCTACGATATAATGTCGTAAACTTACGTCAAATCCCATACATTTACTTTTTTGACTTTTCGATTCGACTATCGCTTGTTCCATTTGTCTAGAGGGGCTGGTTTTGCAAGCGTTAAGGTAACTGCTTAGCATCAGGCGGGCCGTATGCTTGTTTGCCATCCAAGTAGTATAAAAACTTAAACAAATTTTGTTATTTACAATTTTTTATACGGCTTGTTGAACTAATTAAAATAATGAAGAAACTCTAGATACAAAGAAACGTTCAATAAATGACTAGCTAATTATTTTTTTAACTTTGACTATTTTTTATAGATACTTATATTATTACCGTTATGAACAAGAGGTCTAAATCATAAAAGATTTCACCGTTTCTCGTTTTTATCATATCAGGTTTCACCGACCAAACCGCCGCGTCAGGTAACAAAAGTTATAACCACAGTTTAAGGATCTCTTTTCATAAGATAACAGTTATTTTTACTGTGGTCATACCTTAAAAATCATTCGATCCTTTGCCCATTATAAGTAGCAATAGCTTCTAGCCCAAAGATATTAAACAATACTGGCATTTGTATCAATATTGCATTGATACTTCTTCGTAAAAACATCTATTCTGTTATAAAATAACTAGCTGTTGCCTGCGGCTCCGCCCGCGTGGATGTCGGTTATCGCTGTAAAAAGTAGCCTATGTGTTATTCCAGATTATAATCTATCTTTGTGCCAGTTTCATCCAGATCTTTTCAGAAGCTTTTTACGTGAAAGAGTAACAAACATCCATCCATCCATCCATCCATACTTTCGCATTTATAATATTACTAGCTGTTGCCCACGGCTCCGCCCGCGTAGATGTCAGCTATCGCTGTAAAAAGTGGCCTATGTGTTATTCCAGACCATAATCTATCTTTGTGCCAAATTTCATCCAGATCCGTACAATAGTTTTTACGTGAAAGAGTAACAAACATCCACCCAGATGGGTGGATGTTTGTAAGTATGGATAGATATCCATACTTACAAACTTTCGCGTTTTATAATATTACAGTAGGATCTTAGAATTCGTACTTCCAAAACTACTTACGCTAGACACGGTCTATATACGTATATACGTACTTCTACTTACATAGGTATAATAGGTATCAAGTAAAGTAATATCGAGTTACCAATTACTAACTTATCGGCAATTCGGCACTAATTAAATTGAGTGCATCTAGTCGGGTTGTCTACATAGTTTCTGTTTGTTAAATGCGAGCCGCTACCTACTTTACTCGATAAGTGGTAGGTACTATGGGGGATTTAGCTAACCTAATTTTAGTAGTTTTAGTAGCTGTTTGATACTTTTAACCATCGACGCGACGCAATAAGTAGGAAACGAAGCTTCTATGCATATATGTAACAAATATTGGACTTACATCCTACTAATATTATAAATGTGAAAGTTTGTAAGAATGGATGGATGGATGTTTGTTACTCTTTCACGTAAAAACTACTGAACGGATCTGGATGAAATTTGTCACAGGGATAGATTATGGTCTGGAATAACACATAGGCTACTTTTTACAGCGATAACCGACATCCACGCGGGCGGAGCCGCGGGCAACAGCTAGTTCATTATAATTATCAATGATGCTAAAGCATCTTCTATAGCCCTGCAACCTTTTTTTTCCTTCCATTACTGATCGGTTAACGAAGACTTGGTTGGAGGTTGATCACAGTGTCGCTCAGTTCCTTACGGGTCATGGTAACTTTCGGAGCAAGTTATGCGTTTAGGAGCAGTCTGCTCAACACATACTCTGGGAGTGTAGTCTTTGGCATAATTATCGTACTATTATGTTGAACTGCTTACATGTATCATCTGGTGCCGCCTACTATAAGGATTTAGTCTCATCTGGAGGGAATTTCCGTGCGTTTAAGCGTTTCTGCCAATCGAAATTAGCTCACATAGGTCCCGTAGTTTAAGGTACTCCGTGGTGCTCGTTTTCTTAGGTTACAAACCTATATAGATTTATTTTGTCTCCCGCTTTGCTATGGAGGGAAGTGGAAACTTTTCTGTCTAACTCCTTCTATTTACTTCTGATTAAATTCTTTGCGGGGTTCAAGACTTTTACTTGTCCACAGGACGCATGAGTGTCAAAGCTCGGTGTATCAGTTGGTTACTTCGCTGTTAATCCAGGCTCACAGTTCTTTTGATTACACGTGTGGTTTAATGATTGAAGTCATAGTGTAAGGAAGAATCTCTTTCTATATAGTAAGGACACTTTTGCAATCTGTCAAAATAAATACCTACCGCTCAAAGTAAGATGGCGCTCGCTGTCATGTCAACAAAGCTTTCCGTATTTTGTATCATTTAAAAATATAAAACACCGATAAACCTATGCAAAAGTGTATCTATATTATAGTATAAAGTGCAAATAACTAACGTGAGAGTTATCTCGGCATAATTGCCTCGAAAAACTAAAATATTAAGTGCTTTTGTCAACAACATGTGTCAGTGATAAAACGTAAATAAATATTATAAACATTAAATATTTAAATAGAATATCCGAAAATTGACTTAATAGTGTAACTTATGGACCAAACAGTGCAAACAAATCAGAATACTTAATAAAAATAGAACAAAGTGTATAAAAGTGACAATACAAGTTTAATAATAAAATTTAAATCTACCTACTAGAAACTTTAATCATCATAACGATATTTTCAAAGACCAAAGTAAAGCTACAAACAAATTATACAACTATTTCACCAACATAGTTAATGTCGCTGTGGCTTAATGCGGAAGAAGCCCGGCTAATGTTGATTACAGGTCCGAGTTCAAACCCCACTCGCACCCGAGCACTTTTTGGAATGTTATATATTTCTTAATGAATATTTATAACATAACATCTGAATTATAACAGACTAAACTAAATTAATAGAATCTGTTCATCGAATATATAATATTAAATTAAATATATTACTATGGAAGCAAATAACATCACGCTGCGCCGTAGACGCACAAATTCTGATTCAAAATCCAGTAACACAAGAAAAAAAGAAATACAAAA
Organism: Trisateles emortualis; assembly: GCA_947095525.1. Lineage (NCBI taxonomy): Eukaryota > Metazoa > Arthropoda > Insecta > Lepidoptera > Erebidae > Trisateles > Trisateles emortualis. The sequence goes on along the minus strand of OX352736.1, from coordinate 2,583,926 downwards.
CAAAACAAAGAATACTGGAGATATAACAATAAGCTTATCTGATTTATCGAGTGATACCATAGAGGACTCTCAGAACGAACAAGTCACAAAAATGAAAATAGAAATAGATAAATTAACTACGGAATTAAATAGTGCACACCAAGAAATTGAGATATTAACACTAGAAAATATTAAACTAAAGAAAACAAATGATGATTTGTCAAAGAAGAAAGATTTATTTAAGAAAATTGCCTGCAGTCCTGTGCAAAAAAAGAAAACAGCTATCACAAATAAATCAACTCCAAATAAGAAGAAAGAAGATAAACAAACCCAGACATATAAAAACACCAAAGTTACACACGATATCGTTGAGCCGTTACCCAATTTAAACACCAAACAAGACATAACAACAAAAAATACCTTCCAGAAAAAAAACATCACCCAAACCCGAAAGAAAAATATTCAGCAGCGAATCTGTATATTGAGCAGCAATAAGAAAAATAAAATTTTGTCAATTGCAAAAAACACTTTTATGGAAGACACAGAAATATGCCACTACCTAATGCCTAACAGTACTACAGAACAAATAATGGAAGGCATAGAAACGAAAATAAAAACTTTTACTAAGAAAGATTACTGTATTGTATTGATAGGCGAAGAAGACTTTACGAAAACTAACTATTATTTCAACAAAGTATTTAATATAAGAAAAACATTAGAAAAAATAGAACACACAAATGTAATTATCTGTGCACCAACTTATAAATATGGATATTACACAAACATGCATAATTTTAGAATAGAAAACTTTAATAACTTACTCTACTACGACACTCTGGAGCACGAACACGCCTATTTCTTAGACTCCAATAGGAATCTTACAGCCGACTACACGATGTTTGACCGTGGATCGGGCTTAATAAATAATAATGGAATGCAAGCCATATTTAACGATATCAAAAACCTGATACAATGGCTTGAAACTGATGAAATACAAGTCGAACACACCTACACACGAGAAAACCACCAAGATGAACCCAGTACAGGAAAACCTAATCATTCCTTTCGAGACTAACTTGGAAATCCTCTATCAAAATATATGCAGCATGAAGAATAAACTACATCTACTAGAGTCAATCATGGATGAAAAAGATAGAATACAAGCTATCTGCTTAACAGAAACATGGATCACAGAGAAAAAAGTGGATTTATTACACCTAAATGGATTCAATGTGGCATCGACATATAATAGGAAGAATTATGTGGGAGGAGGAGTATGTATATTAACTAAGGAGAATATTGAATTTATCAAACGCAACGACATAAATAAAATGACTGTGGAATTTGTATTTGAGGTATGTGCAATAGAAATTGTAAAGCAAAATCTTATTATTATAGTTTTATACTGGCCACAAAATGGTAGACAACCAGATATTTTTTTCTCTTCGCTCGGCAAACTCTTACAGGTGTTACATTCAAAAGATAATAAGAAAGACATTATCTTAGGTGGTGACTTTAATATTAACATTAAAGAAAAATCTAGTAATACTTTAACCCTGTTAAATCTAATGAAAAGTTACAACTTTAATCAGCATATAAAGGAGCCCACTAGAGTTACAAAAACGAGTGCTACGTGTATAGATCTAGTCTTTACTAACTTCAAAATAGAAAATTTCAGTACACTTGTCATGGACTTAGGAATCTCAGACCATAAAGGAATAAAAGTATCACTACCCAATAAACTAAAAAATGAACGTAATTCATGGTTCACATATAAACGAATATACAGTGAAAAAAACATCGTACGCTTTAAAGCCGCATTAGAAAAAATTAAGTGGGAGGACGTAATATTTAATAATGTGAATATAAATAAAAACTATGAGTCGTTTCAAAAAACACTTAACAATGTATTAAATAAATGTATACCTAAAACTCGTATTAAATTAAATATAAAGCCTAAAAAGACATGGTTAACTACCGGGTTAAGGAGATCTTGTAAACACAAGCGATTATTAAAAATATTTCTACAATACAATGAAGATCCTGTATTAAAAAAATATTATAAACAGTACGAAAAGATTTTAAAAGGTACTATATATAAATCTAAAAAGCTTCATTATATACATCGAATTAAAAATAGCAAAAATATATCTAAAACTATGTGGCAAATAATAAAAGAAACAACTAATAAATCTACAAAAATAAGTATGAATAATATTCAACTTAATAAAAATAATAAACTAATATTAGATCCTAAATTGATTTGTAATGAGTTTAATGATTTCTTCATAAATGTTGGAGGTGAACCTGGTAAACAACCAGGCCGGCCGGTTGTTAAGCGTACTGAAAACTCTATATACATACAGCCAGTTGATACACGTGAGGTATACTCTATCATCATAAACCTCAAAAATAAACAAAGTTTTGGTCACGATGAACTACCACCGATACTAATAAAAAGATGCGCAAAAGAGCTAGTTGATCCTCTTACATATCTCATCAATCAATCCTTTTCAGATGGTACTGTTCCGGATATGTTAAAATTCTCTATTATAAAGCCAATATTTAAAAAAGACGACAAAACAGATTGCTCTAATTACCGTCCAATAGCTCTACTGCCAACCTTCTCTAAAATATTAGAAACCGCGATGTCTAAACGCTTATACTCATTCTGTGAAAGGTTTAATATATTCGACGACAGTCAAAATGGTTTTAGGAGTAATCGATCCACGACTTTCGCAGTTTATAAATTCATACAACACCTACTAAACATAATTAATGAAAAAAAATATGCAATTGGCATTCTTCTCGATATGAGCAAAGCATACGATAGAGTCTCATATAGTATTTTGCTAAATAAATTGGATGATATTGGTGTGCGTGGTCTAGCACATGAATGGTTCAGTTCATACCTCAATAACCGTACTCAATGCGTGGAAATAGAACAGTATAACATCCAAACAGGTCAAATATGCTCTATTAGGTCACAGGTGACAGAAGTCAAAAACTCAATCCCACAGGGTAGCGTTCTCGGTTGTCTTTTGTTCCTGATATACATTAACGACTTGCCTAAAGCCCTTGATGTTACAAGTACACTATTTGCAGACGATATATCCATTGTATTTCCATGTGAAGACATATCTTCTTTTAAAACTGATACACAAAATATTTTATTAAAAATAACAGCTTGGCTAGAAGACCATAACCTCCAGTTAAACTTTAAAAAAACCAAAATAATGCAATTTAGACCTTATCAAAAACGTCCATTAAATATTGACTTTACGTTTAAAGGTGAGAATATAGAATGTGTTGATACATTTAAATTGTTAGGGCTAAATATCGACACAAATATTAACTGGAAAGCACACATCCAAATAATAAGCGGTAAGCTATCACGTTTTACCTACGCTCTGTATGAGTTGAAAAAATCCACTGACCTAAAATCGGCAAAAAATGCATATTACGCATATGCTCACTCCTGGCTACGATACGGAATACTGCTATGGGGGAATAGTACTGATGTTGAAATAATATTTAAATTGCAAAAGAAGTGTATACGTATTCTATCTAACATAGGGGGTATGGAAAGTTGCAGACCACACTTCACTAAGTATGGAATTTTAACATTGACTTCACTATATATCTTGGAAGTGTGTTTATTTGTCAGAGGGCATATGTACTTGTTTTCTTTAAATAAAGACCAATATTCTCAGCCTCGAAATTTGCGCAATAGGAATAAACTCACAATACCGAGCTCAAAGTTAACAATAGTCCATTCTGGCCCGCACATAATGTCAGTAAAAATCTATAATAAGATTCCGGAGGAAATAAAGAATGCTACATATAGCTATAATATATTTAAAAATAAATTAAGTCAACATCTCTTGCAAAAATGTTACTATAATCTGCAAGAGTTTTTCGGTGACATTGTTAAAAAACATTAAATAAAACAAAGTACATAAATGTAGATGATAGCATATAAGTTTATTATGTAATTACATTTGAATTTGAATTAAAAGTATTGATATCGGATTGTATAAAGATTAAAAATAAAATAAAAGTATGTAGGAATTTATATAAATGTATGTATGTGTAAAAAATTATTGATGTATAATTAATTGAAAATTCAAAATCTTAATTGTTTAATAGTATGTAACTGTAGATTTAATTATTATAATAAAGACTGTTGCAGTGCCCTGACAGGGTTTCATGTTGAACCAATAAATGTGATGCAGAGATGAATGTAGTAGGTGCAAGATATGTTAAAATAAATTAGTGGAAAAATATATTTCTAATAAATATGATAACATAGACTAAATAAATACATAGGTTTAATTAAATAAATATTTATAAATATATAATATTATAATATATATATATATATATATGTTACTGATGTGATGATTTAGCCAGTTTGTCAAAGAGGAGGTCCCTTACTTTCATTTTAAAAGTGTACCGATTAGTGGCCATCCTGACTTCACGAGGAAGCGCATTCCAGAGCAGAACAGATTGAACAAAGAAAGAAGAATGGACAAAGTTAGTGGTATGAGAGGGACACGCAAGAAGAAGATTATTAGACGAACGAAGTTTTTTTTCATGTACTGAGCATAGGTATTGGAAGTAGGAAGTTAAGTAACTAGGGGGGGTAGGAGAATGAAGGAATGAGAATAAAGTAGTTAGCGCTCGCAAATCACGGCGTTGTCGTATAGGTAACCATTTTAACTCGGACCGGTAGGACGAGACATGATCATATTTACGAAGATTAAAAATGAATCGAATGCAGTTATTGAGAAGACGGTCATATTTATTGAGCAGATCTGCATTCAGGTCGAAATAACATACATCACCATAATCGATCAGGGGAAAGATTAAAGTCTGCACAATCATTGTTTTAGTTTTAGACGGTAGGAAGTTCTTCAGGCGGTATAAGGCACGAAGGGTACCGGTAACTCTCTGTCTAACACTGATGACTTGAGCTTGCCAGTTGAAGTTCGAGTCAATAAGTAACCCAAGGTCTTTAACTGATGGACTAAAAGGTATAATTGACCCATCAAAGATAATTGGAGGCGAAATTCCGAGGTCCAATCTGCTCATGAGACGTTGGCTTCCTACAATTGTGACCTGACACTTGGTAGGGTTTACAGACAGACCAAAACGTCCAGCCCAACACCTAATAGCCTCTAAATCGCTATTAATCTTGGCAATCGAATCTGGCACTTCATCTAGGGTAGATATAGAGTAAAGTTGCAAGTCATCGGCATAGAGATGATACGCACATTGAAGATAGGGTGTTATGAAATTAATAAATATAGAAAATAGTAAAGGAGAAAATTTAGTTTTGTTTGTTTACTAAATAGTTTATTTAGTACCAGTCTGATTTGAGACTTGAAATTTTCTAATAGCTTTCCCATTAACACATTCAGTCGCAAACATAAGCGCAAAACTACGCCGTTGGATCCACGAAGCAGTCGAGGCCATCTATAATTATATTGATGTACAAAAACAAGTCACAACGTAACGAGCAATAACCAACTGACAATAACAGAACACATTCGTCGATTTTGTTCATTTTCATGTTCCATCCTCGTACCAGCTCTGAATAACTGAATAACGACTTAATAACATTAGCGCAAAAATCGTCCAACACGTGCCAACCTGGCACACGTACTGGACCGTGGTGGACTTATTATTTTTCGTAGTTCAGTTCAATAAAAATACATTTAGATAGGAATAAAAAACATGCAAGGAAGTCTTTGGGGACTGCCGATAGAAGTGAAAACTAAGTAACTTGTAAATTCGTCGAGCTAATAGATTATTACTTTTGAATATGGAAAGCGTTCGATGACGATGACTTATTCCATGATTTTTGTACACCCAAAAAGTGCTCAACGCACTTAAAGAAGTTTTCACTTCAATAAATAAATACCTTGGTACCTATTTGAATATTTAAAATATTATTAAACGAATAAGTTCCACTCCGTGTGCCTTCTACGTTTCTACGTAAAAAGGATTTACTGGATATAACCGCTGGCTCAAACAACCTACAGACAAAATTCGTATCTTATTAGAGTATATCGCACTTTTAACTTCTTTGAATTAAGTATATTTGAATTAAAATCAATTAGTAGTTCTTTAACCGATAATACCTTCAGTTTCAGTTCTGATATATTTTTTATTATTTAAAGTTTGTGATGGAACGTACTATTCTAAAAGTTAAATTAACAGATCACTGTAGAAACTTGCTGACGTCGCATGCCGGAGGAGCTGTGGGCAAAACTAACGACGCAGTGGGTCCCAAACACCAGAAAGAAAAAGGAAGGGGAGGCCTTTGCCCTGCAGTGGGACAGTATATGCTAATGATAATGATGATAACATCCAATAATGTCTATCTTTCGTATTATCTATTTTTCTCTTAATTATGAAAACTTGTAATTGGCCATATTTTAATTAAATATCTTGTCATCAAAACTATTATTTGTAAGTTTTCCTAATATCTATACTAATATTATAAAGCTGAAGAGTTTGTTTGTTTGTTTGGTTGAACGAGCTAATCTCAGAAAGTACTGGTTCGATTAGAAAAAATCTTTTTTTGTTGAATAGTGTATTTATCCAGGAAGACTATAGGCTATATAACATCACGTCAATAGGCGCGGAGCAGTAGTGAGATATGTTGCAAAATCGGGGAAAATATTCCAAATTACCACGCGGACGCGGACAAAAATAGACCTTACTTAGCTGGAATATTGACCGGGGATTTAACGAGATGTATTGCAAATGAAACAAATTGTAGTTGATTGCACCACGTTTTCATATTCAGTGTTTGCGGTCGTTAACTATGGACGTTGGGCTCATTATGCCTCTCTATATGAACCGATTATAGCTGCCATGAATTGTTGCGGTACCAATAATCGCGGAAGGAGACTTTAATGAAATGGTGAGAACTCGTAGTAGTATATTGTTAAAAGTAATACGTTATTGAGATTTTAGATGACAGTTGGCAGTTAAAACTTATTAAGACACATTGTACTTTTTAGGTAAAAAAAACAAGTTTTTTTTTAATACTACTTGGGTGGCATGCAAGCATGCGGCCCGCCTGAGGTTAAGCAGTATCCGTAGCCTATAGACGCTTGCATTACCAGAGGTATCACTTGCGTGTGGCCAACCCATTTTTTTTACACCAGGGCTTTAAGATGGAAGTAACCCTGGATAGGAATACGTTTCTTTCAAAACGCATTCCTAAATGAGCGCTGGAGACCTGTACTCACACACAGGAACACAACTACACCGCTGTGTGTAGTCATTTGGCTGTAGTCTTCTATTAGGTGGAGGTCCTTCCCCAGTCGGGCTTGCTCGCTAGTATGGTGCCCTCTCTCTCATTTATACTATGGTACGGAACACTTTGTGTGCGTGTCCTAATTTAATTACACTTGGTCTGTTCTGTGAACGTTACCTATCATTAGCTTTTATCCGACTTAAAAAACGATAAGGTTATCAATTCGTGTGTATTTATTTTTATGTTACCGCAGAGTTCCGTCATTTTATGAACCGATTAAAAAAAAAAATTGTCTGAGAGGACATACTTTCAGTTTGGTCTCATTTTTATCAAAGGAAGGATCTAATGATGGGATCCATGAGGAAATGAAGGAAATCCTCAAAAATGATAGGTAAACAAAGGTATAGCAATTTCAATATTTTTTACAATAAATCAAACATTTGCATTTATAATTTTAACAAAAAAAAACCGACTGCAGTACGGCAAGTTGTAAAATTTTCAAATATTTGTTTGTTACAATCGAATAAAATCGACTGAGCGTCGGGCTGAACACAGGTCAAGTAGGTATTAAAAGCAATATTTAATCTGTGCAATCCGCGCTCAATTCATTCACGTCATTATTTCTTATTAATAGTTGCTTAGCAACAATAACCGAAACTTATCTAATCGCCATCAGTAAAATACTTATTATTGAAAAGTTCAGATGGCCATCTGTGGTCTTCTTCATCAGTTTAACTTCACCAAATTACACTTCCTGAATGCAAATGATTGATAAGTTGTTAAAAATATTGAAATTGCTATATGTGTGCCTATAACTTTTGAGGAGTTCCCTCAATTCCTCATGGATCCCATCATCAGAAATTTCTTTTGATGATAATGGGACTAAACTGGAAGTATGTCCATTCAGACAAAAAAATAAATTTTCAAATCGGTCTATAAATGACGGAGTTATGCGGTAACAAACATAAAAAAATACACACGAATTGATAACCTCCTCTTTTTGAAGTCGGTTAAAAAAGTGTAATTTGGTGAAGTGGAACTGATGACCAAGACCACAGGAGGCCATCTGAAATTTTTAATAATAAGTATTTAACGAAACATGATTTTGCTTAGATATTTTACTGGTAACTATGTGATGAATTAAAAAATAATGAAATAATAAGATTAACACATAAAGCACAGCCACCCTTTATTTCCCACACGGCTCGGTCCCCTTGCTACGGATTAACAAAACTAGCATCATGATAGTTTACTGTATCAATAACAGTTTTTACACAAGAGCAAACTGATTTGCATCGACTAATAATGAAAACACAAGGGACTTATATAAAGTGATTGTATTGTTAAAACCTTTTTCATAGTCCAATATTTGCGAATCAAATAATAATCCTGCTATACTAAATAGTTTGTATGTACGGATGTTTGTTGCTCTTTCCCTTAAAAACTACTAAACGAATATGGATGAAATTTGGCACAGAGATAGATTATATTCTTGAATAGCGAATAGGTTTCTTTTTATCGCGATTACTGGCATCCACGCGGGCGGAGCCACGGGCAACAGCTAGTCAAAAATATGTTAGAAACTTCTGAATTTAATTTATTTTTACAAATAGATATTGATAATTTGACTGCCTTGGCGGTACAGTGGTCGCAGTATGCGCCTGCTGTGCACGAGGTTGTGGGTTCGATTCTCACACAGGACAAAACTTTGTGTGACCCACAAAGAGTTGTTCTGTGTCTGGGTGTAATTTGTGTCCGTTAATTGTATGTTTGTAAAGTTCCCTGCGACACAGAGCTTATTCTCTTGTGCGGGAGTTGTCTTTAAAAAACAATAAAATGACATTAATTAATTATTAAAGCTTTTGAAGGATAAAGATGCAACTTTGTGATTATCAAGAATTAATATTAGACTATTGACAAAACTATCTAGTTTTAATTAAGTTATATTTCAGACTATCAGAAAATTGAGACACATCTGCCAAATCTCTTTCTGGCTATGAAGTTAAGCCCCTCAATAGCTAAGGCACCCTATTCAATTATTAGAAAGTAGACAATAAAGGGTGGACACCCCGTCTGTTTCTTTTACCTGAACACTGGACGATTATTACGGCGAAATGATCGTCTCGTCGCCTCGGTCTTAAAGCTAGGAAAGGTTTAAGTATAAAGATTTAAGCGCATACTATTGTTGTAAGTTTTTTTTTAAGTGAAAACTTATTTTAGCACGGTACGCATATTTTTATATGGGACTAGCTGTTGCCCGCGGCTCCGCCCACGTGCATGTCGGTTATCGCTGCAAAAAGTAGCCTATGTGTTATTCCAGACCATAATCTATCTCTGTGCCAAATTTCATCCAGATCCGTTCAGTAGTTTTTACGTGAAAGAGTGACAAACGTCCATCCATCCATCCATTCTTACAAACATTCACATTTATAATATTAGTAAGGATAAAATCGACACCGTTACGAGACGCAGCTTGACATTTCCGAAAAATCTTTTTTCGATTGTGTATATAGCCTTTTTGCTTTAATAACGTGATTAAAGCAAAAAGGCTATATATACCGCGAACGCGTCTAGATTAATAGAAGAAAAAAAAACATTTATTGCTATAAAATTTATAACAACTGTTTTGCCTAGTGTTTTCACTTCTGTCGGCACTCCCGGAGTGCTTTTATTTTCTCCTCGCATCAAAACAGACACAAAAAGCGTCATATTTTGCCGCATTAAATTTTAGTCGTAATAAGTTTTCGTTAAGTTTGATTATGCCCTGAATTCAAACATAACATCATTCAGTCGTAAAGGTGCACGAACACCGGCTTTGAAGTGACTAGAGAGCACAGGAACTAATGGTCGCGCGCGCACCTCTTGTCTGAGTCATCAGACAAGAGATGCGCGCGCGATCATTGTTAAGATATATTTCACATAAAAATGTAGAAATTTACTATTATTTATATTACGATACCAATTATACATTAATCTAAAATCACATTTTGTTGAAGCGCAGCGCTTTCATTAGTTTTAAACTTTGTTTAATTAGTTTAAATATATTAAATTATCATATTTCTACCAGGCGTCATCGATTGACCTATATAATAAGTGACATCAATGTGACTTTTATTTATTGCAATATATAATACATTTATCATTCATCAGGAGTAGATCATTTTATTTTCTTTCTCACCATTACAATCCAGTTCCTAAAATTAGGTTTACCATTCTTCACGATTATTTACTCCTTGTTTTGTAAACAAGGGATACACTGTGAATTTAATTTATACTTACAGGTTTAGATCACATTTTTTCAGTTTGCAAACAAAAACTTTATTTATTTATTTAAACATACAAATACAGAGTCATTATTACAGATAACATTTTTAATTAAGTAAAGTTGTAACACAATTATACATGCCTACTTTAATGTTAAGTTAGAATAGCAAAAAAAAAACCGACTTCAAAAACCTAAAAATAACTGAATACAGATTGAAGTCGGTGCTAGGTTCATTCTGTCACTTAATATTCAGCTTGGCACCGACTTCAATCTGTATTCAGTTATTACTTATTATTAGTTTTTTATTATTAGTTATTAGATTCAGTTTTTTTTCTAAATAAAAAAATATTTTTCTATTTTTAATGATAAAATAAAAGTAAAAAAATACGAAAAACATTGTTAATACCTACAACATTTGAGGGATGCCTTCGATTTCCCTGGGATTCCATTATCCGATCCTGACTTGGTGCCAGGTACCTTGAGAGTATAACTTTCAAATAAAAAAAGAATTTTGAGAATCGGTTCATGAACAACTAAGTTATCTGCGAAAAAACATAAAAAAGCATATATTATATACGGTCGAAATGAGAAACCTCCTACTTTTTTGAAGTCGGTTAAAAATAATGAGTTAAACGCGGGTGACACACCATATTAGTTTAAAATTACATATTGTTACGACGCACAGGTTAGCCCTAAAAACTACCGCTATCTGAAAACAATAGCTATTCATAAAGTGTCTCGAACAATACAGAAAAAACATCATAAAGAGAACAAAGGATGAATAGCGGTCGAACGGAACGTGCGAATATGAACCTTAGCGTATGGGCGCAAGGTTTATGGCACTTAGCACGGTGACTTGTTTACATCATGAATGAACGTTCGAGTAACGGGTTTCTTCGTAAAGACGTTACTATAACTTACTACGATCCTCGCGTATATTCTCGATTCCGTGGCGAGTGATATATAAGGGGCCGACGTGCGGCGGACAGTCAGTCTTAGTTGAGTCTTCGTTGAGAAGTCAACGAGTCTTCACTGAGAAGAAGACAGCGATACAGACGATATATCGGGACGATATTGGAAGACTTTGGTGAAGTGTTTTGTGTTATAGTGAAGAGTTTAGTGAGTGAACTGTTATAGTGTGTAATTGTGTTTACGGTGTATTGTAAGTGTCATTGTGTGTTTTGTGTTGAAGTGCTAATATACTCGTTATCGCGTAACCTGGCATTTTAATCGAACCCTATCCTGACAAGTAACTATTGTTGTCGTCATTGAACATAAAAATTAGTGTCAGCGGTAGTTCGTAACAACTGGTCTCAGCATCGGGACGTAACATTGGTCTCAGAGTTGGGACGTAACATTGGTGTCAGAAGCGGAATGTCAGTCACACTACGCGACGGAGACGAGGGAGTTTACATGCAACAGTTGACGACAGAAGTGCAGATGCCTGTCAGACCGAGCGACGGTGACAAGGGGGCATGCACTCGTCAACAGGCTGTTTTGGAGTCTTGTGAACCTGCAACTGCAGCTGAGGAAGACAGCAGCCCGCCGCCAACTCATCTGGTCACCACTGGGGCCGAGGAAAATATTAGCACACCATCGACTTCTGCGGATACCTCAGCGGGCCCGACAGCGACAAGTCCTTCTAATGTGGTTGATTTGTCGATCCTCTTGGCCACTATGCAAGACTTCCAACGTCAACAACGCCAAGCTGTGGAAAGACTTATGCAGAGTGTACAAGTTCATAGGGAGGCTCAGCGCCGAAATGTGCAAGAGCTAATGCGGATATGCGACTCCATAAAGTTTCAGCCTAGCACACATCAAGCTATGGAAGACGTCAAGAACAGCCAACGTGAAGGTACGGAGGACGTCAAGGATCTTCATCTTCAGAGGCAAGGTATGGAGAACGTAATAGATAGCCAAGGACAAGCTATGGGGAACGTCAAGGATAACTACGGTGAAGCTATGGAGGACGTCAAGGTTAGCTATGGTGAAGCTATGGGGGACGTCCAGGATAGCTGTGGTGAAGCTATGGGGGACGTCAAGGTTAGCTATGGTAAAGCTATGGGGGACGTCCAGGATAGCTGTGGTGAAGCTATGGGGGACGTCAAGGATAGCTATGGTGAAGCTATAGAGGACGTCAAGGATAGCTATAGTGAAGTTATAAATGACGTTAAGGATAGCTATGGAGAGGCTATGGAGGACGTTAAGGATTGCCAATGTGAAGTTATGGAGGACGTCAGGGATCTTCAGAGGTACTTTATGGAGGACGTCAAGGATTGCCAGCGGTATGCTACGGAGGACGAAGTCAAATTTTCTACGAGAAAGGTGGGTTGTAGCGAGGCAGCGGTATTAGAACCGGGCCCCGAACCGGTGGACATGCAGAAGAAAGAAGAACAACTTACGACTCAGGTGGAAGAGAGTAATGTGAAGATTTTAAAAATTTTAGAGTTGAATAAATCCTGGAAGAAAGAAGATTTTGTGAAGGCACTGAAGAAATATAGCGGACGTGAGGATATTGGTGGCTACGGCGGACGCGACGGGTTCCGCATTATTGAACGTGCTGGTTTAGCACGAAGAGAACATAACTGTGAATTTATGTATAGAACTTTTGGTGAACAGGATCGTGACCCACCGCCTAAGAGAAGATGGCTATGGGTTGAAGAAGAAGTTAAGCCCCGTGTGCGTATGAAGTTGCAGGATTACTCTGCAGACCCGCGACAGGAATCGTGCGGGTGCCGTGCAGACATGCCGAGTGACAGACCATATGGAGATGTTGCTCGGGACGAGCAAGTTTAAGAGGGGGGCAGTGTTACGACGCACAGGTTAGCCCTAAAAACTACCGCTATCTGAAAACAATAGCTATTCATAAAGTGTCTCGAACAATACAGAAAAAACATCATAAAGAGAACAAAGGATGAATAGCGGTCGAACGGAACGTGCGAATATGAACCTTAGCGTATGGGCGCAAGGTTTATGGCACTTAGCACGGTGACTTGTTTACATCATGAATGAACGTTCGAGTAACGGGTTTCTTCGTAAAGACGTTACTATAACTTACTACGATCCTCGCGTATATTCTCGATTCCGTGGCGAGTGATATATAAGGGGCCGACGTGCGGCGGACAGTCAGTCTTGGTTGAAGAGTCTTAGTTGAGAAGTCAACGAGTCTTCACTGAGAAGAAGACAGCGATACAGACGATATATCGGGACGATATTGGAAGACTTTGGTGAAGTGTTTTGTGTTATAGTGAAGAGTTTAGTGAGTGAACTGTTATAGTGTGTAATTGTGTTTACGGTGTATTGTAAGTGTCATTGTGTGTTTTGTGTTGAAGTGCTAATATACTCGTTATCGCGTAACCTGGCATTTTAATCGAACCCTATCCTGACAAGTAACTATTGTTGTCGTCATTGAACATAAAAATTAGTGTCAGCGGTAGTTCGTAACAACTGGTCTCAGCATCGGGACGTAACATTGGTCTCAGAGTTGGGACGTAACAATATTATACGTTTATGTGCGCTCATTATCTCCAAATTATTTGGCGTTTTATTACATCAGCTGATGGATTGCTCCGCGCCACGCGGCCATATATGTAGGTAGGTATACGGAACACCCTATTGCCATCGTTATGGAAACTCATCTCCCAGGAAAAGAAATAGAGAACAAAATTGTTACGCTTCAGAGAAACGGACATAGTTATATAAAAATATAATATTTGTTTTGAAAGTCATTATGAAACTATCATCGATTATTATCTTGTATTTGTTTTATATGTTATTGTGTACAATAAAGAATTTAAAAACAGATTTCAAACATTACACAAATTTTAAAATATTTAAAAGTAATCTTACCTACACGGTCGACAAAGATTGCAAATCGCATACGAAAAAATGTTTCATTTTTTTTTCTAAGCTATTGCATCTATCCCAGCGATAGACCAATCATAAAGCCCTGGTGTAAAAAAATGAGTTGGCAACACGTAAGTAATACTTCTGTTATTGCAACCGTCCATAGGCCGTATGCTTGTTTGCCACATAAGTAGTATAAAAAAAAAAATATGTCTGTGTGTGTAGTAGGTTTAGTTGTCCACGGGACGCACGAGTGTCAAAACTCGGTGTATCAGTTGGTTACTCCACTGTTAATCCTGGCTCACAGGAGTCACAGCGGTGGGATTGTCCCGAATGTCTGTGTGTGTATGCGTTTTTGTGATAATTAGTTCCTTAGTTTTTTATATGTCCCGCAGTAGGGAACAAGCCCTGTGTCGCGGGGGACTTTACAAACATACAATTAACGGACGCAAAGTACACCCAGACGCGGGGCAATAATTTATGAATCACACAAATCTTTGTTCTGTGTGGGGATCGAACCCACAACACGCCGCGCAGTAGTAAATGGCGAGGTAACCACTTAAGCCACTGAACCAACCGTTCAGTCAGTGTAAACTGTGATATTAGTATGGATTTTAAGAGAGGTAGGGCACCATACTAGCGAGCAAGCCCGACTGGGGAAGGACCTCCACCTTACAGAAGACCACAGCCAAATGACTACACACAGCGGTGTAGTTGTGTTCCTGTGTGTGAGTACAGGTCTCCAGCGCTCATTTAGGAATGCGTTTTGAAAGATACGTATTCCTATCCCAGGGTTACTTCCATCTTAAAGCCCTGGTGTAAAAAAATTGGTTGGCAACACGCAAGTGATACCTCTGGTAATGCAAGCGTCTATAGGCTACGGATACTGCTTAACATCAGGTGGGCCGTATGCTTGTTTGCCACCCAAGTAGTAAAAAAAAAAAAAAAAACTTTTAAACTAGCTGTACTGGCATATTATTCAACCTTTTCCGAGTAAATAAAACCACAGAAAGCATCAACGAGAAACTGAGTACAGAACAGCGCATTGGCAAGTTTTTTAATCAAGCCTTTTCGAGTTTTGTAATACTCCTGTCGTAACATGGTCCTCCTACCTCCTGCATAGTTTATACTTAACAAATTATTTATTTATTTAAACTATATTGGACACAAAACTATGATTTATAAAGGCGGACTTGCTTGAGGCATTCTCTACCAGTCAACAGTCAACCCACGGTGGTGCAGAGATAAGTCAAAGTAGGTGCATAAAAAAAAAATTTAGAATAGGAGATAAAAATACATTTAAATTAATGTAGCTCATATTATTACTACTATTGCCACTTAACATAACTAATTTTGACGGCATGTAATATTTATACTACTAATATTATAAACGCGAAAGATTGTAAGTATGGATGGATGTTTGTTATTATTTTACGTAAAAACTACTGAACGGATCTGGATGAAATTTGGTACAGATATAGATTATGGTCTGGAATATTATAAATATTTTTAACAGTGATAACCGACATTCACGCGGGCGGAGCTAGTATTAAATAATTAACGTCAGGTATTACACAGATTACTTGATTGCATGGGAGTATTTCGAGTAAGTAGGAATATGTTTTACGCCCACTCCACACGCTCCACCAGGGATAGGATATGAAGATGGAAATATCCCTGGGATAGGAATACGTTTCTTTCAAAACGCATCCCTAAATGAGCGCTGGAGACCTGTACTCACACACAGGAACATAACTTTTTTTTCTTTTCTTTTTCTTTTATCTTAAAAAGACAACTCCCACACTAGAGAAAAAGCTCTGTGTCGCGGGGGACTTTACAAACATACAATTAACGGACACAAATTACACCCAGACTCAGAACAACTCTTTGTGGGTCACACAAAGTTTTGGCCTGTGTGGGAATCGAACCCACAACCTCGTGCACAGCAGGCACATACTTCGGCCACTGGACCACCGAGGCAGTCATATAACTACACCGCTGCGTGAAGTTATTCGGCTGTGTTCTTCTGTAAGGTCGTTCATTCCTTCCCTAGTCGAGCTTTCTCGCTACTATGGTGCCCTACCTCTCTTAAATATAATAATTGTAGATTATATTATCTCTATATTTGACCTCCCGTGTATAGAGCATACCTACAGCTTTCCGGCAATTGGTATAGGCTTACTGAAACATCACGTGGTCTACGTATAAAAGACAGAGACGGACATATATAACATTATTATATTCGAGAGAGATGTGCATACTGAACGCTTTTCCTCTCCATTGCTCGAGCGAGTGCACCGGATAAGTATGGACAGCAAAAAAAAAGTGTTTGATCATTCGGAAATATTTCATTAATATTATAAAGCTGAGGAGTTTGTTTGTTTGTTTGGTTGAACGCGCTAATCTCAGAGAGTACTGGTTCGAGTAGAAAATTGTTGAATAATGCATTTATCCAGAAAGGCTATAGGTTATATAACAACAAGCTATGATCAATAGAAGCGGAGCAGTAGTTAGATATGATGCAAAATCAGGAAAATGTACGTTCCAAATTACCACGCGGACGAAGTCGCGGGCGACCCCTAGTATTTCATAAATAGAATAAATTACATAAATAAACTCATAACTTTAATAATGTGACGTTGTCCAACACCACGGCACAATAAACTATCTTGTTTACCTAAGGTACTCGTAGTTCTATTTATTAAAATCAATCGTTTTAAGCGGTAATATTAAATCTTGAGGATATTTGATATACGCACTATATGTGGACTATGCGGTAGAATTAAATAATGCTACATAATTTTGTTGCTTTCATTACTTACAGGTTATGACTATCGGGCCATATTTTCCTCTCCATACATTGTGTCTTTGATTGTCCTCTTTTCATGTGTTCGTAATTCTTCTCCTAATTGGCTAAAATTATTTGTTGTACTTAATAACGAGAATCAATTAAAATATCTTGACTTAGGTCATGAAATTGTCGACATGTCGGATGTGGACTCAGCATCCATTAATAATAATAAAGTTGAAGAGAATAAAAATATTTGCAAAGAAAGGAATAATATTTTTGGAATAACATAACAATAAATGGAATTTTATAAAGTATAATGTGAGTATGTCTACCAGTGGTCTGGTTGCCATAGAATAGGCTTTACCGTCTGAGAGCTGTCCCAATATAATATTCTTATTTATATCGATTGAGCTTTTTTATTAATAACTTTAATATTTTCACCCTTTAAATGTGTTTAATCTGACACTATCAGTTTTTGTTAATTGCATTTAAATCGACTGCACTTTGTTGCTGACGCTATCTGCCTCCACGTGTGGCGCAAACGAGCCAGCCTTATAATGAATAGCCGTCGCCTGCCACCATATTTCAACGAATTAACAAATGACCTCCTGTCATTGTACGCGCGGCGCACAATTTTTCTGCGCACCGTACCTAACGGCTTGATGTAGGTGCGGTTGGTAGCAATGTACGCTCTACGCTGTTGGTACTACCGAATTAATGTGGGGTTTATAGTGTACCTATGTGTAGTTTGTGCACTTGATATTATGATATATGAGTAGTTATAAAATGCCGTATTGAGCTCTAAAATGTCTGTTGGACGAGTAGTAGGCTTTTGCCATGAGGTGAGGGTGTGAATATTTTTGAAGTGAAAACTTCTTTTATAATTTTTATAAAAATCATGGATCTTGGGGCATCGTCACCGAACGCTTTTCATATTAAAAAATAATATTCTAATAGCTCGACGATATAATTCAACTTACTTAGGTTTACTTCTATCGGCAGTCTCCAAAGACTTTAATTATTTCAAGCTTTACTTATAAGTAAAATACATTTTATATTTTAAATAGATTTTTTTTCTCAGATTTAAATCGACCATAGACATTCAATTGTATGTATCTGTGCAAGTCCAACAAAAAATAAATAGTCTATGAGGGTAGTCTTTAGTTTAGTATCTACCTCGGTATTTCTTAGTTGGTTTGGTTTATAAATTTTAAATTGTGTATTTTAAAATAGTGTAAAGTTTAAACTATGTGTGTGTGGTGTGTGTGTGTGGTGTATATAAATGTAATTGGCCGAGCGAAAAAAGACGAAATGTGGTACATTTCGTAGTTTTTCCCTCTTTTTTTGCGCTTTTTTCGCATGATTGAAAACTGAGTAAAAAATAAGTTATTTTAATTCATATCTATCGAAAAAGCGGTGGTGGACGAGTGGGAAAGTATAAGATTTCACTTTGTGGAATTTATATGTACTAATCATATGATTGGGAGACCTATAGCCAACAATGATTGGATAAGGGTTGAAAAGAAGAAGAAGAATCCGATGATTCGCCATCTGCTAACGGTGAATTAAAACTTCGTGAGGAAACCCATGTCTTAGAAGTAAATCTAATCTAATTCACCAACCCGCATAAAGGCAGCGTGTGTGAATTAAGGCCTAAACCCTCTTTCTCTCTCTTGATAGAAGAGACCCGTGTCCAGCTCAAAATGAACTAATTATTGAATAAACTGTGGAATTATGTTTACTCAGTTTCCAGTACATGAGGCATTACAAAAGTGCTCTGAACTGTCGAATTACCAATACAAAATAATAGCTACTAACTAGCCGGTCACGTGTCGACGCGTGCTGTGTCCAACCCTATAATAAAGATCAAAAACGCTGATAGGGATGGGGTTGAATTTTAATCATTATTGTGTCCAATGGACTGATTTGTCACTAAGAAGCGTTAAACGTCGATTCTGGCCCGCTCCGAATTCTGTGCCCATGTCAATCAATTTTTTATCCGATTAGGGATTGAATTTTCAAAAATCTTTACTTAGTGGATGTTGTTATTTATACTTATATTATAAAGCTGAAGAGTTTGTTTGTTTGGTTGAACGCACCAATCTCAGAAAGTACTGGTTCTATTAGAAAAAAACTTTTTTGTTGAATAATGCATTTATCCAGGAAGGCTTAAGCTATATAACATGACGCTATGATCAATAGGAGCGGAGCAGTAGTGAGATATATTGCAAAATCGGGGAAATGTACGTGTCAAATTACCACGCGGCCGAATTCGCGGGCGACCCCTATTAATAAAATAAACGTATTCTAAACTGTCTAGATTTACTTAAAACGTTTTTTATTTTTGTTTATACTACCAAGGTGGCAAACAAGTATACGGCATGCCTGTTGGTAAGCAGTTACCGTAGTCTATAGACGTTTGCAACAACGAGGGTAGCACTCGCGCGTTGCCGACCTTATAACTATTTAAAAATTGTAGAATGTTTGGTTTAATTTTTATTTATTTTAAATGACATTTTCCGCACTAGGGAACAAGCCCTGTGTCGCAGGGGACTTTACAAACATACAATTAACGGACACAAATTACACCCAGACTCGAGACAACCATTTATGGATTGTTGAACACGCGCGCAGTCACTCGTGGTCTGGTCAATTCTCACCACTTTAAAATGGTGCCGTTTTTTAATGACCGGACTTCGTATCTTATATGTATTATTATCTAAGGTATTTCGGGACAATCCCACCCACATGCCCACCGCTGTGACTCCTGTGAGCCAGGATTAACAGCGGAGTAACCAACTGATACACCGAGTTTTGACACTCGTGCGTCCCGTGGACAACGCACCCCGCAACGAATTTAATCAGAAGTTAATAGGAGGAGTTAGAAAGAAAAGTTTCCACTTCCCTCCATGGCAAAGCGGGAGACAAAATTAATCTGTATAAACCTATGAAAAGGAGCACCACGGAGGACCTTAAACTACGGGACCTATGTGAGCTAAGTTTGTTTGCTATCTAAGGTCTCTTATCTAAAGTATTATACATAGTTGTGAGCTTTACACACTTACTTAGCTGAGCTAAATAGAGGAAGGAGCCACAACATGACCAGCAAATTGGAGATGTACCTACTTATTGACGACAATTATTATTTTTTGTTCTGCAAAACTGAGTACAATTATTATTATTAATTTTGCAGCCTGGTAATTTTAACAAAAAATAACTCTGATATTTAATTGTACCCAACATGCAAACACAACATGCATTTAATAAATTTTTCACTGTCTGTTTGTTAACAATAACTGAACAACAAAATAATAAAAAGAAGTTATACATAAAAGAGGTAGGGCACCATACTAGCGAGCAAGCCCGACTGGGTCAGGACATCCACCTTACAGAAGACCACAGCCAAATAACTGCACACAGCGGTGTAGTTGTGTTCCTGTGGGTGAGTACAGGTCTCCAGCGCTCATTTAGGGATGCGTTTTGAAAGAAACGTATTCCTATCCCAGGGATAGACCCATCATAAAGCCCTGGTGTAAAAAAATAATGGCTTGGCAACACGCTAGTGATACCTCTGGTAATGCAAGCGTCTATAGGCTACGGTTACTGCTCAATATCAGGCGCGGGCCATATGCTTGTTTGCCACCTAAGTGGTATCAACAAAAAAAAACATGTCAGTGTTATATAAATATCTTCTTCAAATTTGTTCTGAAGTGTGACAATCTCAGCCACTTACACGCGGGATAGTAAAAGAAACAAAGTCAACATCAAACTCATTTTATACATGATACTTATGAACTTCATAAAAAACAAATGCAAGCATACTTTTTTCAACGACCAATTTAACCGATTTGACCGAGTTACTTGCCAATGCGCTCGAGGAGCATTGACAAGTAACTCGGGCCACTCTTTTTAATCGCCAGATATTTACAATTTGGTATGAGGTACAATATTAGTGGTAACAAAAAGGGACGGAAACCTATAAGTATACCAAACGTTCTAGGGTATACCTGGATTCCACATGCAATGAATGAGTTTGTATAGAAACAAAATATACCTCTCTTCGGCGATGAAGCAGAGCTATACTTTATGATTGAATCAAGTCATAACAAATCATACTTCATTCAGATCATACTAGGTAGCTTCTCAAAGACTGTAACCCCTATAAGTAAGCTGGTAAGAGGTTTCTACAGCGAAGAGATAATGTAACCGAGTCTCTCGGAGGACGGGTCGCTTTGACGGCTGAATCAAATAAGTCGTCGGCAGAGAGAATAGTAATAAAATTGAACGGAGCGCCTGCCCAGATGTAGCTACGGATTTATCGCTCGGTAAACTCCAGGGCACAGTGAGAGAAAGGTAACAAAAAAAGTTTATAGAAAAATATATACCTATAGGTATATGAATGCACGGTTGATTCAGTGGCTTAAGTGATTACCTCGGCATCCAGTACTGGGTGGCGTGTTGTGGGTGAGATCCCCACCGGGGACCATGTACTTTGTGTTCGTTAATTGTATGTTTGTAAAGTCTCCCGTGACACAGAGCATGTTCCCTAGCACGGCAGTGATCTTAAAGAAAAAAAATCTTGGATTTTATTATAAAATAAATATTGTTATTATTAGATACTTTATTAAATACTGATAGTTTTATCTAATTCTGGAGTTCTTTTCTTACTAGGCAAGTCTGTATGGAAAAGATCACAATAACATGATTAGCAGTTAAATAATAATTAATCACTGAGCGCTAATATTGCAAATTTATATATTATACTATTAGTATTATAATTAAATAGTACAAAGTAAAACAATAACTTTATATTCTAGTATAAATCATACTTTACAAATTTAACAAATATTTCAACTATGACTGCATTCCACTTCAACCCATAAACGTCACATTGCTGGGCACGGGTCTCCTCCATATATTTGGAGGGATATTGGCCTACTATACCACGCTGGCCAGACGGGTTGGTATAGGGTTTTGTTTCGAGTTTTCCCTCTCTTGCAGTGGATATTGTCTGCGTGTCCGTGTGGTGACGGATTAAGAATACAAATGTCACCATCCCGTTCTATCCCGAGGGTGTCGTAAGAGTCGACTAAAGGAGTCAAGCAGACTATGACTGCAATTGAGATAAAATAATTGTACTAGCAGTAAGTTTCCTTAATTCGAAAATAAAAAATAAAATAAACGTAATAAAATAATCCAAAAATATCAGCAGATAAAAATAAAAATTATAGGTGCTAAGTATGCCCCTGTCCTCAGCAGTCGTCTCGCGCTCGCTCGCTTACACATTCGTCGAGCTGCATCCAATATGTTTCCTAGCATATTGTCTTTAACAGCTCCATTATACCGACGATAGATTGTGCGGAAACCTCCGCCGCTTTCCTACATATTGCACGCAGAAATCTTTATCCAACCGCTATGAATATTTTTATTTGGGAATATTGGGACGTCTCAGTAAAGAAAACAGTATATATCTATATATTACACATTATTAATCTCCTGCCGCGTCTTCGCCGGCGCGTACAATCTCACGGTCTAAAAACTGTATAAATTTCTTCCAAATCAGTTTAACCGTTTAGGCCTGATTATGATGTCATTATGTTCCGATAAACAATTATCGTATTAGTAGATAATTTGTTAATATATAAAATATGTAGATATGTAGACATTTATTATAAAGCCTTTATTTTTTGTACTCCTTCATATATATAAATAAAAAAATTAAACCCCCTAAATGTATGGTTGCGCATAACTTACGATCGACTGCACCAAATTGGATAATTCTTTTTATTGTGTTTTTTATTGCGAGGACAAGGTTCGTATAGAAAGAAAAAAGAAAAAAAATTGGCGGTACGAAGTTCGCCGCTAATATTATTATAAATTTTAAGTATACTAAATCTCATATTCCTCCATGTGGACAATTCTCGCATGCCCTGATACCTGCGCACCTTAGAGGAGCTTATGAACGCTACTGAAAATGCAAAACTCGTAGCTAGGTTCTGGGCCGACACAGTTTAGATTGCCATCGACACGCTAAGAAGAAGAAGAAGATGTAGACAATATGCTTTACGTAATCTTAAATATAAAATCGTTTACTTAAATATTAAAGCAATGTGGAAAAAGACGAGCCCGGAGCAGGACTCGAACCTGCGCCTCTCGGGTTCCGGCCCAGCGAACTACCAACTGTGCCATCCGAGCTCCTACTCCAGAGTTCAAATTTGTCCACCGCTTGTTTACGTCTTGGAGTGACGTAATTTTCATTCAAACGTTAGCCGTTACAGGTCTATACGTACAACATCTTCAAATAAAATCGTTTGTCCTGACTGACGATCGACGCACACCTTAAACTACTTAGTCTAGAAAAAGAAAGCTGAAATTTGAAACATTGGTTTATATTATACTGTAAAAATTCAAAATAAAAGGATTTTTGGAAATTCAATACCTAAATTGGTTAAAAATTGTTTTAAGCATCGCAGCCCACTATGTATCGCAGTTCCTGGACTATGTTCACTAGGACATAGGGCTCCTAGTGTATCGCTACTTGAGACGGTCTTCGGTTCTTCGCATCCAGCTAAACTTGCAAGTGAAGTCGGGGCGGGCCGCTAGTAATTTATTCAATTAATTGTAGACTATTATTTTGTTTATTTTTTTGGTGCAGTTACTTTATTTATATAAGGATGACACACCAATGGAGACGGGTTTTCACTGCAACACGTTAGTGAAGTGTACGGGCCAGACGCTGCATTCAAACATTCAGTTCCCTTTTTGAACATTTCCGTTTTGGAAGATTTAACTTTAAGAAATAGCCATGAACGATCGGAGATAAAACTTGGTGAAGATGAATCAGCTACACTTGGATTTTATAAAACTGTTGATTAAGGAAAATGCCTCTTAGTGACAACGATAAGTGCCTACCGAATTATTAATTTATTGAATTTGGTAGACTTACACAAAAACACGTGTGCAAAAAAACGCTTTCCTATTCCAGGGATACTCCATTTTAAGGTCCTGGTACGAGAAATGGCACACGCAAGTAATACTTACTACTCTAGTATTGCAAACGTCCATAGGCTATGGTAACAGCTTAACATCAGGCGGGCCGTATGCTTGTTTTCCACCTAAGTAGTATAAAAAATAACAAACTACAGTAGTAGATTTATAATGATTTTTTACTAGCAACTTTGTTGCAAAAAGTTTTTCATGCGCACATTTCTAATGGAAAAAAATAGTATTTATTATCTATTAAAACAAAAAATTAAAAGTAAAAAATATAAAAAAAAATATTTTATGGAAAACAGACGGCCCGCCTGATGGTAAACCGTTACCATAAACTATGAACGCTTGCTCCTTAGCAAGCGTCCATTTGCAATTCATTTGCGTATTGCCGTCTCGATTGTTTCTTCATACGCGGCCGAGGAGAATCTGTAAGATGGACTATCCCTGGGATAGGATAACGTTTCTTTCAAAACGTTAAAGTGTTTTTTTGAACTCAATAAAGATTATTATTATTATTATGTTGCTTTCTATTTTAACTCGACTAAGTCGGTTAATCTGATGGCACGGGCCTAAGCCAAGTGTACATCAGTACATCACTATGTGATTGTTTGTATAGGAATAGTAGGTGTATCTATTATTATTATTATAAAACGCATGACTAAATGAGCGCTGGAGACCTGTGTGTGAATACTACCCATATCTGAAAATATCCCTACATTAATTTTTAACCAAGTCTAAAAAATAATTAATGGTTGAGTTTATAATAAAAATCTTGTGCGGATTCCGATTCATAACGCGAGTGATTTTGACATACGATTGCATTTGTGACGTTTAGAAGGAAACTAATAAAAAGAAAATATAGAAATATAAAAAGAAGTTTTTGTTCTTTCAATGTAGAGTGCAGTCGAAACCCCTACTCACCTCTTGCAAAGCCAAGGAAAACCCCACACATATATTTGTGAACGAATAAGAGCTGGGCCTCTACAGTACCTACATTTTTTCTGCCTTGCTGGTCCAGTGGTCGCAGTATGCGCCTGCTGTGCACGAGGCTGTGGGTTCGATTCCCACACAGGACAAAACTTTGTGGGATCCACAAAGAACTGTTTTGAGTCTGGGTGTAATTTGTGTCCGTAAATTTGCATGTTTGTAAAGTCCCCCGCGACACAGAGCTTGTTCTCTAGTGCGGGAGTTGTCTTTTTTCAAAATACAATAAAAATACAATACATAATAATTGTAAGTATTATTTTCTAATCATAGAATATCAGAAATACTATTCCTACCTAAATAAACGTTTCCAAATAACCCATGATCCTCGTGCCTTCATTCCAATTGCGAGATTTAAAAGGGAATTGCTCCAATTCCGTTCTGCTATGGAAGAGCGCGCAAACTTATTAGCAGAGACCGTTAGGTTGTCAGGCATCTTGGTCTTTTTTTAGGTGATCGGACCGCTGAGATTGATTGGACGATCTCGATTGGACGCTGCCCCTGTGACTCATTTTAGACGTCATCGATAGGTGATTCTTTTTTGCAACTGAAAGTGTGTTTCAATAAAGCAAATTGTGTTTCGGACGGCTTCAATAATAAGTTCAATGTATTAAATAAAACATAAAATACATGTATAACAATAATGAGCTTTTCTTTAGCCCTGAATTAAGCTAATGACTGTGTGGGGGTTGATATGAAGTTGTGGTTTAATTCAATGATGCACATATTTAAATATATATAACTTCATATCAACCCCCACATTGGTGACCCCGACGTGATATCGTATAAATAAATAAAATCGTATAAATAAAAGTACCTACCAAAATCCAAAAATATTAAATACTAGCTTACGGCCGCGGTTTCGCCCGCGTGTACAATCCCTCGGGAACAGAGATTTTTTCCGGGGTAAAAAGTAGCTTATGTGTTATTCCAGACTATAATCTATATCTATGCCAAATTTAATCCAGTTCTACTAAAAACAGTAGTTTTTGCGTGAAAGATTAACAAACATACATCCATCGATACATTCTTACAAACTTTCGCGTTTATAATTATTAGTAGGACTAAGTTACCTACTGTGTTTTGCTTAGTTTTTCATTTTGATCTAATTTTTGTAATTTGTGTCAGTTCGCAAATTCTAAGATTTTCAAATTACGAACTATTTGAAAACATAATTAGTAATGCACGTATGTCTACGCTGTGGGTTGAATAGATGTGTGTGCAAATGATAATACGATTTGTGCTTGTTACAGAAAAATGCGCCACAAATCATGGCCACAGACGTGAACACGTTTCTGCCAACAACATTAGAATAATTGATTAACTAAACGCAAAGAGAAATAATAGCGATTCAGCGTTTTACAAACTAAGGAAACGTGTACCGTTGCGATTGTTCTATATCTGAAGAATTGTTTAGGGACCTCTTGTTTCGTAAAAAAATCCGTAATAATAAATAATAATATCAACCCATAAATGTCAATGGTAAGATCCAAGTCTGTGGTACTTACTTAGCTTGTGATTTTAATTTTAAACCTTTCTAATTCATAAGGGTTTTGTGTTTTTTACACCTTATTATTTAATACTAATAAGATGTGGCCGTTGGGGCAAAAAGGTTCTAGAGCGTCCACGAACTGGAAGACAAAGCGTGGGCAGGCCTCCAACAAGGACCGACGACCTAGTAAAGGTTGCGGGCAACCGATGGACAAGGTCGGCTCAGGATCGAGAGTTGTGGAAAACCTTGGGGGAGGCCTATGTCCAGCAGTGGACGTCTTTCGGCTGAGATGATGAAGATGTGGAAACAAAACCTTTCCCGATCAACATAATATCGATCATCGCTATAAACACAAACCCAAATCTAAGTCGTGCAGCCAGCCTAAATCTCCACCGTGTTAGGAAAAATGATTTATAAAAGCTCACTCTGATATTCGCTTCCCTTTCTATCTTTAAAAGTATCTGTATGTCTATCCCTATCTTTACTGTCCAATTTCACAGGCTGGTGAATGCTTCTATAGAACCTCAGCAGTAATGCTTCTATTGATTAAGAATTGTGAATATTCATTCAATTATATGGTTGTGCGGCTCCCTGGTGAAATTCTCGTGGTTATGTTTTAAAAGGATAATTCTCTTGGTTATAAGATTATTTATTATTATACACGTTCGTGGTGGCTGACAGTTGTAGTTCTGACGATTTTTTATATAAGTAAGTGGGTACCCTCAATTTAATTTTATGTGGTTATTTAATTATTTGTGAAGTGAAAACTTCTTTAGGTGCATTAAGCACTTTTTGGGTGTTTAAAAATCATGGGACTCGCGTCATCGTCACCGAACGCTTTCCATATCAAAAATAATAATCTTATAGTTCGACGATACAATTCACAAGTTACTTAGTTCACTTCTATCGGCAGTGTTCTAACAATGCCCCGCATGTTTTTATTTTATTTTATGTTGATGAACAATTAATTAAAATATAATTTTGAGTATATCTGTACACCAGAATCTTGAATAGATTCTGGTGTACAGATATACTAAAAGATATACACCAGAATCTTGAATAGATTCTGGTGTACAGACCTCTGGTGTTACACATTTTAGGTGAAGCATCAATACCAAAGTAAAGTACTTATACAATCCCAGGGTTTTCGTAAGTAAAGTATGTAATGAACAATAATATTCATAATATTTCATACATTGCCTAAACGGTCCAGTTATTCCTAGACCTTGGTACTTTATAGAATACCTGCATTATACACATTGCCGGAAACATATATAAAAACATTTTTTAATGCAAACTCATTCTCAGAAATCGGTAAATATTTTTAAAACGCAGACAGTCTAATACTATACCATACATTTTCCATCGGAGCCAATACAGTGCTATAGATAAAGTTGCCATTGGAGTGAAAAGATAGGGACAGGGAATTTACAAAGGCAAGGGGTCGGCTAAGCCCCTTTCGGACGCCCGGCAGATTTATTGTTTAAGATCTGCGACCGGACAACTGTGTATTATATACTGAGACGATACGACATTGGCTTCCACCGATAGTCACGTGTACGTACGTCATGACGTAGATGAAATAGGTGCAACGTAGGTTAAACATTTAAATTTGGAAAGCTTAGACCATACCCTATATGCGTTGAGCTTGGATCTACTATTGACGGAATAGTGAAGTGCGTGCGGGTGATAGTAAATAAATTATGTAGTTATGTACCGTCATTATAAGATTGTTAAATTTTAAATTCGAAGTTGGTAATGGACATTAACATATTTTTTTAAGTTACATATATAGTTATTGTTTCTTATGTAAGTGACACTTAAGTGTTTTGAATAAGAAATAAAGATGATTTAAACCGAAGCTTCAGAATTGGGATCAATTTTATATACTTTGACGTCATCATTTGCCGACCCATTTTTTAGGTTAAAACTTCTTTAGGTGTGTTGAGCACTTTTTAGGTGAATCAATCACTGAACTCACCATCATCACCGAACGCTTTTCATATTCAAACTTTTTGAGTGAACAAAAATCATGGCGCTCGCGTCTTCGTCAGCGATCGCTTTCCCTATTCAAAAATAATAATCTTTTATCCCGTACATACAATTCACAAGTTACTTAGTTTTCACTTCTATCGGCAATCCCCAAATTTACCGCATGTTTTATTTTACACCAGAGTTTTAAGATGTAATATACCTAGGATAAAAAAAGAAAAGTAAAAAATCCATTCCTACATGTGTGCTGGGAACCTGTACACTGCTGTGTGTAGTTATTTGGCTGTGGTCTTCTGTAAGAGACTTCCCCAGTCGGACTTGCTCTTGTATGGTGCCCTGCCTCTCTTAAATCATTTTTTTTTAATATATTTCTCAAATATAACTATATCTTAACTAAAGTTTATACAGTATTAAACACAGTAACACACGTCACTAAAGCACATCGCTTACCATTATATTCAATCCTCTGGCCAGGTCGGAGAGGATTGAAATTCAAATTGTCCTGAACACGGCTTGATAATGCAAAGTCTACAGGATATGCTATTGCTACAGTATATCAATGAGAGGGAAGAGGATTTCTTGAGTGTTTTGAAATTTGTTCCTAAAATAAAAATGCTATGTAGGTACGTACATATTTGGAAGTAAATACAATACATTATTTTTGTTATATTCTCTTTATTAATCAATATTCTCTTCTAGAATTACATTTTAAAATATAAAAATGTGGTGGCCCACCGGTATCGGATTTAGGAACCAAGCTACCGGTGGTTAAGGCTCTAAAGACAGGAGCCTCCTCACGATGCGCGCCGTGTCAAAGAAAACATATTGTTTTATTATTATTATATAGCAGACAAGTTTGTTTTGTTTGTTTGAACGCACTAACAATTATATTAGGATAAGCAACTGTAGGTTCATAGAAGTGAAAACTTTTCTTTCTAACTCCTCCTATTTACTTCAGATTAAATTCGTTGCGGGGTCCAAGACAGTAGGTTTAGTTGTCCACGGGACGCACGAGTGTCAAAGCTCGGTGTATCGGTTGGTTACCCCACTGTTAAACTTGGCTCACAATACAATAATTAATACAATAATTGCGATAATTTAAATCGATAGATGGATTAATATTCGCTACTCTATCACACCCAAATGGCTAAACGAATACAGATCACATTTCGTTTTTTTTTTATATATGGTTCCCATGGGATAAATTTGTTTTTGTTTTCGCAGGTGAAGCCGCGTGCAACAACTAGTCCTTACTAATATTATAAATGTGAAAGTTTGTGAGTATGGATGGGTGGATGTTTGTTACTCTTTCACGTAAAAACTACTGAACGGATCTAGATGAATTTTGGCACAGAGCTAGATTATAGTCTGAAAATAACACATAGGCTACTTTTTACAGCGATAACTGAAATCCACGCGGGCGGAGCCGCGGGCAACAACTATTATATCATAAAGATACACCAAAAGTTGTTCCCTACCAGTAAAAATATGGCATAAAGTATTTGCCATTTATTTACCACAGACTACATCAAATAAAAAATGTATTAATTCCACCCATAGTTACATTTAATCCCTGCCTATTGCATACAAAAAGCACGGTATAATGAAAATTGAACATAGTAAATGTCTGCATCGGCATCGGCTGAATGGCTAAGGGTCAGCCATCAATGGAGGCAAAACGGCAGCTAATGGTAATAGCCTCATACACAAATGGTTCTTTTAGTTAAACGGAGGATACGTTTTATTTACTTATAAAAAGACTGGTAGCATTAACGTATTGGCTTTCACGTTTAATGGATTAGTAGTTAAATATAACTAAAAATAATACTTGTCTGCAAGAATTATAGTCTTATATTTAGAGTTGGGAGAGGCTGGCGATCTGTCATACAGGGCTACTAGTACAGACACCAGTCTCTCACTTTATTTATTTATATTAAGAACCTCGACAGCATGTTTTTATTACACATTGATCAAAGTGTAGGTGCTACCAATAATAACAAATCAGGGCTTATTTATTAAAGGCGAATATTAATAGTTCTTGCTGGTAATACCTATTACAAAAAGTTTTTAAGTGTAGGTCAAATACAATTGAGAATAAAAAATAATACAGTATATAAGTAAATACGGAAACAATATTGGTTTAGTTGATGTCTGCAGCACGGATGTAAACTGATAGTCAACAGTTAACAAGTGTGTACAATTTGCTTACGATAACTCTTTTTGGAAAGGTGGAATAGATCATTATCAGAAAAGCTAGCGTTATAAGTCCGAGGTAACCTTGACATAATCGCATTTTTACCGTACACTTAGATAACTTATGACTTTTTTTTTGTATAGGTGTACAAAAATAATCTAGGTAGATTAAGTCTAATGTTACATTATTCTATGTGAGAGAGCAAATAAATAAACTATTATTATAACTATAGTTTTACTAGCTGTTGTCCGCGGCTCCACCCGCGCCGATGTCATTTGTTGCGATAAAAAGACAGATCCGTTTAGTAGTTTTTACGTGAAAGAGTAACAAACATCCACACAAACTTTCAAATTTATAATATTAGTAGATTTATATTATTAACAAAAATTAAGGCGAATCTCACATCATAATTGTTGTGTATACTACTCCAGATTTTATTTTATCTTTGTGCCAAATTTCATCCAAATCCATTCAGCCGTTTTCGTATAATTGAGTAACAAACATACATACATACATTCAAACTTTCACTCATAGATTACCTCTTAATCCACACTGCTCACCATCAGGCGGGCCTTATGCTTGTTTGCAACATACGTAGTAGGTATAAAAAAAACTAGAGATAAACTTAAAACAACTAAACTAATTCTAAAAGTTATTTCAGCTTTTACTAGTTTGTTTTAATAAAGCAATCGTTGTCTGAACATAGCCTTATACCAATTTCATACTTTTTCTTGAGCCCTCTAAATGAATTCGTAATCTGCCGTGACATGAGATGAAATCTTTTTTCTCATTCGGAATTGAATATATTTTTCAATGCAATTGGATCATATTTCATCTTAAAAGATCACAAAGATCTTGGTATCGTTTGGAATCTGATTTGAATTAGGTAAATAATCCTTACTAATATTATAAACGCGAAACTTTGTAAGAATGGATGTATTGATGTTTGTTACTCTTTCACGCAAAAACTACTGAACGGATTTGGATGATATTTGCCACAGAGAAAGATTATAGTCTGGAATAGCATACAGGCTACTTTTTATCGCAATAAACGACATCTACGCGGGCGAAGCCGCGGGCAACAACTAGTATTTATATAATGCAAAAATACATTTTATATGCTGGAATCACCTACCTATAGTGTATTTTACATAGCATAGGTACTGTGACTTTAAACATTTTAATATGAAGATAAAAGAAAATAATTGAATCAATCTCCAAACAATTGGCTAATTGAATGATCAAGAGCCAAGAGTATTTCATCGATAGATTTTAATTTAATTTTCTATCAAATATCAAACGTCACAGTACCTGGCCATGATATTTGAAATATACATGAGTAATAGTAACCAGTTATAGTAATAACTGGTTACTATTACTCATAGATATCAAAATAGTAACTAAGTAGGTACCTAACTAATTTTCGTAATTATATTATACTAAGTAATAGAGAGGTAGGGCACCATACTAGCAAGCTCGACTCGGAAAGGATCTCCACCTTTCAGAATAACTACACACAGTGTTGTAGTTGTGTTCCTGTGTGTGAGTACAGGTCTCCAGCGCTCATTAAAGGATGCCTTTTTGAAAGAAACGTATTCCTATCCCATTGATACTCGCATTATAAAGGCCTGGTGTAAAAAAAAATGGGTTGGCACACATGTAAGTGATACTTCTGGTATTGCAAGCGTCCATAGGCTACGGTAACATCAGGCGGGCCGTATGCTTGTTTGCCACCTAAGTAGTATAAAAAGAAAAGTAAAACCCACCGGCTGATTCTCATGGCAAACTGACAGTCGTGATCGCAAACTGACAGTTATGATTGCTCGGTTACGGCACAATCTATTGACTAAACGTCAAAAAGGGCTTTTACGGAATACCGATTTTCAATTTGACAGCTAGATTTTGCTCGGTTTTTGCGGTGGCTCGGTTTTTGCTTTTACGGAATACCCCTGCCGAACTTATGAATATTAATACTTAATAAGAAAAAGTACCTACTTCAAAAAGACAATCGCAATGATGAAAGAAAAGTAAATTTTCAAACACCAAAGTCTCTTTAATCGAGAAGTTGATAAGTATTAAACGGAAACATTAAAGAAATAAGTAATTTTTCTTTTTCGATTCGGACTTACGTTTCTATTTAACAAGTTAGTAACAATTTACATGATGAATTATGCGCAAATAAACCAGGGAATGCTTTTAAAAGTTGCTAAGATTTCTCTTTAGGTTTGTGTGGTTTAAGTTTAAATGTCCCGTCATTATTTTGATATCTATTAATTATTATATTTTCGAATAGCAACATGCAAAGCAGAATTTTATTGCAATATTAAGTGAGTAAATCTCATTTCTGTTATGATTAGTCCAATAATTTAATTTTATTGAATTTGTTGCAGACTCAATATTTTGGATTATTCCATTTAGAAACATAGTCTAGATCCATTTTGGTTCCTTCTCGGGAAAGAGTATTTACGAATATTAATCTTCTTGTATAACTGAGCCCAGAATAATATTGTTGAAGTTCCCTGGCTTGTATTATATTAAGGTAAATCCTAATTTAGGCAATTTTAGAAAGGATGTACCTCGAAGGCATATATCAAATCAAATCATTTAATCATAATGTAAGTTGGTTCAGATTATAACATAATGCTTATAAGTAAATAAATGTACTACAATTTTAGGGTGCCTGTACTAGGATAAACCTGTATCACAAGGCGATAAGAGCTAAAAGTATCTATACTAATTAACCCTTAAATGCATGATTTTTTATTTAGTTATGAAATAAATATTTCAGTATAGATATATAGAGATATTAAGTCACTGATAAAGGGAAAAATAATAAAAAAAAACTTAGTTTGAATAAAAAGTATATTTTTGAAAATAAACAGTATGTAGACATTTGGCTACATTATGCGTCTAGGGAAAACCAATAACAGTATGGTAGGTGAAATTAAATTCTAATAACTCATAATCCATGGGGTTATTTATGTATAAAAACGCAGCAAAACAATTTCTGTATTTGGAATGACAAAGGACACTGACACTGATACATTTAGTGCGTGAAAACCCCTTACATCCTAGGAAATGTGCACCTATTTTTTGTATCACACCTCTCAATTCAACCCCACAATTTTCGTGAAATTTTGTGTGCATATTGGTTAGGTCTGCGAATCGGACAACATCTATTTTTCATTTCCCTAAATTTAATTTTTTAGACAAAATTGTTTGTTTTTATTTTTTTATGATTTAGCATTAAAAAATACTTACATACAACACTTAATTTTTACCCCTCTACGATCAACCCCTATTTTTTAATAGCGACTTTATAATATTTTTCATACTGTGTCCCGCGTAGATAGATAGATAACTTTTATTGGTACAATACAAAACGATGGTTACATAGTTTTAATAGTAATGCGGAGTTTAGAGAACAACATTGTGTAGTTCTCTAAACTCCGTTTTATGCTCGATTAATATTTCTATGGAATAGTAAAGAAAACTAGTTGACTGATATAGCAAAGCGTTGTTTTTACCATGAAGAATTAAATTCTTTGTTGTTCTGCTCTTTGGTCCATAGAATAAAGTAACTAGATACACTAACTTCACTATCATCAGCACGTAAGAGTGCTGATGATAGTGAAATTAGTGTATTTTTATTACAACAGTTTCGTTATTATTGTTGACAGTGTTGATCACTAACAGCCCGGCCACGAATACGCCTCTGCTGCTGGATCGGCGAGCGGCGGCGGCGAGCGCGGTGCGGTGATATCAAATGTACTAAAAGTTCTATGATGCCAATAGGCGCCGCGGCAACGTGCGTTTTTTGTAGATTTAGTAATTAGTGTTTGTTATTGTATAATTCAATCGCTCTGACCACTGTGATTGGATTCCTATTACTATTATAGTATTACTAGCTGACCCAGCAAACGTTGTTTGCTACTAAAATAGTAATATCGCTATTAAAAAATAAGTGTAGATGGTAGAAGAATAAAAAATTAGGGTTTTATCTAAAAAATAATAAATAAAATTTAGGACCACCCTTAACATTTAGGGGGATGAAAAATAGATGTTGTCCGATTCGCAGACCTAAGCGATATGCACACAAAATGTCACGAAAATCGGTCGAGCCATTTCGGGGAAGTTTAATTACAAACACCGTGATATGAGAATTTTATATATAAGAATATTATTTATAGATTCTATTATATTCTTATTACTATTTACTACTTAATTACTCCCGTGAAAGAAAATAAATAAGACCCAAAGTGACCTTCAGAAAAATATATTTAAGGGTACCTACCGCGTTCTGTTGCTGCTACCCTCATTCGTGTGCAGTATTTATGCCCTATACATGTGCTATCGGCGGAAATAGCGGCAATGTCAATATCCGGTGCTGCAATACGCGATTTCAGCGTTCAATATGGCTGAATGTAGTATCCTATTTGAGGTATGTTGAGGTTTAAACGTGTCATTTCTGTTGATATTTTATTGACAATAAAAATGTTTCTGCTATAAATCGATTTTATCTCATATAGGTATAGTACTCAGACTTATTGAAAGGAACGTTAAGGTACATCAAGCATCCATCGGTTACGATAACCACGTACATATGTTTTTATTTATCCCTATGAACAAGTTATAGGTCGTTTCGCCCGCCATTTGTTCGCCCGAACGGGCCAAACGACCAAATTACAAAATTTATAATATTTGATTGGGCGTTTCGCCCGACAGCATCAAAATGTGTCTGTACATGAAAAGTAATAAAACCTCCATCTGGCGAAACGCCCAATCAAATATGATAAATTTTGTAATTTGGTCGTTTGGCCCGGTCGGGCGAACAAATGGCGGGCGAAACGACCTTATAACTCCTATGAACATATTATCTCGCCCGTCTCCCATTGAGGTAGGCAGCGACTATGGTACTCCAATTGCTTCGATCCAAACATACTTCTTTCGCTTACTTAACATTCATCCACATTTTCATATATGAACGTCGATTCTGGGCACTTTAAATTTGGCCCTTTTTAACAAATCCTCTACTTGGTTGCTGTATGTTCACCTAGTGCGGCACGATATACCTCTTTTGTTATTCTTCTTTCATTCATCCTTTCATGATTATAATATGTATTTACCTATATAAAAAAGAATTGCACACTTTAACTTCCAATCGATAAACAACACAACGTATCGTTTGTGTATCGTAGAATTTAAGAGAAGTAGTGCATCATACTAGCAAGCAAGCCTGACTGAGGAAGGAGCTCCACCTGACATGAGACCACATCATCATATACCTACAACATCACCCTGTAAAACTATGGAACTAGACAAAGCTTTCAACTTACACGTATACATATAGAAAGAAAGAAAGAAAGAAAAAATATTTATTTTGTCTTTACATCTTACTACAGTAATCTAAAAAAATATACATAATGGTTACAAGACAATATAGAAAGCAATAGATGCATTAGATTATAATTACTAATAAATATAATTGTTTTATAATAAAAGCGGTGATGACGGAGTGAGAAAGTAACCGACTTGCACACAAGAGGTGCGAGTCCGATCCCGGGCAGTACCAATGTGTAAATTCACAATGGATGTTGTAGGTATCATTAATAATTGGAAATTAACAGCATGTAATAAACAACCGACCTTAAATACAGATAAACGGAACAACAACAACCCGTGGGAGCAATAACCTTATCTGCTAGTTCAAAATCAACCACATTAACAAATACCCGTGATATTTGTTGGTGTTACTTGCTCTGCTACTGCTACTTGAATGGTAATTTTTTTCAACGGATAATAAGTTGGAAAATGTAATTTTATGGTGTACAATAAAGTATATTGTATTGTATTGTACATATGTTGGAGGCTCTATAGTTAAATGCACGTCGCTAATACGTGGATCGATAGATATGCAAGGGTAAGCAAGCTTGCCGCAATCCGTAGATCGGTGGACATTTTCTACAAACACAGCAAGACCCTCAATCTCATCTCAAGAGAGGTAGGGCACCATACTAGCGAGCAAACCCGACTGGGGAAGGACCTCCACCTTACAGGAGACCACAGCTAAATAACTATACACAGTGGTGTAGTTGTGTTCCTGTCTGAGTACAGGTCTCCAGCGCTCATTTAGGGATGCGTTTTGGAAGAAACGTATTCCTATCCCAGGGAGACTCCCATCATAAAGTGTAAAAAAATGGGTTAGCAAGTGATACTTCTGGTATTGCAAGCGTCCATAAGCTACGGTAACTGCTTAACATCAGGCAGACCGTATGCTTGTTTGCCACAAAAGTAGTATAATAAAAATATAAAAAAACCCTCAATTTTGACCAAAGCTTTTGGTCCTGCGCATGATCTCTATTTAGTCGTGTCGGATTGCCGTCACATCGGACTATGAGAGTGAAGGAATAGAGAGTGCACCTATTTGTGCACTATGTCTTATCTAATGCCGAGTCTATAGACTAAATAAATAGATCCCTATTACAGTATTCGTATATTTGACTGCCTCGGTGGTCCAGTGGTCGCAGTATGCGCCTGCTGTGCACGAGGTTGTGGGTTCGATTCCCACACAAGACAAAAACTTTGTGTGACCCACAAAGAGTTGTTCTGACTTTGGGTGTTATTTATGTCCGTTAATTGTATGTTTGTAAAGTCCCCCGCGACACAGAGCTTGTTCTCTAGTGCGGGAGTTCTCTTTAAAAAAAAAAGAAATAAAAAAGAAGTATCGAATTCAGTGCAGAGTGCAGTCATAGATTTTAGCCGATACATTAAACAGAATGACACAATGCCATTTTAAAAAAAGGAATTATAAGGTTTCAATAAATTTCCGAGAAGTATTTTGAAGTTCAAGAAGTATATCGATCAATATTACATTTGAACCTTTGTACCATTTTTCCTTTTAATAAAAGCATTATTAAGAGCTGTATTCCACCACAGTATTTTCAGTTATGAGAGGTTATCTAATAGTGGTGAACCTCTTTTCATATTTTATTGAGCACAATTCGAGACTCCATGTTAATAGTATTCATTTAACCTGGATAGCAGAATTCACTTGCCGTTAACCTTAACAGGCTAGCAATCATGAAATCATTCAGTTCGTCATCGAATCACCGTATAGGTATAGTAGCCGTCAAGGCGAGGCTCTCAATATGCAAATTGTTCTGCCACCGAAGCCTAACTGGCTATTGTGCGAATGGCCTGTATCGGTATAAACGGCTTAGGTGTACGCTAACGTTGTAGGTATATGTATATATGTGTAGAGGACTATAGTATTTGTATATTGGAACTTTGTTATGATTTTAGTATAAATCATCATTCGAGGCTTTCCGTAAATGCCCTTGGTCTTGCGCCTAATCTCTGTCCATATACCCATTTTGGAATAAATAAAGAAAGAAAAGATAGAATGAGAACACAAATTACACCCAGAATCAGAACAACTCTTTATGGATCACACAAAATTTTGTCCTGTGTGGGAATCAAACCCCCAACCTCGTGCACAGCAGATACATACTGCGGCCACTGGACCACCAAGGCATCTGACTTTAGTAGTCAAGAAAAAAGAGTGCACTTCCGTTTGCGCACACGCTGCATATACATATAATACTCGACAAACTTGGCTAATCTTCGTTGAGATTAGATGATTATTTATTAAGTTGAACACAGATTTCTGTGTCAACCTTTGCTTATCTTAAATATGTCGTGGCTTTTACCATAAATTTGTGAATTTGAGTATCCCCGCCCACGTCCGATTATTCGGTGGCCAATTTTTTGTAGAATGAAAATAGAACGTACTTAAAGCAATAGCACAACACACATATCCTACAAAAAGTCGTTCAGAAATTACAAACAAATTACCAATGTGTCAAATCGACCCGATTATTTTATTTATTTACTTAAATCAATACATAATATAATAAATTATATTAATTATAAATGTTGTGATGATTCTGCTAAATATTTGTTATAAAGCTGCCGTACTCTAGCCTTGAAAGTATCACGGTTAGTGGACATCCTGATTTCCAGACGGAGTGCATTCCAAAGAAGAATAGACTGAATATGGATAGAAGAGTGAACGAGACTTGAATTATGAGGAGGACAAAAGAGAAGGAGATTGTTGGAAGAACGCAAGTTTTTGTTATGAGTGGTACAAAGATATTGAAATTGGGGAGTTAAATACGAAGGGGCATTGGGAGAGTTAAGAAGAGAGTAGAGCATTGATAACGCACGCCAGCTCCGTCGCTGACGGATAGGCAACCACTGCTGCTTTTCACTGGTATGTCGACACATGATCAAACTTACGTAAATTGATTATCGGACGTGGGCGGACCTGGGCCTTATACTACTACTCAAACTCAAACTCAAAATTCATTTATTCATTTAGGTTACAAAGTAACACTTATGAAGGTCATAAATTATGAATAAACCAGAAAGATGATGTCAGCTAAATTTTCCTACGGCTAGTTCGCTGACGTGGAGCCTTGAGAAGAACTAGCAAGAAACTCAGGCCACTCTTTAATCGCCAGATAGTTACAATATTTTGTAAAATACAAGTATGATAGCATGCAAGCTGATGCAGTCAAAACACTCTCTGCTCTTTTTACTCTACTTGCACTAAGAATATGGTCCCTTATCTACTGATTGCCCGCGAAAATCTTACTCTATGATAGTATAATAGCCATTACAGTAAGGATGCGTTTCACAGTCATTATTTTACTTTCCATCAAACCAATAAATTGTATTCTCGTCTGTATTAATCTTATAAATACCATTTCGTTCATTCATCGCGGATAAAATAGTTTGAAATGGAAACATCCAACAGTATTTGAACAAATTTGTAGAGTGGAGCGAACCGGACGGATACACAGACGGACAAAAGATGCATTTACATAACAAATTGAAGGGCTGCGAATATGCTACGTATGTGCTACGTATATGCTACGCTGCTACACTGTTTTGTAGATGGGCTATAATATTACGTAATACATTGCATCAGTATCTGCATTTTGGATGTACAAAAGCTTATAAGACTTTATAATAATATCATTGTAAATTCAATTTTAAAAAAGGCCACCTTTTCTAATTAAATCTAGTGTAATACATAATGTACATATAAGTGTTTATGTTATATAAAATACTTACTTTTTTTACATTTCAGCATTATTACGCATATCATTATCATCATTAAGTGATGTAGCATTATATTTTGTTAAGACATTTTTTTTATTTCATCATTCATTTAATTTTACATCTTTTTATGTAACCCCTTTCACAGAAAATTTTCTAAAATCTTTTTATAGTGTTACATAAGGAATTGCGGTGTAAAATTTCATGCTTCTAAACTGCGTCTAATTTTCTTAAATTTTTTAATAAGTAGTCGCGTCTGGATAAGGATATTTACAAAAGATAAACAACAATACTAACTAGTTTAACCACAAATACCTAGTTAAAATAATATTTAAGTGTCCAGTTACGTTCGGATTGTTCGGTTTTATTTGTACTATCGCATCGAACCTGCACCCGATACAGTCTCATTACTTGAATGGTTCAATTTCACCGAATCACCGGGGTTGTTGCCGTAATGATAATGCACTACATAAATGAACCCTTTTAAATGAAAATCAATTTCACTACCATCCTATGTTTAAAATGTATCTGTATGTTTGAAAAGTCCCCCGCGACACAGAGCTTGTTCTCTAGTGCGGGAGCTGTCGTTTTAAAAAAGAAAAAAAAAGAAAATATGAGCCAGTTTGCAAATTTGTAATTTTTTATAGATATTTTTTTATGTTTACAACACCAGGGGTGTCACTCGCGCGTTGCCGACCCTTTAAGAACTTTATAACTCCTTCAGTATGCCTATACGACCAAGGCTATCCTACTATCCTACTGCCTACTAATATTATAAACGCGAAAATTTGTAAGAATGTATGGATGTATGTTTGTACTTGTTGTTACTTTATCACGCAAAAACTACCGAATAGATCTGGATTAAATTTGGCATAGAGATAGATTATAGTTTGGAATAACACATAGGCTTGTTATCCCAGAAGAAATCTCTGTTCTGGAGGAATCGTACGTGCGGGCTAAGCCGCTGGCGAAAGCTAGTCTTCTATATTATAAAGTTTAACTGGTTCTATGCATTTCAGAGCATGATTTTTAAGTACTTAGTAGTAGTAAGATTTTTCACGTCCTGGCTTTCCCATTACATGGACATAACTCGAGTATTTGCCTTCTTAACAGGCTAGTTTCACATCTCCCAAGACGAATGCGATAACAAGCTACCTCAAGTTAACATTACGTACAAAATATCCAACATGTAAACATGTAGTTTATAAACTGGGAACTTTTCGGTACAAGAGATGGTCTTGTTAAGTAAATATTCAAATAAATGTCTGGGGTTTATAAATGTTGCGATTAAATTTATTTAATATTTTTATTAACTAACAAATGAATATATTTTACTGTAAGAAGTAAATATTTTAGTTTTTTGGTATTTTTTATTGTAATTATAAAATTTAATCAAATAGTTCTTTTTGCTAAAATTTTATCAAAATCGGTCCAGCCGTCTAGGAGGAGTTCAGTGACATACACACGTACATAGGAAATATATATGTATATAAAGATATGCAATTCTACACTATTGCCTCCTGGTATATTATTATAAGCCAACAATTCCAACATCACCATCGGCAAATATACCAGACGGACTAATTTTATTTGTACTTTATTTGCATTCGAGATTCAAAAATATTTTGTTGAGCCTCAAAATATGTATCCTTTTACGTATTTCACTTAGCTATCATGTAGGTGATATCAACAAACTCGAACAATACAAATTAAAATCAAGAAACACCTGACATCCACTTGCGGACAACAAGTCCGAAAACAATTTACATGGCGACGGGCTATTTCCATAACTAATTAAATAGTGCGGCGAACTAGTCGCAGGTGTTCGAGGAGTGCACGGGCGGCTCCAGCGCCACTCCTCACCTGACTCTGTTTATTTGTTGTTTATTTATTATGTGCTGCTCTTATGTTTACTATGTTGTTAAGTGAAACGGTGTATTATGTTAATCCTGCAAAAAATCTTCATTTTAATTTGACTAAGGTGGGTTTTTTTAAAAATTGGATTAAGGATTTTAATTACAATTTTTAGTCCGCCGCGACACAGAGGTTTTTTCCTTAAGGCGGATTAAGGAAAAAACCCCTGTGTTGCGGGGGACTAAACAAATCGATGGTCTAAAAGACAAAATAATGTGCTAATTACAACATTTTGATAATTTAATATATTCATGCCAAATGTATTAAATAAGCATGCATTTGGCATTAAAATATTAAATTATCAAAATTTTGTAATTAGCACATTTGTCTTCTAGGCCATCGAAATATACAATTAACGGGCACAAAGTAACCTCTCGGAGTAAATATTACGATTCCACAACACGCCGCGAAATGATAAATGGCGAGGTAACCACATAAGCTACTTAACTAATCATGAAGTCAAATTCACCTACTTAACAAATCTTGAGGCACCATAACTAGCCCGTTACTCTAGTAGTTAGGGTTCGATTCCCACCCTACGACTAATCTTTGTGTGATGAGCATGGTTGTTTGTCTGTATACATTACATCTCAACCCATAAACGTCCCACTGCTGGGCACGGGTCTCCTCCATTACTTTGGAGGGATATTAGCCTACTATACCCCGCTCGCCAGACGGGTTGGTATAGGGTTTTGTTTCGAGTTTTACCTCTCTTGCAGTGGATATTGTCTGCTTGACTTACTCCCTTAGTCGACTCTTACGACACCCACGGGATGAAATGGGGTGGTGACATTTGTATTCTTAATCCGTCACCACACGGACATGTATGTATGTATTAATATAAATATATTTATCAGTTGTCTGGTTACTATAGTACAGGCTCTGCCTAGTTTGAGATCAGATAGCGATGTGAGAGTTATCAGAAAAATATTAAATGATAAAATATTATTATAATATATATATTATCTCAACGCGTTGCAACAATAATCCGCCTTAACTTCAAAGTGGATAGCACAAACACACACCTCCATATAACTCTTAACATCTTAATAGATTTGTTATGTAATAATTGTAACACAGAATCCAAAACCTCATATC
Organism: Trisateles emortualis; assembly: GCA_947095525.1. Taxonomy (NCBI): domain Eukaryota; kingdom Metazoa; phylum Arthropoda; class Insecta; order Lepidoptera; family Erebidae; genus Trisateles; species Trisateles emortualis. Next base: position 2,540,982 of record OX352736.1, on the reverse strand, counting down.
AAAGGTGAACCATAACGGTCAACGAAATTATCTGCGCCCAAAAAACACTAAAATCTTTTAAAATTATTATTATACTCGTATTATTTCACAATAATCACATTAGCAACAGTAACTAAACGGTAAGGTGAGGTTCAGAAATTTATTAAACGAGCGAATATAAATTAAATTTATGGGTGTCAAAATTACAGAATATGGTGTACAGGAAATACTGAATATGACGTACAGAAATACTGAATATAGCGTACAGAAATACTAAGTGAGCGAAAAACTGAGCGCGAACACAATCCATCAAAATTAGCGTTGTTGGGGTCACACTTCTAACCTAACCTTACCTATTTGTCTGGTAGCATCTCGTTTCTGGTAGTAAATGCATGAATATATATAAACAAATGCATGAATTTCCAGTCGCTCACCTAGTAATTTAGTCGCACGGCTAAACCCCTTTTGTCGGTAACTTAGTAATTTTGTCGGAGGTTCAGTATTCTATCCGGAAGTTTAGCTTTGTTAATCGAAGATCCTTTTTTTTTTAGAAGAAAATGTAATTTGAACATGCTCTTATTTGTTGTAAAATTGAATATTTCGTTTCATTTATGTTTTGGGTTTTTTGTCGGTAATTCATTAAGTATAACGCTGGTTAATTAGAATATAGTCGGCCACAGATCGCTGGAGTATAATTTGTTTTTCGGAACCATTATTATTTTCCTTTATTAAACTTATTCCAATTGGAGCTAACAATATAACACAATAAAGACAGAAATGATTGCTTCCATAACCAAATAAGATGACCTTAACACTTAAATGTACAGTGCAAAAAAACCAAAGGTTAAATTGCAATTCAGCTGCAGCCCGAAACGAGGGGCTTCAATCAAGGCGCGACTAAGCGGTTCCTATTTCCGTCCATAGATGGCGTTGCGTCTATATGGTTCGTATCTGAGCGCAATCATGCCTTTGTCCAGCCATTGTGTTGAAAATACGAAAGTGTTTCGTGCCCGTTCTTCCGCCCTTTATTTCGGGTTCAAATCACACCGCTTTGTGTTCTCTATAGCACGTGATTTCGTAAATTTCTTTGCGCGACGACGCAGAAGGCAATAATGGTTGAAGTTTGATTTCGATTAGTTTGGAATGTGAGGCCTATACCAGAATAATGAGAATACGGTTACGTGAAACACTTATTTGTGGAATCAATTTGAACCAAACTTATAATTGTTTTTTTTTAAATGCAACTCCCGCACTAGAGAACAAGCTCTGTGTCGCGGGGGACTTACAAATATACAATTAACAGACACAAATGACACCCAGACTGAGAAGAATTCTTTGTGGGTCATACAAAGTTTTGTCCTGTGTGGGAATTGAACCCACAACCTCGTGCACAGCAGGCGCATAGTGCGACCATTGGACCACCGAGGCAGTCATAATATTCATAATAATAGTCATAATATTGATATACTTACGTATCGTAAGAGGCCACTGAGAGTTTCTGTATTCCACATTGAGGGTATTAACGAAGGAGAAAAGGAAGAGACAGAAAATTGGAAATAATTCTTACCTATACTGTCTAGCCGGTGGCGGTGTGGTGTTGGGCTATTGATATGCCGCAGCACAGAGCTGAGATTAGGACCCTTTCTGACATCACACAGGATACTTTTTTGTTTTTGTGTGTCTATTCTTTTTTTTGTATTTGTTATGCTGTGTATGTTCGAATAAATGCTTTCTTTCTTTCTTCTTTCTTTCTTTCTTATATCCTATGGGAAAATGTACTTGTGGAGGAGGATCGATGAATACGTGAACACCGTTTTAAAATTTGCTAACGTATCACAAATGTTGGACGCGATGTATTACAAATTTTGATTAACCTTAAAAATGTGATCTTTATACAAGTTTCGAAAAAAGAAGTAGGATATAATAGAAGTGGGCAAAGCCGACTGGGAAAGAACCTCCACCGTACAAAAGATCATAAGTACAGGTACTAGCGCTCATTTGAGGATGCGTTTTAACGAAACGTTTTCCTAGGCATACAAAATAACTGGTGGTAATTTTTTTAGGTCGAGAACATGCAAGTGATACACTGGTATTGCAAGCGTCAGTAGGATCGGTACATTTTGTAATTTCTTACTTCTAGACATCTTCTAATTTTTACTATTGAAACTGAAATAATAAAATCTTTATTAAAAAAAATTAAATCGGTATCAAATTGAAGCAAACAATAATCACATGGCATTTTGTTTTAGAGTTCCACACTTCACACGACGTCTATACCAACGCTCGATGTCTCCCCAATTGAGTGCATATATGTAGTAGATAGTATGGTAAACGTTAGTATGCCTACATGTATCCTAGACCTACCATATCAGTCGTTACACTGTTTGATAGCCAGTCGAGCTCAGTGCTACGCCGCCGCCGCTCACCGTAGCACCGTAGCACGCGCTCCAAATATATCGACCACTTTATAATTATAAACGAAAAAAGTTATAAAGTTGATTAAAGTTATAAACAAAATTAATCGCGCCGTCTAAATAAGGACGCTTAGTAAATAAACATTTTGAAATATGTAATTTTATAGGTATTCTATTTATTAGAAATTTGTAAAGATAATTTTAATTTTAAAGTGTATTCTTAGGCTCATTTAGATTTAAAAAGCTGCTCACTGGTTGTGAACTTTCAGTAGTTGTAAAATAAGTGTCAATGTGGTAGTCTTGTGTGTTAGTTTTAGCGTGTTTGTATACGATTTTACTGTAGTTAGTAAAGTTAGAGGAACTTTGTATAACCTGTTTCGAGATATCGCCATCTGCGGCATCTTCATAGTGGTAAGTTTAGTTATCAAATATTAATAACTTTTTATACTAAAATATAAGTAAATACGTAGTATCGTAGTAAAGTAAGTAAAAAGTATACGTTTTAAACTACTCTAAATTATTATTTTATGGTTTTTTGTATTCATAGTCTTTTTTTTTCCATCGCATAGTTAGTTATAATAATGGAGCAAGCAAACCAATTAATTACATAAAATTATTAAAAGTATTTTAATTTATTTATCTAAATTTATCTTTATTTAAAACGTCATTGTATCAATGAAATTTTAAATTACTATTTGTGTCGCGTAGCACGTAGCACATGTTAGTATACAGTTCTACGAGACGTAGGCCTCAGGCTACGACGCTACGTAACAGAATAGTTTTTCAGAATGAGTGTCCTCGGGGACTTTTACAAAAGGTTTCGTGAGCGTATTATATTTTGGATGTATTTGTTAACCTTATATTACCAAATTCTAGATTTTTTATATAATGTTTTACTGCGAATGCGGTCTATACGAATACGTAGAGTGTCCATGACATGAAATTAATTTAATTACAAATATGCATACTTGCTGGTTTTACTTTTTTTTTTAATATCTGAGGAGTCATGTTTCGGAAATACCTCTACCTCCTTACACAACATTTTTGTGAAAAATTATGTGGGTTATTATTTGACCAACGAATTATAATGATAAAAATTTACTTGTGGTCGCCCAGTGGTCGAAATTTGACTGCAGTTCATAGAATTTTTAGTACACATATGACTTGTAATGTAACTTTGATTTACATACATTTATATATACTCATATCTTAACTAATATTATAAAGACGACCGATTTATTTTTTGTTTGTTTGTTACGATTTAACTCAAAACTACTTGACCGATTTAGAAAATTCTTTCACCATTAGAAAGCTACTTTATCAGCGGGTAATGTAGGCTATATTTTATTGAAAAAAAATACGGGGTCCCTACGAAAACTAAATATGTGTACACCCGTGTAAAGCTGGGATTATATATATTTTATAAAATTGTTCATTCAGTCATAACATAATGTAATTACTCTTATTAAAATCATCTGAATCCATTATATTAAATTGCTGAATCTATATCTTGATAGCAAGCGAGCGATCCGGTGTATTTACAATCTCTTAACGAATATTGACACTGATTCCAATGTAAATCAGCCAGCGCGCACTGCCATTTCTAAATGGTTATATTAATTAAGTTGGCCATAAAACTAATAGACTAGCCTGAGTTTTTTATTCTTTTAAAATTTTGTAAAACGAGTTATCTATACTAATATTATAAAGCTGAAGAGTTTGTTTGTTTGGTTGAACGCGCTAATCTCAGAAAATACTGGTTTGATTAGAAAACATCTTTTTTAGTTGAATAGTGCAATTATCAAGGAAGGCTATAGGCTATATAACATCACGCTATGATCAATAGGAGCGGAGCAGTAGTGAAGTATGTTGCAAAATCGGGTAAAATATTCCAAATATCCACGCGGACGAAGTCGCGGGCGACTCCTAGTATTATTATACACCTATTATTTTTAAAAAGAATACTCCTGTACTAGAGAACAAGCTCTGTGTCGCGGGGGTCTTTACCAACATACAATTAACTTACCTAGTCAGAACAACTCTTTGTGGGTTACACAAAGTTTTGTCCTGTGTGGGAATTAAACCCTCAACCTCGTGCACAGCAGGCGTATACTGCGGCCACTGGACTACCAATGCTGTCAATATTATTACGAATTTATCGTCATTTGTTTGTGACTAAATAAAAAAAAATACTATACATTTTATTATTATCAATTAATATATAAGTTACTATTTTTATCTTCAGGTTAAATTGGTATGTTATTCGGATGGATAGACAGCAAGATAAAATTAAAATGGATTCGTTATTCTTACTTAATTTTTTGCTGGTTTTTTTCTACATATTTAACAAAATATAGAACAAATAGTTTAAATATATATTAGTTATAACCTCTTAATAAAAAAAAGGTCTCTTTCAGGCTATAAAAGGCTAGGAAGAGATAGATATAGGTGGTGGTGGTTTCTGATTATTGTGTCTCAATGTCAGTGTAAAAATATTTAAAAAAAAATGCATAACATTATTAAGAGAGACCTACCTACTTGCTCGCTTGTATGGTACTCTAGCTATATAAGCGAGCAAACCCAACTAGGGAAGGACCTCTTAAAACCTACCTTACCACCACAAATACAGACCACAGATAAATAACTACACACAGTGGTGTAGTTGTATTCTTGTGTGTGAGTACAGGTTTTCAGCACTTTTTTAGGGAAACCTTTTTTAACAAAATATTTTCCAATTCCAAGGGTACACACATCTTAAGACCCTAGTCTCAATATTTTAGGTTGCCGACCTAAAATTTTCGTATTGTAAGCGTTCATGCTACGGTAACTGCTTACCATCAGACAGGCCGTATGCTTCCCACTTAAGTAGTTAGTACAATGATAAACAGAGCGATACATGATGCCCAAAAATAGGTTTACAATTCCTCCTTCAAACGTGAATAAAATTAAACCAATTTGAATATAATCACTTCACTACATACATATTAACATAGCGAATGATTAATACCCTCTGATAACGTGTTTTGTCGACGCTTACAAATTCTGATACGAATTTTGATTGCGTAAAGCCTTTTTGTGTACTTACCATGATAAATTAGATGTATTGGAAAATATTTACAAGGCGTTTGAGGATCGTGAGATGGTCTAACGAGCGTTATTGTGTCGTCACTCCTCTTCCATACTAATATTATAAAGCTGAAGAGTTTGTTTGTTTGGTTGAATGCGCTAATCTCAGAAAGTACTGGTTCGATTATAAAAATAATATTTCTTTGTTGAATAGTGCATTTATCCAGAAAGGCTATAGGCTATATAACATCACGCTATGATTAATAGGAGCGGAGTAGTAGTAAGATATGTTGCAAAATCGGGGAAAACATTCCAAATTACAACCCGGGCGACCCCTAGTATTACAATATTATAAACTAGCTGTTGTCCGCGGCTCCGCCCGCGTGTATGTCGGTTATCGCTGCTAAAAGTAGCCTATGTGTTATTCCAGAATTTCATCCAGATCCGTTCAGTAGTTTTAACGTGAAAGAGTAACAAACATCCATCCATCCATCCATTCTTTCAAACTTTCACATTTATAATATTAGTAAGGATTTAATGAATATGATTACCTACCTATTCATCATCATCATCTCACTCAAAAGACGTCCATTATTGGACATAGGCCTTTTTAACCTTATATGGCATCAGTGGACCACCCAGCTGGACTTAGGCCTCCCCCAAGGATTTCCACAACACTCGATCCTGAGCCGACTTTGTCTCTGTCAGTTGCCCGCAATCTTTACCAGGTCGTCGGTATGGACGCTTGCAATACCTACCCGGAATATCATTTGCGTGTTGCTGACGCATTATTTACATCTGGGCTTTAAGATGGAGTATTCCCGGGATAGGAAAACGTTTGTTTAAAACCAAGACCTTAATTATTTTATTATTATCGTTTGGTTAGTGGCCAACCTGGTGACAGAGTTATTTTGATCGCCCTTATTTAGGCCTCTGTCGTGATCTAACGACTGTTAACAATCGGGACCGACTTTTAACGTGCTCTTCGAAGCACGGAGACACTCAGATGAAATACCACTATGCGGTCACCCATCTATAGGGTTACCGCGCCCTTGGTTGCTTAACCCGCTAATCGTTTTCTGAATAGCGAGTGCACCTAGCTATGAGACCATAATGAACGATAGAAACCTGTATGGAGGTTTATAGATTTCTTCAATGTCGCCAGGTGTTGTAATCGTCTATAGGCTACGGTATCTGCTCACTGCTAGACCTAATGTGTGTTTGTTTGCCTCCTTAGCAGTACCAAATAATTTTAACAAAAAAAACCGACTTCAGTACGGCAAGTTGTAAAATTTTCAGATATTTGTTTGTTACAATCGAAAAAAATCGACTGAGCGTCGGGCTGAACACAGGTCAAGTAGGTATTAAAAGCAATATTTAATCTGTGCAATCCGCGCTCAATTCATTCACGTCATTATTTCTTATTAATAGTTGCTTAGCAACAATAACCGAAACTTATCTAATCGCCATCAGTAAAATACTTATTATTGAAAAGTTCAGATGGCCATCTGTGGTCTTCTTCATCAGTTTTACTTCACCAAATTACACTTTCTGAATGCAAATGATTGATTAGTTGTTAAAAATATTGAAATTGCTATATGTGTGCCTATAACTTTTGAGGAGTTCCCTCAATTCCTCATGGATCCCATCATCGGAACTTTCTTTTGATGATAATGGGACCAAACTGGAAGTATGTCCAGTCAGACAAAAAAAGAATTTTTCAAATCGGTCCATAAATGACGGAGTTATGCGGTAACAAACATTAAAAAAAAAAAAAAAAAAACACACGAATTGATAACCTCCTCTTTTTGAAGTCGGTTAAAAAAGAAACAGATATTATGTATCTACTGTGAAAAATCATCCCATAAGTAGTCAAAAGTTTTGGTTGCATTATCATTTTAACACTTTCGCGGACAGTAACGTAGACACAATAGACGTTTTATTGTCATGACGTCTATAGGCGTTCACTGTCCTTCAAAGTGTTAACTTTTATTTTTATTTATTTAGTAATAATAGTTTCCTTAGTAATAATAGTTAACTAAATAACTTATAAACAATTTCTTGTTTCAGCGCTGTGTGCGGGTTTCCTCTTCATATAAGGTAAGTTTTACACATACCAAATACTGTAATTAATTCTGCATTAGTATCTGCTTTTTTTTCAGCTCAAGAAATGTCGATAATTTTCTTGACTCCAAAGCATTTTTTTAAAATTTATAATTATATCTAATGAAATCGAATTACATTATTGATATTTACATAATATTTAATTAAATTATCTAAACGAATATATTTTTATAGCATGGGATTCTTCAAGAAAGGAGTTATAAGGTTTTTAAAGGGTCGGCAACGCGTGAGTGTCACCCCTGGTGTTGCAATCGTCCATAGGCTACGGTAACTGCTTACCATCAAGCGGGCCGTATGCTTGTTTGCCACCTTGGAGAAAATATTTGATTGACTTTCTTGTTTGTTGTTATGATTTCACTCAAAGAACTACATGACCGTTTTTTTTTTTTTTGAAAAAAAAATTGACAAACAAGCATACGGCCCGCCTGATGGGAAGCAGTTACCGTAGCCTATAGACGTTTGCAACACCAGAGGTGTCACTCACGCGTTGCCGACCCGAAAAAATACTCCGATTTTAAAAATTATTTCACCATTAGAAAGCTACATTATCAGCGAAACGCTAAGAAGAAGCGGGCTATATTTTATTGAAAAAAAACCACGGGATCCCAAATGGCTGTGCGAAGTTGGGACGTGCCGCTAGTATGAGATAATTCTATTTACAAACCTAGCAATAGAGATACAGAACATTTGTGGGCTATAATTCCTCTCACACCTCTATATATTCGAATGTAGTAAGAAAACGGTTAAGCCGAATCGCTTCAGTGATTTATTGTTAAAGAGAAAAAAATGGTAATTCTGCAGTAGACTTGTATAACCTGTTATTTATTGTTAGGTTTATAATTGTAGCTGAGTTTTATACGAGAATCTATTATTCTCTTAATAATAATAATAATAATCATTAATTTGCAAATATGGGTACAACATAAAATAGGTCACATCAGTATACAAGAAGTATAGTTTACCAATACATGTGCATGCAAATGTTAAGGTGATACAAATAATAGGTGCACTTATTTAGTTTAGGTTAAAAATCACGTTAAAGTTAATATAATATTACTTACATAACGAAATAACTAAAATAACCATGTGAAAATTAATACAGTATATGTCAACATTTATTGCAATTATTGTAGAATTAATGAAATATATTTGTCAAAATTAATAAAATAGTCAGTTAAATTGGATATAAAAAAAAAAAAATATCTTGTAAAATATGTTGCTATGTGTGTGATATATTGGCTGCCTATGTAAATACTATAGTCTATTTCACATAGCATGGGTACTGTGACGTTTGACATTTGAAGATAAATATGAAAGAAAATGATTAAATCCATCTATACCAATCGATTAATTGATTGATCAAGAGCCTAGAGTATTGAATCGATAGGTTTTAATTGATTTTTCTATTATTTTAATCGATCTTTATCTCAAAATGTCAAATATCACAGTGCCCATGCTATATGAAATAGACTATAAGCTACACATATTATTGTTGAACAAGAAGTTATATTAAAGCCTTCATACTATATTATGAAGTCTAGGAAACCCATTAGGACTTCAAGAGGCAGTTGCCTCTTCTGGGTCTGACTGCCTTAGAAAATCACGTTATCAATACATACTAATTCCACAAAGTGAAATTCATATTGATACTACCACCTCAAACTCACACCTCTTGCGTGCAAGTCTGTTACTTTCCTACCACCTTTTTCCACTTGGCTACCACCACTATAGTATATCACGTTTGTTCTCCAAAAAATGCTCTATTTATTATTAGGGAGGGGCAAATTACTAATTAGTGATTTGCCCCTCCCACTTAATTAAAAACTGGGTTACACCAGTCTTCTATAAGAGCTGGATTAAAAGAATTGTGTTGAAGTTATAATTCATTTAAATACTATTAGTAGTATCAATAGTACATTATAAGCAGTAGAAATTGTAAAAATAATGAGAACAAAAGATTTTTTTTATACTAGAATGGTAGGAAAAAAAGCTTACGGCCCGCCTGATGGTAAGCAGCAGTTACCGTAGCCTATGGACGTTTACAACACCAGAGCCTCTCGACAAGTGGCATAAGCGATAGGTAGTCGAAACGCAAAGTCAAAAAATAAAATGTATAGGAATTGACGTAAGTCTACGATATAATGTCGTAAACGTACGTCAAATCCCATACATTTGCTTTTTTGACTTTTCGATTCGATTATCGCTTATGCCACTTATCTAGAAACTCAGGAGTATCACTCACCCGTTGCCGACCCTTTAAAAACATTACGAATCCTTACTTGAAGAACCCCATGCTATAGAATAGACCTGGCTCAAATTAAGTACGCCATCATCGTTTCAGTATCATGAAATATTTCTAAACAGAATGATAGTGAGTAATAAACTGTAGTTAACTACGCATACCTTTCATGCTTAAATTTATAGCGGGGTGGTTTTGAACCCTTCGGGTGATATTAGTTTTTGTCGACATGTTGCTAACAACCACCGAGTCTTCCCGGACGGGTGCGGCACGGGCCCGACACATAGACAGATGTTTGTGGCCATAAAATACGCAACTTGTATTGATTTCGTGCATAGTTACGTTAGTTTTAATACATATTTTTAATTGCTTAAGTCGATACAGATACTAGCAAAAATTCATTTAATTACAAGTATTTTAATCTGCTGCTCCTATCAATGTAATACATGAGCGACTAAACTTTGCTCAGCGTTTGTCATTTTGTGTTTAAAATTACATTTTTTCTGGAAAGATACCTAAGTATATAGAAATACTTTGAAAGTAAGCAATTACATACGCGCGCTTTGTTAGCTTGACTCGTGCGTAGGGAGTCACAGTTCTAACCTTATCTAAGCACTACTGTCCATTTTTGGAATTTTGAATTTAGAAATACAGTATAAAAGATGAATAAACAGTATAAACCGAAGGTTCGGTAAGGAATTTCTTTATCAAGAGTAATCTAAATTTTACGTTTTATTGTTTGTTTGTTACGATTAACTCAAAAACTACTCGACCGATTTTAAAAAAATCACCATTAGAAAGCTACATAAACAGCGGGTAACATCGGTTATATTTTATTGAAAACAAAATAAGTGATCTTTACGAAAACTTAACAAATATCCACAGTGTTTTATATATTATATAGTCAAAATCAAACTCATTTATTCATTTCTATCAAGTACATAATACTTATGAACGTCATAAAACAAATGCCAGCATACTTTTTTCCTTTGGTCACTTCGCTGACTAGGTTAGGGCCTCGAGAAGAATTGGCAAGAAACTCGGACCACTCTTTTTAATCGCCAGAATGTAACATTTACAATTTTGTATAAGTATAATAAATTAAGGATCACTTAGTAAACCTCTAATTTAGAAGCCGCACTATAACGAAATTCAACGTTAGTTTATAAAGGTATTGGTCCATAGTGACGCGAAATAGTTGTTGTAATAGCGACCTCTGCAATGCTAATACCGAAGCGACCTGCGTCGTGTTGACATATTCATTGCTAGCCAACACTTGGCAACATTTAATTTATTGTTTTAATTAACATTCGCAGATGGTCTTCGGTTTTGTATGTGTTGTTTATGATATATTTGTGAAGTTACGATCGATATATAATGGATTTTGTAGTCTCTTGTTCATTTCCAATAATACTGAGTTTATTATTTGTGTTGGCGGCCCCCAGCTAGGTGGACGGACGACCTAAAGAATGTCGCTGGGACGGATTGGATGCGGAAGGCGTAGGACCGTGTGCTATGGCGCGTGTTGGGTAAAGCCTATGTCCAGCACTGCGATAGGCTGATTGATTGATATTTGTGTTTTAAAACTTATATTGTTGCCCGCGGCTCCGACCGCGTGTATATCGTTTATGGCGATAAAAAGTAGCTTATGAGCTATTCCAGACTATAATCTATCTTTGTGCTAAATTTCATCCAGATGCGATCAGTAGTTTTTACGTGACTGAGTCACAAAAATACATCCATACATTCTCACAAACTTTCACATCCTACTAATATTATAAATGCGAAAGTTTGTAAGAATGGATGGATGGATGTTTGTTACTCTTTCACGTAAAAAGTATTGAACGGATCTGGATGAAATTTGGCACAGAGATAGATTATGGTCTGGAATAACACATAGGCTACTTTTTACAGCGATAACCAGGCGGAGCTGGGGGCAACAGCTAGTTTACAATAATAATAGGATTGGATAATACCATGGTGATATTAATATAAATAACCTTTAAAAAATGCTGCCATGTTGTTTACTAATTGCTTCATTTTTGTATTGTTAGCTACGACTAGTGACGTCATATCGTAATTATTTCATCTAAATGGGCCAGATGATACCGGCATCATTCCGTCCAAATGGACCGAATGACGCGATGCAAATGGCGGATAAAATCCGGAGGCGATTATAATCTTGTCACAAAAAAATCTTGTAGTTACTATTTCTTGTATTTTAAATATAAAATTGTTGTAATGGACACAAGCAATTAGGTAAAGCGTTTAGTCAGCGTTTCATTTCTGAGGAGCACTTTATAGAAAAAATATAATAGTATCTACACAATATAAAGAGAGGTAGGGCACCATACTAGCGAGCAAGCCCGACTAGGGAAGGACATCCACCTTACAGAAGACCAGAGCCAAATAACTACACACAGCGGTGTAGCTGTGTTTCTGTGTGTGAGTTCAAGTCTCCAGCGCTCATTTAGGGAAGCATTTTGAAAGAAACGTTTTCCTATCCTAGGGATATTCCATCTTAATACCCTGATGTCAAAAAATGGATCGGCGACACGTAAGTGATACCTCTGGTATTGCAAGCGTCTATAGGTTACGGTAACATCTTAATATCGGGCGGGCCGTATGCTCATTTTGTGTGCAAGTTTTGTAGAAAAGAATAAAAAGAAAATATTCAAGAAAAAAAAATGGCGGTATGAAGTTCGCTGGGTCAGCTAGTAAAAGAGGAGACCCGTGTCCAGCAGTGGGACATATATAGGTTGCTATTTTAAAGGTAATAACTACATTATATATTGAACAGCACCGCGGTATTTGCGACATTATTAATGCCTCGGTAGTTAACCTCCGAACTCGACAAAATGTTAGTCGTTTGTCAAACAACACGGCAATTATGTCATTATTTATGCACTCGCGTTATTATACCATTACACGTTTCGGTAGATGGTGTAAGACAAAAATTATTATTGTTTAATATTGGTTACGTTATTTGGCCTGTGGTCTTCTGTAAGGAGAAGGCCCTTCCCTAGTTGGGCTTGTTTGCTAGAATGGTGCCCTCTAAGTAATCTTTAAGAGTTATATATGCATCAAAATATGTAAATACTTAAAGTATTTAAATATTTTGATGCATATATAACTCAAATGCATATATGCATCAAAATAGCAAGTTTTGGGCCAAAGAAAAATTCAGTTTTGAATCAGTTTTTTGAATCAAAATATGTAAATACTGTAAGTTTTTACAGTATTTCCATATTTTGATGCATATATAACTCAAATGCACATATGCATGAAAATATGTAAATACTGTAAGTATTTACAGTATTTACATATTTTGATGCATATATAACTCTTTAAGAGAAGTTAGAGTTCATCATTCTAGCAAACAAGCCCGACTAGGGAAAGGCCTTCTCCTTACAGAAGACCACAGCCAAATAACGTAACCACACCTTATCTTAAAGAGTTATATATGCATCAAAATATGTAAATACTTATAGAAAGTATTTACATCTGTAAATACTTTCTATAAGGCCTTCTGAAAGGCCTTTACCTTACAGCACAGACCACAGTCAAATAATTACACGTGTTAGGCATTAATAATATGCATTCATAATAAGTTAATGTGTGTTTCGGCTAAAGATAACAAATTAACGAAAAGAAAGAATTAAGCTGTAATAAAAAAAAGTATTAATTATATCAAAATCTTAACCCCGCTTTGCCTCGCCGCTGCGCCGCACCGACCGGTGGAAAACAAATTTATTCGGAAAGGCATGACCTCATTATTTTTTCAAGGGAAAATGAAATTTAGGTAAATAAGCACCCCAATATCCGATCCTTTTTCGTAATAGGTTATTAACAATACGTATATAACCATATCATTATTTTTTTCTTATTATATTATTTAGGTAGGGGCCCATCTGGCGAACATACATCGACCAAATAGGTGATGTGCTAAAAAGGGTCAAAATAAAAGTAACTAAAACCGACGTTCATGCATGAAGAGGTTGGAAGTAGAGAAACCCAAAAAACATTTTTCTGTATCGAAGCAACTGGTATACTACACTCTGCCTACTCCAATGGGAAACGGACCTAATTATGTAAAATTATATTTTGTACATGCATTTTTTTATTTTTTATTAACACAGAGCTTGTTCTCTAGTGTGAGCTCTGTGTCACGGGGGACTTTACAACCACAATTAACGGACACAAATTACACCCAGACTCAGAACAACTCTTTGTAGGTCATACAACGTTTTGTCCTGTGTAAGAATCGAACTCACAACTTCGCACAGCAAGCGCATTGGTTGTTTTAAAAATGACTGTCGGAAAAAAATATTACCCATGATACAAAAAAAAGTACATGACATTAATACTTACTATAAATATAATAGGATTAAATTGTGTGTTGTCTTTCAGTAAATTAAGATTATTAAGGGCACGTTTCCATTAGACATCGATGCGGAGGAATTTTATGACGCCTTTTAAGCAGTCCCTCCCGTTTTTCGTGTATTTTCTATGCATATATATACATTTCCTTTTTTAAGAAGTGCAAATATATTAAGTATATATAGATGTAAATAAATAAATATTTTTAAAGTTAACAGTAGATTATTAAGTAAATTTCAGAGTCATTTTAATCCTAAAACCAGATTCAAATTTTATTAAACAAAATAGCAGCGCAAAGCCCACGCTGAAGTTACTAACTAGTAGTAGGTTCGGCTCCACACAATTTTACTGCAGTGGCTGTGGCGCGCCCTTGCAGTTCAAAGTTTGTAAAAGTTGTCTTTGTTGGGTACGATGAATATTACACGTTAAATGCAATAAACATTGGTTAGAATTTTTCCAAAATTGATACTTAACTGGACTGAAAACATGTTATTTATAAAAATGCGTATAATTAATTAATATCATGTGAAGGCTTAGTGGAAATAAAACTGAATATCGTGAACTGTATATAAGGCTTATTCGCTGTATTCCTCAACCTAGACGTATAAAAAGATGAAGTACAAACATTAGAATTAAAAGGAAACTATTAGGATAGTAAAGGTTTCAAAACCTCGCACTCTACGGAGAAAATAAAACGAGCAACTTTTTGTAAAATATATATTTATCTAAGTGGTTTTTAAATACTAAGACTATAGAAATAAATGAAATTTTGATTCTGTTTCTGATTATTTGCTGTACAATTGGCCAAGTTGGCGTTAGACCACTCTTAACACTTTAAACTAGCGATTATGTCCTTAACGACAAGATTGCTTAGTTAAAATACTTTATTATAATATTATTGTGTCACTTTATTTAATAATAATAATTTGATAAATTAGCATTGGTACACAATATACGTCGCGTAGGTGAGATCATCATAATGTCAATGTATAAACGAATTCGACTGTACGTACCAACTTGATAGCTTGTTTCATTTTTGTAATAAGTGACTAAGCAGAAAAGTGAAATTCTAAAGACATGTCTGATGCACCAACCTGCAATGCAGCGTGTGTGAAATGTCTGAATTAAGACCTCAGCACTTTCTCTTGATAGAGAACCGTGCGCAGCAGTGGGACATTGTATAGGTTGCTATTATAATATTATAAGCGTGGGCAGGCCTCCAACAAGGTGGACCGACGACTTGGTAAAGGTCGCCGACAGCCGATTGACAAGGTCAGCACAGGACCGAATGCTGTGGAGAACCATGCGGGAGCCCTATGTCTTATGACTGAGGTGGATATTATTATTACATAAATACATTTTTCATCTATAATTTAAAAGTAAACGTTATAGTATAACAAATAAGACACAATTCATTACTATGACCTTGTTCAGGTGACCCACTTTATTCAAAATCTCATTATTTTTTCCCCGTTATTAAAGAGTTAATTTTCCTGTTTCATTCGCGTGGCATTCAATGCTGCCTATCCTCATTACGTGGACTTTTGAATGTGCTCGTTTACTCAACCTACTAACTGAACAGAAGAGTGCAGTCAGCGTTCCAAGTCTTGCTCATAATGACGTATTATCCACATGAAGTGGCGCTTATTACAATTTCGTGACTGAATTTTGAATATTGAGAAATTTTTAAATATTTTTTTTCATTATGTACTAAATCAAGTAGGAAATAAAAAAAAGATTTTCTTAACAACTTAAAACACAATATACCTATGATTAATAATAATAAGACATAAGTTTATTTTTTAAGAAATTTACAAGAATAATTATTAAAATAAAACACACTTAACTTAAACCACTAAACAATCAGATATTGTATTAAATTTATTTCATATAATAAATATAATATCTGATTAAAGTCGCAGCTTTGAGAAAAGGTGCGTAAACAGCCTAGCTACATTGCTATGGCGAGATCGCAACGCTAATACGTTGACTAAATAAATTGACCTTTCAATTCATTTCCATCCATCATTCTATCCACTTCCACTGACAGACATAGGCCTCCTTTTCTGTCTATGATGTCTGTCTGAGCTGACCTTGTCCATCGGTTACCCAAACTTTATCAGGTCCTCGGTCTACCTTGTTAGCGGCCTGCCCACGCTGCGTCATGCAGTTCGATTAATTTATTGTTAAGAAAATGTACGTTTTTTCTTTTAGTCTCATAAATGCACCAAAACAATAGTTTGTGCTTCTATCTTAAGATGCCAAATGTGGTCTTCATCAAAATTGTATATCAATTTTAATGACGTCGAGCCTCATTACGCATATTTAAGCCGCGGGAGGATGGGGGTAAAGGAGAAGGTAAGAGGGTATTACGTTCCAGTTATCGTACGAAAACTTTCGCGAAATCCGATTTACCTGAGTTAATTACGGTTCATAGTACACTAACTTGGCTATAGTCAGAAAGCAACGCATTGGCCAAATTTATTAGTATTTTGTTTTGTGTGAAGGAATAATAATATAATATTTTCAGGACAACTCACACATCGCTATCTGATCCCATACTAGGCAGAGCCTGTACTATGGTAACCAGACAACTGATAAACATACTTATATATTTCTAAATACATACATATTATAGATAAATTACACCCAGACACAGAACAAACATTCGTGCTCATCACACAAAGATTTGTCCTGGGTGGGAATCGAACCCACGACCTCCGGCATAGCAGTCAGAGTCACTAACCACTAGACCAACAGGCCAGTCAATGAAATGAATGAATATATTTGGATGAAGAATGTAATATATTTGGATTTTTTACTAATATGCGTGCAAAAAGTCTAATGTCTACATGCCTTAAAGACGGTTGTTAATATAATAAACATCCATCCAGGCTGCCAACATTAAATATCATAGATATATAACTCTTTGTTGTACACTCTCATCTCTCTCTTATCTCAACCCATAAACGTCCCACTGCTGAGCACGGGTCTCCTCCATACTCTTGGAGGGATATTACCCTACTATACCACTATTGTACACTATGAGAAATAAATTACAAACATGTAATAAGGTACGGTCGGCAATGGAGTTAGCTGTACAGGGTCGCTAAGATTAGTTTTTTAGGAGAACCAATGTATGAATTTGTGTGTTTTTTTTTATCTGTAGGTTTAGTCTAATTGTACACTGTTACCAATTTCCACAGAAATGTATTTAATGGTTTTCTTAAAAAACGAATCTTTATATAGCGGCCCTGACCCTCTAAACAAGTGGCATAAGCGACTATAATCGAAAAGTCAAAAAAGCAAATGTATGGGATTTGACGTATGTTTACGACATTATATCGTAAACTTACGTCAAATCCCATACATCTGCTTTTTTGACTTTTCGATTCGACTATCGCTTATGCCACTTGTCTAGAGGGCCAGTACAGCTAACTCCGTTGCTGTGTGTACATAGAGGATTAATAGTAGGTACAATGGGCGGCCTTATCATACTGCCAATAGAAACCTTATTTAGATAGAAGTTAAAAAGAATTTGTATTCTGATAGCTTATGCACACCAGACTAGTTTTTGTGCGTGATTTCATCTACATGTAACTAATCTTATATCTTGTATAAATTTTAATATTATTACCCATCTTAATCCAAAGACGTCCACTGCTAGACATAGGCCTCCTAAAAGGCCTATGTATAAATGTATTTCATGAAAATTTCAGCATATTCTTTCTTAGCAGGTGCCTAAATTCAAATCCCATTGATACCTTTGTACCTTACTCTTGTATAAAGACAAGAAGATCCAATATTTTATTAACTGAAATAATATGTTTAACAGACCAATGGGATAGATGTAAGAAAGATAATTTGTGTGACGAGCTTGACGATTTTCATTTATTATGACATTGTGGTATCAGGTATCATTGACATTGTAATTAAATTAATATTGACATTTTGACCTTGTAATTATATTATTATTGACATTTTGACATTGTAATTATATTATTATTGACATTCTGACATTGTACTTTAATGATATTGTTTGACATTTATTATTTATGTATGTGAGATAATTGTTACTGACTTCGTTCGTTTTTATCTCAATAAACAAATTATTATTATTAATTATTATTATTAATATGTTTAATTTACACCAATTTGTTTGGTTCATACTAAACTAACTCAGAGAAATTCGTGTGTGAAATATCCGGAGTTGTTGAGATGTTAGCGGCGGGCGGCGCGCGGGTCTTGGGCAAGATTAAACCTTCGTAGACGTGTCAATTATCGAGTGTTGTGAATTCATTATAAACGAGTAAATCCTTTATAATGAAATCCTTAAGTTTGTTGGTAACACTGAATTGGTGATAATTAATCTTAGAAACTGCTTCTGCAAACTTTGATGATGTTCAATAAAATTAATGTTTTATTTCAAAAAAATATTTATAATAATATGTGTTCGATCCCGGGTGGCAGTATTAATGTAAACTTCACTTTGTGGAGTTTATATGTCCTAATCAAATTATCCACATATTATCTTAAAAGAAATTTCAAAGACATGTCTGATTCACCAACCCACATTAGGCCAGCGTGTGTGCATTAAGGCCTACACCCTCTCTCTCTCTCTTGATAGAGGAGAGGTGACCCGTGCCCAGCAGTTGGATATAAATGGATTGCTATTATTATTATGTAACCAGCTTTTTCAAATGGCGTGTATTAGACGTTCTTTAACAACATTATTGTATTATACTGGGCTCATATAGGATTGGTATCATTACTACGCATCAAATTCGCAAGTTATTACCTGTATTGATTAACTAATTATTGCCTGCGGCTCCGCCGGCGTAGATGTCGGTTATCGCGATAAAAAGTAGCAAATTTCATCTAGATCCGTTAAGTAGTTTTTACGTGAAAGAGTTACAAACACTAAACATTCTTACAGACTAACGCGTTTATAATATTAGTAGGATATTATTCTTCTTTTTTTCTTTTTATAAAGACAACTCCCGCACTAGAGAACAAGCTCTGTGTCGCGGGGGACTTTACAAACATACAATTAACGGACACAAATTACACCCAGACTCAGAACAATTCTTTGTGGGTCACACAAAGTTTTGTCCTGTGTGGGAATCGAATCCACAACCTCGTGCACAGCAGTCGTATACTGCGACCACTGGACCACCGAGGCAGTCATAAAACTTGATAGTATTTAAAGACTAGTTTAATAACAATTAATTAAGTAAATTAATCTAGAACACTATTAATTTTTCTTCAGAAAATATTCACGAGAACATCTGATGACTTTCATAAGTGTTACTTTGTCACCTAAATGAATTTTGAGTTTGAGTTAGAAAGGTGTTTTATTTTGATAAAGTAGTCTGTGTAGACAAATGATGCTTTTTTGTCGTTCTGATCTTTTTATATATCCTCCTCGTTTTTGAAGTCGGTTAAAAAATGAATCCCCATTTCCCTTTGTCACGGCATCACGTGTGAACGGATGGACCGATTTCGGTAATTCTTTTTTTGTTGTGTTTGTTATTGTCAGAAGAAGGTTTTTATGTAAAAAAAGCGCTGAAATAGTTTAACCCGGACTAGTTTAATAACAATTAATCAAGTAAATGAATCCAGAACACTATTGATTTTTCTTCAGAAAATATTCACGAAAACATCTTCAAATAATGTTTAAATACCTACTCCCATAATGTGTGCTATAAAACAAACGTGCCGTTAACCCGCCACAATATACGCCTCCCTTTAAACATAAAATGTAGTTGCAAAGCGTATTTTAAAATATATGAGCGAGCTAAATTAAATGCTCGCACCATCTTATTGCGGACGTAGTTTACGCCTAATGTGAATTATGAAGAATAAAAGAATTGTGGTTGTATAAGTACTCTGCCTTCTGAGCACGGGAATCGGGAGTCAAAAGTTGCATGATGTTAGTAGACAATTAATTTTGTGGAAGCTATATAATTGTAACAAAAAAAACCGACTTCAGTACGGCAAGTTGCAAAATTTCAAAAACCTTAAAAACGGCCAGATTACATTGTTTAATATTATGAAGTTCCGTTGCCTTGCTACCTTAGCAACCATAATGGAAACTTATTTAATCGCCATCCGTAATATTCTTATTATTGATAAGTTCAAGTGGCCATCTGTGGTCTTTTTCATCAGTTTTACTTTATCATATTATACTTTCAGAATGCAAATGTTTGATGTGTTGTTAAAAATATTGAAATTGCTATATGTGTGCCTATAATTTTTTAGGAGTTCCCTCGATTCCCTCATTTCATCAGAACTTTCTTTTGATGGGACCAACCTGGAAGTATGTCCTCTCAGACAAAAAAATATTTTTTCAAATCGGTCCATAAATGAGGGAGTTCTGCGGTAACAAACATAAAAAAAATACACACGAATTGATAACCTCCTCTTTTTGAAGTCGGTTAAAAACGACTTCAATACGGCAAGTAGTAGAATTTTCAAAAAACTTTAAAATCCCAAATCTTTACGTATTTAAACGCGATGAGCTTTCACTAACAAATCGGTTCATAAACGACGTAGCTCGGCGGTTACAAACATTTAAAAAAAATATACACAAATTGATAACCTCCTCCGTTGTTGAAGTCGGTTAAAAATAGGTTCAAGTCACTAATGAGAAAATATCTCAACTGTCTGTAAAAGTAGCCATTGAGGTGATGTCCATTATTTCACATAGCATAGTTTTGTTATTCTCATGTCTAAACTACACAATATTATAAACTCATCCATCGAATAAAACAAAGCATTTACATAAAATTTCTTACTTTATTTGTTTCGCAGCTTATGTTGTTTGAATTTAATTTTCCTGCTCCACGAGATGCACCTTTTATAAAATCAGAGAAACAAAAGTACTAAAGGTAAAATTTCAGCGAAAATCATAGTGAAAAGTGGAAGCGTAAATTGTTTAATTGATACTTAGCAATTTATTGGCCAAGTATCAATTAAACTTGACTTTAAGTATTATTTCTTCACTGTTTTCAATAGTCTTATTTTTTGTCACTCTTCGTCTCTTTCTTGGCTCGCCGTGACTCTATCTGGCTGTATCAAAGCACTAGTGCAGGGCACGAGGAAGTTTCGCCAAGCCCTGTCTTGTTTATGTTGAGTAGCTTTTTTAGCCACATCAGCAAATGTAGGTATGTTGTTTTTTGCATATTAGAGCCAGTAATACATTATATTTATCTAATAATAATACGTATATAAATTTACTTTTTAGTACGTTTATAAACTTACAATACTAGTGGACCTGGCAGACGTCGTCCTGCCTGAAAAAGCTGAAATACCGACAGCAGCGCCACCTACAGGGTCCAATTGTGAATCTAAACCATCCAGGGCCCTACCCGAACACACACACAAAATTTCATCAAAATCGGTCCAGCCGTCTAGGAGGAGTTCAGTGACATACACACGCACACAAGAAATATATATTTATAAAGAATATAATTTGGAAACCCGTCGTTACTTATTAATTTTAAATTAGTTTAATCCCTCTATTTATAGTTTAAACAAAGGTCCTGCGAGAATACCAGCGTTGTGGTCAGGCCTCAACATTAGAGCTGACGCAGGGACCTTATTTGCTTGCTTGTATTAAGTTTATTTAAATGTAGTAATTATGACAACTCCCGCACTAGAGAACAAGCTCTGTGTCACTGACTTTACAAACATACAATTATCGGACACAAATTACACCCAGACTCAGAACAATTCAATTTGGGTCACACAAAGTTTTGTACTGTGTGGGAATCGAACCCACAACCTCGTGCACAGCAGGCGCATACTGCGGCCACTGGACCACCGAGGCAGTCGCTTTTACTAAATGTAATAAAATAATTTTCTTTCTTTCTTTCTAATAAGTTGAATGAATGATGTTATAGCCTGTTTGTAATAATAATAATGTAATGGATGTGTCCACCGGCTTTACAAATACCCAGGGGCTGTACCATGAGCGAGAAAGAGGGACGGAGATATATAATATCGTGTAAAGCTCCGTTCCTCTTTCTCGATCGTAAGACTCACGTTTAACACGTCATGGTACCGCCCCTGTTATTGGTAATCGGTTTTTAACTAACTCACAGTTCACATTCACGTCGGTGGCTTCACGTGTCAAAGTGACGTTTAGTTAACCAATACAGGTTACACACGAGACAGCGTGTGCATGCTTTAGCACAGAGATTCTCAAACTATTTTGCGAAGGAGACCCCTTTTCCAATATAAATGATAACTCAGAACCCCTTAGCCACACTATTTAAAAAATACTATTTCCAGTTTTTTCCTATTGATACAAAATACTTACCGATTTAATAACTTTGCGGTGGGTTAAGTGAGTAAACTAGACATAATTTTTTCATCTATTACTTGACGAGATTTTCTTCTTTTTATCTTGTAGCGTTGTTGAGATTTTTTGTTACAATTATTCTAATATAATATAAATTCATACATCAATTATTATACTTCTTATTCAAATATTAGTCATTTTTATATAACAAGTTGTTACACGTATCACAACAAGTTTTAAATAAAATCTTGTGTAAATTAAAAGTAGTCGATGTTTAGACCTCGTCGATCCTTAAAATAGGTTTAAAATGGAAACCATTTCGACCGCTTTGAGAATCTCTGCTTTAGCACATACACTACAATAATAATTATGTAAGCTAATCCCACTACTAGAACCAACTCCAGTCTTACTAGAGTCAATTTATGGACTGGATCTGTTTGCTGATGAATGGCAATATGATTCTTGTGAAAGGTTATTTGGATAAACTCAAACTCGAAATTCATTTAGGTTACAAAGTAACACTTATGAAGGTCATAAGTCAAAGAAAGTCATGAAGTAATCTGTGTAGGCAATTTTTTTGTCGTTCTACCTTCTTTCTGCTACCGTTGAAGGAAAAACATCGTAAGGAACCACATGTCTTATAAAAACCTCCGCTAAAATATAGGCTACAGTAACTGCTTAACATCAGGCAGGCCGTAAGCTTGTTTGCCACCCAAGTAATATAAA
Organism: Trisateles emortualis; assembly: GCA_947095525.1. NCBI lineage: Eukaryota > Metazoa > Arthropoda > Insecta > Lepidoptera > Erebidae > Trisateles > Trisateles emortualis. The sequence goes on along the minus strand of OX352736.1, from coordinate 2,517,749 downwards.
AAAAATCCCCTTTCTCGCTCTCTTGATAGAGGAGAAGGGACCCATACCCAGCAGTGGGACATATATGGGTTGCTATTACTATTATTAACACTCGTATTAAGTATCGTAATTAATATTCCATTAAAGCTGAATATATTATGCATATCTTGATCGACCAACGTGAGACAGTACAGTAAGTGTTATACCATGTACTGCTAAGATGTCGTTTAACCACAAAAAGAACGGGTAGGATTTGTTCGTATCTTTGAAACTTCGTTTATTATGCAACAAGGGAATTTCAAAGTGAATACTGGGACTATTCAACCACAATTGGCGACAGTTGCGTAAATGCTTTGCACCTCTAAGTTTGCCCCCGTGGCTCAGTGGTCGATGTGTGAGACTGCTGATCACGAGGTCCCGGGTACGATTCCCGGGTCGGGCCACAAATCGATATTGGGTTTTTCTGTTAAGAAATTCACAATAGATGCCCGGAGTTTGGAAATTGGCGGTGTTTACACCCCCGTGCCTTGGTTCGGTAAGGAGGACATTAATAGGTACTAGTTTTTATTTTCGAAGGCGCCTACTTTGATGTAGTATATTACCAGTATAAAATTTAATTTTGTTATCTACACTAGTATAATAAAGATGAAAGATTTGTATGTCACGAATAAACTCAAAAACTACTCGACCGATTTTGAAAATTGTTTTACCATTAGAAAGCTACATTATCAGCGGGTAACATAGGCTATATTTTATTAAAAACTGTACCCGTGCGAAAGCGGGACGAGCCGCTAGTGGGTTATAAATAAAAATATATTATATTGAAGATTAAGATAGTATAATGTTCAGCCATTTTTGAGTTTTTGAAGTGTACACAAACCAACTTTATATTTTTATAAATAAAAAGAAAATATAGATAAACAAGTTTAACGTTGGTTACAATAATAAATTTAATGCATAACAAGTGTACCTCTAGCTACTGAATGCTTAATTAATTAGCCATTGCGAGCATATCTCGGTTATTGGCTGAGAGAAATAAGCTTTATTGGCATATTTGTTAGACATTGGAATCGATTTAATTTGCTAACTGTCGCAGGCTAAAGGATTAGGTGTAGGTACCCGCACAATACGTATAATTGAGAATTGACCCACACATTACATTATTGCAAAATTGAGTTATTTTACAAAAGTCGCCTAATTGAATATTTTGCTTTATATATAATATTGCTTTATTGAAGTGGATATTTATTTATTTACACATTTACATTATGAAACGTACATATTAAATATATATCAATATATTTAATATGTACGTTTCATAATTTATTTATTTATATTAAGAAACTCGACAGCTTGTTTTTATTACACATTGATCAAAGTGTAGGTGCTACCAACAACAATAAATCAGGGCTTATTTATTAAATAGTTCTTGCTGGTAATACCTATTACAAAAAGGTATACTGCTACCAATAGTCATTCTTATTATCCGAGGTTCCATGTATTAAAAGCTTCAGTCACATAATACAGATATAAGTTATTTTAAACATAAAGTAAATTGGCTCTGTAAAGAGTGCAATTATTCAGAAAAATAAGATAAGAAAGGAAAAAATAATTAATAAATTTGATTGTATAAAAAAAATACACAAGCAGTTTGTCGCTTGTAAGCTTTTTGCGAAATTGTGAGAATGTGTCAGAGAAAATGTCAATATTGTTGCATTTGTTTAATTTATTGTAGTTATCCATTCATCGATTAATGGGTGCGGTGTGACCAAGGTTTGTTTTAGAGGATTTTGACTTTGTTAACTTTGTTCCACAGTTAAACTTTCGCTTTTATAATATTAGTAACAAATACTCGTGGTATCAGTTTTTTGTGAGGTTAAATTTTAAATTCCCATAACCTACCTGAAAGTAAGTTACCCTACAGATTAAAGTGCAGTTACAAGAGTCAAAGAATGGGATGGGATAAAAAATCACCATTTTAAATAGCTTTTTTGTGGCGTCAAGTGATTTAATGGTTTCCCTCAATTCTCATGCAATGCGTAAGGCGGTGATAATTTTTTTTTTCACAATCAATTTATGCAACCCCTAGCTTGGTTTAATTGAAATTCTTTAGTCGCTGTGACTTGAATTTAACCATTAGGTATAATCGATTTGGATTACGTGATCTTTTGTTGTATAACCAGTTATATCCAATATCGTAATTCATCAATGCCCAGCCCAACCTCTGGTGCTTTTCGGTTTAGCTGGAACAAAAAACGCTCATAATCATATTAATTTTAAGCTAATAAAAGACATCTCCCACACTAGCCCTGTATCGCGGGGATCTTTACAAACATACAATTAACGGACACAAAGTATATCCAGACTCGGGACAACCATTTATGGATCACACAATTTTTTGTCCCGTGTGGGGGATCGAACCCACAACACGCCGCGCACGTAGTAAATGGCTATGGTAACCACTTAAGCCACAGAACCAACCGTGCAGTTATTAAATAGTTCAGACGCAGATTCTACTAGGTATTCCAGCATTGCACCGTTAAGGTTCAAAAATATATACAGAGGCCTAAGTTGCAGGCTTACAGCTCACCACTATAGCAAAGCGTCAATTATTTCAGTCTAGTGAATTCACAAGAGTATAACGTAACATCTACAAACAAACATAAGTGTTTATTGGCATATTTATTTTTGAAGTGAAAACTTCTTTAAGCCCGTTGGGTCTCTAAACTCTTTGGTTGAACAAAAATCTTGGAACTCGCCAAACAAACCAAAAATAATTCAAAAATAGAAGTGAAAACTTTTTAAGGCGCGTTGAAAACATAATTCAAAAATAGAAGCTTTAAGAAAGGTAGGGCACTGTAGGTACTAGCGAGCAAGCCTGGGGAAGGACCTCCAACTTACAGAAGACCACAGCTAAATAACTACACTGGTGTAGTTGTGTTCCTGTGTGTGTACAGGTCTCCAGCGCTAATTTAGGGATGCGTTTTGAAAGAAACGTTTTCTTATTCCAGGGATAGTCCCATCATAAAGGCCTGGTGTTAAAAAAATGGGTTGGCTACTCGTCTTGGCGACACTTTACATCAAATATTTTTGGTGAGATTTATTATTACGAAATGAAAGTTTCTTTAACCATTATTTTGCGTGTCTATTATTTTACAATAAAATCCATCGATTTAGATTTTTTTCGCTACGCAAATCCTATAACTACATATGATAAAATCCAATCTTCTATTATTTTGAAATTCGAATTACAAAAAAAAATCTTACTTTTATATTTTCTTTTTTGATTATTTTCCGTCGATATAGTGTGTCCAGTGTCCACTGCATACAATAAGCTGTCGTATCAATCAGGTCCCGAAGCTGTATAGTTTTATCGGTTTTATTGACTCACTGGCCGCACCAAAGCCCCCTAATTTTACGCTTCATTTAACAGTCTTATGGTCTGCCGTGGCGCCTTTATAGATTTGCCATTAGATTGCTCAATAGGGACGTCCACCCCACTAATAAATTTTCTTTTGGTATATCAAAGAGAAGTTTTGGCGTCATTGTAGCAATTTTATAACAATATATAAATTTTATCTGTACGGATAAACAAAGCTTTGAGTCAGTTTTTTTCCTTTTGTATGCTATTTGACATCTTAAATGAACATTACTATCATTTAAAAAGAATTGACATTACATTAAAAAATATATACCTACATGTTGCATTGGCATGTGTATTTTTTAAAATTGCTTTTTGCCCTGTTACGCGTACTTCACAAACAATTTACAATTAACGGACACAAAGTACACTCAGACTCGGGACAACCATTTGTGGATCACAGATTTTTTTGTCACGTGTGGGGATCGAACTCACTATATGCCGCGCAGTAGTAAATGGCGAGGTAACCACTTCAGCCAGTGAACCAACTGCGCAGTTAAAATCACTTTATACTAACAAGGAATCGGAACAAGTGTCTAACTATTGCTATTTATTATCTTAAACGATCAAAGTGTTATAATTTTTTTATTTTAATTACATTGTTTTTTTTAAACCGACTTGATTGAATTTGACGCGCTCATAGCCAGGTGCACTCGATGTTCGATATACGATTAACGGGTTAAGCAACCAAGGGTGCGGTAACCCTATAGATATGTGACCGCATAGTGGTATTTCACCTTAGCGTCTCCGTGCTTCGGAGGGCACGTTAAAAGTCGGTCCCGGCTGTTAACAGTCGTTAGATCACGACAGAGGCCTAAATATGAGTGATCTAAATAACTCTGTCACCAGGTTGGCCACTAACCAAACGATAAGAAAGAAGAATTGAATTTCACAATTAAAATTGCCAAATCGAATAAGCTACTTCGACGATGTATATCGCACATCTTTTAAAGCGCAAATAGATGAATTTTATTATAAACGATTCTTTAACATTGTAATGCGTTATATTACTAGGACAAAAGCATTTGTTATAAAAAAAAACATCGTAAGATATTTAAAAAACGAGTTAAATACATTTTCTGAATGCACAAACAAATAAAAGAAAAACAAAACAAAGAAATACAAAGGACATGAATGAAATTGTGCCACCCCTGCCAGCGGTGCGTGGAGGTTTCAATAAGAGCAATGCATCATTATTATAAACTTATATCTCTCTTTGTGTCTGGTTAAGATAACTAAAAAATATTATTTATATTTTCATAAATAATATTCTTATGAAGAGATTGGAAAAAAGTTTGTATACTTCATTAAACATTGAAAGGAAGAGCAATACTAGCAAGCTAGTCCAACTGGGAAAGGGATTCCACCTTACAGAAGGCCTTCCACCACAGCGGTGTATTTTTTTTCCTGTCCTCATTTAGGGATGGATTTTGAAAGATACGTTTTTCTATGACAGGGTTACTCAATCTTCATAAAACCCTGGTGTAAAAAAATGGGTCGGCCATACGCAAGACGTGATACTTCTGGTGTTGCAAGCATCCATAGGCTACGGTTACTAGTTAACGTCAGGCGCGCCATGTGCTTGTTTGCCACCCAAGTTGTATAAAAAAAATGACATCGATGCATACATACTTAAGATTTTTGTTGTTTTCAAAAACCGCTTGACCGATTTCGGTTACATTTCAATGGGACCACTTGGGTATACCCTTTAAAACAATATACTAATTTTCCAAATCAGTCCATACGACTGCAAGTAATTGGCAAACTTACATAAAAAAAGATACCGATAAATTAAAAACTTTCTCGTTTTTTTAATTTGGTAAAAAAATCTGTACCTGATATAATTATTTATGTATTACTAGCTGTTGCACGCGGCTCCGCCCTGGCTGTCGGTTATCGCTGTAAAAAGAAGCCTATGTGTTATTCCAGACCATAATCTATCTCTGTGCCAAATTTCATCCAGATCTGTTCAGTAGTTTTTACGTGAAAGAGTAACGAACATCCATCCATCCACACTCACAAACTTTCACATTTATAATATTAGTGAGGATTACAGACATGGGACATCTAGAGAGTACATTTATCAAGAATCAACTTGATTAGTGTGAATGTCAATATCGTAGTTAGTGAAAATCTGTAGCCTCTACTTACCCCTCTGGAAATCTTGCACGACGCGCGAAAATAAATAACAGAAATCATAAATGTAACCTACATAATTTAATATTATAATATATCGTCTATAACACGTAACGTACAAAGAACTCACCTTTCTCAAACTCTGAACACGCATCATAAAGCACAAAACTATTCTCAAGGAAAGAGAAAAAATAATAATAATTTAGAAAAACACACTTTGAAACAGATAAAAAGAAAAGAAAGTGGAAAAGTTTGTAGCATTCGAGCCGAGCCGTACGTAAGTTTCCGAAACTACTTTTGATAGGAACCCTCTTTTGTCTAACTTAGTGTTTGAACGTAAACTTTAGACTTGTACCTTAGTATACATGTATACCTACGTGGTAGACAAGGATATTGTGGAGATGCAACTATAGGTAACTATCGGGGCAAAGGCTGTCCTGTTAAAATAAATTTGCTTTTTTAGTTTTTTTAAAGACAAGGCCCTGCTAGAGACTTGTTCCCTAGTGAGGCCTTGTCTTTAAAAAAAACCCTGTGTCGCAGGGGATTTTACAAACATTTCATGGACACAAATGACACCCAGACTTGGGACATACATAAGTACATATATGAATCACTTAAAGTTTTGTCTCGTGTAGGAATCGAACCCAGGACTGTTATTGACCATAACTGCTAAGCCGCAGCAGCAGTTAGCAGTTATGGTCACTAACCATTAGACTAACAAGCTAGTCATTACCTACATATTTATGTTGTTTGATGTAATATTGGTGGTCTATTGTGTAGCGGATTTGATATTTGGCTAGATGTTTGAAGTCTACCTTACTGTTAAAACACCGGAGCATCTTATCTCGACATAGGTATACTTATATACTAATATTATAAATGCGAAAATTGGAATGGATGGATGTATGAATGTTTGTTAATCCAACACGCCATGCCAAAACGGCTGAATGGATCTGGATAAAATTTAGCAAAGCGCTAGATTATAGCAATCTCATCTCTCAGCCAAAAGACGTCCACTGCTGGACATAAGATTATAGCAATACTGGATTATAGCAATACTAAAATATAATCTATCTCTGTGCCATGCTTATTACTTCTAGTTAACAGTTATTTCTTATGCCTAAAACACTATTCCCGTGACGTATTTTTTAATCATATCTAAATGTATAATACATACATTTAGATATGATTAAAAAATACGTCAATTCCTTGTCCTTTCTTCTTCTTCCCATGTCAATGATCGACTTTTTTTTTGTTTTATTTTAAGGTGTTTAGTTAAAAGTACTTTATTCCTCTTTAACGAAATAAATGATCATCAAACCAGTTTACCATTAAATAAAGTCATAAGTAAGAACCTAATAAGACATTTAAGCAAGTCAAATTCTAAAAAGATTCTCGAATCAGAAATTTCTCCGTTAAGTATAAAGTTTAAAAACAAATGGGTATAAGGAATGCAGCCCCACTATGCGACAAAGCTTTGACTATCCGGGATTCCTTACAGACCTGACTCGAGTAAAATGCATACCAAACATTTCAAGTAAATAAGATCTTCGATAGTTGTGTGCAATCGTTTCGAAAGCTATTCCGTACAATTTTTAAAGTTCAATATAGCTACTTAGAAACTATTGATAAACTTATAGATTGCATTCCCAGACGGTTTACCTACTTAATGTAATAAAAGTGATTCTTTACGTAAAAAAAATCGCACAAATTGCAAGATAATAGTAACCCACGTATGTCCCACTGCTGGGCACGGGTCTTCTCTCCTTTATCAAGACAGAGAGAGGGTTTAATTAACACACGCTGGCCTAATGCGGGTTAGTACATCAGACATGTCTCTAGAATTTCTTCTAAGACAAATAATGCATTATTTAAAAGTATTTTTTAATCTTCTATAGGTACTTAAACTTGTATATCTACAAAATCTCCCGCGATACCAGGGCCACTTAATGCGGGAGTCATTTTAACAAAGAAGAAAAAGTAAAATTTTGCAAATACAACTGAACGATGGTTGCCGTCTTGTGTAAATATTTATCTGTGCGCTTAGCTTGGCAATTAGCCCCTCAACTATTGAATTTACATTTATTACCCTCCGTGAGAGCTCTGTTAATATTAGCTCGTAGAATCGACACTTGAAATTCATTAGATTGTCGTATTTAATTTGATGCTAGCGCCGACGCGGACGTCGATCCGCATTAAAACGCGGTATACAGTTTTCGACGTTTGATTTAGAGTAAACAATAACTGTATCTAGTTTTAGATATTATGCAAACAAATAAGTGCATTAATGATAACATATATGGTTGATTTATTCGTATATTTTTATAGTTTTTTTATACTACTTATTATAAATCATAGGTATATAATATATGTATATTATTTTAATTAATCCAAGATTAACCTTCAGCGGGACGAATGGAAACACTGCTACTTTACTTATTATTACACTAACTTTATTTTTTACTACTTGGGTGACGAATCATACGGCCCGCTTATTATTAAGCAGCTTAATGTTAATACCAAAGGTATCACAAACTTGCTGCCGACCTATTTTTTTGATTGCTTGAGATCTGAATTCACACACAGCAACACAACTACATCGCTACGTGCAATTATTTGACTATGGTCTTCTGTAAGGTGGAGGTCCTTTCCTAGTCAGTCTACGGGGCCCTACCTTTCTCAATTTGAATTGAATTTTATATTGCACTTCCACCTTACAGAAGACCACAGCCAAATAACTACACTCAGCGGTGTAGTTGTGTTCTTGTGTGTGAGTACAGGTCTCCAGCGCTTTTAGGGATGCATTTTGAAAGAAACGTATTCCTATCCCAGGGTTAATCCATCTTAAAGCCCTGGTGTATTATGTCATACGGAAACTGTGTACCTACATAACAATGAATAGACTACCTATTCTGATTACGTATGTCAAAATATAACAAATAAAACATATTACTTACGGTGATTATGGTGTAGTTGGGGTACAACTAATGGTGTTTCTGTGTAATCTTCACTATTGAGCCCTTCTCGCGCCACCGATACAACGGATTAACATAACAGAATTTACATACCTGCAGCGTGCAATCTACACTAATATTACGTGTAAAAATATTTTGTTTGTTTGTTATTATGTAATTTAAAAACTACTCAACCGATTGTAAATTTTTCACTATTAGAAACCTACATTATTAACGGTGAATAGAGCGTCTGTTTAACGCTGATAATGTTAATTGAAAAGAAATACGGTATCCCTACGAAAGCCAAGTACGGGTTGACTACCAGTACGAAGCCGGGATGTACCGTTAGTAATTAAATATATATTCTTCTCTCGTTTTCTGTCCAAGTAACACTCCTCTCTAGTCTCTCTAGTCTCCGTTGAGATTAGCCGCCGTGACCGAAATTTGGCTAACTAACTATTATTATTATATAAAAAATACATAAACGTATTGACGTAGGATAGTTTGATTACAGTAAATATTATACATACCTATAGGTATACTATGCAATGGTTATTGTGATGGTTGCAATAATATATATGACTGATTGTTAAAAACCATCGACACTATCAATAACGTTACGACTACTCTCCATTTATAATGTAAATAGGGGAACAACGACGAGTTTGTATAAAATTTTCTATACATGGTGTAGAATAAAAAAAAGTAATTTCGTAATTTTTAAAGTTGTTTTTGATGAAATGTTCTAGTTAAACATATTGTATACATATTATTAAATTAAGATGTATAGTGGTTGTATAATATGAGATTATTTATTTATTAAAACTTCATATACACAAATTGGTATAAAGGCAGACTTAATGCCAGAGGCATTCTCTACCAGTCAACCTATAGGGTGATGCAGAGATAAAACGAAGTAGGTGCACGAATCTAATATTGAAATATTAAAAAAAAATCTGCATGTAAATCTAGATTATACATGTAACTATAATTTACTATAATAGAAAACGGGTCTAAATCACGTAATATTTTGAAGGTTTTCATACCTTTTTGTTATCCGACGTTATAATACTACATATAATATGTAAATACATCGTAATAATATGTGTACAAATCGTGAAAGTTTAAAAGAATTTAAAGGTAACCATTATGGCGTGAATTAAGAGAGGCCTATGTCCAGCAATGGACTGAGACAGGCTTTGATTGATTGAAAGAAAACCATTAAGATACTGTTCAAGTCTATACGAAGTAATAATTTCCCCGACAGATAAAACACAGCCTAAACCGTTGACTGTAGAAGCATGCAATTTTGTACTGAAGTTTATCGTGTTACGTAGATAAAAAGTAAGAAAGATTTTTGAACATTTGACCACTAAACCAATTGAATCTGATGAGCTTGACGCCTTTGCGGAGTACTGGGTAGATTTGACATCTAGTAGAGAAGTGTAGAAGACCATGGGGGAGACCTGTGCCCAGCAATGGGACATAACGGGTTAACCAAAACAAACAAATTAAAGAGGCTATGCGTCCGATCGGTTCTCTTCCCATCTGGCACGCGTCTAGTAAATGAAATGAAATCTATACCACCCTAAAAACACAATGTGACCCCAGCGCTAAAAAAAAGTATCATTTCTTGTCTATTGTAGTGCGGATCATTGTTGTTATGATCGATAGCATTGTCCGTCTTTTATTATTTTGGATTGCATCCAGATTCAGTGTATCCTACGTCCATTAAGATGTGGACGTGCGCGACGAATCGACTGTCGAGTGAGTCATTTAGATTTATCGATTTGATGACACGTAACTTTGTTAGGTGGGGTGGTAAGTTGTTATTATTTACAGAATAAAAATGTTATGTCGGGAAATTATTGGCCTGTAAGAACTTGCGTTTGTTTTTTCACAATAACTATACTCTTATTCGAAACTCTGTTTACTACTGTTTGTTTTATGAAAACTGTGATGCAATAGTTGCTGAATGACTGCCTTGGCGGTCCAGTGGCCACAGTATGTGCCTGCTGTGCACGAGGTTGTGGGTTCAATTCCCACACAGGACAAAACTTTGTGTGACCCACAAAGTGTTGTTCTGAGTCTTGGTGTAATTTGTGTCCGTTAATTGTATGTTTGTAAAGTCCCCCGCGACACAGAGCTTGTTCTCTAGTGCGGTAGTTATCTTTAAAAAAAATGGGAATATGACCAACTTGTACCTATAGCTCATTAGTGTGAGTTTGATCCAAACAGCAACAATGTAAGTTTCACTTTATGGTTTAAACTATTGACCGTCAGATATATTAACTTAATTTCAAAAGTTATAAGTTAGATATCACTATACTGTACTATTTTTAATATTTTACCTGTGTAACCAGCGCTTACTCGATTTTACAAACTAAACATTAAGGTTTAAAAATAAAGGTTTCTAAAAGGTCGGCAACGCGCGAGTGATACCCCAGGTGTTGCAAGCGTTCTTGGCTACGGTAACTGCTTACCATCAGGCGGGGCGTATGCTTGTTAGCGTCTTTGGTAGTAAAAAAAAATGTATGACTGTTTGTTACTCTTTCACGTAAAAACTACTGAATGGATATGGATGAAGTTTGGCATAGAGATAGATTATAGTTTGAAATAGCGAATAGGCTTACTTTTATTGTGATAAACGACATCCACGCGGGCGGAATCATGAGCAACAGCAAGTGTAAATAATAAAGAACAAAAAATACACCTTGATTTTATTTTATTTTTAATGTATAGGTATTATTTACTCGCGTGGATAGTAGATACGTGTATATCAAGTTAACCAAACACTTGGAAAGAGATCCATTAACTATTACAATTAATCTGCCTAATGAATGTTTGCTAGGATGTGACCACTCAATTAAGTCAAACATTTGGTCCAATCCCTCGATATTTGCCTTGCACTCTAAGTCTAATGAGCTCCTATTGTGGCTATTCGTTAACTCTGACATTGAGAAGTGTTACGCTTAATAGTATTATACACTAGATAAATGGTTGTCCAAAACACTACGGTTTTATAGGAAAATAATATATATAATGAATGGAACCTATATAATAATTATTAATAGATTATTATTATACAGCAACCTTTACTGTGGGTCACGCATGACGTCATAAAGAAATATGTTTCTTTATTATTTTTATAGCCACCGTGCTTAAATTAAAATAATCTATACTATTATTAAAAAAGCGAAATTTGGATGTATGGATGTTTGTTACTTAATCACGCCAAATTGGCTTAGCGGATCTGGATTAAATTTGGCATAGAGATGTATTTTTTTGTACTATTCGGGTGGCAAACAAGCATACGGCCCGCCTGCGGTTAAGCAGTTACCGTAGCCTATGGACACTTGCAATACTAGAGGTATTAAATACGTGTTGATCCATTTCTTTTTGCTTTAAGATGGTATACTTCTGGTATAGGAAAACGTTTCTTTCAAAACGCATCTCTACGGGAGCGATGGAGAGAGAGATAGCGAGAGATAATTTGAATTATATAAAGTCTGAAATATGTATCACATACGCTACTTTTTATAGGAAAAAATCATTGTTCCCGTGGGACTGTATTCGCGAGCTAAAATGGTAATTGGGAATACAAAATTGTATTTATCTATATTGTAAGATGCAATTTAATATCCCTACTAATCAACAATGCCTCACCTCCTGTCCTGCTCTTTGTACCCTACCACCTGCACTCTGAGTGACCTCTGCGCAGCATCTGATAATGCCATAGAGGTAGCAAAAATCTGGGCACATACAATTTAATTATTTATCGTAACATTGACACGAAGAAGAATGTAGAAAATGGAAGTATTCCTCTTTCGGCACCAACTTTTTGAGCACCAATGGTTTCGGCACCTAAGCTATTCCACTTACAGCACCAATAGGTATATGGGCTTGGATTCAGCACCAAGCCCATATACCTATTGGTGCTGTAAGTGGAGAATAGCTTATGTGCCGAAGCCATTGGTGCCGAAAGAGGAATACTTCAGAAAATGTACCAAACCTTGGCCGAAAAGTATTACTTACGAGTAGGTATCTACTAACATTATGTAATAGAATAAAATATACTGTTGGTTTAATTAAACCTATAATAGCTTCATAATACACAGTCAGTCCAAGGTCCGTGTAATTACCCACCAACTAACACCCAATCACACAAATCACACACCTAATAACAATGTAAAACAATAAATCTACTTGATCACATCGTGGACTTATCAGTAATTAAACTATTCTCGAGTTTCGACGTATCATTGAAATAATTGTCTTAGCTCTATTGTGTTTAATTATATTCTTATTTGTTTTGTTCATCAATACTGTTTAAATTTGTAGACGTTTTACAACTATGAAAATATATTTGCACCTTCAGGCGAATAAGGACTGTTTTGCATTTTTCATCTTATGCTATTTTATAGTTAAGGTTCAAAATTGTCCATCGGCATTTGACAACTTACGCCTCTTTTCCACTGATGGTGCTTCAATTACAAGTTAAATCTTACAGCTTATAATACATATTATATTTCAAAATATTATAATTATTTTACTAGGGGTCGCCCGCGACTTCGTCTGCGTGATAATTTGGAAAGTACATTGTATATTTCCCCAATTTTGCAACATAACTCACTACTGCTCCGCTCCTATTGATCATAGCGTGATGTTATATAGCCTATAGCCTTCCTGGATAAATGCACTATTCAACAAAAAATATGTTTTACTAATCAAACCAGTACTTTTTGAGATTACCGCGTTCAACTAAACTAACTCTTCAGCTTTATAATATAAGTATAGATTCGAACCTCATGATGAGTGCCTAACGAGTCCACTTCTTAGAATTATCCTAATAATTACGAATAATTCGTTTATCTGAAGTTAGAGTACGTGATCGCTCCAGCAGCTTAACAGTGAATAATAATAAAAGCATACAAAAAGTTACTTGCACGTTTGCTAAATTAAAAAATATACATTGTACTAGCGGCACGTCCCGATTTCGCACGGGTGGACATTTATTAAGGTTTCATAGTTGGCTCTTAATTGATTTAAAATGAAATATAGCCTATGTTACTCGCTGATAACGTAGCTTTTTATAGGTGAAAGAATTTTTTTAAATCGGTTCAATAGTTTTTGAGTTTCAGATATAAATATTTTCTCTTTCTAATATCAGTATCTATATTGTTTGTTAAAAGTAGGTACAGTGGACTTCTCTCTGTATGTTTTATATTTGCCAAATCCAAAGGCTTTAGAGATAATAATACTTTTTATTGTACAGCGAATAGATAAAACAAATGTGAAAAACAATACGAAAAATAAGCAACTAGGCGGACTTATCACTAACAACGACTCTAGTGTTTTCCAAACCATGGATTGTTACTATAGTTATTATTGGAGTTGCACGCAAGAGGTGCGTGTTCGATTCCGGGTAGCATTACCTATGTGAATTTCACTTTGTATAGTTTGTTCTTATTAAATGATTCAGCAGATGCTAAAGGTGAAGGAAAACATCTTAAAATCGTGAGGAAACCCTCTTAGAAGAAATTCTAAAGACATGTCTGATTCATCAACATACATTTGGCCAGCGTGTGTGAATTAAAGTCTAAACCCACTCTCTCTCTCTTGACAGAGGAGAGAAGACCCGTGTCCAGCAGTGGGACATATAAAGATTGCTATTAATTAATTGTAACCAAATAAAACATTTCTTATACATTAAACAGTATCTCCTGCCAAAATATAATAGATGGATTATAATTAATCTATTAACAACCATAAATCGTGTGCGATAACATCGGCAACTTGTCAATAAGTTGACTAGGTAATCACTCAGCCGTATCTGGCAGTCAGGTCACTCGACGGTTTGTTTGCTATGCTCTTATCACGGCGCATTGTGCAAACACCGGAGAGGCTGTGGGCTAGAGCGATGTACGAAGGGATTGGATGAGATGTGTTTTCCTTACTAATATTATAAATGTGAAAGTTTGTGAGTATGGATGGATGGATGGATGAAATTTGGCACAGAGATAGATTATGGTGGAATAACACATAGGCTATTTTTAACAGCGATAACCGACATTCACGCGGGCGGAGCCGCGGGCAACAGCTAGTATTATAATAAAATCGTAGTCCTTCTATATTATAATTTATGAAGGGAAAATTTATTTAGGCGCGTTGATCACTTTTTGCGTGAACAAAAATCATGAAACTGACGTCATCGTCACTGAACGTTTTCTATATTCAATAATTTTAACAAAAAAAAACCGACTTCAGTACGGCAAGTTGTAAAATTTTCAAATATTTGTTTGTTACAATCGAATAAAATCGACTGAGCGTCGGGCTGAACACAGGTCAAGTAGGTATTAAAAGCAATATTTAATCTGTGCAATCCGCGCTCAATTCATTCACGTCATTATTTCTTATTAATAGTTGCTTAGCAACAATAACCGAAACTTATCTAATCGCCATCAGTAAAATACTTATTATTGAAAAGTTCAGATGGCCATCTGTGGTCTTCTTCATCAGTTTTACTTCACCAAATTACACTTTCTGAATGCAAATGATTGATTAGTTGTTAAAAATATTGAAATTGCTATATGTGTGCCTATAACTTTTGAGGAGTTCCCTCAATTCCTCATGGATCCCATCATCAGAACTTTCTTTTGATGATAATGGGACCAAACTGGAAGTATGTCCAGCCAGACAAAAAAAGAATTTTTCAAATCGGTCCATAAATGACGGAGTTATGCGGTAACAAACATTAAAAAAAAAAAAAAAAAACACACACGAATTGATAACCTCCTCTTTTTGAAGTCGGTTACATCGGTCGGGACATCAAAATGTAAGAATAACTAATGTAAAAATACTATTTTTGTTCGTCAATTTTTATGTTTGCTCGTGTAGGTACTGTTACTTAATAAATAAATAAATTATAATTATTATATAAAACACGCATAAAGAACCAATTTTTGAATTCGAAATTAAATTTCTAATAAAAATATCAAACAAGTTTTCTTCAATGTCAATTTTTCTTTAAGACGTTGCTTCGAACCACATTTCAATATTCTGAGTTCACGGGAAGTACCATGTAGGTTTTGATTTACTCGCGAGTGTCGAAAATTTTCGGCGTTTTTGATATTGATTTCACAGCTTTAGGAGACAGTAGACCTGAGTATTTGATATAAATTTCAGCTTGATACCTTCACGCGTTTCTGAGAAAAACGGTCTTGACAGACGAACGGACAAATAAATAAATGAAGTGATCCTATAAGGGTCCGTTTTTTCCTATTGAAGTACGGAACACTAAAAACGGCATAATAAATATCGTATCCAGTGCTGTCTTCGTAACTCTCTTTCGACCCGGTAGCTGCAAATATAACCCCTGACTGTAACCTGATTAATAGCATCCCAACACAGCACGTCCAAATGAATACTGTTTAGATCTAGATATTTAGACAAGCCACGCCGTTCACATTGATCAATGTAGTACCGAACCGTGTCGGTAATTTGTGCTTTTGTCAAGTGTTTGTTTCGTTCTAGTTATTGTAAGTAGTAGAAGGTAGGTAGGCAGACGTTTATATAGTGGGATTGTAATATAAACCACTTATTTTATAGTATACTAGCTGTTGCCCGCGGCTACGCCCGCGTGGATGTCGATTTTCGCTGTAAAAAGTAGCCTATGTGTGATTCCAGACCATAATCTATCTCTGTGCCAAATTTCATCTAGATCCGTTCTGTAGCTTTTACGTGAAAGAGTAACAAACATCCATCCATCCATACTAACAAACTTCAAGAAAAATCGCGTTTATAATATTAGTAGGACTAGCCGCCCGCTCTGGCTTCGCACGGGTCGTATTTCTCGGGGTCCCGTAATGTTTCTGTCAATAAATAGCTTATGATACTCACAAATAACGTGGCTTTATATTGGTAAAAGTATTTTCAAAATCGGTTCAGTAGAGCCAGAGATCGTCACAAACAACAACATCACAAATACACAAACTTCACCTCTGTATACAGATTATCTTATATATAAAATTCTCGTGTCACAATGTTCGTTCGCGTACTCCTCTGAAACGGCTCGACCGATTTCGTGAAATTGTGTGGGCATATTGGGTAGGTCTGAGAATCGGACAACATCCATTTTTCATCCCCCTACATGTTAAGGGTAATTTTTTGTTTTTATTTTTTTGTGATTCAGCATTAAAAATACATACAACCCTTAATTTTCACCCCTCTACGATCAACCCCAATTTTTTAATAGTGATATTACTATTTTAGAAGCAAAACATCGTTTGTTGGGTCAGCTAGTTGCCATATGAATTTCTGTACGGACCAGCAGCTAAGCAGTGAATAATAAAAATATTTTTCTTACATACATATCATCACGCCTGTGTCTCAGTGGGGTAGGCAAAGATTATGGTACGCCAATTGCTTCGATCCAAACATACTTCCTTCGCCTCCTCTACATTCATCAACCTCTCCATGCATGGACGTCGATTCTGGGTACTTTTAATTTTAAATAATTTTCTTATAAATGCAAAAGTGAGTTTGTTTGTTTGTTAGGCGCTTTCACGACTAAACGACTCAACGGATCTTAATGAAATTTAGCAAGGAGATAGATGGTACACTAGGAAAGAACGTAGAATACTTATTATTGCGATAACCGTCATCCACACGGACGAAGCCGCGGGCAACAGCTAGTATATACATGTTCTGGGTATGCATAGTGTTTGTCTATTACGCAATCGATTACAAATATGATGCAATTTACTTATTGTAGATAGGCCTCCCCCAAAAGTTTTCCACATCACTCGGTCCTGTAGCTGACCTTGTCCATCGGTTGCCCGCAACCTTTCCAGGTCGTGGGTCCACCTTGTTAGAGGCCTGTCCATGCTGCATCTTCCAGATACTTTGGGTGAGGCCTATGTCTATTAGTTGACGTCTTTTGGCTGAGATGGATGGATGGATGCCAAGTAGATAGTTAGATCCTTTATTGTAGTAATCTACCTATAGTACAGTTTATTATTATTATTTATTTTTTATTTTTAAAAGACAACTCCCGCACTAGAGAACAAGCTCTGTGTTGCGCAATTACACTAGACTCGGAACAAGTCTTTATGGGTCACACACAGTTTTGTCCTGTGTGGGAATCGAACCCTCTACCTCGTGCACAGCAGGCGCATACTGCGGCCACTGGAACATCAAGGCAGTCAAGTCAAGTTAAGTAAAAATAAGGATACTTTGTGATCAAAATAAAAAGTAATTTCCACAATCTCATATCTCTCGATCAGGAGAAATGAAGACGTATGGCAGATATAATGAGCGGCCAGCAGCTGTATCATTACTGTATGATATCCACGGCGGACATTTACCAGATGAATAGTCTTCATTATATCGAGTAGGTCATGGACAGATTTATATGAGTACTTAATACCTACTATAAATCGTTATTTTTGTTGTTGTCTTTTCTTTGTTTAGCAGTAATGGTGAGTCTCGAAAAACGACAAATCTCGTATGGAAAGATTGAATTCTGTATGATGAATATGTTTTTACACCTCTTTTAAAGCCCATATACGTCTTATAGTTCGTTTTGTAAAATAGTAACTGTACTAACTTCCAACTCACAACTGCAAACCAAATTGCAAACTCATACCAAATTGCAAATTGTAAATGTTATACTCTGGCAATTAAAAAGATTGGCCCGAGTTTCTCGCCAATTCTTCTCGAGGCCCAACCCTAGTCAGCGAATTGGCTGTAGGAAAAAAGTATGCTGGCATTTGTTTTTATGACGTTAATAAGTATCATGTATTTGATCTAAATGAATAAATGAGTTTGACTTTGACTTTGAGACTCTCAGTTCTCTTGACAGAGAAGAGGAAACCAGTGCCCAGCAGTGGAACATATATGAGTTTGGATTATTATTTACTATCCAAATTAAATAATAAAATTTCTGCCGATGATCTTAGTTTTCTCCGTTGTCCTAGCCGAGAAACAAAATAAAGTTTTTATTTTATTTTACCATATAAATATTTTGTAAAATTTCCGAAGCAAAAGCTCTCTGATAGTTAAAAACAAGAGCGATATATCTCAAAATTTGAGAGGTTTTCGAACATCTTCAAGCGTTCGATTGTGAACTTCGATACAGCTGAAACTTAAAACCAGTTTGTTTTGTCTATGTGGTAGGTAGTTTGATTTTGAAATAAGAACATAGTGAAGAAATAAGAAATGGGATTGAGTACTCTCCATAAGGCGGGCCATCGTGTTTGTCTCCTTAGAAGTATAAATATAAAGACTTACAGCCTTACAAATAAAAAATTGTTATATCACATTTATCTCATTCTTATACGAGGTATAGTTATACGAGTTATAAATTAAGAATAAATCAAAAATATTTTTTGACAAATAAAGGAGGTATAACTTTCGTATAACTATTCATCCGTTATGTCAAATTGCACGATTTGGCAACAGCACCACCAAAGAGAAACTTCATAAAAAAAACGTATTTTGTCTATGACAACTGAATCTATTTGTCAACAAAACTTTTTTCGACAGTTTTTAATTTTTTAAATCTCATTGAAATTTTCCATAACATGAAGATGTTCGTTTAAAGTATGTGGCATGTAAATGTCATCGATTTTTTTCTTTAATATAGACTGCTGAGTCAAACCTTGAATGTCCACAGCATCTTCTTGCACTTGAAGGAACAAGAAACGAGTTGGTAGTTAAATTTGTGAAACTGATAGAACAGATTTAGTTACATGTGTGAATATCCAAAAGTTCTTACCTGATTACGTCCCCAGTATCTCAAAGCAATAATCAATTGTAGAATAAAAGGTAATCCGGGTGGATTACCTTCTATTCTCCATATTGAGATACATACCAAATAATTTATCCAAAAACATCATACCACTTTTAGAAAACCGACATTTTATTTGACTTTTCTTGCAGCCTGTATTAAAACAATTACGTTATTTACTTGTTCTATTGCTTTTAAATCCATTTTTTGAAAATATAAACACGTAAACAAGCCTGAATCGTAGTATTTTTATGATTATACTAGGTTTATACTAGGGTATGGGCGCGTATAACTTCAGAATAACGATTGTATGAACAGAAATGTCAGCGCTATACTTGGTATAAGTTATTCTTTGTTTATTTGTAGTCATTTTGCTAATTCTCTGTTTATAGTCGAGTATACTGTTATACCACGTTTATTTGTAAGGCTGTTAGACATTTTTCACTGTAGCATGCCGAAATTCATAGAAGCAGTGCAAAAGTGTATAACTAAATCTAAAGATAAAAGTCAGTAGACAAGATATAATAATTTATATCAATCAGTTCTAGCTTACAATATTGTTTTGGAATAACTTTAAAGGTAAATAGGTTTGAATAAATAAATAGATAAAATAGGATTCGCGCAAGAAATAAAAACATAAGAAATTGTTAACTTAATTGTGGAATTGGTAATAACTCTTATGCAACCTAATCCACAGCAAAGCGTGGTTGGGTTTAGCTAGTAGGAAATATACTTTATTTTAAACTTCGACTGGCCTATTGGTCTAGTAGTTAGTGACTACTGACTTAGTGCTACGCCGGAGGTCGTAGGTTCGATTCCCATCCAGGGCAAATCTTTGTGTGATGAGCACGAATGTTTGTTCTGAGTCTGGGTGTAATATATCAATAATATGTATGTATTTAGAAATATTTAAATATGTTTATCAGTAGTCTGGTTATCATAGTACAGGATCTACCTAGTTTGAGATCAGATAGCGATGCGTGAGTTGTCCCGAAAATATTATATTAAAATTATTAAAACCACTAAAATAAGCAATTTGACCAAAAAATATTGTTCTTCAAAAGTATAAAACAGTTACGACTGTAAAATGTAGTCCAAAACACAAAACCTTGTTTATTGTCAATATTTAATTGTTTGGTTATGGGTTGCTATGAATCAGAGATAAGATATAAATAAATGTATCCCCCCGTAAAGCAAAACTAACTTAAATGAAATAAAAACTGGCTTTACTTCTAATTTAACACATTTAATTTTAGAAGTGAAGCCAGTCACTGACTGCCTCGGTGGTCCAGTGGCCGCAGTATGCGCCTGCTGTGCACGAGGTTGTAGGTTCGATTCCCACACAGGACAAAACTTTGTGTTACCCACAAAGAACTGTTCTGAGTTTGGGTGTAATTTGTGTCCGTTAATTTTATGTTTGTAAAGTCCCCCGCTTGAGAGAAGAAGAGCTTGTTCTCTAGTGCGGAAGTTGTCTTTTCAAAAAAAGAAAAAACATTGGTACTTATTATTGGGGATGTAAACAATAATATAGTTATAATATAATTGGACAATATAATATAGATATATCTATTTGCCAAATTTCATTACAATCTGTTCAGCCAATAATCGTGAAAAAGAAACAAACAAATATACACCACGTACAAACAAACAGACTGAGTAACATTACTAAATGTAGAAAATGTTTTTTTTTATACTACTTGGGTGGCCAATAAGCATACGGTCCGCCTGATGTTAAGCAGTCACCATAGCCTATGTACGCTTGCAATACCAGAGGTATCACTTGCGTGTTACCAACCCATTTTTTATACCATGGCTTTAAGATGGGAGTATACCTGGGATAGGAATACGTTTATTTCAAAACGCATCTCTAAATAAACGCTGGAGACCTGTACTAACATACAGGAACACAACTACACCGCTGTGTGTAGTTATTTGGCTGTGGTCTTCTGTGGAGGTCCTTCCCCATTCGGGCTTGCTCACTAGTACGGTGCCCTACCTCTCTTAAAACATGTCAGCATTTTTCTATGTTTGTATTTAAAAAAAACCTTTTATAAATAAATTGACTATTTTTATTTGTAAAAGGTGGGTTTTAAATAAAACTTAACAATCTGTTTTTACAAACAAATAACCACAAAGAGTAGCTTTTTTTTTAATACGCCATCGAAAATCAACATAAATTACATTACACACAGCGGTATAGCCTGTTAGTCAGTACAGGTTGCCAATGCTCATTAACGGATGCAATTTTACCGAAACATTTTCCTACCGCAGGGTTACTCCATCATAAAACCCTGGTGTTAATTTTTTTGGGTTGGCAACACGCAAGCGTGTGCTTTTTTGCTAGTTATATAGAAAAATACGAAAAGGGAATGTCATGCAAGTGAAACGTGGACGGCATCCAAATTAAAGCAAAAAAAAAACAAGATTCTCGTCAATTTAAGCTTGTGCAGAGAGGATCCCAATTGTCTAATGAGTCACGCTGTAAGACGTAGAAGGGAGCTCCGCTGAGGGAGCTCCCGCTGAGGAGGGGTTGGGTGAAACTGACAGTTTTTCGATAATTTCCCTGAGCCAGCATTTTATTAACAACCCTAAGGCACCTGCATTGGACGGGTGTTGATCAATAGTGTTTAATTGGATTGTAAAGTTGTTTAATGTTTTGATGTTGACTTTTATTTTCCTTAGTTTTAATACAAGAGTGAGGTGGAAATAAATCGACTCCTGTCCTGTCCCGACTTGTGAACAGTTTATAATTTATTTACAGGCTGTAGTGATTTCAATATAACGATGTCTTTCCATTTTATCAAAGATAAAGCTTGTAATGTTAAATTTCTAGGAAGAAAAGTTCTAAGAATATTTTTTTCAAAAATTATTTAATTTTTTTTCTTCAAATTTAACTTTTTGTGTGTTTTGCGAGGAGACAAAAAAATTAAATTCGAAGGCATAATCTGCTTAGAGCAAGTAATAACATGCTATGCCAGCCTGAATTCTCAAATGCAAAAATACTGAAATATTTTTTGAAAATATATTCTTAGAACTTTTGTATTAGGTACTATCGAAAAGGGATGAAAATATCAATGTAATTACCATTTACACGTCGTCGCATGGGTCGCCACGTCGTCGCCACGTCGCCGTTGGCGTCGTCGCTGTCACTATCTAGTGGTATATTTCAGCATCACCTTAAGGTTGGCTGGTAGAGAAAGCTTTTGGCATTAAGACTTCCATTGCACATTCAGTGCATACAATTCTAAATAAAATATTTGCTGCCTTTATTGCTCCATAAGCCCACAATGGTAAAATTATAAAGCGTGTACTTAATCCCATTATTATAGTATATTTCACATAGCATGGGTACTGGGACGTTTGACATTTGAAGAAAAAGATAAATGAAAATGATTGAATCAATGTCTACTAATCGGCTAATTAAATGATGAAGGGCCTAGAGTTTTCAATCGATAGATTTTAATTTAATCTTCAATCATTTTCATTGATCTTTATCTCATAATGTCAAATATCACAGTACCCATGCTATATGAAATAGACTATAGTTCTTTTGATATATCTTGTGTAACAATGCTAGCATAACACGTGCACATGCTTGTGTAACAAATGCTCGGTATCTACCTTTATATTATACAAACTTTAGAAACAACTTTTATTTCTATAAACTGGCAAACCTCCATATTTTACCACCGTCCGAGAACTCTTAAACTCAATCTTCTACATTTACATAGGCTTGATAGACTGAAGACTCTGTAGGACCCAAATAATTATTCAAAGTAGTCTTGAAAATTTTTATGAGGTTCCCAAAGGTTTGCAAACATTTTGCCGCCAAAATATTACTTCACTGTTTTAAAAAGTCAAGTAGATATTTGTTCCTTTTTCTATTTATAAGTTTTTTTATCTGTGTCATTGAAGAATTATTTGAATAGTTATTCTAGACATAAAACCATCATATGGGCAGGCTTATTAATGAAATTTTTAATACAGAGAATCAGGGAGAGAGGGAGAAAAGGATATGTATTTGTATTTGAAAGAGAGAGATAGAGTGATATATATATTACAAGATATTAATATTAAAAACACAGGAACTACTCACCTCAGTATTTTAGCAAAAAATACTCGTGATCATTCTTCGAAATAATCAATTAACTACGTCTTTATAAAAAAATATAAATTTATACATTCGACTACACTTAAATTATGATTAAGACCTCTAAGCTGTCTCAGTGCTTTAATAACCAAGTCCTTTAATACGAAATAGTAATGTAGGTAGGTATGTACCTACTCATACATACGAACTAACTACACATTGGTTTTAAACGGGTGTGCGGCCGAGAGCATTTTGTTTGAGAGTCCATAAATCTGTCATGTGTCAAAGTAAGCCGCGTATCGAAGCTTCCAGCCCTCCGGTAAATTATGAACAAACCGCCTTTTGCTTGGGCTGTCCGGTTCACGCTCTTGAATTAAAACTAAATACACTTTTTATTGGCAGTTTGTTAGGCGGTTTTAAGAGGGGCATGATACTAGCAAGCCCGAATGGGGAAAGACCTTATAAAATACCACAGCCAAATAACTACATAGCAGTGTAGTTGTGTTCTGTCTGAGTACAAGTCTCCAGCGCTCATTTAGGGATATGTTTTGTAAGAAACGTATTCCTATGCCAGGGTTACTTCCCTTCCTGGGATATCCCTGGGATAGGAAAACGTTTCTTACAAAACGCATCCTTAAATGAGCGCTGGTGACCTGTACTCACACACAGGAACACAACTACAACGCTGTGTGTAGTTATTTGGCTGTGGTCTTCTGTAAGGTGGAGGTCCTTCCCCAGTCGGGCTTGCTCGCTAGTATGGTGTCCTACCTTTCTTAGTTGACAGGCTTTCGCAACTTTTTTATCGTTTTGGTACGAGTTCCTAAAAAAATAAGCATTTATAATACCGTTTAAGAATATTATACGTATATTAGATGTATAATATTGTGATGTTGATCGCTTTGAATGGCACTCACCTCATTCGCGTTCGCTCCAGCAACGCATGTTAATCAGACAGATTACGGCTAATTGCTGACTCAAGTGTGCAATGCGGGTTTAATGATGAAATTATCTGCTGTTTAGACCTTTATCTATTTAACCGATCGCTTGTTATCTATTTACGATGTGGGAATCGAACCCTCAACCTCGTGCACAGCAGGCGCATACTGCGGCCACTGGACCACCAAGGCACTCAAAATATTATATAAACATTTAATTAAAGTAGCTGGTGCATGTGGCTCCGCCCGCTTGGAAGTCAGTTATCGCAATAAATATGATCTGGCAAACTATCTAACTTTATGTCAAATTTCATCCAGATCCGTTCAGTAGTTTTTACGTGAACGACCTATCCTCACAAATTTATAATATTTGTAGGAATTTACTGTTTGGGCTTCCAAACAAAATTTCAATATTCTTTCTTGTAATACAATAAAGTTATTGCACCTGTAAATTTCTAACATCACAACAGATTTTGTACACGAGTCAAGATTGCATATGGAACACACAATGTTCATATCAGGACAGTCATAGGAACATTGTCACTTCATACACCATACATACTTATATTTCAATGCTCGTACATTACGACGTGCACACCTGCGACTCATTGCGTCGAGTCGTCACGAACTGACTCGGCAAGTTGGGACGTTTTGGTGTATGTATGTATGTATGTATGTGTATCTTTAGTGTACTGACGGCAAAACAAATTATGATAAAATACACCACCTAAATCTATACTTAATATTTAAAGCTGAAGAGTTTGTTTGTTTGTTTGGCTGAACGCGCTAATCTCAGAAAGTACTGGTTCGATTAGATTTTTTTTTGTTGAATAGTGCATTAATCCAGGAAGGTTATAGGCTATATAAAATCACGCTATGATCAATAGGAGCGGAGCAGTAGTAAAATATGTTGCAAAATCGCGGAAAATATTCCAAATTACCACGCGGACGAAGTCGCGGGCGACCCCTATATCAAAATAAATTTTGATAGAGGTAGGGATCTCCACATTACAGAAAACCACAGCCAAATAACTACATAGCTACACACAGTGGTGTAGTTGTGTCCCTGTGTGAGTATCAGTCTTCAGCGCACATTTTGAGGATGCTTTTTGATAGAAAACTTTTCCTATCCCAGGGATACTCCATCTTAAACCCTTTGTGTAAAAAAATGGGTCGGCAACGCGCAAGTGATACCTCTGGTAGGTATAGCAAGCGTCCGTAGGCTACGGTAACTGTTTAACATCAAGCGGTTGTTTGTCACCCATTAGTATAAAAAAAAAAGAAAGCAATCCTGGGTCGGTAACGAGCAAGTGATACCTTTAGCTTTTTTTGTGGGTATTGCAAGCGTCCATAGGCTACGGTAACTGCTTAACATCAAGCGGTTGTTTGTTGTTGAAAAAAAAAGAAAGCAATCCATACCAAGATGGACGACGTCTCAGGATTGAAACATGTGCTAAGTACAGACAAGAAGTGAAATGATTTTACTGGAAAAAACCAGTTAATATAATATATTAAACACAATATAATATTTAAGCTCTACTGAAAAACCTAAAGTAAAACCTGAATTCCATCGACCCAACCAAGTTTATAGTGTCATATTTAAATATACTTGGTAAAGTAAAATGAAAATTAATGATACTGCTCGATTATAAATAAAATTTGCGGGGTCACTGACTGCGGCATGCGTAGGTAAATACAATAGTGCCCTGCACTCACGCAGCTGATGCGCTTTCTTACCGGAGACTCTCACTCTCTCTCTCACTCTCTCTCTCTCTCTCTTTCTCGCACTAGCATAATTGCTAATATTTTCCATAAAAGATACCGAGATGGACCCTTGTGGACCTGGCCATTACATACTTCTCAACCCATAAACGTCCCACTGCTGGGCACGGGTCTCCTCCATAAATTTGGAGGTATATTAGCCTACTTATACGACGTTGGCCAGACGGGTTGGTATAGGGTTTTATTTCGAGTTTCCCTTCTCTTGCAGTGGATATTGTCTGCCGGACTTACTCCCTTAGTCGACTCTTACGACACCCACGGGATGGAATGGGGTGGTGACATTTGTATTCCTAATCCGTCACCACACGGAAAATTTATACCATTTACCATTGGCCATTACATACTAGATTATTATAAATTCCACAAAGTAAAATTGACATTGGTGCTGCCACTCGGTATAAAACTCAGACCTCAAGTGTACAAGTCGACTACTTTTCCGATTTGGCTACCGCCGCGCCGTTTCCACACACCACTCGAATAGTAACTACTTATTTCAATTTCTTGATCTCAAAACATATTTATATATTGCAAATAAATTATTATTTTCTACTCGCTCGCACTTGTTTTTGCTAACCATATTTGAGGATACACCTCCAGCAGTATTGGTAGTCTCGGCTAGGGCGAAACCGGCTCTAATTGATTTTGAGACCAATATTGGACTCTACCTGCTATGAGTTTCACTTATTATCATCACTTTCTTGATTGTGAATATTCACGTATCTGAAGATAGAAATACTGTTTTCCTGATAATTTAATCCTACTAATATTATAAACGCGAAAGTTTGTAAATATAGATGGATGGATGTTTGTTACTCTTTCACGTACCTACTGAACGGATATGGATGAAATTTGGCACATAGATAGATTATGGTCTGGAATAACACATAGGCTACTTTTTACAGTGATAACCGACATCCACGCGGGTGGAGCCGCGAGCAGCGGCTAGTATTATATAAAACACTAGTCTCCGCTCGCACACATAGGGCATATTGTCACAGATAGAGCGAAGTGGAAGAAGAACTCGAAAAGAGCTGACCCCACCACCATGTGGGATAAATAGTTAGTAAGGGAGAGAGAGAGACTAGTCTCCGCTCGCGGCTTCACACTGCTTTTTTTCGAGATAAAAAGCCTATGTGCTAGTCCAGACTATAATAATCTATCTCGGTACTAAATTTCATCCAGATCCGTTGAGCTGTTTTGGGGTGATTGAGTAACAAACATACATTTGTCCAAAGTTTCACATTCATAGTATTAGTAGGATAATTTGAATTATATTTTACAAAATATTAAACTTTGAAATATAATATTTAATTTAAATTAAACACAACATAATTATTGATATTAGTCTCATTATTTACAATTACGTATGTAAGTAACTAATTTTATGATTTGCATAAATTTCGGGGGGTTTTTGATAGCCGTTATTTTTAAATATTTCTACTATAAAGGTTATTTTAATGAGTTTAGTATAGAAAACCGTCCTCTGGGCTTTCTTGTCGTCTTGTGGCTAAAAAGAGTTAAATTGGACTCAATTTTAAATTATTTTCAACCTCATTTTAAATGAAATCCCAATTGGGTTTAAAAGTATATTTCTAGTGGTTTCTTTCATTTATTAACATGTAACTTCAACAGAACTCTGATCAATACGCAAGCACAATGGGCTGTGTTCTAAGGAATTGTTCGAGATGATGCCCACGGCCACATTTTATCAACGCACCTCTCGCCACCGACAGGGAGTTCATCCTCACATCCTTGCACTTCAAACTTGCCGTACCGTAAGATTCCAGTGGAATTTCTTACCACGTACGATTAGGCTGTGGAATGAGCTCCCTGCCGAGGTTTTCCCAAGAGACTATAGCATGGGGTTCTTCAAGAAAGGAGTTATAAGGTTTTTAAAGGGTCGGCAACGCGTGAGTGACACCCCTGGTGTTGCAAACGTCCATAGGCTACGGTAACTGCTTACCATCAGGCGGGCCATATGCTTGTTTGCCACCTTGGTAGTATAAAAAAAGCAGATTTTAAAAAATAAAAATGATTATATTGTACAAGTAACGGCTAACTACAACAAAGCAAATTCCATAAGGAATGTCTTTTGAAGGGTTTAGAAATAACTACATTTAAAATTTTACGTAAAACGTAGTCGTATTGCTTTAGCGATTCCATCCTCAATTGCACCCGGGTGAGTATTCAAAGAGATCCGAGTATTCAGAGATCACGTCCGCAATAGACTTTTGGAGGATAAGTTATAAGATGCAAGCGAAAATATAATATTCTATTGTATTTGCTTTATATATTTCATGTAAATAATACATAACGCACGGGTGGTATTCCCGGAGTCACGTAATGTTTTTGTCAATAAAATATAGCCTATGACACTCACAAATTACGTGGCTTTCTATTGGTATAAGAATTTTCTAAATCGGTTTTGTAGATCCAGAGATTACCCCCTACAACGTCACAAATTCACAAAGTTTACACCCTCATAATAGTATAAATATCATTAATATAAAGGCGATTTCCACTAACACTTAACTTTGCAAAGTTAGAATTCAGGAACACAAAATAGTTATGTACATTCAGACTCGAAATAATTATATCTACCCTTGCTAAACGTGAGTACAGCACTCAGTCCACACGTAGGTACATAAATTTAATTTGGAATAAAATCGACCATGAATAAAATTAACACTATTTATTTTTATGTTACCTTTATTACATTTGTGGTCAGTACAATTAACACATTGAATTGTAGCATTTATTCGCTATAATTATTATATTTTTTAGGTTCTCATAAAAACAACGAATTTACTTTTGTCATTTCAAAGTCATTAAAATAGATAACACTTCATTATACACCAGGTTACATTTGTCTTAATAATAATCACATATTTGATTTCTCCTAAGTCTACAACTTCTTCTTAGTCTTTTTTTTCACAGTAACCATATAAGGGAGGCTCCTTTTTATGGTTACTCTTAAAATAAAGACGCCAATAAATACCTAATTGAAAATAGTTATTTATATAAATATATATATATATTTTATACTACCAATACGCCCGATGGTAAGCAGTTACCGTAGCCTATGGACGTTTGCCACACCAGGGGTGTCACTCACGCGTTGCCGACCCTTTAAAAACCTTATAACTCCTTTCTTGAAGAACCCCATGCTATAGTCATGCATTTTCTGTAATATATTAATAGAAAATAGTTATTTATTGGCGTCTTTATCTAAATTATGTATTTTTTTTGGCTTGTACCACAAGTTACGGGATCGAAGGCGGATAGCGATAGAAAAAAGTTGTGTCTAGCCCAGGTAACAATGGGTAGAGGTGGTGCATGAGGTACCGCTGAACGACGCTCTCAAAGACGTTCTTATTTAGTTTTCTAACTGATATCCATCTTCCATTTGAAGAAAATTGTACATTTTAGATGGTTATTGGCGTTTCTATCGTTTAGATATTTATTGGCTTTAGATATCGTTATGATAGTACAAACTTACTCAAAATGCCCTTGTCTTTACGTACAACAATTATATTTTCACTTTGATTAAACCAACCAAAAAGTACCATACTGGATTGAACTTTGTTAATTTTAGATAGATCGCTTTCAATATTGATGATAAGATTTTTATACTACTTGGAAGGCAAATAAGCATATGGCCCGTCTGATGTTAGCCAGTTACTGTAGCCTATGGACGCTTGTAATACCAGAGGTATCACTTGCCTGTTGCCAACCCATTTTTTTACACAAGGGCTTTAAGATGGGAGTATCCCTGGCATAGGAATATGATTCTTTTAGAACGCATCCCTAAATGAGCCCTGAAGACCTATACTCAAACACAGGAACATACCTAGGCCGCTGTGTGTAGTTATTTGGCTGTGCTCTTCTGTAATTTTAATGTTGTAATTAGTAGTTCTAAGAATTGCATAAAATACGTCAAAATCTATATCTTTTCTTACTTAATATTTTAAATGTTACTTGGCAATTTTATTTATACTTGAATCTGCATTCAATTCAATTTCAATACCATATGGGAGCTCAATACTGCTCACAAATGAAAAATTCCTTTCCCGCACTATTCCTTCCCGTTAATGAACACCTGTATTCACAGAGAGCCATAATGAGCTCACACTCAAAGCATACCTACGTCTGAAAATTTTCTAGAAATTTCTTTTTAAATAATGCGGGTCTGAGGCGTGGAATGAATCAGCTTAGAGACGGTACGAGTGAGACTAGCGTAAGTGAATGAGTCGTCATGAGCGATGAATGGGGAGCCGTGGAATGAGACCGACTTCCAATCTACGCTTGTATATCTAGGTTTGACAGAGACGCCTATACAGTTTTGAGTTAGCGTGGGAAGTTGCTTTGAATTTGGTATTTATTTTTTATTAATTACTTCTACCATTTTGCAATTACCTACTTTCTTCTAGCAGGATATTTGGAATACTTGGGCATCTGAAATGGGGCGAAACGGACATGTTCCGGACTTTGCAGCAGTTACAGTTTTTATACTGGACTCTGGACTGTTAGACGATATCAACTCTTATATTAGTGTAACATTAAAAGATGGCGAATAGTTCAAAACACCGATGTGAATTATGTTTTGGGTGTACTGCGTTTCAACTTCCCTTCTAAACCAGTAAATGTAATTTATCTTTTTGCACAATATATGTAAACAGGTGGACACAAAAATGTCCAATAGTCTACCTAAGATTAGTGACGCAGAGATAACGATTAGTATGTAGGTGCATTCCGAAGTTTGGTGAAAATTATAACTTATTTTTAAATATAGAAATTCGTCGATTTTACCGGCCAGTGAGTATCAAATGGCTATAAAATTCTCGTGTCACGGTGTACGTTATTGAACTCCTCTGAAACGGATCGACCAATTTTCGTGAAATTTTGTGTGCATATTGGGTAGGTCTGAGAATCGGACAACATCTATTTTTCATCCCCCTATATGTTAAGGGTGGTCCATCCCTATTTTTTTTATTTAATTTTTTAGACAACATTTTTTGTTTTTATTTTTTTGTGATTTAGCATTAAAAATATATACAACCCTTAATTTTCACCCCTCTACGATCGACCCCATTTTTTAATAGCGATATTACTATTTTAGTAGCAAAACAACGTTTGCTGGGTCAGCTAGTCATAAGTATATATTCTTTAATCAAAATAACATGAAAATACGTTATATTAAACAGGTAAATTATCAAATAAACAGACAATCAATGAAGCTATTTATTTTTAATTACTGTTAGAAGATGCAATGAATTCTTCCAACCATAGTTATAATATCATCTTCACAAAACTTTCATTTGTTCGGGTCGAGACACACCCAAGCGTAGAGATATCCCAAACACTTAAAATTTTCAATTAATTCTCACAACCAAGCCATAGTTACCTTCCAATTTGAACGCAACGACTTCTGAACGCAAAATAGGACGAGATTTATTTCCTAATCAGAGTTTAATCAGGGCGCGAGAGTATCACGCGAATTAATTCGAAATTAACGTCGTTAAGAGCCGTGCAACGAATCGTCGAACAATAAACCAGTGAGAAATTGGACCCTTAGAAAATTATTTAAGTGGGCGGAACGCCGATAAATTTTCACTTCAACACTGAAATTTTCTTTGGATGGAAAGACCACTGAATGTTAAATATTTTCCCAAATAATAACCAACCTAGAATAGGCAATGTATACCTCAGACCTGAAAAACATGTAATTTTTCTTTAAAATACTGGTTGAGATAAACGAACGGGCCCTGGGTTAAAATATCATCCTTACTAATATTATAAATGTGAAAGTTTGTGAGAATGGATGGATGGATGGATGTTTGTTACTCTTTCACGTAAAAATTACTGAATGGATCTGGATGAAATTTGGCACACAGATTGATTATGGTCTGGAATAACACATAGACTACTTTTTGCAGCGATAACCAACATCCACGCGGGCGGAGCCGCGGGCAACAGCTAGTACTATATAAGATAAAAATGTAAAGTAGGTGCTACTGTTATCTAAGTACTTTATAAAACGTGATAGGTCATAAAAATATTTTTTCTTTCTTTCTTAAAATATTGGCTCATTACATAGTTGGTCCAGTATTTGTGCACATTTAAGTAGTAAACGGATAAAACGTTTTAGCGAGGCATTCTCTTTTCACACGCGTTTGCCTC
The DNA here is from genome assembly GCA_947095525.1 of Trisateles emortualis. NCBI lineage: Eukaryota > Metazoa > Arthropoda > Insecta > Lepidoptera > Erebidae > Trisateles > Trisateles emortualis. Next base: position 2,485,483 of record OX352736.1, on the reverse strand, counting down.
TTTGGTCATATAAAAAATATTGTAAATGGATATAATAGCGTAATATTGTCTTTCTTATAAACCCTTATACACCGTTAACTCCTTAAAGAGGTTGAGTTTCAGATTGTTCCTCAAAATTTGTACCGCCATTGCATAGGTGAGATTTTCGTTCTGTTTTTGTTTTTATTTTTTAAAATATAAAAAACAATAATATGAGAATTGGTATATATGAATAGTAAAGTAACGATCATAAAAATATTATAAAAACAATGATTACAACTTATACTACTATAACGACAGAATTATATATTAAGTTGGGGAAAAAGTCTTTTCGCATTAAAGTATGTATGAACTTGTAATAAAATTTCTTTAGCTTATACTATTTGTATCTGGCTGGTTTGGGTATCATTGAAAGTTTAAATTTTAAAAAACATAATTCCAAATTCAAATTAGGAAAATGTGTGATTTTCATTTGTTTTTCGTACTATCAAGATGAGTGAATCTAATGAAGAAATACGATACATTTTACTACAAAAAAAATATCCATGTTTATGGACCTATGCAGTGTCTGTGAGAGTTTAAATTAAATATTCCTATTAATAATTTATATATCCTTATATCTAACACATATAAAATATAAAACGGCACACACATTTTCACTTCTGATTTCAAATTTAATAAACGTTTTTTTTTTTTCAATTCAATTCAATTTATTCAATAACAATTTTTACATTGTGTCTGAATTATATTATTAAATAAGTCTAACTTAACATTAAATTGTCAAGATAAATAACACATCAGAGTAATTATTAAATAATAGGATTCCTTAATACTAATATATATAATAGTCAAATTAAATATAATTATAGTCTAGTTCATAATAATTATCAATAAAAACTTAATTAAATGTCATAAATCTAATAATTTCAGAATCTTAATAATCCATGTAAAAACAGCATTTACCTAAAAATTACAATTCATCCAAAGAATAAATACATTTGTCCAACAAGAACAGCCTAAGCTTATTTTGGAAACTGGCTGTATACACTAGACTTTTTAAATCTGGAGGTAGCTTATTAAATATCTTTATAGAATTGTGATAGGCAGTGTGTTTCACAATGTCCAGGTGAGGCATATGTTTTGTCTGGAGATCTTTCCTTCTTGTACTCTCTCTTTTTTGTTTTTCTTCTACAGTTTCATATTCGTGTATATATTTTGATAGATGAGTTAGAAGAACCAGGATGTATAAACTAGGCACGGTCAAAATTTTCATTTCCTTAAAATAAGGTCTGCAAGATTCCTCCTGTTGCAATCTTACGATGGTTCTTATTGCTCTTTTTTGGAGTACAAAAGATTTTTGAATATTATACCCATAGCTACCTCCCCAGAAAAGGATGCTGTATCTCAGCTTTGATTCGACCAATGCGTGATAGACCATTATTAAATGTTTAATGCCGATATCATTCCTAAGGCTTCTTAACACGTAGCATGCTGAGCTGATTGACTTTTCTAAATGTGTTAACTCTTGTTTCCAGTTTAATTGGCTATCTATATATACTCCCAAGAACTTGACCTCTGTTGCTTGGTTAACTTTTGTCCCATTCATAACACAGTTAATTCTATCCTTGCTCTTAGAAGTTGTGCGAAAGAGCATAACGTTTGTTTTGCTGGCGTTTATTTTTAGATTGTTAATAGAAAACCAATTGTTGAAAGTGTCTAAGGTAAGATTTACTACGTCATTTAAATCTTTTATATTTTTTGCTGATACAACTGCATTAGTGTCGTCGGCGAATACTACTAGCTGGATAGATCGCGCTACTGTGTTACACATATACTGTATGAGGTCATTAATAAAGGTAATAAAAAAGATCGGCCCTAATATGGAGCCTTGCGGAACACCAGCATGTACAGGAATAAGTTTAGACCTAAACGTTTCTTCACTTAAGCCATCTTTGTTAGCAGAGTTACTATTTTTTACTAATTCTTGGATCTCCACAAACATTTTTCTATTTTTTAGGTATGAAGTAAACAGTTCTAACGCTTTACCTCTCACTCCGTAGTATTCTAATTTGTTCAGTAGTATTTGGTGGTCTACTGTGTCAAAAGCCGAACTTAAGTCCAAAAAAAGCCCTGCCACCCTTTGCTTATCATTTAACCTTCTTGTAACGTCCTGTAATAGAGTAAATATTGCGTCCTGTGTACCTATACCTCTCTGATAGCCAAATTGCCTTCTATTTAATACTTCATTTAAATTTAAATGCTTAAGTAATCTATCTTTAATAAGTTTTTCAAAAATTTTTGAGTGTGTAGATAGTAGTGAAATTGGCCTATACATAGCTGGGTCTGTTTTTGATCCTTTTTTATGTATAGGTTTTATTTTAGCTATTTTAAGTTGATCTGGAAAAATACCTTCGTCTAAACATTTATTATAAAATTTACTTAATGGTTCTGCTAGAATGTCAATGTTATCCTTTATAATTGATATTGGTATGTCATCGTACCCACATGATTTTTTTTCATCTATGCTTTTAATTATTTTATAAATCTCGTTAGGAGTCGCTGGGTCTAAAACTAGATCATTGGTCACTCTTTTGGCATTGTTATGTAGAATGTCCATTGCAGAATTTGAACATATCGGAGTTAAAGGGGAAGCCTCAAACTGCCTAACAAAGATATTTACAATTTCAGATGGTTCTGCTATAAGCCTGTTGTTAGATTTTAAAATCAGTTTCGCCTTGCTTTTCTTTTTCTTGTTCCTGTGTTCATTCACAACTTTCCAGACATCCTTTGAGATATTCTTTGAATTTGCTAAGTTAGTTTGTACTGCTAGCTTTTTGGCCATGTTTATAACTCTTCTGTACAATGTGATATATTTTTGTCGATAGTTTATTATTGTGCTGTTTTGGTTGTTCCCCTTGCCAGCACAAAGAAATCGTTTCATTTTACTGGCAACTTTGACTCCCTTTGTTACCCAACGCAACTGTATATTACGCGTTAGGCGTATCTGAAGCTTTCTTTTGATGAAAGATTGTGAGAATATATTTTCAAATTGCTTTAAGAATGAGTTAATGCCAAAATCGTTCCACTGTTGGTTCAGTAGCAAATTTCGAAACTTCAATCTGTTTTTGGCGTTAAAAATTCTTTTCGTTACATGAACAGTACTGCATTTCATGGTTTTGCATGAGTTATTACTTTTAAATATTGTACTGCATAGTACTCCTGCATGTCCATCCGCTAATCCATTGTGGTCAACTTCACATTTTTTTATATTGTCGTCTGGTAAGTTAGTAAATACATTGTCTATGCAAGATTCTGAGCTATTGCGAATAAATGTTGTCGTTCTTACTAGATGTCTAAAGTTGTAACATGTCAATAAGTTTAATAAGTCATTCTTTTTTTTATTGTCCGTTAAGAAGTCAACGTTAAAATCGCCACAGATAAGACAGTTCTTGTTGAAAAAATGTTCTAACAGTTTTTCGAGCATCTGCATAAATAGTTCAAAATTTTTTTCATAAGGGGTGCGATAGCAGCAACATATAGACAGGCCTGTGAAAACATCTTTAACGCAACATAATTCAAAGCTATTTATTTTATAAAATTTCTTGCCAATGGCCAAGTCTTCAAATTCTCTATTCTTTTCTACAAGAATAATAGTACCCCCTCTTAATTTGTTAGCTCTAGTGTTATGAGATGCGACAATATAGTTTGAGACATTTAATAGAGTAACTAATTCTTCATTAAGGAAGTGCTCGCTAATACATAGGAAATGTATAGTGTTGTTCATACTATCTATATATAATTCTAACGCATCCTTCTTGTTATTTAAGCCACACATGTTTTGATAAAAGATGTTTAAGTGATTGAGAAATGAGTTATCAGGTACATGTGCAGTTACATGTGTAGTCGTTAAATAATTACTATTAGAGAAAAAAAATATCATTTTCCATACAACCCTTATTTATTTTTTTGAAATAGTACGGAATAGTACCTGGTTTTAACTGTTTATTTTCCCTACATATCTCTGAGTTTCCAAAATTTAAACAATCAACGTTATCATCATTAGTTTTGCATCGAAATTGATTTATAAATGATTTCAAGAAAGATAAGATATTATTAAATGCTTTGTTGTTAATTTTGCCTGTATATGGAGTAAACATTTCGGATGTATATATAAGATTTTTGTTGGTATCGAACAAATATGCATATTCATAATTTCGGTTACTTAAATATAGAAGTCGATTAAAAGCTTCTATTCTCCTATTATATAAGTTGACATTGTATTTTAGTTTAAAACTAGGCGAACATAGTATAACATTTGTATGCATTATCTTTTGCAGTTTACTTTTAATGTGATTAACTAATTCTTCATATTTAATAGAGACGAGAAAGTCTTGTTCACCTGGAAGAATTATACAAAAATCATTTAAGGTATAATTTACGAGTTTCTTGTCCAATGTCGCAAGAAGTTCCTTTATTCCAGCATTTGGCATACTATAGTGACACAGTTTAACACCTGAAAAAGTATTTTCGGCAATTCCTAAGATGTTATTCACGTTGTTGTCACTAATTATACATATTTTACTTTTATTAATTCTACTCATATAGGTATTTTCTTTTTCCGGGTCCTTTGGTAATAATGGAGTGGTGGCGCCCTCTGTTGACTTGTGTGTTTGTAGCTTATCATGGGTTAGTTTCTGTTCAACAATTATTTCTTTTGGTTTGTTTTTGCTCTGTAGACGAGCACTATCAATAGTCATACTAGAACTGGATTGTTGGTAACATTCTTTTTTTTCTAGGTCTGAAATCATAGGTATTTCGGTTTGTGTCTGTTTGTTTTTACTGTTGAATTTATTTATTTTCTTGGGGGTGATTTGCTTAACCTTGATGGGACTGCTAGTGACTTTTTTATATAACTCGATTTTCTTCCACAGCTCTTCAATTGTTTTACGAAGACTGCTATTTTCTAAAGTAAGATTGTCGATCTCGTTGTGGGCGCTGGCTAACTCCATTGTAATTTTCTTTATTTGGTCTCTTAATTCGAACGTTTCGTCATCATCTTCAGATACTTCGTTTAACACTTCAAAGCTCACGTAAAGCAATTTGATGCTGAAAAACACCACAGTTCTGTTGTAGCCGTGTAATTGGTTTATGCTGACTTGAGAAAATATTAATTTGTGTTAGGCGCTTGTGGTTGCCGTATTTAAAGTGCATCTGCTATTACATTAATAATTTTATTATAAAATAAATATTTTTTACACTAATAAGCAATATTAGTGTATAATATTTTGATACTAAAATTATCACTCATAGTATTTTTTGAGAAAAACTAGAATAACAATAATATGATTTTGTGCGTCGGTTTTCGGGAATCAAAACTAAAGTACTGTTCCTCAAAAAACAGAATTTTCCTAGTTTGAGTAACAGGGGACTAAATTTTTAGCTCTCTATACAGCCTAAACACACTAAATTATATATTATAAAATTATAATATATTATTAATTATTTGTAAACAGAAAAAAAAAGTTTGTAACATATGGTTAAATTTAAAACTGGTGTCACTACTACGCTAAACGCCGTGGCGTGTCGTATGCATGGATGTACGGTAATCAGATAATGTGGGCTTTATACCTAATTTAAGCTACAATACTGCTGTGTAATTTTTTTAACATAACTTCTGTCATCTTTTACGTTTAACTATTTTATGATAAACCTATTATGAAACTCTTTTTTTATACTATTTGACAAACAAGCATTTACGTTCTTTGAATATGCGCGACGTATACAATAGGCAACCAAAATTGAATCTATTTTTATAATTGTAGGAAGGGACTTAATGTATCCAAGGTTTATTTAAATTTTCAAATTCAATCCATATGTTAGTAATAAAATACTTATAGACTATGTTACAAAAATTAAATAAAATAGTAAGTATTTAAAACATTCACAATTTATCCATTTAATCACATTCAATCATTGACCCACACCTCTCACATGCAGGTCAATAAAGCGACCAAACACCGAATCCAGCCTGCCCGCAATCATTTTCAGGCTACTGTTTTGGCTCCCCCGGATACCTTGTACTACAGACAATGTCTTTTTCCTCATTATTGTGAAGAAGTCATCAATGTAAGCATCTGCAAATTATGCCTGAGGCACTACAGTATCGGGGAAACCACACCAGTGCCCTGAAAATGTTATTTTATTGCACTATGAGTGCATTTTACTATATTGAAACTCACAAGAACAAAAAAAAACTTAGTCATTAGAAAAAATATTTCTTCATTTTCTTCGGCTTCTTTGCTGTTGGAGTATTTTATAAAACTAGTAAAATGTTAGAACTAATTTCCGTTACACAGAAAACTTTTCCGAAGGAGCTCCTTGCCTATTTTATGCTCATCTGAATCTTGAAAGTTTGATGAACTATCTCGGAGAATGGCCGCCGTGGAATTAATTTTACACTTGATAAGTTTCTGATATTTTAAGATATTGCATTTTAAAACTTCAGAAAATAAACCTAATGAAATCTATAATGAACTGGAGATTAGTTTGAAAAAAAAAAAGTGTTGTAAAGTACCTGCAGATCTGTGTAAAATGTTTGTCCTACGTTAAATTTGCATGGAACGGAGAAAAATTATTCTTTTTTAGATAATACAAATCTATAAAATAGAAACATAGTTATTTATCTCATTGATTTAAAATAATATTATGATTACTAGCCGACGGACGTGGACTTAGAAAAATAGCATTTTAATTAATTTGAAACTCTGTTCGCGTTTATTTTGTAAGAGCGTTGTTCAGTAAGTAAGTCAGTTGTTCATTTTTTTTTATACTACCATGGTGGCAAACAAGTATACGGCCCGCCTGATGCTAAGCAGTTACCGTAGCCTATGGACGTTTGCAACACCAGGGGTGTCACTCACGTGTTGCCGATCCTTTAAAAACCTTATAACTCCTTTCTCGAAGAAAGGATTTATAACGTTTTCATTATTTTTTCTTCAATAATACTTTAACAAACAAGCATTTGGCGCGTCTGATGGTAATATGGTAATGATCACACGAAACATCAATCAGTCATTTTGCTAGGCATGGTGTTCGAGACTACCATCGGCTTCTTCACAATGACATTGATACGGAAAATACAAAGCGCACCAGAGACAAGTAGTTACGCGGTTTGTAGTGTTGTCCAACATAGTATCTATGTTTGACTGGCCTGTTGGTCTGGTGGTTAGTGACTTTGACTGCTATACCGGAGGTCGTGGGTTCGATTCCCACACGGGACAAAACTTTGTGAATAAAAATACATAAAAGTTAGTTCCGAGTCTGGGTATAATTTGTGTCCGTGAATTGTATGTTTGTAAAGTTCCTCGTGACACAGTGCTTGCTCCCTAGCGCGGGGGTAAAGGAAAAAAAAGCATGTTGGGCGATGAAAGTGCTTGAAGTTCGAAACCAGATTTCTATTCATCCACAGCAAGGAAACAGGCGCGTTACGTAGCACTGGAAGCTGTACAATTATGGACTGTTACGCAGCATGGGAAGAATCGTTTTCTTCATGCCATACCTCTGTTTAATTGATGACGTAAAACAAATACTAACACAAACCCACAGCCACGAATTTCAACAACCAGAACGCGTCAAATAATTCCCAAAAATAAATATTGTGAGCCTATAATCCCCCACGTTCGAACATTACCCACAAAAACACTGTCGTCGCATTTGTATGTATTGCAAAATTCAATAGGATTGCTTATAACGCTGCGGACTCATCGCTACCGTTCTTCGGGTTATGAAATTGGATCCAGTGACAATAAAATACATAATTTAGGCTCAAATGCCCCGCAGTAGGGGCTGCGGGATAGGGGCAGACGGGATGTGGAGGGGAGGGAGAGCCAACTTATTGTATTAGACATAGTAAATTCTCCTAAGACACACGTGCCGACAATCATTGTGGCGGGAATTGGGTACGAGTGTTCTAGACGGGTGAAATTGATAATTGGAAAGTGTTTTTTTTTTTATATTTACAGTAAATTTACACAAATCTGTAGTATTAAATGCCCTATATCAACAACTGTGTCATTCAAAGACTCTTTGGTTCTTTAGTAAATTGTGAGCCAGCATAATATGTAAAGTTAAAACATATATAACGCTAGGTGTTGCCCACGGCTACTCTCGCGACAACTTAACAAATCTATTCTACATTTTTTTAAGACGAAAAGTTTATGTGCTATTCCAGACTAAAATCTATCTATGAGCCAAGTATTATACATCTGATCTATTCAGCCGTTCTAGCGTGATTGAATAAAAATCCATCTATCTATCTATCCATCCAAACTTTTGAATCCATATTATATATTTATATCTATACTAATATTATAAAGCTGAAGAGTTTGTTTGTTTGGTTGAACGCGTTAATCTCACAAAGTACTGGTTCGATTCGATTAGAAAAAATATTTTTTTTGTTAATCAGTGCATTTATCCAGGAAGGCTATAGGTTAAATAACATCACGCTATGATCAATAGGAGCAGTAGTGAGATATGTTACAAAATCGGAAAAAATATTCCAAATTACCACGCGGACAAAGTCGCGAGCGAACCCTAATTAATAATAATAGTATAGATTAACACCGTCTTGTAAAACACATTCACTATCCATCGGTCGCAGAACTCGCAGATGCTATTAACAAATTTAATTAAATCTAAAGTCCATATACAAGCACTAACGTACATAATACCTATCTGCATTGACACGGTAACTTGAAAACGTCGGTTCTAGCACAGCTGTTTAATTATCAGCCGCAGTTATAGACGAGTTCGTAGACAACTTGTTCCGCCAATCCAACATTCACCAATCTGTTGGGGATGGGAGCTAGTTGCAGCGATGTACGTGATTATTATGTGTATATGAGTACGTATGACAGTTTAGAATATATTTATTCTATGTTGTTTTGTGTTTAAATATTTGCTTCAGTTTATAGAGGGGTAGGGCACCATACTAGCGAGCAAGCCCCACTGGGGACGGACCTCCACCTTACAGAAGAACACAGCCAAATAATAATAATAAATCATTTATTTCTCTCCAAGGTTACAATAATAATGTATATCAAAATATTGGGCGTCGTAAATATAACCTTGGGAGAGCTGGAGTCTGTAGTAGGTTCAAGACCTGTATGACAGAAATCCAGGCCCTCCCCAAGAGGAATACCTACACTTTCAATTTAATACAATTGATATTGTAGCAAGTATGAGATATGTATTAAGAAAATAACTTTACACAGCGGTGTAGTTTTGTTCCTGTGTGTGAGTCTCCAGCGCTCATTTAGGGGTGCGTTTTGAAAGAAACGCTTTCCTATCCCTGAGATACTCTAAAATATGGGTCGGCAACACGAAAATAATACCTCCGGTATTGCAAGCGTGCATAGGCTACGGTGATGTTACTGCTTAACATCAGGCGGACTGTATGCTTGTTTGCGACCTTTTTAGTATTAAAAAAAGGTTGCATGAATTGCGAAAGTTCAGTCCAGTTGATTACTAGAGTAAGTGAAATGTTTGAGCATTCCCGCGACGCGGTGCACAGTATTAATTGCCTATGTGTTAGATGAAAAAAGTCAGGTTTCGATTTCTCTTAATATCCCTTCGATATTTTAAGGCAGTAGTTAGTAGTCCTAAAATTTAATTTATGATTTTTCTGTCCTCATTTAGTTTAGTGCTGTAAGGTTTATACCTCATTCAGTTCCACTGAAACGAATTTGGAATATATTTTCCATTAGGTACTTACCTATTTTTATTGTATATTTTTGCCGGTCTTATATTTTTCTAACTTTAAAGTTTTATACTTGGAAATTATAGTAGATACCTACATAAAATGCCAATGTTTTTTTTAAATAAAAATCTGTTATTGTGATTAGGAATAAAACTATTGCTTGCTTGGTAACAAGTTCATAATGAATAGGCTGGCTGGAGCAATCTGGATAAATGTTTATACGATTATCTCAGTAAGGCAACAAGATGACGGTGTGGCGGTAGCAACTGATGTTTATTACGTAAGTAAGATGCTCGTTAATGCACAGGGATTGTTTAAATAACGACTTATTGGTACATGTGTGTGCTTCTAAGATTTGGTAATAAAAATATATTGGGTTTTTCTGTCAAGAAATTTACAATAGATCAGCTCAGAGTTTGGAAATGGGCGGTTTTACACCCCCGTGCCTCGGAAAACACGTAAAGCCGTTGGTCCTACGCCTGATCTCTCCCGGGTCATGTCTTATTGCCGTCCCATCGGACTATGAGAGAGAAGAGTGCACTTGTGTTCCCACGCAGATGTCTAGTCTCTGTGGAGATTAACCGCCATGACCGAATTAGGTTAAGAGGACATTAAAGTTAAACTCATTTATTCATTTAGATCAAATACATGATACTTATGAACGTCATAAAAACAAATGCCAGGATACTTTTTTCTACTACATTATTTATATGTATTTGTGGTGAATATCCTGGTGTCTTCTCACCAGGTTTATATATCTATCTTCAAGGCACATCTCCCTTGCTTCTGTGCTCTGTGGACATACTTATTCCAGAACAGCTGTGAACAGTTTAAGCGCTGGCGGAACCGGAAGGCGAAAAGTAACGTAGTAGGCAATATAACAAAGTGGGAAAGATTAAAGAGTTTAAAAAATCGGTCGAACCTACCAACTGACAACAAAATTATAATTCTACATATCGCAGCTTTATTTTTTGCATAAAGTGATTTACAATACTTTTTAAAATACACACAGTGAAAAAAATGTCTTAAGTTGAAGCGTGGTTGTTCTGCAATTTCCATCTTATTCTTAACAGCTAAGGTTTAAAATTATCCAGTGACATTTCTCAAGTTACGCCAGTTTTCTACTAAGAATACGATATAAAGACTTCGATGGTTCCTTCACTTTTACGTGTGCTATACAAAACATCTCTGACGTTTACATGATCGGTGGCATCGTCACTGGTGGCGCTATTTTTAAATGTAATAAATTTTACTTCATTAAAAGAGTCACTCATCAACATCACCATATTCATATTCATACTATTCATACCATTTATTTGCATTCCACAATGTGATATTAGGTGGTAAAAAGTGGCTTAAAGCTATGTACATTACGGACCCTGTCGGGCACAACAACATTTTAATATTTAAACACTATGCTATATAATAATAATATACATTTCGAATCTAATACTTACTTGCTAATAATTGAGATCAAATTTACAATAAAAAATCATCATGGCCTTCATGGCTATGTGGTGTGCGGACGATTTGTTGACATTGCTTTGGTGGCTGAGTAGTCCGATAGAGAGATTCTACCTAATAAAAACATGGCAGCTGATATCTAGCAAACTTAATGTCACGTTTGTTTCTAGTCAGTGAGTGTTGCGAACTAGCTTCATATAGTTAGAGCTTCATTGCAAAACTTTCAGCCCTCCCCTATATGTTTCTGGTAACTACAAAATTGAAATATTTGGACAATTTTCGTCTACGATATACTATGTCTTGACATTGTTCGCATTAAAATGCATGACGAGGTCTCTATTTTTGAAGTAAAAACTTATTTTAGCACGGTACGCATATTTTTAGATGAGATAAAAGATTCGCGACACCGTTACGAGACGCAGCTTGACATACCCTAAAAATCTTTTTTCGACTGTCACGTTATTAAAGCTAAGAGGCGATATTTGCATGTACATATAGCAGATCGCGAACGCGTCTAGATATATAAAAAAAAACATTTATTGCTATAAAAATTATAAATGTTTTGCCTAGGGTTTTCACTTCTGTCGGCACTCCCGGAGTGCAATATTTTTATACACATTTTTAATTCGTTTTTTAATTTATATAAAATTATTCGTTCTTCTTCTTCATGTACGCTCGAGTACTCAAGTAAGGAGTTACGAAATGGCACGCTACAAAACGTCGTGTGGAAATCCCCGGCAAACATTTTATATCAATTGTCAGATTCGGAAGTTAGTATTACTTTTTATATTCTCTCGCGACATAACAACTTTAACTCATAACAAAATATCAGCTTCTACTTAAACATCGAGATTGAAATTTGTGTTTAAAGCGTCATATCCAACGTTCCTACTCTTCGTATACCAAGAGGTTCTTCATTATACCTCCGCGAGACGAGGTAATTGCAGGGCCGACACACGCGAGCATAACCTCTTAATTTATTGAACGAAACTAATGAAATTCCTGAACAAAGTTTATTGCATGAGACAGCCCTATTTTGTGCTAACAACTTTTGGCCTCTACAAGGGGCTGAAGTGTTCTAATCGTTTCTTTAATTATTTCTGAATTAATGTTGGCGATGTAACGTTAATTTCAGCAAATATGTTGTTTAGTAAGACAAAGAGGTTGACTACTCGTTGGTTAGGAAAAGATAAATATGTATACGAGTACTTTATATTATTGAGCTTAAGCCGAACTAACCATGGACTGCCTTGGTGGTCCAATGGTTGCAGTATGCGCCTGCTGAGGTTGTGGGTTCGATTCCCAAACAGGATAAATCTTTGTGTGACCCACAAACAGTTGTTCTGAGTCTTTGTTTGTTAAGTCCCCCGCGATACAGAACTTGTTCTCTAGTGCGGGAGTTGATCTTTTTTAAATAGAAAAAAAAAGTTGCTATCTTAAACTCAAAACGAATAACTTTTTTGAAGATCATAAGTTATTTATTATACAAGGAATGCAGAAAAAGAAATTTTGTCAGCTTATAGACTTCCAACTAGTTCGCTGACAAAAATCGGTGAGAAAGGGTTACTGTGTTTATTCATCAGATACTTTTATAAACTCGAATTAATTATTATTAGAGTAGCAATGAAACTGATGCAACTCATTAAAATAATCTAAAAAATATATATTATGTTACGGTAAGAGTGAATAATTGAAGATTATTAATAATTATCTATGATTATTAATAATTACCGAAAGTCGAGGTTAAACTGATAAATTAATCACATTTGTCGGTTATTATTAATAATTTAACCCCAGTAGTCATAAATGTAATAAGTGGCCAAGGATTGCGGGGCGGGGCGGTGTGTGCGACGTGCGAGAGGCGCGGGGGGTTAGGTTAGGTTAGGTTAAATAAATAAAAACATAACCTAACCTTTTTTTTTTTTTTTTTGTAGAGGGGAAATGCTTTACGCATACCGCCCCGCCTGGGGTAACGAGGCGGTTATGTCGGACTCTCCGGCTCAAATATGGTAGGCGACCGGCATACCGACTAAAACCCCCCTGTGCACCAACACCCGCTTTCACGGGTGGACCACTGGAACCTGATATGACGTCAGTGGTCCACCCAGCGGCTGCCCGCTTTGCGCGGGCTCCATCCCCAGTGACAGCGTCCGGGTGCACCGGGAACACTGTCCCTCCGCGGAAGGGTGCGGGTGAGACTCTGCTGCCCCAGTCTCCCCGCACCCTCACTATGGCGGCATCAGACGCTCGTAAGCGCGCCGACGCCGTCCAGTTCGCCGGCGACGGATCGGATCAGCGAGGAGATTTTCCTCTCTGATCCGCTCCGCCGCCTCCTTCCGCGAGATTATGTCCTCGCAGAAGGATGCGACCGCCCTCCACTCCCTGTCGCTGGTAACCATGGACCGCGCCACGGCCGACAGCGACAGGTCTACTCCAATGACTGCGACGAGGTCCCGGCGCTGCCCCGCCCAAGCCGGACACGACTCGAGCGTATGCTGCGCCGAGTCATCGTCGCAGTCGCAGTGGTGGCAGACGGGACTCGGTTCCCTCCTAGCGACCTTGTGCAGGTAGTGCCCGAAACAACCGTGCCCGGACAAAACCTGCACCAGTCGGAAGGAAAGGGTCCCGTACTGCCGCCCTGCCCACTCTGACAAGATCGGCTGGAGTGCCTCCGCGGTCCTGAAACCGGCCCGTGGAGCCCCCAGCCGAACTGACCACCGGGCCATGATGGCCCTGTGGGCGGCCTCGCGCCACTCGCGAATTTGTTCGGGGAGAGGGGACCGCTGCTCTGCCCGAACTGCAGCCACCCGCCGATATACTTCGGCGAGCACCTCCGCCTCCAAGTCCCACGGGGGAGTTCCGGCCAATGCGCACGCCGCGTCTGTGGACACGGTGCGGTAGCCACGTATGGCTCTGACCGCCATTATACGCTGTGGCCTCGCCAGCAGCCGCCTGCTTTCGGCGGTTAGAGACCCAGCCCACACCGGTGCGCCGTAAAGCGCCATTGACCGGACCACCCCCGTGTACAGCCGACGACAGGTGAGGCTGGGCCCGCCCAGGTTTGGCAAAAGCCGTCCCAAGGCGGACGCAGCCCCCTCAAGCCTCGGCGAGAGACGACGAAAGTGCTCGTCGAAGAGCCATCGCCCATCCAACACCAAGCCCAGATACTTCATCTGGGCCTGAACCCGTACGAGGACCGAAGCGACGGATATCGAGGCGCCAGCAGGTGGACCACGACGGGGCCCATGGAATAAGAGGGCCTCCGTCTTTTCGAGGGCCATCCTAAGCCCCAGCGCCCCGATCCGCTCGACCACTTGTGAGACCCCAGTGGTGGCCAGGCGCGCCACGTCTTCAAACTTTCGACCCCGAGCTGTGACCAGTGTGTCATCGGCGTAACAGAATACGCCCAGCCCGGGGGGTAGAGCACCGCGCAGGACCCAGTCGTAGCCGATGCGGATAACGGCTGCCCGCTTCACGCGGACTCCTTCCCCGTTGACAGCGTCCGGGCGCACCGGGAACACTGTCCCTCCGCGGAAGGGTGCGGGTGAGACTCTGCTGCCCCAGTCTCAACCTAACCTAACCTAATCTAACCTAGGTTAGGTTAGGTTAGGTTTTTATTTATTTTATAACTTTTACCAATATGTGTCGTGAATTATTAATAATTACTACTAAAAGTAATAAATTTCGATCGATTATTCACATTTACCAAAACATGTGGTTATTATTAATAATTTTGTAAAAATATTAATAATTTTCAATTAATCAGATTTACCGTAACATATACATATTATATTGACAGGCCTGTTGGTCTAGTGGTTAGTGACTCTGACTGCTACGCCGGAGGTCGTGGGTTCGATTCCCACCCAGGATAAATCTTTGTGTGATGAGCACGAATATTTGTTCTGTGCCTGGGTGTAATTTATCTATAATATGAATGTATTTAGAAATATATAGGTATGTTTATCAGTTGTCTGATTGCCATAGTACAGGCTCTGCCTAGTTTGGGATCAGATAGCATTGTGTGAGTTGTCCCGAAAATATTATATTATATATAACGAAGGAGGCAACTCCGTAGTGTTTTTAAAAAGTGTGACGTCAGCGTTGATGACGTCACTATTTGTTATCTTCATGAGGATGACTCATCTTTTGAAAGAAAACTTCATGAGTTCTTAAAAAGCTTCGTTTATTCAACCGACAGCGTTATGACATCTTAGAAAGGTCCGTACTGTACGACGGTTCGAGTGTGAATGTTCGAACGCCGACAGTGCGACCGTATTTATACAGTGCACGTGTTGTCAAGTTTTCAGGTTAAGTATTGAAATTGGAATAATGACATGCTGTTTAACGTTAATTTTACATCGTAATAATCACAAAGTGACAAACTGATGGTTTATGGAGTAATTTTAGAACAATCAAATGATTAAACTTAATTATTCTGGTTTTTTGTAGACGAACTGTTGTAGTCGCGCCGATACGGCCATACTGACAG
This sequence comes from Trisateles emortualis, assembly GCA_947095525.1. Lineage (NCBI taxonomy): Eukaryota > Metazoa > Arthropoda > Insecta > Lepidoptera > Erebidae > Trisateles > Trisateles emortualis. Next base: position 2,469,794 of record OX352736.1, on the reverse strand, counting down.
GCGGTGCGCGCTCTGCACCAGCCTCGTAGCTTCTCGTAGATTGTTGTAGATTCTCGTTGGTTCTCGTTGATTCTAGTTGACCTGCAAGACAAGAAACAACTTCCTCTGAGTAGCGCACCTGTTATCAACTCGCATAGCTTTATCTTTTGAGAATATTAGTAGGTTTTATTGAAGGGTTCTCGGAGTTTCTCGTAGAGTTCTCGGAGGGTCTCGGAGGGTCTCGTAGAGTTCTCGGAGGGTCTCGTAGAGTTCTCGGAGGTTCTCGTAGAGTTCTCGGAGGGTCTCGTAGAGTTCTCGGAGGTTCTCGTAGAGTTCTCGGAGGGTCTCGTAGAGTTCTCGGAGGTTCTCGGAGGGTCTCGTAGAGTTCTCGGAGGAGTTAGTAGGGTTAAGGGTCTCGTCGTTTTATTTGAAACTACTGAATTGAGTAACTTACTTATTTATGCTGATGGTTCATCTTCATCATTTGTATCAGGAATTGTGGTGGTATCCCTCCCATCTGCACTCCATGGTGAAGGTACGTTTGCGGTCTTGATTGTAGTACAGCTTAAAATGATCCATGGGTGACCAACACAGGTTCCTGCTGCTGGGTATTGGTTGTTCCCATTTAATCAGGTGATGAGCGAGCTGATGAGGAAGTGGCTTGGGTAGGAGCTTCTTGCAATCCCACTTCTGATAACGAAGGAGGCAACGCCGTAGTGTTTTTATAAAGTGTGACGTCAGCGTTGATGACGTCACTATTTGTTATCTTCATGAGGATGACTCATCTTTTGAAAGAAAACTTCATGAGTTCTTAAAAAGCTTCGTTTATTCAACCGACAGCGTTATGACATCTTAGAAAGGTCCGTACTGTACGACGGTTCGAGTGTGAATGTTCGAACGCCGACAGTGCGACCGTATTTATACAGTGCACGTGTTGTCAAGTTTTCAGGTTAAGTATTGAAATTGGAATAATGACATGCTGTTTAACGTTAATTTTACATCGTAATAATCACAAAGTGACAAACTGATGGTTTATGAAGTAATTTTAGAACAATCAAATGATTAAACTTAATTATTCTGGTTTTTTGTAGACGAACTGTTGTAGTCGCGCCGATATATATTATATTATTCGTATTTTTTCATATGAAAGTCTGTTCACATAGTAGATTATGTTCTCGACAAATCTCGAAAATCATACCAAGGAATGGTATAATTTTTGTATTTACATTTACAGTAAATTAAAAAAAAAAACTGTTTCGCAATGGACTGACAAAGTCAATCACTTAAATACGCACGCCGCAGCATTGGTTCTGTACTGTAATATATCTATCCGTTCTGCATCATACAGCGGACCTCCAAGATACCGTGACGAGCTTATTGGACACGGGATATAAACACTTGAAAGTTCCATACCGTGGGCATCTATTGTGAATTGACAGTGAAACTTAACAAGAAATTAAGCTCAAAGGCAACAAAACTAAATATCAGAATGAACTTAGCAACTGCTCTGCCATATGGTCTTTTCAATTATAAAAAAAAACTTATTTAAATTTTATCATTTTATACTACTTGGGTGACAAACAAGCATACGGCCTGCCATGATAAGCAGTTACCGTAGCCTATGAATACCTTTGGTATTGGTATACGCAAGTGATACCTTTGGTATTGCAAGCGCAATACCAAAGGTAGCACTTGCGTGTTATTAACCCATTGTTTTTACCATCCATCCATCTCAGCCACAAGACGTCCACTGCTGGACATAGGCCTCCCCCAAGGTCTTCCACATCATTCGGTCCTGAGCTGACCTTGTCCATCGGTTGCCCGCGACCCTTACCAGGTCGTCGGTCCACCTTGTTGGAGGCCTGCCCACGCTGCGTCTTCCAGCTCGTGGTCGCCACTCTAGAACCTTTCTTGTACTCACACACAGGAACACAACCACCGCTGTGAGTAGTTATTTGACTGTGGTCTTCTGTAAGGTGGGGATCCTTCCTCGGTCTGGCTAGCTCGCTAGTATACCTACTACCTACCTCTCTAATGCCTTTACATTGCCCACTAATAATTTTATCATAAGTTCGTTTAAATATCAAATCTCATAAATATGATAATTTAGTGAGGCAAACAGAATCGTCACGAGCGGTGAAGAACATTTAGAAATGTAAGCTTAATTAAAATTTCTTCTTAACAATCATGTCTAAGCGAAATACTGAGTAATGCTATGGGGGGAATAGTATTGGGACAAGGCAGAGAATCATAGCGATAACAGTAAATAGTACTTATTATATTTTTTACAAGATTTTATTTAGCTTGCAATGTATGTTAGTTAGTTTGTATGTTAGTTTGTTAATGTGAGATTCTGTGCTAGATTTAAAGACACTTCCCGGTGTCTGATTGAGCTGAAATTTGGTATACTGACGTAACTTCGGTGACAATGCAATATGGTACCATGGAGCTGATCTGATGATATTAAAAAAACTTATTTAAATAGTAAAGTAGATACGTATCTGCCTACGTAATTTAGCCGTCTTATACATAAGTCAGTATTTTTTATTCGTAATATTATTTATAATCATTTTAACATTATTAATTCCCAGATGCGAATTCGTTTGGTCATAAAATTATGATGAATATGCATGAATTACTAATATTACTGAACTAGCTTCGCCTGGGGAACAGTACTTTTTCTTCAGTATAAGCCTAAATAAATAAATTCCAGCCTTTTAGGCTTTATAGTTATAGCTCTGCGTTGATCGTCAGCTGTTAGGACATTATAAATATTTTTATATATAATACTAGCTGTACCCGCGACTTCGTTCGCGTGTTCAGTCTTTTACTGTAAATCTGAAAACTACAAACTTTCATCGGCTGATTGTCATCTTTAGCGGTTACATTTTAAAAAACCCTTCTTAGCGGATGCCTATATCGTAATAGCTATCTGAGTGTCTAGTGATTTAAACTGTGCGTTTGTTGATTTGTCAATTACGTTTTTCTGTTGAACATTAAGGTTTTGCAATTAATAAACTTCATAAAGAAATATTCCTTGTTTGTACAATTGTTCTGCTCTTCAAATTATCTTAGCGCAAACGTGAACAATCTTATGGCCTATCGCATAGCTTATCTGTGCTTAGCTTATGCCCTGTAGAAATTTCTGCATCCATACATTTAGTTTTAAATTGGTCACTTCTAACCTGATAGGATTCCTTGTGGTGACGGATAAGGAATACAAAATATCACCACCCCTATCTATCCCAAGGGTGTCCTAAGAGTCGACTAAAGGAGTAATTTAGGCAGACAATATCCACTGCAAGAGAAGGAAAATTCGAAATAAAACCCTATACCAATCCGTCTGGCCAGCGTGGTGTAGTAGGCTAATATCCCTCCAAGTGTATGGGAGAGACCCGTGCCCAGCAGTGGGACAATTATGGGTTGATATGATGAACCTGATAGATATTGTTACACAGTTTGGGTGAGCTAAAAATTTATTAAATTCCTAAAGGGCATAATGGTCCACCGTGCTCAAGGATTTCAGAAATTGAACTGCATAGTTATTAGATTCTTTTTGATTCATAATTCTATTAATAGAGATATAGTACTCTACATAAGCTCCCGGAACAAAACTGAATAAAAAACCAGTAAACTGAACCCTATTTATTATAGTCGACCATATTGGTGAGAGTTCAACGTAAATTCGATATATATGTAGGTATCTATTATTATGTATATCTCTGAAACCATGCATTTTTTTTGTACATTGTTTAATTACGAAGTTTCGGTGCCTATATCCAGCTGTATAATCATATTAGTTTAATTGTACCATTTTAATTTGCTCATTGAATGTGATTAGTTACAGTCATTTAATTACACATTATGTCTGATCTCCATCGACTAATTATTTACCATTGAGATGTTGGCCATCTGCAGTATACTTTATTAGTTTCACTAACGAATTGATGCTTTCTGAATGCATTTGTTTGATTCATTGCAGTATGCCTAGATAGTATTTGAGAGGTTTCTTAATTCTCTACGGATCCGATCACCAGAACTGTTTTTTTTTTAATGAGAACAATATGAAAAACTATTCATCCAATTGCAAAATGTTTTTTAAGAGAAAATTTTCAGATAGGGGAGGAATTCCACTTTACAGAGAACCAACACCTTAGAAGACGACAGCCAAATAACTATACACAGCGGTGTAGTTATGTTCCTGTGTGTGAGTATAGGACTCCAACGCTCACTTAGGGATCAATTTTGAAAGAAACGTATTCCTATCCCATGGATACTCTGCTCCCATCTTATGGCCCTGGTGTAAAAAATGGGTTGGTAACACGCAAGTGATACCTTTGGTACTGCAAGCGTCTATAGGCTACGGTAACTGCTTAACATCAGCTGGGCCGTATGCTTGTTTGCCACAAAAGTAGTTCTATCTCAACCATAAGACATCCACTGCTCGACATAGGCTTCCCGCAAGGTTTTCCACATCAGTCGGTCCTGAGCTGACCTTGTCTATCGGTTGCCTGCGACCTTTACCAGGTCTTCGGTCCACCTTGTTGGAGGCCTGCCCACGCTGCGTCTTCCAGTTCGTGGGTGGCGACCACGGAACCTTTCTCGAGAAGAACCTTTAGAACCTTTCTGCCCCAACGGCCATTGGTTCTGCGAGCTATATGCCCTACCCATTGCCACTTAATTGAGGCAATTTTTCGAGCTTTGTCGATCACTTAAAAAAGAATATTACAAATCGGCCCTTAAATGACGATGTTTAGGGATAAAAAAAAACAATGCAATTATTTTAGGGAACCTCATCTTTTAAAAGTCAGTTAAAAATATATATCAGTTAAGTATTCCGGTGAGACAGAGGCCGATCACGCGTTTCGCTGTGAGTAATTTTTGTGGTCGCAGATAGACACATAGTATCATGGACTTTTTTTTAGATCTATTTAGGAATAACATTGCCTCCTACGGCAAGATTTTGCCTAGTCGTTTAACAATCATCGTAATACTTCAGCCAATTCACACTCACAAAACTATAATGGAAGAATTACGCCATCACCTGGTGAAAATCGTATTAAATTTTATTGGGTAGTTATTGAGTTTATCTTGACCAGACAGATTCGGTGGAGTGTTTTCTTTTCTCTGCTGCTTTCCTGATTATTTAAATTAAAGTATTGTTAAATGTTAGCGCCTACAAAAAATGAAATAGCAATTATTTTATAGGCGTTTATTAGGCGTTACTAATTTAGTCAGTGATTGTCTGAGGTCTTGGCATTATTTACCCCTATTTTTTTTAAATAAAATATAGCCTATGTTACTCGCAGATAATGTAGCTTTTTAATGGTGAAGGAATTTTTAAAATCGGTCCAGTCGTCTTTGAGTTTATCCATTACATACAAACAAACAAACAAACAAACAAAAATACAAATCTTTCCTCTTTATAATATTAGTAAGTATAGATATAGATGGTAAGAAATTCTTTTCACTTGGACCATACTATCAAAATTTTCGAAGTTTTAAGAACAAACAGTAAATTTTGATGATAAGTCGTTTTAAGAATCGAAATAACTGCAACACGGGGGTGGAAAAGTTACCGAGATACTTTGCATTCAATTAATAATTGATTCATTGAATATTAAAATATTAGGTACCTACTCACTTATTTATATTCGGTTTTTTTATACTATATACTTAGGTGGCAAACAAGCATACGGCCCGCGTATAATTGATTCCAGAATGTATTGAGTAGGCAAGCAAGCAAGCGTTACTTTCAGTTCCGTATAACCTTTTGCCCCGTAAGCCAACTATCACCGGGCTGCGTGGTGTTTTAGATGGTCCCCTCCAAGGGGGGTTGGTTGCCAACTTGTATCTCTCTCCTTTAGCACAAAACAAGTGTAATTAAAAAATGAATGAAAAGACTAGTCCGATTTTAAGCCCCATTTGAAATCGTAAAAATATATTATCGTACGAAAAAAATGACGCAGCTCTATTTTTCAATGAGATACTATAATTTAATTAAGCTTTTAATACATTGTGATGTTAAATTCTAAATTTGAAAAATATTTTGTTTTATTATAAAATTGTTTCATTTGTTAAAATAATTATAATCGGCCAGATCCTAATAGATAAAAAAGTTATTTAGGATTAACTAAATAGTTGCAAGTAGACTTTATTGAATAGAACTGTATTCACAGCAGTCTAGATTTTTATTACACATAATAAACTAAGAAATGAAAGAAATCACAATGTCAAATTCGTGACTTTTATACTAATTGTGTAATTTATCTTAATTAGCGCTAATATCACAAAGAACTTCCCATCCATTTTAATGTTTAAAAGCGTTTCTCGTTCACTTCGAAACGTTATTATCAGATAACATTATATTTGTTAATTTCTTTTAACCGAGTCAATGAACATAGTTAAATGAACCACTATTTTAAAATAATCATTATGGTCGTAAAATTTAAAAAAGGATGATGTGCAATCTGAGTTTGTCCAGAATATTGGATTAGTTTTGTAATTTAACTGTACTTACATACAGGAACACAACTACATCACTGTATGTAGTTTATTTGGCTGTGATCTTCTGGAAAGTGGACGTCCTTCCTCAGTCGGGCTTGCCCGCTAGTATAGTGGCCTAGCTCGCTTAAATCTCTCCGTATGTGTAAGCATGCCAACCTAAATTATCATTCTATCCGTTACACATCCATTATTTTTTCAGATACATATCAACTTTATTTTTTACGTTTTTTGGCAGTTACAGCCATATTCTTTTCATCCTTACTAATATTATAAATGTGAAAGTTTGTGAGTATGGATGGATGGATGGATGGATGTTTGTTACTCTTTCGCGTAAAAATTTGGCACAGAGAGATTTTAGATTATGGTCTGGAATAATACATAGGTTACTTTTTACAGCGATAACCGACATCCACGCGGGCGGAACCGCGGGCAACAACTAGTTTAACATATATAAGTAAAATATTTCTAACAGGACATGTCTCTGCGGTGCACCTATGTGTACCTACTTGTAAATGTTACTGTTAGTAGCGAAGTCTAATCTGAGCAATCAATCCTCTGTTTGCACTAAGTGGAGCTTTGCCTCGAACCATTCATCGTAGGTTATTGGACGATACATACCTAGGTATGTTACTATATGTAGGTAGGCTATTATTACTTAGTTATTACAGAGAATCAGCATTGCCATTCAACGTGGCAATCCTGCCAGCCTTATGGGCACTTTTCCAGTTGACAGTGATGCGGAGGAATATTATGACGCCTAAACGTTTTATTTCTTTAATTAGGTTTCCGTATTTAGGTTTAGTTAGTTTAAATAAGTTTTTAATATTATTCTTGTATATTTATGTAGCATATAGTTTTTTACTGAAATAAGTGTTATTACATACAAAATAAATAATTTACGTCTTGTGTTCTTTTTTTTAAAGGCAATTTGATTTCATTACAAATAATTATGCTAAACGATATTAATTGTCTTGAAAATTGAAGTAAGTAACGATGGCTTACAATAAAGTTATATTGTCAAAACTTTGTTGTCTTGTATTAACTTGTGCTCACTTTGAAGGCGGTTTACAATTAAAAAAAACATATGTAGAAGGTAGTAAGTAAAACAAAGTACGTCTCGTTTTTACTGACTAAAAACAAGTATTCATACTTTGTTGTCATCAAGTACTTACTTTTTTGAAGATCAATTTAATTGAAGTGGTTGTAACCTATAGTATGCCTTGAGTTTCTAACTCCCGGAGCTATTTTTATGCTACTAAAAGTAGCTAAGTGATAAGCAAAAAATAAACGAGATATCACTATCGATCGCTAACTAAATTTCGTTAGAAACGATTTGCATACATAAAAATTCTCCATTACAGTTAAGTCAAAGTAATTTTAATAATTAGGTCAAAGTAACTCATTTGATTCCCCGCTTAACATCAGGCGAGCCGTGTGCTTGTTTGCCACCAAGTATTATTAAAAAAACATAGTTTAGACTAGATATAGAATGTTTTATTTTATTCGTTTAATTAAAACAAATAAAATTTAACATTATTGTTTGTATTTTTTGGCCCCATAAGATAAAAATTTCAGGAAATTCAGAGTACTTGCAGACCACGCTGTATTCCGTCTAAAGGGTAGACAGCCGTTCCTGCATTCCTCTTTTCTTTTTCAAGTAAGCTTTAGAATCTTCGTGATTCTTGAAGCTATGTCACAGTGCCTCTACATGTCACATAGCCCCGTCTTCCTCTCTTTAAAGAGTGAACAACTTGACGGTAGGCAGCGGTTCGCCAGTGTTCCTGTCATTGCTGCAAGTCCATAAGCGGCGGTTACCACTTACCGTCGTGATGGGCGGTTGATTAAAAAAATGAATCCCTATTTCCCTTTGTGACGGCATCACGCTTGAACAGCTGGACCGATTTGAGTAATTCTTTTTTTGATGTGTTTGTTATTGCCAGGAGAATGTTCTTATGTGTAAAAAAAAGAAATTTGCACTGAAAATAGTTTAACCCGGGCAAAGTCGGGAGGGCCGCTAGTTAGGAATAAAAAAAGTCTTTCAAAATGTACGTTAATCTCACTCGGTCTTACATGATACTTTGTAGCCGTATTAAGTATTTTTACAAGAAGTCCCAACAATATTTTGATGTTCAAATGGAATATAAATTTCCGATTTACCACTCGACCTAAAAATTTTACATTCAAGATTTTCACAAGCCGAGCGTGAAATTTTAAAAAATATTTGCGAGAGTGAAACGTAGCGTCGTATGTAGATATTGTAAATAGAATTTTGTATTCCGCATGTGTTATATTACCTATATGAGCTTGCCGAGGTTTTCCAAAGAGTACTATAGCATAGGGTTCTTCAAGAAAGGAGTTGCGCGTGAGTGACACCCTTGGTGTTGCAAACGTCCATAGGCTACGGTAATTGCTTAGTATCAGGCGGGCCATTACTGTATCCTTGTTTGTCACCTTGGTAGTATAAAAAAAATGAATGTTTAAAATTGTGTTTGTATTTATATCTTTATATGTACATAATTCTAGCGGCCCAGCCATGTTTCGCTCGGGTTAAACATTTTTTTTACTTAAGAATGAATTAAAAAAAAACTTTTTTTACCACTTTTAAAAAGCACGTTACTTTTTTCAATTTTTTTTAACAAGTCAGTTGGGAACATATATAATTGCGTCATGTGTTAAGCATTGATTTTATAAATATAAAATCGATGTGTTATTATAGTATAATAATCGTAGTGTATATGAATACATTTAAGCTTTCTGTACTCCTTCTCGTATAAATGTTAATGATTGATGAATTACAACTTTCACACTTAGGAAAAACGTAGTTTTAGTATCATCATATCAACCCATAAACGTCCCACTGCTAGGCACTGGTCTCCTCCAAACATTTGGAGGTATATTAGCCTACTATACCACGCTGGCCAGACGGATTGGAATAGGGTTTTATTTCGAGTTCTCCCTCTCTTGCGTTGGATATTGTCTGCTAGACTTACTCCCTTAGTCGACTCTTACGACACCCTCAGGTTAGAAAGGGGTGGTGACATTTGTATTCTTAATCCGTCACCACACAGACAAGTTTTAGTATAATGCTAATATAAAACGAAAGCAAAAACAAGATGATTTTTTAAAATAATTTATATCCTAGAGTTATATTGACTCAATTTAATATTTTATAACATTTTAACGATATGTTCATATACCGTCATGTACCGTCTGGTGTTGTTGGCCTTATTAGATATTGGTATCTCAATCAGTCCAACAATGTCAGATGGGATGATGGCCTGTCTGAAAATTTTAGGCTGTCTTGCGGTGTTAGGCAAGGTGGACTGACCTCTCCTGACCTGTTTAATCTATATGTTAATGACTTGATTGGGGAGCTGAGTAAGACGCGGGTGGGGCTCAGATTTGGTGACAGATATGTCAATAATCTGAGTTATGCTGACGACATGGCTCTTATCAGCCCCTCAATCAAGGGGTTAAGAAAATTAATATCAGTATGCGAACAATATGCCAAAAGTCATGACTTGGTATATAATGCGAACAAAACAGAAATGATGATATTCAGGTCGGGACGAGGACCACTATCTGTTCCGCCGGTCACTGTGGGGGGACAAGTTGTGAGGATTGTGGAGTCGTTCAAGTATCTTGGTCATATATTGTCGTCCAATATGAAGGACGACGCAGATATCGAGCGCCAGCGTCGGGCGCTGTCCGTTGTGGGTAATATGATTGCCAGGCGGTTTTATAAGGCCAGTGTATCCACAAAAATACATCTTTTTAAAACGTATTGTCAAAATTTCTACACGTGTCAACTCTGGACTGAATATACAAAGAGGTCTCATGATAGCATTCGTGTTCAATATAATAACATTTATAGACACCTCATGGGGCTAGAGCGACATTGTAGCGCCTCCGGGATGTTCACGGAGGCGAGGCTTAACACCTTTAATGCCATTCAGAGGTACAGGATCGCATCATTCATGGCCAGAGTGGATACGTGTAATAATATTATTATAAAAGGTCTAGCAGACCGTCTGCATGCGTCGACCACGTTCAGGCGATGGCTTGAAATAGCTGCCTGATATTGTGATATTTTAATTTATATTTATTTTATTCTATTCTCATTGTTTATTATTTTATTTTATTTTTAATTTAATGGAAATTTTAATTGTTGTTTTATGGATTTTTCTGCAATAAATGATTATTATTATTATTATTATTATATTTAAATTATCCTAAATCTAAGGTCCACATTAATTATTTTACGACTAGTACCAAAATGCGCCTGTTGCAGCACAGAGCTGTCACAATCGATCTTCGTCGAGTCAGATGAGATTTACGAGCGACACGTTGCGTATTGCCAGGGCAGTTGACGGTGAGAGCTAACGTGTGTGAACGCAACAAGCAATGTATGTTTGATAAGGATGATTGGCATGCTATAAGTGGCTTGTACTACATTTCAAGACATACTAGCTTGCGCCCGTAGCTTCACCGCTTGTACAATCCCGCAAGTGCATTTTCTTTTTCCGAAATTAAAAGTCCATTTGCTTGATCCAGATCTGATCAGGTGTTCTGGCTTCATTGAGTAACGAAGAAACATCCATCCATTTTTTTTACATTTATATTAGTTATTTACAGAAACAATATACATTTTTTACACTTTATACATCAAACTAAATTTTAAACTCACAAGGTAGGAAAAACATAAAATAAAAATAAACAAAATAGAAAAAAAAACTGTCGTTTAGGCGTCAAAATATTCCTCAACAAATAGTTTATATTAGTAGGATCTATTATGGAATAGGTAGAGATCCTTTGCCAAGGCGGGCTGCTGGATCATGGTGCCATATAGGCCAATAGTATTTTTTTTATACTACTTAGGTGGGAAACAAGCCCACGGCCTGCTTTGTGCCAAGCAGTTATCGTAGCCAATGGATGAATCAATACTAGAGGTATCATTTGCGTCTTGGGGCTATAAGATGAATTATCTCTGAGGTAGGAAAACGTTTCTTTCAAAACGTATCCCTAAATGAGCGCTGGAGACCTGACACTCAGGACTGTGACTCACTAGACAAGTGGCATAAACGGTAGTCGAATCAAAAAGTCAAAAAAACAAATGTATGGGATTTGACGTAAGTCTACGATATAATGTCGTAAACTCATGTCAAATCCCATATATTTGCTTTTTTATCTTTTCGATTCGACTATCGCTCTTTCCCCCGTAACTCCCGCACTAGCGATCAAGCCCTGTGCCGCGGGGACTTTACGAATATATAATTAATAAACACAAAGTACACCGAGACTCGAAAAAACCTTATGTGGATCACGATTGAACCCACAACACGCCGCGCAGTAGTAAATGGCGAAGTAACCACTCAAGCAAACAGACCAACTGTTGGTCTTCTTCCTTTATTTCTGACTGCACTGTTACAGTGCAGTCAGAAATAAAGGATATTTGATTTCACAACCACCGTTCATAATTGCAATCACCAGACCGTCGACTAAAGTAGTCAGAGTTATTATAACTGTCACGCATTTATTATCAGAGTCAACGTATGACACCGGTGTTGATTATTTTCGTTATTTACGACCGACGACTGTTATGGAGCGAGACAGTTTTAGTTGCATTATTAATAAAAAAAACTAAATTATTTTTGGTAGGCATTGGTATGAGAAAATAAAAATAGTTTTGTGATTTGTAGTAGATTTTTGTAATGATTCAACTGAGTCGTGTTGTATGTCGGTATGATATAATACTCTAAATACAAACTTGTATTTTATTTGAAAGTATTCTTGGGTAAATATGATTATCCTTACTAATATTATAAATGTGAAAGTTTGTGAGTATGGATGGATGTTTGTTACTCTTTCACGTAAAAACTAATAAACGGATCTGGATGAAATTTGGCACAGAGATAGATTATGGTTTGGAATAACACATAGGCTACCTTTTTACAGCGATAACCGACATCCACGCGGGCTACGCCACGGGCAACAGCTAGTCTATAATATAAAAATGAATCGCTGAATGTGTTGCTAAGCGCAAATCTTGAGAACAGCTGAACCGATTTCGCTAATAATTTTTTTTCTATGTTCGTTATTGTCAGGAGAAGGTTCTTATGTAAAAAAAATAAGAAAGTTAAGCTGAAAATAGGTTAACCCGGGCGAAATCGGGGCGGGCTACTAGTACTAAATATTAATGAAGCCCGTAGTAAAGTAAAAACTCAAAGGGATAATGCAATTCACAGAGGTATGTTACTATAGTTTGTACTTTAACTACCGCACTATAAAACAAGCTCTGTTTCTCGGGGGACTTTACAAACATACAATTGACAGACACAAATAACACCCAGACTCAGAACAACTCGTTGCGGGTCACACAAATTTTTGTTCTGTGTGGGTATCGAACCTACAACCTTGTGCACAGCAGGCGCATACTGAGACCACTGGATCAAGGCAGTCAGAACTTTGCGAAAACACAACTAAAAGAAAAGTGTTAATGTAGATTACATGTAGATGTACAATGTAATTTCTATTGTGTAAAGTTATATCTATCAGATGAAAGGTTTAGAAGCGTTTTTAAGAGCTTCACATTCAATTAATAAATGAACTGGTTACAGTTAATTTCAAAAAATCACTACACATTTTCATAAACTCATACAACGAAAAAATAAAATTAAAAACAGCATACAAATAAAATGTATGGAGAATGGCGAAAAAAGACCGTGTAAAAAATAGCTAGGCTTAACCCTGTAGCCGGCGGAGCGGGTCGAAACGACACAGGTAATTAGTGAACTGGTTGCGACAATTTGTCACGACTATAGATGTCTACTCGTATGTGCTCGTACATCGTCGAGTATGAGCGTAGTGCGTAGTTGTAACTGTGATAATATTATCGTATGGTATTTGTACTTTTTATTTAAATCAAAATCAAAAACCAAAATCATTTATTCATATAGGTGACCTAATGAATAAATGATTCTGGTAAAAATGAGACGTCAGCTAATTGCCCGACTGCCGGGTTCGCTGACTGAACGGCCAGGAATAGAGCCTAAGAAAAAACTGGCAAGAAACTCAGGTCACTCTTTCCAATTGCTAGATAGTTACAATTTAATTTGTGTTACAATTAGTAATAGCATGCAAAGCGATACAACCAAAAGCTCCATACAAACACAATCGATAAAAATCGTTATATATAATCGATAATAATGACTGTCTTTTAAGTCGGTTGCGGCCGCTTTGCTGACCATACTTTTTTATTTTGCAGTCAAAAATTACACACACTTCGAAGGATAGTGAACGCCTATAGACATCATGACAATAAAACATCTATTGTGTCTACGTTACTGACCGCGGAAGTGTTAACATCATTGTGATTGATAAAATATGCAAATAGGCTCGCCTCTTGATAGGGAAACATGCACTTCTACATGCACCTTTGGAAAAAAGGCATGATGCTATATTAGGTACGCTTTATCTAGTCTGCCTGGTAGTATTTCTATCAAATACTAACTTTTTTGCATCTTATGCTATTTTGTTTCAGTCAGAAGGATGTTATTTAAAATATATATATGGCGATATAGAAATAGTTAAAAAAAAATATCCTGTTAGGCTCTGTTTTTTAAAATTAAGCGTAAATTAAATTACATATACTAATTGTTAGTGATATTATTTATTCCGTATAACACACAAAATACAATGGCGTTTATGAATGAAATAATATTTCTCGAGGCAGAGAAGTATTAAAGTACAGCTATTGTACAGTTTTATTCCATTCTTAGTCGAAAAGAGAAAACTCCAATTTTGTTTCTCATTTTGTATTCGCTTTGGACTCAAATCATATTTTAGTTGTCGCCACTAGGGAGCGGGCACGCGAAGATTAAGATTTTTGTACTCTATATATATCTGCAGCTATAGGCTAATATAGCTACAGTGATCTATATATATATAGTTATTGGCCGCGGCTCCACCCGCGTGGATGTCGGTTATCGCTGCAAAAAGTAGCCTATGTGTTATTCCAGACCATATTCTATCTCTGTGCCAAATTTCATCCAGATCCGTTCAGTAGTTTCTACGTGAAAAAGTGACAAACATACAGAGGAGTGTGAGGAATTAATATTGATGTTTATTATGTTGAGAACGTAAAATGTAATGATACTGATCAGTATTCAAAGTATACAGTGCTATATTTTTGAGTTTATTGATAGTATCATTAAAAAAATTTTGTCATAGAACTAATTCATTTCCATGTATAGATACATAATCTAAAAATACCTAAAAGAAAACCTTTCTGAGAAAGATACCTTCATAAGAAAAATTAAGTAGCAGAAGATATCAAAACACTCAAAAAAGTAATGATCCCGTCGGGAACAGAGCGTGTCATATAATGGATACTGATAGCAAACTTCATAATATCAAGGAAAGTTATTAAAACATCAACCAATATTTTACAAGAGTGGAGTTACCGTATAACAAGAGTCGATGAAAAACTTTTAAGTGATTATGTTAACATCCAGATTAAGTAACAGTAGCAGGCGCGGAACGAATTGATGATAGTGTAAATTGTGTCAGGTCAGAACTTACAAGTGCCTTCTATCCTTACTAATATTATAAATGTGAAAGTTTGTAAGTATGGATGGATGGATGGATGTTTGTTACTCTTTCACGTAAAAACTACTGAACGGATCTGGATGAAATGAGAACTACGATATCTACACTCGAAAGTCTCAATATTGATGACAGTCTACTAAAACAGATACAACAGGCACTTGATATCGGATCAAACCTGAATTTAAATATTAATAAAAATAGTTATGCAAACCAGATTTTTTATATTTAGATTCTGTTTGTGTAACAAGATTTTCAAAAGTTGGGACTATGGTTTAAGTAAGATTATATTTTCTCATGTGTCTATAGCCTACCAAACATATTTTGTCAACACGATTTGACGAGCTTTTCGGCGTATATGACGCAACCATGTTATTTATTAAGAGCAAGATAAGAAATGTATGTTAGATCTCTCAATAAAACTTGCCACTGCTGTATTTAATTTTGAAGGCGCTTTTTTAGATAATATGTGTCACAAAAGTATTTGAGGAATACTCAGCAAAGGTGTTCATCTGACCACTGCTCTGCTTTTATCTGATCATGTTTAACTAGTCCCACGAGCTGGCAGTCCAATCTGGAGTAGGCACCAGACAACCGACCCTGGGTTATTTCCCGCGCATTATTTCACCGCGTATATTTCTTTACTAAAGAAGATTCGCCTTAAACTTTACTAGGGTAGAACAATTAATCAATATGTCGAATAATTGCTTCTCATCGCAATTTTGGAAAGTCGGAATCAAAAGTTACTAATCACCCAGTCTTTATTAAAGCATTGCGGAAAATATATTCAGTGAGTCGAAACTTTTTGACAGTTTGAGATTCGACCTTTGGGACTAAGCGAGCAATTTATGGGTTAGACGGACCGAAGCCTTCCCTGTTCGTAATTCAAAATTTGTCGTCTGATACCTAAATATTATGTTTCGCTTTAAATTAAATGTACTTATTCATTTTATTTTATTTATATGTATTTTACAATTATTGTGAAGTTCATAAAAAGACCAACAGGGCAGTCGGTCAGGCCAATATAATTATTTTTGGGTTAGGGTTTGATTCCCATATAGAAAATATAACATGCACATTTTAAAAGAGAAAAAAACCAAAGCGTAGTGATTAGAGATTTATAAATTACTTTTACATACATATTATAATACTTTTCTATACAATACTTTAATACTTCAGTTCCGTATGCGATAGATAGACCTCAAAGAATTTTCAGAATCGCGATGTGCGGCAACCACGGAACGAATTTACATTCGCCCATGTTTGATGAGCGAGTTAAGAAAAGTAGGGTTTCTTTAGTAAAACTTATTCGATTAAAGGCTTGGTTCCTACTAAAACTTGTTAGTTTTTAATTTTGTGTGCTGTTGGTTATTGAATTCGTGTTTGTATGTGTGGATGATACAACATATTTAACATTTTAGGATGTTTACGAGATCGTGTTTGCTAAATTCTTTTGGATAGTATTACGTAGCCAATCTATTTACGTCTGCTTTTTGATTATGAACATCATCAATTAAAACTATGATTCTACCATTTTCTTTTGTTTTATTAAAAACGAAATGAATTATTCTTATTTTTTCGATTTGAGTTAGTAGATAACTTAAGCCTCATTAATAAAAGTTTGAAATCAGAAATGTAAAAAGACATTTTACATTTTAATTACGAATATTTCGTTCGTCATACGGTGGCTGAGTACAAAAAAAGGTGCAGTTTTTAGTGCGTGTAGCAGTCTCTGGCTTTTCAGTCTACGTACTCTTTAGAGTGGATACACGAGTATCTATTCATTGCTGCAAATGTGAGTACGAGGTAGTGTGTTTCTGTTTTTTGTATACAATTTGAGAATTCTGGCATGCGTTCGTTTTCTCTGTGAAGTAATGAAATGTAGATTCTACCAAATGTTCATACATAAACAAGAATATTTTATTTCTTAACGTGAAGTTGACCATTTTTGAGATTTTTTTGTCAAAATGTATTCAAATTCAAACTCAAAATCATTTATTCATATAGATCACACTGTGACACTTATGCAGGTCAATGAAAAATGCCAAATGAGACGTCAGCTAATTTGCCTATTGCTGGATTCGCTGACTGAACAGACAGGGGTAGAGCCCAAGGAAAGAACCGGCAAGAAACTCAGGCCTCTCTTTTCAATCGCCAGATATGTGATTACTATTTTATTTGTGTTACAATTAGTGCAGAAAGTGATGCAACAAAAAACACCATATTAAATGTACCTATACTTACCGTATTACCTCTAGGTATGATCATTGCATATATTTTTATTACGTCAATGTTTTTCACATTGGCAGTATACGTGAACAATCAATGAATGTTTTCAATAAATTTACTGTTGTGCGTAAGGTTTTATTTAGTAATGTTCATTTCTAATGCATAATTTATAAACAATATTAGCTTTCTGCACTCCTCCTCAGTATAAACTTTATGACAAATCTTACAGTCTTCCGTACTCGCAATATTCTTATCTAAAAATAGTCCTCATGTAGGTATTAATAATAATAGATTGAATATACATATCAAAATTAATTAAAGAGCTATAAAGACTCAAAGGGGAAAAGTATAAAATACAAAAGCTTGGAAGACCAGCGACAATTCTTCAGAACCTACGTAAATGTTCGAAAATTTAAAATTTAATTAAGGCGCAGCTTCTACACTCGGTTACGTTGCCGTCGCGTTAATCTCGTAAAGGTCTAGGACACACACGCGCTTCGCTTACAAAGCATTTTTTAATTGCGCTCGACGCGTTGAAAACGCCATGTCTTTGACATTTTACGAATGATTAAAAAGAAAACGCTGTGTGGGCTATGTATTATATCTTAAAGTTTGAGTTGATAAAGAACTTACATGAACAAAAAAAATGTTGGCTCTTGAAACACTTGAAAGGCCATTCTTACTCTCTTTGAACAGAAATACGAGTATATTATTATATAGGGATATAATAGTTCTTTTGAATTTTCTTGGGTGGCAAACAAGCATACGGCCTGCCTGATGTTAAGCAGTTACTAGTCTATGGATGCTTGCAATTCCAGAGGTATCACCCAACCCATTTTTTTTACACCAAGGCATTAAGATGGGAGTGTCTCTGGGATAGGAATACGCTTCTTTCAAAACGTATCGCAAACCTGTACTCACACACAGGAACACATCTGACTGTGGTCTTCTGTGAGGTTCTTCCCCAGTCGGGCTTGCTCGCTAGTATGGTGCCCTAATAGCTCTTTAAACAAAAATATAATTAAACAATTAAACTTAATTTCCAAAAGAAGAAAATAGTAGCACCCAGCAAGATTCTCGTTTAAATTTAACAGGCTTACTAAAAAGTTAGTAGTATATTATAGTTTTATTTACCTTCTTTTACATTAATCTTAGCAGCGTGTAAGTGTGCAAATAAGCAGATCTATAGCTATAGTAGACCACAAGAGGAATCGAACAAGTGATCACAATATTAACTATGTTAGGGCGTTATAGTAACATTTATGACGAAAGATATGTTTGCTAATAAATTTCAGTGTATTTAATAGTGGCGATTAATTCTAAGCTCTTGACTTAACAAGACAACTATGACATACCGATTATGCCATTCCAGTATGTATGTAGTAGAATAAAGTTATGATAATCCCATACAAATAATGGTTAAGCTGTTTTTAAGTGACATGCTTACTAACGATCGGCTGGTCTATTTTAGCACAAGATCGAGTTGAGGGGAAAAAGGAAAGGAAGGCCTTTGCCCTGCAGTGGGACAGTACAGGCCGAAAATTAAATAATATAAAATAGGTATATATTTTATCTTTTTTAACCGACTTCAAAAAGAGGAGGTTTTCAATTCGAGTGTATTTTTTTTTTTTTTTTTTTAAATGTTTGTTACCGCATAACTCCGTCATTTATGGACCGATTTGAAAAATTCTTTTTTTGTCTGACTGGACATACTTCCAGTTTGGTCCCATTATCATCAAAAGAAAGTTCTGATGATGGGATTCATGAGGAATTGAGGGAACTCCTCAAAAGTTATAGGCACACATATAGCAATTTCAATATTTTTAACAACTAATCAATCATTTGCATTCAGAAAGTGTAATTTGATGAAGTAAAACTGATGAAGAAGACCACAGATGGCCATCTGAACTTTTCAATAATAGGTATTTTACTGATGGCGATTAGATAAGTTTCGGTTATTGTTGCTAAGCAACTATTAATAAGAAATAATGACGTGAATGAATTGAGCGCGGATTGCACAGATTAAATATTGCTTTTAATACCTACTTGACCTGTGTTCAGCCCGACGCTCAGTCGATTTAATTCGCTTGTAACAAACAAATATCTGAAAATTTTACAACTTGCCGTACTGAAGTCGGTTTTTTTTTGTTAAAATTATTATTCAATCTACTTACATACCTACTTACTTCCGCATGTTACTATATCCAATTTATAACATTATTAAGTATTAATTTGTACTACTTACCTCAAGGGGGGGGGGGACCTGGTAATCTGTGTGACAGGGAAACCTAGTTCAGATACCAGTCTCCTACAAAGGATTGTTTGTAAAAATGTGCCTATTAACATGTGTTAATTTTAAGAGACCTTTGTGGAAGAAAAAATAAATACCCATTATTATATTATTATTTTACTTATTACATTTAAACATTGCTGGATTGTTTTGTAATGATAAAATATATTTTGTTACATCTGAAGCATTTACACCAACAAAGTACCTAACAATGTTGAAATAGATTCAAGGCAAGTGGAAAAACGAAACAGTTCTATCGTAGCGTGTAAAATTATAAAGTCGACAGGTCTAAGTTAGGGAGTGCAGCGACAGATGGCCCGGGTGGCGAATTAAATGGGGCCCCAGAGCCTGAGGCCGCCGGGAACAACGAGAAGAAAGACAAACACACAAACTTGGCCTCGGTGTTGTTGAGATTATTAAATTTCCCTCGCTATAAACTTTGAATAAACTGAATGTGAAATTTTTGGACCGGCGAACTTATTTGGATGTTCGGAATAGCTAATGCCCGGTAAAAGTTTATGGTGACAGATTTCGAAAAATATATACATTTTGTTTAGTGTTAAAAGTTGTACATTCACGCAAATTACCCTGACTTATTCGTGAACTCGACCGCGAAAATCTCGTCCACGTGGTCGAGTTGGAAAGATTCAATTCTACCTATTATTTTATTATGCATCTTGACCGAAGTCATAATCCACTACGCGGTCGAATCGATACAGCAAAGTTTTGTAATTTTTTTCATTTGTTATCTCGGCCGAGATCAAAAAGAACATTTTGGTAGAAAATATTTAAGGCATATATCATGTTAATTTGTTAGCCCGAATAATACCTACATGGTAAAGAGATTCATGAACCTTTCCTTTCTTCTTAAGGAAATCAAGTTTAAAGATATGCCTTAACGAATCTGCTAAGTTAAAAGAAGTCTTATTTAAGTAAGTAACTTGACTGCGGCGGCGGCCGAGCAATTAAATTAGTAATACTATCCCGAGGTTGAGATAGTAAGATAATAATTAAATTGTAGCCGATTTATACCAAGAGAATTCTAAAGTGGAAGTTAAGTTAAAGTTATTTAATTAATTTATATATAAACTGCTTACTTCGTTACAAGATAAATAAATCGTATTAATGAATGTTAGAGATAAGGTATAATATCTATAAGTAAATAAGCCCGACTAATGATATTTGGGGGCACGGGAGTGCGTGTAGTCTTTAGAGCTTGGCTTTATACGAGATCTGATCACTTTTTCACAGGGTAAGCTATGTAGACTCGTCTTGGCAACATTTTTACATGAAAATGTTTTTGGTGGGATATTTTTTACTTTAAAGAAGACCACAGCCAAATAACTACAAGAACTACAACAATATAATAATAACAAGTCTGGAAGAGATCGCTTTAAATGATTAGACCGCCCATTGTACATACTCTTCGGTGTATTTTATGGATTTATGTGTCCTTAATATAATATGGTGTACAATAAGAAAGAAGAAAGAAAGAAAGAAAACAATGTTTATTCCAGCAAGTGCATACATATAAAACAAAAAAATAATTAATTTAAAAACGGATAGCTGCTATTAAGAAAAAAAAACAGTAATAATATTAAACGTATCTGTACAGCACATACTTGCTGGAAAAGGTCACCATCTCAGCATAGGCTCGAACGATAACGTCAAGCGCTGATTTTCAGTTGGCAAAAAATAAAGAATATTATTATTATTATTACATACAGTGACGTAGTTGTGCACCTGTGTGCGAGTACATCAGACGTCATTAAGAATTCGTTCGGAAGTAGCATGTACCGTGCGGTCAACACTTCAGAAGACCGCATAACTTGGAGATGCGTCATATGTGGTCGCGATCCTTAGCAGTGAGGGAACGACAATGATGTGCGAGTACATGTTTCCATCGCTCATTTAGGGCCGCGTATAACTTCACCTAACTAATCCCTAAATTTATTACGTCTATTATTGTCTAAACACGACTGTTTGTCAACTTTATTGTGTCGATGAGAAAAATCGAAGAATTACTAAGTGAAGACAGAGCTCGTTTGCAATAGCTCAAGATCTTGGTGATTAAAAAATACTTCTATTTTTTAATCACCAAGATCTTGAGCTCAGTCAGTGGGGCTTGTAACAAGAAAGAAGAAAAATCAGCTGAATTTACTATTTCGTTCATTAGTTTAATCATTATCATTCATTTTTTTTAATGTTGTAAGGCATTTATAGTATTCATATTTACAAGCATAGTTATTTAAATTAAAGTAAATAAATAATAAAATTGTATACAATATTTACACTTATTAAAAAAAACTGACATAATTTAAAAAAAAGGAGAGACTGTTTAATAGACGTCATAAAATTGAAAGATAAAATAGAAACCGTGCCCAGAAGACATCATTCAATAGAAATTTCATATTCTATTAATGTTTAGTAGGTATATTAGAAGTTACAAATGCAGTACTAAAAATAGATTAGCTGCGCAACTGAAACTTAATTAATCTGAGTTTAAAGTCCAACCCCAGGCGAGATATCACAGCGTTTTAGACCTAAACTAGAGTTACCAGGATTACCACAGATAAGATGTTGACTAAGTAGAGTCTTAATACGGACTGGGTCTTTTTATTTGAACTTTAATGTAATTAGACTAATAAGGTATGCAAAATTTCCGAAAACAGGGAAGTTGTAGATTTGGAGCTTATTTTAATAAATATGTATTATGATAGCAAATGATATTCTTATGTAAGAAAAACGTAAATATCGCACTAGCGTGCGAAAATTGTGTTGTCGTCAACAGTAGCTAAGTAGCTTCATTTTATTTATCGCTATCTCATTCTGTATCATTACGTTCCATATTATCCATTATTTTCAAAAACAGATATCTGTTTATGAAAATGAGATATTAAGATATCTATTTATGAAAATAAGATATTGAGATATCTGTTTATGAAAATAAGATATTAAGATATCTGTTTATGAAAAAAAGATATTAAGATATCTGTTTATGAAAATAAAATATTAAGATATCAGTTTATCAAAATAAGATATTAAGATATCTGTTTATGAAAATAAAATATTAAGATATCTATTTATGAAAATAAAATATTAAGATATCTGTTTATGAAAATAAGTATCCCAGGGATAGGAAAACGTTCTGTTTTAAAATTATATTATTTTAACACTACTAAAGAGGCATATAAGTATATGGTCTGTCCTATAGTAAGTAAGTAGCCATCGTAGTTCATGAAAGACTAGTAGTCGCCCGCGACTTCGTCCGCGTGGTAATTTGGAATATTTTTCCCGATTTTGCAACGTATCTCATTACTGCTCCGCTCCTATTGATTATAGCGTGATGTTATATAGCCTATAGCCTTCCTGGATAAATGCACCTCTATTCAACAAAAAAAGATTTTTTCAAATCGAACCAGTACTTTCTGAGATTAGCGCGTTCAACAAAACAAACAAACAAACTCTTCAGCGTTATTATATTAGTATAGATTGCAATTCAATGGGTATAAAACTCTATCATATTTATCTGGTTGATTAAACAATACGCATGCATGTACCCGTGTAATAAACCTTTTTACGCAAAACGTAAATAACGTATCCCGTAAAAAAGGCGAATGTGAAACGGCATAATCAATATTATCGCTTATAAAAATACTTTATTAATACTCAAGTAGAAATAAAATGTCTATTACCTCTCGACAATAACGATAAAAGCCTACATAAGAGCAACCTTATTCAGATAGATTAGGTTAAAGCTAATCTATCAAAAATACGACTGTTTTGAGTCTTTGTGAGCCTATGTGAACTATGTTTTTTTATCAGATTCTGATTTGATGAAAATGGGACCAATTAAAAAAGAAATCCGCAGAGGTATTCCGTAAGAGCAAAAACCGAGCCACCGCGAAAACCGAGCAAAATCTGGCTGTCAGATTGAAAATCGGTATTCCGTAAGAGCAAAAACCGAGCCTTTTTGACGTTTAGACAATAGATTGTGAGGTCACCGACCAATCACAACTGTCAGTTTGCGATCATAACTGTCAGTTTGCCATCACTGTTTCTTAGAGAATCAGCCGGCCGGTCTTCGATAGAATTAACAAACATAAAACATACAATGAATTTTGTAAACCTCTTTTATAAAATATTTTTAGTGTATTTTTTACATGTTACATTTTAAGAGCTTTTATAAGAGTAAGTAGTCTGAATATAACGAACGAATAACACATAGTATGCCTCTATTAAACATGAGAAATAAACTTCCCACAACGTTTGACAACGCAAAATGAACCTTCACTCAACTACTGACCATACATTTTACTGTACTAACAAAACGTAATGAAATTAATCACATATAATCCAACAAAACTTAATATCTTAAACTGCTACTAAGTATGAAAGTTCCATCCCCTTGGTTTCAGATTATCCCATGATAATGAGTCGGCAGTCCACTCTGTTTTCATTACTATAACGGCTGGTTTCCGGACGTAATGGCCCATAAACATTGCCGCAAATAGAGTGGGAAGAAAGCAAGTTCTAGCAATAATCTTAGTAGGTAGTGTACGGAAGGATATAGAGGTGCTTAGTCCTGGATGTGTTTTTGAAGCAAGGTTCCATTATAATCTTATTGCAACTTGTCTAGGTTTTCTATGCCTGCATTATTTGATTCTAGCTGTTGCCCGCGGCTCCGCCCGCGTGTAAAAAGCCTATGTGTTATTCCAGACCATAATCTATCTCTGTGCCAAATTTCATCCAGATCCGTTTAGTAGTTTTTACGTGAAAGAGTAACAAACATCCATCCATCCATTCTTACAAACTTTTACATTTATAATATTAGTAAGGACTAGCTGTTGCCCACGGCTCTGCCCGCGTGGATGTCGGTTATTGCGATAAAAAGCCTATATGCTATTCCAGACCATAATCTATCTCTGTGCCGATATCTATTTCATCCAGATCCGTTCAGTAGTTTTAACGTGAAAGAGTAACAAACATCCATCCATTCATCCATCCATTCATCCATCCATCCGTCCATCCAGCCATCCATCCATACATCCATACATCCATCCATCCATACTTACAAACTTTCGCGTTTATAATATTATAGGATAGGATATAGTAGGATACTATTTTTAAAATTATTATGCAGTCATCACCGAATTACAGGCTAATTTGACCTTATAGTAGTTACCTATCCTCTATTTTACACTGAATAAAATAAATAAGTAAAGGTTCTTTAAGTCTTTTAAACTAAATGATATATGGAGAGTCCATATATTCATATATTTTCATAACACTATGTCGCTACTATATATACAAAAACATATAAAATACCAGAGCGAACTAATGGTCAATAAACGGGATCCTATGGCTAGCGTAAAGCGAGCCGCGGGAATTGCAGTTGTTGATCCCACCCTTAATCCCGGGACCTGGAACGCGGCAGTTAAGATGGATAATGCGTATGGCCAAATTATGACTGTTTCTATGCAGGTTAGATAATACTATAATAACACCGATTAAGTAATGATACGCCTACACTTTGTTATGCTACTTAGGTGGCAAACAAGCATACGGCCCGCCTGATAGTAATGTCCTTCTAACCGAATTTCGGTTACGGTTGCGCGGGAGATATTATAGTGCACAAGTGTGTGTGCAAACACAAGTGCACTCTTTATTACCTCACTCTCATAGTCCGATGGGACAGCAATCCAACACAACCGGAGAGAGATCAGGCGTAGGACCAACGGCTTTACGTGCTTTCCGTGGCAGGGGGGCGTAAACACTGACGATTTCCAAACTTCGGGCAGCTATTGTGAATTTCTTGACGAAAAACCCAGTATCAATTTTTAGCCCGACCCGGGAATCGAACCCGGGACCTCGTGATCAGCAGTCACATACATCGATCACTGAGCCTCCGAGGCAGTTTCTCCTGATCCTGATAGTAATCAGTTTCCGTAGACTATGTTATATGTTATTATTTGGCTGTGGTCTTCTGTAAGGTGCAAGTCAAGTTTGCTCGCTAGTACTCTACCTCTCTTAAGGTGAATATAGACTAGAGCATTTTCTCGAGCATTTCTGTGTAATGTAACGTTCCTGCGAATGCTCGGCGTAATGCTCACAGTGAGTGTGCATTTATTTCGTTGTACCGCGTTCATTCTTCCTTGAAATGTCGGACCTACAAGGTTCGACAAAATATTACACAAATACGCCCGTTGGTTTGTACAATTATTGTTGTAACAAAACGGCGAGCATGCTCGACGTTTGGTTCGTGAAGGGTGATACACTAGAACACATCATAAAGCGGCTCGTTGTTCTGTTACAAGTAAATGCTCTAGTCAATCTACCTTTTAAATGTACAATTTCGAATATGGACTGTATGAGTAAGAACAGATTTAGAATTTTTCATTTTAATATAATCTAAATATAGGCATGAAAAACAGACAAACATTAATATTAAAAGCTTTCAAAATAATCGTAGCTAATATATATATTTTTAATTAAACCTAAACCTTAAAGTTTGAGTATCATTTTATTTTTATAACCAGCATCGTGCCATGATATTAGTTGAAAATATGAGCGGTTCGTTCATAATGTCGGCTTCATTTGTCACACGGCATGTGCCAAGTGTTCGCCTAGTGTTAATAACCTGCCTCCATGGCCGAGTGCCAGGTTACAGGTTTTTGGCGGTGAGGGTCAAGTTTAAAGATTGGAGGGTAAAAAGAGTTTTATTATTAATGATTTTTTTTAGACTGCTCGCCCACTACCGACAATCGGTGGCCAACTTTTTGTAAGAGAATAATAGAGCATACTTATTGGAATAACGCAACATACAAAAAGTCGGTTAGAAATATCAAACAAAATTACATTCGCCGATTATTATCGGTCGTGCGCGAGCAGCCTTAGAGTAATATACCTACTTAGTGTTACTATCATATATTTTAGCAATTGTAATTGTTGTATGTATATTATTTTTTATTGAATTTTACTAGATAATATCAACTCTGTGAAAGTACGCTAACCATAGTACCAAATTAGCGTTTTCAATCAGAATAATTATCATTAATGTTTTGAATATGTGGTAACAAAATGTAATACCTACCTACAATAAACAAAAATAATGAATACGTTTAAATCGTGGGTTTGTTTTTTCTATAAGCCAAAGTATTATCGAGATCTAATATGTATTAACCTAAATCGATACCTATGTATTTAAATAAGTATAGACAAACAATTCAGTACTTTTGTGTCCTTTGCATGTCAACTGATAATTTTTTTTTTTTTATTTAGTGGATATTGATATTTAATAATATCAATTAAACTGTTTTGGAGAGGTCACCCGTTCGAAATTCGACCATAATTCATGAAATCGCAGTCGAATAAAAAGTATTCTACTGCGATTTTATGAATTATGGTCGATTTACGACTACAGGGCGACATCTCCAATTATTATGCAAAACTTAAATAATTATTTGCAATATTATACTTTATATGTGTGAGTGTAGAGGTCGCTATATTTGTGTAGGTAATAAATTAATTTAAAGATAAAACCATTACATTATTTATTGCCTATAATGTAAATAAATTATAATAAAACAGTTCAGTAAATACATTTATTCTTTGCTTTTTTCATCTTCTTATCTTCTTTATCACACTTTAATGTATATGTTTTCCCCATAAATAAAAATAAAATAAAATCTATGCAGTACATTGGACGACGTGACCTGGTCGCATGTGTTGGTGACTTGGACCGATCCACAAATGCAACGTAAGCGACGAGTGCCCTATTTCGCAACCCTAACAAATATTCCGGTGGTGAAATAACATCTAATTGCTATAGGGTTTTGATTAATTTGACAACTCATTATGGGTTAACCTTTGAAACTCTACGTAAGTAGTTAAAATTACTAGAGGTCGCCCGGTGGTCGAAATTCGACCTTTATTTATGAATTAATAGATACCTATATTAAAATTGGTGGGAAAAGTATACGTTTTTTTTGTAAAGTTAAAGTTCTTCAACCAAGAAAAACGCAAAAATATGGGCAATTTAAATAACTCTGTTACCTCTAGACGAATGGCATAAATTCTAATAACAATTCTTATATGAGCAACTGAAGAATAAGCAATTAAAGATTTAATATCTACCTGACAAAAACACTTCAAACTAATGTAAATTCCTCCTACTAATCTAATTACAATTATAAAATAATTTAATTTCATATTAATTTCTTGTAAAAAAATTATTAAACGTAATAAACCTATAAAAAAAATGGTAAAAAATTTATAGAATAGAATACAAATGTATGGGATTTGCTTTCTATTCTATTCAATTCGACTACCGCTTATGTCACTTGTCTAAAGGGTTTGGCTTCTAACCAGACAATAAGAAGATGAAGAAGCAAAGAATAAATGTATCTACTGAACTGTTTTATTTCAATCTATTTACATTATTATTAAAGTCACCCAAAGAGCAATGGAGAGAGCTATGCTCGGAGTTTCCCTGCGAGATCGAATCAGAAATGAGGAGATCCGTAGGAGAACCAAAGTGACCGACATAGCTCGAAGAATTGCCTCAATTAAGTGGCAATGGGCAGGGCACATAGCTCGCAGAACCGATGGCCGTTGGGGCAGAAAGGTTCTAGAGTGGCGACCACGAACTGGAAGACGCAGCGTGGGCAGGCCTCCAACAAGGTGGACCGACGACCTGGTAAGGGTCGCGGGCAACCGATGGACAAGGTCAGCTCAGGACCGAATGATGTGGAAGACCTTGGGGGAGGCCTATGTCCAGCAGTGGACGTCTTGTGGCTGAGATGGATTTACATTATAGGCAATACATAATTTAATGGGTTTTATCTTTTTCGTGGCGACCACGAACTGGCAAACGCAGCGTGGGCAGGCCTCCAACAAGGTGGACCGACGACCTGGTAAAGGTCGCGGGCAACCGATGGACAAGGTCAGCTCAGGACCGAACGATGTGGAAAACCTTGGGGTAGATCTATGTCCAGCAAGTGAGGCTGCGGGGAGGCAATTGAGCCTCACCTGCACCCTTCTGCGGAGGGACAGCAGTCCAGCAGGTCCAGCAGTGGTCATCTTATGGCTGAGATGGATGGATGGATCTTTAAATTAATTACCTACACAAATACAGCAAGCTCTACACTCACACACACATACACAATTTTTCGTACTTTGAAAATTAAATCGAACTAGACTTAGCTGATGCCGTAATAAAATGCAAAAGATTCTCCAATAAACATTATTTTATCTATAAAACAAAAATGTATAGGTGCCTTAGTCGCAGAAACACTTTATTTTTACTGTTACGTTATACAAAAAACAAGATAATTTGTGGATACCCGCGAACAGAGAAGATTTATGTACGCACACATATCAGGCGATCTCAATTTGTTTTGTTCTCCGACCGCGTGATAAAACGTCCCGCATTGAACTATCGCTCTATGGGCCGATTTGGTTATTTGTTTGCCGTTTCTGACCCAAAAATTTCGACCGAAATGTATGTAGTAGCACGCGCGTTCTGCTTTTGGGAAAAGTGCACTGATTAAACTTTGTAAACATTAAGAATATGAATTACTAGATGGTAATTAGGAATATTTTCCCCGATTTTGCAACATATCTCACTACTGCTCCGCTCCTATTGATCATAGCGTGATGTTATATACCCTATAGCCTTCCTGGATAAAAAACACTATTTAAAAAAGTTTTTTTCATATCTAACAAGCACTTTATGAGATTAGCGCGTTAAACCAAACATACAAACTCTTTAGTTTTATAATATTAAGTATAGATAATAATATTCATTGTCTAAGTCGGGGAAATATTTTTTTACATTTCAGTACAATAATGCACTTACATATTAGGTCATAAGTAAGAATAATAAAATAATATGTTTATTATTATGATCTAAATTGACTTCTAAATCCAATTTTATTATTAAAAATAAGAAAAGAGAATTGCTTCTATATCGTTTTATGAAACGTCTAATAGATGGCGTTAAGTGTCGTTTTAACCAACACAATTTTTCTACAGGCTACCAGCAACGTTTAAAATACCCAAAAATCTTTTGTTTTTTTTTATACTACCTAGGTGGCAAACAACTATACGGCCCACCTAATATGTTAAGCAGTTACAATAGTCTATGGACGCTTGCCATATCCATAACCACTTGCGTGTTGCCGAACCCATTTTTTTTACACCAGGTCTTTAAGATGGAGTACCTGGGATAGGAAAACGTTTCTTTCAAAACGCATCCCTAAATATTGTTACACACACCGCTGTGTAGTTATTTGGCTGTAGTCTTCAGTAAGGTGGAGGTTCTTACCCAGTCTGGCTTGCTCGTTAGTATGATGCCCTTCCTCTTTTAAACTATTTGCACATCGAAAATACGCATGTAAGTACTATTTTCAAAGATGTAATAAAAGTCAGAAATCATTAAAAATATCATAATATCACTATTATTCATTATAGCATTCCTTGAAAATAAACAACATAATTGTGTCCCGAATTGTCGGTGTGCGCGAGTATAATAATAATAATTACTATCTACCCATAAATATGTCCTACTGGTGGGCACGGGATTATAATCTGACTTATTTGTCAACTCGACCGCGAAAATCTCGTCCACGTGGTCGAGTTGGGAAGATTTAATTCTACCTATTAGAAAGAAGAAAGAATATTATTTAATTAGCACAAAGTACATACACAAATCTTTGCTCTATAAAATAACATTATAACATAATAATTATGTAACCGTAATTACATGTGCCAATAGGGTCACAGCTCGGCATATGTTAGGAGGATATTATTTTATTATGCATCTCGACCTCGATTTGGTTGGATTTGGTCGAGATGCATAATAAAATAATAAGAAGAATTAAATCTTCCCAACTCGACCACGTGGACGAGATTTTCGCGGTCGAGTTGACGAATAAGTCTATAATCTTACTACGTTTGCATGGAAAATAAGCACTATGAGCAGCATTACAAAAACAAATTAACACTTTAGTTTTCGGACATAGCTGGGAAACATGTAGTAAGAATCGTGATAAAGCCTTTTAATGTTGCTAACCTCATTTTCTTGGCCGTCAAGTGCCATTAAAAGTTTAAGCTCCGGCCTAGGGTAGTCTCGAGACCTCAGTCGCCTTTATAAGTGGATTTATGGAGCTAATAAATAAGTGTAGCCTTATTACAGATAGTGTTTGTGTAACAAACTTCTTCAGTATTTGTATGAGGATCAGGGACTGTTTCTGACTCATCTTTATTTAAGTTTTGTGTTATTTTGTGCTCATTTTTCGCACGATTTATTTATATATATTTGTTAAACTGACTAAAGGAATGGAGTATAAGTTTACGCATAATCATATTAGATTTACATCATAAATGACGATTAGGAACGTGTATGCAATGGAGTCAAAATAAAATAATTTTACTCATGTATCCTATTAATTACAGTAATTAAACATTGCGACTGGCTATTAAACCAAATTTCTCTGTTCAGATTACAGCTTACTGATATAATTAAAAATTCATCATTTTATATAAAGAGCGTTTATATAAAGGTCCTGCGAGAATACCAGCGTTGTGGTCCAGGCCACAACATTAGAGCTGACGCAGGGACCTTATATGCTTTCTTGTATTAAATTTTATTAAATTTAGTAATTATAGGATTTATAAGAGCAAATAAAACATTTTTCTTTCTTTTCTATCAGTCCCTAAGATGACCATTAGAAACCGAGATGATGGTTTTTATCAGTTTCGGTATGTAATTGTGATACGTATATACCTAACAGTTCTTATCGTTTGGTTAGTGGTCAACCTGGTGACAGAGTTATTTAGATCGCACATATTTATTACCTCTGTCGTGATCTAACGACTGTTAACAGTCGGGACCGACTTTTACATGCCCTCCGAAGCACAGAGACGCTCAGATGAATCACCACTATGCGGTTACCCATCTAACAGATAAACCAAGCACAATAAGTGATACAAGTTTACAGCGAATTTTTTTTTTTTCCAACATTTAATATTCACTGTGTACTGCTACCAATAGTCATTGCCTCAATGTGACGCCCTGAGGAAAAAAAACGTGTGTACAGTGCATGAGAATAAGTCTATAGTTGAGTGATGTAGAATATTATTGATGAGACGCAGCGCGCGCGGTAAAGGAGAATTAAGAGCCAGATTCGTTCGACAGGATGGCACTTCCAACAGCTGCTATATGGTAACCGTGCCCTCAGTAGAGACAGCGTCTCTGGTGCGCCCGGACGCTGTCACTGGGTATGGAGCCCGCATAGTGCGGGCAGTCGCTGGGTGGACTACTGATGTCATATCAAGCTCCGGTGGTCCACCCGTGAAGGCGAGTGTAGGTGCACAGGGGGGTTTTAGTCAATATTCCGGCCGCATACCACCTTTAGGCCGGAGAGTCCGACATAACTGCCTCGCTTCCCCGGGCGGGGCGGTATGCTTAAAGCATTTCCCCTGTACAAAAAAAAGGGTAACCGTGCCCTTGGTTGCTTAACCCGCTGATCGTTTACCGAACAGCAAGTGCACCTGTCTATGAGCGCTTTCAATACGTAACAGTAAAAAGCGTGTGCATAAGTTTATTGTGCCGTACCGTGCCGTGCCGTGTACGTCTCGTCTGCTGCACACAATGGGCCACAAGACAATAGGGCACGCGCAACGCCATGAACGTGATAAGTTCTACACTTACAGACACACTATTATGTTGTTAAAGGTATTTTTTTATATGCTATCCTCTAGAATTCACTCGACGTTACTTCGTTTATATATAACTGCGTGGGTTTCATACCTGTGCGTTGATAAAAAGTCCTACTAATATTATAAACGCGAAAGTTTGTAAGAATGTATGAATGTATGTTTGTTACTCTTTCACGCAAAAACTACTGAACGGTTCTGGATTAAATTTGTCATAGAAATAGATTGTAGTCTGGTATAACACATAGGCTACTTTTTATACATACTTTTTTTAAATCTCTGTTCCCAAGGGATTGTAGGCGCGGATGAAGCCGCGGGCGGGTATATTATAAATGAACCTAATTATAATGCTATAGTCTTTTCTACTTTGAATTTAAAAGAAAACCTAATAAGTTCTTTTATAATCCAAATAATGGAATTAAATATAAATATTTATAAAAAAGCCAAGCTAAATATTAGGTGGCAGTTATAGACCTGACTTTGGCAGCGACTTCAATCTTAAATTCAGTTATAATTAATTGATGTTTTTTTGTTTAAATGGAGTATCCCTGGAATAGTTTTTTCAAAACGCATCCCTAAATGAGCGCTGGAAATCTGTACTCACACATAGAAACCCAACTACACATACGGTGGAGGTCCTTCCCCATTTTGGGCTTGCTCGTTAGTATGCGGCCTCTTGTTATAATAATTTTGTATAACAGAATTGGCACAAATTATAATGACATGTAATAATGTTGGTTAACATAAACAACATATTGGTATCCCAAGAGGATTCCTCGAAATCCTCACACTTAACAGTCGAATAAACTTGGCTTGAAATAACACTGTTCATCCACATGCTGGGTAATATCGTAAATAAAAGGTCAACGGTGGCGCCCTCTGGCAGTTACCGAAACTAACGGTAATTGTTTAACGACGCTGCCTTAAGGACCCGTCGGTATGTGGACGTTTCAGAATTGTTTGTGTTGTTCGCTAGGTATTTGTATTTTGAAAGTTTATGAAAACATATATTAAAACCTACAAAGTTCCCTGTTTCGTTTAAAAAGTAATAATGATGGTGTTTATAATTTCCAATAATTCATAATCTATTAGTTGTTGCCCGCGGCTCCGCCCGCGTAGATGAATATCGGTGGGTTATCGCGAGAAAAAGTAGCTATATGCTATTTCAGACTATAATCTATTTCTGTGCCAATTTCATCCAGATCCGTTTAGTAGTTTTTGCGTGAAAGAGTAACAAACATCCATACATCCATCCATACTCACAAACTTTCACATTTATAATATTAGTAAGGATAATAATAAAGTAAGGCATTTATTATATTTTAATTGGGCTATTTAGGTGTAAATAGTACGGCTTTAGCAGCTGCGTTTCAATCATCATTGGATCATTGCGACCCTCCGATTACAGAGGGTCACGATTGAATTTATAGAAGATAGAGCATGCTCATGCATTTTAGTTATAGTTAGTGGTCAGAACCATCATATTTTACCACCAACAAAACAATAGTTGAGAAGAGGTTACGAATCATTTAATAAATCTTGCACAATCACAATTCCCTTAGCTTGTCGTTTGTATTAATTAATTATTATTATATACTAGCTGTTGCCCGCGGCTCTGCCCGCATGGATATCGGTTATCGCTGCAAAAATATTAGTCCAGACCATAATCTATCTCTGTGCGAAATTTCATCCAGATCCGTCCAGTATTTTTACGTGAAAGAGTAACAAACATCCATCCATCCATTCTCACAAACTTTCACATTTATAATATTAGTAAGGATCTTTTATCAAACAACATTCTCATAACATTACATTAAAATATAAAATTATGGACACCGACTGTATAATAATTATTATTAAGATTTGTAAAATAATATTAAGAGAGGTAGGGCACCCTTCTACTGAGAAAGCCCGACTGAGGAAGGTCCTCCACTTTTCAGAAGACCACAGCTAAATTACTACACACAATGGTGTAGTATTGCAAGCGTCCATAGGCTACGGTAACTGCTTACCATTAGAGGGCCGTAGGCTTGTTTGCCACCTAAGTAGGTAGTATCAAAAGAAAAGTCTAAATCAAATTATTTACGAAATTTATTTATAGTACTTATTTATATTCTTACATCGCACAGGATAATTAAAATTAAATATCTATAACTATGTTGTTAATTAAATTTTTAATTTAATACCTATTTAGTATTTTTTCCTCTGTAATGTCCTGTTTTTGTTCGAATAGACGCTTTTCTTTCTTTCTATTTCACTAATAAGTAGGTACTTGGGGAGTGTCAAAAATAATTTTATTTTTCGTGACTTCACGTCACTTATTGACTCATACTGATTCTAAATTTAAATTTATACTTGCCTTTCCTTGCATGTAGTATGTTAGATGTAGCAAAAAACGTTCGAAGTGCGTACATACTGGTCCCACCATAAACAATGCGACAGCTGGTTTGGATGAGGCAAAAACTTGTCCAGCTTTGCTGTGGGTGAACGCTAAGTGGATATAGAACAGTATTATATAATATGTTGTAAAACAGAACCTAATTATAAAATTACATGTTACATTACAGGCAACTTAATTTTTTTTTGTAAAATATCAGGAATGTACATAAACATTACATATACTAGGTACCCGTTATTTCGCCCGCGAGTACAATTCCACGGGATTACATATACATTTGTTTCCAGAGATATAATTTTGGCGTGATTGGGTAAAAGCAATGCATCCATCCAAACTTTCGCATCTATAATATTAAGTAGTAAGATGAACTGTAGGTAATGATTTATTTAATGTCTGGATAGCGGGATATAAATATCGATTAGACAAAATATCGGAAAGACAAAAATATTGCTGCGTTATGTATTACTAGCTTCCGCCCGCGGCCTCGCCCGCGCGTACAATCCCTCGGAAACTTATATTTTTTCCGGGATAAAAAGTACCTATGTGTTATTCTACACTACAATCTATTTCTATGCCAAATTTAATCCAGATCCGTTCAATAGTTTTTGCGTGAAAGAGTAACAAACATACATTCTTACAAACTTTCGCGTTTATAATGGACTAGCTGTTGCCCGTGGCTCTGCCTGTAGTGGCCTATGTGTTCTTCCAAACCATAATCTATCTCTGAGCCAAATTTCATCCAGATCCGTTCAGTAGTTTTTACGTGAAATAGTAACAATCATCAATCCTTCCATCCATCCATTCTCACAAACTTTCACATTTATAATATTCGCGTTTATAATGGATGTTGTCTAAAACACATGAACATTCTAAAATAGTATGCAGATAAGATAGTACAGTTAACCTCCAGTTATCGAGTCTCGTTTTACATGCTTTATTATGACAAAGAGTGTCAGCTAACTAGCAGTTTAATTGGCTATAAAAGGTCAGATGATACTCTTAGACGTTGTTCTAGACATAGGTATATTACGTCTATGTTTAGAACTCGTAGGAGTGTTCGTGGTAACGATGTAGACATTCTGTGATATAGTTTTAACCCTACATTATTAAGTACATAATTTCATCATAGACTTATCTTATCTTATCTTGTGACGGGGCTGTCCTTGCAGCCAGCGCACTTCGACCCTTGGGGTCTTTTGTGCATGCCCCTACCTTACCGCTCACCCTACGTCTTGGTCCCTGAATACTTTCTGCATGAGTTTCAGTACATCCTTGATGGGGGCGCGCCTGTAATTCTCTGGTTCAGGGTATGCCAGTCCTAGAAGGCTCATTCTTCTTCAGGCTCTCCTTTTTCATCATAGACTGCATTATTGTCAAATATTTCCCATAATCTCCATAGGCTACGGTACTGTTTAACATCAGGCGGGCTTATGCTTGATTGCCATACTAGTAGAATAAAATAAAAGTTGATTTTGAGTCTGAGTGTAAATTGTCCGTGAATTGTATGTTTGTAAAGTCCCCCGCGACACAGGTTTTGTTCCTTAGAGCAAAAGTTGTCTTTTAATAATAATAGAAACCTATATACATACATATGTCCCCCTGCTGGGCACGGGTCTCCTCTCCTCTATCAAGAGAGAGAGAGAGAGAGGGTTTAGGCCTTAATTTTCACACGCTGGCCAAATTCGGGTTGGTGAATCAAACACGTCTCTAGAATTTCTTCTAAGACTTGTGGGTTTCCTCACGATGTTTTCCTTCACCGTTAGCAGATAGCGAATCATTTGATTAGTACATATAAACTCCACAAAGTGAATTTCACATTGGTACTGCAAACCGGGATCGAACTCACACCTCTTGCGTGCAAGTTGGTTACTTACCCACTCGGCCACCACCGCTTTTTATATAGAAGTAGAAAGAAGTTGTCTTTTATATAGAAAAAAAAAGAATAAATTATAAGGACCGACGTTTGTACAGGCAACGTGTATGTACGTTATACTCGTATATCTCATCCCATCTATTTATTTAAGTTAAGAAATACTTAAGACGACTATTTCTATCTACTAAATAATATGTAGAGATGTAGGACGCCGTACTAGCGAGCAAGCCCGACTGGGGAAGGACCTCCACCTTACAGAAGACCACAGCCAAATACACAGTGGTGTATTTGTGTTCCTGTGTGTGAGTACAGGTCTCCAGCGCTCATTTAGGGATGCGTTTTGAAAGAAACGTATTCCTATCCGAGGGATACTTCCATCATAAAGCCCAGGTGTAAAGAAAAAATGGGTTGGCAACACGTAAGTGATACTTCTGGTATTGCAAGCGTCCATAGGCTACGGTAACTGCTTAACATCAGGCGGGCCGTATGCTTGTTTGCCACCTAGTATATATAAAAAAAATGAAACTCATACAATACACTTATACTAAAAACATGCAATTATTATTATTAGGAGGTTAGCAACAAAGTTCTAGACTTTATGCTAATTTTAGGTACCTATTTGTTTGTTATCTAAGTGATGGATTGAGGTAGTCACAGGCACGCAAACTAGGGTGTTAAACGAAAGCTTTACCATTGATAAGGCATTGTTTTGACGTGATCGTGCTAATTAATTGACATTACTATATTTTACGTTAATATTTATACCTAGGTTTCTTTTTTCGCTCTTGCAACGATCTTGAAAGTGAACATTTACTTACATTGACGGTAAGGCACGATAATTACTTTTAGAATTTAATTGAGTAGGTTAGTAAAAAATACGTCATAAAAGTATTGCCTTACAGTTCGTCAGGTGGCGTGTGACGTCAGCGTCGTTTTTTGTTTTTATATATGGATAGATGTTGGTTACTATTATACGCCAAAACACTTGAATGAAGCTGAATGAAATTTGGTAGAGAAATAGAATATAGTCTAGAACAGCAAATAGAGCACAAAGGCTACTTTTTATCATAAAAAAACATTATTTCCGAGGCTCCGGGTTCGATTCCCGGTCGTGTCAGTTTCCTGTCCCATCGGATTATGAGAGTGAGGAAATAAAGGTTGCATTTGCGATTGCGCACACACTTGTGCACTATAATATCTCGCTCGCAAATGGCTAGTCTCCATCGAAATTAGCCACTGTGACTGCAATTCGTTTAGGAGAATATTATTCTTGTGTTGATGTAGAATAAAAAATATTTTACCACAATTTTTAGATGCATTAATATCTTTTTAAAATCCAAACCATTTTTTTTATTATATAATTAACTATCACTGCCATCGAAATTATACATGATGTTTCTATTCAACGACAATTAATATTTAAAAAGGATATTAGTCTTTAAAACAAACACCCAGAGATTTATATATGGCTTACCCAACCAGAGTGTAATAACCTATAAACCTCTACAGCACTCACTGAATCAAACTCTTTTCAATAACTTAAACACAGTGCACCTTGACATTTACACTACATGAACTTATTCAAACTTTCATATAACTGTTACTGAATAAAAATTTCAGTTGTTGGGAAAATATTCAGGACAACTTATGTGTACGGCAGTTAGTCGAGTGTCGCGACGTTGGACGGGTGTGTGACACCTCCGTACAATCCCCAACTAACTTCAACCGCGTAGTGATGTGATACTTTCATCTATTGATAAATAGTGTCGTGTAGTACATTATATTATGTATTTTGAATAATAGTTACGGTTTTGTGTTTAAGTGAGGAGAAAGAGAAGTTCTACTTGCTAAACGGTGCTAGGTAAGTTCTACGTAGTGTTTATTTATGATAAATACGTAGTATTTAATATTAATAGTATTATGTTGGTTTTAATGGTTATGGTATGGTATAATTTACATAAATACAATAATATACATCGATGTTTAGTATCAAGTTGTAATTAATGTCAGAATACAAGAAAGTCGATTCCATTTTGTATAATAATAATGTTAGAACATAAATATTCGATGTATTTATTATTTACTAGCTGTTGCCCGCGGCTCCGCTCGCGTGGATGTCGGTTATCGCTGCAAAAAGCCTATGTGTTATTCCAGACCATAATCTATCTGTGTGTCAAATTTCATCCAGATCCGTTAAGTAGTTTTTACGTGAAAGAGTAATAAACATCCATCCATCCATTCTTACAAACTTTCACATTTATAATATTAGTAAGGATTTATTTATTTGGGAAACAAACAGATTCAATATAATATTTTTACAAACATAATCATCAATAGAGCATCATCCAAAATAGTTTCCACAATTAATATTATATTATGAATTATAATGTTAGAAAATCTTTTATGAGTAACTAGTTTTTACCCGTGTCTTTGTCTACGTAAGTTTGATACCTAATTTTAAAGGTTTTATTTGTGTGGCTTGCAATGTATTTTTGAAATTAAAAGTATAGTTACTTTGCTATCTGCTTCAAATCTAGCGACAGCTTTTTCCACTACTTAAGTAGGTACCTACTTCTACTAAACCGACTCTGGACCCATTTAATAATAGATTCGCGATGATCTGATGATGGAGTCAGGAGGTGAACAGTGAATACTAATTTGTTTTTGTTTGAACTTGATTTTTAACCCAATTCAAATAGGTATATTTGTTTATTTCGCCGCAATATAGGTACCTACTGTTTATGTATGTTAGTCGATTACTCGAAGACGGCTAAGCCGACTTTAAGTTATTATGATATACTAGCCAATGCCTGCGGCTCCGCACGCTGCGATGTCGGTTATCGCTGCAAAAAGTAGCCTATGTGTTATTCCAGACCATAATCAATCTCTGCGCCAAATTTCATTCAAATCCGTTCGGTTGTTTTTACGTGAAAGAGTAACAAACATCCATCCATCCATCCATTCTTAGAAACTTTCACATTTATAATATTAGTAAGGAGGGTTTTAAAAATATATGTATACTTTGCTGTTGACTATGCATTGATTAGTTACAATTAGTTAAACATCGATTAATTGGTTTTTAGAATGCAAGTGTCACGTGTCAAACAAATGATTATAATTAATACTGCACGATTTGTACTCTTGTTAACAACTTTAGTTAGGAGAGAAGAATTCTCA
The DNA here is from genome assembly GCA_947095525.1 of Trisateles emortualis. Taxonomy (NCBI): domain Eukaryota; kingdom Metazoa; phylum Arthropoda; class Insecta; order Lepidoptera; family Erebidae; genus Trisateles; species Trisateles emortualis. Next base: position 2,430,017 of record OX352736.1, on the reverse strand, counting down.
ATTCTTTTATGTTTGACTAGCAGCATATTCCGGCTTCACACGGGTTATTTTTTTTTTAATAAAATATGTTTTATGTTACTCGTAGTTAACGTAGCTTCCCAATAGTGAAGTAATTTTTAAAATCGATCCAGTAGTTTTTAAGTTTATTCATTACAAACAAAAATACAAGTCTTTTCTCTTTATAATATAATAATATTAAGTATAGATAACTCAGAACTCCTTCATTTATGAACCGACCAGAGACTCAACCAGGGCCTCATACATTAGGTTTTTTTATTGCAAATCTTTCTGAGTGGCCTGATATATTTAGACATTTAGTTTTAATTTACAAACTGGTAACCTTCTTAGCTAATTACCATCTAATACGATACTCGTCACAAAATATATTTATTCCTTTTTTTTCAGGGCTTGCCGTAAATTATAGCAATAAATTTGTACGCGACACATTCCCGTTTCCCGGGATTAATTAAACCCAGTACGGTTGTTTGCGTGATAATTATTTATTATAAATATACACGTGTGTGGTTGCACACGTATGGGCTGGTGTCTTGTTATTTATACATCGGTTGAGTGACAGCGTTTTACTGTGTATTGAATTTAGTACCTACTCGTTAATTTAGCGTTCGTTTTATGTAGGTATAGTAAACAACTCATACCTATATTGTAATATATATATATGTATCTTTTTTTAAATTGTTTTTATTAAGGAGGCAAACAAGCATACGGCACGCCTGATGGTAAGCAGTTACCGTATCCTATGGACTCTTGCAACACCACCACTTGCGCGTCGCTATTCTTGAAGAACACCATGCTAGTTTCTCGGGAAAACCTCGGCATGGAGCTCATTCCACAACGTAATCGTACGTGGGAGGAAGAAATTTTTTTTTTTTTTAATATAGCTATACAAACAATATATAAAAATGGAGACCCACCGCTATCGGGTACAAAGATCAATCTACCGGTGGTTAGGGCTCCAGAGACAGGAACCTCCTCACAATGCGCGCCGTGTCCAAGAAGACCACCTTCTGCATCAGGCCCACGAACCAACCATCTAGACAGAGCCTCTTAACACTTTTGCGGACAGAAACGTAGACACAATAGATGTTTTATTGTCATGACGTCTATAGGCGTTCACTGTCCTTCAAAGTGTTAAGGTGTTGATGGAGACTCTTGGCGATCTTTTTTTCCACAGCAAATTCCAATACCCATCGACTAAAAGATCGATTTCGTGACCTTTACGTAGGCAGTCGTACACACTACCACATATACCTATATAAGACCACAAAATAACAGTTTAACAAATATTAAAGTCGCAAGATGTTACAAACATCTAAGCAGATGACCTTCAAGTTTCCCAAACTTGGTATCCAAGGGATAAATACGGGTCGTGGTTAGATTAAGTAAGAATAATATGTACTTGTTTATAACTTTTTTTTGAAGAATATTGGTTAAGGACAGTCTTGCCAGCTTAAGTTTAACAAATAGGCTGCGATGAGCATTTTTAAGTGCCAAGTGAAAGAAGAGATTTTTTTTACATCTACCTTGTAAATCTCTGCATCACCTTAAGGTCGACTGGTAGAAAATGCCTAAGGCATTATGTCCACCTTTGTACATTAAGTGAAGAATTTTAAATAAATAAGAAAGAAAGAAAAACAATTTATTTTAACACGCCGATGACGCACAACATTAAAAATAAAAGACAAGGATTACAAAAACAACAGAAAGACATTAAGAATTGAAAACAAGAAAAACAATATAACAATGATCTAATAACAATTAGGAAAAAATAAAATTGTGTACAGGAGTACGTCACACGCATGTTGAAAACGGCAATCACTCAGCATATTGCTAATTATGCTGCAACCAGCAATTGCAACTCAACAGCGCTGATTTCCAGCGGTGGCCTGTAGTGCTTTAATATTTCAATATAGGTACGTTTAACATGGCTCCAGTTGGCGATAATCAAATATCTTACAACGCTCTAGCTGTATTGTAAAACTAAATACCTATGAATTCACTAATAGACTATTAATCTATACAATAAACAAATAAAACCAACGAACGAAAAATTAATCTCCGAGGTAAAAAAACGACTATTTAACAAAACAATTATTAGTATATAGCAAATTTGCCTGTATAATAAAAACCCTGAAAACATCGACTGAGACTGACAGGATATGGACGTCGTCGCTTGGTTCATGTATCGGTCATCGATATGACCGCAGCACCAATATGATCCTCGTGTTCCTTTTTTATTTAAACTAATATTTTAAAAAAGGAACGATTACATTTTTTGTTTGTTTTTTTAATTCTTTAATGTACACCAGACAAATACATATAGTGTTACATAGGTAATAATAATATCATTTACAAAGGCGAGCTTCAAACTCAAAATTAAGTTCTCTAATAGCAAACCTCTGAGAAGTGGTAACTTTAGAGGAAACCAAGGGTTTTGTTACAATTTTTTTTTTTTTTGACTATTCACACATCGCTATCTGATCCCAAACTAGGCAGAGCCTGTACTATGGTAACTAGACAACTGATAAACATACTTATATATTTCTAAATACGTACATATTATAGATAAATTTCACCCAGACGCAGAACAAACATTTGTGCTCATCACACAAAAATTTGTCCTGGGTGGGAATCGAACCCACGACCTCCGTCGTAGCAGTCAGAGTCACTAACCACTAGACCAACAGGCCAGTCAAATCAATTAGTCAATTTAACACAAATCTAATCAATCGATTTTAAATATTCTTTTACCATTAGAAAGCTAAGCTCAGCGGGTAACATAGGCTATACTTAATTGAACAAAAATACGGCATCCCTATGAAAACTAAATAAATGAGGTTCCGTGCGAGGCCGGCACGTGCCGCTAGTTTATTATACATTAACACATTGTTGTTGGCAGCACTTAATAGTATAAAGTGACCGGTTATTACTATTATGGTTGACAACCGCTGGGGTATTCCGTAAGAGCGAAAGTGACTCGCGAAATCAGAGCAAAATCTGGCCGCGGATTGAAAATCGGTATTCTGTAAGAGCGAAAACAAATCCATTTTGACGTTTAGCAATCGTGTGTGCCGTCACCGAGCAATCACAACTGTCAGTTTGCGATCGCTGCTTCTTCCGGCCGGTCACTTTCTTAAATAAAAAAAATGAAAAAAAGATTTTGTAAATTAATTTGAACTTAAATTTAAAAAATATATACCGTGTGTTTGTAGGTAATCAAAGTTTAATTTAATTGTAACATGAAAATACACAAAACAAAATAACTTATGGTACCAATATGACTCGCAATTCGACAAGTATAGTATAAAGGAGTATTATTATTATATAAAAGACTAGGAGCGCCTGCGACTTGGTTAACGTGGTAATTTGGAATATTTTCCCCGATTTTGCAACATATCTTACTACTGCTCCGCTCCTATTGACCTTAGCGTGATGTTATATAGCCTATAGCCTTCCTGGATAAATGCACTATTCAACAAAAAAAGGTTATTTCCAATCGAGTATTTTCTGAGATTAGCGCGTTCAACCAAACAAACAAACTCTTTAGCTTTATAATATAAAAATATAAAAGCAATATAAAATAATCGTTCATATACCTGTAACAGCTACGGCAACAGATTAGGAAGGCATTTGTCACAACGCACATGCAAACGATCATGATGGATGGTTGCTTCGCGACGTTTACTATATGTACTCGTACCTACGTTATATTCCCGAGAAACACCGTAAGTGCTTTGCTCGTTTAGAGAGGTAAGAAGAAAAACTGGTCAGTGCAAAAAAAATTAGATATCTATACTAATATTATAAAGCTGCAGAGTTTGTTTGTTAGGTTGAACGCGCTAATCTTCGAAAGTACTGGTTCGATTAGAAAAAAACTTTTCTTGTTAAATAGCGCATTTATCCAGGAAGGATATAAACTATATAACATCACGCTATGATCAATAAGAGCGGAGCAGTAGTGAGATATGTTGCAAAATCGGGGCAAACATTCCAAATTACCACGCGGACGAAGTCGCGGGCGACCCCTAGTTATGTTATATTCGTGATTCGGTTGTCCATCAGTAGACTACGTAGGGTACTAGGGTTAAGAGAGGTAGGGCACCATACTAGTGAGCAAGGCCGACTGGGGAAGGACCTCCACCTTACAGAAGACCACAGCCAAATAACATGCACTAATCAACAAAAAAAGTTTTTTTCTAATCGAACCAGTACTTTCTGAGATTAGCGCGTTCAACCAAACAAACAAACAAACTTTTCAGCTTTATAATATTATACTAAGGGTCGTCCGCGACTTCGTCGTTCGTTTTGGTATATTTTCCCCGATTTTGCAATATAATATCACTACTGCTCCGCTTCTATTGGCTTGTTTGCCACCCAAAAAGTGTAAAAAAACTTATGACATAAATAATTAGCTAAATAAAAGAAAACCTACTCACGTAGTATATTTTCGTCCATTTACACATCAATATTATTTTAAGACCACTCATCAATTAATTTTACAATCTCAGTAAAAAACCAGACATGATGATACAAACATTTTAGTGATATCAGTATTTAGACAGGCGGATATGAATGTTTCATTTATTGAATCCACTGCGGGCGCCCCATTCTGTGTTCCATTACATGATTGAACTGACATTCCTGCCATATTATGAAACTGAGAAGCGAAGTTGACGCGATAGTCTCGTTGAAAGAGTGTAGATGCTGAAATCTAGTATTATTCTTATTTATTATTTGGTTGCTAATCATTTAGTTTTATAAATAACTAGGGGTCGTCCAAGACTTCGTCCGCGTGGTAATTTGGAACGTACATTTCCCCGATTTGGCAACATATCTTACTACTGGTCCGCTCCTATTGATCAAAGCGTGATGTTATATAGCCTTCCTGGATAAATGCACTTTTCAACAAAAAATAAATTATTAAATCGAACCAGAACTTTCTGAGATTAGCGCATTCAAACATTTTGTTGTTTCTTCGGGTATTTGATTGTTGACAATGGTGGCAGACGAGCTTGCTTCTCACCTGATGGCAATCGGTAACCGCTGCTCTTGGCCTTTGGCAATGTTATGGATACAGCTGAGCCGCAACCTACCGTGAAGTTTAGTCTCTATTTAAACCTTATTTGAAGGAGGCATGTCGTATCGCTCGGAAAACACCATAACAGGTAGTATATTCTAAAGCCTACCTAAGGACACAACTGAGAATCAGCCTACCGTTAATTTAGTGTTCTCTTCAAACGTTTTTTGAAGAAGGCATGTCGTATCGTCCGGGAAACATTATAACAGGTAGTATATTCTAGATTGTTCGTGGGAGAAATGAACGCTGGAAGCGGTATTGATAAAAAGATGACGAAGGTCGGTCAAATAATGCCTGAGTGAACTGCCCGTGAACTCAGACTATAGATGACTTCTATAGTCTGAGTTTCAATGAGCTAAAACTTGAGCTTTAACATCTCTTACAGCGTTGGGGAAGCACCGAACTTTGTGATACGCCAGCAAAGCCAGCGTTGATGGTTTTCTTGTCGGAGGAAGGTGCATGTAATCAATTAATGACCTTATTCTTATAGCTCTGACGCATCTCCTAATGAGTGCTGGTTTTTAAAGGGTTGGCAACGCGTGAGTGACACCCCTGGTGTTGCAAACGTCCATAGACTACGGTAACTGCTTACCATCAGGCGGGCCGTATGCTTGTTTGCCACCTTGGTAGTATAAAAAAAAGACCTGCATTCACACACAGTAACACAACTATACCGCTTTGTGCAGTAACACAACTATATCTTTTTGTGGTCTTCGGTAAGGTGGAGGTCCCTCCCCAATCAGGCTTGCTAGCTAGTGTGGTGCCCTCCTCTTCTTTAACATAATTTTTTTCATAAAATTCTGTCATACATCGAATGTATAAATGAAGCATATTTTTGCAGAATACGCCAACCGCTGAATACTTTTTAGTACCGATATGTATTTACTGTATGGTCGGGCATCAATTCAATCCAAGCGCATTCACAGTATTGATGAATATTTTTTGAACTGAGTGAAATTGAAATCATTGGTAATATTTTAAGCTTTAAAGTACGAAATAACCTTTAAAAATAAATAGTCGTCCAAATCGTTTTTGGTCACGGCGGACTATCTTAACGAAGATAAGTCAACTGTGCAGGACGTATTATAGTGCACAAGTGTGTGCGCAAACATCGATGCAGTCATAGTCCGATGGGACGGTAATAATCGGAGAGAGATCAGATGCAAGACCAACGGCTTTACGTGCTTTCCGAGGCACGAAGGGATCTTGCTGTGTTTCTAGAAAATGGTAACCCATATGATGTACCTCCAGTATATAAAAACTATTCATAAAGTTCCTTTAGATATTTGTTGTTAAACCTAGTTACATTAGCTTACAATAATTATACTTAGTAAGTAAGAGCGCCTCTTTCTCCAACAAACTGCGTGTGCGTGTTCCAACAAATCGACTCTTGTTATACCAGAGGTATCACTTGTGTACCTACATATTGCTAAGCTGTTTTTTTACACCGGGCTTTAAGATGGGAGTATCCCTGGGAATACGTTTCTTTTAAAACGCATCCGTAAAGAGCGCTGGAGACCCGTAAATTTGGCAGTGTATATTGCAGTAGACTATCATATCCAGCATAACTTGGATTTGATACATTGATACTACGTGGGTTTTTCTCTATTTCTTCGTAACATACGTGTTCTTACTCTTGTATTGGTTTCATGTCGGTTATAGACAACCACAAACAGATTTTCCATGAATTTGACGCCCCAGACGCTGTTCAAAAATGAATAAACAGATAGCAACCACGATGTTATTGTCTTGAAATAAAACCTTTTATTCAATATTATTATCGCTCCAATGTAAAAGCTTTCTTTAGAAGTTTTGATGTTGGCGCGTATTTTAAACAACATTGTTAATTAAATATGAAAAGACCCGACCGTTAGTTCGGAAACCAGTCCAGTAAAAACACTAACTTTTTCCACATTTATTTAAAAACTAGCTGTTGTCCGTGGCTCCGCTCACATGGATGTAGCATATTCGCTATTTCGGACTATACTCTATCTTTATGCCAAATTTCATCCATATACGTTCAGTAGTTTTTACGTAAAAGAGTAACAAACATCCATCCATATACGCACCCAAATAACCTTTCACATTTATAATATTAGTAAGACGTTTAGCTGAAGTATAATTATAATTTTGATTCCAAAAGAGTACGAAAGTCGTTAATCTTCGCTAATAATGTGCATTTTATTAACATGTTTTATTATTATTTTAATCATCTGGTAAACTTTTTGACTGACTTGGTGGTCCAATGGTCGCAGTATGCGCCTGCTGTTCACAAGGTTGTGGATTCGATTGCTCCCCAGGACAAAACTTTTTGTGACCCACAAAGAATTGTTCTGAGTCTGGGTGTAATTTGTATCCGTTACTTGTATGTTTATAAAGTCCCTCGCAACACAGAGCTTTTTAGTGCGGTAGGTAGGTATAAGGTAGGTACCTACTTACCTAAGAATGTATTTAAACTAAGCGCGCATCGTATAAAATCAGTTGTAACAATGTTCCACCACTTGAATACTTTAGGAACACGCGACGTTGACTGCAGCGATGCGTTTAATGTAACCGTTTGCATATGAAGGCTGCCTACCAAAAGGCTGCCGTATGCCTCCTAAGTTTGTAGAGTATTAATTGTACTATAATATTTACTTAGTTAATGTAATATTGTAGTAATTTGTAAGATAGCCTAAGAATGAGGTCTTTCGTTTTTATCATCATCATCTCAGCCGAAAGACGTCCACTGCTGGACATAAGCCTCCCCTAAAGGTTTCCACAACTCTCAATCCTGAGCTGACCTTGTCCATCCGTTGCCCAAAACCTTTACCAGGTCGTCGGTTTACCTTGTTGGAGGCCTGTCTTTGCTTCGTCTTCCAGTTCGTGGTCGCTCCTCTAGAACCTTTCTGCCCCAACGGCCATCAGTTCTGCGAGCTATGTGCCCAGCCCATTGCCCCATAGCTGTGTCGTTTTTTAGTTTAACTCCGAGGCTTTTTGGACAAACAGCAGCGTCATCCATCACGATATTACTTAGAAAGCATCGACTTAGCCCGCGGATGATTCCACTACACAAATATTTGACGACGGCTCACTGAATGTGTAGGTATACATTGTTCCACGATACGATTTTGTATTTTTCGTTCAAACAAAACGAAATGCGTTGGCACTCAGAGATATCGCTATACATTATTGCAAGCGTCCATAGGCTATGGTAACTCCTTAACATTAGGTGGGCTGTATGCTTGTTTGCCATCCAACAGTAGTATACATTTTTTAAGTATAAGTAGGTACTGTATGTAAAAAAAATTACGTGTCGTATTTTTTATTATTGTGTTGAAAGTAAATGATGCTTATCCGATCCAACGTAACCTGTCGCATTTTCGTGTGGAGACCATTTTATCTGTGGGTTCCAAATTTTAATGTTACAAGCCAGCTGAAAACTCAGTCATTTCAGTTTCAGTTGCAAAAGAAAACAGTAGCGGGGCAGCCCTTCTAGACAAGTGGCATAAACGGTTGTCGAATCGAAAAATCAAAGCAAATGTATGGGATTTGACATAAGTTTACGACATTTTATCGTAAACTTCAAATCCCAGACATTTACTTTTTTATTTTTTAAATTACTACTACTACCGTTTATGCTACTTGTCAAGAAGGGCAGTGCAGAAATAAGAAGGTTAGGGTTATACCTATATATAATATGGCTATAACATTCATTCAATGCAAAGAAATGTTCCTAGTATCTGGGTTATAAATTACTAGCTGTTTCCCGCGGCTCCGCCTGCGTAGATGTCGGTTATTGCCATAAAAAGTAGCCAATACGCCATTCCAGACTAAAGAAAACAGTAGCGGGGCAGCCCTTCTAGACAAGTGGCATAAACGGTTGTCGAATCGAAAAATCAAAGCAAATGTATGGGATTTGACATAAGTTTACGACATTTTATCGTAAACTTCAAATCCCAGACATTTACTTTTTTATTTTTTAAATTACTACTACTACCGTTTATGCTACTTGTCAAGAAGGGCAGTGCAGAAATAAGAAGGTTAGGGTTATACCTATATATAATATGGCTATAACATTCATTCAATGCAAAGAAATGTTCCTAGTATCTGGGTTATAAATTACTAGCTGTTTCCCGCGGCTCCGCCTGCGTAGATGTCGGTTATTGCCATAAAAAGTAGCCAATACGCCATTCCAGACTATAATCTATCTTTATGCCAAATTTTATCTAGATCCGTTCAGTAGTTTTTACGTGAAAGAGTAATATACATCCATATATCCTCATAAACTTTCACATTTATAATATAAGTTGGATTATTAAATTTATTTTATCATAAAATTTTCACGTGTTGTAATGGAAACGCACCTCTGCTTGTACGTCTACAAATTTCATGTATCCCCTTTCTTAAGTAATGATCAACTAACATAGTGTAAGCGTAATATCTTAGATGTAAAATACTATTTTAACATTGTTTATTTGTGAAGCTTTGTAAAAAAGAGGTGTTAACAGAGATAAATAATCAAAATATTATTTATCTCTGTTAACGCCTCCTTTTTAAATTCTAGTTTTGACCAATCTAATAATTAGACGATATTTTTTTACTAGACGATGATTTTATATTTTTAAAATAGGTATCTAAACTATAGAATTCACATTAAGAAACCAACAGACATAATAATATTATATACTAGCTGTTGCCCGCGGCTCCGCCCGCGTGGATGACGGTTATCGCTGCAAAAAGTAGCCTATGTGTTATTCCAGACCATAATCTATCTCTGTGCCAAATTTCATCCAGATCCGTTCAGTAGTTTTTACGTGAAAGAGTAACAAACATCCATCCATCCATTCTTACAAACTTTCACATTTATAATATTAGTAAGGATTTTAATAAACTACTGAAACGTAATAATCTTTTATATTAAATTGGCACTTACAAGTCTGAAATGTGTGTGTGAGTGAATAAGACGTAATTTTTTAAATCTTAGTTAGTTAAGACAGAACTTATTAACTCATCTTCTGAACCCATGAACTTATCAATTACGAAAGGAAAATGCGCTAATGTCGATATGTAAACAAAAACCCATTTCTATAATGCTAAAATAAACCATTTTTCCTTAAAATCATATCGACAAAATGTAGCCGTCAGTCCTCCGTATTATTGATTTTACGCTTTAAAAGCTGTCTAGGGATTTAGTAAAAGGTTTTTTATTTAAGTCTATTTAACTTAACAATTTATTACTAATTTATCTATAGGGAATAATTAATTATCTATAGCAATATGCAAATGCAAGCGCTTAAAAATAAAACCCATCTATATAACAGGCCTGTTGGTATAGTGGTTAGTGACACTGACTGCTACGCCGGAGGTGGTGGGTTCGATTCCCACCCAGGACAAATCTTTGTGTGATGAGCACGAATGTTTGTTGTGTCTGGGTGTAATTTATCTATAACATGTATTTATTTAGAAATATATAAGTATGTTTATCAGTTGTCTGGTTACCATAGTACAGGCTCTGCCTAGTTTGGGATCAGATAGCGATGTGTGAGTTGTCCCAAAAATATTATATTATTATCCTCTTTATTTATCTTTTTCACTTATTAAATACATTTGGACGGTCCTTGCTTAACACGTGCAGACGACTCGGACACAATATTTATATTCAGACACAGTGTCCGAATTGACACATTTTTATTAAAATATTTTGTCATTAACAATTTGGACACCATTATTATTAAAATAGTTTAGTACAGTCAGATAAAAAGTTTAAATATAACAAAAGCTTGACTGCCTTGGAGGTCCAGTGGTCGCAGTATGCGCCTGCTGTGCACGAGGTTGTGGGTTCGATTCCCACACAGAGCAAAACTTTGTGTGAGTTGTTCTGAGTCTGGGTCCGTTAATTGTATGTATGTAAAGTCCCCCGCGACACAGACCTTGTTCTTTAGAGCGGGAGTTGTCTTAAAAAAAAAGAAATGGAGAAAATGCGTTACCAAAATTAAAGCGGCATTTTTTTCTATACATTATATTTTTTAACTTTTTCTGACTGTACCAAACAACTTCATCATTGATGGTGGTCCGTATCGTCATTGTAAAAAATTAAAATGTGACAATTCGTTCACTGTATCCGAATATATAGTGTCAGATTCGTCAGCAAGTCCTTAAAAACCGTTTTTACGAGTATCCGAATGGGTAGTCCCTGGCTGGAGGCACTGTAACACCCAAGTTTCAAGCACCACGAAGGCTCCATAGCTCACTTGAGAAAAGCAAGAGAAACACGTGACCGTCTGTCCACCCTTCAATTGAAACACAGTCAATCTGTTTTACGACTGTATGAGGGGTTTAATATTATAGCTGTTGCCCGCGGCTCCGCCCGCGTGGATGTCGGTTATCGCTGTAAAAAGTAGCCTATGTGTTATTCCAGACCATAATCTATCTCTGTGCCAAATTTCATCCAGATCCGTTTAGTAGTTTTTATGCGAAAGAGTTACAAACATCCATCCATACATCCATTCATCCACACTCACAAACTTTCACATTTATAATATTAGTAAGGATATATGGATTTAATACTTTTTGCCACCATATTTATTAATAGACACATTAATTGAATTGAAAATATTATTTTGCTTTATTTATATAAATTTAAAAAAGTAGTGTTTCAAATGTCTGATCCTAGATGGCGCTGCAAAACTCGTCAGCTCGTTTGAGCTAGAAACTCGTCATTCAACGTAAGAAATTTAAATGTTTTACTATTTCTGATGATGAAAACGATACATTTTAGTAATTTTTATATACTTAAAGGTTTTACAGGCTACGTTTAGCTGACGTTCAAATGTTAATTAAATTAAGTTAAAAGTATTTTTTATTTTTTTAAACTTAAAATATAAGATTTGTCTGAGTAAAACCACACAATTTGCTATAGCAAAATGAGAATAAGAACGCAACCTTCTTAGTGTATAGTTATATTATTTTTTATTCTCTGATGTTTACTCTATGTACTTGTGACGGATCTTCTAACAATATACGATCGTTTTTACTTTTTCTAGTCCCGTTTATTTATTTTACACCTAAAATCAACCTAGGCAAGCTAATAATTTAGCCATTCAAATAATTTATAATTAAAAGCTGGTAAATAGCTGGTATAGTAATAATATCCCTCAAATGTTTGAAGGAGACCCATGCCCAGCAGTGGGACGTTTATGGGTTGAGATGATGATGATGATGATGAAATAGCTTTAAATAATATATATTATACTATTAACTACTTAATAATGTAAAAGTTATAATTTTCTTTTAAGTATGGCTTCTTTTTTTATTGTATTAGTCCATGTGGTGACGGATTAAGAATACAAATGTCAACACCCCATTCCATCCCGAGGGTGTCGTAAGATTCGACATAGGGAGTATGTTACGGAGACAATATCCACTACAAGAGAGGGAAAACTCGAAATTAAATCTATACCAACCCGTCTGACCAGCGTGGTATAGTAGGCTAATATCCCTTCAAGTATATGGAGTAGACCCGTGCCCAGCAGTGGGACGTTTATAGGTTAATATATCTCCCCCAGCTGCTGGGCACGGTGGTCTCCTCTTCTCTATAAAAGAGAGAGAGTTTAGGTTTATTAATTCACACACGCAGGCCTAATGCGGGTTGGTGAATCTGACATGTCTTTAGCATAACAAGACATGTTGGGTTTCCCCACGATGTTTTTCCTTTACCGTTAGCAGATGGCGAATCATTTGATTAGTACATATAAACTCCACAAAGTGAAATTCACATTGGTACTACCTTTCGGGATCAAACTCGCACCTCTTGCGTTCAAGTCGGTTACTTTCCGACTCGACCACCACCGCTCTTAAATTCAATATAGTTTATTAAATTATTTTTATTAACAAAAAATATTAAAATGATTAAAAATATAGCTTAGCTAATATTTTGAACATAATTTTAACATCTAAACGTAGTTTGCAAAATAAGACCCTTTTGTATCTAAAAATTAAAATTGGGTTTGTCTCGTTTATATAGGGGTGACTTTTGTTCAAGGCCGCATTGTCTTGACTATGAACACTTTAGGGTGAGGTACCCTAAAAACTATTTTATCGCACCGGACGTATGTAGTTATAGTGAGGGGAAATATCGACGTTGAATAAAAGAGTTTATAAAATTGGGCTAATTTGCCGATATCTTTTCAAATGTTTGAAATGTATTCATAATAATATTAAAATAAATAGTAATATAAAGTAAGATAGACTATCATGGAAAAAGGAAGGGGAGGCCTTTGCCCTGCAGTGGGACGGTATAGGTTAATGAATGAATATTATAAACGCAAAAGTAAATTTGTTTGTTTGTTTGTGTGTTACCCTTTCACGACTCGGCTTTGGCAAAAAGCAAGATGATATAGAAGGATATCGATGTGGCTCAATGCCCAATAGTGGTCACTCCAGACTGCATTTACACCGCGCCTAGTATTGTAGGTTCGTTTCCCAAACGGGTTGTTCCAAGTCTGGATGTACTTTTTGTTCGTGAATTGTATGTTTATGAAAAGTCCCTTGAACATAGGGCTTGTTTTTTACTATGAGAGTGAGGAATATTTCTAATTTGTTAATAAAACAATGAAAGCCTTTTTTTTTTTTTTTTTTTTTTATACTACTTGGGTGGCAAACAAGCATACGGCCCGCCTGATGTTAAGCAGTATCCGTAGCCTATAGACGCTTGCATTACCAGAGGTATCACTTGCGTGTTGCCAACCCTTTTTTTTACACCAGGGTTTTAAGATGGAAGTAACCCTTGGATAGGAATACGTTTCTTTCAAAACGCATTCCTAAATGAGCGCTGGAGACCTGTACTCACACACAGAAACACAACTACACCGCTGTGTGTAGTCATTTGGCTGTGGTCTTCTGTAAGGTGGAGGTCCTTCCCCAGTCGGGCTTGCTCGCTAGTATGGTGCCCTACCTCTCTTGCCTTACATAAAATATCTAATAAATTTTAAGGACAAAATGTATTATGGCGAGAGGCAATGCTTAAGCAAAGATATAACAGTATATATTTAAAAGACATTAAAACACGTTATTCGAAAAAGCTTCAAATGCGCTAGGACATAAATGCAGTAGGTCACTTAAATACATATTACACTTAATTACTATATATTATACTATACATATTAATACCTACATATAATTGAGGTTTAGTTAGTTTGCGAAAATAAAAATAACTTTTGTTACTAGCAAACAATGTTATCGATATCGATAAATTTAAACATAACCACCCTAGTCTGTACGTCGTGGATGGATGTAAATTGATTTTAACACAATAACGAACAGCTTTGAATGGGTGCCCTATTCGTTGGTGACGACGAGCCATCCATCATCTTGTATGCCGTACAGCTGGTGGTGTCACTGCTTTATACGCGGCACGCTGCGTGTACGCTCCAACTGCACTTAACTTGACAAACAGGCAAATGCAATACTAATTCGTTACTAGTATTGGAGACACTTTATTTTATGATTTTTATTTTTTTATTTTGTACTACTTGGGTAGCAAACAAACATCCGCCTGATGTTAAGCAGTAACCGCAGCCTATGGACGCTTGCCATACCAGAGCTATCACTTGCGTGTTGCCACCAACTTTACGTGCTTTCCGAGGCACAGGGGTGTAAACACCGCCAATTTCAAAACCGGCCGGCTGATTCTCTAAGAAACAGAGATGGCAAACTGACAATTGTGATCGCAAAACTGACAGTTGTGATTGCTCGGTGACAACACAGTCTATTGACTAAACGTCAAAAATGGCTCTTACGGAATACCGTTTTGCAATCTGACAGCCAGATTTTGCTCGGTTTTTGCTTTTATGGAATACCCCTGCCGATATCAATTTTTTGCCTGACCCGGGAATCGAACCCGGGACGTCATGATCAGCAGTCATCAACCACTGAGCCACTGAGGCAGAACGGCCTGCCTTACTTTAACTTATCCTCTTGTTTAATATCAATATTTTGTTAAAACATTAGAAGCTCTCTATAGTATAATAATATACCTGTTATGTATTTATAGTAAAACAAATTTAACATAATATAGCCTTTAATAAAATATCAAAGATTGTCTCCGAATTTTTCTTCTCCTTTGAAACTAACAGTGATTATTAAATTCTTTTTCCTACTAGATTGTCGAAATTGAATATTCGTCGTATTTAATATAATATTTCGTTTTACTAATATTATTTTTTTAATAAATAGCAACATGGAAGAGTTACATCATAAACTACAATCTATACCTATAATAAAATCGTAACCAAGTCGCGTCTGTACATAGAATTTTTTTTTGAAAAAACAATTTATATACGTTGTATTTATGTTACTGAGGCCAAAAATGTGTTTTTTAGAATTTTTGTCTGTTTTTCTGTGTGTCTGTTTGTCTGTTTGTCTGTTTGTGGCCGCGTTTGTACGCGATAAACTCAGCAACCACGCAACCGATTTGAATGCGGTTTTCACTTATATATTGTGGCAACCTTCCCATAACATATAGGTTGTTTTATTCCAATCGGTTCACAATTTAAAAAGTTATGGTCACTTTAATAACACACGTGCTATACAAGAAACACGCTTCTATTTATTTAGCTAAAACTTTTTAAAATGTAGTTTGTAAAACCACGTTTGAAGTTTATATAAAAAATAATTTAAAAAATAATGCGAGGTTTCGGAGATATAGCAATCACCAATTTAAGTTGAACTCTCATCAATATCGGCGACCATATTAAATAGAGATCAGCTGACTGGTACATCACGTGTTAACGGTACTAGGTTAAAAGTGACCATTTTACAACGAAATGTAATAGAAGCAGACATTTTAACAGGATGCGGTGCAGGTGATAATCTTTTATGCCCCGGGTTCTTTTGATTCCAAACAATTTTCCGTTTAGCATCTCCAGGAAACTCTATGTTTTAATCTCTGAAGTCCACGCAAACGAAGTCATAAACACATATCAGCTATACATCTATACACACATTAATAAAATTGAAGTGTCTGTTTGTAATATCAAAATAACAGCTTTCTATTAAATTCATGTGGCTGTTTACATAGCACTTACAACAGAAATACAATTTTAACAGTTTTATCTCTCTGTCTATCTGTTTGTTGCAGCTAAAATCGTCTTTGATAAAACTCAAACTATATAAATATACTATAAGTACGAATAAAATGCGTTAATCATGCCAAGACCTAAGACAATCACTGACTAAATTAAACGCCTAATAAAACTTAAACACAATCTATAAAATATTACTATAAAATGAATGCTATTTCATTTTGCGTAGGTGCTAACATTTAACAATACCTTAATTTAGGTAATCAGGAAAGCAGCACAGAAAAGAAAACACTCCACCGAATCTGTCTATCTGGTCACGATAAACTCAATAACTACCAAACAAAATTAGTTTAGCGAGCGTAAATTGGCTGAAATATTACGATAATAGTTGAGCGAGTCAGAAAAATCCTGCCGTTGGAGGCAATGTTATTTGCAAATAGATCTAAAAAAACTCCTCGATACTATGTGTCTATCTTCGACCAAAAAAATCACTCACAGCGAAACGCATCGGCCTCTGTCTCTGTATCGGCATACTTAACTGATATATATTTTTAACTGAATTTTTAAAGATGAGGTTCCATTTTATTGCTTTTTTATCCCTGAATATCGTCATTTAAGAGCCGATTTGTAATATTTTATTTTTAAGTGACCGACATAGCTCGAAAAATTGCCTCAATTAAGTGACAATGGTCAGGGCATATAGCTCACAGAACCGATGGCCGTTGGGGCAGAAAGGTTCTAGAGTGGCGACCACGAACTGGAAGACGCAGCATGGGCAGGCCTCCAACAAGATGGACCGACGACCTGGTAAACGAGGGCAACCGATGGACAAGGTCAGCTCAGGACCGAATGATGTGGAAAACCTTGCGGCAGGCCTATGTCGAGCAGTGGACGTCTTATGGCTAAGATGGAACTACTTTTGTGGCAAACAAGCATATGGCCCACCTGATGTTAAGCAGTTACCGTAGCCTATAGACGCTTGCAATACCAAAGGTATCACTTGCGTATTATCAACCCATTTTTTACACCAGGGCTTAGATGGGAGTATCCCTGGGATAGAAATACGTTTCTTTCAAAACGAATCCCTAAGTGAGCGTTGGAGACCTATACTCAAACACAGGAACACAACTACACCGCTGTGTGTAGTTATTTTTCGCTGTGGTCTTCTGTAAAGTGGAGGTCCTTCCCTCTCTTTAAAAATTATCTTAAAAATCTTTTTGTAATTGGATGGATAATCTTTCATATTGTTCTCAGTTTTTAAAAAATCCAGTTCTGATGATGGGGTCCGTAGGGAAGTGAGTAACCTCCTCAAATACTATAGGCATACTGCAATGAATCAAACAAATGCATTCAGGAAGCATCAATTCGTTAGCGAAACTAATAAAGAATACTGCAGATGGCCAACTTCTCAATGATAAATATTTTTCCGATGGAGATCAGACATAATGTATCTCAATTATGGTAATTAAATGACAGTAACTAATCACATTCAATGAGCAAATTAAAATGTTACAATTGAACTAATATTATGATACAGCCGGATATAGGCACGGAAACTTCGTAATTAAACAATGTACAAAGTAAAAAATGCATAGTTTCAGAGATAAAGATAATAATTAACAGATACCTATATACCGAATTTACGTTGAACTCTTACTAATATGGTCGACAATATTAAATAGGGTTCAACTTACTGGTTTTTCATTCAGTTTTGTTCCGAAAGCTTATGTAAAGTAGTATAACTGTATTATAAGAACAATGGATTAAAAGGAAAGTTCAATTTCTGAAATCCTTGAGCACTATGACGGACCATTATGCCCTTTAAGAATTTAATAAATTTTTAGCCCACATAAACTGTGTAACAGTACCTATCAGGTTAGAAGTGACCAATTTAAAACGAAATGTAATAGATGTAGAGATTTCTACAGGGTATGGCACAGATAATACATAACAATACATAAATTCAAACTATTAGCTAGGCGATGGTCCAATTAAAGTTATTCACGTTTGCGCTAAGACTATTTGAAGAGCAGAACAATCATACAAACAAGGAATATTTCTTCATGAAGTTTATTAATTGCAGAATCCAAATGTTTAAAAGAAAAACGTGACTGACTAATCAACAAACGCACAGTTTAAATCATTAGACACTCAGATAGCTATTATGATATAGGCATCCGCAAAGAAAGGTTTTTTTAAATGTAACCACTAAAGATGAAAATCAGCCGATGAAAGTTTGTATAGGGATAACAGCTGTAGCTTTGAGATTTTCAGTAAAAGACTGAACACGCGAACGAAGTCGCGGGTACAGCTAGTGTTATATATAATACTAGCTGTTACCCAAGGCTTCGCCTTCGTCGATGTCGGTTATCGCGATAAAAAGTAGCTTATTCGCTATTCCAGACTATAATGTATCTCTATGCCAAGTTTCTCTTAGTCCCGTTCAGTAATTATAAGGAAAGTATCCCTGAGATAGAAATACGTTTCTTTCAAAACGCATCCCTAAATGAACTCACACACAGGAACACAACTACACCGCTGTGTGTAGTTATTTGGCTGTGGTCTTCTGTCTGTGTCGGTGAAGGTCCTTCCCCCTCCCTTCCATACTTGCGTAAAGCTGACCGTATAATATCGTCAGCTTCTTTGTGACATTCTCTAAATCCCTATTATTATATTCTTTTATCAAAATGCAACAACGGTACCCAATTTAAATATTATTTGCCCCATAATTACAATGTTGGGTCCTGTTTATTAAAAGAAGTATTATAAAAGAATCCCCTTTAATATTATGTTTCATAATAATTAATTTTATAAATGCCTGCAGTTACTGACGTAACAAAAGCTTACAAAATTTTACAATTAGGTACATATTTCGGGTTTTTAGTATAGAATGTAATTTGATCAAAAGAATATTGATAGGCAAGTTAAGAGAGATAGGGTACCATACTAGCGAGCAAGCCCGACTGAGGAAGGAACTCCACCATGCAGAAGACTACAGCCAAATACACCACTGCGTGTAGTTGTGTTGCTGTGTGTGAGAACTGACTTTGACCGCCTTGGTGGTCCAGTGGCTGCAGTGTGCGCCTGCTGTGCACGAGGTTCGATTCCCACACAGGACAAAACTTTGTGTGACCCACAAAGAGTTGTTCTGAGTCTGGGTGTAATTTGTGTCCGTTAATTGTATGTTTGTAAAGTCCCCCGCGACACAGAGCTTGTTCTCTAGAGCAGGAGTAGTCTTTTCAAAAAAAAAGAAAGTACAGGTCTCCAGCGCTCATTTAGGGATGCGTTTTGCTAGAAACGTATTTCTATCCCAGGGATACTCCCATAATAAAGCCCTGGTGTGAAAAAATGGGTTGGCAAGACGCAAGTGATACTTCTGGTATTGTAAGCGTCCATAGGCTATGGTAACTATTTAACATCAAGCGGGCCGTTTGCTTGTTTTCCACCTAAATAGTATAAAAAATAAAATAAAGACGAATATGAAGAAATAATACTTATACATTATTTACCTATTTATAAGCCCTTGACTAATGATACTCTTTTAATCATTTTTCTTTTCCTTTTCTTATCTTTATGGAAAGTTCTTGTTTACATATATATATCCTAACACGTACGATTAGGTTGTGGAATGAGCGCCCACTCGAGGTTCTTACGGGAGACTGAAGCATGGGGTTCTTCAAGAAAGGAACTATGTATAAGGTTTTCACAAGCGTCCATAGGCTACGGTAACTGCTTACCACCAGGTGGGCGGTATGCTTGTTTGCCTCCTTGGTATGTAATAGGTACGTAGGTACTATCTACATTGCGTCGAACTCAGCAACACTCATGAACCAGCATGACTTCTGCAACTGGCAATGAAAATTCTTCTTCTTGTTATCGTTTGGTTAGTAGCCAACGTGGTGACAGAGTTATTTAGATCGCCCATATTTAGGCCTCTGTCGTGGTAATGACTGATAACAGTCGGGACCGACTTTTAACGTGCCCTCCGAAGCACGGAGACGCTCAGATGAAATACCACTATGCGGTCACCCATATACAGGGTTACCGCGCCCTTGGTAGCTTAACCCGCTGATCGTTTTCCGAACAGCGAGTGCACCTAGCAATGAGCGCCTCAATGAAAATGATAAATGACTATTTCTCCATTAGAAGGCACAGTTACATACATAAATACGTTAATTAATAACAATATTAAGTACAATATTATTTGTTATATCAAAACACTTATCATTTTTTTATGTAGAAAAACCTAAATAAATATAATATTATTGACAAAATAATCCTACCTTTCAATTCCTTGTAAAATAACAACCCTCGTTGCATTGATCATTCTCAATACATAGATAAGGGTTACCAGATACCGCTGATTAAATTCGGGATAATCCTCTCCCCAAACGTGACGCAAGATTATTGTCACCCCATTAATCCGTCGTCTGTTTAATTAGATTACATTTTGTTAGAATGTATGGATCCGACCGATACCTACTGTCATAGTTTGCTGACATTGTGGTACGTGTTAAGTACATCGTGGTTACATACATTTTATTAAATAAATCAATTCAGTGAAAAATCTATTTATGAATATATTCGTTTATTTGTGCTTCATTATTTTATACTAGCCGTTGCCCGCGGCTCCGCCCGCGTGGATGTCGGTTATCGCTGCAAAAAGTAGCCTATGTGTTATTCCAGACCACAATCTATCTGTGTGCCAAGTTTCATTCAGATCCGTTCAGTAGTTTTTACGTGAAAGAGTAACAAACATCCATCCATCCATCCATCCATTATTACAAACTTTCACAGTTATAATATTGGTAAGAATATATATATTTTATATTAGTGGATAATCAAATTGATAATTAATAATTTATAATATTGTTTTTAGCATTAATTCCTTGAATTGCTTGTCCCGATTAACTGACTGATTGATCAACGCAAAGCCAAGACCGCTGGAGCTAGAAAGTTGAAATTTTGCACAACGGTACCGAATAACGAAAGTAAGAACTAAGAAAAAAATATTGGAAATTTCACCTCTAAGGGGTGCAAATATGAGATGAACGGTTGTATGAAAGTCTAGAATAGCACATTTTCAAAGAAAAAACCATGAAATTTCATATACCTGCTTCTAAATAAAAATAATTGTTACGAGATTACCTACAGCAGGGTATTTCAAAATTTCTCCCCTAAGGGGATGAACAGTTGTCTGTCTGTATGTGGAATTTTTAAATTTTACTCCTAAGAAGGTGATTTTTTTCAAATTCAACCCTTATATTAAACAAAATATTTCAAAGTCAAAGTCAAACTCATTTATTCATTTAGATCAAATACATGATACTTATGAACGTCATAAAAACAAATGCCAGCATACTTTTTTTCCTACGGCCAATTCGCTGACTAGGGTTGGGCCTCGAGAAGAATTGGCAAGAAACTCGGGCCACTCTTTTTAATTGCCAGAGTATAACATTTACAATTTGGTATGAGTTACAATATTAGTGTAAACAAAAAGGGACGGAACCCAATATTCCATACAAAATTAAATTTAAGTAAAAAAAAAAAAATTTTAATAAGGAAACAATGAAGGGAAAAAATGAATTTAACTCATGCGAAGCCGGGGCGTGGCGCTAGCATTTAATACAGGAATCCTTTTAGAGAATCGATAGAGATGTGAATGGCGTTGTGAATATAATATACCGTTTAATCACTGTAATTATTTATATCGTTTATTTACTGTTATAATTATTAATATATTTTATTTCCCTGAGAACAAAACTGACCGTGGCCTCACTTATAGGCCCAATCTGAATATCAGCGCTGCACCATGAAAATGCCGCAGCCCAAAGCTGAGATTGGGACCTATTCTGACATCATTAATTTTGAATTTAATATCTATTTATTTTTTCCTCTCATTCATAAACTGTGTATGTTCGAATAAACGTTTATCTTTTCTTTCTTTCTATGACTAATTATTATTGGGCAATACATTAACTTAGTTTAAGGATTTAAATAGGTACTAAACTTTCAATATCGTTAATAGGAGTTGCCGTGGGGAAGGTACTGAACTACCAATTTGTACTTAATTACTACGTTAGGTGGAAATTCGATTCAGGCCGACTGAACATTGATATCTATTAGGTACTACATAAATATGAATATCATAAAGTGACACTGGTTAATGTCGCTTGGGATTCATACGAATATTTTTAGTTAAAAGGTAAAGCGACCCCGAGTAGCAGTACTAATTTTTTTTTTTTCACTTTGTGGAATTTAATAATAATAATCATTTATTTCGGAAAGAATTCCATAGTGTTAGTAACAATAGTGGGCTTACTGCTAGTGTTAGTGGATAGACAAAATATATTTTACAACATAAATTAACATTTATTTAAAGGTATATGTCATCACATGATTTACCATCTGCTAACGGTGAAGGAAATCATCGTGAAGCTTCCTACATATCATAGACGAAATTCTAAAGACTCGGCTGCCTTGGTGGTCCAGTGAGTGCAGTATGCGCCTGCTGAGCACGAGGTTGTGGGTTCGATTCCCACACAGGGACAAGACTTTGTGTGACCCACAAAGAGTTGTTCTGAGTCTGGGTGTAATTTGTGTCCGTTAATTGTATGTTTGTAAAGTCCCCCGCAATACAGAGCTTGTTCTCTAGTGCGGGAGTTGTCTTTCTAAAAACAAAAAAAAATTGATGAATTGAAATCAAATGGCACCTTTATTCAATTCATATACATTCTAATTCTGTTAAACTGATCACAGAACTATCTGGAGGAACAGATTTTCGGCCCAGACATCATCGTCGGGAAAATCTACAAAAAAGTTAACATAGTTTCAAATACAGTATCAAAAGTAATACAGCAGCATTGTAGAGGAAAATTACCGACTGAACAATAAAAACGGAAAGGCTCTTCGGTTTATTTGTGATAATGAACTCTTGCCAGCGACCGGGGTTGGGACACAACTACTTCAAAAATAGATGTTAAGCCATTATGGAAGCGCTTAGTTTTAGTTGTGCTTCGACATATAATATTCCGCTTGTTCGAAGATACACAAAATCTTACTTATGAAATCTTATTTTATTTTCAAAGATTAATACATTTTTTTAAACTAAATTTCTTTTTCAATGTTGTATTTTCTAGCCCGCAGGCTAGAAATACTTAATTTGTGATTTAAGAATTTTTTTCTTTGTGTTGATAAGTTAATCTTGATTTCGAAACAATGATGCTTTTAAAAATCCCATACAGTAATGTATTTTTATTTCTATAAAAAAAATGTTTTCTTAAGACAACAGACTTTCTATTATTATATTTCTATTATACTTTATTTTTATTAACTTAAAGCAATAAAAGCACAGAATGAACTTAAAGTAAAAAAAAAACAACGGGATAATGTAAAGGACTAATCGCGAAAGCACTGTTAAAAACGCGACTGTTTCTCAAATAAGTCAACTGCCTCAACGCCACCCTATCTATGGCTTTGAAAATTATCGATTAATTAATAAGTATTTTTCTTCCTATCGTCTTCAGTAATTTAAATGTTAATTGTATCATACACATGAGCAATGGACTTAGGCAGGCCGATCACCTAAAATTTTTTTTGGGTATTGCCTCGTAAAACCGGCTGGCTTTAAAATATACACACAGCTGATTTTGCTATTCTCTCTTTTTTCTACTAATAAGTGTGTGGTTTCAAGATGTTCCTTTGAAAAACAACCCGATCTAGTTTCTTCTATATCCTCATTCAACTCGGTACAGCATGGAACCAGGCGGTTTGATACAATTTATGTGGCGCGATCTCGACGCTAATTGGTCGTGAGGACGTCTCATGCGCAAACATCGCCTTTTGATTGCACCCCTACGAGATAGTGGTCCGTTACAGCTACGATAGTCACAGTTATCGCAAAGAATATTGTTGAAAATGGCCACGTACTATTAGTTCATGTATACTCAAGAGTTAGTTTATCTATACATATAATAAAATCGTAACCAAGTCGCGTCTGTACATTGAATTTTTTTTCGAAAAAACAATTTATATACGTTGTATTTATGTTACTGAGGCCAAAAATGTGGTTTTTAGAATTTTTGTCTGTTTGTCTGTGTGTCTGTTTGTCTGTTTATCTGTTTGTCTGTTTGTGGCCGCGTTTGTGCGCGATAAACTCAGCAACCACGCAACCGATTTGAATGCGGTTTTCACTTATATATTGTGGCAACCTTCCCATAACATATAGGCTTTATTTTATTCCAATCGGTTCACAAATAAAAAAGTTATGGTCACTTTAATAACACACGTGCTATACAAGAAACACGCTTCGATTTATTTAGCTGAAACTTTTTAAAATGTAGTTTGTAAAACCACGTTTGAAGTTTATATGAAAATAAATTTAAAAAATAATGCGAGGTTTCGGAGATATAGCAATCACCAATTTAAGTTGAACTCTCATCAATATCGGCGACCATATTAAATAGAGATCAGCTGACTGGTACATCACGTGTTAACGGTACTAGGTTAAAAGTGACCATTTTACAACGAAATGTAATAGAAGCAGACATTTTAACTGGATGCGGTGCAGGTGATAATCTTTTATGCCCCGGGTTCTTTTGATTCCAAACAAGTTTCCGTTTAGCATCTCCAGGAAACTCTATGTTTTAATCCCTGAAGTCCACGCAAACGAAGTCATAAACACATATCAGCTATACATCTATACACACATTAATAAAATTGAAGTGTCTGTTTGTAATATCAAAATAACAGCTTTCTATTAAATTCATGTGGCTGTTTACATAGCACTTACAACAGAAATACAATTTTAACAGTTTTATCTCTGTGTCTATCTGTTTGTTGCAGCTAAAATCGTCTTTGATATAACTAAAACTATATAAATATACCTACTATAAGTACGAATAAAATGCGTTAGTCATGCCAAGACCTAAGACAAACACTGACTAAATTAAACGCCTAATAAAACTTGAACACAAACTATAAAATATTACTATCAAATGAATGCTATTTCATTTTGTGTAGGCGCTAACATTTAACAATACCTTAATTTAGGTAATCAGGAAAGCAGCACAGAAAAGAAAACACTCCACCGAATCTATCTATCTGGTCACGATAAACTCAATAACTACCAAACAAAATTTCATACGATTTTCACCAGTAGACGGCGTGATTCTTTCATTATAGTTTTGCGAGCGTGAATTGGCTGAAATATTACGATGATAGTTCCTGCCGTTGGAGGCAATGTTATTTGCAAATAGATCTAAAAAACTCCGCGATACTATGTGTCTATCAACGACCAAAAAAATCACTCACAGCGAAACGCATGATCGGCCTCTGTCTCATCGGCATACTTAACTGATATATATTTTTAACTGAATTTTTAAAGATGAGGTTCCATTGCATTGTTTTTTTTATTCCTGAACATCGTCATTTAAGAGCCGATTTGTAATATTTTATTTTTAAGTGACCGACATAGCTCGAAAAATTGCCTCAATTAAGTGACAATGGGCAGGGCATATAGCTCACAGAACCGATGGCCGTTGGGGCAGAAAGGTTCTAGAGTGGCGACCACGAACTGGAAGACGCAGCGTGGGCAGGCCTCCAACAAGATGGACCGACGACCTGGTAAACGCGGGCAACCGATGGACAAGGTCAGCTCAGGACCGAATGATGTGGAAAACCTTGCGGGAGGCCTATGTCGAGCAGTGGACGTCTTATGGCTAAGATGGAACTACTTTTGTGGCAAACAAGCATATGGCCCACCTGATGTTAAGCAGTTACCGTAGCCTATAGACGCTTGCAATACCAAAGGTATCACTTGCGTGTTACCAACCCATTTTTTACACCAGGGCTTAGATGGGAGTATCCCTGGGATAGAAATACGTTTCTTTCAAAACGAATCCCTAAGTGAGCGTTGGAGACCTATACTCACACACAGGAACACAACTACACCGCTGTGTGTAGTTATTTGGCTGTGATCTTCTGTAAAGTGGAGGTCCTTCCCTCTCTTTAAAAAATATCTTAAAAATCTTTTTGTAATTGGATGGATAATCTTTCATATTGTTCTCAGTTTTTAAAAAATCCAGTTCTGATGATGGGTTCCGTAGGGAAGTGAGTAACCTCCTCAAATACTATAGGCATACTGCAATGAAACAAACAAATGCATACAGGAAGCATCAATTCGTTAGTGAAACTAATAAAGAATACTGCAGATGACCAACTTCTCAATGATAAATATTTTTCCGATGGAGATCAGACATAATGTATCTCAATTATGGTAATTAAATGACAGTAATTAATCACATTCAATGAGCAAATTAAAATGTTACAATTGAACTAATATTATGATACAGCCGGATATAGGCACGGAAACTTCGTAATTAAACAATGTACAAAGTAAAAAATGCATAGTTTCAGAGATAAAGATAATAATTAACAGATACCTATATACCGAATTTACGCTGAACTCTCACTAATATGGTCGACAATATTAAATAGGGTTCAACTTACTGGTTTTTCATTCAGTTTTGTTCCGAAAGCTTATGTAAAGTAGTATAACTGTATTATAAGAACAATGGATTAAAAGGAAAGTTCAATTTCTGAAATCCTTGAGCACTACGACGGACCAATTACGCCCTTTAAGAATTTAATAAATTTTTAGCCCACATAAACTGTGTAACAGTACCTATCAGGTTAGAAGTGACCAATTTAAAACGAAATGTAATAGATGTAGAGATTT
Source organism: Trisateles emortualis (assembly GCA_947095525.1). Taxonomy (NCBI): domain Eukaryota; kingdom Metazoa; phylum Arthropoda; class Insecta; order Lepidoptera; family Erebidae; genus Trisateles; species Trisateles emortualis. Next base: position 2,403,121 of record OX352736.1, on the reverse strand, counting down.
CCACAGGGTATGGCACAGATAATACATAACAATACATAAATTCAAACTATTAGCTAGGCGATGGGCCAATTAAGGTTATTCACGTTTGCGCTAAGACAATTTAAAGAGCAGAACAATCATACAAACAAGGAATATTTCTTCATGAAGTTTATTAATTGCAGAATCCAAATGTTTAAAATTAAAACGTGACTGTTTAAATCATTAGACATTCATCTGAGTGTCTAATGATTATCATAATAGCTATCTAGCTATTATGATATAGGCATCCGCAAAGAAAGGTTTTTTTAAATGTAACCACTAAAGATGAAAATCTGCCGATGAAAGTTTGTATAGGGATAACAGTTGTAGCTTTGAGATTTTCAGTAAAAGACTGAACACGCGAACGAAGTCGCGGGTACAGCTAGTCAAGGATATAATAATAGCAACCCATATATACAGCGGTGGTGGCAGAGCGGGAAAGTAACCAACTTGCACGCAAGAAGTGAAAGTTCGATTCCGGGCAGTACCAATGTGAATTTCACTTTGTGGAATTTAAAGTAAATCAAATGATTCGCCATCTGCTAACGGAGTAGGAAAGCATCGTGAGGAAACCCACATGTCTTAGAAGAAATTCTAAAGACATGTCTGATTCACCAACCCGCATTATGCCAGCGTGTGTGAATTAAGGCCTAAACCCTCTCTCTCTTGATAGAGAAGAGGAGACCCGTGCCCAGCAGTGGGACATATATGGGTTGCTATTATAACCCATATATGTCCAACTGCTGGGCACGGGTCTCCTCTCGTCTATCAAGAGAGGGAGAGACAAAGAGTTTAGGCTTTATTTGACACACGCTAGCCTAATGCGGGTTGGTGAATCAGATATGTCGTTGTTTAGAAAAATTAGCAAAATTACTCGAGGAGTTAAAAAAAATTTTTTTGAAGAGAGAAGCAATTCCTTTTCGTTGTAGATCTTATCAATGTATCTTACAGTCAGAAATTATATTGTAGTGAAGTGAAACTGATAAAGAATATCACAGATGGTCATCACAACATTTTATGGATAAATATTTTTCAGATGGCGATAAACTATTATCTCCAGAACTCGAACTTAACACTTTTCTTACTTTAAGTACTCGTAGTTAACACTTTGTAGGACAGGTATCGGCTATATACGTTATGATAATAAAACATCTATTGTGTCTACGTTACTATCCGTGAAAGGGAGTAAATTTAAATGTTTCTGATGAAAATAATACCATTGAACTGATCTGATAGAAATAATTAAAAATGAAAAATTTAGTTATTTCAGAAGGCTTTATTACTATTAATATTTTATTGAGGCGTCAAATACAATTTTTGAGTACCTACTTATGTTTTTGAAGTGAAAACTAGCGTCATCGTCACCGCTTTCTATATTCAAACTTTTTGGGTGAACAAAATCTTCGAAACCAAACTTTCCATATTCAAAAATAATAATCTAATAGCTCGACGATACAATTCACATATACTACTAGTATTCACTTCTATCGGTAGTCCTCAAAGATTTCCCCGCATGTTTTTTTCCAACGTCTTGACGTTAAAGAAAACTAATTGCTGTCATGTCAAATTACTTAGTTATAAAAACATATAAATTTGTTTACCCAGACAGAACATGTTAAGACAAATGACTGTAACACCTTATGTACATATATGTTGAGACAAATAAATATCTTTATCTTTACGTCTCTAAATAAATAATAGTATTCTAAATAAATGTATAAATAAATATGGTACCTAACTAAAAAGCAGTGTTGTATCTCGTGTCACATGGGACAACGTAACGCTGGGACACCTCAGGCTACAGCGACACGTGACTTTTTTTGTTATATTTTTCCATTCATTTCACGCCATATTTTTGTTCGTAAAGATTTTTTGCGAACATTTTTTAGATAACTGATGTATTCTGAACATATTTTAAGTAAAATATTTTTGTTGTTGTTTTTTGATCCCATAATAAAATCAACAAAAAAACTCTGAGAGTAGCAGAAGAGTATGTAAGTAAAACTACTTAAATCATTGAATGTTTATATATTTTTTTCCGTGTGGTGACGGATTAAGAATACAAATGTCACCACCCCTTGAAACAAAACCCTATACCAACCCGTCTGACCAGCGTGGTATAGTAGGCTTATATCCCTCCAAATGTTTGGAGGAGACCCGTGCCCAGCAGTGGGACGTTTATGGGTTGAGATGATGATATCAAATTTGATTATATGTATGATAATTTATAGCTTGCGTGCCTAATAGGTAGAGCAGATAAGAAAATAAAATTATTAATACCATTATACCTAAACATTTTTGTGCTGCAAATAAAAAATGATTTGATTTGATACATAATTAACGGGACTACAATGGGACCAAAAATTACAAATGAGAAAAAATAAAATAGATATAAAAAATAATTATTGGTGCTGCAATTGCATACCATGTGCCCCAAGTCGCCAATCTTGCGAGAAGCCTTGTGATCTCGATACCTAGCCTTACAATTCACAGAGGAAAAATCCACCCAGACTTGGGAATAATTAAAAATAACCACCGTATTAAAAAGCGATACAGGGCAAATTAACAGGCAGATATTTAAAAAAAAAATATAAACTTGATATCTTGAGACAATTTCGACACGGCCATTTAATGCCATATTAAGCAGAGCCTCAAAAACAAGACAACTGGTACCTATACTTTTAAATTTATTATATTACTAGGGGTCGTCCGCGACGTCGCCCGCGTGGTAATTTGGAACGTACATTTCCCCGATTTTACAACATATCTTACTACTGCTCCGCTCTTATTGATCATAGCGTGATGTTATATAGCCTATAACCTTCCTGGATAAATGAACTATTAAAAAAAAAGATTTTTTCTAATCGAATCAGTACTTCCTGAGATTAGCGCGTTCAACCAAACAAACAAACAAGCTCTTCAGCTTTATAATATTAAAGTATAGATTTATTACTAGCGCCACGTCCAAGCTTCGCACGGGTTTCTTAAGTTTTCGTATTTATTAAGTTTTCGTTGGTATCCCATTTTTTTTAAATAAAATAAAGATTATGTTACCCGCTGATAATACTGCTTTCTAATGGTGAAAGAATTTTTAAAATTGTACGAGTAGTTTTAGAGTTAAATCATAACAATCAAACAAAAAAATTACGACGCCAATTAAGCAGATCTCTCCCCTCCCTTTTTGTGTTGTTTTTTTATTAGAATTTATTTCTAATTTATGTAAATATAGTTTTAGTTGTAAATTACTTGTATTATACATATTGTTTCCTTATTAGTCAATAAAAAAAACTTAAATCTAATCTTTCATCATTATAATATTAGTAGGTATAGATAGAGAGCAAAGTAAAGTAGGTATAGATGACTACCTCGGTGGTCCAGTGGTCGCAGTATGCGCCTGCTGTGCATGAGGTTGTGGGTTCGATTCCCACACAGGACAAAACTTTGTGTGGCCCACAAAGAGTTGTTCTGAGTCTGGGTGTAATTTGTGTCCGTTAATTGTATGTTTGTAAAGTCCCCCGCGACACAGACCTTGTTCTCTAGTGCGGGAGTTGTCTTTAAAAAAAAAAAGAGTCATGTCCATCACATTAAGATTTTGTACTAAGTGGAAATCCTAAAATACGGTATTTTGTTGAACTTACTGTTTGTCTAAAGGACAGTTTGGTTAAGGAAAAGCTAGCGTTACCAGGCCAAGGGTTGGGAAAGCTTTAACATCGCGAAGGGTTGCCAACCATCATTTATTACCAACGCTTGACGGGTTAAGGGGCTCTTGTCTGTTTTATACTTCTTGGGCGTTGCTTACTCTACAGAGGTTTTAACACACTTTTGAAAAAAGAATACCTACATAATAATTACTGGGGAAGTTTGATTAATCACACTTTTAGAGCGACTTCACTAGTTATGATTCTTAATTCAACATTTGATTGAAAGTCCTTAATAAATGAAATGACAGATATATGTAAGTTAAAATATGCATTTTGAATACACTGTCTAAGTATACCAATATAGAAAGGGGAAATTATAAAACGAGCGAAAAAAAAAAAACTTAGCGACTGATGATAAGATACTGTAAATTCTAGCCGTGGGATTAAATTAATAGGTGAGCGACTAAATTACTAGGTGAGCGACTAGAAATTCATGCATTTGAATATAATTATATGTATATTCATGCATTTGCTACCAGAAACGAGATGCTATCAGACAAGTAGGTTAGGTTAGGTTAGAACTGTGACCCCAACAACGCTAATTTTGATAAATTGTGTTCGCCCTCAGTTTTTCGCTCACTTAGTATTTCTGTACGCCATATTCAGTAATTTTGACACCCATAAATTGGTTTTATAGTCGCTCGTTTAAATACTAGCCTATAGAAAGGGGATATGCTTATAAGTTCAACTCTGGCTTTTTAACCGACCTCAAAAAAGGAGAAAGTTCTCAAGTTGCAACAATATTTTTGTAAATGTATACCATCTCAGCCATAAGATGTCCACTGCTAGACATAGGCCTCCCCCAAGGTCCTCCACATCGTTCGGTCCTGAGCTGACCTTGTCCATCGGTTGCCCGAGACCTTTACCAGGTCGTTGGTCCACCTTGTTGGAGGCCTGCCCACGCTGCGTCTTTCAGTTTCCAGCAAATGTATATTACTCGATTATTTGAGGATTTAAAAGGTTTACTTGCCAGCGTACCATATAAATTTTGTTGGCATTAGACCTTGGGCTCACCGGAGATACACCAGGGAATGATTGTATATTTTTCAATTGATTCCTAATATTCATTGTTTTTTCTTTTTAGTGTTCATTATTATTATTATTTAAATTTATTAGATATTCACATTACTCTTAAACAATGTACCTCTAATTTGTAATGAATGAAATTGTAATGAATCATATTATTATTATTGATATTATTTTGTATGCTGACAAAGGCCAAACATAATGAAGCTATTATATGTAGTTCACTGTACATCCTACATATATAATTATGTAATACTCATGTTTCACAAATAAATTATTGATTGATTGATTGATCGGATCGACTTCAGGTACACATTAATCGAGTTAATCATCTTTAAACATAAATCTATTGCGACTCCAAGTGATTTAAAAAGCTTGAGGAAGCTTCCAAAACGAAACGTTCGCTAGGTGTCTTAACGTACACTAATAAGGAGCAAGCGATCCATCAAGTACCGAGGTTTTTTCCACTTTGCGCCAAAAATTGAGGATTCTCTACGTGTTTCTCTTTCCAGTTACATTTCAACGGAGTTTTCTGTTTTTGTAAATACTTTCAGAAGTTGATTGATTTTGTTTTGTAACATCGTTTCCTTAATGTTTACCTACTCTTTGGAAATAGCGTTATAGAATGAACTTCGTAATCGGTTTTATGGAACGTAAAAGTACACTGACAGCCGTGTGGGATAATAATCGGCTTTAGATTCATATGTTATGGGTACTCCCAGTCAGCAGTACTAATATGAACTCGACTGCCTCGGTGGTCTAGTGGTCGCAGTATGCGCCTGCTGTGCACGAGGTTGTGGGCTCGATTCCCACACAGGACAAAACTTTGTGTGACCCACAAAGAATTGTTCCGAGTCTGGGTGTAATTTGTGTCCGTTAATTTTATGTTTGTAAAGTCCCCCGCGACACAGAGCTTGTTCTCTAGTGCGGGAGTTGTCTTATTAAAAAAGAAAAAGAACTATCACTCATACTACCTCTAACTCTACCTTCATAAACTGACGTACCTCACAAAAACAACTCGAAGCAAATAGTTTTGTTTATTGTGTGAAATGGTGAAAACTACTCAAGTAAAAAGAAAGTTAGGTTATTATTTTAAATTAGCGAATATTTAAATTAGCACGATAAAACTCAGAAAAAAAAAGCGTCTTTGGGGACTGCCGATAGAAGTGAAAACTTAGTAGGTAACTTGTGAATTGTATCGTCGAGCTATTAGATTATTATTTTTGAATATGGAAAGAATTTGGTGACGATAACGCGAGTTCCATGATTTTTGTTCACCCACAAAGTTTTCACTTAAAAAAATCGAATTACAAAATCAAAGCAGTACGTAGTTAAGTATATACATATGTATATTATAACAAGCGGCCCGCCCCGACTTTGCCCGGGGTAAATTGAAGGTCCTTATAGTGATATAAACTATCCTATCTCTCAAGTTGGATCGAACTGCACATGGTGTGCGAATTTTATTATAATCGGTTAAGTGGTTTAGGAGTCCTTTGAGGACAAACATTGTGACACGAGATTTATATACATATATTAAGATTATGGTATAGTTATATATAAATTAAATGAGTTTATACAAAATATCTTTGGTAGTTAAATTATCAGAGTATTATTGATTACATTTAACGCAAATGAAAACATCTCATTTTCTATGGCAGCAAAATTTCATATAAGACATAACATACTAAATCTCGTATTTCCATAGACATGACAGGGAATGATTTATTATACGAACGATAAAGCCGCCAACGGATGCGCCATCGTGAATATTCGTGAATTTAAATATTGGTCCTTGGAGCCTTATTGACAGTTATATTTTTCCTCTTTAGTGAGCTACCCCCGAGCAAGCTCACTATTTGACAAAATGTGTTTTATGTAAGTCATTATTTCATTTTGACGTACGACTCTAACAATATAGCGTAGAAAAGTTAACCTTATTTAAATAACTACTCGTATAGTAAGTAATATTAAACAAATATTATTTTCGCTTCATAAGATGAAGGATATTTAAATACAGTAAAAATCCTATCCTACTAATACTATAAACGTGAAAGTTTGTAGGTATGGATGGATGGATGGATGTTTGTTACTCTTTTACGTAAAAATTACTGAACGGATCTGGATGAAATTTGGCACAGATATAGATTATTGTCTGGAATAACACATAGCTTTTTACAGCGATAACCGACATCCACGCGGGCGAAGCCGCGGGCAACAGCTAGTATCTAATAAGTAGGTAGGTAGGTTGTGTTCCTGTGTGTGAGTACAGGTCTCCAGCGCTCATTTAGGGATGCGTTTTGAAAGAATCATTTGCTTATTCCAGGGACACTTCATCTCAAGCCCTGATGTAAAAAAAGGGTTGGCAACACGTAAGTGATACCTCTGGTATTCCAAGCGTCCATAGGCTACAATAGCTGCCTAACATCAGACGGGCCGTATGCTTGTTTGACACCCAAGTAGATTTTTAAAAAAATTGAAATTTGTATAGATATTGAGGGTAAGCACTTGTGCGTTTAGACGCAACTTATTCGTTAACTAACGAATAAGTTTTTTCGTACTCGGATAACAATCCGAGTACGAAATAAATAATCTACATGTTTATATTGCTTGTTCCGACTGATTGAGGGATTTATCAATGCACAGCTGAAACTACTAGGATTAGGGGGTGAGCACTAAGAAAGTATTTTTTTTTAGAAAAAATTAAACCGAAACTTCAAAAACCAAAAATAACTGAATACAGATTCAAGTCGGTGCCAAACTTAATATTACAGTTATTTTTGGTCTTCGAAGTCGGTTTCATTTTTTTTCTAAAATTATTTGATTAAAGATTAAGTTACTAAAATTAGTGTTAAAACGGGTAAAACTAGATTATACATATAAGCGTTTTTATATCATATAGATGCGATATTATACCCTCTAAAGTAAAGGATGAAGACGATGTACCTGCTAGTTACATACGTACTGTACTAGATGGCGTTAGTCGTTTGTGTAGTTGTATTCCTGTGTGTGAATACAGGTCTTCAGCGCTCATACGTTTTGAAAAAAGCATTTTCCTATCCATGGGATACTTCTTCATCTTAAATCCCTTGTGTAAAAACAATTGGGTTTTCAAAACACAAATGATACCTTTGACATAGCGAGCGTACATGTTCAAGCACCTGTTCGCGATTTAATATGACTGTAATATGAGGAGTTTGGAATATGATAAGTTTGGAAAATGGCCATTTTGGAATATGACGAATTTGGAATATGACCAATTGGGAAGATGATAAAATAGGATCAAAATAATCCAATTAATATATCCCTTTGCTAGATACCTTAACACGTAACCTAGCAATAAGGTGTATGAATTTATGACTGGTAAGTGACTTTGGCAGATAAATCTACCAAAATCACCACGATCCTTTCCTTCATAGGGATTAGGGATCGATCTTACTTGTACCGGGTGCCTATTAGGTCGGCTTAGGATCGAGAGTTGTGGAAATCCTTGGGGGAGGCCTGTGTCCAGCAGTGGACGTCTTTTGGCTGAGAGGATGATGATGATAATAAAAACTACGTACCTATAGTTCTAGCCTTGTAGCTTTTAAGATATTTTTAATATGCCCCAGCCTATAGACAAGTGGCATAAACGGTAGTCGAATCGAAATCGCACCCGCAGGAGAAAAATGACTTAACATGAGATGCCAGACGCCTACTTTGCATTTTTTATCTTAAGCTAAACAGTTAAAGTACAAAATTGCTAAATGGCCTTACTCAACTTACGCCTCTTTTCCACTGATGGTGCGAAATGTATGTGATTTTCGTAAGTGTACGTCATTATTTCGTAAACTTATGTCAAATCCCATACTTTTGCTTTCTGTTCTATCCGATTTGACTACCTTTTATGCCACTTGTCTAGAGGAGCTGATAAGTTCTATATAAATCGATGAACTTGTACATAAAACTTGGTTGAAAATAGCACTATTTAAACCTATGAGTCGATTTGACGATTCTGAATCCTCATTTACTCAAATTGACTCTATTGTCACGATTATGAGTGGAATTCTAATCTTTCATACGAATGAGGCGTCACAAAAGCATTTAATGCCTCGCTTGCTGGTAATAATTCCAATGCGGCCATTTTAATCATCTTGATATACTCATAACAGCAACGAAAATATATTTCAACGCACGTCGTGTAGGCAATTGTCTACTCCATGCCATTCTATACTTTTCTCTCTGATTTATATAATAATAGCGAACCATATATGTCCCACTGCTGGGCACTGGTCTCCTCTCCTCTATCTAGAGAAAGAGAGGGTGTAGCCCTTATTCACACACGCTGGCTTCTTCACCAATTCTAAAGACATGTCTGATTCACTAACCCACATTAGGGTTGGTGATGAAGACATGTCATGACATGTGGATTTCTTCACGATGTATTTCCTTCTCCGTTAGCAGATGGTGATTCATTTGATAAGTACAGATCAAACTCCACAAAGTGAAATTCGCATTTGTACTGCCATCCGGGGTCGAACTCGCACCCTGTTGCGTGCAAGTCTGTCACTTTCCCACTTAGCCACCACCGCTTATATCTCTGATATATAAAAAATAAAAATATTCTGAGAACATTTACCATGCCCCTATAATCAAGCTGTTCGTTTGTATAATACAGGTCCCTTTTTGTAAATAGATAAGATTGTTAGAGGAATTAATAGCAATGATTGATGGGGTGGTGACGCATACTCCTCAAGCATCTTGTTGCTGTTTGAGGCAGAACTTTTTTTAAAGGCCCGTAACTTCGTATAAAGATGAAATTACTTGTGTCGTAAAACACAAAGCTAAAGAGTTTGTTTGTTTAGTTGAACGCGCTAATCTCAGAAAGTACTGGTTCGATTTTTCTTTTGTTGAATAGTGCATTTATGCAGGAAGGCTATAGGCTTTATAACATCACGCTATAATCAATAGGAGCGGAGCAGTAGTGAGATATGTTGCAAAATCGGGAAAATGTACATTTCAAAGGTCAGGGTAGACCGCTAGTAGGGTATATTTTAATGTTGGCATTTGCAAAAATTAAACTGACAAATACTTATTTGATAACAATAATTTGTTGTTGCCTCTCGTCAATGAAGTTAAGATTTGTGCAAACAAAACCTGAGTTTTACAAGATTTAGAGTTTCAACCGGCATTCTATTACTGTTGACTAGCACTGATCTTTATTAGGTTTAGGGAAAAACAAAGGGTCAGTAGAATAAATTCGTTGCGACAGGGGTGGACTGTCAACAAGGGTATACTGTCCCATTCATTGTCCCCTTTGATGACGTTAGTTCGTGTTCAATGCACAAAGTCACCGCTCGCCAATGCATTGTCACATTAGAACATTTTGTTAACTACGCATGTATGTATTGTTTATATATAGTATTTTATTTGTTTTGAAAGTAAATACATTATTTTATTATATACCTACATACTATTGAGTTTAAAGTATTAGTATCAGCAGAGATGCGATTTATTTGAAATACTTCTATATAAAATGCAAATACAAAATGCAAAATACCTATATTGTATTTTGCATTTAAATGCCTTTTAGTAAAAAACATTTTGTATTTTATTTGAAATACCTTTCGAGATGTATTTTGCATTTTTAATATTCATTTCAAAATGCAAAATACTTTGTGATCAAGTTTAGCCAACATTACCAGTCAAACAAAATGAAATGAACGAATGTCGCTTGTATGTTCGAATTTGACTAATAGAGACGCCTGCTAGCCATGCGCGCTCTTTTTTTCTTCTTTTGTATAAATAAAAATTGATGTTTATTTTTTACCCTTTTTAACAATGCCAGTCCAGAAAAGTGTTATAATAATAAAATAATAACTAGATGCACAATCAACCGAAATAAATGGCTACACAATTTTCACAAAATGGAGCCATGGCTCTCTTTTCGTTAGTCTAGTTTTTTTTACATTATTTTAAGTGTGTATTATTATTATTAATAACATAATAGAATTTATTGATACGCGTACTGATAAATATGGCCAAAATGTCATGAATAAGGTGCCATGTTCTTAGACGTTTTTGTTCGGTTCGGCATTGTGTCTCTATTTCTCATGATAAATACCTAAAATAAATAAAAATATCTGTGATTTGGTCAAAAGGTATTTTATTTTAAAAAAGTATTTTGAAAATACCTATTTTGCATTTAGCATTTGAAATACAAAACGCAAAACTATTTGGTATTTTGCATTTTGTATTTAAATGCTTTTTTAAAACCATTTTGTACATCTCTGAGTATCAGCCCCTTTAGACAAGTGGCATAAGCAATAGTCTAATCGAAAAGTCAAAAACCAAATGTATGGGATTTGACGTAAGTTTACGACATTATATCGTAGACTTACGTCAAATCCCATACATTTGATTTTTTGACTTTTCGATTCGACTATCGTTTATGCCACTTGTCTAGAGGTTCAGAAAAGAATAAACAAACTATACAGAGATGATACTATTCATAGAAATACACAGTTTCTGAGAATAGAGACATCAGCCTCTCTAGACAAGTGGCGTAAATGGCAGTTGAATCGAATAGAATCAAGCAAATGTATGGGATTTATATAAGTTTACGATATAATGTTACTCTTACGTCATAGCCCATACATTTGCTTTCTATTCTATTCGAATAAATAACTTTAGAAAGTTGCTATAGAAATACTAAATAAAATATAGGTTTAATATTATATTTAGTATTCGTTATAAACTATGTAGTTTTTAGGTGGTCCATACTCGGCACCTACATATGTATAGACAAGTTTCATTTAAAATTTATCAATATTTTTTATACTGCTGTGGGTGGCAAACAAACATACGCCCCGCCTGATGTTAAGCAGTTATCGTAGCCTACGGACTCATGCAATACCGGAGGTATCACTTGCGTGTTGCCAACCCTTTTTTTACACCAGGGTTTTAAAATGGGAGTATCCCTGGGATAGGAATACGTTTATTTCAAAACGCATCTTTAAATAATTTGAGACCTGTACTCATAACACAATTATTGTATCGCTGTGTGTATTTATTTGGCCTGTGGTCTTCTGTAAGGTGGAGATCCTTCCCCAGTCGGACTTGCTCGCTAGCATAGTACCCTCCCTCTCTTATAGTTGTAACAATAAGTCACATCTTGAACAAACAAATCCTATATACCTAAACAATACCCAAATACTACCAAAATGAAAGCGTAACTAAAATCCTAGTACACGTAAGTATGTACGCACGTCGACACAATCAAAAGAAGAATAAAATCGCGCGACTGCGACGCGACTACACGTTTTATAAGCGTACATTAGGCAAGCAGCACACGTACGACACATTAACGTACACCGCGCGACATACGTGACCGCCAGTCGATGCAGAGGGGCGACTCGATTCAATAATCTGTGCTCTTTTTGCTGTTCCTGTTTACTTGTTTTGACTGAATATTTTTTGTTGAATTACTTAGTTATGTGGAACGTTTTATCATTTGCTAATGGGGCTAGTTGTTAGGTAACAACTGCGAGTACGTAAGTAAGTTTGTTACGATGATAAGTAGAAATGAATATTTATATATTACTAGTTGTTGCCCGCGGCTCCGCCCGCGTAGATGTCGGTTATTGCGATAAAAAGTAGCCTATATGCTATTCCAAACCATAATCAGATCTATCTCTGTGCCAAATTTCATCCAGATCCGTTCAGTAGTTTTTGCGTGAAAGAGTAACAAACATCCGTACTCACAAACTTTCATATCCTATCCTACTAATATTATAAATGCGAAAGTTTGCAAGAATGGATGGATGGATGTTTGTTACTCTTTCACGTAAAAACTACTGAATGGATCTGGACAAAATTTGGCACAGAGATAGATTATTGTCTGGAATAACATAAAGGCTACTTTTTACAGCGATAACTGACATCCACGCGGGCGGAGCCGCGGGCTACAGCTATTTATAATATTAGTAAGGACTACTATGCTAGTCCATTTAGATTGGCCTAGATAGACACTACTATTTCAGCTGCATTTTTTTAAGTGAAAACTTCTTTAGGCGCGTAAACGATATGAACTTTTTTTGGCTAAACAAAATTCATCGAACTCGCGTCATCGTCACCGAACGCTATCCATCTTTTTGGATGAATAAAATTATTATTAGAATTATTTTAATTTATAATTTAATTTTCTTGACAAATCTTACTCAGGTAGACAAGGTAGGTCCGAAATACCTACCAACAAACTGACTTTCCTTACCTAAGGTAGTAGACATTTTTATTAAAGACTAGTGGCCCGCCCGACTTCGTCCGGGTTAACTATTTTCAGCGCAACTTTCTTTTAAAAACCTTCTCCTGACAATAACAAACACAACAAAAAGGAGACTTAGCGAAATCGGTCCAGCCGTTTATGCATGATGCCTTGACAAAGGGAAATAGGGATTCATTGTTATATATAAGATGGCGGCAGGCTCACCCTGCTAAGTCGAAAATTGCAATTTTTGAGATAACGTAATGATGACACCCACAGACTGGACGAATCTGCCACCAGACTTATTGTGGTGATTACGCAACCCGTTTAACGTACCTACTGCTACGTAGGCATAACCACACAGGTGATACACTGTAATTAATACGTATTAATCGAATGCCAGCCTGCACGCGTCGCCGCTAATGAAATCATTAATAACGCCAACGTTTATCGAAAACGGCTATGTAAATAGGGAATAATAAAGCATAGACAAAGAGAATTTAGTTATATTTGCTAGTTTTGTCCGCGTGGTACATCGACAGAGCTAACCATTATCTCGATATAAAAACTCTTCTATGTATATCACTCTTAGCGAGGCTTCGCACGGGTGGACATTTATTAAGTTTTCGTAGGGATCCTGCTATTTCTTTTCAATAAAATATAGCCTATATTACCCGCTGATAATGTAGCTTCCTAATGGTGAAAGAATTTTTAAAATCAGTCAAGTAGTTTTTGAGTTAAATCGTAACAAAAAAACAAAAAAAATATTAGTTTAGTTTTGAAAGGTAATATTTGTCTGCAGCCTGCAGTTCCTCTAAACCGAATTTAACCAATATCATTAAAACAACATTGTTTTTTGAGAATGTACTTAACAGTTAGAATTATTTTCATATTTGTACCTGCTAATATATAAATAGCTACCCATTGTGTCCTACTAGCATCCGCTCACGGCTTCGCCCGCGCGAACAATCCGTCGGGAACAGATATTTCTTCGGGATAAAAAGTTGCCTATGAGCTATTCCAGACTATAATCAATTTCTATGCCAAATTTAATCCAAATCTGTTCAGTAGTTTTTGCGTGAAAGGGTAACAAACATACATCCATTCATTTTTACAAACTTTCGCGTTTATAATATTAGTAGGATTGCCGAGCACTGGTCTAGACAAGTTAAGTGTTTATAGAACTTTAGTACGGTTGTTGACGATTGCCATATTACGCCATAGTTGCTTGACTTTGACTTAGCAATTGTCAACAATCTCGCATTATCCGACTCATGGCGGCGATCCGTGGTTATGGCACTATTATGTTGGATAGATCAGCCCTTCTAGACAAGAGGCATAAACGGTAGTCGAATCGAAAAGTCAAAGAAGTTAATGTATGGGATTTGACGTAAGTTTACGACATTATATCGGAGATTTAGGTCAAATCAAAAATCTAAATTTGTTTTTTTGACTTTTCGATTCGACTACCGTTTATACCACTTGTCTAAAGGGTCAGATCTGTTTGGTTAACCAACTGCTAAAACTTCGACGTTATTTCTATTAAGTTGATGTTAATAACACCTGTCTTCTTCTTCTTAGCGTTTCGATGACAAACATCGTTAAATTTATATTATTGCGGCCCAAAATTCAGCTACGTCGACTGCACCTGTGGTGCACAATCTATTCAACAATAAAATAATATTTAAATTCAAGATCTCTCAACTACGAGTTTTAGTCTTTGCCTCTATTCGTCTTGTGCGGTTGTCGGAAACGGATGTCGGAGCGTTTTTATCACGCATTTTGTTGTTTTAGGAGGGCGTGAGATCTGACAGATGACATGCCGTGACGCATGATGACGTGGATCTGAAGCAGTGACAAATTAACGTGTGTCAAAACTGCAGGTTGAATTGGTGATTACATTTAAATTGATTTGATGTATTGTCAGTTGCTATAAAGATTTTTCCAAAAACAAATCAAATACTTGACAGGCCAGGTCTAGTGGTTGGTGACTCTGACTGATACACCGGTGGTCGTGGGTTCGATTCCCACCCAGGACAAATCTTTGTATGATGAGCACGAATGTTTGTTTTGTGTCTGGGTGTAATTTATCTATAATATGTATGATATATAAGTATGTTTATCAGTTGTCTGGTTACCATATTACAGGTTCTGCCTAATTTGTTTGAGTTGAAAATATTATTATTACTTACAGACTTTGTAGTAAATGTTTTAGTAACTTTATATTATAGTAAAAATCAATCAGATACTATATTTTATTGTAATCAGTAAGCAACTGCTAGTGTATAATAATATAATGACATAATATAATGTTCTCAATCAAATAAAACAAATTCTAGTTGACGGACGTTTGCATAACTTTAGGAGTCGTATTTAATGTAACCTACACTAACGTCTCCAACTTTTTAATTAAGTTCAAGTCTTAAGTTAACATTAAGACATCCTGATGAACTGGCACAAGTGCACACAGACATGTTTGTTTATGCTGCAAAAAGAAACACGACTAAAGATTCATTGACAAGACAACTTGGCAAGTTATTCGTTGACATTTTACCTGTTGTCATAATTTCTATTGGAGAAAATTTCATATCAGAGCCTCAAGACAAGTGGCATAAGCGATAGTCGAATCGTAAAGTCAAAAAATAAAATGTATGGGATTTGACGTAAGTCTACGATATAATGTCGTAAACTTACGTCAAATCCCATACATTTGCTTTTTTCGACTTTTCGATTCGACTATCGCTTATGCCACTTGTCTAGAGGCTCAGTTGAGTTTATAGATTGGCAGCTTTCAATTCAGTACATTATTCATAGCTTGTAAAAATCAATTACCGCATGTTTGATGGAACATCACTTGGGACTGACTTAACCGATTTTGCAGTTGTTTTCCTTTGTGTTCTTAAATCGAAAATCCACAGGAAAAGTTACAATAGGTAATATTTTAAATTCATTTAAACTTTCACGATTTGTACACATATTATTACTAAAAATAACAATGTATGAAAACCTTCCAAATATTATGCGATTTAGACCCCGAGATATTTTTTATAACAAAAAATTAGTAACACACATACGATAGGAGCAGATGGCTAATAGGAAATAAATATAAACCTGACCTAAAAACGGTAGTCAAGGTCAGCTAAAAATATATAATCCAATTTAAATACGTGTGTCTCAACACACTTGGGAAATCAAAATCCTCACGCGTGAAGCTTACGACGAGGATTTATCGTGATCTGTCAAGGGACCAGATCGAACTGGAGTGAGCCCTAGTACTCACGTTGAATATCACAGTTATTTTATTTTTAGAAAGTTTAGAATTTCCTTTCAATTTGAGACAGTTTTAATGTGTACAAGAATGTTCTTATCATCAATGCATTTTTGCGTAAATGCTTTTTCTTTTACAAAATTCTGCGTATGTTAACCACTACTATAAGTCTGTATTCATGTTTTCAAATAATAGAGTTAATCTATACCTACTAATATTATAAAGCTGAAGAGTTTGTTTGTTTGATTGGTTGAATGCGCTAATCTCAGAAAGTACTGGTTCAATTAGAAAAAATCTTTTTTTGTTATGCAGGAAGGCTATAGGCTATATAACATCACGCTATGATCAATAGGAGCGGAGCAGTAGTGAGATATGTTGCTAAATCAGCGAAAATATTCCAAATTACTACGCGGACGAAGTCGCGGGCGACCCCTAGTCTAGCATATAAATGGAAATATCTACACCCAGTTTAAAAAAATCGCACTAAAAACGAACGTGGTGATGGTGATAAGAAGTTACTCAATAATTGTTTCGATGTATGTATGCCGCAACGTAAACATCAGTATTAAATAAAAATAAAATAAAATAAAAATATTTGATCTAGCCAAAACTAATGCGTTGGCAACTACTGCTATTTTTGTGCGTAACTCCCGTAAATATTCGATTGTACTGTAGTTTAACTGGAAGACAATTTTAAGCCCTCCATTACTATTCTAAATAAAATCTGTCTTATATGTATTTTCAATATTAATATATTACAAGAATAAATAGTCATAAAAAATCCCAAAATAAAATCGATACAGCCGCAGCAGCAGGTGCTCAGTACTGAGCATTCGAGTATTACACTCCTTAGATTTACGGCTAAGGAGGTGGCAGATATTATAAAAAACATAAAAAGGGGTAAGTCACCAGGGCATGATGACCTCAGTATTGAGGACTTGCAGCATGCAGGGGTCCATCTATCCAGAGTGTTGTCTTTGTTATTTAATTTGTGTATTGGACATCAGTATCTACCGAGGGAGCTTATGAAGACCATTGTTGTACCCATTGTAAAGAACAAGACGGGTGATGTCTCCGACAAGTCCAACTACAGACCAATCTCACTGGCTACGGTAGTAGCGAAGGTGCTGGATGTATTGCTTGATCTTCAACTTAGCAAAACAATACAGTTGCATGAAGCACAATTTGGGTTTAGACCCGGGCTCTCGACGGAAACAGCTATTTTGAGGCTCAAGCATACTGTCCAGTACTATGTTACGAGAAAAACCCCGGTCTATGCTTGTTTCTTGGACTTGTCGAAGGCATTTGACCTGGTCTCGTACAACCTTCTGTGGGATAAGCTTTTAAGGGATACAAACACTTCCAAAGAAATTGTCGGTATGCTTAAATATTGGTATAACCATCAATCCAACTATGTTAGGTGGGCGGGCTCATGCTCAGAAGAGTATAGGTTGGGGTGCGGTGTAAGACAGGGTGGCCTGACTTCACCGCGGCTCTTCAACTTATACATAAATGGGCTGGTCGAGGAGCTCAGCAAAGCGGGCGTAGGATGTTCTGTAGACGGTCAGATAGTTAATAACATTAATTATGCCGACGACGCCGTGTTGCTGAGCCCTTCGATCAGTGCGTTACAGAGGTTGCTGGGGATTTGTGAGAGGTACGCGTTGGCTCACGGCCTCAGGTATAACACATCAAAGAGTGAACTACTGGTTTTTAAGTCAGGTAACCGGTTACCGAAGTTCATTCCGTCACTCAAACTTCGAGGGGTACCGCTAAGTAGAGTCACCAAATTCAAATATCTGGGGCATTGGGTCACCGAGGACCTCTCCGATGACCTAGACATAGAGAGAGAGCGTAGGGCGTTAGCGGTAAGGTGCAACATGCTGGCTCGTAGGTTTGCTAGGTGTACAAGACAAGTTAAAATTACACTTTATAAGGCGTATTGTCAGACTTTTTACACCTGCAGCCTATGGGTCAAGTATACGCGCAGATCGCTTGATGCCCTACGCGTCCAGTATAACAATGGTTTCAGGATACTGCTGGGGCTGTCACGTTATTGCAGCGCATCAGGTATGTTCACAGAGAACACCACAGATGGTTTTCAGGCTATAATAAGAAAACGTGTAGCCTCCCTGATGCGTCGTGTGCGTGACAGCGCCAGTAGTCTCCTGAATAATATTGTATGTCGGACAGATTGTCCAATAGTGCGTCACTGGAACTCCATACATATGGGTTCCAGAGTCGCACTTTTTAATATTAGATAATTTTAATTTAATTTAATTTTAATTTAATTTATATATATATCTATTTTATTTTAATACATTATTTAATATTATGCTACTAACATAGTTGTAAGTGCACTAACAAATTATGGATTGTTTTTATCTGATTCAAATAAATAATAATAATAATAATAAAAAATCAACACAATAAAGCTGATACCGACAAATATAATATTTCCTTGAGATATATACATATGTATCTACAAAAAGCCAACGTGTCTTTAAATATTTATGACAAAGGTGCTTAGGAAATCTTTGGTTGTACAAAAGCCATATTGATTTTGCCTGTTATGTTTCAATGCATAATGTGATCTTTTGAATATTGTATGCTTTTTGGTGTGTGAACGGGGTCTAGTACTGAGTCACTATAGTTTAGTGGGTTCTTTTTCTATTCTTAAGAGCAAATAATAATCAAAACAAAAAAAGAAAAACTAGATTCTGTTTGTTGGCAATCGCATAATTTTTTTTAAATATCCGATATAGCCCTTGCCCTCGGAACCATACGAGAGCATTAACCCGGCCCCAGGGGGGACAGAGTCATCTTCTCTGCCCCTCACCGGGGTGGGCACCACACATCTCAGTAGGCCGGGATGTGCTGGTGGCGAAGTTCGGCAGGGACCCAGTTCTGCGGGGTATAGCGCAGAGCCCGTGCCCAGGGTTACGGGCGAAGACCTTAACGGCTGCGGAGGCGGAAGTGGTAGCCACTGGTACGGCGGAGCAGGCGGAAGAGGCAAAACACCATCGACAGGCTGCCCTTACATATTTAGGCCCCAGGCTGCGATGGAGCTGCAGTGTTAGGCAGGACACTGCAAAAGGGATGGCAGCGGAAGAGACTACCATATAGTCCAACGGTGGCTCCCATACGACTCCAGGAGTAATACTGTCTTGGCGTCAGGCGGCAGCCGGTCGTAAAAACTAAGCCACCAACTATACTAATCATGAGGCAAAACTTAAAGAAGGGTAATATAAAGGCTAGGGCGTCCCCCTTAGGCGACGGCACGAGCGAAGATGCTATCAAAAATACTAGGGCGTGCCCCGTAAGCGACGGAAAGAAGAAACACCATAGCATGGTCCCAATATCTAAACTACGCGTAGCGAGTTGGAACATTGGGTCCATGACAGGACGTAGCACGGAACTTAGTGCCGTACTAGAACGCAGAAACATAGACATATGTTGCGTACAGGAAACAAAATGGAAAGGCGCAAAGTCACGTCAAATCGGGAAGGGCTTCAAACTTATATATAATGGTTCCACAAATACAAGAAACGGAGTAGGTGTCGTACTAAGCCGACAGTACAGCGACAAGATAGTCGAAATAAACCGAATCAGTGATCGTATCATCTCAGTCAAAATAGCTTTAGAGCGACAGCCATGCCTTAACATCGTATCCGTCTATGCACCACAAGTAAATTGTCCAGAAGCAGAAAAGAGTGAGTTTTGGGAAGATCTGCACAGTTTGCTGCAGTACCCAGTAAAGAACAAAAGCTCATATGCGGTGACCTCAATGGGCATGTGGGCCAAAATAGCGATGGTTATGAGGGGTTCCATGGCAACAGAGGCTTTGGCGCCAGAAACACAGAAGGTGAGAGAATCCTAGACTTTGCAGCAACAAATAATCTGTGTATAGTCAATACTTATTTCCAGAAAAAAGATGAGCATCTTATCACCTATAAAAGTGGTAATGCGAAGACACAGATTGATTATTTTCTTGTGGACAAGCAAAATCTGTCACTAACAAAAGACTGCAAGGTAATTCCAGGCGAGCCTCTTACCTCACAGCATAGGCTACTGCTACTAGCCCTGAACCTAAAACATCCAATTAAAATAAAACCGCCAAAAGTCCAGAAAATCAAATGGCATACCATGAAAGGAGTTAAAGCCGAAGTTATGAAGGACAAGTTGGCAAAACATATTCAGGAAAACATTGTTCAGACAACTCCAGATAAATCGTGGTCTAAATTTGAAGAGGAATGTATTGCAGCTGCTAAACAAGTTCTTGGCATAAGTAAAGGAGCCCTACACAACTCTAAAGATACTTCGTGGTGGAATGATGTAGCCAAGAAAAGTGTTGAAGAAAAGAAACGTCTCTTCAAGATATGGCAAACATCTAACGATGATGAGGATAAAGAGAAGTATAGGGAGGCCAAAAAGGAAGCCAGAAAGACAGTTGCAATTCAAAAAGCAGAATCTCATAAAGATCTGTACGAGCGCCTTGAACAAGCCAATGACCACGAAATCTTCAAAATTGCTAGAGCTAGAAACAATAACACCAAGGACTTTGCGATTGCTAAGTACATCAAAAACCAAACTGGTGATTTGCTGACGTCCAATGCAGATATAAACAAGAGATGGTATGAGTATTATAATAAACTCATGAACGAAGAGTATCCTAGACAGCCTATCAAAGAAGAGTTTAGAGTGCAGGGACCTATCGATGCAATAAGCGAAGACGAGGTTAAAAGGGCCATCACCGAAATGAAAAACCATAAAGCAACTGGACCCGACCAGATCCCAGCGGAGGTGTGGAAGTTACTCGGTGAGTGTGGCATCGCATGGCTAACCAGCCTATTCAACAACATTCTTGTAGAAGGCCAAAAGCCCCAATCATGGCGAAACAGCACGATAGTTCCCTTTTACAAAAAAAAAGGCGATGTGCGTATATGCGGTAACTTTCGAGGCATTAAACTCACCTCCCATACATTAAAGATTTGGGAGAGGATCCTTAACCAGCGACTTCTCCGCCTCGTTACGCTCACGGAAAATCAATTCGGCTTTATGCCTGGGAAAGGCACGATGGATGCGATTCATGCAATTAGAACAGTGATGGAAAAAGCAAGAGACGACAAAAACACGCTTTGGATGGTCTTTATTGACCTTGAAAAAGCGTTTGACAGAGTCCAAAGGCCGGTTATATGGCAAGCCTTAAGGGCACATAATATACCAGAACACTACGTCAAACTCGTCCAGAAGCCCAGCTGGACTATCGGACAGTTTCGACGTTAAAGTCGGTGTGCACCAAGGTAGCGCACTAAGCCCATTACTGTTTAATATTGTCATGAACTACTTAACCGCAAACATACAGAGGCCCGTGCCATGGAATATGCTTTATGCCGACGATGTGGTCCTCATATCTGAAAACAAGCACGACATCAAAGAAAACCTAGAGCAATGGAGAGTGGCGCTGGAGAGTAATGGTTTAAAAATCAGTAGGAGCAAAACCGAGTATATGGTCTGTAACTTTAACCAAATACAACCCTTGGACACGGACGTCACGCTAGACAACATCAAATTGCCGCAAGTTCATAAATTTAAATACTTAGGCTCTGTAATATCAGACGACGGCAAAATCGAAGCGGACGTTACGCATAGAGTAACCACAGCCTGGAGCAAATGGCGATCACTTACGGGAGTTCTGTGTGATGCAAAAGTACCTGTTAAGATCAAAGGAAAGGTATATAAAACTGCTGTCAGACCAGCTATACTGTATGGTAGCGAAACGTGGGCGGCTAAGCAAACCCACACACAAAAACTTCATACCACAGAAATGCGAATGTTGCGATGGTCTGCAGGAGTTACGATGAAGGATAAGGTCCGAAACGAATACATAAGGGGAAGCATGAAGGTGGCACCTATAGCTGATAAAATAGTAGAAGCAAGACTGAGATGGTACGGACACGTGATGAGACGCCCTGACGATTACGTAATAAAAAAGTGCCTATCCTGTACAGCAACACGAAAACGACAAAAAGGAAGACCCTTAGTGACATGGCTAACGACTGTCCAAAAGGACATGAAGAGTATGTCCCTTACAGTGGACGATACAAGTAACCGGCAGAAGTGGCGCCGTCTGATTAGGAAAGCCGACCCCGTGTAGCGGGATATGGCGAGGAAGAAGATCCGATATAGGTTTTCAAATTAAAATAAAACCAATAAGGCTCCTCCGGCTACCGTTGCAACCAAGTTCTAGTAACCAGTTGTGAACCAGGAAATTGTGTTTCATGACAGTTGAGCAAGCGTTTGATAGTAAATGGTATCATAGGCTTTGGCAATGCCAAGATGATAGTCAAGTCGCTGCCTACGGAGAAGTTTTACTCTCTTTTCTTTAAACCACGATTTAAGACGAATATATCGTATCGCTCGGGACATGCCGCAGCGTGAGCAAGGGGTATATAAAACTCCTGTACCTCTTCCTCTCATATTAAATCGTTACCATCTGAGTGAATAAAAATAAAAAAAATATATTTTAATTCACTCAGACCAGACAGGTTTCATACCTTCTGATAGCTACAACAAATCGTAAACTTACCAAATTGTAAATATTTTACTTTGGCGATTAAAAAAGGTGGCCAGATTTTCTTGTTAATTCTTAGCTCCCTACCTTTGTCAGCAAATTGGCTCAGGCAAGAATATGCCGACTTATTGTTTATTTTTGACTTTCATGTTCTTGGCGTGTCAGTGGCAATCTTAATTGTATCGGCCCAGAACTTAACTTTGCGATTTCAGCAGAGTCCTTAAGCTCCTCTAAGATGCATCAGAACATGATATCAAGGATTTCATAATTTGCGGTGACGTTCTAAATACCTATCTATATCATATTTTGTTCTAAATAAATAAATGAGTTAGTCTTTGAAATGGTTAAAAACTGATATCAGTTCAACTACTCTTTGTTAATTATAAAAACTGCTGTTTCAAACTTGTTTTTAGAAAATAAAAGGCCTCAACTGAACCACTTTGGGTATTTTAAACAGCTTCGTGTTTGCTTTTACATTTTCTTAATCGTCAGGGAAGAAAATTTCTTATTTAAATTTGTCGTGACAAGAGCCGAGACGTTCTTGTTAGTGAGACGTTCCCACAGGAGTGTTGTTGAAGCCAACATACCTTTTGCTTCTTGCAAAATTTTCTTTTCTTGCCAAGTTTAATATTAACTAACAATGTGTAGATTACATTTTTTCTTATAAATAAATACTAAGCCGCCCTAGAACAATATACAGCGACCAAGTAATTTTTGATTTGATTTGCTAAAAAGGGCCAAGTTAAAAGTAAGTTCATGTATGAAGAGGTTGTTGAAAGTAGAGGAGGAAGTATGTTTGGATCGAAGCTATTGGCGTACCATAGTCTCTGCCTACCCCACTGGGAGACGAGACGTGATGATATGTATGTATGTATGTAACAAAAATACTACCTTGTCTCTTCAAAAACGTCACACATTACACTTTAAAATCCTTAAAGATTTTGCTACGCTGTGCAAATGCGTATGACTATGATTTTTTATACTACTTGCTGACAAATAAGCATACGGCCCACCTGATGTTAAGCAGTTTCTTCAGCCTATGGACGCTTGAAATACCAGAGGTATCACTTGCGTGTTGCAGACACATATTTTACACGAGGACTTTAAGATGCAATATCCGTGAGATGGGAAAACGTTTCTTTCAAAATGCATCTCTAAATAAGCGTTGGACCTGTACTCATACACAGGAACAGAACTACATCACTGTATGTAGTTATTTGGCTATGGTCTTCTGTAAGGTGAAGGTCCTTTCCCAGTTGGGCTTGCTTGCTAGTATGGTGCCGTACCTCTCTCAAATTTATGATAAATAATAATGATAAAAATTCAACCATATTTTTTATACTACTAAGGTGGCAAACAAGCATACGGCCCGCCTGATGGTAAGCAGTTACCGTAGCCTATGGACGCTTGCAACACCAGGGGTGTCACTCACGCAATGCCGACCCTTTAAAAATCTTATAACTCCTTTCTTGAAGAACCCCATGCTATAGTGTCTTGGAAATTCTGAAATTATGAACTAACAAACAAAGACCAATGATCTTCCCATAAACAATCTAAATAATCACTCATTTATTTACATTACCCAGTTATATATCACAACAAAGTTTAAAATTCTGCGCAATAACAAAAGCGGTACTGGCGAATGCTACATGGCTAGTACGAGGTGGTAGAAGTTGCTCCAAGTTCGGGTATATTAAACTTTGCCTCTGATTTATGACAGTTTATTGTTTTTACTGGTAGATACAAAAGCCACACGGACGCCCTTGGCGACAGTCTTTTGTACGTATTATAAAACAAGCACTATTTTATTTAATACTAGTTGTTGCCCGAAGCTCCATCCGCGTAGATGTCGGTTATCGCGATAAAAATATCGCAGCCTATATGCTAATCCAGACTATAATCTATCTCAGTGCCAAATTTCATCTAGATCCGTTCAGTAGTTTTTGCGTGAAAGAGTAACAAACTTCCATACACCCATACTCACAAACTTTTACATATATAATATTAGTAAGGATTGTAATATTAACCATTTGCCATACCAACATCACGCACCAATGCAGGCAAGCGTGCATCTTTTCGTAGTGTCCTTTACACCTACAACTCTCATCTCAGTCACATAGATATCTATGCGAATAGTGTGTTTAAAAGGCTGGTGTTTGCGCAACTGCTTCAAATTAGCGATCGGTAGTTGTTTATTACTAAAACAGTAGGTACTACTCTCAAAATGTACTTTCCTGATTCTTATTATTTCTTAAATGTATTTGTTATAATTGTGGTAAACGGTGCAGATTGCACAATTGTTAATATTAGATAGCTTCACACTACTTTATAAATGTATTATTGTGATATTGTTTGTTTACCCAAATAAACGGAAAAAAAATAAAAATGTTACATACAATTGGCTTGCACTGGATAACAAAAAATATACTGATTACATCCAGTACACGTTGCATATCTTACACATACATCAAAGGTCTCTGGGTTTCTGTCTCTTGTTGAAGTAAAAACTTCTTTAGGCGCTTTAAGCACTTTTTGGGTGAACTAAATCATCATATTATCGAGAACTACGTCATCGCCACCGAACGCTTTCCATATTCAAATTTTTTGGGTGAGTAAAAATCATAACTCGCGTCATTGTTACCAAATGCTTTCCACATTCAAAAATAATAATCTAATAGCTTGACGATACAATTCACAAGTTACTTAGTTTTCACTTCTAGCGGCAGTCCCAAAGTTGCATTTTTTTTAACTACTAATGACTCCGATTTCTTCTGTAAAACAATATCTCCTTCAGCAGATAGCGGTTTGGCAGTACCTACGTTTTCCTCGATAAATCTCTCTCTTTATCTCTCTTGGAATTTATCTGTGATAGCGAACACCGTGTCCATCACATCCAGTTTCTGTTGCAAGAACACCAGCTGCTCTTTCACCACTAGTTCAGTTAGTATCAATTTAATATTGTTACTAAATCTTTAAACTAGCAATCAATACATTTTTTACCTTGTTACCAAATGGAAAGGTATTAAACGATTTCTTTCTTTATAAAATTAACATCGATATCATAATGATGCCCTTAATTATGTACATAATTCAAAGTTTCTTATTAATCAGCTTCCGCTTTGCCAAAATGATCTTATTAAAACAGAAAATTAATTATTTTAATTTAGACACCTTTGAAGTGTAGCACAGGCCAGTAAATATAATTAAACGTTTTTGGCTTTGCTACTGTTATGATTTATACATTTATTTTTCTTTTTGTAAGTTGTATATTCTACTAATCTATACTAATATTATAAAGCTGAAAATTTGTTTGTTTGGTTGAACGCGCTAATCTCAGAAAGTACTGGTTCGATTAGAAAAAAACTTTTTTTGTTGAATAGTTTATCTTATCTTTTATCCAGGAAGGCTATAGGCTATATAACATCACGCTATGATCAATAGGAGCGGATCATTAGTAAGATATGTTGCAAAATCGGGGAAATGTACGTTCCAAATTACCACGCGGACGAAGTCGAAGTATGTATGGATGTATGTTTGTTACTCTTTCACGCAAAAACTACTAAACGGATCTGGATTAAATTTGGCACAGAGATAGATTATAGCCTGGAATAACACATAGGCTATTGTTAATCCCGATAAAAACCTATGTTCCCAAAGGATTGAACACATGGGCGAAGCCACGGGTGAAAGCTAGTCGTACTTAAAGTAAAATTCTCTCCAAATAGCATCGCTGGTTTATTTGATTCTATCTATACTAATAAAAAGAGGTAAAGTTTGTGAGTTTGTAATCTCTGGATCTAATGAACCTATTTCGAAAAATCTTTTACCAATAGGCAGCCACGTTATCTGTGAGTGTCATAGGCTATATATCAACCCGTAAAATGCCCGGCACAGCTTGGAATCAATAAGAAAAAAAAAGTCTAGACATACTTAAAAAAAGAACATGTCAATGTTTAAGCAATGACTTAGTAGGGCAAGAATATGACTCTTAGGTATTACCGTAAATCATTCCGTTATATAAAATAAAAATCTTAAAATATCGATAAATTTCAGGCTTATCATACCCCCATTACCATTCACTAGACGAAGACGATAAAGAAGGACGGATATAATGTAGTGCTTTCAAACATTGAAGCGAAGTTTGCCTACAGAGGAGTAGACAAATGACAACCGGCCTGAGGCGGGGAGTTGCGATATTAGAAGCCTTTAAGATGGGAAAAATAGCAACTTTTACTTGGTAGTTTTTATGTGGTGGCTGTTAAGAGATGTGGCGTTTATATACTGCATATTTATTATTCGACTCCCTCCGTGGCTCAGTGGTCGATGTGTGAGACTGCTGATCACGAGGTCCCGGGTTCGATTCCCGGGTCGGGCCAAAAATCGATATTGGGTTTTTCTGTTAAGAAATTCACAATAGATGCCCTGAGTTTGGAAATTGGCGGTGTTTACACCCCCGTGCCTCGGAAAGCACGTAAAGCCGTTGGTCCTACGCCTGATCTCTCTCCATTTGCCGTCCCATTGGACTATGGGAGTGAGGGAATAAAGAGTGAACTTGTGTTTGCGCACACACTTGTGCACTATAATATCTCGCGCGCAGATGGCAAGTCTCGGAGGACATGTTTTTGGTTGTTGGAGAGAAAATAAATATTGTTATTATTATTATATTATTAGATTACTAAAGTACATTTATAAATAAAAATGGAGTAAGATAAAAACAAACAAAAAATAAATAAATTAGTCAATAGAGTTTATGTTTTGTTTTTATATTATTCACTAGCTGATTAAGAATTGGATTTGATTCGTGCCAACTTCGTTGAGCACTTTTGGTTAATATATAGCCTATGACGCTTATAAGTGTCACTTTCTATTGGTAAAATAATTTTCAAAATCGGTTCAGTAGATTTAGAGATTACCTCCTACAACCTCACAAACGCCCACACTTCTCCACCTCTTTACAATATTAGTATAAATAAATCAATGGTAAGACCTCTACCTTACAGAAAACTACAGCCTAATAACTACACACTGCGGTGTGGCTGTGTTCCTGTGTGTGAGTACACGTCTCCAGCGCTCATTTAAGGATTCATTTTGAATTAAACGTATTCCTATCCCAGGGATACTCCCATCATAAAGCCTTGGTGTAAAAAAAATGGGTCTGCAACACGCAAGTGATATCTCTGGTATTACAAGCGTCCATAAGCTACGGTAACTGCTTAACATCAGGTCGGCCGTATACTTGTTTGACACACAAGTAGTTATATTTGGACTGCCTCGGTGGTCCAGTGGCCGCAGTATGCGCCTGCTGTGCACGAGGTTGTGGGTTCGATTCCCACACAGGACAAAACTTTGTGTGACCAACAAAGATTTTTTCTGAGTCTGGGTGTTATTTGTGTCCGTTAATTGTATGTTTGTAAGTCCCCTGTCCGTGTGGTGACGGATTAAGAATACAAATGTCACCACCCCATTCCATCCCGCGGGTGTCGTAAGAGTCGACTAAGGGACTAAGTCAGGCAGACTATATCCACTGCAAGAGAGGGAAAACTCGAAACAAAACCCTATACCAACCCGTCTGGCCAGCGTGGTATAGTAGGCTAATATCCCTCCAAATTTATGGAGGAGACCCGTGCCCAGCAGTGGGACGTTTATGGGTTGTAGTGCGGGAGATGTCTTTTTAAAACAAACAAAAAAATGTATAATATTTATTTAAATAGTAGCCAATCGCTACAAATCGCTATAGCTAACATTTTGCTCCATACGCTATGCATAAGATGGCAGTGATGTTCTACTCCGGGTTCCGTGAGAAAGAATTGCCGACGACATTTGTTTCGGTAACGTCTCTGGTGCGCTTGTTTTGTAAACTTCAGTTACGAGAGAAATATCTCCGTATCTTTTCAAGTTATTATGTATTAAATTGTGTGTCGTAAAAGATTCTATTTGCTGTAGTATTTATAGTGTGGAGTATTATTCATTTGGAGATTGTTTAATAAGTTTTAAGTAAGCGGTATTGGGAATAGTGCTTCCCGGTTTTTTTTTTGACTTAACTGTTGTTCAGTAGCTGCCTCGCCATTTACCACTCCACGGTGTGTTGTGGTTTCGATCTCCACACGGGACTAAAAATTATGTGATTCATTAAATTAATTTAAATACGCATTTTTAAGTAAAAGTTTTCCTATCACAGAGATATTCCACCACAAATCCTTTTGTAAATTATTTTTGGTCGACAAAAAGAATTTACAAATGGATTGCAAGTGATAACTCTAGTATTGGAAGCATCCATAGGCTTCTGTATTACCATCTGGCGGGCCGTAGGCTAATTTGTCGCCTAAGTAGTAGTATCCTTACTAATATTATAAATGTGAAAGTTTGTAAGAATGGATGGATGGATGTATGGATGGATGTTTGTTACTCTTTCACGTAAAACTACTGAACGGATCTGGATGAAATTTGGCACACAGATAGATTATGGTCTGGAATAACACATAGGCTACTTTTTGCAGCGATAACTGACATCCACGCGGGCGGAGCCGCGGGCAACAGCTAGTAATAAATAAAAAATTAAAAACCCCCTACACAAAAAGCATAAAAATATTAAAATTTAAATATAGCTAAGAACCATTTAAATCTTTCAAACAAAAGAAACTACATCAAAATTCGTTCATTCGTCTGATAGCTATGCTGCTACGGACAGACACACAGATACACAACACGCAGATATATAGATAGACACGTTAAACTTATAACAACCCTAATTTTGGGTCGGCTTAAAAAAGATCAATCAAATATAGTATTTTGTAATTAAAACTTTAACACGGCACTCGTTTAGGGTAAATAAAGATATTTGATTACAATGAATGCTCCTAATATACATACGAATAACCTTAGAAGATAAAGAACAATGCATTCAGAAGAAGCCACACAACTTATACGTAACACGGGTAATGCCAAGAATTCACCAACAGTTCTGTACAACTGAGTTCGAAGATATAACTCATACTGGACGCGCTAACTGTCAATTAAACTTTAGTTTTTGCCCGCGGATTCGCCTGCGCACAATTCCACGGGAACAGAGATTTTTTCGGGATAAAAAGTACTATTGCTGTGCCAAATTTCATCCGTCCGTTTAACCGTGTTAGCGTTTTGAGTAACAATCATCTATACATCCAACCATCCATCCATCCAAACTTTCGTATTTAGAATATTAGGAGATATAAATTATTTATGTTTTCTCAGATCAGACAATAGTTCCTGGTCCTTAGGTCACGGAAGTAATTAGTTCTGTAATATTGTTTATTAGTCTACTCTTAATTATATTTCCTATTATAATAAAAATTAGCAAGCTATATATATCCCACTGCTGGGCACGTGTATCCTCTCCTCCATCAAGAGAGCGAGAAGGGGGTTTAGGCTAGCGTGTGTAAATCATTTGATTAATACATATAAACTCTACATAATGAAGTTCATATTGGTACTGCCACCTAGGATCGAACTCGCACCTCTTGAGTGCACTTGCACTCAGGTTACTATCCCACTCGGCCACCACTGCTTTCTTATTATAATTTAGCCATATTTTTTTACTAACTACTACTACTACTTAATACTAATGATGTTTCCGACAAAGAATTAAATAAAAGAATGTGCTCAACTACTTATAATAACTTTTAAAATTATAAATAATATTAGTATCAAGCTAGCAGTTAATATTTACAACATTCTAATGACTTAACTATTCAATGTCACTTCCAGTAGAATACAACCCTTTATATGTATAGACAGACGAAATAAAAGTGGCGTCTGACGTGTCTGGCTACAGCTTAGTGTTGAAAGGCTTCGGCTAGACGACACGACTAATTGTCGACACTCGTACTGTTTTATTTGAATGCGTATTTACGTCTCTGTCTACTACGGTACTAATGATTCAAACAATCATTTTTTGAATCTGAAATCTGAATCTGTATGGACACTGTCAGCTCGGGCACTAACTCAAAAGTTTACTTTAAGAATATTAAGAGAGGTAGGGCATCGTACTAGCGAGCAAGCCCGACTGGGGAAAGACCTCCACCTTACAGAAGACCATAGCATATTCTGATTATATATAAATAAATTAACAAATAGCCAAATAACTACACACAGTGGTGTAGTTGTGTTTTGTGTGTGAGTACAGGTCTCTAGCGCTCATTTGGAGATGCGTTTCGAAATAAACTTATTCCTTTCCCAGGGATACTCCCATCTTAAAGCCTTGGTGTAAAAAAAATGGGTTGGCAACACGCAAGTGCAAGCGTCCATAGACTAGGGTAACTGCTTTACATCAGGCAGGCCGTATGCTTGTTTACCAAACAAGTAGAATAAAAAAATGTATAATATTTATTTAAATAGTAGCTTAGATAATCTTCGGCTAGACGACAAGACTAATTGTCGACACTCGTACTGTTTTATTTAAATGCGTATTTACGTCTCTGTCTACTACGGTACTAATGATTCAAACAATCATTTTTTGAATCTGAAAAATGGACACTGTCAGCTTGGGCACTAACTCAAAAGTTTACTTTAAGAATATGATCAACTAGGGGTCGCCCGAGTTGTAATTTAGAATGTGTGTAAGCTAGTTAGTGATATTTTGGTACGATCAGTATTGATCAGTATTGATAGTATTTGGTCACAGCACGTAACACAACTTACTTAATAAAAAAAAACTTTTAAAATATTTTTTGTACATAACATACAGAAATCCTCAATTCCTAAGTAAGTTTAAGAAAGGTAGGGCACCATACTAGTGAGCAAGCCCGACTGGGAAAGGATCTCCACCTAACAGAAGACCACAGCCAAATAACTACACACAGCGTTGAAGTTGTGTTCCTGTGTGTGAGTACAGGTCTCCTGCGCTCATTTAGGGATGCGTTTTTAAATAAACGTATTCCTATCCCAGGGATACTCCCATCTTAAAGCCTTGGTGTAAAAAAATGGGTTGGCAACACGCAAGTGATACTTCTTGTATTGCAAGCGTCCATAGGCTAAAGAGAGACTCCACAACAAAAATGGTCTTAATAAAAATGTATATGTGCCTATTAAATAAACCTGAAAAAAATCAAGAATAATAGTTTTGTAAAATTTATATGTTAAGTAAGAACCCAATGCCATACAAAATGATAGTGAATTGACAGCAATAAAGCTTTGTTTTGCCCTGTGCTTCATTATAAACAGATAAGCTTCCAAAAATAGGTTAAGCTAACTTATATTTACTCAGGCTGAGGCTTACATAACTACGGTGATAGTGTATAGTATCATTCATATAATATCTATACATTTAAATTTTTTGTCGGTCTGTCTGTTTTTAGGGTTCCATACCTCGGAAGGAAAAAACGGAACCCTTGTAGAATCACTTTGTTGTCCGTCCATCCGTCTGTCTCTCTCTCTGTCTGTCTGTCAAGACCCTTTTTCTCAGGAACGCCTAGAGGTATCAAGCTGAATTATATCATATACTCAAGTCTTCTGTCCCTTAAAGCTGTGAAATCAAACTTCTAAGCCAACGCAATTAAAAGATACAACCGTTTATGCAGCAAATTGTCAAATTTTCGACACTCGCAAGGGAATCAAAATCTACAGGGTACTTCCTGTGAACTCAGAATCCTAAAATTTGGTACGAAGCAACGTCTTATAGCACAGATAAAGGAAAAATGTAGTTACATCATATAATAAAAAATACAGGTTTGTACGGAACCCTCGGTGCGCGAGGCCAACTCGCACTTAGCCGGTTTTTTTTCCGGCTAATCTCTGAAACGATTGGACCGATTTTGACGGGACTTTCACAGGCAAATAGCTGATGTAATAAGGAGTGATTGCCTTAATCACTCCTTATTACATATTATACGTAATACGGAGTGATTGCCTTACAATCACTCCTGTATTTTTATTATAGAAATTTTATTTATTTACGACTTCAACGCGAGTGAAGCCGATGGCAACAGCTAGTAATATAATATAATATCATTTAATTAATACATGAAATATAGACAAAGAGACTAATTAAATTTTGGATTGAGGTATTCCATGCGGGGTGATTGGTATGATTGATCACTAAATAACAATATAATAATGTTATTAATTCCTTGTTGTGATATTGTACTAGTGCTGATGTTTGCTTTTAGTTATTACTTTTTATAGTGAAAACTTCTTTACACGCGTTGAGCACATTTTGGGTGAACAAAAATCATGGAACTCTCTACGTCACCGAACTCTTTCCATATCTAAAATTGAACAAAGGTCATGGAACTCGCTTTCCATAGTCAAACATAATATCCTAATAACTCGACGATATAATTCACAAGTTACTTAGTTTTCACTTCTATCGACAGTCTCCAAAGATAGGCCCGCATATTTTTTTTATACTACTTGGATATCAAACAAGCATACGACCTAATGGTAAACATTTACCGTAGCTTAAGAGGTATCACTTGCGTGTTGCCAACACATTTTTTTACACCAGGGCTATCCCTAGGATAGAAAAACGTTTCCTTCAAAATGCATCCCTAAATAAGCGCTGGAAACCTGTACTCACACACAGGAACACAACTACACCACTGTGTGTTGTTATTTGGCTGTGGTCTTCTGTAAGGTTGAGGTTCTTTGCCAGTTGGGCTTGGTCGCTAGTATGATGCTAATAATAAAATAATAATAATGATAATTGAGGAGAGGTATCTCCTCAATTATCATTATTATTATTTTTATTTAGAAAGGCAACTCCCGCACTAGAGAACAAGATCTGTGTCACGGGGGACTTTACAAACATACAATTAACGGATACAAATTACACCCAAACTCAAAACAACTATTTATGGGTCACACAAAGTTGTTCTGTGAGGGAATTGAACTCACAACCTCGTGCATAGTAGGCGCATACTGCGACCACTGGACCACTAAGGCCTACCTTCTACAATAAAAACTATATAATAACACAATATTTGTTTTCAGTTCTATAACACCTGAGTTATAGGTCTTCTCGCCCGCCATTTGTTCGCCCAAGCGGGCCAAACGACCAAATTACAAAATTTTTAAAATTTGATTGGGCATTTCGCTCGATGGAGGTTTTATTACTTTTCATGTACAGACAGATTTTGATGCTGTCGGGCGAAACGCCCAATCAAATATTATAAATTTTGTAATTTGGTCGTTTGGCCCGCTTGGGCGAACAAATGGCGGGCGAAACGACCTATAACTGTAACACCTATCTGCGTATAAATACGACAAAAGCTTGTGACCGAAGCTCGATAACGCTGCATGAAATTAGGTTCCTACCAGAAGGTCGACGTTATTATGAACAGTAGAGCAAACTTAGATTGGCGCCTCGAGAGCCGAGATTGTTATCTTAATGACTGTGTTTTGGAAATATCTTATACATTTTACAAACTTCATTATCGTTGAAGATGAAGGGAATTGTGTTCCTATTGCTTGAAGTTTGTGTAACAGAAAATTGATCACGTGGTCTTTCAGAATCAATATGCATTATCTATATTATTATTATTATAATGCTAAAGAGTTTTTTTGGTTGAACGCGCTAATCTCAGAAAGTACTGGTTCGATTGGAAATTTTTTTTTTTGTTGAATAGTGCATTTATCCAGGAAGGCTATGTAACATCACGCTATGATCAATAGGAGCGGAGCAGTAGTGAGATCAAAATCGGGGAAAATATTCCAAATTACTACGCGGACGAAATCGTGGGCGACCCCTAGTATAATAATGTGTATAATATTATATTTGTTATTGTAAAGTTCTGTACCTACCTAGTGTTCTCTCTGCATCATTCAAAAGTTGACCAGGTAAAGAAAGCCTTTGGCATTAAGTCCGCCTTCGTACACTTTTTTATTCGTGCAAAAATTTTAACTAAATAAATAATTGTCCACAGGTGAGTGGTGCACCAGAAACGGAGAGATGGAGACAGCTTGCTCGTAGTAGTATGTTATATACTCAAGGTGAGTGACATTTTATAATATAACTAGTAGTTGCCCGCGGCTCCATCCGCGCATCTGTTATCGCGATAAAAAGTAGTCTATCTCCATATTTTTTTATACATATTATCCGTTTAGTAGTTTTTACGTTAAAATGTAACAATCCATATTCACAAACTTTCACATTTATAATATTAGTAGGATTTATGTATTTAATTGAATTATTTGGTAATGTGAGTTTCCTACTCAATGATCCGAATATTTAAAAAAATATCTACTGAGTTTTTACAAGCTTTTATTTAGCTTGCAATGTATGTTAGTTAGTTTGTATGTTAGCAAATCTTGTGAGCTAGATTTGAAGTACTTCTCCGTGTTTGATGCAGCTGAAATTTGGTATACGTACGTAACTTCGGTGACAATGCAATAATAATTATGGTACCATGGAGCTGGTCTGATGATGCAGTCGGAGGATGGCCATAGGAACTCTTCAACGAAACAAGATAGCCGCGTCGGGTTTGAGTGTTTTGGATTTTTCTTGACGAGAACTATATTATTAGATGGGTATTCAGAACGTGATGATGAAGCCGGAAGGTGGCCACGGCAACTCTTCAAGGAAACAAGATAGCCATGTCGGGTTTGGGTGTTTTGGATTAATCTTGACGAGAACAATATTCTTAGATGGGTGTTCAGGACAAGATGATGAAGTCGGAAGGTGGTCATGGCAACTCTTTAACGAAACAAGATATCCGTGTCGTGTTTGGGTCTTTTGGATTTATCTTGACGAGAACTATATTCCTAGGTGAGTATTCAGGACGTGATGATGAAGTCGGAAGGTGGCCATGGCAAATCTTTAATGAAAGAAGATAGCCGTATCGTGTTTAAGTGTTTTTTGATTTATTTTGACGAGTACTATATTCGTAGGTGGGTGTTCAGAACGTGATGATGAAGTCGCAAGGTGGCTACGGCAATTCTTCAACAAAACAAGATAGCGGTGTCGTGTTTGGGTGTTTTGGATTTACCTTGATGAGTATTATATACCTAGATGGATGTTTAGGACGTGATGATGAAGTCGGAAGATGGCTCTGATGAACTCTTTAATGAAACAAGATAGCCGCGTCGTTTTTGGATTTGTTGATATAGCTTCATGGCTTATATATTTTTAGGTGGAGTTCAGTGTGTGATGATAATGTTCAAAGGTAGTCATAGAAACTTTTCAACGAAACAAAGTCGTGTTTAGGCTCTTTAAGGAATATTTAATGCATAAACACCCATATTACATAAAAACACTATAAAAGCTTGTATTTAAAAATATTTTTTAAAATATAAACTTATTTTCTAATCGAACCAGTACTTTCTGAGATTAGCGCGTTCAACCAAACAAACGAACTCTTCAGCTTTATAATATTAGTATAGATTTAAATGTCATATAATCATTAAGGTTGTATAAGCAATTATCTAGAAGCCATTGCGTATAAAATCCACTAAGTGCAATTCACATTTGTACTGCCACCCGGGATCGAACTCGCACCTCTTGAGTGCAAATTTGTTACTTTCTCACTCGACCATCATCGATTTTAGTAGTAGGTAAGTATAATAACTGCCTTGGTGGTCCAGTGCTGTTCACGAGGTTGTGAGTTCGATTCCCATACAGGACAAAACTTTGTGTGACCCACAAAGAGTTGTTCTGAGTCTGGGTTTAATTTGTGTCAATTAATTGTATGTTTGTAAAGTCCCCCGCGACACAGAGCTTGTTCTATAGTGTGGGAGTAGTCTTATATAAAAAAAAACTCTTTACTTATTCTCATAGTCATATTTTTACCTGCAAAACATCGCAATGAGTGAAATATTACTACGTGTCCTATCATTCGCAACTCTAGGAACAAGTAGTGGAACCCCATCATGTCTCGTGCCAGACCACTTCAGACGGTTGTAGAGTCATGAAGTGGGTGCGAAAAGTACCTGAATAGGTTCAAGGTTGATATTAGTGCGTGTGATAAATTAGTCTTTAGATTCGTAGTGCATTACTTGATGACTATTAGCACTTGAGATAAGCTACTAATATTATGAACGAAAGTTTGTAAGTATGAATGGATGGTTGGATGTTTGTTACTCTTTCACGTAAAAACGACTAAACGGATCTGGATGAAATTTGGCACAGAGATAGATTATGGTCTGGAATAATACGTAGACTACTTTTTACAGCGATAAAGCGACATCCACGCGGGCGGAGCCGCGGGCAACAGCTAATTAAGAAATAGTACACAAGTAAACCTGCAATAAAATAACTTTTAAAGGTATATGTTTGACTGCACGGTTGGTGTGGTTACCTAAGTAAAAGAAATATGCGTATACGCATGTATGTCATATATTAAGAGGGCACCATTCTAGCGAGCAAGGCCGACTGGGAAAGGACCTCCACCTTACATAAGACCACAGCCAAATAACTAGTAGGTGTGTTCCTGTGTTTGAGTACAGGTCTCCAGTGCTTATCTAGGGATGCATTTTAAAAGAAACGTTTTCTTTACTTCACTGGTGTAAAAAAAAATAGGTTTGACTACACGCAAGTGATACTTCTGGTATTGCAAGCGTCCATAAGCTACGGTAACTGCTTAACATCAGGCGTGTTTGCCACCCAAGTAGTAGGTATAAAAAAAAATATAGGTATGAATGTATATAGTATATAAGTATGAATGAATGTATGTGGCCGTAGGCAAAAAGTATGCTGGCATTTGTTTTTATGACGTTCATAAGTATCATGTATTGACTGCCTTGGTGGTCCAGTGGCCGCAGTATGCGCCTGCTGTGCACGAGGTTGTGGGTTCGATTCCCACACAGGACAAAACTTTGTGTGACCCACAAAGTGTTGTTCTGAGTCTGGGTGTAATTTGTGTCCGTAAATTGAATGTTTGTTATGTCCCCCGCGACACAGAGCTTGTTCTTTAGTGCGGGAGTTGTCTTTAAAAAAAAAAAAATGTATTTGATCTAAATGAATAAATGAGTTTAACTTTGACTTAGACTTTATGTAATTCAATCAAAACTTTATATCAAGCTGTTATTGACACAAACACTTACAGTTGTGTGAATGTCGCATTTTTGTGCTTCGGAAGCGGATCGCAGGCCGCAGGATTCACACTGTACTCGTGCATACATTATTTAGTGCCACTGAGTGACGAGACACAGGGCCCGTAATGCCGTTGGAACTGGGAAATTCACTTGAAATATAGCAAAATAATATGACTAACAAGATACATGATAGTGACATCTGTCGACTGCCTTGGTGGTCCAGTGGCTGCAGTATGCGTCTGCTGTGCACGAGGTTAGGGGTTCGATTCCCAAACACAAAATTTGTGTTTCCCAAAAATAATTGTTCTGTGTCTGGGTGTAATTTGTGTCCGTTGATTGTATGTTTCTAAAGTATTTCGCGACACAGAGCTTGTTCTCTAGTAAGGGAGTAGTCTTTTAAAAAGATGAATAAAGCTTGGTCGGTCTCGCCATTTACCACTGCGCAGCGTGTGATCCCCACGCGAGACAAAAAGTTGTGTGATCCATAAAGGGTTGTCCCGAGTCTGGGTGTACAAAAATATATTTCTTTTGTATATATCTACCTTATTTTATATATACTTATTTACCTAAGTACATTAGTACAAGTAACTAAAACATAAACTTTGCTTCGCGGGAGCTTAATCTATAGGAAAACGTCACAAAATGAAGCCTTGAATATTTTTCGGGACGGGCATTGAATTCATCATTCATCATTGGTCTCATTCAAATACTTTTGAACTTTAATAACTCTAGGTATAATTAAATTTTTCTAAATGTGCAGCTGTCAAATTTTGCCATGTTGGCTGCATTGTAAACAAATTTTAATGATTTAATAAATATTATCATTTTGATTTAAAGGTTAGGTAGGCTATTTTATTATATCAAAGAGGGATACTCAAATAGTGCAGACTACACTAAAGTGCAGAGCGGACTGATAGGGACAGGCGCCTGAGGGGAGCTAGGAAGGAAAGCGACTGGATGTATTCAATCATCCCAACCTAACAATTTTGACAGCTCCAACTACACAGTTACAAAAAATAGGTTAAACGTTGCTTTACTAATAAACAAATCTATTTCTAAAACAGCGTACTAAATAAATAAGGTAACTACGGTACCAGTAGCTAAGTAGTGTGAACGCAGCACAGTGCTAAGCACTCGGCACCCCATAACGCGCCAGACGCTTTCTGTACTCTAGGTGCAGCCTGTAAATAAGTACCTACGTACACATTCGTTGTAAACCATTCTAAAGACTAGGGTTTCAACCGGTCTAGATCAGTTTCAGTATTTTCTGCTATTGTGTAAATGTTGATTTACTTACGATATGCTTCTGAACCTTTTGACGTATATAACTGTATAGTCAAAGTCAAACTTAAACTCATTTATTAATTTAGATCAAATACATGATACTTATGAACGTCATAAAAACAAATGCCAGATTTTCAGAGAGGTAGGGCCCCATACTAGCGAGCAAGCCCGACTGGGGAAGGACCTCCACCTTACAGAAGACCACAGCCAAATGACTACACACAGCGGTGTAGTTGTGTTTCTGTGTGTGAGTACAGGTCTCCAGCGCTCATTTAGGAATGCGTTTTGAAAGAAACGTATTCCTATCCCAGGGTTACTTCCATCTTAAAGCCCTGGTGTAAAAAAATGGGTTGGCAACACACAAGTGATACCTCTGGTAATGCAAGCGTCTATAGGCTACGGATACTGCTTAACATCAGGCGGGCCGTATGCTTGTTTGCCACCCAAGTAGTATAAAAAAAAAATGCCAGCATACTTTTTTCTTACGGCCAATTCGCTGACTAAAGTAGGGCCTCGAGAAGAAATGGCAAGAAAATCGGGCCACTCTTTTTAATCGCAAGAGTATAACATTTTATATCTACGTGTCTACCTATTATTAAGTGTAGTTAAACAAGTTTATATACCAATGCTAATGTACAGAATATCTTTTGAAATCATTGGTTTACAAAATGTTGGAGAATATAGTCACGATTTCAGTCGATGTATTCCAGCAACTACTGATGCAATTCAATTGATTCGGGATTAGTTTTTTAATTTAATAAACATGGCTTAGATTTATTACATTACCTACAAATAAAATAATTTAAGTTTTATTTTCGTATTCTGAATAATATAATCCTAGTAATAATATTATAAACGCGAAAGTTTGTAAGTGTGGATGGATGGATGTTTGTTACTCTTTCACGTAAAAACTACTGAACGGATCTGGACGAAATTTGGCACAGAGATAGATTGTGGTCTGGAATAATACATAGGCTTTTTACAGCGATTACCGACTATACAAAAATAGATAACAAAAAATCCCGAGCACGTAATACGAGTATACGACCGCACCGCTCGCTTGCTTCGGGTCAAGTTCAACTTTTCAAAACTAAACCGAATATTGGCTTGACATAACCTTGAAAGAACTTTCACAATAATCTATTGTATTGTATCCAGAACTAATGGTAGTACGTTTTGCGCGTTGGCTATACTTAGCTCACACAATATGACACTAGGTCCTACCTACGTCAATAAAGTGTTTATTATTTTGTTTGCTAATTTTTGATGTCTAGCTTCATCTTGTTCCATCTCAGGCAAAAAACGTCCACTGCTGACATAGGCCTTTTTTTTATACTACCAAGGTGGCAAACAAGCATACGGCCCGCCTTACGATATGCTTCTGAACCTTCTGACGTATATAACTGTATAGTCAAAGTTAAAGTTAAACTCATTTATTCATTTAGATCAAATACATGATACTTATGAACGTCATAAATACAAATGCCAGCATACTTTTTTCCTACGGTCCATTCGCTGACTAAGATTGGGCCTCAAGAAGAATTCTGATGGTAAGCAGTTACCGTAGCCTGTCCATAGGCTACGGTAACGGTGGCTTGCATAGATTTATATGTTTCACTAGATATGCAATAACCGCGAAAACACACTACCACCTAACACATGCCCCGGGGCATGTGTCCGACTGTCTTTTGTTTTGTCATAAGCATGGCGTTCGAATGGCGCGAAACAAGAAAATAAGTAAATGTATGGTGAAATTTTGCGATTTCGAAACGCACGTTTCGCAAAAGTGTAACAAGGCAAACGAAATTACTTTTCACATGTGAGATAAATGTGTTTTCAATTAATTATTGTTGTAAATCATAAAAAAAACTAATTAAAAATATTGGCGGCTAACACATAGTTCAGGGTTGTCAGTTAAAACCACGTTCGGTTTCCCTGTGTTTATGGGAGGTTGTTGTATTGAATGAAATATATTTAAATTTAAATGAAATATATTTAAAATAGATTTGTTTCATTTTTATTAAATTTAAAATTAGTTAAAAAAATGATTTAAATAATTTAAAAAAAAATTACCAATTTTTTAAATTAGTTAAATCAAATATTAAATAAGAAAATAATTAAATTTATATTGTGAAATGAAAAACAAACAAAATAACAAAAAAGCTACTTTAACAAAATTTTCCTGCTGACCTCCATAATATATTATGTAGGTCGAAAATTATAACATTCAATGTAATTAATCCAATTGAATATGTTCCAATTTCAATAATACAATTATTTCAAAAATTAAATTACATCTGATCAAAAAATTTAATTAAATTAAGGGATTTTTTTTACAGAGTGTGCAACACCGAGCTTGTCGATGCGAGTGAAAAGCTGACTTCAATATTTTGACATAAACTGTATGGAATTGCATCTCTATATGTTTACCTCAATGGTGGCTTGCGTTTGCAACACCAGGGGTGTCACTCACGCGTTGCCGACCCTTTAAAAACCTTATAACTCCTTTCTTGAAGAATGGCCTCTCCCAAGAATTTCCACGACACTCGATCCTGAGCTCACCTTGTCCATTTGTTGC
Source organism: Trisateles emortualis (assembly GCA_947095525.1). NCBI lineage: Eukaryota > Metazoa > Arthropoda > Insecta > Lepidoptera > Erebidae > Trisateles > Trisateles emortualis. The sequence goes on along the minus strand of OX352736.1, from coordinate 2,361,427 downwards.
CTGCTACCTTAAGTCAAACAGACTGACAGTCGTCAGTTCATTTTGTCTCCTCTGTGTCTCGTTCCTATGACTGAAATATTGAGAAAAATAAAACAACATAAAAATGAAACAACAAAAAACAGTAATTCGCATTTTAGACGATCTTACTTATTTTGCTGCTAAATTCTTTATTTTTCACAACTTCCACGGGGGATATTTATAAATCACACAAAGTTTTATCCCGTGTAGGACCCCTTTCGACCTCCGGCTCAGTCCTTAGTCAGGGTCAACCACTAGACCATCTCTAGGCCAGTAAAAGTCTAATTTTCACAAAAGTACCTATATCGATTCGATCGAATTATGATATCTATATTTTTTTATAGTACTTGGGTGGCATACGGCCCGCCTGATGTTAAGCAGTTACCGCTAAACCTATAGACGCTTGCAAAACCAGAAGTATCACTTGCGTGTTGCCAACCCATTTTTTTTACACCAGAGCTTTATGATGGGATAGGAATATGTTATTTTCAAAACGCGTCCTTAAATGAGCGCTGGAGACCTGTACTCACACATAGGAACACAACTACACCGCTGTACGTAGTTATTTGGCTGTGGTCTTCTGTAACGTGGAGGTCGTTCCCTAGTCGGGCTTGCTCACTAGTATGGGGCCCTACCTCTCTTAACCCTACAGCCTGTGACATTTGGATGTAGAAGAAGAAGTCATGTAAATCTCTTAATAATGCACTTCAGTATGAACTACCCATATAAAGTTTGACGAATCTTATTTCACAATGTTATCAAGTGATACTTTTAATAAATATAAAAAATAAGTATTCTTTATCCTATATTTACCCTATACAGTATTTCCAGTCATATTTTGTTAGTGAGCCAAGTCTGAGGTAATTGGCAAGAGGCCTATCAGATCACTGTAGAGACGGCTAGCAGGTCCATTGTAAACCTTGATAACCCAGTTTTGGATAGAAAATGTTTTGTGTGTATGACATTCGCCCAGATAAGCGGCTCAGTGTGTGCTCAGCTCAGATAGTTTGACTTTATACATGAATAAGAAAGGTCTTTTTTGTAATGAAGCTTTTAAAAATGTGATGAAATTGGCTAAGTCTGATAAATCTGGAATTACTGATTAACGCGTGAAAGGGACTTCATTTTGTTGTAGGCAGCCCAAATTCTTTTTTCTAAATTAAATGTAGTCTTAGTAATTCTCGATAATAATATCAACAATACGTCAGTTTATGTCCCGTTGAATTCGGTTTAGCTGTTGCGGAGATTACATTACAAAAATTAAAAAATTACAAATGGTATTTTTGGTTCGTATTTAGAAGAAAGTTGTAGCTTCGACAAACAGGCTTTATTTATTTGTACAGATATTATTAAAAAAAAACACGTGGTTTTCTCCACATGTCTTAGAATTTATAAAAACATGTTTTATACACCAAAACGCATTATGCCACCGTATGTGACCTCTCTTCCTACCTTTGATAGAGGAGAAGAGACCTGTGCTTTGCATTGGGACATTATTATCGGTTGCTATTAAATAAAACAGAACAACATATTACAATATATGTCTGCGAAGATCAATCTGTAAATCAAAAAATCTATTCAATCATTCGTTCATTAAAATTTATGTACTCAGTGGCAGGGGTATTCAACCAATATTATAAATAACAAGTAGCTACCCTCGAAGGTGCACTAACTTTGCTCATAATACAAGTTCTTGCAATTCCCTACTTACTTCGCTTACAATTCCACCGTTAGCTGGTAGCCATACTTATTGATTATGAGCGGACCATGGCCTCGAGCAACCTGATAAAAACTTACTCCACTGTAATTTGAAAGAGTATTTCACGATAAGCTACCATTGGTTTACTTGTCTCTACGTTACTGATAAAACTTGTCCTATTATTTCTGCCGAACGGCGTATCTGCGTTGCTCCAGGCGTTCACAAAGAAATGGTGCCCGGTAGCAAGCGACCAAGCGACCGAGCGACCGATTGTCGATACAGTCCGTGTATGAATTATGTATTTAGTTGGAAAAATTTGTTTTATACGATATCTGGTTGAGATTTATAAGGTAAGTTTTGTTTGTGAGTTATGCGGGATTAATTTTGCCTTTCTATATTAGTTTATTTTGTTTTTTTTATAATGGTATTAATGTTCGATTGTTTATTTTTGATTCATCTGTTTCCTAGTCTTTAAGAGCTCGTGGACTGTCAGAAAAACGGAACAAGACAAATTAAACACAACAAAAAAATAATGTTTTTGTTATTTATTTAAATAACCACTACGTGATTTATGCAACGTAGATTAACATGAAGACTTGACTTCAGACTGAACTGCCTCAGCAAAGTAATGACCAATACTGGCTCTTTGTAAATTCCGTGTAACGATAGCAAAACAGATATGTAGAACAATTTATATTATTATAATTTTATACCAAGAATTAATGATGCATTAATAATAATGAATGTTCAATATATATTTCAGTAAATTTCAAATAGATATGTTTAATATCTGCACACATATGATAAAAGGAATATGTGATCAATAATACTAGCGAACGGATTTTCAAAGCTACATAACATTATTAGACTTTGAATTCATGATGTATTTATAATAATGAATGCTCAATATACAGTCTATTTCAAATATACCTATATGTTTAATATCTGTATTTTTTTATACAAGCTTACGGCCCGCCTGATGGTAAGCAGTTACTGTACCCTTTAATGCCCACGGCCACATTTTATCAACGCACTTCTCGCCACCGACAGGGAGTTCATCCTCACATCCTTGCACCTCAAACATGGCGTAAGATTCCAGAGGAAATTCTTACCTCGTACGATTAGGCTGTGGAATGAGCTCCCTTCCGAAGTTTTCCCAAGAGACTATAGCATGGGGTTCTTCAATAAAGGAGTTCTAAGGTTTTTAAAGGATCGGCAACGCGTGAGTGATACCCATATGAGAAAAGGAAATATTATCGGACGGCTTTCAATGTTCTCTCTACATAAAAACAGCGCTATAGACAATACTTTAGTGTGCTTCGCTAACTAATAAATTCCATCAATAACGTAAACTACATCCCTCCACCTGTAAATTCCTCACACAATATCACCCTCCGCATCTATTCTGTAGACCGTACGTTCCAACAATGTGACAGCCGCGTGCCGGACGTCCGGCGTCGGCCGTCTCGACGCCGGTCCAAACTTATTAATTGCCCGGAGCCGCGTTTCGCTCGCTTGCAACCATTCCACTCTTGAAACTGTTATGTTGTTAGCTTTAGAAATACCTATTTCTATTTAGCTGCTACATATAATATATATAATAACTAGCTGTTGCCCGCGGCTCCGCCCGCGTGGATGTCGGTTATCGCTTTAAAAAGCCTATGTGTTATTCCAGACCATAATCTATCTATCTCTGTGCCAAATTTCATCCAGATCCGTTCAGTAGTTTTTACGTGAAAGAGTAACAAACATCCATCCATCCATCCATCCATACTTACAAACTTTCGCGTTTGTAATATTAGTAGGTTACTGGCCTGTTGGTCTAGTGGTGACTCTGACTGCTACGCCGGAGTTCGTGGGTCGATTCCCACCCAGGACAAATCTTTATGTGATGAGCACGAATGTTTGTTCTGTGTCTGGGTATAATTTATCAATAATATATTATGTTTATATTTCGAAATATGTAAGTTTGTAATGTTTACCAGTTGTCTAGTTACCATAGTACAGGCTCTGCCTAGTTTGAGATCAGATAGCGATGTGTGAGTTGTCCCGAAAATATTATATTATATATTTATAACGCTGTGATAATATTACAGATTATTAGGCCATTAGGCCAGCTTGTGTGAATGAATGCCCAAACCCTCTAACACCATAGTGCGCAGCTAGGGTATCGAGCGGTGCGGCGCCGGTTTCACCATCAGAGGTCTCAGACTGAGACCCGAAGGCGGGTTTCCCCGTAGTAATGCCCTTGAAAATGACACTTCTACCCCGAGCTTATAGCTCTGGCGACCCTTCTCTGGTCTGCCAATTAAGGCAAGCCAGAACTGAGAGTCCTGCGGGCGCTCTTGTCAGCCCACTCCGGACAGCCAATAAAGGTAAGCCGAAGACGAGGCCCTGACCGACTCTCTTGGGCATTCGAGACCGCAGTGTAGCCACTCACATTCAGCCCGCCGCGCTGCTGCGGGCTATTATTATTATTGTCTCTCCTTGTTACGGATATTTTTCCAGCATATGGCCTGCCTGACGGCAAGCAGTTTTTTTTTTATTTTAAAAGGACAACAAGCCCTGTGTCGCGAGGGACTTTGCAAACAAACAATTAACGGGCTCAAATTACATCCAGACTCGTAACAATAATTTATGGATCACACAATTTTTTATCCCGTATGGGGATCGAACCCACAACACGTCACCAATTAAGCCACTGAACCAACCGAGCAGTAATATAATGTTTATATTTTAGGTTGTTATGGTAAGTACACAGTTTTCATTTACGTATTCTACATCCCCATAAGTACTTTCATCATAAAGTCATAATTCACAAATAAAAAAATAATATAAACAACAGCAATCGTAATTAGTCGGGCTATTTCGGCGGGCGTCGAGCCCGATGCGCGGGAGCATAAGTCAAAATATCGTTTTGTTTTAGAAGGAAGATATATTTCACGGTGAGCGACGCGCTCTTATGCGGCAACCATTTTTAACAACGCTCTCTTAATTAATGTTAATGGCAATCGCGACAGTTGAAGAAGAACATTTATTTTTTAATCGTTTCCAGGCGTGGGTTCTGTAGATATATTCAGTTCCATGCGAGAGATTTTAATAGAAAACATTTCAATTCTTTTTACGTATTGTCAAGTTTTTTTTTAATTATTTTTTATAAGTATATATTGACAATTTAATCATTTCGTTTTTAATTTAAACCAATTTCAAAAAATGAGCCTTCTCAATTTGGCTGTATGTTTTTTTTGTGTTTGTTACGCAATTATTTTGACAATTGTGAATAGTTTTTTTTTGGTTGGTAGGTCATACTCTTTAAAGTTGTCCCTATATTAATTGATTCAGCACATTTTTAAAAGATCAAAAACATAAAACAATATTTACCTAACAAGCAAGGCTGGCCTTTACTTGGGTCAACGTATTAGCCTTGCAATCCAGCGTGGCAATGTAACCAGTCTTTTGGGCACCTTTCCTCAGAACTGCGACCTCAATCAGATATTTTATTTATAGATTAATACCTTTAAATACAATATCTGATTATTTATAAGTAGTTTAGGTTAAGTTACTATTATTTTAATAACTATTCATGTAAATATCAAAATTTATTGATTATTAATAAATTTATCTTTGCAAAATAATTCTATTTTATATATATTTATATAAACATCTTTATCAGCAATAAACTTTTATCCCGGTAGTTTCTTAGTAATAAAGATGTTTTTTATGAATTATTTTCTTGTTTTTACAACATAACAGCGACATCTAGTAGACTACAGCGATACCACTTTCAGCAAACTTAAATAACGATGTTATGTCGTTATTCAGTACATCTAAAGTAAGTTAGAAAATATTTTAATTTATTTATTTTATTTTATAAAAAAACAACTCCCGCACTAGAGAACTAGCTCTGTGTCGCGGGGGACTTAACAAACATACAATAAACGGACACAAATGACATCCAAACTCAGAACAACTCTTTGTGGGTCACACAAAGTTTGGTCCTGTGTGGGAATCGAAACAGAAATAGATTACAGTCTGGAATAGCACATAGTAAGCACATCATCACACAGAAACATAACTACACCACTGTGTGTATTTTTGGCTGTGGTCTTCTGTAAGGTGGAAGTCTGTCCCCAGTCGGGCTTCCTCGCTAGTACGGTGCCCTACCGCTCTTAATTTTTTTGTTCCTGTCGAATTGTACACGCGAGCAAATCCGCGGGTGGAAGCTACTTTCTCATAAAATAAAATAAGACTAAGATTAATATTAACATGACGCGTCCAATGATTTAAATACAGAACACGCATCAATCACTCATGCGTGTATGAATAACTTAATTAAAATTGTACAGTGTTCGTAGTAAGTCTGACTCACTCTATAAGGTAAACCGCAAATAAAATTAGATCATCATGAGATTCAATATGGCGGTGATTGTGTATTTAGTCCTTGAAATAAAGTAAAATCCTTTTACTTTAAATTTTATTCTTAGCACAAGACAATATTTATTTATTTATTTATTTATTTAAACTTTATATACACAGAATGTATAATGGCGGACTTAAAGCCTGAGGCATTCTCTACCAGTCAACCAACAGGGTGATGCGGAGATTATTTATAGTAGGTGCACAAAGTCTCTCGTCTGAAAGGTTACATTTAAAATATATAACTTAAAAGGACATATTATATCATAAAATATATAAACATAAATATACTAATCAACATATAAATATATATATATATACATACATATTATAATAAAATATACTCATTACTGTTGTGATGAATCTGCCAGATTTTGAAGTAAGAGTTGCCGAACCCTTCCTTTAAACGCGTTACGGTTAGTGGACATTCTGATTTCAAGAGGGAGGGCATTCCAGAGCAAGATGGATTGTATAGGAAAAGAGGAGTGAAGAAAACCAGAGTTGTGGGAAGGACATGCTAGTAAGAGATTGTTCGAGGAGCGAAGATTTCTTTCATGTATCGTGCAACGATATTTAAATTGAGAGGTTAAATAAACGGGGGCATTAGGATGCATAAGAATGGAATAAAGGGTAGAGAGTGCGCGCAAACTACGGCGCTGACAAATGGGGAGCCAATTTAATTGTGAGCGGTAAGTAGACACATGGTCATACTTGCGAAGATTGAAAATGAATCGAATGCAGTTATTGAGAAGACGGTCGAGTTTATTGAGAAGATCTGCATTCAGGTCGAAATAACATACATCACCATAGTCGATCAGAGGGAAAACCAAAGTCTGCACAAGCATCGTTTTTGTTTTGCAAGGGAGAAAGTTCTTTAGTGGATATAGAGTACGCAGGGTACCGGTAACTCTCTGGCTAACGTGTGCAACTTGGGCTCTCCAGTTCAAGGTAGAATCAATATTCAAACCGAGGTCTTTAACGTATTGACATAGGTCTATGGTAGTCCCGTTGAAAATAATTGGGGGCAGAACACTAGTGTCTAGTCCGCTCATTAACCGTTGGCTGCCCACAACGATGGCTTGGCACTTAGCGGGGTTTACCGTTAAACCAAACCTGTTAGACCAGTTCCTAATGTGCTCTAAGTCTTTATTTATCATATCCACCGCAGATGAAACGCAGTCTACTCTAGACTGTGCGTAAATCTGCAAGTCATCGGCATACAGGTGATACGCACACTGAAGATTTTGTGTTATGAGATTAATAAATATTGAAAACAACATTGGAGATAAAATACCGCCTTGAGGAACGCCTGAATCAATGTCACACAAATTTGATGATGAGTCATCATAGCGGACTGACTGCTGGCGACCTCGAAGATAACTTGAGAACCAATCCAGGGCATCGGACGAGACCATATATAGGGAGAGGATAGATAGAAGGATGTCGTGACTGACGGTATTAAAGGCGTTTGAAAAGTCAACTAGAGCCAGCACACTGACTTTAGTGTTTTCCATGCCCTCCCTAATATCGCCAGTCACTTTAAGGAGCGCGGAAGAAGTGCTGTGACCAGGTCTAAAACCAGACTGAAAAGGGCTTAATAGGTTGTTGTTAAAGATAAACCTGGAGAGCTGCTTATGGACACTGGCCTCGAGCACTTTGGATAGGAAAGGAAGAATGGATATTGGACGGAAGTGATTGGGCTGAGAAGGATTAGGAATCTTGGGTAGGGGAATAACGTACGCTTTGCGCTACAGGGATGGGTAAATTCCAGACATAAGGGAAAAATTTATAATGTGGGTTATTGGCAAGAGGAGATGATCGAGGATAGCTATGATCATGCGGCGGCTGACATTGTCGCAGCCCACAGTATTAGATTTGATGGAAAGGATCGTTTTTTTGATCTCATCCGCACCAACTGGAGAAAACTGAAAAGTATCAATATAGGGGCGAGGGAGACCAGCTATGTAATCAATAGTTTGACACTTGGTTTGGTGATCAATTGAAGAGGTAGTGGAGAAATGCTTATTGATATCATCCAAGCCAAGTGTCAACTGCAGACGATCACGACGCTGTTTGCCGATACCTAGAGTCCCAAGAAACTTCCAGATATCAGCACAGGAAGAAGAAGTGATGTTATTGAGAATATGTCGGCGTTTGGAGTTACGTATCATCTGGTTGCATCGATTTCTTGCAGACTTATAAAGAGACCAGTTTTCGTCGCAACGATCCCGTCTGTACCTACGAAAAGCCCGGTCCCTGCGCCTCATGGCCATTCGGACTCCCCTGGTAATCCACGGCGCTGGAGGACGTTTTAATTTAACTTTTCTCACCGGAGCATGAATGTCGTACAAATCATGTACTTTATTATTAAATATGTGAACTTTCTCATCCACTGAAGAAGACGAAACTAAAATATCCCAATCAATCTCAGCGACGTCTTTGCAGAGTTTTTCATTGTCCATGCGATTAAAACAACGCATGTGCAGAACTTTGGGCAGGTGTTTAGGAGGTTTAAGGGTATATGAAAGGAAAATAAGGTCGTGGAGAGAGAATCCAGGAGCAAAAAATTGGCCGTGGGATGAGGCTAGGGAAGGAGTGGAGGTGAGAATAAGGTCAAGCCAGGTATCCTGCCCCGCCATGTTGTGGTGAGTGGCTTGCATGGGTAATACATGGAGGCAGGCTGACTCGACAATCTCGAGGAGTTTACGGGAACGGTGGAAACGAGGGGAAAGGAGATTAGTATTAAAATCGCCCATAATGATGTGATGTGAATATTCAGACCCTAAAGATTCCAGCACCGATTCGATACTGGAGAAGTAATCAACAGAGGGGGGACAATAAACAACGCCAAGAACGGTTTTAGATCCCTTAACGTTAACCTCGAGGAACAGATACTCCGCAGATGCAGTAAGGGTAGAAGAAGAAGTAAGAATTTTATAAGGAAAGTCACTGCGAAGATAGATAGCGACTCCACCCCCTCTCCGACCAATCCGATCATTACGTATCAGAATAAAGCCAGGGAGGGAGTAAGAGGTGGACAAAAGATTTGGTTTTAGCCAACTCTCCGAAACCAGAATGGCATGAACGTTTACGTCAGAAAAGGTATCCAGCAAGTCACTGTAATGACAAGCTATGCTTTGCGCATTAATATGGCATACATTAAACAACGACCGAGATCGTTGGCCAAACATCTGTCGTAAAGAATTTCCTAATGTGTCATCACTTGCTGAACAGAAGCTCCCATCACTATTAACTGATTCATTTGCAGAAAAATATGAGTCATCAACATCCATAAATTAAATAAGGTTATAAAATAATAAATAAAATTAAATTAAAGGTGATACAAGTGTAAAACTACACAAGTTTTAGTAAAATATGCAAAAATAAAATAAATAATATACGCAAAAATAAAATAAAATAAATAATATACATATAAATAAAGCTCTGTGGCACTTGTTAATCTCAGCACCACCCACCAGCTGACATATACAATACAACAAACGCATGGTATAAAGTAACAAGTTCTTTTGTAGGTACAATAAAGAATTAAGAAAAATCTAAACAGAACAAGATGCTATAAACGAAACGATAATAAAAATATTTAAACAAAAACATTGAAAATACGTGCACATACGAAACGCACGGCAGGCATAGACAATAAAACGTAGTGATTAGTTACTCTGTGGTCATTGTCACTGATTATCACAGAAATGTCATGCGAGAGAATGTAAACAAATTATATTTTATATAATTATTGTGTGGGTACACTGGGTACACAAAGCAGAGAGTATATTGAGCCAAAGTAGCAACAATAACCAACCAGTAACAAGGAATATGTTGTTTTTAAGCTGAAAGAATAAATGTACTAGGCCTTACGCGCCTTCATCAAGTTCGTACTTGCACTCGCGGTTTCACCTTCACCACTGGCCGCCGACGAAGGAATATTAGACGCCTTGGGAAACTTCGACACCAAGGAGTTCAGCTCGTCCATCCTAGTGATCTTGCGGCGGCTCACAATATCATCAGGCGGGCCGTATGCTTGTTTGTCACCTTGGTAGTATAAAAAAAAAAAAAATATAATGGCTGGGTTGGCATGGGCAAACTCGAAACAAAACTCTATAGTAAGTAACTCGTCTGGCCAGCGTGGTAAAGTAGGCTAATATCCCTTCAAGTGCATGGAGGAGACCCGTGGCCAGCAATGGGATGGTCTAGGGGTTGAAATGCAATACATTTTTACAGTTTTAATTTAAGGCGGAATCAAATTATTAAAACACACTTTACCGTCCGATACTCTAACCACGGGTGGCGTGTTCCTTGCTAATGCTTAAACTGTGTTCCGTATATGCATCGTATTTCAATCATTATTAATTACTGAGTCGGCCTTTAACGCATCTCGATAACTTACAGTCTAAGCATACGAGATACACGAGCACTAAAGTAAGGTCAGCATAATTATTTTGTGCATTAACATATACTGCAGTAAGTATGTGGTAAGTAGGTGGTGGTTGAGTGGGAAATTAACCGACTTGCACGCTAGAGGTGCGAGTTCGATCCCTGGTGGCAGTGCCAATATGAATTTCACTTTGTGGAGTTTATATGAAGTGATCAAATGATTCTCCATCTGCTAATGGTAAAGAAAAACATCGAGAGAAAACCTAGGTACATGTCTTAGAGTAATTCTAAAGACTTGTCCGATTCACCAACCCGCATTAGGCCAGCTTGTGTGAATTAAGGCCTAAACCCTCTCTCTCTCTCTCTCCTAATAGAGGAGAGGAGACCCGTGCCAAGCAGTGGGACTTATATTGCTATTAAAAAATACCGCGCAGTGACGTTGAATTGACATGCCACAGACAGAATGACGTCTGTCTGTGGCTTATAATGCCCCTCTTTCTGACGTCTGCGGTTAAAAATAGCACTAACTAGGTACGCCACGCGTTGTGTTCAAACTTTGTAGACGTAGGACGAAAAATAATGTTGGGGTGGTGTTTAACCAATTAAGGTAAAGGTCTTCCTAATGAGACATATAATACCTATTATTTTTAGTCGCTAACAATCAATATGTTTTTTTTATAGTACCCAGGCAGCGTGCGGCAAACAAGCATGGCAAAGCAAGAAATAAAGAAAACATATTAATTTTGAATTTTACTGCAATTGGTAGTACATAGTTGTTATAGTATAATCCTACTAATATTATAAACGCGAAAGTTTGTAAGTATAGATGGATGGATGTTTTTTACTCTTTCACGTAAAAACTACCGAACGGATCTGGATGAAATTTGGCACAGAGATAGATTATAGTCTGGAATAACACATAGGCTACTTTTTACAGCGATAACCGACATCCACGCGGGCGGAGCCGCGGGCAAAAGCTAGTAACAATATAAAATATTTAACTATAATAGATTTATTTATTTATTTATTTAAACTTTATATACACAGAATGTATAATGGCGGACTTAATGCCTGAGGCATTCTCTACCAGTCAACCAACAGGGTGATGCGGAGATTTCCTATAGTACAAGTTCAAAAATGGGCCAATCTCAGCTAATGCTGTAGCTAAACTGCTACAGTATCAGCTGAGACACTACGCTGGTATTCTGATTGGCTATGGGCTATGGTAGCTGCTTCCCATAGGATGGACCGCAAACAGTATATTGTCATTTATTTTATGTCTTTTCTTATCCTAGGCCCTGAAATAAAAAAACCCTATAACTCAGGGTTACCCGTAATTAAAATGTAGGCTGTATCCTTGTTTATCCCTTAAGTGGTATTAAATAAATATAGAAATATGGTTCTCTACCAAATTGATACCAAAAATATACTAAACCAAAAGAAAATTTTATTAGTAATCTTCTGTCGCTACTAACCCTTTCTCTGTGAGGCCGTCTCTATCGAACCGGGTATCTATCGGGGTCTAAAACGTCGATGTTCCTACACCCTTGCCATACATTATTACTTATGTCTAACCGCCGGATAACTCAATATAGCGCCCCTTCTAAACGATTTAAGATCTCGATGGCTCTGTTAAGTTTTCGGGCGTTTGAAGGGTTATTTCTATTAATTCTAAGAGCACTTATAGCGTTTATTGACGTTTAAGGTATTGATTAAGCGTTTTAAAGTTTGATCTAAAGTTTCATATTTGTAAAGATCTATTTTTTATGTTTACTTTTCTTTCGAAACTGCGAACATACGTCTTTCATAAAAATTAAGCAAAATGCATGTATCATCATCATCTCAACCCATAAACATCATAATATATGTTTTATAATGTATGTATATATTAAATTATATCCAACTTTTTTAAATTATTGATTTTTTAGATATAAGATATTTAGAGCCTGGATATTTATTTATTTATAAAGAAATAATATGTTCACCTATAAAATGAAACAATCAACTATGTAATCAATAACAACATTCGCCTGCTAGCAATGCCTACAATACGTCAGATAAATCTTGTGTGAAAGTTAGAATTAAGTGTTATTATTGTGTAATTATTGTGTTACGAAAATCGGTCGAGCCATACATAAGATTATTGCTCCCAGGTCAACGTTACCCCTATACCTCTTATTTCAACAGGTGCGAAGCGATTCGCAAATTAACTATGAAGATCGAGGAAAAAATCAAGCTATTTATTAGAGGTCTTTAAATTGTTTGAAAAAGTTAACTGTAGGTTGTTACTAACATATGTACCCGTAACATGTTGTAGTAAACAAGTACAACATAAGAACTCAAATGGTAGTCTCACAAAAATATATTTTAACATGTTCACTTCATTTGCTTTTATTTCTTTTTACTAAAGTTTCTCCCACCCCAAAGAGGGTTCTATCCAAAACCCCAAAAAGGAATGTCCGAGAAAGGATTTCTAAAATTGCTCTATGAATAAAAATGCGGCAATAACTCTTAATACCGGTCGAAATATGACCGGATGCGTTTCTCAATGAACGACGCATGCTATGAGTTAAGGAGAACTCACATTGGAGAACCTGGATATTTATTTATAAAGAAAAAAATATCCAGGCTTTTTCATAGGCACGGTAACTGCTTACTATGCGAAAATTTTGATTCAGGTTGATGTTGATCATTTGTTTAATTAAGTACTTAATTAAATATTATAAATGCTAAAGTTTAGAAATTTGTTATTCAACCATACAGAACGACTGAATGGATTTGAATTAAATTTGGAATATCTAGAATACCATTGTTTCTTTTTATCCCTGAAAAGAACACTGTTCACGCGGGCGAAGCCGTGGGTACAATCCTATACGAGAATCCTATAAAAAACTACTACGAGTGTTTTTTCGGAACTTATTTTCCTATCCGGCTTTTATTTATTTATTATGTTAACTTGTATGCAGGCTCCTTAATCAAAACGGTTACTGCGATGATCTCCAATGCATAATGCATGAGTGTGCATATTATGTATTAACATAAATATATTCGTGTGTAAAGCTTTATAAGTACTTTATGTCATTGACTGTATTGCGAATAAATATACATAATAATATGTACTATATGCGGTTACATTAAAAAACTCAAGATGATTTAATTATTTAAGCAAGTAATAATAATATTTTGGGATAACACACATCGCCATCTGATCCCAAACTAGGCAGAGCCTGTACTATGGCAACCAGACAACTGATAAACATACTTATATATTTCTAAATACATACATATTATAGATAAATAACACCCAGACACAGAACAAAGATTTATGCTTATCACACACAGTTTTGTGCGTAGCAGTCAGAGTCACTAACCACTTGACCAACTGGCCAGTCAGTACCTACCTAAGTAAGTATTATTAGATACGTGTCAAATTTTAACAGTATCTAGTTTAAGTTAAGAATCATCATTTGGTGAGTGACAACTAAATAATAGGTATTTTAAGGTTTTTATGCGATAATACTGAAGGTTATTTTTTTCCCCATTGTTCTACCACAAGGCAGTGGGACTACGGGGAAAAAAATCCCCGTGGACCCATCAGTGGGCGTAGCGGTAGGACCACGGGTAAAGTCCGGATAATTCTAGCCGCTAGCTATTCTCTATTTAGTGTTTGACTATGAGAAGAGACCAGACTGTGTTCCTTAATAGCAATACTTAATATGTAAATTGAAGCAGAATGTACACCATACTAATATTATTTATCTCGCCAGTACTAATTACGATTAGTTTTTTATCAATAAAGTAAGTATCGTGTTTCTTCTCATGGCTCGTCAGCGAACTAGCCGTAATCAAATTTGACTGACATCATCTTTTTGCCTTATTCATAACTAGCTGTTGCCCGCGGCTCCGCGTGGATGTCGGTTATCGCTGCAAAAAGTATCCTTTGTGTTTATTCCAGACCATAATCTATCTGTGTGCCAAATTTCATCCAGATCCGTTCAGTAGTTTTTACGTGAAAGAGTAACAAACATCCATCCATCCACCCATCCATCCATCCATCCATCCATTCTTACAAACTTTCGCATTTATAATATTAGTAAGGATTAATAACCTTCATAACCGTTACTTTGTAACCTAAATGAGTGAATGAATTTCGAGTTTACCACTACTCAATCCATGCAGTGGGCGAGAGGTGTCGATATTTTTGCCGCATTACATATTCTTGGTACACGGGGATGTGCTGGGGCTGCACATGCTCCCAAGCGTTATAAATGCACAATATATTTTCGAGCCATCAGGGATTATAGTCAAAATATAGCTGAAGTATGCATTTTAAAGGCAACAATGGTTATTTTTATATTTTAGTTAAATAATCATAGGCTTTTTAAATCGCTTTTTAACATTTCATTAGGTACCTATCTTATTTAATTTACCACGAAATTAAATTTGCGCTTAGTTCGTGGCCGAATAAAGCTCACTATTGTTATTTGTGTATTTTATGTTTTATTAAATATTATTATTATTATTAATTGACCACGAAACAACAAGTATCTGTCATCACGATGACAGATAGATTATAACTAATCATAACATCATCATCGCCGTTTCCTTACTGTTGAGTATCGCGAACATAAATAAGACATCTTCTGAAATGTACACCTGACGGTTAACGCTACCTCTGACAGCCTCTGTCCCGTCCCGTATTTTTACTTTTTTGACAATAAGCCCCGTGTCGCGGGGGCCTTTACGAACCCACAATTAAAATCACATAGGTCCCGTAGTTTAAGGGCCTCCGTGGTGCTCCTTTTCATAGGTTACAAACCTATATGGAGAAAAGTGGAAACTTTTCTTTCTAACTCCTCCTATTTACTTCTGATTAAATTCGTTGCGTAGGTTTAGTTGTCCATGGGACGCACGAGTGTCAAAGCTATATAGCTAAGTATCAGTTGGTTACTCCGCTGTTAATCCTGGCTTACAGGAGTCATAGCGGTGGGCATGTGGGTGGGATTGTCCCGAATACAAATAAAATATGCATAAAAAATTACAGACTTATATTTGGCACGACCATTTCGACGGGTCATTAGCTTTGCCAAGATTTTTCGAAAAAGTTCATATTTGCGTTAATAACTTATGATCATGCTTGCATGCACACTTTCAAAACCTCATACTCTAAATCGATAATCTTTCATATATGCCTTGTTCTTAGGACCCATCGATTTGTGAATCACACATTTTTGTCCCGTGTGGTTATCAAATCAGCAACATACTGCACGCAGTAATACAACTCGCGAGGTAACCACTTAAGCCGCTGAACCAACCATGCAGACAAAATTGAAAATTAATATACAATGCCATTCTTAATATAGGCAAAAACTGAAAGTTGTTTTTAGAATCAGTTATACATAGATTCAAGTGAAATAATTTTTTCAACCATTATATATTTTGTCCCAATAATTATGAATATTGTTTTAAGTTGGACATCCATTAATAGAGAACCATATTTAAATTTAAAAATACACAATAGACCTAAATGGTTTGTACCTACTCTAGCACGCGCGGCGCTGAAAATAGCTGTGCAGGAAAAAACAACACAATGTAATCTGCTAATAACTTCATCATCATCCTATCGCAGTCCACTACTGGACATAGGCCTCTCCAAGTGCACGCCACCTAGCACGATCCTTGGCTTCCCGCATCCAGCTACTCCCAGCCGCTTTACGAAGATCGTCGCTCCACCTCGCCTGAGGGCGTCCTACATTGATAACATTGTGAGGTTTAATTTTTTTCTTATTTTTCTAATCATAACAAATTTGGGATGTTTCCTTTTTTTACTATATTAAGAATAACATTGTCAAATAAATATATTTGTTCAGCAAAACAATTATCACGACGCGACATGATAAAGTCGACGCTGACGTATCGGAAGGTAATTTTCGCTTCATGCGTAGTCCTGTCATTGGTCTTGTTCGCATTACTGACCACACGCTAATAGGGTGGCATATTAATGTGGTTTGTGGTCTGTTGTTTGAGTTGCACATAACTATAAGACCATTTGATTCGCAGAACTATGAAAGCAATCAATAGTAATGCGTAAATCGGTTATAACTATAAGATTTTTTATTCTACTTTGGTGCTAAAAGTTTCTTTCAAAGGCAACTTTAAAAGTATTTCCATCTTTTCTTTTGCTTGCTTCTCTCTCTCTATCTTTAGTATATACTAGCGGCACGTCCCGACTTCGCACGAGTGGATATTTATTAAGTTTTCGTAGCGATCCCGTATTTTTTTTTCAATAATATTTAACCTATGTTACCCGCTAATAATGTAGCTCTCAAATGGGGAAAGAATTTTAAAAATCGGTTGAGTACTTTTTGAGTTTATAGTGTTTTGATTGCATCAGCTTGCATGCTACCATACTTGTATTTTACAAAAGATTGTAACTATCAGGCGATTAAAAAGAGTGGCCTGAGTTTCTTGCTAGTTCTTCTCAAGGCTGCACGGCGAGTTCGCTGAAGTGGAGCCTTTCCTACGGCTAGTTAGCCGTAGGAAAATTTAGCTGACATCATCTTTCTGGCTTATTTATTCATTTAGGTTACGAAGTAACACATATGTGTTTCTTTTTAACCTAAATGAATAAATTAATTTTAAGTTTGAGTTTAATCGTAACAAACACAAACCCTAATCTTTCCACTTTATAACATTAGTATAGACAACGATTTCATTGATATTTTTATAATACGAAATGTTTTCGTATATCAGAGAATGTCACGATACACAACAGTACTTATGTAAATAAAACAATATTATGCAATAGTACTAGTTGATCGACAAGAAATTAATTATGTGTCGAATGTGCTGCCATCTACCGCATCAATATTCAATCCTATTGGGACTGATGGTGGTGAACCAATTTATTCTGACCTGGCTCACATCATTGCGTGAACAGCGAAACGTTCGACAGGGTAAGGATTCTATAGGTCCAAGCGCTTTGGTCATCAGTTTGTGGCTGATTCAATAAGCGTTTTGTGATTCAATAATAATAGGATTAATCAATTCCATACGTATATGTCTACCTACAAATGTAGTGTTTATTCGTTTATTTACTACATTTTTGGTAGATATATTTGTGAATTGTGTTTTAAGCGTCTAACTCAGTGATGTATGTTTATAAACAGTTGATCATTTTTAGGATCAGTAATAATAAAAATATTGATTAATATCTAAAATATTTATATATTTTGTTCAGCAAATATATATATAAAAATAAAGAAAGAATATTTTTATTTGGCAGTAATTTAGAAACACAAGTAAATTACAAAATTTACTAAAATACTTAATTATTTGTCTCATGTTTACGCCATTTACATCCTTACTAATATTATAAACGTAAAAGTTTGTGAGTATGGATGGATGGATGGATGTTTGTTACTCTTTCACGTAAAAACTACTTAACGGATCTGGATGAATATGATTGACAACAAATTGAAAACAAGAATTATAGTCTTGAATTGTTATTCAAGTCTGTTTCTAGGCTACTTTTTACAGCGATAACCGACATCCATGTGGGCGGAGCCGCGGGCAACAACTAGTTATATATAAAAAAATCATGATATCGTTAGTGTTTCTGTATAATAATAATTTTTTAAAACTATGTTGTGCAGCTGCTGGGCAAAGGTCTCCCTCCTTGCCTTCACACCTCTCTATTTGATGCCAATACTGTCTACTCCTCCACTGCAAAGGAAACAGTTCGTATGCATAGAAGACAAACAAACGGACGCAAATATTTTTTTAATATAAGATAACGTTACGCTATGCAATACTGACTAAAAATTTATATTGCCCTGTCAGGTAATTCGGAGTTTGGCAATCGGCGGTGATTACACCACCGTGCCTCGGAAAGCACGTAACGCCATTGGTCCTACGCCTGATCTCTCTCTGTTCGTGTTGGATTGCCGTCCCATCAGACTATGAGAGCGAGGAAATAAAGAGTGCACTTTTGTTTGCGCACTCACTCGCGCACTATGATATATTAAAGTGCGTGAGTCATCTGGCTAGTGTCAGTGACCAAAATTCGGTTAGGACATTATTAATGATATGAAACTTTTATACTGAGTATAAATAAAATTTATCATTATCTGTAAAATAAAAATGAATCGCTGAATGTGTTGGTAAGCGCAAATCTCGCGAACAGCTGAACCGATTTCGCTAATTCTTTTTTTGCTATGTTCGTTATTGTCAGGAGAAGGTTTTTATGCAAGAAAAAATTAAGAAAGTTGCGCTGAAAATAGTTTACCCCGGGCGAAGTCGGGGGGTCCCGGTAGTCTTTAATATAAAAATCGCTGAATGTGTACCTACGCGCAAATCTCGAGAACAGCCGAACCGATTTTGCTTATTCTATTTTTGCTATGTTCGTAATTATCAGAAGAAGGTTCTTATGTAAAAAAAAAAAAGAAAGTTGAGCTGAAAATTGTTTAACCCAGGCAAAGTCGGGGCGGGCCACTAGTAGGAAATAAAATAATACATCATTATTATGGCATATATATCTATTACAATTAATTTCCATAATTAACGCGGTTTTCCATGTCACCTCAAACCGCATGGCGAATCGTACCTATACACCCTGATATTGTCAGAGTTAATATTAGTATTAGAGAACTTGTAAGGAGATGAAAAGGGCAATTAGCTAACAGTTAATGATGGCTACTTATACCTCTATTATTGATTATTGCACGTTGATTTAAACTTGCTTGACCGGTAATGATAAGTTTGGGTTTCTAACCGTTACAAAGTGGGTTGGTGGATCAGACATACCTTTAAAAATTTCTTCTAAGTCAAGTTACAATTAATTAATGCACTCTTAGATTAGATTAAATCTAATCTTAATTTAATCTATGATTAAATTTTACAATCTAAAATTCGAATTGGCACTACCTGTGTTTGAACTTACAGAAAAGTATATAATCCTTACTAATATTATAAATGTGAAAGTTTGTAAGAATGGATGGATGGATGGATGGGTGTTTGTTACTCTTTCACGTAAAAACTACTGAACGGATCTGGATGAAATTTGGCACAGAGATAGATTATGGTCTGAAATAACACGTAGGCTACTTTTTGCAACGATAACCGCCATCCACGCGGGCGGAGCAGCGGGCAACAGCTAGTAATAATATAAATAAGTACTTTTAAATAAATGTATATGTCTCTATCTACAGTCAAAATTTGACCGAGTCGTCTAAACTCATTAAACTGTGTAAAATTAAAGCTTATCTCGTTATTTATTTTTCGAGGGACAAATATTTAAGTAAATAAATAAGAGACCGGAACCAGAATCGGAACAACAATCTGCGGGTCACACAAATACTGGCATGTGTGTGTGTGTAGGATCGAACTGACAACGTGGTTTCAGTGGCGAGTTAACCATCCATTTATCGTTCGCATAGTAAGACTTATTACACTACCTAAATATGTATGTTGGATAAAGTATTGGATTGTCATAACATGATGTCAAGAAACATGTACCGAGATTTGACATACCTAATGTGGAAGAGGACTGCAAAAACCAATTAAGGTCGAATTTCGACCACCGGGCGACTTTAGTAATTATAACTCGATAACATTCCACTTGCCATATTAGTTAGAACTAACACCTGAAAAAGACGAACGAGTGTCCACCACAAATGAACGATAGTATCTATTACAAGCAACGGCAATAATGACTGAGTCAAGATCGATGGTGAATCGGAGATGGATAGCCTGTTACACCCGATTATTTGTAGTGTGTATATAAAATCTTATGAAAATATTCTCCTGAAAAAGATAACTATCTACAATCTCTTCCTTACTAATATTATAAATGTTAAATTTTGTAAGTATGGATGGATGGATGTTTGTTACTCTTTCACGTAAAAACTACTGAACGGATCTAGATGAAATTTGGCACAGAGATAGATTATGGTCTGGAATAATACATAGGCTACTTTTTGCAGCGATACCCGACATCCACGCGGGTGGAGCCGCGGGCAACAGCTAGTATATAATAAATGTTGTGTATCATAATTAAATCGTAACAAACAAACAAAGAATCAAATATTTCTTTTTATATTATTAGTTTAGATAAAATGCACGGCAAGTTACGTGTCTACATCAATTTTTATTTCATGGCGGGTGTTTTTCGTGGTATTTTAAAACTTTCAGTGTATTAGGTATATACTAGTGGACCTGGCAGACGTCGTCCTGCCTGAAAAAGCTGAAATACCGTCAGCAGCGCCACCTTAATTGGACCCGGTAGGTCCAATTAAGATAAAGTGCAAAATGAAGATAAGTTGTTGGTTTCAGGAATTGAACTATGACGACACGTTTAGGCACCAGTCTCCCACAATATTAATTTAACTTTTTATATACCAATCTTATTTCTTATTAAAAAAGACAACTCCCGCACTAGAGAACAAGCTCTGTGTCGCGGGGGACTTTACAAACATACAATTAACGGACACAAATTACACCCAGACTCAGAACAATTCTTTATGGGTCACACATAGATTTTGTCCAGTATGGGAATCGAACCCACAACCTCGTGCACAGCAGGCGCATACTGCGGCCACTGGACCACCGAGGCAGTGTAAATGTACTTTTTATATTGTGGTGAGAAATAAATCATTATTATTATTATTAATTGTGAATCTAAACCATCTAGGGCCCTACCCGAACACACACACAAAATTTCATCAAAATCGATCCAGCCGTCTAGGAGGAGTTCAGTGACATAAAGATGTGTGTTTAAGTCCAACAAAGGGGACCGACGACCTGGTAAAGGTTGCGGGCCACCGATGGATAAGGTCGGTTCAGGATTGAGAGTTGTGGAAATCCTTGGGGGAGACCTATGTCCAGCAGTTTTCCATTTTACACAAATTACACTTAGACTCAGAACAACTCTTTGTGGGTCACACAAAATTTTGTTCTGTGTGGGAATTGAGCCCACAACCTCGTGCACAGCAGGCACATACTGCGGCCACTGGACCACCAAGGCAGTCAAAGCAGTAGACGTCTTTTGGCTGAGACGATGATGATAAAGTCAACTCACACTAACACGGCTCTGACTAGCACATATAAACATCCAAATTAAACTAGAGGCTTCCATATTGTTCAATATGTTTAATCAAAACTTACCAAACTTAATCTGAAAGTTTATCAAGACACTTACACATAAATTTCTGTGTTCATATGGGCATCCAAATTGTGGTTCATGTGGGGATTGAACCCACAATATACCACAAACTGGTCAATAGCAAGGAGACCAGATAAACCTTATCTGTGTTACCTATATTTATTATTGCCCGCGGCTTCGCCCGGGTGGATGTCGGTTATCGCTGTAAAAAGTAGCCTATGTGTTATTCCAGACCATAATCTATCTCTGTGCCAAATTTCATCCAGATCCGTTCAGTAGATTTTACGAGAAAGAGTAACAAACATCCATCCATCCATCCATCCATCCATTCTCACATTTATAATATTAGTAAGGAGTTTCTATAAACGTGTTTTCTTGTTATTTTATGTACTAAGTCGGAAAAGTCTTCGGGATTTTTAAAAATAACTAGCAACCCATATAGCTATGTCCTATTTGTCGAAGAGGACTTTAAGCCTTAATTCACACACGCTGGCCTAATGTGGTTTAGTAAATTAGACATCTTTAGATTTTTTCAGACATGTGGGTTTCCGCACAATATTTCCTTCATCATTAGCAGATGATAATTCTTTTGAATAGTACATATAAATCCCACAAAGTGAAATTCACATTGGTAATGCCATCGTGGATCAAACTCACACCTCTTTCGTGCAAGTCGGTTACTTTCCCACTCGGCCACAACCGCTTTTAGCACTATTTCGGGATTGTTATAATGTTCGATGATGTTTGGGATAAATTGTTTCTAGTATCTTCAAAGAATACGAATGCCTTGTCAAAACCCTAGTGTTTATTTTTGGGTCAGAAACACGCAAGTAACACCTCTAGTATTGCAAGCGTATATAAGCTAAGGTAACTGCTTGCCAATAGGCGGGTCGTATGCTTGTTTGCCTCCTTGACAATATAAAAATAAGTTTACCGTTAAGTTTTCACCTATATTTACTAAAATTATAAAGCTGAAGAGTTTGTTTGTTTGGTTGAACGCGCTAATCTCAGAAAGTACTGGTTCGATTTGAAAAAATATTTTTTTGTTGAATAGTGCATTTATCGAGGAAGGCTATAGGCTATATAACATCACGCTAAGATCAATAGGAGCGGAGCAGTAGTGAGATATGTTGCAAAATCGAGAAAAATATTCCAAATTAACACGCGGACGAAGTCGCGGGCGACCCCTAGTCATTCTATAAAGTAAGTTTGTTTTTCTAAAATGATTGTCTTGTCAATTCCATGAATTTTTCAGACAATTAACTCGATACCCATTTTCAGAGAGGCCGTCCAATCCGCTCGGTCGGTAACATCAATTAATTTCATTAAAACGAAACCGATCTCACTATGTACTCATTCAATTACATCCGATTGCGATCGTTTGTTTTTTGCTCGTGTATACACTTATTGTGTTACGTATTCATTTTGCCATTTTATTGGAAATTTATTTATTGGAGGACGATACAGTTTTTATTTTTTCATAGTGAAGTGTTCTCTGTATTCATTGAATGGTCTTCAAACTGCTTCGCAACAACCGAGTGTAAGGCGAGCGAGCTTTACGTGGCAAAGTATGCGTGAGACCAGAAGCGGGTACAAATAATAAGGCATAAAAAAATCCTACGAATATTATAAACGCGAAAGTTTGTAAGTATGGATGGATGGATGAATGTTTATTACTCTTTCACGTAAAAACTACTGAACGGATCTGGATGAAATTTGGTACAGAGTTAGATTATGGTCTGGAATAACACATAGGCTACTTTTACAGCGATAAACGACATCCACGCAGGCGGAGCCGCGGGCAACAGCTAGTGATAACATAATTATATTATGCGAAAGTTTGGATATAGGTATGGATGTTTGTACTCAATCACACCAGAACAGCTAAACGTATCTGTATGAAATTTAGCACAGAGGTAGATTATAGTCTGGAATAGCAAATGGGCTATGATCTCAAAAAATGAACGGTGGGATAGATCTGTTTTGAGCCGCAGGCTATTGTCTAGCAATATATAAGTACTAAACATTATTTACAGTAAGTATTTAAATTGACTTATTAATCACATTTGACCCCATAATTCCCTATACTTACCCTACCCCATATTTAAAACTGCTGACCTGGTCCTTTTTGTCGAAGAGGGCACCCATTCTAGTGTATGACGCGATTGACTAAAATCAGATATAGTCGGGCACAAATCATAATGAATGTTATCCAGTCATCCTATCCATATTCCGTATGGTGACGGATTAAGAATACAAATGTCACCACCCCATTCCACCCCATGGGTGTCGTAACAGTCGACTAAGGGAGTAAGTCAGGCAGACAATATCCTCTGCAAGAGAGGGAAAACTCGAACCAAAATCCTATACCAACCCGTCTGGCCAGCGCATATTATATAGTAGGATAATATCCCTCCAATTCTTTGGAGGAGACCCGTGCCCAGCAGTGGGACGTTTATGGGTTGAGATGATGATGATAAGTCATCCCCGGCTAAGCCTAGCTACTAGGTTCAAACTCGATTGCAAAAAATATAATTCCGTAACAAAAATGCTATATCAACATTTCAACAGATACAAAACAGCTTACTAAATATATAAATATCACTTCAATGATAATCGTAGACTATAAAAAAACAAAACTAATGTCTAACTTAAAAAACAAATCCTAAGCACAAGCTTCAACTTTATTTATTGAAAAATATTTATCCAAATTTCGACCTTAAAACCACCTAAAATACAGTACTATTTTTACATTCGATGGGATAAAATTGTATTGAAAGTATCTCGGATCGATTCAGTATCAACTTCTTCAATTCGAACATCTAAAAGAAACGTTACGTTTTGACATTGTGTAGGTAGAATTAGGGGTGTAAAACGACTGAAAAGGGTTGAAATAAGATCTATCTGTTGGGTAAATCTTTAGTAAACGAGCTTTTATACGTGTGTTGCCTTGACTATATACGAGTTATCTAAACAGTACCTACTCGTAAAGCGTTAAAATAATTATTACGATAAAATATCATTTTGAAAAATTACACGAACAGTTTAATTCTAATTCTCAAGAAAATGCATAAATAGACTTGTTGGCAATTATATTTTAGAATTTTTGATGTAGGTTTGAATGTCTCTGACTCCTCTAGCATCTAAATAGGTACACAAATTTTGAAAAATGAGGTTATCACTTATCTAGTAACCTCCTCTAGTCTCCTCCTCTCCTCTATTATCCTACTAATATTATAAATGCGAAAATTTGTAAGAATGGACGGATGGATGGATGGGTGGATGTTTGTTACTCTTTCACGTAAAAACTACTGAACGGATCTGGATGAAATTTCGCACAGAGATGGATTATGGTCTGTAATAACACATAGGTTACTTTTTACAGCGATAACCGACATCCACGCGGGCGGAGCCGCGGGCAACAACTAGTAATAATATATAATTCACACACGCTGGCCTAATGCAGGTTGGTAAATCAGTCATTGTCTTTAAAATTTCTATTAAGACGTGGGTTTCCACACGATGTTTTCCTTTATTTATTTTTTATCATTTATTTCGCTTTAATTTTGAAATATAGAAAGAATAATATTATAGTATAACGATGTAATAAATACTCATACGAGATGAATATGAGCCTCCATATTGGAATTTTCTATTACTACACGTAGATAATTTCAAACGAAAGCACTTAAAGTAGGTAACGGCTGTAGCAGTGAACTAAACTACGTCACGTATTGATTTCTAACCAACACATACGTTAAATATCCAAACAGGTGAACACCGCATCGGGCTATAAATCGATAAAAAAAAAGAAAACAAAAGAAATATAGTCTATAAATTGAACCGCAACGTAATTTACGTCTATTAGGGCCTCCACTCGAAACGGTGTAAATCTCTAGCCCCTACTCCTGCTTTACAACTTTCACTAGAATCTATACATATAAGAATACCTAGAAGTTCCGTTTTGCGATGCATTTGATAAATTTTTAAGGGCCTCAGATAGGGCTCTTGGGTTTTGAAAATAGGGGTCCGTGCGTCCACTTGATTTGTATTAACTTTGGGGGCTTTCTACCCTATTTTGTTAAGATAATAAAACTAAATTTTGGTTTCTTTAAATAGATGATATAAAATAAAATCACGTATTAGGCACACAAGGATAGGTGTAGTTAACTAATATAATAAAGAAGATTTTTGTTTGTTTGTTTGTTTGTTACGATTTAACTTAAAAACTACAGGACCGATAAAAAAAAATCTTTTACCATTAGAAAGCTTCATTATCAGCGAGTAACATAGGCTATATTTTATTGAAAAAAAAAACGGGATACTTACGAAAGCTATAAAAATGACCACCTGTGCGAAGCCAGGACATGCCATTAGATAAAACAATTATTAATACAAATCAATAGATTAGTTTTAACAGAGGTAAGTAGGTTCTTATATAATGTAGTAGCTCAACATGCTTCTGACATCAGAACCGGAGTGTGATCTGTTTGCGTCGAGATGGATGAAAGTGTGTAGTGAGTGACTGTTTGAGATTTTGTGAGATGATGAATGATAGCTAACATCAGATTATAAAAACATTTAGGTTACAATGTAAGTGTTACATTGTAACCTAAATGAATTTATAATTTAGGTTACAATGTAAGTGTTACATTGTAACCTAAATGAATTTATAATTTAGGTTTCATTCATAAGTTATGAATAAACCAGAAAGATGATGTCAGTAAAATTTTCCTACGGCTAGTTCGCTGAGGTGAAGCCATGAGAAGAACTAGCAAGAATAGAAGAACTAGCTCGTTTACCCCCTCTATTCGTACATTTAATAACACTCAGCTTGCAGGTAAACAAACAACTATGCTTTAAGTTGAACGCATAAATTTGTAGCTAGAGTCGGCGGGTTGCGGCAGGCAAGGCGCTATGACCAGTCCCATCCGGGCATCGAACCGAAACACCTTTGAATTTTAAATTATAAAAAAAAGGTTTTAATGTAAGTGTTACCTTAACCTGTATGAATTTTTTTTTGTAACCTAAATGAATTTTGAGTTTATGTTTGTGCTACTGCGTCTTCTGTATATTTATTTTTTCTTTATTAGATTCCATCAAGATCTCTTTGAAATGCATTGCAGTTTAGTACGTATTCTCGTAGTAGAGCACTATTTTCAGAGAGAGACAATGCAAGTGAGCAAACTAGACTGAGGCAGGACCTCTACCTTACAGAAGACCACAGCCAAATAACTACACACATCGGTTTAGTGTGTATGAGGTCTATTTTTTTAAATATGCATATTCATTCAGAGTTATTTTTTGTTGACATTCACCTTTATACAGCGTTTGTAAAACATTCCAAAGCTTTTGATGGCAACAGTCGCAGTTCAATTTTTAACGCCTTACTGAAATGAAAAAATATACCTAAACTACATACATATGTACATTCACCGCAAAATACAGATGTGAAGTAAAATAGTGTATTTTTTGTCTTTGTGTGACAAATAGATCAATACGACTACATAATTGAATGTGGTTTATATCAACCCGTAATCCGCCATTTTTTTATTATTATTATGTCACCTTTCTTTCCTCGTATAGGAATTATGACTCCTATAATTTCAACGCAACTCAGCACATACGTTTTATTACACGGTGAAATGTCTTTATTAAGTCTATAGCATTTGTCTTCCGTTATATCTTATCGCTCGCCGCTCGCCTTAGCTACCGTAAAGGCTGCTGTATATCGTCGGAGAAATGCGAGGTGAATTGCGTTATTGTCTTACATTTGAGACCGTTCTACTTAAAGCGCTGATAAGAGCTAAATAGCCTAACTTAAATATTTTTTTTAGCAGAATCTGTTTTATTTATCACATTAAAAATTATATATGTTGTTCTTTATAATATTTAAAAGAATATAGTTGTCTCCGAAATACATTTTCATAAAAAAAAAATGCATTTGAAATAATGGCACCCTAAAATATATTTAAAGAAAAATATTTTATATATTAGAGTTACGAGTTTTAAGAGAGGTAGGGCACCATACTAGCGAGCAAGCCCGACTGGGGAAGGACCTCCACCTTACAGAAGACCACAGCCAAATAACTACACACAGTGGTGTAGTTGTGTTCCTGTGTGTGAGTACAGGTCTCCAGCGCTCATTTAGGGATGCGTTTTGAAAGAAACGTATGCCTATCCCAGGGATACTCCCACCATAAAGCCCTGGAGTAAAAAAAAATGGGGTTGGCAACACGCAAGTGATACTTTTGGTATTACAAGCGTCCATAGGCTACGGTAACTGCTTAACATCAGGCGGGCCGTATGCTTGTTTGCCACCTAAGTAGTATAAAAAAAATATATATATATTTATTTTATTTTACTGGTAATAATAAACTCTTAAAATATTAGATATAATAATTATTAAACGACTGTTTTTGTTTTCTATTTTGTGTACTTCTTACCTTGTAAGTTTAAAATTTAGTTTTATGTAAAAATGTATAATATTGTTTCAGTAAATAAAGTAAATATTACTATTTAAAAATATATATATAATTAGTTATTTCATTACATTCTTGAGAGATTCTAGATTAGATGTAAGTCTTTCTATAGATTTATCATATCTTGTTTTAGTAACGTATCGCGTTTAACACACCGTATAGCTCTACCCTAATGCGACATAATCTCATAAAACTCTTTTTTTTACGATCTCACCTATAACGAATACTTTCATTATATTTTTCCTTCTATCAATTTATTTTCTCTTTAAGTGACAATGTAGAAAGTAAAAATATTATTTTATTTCGAACTCTTATTAAGTTACAAATTTGACTAGGAACCTAGAATAAAGAAAATGTCTCCTTGCCTAGGTATGTACAGTTTGTATTTTTTTCTTATATGAAGGGCATAGTTAATTAATGTGTACGAACTGACAAAATAAATCCTTACTAATATTATAAATGTGAAAGTTTGTGAGAATGGATGGATGGATGAATGGATGGATGGATGGATGTTTGTTACTCTTTCACGTAAAATCTACTGAACGGATCTGGATAAAATTTGGCACACAGATAGATTATGGTCTGGAATAATACATAGGCTTTTTGTAGCGATAACCGACATCCACGCGGGCGGAGCCGCGGGCAACAGCTAGTAATATATATATATGATCCACTTAGTTTAAGGAGAGACTTTGCCTCCTTGTGTGTGTTCTACCGCCTGTACAACGGGCTGTGTTCCGAGGAATTGTTTGATATGATGCCCACGGCCACATTTTATGAACGCACCTCCCGCCACCGACAGGGAGTTCATCCACACATTTTAGAACCTTTATCGTGCCGCACTGTGCGGTTTCAGAGGAATTTCCTCCCACGTACGATTAAGTTGTGGAATGAGCTTCCTGCCGAGGTTTTCCCAAGAGACTATAGCATGGGGTTCTTCAAGAAAGGAGTTATATGGTTTCTAAAGGGTCGGCAACGCGCGAGTGATACCCCTGGTGTTGCAAGCGTCCATAGGCTACGGTAACTGCTTACCATCAGGCGGGCCGTATGCTTGTTTGCCTACTTGGTAGTATAAAAAAAAAAAAAAATATATATATATATATATATATCGAAACTTGCACGAACATACAACCATACAAAATAGAAGGTTTTTCCTTACGTGACTCTGCCAGTTCCCTCTACTGTAATAGAAAAAGGTATCACCAACACAAAAGTGATACCTCTGGTATTGCAGACGTTCATAGGCTATGGTAACTGCTTAACATCAGGCGAGCCGTGTGCTTGTTTGCCACCCAAGTAGTATAAAAACACTTAGGTAGCTATACCTAAGTGTTGATTTCTTAATTATTAAAGACTCATGCTCCTATATATGTATTCATTCATCTTATTTTCTTTTAAACCAACATCTAAAGTGGCCAGCTTCTCGACTACTTTGCTCAAAAAGCATTCCACAGTGTTACCACAGACAATAATATTAAAATAAATCAAGACTTATTTGATCCTCGTCCTGTGAAGCTGTAAATAGTTAGTGAACGAGTTGAATGGAATGTAACTGAACAAAACCATTAGTCAACTACAGTTGGCCATTATCCTAATGGGATCTCTAACCGAGTGGCCGTTTGATGAGATAATACAGTTACTGATACATTCGCAAAAATTACTACAAACGATAGAATTATCTTCAACGAATCGTTTGACTAATCGATGCGTACATTGCTTTTATTTGGAGATATAGTTGTTACAATTTTACTTACAGAAATACAAGGCAACTTTAAAAATACAGAGTACACATTTTGACCAATGTACCGATACGTCTTAAACAGAAGTTTACAAGAATATCAGTGCACGATAAAAACTATCTGCCAATTTCGACTAATAAGATAGAAAGACTATTAAGCGCGGCTTTCAGACTACGCTATAAAATAATAGCATCTAGTATATAGCTCATAGCACAACAATATCGCGCACCATAGATTGTTATGGACACGTTTACAATGTACTGTACTATATATTATTGACTTACTATGTGATGGTCTTTCTTCGCTATACTATATAGCACAATAGTATAGCGTAGTCTGAAATTAGCTTTAAATTGACAAAATAAGCCTTACGGCCGCACTCAGAGTCACCTAACGGCTACTTAAGGCGCTCCTTAGTAGAGATTTAAAAAAGCTCACTCTCAGAGTCAGCTAATGGTTCATTAACGTCCCGAATCGGCAATTATAGTTAAGTAGAGCAAAACCTTTACTTACATTCTTAATGATTGATTTTGAGTGACAGGTGAAAGTTATATTTAGCGGAAAAAAAATTAAATTCGTAATATTTTCTAACAAAAAGCTAAAATGGGTATGGAATTGGCAGACGTTCCGAATTTTGGGTCGGATTATGCTAAAAGGAATAGATAAATAGAGGGCCTTGGCGATCCTTACGTGATTACGCGCATCCTTTACAAAATATTCAGTGCAATAATTCCATGCACATTACAGATTTACTCCCTATTAAGTAAAAAATACTATATTGCCTATGCTAGCACCAGATCTAAGGATTCCAACAACACATTTGCACCAGAAAATGACTCGTACCTAAATGGTATCAGTAGGTATTCACCTACTATAGCTATCCATTTATTTTACAGAAATTGTATGGGGATGTGATGAATACCTATATGCCTTCAGCTTCTCAAGAAAATTATAATAAGAGCCACATAAGAACAAGAAATACTATAGAAAGATGTTTTGGGTCTTCAAGTGGGGATGTGTATCAAGCTACTCGTACATAAAATAGCTGCTGTGATACGTGCATGTGCAACACTTCACAACCAACAAATGGGGCCGTTCATGTGGCCAATAAAGTAGTTAATGTTGCACAGATAAATGAAAACCCTAATAGCAATGGTTTACAGTGCGACAAGCATTAGTAGAAAGATTTTATACTTAATGCGCACTGATTGCTTAAGAAATAAAAAACTATATTATATTAAACAAACAATACTTTTATTTAATAATTTAAACAAAAAAAATGACTTCAATACGGCAAGTTGTATAGTTTTCAAACACCTTAAAATCCCAATTCTGAAGAAGGTACCTACATAAGCAGGATGAATTTTCCTATAAGCTTTAGTCCCATTTTACCCCGTCCGTGAAAAAATTATCATTGAAAAGTTCAGGTGGCCATCTGTGGTGTTTTTTATCAGTTTCACTTCACACAATCACACTTCCTGCCTATAATTTTTGAAGAGTTCCCTCGATTCCTCATGGATCCCATCATTGGAAGTGGCTTTTTAAAAGTTACTTATTTACATTACTGTAAATATATATATAAACTTTTATTTCATTCGCAGCGAACACATGTAAAATCAAAACAATAATACCTACTATTGACATTAACAGTTTGACAGTAAGCACAACAAGTAATACCATTAAAATAAATCGTAATTCTTAAATAAATTAAAAAATATTTTATAATTTTTATAGTTTGACTTGTTGATGAAAAAATAATATGGATATAACTGATTAAACTTAGATTTATGATATGCTTTAGTTTTTGATGTATTTAAATAGATTTTTAAATATTTATTATTAACATTTTTACGTGTGGCCACACTGAAAATATATCGATATGCAATCGATAGTGTACGCTTCACCCAAAGATTCCTTAAAGCCGTCATTAACTAATGAACCGTTAAATACTGACTCTGAGATACACCGATATTTAGCGGATTTAATGCTTATTAGTTAAATACTCATTAGGACTAATTTAATGAATGTCTCTGAGTGCGGCCGTTAGTGTATGTACTTAACTATCGTATACCGAAAAAAGTATCAATCAATCAATCAGCCTATCGCATTTCACTACTGGACATAGGCTTCTCCCAACACGCGCCGTAGCACACGGTCCTCCGCCTTCCGCATCTAATCCGTCTTAGCGACCTTTTTTAGGTCGTCGGTCCACCTAGTTGGGAGCCAACCTACCTTACGCTTACTGAGTCACGGTCTCCACTCTAGGACACGTCTAAATGCAAAATAAAAATTAATCGATTTAAAGTCGCTATCCATTACGAATTGATTAATTTGAATAATTAACAGTAGGTAGTGTTACTTAAGTAGCTAATTTAATTATTATTTATAGTTTTGAACATTTTCTAAAACGTCTGCAACAAATATCATTCATTCGATCAACATACATTCAGAATGAGACAGTTCTGCGCTCGTGCCAGCTACTATCAGATAGACAGTTCATTCGAATAATCGATTCAAACGCTCGATTCCCGTTACTATACAAACGGACACTGTTGTCGTTGGTTGTTGTTCGAATTCTACTTTGAATTTGAAAAGAATTTGAATGGATCAGTTTCAATTGGATAGAGTATGTTCGATGACAAAGACAACGATGTTGTATTCTGTGAAAATGTGTTAGTACTTATAAACATGCATAAAACCTTTTTTGTTGTTTTGTTTAAAAACTTTTCTCTTGTCGATGCAGCCTCTGGCTGGTGGGAAACAAGCATATGGCCCGCCTGATGTTCAACAGTTCTTTCTTTCTTTTTCTTTTTTTAAAAAGACAACTCCCGCACTAGAGAACAAGCTCTGTGTCGCGGGGGACTTTACAAACATACAATTAACGGACACAAATTACATCCAGACTCAGAACAACTCTTTGTGGGTCTCACAAAGTTTTGTCCTGTGTGGGAATCGAACCCACAACCTCGTGCACAGCAGGCGCATACTGCGAGCACTGGACCACCGAGGCAATCATCAGTTATTAAGCGGTATCATTTTTTTATACCAGGGCTTTAAGATGGAGTATTCTTGGAATAGGAATACGTTTCTTTCAAAACGTTTCTTTAAATGAGGGCTAGATACCTGTATTCATACACGGGCAGATAACTACATCACTCTGTCTAGTTATTTGGCTGTGGTCTTCTGTAAGATGTACGTCCTTCCCCAGTCAGGCTTAGTATGGTGTCCTACCTTTCCTACAAATTGTCGAAGTTATATATTTGGGTCATAAATTTGGGTCATATATTTGATGGTTACCAAAGATGGATAGTTACGAAATATTTAAAAGAAGAGTGAGAGTGGAAAAAATATCAATAGTGTTCTCAACCCGATCTGGGCAAACAATAACATCATAGCTCGCCTAGCTATTATTAAGTGAGAATCAACGCCGCCAACAATGTATTTTTTATACTACTTGGATGGAAAACAAGCATACGGCCTGATGTTAAGCAGTTACCGCCTATGGACGTTTGCAATACTAGAGGTATCACTTGCGTGTTGCGATCCCATTTTTTTACACCAGGGCTATAAGATGAGAGTATCCCTGGGATAGGAATACATTCTTTCAAAACGCATCTCTAAATGAGCGCTGGAGACCTGTACTCACACACAGGAACACAACTACGCCGCTGTGTGTGGTAATTTGTCTGTGGTGTTCTGAGTAAGACGGAGGTCTTTCCCCAGTCGGGCTTGTAGGGTGCCCTACCTCTCTTCAAATTTATCTTTATATTTTTAGTAAAAGTAGCCTATGGACGCTTGCAATACCTCTCTCAAATTAAGTAATTCATAAAGGCTAAGTTGCCATAAATAAATAAAATATTATTATTATTACAAAAAACTATAAGAAACAAATGCATAAAGGTTTTATAACCAAATCGGTACCCTCCTTATTTAATAATATCTAGCCTGCAATATAATAATAATATCTAGGAAATAAATTCATTCTTACGTCACACACTATTCCCATAGTTACTATAAACCCTGTTTTTACTAAATGTGTACCACTTGACTATATAGGTTAAGAAGTACTCGTAGTATGTATGGAAACGCATAAAAGCAACGCTGGTAGGCCTGCACGCAAGGCGAGGCACGCGAAATAAGTGCGGCTTCATTAAGACGAATTTGTGAATAATTATACCGGCAAAAATGTTCTGGTCGATTCAATGGCAGAGCGTTTACGTAAGTAGAACATAAAAATATAAGGTTATGCTAGTATTATTATATAGGTACTACTAGTTTCCGCTCGCGGCTTCGCCCGTAGTCGTGCAGTCAGGCCAGACAAAACATTACAGAATATACACCATTCTAAAATGTACAATCATTATAAAAAGAAACATAGGAAAAAATAACAAGAAATGAGAAAACATTTTTTCTGAAAAAAAAGGAAAAAGCACTTTCATACTTATAGGTTAAATTAAGCTTAGGTACAATAAAATTAACTGTAAAGAAACTTTATTAAAAAATAAACTCATTTGAGCGAAGAAAAGAAAACTTTTAAAATAACAATACATTTAATAATTCGTCGTAACTAGTAAGTCATTTGTAGAGCAAGCTTGCAGACATAATGAAAGCTTTGCCATATTATTTTCCATGCAATTATAAACTACAGAAAGTAGAGTACTTGCTGTAGTTTCGCTTTGTAAATCTAAAAATAGTGAATGTTGATGATTATATTAAATTTTAAAGGAGGTACGGCACCATACTAGCAAGCAAGCCCGACTAGGGCAGGACCTCCACCTTACAGAAGACCACAGCCAAATAACTACACACAGAGCGGTGTAGTTATGTTCCTGTGTGTGAGTACAGGTCTTCAGCGCTCATTTAGGGATACGTTTTGAAAGAAACGTATTCCTATCCCAGGGATACTCTATCTTTAAGGCCCTGGTAAAAACGGATCGGCAACGCGCGAGTGATACTATTGGTGTTGCAAGCGTCCATAGGCTACGGTAACTGCTTAATATCAGGCAGGCCGCATGCTTGCTTGTCTTCTTATTAGTATTAAAAAAGCTCTCATTATAAAAGACAAGAGACCCGTGCCCAGCAAGCAGCAGAGGGTTGCAAAGATTCGTTATATAAAAGTGTAGAATTATATTTTTCATATTAAATTATATGCAAATCATGAATTTAGTAGATATTTATAATAAGTACTTACGGAAACCAAGATTAGTAATACGTCATCTCTTACATTTTAATTCTTTTTATAAAAGACACCTCCCGCACTAGAGAACAAGCTCTGTGTTGCGGGGGACTTTTACAGTATATACATACATATACATACAATTAACGGACACATATTACACACAGACTCAGAACAACTCTTTGTGGGTCACACAAAGTTTTGTCCTGTGTGGGAATCGAACCCACAACCTCGTGCACAGCAGGCGCATACTGCGACCACTGGACCACCAAGGCAATCACCACATTGCTTACAGACTAATCAAACACAGACAATTTTGTGCCTTATAGGCTGCTAAAATATTTCAAGCGGCTTCATTGTAACAAGTACGAAGTAAAGTACGGTACATTGCCGTAAGGTTATGGCAACATAGTAATTGTGTAGATGAACCTCCATTTTATGAGGTGGAGGTCAGAAGTAAGTGGGACGGTCTAAGAAAGTAGGACTGATTGGCTAAAGCAATAGTATAAAATACGGCAGGGGCATTCCGTAAGAGCAAAAACCGAGCAAAATCTGGCTGTCAGATTGAAAATCGGTCGATTGAAAATCGTATTTCCGAAGAGCCCATTTTTGCTCATTGTGCCGTCACCGAGCAATCACAACTGTCAGTTTGCGATCACAACCGTCAGTTTGCCATCGCTGTTTCTTAGAGAATCAACCAGCGGGTTGTAGTACCTTCGTCTCAAAGTAGTCTTTTTTTCTAATTCTTATAAAAAATACCTCTGAGCAGCACAAAAATTGTAAAAGAAACGTTAAGACTCACTAAAACATACATGTTATTGAAAAGCAGGAAATCTCGAAGCCGTCCATTGAAAATAACTAAGATATAGAAAATATGGTAAGTAAAGAGTTTTAATTAAGACAGGAAATTCTGTGTAAGTTGTTCAATTTCCAATAAAACTTGGCAAGTTTTCTATAATCCTTACTTATATTATTAATGTGAAAGTTTGTAAGAATAGATGGATGGATGTTTGTTACTCTTTCACGTAAAAACTACTGAACGGATCTGAATGAAATTTAGCACAGAGATAGATTTTAGACTTTTTGCAGCGATAACCAACATCCACGCGGGCGGAGCCGCGGGCAACAACTAGTGTTCAATATGAGGGAAGTTGGCTTGTTTTTTACATATGTATACTTTTTAGTATATAACCAATGCATGAGTATAAAACTTGGTTTGTAGCATTAATGGAATAAAGCTTCGCTTTGTAGTCGGTCCATTAAAACTCGGTGAGGGTACCATGTAAACTATATGAAATTAACCTTTATTGAAGGTAGGTAGGTATGATGGGTGGTTGCATTAAATGAACATCAATGTGGTTTTATTAATTTTCTCATATTACTTGCCATTATTCGGCAAGTTTAAATTGAGACTGCCTTGGTGGTCCAGTGGCCGCAGTATGCGCCTGCTACGCACGAGGTTGTGGGTTCGATTCCCACTCAGGACAAAACTTTGTGTGACCCACAAAGAGTTGTTCTGAGTCTGGGTGTAATTTGTGTCCGTTAATTGTATTTTTGTAAAGTCACCCGTGACACAGAGCTTGTTCTCTAGTGCGGGAGTTGTCTTTTTTAAAAACAAAAACAGAATTGAGCACAATGCAAATGGCATAACCTAATAATTTTAGCGATTTTTGTTCCTTATAGTAACTAGTAGATATTTTGCTACTGATGCGTAGTAATACTGTCAAAATGAGTGCCTGCTATAATATGATTATACACTAGCATCTAGATCTAAGGTATAGTATAAATATAAGTTCCCACATTCGTTATAATTTCGAAAAAAGGAACTCGTAACGATACCTATTGAATTTTTTAAATTTTTTGACCTTAAAAAATAATTCATTCATTAAAAAGAAAGTGTAGGGGAATAAATTGAAATAGATCCTGTATTTGATACTGAAACCAATAAATAAGAAATTAACATATGATTTGTACGTTGAGCGCTGCGTTGATGAAAACATTTTTCATTTACTTCGGATTCTTGAATGATGTAGCCCACGATATTATCCCACGCAAAATGGCGGTATGATACAAATAAAACAAATTATTCAACATTAAAAAATATTTCTACTTTATAAAATATATTAGTAATTAAATTTTGTCTGCGACTACGAATGCGTAGATTTTTTTTAATTTACCGTGAGTATATCGAGCAATAATTTATTTTACTTTCTTATCGGATGTCTACATTACCCACAAACTGAAACTAGACGCTTAATTTAAACTAGTATAGCTAGAATTTTGCACAGGAATCTCAATTGTAGAGTTCTAGGTTTAGTATTTATTTTTATACTACCAAGGTGGCAAACAAGCATACGGCCCGCCTGATGGTAAACAGTTACCGTAACCTATGGACGTTTGCAACACCAGGGGTGTCACTCACGCGTTGCCGACCCTTTAAAAACCTTATAACTCCTATCTTGAAGAACCCCATGCTATAGTCTTTTGGGAAAATTTGACTATAAATGTCAATCAATCAACTCTCCCTTTTTCATCCTACTGATATTATAAACGCGAAAGTTTGTAAGAATGTTTGGATGTATGTTTGTTACTCTTTCACGCAAAAATTACTGAACAGATGTGGATGAAATTTGGCTCAGAGACAGATTATAGTTTAAAATAGCATAAAGGCTACTTTTTGTCGCGATAACCGACATAAACGCAGGCGGAGACGTGGGCAACAGCTAGTTCATAATAACCAACAAAGTTTCATTGTAATCAAAAGTAAAACGCATAGAAGTTGAATAAATAATATTCATTATAATGCATTTAATAAGTAATCGCCTGACTTAATACGTATCTAATAATTGCAGTCTTAAATGAACAGCTAACTCACACATAATAAGTATATATTTTTAGTTAGTCTTACGGAAGACGCCCCATGACTTCTGTGAATTAAAAACCCAATCTAAGTTATCCCACCCAATTACCAGCCACTTATTACACCCCCGCCGTTAAGGAGTAGTCAGAAAAGGAGCGGCTCATACTTGATGAAGACAAATCCTTATAAGCGCAGTAAGTACTCACCAATTTTTCATTTTACATTGACTGGCCTGTATTTTCTAGTGGGTATCCTGTCTGCTTTAAATTTGTGTGATTCGTAAATATTTGTTCCGAATCTGGATGTTATTTGTGTCCGTGAATTCTATGTTTATAAAGCCCCCGCAACACAAGGCTTGTTCCCTAGTAGTAGTTGAAGGTACAGAAAAGATAACGTAGATAAAGATAATGTACGTTATGTTATAATTGATTTAATTTTCGAATCGATATATAGATAGATAGATAGAATATTCTTTATTATACACCACACAGGTACTATTTCAGATACTCAGGGAAAGTATTATGTAGAATAATTACTTGCCCTGAGTGACTGACTGATTCATCAACACAGAGCCTAAACCGCTGGGATTACAAACTTGAATTTTTTAACCCTTCTGGTTTGAAACGTTAACCCTAAGATGGTGAATTTTATTTTTATTCAAACTCTGAGGGAAAAAAAAATATTTAACACGTGCCAAGCCGGGGTAAAGAAAAATTTGATATTACCAAGAACATTTTGCTTTTTACTTAGTTATTAATAATATAATTAATAATGATGAAACTGCTTAGCACTAGTTAAGTATAATCCAACTAATATTCTTAATGCGAAAGTTTCAATAGACAGGTAGATGGATGAATGTATTTACTTAATCACACCAAAACGGCTAAACGGAACTGGATGCAATCCGGCACAGGAATAGATTATAGCCTGGAATAGCACATAGGCTACTTTTATAGTTGAAGAAACACTGTTTCTATGGGATTTTACAAAAGGGTGATGCTGCTGGTGTAAGCTAGTGAAGTTACATACATTTGTATTCATCATTAGCTTTTATTATTTGTAAACGCAATAGACTCAGCTTTATTTTTTGAATCCCTAAAATCTGTATAGTGTTTATCGTTTCGTCAAGTATACGCCGATCCTAACACAATGGTCGCCCTACACCTCGCTGGTGAGTAATAAAATGCAAGGTGCAGACGTCACGTAGGTATTGCAAGTGGGGATCCAGTGGGATACCCTCGGGATTACAATAACTATAAAGGTGAGGGCAGACGAGAAATAGGTAGTCACTCGATTTCCTTTAGTAAACTTTGTAATAAGTTTTTTAAGTGTTCATATTTCTTTTGCTTTATTCTAAACTAGCTGTACCCGCGACTTCGTTCGCGTGTTCAGTCTTTTACTCGAAATCTCAAAGCTACAGCTGTAATCCCTATACAAACTTTCATCGGCTGATTTTCATCTTTAGTGGTTACATTTTAAAAAACCTTTCTTTGCCTATATCATAATAGCTATCTGAGTGTCTAGTGATTTAAACTGTGCGTTTGTTGATAAGTCAGTCACGTTTTTCTTTTAAACATTAAGATTCTGCAATTTATAAACTTCATGAAGAAATATTCCTTGTTTGTATGATTGTTCTGCTCTTCAAATTGTCTTAGCGCAAACGTGAATAACCTTAATTGTCCCATCGCCTGGCTAATAGTTTGAATTTATGTATTGTTATGTATTATCTGTGCCATACCCTGTAAAAATCTCTACATCTATTACATTTCGTTTTAAATTGGTCACTTCTAACCTGATAGGTACTGTTACACAGTTTATGTGGGCTAAAAATTTATTTAATTCTTAATGGGCATAATAGTCCGTCATAGTGCTAAAGGATTTCAGAAATTGAACTTTCCTTTTAATCCATTGTTCTTTTAATACAGTTATAGTACTTTACATAAGCTTTCGGAACAAAACTGAATGAAAAACCAGTAAGTTGAACCCTATTTAATATTGTCGACCATATTAGTGAGAGTTCAATGTAAATTCGGTATATAGGTATCTGTTAATTATTATCTTTATCTCTGAAACTATGCATTTTTACTTTGTACATTGTTTAATTACGAAGTTTCGGTGCCTACATCCGGCTGTATCATAATATTAGTTCAATTGTAACATTTTAATTTGCTCATTGAATGTGATTAGTTACTTAATTACCATAATTGAGATACATTATGTCTGATCTCCATCGGAAAAATATTTATCATTGAGAAGTTGGCCATCTGCAGCATTCTTTATTAGTTTCACTAACGAATTGATGCTTCCTGAATGCATTTGTTTGATTCATTGCAGTATGCCTATAGTATTTGAGGAGGTTACTCACTTCCCTACGGAACCCATCACCAGAACTGGATTTCTTAAAAACTGAGAACAATATGAAAGATTATCCATCCAATTACAAAAAGATTTTTAAGACAATTTTTAAAGAGAGGGAAGGACCTCCACTTTACAGAAGACCACAGCCAAATAACTATACACAGCGGTGTAGTTGTGTTCCTGTGTGTGAGTATAGGTCTCCAACGCTCACTTAGGGATTCGTTTTGAAAGAAACGTATTTTTATCCCAGAGATACTCCTATCTTCAAGCCCTGGTGTAAAAAATGGGTTGGTAACACGCAAGTGATACCTTTGGTATTGCAAGCGTCTATAGGCTACGGTAACTGCTTAACATCAGGTGGGCCATATTCTTGTTTGCCACAAAAGTAGTTCCATCTTAGCCATAAGACGTCCACTGCTCGACATAGGCCTCCTGCAAGGTTTTCCACATCATTCGGTCCTGAGCTGACCTTGTCCATCGGTTGCCCGCGTTTACCAGGACGTCGGTCTACCTTGTTAGAGGCCTGCCCACGCTGCGTCTTCCAGTTCGTAGTCGCCACTCTAGAACCTTTCTGCCCCAACGGCCATCGGTTCTGTGAGCTATATGCCCTGCACATTGTCACTTAATTGAGGCAATTTTTCGAGCTATGTCGGTCACTTAAAAAGAAAATATTACAAATCGGCTCTTAAATGACAATGCAATGGAACCTCATCTTTAAAAATTCAGTTAAAAATATATAATCAGTTAAGTATGCCGATGAGACAGAGGCCGATTTTTTTGGTCGAAGATAGACACATAGTATCGCGGAGTTTTTTATATCTATTTGCAAATAACTTTTTCCGACTCGCTCAACTATCATCGTAATATTTCAGCCAATTCACGCTCGCAAAACTATAATGAAAGAATCACGCCGTCTACTGGTGAAAATCGAATGAAATTTTGTTTGGTAGTTATTGAGTTTATCGTGACCAGACAGACAGATTCAGTGGAGTGTTTTCTTTTCTGTGCTGCTTTCCTGATTACCTAAATTAAGGTATTGTTAAATGTTAGCGCCTACACAAAATGAAATAGCATTCATTTTATAGTAATATTTTATAGTTTGTGTTTAAGTTTTATTAGGCGTTTAATTTAGTCAGTGATTGTCTTAGGTCTTGGCATGAGTAACGCATTTTATTCGTACTTATAGTATATTTATATAGTTTTATCAAAGACGATTTTAGCTGCAACAAACAGATAGACAGAGAGATAAAACTGATAAAATTGTATTTCTGTTGTAAGTGCTATGTAAAAAGCCACATGAATTCAATAGAAAGCTTTTATTATGATATTACAAACAGACACTTCAATTATATTATTGTGTGTATAGATGTATAGCTGATATGTGTTTATGAATTCGTTTGCGTGGACTTCAGGGATTAAAACATAGGTTTTCCTGGAGCTGCTAAACGGAAAATTGTTTGGAATCAAAAGAACCCGGGGCATAAAAGATTATCACCTGCACCGCATTCTGTTAAAATGTCTGCTTCTATTACATTTCGTTGTAAAATGGTCACTTTTAACCTAGTACTGTTAACACGTGATGTACCAGTCAGCTGATCTCTATTTAATATGGTCGCCGATATTTATGAGAGTTCAACTTAAATTGGTGATTGCTATATCTCCGAAAGCTCGCATTATTTTTTAAATTTATTTTCATATAAACTTCAAACGTGGTTTTACAAACTACATTTTAAAAAATTTCAGCGAAATAAATCGAAGCATGTTTCTTGTATAGCACGTGTGTTATTAAAGTGACCATAACATTTTTATTTGTGAACCTATTGGAATAAAATAAAGCCTATATGTTATGGGAAGGTTGCCACAATATATAAGTGAAAACCGCATTCAAATCGGTTGCGTGGTTGCTGAGTTTATCGCGTACAAACGCGGCCACAAACAGACAAACAGACAAACAGACAAACAGACAAACAGACAAACAGACACACAGACAAACAGACAAAAATTCTAAAAACCACATTTTGGCCTCAGTAACATAAATACAACGTATATAAATTGTTTTTTCGAAAAAAAATTCAATGTACAGACGCGACTTGGTTACGATTTTATTATATGTATAGATGTGTCTGGCTTGAAATTGTTCTAGAACTGCAGTCTTTTTTTATGTTTTAAACTTTTTTGTGTATTCTTCTTAAATAGCAAACAATCATACGGCCCGCGTAATCTTTTTAATATGGACAACTCCCGCACTAGAGAATAAGCTCTGTGTCGCGGGGGACTTTACAAACACACAATTAACGGACACAAATTATACCCAGACTTAGAACAATTCTTTGTGGGTCACACAAAGTTTTGTCCTGTGTGGGAATCGATCCCACAACTTCATGCACAGCAGGTGCATACTGCAGCCACTGGACCACCAAGGCAGTCAATCAAGTTAGTCCAGACTGTGCCACAATGTAATCTTAAAGGATATTTTATGGTATCTACAGTGGAAACCAGAATTTGGTAATCAGAGGAAATTGCAGAGGTTAGTAATCTATGATTGTAAGACTTGTTCCGTGACATTTTTACTAGAATTTTCTGTTCAAACAATTGAAAATTGTGTTGAGAAAGTATGTTGAGGTGAAGATCGACATCACGAGACTGCCTCTTGATGTGGTGACGCGTTTGAGCCAATATGAACGTTGCCTGACTGACTGACTGCCTGCTCAAAGCGAACACCAGATGAGCAGCTTCACGAGGGAACCTCGCAATGTCAATACCCGGCTTCAAGGAAGCATCTTTAGTCGTAAAACCATGAATATCCGTGGCTGACAAACAAACAAAAAAATAAAGGAGTTATAAGCGTTTTTAAAGTGTCGGTAACGCGTGAGTGACACCCCTGGTTTTGCAAACGTCCATAGGCTACGGTAACTGCTTACCATCAGGCGGTCCGTATGCTTGTTTGCCACCTTGGTAGTATAAAAATCATAAATAAAATAAATACAGCCTTTAATTACAACTAATATTAAGCAGTGGTGGCCGAGTAGAAAAGTAACAGACTTGCACGCAAGAGGTGCGGG
This sequence comes from Trisateles emortualis, assembly GCA_947095525.1. Lineage (NCBI taxonomy): Eukaryota > Metazoa > Arthropoda > Insecta > Lepidoptera > Erebidae > Trisateles > Trisateles emortualis. Next base: position 2,318,064 of record OX352736.1, on the reverse strand, counting down.
TTCGATCCCGGGTACTTCCAATGTGAATTTCAACTTGTGGAGTTTACATGTAGTGCTAATCAAATGATTAACTATCTGCTAAGAAAAACATCGTTAGGTAACCCACGTGTCTTAGAATAATTTTTAAACATATTATTATGTCTGATTTACCAACCCGCATTAGGCCAGCGTGTGTGAATTAAGGTCTAAACCCTCCCTTTATGGAAAAGAGGAGACCCATTCCCAGAAGTGGGACATATATGGGTTGCTATAATATTATGCGTTTTTTTATTTAATACGATAAAGAACAAATTTTAATAAAAAATGAATGGTAAGACAAAAACGGTAAAGTAACAGCAATTCAGCAATAAATTCAAAAGGGGAGAGACTCTCAAACAAATTAAGCCCTGTAAATATTAGGAAGGCCATCTTTTAAAATGTCAACGGATTCAAACCCGGGACGACGACGGCGAAGCGACGACGAGTCAACAAATAGGTCGAAAGCCTAATACTTTAAAGCTCCAATTCATTATTGTTAATTGGGGACACTTAATTTTTTCCCCTTTACGGGTCTTGAGCCTCTATACTGCGGTTTCTGGGTCACGAAATTTTGGTTATCTTTGAGTGTAATGATCTTGATATTTGAAGTAGATATATTGCGTTTAATATAGTGTTATTCAATGTATTTTAAGATTTAGTTTCTTTGGAGTATAGGAAATCTTGCATACAACATTCATACATATCCTACTACATTATAAACGCGAAAGTTTGTAAGAATGTATGTTTGTTACTCTTTCACGCAAAAATTACTCAACGGTCTGTATTAAATTTGGTATAGTAATAGATTATAGTCTGGAATAACACATAGGCTACTTTTTATTCTGAAAAAATCTCTGTTCCCATGGGATTGTGCGTTTTACATATAGAGTTTTACATATAACATAGTATCAAGCCTTTTCTCGTAAGGGATGGCCGTGGTTCACAGACGCAGACATTAAGTCAACCTACATTACCTACAAAATCGAGGGAAAGCGTGAGCTTATTCGCAATAAGATAGGTGGGCACCATGCAAGTGAGCAAGCTCAACTGGGGAGGACCTTAAAAGAGACCACAGCCAAATAACTACACATAGCGGTTTAGTTGTGTTCCTGAGTGTGAGTAAAGTTTTCCAGCGCTCATTCAGGGAAGCGTTTTGAAAGAAACGTTTTTCCAATCCCAGGGATACGTCTTAAAGCTCTGGTGAAAAAAAATGGGTCAGCAACACGCAAGCGATACTTCTGGTTTTGCAAGCGTCTATAGGCTACGGTAACTGCTTAACATCAGGTAAATCGTATGCTTGTATGTTACCTAAGTAATCCTACTAATATTATAAACGTAAAAGTTTGTAAGTATGGATGGATGGATGGATGTTTGTTACTCTTTCACGTAAAAACTACTGAACGGATCTGGATGAAATTTGGCACAGAGATAGATTATGGTCTTGAATAACACAGGTTTCTTTTTACAGCGATAATTGGCATCCACGCGGGTGGAGCCGCAGGCAACAGCTAGTATAATATAGCAAAACAGCAGATGACAATAAATTACGTGATTAAATAGACCCTTGAGTTTATCATGAAACTTATCAATGACTCCATCAATCATTGTTCTAATATCATCCATCAGTGTGATAATACGAGCTGTCTCGTATAGCTAATGCTATTCAGACTCCATCTAGTGTGTCGAGAAATCAAGGAAGATGTATTCAATGACGTGTTGACATCTTGTCTATTATCTACCGTATGCATAAATTACATGTAGGTAGTGATAATACTTAACCTCTCAGACATGACCTATGATGCTAAATACCGAGATATCGTAATACATTTGAAGAAATTAAAAGAGGTAGGGAACCATGCTAGTGAGCAAGCCCGACTGGGGAAGAACCTCTACCTTACAAAAGACCACAGCCAAATGACTACACACAGCGGTGTAGTAATGTTCCTGTATGTGTATGTGAGCACAGGTTTCTAGAGCTTATAGGAATACGTTTTAAATGAAAAGATTTCCTATCCCAGAGAAATTCCATTTCCTAAACCCTGGTGTTTATTTTTGGGTAGGCAAAACGCAAGAGATACCTTTGGTATTGTAAGCGTCCATAGGCTACGGTAACTGCTTACCATCAGGCGGTCCATATGTTTGTTTCCCACCTATGTAGTATAAAAATACTACCAAGTATTTGATTATAGGTATTAAAATCAGACAACGGAAGCGCAGAGCACTACGTACCTTTTCTCGAAGCGTTTTGTTGTTTTTTTGTACCTAGATACTGCAAAAAAATCCAAATTTTACACACATTTTGACTAAGTTGTAGGGTTTCTAGAGAACTTCAGACTAGGCTTCATGCAGAATGCTATACGCTATAATGTGAGGTTAGAGTGTTAAGTCGTGTAGAGTTAGGGGCTTGGCTCTCCATTAGATCAGATAACTTTTTTACAGTGCAAGCAACATATACCTGCCATGGCGTTACTTTACATGAAAATATTTTTGGTGGAATAATAAATACTAAATCTGCAATTTGCAAAGAGCGTACATTTCGCTTTTTCGGACATAATTATGCGTTCTCATCGTCTGGAAAAAGCTTTTGATTCTGGGCCGAGTGGAAGGTAAACGCGCTCAAGGTAGAGCGCCAGCAAGGTAGCATGTACCGTGCGGTCCACACATTAGAAGACCGCATAGCTTGGAGTAGCATCGTATGTGGTCGATATCCTCAGCAGTAAGGGAACGAAGATGATGGATAGATATTAAATACATTACAATATTTGAGTTCGATCCCGGGTGGCAGTACCAATGTGACTTTCGCTTTGTGGAGTTTAAATGTACCAATCAAATGATTCGCCATCTGCTAACGGTGAAGGAAAACATCGTGAGGAAACCCACATGTCTTAGAAATAATTCTAAAGATATGTCTGATTTACCAACCCGCATTAGGCAAGCGTGTGTAAATTAAGGCCTAAACCCTCTCTCGCTCTTGACAGAGGAGTTACATTTCAATATCAGTCATCATAATTAAAGCTTTATCATACTGCAGTATGAGCACAAATCATGCATTTATAAAGATAAGTATTAAAACATTAATTATACTTATTTAAAATCCCATTAGCTCGTATGTTGGTTCATTAATTGAATACGTAATGTCGTCATCGGTTGTGTTTGTACGATTTTGTCCCGAATGGAAACAATAGCTTTGTGAAGCTCATATTAGCAGATTAAATTGGTATAACGTGTTAAAGGTGATTATAATGAACAAATGATATCAAAAATAACTTTTATTTTATTTAGGTAGCCAGTACGATTTTTTATATATACTACTTGGATGGCAAACAGCATACAGCTCGCCTTATGGTAAGCAGTTACCGTAGCCTATGGACGCTTGCAATGCCAGGGGTATCACTTGCGTGTTCCCGACCTATTTTTTGACAGCAGGGCAGATATGGTATAGTTGTGTTCTTGTGCTCACTCACAGGAACACAACTACAGCGCTGTGTGTAGTTATTTGACTGTGTTCTTGTGTAAGGTGGAGTCCCTTCCCCAGTCGGGCTTGCTCGCTAGTATGGTGCCCTATCTCCCTTTACAATATTATTATTAAAACAAAAAACTCCTATATACATTTTTCAAATCATTCCAATTCCCAGTTAGGCCTAAAACATTGAACAATTAGCTCGAGCAAAAAACAAGTTTGCAAAATGATTTGGTCGGGGCAGCACACACGGTCTCGTTTTGAAGTCGGAGGCTGCAATGCGGATTTGGATTTACAGTGCCGGCATAAACTTACGTTCACTGCTAATGCTACTAAATGCTAGACTTTTACTCGATAAAGTTCTAGATCTCTATAAGGATTTTATTTATTACTAGTAGTTCGCCGCGAATTGTAAACTCGCGACTCATCTTTAACCGATTTAACCGACTGGCCTGTTGGTCTAATGGTTAGTAACTCTGACTGCTACGCCGGGTTCGATTCCCACCCAGGACAAATCTTTGTATGTAGAGCATAAATGTTTGTTCTGTGTCTAGGTGTTATTTATCTATAATAGTTGATGCCCGCGGCTTCGCCCGCGAAGATGTCGGTTATCGCCATAAAAAGTAGCCTATATGCTATTCCAGACTATAATCTATCTCTGTGCCAAATTTCACCCAGATCCGTTTAGTAGTTTTTGCGTGAAAGAGTAACAAACATCCATACATACATTCTTACAAACTTTCACGTTTATAATATTAGTAAAGATGGGTTGATGTTGAATCAGCTATTTTGACCTTGGTTATTTTGAATGCTAATGTTCTTTGGTGTAATCTTATTTTTTACATCAGGACTTTAAGATGGAGTATCCCTGAAATAGAAATACATTCCTTTCAAAACGCATTCCTAAATGAGCTCTGGAGACCTGTCCTCATACACAAGAACGTAACCGTTGTATGTAGTTATTTAGCTGTGGTCTTCTGTAAGGTGGAGGTCTTTCCCCAGTCAGCTTACTCGCTAGTATGGTGCCCCACCTTTCTTACCAGCCTTTTATAAAAATGTAAGTACTTACCTACTATTTAATATTTTTAATACACAAGTAAATTTAGTTCCATTGCCAGGGAATATTTGAGAAAAGCACTATTTAGATATGCCTCGACGGGAACGGAAATTGCCTGCCTCGTATAATATCAGGCCGAGCCGCAACTCATCCTGCAATCCGCAAACTTCTCGGTCTCCGTAATAATGACTTATTGTAACATAGTACTATGTAATTCTTATAATAACGTTATAATTAAATTAGGTTTAAATCATTTATTCTCTTAAAAGACAAATAAAAAAAAAGCCACTTACAAGAGAATATAAAATATACATTTTGTAATCTTATTTTAGGTAACCGTCACCAAAGTATATATAAATATATAGTATAATATATTATAATTATTTTAGGTAGGTATCTGCAATGCTCATTCAGCTTCACTAATTTACACCGGGTAATTCTCGATGATGTGTTTTGATAGTAGAGATTTAAAACTGCTGAGTGAACTTACATTTTTAATATTTGTGGGTAGTTTATTAAAAAGTTGTGCTCCTTCGTATAATTAAATTAAAGTAATCTATGAATCTATTTAATAAATTTGGCTCAAAGTCACCCAAAGAGCAATGGAGAGAGCTATTCTTGGAGTTTCCCTGCAAGATCGAATCAGAAACGAGAAGATCCGTAGGAGAACGAAAGTGACCGACATAGCTCGAAAAATTGCCCCCATTAAGTGGCAATGGGCAGGGCGCATAGCTCGCAGAACTGATGGCCGTTGGGGCAGATTCTAGAGTGGCGACCACAAACTGAAAGATGAAGCGTGGGCAGGCCTCCAACAAGGTGAACCGACGACCTGGTAAAGGTTGGCTCAGAATCGAAAGTTGTGGAAATCCTTGGGGGAGGCTTATGTCCAGCAGTGGACGTCTTTTGGCTGAGATGATGATAATGATGATGATGATGATATCTATAACTTAGGACCAAATGATGTGTCAATCCTTGGGGCTATGACTAGCTGTGGACATCTTTTGCCTGAGATTCAGGTCTCCAGTGCTCATTTAGGGATGCGTTTTGAAAGAAGCGTTTTCCTATCCCAGGGTTTTATATGTTTTATAGCCCCGGTGTTAAAAAAATGAGTCAGCAATACGCATGTGATATTGATTGCAAGCGTTCATAGACTAACGGTAACTGCTTAATATCAGGCGGCCCATATGCTTGTTTGCCACCCAAGTACCTAGTATGAAAAAAGAAATGAATCTAAATGCCAATATGCCGAAATGTGTGAAATTAAAATTGAACTTTAATATTGTCCATTATAATTCAGGGTGTTTATTATATCCAAAATGCAATCAATAATAAATAAATAATAAGTACCACAGTATAGATATGCATCCGCATGCGACAAAACAAACTCGTCTAGCTCTTAAATAACAACATGTGGTTTCCAAACGGATCTTAGGTAAACAAATGAACCGCCAGTTTAGTTTGCATAACCAACATGTGGCAGGTCAACTTCTTCAAATTTTGGCCTGAGAACTATTTTATTATGAGAATTATTATAACAATCTAGATTGTTGAAGTATCTGAATGTTTATATTGAATTTTTACATCTTGTTACTAAATATTTATTTACATTTTTACACATTTACACTATGTCCGTGTGGTGACGGATTAAGAATACAAATGTCACCACCCCGTTCTATCCTGAGGGTGTCGTAAGAGTCGACTAAGGGAGTTCGTCAGGCAGACAATATCCACTGCAAGAGAGGGAAATCTCGAAAGAAAACCCTATACCAACCTGTCTGGCCAGCGTGGTATAGTAGGCTAATATCCCTCCAAGTGACGGTTTATGGGTTGAAATGCAAAAAAAATACATTATACAAGTAATTTACACTATCATAATAATAATAATAAATATTATATGCTTTATTGTACACCAAATGTTAAAAATGCAGGCAAGAAATCAATAAGATAGGTACATCGAACAATATGTACAAAAGGCGGTCTTATCGCTATAAGCGATCTCTTCCGGACATATTATATTTACACAAATTAGAAATAAATTGTAATAATAATAACAACACAAAAAAGAGGGGGAGGACTGCTTATCACATCGTAAAATTCCTAATTATTTTTACATTAATTTGAAACAAAAATCAAAATACCAAATATTTTGGACTTTTTCTAGCTCGCACATAAGGGTGAGTAAATTCTACTAATATGTAAGTATTATTAATGTTAAAGTTTGTGAGGAGAATGGATGTGTGGATGTTTGTTACTCCTTCATGCAAAAACTACTGAATGAATCTACATGAAAATTGGCACAGAGATAGATTATACTTTGGAATAACATGGGTTACTTCATCCCAAAAAAAAAACACTGCGCCTGTCAGATTTTACGCACGGGTGAAGCCGCAGGCGGAACCTACAAATTTATATTTGAATATAAAAGCGTAAAGAGAAAATTCTTGAACTTGAATCTTTGTTCCGACTATGACATATGACATCAGCCTCAATAGTTCATAGCTAGGTGCTCATAGTTAGGTGCACTCGCTGTTCGGTAAACGACCAGCGGTTTAAGCTACCAAGGGCGCGGTAACCCTATAGATGGGTGACCGCATAGTGGTATTTCATCTGAGCGTCTCCGTGCTTCGGAGGGCACGTTAAAGTCGGTCCCGACTGTTAACAGTCGTTAGATCACGACAGAGGCCTAAATATGGGCGATCGAAATAACTCTGTCACCAGGTTGGCTACTAACCACACGATAATAATAATAATAAAGCCTCACTAGTCAAGTGGCATAAACGGTAGTCGAATCTAAAAGTCAAAAAGCAAATGTATGGGATTTATGTACGTGTATCTGCCGATATAGGCACATAATATAAATTGTGCAAATACATTTAGATCGTATATGTGTCCGGGAGTATGTGTGTGTGTCTTCGAGAATGTGTGTGTATGTATGAGTGTGTGCTTGTGCGCAAAAAAGAGTAGATATTGATCTAAAACGGTTTACCCTTAATTAATACACTATTAAAGTTCACAAATTCCTACATTACATAAATATAGCCACTGTATAAATAAACAGAGTAGACATATAGTTGGAACACAAGACCGTCTCGAGGTGTTTGCTGCGATGAAAGTATGTTTTTCAAACAACGTTCGGGTTATGCACTTATCATATGCGGACGCACGGTATGCAATATGCCAAGATAAGGCGGACAGCTTTATGTAGCTACGTCACAAAGATTATTTACACAAGTAGATGGGTCACTCTTTTTATATTCTACTGATATTATAAACGCGAAAGTTTCTAAGTATGGATGGATGGATGTATGTTAATCTTTCACGTAAAAACTACTAAACGGATTTGAATGAAATCTCGCATAGAGATAGATTATAGTCCGGAATAGCGGATAGGCTACTTTTTATCGCGATAACCGACATCCACGCGGGCGGAGCCGCAGGCAACAGCTAGTTTATACATAATAATATTATGAACGTGAAAGTAACTCTGTTTGTTTGTGTATATGTTTGTTTGTTTGTTACCTTTTTACAATTAAACGGGTAGACGGATAGTAATTAAATTTGGTAAAGAGATAGACTACTTTTTATCGTGATAACCGACATCGACGCGGGTGAAGCCGCGGGAATAGCTAGTTTAAAGGTAATTACTCTTTTTTAGTATTTTTTTTAAAGACGACTCCCGCACTAGGAACAGGCCCTGTGTCGCGAGGGACTATACAAACATGTATGTTTGTAAAGTCCCCCGAGTCTGGGTGTAATTTGTGTCCGTGAATTACAATTCACGGACACAAATTACACCCAGACTCGGAACAAACATTATATGGATTACACAAAGATTTGTAATCTCACTGTATATACCGCAAACCTAAACACAACGGCACGACGAGTCACCATCTTAGTCATTTCAATCCACCATCTCTTTGTGACTGATTATATGGATTACACATAGATTTGATCCATGTGAGAATCGACCTTCGGCTCCAGCAGTATTTAGTACAATAATGGTGATGTCAATTAGTAATTTTAAATAATAATGTCAATTGATAATGTCAAAATGTCATTGCTATAAATTCATCTTATTCTTAACACTTGCTCAATAAGCCATTAGGCACAAAGCGCCGCGCCGCCCGCTATTACTTCTGCGTTCCTACTCTGTGGCATACCCGGAGACAGCTTTTCTTATTTAGTAGCATATTTCGCAAGCGCGGAGCAATGGCGGGGGTCAACTGTTTAGACAAGAATACTAGTGTACCACTATCCTTATAAAGTATCACAGAACAATTACGAATGAAAATAAATTGCGGATTTCAGTGTAAAATATTGTTTTTCTTTTTATACTACTTAGATGGCAAACAAGCAAAGGCGCGGTTGCTTACTAAACTTGGTGGCAAGCACTTGTCGTAGCCTATGGACGGTTGCAATATCAGAGGTATCAGTTGTGGTTTGGCGACCCAAAAAATTGTACACTAGGGATTTATGATGAAATATCTCTGGGACAGAAAAATCTTTTGTTAATAAAAACGTCCAAAATTAGCTTTGGAAACCTTTACTCACATAATACAACTACACCGCGGTATGTAGTCATTTAGCTGTGGTCTTTTGTAAGGTGGATGTCCTCCTCCATGTTTGCTTACTAGTGTGGTGCCCTATTCTTGCTTTGACGCATACTCCATAATTTGTCTATGAAAAATACGTATTGACAGAATTAAATAATATACAGTTATATTGCCGCCCAAATATATCAACACTAGCTGTTGCCTGCGGCTCCGTCCACGTGAATGTCGTTATCACGATAAAAAGTCCAGACTATAATCTATCTCAAGGCCAAATTTCATCCAGATCCGTGCAGTAGTTCTTACGTGAAAGAGTAACAAATCCATACATGCCTACAAAGTTTCGCGTCTATAATATTAGTAGGATACTAATCTAATTTACTTTGACCTTGTATTCCGTATATAAGATATTAATGTTTATAAGAAAACTCAGAACAATAAACTTTCTTATATTTATGACATTTTTGTCATGGTGCGAACAAAAGACGTAGTTTGCGCGGGCCGCGCGGCCACCCATTCCGCCTCCCCTCATTTCACGGCTATTAGTTAAACTTGTTACCTACGCGTGGATCTCCATTAAAATGCAAATTTTACGCCCCCGAAAATGTTTATATAATATATTTTTCATTTATTTTTATATTTACGTCTCCGGAAGCCAACTTATTTGGTAGTTTCCCTTTTTGTTGCTTTACTTTTTCTGGGAAAAATTATGCTCTTGAACATTTGCTTAGGCTATTTAATTTTGTTCATATTATCGTATAAATTGGGTAATTTTTGTAAAATTCTGCAACAAGGTTTCAGTACTGATGTGAATTGTTAAATTATGTCACCTTTTAGTCAGATCGGTAATTTATTTACTGAAGCTATTGCTAGTGGATCACCACAATTCCATTCGTGTGGAAGTCAGTTATCGTGACAAAAAGTATCCTACAAAGAGGTCTCAGAGTATAATCTATCTTATAAGCAAATTTGGTTACGATCCGTTCAGCTGTTTAATGGTGAAAAGGTAACAATCAGACAAACATAGTTTTTTTTTAATCTTAAAAAGACAACTCCCGCACTGGAGAACAAGCTCTGTGTCGCGGGGGACTACAAACATACAATTAACGGACACAAATTACACCCAGACTCAGGACAACTTTTTGTGGGCCACACAAAGCTTTGTCCTGTGTGGGAATCGAACCCCTTACAACCTCGTGCACAACAGACGCATACTGCGACCGCTGGACCACCAAGGCAGTCTAGTTACTTAGTTGTTACAACTTCGATATTAAATTATATTCTAGTAGTGTATTTTAGACATGCATACCTTTTTAACCGACTTCAAAAAGAGGAGGTTATCAATTCGTGTGTATTTTTTTTTTAAATGTTTGTTACCGCATATCTCCGTCATTTATGGACCGATTTGAAAAAATCTTTTTTTGTCTGACTGGAAATACTTCCAGTTTGGTCCCATTGTCATCAAAAGAAAGTTCTGATGATGGGATCCATGAGGAATTGAGGGAACTCCTCAAAAGTTATAGGCACACATATAGCAATTTCAATATTTTTAACAACTAATCAATCATTTGCATTCAGAAAGTGTAATTTGGTGAAGTAAAACTGATGAAGAAGATGGCCATCTGAACTTTTCAATAATAAGTATTTTACTGATGGCGATTAGATAAGTTTCGGTTATTGTTGCTAAGCAACTATTAATAAGAAATAATGACGTGAATGAAATTATTATATTGTTAAAATTATTATTTCATATACCTATATCTAAAGCTGGGAAAAAAAATTAAAGTAACAGAATATTTGAGAATAGATACAAAAAAAAAACTTATTAAAAAACTTATTATCAGTCATAAAGTCACATATTGCCGGACAATACAAACTGATTGCTAAAGGATGGAGATTTGACGTAAATTTACGACATTATTACATAAATTTATGTCAAATCCCATATGTACATTTCCTTTCTATTCTTTTCGATTCAACTACCGTTTAAGCCACTTGTCTAAAGGGACTGTGATTATTTCCATCGTTAGTAATCAGTATCAGGCAATATGACTTTATGACTGACTAGCTGTACCCGCGACTTCGTTCGCGTGTTCAGTCTTTTACTGTAAATCTGAAAACTACAAACTTTCATCGGCTGATTGTCATCTTTAGCGGTTACATTTTAAAAAACCTTTCTTAGCGGATGCCTATATCGTAATAGCTATCTGAGTGTCTAGTGGTTTAAACTATGCGTTTGTTGATTTGTCAATTACGTATTTCTTTTGAACATTAAGGTTCTGCAATTAATAAACTTCATAAAGAAATATTCCTAGTTTGTACGATTGTTCTGCTCTTCAAGTTGTCTTAGCGCAAACGTGAATAATCTTATGGCCTATCGCATAGCTTATCTGTGCTTAGCTTATGCCCTGTAGAAATTTCTGCAGCCATACATTTCGTTTTAAATTGGTCACTTCTAACCTGATAGGATTCCGTGTGGTGACGGATTAAGAATACAAAATATCACCACCCCTATCTATCCCAAGGGTGTCCTAAGAGTCGACTAAAGGAGTAATTCAGGCAGACAATATCCACTGCAAGAGAAGGAAAATTCAAAATAAAACCCTATACCAATCCGTCTGGCCAGCGTGGTGTAGTAGGCTAATATCCCTCCAAGTGTATGGGGGAGACCCGTGCCCAGCAGTGGGACATTTATGGGTCGATATGATGAACCTGACAGATACTGTTACACAGTTTGGATGAGCTAAAAATTTATTTAATTCCTAAAGGGCATAATGGTCCACCATAGTGCTCAAGGATTTCAGAAATTGAACTGCATAGTTATTAGATTCTTTTTGATTCATCATTCTATTAATAGAGATATAGTACTCTACATAAGCTCCCGGAACAAAACTGAATAAGAAGCCAGTAAACTGAACCCTTTTTATTATTGGTGAGAGTTCAACGTAAATTCGATATATGTAGGTATCTATTATTATGTATATCTCTGAAACAATGCATTTTTTTGTACATTGTTTAATTACGAAGTTTCGGTGCCTATATACAGCTGTATAATCATATTAGTTTAATTGTACCATTTAAATTTGCTCATTGAATGTGATTAGTTACAGTCATTTAATTACACATTATGTCTGATCTCCATCGACTAATTATTTATCATTGAGAAGTTGGCCATCAGCAGTAATACTTTATTAGTTTCACTAACGAATTGATGCTTCCTGAATGCATTTGTTTGATTCATTGCAGTTGTGTGGTGTTTTTTTTAAATGAGAACAATATGAAAAACTATCCATTCAATTGCAAAATGTTTTTTAAGAGAAATTTTTCATATAGGGGAGGAATTCCACCTTACAGAGAACCAACACATTAGAAGACGAAAGCCAAATAACTATACACAGCGGTGTAGTTCTGTTCCTGTGTGTGAGTATAGGACTCCAACGCTCACTTAGGGATCAATTTTGAAAGAAACGTATTCCTATCCCATGGATACTCTGCTCCCATCTTATGGCCCTGGTGTAAAAAATGGGTTGGTAACACGCAAGTGATACCTTTGGTACTGCAAGCGTCTATAGGCTACGGTAACTGCTTAACATCAGCTGGGCCATATGCTTGTTTGCCACAAAAGTAGTTCTATCTCAGCCATAAGACATCCACTGCTCGACATAGGCTTCCCGCAAGGTTTTCCACATCAGTCGGTCCTGAGCTGACCTTGTCCATCGGTTGCCTGCGACCTTTACCAGGTCTTCGGTCCACCTTGTTAGAGGCCTGCCCACGCTGCGTCTTCCAGTTCGTGGTCGCCACTCTAGAACCTTTCTGCCCCAACGGCCATTGGTTCTGCGAGCTATATGCCCTACCCATTGCCACTTAATTGAGGAAATTTTTCGAGCTTTGTCGATCACTTAAAAAATATTACAAATCGGCCCTTAAATGACGATGTTTAGGGATTAAAAAAAAAATGCAATTATTTGAGGGAACCTTATCTTTTAAAAGTCAGTTAAAAATATATATCAGTTAAGTATTCCGATGAGACAGAGGCCGATCACGCGTTTCACTGTGAGTAATTTTTGTGGTCGCAGATAGACACATAGTATCATGGACTTTTTTTTAGATCTATTTAGGAATAACATTGCCTCCTACGGCAAGATTTTGCCTAGTCGTTTAACTATCATCGTAATACTTCAGCCAATTTACACTCACAAAACTATAATGGAAGAATTACGCCATCACCTGGTGAATATCGTATTAAATTTTATTGGGTAGTTATTGAGTTTATCTTGACCAGACAGATTCGGTGGAGTGTTTTCTTTTCTCTGCTGCTTTCCTGATTACCTAAATTAAAGTATTGTTAAATGTTAGCGCCTACAAAAAATGAAATAGCAATTATTTTATAGGCGTTTATTAGGCGTTACTAATTTAGTCAGTGATTGTCTGAGGTCTTGGCATTATTTACCCCTATTTTTTTAAAATAAAATATAGCCTATGTTACTCGCAGATAATGTAGCTTTTTAATGGTGAAGGAATTTTTTAAATCGGTCCAGTCGTCTTTGAGTTTATCCATTACATACAAACAAACAAACAAACAAAAATACAAATCTTTCCTCTTTATAATATTAGTATAGATAGTATAGATAATAAGTTTTTGACACGTTGGAATGGAATGTCAAATATTTGAAATATCAGTTCCCGCCTTTCACTTCTTCAGGAAGTGACATAACGTAAGGAAATAGAAAATACAGGCGCCGGAGGTGAATGACTCAGTTGCAGATTATATTTTCACGTATAAAATTGTGTCCCGACAAAATAGATACAGATTTTTGGTGGTGGTGTCATGTATATTGAATTGTTGTCGTTAAATTTAAGGTACAAATGGTGGTCTTTATTTTTTAAAATAGCAGACCCATATATTATTATATCCCACAGACCACAGGTCTCGTCTATCTTGAGAGCTAAAAGGATTTTCGACCTTGAACCATCACGCTAGCCTAATGCGGATAGGTGGAACAGACATGCCTTAAATATCTACAATGGCATGTAGGTTTCCTCTGGATATTTTTCTTCACTGTTAATAGGTAGTCCGTTAGCACTTATAATTATTATTGATATCATGTCCCGCGTGCCCTGATACCTGCACCTCATAGGAGCTTATGGACGCTACTGAAAATGCAAAACCTGTAGCTAGGTTCTGGGCCGACACAATTTAGATTGCCATCGACACGCTAAGAAGAAGAAGCACTTATTGACCAGGTAAATTATCTTAGAGAGATTTTTGCATTTGTAGTTGTGTACGGTCAGCACATAAGGAAATAAATAATTGAGAACTTTTATATTTTTTATACTTTTTATAGTCAGTTACACCAACTGCATCAAATAACATTAAACAATGATAAGCTAGAGACTAAAATAGTTAACAATCATTACATTATTAATCTTCTTCAACTCCATGCAGACATTTCACTCTCGTTCTCATCCCTTGTGAATTGTGCCGAACCTTTTTTGGTCGTACAATGAAATTCAAATCTTAAATTTAGAATCCCTGTTAATAAACATAAACAAATACTACTACAGCTGCAAAAATCTCTCGAAACTAATTTTACCATACGATGCGAAAGTTTACCTCGGGCATATATCATCATCGGAACATTTTTATTTAACAATGTTAAAATAATAAAATATTGATCAAAAAATATTACACAAAATAAATACTTAAATAATAAAAATGTGACAGACCTTATTTGCTGACCGTATAGTGGAATTCAAATTTCAAATTTTGAATCCGTGTACATATACGAACACTACTACAAATACAAAAATCTCTCTAGGATAATTTACCTATACATATAAATACATAGTGAAATTCACATTAATACTGCCCGGGATCGAATTCTCACCTCTTTCGTTCTAGTCGGGTGCTTGTGTTGAAAGGAATTCAATGTACAGACTCAATGAACGGATTCAATATATTTGTTACTTAAATATGTGATTACTTACTCGTACGTAGCATCATCTTAGTGTTAATTACAAAACCATCTCGACACACTATAAGATTCATTTTAATTTAATTGTTGTTTGTTTGCCACCTTGGTACTTAGTATAAAAAAAAATTACAACATATTAATATGTATTACTAGGGATCGCCCGCGACTTCGTCCGCGTGGTTATTTGGAATATTTGCTCCGATTTTGCAACACATCTCATTAACCAATCAAACAAACAAAATCTTTAGCTTTATAATATTATTATATAGTACAGATTAAATACGTGTAACTTTTAAATAATAAATATTAGAAAGTTTCAAGATCTTTGAAGAAATGTAATTTAATTACTTTAATGATACTTTCATGCGGATTACCAAATTTAAAAAAATAACTGTCATATAGAGATGGTGGACTAAGATGGCGACTCGTCGAGCCGTTGTGCGTAGGTTTGCGGTATATACAGTGAGATTTCAAACTCTTGTTAATTCCGTATATTACTATATTTTTAACATAAATAAATACGGAAACTACAAAAGAAGCAATACATTTCTCAATTCTGGAATTCACCGCATTGTTATTTTTAAACGTGACATATTTGAAACACAAATCCCAACAACTATGTGTTGTGTAGCAATCAAATAAAACATCTTGAGTAATGCTAAAAATACTCCAACGACACTCTTGTGTAGGCGCCGGTGGATTAAAGTGACAAACCATTATCGACTTTAGTCCTTTTGTGTATGGTTTATAATGCTATACTTGTGTATCATTGGATTAAGTTACCAGTACAATACGATACTGTCGTTTGCTCGCTTATAAGCGACCAAATATGGAGAAATGAGGATTAAATTGGTTCTATATTCAAAAGCAGGCTTGTTATTTGGTAGAATTACTATGGAATTATTCTGCGAAAAGGTTTTTTTTTATGAAATGGCAATTGGTTTTAATCAAGCATTTGATACATTTATTTTAGCTAGCTGTTTCACGCAGTTTCGCCTTTTTTTACTACTTAGGTGGCAAACAAGCAGAAGGCCCGCCTGATGTTAAGCAGTTACCGTAGCCTATGGACGCAAGAGTCACCAAAAGCATCACTTGCGTGTTGCCAACCCATTTTTTTTACACCAGGGCTTTATGATGGGACTATCCCTGGGATAGGAATACGTTTCTTTCAAAACGCATTCCTAAATGAGCACTGGAGTCTTGGACACACACACGGGATTACAACTACACCGCTGCGTGTAGTTATTTGGCTGTGGTCTTCTGTAAGGTGCCTCCTTCCCCAGTTGGGCTTGCTCGATAGTATAGTGCCCTGCCTCTCTTAAAAATCATCATAAAATATCGAAATACTGTAATCCAGCGATGAAAACCTCCTAAGTCCAATTTTGTTATAAAATTCTTTATGCATTTTTTTAATTCATAAACTCGTTAGGGAAGGTTAACGAACATTCGCTTCACATGCTCTCAGCGCCATCTGTTGCCCCAGATATTTATTGCAAGCGTCCATTGGCTACGGAAACTACTTTCTGCTAACTATCAGGCGGGCCATATGCTTATTTACCACATAAGCAGATTAAGTTGAAATTAAGAAGACGGTGTCATCTTCATAGATGAATATTTCACAATAAGGGAATGATATATTAGGTATTTTTTTTAAATATTTAGAGCAATGTGTAAAAAGACGAGCCCGGAGTAGGATTCGAACGTGCACCTCTCGGGTTTCGTCCCAGCGCACTACCAATTGTGCCATCTGAACTCCTACTCCAGAGTTCGAATTTGTCCACCGCTTTTTACGTCTTGGAGTGACGTCAGCTTAACTCAGTAAGCTAACTAACGTTGGCTTATAATTAAATATTTATTAATATAAGATTTTATAATCTCTGTGACACGCAAAACTTATTATTGACTCTTAATTTCAGTTTCCATAGTGCTGCATTCAAATTATTAGCGACCCTCGATAAAATAAATGTAATACAAAAGTGGTAATAGGTACTAATTTCTTATTATTTCCACCCTTTCCATGACTTGCAGTGACCACAGGAAGTAAGAATTATCGCGCGTAAAGTTCCTAGTCATGTTAGTACGGGCACCATGATTTTGTACGCCAATAGACAATTATCCTACTAATATTATAAACGCGAAAGTTTGTAAGTATGGGTGTTTGTTACTCTTTCACGTAAAAACTACTGAACGGATCTGGATGAAATTTGGAGCAGAGATATATTATGGTCTGGACTAACATATACATATGCTACTTTTTACAGCGATAACCGACATCCACGCGGGTGGAGCCGCGGGCAACAGCTAGTCCTTACTAATATTATAATTGTGAAAGTTTGTGAGAATGGATTAATGGATGTTTGTTACTCTTTTACGTAAAAACTACTGAACGTATCTGGATGAAATTTGACACACAGATAGATTATGGTCTGGAATATGGTCTGCAAAAAGTAGCGTGTGTTAAAATGTGTTATAGGCTACTTTTTGCAGCAATAACCGACATCCACGCGGGCGGAGCCGCGAGCAACAGCTAGTATAAAAAAAAAAGAAAAAAAAATATTTGTAACTTGCATAGCTAATTCTTAAGATTTCTTGTACACTAAAATCTTTTAAAACTTTACGATTCGTTTATAATATTATAATACATCAGGCCTGGCCAAACTGTGGAAAAGAGCCTATTGTACTATGGAGTACCACATAACAGTTATTATTTATATTAGGAATAGTATGTACACAATTTCTAAATATTAGTAAAAGAACATAAGCATTCCAACACAGTTTATTGGCATGTGAGTAATGAAAGAAAAAAGTTACGATATTATTGTACTGATGGCATAAAACTAGTATAAGAGTCAGCATTTTTATAGATTGTCCTATATTAAGTACAAAATGATGGTAATCGTAACTTACTCTACTAGGTTTAATGTAGCAGCGTTTAGTTATGTTAACAATAGCTGGCGGCGCGGTGGCGGTGGCAAGGTGATGCGTCGATATAATTGCAAGTAATTATTTTATATACAACTAATCGTCCGCCCCGGCTTTGCATGGGTGGTATTTCCTGGGGTTCCGTAATGTTTTTGTCAATAAAATATAGCCTATGATACTAACAAATAATGTAGCTTTCTATTGGTAAAAGAATTTTCAAAATCGGTTCAGTAGATCCAGAGATTACAACGTCACAAATTTTGCCTTTTTATAATATAGTATAGATACGAAACATATAGATACTATAGATATTGAAAGATATTGTACGTATACATCTGCAACGACTAACGGTTGCTTGAATGAAGCTGACGTCACTCTACGACGTATAAAGCGGTGGGTAAATTCAAATTCTGGAGTAGGAACTTGGATAGCACAATTAGTAGTGTGCTGGGCCGAAACCCGAGAGAGTTCGGAGCAGGTTTCGAACTTGCGCGGTTCGAATCCTGCTCCAAGCTCAACTTTTCCGTATTGCTTAAAATATGCCATAGATACGAAATATGCTAAATAATTAACTGTTACTTTCGACAGACAATAACGACTATATATAAAATGTTACTTCAGGATTAAATAAGCGCAATATATGATATATTATTGTTTTGTTTATCTGTACATAGTCTAAATAGAACAAAATAATTTATTTAAATACGACTATTAATCTTTTTTATACTACTAAGTGGCAAATAAGCATAGGGCCTGCAGGATTTGTAAAATTGAAAATATTATTACTGTCTACTTACAAATTTCAAATTTCGGAGTTCATCCTCACATCATTGCACCTCAAACATGCCGTACCGTAAGATACCAGAGGAATTTTTTACCACTTACGATTAAGCTGTGGAATGGGCTCCCTACCAAGGTTTAAATAAGATACTAAAGCATGCATACGGTTCTTCAAGAAAGGAGTTTTTTTTTATTTTTTAAAGACAGCTCCCGCACTAGAAAACAAGCTCTGTGTTGCGGGGGACTTTACAAACATACAATTAACGGACACATATAGGTGCACACCCAGACTCAGAACAACTCTTTGTGCGTCACACAGTCCAAGTTTTGTCCCTGTGCGGGAATCGAGCCCACAGCCTCGTGCACAGTAGGCGCATACTTCACCCACTGGACCACCAAGGCAGCAAAGTTAGTAAAAAAAAAAATTATAAGGTTGTTAAAGGATCGGCAACGCGTGAGTGACACCCCTGGTGTTGCAAACGTCCATAGGCTACGGTAACTGCTTACCATCAGGCGGGCCGTATGCTTGTTTGTCACCTTGGTAGTATAAAAAAATAAAAATTAAACAATATTTCACATGAGCAATAAAATTATCTGAAATAAATATTGTTTATAATAAACTTTTATTATGTTGACGGTAGTTACATTATAAGGCGGGTGGCACACCGTAATATACGGTAACGTACGCTTGCGAAACTGTACACGAGAACTAGGTACATGTATTTGAATTTATTAGAATTTCTTTGTGTCTCACTAACTTTAGTTATTATAATAAGCAACTAATAAGATAATGTGCTGGCTTTGTATTTTTGAACAGATTTTCTTATACAACGACCTTATTTTCGGGACAATCCCACCCACATGCCCACCGCTGTGACTCCTGTGAGCCAGGATTAACAGCGGAGTAACCAACTGATACACCGAGTTTTGACACTCGTGCGTCCCGTGGACAACTAAACCTACTGTCTTAGGCCCCGCAACGAATTTAATCAGAAGTAAATAGGAGGAGTTAGAAAGAAAAGTTTCCACTTCCCTCCATAGCAAAGCAGGAGACAAAATAAATCTGTATAGGTTTGTAACCTATGAAAAGGAGCACCACGGAGGACCTTAAACTACGGGACCTAAGTGAGCTAAGTTTGATTGCTATAATATGTATGGCAGAAACGTTTAAATGTACGGAAATACAACGACCGGGGTATATCCAAAATAAGTTTGTTTTTTAGGGTTCAGTACCCTATTACAAAAACTCCGCTGTCCGTCTGTCTGTTACCAGGCTGTTATCATGAACCGTGATAGCTAGACAGTTGGAATTTTCACAAATGATGTACATATGTATATTTTTTAATACTCCTTAGGTGGCAAACAAGCATACGGCCCGCCTGATGTTAAGCAGTTACCTATAGACGCTTGTAATACCAAAAGTATCACTTGCGTGTTTCCAACCCATTTATTTTACACTAGGGCTTTATGGTGGGAGTATCCCTAGGATAGGAATACGTTTCTTTCAAAACACATCTCTAAATGAGCGCTCGAGACCTGTACTCACAGGAGGACAACTACACCACTGTGTGTAGTTATATGCTGTGGTTTTCTGTAAGGTGGAGGTCCGTAAACTAGCCGAGACTTTCATATTTCACATATTTATTTATTCAATTAAACTTTATATCTTTTGTTGTATGTTTTGGCGCTAGTAGTTAATTGATATGTGGAAACTATTTTGGATTATGTGCTGTCTAATATATATATAATTATTACTCTATTCTATCTTTTTTTTTTATACTACCAAGGAGGCAAACAAGCATAAGGTCCGCCTGATGGTAAGTAGTTACCGTAGCCTATGGAATTATATTTTTAATGACTTATTTTTTATTTTATCTTTATTTGTTTCCCGAATAAAGATAAAATAAAAAATAAATTGTTCACTTCATGCCTGAGGCAGTCTCTACCAGTCAACCAACAGGGTGATGCGGAGATCATTATAGTAGGTGTACAAAGTCTCTCGTATTATATCGTTAGTTACCAAATTTAATATACTATAATTAGATACCTCGTTGGCAACGCTAACTCCAAAATCAATTATTCCGTAACGAGTATATGTGTACGAGTTATATACAAGCAAATGACTTGTGTTACACGCCAATAGTTTCCGCCGATTCATCGAGATTTACTAACAGGTGACTCGATTTGTGATCCGTTTGAATCGGTTTGAGCCCTTGACTTAGTCAAGTGGCAAGTAAAAATATGTAATTTGTCTAAAAACATTCTTATTTTCTCAGTATTTTCTGTTAATTTGTTTCTTATTAAATGATTTTATTTTAAAGTGCTTTTTGTTACATTTTATGATTTACTAGGGGTTGCCCGCGACTTCGTCCGCGTGGTAGTTTGGAATATTTTCCCCGATTTTGCAACATATCTCACTAATGCTCCGCTCCTATTGGTTATAGCTTTGATGTTATATAGTCTATAGCCTTCCTGGGTAAATGCACTATTCAACAAAAAAAGTTTTATTCTAATCAAACCAGTACTTTCTGAGATTAACACAAACAAACAAACTCTTCAGCTTCATAATATTGAGTATAGATACGGTAACATTACGCGTCGTCCCACGTGAGCGTTTTCGAAGCGAACGCAATGTGATGCAGTGCGGATTTAATATAAGCATCAAATGTGATTTTGAAGAGACAAATAATATTGACTAAATTTCATCATTTCAACTCATAAATGTCCCACTTCTGGGACTCACGGGTCTCCTCAATACATTTGGCGGGATATTAGCTTACTATACCACGCTAGCCAGACAGGTTAGTACGACGTGTCTTGAGTTTTCCCTCTTATGTCTTATATCGCATGCAGTGGATATTGTTTGCCTGACTTACTCCCTTAGTCGACTCTTACGTCACCCTCGGGATGGAACGGAGTGGTGTAATTTGTATTCTTAATCCGTCACCACACGGAAAAATTAGACTAGAGCCACAGAATACTTAATGCTAGAGTTTTAATATATACATATATTGCAAATAAATTATCAACTACATTAGCTATAGCCATTAAGATATTAAATCATATAATATGTATGTAGAAACGATCACACCGCGAATCACTAATCACATATTTCGCAATTCAAACGCTCCCCATACAACAGGGTGCAATACACGATTATTGACAGTCAACCCCGTTGTTCGGACGCGGACGGTCAGTAAACATGATTTGTACGAATGGCGACTATCACCAACCCTCATCCATACTCGTATTTAACGGTGACTTTAGCTTGATAACTTAATTTACATGTTTAATGTTAGGGCTTAGTCTTGATTGCCGTTATGGGTTTTAGCTGGTGACTGTTGGTCACTCAATATTCATTTATTCATATAGGCTACAGAGTAACTTTTATGAAGGTCATAAGCAATAAAAGTAATAGGAAATCCAGAACGATGATTTTAGCCAATTATACTTCGGAAAGTTCGCTGACAAGGTCACGGAAAGCAATTGAGAGAGTCTACATGACTTTTGAATCATGATAAGAACTCTTTTTAATCACCAGATTGGTGCCCCTGTCTGCAATCAGCATTATTTGTTGGTCTACCTGGCCGGGGAGCGTCTCCATCAAATAGCGTTCTCCACTTTAGTGCTCCTCCAGTGAAACTCCAGCATCATCGGTCTTGTGGAAACTTCCTAGTGCCCACGTTTCGACATTGGTGTTATGCCATTGATATTATCGACGACAAAATAGCTAAAATAAGGTGAACTTATTTGAGTTTACTTTATTTCGATTATCCAATCGTCGGTGTCTATTTTGAGTCACTGTACCAAGAACTGTCCTCCCTCGTTATATTACTGATCAAGTTGTGTATCTTAGTAATCATGTGAAATAGCATCGGTTGTTTCTTCGTTTGTATCGAAGTCCCCTAGTCCTTTCTTTAAGTTTCTGTTGGGACAAAAATCAGAAATCCCCTTTTTTCTTCTTTACATACATAATATAGTATTGTGCAGCCCCAAAAGGAAGACATTTACGGTTGAATTAACCGTATTTGTTACGAGTGCAAACTTTGCTCCCCTATGCAGGTAGGAAAAAAAAAGAAGCCCAAACTTTTACGTAAATAGTTAGGTATGTTTAAAGTTTGCATCGGGGGCCGACTGATTGTGTGTTGCCGAGTTATTTTTACATCTGGCTGCAGCATGAATAATGGAAGAAAATAAATAAATAAATCACAACCCATTGAAAATTAAGTAATAAAAATTATTTAAACCGATAAATAACTATTACAGATTGAAGTCGGTGCTAAGGCTAGGTTTACTCCTGCAAACTCTTGTTTGAGTTTATTAGTATTTTAGTGTAAAATGGTCTGAAATGAAAATGTACGCTTGCAAAAATTGTATAAAATAGGCAAAGACAAAACAGGTCAGTATATTTTTATCCTTTGTGTTATCAATCAAACCAAGCTTTTATCAATAAAAATGGATACATTTTATCCACTTATACTAATCCTTACTAATATTATAAATGTGAAAGTTTGTGAGAATGGATAGATGGATGTTTGTTACTCTTTCACGTAAAAACTACTGAACGGATCTGGATGAAATTTGGCACAGAAATAGATTATGATATGGAATAAACACATAGGCTACTTTTTACAGCGATAACCGACATCCACGCGGGCGGAGCCGTTCGCAACAGCTAGTTAATATTAATATTATAAATGAGATAGCCTATAGTCTGAAATTACACATAGACTTATACTTTTTATCTCGGGAATATCACTGTTCCCATGTCATTGTAGATTCCAGTTTAAAATAAGTCATGGTCAAGCTTCGACCACCGATTCACCTCTAGTAATACTAATTACGTGAAAGCCAAAAGTATCAACATCTAAACCTGACAATCCTCATACTTATTCCGCAGTCGTTCGGAGATGTTAATCTTGCTCCAACTAACTCCGGAACTGAGTTTGGCGCAATAAAAACTGTCACTATACTTATTTACGATGCAATAAAAGAGATTGAGATAGAAATAATAGGAGGCGCCGGCGCACTGGGCCGGTAAAATAGCGCTTAGAGCTTTTGGAAAATCATCTATTGATGATTAGAAGTAAATGAAGTGATACCTATTGCAAGCATCCATAGGCTACTGCTTAACATCAGGCCCGCCTGTCCAAATAGTATAAAAAAAACATGCGAGGTATTTGGGAACTGCCGATAGAAGTGAAAAGTAAGTAATTTGTGACGGTTCGAGTTCCTTAATTTTTGTTCACTAAAAAGAGCTTAACGCGCCTAAAGAAGTTTTTACTTCAACATTTAAAAAATATATTAATACTAGCTTGCGCACGCGGCTTCGCCCGCGCATACCTTCTCTTGGCAACAGAGTTGTTTTTTCCGGAATAAAAAGTAGCCTACGTGTTGTTTCAAACTATAGTCTATCTCTATGCCAAATTTAATCCAGATCCGTTTAGTAGTTTTTGCGTGAAAGAGTAACAAACATCCATACATGCATAAATTCTTACAAACTTTCGCGTTTATAATATTAGTAGGATATTTCACACGTTTGCACGTAACACACTGATTATTTACTTAAAATTAAAAAGTTAGACCAAAGATAACATCGGTTAAAAGCCAATAAGTACATTATATTCGTACCCAGTTTCCACTCGAATAAGAAAATATTGTTTCTTCTTCGAATTACTTAAGCGTAAGCTTAAGTACCTTCTTGTATTATGTAAAGGTGTTGTGTTGTACTATATATAAATTATAATACATTGGTATTTATGTGTTACGATTAAAGCACAACATTATTTCGTAGCTAAGGTCAGGCACTACCTGTCGATCGTAACACTTCTTAGATTAGTTGTTAAGATTGAATTTGGAAGCAGTTGTTTGTGATTCATAAATGTTGTAGACAGGTTGTTTTTGTGATTGGTTGTTTTTAGTTTGGAGATTAGTGCGTTGTTCATTTCGGAGTTCATATTGATAACAAAATTCATTGAGAAACATACGTTAAAGAAATTCATGCAGTTTTTTTGAATGTATTACTAGCAAGGAGGCATACGGCCCGCCTGATGGTAAGCAGTTACCGTTGCCTATGGACGCTTGCAACACAAGACAAAAAACAGCTAGGTAATGTAAAATTATGGAAAACTTTTAAAGAAAACGGTTTGAATAATATGGAATATCATTTTTTAAGAATATTATGTGGTACCTACTTCATATTATATATATAATAGTCCTTATTGTCAATAACTAGCTATCTCTCGTATTGCTGCGTTAGGAGCTTTGGGCATCTTAACATAATTATGCTGAGTTGTGATCCTATATGTGACACAGTTTTAGCACCTATAATGTAAACCTATAAAATAATAATGTTATGCTATAATGTTATTTTCTGTAGTTACCTATTAAGCCAATATATGTAATGTATGTTTGTGCCAATTAAACGATATTCTTTTTATCTTGTCTTATAGGCTGACGATTCTGTGATCCATAAATGGTTGTATATTGTATGTTTGTAAAGTCCCCCGCGACACAGTACGAGAGTTGTCTTTTTGTTAAGAAAGAAAGAAAGTGTATTAATGGTAGTAGACCATTAATACCAACTAGGCAGAGCCTGTACTATGGCAACCAGACAACTGATAAACATACTTATAATATATATTTCTAAATACATACATATTATAGATAAATAACACCCAGGCACAGAATAAACATTCGTGCTCATCACACAAAGATTTGTCCTGGGTGGGAATCGAACCTCCGGCGTAGCAGTCAGAGTCACTGACCACTAGACTAACAGGCCAGTCTAAATAATACTGCTGTTCTTATTACCTAGTCTGTACTTGCGATACAATATTTTTGATAAACCACCGTATAGTGCGTCAATCATCATATCTAGTACATAAATCGACAGGGTGTTGGCATGATGCCAGTGGCATTACAGTAACCTATTTCTTTCAACTCTAGAGTTTTCGTGGGTAAGTATTGTATAGCTTGTTTTACTCTTGTTGTAAGTCCTACTAATATTATAAACGCGAAAGTTTGTAAGTATGAATGGATGTTTGTTACTCTTTCACGTAAAAACTACTAAACGGATTTGGATGAAATTTGGCACAGAGATAGACTGTGGTCTGGAATAACACATAGGCTACTTTTTACAGCGATAACCGACATCAACGCGAGCGGAGCCGCGGGCAACAGCTAGTATATAATATTTATTTTGAGTTATTGGCTAAAAGAGAAGTGACTAGTTTTTACACGCTTTTTATTAGCTTCACCTGTATGTTTGTAACCGACTTCTTTGGGCGCGAATTTGACCCACTTTAAACGGCCAGATTTCGTTCAAACTTTGTAGATTTATCGAAGACCGATGACAATACACTAATTTGATAAAATTATAAATAATATTATTATTACTAAAAAGTAAAAAATAAATAATAGTTTAAAAAAACTAAAAAATAAAATCTAAAAAGCTTTTTATAGAAAACCGAACTAAAAATAGAAAAGAAATTTCAATACATTTAAATTAAGATGAAATTAATAATTTAAAAAAAATATTTTATTTAAAAAAAAGCGTGGACTCTACGAAGTGAAATTCACATTGGTACTAGCACCCGGGATCGAACTCGCACCTTGCGTGCAAGTCGGTTACTTTCCCACTCGGCCACCACCGCATTTTTACTTACCTACCCCTAACAATATTTAACCAACAAGTAACAATAGATCATTATCAGTCTATAATGCAAATTTCCAATAAAAATATTATCAACAAAATAATTTGTAAACCACCATTAATATCATATCTAAATTACTGTAATATTAGCTTATTTATATAGAATTAATCTTATGATGACGATGCCGAACAAAAATAAGGCCTCAATGGGACGAGAGGCATTTCTTAATATTTCCCTCGGTCATTGAGAGGACTAAACAAATTCTAAGAAAGGAATTCCCTCCTCGAATCCGTCAATCAACTTTTGTGGAATTGTACCAAAAAGATAAGGAATATAAATATGGGGGTTTATATTTTGAACGGGCTCGTTTATTGTATTGGAGTAATAATACAATTACTTAATTAACTACTGCTTCTTGTTATAATATTGCATGACATGGGCATGTTTGCCGCACGAATTGTGGGCTAAAATTACCACTGGAGGGTCTTAGAAAATGTCCAACAGCATCGTGGTAGGCCCAGACTCAGATGGCGAGACGAGCTTGATACGTACAGAAAGGGCTGGTCTATATTAGTACAATATCGGGTTGAGTGGAAAAAGGAAAGGGAGGTCCTTGCGCTGCAGTGGGACAGTGCAGGCTGAATATAAAAAATATCAAATATATTTAACATACCGATAAAACGAGTAAGTAAGAACTAAACATAACAAGAATGTTTTTTCTCATGTCACGCTTCCATCGTCCACTCCTTGTGCGTTGCATCTTTTTTAAAGATGTCAGATAGACTAAATGTTTTTTCGGTAGGTATATCTTTTTCGAATCGTTCATTTTCATGCACCCACAAGTACCGTAGTAAGTATAGTAGTATGTATAAGAAACTAAATGTTGGCCGCGTCTTTGCCCACACAGAAGTCGCTTGCCGCGGTATAACATTTCCCAGGAGCCAGCTATCGCCATGCCAAATTTCATTAAGGTCCTTCTCTCAAAAAATTATGAATAAGAGGTGTAAATAAAACCAAAAATGATTGCCAAACAATAGAGTATTAATCTACAAGATGAGTTTCATAATATGGTCTAGTAATAAATTATATATTAATTCTAAATAGTTTGTAAAAAAATCATCGAATCAGCACCAAATTATTGAGATATATCCAATTTACGACTTCAATTTTTATCAAATATTACGAAAAATATATCAATATTTGAAAAAAACATACACCTATAACTTGGTAATGTTATATTTAAAATAAGTTTGATTTTATATTTATTAAAAATTAATAAGACATCCATTCAAAGAGTTCATCTGTTTGTATACCCATATGTATACATGTATACCATAGATAATAGAGTCGTGTTTGCTTCGCCCAAATGCTCAAGGTCGTTGGCGATATCCCAAGCCTTAAGATCTATTCTGCCGTTTAGTCATGAAAAAGCAACAAACAAACAAACAGACAGAGTTACTTTCTCATAGTTTTATTTAAACATAGAGATATATGCATCTTTTTTCTTTCCATCTGAAATCTTCACATGATATGACACGTACTCAATATAGATTCGTATATTTTCAAAACAACATTCAATAGAAAAAAATATTTTGATCTATTTAGACGGCGGCGGCGCGGGTATGTCGTAAACGGGAATGGGAGGGTTAAATCTCATTACTTTATAGCAGATGTAAAACGATTTATAGAGGTAAACCCGTCCGGTCATATTTTGTTATGTTCCAATAATTCTTTACATTTTAGATTTTGCTTTGGCAAACCAACGATTCTTTTTAAGGTCGAAAAACACGTGCCTTGGCTGCGAATAGGTAATTTTAGGAGAAATTTTCTTTTTGCCAAATTGGGTCGTGAGTTTTATGTTTTCGCGTAAACTGTAATAGGCTAAGGCCCTTTTTAAATTAACGGGAACTACCGCATTAAAGCTGGGCTTCCTCTCCGGGTATGTGGAAGATTTTTTCTCGAAAATCTTTAAGTCTTCTCTTATTCTCGGTTTCTTGTTAATGTCCAAATTATGGCTATGACCGATTTGTCCGTATGCGTGTCTCTGTCGCAGACTCACAGTTGATTATTTTAGCGAGCTCAAAATAGACATGCATAGAAATTGCATACGGCTGACAATTGCTACGAATGTTCGAAACACCATTATAAATAAAAATGTGAAGGCCCCTTGGATCCTACGTCGAAAAAAATATTCAAGGTCTAAATTGCGGGCTTAGACCTTGAATATTTTTTTGCTACGTGTCTTTTTGCGCTTTGCAACCAAACGGTAAGTTTGATTATAAAATTACATTACACAAAATTGTAGATCATTCAAAATCTGAAAAATAGTTTTTGTTTAAGATCACTTTACTCATTGCATTAGTTTTTATTAATCTAAACAATAAATTCACTGATGAACAACCCTGTCATCAGGTTGGCCACTACTCGATAATAATAATAAATAATAATTTATTTTTATTGTCTTTAAAAAGTTACAATATAATAGTTAGGTTACCTAGTCCCTACACTAGTGTTCCCTGTTCCCACAAATTACACCCAGACTGGGGACAAACATTTATGGATCACACAAAATTTTTGATCCTTGTGGGAATCAAACCCACGACTTTCGGCCTTGCAGTCAGGGTCACTAACCATTCTTATGGTCCAACAGGCCATTCAAAATATACATATATATAAAATATCTGATGGCACCATAGCTGCTAAATAATACATGATTTTCTCATACTACAAATAGATATATATTTTTATTAAAACTATCGAACGACATGCATCTAAAAATACAATAATAACAAGGGTTCTTACAAAGAGTGAGTGTCGTCACGTTGTGTTTATGCATAAGTGTGCGGGCAATGGTTAAAGTGCATCTGTACCGTGGCGTCACATGGCAGGAGTGCTGTGCAGACGAGCGACTCAAACGCTGCTATTCATATTGTTCATCATTTTTTTTTTTTTTTTTTTTTTTTATACTACTAAGGTGACAAACAAGCATACGGCCCGCCTGATGGTAAGCAGTTACCGTAGCCTATGGACGTTTGCAACACCAGGGGTGTCACTCACGCGTTGCCGACCCTTTAAAAACCTTATAACTCCTTTCTTGAAGAACCCCATGCTATAGTCTTTTGGAAAAACCTCGGCAGGGAGCTCATCTTAATTACTCTTTACACTCACAGTTAGAACCAACACGTGTAAAGAGCCAAGATTGTTATAATAAATACAATTAGGTAATCAGAATTGAATTAACATTGATACACGTAAAAAATAATGATTATAAAATTAGAATAAAAAATACATTATATAAAATAATAAGATGAAAAATAAAAATAAAAATACAATGCTGATAAATATAGGTCATAATTAAATAAATTTATATATAATTACAACAGTATTTGGTACATTGGTCAAAAAAATCTCGTACATTTGAGTTCTAATTTTATTGTTCTTCTTTTACATTACAAATAACTCATCTTTACTACTATTATAAATGTGAAAGTTTGTAAGTATGGATGGCTGTTTGTTACTCGTTACTGAACGGATCTGGATGAAATTGGCACAGAGATAGATTATGGTCTGGAATAACACATAGGCTACAGCTTTTTGCAGCGATAACCGACATCCACGTGGGCGGAGCCGCGGGCAACAGCTGGTAACTCATAATATGAGTTATTATCTACATATAAAATCGTTTGTTGACTGAAGATCAAACAACAGCCAAAACTACAAACACTTTCAGAGTAAAGAGTTAAAAAACCCAAAAACACGCATAAGATCACAAAGAGCTTGTTCACGAAATGTATGAGGTACCGTCTTGTAACAACTACTACGGCAGACCATGTAGGCAGTTCTTAGTCCCAACGATTTTTAATAGTTTTCCCTCGGAGGTAGAGGATAGTAATGTTATAAAAAATCAATCTTACTTATAGCTTACTATTACCCGGGATCCCGTTATGATTTTTCAATAAAATATAGCTAAAATATGGTTATTTGTCACTAACAAATAACGTGGCTTTCTATTGGTACTTCTATTAGTAAAAGAATTTTCAAAATCGGTTCAGTAGATCCAGAGATTACCCCCTACAAACAAACAAACCCACAAACTTTACCTTTTGATAATATAGTATAGAAAAAAGGACTCTGGAAATTTGGTCCCTAATCGGTAAAAATATAATATAATAGTTTAACCCGGGCAAAGTATGGGCGAGCCGCTAATCCTATACATAAAACATTAAAACAGAAAATCAATACAATTTATTTATTTTATTTGATATGCTAACAATACCATATCGTTGCAATATAAATTGATACAAAAACTGCAGAACTAGAAACTTCTTTTATTTTTCTGCAGTGTTACTTAGGAACAAATTTTGTTAAATAAAGATTCACCCACACTAAACCGCACGACTGCATCTTCGTAATCTGTTTACAGTCGCACTGCTTCCCTAAAGTTGTCTTTAATTAAATTTAAAACTTGTCTGACGTCACGCCGCCCGCTGCCGCGCTCCGCCGCCGTGCTTCGCTGTGCGTGCCACTCTTCCGGCACGGAGTGGTCACAACTTGTTCTACACTCTCCTGACTACATATTTACCGATGGAGTAGGCAAATTGGTTTATTTGAGGCTATAATTAGCTAGCAGCTACAAAGTTAAAAGTTAAACGTCGCTCTTGTCAGCATGTATACCGAGTTAAGTAACTAGATTTTTATATAATGCAGAATGCACCAACATTCATGTTTTATGCACACATTTAAAATTATGATACATTTGAAATGTGTGCATAACACAAATAAAATTAGTGGTTAATCCCGAATGCACCAAAATGTATGTGTTATGCACACATTTCAAATACGTGAAATAATGAATGTTAGGAACATAAAATATAAACTGAAGTCATATTTTTTGTCGAAGTTGTGAATATGTTATGATGATGGAATGATGATTTGTAAGCAATTTGATTTTTATTCAATTTACAATGGAATGTTATTTATTTATACATATATAAGGAAGACTTGTCTACGCTACCTTCTTTCTACAAACAATTATAAAAACGTAAGAAATTGTAATGTGCCACACACAAGCTCCGGAAGCTTAAGTGGTACTTTTATGTATGATGTAATGTTTTATGTGACTGGTAATTAAAAAAAAATAATAATAAAAATGATGATACAATTGAAATGTGTGCATAACACAACTAAAACAAGTGGTTAATTCCTAATGCATCTACATTAATGTGTTATGCACACATTTCAAATGATGATACATTTAAATGTGTGCATAACACAACTGAAATTAGTGTTTGTTGTGTTTTAAGCCGCTACTTTTAGTATGTCAGCAGTATAACCATAATAGCGACATGGGGGAGATCTTGATTCTTGACCTAGTGAGACAAAATTAGATTAATATAGTAATTACTGTTTTACGTATGCTTTAAAAACCTTAATATATTTTTCGTTTCTTAAGATTATTTAATATAATTAGGCTGGAGATGGTCAGATAAACTTCGTATACGCAAAAAAAAGTTATACATTTTTCCATCTTTTAATGTATCGTAATGCTTAAAAGCTTCAAAATCTCCATCAGCTTACAGCAAAATTAAACTAATTAAAAAACTTTTGTAATTATCGTCTTAACAGACACTTGGAGTAAATCGCCTTAAGGGCAAACAACACCTCAAGAATTTTACCTCCCGTGTTCTTAAAGACCAAGTGGCACAAAGCGCAAGTAACCGCGATAATCAGATTTAAAATTTCAATATAAACAAAAGAAAAGATAAAAAGTATCTATGTGACTCATCTTCTTCTTGAAGGTACAAACATAATGCAATACTAATAGCCGAAAACAATAGCTGCAATGTAACTAAAAAGAAAAACATTGCTAATATTTTTTACACATCTGGACAGTAATCACATTGAAAAATATTTGCATATTTTTACTACTTACGAGTAGGTGGCAAGCAAACATACAGCCAGCCTGATGTTAAGCAGTAACTATAACCTATGGACCTGCAATATCTTAGGTATCACTTGCATGTTGCCAGCTAATTATTTGAAGTATTCCTCTTTTGGCACCAATGGTTTCGGCACCTAAGCTATTCTACTTACAGCACCAATCGGTTTATGGGCTTGGTGCTGAATCCAAGCCCATCCATTGGTGCTCAAAAAATTGGTGCTGAAAGAGGAATACTTCAATTATTTAAAGTGAATGTTTTTTACAAAAAATGAGGTTTCTTAAAGTTCCCATCACTTTTTTCCTATAATTTATACCAAACGTTATAAACCTCCTTTGAATTCACACTGTTGCAGGTTTGTATTGAATAAAAATCGCATAACGAGTCCTGATGCCTCCCTAATCTATTCAGATAGCTCAAGTAACAATAAATGTTAACTTACATTGTTTCAAAAACCTATTACTTTTAGCTCGGTACATAATTCTACGGTCTAAGTTTCCGTTCCCTCTGCCAGTTTTATGGCCACAATTTGTAAATTTTATATCGTCTTTTGTGATTCGAATGTGATGCCGAATTCTTCGGAATCATATTTTAAATTCCCCTATTTATTTTCTTATATATTTATAGGGAGTTCTTGGTAGATAAAGTAAGTTTACAAATAAAAATTGTAACTATAATATAAATTCTTGTAAAAAACCATGCGGCGCAGTCTTTGGGGACTGCCCATAGAAGTGAAAACTAAATAACTTGTAAATTTTATCGTCGAGCTTTTATTTAATTATTTTTGAATATGGAAAGCGTCAATGTCGATGAAGCCATGATTCCATGATTTTTTGTTTTCGTGCTCAACGCACCTAAAGAAGTTTTTACTTAAAAAAAATATTTATTGGTTGAATTATTCATTATTTGAACGACAATTTATCCTACAGTTGACTTACTTTACTAGTTATTTTCTAGGTATCTAAAACACTTGCTTGACCGTTTATATTATCATTATTCTTATTTCTACCTAAAACATACTAGATACAATAAATAATAATATAATCACAACTAAATATAAATTCAAGCCTCATTCGTTATTCATCGAAAAAGTAGCGACGCATTCAAAAAAACTTCCAACTAAGACGGTCGTTAAGTAAATTAATACGAGTATAAAACATGATTAAAAAAATTACGTCGACAGCCGATGTGGGGTGGAAGAGTGAGGGCGCATCCCTCTCGTATGAATGGATGCTTTCTGTCGACAAAAAACAAATTTATAAATGCAGTTACGAAAAAAGAAAATACTCGAATTTTAACACTATATTAACTTATACAGTATCATAAATCTGGTGTTACTTTTTTGCAAACTGTAAATTTAATTTTGTAATTGTGTTGCAAGTTTACGTTCAAGTGTTATAAGTTCTAATGTCCCTCAACGGTTTAATATAAGTTTCCGAGGGCGAAACAATGAAAATGTTAATGTTCAAACATTCGTATTTTTATCTTTAGTATTTGTTTTGTTGTCTTAAAGGTAATCATAATGTTTATTTGTTCTGATAAGACTAGCCTGTTGGTCTAAAAGCTTTGTGTAATCCTACTAATATTATAAATGCGAAAGTTTGTAAGAATGGATGGATGGATGTTTATTACTCTTTCACGTAAAAACTACTGAACGGATCTGGATGAAATTTGGCACAGAGATAGATTATGGTCTGGAATAACACATAGGCTACTTTTTACAGCGATAACCGACATCCACGCGGGCGGAGCCGCAGGCAACAACTAGTTCATTAATATTTGTTCCGAGTTAGGATGTAATTTGTAAGGCCTGCGTTTTTTTTTATTAATCATCTAAATCCATAATTTAAGTGACTGTGTGTGACTTTTCACAAGACTGGGAAAAAAATACTAAGTATATTTTGTCTAACATGTACAGTAAATATTATTAACTAACACTAAAAAAGTAAATATTATTATAAATATGTCGGAACAGCTGATATCTTGTTTCTCAGTCAAAAAGCTTTTACTTCTGATCATCTCCATATTTGCGTGCCGAATTGCTTAGGATCCTGATTTGGCGCTGCCTAGGTACAATATTGTTTTGTGCTGAGTTAGTGCTATTTTGGGATTTTGAGTAGTTAGGCATAGAATAGGTTAAGTTAGTTTTAACAGTTTCGTTTTTATATAGTATTTTTAGTGATACACATTTTTGAGTATATTTTTACTAAGCATGCTGTGTTTATCTATAATTAGTTGTACAGTTAGTTAAGTATTAGAATATGTATTTTAGATAAGATAAAATTGTAACAACTGTTGATAAACCTAAATAATAATAATATTTCGGGACAACTCGCACACCGTCATCTGATCCCAAACTAGGCAGAGCCTGTACTATGGCAACCAGACAACTGATAAACATACTTATATATTTTTAAATACATACATATTATAGATAAATAACACCCAGACACAGAACAAACAATCGTGCTCATCACACAAAGATTTGTCCTGGGTGGAAATCGAACCCACGACCTCCGGCGTAGCAGTCAGAGTCACTAACCACTAGACCAACAGGCCAGTCAGGCAAATAAATAAACACTCGTACGTGTAGGCTGCCGCATTATCACCGTGATACCTTACCTCGTTCAGATCATAGCTATTGTTTGCGACAGCGCATAGGTATTTTTAAAGTCGAATCGGGTAAATGTTATTGAGATTTTTTACCGAAAATACAGAATACATCAGCCCGGAGTCCAGAATTGTAATAGGCTTTCGCTTCCAGTAGATGGGATGTAACTAACTGGATGGAACGTGATGGGTGAAACTACGTTTTCAGTTAGTAAATTTACTAATTAGGCCAATTAGTAAATTTCTTACAACATTGCGTTATTTCGCCATTTTTTATTTTATTTTTTATACTACTTGGGTGACAAACAAGCATGCGTCCCGCCTGATGTTAAGCAGTTACCAAGAGTTGCTAATCCATTTTTTTACACCAGAGCTTTGAGATATAGAGTATCCCTGGGATAGGAATACGTTTCTTCAAAACGTATCCCTAAATGAGCGCTGGAGACCAGTACTTACACAGAGAAACACAACTTACCTACGTTACAGATGATGCATGTATCAGATTATATTATAACTAGCGGTTGCCCGCGGCTCCGCGCACGTGGATATCGGTTATCGCTGTAAAAAGTTCATCCAGATCCGTTCAGTAGATTTAACGTGAAAGAGTAACAAACATCCATCCATCCATACTTACAAACTTGCGCGTTTATAACGTTTGGTAGCAGAACGTCCCATTCCCAAACTCGTCACGCTGTTTCAGATGGTCCCAATCCCAGATGGTCCTATTCCCAGATTGTCCCATTCCCAGATTGTCCTATTCCCAGATCGTCCCATTCCCAGATGGTCCCAGGGATGGTAACGCATGACGCAATTTTAATGAAAGGGGTATGAATAAAAAATACTTCTTGAATTAACATACAAATTAACATTTATTGAAATTTAAAAAAAAGTTGTGATGATAAAATATCATCAAAAAATGTATTTGTATAAGATACTATGTCAAATAATATTTTTTATTAACTTAAATAATTAAATAAATCAAATCTTACGTAAATGGCGTCTAGTCTCAAACATGTTTTTTTTTTCATAAAAAAAACCCCAGCAGTGGAGACTTATTAGGCCTGTTAATGACGTTGATGAATACTACTTCAATCTATTTTGACATGACTTTAATTTATTTTAACGTGAAGTTTATGAAAAAGTACCCAGGTACTTTTTCGTAAACTTTACGCCTGCATAATTCGTTACAGCAAGAACAGCATTTTTCCAATATTGCTAAAGTTTTAAAATCAGGCGCTTTTTTTTGTATTTTGTATCATGGATGAAAAATATTGTTTTAAAAACTTAGTGTGCATGTTTTAATAATCCTTGTTATTGTGTTTTTCCTTACTTTAAAGTCTCATTTTGTCAGAAAACCGTACAAAAATTAAAAAATTATCAATATCGTATTTTATAAAAAAAAATGAGGGTAGATGCTTATTCATAGCATATTATTATGATGTTTACGTTTCTGTTTAGTTCATTCCCCACCTAAGTGCACAGTCATTTATCGCGGATACATTGTAATTCTCTCTTTAAATTATAACGGTGTGATGGATCATAACTTTGAATTTGTAAAAAATCAGCGAGGAGGACGAAGTTTAATTTGTGGAACATACACATACAATAAACATAACGATAACAGTGATGGAAGCTCCAAATGGCGTTGTGTGAAAAGAAAAGAGTGCAGTGCGGCTATAACAATACATGAAACTAGGAAAACTATTTATAGACAAGTACCACATACATGTCAAAGTAACGCGGACACAATAATTAAACAAAAAGTTGTTTCAAAACTTAAACAAGCAGTTTGTAGAGACTTTCGTTCAATCCAAACTATTTTCGAGGAAAAAATTATATGTTTTAAACATAAATATGCTGGACACAATATGCCATCCTTCAGAAACATCAAAAGTGCATTATACAGAGAACGTAATTTTTTTTTAAATACCAGTAAATTAAACTTCCCTAGCCCAGCGTCCGTGATAATACCTGAGGGTTTAGTAAAAAAAATTATTGTATGTGAAGATGGTGACGACGACAAAATAATCGTTTTTGCGACAAAAGTTAGCAGAAATATTATTAGAAATGCACGATTTTACTACGCAGATGGGACATTTAAGATCACGCCTAGTCCATTTTATCAGGTATATGTATTACATACTGATATGGGTTCCGATGAACGGTCCACTAACATAATACCGGTAATTTATGCCTTATTACCCAATAAGACACAGGCGACTTACGTGCGGTTATTCGGCATTTTGAAAGAAAAATTACACATTAGAATATCAAATTTTAAAAGTGATTATGAAATCGGGCAATTGAATGCAGTTACAGAAATCTTCCCAAACGCAAAAGTAAGTGGCTGCTATCACCACTACAATGCAGCCATTTGGAAGCAAGCCAAGAAATATGGTTTGAATGCTAATAGTGAAAGTCGCAATATAGCAAGAATTTGTGCTATGATTCCATTGGTACCAGCCAGTTTCATTCCCGAAACATGGCGTTTGATTATTAATAAGGCTCCAGATACTCAAAACGTACAACGTTTCTTACGGTATTGTGAAAATCAGTGGTATCCAAGGATTCCGCCATCAATATTAAGCTGTGCTGGGCAAAGGCACAGAACTACAAACGCACTTGAAGGGTGGCATCACCGTATGAATGTGCGTATTCCCAAAAAGCCAAATCTATTTTTATTTTTGCATAAATTACATAAAGAAGCAAAACATTGGGATTCTATAATAAGATCCAGCTTATTCGAAAAAACTAAAAGTAAAAGAAGAGAAATAGATATATACTTTGATAAAGAGTACAATAAACTTTTACAAAAATTGGGAGGAAGAAGAATGCCATTGGAAAGATTTCTGAAAAAAGTAATTTTTTTACAGCTTCATAAATAATATTAATAATATTTTAGATGATATTATTTTTAGTATTTGACTATTATTTTTACTTGATGATTCTTTTATTTCCTAGGCAGCTTTGATTTATTTTTGTCTAATTCAAAATAAATAGTCACACTATGTCAGACACAAGGCCATAGCGTCTATATCCAAATAGTTTTTTTTTTAAACATGTTTGACATTAATGCTATCGCCTTGTGTGTGTTTTAGTTAGGTACTTTTATTTAATTAATAAATGATACAGCGTTTAGAACAAATAAAGTTTTTTTTATGAAAAAAAAAACATGTTTGAGACTAGACGCCATTTACGTAAGATTTGATTTAGGTACTTTATTGTTTAAGTTAATAAAAAATATTATTTGATATAGTATCTTATACAAATACATTTTTTGATGATATTTTATCATCACAACTTTTTTTTAAATTTCAATAAATGTTAATTTGTATGTTAATTCAAGAAGTATTTTTTATTCATACCCCTATCATTAAAATTGCGTCATGCGTTACCATTCCTGGGACCATCTGGGAATGGGACGATCTGGGAATAGGACAATCTGGGAATAGGACAATCTGAGAATAGGACCATCTGGGAATAGGACCATCTGAAACAGCGTGACGAGTTTGGGAATGGGACGTTCTGCTACCAAACCGTTTATAATATTAGTAGGATATGGGTTAACATGAGATTCATTGAAGCAATGAGATCGTCGAACATAAATTTACGTTTAAAGGTTACACACTCACACATTACTAACTGAAATATTATCTTAATGGTGCTCCCACATTGCCGTTAGAAAATGTTTGTAAACATTTTCTTACATAAAAACATTTACTAACAAATGTTGTCAATTGTTACATTTTGTTAGCAACTGTTACATGTTATAAGTGCTTCTACACTAATAGAAAATGTTTACTAATGTTTACTAACATTTTACTAAGGTTTACAAACAAAAAACCATGTAGGTAACATGTGTTACCTACATGTTTTATTTTGTTATAATTTGTTAACTTAACGTTACTAAACATTTTCTAACATGAAAACATTTTTTAACATTTGTGATTAAATGTTTACTAACGTTACTAAACATTTTCTAATATAATCATAGCAATGTGGGAGCGCCATAACACACATTTAAACGGATACACTTTGCATACACAATATAGATAGGTATACATATAAGACTGATTGAAATTTTACGCTCACAAGAATTTTTACGCATATTTTAGGACCGTTTCGCAATTTCACACCAGGACTAATAAAGTCGTTGGTGTATGTGTATTCTGCGTATACATTTTCATATTTTTATTTTGTGTGTTTAAAGAAATTTGTAGACTAGGAGAATTGATTATTAATTGTTTGTTGGATTAAAGGCAAACAAGCATACAGCCCGCCTGATGGTTTTAAAGGTTCGGCAACGCGTGAGTGACACCCCTGGTGTTGCAAACGTCCATAGGCTACGGTAACTGCTTACCATCAGGCGGGCCGTATGCTTGTTTGCCACCTTGGTAGTATAAAAAAAAGAAGTTACCGCAGTTACCTATGGACGCTTGCAACACCACTCGCGCGTTGTCAACCCATTTTTAACACCTTTTAGGCGACGGTAACTGCTTAAAATCAGGTGAGCCTAATGCTTGCTTGCCACCCAAATAGTATTTTAAAAAAGTTAGACTATTTAGCTGTTATCAGTGCCTGAAGATGTAAGTAGACATCTAACACATTTACGCAAGTAAAACTCACTATAACATACGAGTAGGTACATGACCTATAAACATCTG
Organism: Trisateles emortualis; assembly: GCA_947095525.1. Taxonomy (NCBI): domain Eukaryota; kingdom Metazoa; phylum Arthropoda; class Insecta; order Lepidoptera; family Erebidae; genus Trisateles; species Trisateles emortualis. Next base: position 2,278,434 of record OX352736.1, on the reverse strand, counting down.
AAGTAAGTAGTACTAGTACTTTCTAGATCTGTCACCTGTACGCGTGGCACGCTTCATATTGCATACGTACTCGTACCCGTACGTATGTAATGCATTAAGCTCGAAACCATGAAAATTTATTATGAAATTGCTTTTTACTTGGCACTTCACCTTTTTACGTGGATGCGAATATCTTTAAAAAAATATGAGAACCATTAACATTTTTAATTTAGCGTTGTATATAGAGGTTTATTCATTTTAGGGATAGTAATACGTCTTAACTTGAGATCGACTTTACTGATTATATTCATCTTTTTTTAAACGTATTATAATCCGAATTAACAAGTTACTTTGGTTTCACTTCTATCGGCAGTCCCCAAAGACTGCCCTGTATGTTTTTTTTTTGTAAAAACCCTTTGCACTCTGCGAAAGGCTTTTACTTTGGGGACTGCCGATAGAAGGGAAAACTAGAGACTTGTGAATTTCATCGTCGAGATATTAGATTATGATTTTTATTTATACTGGCCTAACGCAGTTTATTTCTTTCAACCAAAGCGGAAAATTTAAAAACGTTGCACAGATAAGACAAATTCATTAGAAGCCTACCTCTTAGGAGATTAAGTGGGCGACACACCCAATTAAGATTATATTAAAAATATACAGTTTCCGGCGATAAATCTCGTTGTGCATTCATTTTTACGCGACCCAGTTTTTGAAACGTTTTTTTGGGAAAGGTGGAAGTTAAAAATTCAGATAAACCAGATGGTTTGCGCGAGAGAGTGCCAGATAACCGAGCACTCCACTTACCTATATACGAGAGATTTATTTTGTGTCGGTATGTACACAATCTGTCGATAAACCGTTACTCTTGTTTTTGAAGTAATTTGATAGTTTCATAAAAGATTTATAATCTGAACAAAAAAAATTGCAATTCAAAAAGTATGCATTGGTATTTTATTTATTAATAATAATAATGTCCTAACCGAATTTCGGCCACTAAGCGGACGATATTCACTCTACTCGTATATTTCAAACTTAAATGGGCACAAACATTATTGTTAAAATGGTTTTGTTTCCTGTATTCCTAGGTAAAACTATTTATCATAACTAATAAAGCTTCATAATTAAAATTTTCTAGACCTGCAATAATAAAGTAAAGATTAGGGAAGAAAAAGATAAAAGTTATCGAATGTTAGCGATGAAAAATAAATTGCTGAGCACGGAATCTCGAAAATAATTACTAATGATTTACGTTTATTAATTAAATCCTGAATATTTTAATTTTTATTTATGACTAGCTGATTCGACAAACGGTGGGCACCATTACACAAAATTTACTATAAGTACATAAAACATTTTTGGTTTGGTTTTCCTACATTTTTATATTTACTTGGCAACGATTTTTTTTTATATTCTTAAAAAGCTTATCGGGATTACTAGAAACAATTAGTCTGATAGTAGTCTACTTCGGTGCCACTCCTGAACTGTCGGTTTTGCGAGGTATATACCCTGCCCATTGCCACTAAATTGAAGTAACCCTTCGAACGATGTCAATCACTTTAATTTAATCAATGAATCAGAAATAATGGCATAATGCAAAGATCAACAAGACATTTAAAAAAAACGTGTGATTCGTTAATCGCCTAATGTTTGTCCCGTATATAGAACCCACATCCACACGTCGCTCAGTGGTGAATGTCGATGTAGCCATGTATGGATTTGATATTTTTTTATTAAAAAAAATAAAAATAACTGAATACAGATTGAAGTCGGTGCTATGTTCATCCTGTCACCTAATATTCAGCTTGACACCGACTTCAATCTGTATTCAGTTATTTTTAGCTTTTTGAAGTCGGTTTTTTTATGAAAACAAATATTTTTCTATTTTAAGTAATAAAAAAGATAAGAATTAAAAACATTGTCAATTCCTATTACATTTGAGGGTTGCCCTCGATTTCCCTGGGATTCTATTTTCAGATCCTGATATATGCCAATGGGATCAACTCAAGAGTATCTCTTTCAAAAAGAATAATTTTGGGAATCGGTCCACAAATAGCGAAATAATCGGTGAACATACATAAAAAAACACATACAGTCGAACATAGAACCTCCTCCTTTTTCGAAGTCGGTTAAAAATGAAAATAATCTTTGTCGTAATAATTGTTACATGAGTTATGTTATCTAATGCGGAAGTAATCAATTTTCCGCCCAGCTACTTAGCTACTGTCCAGCTGATCGCCCCCAATTGTAACTCGTAGAGGTCAGTGCACTCGGAAGCCCTTTGCTTCCCTACCTTTACCTTCCCCCACTGACAGTGATTTTACCCTAGCTTACACCCTTTTATTTTTCATTTAGCGCATGATTACGTATTTCGCAATGATTTATATCATGTGTGTTTAATTCAGTCAGTAAAACTTAATTTTACTACGCACGAATGAGTATGTGCGTAGTTATTATACTGAAATATTTCCCCAATCAGCCTAAATAAGCTATGTATTATACATAGAAGTATACGTCCACGGCTTTACCGCATGGAGAGAAAGTATCTTAAATATTGTAGACTAATTGTTACTCGCGGCTCCGCCTGCGTTGATGTCGGTTATCGCGATAAAAAGTAGCCTATATGCTATTCCAGACTATAATCTATCTCTGTGACAAATTTCATCCAGATCCGTTCTGTAGTTTTTGCGTGAAAGAGTAACAAACATCCATACATCCATCCATACTTACAAACTTTCACGTTTATAATATTAGTAAGGATAGACAATATATATTATTAGAGGTATCCCGGTGTTCGAAATTAGATCCTTTTTATAAAACTGTTTTCAACCTTTTTGTATTATATTTTTTATGGAGTAGTTTGGGAACTCTTTTTGGAGTACTTTGGGAATAAATATGACTTTGAATTTAACCGCGGGAAGCAGTTAGTTTCCATATATCTTGTAATCCAATTATCGTTGTATTGTGACAATAAAATCGTGCCGTGCCATCCATTATTAATATAACATCCATGGATGGATGTTTGTTACTCGTTCACGTAAAAACTACTGAACGGATCTGGATGAAATTTGGCACAGAGATATATTATGGTTTGGAATAACACATAGGCTACTTTTTACAGCGATAACCGACATACACGCGGGCGGAGCCGCGGGCAACAGCTAGTTAATTATAAAAGCGCCCAGTAACATCCAATGGGTAATTTATTTTAAACAATCATTTATTTCATAAGATATTTACATAAATGGTTAATAAAATAAAAGTTACTTAACCTAAACTACTTACAAACCATCAGATATTGTATTTAAAGGTAAATAAAATATCTGATTGAGGTCGGAGTTCCGAGGAACGGTGCCCAAAAGACTGGCCACATTACCGCGCTGGATCGCAAGGCTAATACGTTAACCCAAAAAAAAAGTAGAGTCCAGCCTTAGCATAGTGAAATGACCAGTTAGTGAGTAGAGTGTTAATTGGGACCTATGGTTCTAGAGTTTCGACCCCAAACGGCTCAAAAATGTAAAATTTGCGGTTAGATATTATTTTTCGGTACTCTAATAAGTAAAATACCATAACTCAGAGCTATATATCATCATCATCTCAGCCAAAAGACGTCCACTGCTGGACATAGGCCTCCCCCAAGGATTTCCACAACTCTCGATCCTGAGCAGACCTTGTCCATCGGTTGCCCGCAACCTTTACTAGGTCGTCAGTCCATCCTTACGTTTTAATTTTCTAGAGTTGTGAACACAAGTAATTATTTAACAAAACGAACTCAAACTAGTTTGATGTAGTATGCCAAAACCACAAGTTAAAACAATAAAATAAAACAGTACAAAACTCAAGGGAACAAATTGTGACCCTATCTATTAATTCTACCCTTCTTTGATTAAAATGTCAAAACGTAAATGGCATGCCATTAAAACATTCGTAAAGGTGACAATTTTATTGTTTGACACAAAATGTCTCATTAGGGTACCGTACAAAAGGTACCGACTGGAAAACTGTTTTGTTGTCTTAATTGATATTTACAAAGTGGAAAGTTTGTTATCTGATTGTTTATTGTTATTCATTGTTGCTTTCTAATAGTTCTTTCATGTTTATCTATTTATTTACTTTATGCATAATGGTTACACATAAATTAATACCGGGCGGCAGTTTATGTTTCAGGCGAAAATTGGCAACTTGTATTATAAATTTTATCATGGAAGGTCTGTGTTTCACCTTGTAAAATAAGAGATAAATTTATTTATACTACTTGGGTGGCAAACAAGCGTACAGTCCACCTGATGATAAGCAGTTACCATAGCCTATGGACGCTTGCAATACGAGAGATAATACTTGCGTGTTTTTCGGTCCTATTGTTTTTACACCAGGGCTTCTCTAGGATATGAAAACGTTTTGTTGAAAACGCGCTAAATGAGCCCTGGAGACCTGTACTACAGATTACTAAATAGTTACTACGTCCTGTACTCATACACAGGTACGTATCAACACTGCTGCATGTAATTGACTGTGGTCTTCTGTAAGGTGGAGGTCCTTCCTTAGTCGGATTTGCTCGTTTGTATAGTGCCCGACCGGCTTCTTATATTAATATTAATTAATTATATTCAAATCTCACATATGATTTCATGATTCCTTCTCCAAGACGATTCATCATTAGTATTTTAGTATTTTAAACGATTTTCTTTTATAAATCTTTGCTAGAGCCACCTATAAATCTCAACATTACCCACCTATTTTATCATTAATGTCAAAACTAAACGTTTTAATCTACTTTAAATGAAAGTGAATGATCTAAAACGTTAAAACACATACTTTATATAAGGCACCTACACACACACCACCTTCATAATCTGGTCTGAAAACCTCTCAATTATTACATAAATAATACTCTTATAAGTAAACAAAGTTACCCTGCCTATACTCACTAAACTTGCCATAGTTAGTGTATGAACATTGAACACTCATGATAAGCAGAAACTAGTAGCACTTGAAACAACTTACAACCTCTCTTACCCGACAATAGAGCATCGAACGTTTTCTTATATAATCAAGAGCCGCTTCTCAGATGTTACAGATTGGAAGCACACACATTTATAAAGATATGGCGTTTCCGTAGCTATCTATACATGGCACATAGTCTACCTTCTAATGTGTAACTTTATTTTTTACTTTTAGAGTCGCTATATCTCAGAAACTGTGATTCAAAGAAAAAGGGGAAAGGTTTTTATTAGATAATTGCATGTTGTCAAAGCTATTTTCATAATAAAGCCAACTGTTTGGCTGCAAAAAAAAAACATAATTTATTAATTATTTATTGCATTCGTGAGATCGATGGAGACTTTTCACATTTATATACTAAAATTATAGTAAAATGAAAAATAGAATTTTGTTTGTAATTACGTAAATCAAAAACTACTAGACTATTTTTTTAAATTATTTTCTCATAGATAGCTACATTATCAGCGAGTAACCAAGCTATATAATTATTATTTTTTTATGAAGGAACCCGCACAATAAGTAAATAAAATGCACCCATACGAAGCCGGGAGGGAGGTGCCCCTTAACAATTTACTTAACGATTTTTTTTTTTTGGTATTCTGCTAATAATTTAAAACTAATGGTTTTCCATTGATAGTCCATTGAATTAACATCGGAATATTTGCTAGTCTACTCTTTAATCGTGTCGCAATCCTAAATCGATTGTTTATCCCAAGGGTATTCCACTCTTATTTGACGTTTGTTTGACATTTGATCCTCCGCCTTTTGCTTTGCTGAAATTTGTTGTTAATTTTTTTATTAACTGTGATCACGTACTCGTATCTCTCCGCTGCCGCTATTTCTTACTAACGTATCCAACAACGTTATTTCTATGAGGGCGCGGGCGAAGGTTGTATAAACATTGGCGCCTCGCTTTGAGGCCAAGTACCGTCTTTGTCTCGACAATAAAAGAATAACACTCATTTATTCGAACAATGAAGCCTCCCACCACTAAGAATAAATTCCCAAAGCAGCAGTAAAATCTTTCTTGTGTTATGCCGATCGAACGCAGACGAAACAATTGAATTCTTAATAATTCGCAATATTATCTTTTTACTTGCGTAAAATTATTTGTATATATGATGGATATATCCTAAAAATAGTAATAGTCACCCAGTACAAAGAACAGCACCCGTGTCAGAACACAAATTTAAATACAATAAATCAAATAGATTTTTCATTTTCTTTTTATGAATTTTTATCAATTGATTTTTCAAAAGTATTTTTGAGTTCAACTTTCTTAGTAATCAGTCTAGAAGCATTACTAAAGAATGTTTTTTTTTAATTTATTCCGTAACAGAGTTATCTAGGGAGCTGTGTGTCCGATAAGAAACCTCTATCAAGCGCAAAGGTAGTAGGAATATTTTAATGTTTTCCACGATACGGTGCGTAGAAGCAGAGCAGTAACTAAGAAACTGACACAAGCATGGTGGACCACATGAACAAAACTGATCATTGCTGAGCAATTAAAATAATAAACGCGGATGAAACCTTAAAGCAGCTAATCTATAATCATGCATCAAAAATTTTAACATTCTGGAAGACATCCGTACGGCATATGTGGTCATAGACTATTGTGACTCACTTTATTATTATTCTTCGTTGATCTGCATACCGGGAACTTAATAATTATAATAACAATAAACAATCCCATTTGCTGTCTATGACGCAATGACGCAGCCTGGTTCGTAGAAAAGCAATATAATTATACAATTTGGCGATCATTTTTCGTGGCTATTAAAACTAAACGTCAAATAAAGTTAATGTTTTATTAGATGGGTCAGGCGGGTGGATGTTAACTGTGTTGGAACATTATTTATTTTGACGTTAGTTAAGCTCGATTCTTTGTAGTAAAAAATATTTTAAGTCTGAATCATTCGGGGGGCCTAAGTTAAATGAAACGATATTTTGACAATGCAACATTGTGGGTATAGACACATTGATTTTTAACCGACTTCAAAAAGAGGAGGTTATCAATTCGTGTGTATTTTTTATTTTTTTTAATGTTTGTTACCGCATATCTCCGTCATTTATGGACCGATTTGAAAAAATCTTTTTTTGTCTGACTGGACATACTTACATACAAAAGAAAGTTCTGATAATGGGATCCATGAGGAATTGAGGGAACTCCTCAAAAGTTATAGGCACACATATAGCAATTTCAATATTTTTAACAACTAATCAATCATTTACATTCAGAAAGTGTAATTTGGTGAAGTAAAACTGGTGAAGAAGACCACAGATGGCCATCTGAACTTTTCAATAATAAGTATTTTACTGATGGCGATTAGATAAGTTTCGGTTATTGTTGCTAAGCAACTATTAATAAGAAATAATGACGTGAATGAATCGAACGCGGATTGCACAGATTAAATATTGCTTTTAATACCTACTTGACCTGTGTTCAGCCCGACGCTCAGTCGATTTTATTCGATTGTAACAAACAAATATTTGAAAATTTTACAGCTTGCCGTACTGAAGTCGGTTTTTTTTTGTTAAAATTATTATTTAATTTTACTTTTGTTATCATATTGTAAATCCTTTTATCTATCCACTAACACTAGCCTTAAGCTCCTATTATTACTAACACTATGAAATAATATTGACTGCATTGTTGGTTCAGTGGCTTAAGTGGTTACCTCGCCTACTACTGCGCTTCGTGTTGTGGGTTCGATCCCCACAAAAATTGTGTGATCCACAAATGGTTGTCCCGAGTCTGGGTGTACTTTGTGTCCGTTAATTGTATGTTTGTAAAGTCCCCCGCGACACAGGGCTTGTTCCCTAGTGCGTGAGTTGTATTTAAAAAAAAATCTTTCAGAAATAAATGATTCTTATTATATTTATGTTTATTATACTACTTAGGTGGCAAAAAAGCATACGGCCCTCCTGATGTGTACAAATTGTATTGTATTGTATTTATTGATTCATGAACAATTTTTACATTGTGTTTGAACATCTATAACTAGAGCTAGACAATTCACATACATAGAAGTATTCATAATAATAACTAACTAATAAAAAAGGCCGGTGGCACTCGGGAACTACCGCGGTAAAGCTATTGCATATTTTTTTGTATGATTTTTTTATCGAAACAAATAAAAAAATACTTTACAGAATTATCTAAATCATTTTATTTTATTCTCAATGATTCATAAAAATAAATAATAATAAAAATGAATACTAGTAATTATTCCTTAAGACTCCTTATAGATAAAAACCTCCTTACACAAATTTGACATATTATTATTGGCCGTTTAGTGAATTCGTCATTAAAAAAAGTATCACCGCTATGCCGGTCGGAGTGGAGGGTGTTAGGTTAATTATTTTCGTAAAGGATTCGGTCACCACGCCCAATGCCCGCGATAGAAGCTATGCAATAGCTTTAAAACAATGCGCTACAATTTAATGATTAAAGCAACACTTATTGAGATAGTAAACCCAAATAACACATTGATCATTGATGAATCACCATGACATATCATTATTCATAATATAATAAATGATACATTATACATAATAGTGATTCGATAGCCAATTAATGTGATTCAAAACATTATAATAGGTATGACTAAATGATTTTTCTACTGAATATAACCCAGACACAACGTTTAATTAAGTAATAACCCTACATTCTAGTGTCCTCGTATCGAAAGGGGTCTAAGTATAGGAGGGGTGAAATCAAGGGGGTAGCTAAAACAATGCCAACCCTAGCGTATGAGAATAATTATCAAGTCTTTGTTTATTTACGGTGAAATGAAGACTGCCTTTTTACTGTATTTGAACATTTGAATGGGAATAAAGTGGAGACGTTAAGTCGTTTTTATTGGCATTTTGAAATTACATACTTTATTTTAAAGCTCTGGTGTAAAAAAATGGGTCGGCAACACGCAAGTAATTATATACCTATATACCTTTGGTATTGCAAGCGTCCATAGGCTACGGTGACTGCTTACCATTTTTTTTAAAGACTACTCCCGCACTAGAGAACATCCTCTGTGTCGCGGGGGGCTTTACAAACATACAATTAACGGACACAAATTACACCCAGACTCAGAACAACTCTTTGTGGGTTACACAAAGTTTTGTTCTGTGTGGGAATCGAACCCACATCGAACAGCAGGCGCATACTACGACCACTGGACCACGAAGGCAGACAAAAAATAACTACATACAATTATACATGTAGATTACAATTTATAATTCATGTTGATCAGGTTGGTGTTAACAAATGCCCCAAAGTGATCCAGTCCTACTGATATCCTTACATAGGTACGTTTGATAATATAGGATTGAATTGATAGTTTACCTGCCACAAAAGATATTACTAAAAATGAAATGATGATAAACTAACTAACATTTAAGTATATACATATAACGTATTTGAAAAAACGCACTTAATGTGGTTTTTATACTTCTTGGGTGGCAAACAAGCATACAGCCCACCTAATGGAAAACAGTTACTGTAGCCTTTGGACGTTTGTAATACCAAAGATACCTAATATAATACTAGGTAATACCAAAGGTATCACTAGCGTGTTGCTGACCCAAAAATAAAAACTAGGGTTTTAAGATGGAATTTTCCTAATATGAAAACCTTCGTTTAAAACGCATTCCTAAATGAGCGCTGGAAACCTGAACTCGCACACAGAAAAACAACTACACCAATGTGTGTAATCATTTGGCTGTGGTCTTCTGTAAGGTGGCGGTCCTTTCCCAGTCGAGCTCGCTCACTACCTCTTTTAAAAGTTAAGACTCACATAGACAATCTTCAAAACGATTGTGCCGTTAACCTGGATTTTATTTATTTATTTATTTTACATACCTAGACTAACATTACAGGTAACCTAATGCGTTAGAGTAGTTAACAATACTAATAATAGTACATATTAAAATAATTATATCTACTTAACATTTACTTAATCTATACTTAACAACTAACTAATACTATTACTTAATAACCTAAGGCTTTACAGGTCGCTTGATTAAAGTCGCTCAGTTTACAAGTAAACAAATCCAATGTACCAGCCACTATGTTGAGCGTGCGCAGCGCACGCGTCAGAAGTGCTCGCTGCATTTTATTGCATTTTATATCTGCCGACGTATTAAACCTTAACAGTGTTGTGTTATCTTCTACAACCCACCTTGGTAACCTATTTATCTCAGCTAGTACATTATTGAAAGTATTATTGCAGCTTAAAAGCGTAGAATTTAGTAACCCAATATATAGATAGCCAGGTAACTTAGCGACTACCACAATCGCAACAGACTATCATGATTATAATGTCCGCGTATACGAGTAGAGCGCGTTGGACAAAATCAGGTCACAATAACACAATGCAACTCGGTCTCCTCATGACGTTCTGTACGATACATCATGTATGTCGCAGCTTGTACCTACCTACGTATGCATGAACCGTCCGAGCTTCGTATGTTATGAAACATTAATTAGTTCACGCTCATTTTCCCTTGAGGTGAATTGGAGAGTCTGCTATTTTTGGTTGTTACAAGACTTTAATCTACTCAATTCAAATTCTAACTATTGTAAACAATATTTGTATGAAAATGGTGGACTGATTTTTTATAATAATAATAATAAACTTTTATTTCGGAAAAAATACTCCATACAATTTAATGTTAGTAAAATTACAAACTTAAGCTATGTTAGTAAGATATTTTTCGAATTTATAAATTATATTATTGTTCCAATTTATTAAATCTATTATAAATATTTTATGATTATTCTACATTTATTCTTTTTTTTGCCAGATTTGTAATGACTGAAGAGTAGGTTATGTTTTTGTGTAAGGCAGTTACAATACTCACGGGTTTGACTTTTAAAGTGATACCTTAGTGATACTCACCATAAGTATTTAATCTGGGGGCACGTGAGTGCCCCCACGCCAAGACGAGTCAACAGTAGCACAAGGCACGACCTACCTTTTCTCAAAGCATTTTATCGTATTGTTATATCCTTATAGATTCGGTCTGGATACTGCTAGTAACTTCAAATATGATGTCATAGAGTTCTTATTAAATATGCCAAATGTCCTTTAAGTAACAAAACGGCGAGGCCACACATTGACTAAGTTGTAGGGATTTTAGAGAACTTGACACTAGAATTCACACAGAACGCTATACGCTATGAAGCTAGTTCGAGAGTGTTAGGGCGTTAAGTTGGCTCTCCAAGAGATCTAATAACTTTTTTACAGTGCAAGCAATATATACATGTCTTGGCGATACTTTACATGAAAATGTTATCGGTGGGATGTAATTGTTGCCTTTTAATTGAAATGAAATTGTATAAGTAACATAATAATTAACATTATTATTTTTAATTATTTATAGCATTCCGATTGTGAAAAGATGTTATTGTGCACTTTTAAATTATTTTCTGTTACTTTTACCTTTCACGCAGAACTTGACACATACAATATGGTAAGGAATTTAAATAGCTTTAACAAATAACTTAACAACAAAACAATACAGTCTCGCACACAACATTGTAACAAGAATTTATTTTGTGATTATCCCTTTGTTATCTTTTGTTACTCATAAGGGTAACCACCCTTCCGTGGCATGTGACATTTATTTTAATTTCTTAAAGTTATTACCTATATGTCCCTACCTATATTTACACCGCAGTGTATCATAGTGACCAGGTAATATAATCAAGAGTATTCCTTGAAAATGCAGCGCTGTAGTATATTTTTTGCATCTTCATCATCTCAACCCAAAGTCCCACTTCTGGGCAAAGGTCTTCTATATTAGCCTCCTATACTACATTGGCCAGACGAGTTGGTATAGGGTTTTGTTTCGAGATTTTCTTCTCTTGTGGATATTATCTTAAGACACTCTGTACATGGAACTGGGTTGTAAAATTGGTATTCTTAATCCGTCTCCAGACGGATTTTTTTAAATTTATGTCTTATATACTCAGAAAAAAATTGTTACTACTATGCACTATACCCACGCATCTGGCCCGCTTGGTGTAGTAGCATATCCCTCCAAATGTATGAAGGAGATCCGTGCCCAGCAGTGGGATGTTTGTGAGTTGAGATGATGATGTTATCAACAATAAATATTTTTCTTCCTTGGAAGCTGACTGACGATTTTTCTAAAATGAACTAAAAAAGGTATTGTCATAGTCTAAGAAAATCGCAATAGAGAGATTCTTATTTACCTCAGCGATTCAGTCTGTTTCGTATTTTGACATAACGTTTAACTTTTTCTTTTTCTTTAGTCTCCTTGGTAGTACCAAGGAGGCAAACAAGCATATGGCCCGCCGGACGGTAAGCAGTTACCGTAGCCTATGGACGTTTGCAACACCAGGGGTATCACTCGCGCATTGCCGACCCTTATAAACCTTATAACTCCTTTCTTGAAGAACCCCATGCTTTAGTCTCTTGGGAAAACCTCAACAAGGAGCTCATTCCACAGTCTAATCGTACGTGGTAAGGTAACAATTACAAGAACGTCAAGTTATACAATTATAGGCTACAATTCTACGTAGCATTTTTTTCTTATCATCTAAAAATTTCAGAGGGTCCCCCAAATGGCTATACAGATCGTACGTGAGATGCTTTGACTGTAATCAGTTAAGTTACGGCTCAAATTTAAAGCGTCCCCTGTCCTATTGACCGCGATAGGTTAATTTAAAATGTTTTAAAAATAATAAATTAGAATTAAACAAAAAGCGGTGGGAAAGTAACCGATGTGTACCAATGTGAATTTCACTTTGTGGAGTTTTATGGGTTGAGATGGTGAAGTGTTATCAACCATAAATATTTTTCTTCCTTGTCAGTATAAGCATGGGGTTCTTTGAGAAAGGAGTTACAAGGTTTACAAGGTCGGCAACGCGTGAGTGACACCCCTGGTCTTGCAAACGTCCATAGGCTGCAGTAACTGATTAACATCAGGCGGGCCGTATGCTTGTTTGTCCTTCCCCAGTCGGGCTTGCTCGCTAGTATGGTGCCCTACCTCTCTTCAAGATATAGTAAAATACAAATAAATTAAAAATAATTTAGTTGTATTTTACTATATCTAAGCGTTGTATATATGTGGAAGTGTGAGTGGTATAATAATATATTTTAAGAAATATAGATAAATACAATAACTACGCGTGAGTGACGCCCCTGGTGTTGCAAACGTCCATAGGCTACGGTAACTGCTTACCATCAGGCGGGCTGTATGCTTGTTTGCCACCTAGTTAGTATAAAAAAAAACTAATTTCACCTAATAAAAATATAAAATATACTTCAGCTGATGAATCAATCATCACGTTAACGTCTCAACACGTCAGTGTAATTACATTTTGCTCATTTGGAGATTCTCTAGGGTTTAATATTGACATTCGCTAGTGAGATCCGAGATCCGAAACTTGGGATCAACACCTAACATTAGCATAGTTGATTAAAAGGCCTCCCAGAACTGTTAACTAGTAAATGTCATACATACAACATCATAAATCATCTTAAGATTATGCTTCACTTGCTAAAATTTGTATAATTTTGGAGTAAGTCGAACAACTTCTTAAGACTGCTTCGATATCATACCTTACTATACTTACTTTAAGGTTGTAATTTGTGAACTGTGTTTGAAGATATAGGTCGTTTTGGTAGTTTAACTGAATTTGCAAGTGTAGGAGAGCCAGCAAGTACTGATTCAGCACCTAGGTGGTTTTCATATAATGAAGTTGAGCCGGAGTTGTGATTTATAGTCCAATTATGAGTTTATCGATTACTTTTTAACCTAATTCAAAAAGTGGAAGGTTTAGCATTCGTCACAATATTTTTTTAATGTATGTTACTCGATTATTCGGAAACGGCTGAACCGATTCGAAATCCTGTTTTTATTTGAATATGTATACTTCATAGTTAGTCCCAATAAATCGGATAAACTCTGCGAATGTTATAGGCATTGTTGCGATTAGGGTATTTTTGTGCATTTGCTCTAAAAGTGATGTTAAGCAGTTACCGTAGCCTGTCGACGCTTGCAATACCAGAGGTATCACTTGCGTGTTGCCAAACCATTTTTTTGCACCAAGGCTTTAAGATGGAGTAATGCGTTTTGAAATAAACGTATTCCTATACCAGGGGGTATAGGAATACGTTTATTTCATTCCTAAATGAGCGCTGGAGACTTGTCCTCACACACAGGAACACAATTACACCGCTGTGTGTAGTTATTTGGCTGTGGTCTTCTGTAAGGTGGAGGTGCTTTCCCAGTCAGGAACACCTCTCTCTCTCTGCCTCACTTAATAATTTATTTATTTATTTTATTTCTATGGAAGACTTACAGCTAAACACAGCACACAAAAATCAGTAGTTAAGTTTCACTGATAATAATCAACTGTTCGCTATTGATCGCTGACTAAAACAAAATACTATTGTATCTACCCGTTTCTATTAACATACTCATCTAATTAAAAAATCAGCTTTTAACATAATGGAAGTAATGTAAGTTATCTTTTCATTACGTGAAGCTAGTCAAATTGAACGTGAAATTTTAAACTTTCAATCTTTTTAATAGCTAAAGGGTAATCTTTGTGACTCAAAGCTTTACGTCGAGCGGCTAACAACTAGTTCGGATTTAGTTGCTTGCAGCTACAAAAGTCCTTTTCAGACTTAGTTCCAGTTTGTCTATAAAGAAAATAATTCTAAAAGATCTTTTAAAATTTATTTTATAACTATTTTGTTCATGTGTAGATATCTATTTGAAATTTTGTTTCTATCATTGCGATTACGTTATCATTATGATGAACACTAAATATAAATCTTGTCTTTAACTGACAAATGAAGATGTATTAAACAGTTTACAGTTTCACAGCACACGACAGCGTACAATCTTTTGCATCAATTCGCTTAACTAATGTCAAATCTGTCATTACCCTTGATTAACCTTTCATCCAATCTATCGTAGATACAGATGGTTGATCCAGATGTCCTGTCAGGGTCACGCTTTCAATGGGGCGTACTAATGGGAGTCCCACCCTATTAATTATGTTTGACGAGAAAATTTCAAGGCAAGAAATCCTTGCCATCAAGCCTAATGCCAAATGAAATGGGTCCGAACTGGACCCTCGTATTGCTCCGTGTAACAGCGTGGTTCAAATGAAAGTTAAAAGCGATTATGTAGTTAGAATAAGTTAACTTATGTATTTCATAAGATATTTACAAGAATAGTTATTAAAGTAATAGTAACTTAGCCTAATATTGTATTTATAGGCATTATAACTTAAATACCTGATTAAGGTCGCACTTCTGTAGAAAGGTGCCCAAAAGACTGGCCACATTGCCACGCATATTTATTATATTTATATAATATATATTTCTGTACTTAACTCAAAAAATAATGTCAACAAATTATATCTAAGTGATTCCTTACCAGCACCTAATGTAACCTATACGTATAAATTATATAATACATATACTTACTTAAATAACAGAGAAAAAACAATAACAAAATTCAAATGTAGGAAATCAAAATTTTAAAGATAAAAGTTTAAATGAAAGAACTCGATCCAGTGAATGTTCATAGGCCAAGAACAACCACGTATCTCAATAGATGACAGAAAATATAAAGCAAAAAGTTATGGAAACAAAATATGTACAGGAAATCGCGTTTGAGTATAACTCGAGAAGGATAAAAGTTGTGTGTTGTTTTATATTTAACTAGCTGTTACCCGAGGCTCCGCCCGCGTGGATGTCGGTTATCGCTGCAAAAAGTAGCCTATGTATTATTCCAGACTATAATCTATCTCTGTGCCAAATTTCATCCAGAACCGTGCAGTAGTTTTTACGTGAAAGAGTAACAAACATCCATCCATCCATTCTCACAAACTTTCACATTTATAATATAATATTAGTAAGGATGACAAATCTGTTCATCAATTTTCATTTAAAACTGCAACTAAGCCGTTGAATAAAAACAACGGACTTCTAATAGATGTGATCCGTCAGCAACCGGCAAACTAGACACAATAAAAAAGCTATTATTACCAGGACGCCGACATGCCACGTATTTTTTTTGGCTTTCTCGCGTGCTCACTTATACCCCGCTTTCGTTTTCAACTTGTACCACGCACTACCGGACATCAAATGGACTTGTGGCCGTCATAACTCCAACCTGGCCCAGATTGAGCGGGCGTGTCGTTTCTATTTTGTACCGTCACTACTAAATGCCTACCTTATTTGGCCCTTGTAACTAGGATTATAGTTACTCAGACTAATATTACCGAGCAATTTTAACTCAAATTACTTATATGTTTACATTTGAATTTCTGTTTTGAAAATTCGTAAAACTTAGGCTGTGTTGTTTACTTTTATATAAATAATTAGATTCCGTCCCTTTTTGTTAACACTAATATTGTAACTTATATCCAATTGTAAATGTTATACTCTGACGATTAAAAAGAGTGACCCGAGTTTCTTGCCAATTCTTCTCGAGGCCCTACCCAAGTCAGCGAAAGCGAAAATGACGTTCTTAAGTATCATGTATTTGATCTAAATGAGTAAATGAGTTTGACTTTGACTACTTGTGGAAATCCTTACGTATTTAGATGATATTAAAATATTTTTAATGTCCTAGAATCCTAAATTTATTATAATGACCTATGACTGTAAGGTTACTGATACCAGGGCTGATCATTGTGAAGTCATCCGTTATTATAAGTCACCAGTGCCAACTTTAAATTTTAATTTGACTATGTACGTAGACTGCTGCGCCCTTCCCATGTTATCATATAAGTTAGTAAATGCTCATGGGGCTAAAGGAAGGCCAAAATAAAACCACATGAGTGACCAAAGACAAAAAATCCGCCACGAGTATCCAACAAGAGAGGTAGGGCACCATACTAGCGAGCAAGCCTGACTGGGGAAAGACGTCCACCTTTCAGAAGACCACAGTGAAATAACTACGCACAGCGATGTAGTTGTGTTCCTGTGTGTGAGTACAGGTCTCCAGCGCTCATTTAGGAATGTGTTTTCAAACGTATTCCTATCCCATGGATACTCTCGACTTAAAGCCCTGGTGTAAAAAATGGGTTGGCAACACGCAAGTGATACCTCTGGTATTGCAAGCGTCCATAGGCTACGGTAAATGCTTAACATCAGGCGGATCGTATGCTTGTTTGCCACCTAAGAAGTAAAAAAAAAAAGTACCAACTACGGTTCACGTAGATAATCATATCGTACCTATTGTACTCAACGCGGTCTCAGTAACAAGCTGACCGCCTTCATCAATACACCATTTTAATGTTTAATAATAGATATTTATGTCTCTTCCACAAATGTATCTTAAAGTAAGACATATTGGTAAGTATGAATACATTTTTACAAAATAATCCTTTGTGGAAGACTTTTTTTTATAAGAAAGACATCTTCCGCACTAGGGAACAAGCCCTGTGTCACGGGGGACTTTAAAACATATAATTTAAAAACGCAAAGTACACCCAGACTCGGGACAACCATTTATGGATCACACAAATTTTGTCTCGTGTGGGGATCGAACCCACAACGCGCCGCACAGTGGTAAATGGCGAGGTAACCACTTAAGCCACTGAACCAACCGTGCAGTCAAAAAGACTGACGAAAACGGGTATCTGAACTAGGTTTCTCTGTCACACAGATTACCATCATTAAGCAATAATAAAGTATGCCATTTGATAACTTAATAAACGTTGCAAACTTATCTAGCCATATTACATCGGCAACAGGAAACATAGATAGTTTAGATACAAGATAATAGAAACATAAACATAATATAGTGATTCGCTTCGTCCACGACATAGTAGGAAACAACTTAATACAACAGGGACCACAAAAGAAAATTGAAACAGGAAAAAACTCAAACACAAAAGACATGACAGTAAATAGGTAGGGGCACAATCAGATGACCTACTTGTGGACAATTGGATGGTACGACAAGATTTATCACTGGCCGAACGTATGTATGGGACAGTTATGTTCTATGGAGAAACGTGATTTAACATTTATATATTAAAGCAATGTGGAAAAAGACGAGCCTGGAACAGGATTCGAAAACAAGCGGTGGACAAATTCGATCTCTGGAGTAGGAGCTCGGATGGCACAGTTGGTAGTGCGCTGGGCTGGAACCCGAGAGGCGCAGGTTCGAGATTGCTTTAATATATATAAGTACTAGCTGTTGCCCGCGGCTCCGCCCGCGTGGATGTCGGTTATCGTTGCAAAAAGCCTATGTGTTATTCCAGACCATAATCTATCTGTGTGCCAAATTTCATCCAGATCCGTTCAGTAGTTTTTCCGTGAAAGAGTAACAAACATCCATCCATCCATCCATTATTACAAACTTTCACATTTATAATATTAGTAAGGATATTTAAGCTGATTGCATAGCAAAAATGATAAAAATGTTTAGTGATTTAACATGCCTTTTATGCTGTTTATTATGACCATTTAGAATAAGGATCTAATGAAGATTGCGGACAGCCGATATACATGGTCAGCTTCAATTGCAGTGTAAATCCTTATGGTAGATGATGAAGTACTAAATTTTAAAAGCGAGACACGAATATGTAATGCTCTTATTGCGAATCGGGATATTTCCTACGAAAGTTAATTTACAACGTACCAAGTTTGGAATTTTCAAAATCACCGTTATTTTGCAACCAGAAGCAGGAATACGCAATGTCATACCTATTACTTAAAAATGACGAACTCCTATACAATCGTTCGTGCCTTATTTTAACCCCTTAGGGGTAAAATTTGCAAACATCCCTTTTTTGTATAACATTTCATGTATGTAGTTGCAGTGATTTAGCCTCTGCGTTTATGAATCAGTCAGTCAGTCGGGACAAACAATTTGACGGCCTTGGTGGTCCAGTGGCCGCAGTATGCGCCTGCTGTGCACGAGGTTGTGGGTTCGTCTCTATGTGTGACCCACAAAGAGTTGTTCTGAGTCTGGGTGTAATTTGTGTCCGTTAATTGTATGTTTGTAAAGTCCCCCGCGACACAGAGCTAGTTCTAGTGCGGGGGTTGTCTTTTTAAGAAAAAAAAAATACAATTATACTAATATGAGAGCTAAAGTGTGTAAGTTTGGTAAGTTTGAAATGGTAATCTCTGGATCTACTGAACCAATAAAAAAAACTCTTTCATCAATAAAAAGCCGCGTTATTTGTGAGTATCATACGCTATAGGTCCTGCGAGAATACCAGCGTTGTGGTCCAGGCCACAACATAAGAGCTGACGCAGAAACCTTATTTGCTTTCTTATAGGTATTAAGTGTTATTAAAAGTAGTAATTGTAAGTTTTATTGAATGTAAGGGCAAATAAAATTATTTTCTTTCTTTATATATTAACCCTTAAAATGCCCAACTAAGTAGGCACAGATCAGCTATATTTTACGGATAGATATAAAGATATGTTTTATGTTAAGCAAGGGCGCGGTAACCTTATAGATAGGTTGTCCGCATAGTGGTATTTCATTGGAGCGTCTCCGTGCTTATACACAGTCGTTAGATCACGACAGAGGCCTAAAAATGAGCGATCTTAATAACTCTGTCACAAGGTTGGCCACTAACCAAACGATAAGAAGAAGATATCAAGAATTCTTAAACTGTACTATAGATACCTTTTCTACAAAAAAAAACCGTCAAACTTCTTCTAGTAACTCCGTAAACGTATAGGAGTACTGTAAATACTTTTTTACGATACATTCACTCGCTATAAGTGTTTCATTTCCACGAACGGGGTTATTTATTCGTACGTTATAGCTATTATAGGTCAATCTGACTAGTCGTGTGTAAGTGTATAGCTAAGTACATCGTCAGAAGCTATATTTAGCTCAATGAATGGCGTAACATGTAATTTAAGTGAGTAATGATTATTGTCTGTTTCCTTTCGTGTAGTTGTAGGTTGGTAAGAGAGGTAGGGCACCATATTAGCGAGCAAGCCTGACTGGGGACTGACCTTCACCTTAGCGAAGACCACAGCCAAATAACTATACCTGGGATAGGAAAATGTGTTCAAGACACAGGTTCCTATCCCAGGGAAACTCCATCTTAAAGCCCTGGTGTAAAAAATGGGTCGGCAACACGCAAGTGATACCTCTGGTATTGCAAGCGTCCATTTAGACTATGGACGGTAACTGTCAGTCAGTCTCGATAGGCAATTTGACTGCCTTGGTGGTCCAGTGGCCGCAGTATGAGCCTGCTGTGCACGAGGTTGTGGGTTCGATTCCCACACAGGACAAAACTTTGTGTGACCCACAAAGAGTTGTTCTGAGTCTGGGTGTAATTTGTGTCCGTTAATAGTATGTTTTTATAGTCCCCCGCGACACAGTGCTAGTTTTCTAGTATGGGAGTTGTCTTTTTAAGAAAAAAATATACTTTCTTATCCCAGAGAAACTCCATCTTAAAGCCCTGGAGTAAAAAATGAGTTGGTAACACGCAAGTGATACCTCTGGTAAAAATAAGTATTTCCATCATAATAGAAAGACGTATGTTAATAATTTGCTTGCAATAACTAATTACAATTTCTTTCAAAACGTATCCCTAAATAAGGTTTGGAGACCTATTCTCAGACACAGAAACACAAGTAATAAAAAAAATAATAGTTTATTTATCTCCACAAATTACCTAATCAAGGACTTTTACATTGGTAAGAGTTGACATTTATAGGCTTAATAAGTAATTTGTGGGAAATCTGGAGTCTAAACTAAGCCTAGGCCTGTATTTTAGAACTCCAGGTCCTGCCTATTTCATTGTATTGAATGTTGTCAAAAGTATGATATGTTGAAGCATTTAGTGTGGATATGAAAATGAAAATGGGCGCATGACGTTGTATGATGTATTTGACTAGTAAGTACACCGCTGTGTGTAGTTATTTGACTGAGGTTTTCTGTAAAGAGGAGGTCCTATTCCAAATCAGGTTTTCTCAATAGTACGGGTCCTTCGCTGTTTGACACCACGGATTATTGGCACCATGGTGTCAATCGCAGAAGGACGTTTTTTGACTTACCTGTTTGGGACCACGGTGTCAATCGACGAATATCTTATTTGTCTTCGTTGATTGACACCATGACGTAAAACAGCAAAGGACGGCCGCATTGGTATTTTATTATAACATAACAATCATGCACAAAAGTGTTTACATGATTTTTATTTAAATTATACATTTTTTCTGAGAGTGCTTGGCAAGGCAAAACTGTTTAGATACCCACAACAGTTTTGCGATAGCAACAACTACTACGTTTTACTGCTACATCTCTTAAAATTTAATTTTAATATTCAAGACATCAGCAGGTAAAAATAATTAAATACAAATTATTATTATTACATGCCCTTAAATATATTGGCAAGAACGTTTAAGAAAGGGTAGAAATACCTGAGTTAGAACAAACAAAAATCTTAAGTCAAAAAACGAGTGTGTGTTGACCACACGGCAGAAGTGAAAACTTCATTGGACTGTCAATAATGGATGGAGTATTAGCATTCTGTGGTATTAGTTCAACGCGAGCGATGCGATGATACTGGGTTCGAATCCCATATTCAAGTCCACTTTTAGGAATTTGATTTTTGTAGATGGTTTAGATATCAGATAATATTTATTATAAGTTCAAATTCACAAATAGGTAATTTTCTCACAGTACCGTACGAAGGTAGTACCGACCGGACAGGGTTCGAATCCCAACATCGGATACACTTTTTTTTTGTATTTTGTTTTGGTTTAAAGTGGGTCAAAATCGCGCCCAAAGAAGTCGGTTACAAACATACAGGTGAAGCTAATAAAAAGCGTGTAATAAAACGTTTAAACTTCAATAACGCTCAATTCATTGTAAGTAGCTATAAATAATGTATCATCGAATTATAGACAATATAGACAATGTATCATCGAATTATAGGTAAAAAAATAAACTATAGACATGTATATTTAATTTTTTTTAAACATCAACGACTTTAAAGAAATTAATGAATATTGAAATTTGCATGACTAGCACAGTAATATATCATTACACGTTTATTTGTGTAACGATACATATCGAATATAACGCACGGTAATGTTACACTATTATTCGTTAGAAAAAAAAATAGAAATACTTTAATTTTAATAACCTATTTTTATTCAAACTTCCATTTTGTGGGATAAAACATTACTAATAAAATTTGCATACATTATTTACGAATAAACGTGTAAGATGATTAGAAAACATTACCCAAATTTGAAAACAGTCAGAAATTCTCAAATCGTCTGTAGGTTTTAACATGTTTATTCTTGTATAATTGGTAACTCAAAAAGCATGTAATAAAAGCATAAACTATTATTCCTGTATTTTTTAATTCCTTAATTTCCTATAATAAAGAAATTCACTATTATAATAGGCATGTTTTGAGTCTAAAATTCATAAAAAATATTAGGTAGGTGTAAGATAGGCAAAATGAAAAAAAATCATGTAAGAACTCTTGCACGTTTATTCGGTGGGGCCATCGAAAATTGCTCACTTCAAAGTGGATGGTAAGTATGGATTTGTTTTCACATTAAAATTATTAGTTTTAATCATAAGGTCCTGGATATAATAGGCCCAGGCAATAATAGTAAAATCAGTTAATTTAAAAGGTGAATCAGGTAAAAGTTTACTTATTCCTATTTCGAAGATAATGTTCATGCATTTTTGACACAATGCAATATTTTGTATTTCTAATACATTCATTTGTATTTCATATATTATAAAGTGCAAATGCAAATAAATATAAAGGCGATGTTTCAGAAATGTATTGAACCTGGGCTAGGTTTTGTACAATACATTTTTATGTGTTTTTTGTCCGAAAACATTGTTGATGCTAATATCATAAAATTATAATATAATTGACGAACCAAACAAACTGTAAGACTATTTCACGAAACTCAAAACGAACACTTGACTTTTATTTTGGTCTGTTGAAATGTCAAACTGCATTCGTTCAGTTCTTAATTTTAACTTATTGTTTGTTATTCCCTTTATTTACGGTTTATTAAAATATGATTTGTACTAATAAATATGTATTCCATAACAACCAAGATTCCATTAAACATTTGATTGTAATTGTTTGTTGTAATAACCGTTTTCTTTTCGTCAGTACACAAATCACACTTGACCTTGGTGTCAATCGACGAAAACAAAATAAGATATTCGCCGTTTGACACCACGGTCGATAATTAATATGAAAATGGTGCCAAACAGGTAAGTCAAAAAACGTTTTTCTGCGATTGACACCGTGGTGTCAATAAGTCGTGGTGTCAAACAGCGAAGGACCCGTACGGTGTCCTTTCTCTCTTAAATTAAATAATATATATTTTTTTGATCAGCAAACGTAGTAGACAATATACATACGTATATTATTATTATTTCGCTCCTTTTGTAGACATTTTTTTTTATTTCAAAGTCAAAGTCAAACTCATTTATTCATTTAGATCTTATGAACGTCATAAAAACAAATGCCAGCATACTTTTTTCCTACGGTCAATTCGCTGACTATGGTAGGGCCTCAAAAAGAATTGTCAAGAAACTCGGGTCACTCTTTTTAATCGCCAGAATATAACATTTACCATTTGGTATAGGTTACAATATTAGTAGTAACGAAAAGGAACGGAAACCAATATACCATACAGAATGAAATTTAAATATGTATTTAATTAATTAAGAAACAATATAATGGCTAAAAAAGGAATGAATTTAGTATGGTAATGAGGGATCGTTTCTTTTTGTAAAAATAAGATAGAAACGTGTCGATATCACATTGAAATCTTAGTAAAATCTAAAAACTATATCTTTATTATTTAAAAATAACCATAATATATAAATATTACCAGATGGATAAATCATTTTGGTTGCGTTTTAACATTTCGCAATATTTTAAACACTTGAGTAGTTCTCAAAAACGTTGCTAGAAGCATTCAGATGTCACGTACGGAATCTTTAGAGGGCCCACTTGTCTCACGACACCATAACTCGTGGCCCATAAATCAGACCTGCTTAAAACTCGATTCCGGAAACAATGCTATCTTTAGAGTTTACGACATTTTGAATAAAAATATTTAACGCTTTTGCAAATTAAGGGTGCACTTTATAATGGACTGGCTGTTGCCCGCGGCTTCGACCGCATGGATGTCGGTAATCGCGATAAAATGTAGCCTATGTGCTATTTCAGACTATAATCTATCTTAGTGCAAAATTTCATCTAAATCCGTTTCGTAGTTTTAACGTGAAAGAGTAACAAACTCACAAATTTTCACATTTATAATATTAATAGGATTTACATTTTATACAAATTTCAGAAATACCAATATTTTTCAATGATGTGATGCTAAATCATTCATAATACTTAGAGACACACATAACCCTATATACTTTACATCAGAAATCGTATCGCAAACGTCCCGTTAGTTTTAAATTGAACTATATATGCCTGCAAACACATGTCAAAGGCAGAAATTAGTAAAAAATGACAGTTTTGAGACACCGGGGGTGGTCGCCTGTAACACGTGTTCTTTTACTCTGCTATACGATAGTTAAACTTTGAAGTTGTTCACCAAATAAAACAGCATGTGGATTTTGATTTATTTACCATAATGTTAAGGTAAAAGTCATGGTAAAGTTATCATTACCTGTACAATTACCAGTTTACATTAAAAACCAGCCTTAGTCTTTAAGACAGCACAGGATTATTTATCATAATATGGACCCACGCCGGTAATGATTATTGCATTATTACCGTGAACACCGAGATTAATTTCACCAAGTTATAACTCCAAATTAGCAATTAAAGTAACCTTTTAAAAGAAATAACAGTTAGCTTTGTTAAAAATGTCATTGTAGCTTTGCACAGTAAGTATTTGTTGTTGGTGCAGTGGAGATTACTTCAGGTCACTTTACAACGTTCACTGTATAACTCAGACTTAAGCTGTGCGTCTAGCAATGTATTTACTTAGTTGTAAACTAAATGTTCAACTTGTCTGAATGTCGTTAGCGTTAGTAAATCTTGAGCTGTATACCGACTAAACCGTTTATTTCTTTCTCTCTCTCTCTCTCTCTCTCTCTCTCTCTCTCTCTTCCTGACTATTTATCCCACATGGTGGTGGGGTCAGCCCTTTTCGTGTTCTTCTTCCACTTCGCCCTATCTGTGACGTCGCGCGTCGTCTTCCAAAACATTGCATGCCCTCATATCTCTGCGTACTACATCGGTCCATGTAGTCTTAGTTCTGCCCCTCGGTCTCGTTCCAGGTACAGACAGTTCTAGCACTCGATTACCGATGTAATCGGGATAAAATAATTAATTATAAGACACATTAGTGCGGAAACAAATTAATTATCTTACAAAAAAAAATATGTAAAAAAGACATGCATACAGTCAAACATAGAACCAACTCCGTTTTTGGAAGTAGGTTAAAAATATATATGTGTTTATGCATTACATAATAAGGTTTTAATACGATTGCTATTTGACCGCGGTTTTCAGCTACGTGCCCTTACGCCCCGCAAGTTTCACCCCGTATTAGTTTTAGTTTTAATTTCGCCCCATTAAATATAGACGGGCCAATTTTGCGTGGCGTACCTATTTTAAATTCTCTCAAAATATAAATCCCGTTTCGATATATCTCATTGTCATTGTTTAGGTTTGAATGAACGTCAAATACGTGGAATCAAAATATAATAATACATGGAATCAAAATACTTTAAAAAAAATCTTTCGTTATTTATAAAAATAGATTTCTTTGATTTTACGTTCGTTTGACAAATATTTGGCGTAGTATCGCGATAACAAAAGTCAAAACGGGCTTCTTATCTATAATACTGTAGGAAACTGACAACTCTATTTATATTTGACCGTGTTTAGGTATTACACAAATATTAAAATTAATTATTAACATGTGATTTCATTATAATATAGCTTTGCAAATATTAAGTATGCATGAATAACTTCATATAATGTTAAGCTAAATTTACAAATGAATCGATTGATTATTCCTAGTATTAGAGAATAAATGTTTGTGGTTATTTTTGTTTAGTTTTATTTTAAAAATAAAACGCCCGCACTAGAGGACGCGGGAGACTTTACAAACATACAATTAACGGACACAAATTACACCCAGACTCAGAATAACACTTTGTGGGTCACACAAAGTTTTGTCCCGTGTGGGAATCGAACCCACAACCTCGTGCATAGCAGGCGCATACTGCGGCCACTGGACCACCAAGGCAGTCGAATATCTTGTTCAGACTGTATAGAAACAGAATCATTAACTATTTTTCAAATAAGTAAATGCTCATTGTATCCTATCCATATCAAAGGAAATAAGGGTTAAGCTATAGTTTTCTCAAACTACAGGTGACATTGACTTATACTTTTTAATTGCTTAATTGAAACACTTTTATGGCGTTTAAAAAAATACATTTTTAGGTCTCAATTCTTCGATTCTGTATGCCAACCGTCATAAAGTTTTATTGTTTTTTCAGTAGTGGATTATAAATCACTCTACGATATAAAAAACCTAGAAATATTCTATTTTGCCATTACCTATTTTATATATAGGTCAGTTAAAACGAGGTAGTCCACTTAGAGCATCCGTCCGAATAGCACCTGCGCGAATAGCACCTATCCTAGTCCACGAAGAGCACCAGCAAGTTTTTTTGAAAATTTATATTCAACCAACAGTTAATAGATTGGGATACATTTGTCTTTCTATCAAATACGCTACAGTAATTCGGTTCATGTATTTTGCATGGAAATCTACTTAATCAGAAACTTTCACACTGGCACAGAAAATCCGATTTATTTTTTATTTTATTTGTTGTAAACTGCAAAATGTTCTGATCGAATCAATTGGCGTACCATAGTCTCTGCCTACCCCAGTGGGAGAAGTGCGTGATGATAAGTATGTATGTAATGTCAGATTAGGTAAAATGTATTAGTTATACATAATAGGTAAACTACGCAGTTAGAACATTATTAAGGCCTAGAGAAACTGTCACGGTCACCGACCAATTAATTCCAAGATATTCAACGTATAAATTGGTTGAACCAATTTGCTAGTTATAAATTCAAAATGCATCCGCCCGGAAAATTGTATTGAGACCCCCGTATACCCGGACAAGTTTGGGTGGTAGAAGGTTAAGCGGATCTTTATCTCATCGAATGATATTGTATTTGGTAGTTTTATACCGACTAAACTCGGCTTTTGTCCACCCGAGTAACCAAACATTGGGCACATGAATTTTGGGCTATCTCATTTGTTTCATAGTAATGGTTCCAGTTAGGTACGAGTATCATTTTACAAACATGGCGTAATATATTCGTACACCTATTATAATACATCTAACCTTCGTATGAATATTAAATGGAATTTCTGTGGTCTACCAAAAATAATATACTACTATTATAAACACGAAAGTTGTAAGAATGTATGGATGTATGTTTGTTAATCTTTCACGGAAAAACTACTGAACGGATCTGGATTAAATTCATTAAATTCATTAATGAATTTAATTTTAGATTATAGTCTGGAATAACACATAGGCTACTTTTTATCCCGAAAATATATCTGTTCCCGAAGGATTGTACGCTCGGGCGAAGCCGCGGACGGAAGCTAGTATATAATATTCTTCGCGTCAAAAATTTGAGATACCGATTACAATGTCGATGATTATAACTCAAATAAATTGTTAGAGAATGTAACTGGTGACAGAGTTATTTAGATCGCCCATATTTAGACCTCTGTCGTGATCTAACGACTGTTAACAGCCGGGATCGACTTTTAACGTGCCCTCCGAAGCACGGAGACGTACAGATGAAATACCACTATGTGGTCACCCATCTATAGGGTTACTGCGCCCTTGGTAGCTTTACCCACTGATCGTTTACCGTACAGGGACTCTAGCTAGGTAGCTATGAGTCATAACTCCATTTAAAATTTGGTTTATAGAATTGCAGACAATAGTTTGAATTTCAAATGGGAATGTTTGATATTCTGGCAAACGACTGACTTTTACTATTTTTTTAACAGCACACCAACAAATGATTTTGAGTATTTTTTGTCACAGCGTTGTTAGAAGACTAGTTTTATCTATGTTTTTTTTAGTGTCAAAACTTTAGCACTTGTTTTACAAAATAAAGCTACTTCATTCAGTATTGGAGCCCACGACTCCTATAGTGGAGACTGCGACTCTTTTCACAAAAGGTGGACCACACCAACCATGAGGTAAACCGGCCAAGTGCGAGTCTGTCTGAAGTTTCTGATATAAATTTGATTATTTTAGATTTTTCTTATTTGAAATAGCGACTGCCTCGGTGTGGTCCAGTGGCCACAGTATGCGCCTGCTGTGCATGAGGTTGTGGGTTCGATTCCCACACAGGACAAAACTTTGTGTGACTCACAAACAATTGTTCTGAGTCTGGGTGTAATTTGTGTCCGTTAATAGTATGTTTGTAAAGTCCCCCGCGACACAGAGCTTGTTCTCTAGTGCGTAGTAACTTTTATAGTGCAGAATAATATTAAATATAATATTACCATATTAAGTATCAATAAAAATAAATTATAATTGTTATAGAAAACATATTAAAGTTCTTGGCACACATACAAAGTTGCTCTGTAAAGGTTTCTTTCTGGATCATGATGATAAAAGCTTTTATAATGACGAAATTTAAAATGCTACTTACCCTACCGTAAGGGCTTTAAAATCATTATATTTAATCAAGAGCCCATATAATAGCTTCATAAACGTACACCGTGAGTTTACATGAAGACCATAAAAACTAAGCGATACCTACATACATACCCTAAAATCTGAATTTCTAATAACATTTCTGGAGCGAAATGAACATGCAAATATAGCGTACACATTAATTTTTAAAGACGTATGCTTGACTAGATGCGGTAGTCGGATTAATTGTGAAAAAAATACTGATTTTATTATTTCATTGCTTAGTTAATAAAAAGTAAATATTTCATTTAAAAAAAAGATATATAAAAACACATATATTAAAAGTAAACTATGAATGAATGATCTCACAGACAGCAGTATAGTGATCGAGAGGGCGTAAAAGGAATGGATATCGGGTATCGTGAGAACAAGTAGCCTATTCGCTATTCCAGACTATAATCTATCTCTATGCCAAATTTCATCCAGATTCGTTCAGTACTTTTTACGTGATAGAATAACACACATCCATCCATACATGCTCAAAAACTTGCACATTTATAATATTACTAGGATTTGGCAATGTTGAACTCCAGCTGATTATGCTCACTCCAGGCACCCAGATTGTTATGTCCCATTGAAATTAAAGCGCTACGTTTTCTTTGATACATGCAATACGAAAAAATTGCTTCAAGCCAAACATGAGACACTGAGCCTTTTACACTAGCCTAAGATACGAATATCCCTGGGATACGAATACGTTTCTTTCAAAACGCATCCCTAACTGAGCGCTTGAAACCTGTACTCAAACACAGGAACACAACTACACCGCTGTGTGCAAGCTAGTATGGTGCCCTACCTCTCTTAGTATTAATCTGGAGATTAGTAAAATTATTTAGTTGCTGTTGTCGTATCCAGTAAACCTAGCCCCTATACACAGAGCTAAGACCGTCGCACACGTAACCCGTTAGAGCCCCAAAATGTTTAATTTCGTCCCCTTCTACCCTCTGTGGGTACAATACACCCTCCCTTGAAGTCACCCAACCACTTACTCCGTAATATATGATAGGTATAGTGCACCTTAATCACTTATTTAATTGCAACATTTATTTTCTTGATTAAAATACGTGTTTTTATGGCATGGTTTGCAAATACGAGTAAATGCCTAGGCTTTATGTTTTTTGTTCATGACTGCCCTGATTGTGAATCATACATATATTAGTAAAACTATAGGTATACTAACTGTTGCCCGCGGCTCCGCCCGCGTGGATGCCGGTTATCGCTGCAAAAAGTAGCCTATGTGTTATTCCAGACCATAATCTATGTCTATGCCAAATTTCATCCAGATCCGTTCAGTAGTTTTTACGTGAAAGAGTAACAAACATCCATCCATTCATCCATTCTTACAAACTTTCACATTTATGATATTAGTAAGGATTCTGACATTAAATATTTTATAACGATAGAATGAATGAGTAACCAAAATCGTCAGAAAAATCTACCTTTGAAATCAACATTACAAACCATATAAGAAAGTAGGAAAACAGCATTTATCGTCGACTATTTGTTTAAATAGTCGACGCGAAGAGTGAGAGCGTTTGCTCTCACTCTTCGCAAGACTCAAAGTTTATCGTGGCTCGTAACTGCGAGCCCGATGTAGGTATACCACCATATTAACTTGAACTCCCACCCTCCTCTTAGACAACCAAAATTATGACCATACGACGGAACACGTTCAAACTTTAGGTTCAAATGAAACTGGTGGTTAAAAGTAAGGAATTCCAGATATTAAGCACTTGTGCATTCATTCGTATGTTCTTGTTAGTAGGTACTGGTTGTTAATAGACGGTTGGAGGGAAATTTCGAGTAAACATATTGTTAGCATTTTGTTTCTAATTGATAATATTGAGGTTTAATTACGCGATACTTGAAATTACAAGATTTTTAATGATGTGAACAATAATAGGTGATTACCTTTTATTGTTTTTACCTATAAGGTTTACAAAACACTTAAAATTATTATTTTAATATAAAATGCGAGTGGGTGTTTTGTAAACTTAAGTATATTTTGTAAATAGAAATGAATGTTTATTTTGCACATTTAAAAGATACATGAAAAGAAAGAGTAGAGAGTGTGTTCTTTATAAAATGTTTGTATTCACTAAGCTAGGGTATTTCAAAATTCTAAAGAAGAGATCTAAGAAGGTGTAATTTAGGGTTGCATTTTTATTAATATTTTAATTCCCTGGGTCGATTGACTCAAAACGTGATTCAATCACGCTAGAACGGCTGAGGGGATCTGGATGAAATTTAGCAAGGAAATAGATTTTAGTATAGAATAGAATAGTCAAAACACCAACGTGTTGTAGGTGTTTTGACTACCTACTTAT
This sequence comes from Trisateles emortualis, assembly GCA_947095525.1. Classification (NCBI taxonomy): domain Eukaryota; kingdom Metazoa; phylum Arthropoda; class Insecta; order Lepidoptera; family Erebidae; genus Trisateles; species Trisateles emortualis. The sequence goes on along the minus strand of OX352736.1, from coordinate 2,247,379 downwards.
AAGCATCAGTATTACATTACTAATTTAATCAATCACCCGCGTGTTGCCGACTAAAAAACTTTTGAAACGAGGGTTTTGTGTATTAATCATCATATATGAAAACGTTTCTTTAATAAAAAATACGCATCCTTTTTAAGGTCCATACTTCTTGTGACTGGCATCTTTTGACTTTAATCAGTATGTAAAACATCTAGGTATGTTCATTGATGAGAGACTGATAGATATATTTAAAGATCTATCAGTCGCGCTTCAATTATGATTTTTAGAGAGGTAAAGCAACAGTACCAGTGAACAAGCCCGACTGGGGAAGGATCTCCAGCGTACAGAAGTCCACATAATATATAACTACTAACTAAGAGGTGTATTTAAGTATCATCATCATCATCTCAGCCTGATGATGTCCACTGTTGAACGTTTCCTTAATGGCCGATCCTGATCATCTGCTGATGTCATCTATACACCAAGTGAGAGGTCGTCCCACGCTGCGTTTTCCCGCACGTGGTCGCCAATCAAGATACTTTCTTCCCCATCGGTTGTCGGTTCGCGAGTGATGTGGTCTGCCTATTGCCACTTGTATGTTAATTGTATGTTTGTAAAGTCCACCGCGACACAGAGCTTGTTCTCTAGCGCGGGAGTTGTTTTAAAAAGATAAAGGCAAAGACATACATAGGTATCATCATGCCCGTCTCCTACTGGGGTAGGTAGAGACTAAGGTACAACAATTGCTTTGATCCAAACATTGTAAGCTACTTGGTAGGTAATGACATCAATATAATATCAAACATTTTATTTTCTCGTAGTTATAACATAATGCAACCTAACAGAACCTTTTACTAAGAGCCATTAAATGCAAAAGTGTGTGCAAAAACCCTTTTTATATAGCGATAGAGAATTATTAAAGACTCATAAATATTCATGTTTTAGTAGTAACAAAACAGGATGTTAGAGTACACTCAACTCGAAAAAGTCTTATCGAGAAATATACACAATGACGTCATAATTCTAAATTATTCTTTGGTAAAAATCTTTATAAATGTGAAAGTTTGTTTGTTTTGTCTGTTTGTTTACCTATTTACGACTAAACGGATTACAATAAAATTTGTCAAGGAGATGAATTATATCCTGGGGAAGAACACAGGGTATTTTTTATTACGATAACAGATATCAACGAGGGTGGAGCTGCGGGCAGCAGCTTGTATCTTATAAATGATAACATGTATTTTTTTTACTTTAAATCTTCATTACAATAAGTATACTTATCACTTTCCATCAGTCTGACAGATCATTATCACCTGTCAAACTACATGATAGATAATGTTGCCGACCCATTTTTTTACACCATGGCTTTAAGATGGAGTAACCCTGAGATAAGAATGCGTTTCTTTTAAAACACATCCCTAAATGAGCGCTGGAAACCTGTACTTACACACAGGAACACAACTACACCGCTGTGTGTAGTTATATAACTGTGGTCTTCTGTAAGGTCCTCCACCTTACAGAAGACCACAGTTATATAACTACACTGACGGACTCATAAACTGCATCAAAGTAATAGACGACTTTGAAATAAATATTTTAACCAAGTAGTCAAACTTTCTATACAGATTTAAATTGAAACCTCTAGATTGGTTCGTGAACTTTAAAACAGTGTAGGGTCATATCCTTAAGTTTAAGTTTGTGTACTGGAAAGGACCTTAAGACATTTTTTGAAGAAAAACAGAAATTTAAGGAAAATTGGTTTAATTAAAAAATTGGTTTTAACAATAGACACAAACTTTACGCAAGGGCTTATTTATGTTTTAATAAGGTGTATTACCTCCACGTGCCCTTATTACGGATTCTAATCTGTTCCGCATAGATTTTATTAGGGTTATTAAAAGATCTTGCGGAATATTGTCCCATTCTTCTGAAAGTGCTGTTCTTAGTGCTGCCACTGTCGTGGGCAAAGGGTTTCTCGCATATACAGCTCTTTTTAAATTGTTCCAAACATGCTCAATGGGATTAAGATCCGGGCTGCGTGCTGGCCAATTCATTGTACGTATCCCAACCTCTTCGCAATATTGTCGAACTTGTGCAGCAGCGTGCGGCCGGGCATTATCCTGCATTAAAGTAAAATTTTCGCCTATGAATCCCATGTAAGGCACCACGTGATCTTCTAAGATCTCTGTTATGTAGCGATGTGCAGTCCAACCCCCTCTATTACCGTTTTGACGGACCATGTCTATGAACACAAGTTCTGTTCGCCCGTTCATCGATATGCCACCCCAGACCATACACGAACCGCCTCCAAAAGGAACACGCTCCTCAATGCAACTTTGAGCATATCGCTCCCCACGTCGACGATAGACTCTTCTGCGACCATCTGCACCATATAAACATGTCCTACACTCGTCCGTGAACAATACGGAGGTCCATTGCTCTTCTGTCCAATTCAGGTGATCACGCGCAAATCTTAAGCGAGCTTGTCTGTGAGCTACAGACAACTTTGGACCATTTGCTGGTCTAAAAGGGGTGATATCCGCTTCCTTTAACCTTCTTCTTATTGTTCGTGCACTCACGTTTACTCCACGCACTTCATTAAGCTCTGTTTTGATGTTAACAGACGTGAGGAAACGATTTCGCAGGGAAGTTGTAACAATAAATCGGTCATCACGACCGGTGGTTGCTCGAGTCCTGCCTGTACCACGTCTCCTTCTGTAAGAATCTGTCTCCACAAACCTTCTGTATATTCTAGAAACCGTAGACTGGTTTAAATTTAAATTTCTACCAATCGTTCGTTGATCCAAGCCCTCCCGCACCAATGCTACAATTTGAGCCGCTTGTTCGGACGAAGTATCCATATTATGGTTCAAAAACTCTCGATGAGTTAAAAAACTAACCCAACAATTCTGCTGGTAACAATAATTCAATTGACAAAAGAATAAAAAATCAATGATAATCAATTTAAAACTTTGCTATAAATAACACGCAAATCTGATACTACGAGTAAATTTTCTTTTCCCGGCTATATTCATTTGTTTTACTGCAGTTCTATTTTTAAATTTTCCTTTTTTTTGAGATTAAGAGCCAGTCTTTCCATATTTATATAATTTAATCTAAAAAGTTATCATACTTATTAAAAAATCATTTTAAAAATAATCCTGAACTTTGATGCAGTTTATGAGTCCGTCAGTGTATATATTATACTCCTTACCCAGACGGGCTTGCTCGCTAGTGTGATGCCCTACCTCTCTTAAATCTCACATTGAGATTAGTTAAGTTTTCTAACATTCTGTATAATTACTTAATTGATAAATTGACAGCTCATACACAACGATTATAATAACAGCCACACAATCCATCTTCACGTACACATTTGATGACACAAGACAAGCACAAGAATTTACGTTGTCCTGGTCGGTCATAAATCAAAGTCACGTGGGGTCTTTTCAATTAATTCTCGCTTGCGGCCGTGCCATACAGTATTTGCATCAGAATATGTAATCGGTAAAGCGTCCATTGTCGCTTGTATTTAGTAAAAAGGGTCAAGAATGGCTCGCCCACGGTCCTATTGTGCGATACACAATGTGACCTGTGTTTGTCTTACTCATTTCGTGGCCCGTTCATATTTGATTTCGGTTCATTTTCGGCTCTGTTGCTTATTTGGGTCTACACTAAGTTTTCGAGCCAAGAATTGCCTGATGCTACCATTGTTTTGTTGGTTTTGTCACGGTATTATCAGGTAGATTAGGTATACGTGATATTCTGTAATCATATTTGTTTTTATTATTTGCAGGTAAATTCCCGGCAGTTGTGAAACTCTACCCAGAAAATCTAGTGGTAAGGGAGACTGTGGAACGACACAGACTTTTTAATGATAATAATAATCCTACTAATATTATTAACGCGAAAGTTTGTAAGTATGGACGGATGGATGTTTGTTACTCTTTCACGTAAAAACTACTGAACGGATCTGGATGAAATTTGCCACAGAGACAGATTATGGTCTGGAATAGGACATAGGCTACTTTTTACAGCGATGACCGACATCCACACGGGTGGAGCCGCGGGCAACAGCTAGTTTACTATATTTATGTATGTTCGGTAATTTATTTACACAAAACCTAGCGTATATATATAATTGTAACAAGTACCTATGCCATGTTATTTGTTTGCGATCAAATGCAGGCGGTACGGATAGTACCATGATTTGGACATTTTCATTCGTCATACTATATGATCGCTGATGAATGTGGGCCGTTAGACAGGAAGCTTGAACTATATTCCCCAGATATTTACTACATATTACCTACATTTTACTCACACTATTATATTAAAGCGAAGCTACCACATTACCATACTATATAGAATATCATTCAATTTAATTGTAACTTAAAAAATATGTCAGCAAAGCGGCCCGCTACCGACAGACAAGACACTATTTTTTTCTATCCTGCCAGATTGAAAAGTGTGGCCTAAGATCCTTGCCGTTTCTTTCCCTAGGCTCTACCACTGTCTGTTCAGTCAGCGAACCCGATAGTAGGCAAATTAGCTGACGTCTCATTTAGCATTTTTCATTGACCTGAATAAGGGTCACAGTGTTTTCTATATTTATTTATTAAACTTCATGCACATAGGTACATAGGCGGACTTAATGCTATAAGCATTCTCTACCAGTCAACCTTGAGTGAATAAATAAATTTGAATTTGTTGTGAATTGACTTAATCGCGGATTCGTTATAGCATGGGGTTCTTTAAGAAAGGAGTTATAAGGTTTCTTAAGGGTCAGCAACGCGCGAGTGATACCCTTGGTGTTGCAAGCGTCCATAGGCTACGGTAACTGCTTACCATCAGGCAGGTCGTATGCTTGTTTGCCTCTTTGGTAGTATACAAAAAAAGTATTATATAGAAACGTATTTCTATCAAGAATTGGACGGTTTTTAGGTCGCGATGTAATGTCGCCTATCGCATATAATCGGGCACAGTGCCAATACTAGTATATTATTTATATGTTATGACATAATAATTGAGAGTTTATTATGGGCCTCGTGCGAAGGTTCAAAGTCACCCAACGAGCAATGGAGAGATAGCTCTCTCCATTGCTCGTTGGGTTGCTCGTTGCAAAGCTACGAGATCTAGCTTGGAGTTTCCCTGCGAGATCGAATCAGAAATGAGGAGATCCGTAGGAGAACCAAAGTAACCGACATAGCTCGAAGAATTGCCTCCTTTAAGTGGCAATGGGCCGGGCACATAGCTCGCAGAACTGATGGCCGTTGGGGCAGAAAGGTTCTAGAGTGGCGACCACGAACTGGAAGACGAAGCGTGGGCAGGCCTCAAACAAGGTGGACCGACGACCTGGTAAAGGTTGCGGGCAACCGATGCACAAGGTCGGCTCAGGATCGAGAGTTGTGGAAAACCTTGGGGGAGGCCTATGTCCAGCAGTGGACGTCTTTTGGCTGAGATGATGATGATGATGATGAATTGAGAGTTTAAATCGTCTAGGTTCAATCTATTTATATACTACTTAGATGGCAAACATGCATTCATCCCGCTTGATGGTAAGCAGTTACCGTAGGCTACGGTTACTAGACGCTTGCAATACCAGAGGTATCATTTGCTTGTTGAAGACAAAATTGTCTGACAATTACAAACACAAAAAAAGAAATATCTAATTTGGTGCAGTCGATCGGAAGTTATGCTCGTACATACATTTGGGGGGTGTCATTTTTATTTATATAGGTATACTAGTGAACCTGGCAGACGTCGTCCTGCCTGAAAAAGCTGAAATACCGACAGCAGCGCCACCTACCGGGACAAATTGTGAATCTAAACCATCCAGGGCCCTACCCGAACACACACACACAAAATTTCATCAAAATCGCTCCAGCCGTCTAGGAGTAGTGTATTCAGTGACAAACACACGCACACAAGAAATATATAAATAAAGATATAGGTAGATAAATAATCAAGCATATTTGGATACTATATGAAAAAAAGTTAAGCTAATCATTTCAATATTAGTATATTATCGTGAAGTTTTATTAAATTAAATGCTGCATAACATTATTCCAGTAACCACAATATAACCTCAGTGTATTTCCATGAAATTCTCCAATACTCGTGGATATTGCGACATGGTAACGCAAAAACAAAATGACTCACACATGACGGAAAATTATATAATTATTAACTTTGATAAATCAAAACTAGCTAGAATAATAGAACAAACTCAACTACTTCTAGAAACAATTCTGCGCTTTCAACCTTTTAGACCCAAAGCGTCCTCATGTTCCTTGGTTGGAGAGTCTAAGATGAGTAGAAGTTTGACTGTTACGGCTCTAAGGTTACGTTCTGGTCACATTCCATCAAGGAAATTTGGACATCTCATGGGCAAAGAGGATTCTCCTAATTGCAAAATATGTCAAACAGTAGATGATGTTCAACATCGCTTGATGGAATGTGATCGGTATCGTGCAGGCAGAGACAACCTTTTTCAAATATTTAATTTTAATAGAGTAGATGTTGGCTTTTTCAAACCATCCTGGCTTCTCCATCTTCCGAAATAGCTATGTTTTTATACAATTTATTTAGAATATTAGTTATTTTTTGTGAATTAAATTAAGGTACTTTTGTAATAACAGGGCTACATATTTAATTGAATATAAAATACTTTTCATCCATTAACCAGCTCGGTGAAGGTCGTTCTATAGAGGGATCTTATACTATTAGATCACGGTAATGTCTACAGTGTACAGAGCAAAAGCGACAAGCGAAATGTTCTATGCGGCCTTCGTCAATATGAGCTGATATTGGTTCATAGCAATATTCAAATGGACATCCTATATTGTTGTTTCGGGTTTCATAGATTGATTCTTACTTGCGTTATCGCATCATGTATGAATTTGATGGCGCAATGATTAAGAGAGTACCTACAATAGCTTTTTTTGTATAAACAATATACTCTGTTATACTACATATATTTTGTGTAACTAAATGTCACTTAAGTCTACGATTTCCTTTAAAATAAAAAAAACAATTATCGAGAAATAAAATAATTGAGATTTTAGTCTATTATTATGTTTAATTAAGAAAGGTAGGGCACCATACTAGCGAACAAGCCCGACTGGGGAAGGATCTCCACCTTACAGAAGACCACAGCCAAATAACTACACACAGCGGTGTAGTTGTGTTCCTGTGTGTGAGTATAGATCTCCAGCGCTCATTTAGGGATGCGTTTTAAAATAAACGTATTCCTAACCCAGGGATACTCCCATCATAAATCCCTGGTGTACAAAAATGGCTTGGCAACACGCAAGTGATACCTCCAATATTGCAAGCGTCTATAGGCTAGTAGGCAGTAACTGCTTAACATAAGGCGGACCGTATGCTTGTTGGCCACCCAAGTAGTATAAAAAAAAGGAAAAACATCCCAGCTAGTTTCTAAAAAAGTAATCACAAAGTTCTGCCGAACCTATATATAAATATTAATATGTTTTTTTGGGACAACTCACATACACGAACATCAGCTGATCCCAAACTAGGCAGAGCCTGTACTATGGCAACCAGACAACTGATAAACATACTTATATATTTCTAAATACATACATATTATAGATAAATAACACCCAGACACAGAACAAACATTTATTGCTCATCACACAAAGATTTGTCTTGGGTGGGAATCGAACCCGAATTAAAACTAAGTATTCCATATTGGGCACCCGTTTTAATGGCACCTGAGTGAATGGCACCTAAGGTATTCCACATTGGGCACCTACCGATATTTTTATATCGATATGTTCCACTAATGGCACCTGCGAAAAATATCGGTAGGTGCCCAATGTGGAATACCTTAGGTGCCATTCACTCAGGTGCCATTAAAACGGGTGCCCAATTTGGAATACTTCATTAAAACGACCTCCTATAAATATAACTATAGGTTCGGCAGAATTTTGAGCTAAAAATGATTTAGCTAGAAACTCAAACGCTTAATTACTAACTTAATGTATTGTTAACCCATTGAAACCTTATTTTTTCACAAAATAAAAATAACCTTAATAAAAAACAAAGCTTCAAAACAACGAACATTTAATTCCTATAACAGTTGCAGTGGGTATTATAGAAGTAGTTTTGTATGGCCGTTTGGTATAATTGAATCGTCCGCGATTGTACCGGGGGAATACAAGGACAATTTAAAACGTTACGAATAGGTATAACTGCGGATTCAGTTGATAGTTAAAATATATACATATCATTATATCCTGAATGGAAGGATGGCTGGATGGATGGGTGGATGTTTGTTACTCTTTCACGTAAAAACTACTGAACGGATCTGGATGAAATTTAGCACAGAGATAGATTATGGTCTGGAATAACACATAGGCTACTTTTTACAGCGATAACTGACATCCACGCGAGCGGAGCAGCTGGCAACAGCTAGTATATTATAATATCCAACAAAATTGAAGCGAATCGAGGGCGGGTCGCTAGTTTTTAACAAATTACAGGCAAAGCCTAATCATATTATAACATTATTTTATTATAAATATCTCCACAGAGGAATAATAACTGGATCAAAATTCACAATAATTATTTTATATGTACATAGGTATGGAGTATAGTGAAATCGCCGCTATTACATACTGTTTATTTCTCACGGGAATACGACGAGACGGCTTTTGTGAGGTTCCTACAAAAGTGTGAATATGGTAAATTACATGGACAATATTTATTTATTTAATTTTAAGAAGGCTTACATACTAATAACAATGGAGAGCCTATGTGTTATTCCAGACCATAATCTATATCTGTGCCAAATTTCATACAGATCAGTACTTTTACGTGAAAGAGTAACAAACATCCATCCATCCATACTCACAAACTTTCACATTTATAATATTAGTAAGGATTATATACTATATAAATCTTACTTTTGGATCACTCTATCTTTTGCAGCAAACTGCATTAAAAGCCGCTGCAACGTTTAAAAGATGAAAGCGTACAAACAGAGGGGTTGACTTTTTTAATACTATGTAAAGATTAGGGTTTATTTAAAGAACATAACTTACGATTACCCTCACAGGTAAAAATACTTAGTTATCTAACCTGTTGGACTAGTGGTTAGTGACCCTTACTAACGCCGTAGTGGGTTCGATTCCCACACGGGACAAAACTGTGTGATCCATCAATGTTTGTTCCAAGTCTGAGTTTAATTTAAGTCCGTGAAATGTATGTTTGTAAAGTCCTCTAGTGCAGGCGATGTCTTAAAAAAATAACTTACATAATATATATATAAGCTTAACGCCTTTCTTTCTCTTAGAGGAAGTAGTCAGAGATGTATAAAGCTCATGTTTCAATATCTATAATATCTAAATTAAAGAAGACCAATACTAAGTACGATTAGTTTCTTATCATATTATTTGACGATTAAAAAGAGCCTGAGTTTTTTGCTAGCTCTTCTTTTGGCTCCATATCAGCGAACTAGCTGAAGGTAAATTACCTGACATTATCTTTCTGGCTTATTCATAATTTATGACCTTTAAAAGTTTTACTTTGGAATCTAAATGAATAATAGAATTTTGAGTTTGAAATTGAGCCATACATACAGAGGATTACCGGTAGCTTTACCGGTATGGTAAGGTTACGGTTTACTTATTTTCTGTAAGTAAACTGTAACCTTGCCATACCATACCTATTAGTTTTATATTTTAAACTCAATCTAGAAATAACATATTTGTCACCAATCAACACACATATTTTTTGTCTAATAAGATTATAAAACACAAAGAAATTAACTTATAGAACCTAAATACAGGAGCTAGCGTCCTAAACCCAATAAATCAAGCGATAAGAGTAAGTGGTTTTATTTTTAATGGCTCATAAAAGTTTGGTCAGTACCTCAATAAATAATATGTTTATCCTTAGAAAGCTCATAATGATGGCCGATGCATTATTATAACGGTTGTGATGATTTGTAAGCGGTTAACTGGTGAAGTCCAGGATTTAAGCCCGGGAGCGGTTGTATTCTTTCGAAAGTAAATCACATATCTTATCTACTTTATTTCATTTTTGTACCGTTTCGGATGACATTTTTGAGACTATGGAAACTAACTGTATTGATAGATGTCTATTATGTAGGGAAATTTATTCATATAGATCCCACTGTGACATATATGCAGGTCAATGAAAAATACCAAATGAGACGTCAGCTAATTTGCCTACTGCCGGGTTTGCTGATTGAACAGACAGCGGTAGAGCCTATGGAAAGAACCGGCAAGAAACTCAGGCAACTCTTTTCAATCGCCAGATATGTGGTTACAATTTGTGAGCACAGAAAGTGATGCAAACAAAAACTTCATTCAAACACAATTGGGTGAAAAACTGGGAGGATAGAAAAGATGAGTGTCTTGTCTGTCGGTAGCCGAGCGCTTTGATTAATATACTCCAGTATTTTTTTAAGTTAAAATTAAATTGCAAAATCTAACAGTGGCATCGCCACTATCCGAAAGTTGGCATTTGCCCTTTTTATGGCATCCAGCGTGGCAGTGTGGGCCTTTGAGGGATCGTGTTTTGGTACTGCGGTCTCAGTCAGTCTTTGATAAGTAGAACACGATAAACGTAAGACATTTGGTATTTGCCATAAAATGAGCAAATATTGTCCAAATAACATTTAAAAATTAAAAATGTTACAGAACACAATAATCACTAATTCCTGAATTACACAATATATTTCTTTGATCTATATAAAAGATACAGTACAGTCACAGATACTTATAAAAGTTCCTCTGCCAACAAAGTCTACTGCACAAATGGCACAGAGAGTTGCGATTTCGATACCTGTACGGTACAATATTTGTGACGATCCACATCATTAATGACTGTTTCAAGAACAGCCTTAATTAATAATAAGGTTAAGAAGAAACATTGAAATCATGGATACTGAATACAGAGTCAATATCCATGAATTCAACGTTTCCAATTGTTTTTCCCGAGACACATTCTATATTCAAAGACTTAAATTAAATCTTACTGCCAATTTAATCAAAATTTCAATACAACAAAAGCTTAAATTGTATACAATTAGGTATTATTAAACCAAAGGGAACACCTTATCCTTACCATGACGCAAAAAGACACAACTAATCTGACTTGATTTACTCTAGTCTGTATTCCCCATACACAGAGAGGTTTATCCAAATTTATTGCGTTTATAACCAGTTGCATAAGAGTTCGTTTCCACTAGTGCAACAGTCGGCATTAGATCGTTACTATCCGCCATTGCAGTATATATTTTTATTTTTTTATTAAAAAAGACAACTCCCGCACTAGAAAACAAGCTCTGTGTTGCGTGGGACTTTACAAACATACAATTACTGGACTCAAATTACACCCAGACTCAGAACAACTCTTTGCGGGTCACACAAAGTTTTGTCCTGTGTGAGAATCGAACCCACAACCTCGTGCACAGCAGGCGCATACTGCAGCCACTGGACCACGGAGGCATATTAAACAATGTAGATATTAATTAAGAGACTGTACATCTAAAAATATGAGCTGGGTGGCAAACAAGCATACACCTGCCTGATGTTAATCAGTTACCGTAGCCTATTGACGCTTGCAATATCAGAGGTATTATATGCATGACCAATTTATTACACCACTTTTACATAAGATGTAGTATGCCTGGGATAGGAAAACGTTTCTTTCTTACAGGAGCACAACTTCACCGCTGTGTGGTGTAGTTATTTGGCTGTAGTCTTCTGTAAGGTGGAGGTCTTTCCCTAGTCGGGTCTGCTCGCTAGTATGGTGGACACCATACCACAGATTACTAAATAGTTACTACGTAACAGATACTTCACTCAGTAGAAAATTACCAATACCTAGTGCTATAATAGCCTACTCTGTCGCGTCAGCAACCGCTGCATGCTAAAATGTGCCTAAATGTTCAAGCGTACAGTTGTGATTGCTTCGCACTGCGCGATCCCACAGCAATCGCGGGGCTGCCTCTTTGATAAAATTAAATTAACATAAATAACTATTTGTGCCTATTTTATTGAGAACTGTGAATATGTTCTGACTATAGGTGGTAGTTTAAAATTGTTGACTGTGCAATACATCTAAAACATAATTATAAACGTCAGTATGTAGGTAAAATAAAAAAATCTTTAAAAGTTACTAGTTTTATTTTTATATAAATTTCTTACCCTTTCTAAATTCTCGGATATTAATTTTTAGTGTAGAAAAAAATAATAGAACGATTAAAATTGAACAACGTGCGTGCGCTTCGCTTGCGAAATCCGCATTGAATTTGGTCCGTCGGGGGTACGACGAGCCGTAGGTAATTATAGCGCGCAAGTACATGGAGTGACGGAGGCCTGACCATACTAGCAGGCCCGAGCCCGACTAGGGCCTCTTATTCCCGATATTATTGCCAAGTTCGACCACTTTGACTTAATAATTATTGCTTGTTTACATTATACCACTGTTAAAATATTTTATTACGATATTAATTATTTTTATTGCCTTTGCCCTGCAGTGGAACAATAATAAAGAGGCTCGCGTTCGTCGTTCGCGTGGCTAAGTCAAGGGTCTGATGCAGAAGGCAGTGATTACACGGCACGTATTGTGAGGAGGTTCCTGTTTCTGGAGCCCTAACTGCCGGTAGCTTGGAATTTGTTCCCGATATCGGTGGGAAACTATTTTTTTTAAATTTTTAGTAAAAAATAAATATAATTATAATTAATACTAGCATCCGGCCGCGGCTTATGCGCGTACAATTCCTCAGGAAAAACGTTTTTTTCCGGAATAAAAACTAGTCTATGTGTTATTCCAGACTATAATCTATCTCCCTGCCAAATTTAATCCAGATCCGTTCTGTAGTTATTGCGTGAAAGAGTAACAAACATACATGAATACATTCTTACAAACTTTCGCGTTTATAATATTAGTAGGATTGACACGGCAATCTGGTAGGCCAGTGAACCATCCACATTATGTTAACCAAGTTACCGAGTATTTAATCTTGGATATGGAGCGTTAAACCTACGTAATGGCGCTATTCCGATTCCAAGTTCCACATTAAAAGTTATGATAAATGTTGTGTGGAATAACTTGTTAAATACTTGTACGTATTTATATTCTTAGAACGAATGGAAACTGATTATTTTACCCATTATTATTAACTAGCTGTTGCCCGCGGCTCCGCCCGCGTGGATGTCGGTTATAGCCTATGTGTTATTCCAGACCATTATCTATCTGTGTGCCAACTTTCATCCACATCCGTTCAGTAGTTTTTACGTGAAAGAGTAACAAACATCCATCCATCCATCCATTCTTACAAACTTTCACATTTATAATATTAGTAAGGATTTACGATACAGGCATAAAAATGAGAAAACAACTAACTTATCGACTTTTTCAATACTTGTAGAATTATTTTGACTGCTTCGGTGGTCCAGTGGCCGCAGTATGCGCCTGCTGTACACGACGTTGTGGGTTCCATTCCCACACAGGACAAAACTTTGTGTGACCCACAAAGAGTTGTTCTGAGTCTGGGTGTAATTTGTGTCCGTTAATTGTATGTTTGTAAAGTCCCCTGCGACACAGAGCTTGTACTCTAGTGCGGGAGAGTGAAAAAAATGAGGAGGTGATACGTTCGACTGTATGTATTTCTTTTTAATTATGTTCACCGATATCTCCCCCATTTGTGGACCGATTCTCAAAATTCTTTTTTTATTACCCATTAGAGGTGGTCCCATTGACACCAAGTCAGGATCTGATGATGGAATCCCAAGGAAATCGAGGGCAACCCTAAAATGTTACAAGCATTAACAATGTTTTTAATATATTTTTTACTTTTATTTTATCACGAAAAATAGAAAAAAAAAATTATTACTTCTAGTTGTAGGTATTAATTCCCCCCCTCTTACTGCCAATCGACTTAATTAGTGTACTGTCGTTGATCCATAAGTCTGTCCTTGGTTTAATTCCGTAGTCAGGCCTAAAATGTAGAAAGGTGTACAAATGTACAATATTTGAAATATGCGTTACTTCTTAGCTAAGCCAAATAAAATACTTATATTTGTAAATAGTACACGAAAAATAAAGCAATTAGTAGCACAGCTTTCTAGTCAATAACACTTTTACAAAAAAGCGTATTCTTTATAAATGCGGAGCCATAATCATAATTTGGGTATCGCATTTTGCGCCTTATTTTGAAAGAGATATCAAAATAATAAAATAAAAATAAGATATAATATCGGGTCATTTCATTTGTTTATCCGCTTCAGTGCCACCTTGGTCTAATTACAATTACATTTTTATTTCGCGTAAATAAACTGTTAATACATATAACACTTTGTGTTGTTACAATCTATGAAAAAAAAAAAAGTAATACTTATATCTACGTAAACAAAAGCAAGTCAGGTACACGTATCGGCTATCATGACTGGATAGATCGATTCGATATTTTAACACATCCATACACATGGTGGTATGTGCACCTCGCGTGGGACGACCAGCTTCGCTCCAGGGCCTTATCTCAACCATAATCACTTTGAACAACCGAGTGGCCCGCGATTACAATCTTAAATCCCCCGTAAATTTTCTATTCCGAAGGGCCATTATAATGGAACAACGTCGGCGGGTTTGAGGGAAAAAATATACACGAATAATTTCATCATACCACTCCCCCTGTTGATTGCAAAATTTCAATCAAGCTCGTAAATGGTGTACAGTTTCGCATCGACACTCGAAACGATATTTTTTGGGGTTGCAACTGTAAAAACGATGACCATTCCATTTTGAATGCTAAAACGATGTTGGCAAGATACGTTTTTGATCGTTACTGCTTTTTGCACCGCTGTACGCGCATTGTAGCGACGAATATTTTACATGACATAGATTTATTTATAGTATTGAAATGGCAATCGCAGTAACTTTATTGTTACTCACTACAATTATTATTTTAATACCCGTGCTCAGCAGTGGGGCGTTTATCGGTTGAAATTGAAATGATGACATTAATAAAAAAAATAGTATTCCGTAAGAGCGAAAACCGAGCGACCGCGAAAACGGAGCAAAATCTGGCTGTCAGATTAAAAATCGGAGCAAAATCTGGCTGTCAGATTTAAAATCGGTATTCCGTAAGAGCGAAAACCGAGTCTTTTTGACGTTTAGCAATCGTGTGTGCCGTCCTCGAGCAATCACAACTGTCAGTTTGCGATCGCTGTTTCTTAGAGAATCAGCCGGCCGACTTTAAAAAGCGAAAAATAACTTAATACAGATTGAACTCGGTGCCAATTACATATTTTTCAGTGGGGGTTGTAGATAATTTTTTTTTTGTCTTGATTTTCTCAAAAAGTGCTAAACCAATTTCGATAAAATTTCTGAACCACCTCTGAATATGATCTACCAAACAAAAAAGAATCATTAAAATCAATTCATAATAAAATTGGCGGAATTTTCGCGTAACAATGATACAAAAAAAATATACAGTAGAATTGAGAACCTCCTCATTTTTTTAAAGTCGGTTAAAAATAATAACAGATTTTAAATTACCGTTAAAATAGTGCACCCTTGTACTTTACATATTAAAATTATCATCTCACCAAGGGGTCAAAGAACACATTACTAAAATTTTAACATCAACCTTTCGACGCGTACTCAGCATTACTTAATAGTGATCAAAACTTGAGCCTCGATTGTTATAAATATTATTTTGCTACGGTAATATATACCTTCTACCGTTAACGTAGCAACGAAATCAGTTAAAACTATATTGTTAACATCTTCAAATTATATTGGATTCATTTTGTTACACAAATTTTTATCTTAAAGCTGGGAGCTTAAGGTAACAATTTGAGTGCTATAAATTTGTGTCTTATGTTCTTTAGATATTTTTTTGAATGGAGCACGCGTAAGCACGTGCCGGTTACTCCCCGCTGCTACGCACTCCTTGTTACAACGGGAACTCTACCGCTCTGTAATTACACACAAATTAGACAAGATTTATAGAGGGGTGGAACACCTTAGCAACTATTGTAGGTACTAATAACGAGTGGCCAGGTTCAATATTGCGATTTATTCTAAACTAGCTGTAGCCCGCGGCTCCGCCCGCTTAGATGTCGGTTATCTCTGCAAAAAGTAGCCTATGTGTTAATCCAGACCATAATCTATATCTGTGCCAAATTTCATCCAGATCCGCTCAGTAGTTTTTACGTGAAAGAGTAACAAACATCCATCCATTCTCACAAACTTTCACATTTATAATATTAGTAAGGATCTTTTACCGAAATAAATTACAACCAGAACGTGAACTATTTTGCGAAGATAAGTAATTTGATATAATTAAAATGCATAAGGACTTCATCTATACTAACATTAAAAATGTGAAAGTTTTGTAAACGGATGTATGAATATTTGTAACCCCATCACGCTAAAACACCTGAAATGATCTGGATGAAATTTGGCACAGATATAGAATACAGTCTAGAAAAGCACATAGGCCACTTTTTATCCCGAAAAAATCACTGTTCTCGAAGAATTGTGCGTGCGGGCTAAGCCTCGGGCTAAACATAACATAAATATTGTAATGTTTCACGGTAAAATTCAAGTTCCGTTTTATAGGATCGTAAAAGAATTATGACGGTGGCACCCTTTGACACAATTGTATGTATGTAGCAGTATTTGACAGGTTCATTTAACAGAAGGTGGACATTTAGCAAACAATAATGGCATTTTTAGTGCGGCCTTTTTATATTTTATGGGGTGTTTATTGGCCATTGAAGGAAGTTCAGCGGTCGTCGTGGTGTGCCGACGGGACACTAAAATGATTCATCTTCTCAGGTAAGCATTATCCGACATTGTTCACGTTCCTACTTGATGACTTAATAAGTATAAGGAAAGAGATAGTAAACCGTTATCGTAGTTTTGTTCAAACGTATTTGTTTAGATAAAAAAAAATATGACAACAAAGCATTTATCTATGGTTTGTTGTCATCATTTTTTAAGTTTAGTTTCTTGGCTTTCTCAATATTAACTTTAGAAGTATCGTTTTCAGGTTTATTATTGATGAAGATAAATATTGAAGTGAACAGAATTTGAGGATGATGTGGAGGACTGGGTAATATGGCGTGAGTTAGGAGAGGAATATGTCTAGCAGTGGACTGAAACTAGCTGATTGATTGACAAGGGCCCATAATTATAACAACAATTCCAATGACCTACTCGGACTTCAAACAATGTCATTTGACTAACTGTAAATCTGTTACCTGTTTATACCGAAGGAATTAAAATATATTAAAAACTTTAGTGCCAGTTCCATCTTTACGACAAGTAAACAGTTTTTTTTTTACCTCCCACAGATTTTATGTCATGAGTCGGGAACAGGCTCTGTAAGTTGTTAAGTAAAAAATATTTGATAACTAACGAATATATTCTGTTAACAATCATCATGACAGAGGTCTAAATATGAAATATAACTCTGTCCCCTGATTGGCTACTAACCAAACGATGGTAAGCAGTTACCCAAAAATGTGGACTACAGGCTTTTTGTGATAGAGTATCCCTGGAATAGGAAAATTACCATTTATAGCCTTCTACTTATATGTACTTGTAATACATACACAGGTTATTTTTTTGTGTTTTTATTATGTGTATTTTTTTTGTTTACTACCTGTTACCTATCATGTGTATGTTTAAGTGAATGCTTTTCTTTCTTTCTGTATAAGAAAATGGCGGCTAAAAAACCTAAAACATATCGTCAATTTGTAACATCGTTGTGTGTAATATTGACTTTTCTTCCACAAACTAAGAGTCCGCCAACTTAAAGGTAAGTTGACATTGTATACGATAAATCTAACGGTATCTTAAAAGTCAAGAGCGATACGGGCCGAGATTTATTTTTTAGCAAAGGGAAGGACAATGCATGTCTCGTGTTTTTTGTCCTTAAAGACAGGCTTTACGAATATAAAAATGATAAGAAGCCATTAGAGATAGGAAAGGGGGAACAATCCATGCAATATAAGGGGTTTTTAGTGTTTTACTAGTAAAGTTCGGGATTATGGATGTGTATCGGGCATGCAACGGGGTTCTCTTGATATTCAATCAATAAAGTGATGTTATCGTCTAAGTAACTAAGACTGCCTTGGTGGTCCAGTGGCCGCAGTATGCGCCTGCTGTGCACGAGGTTGTGGATTCGATTCCCACACAGGACAAAACTTTGTGTGACCCACAAAGTGTTGTTCTGAGTCTAGGTGTAATTTGTGTCCGTTAATTGTATGTTTGTAAAGTCCCCCGCGACACAGAGCTTGTTCGCTAGTACGGGAGTTGTCTTTAAAAAAAAAACGAACTAATACACTAACACACATACACACACAGTCCATACAATAACATGCAGCACCAATCTTTTATCATAATTATATTGCAAAATGCAGTGTTACGTCTCATTGTATAATAATATGTACTGCAAAACTTACTGAAACCAGCTAGAACACATTATAAGGCACCATACTAGCGAGCAAGCCTGACTGGGGTCGGATCGAAGAACCTTACAGAAGACCACAGCCAAATAACTACACATAGCATTCCTGTGTGTGAATACAGGTCTCCTGAGCTCATTTAGGTATGCGTTTTAAAAGAAACGTTTTCTTATTCGAGTGATACTCCATCTTAAAGCTCTGGTGCAAAAACAAGGGGTTGGCAACACGCAAGTGATACCTCTAATATTGCAAGCGTCCATAGGCTACGGTAACTGCTTAACATCAGGCGGGCCATATGCTTGTTGCCACCCAGGTAGTATAAAAAAAATATCGCTGCCGTTTAAGGAGTTTCTTATTTTATTTTATTGATCGAATATTTCAATAACTTACAGCATTTATGTCTACGTCCTAATAGTCGTCAACATTTTTAACAAGTCCCAAAATTTGTCTCCCACTCTTGTGATTCCGATGAAATTTCACCGAATCCAATCAATTACATTATGTATTAACGAAGACGGCAAATCAATTCATTAGTGAAACCACTCGCTTGACACTATTCTACAATCGATACAGGGGATCGGCTAGGTGTTCATTTAAGTCAAGATTGAACAGGAGATTAAACAGTTTTAACCCCTCTATAGCCGTGGTACATTAGTAAAGCTTATGCGATAATATAGGATCAGTGATGTGTGATGGGTTGCGTTTTACTGTCGTTAATTACATACATACATATACATATATCATCACGCATGTGTCCAACTGCGGTAGGCAGAGTTGCTTCGATCCAAACATACTTTTTTCGCTTCCTCTACATTCATCAACCTCTTCATGCATGAACGTTTATTATCACGTTTAATATTCATTGAAATTTATGTCTGTATTATTTTTTACACATTTCTCGTATGCATCCTGAGAGATGGGCTCGTGTCGTCACACAGTGGATGCCTGAAGATGGGCATCGCCGCCGAGGCCGATCTAGAAAACGCTGGCGTGACGACCTGGATGCATATGAGAAGGATTGGTGAAATAAGGCAATGGACAGACGGGAATGGAAGTCAATGGGGGAATGCCTTTGCTCAGCAGTGGGACAATACAGGCTAGTAAAAAAAAAAAAAAACATTTTTTAAATGTTAAGTATCTAGTTCTAACGTGCCCAAACATGCTAAACTATCGTATTGCATCGCATAGTTATCTATTAATCAGTTTGTGTATATCTCGCTCTTCACTTATCACTTGCATCTACTGCGTTACAGAAGAGCATAATGCCTCCTTATCGACACTCGTTAGTCGCCCCTAATAAAACTCTCGCCCTGTCTCAAGGGCTGCAACTCTCAAATTTAATAACGGCAGCTTTAAAAACAGAAACAATGTTGTTTTATCTGTTTGTTTTATTACTACCTAAGTATAAGTAATAATAGTTTTAAAATTGATAACATAAGAATTGGTTAAGAAATAATAATAATAATATTTTCGGGACAACTCACACATCGCTATCTGATCCTCAGCGAAACTAGGCAGGGCCTGCCAGGGCCTATGGTAACCAGACAACTGATAAACATACTTATATATTTCTAAATACATACATTATTATTATAAGCCTGTACTGTCCCACTGCAGGGCAAAGGCCTCCCCACTCTCCTTCCACTTCTCTCTGTCTAAATACATACATATTATAGATAAATTACACCCAGACACAGAACAACCATTCGTGATCATCACATCATCATCATAAAGATTTGTCCTGTGTGGGATACGAACCCACGACCTCCGGCGTAGCAGTCAGTGTCACTAACCACTAGACCAACAGGCCAGTCAAATTATTTAATCCTAGTAATATTATAAATGTAAAACTTTGTGAGAATGTATTGTTTGTTACTCTTTCACGTAAATACTAATGAACGGATCTGGATGAAATTTGGCATGGAGTTAGATTATAGTCAGGAAGAGCGAATAGCTACTTTTTATTGCGATAACAGAAATCCACGCGAGCGGAGCCGAGTGAAACAGCTAGTGATAAATTATTTCATGATAATTAAATATTGGATGTGTGTGCTGGATTTAGTGCAAATTGTCTAAATGTTGAACCTTATGATTAGTATGTTCTATTTTTGTTTTTTTAATACTTGACACTGAGCTTTTTGCTTTGTCGGCCAAGTTGATGACAACAACAATTTAAATTTTCCAAGTTATCTCTAAATTGGGTTGACTTTTTGTTTAAATGCAAAGTAAATTTCTTTTATAAAAACTTAATTTTTTAATCATATTTTTAAAAATAGTTACAAACTCCAATTATGCAGGTTACCTGTGTGGACGTTTTTGTTCTTCGTAGAAGACCTAAGCAGCGCAAAACCTTACTCAAAGGTATTGTATAACTTCGTGATTCAATGCGCAACTATTATTCGGCAACCAGGTAATAATAATCAATACTCGTTCTAGGAACTCGATACTCGTTTATAAGTCTATTCTATAGCTTTTTCTATCAACCAGCCTAATGGGAGGCAGTTACCATAGGCTATAGCCACTTGTAGTACTCACTCGCTTGTTGTTGTGGCTATAAAAACCTTTTAGCTCATTTTCATAGAGCCCTTCGACAGACAAATTGCTCATTCTACAAGCCGATGTATTGTACATGGGAGTAAATTCCTCTGAAATATTACAGAAACGTAAGTATTTAATTTTCTAAGATGGAATGATGAACTCGATTAGTTTCACGTTGTACGAACATACCTCCCGAGGAGTGTTTCTAATAAATATTTGTTCAAAAACGTATTTACAAGTACGCGATTTATCTCTTTGGGCGCATGTTGTAATCAGCCAAATAAAAATTTAAATCTATCTAAAGTTTGGATGGATGTATGGATGGTCTGTTCGGTTTTTGCTTTCTTTCTGCCCTTGCCAATACAATCACGCCAAAACAGCATAATGGATTTGGATAAAATTTGGCACAGAGATAAGAAGAAGAGATTACTTATAGCCCGAAATAACACATAGGCTGCTAGCACAAAAGCATTTTATTATGTACGAGCGCGGGTGAAGCCGCGGGTGAAAACTAGTCATACCTAACAAGTAGATGCTTATCCTAAAGTTAAGTTACTAACCTTGGAAAGTGCTCTACAAGTTGACCCGGGGGTGCTGAGACACTGAAACTACTCACTGAACTAACTACCCCTGAGCGTTCGCTTAGGAAGCCGTGTACTCAACTTACTGTTATTAAAATTGAAATCAATACTGAGTAAGTATATAATATTTCCTACTAGTATTATAAACGCGAAAGTTTGTAAGAATGTATGGATGTTTGTTACTCTTCCACGCGCAAAAACTGCTAAACGGATCTGGTTTAAATTTGGCATAGAGATAGATTATAGTCTGGAATAACACATTGGCTACTTTTCATTCCGGAAAAAACTCTGTTTTATCCCGTCAAATCCCAGGGGAATGTACTCGCGGGCGCAGCCGCGGTTGGAAGCTAGTCTATAATAAAAAAATGAATCGCTGAATGTGTTGCTAAGCGCAAATCTCGAGAACAGCTGAACCGATTTCGCTAATTCCTTTTTTGCTATGTTCATTATTGTCAGGAGAAAGCTTTTATGTAAGAAAAAATTAAGAAAGTTGAGCTGAAAATAGTTGAACCCGGGCGAAGTCAGGGCGGCCCGTTAGTATTATGCAGCCGTTTACTTTTATCACATTTTTTTTCTTTTTAAATGTTTTGGAATTGGAATTAGTTGCATTATATAGTTGTTTGTTTAATTTACAATAAATCAGCTTAGTACATAAGTTCTTATTTGTGACGTGAGGCACATTGTGAATTCTAGTGATAATTCTGTACTTTTTCTTTTTTTCTTTGTTTATTTCTTTAGTAGCAATACGTTAAATTTTACAATATAAATTGTCACTATTCACATATTGCCTTATTCTTTAATAGCAATATGTAAATTGAAGCAGACTTTAACATCATACTTTTTTTTTTTTTTCTCGCACGACCAGTACTAAGTACGATTACCTTTTTTATCAATATAGTTAGTATCGTGTTTTGTCTGCATCAGCTTGCATGCTATCATACTTGTATTTTACAAAAGATTGT
This sequence comes from Trisateles emortualis, assembly GCA_947095525.1. Taxonomy (NCBI): domain Eukaryota; kingdom Metazoa; phylum Arthropoda; class Insecta; order Lepidoptera; family Erebidae; genus Trisateles; species Trisateles emortualis. The sequence continues at coordinate 2,224,840 of OX352736.1, read as the reverse complement.
AACTATCTGGCGATTAAAAAGAGTGGCCTGAGTTTCTTGCTAGTTCTTCTCAAGGCTCCACGTCAGCGAACTAGCCGTAGGAAAATTTTGCTGACATCATCTTTCTGGTTTATTCATAATTTATGACCTTCATAAGTGTTACCTTGTAACCTAAATGAATAAATGAATTTTGAGTTTGAGTTTGAGTTTTTTGTCTTTGTTTGTTTTTTTGTTCTTATTGTAGTAATGGTTCTGTGCTCTACAGTTCCGACTAAATTTTACTTGTGTAATTTTCGGCTATTAAAGAAAAATAAAAACGAAATAATTAAAAACCTAATTTAAATATATTTATATTTTCAGCCTGTACTGTCCCACTGCAGGGCAAAGGCGGAAGGCCTTCGCCCTGCAGTTTGTTTCCTTTTTCCACTCAACCCGATCTTGTGCTAGAATGGACCAGTCTTTCCTGTACGCATCAAGCTCCTCCCGCCATCTGAGTCTGGGCCTACCACGATGCCGTTGGTCATTTTTTGGTACCCACATAGTGGTAATTTTCGCCCACAACTTGTCTGACATGCGGCAAACATGCCCGGCCCAGTCCCACTTGACCTTACCAGATCAAAAAATTAAAAAAAAAAAAAATTAGAAGTTACACAAAATATATTTAGATAATAAATTACCTCAACATATAATCGCTACATATCAATGGTATTGGTGACACTAACAGACAGTAGGTATATAATCAAAAGCGGCTCAGATCAAAGAGCCTCTGTGTGCCAATTCTGCTGATGACGTCGCCAAAGTTAGATGAGATTCACTATATACGTATATTGCGCAGTATATTATAATTATTTACCTGTTAACAGTAACAGTAATTATGATTGCTAAACCTGGCAAACCACCGCAAGAAGCATCATCATACAGGCCTATATCTTTACTGCCTGTAATATCAAAACTTTTTGAAAAACTATTTCTAAAACGATTAAAACCAATCATAAGCGAGCAAAACCTAATACCAAACCATCAATTCGGCTTTAGGGAGAGACACTCTACTATAGACCAGGTACATAGGATAACCAATATAATCGAAAAATCTTTGGAAAATAAAGAAGTCTGTGCAACGGTATTCTTAGATGTAGCACAGGCTTTTGATAAAGTCTGGCATGAAGGATTAATATACAAACTAAACCGAACGTTGCCGAAATCTTTTGCAGATATTTTAGAATCATACGTCACCAACAGAGCATTCAGAATACGGCAGGAAGACGCCTATTCAGAACTAAATATGATACAAGCTGGGGTACCACAAGGTAGTGTGCTGGGACCGATTTTGTACCTGCTGTACACCTATGATATACCAGAAGTGCCAAATAACACTATCGCGACCTTTGCTGACGACACTGCAGTTATGGCTACGGGGCTAAGCCATAAGGAAGCAACGGAAAAAGTCCAAATAGCTGTCAATCGAATTCATGACTGGGCACAAAACTGGCAAATCAAATTAAATGAGTCCAAATCTGTACACATTAACTTTACAAATAGGAGATGTGATTATCATCCCATCTTCATAAATGGCCTCCAAGTGCCATACGCAAATACAGCCAAATACTTAGGCATAACACTTGACGCAAAGCTCCGGTGGAAAGCTCACGTCAAAAAGAAAAAACAAGAACTAGACATTCGATATAAAAGTATGTATTGGTTACTGGGAAGAAATTCTAGTTTATCAATACATAATAAAATACTAATCTATAAGCTTATTCTAATGCCGATCTGGAAGTACGGAATCCAATTATGGGGCTGTACTAAAAATACGAATATCGATATAATTCAGCGATTCCAGAACAAAATACTCAGGGACATAGTCAAGGCACCCTGGTATATACGAAATGACGATCTCCACCGCGATCTCAACGTGGAGACAGTCTACCAAACTATCCAGAAGTCAGCAGAAGCTCACGAACGCCGACTTCACCATCATGTGAATGTCGAAGCGATCCAATTGCTCGACAACACGGACATAGTGAGAAGATTAAAAAGAACTAAACCGTTTGAGTTAGTATATTAAACAGTGAACAAACCATAGTGATAGTGCTATATATAAGACACATGAACAAAGTGCTTACATTCTTTAGACTCTAAGAAAGTGCATAGACATTACTCTTAGTTTAAATTATTCTAATAAACTTATAAAATTAAGTTAGAACTAAATTGCTTATTAGCCTATCATAGATAAATATAGAGGCTAGATTGTAATCAATTATTAAGAACTTTGTTCTTATTAATAATAAATAAAAAAAAAAAAAAAAAGTTGTTGTATGTTTATTTTTAACTAGCGGCCCGTCCGAAAAGAAAGACGTTTTAGGGCACTTTTTTACACCTTGGGTTACGTTACTTAAGTTTTAGTAAGGATCTCTAATCTTAATCTCTAAGCAATAAATATATAGCCTATGTCACTTGGGGTGAATGTAGCTTTCCAATGGTGAAAGAATTTTTTAAATCGGCACAGTAGTTTTTGAGTTTATTCATAACAAACATACACACATATACATTTCAAAATACAAATCTTTACTCTTTATAATATTAAGTATCTAATAGACTAGTCCTGACTTCGCACGGGTAAACATTTATTTAGATTTCATAGGGATCCCGTATTTTTTTAATTAAAATATAACCTATGTGAAAACCTATGTGGAAAGCTATATCATCAGCGGGTACTGATGATATAGCTTTCCAATGGTTGATAGGTATTACTTAAGTTAAATCGTACCAAACAAACAAAAAATCTAATGTTTCCTGTTAATAATATAAGTTTAGATAAGTCCAATCAGTAAACAAATAGGCTAAGTTTAATAATGATTTATAAGTACAAGGCATATGGATTAGAGGACGGTTTATCCTACATTTTTTATACTTAAAGAGAAAAGAGATTTACTTACATATAAAGTTTAATTAATACAATTTTGCATATGCACAAAGTAAATACTAACTTTGATTAACAGAAAATTGGGTTATATCGTACATATAAATACATACATACTATCTATCTAAATACCTCACAGGGAAATAACATTATGTTTGAATTACAATGTATAAACTATTCGAAATACCTCGTATTCAAGTGTTCCACGAAATTGAATTATTTTCATCACACTGAGGATTTGGTAGGTTTGTACTTATTGAACCATTACTATCGAGTATAGGCACGTGTCGGCTAGTGCATGACTAAATTCGCATCTAATTAATGCTAGCTAACGACGCATGCAAGTTACGAGAGGACAGGTGACAAGGAGCCGGACCATGACATGTTAAAAGCTGAGTAGTTCGAAAGAGAACGTGGACGAAGCTATACAACTCGTATAGCTCCATCTCTTTCTCGCTCTAAAGACTCATGTTTAAGTCGTTTTTGTACGGCTATAACGGCGATAAACAAAATGTATGGCGGTGGAGCTTGTCCATCGGTCTCTGTGGCGAACGGATATGCCACAACAGAATAAAATTCTTCTTCAACGTGTCGATGTTACACTTACTATTTTAATTGTACAAGCCCAGAACTTAGCCACCTCTAAGGGGCCTTATTAAGGTCAGTGCAGAGATCGTTTATAGTGCAGGCACAAATTACAACTCAATTATAGGTGAAAGCTACATTTAGGTAAACCCTGTAGTTGTTGTATCGATATGGTACCACTTATTCAGATTGTATATACATCTTCTCAGGTTTTCTGAGTCGGTTGAGATCACAGAATTGTCGATGCCCGATCACGCGCCGCTCCATCTCGGTGAGCGTATGTATATAGAAAAATAATGTGTTGGTATGAGGCCGTGCTTCTGAGAGAGCGCAAAGGCGCGGTAATCCTATAGATGGATAACCGCATAGTGGTATTTCATCTGAGCGTTTCCGTGCTTCGGAGGGCACGTTAAAAGTCGGTCCCGATTGTTAACAGTCGTTAGATCACGACAGAGGCCTAAACATGGGCGATTGAAATAACTCCGTCACCAGGTTGACCACTAACCAAACGATAAGAAGAAAATTATAATCAATCAATCAGCCTATCGCAGTCCACTGCTGGACATAGGCCCAACACGCGCCATAGCACACGGTCCTCCGCCTTCCGCATCCAGTGCGTCCCAAAATTAAAAACTCCACATGAAATTCACATTGCTACTGCCACTCGGGATCGAATCCACACCTCTTGCATGCAAATCAGTTACTTTCCCACTCGGCCAAAAACTGCTTACTAAATTTAAACAACAATATTAAAATCTAAAAGAATCAGCCCATTGTTTTACGGCTGTATCTTCATTAAACTTCTCCAGCCCCTCACCCTTCAAGTCTAAGAGGTGTGAATATAAATGTTTAATAAAAGGGTTGTAAATGCAAAGTTTAAGAAATTCGCGTTTGTATAAACATTGCATCAAGAGCAGCTTCTCAAACAGCCCTTTGCCGGTGTATTAATTGGTTTGGATAAATTTAAGGGGATGAACAGTAGTTTAAGTTAAGGGTTAAGAGATATACTCTTGGAAACTATAGTCAAAGTCATATCAAAGTAGACAAAGTTATAACTTCAAAAATGTTTCAGAAGTTTTGAGAAAAAGAAGGTCTCAATTAAAATATTTTTTAGGTACCAGATTTTCTGTTGGATGTTACGGTCAATTCGAATAGTTTTTTTTTATACTACCAAGGTAGAAAACAAGCATACGGCCCGCCTGATGGTAAGCAGTTACCGTAGCCTATGGACGTTTGCAACACCAGAGGTGTCACTCACGCGTTGCCGACCCTTTAAAACCCTTATAAAACCTTTCTTGAAGAACCCCATGCTATAGTCTCTTGGGAAAATTAATTTTTAGATCAATTATTGTTATCATAAAAGTAGTATTACATTATATGTTATATACTTATTATATAATAAAAGCTGAACTGGCAAACGTTGTCTTGCCATATCATAGACGTTGGAGGTAGAAGGGTGAAAATTTAGGGCTATAATATTTTTAATGCCGAATCATAAAAAAAAAACAAAAAAACTGAGTGAAAAGTAAAATAATTTTTTTTTTTAAATTTGGGGTGGACTACCCTTATCACTTCGATGTATATTAATAGTTTACGACCTCTTCTCAGATCTACCAAATATGCACAAAAAATTCATAATAATTGGTCGACCCGTTTCGGAGGAGTTTTCTAACAAACACTGTGACACGAGAATTCCCTTTAACAAATATCTTAAGGTTAAATATTGATCAAATACATAAAACTTTAAATCACAATAACATACTTTAGTAAGAAAGTGAATGATTTCGTGCATTTAAAAATATTGTAGTACACACGGCAACGGAGATGGCCGTGCAGGGCCGTTATATGAAGATTAGTTTTTTAAGAAAACCATTGTATATATATTTGTGGAATGTGGTAACGATATATGATAAGACTAAACCTACAGATAAAAATATATTTCACACAAATTCATACATTGTTTTTCCAAAACACTAAACTTTACATAGCGGCCCCCCCTCTAGACAAGTGGCATAAGCGATAGTCGAATCGAAAAGTCAAAAAAGCAAATGTATGGGATTTGACGTAAGTTTATGACATTATATCGTAGACTTACGTCAAATCCCATACATTTTATTTTTTGACTTTTCGATTCGACTATCGCTTATGCCAAATTTCCGCTGCCGTGTGTATATGGAATCAAAAGAAACCTGCTGTGATATGTACGATCAATATGAATGTAATACTATCGGTAACTTAGATAGTATCGGGTGTTGACGCCCACATACTAACATGTTTCTTTCCGATAAATCGATTATATTATCATGTTACAAGAACAATGGTTGGAGCATTAAACCTTTGATTCTTTGCTTAGATTGTTAATAAATCTGGAAGAGACTTATGTATCCAAGGAATAGTAATAACGTATAGTATGTTTTAATATGATACATTTACAGTTTACTAGGGGTCGCCCGCGACTTCGTCCGCGTGGTAATTTGGAATATTTTCCCTGATTTTGCAACATATCTCACTACTGCTCCGCTCCTATTGATCATAGCGTGATATTATACATATAGCCTATAGCACCTTTCTTTTTCTTTCTTTCTTTCTTTCAATTTGATTTCAAAAGAATACCATATCAAGTATGATCCATTGCAGAAGGCTAACAAGCGACTGAAACACAGAGTATGTCCCATAAATACTTGCACCACAACCTTCTCCGGTAAGTTTTTGGCTTTCTTGGAGGATACTTATATAATAAGATCAATAAAAAAATTACCATCTTTTCTCTTACAAAATATAATTGTAAAAGGGTTATTACAATTTGGCTCAAATCCCTAAGCTATGAGGAAACTGAAAATTTAATACATGTCCCATCTTAAAACACCCCCCACCAACCAAACACACACACCCACACACCCACAACAAACACACACACACACACACATACACACACATCAAACACATACACACAATACTTACACACACAGTCAAACTCACAGTTAATTAATTTGACTTATTAGTTATTATAGACTTATTATTACAGTACTTACCTAATATTCACCTGTCCAGAGTTGGGAGAGGCTGGCGATCTGTCATACAGGTCTCCTAGTACAGACACCAGTCTCTCACTTAAATAAACTTGTTACTACTACTGATTAAATTATTATTATATCTGCTTTTTGTATTCATCCCCAAGCAACATCGAGAATAACTGCAATGAATGTATGTTATTTAGCTTTTTAAACAATAAACCCAACAGTGTAACAATAATATCGTTAACTTACATATTGATATTGCCTCATCCAGTATACTTTTATTGATCAGTTATGCTGGATTAATATGCACATCGCACATCATATTCGTTTGATGCACGATTCTCGACCGACAACGTGGTAGCGGGAGGTATGTCTATAAATTATGTTAGTTTATACCTACTTTTAATCATACTATTTTTTTGTAATCTTTATCTTTAGGGTACTTTAATATTATAAAGATAATATTATATAAAGAGTTTGTTTGTTTGTTTGGTTAAACGCGCTAATCTCAAACAGTACCAGTACTGGTTCGATTAGAAAAAAACTTTTTCGTTGAATAGTGCATTTATTCAGGAAGGCTATAGGCTATAACATTACGCTTTGACCAATAGGAGCGGAGCAGTAGTGAGATATGTTGCAAAATCGGGGAAATGTATGTTCCTAATTACCACGCGGATGAAGTCGCGGGCGCCCCTAGTAATATTATAAGGAGGTATTGTTTGTAAGGTTAAATAAACGTATTTCATAGTAAATATTGTAAAGAATAACATACATGATTTCTATTGTGATAAATGAAACTAATTTTGCTAAAAATTCTTGTTAGGCTATCTGCTTTCGCCTTAACGACCGATTATATTGACTGACGCTGGTATTCTGCTGGACCCCTGTTGAGGATACCAATGTTAAGCATAATGAAATGGGTTAAATTGCGTTTTAAGCATGGATAAATTAATAGTCAATCTTTATCATTTTGTTTAGCTTTCTAAGTATTGTTAATGTGCTAAGCTATTGATATTGTACTACATGGATTCGAGTGAAGACCTGGTGACCAGTAACACAGGTAAAATTTGTTCCTACTTAAGGCACCAGCAATCCACAACTGGAATATTGTACCTATACCTTACCTCTAACTTGTTCACATTGTATTTCGGTTTTGGATTCGATTTGGATTGAAACGAATTATTACTATCATACATTTAAAGTTTTAGTAGGTAATGTATTTGTACTGTAGTAAATATTATAGCCTATCTCTGCATCGTCCTGTGGGAGAGTTATATATACTGAGCTGTGACGGCTGTTAATGAATCGTAATTACCCCAAACGTTGCTACTTAGTCGTGTTGCGTTACTAATTGCAATTCTGATTAAATACCTATTAGGATCACAGGCATTATAAGCATATCATTATATCAGTGCTTTGCAGCTTCCTTGGTCCAATGGTCATCAATGGAAGAGCTATTATATCCACTGCAAGAGAGGGAAAACTCGAAACAAAACCCTATACCAATCCATCTGGCCAGCGTGGTATAGTAGGCCAATATCCCTCCAAATTATGGAGGAGACCCGTGCCTAGCAGTGGGACATTTAGTTGAGATGAGATACTAACATTGTCTTAATTATATTGTTACTAACACATGCATCTGCTATGTTCTGAAAATTCGATTTTATTAATACAACAGCTGTACTTAATGAGATTCTAAATTCTATTCCGCTGTAAGGTGAATGTCGTACAGCGCTCCCGCAAGTAGCTCAAAAAAAGCCTTACCAGAAAAAATACTATATTATCCAAGTAGTTTTGAGTTACATTATCCTTACGTAAATGCTATCGGTATTTCCGCATTGCAGTTTATCGCAACACGTAAGTGATCCCTCTGATATTGCAAGCGTCTATATAGGCTACGGTAACTGCTTAACATCAGGTGATCCGTATGCTTGTTTGCCACCCAAGCAGGATAAAAAAGTGTATTAAAGGAGGGCACTTCTTAAAATGATTACACTTATAAAGATCGGTCGCTATCTTTAGAAACATACAACTGCATACAATCGCAGAAAAACTTTTTAACATTTGAACTAAATTATTCTCCATTACACTTTATCTAAAAACTATAAATTTAGCAGTAACGGCTTAAATGCTCAACCCTCAAAATGCCGTGCATATTTCCACCGAACCCCTGGTCTTACAGACCCGCCCACCGCAACGAACGTTAAGATACAGAAAACAAAGACCAACTTTATAGTATGTCATTGTTTTAGTATTCTACGTAATTGTTTTTCCATGTTCACTCGTAATCAGGGTTGGCTTAATCTAGAGTCGGTTTAATCGAATCTTCATAAGTCCAGGGGTACTTTGGACCGATAATACACTTTAGGGGGTTGAACAATGCTAGTCTGTTATTCGTCGTGAAGAGATATATGGATGTAATTACAGGGTTCGAAGTCTGCTGCGGAGTTTTATGTTAATTTTATTAGCAATGTTTCGAGCAAATGTCTTAAGTGAATGTGTATGCTAGATCTACTTCTTCTTCACAACTTTTTAGTATATTTTAAATAGATAAATCTTTTTTCGACCCGGCCAAAACGTTTTTTAACTGAATACGGCTTGTTATCAGAAAGGAGCGCCGAAGACTAATGTGCCAAAAATAAACCAAAATCTTAGAGTTATCCAATAAATTTTAATAGTCACTACTTTGCCAAATTCTAAACATTACACTAAATTTAAAATCATTCGCGATAATTTAAGAAAATTGTGTATTTGTAGGTATGTATGTACTTATATGTTAAATATATTTATTATACAAAATACAGTGACAAAATAAAACATACTCTAAATAAAATATTGAACACAAAATCAACCAAAACAAATTATATAATTTGATTGTTGTCGCGCAAAATCTTCCGTACTACTTGATTTATTCTAGTCGCTAGTTAATGCAATTATTGCAATTTATTATGAAATTAAATAAGGTCGACGCGAGTCTCCCCTGCTTCGACAAAATTTATACCCCTTTGCAGAATGCTATGAATCCGCAGTGTTAAAAAGACCGATGCAAGAAGCGGGTGGCTTGATTTTTAAGTTTCTAGCGTTGGCCTAAGGTTCGGTTTTGTAACCACTCACTGGAGTAGTGCCGTTGCGTCTTTTTAAGTGGGTAGTTTGCTTATTTTTCTTTCGGCTTATGTTGTCTGAGGTTTGAAGGCGATAAATTATTTGTACCCTAACACCTTGTCGGAGGAACGGTCGTGGTGATAGAGTCATTTTTATAAAAATGTAATACGGTTTTCTTGCAGTAATTGTGTGCTCTTGGTTCTATGATATTAGTTGTATTATAGTAAATTTATTAGAGGATGACTCATGTAGTTCACACTACTCTTTTTGTAAATATTTGTGCGTAATGATGAATTACGAATCTAGACAATATTATATCTAGAAAGAAAGAAAGAAAAACAATTTATTGGGATTTACGAAACATATCTGGGTCGCGCTATTTTGCAAAACTTGAATCTCAGGAACCTTTCGGCAGGGTCCCTTATATCCTTTTTTTAGTGTGCTCACTCTTGGTTGGCAATGAAGGTAGTAGAATGTAACCCAGACCAACAACAGTGTTTTTCGAAAATCATCACATCAACTTCAGCTTTTCCAAAAAAAAAAAAAAACTCCGTAAAAGTCTGTCAGACATCTTACAAACGTTTAGATGTAACTCTTTTTACACTTCAATACTCTTACTAGATAGGCTTCGATGTCAAATTTATTTGCTCGACGACGAAAACCCTATGTTAGATACTAATACGGCCAAGGGATTTGGTAGTAAATAAAAAATGTAATCACATCCAGAGTTTTGAATGGGTAAAGAAGGTTAGGAGACAAGGTAATAGCTACTAATTGTAGAGATTAGTATTACTAGATTATAGTAAATAAATAAAAATAAATAAATAAATAGTAATAATAAAATTAATTTTATGTCCTCTTTTCCTGACCCAATAAGACTAACTAAGACGCGGCGGCCGGTGTATTTTAGTATCTATAAGGGACTCCGATATGATAGACTGTTTATAAAACTACATGAGAGGTTTCAATTAAAAAAATATATATAAAATTCTATACTCAGTTTGACTCGGAATTGAAATAATTTATTGCTAGTTCATAGTTTTACATTAGGTACACCAAGCAGTTTAAGTTTGTACTTAAGTTGTACGTACCCTCAAGTTTTGATATTACATCATCAGAAACTTGGGATTTACGAAACATATCTATACCCTGGTAACAGTACGCAAGGATTAAATTTAGTTAATAGGCCAATAATATATAATTCTGAACAATCTATACTAATATAATATTATGAAGCTGAGGAGTTTGTTTGGTTGAACGCGCTAATCTCAGAAAGTACTGGTTCGATTAGAAAATAATCTTTTTTTGTTGAATAGTGCATTTATCCAGGAAAGCTATAGGCTATAGGATATAACATCACGCTTTTATCAAAAGGAGCGGAGCAGTAGATATGTTGCAAAATCGGGGAAATGTATGTTCCAAATTACCACGCGGACGAAGTCGCGGGCGACCCTTAGTCCCTTAATAAACTTAATCAACGTTTCCTATAGTAGTTATCTACAGTATCTCATAAATAAATTCAAAGAATTCTGCATTTTTATACTACTTGGGTGGCAAACAAGCATACGGCTCACCTGATGTTAAGCAGTTACCGTAGCCTATAGACGCTTGTAACACCGCGTTGCCGACTATTTAAAAACCTTATAACCTTTTAAGTGATATTTTATGTAAAATAATATCAATACAATTGGTTGCAATATATTATACTCTACATAATTATGTACAAATTCAAGCAACCAAACAAAATTCACACAGTGAAAGGTTGTTAAATAACAGCGGGTTTGCAGGAGGGGGAATATATCAATATGTGTTGTAATTAACTCGGTTAATGCGATAGCGTCGCACCATCCGATAATGCCTAGTACACAGACTACAGAGAATACACGGATGAGGCATTGTGTGTGATGTGTGAGCGCTGAGAGTGATGACTAAGTCTTATCTATACTAATATTACAAAGAGAGAGAGAGAGAGAACGGATTTTGTAGGTATGCAAAAGTATATATCATAGGTACACCTTTTTGTCAGCTTTGTTAAATCCAAGTCAATAGGGCCAATAGACCTACAGGATTCCGTAAGAGCAAAAACCGAACCACCGCGAAAACCAAGCAAAATCTGGCTGTCAGATTGAAAATCGGTATTCCGTAAGAGCAAAAACCGAACCACCGCGAAAACCAAGCAAAATCTGACTGTCAGATTGAAAATCGGTATTCCGTAACAGCAAAAACCGAGCCTTTTTGACGTTTAGTCAATAGATTGTGCCGTCACCGAGCAATCACAACTGTCAGTTTGCCATCGCTGTTTCTTAGAGAATCAGCCGGCCGCCCCCCTCACCCCATCGTCATATATGTCCCACTGCTGGGCATGGCCTTTCCTCTATAAAGAGAGAGAGAGGGTTTAGGCCTTAATTCACACACGTTGGCCTAATACGGGTTGGTGAATCTGACATAATCCCTCACGATGTTTTATTTCACTGTTAGCCTTGCGTGCAAGTCGGTTACTTTTCCACTCGGACACCGCCATTTTTTTTTGCCCCATTGCTATCTAGACTACACAAAAATCCAGAAATACTCGGCAAAAAGTACAATATTTCTTTATCTCACTTGTGGAACCCTGCAATTCAGCATAGCAATCAAACTAAGACTATCCGAAATTGACCAGGCTAATGACAAGGATGACAACATATACTAAATTACCAGGCCATAAGCCTTATCTACATAAAATAGAGCAATGAATTTAAGTTATTTATCCACATTAGCGTAGCTTCAGTATCGGTCGTCCTAGTAATTAGGAACAAATTAAATGATGTTTTTCAGAGGAGAGTGGCTTTGCCCGAGTACTCGGCTCGTAGATTTCACTACTACTCTGTCCACTGAAATAAAAACTTTGATAATAAAATTGTATGAATCAATACAAATGGAGTTGGGTGGGGCAAACCTACAGGATGCATTCGAACAGCAACGTTCCCTATTAGTAGTTATCGACAGTATTCCATAAATAAATTCAAAGAATTCTTGGATAGCAAACAAGCATACGGTCCCGCATGATGTTAAGCAGTTACCGTAGTCAAAGGCCGTTTGCATTACCAGAGGTAACACTTGCGTGTTGCCAATCCATTTTTTTTACACCAGGGCTTTAAGATGAAATGTCCCTGGGATAGGAAAACGTTTTTTTTCAAAACGCTTCACATACTCAAACACAGGAACACAACTACACCGCTGTATAGTACAGCCATTTGGCTGTGGTCTTCTGTAAGGTGGAGGTAATTCCTTAGACGGGCTTGCTCGCTAGTAAAGTGCCCTACCTTTCTCCTATTGCTGCTTGACTCTTTATAACGATAGTAGTATTAGCAGCAAGTCTAAAATCAAGAAATTTCATTTCACAGTGTAACTTTTCACGACCCTTACATCATAACAACTACGGTTCTATTGTCTATACCAACGCACACCGCTATCGGTACACACAGTAATAAAGATAATGATCTAAATTGTTCGACAATTACCACTAACATGGTTAAAACTGCATCTCATTAATAGCAAAATGCCCGAGTAAATATTAGCATGTTGTTATTGCATTACTCTGATACTAATGGCGTTTGTTGTAATGGGGTGTAGTTTACATACTGCTTTACTATTTATTTCTAAACGATTATTATTCACAATAAAATTAAAAACAAATATACAGTAGGTATCTATACTATAACTAGGGGTCACACACGACTTCGTTCGCGTGGTAATTTGGAATATTTTCCCATACATTCCCATAGATTCAACATATCTCACTACTGCTACGCTCCTATTGATCATAGCGTGATGTTATATAGCCTATATATAGCCTTCCTGGATAAATGCACTATTCAACAAAAACATTTTTTTTTTAATATAGTAGTTTCTGAGATTAGCGCGTTCAACCAAACAAACAAAAAAACTCTTCAGCTTTATAATATTAAGTATAGATATGTTTTAAAATAAACGTTTCCTATCTTAGTGATACTCCATCTTAAAGCATAGTGTAAAACGATTGGGTTGGCAACACTTTCGGTAGTACATTACTACATACTAGCTGTTGCCCGCGAATCCGCCCGTGTGGATGTGGGTTATCGCATTAAAAGTAGCCTATGTGCTACTCTAGACTATAATCTATCTCTGTGCCAAATTTCATTCAGATCCGTTTTGTAGTTTTTACGTGAAAGAGTAACAAAGATACATCCATACTCCTCCTCCTCACAAACTTTCACATTTATAATATTAGTAGGATGCAAGAGTAGTTACTGTATTTTATTATATTATGGCCTGTGATGGAATATCGAATGTTTTTTTTTTTCAGTTTAATATTTTAAATAATTGACTTCAAAAAAGGAGGAGATTCTATGTTCAACTGTATGTATGTTTTTTGTGTATGTTCACTGATATCTCCCCATTCGTGGACCGATTCTCAAAATTCTTTTTATTTAAAAGAGTATACCCTAGAGGTGGTCTTATTGGCACCAACTCACGATCTGATGATGGAATCCCAGGGCAACCCTCAAATGTTATATGTATTAATAATGTTTCTTTTTTTTACATATACATAATATTTTACTTTTACTTTATCACTAAAAATATTTAAAAAAATGAAAAAACAAATTAAATCGACTTCAAAAAACTAAAAATAACTGAATACAAATTGAAGTCGGTGCCAAGCTTAATATTAGGTGACAGGATGAAATCTAGCACCGACTTCAATATGTATTCAGTTATTTTTCGTTTTTTTTACTTATGTTATCCTATACAACCATAACTGAATGTAATAGATACGCATAATTAAAGCGGCACGGACTGAACAGAGCGTGAGTAGCGCCACAGTGAAACATTTTTGGGACTAAATGGTCGACGGCTTTTTTGTTCATATACTTCTATGCATATTTACTTCACATGCTCGAATATGTCGCATCCTTAGTAGTAAACTGGCGTTACTTGAGAAATGTCACTGGGGAAGTTTGAACCTTAGCTGTTGAGAATAAGATATAAATTGCAAAACAAACACGCTTCAATTTAAGTCATTTTTCCACTGTGAGTGAGATGTATATTTTTTTCAAATATGTAGTATAGGTACCTAAATGGACGCCTATGTAGATATGACCTGGTAACTACCTGTTAGCGGATAGCACCATCAATTAAGTATATGCGTTACTGCGGCACAGTCGCCACTGTCAGCGTGCTAAGCGCCTGCTGCGATCGAGACGCGTAGGCATAGCTCGCGTTTCGTATGTTTGTATGAAGTCGGGATACTGTATGTATATTATTACCATGGTATATGTGTACATATAGGTACTTAGTCTATCTATTTACTAAATGTAAATGTTTTTTTAATAAAAAGGCTAATATTGCTTCTTTTAAATGCTAAGCTGATTCTACAAAAAAGTATTATGCAAATCGGGTGAATAAAATGAAAGTCGAATGTTCATGTACAAATATTACATTATTTTCGTTTCAAAATTAAACCGTTACTATTAACATGTCAATAAAACCATATGCCGTAAAAAATACTGTTTTTTTATCAACTGCAGCATAACAAATGGGCAGACATGCTAATTACAAGGCAACCCTGCTCCCTGTAATACCGGACAGGGCCGTAATAGGTGCAATTACATGACAGTTTACACGTCTGACGCTTTCGGACAGTTGCGCTTAATTTGATTTGATTGTCACCCTATTTGGCGTTTATTAAAATGTCAGTACTTTTAATAACTTGTTTTTGTAATTTGTCATAATCGTTTAGTGTTAAACTGACATGATTTAATAATTGTTGTATTCGTTATCTATAGTATAATTATAAGTATAAAAATCGATAGGTTTTTTTATACTACTTGGGTAGCAAACAAGCATACGGCTCGCTTAATGTTTAGCAGTTACCGTTGCATATGGACGCTTGCAATACCTACCAGGGGTATCATCAGGGCTTTAAGATGGAGTATCGCTGGGATAGGAAAACGTTTCTTTCGAAACACTTCCCTAAGTGAACTACACCATTGTGTGTAGTTATTTGGCTGTGGTCTTCTGTAAGGTGAAGTAAAGGTTCTTCCCTAGTCGGGCTTGCTCGTTAGTATGGTGCCGTACCCCTCTTATTCCAGCGTAATCCATCATGTACATTTTGTGTTAGAACTTACCAACGAAGTGTGGACTTGACGTAGAAATTCTGAATTATCCTTAAGAAATACTTATTATTGTTAAATTGTTATTGAAATTAAAGTAACTTAACTTAAACTACATATATATACAATATTTACACTTATTAAAAAACTAGGGGATGCTCGCGACTTCGTTCACGTGGCGATTTGAAATATTTTCCCCTATTTTGCAACGTATCTGACTACTGCTCCGCTCCTATTAATCATAGCGTAATGTTATATAGCCTATAGCCTTCCTGGATAAATGCACTATTTAACAAAAAAATATTTTTTCTAATCGAACCAGTACTTTCTGAGATTAGCGCGTTCAACCAAACAAACTCTTCAGCTTTATAATATTAGTATAGATAAAAGAATTGATAGAAAATATTCAAATAAGGGAAGAACTGCTTCATAGGCGTCACAAAATTCTAAATTCTGATTTGAATTTAGAATGCATTTGAAATTTTAATACAATACAACAGTATATCTTAACTCAAAAATGACCATAACAAAAGTGTTCGGAATCGATAAGTCTAATGGCATCTAATTGTTTAGCTCGGTATCGTAACATCGACACGTATCGAGATGGTATCGGGAGATGACCTCAAACCTCGCTCGCTTCGTTACTTCAGTGACTGACACGGCTTTTCTGTATATTTATGTATCTTGTTTGGTTAATATAATAGGACAAGTTAATAGGTACTCGAAGTATTTCGAAAATATCAAGCCAATGGTTTTCCTGGTAACGATATTTCATTACGCGGTCATAGTCTGTGACCGATTTGTTCTACCTTACGGCTTTTCACCTCTCTACTTAAGGCAGCCTTTTGTATGAGGTAGAACTTGCACACATAATTATCATCACGCCCGTCTCCCACTTGGGTAGCTAGAGACTATGGTACGCCAATTGCGTTGATCCAAACACAAACATCTTTTTTCGTTCTTTTCTTTTAAAAAAAGACAACTCCCGCACTAGAGAACAAGCTCTGTGTCGCGGGTGACCTTACAAATATACAATTCACGGACACAAATTACACCAAGACTCAGAACAATTCTTTGAGGATCACACAAAGTTTTGTCCTGTGTGGGAATCGCATACTGCGGCCACTGGACCACCAAGGCAGTCAGTTCTTTCCTTCTTTCTTTCTTCGCCTCCTCTACATTCATCAACCTCTTCATGCATAAACTCAATTCTGGGTAATTTTAATTTGGCCTTTTTTATAGTAAATACTTGGTCGCTGTATGTTCTCCTAAGACGGCCCCTACCGACATCTCCATTCATTCTTGCACGATATACCTACCTATAAGGTAGAAATAATTTCAATAATCAATAGATACTGGCTGGCAATAAATAATCTGGTAACTAGTCTAAATCTAATAATAGAGGTGTTTCTTCAAGTTGCGGTTGAACGAGCGGCACCCGAAGCGACTGAGATGCGCGATACCTCTGACTAGCCTCACCGCACCGGCCACAATTCTATCAAATAACAGACTTCATCTATAAGTAACTAGATTTAAATTCGTACACTCCAACATATAACATCAAAGAGAGGTAGAGCACTATGCTAGCGAGCAAGCCCGACTGGGGAAGGACGTCCACCTTACAGAAGACCACAGCCAAATACATACATCGGTGTAGTTATATTCCTGTGTGTGAGTACAGGTCTCCAGCGCTCATTTAGGCATACATTTTATAGAAACATATTCCTATCCCAGGGATACCTACTCTCATCTTAAAGCCCTGGTGTAAAAAAAGGGTTGGCAACACGCAAGTGATAGCTCTGGTATTGCAAGCGGTCATAGGCTACGGTAACTGCTTAACATCAGGCGGGCCGTATGCTTGTTTGCCAGCCAAGTAGTATAAAAAAAACATATGTATTGTATCAATTTAAAACTACCAACACCAGACAAACAAGCAATAATCATTACGTGCTACATGTTTGTTATTTTGCACAGTTATTTAGTTTTATCTAGTTGATGTTGACGTAAATAGAAGAAAAAGAATATAGCCACTTTTTTTCATTTTATTTATTACACTGTTGACTCTAATCCCCTGGTCAAAGGATCACCATGTTGATCGAGGTTCTTGACTTGTGACTAATTTGACCGGTCATGATATATGACAACGACATAATATTTTTTTATATTCCAACTAATTAGCGTTTGCTCATGGTATCTTCTTTTTTACTACTTAGGTGGCAAACAAGCATACGGCCCGCCTGATGTTAAGCAGTTACCGTAACCTATGACCGCTTGCAATACCAGAAGTATCACTTGCATGTTGCCAACCCATATTTTTACACCAGGGTTTCTTTCAAAACGCATCCCTTAATGAGCGCTGGAGACCTGTACTCACACATAGGAACACAACTACACCACTGTGTGTAGTTATTTGGCAGTGGTCTTCTGTAAGATTCCTTCCTCAGTCGGGCTTGCTCGCTAGTATGGTAACCTACCTCTCTTCTAAAATCTGTACGGTCTCTCAGCAAATTTATGTTACTAAGGCCTTTTTGTAAAACATGTAAATGTTAAAGTGTAGGGTGTAAGTCAGCCCTAATAAAGCGCATCGTTGTGAGGCCACCGCCCACTCATGTTTAACTACAAGCTCCTAATTAAGCTCATCGTTTCAATATTCTCAGATATCTACTCGAGACTCGAGAATTTACAAGAATAGATCGTTATCTTGGATATACAATTTATTTTAATAAACAAAGAGGTCCTGCTATACAGGTACTTCGTATTGAACGTTTACAATCGTAGGACTTTTGTTTATTTTTAGAGTATATTATAAAGAAAACCAGCTGTTACCCGCGGCTCCGCCCGCGTGGATGTCGGTTATCGCTGTAAAAAGCAGCCTATGTGTTATTCCAAACCATAATCTATCTCTGTGCCAAATTTCATCCAGATCCGTTCAATAGTTTTTTACGTGAAAGAGTAACAAACATCTATCCATCCATCCATACTTACAAACTTTTGCGTTTATAATATTAGTAGGATGGCTCGGTGGCGCAGGGTATGGTACCATACGATTACCGATTGAGTGCAAAGGTCTTAGTATCGATCCCGGGTCAGTAGTGTCGGAATTTATAAGAGAGCTATATATTAATAAGGGAGATAGGGCACCATATTAGCGAGCAAGCCCGACTGGGGAAGGGCCTTCACCTTTCAGAAGTGTAGTTGTGTTCCTGTGTGTGTGAGTACAGGTCTCCAGCGCTCATTTAGGGATGCGTTTTGAAAGAAACGTATTTCTATCCCAGGGATACTTTATCTTAAAGCCCACTACCTTAAGGAAATATTTGTTTGTTTGTTACGATTTAACTCAAAATCAACTCGACCGATTTTAAAAATTATTTCACCATTAGAAAGCTACATTACCAGCGTGTAACATCCTTACTAATATTATGAATGTAAAAGTTTGTAAGAATGGATGGATGGATGGATGTTTGTTACTCTTTCACGTAAAAACTACTGAACGGATCTGGATGAAATTTAGCACACAGATAGATTATGGTCTAGAATAACACATAGGCTACTTTTTGCAGCGATAACCGACATCCACGCGGGTGGAGCCGCGGGCAACAGCTAGTAGGCTATATTTTAAAGAAAAATAATTACGGTATCTCTACGAAAACTAAATAAATGTCAACCCATGCGATGCCTAGACGTGCCGCTAAAATACAACCATTCAAAATATAACCGACGATCACCTACAAAATGCACATACAAAAATTCCGCTCACATCACTTAGCATTGTTAAGAATGCTCGCAGGCAATGTAATTCTTTTGTTCTAACGAGACGTGAAATGTTCATTCAATGTTAAGCGTGTAACTTCTGGGTCATTGCGCACAGAGAATACTCCAGTAACCACTGTGTAGTCATGTGATCCTAGTACTTACATTAATATTATTTTGTATTATGGTGAACATACGTACTTTTGCTACACAGGGCGTTTCTACTGGAATTGGCAGGCCTCCAACAAGATGGACCGACGACCTGGTAAAGGTCGCGGGTAGCCGATGGATAAGGACAGCTCAGGACTTTGGGAATCTTTGGGGGAGGCCTATGTCCAGCAGTGGACGTCTTTTGGCTTAGATCATGATGATGATAAAATGTTAACTAAGCTGATATCACAACGCAAAAATAAATTGTAATTATTTCTCAAAGTAATTTTTTCGGAATGCCATATTTTCATAATATTTCATAAAATTCAATGTTTGAAAGCCATTTCAAAACTTATGTGTCTAACATATAATACATAAGCTATAATTTTAATGTGTACACTTTTCGGCAATTGCGTATTGTAGTGCCTATTGCCGAAAAATAGTACACAGAAGCAAATGTTTTAAAATTATAGGTTATTCCTTTTTTATCAATCAAAATAAGAATAAAACGTGGAACACAATTCATTATTCCTTCTCCATGTTTAACGGTACCTCGTTATGTTTTCTACTTCTAATTGCATTGAGAACTCATTAGAGCACTGTGAACTGCTGACTCAATATGCTATTTTGTTTCTTTTAAAAGTAGGGTGGTGTTCGGTGGATGTGTTAAGTGATCGCGAATTACTTGGCATGCTGACTAACATCTGGCCAAATACTGATAACGGTTCATAGTTAAATTTCAAATAGAATTTGTGAAAGGTGAAGTTAACAATGTAAAGTAACGTAAAGTTGACAAAAAATGTTGTCGAATGTTTACTTTTGTAATATTAATTTAATTTTCATAAAGCTGTACTTGGTTTTAAACCTGTAAGTAGGTATAGGTATACTCCGATACTATCTGTGCATGCGGTGTTAACCTGTAAATAATTGTTGCACTTGTAAAAGTACCTGTGTTTATTAAAAATTAAATGTAATAGTGTAAACAGTTGTTGGTTAACCAAATAAATAAATTTTGTAAGTTCTTAAACGTTTTGCGACATTGTCAGAGTATGACAGATTTAAACTTTAGCCTAAGTTACAAATAAATTTTAATTTGGCAACACTTTGTATGTTTTACAACAAAATAAAGTAATATAAACAAAAAAGAGACACCATTAATTAGTTTATTGATGACTAGCGGCCTGTCCCGGCTTCGCACGGATGGATATAAAAAAGACGTTTTAGGGCACTTTTTTACACCTTGAGTTACGTTACTTAAGTTTTAGTAAGGATACGTAATATTTTCTAGCAATGAATATAGCCTATGCCACTCAGGGCGAATTAAGCTTTCCAATGGTGAAAGGATTTTTGAAATCAGCTCAGTAGTTTTTGAGTTTATTCATTACAAACATACACACACACAAAAATACAAATCTTTTCTCTTCATAATATTATGTATAGAAGTACTTTTTTTATACATTTTACCGTGGCCGGTCGAGAGCGCCCGTCAGCTAAGTTAGTGCACCTCCTTTCAAAGTACCTACATCCACCATGATCAGTTATTAACCGCACGTATTAGGCATCACTAGCACTATTACATGCTTTTGTATTATAACTATATGACTGCCTTGGTGGTCCAGTGGCCGCAGTATGTGCCTGCAATGCACGAGGTTGTGGGTTCGATTCCCACACTGGGAAGTCCCAAAAGTTTGTGTGACCCACGAAGAGTTGTTCTGAGTCTGGCTGTAATTTGTGTCCGTTAATTGTATGTTTGTAAAGTCCCCCGTGACACAGAGCTTGTTCTCTAGTGCGGGAGTTGTCTTTAAAAAAGAAAAAAAAAAGAAAACTATAACAGACAACGGGTCTAAATTTTTAAAATATTACGCGATTTAGACCCGTTGTCCATTATAGTTATAATATGTGTACAAATCGTGAAAATTTAAAAGAATTTATTACAAGCTTTTGTTTGCGAATACGCTTCTGTTCCACCCAGTAGCTGGAAATAATTACAATACTTGCACAAACGATTGAAAAAAAAACACAACTTACTATTGATAAATCCTAACAAGATAAGTCTTGCAACATTCCTTGTTTCGAGCTCGTTATAAACATTAAGCCGCTTTTAAACGACATTACAACTAAATCAGAACAAGATAGAAGTACAACAATACGGTCGGTAGTAAAACTATTAATCATGATGAAGGATCGTCTTAAACAAAAATAGGTGCATCCATTTATTCTCTATCGGAGTATCGGCTACGGACGTGTGGGCTGCTGCTTCGTACAATATAAGAGCGTATTCAGACGATACCGCAAGTTTTATTAACTTTATTCTATGACTAGCTGTTGCCCGCGGCTCCACCCGCGTGCTTGGATGTCGGAATACCGCAAGTTTTATAAACTTTATTCTATGACTAGCTGTTGCCGGATGTCGGATATCGCTGTAGAAAGTAGCCTATGTGTTATTCCAGACCTTAATCTATCTCTGTGCCAAATTTCATCCAGATCCGTCCAGTAGTTTTTACGTGAAAGTGTAACAAACATCCATCTATCCATCCATCTATCCACTCATCCATCCATCCATCCATACTTACAAACTTTCGCGTTTATAATATTAGTAGGATTAGTATACTTAGTGCTAGGTTTCTGTCCGGGCGTAAATTTGTATTTGCCCGATAAATGTCAAAATCGCCCGGACAGAAACCCATTACTAGATATACCTATTACTTGAATTATTAACTGAGGATTTCTTGTTTTTTTTTCTGATCAGTAAGTATAAGCCGGCTTATTACTTTTTGTTTGTTTTTATTTAGTACCTAATATACATCCTACTAATTTAATAAATGTGAAAGTTTGTGAGGATGTTTATTATACTTTCACGTAAAACTTCTGAACTGATCTGAATGAAATTTAGTATGTAGATAGATTATATTATATGATAGATAGTATAGGCTACCTTTTTATCGCGATAACCGACATCCACGCGGTAGGAGCCGCGGGCAACAGCTAGTAATGCATAATTGGGCTAGGTGATCAATTTAAAGACCTTAATCATTAAAATTCTTAAATAAGTTTACCACCCAAAATGTGTATGAGCAAATACAAACAATGTCAAATAACAAGCAATTATATTAATATTATAGCTAGTTAAGCTTGAACACACCCTAATAATTCGAGATTCTTTTCATTATTAACAGCTAATATAAAATTTCGTTCAGCCACATCATTAACCAACCGTATTTCTTTGTAGATAAGGTCGATTTTTGCAACATAAATTGTTAGCCTATGGTAAAGTATTTTTTGTTTATATACGTGTAAGTTATTAATAATATTTTCTCTTTGTTTGTAGCTGTTATCCTTGTTCTTCTTTTGTTCTTGTGAACGCGTCTTCGTAAATTAATCGATTAATTTGAGGTTTTTCTGTTCGTCTTCATGATGTTATCAAGAGTAAAATCTAGAAAGAACTTTGCATAAATCACCTAGGCTCAGCGTAGACTTGCACTATTAACATCCTACTAATATACTAGGGGTCGCCCGCGACTTCGTCCGTGTGGTAATTTGGAATATTTTCCCCGATTTTGCAACATATCTCACTACTGCTCCGCTCCTATTGATCATAGCGTGATGTTATATGTATAGCCTATAGTCTTCCTGGATAAATGCACTATTCAACAAAAAAGATTTTATCTAATCGAACCAGTAGTTTCTGAGATTATAGCGCGTTCAACCAAACAAACAAACTCTTCAGCTTTATAATATTATACTATAGATGTGAAGGTTTGTAAGGATGGATGAAGTATGTATAGGTGTTTCTTATTCTTTCTCGTAAAAACTACTGAACGTATCTGGATGAAATTTGGCATAGAAAGATAGGCAATGCGCATGAGACGTATACTGGCTGCTTACAAGGGCTGGTCGCCATAAAAAACATACTAATATATGTTTATTTTCAAAGTATCTGGGTGGCAAACAAGCATATGGCCTGCCTGATTTTAAGCAGTTACCGTAGCTTATGGACGCTTGCAATACTTTCGTGTTGCCGGACCCTTTTTTTTACATGAGGGCTTTAAGATGTAGTATGCCTGGGATACGAAAACGTTTCTTTTAAAACGCATCCCAAAAGCGCTGGAGACTTGTACTCACACATAGAAACATAACTGTATCGCTGTCTGTAGTTATTTGGCTTTGGTCTTCTGTAAGATGGAGGGTCCTTTCCCAGTCGGGCTTGCTCGCTAGTAAGGTAACATTCATAGTCTTTTTTTGTTAAAAGACGACTCCCGCACTAGAGAACAAGCTCTGTGTTGCGGGGGACTTTACAAACATACAAATAACGGATACAAATTACACCCAGACTCAGAACAACTCTTTGTGGGTCACACAAAGTTTTGTCCCTGAGTGGGAATCGAACCCACAACCTCGCCGCACAGCAGGCGCATACTGCGCCCACTGGACTACCAAGGCAGTCTAAACTCTGCAATTAGTTCATCTAGCACGTCTTCTATCAAGTCTTTATTGATAATAGCCGTTAGGTTGTCTGCCCACCTGTGTATTGAATTACTGTGCTCGTGATCTGCATTTATGACTCTGGCCACTGTGACTACAGTTACATTGAAATGTTATAGCTAGCTGGATTTACTGAATAAGTTAAGCAGTAAGTTTAACTGTCAAAAATTTACTTAATCCTTATCCTATTAATAAAACAAATATGAAAATTTGTAAGGATGGATGTATGTTTGTTAATCTTTCACGTAAAAACTACTGAACGAATCTGGTTGAAATTTGGCACAGAGATAGATTATTATGGTCTGGAACAGCAAATAGGCTACTTTTTATCGTGCTATCCGATATCCACGCGGGCGGAACCGCGGGCAACGGCTAGTCTTTTATATTTCATTATATGTCGTACCAGTAAAATTACAATTAGTTTCTTATCAATAAAGTAAGTATCGTAATTTGAGTGCATCAGCTTGCATGCTACAACAATTGTAAATTACAAAAGATTGTAACTATCTGGCTAATAGAAAGAGTGGCCTGACTGCCAGAGTATCTTGCTTGTTGTTCTCATGGCTCTGTCCTAGCCATTAGTAAATTGCCTGACATCATATTTCTGGCTTACATGCTACATTCATAATTTATGAACTTCATAAGTGTGACTTTGTAACCTAAATGAATACAATAATTTGAGTTTGAGTTTGCTGTCTTGGTTGTCCAGTGGGTGCAGTATGTGCCTGCTGTGCACGAGGTTGTGGGTTCGATTCCCACACAGAGACAAAAATTTGTGTGACCCACAAAGAGATGAGTCTGGCTGTAATTTGTGTCCGTTAATTGTATGTTTGTAAAGTCCCCGCGTCACAGAGCATGGTCTCTAGTGCGGGAGTTGTCTTTAAAAAAAAAAGTTTCTTTGAGTAAACAGTAATATGTATATATATCATCCTATAAACTTGTAGTACAACTTTCTTAACGATAAGATATCATGTAATAAATATAAATAAACAACAGATACGTTGATACGATAAGACGCGCCTCAAGTGAAAGGTCAACGCTTAACAATAAGTATTATATTTCAGAGCGTCTATTAGACAGTTAAATAAACGGATAAACAAAAGGTGATGGTACGAAATCGCGGTTGATAATGCAAAAAAACATAGTGACTGCGTGGTCCCGTGGCATACCGGAAATCGCTGGGCTTTAATTATAAAAAAACGAAGTTAGAGTACCACGAGACCTATGCACCTTGGGGCCCATTCAGACTGACAGTGTAAAAATAGAAAGCTCCAAGTGGATGCCTGTTACACCGTACGATTAGTTTGTTTTGAATTATGATGTTGGAAATTAACGTTGTTACAGAGCAAAGCGAACTGTTCTCATAAATATACACAACAAGCCGTTGCCCGTGGCTCCACCCACGAAATTAAACAATTTTTTTACGGGATATGTTCTATTTCAGACTATAATATATATCTATATAATATATATAAGTATATCTGTGTCAAATTTCATCCAGATCTGTTTTAGTAAATTTTGTGTTAATCCGCGCATAATACCTAATCGATCACATTAAAATTCGTCCGTCTATATGGGCTCTTTCTGAATGACTACATTGGTTTAGTGGTGGACTGACTGCTACTTGTGTGATGAGCACAAGTGTTTGTTTTATATCTGGGTGTAATTTATCTATTAATATGTATGTATTGGTGTTTCGTGAGGAAACCCACATGTCTTAGAAGTAATTCTAAAGACATGTCTGATTCACCAACCCGCATTAGTCTAAACCCCCTCTCTCTTGATAGAGGAAAGGAGATCCGTGCCCAGCAGTGGGGCATTTATGGGTTGCTATTAATATTATGTATCTATTTAGAAATATATAAGTATGTTTATCAGTTGTCTGAATACCAAAAGTATAGGCTCTGCCTAGTTTGAGATCAGATGACGAAAGTGCGTTATTATTATTATATTTTAGTACTCAGTACGAACTTATAGTATATTTATGGGCTAACTAGCCTAAAGTAGCCCATACGCCCCACTAGATTCGCCGCATTAATATTTCACGGGGCGAATTGAGGTACTAAAATTATGATACGAGGCGAAACTTGCGAGGCGTATGGGCTCCTAGCTTGTTTATGTGGTCTGCATGGTAAACAAAAATGGTTCAATTTTGGTTGGTTACAGTCCGGTGTGAGCAGCTCTATCCCGAGAGTACTTCCTCTGACCGGTCCCGCGGTAACTTCAAACGGGGCTGGGGTTCAAAGCGCGATCGCCCCCGGCCATCGAATGTGATTACATCGTTGTGTTCCATTGTGGTATTTGAAACACTGTGTTTTAGTCATCGGTAATAGGTGCGCAATATTTTTAGCAATAATTATGTGATCTTCAATTGCAGATAGATAAATATTTCAGGTTTTGTCGGTGTCTTTTACACTAAGTAAAAAACAAATATTAAAGCATAAAATTTTAAGTAAGTACATTTTTTTTTCTTTTTAAAACACAACTCCCGCACCAGGCCATGTGTCGCGAAGGACTTTACAAACAAACGTTTCAAGAACACAAATAATACCCAGACTCGGTACAAACATTTATGAATCACATGAAAATAAAATAACCAGACTGTATTTTTAACAGATTGCTATTTACTATATACCAGGCACCATACTAGCGAGCAGGCCCGTCTGGGAAACCACCTTACAGAAGACCACAGCCAAATAACTACACACAGCGGTAGTTGTGTTCCTGTGTGTGAGTACAGGTCTCCAGCGCTCATTTAGGTATTGCTTTTTGAATGAAACGTATTACTATCGTATCGGGTTACTTCGTCATAAAACCCTGGTATAAAACATGGGTCGGCAACACGCAAGTGATACCTCTGGTATTGTAAGCGTCCATAGGCTACGGTAACTCTGCTTAATTAGGCGGGCCGTGTGCTTGTTTGCCACCCAAGTGGTATTAAAAAAAAAATTAAAGCTGAAAAATATAAAATCGAAGTAATATTATTGAATCAGAACCGCCCGTAATAAAGAATGTCACATCACAACCCATTGCAATGGAACTTAGGAAAATATTTTCACAACAAAATTTAAAGTTCGAATTTTACTACCGTCTATACAATCAACGTTGCGTCACGAACACATCTAGAATGTATAATAAAATCCGGTGAAGGAAATGAAATTTGATGTTGCATTTTCTTATTATATTTTTCACGGCAGCATTTGCATGTGTCATCTACACTGCGTAGTGTTGTGTCAAACTAAACATGAACGTTGCTAGTTGCCAAAAAACGAAAAAATAATTCTCTTCTATAAATCGCGACGTATTACGAGAGCGCAAGAGATTCATAATATTTTAAATAAATAATAGTTTAAAAAACTAAAAAACACGCTTTTTATAGAAAACCGAACTAAAAAATAGAAAATAAATTTTAATAAATTTAAATTAAGATGGAACTTAGAATGAAACAAATATATTTTATTTAAAAAAAAGCGTGAGGTGCATGGTGTCAATATTTATAAATATTTTCATTTTGATAATATCTTAAAAGCACCCACGCTTTTTTTTAAATAAAATATTTTTTTTTATTCTTAATTTCATCTTAATTTAAATTTATTAAAAGTAAAAAATAAATACCTAATAGTTACTGCGACCACTGGACCACCAAGGCAGTCAAATGATATGGATGTTTGATACTCTTCCACGTAAAAACTACTTAATGGATCTTGATGAAATTAAGAGAGAGATTATGAGAATAGCGAATAGGCTACTTTTTATTGTGATAATTGACATCCACGCGGGCGGAGTCGTGGGCAACAGCTAGTAAAGTATAATATATTTTATATCAAAAATTACAACAGCATGCAAACTTTCAGGGCCGGTGTTGGGCACATCGAAATCCACTAGACCATCAAAAATTCAATAAAGAGAGCTAGTACAGTTGACAACATGTTTAAATTCATTCATTGTCGCTTGGATTAGAGCCAAGCAAACTCATGAATGAATAGTCATATACTATGGTTTCTTTATACAAGAACCGCTACAATACCTACCGACTATAAATTTGTTCATTAAAGATAATTATAATTTGAGTCAGATGGTATATTTTTTTCTTTGTGGGTTGAACAAAAATGATAGAACTCGCACCATCGTCACCGAATGCTTTCCATATTCAAAAATAGTAAACTAATAGCTCGACGATACAATTCGCAAGTTACTTAGTTTTCACTTCCATCGGCCGTCCCCAAAGTTTGCTGCACGTTTTTTTTATACTACCAAGGTAGCAATCAAGCATACGGTCGACCTGATGGTAAGCAGTTACCGTAGCCTATGGACGCTTGCAACACTAGAGATATCACTCGCGCGTTGGCAATGCTTTAAGAACCTTATAGCTCCTTTCTTGAAGAACCCCATGCTATGTCTCTTGGAAAAACTTCGTCAGGGAATAATCTACTTCTTCTTCTTAATTCTTTATTGTACACACAAATGAGCATTACAATAGTATTTAAAAATATCATGTACGAGCAAGCTTAACTCATAATGAGTTAATCTTTTCATTTTCCGTAGATATTTCGACAAAAATATTTTTATTAAGGTGCCAGAATTGTTAAGACATCTTAGAAATTGTTAAAGAGTTCCAGTCCAGTAGTGTTTGCCTGTGCGTTGATATGTCAGTGAAACAGTACCTAGTACACACGACAACGGAGATACCTGTACATTTTTGGCTCAGAGGCTCAGAGCAAAGTCAAAAAAGCAAATGTATGGGATTTGACGTTAATTTACGATATAATGTCGTAAACTTACGTCAAATCCCATACATTTGCTTTTTTGACTTTTCGTTTCGACGACCGTTTATGCCACTTGTCTAGAGGGGCTGGGCTGGTATATGAAGAAGAGTTTTTTAATAAAACCTTTTTCATATATCGGCCTTCTTCATATATGTAATTTTATTGTATATTTTTCCGTGGCATTTGGTAACAGTGTACAATTAGACATTAGTCTAATTGTACACTGTTACCAAATGCCTACCAAACACACCTTCAGTTTTAACTGTGCAATTTAACTGTACAGACGACTGAACAGATAAATCGTTAGGTGTGTAGGATAAACAGTTGAACGTGTGTAGGCTGTTACGATTTATATGTACAGTTAAACTGCAAAGTTAAAACTGAAAGTCTGTAGCGCCCTAAATATATTTCACACAAATTTATACATTGGTGGTCTTAAAAAAACTAATCTTCATATGGCGGTCCTGTACAGCTGTCTACGTTGCCAACCGTACATACAATTACTTATTTAAAAATAAAGACATATGTACGTTGCACAACAACGATCATTTTATTAAAGGCCCTTAGACATTACAGACTTCGTAATGTTGCCACAATCCGTTCATATACGTAACAGTAGATGCAGCTATCATGGACGGTGTTTAATATCCAATATCATGGTATAATTGGTCTAAACTATGTTTTCAAATGGCACTCAACGTATCCATTTAATTTGCAAAATTCAGGTTATTAGTACCTACCAGCAATGCCGATTTAAAGAATACACGTATTGCTAATCATAATCCTACTACTTAATATTATAAATGTGAAAGTTTGTGAGAATGTATGTATTATATAGAAGTTTGTTACTCTTTCACATAAAAGCTACAAAACGGATCTGGATTAAATTTAGCATAGATATAGATTATGGTCGCAAATAGCGAATAGGCTACCTTTTATCGCGGTAACCGACTGCCTCGGGCAACAGCTAGTATATCCTTACTAATATTATAAATGTGAAAATTTGTGAGTATGGATGTTTGTTACTCTTTCACGCAAAAAGTACTGAACGAATCTGGATTAAATTTGGCATAGAGATAGATTATGGTCGGAACGGTAGTGCCCTACCTCTCTTAAATTATCACTTAAGCTAGCTAGCTACCTACCTCGTGTCTAGGTTCCATTTCTATTGTACTTAAGATGAAGTAACAAATTAATATTTCTAAACAGATATAAACCTTTACTTAATTGTTAGTTTAGGACGCGGCAGATCGATAATTCTAATTAAATTTCAACTCCGCTACGAACTATTGTCATCCCGAACGGAGATGTAGGAAGCTCAGGGGAATAACCCTTCAATGTTCGGAATTAAGTTATTGTCGAGCTTATTGCACTAATGTGTAGGGTTAGGCCTGATGATGTGTGACGTTGGTGGAACGCTGTGTAATTGTTTCGAACTTGATAAAGCGTGAGGGGGTAGTTCAGTTTTGTACATGATTATGATGATTTTAGTATCTGTATACCAATACGAGTGGCAATGGGCATTTGACAGGCCTGTTGGTCTAGTGGTTAGTGACTCTGACTGCTAAGCCGGAGGTCGTGGGTTCGATTCCCACCCAGGACAAATATTTGTGTGATGAGCACGATCTTTTGTTCTGTGTCTGGGTGTAATTTACAAGTATCTATAATATTATGTACTTATGTATTTCGAAATATATAAGTATGTTTATCAGTTGTCTGGTTGCCATAGTACAGGCTCTGCCTAATTTGGGATCAGATGGAAATGAAATATTATTATTTATTTAGTTTTTTTTTCCAAAAAATATAGCCTTTTTTACCCGCTGATAATGTAGCTTTCTAATAGTGATATTGTAGCTTCCTTTCTTTAAAAATTGGTCGATTAGTCTTTGAATTAAATCGAAACAAATAAACAAACAAAAAATCTAATCTTTCCTCTTTATAATATTATTAGTTTAGATAAGAAGACATTTATGATGCAGACAAAAACATTACATATTAAAATTATCTAAATATTAAAAGAATTTATGAAATCTTATCCGATAAGCCCGTCTGGCCACTGGCTATTGATGCACAAATTTGTAATCGAGCATTGGGAAACACCTAACTTATACCCTTTTCAAGTTAGACTAAAACGGGAAATTTCTTATGTTTTCATAGCTTACATTCTCACACACAGGAACATAACTACACCGCTGTGTATTTGGCTGTGGATTTCTGTAAGGTCCTTCTCCAGTCGGGCTTGCTCGCTAGTATAGTGTTCTGCCTCTCTTAAGTTTAATTATGTTAGTTTGTTTGTTTGTTAGTTTATTAAACACGTATCGCTGATGAATATAATAGATTTTTATCGATTTGCTTAAAAAGAGGCAAATTAAAAGTACCCAGAATCGACGTTCATGCATGAAGATGTTGATGAATGTAGAGGAGGCAAAGGAAGTATGTTTGGATCGAAGCAATTAGCGTACCATAGTCTCTGCCTACCCCACTGGGAGACGAACATGATGATATTATGTATGTATGTGCTTAAATTTTGCAATTCAAAATGGACAAATACACTTTTTACTTTTGTTTTCACCATAGTTTTGACATCATGTTCCATTCAAGCTCAAGCTGCCAAAAATAATTTAATCGATTTGTATAGCATCGATCGCTCGATCGCCACGCTCTATTGCACGGCTGTCCCATTGTGAATACTACGGCACATTAGGCTACAAATTGTGATATATCTATACATTGTATGGTGACGTATATGATGTATCGTTCGCATTGTATCGTGCGATAGTTAGGGTGAGCTGTGAATGTTTGGGATTCGTTCGGCCGTGTTTGATGGATTTAGAACATTACTTGTGAATGTCTTAGTTATCACAATACATTTTGCTGTCATATTTTACTATATATAGATACTTTTTTATGACACATTTTTTTAATCCCAGTGCCAAATGAAGGGGGCTATGTAAGTCCAGCACAGTACTGCCTTGGAGGTCCAGTAGCCGCAGTATGCGTCTGCTGTACACGAGGTTGTAGGTTCGATTCCCATTGTAATTTGTGTCAGACAAAGACATTTGTCTTTGTAAAAAATAGGTCCGGATCGGAGCTATATACGTACCTATGTCTGAATATTTTGTGCAACGTTCCGTCTACACAGGTTGATGGATTTTATATGAATATAAAACAAATATTACAACTTTTAACTATCTATAACTGGCTGCTCAATAAAAAAATATAATATATGGCCACCACAACAAGTTATGTTTCTGCTCAGTACCTAATGTGGTATACCTATTAAAACAATGTCAAAATCAAAAAATCTATTCGAGTTGTGTGAGCTGTCCTATAATTTGCTGATCAGCGCAGCGGCGTTTTGTAGATTCAATTCCCACAAAAGTCATAAAATTGTGCAATACGTAAATGGTTGTGCCGAGTAGGTACCTCTACGTCACAGCTTAGTGACGTGTTACAATTTAGAGATAAATGTCTGTTTGTCTACTAATAACTTTGAATTAAAAGTCACGCCTGCTGACTTGGTTTTGATCAACTTTAGTACAGATCCCTATACCAAAGTTGATCAAAAACAAAGTATCCAGCCTCTAATAAGCCTCTAATAATTAATTATTAGAGGCTTATTATGAATTATACATGCCACTTATATGACTATGTTGCATATAGAGCTTCTAATGTCTAGAACCTGCCCCTCTAGACAAGTGGCTTAAACGTTGGTCGAATCAAAAAGTAAAAAAACAAATGTATGGGATTTGACGTAAGTTTGCGACACTATAACGTAAACGTCAAATCCCATAAATTTGCTTTTGTGACTTTTCGATTCGACTACTGTTTATGCCACTTGTCTAGAGGGGCTGATGGTGACAGGAAAGAAACAAAGAAGTCGGTTAGAGCAGATCCCAAAAGCTTAATGCGCACTCCACTATAGTCTATTTCACATAGCATAGCTACTGTGACGTTTGACATTTAAAGATAATATCAATGAAAATGATAGACGATTAAATTAAAACCTATCGATTGAATACTCTAGGTTCTTGATCATTCAATTAGCTAATTGGTTAGAGATTGATTTAATCATTTTCTTTCATCTTCATCGTAAAATGTTGAACGTCACAGTACCCATATAAAATAGACTATAGGCAGCTAACACAGAAATATCTGATTGAGAACATAATTGCACTTTATGGACAAAATAAATTAGAGTTACCAATTCATGATAGAATCCCTATCTATCGTGAATTCGTGACTCTATTTTCTATTATTCTCACTAAAAGAAAAATGCCAATTTGAATTAGACTTCTTAATGATTTAATAATACCTATGTACTGATAGTACATTAACACTAATGTACTATCAGTACATAGGTATTATTATTGGAATTTTGAGTGTTTATACACATAAACACTCAAAATTCCATTCAATATTTAAGGCGAACGACTTTGTAATTTTTGCCCTGTAGCAAAGTTCGATTTTGAAATAATTGCCCTGGGCTGTTGCTTTACTAAAGCGTTATAAGGTTATAATGTTACTTTGTGTCGTCATATCATATATTGGGCTTATTAAACCATGATATATTCATCTTGTCGATAGTACCTTCATACTACCAAAATGTTAGAATTGTTCCTCGTTTGGCCCACTGAGTTTTGTCCTACATAAAAAATCACGAGTCATCATAGGACGAAGATAGTTCCAAAATAATATAATTTTAATTATTTTATTCCTACTTCGTCCCATTTTATATTCCTTTAACGACCCATATTTTTTTTCGTATGTGCAGAACTTACTTTATTGTACCATCAGAAAAAAATAGAGTTGCGTATTGTAAAACTAGCTTTTGCCATTGACTTTGTAGGAACGTATGGAAAATGGATAAATGTTTAAAATAATGTTGAGATGTCAACTAGTTTACAATTAACCATGTTTACTCCTAGTTGAGTGTACCCCAATCGTATCTACTAAGTATAATTATTTATATTATTTAAACTTCCTGCTCAAAATAATACAGAGGCGGACTTAATGCCTGAGGCATTTTCTACCAGTTAACCTAGGGTGATGCAGAGAAATTAATGGCAGGTGTTAAAAACAAAATAATTTACTAGGTTACATACAACAGTACAAGGAATAAATACTACAAGAATAAATATTATAAGAATGTATGTATGCTATGTAATGAATGAAGTTCGTGTCAACTATTTATACCTAACTAGCTGTTGCCCACTGCTCCTCCCGCGTAGATGTAGTGTAGTTATCGCAAAAAAGTAGCCTATATACTAATCTATCTCTGTGCAAAATTTCATCTGGATCCATTCAGTAGTTTTCGCGTGAAAGGGTAACAAACATACATTGTTACAAACTATCGCGTTTATACGATACGAGCGTACGATAATAGCGTGTTCAAAATAAGCCAGCTTTAGCACTTATAAATTCAATGTAGCTAATGCACGGTTGGTTCAAATGTTGAGTGGTTACCTTGCCACAACGAAAATCTTATCCATAAATGGTTGTCCCGATTCTAGATATAGCTTTACTCCTGTCCGTGTCTTCACCTCTTAGGTTGCCAACTGAAAACCAGCATGTTGGGTATTTATTGTCGAGCTCATGCTGAGATGGCATCCTTTTCGGTAGATGCTTCCAAAACAGCGTGTAGACCTATACCTATGCTAATGTTGTTTTACTTTTTCACTACTTTCTTTTTGTTTTGTACTTTTTGTGATGTTTATTATCGCTGTTATTGTGGGCCTTAAAACGAAATAAATGTGTTTTCTCTCTTCTTTCTGTCTTTCTAGATGTACTTTGTGTCCGTTAATTGTATGTTTGTTAAGTCGTCCGCAACACAGGGCTTGTGGTAAATAGATCGGTTATATAATCAAGGTTATTTTAGTATAAACCCATGAACCCTTGAATTTGGCTAATTTCACCGGAATTATTCCGCTCATGAAGTCCGTACCACCCGCACAATACGTTGTCTATTTCACTACTTACCCTTAACTCGCCACTTTGAACCTTTCATCGCCTTAACTGTACCACTAAAATAGTAAAAAGAAACTAAAACTCTACGTTGAATGACACGTCGATAAGCAGTCAAGCTCAGCCCACCAGAATAGCTCTAAGAAATGCATTAACTATTTTTAGGGTTCCTTCTTCAAATCTTAATGCGGATCTTGGAATTTTAAAAAGGCTAAATATATTAGTAACTTCCCACGCAGTAAAAACTGGTTATTCGAAGGTGCTTGTGGAGTATTGGAGCAATTCTTTGGCGTTCATGCGATCTCTTTTTCTTTTTTTACATTTCTCGTATACTTTTAAGTAACGGGTAATATTTCTTATTAGTTTCATTTTGTGTTAGCTCTTAAAGTAGGTAAATACCCAGAGTATTTGCTGTCTAGCTGGACCCGTTTGACTTCAATTAAAATTATTTATTTAATGTTTGCACATATATTTGTACATAGAATTAATGCTAAAAAAATTCTCACATAAGGGGTTAAAATAAGGGATGAACGGTTGTATGAAAGCCCGTGATTATCAAAGTTAGAACCTTGAAATGTCTATATTGTCTAATCTTGGTTTAATAGTAGTAAGTAATTATTATTATTAGTGGTTTAAAAAGCGAGTGAAGAATTATTTTCTTATTTGATTTGATTGAACCCTGTTTACATAAAGAACATAGTCTATACAAAATGTATCTTTCAATAATCAAAAATATACCTACTTATATTATAAAATACAAACTACTGTTATTTTTTTTTGTATTTATTTTTTATAGTTTGAAGTAATATAGGCACATTAACTGGGTATCCTAGGTGGAAACGGTCAATACAGCAATAAAAATAACCCAAGATAATGTAAAAACACAGATTTTAAAATATGGCTTAAACGCCACATAGGTATTTTCTATCGTTCGTATTTTTAAAATTAATCGGAAAAAATATTTCATAATTACGTTCATATTTGTTCACGCTCGCAGATGATGGAATAAAACATAATATAAACAAATGCAATGATTCATTATAGAATTAGGTACTTTTACCTACTTCTTGACAAAAGACGTATAATAACGTTAAGAAATATAAATTGAATTAATTGCGGTCGAATTTCGACCAGTGAGCGATCGCTGGTTATTATTGATAAGTGTTTATTAAAATATGTTTATAATCGATACAATAGAAAAAAACTGCATTAAGTAACTAGGTATATAAAATAAGTGCTTAGTGTTTGGGTATTAAGATCAATTAAATGTTTAACATAAGTCAGTAACAGTAAGCTCGGATCGCTCGGAGCAAAAACAATGAAATCAAATAAAATGAAACTTACAACACCGAACAGGAAACACCAAAACGAAACCACAATATCGGCCGCTCAAATAAACAGATTCGACCGGCCACTCAACCATCAAGTAACGCATCATGTTACTTAGTACCCTATATACCTCATAAAAAACAACAACAAACGAACGTTCACTTTAAGTTGGTATTCGCGTTATTATTAGCTGCAGTGCATATAAACAAGGTTACAGCTAAACGTCGCCCCCAGGCATATCGATGCGTCGTCCACGGGCCCTGTTTCGCCGCGCCGCGTCGCCCGCTTTAAAAAGCTAACCCGTCCCGTGCCCGTAAGAAAAGGACGGCTGGCTAGCACGTGGGAAGTGAATTCCAAACTCACGCACCCCCTCCCGCTCATGTCCCTACCCCTCACCCCTTGCTCCTTGCGCCGCGCACGACAGTCGCGCGCCGACCGCCGCATCGGCGCCACGTCTTAACGCACTGCATTCCGAACCTATCCCGACGTTGTGTTAACCGTAGTAGTGGGAATGAGTACGTAGTGATTTGTTTTGAGTGTGACATCACTGGTGCAAGTTGTGAACGTATTATATTGGTGTTTTGTGTGCACTATGAAGTTGTTTACAACGTTATGAATGGTTTGGACCGCTGCTTCTTCGATCAACGTAAGTTTGTGTTTTGGTTATGTTTGGTTCTTGTTAATGCTGAATTGGGCGGAAATTCGTAAATTGCCTCGTTCTAGCTGCGGTTAGCGTTGGCTTTATTCGCGTGTAATGGGACGTGCGTTGCGGCATTTCAGCATTTACAGCGGCTATGCGGTGACTTGGGTCATGTAATTATTAAAATGTTTTAAATTCATTTGCGTTTGTACGTTGGCCTTTACCTTGTGTTAGTTCGAAGTCGTTTCGATAATGTACGTACCTACCTACCTAAATATAAAATTCAAACATTTTTGTAATATGTTGAACATTTTATTTGAGATTGACTTCAATCCCATTTAATTTTAGGACGAGAGGCCAGCCGGTGGTCGAAATTCGACCCATATTTATGAAATCGAAGGTTTAGAGAATAAAAGTAACTGATTCCAAATTAAAATGTGATGACACTAAATATTTTCAATAGCCACTTAACAAACAGCTTAAGTATTTTTTTAAAATAACAATCATATCGACCAATTAAAACGTTAAACCGGCATAATAAAAAATAATTGTAATAACACAATTATGATTATTTTGTATTAGTTCACTAAAGTGGAGGTTTCCATGATCAGCTGGGTCCAAACTAAAAGCATTCAAATTACATTTACCTACCCTATTCCAGGTCAAAGTGCAGTCCTTATGCCTATCTGATTACTAGTAGAAACCAACATTATCTTCGATGCCTTTTAAACTTAAAGCAAGGAGCATTAGTGACGTTTTATTTCAATAAGATAAGTAACGACTATTGAGTCAACAGCTTTATTTTGTTAAGATATGAACTCGTACCAGTTAAATTGGTAATGATTTGTCCAATTAAGACGAAAGGGCAATCGCGAGCATAGACAGCAAGACTTGTTATGAAATCATTGGAAATGATTTGAGGAATGTTTTGGGGAGCGTACCTAATTGATTTAATGAAAGAATTGATGTACTACGTACTGATATTTGAACAACAAATAGGTACCTACACATTTATGAGACTTTCAACATCACGATTTCATTTTATACTTGTTTCCTTACATGATATCTACATTAGTAGGTCTTAAAATCTTGGTCTTGATCTTGCACATGCTGTAACGCAACTAGGTAGGTACCAACATTTTTGTAAACGAAGCCTACCTAGCAGTAAGTTACTAAAAAACGAAAAAAATAGAGACAAATTTTCTAGTTAAATAAAACAATACGAGTATACATCATTTCGGTGAATACATGTTCTTTTTTATTTTAGCATTAAATATACAATTGAATTGTATGATTCAAAAACATATGAAATAATATCGATAGATTTACTTATCTATCTTCCTAATTAACCTTGCAAAAAGTTATAAGCCAATACGTAATTCAAACATAGACTATAAATGGTTATCATCATAACACCAATAACTCACTCCTTCAATATTGGTAAAAATTAAGCGATGTTTTGTTAAACGCCATTGAAAGCGATAGCCAATAAAGAGCAAACAAATCATACTCATGTTACCCAAACACCTTCGTGTTAAACAAACATAAATCACCAAATAGTGCTGGCAAATAATAAAAAAAGTAATATTTAAATAGTCCAACCGCAGCGCGGACCACCCGCGCGATCCGTTCAACTTCATCCGCGGCACGAACGTCCCCATTATACTATCAAAAGATAGTTGGTCCCGCCCGTTTTATATTCAGTTTTTACGTAATTTACATCTCTTCTATTCTTATTTTGTTTTCGTTTTGTGATCTCCACGGGACAGGTTTAGTAAGTAATGTGTCGCGTCGCGACTCGCATGTAAATCTGCATCGTCATCCGGCTTTTGTTGTTTACTATCCTGTTTTAAATTGGATGCAACTTTATCGATTATATTGTTATTTGCTACCGGAGGCA
This sequence comes from Trisateles emortualis, assembly GCA_947095525.1. Lineage (NCBI taxonomy): Eukaryota > Metazoa > Arthropoda > Insecta > Lepidoptera > Erebidae > Trisateles > Trisateles emortualis. The sequence continues at coordinate 2,186,125 of OX352736.1, read as the reverse complement.
TGACTTGTCACTTATTTTTAGTTTATGTCGTTGGTGTAGATATTCTCTTTAGTGTATCTTCAGTAAGGATGCATCAGTTTAATATTATGTAACCCATTACAACTCAAGTCATTAACGACTGCGATGACTTCGAAGAATACCTAAATTGAATGTTATCATGTACGTATTCTTCGAAGTCAGCGGTCGTTTGTGGTTTGGGGCAGTCTTAATATGACATCATAGCATGTCGGTTAGTTTCATGGATACTCGTGGTTATTTTATTACAAGTATCAGTTACAATTGTGTAACTTATTTAACTTCTTAATACAAATAAGTCATTTTAATATCAAACATGGACCCTTACTGCCATCATGGCAGATTAAGATAATACTAATTGTTGACCGCGGCTCTGCCGGTGGTCGGTTTTAAGCTATAAAAATACCCTTTGTCGTTTCTCAGGATACCATCTATGTCCTTGCAAACTTTCATTAAGATCCGTTCGAACATTTAGACGTGAGAAGACTTACTTTTGATTTTAATATCTAATCAAAATATAACTAGTACTTATCATAAACAAAACTTGAGTGATTGACATTTTTAAACGAATTTCCATCTCAGCCATAAGACGTCCAAGATTTTCCACATCACTTGGTTCTAAGCTGTCCTTATTCATCGGTGGCCCACGACTTTTACCAGGTCGAATTTATTTAGCTTTTTTTTTGGGTCGGCAACACTAGTGGTGACCTCTGGTACTGTAAGTGTCCATATTCTACGGATACTGGTTACCATCAGGCGGACCGTATGCTCGTCTGTCCCGTAAGTAGTATAAAACTAGCTTATTTTAACTTCTGGTACATAAGTAAGGTACTAAAATAAACAAGTGAACGTCCTAATATATTTTTTGTTTAGAAAACTTATTCCCAGGGTATGTGAAACTTGTAAGGCAACGTAGTACCTGAGCTGAATCTCAACTACGTATTTCCCTTAAGTTTCCGGTTAATTTAACCCGAGGTCGTCGTATGCATCTAAACAACTGGCAAAACACAACAGGGGCTCCCACGTGTGTTGTACAAACAACAAACTTCTCAGAAAACACAATGTCATCAGAAACAAAAACATTGCACCCTAATTGCCTGCTATTACCACAAAAGTTCTTCCCAATGATAATGACAGGGCTTTATGCGACCAATACTGTGTGTTTAGGGCATCGTAGTAATCATTACTTATAGTATACAAACGGCTTATTATCATTTCACTGGTAGTTTAGCTGAAGAGAATATTTTGTGTATTGTATTTTCTGAAAAAGGTAAGTAATAAATACAATAATTTACGTTGATATAAAATATGAAAATGAAATAAACCGACGTACTAAAAAACGAGAATAATTGAATTACATTTTGAAGTCGGCGCTTAGCCTAAATAGTAGCTGGTGGGATCGGATCTAGACATTGCACCGTCTTCAATGCGTAATTCAGTTGTTTTTAGAATTTCTTTTTAAATTTAAAAGAACCTAAAAGAAATTGCAGTTTCAAATAACAATATATAAAAATTAACTTTTTCTTTAGATAGTACAAACAAAGTGTAAAGAATCAAAAAAGCTATGACTATGGTATAAAACAAAGTTGCTTCCCGCTATGTGTCCTATCTGTTATGCCCGGCAAAGATCTTGAAAAATAGTCGATGTAGTTAACGCATGTCTTTTACTTGGTCCAATTGCAAGGTGCATGGTTCAACAGTATAAACAAATGACGCGAATCCTGTAATCCAGTGATTGGTTCATTGTCGCGCACCACCCCCCGCGGACCGCACATACCACCAAAGAGACCTAAAAATTGCACTTAGGGATTGCCGACAGAAGTGAAAACATTAGGCAAAACAGTTGTTATAAATTTTATAGCAATAAATGTTTTTTATTTATACCGCCTCCTCCTTAATAACGTGACAGTCGAAAAATGGTTTTCCGGATATGTCAAGCTCCATCTCGTAACGGTGTCGCGAATCCAGAGATTTGATCTCATCTAAAAATATGCGTACCGTGCTAAAATAAGTTCTCACTTCAAAACACTTTCTAAGCAATTGTTCAAGGAATACAGGCCCGATGATATGTATATAATATGTATGGTAAACTTTATTTTTGTTGTTATATACTTTAAGAGCTTTGATAGAACGTCAGCACTTACGATGAGTCAGTTCGCCAGCTGTTGGAGCCCTGACCTATATTATATTGAAAACATGGAAATAGAAAATATAATCTTAGAGTTTTATACAATGTTATACATAGATTTCGATTCTATATTTAATTCTGGTTCTAAGTACTTTTAGTTTTACCGCTATAGCGCTATTGGATAACTGTATTACCTTCATACACAATGCTGTCATTATTATGTCAGTCGGCTACGTACAATGATGCCGTCGCCCGTCGTGTGGGTGGCATCAACTGTTTTGGGCGTTCCTCAAAATGATAATACACCTTAACATTAACTTTTGTATCAGTTTATATTCTAATAAATTAAGGCGTTACCTAAACGGCTGGTGAACTGGTCTGGTGGTGGCATTGCAATGCACGTATGGTAAGGATAGCGAGTTGTTTTTCTCAAGTCAATGTCGAAGTGCGTATTTTGCGTGCGTATTTTTTGTTATGCATAATTCGTAATGATGAACAACACACAGCCAAAAAACTACTTAATCGGGAAAGCTGACATTTTGATAGTTTTATATTTCTATACCAATATTGTAAAGAAGTAAAGTTTGTGAGGTTGTAAGGGGTAATCGCTGGATCTACTGAATCGATTTAGAAAATTCTACTACCAATAGAACGTTATTTGTGAGTATTATAAGCACTAGACACTAACAATTAACGTCGTATATAGCCATATATTAACCCTCCTTTAAAAATGGAACCCTTCTTTTGGCAGTCAGGAATTAAATCATAGCACTCAGTACCCGAACTCCCTTATAATTTCATCACAAGTAAAAATGTTTACCGCCCAACGAAGTAGAAATTTAAACACTCTGCCCCTCTAGACAAGTGGCATAAGCGATAGTCGAATCGAAAAGTCAAAAAAACAAATGTATGGGATTTGACGTAAGTTTACGACATTATATCGTAGACTTACGTCATATCCCATACATTTGTTTTTTTGACTTTTCGATTCGACTACCGTTTATGCCACTTGTCTAGAGGCTCTGTACAGGTATCTCCGTTGCCCACCGTACCTAAGTACATGTAGAAATATTATTACATTCACACCTCACTACGAGACCATGTGTTTCTATGAATATATGAATCGCATATAAGCGCACTCAACTATTTTTCAATTTTCCGGGACAATAGAGCCAGTGAATGAATAACTCATTACCATATGTACGACTCCTATACTTACGATAAAATTGGTGTGAGTTTAATAGGCAAGTAATATAAAGCTTTTAGGAAAAGATGAATCTCAAATATACTTCACTATCTTTTGTTTTAAGTGACTTTTTTGATGAGGGAAATGCTTTGGCTCTTTTTTGAAAATCGAAGCATGGCGGTTATGACGGTCTCAAACTCAAATTCATTTATTCATTTAGGTTACAAATTAACACTTATGAAGGTGACAAATTATGAATAACCCAGAAAGATGATGCCAGCAAAAAAATTCCTACGGTCTCTCCGGACCAGAGATGGTAGGCGGCCGGCGTATCGACTAAAATCCCCTTGTGCACCTACACGTTACCTTCGCGTGGTTGGACCACCGGAACCTGATATGACATCAGTGGTCCACCCAGAATAACCCAGATGGTTAAGTTACCTAACCCACAAGCACAGATAAGCCAGAAATTATAACTACAATATCAAGAGCATAATACACAAAAGCTTCATTTGCACTTTCTAAAACCGACTTTTATTTATTGTTAAGTATGAGACAAAGATTTGGAAGTACGATCATAAGTTATAAACAATCTTTCCTTATTATCAAGTAAATTAGGCGGATCAAATCTGAAATAATAACAGCACACTTTTAAAAATCCTCACAGTCACTAAAATACCAGGTTAGCTGCACGATTCGTCTTTCAGTTCGTGGTCGCCTCTCCAAAACCTTTCTGCCTCAACAGCCATCGTTTCTGCAAGTTATGTGCCATGTCCATTGCCATTTAATTGAGGCATTCTTCAACCTATGTCGCTCACTTTGGTTCGCCTAGGAATCTCCTCGTTTCTAATTTGATCTCAAGTAAGTAAGTAAATATACTTAATTATTTATTTGTTCATTAAAGAACTATGCTATATAGGAGTATAATACAAGAATAATATTAAAAACTTATTTAAACTAACTACTTAAACCTAAATCCAAAAAAAATAATTAAAGAAAAGGCAATAGTTTAGGCGTCATAATATTCCTCCGCATCACTGTCAGTTCACCGGTAAAGTGCCCAAAAGGCTGTAGGCATTGCCACGTTGAATGGCAGTGCTGATTCTCTGTGCAAGAACACATATAAGTACATTAATTATAATACATAGTTATTGTATAAAATTTAACACAATAAAACTACACAATTGTATTATTGTTACTATTATGGTAAACTCACATTGATAACTTATAAAACTCGTAACCTAAACAATTCTGAACACCGATATAAAAACGAATAGTCCAATTTTCACCAAACCATCGACACGTAGAATCTACCACAAAAAATACCATAACAATAATAACACATCATAACACTATAAACGTAACAGTAAACGACTTTTTTCAACTACTCCAACGTTTTTAGTTCGGATGAACGGCTTCTTTGACGATTATTCTCGGACATAAGAATTAAATTGGGTTCGACGGGTAAAAAAGTATGAATGAAATGGTCCATCATGCGCAGCTTAGGGTAAAGGAAGTTGTCAAAATTACGAGTGCTGTTTCGAAAATAGAACTGGTTAGCTTTATAAAAACGAAGAAGTCATGGAACTTATAATGTTTATTGTGTACAACATTAAAAGTATTTATTTATTTAAAACTTTTGCACAGAAAAATGTATACGAAGGCGGACTTAATGCCAAAGGTATTCTCTACCAGTCAACCTTTGGATGATGCAGAGAGAACACTTCTTCTTCCTTGGGGTGCCATATTTTTAATGAAGGTCATCGATCATTAAGGCAATTTGGACCTTTGACACAGCAGCTCTGAATAGAGAACGGTTGCTCTTATTGTTCCACTGGCGTAAGTTCTTTAGTCAGGATATTTTTCGCCTTCCAACACTGCGTTTCCCCTGCGTCGTTCCTTGAATTATGAGCTGTAAAGACTGGTATTTGGGATTGCTCATAATGTGTCCCAAATATTCCAATTTCCTAACTTTCACTGTCTGTAATATTTCCAGTTTCTTATGCATCCTTTTCAGCACCACTTCGTTCCTTATTTTGTCTCTTCAGGATATTCTTAACATTCTTCTGTACACCCACATCTCAAACGCTTCCACTTCAACACTAGATAGGTGCATTAACAGTAGAACTTAACAGAAATAAATTCAAATATTCACGTTGGTAAATTACCAACTATTCATGACTTAAATTGTCCAAATTTTAAGATATTATCTGATAAGTGTATTACTATTTATTGTATGTATCATAAACGTAGATTAATTAAGGGACGAAGTGCATTATAAAATTTTCAATTTTAGGTAGTTAGGTACATTAATTTCTTAAACATTCATCTCAACTCGTAACGTTTAGTGTTTTGTCAGATGGCTTCTGTGTTTAAATTTGTATGAGACCCGGTATAGTATAACCAATTTAAACAGAGCTCTGTATCGGAGACCACTTGCCCTTTAGTGTTCATGTTTAACTGCAGTTAAGAGGGCTTCTAAACTTGGTCGTTTAGTGCGGGACTGTCCAAACCTTGGTAATCTTTGTCTTTGACACGAGAGAGAGATTAGGAAAGGTAACGCCTGAACCGTCAATCAATGTTTGCAGCGCTAGTGTTGATACGTGTTCACTCATGCTTGCATCTGGAGGATTTACGAATGATGACGTTTAATGCAATTATCTATCTTTCTATACCTGCGACAGTTTCAATGGATGGACGGATGTGTGTTACTCAATCACTTCAAAACCGCTTAAGGTGCTAATAACAGCTAAGAAAGTGTTTTTAATGTTATGGTGTACAATAAAGATTTATGTATCAATCTATCTAAATACCCTAACTTAACAGTTCTTTTAGCAAAAACAGTTTTTTTATCACTATAAAAATCATATATGTTTTTCTTCACAATATTTACGATAATATAGTTGTCTCCGAAATACATTTAATTATAAAAAAACATACATATATAATGCTAAAGTCACACCTTAAAATATTTTCCAAAAAATATATCTCGTTTATTTATTGAATTTAATTAGTAATATTAGGAATATTACCTGATTATAACATGTTTAAAAATATTGCTGTTTTATATTCTATGTATTATATATTTATTATTATACTTATTGAGTATCTAAATACAAATATTTTATCTCAATTTCAGCGGTGCGCCGACTCAGTTGTACTATTTGCTTCTTTTTCATTTCTATGCTGTGACTAAATGACTACTTATTTCTCAAAGTCGTTGGCAGTTATCAGCGTCTTAGCGGATCTGATTGAAATTTGTCACAAATATAGTCTGGAATAGCACAACAAAAAATTTTACATTGAACAATTTTACCTAAAACGACTATTCAATTATTTAGGCCGACAGGCCCTGCATAAAAATTACATAAGAAAAACTGTTAACTCATTAATCGTATGACTACACTCCCATATACGTATTGCGTTGTGTAAACTTCGAAAGCCGTAATCCGTATAAAGAAACGTCGTGTAGGTACTGCGTAAAAATGTATTACGATGACCAATCCTGGTGACAGATACTAATGTGAGGCTTAAAACGTTCGTGAGGACCAATATAATTGTGAACCCTGTCCATGGTCAGTTGTCAATGTATTCCGTTCAATGTATCTATACATAAACGGCCTTGTATTTGAGCTCATGGACGTAATGAAAGCGAGGTAAGACTTTAAGAAAAGAAGGCTAGGCTGTCTTCATTTGTTTATTTTCCAAAATCGTAATGAGAAAGATGAGCTATTATTGGAAATAATACTATTCTACTACTGACTGATAAGAAGTATATCTGCCATGTTCCTTCTATCATTGTTGTTTGGACCATTTAAAACAGATTGAAAGAAACTAACGATTCAATCATCCCGCCTTTTTTGTTGTAGGTATGTCGCTTAGGTATGTTCGTCGGCGTAGATAATATATGTTAGATTTTAATAAATACGATGATGGATGAATATCCATCCATCCAAATTTTCGCGTTTATAATATTAGTAAGATAATATTAGTATGATATCATTCATCATCATCATCATTTCAGCCAAAAGACGTCCACTGCTGGACATAGGCCTCCCCCAAGGTTTTCCACAACTCTCGATCCTGAGCCGACCTTGTCCATCGGTTGCCCGCAACCTTAACCAGGTCGTCGGTCCACCTTGTTGGAGGCCTGCCCACGCTTCGTCTTCCAGTTCGTGGTCGCCACTCTAGAACCTTTCTGCCCCAACGGCCATCAGTTCTGCGAGCTATGTGCCCGGCCCATTGCCACTTAATGGAGGCAATTCTTCGAGCTATGTCGGTTACTTTGGTTCTCCTACGGATCTCCTCATTTCTGATTCGATCTCGCAGGGAAACTCCAAGCATAGCTCTCTCCATTGCTCGTTGGGTGACTTTGAGCCTTCGCACGAGGCCCATAGTGAACGACCACGTCTCAGATCCGTATGTCATCACTGGCAACACACACTGGTCAAAGACTTTCGTCTTGAGACACTGCGGTATTTGGGACGAGAAGATATGACGTAGCTTCCCAAACGCTGCCCAGCCGAGTCGGATTCGACGAGTGACCTCTTTCTCGAAGTTGGACCTACCTAACTGGACTGTATGTCCCAGGTAAACATACTCGTCAACAACTTCGAGTGTAGAGCCTCCAATTGTGACAGAGGTGGGTGCGACATGGACATTTGCCATAATCTTAGTCTTGTCCATGTTCATTTTAAGACCCACTTGTAGTGAGACTCTACTGAGGCCATCGAGCATTGCGCCAAGGTCTTCCATGGTCTCAGCCATGACCACGATATCATCGGCAAATCGAAGGTGAGTGATGTACTCGCCGTTGATGTTGATGCCGAGTCCATTCCAATCCAGAAGCTTGAAAGCATCTTCCAGTGCAGCGGTAAAGAGTTTCGGGGATATGACATCTCCCTGTCTTACACCTCGCTGCAACTGGATAGGCTTCGTACTCTGATCATGGAAACGGACCGACATGGTGGCGTTTTCATACAAGCACTTCAACACTTCGACGTATCGAGTGTCAATTTGGCACCGCTGGAGAGACTGTAGCACAGCCCAGGTCTCGATCGAATCAAAGGCTTTCCCATAGTCCACAAACGCTAGACAAAGAGGCTGGTTATACTCCTCGGTCTTCTGTATAACCTGCCGCAGCGTATGTATGTGGTCTATGGTACTAAACCCTTTTCGGAAACCGGCTTGTTCGGGAGGCTGGAAGTCGTCAAACCTGCACGCGAGACGATTCGTAATGACTCTCGAAAACAGCTTGTAGACGTGGTTCAGGAGTGAGATGGGTCTGTAATTCTTCAGCAGGGTTTTATCACCCTTTTTGAAGAACAGCACCACCACACTCCTGAGCCATGCCTGCGGCGTCTTGCCCGCGAGTATGACGGAATCAAAAAGCTTTTGCAGTGCCTTTAGCACCGGCCTTCCACCAGCCTTTAGCAATTCGCTTGTGATTCCGTCCTCACCCGGCGCCTTGTTGTTTTTTAGCTGTTTGAGAGCCATACTAATCTCGTCTAGGCTGACGACCGGGATATCATCGGTATAATGTCGGGACAACTTAGCTCTTGGGTCGTCTGTCGAAGAGCTAACAGGTGACCGAGTTGTCGTGTACAGCTGCCTGTAAAACGTTTCGATCTCTTCCACCAGCTCGGGCCTCGACGATATGATCTTGCCGTCCCCAGTCTTCAGCTTGGTCAGTCGGCTCTGCCCGATAGACAGATCTCTAGCGAACACTTTGGAGCCCTTGTTCTGCTCTATAGCCTGTTTAATACAGTCTGTATTATATTGGCGAAGGTCGCGAGTCAAAGACTTAGAGATCTGCCTACTGAGCAGCCGGTATCGGGCAGCATCATCTGAGGACTGCAAAACCATCTCTCGCCTTTCCTCCATGAGCTTGATGGTTGAGTCGGAGATCTTTTTCGTTTCTTTTGTTCGGCGGGTTTTAAAACTGTTAGACCCAGCCGAACGGACAGTTTCCACGAACCTGTTGTTGTAATCGTCCACATCGACGCAATCACCTAGGGTCTCGAAGCGGTTCAGCAGCTCGAGCTGAAAGCTGTCGGGGTTTTGGGTTTGGATAGGTCCAGGTCGGAGCGTTGACTTCATCAGTCGAGATCTTTCCAGCTTGGCATTGATATTCAATGTGCCCCTTACTAGTCGGTGATCGCTCCCGGTTTTCACCGCATTGATCACAGAGACATCATTAAATATCTGCCGCTTCGTCGACATGATGAAGTCAATCTCGTTTTTGGTTGCACCGTCAGGACTCACCCAGGTCCATTTGCGATGTTCGCGTTTCTTGAAGAAGGAGTTCATCATAAAGAGTCCCTCCTTCTCCATGAAATCGAACAGCATTTGGCCCCGGGGATTCCGATGCCCATACCCAAATTGCCCCACTTTCAGCTCATCACCGCTCCGTTTGCCTAGTTTTGCGTTAAAGTCCCCCATGACAACGGTGAAGTGGGTCTTGGTGCTATGTATGGCTCTGGAAATATCCTCATACATAGCTTCGACCTCATCATCGGGGTGCGCCGACGTTGGAGCGTATACCTGTATGACCTTCAACGAATACCGTTTGGTGATTCTGAGTATAAGGTACGCTACCCTTGTCGACACACTCTCGATCTTAACCACGCTGTTCACAAGGGACTTGTGGACGATAAACCCGACACCACCTTGGGACTGTTGATCGCCCTCCCGAAAGTAGAGCAAGTTGCCGGATTTGAGCGTTATCGAGTCCTCCCCCTCTCTACGGACTTCAGATAGCCCTATAACATCCCATCGCAGCTTGCTCAATTCTTCCTCCAGTTCGGTAATCTTCTCGTCGGTCCGCAGTGTGCGCGTGTTATATGTTGCCAGGGCCAGCTGTCGTCGTTTTTGGTAGCCTGGTCTCTGCCGGAGATTCTTAGCACCCCTTGTCCCACCGTTACCATGGCCGCTACCTGAGCCAGGAATAGCGGGACTGCCGGGGACTAGGGGCCGATTTCTTTTGGTGCGGATCATTTTGGGGGGGATTTACCATAATCGCCACGCTTGGCAGGCGGGTTGGCGATCGCAGTGGCGGAAGTCTTTACATATGGACGCTGCTGCCCGTCTTATGTTTATCATTTGCTTCCGCCATGTTGCAATGGTTTGACCGCCATTATTCGGTTGACTGCTTGCACAAAGTGCAGGTACCGGCAGTTAGATAACTACGTATACCTGCACTAGTGGGCGGTGGGGTCGTCACTTCCCGACGCCAACGTCAACGTAAGTATGATAATTTAATTATAATACCGGCTATATAAACTTAGTAGACCGTACATTTGTATATTTGGGATCTTTAATAACCCTTATTCGTCTTTGTACTGAATCCAAAGGTCCAATGCTGGTATCTAGGTACCATCGTGCAAAGGTAAGGAAAAGCAGTATTCCATTTATGAGGCCTTAATGGTGTTTTGTATATAGCAATTGTTTTTTGCCCCCCTTGAAGTAGGTACCCGTGTAGCTTCGCCTTGTTGAGCACCAAGCTTTAATAGATATAAACTTACCCATATTCAAACTTTTTTGGGTAAACAAAAATCCCGGACCTCGCGTCATCGTCACCGAACGCTTTTCATATTCAAACTTTTTGGGTAAACAAAAATCACGGAACTCGCGTCATCGTCACGGAACGCTTTTTATACATATTCAAAACATAATAATCTAATAGCTCGACGATACAATTCACAAGTCTTTTTTTATACTAATTGGGTCTGTGGTCTTCTGTAAGGTGAATGTCCTTCCCCAGTCGGGCTTGCTCGCTAGTGTGGTGCCCTACCTCTCTTACCATTAATTTAATTAAGTAAATTAAGTTACTTAGTTTTTACTTCTATTGGCAGTCCGCAAAGACTGCCCTGCATGTTTATTTTTAGTGTCATTTTTGTTTTTATATTTACGTTTTTCAATTTAAACTACATAATTTAGTTGAAAATCAACTGAACTTTTTCTAACACTGACAGAGGGTATTTAAAAATAGTGACTGTTACACTAGAATTTTACAATTGGATGCCATATTTTTAAATATCTCGATATGCTCGTGGGCAATTATCAAAAAACGAGTGTCGGAACGTATCGCAGCGTGTCCAAAATGTCCCCTCACTAATGCAACTCGTGTTTCTGTATCCTGAATTCGTCCCAAATTTACAATGTTTTTGGTTGGAACAGCCGAACGATAAAGTCTGACTGACACTCGGTTGTTCGAATTTAAATCTCGCTCCAGGAGGTTGTACAAAATGTGTCAGTATTTTTAAATAAAATAAGTTTGTTACATTCTTGGGCTTTGTTTTAGATTTAAAATAGGAATGAGTAAGTTTTGTTAATCAAATAAAACAATAACAACTCCCGCACTAGAGATGACAAGGTCTGTATCGCGGGAGACTTTACAAACATACAATTAACAGACACAAATTCTACCCAGACTCAGAGCAACACTTTGTGGGTCACACAAAGTTTTGTCCTGTGTGGGAATCGAACCCACAACCTCGTGCACAGCAGGGGCATACTGCGGCCCCTGGACCTGGTGGTCCAGTGGCCGCAGTATGCGCCTTTAAGGCAGTCTAAATAAATTAATTGGTAGGCTAAGACTATGGTACACTAATTGCTTCGATCCCAGACATACTTCTTTCGCTTCCTCAACATTGATCAACCTTTTCATGCATGAACGTCGATTCTGTCCACTTTTAATTTGGCTATTTTATATCAAAACACCTATTTGGTTGCTTTATGTTCGTTTAGGGCGGCCCCTACCGACATCTCCATTAATTTTTGCGCGATATACTTCTAAATATAGCTATGTAATAATAGTGTATGTCGAAAATGTCTAGGTACATAATAATGCGTAATTATATTGTTGATATCGACTGTTAAGTGGGTAGCTAATTAAGCAGAAAGCTTTTATAAAATTCTGAGAAAATAAATCAATTAACAATTAAGTCCCTGTATTTGTAAAAATATTTTTTTGTTATATTAAGCAGCTACAGTAGCACCAGTATCTACAGAGTTCCGAGTAATTAGTAGGTCGCACTGCCACCATGTTGTAAATATAGGTTACTAGCTGTTGCCCGCGGCTCCGCCCGCGTGGATGTTGGTTATCGCTGTAAAAAGTAGCCTATGTGTTATTCCAGACCATAATCTATCTCTGTGCCAAATTTCATCCGGATCCGTTTAGTAGTTTTTACGTGAAAGAGTAACAAACATCCATCCATCCATCCATCCGTCCATCCATCCATACTCAGATCTTGACGGGACTTTTACTGGCAGATAGTTAATGTAATAAAGAGTAACTTGTGCTTCTTTTATTTTAGAAATTTTATTTATTTTCTTACAACATCCACGCGGGCGGAGCCGCGGGCAACAGCTAGTGTTTAATATTATGACTGTATATTTCATGCCTGGACAATACGGTGCAGCTACTGCATTATCGCATCAATCCATCAAGAGTCAAGTTATCTTAAGCACTGACAAATGTTAAAAGAAGTACATATCTCAAATCCTAGCTATTAAATCTGGTGTAAGAAGTTTTTATTTAGCTATGAAGCCTTATTAATACATCGCTATATAAAATAAACAAACATTTAGGTATGTCTAAAAGTTTAATAAGTTTAAGCTACATGAGTTACTCACACATGCAAAGTTGTTTTGTAAGTTGCGACTTGCGTTATATGGACATACGGGTGGAGTGAACGACGAACAGAGCAGCGACATCTATTGATCACAATTATTTTGTTTTATTTTTGTACTTTAATAATTGTTTTATAAATAGGCATCATTTGCTATGTACTTACCACCACTTAGTAGCTTTTGTAGTGCAAGTTCGATCTACAAATGCGTGTTTTTAATCTGGATGTAATTTTGTGTCTGCTATTTTAATTATTTATTTATTAACAATTTTTCAATCGTATTTAAATGTACTTAATTATAATATACACAAAAATAACTTAAAATAACATTCTTAACACAAAATCTGAAATTAATTATAAAATATTAATATTACCATACTAAGTGGTAAAAGAAATTGCCTTGTTTGCCTCCTTGGTAGTATAAAAAAAAATAAAGGAATTCAAAATACATTGGAAGAAAAAAAACCGCCGTAGGTATGGCTTTTTTATAACTACTTTTACTGCATCAAAATATAATAATCATGAACTAAGAGGTAGGTCTGTCTCGGACTGACTGTAAAGCATTTTGTAAGAACACACATAGCAAAATAGAAATATTTTAATAATTATTAATTTTGAGTTCTGTGAGTTGTATGGAATATATTTTCAATTAATTTAATAAAACTGAACTGAATTGAAACTGGAAATACGAGAATTAGGCTTTGCAAATATAGTTTAAATTTTAATAACGAGGACATATAATACTATAATCCATCCAAATGTACGGAGGAGACCCGTGCCCAGCAGTGGGACGTTTATGGGTTCAGATGATGATAATACGAAGAACATAAAGAGACAGATTGTCTTTGTAACAAACTACTACTTAATATAGGTACTATAATAGCAGAGACCTAAATATGATCTAAATAACTCTGTCACCAGGTTTGCCAATAACCAAACGATAAAAAAGACAAATTATTCTTAAGAAACTAGAATGGGCTGAAGCAATCGCATTGTAGGAATGATGAGACCTCCAAATCAGCCATTGTTTTCATTGACAGATTAGTATTATATGCATTAGAAATAGGACAAACAATTCCAGCTATTATAGGTATCTACTTCTATTTTTAATTTTTTGTCATAATATTATTTACAAATAATAAACATTTGAATGTTAATATTAATATTTGTAATAACGAGCTTGTCTCATTTAAGACAACACTTTGGTAATCGGCATGTGTTAGGTTTGCGCCGTATGTCACCACAATAACATAATTAGACTCCAGTAATGAGCTAATGTCTCGAATATTCCTCGCCAAATTTGTTTTGAAAGCCTTAAGGCTTACCGTGTCACTTTGTCTCGGCTTAGTACTCGACTCACATGACAAATTGTCTTGTTAACTGTCACCGATTGATGCAGGCGATTTTGTACTTTCAACGGTTTGTTTTGACTTTATTAGTATTCTTATTAAGCCTTTCATTGGACAGAAAACCGTAGAAAATAGTGTAGTGGCTAGTCGTTGTTTTGCTATAAGGATATTTGATACTTAAATTGGTCCGTGTGGTGACCATCTCGAGGGTATAGTAATAGTCGACCTAGGTCAGTTCAGGCAGACAATATCCACTGCAAGAGAAGGAAAACTAGAAATAAAATCCTATGCCAACCCGTCTGGCCAGCATGGTATAGTAGGCTAATATCCCTCAAAGTGTGTGGAGGATGTTCCCAGCAGTGGGACGTTTATTGGTTGCGATGATAAAGTTGTATTGTTTTAAAATCTAAGCCATCGCCTTTATTACTGTTGTCAATAAGAATATGAAAAAATCAAACGTAAAAAAATATACATATTACATTAGTTATTATAAGAGAAATACTTACACCTATAAATGTAAGTAATAAGTGTTCCTTTCATCATTTACCAACAAACAATCTGAACAAATTAATATGTACAGTAGAGCTAGCTTACACGCAAAAACATAAAACATTATACGCAACTCATAAATAGTATTTTTCATGTCACGATACGATACTCTTTCGTCGTTCTCAACACAACTACCAAGGAAGTTAAACTGTGCCCTGAGCAGAATTTAAATCATTATTTCAGTAAGGATTAAGTGGTTTCCGCCACAGACGCCCCCAGCTGTCGACGTCCGTCAAGAATTCGATCGTCGTGAATATTTCCAAAGGACTGTTTAGATTTCACGTTGTTTAGGAGTGACGTCACGGATGTCAACACGACCACAAGTTGCTATTAGTTTTGTGAATAATAAAAAATAAAACAACCAGTGTAAACACATTAATACCAGTGTATTAGATAGAACTAGTCGTAGTGCATATCATATATTGTTATACAGTATTTTAGTGCAGTGTAAAACAAGTAAACATTAAAAGTAAAAGTGCAAACCTTAAGTACTAACTAATTCTACCCTAAACTAAAAATAAAAAAATAAAAAATAACAGTGAACTTTATCTTTAACCTATTAGACAATAATTTATACTAGTAAGTGCAGTGACTAAAAGTGTGCTAAGACTCATGGTGTAAACCCCATTAACCGTAGTAAACACTACCATAACTATATTTGTGTAACAGTGACATCTATCGGCTTAATTACAAACAACGATATACTACATCGATCAATATGTCAAAAAGCTGCGGTCGTTGTCGCCGCTTCCTGTCGCCAACAGAATCCGCTAGATGTCAGGACTGTGAAAGATATTTTCATCGACGTTGTGTTTCTCTGCCTCCTGCGGGCCTTATTTCTCAAAATTGGCGTTGCCCGAGTTGCATTAAAAATAAAGCAACCGCTGAATCACCCTCAGTCGCCCACATTCCTGATACACAATTATACCCTCCTCCGGCGTCCGGACAGCTGAGTCCTTCTGAGCAGCTAAATGTTAGCTCCCATAGTAACTCAACATTTGAGTCTACTCATGAGGTAGCTTATGACATCACTGAGGAGCTTAAGACGTTCAGGGATCATCTGCGCTCCATAAACTCAGATCTGCGGCTTTTTAGGGATGAGTTATCTGAAATTAGAGCGTCACTTAAGGCTCATCAGCTGAAGGTGGATAGCCTCGAAGATCGGGTGGGCGTCCTCGAGAAGCGGCAACCTGTGCAGTCCGATGACGTCATCGACACTATCGCGCAGCTGAGACAGGATCTCTGCGAGCGTGATCAAGAGCTGCTCGCCAATGACGTTGAGATTGCCAACATCCCGGAGACCGCTAGTGAAAATCCCATTCACGTTGTGGTGCAGATCGGAGTGAAACTCGGTATGACCATCGAAGAGCGGGACATCGTGAGCGCAGAGCGCGTCGGCGGGCGGCACATCGTGGCGACGGGCGCCGCGGGGCCCGAGGCGCGCCCGCGACCCCTCGCCGTGCGCCTCGCGCGCCGCGACCTGCGCGACGCCATGCTGAGCAGTGCGCGGGCGCGCCGCGGCGCGACTACTGCCGACCTAGGTGTACCTGGAACCCCGAGACGTTTCTACATAAATGAGCGCCTTACACGAGCGAATCGCCATTTATTTCGACTGGCACGGGACGCAAGCCTACAGCACGGGTGGAAGTTTGTTTGGGTCAGACGTGGACGCATTCTTGCACGCAACAAGCCTGGGGATGAAGTTAGTCAAATACGTTGCGAGGCCGACATTGCACGCGTCTTTAGCAGTAGCACTAATAAATAAATCTACCACGGAAATTAAACCTATCGTTATGTACTCAAGTTGCGGTAGTAACAGTGGCATGTCTATGGTATGGCTATTAGGACATGGATACCAAACTTGTACAAATAATTGCTATTTTTCTTATCTTATTCTATTTACATATCCATATATTTACATGATATTACTAGCATCTATTGGTCTGCATATATATCTTATAATCTCTGTTTATTATATCATTATATTTACAAATTTGCATATATACATTATATTACAAGTATTGTTTATAATTTATGTACATTGTCTACTATGTGACTTAATTTATATTATAAAAAAAATGACTCAAATCCAACTTTATTTGCACACAATTAACAATACAAATAACATAACCTCATTATATAGGTATCAATATGGTATATATGATATGATAAATACAAACATATATGTACTATGTTATGTAAATGCAAAAAGAGTATTTAGACTACATCTAAATGATTAAAAATAGATTTTTGAAAGTAGGATTACTTAACGCTGGGTCACTCGGAACAAGACATGAAGAATTCTTATTGGCAATGACAGAGTTACAACCTGACTTGCTGGCTATTAATGAGACCTGGTTAAGAGATGGTGAGGAAGGTCGGGCGCCGATTGTACCTAATTACCGATTACGCCACATTCCACGGCCGCCTACTATTCGCGGAGGCCGAGGGGGTGGTGTGGGCTTCTATGTACGACGTGATTTGACGGTAAGAACACTGGTTCATCCACACACACCTAACGTGGAGCAAATGTGGCTTAAGTTAACTATCAACTCCCAAACGATAGTTATAGGTACTGCTTACAGACCACCATGGTTGAACATAAACACATTTCTTGACGCTATTACAGACTCATTAACTTCGATCCCTAAAGTGGACAAAACAATATTGCTGGGTGATTTTAACATAGACTGTATCAACACAGACAATAGCAAGACAACATTATTGAATGATTTCCTACAATATAGTAATCTCAGTCAAATAATAAACCAACCCACTCATTTTACGGAACATAGTGAGACTTTAATTGATGTGGTTTGCACTGATGCACATGTCCACAATATCCGCGTAGAGCACATCCCTGAGCTGGGGCAACATGCCATCATATGTGTACAATTTAAATTTACAATGAGAAAACCTGCTCCACAGTGGATATGTTACAGACCGCTTAAAAATATCTTGCCGGATATCTTTCATGTTGACCTATGCAACCTAGATTGGAGTCACATTGTGCATCAGAGTGATGTGAATGATATGGTGTATATTCTTAATTCACATATCATCACTCTCTTCAATCTACATGCACCAGAAACAAAGATTTTTGTTAGGGAAAGATCACATCCTTGGATCACTGACACTATCAAGGAAATGGTCAAGCTGCGTAATGAACATCATGCACGCTTTAAATTAAGTAAATCTGACTCTCATAAAGCTAGTTATAAGAACCTTAAATATATAGTAAATACAGCCATTGAAAATGAAAAAAGAGCATATTTTAGTACATACATTAATCAACACATTAAAAACACAAAAATACTTTGGAAAAATTTAAAATCAAATATAGCAATAGGAAAACAAAAAAAAAACTATATACCTCAGTTCCTTAATGACTCTAACAGTCTAAATAATCATTTTTTGAATATTCCAGGCAACAGCACTTTTAATTTAACAGACTTGATTTATTATGAATCCAACCGATTTCATGCCGACACCTTTAGTTTAGAGCCAGTTAGTGAAAGAACAGTCAGTCTGCACATTGCCAGCCTGAAATCAAATGCCCTGGGTACTGATGGCATATCATTGGATATGTTGGTGTTGACTCTGCCTCAAAGCCTTTCGGCTATCACTGGAATAATAAACAAATCTATGGAGACGTCGATATTCCCTCAAGCATGGAAGACAGCAATTGTGGTGCCTATACCAAAAAATCCTTATCCAACATCAGCTAAGGATCTTAGGCCTATTAGTTTACTTCCTTGTCTGTCCAAAATATTAGAAAAAGTTGTGTGTAGCCAACTAAGGAAGTATATTGAAAAGCATAACATGTTGCCTCTGCAGCAATCTGGTTTCCGTCAAGGCCATAGCACAACTACTGCTCTCCTTGATGTTGTTGACAATATCCTGGAAGCTAGGGACAAGGGCATGGGCACCATACTTGTTTTGCTTGATTTTTCACGAGCTTTTGATACCATTAATATTCCTCTTCTCCTCGCAAAACTTACATACTATGGCTGTGATACAAAGACTGTAAAATGGTTCCACAGTTATCTGACTGACAGGTCACAGTTCGTCCAAGTACATGACACAAATGGTAACAAAGTCAATTCTTCTTGCAGTCAGGTAACTCGGGGGGCCCCTCAGGGATCCATAATCAGTCCTCTCCTCTTCATACTATACAGTGCTGATGTGACCAACCATATAATTAATTCGAAATTTCATATTTATGCTGATGATCTTCAATTATATTTGTCATTTCATCCTCAGGAATGCCATGAAGCTGTAAATAAAATCAATGCAGATTTATTTCGGATATCAGAATGGGCAATGAGAAATTCCTTAGTTCTGAATCCAATTAAATCAAAATATTTAATATTGGGATCTAAGGAAATAATAAAAAAGATTAGGGCCTCAAATCCAGTGGTGATGGTTGATGGCTGTGCGGTAGGGGAAGTGACTGAAGCACGCAATCTGGGCTTAGTTATGGATGGGGAACTACATTTTGAGACGCATGTTCGTGAAGCTGTTAAAAACTGTTTTTACCGTCTTAAACTGTTGTATCAGATTCGTCAGCACCTGAGCACAGATTTGAGGATCATGCTATGCGAATCCCTTATTTTGTCGAAGTTGAATTATGTAGA
Organism: Trisateles emortualis; assembly: GCA_947095525.1. Classification (NCBI taxonomy): domain Eukaryota; kingdom Metazoa; phylum Arthropoda; class Insecta; order Lepidoptera; family Erebidae; genus Trisateles; species Trisateles emortualis. Next base: position 2,166,629 of record OX352736.1, on the reverse strand, counting down.
TGCAGTATATGGTGCATGTATATTGAAAAGAACGCAGAACATGATACAGCGGGTGCAAAATGCATGTGCCCGATTCTGCTACTGTATCCCACCTCGAACGCATGTCACCAGCTATTTAAATGCGGGAAATCTCTTAAAAATGACTGCTCGCAGACATCTCCATCTGGCTGTGTTGCTGTTTGGCGTAGTCCTTACAAAAAAACCAGAGTATCTATATTCTAAGCTGACCTGGTCTCGCGATGTCAATGAGATTAACACGAGGGCGTCATCGTATCTGCTCGTAACATCAAGTCATAGGACAACTGCATTTCGGGGCAGTTTTAGGTACGCTGCCACGCGTTGTTGGAATGACCTGCCACCACCATTACGAAGCCTGACTTCCTCACACTCTTTCCAGGTGAAATTTAAACAGTTATTAATTGTTAAGCAAAGAGATTCTGGTACGTGAAAGCGGCATTGGGTTTTAGTTTTGGGCATCGTGTTCATTCTCACTATTTCTCACACGTGTTGACACGTCATCACCCGCATGCGTACGTGGCATGTCATTTGCATTGCATTGACACTAGTGACAGTCGAGTGCGTTCGGATATGCGTACTTTACATTATGCTTATTTAAATTTCTTTAGATATGTAACTGTAGAAATTTATTTATAATTTATTAATATATATTTACACTTACCATAATACATACACTTACGATATAATATATATATACATAACGTATAATTTAATAGCAATTTACAATTACAATTAAGTACAAGAATTGGGAATTCCACGCGTCACTCACGTAGATATAAAGGTCCTGCGAGAATACCAGCGTTGTGGTCCAGGCCACAACATTAGAGCTGACGCAGGGACCTTATTTGCTTTTTTATATTTAGGTTAATGAAATGTAGTAATTTTAAGTTTATTGAATGTAAGAGCAAATAAAACTTTTTTCTTTCTTTCTTTCTTTCTTTCTTTATTTTAGAGGAATCCTTCATGCCTCTATTCTTGGGTTTTACTTCACAGATCCAAATTGCTTTGTACCAACAGTTCGATTAATTCCCGAAGGAAATAATTCGCGTGTAATGCTCATTAAATAGTGATTCTAATTAGTATAGTTAATAGTCGTGTTTGAATGTGTTTATAGAATAAATAAAATTGCCTTTGCCTTATTGCTATGTTTGTGGATAAAAAATAATTATTACAATTAATAGGAAGTATATATTATATCAATTGTCCCTGTTGTAACGGATTAAGAATACAAATGTCACCACCCTATTCCATACCGACGGTGTCGTCAGAGTTGACTAAGGGAGTTAGTCAGGCAGACAATATCCACTGCAATAGAGGGAAAACCGAAACAAAACCCTATACAAACCCGTCTGGCCAGCGTGGTATAGTTAGCTAATACCCTTCCAAATGTATATATCTATCGATTATTATCCAAAGCTATGTGATCGATGGAATCATGAAAAATATTTGTAAAGATTGGTGTCCATCTCTTGTCTATTCTAAACTACTGCTGTAGTTTGTTTATAAATAAACAATATAATGCCCGAGTTACCATTTTCAAGAGTCGAGTCGACCAAGACATCCAACTAATATTATAAACGCGAAATTTTGTAAGAATTTGTTTGGATGTATAGATGTATCTTTGTTACTCTTTCACGCAAAAACTACTAAACGGATCTGGATTAAATTTGGCGGAGAGATAGATTATAGTCTGGAATAACACAAAGGCTACCTTTTATTCCGAGAAAATCTCTGTTACTGAGGGATATGCGCGAGCGAAGCTACGGGCGGATGCTAGTGATTGATAAATATTTCCACGAAAATAACATGCCAGAGCCTCTAGACAAGAGTGGCATAAACAGTTGACAAATCGAAAAGTCAAAAAAACAAATGTATGGGATTTGACATAAGTCTACGATATAATGTCGTAAACTTACGTCAAATTCCATACATTTGCTTTTTTGACTTTTCGATTCGACTATCGCTTATGCCACTTGTCTAGAGGGGCTGGTCCGCTGGCTATAATTTTTTTTCCTACTTAAAACAACACACACTCGAAGTAATAATTAAATAACGTCGCCAAACCTTTACCCTTTTAATACTTTAGAAGCAAGCAATCATCACGAGTGAGAAGCGAAACAAAAATAAAATATTTATTACAACATGAAGGGGTCATAAAAGTTTCCCCGTTTGTACAGCACATAATCAAAGTGAATTCTAAATAGAGTATAATTGCTTTTATTCGTTAGTAGACATGTTTGCCTTTTATAAAAATAGATATATCTAATACTTAATAAAAAATCGACTATAAGTAATCAGGCATGGCATAGCAAAAGTTAAATAAAGCTATTTGAAAAAGAGGAAGAGCTGCACCATACCAATCCGACGAAGTATTCCATATTGGGCACCCGTTTTAATAGCACCTGAGTGAATGGCACCTAAGGTATTCCACATTGGGCACCTACCGATATTTTAATATCAATATGTTCCACTAATGGCACCTGCAAAAAATATCGGTAGGTGCGCAATGTGGAATACCCTAGGTGCCATTAAAACGGGTGCCCAATATGGAATACTTCAATCCGACTGGGGAAGGACCTTAGTTCACAGCGGTATAGTTATGTTCCTGTGCTAACACACAACGATACAGGTCTTCAGCGCTCATTATCACTAAATGCGCTTAGAAAAAAAACCGTCTTCCTATAGAAGTATCACTTGCGTATTGCTTGCAGTACTCTGGTATTGCAAGCGTCCATAGGCTACGGTAATTGCTTTACATTTTGCGGGCCGTATGCTTGTTTGCCACCGTAGCAGTATAAAAAGCTAAATATCTTTCTATCATTTTATTAAATTGCTAGAATGTAGGTATATATGTTTATTAAATAAGTTTATTTAGTTAGTTTGCATAGATATGTATTTATGTAGTATATTTATTGTATTATCTATTATATGTATACCATCAACAGCCGCTTTTCCTAACCGCAAGTCCATCCAAAGGTTGTCTGGCAGAGATCGCTTTAGCGATAAGACCGCCCATTGTACATACTCTAAGGTTATTTTACTGTTTTTTCTTCTTCCTCTTTTTTTGTAAAAATTATGTGGTGTACAATAAAGAATATTTATTATTATTATTATAATTATTATTAAACTTACGTCATTCCCCATACATTTGCATTTTTGACTTTTCGATTCGACTACCGTTTATGCCACTTGTCTAGAGGGGCTGATCTCTACCTGAAAATAGACCTTAGCTAAATAACTACGAGTATAGACAGTAGTGTTATTATGTTCCTGAACATGGGTATAGCTATAGTGTAAGTAAGACTGTTATAGTCTTCCTTATATGTATTATATATCTCGTACTTGATATTGTATATAGCTATGAACATTTAAATATATATGACTAGCTACACCAAACTGCCCACTATTGGCGTATTAATTATTCCATCTTTTCTGTCCATCTTAAGGTTGTAAGAAATTGCTTTTAACGATAAGGCCGTCCATTATACAAACCTTTTAAATGTTATGTAAGGATTTATGTATTTTGGTGTACAATAAAAAGTTATCTATCTATTTATTCAATTTCTAGTCAAACAAAAATAGGAATTATCCTTACTAATATTATAAATGTGAAAGTTTGTGAGAATGGATGGATGGATGGATGGTTGTTACTCTTTCACGTAAAAACTACTGAACGGATCTGGATGAAATTTGGCACAGAGATAGATTATGGTCTGGAATAACACATAGGCTACTTTTTGCAGCGATAACCGACATCCACGCGGGCGGAGCCGCGGGCAAGCTAGTCAATAAATAATACAAAATTTCACTAACGAATATGTTTTTGAAATAGTCTGTCCATAAATTCGAAAAATCTGTTTTCGAATTTATGAACAGTTCGTTTTTTGAATCGGTCAACTGTATTTTGTAATATTGTAGTTTAATGTTTATTAAAAATCATTACAGAATTTTATGCTACCTCACGTACTCGTCTTGGAGCTGCGATAATACTATTCTAACGTAGCTATATAATTATAATGACCTCAGCAAGATGTGGCCTACCGAATAAGTCCTAGTAAAAGGTGAAGTCCGAGATAATATATAGTATGGATCCGTTAGTTGATGTTCTGTAAGTACTGAGTATGGTACAAGGTATAGACTGAAGCGACGTCACCTAATGCGTTTAAATAACCATATTAAATGTAATGGAATAACTACGTCAAAAATCATTCAAATTTACGTACAACGATGGCAAAAATATTTTATTTTATGTCCTAATATGTAGTATATTATTTTACATGTTCCTTAATTCTTAGTATTTATAACACAAAAACCTCGCACTACTTTAGCTTTATTATATCAAACTTTCTTTTCTGTCCATCCCAAGGTTGCCTGAAAGAAATTGCTTTCAGCGATTTATTATCCTTCCTTACTAATATTATAAATGTGTAAGTTTGTAAGAATGGATGGATGGATGTTTGTTACTCTTTCACGTAAAAACTACTGAACGGATCTGGATGAAATTTGGAACACAGATAGACATTATGCCACACATAACCTAAGGTTAGAGCGTATCCAAAAAAGATTTCTGTGGCATCTAGCATATTCCTCAGGTGTTGCTAAACAGAAACGATCATACGAAGCCAGGTTATCACATTTTAAAATGGTGTCTCTTGAAAGACGCAGAAATATCATTGATGCCTTGTTCTTATACAAGTTACTCCGGTGTAAAATTGACTGTCCCCAAATTCTGGAAAAAATACAATTTCGCGTTCCAGCTAGATATCCGCGAGCCCCCATTACTCCCTTGCACCCTCCACTCCGCAGAACAGTACTTGGTGCATGTTCTGCCATCCCGCGGCTTTGTAAACTATTAAATAGCTATAGTGACCTTGTTGACGTGCATTTTGATTCGCTTGCAAAGTTCCACAAAATAACCATTGAATGTGTGTAAAATTTGAAATTATCATGTTAAATCAAATTCAATTATTATTATTACCTATTTATTATTATTATTATTTGTCAATTAGATTATTTTTTTATACATACAGATTTGCTATATAAAATTAAATATTATTATCATTATAAAAATTTATATTTGTACTCTAGTTAGTTAATAATTTGCATGTTATAACTTCGAATTGTATTAACTGCTAAAAAAAAATGCATGCGGTGCCTACCTGTAAGAGGTAGTTACACTCTAAAATTAATGATTCATGTGTAATATAATATGTTAGTGTAAACTACTGTTGGTTGGCCAATAAAATAAAATAAAAAAAAAAAAAAAAAAATTATGGTCTGGAATAACACATAGGCTACTTTTTGCAGCGATAACCGACATCCACGCGGGCGGAGCCGCGGGCAACAGCTAGTTGTACATAAATGTGTGAAATAATATTTATATCATAAATTTTATTGGTGTACAATAAAGAGTTTCTATCTAAATATAAGTCGACACAAAAATCGTCACAGATCATGAAATCAAACATAATGAATCCAAAAAGTTTTGAAACTAAAGATACACGCGCACCAATAACATTTATACGAAAGTTTTATAGCGCTCCTGTGTAAGTTAAGCTGAGCTGAGCTTATTACTTAAGCTGTATCGTAAAAGCTTACCACAGTAAAGTATACAACTTACCCTCTCGTGTACTGTAAATTTACGATGCATGCGCCCGTGAGAATTTTGTTACGCCTTAACCGAGTGTGGATTTGGTGCAACGATTTTTACCGCTGCAGTTTTAGGGTTAGCAGGGTTGCCAAACAATTGTTTAGAAACAATAAAGTGCGTAACAAAAGTGCAGTCTTGAGCACTGTCTCGGTGTTTCGCCAAATGTACAATGAGAGAATTTGCTACGCTTCTAACTTTGACGTTCAAAGCAAGTACTGTATTATTTTTGCAACAGTCTGTTTGTATTGGAACACTTTTTTGCCAGTTCTTCTATTCTCAAGCCATGAAATTTGTTCTCAACTAATTGATTTATTGTGCGTGGAATATAAGAATAAATATTAGTAATACCTAATACTACAGGTGAAACTAGGCCTTCGGGGAAAAGAGGTGAGATGGTATATTATAAAGATAGACCAATTATAAAAATTGAAAATAACTTAAATTATGTCACCAAACAATAAAAAATTAAGTTACCTAAATATTGTTTTTACACATCCATATCTTTGGTGTGGTTAGGTTTTACAAATCGTTGGAACTGCCTAATAAGGCACAAAATTATTATAAGATATTTATATATATTATATTTTGTCGTAATGAAAACAATTCCTTTAATTTCGCTTCACAATTAAGGCGGTGTTGAGCAGGAAAACGTCCAATTTTTCAACACCGAAGAGACACAAAACATTTTTTCTTTTTTTCTCTTGAATTTCGTATGCTGGGATAATGACATCCTTATTCTGTGAAAGCCCTAGTTTTGCCTACAGCGACGTTTTAATTTCGCAATGTTGCCGCCGAAGGGGACAGTATTTTTCTCCCTTTGAAACGTTTCGACCGTGACCTAGTTTCGTTAAAAGAAGTTCAAATAGAATGACATTTAAAATGTAATTGAATATAATATAAACGTATTTATTGATTTAACTTTGTCTCAATTATTGGTAACATAATGTGGCCTGTCTTCGACTGATTTTAAAACAATTTATTCTTAGTGTTTACCAATGGTATTTATGGTAACTTTGTGCAAAATTTTAAAGTTCCTGGGTTTAGTCTCAGCGCAATTATATAATGTACCTAAGTATAAATCTTTTTGAATCTTGTTGAATATACCTAAGCGTATGTATTATAGACAAAACAGAGTCAGTCAAGTTAGACATAAGTTAATTTTATGTAATTGCTGACATCAGGTGGTTTGTGTACCCTTACAGAAGCAACCCTTGCCCGGAATCAACGGTACGCTTGATAAATATACGTTTGTTACATTACTATCAATAAGGTAGAATTAATTCTTCTCTTCCTTACCGTAGCACTTAAGTTGCTAATAAGTATCATTGGGCACGAGAAATTGTATTAAAAATAATATTGTCCAAAAACAATATAATCAATAGATAAGACATTATATATATAACTTTTAATAATAACCTAAAATCAAGAAATATTTTTTTCGAAAACCCTATTTAAAATGTTTTTTATTTTCTAAGTTTTCGTTTGTAGTTTATTCGAAGTGTGTGTTGAATGAAGCGCTCCGCGCGGCGTTACTTGACATTGCTTTCGTGACCTATTTATCAAAAAAGGACCAACAATTTTATCTCGGCATTTCTGTTAACATCCGCCTTCCATCTTTTGCCTTGTTTACACTTTTTCTATTGTAAATATATCAAAATATTTTTGTGTGCCGAGCCTTCAATACAAACATATTAATAACTTTTAATAATAACCTAAAATCAAGAAATATTTTTTTCGAAAACCCTATTTAAAGTGTTTTTTATTTTCTAAGTTTTCGTTTGTAGTTTATTCGAAGTGTGTGTTGAATGAAGCGCTCCGCGCGGCGTTACTTGACATTGCTTTCGTGACCTATTTATCAAAAAAGGACCAACAATTTTATCTCGGCATTTCTGTTAACATCCGCCTTCCATCTTTTGCCTTGTTTACACTTTTTCTATTGTAAATATATCAAAATATTTTTGTGTGCCGAGCCTTCAATACAAACATATTATTATAACATTAAGATAATATTGTTTAGTTACTGTACTGTAACTATTTACCTAAATTAATGGATGGATGTTAATTTTTTTCTACTTATCTATTGGATTGTAAGATTTTTACCATTTTATAATAAAAAATATTATAAAATACTTTTTTTTAAATAAAGTAATAAATGTAGGAAATTAATAGAATAATTAACTATGTAAAATCAAAAAGTATTGTATCTACTATTAGATGATGGATTATGTGATGATCAAGGTGTCCTAGCCTCGATCAGGTTCTGACCGGGACGGTCTGCAATCCACGGCTACCCCAAAAACGTGACTTTTGCCCCCGAAATTGACGCGAAACGCGGGTGCCAGTGTGGGGTATTGATCGTGGATGCTCGGCCATACTTCGGACTTTCTCGGCAAAGTTCGACCGACTTCGGTTTTACTTGAGGGTCGTTTTCTTGGTGCAGTCATAGGCAGCCAACTATTTGGTCAGTCGGCGTGTCAACTTTACAGGCATCGAGTTGATTGTAACTTTAATTGGGGCAAGGTTATCGAATTTGCTTTGAATCAATGTCAAAGCTTTGATAGTTACAATTCACCTGTCTAATATTACAAATTATAAGGGATTGTCGACACATGATAATACTATATCAGCTTATTTAAAGTTTATATTATCTATATAAATAAAAATAAAGTCCCCAAACGTATGTACGCGCATAACTTCCGATCGACTGCACCAAATTAGATGATTCTTTTTGTGTTCGTTACTGTGAAGACAAGGTTTGTATACAATTAAATTAAAAGAAGAAAAAATGGCGGTACTAAGTTCGCCGGGTGAACAAGTTTTTTTATTTTTTTTTTTACTACCAAGGTGAAAAACAAGCATACGACCCGCCTGGTAAGCAGTTACCTTAGAGGAAAGACCTTCCAGAAGACCACAGCCAAATAACTACACACAGCGGGGTATTTGTGTCTCTGTGTGTGAGTACAGGTCTCCAGCGCTCATTTAGGGTTGCGTTTTGTAAGAAATGAATTCCTATCCCAGGGATACTCCCATCTTTAAGCTCTGGTGTAAAAAATGGGTTGGCAACATGCAAGTGATACCTCTGGTATTGCAAGCGTCCATAAGCTACAGTAACAGCTTAACATCATGCGAGCCGTATGCTTTTTTGCTACCCAAGTAGTATATAAAAAACCAAATGTCATGAGTCACTTTTAAAATATTGATCATCGGGATAATCCCACCCACATGCCCACCGCTGTTACTCCTGTACGCCGAGCTTTGACACTCGTGCGTCCCATGGACAACTAAACCTACTGTCTTGGACCCAACAGCGAATTTTATCAGAAGTACGGAGGAGTTAGAAAAAAAAGTTTCCACTTCCCTCCATAGCAAAGCGGGAGACAAAATAAATCTGTATAGGTTTGTAACTTATGAAAAGAAAAAAAAAAGATCAATAGGTTTTAGATTCAGAAACTTCAACAGAGTATTAGGCTAACAATACGCCTTGGGTACAACCGAATAAGCGTACATCTCCGGTATCCAGAAGCTTATTTGTGTCGAAGCCCCTGAGATACCAAATACAATTTAGGTCTGAATGACGGAGAATTGCGCGTTGATAAGCTCAAATATAAGAAGATTGGTATGTCAACTCATGCAAATATATTGTCGTATACGTACCTTGCAGACAATTCGATCTAAGAAGGTTTGCAAACGAATTGACGTTGCGACCTTTTCTTTATTGAGATAGGAAAATTGCTGCCCACTGTGTAAGAGTGAGTTTGTGTTGACGCGATAATACCTACTATTTGAGAATACATGTGGTGACGTCAGTCCCTGTAGTTGCTCTGACGTAATATATATTTGTTAAATAACAATATTTTTAAACACAAGCTTTTATCGTTGATTTTCGCAGTTGATCTTTGTTTACATAATAGATCAACCATATACCCACCTACCTGTTTTCAAAGGAATTGCCTACCACGTACGATTAGGATTTGGAATGAGCTCTCTGTCAAGGTTTTCCCGAAAGACCATAGCATGGGACATCAAGAAAGAAAAAAAGTTAAAAGGTATTTAAAGGGTCGGCAACGCGCGATTGACACCCCTGGTCTTGCAATCGTCCATAGGCTACGATAACTGCTTACCATCAGGCGACCTATATGTTTGTTTGCCACCAACAAAAAAATCACACAAAAAATATATAGGTTCATGTTTCCCAAATAACTTAATGCTTAAACTTTAAAAGAAGCATTACCCGATATCCTAAACAGAATTGTAAAAAACAACACGCACATAAAAGTAACAAATAGCGGATAGTAACAATTTGACACAATATAAACTGTCATCGCTTAAATATATGATACTGGTCAAAAACACCCCGACTATTCTTCAGCGGAGTGTTTATAGGAAAACTTGCTAGTTTATGTTATCGGTATTAGTGCATGGAGTAAACAAGCCATAAATTAAGACTGCGTGGACGCAGTCAGATAGACTGGCCGTTAAGTAAACAAGCAAACAAACAAGATAGCGATGGGGTTGGAAACATTCGTTTATTATTACGTACCACAAAATTCGTTGGTGAACTGCCCCTCTAGACAAGTGGTATTTATAAACGGTAGTCAAATCGGAAAGTCTACAAGCAAATGTATGGGATTTGACGTAAGTTATAATGTCGCAAACTTACGTCAAATTATATACATTTGCTTTTTTGACTTTTCAATTTGACTACCGTTTATGCCACTACTTATTTGTCTATACTTGTCTAGAGAGGTAATTGTATTCACAACTGTGCGCTAGTGCATAATTCTTGTATAGTGAAGAGAGTTTTAAAACAAAGAAACCACGGGCATAAAGTTCATCAAACTATGGAAGAATTATACGTATATCTACAATATTTACTGCATGGTTGGTTCAGTAGCTTAAGCGGTTACCTCGTCATTTACCACTGCGCGGCGTGTTGTGGGTTCGATCATCTCGATACACAGGACAAAAACCCGAGTCTCGAGACTGTTTGTACTTTGTGTCCGTTAATTGTATGTTTGTAAAGTTCCCCGCGACATCGACAACCCGTTGAGTTGTCTTTAAAAATAATAAACAATACGCTAAGTAGTGAAAAATGGTGAAATGACCGGTCATCATTGTGACACAGAACAGATTGTATTAGTCGAGAAGTAACTTTAGCAACTTATTATGATTATAAGTATTAAAGTTAGTAATCAAATGGAAAAAAAAAGCAGATGTAAAAAGAAATACTTTACTAGAAGTAGCAATACAATAATAATATTTTACAATAAGGCAATATTGGTTTAGTAAGTTATAGTACTATATAATGATTTAACAAAAACAAAATCAAAGTAAATGATTACTTAGATTACTACATATAAATAGACACCAATTATATTCAGTAGGCATTAATATTTATTTAACAAAACAAATAGCAAGCATACTTATTATTCCAATATCCAATAAAAAATTTAATACTAAAATCTTCTTACAAAATTCTGTCGAAAATGGAACTGCACATGGATGGAATATTAAACAGGTTAGACAGAATTAGTTCCCTCTAAGAGTGGCCAAACGTTGAGTAACAAAACTTTGATATTTTTTATGATCTTTATATTTGAGTTTGAAAAGCGGTTCAATGGGTCTCATTAAAACTCTTAGACATCCTAAAAGGAGTTCATGAAAGGAATTCCCGGGAGAGCGGTTCATTTATTTGTTCCGTTCATTACTTAATATTTAATTTTTTGCCGAAATGGGGGCATTTTCAAAAGCCTTCTAAGCTTAAAGCTCCATCGAAAGAATTTTCCAATAATCGCCGCATTATTGAATAAGCAATTCGGCCTTACCGTCAAGTATTTTATAATTAAAAGTTATTTAACGGTTCTTGTATGATATTAAAAACATGAAAAAAAAATATTTGAGTGATTTGAACAAAAAGCTTTTTATGTTGTTTTTAAAAGAGTTTTTAAGGAAACCGTAGTAAATCATTAACTAGCTAATCATCAGAAGTATTTTATCGACCATAACGAAATTCACCCGAGAGATTAGGTGTGATTTCTGCAAACCACCTATGTTATAGTAATCTTGCATGGTCTTCAAAAGCAGTTTGTCAAATGACTCATAGTAATAAATTATTTCATGGTTGAAAATTTTCACAATTTAAATCTATGCTGATGTAGACACGCAGATTTTTTATTGAAGTCACAATGCAAAGGCACCTGTCAGTGTTTGTTGCGTTGAGGTAAAAAAGAGAAGCACCAAAACCCATACACTGTCAAAATTTTTAAGCCGCTATTCCGTTATGCAGACGTAGCTTTTAAACTCCAAAACACTTCGAAGTAATCAAATATCTATCTCTATTACTCTAGTTCGTTAGCACGACGACATAAACTCGATATGACAGAGATAGTGCTATTACATGTATCGACAAGCTCGGTGTTGAATACTATATAAAAAACAAAAGACGTTCAGGCATATGGCCGGGGTTTATGTTGTTTTGTTAACACGTTTTCTCAGTTATTGCTCATCTAGTGGCCTGTCACTGTGGATACATAAAGCCATTGATATAATATATTATATATGTATTTATTTATTAAACTTTATGTACCAATGTGCATGAAGTTCAAACTCAAACTCAAAGTCATTTATTCATTTTGATCAAATATGTACATGATACTTATGAACGTCAAAATAAACAAAAGTCAGCATATTTTTTCCCTACAGACAATTCGCTGACATGGGTTAATAAAGAAGAATTGGCAAGAAACTCTGACCACTCTTTTTAATCGCCAGAGTATTAAATTTAATAAATAAATAAATAATTACATATATATAATACATCAATGGTTTTATGTATCAACAGCGACAGTCAGATTACAGAAACTGTTCTTGATCAAAGAGTTCTTTTTTCAAATATCGTAATTACTTTTTAATATTGTTTATTACATACAATTTACAAAACAAAGGAAAAAAGTGACCTGGGGCCGTACGTGATAAACGTGTGTCTTTCGAGCGAGAAAGAAAGACGGAGCTATACAAGCTATATAGCTCTGTCCCTTTTTCGCACGTTTTAACACTTCACAATACGGTCAGCTTTTAAAATATATAGTGTGGCCTGTGCTGTATCAAATAAATAAATTGTATATAACAAAATAAATAGGACAATTAGTATGTACGGATGGACAAGACTGGAGTTTGTTTGCCCAACAATCGTCCGGTAACTAAAAGGCAAAGGGCGTTGGTGATCGATTTCCTTATCTACAGGTTCCAGAAAGGTTTTAATTGCTTTTGAAATAATTCGGTTAACCCTTTCGTGATAATATACGAGAAATATATTTATGACCTTAGGGGTGCCACATGGTATATTAAATACAACTCAGTCTTTATAAAATAACAAAAGCCTGTGGGCTTGAACAATGGAGAATGGAGAGTAATTAAAAAATATTTTTTTTTACGTGAGTGAATTATATGTGGGATTGCTGTCTCTGATTTTAGTATTTTATATTATAATAAAAGTTGATAAGTATAATAATTATTGTAGTTAATAGAAATAGCTTTCTAATGTTATATGATATACCTACACGTAGTGTCTTAGCATCAACATTTGACTGCCTCGGTGGTCCAGTGGCCGCAGTATGCGCCTGCTGTGCACGAGGTTGCGGGTTCGATTCCCACACAGGACAAAACTTTGTGTGACCCACAGACAATTGTTCTGAGTCTGGGTGTAATTTGTGTCCGTTAATTATGTGTTTGTAAAGTCCCCCGCGACACAGAGCTTGTTCTCTAGTGCGGGAACTGTCTTTACGACCGCTGATCACAAGTTTCCGAATTCATGTTAGACTCCCGTTTCTGAAAACCTAGTCTACATTACAAGTAGGCCAACCATACAATAAAAACAACTGCTAAATTTTCAAATCAATTCAAGTACGTACATTGGCTGTCATACTTTATAGTAAAAGCCCTGCTTAAATAAAGGAAAAAAAATAACAGAAAGATTTGTTCTGGGTGGGAATCGAACCCACGACCACCGGTGTAGCAGTTAGAGTCACCAACCACTAGACCAACAGGCTTGTCAAGCATATGCAGTATGTTTATTTATAATTATTTATTTCAAGAAATACGTTGAGTTGTCGATCACACAAATACAAATAATATGTATTCACTAGGGGTCGCCTGCGACTTCGTCCGCGTGGTAATTTGGAATATTTTTCCCGATTTCGCAACATGTCCCACTACTGCGCCGCTCTTTTAGATCATAGCGTGATGTTATATAGCCTATAGCCTTCCTGGATAAATACACTATTCAACAAAAAAAGTTTTTCTCTAATCGAACAATCAAACAAACTCTTCAGCTTTATAATATTAGTATAGATTATTATATATGGAAATATTACATACACAAATCAAAGTAATAACTAAAACAAATTGCCCCTGCTTCATGATGCGTGTCTTCAAACAAAAACTAAATTATGAGGGGTGACATTTGTTAGTATCTACACTGTGTAGTCGCAATAAATTGTATCTCTATATTCTAAGTAACCAGTGGTTTTCAAATTTTCTTTTGCATTTTAAAATTAGCATTACGTAATGCGTAATTGTAAATTACACTGTACGAGTACACATTTTTCTAATCTTTTTATTTTACGAATGAATAATCACTCGGCACGAGTTGTAAATGAAGAGATGTCTGTAAAAGCATTTTAAACCGATTTCAAAATGAGGAGGTTATCAATTCGTGTGTGTATTTTAACGCTAAACTCCAACATTAATAGACCAATTTGAAAAAAACATATCTAAGGGAGGAAAGGGAGACTAAAGTTTGTATAAAAGTTTAACCTGTTTAAATATTTTAGGCTTGGGATTTTAGTTTTTGAAAATTCTATAACTTGCCGTATTGAGTTCGGTTTTTTTTGTTAAAATCATATTTCAACAGCACGGTAACGGTTGGTTCAGTGGCTTAAGTAATTATTACGTTGCCATTAAATAATAATAAATTGCCGTTAGTATTACCTTGCCATTAAACACTGAGCGGCGTGTTGTTGTCCCGTGTAGGGTTCGATCACTTCAATCCCTAGTCGGGACAAAAAATTGTGTGAACTATAAATAGTTGTCCCGAGTCTGGCTGTACTTTGTGTCCGTTAATTGTATGTTCGTAAGGTCCCCTGCGATGCAGGACTTGTTCCATAGTGCTGGGGTTGTCTTTAAAAAAATATCGATTTATACTTGTAAATGGTTTACGTACACTACATTTAAAATATATCTATACTAATATTATAAAGCTGAAGAGTTTGTTTGTTTGTTTCGTTGAACGCGCTAATTTCAGAAAGTACTAATTCGATTAAAAAAATCTTTTTTTGTTGAATAGTGCATTTATCCAGAAAGGCTATGGGCTATATAACATCACGCTATGATCAATAGGAGCGGAGCAGTAGTGAGATATATTGCAAAAACGGGGAAAATATTCCAAATTACCACGCGGACGAAGTCGCGGGCGATCACTAGTATTTTGATAAAGTTAAAGTATACCTATATTTTTTTTACTAAACAATACATTTGAAAACCATTGTTCAACACAATAAATATTGTTTGGAGAGACAAGCTATTGCTTTGCATCTTTCGCCACCCCATTCAATGGGTTTCGCCGTTTGATTAATGGGTGGGATTGGGGGACAAAATAATTCCACACATCTTGAAGACATGCCGTATCTCGCAAGCACAATTTTCCTCCCCTACGACATTTTATTTTTCGTTCAATTTATTTTGAGTTTCTCATTAATTACCTTTATGGCATGCTAGATTGATTCAATTGTGTAATACTGACAGTATTTGGCTTATTTATTAATAACTTATTAAAATATTATCATCATTTTATGTTGGTTAAAACAATTTATTACATCTCACTGGTCTCACAGCTCATCTTGTTATCACTGGTCATAAACTTAATAAGAAAAACTTTATTTAAATCCAAATCGTTAAAGCCGTTTCCGAGATACACCAAATATAATCATTTATTATATACAAATGTGTATTTTTTTGTTTATTTTACCACATTTGACTGCCTTGGTGGTCCAGTGGGTACAGTATGTGCCTGCTGTGAACGAGGTTGTGGGTTCGATTCCCACACAGTGACAAAACTTTGTGTGACCCACAAAGAGTTGTTCTGAGTCTGGGTGTAATTTGTGTCCGTTATAAGTTGTATGTTTGTAAAGTCCCCCGCAACACAGAGCTTGTTCTCTAGTGCGGGAGTTGTCTTTTTTTTTAATAAGACATATAACTATTATATAGGTATATAAACTTAACATTTATTAAACCTAACTTACATTCAATATACCTAACCAAAAGATATTTTATAATAAGTAGTCTTTCTGAACTTATTCAGCGTACAGTTTAACAAATCTACACACAAGAATACAAGAATATTCTGTATAAACTAGCCGGGACGGGTGGACATAAGATTTTTTACACCTTGAGTTACGTTACTTAAGTTTTAGTAAGGATCCCTAATCATTTCTTGCTATAGTTATAGCCTATGACACTTAAGATGAATGTAGCTTTCTAATGGTGAAAGAATTTTTGAAATCGGCACAGTAGTTTTTGAGTTTATTTATTACGAACAATTCTTAAATGTTCATCTATAAAGATTTGTATTTTTGTGTGTACACACACAAAAATACAAATCTTTATATATGAACATTTAAGAATTGTTCGTTTTAAGTTATTAGATACGCACGTAGCCTGTTTCCTAGAGGGCTAGACTAGAACTATGAATGCCCTGTCTGACTTGCTTTGATTTTGATATACTTTCATACGTCTTTCGATTCACTAACACTTATAATGTTCATGTTGCCAGCTCGTCGGTTCATATATTTACATTTAATATGATAAAGTAAATAGAGAACACCATAAGTTATACGAACGCACTAACAAATTGGACAAACGGGTGATCAAAAGAGGTCTATTCATGATCTACTAACGATTGAACCAAATGCCACTACAAATTGCCAAGGGAATCGCGTCGACCATCGATAGAATTTCACTTGAACGTTCGAATTCGTACGAATAAAATTTTGGCCGAAATTGAATCGGCCGGTCGGAGCAGTAGACCGTAAAATTGGTCGGCACGGTCAACGTAGTGCAGTTATCCGAATCTTCTTCGGCGTTTGGCCGAATTATGGGTGTATGCTGGGTGTCGCTTCCAGCCTCCTGAATTATACATGGGCCGAGGCGATCTGTGATTTAGTGCCTCGCCTTCCGGGTGGGACGCTCGTTTAAGGTATATTCTTTTCCCATGTTATAAGTATTGTCAGTAGACATTTCTAGCTGTTTTCCTGTCTTTATTTGTATTATTCTATTTATAGATTTGCGAATAAAAAACTGTATAGCCGTATAAAATAAAGTAAACAAATGAAAATAATTTATTTTCAAACATTAATAATTTATTCGGTTAAACCTGTATTAGTAACTACAATAATATTATTAAGAACATACAATATCTATCTACAATTAACTTCATTTACTGCATCTACTTCGTTTATCTCTGCATCACCGAGGTTGACTGGTAGAGAATGTCATCAGCATTAAGTCCGTCTATGTACTTGTGTGCATGAAGTTTCATAAATAAATAAATTTATGAGATACCTCTCATAAATTTCATCATACTAGCGAGCAAGCCTGGCTGGCGGAGACCTCCGCCTTACAGAAGACTACGGCCAAATAACTACACAAAGTGGTGTAGTTGTTTTCCTGTGTGTGAGTACAGGTCTCCAACGCTCATTTAGGGACGCGTTTTGAAAGAAAAGTATTCCTATCCCAGGGATACTATATCCCATCATAAAGCCCTGGTGTAAAAAATGGGTTAGCAGCACGCAAGTGATACCCTGGTATTGCAAGCGTCCATAGGGTACGGTACTGCTTAGCATCAGGTGGGTCGTATGATTGTTTGCCACTCAAGTAGTTTATTATTGTATAGTATTATTGTTCTTTTATATTAAATTCAATTATTTAAGTGTGTATTATCAGAACGTTAGAGGATTACGCACAAAAACCGATACCGTTATTCAAAATTTATCAGTATGCAACTATGATGTTATAATACTAACTGAGACGTGGCTTAACAGTAATATTTTAACTTCGGAACTATTTAATAGTACATATGTTGTTTATAGACGTGACAGAGAAACGTCTAGGTTATATGGTGGTAAAGAGGGAGGTGAAGTCCTTATAGCTGTATCTACAAAGTATAATTCTCGGCGCCTTTCTTTATGGGAGAGTGATTGTGAGGATCTTTGGGTTGAAGTTGATGCAGTTTTGTTCAAAGATAAGAATGAAATCATATTTTGTGCAGTCTATCTACCACCGCCGTTAACCAGCGGGGTACTCAATCATTTTTTAGACGTTTGCAATACGAACTCCGAAAAACACGCTAAAAACACATGTATTGTAGGCGATTTTAACCTGGGTAGTATAGACTGGCAGTCTTTTAATAGTTTAGTAAGTTACTACCATGATTCGAGTCTATGTCAGTGTTTATTAGACTTTTGTAATCTAAATAACTATATACAATACAATCATATTCTGAATTCCAAAGAAAGAATATTGGACTTAATATTATCGGATTTACCAATAAGTTCCTTAGTCGAAGCAACAGACGTTTTGAGTGTGGTAGATGCATTTCATCCACCTTTAGAGTTTTCTTTTGCATGTGCAGAAACTGTTGGTCTAAGTTATAATGCAAATAATGTAAAATTTAACTATAGAAAGGCAGACTATGAGGCAATAAATATTCGCCTTAAAAATATAGACTGGGAAAAACCATTTGCTAAGTGTAATGACGTAAATAGTATGGTGGACATTTTTTACATTATTATCAGAGATGTTATAAAAGATTTTATACCGGTATTAAAACAACAGCAGCGCAGTAGAAAGTATCCACAATGGTTTACGAAAGAGCTTATAAATAGACTAAATGAGAAGAATAAATATAGATTAAAACATAAAAAATACGGAAATCCTAGGGATCATATTTCATTCCGAATACTTGCGACTCGTTGCAAAAAGCTTGCTTCTGAGTGTTATAATACATACATGAAAAATGTTGAAAATAGTATTATAGATAATCCAAAATACTTTTGGTCGTACATAAAATCCCTGAAAGGTGGAACGATAAAGTACCCTTCTACTATGACTGACGGCTCTGTAACTTCTTCAGAGGGAGATAAAATTTGCGATCAATTCGCAAGGTGCTTTTCTTCTGTTTATTGCATAAGTAAACATACTTTGTCTGATCAAGACAGCATCATTAAAAATGTTGAGGAGAATACGGCGGATTATTTTGGGACTGTTACTGTCAATCGTAGTTTATTGTTAAAAAAACTCAAAGGGTTAGATATAAACAAGGGTGCTGGCTCGGATAACATACCGCCAATTTTCATAGTTAAATGTGCTTCAAATCTCTTGGATCTAATCTTAAATATTTTTGTTAAATCACTGGAAACAGGTACATTTCCTGTGCAATGGAAATTGGCGAAAGTAGTTCCCATCTATAAGGCTAACGAACAGCACGACGTTAGAAACTACAGACCTGT
Source organism: Trisateles emortualis (assembly GCA_947095525.1). NCBI lineage: Eukaryota > Metazoa > Arthropoda > Insecta > Lepidoptera > Erebidae > Trisateles > Trisateles emortualis. The sequence goes on along the minus strand of OX352736.1, from coordinate 2,147,399 downwards.
CTCCATACTCCCTGTCATAGGTAAGGTCTTGGAATCAATAGTTTGTCAAAACTTGCAGAGTTACTTCATGAAATACATAACAAACACACAACATGGTTTTGTAAAAGGTAGGTCAACGTGCACCAATTTGATATGTTTCACAGAGTATTTAAGAGAGGCAGTGGACAATAATAAAGAAGTAGACGTAGTTTACACAGATTTTAGCAAGGTATTCGATAGGATCCCTCATTACTTGCTTCTTAGAAAGTTACATTATTATGGTTTTACTGGACCTATACTGAAATGGATAGAATCGTATCTGACTGAAAGGTTGTTTTATGTTGTGGCTAACGGATATCACTCTGGGTCATATACAATTTCATCTGGTGTTCCCCAAGGATCTCACTTAGGGCCTATTTTATTTAATATTTTCATCAACGATCTTCCATTATGTTTGCAATATTCAACACCTTTTATGTTCGCTGATGACTTAAAGCTTGCTCACATAATAGACTCCGAAAAGGATATTCATGATTTATAAACAGACTTAAAATCATTATTCTCCTGGAGCGTGCATAATGGTCTTGAATTAAATGCCAAAAAATGCGCTCATATAAAATTCTCAAGAAAGCATAACAAAACATCGTCATCATACATGTTAGGAGATCACACTCTAACAGAAACTAGAGGTATCAGGGATTTGGGGGGTTTTAATGGATGAGAAGCTTACGTTTGTTCCCCACATTGAGAAGACACTCAAGCAGTCTTCTAAGATGCTTGGATTCTTAATTAGAAGTAGTAAAAACTTTCGGAATATTAAATCTAAAATAATTTTATATAATTGCCTTGTCAGAAATGTTTTGGAGTACGCTGCTGTTGTGTGGCGTCCCCACTTTGCAATTCACTCTCTCAGAATAGAGCGCATTCAGAAGAGATTTGTTCGGCACTTGGCATACAAGGTAGGAATGGGGGGAAAAAATGTGGAATATAAAACCAGGTTGGATTATTTCAAGATGATGGAACTATCTAAGAGGAGGGACGAAACTGATTTAGTGTTTTTGTTTAAATTGTTAAGAAGTAAGATTGATTGCCCTGAGTTGTTACAAAAGATACGTTTAAAGTTCCTTATAATATTCCACGTAAACCGATCACACCTTTAGCCCCTCCACTACGTAGAACTTTACTTGGCTCGAGCTCACCTCTTTGCCGAATGGCTAAATTATATAATGAATGCAGTGACAAGGCTGATATACACCACGATTCATTACCACTATTTCGGAAAATTATTAATAAATGTTTGAGATCTAAATTAAGTAGCACATAAATAGAAAACAGTTTGTAACGCATAGCTCATTAAAATATGAATGCAGTGTTTACCTATAATTAACTAAACATTTAGATTTAAGCGAATGTTAAAGTTGTTATTTTTTTAAGATTATTGTTAATGTTTTAGTTGTTGGTGAACCTAATAAATAAAATAAAAAAATAAAAATAAATAAAGTAGTATAAAAAATGTATATTAGATATAGGATGGGCTCACCAATCGTCTGTTTTTTTTACACCGGACAACGGACCGTTCTTTTTTTGCCAGACTCAAGTTACCTTTTGTGTAAGGTTTATAATGAATGTGTGTGTACAATGTGTACATACATCGGACACCGGTCAGGCGACCAATTTGCGCCGGATGCACCGTCGCCTTCCCTCACTGCGACGGACACTACTAAGGAAAAGTTAATCCTTTTAGTTTCATTGCAATAGGTACCTGAACCGTTGACGTTGATGGAAGCTTAGAAAATGATTCTGTTGGGGACAAAAACTGACTGACTGCGGTAAGTTAGCTAAACTTCGCAGATCTATCAATCCCCACGGCAACTAATTAACTGTAAAATTAAAAAGACCTAATGTATTTTCATAAAGCGTAATCCGTTGCTCTTCTGATAGCATTTTTCTGTCTTTCTCTCTTTGGTAATTATTATCCTGATATGTCAAAACTAAATACAAATCAAACGAATCATAGACTAATTCGATATACACAATCTAAAATAAATTTCTAAAAAAAATTGCGAAGCCGGGACTTGCCGCTGGTAATTAATAAACAGAACTTGACTGCCTCGGTGGTCCAGTGGCCGCAGTATGCGCCTGCTGTGCACGAGGTTGTGGGTTCGATTCCCACACAGGATAAAACTTTGTGTGCCCCACAAAGATTGTCTAAGTCTGGGTGTAATTTGTGTCCGTTAATTGTATGTTTGTAAAGTCCCCCGCGACAAAGAGCTTGTTCTCTAGTGCGGGAGTTGTCTTTAAAAAAAAAAGAAAAAAAAAAGATATTCGAAAGTGTATCTATGAATATTTAATATCATCACACTGATTTTGACATTTCATTATTTAATAGGAAAACTAGTACTTACAGGTTAGGTGGGTACTATGAGCTACTAATAATTTATTTTATTTATTGAGGTAATAGACATACAGTAATATAATTACAATAGGAAAATAAACAATAATGTTAGTAATGTCACCAATTAAGTTTCTAAATTGAGACTGTTGCCCGCGGCTCCACCGTGAATGTCGGTTATCGCAATAAAAAGTAGCCTATGTGCTACTCCAGACTATATTCTATTTGTATACCAAATTTTATCCAGATCATCCATCCATCCATACTCACAAACTTTCACATTTATAATATTAGTAGGATAGGATAACATTGGTCGGCAACATGCAAGTGAACCAATGTAACCCCAGTAAGACACAGGTGGTATAAAAAAGTGATGCCTCTAGTATTGCAAACGTCCATAGGCTACGGTAACTGCTTATCACCAGGCTGGACGTATGCTTGTTTGCCGCATACAAAAAAAATGCTTTAGCACAGCCAGTCTGAAATTAAATACTCGTTAGCTATCAGGCAAAATAAACAACGTAGAAATCTTAACATACTCAAATACATTAATTTATTAATTTCTGTGATGTAAACGGGTTCTGCGCAGCCTGTGCAGTGGTAGGGAAACTGATATTTTAATTAAACTGACGCGCCAAGAGATTTTTTTATGATATTTAACGGACAGTGACTGATAGACAGCTAGTTATATCTGTTCTAATGTTGTATATTATTTAAATATATTTTACTAGCTGTAGCCCGTGGCTCCGTGGTAGTATTGACACGCTAATAATATATAATAATTTAATAAACTCACTAATCCAAAATTACACACATTAGTTGTTTTAAATTATTTATAAACTAACTGTTGCCGCGGCTCCGCCCGCGTGGATGACGGTTATCGCTGTAAAAAGTAGCCTATGTGTTATTCCAGACCATAATCTATCTCTGTGCCAAATTTCATCCAGATCCGTTCAGTAGTTTTTGAGTAAAAGAGTAACAAACATCCATCCATACATCCATACTCACAAACTTTCACATTTATAATATTATAGTAAGGATTCGATTAGGAACATGTTTAACTACACGATTGGTTCAGTTAAGTGGTTAACTCGCGATTTACTAATGCGCAGCTTCTTCTTACTGTTTGGTTAGTGGTCAACCTGGTGACAGAGTTATTTAGATCGCCCATATTTAGGCCTCTGTCGTGATGCAACTGATGTCGACTGATGTCTTTTTAACGTGCCCTCCGAATTACGGAGACGCTCAGATGATATACCACCAGGCGGTCTCCTATCTTCAGAGTTACCGCGCCCTTGGAAGCTTAACTCGCTGATCGTTTACTAGACAGCGAGTGTACCTATAAGTGCCTCTGCGCAGCGTGTTGTGGGTACCCATAAATGTTTGTTTATAACAGTTTATTGTATGTTTATAAAGTCCCCCACGACACAAATTATTCTTACTAATGCGAAAATAGGTCCGTGTGGTGACGGACTAAGAATACAAATGTCAGGTCCATGTGGTGACGGACTAAGAATACAAATGTCACCACCCTTTTTCCATCCCATGGGTGTCGTAAAAGTCGACTAAGGGATAAAGTCAAGCAGATAATACCCACTGCAAGAGAAGGAAAACTCGAAACAAAACCCTATACCAACCCGTCTAGCCAGCGTGGTATAGTAGACTTATATCCCCCAACTGTAAGGAGGAGACCCGTGCCCAGCAGTAGGACGTTTAGTGGTTGAGATGATGAAACCGGAAGTTGTCTTTATTTAAAAAAAATGTTTGTCTGTATTTAAACGTAATAAACTGTTTCGTAAGATTGATATACATAGAATCGACTGAAAAACCTTATCGAATACTGTAAATCTTTCACGACGCGGTGCCTGGAGCTATAATGTCAAAAGTCATAATGTCACCGATTAGCCCAAACCGGGGTCACAAGCAAAAAACAGTCAGTTATAACTGATGTGCAACATCTCTCATACGCAGGATGATTAAGAGCGCAATTTATTAGTGAGGGACATCGCTGCTTATTGCTTGTATTTGTAGCAATAGGGTTGTTGGTGTTATTTGTGCTTTTGGGATAATAAAATGGCGGCTTTGTGGTAACATCGCGTTTTTGATTAGGCCTGATAGTCTAGTGACCTATGCTAATCTGGAGGTCGCGGATTTGATTCCCACACGAGACAAAACGTTGTGTGATTTATGTATGTGAATTGTATGCTTGTATTGTCCTCACGACACAGGGTTTATTCCCTAGTGCGGGAGTTGTGTTTTTAAAAAACTAAAAAAGAAGAATGAAAGAAAAATGTAACTTGCTGTTAAAGTATGAAATTGCCATAACTGTTATTTTTAGTAGTATATATATATAGTAATTATCTACCCTCGTTGTCTGTACATTTCTGCCATCTAATTGGAAGATCAGTTTTAAGCCTTTCCGATAAAACTCTATGGACCTGGACTCCTCAGACTGTGTGTAAAATAAATCGTCCAAATCGTGGAAAAAGTGGTAGTCGGTTGGATTAAGGACCGGTGAGTATGAAGGTTGACGACTGGTATCTAACTGCAACTCCTGTAGTATTTATACCGTTTTATGAGGAGTGCGAGATCTAGAGATACCATGGAGAAATAATGGTGAACATCGATTTTCAAATCAGGGCTGCTTTGCTGCGAACTTTGCGCATGTCCTGTTATTGCTGGACCGTATTTGAGGAAGCTGTAGTGAATTAAGCACTGAAGTAAGCACCAAACAGTTATCGTAACTGCGTTTTACTATTATCAGTTGCTTGATTTATATTGATGTACTCATAATGTAGAAGTGCATCGAAGCGACAAGGCGTGACATTTAGATTTATCTTCAGAAAGAAATCCGCATCTCGTAATATACTATCGACTGCATGAATGATTGAAGTAGTCATTCACAAATCTATATGACATATTTTGAATTTGCTTTTGATTCCCCATAGCCACAAGGCATTCATCACGGACATCATCGCACCCTTGGACCAAAACGGCATTTATCATTCCTCCATGCAACACACAGATTGAAGGCAAATTGTGTACAAATCTAAAATTTTTGCTCCACGGGGTACAGAATATTCTGTCATTTATTTCATCCTTGTGTGTGTGTATGGACACACACACACAAGGATGGTTGTGAAAATTTAGTGAGAATGGATGGATGGATGGATGGATGTTTGTTACTTACTCTTTCACGTAAAAACTACTGAACGGATTTTGATGAAATTAAGCACAGAGATAGATTATGGTCTGGAATAACACATAGGCTACTTTTTGCACCACGCGGGCGGAGCCGCGGGCAACAGCTAGTCTACAATATTAATGTGGTATCGTAGAAAATCTAAAGGCTTGTTGTCGTAGCGATAACCTACGTCTAACATCGTAGCGGTCACGATTAGTGCTACGAACTCTAATGTCTGTAGTTCATTCAAAGTGTGTACAAAAAAAAGTGTTTAAATATTTAGCAACGTGGAAAAAGTCAAGCCCGGAGCAGGATTCTACGCCTTTTAGGTTCCGGCCCAGCGCAGTACCAATAATTGTGCCATCCGAACTCCTACTCCAGAGTTCGAATTTGTCCACCGCTTTTTGTACGTCAGGTTCAAATCCAGCTCCGGGCTCGACTTTTTCCACGATGCTTTTAAGATTTAAATATATTTAAGCTAATTTCAAACCAAAAATTATTATTCTTTAAAAAGACAACTCCCGCACTAGAGAACAAGCTCGGTGTCGCGGGGGACTTTACAAACATAGAAATTAACAGACACAAATTACACCTAGACTCAGAACAATTCTTTGTGGGTCACACAAAGTTTTGTCCTGTGTGGGAATCGACCCCACAACCTCGTGCACAGCAGGCGCTTACCGCGGCCACTGGACCACCGAGGCAGTCATTATTAAAAAATAAGTGGTAAAATTGAAGATTAGAAATATTTTTCGATACTCGTACCACCCACAGTTCGCTGATCCCACAATTTATTTTTAAGCAATAGGATCATTATTTAGTTAATAAGATGTACGAGATGAAAGAACAAAAATAATATTCTCTTAAGCTAACTAAAAAAATATAGAAGTAACCGGTAAGTAAGGTAAGGATTTATAGGCGGTATAAAAGTTAGAGCTTGGCAGTTTATGTAAGTCATAATATACAGGTCCGCTTCCCGACAGTTTGTTGAACGAACAGCTTTCAAGTTTCATAGATTTATGTTTTAAATAATGTGTTATTAAATTTTATGTTGTTGTTTACAGTACGTTTTAGAAAATATTGTGTTGCTCTTCTCAATGTAATATCGATGAGATATTGAAGCTGTAGTTGCTGATGGTGGATTGCGACGCTTGTGTTATTCGAAGGATAGGAATATAAGTAAACGCTCGCGACCTAGTCTGCGTGGTAATTTGGAATATTTCCCCCGATTTTGCAACATATCTCACTACTGCTCCGCTCCTATTGATCATAGCGTGATGTTATATAGCCTTCCTGGATAAAAGATTTTTTCTAATCGAACCAGTACTTTCTGAGATTAGCGCGTTCAACCAAACAAACAAACAAACTCTTCAGCTTTATAATATTAAGTATATATATACCTATCTTCACAATAAATAGCGCATTAGAGGCTATTTTAGACCTTTATAAATTTAATGCACAAAGTTGGTACTAACTGACCTACAAAGTGCGCCTGTAGACTAAAAAATATGAGAGGAAAAATCACAATAGTAACTCTGCCAAATGAGTGGTCGGTTTAACACTTTATGTTGAAGCCGTAAAATCAGCGGTTTTAATAAAGTAACACAGAAATTTTTTGCTCAAATTTATCAACTTGACTTGGGAAGTACCGCCTTATAAACGACGGCTCCAAAAATATTGAAGTAGTAAAATAATATTAATAATATTAACCGAGGTAAATTTTTGTGTTTCTACTGATGCACCTTATACTAACAGCAAAGGAAGCTATACCTTAGCTGCATATACTGTAAGCTCATCATCACTTTCTTGCCATCAGACGGAAAGTAACTATACTTCTTTGCCAATATTAGCAAAACAAAAATATGTGAGATAATTTTTTCTTAATTTTATCAGCATTTTGCTTATCTTCATACTTTGTTCATCAAAATAATTTTATTTGTAGTACTAATATCTATACAGAGCTGAGATTAGGACCCGTTCTAACATCGCACAGGATAATTTTTGTGTTCTCATTATGTGTCTTTATTTTGTCTTCTATCTATTGTACTGTGTATGTTAAAAAAATGAATTTCTTTCATTAAGCAGCATCGTATAATTTTTTTGAGGTCTTAAAACGTATTTCTAGTTGCCACTGTCCCACCTTGAGCTACTGCTACTAACAAAATTATATTATCTATACCTATTATATTTTAATGAAATACATTTATCAATAATTTTTGCAAAGAGACAATTCAAAGGAGACCATTGTATTTGACAGCTATGGTACGTCAGAACGTCGCATCATGCAGAGCCATCATAATATTTGCTAAATTGCTTGTTAGTTCCACTGCTTGTTTAGTGGCCACATTTTGTGTTCTGACAATAGCTTGTCGCTCTGATGTATCAGAATGGCTCTTTGTCGCAGTAGGAAGCTGCAATGCAGTGAGACTATGACGAATTGTATTGTGAATTAATCTGGCGTAGTATTTCACCATGGGGACGTATGTGGACATTTTAGTTGGACCAATATTTAAAAATAATTTATTGTAGTAGCGGATATTATAGAAGAAATATTTATGAGGTGTGAGCGCACCATACTGGCGAGCAAGTCCGACTGGGGAAGGACCGCTGCCTTACAGAAGACAATAACAATAACACACACACAGCGATATAATTGTGCTCCTATGTGTGAGTACAGGTCTCCAGTGCTCATTTTGAGATGCGTGCTGAAAGAAACGTATTCCTATCCCAGGGACACTCCCATATTAAAGCCCTGATGTAAAAAAATGGGTCGCCAATATGCAAGTGATATCTCTGGGCAAGCGTCCATAGGCTATGGTAACTGCTTAACATCAGGTGGGCCATATGCTTGTTTGACGCCTAAGTAGTATAAAAATTCGCCCTCGCACTAAACCTATGAAAAACACTACAAATTAACATTTTAGTTTATAATAAGGGACTTCAATCGACAAAGTGTGTTAGTTAAAATAAATAGGTTTAAGTAATCACAAAATAATACATCACAAAATGGATCAACATTTTTTATGCAACCGGGAATCGAACAAACACCACGCCAATGACAATTTAAACTACTACGTCATATTATGGGCAATCAATTTTGCGTTGTACTAGGTTTAATTTAAAATTTATTGTAAATTATATTATGATACCCTACCCTCTTTCCACTTCTCTCTGACTAAAGCCGATGAGGACCAGTCTTCGTTAACTAAGTCCAACTCACCCCGCCATCCAATTAGAATCTATGAGTATTTGTAAATAAAAATACTACAGCGAACAAATAAAAATTACCATTGAATATTGAAGTCTTAACCAATGTTCTATAAAAATGTAATACAGAAATATATATATCGCTTGTAACAAAGAAAAAGCAAACCGCAAACCGCTATGAAACTTCTAAAGAAGCATAAAATCGCTTTATAGCTATGAATTTCAGTACTGAAGACAAACTTGAGGCTTACGGCCTCCGTATCGTGTAATTAACCGCCCTGAAAACGCTTCAGGATCCTTTTGAAACGCTCAAAAGATCCTTTACATAATATAGTCCATGGTCGGCCATTCACGTCGTGATTACTACTACCGCCGAGACGGCGCAGTTCGTTATTTTTGTGTAGGCAACCGTATGTAACTTATATTCGTCGCCAATTTTCATTTGCAGTTCAACCAAAGCAGAATACGCCCTAAATAAATGTGAGAAGGTCTCTGTTAACGCTCGCTAAGTTTGCACAAAAGAATGCGGGCAAAATTTGCACGCGTCGAGGCAATATTTCAAAGAATTGTAGACCGTATTGCGACGGTGTGAAAAAATTGGCGCCGAATCCGTAACGCTGCTCCAGTCGTGCGAATGTAGTTGTATGAATGGCCTTCTTTATTCGAACTTAGTGTGCGGGACACAGCTTTTATTCATTCTAAATGTGATATTTGGTTTCACCGTCTGAATATGTATCCTCGTGGCTCCTGCCAAGCGTGATGATTACACCCATATATCTAGAACGATCGTTGTTAAACTAATGGAGACTCTGATTGTGTTTTGTGTCATATATTTATATTCACATTATAGTTTCGTACTCTAAATAAACAAGAGGCGTTTTTTGCTAACGTTACTACAAGAGATTTATCTGTATGGTAACACGGAACTTGCTTTAAGTTGTGACTAGAAAAATGTATATCGATAAAAGCTGCAATGACACGGTAGTGAGTAGGTATACGGCTGTATAACTTATTTTGTTTTATTGTCAAACGAGCATACGGCGGGACTAATGGTAAGCGGTTACCGAAGCCTATAGACGCTTGCAATCACTTACATGTTACCGACTTATTTTTTTAACACCTTTAAGATAGAGTTTCCCTGGAATAGGTAAACGTTTGTTTCAAAACGCATCCCCTAAATAGCTCTGAAGACCTGAACTCACACACAGGAACAAAACTACACTGTGTAATTTGGCTGTGGTCTTCTGTAAGGTGGTCCTTCCCCAGTCGGGCCTACTCTCTAGTATGGGTTAAGGGTTTTTATTACGGGCGAAGTTTAGTTGCATCCCCATCCATATAACCTCCATATTCCTATCAAAGGGATAATCCATCTTAAAGCTCTGGAGTAAAAAAATAGGTTGGCAACACGCAAGTGATACTTCTGGTATTGCAAGCGTCATAGGCTGCGGTAACAGTTTAACATTAGGCGGGGCGTATGTTGTTTGCCACCTCAGTAGTATAACAAAAATCCACACTTAACAACAATGCAAGAATTACACAATTCACAACGCAAGTTATATAAATATCGTACAGAAGCGCATTTTATACGAAAACTTTAAATGGATCACATCGATTTACGTTCGAGTGAAAATAATGTCTGTATGTCTTCTGCTATTTGTTTTACGTCTGTGTTTGTGTAAGTAATTTGCAAACAAACAGTCACCAGCGAACCTATAGTGAGACTGGATGATTGTGTGCTCATCATAATTATCCTTTTAATATTATAAATGCGAAAGCTTTTAATATTATAATAGATGGATGGATGTTTGTTACTCTTTCACGGGTGAATTCTCTTCTGCATGAAATTTGGCACAGAGATAGATTATGGTCTGGAATAACACGTAGGCTACTTTTTACAGCAATAACCGACATCCACGCGAGTAGAGCCGCGGGCAACAGTCATCTATACTAATATTATAAAGCTGAAGAGTTTGTTCGGTTGAACGCGCTAATCTCAGAAAGCACTGGTTCGATTAGAAAACATATTTTTTGTTGATTAGTGCATATATCCTAGAAAGCTATAGGCTATATAACATCACGCTATGATCAAAAGAAGCGGAGCAGTAGTGAGATATATTGCAAAATCGGGGATAAGTCTGTATAATGTACGTTCCAAATTAACACGCGGACGAAGTCGCGGGCGACCTCTAGTAGAGTTGATAAAGAACGAGGTAAAAAATGTACACTGTGGTGGAATGGGTTTTCGTCGTGATTTATTTAGTTTAAACCGTAGTGGGGCGGTTCAACGTGAACCTGTTAGTTTAGGATTGTTTGCACAATGTTTAAGTAATACTATTACTAAAACGTTTGGTTAAGTGTGTGATTTTATAACGAAAATAAATTGTTAAATGTATGTATACCTAGATACATAATATAGAGTTCACACACCTACGGAGTTGGCTGCACAGCCCCTCTAGACAAGTGGCATAAGCAATAGAGTAATCGAAAAGTCAAAAAACCAAATGTATAGGATTTGACGTAAGTTTACGACATTATATCGTCCAAGCCAAGCCCGAGTCGACTTTACAAACATACAATTAACGGACACAAATTACACCGAGACTCAGAACAACTCTTTGTGGGTGACACAAAGTTTTCACCTGTGTAGGAATCGAACCCACAACCTTGTGCACAGCAGGCACATACTGCGGCCACTGGACCACCAAGACAGTCATGTATTTTTTTCTGAATTAAAGTCCATGGAGCGGTCCGTGATCTACAGAAGACCACAGACTACACACAGCGTTGTAGTTCTTTTCCTGTGTGTAACTACAGGTCTCCAGCGCTCATTTAGGGAGGGACGAAATGTATTCCTACCCCAGGGATACTCCATCATAACACCGTGGTGGTAATTTTTTGGGTTGGCAGCACCACGCAAGTGATACCTCTACTATAACAAGCTTCCATAGATTAAGGCAAAATTTACAACGTTTGTACATAAATTTGAGATGAATGTAGATCATCACAATATTACCCAGCTTGTTTTTGAAAATATATATTTTTATACTACTTGGGTGGCAAACAAGCATACGGCCCATCTTATATTTACTAGTTACCTTAGCAAGGACGCTTGCAATACCATAGGTATCGATATATTTGGGTGTTGCCGACCAATTTTTTGACACCAGAGCTTTATGATAGAATATCCCTCGGTTAAAAACGTTTCTTTCAAAAGGCGTCCCTGAATAAGCCCTGGAGACCTGTACTCACACACAGGAATACAACCACACCACATATTATTTTTTATTGATTTTAAGCATTTCACTGCATTTTGTTTAAACATATAATACAAAAGCAATGATGCACAGAAACTCTGTTTATAGTTTTAAGAGTAAAAACATTATTGTTCGGATATCGAACGCCGCTACGCTCGACTGGGTAACCGTCAGGCAACCATAAAACTGACATTTTGTACACAGACACTGAATTTGTGGTATCGGAGACAGAAAGAAACAAAATGAATGCGATTGAAATAATTCATCTTCTCAGCTTAACAACCTACTAATATTATAAATGTGAAAGTTTGTAAGTATAGATAGATGGACGGATGGATGGATGGATGTGTTACTCTTTCACGTAAAAACTACTTAACGGATCTGGATAAAATTTGGCACAGAGATAGATTATAATCTGGAATAACACATAGGCTACTTTTTACAGCGATAACCGACATCGACGCGGGCGGAGCCGCGGGCAACAGCTAGTATTATAAACGTGAAAGTTTGTGAGTATGGGTGTATGGATGTTTGTTAATCTTTGACGTATAAACTACTAAACGGATCTCGACGAAATTTGGCACAAAGATAGATTAAAGTCTCGAATAGCACATAGGTTACTATAGGCTTTTTATCGCGATAACCAACATCCACGTGAGCGGAGCCGCGGGCAACAGCTAGTTAATTTAATTTATTTCCATTCAAAATTTTTATTTACAAAATTAATATAATAACTTTAATTTGAAGTGTGCAATACAGGATACATATTTTATTTATTTTTAGTGTCTGACGTAAGACTAATGGGGTCGGCCGGTATTTGTTGCTACGCTACATCTGTCACCGTTGTTTTTCCATAAGCTTTTGAATATCTGGCCACTATATTTATGTGGATACTGCCTCTTTGGTCTAGTGGTCTATGAGTGCGACTGTCGATCATGAGGGCACGGCTTTGATTCCCGGGTCAGGTAAAAATGTATGTTGGGTTTTTCTGACGAGAAATTTACAATAGATGCCCGGAGTTTTGTAATTGGCGGTATATTAGTAATTTTTTTAACAAGTTGGTACACGTAACAACTTGTGCTAATTAATAGTGAAACCCCAAAACTAGTTTTCGTTTATGCCGACCCCTGGGAAATAAATTTTGACCGCAATGAGTCCAGACTATAATCTATCTCTATCATCATCGTCATCATCATTATCATCAGCCTATCGCAGTCCACTACTGGACATAGGCCTCTCCAAAAAAGATTTATCTCTATGCTAAATTTTATCCAGGTCCGTTCAGTAGTTTTTATGCGACAGAGTAACGAAGATCCATACATACATCTATCCTTACAAACTTTCACATTTATACTTATTTACTTTCTTTCCTTTCCTTCCTTCCTTCTTTCTTTTCACATTTTTACTTTCACATTGATATTTTAACATTTACTCATTTTTAACCGACGAAAAAAAAGAGAGGTTCTCAAGTCGACCCGTATATTTGTTTTACATAATAGAATTGCTTTTATCGAATCTCGTGATGACTGACTTAATAGAAGGCATGTTTTCTTAGATTCGGTTTACCATACATACTCATAAAAATTATCTAAAGGAAAAGTCTAAGTACCTACTTACATAGAGTAAACTTTAGTTAGTGTTTGCTACAAAACGTCTTGATCAACAGTGGTCCCATATATCTAAAGAAAATAAAGAAAGAACAAAACTTATTACATTAAAAAGCTGCCTCTTCCTACATTACATTCCTTGTTATAATTATGGACGCTTGTCATTGTATATTTTAATACGACTAAGGTACCAAACTGTATAAAACATTTACGTAGGTATATATGAAATCACAAAATTTACCCAAATCCTCAATAGTCAAAGAATAAAAACAAGTTTTAAGGCACCGATCTTAGTTGACCTCTTTACGACTTTTTAAGGGACCTTACTCCTAATATGCGTACGTGAGAGAGACCGCAATGGCCACGATAAAGAACAGTCCCCTCTTGTACTTGGCACTCCCTCCCCCTTCCTTGCCTTCCCGGACAGCGTGGTCAAAAATATAAAGGACCAAAATGAAATTCCTAGCGTCCCATAAAGTATAGAGTTACGTCATTATGCGTAAAAGACGACTGCCGAATTTATCCAAAAAGTTTTTTGCTTTTGGTATACGATATTTTATTTGACAGCTGAAAATCTGCAGCGTCATACTATCACGTATTCTCGAAGATTGTAGGCCGTGATGGCGGCAATAGGATCGGCAAGCAAATTATGTACGTACAAAAAAAAGTATAATATTTTTTTATGATTGTATACTAGATACTAATCATCATTGCCTGTTGGAGAAGACAAGTTTTTTTTTAAATTTATTGTAAAAATTACAACTCCCGCTCTAGGGAACAAGCCATGTGTCGCGGGGGACTTTACAAACACATAATCAACGGAAACACGGGACAACTATTCATGGATTACACGAATTTCTGATCCACACCGCGCACTGGTAAATGACGAGATAACTACTTAAGTAACTGTACCCACCGTGTAGTCAGAATAGTTTTTAAAATCTTCAAACAAAGCCTACGGAAGACGTTACTTAGGACATTTTAAGACGTTCCACATTCGTATCTGATGTCGCGTCACGATGCGATTTACGAATACCTTAACGTGACAATATGACGTTTACATCCAAAATTATTATAAACGACTCTAGTCCTTACTAATATTATAAATGTGAAAGTTTGTGAGCATGGATGTTTGTTACCCTTTTAAGCAAAAACTATTGAACGGATCTGGATGAAATTTGGCACAGAGATACATAGATAGAATTTTTTATCGCGATAACCGACGATCTACGCGGGCGGAGCCGCGTGCAACAACTAGTCAAATATAAATGTACGGTTATGCTAGTTTTAAAACAAGAACTTGAAATTGGTAATCATTTTGAGCTAATTCTATTGTATTTAAAAATATTATTATTGTTTGTAAAAATAATTTAGTTGTTTTTTGTTATAAAATAATGGCAGCACTGCTTTCATACTGGAGTGGCGGTTGGTGACACGACAGTATAAAAGCGGGTGTCGACAGTATAAAAGCAAAGGAATAAATATTTATTTTACAACAGAACTGAAGAGTGGATTTTTCTATTAATATTATAAACGCGAGAAATTGTAATATTGTATGGATGTATATTTGTTACTCTTTCAAGCAAAAACTACTAAACGGATCTGGATGAAATTTGGCACAGAGATAGATTATAGTCTGGAATAACGCATAGGCTACTTTTATTTCGGAAAAACTCTGTTCCCGAGGGATTGTACGCGCGGATGAAGCCGCAGACGGAAACTAGTATTATAGAAATAAAATCTATTTGTACGAGTTAAAGATGACACTTGTCTAGATGTTTGACATGCGATTTACAACATAATGTACATTAATTATAACGCCCAAATTGCTTTGCGGGAATACAAATCATTTTGTGAATGAACTGTTCTTACGCGTTGTTATCGCACAGATACTTATAGAAGCGTATAAATGGTAGAACATGTTTTATTCTCGTACGTGACGTCACGGTGTGGTTATACGTGAATGAATTTGTTTGTACAAAGTTTTGTACAAGGGACAAGCATACTTTGACTGCAAGGTCGGTCCAGTGGCTTTTTTTTAATACTTCTTGGGTGACAAACAAGCAAACAGCCCGCCTGATGATAAGCAGTTACTGTAGCTTATGGACGCTTACAATACGAGAAGTATCACTTGCGTGTTGCCCACCCATTTTTTTACACCAGGGTTTTAATATGGGAGTAATCCCTGGGATGGGAATACGTACCTTTCAAAACGCATCCCTTGATGAGCGTTGATGACCTGTATTCAAACACAGATATACAACTACACGGCTGTGTGTAGTTATTTGGCTGTAGTCTTCTGTAAGGTGGAGGTCCTTTTCTAGACGGGCTTGGTCGCTAGTATAATGCCCTACCTCTCTTAATTGTAATTTAGTTGGTTCTATTTTAATTATAACTTTATTAATCTATGGTTTTTTGTTCACAGGTGAGTCACAACAACATGGAGATGATTGCAGCTATAGTTATATAAGTGAGTAACAGCTCCAATATGTTAAAATTAATTATTCGGCAACTGATAATTAATGGATTTTAAAATTTAATTACTTAGGTCGCTTTAATCATATAAAAAACCGGCCAAGTGTGAATCGGACTCGTGCACGAGGGGTTCCGTACCAATCTTTGGCAAAGCAAACAAGTTTTGATGTATGGGAGCCACCCTCAAGTTTTTTTTTTTTTATTTTTTTTTTCTTTAAAAAAAAAAACAACTCCCGCACTAGAGAACAAGCTCTGTGTCTGGGGACTTTACAAACATACAATTAACGGACACAAATAACACCCAGACTTAGAACAATTATTCTGCTTTTAGTTTAGAGTTAACAGAAATAAACACATCTTTGTTTAAAAAATTAAATTGTCTAGATATCACGGTTCATGAGATACAGCCCGGTTGCAGACAGGCGGATTACGGAGTCTTAGTAAATAGTATCTTAGTTATTTAAGAGAGGTAGGGCACCATACCAGCGAGCAAGCTCGACTCGGGAAGGACCTCCACCTTACAGAAGACCACAGCCAAATGACTACACACAGCGGTGTAGTTGTGTTCCTGTGTGTGAGTACAGGTCTCCAGCGCTCATTTAGGAATGCGTTTTGAAAGATACGTATTCCTATCCCAGGGTTATTTCCATCTTAAAGCCCTGGTGTAAAAAAATGGGTTGGCAACACGCAAGTGATACCTCTGGTAATGCAAGCGTCTATAGGCTACGGATACTGCTTAACATCAGGTGGGCCGTATGCTTGTTTGCCACCCAAGTAGTATAAAAAAAATTATCCCGTTTTTACCCTTTAAAAACCAAAGGGTAAAAACGGGATACTTTTTTTCCGTACACTAAAAACCTAAAATAAAAGTAAAACCTCATTTGTCAGCATAGGTTCATTTTCAATTTATAGACGTGGCCTTAGCTTGAAATGCCGCCGTAGTTCCGTCACTCCGTCACTCGTAGTAATTGAAATGTTTCAATGTATCCTATGAATAGGTAATACGCACATCCTATTTGTAACTCGATTCTCGATACCTGGTTATATACGAGTAAATATGTATATCGATATGTTTGTTTCGATACGTTGAACATGTTAGAACGGTTAGTTCCCATTTGGTAAACTTCCCACTTGGTAAACCTCAAACTATACCTACTAAAAAGTTGCGTTTGGTAAACTTTTCGTTCCTTCATACATTTAATCCCATTTCGAAAACATTTCAGTAATTATATTTGCTGTATCCCGTTTGGTAAACTTTCAATTGAAATGGGTACAGTCAAGTAAAAAAAGAAAACACGAAAATGATGAAGATGATGAAAATGATGAATGATCAAGTGGGAAGTTTACCAAATGGGAAGTAGCCGTTAGAACGTTGTAAGCTTTGTAGTGCTACCACACATTGAAGCTGTAGATATCAATTTGACTGGTCTATATAGTGGTTAGTCTTTTTTTTTTTCCTAAAAAAAAAAACAACTCTCAAAACCTACAAGCTCTGTGTCGCGGGGTACTTTACAGACATACAATAATGAACACAAATTACACCCAAATTCAGAACAATTCTTTGTGGGTCACACAAAGTTTTGTCCTATGTGGGAATCGAATCCACAACCCCGTGCACAGCAGGCGCATACTGCGGCCAACCACCAAGTCAGTCAATTTAGTTACTCTTGACTGCTAAGCTGACAGTCTCCTTCTGTTTCGTGGCCACCTTTTGTGACTTCTTCAGTCCACTTTCCGACTTCCCGCCTACCTAGAGGCACCTATTTATCAACTGTAAATTGAGTAGCTAAAATGGTCTTCCAGACCGATTTCGGTCCCGGCAGCCAATCTCAGATGAGATTAGCCAACTGTACAATAAAATTATAGTGCACAAGTGTGTGCGTAAACACAGGTGCACTTTGTATTCCTACACTCTCATAGTCGCATAGGACGGCAATGCGCCACGATCGGAGAGAGATCAGGCGCAGGAGCAACGGCTTTACGTGCTTTCCGAGGCACGGAGAGGTCTTGCAGTGTTTTTAGAAACTAAGTACCTTCATCAGATGTCTCAAACGAAAGAGATACGGGAGAAATCCTTACTAATATTATAAATGTGAAAGTATGTGAGAATGGATGTATGGATGTTCGTTACTCTTTCAAGCAAAATCTACTGAACGGATCTGGACAAAGATAGATTATAGTCAGGAATAGCTTTTAGACTACTTTTTATCGCGATCACCGAAATTTTCGCGGGCGGAGCCGCGGGCAACAACTAGTATTTAGTATATTTTTAGAACAAAACCAAAAGTAGATATCATATTGTATCTATATTAATAACATCAATGTGAAATTGTATGTGGCTTCAACGGAAATAAAATCAGATTTTGTTACCATGAAGCCCTTTCATAATTACAATTACGAATGCTACATTTTGTCCCCCTTTTTACAAGCATTTGTTCCACTTGTAATGTATGTAAGTAACCCATAAGGATGGGTGCTGTTTTGACTGACTGTCTGTCTCGGTTACTTATTTTTAACTATGTAGAGTTACGTACCAAAATGACCAAAAGAACAAGGGTTCTTTTTGCCATTTTGGTGCGTAACCCTAAGAATGGTAATAGGTGTATAAAGGTGTAAATAAAAAAAGCAAATGAATATTTTAATACCCCGCACTAGAGAACAAGCTCTGTGTAGCGGAGTATTTCACAAACATACAATTAACGGACACAAATTACACCCAAATTCAGAACAATTCTTTGTCGGTCACACAAAGTTTTGTCCTGTGTGGGAATCGAATCCACAACCCCGTGCACAGCAGACACATACTGCGGCCAGCGGACCACCAAGGCAGTCAAGATTTCACTAGATTTAGAATTTTAGATTTGCTCACAAACGTCTACGTATTATATCTTTATTGCATTACATTAGAGTAACAAATGTATCAGCTGTGAAGTGATCACCGCATCAGGTTCCTTATTTTATATATTATGGCAACTATAATGACAACTCCCGTATGGCAACAGCCATAACAAATATTGTAAAACGTGTGAACGTGTAAATACATTAATATGGCAAAGTGCTGTCACTGCACATTACTCACGTTCATCGTTTAATCCCTTCCAACTCATAATTGTATTTTCCTTTGTTATGTTTTAATATAAATAGATTAAGATTAAGAATAAAGACCAGTCGATTACAAGCAAAAATCATCGTCTTATTTTACTCCTCAAAACTAATATAGCAATACGCTATAATTGGTGACCCCGACTGGCTACCGCTTCTCTAGTGCTGATATAATACCGGGACGACCGGAACCCAAATTGGTTTTCAGCATCAAATCTAGAAAGTGATAGAAAACAAACAAGACACCATGGCTCCACCAGCGACTCCAGCGAAAGGCGACGCCAGCACTGATAGTATTGCAGCGATATCAGTTACCGAGAAACTGACTCAATTTTGGACTGACTCACCAAGATTGTGGTTCGCGCAGTTCGAAGCAATCATGGCTCCCCAGAAACAAGGAGAGGAATATAAGTACAACATGGTAATTGCCAAATTGCCAAAGGAGGTGATCCATCAAGTAAGCGACATCCTGACACATCCTCCAGACGAGCAAAAATATACGGCTATTAAAGATCGCCTTATAAGCTGTTACGAGGAGAGCGAGCACAGAAAATTTCAAAAGCTATTATCAGAGATGGACCTCGGTGACCAGAAACCTTCCCAGCTATTACGAAAAATGCGGGAAGCAGGCAGCGGGAAGATGAACGACGATACGATACGTCTCCTGTGGTTCCGACAACTCCCAGCCACCATTACATCTATCATTGCAGTATCCGAAGACTTGACATTGGAAAAACTGAGCGAAATAGCCGACAAAATTCACGAGAATCTAACGTATACACGAACGAGCGCCATATCGTCGACAGCTGACATCAGTTTAATAACAAACCTGACGTCACAAATTGCAGCGATGCAAATTGAAATAAACGAGCTTCGCAACAATCGTCTGTCTCGAACGCGACAACGCAGCAGTTTCCGGTCACGTAATGATTCACGCTCACGGTCAATGTCGCACTATCGAAAGCCGCAGAATGGCATTTGTTATTATCATAACAAATTCAAGCAAAATGCAATAAAATGCCGGCAGCCGTGTACATGGAAGAAAAATACGAATGCAATGTCGGAAAACTACTAATAGCACAGAAAGCGACGGATCTCTGTGCTATGCACCCCGCTAACCGTCTAACTATAACCGACTTAAACAGTAGTTATAGATTTTTAGTCGACACCGGTGCAAACATTTCCGTTTTAAATCGCACGGAACATGATAGCGACGCATGCAAATACCAAGTATACGCCGCCAACGGAACCCCAATTAACACATATGGAGAACGCACGCTAACACTGAATTTCGGACTCCGTAGAGAATTCAAATGGTGTTTTACCATCGCCGACGTGAAAATGCCGATTCTAGGAGCCGATTTCCTCGAGCATTTCCAGCTGTTAGTGGATATACACGGACGAAAATTGATCGACAAAGAAACGGGATTAGAAACGCCTGCACGAATAATAGTAGCAAATATTTCATCAATACGAACAATTAACTCGAACTTACCAGATTCGATCAGGTGCTTGTTAGAAAAGTATGAAGATATTACAAAGCCTGGATCGATGAAGAACCCTCCGAAACACAATGTTAAGCATGAGATTATAACAAAAGGGTTCCCAGTTGCTACACGGGCACGTCCTCTTCCTCCAGACAAATACAAAATCGCAAAGCAAGAGTTCAAGGAGATGATGCATATGGGAATTTGCAGACCCTCAAGCAGTGAGTGGGCATCCCCACTTCATATGGTCAAGAAGAAAAATGGCGAATGGAGAGCATGCGGTGACTACCGCGCACTCAACAAAATTACCGTACCGGATAGATACCCATTGCCACGACTGTTAGATTTTACGTATATCGCAAGCGGAAAAACCATTTTCAGTAAAATCGATATAAAGAAAGCATTCTATTCGATTGCTGTCGCTGAACCAGAGAAAACAGCGATAATAACGCCGTTCGGACTTTTCGAATTTACAAGACTTCCGTTCGGTTTAAAGAACGCCGGACAGTCATTTCAAAAGTGGATGGACTCTATATTTAGAGATTTAGACTACGTATATGTTTTCGTTGATGACATTTTAATTGCTGACTCAGAAACCGACGTCCACTACAAACACTTAGAAGAAATATTCAAACGCCTGCAAGAAAACGGCATTACAATTAACACAAACAAGTGTGAATTTGCAAAATCGGAGATTGATTTTCTTGGTTATCATATAACGAGCCAAGGATTGACGCCTACAACGGAAAAAGTTCAAGCAATTAACGAATATCCGAAACCAAATACAGTGAAAGAACTACGTCGTTTCTTAGGCATGTTAAACTTCTACCGAAGCAGCATACCGTACGCAGCGAAGCATCAAGCGCCTCTAAATAGATACTTGAGAAATTCGAAGAAAAATGATAAAACAATCATTCAGTGGAATAAAGAAGCGGACCACGCTTTCGAGCGCTGCAAACAGGATATACGACAAATAACGTCAATAGCCTGCCCAGACAGCCAAACCCAACTAGCAATGATGACTGACGCAAGCTTAAAATGCGTAGGCGCCGTCCTACAGCAACGACAAAAAGGAAAGTGGGAACCGATAGCTTTCTTTTCAAAAGTACTAAGCGAAGCTCAAACGAAATACTCTACTTACGACAGAGAGTTACTGGGAATTTACATGGCAATTAAACATTTTAGAAGACTCATCGAGGGCCGAGAATTCACCGTCTACACGGATCATAAGCCATTGATTCAGGCATTCGATAAGAAGCCATCATTGAATGACACACCGAGGCGGATTCGATACCTGGACTACATATCGCAATTCAGCACTAATATAACACATATTAGCGGCAAGGAAAACACAGTTGCAGACGCCTTGTCTCGAGTTGTTGAAACGATATCATTACCATCCAATATAGACTGGAAGGAGGTAGCAAATTGTCAACAAAACAATGACGAACTCGAACGATTGAAATCAAATAAATCATTACGGTTCGAAACGGTACATTTTCACGAGAAAGGAATCAAGATATTCTGCGACTTATCAACCAGGAAACAACGACCATTTCTTCCCCTTAAATTCAGAAGAGACATTTTCGAGAGTTTCCACAATATAAGCCATCCCGGAAAAAACACTACGAGGAAGTTAATTGCAGCGAACTACATTTGGGAAAACATGAACACGGACATCAACAAGATGACTGAAGCATGTTTACAGTGTCAACGTTCAAAAATACATCGGCACACCAAATCACCACTTGGAAAATTCATGCCAGCAGAAAGATTCTCTCATCTACACGTCGACATTGTCGGACCCCTCACAACATCCCAGAATAAACGATACATCATAACAATGATTGACCGATGTACGTCATGGCCAGAAGCTTTCGCAGCGTCAGACATCACTGCAGAGTCAATTGCAAGAGTGATATACGAAGGGTGGATAACCCGATTCGGATGTCCTGAATACATAACTTCAGATCAGGGAGCTCAATTCGAATCAAGAATATTCAGAAGTTTGGCAAAACTCATGGGAATAAATAAAATACGGACAACTCCGTATCACCCACAGTCAAACTCGAAAGTCGAACGATTACACAGAACTATGAAAGCAGCATTAATGGCAAGAGGGAACACTACAAACTGGACAAAGGAACTAGCCACAATATTACTCGGTATCCGTACCAGCTTACGGCAGGATACTGGATTTTCGGCATCCGAACTAGTATATGGAACAACAATAACGTTACCTGGAGCATTTTTCGAGACAAGAAGCCTAACAACCTACACTGAAATGGTAGAAGAGTTGAAGAAAAACATCGAACGAATAACTTCCGTGCCACAGAGAGAGCGCACAAATGACAAAATATTTGTACATCCAAAATTAGCAGAATGCACGCACGTATTCTTACGATGCGATAGATTGCGGCCGAGCTTGACGCCGCCATACGACGGACCTTATCTCGTAATTAGACGGAGCGATAAATTATTCACGATATTGATAAACGGAAGACACAGTACCGTATCTATCGACAGGATAAAACCCGCCTTCGTAATAAACGATAAGGAGATAAGAAATCGCACATCAGTAGATAAGAAGATAGTTGTAGAAACGCAAGATAATCTAGAAAATAAAAAAACACGTGCAGGGCGAATCTCACGCCCAACGGTTCGATTCCAGCTATGATATATAAAGCTATACAAACGATCTACAATCACCACTCACGACAAGAAGTTTTCACACGCAACATGGGATTCAACACAAGTACTCATGAGAAAGAACAAGTCAACATGGTGCAAAACAACGCGCCAGCCATTCCGGAAGAGTTACTGCAGATACACTCTAGGCTCGCTGAGGACCTACAGAGCATACGAGGTTGGATCACAATAACGATTATCACAGTGATAATAATAATATGCATCATCAGTGTCTACATGTTGTTCCGAGCGATCGGAACAAAAATCGAGAAGAGATTTATGCGTGTGATACGAGAAACCAACGTGGTGTAGGGTAATAAGTTTAATCGTAAATATTTTTTCTATAATAAATATTTTTTTTAAGGAGGGAGTATCTATGGCAACAGCCATAACAAATATTGTAAAACGTGTGAACGTGTAAATACATTAATATGGCAAAGTGCTGTCACTGCACATTACTCACGTTCATCGTTTAATCCCTTCCAACTCATAATTGTATTTTCCTTTGTTATGTTTTAATATAAATAGATTAAGATTAAGAATAAAGACCAGTCGATTACAAGCAAAAATCATCGTCTTATTTTACTCCTCAAAACTAATATAGCAATACGCTATATCCCGCACAAGAGAACAAGCCCTGTATCGCGGGGGAGTTTACAAACATACAATTAACGGACACAAATTACACCCACACTCAGAACAACTGAGTGTTTAGCGACTGCCTTTGTGGTCCATTGGCCGCAGTATGCGTTTGCTGTGCACGAGGTTGTGGGTTCGATTCTCATATAGGACAGAACTTTGTGTAACCTACAAAGAGTTGTTATGAGTCTGTGTGTAATTTGTGTCCGTTAATTATTGTATGTTTATAGACCTCCACGACAAACAAAGTTTTGTGGGTCAAACAAAGTTTTGTCCTGCGTGGGGATCGAACCCACAATCACAAACCAACAATCATGCACAGACGCATATTGGACTACTTGACCACCAAGGCAGTAAATTTCTAAACTTTATACAAGTACAAATTTTAAATTCTTGTACTAAATTTAATGTAAACACAGTTATTTATGTTTGAACGTGAATCATTCTGTAGTGATTCATTCGCACACTTGATATGCGCTAAACAGTACATATACCTACAATGATGGCTATACCTATTATTAAACACATTCAAACCTATCGAATGTAGTATAATCATATAAAAATCTGCAAGTTAAAAATCTACGGGACTCTTGAATAATAAATAGAGGTAACTTGCCACAAAATAACAAACTCCCAAGGCAAGCTTTTCACCTCTAAAAATAAACCGTGAAATTGTGAAAATTCCGTAGTTTGATTACGCTGTGGCGTAAAAACAATCCACTTAGACTTTCAACAAGTTTGTTCGGCTCTTCAATAACTTAATTAATGCTGGTCTATATTCATTTCTGGACTGCGTTTGTTATTGTGGTTGTAATGATCAAGTGAATCATATGAAATCAAAGAAAATGCCAGAAATACCTACGTTAGAAGAGAGACATGAAAATTAAGTATTTAGTCCCCGCTAATAATATTCTTATAAGAATTACATTTAGTGTACATGACGATAATACATTCTAAATGAAATTGTAGTATTTTAGGCAAAAAAGTAATATTTTTATGAACGCTTTCATAAACACACAAATGACTCACTATTTCATACTTTAAAATGATGTCCATTTGCAACAAAATACCAACCAGTAACGCAAACTAGGTCTGAAACTGCATCCAAGACTTGCAGCTCGCATTTACAATTCCACTCGCGTCTCAGACTGTCCGCATATCATCCATCCTTTTCTGTGCTCTAGTTTTTGTATTTCTATCTCCTTCGAGCGCATTGGATTGCAGAAAGCCGATTTCAAAGTACCATTCTCACGTTTTGTTTCGACCAGAGCGCCGAGGTACTGATTTTGAATGCCATATATGAACGGGAAGCGTTGAATTTTTCCTTCGTAGGTAATGCAGTTTTTGTTGTGGCTTTATCTGATTTGCCTTAAAAGACAGCGAATACTTTAGTGTCACTTACGAACAATAAATTTTGCTGTAATTATATGTATATACTAGCTTCGGCCTGCAGCTTCGCCCACATGTATAATCCCATAGGAACATTTTAACCGTACATTTTCCATTCCAGGTTATATTCTATTTAAGTGCCAAATATCATTCTTATGCGCCGTTGTTACGTGATTGAATAACAAACATCCATTCAAACTTTCGCATCTATAATATTTTAGAAATAAAAATTAAAAAGTGATTGAAGTATTTGAATTAAAGTTTTAACGATTTTGATAGAGAGTTAGTCATTTACCTTTAGTTGTACAATATACATAATATTTACTTTCACACATTATGTACATAATTTCTTACATTATAACCAATGGGAATATTTAGGTTAAATGTTACATAACAATGTCGGCCATAGAGGCAACATTACAAACATACTCGGACATTAAAATGTTTATTGGAATAATACATTAACTTATTAATAACTTAAATAATAAAACAATCTTAACGTCATCTTTCTATATGTCAGCTTCAAATATTATACTTTCATTTTGATGAGACATTTTTTACTCTGACACCTAATAATAATATATTTAAATCATCTGACCCTCGGTTATAAAATCGACTCACGATTCTGCTTCAGTCGTCAATTGTTTATTACATATCAAAATTCGAAGCGTCCCGATGGTTACGGTCTTGTGAATACATAATGGGTGGTATGAACTCATAGTACACGTCACGGCTATGAAGGCCAGATCTAGTACAATGAAATAATGAATTGTGGACGATATTGGTTGCGGAAAGACAAAAAATATAGGTTAAAATGAATAATTTTATATCAATCACCAACGTAATGTAGACATACATTGAACGCTCCTACGGCTCCTTCTACATATAATACTCTCTACTAGTATTTAAAAGTCCAGATTTTCTCCGATGTTCCAAATAAAGGACATGATTTCCTAATGTTTGTAATTGATGGACTAAATATAGGATCCGCGTTTTCTGCTATAAAAGAAAATGTATATACATATATGACGGATTAGTAGTAGAATAATAATTGTTGTCCTTAATGTTGATGCCATGTTTCTAACATTGCTTTCGAGCGTTTGTAGGTGATGTCAGTATACAATCACAACGTTAATACTTCAAACTATTTGGTATAACACTATAATTATTACTACACGGAGCAGTTTCATGACCGAACTCGACGACCGCTACAAGTGAAGTGAGCTTCGGTGTGACGCCAGTGCCGCCAGATGGCACTGCGCTTCCGTTCGTTTAGTCAGTTAAGGGAAAGTATCCGACTTGCACACAAGAGGTGCGAGTTCGATCCCGGGCAGTCCCAATGTGAATTTCACTTGAAGTTTATATGTACTTATCAAATGATTCGCCATCTGCTAACAATCAAGTATATCATCTGCTAAAAACCAAGTGAAGGAAGACATCATGAGTATATCATCTGCTAAAAAAACAAGTGAAGGAAGACAACATGACCATGTGGGTCATGTTGTCTTAGAATAAATATTCAAGATATATCTGATTCAACAACTCGCATTAGGCCAGCGTGTGTGAATTAAGGCCTAAACCCCCTCTCTCTCTCTCTCCCTCTTGATAGAGGAGAGGAGACGCGTGCCCAGCAGAAGGACATATATTGGTTACTATTATTATATTATAAACTAGTACTTGTCCATACTCCTTGACTTTTAATTAACCATTAATAAATCTTGGTACTTTATAAATTTGTTTTTATTTCAGTTTTTTTACTCCGGACCACAGCGATGATCTGATAGCGAAGGTACTTCACTTCTCCATTTATTGTTTTTGATTATTGCTTGAAATTTCATATCTCACAGAAGTATTGAAACAGTCCCCACATTATTATTATGCCCCTGCATTATTATTATTATAAACATAATAATACACTGGTATGTTTCTTAAAAGATGAATCGACTACGACGCATGGGAAAAAGTATATAGCATATCGTAATAAAATTTCAAAGCATGTTACCCAAAAACATAAATAAAATTTATATTCCTAAGTAAGTATGATGCGCATAAGAAATGCACCTTTTAATCCCCATTCTGTAGCCTGAAATTTGCTTTGAAAATAAAAGGCTCAAGTAACGCATTAAACCTGCTCACATTGATTTAACACCCACATTTCTTGCACAAAAGCCTACCCTGATAAAAATAGAACCACATAAAATACGTAATTATATTTTTCTCTCGCTTCCCGAAGGCAGGAGTCGTTTTCATTCCACACACCTTCACAAAATATGGTCTTTCATAACTCCCCACAAAAAATCCCCAGTAATTTAATGCTTTGCCTGAAAATAATATGTAAAAATACGCGCTTCGTAGGGCCACTTTCGGGCTGCTTCGGCCCATTTCGGACAATTTCGGGCCGGTGTCGACCATTACGGGCACATCCTTGGCACCGTTATCTTGGCCCTAAGAATAAATCAGGATATTATTTTACCCCGACAAAATATTATTCTTCATATCTAATCAGTGAGGCAAGAAATATGGATATGATACGGACCGGAATTGTATTTATGTGTTATGGTCCCCATAAGTGTCGGAGCGCACCCCTACGTGCCCAGCCTGCTCACGATACATTGTGCCTGCTACCAGTGTTACCTACTTTACTGTTCCACTTCATACTGTTCATACGGTACTACTGTATTGAATCACTTATTTGATTAGTCTGAAAATTGTATTTTTTTTCAAACTCTTTCAAATTTAAAATGAAGTTTATGTATTTTCACTTTGTGTGCAATGTGAACACCAATTATATGCTTTTATACCAACAAAATGAGACGATGCCTCATCACCATACTGATAGATACTAAATTGTAATTCGATACTTTGTTCATTTTAATCACTTCAATTTCTTTTTTGTTATGGTGTGTTGGTTATGTACCTTTTTTGTTACCCACCTCAAATTGTAACTCATACCAAGTTGTAAATATTATACTCTGGCGATTGAGAAGAGTGGCCAGAGTTTCTTGCCAATTCTTCTCTAGGCTCTACCCATGTCAGCGAATTGGCTGTAGGAAAAAATGCTGACTTTTGTTTATTTTCACGTTCATAAGTATCATGTATGTATTTGATCTAAATGAATAAATGACTTTGAGTTTAAGTAATCAATTAAATAGTTAATGTACTCGTTTCTAAGTTTACCCAATGACTAGACTAACGATAATTTTAACTAGGTAATTAATTATAAACAAAAATATCTTAAAATTGCATTTATTAACGTACTAAGAAACAATATATTCCTTTGTAATAAAATAGTTTATACAGTTCAATGTTAAGATACCAGAGAAAGTTTTCAAATTTCAAAGAGGCGGCTGAAGTCAAAACAAGCAATTCTATAGTGAGGACCACAGTTACTCCGTTCAACGAGACATTTTAATCAAGAAATCTTCTCGTCTTAATCAAAAGGAAACTTGAATATTAACCTAACGCTTGCTTTAATAGTAGGTACCACAAATCGAGACAACGGTTTAGGCATTTTGATGCTTTTATATTCACTTCTTTTTCACTTAGAAAGTAGCTAAAGCAATTGAAAGATATCTCATTCGCAAGGAGGTACCTATTTTTGTGATTTGCTTAACTCGGCTATAAAACTATAGATGTTAGGCAAACAAGCGAACGGCCTGTTAAGCAGCTACTGTAGTCTATGGACGCTTGTAACACCACAGTTATCAGTTGCGAGGTGCAAACCAGTATTTTTTTGCACCAGGACTTAAGAAGGACTCTCTCTGGGATAGAGAAATGTTCCTATAAAAACGTATACCTAAATGAGCGCTCGCAACCTGTACCTGTGTAGTTATTTAGATATTTTAGCTGTGGTCTTTTGTAAAGTGGAGCTTGTGGACCTACGAGCTTGCTCACTAATGTAATGCTCTACCTCTTTTCAAATGTAATAGAACTTACAATCGAACAAAAACAATTGAAGACTGTTTTCCCATATGATGGATGTCGATGTACAGTTCGTAGGTACATCGATGTAATCGAATATTGAGTTACGTTTGTGGTTTAGTACTGAGAGCGTCGCGCCCGCCGCCGACCGCCGTCACTGTGCGGTGGTTACTAACATAAAAGAAGTCATTAAAAACACGTTAACGAAAGAAATGTTAAAGAAGTAATGCAGATACCAATGTTGCAAACATGAGTTTTGTAAAATATCTATTTTAATAGATACTATCAAGTGGTTAATACTTACAAAGTAGGTTGAATTTAATGCATTATTGTGTTCATGGCGTTTTTTTTCTAAAAAAAAACATCTCTCGCACAAGGGAACAAGCCCTGTGTTGCGGGGGACTTTACAAACATTCAATTAACGGACACGAAGTTCACCCATACTCAGGACAACTATTTATGGATCACACAATTTATGGTCTTGTGCGTGGATCGAACCCGCACAGTTGTAAATGGCGCGGTAACCACTACTACACAAGCCACTGAACCAACTATGCAGTCATAACATACTATTCTAATAACACGGGAACCGATTTTTTTTAAATTATGCCATCATGAAGCCATTTTTACTATATTGCCGTAATAAATTCTACACCCAGCGTCTAGACATTATTTTCGGTAGCAAATATCGAAGCTGTGAGTGCTGTGCATTTGACTTAAGTTTACGACACTATATCGTAAACTTATGTCAAATCCTATACATTTAATTTGGCTATCGTTTATGCCACTTTTTTATACTACTTTGGTGGCAAACAGGCTGATGGCCCGCCTGATGTTAAACAGTTATCGTAGCATATGGACGCTTGCAATGCCAGAGGTATTACTTACGTAGTGCCGACATATTTTTTTATACCTGGGCTTCAAGGTGGATTATCCCTGGAATAGGAAAACTTGAGTTTTGGAGACCTTTACCTACTCACAGGAATACAACTACACCGCTATGTGTAGTTATTTGGCTGTGGTGTGGCAACTTGTCTAGAGTGACTGGTTGCGTTCTTTGTAATTGATTGATTGATTTAAAAAAGACAACTCCCGCACTAGAGAACAAGCTCTGTGTCGCGGGGGACTTTACAAACATACAATTTACGGACACAAATTACACCCAGACTCAAAACAATTCGTTGTGGGTCACACAAAGTTTTATCCTGTATGGGAATCGAACCCACAACCTCGTGCACAGCAGGCGCATACGGCGGCCACTGGACCACCGAGGCAGTCAAATGATGAATGAGTGATGGCCGACCAGTATCATTTTTGATTTGATAACCGCAAACTCGCACTATAGCGTCCATTAAAAACCCTTCTAGTAAACCATACCAACCAACAAATCTCAACCCATAAACGTCCCACAGCTGGGCACTGGTCTCCTCCAAACAGAGGGATATTAGCCTACTATACCACGCTGGCCAGACGGGTTGGTATAGGGTTTTGTTTCGAGTTTCCCTCTCTTGCGGTGGATAACACTTACTCCCTTAGTCGACTCTTACGACACCCTCGGGATGGAAGGGGTGGTGACATTTGTATTCTTAATCCGTCACCACACGGACAAATATAGGTAATAAATCTAAAACCCACAGAGTAGACACCAAAAACTTGGAATTCGTCGAGTCATTTAGTCAGTGCTAATGCAAATCTGCCATAAATTGTCAATAATAGTGGGGCCAGGGTTAGTTTTCGATAGTCCCCGTTCGCTGGTCCGTGACGATTTATAGAGTAAGTTTTAGATGGAAAAAGTTGGTGATCCCTGTCTTCTTACTGTGTCCCACGGGCAAACGTTCTAATACGTACTGTCAATTGGGTAAGTGCGTCTTTATTTCTTCGTATAGAAAGAGTTATTGCATCTAGATTTGGAGAAAGGTTTTTTTTTGAGACAGAAATTACCGTGTACACTGGCGTATATACTAATATTATAAACGCGAACGTTTGTAAGAATGGATGTATGGATGTTTGTTACTCTTTCACGCAAAAACTAATGATCGGATCTGGATAAAATTTGGCAAAGAGATAGATTATAGCATATAAGCTACTACTTTTTATCGCGATAACCGATATCTACGCGGGCGGAGCCGCGGGCAACAACTAGTTATCAATAAGGCAAATTAAAAACGTGCCCAAGGGCGTGAAGGCAAAAGGGTCGCGCGCAGAGTTTTTAGACAAACACATTTTTAATATTTGCAAAATACGAAATTAGTTATAATAAACGGCCGCCATAGGAACTGATGAGGAGCTACATCTAAGGCGCTGTCGACCTTTGATCGGCCTCGGCCTGTATAGTGCTTTACTTTAAATACCTATATATACATTCGTCCTTTTACATTTGTTGCATGATAAATACTTCTCAATTCTCAAAAAAAATCTTCAAAACTTTACAAAGGAATTATTACTTATACTATTTTTTTCCTCAGAACACATGAAAGAACATACCTCAATGGATCGTTAGTAAAGCTTTAAACTTAAAGTTTAATAAAATAAACTAATATTTGATCATCTTACGCTGTAACTCATATCATTGTTCATATTTTTATGTCCCACTGCTGGGCACGGGTCTTCTCTAGCAAGAGAGCTTATAGAGTTTACGCTGCGCTGGCCCAAAGTCACAATATAAAGATATAATAATGAAGTTTCATCTCCCGACAAAGAACACTAAATAAGCCCATAACAAATTACTTCTTCAGTCCCCAAAGTAACTTACATAATGCTGAAACAGTATACTTAAAATACTTTTAGGTTAGCTAAGAAATATCAACTTTAAAGTTTGGAAAATAAGTCACAATGTTGCTTAATACAGCAAGCAATAGAGATAATCTTGTTGGAGAATCATTTTTGACCAATTTCCCTCGGTATTGAAAATATTTTACAGAGGCTGACATAGCAAAGTCACATAGGGCTCCATAGGCTTTGTGTGGACACGGTGACGTTATTTTGTTCAGTTTTGTACAATTGTTCGAAGCTTGTTACCTGTTACAGCCGTATTTTTTTGCGATGTCGAATTTTGTTGAATATTCCCGGCATAGGAAAATGTTTCGTTAAAAACGCACCCCTAAACGAGCGCTGAAAACACAGGAACACAACTACACCGCTCTGTGTAGTTATTTGGCTGTGGTCTTCTGTAAGACCGAAGTCATTCCCCAGTCGGGCTTGCTCGTTAATATCGTGCCCTGCCTCTGTTAAAATTTCCTAAAATTATTTATTTTCAGCGAACATCCAAATTTTTGCAGACATTTTTATTTTCGAGTCATAGACCTCATTTATAGACGTCATCATAACCTCTAAAATGTGTGTGCATGAAGTAGCAAATAGAACGGCCCCGCTGAGTACGCTTACCGGGTAGCCTCCAGTTCATTATCATATTTCTACTGACACTGCGATAAGGAGTATTCTGTGTTTATTGCTTAGGTGCAATTTCTATGAGGCATTGTTGTACTTTCTATGGTAATGTACATATTGTTTAAATTTCTGAGCCTTATTTCAAGAGCTAAGGTTATTTACGAGTATATATGTTTTTGTGTTCATATTTGAATAGTTAACTATTTTCGTTAGTGTGCTACATCTGAGCTTGTAATAAGGTTATTTATTTCACTTATATTTTTGCTAAGAATTTTGAAAAAATGATTTTCTATAGCTATGATGGATATTTTTTAGTACACAGTTCCTATTACATAATATAAAATACATGGATTTCCTAGATATTTTTAATGACTATAAATATCTAGGAAATCCATGTATTTAAACAAGAGTTTTAAGGTATTGCCAACTATACTTTTATATCGCTTTTTTTAAATTTATTTATTAAAAATCTAAAGTAAAACTTAACAAATTAAAATCTGTCAATTGTATCAACCGAAAGCAAAAGCGCGGCGGTAGTCAGAGTGCCTACCACGTTATTTGTCAGTTTTTTAATCATCTATAACAATTACAAAAAGCTACTTAACAAGATAATTACATAAAATACTGCAATATTTTTATATACCCTACAATAAACGAAAGATAAATAAAAAACTGTTTACTGTAGGCACTCTAATTAGTACGATCCCATTGTTGTTTTGTTACAAACAAAAATACAAAAATACTCCATTTTATTAATTAATAAATACTTTCTATAATGGTGTTCTATTTTAGATATTAATTAAATCTAATTGGTCTAAACAAATATCCATTATAGCTATAGAAAATCTTTTCATTCTGAATGTATACGGCTTTTGTAATTCGTCCCTTGAAACCAATGTATTGTCCGAGCCGAGCACAGATAGTCATAGGTTCACTACAGATTATACTGTACCCGCAGCACAAAAAAGAATGGAATACAGCCATCAATACACACATTTAACAAAGTGGGACGACAAACAACGAGCTCTGTTCTGCCTCCACAACTAACATATGGGCGTTATTTTTAAACTATATAGTGACATTAAGATAAAGTTTACTACGTTCAAATGTGTCGGCTCTATACTCACTCAGATATTTCGGTTTATTGTTTGAAACAGGACAAAGGTTTTTTGTTGCGCTTTTAGGGAGCATTGCACTCTGTTCAAATAATATAAAATTTATGAGGTTTTCATCGTATTTGAATTAGCCTATGTGTTATTCCAGACCATAATCTATCTCTGTGCCAAATTTCATCCAAAATCCGTTTAGTAGTTTTTACGTGAAAGAGAAACAAACATCCATCCATCCATTCTCACAAACTATCACATTTATAATATCAGTAAGGATTATTCTAACCAAATTAGTATAATTTTAAGATAATTATACTATGTAAACTGTTCAATTATTATAACATAAATAGAATAAGTATATTTTAACGTGACAACTGTAACACTTCTGGCAGTTAACTACAGCTTAGTGTAAATCAAAATAATCCGCAACGTTTGTTTCAAAATGGTTGCCTGCAGGTCAAACGTTGCGCGCTAGCTCTAACAATATACAGTATTTTGGTTAGCTTATAAATTGATAATGTGGCTTTGGTCCGCATCCGATGATTAATTGACCTATTTTGACCTCACAATTACTTCAATTATTTGCCTCCGGTTTGTTACTCGATAGTTTCTCCTTAATGTGAATTATTTATTGAAGTCTTCCTAATTGAAGATTAGTTAAGCAACCTGTCTTTTATATAAAAAGTTTTAATAAGATTCATTTAATTATGTAGCAGTAAGTTTCGTCTCAATTTAACACATTATAATCCTGAAATCTATTAGATTGCTTCATCAAGCACTTGAATAGATTTCAAAATTACTAGTTGTTGGTATTATCAGTTAGTATTTATATGACACTAGCTATTGCACGCGGCTCCGCCCGCATGGATGTCGGTTGTCGCTGCAAAAAGCCTATGTGTTATTCCAGACCATAATCTATCTCTGTGCCAAATTTCATCCAGATCCATTCAGTAGTTTTTACGTGAAAGAGTAACAAACATCCATCCATGCATCCATTCTCACAAACTATCACATTTATAATATTAGTAAGGATCCTTAAAAAAAAGGTAAGGCATCATACAAGCCGGCAAGCCCGACTAGGAAGGGACCTCCACCTTACAGAAGATCACTACTACAACACAGTGTAGTTGTGTTCCCGAGCGTGTCCAATGCTCATTTAGAGATGTGCTTTTAATGTAACGTTTTCGTATCCAAGGGATACCTTATCACTAAACTCTGATACAAATACGATAAAAAGCACATTACTTCATTATTAAACTTAAAACATTTAATGTAACACTATAGATATGAATATGTACACGTTATAACCGATTAAATACCAATCTAAATGGATTACCTACATCCTTACTAATATTATAAATGTGAAAGATGTTTGTTACTCTTTCACGTGAAAACTACTGAAGGGATCTAGATGAAATTTAGCACAGAGATACATTATGGTCTGGAATAACACATAGGCTACTTTTTGCAGCGATAACCGACATCCACGCGGGCGGAGCCGCGGGCAACCGCTAGTCTAAAATATTTTTACGCCTCACAGTGGTATAATTTAATAACTAAAATGCTTGAATCTAAAATTTAAAAATCATCTCCAACTTTGTATCTCATTCTGACAAATAAACGCTTATTATTATTATAATATTTTTTATTAGGCGAGGCGCTCATAGCTAGGTGCACTCCCTGTTTAGTAAACGATCAGCGGGTTAAGCTACCAAGGTCGCGGTAACCCTATAGATGGGTGACCGCATAATGGTATTTCATCTGAGCGTCTCCGTGCTTTGGAGGGCACGTTAAAAGTCGGTCTCGACTGTTATTAGTCGTTAGATCACGACAGAGGCCTAAATATGGGCGATCTCAATAACTCTGACACCAGGTTGGCCACTAACCAAACGATAAGAAGAAGAAGAATAATTTTCATTTTTCTCCAACGGTACGTCACCTTTAATATCATTGTGTCACATACCAATCAATCCAATGAACTATATAACTAGACTAGCCTGTTGGTCTAGTGGTTAGTGACTCTGACTGCTACGCCGGAGGTCGTGGGATCGATTCCCACCCAGGACTAATCTTTGTGTGATGAGCACGAATGTTTGTTCTGTGTCTGGGTGTAATTTATCTATAATATGTATGTATTTAGAAATATATAAGTATGTTTATTAGTTGTCTGGTTACCATATTACAGGCTCTGCCTAGTTTGGGATCAGATAGCGTTGTGTGAGTTGTCCCGAAAATATTATTATTATTTTAGAAAATACTAGACATTCCATCTACAAACGGCAAAGATTGAAGAGCTATCCAATAACATGACTTCTCTTAAAGTATGTATATATATATTATACAACTCTATCAAGTCTGAGATTATTTGTTCGTGTAAAACAAACAAAATGACATGGAGTATATCCTATCCACTTGACCTCGTTTCTCCCTAAACTGTACCTTCATACAGTCGATCAATACGCCGACAACGTAAATAAATCACTAAGTTTGAGTTCGCGATACGCTCTACGGCTAAAACGTACAGCAGACAGATACAGTAATACCAGTTCGGATTACTCCCAAGTGTGTCATTGGCAGGATGGGATCGCAAATGCTTGTACAAAAAGGCTATGAAATATATTTCACGTTGATATGAACAAGAATATAAATCAGGTAGACCGCTGACCAATGTGAATATGATGTTATCATAATATAATATAGGTATGTTACCGGGCAATCTATGTAATGCAGTATTCTATACAATACCTAGGTAGTGTACAGAACTGCCAAAACTGTGGTGTATGAAATATTATTTCTATTTTACTCTGCCTAGATATTCTATACAATATCGAGGGCAATCATGGGTGGTTATAAAAAAAACCTAACACAAAGCCTTGACTGAATCTTTCCGAATTTCTGCTAAGTTTTGAGATGGTAAAGATAGATTTATTTAATATTTGGCTTAGTAATTTTCTTTGTCCGACATTTTATATGTAAGGACCAATTTACATAATATTGGTAAACAAAATACATAAATATAAATCAAAGTCTATTTACTTGCCTTACCATTGCCGGTGTACTAGCAGGTATTCTATACAAGTGGTGGACTAACAGGTGTTCGAGTAACCGGTGATTTTGACATTAAAAACATTCCAACGAATTGAGAACCTAGCAGTTCAAAAGAATTTTTGGAATTTCAATCCTTAAAAGGTTAAAAATAGTTTAGCCCGGTTGATTTCGGTCGGGTCACTAATATGTAATAAACAAACTTATTAGTGACCTCATTCCTCTCAGGTACATTATGACCTTAAAATCTTTACTTAGGTGCGGTGGGTAACAGAGCTGTAAGGTACTCTTTGTACACCTAACTCCATTGCCGTGTGTACCTACACCCCTGTCTCACTTTGAACATGCCTTATTTTTTTCAAAGAGTACTGTAGAGATTTATTGGTAGTCACTAGCTGGCCGTATACCAATAGTGAAACCTCTGGCGTTTTATAAAAGTAAATCATAATTATATTTAAATTCAAAGATTGAAAAAAGGAAGAATGACTTGAGGGTTAGAAAGAAAGAAAGAAATATATTTATTTTGTACCTAAACAAAATTACAAATACTTAACAAATAATATACGTTATAAGTAATTAATAATTACCCTAGATTATGTTAAGTACAATAATGCTGTTTAAGAACAAAAATGGTCTTATCTCAGCTTTGTAGCTGCTAAGCCGAATGGCGAAGCAGCACTGATATTCTGCTAACACCAATAGTGACATACACGGGCAAAGAGCTGTCCAAAAAATAATAAAAAAGTATGAAAATAAATAACATTTTACGAATATATGTTTACATAACAATAGACCTATATAATTATTTATATACATACCCATCCCCATATAACCTTGACGATAAAACTTAAAAACAAAACTAGGCACTACTAACATAAAACAAACTCAATGAAACTGAAATTAAAAAATATATATTATATATATAACAGAACTTTAAAAAACATGGAAGTAACAGTAACATTTCTAACATATGGGTTGTCATGGGCAGTCAGGTTCGGGCTTCGTAAATAATTATAAGTAGGCAAAAGTATAATAAACAAGTTATATAGTTATCCAGTTGTATTTAATGATCGATGAAGATAAAGAACCCCTCGTCCGGCATTGTACCAGCTGCATACGTCTAGAGTATACGTCACCCGTAGTACGTGCTAGAGAAGAGGAGAGGTTGCTGACGACGGCGGGGGGCTTTACAGTACCTTGTTATCTCTACTTTCCACTTAATGTCAAATCATTACAAAAGTAAACAACAAGCAACTAATTAACAGAACATGAACGTAATTAATCGATTTTCGGTTAACTCTGACTAATCCACTAATTTAGTGAATACAGCCCTATTCATTTGCGAGTTTAGTTATCGATTCATTGATTTATGTATGTCTTTTGTATAAAGAGTGCCTATAATATTGTGATAAATACTAACGCTTAGATACATATATAGATGATAGAGAGGTAGGGCACCATACTAGCGAGCAAGGATCCAATGGATCTCCAATCATAAATCCCTTGTGTAAAAAAATGGGTTGGCAACACGCAAGTAATACTTCTGGTATTGCAAGCGTCCATAGCTTTCGGTAACTGCTTCACATCAGACGGGCCGTATGCTTGTGGCAAACAAGCATACGGCCCGTCTGATGTGAAGCAGTTACCGAAACCTATGGACCTAAGTATTATTCAAAAAAGGGAGAATTTATTAGTCTGTATGCTGGCCGGCCGCATACCACTCTAGGTCAGAAACCCGAAACAACCACTTCGCGCTCCCCTAACGGGAGGAGGAACGTTATTTTTAATTTTTTATACTACTTTGGTGGGAAACAAGCATATGGCCCACCTGATATGATGATTATTATTTACAATTGCTAACGATGAAGAGAAACATTGTGAGGAAAGACGTGTCTGATCCACTAACATTCACAGCTCTCTTGAAATAAGAGAGGAGACGAATGTGAATATAATAAATTTAATAAGACACAATGATAGTGGTAATTAATTCAGCATTTCTTCAATATAAAATTACATGTATAAAACTAGATTAAGTAAAGCAAGTGGAAAAGGAAACGAGTAGATTTTTAAATCTCATAACAAGTCTGTTCGTATAGTGAGTGATACCGTGGAGGGCTGGAGGCCAATCCTGGTCCCTCGAGTGGCATGCCGTCACTCTGCGTGGTCCGTTCGACGCCATATGTGACCAAGCCAGTAAACGAACATTCTATCTCAGTAATCACTCTTACCAAAAGGAACCCTGCAGCTTACTACATAAAGTTCAAACTTCATTGAAGTTTAACTTAGGGGGGTGGGTATAGGGTGAAATCCCAAAGGCAACGTACGGCTCAGTGCTCATCATTTCCCTATTGTCTCGTTAGACAAAAATCAAAAACAAACACTCGATGTAGGGATTTTCGGTTCTAACTTTGGAATCACCACGTGTTCGTCCTACTGTACTTGATTGTGCCTTTGGGATTGGAGTTCTTTAAGCTGTCGTCGCTCTATCTGTATAGTTCAATTTATCTCCTATCAAAAAAATTATGCTGTCATCAGACTTTTTTGAACTAAATGATATGTAAGTAAAGCACGAGGAGTTATGGTAAATTATTTTGGCTCTGGAAAATTAAAACTAAAATATGTATTCCATCTCAGCCACAAGACGTCCACTGCTGGACATAGGCCTCGCCCAAGGTCTTCCACATCATTCGGTCCTGAGCTGACCTTGTCCATCGGTTGCCCGCGATCTTTACCTTTATCGATATAAAATATGCATATTATTTGGTAAATATTAGTATTTTAATTTTAATCTAAGTTAACAACTTAGATTAAAATTAAAATACTAATATTTACAGAGTTACAAATGTATAATTACGGGATGAAATAACCTAGGGGATAAATATCTATCTAAACCCTACAGGCTTACGCTTGACATTCAACGAGTAAATCAAAACTGAAGATATTACTTAGTCTTGTAACAAAAATATATACAAGAGTTATATATTATCTGACGGCACAAATCATACGTTAGCTCAATATAAAAACATTCAAATACATTCTAGTTTCACAAAATTTATTAGACAAGCTGTTGTCGGGAGCTATAGAGTTTCACACCAAATCCAATCACTAAATCATTTCAACGGTGAATTTATTTTGAATATGAAATTGTCATTTTTATGTTCTCTCGAGTTTTATTATTCTGCTGTGAAAATAAAGTGAAGCGGCTGAATACGTCAGGTATCTATTTCAAAAGCTCTTACTCCAATCTTCTATTCACTGAGTGGTAGGTATATTATATTGAATTACTCAAGATTTTTTCATGTTTTAGATAAATGTAATTCTTTTCCGAAGATTGCATCTCCACTGACTTCCGCGACTCCACAATATCTAAGTCCAAGTTAACTTAAAACAGTTCTTTCTCTCTATCATTTATTGTTTCGATAGGCAAACGTCAGCGCTTGACAAGTACATTTGATTTCGAATAAATTGTCGGTAAAATTGTACGTGAAGTGACGGAGTGAGCTGTGGACGGGCCCTTCGACTCCGCCGCACCGTTTTGCTCTACAGAAACTGATTTATTGTTCACTTTGTTTTTAGAATATAAAAATACCTTCCCCGAAGTTTGCCTTATATCTGGATTAGATAAATAATGTTTATTTGAATTCCACATAGGTATTAAGTTACATACAGCAAAAAAATATTAACTTTAGGTAACAATAGGCAATATTATTGTCGCTGAAAGCGATCTCTTGCAGACATTTAGTACTGTTTTTTATACTTCATTGGTGGCAAATAATACCACTTGAATTAATATGTTAAATTCAAGCGAGGTCATTAAAACAGTTTGTAACTTTCTACTCTTAAATGTAGTAGCGGTATGCAACGTAAATAATACACCCCATATTGAAGATTATTTCTAATGCTCAAACTCGAGATGCAATAAACTAGCGCCATGATAATAAAAATGTTCAGCTTATCCCTCGTGTTCTCGTTGTAAATTTAAACGCGGCGCCGATGCGCGAGCGATTCTAAACCTTAAGGCTTTTTATTAATGTCAGGATAGAACATTTTAATTTTAATAAAACTGAACATCGGCACGCCCGACCTATTTGTCAACCTTCTTTACTTTTGCTGGCATAAAATCATACAGTCTCACTTTGCGTAACTACAACACTAAACGTGGCCGGCTCGAGCTCGACAGAAAGCATACTTTTTGATTAGAACGTTAAGATATAAATTCGCATGATAATCCACGTTCGTTTTGTATGAAATATGAAATTCCCTAAAGAGTCAACGCTGGATTTAAGCTTTTCTCTTTAAAGTAATAAAGGTGTGTTTTATTTGCACTGCGACGGATTATATTTGGGATTTGGACGACGAAACACGTAGGCGAACCATCGCTCATGTGACAAATTTCTACGTTTGCCTTAACGCGGGCCACCGTGTTTAGAATATTATATCTGGAGTAGGGACTTTGGGAAGTCATATTGATTTACATAAAGGAAAAAAGGGTGTAAAGTTCCCGTAAGGGCGTAAAGTAAAAAACAAATGAAATGAATCACAAACAACTAGGACATATAACTACAGCTACGTTATCAGCCAACTAATTTATTATTTTTGTTTATTTATTAATCGTAATATCTACTGTTACAAGTATTTATTGTTTGATCTTATATAATAGTAAAGTCCTGTTATATCTCGGCTGCCTCAAAAAGCATAAATTGAGGGTCAAACCTGTCATTTTACTAGGAATTGAGGTTGATATCGATACGTCATATAAATATGTTTTAAAATGAGCTTTTAATAAAATTCTACAAAAAAAAAACAAGCATTGGCAAACAAGCATACGGCCCGCCTGATGGTAAGCAGTTAACGTAGCCTATGGACGCTTGCAATACCAAAAGTATCACTTGCGTTTTGCCAACCCATTTTTTTACACGAGGATTTTATGATGAGAGTATCCCTGGGATAGGAATACGTTCCTTTCAAAACGCATCCCTAAATGAGCGCTGGAGACTTGTACTCACACACAGGAACACAACTACACCACTGTGTGTAGTTATTTGTCTGTGGTCTTCTGTTAATCTTACATAGTATAGCAAATCAACAGTGTGTCGTGTGCACACCTAACCATTTCCTACATGTATTTTTTTGCAACAATTGTAGCAGCGTCCCTAGGGAGGAGATTTGTCAGTTCGTTTATGCGACTTTGTCGAATTCAAATCGTAGTTTTCCTTTCTACTAGTAACGAACCGCTAACAATACGTGCGGAAAAAGGATTTTGTGTTTTATTCTATGTATTTTTTATCGTATATATTCGGGCAGTCGACGTGATTTCGCTACGTAAGCAACCCGCCAATTGTATATTTATGAGTTCACTATTCATCTTTATAAAATTTCATTGTAATTTGCGAAGAAAATCTTTTGGGGATTAGTTGTTGAAAATTTGGGGACTTTTATACATTTGTTAAACTTTAAATCTAATATATAAAATTC
Source organism: Trisateles emortualis (assembly GCA_947095525.1). Lineage (NCBI taxonomy): Eukaryota > Metazoa > Arthropoda > Insecta > Lepidoptera > Erebidae > Trisateles > Trisateles emortualis. Next base: position 2,105,059 of record OX352736.1, on the reverse strand, counting down.
TCGTGTCACGGTGTACGTTATTGATCATTCATCTATTTTTCATCTCCCTAAATGTTAAATTTTTTATTTAATTTTTTGGTTTTATTTTTTTGAGATTCAGCATTAAAAAATACACACATCCCTTAATTTTCACCCCTCTACGATCAACCCCTATTTTTTAATATTACTATTTAAGTAACAAAACAACGTTTGCTGGGTCAGCTAGTAATATATAATATGCGTTGTACCCACTATGTTATTTTACAGTGTTGAATATTGATACTTACTAGGTTCCTACATTTTGTAGTTTATGGCTTACTAGCTGTTGCCCGCGGCTCTGCCCGCGTGGATGTCGGTTAGTAGGTAGCTTATGTGTTATTCCAGACCATCTTTCACGTAAAAAGTACTGAACATCCGTTCAGTACTTTTTACGTGAAAGAGTAACAAACATCCATCCATCCATCCATCCATACTTACAAATTTTCACGTTTATAATATTAGTAGGATGTAATGTTACGTAAAAATCCGTTACAGTATATCGGTATTTCAGAACCATATATTATACTAGCTGTTGCCCGCGGCTCCGCCCGCGTGGATGTCGGTTATCGCGACAAAAAGTAGACTCTTTGTGCCAAATTTCATCCAGATCCATTCAGTAGTTTTTGCGTGAAAGAGTAACAAATATACATCCATACATTCTTACAAACTTTCGCGTTTATAATATTATGTAGTAAGGTTAGATTTGAATTCATGTCTTAGAAGAAATTCTAAAGACATGTCTGATTTACCAACCCGCATTAGGCCAGCGGGTGTGAATTAAGGCCTAAACCCTCTCTCTCTTGATAGAGGAGACCCGGGCCCAGCAGTGGGACATATATGAGTTGCTATTATTATTAGTAAATTCGAATGGAAGTGCAATTTTAACATTATTTTGTGTACTTATTACAAACAATTATTCGTTTATTAAAATTGACCGGTCAAATGTTATCATTGCGGACGTCCTGCTCCGCACTTGTATCATAAGTGTTATCAGTATAAGAGGAAACAGACAGTAGGTATTTTTATTTATTAGTCCCTCGCCACCTACGCACTATATAATGAAGTCTAGAATAACCCTGATATTGTTACATGTATTATTAGTTTTGCAACATTATATTTAAAGGACGAACGTTTTCGCAGAGAATTTGAATAAAATTAGATTTTGATTTAATACTTTCAATAGACTTGTAAAAAATTCAGTGACAGAAGGAATAAGTGTTTATAAAAGTATATTAAAATATTTATTGTGTGTGTGTGTTAGTTTTATTGAATTCAGAATCGTGTCGCGTGATGTGAGCGATTGATAAAATATGATAATAATTAAGTGATCAAGCCCAACAATAGGTAGTGTGCTGTTTTAACATCAAATATCATATTGATTTAAAAGGATACCGGTATGTAATCAAGTTAACATTAATTATAATCGTGCTAACAGGTGGATGAGAATTAACCTGCAATAGTTAGCTCGTTCATAGTGTTTATTTAACTACTTTTTTTATACGATTTGGGTGGCAAACAAGCATGCGGCCCGCCTGTTGTTAACCAGTTACCGTAGACTATGGACGCTTGCAATATCAGAGGTATCACTTGCGTGTTGCCAACCCATTTTTTTTACTCCAGAGCTTTAAGATAGGAGTATCCCTGGGATAGGAATATGTTTCTTTAAAATGTATCCCTAAATGAGCGCTGGAGACCTGTACTCACACAAAGAAACACAACTACACCGCTGTGTGTCTTTCCCCAGTCAGGCTTGCTCGCTTGGTGTCCTACCTCTCTGACTGACTGGCTAACCGACTCATTCATCAAACCTCTCTGGGGCTACAAACTTGAAATGTTGCGCAAAGGTTTCTTAAGGCGCTGATAAGAAGAAAGAGAGAATAAAACATTTCATTTCATTTTAATTTCATTTTTAAAAGACTACTCCCGCATTAGAGAACAAGCTCTGTGTTGCGGGGGACTTTACAAACATACAATTAACGGACACAAATTACACCCAGACTCAGAACAATTCTTTGTGGGTCACACAAAGTTTTGTCCTGTGTGGGAATCGAACCCACAACCTCGTGCACAGCAGGCGCATATTGCGGCCACTGGACCACCGAGGCAGTCATTGCGACCACTGGACCACCGAGGCAGTCAGTTTATTTGATGCAACCAACCAAGTACAAGCTTAGTAGAAATAAAAACCATAATAACAGCTAACTAGCCTAACTTAATTAAGCTTTCTAATGATGAAAGAATTTTAAAAATCGGTCTAGTAGTTTTTAAGTTGAATCGTAACAAGCAAATAAAAAACAAAAAATTAAATCAATCTCTTTATAATATTAGTTTATATTATAAACTACTAGCTGTTGCCCGCGGCTCCGTCCGCGTGGTGGCCGGTTGTCCCTGTAAAAAGAAGCCTATGTGTTATTCCAAACCATAATCTATCTCTGTGCCAAATTTCATCCAGATCCGTTCAGTAGTTTTTACGTGAAAGAGTAACAAACATCCATCCATCCATCCATCTATTCTTACAAACTTTCACCTTTATAATATTAGTAAGGATGTACTTTTTTTGTATCTAACTTGTAGATACAAAATATGACATCTCACAGTAAACTCACGTCTTTATACTCAATATTGAAACCATTCTCCGAAGTATTCCTATTGTACTCTGTCGTATTCGTGGAAGCCATATTATTCCTAATTATTGTTGTCTTTTCTTTTCGATTCGTTATATGGCTTCTTTTCCTTTTATTCTTTGAAGATAGTATATTTTCGATTATACATACTTACCTAATGCATGATGAACGGAACCTCCGACGCAAATGTTTGTAAGACGCTTTTTTAGAAATTGAGGTAAGATGAACACTAGCTATGAGTATCTTTGTTATAAATATATCTGGTATTGCGGATTTATCACTATATGTTTAAGACTAGTTGTTGCCCGCGGCTCCGTCCGCGTATATATTATGTCGGTTATCGCGATGGAAAGTAGCCTTTATGCTATTCCAGAGTACAATCTATCTCTGTGCCAAACTTCATCCAGATCCGTTTAGTCGTTTTTGCGTGAAAGAGTAACAAACATCCATAGATCCATACATCCGTACTCACAAACTTTCACATTTTAATATTGGTAAGGATAATTGGGTATTTTTAATTTAAGTTATTGTAGTCTAAACCAATATTATAAAGAGGAAAGATTAGATTTTTTGTCTGTTTGTTACGACTTAACTCAAAAACTACTCGAAAGATTTAAAAAAAAATACCATTAGAAAGCCAGTCGTCTATTATCAGCGGCTATATTTTATTAAAACATAATAAATGTCCACCCGTGCAAAACCGGGAAATGTCGCTAGTTAACAATATTTTTGACTTGGAGCAATCATCATCATTGCAAAGATTGCCCGTAACAGACAGACAAACGAACTTTTAAAAAACCCCCCGTTCCGTAAAAACATTCGTATAAAGCTATTAAGTACAAACAGACGGTTCAATTTTATTTATTTGTATAGATAAACAACATTAAAATCGATAATATGGCAACATCGCGACATTAAGTAAATAAACGTAATGTTTTTCGAACAAAAGGTATTGTTTGGCACTAAGTAACATTTACCTGAAGCTTTTCTCAAATAGAAAGGAATGCGCAGTAAATTATAGAATCGGATTCCGATTTTAAGAAATAATAAACTCATGTTATTACTTAATTGGCCAATTAGTTAAGTAAAAGTAATGACTTGTTTACTGTCGTGTTTTGTCTACATGCTACCATAGTTGTATTTTACAAAAGATTGTAATTATCTGGCAATCACGAAAAATGGCCTGAGTTTCTTGCTAGTTCTTCTCATGGCTTCACGTCAGCAAACTAGCCGTAGGCAAATCTAACATCATCTTTCTGGCTTATTCATAATTTACGACCATAAGTGTTACTTTGTAACCTAAATGAATAAATGAATTTTGAGTTTGAGTTTGATACCGGTGTCAAAGTCAAACTCATTTATTCATTTAGATCAAATTCATGATACTTATGAACGTCATTAAAACAAATGCCAGCATACTTTTTTCCTAAGTGTTAGTCAAAAGTGTTAGTCAAAGGTAGATGCTGTCGACTGTTTTCTTTAGTTTACAGTACTTTTGTCTGAGAAAGAGTTTTGCCTGTAACATAAACATAATAATATATTCTTAACTCTTTGATTGTTTCGAGTCTTTTTCCTCGTGTGCTATGAGATTTCTTTGTTTTTGTATTTCGTTTTATGATTCTTCGTCAAAATTCATTTGGATTTATTTGATATAGATATATTTGTTTGTGAACCTATTAGGTATATTATTATATCTCCGTTCTGATTTTTGCGTTCATTTTATTTTGTTTGAGATAAATTATATTCTATATTATTTAGGTATGTTGTTGTATTCACTGATATACAAATAACCGTTTTTTTGGTATATTAATGATGTTATTAGATGTGCATTCTATTACACCCTAGGGGTGTGGTGTGGGGTAGGCCCCTTAAACGGGCATTTATTATTATTATATATTTATTCTAAGGTAGATTGACAACCCTTAGATACAAATTCTACGTTCTCACCTGGTTATGAAAGTTCAGTTATGAACGTGGATGCAAAGAATAAATCAGGCAAATTTTACGCAAATAAAGTAACTAACTGTTATTTAATATTCACGCTCATCCGTAGGCCTGGGCCGACTGCAGCCCTACCGCTCGGGCAGCGGCAGCGGTTCAAGCAGCGGCAGCGGGCGGCGGCGCACGCGCAGCGGCCTTTCTGACTCGCCGACCGCGCCCGCCACGCCCACCTCGGCGTCCGACAACGCGTCTGACGCAACCCTCACGGATTCAGAGCTGCCGCTCGCCAGAGATTCAACTCTGCTGCATAACGGTAAGTTATTCATACTTAACAAAAGTTTTTAAGTTAATATTTTATGATCATTTTCATTTGCTTAGTAATATTAGTAGCCGTTATAGATAAAAATATGTTTATGAAAAACGGCTCTTCTTTGAAGAAATTACATAAGTAGTACATTTTAACACTACCTATCGAAGTGCCCAGAAGGCTAGTGGCATTGCCACGTTGAATGGCAATGCTTAAAAATCAAGCCAGCTCTCTGATCGCGTGAAGCGTCGATCAGTCGTTTTGCTAGGTCTCTGTAGAGGGAAACGAGCACTCGGTCCCCATAAACATGCCAAATCTCAGCACCAAACGGCTCAAAAACGTAACACAATAACAACTAAATTACTTTAGGTACTTGCGCCGTTTGAGGGACTATGCAGATACATTATATAATAGGTATCTAAATACTATATAAATATATTTTATTTTAATGTAATATAATTGTGTAGTATGATCTGTGATCACGTCAGTAGACATTGTTTTAATATTTTAGTATGGCAGATTTAATTAATTGGCAATATTTGTGGTTTTTGTACGTTTTGGCGGTGTGTTGAGGTTCAATTCCCAATAACCACAAAAATTCCAAACACAATTGATTATATACATACCAAATACGGAAAAACTAAAAAAAACTGAAAAAGTATTCGTAGTTATGTCATCATGGTAGGACATGGCATGATTCATAAGAACTTAGCACGTTACCAGCAAAACAAAATAATATTTCTACCAGCAAAATATGATACTTTCATTCTTCTTCTTCTTATCGTTTGGTTAGTGGTCAACCTGGTGACATAGTTATTTAGATCGCCTATGTTTACGCCTCTGTCGAGATCTAACGACTATTAACAGACGGGACCTACTTTTAACGTGCCTTCCGAAGCACGGAGACGCTCAGATTAATGCCGTCACTCATCTATAGGGTACCGCGCCTTGTTTGCCTAACCCGCTGATCGTTTACCGAACAGCGAGTGCACCTGGCTATGAACGCTTTACATTAATTTTACTGTGCATTTGTTCAGCTAGATATTTACGACTTCGCGGCGTATTTTGGGTTCGATCCCTCCATGGGACAAATATTGTGTGATCCTTAAACGGTCCTCCCGAGTTTGGGTGTACCTACTTTGTGTCTGATAATTCTCTTCTAAAAGACAACTTTTAAAAGACAACTCCCGCACTAGAGAACAAGCTCTGTGTCGCGGGGGACTTTACAAACATACAATTAACGGACACAAATTACACCCAGACTCAGAACAATTCTTTGTGGGTCACACAAAGTTTTATCCTGTGTGGGAATCGAACCCACAACCTCGTGCACAGCAGGCGCATACTGCGGCCACTGGACCACCAAGGCAGTCTTTATAAAGCCCCCCGCGACACAAGGCGTGTTACCTAGTTCGGGCGTTGTATTTTTAAGAAGAAAAAGATGGAAGATTCCACATATTTCGTAATATATGGTATCCTTTACATTCCACATATTTCTTCAATTATTATTTCTTTGGTTAGACTCAGCCTGTTGCCGATCAGCTTAACTGCTAAAACACTACACGAACTATTCATTACAATTTAAACGTTAAAACCAAAGGCAGCTCGGATACCGTGTTTAAGCCTGAGAGGATATCGCTGCAAAAGTGTTTGCTGGAATGCAAAATGAACCATGTGATTGCTACGGAATCGCATTATACCACCCGTAGATATCGAACGTTGGCGTACTGGAAACGATATATGTTTATGAATAGTGTGATACATGAACTAATTCTACAGCCGTCTTTAAAATTATGAATAACAAGTCTTTCTTACTATAATTATGTGTATTAAAGCATAACAACATTATATTTTATCTGATAAATAAATTTTGAAGCTGGCGTTATCGGTAACAGTTTTACTATTTATATTTAATGTCCTTTTTTAATATATGAGTAGGCAGATAACGTTTTTTATTGTCATCCCTTGATTATCTCTTCCAGTGGTCCCTTAAATTCATTTCGAAAGCACTGTGACACACAGGCCTCTTGCGACGGTTTCCTAATGGATTTTTATCGTGTCGCGCTCCATGAAAATTGAACAGGAAATCCTAGGGAGTTCCGCTTTTAATTTGCCAACCATCGGATTCTATAATCGTTCTAGATTTCATTGAAATGCAATTTAATTGGAATTCCCTTGGTGTGATTTGAATCGATTGCGTTTGCGAGTCAAACGTCTTTTGGTGTTTTATCGTCACGTGACTGAGATTTAATTACGTAATACTGAGTCAAACTCAGCTTTAATTCATCAAGCGACGATAGTTTTTAACAACTATAGATACGCATTTACTTAGGTAGGTCCAACTCGAAAAGAATTCATTTCGGCTGGGCAGCGTTCGAGAAATTACGTTACATGTTTTCGTCTTCTTTTTTGTTTTTCTTAGGACGAAAGTTTATAACCAGTGTGTTTGCCAGTAATAACGTGTGGTACAGAAATGTGAACTCAGACTTTGGGCATCATAAACAAGCTCAAAGTCTCTCAACGAGCTATGGAAAGATCTATGCTTGGTGTTTCTATGCGCAATAAAATTCGTAATGAGGAGATCTACAGACCAAATAATGTTACTGACTTAGCTCAAATAGTAAGCAAGTTTAAGTTGGCAATAGGCAGGCCACATTACGTGAAGAACTGCGAACCGTTGGAGAAGAAAGGTACTAGAGTGGCAACCACGTTTAGGAAAACACAGCATGGGACGACCTTCTATTACGTGTACAGGTGACCTGGTCAGAGCTGTAGGCAACCAATTGATGCAGGCCACTCAAGAGCGGACTTAATTGACACGTTTACAGGTCTGCAGCGCTCCTTGAGGGATGCGTTTTGAAAGAAACGTATACTTAAATATTAAAGCAATGTGGAAAAAGACGAGCCCGGAGCATGACTCGAACCTGCGCCTCTCGGGTTCCGGCCCAGCGCACTACCAACTGTGCCATCCGAGCTCCTACTCCAGAGTTCGAATTTGTCCACCGCTTGTTTACGTCTTGGAGTGACGTAAGTTTAAGTATATTTGAGCTGATTGCATAGCAAAAATGCTAAAAATATTTAATAAGAAACGTATTCCTATCCCAGGGATAAGGGTAAAAAAAATGGGTTGGCAACACGCAAATGATACCTCTGGTATTGCAGGCGTCCATAGGCTACGGTAACTGCTTAACATCAGGCGAGCCGTATGCTTGTTTGCCACTCAAATAGTATAAAAAACATACATACCTACATTCAGCAGTGAACACAAACAGGCTGAAAAGAAGAACAAAATAAGATGTTCAATGCGTTCTTATTGTTCAGCGTTATTTCTGTAGGATTACTGTTTAAAAGTTATAACGACTTTATCAACCAACCGTAATGTAAATAATATATAGGTACTGTTACAATTTAAAATGTGTAGCGCTGGCTAAAACATCGATTACTTTATAACTCGTAAATATAAAATTAGTACCAACTCGCTACAGTTCCAATACCAACCGCGTACTTTCAATGTTTCACTTTCGTCCCTCTAAACTTTCAGCTTAAATTTCGGGTCCAATGTTTGTTTACATACTGTTTTTGGGGTCCCAATTTAATTTAAACTATCGCAGCTTTTATTTGTCGTTTAGTACAACATTTGTCGTTCCGCGGTCGGTGCGTGGGACCTTTGTTTGTGGCCGTCAATTTATTCCAGCTGTGTTTTGCTTACACCGAATTCTGATATAATTTGTTTATACGTAATGGATGTAACGTTTCATCTTTGATTTGAATCTAACAGCGTTGGGCGAGTTTATTCCTCGTCGATTGTTTAACTAAATAAACAGTTCTACTTACGAAATGCTTTTTTGGCATGTACAAATATTAAGTAGGTACCTATCTAATCACCAAAATTTGTATCTGGAATACTTATTACCTTGTTGAGTAAATAAACTTTTATATTTTGATTATATGAATCAAAACCGGTAGCATGTCCATCGGATCTTTAAATAAGATATTTTTTGTTTTCAGAATTTAATTACATTTTATTTAAGTTTCACATGGATTAAAAAAAACTAGTAAACGTAGTATCTGTGGAATCATAGCGCGCGCCTACGTGAATCATTAGTCGAGAGAATGAATCTATGCAGAACGGTGGTTTATTACAAATCGGGCGAATAGCCGCTATAAACAAGCGACAAGTCGTAAATGTGATCTCGCCCAGCAAATGTGTTAAACAATTTGATACGCGGTAACAATGACATTTTTATGTCACGATATTTCGGTAAACCTACCGAATGTCGCCTTTAATTGCCACCATTAAACGCGTGCCATGACGGATCGTCGAGCGATAGATGGATCCAAGCTATTTTTTTCAAACCAATATCTATCTCGCTCACCGTCGGCTTTAACTAGTGTACTAGAGAGGGACACACACAACTAGTGTTTCAGTAAGCGTGGGATAATCATAATGAAAGCCGGAAATTCGTTAACGAATATGGCAGCGCTTCGTTAAATTTTATGTGTGTTTGTTTAATGAATGAATGCCTTTTTAAATTTCCATATGGTGCCGTCCTGTTTTAATGGTCGCGTCGAGAGTCGGACTTAACAAAACAAATGTGGAATGAGTGTTACGAAGGATCATTAATCTATTAGTAAATGTATAAGAATAGATAGAACGAGTATGACAACATTAACTTCGACGAAGAGCTGCGTCTCGCGTCTTTCACTATTTTACACCCCGAAATTGCGGAATTAATGTTTCCGTATTCATCCATCAAGGGGATACTGTGAAATTTCGTTCGCTCTAGACATCCCCTTAATCCTCAAGACGAATATCTCAAACTCACGAACGGAGCGGAATAATCGCGAGTTTGTGACGAGCTGAAAAAAAATTATATAATTCGTCACTTAATCCAAGCATCTCGAGGGGTTAGTCTAACAAATACCTTAGTATTAGTTGTGACAGACGCTGCCATCAGCTTTTATAGAACACTATGTTATATTTTCGGTACCTATGTGTCTGTGTATCTTTATACAAAAAGTAAATCAGGGACTTCATTTTACTTGTATCATCATCAGCTAGAAAATGTTTAAAATTGCAGCTAAATTATAGTAAGCTGTCGTATGAAAAGTGTGACAGTATATTAGATTTTCACAGTTATTTGAGCATAAAAATTCAACCAAATTAGGTATTCCGTAACGCGTAATGAACTCAAATCTTTCATGTAACACGTGAAACGTTAAGAGAGGTAGGGGCACCATACTAGCGAGCAAGTCCGACTTGGGAAGGATCACCTTACAGAAGACCACAGCCAAATAACTACACACAGTGTAGTTGTGTTTCTGTGTACGAACGTATTCCTATTCCAGGAATACTCCCACCATAAAGCCCTGGTGTATCAGCTTGCAATATCAGAAGTATCACTTGCGTGTTGCCAACCCATTTTTTTTACACCAGGGCTTTATGATGTAACTGATTAACATCAGACGGGCCGTATGCTTGTTTGCCACCTAAGAAGTATTTAAAAAAAAACATTTCCAAACTTAGGGCAAGCGATTACATAAACATACATAACAAATATACTCTTAAATATATAAATCTATACTTATTCACTTATGTATTTTACTTATTATTAATATTATAAAGCTAAAGAGTTTGTTTGTTTGTTTGGTTGAACGCGCTAATCTCAGAAAGTACTGGTTTGATTGAAAAAAATCATTTATTATTCATATATCAGCATTTATCCAGGAAGGCTACAGGCTATATAATATCACGCTATGATCAATAGGAGCGGAGCAGTAGTGAGATATGTTGCAAAATCGGGGAAATGTACGTTCCAAATTACCACGCGGACGAAGACGCAGGCGACCACTAGTATATTATATACTTAGTCAACACAATACCATACTTAATACAGAACTATTTAACTCATATTGTATAAGTATCTCCACATGGAGATACTTAAACAAGTATAAGTATCTCCATGTCACAAAGATATTCTTGTTTCAAATAATCCGCTTGTAATTTGTACCAAGATGTCTCATGCGACAAACCATGGCACAAAGCTACAACCTTCTTATTTTGGTCGAGAGCACAAAGAAGTTCAAAACCGATTCGCCAGACCCGAAAAAGTACGATTCCTTTGAGAGACCAATCCTTTAATACTAATTGAATCATAATTTAGGAGGCTGGAAGTTTCTTTTTATGTAAATCTTTTTTGCGTTTGTGAGTTCAAAAGCTGGAAACGTAATAATCTTGACTTTGAAAGGTTTAGAAAGTACTCGCATATTGGGGATTAAATTAAGTATTTTATTTGTATTACCCAAGATTGTAATGTACTTTTTTATAACTGAAAGCATTTAGTTTTGTTTTGATATTTAATGTCAGCAATAAAAAATCATATTAATATAAATTAAAAGTGGGAAACTTTACGGTTGCTATGGTTGCGTATCTCGATTTATGCTATATAAATGTAATTTTGCAAATCTGACCTGTTTTGCAAAAAATGCCAACAAATCCAATCGGTCGAGTCTGGGGTCTGGTAATTAGTTCGTGAATTGTATGTTTGTATATTCCTCTGCTACAAAAACTTGTCTTCTAGTGCGAGAGCTATCTTTAAAAAATTGTTTTCAATTATTGTAATGATGATTTATTGATGAATGATTAATTATATATCAGGCAGGCATTTTAAACAACTGATACATGCCTAAGTATGCCCTGCTGTTCCCGGCCAGTTGTTCAATTGTTCTTTTTTTTATTACTACTTAAGTGGCAAACAAGCATACGGCCCGCCTAATGTTTAGCAATTACCGTAGCCTATGGACGCTTGCAATACCAGAATATCACTTTTGATTTAACGTATGTATTTCTTCGTTATATGGAGCTTAAGATAAAAGCATCATGGCGTAGTAGTAAAAAGAGTGCACTTGTGTTTGCGCACAATGCTTTTTTTTTATACAGATCACACTGTGACACTTATGCATGTCAATGAAAAATGCCAAATGAGACGTCAGCTAATTTGCCTACTGCCGGGTTCACTGACTGAACAGACAGGGGTAGAGCCTAAGGAAAGAACCGGCAAGAAACTCAGGCCACTCTTTTCAATCGCCAATATGTGATTACAATTTTATTTGTGTTACAATTAGTGTAGAAAGTGATGCAACCAAAAACACCACACAAACACAATATATAACACGCAGTCTCCGGAACTTTAATAAAATTAGGTGACGTAATTAAAATCGATCGAGAGTACAATTACTGGATGACAGTAATTTTGTAATTACAATCTCGGTAGTCTATAATTCCGACTCTCACTTGAATAGTTTTGATTATAATTATATACTAGATTTGCTTCAGAGTTTAAACTATAATCATGGCTACTTTAAAGTGTACATTATAACTATGTATAACCGTTTTTATAATTTACTAGAGGCTCGTCCCGACTTTGCATGGGTGGACATATATTACCCGTAATATAGCATTTATTACCCGCTGATAATGTAGCTTTCTAATAGCGAAAGAATTTTTTAAATCGGTCTAGTAGTTGAGTTTATTCGTTACATACAAAAACACAATTCTTTTCTCTTTATAAATACATTTCCCGCACTAGATAACCAGCCGTCGCCTCGACCTGTGTCGCGGGGGACTTTACAAAAATACAATTAACGGACACAAAGTAACACGTCCGTACACAAAAAATCAGTAACCACCACGATGTTAAGATAAAATTAAAGTTCCTACTAAAAAATAGCAATGTTTCGTTTTTACTAACTCCCTAACATACCCAATACCAGTGTTATATCAAAATATAATTCACCATAGCACACGCGAAAACGTCGGTGGCGGGCGCGCCGATAAATCTCGAAAGACAATTTCCTAAATTTTTCTATCACAAAGATTTACACTCGAGTCATCTTGGCAAAAGAAAATCGCACCTACAATCCTATTATCGATCCCTATTCCAGTACAATTTGCGAGTTGCGCGGGCGAGCGCAAGCAATTTTCAAACTTAAATGAAAATATCGGTCGGGGTGGAAAGACTGTAGGGAAACGTTTTACACATCTTCAACTTGTCGATAGTTCACATCCCGTGTCGGTTCCAGATATGTATTAATCTGAAACATTCTTTGTGTACCGAACTTTAACAACTATTTTATGTAGAGTGAATAGATAAAGATGGGAAGTAGATATAAAAGAAAAACTTACACTTTCCTTTAATTAAATTGTAAGTAACATTCTAGAGGTAACTAATTAATCAAGAAGTCAATAATCTAAACTAATATTATAAAGAGGAAAGGATTTGATTTTTTGTTTGTTAGTTCGTTTGCTACAATTGAACTCAAAAACTACACGACCGATTTTAAAAATTCTTTCGCCATTAGAAAGCTACATTATCAGCGGGTATCATAAGCTATATATTATTGATTGAGTATAAAAGAAAACCTTCCATTTTTGTATTAATTAAATGTAAGCACTCAACCAATCAAGAAGTCTATAATAAAAAGAGGTTTATCTTTACAAGCTTTATAAGTTTCCATAGTCTACGGTAACTGCTGTCTGCCAGTGAAAGTTTTGTTAAAAACGGTCCGGATGTTGCGGAGATTACCCGGACCAAAGAGACAGCCATACAAATTTAAAAAAATTGTATACGTGCCGTATTATTTAGTAGGAAGCTGTTATTATTTCGATATTACAAACAGACACTTTAATTTCATTTATTTGTATGCATATTCTGACCCTAATTTCAAACTTAACTATATATTCTGAAAGCTTTGATTCTGATACCACTTTCAACAAAATTCACCACAGTCTTTACATCTTTGATTAAGCTGAGTAATAATTTCAGTGTGCATTGTCTGTGTCGATTTTACCCAACAGGAATATGGTTGCCGTATCGCTATATCGTATTTTATATGAGAACAAAAGCAGGTTACACACTATTGGTTAGTATAAGTAATACATAGCCGCTTTATTCAGCGATGGGGCTGATATCAGGGAACTACCTGCAATCGACTATCGAACATTATTGTTAATAAACTCCAATGAAGTGACTAAATGTTTTACATATTATTTTTATTCGGATTGTATTTAAACTGAGGCGAAATGCCGAAAACAATTTTTTTGTCGTTGAGTTATGATAAAGTACATAGCTTGTTTTGCAAGGGGACATAGTTGAAAGATAAAAAACATTAGAAATTAATACTTTTTATAATTATTTTTCTTAAATGCAAATCCCGCACTAGGAACAAGCCCTGTGTCAATAGGAACTTTACAAACATACAATTAACGGACACAAAGTATACTCAGACTCGGGACAACCATTTATGGATCTCGCAAACTATGTCCCGTGTGGGGATCGAACCCACAACATGCCGCACAGTGCAGCCAATATGATTATTTTATACAATAATAGTCAAATTGTTGTATTCTGCGCCATTACTTTGAGTTATGAGTTAGGAGTTTCCTCTCACAAGCATAATTTAGCTTAAATGGAAACACCAATTTGTAAAACCTGTACCAAATGTAGAAAACGAAATAAACCTTTTATTATTTATTATTATTACTAAACATTACGGTTATATACAAACAGGTACTTACACACAGCAACGGAGATAGCTGCACAGGGCCGCTTTATGAAGATTAGTTTATAAATACAGCTATTGTATATATTTCTATGGAATTTAGTAACAGTGTACAATTTAACTAAACCTACAGACAAAAATATATTTCATACAATTTTTTCCAAACAAACATTGGTTTATTTTTAAACCTAATTTTCATATAGCGGATCTGACCCTCCAGACAATGGGATTTGACATAAATTTACAACGTCATGTCATACACTCATGTGAAATCCCATACATATGCTTTCTATTCTATTCGACTACCATTAATGCCACTTGTCTACAGGGACTGTACAGCTATCTTCCTTGCCAACCATACCTGTTCAAAAGTTACAAGACGTGTTCCAACTCTCGGCCGATAACAACAAAATCAAATTCTATCACGACATTGTAGTACGTCAAGTAATTTTTTTTGAAAAGAAGTTGTTAACAAAAATTTGGTGCGAGTGGCAATGCCTGCGGGGGAATGATAAGAAGGCTGGATCTGTAGTAAGCGGCTGTCCGGGATCGCTCCGGTGTGGGCTAAGGCATAAACTGTCGCGTTGTTGAACAGTGTACTAAACGAGTCAACAAATAATAGTAGGTGCTGTTAGAGCGCCAATTTGTCGCACAATTTTCGACAACTTCATGACCAATCCTTACTAATATTATAAATGTAAAAGTTCGCAAGAATGGATGCATGGATGGATGGATGGATGTTTGTTACTCTTTCACGTAAAAACTAATAAAAGTATCTAAATGAAATTTAGCACAGACATAGATTATGGTCTGGAAAAACACATAGGCTACTTTTTTTGATAACCAACATCCACGCGGGCGGAGCCGCGGGCATCAGCTAGTGAGTATATAAAAACAAAAAATATTTTTATGTAACAATACTGTCACAAAGAAGAGAAGAAGGCAAGTACCTACTGAAGCAAAACATGTCTTAAATCTGATAAGTTACATGCGTTTTAACCGTAACCTTAATCATGCAGTTACGACGTTCTTTCTTAGTAGGGCAGAATAGTATTCCATTGTTGATACATTGGCGACTTCTGGTCATGTGTTTAATATTCACTGGTTTTTCTTTTATACTACAAAGGTGGCAAACAAGGATACGTCCCACCTGATTGTGAGCAGTTACCGTAGCCTATGGACGTTTGCAACACCAGGGGTATCACTCGCGCTTTGCCGACGTTTTAAAAACCTTTTAACTCCTTTCTTGCGAAACCCTATGCTATAGTCTCTCAGGAAAACCTCGGCAGGGAGCTTATTCCACAACCTAATCGTGCGTGGTAGGAAATTCCGTTGAAATCGTATGGTACGGCATGTTTGAGGTGCTAAAACTTAAAAAGTAATTAGAGACGTTTTCAACTAAACCATTTTTTTTTATTGTAGCACCAACAGCTCAAAAATTGAGTTGCGTAATGTCACAACTTTATACAAAAAGTAAATATATAATTTAGTAAATCATTTTTTTACTAATAATAGTAATTCTGCGTCCAAAGAATATGGTCCTGCCGTGTTGTTGCTTGTTAAAAATAACATGGGTATCAATTAAGAACTTTAATAAGTAAAAGCTGATAAATTAAACGGAATTATATAGTTACGTAAAAAAATAGGTTTAAAAATATATTTTACAACAAACCATAAAAATAAATCCTACAGGCGGAAACTACCGCAAAATATTTAGTTCTATTATATTTTTGATTTGAAAACTTCTTTAGTCGCGTTAAGTACTTTTTAGGTGAACAAAAATCAAAGAACTCGCATCATCATCGCCGAACACTTTCCATTCAAAAATAATAACCTAATAGCTCGACGATACAATTCACAAGTTACTTAGTTTTTACTACCGGCAGTCCCCAAAGACTGCCCCGCATGTTTTTTTATACTTATATTTACACTGTCGACTAATGTTACCTAAACGTCTAGCCCATTATAGACACTGACTTCCTAAAAACCCAAACACGATGCATCAAAGTACCTACCCGTTGGCATGAGTCTCACTCGCGCACCCTCTCCCTGGTTTGCGGATGCATCGCCAAATGCATCATTACGCCTGCCAGACACAATGCACCCGTATGCGCGTGTATGTGACAAAATATTTGTAGCCGTGTGAATGATGTTCGCAACCAATTTACAAATTTTATTTCAACAACACATTTTAGAGCTTGTAAATATTATGATTTGCCCGACGCGAGTTATGTTTTTAACGCTAAGTATATTATGTATGTCCATTCCTTTTTTAGACTCGTAACTGCTCAATGGCTTAACCGATTTTAATGAATGATACGTGATTAGATTTGTATTGAGTGCGTGAGTGTCACTGGGTACATAAAATTCTTTAAAAAAACAAAATGGCGGATTTTATGCGCGGCTAATTTTTTATTTAATTTTCAGAACCCTTGAGTGGAATATTAAAATAAAAGGTTTTTAATGGCAAGGTCGGAAATTTAATAAATTTAAAACTGAATTTAATTCAACTTAAAAGCGGCCACCTCATCATCAGGTCATAAGACATTTATATATTCAGAGGCGGTTCAAGGGTTTGCGACTATCTGAACAAAACGAATGGTTTCAAATTATTTACTTAAAATATTAAAGCAATGTTGAAAAAGAGCTAATTTCATAGCAAAAATGCTAACAAAATATCCAAATTAATTGCCACTAAGTATCTATATGTTTGTTTAAAAGCTTAGCTTTGACACACTTACATTTACGTACCTATTATAACTTATTTCTTGGACCCGTTTTCCCGTTGAACCTACGCCTACGTTTATATTAGATCACTAGACTGCCTAGCGTGAGTGCACAATCATAAATCCTAAACGGATCCGTTGTCAATGTCAGGTCTCAAAGCTTCCATAATATACCATTATCGCAAGAGTCAGCACACCCTTGAAATAACTATTATACTGTACAAATCCCTACTTACGTTCCTGTCAATCTCACACCTAAGGGCAAAGAACGAGAAATCTGGATGATCCCAAATTAGATACGCGGTAACGAGGCGGCTTCCACAGCCACGATAATGGGTTTTCTTTGCAGAAGGGAAAAACCAATTTCGTTGCTAAAACATCAAAATATCTAAGTCAAGTTGGGGATAATCCTCGTAGTAGACGGTAAGTACCTTACGTCTTGATATTACTTTGTTTGTGCGGCAACGGGCCGCTTATGCGAGAATATGTTTATGCGCACTCAAGTTTGTCGAATCGTTGATATTGGAAAAGTTGGTGCATTCGCCTTCCTTTTTAATACTCCTTTAGTTAAAATACGTTAGTAAGCAAAATTTATTTGTTTTGTAATCTGTAAGCCTCTGTATTCTGTAAGGTCTTCCCTCCAGCTTGCATATCTGTGTTAAAGTAAATTGCTTTAATAGCGATTTCTTAAACATATCAAAAAAATTAGTAACGATAGCATTGTGCTATCCAGGTAGGTAATGCTATTATAGCTGCGGACTTCATATTGATCGCTGTAATTGTATGATTTGATAATATTAAGACGCTGAGAATGAAATACTCATTTGGTCACTGTCGATCTGCATAAGAAAGAAAGAGAAGCAAATATATAAACGAGTCGGCGCACCGCTGAAATTGAGCACAGAATTTAGAAAAACAATATTTACGAAATAAGTAATGGCATAGTTTAAAATATTAAACGGCAATATTTTTAAACATGTTATAATCAACTTGAATCCAAATAAGTTCAATAAATAAACGAGTTATTTTATCTACAAATATATTTTAAGCGGTGTCTTTGATATTATTTTTATGTATGTTTTTTTAATTAAATGTATCATTAATTAAAAAATCTTTTAAGTTAGGCTATTAAGCTGTTATCAGCGCCTTAAATTATTCAGCTATTACACTTGAGTTAAGCAGAGCCTATATTTTGTAAACATATTCTGAAAAAGTAGTTTAAGCTGACATTCATTCATTTAATATGAGAATCTAGCTAAAGTCTTTTCAATTTTAACTTTATAAGTTTTACTTTGATATTCATTAGGATTCTTAGAAAACATCAACGTTATATGAATAATGTTTGGATTATTCAAGGTAAGAAAGCATTTTACAAGTCTACACTGTCAACATCTTATCGTATCATTCGTAAAACACTTAATATAATTTTAAACGTTTGAATAAAACATTTTCTACACACAATGTCGCAACAAAAATTATATCAAATACTGCCTTTCTGAGGCGATTTACACACAGCTATAAAAACAAAACATAACCCCACTGTGAAATACTTTTTTAAAGCAAAATAAACTCTACCTTCTGAATGGTAGAGCTCAATTTATAATAGGAATTTATGTTAATAGCACGTCCACAGGTGAAGCATCTGTTAGGTTATTTTGCGAAAATATAAGTTTAGTTTCCCCAATAAATAATGCAACGTTACTTTGAAGAGAAAGGTATGGAAATATTTAAAAGAATATGAGGGTACCTACACTATATTTGTACTTGGGTAAAATTATTTTAGGGATAAATAAAACTATCTCTAAGATATGAAAACAAAATGAAGTTGTGCGTGTAATCCCACAGATGTTTCGACACTGAACAAGAAGCGAAGGTACGAGTATATTAATAGACAATCTCTATTTCATTATTGCTAAAGAGGAGGTTTAGTCATCCGCAACGAAAAAAATGTTGTTTGATAGTTTTGTTTATAGGAATTTACTTGCTGTTCTGAAGAGTTCCATGCTCAATAACAGTGCAATTAGTATAATATAAATATAATACTAGCTGTTGCCCGCGGCACCGCCCGCATTAATGTCAGTTACCGTGGTAAAAAGCTATTTATTTTTCTTCCCCGGAATACTATCTATTTTCTTGCCAAATTTCATCACGATCCATTCAGTCATTTGGTTGTGAAAGCGAAACAAACAAACTACTTATTTAGCACGTTAAACACAACGTTAGCAGAGACAACAGAAAATCCATTGCTTGCAAGTCATCGGTCATCATAATCGATGCAACTGAAAAAAGTTTAAATCGCATGCAAAAAAAATGGTTAAAAATCAGTCTTCTGGATTCAATCTTTACTGCGTATAGCTTTTTTAATTCTGCTGTCTGCATAATTTCCGTCACGTAGTTTATGGTCCCAGTCGACAGATTCCACTAATGCTATCGAGGGACTGGGACCACGGTCCATCGTGGTTCCAATCGCTGAAAACCTCTTTGTCATCATCATCAACATAACCTATAAACGTCCCACTGCTGGGCACGGGTCTCCTCAATATATTTGAAGGGATATAAGCCTACTATACCACGCTGGCTAACCTCTACACTCGACCGTAATTTAGTCGCGATTTTCAATATACCAAAGTTAACAAGATACACAAATCTGCGATCATCCCAGAGCAATATTGTTTCCCAGGCTGTGTTTGAACACCTAACTGGATTGCTGCAGAGCACTCATTTATTCACACCACTACTCTGTTCTAGTTACATTAGCTATTCAGTTATTAACATTTTACACTTTTTGATAAGTTTGAAGTTCATAGGTTGGCCAATCAAAGGGTTTATATTTTCACTTTATAGCATAGATACCTATATATAGGTATAGTTGTTGCCCGTGGCTCCACCCGCGTAGATGTCGGTTATAGCGATAAAAAATAAATAAAAAATAAAGATAAAAAAGTAGCCTAAATGCTATTCCAGACTATAATCTATCTCTGTGTCAAATTTCATCCAGATCCGTTCAGTAGTTTTTGCGTGAAAGAGTAACAAACATCCATATATCCATACATCCATACACACAAACTTTCACAATTTATAATATTAAGTAAGGATGTACTACAAGCCAGTCGTGCTGCTGCGACCAACTACATAATATATGCAGCTGCTGCATGTGCTGTTGGCACTTCGGCAGTTGCCGCTCGAAATAGCATCTTGAGGCATAATATTTTTCTTCTTAACTACTTCTTCTTAAAAAAGACAACTCCCTTGGCAAAAAGGACCAAACGTTTAAGATTGCGTTTTCATAGATATTTTGCACAAAATGAACATAACTGAAATATATAAAATATCCTACTTTAAGTTAATTCAAACTTTCAAATAGATAACACAAACCAGAATGTTTGTAGGGAAACTCAAAACTTTTTAATTAATATTTAAACAGAGTAGATAAATATAAATATGACGGATGATACAAATATACGCTTAATTAGTTAAACTTTGTGTAGGTATTGACTCGCAGTTAATCCGACTATCAGAGATACACAGCAAGCTTAAGTTACACGTCTACTTACCAACTTAAAAATCTCCTAATTATGTTGAAAAAAATATGTTTCTGCTTTAAAACGTAATGTTTCATTAATCTGTCTGGTTAATGGTATGGAGTACAGGCTCTGCCTAGTTTGGGATCAGATAGTGATGTGTGAGTTTTCAAGAAAATATTATTATTATTATTTATTTTGTTTTTAGATTGTGGTATTTATTTTTAATTTTGCCTGACTTTTTGGTTAATTATACATTACTCGGAAGGCCCGTGTCCAGCAGTGAACTTCTTTTGGCTTTTTTTTTAATAATAACTATGTAATTATTATCAAAAAACACACTTGATGTTTATAATCCATCCATCCATCTCAGCCACAAGACGTCCACTGCTGGACATAGGCCTCCCCCAAGGTCTTCCACATCATTCGGTCCTGTATCTGTCGATGTTTATAATATAAAAACTAATTTGATTTTACTTTAAAACAACCAGTATGTATCCACATAAAATAAGTCTGGCTTATCTCAATCTAATCTAATCAATTCCAAATTGTATCAAAATATAGAGAAGAAGTTTTGACTTTGACAAATAAAACTACAACTACTTAACTAACTATAGTCTTAACAGTATTACGACGCACCTACACTACAGCACCTCTCTAAACATACTTATTACACTATTTCCTTTAAAACTAAATCACTTTACAAAGAGGAAACTTTGCACTCATTCCTGACACGTCGGCGAAAAAAACCTTGACTCTTTTAATTACTATCCCGGCGGAAACGCCACGTCACGGCCAGAGTATGATCGATCTAAGATTTTATACTGTAATTAGAATTTTTCATTAATACCTACGGATATTAGTTTGGTAAATGACAGTTTATTAAGCGTTAAACTGTTTTAACGTCTACATTTAGTAGAAATTAAATATTATTATATTATATAACAGACTTGCTCACAAGAGGCGTGCTAGTTCGATCCCGGGTGGCAGTACCAATTTTGTGGGGTTTATATCTAGGTACTAATCAAAGGAATCGTGAAGAAACCCACATGTTGAAAGACAAATACATATTCACCAACCCAGATTAGGCCAGCGTGTGTAAATTAAGGCCTACACCCTCTCTCTCTCTCTCTCTCTAACTCTCTTGATAGAGAAGTAGTGGGACATATATGGGTTTTAATAAATTATGTAAGTAATTGGGCTAAAATTACCACTATGTGGATCCCGGAAAAAGTCCAACGGCATCGTGGTAGGCCCAGACTCGGATGGCGAGACAAGCTTGATACGTACAGAAAGGGCTGGTCTATATTAGACCAAGATCGGGCAATCCCACCCACATGCCCACCGCTGTGACTCCTGTGAGCCAGGATTAACAGCGAAGTAACCAACTGATACACCGAGTTTTGACACTCGTGCGTCTCGTTGACAACAGCTAAACCTACTCGCTAGAGATTTGTCTAATAAAGTGAAGGTAGCATAAACCTTGTTTTAATAAATTTCATCAGTTTTTCAAAACTGCTTGCTGTTTAAAATTAAACAGCAAAGCAAAGGGAATACACCAACACAGAACAAGGAAAAATTTAATAAAATTTTAGTCAGGTCTTAATTTTATGTCAAAATAACGTAATTTTCTACCACATGTATGTTTAAAAGTTACATTTTTAAACAGTCGTCATAGTGCAAGCGTTTCGCATGTTCCACACACCTCCGCACTCCACAAAGTCATAAGATACACTTTTTAATTAAGGTAATCATGAAACGTACGGAAGCTTCTTGTTCTTTTTTCACACGTTATTCTTTGGTGTTACGTAAAACGTTAAATCATATATTTTTGGTAAAAAAAAACTGGAGTATGTCTGAATTGAAGCTATCGGTGTAATAGCATGGTGTAACGCGTAACTATCTCGGTGGATCAGTGGTGGACTGCTGATCACGAGGTCATGGGTTTGATTGCCGGGTCAGGCCAAAAAATAATACCTATTGGATTTTTCTGTCAAGAAATTCACAATACATGCCCGGAGTTTGGAAATTGGCGGTGTTTACACCCCCATGACTCGGAAAGCACGTAAAGCCGTTGGTCCTACGCCTAGTCTCTCTCATGAAGGAGGGTTCTATTTTTCATTCACACTCACAAATTACGGATAATTCAATTGGTAAAAGAATGTTCAAAATCGGTTTAGTAGATTCAGAGATTACCCCTTATCCTATTTATATGATTGATGGATGGTCCATCCATCCATCCATGTTTGTTACTCTTTCACGTAAAAACGACAGTTCGGATCTGAATAAAATTTGGCACAGAAATAGATTATGGTCAGGAATAACACGTAGGCTACTTTTTACAGCGATAAGGGACATCCACGCGGGCGGAGCCGCGGGCTACAGCTAGTAACCTCATAAACTCACAAACTTAACCTCTTTATAATATATGTAAGTAAGTATAGACAAAGCTGATTTGCATCATATAGTTATATATGCGTATATTTACACCTCCAGCCCCACATATTAACAGACTGAAATTCAGCTTAACGAACATTTACTCCCATTGATTGGTTTGTTTATGAGCAGCTAAAACCAAATGGCTACATCAGTATCGAGTAGCAAGTACCAGGTTATCAAGGCAACGCAGAGGTGTGCGCGCCGCTCGTTTACATTTTCAATTGCGTCTGTGCCGCGGCCTAGGGCGGTGCATTAACATAATTGCACCCACTATATTGATTGGCCAGCTTGCGGGTGAGCCTAGATGCTTCTACATGGCTACCAATTGCCGTGGAGTGCCCCAGTAGTGCAAAATTTAAAAATAGATCTATATTCTTTTTTAGAATAAACTAGCTGTTGCCCGCGGCTCCGCCCGTGTGGATGTCGGTTATCGCTGTGTTATTCCAGACCATAATCTATCTGTGTGCCAAATTTCATCTAGATCCATTCAGTAGTTTTTACGTGAAAGAGTAACAAACATCCATCCGTCCATCCATTCTTACAAACTTTCACATTTATAATATTAGTAAAGATACAATAAAAAGGTTTGTCGTCAGATATACTCGTGTTTATATAGTAGTACGTGAGACTATTTCTTTAGGTGTTACAGATATAATATTATGTGTAAAGCTAAATGTATTGATTAAATGACAGTTTAATCGGCCAAAATTTTGATATAACTGACGTCAACTAAATATAGTACGCCTTTTTATTCCTATTTTTCTGTATACTGTAGGTACACTTGGCAATGGAGATATATATGTAAACAGGGCCGCTGTATGATGATTAGTTTTTTATGAAAAGCATTGTATATATTTCTGTGGAATTTTATAATAGTGTACAATTAGACTGAACCTACAAATAAAAATATATTTTAGACATATTTTTATGAAAGGTTTTTAAAAGCTATCATGAAAATGAGAAGGCCCAAATAAAATATCTTCTTTATTAACCTTTACCTTTAGTGGCCAGTATGTGGCTTATGGTCCTTCTAGCTATTACACTATTACAGGGGTCTTTTATATATCAGGCAAGAGGGTTCCAGCGACTGGATCCACAGGGAAATTGAGACCATGGTCTCAGAAAGACGCACGTGCCTGTGACGCACCTTTCCATATTCATGCTTTTTATTACCTAAGTATAACTACCAAAGTTATATAATACTAGCTTCCGCCCGCGGCCTCGCCCGCGCGTACAATCCCTTCGGGAACAGAGACTTTTTCTGGGATAAAAAAATAGCCTAGGTCTATGCCAATTTTAATTCAGATCCGTATGTATGGTAGTTTTTGCGTGAAAGAATAACAAACATACAACCATATGCAACTGCCTTGGTGGCCCAGTGGTCGCAGTATGCGCCTACTGGGCACGAGGTTGTGGGTTCGATTCCCGCACAGGTTAAAACTTTGTGTGACCCACAAATAGTTGTTCTGAGTCTGGGTGTGTTTTGTGTCCGTTAATTGCATTTTTGTAAAGTACCCCGTGACGCAGAGCTTGTTCTCTAGTGCGGGAGTTGTCTTTTTTTAAAACAAACAATAACATATATTTTAACGTTTATAATATTAGTAGGATATTACATAATTAACAAACAGATTGATTAACCACGCTATTTGACAAATATACATAAGCACATAATCTATAAGAACTGAATTAATAATAATATTATTCATAAAATAAACAACTAACTAGATTACTAGGCTATACAACAACTCTATTCAATTTCCTGTCTGTTCACATTGGCCGTCGGAACGGTACGAGCCAGTAGCGACGAGTTATGATCACAACATCACAACCAACGCCTATGTTACCTATCGAGCTAACATTTAATGATCGCTTACTTTTGTTACATTGCTCTCTATATCTTTGTATCTTTACTAATATTATAAATGTGAAAGTTTGTGAGAATGGATGGATGGATGTTTGTTAATCTTTCACGTAAAATCTACTGAACGGATCTGGATGAAATTTGGCACAGCGATAGATTATGATCTGGAATAACACATAGGCTACGCGGGCGGAGCGGCAGGCAACAGCTAGTATATGTATAA
Organism: Trisateles emortualis; assembly: GCA_947095525.1. Taxonomy (NCBI): domain Eukaryota; kingdom Metazoa; phylum Arthropoda; class Insecta; order Lepidoptera; family Erebidae; genus Trisateles; species Trisateles emortualis. The sequence continues at coordinate 2,079,838 of OX352736.1, read as the reverse complement.
TTCTTCTGTGCGTATGTCACTGAACTTCCTTTACTAAACTTTCCTTCTAAACGGCTTTGCTGATTTTAATGGAATCTTGTGTGTGTGTTCAGGTAGGGCCCGGATGGTTTAGATTTACAATTAGACCCGGAAGGTGGCACTGCTGTTGGTCTGTCAGCTTTTCCTGGCAGGACGACATCTGCCAGGTCCTCTAGTTCTGCCATACATAATATAACAATCAAACTTAGCTCACATAGGTCCCGGTCCTCCGAGGTGCTTTTTTTCATAAGTTACAAACCTATACAGAATTATTTTGTCTCCCGCTTTGCTATGGAGGGAAGTGGAAACTTTTCTTTCTAACTCTTCCTATTTACTTCTGATAAAATTCGTTGCGGGGTCCAAGACAGTGTGTTTAGTTGTCCACAGGACGCACGAGTGTCAAAGCTCAGTGTATCAGTTGGTTACTTCGCTGTTAATCCTGGCTCACAGGAGTCACAGCGGTGGGCATGTGGGTGGGATTGTCCCGTAAATGTCCTCTAGTTTTAATATAAAATTCTGCGTGAACTTTTAAAAACTTAGGTCGGGTGAATTGATATAATTTACCCTGGCTGGCAAGGTTATTAAAAAAAAAATAATTCAATAATTTGAAAGTAAGTACTAGGAAGCTTTGTACGTTTATATATAATTAATCTAAATAATCGAAAATATACAAATAATTAACTAAAAATGTCTCCTTTGAACTCACGTAAATAATCTCCAATTCCGTTTGGTTTTCCTGACCTTCATCAAAAGGCCAAACAAGGGGCCGATTCGTAAAACCGTAGATACTTACTTGTCATTCAAAAACGTCACAGTGTTGCGACACGTCTTAGGGTAGCAGTTTCAGAAACTGGCTCCAGTCAGAATAGGGAATGCGGACAGAATCCACAATTTTATTCTCCCTTTTTTAAATTCTGTAGCTGTATTTTGATGCATTTCGATGACAAATATTAGGGCTGTGTTAAGTGTGTTTGTTGAAGTTTTCCGTTTGGGAAGCAAAGAGGGTTGAATATTATGATAGCTAATGTAGATAATATAATGTAAGCGTTACTGATTCAGCTATCCGAGTCACTGACTCTACCAAAAATATTAGTTACCTACTACAAATTTTGTTATCCTAAAGTTTCTTATTTTGTTTTTTAAAAAGGCATATTCTGCCTTGTGTCGCAGGGGACTTAACAAACATACAATTAACGGTCACAAAGTACACCCAGATTTGGTATTGTAAGCGTCTATAGGCGACGGTAACGGCAAGAAATATATCATTGAATATAAGCCTCATATAGTCTGGCATTAAGACCACCTCGTGCAATTTTGCAGGCAGTATAAATAAAATATTTTTTTAATAAAAGACTGATACAATACAATTATGAACATGGCAGAAGTTTATATAAATACCTACAAATATTTGTTCTTGTGTCGTTATCTAGGGCGAAAACAGGAATACGTGTGTACAGACCAAATGCGCTTTTCATAATATGTATAAAGTAAATTGCGATTGCCGATGAGTAAAAATCAATGTGTGGTAATTGCTCATACCTACTAATATGTATTATAAACGTGTAAGTAAGAATGTATGAATGAATCTCTTTCACGTAAAAACTACTGAACTGATCTGGATGAAATTTGGCACAGAGATAGATTATAGTCTGGAATAGCACCTAGACTACTTGCTATTCCAGACTATAATCTTATTGATTCAATTTTATTGCGATAATCGACATCCACGCGGGCAGAGCTGCGGGCAACAGTATGATAAAATAGTAAACGTTAATATTAACGCGCTTAACGCAGCGAATTACGCTTATAGGAATCATTATAATTATGTGACGTCAGGGGTGAATCCTGATACAAATCTCTAATATACTTACGTGAAGTACCAAACTTTTCCAATTCAAACGACCAAACATTACGTCTCTCTGTGTGTTACGAAGATAGATCGAATCATCAAAAAGAGAAAATTAAGGTTTCGCTGGGTAATATTTAAAATTTATTTGCGTCTACGATGCAAATTTTGAAACAGAGGTGGGGTGAGATCTGTTTTATTTTCTTTACTTTAATCGAACAGGGGAACCTTTTGTTAATATCTTTAAGATCGAAAACTGTTTGCTCTCCAATCCCAAGGTATACGTTCACTCGCTATCATCAGTAGGTATTTGAAGGAGCTAATTCCGTAAAATTTTATTCGTCTTGAAATAATGGGGCTTTTAAAGATTTCCAATTTACTTTTATTCGTTTGATATTTTTTCATGTCTATTTCGTTCTGGTGTCGTTTTATCGTTTTTAGGTCGTATACGTACCATATTTTTTGAGTCAATGAACTGTGATTATCAAAGAATCGAGAAGTAATAGTTACTACTTAGTAATAATTATGGAAGTAATCAAAATATTCCAAAAAACAAAAGCTGTAATAATTTTACAATTATTCGTAGTTTTCTTTGTTACTTCATTGCCTGAAACACGAACAACCACAACTTGATAAAGCTACGGCATTAGCCCTAATAATAATAATAATAGTAGCAACCCATTTATGCCCCACTGTTGGGCACGGGTCTCCTCTCCTCTATCAAGAGAGAGAGAGGGTTTAGGCCTTAATTCACACGCGCTGGCCTAATGCCGGTTAGTAAATCAGACATGTCATTAGTATTACTTCTAAGACATGTGGGTTGCCCTGACAATGGTTGTGTAAAATAATAAATAAGCCTATTATAAAAACATAAACAAGCTAGAATAATAATAATATTTTGGGACAAATCACACACCATCTGATTCCAAACTAGGCAGAGCCTGTACTATGGCAACCAGACAACTGATAAACATACTTATATATTTCTTGTACAAATAAATTACATACAGACATACAACAAACAATCGTGCACATCACACAAACATTTGTCCTGGGCGGGAATCAGACCCACGACCTCCGCTTAGCAGTCAGAGTCACTAACCACTAGACCAACAGGTCAGTCAATAGGACCGTGATGTAGTGAGTATTTTATATGTAAAAGCAACCGTAAAACGCCTAATTCTGTAACCATAGTTTGTTACCAAGCAAATCAATTGTTATGTATGCTTCCCAGTAATAAATACTATCTACGTGTCCTAGAGTGGAGACAGGGACTCGGTAAGCGTAAGGTAGAGCGACACCCAGCTAGATGGACCGAAGACCTAAAAAGGTCGGTGGGACGGATTGGATGCGGTAGGCGGAGGACCTTGTGCTATTATGAGAGGCCTATGTCCAGCAGTGGACTACGATAGGCTGATTGAGTGAACAAATAGTATATACGTAGATACACATAACAAAAACATAAGGTCGACAAATAAACGGCACGTAATGGAGCACGTCGATATTTCCAATAATAAGAAGGCGAACTAATCTAACTGGCGTTCGTGAGATAACATAGGGCGGTCCCGCGGGAATTACTAAGGTTTAGCCGCTTTACCACTAACTCCTGGCGAGGGTACTTATATTGTGAACACATTTGTAAGCGATCTTGTATGTTACCTTATTAAAAACTATTACTATAATTAACCGACTTCAAAAAGGAGGAGGTTATATTCAACTGTATGTATTTATTTTATTTTATGTATTTTCATTATAACACATAGTAAAATTAGAAAAGAAAAACCGACTTTAAAAAGCTAAAAATAACTGAATACAGTTTGAAGTCGATGCCAAGCTTAATGTAGGTGACAGATGAATCTAGCACCGACACTGTATTCTGTTATTTTTAGCTTTTTGAAGTCGGTTTAATTTAAAAAAAAAAAATTGTAATAAAATAAAAGTAAAATATATATATATGTAAAACATTGTTAATACTTACATATAACATGTTGCCCTCGATTTCCCTGGGATTCCATCATCAGATCCTGACTATTTAGTCCATTGTTTATTTTATGGTTTATAGTTTATAAAAGATAGTTCCCCCACTAGGGAACAAGCCCTATGTCGCGGGGGACTTTACAAACATACAATTAACGGAGAAAAAGTAAACCCAGACTCGAGACAACCATTTATGGATCACACATTTTTTTGTGGTTAATGGCAAGGACTTTTTTTAAAAGACATCTCCCGCACTAGAGAACAAGCTCTGTGTTGTGGGAGACTTTACAAACATACAATTAACGGGCACAAATTACACCCAGACAGAACAACTCTTTGCGGGTTACACAAAATTTTGTCCTTGTGTGGAAACTGAACCCAGAACCTCGTGCACAGCAGGCGAGTACCATGCAATCAATATTTTTTAAACGTACTTATACACGATTCCTCTAAGATACAATTGCTATGGTATCCTGTAGGAACTGTACATTTGCCGATATACGAAATATACAAAACCTATGAAGACAATAACAGTTGCTCGGACAATGAGAGGTGAACTTGTACCGCTGTAATGTTAACAACGATCATCGACCTCCGCGCTCGTACTACCCCAGGTTATACCACGCACTGTGTGAAGCTGCACTTCATCAAGGTTTTAATAAACGTATATAAGAAAAGGCCGATAGCTATAAAACTGCTAGATAACTATAAAACTGCTTTTTTAATATTAACTAATTCTTAAATACACAATTTGCATGTTAATACATAGTATTCTATGTTCTTACCCGAGGATACCATATATACCTTGCCAAATTGATAAGATCTGTTCAGCCGTTTAGTATTAAAAATGTAACAAACAGACAAACACACAGAGAGAGGTAGGGCACTATACTATCGAGCAAACCCGACTGGGGAAGAATACACACAGCTTTCTTTTTTCTTTCCTTTCAAAAGACAACTCCCGCACTAGAGAACAAGCTCTGTATAGCGGGGGACTTTACAAACATACAATTAACGGATACAAATTACACCCAGACTCAGAACAATTCTTTGTGGGTCACACAAAGTTTTGTCCTGAGTAGGAATCGAACCCACAACCTTGTGCATAGCAGGCGTATACAGCAGCCACTGGACCACCGAAGCAACTGGTGTAAAAAAAAGGGTTGGCAACACGCAAGTGATACCTCTGGTAATGCAAGCGTCTATAGGCTACGGATACTGCTTAACATCAGGCGGACCGTATGCTTGTTTGCCACCCAAGTAGTATTAAAAAAATTAAAAAAAACTGTATAGTTGTGTTTGTGTGTATGAGTTCAGGTCTCCAGCGCTCAGAAAGAAACATGATCCTATCCCAGATATACTCCACCTTAAAGCCCTTGTGTAAAAAAAGGGTCGGCAAGACGCAATTGATACCTCTGATATTGCAAGCGTTCATATGCTACGGAAACTGCTTAACATCAGGCGGGCTGTATCAAGCATACAGCCCGAAATAGTATAAAAACAAACAGAGTAACTCTTCTAAGTTTAATATTAGTGTGCATGTTTAGAGACAGTGTAATTTAATTTACAACATCGATATTTTGTGACTGTCACTCCTAATAGATCAGTTTCTAAATTGTACTCAGTCTCAAAGACTACACATACAGCGTTGATGGATGCTAGTAACACAGCGTAGCTTCGTGACGGGCCACATCGTGATGCGCCGCCAATTTGAACACCATCATGTCAGCTATCAAACTCCTCATAATTGTACGTAAACTGTTGTGAAAGTCTGAGTCTTAGGACTTATATTGTTTAAGAGGAAAGAATATTTAAGAGTTTGTTCATTATAATAGCAACCTATGTCTATTATGTTTCACTGCTGGGCACGAGTCTCCTCTCCTCTATCAAGAGAGAGAGAGGATCTAGGCACACACGCTATCCTAATGCGGGTCGGTGAATCTGACGATTTATTCGCATTTTATACACTTTCTCTTCTAGTACACTTTTTAAACACTTGATATATCCTATCGCAAAGACTTCCTCACATGCTTTCGCATTTAGTAATGTTACTGTAAAACTGATAGATTAATTAGCAAAAATGTGATTTGTAGAGGACTTCGCAAATATTCTACTGTTGGAATGTCTTTGGAATTACTTCTAAGACATGTGGGTTTCGTCACGATGTTTTCCTTCACCGTTAGCAGATGGCGAATCATTTGATTAGTACATATAAACGCCACAAAGTGAAATTCACATAGGTACTGCCACCCGGGATCAAACTCACACCTCTTGCGTGCAAGTCGGTTACTTTCCTACTTAGTCACCACCGCTTTTGTTTATTATTTAAAGTGAATATTACCGGCTCAGCAAAAAATATATCTCAGGATTGGCAAAGCGTGATCGATGCCTTACAAGCCGAAGCTTACGGAACGGTAATACAACTTTGTGTGTGTTTTTTTTTTATTATTATTATTATTATTTTTTTTTTTATACAACTTGGGTGGCAAACAAGCATACGGCCCACCTGATGTTAAGCAGTATCCGTAGCCTATAGACGCTAGCATTACCAGAGGTATCACTTGCGTGTTGCCAACCCATTTTTTTACACCAGGGCTTTAAGATGGGATAGGAATACGTATCTTTCAAAACGCATTCCTAAATGAGCGCTGGAGACCTGTACTCACACACAGGAACACAACTACACCGCTGTGTGTAGTCGTTTGGCTGTGGTCTTCTGTTAGGTGGAGGTCCTTCCCCAGTCGGGCTTGCTCGCTAGTATGGTGCCCTACCTCTCTTAAATGTGTATCTACATACTATGTATTTATTTATTTTAAACGGTGGTGGCCGAGTGGGAAAGTAACAGACATGCACGCAAGTGGTGCAAGTTCGATCCCGGATGGCAGTACCAACGTGAATTTCACTTTGTGGAGTTTGTATGTACACACGGCTACAGAGATGGATCAACCCCTCTAGACAAGTGGCATAAACGGTAGTCGAATCGAAAAGCCAAAAAACAAATGTATGGGATTTGACGTAAGTCTACGATATAATGTCGTAAACTTACGTCAAATCATTATACAGCTGTTTTTTTTTAATTTTCGATTCGACTATCGCTTATGGCACTTGTCTAGAGGGGCTGGGCCGCTATATGAGGATTAGTTTATTAAGAATGTTACCCTCTGTCAATAAATGTTACTTTCTTTCTACTCTACTCATTTTAATATAAAAAATAATTGCCATCTCATTTCTAATCAAATAAACGCATTTTCTCCGCAACAATAAAATGTTCAGTAGGAACTTCTTTTACCACCCCTGCTTATCCATTACATATATAAGCAATATAGATCATAATAGAGGTCCATACACAATACGGCAGGAGTTATAAATGTTAATATTATGCAATTACCCGCCTGCCCCTTAGGGATACAGGTAGTATCGTACCGCTTCTACTTCCCCTAATTCGTACAAGGTGCTATCACACCTGCGTTCAGCAATTTTCGCGAAATATGTTAATTTTAATGTCAAATTTTGAAACGAATTAAATAATAAACTTAATGTCAATGATGCAAAATATTACTCAATCTTGTAAATTTACAAAATATAAAGTAAAAATTTCGTAGATCTACTTTGCTTTTATATAATATTAGCTGACCCAACAGACGTTGACCTGCAGCGCCATCTATTGGGTCTAATTGTAAATCTAAACATTCTCAAATCGATCCGAAGACACACGAAAAAATCATTAAAATCGATCCAGCCGTTTAAGAGGAGTTCAGTGACATAAACACGCACAGAAGAATTATATATACTCGTAAAAAGTTTGACTTTTGATTATTATTTTCGTACAAGTATATTTCAAATAAACGCTTTCCTAGTTTGAAGTTAAAGTTTTCTAAAGTAAACTTGCTCTTGGAGTCGATGGTCAATTGTTTTCAATCACTTATGTGGCAAACAAGCTTGCTGCCTGTTGATAAGTACTCGTACGTAGCTACCGCATCTTATGGGCACTTGCTTTACTTACAAACACTGTAAAGCAATATTTACGGATGGCTCAATTGAATCTGAATTGATTCTCAATTGAATCTCAGTAGCATATTTGGTATTCTGCTAATAAATTTAGAAGCAATAGTTGGAAAACCATTGGTCTTAAATTATTAGCATTTTTGGTATAACATTTTTGGTATTCTGCTTAATAATTTATGACCAATGGTTTTCCAACTATTGGTCTTAAATTTATTAGCAGAATACCAAAAATGCTACTCAGATTCAATTCAGATTCAATTGAGCCATCAGTAAATTAGCAGAATTGGGGCCCAGGGGCCGTACCATGTTAAACGTGAGACTTTCGAGTGAGAAAGAGGGTTTTTTTATACTACCAAGGTGGCAAACCAGCATACGGTCCGCCTGACGGTAAGCAGTTACCGTAGCCTATGGACGTTTGCAACACCAGGGGTGTCACACACGCGTTGCCGACCCATTAAAAACCTTATAACTCCTTTCTTGAAGAACCCCATGCTATAGTCTCTTGGGAAATCCTCGGCAGATTCCACAGCCTAATCGTACGTGGTAAGAAATTCCTCTGGAATCTTACGGTACAGTATGTTTGAGGTGCAAGGATGTGAGGATGAATGTCGGTGGCGAGAGGTGCGTTGATAAAATGTGGCCTTGGGCATCATCTTGAACGATTCCTCAGAACACAGCCCATTGTACAGGCGGTAGAACACATACAAGAAGGCGAAGTCTCTCCTTAGACTTAGTGGCCCAACACCGCCTGTGAACTTGGGATCATCGACAATCCTTACAGCGCGTCTTTGGATTAAATCAAAGGGTCCAAGCTGGTATACGCGGTATATAGCTATGTCTCTCTTGCTCGCTTGAACTACTCACGTTTATATGGCAATTCTATGTAATTGCATCTCTCGTCTCGTCTTATTCAGTAACATTGTTGAGCTGTATGGTCAACGAGCACATTCACATTAACGAGTTGTTAAATTTCCATTTTTTTACAAACTGTGTTTGCAAGTTACAAATATAAACTAAGTAGCGCGTAGATGTCGGTTATCGCTGTAAAAAGTAGCCTATGTGTTATTCCATAGCATGCATCTCTGTGCCAAATTTCATCCAAATCCGTTTAGTAGTTTTTACGTGAAAGAGTAACAAACATCCATTCATCCATACATCTATCCATCCATCCATCCATCCATACATTCATCCATCCATACTTACAAACTTTCGCGTTTATAATATTAGTAGAACAGTAGGATAGAATAATAATTATTGCGTTCGTAAATTAATCACTACAAAATAATTTCAGTTGCGATCCATCATCATTTATCACAAAAATAAGTGTTTCGTATTTCGAGACAGACGAGCTATGTTAACGGTAAATGTTTGTTCTGTTATTTATGTATATACTAGCTGTTGCCCGCGGCTCCGCCCGCGTGGATGTCGGTTATCGCTGTAGCCTATGTGTTATTCCAGACCATAATCTATCTGTGTGCCAAATTTCATCCAGATCCGTTTACAAGTTTTAACGTGAAATGAGTAACAAACATCGAGCCATCCATCCATCCATACTCACAAACTTTCACATTTATAATATTAGTATGGGTAATGAGTATTGATGAAATTCTTAATTAAGGACATACCTAATAGCCATAGTGCGATTAGTTGACTTAACAATACAAAATACGTATATTAGTTCTATCTTTATTAATAATGGAAAGCGTTCGGTGACGATGACGCGAGTTCCATGCGATTTGCTATAAATGTCGTACAATTTAGATTTTAATCTAAGATCTTCTACAGTCCTTCTCATAATTGTATCATCATCAACCCATAAACGTCCCACTGCAGGGCACGAGTCTCCTCTACACATTTGAGAGTATTAGCTTACTACTATACTACTGGCCAGGCGGGTTGCTATAGGGTTTTGTCTGTCTTCCTCCCTTAGTTGACTCTTACAACATCCTCAGGATGGAACAGGGTATAGTGACATTTGTATTCTTAATCCGTAACCACATAATTCATAACTGTATAGTTTTTAAACAACTAGAAATCTATACTAATATTATAAAGCTGAAGAGTTTGTTTGTTTGGTTGAACGTGCTCATCTCAGAAAATACTGGTTCGATTAGAAAAAATCTTTTTTGTTGAATAGTGCATTTATCCAGAATGGCTATAGGCTATATAACATCACGCTATGATCAATAGGAGCGGAGCTGTAGTGAGATATGTTGCAAAATCGGGGAAAATATTCCAAATTACCACGCGGACGAAGTCGCGGGCGACCCCTAGTGTTAGATATTTGTGTTCATTCTAGTACTCCTTTAGTTATGCGTCTGGTCAATAATTACCACAAACAATCTACAATAAACAAATCAATTTCGTTAACTGCTTAATAAGAATACATAATCCAAATCCCGTACCACACCCTTGAACAAGTGGAACACAGCATAGCGACAAACGAATTTACATAACAACACCGTCTGTGTATGAGTAAACAGCAAGCAGCAGCGAAATCTTGAACTCCAACAAATTACGCAAACATGTCGCCCGCCATGTTGGATGCGCGTTAATGAGATAATCGTATGAGAGTTAAATGTTTGCGCATCGCTGTCGTGTATGCGATCGGTAACGAATGTTTAATTTGTAAAGCTGATTGTGTTATTGATTGGTGCGAGGCTTAATCTTGTTAGGGTGCGAACAAACTAGCGAATTGACATGATTGTACCTAATTTACCTAACAGGTATGAAACGACATGTCACCCGCAGCGTCGCTTGCCGCCGCCGCACTACGCCAGCGATATTACAATCTTTATCGTGAAATATAAACGATTCTCATAATCATAATTTGGCAATGATAATAATATAATTTTTTTTTTTAAAGAAATCTCATCTCTCTATAATCTGCCCTATATTATGCCCATACCCTCTCACCTCTCTTGAGCCGTGCCCATCAGTAGGACGTATATATTATTAGACAACTCCCGCACCAGAGAACAAGCTCTGTGTCACAGGCGACTTTACTAACATACAATTAACGGACACAAATTACTCCCAGACTCAGAACAACTCTTTGTGGATCACACAAAGTTTTGTCCTGTGTGGGTATCGAACCATAGTGCGAGAGATATTGTATAAAAAAAAAAGTTAATAGTATTTTTAACCCATCTCGTTTAAAGCAAAAAAAATACCAAGATTTATTATTTTAAGTACAATTACAACTGACCTTAATTATGCATTCTTATTGTATAAGATTGCGTATAGGGAGTGCAATGTCACGTAATAGTGTATATTGTGAAAGGGTAACTCAACGATGAAGGGGTTGGTAACATAGTTATCGATATGATTGCTTTTGAAGCTCCCTTTACGTCGTTTTGCTTAGGGCAACTCTGACCCTGAGCCCTGGTGTAACGTCATACAAGTAAGCAAGCCCGATTAGGGGAGAACCTTACAGTTGTGTTTTCGTGCGTGTGTCTTCAGTGGTCGTTTAGGAATGCGTTTAAAAAGAAAAAGATTTTTCTATATCCAGGGATATCCCATGATAAAATCCTGGTGTAATATTTTTTTGCGTCGGCAACCGCAACTGATATCTAGGCGTACATAGGCTACGGTTACTGCTTTAAATCAGGCTAGCCTGTAAAAAGCAGCCTATGTGTTATTTCAGACCATAATCTATCTCTGTGCCAAATTTCATCCAGATCCGTTCAGTAGTTTTTTACGTGAAAGAGTAACAAACATCCATCCACTCTCACAAACTTTCACATTTATAATATTAGTAGGGAAGAACTACTTACCAATAATATTTCTCTTCCCCTCTATTTTATTATATTAAAAATCCAATCATTAGACATTGATTTTTAAATTACTTTGAACCCTTAGTTTAAACCAAGGATCTATTACGAAGGACGTGGGTTTCATTTTTTCAATCAGCCACATCGTTAATCAAAATAGGGGTGCGTTGAGGGTTAAAATTATTTAATACAATGGCTCAATAGTATCCCTGATAAGCTAAAATAGTAAATCTCTAGGGGATTTTTACAATATACTCACGTGGCTTGCAAAATCAATCAAAATCATTTATTGATATAATAGATTACATTTTATGCAGGTCGATCTAATCAAATCAAATTTATTTAAATAAAAAACATAACAGTACATGCATCAATGTTGGGTTTTTCCATGGCCCCAAACTAAGCTAGCTGTTGCCCGCGGCTTCATCCGCGTGGATGTCGGTTATCGCTGCAAAAAGTCTATGTGTTATTCCAGACCATAATCTATCTCTGTGAGAAATTTCATCTAAATCCGTTCAGTACTTTTAACGTGAAAGAGTAGCAAACATCCATCCATCCATTCACATAAACTTTCACATTTATAATATTAGTAAGGATTATAATATTAGTAAGGATACTTTAAACTGGATGATGAAAATGAATCAAATCAGCAAATTTGTCTAATGCCTAATGTCTTGCCAATAGCATGACAGACATTTTTCCATTTTCATGGACTGATATACGATTTTACAAATTTGTGTTAATTCGTATCTATTATTATCTAAAATAATATTATTTATTATATAAATAAGTCAAAATTTAAGTAAAACATATAATTAGCAACCCATATATGTCCCACTACTGGGCACGGGTCTCCTTTCCTCTATCAAGATAAAGAGAGAGGGTTTAGGCCTTAATTCACACACGCTGGCCTAATGCGGGTTGGTGAATCAGACATGTCTTTAGAATTACTTCTAAGACATGCGGGTTTCCTCACGATGTTTTCTCCTTCACCGTGAGCAGATGGCGAATCATTTGATAAGTACATATACTCGTAAACTCCACAAAGTGAAATTTACATTGGTACTGCCGCCCGGGATCGAACTCGCACCTCTTGCGTGCAAGTCGGTTACTTTCCCACTCGTCCACCACCGCTATTTAACATGTTAACTTTAATATAGGTACTTTTTATTCAAGGCCTATTCAAACTTTGTGCCCAGTATAATACGTAATCTAACAATAATATGACCCTTATTAATATGTATTATTTGTTTTGTTACAGGTAAGAAAATAGGATATATAATCATCAGCTCGCTAATTTAATGGTATGTTTTTTACTGAAAATATTATAGTTAATTTAACATAGCATAGGTACTGTGACGTTTGACATTTGAAGATAAAAATCAATGAAAATGATAGACGATTAAAATAAAATTCAAAACATCCAATTAGCCTATTGGTTAGAAATTGATTCAATCATTTTCTTTCATCTTCATCGTAAAATTTTCAACGTCAGAGCACCTATGCTATGTGAAATAGACTATAGTTACCTCTCTAGGCAGACTTTGCACGCTCAATATTATTGAAGCAATATCAAAATTGATCAATAATATTTACCGTTCTTACTATAATATCGCACCTGCAGGAGAATTATGACTTAAGATAAAATACACCTGTTTTGCAATTTTCATCTAATGCTTGCAACAGTTAAGGATCAAAATTGTCTAATAACATTTCTTAACTTGCGCCTTTTTTCCACTGATGGTGCGATATATATTGCGTTGACCGTGTAACGTAGGCAATTATTTTTTATTATTTTTTTACTTAAAAAAGACAACTCCCGCACTAGAACAAGCTCTGTGTCGCGGGGGACTTTACAAACATACAATAAACGGTCACAAATTACACCCAGACTCAGAACAACTCTTTGTGGTTCACACTAAGTTTTGTCCTGTGTGGGAATCGAACCCACAACCTCGTGCACAGCAAGCGCATACTGCGTTCACTGGACCACCAAGGCAGTCAATTATGGATGAATATATTAACTCTCTTGATAGAGGAGTAGAGACCCGTGCCCAGCAGTGGGACATATATGGGTTGCTATTGCATATTTGAACGTGTAAAGAGTGGAGAGTATAACAAGTATAATATAGATCGTGTAACTAAAATTAACATCCTTTTTGCTTGGAGTGCACTTCAATAATGCAGTAATATAAGGTAGGATTTGAAACCGCAGCTTTCAATCGTGAGTGGCACACTGCTGATGCACTGCGCCGCATGCATCCGGCTCAGTTACCTTACCGCACTAATTCAAATTTGTGTGGTTCACGGAACTTAGATATTCCAGTTCTAAATGTAAGTGTATGTACCCAAGCCATTTTTTATACAAACACTAGCGTATTTGTTTTGCTATAAAAAATATTTCTAGTGAATATTTAAATAGGGTGTGATGTAATTGGTAGTAGAAAGTTGAAAATTTAGGTGTATACGTATTTTTAATGCGATTTTTTTTTCAAATATAAAAAAATAAGTTTTGGATCGGACCACCCTTATCATCTAGAGGTATATAAAATGTCTACGACCAATTCTCGGACTACAAATGTACACAAAAAAAATCTTCACATCCTTACTCCTGGCATTATTAGCGTCTACGATAGCAGCTGATAGATGTAAGCTCGTTTTCCAAATTCTAGAGAATATTTAAATAGGGTGTGGTGTAATTGGTAGTAGAAAGTTGAAAATTTAGGGCTATACGTATTTTTAATGCGATTTTATTTTTCAAATATAAAAAAAATAGTTTTGGATCGGACCACCCTTTAAAAAATGCCTACGACCTATTCTCAGACCTACCAAATGTACACAAAAAAAATCTTCACATCCTTACACTATGGCATAATATATAATTAGTAATTACTAGCTGGGTCAGCTAGTAATTATGTATTATACAAGTCTCAACACTACACCCTACAAATAGACAATACTATTGATATAGTAGTAAGCGTGATACGCTCACATAAATTTCACCTCAGCTTGTTAAAAATGCTAATGATAATTTGGAAATCATGATATAGCAATATTTTTACTAAAGTTAGGCACTTTATAAGCAGGTTCGAAACGGAAACGGTTCGTCGGCCGTAGAATTTATAGCCTTTAGGGGTTCAAAAAGGGGGGTGTAAATTGGTTAATGCAAGGGTTCGAACTCGTTAGTGTACTACTGGACTGTTGCTTAATCCCCTCGGTACTAAAAAGTCGTTTAAACGAGATGTAGATAGATACTGTTAGAAATACGTATGTGGTGCTTGTCTACCTGCCACTTGTATTTTTTGTTATACGTGGGCAAGACAATTTTGGATTTGTTCCGCATTCGCCTCACGAAGTTTTGCCCCACGTAAAGAAAATCCGTATTCGTCCTAAATTTTATTCCGTTTTAGCCCCAAAAATATTACATTTGGGGCTAAAACGAAATAAAATGTAGGACGAATACGGTTTTTTTTTGTAAAACTTCGTGAGGCGAATGCACTGATAAACTATTTTTTCACCATTTTTGCCTTGCAATTAGCTCAAATATTCTTATTATTAAAGCACTCCAAGACGTAAAAAAGCGGTGGACAAATTCGAACTCCGGAGTGCGCTCGGATGGCACAATTGGTAGTGCGCTGGGCCGAAACCCGAGAGGCGTAGGTTCAAATCCTGCTCCGGGCTCGACTTTTTCCACATTGCTTTCATATTTAAGTACACTGATAAACTATTCATAATTTAAAGGCCCTATTAATTGCGTGTCCGAATCTAAGCCACCATCACTATTTGATGATACACCGACCTATTTAGAGATGTCACGTATCTATGTCTTAAGTACGAGTAGGGTAATCTACTACGAGTGGTTACGCCCCGAACTGCAAGCTGGCGATGTTTTAAAGCCCCTAGATCTCTTGACGGATTTAGCTCATTCGAACTTAAGTCGAAAATATTTTTGTCTTATTTCTACGCCTTTCAAATTTCACGCCCTGTTCCAATTAACAATAAACTCAAGCTCAAAATTCATTTAGGTTACAAAGTAACACTTATGAAGGTCATAAATTATGAATAAACCAGAAAGGTGATGTCACCTAAATTTTTTCTACGGCTAGTTCGCTGACGTGGAGCCTTGAGAAGAACTAGCAAGAAACTCAGGCCACTCTTTTTAATCGCCAGATAGTTACAATCTTTTGTAAAATACAATACTCGAGTTATCATCAAATAAAAAAAATTACTTGAAAACGCCAGTTGTTCCAGTGGAATTGGGGAAATTCACTCGCTTCGCTAGCTGGTTCAAAAATGTGGTATAAGTTACTTTTAGATCCTCATATTACAAAGGTGGTAAACAAGCAGGCCCGTCATGGTTTACCATAGCCTTTGACCAGCCAGGGCATATTCTTACTTGCTGAACTTAATGACTGCATGGTTAGTTCAGTAGCTTTAGTGGTTACCTCACCATTTATCCAAGTGCAGCGTGTTGTGGGTTCGATCCCCACACGAGACAAAAAATTGTGTGATACATAAATGGTTGTCCTGAGTCTGGGTGAACTTTGTATCCGTTATTTGTATGTTTGTAAAGTCCCCCGCGACGCAGGGCTTGTTTCCTAGTGCAGGAGTTGTATTTTAAAGAAAAAAAAAATCTCAAGCGCTTTACCTACACTTAACATAATACTAAAAACATACCAAATAAATGCTCTTCTTTCACTCCTTATTAAAACTAATGATTTCCCTCTTCTCTGCTTTCGGACCTTCATTAATATAAACATTAAATATCTATGTTAACCATAAGCCACATTGCTGCAGAATGAAGTTATACAAAAAGCTTTTTTATCAAAATGAATAGATCGTCATACGAAACTAGATAGGCCGACATACAAAAGATTGAAAGTTAGAGATAAGGGCTTTGGTCGATAGAGGGCGATACTGTCGACTTCGGAAGCGCACCGTCTGAGCTCCTAACGGAAGCGCTTTGTCCCTATGGGTTAGGGATAACACGGGAGGTATATAAAAGCTGCCAAATTATACGGAATTGAACCTTATAGCATACGAGTCTATAGAATTCAGGATACTAATTTAGTTTAGAAAGATTTGGCCCATTTGGAAGATCCCTTTTCTAAATATTTACTAAAGATTGAGTACATTTTATTTTGAATGAAATTTAGTAGTTTTTTATCTCTAGATTTTTTTATTTTATTTGTTTATTTTGGTTCTAAAATAAAAACTACTTAAGTATGTAATAAGCGAATTAAGTTAATTGGAAGGATTCTCTTCAGTTGAAAATATTTTTTTTCCGCAAATAATTAGTCCTCAAGTATTCATTGTCAACCCTACGTAGGCTAGAAACCATTATTCATATAAAGTTTGACACCAAATACATAGTCATCAGCCATATTCTCCGGTGCTGATTTAAGGGAAACTGTTTTTGGCATTGCAAGCGTCCTGGCTAACTACTTATCATCATACCTTATGATTACAAGATCTTTCAAAATCGTCTTTTGCCAATGAAAAAAAAAAATATGTAAAAAAAACTTGTTCTAAAATTAAACCATCAACGCAATAATTTGACAATAAGCGTCCTATAAACGTGTACCTCGATGACACATGTCGAGATATTTGACAAATCGTGTTTACACACAACTACTTTCACCTGTGCTTACTCATCTCCCCTGCCTCTTTTATCCTAGCGTTCCTCACCGAACCCCTATGTCGATTCAATACAAAAAACCAATTTCTTTTACGTTACAACTTCGTTCATTTTGTTTCGTCGAAGAATCGAAAGTTGCCCGGTATATGAGGATTTCTATTGACTCGTATGTTTGTGACAGCCCTCGAGCTATTACAGCGTCTCTGATTATTGACTGAAATAAATAAACGTTCGGGATGTCTCTATACTGAATAGGGTTGCCAACTTATTTCGGGAGTTAAAGCAATTAGTGTTACATTTGTTTCTGAATAAGCTGACGTAATTATTAATTTGATTAGGGTCTGTATTATAATAATTGAGAGTAAATCTAGTAATGTATTTTTACAGACACAAATTGTGTGACAGTGAGTCATAAATTATGATACTTACACATCTTCATATATATATTTCTTGTGTGCGTGTGTATGTCACTGAACTCCTCCTAGACGGCTGGACCGATTTTGATGAAATTTTGTGTGTGATCGGGTAGGGCCCTGGATGGTTTAGATTCACAATTGGACCCGGTAGGTGGCGCTGCTGTCAGTATTTCAGCTTTTTCAGGCAGGACGACGTCTGCCAGGTCCACTAGTAATATCTATATTTCCTATCTATAAATGCGAAAGTTTTTGAGGATGGATGGATGTATGGATGGATGTTTGTTACTTTATCACTGAAAAAATATTGAACGAATCTGTATGTAAACTATCATAAAGATAGATTTATAGTCTTAATGAAATAAAACAATTTACCATTAAATGTTAGTAGTTTAGTATAGGTAGTAATTTAGTATAGGTAACTATTTTATTTTTGATTTAATATTATTATAATATCTTTATAACAACCCTGAAACAAAATTTGAACTTTGTATTTGTTTTAAAACAAGTTTCATACTGTCTGTAACCCCCAAGTCACCCTACATCTACATCAAATTTGAGAGGGTTACATGGAGAATTTGAATTTGTGTAATGATGTTTTTGGTTAATAAAAGGTTCGAATAAGCAAGCAGATAAAATGGGGATTTTGAATCGATCGTCTTAGCGATTTGAGTCTATTGAAATGATATTTTATGCTGAAACTGAAGTAGTATGAGTTGCGTAAGTCGACGGAGATCCCGTATCCCATGAAATTTGTTACGAATGCCACTTTAGTTAGAAAAAAGTCCAACTGCATGTATATATATACACACGAATTCTTCAAACAAATTAAAATATGGTACATTTCTAAACCTCGTAACCTTTATGAAGTTTATTTATTTATATTTCAATCAGAAATCCATTGATCTCGGAAGTATACATATATGTACTAGCTCCAGCTCGCGGCTTACCTCGAGCGTGCACTTGAACTATTTAGCCTATGTACTATTTCGGACAATAATCTTATCAATATCTTATATGTAGGTACATAATTTAAGACGCTGATATGAATCTGATCTTACTAATAAATGCGTATAGTTGGATGGATGGATGTTTGTTTCTTAATCACGTCAAAACGGTTAAACGCATTCGGATGAAATTTAGCACAGAGATAGATTATGGTCTGGAATAACACATAGGCTACGTTTTGCAGCGATAACCGACATCCACGCGGGCGGAGCCGCCGGTAACAGCTAGTTACAAATAAAAAATACAAAAATTTTCTCTTTATAATATTAGCAGGTATAGACAAAAATCTATATAAGAATCTACGTATATTAAGACGCATGAACAACATTATCCCATGGTAAAATTTTAACGAAGGAAAGCAGGGTGCGTTCGACAGCTAGAGAGAGGTCAGCGGGAGACTTTTCGGAGAGAGAGTACCTAAAGGATCCCCTGCGTTTGACATACGAGTATAGTTGCGACCAATCGTCTGCCTAACGACTAGCTTCAGGCTTTTAAAAGCCTTTTTAAACATTTTGGGTGCATTTTAAATAATTGGCAATCCCACTAGGGCTCCTACTTACAAGCTTTTATTTCGCCTGTAATGTATGTTAGTTAGTTTGTTTTTATTTTATACTACTTGGGTGGCAAACAAGCATACAGCCAGCCTGATGCTGTAGACTATGGATGCTTGCAATACCAGAGGTATCACTTGCGTGTTGCCGATCCGTATTTTTTCACCAGGGCTTTAAGATGCAGTAACCCTGGGATAGGAATACGTGTCTTTAAAACACATCTCTATATAAGCGCTAGAGACCTGTGTGAGTACAGGTCACAACTACACCGCTGTGTGTAGTTATTTGGCTGTGGTCTTCTGTAAGTTGGAGGTCCTTCCCCAGACGGGTTTTCTCGCTAGTATGGTGCCTCCTCGCTCTAAAAAGTAAGATTGTATTAGCCAAATCTTGTAAGCTCGATTTAAAGCATTGCTCGGTGTTTGATTAAGCTGTCGGGTAGGATTTATCTTGACGAGTACTATATTCCTAGACGGGTGTTCATTACGTGATGGTGAAGTCTGAAGGTGGCCATAAAAACTCTTGAACGAAACAAGATAGCCGCGTTGTTTTTGGATTTGTTGATTTATCGTGACCCCGGGTAATATAGGTACTTTTAGGTAGAGTTCAGTGTGTGATGATGATGTTAAAAGGTAGCCATAGGAACTTTTCAACAGAACAAGATAGCCGCATCGTGTTTAGGCTATTTTAAGAATATTTAATGCATAAACACTCATAAATTACAAAAATACGTATAAAAGCTTGTATTTAAATATAAACTTATTTAGTTCCAAGTACAAAAACAAACAACAATGCTTTTACTTAATTAAAATATTATTTACGCAGCTTCTAAAACTTTTGCAGTTTTCTTTTACAACCTATTTATCAAAACGAAAGGATGATAACAAGAAAAAAGTATTCAAATGAATCTGCTCGATAGAAATCTTTTTAATAAAAAAAGGTGCTTCGTTCACCGAACATTGAACATTATCTTCAATGTAGGCTAAGTTAACTCACAAAAGACTGTTAACTTAGACACAAAACAAAAGCAATAGAAACTTGGCCACTGAATAAAAATAACGAAATCAGCGGACCCAATTCATTTTTAAAAGTGGAAGTTCTTTACGATTCGTTCTGAACGCGCGACACGACTGCTATTCGATTTTTTGAATTTTAATTCGAAACTTAAATTCGTAAAAGTAAAATAAAAAAGTACATAATATCTACATACTTTAGTGGATCATCAGTTGTGTTTAGTAGTAAAAACAGTAATTCATATTTAGTTGGTAACTATTTATTGTAAACTGAATGAAAGCTAAGTAGACATCGTTCTAAATTAGGACTGTGATGTAGTTGTAGAGGTATAATAAATATTATGTCATCAGTCATCATTAAAACTTAGTACAGGCGACATAAATTGTAAGGCATATTTATTATATTGTAAGATTTATACGTTAACATTTTTGAAGTAAAAACTTATTTAGGCGCGTTGAGCACTTTTTCAGTGAACCAAAATCATGGAACTCGCCTCATCGTCACTGAATGAAAAACATAAAATACACAAATAACAATAGTGAGCTTTACTTTGCTATAATGATGTATGCTGTATATAATATATGTGTACTTTTTGGGTGAACAAAAAGCATGATACTCGCGTCGTCGTCGCCGCACGCGCTCGACGATACAATTGACTAGTTACTTAGTTTTCACTTGTATAAGTATTTTTATTATGAATCATCTACTACACATACTGTATATTTATTATCATATAAATAAATTTTTTTTTACCGGCGTCGGGAAGTGACGACCCCACCGCCCACTGGTGTGACATTCACGGTTATGAAACCGTGGATACTTACACTAGTGCAGTCAGTCAACCGAAAAAATGGCGGTCAATCCATTCAAACTGGGCGGAAGGAAAATTTTGAGACATAGGACGGGCAGCAGCGTCCCTGTGTTAAATCTTCCGCCACTGCGATCGCCAACCCGCCTGCCAAGCGTGGCGATTATGGTAATATCCCCCCAAATGAAACACACCGATATAAAACGGCCCCTAGTCCCTGGCGGCCCCACTATTCCTGGCTCCGGTAGCGGCCATGGTAACGGTGGGGCAAGGGGTGCGAAGAATCTCCAGCAGAGGCCAGGCTACCACAAACAACGACAACTGGCCCTGGCAACTTATAACACACGCACACTGCGGACCGACGAGAAGATAGTTGAACTGGAGGAAGAATTGAGCAAGCTGCGATGGGATGTAATAGGGCTATCTGAAGTCCGTAGAGAGGGGGAGGACTCGATAACGCTCAAATCCGGCAACTTGCTCTACTTCAGGGAGGGCGACCAACTGTCCCAAGGTGGTGTCGGGTTTATCGTCCACAAGTCCCTCGTGAACAACGTGGTCGAAATCGGAAGTGTGTCGACAAGGGTGGCGTACCTTATACTCAGAATTACCAATCGGTATTCGTTGAAGGTCATACAGGTATACGCTCCAACGTCGATACACCCCGACGAGGAGGTCGAAGCTATGTATGAGGATATTTCCAGAGCCATGCATAGCACCAAGACCCACTACACTGTTGTCATGGGGGACTTTAACGCAAAATTAGGCAAACGGAGCGGTGATGAGCTGAAAATGGGGCAATTTGGATATGGGTATCGGAATCCCCGGGGCCAAATGCTGTTTGATTTCATGGAGAAGGAGGGACTCTTTATGATGAACTCCTTCTTCAAAAAACGCAAACATCGCAAGTGGACCTGGGTGAGTCCTGACGGTGCAACCAAAAACGAGATTGACTTCATCATGTCGACGAAGAGGCAGATATTCAATGATGTCTCCGTGATCAATACGGTAAAAACCGGAAGCGATCACCGGCTGGTAAGGGGCACATTGAATATCAATGCCAAGCTGGAAAGGTCTCGATTGATGAAGTCTACGCTCCGGCCTGCACCTATCCAGACCCAAAACCCCGAAAGTTTTCAGCTCGAACTGCTGAACCGCTTCGAGAGCCTAGGCGGTTGCGTAGATGTGGACGATTTCAACAACAGGTTCGTGGAAACTGTCCGTTCGGCTGGATCTACCAGCTTTAAAATCCGCCGAACAAAAACGAAGAAGATCTCCGACTCAACCATCATGCTTATGGAGGAAAGGCGAGCGATGGTTCTGCAGTCCTCAGATGATGCTGGCCGGTACCGGCGGCTCAATAAACAGATCTCTAAGTCTTTGACTTGCGACCTTCGCCTGTATAATACAAATTGTATTAAACAGGCCATAGAGCACAACAAGGGCTCCAAAGTGTTCGCCAGAGATCTGTCTATTGGGCAGAGCCAACTGACCAAGCTGAAGACTGGGGACGGCAGAATCATATCGTCCAGGCCTGAGCTGATGGATGAGATCGAAACGTTTTATGGGCAGCTATACACGACAACACGGTCACCTGTTAGCTCTTCGACAGACGATCCAAGAGCTAAGTTGTCCCGACACTATACCGACGATATCCCGGTCGTCAGCCTAGGCGAGATTAGTATGGCTCTGAAACAGCTCAAAAACAGCAAGGCACCGGGTGAAGACGGAATCACTAGCGAATTGCTGAAAGCAGGTGGAATACCGGTGCTGAAAGCACTGCAGAAGCTATTCGATTCCGTCATACTCGCGGGAGTGACGCCACAGGCATGGCACAGGAGTGTGGTGGTGCTGTTCTTCAAAAAGGGTGACAAAACCCTATTGAAGAATTACAGACCCATCTCACTCCTGAGCCATGTCTACAAGCTGTTTTCAAGAGTCATTACGAATCGTCTCGCGTGTAGGTTTGACGACCTCCAGCCTCCTGAACAAGCCGGTTTCCGCAAAGGCTTTAGTACCATAGACCACATACATACGCTGCGGCAGGTTATACAGAAGACCGAAGAGTATAACCTGCCCCTATGTTTAGCGTTTGTGGACTATGAGAAAGCCTTCGATTCGATCGAGACTTGGGCTGTGCTACAGTCTCTCCAACGGTGCCAAATTGACTCTCGGTACGTCGAAGTGTTGAAGTGTTTGTATGAAAACGCCACCATGTCAGTCCGTTTCCAAGATCAGTGCTCGAAGCCTATCCGATTGCAGCGGGGTGTGAGACAGGGAGATGTTATATCTCCGAAACTGTTTACCGCTGCATTAGAAGATGCTTTCAAGCTTCTGGATTGGAATGGACTAGGCATCAACATCAACGGCGAGTACATCACTCACCTTCGATTTGCCGACGATATTGTGGTCATGGCTGAGACCTTGGAAGACCTTGGTGCAATGCTCGATGGCCTCAGTAGAGTCTCCCTACAAGTGGGTCTTAAAATGAACATGGACAAGACCATGACCATTTTGGGAGAGGTAGGGCACCATACTAGCGAGCAAGCCCGACTGGGGAAGGACCTCCACCTTACAGAAGACCACAGCCAAATGACTACACACAGCGGTGTAGTTGTGTTCCTGTGTGTGAGTACAGGTCTCCAGCGCTCATTTAGGAATGCGTTTTGAAAGAAACGTATTCCTATACCAGGGTTACTTCCATCTTAAAGCCCTGGTGTAAAAAAAATGGGTTGGCAACACGCAAGTGATACCTCTGGTAATGCAAGCGTCTATAGGCTACGGATACTGCTTAACATCAGGCGGGCCGTATGCTTGTTTGCCACCCAAGTAGTATAAAAAAAAAAAAAAAAAAAAAAAAAAAAAAAAAAAAAGACCAAGATTATGGCAAATGTCCATGTCGCACCCACCTCTGTCACAATTGGAGGCTCTACACTCGAAGTTGTTGACGAGTATGTCTACCTGGGACATACAATCCAGTTAGGTAGGTCCAATTTTGAGAAAGAGGTCACTCGTCGAATCCGACTCGGCTGGGCAGCGTTCGGGAAGCTTAACCATATCTTCTCGTCTCAAATACCGCAGTGTCTCAAGACGAAAGTCTTTGACCAGTGTGTGTTGCCAGTGATGACTTATGGATCCGAGACGTGGTCGTTCACTATGGGCCTAATGCGAAGGCTCAAAGTCACCCAAAGAGCAATGGAGAGAGCTATGCTTGGAGTTTCCCTGCGAGACCGAATCAGAAACGAGGAGATCCGTAGGAGAACTAAAGTGACCGACATAGCTCTAAGAATTGCATCAATTAAGTGGCAATGGGCAGGGCATATAGCTCGCAGAACCGATGGCCGTTGGGGCAGAAGGGTTCTAGAGTGGCGACCACGAACTGGCAGACGCAGCGTGGGCAGGCCTCCAACAAGGTGGACCGACGACCTGGTAAAGGTTGCGGGCAACCGATGGACAAGGTCAGCTCAGGACCGAACGATGTGGAAAACCTTGGGGGAGGCCTATGTCCAGCAGTGGACGTCTTATGGCTGAGATGATGAAATAAATATTTCAATTTAAATATTATTATTATATAATATAACAGAAATACGTGTACTGAGCTAGGTATAAAAACTATTAACATTTTACGTTCTCATCGCACTTTGAATTAAGCGCCTATAAACTTATTCAACACGTTTACGATTACCAGTCGTAGCGTGTAAATCCCAAGGGCAGATAACACTCCGAGGCTAAAATAAAATTAAAGAAAAAAGGTAAAAAGAAAAAAGTTTCAAAGCAACAATGGCGTACTCCGAGACAAAACACATTGCCTGTATTAGAGGAGTTCAAGAAGTTTTCTTGTTGGCTGAAAAAAAGGAAAAGATTAAACGAATTATAGCCAGCAGAAATCTCTTAGTATAGTTGTAGTGGGGTGATGCTATACTTCATAGAATGGAATTGTATTTAAATTTAAAATATGCTAATAAAAGTTATCTTTAACGATATCTTTTTTAAATTTAAAAAAGATATCGTTAAAGATAACTTTTAATAATATTCTTTTTATAGCAACAGTCGTTGAATGTTTCTGCCAATATCCAACGAATTGTGATTTTGAATAGGTAGTAGTTTTGATTTGTAATATATCTTCAAGGTATCTTATCCAGTGAGTTGTCTCGCTCAAATTGAGTAACTCTACTGGGCTGTACCTACCTTACAGAAGGCTGCAGTCAGAATCACACAACCCAAGTAGTATTGTGTTTTTGCTGACTAGTAGAGTTTCTACAGCACTTTGGAGAAGCGCTTCGTACAAGGCGGTTTTGTCCTTGGTTGAAAGGACAGCATTGCCATTTTGTCCGGGTGGTAACCACAAGGTAGGCCGTATGCTTGTTTGTCACTTTACTTGTATAAAAATACTGGCTGGATAATCTTTTCAAAGATTTAATCTTTTTAGTGACTAAAATAAAAAATAAATAAATATATAGGTATTTGAAATAGTTTCTTTTTGTTAAAGGTGAACTATGTTATGGTTATGGTAGGACATAATAGTTCACCTTTTTGACTTTTATTGAACGAGGTCGTACCAACTGACCTAACGTGCAATCTTTGAATAATTTATATTTCTTTGTTAAATACAATTTTTATAGCGGGCACGATTTGTCTTGAAGTGGACTTACTACGAAGACTCTACGTATCTGCCCTAGAGCTAAATGTATTTTTTTGTTTTCTGTAGTCTATGCAACACCTAGGGCATCGTCTCTGTGTGTTACACCGACCCAAAATTTGTTACAACGATAAATAACAAAAATATTCCAAAAAGTCGAAGAGCAAGGGCGGGCAGCTTCTATTATACTTCATCAAACTATTGTGGTTTCTCATCAATAACGCGCATAGAATAGATAAAAAACTTTATGATGGAGGATTGTTCAGTTCTCATATAAAATTTAGGCAATATAAGTCAATATCTATTTCAGCTTGTATGTTTTTCATTATTTTGTGTAAACCGCAAAATGTACCGGGTTACAACGTAGTTCATACGAAATAACAATGTCGCAACAAAGCTACACTGTGTTACTTTCCACTCCTAAAAGTTTGGGCTCGAACAAAGAATTCCCTGTAATCCGAAGTACCTAGTGGTAATATTAATGAAAACATCTCAGATAAAGCAAATAAAAATAGAGGCCAATTTGTGTGACAGTCCTCAGTATTTCGTTTATCTTGTGTTCTTTGAAGTTAGCCCGCAGTTGTTTCTCAAACTTTTCAGAAACGTCTCGACGCCGACGTCCAGGTAAAAGAATTTCCCATTAAATAAGGACGGCATCGAATTGTCTGTAAACAATTCATTTCAAGTCCTTTATTGGTTTTATAAAGCGCGTGTGTTGAATTCACGTTTTTTGCCCCTATATAACTTTTTGTAAGCGACAAACGGGATTTCTTTAAAAATCCTATTCTTTCCTTGGTAGTTGTCACTATCGTGAAGTTAGACACACAACATGTAAGTTTATTTTAATTTTTAGAAATTAGAATAAAATTACATGTTGTGTCCAACTTCACGATAGTGACAAATACCAAAAAAAAAATAGGAGTTTAAAGGAATCCTGTGTATATTAGTATAATAATGATTGTCTTTAGTAAATAGACATATTGTTTAAAACGTAATATTACGTTTTATTTGTATACGTAACACTTAGTTCTCAATAAATAATGAAATTAAAAAAATCTGTTATTAAAGTGTAAAGACACACTCACACATTAGACAGGTGTTTGTTTAAACGTAAGTCATTATTAAATGAATTATCATTATCAATCAAAGTTTTTTGAAAAACTTTTATGTCTATTATCTAATATATTATTAATTTAATATAATGCAGTATTATTTATTTTAACTATACCCCCTAACTGGAATTGTTTAAAAAAGGTGTCATCATACCTCATAACTCCAGAGATTGAAGCTGACTTTTTAAAATTAAATTTTGAAAATACTAAATCAGAGTAGTTTCCTGATAAAAAACTGTTTGACCGAGATGAGATGACGATTTTAGCCAAATTACACAAACCTACGGTCTGTGAAACATCACGTCCGCGTCGTCAAATTTTCTTTAAAATCTTTTAATGTTAACTTTACTCGAAATCAGAATAAATACCATCAAAAATTAATCGATTCATCATTGATTGTTCAGCGACGCTGTTTTTAAATGCCTAGTTAAAAATCAAAAGAACTACCTAAGTCCTATTCAGACATTCACAAGATTTCCTGCATTAATAATGATATTTTGTTCTATAGGTATTCTGTACTTTTGTCAGTCTGTCAACAACACAAGACACGTTTTCAAAAAAAATATATTTTATCTTTATTTTTCCGTCCCTTGTGAAATTCATGTTATATTATAATTTGATAATAATATTATATATTTATTATAATGATTAAGTATATTTAACTTTAGTGTAAGTGGCTTTTAGCTGTATAATTAATCTTCATGTGCCCTGTTACTCTTCAAAAGGTCTATAAAATACAATTTTGAATTTGCCCTAGTTACGTAAAAGTCCCGATTTGCAAATGTCATGGTATAGCGAAGTACGCGACTTGTAATTTTATCTGATTTTCAATCAAACCGTCAAATACTCGAGATTTTCTAATCAAACATGCGATACACGGCGCTAAAAGCATTTCTTCATTTGTAATGTTAAATTGAACCGATCCCTGCTTGTACACTCACTTAGATTTATTTTCCGTATTTGTTTTATCTTCAAGATTTTCGGTACTACTGTAGTATCACAAATACAAACAAAAACGGTTAAACTTAGCGTTACGAGAGAGATGTTTTATTCAAAACTTTTTTTATACCAAATACTTAGGTAGCAAACAAGCATACGGCCTGTCTGATGTAGCCTATGGACGCTTGCAATCAAATCAAAGCACAAGCTTCCCAGCAGCAAAAATATTTCTATACATAGATTATACCTACGCCCCTCTAGACAAGTGGCATAAACTGTAGTCGAATCGAAAAGTCACAAAAGCAAATGTATGGGATTTGACGTAAGTTTGCGACATTAAACGTAAACTTACATCAAATCCCATACATTTGCTTTTGTGACTTTTCGATTCGACTACAGTTTATGCTACTTGCCTAGAGGTGCAGAGGTATAATCTATAGATATGTTTTTTTGCTGGAAAGCCTGTGCTAGAATACCTGTCTATAGTAAACGAGGTGTATTATTTCCAAGTATTTGATATTGGTTTAGCCGAATTCAAACCACGAAGTTCTTTAAGATCCTATTAGGTGCCTATTTAAAACGTTCATTCGATCTCGAAACGGAAATAATAAGTACTCGAACGTTAAGTATCGGAATACTTGAATAGCATCGGTTCTTTACAATAACATCCTTTTAAAACCTTTTCATTAACTGATTGATGGCATTGATTTGTTCTTTGAATTAATGTGTACAAGCAGTGAATGTAAAAATCAGGCTGGCAGGTTTTCATTTGTCCGTTGTTAGTTCTCTATGTACTCGTACTTATTTGACGTTTCGGAATTTAAAAAAATAGTGATTTTAGATTAAATAAAATTAAAAAGTAGGAAAAAACGTAAGACAACTAAAAAACGTTATCCACCATGGTTCAACAATTCGATAATCAAATCATTAAAAGAAAAAAATAGACTTAGGTTACGCTTTAAAAAATACAAAAATCCTATGGATGAGTTAGAATTAAAATTAGTCGCTAAAAGATGTCAAAATTTATCAAAAGAACTATACAAAAATTACATGGAAACTGTAGAATCTGAAATAAAATATAACCCCAAACTGTTCTGGACACATGTAAAAATAAAACGTGGTGGCTCAAGCAACTATCCTCTAACTATGTCAGACGGACAGACTACAACATCTAATGGCTCCACAATTTGCGAACTCTTTGCTGCACACTTCTCCTCTGTTTATTGTCATGATAACGATACACTCTCCACCACTAATAATACGAGTTTCCTGAAACCACTAGAAAATTACAGTCAGTGCCTGACATACCCAACCATAGAACACGAATCACTGCTTAAAAAGTTGAAATCCCTAGATACTAATAAGGGAGCTGGCCCAGATGGTATACCACCGATATTTATTGTAGCCTGTGCATCGACCTTAGTCTCTCCCTTATTATTTATTTTTAATACGTCTCTGGCTTCGGGAATATTTCCATCAGAATGGAAGAAAGCTAAAGTTGTACCCGTACACAAATCGGATAAGAAAGAGGTAATTAACAATTATAGACCAATTTCTATACTTTCAACTTTCGCAAAGGTCTTAGAGTCGATGCTTTGTCCATATATTCAAAGACACTTTAAAATGTATTTAAATGAACATCAGCACGGATTTGTGGCATCTAGGTCCACTGCTACAAATTTGGTATCCTTTACGGAATCCGTTATACAATCATTAGATGCAAACAAGCAATACGACGTTATATATACAGACTTTAGTAAAGCCTTCGACAAAATTTCCCATGCAATACTAATATATAAGCTATCAGCATACGGCATTACAGGTACTTTGTTAGCATGGTTTAAATCTTACCTAACAGAACGTAATTTCTATGTAGTTATAAATGGCTTTAGCTCCACAACGTATAATATCACCTCTGGCACCCCACAGGGTTCACACTTGGCTCCAATTTTATTCAATATCTTTATCAACGATCTCCCAACTTGTTTCCGCTCATCTGAGTATTTTTTGTTCGCTGATGATTTAAAATTCGCAAGAAGCGTAGAGACCGTGCAGGACTGCGAGTTGTTACAGCAGGACTTAAACCGAGTTTCTGAATGGTGTAATTTTAATAAAATGGAATTGAATGTGAAGAAATGTAACTGTATAAAATTTTCTAGAAAACAACAAATTATAGAATCAGAATACTTCATTAATAACCAAAAAATTCAAGAACACGATACGATTCGAGATTTAGGTGTACTGTTCGATAGAAAACTGACGTTTGTGCCACACATCGAAAATATTATTAATAAAGCAATGAAAATGCTTGGATTTACACTAAGGAATACTAAAGAATTCCACAAAAATACAAAAATTATGCTGTACTATAGTCTGGTGAGGAGCATGATGGAATATTGCAGTGTCGTGTGGAGGCCACATTATGCTGTACACATATTGCAATTGGAACGTACCCAAAAGCGCTTTTTGTGGCACCTTGCTTTCGCAGAAAACAAAACCAAACAACTGGTCAGCTATAGTGCACGGCTGCAGTATTTCAGAATGCATCCACTATCAATGCGTAGTAGCATTCTGGATTGCACATTTGCTTGTAAATTAGTTCAAAATAAAACAGATTGTCCCAAACTACTAGGCCTCTTGAGGTTTCGTGCGCCAGCTAGATATCCCAGAAACACCATTACACCTCTATGTCCACCTCTCAGAAGGACAGTACTTGGGGCAAATTCCCCCATAGCTAGAATGTGCAAAACTGTGAATGAATATAGTAGTCTGATCGATATCCATCTCGATAGTAAAGTCAAAATAACTGCATGCATTATCAAAAATTATTTTATAACTAATTAGTCTTACCTAGTCCAATTGTGCCTCGTAATTTAATTTAATTTGTTAATTATTATTATTATTTTAATTTTTTCATTATTATTATTGTATTATTCTTAATTTTTTAATCAATCAATCAATTAAATTAACTTAATCAAAATTAATTAATAATTTATTAACTTAGTCAAAAAAAAAAAAATCATATGTCTCCTTAATTTTATCTTAATATTAATACTGTATTATTCATGTGATACTAATTTTATGTCTCATTGTTATTTTATAGATAATGTGCTTATATATATTTTGTTTATTTTAATATATTGTACTCTAATTTAAATATGCGGTGTTAACCTTTAATTAATTGTTACACTTGTTATTTTTAATAGTTTTTATGTTTAAATAATGTATTAGTGTAAACAATTGTTGGTTGACCTAATAAATAAATAAATAAATAAATAAATAAAAAACGTATGCTGGCTAAAAAGTTTTTATTACGTTCATAAGTATCATGTATTTGATCTAAATGAATAAATGAGTTTGATTTTCACATTGAAATAAGTTCGGTTTTAATGACATAGAAATATTAAAATCAAATATCGTGTAGTTAGTTTTGGATGTGTAATTTTTTTCTGTCTCTTTCTCTCTCTTAGCTGTCTCTATTTAATTCTTGGATAGTGAATTGTGAGGTTGTAATTTATGGTTACTTTTTAAAATCTTGTCTTTTTAGTTTCCACCTTCTTTCTGTCAACGTAACGATTGAATTCACACTGACAAGCAAAAAGGAGGCAAAATGCTCTTCAATTATTCAACCGGAATACACCAAAGAGAAACATAGTCGGACATTTCGAAACTCCATCGTGCTTTATAATTACTCACTAAGGTAACTGGTATCTAATACCAAATACTTTTAATTGAAGTTAACATTTTAACTGGACACGTTAGTTCGAAAGTTATAATTAACGGACGTTTATTTTGGGCCTCACGTAATTTTAGGGTTGACAGGGTTCATTAAGCGAAACTTGTCATTTTCAGATATTCCTAAATATTATCTGTTACAAACTGATATGTGTACAAACAAAATATACGTTCACAAATATATTGTAACTACAAATCTAAACTAATATTTTGAAGAGGTTTTAATGGTGCAAGAAATTTTAAAATCGGTTGACTAACTTTTGTGTTAAATTTGTAACAAAAAATCAAGTCATTCCTCTTTTAAATATAAATTTAAATTAGATACCTACCTAAATAACACCCTTATAAAGAGCCATTCTCATCACACTTCGCAGGAAAACAATTTTTAAATTTAAGCAAATATATATTTTTTTAATACTTAGAGAGGAAGGGCATCACACTAGCGAGCAAGCACGACAGTGAAAGGACCTTACAGAAGACCACAACCAAACTATTACACACAGCGGTGTAGTTGTGTTCCTGTGTGAGAGTACAGGTCTCCAGCGCTCATTTAGGGATGCGTTTTAAAAGAAACGTTTTCCTATCCCAGGGATATTACATCTTAAAGCCCTGGTGTAAAGCGTCTATAGGCTGCGGCAACTGCTTAACATCAGGTGGGCCGTATGCTTGCTTGCTACCAAGTAGTATAAAAATAAATCCTTACTAATATTATAAATGTGAAAGTTTGTAAGAATGGATGGATGTTTGTTACTCTTTCACGCAAAAACTACAGAACGGATCTGGATGAAATTTGGCATACAGATAGATTATAGTCTGGAATAGCACATAGGCGCATTTTTTATCGCGATAACCGACATCCACGCGGGCGGAGCCGCGGGCAACAGCTAGTAAAAAATAAATATAATATTACTACAAAAAATACGTCAACGTAACGTAGATAAATGTTACGACGACTCCTTCATGGTAGTCCTTTTGTAAAGGTCACTTAGAGATACACATGCAAATCACGCCAAAACATTCTTTTGGACCCTAAGGGCCGAC
This sequence comes from Trisateles emortualis, assembly GCA_947095525.1. Lineage (NCBI taxonomy): Eukaryota > Metazoa > Arthropoda > Insecta > Lepidoptera > Erebidae > Trisateles > Trisateles emortualis. Next base: position 2,047,327 of record OX352736.1, on the reverse strand, counting down.
ATAAACCATGTCCAGTAAATTAACCTGCAATAAATTAGTCACCCCTAGCGTTTAGAAGCCCCAGGTGGTTTGAGCCACGCATAAATTGTGGCCTATGTGGTCATTTCAATTGCTGATGAACTAAGATAAGAAATGAAAAGGTATGTTTGTTTCATTTGCTAAGTTTCTTGAGTGTTTACTAGAATATTATGGAATACTAGCTGACCCCGCAAACGTTGTTTTGCTACTAAAATAGTAATATCGCTATTAAAAAATAGGGGTTGATCGTAGAGGGGTGAAAATTAAGGGTTGTATGTAATTTTTAATGCTGAATCACAAAAAATAAACCAAAAAAATTTGTCTAAGAAATTAAATAAAAAATATAGGGGTCGACCACCCTTAACATTTAGGGGGATGAAAAATAGATGTTGCCAGATTCTCAGACCTACCCAATATACAAACAAAATTTCACGAAAATCGGTCGAGCCGTTTCAGAGGAGTTCAAAGTTGAACACTATGACACGAGAATTTTATATATTAGATATATTTTTATTTCTTTTAAGATCTTTCTTTTTCCAAGTCAGCTTTAACTCTATTACCGAAGGATCTTGTGATTAAATCTTAATTATTATTATAACGAGGAAAAATTGATATTTAGTTTGATTGTTTGTTTCAATTTATCTCAAAAACTACTGAACAGATTTTAAATATTCATTCACCATTAGAAAGCTACATTATCAGCGGGTAACATAGGCTATATTTTTTTGAAAATAAATTACGGGATCTCTACAAAAATTAATAAATGTAAATTCGTGCGAAGATGGGACGTGTCCCTAGTATCTCATATAAATACATAATACCTAATTAATTGTTCATGCTTGTGTGTTTAACTTAAATTATGCCGTTTCTTTGACCCTTTGACTTTCTATTCATCAAATTAATTATTAGTTTATATGATTATTTAGCAATTAGGTACTTGTTTGCAAATTATTTATTTATTAAAACATTTATAATAATAATAATTAATAATGTTTTCAAAATACTTGGTATTTTAAGATAAAGTAAATTTATTTAGCAGAGAATTTAATTTATTTTTCAATTTATAATTCAATTCAATTGATTAAAATAAAATACATTAAATAAATGTCTCTCTATTAATAGCTCATTTATTAACCAATTTTATTTTTATTCATTAAATCAGAAATAATTAGACACTAAACTTTTTTTTAAAGACATCTCCCACACAAGAGAACAATCTCTGTGTCGCGAGGGACTTTACAAACATTAAATTAACGGACATAAATTACACCCAGATTCAGAACAACTCTTTGAGGGTCACACAAAGTTTTGTCCTGTGTGGGAACCGAACCCACAGCCTCATGCACAGAAGGCGCATTCTGCAGCTGCTGGACAACCAAGGCAGTCATTGTTTTGTCAAAGTTTTGTCTTTTATTTATAAATAAAGATATCAACAAAATAGTACACATATACAAAAACTAGGGGTCGCCCGCAACTTCGTCCACGTGGTAATTTGGAATACTTTCCCCGATTTTATCTCTCTACTGCTCCGCTCCTATTGATCATAGCGTGATGTAATATAGCCTATAGCCTTCCTGGATAAATGCACTATTCAACAAACGAAGATTTTTTCTAATCGAATCAGTACTTTCTGAGATTAGCGCATTCAACCAAACAAACAAACTCTTCAGCTTTTATAATATTAGTATAGATAAGTTTAGTTCACTAACCCTATATTACCGTCTAGATACTTATCCTTTACTGAGACGGAAGGGTATACAGGACATCTTGTGGCATTCACCGACTTGATTTATCCGACCACAGCGCACCACAAACTAGGCGCCTGCCGCCGTATTTATTGCCACAATAACCCTATTAATTCTGTGTGCGAGACTTTGAACTTGGTGTGCCTGTGCGCCCTAATCCTTGCAGTGCGGGGTCGTTACGACCGAGCGAAAGTGTTAGGTGGAATTATTGTTTGAAATGTGCGCACAATTGAGGGTTAGCGGTTTGGAGTAATTGTTAGTTGTTGAGTGTAATATTACTATAAAGTATATATACATACAACTTAGACTTTAACACCTACTAAATAGTGTTCAAATTTATCTGCCATGTTTAATTTCAGGCATTTCAAAGATAATTATTGTAAAGTTTGACTTTGACTTTAACCCTATACAAGTTTGGTAAAAAGATATTTGGAAAAGTAGATATTAGCATATAATTCTATACTATTTTATAAAGAGGTAAAGTTTGTGAGTTTGCTGTAAGGGGTAATCTCTGTATCTTCTGAATCGATTTTAAAAATTCTTCTACCAATAGGTGCTTGTGAGCGTCATAGGCTATATTTTATTGACAAAAACATTACGGGACCCCGGAAAATACCACTAGTGCAAATATAAAGTACATATATAAAGCACTAGCGGACCTGGCAGACGTCGCCCTACCCGAAAAAGCTGATATACCGACAGCAGTAACACCAACCGGGTCCAATTGTGAATCTAAACCTTTCGGGGCCCTACCCGAACACATACACAAACTTAAAATTTAAATCTAAACAAATGTTCAATAATATTATCTACAAATGTTACAATTTTAATTTTAAAACTTTACTTTAATCATGGTTTTTATATCTGAATGAAATGAATAAGTCATAATTAAAAAACTAATATAATTATATTATTGAAACAAAGTATCTAATCTGAAACATCTATTAACAACAGTAGCTAGGGCTAGTTAACAATTATTATTTATTATCAAAGCGACGGGCGTTTCCTCAAATCACGGATGTGACCACGGCCTTATTCAATTTGATTCATTGCACTAATGCGAGCCGGTCACGCGAATGACCGACCGAAAAATTCGACGCACCCGAAGGATAAGATTGAAGGAGCAGGCCGGCGACTTGCAAACTTAGGCGAGAATTTTGGCAGCTTCATATATAAGTACTAGCTGTTGCCCGCGGCTTCGCCCGCGTGGATGTCGGTTATCGCTGTAAAAAGCCTATGTGTTATTCCAGGCCATAATCTATCTCTGTGCCAAATTTCATCCAGATCCGTTCAGTAGTTTTTACGTGAAAGAGTAACAAATATCCATCCATCCATACTTACAAACTTTCACATTTATAATATAAGTAAGGATTAGCAATTTTAAACTGAAATAATCTGAAATACCTACCTCGCTATGACACATCTCTATATCTTACTGACAGCTGCCATTGCTGTTGTTAAAGTCATGCAGGGTGACATGAAATAATTGATTAAATTCTGCATCATCATTTTATGTTCAAAATCTATTCTTTATTTTCATGATTATTGTCTACTCTTCTCTGAAAAGTTACACGACATTTAGAGTGTAACATTGTTGTTATACCTATTGCAAAAATTATAATATATCTATTAAACCAAAAACAGAATCAACAAACACAATATGTTACAAGTTAAACAACTTTATTAGTTTACTTTAAAAGCGATCTAAGTTTCTAGCCGGTTGCCTACATAATTTTTAAAGCTTTCATAATGTGTACTTACGCCAGAATACTTATTTTCTACTGCAAGTATTTTCTCATTTTCTTACCTGCGACAGGAAAAACACGTCGAGCAATTCGCCCGTCTGCAACAAAGTATTAACTAGCAATTTAGTCAATGCCTTTTCTCCGTGGGTCTCGATTCAGGACAGGGCGTCTTGACCTTCTTATTTTATGGACTGTGCCCTCCAATGCTCCTAATACCTCTCATTGTGCTTACGCTTTACGAAATTGGGGTAAACTTCTTATATAATTGCCTTTTATATTAAATCGTCTAGTTGCTCTTTTCTTCAATTCTGTATATTATCAGATATTCTATGGACAGATTTATTTGTTGTAAAATATTTCATAGTTGAATTAGACAATTATCGTCAGAAAACAAGCACATTAAAGACTAGAAACATTAATTATACTCGTATCAACATCATCATTTTAAACCATAAACGTCCCACTGCTGGGCATGGGTCTCCTCCACGCACTTGGAGGGATATTAGCCAACGATATACGACGCTGGACAGATTCGAATGTGCTTAAGGGAATTGTTAAATCACAAATTTATACAATAAATAAATAAAAAATGCGACATTTAGCATCGCTGAGTACGGCTTGACCGATTCGCCTGATTTTATTCCGTAGCATTTATATTATTGTCCGCAGAAGGTTTATATAAAATATTGTTATGAAAATTTAACTGGAAAAGTCTGTAATACGGATGATATTTTCACTACTAAAGCTTCATAAAAAAAATACGAGCTCAGTTTGATTTCTGCTATCATATTTTATTTTATGTGTTATCTGAATGCGACATTTATTGTCATGAACAACAACAAATGCCGCATTCAGATTATTATTTTAAAATTAGTAAATTCGATGCAAAGCCGAAGCCAGAAAACCTTAAGTTTTTAACATCGTTTGTCGGAACACTTTATATTATTTTTATCATTTTAGAAGGTATTTACTATATAAACACTGGTTATGGTTAATTAAACGATTAGCATTGTTTTTTCTTAAAGTGTTATGCTCGTTCGACGCGCCTATCTGAAGGCACATTAGCTCCTTATTGAAGTTTGTGTGGTTTGTACGTTTACGTAAGCTACGTTACTAAATACAAGAAATCAATTGTAATTGTAACGTATAACTTTTTAATGTCCGAAAAACAACATTATAATCAATAAAATTAAATAGTTGACGTTACTTTTTAGGACATTATTCTTAAAATACCTAATAATATTCCAGTATTAATTACCGTGCGATTAATTAATTAATTACGAGTCCGTGTGGTGGATTAAAAAATAGAATAATATAATATTAATACAAATGACACCACCCCGTTCTATCCTGAGGGTGTCAGCAGTCGACTAAGGGAGTAAGTCTAGCAGACAATATCCACCGCAAGAGCGGGAAAACTCGAAACAAAACCCTATACCAACCCGTCTGGCCAGCGTGGTGTAGTAGGCTAATAGCCCTCCAAATGTATGGAGGAGACCCGTGCCCAGCAGTGGGACGTTTATGTGTTGAGATGATGATGATGATGATCATTTACAATTATCATAAAATACTAATAGTGGCGTAACTATACCGTTGGGAGCCAGTGGCAATGTTGCATTAATATATATAATACGTATAATTTATGAGCAATTTACAATTAAGTACAAGAATTTGGAATTCCGCGCGTCACTCACGTAGATATAAAGGTCCTGCGAGAATACCAGCGTTGTGGTCCAGGCCACAACATTAGAGCTGACGCAGGGACCTTATTTGCTTTTTTATATTAAGTTTTATGAAATGTAGTAATTGTAAGTTTAATTGAATGTAAGAGCAAATATTTTTTTTTCTTTCTTTCTTTCAATAATATATAATATAAGGATTCCTCTTTGCTCACGGTCACTCGGACCGGGGGCCCTTCAGACCGGGAGCCCGTGGCATTTACCCCTAATGCCACCCTATTGTTACTCTACTGAATACAAATGTATAGTCTACTAATTGTCTCATTCACCATCGTCTTGTAAGCATTTATTTATACTACTTGGGTGGCAAACTGCCTTGGTGGTCCAGTGGCTGCAATATGCGCCTGCTGTGCACGATGTTGTGGGTTCGATTCCCACACAGGACAAAACTTTAGTTGACCCACAAAGAGTTGTACTGAGTCTGGATGTAATTTGTGTCCGTTAATTCTATGTTTGTAAAGTCCCCCGCGACACAGAGCTTGTTCTCTAGTGAGGCAGTTGTCTTTTAAAATACAAAAAAAAACAAGCATACGGCCCGCCTAATGTAAAGCAGTTATCGCAGCCTATGGACGCTTGAAATACCAGAGGTATCATTTGCGTAGTAACCTATTTTTTTACACCGGGGCTTTAAGATGGGAGTATCCTTGGGATAGGAATACGTTTCCTTTGAAACGCATCTCTAAACGAGCGCTGGAGACCGGTACTCACGTTTATTTGGCTGTGGCCTAGATTTGCCCGTAATGCCTATTGTTACTCTACTGAATACAAATATATATTATTATTATAAAGCTGAAGAGTTTGTTTTTTTGTTTGGTTGGTTGAACGCGCTAATTTCAGAAAGTATTGATTCAATTAGAAAAAAATATCCAGGAAGGCTATAGGCTATATAACATCACGCTATGATCAATAGGAGCGGAGCAGTAGTGAGATATGTTGCAAAATCGGGGAAAATATTCCAAATTAGCACGCAGACGAAGTCGCGGGCGACCCCTATGTTTAATATACTAACTGTCTCATTCACCGTCGTCTTGTTAACTAACGTCAAAACAAAAAGCATAAAGCTAGGCGCCGTATAAATTAGCTACATTACTAATCCAGTTGACATAGCTACCCTCCATGCTCCCTCCTTTGGTTTTAGGTTAATACGTTGTGTATTTGGGGCATTGTGATATAACATTTATTTTTCATGCATCTACTGGAAATAGACACTGTTTTATTTATTTAGTTTTTGCTCATTTATTTGTTAATTAAAACAATCGTCTAAAGAATACATACGAGTATAAGTATTTTATTTTTCTTAGGCGTTACTTACACAGCTTACATTTTGCCTTAGGGGGGCTTGAAAAAGCTATTCTACCAAATTATATATAATAATAAACTTTTCTTCTTGCTAACCAGAAAAAAAGAAAATATTTATCATTGGGTGGTTTATTTTGGAAGGCATTAAGTCAGTTAAAACAAAAGCGGGGTTTTTATTAAGATGCCAAGTGGCACTCCCGAAAAGACAACCAAACTTTCATTTCAACGCTTTAATTTTGACAAAAGCTTTGACAATGTTAAATATGGCCTTTATTGCTTTCGTAATAAAGATTCGCTTAATGTCACAGAGTAAGTTTTCCAACAAGCGGCACAGAAGCTTACTGTGTTAATTTACGACGGTTCTCTGCAAAAGTTTGGGGGTTAGGCGTGCACAGTGTGAGACTGTGTCGTATTGTGCACGAGTAGAAATGGGTCAATGTAGTGACAGGATATTACGAAGCCACGATGTCAGACGCATCCGCGTTTAGTTGGTGGCTAAATGAGAAATAGCAGAGTAACAGCAGAGAGAGTTGTCGCATTGCTTTTAATTCTAAACTTGGTCTAGGGAACTATATTTTACATCGTTAAATTATTACTAATGACATAATCACAGGGATTATATCCTAGCTCGGGTTTTCATCATTGAAATCACGGACACAAAATATTATTTAATCATTCAATTATTCTATAAATTTCACAGAACGTATATTATTATAATACAAATAAAAATTACAAATTTTAATAATAAAATATTCTTTTGGGCAAAATATTAATGTATCCATTAATATTTTGCCCAAAAGAATATTTTTTTACAAGTCAAAGTCAAACTAATGTGTAAGAATAGATTGAATGTTGAAGGAAGAATGTACAAGACTTGAACTGCGAAGAAGACAAAAAGAAGAAGGTTGTTAGAAGAGCGAAGATGTCTGTCATGGCTTGAGCAGAGATTGATTACGATACCCAGTCTACAAAATATGTGAGAGCTAATACTGAAATTGGGATGGATTGTTTGCTGTTTTATATAACAACAAATGGTAAACAAATAATAGATAAGCTAACATAATCACATCATCAATACATACATTCAACTTCTTAAAATAGGTAAATATCTATACTTCTATACTTAATATTATTAAAGCTGAAGAGTTTGTTTGGTTAAACGCGCTAATCTCAAAAAGCACTGGTGTGATTAGAAAACATTTTTTTTTGTTGAATAGTGCATTTATCCAGGAAGGCTATAGGCTATATAACATCACGCTATGATCAAAAGGAGCGGAGCAGTAGTGAGATATGTTGCAAAATTGGTGAAAATATTCCAAATTACCACGTGGACATTTACTAATATTCATATCCTTCGAATAACACAAGCGTCACAATCCACCATCAGCAACTACAGGTTCAATATCTAATCGATATTACATTGAGAAGAGCAACACAATATTTTCTGAAACGTACTGTAAACAACAACATAAAATTAAATAACACATTATTTAAAACATAAATCTAGTTTAATAATAAGGACGTATACATATACATACCCACCATATTATCTAAACCTTTCCAATTCTACACGTAATGATTTGGCAACCACTCTGACTGGCTCAGTAGCGAAGTCGGAACAAACATCTCAGTCCCCTGCGCTATCTATACAATACTTTTCGAGATTAATGTCTCACAATTTTGCTTCAGTTTTCTCTGGCGGTTGTTTAAGTTAGACGATCACAGCGATTGGTGGAAGTGATCTATTTTCTTAAAGATCATTATTCTTGACTTGCTTACCCATTATAATTATATTGACTGCCTCGCTGGTCCAGTGGCCGCAGTATGCGCCTGCTGTGCACGAGGTTGTGGGTTCGATTCCCACGAAGAATTGTTCTGAGTCTGGGTGTAATTTGTGTCCGTTAATTGTATGTTTGTAAAGTCCCCCGCGACACAGAGCTTGTTCTCTAGTGCGAGAGTTGTCTTTTTTAGATTACAAAGATAAAAAATTATTACAATGATGTATCTTTATCAAATAAACTTTTTATGAAGAGTTCCTAAGAGAGGTAGGGCACCTTTCTAGCGAGCAAGCCCGACTGGGGAACCTTACAGAAGACCACAGCCAAATAATTACACACAGCGATGTAGTTGTGTTCCTTTACGTGAGTAAAGGTCTCCAGCGCTCATTTAAAAATGCGTATTGAAAGTAACGTATTCCTATCCCAGGGATACTCTCATCTTAAAACCCTGGAGTAAAAAAATGGGTCGGCTACACGCAAGTGATACCTCTGGTATTGCAAGCGTCCATAAGCTACGGTAACTGCTTAGCTTGTTTGCCACCCAAGTATAAAAAATAAACTTTTTTAAGAAAAGAGTTCGGTATATCTAATAAACGAACTATAATTCTATTCACTTGATAGAGAAGAAGAGAGGTTCTTACTTTTATATAAATTAAACCAAACTCAAAAGATATAGAATTCTAAATAAGCAGATGTATTAAACTCAAAATCCATTTACTTACTCATAATATCATTATTACTATTATTATTATATTACAATACCTTGTACCACTCGCTAAACCCAAGTCTCTACGCCTGTTAAATTAATTGTAGCGCTTATGTCGCCAGCACACCCTCGAACCGCTTTGAAAAATCATCCCTCATTCGGTTTTTGGTACGAGATTTATAACATTAGAAACTACCTACTTGTTACTATTTAAGTGCTTAGGGTCGACATTGTTGGTACGAAAATGGGTTGTGGAGTATAAACGAACCATTTTAGTTGGTTCTTATTCACTGCAGTAAATCACCATGTAGTTACTTAGCCTGGTGTCAGTGCTTTTACCAACCGCCAGACACCCTCTGGCATGGTTACACGCCGTGATATTTAATTTCTATTTCACTTTTAAGGTGGCAAACAAGCATACACTCCGCCGATTTGTTCCGCATTCGCCTCACGATGTTTTCAATCCAAGCCCTGAAAATATTACATTTGGGGCTAAAAAGGAATAAAATGTAGGACGAATACGGATTTTTTACGTGGGGCAATACGTCGTGAGGCAAATGCGGAACAAACTAGTCCGCCTGGTGATAAGCAGTATCCATAGCCTATGGACGCTTGTAATCACACGGAAAGTCACAAACGCCTGTCTAGAATTTAGTTTGGTTACAACTTAAAATTTCAACAAAGCTATGCTCGCCCCATAAATCCAATCCGAAACTTCTTTATTTCGTGTTCTCTAAAATGCACACTAATCAATCAACAAGAAATCCAACTGTTTTAAGAAATATGATTTTATTTCATAAGATATTTATTCGAATAGTTATTAAAATAAAAGTAACTTAACCTAAACTTCTTGCAAACAATCAGATATTGTAATAGGTGGTATTGTATTTAAGAAATAAATTTATCAATTTTACACATTTTGTTGTAATCAATTTTTGATATTCATATCCTTATTAATGACGCTATTGGTGTCCCTTAATACAGCTGTATGGGTATTTTGGGTAGCTTAGTCCTTGCGGGGTTTGGCTGGTCCTAATATCGGCTCTGTGGACTGTAAAAAGCTTTCGACTAGCCTTATTTTGTAAAAATATATTGTACTTATGTACTACTACTATAACGCCTGATGACGACTACAGTAAGATTCTAATCGCTTATTTTTAATACTTCAAAGTATTATTAAATAACATAAGTCTCGTAGAAACATAAAATAATAGGGGGCAAAACTGCTCTGAAACTAAGTGAAAGGGTCAGCAATAAAGAAGATTAAAACTATAGAGGGAGACCATTATCATTGGGGACGGACGCTCGGTTAGATTCGGCAGGACAGTATATCAGAGGCAATTACCCTCCAAGCCTCCACACATGACCTGAAAGTTCAGCACTTCATTACATAGCCATCGGTAACCCAATTTCGTTCGCAAAAGTAATGCTCATAATTTTTGCTAACGGTCCCGTCAGGGTCGTGTGCAGAGCTGTATTAAAATATTATTTATGATATCTATGTGCTGTTTGAAATGTTGATTAGTTTTGCTTTGAAGTACATATACATATATTTGTAAAAGAAACGAAATAATAAACTAATGTAGAAATCTATACTTAATTTTATAAAGCTGAAGAGTTTGTTTGTTTATTTGATTGAATCTCAGAAAGTACTGGTTCGGTTATAAAAAAAATATTTTTTGTTGAATAGGGCATTTATCCAAGAATGCTATAGGCCTATATAACATCACGCTATGATCAATAGGAGCGGAGCAGTATATAGTAGTGAAATATGTTGCAAATTTGGGGAAAATATTCCAAATTACCACGCGAACGAAGTCGTGGGCGACCCCTAGTGATAATATAAAATTGGAATGAGGCTCCACCTCTGCACATGTGGACTATGTTACAAAAGTTAAATAATTAGGTAATTAATTTTAGTATAGTTTTTAATGCATATGCATTTAAAAAAATATTATTTCACACGCTGTGAGAGCACAATTTAAATTTCGTAATTTCGCCCGGCGATGCGAGTGCGCCATGTGGCCCTGATAACAATGTCGGCCACTCTATACCTATTGTATATTTCTATCTAGATTTATTTAAATAGGCGCGCACCTTTGATTGCAATGCGGCGAGGTAAGCTCGTTACGTTAAAGCAAATATAATAATACAGTAACTTAAATTCTTAACAAAACGTAGCAAGGTCGAAATTCGTTTGCATCAATGTAATATATTTTTGGTCGTTGTAGTACTAACCCTTTCGGTCTAATAAGAGGATGAAAGGTTTTGAATGATTTTTTTTCATGGCAAATGCTTCGGTTACCGTTTGATATGATAATTCGTATAATAGGATGAGAGAGGGAGTGCGATCATGTGTGTGCATATTCGTGGTTAATTTTTAGGGCGTTTGAATGTCAATTTTGACTGCCTCGGTGGTACAGTGACCGCTGTATGCGCATGCTGTGCACAAGGTTGTGGGTTCGATTCCCACGCAGGACAAAACTTTGTGTGACGCACAAAGAATTGTTCTGAGTGTGGGTGTAATTTGTGTCCGTTAATTATGTTTGTAAAGTCCCCCGCGACACAGAGTTTGTTCTCTAGTGCTGAAGTAGTCTGTGCTGCAACGATGAATATAACATTGCCATTGCATAACCCATGAAAGTTTTATTATGATAGAATAATAAACAAAAAGATCCGACTTCTATCGAGTTACGTAATATTTTCTCTTGTTCGGCCTTAATTTATATAAAACCATATTCTCATTCGTCTAAATACAACACAAATAACGTTCACGTTTATAACAACAAATCGTACAAACACGCAAAGTAAATAAGAAAAACAAACTTTCATCAGAATTCAACGGACAAATTAGAAGCCAGTGTGCTGAAAAAATAAACAGAGGACCACGTTTTAATTGTAAATTGAATTAAATTCGTTTGAAAATCAACTTTGGTGCTTCGCTAATGAGGTCACAAGATACGTAACTCTCAAAAGCCCTACAGTTTTTTTGATTAAATTAAAAAATAACCATGATGGTTGTTATTAATGGAGGGTGTGTTTTGTTTCATATTTTGGCTAAAAACATATTATTTACGAATCTCGATCTCAATATTAAAGAACTACTACTAGTAGTACAACGACCAAAAATATATTACATTGATGCAAACGAATTTCGACCTTGCTACGTTTCGTTAAGGATTTAAGTTACATTATTAAAATTTCCATAACTAATGTAATGTATGTTAATTTATTATTATATTGTAGACACTAACATTATTATATTGTTTTAAAAGACAATTACCGCACTAGGGAAGAAGCCCTATGTCACGGGAGACTTTACAAACATACAATTTAAAAACGCAAATTACACTCAGACTCGAAACATTTATATTTGTTTCGAGTGGGAATCGAACCTCCGACCTCTGGCTTAGTAGTTAGGATGACCACTGTACCAACAGGCTAGTTAATCTTTTGTACATAACATTATACAATCACAATATCCAAAAATATTTGTACATTAAATTAACTTTGAATTTGGTGACATAAAAAATAAATTATATCCCACAAATGTTTCATAACATAATTAAGTCTACCAACGCGACTACATTAAAATCATTTGCAGAAATTGAAGATATTCTACGTCTTATTAAGCACGCCGAATATTCTAGATATCAGCAAAACTGTTCGAGATGGCCTGACTTCTTAATGAAATTTTCGTATTACGACTTGTCCTTCTCCGTCGCACTCACGGAATCGTCCATCTTACTTACTCTTTCGTCATGTAAAGGTGCAGTTCCGAGCTTTATGCGAAATTTATTCATAACTGTGTAATTTATCCGTGCCAAGTAAAATGCTTAGTAATGGAGGCTTGGCTTGAAGGGAGAGTGTGTGGGGGGATCTGTTATATTTTCGTACATAATTATTCGCATGTTCGATTTTAATACGGCAAATTTTCATGAAGTGAAATGGCATCTAAGGCATTCCACATTGGGCACCTACCGATATTTTTCGCAGGTGCCATTAGTGGAACAACACCTACGAAAAATATCGGTAGGTGCCCAATGTGGAATACCTTAGGTGCCATTCACTCAGGTGCCATTAAAATGGGTGCCCAATATGGAATACTTCATTTTCATTACCTATTTTTGAGTGACAGCGTACCTATGTACATAGAGATACATACATATTTAATTCACGCGTTACTGAACCTGAGACATTAGTACTAAAGATTTAAGAGCCGCAAATAATAGGTTAATAGTGTCTTCTTGCGTGGCGTTTAACATGCCAAATCTTCACTAGCTACAGTTAAAGCAATGTCTAGCTTACTATATTGTTATACTAGCTGTTGCCCGCGGCTCCGCCCGCGTGGATGTCGGTTATCGCTGCAAAAAGTAGCCAATGTGTTATTCCAGACCATAATCTATCTGTGTGCCAAATTTCATCCAGATCCGTTCAGTAGTTTTTATGTGAAAGAGTAACAAACATCCATCCATCCATCCATTCTTACAAACTTTCACATTTATAATATTAGTAAGGATTACTTATTCAAATTTATATTTCGTTGCTTAAACCACAAATACTTCGAACACCTGAAGTTTATTTTCAATGTTCTTCCAAAACATTTAGAAGACAGATCATTATATTATTACGGTGTGGTAGCCACCCAACGGCTGTGGCCTTTGAAAATTATTCCGACGATGTCTGCATGTCGAAAGAATCTTTCACAGCCAGTCGCCTATGAATGTATAATGATCACCTCAGACAAGCTTAAAAGGAATCTTTGTGAATGTTTAGCTTACGATTACGAATATCCCCTTTTTTAAGGATGAAAGAAGTAGTTCTTCTGTTGATATTTTGGTTAATGGTTAATTTTAGAAATAAGATTTTTAATTTACATTTTGTAAGAAATTCAATACACAAAATTTATACTACAAACAAGCATACGGGCCATCTGATGGTAAGCAGTTACCGTAGCCTATGGACGCTTGCAACACCAGAAGTACCACTTGTGTGTTGACGACCCAAAAATGAATACCAGGGTGTTATGCTGGAATTTCCCTAAAATAATTCGCTCATATAATGGATAGGAAAACGTTTTGTTAAAAACGCATCCTCCATCGATGAGCTCTGGTAACGAGTACATACACAGAACACAACAACACCACTGTGTGTAGTCATTTGGCTGTGGTCTTCTGTAATTTTGGAAGTCCTTCTCCAGTCAAGCTTGCTCACTAGTATGGTATCCTACTTCTCTTAAAATTGGCGATAATTTTTTCAACGATTTGGTTAATTGAAAGAACTAAATTATTTTACAACAACGGAAAGGAAGTGAGAATTTTGCTTGTGTTTTTTAAAATAACAACTCCCGCATTAGAGAACAAGCTCTGTGTTGCGGGGGACTTTACAAACATACAATTAACGGGCAAAATTACACCCTGACTCAGAACAACTCATTGTGGATCACACAAAGTTTTGTCCTGTGTGGGAATCGAACCCACAACCTCGTGCACAGCAGGCGCATACTGCGGCCACTGGGCCACCAAGGCAGTCAATATAAAATCTTTATAATCCATACAGTTTCAAGTGGGACTTTAATTACCACCCATAGCGTGTGACCAACCGATTAAAACCGTAATGATAAAAACAGCTAACAAGATGTTACCAACTTACAAAGTCATTTATGTATATTATAATAGGCGCGAGAACTTCCAACAAATGATGATTTAAGTGTTAGATTGAATCCTCTTTCATATGTTTTGTGGATTTAATCATATTCATCATCATCTCAACCCATAAACGTCCCACTGCTAGGCACGGTCTCTTTCATACATTTGGAGGGATATTAGCCTACGATACCACGCTAGTAAGACCAGTTGTTATAGGGTTTTGTTTCGAGTTTTCCCTTTCTTGCAGTGGATATTATCCGCCTAATCATATTTTTCATTTTTCTGGCGGTTCTATTCTTATGACATTTAGAATTAAAGAACTTTTAAAATACTCTTTAAAATATATTTTTCCAAAAATAAAATTTGCTTTGTTTGGAGGTTGTCACACACATCCAACAAAAAGGGAAGATCTTCCTACCAGGCTAGGTGATCATGTCTGGCGGGCCGCGGCCCAACGGTTAGTTGATAGGCGTTGTATACGGCTGAGTACTGTGTGCCTGTGAATTCGTGGCTGGTTATGAAAGATCATGTACGTGGATAAAAGGAAATTTTCGATAGTGCGATTCAAACTGTCGAAAATTTGTTCTACGGATGCGTGTTTCTAAAGATAGTGACATCTGTGTTTTCTATGTTGAACTTCGTTGCTTATTCTGGCGTTATTCATAGGTCGGTCCTGACGTTCTTCCGCTTGATGTGTCAGTTGTCGATGTTTCAATGAAGTGCCAGTGCCAGAGTTCCAGTGAGTCGGAACATACCGCATGGGTCCAGTGAGTCGGATGAGGTGCGGTTTCATGAGTCAGCTGTCGACTGTAATTTCTGTGGCCACCTGAACATTTGAGTTGTAATAACATTTTTATTCTACCACATTAACTGTGGACCAATAGAAGAAATTTTTGAAATGTGTTAGAGTCCACCAGATGTCACCTGCGTGTTAAGAGACCAACGAAAGTTAAAAAAAAACGTGCCTCTGTTCTCCAGGCCATGAAGAGCAAATATAGAGTAGGTAATTAGTTTGCACTAACCTGGCAATTACGAGTAATATTGTGCGTAATCAGATGACGCACCAGATTTCCACTTGCTACAATCTTGACATACTTCTTTTGCTTCATCCTCAATCAGATCATTCTTCGACGAGCATGCTCGTCCACCTAAACTGCCCTTTCGCCAGGACGTAAATTTTTTGGTCCTTGAAAGTTCGGCGTGGTATAACATGGTCGAACTTAGCATTTGAATGATTTCTGAGGCCACGGTATAAACGAAGAAGTGATAACGAAGTGACTTTTGCTTTAAAAAATAATATAAATTGCAGTGCGATGAAGCCCACTAGGCTAGACGGGTGGATGATCTTGGGTTTTTTCACACAAATTATCAGGCAAAATAGCACTGACACAGCAACCCATATCCTCGACAGCGAACTACCTATTATCGTCAAAACGTTTATCATGTTTAAAAATGGGTTGGCAACACGCAAGTGATACCTCTGGTAATGCAAGCGTCTATAGGCTACGGATACTGCTTAACATCAGGTGGGCCGTATGCTTGTTTGCCACCCAAGTAGTATAAAAAAAAAAAAAAATCATATTACTCACTAATACATATTCATTACAACAATGATTTCAGTTTTTTTTTAAAACCCGTGTTATAACTTAACTTAACTCTTAGTAGATCATCAAAAAATGTAACAATCCCGAGCAAAATCCCTTTTGATTAGTCCACGTCCAAACATTTGAACACGTAATGACTTTTGTATGTCCATTTAGACCATTGTTAGTAAACAGAATACCTCCTAACAAACATTTATGTTACAATAACACAGTAAAAAAATAAAAACAGGGTCAAAATATTCGTT
The DNA here is from genome assembly GCA_947095525.1 of Trisateles emortualis. Lineage (NCBI taxonomy): Eukaryota > Metazoa > Arthropoda > Insecta > Lepidoptera > Erebidae > Trisateles > Trisateles emortualis. Next base: position 2,030,800 of record OX352736.1, on the reverse strand, counting down.
TATAAAGGGGAGGCTCGACCGAAAAGGATAAACACGTTAAAGGGTGCTGTTGGCTCTGCTATCCACAAAGAAAACACTTATGATTGTACGCGTCGGGCGTTAGGGGGTTAAGAGGAGGCAGGGAATAAAAGGCGATCGAAATTTTTGCAAACACTCCTCATGTAAGGCAAAGGCGTCCGCCTTTTGTTTACATACAGCCTCTAAGAATATACGTTATTCTTTTTTATTTAAACGTAGGCATTGACGTTTCATTTTATCGCGCGGGACGATTGCATTATAGCGATTGCACGGTTGAATGACATCTAATTTTTTTTATTAGATCGCGTTCATGTTATATCGTCTGTTTTATTTTGCGAATTTGTTTGCCGACGAGGTGAACGTACGAAAATGTTTGTTTCTATTCGGGGAGGACAAAGTAAACATCTAGTTACTGTATTTATTATATTATATAGCTGTGTTTTTTCTTTATTTTTCTTGATGAGAGCAAATTGCAGAGCAGCCAGTTATAGCTTATATCTTTGACCTTATAAAACTGTATGGATAGATTTTATCCTCCTTAGTTAGAACTTTAACTAAGTTCTAAAACGGTTACCTCAAAATATTACTATCGATATATCTCTTCCAGGTTATATTAAATATGTTATAATAAAAAACCTGACCAAATATATTTTAAACTAGCTGTTACCCGCGGCTCCGCTCGCGTGCATTTCAGTTATTGCGATAAAAAGTAGCCTAGGTACTATTCCAGACTATAATCTATCTCTGTGCCTAATTTCATCCAGATCCGTTTAGTAGTTTTTACGTGAAAGAGTAACAAATATACAAACATACTCACAAACTTTCACATTTATAACATTAGTAGGACATCTCACTTGATAATTGTAATAACCCTCATCCCTATAAGCAGCCACATAAAATATGTATGCTATAAAATAAATAATTAATTTCAATGTTCATATATCATTATAATAAAGTCTTATTTGAAGCTGTACGTTCACAGCGATGGCTTAATAATATCGTGAATTTATAACAAGTTTACAACAATTACCGAAATTAACGGCCATTTTGAATCGGTCGTTCCAACGATGTATCGTCCCTATCAACGGGTTTAAGCGATGAATTTTTAAAAAATCATTTGTCGTTTTATTAAAAACTTAATTAATAAGTAATAGTGTTTATTAATTTACATTTGCTACACATTTGGATAACTGCTGTAGAATAAATTGTTCGTTCTTATTATTTTGAAATAGTAAAAATGATTTTTACAATTTATCAATAATCTATCCCTCTCTAACACCCACTACCACCTCTTTACTTCTCTCTCTAACCATTGTAACAGCCATTACTTCAAAGAAATGATCGAATGTAAACATGACAATGTGTGTTCGTCTTAACAAAACATCGGTACACGTTAAGAGCTAGCGCTCGATGCACTCGGGACGATGCAAAGAAAATACGTTCATTGATGAGTTTGTTAGAAAGAAACATTAGGCTTGCGATGTTTTGCAGTAACAGATGCGCATGCATCGGAGCTTAGTCGCCGCACACGTATGAGGACCGAATTTGAGGATATTTATAGACAGCTACATCGATCATTTCTTGCAAGGACTTTTTTGTATTTTATAGCAAAAAAAAACTTGTAGGTGCATTGTAGTAGATAAAAAAAAAGAAAATGTTTTTGGCTGATATATAAATAGGTCAGGTTTGTTTTCTTTATAATTCAACATCCACCGTAAGCTACGGTACCTATCGCAGTCGTCTTAATTTGCATTTTATCGTCATCATCAACCTGAAAAGTAGGAAAATTTTGCTGACTAATTTATGACCTTTATAAGTGTTACTTTGTAACCTAAATGAATTTTAAGTTTGAGTCTGGTACAGTTTGCTGCTGGACTCAGGTCAATGCACGTCACTTTTCCCATTACAAACTAATACAAATTGAGCACTTAATTTTAACATAGAACATGCACGCATTAGTATATACCTACTTAGAATAATAGATAGATAATAAACTCTTTATTGGCTACCATTTTAGTTACACTCTATATAAGCGCAAAGACGTAACTGCCTTGGTGATCTAGTGGCTGCAGTATGCGCTTGCTGTGCAAGAGGTTGTGGGTTCGATGCCCATACAGGACAAAACTTTGTGTGACCCACAAAGTGTTGTACTGAGTCTGGGTGGCTAATTTGTGTCCATTAATTGTATATTTGCAAGTCCCTCGCGACACAGCGCTTGTTATCTAGTTCGGGAGTTTTCTTTAAAAAAAAACTGCTGAACTTAGGTTAGTTATACTGCTACATTTAAACTATGCCCCGTTAACTACTACTACTACATCTCAACCCATAAACGTCCCACTGCTGGGCACGGGTCTCCTGCAAACATAGAGGGATATTAGCCTACTATACCACGCTGGCCAGACGGGTTGGTATAGGGTTTTGTTTCGAGTTTTCCCTCTCTTGCGGTGAATAACACTTACTCCCTTAGTCGACTCTTACGACACCCTGGGGATGAAAGGGGTGGTGACATTTGTATTCTTAATCCGTCACCACACGGATCCTCCCCCGTTAACTAATAAAAACATATTATAATAAAAATACTTTTTTTTTCAGGTAAGAGAAACTTCATTTTGGTGACGTAACTGTAAATTGCCATCTGGTGAGTTTATTTGTAAGTGCACTTATAACATTTTCAATTCAACACATTTAAATTTAGATGCTGGCTCTATTTATAATTCGAAGAATGGAATTTAATCGTCACGTAATTATAATTTAAAATTGCCATGAACGATTGAATACCAAAATTTATTTCCAATAATTCCTTGAAAACTGAATCGTGCATACATCAAATAGCTTACAATTTAAAGAGAAGATCTAGATTATATTTTAATATAGAACATTATTTCAAAATAAACCTTGCTTATGGTTTATTTGAAATATTTTATCCAATGGTATTCAAATGTTTGCCGTGTCGCACGCAGCCTTCGGAATGAACCAATAAGAACAATGTTGCTACGAGTGACGTAATTAAGAAGTTTTCAACTCAATCAGGACCTTTAATATTTGTACAAAATGAAAGTAATCTCTTTAAACGGTTGAAGGGAAAATTTTGTGTAGAAACACACGAATTAACATTTCGTTAGGTGCCGCTTGATCCAATTTAGAACTTTAGAATAATTTGAAAACAACTTTACGAATTATATTATAAAAGTGATATTATTTTCATTGTTTATTTAGACGCAAAATATCCACTGACTATTTTTTTTTATACTACTTGAGTGGCAAACGGCATCCGCCTGATGTTAAGCAGTTACCGTAACCTATGGACGCTCGCAATACGAGAGGTATCACTTGCGTGTTGCACATCCAATTTTTAACACCAGAGCTTTAAGATGATGATCCCTGGGATAGGAATACGTCTCTTTCAAAACGCATCCCTAAATGAGTGAGACCTGTTACATCAAGCCTAAAAACTTGAAAAATTGTAGGTACTCGTGTAATAGTACTGGCACTTCGGTAAAAAGGGATTTTACGAAAGTAAACCCATAAAAGTGTCAAATAACTGAGCTTCCTTAAGGCTTCACTAGAGTACAGATAAGTTAACTGCACCTGTATGTATTGACCTTTATACTATTACTTAGAAACTCTACTTACTACACACTACTATTAGTGCGTGGGATTAGATAAATAATACCAAATACCACGTATATGGAGATGAAGTTTAACAATCATATAAGTACCTCCAATCTTCTCACTTCTTGAAAATGTCGAATCATTTGTCAACTCGCTGAATACCTATCTCGTAAACTTTGGCGAGATGGCACATTTCTAAAGTCTACGAAATAGGTATTCAGTGAGTTGACGAATGACTCAAAATGTCATTATCTCTGTAGGTTTTTTTTACAGTTACCAAACTAATTATTGTCATTAGTACGAAAAAGCTAAACTCGGTTTTTTGTTTGTCTATTAGTGCTATGTGTCTGGTTTCTAAACAGACAGAGAGGGAGAGAGAAAAAGAGAAAGAATTGGAGGGGTGAAAAGTATTTTAGTTTAATTTTTATATTACATACTTACCTGTAACTTAATTTGTTTTTTACGTGAAGTAGCTAAACAGATTTCAATGAAGTTTGGCAAAGAGATAGATGCAATTCAGGGGAAGGACTTGTGGTACTTTTTACCTCGATAACTGACATTCCAAGGCCAAGCTGTGGGCGATAGCTAGAAGTTATAAATTTACGTACATTGTTTCTAATGGACAACCGTGTACTTCCAAAATTTTCGTCTGTATATATTCTACACTCAAATACATGTACTAGTATTATATGCTCAGTCTTCAAGAACCGTGTTCCTACCTGCCTATTAATACTCCCATTAAAACTTTGGACGTTGGATTAGGAGGTTGGATTACATGTACGTAGGTACATATATCTTTACAGATGTTTCTATTTCATTGCTTTCTCGTTTCGTTTGACGGAAACGTCATGAAATTAACATGTGGAAGCCTGTAAGTTGATGTAATTTATATTCTTATACCCTTTTGTGTAAGGAAACCCCACATTATGTGGTTGTATCTATTTTCATATCTATTACAAGGTTCACTAAAAATGAAAAAGTACTGGCTGGCAGATTTAGACACATCATAAAATGACCAATGCTTAGATTACATATGTACATACTAGATACGCAGTCCGGCATCAAAAAATGCTCATGTTACTGAATTATTACGCGCGTTTAATCGATTGACGCTATTTTTATAACCAAAGAAATCCTATAAACGTGAAAGTTTGTAAGTATGGATGGATGGATATTTAATACTCTTTCACGTAAAAACTACGGAACGGATCTGGATGCAATTTGACACAGAGATAGATTATAGTCTGGAATAACACATAGGGTACTTTTTACAGCGATACCCGACATCAATGCGGGCGAAGCCGCGCGCAACAGCTAGTACATTATATTCCTACTGCCTATATCAAACCATGACGTATTTTTACATACTAGCAGCTGACGATATCACTGACAAATCATTCATTCACTCATTATCAATTTTTATACAATGGATGGCAAACAAGCGTACCTAATATTAAGCATCAATGGTTACTGCATGTTCAGCAGTTACCGTACTAGCATCGCATGGCGCATGAGTGCACCTAGCTATGAAGCTAGGTGCACTCGCTGTTCGGTATCAGCGGGTTAAGCTACCAAGGCCGCGGTAACCCTATAGATGGGTGACCGCATAGTGGTATTTCATCTGAGCGTCTCCATGCTTCGGAGGGCACGTTAAAAGTCGGTCCCGACTGTTATCAGTCGTTAGATCACGACAGAGGCCTAAATATGGGCGATCTACATATATAACTCTGTCACCAGGTTGGCCACTAACCATACAAAAAGAAGAAGACTGCATGTTAAGCAGTTACCAAAATGCAATGATTATAGATGTTCCTTACATTCTCTTTGTCAAAAGAGCCTTAATATTTTCCTAACTAAGTCACAAACAGAGTCAGCTTGTGAACACTTTGACACTCGTGGTCGAAATGTCAAGCAATCTAATCAAATAATGTACGATCTCATTATTACGTTGTTTATTTATATATTATGCAATGCAAAAGTTTAAAAGTTAATTAAGTGTTTGAAGTATGGAAAATGAAAGTAAACGAAAGTTTCTTTTAAATATTGGACAGTGAAATTTCTACTAAAATTGCCAACGGGTCTTAATCATGTAATATTTCAAGGGTTTTCAAACCTTTTGTTACCCGACGCTTAGGTCAAATGGCACCGACCAGGTTACATGTACCACATATCCAAAATACTAAACGATTTAGACTGTTGTCCATTATAGTAAAACTAGTGGTCGCCCGCAACTTCGTCCGCGTAGTAATTTGGAATATTTTACCCGATTTTGCAACACATCTTACTACTGCTCCGCTCCTATTGATCATAGCGTGATGTTATATAGCTTATAGCCTGGATAAATGCACTATTCAACAAAAAAAGATTTTTTATAATCGAACTGGTACTTTCTGAGATTAGCGCGTTCAACCAAACAAACAAACACTTCAGCTTTATAATATTAGTATAGATTTTATAAAATTGTAAAAGTTTAAAAGGTTTTAATGAAATTTCTATTTGAACCATCAACTGGCTGCCGGGCGACCTCCATGTCCAATTACAGTACTAACACTCTATATCCCCCTTTCATTCCAACACGTATTCAAAATAATGTACGTGTAGGGCAGTTTTTTCTTTGAGTTAGCCTCTCGTTGACTCCCAGCCAACGTTTATTTACTGAAACACCTGCACAGGTTTTTAACGTACTCAAACTAAAATATATTTTCTTTCACTGAAAAAGTAACAGAATTTCGAGAAGGGCAACAGCATAGTAACTGAGCGGCAATTTATTATTAATTAGTAAAGATTTATGTATTAATAATTATTATAAAAAAAGTCAAAAAGTCCCGCAAAAAGTCCAACGAGGTATAAAGATACCTCGTTGGACTTTTTGCGGGCTGTATGCTTGTTTGACTTCTTGGTAACCTAATTTTTTAGGTTACCTGTATCCCGCACTAGAGAACAGCTCTGTGTTGCGGGGGACTTTACAAACAAACAAATAACGGACACAAATTACACCCAGACTCAGATCAACTCTTTGTGGGTCATACAAAGTTTTGTCCCTGTGTGGGAATCGAACCCACAACCTCGTGCACAGCAGGCGCATACTGCGCCCACTGGACCACCAAGGCAGTCAAGTTATACTTTTATTGTACAGATTCAAGTCTTACACCAACATTGCATTGTCAAATCTATGTATTTTGAAACCAACTGTACGTATTTGAAAAAATAAACTATTATAGTCAGTGTATTTGTTATCAATGGCCCAAACTCACTACCCAGTGGGTGCCTCTAAATGCCAAGCGACATCGCGGTAGACCCAGGCGGAGATGGCAGGATGAGTTGGATTCATTTAACGAAGACTGGTCTTCAGCGGCTTAAGACAGAGAGAAGTGGAGGGAGAGTTGGGAGGCCTTTGCCTTGCAGTCGGACAGTACAGGCTTGTAATAATAATAATATACATAGTTATAATTACTATATTCTTCTTCTTATCGTTTGGTTAGTGGTCAACCTGGTGACCGAGTTATTTAGATCGCCCATATTTAGGCCTCTGTCGTGATCTAACGACTGATAACAGTCGGGACCGACTTTTAACGTGCCCTCCGAAGCACGGAGACGCTCAGATGAAATAACACTATGCGGTCACCCATCTATAGGGTTACCGCGCCCTTGGTTGCTTCACCTGCTGATCGTTTACCGAACAGCGGGTGCATCTGGTTATGAGCGCCTCAAAAAAACAAAGAGAGAAGTGGAAGGGGAGTTGGGAGACCTTTGCCCTGCAGTGAGACAGTACAGGCCTATAATAATAATATAGTTATTATTATTAAACATTAAACACAATTCATACTACGTCGATGTATTTTACGTTTACTAACCACTGTCCAATAATAAAGTTTAATATGTAAAAAAATCTTTTTACATAACCTTTCATAGCCTACTTCAACAGGCTCACATTTGGTCATAAATCCGAATGTCATTCCGCACAGACATAAAATCTGATCGGTAGGCTTAAAAGCCTCCTACAGGCCGTATTTACGATGCAAGGGCCAAGTTTAACACCCTATAGGTATTTACAACATGATGACACTATAAAAAGCTCACATAATATCAGTAAACGTTTGACTTCCAATCTAGATGCAATAAAACCGGTTATTTCCGTTTACGGAATCGGAATTACAGGTTTTAGCGATTTATATGTCCAGGCGATAGGATAGTCTCTGTAGATTTCTGTAATCCTGTTGATGGTAAGTTTTATCAAATTTACTAGAAATTTATTTTATACTAGCTGTTGCCAGCGGCTCCGCCCGCGTGTATATCGGTTATCGCTGTAAAAAAGTAGCCTATGTGTTATTTCAGACCATAACCTATCTCTTTGATAAATTTCATCCAGATCGTTCAGTAGTTTTTACGTAAAAGAGTTACAAACATCCATCCATCCATTCTCACAAACTTTCACATTTATAATATTAGTAAGGATACTTTTCCCAAATTATCGACCATTTTTCTATTCTTACTTTCTACAAGAAATTGCACAAGGCGACCGTAATAACCCAGTGGAAGTTAGAAAAATAAATAAAGAATAAATAAATAAGTTTATACAATGAAAACAAGTTATTAAATTTATTTAAACACAATTCCTACCAAAGTTTTATAAGAAACAAATTTTTACAAGCTTTTATTCTGCAGTGTATGTTCGTTGGCTTGTTTAGGTCTAATCTTGCAAGGGAGATTTTAAATACTTTTCAATGCATGAAGCTGGTCTTATGTTGTAATCGGAAGGTAGCCATGTAGAGGAAATGTTGGATTTACCTTGACGGGTACTTTATTCGTAGGTAGTGTTTAGAGTGTGGTGACGAAGCCACCAGTCACCACAGGTGGTCACAGGAACTCCTCAACGAAACATGATAGCTCGGTCGTGTTTGGACTAGTTTATAATGACAGATATTAAATAAATAAAAACTGATAAAATACGAAATAATCTATAAAAGCTTGTATTGAAATACACCTCAAACATAATAAGCTTATTTTTTATTACAACAACCTTTTAGATGGATGTTCAAGTTATAAATAACAGTATCGACGCGCCGCATCTCTTTGAGTTCAAACAAGTAAGATGTTCACCTTTAGTGCAAAAATCAATCCTAATAATATTAAAAATATAAAAGTTTATGAGGATGGATGTTTGTTACTTTTTAACGTAAACTACTGAGCGAATCATGATGAAATTTGGCACAGAGATAGCATATAGTCTATTATATATATAAAAAAAACACTATTCTCATGGGATTGTACTAGCGGGCAAAGCCGCGGGCGGAAAACTAATCTTAATTCTTTATTGCATTCACAGTATAACATTACATAAATATTACATAAAAATATCATGTTTGGTAAGTCATAGCATGATTCATAATGAGATTTCTACCACCTTAGAGTGGCAGAGAATAAGAAAAGTGAGAGAGCAAACATCTAATATATTTCGTGTATACCTAATACCTAAATCTATATGTATAATATAAAGCTCGAATCAGAAAGGTCTCTGTTATAGTAACATTAACTGACAGACTGAAGGGGCGGGTCGATCGACCTACTGTCCGAAAAACGAATTAAGAAAATTCCAACATCCACTTTCATATCAGCCGGCGAAAGTTTTAAAACTCGGTCTTACATTTACAACATTATTCAATTTGTCGTTACGCTGAAAAGCAGTGTACAAAGAGGAAAAAGAGTTCCCTCGGCCCGAGCTGCGTATTTTTCAAACAAATCCCCCGCAGTGCGCGGCAGAAGTTGAGGCGAAACGGATCCAGCCCGCGTCCGCCTTTTCCGTCCATCTGAATTGCAAATGGGGATGTGATGACGGCGTTATACAAAACTAAAAGTGTCGGCAAACTTCAGATTAAACTTCCCGAGCTGAGCGCAGGTATAGAAACAAAAACGTCACAATTATGATAATTTTTGGCCGCATCTCGGCGGATTGAATTTGCATGACTATCCGTTGCTGTGTCAACTGAGCCACCGTGCCCGATGAATAATGCACGCGACGCTACTTACCTCGGTTTAACATATTTATTAATAAAATAAATATGAACGTCCGCATGCCACGGCGGTGGAGCATCGAATGCCACCTTCTTCGCTCGCTGCTCGCTGTTGACACAACGTAGACAAACTTTGCAAGTGGAGTGCTCATAGCGAATTGTTAACAGAAAACGGGTAATGTATGGCATTCATTATATAAATTGAGTTAGGACTGCGAACAACGATGTTCATTTCGTTAATGTGTACAGAATTAAACACAAATAACGCGGCGTTGTTAAAGGGGTGCGAGACAATCATTTTAATGCTGACAATGGTTAGTATATTCATAAATTCTCGCAGTTTGTCAAACAATGTATACCTACTTGTCTGTCACATATTCTACTAATTGATAATTACTACAAATATTCCATCTAGTTCTGTAACGACAAAAATATAAATTGGCACTATCTTATATTGTTACGGGCTGTCCTGTTGCAAGAGCACTTCCACACTTTGGAATCTTTTGTGCATTGGTACCTCGTTCCGTTCTGCTAATCCTGCATCTTGATCCCATAATATCTCTTGCCTTGTGCCTGTCCCAGGAAGTTAATTCTACTTGCAGCCAATCCTACTTGGCGCTAAATGAAATCCATATACCTGATACTTAAAATATCCCAGCATTTTTTTCCTACGGCCGATTCGCTGACTACAGTTGGGCCTCGAGAAGAATGGCAAGAAATTCAGGCCACTGTTTTTAATCGCCAGAGTGATATGACGTATATTTTGTCAGTTAGGCGACATTTCTATACGTGAAGACTTAAAATTGGCTGTCAGTGAAACTTACAGATTTTTGTCTGCTGTGTTTACCTGTAAGTCTTCCATAGAAATTAAATAAATAAATAAGTTATAATTATGTATAGGTTAAGTTGCAAAAATCACTTAGGAAAAATCTTGTTTCAAAACCGCATGGCGTAAAATATTTATTATTCTTAATAGATATTGAAACTTTGAATCTCCGTAACCCGAGTGCATTCCCACGCGAAACATAGCCAGATTAAATACGTGTCCTGCAGGTGAATGATGTAGGAAAAAACGGTCCGACGTTTTACGTACGATTTATTAACGTCTAGGGAGAACAACATTATTTTGTTGTTTATTTCAGAAGATATTTAAAAGAATATTATTAAAATAAAAGCAACTTAACTTAAACTACTTACAAACAATCGGAATCGGACTCAATCAGATGTTTAATTTCGCAATTCTGAACAAAGGTGCCTGAAAGATTGGCCAAATTGCCATGCTGGATCGCTAGGCTAATGCGTTGGCCCAAGTAAAGCCTGGGCTCCTAAGGCTGGCCTTAGAATCGTAAAATGATGGTTTGTGGTTCAAAAATGTAATTCTCACTGAAATTTTCATTTTTGCGTCGCTTGATCTCTCTTCAGAGATGGCGGCCGAACCCACTTTTTCAAAACTATTGACAAACAAGCATACGGCCCGCCTGCTGCCTATGGATGCCAGAAACACCATAATTATCATTTCCACCGTAGTACCGTATTGTAATTAGTTTACAAAAAAGAGTTTTTAATTTATTTATCTATTTATTTTCCTACGGATATTAGGCCAAAGTTAGCCATTTTCAAATCCGAAGGTAAAGAGTCCTATCATCTCGCCCAACAACATTTAATAAATGCAAGTGTACAGTTTCTTCACGAGCAGAGCTAGAGCATACATATAGCTTAGTAAGAACTTGACTTACTATTACAACACTACTAATAAGGATTCCAAGTGCTACTACAATATAGGTATAGTGTGTCATAATCTCCGGACACGTAACAGACCTCGTCAACTCACAATGTCTCACTAACAGTAACAACAAAAACACCGTCAGCATTAGCCCAGCCTACGTAACTCAGACATCGCATTATACGCCACACACAACTGTAAGTTCCTTGCTTGCGCTGAATTATGCATGCATTCGCCGCACATTAAACCGATACCGTGGCGCACAGATTAAATATGAACAGTTTCAGGCGTTCAGTCGAACTAACTACAAGAGAGGTAAATGTCTTAGCTAAGTGACGCTGTTGAAAGACTGAATAACTGTATTGGCTGCAATTATGGTCTATGAGTAAGTTTCTAATGTTTTTTTTTTTTTTTTTTTTTTTTTATACTACCAAGTAGGCAAACAAGCATACGGCCCGCCTGATGGTAAGCAGTTACCGTAGCCTATGGACGCTTGCAACACCAGGGGTATCACTCGCGCGTTGCCGACCCTTTAGAAACCTTATAACTCCTTTCTTGAAGAACCCCATGCTATAGTCTCTCGGGAAAACCTCGGCAGGAAGCTCATTCCACAACTTAATCGAATGTTAATGTCTTAACTTAATGTTTGCCCGATAACAGCTTTTCCCCGTGGCTTCGCGTGCGTATTATGTCCATATGGCAATTTTTTGCAATAGCTGCAGTCTTCTTTAGGGATGCGGTAATTCTATAAATTGATGACTATATAGTGGTACTTCACCTGAACGTCTCCGTGCTTTCTATGTGCACGTTAAAAGTCGGTACCGACTCTCCGCCGGCTAATTCTCTAAGAAACAGCGATGGCAAACTGACAGTTGTGATCGCAAACTGACAATTGTGATTGCTCGGTGACGGCACAATCTATTGACTAAACGTCAAAAAGGGCTCTTACGGAATACCGATTTTCAATCTGACAGCCAGATTTTGCTCGGTTTTTGCGGTGGCTCGGTTTTTGCTCTTACGGAATACCCCTGCCGATCTTCTTATCGTCTCTCATAAAACAAATTTATAAAATTCACTCTCTCTCTCTCTCTTTTTGCCATCGGAGGCCCGTGGCAATAATATAAGGATTTTTCTATGCCACACACGGGCCAGGGGCCCGTGTCATTTGCCCTTAATATCACACTATTGTTACGTCACTGGTCCAATGAGAATAACAGTTGCACAGAATACACGTTACTTTCACGATGATATAATAATAGCTACTCAAATACTAAATCTAATATATCAGTAGTTTGAAAAGCAAACTTCTACAGATTCAATTACGAGAATGCTCTATCAATAGAAATAGAAATTAAGTTGATAGCAAACAATAATAATCCTAAGTAATAGCGCAGCTCAGGGCGGGCTCAGCACAATGATGTACGTATTGAATGCCACAACTCAAGTGGGATAGTGATGTGCATTACCGATATTACCTACCGAAATAAATGAACTTCATTGTGCTTGTTTTTTTGAGTTATAGGTCGTTTCGCCCGCCATGACCAAACGATCAAATTACAAAATTTATAATATTTGATTGGGCGTTTCGCCCGATGGAGGTTTTATTACTTTTCATGTACGTTTTTTTTAATACTACTTGGATGACAATCAAGCATACGGCCCGCCTGATGTTAAGCCGTTACCGTAGCCTATGGACGCTCGCAAAACCAGAGGTATCACTTGCGTGTTGCCGACCGTTGACGACCCGATTTTTTATACCAGAGCTTTAAGATGGAGTATCTCTGGGATAGGAAAACGTTTCTTTCAATACGCATCCCTAAATTAGCGCTGGAGACCTGTACTCATACTCATACATAGGAACACTATTATACCGCTGTGTGTAGCTATTAGTCTGTGGTCTCCTGTAAGGTGGCGATCTTTCCCCAGTCATATAGTAATATATTATTAACAATGAAATTACTCTATTGATGATGTGTATACGATATAATTAGGATTTATATTTCTATAACCGATATTAATTACTTTACGATCAAACACAAAGGTTCTCAAGAAATAATCTTTACCTTTAAAGTTACTAATTAAATTAATTCCATGAAATTAACAAAGTACGTCTTTTGCAAGTCCACAAAATACATATTAAACATGTAGGTACTTGCCTGAATAATATATCGACTGTAACTGGCCTGTTGGTCTAGTGGTTAGTGACTCTGACTGCTACGCCAGAGGTCGTGGGTTTGATTCCCACCTTATGCGTATTCATCACACAAATCTTTGTGTGATGAGCACTTATGTTTGTTCTGTGTCTGGGTGTAATTTATCTATAATATGTATGTATTTAGAAATATATAAGTATGTTTATCAGTTGTCTGGTTACCATAGTACAGGCTCTGCCTAGTTTGGGATCAGATAGCGATGTGTGAGTAGTCCCGAAAATATTATATTATATTGCAGTATAATTAATTTCGGAAAATAAAAATAAAATCTTATCGATCATGGGACCCCGCATGACTCAGAAGAAATTCAAAAAGCATATTTTGATCCACCAATGGACATGCCAGCTTGGATTAAGGCCCAGACCCTCGCTCTCTTTTGATAAAGAAGAGAAGACCAGTGAACAGCAGTAGGACAAAATATGAGTTGCTATTATTATTTCCATTAATCTTTTTTAGTGCTCGTGTACAGTGCAACCGGCATGCAAAATTTGACGGTCTTAACCCCATGTATTTTCGGTTATTTATTTTATTTATTTATTAAACTTCATGCACATAGGTACATAGGCGGACTTAATGCTATAAGCATTCTCTACCAGTCAACCTTGAGTGGTGCAGAGATAATTGAAGTAGGTGCAGTAAAAAAGTTTAAGTAAATTAAATACAACATTGAACATTATACGAGTATACATTAAAGTAATATATAAATATAATATAAGTATAATAATAGATATAATAATAATAAATATATATATAATATAGGTATATATGAATACAATAAACAGTTAACGAGATAATTCCAACAAATTTTCGAAGAGGAGGGCCTTAACTCTCAGTTTAAATACAAAGCGGTTAGTGGATATCCTGATTTCAAGAGGCAGCTTATTCCAGAGAAGAACAGCCTGGATCACAAAGGAGGAATGGATAAATTCAGTTCTATGGGAGTGACAAGTAAGGAGAAGGTTATTCGACGAGCGAAGGTTTCTGTCGTGAATAGAGCATAGAAATTTGAAGTACGAAGTTAAATAGGTAGGGGGAGATGGAGAGTTGAGGATAGCATAAAGAGTGGTGAGAGCACGCAAGCTACGGCGTTGACGAATCGGTAACCATTTTAACTCAGAACGAAAAGTAGACACATGGTCATACTTACGAAGATTAAAAATGAATCGAATGCAGTTATTAAGAAGACGGTCATATTTGTAGAGAAGATCTGCATTCAGGTCATAGTAGCACACATCACCATAGTCGATAATGGGAAAGATTAAGGTCTGCACAAGCATTATCTTGGTCCTATAAGGGAGAAAGTTTTTCAGACGATAAAAGGCACGAAGAATTCCAGTAACTCTCTGGCTCACATTAGCAACCTGAGCCTGCCAATTGAGAGTGGAATCTACAAACAAGCCAAGATCCTTAACGACAGGACTATAAGGTATTATAAGGTTATTATAAAAGAGAGGTGGCGGAGTTCCAGTGTTCAATCTTGCCAGCATTCGGTGACTACCTACTATATAATAGATTGACATTTAGCTGGGTTCACTGATAAGCCAAACCTATTAGACCAGTTCTTAATAATTTCAAGGTCGCTATTTAAATTAGAGATGGCTAACGGCAATGGTTATGCGTTGATAATTCAGTCAGTCAGTCGCGACAAGTATATAATAAAACATAGATCATTTTTTTAAAGACAACTCCTGCACTAGAGAACAAGCTCTGTGTCGCGGGGGACTTTACAAATATACAATTAACGGACACAAATTACACCCAAACTCAGAACAACTCTTTATGGGTCACACAAAGTTTTGTCCTGTGTGGGAATCGAACCCACAACCTCGTGTACAGCAGGCGCATACTGCGGCCACTGGACCACCAAGGCAGCCAGATGAAGGTTCATACTCTATATAAAGATATGTTGAGCAATAATTGTAAATTTAAAATAATTGGAAACAAAGACTATGTTTCTGTAAAAGTTGTATTGTTCATTTGTTTAATTTGATGGTGTTATACTTAAATATTAAAGCAATGTGGAAAAAGACGAGCCCGGAGCAGGACTCGAACCTGCGCCTCTCGGGTTCCGGCCCAGCGCACTACCAACTGTGCCATCCGAGCTCCTACTACAGAGTTCGAATTTGTCCACCGCTTGTTTACGTCTTGGAGTGACGTACGTTGATGGTATTGTTAACTACATTCAATGAAAACATTTTTTACTTCAGTTATTTAAAATCAACGTAGGTACGTTTTATATCAATCTAACTATTTATCGGATTATGCTAGTATATAATAGTAAACAGTAACGTTTAGAAGTATAGTTTGTAAATACTAAACTAGAACTACTACTTTATTTCACTAAAAACATCAACATCGTACTTTTCTGACTATATAATATTATAAATGCTAAAGTTTGGATTTATTGTTTTTTTTATTTTGTTTTATACCTACTGCCCGCCTGATGTTAAGCAGTAACCGTAGCCTATGGACGCTTGCAATACCAGAGGTATCACTTGCGTGTTACCAACTCATTATTTTTACACCAGGGCGTTAAGACGGAAGTAACCCTGAGATAGGAATACGTTTCTTCCAAAACGCATCCCAATATGAGCGCTGGAGACCTGTACTCATACACAGGAACAAAAATACACCGCTGTGTGTAGTTATTTGGCTGTGGTCTTCTGCCCTACCTATTTGTTTGTTACTCAATCATGCCAATACGGCTAATCGGATTTCGATGAAATTTGGTACAGATAGAGTATAGTCTGAAATAGCTAGACTTTGATCCCGGCAAAAAATATGATTCCCGTGGGCTAGATTTGTTTTTGTAAAAAACTCAAACGTTTAAGAATTGATTCGAACAAATATAATAATATGCATTATACGTATGCACTCCTTGCAAATCACAATTTATTAGAACTGTGCGAGTGTGTTTGACACTAGCAAGCCCGCATAGGTATAACGTGGCGCGAGCGTGGCGCAAGCGTGGTGCAAGCGTGGCAGCTAGCGACCCTCGTGAACACTTTCCGTTTTATTTCTTCAAAAACTTTTATAATTCCAAGCCGACGTTTCTCGGTGGCTCGTTAAGCTACCTTTGTCGCAAGGTAAATAGCTCGGATTCAACACGATTGCTCCTGATTATTTATATTGTAAATTAGATGAAAAAAATCTCCCTCAATAAGAACGTCGTTTGGCCGTATTTACATGTTAAAAAAGTTTTTATTTATGTATTTAAAAAAATGTTGCTTTTCTCCTTTTACTTTAGCTTTATTAAAGATACCCTTTTTGTACTGCATGACATGTCTGCAAATTAGAGAAAATACAGAAATTAATGTCTCTTATCTAACGGCTATAAACTAGATGTGTATGTTCCTAGAATAGTTGAGAGAAACTCGGCTCATAGAATGGTGATGGCATCAATACGAGTAGCTGTACCTTTTCAATGATTACAAGTAAAGAAATTTCCGACTGAGATTTCACAGAAGACTACAAACAACATTTATAACTGATTCGTAGCAGCCCTTTGTGTATTAATATCGATTTCTTTAGTAGTGGTTCGGCCGAGCTCGTGCACTCGCGACCAATTTGGCTAAAGCTCGGATTAAAACAACTTTTGTCTTATTTCTCCATCTGTCAAATTTCACGACGGTCAAAGATACTCGAGTTATCGTCAAAAAAAATTTACACATACAAATGTAACTCGGAGAACTTCGCTTGGTTTTTTAATTATATATTATATCGCAAATATCAGGTTTAAGTGTCGGGTGGTGAATGACAAGTGACACGTTTGCCAGTAGAAAAAGTCAAGCACAAACACATTCTGTTGGATTTTTTGTGATTTAAGCTAATTCTGTTGTTTTTAATTAAGACCATTGCCTCGTTAATGTACTTGGGCACGGCGCAGGCAGCGCCAGCGCTTCATATAGGTATAACCGGCACATTCTGTACAAATCACCATATTGTAGACACATTCGGTGTCCTAAAGCAATAACGGCTTGCTGGTATAGAAAACAATATTTCTACTAAAATATTATTATACCTAACGAAATATAAAATAAATCGATGTATGAGACTAGCTATATAATTTATGTTTTTGTGTACAGCATCTAAGTAATTGGCGTACCAAAGTCTGGCTACCCCAATGAGAGACTGGCGTGATGATAATGTAACTATGTATGTATTACTGAAACTAGTATTCCACAATAATAGCAATAACTTAATAGATAATACTGTACCTAACTGATTACACTTAAAATATTATCAACAACATTATCAAAATTCGAAATAAAGATTGTTCTTTCTAAAATGTCATTCTACCGCACCAACGTGCATTATGGATTCCATAAACAATGTTTCGTTCAGAAATAGAACAGCTCCAGGTAAATAGGAGTTGTTCGGGCCGTAACGTGCTATCGAGTCCCGCTTGTCTACTCAATAATGCATCGACAGATCGATAACTAACAATACGATATCCAACGCAACACTATTTCACATTGTTCGCGCGATTCTTTACACAAGTGATTTTTCAAATAGATAATGTATTATTTAGATGTGTCACCATTACATTTAGGTGAAGGAAAGATGTGAGATCGGCAGGTGTATTTCGTAAGAGCAAAAACCGAGCCACCGCAAAAACCGAGCAAAATCTGGCTGTCAGATTGAAAATCGGTATTCCGTAAGAGCCCTTTTTGACGTTTAGTCAATAGATTGTGCCGTCACCGAGCAATCACAACTGTCAATTTTGCGATCACAACTGTCAGTTTGCCATCGCTGTTTCTTAGAGAATCAGCCGGCCGATGTTCTAAAATGTGTTGATTTAAAAATTGTGTGTGTTGAACTATGTGTTCCTATTATGAATAATCTAAAATCATAACCCAGCGTCACACTGTGCAAACTCATTAGGTAGAAAAACAAAAATAAATTAAAATGCGCACAAGTTATATCCCTAAATATCTATACAAGATATCTTGCAAAGGGAATATTTAAGTATAAATAAGATTATGCTGTTAATTATTAATTCTCATAGAAGTACTTGAGCGTCCGGCGTTATTTTTGTGTACGTAAACTCACCTGTTTTTCAAAAAATACATCTCTATATACATATACATTTACGTTTCTGAGTATGGATAGATGGATGTTTGTTACTCTTTCACGTAAAAACTACTGAACGGATCTGGATGAAATTTGGCACAGAGATAGATTATGGTCTTTTACAGCGATAACCGATATCCACGCGGGCGGAGCCGCGGGCAACAGCTAGTATATTATAAAGAAAGATACGCTACCTTCATACTGAGTGGCGGCGGCGTTCAGTTTTGTTACCATGTTTTGGCTGCGTACTTGTTTATAGATTTCAAGTATGAATGCGATAGATAATACGGCACGTAATGATAAAGAAAGAGATAGTGATAGATAAAATTAAGCTACATGGCTATTGTTACTATAATAACTTAGCAAAACCTTATCCTAATACAAAATTGAATCTAAATCATCGCGTTAGGAATTGCTCGATTAAGATATTAAATTAGATACATCTATATAGTTCGCCTTTATTTGAGTTCCAGTTTAACAAAGTTCTATTACTATTTATTCAATGAAGTAATAATTGTGAATAGGTACCTATTATATTCTACAGGGCTTTGATTCAAATGTTTATGTTAAAACATTTATTTACAAAAATAAAATAAAATCTGAAATAGGATTAATGTTCAAAAGGCATTATTATATTACCTTATCAAGTCATTTAATATTTAAGAGCTTGTGCACATCATGATTTTTAACGCGCTGGGGACGCGCGTAAAACGCAATCAGTACGCTCAGCAAACGCAAGCCGGTCGCTTGAAACCTTTGCACTAAATCCTCGCGTTTGTATGTAGTGAAACGTGCAGAAAGCCTCCGCCATTTACAAAATAAATTATGACCACAGTATAACGATGCCGTCTCTAGAGCCGACTCTGCTTACGTTAGCCTAAATATCGTATCGATAGAAAACAAACGCACGTTCGAAGCGCGTTTCATTTGCGCTTTTATCGATACATATTAATACTATCTGCTAATACGCGTTAAGAACGCGCAATAAACGCGTTTATCAAAACGCGCGTCGTAAGATCCTGTCTTTTCTCCTTCCTAGCTTAACAAGGTTTATACAACAAGTAGGTACGTAGGTACTAATATAATTGGACACACATCAAAACAACTAAAACGAGATTGCTTCCTCACCACATCAATCATAGTACCCGCAAGACCACAAAGCAAGCAGATTAGGTACAAGACGTCTATTGTACACTGGTCTAGTTTGGCCTAGCCAATAATTCCAATTACGGGTGCACTAGCCATACTAATAAGTCAAATTGAACAATACACGAAGCTCTAATTGCGTATGGATGTTGGGCCGCTGTGCACTTTGTGCTTAATACCCGTTGCCTCCATGCACAAAATTATGTAAAGTCA
Organism: Trisateles emortualis; assembly: GCA_947095525.1. Taxonomy (NCBI): domain Eukaryota; kingdom Metazoa; phylum Arthropoda; class Insecta; order Lepidoptera; family Erebidae; genus Trisateles; species Trisateles emortualis. The sequence continues at coordinate 2,010,791 of OX352736.1, read as the reverse complement.
TATATAGAACGGTTGGTTCAGTGGCTTAGTGGTCACCTTTCATTTATCGTCGTGTTGTGGGTTCGATACGAGACAAAAATGCATGTGATCTATAAATGGTTGTCCCGAGTCTGGGTGTTATTTGTGTTAGGTAATAGTATTTTTTTTGATACTACCAAGGTGGCAAACAAGTATATGGCCCGCCTGATGGTAAGCAGTTACCGTAGCCAATGGACGCTTGCAACACCAGGCGTATCACTCGCGCGTTGCCGACCCTTTAAAAACCTTATAACTCCTTTCTTGAAGAACCCCATGCTATAGTCTTTTGTATGTTTGTAAAGTCCCCCGTTATGATACAGTGAAGGATTAATTCAACTCGTTCTTATCCTGGTGTACCAGCAATGTCTTCTGGATCGCACCCTGACCTTACGAAGCCAAAAGATACCGACTCGTCGATAACGTTTCGTAAACATAGGCCGACCATGAAACCCGAAGCAGAATGCACCGTGAAGGATGAACTTGCCCACTTCCGAAAAGATATAATGTCTTGCTTTGAAACTTTTACCAAGAAACATTGCGAAAATATGTTGTCTTTTCGTCAAGAAATATCATCTGAAATAAAGGAGAACATCCAACGTGTCACCATACTTACTGAAAAATTACTCACAGAACAATCACAAATAAAAACTGATTTAACTCAAGTCAAATCTAGAGTAAACACTATAGAAGAAAAACTCGAGTCTATTCCTATACTACAAAAAAACCTGGAAGAAGCCCAGAACTCGATAAAGTCACTACAAATATCAAACAACAACTCGAAACAATTATCTATGATGAATAACCTAGAAATCTCAGGAATACCATACACTAAAGGTGAAAATTTAATGTCAATTTTTCGAGACATCTGTTCGCGAGTTGGCTACGTATTCTCTGAAGCAGACGTGGATATCATTCACCGCGCTCGACGCTTCCAAACAAATCCACCCTCAACTCAAAATCCAGTTCGCCCGCCAGCTATCATTGTACGTTTTACGCAGCGCATAATGAAAGATAAACTACTCTTTGCGGTGCGGGCTCGCCGAGGTCTAACTACTGCGGACATAGGATTACCTGGACCTGCATCAAACTTATATATATCGGATCACATGACACCAGGGAATAAGCTACTCCTTAAACAGGTTAGGCAATTAAAAACTGAAAAGGGCTATCAATACCTCTGGATACGAGATTGTAAAATATTTGTTAGAAAAACAGATGTAAGTAAAGTTATAAACATAAGCAATGAATCAGACTTGAAAAGAATAATATGACTATATGTCGACACATTTTTCTATACCTTACCCTCTTTTTATGTCATTATTATTTTGAACATATTATGTTTGTCGATTATTTTGTTTACTCAAAGTCTGCCTAATGTATTATTCTGTAAAGGTTACATGAAAACGTTACCAATGAAAAACTATACTTTTATTTTAATTTGTTTGCACCGTCTATGTCTGAAGGTTACCTCTGATACACTAATAAAATGCGAGTATGTACCTAAAATAAAAACTTCTAAAAATTATAAAATAAACTATAAAAATGACTAAGAAAGACTTTTACATTTATTACCAAAATGTTAGGGGCTTGAGAACAAAATCACATGAATTCTATAGAAAATTATCCTTGTCCAAATACGATATGGTATGTATTACAGAAACTTGGCTCAATAATAGTTTTTATGACCGGGAATATTTTGATAACAGATTTGCAGTTTTTCGATGTGATCGATGTAAACATACAAGCGGTATGGAACGTGGTGGCGGGGTGTGCGTCGCGGTACGTACTGAACTACGGCCGCTGCGTCGCGCCTGGCCCGTGCCTGACCCTGCTCGCGCCGAATGTGTATGGCTTTCGTTACCGTTAAACGATACAACAAGCCAGTCAACTAATGTTCGGTCACAGGCCAATACTCATAATTCTTCCTTAAACATAGCCTGTGTATATATTCCCCATGGACCCGGCTATATAGACACTTTAGACTCGTTCTTTGATATAACTAGTCAATTAATAAATGATCACCCAAATGATGTATTTTTATTAGTGGGAGATTTTAATATATCAGACGCTAAATGGGTTAGTTCTAGTCCGTCTTTGGAAATGAAACTCTTATCAAGTGGTAACAATGCTGTACAAACCCTTAACGATTTTTTATCTTTTAACAATTTGAAGCAGTACAATTATTTATGTAACAAATCTCACAACCGGATATTAGACTTAATATTATGTAATAGTTTGTGTCATGTATCGTCTTGTGACTTGCCACTTGTCGAAGAGGATATTCATCATAAAACTGTGTTGTTCAACTTAAAATTAGATTACACACCTAAATTAACGACTGCAGTAAACAGTGTATACAACTTTTTTAAGGCGGATTACGAACTTATTAAAGAAGAATTATCTAATATAGACTGGTCCACACACTTAGACAAGTTAAACATAGAGGAAAGTACACAGAAATTCTATATTTTACTAAATAATGTAATTGATAAGTTTGTTCCCCGACGCAAGTTGCACAGCCCCTCATCAACGCCTGTTTGGTATACTAGACCGCTAATAAAAATGCTAAAAGAAAAACGTAAATATCATAAACTCTGGAAACTTTATGCTAACCCCCTGGACTATGAGAGCTACAAAATACTACGAAAACGAGCTGATAAACTGGAATCCCAATGCTACAAAAATTACATTAACTATTCCGAGCAAAAGATTAAATCAAATTCAAAATACTTTTGGACATATATAAAATCAATCACTTCAAAAGCAGGTTTACCAAGCACATTTATATACAATGGATCCGAGGTCTCTGATGGATGGCAGATATGTAATATTTTCAACGATTATTTTCACTCAGTGTTTGAGCCCGAAACAAATCCTTTAGATTTAACTACCTCGGCTACACTTAATGCCTCTATAACAGACTTACATACCATAGAAATCACGCAAGATATTGTTTATAAGCAATTAACTTCGATAAATATAAATAAAGGTGCTGGGCCGGATGGCATACACCCTTTGTTTATTAAAAAATGCTCAGCTCAGTTATCTAAACCCGTATCAGCTTTGTTTACAAAATCTTTAAACGAAGGATGTTTACCTGCCGTCTGGAAGAAAGCATGGGTTACCCCTATTCCTAAAAGTGATATTAGTCAAGATATCACTAAATACAGACCTATTTCTAAATTATGCCACTTCAGTAAGATATTTGAAAAAATCGTTACAACACAGATTCAGGGCGAAGTAGGTAGGCACATTGACTTAAATCAACATGGATTCGTTAGAGGACGTTCCGTTGACACCAACTTAATAACATTTGTCGACAACATTCTCGATGCTATGGACAAGGGCTACCAGGTTGATGCTATATATACCGATTTTGCCAAGGCGTTTGACAAAATAAGTCATAATACCTTACTTGTCAAGCTTTGGCGGCTCGGTATACATGGTGATCTGTTCCGTTGGTTAAAATCATATATAGAAAACCGAATGCAAGCAGTTGTAGTCTCAGGATACTCTTCCAAATTTAAACACATCACCTCTGGAGTGGCCCAAGGTTCACATCTTGCACCACTTTTATTTAACCTCTACATAAACGACATATCACAAAAAATTACAAACTCGAAATGTCTCCTTTATGCGAACGACACAAAAATTTATAAAATAATCCGTAATCAAAGCGATTGTCAATTACTGCAAAATGATTTAAGTTCTTTTGAAAGTTACTGTTCAGACAATAAATTACTTTTGAACCCCGATAAATGTTTTGTTATTAGTTTTACCCGGAAAAATAACACAATACAATACAGCTACACGTTATGTAAAACAGTTCTTCGAAGAGTTGAACAAGTACGCGATCTAGGAGTTATCATGGACTCCAAATTGTCATTCATCCCTCATATTGATCACACTATAAATAAATGCTTTAAGCTACTCGGTTTCATTCTTCGTTCTTGTAAACCGTTCAAAAGCTCCTATATTTATAAGTTAGTTTATAATAGTTTTGTTCGAAGTAGACTTGAATTTGCCTGTGCTACATGGAATCCTTATTATAATGTACATATTAATAGAATAGAAAAGATCCAGAAAAAGTTTTTAAAATGCCTAAACTATAGAACAGGACAAGACAACCTAGACTATTTACAATCAGTAACAAAACATAAAATGCAGACCCTTGAGAATCGCCGTGATTGTGTTGATGCACTAATGCTATTCAAGCTGCTCAATAATCTAACTGACGCCCCTTCATTACTGCACCAAATAGGAATCAGGGTACCTCGCAGACGTGAACGACAGTGCCGTATAAAACCATTGTTTAATGTCCCTACTAGCAGAACATGTTATGCTGAAAATATGTTCACAAAGCGTGCATGCAAACTTTATAACAATTCCGAAAAATTAGCAGACATAGATATATTTTCATGTTCCCTAAATAATATAAAAAAAGCTTTCAAGTAACGTATATACCAATTTAACCTTCAATAGTAATATATGTAATATAGGTAATTATAACTGTAACCATTAACTTTAAGTATAAAATTATCCATAGTATCAATTAAGGAAACTATAGGTCTAGTTCTAGATTAAGATAGTTCATAAAAACCATTGTATTTTAAATGACTGTTTGTTTCTTAATAAAATAAAAAAAAAAAAAAATAAAAAAAAAAAAAAAATGATAATACTAATAATAATAAACTCGCCCGCGACTTTGTACGCGTGATAATTTGGATATTTAAATATTTTCCCCGATTTTGCAATATATGTCACTACTGCTCCGCTCCTATTAATCATAGCGTGATGTTATATAGCCTATATAGCCTTCCTGGATAAAGGCTCTATTAACAAAAAATATTTTTCTAATCGAACCCCAGAGCCTCTAGACAAGTGGCATAAGCGATAGTCGAATCGAAAAGTCAAAAAACAAAATGTATGGGATTTGACGTAAGTTTACGACATTAAATCGTAGACTCACGTCAAATTCCATAGGTACCTACATTTTATTTTTCGACTTTTCGATTCGACTATCGCTTATGCCACTTTTCTAGAGGCTCAGTAGGTACTTTCTGAGATTAGCGCGTTCAACCAAACAAACAAACTCTTGAGCTTTATAATATTAGTATAGATTTTTTTTAAAATTACAATTACTCTATTCTTATTAAATAACAAAAGCAGTAAAAAAGCAATAAATAAGCCAATAAAACTAAAAGTGGAAATGTTATCTTTATAAAAAGAACCCTTTATACCTAACAGTATACACGAGCACCTAACCTATTAGATCTGGGGCTGTGGGCTAAGAGGGTGCGAGGGTGTGCTACCCTGTGCCAGGCGCTGAACAACGTTTCTAACAGCCTTTTGTTATTTAAAACGAGGAATTAAGAAGTATATACATTTGTACGTATTAACCAGCTTGATTAGGTACCTACGTCGTTGTGCTATAACTCTAATTATACTGCAGCGGGATTTTCTAAGATTCGCGATCAATAAAGAAATTGAGTCATTGAAATCAATGAGAGCTTTATAATTCTGTATTACGAAAAACTCAGTGTCTGTACATTGATAAAAAAATGCTGAGTAAATGTTTTTTCTTATTTATCTAGACGCGTTTGCGGTCTGCTATATGTGCATACATGCATATATCTCTCTTTGCTTTAATAACGTGACAGTTAAAGAAAGATTTTTCGGATATGTCAAGCTGCATCTCGTAACGGTGTCGCGAATCCAGAGATTTTATGTCATCTAAAAATATGCGTACCGTGCTAAAAGAAGTTTTCACTTCAAAAAACATTTGTAAAATTATTTCCTAAAGGAAATAAACTGGTAGAGTTGTAGAGAATGCTTTTAGCATTAAGTTCATCTATGTACTTGTTTGCATGAAGTTTTATAAATAATAAATAATATAAATTTATTTGTCGATCAGCTGACTCGATTCATAATTATGGAGTCGACTGGTTTCTTTTAACGTTTTTGTAGTTAATTCAGTAGAAAAAGTTTTTATTTTTTATATACAAGAGTACTGAGTCTATTTGACTGCCTCGGTGGTCCAGTGGCCGTAGTAAGCGCCTGCTGTGCACGTAGTTGTGGGTTCGATTCCCACACAGGACAAAACTTTGTGTGACCCACAAAGAATTGTTCTGAGTCTGGGTGTAATTTGTGTTCGTTAATTGTATGTTTGTAAATATATATATATATATTTCCCTCAATATAAACTTAAATGTTGTGATCATACCAGAACTTTGTTAGTAAAACTACACTCGCGGCAACTAACATTTTGATTTCTGTAGGGTTAGTTGAGGAGACAAGTAAAACGAGCTAATGTTGAGAATACGCTCCTATTGATCATAGCGTGATGTTATATAGCCTATAGCCTTCCTGGATAAATGCACTATTCAACAAAAAAAGTATTTTCTAATCGAACCAGTACTTTCTGAGATTAGCGCGTTCAACCAAACAAACAATCTCTTCAGCTCTATAATATTAGTATAAATAATGTAATTAGTTTATACATAATAATAATATTTTCGGGACAACTTACATATCGCTATCTGATTCCAAACTAGGCAGTCAGAGTCACTAACCACTAGACCAACAGGCCTGTCAAATTACATACAATATAATAATTGAGGATTACATGTATAGACTATGAATATAACGTAGTGGGGACACCACATTACGATGGAAAGAGGACAGATGATCATCATATTCAATTATTATACTTATATATAGTGATAATGAAAGTCCTGACATGTGGCTGACATTGCAGTGCGCACAACTTACTATCTATCGACAACATAATACTCCTCGCGAACGATTGGCTCCAGCAAACTTTTCACTTTCACATTAGACAATGACTGTACAAGAAACACCATCGTTTATTCCACGCAAACACACTTTTGAACCATTAATGAAAAGTAGATATTGACAGCTTTCACCATTTATCTTTCACGTCCCCTAATTTAACTTCTTCCCTTCATGTGTTTTGCAAGTCATCGTTTGATACACATCTTGAATTGACATGATAATACATATATTTTAGTTCTTTACTTTTTTTATATTCCTTAGAGGCATAAGCAGTAATTGAGCCTATAGATGCTTGCTTTATCAATCACTTGCGTGTTGCCGATCTATTTTCATTTACACCTCGGATTTAAGGTGTAGTATCCCTGGGATAGGAAAACGTATCTTTCAAAACGCGTGTTTAGTTATTTGGTTGTGGGCTTCTGTAAGGTGGAGGTCCTTCCCCAGTCGCGCTTGCTTGCTTGTATACCCAACCTCTGTCAAAGTTAATATTGGCAAATCAATTATGAAGTTTTAGAGTATTTATATTGAATTGAATAAATGAAGCGCTACTAGCCAGGTGCACTCGCTGTTCGGTAAACGATCAGCAGGTTAAGCAACCAAAGACACGGTAACCCTATAGATGGGTGACCGCATAGTGGTATTTCATCTGAGCGTCTCCGTGCTTCGGAGGCCATGTTAAAAAGTCGGTCCCGTCTGTTAACAGTCGTTAGTTCACGTGACACCAGGTTGAATAAATTGATATGTCCCGATTCACGAGAGATTTCAAACTTATGTAAGTCAAAAAGTCGTTACTCGTCTGTTGCAGACGGGGGTCGACAATCGAATGTGCATAATTATTAGTTATGGGTACAGTGCAAAGACAGGCGCGTGCGGTGCGATGCGGCCGGTTCAGCCGGGTAGAACGTCCGGGGTTTGAATATATTCCGCGGGAAATCGCAACGAGTAGGCTCCACATTTCCATGTCAAACGTGCGGCGGCGTGGGGTGAAACTTGTGAATTTTTAACAACACATAGTTGTTCACTCCTGTCGATTCACCGAATAGAATTTGATTTTGCACATTCCCTAAATTTTATTCACCAACGAAAAGGTTTTTCGATTTAATGCTCTACACTTTTAAGAGGCGATAAAAGCGAATGTAAATCGCGTAATTTCCCTTTACCGTTGATTAGCGAAGCTCGTAAATTACTAAAGAAATACGCGTCGATAATGGTTTGAGGCCTCATTTTTATGTTATTTGAAAAGGGAGGAATATAGAAGCAGCTTATCTCGGAATTAATTCAGGAGTTCTGCCATAATTACTTTTTCAAAGGTAACGCTGAAGACGAATCACATCAGAGCGGTCAGGGTGAACGTTTTATAGGTATTGAAGCTGTTAGGTATGAAGCAAATTGAACTTTATCTGTGCTAACACTCAGTTCACTATTGAATATACATGTATCTTAGCGATGAAAAAATTAAGCCGATTTCAAAAGGAACACGTGAGAAGACGCTGATTACGTTCAAACTCCCCTCATTGATGTGCACACACAGTTTAATATTGTGATGTAGGGAATATTTGGCTGTATTGTTACGAGGAATTTCCTCCTACGTACGATAAGTTTGTGGAATGAGCTCCTTGCTGAGGTTTTCCCGAGAGACTATAGCATGGGGTTCTTCAAGAAAGGAGTTATAAGGTTTTTAAAGGGTCGGCAACACGCAAGTGATACTCCTGGTGTTGCAAGCGTCCTTAAGCTACGGTATCTGCTCACTATAAGGCGGCTGTATGCTTGTTTGCCTTAAAATGTGTATAAAACCTCATCTTTGCTAATTTCTGACTTTTCGATACACATATCTCGTAATATTGTAATTTGTTATTATAAACACATTCAGATGTTCCTCATTTAGTTGTTACTCTTGTTTTTGCAGTAACAAAAAGTTGAATCCGTATCCTACTAAATAGAATAACATGTACTACAACACGAACTTCAAGCTGCCAGGCCAGTGATTAACATTTGGAACTGTTCACTCTCCAAAATCGTTTGTTAGTAAATGAAAATACAATTTTATTTAAATCAAAACACTCTAAGAATGTATTTAATAACAATAAAGAAGCACTGTTGAGTCATAAAGTTAATTGGTCAATATTGAGCGAATTTTCAAGTGCCTGACTCGGGTACTTGGTAACTCCTCATTAAGCCAAAGGTAAAATATCTAATTTTCCTTACGTTTGCTATGAAAAATCCAAGTAAACGTAAGAACACCTCTTCAACTGTTATAGGGTGGTGCGAGTGGAACAGGTAGCAATTATTTTATTAAAGTACAAAATATATTAAGCGCGGACGAAATCCGTTTTAAATTATTTATTTCTTAAACGTTTGAATGAAGCTGACGTCACTCCAAGACGTAAACAAGCGGTGGACAAATTCGAACTTCGGAGTAGGAGCTCGGATGGCACAGTTGATAATGCGCTGGGCCGGAACCTGAGAGGCGCAGGTTCCAATCCTGCTCCAGGCTCCAGGCATGTGTGGGTTTCCTCACGATGTTTTCCTTCACCGTTAGCAAATGGCGAATCATATGATTAGTACATATAAACTCCACAAAGTATGTATAGGTAAAATAATATTGTTCGTATACCTAGTGCACTTACCATTTCGTTACTGCGCTCGTTCGACCGGGGAGCGCGGTGCGGCGCGTTGCGGCACCAACGTAATTAAAAGCCTCGGTACCCTCTCCTTCCCATATTCGAGGGTCTTAAGATTTGTTAATTACTGACTACATTAAAATTAACTACCGTTTCCGTTCTAATAAAAATTCTTTACTTTTATATGAAAAGTTTTGGAAAAGATTTTCTATATTTTAGTGCGCGCAAGCCGTTTTTCGTTGATTTTTTTACACAATCTTATGGAAATTATGTAACTTAACTGATTTCCAATTTCATCATCATCATCTTAGCAGAAAATCGTCCAATACTGGACATAGGCCTCCCCCAATTTCAAAACACGTTAGTGATTTGTTTCACCATTAAGTACTTAAATAGGATTATTACTTGACTAACTACTTGGTTACTTCGCCATTGATCACTGCGCGGCGTGTAGGTTCGAACACCACACAGGACAAAACTTTGTGTGACCTATAAATGGTTGTCCCGAATCTAGGTGCACTTTGTCCGTTAATTGTATGTTTGTAAAGTCCCCTGCAACACAAGGCTTGTTTCCTAGTTTTTTTTTTATACTGGAGGCCAACAAGCATACGGTACGCCTGATGGTAAGCAGTTACCGTAGCCTATGGACGCTTGCAACACCAGGGGTATCACTCGCGCGTTGCCGACCCTTTAGAAACCTTATAACTCCCTTCTTGAAGAACACCATACCGCGGGAGTTTTCTTTTTAAAAAAAAAAATTACTAAGTAAAGTTTTCAAAAATAGTACGACAAAAATATAGTAGTTCTTTTGATAAAAAATTAAATACGTATACTACTTCAGACAAAAAAAAACAAAATAGTATGTAGATATATAGTTTAGTATACAAAAGGCTAACCACCAAGCGTGAGTTAAAGTAATCTGTCTCTGTCACCGCGGCAGTGTGACCTCGGCTTTACATTAGGCTTGTTGATAGCCCAAGTTAAGTGAAACGTCTATCTGAAGGCGTGAATTCCTAAAAATACATGGAACATTTTTTGGTCTGATCGTAAGCTTTTCAAGCGAATACTGATAACGTATTCGCTTGAAGTCTACATGTACACAAGGCAACGGAGATTATGTATACAGGGCCGCTATGTGAAGATTAGTTTTTTAGGAGAACCAATGTATGAATTTATGTAAAAAATATTTTTATCTGTAGGTTTTGTCTAATTGTACACTGTTACCGAATTCCACAGACATATATAATGGTCTTCTTTTAAAACTAAGCTTTATATAGCGGCCCTGTATACATATCACCGTTGCCGTGTGTTCGTACATAACGTACTACATGATTTTGTGTGGGAATCGAACCCTCAACCTCGTGCACAGCAGGCGCATATTGCGGTCACTGGACCACCAAGGCCGCCTTCTGCCAGGCCGCCTTCGGCCAGTTTGCTTTCATTTGTCACCTTATTGCCTGCAGTCTTCTTTTTTTCATCTTACTGGAGCTGACTCTGCTACTTATATGAATAGGGTAAAGGTCGATCCTATAGATAGATAGAGATTAGTAGAGGTAGGGCACCATACTAACGAGCCTGACTGGGGAAGGACCTCCATCGTACAAAAGACTACAGCCAAGTAATGACACACAGCGGTGTATTTGTGTTCCTGTGTGTGAGTACAGGTCTCCAGCGCTCATTTAAGGATGTGTTTTGAAAGAAACGTATTCCAATCCCAGGGTTACTCTTATCATAAAGCCTTGGTGTAAAACAATGGGTTGGCAACACGCAAGTGATACCTCGAGTATTGCAAGCGTCCATAGGCTACGGTAACTACTTAACATCAGGTAGGCCGTATGCTTGTTTCCCATCCAAGCAGTATAAAAAAAAGATTGAAATGCATCTGGTTATCTACTGGCTATTGCAAACGTCCATGGGTACCAACGCTTGGTTGCCACCTCCCCTTAATACATACGACCCCTTTACGACATAATGTCGTAAACTTACGTGGAATCCCATACATTTGCTTTTTTGATATTGTGATCCAACTCCCGTTTACGCCACTAGTCTAAAGGGTCTGGGTAGTTTACAAAATAAATCTATATATTTTTTTTTTATACTACTTAGGTGGCAAACAAGCATACGGCCCGCCTGATAATAAGCAGTTACTGTTGCCTATGGACGCTTGCAATTGCTTGCGCTTGCTTGTATCACTTGCGTGTTGCCAACCCATTTTTTACACCAGGGCTTTATGATGGAAGTATCCCTGGGATAGGAATACGTTTCTTTTAAAACGCATCCCTAAATGAGCCTGTACTCACACACAGGGACACAACTACACCACTGTGTTTAGTTATTTGGCTGTGATCTTCTGTAAGGTGGAGGTCCTTCCCCAGTCGGGCTTGCTCGCTAGTATGGTGCCCTGCCTCTCTTGAATCAAATAATCAAGTTTCACATACAGTTAAATTGTATAATGGTAAAGCTTTTACTTCGCAGGTAAGCCTGCATTATAAAAATATGTAACGCCATTTATTATGCTGATTATGTTGACGAAAATGCATAATTAAAGTTGACTGTGATCATAACATGACGTTGACATCATAATATGTTGACGCTGGCCTTAAAATCTATATCTACATATAAAAAAATTCAAATGTTTGTTTGTAATATCAAAATAACAGCTTTCTACCAATGAATCAATGCATCAAAAGGGTTTTCACTGATAGCAATGTTATGGGGCGTTATACTTATTTTAGGAAAAGAATGAAAACCTATGAAGTTATGCAAACAATTCGAGAACGTACAAGTACATTAATAATAATAATAATCATTTATTAAATTTTCAATAGGTAAGTACTTACAACATAAATAAAAGTCTTATAAAATTATAGTTAATGGCTAATACAATATTATACATGCCTGTACTAGGATAGAGATAATCCTGTATCACAGGCTATTTAAGCACTAAACAATGAAATATAAGGTATAAAATTATTAACAATATTAATGTAACACTAATTTAAAATTAGACAAATTAAGTTTGTTTAAGAAAGATAAAACTTACTAAATAACTGACCTATATTAATTATTATAATTATAAAATAAACAGTATTGTATAAAAATAGATTCAGCAATTTAGTAATAACATTAAACGTATTAAACATCATCATCAGTAATAAATCTAGGTTGAAACGTGAACTTGTGGACAAATTATATGCTTATGGAAGCAGGATAACATAGTGTGTAGTTATTATTGAATACAACAATATAATTAGTAAAATTTAATGCCTACTTATGCTAAATTAATAATTCTTAATGTAGTACTAATCGCTATCGTAATTTATTGAGTTAATGTATCTTTTTTCGGCCATTATTTTCGCTGGACATTCAGAATCACCTGTCTTATGATTGGAAGCCTTTTTAAAACGCATACAAGTAGCGCATTTCGGATCCTCTGTCTTCGTAGTACACTCCTTTATAGAGTGACCTTCACCACATTAGACGGAGGCATAGCAAAGCTTGGCCGGGTTTAGCTAGTATACAATATAAACATCCAAAACAACTGTTGAGACAATATTAAATAGATATCTAATAATTCTACTAATATTATAAACTAGCTGTTGTCCGCGGCTCCGCCCGCGTGGATGTCGGTTATCGCGGTAAAAAATATCCTATGTCCATCTAAAGAATACTATCTATCTCTTTACTAAAGATCCGTTCAGTTGTTTAATCGTGAAACCGTAACAAACAAACATATATCTATTATATAAAAACATTTTTACACCTTGGGTTACGTTACTTAAGTTTTAGTAAGGATATAGGTAACCTATGTGTTATTCCAGACCATAATCTATCTCCGTGCGAAATTTCATCCAGATCCGTTCAGTAGTTTTTGCGTGAAAGAGTAACAAACATCCATCCATCCATCCATCCGTGACGTGAGTCTACGATTTAATGTCGTCAAATCCCATACATTTTCTTTTTTGACTGATGAACTTACGTCAAATCCCATACATTTTCTTTTTTGACTGATGAACTTACGTCAAATCCCATACATTTTCTTTTTTGACTTTTCGATTCGACTATCGTTTATGCCACTTGTCTAGAGGCTCAGATCTATCAAAACGCTATCAGCACCGCTATCAAGAACATACACTCGCCCTTAGAACCCGCCTGCGCTGCCACCACCTCCCAACACTCAACTACAATTAAAATGCAAATATAGCGCCACTTGAGTAGCGCAAATCTTGCAAGTTATAAATTTTTCCAATCTAACTCCGTCCTTTGTTAACTAAGTCTCTTATGAATTCTAACGAAAAAAGAAGATAAAATCTGCGGCATATCGTTAATGGATTATTTTTTACCTTCCAGCCAGCTTCTTTATTTCATAAATTAAAACGACTGGTTTTATTTAAATAATTTACAACTGCAGGACGATAAGTCAATTACAGGTTTTTTTAGGTAGGTTATAAATTATTTATTATAATATTCAATCCATAAAGATTATTTTATACATTTTATACCTACAATAAAACTATTATATACAATACTAGGGGTCGCCCGCGACTTCGTACGCGTGGTAATTTGGAACGTACATTATACAGACTTTTCCCCGATTTTGCAACATATCTCACTACTGCTCCGCTCCTATTGATCATAGCGTGATGTTATATAGCCTATAGCGTTCCTGGATAAATGCACTATTCAACAAAAAAACCAGTACTTTCTGAGATTATAGCGTTCAACAGAACAAACACACAATCTCTTCAGCTTTATAATTATTAGTATAGATAACTTTACTATATGTAGTTACACTTATTAAAAAAGAAAAAATAATGATAGAAAATACACAAAAAAGGAACTAATTAATAGGCGTCATAAAATTAAAAATAATTTATGCGTCGAATAAAATGACTTGATAGTTTCTTTCAAAATTAATTAAAGAGTAGACCAGAAAGATTATTTGAAGCATGTGTAAACCTTTTTGTGAAGTTTGATTTTTAAAGATAAATATCAATGAAAATGATAGACGATTAAATTAATACCTACGAATTGAATACTCTGGCTTCTTGATCATTTAATCCTTAATAATTGTGAAAGTTTGTGAGAATGGATGGATGGATGGATGTTTGTTACTCTTTTACGTAAAAACTACTGAATGGATCTGGACGAACGATCCGACATCAACGCGGGCGGAGCCGCGGGCAACAGCTAGTTAACCAGTAAATTAGAGATTGGTTTTTCTTACAACTTTATAGTAAAATATTAAACGTCACAGTAGCCATGCTATGTGAAATACACTATAGCACGCTATCGTACGGCTCAATACACCACTTTTAATTACCTACCATTATTATGGCGCGAAGCTTTCTTATAAGCACATGTTTCAAAATCGAGCGTGTGTCACTTAACCCGTTCGCTGCGACTGTCCTGCGCCACCGTGTTTGGTAACGGTCGGCCATTTATGTCCAACCCGGTATGGCAGCCGGTCCTACTGCCCATATTAGGGTTTGAGAGTTGCATTCTGTGCTTGTAACGCGATACAATTGTGGTGGAACTTGGAAATGAATTTACAGCGCTCTGTCGGGTGCAGCGTCCATATTTGGTGGAATAAAAAATATTAGGATATTTTTAGTATTACTGGTGTCTTGTGTATTATAGTTTTTATTCTTTGTAATATACTCGTCGTTTGTGAAATTCAACATTCTAGGTAACATTGAATTTTATTTTGCACTACCTTCCGCCCGTGACTTCGCCCGCGCGTACAATCTCTCGGGAACAGAGTTTTTTTCCGGGATAAAAAGTAGCCTATGTATTATTCCAGATTAGAATCTATATATATGCCAAATTTCATCCAGATCCGTTCAGTAGTTTATGCGTGAAAGAATAACAAACGTCCACACATTCTTACCAAATTTCGCGTTTATAATATTAGTAGGATTTGAATTTGGTTGCTATATCTAGTAGCTATGTTGTTTCTTGGAATGAAAATGCCCCCGGTATTGGCTTAATTGAGGTAATGATAGACCATAATAGACCAACCTGGTATTTGTATTCTAAGAAACTATACTTATATAGGCGTATACACGAATTTGCGACATAGAATATTTGTGCTTTAAGCATTATACATACAAAACTGTATTATTACAGGCTAGCAAATGTCCAGTATATCCTTGCAATGCATTATTTGTTGCATATTAAATCACAACATTTTACTGTACTAATATTATAAATATTAGTACAGTAAAATTTGCCCTGCAGTGGGACAGTACAGGCTTATAATATAAAATATTATAAATACGAAAGTTTGTATGGGTGTTTGTATGTTTGTTACTTAATCTCGCCAAAACGGCGACACGGATCTGAATCAATCAATCAAATAAAAATTAATACGACATTATATCGTAAACTTACGTGAAATCCCATGCATTTGCTTTTTTGACTTTTCGATTCGACTACCGTTTATGCCACTTGTCTAGAGGGGCAGGTGATCTTGTAAACATTTGAGCTAGCACGTTGCATCTCACTGCCAACGCCCTTTGTTGCCTCTCAATATTTAAGTCGTGTGTGAGATCCTTAGTGACCTAGTACCCTAGGTATTCGAATTGATAATCCTACTTAGCGCTACTCGGGCTTGCCACCCGGGTTTGGAAGCTAAGCCGTATCTTCTCGTCCCAATACCGCAGCGTCAAGTTAAAAGAAATCTTAGATTTAGATCTTACATCGGGAGAGCTTTGCTCATAAATCATGAACGAGTGAAGTTGACACATATCTACTTATTGATCCAAATAGAAACATTATGATATTGCATCACGATCAATCTTATAGCGGGCAATCTGATGCAGGTTTGTGTTACCAGCGGCCCACCCTGACTTTTCACGGGTTAAATATAAGGCCGTTATCTAGATATAAAATATCCTATCTTTTAAATTTGATAAAACTGCATACAGTATGCAAAATTTTATTAAAATCGGTTCAGTAGTTTAGGAGTCCATAGCGGACAAACTACCGCTGTCTCTACTAGCACAATATCCATCCAAAGGTTGCCTGGTAGAAATCGCTCTTAGCGATAAGGCCGCCCATTGTACAATCTTATTTATTTCAAGTTACTGTGTAAAGTATTATAATGGTGTATAATAAAGAATATTGACTGCCTCGGTGGTCCAGTGGCCGCGGTATGTGCCTGCTGTGCACGAGGTTGTGGGTTCGATTCCCACACAGGACAAAACTTTGTGTGACCCACAAAGAATTGTTCTGAATCTGGGTGTAATTTGTGTCCGTTAATTGTATGTTTGTAAGGTCCCCCGCGACACTGAGCTTGTTCTCTAGTGCGTGAGTTATCTTTTAAAAAAAATAATAAATAAATAAATAACAACTTTATTATATTTGTGTGCCGTGTAAACCAGAAAGTTTACAAACTTGGGTGTGGTTACATACATCTACTTTATAGCAGCGCCATAAACGAGATCGGCACGATAATACCATTATACAATCGATTGTGGACCCCAACTTAATATTGGCGGAGACTCTTATATTGCAATATAATTAGTTTTTATAAGATACCATCTGTGTGGCCCACAGATATACAGATTCTTTGCATCTGTGAATGATATTTTTGTAAAGAACTCTGCGGTACAGGGTATGTAGGTAGATACTCTAAATTAAAAAATATCTATAAAAAATACAAAACTTCGTCCAAATAGTAAAAAGGTGGATGGGTCTTCTCTTTGGGTTATCGTTTGGTAAGTGGCTAACCTGGTGACAGTGTTATTTAGATAGCTCAATTTTAGGCCAATGTCGTGATTTAACGACTGCACGAAGACACTCATACGAAATATCACTATAGGGTAAGGTAACTTTTTAAAAGAAACTTTATCTATATTCGTCCTGATAATTTCGGTCACGGCGGCCAATTCCAACGGAGATAAGCCAACTGCGCAAGTCATAATATAGTGCAAAAGTGTGTGCGTAAGTACAGGTGCACTCTTTATTCCCTCACTGGCATAGTCCGTTCGGACGGCAATCTAACACGACCGGAAAGAGATTAGGCGTAGGACCAACGGCTTTACGTGCTTTCCGAGGCACGAGGGTGTAAAAACAACCAATTTCCAAACTTCGGGCATCTATTGTGAATTTCTTGATAGAAAAACCCAATATACATTTTTGGCACGACCCAAGAATCGAACCCAGGACCTCGTGATCAGCAGTCACACACATCGATCACTGAACCACCGGGGCAGATAAGGTAACTATACTAATATTATAAAGCTGAAGAGTTTGTTTGTTTGTTCGGTTGAACGCGCTAATCAGAAAGTACTGGTTCGATTACAAAATACATTGCAGTGCATTTATCCAGGAAGGCTATATAACATCACGCTATGATCAAAAGGAGCGGAGCAGTAGTGAGATATGTTGCAAAATCGGGGAAAACATTCCAAATATTCAAGCGGACGAAGTCGCGGGCGACCCCTAGTAAATACATATGTTATGAACTAATTATTCAACTCGGTATAGTACCTAACACTTCACTGACAATCATCTTTACAGCTCTGATACACTCATGCAGTTGAACTTTGACTTTTTATCAATACGCAAACACATTAGTATAATGACTTATTACCTACATTTAACTGTTTCATTGACCACTAGCGATA
Source organism: Trisateles emortualis (assembly GCA_947095525.1). Taxonomy (NCBI): domain Eukaryota; kingdom Metazoa; phylum Arthropoda; class Insecta; order Lepidoptera; family Erebidae; genus Trisateles; species Trisateles emortualis. The sequence continues at coordinate 1,992,724 of OX352736.1, read as the reverse complement.
AAGCTTGCTATTTATGCCTCAGTAATATGTACTAAGTATGTTCGTCATTTAAATGTAAAAACAATGAGTCTCACATTGTCTAAGATCTGGTATCTATTTAATGTTACATCAAAAGTATATTTTAACAAACAACTCATATAATATAATATTTTTGGGACAACTCACACACCGCCATCTGATCCCAAACTAGGCATAACCTGTACTATGGTAACCAGACAACTGTTAAACATACATATATATTTCTAAATACATACATATTATAGATAAATAACACCCAGACACAGAAAAAACATTTGTGCTCATCACACAAATATTTTCCCTGGGTGGGAATCGAACCCACGACCTCCGGCGTATCAGTCAGAGTCACTAACCGCTAGACCAACAGGCCAGTCAATATATAAAAAACAGAAAGATATAAAAAATATCCACATTTTTTAAATTCCTTTATTAAATAAAAAGCAAACAATGAAATTTGCTGTGTGAATTAATTACTCAAAAACGTAAAACAAGCTTCATTATAAGAATCGAAATTCAACCCTCGTTCGCTAAAACGTCACGAGTCATTATAATTAAAAAGCAAAAATGATCAATTAACAAAGCCGGGGTACACTGGAAGTCCTATTTTTGCCGAGTCGTGATGTTATCGTTCCGATCGGCTTCCGATCTGTCCAGAACTCGAGACACGTGCGACGGATCACGACCGGTGACTCACGGTCACGACGTAAGCTTTTGTCGTCAGTTTTTGTCGCAATAGTTATTTATTGGTGTCGTGATACTCGTGATTGGTCCGCTCGCGGTGATGCTCGCGCTCGACGGTTCACTTGCAACGTATTGTTTGATGTTACTATTCAATAAATTGCTTAAGTCGCCTTTAGAGCAATTGAAACACTGAATGATAAATAAAATAACAACAAAATGATGTAATGGTTTTAATTTGTTAGTCAAGTGGGGAAGTTAGTTTAGCCGATTTGCACGCAAGCGGTGCGAGTTCGATCCCGGGTGGCAGTATCAATGTGAATTTCATTTTGTGGTGTTTATATGTACCAATTAAATGATTCACCATCTGCTAACGGAATTCTAAAGACAATGTCTTTGTGACAATGTCATGTCTGATTCACCAAACCCACTGTTACTGATATCGTGGAAAATTGAGATGTTTCGCATATTACTCGAAAGCCGTGACAGAGTCAGAAAACTTCACGAATGACGTTAAGTACCTATTACATTTTATATATTATTTTCATAAAGTAAATTTAAGCCAATCAAACGTGGCCTTTTCTTCGAAAACCGAATGCAGAATAGCTTTGAGATAATGCTCAAAAATGTTTGTGAAAAATAAATTCCCATTTTGTAATAAAACGTCAAAATGGATTCATATTTTTCGATAACCCCTACCATATGTGCCGACAATACGTTCGAGACGTGGCGATGCGTCGAAATGTTTTCATATTATGTTTTTCAAAAGAAATTTCACTCACCCCTTATATCGAAAAGATGTGAGTTCATCGAGCATACACAATGAAATAATAAACACTACATACCCTCGCATCTGTTCGTGGCATGCATTATTATATTTATTATAAAGGTACACACGCACCATTTTTTATTAATGTACATAATTTTTATTCACAAACGACTTTTAAGTTCGGGTTTTTGTACATTCGTCACAAAGTAAATTTGTCACAGAAAATATAAGGAGATGTAAGGCACCACACTAGTGAGCAAGCCCAACTGGGGAAGGACCTCCACCTTACAGAAAACTACAGCCAAATAACTACACATAGCGGTGTAGTTGTGTTCCGGTGTGTGAGTACAGGTCTCCAGCGCTCATTTAGGGATGCGTTTTGAAATAAACGTATTCCTATCCCAGGGATACTCCATATAAAAAAATGGGTTGGTAACATGCAAGTGATACCTCTGGTATTGCAAGCATCCATAGGCTACGGTAACTGCTTAACATCAGGCGGGCCATTTGCTTGTTTGCCACCCAAGTACTTAGTGTTTAAAAAAAACCTTTGTGTAATTTCTGTATATTTGTCACAGTTCAAGTAAAATTTATACATACTTTTTTCTGTGACAAATTCACTCTGTGACAAATGTAAAACAACCCATGAAAATGAACATCGACGTTACGTAGGTATAACTTAATGATGTAGGCTATCGATTCGATGCTTCGTTTTAGACCTACGCCTGTGAGATGCTAAATAGTGCAAAATGGTTGCCACTCAAATAGAAGCCAGCCAATTAACACGTGCCAGCCTCCATATACCGGTTGCCATGACAACGCTTGCGTCCAGTACACAACGTTAAACAAATTAATTGACTGACGCTTGTGTCGCCGACTATTACGTAGTTGGACCACAGTGGCTGAACCATGCAACTACCATAAAGTACTGCTATAAAGTATCTAATGTGTTTTGGTTCACCTGTTTTAATTTTTGGACCATTTAAATCGTACTTAGACGACTAATCTTTGTAAAGTGCGATAAATATAACTAGGATACAGCCTATGTTTTTTTTTCAGAGTTACCGCGCTTTTAGAAATATACTATAATACCACAATATAATATAACAAATAAAAAACTTGCAACTGTTTATTAAAAGATATAAAAAATAGCACATTTGTCATAAAAATGAAACCGACGTTAAAAACCAAAAAATACCTGTTATTTTTAGGTTTTTGAGGTCGGTTTCAGTTTTTTTTTTTTCAAAAAAGATTTTATTTTTCTATTTTTAGTGATAACATAAAAGTAAAAAATATATGAAAAACATTGTTAATACCTAAAACATTTGAGGGTTGCCCTCGATTTCTCTGGGATTCCATAATCAGATCCTGACTTGGTGCCAATGGGATCACCTCTATTATTATATTAAAATATATTATATTATGTATACGGTCGAATTGAGAAACCTCCTCCTTTTTTGAAGTCGGTTAAAAAACTAGAATAGAGTTCACATTATACAAATTATTTTTCAAAAATAAATACTTATTAAGCAATTCATTCTGTAAGCTGAGAAGATTTTAATAGTAATGAATGAATATCTTACCGATTAAAGACAAGCTGACACGATGCTATACGATCTCTTCGTATTGTTACAGGAATGCTGAGGTCCACATTCGAACGACCAGACCACGAACGTAAGTACCTTGTCGTTGTGCCCATAAGACTCTTAGCAAATAGCTAGCAATAATAATATTCGCGTAGCCTGCGTAGTTCGTAGTCACAATTATCAATTGTGACTACGAACTACGCAGTTCAATTTAATGCTGTATGGTATATTGGTTTCCGTCCCACTAATATTGTAACCTATACTAAATTGTAAATGTTATACTCTCGCGATTAAAAAGATCGGCCCGAGTTTCTTGCCAATTCTTCTCGAGGCCCTACCCTAGTCAGCGAATTGGCCGTAGGAAAAAAGTATGCTGGCATTTGTTTTTATGACGTTCGTAAGTATCATGTATTTGATCTAAATAAGTTTGACTTTGACAAAATAAGCACAAGACCACCTTGAAATAAGGGCCGGCCTAGCCCAAAGCCCCTTAGCCTGGAATTGTGTCTAACTAACCTGGACACAATTCCAGACTCTTGGTTGCTCATTGTCTTAGTGTTTTGACAGCAAACAGATTTAAAATTTATATTATTGTGGCCCAAAACCCAGCCACATTTACTGTCAACCTGTCACCTGCGTGCTAGTGTTGGGGCACGCACGATGTGAGGTGGAACTTTGTTTTGGGTTACACCGCGCAGACAGCCCAGATCTGTACCTATTATTATGAAACCCCACTTGAACATGTTTTCCTTGCTCTGGCAGAGTGATCTTAGTCCTAAGTCTATTTAAGATCAGATCGGCCATGGTAGTTTATGTCCAGGTGGGAGATTCTTTGGCAGGTGGCACAAATGGTTTTAGTAGAGATACTTCTTCCATCTAAAGGCTGCACCTCGCTTTTAATGGCTCTAAGGACAAAAGATCGACTTAATGCATGAAGCTCTTACAACTCTTTCTGCTATACTAGAGTGTGACCATTCATGTCGTTAGTTGTTCTTCATGTTTCTTCTTACTTCAGAGCTATAGCCAATTATTGTCATTAGCCTATCAATCTCTATAGACCGTGAAAGTGTGACGTCACAAGTTTATTAGGATTGTGGGCATGCCCACAACGATGGATCCGCGTTTGCTGCCATTGCTTCATTTAAACATTTAACATTTTCAACGAATTCAATTCGAATATTCTCAACAATAGACAAATAATTTCACAGATCCCTCAATGAATTGCCGTTGAGTTACTATTCACTGTACAAATCACAGAATTTATACGCTTCCTGCCATTCAAGAGATATATTGTTCAGCTGATAATATATTTAAATAACGACTGGTTTGCATTGTGTGCAAGTATAAATTGTACATTTATCTAGATAGTTTGTTTGCAACGTATTCATATTGTTTCAATACATATTTTACATTTACAATAATTAACATATATAATTAATAATAATCTTTTGTTCGCATTATAATAAAATATATCAAAATCGTGGAAAACGACAAACATGACGTAGGTGCCAAATATAAACAAATGACAACGTGAAAATATTTAAATATAACGTTCTTTTGTTTGTTATGTGAGCTTTGCTGGACATTGACTGTAGCATTTTTGGACGGCAAAAATATCGCACCGATAGTGGCAAATGACTTAAGATGAAGCGTGTTTGTTTTGCAATTTATGTCTTATTCTTAACATCTAAAGTTTAAAATTGCCCGGTGACATTTCTCAAGTTACGCCAATTTTCTACTAAGGTTGCGATATGTTCACGGAGTCATATAGTATGGTGATGTGGTAGTTTTGTCCATTCTACAGCCTACATTCATCAGCTTAAACTACATTCAGGGAAAAAATAGTACAAATAATTTCGTTTATTTTTCAAAAACCTACATAAATACATACATACATAACATTTTCACAAAAAATATAATTATACATAGCCTTTCATGTTATTACATAAACGAATGGGCAGCATTGATGTTTATATATGTCTTGTGGCCATGAGGTTTGTAAAGGTATAATATATGAAGTGATAACATACGAGATGCTTTTGTATACATATACTCGTATAAAACATAAGTATGTATGTCCGAAAACATCTTCTATTTATTATTCACACTCATTAATGAAGTATACAAATTACAAAAGAATCATGTGGCCTCGTAGGTACATGTGTACAAAGAAGTTGATATTAGGAACAACATCACAATAGAATCAATACAAAACCTTATCTAAATGGAACCTATAAGGATGTAGTATTTTAAATATAAAAAATAACTTTTTTTAATGCAATGTGGCAAGTACCAGCTTCAGCCTATGTCCACTGCTGGGCATAGGCCTTTCCAAGTGCCCGCTACACGAAACGTCGGGAAACAAAAAGGTATGAAAACCTTTAAAATATTACGCGATTTAGACCCGTTGTCCATTATAGTAATAAAATATTTTCTCATTCGAAGCTAGGAAGGGCCGCCAGTATCTAATAAATAAAAAGTTTATTTCATCAAAGGTGTTCACACAACTACAATAAGAGGCAAAACAACAAGGTATTGTATAATAATAATAATACTTAAAACTCTAGTACCCAAGATAAGATCTAACTTGTGTTTTGGGTACCAAGGCTCTCCCACACGTTGTACAGGAATACTGTTGAGAGAAAGAGTTGAGGTAACAAAAAAACTAAAATAGTAACAAAATAAAAGTAACGATGTAAAATAAAATCCTTACTAATATTATAAATGTGAAAGTTTATGAGAATGGATGGATGGATGGATGTTTGTGACTCTTTAACGAAAAAACTACTGAACGGATCTGGATGAAATTTGGCACAGAGATAGATTATGGTCTGGAATAACACATAGGCATTTTGCAGCGATAACCAGCGGGCAACAGCTAGTAATAATTAATTATGAAGAGATGTAGGTAATTATTGGTAGGTGAATGTTTGCTGTATGTATCTAGGATGTGTGGTGTATAAATGTGTGTGTAATAGAACAGTAAGTACGCGACTAGCGCTGTTAGACAGAGTGCGTGGTGGAGCGAGGCGTGCCGCACCGCGCCGCATCGTACCGCGCCGCACCGTACCGCGCCGACTCCACAGATTCCTCACAACTTCACGCTTATTACACTATAACTGGCAAATTACGTTCGAAGCGATTGTTTACCAGTTAGATGCGGAGTTAGTGATTTTCAAGACAAGTTTCGAGTTGCAAAGTTTGCGCCAGTTCGCAACTTGCTCAGGTGCTACGGATAATTCACCGATAGGGGATATATTTTAATGAAAACGACACTTACTTTCAGCATTGATTTATGTATTAATACTTAAGGTTTATTTAAGTTGTATACCAACCCGTCGGGCCAGCGTGGTATTGTAATATCCCTTCAAGTGTATGCCTCCATACACTTTCTTCTTCATCTTATAGTTAGTGGGCAACCTGGTGACAGAGTTATTTAGATCGTCCATATTTAAGCCTCTGTCGTGATCTAACGACTATTAACAGTCGGGACCGACTTTTAACGTGCCTTCCGAAGCACAGAGACGCTCAGATGAAATACCACTATGCGGTCCCCCATCTATAGGGTTACCGCGCCATTGGTAGCTTAACCCGCTGAACGTTTATCGAACAGCGAGTGTATGGAGGTGACCCGCGTCCAGCAGTGGGTTAAAGTGTTAAATGTACATAACTATGTGCGCGATATTACCTATTTTATAGAATGTGCATAGAAAAACTGCCAATAATAAACAAACTAAAAATAACCCGTCAGAACTGTTTGTTAATAAATATTACATTATCAAACACAAGACAAAATAACCATTACTTTGCGTCCACAATTTATCTATAGCTGGATAAAATGTTAATATTTTTATTTCAAAATTTTCTCATTTCCTTTATGTAAGTGAATCATTTCCCAACGTTTCTTCAACAGGGACTACCGAGTCGATTTTACGACACTTTTTATGGGAAACTCTCACTCGTCAAAAGTTCCTCAATGATTAGATTGGATCCCGAGTTATCTCAACATTTTTCAGGTGATTTAAAGCTTCGTGTAATAAAAGTAAGCTATTTTAGACATTAATTTTTATTTATATTGTTCTAGTTCAAGCCTGAGAATATGTATTTACGTGTGGCATGCACATTTTGCCATAAAAGTTAATATATATATTTATGTTCAATGGGCGGCCATATCACTTAAAGCAAAAAAATACGAGATTTGTTAATAGGTATGATCGGCCGAGGTGGCGTTTTTAATTTTGAATATTTTTTGAAAATAATATATCGCCTGACGTAATATAACCTAAAATATAGGGAACGGACAGCTAGTAACAAATAAAATTAATTTTCTTATATATATATATATATATATGTATACATCTATATTAATAGGAAAAGCAACCCATATACGCCCCATTGCTGGGCACGGGTATTCTCTATCAAAAAACAAAAAACATCTATTGGTACGATTGGTTTTCGTGTAGTGTACTATCTTCGAAGTACGTGATTTACCAGTCATCTCATCATCTCATGAACTATTAAAAATGTATACTATCGTAACCGCGTGTGATAGTTCATACCAAACGTATAGTGAGCCAATAATATATATACTAATATTATAAAGCTGAAGAGTTTGTTTGTTTCTTTGGTTGAACGCACTAATGTCAGAAACTACTGGTTCGATTAGAAAAAAAACTTTTTTGTTGAATAGTGCATTTATCCAGATGACATCTATCATGATGACTATATAACATCACGCTATGATCAATAGGAGCGGAGCAGTAGTGAGATATGTTGCAAAATCGGGGAAAATATACCAAATTACCACGCGGGCGACCCCTTAGTCTTAAGATAAAATATTATCATACACCGTGTTTGTCAAATAATACAACCTCCAAGACAAAAATGAAATATATTACAGGAGGGCTAATCCCCACCACAGTAGTTGCACCGTGTCTCCACTGAACAGGGTTGTAATAACAAAACAAAAACTCATTTTAACAGCGCTGTACTTTTACAAATGAAAAAGAGCACTTGAACAAAAACGACTACCTGAATCACTTCCGTTTAACGAAGGAAGCCATCGTTAAGTACTGAGGAGACGATTTAACGGAAAAACTCCGTTATCGTGTAACGATCGCCCGTTATATTAACGGAAGGTAGTACCTACGAGTGAATTTGCATTATTTTTTATCATTTTTAACTGATACTCGACGCCAGTTCCTTTGTCGGAACATGACAATGCCGTCTTCGTTTAGTAACGGTGTCTTCAAAGATTTTTTGTTCGTCGATGAAAAATTACTTTGTTATTGTTATTGTAGCCAGGCGTTTTCTTGTATTAAATTTTAGCTAAATCAGGCAAGGGAATATTGTCATTGTAAGTTTTTATTACGGTACAACCCTCGAAATCAATAAATTAACCAATTTTGTTCGAAAATTGTTGACAGTATTTTATCACGTTTGTAAGATATGTCTGATAGGATTTGATTAGAAGAAGCACTGCTCTGACAGCTGGAAGCACTATGTTTTTTTATACTACTTGGCTGGCAAACAAGCTTACGGCCCGCCTGATGGTAAGCAGTTACCGTGCTTAAATTACCATCTAGCGGACCGTATGCTAGTTGCCATCTAAAAAGTATAAAATAAAAACCTAACGGTAACAATGTAATCAAATACACAATACAATCACTAATTATTGATTAATGTAATTTCTGTTTTTTTAAACACAACTCTTCGACTAGAGTACATTCCCTGTGTCGCGGGGGACACAAATTACACCCAGACTCGGAACAGCCATTTATGGATAAATTTTTTGTCCCGTGTGGGGATAAAACTAACAACATGCCGCGCAATAGTAAATGGCGAGGTAACCATTGAAACAGCCATGCATTCATTTAGATATAACCATATTATTATCTAATATATATAATTATATTTATGTCGAATCATTATTTTACCTACTGCATCTTTGTAAGATGCGTAGAAATATTAAAATACATCAAAAACTCGAGCCCAAGAACATAAAATTGCTGTTAAAAGTATCGCAATTAAGATACAACTTATCGCCAGCTATCTCACCTAGTTACATTTTAAGACTATTATTATGACTTTCGTATGCAAATGTTAATCGATATCATTCGTTTTGACGAGGCACAAGTAATTCGACGGTGTCCCTTTAAATGTGTTCTTGATTTCTGTGCTCACCTCATGTCGAAACCCATCACTATAACAGTTTCAAAATCGACGAGATATTTTGTTATGATTCTGTGTCTAATAGTGTATATAAGTAGGTACTGTTAAGTATTCTATGTATGTCTCCGTCAGAATAGCTAGGACCCATACATCACTCGGAATATGTAACTAAATACTTACCTTCTATCAAGTTATCTTCTGCCAAAATTGCCTAGCTTCAAAGATTTTTTAGAAAAATCTGTTTCATTTATCACAATAAAAATAATATGTTGTTGTTGTGTAAAAATAAGAAAAACATAAGTGACGATTTAAGCCTTTGAACAACTAAAAGCTGTAGGTATACTCGTATATATCGCAGATAACCGAAGTTTTTTCACATCCTGTTATTAGCTATGATCCTGGAAATAGAATGATAGCAAAATTCTTTGTTAGTTTCTTATTATCCGGTCTTGATCTTGCAGGTTATACTTGTACCGCGTAGGTACCTATTTATTAGATACTAGTCTCGTGTCACAACAAAAGTCTCTAACACGATGACTTTAAAAATAACTTTATAAGTATAACTTGACTGCACGGTCGGTTCAGTGGCTTAAGTGGTTACCTCGCTATTTACTGCTGGGCAGCGTGTTGTGGGTTCGATCCCCACAACGGACAAAAAATTGTGTGATACTTTGTGTCCGTTAATTGTATGTTTGTAAAGTCCCCCGCGACACAAAGCTTGTTCCCTAGTGCGGGAGTTGTCTTTTAAAGGAAAAAGAAGAAAAACTTCTACGACATTCTTAATTACTTCGCAAAATATGTTCAAATAATACCAACATAATACATAAAACGTAAACAATAATGTCAGATCACTGCCAGAGGGTTTTCAGACGCTAGCGATAATTTTACGAAATCTCAGAGGATATGATACCTACAACAACTGTGTATATTATCATTTAGAAATTAACAGAACAAACTATATGATGTTGCAGTAAAACAGCAACGTGTAGACACCGATGCAAGCTTAACTGCAGTCAATTTAAAACTACAATATTACTACTGTTAAAAATAATACTACCCTGTGAGGTGGTTTAAGTATTAAGTTACTCCGTTTTTTGCCTAACCATTAAACGCTTGTAATAGGTATCACGGGCATTACTAATGTTACTGACCCTCAAATATACGTTTTTTTTTGTTTTTTTTTTAAAGACAACTCCCGCACTAGAGAACAAGCTCTGTGTCGCGGGGGACTTTATAAACATACAATTAATGGACACAAATTACACCCAGACTCAGAACAATTCTTTGTGGGTCACACAAAGTTTTATCCTGTGTGGGAATCAAACCCACAACCTCATGCACAGCAGGCGCATACTGCGACCACTCGACCACCGAGGCAGTCAAAGTTTTTATACAAGTATTGTCAACAGATTAAGAATATGATGACAATGTTGAAATAAATGGTATTGGTTCACGCACATAAAGGCAGATTAAGTCGTAACGCATAATATTGCAACAATTATTCATCTATACCGCTGTAAACGTACAAAATATTGAGGCGAGCCGCAACCCACAAATGCCTTTTCCTCTATTTTTCACCGTGTTCGTTCAACTCAATTAAAGTGAGTTTTTTTAAAAAAAAGATTATTAACTTCATTCTGATTCATAATGTTTAATAACAAACCACCTTACGTTTCATATTTTTGCTTAAAGATCTAATTTAAGTCGGTTATCTATAATTTAGTACCTATTTTTTAAATTATTGTTTTGGTAATGGCGTTTTGGTTACCTTGGCGTTTATTACAAGTTCGCCTATGACTTAGACCGCCGACGCAGCGCCGCGCGCCGTGGCTCGCCGCATCCCCCCACCTGCCGCATTCGCACCATTTTTCGCTCCAAGATATTATTATGGGCGCCCAAGGAGCCGTTTTTACTACACCCACTTATAATTTGTGAGTATCTGTTATCCTCCGAGGGATTGGGGCATCGAGATCTGCTTATATCCGGCTCCATGTTTAATGTTTGACCGTTTTTTCGCTATCTATATTTTCTTAGGATATTTTATAAGAAGATATCGTTGGATAAATATTAACCGAGAAACCAGAATTATTTGATTCCATGACCATTTGGTTTATTTTTAATCTTTCATTTTCATTCTGTAACGATAACAAGCACGTCAGAAGTTTAATAAAGTATTAGGAACAAACGTATACTTTGTTTTAAAGGATGATAGAATTATTTCCATTGTCATATTTTTATTGATATTGAAGACTGCTTCTATAACTTTACCCTCACAAGCCGAAACAAAACATCAAAAAAAGTCGTCACAGAATAACAAAAAATTCACAAGTTTGCAATCACGAAACTCATCTGAATTTCATTCCACTGATCAATTCGTCTACCAGTTATTCAGGGAGTCACATCGAAACAATTTGTAAAACTCTGTAGAAAATCTGAAAGCAAATAGAAAAGTATTTTGAAATATTTGGCTCAGTAAAAAAATACTGGTGAAACTTTATTGTGCCGGAATGAGAAATTTCAGTTTATCTTGCGACTGTGGACGCCCGAGGCATGGCGATAACTTCGTTTGAACTTGTATAAAATAATATTATCATTCTGTTGGTATCGCTGTAAATACGTATCTGGTGGTATCTCGTATAATTAGTGGCAGAGGCATTCAGTTCGTTAGTGACCGTTTATGATACTAGTTAGATTCGATTACGATTCCAATGGAAAAGTAACAATATTATTTTATTAAAACGATTTAGTTTATTTAGCATTATGACTCATACCAAATTGTAAATGTTATACTCTGGCGAATAAAAAGAGTGGCCAGAGTTTCTTGCCAATTCTTCTCGAGGCCCTACCACTAGTCAGCGAATTGGCCGTAAAAGTATGCTAGCATTCGTTTTTATGATGTTCATAAGTCTCATGCATTTGATCTCAATTAATAAATGAGTTTGAGTTATGCAGTTTACAAAATTATATTTGCAACTTGAAGCGTCAATGGACGGTGGGCGTTGGTGCGCGGCAATGTTTACTCGGAACAAACAGACAGAAAAAATATATTTAAAAAATTGTATGTTTGATATAAGTTCCGTGTAAAGTGTAAAGCTTTTTTGTTGATATTATAAACAAACACTTAAATTTTATTCGTTTTCTTAGCGTTTCGACGGCCCAACACAGCCATTTATTGACTGCATTGTCGGAGACAGCCATCAAGTCCTTCTGCGAGCAGGTCAAACCATGAATATGTTTTCCTTACGCCGACCGAGCAACCTGCGTCCGAGACCTATTTAAAGACTTTCAGACAAGTCATGGTAGTCTTTATCTAGGTGGGAGAATCTCAGCAAGTGGCACGAATAGTTTTGTTAGTGATACTCCTTCCAGTTCTATCAGTTCTAAACATATTTCAAGCTGAAAATTGCTTTTTATTGCAATTTTATTAGACATCTCCTATATTAGGCATCATTACATGCGTTGCACTGCGGGGGACTTTACAAACACAAAGTACACCTTCAGAACAATCAATTGAATCCTCACGTGAAAATAAATCCTACAGCACTCCACACAGTAGTACCTAAATAGCGACTTAACCACTTGAACCTTAAACACGTGCAGTCGTGTAGCATTCGTATAATAAATACATTTTAAAAATGGTTAAGACTATATTTTAGGAAAATGAAACACGAAATGACGTACCAGCCAACTTGCACTGTTTATTTTTATAGCCACCCAGCTAATATCGCTGTCCCTTTCTTGTTCACGCTAAGCAATATATCTATCTCGCTCACGAAAGTTCTGAGCGTAAAATGCTTTAAGTTTTTATTGGTTAGAAAAAGAAGAGTCAAGTGCGAATTGTAGTGTAATTTTGTTTTATTTGCGCAATTAACTTTTATTCTGTTAAGAAGTAATTTTATTCTAGACACTGTGTTTTAGTGTTGCCTTATAATAATACTAACTGTTGCCTGCGGCTCCACCCGCGTGGATATCGGTTATCGCATTTTATAAGGTATCGGTATTATTTTAAGCTGCCTATTCGCTGTTCCAGACTGAAATCTATCTCCGTGCAGTCATTCACATAAATATATTAGACTAGCCCGCAGCTCTCCCCTCGTGGATATCGGTTATTGCGATAAAAAGACTGACTATAATCTATCTCTATGCCAAATTTCATCTAGATCCGTTCTGTATGAAATATATGTATAGTTTTGGTATGAAAGAGTAACAAACATACATACATCCATCCTCACAAACTTTTAAATTTGTAATATTATTAGTAGGATATGTATATCGTTTTACGACGACGGAGGTCAAGTGGTGTACCCTCGTCATTTCCAAGTGCACATGTTGGTGGTTTGACGCTGCACATAACTAAAGCATTTAAACCGAAACATAATTGTGTAATTAACAGCTTTCGGGAAAAAGAACATTTGGGCTGCATCATATATTTATAGTACCTAGGTATTTTTCGAAAACATCTTGTCTCATAACTTGCCAAGTATGTTTTACTATTGGATAAAATTTATATTATTAGAGAGTTCTTGTAGGTATTGATATCTGCAAAAAGGGAGGAAATCAGGCGCAGTACTAAAATTCTAAAGAATATGTATCTCAACGATTTTCACCGACACTAAACCATTTAAACTGCCTCGGTGGTCCAGTGACCGCAGTATGCGCCTGCTGTGCGACCCACAAAGAGTTGTTCTGAGTCTGGGTGTAATTTGTACCCGTAAATTGCATGTTTGTAAAGTCCCCCGCGACACAGAGCCTGTTCTCTAGTGCAGGAGTTGTCTTTTTTAAAGAAAAAAAATACTCAATTGAGTATGTATTTAAAAGTTGTTGAAATGCATTAGTCGTCAAATGAAGCGGGTGTTATTCTGAGAGGATGGTTTATAACCAAACAAAGTTTACATTATAATTGCTTCAATTTGCCAGGAGCACACTGGTCGGCGCGGCAGCGGTGTGGCACGGCGGCCGCAACGCTTGCCAGATTGCTAATGACTGCACACCTCTTATCCACGTATCCACCCTAAGATATTTTCCACAACAAGATACCAATACTTTTAGTTATTAACTTCAAACATAATTTTTCAAATTGCTCATTTTTCTTAAGAGCTGTTGCGTAACGGACTTTTTTAAGAAAACCAATGTATGAATTTATGTGAAATATATTTTTATCTGTCGATTTAGTCTAATTGTATGTCTGTTACCAAATTCCACAGAAATATATACACTGGTTTTCTTTTAAACGAATCTTCATACAGCGGCCCTGTACAGCTATCTCCGTTACTTTTTCTCAAGATTGTCGGCTAAAATCTGGAACCAGTGCCTATCATAGGTTTTGCATTCTTCATCTAGAGACCTCCTCTGCTGGTTACCAATATTTTGTAGGGATCCCGTATTTTTTCATTAAATTATAGCCTATGTTACCCGCTGATAATGATGTGGTGTGGCTTTGAAATGGTGAAGTTTTAAAAAGTAGTCTTTGAATAAAATCATAACAAACAAACAAAAAAACAAATCCTTCCTTTTTTTTAAATATTAGTTTAGTTTAGGTTGTGGAATGAGCTCCCTGCCGAGGTTTTCCCAAGAGACTATAGCATGGGGTTCGTCAAGAAAGGAGTTATAAGATTTTTAAAGGGTCAGCAACGCGTGAGTGACACCCCTGGTGTTGCAAACGTGATACGGTAACTGCTTACCATCAGGCGGGCCGTATGCTTGTTTGTCACCTTGGTAGTATAAGAAAAAAAAAAAAAAGATTTATAATCGATTTTATCATTGATTTCACGTAATAAGCAAACTATATAAGTCTTTTTTCATGAATTTATATAATAAGTGTTATTATATAAATTCATGAAGAGAAATTAGTTTAAAATCGTATCGTCTCCGCGTCGACATCTGATCGGACAGTGAAAAAGGTACATTTAGCTTGACTAACAATTAAAGTGCGGCTCAAGTTTTCTTCCGAAAGGAAATAATTACGATTGAGTTGAGTTTCGGTATCCGACGCCCCGACGACGCCATCATGGTAATTGGTGTCTATACTAAATTCAATATTCCACGTTATTATCAGAGGTCATCAACAAGAGAGGTAAGGCACCATACTAGCGAGCAATCCCAACTGAGAAAGACCTCCACCTTACAGAAGACCACAGCCAAATAACTACACACAGCGGTGTAGTTATGTCCTGTGTGTGAGCTTCCAACGCTCATTTAGGGATGCGTTTTGAAAGAAAACTTCCTATCCTAGGGATACTCCATCTCAAAACCCTAAAAAATGGGTCAGCAACACGCAATTGGTACCTCTGGTATTGCAAGTGTTCATAGATTACGGTAACTGCTTAACATCAGACGTATACTTGTTTGTAAACTTTTATATTACTAATGTTGTTCCGAGTCTGGGTGTACTTTGTGTGTGTGAAATTTATATTTCTGTGCACGAGGTTGTGGGTTCGATTCCCACACAGGTCAAAACTTTGTGTGACCCACAAAGTGTTGTTCTGAGTCTGGGTGTAATTTGTGTCCGTTAATTGTATGTTTGTAAAGTCCCCTGCGACACAGAGCTTGTTCGTTAGTGCGGGAATTGTCTTTAAAAAAATATATTTATAAAGTCTGCCGCGGAAGCCAAGTTTAAAAAAGACATCGTGGCAGGCTAGGGCTAGTTATATACTGTATTAAAATCGTAAGGCATATCATATCCTTACTATTTCAATACATTATATAACTTGCCAGAAAATCCTAAAAGCAATGTATCTGACCTACAGAAACACAATGTTAACCTAAATGTCACGTGATGTAACTAAAACCTTAGCTAACCCAACAAGATTCTACCTTCAACACGCTAAGGATTTTCAATTCCGAGCACGCCGTTCAAAAACTGATCTCAAAACGTGCAATACTAAATTTCACACGCGCCATTGCCTGCCTCGCGTTTGGGAATACGTTTTTTAAATTTACTTAATATATTTCCGCGGTACTGCCATCTGTGTGCAGTTACTTTAACTATTCTTTTTTTTTATTGTCTTCTCTCGCGACGATATTTCGCGCGAGTGTCGCATACAGTGCAAACGGTTTTATTTATTCTTCACTTTTGTTGTTTTATTCTTCCTTACATTTTATATCGCTTGTTGGTAATGTTATGTTATTACAAGCTGTACTACTTATAGTTTTATAAGAAATTAAAGTTATTTTCATTTAGTAACTAAATCGTCAAATACGAAAAAAGTTCTAATTGGTCAAGCGTTTTTAAACGAATATTTTGGTTCTGATTCGTTAATCAATGCAAAAGTATTCGTCAAATGGAATAAAGGTTGCGGAATGAGCTCCCAGCCGAGGTTTTCTGAAAGACTATAGCATAAAGTTCTTCAAGAAAGAAGTTATAAGGTTTTTAAAGGGTCGGCAACCCGCGAGTGATACCCCTGGTGTCGCAAGCGTCCATAGGCTACGGTAACTGCTTACCATTAGGTAGGGCGTATGCTTATTTGCCTTCTTAGTAGTATAAAAAAGAAAATTGATTCGGTTTTCCTAACCTTATTTTTGTTCTTACTAATCGAGGCCATACTAAGTTCGGATTCTTCAAATGCTTAAATAATAGTGTAAATAAGTAAATAACATAATTATTATTTATTATTTTCATAAAGATTAAAACCTATGTACATACGTTCAGAAGAAACACGTAACCGACAAAGATGCTACACAGCTACAATATGCTACAGTGCAGTAGCAACAGTGCTACGGCGTAGCATAGTACAAAAAATGCGCTTGTAAAAGTTAATTGGGCGGCATAAACCGTAGCTATAAAAACAAGTAATTTACGGCACGTTTTTTTATTGAACCCACGTTAAATAAAGACCGCTTTTGCTTTCTTTTAAATCGGAAACATGTTTGGCAAAGAATGACAATTTGATCTTAAGTACTCTTAAACTGGTGGTATTTTGTAATAAAAAAACTAGTCATCTAAACGAGTTTTAACTCTGAATGATGTAATTAAACATTAATTACTTTGATTTTGTCATATTAGTTCTATTTACTGACTCACTACTGATGGAAACTTGGTGGTACGCTGCAGCTGCAAGGAGTGAGATGCTGATGTGGCGTGGACGCAAATCGCGTTTGACCTATCAAAATCATTAATCATATCACACCATGACACTTATGTCGATTAATGAAAGAAAAATGCCAAATGAGACGTCAGCTAATTTGCCTACTGCCAGGTTCGCTGACTGAACAGACAGGAGAAAAACCCGGCAAGAAACTCAGGCCACTCTTTTCAATCGCTAGATAGTTACAATTTAATTTGTGTTACATTTTGTGATAGCACAGAAAGCCTTTCAACTAAAAACTCCAACAAACAATCGATAAAAACTGTGGCGATAGAAAATATGAGTGTCTTGTCAGTCGGTTGCGGGTATATGTATGTACACACGGCAACGGAGATTGTTGAACAGGGCCGCTATATAAAGATAAGTTTGTTACAAAAACCAATGTATGAATTTGTATGAAATATATTTTTTTCTAAAAGTTTAGTCAAATTGTACACTGTTACCAACTTTCACAGAAATATATACAACTAGCGGCCCGCCCCGACTGCGCCCGGGTTAAATTTTTAGCGCAACTTTCTTTTTTTTAACAGAACCTTCTCCTGACAATAACAAACACAACAAAAAAAGAATTACTGAAATCGGTGCAGCCGTTCACGCGTGATGCCGTGACAAAGGGAAATAGGGATTCATTTTTATATAAGACTAGCTGTTGCCGCCGCTCCGCCCGCGTGGATGTCGATTATCGCTGTAAAAAGTAGCCTATGTGTTATTCCAAACCACAATCTATCTCTGTGCCAAATTTCATCTAGATCCGTTCAGTAGTTTTTACGTGAAAGAGTAACAAACATCCATCCATCCATTAATCCATCCATCCATACTCATAAACTTTCACATTTATAATATTAGTAAGGATGTTTTGCTCTAAAACTAATCTTCATATAGTGGCTCTATACAGCTATCTCCGTTGCCGTGTGTACACCGCACTCGCCTGTGAAGCCCACGCACCGCCTACGCTAATTCAGATCTCATTAATTTTAAATAGCACTTACATCTGTAGGTTAAACTTGTGATATCTTAATACAATTGTATTTCGTTATTTATTCCATCCAATAATCATTTTATCTTAGCTAAAAGACGTCGAAAAGCGGTGGTAGCAGTGTGGAAAAGTAACCGATTCGCACGCAAGAGGTACGAGTTCGATCCCAGGCAGTACCAATGTGAATTTCACTTTGTGGAGTTTATATGTAGTAATCAAATGATTCATCATCTGCTAACGGTGAAGGAAAACATCGTGAGGAAACCCACATGTCTTAGATGAAATTCATAAGACATGTCTGATTTACCAACCCGCATTAGGACAGCGTGTGTGAATTAAGACCTAAACCCCCTCTTTCTCTCTCTCTCTCTCTCTCTCACACACTTTTGATAGAGGAGAGGAGACCCGTGCCCAGCTGTGGGACATATATCAGTTGCTATTATAAAAGACGTCCACTGTTGGACATAGGCATCTCCTAAGGATTTCCACGACACTCGATCCCGAGCTGACCTTTTGCATCGGTTGCCCGTAACCTTGATTAGGTCGTCTGTTCACCTTGTTAGAGGGTAGTACACTCGGCGTCTTTCAGTTCGAGGTCGCCACTCTCTTTTTATACTCGTATTCTACTTGGGTGGCAAACAAGCATACGGCCCGCCTGATGTTAAGCAGTTACCGCAGCCTACAGACGCTTGCAATACCAGAGGTATCACTTGCGTGTTGTCGACTCATTTTTTTTATACCAGGGCTTTAAGATGGAATATCCCTGGGATAGGAAAACGATTCTTTCAAATCGCATCCCTAAATGAGTGCTGAAAACCTGTACTCACACACAAGAAAAAGAAGCTATAGCCACTTTTTAAATTATCAATCAATCAGCCTATCGCAGTCCACTGCTGGACAAAGGCCTTTCCTAACACGCGCCATATCACACGGTCCTCCGCCTTCCGCATCCAGTCCGTCCCAGCGACCTTTTTTAGGTCGTCGGTCAACCTAGCTGGGGGCCTCTAGGACACTTTTTAAATTATACGTCAATTAATTTTAATTTGTAACATGGACGTCTAAAATCTGATACTCATTAAAAGACCACCTGCCATCAAATAAACAGCAAATTACCTAACATTAGTATTGTGCATAATTAGACGTGATGTTGTCAGCACCAAAATAGTAAAGCTGAAATTATAGGTTAAAAACGACAGCTCAGAAACTGCACAGGCAACAGTTACGACAAGCTGAACATTTTTAAGCATTCCGTATTTGCTCTTTTCCAGATTCGTTTCATCACATGCAATGTTAATGAGTTATATTAATTAGTTTCACATTGTGGAGTTTATATGTGCTAATCAAATGATTCGCCATCTGCTAACGGTGAAGGAAAACATTGTGAGGAAACCCACATGTCTTAGAAGAAATTCTAAAGACATGTCTGAATCACTAGGCCAGCGTGTGTGAATTAAGACCTAAATACTCTCTCTCTCTCTCTCTCTTAATAGAGGAGAGGAGACCCATGCCCAGCAGTGGGACATATATGGGTTTCTATTATTATAATTAGCTCTTGCGCTTTTTGTAATTTTTATAATGTTAAACATTTACACATTACTGAAAAAGGTACACGTAAATGCGTCGCGCGTCGGTCACGGCAAGCGAGCGTTAAATTTATAGTTTACAATATTAAATACTTATTCTTATTTATGTACAGAAACAGCTTGCTCGGAAAAATAATTTATTTTTATCTATAATACTGTGTAGTACACTGTTTTTTAGATACGAAAGAGTTTGCATTGTTATTTTGTTTTCAGGCAAACTGTTCTTCTAGACTAAATATCAAATCAGGTAAATAGGTTACTGTGTTACTTCGCATTGTGTGTTAACAGTCAATTCAACACTGTGAAAATGTATTCTTTGGAAAACTACGGTACGATGCCCTGATATAACCCTTTTTTAACCGACTACAAAAAAAGAGGCTCGTTTCTTTTATTTATATTACTCGATTACTTTAAGGCGGCTTTACTTATATGTATTTTTTTTTTATTTCAAGTTATGTCTGCGTCTTGATTTCAGAGAGTCAAAATAAAAAGTAAAGGGGAAATGGGACAAATTAAGAATAGGCTCGGTGATTAATAATAATAATGTTCTAAATGTGTTGTGATGCATGCCGCTCTACACAGATAACAAGAACTTGGAACAACAACATTAGGTACACACAGCAACGGAGATAGCTGTACAGGGCCGGTATATAAAGATTAGTTTTTTAAGAAAACTATTGTATATATTTCTGTGGAATTTAGTTACAGTGTACAATTAGTCTAAACCTACAGACAACGTTTCACACAAATTCATACATTGGTTTTCCTAAAAAACTAATCTTCATATACCGGCCCTGAGCCTCTAGACAAGTGGCATAAGCGATAGTCGAATCGAAAAGTCAAAAAAATTAAATGTATGGGATTTGACGTAAGTCTACCATATAATGTCGTAAACTTACGTCAAATCTTTTTTGACTTTTCGATTCGACTATCGTTTATGCCACTTGTCTAGAGGTTCAGTACAGCTATCTCCGTTGCCCACCGTACATAATAAAAATTAAATAGAAATAAAACAGTATTCAACTTTCTAAATCATAACAATAGTATTGGGTATTTGTACATTTATGTTGGTTATGTAACTTGGCAAGGTTCTACTCGTGCAGAGTGCCGCAGGCCTGTGCCTGGTGGCTGGCTACTGACTGCGTTAGTACATCGCTTCGTACGTCGGCCATCCATCGGCACCCAAACCACGTACCGACTGGGAAACTCGCCAGGCCCGTGCCGATTGTGAAAACAATTTCTGTTCGAATGGGAAACCGTTTGAAGCGGACTTTTGAACTGGAACTATTAGATTTGGTTTAATTGATGGCATTTTTTTAAAACTTTTATTTCAATATGAGTTTACGTATGATTTATTGTTTCTTTTGAAAGAATGTATATGTAAAATAAAATCTATTTCACTATCCTACTTAATATTATAAATGTGAAAATTTGTGATATATATACGGATATTTGTTACTCTTTCACGTAAAAACTACTGAACGGATCTAAAAATGAACTTTGGCATAGAAATAGATTATAGTCTGGAATAGCGAATAGGCTTTTTATCGCGATAAGCGATATCGACGACGACGAGGGCGGAGTCGCGGGTAAAAGCTAGTATAATAAAGATATAATAGAGAATTTATTTGGTACAAGTTCTCTCTGTCATATATCTATCTATCTGGTATTATCCAAGTTAAAAAAAAAACATAAATTTTAACGTTTTGAAATATATGGGTTCCAGAGTCGCACTTTTCAATATTTGATAATGAAAATTTTAATTTAATTTAATTTTTATTTAATTTATATCTATTTAATTTAATTTCATTTATATGTATCTATTTTATTTTAATACATTATTTAATATTATGCTACCAACATAGTTGTAAGTGCACTAACAAATTATTGATTGTTTTTTATCTGATTTAAATAAATAATAATAATAATAAAAATATGTAACCCCGGACAAGGTTAAGATCCCTGCAGCCATAGTATACAATACTAAAAACTCTACCTATAACGGTAGTTTAAATTTAAAATCCATGTCAATGTACATGTTAACCCATCGCGTCGCCGGCCGCTTGCCAAAATATCCCTGGGTCACGTTCGCTTACGTAACTCTCCAACGGGAACGGCGCGAGCGTAATTTTAAGAAGTATATTGGTTTAGTTTTTAACGCCAGTGCGGATGCCAGCGACGGCGGAATTAACCCTGCTTGCTTTATTGCCTACGACTACCCACCCGGTTACCGAGAATGCGACTCAGGCCACAGCACCGACCGGGGCGCCCACGTTCGAATTTCTAGCTTTATAACTTTAAAAGAACAGCGGCCATTTTTAAAGTGAGTGGAGTTTGTTCTACTTGTAGTAAACGGGTCAAATGGGAGCCATTCGAGAAATAATAAATGTAACTATTATTAAAGTTCTATAAGTTCTCAGTTCTATAACTAGTTTGATGTAAAAAAATTAGTTTCTATTTAAAAAAATATTTGTAAATACATGCTTTTGTAGTGTTGTTAGCTGTTGCCCGCGGCTCCGCCCGCGTGGATGTCGGTTATCGCTGTAAAAAGTAGCCTATGTGTTATTCCCGACCATAATCTATCTCAGTGCCAAATTTCATCCAGATCCGTTCAGTAGTTTTTAGGTGTCCATCCATCCATTCTAACAAACTTTCGCATTTATAATATTAGTAGGATTTAAGTAATTTATGGATGTTTATGCATTAAATATTCGTAAAAGAGACCAAAAACGACGCGGCTGTCGTGTTTTGTTAAAGAGTTCCTATAGCCACCTTCCGAATGCATCATCAGGGAAGCTCCATGGTATCATATTATTGTATCGTCTGGAAGAGATCGCTTTTAGTGATAAGACCGCCCATTGTACAGCTAACTATTACATCAATCTGTTTTCTAAACTGTTGTATTTTTGCTTGGTGTACAATAAAGAATATTCTATCTATCTATCTATCTATCGTCACCGAAGTTACTTCGGTATACCAAATTTCAGCTCAATCAAACACCGGAAAGTGCTTCAAATATCGCTTACAAGGTTTAACCTAAATGAACTATCATACTATGTACATTGCAAGCTAAATAAAAGCTTGAAATAATAAATTAGTTTAACAGCATATTAATTCAAAGTTAATTCAACAGCATATTAACGTTAAATAAGTTGAATTTAATTTATAAAAGTTACAAAAAAAATGTTTACTTCGCCATTGTTTTAGCTAAATTAGATTTTGTCTCATTTTATTGTGAATATTAAGGAGTCCTTTTCACTCACAATAAGTCCTCAAATAGTTTGTCTAAAGAATTACCAACAAACATGAGAATGATAGAACCAAACACCTGGTATATTACATCCCAATCATAAAACCCAGGGCTTGAACCACTTGAAAGGCAAATAATCTCTCAATATCCGGGGCCGTCCTTTTACAAATTTACCTACCTACTAGAATCCTGAAACAAAGCTGTTCTGATTCGATTTAGTTGCGAACGAACAAGATCTTCTTTGATGTGTCGAATGAAAGGCAGCGATCCGACTGTAATACACTTAGCCGGGCCATTTCAGGCGGTTCTCCCCGTGGGGTGGTGTGGTGGTAAGGGAGGCCGATGCACTCGTAGCCGGTTCAATAAGATTTTCATTAACCGGTGAAAAGTTTTTAATGAGCACGGATTTCGTACTCAATCCTTGAGTCGAGTGCCTATTTCATGTAAATATTTAAGAATAAGTTTTCTTATTTAGGTTTTTAATGCATTATATCGTGTTTTTATGGATTTAACATTTATTTTTAATATCGAGTTAATATTATTATAAGCTACGTTAGACCGCCCGTATCTCATTGTAGCTTCTCATCTCAGCCTGATAAGTGATGACGTCACGCTACTTGACTAAAAAATCAACCCTTTTGAGTAATTTTCATGAGAATAAACCATCGATACATGAAGTATTCAAGAAAGGCAAATCGATTGGCGGAAATTACTTATAAGTAGGCGAACAAATAGGTTTAGATCTGATAAGTGGTAGCTTTCTGCGCCACACGCCATTTGATTGATGCCTTAATCACAGTAGCCAAAGTACTATTACATAGCCGCATTTAATGCCACCAGTAAAATGCAAACTCTGTACTGTTTTGTGTTTTAATAAGGATTTTACAAGAAAATATATAGAGTCCGAGTGATGACGGATTAGGAATACAAATGTCACCACCCCATTCCATCCCGTGGGTGTCGTAAGAGTCGACTAAGGGAGTAAGTCAAGCAGACAATATTCACTGCAAGAGAGGGAAAACTCGAAACAATACCCTATACCAACCTGTCTGGCCAGCGTGGTATAGTAGGCTTATATCCCTCCAAATGTATGGAGGAGACCAGTGCCCAGCAGTGGGACGTTTATGGATTGAGATGATGATATAGAGACGAGGTCCGCACTCCTCTCTCTTGTATAAATGTCTAAAGGCCGCTTAAAGGTTAAGCATGAAAAAATAATTGGATTTTGGAACTTAAGATAAATAAAGAATATAGAGGAGTGGACACCCGTGCCCAGCAGTGGGACACAAATGTGGATTATTTACCTACAGGCTAACATTACGTATCAAAACGTGAATTGTTCGACCGAGTAAAAAGGAACGGAGCTATAGAGCTTTTACAGCTCCGTCTCTCTTTCTCGATCGAATAAGTCATGTTTTAACACAGCCCCCTGTAAAGTATAGTACCTATAGTGGCAAGTACCAGATCGATAGATTACCGCAACGTCCGCAACCCTGTTCCTGGGTTGAACACTAAAAATCGTTCGGTATTTTGATTACTTTGGTATTTCAGGCTGTGAACAAAAAATAACTAACGTAAATGTCATGTGTGATACCTACTCCAATTTATATATCTTTTTTACACCTCAGCTGTGATATATTTTTTTTAAAAGACAACTCCCGCACACAAGCTCTGTGTCGCGGGGGACTTTACAAACATACAATTAACGGACATAAATTACACCCAGACTCAGAACATTTCTTAAAGGGTCACACAAAGATTTGTCCTGTGTGGAATCGAAACGACAACCTCGTGCACAGCAGGCGCATACTGCAGCCACTGGACCACTGAGGCAGTAATTTAACTTATAACATTGTATTTAAACAACAATAATTTTGAACATCATAAAAAATTGACAATCAACATTAGAAACAACCACTAAAAATATATTTTAACTATTAAAATTCGACTCGAAGTGAAACCTCCTTTAGGCATGTTGAGCACTTTTTGGGTGAACAAAAATCATGGAAATCGCGTCATCGACAACGAACGCTTTCCATATTCAAAAATAATAATCTAATAGCTCGACGATACAATTCATAAGTTACTTGGTTTTAACTTCCATCGGCAGTCCCCAAAGACTGCCCCGCAAGTTTAAAAACGTATCTTCATACAGCGGCACTGTATAGCTGTTCCTTTGTCGTGTGTACATCAATCCAGATTGATGTTTTTTTTTTTATACTGCTTCGGTGGCAAACAAGCATACGGGCCGCCTGATGTTAATCAGTTACCGTAGCCTATAGATGCTTGCAATACCAAAGTTATCACTTGATTGTTGCAATGCCATTTTTTTTTACATCAAGGCTTTAAGATGGACGTATCCTTGGGATAGGAATACGTTTATTTCAAAACGCATCCCTAAATGAGCACTAGAGACCTGTACTCACACACAACAACACCGCTGTGTGTATTTATTTGGCTGTGGTCTTCTGTAAGGTGTAGGTCCTTCCCTAGTCAGGCTTGCTCGCTAGTGTAGTGCCCTACCTCTCTTGTCAACTAACAAAAAGCTTTATCAAAATCCTAATTATTATCCAATCTAAAGTTTCAATTAAATTGTACGTTGATGGTGATATTTGAATCTTACCTCTCTTGCTATTTACTTATATTGCGAACCAACGACGTCGCAGCAATTAAGGAGCTCAGCCTCTGCCTCCCAGAGTCCCACAAGTCGTCGGCGCCAACAATAATTGAGAATATGCAACCGAAATGGTCGCGATTTAAGCCCTTAGGAGTATTGCACACCAATGGCCGCTCTACTTTACTCAAATAATTTTAAACTTTAATTTATTTGTACACATATTATTATTATATTAACTGAAACGTCGGGTAGCAAAAGGTATGAAAATATTACGTAAACTTCTTTACTTATATTATTTTATTTATTTTTAACTAGCTTGAACCCAAAAAAATAAAGCCTGTGTGCTATTTCAGACTATAATCTATCTATGTGCCAAATTTCATACAGATGCGTTCAGGCATATTGGCGTAACTGATTAACAAGCTTATAGTAATGTGCTATCGTTTTATTTGTGGAAATAATTTGCGGACCAAAGGGTCTTACACTTATCCCACCTGTACTTCATTGGACTCTAAACAACGCGAATTTCATTATACCTTGTGCTTTCCTTTTTGGCCTGTATGTATAAAAGACACTTTGATTCCAATTTGTAACAATGTGCACCAACCTTTACAGTTATGGTCCCCCACTGTCGATGTCGCCGTGAAAGATTTAAGTAATTTGAGAAGACGCTGAGTTGTCTATTTTTGTTAAGTTATATTATATATTGTATTAATTGGCGTAGAGACGTTTAGTATGAAATAATAACCTATTGTAAGTGAATGGATTCACGTAATATTGCAAGCGTCCATAGGCTACGGTTACTGCTTACAACCTGGTGGGCCGTAAGCTTGTTTGCCACCTAAGTAGTGTAAAAAACTGTATCATCGAATTCGCTGGTTGTCGCAATTGGTAAATTAATGAATCACTGAATTATAATATAATTTTTTTTTCTGAATTTGTATATACATATGTACCTATATATGTATATTTCTTCTTTCTTACTTACATAGTCTTAACTTACATAGTACTATAATTTAGAATTCATATTAAATAAATAAATAATTATTATTTCATCATCATCATCTCAGGCAAAAGACGTCCACTGCTGGACATAGGCCTCTCCAAGGATTTCCACAACTCTCGATCCTGAGCCGACCTTGTCCATCGGTTGCCCGCAACCTTTACCAGGTCATCGGTCCAAGAAATAGAAATAGAAATTGTTTCCTTTAATCCAATCCAATTGTTAGAAACTTGTTTGGTGACGTTGCTAACATTATTGTTTATTTTCTATTGTTATTATAGAACTATATGTTTGTTATACCGCAATAAATAAATAAAATAAAATAAAAATATCGAATGAAATATTTGCATGCCCTCTGCGGTTATATTACAGTGAAACCATTATTGCTACCATACACTTTACCAACCAGAAATAGGCAAATAAATGAATTTGATTTGATTTAACTTAAAATCTCCTCTAACAGTTTAAGCAGGAATTTATACAATACATATTTAACTGCCTTGGTGGTCCAGTGACTGCAGTATGCGCCTGCTGTGCACGAGGTTGTGGGTTCGATTCCCACACAGGACAAAACTTTGTGTGACCCGCAAAGAGTTGTTCTGAGTCTGGGTGTAATTTGTGGCCGTTAATTGTATGTTTGTAAAGTTCCCCGCGAAACAGAGCTTGTTCTCTAGTGCGGGCGTTGTCTTTTAAAAAAAATATTCGTAAGATAATATAAGCAAAGCACAAATATTTGTTTCTGACTGACTACAAAAGGTTGGCTGTCGACTAAGACTAAGAACTTAGACTGCAATACTACATAATTAATGGTGAGTCTTGCGACCTTTCGAGATCATACTGCCAGACTACTCAATTAATATTTTAAGGAAAAACATTTTTACAGGTGCATTTTCAAAAACAGCTGCAGGATGTATTATTAATTCTAGATATAATATAGTAATAGCAACGCATATATGTCCCACTGCTGGGCACGGGTCTCTTCTCCTTTATCAAGAGAGAAGAAAGGGGTTGAGGCAATAATCCACTTACAATGGCCTAATGCGAGTTGGTGGATCAGACATGATTGTAAAATTCCTTCTACGGCATCTGGGTTTACTACCGAATATTTATTATTGATTGATTGATTTTAAACCGGGCGAAGTCGGGGCGGACCATT
Organism: Trisateles emortualis; assembly: GCA_947095525.1. Lineage (NCBI taxonomy): Eukaryota > Metazoa > Arthropoda > Insecta > Lepidoptera > Erebidae > Trisateles > Trisateles emortualis. The sequence goes on along the minus strand of OX352736.1, from coordinate 1,964,833 downwards.
AGTGCCAAAATAAGTACCTATCGCTTATGATCAAGGCGTTCGCGCACCGGCGGTTTTTAAACTTCGAACGCTCCCGCCCGCTACGTTGCCAGCCCGTAGATACTTATATGCCGACTGAACAGCCCCTCTAGACAAGTGGCATAAACGGTGTCGAAAAGAAAAGTCAAAAAAGCAAATGTATGGGATTTGAAGTTAATTTACGATATAATGTCGTAAACTTACGTCAAATCCCATACATTTGCTTTTTTGACTTTTCGATTCGACTACCGTTTATGCCACTTGTCTAGAGGGGCAGATCCTAAACGGTAGTTATATATTTTTACAGATTGCAACACTGTCCTCACTATATAGAGAAAGATTCTTCCTTACGCTATAGTACTACATACATAATTTCTAACTCATATAATATATTGGTACGTCGCATTGTATCTGTAACATGGCATAGATAAGAGTTTCGAGCCGGTTGTCAAAGGGTGACGCGTTTATCAGACGTAGTTAGCTTCCAAATTGATATCAGCTATTGAAACGCTGCAAATTTAGGCCGCATTCATATTTTAACAATTTATTATTATTATTTGAACTGTTATATTTTTTATTTGTTGATTTGCAGGAGATTTGCAAATATTAGTACATTTTCATTCAATGATTGAAGACTACGATATTTTTATGAACATACCACGCGAGTTACGCTGCTGTTAGATAAATCTAATTTGTACCTACATATTATAAAAGCGAAAGTTTGGATGGATGGATATTTGTTGCTAAATCCAAGCCAAAATAGAACGGATCTGGATGAAATTTTACATAGAGATTCATTGTTATCTGGAATAGCACGTAGGCTAATTTTTATCCCGGAAACATCACTGAATAAAATAAATTCCAGTGAAAAATCCCGTATCCCAAAAGAGTACATAACGTAATAGAGTTTTGATTTTACCTACAATGCAAAAATACCTACAGCAAAAAGCTGAGTTTTGTCAAATATGTTTGTGAATCAATCATAAATGTGTGAACCCATTAGAATAAAGCTTACTATACTTAAATGTGACTTGCAGCCTGTAAAAGAAGGTACCCGTGATAGATATTTATGAGATTAGGCAATGGCTTACTTTAGAGTGACCAGTCTGTATGCCTGTCTTAAATTTTTTACAGTTTTTTTAGATTTAAGTTGCCCTTTATAAACACACGTTGAAATAAAAGAATTTTGCTTTGAAACAAGGATAGACTAATCCTGGTGCCGTCGAGTAAAACCGTCAAATTGACGCAGAAGATAGGTACTTTAAACGTTTATAATTAGGCTAGAAGTAACGAGTACATGTGAAGCGAGCTTTGGCGAGGCAATGTTCGCGGTTTGTAGCAAAATTAGTAAAGTTTACGCCGTCATTATTGGCGTAGCTGTAACAAAGGGCCCCTACCGCCTTTGCAGAGCTTTTGTCAACGTATAATTGCACAGCACTCGGTTATGAGCGAATATTGCTAATAGACGGATAAAGTTACCGTTATTTCAGACTCGCTCTAATCGCTTTTTCTTTGACGTTTGTTTCTTTGTGTGTTGTACTTGTTTTAGCTTCAGTTTAATAGATATTGTGTTTGTTTTGTGTTACATGAGACTCTTCTGTTGCGATACAATGTTTGTCTAGATGAATGTTATGTTATTCAAATAATGTATTACGTCTGCTTGCCGGCAGTGTCATGTAAATTTGGTGAATTTATATGTCGTAATTTATTTACTTACTATCTGCTAATAAACCATCCTACGTATCTTAAACGCAATTCTAAATTCTGACCTATCATAATTGTAGAGGTCTACTAATAAACTACCTATTTGCATAAAAAGTAAAGTTATTAATATTCGAGTAAGTAGCCTGTACTAGTATTTTATAGCCCGACCCATTGAAGCCAATAGGGGTTAAACTGACCGGCCGAATTAACCCCTACACACCCGGAACTTCGTCAACTCGACTTAACCCGTTGAAAGGTCGACTTTCAAACGACTGCAGTTGGTAAACTTCAGCGACTATCGTCAAAATTCGTAGCTACTACAATTTTCGGAACCGCAAATTACGCTTCTTTGAGAACCCGAAGTGGGGCGGAAACAGCCGAAGTCGCTTCGTTAGAGCTTGGGATTGGACCATTGTAGTCGACGCTTAATCGCTACAGGACAATGGACAGTGATGTTACGTAATTGTCGCTAAATAGTCACAGTTAAATCGCAAAGCGTTGACAGTGCGCAATTTTAATTGTTTCGAACGAAAGCGCGATTGCTGCGTATCACGGGCTTTTTAAAAGTGACCGCATTAAACTGTTTTATACGTTGATTATTGTCTCTGGAATGAGGCATTTTCCAGCAAGTGTCGAATTAAATTTTGTTGACGACCGCCTTTTATACTGTCGTAATTTTCGCACGATGAATTTTATACTCGCGCTAATTTACAACCGGATTTATTCTCGAGTTTTGTAACGCTTTACAGAAAGTTGGTTTATACAATTTTAAATTCAAATAACGAGCTATATAGGCATCCGAGCGGCGCGTGCAAAGCCCGCTAATTGAAACTATAAATATAAACCCCAACATTTTCCCCCGCTTTTACTTTTTCTCGCTGTATTTTCTATACTTACTATAATGGACGGTATGCACAAACTACCCACCTCCAATATTATTCTGCTGTTTTCATTTTGCTTTGCTTCGCCTCTTATTAAGCGTTATCGTTATTACTTAGCAAAATGTAAATATTGAAGAAACAAACTTGTTTCCATTAAACTATTGTCAATATAAAACTACGACAATATTATTTGAAAGCGTTCTATTACGTGCATTCTGCATTACGTGTATGGCACTAGTGCGCACTTTCAGTAGCAACACGGCAATGTACTTAAAACAACCTAAAAAGTTTCTTAAAAGTTATGTTCCGCTAGAGTTCGCGTAGTATCGTCCCCGTATCCGTTTTGTGTCCCCTATTCGGGCCGCACCCCTATGCAAGAGGCGGCCGCGCTGAGCTCGACGCGGCGATGGCGGCGGGGGCGAGCGATAACCGCTTTTTATACGCATAATGCTCGGGATCTCGTGCTAAGCTGATAGAATTGTGGTGGAATCAGCAGGCCTTTTGAAGTTCTATTAAATTGTAACACTCGCGAGTTCGCGCCAACGCGCCCGTGAAATTGTGGCTTTATTGAAAAGGCACGAAATTATTTATCTTTTTTGTGTGCTGCATGTGTGAGATGGAATTTCTAATTTAGAACGATACTGAGTTTGTGGGCGGTTTAGAATATTAAATTATTGTGGGATGTTCTTAGGTTGAAGTTTGTATTTATTATATTAGTAATTTATAGTTAGGTATGTCCTTACTTAACCCTGAGTGAGAGTATTATGTTTCTGCAAAATTTTATTTTATCGGGCCAGTCGGGCTTTCTCGCTAATATCTCCCTATACCCTACCTCTACTAAATATCTGAAGTAAGTTAATTCTATTATTATTTTTATTTGTGGTTTTAAATATATTAGCAATACAACAAAGATGTAGCAACATACACAAACAACACGTCAGGAGGACAAACTGACATTCAACACACGCATTATCACCTGAATGTTACGTTATGATAATGAAGTGCGTATCAGACGCACCAGCTGTTTGTTTGTTTGTGTATCATTACATTGAACATATACAAACACACACACACACACAATGATATATCATGTGAGACTACACTGTCAAAGATAAACATTGCTTAGTTGTGTACTAATATAATAATAGTATAATAATGTCTAAGATATTGAAGTATAAAATCAATTAGTTATTTATAACGCTGTAGGAGAAATGTCAGATACAAGGTGAATAAAATTTTAGGTACCTAAAGGTACACACGGTAACGGTGATAGCTCTACAGAGCCTCTAGACAAGTGACATAAGTGATATTAGAATCGAAAAGTCAAAAAATAAAATGTATGGAATTTGACGTGAGTCTACGATTTAATGTAAACTTACGTATATACATTTGCTTTTTTGACTTTTCGATTAGACTACCGTTTATGCCACTTGTCTAGAGGCTTAGGGCCGATATATGATGATTAGTTTTTCAGGAAAACCAATGTATGATTTTTGAAAAATACATTTTTTCTGTAGGTTACACAGTTACCGAATTCCACAAAAATATATAGTAGGACCGAATGATGTGGAAGACCCTGGGAAAGGATATGTCCAGCAGTGGACGTCTTATGGCTGAGATGGATATAGTATAGGAAAACAACAAAGTTTACGATTTCGAGAGTAGTTGACTGAATACAGCAAACGGCGTTATGCAGATCCAGTGCATCTAGACTAGTATGTCGACTTGTAGTAATTAAGTTGAGAAGTCATGGCGGCGAGGGCCTGCATCCTTAACATACATTTGACGTCACGGGTGGAAACCCGAGCCACACAAAGAACCAAAATTTTACCAAATTGTCTTGAAATCAATAAAAAAAAGTTTTATATTTATACTAATATTATAAAGCTGAAGAGTTTGTTTGTTTCGTTGAACGCTCTAATCTCAGAAAGTACTGGTTCGATTATTAAAAAAACTTTTTTTGTTAAATAGTGCATTTATCCAGGAAGGCTATAGGCTATATAACATCACGCTATGATCAATAGGAGCGGAGCAGTAGTGAGATATGTTGCAAAATCGGGGAAAATATTCCAAATTACAACGCGGACGACGTCGCGGGCGACCCCTAGTCACATAATATGAATGATAGATATATAAGCGGTAATAATTTCCTTACATCCTTCTCAGCCATAAGACGTCCACTGATGGACATAGGCCTCCCCAAGGTTTTCCACATCGTTTGGTCCTAAGCTGTCCTTGTCCATCGGTTGCCCGTGACCTTTACCAGGTCGTCGGTTCACCTTGTTGTAGGCCTGCCCACGCTGCGTCTTCCAGTTCGTGGTCGCCACTCTAAAACCTTTCTGCCCCAACGGCCATCAGTTCTGTCCTGCCCATTGCCACTTAATTGAGGCAATTCTTCGAGCTATGTCGGTCACTTTGGTTCTCCTGCGGATCTCCTCGTTTCTGATTCGGTCTCGCAGGGAAACTCCAAGCATAGCTCTCTCCATTGCTCTTTGGTTGACTTTGAGCCTTCGCATTACGCCCATAGACTTACTATTTTATTATTATTGCTAACGTGTGTAAAAGACGTATAACAGTGTATATAATAATTACTGGCAATTAGATGAAGCTTAATAAAGGAACATAATATTGTGTTACATTGTATTAGCACCTCAGCCTGATATTAAAATAATTGCCATGTTGTATATGAACTCCTTAATTAACGAATATATTACCACGTAACAGAGGTTTGAGGTTTATCACGTCTGTTTATATGAAACATTATCTAGTGGTGATGTCTCCTGCCTGTAGGACACGTTCCCAGTGGACTCACTGTCCAAGGGGACGCTTAAACTGCATATATTAGTATTTAGTTTTTGAAAAAAAACGAACTAAGAAAGAACTAGTAAGAACTAGTGCTTCTCATGGCTCCACGTCAGCCTCAAATTTAGCTGTCATCATCTTTCTGGTTTATTCACAATGACCTTCATAAGTGTTACTTTGTAACCTAAATGAATAAATGAATTTTGAGTTTGACGAAATCGCAAATTTATTTAGATACTTAAATACTTACTATAAATGATACACGCAAAATACGAACTCCGACCGCGAGGGGAGTTGTGGAAAACAGCCCGCCATCTATTATTGTGATTATAATATTTGTGATACAAGGTTATTATTAATTACTCGATACGTCGCAGCGACGCGCGTTCTAGTAGGTACTATCTAAGACACAAGTATTGATTAATACTACACCTTAAATTTGTCTAAAGTCCCTATTAAAATTTCAGACACAATAAATATACTAGTACGAATCCGATACTATACATAATAAATGTAATAAATAAACATAGTTAAAATAAAAAGCGGTAGTGGCCGAGTGGGAAAGTAACCGACTTGCACGCAAGAGGTGCGAGTTCAATCCCGGGCAGTACCAATGTGAATTTCACTTTGTAGAGTTTATATGTACTAATCAAATGATTCGCCATCTGCTAACGGTGTAGGAAAACATCGTTAGGAAATCCACATGTCTTGGAAGAAATTTTAAAGACATGTGTGATTTACCAACCCGCATTAGGCCAGCGTGTTTGAATTAAGGCCTAAAACCTATTTCTCTCTTGATAGAGGAGAGGAGACCCGTGCCCAGCAGTGGGACATATGGGTTGCTATTATAAACATAGGTAACTAAAACGCAAAATGAAGTCTCAAATCATTGTTCGCCAATATGCGTACAGCAACAGCAGATATTATCATAAACTATCAAGATATATTATCGTATATCGTCCAATTGTTACAATCGGACAAAACGAAATAGTTACCTCTCACACAGTGGGCATCTCCGTCCATATAAGTGGTCCCGTCTATAATTTATTTGCGCCAGTAAATAGGATTAGCAGCGGGAGAGCTGCACAGTGGGTCATTTTTTGCGTTGCGGACAAAGCGCCTAGCGACGGGCGTCCAAAACCTATTTATGTACGCGTAGATAGTACGGGGCCACGACATGTGCCTACCAGTAGTTACATAAACACCTCAACTATGACCCACAAGTTACCATTTAAAAAAAAATGGACCAGCTACATGACAGGTGCCTGTAAAAAGCTTAGAGATTGTGTTACGGTAAAGTAATCCGCGACTAGCTTCTCCAGTTTATCCGAGCTCTCGAACAAATAAAAATACTTATCACGTAAAACCACCCTCCTGCCGGCCCGCCTCGTAAAACCAACTCCTGGCTAAGGTAATAAAATGTCGCGACCAATCAACGCTCGCCCGTACAAGGATTCCCGCCGATTGGATTTGTCTCTCACGACAACCGGACAAATCTCACGTTTAAAAAGACTGCTCAAAGTCGCGTCCCGATTTTGAAATTAGAGCGTACGTAGATACCACGAGACGTCCGTGTATGCATAAGTGATAGAGAAGGCGCGTAGAAACGGTACGTGATAACATTATTCGTGTGAAAAATGTATCGAACGGTACAAGTGGCGAATCTCGAGAGGGCCACATCCGAATAAATAAAGCCGGGGGTGCGGCGCGAACTTGCAAAAAATCCCCATTTACTGCGGTGCCGGTGCGAATATAAAATATTGATCTCAACGGAAATTTATGAAAACATAAAAATGCGGAGGTGCGAAGGCAGCGCGCCCTGATGGAATACCCGTGTAGATACTTACCGCTGTCTTCTTGATTCGTTTCCGTCTACATTTCTAAGGGATTAATCTCCTGCGAGGGTTATATTACACGTACGTCATTTCCACGCGTAAAAATGATGCGGTGTAATTTTAGAATTTCATATTCATAGCCCTATTTAGGCAGCGCTCATGTCAAGTAATCCAATTTAAGATATATAAGTGATATTATACGCGCTGTAGGATTTCCTAATAGCGTTTCGGTCAAAGAAATTTTGCAAATGAAATTCCACCAGCGAGGGATCTTGTCCGCCGGGGATACCCTCTCCTCACCCGGTTATTGCCCATTTTTTATATAGAAAAGTCTGTTTTAATCCACACAGCGGCAGTCGTAACTCACGCGTTTATTTATACACTAGATTACGGCTAACAAGCCCACAATTATTTCTCGTTCCTTTGTTCCAAATAAAGCATAATAGAATATAAATCCTCTAGTATTTCGCTGACGTATCATCGGCAATTGGAACTGAACGATATCACACTTCACACTTGAAATGGTAATAGGTTTACCGTATGATTACTAATCTGGATTAGTGCATGTATGTTACGAAGCTGCCAGCCTAAATTTCGTGTTAAATTTGAATCGACTATATAGTTACATTGGTATTGGGTTAATTTAGAAATAAAACAGTATCTTGCGTCATAAAATACTTTTACGTTCGATTAATATAAATTTATTTTAAAACAAAGAGTATGCAAAAGTTTATTTTTAATATTGTAACAGTTTCGTATGTTAATTTTTCACAATAGCAATACTAAATCTGCGTCCACTGCAACTGTGCTGGCTTGTCAACTTGACGTGATGGATGACGTCATTAATGCCTCCACGGCGAATCAAATCGAAACAAAATGTATTTAGGGTTGCAACAATGCAAAATAATACAAGAAGTTTGGGAACTTTCGGACAGAGGTGCACTAAATGTTTCCCGAACTGCTCACGTACTTAAACAATATTTGATAATTAAACTCTTCAGCTGTAGATTCATCTACTTGTAACTTATTTTTATATCGTGTTTTATCATAATTAGTCCATTGTGTTTATGATAGCATTTTAATATATGGTCTATATCCAACTAATATTATAAACGCGAAAGTTTGTAAGTATGGATAGATGGGTGGATGTTTGTTACTCTTTCACGTAAAAACTATTGAACGGATCAGGATGAAATTTGGCACAGAGACAGATTATGGTCTGTAATAACACAAACAGCGATAACCGACATCCACGCAGGCGGAGCCGCGGGTAACAGCTAGTATTTAATATACCTATTGTTTTCGGAGTAATAGATTTACTACGACTTTAAATCAAATTTAACCGCCTTACATAGCCTCGCTCAGCTTTGAGCTGATGTTGGTGAAGAAGCATCAAGCAAGAATACCGTCCTGGCCATCTCAATGGAAAATATATATAAATGGTGTACACCATATGATCGCAATAGACAAGCATATGAGAAGGTCACATGAGATTTATAGCTACGACTCCAAAACGAAGCAGCAATCAATCGTTTGGGTCTATCAATGTGTGCAGATACCATCAAAGTATCGCAAAACTGCGGATTATTCGGCTTCGTTCTAAAAAAGCTGGAATTTTGGCTATCTGAAAACGTACAACGTATGAGTAATCCTGCATGCAATACCGCCATGGCCTCTTGTGACTTTTTTCCAAAATATAGTCCGCGGCTTCGCCCGTGTGGATGTTGGGTATCGCAGTAAAAATTATTAGCCCATATCCTTCCCCTAGTTACTGTGTATCTTCTTGCCAAATTACATTAAGATTCGATCAGTCATTAAGCAGTGAAAAGGTAACAAACATACAAACAAACCGAGTTACTTTCGTATTTATACTAATATGTAGTATGGATTTTCATCAAATCAAAATGTTTCCGTGGTCACCATAAAGAAGTGGCATAAAGTATTATTCGTTTATTTGTATGATAAGTGAATTGAATTGAAGCAAACATTCAATTTTGACTTTTTATAGTACTCGTATACCTATATAGGTAAAAAAATCATATTATTATTTTATTATGTGCTTATCTAAAATTAAAAAATATTAATAATAATGTCCTCCTAACCGACTTTCGCGCGGCAGATATTATATTACACAAGTATCAGCGCAAACACAGGTGCACTTCTTGTTCCCTCATCATTTCTCAACAGAAAAACCAAATATCTATTTTTGGCCGACCCGGAATTGAACCTCGTGATCAGTAGCCGCACTCAGCGACCACTAGACCAACAAAGCAATCACAAAATAAATAGATATGGGGTCAGTAACAAAAAAAAATAAGGATCATCAATCCTTTACGCCTCTGCATCAAAAATGTATGTACATAAGCACACAGAAGCGACGTCGCCGCGTCCATCGAATCGCAACATGACACATTCTCAATATAACCCTCATAAAAAGGTCCGATAAAATATGGAGAGTAAGGGATAGTGGGGGGAAAACTATTACTCGGATCTTAGAAGGAATGGATTCGGGGTCATCGCATTGTGTCATCTTCCATATCGAGGGGCCATCGTTCGTCAATGTAACATTCGGACCCGTTAGGGCCACAAGATGGATGGGCCGCGGCAAGGACCGTGGCCTCCGCGCTCTGTTACTAACGTCGGGGCAACGTTCACATTTGTAAATGGATTTTAAACTGATGTGGTGTTGTATATGTGTATTGATGAAATGTTCCCAATAAATCCACCTAATTTATTGTGAATGCGTTTTATGATTCTAATTCAATTATTATAAAATAATTGAATTAGAATCATTTTGAACTTTTGCTTTTTCCAGTGGGCAGACATGTCCAATACCTTAATCATTTATTTGATTTGGCCGTCTGTGGTCATCTTATGCAGTCTTAGTTTGCCATATAATATTTTTTTAAGCAAATATACAACTTACCGACTTTAAAAATATATTGAAACCGTATTACCTAAAATATTTGAAGAGTCAATTACCCTAGGATCTGATTATTCATATTCAAACAACCAAAAAATACTTCAAATAATCGAGTCACATTTTTTTTTTTAAGTGACGTATTGCAAACCTCCTTTTCGGTCGGCTTCTTCGGTTAATAAAACATTGAATGAATTAATACTAATTTCGAATTGAAAGGTAGGGTTAGTAGGAACTCATAATCAAATACATATAATGTATTTGATCAGGGTTTCCCATTCATGATTGAATACATACATATTATGTATGATCACTAACCCTACCGGAAGATACCTGAAGGGAATATTCTGCCGGCCGCGTCTTTGTTAAAAAATGTTAAGAATAGCAACCCTCGCTAATGTACAGTACTTATATATATTAGTATACAAAGGGCTCCAAGTATGCTTCACCTCCGTATTTGTAGTATGAGTCGAGTTTTCGTTTACATTCGTATAGTTACCTCTAGGACTTTTTATAAGCCATAGTTTTATCAGAGTGCAGCATACTACGCTGGTCTCTGGATTTTTTGGGTACTTAGGTACTGTTTATAAACGTTGGTATTTGTACATATCATGTATCTATATTCTCGGAGATCACGGGGGTGTAGGCATTCTTTCGGAACGCACAGCCTTACCTTATATAGGACGGCGGCCGAACTGCCTCCTATAAATAGTTTACTTACTACTACTAGTATTAGTGGTATAAATCATGCCCAGAGCGGAACAATCCGCTTTAAAACAAACCCCGCAACATGACAGCGCGCGCACCTGTCAACGTCACGTCAAATCCCACAGCGGTCGCCATTTTATATCGAAATGCAAATAACCGCACAAATCGAGGGTGTAACGCGATCCGTCCCAAGGCACCCCGAACACAGCTGATTTATTTCATACGCGATATGATTTTACCGCAATTGAGAGGCCTACACTCTCTGCACGGCTGCTATATATTATCTGATGCATCATTGTGATGTAAGCAATATTTCACCTTTTTATACCACAGAAGGGTTGATAACCAATTAAGTAAAGAAAACGCACTTTATGTACGCAACGTATTAATGGTACTTGTGCTCACAAGTACGTGCGTGGATGAACCACTCAGACGGTGTCGAATGCCACTCAATGTTCAAGATGGCGGGTGCTGCAACACCAGTAGATAAATGCACATCGGGTGGTTTCTTATTGTTTTCTTATTTACTAAAAAAGACTGAATATTCATTACCCCGCGTGTAGGCAGAAAAGTTCTCAAACTTGAATTTCGCGGATAATAATTTACCCATAAATTAAAATCCTGTGTGCAATTGTTCTCTCTGTACAATAGGGCAGCAATAAAATTTTAAATGTTGTGCATATTAATATGATAAAAAAATGTGTTTGATAAAGTTGTAGTGTCATTAAGAAGAACATAAATTAGAACATACGAGCAGCTATCGATACGTCGATGGAGTATCAGGGGAATTATAAGGATAGTTATCTGGGTAAGAAACGTCCATCACTGGGGTAATTTGGATATATGCGAATCCCCTCTGGCTTGGTGTAATCGGGTAAGCTCAATGACCCGCGAGGGAGTGCGGGCCGGAGCTCGGGACGGGTGGTAGGTGCGATCATCAATCTCTATCAGGGTATCGCCGACGGCGATGCTCGCTTCCGCTCCTGAAAAAAGTGGCAACGAAAAATATGACCGCCGCCATAGTGGACACGTGACAGAATGACACCGTTCTCAAATATATTCACATAATCATGTAACATATGCCTGGAGCCCCAGCACGAGGGGGAATATGAATAGCTTTGACAGCTATCCCGCAGTCTTTTAGTATTCGCTTTCTTCTTTCTTTTTTTAGAGAGACGATTGATGTACATACTCTTAGATATTAAACTGCATGCATTTTAAGAAATTTTAAATAATCTCTATAATATAATAATGTGTCCCTCAGATTTAGAAAATAGCCTCTACCAAAAGATAAATACTCGCACTTCCCAGTACGCCCTATTTGATAGTATAGACTTTAAAAAAAACTGTGATACAGGTGTCTCATGTTTCATAGTTTTAATTAAAGAGTGTATGTACCAATTTTGTATTTCTTTAAGAAATTCACAATAGATGCCCAAATTAGCGGTGTTTATGTAAGTAAATAAGTTGGTCCCACGCCTGACTTCTCTCCGGTCTACCATTCCGTCTGACGATGAAAGTAGGGAATGCACTTGTGCACTATAATATCTCCCGCGCAGATGGTTAGTCTTCGTCGAGAATAGCCGCCGTAACTGAAATTAAGTTAGTTCATTATTATTACATATTATATGCAATATATTATTATACGTAAGTATGTGTCTTGATATATTTTGCTATCGGTACGGCGGGCAACGAAGATATCTGTACAGCCCCTCTAGACAAATGGCACAAGTGATAGTCGAATCGAAAAGTCAAAAAAGTAAATGTATGGGATTTGACGTAAGTTTACGACATTATATCGTAGACTTACGTCAAATCCCATACATTTGTTTTTTTGACTTTTCGATTCGACTATCGTTCATGCCACTTGTCTAGAGGCTCAGACCCTCTAGACAAGTGGCATAAAAGATAATCGAACCGAAAAGTCAAAAATGCAAATGTATGGGATTTGACGTAAGTTTACGACATTATATCTTTATCTTACGTCAAATCCCATACATTTGCTTTTTTGACGTTTCGATTCGATTACCGTTTATGCAACTTGTCTAGAGGGGCAGGGCGGCTATATGTAGGTAGATTAGTTTTAGGAAAACCAATGTATGAATTTTATCAGTAGGTTTAGTCTAATTGTATAACTGTGACCAAATTCCACAGAAATATATACTAATCTTCATATAGCGGTCCTGTACAGCTATCTCCGTTGCCGTGTGTACGCGAAAGTTATTTACATATAACCGCATGTAACAGAGTTGTTATCTTTCACCATAGATAACGCCCACCAAATTACAAAATCGAACACAAGCAATTACACAAAACATTAATTCACAACACCCAATCTCGTTTGTGAACCGTTCATTAGCGGAAAAGGGGATCGGTAGAAGTGGAAACTTTTGACAAAAGTTAAGACATAAACGGCAAATGAATCTGCATTATTACAACGCCCCACACCGTGCGCTGTACCGCGCTGTACCGCGCCGCGCCGGAGACGTCCCGACGCCCGCTCCTCAGATAAGACAATTAAATAACTATCTCGGCCCATTTATCTGTTGGAGTTTCGTTTTGTTTGTTTCTATTAAGCGTAATTAATGCCTCTGCGGACGGGTGAAGGTTAATGAAGTCGAGCCGCGGCCGGTTATCTGACAGGCTCAACTGGAATCAAATGTCCCCACGGCGAGTCTGCGCCGGGAGCCAATGCTATTGTTAGTTCTAATAAACATTCCACACACGCGGCACTGCCTGAGATAAAATACCGCCTTGTCGCATCGACTTGTCTCCGGCTGCGCCTATGATGATGTATTCTAACAATGCACGTTTAAGCAAACCACTCACGACGTTCTGCCGATTTATGGCTTTTTCACACCTCGTGTAATATACCAAAGAATTTCCCAATTTAAACTCCCTCCTAAACGGACTCGATGACACCTATGAATCTAAGTCGCACTACGGATCTCGACAATACCCATCGACGGGTATCAGTCACGGGCGTAACTGCATTCTTCGGTAGACAGCTAATTTGGCCCTCCCATTTACGTGTAAGTAGAACATCTATCACGACGTCTCGGCATTTCTTCCAATTTACCGAGTACTCGTCTATCGAAAGATTCAATGAATGATAACGAGCCTAATAAATACGAAGTCGGATCCCAAATGGCTCTAATTAATTTAATGGATTTAGACAAAGAAATATGTACAACGAGATAGTGAGACTAATGGTGGCGTTGCATATTGTTGTAAGCGATAGTCCGTGGTGATTGTAGTGTAAAAAATCTGTCAGTCGATGGCCTCTATTGCTTTACATTTATTAACTTAATTGTAAACACTAATGAAGGCTCGCTCGGGAGCTATCTAACGAGCTCTAACGTTGCACTGTCCGCTATTATCAAGTCTGTAATCTGCTCACTAATATTTAAGTGCCTTGCCCACGGATGACTACAAAACATTTATTTCAGAAACAAATAAATAAATATGTGTTTACCTATTAGGTCTATAAATTATACTATAGTGTAGTTTCAAATATCTTACATTACACAGAAACAGTATAATATATAAAATATTCTACATATTTGTATCTATTTATTGACCCATATCCATTGTACAATACGTAAAATTCATATGAGAGTTATGTTGTGGCAGTTGTTTTTGTTCTACGTACGTGTGCTACGTGTGCTAGACAGTGCATTAACATAACTGCTCATAAAAACGTTTATTTCAAATCCATCTAGAACAGCAGAAGGGTTCCGTCTACTGGTTCTTATATCACAAAATCAGCGCAACATAAATTAGTGGACAGGTCGCGTGACTGACTGACTTAGCCACATCGTCTCCTTATCGTTGGTCCGGAAACCACCCGGGAAACCTCAATACGCTACCCAACTAAAGAAAATTTCAATCCTAAAGTCTTATACAAAGAATTCAAGTTCCCCTAGAGCCATTATTTTACATTGTAAGTCGAATAACTTAAACTCGACTCTATTAATAAAACCATACGGTCCAAATCCTATTTCTAACAAAAGCAATAGTCAAAAACAAATAAGGCAACATTGCCAGTATGTCAACATAAATAAAGCTGAGTGTCCTTTAACGAAGCAGACGTTGACGTCGGGACACTAATAGAGACCGCACGAGACAATGTGGACTCTAAAGCTTTTGTGTTAAAATTCAGATTAGTTACGTTAACAGCAGGGGTAGTAAATGAAGGTTCGCATTTAGCGGTGTTGGTGGTAGTGATATGGGTGGACTTCCTTTGTCTGGTAATCTTATCAGCATGGCAGCCGGCCGCCGCCGCCGCGTCTTGACATGATTCATTACTCGCGCTATACATTTACATTCGTTGCCATTCGCTTGTACTTGCCGCCACTAGTCACTACCAACACGCACTAGAATAACACCAGAATGATTTAATCCAACACTACACGCATTTGCAATTTGATAAAACAATTTTAAACTGAGTTTGTACAACTGTTTTCCAAATACAAACCGATGCGGTAAGTTAATCAATCAATTTTAATAGAATGAATCCATCTATGTGCTGAAGAGATAAACTTATGTATACAGCATTGGGCTCCGGCCAACCGTGAACCATCGATTAAAATATACGCGTAATATCATTACGTAAGCGATCCACTCGTACCGGGCCGGAGAGATAGGGCCTTCCTTTCCTGAACTGCTGAATTTCGTTAATGCCGCCGAATTATTCGATAATGCTGGCTAAACTTTTTAACGTAACATTAAGGAAATAAGAAAATAATATACATGGCAATCGTAATTGGAAACCTAAATGATCATATAAAGACATATTATAAAATGTATAGAGGTGGAGGTGATCCATAGAAAGACAATTTTCAATCATCAGAATGTAAGATCCACAAAAGCCTTTCTGCCCGATCCCTTAGCAATCGCTAAACTTTGAATACACCTCTTTCGACTATCGAAAAGTTCCTGATAATGGATTTGTTCGAGCACTCGATTGTTCCACGATGAATGGGTACTAATTAAAACGAAGTCACGACGAAGCCGGACCAAGTTCCCGATTGTTTCCTAACTATAAATCGCAGCGCCGCTCTCTCATATAAATATTGCACGGGGCCAACTTTGGTGCTAAATTTAAAATCGAAATTGGGGAATCGGCGCTGTGAAAACGTACGTAGCTTAAGTGTTTAACCGCATAACTATTCCAATTTCCAATATTTACATATTATGTATTGCCGTGTTATTTGTGTGCATAAATAAGGATTCTCTCGTGTGTATTCTTGATTCGAGTTAGGATCAAGATTAAGGGGTAAATTCTAAATTGCTTCGGGAATGTTCATGTAACGAGTTTAAGATTGTGAGCACGTGTTGCCGCCGCGTCTCCTGCCTTCTGAGATTGCCCAAATGTATCTCGTTTCTATCGGTACTTCTAACACGTGAATGTGCTTTACGTCTCATACATCAACGTCGCGGGTTATGAAACTACCTGGCGAGAGATATATACTTGACAGTTTGCGCGCCACTGCTGCTAACATGTACGCCAAAAGCGACATTTTTCGTCATAAAGTTGTTCCATTATTCCGTCTAGATCAAATACAAATAGGATCAAAGAGCGCGGTAGACGGGAACGTTAATCTCACCACGACTAATGGGCGCTGAATTAACCTCGCTGGTAAAGCTCAATGGTGGGTAAACCACTGTTAGACTATAACAAGTCGGTCTATTTCTTTTCCGTTTCCAATAAGAAATCACGTTTGTTCGGGCCGAGCTCGGCCGCAAATGAGCCGAAACACACCCCCTTTATCTTCCAATAAGTAAGCGAGCTTTAGATTTCTCTGGTAGAAAATACGGATCCTAAACAGAAAATAGAGGATCGGATGCCAGATGGCTCGAAAAATATAAAAATAAACGAACCGGAAAGTGGATAGTGGCCTCTATCTGATTGTTACTCAGTTTTATGCATAGTGTAGTCTCAATAAATAATATGGAATGATAAAAGCAACCGCCGAAAAGTCTGGAATAACAGGCGTAGGTACCTTTAAGGCAATTTTGAAAAAAGAAAAGTAAGTTTGTTACTGGTGCGCAACGACAAATCCCACGATAGCATTCAAAATCGCGTTCCCTTTTTAAATTTGAGACGATTCGCGTAACGAGTGTCGAATTTTGCGAGTCGGTGGCCCCAGTGGGCCCCTCGACAGACGAAGTACCCCCGGAGGTGCGTCGGTAATTACCAGTCATTACAGACAAAGGACACGACTCGTCCGATTACCATAATTCTCAGGCCCCGAGACGGGATATAAATGGCTCACATTTTGTAGTAGCACGACGACTGACGTGTGTATTAATGACTACGCTTGTCCTCCTAAATTAGGTAAGGGATTCGGTGATTTAGTTTTTTCATTGGCTGCGGCGGGGACCGGATGAATGGACCGCTCGCTCCGCTCCACTACTCGCATTTATCCTTATACGCTCGGATTAATAACAAATTACCATATTTAACATTGTGATTAGGGTTAGCCATTATTTAACGTACAGCACAGTGAGCATTTAACAACTAATAAAACATCATTATAATAAGATATATATTATGTATAGATTTTAAACACTATTCTTTAAATTGGAATGCCGACCAAGTGCGAGTCGCACTAAAAACACTTAAAATTTTAACTCTATACTTATTACGGTTCATGAGATATCCCCTATGACACACGAACAAACAGATGTGGCTTAGTAATATAGCCCCGTTGGCACCCTTGAGTACGGAACCCTAAAAAACAGGGTTGTAATCCATTGTCTATTGGATTTTTTTTTTTAATGTTAAACACATGCACTTTGTTATTCAGGTGACACTACCTGTTGATCAAAAATGCTCAACTTTATAATTTTGTATATTATATTGATCATAGCCTGAAGGTTACCTTCAAAACCATAACTATTAATAGCTGGTCAAAAGTTAAGATTTGTCTTTAATTGGTAAGAAAAGACTAGTACCCATACAACGTTCCACAAATGGCCGTTAAAGATATTGTCAAGAAACTCAGCATTCGACGGTGATCAGCGGGCGGGGGAGATCGATCGCGAAAAACAACACAAAAACCCTTTTAAAATTAATTGAGTTTTCTTGCGGCTACATTGGGTGGTACAATAAATTAATTAACGCTCGAAGGAATCCTTAAAATTCGTCGAGGATCAAAAGTTGAATGTTATGGCGGACGATAAGGGGTGCGGACAACGCGGGCCAGATAATACTTCGATTTTCCATTAGCTTATATTAGCAACGATGGGAGAGTCCGCCGCACCCGTGGTTACACCAATAGCTCCCGGTCTAATATATTTTCTTTATAAAGAACAGCCGAAACACGCGATCTTTGATCCATTTGCATGAGCCTATCCACGGTTATTTGTTTACGAGCCATTACGGTGAGCAATATTCGCCCCTAATTGAATTTCAACTTGTAAATTTTCGTGGATAGAATTAATTAAATTTTTCCCTGTGCTAATGCCTCCGCCACGACCGCTGAAGCATGCTGATTAATTTTGTAAAAGCCTTTAACTTAACAAATAACGGCATTTGATAACAGTTCATTGGTACTAAAGATCCAGCCATGCTTCGTTAGTTCAGATTTTGCTCAAACAAACGAGGTTATTTAAGTACGAGGTTGACCCGGACGCTGTCATTGTACTTTTTTGCTTGGTCTTGTCAACCATACAATCGTTTTGTTATATGTATTATTTCTTTATTTACAAATAGCCGCTTCATTTGTTATAAATTAATCCTAAACGTTTCAACTGACAGCTAACCAGGCACAATAAGTTTTAGGGATGGGTAATTTTTCTTTCATCCAGATCCAAATTTCATCTAGATCTGTTCAGTAGTTTTTACATAAAAGAGTAACAAACATCCATACATATATCCATCCACCCTTACAAACTTTCACATTTATAATATTAGTAGGATTAGTAGATTAGGATAAGGATATATTATTTTAAGGATAATTACATAATTAAGTATGAATTGTATGTGAAATTAAAACATGTACTTACTACTTATAACATTATCGTCCAATTTTCACTTATGAGAATCCTAAATTCGTAAATAGGAATGACGTTACTTGACGTGATTGCTGTGCTTGACATCGCCTACGACACTAACCAACCAATTTTTTATCTCCAGGGTGTCTACTCGAAGGCGGTCGGTTGCCACCAGATGTACCTCCACGAAACCCAACCATGTCTCGACTGAACGGGCGTATCACAGGCAATCCTGTCGACATGGCTGACTTCGAGCCCTCCTGCCTGGTGCGCACACCTTCAGGCAATTTCTACGTGCCTTCGGGTGAATGTGAGAATCAGTTTTTATTACTACGTACTTACATTATACACCATACAAATGTGGGCACATCACAACTGGATTAAAAACTCTTTTTAATATTTTATTTTTCTCAAACATGTTTATAGTTTTCTTTTGAAAGAGACCAGTTATAAAATAACGCATAACAACCCGAATACGCTACAACAGGCCCTCCAACAATAAGAAATGTAGACGGAACCGTTTTACCAGGGCCCGTCATTGTAGGAAAAGCACAAGCAAATGCATCATAATAAATAGTCAGGGGAGTTTTTTTTTTTTATACTACCAAGGTGGCAAACAAGCATACGTCCCGCCTGATGGTAAGCAGTTACCGTAGCCTATGGACGTTTGCAACACCAGGGGTGTTACTCACGCGTTGCCGACCCTTTAAAAACCTTCTAACTCCTTTCTTGAAGAACCCCATGCTATAGTCTCTTGGGAAAACCTCGGCAGGGAGCTAGAATAGCCGTACTAAAAATTCAATATGTTTAGCCCGCTTCGATAAATTTCTGTGATAATAAAATATATTAATTTATTTACGATCATAGCTAGGTGCACTCGCTGTTCGGTAAACGATCAGCGGGTTAAGCTACCAAAGGCGCGGTAACCCTATACATGGGTGACTGCATAGTGGTATTTCATCTGAGCGTCTCTGTGCTTCGGAAGGCACGTTAAAAGACGGTCTCGACTGTTATCAGTCGTTAGATCACGACAGAGGCCTAAATATAGGCGATCTAAATAACTCTGTCACCAGGTTGGCCACTAACCAAACGATAAGAAGAAAAATTATTTACGATTCTACTATACAATAACTGATGGTTTCTATATATTAATAAAAGATCATCTACATAATCTATAATGTAATTTCAGGGGATATTCAAAAGAATCCGTCTATGGACTACAAGTCGAATTCTTCGTGTAGTAGTCCAGGCAAACCAGAGAAGAGCACATTGGAGAGGATGGAGAGGTCAGATCGTCCTCATCCGACCTTTAGCACTCCAGTTCCAGTTCTACCAGTTCGGAATAACCTCCGCTCCACAAATTTCCCTCCGGCCGGGTCGCGGTTTCACTTTAGAAAGGGTCTCTCATCACGATGCTCTTGGAAGTGTACTGCAATAGTATTTATAATACTCTTTATTCTTCTTTTAGCAGTTGTATCTTATATGACCGGTGAGTCTTCTGTTATTTTATGTTTTTTTTAAATATACTACCAAGGTCGCAAACAAGCATACGGCCCGCCTGATGGTAAGCAGTTACCGTAGCCTATGGACGTTTGCAACACCAGAAGTGTCACTCACGCGTTGCCGAATGTCTTTACTATTTACTACAATGACTTGAGTTGGACGAGTATTTTCTGCATGGTTGGTTCAGTGGCTTAAGTCGTTATCTTGCCAATCACCACTACGCGGCGTGATAAGGGTTCGATGCCCACACGGGACAAAAATTTGTGTGATCCATAAATGATTGTCCTAAGTCTGGGTGTACTTTGTATCTGTAAATTGTATGTTTGTAAAGTTCCCCGCGATACAGAGCTTGTTCCGTAGTGCTGGAGTTGTTTTTGTTTTAAATAAAAAATAATAAATATTGACTTACGAACATGCCTTAAGTTAAACATAAAAATAAATCTAGATAATTGTTGACGCCTATATACTGGCCATGGGTTAACAAGGTTACCAAATTATTTTTACTTGATTCAAAAACGATTTCAATTATACATTTAAGCGTGTAGTTAAAGTAAATGAGCACTCTTTACAATAACTGATGTTTATTCGATTTTTAATAGTGATATAGAATTGCACAAATATATATAAAAATGAATCCATCTTTTCATCAGAGTAACAACAACCCACTTAAAAGATATAAACTTCCTAAGCCTTAATTTAATAAGATTGTAACTGCTGGTAACTTCTGAACAGCAATAATATTATCATTATGTTACAGGATCCTTATTATAATTTTGGTAATTATATTATTTGCTTTAATTCATTTTATATATTTTGTTCACAGCGTTATACTTTGTCAACGGGGCGTATCAAAATCCCAAATCATGTACGGTAGTCGTCGGTGAACCGACAGACGTATTCCCGTCATCCAAGGCTACGTCATTGGAGTTTGTAAATAAATCCTTGGCGAGGCCGCACCAAAGCTTGCCAACCATCGGCACAGGTAAAGAGGAACATCATTCACGCCCACGTAGAAGTGTAGATGTGGTAGATGGGCATGCTTCTTTTATATCACAATCTGTTTCTTCTGAAGATTCTTCCAATACTATCAATATGCATGATAATACTACGCCTATTGTAAATACTGTTAGCTTTGTGCATGGTGTGGAATCAGAGGAAATTACAACTGAACTAAATGAAGATATCAATGAAAAACCTAATAATGCTTCTGTGTTTATTGATAACGTTTCAATTAATATGACAACAAGTAATAATGCTGGGATATCTACTACTACTACTAATAACAAATCGGTTGACAAAACAACTACCTATTCACCCATTACCCCAAAAGTAATCACAACCGTTGCTAATACAGCTAGTACAGTCTTGCAATCATTTAATAGTGATAAGAAAATAGCAAAAGATAAATCACCATCAGAAATAAATGACAAAATTATAGATTCAGAGAAAGTCTATAAAGATCATGACGTTTACGATCACGAAGATATGCAGGCTGATTCATTTCCATCAATACGTTCATATGGAATAGAAAAGCTTCAGTTTTTCAAATTCCAATCACAACTGGAACAGGTAAAAGAAGTTCTGCATATATATTCTAATGAACCAGCCGAGTCGGAAAGAAACTTGGAGAAGTTTCATTACGAAACTGAGAACACAATCACAAAAAGTTCTGCAACCGTAAGCACACCTACAGTCATAGCTACTCCACTGGTAACTACCACTGAGTCATCTGTAATAAGTGCATTGATAACTGAAACACCCTTATCCAGTAATTCAGACACAGAATCAACTACAACTGATTTACCTATAACAACATCAAAAGAGCTATTTACTACTGTAAATAAGTTTACTACGCACAATGAACATTTTATTACTACAACGGCATCATCAAATGATACTAAGAATGATATCGTTGCTTTAAATAATACAACTGATACAATGTCGGTCCAGGCAGTTCCTACTGTTAATACCGTTGACCCAAAGCTCTCCAATGTGACTAACTCTAAACATGTGTTGATTAATCTAACCATTTCCACGGATTACGCTGACAATGATTCTTACAAACAGCTTTACTCGTTAACTTTAACAGTTCCTACAATTGGTGATAGCAATGAAATACCTACTGTCAAAATGACACCTATGGATACCGAACCCACCCAGCCTACAAATTTTAATAATCCTATCACTTTAGAAACCGCTACAGAACTCCATAAATCAACCATGAAAGAGGAAACTGATTGGGGAGGCAGTTGTGAGTGTTCTTGTCCCGCGTGCGTCAGCAATGCTACTGACAATTTTTACGAAGATTTAGATTATCAAGCTAGCTCTGAATCTCCCAAATCTATTGTACCTACAATAGATAGTCAGATATTAAACACTACAGACAACGATCCACTACCAGCGTCTACTGAAGATATTTTGATACAAGAGTCAGCAACTTCACAGACGCTGATTTCAATAGATACAGATTCTACAACTGAAACAATAATTACAAGTGAAAATATCTCAAATACATATAGTGTAGAATCAACTACAAATTTAACAGATGTAACAGAATCAGAAATAATGTCTACAACTGAGATACCAAAATTTGTTTGTCCAAAAATTGAACCTCCACCCATTCTAATACTGGAAGGTGAGGTTACAGAACTTGAATAAGATCAGTGATAACATACTAATGATCACCAAACTCATCACGGCTTAGGGTTTCTCTCTGCAGTACTGTGACTAACATACTAATCAAGCATGCTCATTCATTAGATCGCATAACTTATTTTCAATTGCACGCGTTTTAATAGCAGTAAAAGGGTATATTAGTTAATATTATTAAGTAATCACGACTCATCACATTATTGCATGCTAATGAAATGGAGAATGATATTAGTATATATATATTTAAATCCATAACTAACACAGAATTATGTTTTAGGTGCGCGCACGTTCCCCGCGCAAACATTTCCACCAGATGGTACAACCTTTAAACAGATTACTTTAGGCGAAAAACTATCAAAAGAAATCCCTCCATATAGCTATTGGAATATGCAGTTCTATCAAACACAAGCTAGTTACGTTAAATTTGACTATATGATACCTCGAGGGGCTTCTATAGGCGTATATGCTAGAAGAAACGCTTTGCCTACACATACGCAATACCATATCTTGGAAGTTTTAAGTGGGTTTAAGGCGAGAACTACAAGGACATCACATGTAAGTACTGAATAAAGTTAAATATTTTACATTTAACATTTTAACTAGATACATCTATTTGAATTTGATCACCAGACATACTTTTAATAATGCGTCTTATTTTAAAGCCGTCAATCAAGAAAGAAGTCACTCATTACATGGAACAAGGACACTGGTTTTTATCTCTTTACAATGACGACGGCGACCCACAAGAAATAACACTACTTGCAATGGTTGCTGACGAAATGACGCATAACTGTCCTAATGGATGCTCAGGAAAGGGCGAATGTCTGATGGGACATTGTCAATGCCAGCCTGGCTTTGGTGGAGATGACTGCAGTAAAAGTAAGAAAATTTAACAACGAACAATTATATTATAGTACAAAAGAGGTAGTTATCGAACTATGGCGCGGCGATTGCCGACAAATAATTTAAATGGCAAATTAAATAAAACACGTTACATTTCTATACCAGCTATACTGATATTTTTAAAGACATTTACGTAAAAACTTTAGGAATGCCAAACCCTGCTAATAATTAATATAATTCAGATACAGAAGAGTAAGTTCCAACATAATATTTTCAGGTGTGTGCCCAGTTCTGTGTAGTCAACGCGGTGAATACATCAATGGAGAATGTCAGTGCAACCCTGGATGGAAAGGCAAGGAATGCTCTCTACGGCACGACGAATGTGAAGTTCCTGATTGTAAAGGCCATGGACATTGTGTCAATGGAAAATGTTCTTGTGTTCGCGGATACAAAGGCAAATTCTGTGGTGAGGTTGACTGTCCCCATCCAACTTGCTCAGGCCATGGCTTCTGCATTGAAGGATCGTGTATCTGCAAAAAGGGCTGGAAAGGCGCCGATTGTGGAACAATGGATAAGGACGCTTTACAATGTTTGCCGGATTGCTCTGGACATGGCACGTTTGATGTTGATATCCAAACTTGCACTTGTCAATCGAGGTGGTCTGGCGATGACTGTTCCAAGGGTAAACCTTATATTATTTTAATAACATAAGTACTTAGTAAAATTAATACAATATCTATTACTTATACGACATATGTACGGTTTACAGAAATTTGTGATCTGGATTGTGGTATGCATGGAAGGTGTGTCGACGAGTCTTGCGTCTGCGATCCTGGCTGGACTGGCGAATTCTGCACTTCTAAACTTTGTGACGCGCGATGTAGTGACCATGGCCAGTGTAAGAACGGTACTTGCCTCTGTGTATCCGGCTGGAACGGTCGCCATTGCACGTTAGAAGGATGTCCAAGAGGTTGCGCTGGCCATGGACAGTGTAAGGTTGCCAATGACGGCCAATGGTCTTGCAAATGTTTCGATGGCTGGGATGGACCAGATTGTACAACGTTGAAAGAACAGATATGTGATGATTCTAAGGACAACGACAAAGGTATGGCTTGCATCAATATAAGACACTACCGTAGTAGGGCTTTTGTCCGTAGTGACGAACAAAGTTCATTCTCAGTGTTTACAATTAACTATTTCAATTCTGTTTAGATGGTCTCGTCGATTGCGAAGATCCCGAATGCTGTCAGAATCCCGTATGTAAATTTAGCCAACTGTGTGTATCGTCGCCCAAACCTACAGATATTCTTCTTAGGAAACAACCTCCTGCAATAACAGCTTCTTTCTTTGAAAGAATGAAGTTTATCATTGACGAAGGAAGCCTACAAAACTACGCCAAACAGGAGAACTTTAATGAGAGGTAAGACTTTGATGTTGGGTGTTATTTGTTAGGATTAAGATATTAATTACTTACTAATGTCGGCTGATCGTATGATCGCCTAAATATTTGTTATTTAACATACGCAATGTTGTGCCCCAGTCAATCCTAATGTTTTGTTTACATTATAAGAGTGTAACGCGTCGCTTTCTTTCCTTTCTTACACTTAGGTACATGGAACAAAATATATTTTATTTGTGATATGAGAAGCAGATTGTAAATTAATTGCATGTGACACACGTATATACACGAATACCAACGACGCCGCTACTACTAATGTTTCCAAGCTTTCTTGTTTCTAAATTAATATTATTATACATAATAATAATACTTACTCATCTCTGTCATTTCTCTCGGTTTTTCTAACGCTGCGCAGTATGTTTTGGAACCACTTCAATTCGAGGTAAGACTTGTGAGTCGAATGTATATATGACGTAGCATTTTTCTGAAACATATTTATTTTACATTATAAACATATCTATATATTGAATTGGCAAAATATTTATGTTATACTTACATATTTATAACTCATGTCTAATGGATGCATGTTGTGCTATTATAGTATGTAGTTACCTACTATTGTGTCCTGTGAATTTGTGTGCTGCTTTTTATTTACATGTTTATAATTAATTTATCACGTAAGTACTTGTAAGTAGATTTATCATCCGACTACATTGAAAACGTTCGATGCAAAGATATCACTTGTAGACTACAAATTTATAATATCATAGCCCCCAAATAGAATTAGAACTAAACCATAATACCTAGACCTAGAACAATTAATTGTGTTAAAACACAACACAAAATCAGTTTTGTTTGGAATACATTTTTAGAAAATTGTATCTATTTGTTGACTGAGCCAAATAGAATGTAGAATAGGGTAGACAAACTAACTTACCTAATGTTCCTAAAAAGAAATAAAGTCATGACATCAATGTCGGTCAATCTAGTAGTACTGAACACTATGTATGACATTAATTAACTTTTCTACAACCGAAATTTCCAGTCGATCTGCGGTAATTCGTGGCCGCGTTGTCACACTACTCGGCACCGGTCTGGTCGGAGTCAGGGTATCGACTGATACCCCACTTGAAGGCTTCACTCTGACACGAGAAGATGGTTGGTTTGACTTGCTGGTGAACGGAGGTGGCGGTGTTACTCTTAACTTTGGAAGAGCACCGTTTAAAAGAGCTACGAAAGTCGTCTATGTGCCCTGGAACGAGGTTTGTATTCGCTTCCTAATTATTTCTTAGTGTAGTATAAAAACTCGTGTGAGGTGTTTCATTAATGAAACGGATTAATCTATATTTGACGTTCGGAGACGCCCGACTAGTTACGAACCTAATCGAAGTCTTTAGAATGTAAAGCGCAAAGACGTCAGTGCCAAACTCATCGTCGTCGAGACGGCATTATATGTGTATACTTGATCAGAGGCAATGGCCGGTTGGAGTATAATAATAATAATGTCCTCCTAACCGAATTTCGGTCACGGCGGCTAATCTCAACGGAGACTTGCCATCTGCGCGGGAGATATTATAGTGCACAAGTGTGTGCGCAAACACAAGTGCACTCTATATTCCCTTACTCTCATAATCCCATGGGACGGCAATTCCGACACGACCGGAGAGAGATCAGGCGTAGGACCAACGGCTTTACGTGCTTTTACTTTTTTGGTTGGAGTATACCAAACAGGGCACTGAGGAAAAAATACATAATCCCGACCTCACCTCGTCTTAGCCTTCGTGGTTACTATTTTTTTAACCCACCCAGAAGTATGAGCTACGACTACGACCAATTAGCCACCAAATATGGCCACCTCATTGCCACTTCAGTTTGCTTAGCCTGCGACCTATGTTGGTAACTTTGATTCTTTGTCGGATTACCTCACTTTGCAGTTTATCCTTCAAGGAAACATAAGCATAGCTCACTGCGTGA
Organism: Trisateles emortualis; assembly: GCA_947095525.1. Classification (NCBI taxonomy): domain Eukaryota; kingdom Metazoa; phylum Arthropoda; class Insecta; order Lepidoptera; family Erebidae; genus Trisateles; species Trisateles emortualis. The sequence goes on along the minus strand of OX352736.1, from coordinate 1,937,593 downwards.
CTTTAAATTTGTGGATTAGCTTTGCTGCAACTGTCCACGTCTCGGCACCCTAGGTTATAATAAGAAGGACGCACTGATTAAAGACTGGTCTTCATGTTACTAATTTAAGCAATGGGTCGCGCACACGCATTCTATACCTTAGTATTGCAAGCGTCCGTAGGCTACGGTAACATCAGGCGGCCCGTATGCTTGTTTGCCACCTAAGTAATATAAAAATTCAGGGTTCTAAGTTATACACGTAATTAAATATAGAACACATACTCGACCCGTACGCCGACAGTTTAATACAGTCTTCAATAATGCAAAGTAGGTACTTTCAGTTAAGTTCGTAGAGGTTAATATTTTTTGTTCAAAGTTAAAACATGCAAACCAACGATTAACTTAAAGACTTTGAACATTTACCTATTTATAACTCAATTATTATTTGTTTAGATTGTTATTTAGTCACACTTATGGTCCAATGTACTTAATGAATGTTACATGTTAATACTTATTTGAAATGCACGTTATATGATACTGTCACAACTAAGTAATCATAGATGGTTTGTCTGTGCCTTTCGGGTAATTTCTGCAACGGCTGGACTGATTTTAACTCGCTGGCGGATAGCTGATGTTATGAGAAGTAACTCAGGCTACTTACATTAATTTTTAGAAAAAAATAAAAAAAAGATTTTGCGCAAAATAATGAAAATCCATCCCCACGAGATACAGTGACGTGCGAGCACATGCGAGCCGTATGCTTGTTAGCTACCCAAGTAGTATAAAATCCATCCATAATCAAAGTATGACAAATTGTCCTCAATATCTGCAAGTCAATATATTAAGTAGCTGTCTACTTAAATATCTTAATAAACATTTATTGTGCTCTAAAACAAATCTTCCAAATTTCAGGTTGTTATAATCGATATAGTGACAATGACGACAATGGACGACAAGACCGGCATGGGACCTCCGCAGGCTTGCCTGGCACATGACTACGATACCATGAAACCTGTAGTGCTCGCTACTTGGAAGCACGGTTTCCAAGGAGACTGTCCCCATAAGAGTGCATTATTGGCCGAGTCACAGGCAAGTAACAAAAACTATTGCGCTAATTGATAATATCAAGCTAAAACATGTTTGGTAAATACAGGTTTAACAGAATTTTTTTATGCACTGTTAGGTGATCCAGGAAAGTCTTGAAATCGCTGGTACTGGGCTGCATCTTGTGTACCACAGCTCCAGAGCAGCCGGGTATCTCTCGACCATCCAACTGCAATTGACTCCTGAGAAGATCCCATCAACTTTGGTGCTCATCCACCTTCGCATCACAATTGAAGGCATACTCTTCAAAAAAACTTTCGAAGCCGATCCAATTATAAAGTTCACCTACCCGTGGAATCGCTTGAATGTCTACAAACAAAGAGTATACGGAGTTACTACAGCCTTAGTAAAAGTTGGTTACCAATACACTGATTGCAAAGACATCATTTGGAATGTTCAAACAACAAAGCTGAGTGGTCAAGACATGAGCATATCTGATGTTGGCGGATGGAACTTAGACATACATCACAGATACAATTTCCACGAAGGTTAGTTATTGTTTGTCAACGCTTTAGGCTGGTTTCACAGCTGTCTAGAAGACCGGTACGGGCCGTCCGTATTGGCTCCCGGAACGGAGAGACAGCGACGCGATTGGTCCGTACGGGTTTCCCGAACAGCTGTGAATCCTGCCTTAGATACTCAATGTCACTCTTTATAACGCACCATTACAAAATGCGGGATCATTAAAGCCGTAGAAAACTGTGATTTAAATCCAGTGCATACCATTATATGTACATATTTTTCTGTACTACTTATGCTTGCTCCTTATTCCTGCGTCTTATATAGGCACATGATGTAAAGCTCACTAAGGTTTTAAGGTCCGACTTTAGCTCCGGAACGTTTTAACAACGCTAAGTACAAAGTCGTGTAATCTGTTAAGTGATTGAATCGTTCGGCCTTTCTATGATGGCCGATATATTGCGTAAGCTTAGACATACTAGGCTAGGTACCTATCTCACAATAGAACGTTGAAAGCATACGGTATTGATCGTAAGTAATTGTTTAGCTAACTTGTTCTGTGAATCTCATACTCTTGTTATATATATTAATTAAGATTGTCTGAACCCTTTACAACTTTGTATTCGTTTATGCCAATAATAATGTTTCGTTTTTGTTAGAAGTTTACAGCCTGAATGTATGAAAGTTATTTTTCTTAATTCTTTAGTGTACACACAATACATACAGAATATTAAAAGAAAATATCATGTACAAAGTGAGCTTAATTCATAATGAGTTTTCTACCACCAAACCTCAGAGTGGTAGAGAAAAAGATAAAGATGATAGAGCAAATGAAGTGTACAATTAATTAAGAAAGATGTGGGATATAAATAAAATATTCTTAAAACTATATTAATCGCTTTATGATATCCTCAGGTATACTCCAAAAAGGTGATGGCACAAACGTCTACCTTAAACATAAACCACGAGTGATCATCACGACGATGGGTGATGGTCGACAACGCGAACTGGAATGTGGCAATGAATGTTCTGGAGTAGCTTCTAAACAACGGTTGTTGGCACCAGTAGCTTTAGCTGCGGCTCCTGATGGATCCATCTACGTGGGAGACTTCAATCTTGTCAGAAAGATCAATGCTGATGGGACTGTGAGAACCGTGGTCAAGTTAAAGTAAGTTTAACCAAACCTTTCTGGATCTTATTGTGTTTTTCAACATCAAATGGCAAACCGGCTGTAAAATACATGACGTGTGAGTTCGATGCTGGTCGACAGTAGAAATTTCAATTTATAATATAGTTCGCCCGGGTGGTATTTCCCGGGATCCCGTAATGATTTTGTCAATAAAATATAGCCTTTGACACTCACAAATAACGTGGTTTTCTATTGGTAAAATAATTTTCAAAATCGGTCCAATAGATCCAGAGATCATCACATCTCTGGATCTACTGGATCTCTCTACATCGTCACAGAATCAGTTTCAAAATTTTAATTAATATTTAAATATTATCTAGTGCTAATATTTAGAAATCACTTAGTTAAATATATTTTACGAACTTTTTATTTACATAATTATGTTTGTATTTCAGTGCCACGCGAGTCTCCTACAGATACCACATGGCGCTGTCACCTCTGGATGGAAACTTGTATATTTCGGATCCCGAATCACATCAAATAATCAAAGTTCGTAACATGGATGACTACAGTGACCCTGAACACAACTGGGAAACCGTTGTTGGTTCAGGCGAACGATGTCTACCTGGTGATGAAGCTCACTGTGGTGACGGTGCTTTAGCGAGAGACGCCAAACTCGCGTATCCAAAAGGAGTTGCTGTTTCTATTGATAATATTCTTTACTTTGCTGATGGCACTAACATCCGAATGGTAGACAGAGATGGCATCATTACTACTATCATTGGAAACCATATGCATAGAGCTCACTGGAAACCGATTCCTTGTGAAGGTACACTCAGCGTCGAAGAAGTTCATTTACGTTGGCCCACCGAACTGGCTATCAATCCTCTGGACAACAGCTTGCATATCATTGACGATCATATGATTTTACAAATGGCACCTGATGGTAGAGTAAAAGTTAACGCTGGAAGACCACTTCATTGCCCATCTCCAATAACTGGTATTGACGTTGAGTTAGCTACGTATGCTACACTAGTAATGCCACAAAGTATCGCTTTCGGATCAGCAGGTGATTTGTATGTAGCAGAAAGTGATTCCCAAAGAATAAATAGAGTTCGTTTAATAACAACCGATGGAAAGATTGCTTTGTACGCTGGTGCCGAATCAAAGTGTAACTGCTTAGAAAGAGGATGTGACTGTTTTGAAGCTAATCATTTCTTGGCTTCCAATTCTAAATTTAATACAATATCAGCTGTCATTGTAAGTCCTAGTGGTGTTGTTCACATTGCTGACCAAGCTAACTATAGAATCCGATCCGTAATGGCCAGCATTCCTGACGCAAGTGGAACGAGGGAGTATGAAATATATTCACCGGACACGCAAGAGATTTATATCTTCAATAGGTTTGGACAGCATATCACGAGTAAGAACATCCTAACTGGAGAAAACAATTATGTGTTTACGTACACGGTCAATACAAGCAATGGTAAATTGAGTACAGTAACAGACGCAGCCGGTAACAAAGTTTTCTTATTGCGAGATTACTCAACGTCTGTCAACTCGATTGAGAATACTAAAGGACAAAAATGTAGACTAAAGATGTCTAGAATGAAGTGGCTTCAAGAGCTAAGAACTCCGGACAACTTTAATGTGACATTTGATTACTATGGTCCTAGCGGTTTACTCAAGTCCAAATATGATAGTACCGGCAGAAGTTATGTATATAAATATGACGAATTTGGGCGACTTACGTCTGCAGTTACACCTACAGGCAGAATCATTAACCTGAACTTCGATCTAAGTATTAAGGGCGCAACTGTACGCATCACAGAAAATAATATGAACCCTGTGTCAATACTGATAAAAGGAGCTTCAGTGAACACTCGCATTGGGGACGCAGAGAAGAAGACAATAATTTCAGCTGACAACAGTATTTCTTCTAGCATGCCTTGGGGCCACGTAATAGCAACAGATACAGTTCCCTACACAATTTTAGCTGAAGTTGATCCAATTTTGGGCGAAAGCTATCCGATACCAGCGAAACAGAGGACGGAAGTCGGAGGTGATTTAGCCAACAGGTTTGAATGGCTTTACTTTTTGCGAAAAATCCTAAATAAAGGACAGGGCGGCAAGACTATCTCGCAAGTTGGTCGCAAGCTAAGGATAAATGGTGAGAATTTACTGACACTTGAATACGATAGAGATTCATCAACAATTTCTGTATTTATGGACGATAAAGTAGAACTATTGAACGTTACATACGACAGGACAGCGAGACCAGTAAGATTCGGACCAAATAACGGTATATTTGCAGAGGTAGTACTTGAATATGATCGATTTAACAGACTCACGAAGTGGAGTTGGGGCGATCTAAATGAAACATACGGGTTCGATAGAGCCGGCAGGTTGAACGAGATATGCTACGGAGATGGATCGTCCCTTGCTTACTCATTTAGGGATATGTTCACTTCTCTACCACTAAAGGTAACAACACCGAGAGGTAGCGACTATCTCCTTGACTATGATGACTCTGGAGCTCTTCAAAACTTAACTACTCCACGTGGCCATATTCACACATTTGCCCTCATGACTTCGCTAGGATACTTTAAATATCAATATTTCTCACCGATGAACCGACACCCATATGAAATTTTATACAATGATGACGGAAACATTCTTGCTAAGATTTTCCCTCACCAATCTGGTAAAATCGTGTACATTTATGATAATAGTGGAAAACTAGAGATGATCTTGGCAGGATCCTCTGCTATCCGTTACGTCTATCATGAGAATACTCATCTTGTGAAAAATGTTGAAATAACAGATATCGATTACGAATTAAGGCAAGACTATAAATATCACGCCGGCATTCTAAAAGACAAAAAAATGAAATTCAGTCCGAAGACTAATTTGAATAATGCACATTTCAAATACCAATACGATGGTAACGCACGGCTTTCCACTATTGATGTAAATATTAACAGTAAGGAAATGCCGCAACTAAGAATGAAATATAATCAAAATCTGGGAACTCTTGAATCACTTAGTGATTTGAGGATTTATAGAAATACATTCAATAGATCAGTTATGCAAGACACCAGCAAACAGTACTTTACTATTACTGATTATGACGATCATGGCCGAGTAAAAACGATTCTTATAAACATCAAAGCTTTTGACGTATTCCGTCTAGAATTAGAATATGACTCGAGGAACAGAATCAAATCTAAGAAAATTATGATCGGCGATACATCAGCCAGCGAAAGAATCAGTTACAATTACGATGGTCACTTAATGGAAGTTGTCGGATCAGAAGATGACTGGAAATATGTGTACGATGAGAACGGTAATGTCATTGGAGTGATCGAGCACGGAGAGAAGCGATACTTGGGCTATGATAGTGGTGACAGGGTTATTCAATACAGCGATATGGAATATAGCAGCTATGACGGCCGTGGATTTGTCGTTAGACGCGGTGAACAAAAGTACAGATACAATTCTGGCGGCCAATTTATCCACGCGTTCGAAAGGGACAAGTTCCAAATGTGGTACTACTACGATGATAGGAGTAGACTGGTTGCTTGGAAGGACGATAAGAATAACGTCACTCAGTTCTTTTACGCCAACCCTGCATCTCCTCACTTGGTCACACACGTGCACTACCCTAAGTCTGGAAAGACTATCCGGTACCTTTACGACCAAAAGGATTTCTTGACTTGCATTGAAACGGAAGATCAACGATTCTATGTTGCTACCGATCAGAACGGATCACCACTTGTAGTATTTGACGTCAAAGGTGAAATTGTTAAGGAAATTAAACGTAGTCCTTTCGGTAAAATCTTGAAAGACAGCAAGCCAGAATTTTATATTCCTGTAGACTTCCAGGGAGGTATATACGATTATACAACCAATCTGATTCATTTAAATACTCGTTTGTATGATCCGGTAGTTGGGCAGTGGATGACGCCAAGTTGGGAGCATTTGGCCAACAAATTACATTTGCCAACAGATATTTTCATTTACCGATTTAAAAATAACGATCCGATAAACATGAATCAGAATGTTCCGTACATGACCGATCTGAGCAGCTGGTTACAACTGTACGGGTATGATTTCAATAAGATTATGGGATCAAGATACATCTCGAACATGATCTACCAACCGAAAGTAGAACTGACTACCCCTCGTTTAACACCGGACTTCGAAATGCTATCTGGACTGCAATGTATTATTGAAATGGTATGTTATCTTTATTATTTGTTGCGTAACTTTTACTACTATAGTAATTTTGTAGATTTATTGCTATCATAATAAATTTAAATGTTCCTTTATTTACGTACACATACTTAAAGTGCTATTTAAAATATTTCAGATAAATAACAAACTAGCTGACATGAACTTCGTCCCCACTCCTCTCCTAAAAATGGAACCTATCAAAAGAAACTTACTACCTCGGGTGTCATACAAGCGGGGCGTGTTTGGTGAAGGCGTCTTAATTTCTCGTGTCGATGGCAAAGCATTGATAAGTGTGGTTGACGGAGCGAACAACGTAGTCGAAGACGTAATAACAACCGTATTTAACAACTCATACTTCCTTGATGTCCACTTCAACATCCATGACCAAGATGTATTCTACTTCGTGAAGGACAATACACTAAAGATCAGAGATGACATGGAGGAGCTTAGGAGACTGTCTGGCAAATTTAACGTATCACAAGATGACACTAATGATCAAGGATTGGAGGTAAACTACTTCATATTTATACTTATTAATCGACTTCTAAAAATTTAAGCTTCTATGTTCGTCTGTATGTATATTATTTTTAACACTCGTTCACACCAATGTTGGTTAACTATAGCAGACTATAATGGATGCCAGGGAAATACTCATATAGGTACTAGTGCTATTGATGTCTGAATCTTTGTAATACCAAAAACAAGTTTTTGTGCAAAATTAAAGCCAACCCCATGCCAAACGCTTACGAAACCGGATGACTGACGACAAGTTTCTTTATTCCTCCAATGTAACGTAATAGATATTTAAACATCAGCTTATCTCACTGACTTTCAAGCTTAGCGCCCCGCCCCCACCATGGTTTTAACAGTTGGGGCGCATCTTTAATCTCCAGCAATTTTCATTTTCGGGACCAGTACCTAAGACTTTTCAATCAAAATAATAATGTTGAAATTCGTTTTCAGGTGCGAGTTCATGCAGTCAGCAAAGGCTCGGCACAGGCCGTGATCGTCCTCCGTTACGGCGTGGACCCGAGTCAGGAGCGACTGAAACTGCTGAAGCACGCGCACAAACGCGCAGCGGCCAGGGCTTGGGAAAGAGAGAAAATACTGGTAGCTGCTGGATGGGAGGGCAGGGGCTCTTGGACCGAAGAAGAGAAAGAGGAACTTATTTCCCATGGTATTGTTGATGGTTGGGTAGCTAAGGATGTCCACTCTGTGTCCAAGTTCCCACAACTCGCTGACGATCCAGCCAACATAGTCTTTGTCCGTGACGGCAGACGAAAACGGAGAAAGAGTGGCAAAGCGCGCAGACGCATCTAAACCACGTGCCATATAACGACGCCATTTACAATTTTAAATTTAACATTCACTATTTTGTTAAAGGTTTGATGTCGGAGTTAAATATTCGGTATTTAGTTCATACTATTTTTTATAATATTGAGGTGTTTCGGATGGATATATGAGGCATAAAATGAGGCTCTTATGATCAGTGTGTGAGGATAGCGGAGTGAGTTTGCTCAGACTGAATCGGAATGAACGTTGTGTAGGTAGATTACGTTTAGAAATTAAGATAAACTGGAGCCTAAAAGAAAGAGTTCATTATTATTTTATCCATAAAATGAGGAATATTTTCTTCTATGTGTATATCTTCTGCGTTATAAAACTCATTAAATATTCTTTACATACTTCACTCTCACCGTTGGACTGAACTGAATCTCGAAACCACTCACTACAGGGTACCGACTCGTAAATAAAAAGAACTAACATAATAAAAATATAATAAAGAGCATAATAAGTACTACTTATAAATACCAAAATACTCAATATGCGAACACAATATACATTAATTGATAATTTAATTTAATATTTTTATGATTTATTTAATATTTTATACATATGCACGTTATAAGTTATAAAAATAAATATATTCCTATTAAGTTTTAGCCAAATATTTTGTTCAATCGCTATATTTAGGTCCTTGTAAATAAAAATCGTATCTATACCTACTTTATTTTTGTAGTTATTACTTTTATTAATATGGCGGATAGACGCGACAACTATAATGTACATAATTATACGTAGGTACTTATATATTTAGATTACCTATAGCAAAGTATCACACACGTAGCCGGTAAGTAATATAATGTAGGTGGTTACTAACAATTTGACTTGTGTAACGTATAGCGATCTATTAGTGTGACAACATGCATGGATAATATGGAGATATATAGAGATTTCCGTATACCTAGTATCTTATAACCCATGGTAAAAAATAGGTTGACTCCTGAATATAGCAAGGTTTTGCCCGCGGCTGTGCCCGTGTGGATGTCGGTTATCGCGATAAAGTCTCATATTTTTTCCTTGGATACCATCTATCTCCTTGTCAAATTTCATAAAGATCCGTTCAGCCATTTAGTCGTGAAAGCGTAAAAAAAGTATAGATTGTAGTTGTCGCGTGTGATAGCCCTTAGACCTAAGGTCTTTTTACTTCGCAATACTATTGTCACTATTAAGCAATAATTTAGTATTTTATATTCACTAAAATGTCTGACTCTTCAAATTAAATGATATCTATATTTTTGCTTGTTAGAAAACTTTATAATATAAACGGCTTATAAAACATTTAATTTGTAGAGATCAGGAGGAATGTGCGCGAACTTTTAAAGCGAACAAACTTTATTTAACAAACTTTTTTTACTTACCCATTTATAATGTGATAACATCGATTTTATTTATTAAAAAATAGGTACATATTGTACCTACTCATAAACATGGCTCAAACATACTCACTCACAAGTTATAATGGTCACCATGGTCGTCAAAAGTCAAACAATTTGCCATCAAAAGGCGAAATCAGAACAATTCGGAATTAACACAACCGACTTAGAAAGACTGACTAGGCTTTCACTTGATATGTTGAACACATGGCATATTATAATTCTACATGTAAGTACCTACTTACGTATCATTATTGCAGAAAAAACTTTACAAAAAAAAACAAGTTTATTTACAGTAAGTACAGTATACAAAGCAGATGAGGCACCTACCATTACCTTGATTTTTTTTTCAGAAAAGAATATATTTTTAGGAGATTTGCTATGGTTATCAAATTAGCGTAGATAGGTACCTAATTGTTTAACCTTACCTCATAAAAATAATATTCAGTACTTTCTAAAAAAAACAATCCTTATAGAGCCTCATCTATTTTGCATAGTGTACCTACTTTATCAAAATCCTTTTCAATAGGTACCTCCATAGGTGCAATAGTAATTTTATCAGTTCGGAGCGACAGAGTTGTTATACCCTACGTAGATATCTACAGTTATCCGAGAATTAATAAATAATCCCGGTAGTTTGATGTCATACCATAAAAATAGAATAAAAAAATAAAATAGCCTAAATAATTACATCGTTAATACGTAACTTGAGCATGTGTTGTGCAATAATCAAACTGTATAGATGTTATCGTATTTACCGTTTAGGAAGTTGCTTACTTCTTGCTGACTTAACAAATAAGACATACCTACCTAGGTATTCCTACTTACAGATTAAGACGCTGATAACTGCCAACGACCTTGAGAATTTAATTGTCATTTGGTCACTGTCGATCTGCATAGGAATGAAAGAGAAGCAAATAATACCAACGAATCGGCGAACCGCTGAAATTGAGAATTGAGAAAAATAATGTTAACTAAATAAGTAGTGGCGTAATTGAAAATATTAAACGGCAATATTTTTAAACATGTAAATATCTCTAATATTACCAATTAAATTCAATAAATAAACAAGATATGTCTTTTATAAATATATTTTAAAAATAAGGCCAAAGTCTTTGGCATTATTTTTATGTGTTTATTTAAATGAACGTATTTCGAAGACAACTATATTTTCGTAAATATTGTGAATGGAACAGATTTTGCAAAAAAAAAAGTTAGGCTATTTTGCTGCTATCAGCGCCTTAATAAAATAATTTATTTGCTCTTCATGTACTTACCTAAGTGCTAAATAGGTATTTACTAACGCGAATAAACTACAAACGCATATTAAATTGTGATTCGTAGATATTTCTATAGCGGTAAGTCAGCGAGAAGAACAAAATGTAATTAAAAAGTAGATAATAAAGTAGCTATATGTCCATAAATGTGTCTCATTTATAACGTGGTGTCTACTCTGTGTTAGAGATACTTTAATTATATAGATGACTGAGTGGACGGTGATAGGATGAGAATATTTTTTACAAAAAATTTGGTAAAAAAAATTCAAAATGGGAATGTATCGGGTCGAGGGTAGATGGCCCGCGTTGGTGATATTTTGGAAAATGTGACTAAAACAAGCAATACTGTAATGTAATACGTCTTACTCTTTATTTAGTAATGTTAAGATGTAATATTATTTTATAATTAGTTAATATTCTATATATTATTATATCTATTGTGAATGTAGGTATTGATTTCATGGTGATATTTAGAGCAGTATGCTATCTTTTTTATAATGTATAAAGAATTCTAATTTGTAAATAGGTACTTAATTGAGTATGTAATCTGTAAAAATATTGTACATATCTTTACGCTTGAATTATTTATAATGAACCCAGATAAGAACTTTAGAATTACCTAAGTACAATGAATTGTATAATATCAGAGTGATCGAAGAGGATTCAATCGTTGCGTCGGAACGTAGGTACCTACCTGAGAAAAGTGTATGAAATTAAGAAATGAATGAAATGTAGGTACGTAATAATGTCCAGTCAGTTAGACTAACGGCGAATACATCGATGAGAACGAGGACGGGTGGTCTATGTGTGCATATACCCGTCAACATCCACACAGTTCAAGCTTTTAGATAACTTTAGAGAGAGCTTACAGTGTACGATCTTCACACGAAGCATTTACATGTAGAACTGATTTTCTTGTAATACATTTATTTGTAAGTAGATTATGGTGCATAGACCCCATTTAAATAATCTGAATGTGAATAGATAGTCAACCAACATACTCAGTTAGGCTGGACATGCGCGTTGACAACGCACGCATGTACCCTACGATTATAATAGAATGTATTCTAATGGAATATGTAATAAAAAGGAAATAACAATATATTTGTTTTATTTTATATCTTCAAATACCTAAAGGTATTATACCTACTGCAGTCGCCAAAATATAAATGTGCCACGGAATGTAGTTTAATGTAGTTTCTTTTTCTTTTTTTTGGCAAACAATCAAATGTAATCAAATATAACTGTTTAACATCAGGCGGGCCCCTGATGTTAAAGAGTTACCGTAGCCTATGGACGCTTACAACACCAGAGGTATCACTTGCGTGCTGCCTACAATTTTTTTACACCAGGGCTTTAAGATGGGATTATCCCTAGGATAGGAATACGTTTCATTCAAAATGCATTCCTAAATGAGCGCTGGCTGAGCTGTGCTCACACACATGAACACACCTACACCGCTGTGTGTAGTTATTTGGCTGTGGTCTTCTGTAAGGTGCAGGTCCTTCCCCAGTCGGGCTTGCTCGCAAGCATGGTACCCTACCTCTCTTAAAAAGTTTTTTTTAATATTTTTCAATTAGGTAAATAACAAGCATACGGCGCACCTGATGATAAGCAGCCACCATAGCATATGGACGTTTGCAATACCTAACGTCACTTCCGTATTGTCGACCCAAATAGCAAATGAAATGTTTCTTAAAAAACGCTTCCGTAAATGAGCGCTGAAGAGGGTGGTGGTTGGTGACACACGAAGGTGTGGTTTTCTGTAGGTGAATGTGGTAAAGCAATCCAGTAGTTACTTATAGGGGTGAAACGACATCCATGCGGGTGAAGTCACGAGCTATTATTTACAAGATAAATGCTACAGTCAATGAACACATCCACCTAATATACCCATTACCAAATTTTATTAAAATTTAAATCAATAAAGTACCTAATTTAGGAAATACGGAGCTATAGCAGACAGACGGACCAACGTAGTACCATAGGAATCCCTATGGCTTTGTCTGTCTGTTTATATATCATCTTTTTATGGAAATGAAGTCACCTGCCGCGTCTGTATGTACCTCATAATAGAGCTAAGCTACTTATGAATTAATAAAAAACAATGTTCTTTATAAAAATAATATATTTTGCAATATACAAATACATCTAAAGTGCTTAATATACAACTAGTGATATGTCTCATAATGGAATAGACTAAGTAGTCCAGTCAAATTAGCGTTTTACCTCGAAATTTGAGATATTAAGCTGGAAACTTCCTTTTCCTTTCCTTTTAAAAAGACAACTCTTGCACTAGAGAACAAGCTATGTGACGCGGGGGACTTTACAAACATACAATTAATGGACACAAATTACACGCAGACTCAGAACAACTCTTTGCGGGTCACACAAAGTTTTGTCCTGTGTGGGAATCGAACCCACAACCTCGTGCACTGCAGGCGCATACTGCGGCCACTGGACCACCAAGGCAGTAAAAACAGCTGGAAACTTGTATATAATTTCTTTAATATGGCATTGTATTAATTGTCTCAGAGCACAACGCACTCTGCTCCCTCTATTTCAAAAACGGTTAAGCTAATAAAAAACAATGGAACAAGATTTGTAGCAAGTTGTATCCTCAAATGATTACACCATTGGAGCTATAGAAACCTAGATAATCGCGTAAAATCTTTTTTTGTGCCGTTTGACCTTGAATAACTGACGCAGACACGAGATTCTATAAGACTTTTGAGACAATCTTAACAACGCCATAAAGAAGGGTATTCTCTCGTTTTCCATAAATTCAATTGCACTAATATTGTTTGCTATAATCATCCCACATCATAATAATTACTTGCACTATTATCATTTATACTAAGAACGTTTGCCTTAACAACAGTGATAACTTTTATTTGCCATAAAATTACTTTCTATAACAACATATATCATAATAATTAGTTTCCATAAGTAACACATCTCATAATCGACTCTTGACATAATCAAAATTTGATATAATTATGAAAATAATCCATAATATTGTTAGGTCGAAATTAATTATCGTTAACACCCCAACTCAGTGCAATCCGACTCGGATAGGTTAGGTTAGAATACTCTTCGTGGTTTTTTTTTAAACCACCCAGAAGTAGGGCTCCGTCGAGCTTAGTTAGTAGATGCCATATGAGGTTTAGTTTTAGGTTTAATTGTGAATAAACTCCATATTTATATTATGGTGAATAAAAGTTATGGAAAATGGCATTATTGAAAACGAAAATTATAGCAAATACATTTATGGATTTAAATTATTATGACACTTGATCGATTATGACCAATGGAGTTAGTGAAAGTCATTTTATGTCATTTCACGATGATGGCAACTGAAGCGTTATTTCTAATGAAATTATGGCAAATACCAGTATGGCATATGAAATTATGGCATTTTAAATTATGGCAAACATTAGTAAACCTATAAAGAAGATATATTATTATATACGAGTTTCTAGCTTATTATCTTAAATGCCAAGGATGGCTGTTTTTCATTACATATTTGACTGGGCTATAAGTTACTTATATAAAACAACAATATATATAATATATACAAATATATTAGCACAACTTAATAATTACACATATACACTATGGACGTAACGACTACATTGTAAGGAGAAGCAAACTCTTTAAGAGGCCACAATAAAAGCATTTATTACATTTAGCCTCATATGACTAATGGCACTGTATATTCTGTCCGTCTTGACATCAGAATTAACAGTCACCTTTAAATATTTTGTTTCTAAAATACGATGGAAGCAATTATCTGAGGGTAGGACGTAAAAAGAAGCAATAGGGAAGCAATTGACTGCCTTGCCTTGTGTCCAGTGGCCGCAGTATGCGCCTGCTGTGCACGAGGTTGTGAATTCGATTCCCACACAGGACAAAACTTTGTGTGACCCAAACCAAAGCCAAAAAAAAAACTTTGTCACGTTAAATACGCCTAGTGACCGTTCGTTCTGACGGTCACAACATTACAACTTTCTTAACCATTTAATTTTATTTCATCATGAATGAATTAATGAATTTCTACATTTATAAAAAGAGTTTGTGATGGATTTATGAACACCTGGCGCGGATCCAGGGGGGTGGTGGCAATGGGTTGCTCTTATTCAATTAAATCTATTGAACAGATTAACTTAATTTTTTTTTTAAATTCTCAATTTTTTGTCTTGAGTGAAGTGAGGGGATCGAACCGTCAACACGCCGCGCAGTGCTAAATGGCGAGGCTACCACTTAATTCACTGTATCAGCCATGCAATCAAAAATAAGTAAATAAATGTCCACCCGTGCGAAAACGGGACGTGCTAGCATAGTCTGACGCATACATACACCATATAAATTTGTTTATACACAAAATCGCTCAACTTTCTTAGCACATTACATTACGCCATAGTGTAAAGAATATTCTCTCTCTATATAGTGAGGACTCTGTCGCATTATGTCAACATAAATACCTACACATACATAAATACACATCTTAAATTATTTTGTGTAATTTAGTTTATATAATATATAATGTTTAATTCAAATAATTCAATGTTTAATAATAATAACAATAATTTAATTTGTATAGATTATGTTAAATAGATATGTGTAATTTAAATACATATGTTCACGGCACATAATTTTGTGTACTTTTGGGTAGAATGTAGCTAACTTATTTAAGTACATGAATCATATATTGTAAAGGATACCTGACAAATAAACTTTTTTTTTCTATGAGCAGGTGCCCCGCCCGCTACGTCCCCAGCCCGTACTTAAATGTCGACTGATTTGTCTTAAACGGTAGGTATTTATTTTGTCAGATTGAGGCAATGTCCCCACTATATAGAGAGAGATTCTACCTTACACTATGACTACACATAGTAAAGTAAATAAAGTTTTCTTTATTTATAGCTTTTAACAATAGTATATTATATATTTCACCTAATTAACAGCCATGCTTAGTTAAAAATATTACAAAGATTATAATCATTATAATGCAGTTATTTCATAACATAATTGCTAAAATTCATAATTGACAAAATGTATAACCATAATTAGCTAGTTATTAACTTATTATTTAAGTATAACAAGCCTCTCTACGGGCTTTAGGCTCAAATTAAACAGTTCGTTTTACCTAATTCTACGTGAATCGAACCGACGACCTCGTAGACGATCAATGATTCAGATATATTACTCACATCTATATCTATATTGCACAGAAGCGATGTTTTTATACAATAAATAGTACATAAAGCAGTGGCTGGAACTATGTTTCTACATCCGCTCGATATTATGATTTATAAATGTCTTTACATATACACAGAACTTTTCAAAACGATGAAATAATACTTCCAAATCACAAATTTCATAATGATAATGTTTTCTTAAATTATTATTATTATGCATTCATTCAGTGACGAAGGTTCAATAAATAATAATGATTGAATAAACAAAAAAAATAGCCAAGTAGACCACCCGCCTGATGGTCAGACAACATAAGGACGGCGGGACCCCTTTGCAAAAATTCTTTGAATTCGACGTAAATTTCGTATTCATATTACCATTAACCTATTACTGTAACATATATGCTAGTATTATTTCACCTTCCAGTAATACTTTGTACAATATAAGATTATAAATACTGTCTGACAATCAACTCAACCAATGCATAGTCAAAACTAATGAAACAACACAATATCTACAGAAACTCAACATTTCAGAGAAAAATGCACAGACGATGTCATGGCTAATAGCTATGGTGTATTTCACATAGCATTGGTACTGTGACGTTTAATATTTTACGATGAAGATAAAAGAAAAACATTTTATCAATCTCTAACGAATTGGTTAATTGAATGACTGTTTACTATAAATGATATTATTATGAATACCAACAAAAAATTTAATTTCTTTATCAATTATTTTTAGCTCCAATTTTAATTTTTATTTATTTTACATTAAATTCAATCAATTAATTCATTTTTTAAATACATCCAATTAAATTAATTTATTATTGAATATTTTTACCCATTTTTATAACATAATTATATTTTTTTAATTGTATTAATATTTTTAATCATTTTTTATTAATTAATTAAATCAAATAATTGTACCTACATAATACTAAACGCATGCAGTATTCACCTGTAATTAGTTATACAATTAGTCTATACTGTAACCGCTATGTATCACTAAAATGTAAAATGTATTGTTATAACTGTTGGTGAATCTAATAAATAAATAAATAAAATAAATAAATCAAGAGACTAGAGTATTCAGTCGATAGGTTTTAATCTAATTGTTGATATTTATCTTCAAATGTCAAACGTCACAGTACTCATGCTATGTGAAATATACTATAGTTACAGAAAAAGATTGTGGAGGCTGTCACACACCTTCAACGAAACGAGAGGATCCTCCGACCAAGCTAGGTGATCGTGGCTGTATAATAGGTTTACAGTTTTGTCCGTGTGGTGACGGATTAAGAATACAAATGTCACCACCCCATTCCATCCCGTGGGTGTCGTAAGAGTCGACTAAGGGAGTAAGTCAGGCAGACAATATCCACTGCAAGAGAGGGAAAACTCGAAACAAAACCCTATACCAACCCGTCTGGCCAGCGTGGTATAGTAGGCTAATATCCCTCCAAATTAATGGAGGAGACCCGTGCCCAGCAGTGGGACGTTTATGGGTTGAGATGTAATAAGTTTACACAGACTCTCAGTGTATAATTATTATATACTGAGTGTCTGTGTAAACTTCGATATCGCGATTCACCTGCGAAAATTTTGTTCTACAGTTGCGTGTTTTTAAGGATAGTGACATCTATGTTTTCTATTTTGAACTTCGTTACTTGTTGTGGCGTTATTCTATTGGCCTGATAGATGACGCTACAAGATCATGTACAATTACTAAATTAATTAGGCTCAATTGCTACGATCAACAAAACTGAAGACTGTACGACCATCTATTTAAGTTATAGATCGATAACCAGGCAAAACATTATATACACCCTGACAAAATTTGTACCAAAACAAAGAGTACGGGATATCGGAGTAGTACAGGTGGTTATACTTCATCATAGTACTCCTCGGGGCCGGTGACACTCATCCGGACGGTGTCCCACCTGGCCATCATCTCCTCGTCGATGTTATCCACAAACCACTGCTGCGTCACTGTACCGGTGGCGCAATTGTTGATGAACAGTAACTTGGTTTTAGGATCATGGTCCAAACATTTGACTAGATCATTACCGTGAGTGATCAATCCCGTTTTCTGAAAATAAATCGATCTATTAGCGATCTTTTAAGGACTCAAACAGGAACAGCCCTACTCTTCTTCTTCTTATCGTTTGGTTACTGGCCAACCTGGTGACAGTTATTGAGATCGTCCATACTTTGGCCTCTGTCGTGATTTAACGACTGTTAACAGTCGGGACCGAGTTTTAAGGTGCCCTCTGAAGCACGGAGACGCGAATTATAAGCCCTACTAGGAAAGTATTACACGAGTTCTATAATAATACTTACCGAGTAGTATTATGGTTCTATCATCGGTTGCTGACCATTCAAAAACAAAATAAATCGCGACTAACGGACGCGTCCGATTCATTATTGTTAACAAATCTGTCTAAAATATATAACTTTAACTTTTTTTTTCTTTTTGTGGGACAGAAATGCACTTTCCGCTGCTATAATACTCACGATGTTACCTATAATCTGTTTTCATTGTGTAGTTTTCCAGCACAATTACAGTCACCTAGCTATTTAGGTGTGTTGTGCATTTGTAAAATTTATGTAAGGATCATTAAAATATGGGTGTCCCAACGTTAAACAATTTTTATACAAGATTGAGACAATAAGCGGCGGTGGCCGAGTGGGAAAGTAACCGACTTCCACGCAAGAACGCAGCAAGGGATCGAACTCGCACCGAGTTCGATCCCGGGTAGCAGTACCAATGTAAATTTCACTTTATGGAATTTATATGTACTAATCAAATGATTTACTATCTGCTAACAGTGAAGGAAAACATTCTTAGGAAACCCACATGTCTTGGAAGAAATTCTATGTCTGATTCATCAACCCGCTTTAGGTCAGCGTGTGTGAATTAGGGCCTAAACCCCCTTTCTCTCTCTCTCTCTCTCTCTTGATAGTGGAGAGGAGACCAGTGGCGACATATATGGGTTGCTATTATTATATATAACATGATTTAAAAATGATTGTACTCAAATCTATTAATGATACTGAACAAAGAACATGAATGTTTCGCGTATAGCAAGAATGTAATGAACAGTACGTACCGGGTGGTACCGCCACAGTTGGTTCCCCCCGCCCAGGTGACAACTGTACAGCAGCACGGGGCTGTGCGCCGCAGACTCCGGCAGGTCCCAGCACATGTTGCGAGACTTGCACCTAGCACAAAAACATTTCAAACATTTTCTATTTGTCCAAACGCTGAATGCAAGGGTACCCAAGACTTTGGATTGGCATTAAAAAAAATATGGTCATTTTTCAAAAAGCTATTTCAATGGCAGATTAAATTTTCTACAAAAAGATTTACAAAAAATAATTTGGCTTAGTTTGTGAGATATATTGAAAAAACTGATGAGTGCATTTTCACCCTTACGTCCAATATCCACCGTTAAATTTAACAGCATTCCGTTTTTATTAAACAACCAACCGACGGATTCCTGTAATAAAAACCCGCGAATGTCTTAAAGACACTAAGTAGTGCCCTTTTGATCCCTTTTTCACTACATAATCAGCATCCTAAATATCACAGGAGTTAGTATTCATGTGTATAGCTAAATGTATGTATACTTTATTCTGTATAGTGCTATCTTGTATGTATATATATAGGTATTTGTTGTTTGTATTGATTGAGAAAAAAAAAACAACTAAATAAATAAAGATTTAAAATAAAAAGAAAAAATGATGTTGCATTCAATAGCAACAGTTAAAGCTCAACACCCTGTGAAGGCAAAAAAAATATGACAGGAGTCACAGCGGTGGGTATGTGGGTGGGAAAGTACCTGATGTCCTTGTGCCAGGAGAAGTCGAACAGTTGTCCGTTGTCAGAGTCGGAGTGGTCGGCGAGCGGGCAGGCGGCCAGCCGCAGCCGCTCGTTCTGCCCCACGCCCAGCGCGCTCACGCACAGCGACAAGTTGCCGGCCGAGCGCACCTGACACACCACACCACCGACAACCACACATTTATATTTATTTATTTATTCACTCATTACAACTATTTTTACAGGGTTACCCTAATACAAGTCAAAGTCAAACTCATTTATTCATTTAGATCAAATACATGATACTTATGAACGTCATAAAAACAAATGCCAGCATACTTTTTTTTCCTACGGCCAATTCGTTGACTAGGGTTGGGCCTCGAGAAGAATTGGCAAGAAACTCGGGCCAAAACAATAGTGTAGCTATCTTATTTTTAATTAACTTTAAATATTATTACTAATTACTATAACAACATATAATGCCGACCTTGTAAATTCACTCAGAGAACAGCAGAATATATCTATTTCTCTTGCTATAAGGTCTTGGTATATATTGTGTCCTGTCCTTTGTGTCCTAATATCTGCACTTTGAGTGACCTCTGCGTAGCAACTGATAACGCCGTAGAGGTGGCAAAATTCTGGGCTTGTGCAATTTAATTATTTATCGTACCACCGACACGAAGAAGAAGAAGAAGAATATATTGTGTGTCTCTACTAACATAGATTACTAACAACAATGAGTAATGGTCACTTGAAATAAAGTTATTATTATTATCTATACTTAATATTATAAAGCTAAAGTGTTTGTTTGGTTGAACGCGCTAATCTCAGAAATTACTGGTTCGATTAGAATATTTTTTTTATGAATAATGCATTTATCCAGGAAGGCTATAGGCTATATAATATCACGCTATGATCAATAGGAGCGGAGCAGTAGTGAGATATGTTGCAAAATCGGGAAAAATATTCCAAATTACCACGCGGACGAAGTCGCGGGCGACCCCTAGTCTCCTTTAATATATCCTAAAGGACGGCACGGTCGACATTTGCCCTGCATGTCACCGACCAGGTGAGTCCCTCAGGCATATTTTTTTTTAAAGACAACTCCCGCACTAGAGAATAAGCTCTGTGTCGCGGGGGACTTTGCAAATATACAATTAACGGACACAAATTACACCCAGACTCAGAACAATTCTTTGTGGGTCACACAAAGTTTTATCCTGTGTGGGAATCGAACTCACAACCTCGTGCACAGCAGACGCATACTGCGGCCACTGGACCACCGAGGCAGTCTAAAATATTGTTTCCGGTTGTTCGCGTCTTGCTAACTATTATTATTAAACACTTTACACTTTTTATACTACTCAACTGGCAAATAAGCACACAAATTGTCTGATGGTAAGCTATTACCGTAGTAGCACTTGCGTGTTAATGACCCAAAAATAAACTAAGGTTTTATGATGGAATTTCCCTTGGGATAGGAAAACGTTCATTAAAAACACATTCCTAAATGAGCACTGAAAATCTGTACTCACACAGAAATACAACTATATCGCTGTAGTATTCTGCAATGTGGAGGTACCTTCCCAGTCGGGCTTGCTCACTGGTATAAAACCCTAACTCTCTTAACACTGCACGTTATACATGCACAATTAAAAAAAATATACTACTTAGATGGCAAACAAGCATACGGCCCGCCTGATGTTAAATAGTTACCGTTAGCCTATGACTGCTTAGAATACTAGAGGTATCACTTGCGTGTCGCCGACTCTTTCTCTTTACTGAGGTAGGAAAATAAATGTTTTCAAACTCTATATCTCTAAATAAGCGCTAGAAACCTGTACTATACGGATATTATGATACTTACGCGTCCATTTGCAAATGGGCTCGGTTCAACGGTCGGATATTTAGCTGTCAAATCAAACGCGATCTGTAAAAATGAAAACAAATGTAATGTTTGTACTGTTCTTTAGCTGGTAGCAGTTAACTGAAAAATAACAAGTTAAATTATAAAAAGAATAAATACATTAATGAGATGTTGAATTGATGAAGGCAATGAAAGACAACAAATTGAATATGACATTAATACATCTCTAAGTAACATTATAGAATGGCAGGACACATTAAATTTAAAAATAAATCTTAGCAAAACTAACATAATGACATTTCGTAACAGAGGAAATAAATTGACTAACCTAGGTTAGTCAATGTGTCATATTTTATATCTAGATATAAGATATGCCTATATATTCCACGAACTGGAAGACGCAGACAGGCCTCCAACAAGGTGGACCGACGACCTGGTAAAGGTCACGGGCAATCGATGGACATGGAGCTGGGGTTGTGTACTGACCCTCTTCATGAACCACTTGAAGGGCTTGCAGGCGAGTCGGCGGCGCAGTTCCCGCTGCGGCGCGAGGTCCCCGGGGGAGATGTCGCGGTAGTGCGGCCGCCGCGCGTACAGGTACTGCGCGTACTCGTCCATCCACACCTCCGCCACGCGCCGGTAGTTCTGCGCACACCAGACCACACACCACACCACATCGAGTTACTGAGTTACATTAAAATCCGTGCAGTCGTCAAAATATTGACGACTGAACGGACAACGGACGGAAACGGACGGAACGAACGGAAAACAAAGTTATACATATCTTGTAATAGACTAAAACTATCTCTAAGTGTAAAAGACAAATTGTATTATTACAAAAAATTTGAGTCGACACTCGATAGATGGCGTTGTACCAGAACCTGAATCGCGATATGGTTTCGTTACCACCGCTAGTATATAAGGTCAACGAACTTTGTATTTTTTGAGCAATATTATTACACCAGATAAGGCGACTAGTTGTGGTTTTATTTCTATTTATCCAATTTAGTCGTCACAATTAGTACAAATAGGCTAAATAGTATTGTTCCACAGTACAATTAAAGCGTCAGCCGGCCTGATGCTTTAACACTAAGAAAACACTTTATATATTATTTTGGTTTGTTCGTATACATCAGGTGTGTCTTGTGGCAGTTTCCTTTTAAATTGATAAACATATTTTAGAAATAAAAATGATTTTATATACTCGTAGCTGTTAGCTGCTGTCAATGCTGTCATCCTGAAAGAGTTAACGTAGCCTATGAACGCTTACAATATAAAAAAATGTTGACCTCTGGAGTCAATTTTTTTTTACACCAGGGCTTTAAGGTTGAGTATCCCTGGGTTAGGAAAACGTTTCTTTCGGAACGCATCTTTTAATGAGCGCTATTTACACTGTAAGTGTGCTAATTCCATAAAAAGTACCAACAGCTCGTCGGACTTGTCACATCCCCACAAAAGTGGGTACCGACCATTAACTATACATTATCTGGAGAATCCCACCCACATGCCCACCGCTGCGACAGCGGAGTAACCAACTGATACACCGAGTTTTGACACTCGTGCGTCCTGTGGACAACTAAACCTACTGTCTGGGACCCCGCAACGCTATACACTAGCTGCTGTATCATAGGGGGTTTTACAAACATTGTAACCACGAACACCAAGTACACCCAGACTCAGGACAACCATTTGTAGATCACATGAATTCTTGGCCTATGAGGAGATTGAACCCACAACACGCACAGTGGGCAAATGCAGTGATCCTGTGGATTAAGACGAGTAAAGTGTGTGGTGTAAAAGTGTAGCGTACAACTGACCTTGCCCACAAAGTCGCCATGGCCCGGGTTGGGGAAGGGCGCGAACTTGCGGTAGATGTGTCCCACGCGCGAGCACGGCACGTCCACCATACGCCCGCCGCACTGCCACAACTGAAACGTTCGCAATATATATTAGCGCGTATTCTTATAGTCTATTTCACATAGCATGGGTACTGTGACATTTGAAAATCAATCAAAATGAAATATGAATAAATTGAAACCTATTAATACTCTAGGCTCGTGATCATTCATCATCTCAACCCATAAACGTCCCACTGCCGGACACGGGTCTCCTCCATAAATTTGGAGGGATATTAGCCGAATATACCACGCTGGTCAGACGGGTTGGTATATGGTTTTGTCTCGAGTTTTCCCTCTCTTACAGTGCATATTGTCGACTCTTACGACACCCTCGGGATGGAACGGGATGGTGACATTTGTATTCTTAATCCGTCACCACACGGACACTTGATCATTCATATTATAACTATAATGGACAACGGGTCTAAATCGCGTAATATTTTAAAGGTTTTCATACTTTTTTGTTTCCAGACGTTTCGGTCGAATTGCAAAATTTTTAAAATATTACGCGATTAGGACCCGTTGTCCATTATAGTTATAATATGTGTAGAAATTTTAAGTAGAAAAATTATAAAACTGAAGAGTTTGTTTGTTTGGTTGAACGCGCTAATCCCAGAAAGTACTGGTTCGATTAGAAAAAATATTTTTTTGGGTGGGAATCGAACCCACGACCCGTGGCGTAGCAGTCAGAGTCACTAACCACTAGACCAACAGGCTAGTCAAATAAATGTATATGCCGTTGATTGATCGCGTTTGACCGTTGATTGACACCGGGTAAGTCACACACATAAACAAACAATGACTGAAGGTATATTATTAACTAGCTGTTGCTCGCGGCTCCGCCCGCGTGGATGTCGGTTATCGCGATAAAAAGTAGCTATAATCTATCTGTATGCCAAATTTCATCCAGATCCATTCAGTAGTTATTGCGTGAAAGAGTAACAAACATCCATCCATCCATACATACATCCAACCATCCATCCATCCATCCATGCTCACAAACTTTCACATTTATAATATTAGTAGGATTTACTACAGTGACCGAGAAGTAATTAAATACAGGAAGAGATACGTGTAAGTTATTCAACTTAATATGTAATAAAATTAAAACAATTAGTTATACTCATTTTATCTATTTCCTGAGCACTAAATTAACGTATACAGGACAGGTTAGATAAGGTCTACAGCATGTAAATGTGGTTGTGCATAATATTATTGATGACAATATTGAAACCATAGAGGCCACGTAGCTAAGTATTAGCGGGGCGGATCGATAGATCTGCAAGGTTAAGCAATGTCACCGCGGTTTGACCGTAGATGGGTGACCATTTTCCTTGCCTCGGAATGTACGTAAAGCCGTTGGTCCTGCTCCCGATCTCTCTGCGGTCATGTCGGATTGCCGTACCATCGGACTATGAAATTGAAGTAATAGTGAGTGCACCTGTGTTTGCAAACACGCTTGTGCACTATAATATGTGCTGTGCAGTCGGCTGATCTCCGTTGAGATTAGCCGCGCTGACCGAAATTGGTCTGGACAACTATTAGGCTGCGGTTCCACTGAGGCGGAGCGGACCGCGATTCACCAATTGGAGCGGGGACTGAGCTGTGAAAAGAGGTAGGTGTGTGGATTTCAAGCCATGTAATTGGTGAATCGAGGTCCGCTCCGCCTCAGTGGAACTGCAGCCTTACTATTATTGAGGTACGATGAATTAAAACAAAATCCAGTGGATAGTATACCTTAAAGCTCAGCTCGTACTGCTCGCCACCCCAAATATCAAGACCAGGGTCGTATCCGCCGAGCTCCCAAAAGAATTTTCGTGATATAGCGAACAAACCACCAGCCATTACGGGACTCCTATAATTTTCAATCAAAATTCATAGTATTAATAAGACGAATGATTAATATAAAGTAACATTATAATGAGCTAAGATTTGATGTTTGTTTTGTCTGATTCAACTCAAAAACTACTCAACCTATTTTAAAAATTCTTTCACTATTAGAAAGCTACATTATCAGCGGGTAACATAGGTTATATTTTATTGAATAAAATATACAGGATCTCTGCGAAAACTAAATAAAAATCTATCCATGCGAAGCCGGGAGAGCCACTAGTGATTATTTTTAAACAGATTTTTAGTAAAAGCCAAAATGATACATAACCTTGTATCTTTTTACACTACTTAGGTAACAAACAAGCTAACATTCCGCCTGATCGTAAGCAGCTACCGTTAAATAGCCTATAGACGCGTGCTATACGAGCAATTACTTGCATATTGCCGGCCTAAATAGGAAAACCTGGCCTTAAGAGGAAAAATAGGCAGACGTCTTGTTAAAAATGCATCCGTAAATGAATGCTGGAAAGACACAACTGCACCGCTGTGTGTAGACATTTAGCTGTGGTCCTTTGTAAGGTAAAGGTCCTTCTCCATCCAGGCTTGCTCAAATGTATGCTCTCTCGTATACCTCTTTTTTATTAGGTACAAGAAATTCAATAAAACAATTATCATTATTTATAGTACAAATAAGTCAAAAATTTGCTATACCCAGTTACAATCTTTAAATAAATAACTGTATTATGTTGATTCAGTTGGTGACAAGGCGCTACCTCGAAAATAAGTTGTTTGCTTCGTGAGCGTAGACTAGCTCCAGTGGTAGAACGGAACCCGGCGCGTGCGCTGTTCTTACATCACATATTGTCTTTTTAGCAATTTGAATACAAGAGGAATGGAGTAGACTAATAATACAATTATTTTCTCCATTTTGCACCTACTTCGTTTATCTTTGCTGCTAGAGAATACCTTCAGCATTCAGCCCACCATAGTACATTATGTGTATAAAGTTTTAAATAAATACAAAAGAATCTATACCGAAATTATAAAGACATTTTTTTTAATTTTTGTTTGTAACGAATAAACTTAAAACTACGGGACCGATTTTAAAAAATCGTTTACTACCTAATAGAATGCCACATTAACACGAGTAACATAGGCTATATTTTATTTAATAATATAGGAATCCTTTAGAAAACTAAATAAATGTTACACCCACACGAAGCCGGGCAGGGCCGCTAGTGAATTATAAAATAAAATAGTTCACTCTCTTTTTAACATGTGTAATTTTCATATGGCCAGTCGCTAGTCCACACTTTACCGCGTCTAAAAGGAAATATTTTACGTAAATATAAAAAAAATATTAACGTACAATTTTATCAGATGCTGCGGTTACTCATTATCGCGCAATGTTCACGAAGTATTACAGAATTATTTAACAAAAATTACCTTATAATAAGTTTATTGTTTGTTTTCTCTCACTTAGACATTACATAAAAATTAAAGAAATAATAGGTACAATATTTAGGCTTAAAACTACAATGTGAGAGACTGGCAGCTGTACTAAGAGACCTGTATTACAGGTTACCAGCCTCTCCTAAGCAACATTGTTAAATAAGTCGTGTTATGTACCTTATTCACAAAATAATATACATTTAGATAGCGCTGCAGATTCTACTATTGTTATTAACAAAATGAAGTGTGATAGATACGTACTCGAAGGGCAGCGGCATGTTGGCCGCGTCCCGGGGCAGCACGGGCAGGCGCTTGTAGAAGAACTCCCAGTCGAAGGCCCCGCGCGCGCCCTCGTCCTGCGCGCGGTACTCGAACGTGTCGTACGCGACCACGTCTATGAACGGGCACGTCACCGTGCGGTAGCTCACTGCTATCGGCTCTGCAATCCGATTACCAACTCACCAATCATCTAATATTCATCCACTCATTTTTATCGTAAGGAAACGTATATACCTACAAGTTCCGAAGATCTGTGCCCATAGCCTAGACACACAAATAACTACACACATTAGTATAGTTCCTGAGTGATTTGATCATTATAGTTCCATTGATCAGTATAGTTCCTGAGTGAGAGTTATTTGGTCCGGTCTCCAGCGCTTATTTAGGGATGCGTTTTGAAAGAAACGTTTTCCTATCCTAGAGATGCTACATCTTAAAGCCATGGTGTAAAAAAATGGATCAGCAACACGCAAGTACCTAGCTTAATATCAGCTAGGCCGTATGCCACCTAGGTAGAATAAAAAATATATAAAAAAAGCAAGTCGAGTCGAGCTCGAATATGAAACAATACATACGCACAGACCTAGTAGTGGTGGTAACCAGTTGACGTTGGCTTCGGTGTGAGAGTCGAGGAACACGATGACGTCCCCCGTGGCCTTCTTGGCGCCCGCCAGTCGAGCTGTTATGAGACCGCTGCGACGACTTAAACGTAGCACTTTCACCTTGGGCATGTTGAGTGCTAGGTACTCTTCGAGTTGATCTTTGAGGAAATCTAAAATAAATACAATCACAAGAGACTTATTTTCTTATCATCATCATCATCAGCTCAGCCAAAAGACGTCCACTGCTGGACAAAGCCCTCCAAAGATCTCCACAGAAAGCGGTCCTGAGCATATTTATTCATTTTAGTCGGTATTTTTATATATTACATTAATTTTAAATATTTGTAAATTTTCAATTTTTTTATTTTTTTTTATACTACCAAGGTGGCAAACAAGCATACGGCCCGCCTGATGGTAAGCAGTTACCGTAGCTTATGGACGTTTGCAACACCAGGGATTAGTTTAGTGTTTTGGTGCCGCCTTTTTTGTTACCGACCAAAAATTGCAACTCATACCAAATTGTAAATATTATACTCGATTACAAGTTTTCTTGCCAGTTCTTCTCAACCCTTGTCAACGAATTGGCTGTAGAAAAATATATGGTGACGTTTTGTTTATTTTTTACGTTCATAAGTATCATGCATTTGATAAAGTTTGAGAAATAGGTCTTCTTTGATTTGGGCTTCAAATTTTAGATAAGATTAATTCAGTACTGTACACCAAAGATGACAAATATTAAAAGTAAAGTACACAGAAAATATATACCTAATACCAAGGTATTAGGTAGTAGTAGTACTACTACTTAGAATCATCAAAGGTTATTATATAATATTATTTAAATTGTTAAAAGTACCCAAAATCGACGTTCATGCATGAAGAGGTTGATGAATATAGAGGATTATATTTGGACCGAAGCTATTCGCGTACTAGTCTATGCCTACCCCAGTAAGAAACGGGCGTGATGATACGTATGTATGTATTTAAATGTTAATATTGACATCCAAGAAGTCACGACCACAGAGAAAATATAGTCTACATGAATTATAATTTAACGTATATTATTATAATACTCTTAATTACCATGTACAGGGTATACAATGGTGCAGAACTAAAGCGACGACATAATAAGACGACAAAAGTTATAATTATGTATGTTAGTCTGTAAGGTATGTATCTATGGAATGTATTTTCTGAAAATAAATGATTATTATTATTATTATAATACTTAGTAAACCGTGCTAGCCATGTAATAATGTTTTGTGTAGACATACATACAGCTATAATTTTTATTTGTCATAACTTAAATACTGTTTATCATCACAAAGTATTTGATGGATTTCTGTTTACTGTTGATTTTTTCAATATGTATAGGCGAATGTTTGTAAACTATCAATGCATTTAGAATTGTTTTTTCTCAGAAATAGTGAGTCTTAGGAAAAAAGTGTAAGAGTTTTTCTTAATATTTTGTTGTCTGAGCTATCTTAACAATAAAAAAACACAATCTGACCTCGCGAACGTTGACTTTGAATAGTTTGTTTGCAAACATAGGATTGAGGAGAATTTAAAAGTATCCTAACGTTCGTGTGAAAAAAAATCGCTTTTTTAGAAATAGTGAATCTTAAGAGAAAAGTGTGAGAGCAATTTTTCTTAATATTTTTTTGTCTGAGCTATCTTAATAATATAAAAAAACACAATTTGACCTTGCGAACGTTGACCTTGAATAGTTTGTTTGCAAACATGGGAACATGGTATTTAGACTTTATGCAAGGATCCTATTTTTCGTGCTAACTTGACTGGAGTATAATAAGAAAGTAATATATTTATTTAGGCTACTAGCAGGAGCAGCCCGCCTACCTATATATATAGATAACGATATTTTTATCGCTTATTTTACATATAATCATTTAAAAGGCCTTATTAAAATCTACTCTCAAGAATATACCACATAAAGTTATAGAAAAAAGGCCGTTTTGACATTAAAATGTGTCATCGCGATATAAAATGTACGGGTTTATTCACCTTTTCCGGATTTAACTGCCATCAGTCGATAACGACTATAATCAGTTATTTTGATTTTTAACCGACTTCCAAATAGGAGAAGGGTCTATGTTCTATGTAGTGGGGGGAATGCTTTGCGCCCCGCTCGGGAAAGCGATCTTACTCATAGATCTTTAAGGTCGCAGTGCCATAGGACTAAATAGTCTACAATAACCCTTCATATTAATAATAAAAAGAAAAATTACAAAAGCGTGAAGAACCGTAACCTTTAGCGGTTGTGGCCGAGTGGGAAAGTAACCGACTTGTACGCAAAAGGTGCGAGTTCGATCCCGGGTGGCAGTACTAATGTGAATTTCACTTTGTGGAGTTTATATATACTAAACAAATGATTCGCCATCTGCTAACGGTGAAGGAAACCATCGTATATTCCCTCGGGAACAGAGTTTTCTTCCCTGACAAAAAGTAGCCTTTGTGTTAATTTAGACTACAATCTATCTCTATGCCAGATTTAATCCAGATCCATTAAGTAGTTTTTGCGTGAAATAGTAACAAACATCCATACATTCTTAAAAACTTTCGTGTTTATAATATTAAGTATAGATATAGATACCTTTAGTACTGGCATCATCCACTAGAAAGATTTCCTTGATAAGTGTTTCAGGTGATCTAATCAGCACGCTAGAAGCCGTTCTCAGTAAAGTACTCCAATGTTCATTGTGAAACGGCACCACTACGCTGACGGTGGGCAACGACGCTATGTATAACATATTAGCGCATTTTGCATGACGTATATCTGGCAATGATCGATTCAATGGTATCAAGTCGCTAAGGGCTCCATTAAAACCATTGACTGCGTATAGTTCTTTCTCCTTTTCAGAATCGGATGTTGGTAATTTGGCGGCTTTGCCTTGTTCTCCGATACCTGCAAATTGATACCTTATTTTATTACATATATTATATTACTAGGGGTCGCTCGCGACTTCGTCCGCGTGGTAATTAGGAACGTAAATTTCCCCGATTTTGCAACATATCTGACTACTACTCCGCTCCTATTGATCATAGCGTGATGTTATATAGCCTATATATGTATATATAGCCTTCCTGGATAAATGCACTATTCAACAAAAATAGTTTTTTTCTAATCGAACCAGTACTTTCTGAGATTAGCGCATTTAACCAAACAAACAAACTCTTCAGCTTTATAATATTATAGTATAGAAGTATAGATTTATTACATTCTCAGTTAAAATTATTAAATAGCAGACAACCTATGCATTTGATGGTAGGCGAATAGCTACTAAAACTTGTAATAAATAAATCAATCGCCAATTACTAGAATTGGGACCTAATCTAGTTGTGGAAGTGGCACACTCGCAAATATACCCTAGAAATTAACTATTTCAATCTCTGATCAAATATTCAATAGATACTTGGTAACATTATCACATACATTTATAATAACGTAGGTATACATTCAGAGAGAGATAGACCACCAGCATTATTTTTACGTGACGCGAACTGACGCTGATCATGAGGTCCCGATTTCCGGGTCGGGTCATGCCATGACCGAAATTCGGTTATGAAGACATTATTATTATTTCATGTGATTTGAAATATGAATATGAACCAGCAATTTCCTGACAGTCAAACTTGATTTTTCCGTCTCTCTTCGTATCTGGCATGGTAAGTCTCGATACGCTTGCGGCACATACGGCGAACTCTTATCGTGCTCTATTATTTAATAATAAAATCGATAATTCGAATCCGTAGTCGCGTTTTTTGTTATCGGCACCGAAACAATACTTGCGTCTGTACTTGCACCGCCTACTTACTGCATGGCCGGTACTATCGGCTAAGTCAGCGCTCGACCACTTACAGAATGTTTATGTATATAAACACAATATGGTATTTGACACAAGATTTAAGATGGTCTACCGATCAATAAACTTTTGACTGCACGGTTGATTCAGTGGCTTAAGTGGTTACCGCGGCGAAATCGAATCCACAACACAGTGTGTGTAACACAGATCGCACAATTTCTTGTCCCATACGGACCAAAATTTGTGTGATCCATAGATGATTGTCCCGAGTCTGGATGTACCTACTATGTCCGTTAAGTTAATGTTCGTAAAGCCCGCGACACGAGACTTGCTCCCTAGTGCGAAAGTTGTATGAAAAAATGTTTAATAAAGTGACACGGTAAATGATTAAAAAAGGTCATCATCAATCAATAAAATTAAGGTCGAACGCCAACTAGGACGAATAAGTCCTGACTAGTAGGCGCATATTGCGCGGTAATCCGTAGGTACAATCAGAGTGCAGAGAGTTATGCTGCTAAAGGGGCCACGCCCACTGTCAGCTTGGCACGGCATGGCACAGCGTTTCAAAGGATTCTTTTGGAAACCAAATTATGTTAAATGAGTTTAGCACTGACAAAAATTTAATACGAATGGGTCGAAACATTCCCCGGGATACCGCGGCACGTCGTGACATTCAACAAGATGCCACGACAACTGCAACACGTGATACACAGGTTACTGTTGCATGTTAAGGAAAGTGAGTACTTATTGTGCTATAATAAGGTTGAATCTGACCTGCAGGGGCGGCTGGGGCGGCTAGCGCGGGCGCCAGATTATGCTTGCGTCTCAACGTGTTATGCCACAAGATCGTGTGGTATGCCATAAGATCGTGTGGTATGCCGCGGGATTCTTTAGTATGCTACAGAATTATTGCATATACCGACGCGTGCTTTGCCGCGCCATGTATGCCGTGCCGTCAGTGGGCATCGGCCCTAATTCCCTAAATGCTCCATGGTATCCAAATGTTTTTTTAACGACTGTTTTTTAAAATATATAGGTATACTTTTATCATTCTAATACCAAATATTGAATTTGTTATTTCTTAAAATATTGAATAGCTGCTTGTGTAATGAGCAGATGCATTATAAAAATAAATAACGATAATAAGATATTGTTAGTTCGAGTAAAATGTTTTAACACTATCAAACTGATAAGTTTGATTTGATCTTAAATTTAAATTACATTACGCTGTTGGTAATCATAATCTTAATAGGTAGGTAGGTACCATGTCGGTATTATGAAAGTTTTGTTTATGCTACAAATGTGGCAAACAAGCATACGGCAGGTATCAATTGCATGTTGCCGAACATTTTTTTTACACCAGTGCTTTAAGATGGAGATGTTATCGCTGGGATAGGAAAATGTTTCTTTCAAAACGCATCCCTAAATGAGCATTGGAGACCTGTACGCACACACATGGAAACAACTACAAGGATGTGTGTAGTTATTTGGCTGTGGTCTTCTGTAAGGTGTAGGTCATTTCCCAGTCTGGCTTGCTCGCTAGTATGATGCCCTGCCTATCTAAAGCTTAAGTATAAGTTGAATTACGTTTGCTATGTTGTTTTAATACCTACTCGTTCTTCAAACATTTAATTGATACACGTGTTTAGCACAACTGAATAAATACAACAATAATTAAATGATAACTACATTATTTAATCACTAGGTGGTTCAATAACGTGTGTTTTATAAGAGCATATTGCTTCTTTCTCTATAATCTACATACAAATTGAGAAGTACCTAACTTTACACTCACTTTACTCTTACTTACACTTTACGTTGCACTCTAATGTGGTTGACCGTCGACGAAATAAATAAAACAATTTATTTCAGTAAAAGACATGATGATAGGGGTTCGGTATCCGATGAATTAAGCAACGATTTATCCGCATTCGCCTCATAAAGTTTTGCCCCATGTAAAAAAACCGTATTCTTCCTACATTTTATTTCTTTTAAGCTCCAAATATATTACATTTGGGGCTAAAGGAATAAAATGTAGCACGATTACGGAATACCCGTGCAGACTTTACAATTAACGGAGACGAAGTACACCCAGACTCAGAACATTTTCCCATTTGAGGGAATCGAACCCACAAAACGCCGCGCTTACCACTGCACGGCGTTTTGTGGGTGGTTAAGTAACCATTTGAGCCACTGAACAAATCATGCAGTATTATATAATCGTCTAATTGGTTAAATCTGGCATTAAATCCAATCCGACCATCGATTATAGACGACGTTGTCACGCCTAAAACCTCCGTGACGAAAGTAACGAACGCTAGAATACATTTTGATATGTCTAGATTGTTAGACACTTGTTTATTTAGTTAATTACTTGATAATACTCACCTACACGTTTCCGCTCTTCGTTTATCAACCGGTAGTCATGCCAGTCAATTTTCTGCAACCAAAAAACAACCCATAAAGCAGGCAAAATATTAGATACATTCTCGTCTACACAGGTAGGTAACCCCCTTAACTTTACTAGAATCAACTTTAATATCTTGAAAAAACCTGAGACAAAAGTTGGTTGGAGCAAAGAAAATCTGTATCATCATCATCATCTTAGACGAACGAGGTCCACAGCTGAGCATAGGATTCACCCAAGGGTTTCCACAGCAATCCTGAGCTGACCTTGTCCACCCCAACCTTCATTAGGTCGTTCGTGTACTTTGTAGAAGGTCTGCCCACGCTGCGTCTTCAAACTCGTGTTAGCCACTCCAGGACCTTTCTGCCCCAGCGGCATCGGTTCTACGAGCTATGTGCTCTGCCCATTGCCACTTAATTAAGGCAATTCTTTGAGCTATGTAGGTCAGACATCGTGTAGAGTATCCCAACTTCGCACGAATGGACATAATGTGCAAAAATAAACTATAGCGGTCATTATTTGAGATAACAACTATTATATCTCTCAAGATAGACTTAACTGCACACAGTATGCAAAAATTCATTGAAATCAGTTTAGGATTTCATCGCGAGAAAACAATGATTCGCGTAAGTCAGACAGGTCTCGGCAACTCGCAAGCGATACCTCTGATATTGCAAGCGTCCATAGGCTACGGTAACTGCTTAACAATCTGGCAGGCCGTATGCTTGTTTGCCACCTAAGAAGTACAAAAAAAATTATATTCATAGATCTTGTTGATAAACTTACGTTTAAAGTATTAGGTATAAAATATTTGTCTTTGTCATTAAAAAGCATCCTCTGAGGTACTTGTAACATTTCCAATGCTTGTTTACTAGAGTCCATACCACTTAACATCCTCATCAAATACAACATCATTATAATTATTGTCAACATCAGAAGATTGCGTAACCGCAGCAGGCGTAATATTTGGCGTCTTGAGAAATTCATAGTGCTGAAACAAAACAGAATTGTCTGTGTAGAATTTTCTGTCAAAAAAATATAATGACGGCGGTCATTGAGTAGTTCATTGTATGCTGACCGAACTGTTTTTTTAATTGCCAAAAAAAAGTCTAAGTGGTGGCAAACTCGCAGTCTGCTCCCCTTTTTGAAACACTAGATCCGGCACTGGTTCGCAGTCAGGTATTGTCGTCAATATGGCAATAAGCGCGTCCCCTATTAACTGGATACACGTGCGTCGGTATCATGCACTGCTCTTTTGGGACAAAAAGTATCTATGTTATGTTAAGAATAATAATAATAATAGTAACCCATATATACGGCACTGGTCTCGTACCTTTCTTCTCTATCAAGAGAGCAATAAATTTTAAAGAATAACAAACTAAATAATAATACTATCACAAACTGTATGCCAATAGCACAAAGCTGTTACCACTGTACCCGTACTCAGTACCTACAGCCTATGATACAATAGTAAAGGTGCGTTTCTATTGCCGCGGAGCTGGTCGCTGAGCTAATCTAAGCAGACCAAAACTGGATTCAGCCGCGTTCCAATCAGTCAAGTCGCGTCCGCTCTACTTTGTTGTGTTCAGCACGGTTCTGTCAATGAAAACGCACCCTAAGGCAGAGATAGACAACGCACTAGCGCGTGAAAATTGTTGCCATCCAACGTAGCTAATTGGTGTTGATAAATGCATGCGTGGGTTCGAATACCATCCTCGTCGCTACTGATAAATAATAGACGTGTTTGTAATTCCAGCGTATATTTTAACTGACTTAATATACAATCTTTCCGTGTGGTGACGGATTAAGAATACAAATGTCACCACCCCATTCCATCCCGTGGGTGTCGTAAAAGTCGACTAAGGGAGTAAGTTAGGCAGACAATATCTACTGCAAGAGAAGGAAAACTCGAAACAAAAAACCCTATACCAACCCGTCTGGCCAGCGTGGTATAGTAGGCTAATATCCCTCCAAATTTATGGAGGAGACCTGTGCCCAGCAGTGGGACGTTTATGGGTTGAGAAGAGAGAGAATATACAATCCGAAGGCCGCGCCTTACTTGCTGCATATACTTTTATCACATAGGTACACAACTGTTGTCATTTGGTTTATAGCTATCTCTTTCTCAATAATTACGTTTCGTATTATCTATCGCATACTTCAAATCTATAAGTACGCGCAAAAACATAGTAACGAAACTGAATGCTCGCGATAATAACATATGTATCTAATGTTTCTAATTCGAGTTTCCTAATAAGCCAATGATACCTTGGCTAGTAAGTTAACTTGCCAATTTACGAAATGTAAACAAACAGATACTGGATGCAGGAAGCCGAGGATCGTG
This sequence comes from Trisateles emortualis, assembly GCA_947095525.1. Lineage (NCBI taxonomy): Eukaryota > Metazoa > Arthropoda > Insecta > Lepidoptera > Erebidae > Trisateles > Trisateles emortualis. The sequence continues at coordinate 1,901,171 of OX352736.1, read as the reverse complement.
CTAGGTGGTGTGTACTTGGAGACGCCTATGCCCAGCAGTGGACTGCGATAGGCTAATGATGATGATGGTGAAACAGAGGGTATATTCAATGATGATGATGGTGAAACCAACAGAGGGTAGATTCAGTGATGCTGATGGTAAAACAAACAGAGGGTAGATTCAGTGATGATGATGGTGAAACCAACAGAGGACAGATTCAGTGATGATGATGGTGAAACAAACATAGGGTAGATTCAGTGATGATGATGGTGAAACAAACAGAGGGTAGATTCAATGATGATGATGGTGAAACAAACAGAGGGTAAATTCAGTGATGATGATGGTGAAACAAACAGAGGGTAGATTCAGTGATGATGATGGTGATACAAACAGAGGGTAGATTCAATGATGATGATGGTGAAACAAACAGAGGGTAAATTCAGTGATGATGATGGTGAAACAAACAGAGGGTAGATTCAGTGATGATGATGGTGAAACAAACAGAGGGTAAATTCAGTGATGATGATGGTGAAACAAACAGAGGGTAGATTCAGTGATGATGATGGTGAAACAAACAGAGGGTAAATTCAGTGATGATGATGGTGAAACAAACAGAGAATTGATTCAGTAACTAGTTCATCTTAACCGATAACAGAACATTATTAAACAGAAAGATAAAGCTATAAATTGTTTGATTGTATGTCCTAGTGATAAGGCATAGAGAACTTGTTACCATTTTAAGATCTTGTGTTTCACAAATAAAAGTTACAGTTTTTGAAAAAGCATTTTAAAGTTTACCACAGTTTATTTTATATCTCTTACAAATTCATTTAAAAAAAAACCGTTAAAAAAATATTTTAGTTCATAAATTTCAAAAATAGAACTTAAACCGAAAGCATTACATCACATGACTTTTCCACTGCAAAGTGCAATGTCATGTTGCAATAAGTCAAAACCAACAATTTATTTATGTTTTTACGTAGAAGTTTCTGCGTTAAGAAACTCGGCAGAGCAATCAAAATGTTATAGTTTATAACTCAGTTTATTTTCCTAACAAATATTAATTCAACAAACAAAAATCGCCTATTTATTTTGCACAAATAAAATATTTAATATCAAATATATTTTTAATATGTGTTCACCTATACGCTGCCACACGCAATAAGAACATTTCATTGTATTAATACATTATGAAATGTAAGCCACTTTTGGCCGCGCGCTAGTATGATATTGCAATTGTGGTAATAAAAGCCCTATTTTAAAGAATATGAAATACCGTTTTGTAATCCATGTGCAATAACATTACATATTAGTCAGAAAGAAGAGTAACTTTAGTAATCTGTAAGAAATGGCACATTTAATTCTAGTAGAAATTAATAAATATATTTCTTCTAAAGAGGATGTATATTATCATACTAATCTTATAAATGGGAAATCTTATCCTGAAATAAATGATTGCAATTATAACATAGAATAAAATATAAAAAATACCTAACAACTATAGACAACAAATCACAAGTAAAATTTAGAAACTGAAAGAATCATGTTAAATTATATGAAAGAAATTATAAATATCACTTTTCTAGGAATTCATAATTATTATAGATTAGTGAATGATATGAGAACTAGTTATGGCATTCAATTGATTGAAAAGTGTATTACTTATCTGATAATTATTGATAAAACAGGTCATTTGAACCCTTGAAAGATATTATAGGCATAGAAAGGCCTTCGCCTATAATAATAATATGACCATTTCTGTAAACCTTTTAATTTTTGGTATGCAACATTTGTGCAACATGTATTGCAACATAAACTGTTTTTTTTGGTATGTAAACAATATTTACTTGATATTTTTTTATAATCGTAAGACCGCAGCTGACTAAAAAGCAACATCAACAATAGAAACATGTATTTATGCCTCGGTTTTTACAAAAATCCACCTAGTAACCCGATAAACCACACAACTATTAAGTATAAATTAAGTTTACACTTAAGAGTACATACCTGCCCGGTGTAGCCGGTTCTTAATCTAGCTATAATAGGTAATTAAAATATTGGTACTGCCATAGATATAGCTATAATAAAATATATATTCACTTAAGAAAATCAACTTGATACTTTAAAGAAATGATATATTTATTGATGAACATGACCCGGGAAAACAAATAATTTATCAAATTTCACTGATTTGATTTCTATAAAATAACAACATAGAGCCTGTCGCCTTGACAGATGTCATGAAACTGATGATGACTGATGAGTGATGGTAGGTTGCCGTGCACAAAAGGAGAAAAATTGCCAAATTGCAACAAAAATTACCGTACATTTTTATTTTATACAGGAAATAGAAAAAATCAATCCATTTAAAAGAGCTAGGGCACCATACAAGTGTGCTGGTCTTGGGAAGGACATTAGTTACAATACAACCTGTCCTAAATGAGTGCAAAACGAATTTTAAGGATGCGTTTTTAACAAAACGTATTCATTCAGTTCACCACTGAATGAAAACGTTAAATAAAACATTTTTTAATTTTTTTTACCGCTCTTAGGTACCTATAAAAATCTAAAATTCGTAGTAGATTGAAGACCGATATTATAGTGGTATATTTTTTTAAAATACAAACCACTATAATATCAGTGGTTGGTTTTTCAAATTGTTGTCTACAATTTCTAGAGTCGTTAGACTTAGACCTTTTTAGTAAGGGCAGTTTTTCAAGAACCCTATCAGAACTTTCGCGCGAGCTTTGTCACTAATCACCCGTTTTATGAAAAGCAAGAAGAACAGCAACACATCAAATCATTTTTAAGATTATTGGTGCAATATTATTGTCAATGTATAAAATATTATCAATATTATTGTATGTGAACCGAATGTAATTCATCAATGAGACATTAGTCATAGACTATAATGATGATCGCCTTGACAACTGTTTGTTTTTGATTGGTTGAAAATTTTGAAGAAAATCAAATCAATTTGACAAATTTCGCTCATATAGGGACACTCTTCTAAACCTATCTTGATAAAATTATAACAGACAAACTATTTGGTATAGTGAATATATTTGAAGGTAATTGTCAAAATAATATAGGTACATAATTTTGATATGGTTTGGAGTTAGGTCGCCCTTTTATTGAGGATATCCGTCATCCGTTATCCGGCAGTTTTAACCGCATTACCGCATTACTCCCAGTGTCCGAACGCTATACCATCATACACATTTTTTTAATTAAATTAGTTGCGGCTTTCGTGGCACAGTGGTACCTATTGAAAGATTTTTCAAATAGTGTGTGGCGTGTTGGTTAGCCGACGTATTCAGTCATAAGTTATACTTATGTTTCAGATGGCTGTTTTTAGCCGTAAAGTATACATTATTAGTGCCTTACTGGTATTAGTGTGTACAGCGGGTGTGGCGTGTGCCGACAGTGATGATGCCGGTGATGGAATCACCGTGGAGGTTAGTCCTTCTAGGTTACTTACATGACCTCTATTAATTATGCATGTCATCTAAAGTTCATTTATGCATGTTCATGCGCCAATTTATATTCACTATTTTACTTCAGAAATCATTATTACTTTCTTTCTTGCTTAGAAAGGTATAACCTATGTAAAAAACAAATGTTCATAAATGTTTGGACATAAATGCATGTCACTTAAGTCATGTCATTCACCTTATTAGATTATTATATTATTTAAAAAAATCAGTTCAAACTTATTGTAGGTATACTAGCTTTTGCTGCTGCTTGGTCTGTGTGGATGTTAAATTATAGCCTATGTATTATCCTGATATATAATCTATAAAATTGTAAAGTTGCATCAAAATCTGTCCTGTGTTATGTTTTTGATAAAAAAAGTTAATAAAATATATTTTTATAATTATATATAGAAATATACATTACATTATTTTATACATTGTCATATCTACAATAAAACTATAAACATTATTTACACTATTAATCTATTAATACAAAAGAAAGGGAGGGATTACTTAATAGGTGTCATAAAATTCCTCTGCATTGATGTCTACTGGAACCATGCCCAGAAGACTAGGAGCATTGCCACAGTAAATGGCAATGCTATATTTAAATCAATAAAAGCTATGTTGTTGTCATTTTAATTCTAAATAGATGTCAAAGTTATATTATTAATAATAATAACAACTTTGACGATAATAATAATAAAACTGTACTGCAAAAGTGCAGCTGTGGCATGACTATGGTATGTGTCTCATCCTAATTAAAATTGGATTTTTCTAAGAGCCTCTGCATGTTGGATCTATGACCTTGTGTAAGCCTTCCAAAGGCCTGGGTATTCTCCTTGAATGATGGGAAAATACCCGTGATAGAGAGAGACAGAAATCTATTGAAAATAAAGATTTATTATTATTAACAAATTTATTATTTTATGTTTTTAATGTATTAACAATATTTATTATTCTTCTAGACTGTAGAAGAAGAAGAATATCATACACCACAAATAGCACCAGGGAAAGCACATGTATTGGAACATTTTGATGACATAGAGGCATTTAAGAAGAAATGGGTTCAGTCTGAAGCTAAAAAACAAGGTGTAGATGAAAATATTGCCAAATATGATGGTAAATGGGAAGTAAGTAATATATGTATTATTTTGGTGTCACACTGGTAATTGATGATTTTAGTGTGCTGGGTTCTATTAGCCATAAGCCAAGGACATAAGATTGTCTCTGTTTTTAAGGTGTTACTATTTGTAAGGATTAGAACCAAAACATAAAAGTGTGTTAACCCTGCCACATACAACAAGCTACTCAATAGACAAACCATGCCAGATTGTATGGAAAGTAGAAAGTCAAAGTCATACTCATTTAGATCAAATACATGATACTTATGAACGTCATAAAAACAAATGTCGTTTATCGCTGTAAAAAGTAGCCAATGTGTTATTCCAGACCATAATCTATCTCTGTGCCAAATTTCATCCAGATTCGTTCAGTAGTTTTGACATGAAATAGTAACAAAAATCCATCCATCCATACTCACAAACTTTCACGTTTATAATATTAGTAAGGATATATAATGTGATATTTACAAATCTAATCAAGATAAATGCTTGTATCCTTGTATCAACTGTATATTCACCAGACAACAATGTCACACAATCAAATTTGACACCAATACAGACATAATAGTAAATATTCATACCAAATAGTATGCATATCTGATAAGTGTTACCTACTAAATTGTTAACAGCTTACAAGCAATGCTTATCACATTTTTCTGTGTCTACATAATTCTGAGAAATCATATCTCTAATACTAGCGATCTGCCTTTGCTTCACTTGAATGTATTATATCATGCATTAAAATTCATTGGAGTAAGCAGATAAACAGATAGTGACACATTTTATACTGTGTAAAGATAATTATTTACTAAAAGATAGTTTTTTTTTGGTTTTTTTTAAAAGACAACTCCTGCACTAGAGAACAAGCCCTGTCCCGAGAGGGACTTCACCACATACTATAAATTTTTATTTTTAAACAGCATTTTAGAACTTTAACTATTAAGAATAAGATACAAATTGCAAAACAAACACGCTTCAACTTAAGTCATTTTTCCACTGTGTGCGATGTATGGGGAGGGCTTAATAAATATCAATTTATATGAATTTTCAGATCCAAGCACCAAGCAGGAAAGTCTTCAAGAATGACCTGGGTCTAGTGTTGACGACGGAAGCTAAACATGCAGCTATATCTACATTATTAGACAAACCTTTTGAGTTTAAAGATAAACCTCTTGTTGTCCAGTATGAAGTTACTATGCAGGTAAGCCACATAAATTATACCTAACAGTCAAATATATAGATCACTTGAAGCACAGGCCATACTGGCCACTCTGGACAAGTGGCCAGGACTCCTCGTCTAACTCGAGAGAGACTGAAAAAAGCGCAAATTTTGCTATAAGCCTTATGTTGTCGGGAGAAGACACGGCAAATGAATGAGCATAACATTAGAACATTGATGTGACCACACATAATAAATCAAAAACAAACCAGCCCTTCTAGCAAAGTGGCATAAACGGTAGTCGAATCAAATAAAATAGAAAGCTAATGTATGGGATTTGATGTCTTGTTAGGGTTTTACATAGAGCGACTGTCACTTAACCTAGGCAAGTCAGTTAGTGGGTGACACTTGATATCATGCCCCGCGTTTCTGATACCTGCACATTAGAGGAGCTTATGGACGCTACTGAAAATGCAAAACTCGTAGCTAGGTTCTGGGCTGACACAATTTAGATTGCCATCGACACGCTAAGAAGAAGTGGGTAACACTGATATACGATGGTTAAACCAATTGTTAGACATATCGTTCCACTGATGGTACCCGTGGACTGGTGTGGACGTGCAAGTCACAGATTTCTCTATGTACTTATTTGGAATAGCCCATCAACTATGGCATGGGCTATTTAACTTCACAAATTGTGTGTGTGTACATTTTGCTTATCTAAACTACTATTATAAAGAGGAAATATTAGATTGTTTGTTTGTTCGTAACGATTTAACTAAAATAACCCTACCGATTTTAAAAATTCTTACACCATTATCAGCGGGTAATATAGGCTATATTTTATTGAAAAAAAATTACGGGTTCCCTATGAATATTTAAATGTCCACCCGTGCGAAACCGGGACGAGCCGCTAGTAGTTAGTATAATAACAGAGTTCTTACGATCGGTACGACTAATTGGCTTATCGGCTCAGCTCTGTTGCCTATACAATTATATTTCCGTAACTAATACCTTAAGCTTGTTGAAATTTGAACGAATATTGCGTCAGACTTATATATGTAAAGCGGGCTAAAGAATTTTTAAGGTCAATAATATATTATCAGGACTTTAGTTATTATTATATTGTTTTATGTCCATGTGGTGACATGGATAAGGGTTCAAAGTAAAAATGTCACCACCCCGATCCATCCCGAGGGTGTCGTAAGAGTCGACTAAGGGAGTAAGTCAGGCAGACAATATCCACTGAAAGAGAGGGAAAACTCGAAACCAAACCCTATACCAACCCGCCTGCCCAGCGTGGTATAGTAGGCTAATATCCCTCCAAGTGTATAGAAGAGACTCCTGCCCAGTAGTGGGGCGTTTATGGGTTGAGATGATATTGTTTTAAAGTTCAGAAATGACGTATCTATTATTTCAATTAGTCTCAAATTAAAGCAAATAAACTTTACTAGAGGTCGTCCGGTGGTCGAAATTCGACCGTAATTCTTTCTGTAGTCCTTCTCCGTTTGAACTTTGAATGTGCCAAATCTCACACTCCTAAAGTATTTTCTTCACATATATATATATATAGGTTGCCTTCTCTACACTTAAGGCCAACATTCGCCAATATATGCCATAGTACACATAAGACTATTACTGGAACATTGAGCTACTGTATTTTTACACAATCTTTATTATTGTACTATCGTCATACTGTTTACAACATTGGTGTATGTTTGGCCAACGTGTAGAGGGAGCTTTAAATACAGTCGAATCAATATAACAGTCAAATAACATAAAAACTTTGTGATAATGCACAAAAGACTTGACTTTTACTATAAAATATTGTGTCCTGTAATAGAATGAAAAATGTTCGATATATAGGGGCCATTGTGCTAAAGTTACCTTGGCATATGTCCAAGTTGTTTTGGAAAATTGTATCATGTTTGTGTATAAATAGTTTTGAAACACGTACACAATTATTTCGTGTTTGTTTATATCAGACTGACGTCAGCGGCATCACGCCTGAAGTATATCAGTAAACACTATCTCATGTAGTTTCAAACCATCTGCCAAACTTAATTTCAATTGGCTCTGTGTCACAGTTCCAGCTGGATTATGCCAAGGCCAGTTGTTCCTCCAAGGCCATTTTTTCTTTACGTTTTTATTTACATTCACGCAGTACATAAAATAGACCAGATGGATAGAATGAAAGCGGTTCAGGTTCAGGGCAGTGTCCCCTCGGAATCGAGCAAAAGAAAACAAATTAAGCAGAGTTGTACCATCCTTTTCTTGAAGCCACTCACGGCACTTCCGACTTCTGTAACTAGTAATAAGTTGTGGACAAAGCTAGTCGCCTGATTTTCAATCACTAAGAGGACATACTGTAATTACTAACTATATTACCTACTAAATTACCTACTATTTAGATATACTTGTAGTTTTTTATTGCCAAATTTATTTTAGTTTGTCAAAAAAACTTCTAGCCAAACAAACTTTATATTTTAAATTCAGTTAGTGTTTATGAAGCAAGCAAAAACTGAAACATCAGAAATTTCAGTCGCGTTTTCCCAATTGGTAAATTCACGTCTCCTTACAAATTGTATGACGAATAATTTTACGAAATGCATAAGTAAGTTTGTAATCGCTTATGTATGTAAAGTGTGTACCTACGCTACCTAGATAGATGGATAGGTACAATCAGCCACAGATGATGTTAACATTGAAAAAAAAACGGGTAACTACTATAGGAAGAAAATCAAATAGCCTAAGTATAAGAAACTAAGGGTCGCCCGCGACTTCGTCCGCGTGGTAAATTGGAATATTTCCCCCGATTTTGCAACACATCTCACTACTACTCCGCTCCTATTGATCATAGCGTGATGTTATATAGACTATAGCCTTCCTAACAAAAAAATAAATTTTCAAATCGAACCAGTACACCAAACCAAAAAACCAAAACCAAACAAACTAACTCTTCAGCTTTATAATATTAGTATTATAGTTATTCAAAAAGTCAAAAAATCTACAAAACATAAAATGTTCAAAAATGAATCTTATGCATAAATCAAAGTACGTAAAGAAATTGTCAGTAAACTCATTAATACGTTGTACGTAGGGAAGCCATAGTGTGTCATGTCTTTCTTCATATGTTATCAAATGTATGTCACAAAGTTGGCTACGACGAGGCTGTGGTAGCCAAACTAGCAAGGATATTCACAAGGTGTTAACACAAAATAACGTATTTCGTAGGAAGGTCAGAACTGTGGTGGTGCGTACATCAAGCTGCTGTCCCGCGGCACCAACACCAGGGCGGATCTGCGCAAGTTTTATGACCAAACGCCGTACACTATCATGTTCGGCCCCGACAAGTGCGGCAATGATAACAAGTTGCATTTCATATTTAGACATACCAACCCCAAGAACGGAACCATTGAGGAGAAGCACTGCAAGAAACCCACGTGAGTTTTATACTTACTAATATTATAAATGTGAAAGTTTGTGAGTATGGATGGATTGATGGATGTTTGTTACTCTTTCACTTAAAAACTACTGAACGGATCTGGATGAAATTTGGCACAGAGACAGATTATGTTCTGGAATAACACATTTACAGCGATAACCGACATCCACGCGGGCGGGGCCGCGGCCCACAGCTAGTAATACATATAACATCATATCTAGTGTCCAAATTGTGCATATTTATATCCTCTGTGTTATATTTAAATTCCGTGCCTCGGAAAGCACGTAAAGCCGTTGGTTCTACGCCTGATCTCTCTCCGGTCGTGTCGGATGACATCCCATCGGACTATGAGAGTGAGGGAATAAAGAGTGCACTTTTGTTTGCTCACACACTTGTGCACTATAATATCTCCGCCGAAATTCGTTTAGGAGGACATTATTTGTATAATATATATCATGTCTAAACTAATATTATAAAGAAGAAAGATTAGATTTTTTTGTTTATTACGATTTAATTCTAAAACTACTCGAGCGATTTTAATAATCCTTTCCCCATTAAAAGCTACATTATCAGCAAGTAAAATAGGCTATATTTTATTTTAAAATAAATAAGGGATCCCTACGAAAACTAAATAAATGTCCACCCGTGCGAAACCGGGACGTGCTGCTAGTTCTTACTCATATTATAAATGTGAAAGTTTATGAGTATGGATGGATGGATGGATGTTTGTTAGTTACTCTTTCACGTAAAAACTACTGAACGGATCTGGATGAAATTTACATATTAAGATTATTGGTAATTTGTAAGTTGCTGTTATCCATTACAGTGCGCGCCTCGAGGATATCTATAAGGATAAAGAGCCTCACCTGTACACGTTGATCGTGAGACCGGACAACTCATTCAGTATCCTCGTCGACAACAATGAGGTGAATGCTGGCTCTTTGCTGGAGGACTTCACTCCTTCAGTCAACCCGCCAGAGGAGATCGACGATCCTAATGACAAGAAGCCCGACAACTGGGATGAGAGGGAGAAGGTAACAATGATGTTATAAAAGTTTCCCGTCTTTACTATTATACTTCTTCTTCTTTGTGTCGATACAAATACCTAATTTATCGACTGCCTTGGTGGTCCAGTGGTCGCAGTATGCGCCTGCTGAGCACGAGGTTGTGGGTTCGATTCCCACACAGGACAAAACTTTGTGTGGCCCATAAAGAGTTGTACTGAGTCTGGGTGTAATTTGTGTCCGTTAATTATATGTTTGTAAAGTCAGAGCTTGTTATCTAGTGCGGGAGTTGTCTTTTATAATAAAAAAAAACACATATATACATTTTACTACCTATATACATAAAACTAATTAAATCATAAATACAAAAAAAAGGAAAAACAATACAAATGAAGACTGTTGTTTAAGCGTCGAAATATTTCTCAACATCACTGTCTACTGGGGACGTGCCCAGAAGGCTGGCGGCGTTGCCACGTTGAATGGCAATGCTTATTCTCTGTGCGAGAAACGAGCCAGCCCTCTGATCACGCGAAGCGTCGATCAGTCACTTCGCTAGGTAAAGGAAACGAGCACTCGGACCCCGTGAACCTACAATCTCTGCCCCAAACAGTTCAAAAATGTAGTTTCCAACTAATAGAATAATTAACATTCAATAATTTAATAGCTAATTAAATTGTACAAGCCCAGAATTTTGCCACTTCTACGGTGTTAGCCGTTGCTGTGCAGAGGACACTCAGAGTGCAGTTGGTAAGGCACAAAGAGCAGGACAGGAGATGAGACATTGTTTGCGAGTCCGTGCTGCATTCATACCCTGTAGTTGTTACAGTGGTAAAGCTACACTTAACTAGCTATAACTTCTATACTCTTACTAGTCGCGAGTTCTTTAATTTTACTAGTCTCAAGGCAAGGACCACGGAAAAGGCAATTTGAAATACCATTAGCTCGTATTTATGATTGATGAATTTTATGATGCTTAGGGTCTGTTTTACAATAGCCAAATAAAGTCCCGAATAAGCTAATTGTAACATAATTATCAAGTAAAGTCATCCGTTTGCTTTTCACTATCTGCAATTAAGACTAACTGGTAAATTAATTATAGGTTAGATCAAGTGGCAAATAATAAAGTTATCGGGAAGTAAAACTGTTAACATACCGACAGCAACGTCACCAACCGGCATTCTGTAAGAGCAAAAACCGAGCAAAATCTGGCTGTCAGGTTGTAAAAAGCCCTTTTTGACGTTTAGTCAATAGATTGTGCCGTCACCGAGCAATCACAACTGTCAGTTTGCGATCACAACTGTCAGTTTGCCATCGCTGTTTCTTAGAGAATTAATCTAAGGGACCTATTATATAATTATTAAGATAAATCTTAAACATACACATTCATGTACGACAAAATCATTTGCCGACAGATCGTGGACCCCACAGCATCTAAACCTGAAGATTGGGATGAAGACGCACCTGAACAGATTGTAGATCCCAATGCCGTGAAGCCTGATGGTTGGCTTGACGAAGAACCTGAGACTATCCCTGGTAAGTTCAGTTGTCGTGATGTGGCGTATTGACTGCCTCGGTAGTGCACGAGGAGGGTTCGATTCCCTCACAGAGAAAACTTTGCGTCCCACAAAGAGTCTGTGTGTAATTTGTGTCCGTTAGGCGTTAATTGTATGTTTGTAAAGTCTCCCGCGATACAGAGCTTGTTCTCTAGTGCGGGAGTTGGCTTTTAAAAAAGAAAAGTACTCTTCCGACTTACTTAAATATAATTGTGTTCGTGAAGAAGTATCCTCAATGTTAACTGAAATGTGAGTGATGTGTAGACCCAGAAGCCAAGAAGCCGGAGGACTGGGACGACGAGATGGACGGCGAGTGGGAGCCGGCGCTCATCGACAACCCGGCCTGTGCCACCGGCGTCGGCTGCGGCTCGTGGAAACCGCCGCTCGTGCCCAACCCTAACTACAAGGTACACCACACTCCACACACCAACCTATATACCACTACATATATACACTCCACTTCTAAAGTGAACTTCATCTACTTTCTCAATTTCTCCCATAAAAACAAATAGGACAATCTGGAAAATCTATACTAATATTATAAAGCTGAAGAGTTTGTTTGTTTGGTTGAACGTGCTAATCTCAGAAAGTACTGGTTCGATTAGAAAAAAACATTTTTTTTGTTGAATAAAGCATTTATCCAGGAATTTTAGGCTATATAACATATCTATGATCAATAGGAGAGGAGCAGTAGTGAGATATGTTGCAATATCGGACTATACCACGCGGACGAAGTCGCGGGCGACCCCTAGTATATTATATATTATGATAAAGTGTATATACAATGTTTTTATATGGTATAGGCGAAACCTGAAAGTCGTTTGTTCATAATCAGATTCGAATACAATATTTTTTTAACCATGTTATATTTTGTGTGAAAATTGTTTGAAGTTGGACTATTACTAATATTACTAATATATTTAAATGGGCCATATTTTAATTGAACATTGTATATCGCTTAACTGATTGCAACCTCCCAAAACCTCCCAAAAAATATACATTTAAGGAAAATAGACTAAAAAATTATAAGTAAATACAACATTTTTGCTACTGTCACTCAAACTCAAACTCAAAATTCATTTATTCATTTAGGTTACAAAGTAACACTTATGAAGGTCATAAATTATGAATAAGCCAGAAAGATGATGTCAGCAAAATTTTCCTACGGCTAGTTCGCTGACGTGGAGCCTTGAGAAGAACTAGCAAGAAAGTCAGGCCACTCTTTTTAATCGCCAGATAGTTACAACTTTTTGTAAAATACACTATACTATATACACTGTAATATTACACTTATCGTTTGGTTCGCAGGGCATCTGGCACGCACCTCTGATCCCGAACCCCAACTACCTGGGCAAGTGGACACCCAAACGCATTCCTAACCCAAACTATTTCAAGGACGACCATCCTTTCAAGATGACACCTATCGTGAGTATACAAGTTTTCTTTATACTAACTAATAATATAAAGAGGCGCAGTTTATTTGTTTGATGAATGCGCTAAACTAGAACTAACAATCGAATTTTTAAAATGCAAGTAAAAAAAAAGTTATAGAGCAAAAAATATTTTTTTTTTATAGAAATTTTCTCACTTTTTTGCTTATAACTTCTTTAATTTTAAATTTAGGGCAAAAAGTTATTAAACATGTTTGTAGACAAAGTGATTTGCTACAAATTATGTCTTCACGATTTTTTTGTAGGACGCATAGTTTTCGAGATATCGCGAAAAAGGTGTTTGCATCCCTTTTTCCAAGATGGCGGCCGGGGAACAAGGGCAGCAACCCCACAAACTTGGGGTTAAGCTTCTATTGACCCCACACATGTCCCAAAAATAAAATTGCGTTCTCAAAAAAATGCAAAGCTCATGTAACATTTCAATGGACTAAGTAGCAATAAACGTGATATGCAACGCGGGTAGTAAAATTTACATCGATACTGCCAACCAGGATCGAACTCACACGTTTTGAGTGCAAGTCGGTTACGCTCTTACTCGGCTACCACCACTCTTTCTCTCACTCGTACCACAGTGTAAAGACCTATTTATACCTTTTTACAGTGGGCCAACGCCTTTGATGTTTTGCGAAATGCCGCCGCCGACTTGACATAGATAATTGTCGCAGGGTTGACATTTTTTTTTTTTTTGTGAAGTGAAACTTCTTTATCGACGTATGGGAGAAATTTTGTAGCAGTGTAAAAAAATCGTCACGTTTGTTACGCGCCATGTTGCTTTTTTATCAAAGTTTAGTATAGTGACGTAAAGAATATAATATAATCTTCTATATATATATATATAAAAGAAAGTCAAGAAAGTCGTGTTAGTTACTTCACTTATAACTCAAGAACGGCTGAACCGATTTAGCTGAAAATTGGCAGGGAGGTAGTTTAGAGCCAGGAGAAGGACAAAGGATACTTTTTATCCCGTTCGACATCATTCCCGTGTGACTTGACATGTAACGTCAGTCACTATAAAACGTGGTATAGCGATTTGGCGTATATTTGCATTTCCCATTCACGAACGTCATCCTACTGTTACGCATTTGGCGGTGCATCTGGAGAATGGTCAACGAGTATATTTCACGGCTTCGAATGCTACGCAACGTGCTGAAACACCTCCAGCAACTACATTGACCAGTTTTTTTGCAATCTGCCAAAGCGATCAGTTTGCACGAACTTTGCTTTACTCGGAGATGCCACGTTATTATACTTGGAATGCTTCATCGAAGAATTTTCAAAGACGGAAGCAAGGCGATGCGGTTCCTGGGTATCCAGATGTGCGTTCTACTGATGCTCTTGGTCGTATGTATACAGTTCATCCAAAGAATAATGAATGTTTCTATTTGCGGTTGTTGCTGGTAAATGTGCGTGGGCCAACGTCATTTGAGTCGCTACGAACTGTTAATGGTGTAATATTCCCAACATATCGTGCTGCATGTGAAGAATTGAAGTTATTAGAAAACGATAGTCATTGGGATACGACAATCGCTGAAGCCATTATCTCTGCATCTCCAAGTCAGATACGCACATTATTCGCTATCATAATTTCGACATGTTTTCCATCAAACCCATGTAACCTGTGGCACAAATACAAGGATAATATGTCAGAAGATATTTTACATCAAATTCGTGTCAGTTCCAGAAATCACGATATTGAGATGAATGAGGAGATACATAATCGTGCTTTACTCTTGATCGAAGATATGTGTTTCCTCATGTGCGGTAATTTATTAATCAGGTTAGGAATGCCAGCACCATATCGTGAAATGAATGACGCATTTAATCGAGAATTGGAACGGGAACGTGAATATGATCACCAGGAATTAGATTTAGTAGTTGAAACGAATGTACCCCTGTTGAATTACCAACAAAAGGAAGTTTATGATACTTTAATGAAGGCAATCGATGATGAAAATGGTGGTTTATATTTCCTAGATGCCCCTGGTGGAACTGGCAAGACATTCCTCATGTCATTAGTTTTAGCAACTGTTCGGGCGAGATCTAACATAGCGGTTGCAGTTGCTTCTTCTGGAATAGCAGCCACATTGTTAGAAGGATGCCGTACGGCTCATTCAGCATTCAAATTACCGTTAAATCTTCAAACTATTGAAGAACCAACGTGTAATATTGCAAAACACTCAGCAATTTTAGCGGTATCGAAAATCATCATCTGGGACGAATGCACAATGGCGCATAAACGTGCATTAGAAGCACTTAACCGAACATTAAAAGATTTACGCAATGACTCGAGATGTTTTGGAGGAGCAATGATTTTACTTTCTGGCGATTTCCGCCAAATACTGCCAGTAATTCCAAGATCTACGGCTGCCGACGAAATAAACGCTTGCCTCAAATCGTCAAATCTATGGCGCCATGTGAAGAAACTGCAACTGACAACAAACATGAGAGTTACATTGCTTAATGATACATCTGCTGAAGATTTCTCGGAGCAATTGCTGACTATCGGTAATGGTCAAGTACCTGTCGATGAATCGAGCGGATTAATATCATTTCCAAATAATTTCTGTAATTTTGTCTCATCAAAAGACGAACTTATCAACAATGTATTTCCAGAAATTATTTCTAACTACAAAAATTATGAATGGATGAGTGAGCGAGCAATTTTAGCGGCTAAGAATAAAGATGTAGATGACCTAAACTACATAATTCAAAATAAGATCATTGGAACAATGCATTCATTCAAATCTATTGACTGCGTCACAAATGAAGATGAAGCCACCAACTATCCAATTGAATTTTTAAACTCTTTGGACGTGCCTGGCTTACCACCGCACAATTTACGCCTAAAGGTTGGCTCCGTAGTAATCATGCTTCGAAACATAAACCAACCAAAACTGTGCAACGGTACGCGTTTGGTGGTTAGAAAATTGATGAACAATGTAATTTACGCTACGATAATGATAGGAAAATTCAAAGGTGAGGAAGTTCTCATTCCGAGGATACCGATGATCCCAACCGATATGCCGTTTGAATTTAAAAGACTTCAATTTCCGATACGTCTTGCATTTGCCATGACCATCAACAAATCACAAGGCCAATCCTTAAAAGTTTGTGGTTTAAATCTAGAACATTCATGTTTTTCCCATGGTCAATTATACGTGGCATGTTCACGGGTCGGAAGACCATCTGCGTTGTTTGTTTTTGCGCCTGATAATAAAACAAAAAATGTCGTGTATCACAAGGTACTTAAATGAAGAGCAACCTATGTACTAAAATACAGAAATAATTATGAATGATTGATGTAGAAATTAATTTTTTTTTGTATTTTTTCCAATAAAAAAAAACTGCTTATTTATTGACATTAAGGCGGAACAAAGTTCGCCGGGTCAGCTAGTATATTATAATAATAACAACAATATATTAGTTTTGAAGTTTGGTTTGATTTGAAATAAGAATAACAATATATTAATTTGAAAGTGATAAAATAAAAAGACTTATTCAAATTTAAGTGAATTTACAAGAAAAGTGAGAGTGATTATATATTTCGTTTTATAAATTCAACACGTATGAGCATGATTTTAATATTTATTTGAGGTTAACCTCACTTTTTGATTGTAAGTATCAGTGAATGTATATAAATCTGTTAAAATTAGCAAGTATTAATAAATATGACTGTAAATCTAGTGAACATTATTAATTCTAAAAACAATAAAAAATATAAATTAAATAATAATTTAAAAATAAAACAAAACACGATTAGAAAATAAAAATATGTATACATACATCTTTTTTAATTATTCGTTTTTAATGATTTATTTATTCATTTTTAATTTTATAAAATCGTTGCATTTCTACAAGATTAACTGTCATCATATAATTGTATTACTTTGAAAAGATAATTAAGATAAAGAAGTTTCACTTCTTACCTGTGTACTCTGGTACACACACAAGATTTTTTTTTATATATTGTAATGTTAGAATGCGTGTATGTACGTACGTACGTAGTGTGGGTATCAGTCAAATAAATAATACTTATTAAATATTAATTAATAAATGCTAAATTGTTTTATAAGAAGGCAAAATATGTTTGGGTATTATTTACAAAATGAATGTCTAAATGAAAAAATGAGTTTGACAATATAATTTTTATACATCTTGGATCACTAAATAGATATCATATTAGTTTTAAGCACCCCCAAAAACCATTTAAACGATACCGATATTGACTTTTTGAAAAGTTAGCGTCCGCCATCTTGGATCACCAAATAGATATCATATTCGTATTCAGCAACCCCATAAGCCATGAAAACGATACCGATATTGACTTTTTGAAAAGTTAGCGTCCGCCATCTTGGATCACCAAATAGATATCATATTCGTATTCAGCAACCCCATAAGCCATGAAAACGATACCGATATTGACTTTTTGAAAAAATCGCGTCCACCATCTTGGATCACGAAATAGATTTCATATTCGTATTCAGCAACCCCAAAAACCATGAAAACGATACTCATAATGACTATTCGAAAAATTCGCGTTAACTCGATATTTGAAATACCTACGCCTAATTGTTAAATAAATACGACTATAGTATACTGCCTTGGTGGTCTAGTGGCTGCAGTATGCGTTTGCTCTGCACGAGGGTTCGATTCCCACACAGGACAAAACTTTGTGACCCACAAAGTGTTGTTCTGAGTCTGGGTGTAATTTGTGTCCGTTAGTTTTGTTTGTAAAGTCATGAGAGAACAGAGTTGGCTTAAAAAACAACTAATTATAGTATATATTTAACAACACTTTACCAACAATATTTTTTATATGCAAATAATATTGTAGCAGTTTTATGTAATATTATATTTTAATAAGCGCTACTTTGAAACCTGTGATAGGCTAGTAAATGAAAAAGATGATTATTTCATTATTAAATTTGTGAATCCGTTTTAAATGTTATATTAAATTGGACCAAACTATGGTTAGTATCATTGAATAGGCATCGTTCAGCAGATTCTCGGGTTGCAGTTAGACAGTAGCTGCTCGCCGACCTATACATAAATGTAATATTTTCCCTTCGTTCAGCACGCAGTCGGTTTCGAACTGTGGTCGATGTCACCGTTGCTGCTGTTCGACAATCTGATCATCACGGACGACGTGGAAGTCGCCGAGGAGTGGGCGCTCAAAACCTTCGCTCTCAAACGAGCCAAGATATCCAAGGACTCGGTGAGTTCGCGTTTTTTACATATTATCGGAATAAATGGTTGATACAACTAAAGTTCTTGCACGATAGATCTCTTTTGTATGAATGGAGATGTCGGTAGGGGTCGCCCTAGGAGAACACACAGCGACCAAGTAGGGGATTTGCTAAAAAAGGACAAATTTGACCCAGAATCGACGTTCATGCATGAAGAGGTTGATGAATGTAGAGAACGCGAAGGAAGTATGTTTGGATCGAAGCAATTGGCGTACCATAGTCTCTGCCTACTCCAGTGGGAGACGGGCGTGATGATATCCATCATCCATCCGTCTCTGCCGTCAGTCGTTCACTGCTGGACATGGGCCTCACCTAAGGTTTTCCACACCGTTCGGTCCTTTTTTTTTTTTTTTTTATTTGTAGAGGGGAAATGCTTTACGCATACCGCCCCGCCCGGGGAAGCGGGGCGGTTATGTCGGACTCTCCGGCCTAAAGATGGTAGGCGGCCGGCATACCGACTAAAACCCCCCTGTGCACCAACACTCGCTTTCACGGGTGGACCACCGGAACCTGATATGACGTCAGTGGTCCACCCACCGGCTGCCCGCTTTGCGTGGGCTCCATCCCCAGTGACAGTGTCCGGGCGCACCGGGGACACTGTCACTCCGCGGAAGGGTGCGGGTGAGACTCTGTTGCCTCAGTCTCCCCGCAACCTCACTATGGCGGCATCAGACGCTCGTAGGCGCGCCGACGCCGCTCAGTTCGCCGTCGGCGACACCGTTCGGTCCTAAGCTGACCTTGTCCATCGGTTGCCCGCGATGTGCCGCGCTGCGTGTGCCAGTTCGCGACGATGAGTATGTACGTAACTAAAGTGTCGTGTAGCAATCAGCGTGGGGCCGCGTGCTGCGCGCCACGAACCACCGGCCGGGCGCGTGGGCGCTGTACGGCGCGTACGTGTCGGCGCCCGTGCTCGCCTACGTCGTGGCTCTCGCGCGCCGCTCGCAGGTCACATGCTCTTGTGTCACGTGCCAGTTACAGCTCCACCGTAGGCTCTCGCTATGGGTGTATTATATTCTTGCATCGTTTGTAGCGTCATCTATCAGGCCAATAGAATAACGCTAAAAAAGCAACAAAGTTCAACCTTGGTATTGGTATGTCGGGCTGGTTTCCGCAACTCCGCGACCAGTTCGCGTATTTTGCGTCCGTGTCAAGTTGAAGTTCAACATAGAAAAGAGAAATGTCACTATCCCTAAAAACACGCAATCGTAGAACAAATGCTCGAGATGCTGAATCGCGCTATCAAAGTTTACACAGACACTCAGTATATATACAACGCCCAACGACTAACCGTTGGTGGACGACCCGCCAGCAACGATTACCTAGCCTGGTCAGAGGATCCTCCTTTTTCGTTGGAGGTGTGTGACAGCCTCCACACGTTTATTTCACTATTATTTTAGCCAAAAACTACGAATTGACGTGAGAGGGAAATTTTATTTATCGCTTATAGTAAATGAAAACCGAAGCCCCGTCCTACATACTTCTACCGCTCGCGTACCGTGTGCCGTTGAAAATTTTATGAAAATTTAAAAGTTACAATGTTGACCGTCGAGAAATAAGTACTCAAGTCTCAGCGTGATGACGTCCACTGTTAAACGGCCTACGTTTAACAGTGGACGTCATCATTCCTCCACCATCATCATCTCAGCCAAAAGACGTCCACTGCTGGATATAGGCCTCCCTCAAAGATTTCCACGACTCTCGATCCTGAGCCTACCTTATTCATCGGATGCCCGCAACCTTTACCAGGCTGTCGGTCCACCTTGTTGGAGGCCTGCCCCAACGGCCATCAGTTCTGCGAGCTATGTGCCCGGCCTATTGCTACTTAATGGAGGCAATTCTTCGAGCTATGTCGGTTACTTTGGTTCTCCTACGGATCTCCTCATTTCTGATTCGACCTCGCAAGAAAACTTCAAGCATAGCTCTCTCCATTGCTCTTTGGGTGACTTTGAGCCTTCGCACATCCACATATGTTTTCACAATGGCCGATCTTGAGCTGCCTGCGTCCAGAGCTTCCTTGCATTTCATATTATTTCATCTCCCACCCAGGTCGTCACTCGAAAATCTTCCTTCCTCATTAGTTATCTTTGACTTGCTTATTAGAGCTATGTCGGAAACAACGAGCATAGCTCTTTCTGTAGCTCATTGAACGCTTCTGGGCTTATTTTTTACTGTTGGCCTCAGTTGGCTTCATCCAACAGTAAAACACACACTGGTTATGGACCGACGTGTCAAGGCAATAAGGTATTTTGGACAAAACGATGTTACGTAATTTACCGTAAGCTGCCCATCCGCGTTGTATTCTTCGCTGTTCTTCTTTCTCGAAATTGAATTAATGTTTTTACTGGTAACCGTTTTCTTGAGTTAGCAGTCGAGTGGCTAAGTCTGTCCGTGGTGTACATGTATGATGATGCTCAGCACAACACTGAAGCACCCACTAGTTTTATCCTTACATATTGTCGTGTGTGTCTAATATCTATCAGTATTGACGTGTGCTAGAGCGTGGCTTTGATCCAAACAATTTATTTTAACATGTCGATATAGTAAAGTAGTAGTAGAGAGCTAGTCCCTGTAGCACAGCTATGAATCCACAGGACTCAGTGTTGGACCGCGGTCTGAAGTACGTCGCAGATAACCCCTGGGTGTACGCCGTGCTCATCATCGGATCTTTCATCATAGTTGGTATCGTCGCCTACACTTGTTGTGGACCTAGATCTGTAAGTATTACTTATGACAGTTACACAACTACACATAGGGTCGGTTCATATCTGACGGAGAATGCGTCGCGTATTATCGGTTGCGTAACGCCAGAACAGACAAATATATAATAAAACATTGATGCGTTAGTGCATCGAGCATACTAATAGAGGCGACCGATGATACGCTCGACGCATTTTCCGTCAGATATAAACCGATCCATACTCAACCCAGACGAGCTTTTTTTTCAGTAATCATTAATGAACAGTCTTTATTGACCATTTTCCTATAGCTCTTTTAAGATATTTTAAAGATATTATCAATATATGTATTATGTATAAAATAACCTATTTTACTTAACAAATAATTGTACACACGCATCCATAACAATTTTTATATACATACATGTCAACTCACAAAATATTTTGTGAACACAGGATTCAGATGTCGACGCTAAGAAAACTGATGCCATCGTAGAGGATGACCCTCACGAGTCTGAGGGTGAAGAGGAAACTGAGGAGCAGGAGCGAGCCAGCAAGGCGGACCTTGAGGGTCCCGCGCCCGAGCCTGATGGAACTGTGCCCGAGGTCAGAGCATTACCTACATTAATTCTAGTGGTTAATAAAACAATATAGTGACTAATATTATTTATGTATTCATATTAAGGAACACAATTATACAAAAATATAAAAATACATTATTTATTACACATGGCATATTCAGAAGCAGAAGCCAGATTGTTTAATGGCAACACCATATAAAAAAAAAATTACGGTAGGTATTCAAAACATTATTTCAAAGTACCACTTTTGAATCGTTTAGTAAACTTAAATATTAAAGCAATGTGGAAAAAGACGAGCCCGGAGCAGGACTCGAACCTGCGCCTCTCGGGTTCCGGCCCAGCGCACTACCAACTGTGCCATCCGAGCTCCTACTCCAGAGTTCGAATTTGTCCACCGCTTGTTTACGTCTTGGAGTGACGTAAGTTAAGTAAGATGGCACAGTTGGTAGTGCGCTGGGCCGGAACCCGAGAGGCGCAGGTTCGAGTCCTGCTCCGGGCTCGTCTTTTTCCACATTGCTTTAATATTTAAGTATATTTGAGCTGATTGCATAGCAAAAATGCTAAAAATATTTAATAACGTTTAGTAAACGTCAAAATATTTTTTATTTGCTCTAAGGCTCTAGACAGACGGACTGCATTTCAACTGCAATCCAACTGCAAATTTGCAGTTGATGCCGTTTGAATGAAGCTGACACGACTGCAATAGAACTGCAAATTTGCAGTTGAAATGCAGTCCGTCTGTCTAGAGCCTTAGATGTAACTTACTGTGCATCATTGTGTTTAAATGTTATAAGTGCCGCGTCCTTGGCTACGGTAACTGCTTGCCATCAGGTGGGCCGTATTCTTGTTTGCGTCCTTGGTAGTCAAAAAATAATATAATATAATTGTAATACTATTGCCCAGTTCTATTACCATAAGTGAGTGAAGGTCATTTAAGCATATAGGGTCTCAAAATATGTAATTGTAACTTTATCAAAGTTTAAAAAAACACCTCATTGAACCCCTCTACTTCTTTGTGTACAATGACCGTCGTACATTTTGATTGCATTAGTCTTATTTGACGAATGTTGCCAAATAATAGTTACTTTTGTTACCGCTGGCTTGTCTATTACCATTGACAATGGATAGTATTTAATCGAGCGAATATAAATTCAATTTATGGGTGTCAAATTTACTGATATGGCGTACAGAAATACTAAGTGAGCTAAAAACTAAGGGCGAACACAATCTATCAAAATTAGCGCTTCGCCGGCCGTGCGCGTTGTTGGGGTCACAGTTCTAACTTAACCTAACCTTACTTGTCTGGTAGCATCTCGTTTCTGGTAGCAATTTGAAACAAATGCATGAATATATATATATAAAAATGCATGAATTTCTAGTCGCTCATCTAGTAATTTAGTCGCACGGGTAGAATTTACAGAGAGAAAGAGAGAGAGAGATACATACATACGACATAGATTTCCCCCAAAGATGTTCACAGCGTTAGATCCTGAGCTGCCCTTTTCCATCGTACACCCTAAACGATTGTCAAGTCCAGTCAGTCTCGAGCTCAGGTGTGGACAATGTGATTCTGCCGCCCCCAGTCTTGAGTTGGATCAGTCTGCTCTGAGACAAATCTCTTGCGAATAATTAGGAATCCTTATCCTCCATCGCTATCGATGTTGCTCGACATTTTGAAAGGGTACAAAATGATCGAAAATTTTTAAATGTTTTTTTTTTTGTTTGGTATTGAAATAATGATAATATATTTTGTCGCTTCGGTAAGAGTGAATGTAGTAGCTAAAGTGAGTCCGTATTGTTGTAGAAGGTCGGGGCGCGAGACAGCGAAGCGGCCGGCGACGGACACGACGGGCACGACGGACAACGCAAGCGCAAGCCGCGCAGGGACTAGGCACATACGTCGTCACAGTGTATACTAAATACTCCATACTTGACATGTACTAGCACTTGTGGTACTACGTCACTACATAACCAAACTGACTTTATTCGACAATATTTATTTATTCATAAAAAGCATATTTGTCTGCTACGAAATGTTGGTTTGCAAGTAGTATATAACGCTTGGACACTATACAGCCGATTTCAAATCTGAATTTTAATTCGTTAAATGTAAGGAGTATATTTTGTTGTATTCGATGTTTAGTTTTTGTGCCACAATATTGTATTTTGCTAGGAATTTTAGATTATCAGTATTGAAGTCTGCGGACTACGACTGTTTTTTAATTAAAAATAAATTAGTGTCGAAATTAGTAGCTTCTTTTCAGGTTTTATTTTATTGACATACCATTTACTCGCTAGATCCAATTTGAGTTACTATTAACTGCTAATTAATAATAGCAATAAGTGAACCCGTATTTATAAATAGGCGGTATTTTACTCGTGTACAGTTCACGTTGTTGACGACGAACCTCACCGGAGCTTCATCGAATATAAATAACGTGGAATATAAGATCGCATTAAGTCTCGTTCTGTCTAGATCTAGAAGAAGCGAGTAGCGGTGAGGGTCGTGTTAACGAACATGAAGTGTACATCCGTTAAGTGTGGCAGTCCCTGGCCATCGTCCAATCACAAGGTTTTTTTGAATCAGCTTCAGCAGATTCACAAAGCTAGTTGTTGGGCACAGGTCCCTATGTGACGTAGTAGTGTGATACTATGCATTTTAAAATATTGAGCTCAGGTATATGTTGTATAATAGTTAATATATTATTTAAATGTATATAATTTAGGTTCACTAACATGTACTAGAATGTTAAGTAACTATCATTGTTTTCAGTTTAGTTTCCAATTTCCGTAATATATTATAAAGAAAGTGTGAACAAGAGCACACGTTAATGTTACATGTCGTCAGTGCCGGCTTTAGGGCGGGGCGCGGTAGGGTGACGGCCCTGGGGCGCTGAAGACGCCCCTTCGATGGCCCTGCCTGGCGTTTCTGTAACGTCAAGACATCAAGAACAAAAAACGATCAATACAAATTGGGGGTATGTAGATCTTCGACCAAGGTTAAAGCCGGCACTGCATGTCGTGTCGTACTAAATTTCACTAACCTGTCAGTATAAGTACATAACACATTTAACGACCAAAGAGTGAGATAAACTCCCAAAGGTAGTAAGTACATATACTAGTATTACTGTCGTAACTTATATTTCTATATCAAAACGTATTTGAATAAGGCTATAATTTAAACGGTCAGCTTATTAAAAAGATTTTGGTCAACTGCAATATGTTTTGTCAGCAAACAAAGTGAACTGAGCTGCTTCTAGCAATCGGCAAAACAACTAGATTAGGCTGCAAGTATTGTGTAATCAGGCTTTAACATTGATCTAATGAGTAATAAAATATATCTGCAGCAGTAGCAGATTTAACCCTTAGCTTAGCCTTAGCTTTTCATTCTAACCTATCCGAGATGGGTTGCTCTGAGTGTCAACTTCAGAGTCAAAACGTGATATTAATGATGAATGTTTATAATACGTAAGAAAATTAGGGTCATCACTGATACTAATTTTGTTACGAATTTATAAACATTATTTTTATGCCAATTGATTATATAATCCTGTTGAACAATAATAAACATTATCAAACCAAATTTATATTTATTCGCTGATAATGTTACGATTTAGTTGCTGACCAGGTGGTGCCAGTTCATTTATATGGCTGACAAAAACATATTTTGCTGACGAAACAACTTTTTAATATTGATGACTAAATATTTAATATAAATACTATTTATATACTTGCCTTTAATTAATATTTTTTGTGTGCTATCTGCATTTGTTTTTATAGTTGTATTTTACAATTCGCGACTATAGACATGTGTACAATAAATAATGAACATCCAAAATTCCAATTTAAAACTATTTTGAACTTAAGTATCAAATTGATTTTAACTGCACACACATACACTTGAGTAATGTGGAAGCACAGTCGTGAATTGTATATTAAATAATTAAGTAATAAACATGCAATGTTAGCACTTTTAAATTTAAAATGTTTACCCTGTATTATTACTTTAATGGACAAACGGGTTTAAATCGCGTAATATTTTGAAGGTTCTCATACTTTTTTGTTACCCGACGTTTCGGTCGAATTGCACCGACCGTGGTCACGGGTTGACATTTATAGTAATAATATATGTACAAAAGTTTAAAAGAATTTATGTTTAGCCTGGCTCAATATTGAAGTGCTAAGTATATCAGAATTATTTAGGCCTTTTCTTTACTTAGGTAAGCTGTATTTAGTCTAATTTAATAGAAAATTATTATATTCTATCGACTGTAGTATGTATTACTATTACCATATTGATATACAATTTATTTCCTCGGGACTGAATAATAACTCCTTGAGCATAATTATGTACTGTATTGTTTTTGAAAACAATACAGTGGACCCCTGGTAATCCGGACACTGTTTAATCCGGAGCCCCCTGTGATCCGACATGCCCATTACTGTTGAATGTAGGTACACAATCTGTAATTTGTCGGACTATAGGGGGTATTACGCAGAGTACTGCTTAAGACTATCTATAATAAAGTATATGTATATAGTACTTTATAATCCGACGAATTTGATAGTCCGACATTGCTCCTTCTATTTATTTATTTAAATTCGTTGCGGGGTCCAAGACAGTAGGTTTAGTTTTGTCCACGGGACGCACGAGTGTCAAAGCTCGATTTATCAGTTGGTAACTCCACTGTTAATCCTGGCTCACAGGAGTCCACCGCTGTGACTCCTGTCCTGTCCCGAAAAAAAATAATTCTGACACTGCCCTGCAAAACATTTGTCCGATTATCGGGGGTCCACTGTACTGTTACAAATCGTTTAAAAAAATGTTTTAAGACCAAAAATAATATGTCTTAGTAGTAGTTTTAGTATTTTTGAAGCCTCAAAACCATCGAACAAATAATAATTAATACTTTTATAGATGTTTTGACAGCCACGAATGTTAAAATTTTACGATTTAATACACTGACATTGTAAGTGATAGTCGATGTTGTGATGACGATGTATAGAGTGTTTTAGAGGTTAGCTTTTGAAAATAGAATACGTTAGATAATGTCAATAGCTGTGGTGTTGGCTTTATTTGAGATTTTATTTTTTTTTGCCATTGGACAAACGATTGTTGGACCAATATTCCCAATCAATCAATCAGAACCGCGTCATTCACCGATATACGAACGACGCGGCGATGGTAACCTATTCGATAGAGTGGTCCAATATTGACTTCTCTGCAGCAGTGGCTTTCAATATGAACAGTATCTTATTTTAACTCAAATGGCATAATATTATCAACATTATTTTACGTATTTTATTTTACTATTAAAACAAAACCTCTAAAACACTTTACTAGCGCTAAATTTGCAATTTAGAACTGGATCTTAAGTAAATAAATAATTAATTTATAGGTAATAGGTTTAGAATACCTACAGCTATTACATTGTGCTAAAATATTTAATTCCAATGTAATTTAATTTAATATCTATCTTTGTGTCCCGGTCACTGTCAGTTAGACTAAAGTTTATAGATGGCTGCGTGGTGGATTGTGGTGATTATTTGACGGATATGTATGTATTTTTAATATATACATATTGTATCCATTGATAACTGTTCACAAACGTTCGCGTTCTGACAAAAGAACAAACTATTTCGTCAGCTTTATCATAATATTAGTTTAGATTGCGCATTCTACGTATTCCTTTAAAATCCTTTAGTTTATAATGATTATTCAGTACTGCCGTACAAGTAAGGCAAGTAAGTACAAGTTATACTTTCAGAGTTATACAACAGTGTTCCACAAACTTTTAGTGTGTTTTTTGAACACCATAAATAAAAAATCTATTTTAATTATTAATAATTAACAAACCTTAACTTTATACTTCACTTTTTATATTTTTCTTCCGTCTATCTATATAACTTTGTGATTATATTATTTTTCCGAGGCATACCATTGTGGAACACTGTTATACAAGATGAAACATTTATTTTCATTTTCTGATTTATTACAAAAAGCAATTAACTAAAATGACTACTGAACTCTGGGTATATTACTAGCTGTTGCCCGCGGCTCTGCCCCCGTGGATGTCGGTTATCGCGATAAAAAGTAGCCTATTCGCTATTCCAGGCTAAATTCTATCTCTATGCCAAATTTCATCCATATCCGTAGTTTTTACGTGATAGAGTAACAAACATCCATCCATCCACAAACTTCCAAATTTCTAATATTAGTAGAATATTTTTCTGAAAGCTAACTGAATTAGTAAGAAGTTTATATATCCAAAAAATTCTTATCAGTAAAACCAAATAACTAAATAATTTATTTATTGATGACTTAAAGATTAGACATTAAGACAAATAAATACAAGCTGTCGCCGACATAACTGAGCAATGTTGCTCCCTAGCAGGTAGGTTGTTGAGAGCGCAAGTGGCAAACGTAACAACCGATGGATATTATATCCACCACCTGTAAACAGATATAGCGAACAGTACAAAATTGTGTTTATTATATATACATATATTTACAAGTGGTTATTATTTCGTCTATAGTCAGCTATCGTTGGGCGCGGATCCAGGATTTCGATTGGGGGGCAATCTTAGCTTATTTCAGAAAAGTGATATATAAAAAGTTAATTGCACCCATTGCCCCCTCCCTGGATCCGGGCCTGGCTAATATTCTATTCTGTATTTGTTTCAATTCTATACTTTTTAGCTTAATCTGCATTATCAATGTCGAGAAAAAAGTATAGTTTTCACTTACAAATAAATTACATATATATCTGCAAGTTTTTTGCACGTCATATGTATTCGTTTGATTTTATCTATAAAACTGACAGAAAAAGTAATTTACAGTCTTATTACTTATTTCTATAACACACATACCTACATGATGTCTCGTTTTATATATATTTTATAAACTAATAATATAATATAAGTAGTTAGTCGTGTTTGTAATATGTATGAGGAATAAGTAGTTTAGTTTTGTATTTTGGTTCAACTCGTTGTGGGTACCAGAATATATTTATCTGTATATAATTTGACATCCACTTAATAAATATTAGTATAAAATACTTGACTATTTCATTTATGATTTATTAATAACTAGTTGTTGCCCGCGGCTCTGCCCGCGTGGATGTCGGTTTCCGCTGTAAAAAGTAGCTTATGTGTTATTCCAGACCATAATCTATCTCTGTGCCAAATTTCATCCAGATCCGTTTAGTAGTTTTTACGTGAAAGAGTAACAAACATCCATCCATCCATCCTATAAATATAAATATTATATACTATCGGTGCTATATTCATCCTGTCACCTAATATTCCCGAGTTTATGTAAAATGATGGCATCTACAAACTAATTGAAAATATCATTTTTTATAAGAGTGCTTAAGATTTTTATAATAAAATCTTCGTTCAAGCTTTTGGTATTTTGTAAATCAGCAGTTGCCCCGCGGTCCTGACGTCGGAATGGCGGACCATTTAAAAATAAGGAAAAGGAGAACTATACAAAGGTATTAACAGTGGCGTAACAATAGGGTGACATTACGATTAAAGCCACGGGCAGGGGCCAGGGGCCTTTTAGCCCCGGCCTAAAGGGCCCCTGGCCCGAGAGTCACCGTAACCAAAGAAGGACCCTAATATTTATTACTAGCTGTTGCCCGCGGCTCCGCCCGCGTGGATGGCGGTTATTGCTGCAAAAAGTAGCCTATGTGTTATTCCAGACCATAATCTATCTGTGTGCCAAATTTCATCCAGATTCGTTCAGTAGTTTTTACGTGAAAGAGTAACAAATAGCCATCCATCCAACCATTCTTACAAACTTTCACATAATATATAATATTAGTAAGGATTGTAACATTGCCACGAGCCTTCAAAGATACAGTTACGCTATTGGGTACCTACTAAGATTTTAAATAAAGGTAGGTACTAAGAAGTTCTGATATAGTATTAACTAAGAACACTATCCAACATGCTAATTTTTGACATGGCTACGCGGTTCTGACACACACAGTAATTACTTTATGATAAACCAGGGGTCGCCCGCGACTTCGTCCGCATGATAATTTGGATTATTTTCCCAGATTTTGCAACATATCTCACTACTGCTCCGCTCCTAATGATCATAGCGTGATGTTATATAGCCTTCCTGAATAATGTACTATTTAACAAAAAATATTTTTTTCTTATCGAACCAGTACTTTCTGAGATTAGCGCGTTCAACCAAACGAACAAACTCTTCAACTTTATAATATTAAGTACCTATAGTTACGAATTTATCTCATCTACTTACATACCTATGTGTCACGTTGACCAATGGCAGCGGTTAATCGGTTATTTTAGTTATTTAATCAAAGTTTTATTTACTTATTAATAAACTTATATCAGTATACATCCATATTTTCTGTTCGATCGATAAGATTTTAAGTATCTTGCTTTTAAAATAGCTGCTATTCAATAACAATGCGGCCTTATTTGTTATATCGGCACGTAAAAATAATATAAAATGTACAACGTGCGATGTGGCTCCTCTCTATTACCTCAAACCAATTGCACTTGTCGCTTAGTGGTTTAAATAATCACATTGCCATGTTAGACCACTCGCTGTAGGTTTGATTCACACATGGCACTGATATTTGTATACGTAAAAACCCCTACGATAGAAACAGGAATTACAGATTGTAAATTATGAATAACTAGCTGTTGCCCGCGGCTCCGCCCGCGTGGATGTCGGTTATCGCAGTAAAAACCCTGTGTTATTCCAGACCATAATCTATCTCTGTGCCAAATTTCATCCAGATCCGTTTCCGACTCTTTCACGTAAAAACAACTGAACGGATCTGGATGAAATTTGGCACAGAGATAGATTATGGTCTGGAGTTATTCCAGATCTCTGTGCCAAATTTCATCCAGATCCGTTCAGTTGTTTTTACGTGAAAGAGTAATAAACATCCATCCATAGGTACATCCATCCATTCTCACAAACTTTCACATTTATAATATTAGTAGGATAATATCTAATTCATGTTATTATACTTATAAAAGTTAATAGTTATCGACAGGTTCTGTTATGAGCTTATGATAGAGGTTAATAAACTAATAAATAATATGCCATACAGTGGAAAGCTAAATTCATTCATTTTGTTTTTTAATTGTTTCCTTATTAATCAAATATTTTTACCTTAATTTGATTTTGTATGGTATATTGGTTTCCTTCCCTTTTAGTCAGATCAAATTGTGAATGTTATACTCTGGCGATTAAAAAGAGTGGCCCGAGTTTCTTTCCAATTCTTCTCGAGGTCCTGCCTTAGTCAGCGAATTGGCCGTAGGAAAAAGTATGGTGGTATTTTTTTTGAGACGTTCGTAAGTATCATGTATTTGATCTAAATGAATAAATGAGTTTGAGTTTGATTTTGAATAATAAACTGTATTAGTTTTCTAAAATATGTTTTTTTTAAAACAAAAATGTTATTTAAAATTTTTGACAGCCTTTCTGTTTGTTGCCGCGAATCTACGCAACTGCTGGAGGGATTTTAACGGGACGTTCACTGGCAGATAGCTAATGTTATGGGGCGTAATATAGGCTAGCGGTACGTCCCGGCTTTGGGTGGACATTTATTTAGTTTTCGTAGGGACCCCTTAATTAAAAAAATATATATATATAATTATGTTACTCGCTGATAATGTAGTGGATAAAAACTTTGAATGTCAACGACACCTGGGAGGATTTTTAACGAGGTTTTCCTATTCCAGGTTGTATCCACAATGCGTGGTTCTTATACACTATCAGAGCCATGTATTGTTGATACAAATATCTATCGACTGGGCAAATTTTCCAGTGTTTCAACGCCCGGTTTCAAAGAGAGTTTTGTTTTGAAAGAAGCAAAATCTACCATACCTATAATATCTTTTGATTTATTCTCTGGCTAATGTTGACTTCTCCGTAACTGTATGGAAGCAGAATGTGCTTTCATAGTAGCACAATTGCAATTATTCTACCGTCACATTTTTTTTTTTTTTTTTTTTTTTATACTACTTGGGTGGCAAACAAGCATACGGCCCACCTGATGTTAAGCAGTATCCGTAGCCTATAGACGCTTGCATTACCAGAGGTATCACTTGCGTGTTGCCAACCCATTTTTTTACACCAGGGCTTTAAGATGGAAGTAACCCTGGGATAAGAATACGTATCTTTCAAAACGCATTCCTAAATGAGCGCTGGAGACCTGTACTCACACACAGGAACACAACTACACCGCTGTGTGTAGTCATTTGGCTGTGGTCTATTTTATAGCTAAGTAAAACAAAACATCTAGTAAGATAAGTAAGTCAAGCAAATACAGGGCAGCTCAAACAAACAAAATCCATAACCCCAAATTAGCAATGTATGTCACGATAAACATGCAAATTTCAATCATTTTCTAATAAATTGGTAATGTATCTGGTGACATACAAAAAGTTTGAATAAAAGAAGTTTTTTTACGCCAAATTAGCGTGCATGTAGTTTCTTATTAATATTCCAAGCACGAATCATTGCAATCTACACTGAAAATAAGAGAAGGTAACAATTGATTTTTAACTTTGTGAGTGCCACTTGTTTCTATAGTTGCCGGGTCTTTGAATTGTTTTTATACTAAATGTCGAAATAATTTCAGAAAACCAGACAAATAGTTTTATACGAATGTAGATTTTTGTAAATATTATCGTGTATGTTACGATATACACTGTCAATTTAAGGGTTATATAGATTCATGACCATAAAGAGACAGATACAACTTAAGAGCGTGTAGATAAAGCGTGGCCTCATAATATGTACATCTTTTAGAAGCATCGCTTGGTTTGTCGATTAGGCGGATAGTTTGTCGACTTGGACAAGTTAGTCGTCTCGTCATTCGCGTTGGTAACGTCGCCACGAGATGTTGTGGGCATGGACACTGTGTTTATGTGTTGTGTCGTGTGGAGCACTCGCCGCTAACGCGAGGCCGAACATTGTTATCATATTAGCAGACGATTTAGTAAGTGTTAAAAATTTAAAACAACATTTGTACAGGACCATTCATAGAATTTGAATATTTTTTTAGCGAAAAATTTCTCAGTATATAAAGAGTCGTATTCTTATGATAGGTGTGGAAGTTGCGTTCATAAAACAAATTAATTTGTCAATTTCTATATAAGTAGATAGGTACTGAATATTCGAAGCGGATTTGATTCAACACCAATAGGGTGTTGGCATTTGGGACAGAAACAGGACAATAAGTGGTGAAATTGAATCATTGTTCCTTGTACTGTATCCTATCGCTGTATTTCGTCACCTTGGTGGATGAATAATTAGGGTATAATGGTATATTTTGTATCTTTTACCTACAATAATATAGGTGCTTATCTACTAGGTACTACCTATTGTTAATATTTCAAATGATTGTTCTATTATGTTGAATCGTCATAATGGATATTCATAAAGCCACAGCCGCTACATTGCATTCGTATATATCGTTTCGTTGAATAAAATATAAGTAGGCTACATACTAAGATCTATGTAGGTAGGTAGGTAGGTAGATAAGTAGGTACATTAAATACATGAGTTTCTAGGTACACGTGTATCGAAATACAAAATTAAACAGGTGTCTACCTATTACGGTAGCTGCTTACCATCTGGCAGGCTATATTATGCTTGTATCCTAGCTTAGAGGCTGAGTGGTATAAATTTACGTTTAGTCTAGGAATGTCTGATTTTTGAAATGTTGGTACAATACCTACTAAAATTTACTGTTTTTTATACTACTTACGTGGCAAGCAAGCATACGGCCCGCCGCTTGCAATACCAGAAGTATCACTTGCATGTTGCCAATCCATTTTTTTTACACCAGAGCTTTATGATGGGAGTATTCCTGGGATAGAAATACGTTTCTCTCAAAATGCATTCCTAAATGAGCGCTGGAGACCTGTACCTACTCACACACAGGGACACAACTACTCCGCTGTGTGTAGTTATTTGGCTGTGGTCTTCTGTAAGCTAGAGGTCCTTCCCCAGTCGGGCATGCTCGCTAGTATGGTGCCCTACCTCTCTGTTATAGAAGTATAGATTCCTAATCAAAGTGATTTATGAACAGTAGGTAACTTCATAAATTCAAAAAATCAGTCATTTGTAGAAATAGTGACACTATGGTACCAAAGACCAGTTATGCCGTAATTGTACCATAGCAGAAAGAACTGCCTCGGTGGTTCTGTGGTCGATGTTGCTGATCACGAGGCCCAGGTTCAATTCCCGGGTCGGGCCAAAATGATATAAATCAGCTATAGCTGTACAAAACTCTCACGTGGTTTTTTTTTTGTTTATTAGCCTTAATGGTACCTAATGGTGGTAACTAAATACAAATACTTTTAGTTATTATTTATAACATTGGTGAAAACAGAGGAACATTTTTGTAATGGAACCATCGCTAGGTCTGCGATTCCACATACGATAGGCAATAGTCGTTAAACTTCAATAATGATATTGTTAGATAGATACATATGTTAAGAGTAACAAAACTAAGTGTAAAATAATTATTTAAGTAGGTAAGTACCTACTAAGTAAATTTCAGATTATCTGATAATGATAATTCACATTGGTAGATAGGTCTACCAATGTGAATTATCATTATCAGACAATTATCAATCAGTTGACTGCCTTGGTGGTCCAGTGGCCGCAGTATGCGCCTGCTGTGCACGAGGTTGTGGGTTGGATTCCCACACAGGACAAAACTTTGTGTTGAGAGTTGTTCTGAGTCTGGGTGTAATTTGTGTCCGTTAATTGTATGTTTGTAAAGTCCCCCGCGACACAGAGCTGGTTCTTTAGTTTGGGAGTTGTCTATTAAAAAAAAACTGAAAAATGTTCTTATTGCATACTTTATTATTCTTATTTTATTTTGAGGGATATAACGATGTAGGCTTCCATGGCTCTAACCAAATCCCAACGCCCAATATCGATGCGCTGGCGTATTCCGGTCTCGTGCTACAAAACTACTATGTTACGCCAATCTGCACACCTTCCAGGGCTGCTCTCATGACCGGAAAATATCCTATACACACTGGTAAGTAAATTATTATTAAAACCTTTTTTCTCAATTCTCTTCCGCATTTCATACGCTCTAGCCCTTCTCTGGACTAAAACTAAATACCTAATAAATAAATATTCCTGTTGTAAATATATGTGACACTCCTAAACTGAAAAACTAACTTACCTATATGGATAATTTTATAAATAAAACTAAAATATTGTTTTTATAAAAATCACCCGTCAAAAACATGTGGAGGGTAATTCAAAATTCGAACGATGCTCTTTTAAGAAGTCTGTATGTCAGAATTTATTAATGACTATAAAGTCGCTAGTAGCACAGAATACTTAATAGTACTGCTAGTAGTGACACAGATTACTAAAGAGTTACGTAGTGACTTGTCCCGGCTTGGCACGGGTGGATATTTATCCCGTCTTATTTTCTTCAATAATATTATTATTATACTGCAGCGCTTATTTTCGTTGATAAAAAGTAACTAAGTAAATAGGTAAAAAGTTAGGTAACAGAACCAGTTAATATTAAAAATTAAAAATATAGCACAAGTTGGTTACGTGAAAAAATATAATCAAGGTGGTGTATAGCTCTGACAAAATTAAACAATTTAAGTGCCCACTTTGAGATACAGAACAAAGCTTAATGCTCAACACAATGATCCATGTTTCCTCTTTTTTCGTTTTTTACACTTAGATGGAGTATCCTTGGTATAGGAATACATACGTTTCTTTCAAAACACATTCCTAAATGAGCGCTGGAGGCCTGTACCACAGAATACTTAATAGTCCCGTACTCACACACAGGAACAGAACTACACCGCTGTCTGTAGTTATTTGGCTGTCCTTCCCCAGTCGGGCTTACTCGGTAGAATGGTGCCCTACCTCTCTTTAAAATTGCATGCAGATTATTGCAGAGATTAAAAAGTTTTTATACTTAGGTGCTTAATTAATGGATTAAATAATTCTTCGGAAAAAATGCCATATCCAGTTATATCTACGTTTACGTTGCGACGTTTTAAGTTACATCTTCCCAGGAATGCAACATGGTGTCATCTACGGTGCTGAACCTCGAGGTCTACCCCTCACGGAGAAGATCTTGCCGCAATATTTGAAAGATTTAGGATACAGGACGCATCTAGTCGGCAAATGGCACCTCGGGCATTACAAGAAAGAATATCTACCGTTGAATCGAGGGTAGGTGTTTAACTACATATTTGAGTTTGAGTTCGTTAATCTACTTGGGCGTCGCAAGTTGATATAAATTTATGGAGGATAGCAAAAGTATTAATATAAACTGTGGGTGGACTAGGGACCTCTTCTCCTCTTTAAGAGGAAATGAATTCAACATCTATTGTACCTACCTACCTATAATTCTTTTATTTTCCTTTTTCTATTCAAGTATTCAGTATATATTAGGTAGGTACTTAATTTGTACGCTAAATGCTATTTACTATGTTACTATTTACTAATGTACGTACCAGACAAACGAATGGACTAAAATAATTCCGTTCGAAGAGCCAAATTCTAAAAACCATTACGTTATTTATGTACCTATGTGGCGGCTCGTATACGTATGTAAGTACCTACTATAAGAATAATTAGGTACTTGTAGGTTCTGTGTTGCCTGTAACTGCAGTACTAATATATAAAATAATATTCTGTGGTAACTGTAAGTAATATTTAAAAAATAAAGTGTTAAAATATTAATATAATAATAATAATAAACAGTTACAGTAAGGCTACTGTAACTGTTTATTATTATTATTATATTAATATTTTAACACTTTATTTTAATACCTTTGGTGTTGCAAGCGTCCATAGGCATGGACGCTTGCAACACCAAAGGTATTACTTGCGTGCTTTACGATGGATTATCCCTGGGATACGAAAACGTTTATTTAAAAAACGCATTCTTAAATGAACGCTGGCGACCTTGACTCACTACACTGCTGTGTGTAGTTATTTGGATATGGTCTTCTGTAAAGTGCCCTACCTCACTTGTCTCTTGGGACACGTACGTATCTGCGCCAAAAATTGTGTTCAAAATTTTGTTTTTTTTTTTTTAGCTTTGACAGCCATCTTGGCTTTTGGACTGGCAAAATCGACTTGTACGATCATACCAATGTGGAAAAGCTATCATGGGGCTATGACTTTAGAAGAGGTAGGTACCCAACTTAAATATGTTTATGCTACCTACCAACTAATACGAATATCTACCTACCCTAATACTTAAGTTTTAATCATTTAAATTTTAGTGTTTTTTAAGCGTGTGGCCCAACTCCAGAGTGACCACTAAACTTGTTAAAGTTTAGTGGTCACTTGGGCCACTTTAAACACACTTTATATGGGTAGGTAGGTACTGCACCTGCTAGTCTACTATGTGTTACTGATTATTAGAAATTTAGAGATATTTTTACAATATACTAAAACACTTAATAGTTTCATACATCTAGCAGTGCCTTTGTGAGAACTGAGTGACCACTCCTACACCTTACCTCTTTGTTGAGCTTGTTGATGTACCTAATTGTAAATATTATTATCACTTGTTGTGCCTGATTAGGTACGACAAGTGATAACTACATATATATTGGAGATATGTAGATTATATTATGTAAATACACTACTTTTTTTTAGGTTTTGAAGTAGCCCATGATCTATTTGGTGAATACGCTACTGACGTGTTCACGAAAGAATCTGTTAAGGTAAGTTTTCGGCACTTTTTATTGAATAGGTATATTTTAAGTTTGTTAGACTTACCATCAAGCGCACTGTATGCTTGTTTGCAACTTAAGAAGTATAAAAAAACGTAGATAGGTAGATATTTATTCTCCTAGGTATTAAGACGGCGGGCGGCGCGGCGTTGTCATTTCGCCTTTATGTGAATTATCTAATGTACGTAATAGGGATTTAAATTCTATGTTTCTCAAAATACATAAATACAACAAAGATAAGACACACTGGCAAGAAAATGACACGTCAGCGTTCCATACAGAGACATACCTAACTGCAACTTTGCACTCACACCTTAAGTATACAACACCTCTTAATGCTGCGTACACACTGGGCCGACGAACGCCAACGAATGGGTTTCTTAGTTCTGCGTGGACGGCTTAGAAAACACTAACGAATGCCAACGATCGTTTGTTGTTAAAATGCGGCGGTAACATCAAAGAAATCGAACCATTAGACAGAACGCAGTGTGGCCGAATGACGCCGAAAGCAAACGAACTTGTGATTAGATTTAGCGGATTTCGATCCCTAATTCTAATCTAAGGGCTTAGCAGATTTTGTAGCAGATCTGAAAACATAAAATTGGGTAGAACTAACGTTCTAGGTTTTATAACTAAAACCTCCGCAAAAAAATAGTTACTTATTTTTTTTCGTAAAAAGTAGCAGGGTTTAGCAGAATTCAGGCCAGCAGCTAGCATTATATTCAATTTAAATCTGGTCGCACTGTTCGTGTAACGAATATGGACCATAGTACACTTTGTTAGTCACAAGCAACATGCTAAAGACGGCCTATTATAACGGCTATTTGGCGTTGTTTTTGTATGTGTAAGAATCTATTGTATATTTGATCGAACATTCTAGGAGCCACATAATATAGTTCACATAAATGTAGTAAAGTCCTGGTTGTTTGGCACAGATAATAAAGTCTCACAACACAAGCGCGCCGTTGTTCCTGATGGTCTCTCACTCAGCGGTGCACAGCGGCAACCCGTACGAGTACCTCAGGGCGTCGGATGAACTCATCGGCAACCTCTCTTACATACAAGACACCCAACGAAGGAAGTTTGCCGGTAACAACTTTATTTTCAAATAGGTACCGGTGATATTATCAAGTCTATCTTTACCTCATATCGCACTAGCCTCAATTGTTTGTAAACCTATGGCGACTGAAGTTGTGTAGGTAGATAACTCAAAAGAGAAAACTTAATAGGCACTCAATAGGTCCGTCATTGAACACGAATTTAAAATTGTCAACGGCTTCGATGGCTTAGTGGTCGATGTGTGTGACTGCTGATCACGAGGTCCCAGGTTCGAATCCCGGATCGGATAAAAGTTGACATTGGGTTTTTCTGTCAAGAAATTTATAATAGATGCCCGGAGTTTGGAAATTGGCGATGCTTACACCCCCGTGACTCGAAAAGCACGTAAAGCCGTTGTTCCTACGCTTGATCTCGCGCCGGTCGTGTTGGATTGCCGTCCCATCGGACTATGAGAGTGAGAGAGTAAGAAGATTAATGATAACCTTTGGTAATGCAAGCGTCCATAGGCTACGGTAGTTCGAGACGTATCTGTTTTTTTTATTTTACTAACATGAAAATAAACATGTACAATTTCCAGCAATGCTCACAAAACTAGACGAATCTGTCGGCAAGGTGGTGCAAGCTCTTCAACACCGAGGAATGTTAGAGAACTCTATCATTCTATTCAGTACTGACAACGGAGGTGCGGCGGCAGGGTTCAATAATAACGCCGCGTCTAATTATCCTTTAAGAGGGGTGAGCTTTATGTCAGCCATCTTTATCAATATATTTTAATACTTACCTTGTTCGGTTACTATTAGGAGGTACCTAGGTTATTCACATACTAGATTGAATGTCCCGTGCTGACAAGCATTTCGATTTCCGCAACGATTTCGCTGTGTGCGTGAAGCGCTTTGATAAATCACTGTGTGCGTAAATCTGTTGTGTACAACGATCAATTCTCACCACTTTAAAAGTAAAAGTTTAATAAGTAGTAGTGTAGGCTTGTTTTACGTCTTGATCTCACCACTTAAGTAGAGGCAGGTTGAAAAACCGGCCAAGAGCGTGTCGAGCACTTGAC
Organism: Trisateles emortualis; assembly: GCA_947095525.1. Classification (NCBI taxonomy): domain Eukaryota; kingdom Metazoa; phylum Arthropoda; class Insecta; order Lepidoptera; family Erebidae; genus Trisateles; species Trisateles emortualis. The sequence goes on along the minus strand of OX352736.1, from coordinate 1,861,615 downwards.
CCTACATTGGTAGGGTTCCGTAGTTTCATGGCATAATAATGCGGTCTAATAAGAGGGCTTTGTAATGTCTGAAGACATAGGACGATGGTAACAATTTTAGTAAATGTCTTGAAATAAGTGTATTTAATATAGCCGCGAGGGATGTTGAAGGGGAACTCATCCCACCAGTCCAATTGCCACAATTAATAATTATATTTTTTATATTGAATATTAAAAAATAGTAGGATTTTTATGAAATTATAAATCTAATAATATGAAGATTTCGTTTATTATAAGTACCTAAACATTAGATCTAGAGATAAGATTAGCATCAGCAGCAGAATCGGAGCAGGGGATCCAAATTATATAATTATGCTCTGTATTTTTACTCGTTTACCTCTGACCTATTTTGCATACTACGAAATTTACCAACATCGATCTTTTCGAACAAAAACGTCCGCCATCTTGAGTCACGAAATAGATGTCATATTCGTATTCACCTGGTACAATACGATAGGATAGGTACCAATATTCATTATTAAAATCATTTACAACCTCATAACAATCAACAAAAAATATACATATATTAAGTAACACTTCTGTACCAAAATTTTAGGTGAAAAACACCCTTTGGGAAGGTGGTGTTCGCGGTGCGGGACTGTTGTGGAGTCCACTCATAGAACACCCGTCACGACTCGCCACGCAACAATTACACCTAGTAGACTGGCTACCCACCTTGTACAGTGCGGTGGGGGGTGACATCAGGTTTGTGTTACATATATATTGTACAACAAAAACTGAGATTCCATCTCAGCCACAAGACGTCCACTGCTGGACATAGGTCTCCCCCAAGGTTTTCCACATCGTTCGGTCCTGAGCTGCCCTTTTCCATCGGTTGCCTGCGACCTTTACCAAGTCGTCGGTCCACCTTGATGGAGGCCTGCCCACGCTGCGTCTGCCAGTTCGTGGTCGCCTCTCTAGAACCTTTCTGCCCCGACGGCCATCGGTTCTGCGAGCTATATGCCCTATCCATTGCCACTTAATTGATGCAATTCTTCGAGCTATGTCGGTCACTTTAGTCCTCCTACGGATCTCCTCGTTTACTGAGATTACATGAGTCTAATCCTAAATAAAAGTACCCAGAATCGACGTTCATGCATGAATGATAAATGTAGAGGAAGCGAAAGAAGTATGTCTGGATCGAAGCAATTAGCGTACCATAGTCTCCGCCTACCCCAATGGAAGACTAGCGTGATAAGCACCGATTTTCGTTATCGAAAATAATTAAAGTGTATTATTTTCTCTTACGCTCCGAATTTTGCCGCTCCTGAAAATTTTGCAGCCCTAGGCTGTAGCCCCGGTTGCGCCTGGCGTAACAAACTGGATCAAAATTCTATTATTTCATACGTACCTAACGTTCATACAATTTGTATATTCCAGATGTTGCCCAGTCACAATTTGAATTTACGATTGATGCAGAACGTTTTAAGTTTAATATTCAGATTGTATTATAATGACTTGTATAAGTTGCCGGGATTTCATTTCACATGTTATTTTCCAGTGTATTTAAAAACCTGGACGGCATGAACCTATGGGAGGCACTGTCCAAAAATTTAGAATCTTCCAGAACGAATGTAGTCCACAACATTGATGACATTTGGAGCAGTGCCGCAATGACTGACGGCAAATGGAAAATTCTTAAAGGTAAGAATTACTGATCTACTTTTCCTTAAGGCGAAAACATACCTATCTCAGACTAATAGAATAAGATAGACGGAGCGTGTAGAACTCGCGCGTGAAGCCGCCAAAAGTCATACTAAATAGCAATGTCATACGTTTTCGTTTTCGCGCGCAGTCGATTTGAGCCGCTAGTGAGTACGCACGTCTAAACACGTTTTGACAAAATATTATTATAATGCCGTATTGTGTAGTAAAACGTTGTAAAAATACTTCAGAGCGGCTCAAATCGACTGCGCGCGAAAACGAAAACGTATGACATTGCTATTTAGTATGACTTTTGGCGGCTTCACGCGCGAATTCTACACGCTCCGTCTATCTTATTCTATTAGTCTGAGATACCTATAGAGGAAGACACAGCGACTTATTTACTTTTGTCATTTTATAAGTCATGGAAATTCACAAACTAACTATTTTATAACTGCAGAATAATAAATAGTTCTTCTGGCAACCCTTCGCGGCCGGAGTGTTTAACCCTAAAATAACAAGGGTGAGAAATACCCTGGCTGCAGAGGTTGTTAGAAGAGCCTTTTTATTATTCTACAGGTATATAGGAGTTAGTTTGTGAATTTTCATGACTTATGAAATGACAAAAGTAAATACGTTGCTGGCTCTTGGTCTACTACGTGTCTGACACTTCAAATGCATATCAGTTTCATACATCTAGGTTGTATGGTTAGAGAGATATTTGTGGGTCGTAATAGATATTATCGTAACGCACTGTGTAAAGATGGGTAACACTGCAACACTGCTCTATGTGAGTAGGGGTTTCGACTGGTCTCATTAAATGAATGAACCACTGGTGTTCTTATTCGTCATACCTATATTCTCTTCTTCTTTAGCCTACTTATTTTACAACATAATTGGACGTATAAAATTAATCGTTACTTATAACTCCTATCAGAATCCGCACAAGGCGGCCGGCTAATTCTCTAAGAAACAGCGCTGGCAAACTGACAGTTGTGATTGCTCGGTGACGGCACAATCTATTGACTAAACGTCAAAAAGGCTCGGTTTTTGCTCTTACGGAATACCCCTGCCGATTGCCCGATTCTTATTTTTTCAATCATCTTCTTTTTCTTTCGAATAATTCAAACCATTACTTCTTAAAACGGCAGAGGTTTATCTATGGTCAGACGGCCAGCGAGCGACCACCTATTAACCTCTTAAGTACCTAACGGTTTGATTTACTTATTTGTAACCCAGTAGGTAGGTAGGTTATCTAATTTATTTCTTGGATCAATGTATTACATGTAGGATATATTAATTCAAAAGACATAAGTTTCTAAATTAGTTATAATACCGTCTCTCATTCCATTGCATTTTTTAATTTTCATTATTCCAGGTGCAAATTATGGAGGCGCATGGGACGGTTGGTACGGGCCTAGCGGTCGAAAAGGAATCTATGATTATGACTTAGTATACAAAAGTGATGCCGGAATTTCTATTAACAAAATAGCTAAAATGCCACGTAAAGACGAAATCATTCGAATCAGGTTGAAAATAAGAATGCTATGCTATATATATATAATTTAGGGTTTTACTATCAGGATATATGTTTCAGTTATCAGTTTTTATCGTCGGCTTTGGCAGACCAAATCATCGCTCGGCGAACTGATGTGGTAGAAAGGTCGAGTGGCGACCATGGGTAAACGCAACGTAGGATGATTTCCCACAAGGTGGATAGGTGACCTAATCTGAGCTACGAGAAAGCACTGGATGAACGCAGACCTATGTATATCAGCCATTGTGGCAACATATGGGGGGGCCTATGTTCAACAGTCCTGCCGTTATTTAACTAAAAAAGTGTTATTATAGTTTTTGAGTTAATTATGCAAATTTACACAGCGCATCATTCTTATTTTGTGTATCCTTATTTGTTCGGCGATTCAGATTGTTAGCTAATATTTAAATGACATTTAGTAATGACATTAAATACTCGTATTAACAGCAAAAGTATCTTAACTTATACGAAAGATACATATTTTTGTATAGGTACTTAAATAATTTGCAAGTTGCATAATTCAATTGTTTTAAAGACATCAATCAATTTCGACGTTTTTAACGACATCTCAAAATAGACAAGTTGAAGTTAACCCTTTTCTAGCTTAAGTAAGGTAGAGAGGACATAATATTTGAACGGGTACTTAAAGTCCCCATTCCGTATCCATTAATAATTTTTTACCGAATAAACGCTTAAGTAGTCCTGTACGACCAAATAAATTGAAACTTTTTTTTTTCTTTATTAGGGACGCAGCAACGCTAACATGCAATGAAACTATTCCAATAACCCCATGTTCACCGCTGACAACGCCTTGCTTGTACGACGTGGACAACGACCCGTGTGAGCGGCAAAACTTGGCAGCGCAGTAAGTACCTACACAAACGTATAACGAATCACAATAGTTATGTAAAAGTACCTAGATCATAGAGCTGTCTTCATACCCGAGTTATACTATGCATTTTGCGACCCATGACTTTTCTACTAGATACAAGGCCTAATTTAACCTCAGCGCCGCCCCTGGGCGCTGTAAAAATGGCCACACCTAGCACTTAAAAAAATTTCTGATTATAATAATATATATCGAGTACAGTCTACTCAATTTTATTTTTTCTGACAAAACACATATTGGAGCTAGCTGACCAAAACTTCTTAAATTACCTGACCGTTAAAATAATAGCCCTACATAATATGTATGTACTCCAGGTTGCCGGACGTTCTCCAAAGAATGCTGGTTGAATTGGACAGAGTGAACAAAACTACGGTACCTCCAAACAACAAAGATATGGAGCCTCAATCAGACCCTAAATATTGGGGCAGAGTGTATGTTAACTTCGGTGACTATTTGCCATTAAAGTCTCCCGGACTTTGTCAGTTATCGTGATAATATTTAATGATAGTTCTAGTTCGTAGATTGTTATTAGATTCCGAAGCTCTAAGTAATTTCTGTGCTTCCACTGATTTATGTTTGGGGCACCGGGTCCGCATAGACAAACTTAATGCAGAAGTTAAGGTTTCTTTTACCCCACGAATAAACATAATTGTTTTATTTGTTGTAAAGAACAGGGATTCAGTTTACGAATCTAGAGCAGACTACAGCTCTTTCAAAGCTTTGTATGGGCTTCTACCTAATGTACTATTCAACTGTTTAACATTTTTGAAAGATAAGAAAACATTAATTAGTAATACATAGTATACATACATACATAGTAGTAAATATTATTATTTAAAAAAACTTAGTTTGCCCACAGCTTTACTTGCGTATGTACAGAGAATAAAAATGTTTTTGCTTTAAAATATTCGTCTGGATTCCATTTCATTGTTATAAGGGTTTGTAAATCTGTCTGCAAAAGCTATTTATTTTAAGAGCTTTCGTAATGCTATCGATTTTAAATTTGAAAAACAATACCTCCGTGACAAATAAAATAACTATTTAAATAAACTATTTTGTTTACTTATACTTACTTAAATTTTGAAGGTTTTTTACAAAATAGAAAAAAAACACAAACCGCAAAATAAAAATTGTGACATTTATGACCTGTATAATTATGTTAGTAAAAGAAGCACAAAATAGGTTCAAGCGTTATGAGTCCGGGAATTTTGGTGTCAAAGATGCGGTACGCTCTGCTCACCTCATAATGACGATAAAGTCGATGCCGTTTTTGGAAAATTTGAGTAAGATCGGAATATTATTAGTAGTTGAATGAGGATTGACGACACAACAGATTTTTTTAAACTCCTAGGTTGGCAAACAAACACACGGTCCGCCTGATGTTAAGCATTTACCGTAGCCTATGAACGCTTGCAACACCAAGTATCACTTACGTGGCGAGTGGCGACCCATTTTTTTAACCCTTTTGGGGAACCGGCTTGTTGTCATCAAACCTACACGGGAGATAAACCCGATTCCACCACCCAGGGACTGCCTGGAAATAGAGCAAATTGCCGGATTTAAATGTATTCGAGTCCAAGCCCTCTTAAGAAATAGATCAAGATCCGGCATCTTCTCGAACTCTATCTATTTGCTTCTGCCAGGTTGCAATGGTTTGACAGCTATTATTCGGTAGACTGCACTAATACAGCTACTCGCTGGTAAATAACCGGGTATACCTGTATCAGTAGGCGATGGGATCGTTACTTCCCGACGCCAAAATCATTTTTTTTACATCATCATCAATCTATATGACAGTCCACTGTTGGACATAACCCTCCCCAAGAGCGTTCTCTTGGGGAGGGTTATAATAATAATAATAAAATCATTTATTATCGCGTCGCATAAACGCATAGATATATACCTTACAGACTAACGTACATATTAATATAATCCTGTGTTAGTATTAAAAACTTAAAACTATGTTAGTACACTTCACTTGCACTATGTCGCAGTGCGTTCGTGTGGCACTTGTCCGCGGAAGCGACGGAACACTACACCTGTCGGCCAAAAACTCTCTTCCAAGACGAGATTTAGGTAGACTGTTGGTACTCGCACCACAAAAGCCCTAAAATTGACGTTGCGTCGCGACTCCAACAGCTGCACTCTCGGCAAGTATTTGGTCTTTTTGCGTACGTAATCTGCGATGTCTTCTGTCTTCGTGGTGTAGTGCAGACGAGAAATGTACACCGCAGTGTTGGGTGCAGCGGCACGCATACCAGACTGCGCTGGAGCCGTACCGCAGCAGTTCTTGACAGGACGATGACGGCGCTTCCTCCGTTGCACCGTCACGAAACCATCCTCTTCAGCCCGGTTCGATACCTTTTCAGGTACAGGCTTGGCGGGTCGAGCAATTGGAGTGCTCTGCGTAACCGGTCGGTCAGCTGATCGCGCGGCGAGTCGGAGGGTAGCCGCGGGGACGGGGGGAATGCAGCGAGGCTCAGGCGCAGCGCATACAGCCGACGCTGCATTCCGCGGCGACAAAACTGCTGACGCGAAGCTTGCGACACTTGCGACCGATGTGTCGAGTCGGCAGGCTCCTCGGCGCATGTTCACATTACTGCACGCGGTCGATGACGCAGTTAAGGTCACAGTATTGCGCAACTCGTCGAGTTCCTTGCGCAAATCTGTGACGTTATTCTGGGATGCCTCCAACTTCTGTTGCACATCCGCTAAACTTGCCTTCAACAGCACGATGTCCTTCAGCAGGCTTGTGACGTCGACGTGGTCGAAAGTGACGGGTGGTAACTTGTGCAAGTTTTTCGCCACAAACGTCGGCACGTCGTCAGGGTCGGTCTCTTTCAGCAGCGTGATAATATCCTGCAAGCTCTTCTTTGTCCCGTCACGCCTGCGGGACACCATCTGATCACTTTTGTTTAGCAACCTGAACACAAGCAGTTTGGCAGCAGCTATGTCGTCCTCGCTGAAGCTCGTGGAACAGATCTGGATAGCGGACACCGCGTCCATTACAACCAGCTTCTGTTGCAGGAACGCCAGCAACTCGTTCGCCACAAGTGTATCACTCATGGCAACAAAAGATTCGTGCGACGGCTTACGCCGCGCTTAACGTTAAAAATGAATTAATATACGTATCACACGTCCGCCTCAGAGCGCAGCGCGACTGTGACAGCGAGATTTGTTACAGCGTGTTATGATGCGAGAGGCCGAAGTCTTCGGCACTCTGGCAGTCTCGCTCTTACTCCCAGCTACCTTGTAGTTTTTTTATCACAAGAATAAAACGATTTGTAAAAAAACTTTCATTTAATTATTAGTTATTATTTATGTACAATAGACTCGCTTCTATAATATGCCCAGATGATGATTCAGGGACCTAACTTAGACGGTCGAAAGTGTGTGTCAAGTGTCAAACACTTTCGAGAAGGTATCATAATGAGCCTAATCACAATTAATTGATGTAATTTGTACTACTAAGTAATATAAATATGTTTAAAAAAAAGTTGGTTACAACGCGCAAGTCATGTCACGTAGGTAAAAAAGATCTTAAGAATTATAAAGTTATTTACAACAATTACAGACTTTGGGTCTTTTCGTTCTGACCCCGATCTGTTTAGACTCATCTGAAGTCTTTTTCCTCGAATTTTCGATAATATCAACATTAATGGGGTTATGACTGCCACTCAAAGGTAAGCCATTTTCTTTCTCATCCTTGGATATTACATTTATATATTCCTTAAGATGTTCGTCTTCGACCACTTGAATCGGTTTTGGTTCTATTATCTTGCTAGTAGTAGCGGCAGTTTGAAGGTTCTTTCTTTCCATTGGACTCAGGATATCTCCTAATGGGTCGAATTGGCTATCCTGGGATAACGATTCGTTGATTAAATTTTCTACAATATCAGATTCCTTATGGAAGAACTTGGACATTACACACTTCAGTCGGTCGGGAAATATTTGGCGAGGGGTTACAAGACTGCAACAGAAATAATAAACACAAATTGAAACTTGACGAGGATACGGTCGAATACAAATACGAAATCAACATAGGTACTAAAGCGACAGTCGCGTCCCTGTCGCCTACTAAGAATTGTGACTAACTCGGAATCGTCGCCGTCGTCGACGACCTCGTACGAGTGCAGCACCTTCATGAGCTTGGCGGCGTACGGCGGCGCCAGGCGCAGCTGGCGGCCGAGCTGCTGCGCACACATGACGTCACCCAGCGCGCCCGCCCAGCGCAGCGCGCGACGGAACAGGCTCAGGCACTGCGGACCACACCCGCATGTCACTTTACACGGACTGTCTCTATTGTAAAAACTAACGATAACAGTTGTTTCTACTCGTACTACTGCGCCGTATAGCTAATAATTTGAAGTTCAGAATCAAAATAGAAACGTGGCAATTAAATACAACACGGTTACCCATCTGATAACTGACAGTGTGTTACACACTGCCGGTTCACTGCGGTATTTAGGATGAGTAGATATGGTTTAACTTCTCAAACGTTGCTCAGCCATTAGATTTGACGCACGATTTCTTACTCGAAGTCGGACTTACCTAACTGAGCAATCTGACAACTTGGATTGGTAAAGCTCTTTACGGGAATAGCAAGTACAACATCGACATTTACCATAACATAATAATTAATTTAAAAGTTCGGACACCTTACTTACAATTATTCAGTAAAAAGAAACATTATTTATTAATGACATAACCTATATTAACAACATAATGCTGCAGGACCTCTTGTTTAACTGTACCTACAGCAAACCAGACACGGATCCAGGTTTTGGTTTAGGGAAGGAGCACAATCTTAGTTCATTTCACTGACTTAATCTCTCAGAAAAGTGACATATAACAAAGTTAAGAAGAATTGGTCGCAAGTCAGCGAGGGGGCAATTGCACCCGTTGCCCCTGCATCCGCGCCTGTAGCACTGTTGCAGTATCTAACAAAATTATTTCAATGTGACTATACTATATCCACCCAATGTTGAACTTGTCCTTCTTACATGGAAGCTGTTTATCATGGAATCCTTCCAAAGTAGCTAGAAGAAAAATGTTGGTGTGACTTACCTCTATTATAAAAAGTCGTTGTTGGTGGTCCGTAACACTTACCTGTCTCTTTTGTCCTGTGAGTGCGGCGAGGCGCAGGTCGGTGGGCGCGCGCGCGGGCTCCAGGTCGGAGCACGCGGTGCAGCAGTGCGCGCCGGCCCGCGCGCCGCCCGACAGCAGACCGAAGCACGCCGCGTGCTGGTGACTCTTACAATACCTACGTTATTTACGAACCGAATATTTAATACTTTTATTCAACAATTTTACGTCGCGCCGCCCTGCCATCGCCGCTATCGATAAAAGAAGAGTTTAAACTTCAGTCAATGTCGTGTAATTAGGCAGTAAGTACTTGCTTTAGAAAGTTCAGAAGATTTAAAGAATACTTGAGAGAGGTAGAGCCCCATGTACGTGAGGAAGCCTGATTAGGGAAAGACCTTTACCTAACAGAAGACCATAGCCAAATAACTACACACAGCGGTGAAGTTGTGTTCCTGTGCATAATTATATACCCCAAAGGGCAGGATACAAGTCATTGCAAGCCCTTTCTAAAAGCTGTTTTTTTATATTATGCCATATTTTAATGTGTAGATAAATAACCAACTGTCATTCAATCTAGTTCTTTAGCGTCTGGCGCGAGGCTTTTTAATTTTGTATGAAAACTATACAAGGTACCTCACCATCCTGCAAATACTTTCTTAAATCTGAAAATTGAATTACTGACAGTTTGATTAAAAAATATTTGCAAATACAATTTTTTTTTTCCAATTGCAAGAAATGCTTTCATTATGTACTTTTTTTTACAACTTCAACGTGACTCACGCCCTCGGTTACAACATTATCATTACTGACTCTCAGACTAATACTATTATATGACTAAGTATACTATATTATGACTATTGTTAAACGAAGCAAGAGAAACCAATGTAAATAAAAAATAAGATAATGACTTACTGACAAGTAATAAGGTCGTGTGCATCGGCGTCGTCGTCGGACAGATTGCAAGGGCACTGTACTGTGCCGGCTACAGGTTCAGGTGGACCATCTACCAATATTACAATATCAAACAATCAGCCTGTTTCAGTCCAATGCTGAACGTAATAATAATAATTTGTTTATTGAGATAAAAACGAAGTCAGTAACAATTATCTCACATACATTAATAATAATGTCAAACCATAAGAATATCATTAAAGTATATATCATCCCGCCACCGACAGGGAGTTCATCCACACATTTTAGAACCTTTATCGTGCCGCACTGTGCGGTTTCAGAGGAATTTCCTCCCACGTACGATTAAGTTGTGGAATGAGCTTCCTGCCGAGGTTTTCCCGAGAGACTATAGCATGGGGTTCTTCACGAAAGGAGTTATAAGGTTTCTAAAGGGTCGGCAACGCGCGAGTGATACCCCTGGTGTTGCAAGCGTCCATAGGCTACGGTAACTGCTTACCATCAGGCGGGCCGTATGCTTGTTTGCCTACTTGGTAGTATAAAAAAAAAAAGTACAATGTCAAAATGTCAATAATAATATAATTACAATGTCAAAATGTCAATAATAATATAATTACAATGTCAAAATGTCAATGATACCTGATACCTCAATGTCATAAGTACCTAATGATAATAGTCAAGCTCGTCACACAAATTATCTGTCTTACATCTATCCCATTGGTCAGTTAAATTTTCACAATATGTCAAAAAATGTATAATTATAGTATTCCAAGTATCAGTCATACTCATAATATCACAGACATACACCTCTTCTTATTCACGCCACAACACTCGGTTCTCCGCCTTCCGCATCCAGTCTACCTCAGCAACCTTCTAAGGTCATCATTACAATATACTTAAAGCAATGTAGGTACTCAACATTAGCTAACAAGCTAGGCAACGGATACTAGTTCGGTACTAATGCGAGCACAAACATAGGTAGGTGCCTACGTATGAATAGGCACCTAGAACTGAGGCTGGTTTCGCCCAGGGTCGGCAGAAGCTGTTCCAAGGCGGACGCAGCCCCCTGCAGCCTCGGCGAGAAGTGCTCGTCGAAGAACCCTCCAAGTAGGTGCCTATTTCAAGTATGAATAAAAATCACTCACTATCGAAATCGTTCTCTTCGGGCGTGACTTCGAACTCTGGAGGATTTTGGGTTGGCTAAAAATGAGAGAATTGGTTTAAAATCACCAATACCACTACAAAGTATAAAACAAAGTCGCTTCCCGCTGTCTGTCTGTCAAAACTACGCAACGGATTTTGATGTGGTATTTTTAATAGATAGAGTGCTTCATGAGGAAGGTTTATTATACCTAATACATGCATAATATAGAAGAACAACACTGATAATTTTAGACGTTTGTAATGTGATATCGTAAATAAACACATTTTTGAGCTTACATTGCAAACGCTGGCTGTACCCTACGAGATAGATAATCTACATAATGTATTAGGTACATTACACCTTAAAAAGGTCTACAAAAAAGTCCGCGATGTACCTAGGTCTATCTGTTAGTAAAAGTAAAGGATAAAACATAGATATTGTGAATAACCCACAATAATTATTTTTATCTTATACTTTTTTATAAAGAGACCTAAAAACGCTTTCTGCGCAACTTGTCAAGATGTTTTCCGGACATAAGGTAATTTGGTGCGACAAGACGTGTTGTTGATGTTGAGCTTATCCGTGATCCCAGAACACAATCCATACCTAATAGACATGAAACGTAAACCTAACCTTCTCATAGATTTGATGTTTTGGCCTGGTTTATTATCCTATGCTGGCATTTAAATTAATTAGGTATGGTATATGCAAACTCACATTAGCTTCGTGACTCGAAGCAATGGTCTCTTTGACGTAGGCGCGACTAATAAGATGGTGATATGGCGTCTCCACGATACCTAACTGAAGAGTCTCAGGTAGGGTTGATGCCAAGTGGTCTTCTTGGTCTTCTACCCTGGCAAAACCTGGTGCTTGGTAATCTTTAGGGGCGTCTAAAATATTTTAAAGCAAAGCAGTTGTTTAAACAAGATAAGTAAGTCTATATAAACAATGGGTATTGGCCACATTAACTCATATAATTTTAACAAAAAAAACCGACTTCAGTACGGCAAGTTGTAAAATTTTCAGATATTTGTTTGTTACAATCGAATAAAATCGACTGTGCGTCATGCTGAACACAGGTCAAGTAGGTATTAAAAGCAATATTTAATCTGTGCAATCCGCGCTTAATTCATTCACGTCATTATTTCTTATTAATAGTTGCTTAGCAACAATAACCGAAACTTATCTAATCGCCATCAGTAAAATACTTATTATTGAAAAGTTCAGATTGCCATCTGTGGTCTTCTTCATCAGTTTTACTTCACCAAATTACACTTTCTGAATGCAAATGATTGATTAGTTGTTAAAAATATTGAAATTGCTATATGTGTGCCTATAACTTTTGAGGAGTTCCCTCAATTCCTCATTGATCCCATCATCGGAACTTTCTTTTGATGATAATGGGACCAAACTGGAAGTATGTCCAGTCAGACAAAAAAAGATTTTTTCAAATCGGTCCATAAATGACGGAGTTATGCGGTAACAAACATAAAAAAAAAAAAAAAAAAAAGAAATTAACATATGGTAGGTAAAAGGCAAAACATTAGTGTGAGGGTAGATTTTGACAATAGTAGGTACCTTACATCTGTAAGGTACCTACTACGAGCACAGATTTTATCAGAGATTAGAAAACGAGTATTAGGAGCCGCGACGTCGTTTGTGACCACAACGTCAAGAAATAATACATTTTCGCATTAATACCCGGCGAGCCGGCAGTTTATTTTAATAATGGACTTATTAAAATAAACTGCCGGCTCGCCCCGGCTTCGCACGGGGGACATGTATCCCGTATTTTTTTTTTTCAATAAAATATATCCTATGTTACCCGCTGATAATGTAGCTTACTAATATTGTGACAGAATCTTTAAAATGGGACGAGTAGTTTTTGACTTTAGTTAAACACAAAAACACAAATCTTTCCGCTTTATAATTAATAATATTAGTGTAGATAAGTAGGTAGGTATATCAATTACCTTCATTATAATAGAGCCGCACACAAATATCGTAAGACTCCGGCAAATCACACTGGCAAGCTTGCATGACCACAACAATGGCTCGGATCAGATGTATAGTTCTCTCCCTAATATTATTGAAGGAATATTTCGCAGATTGTTTACTTTTACCCCTCGCATTCCACTGGAAATTCATACTCACTGCGTCCGGGTTATAGTTATACTCGAATAAATGATACTCTACTAAATTTTCCGCTTTGCAGTCACCATCGTAAAAGCAAATCACCATTTTCTGAAGCTAAAAATAAAATAATAATGGATATAGCTACCTATTTTAATACGTTAAGAGTTTTGAAAAGGTTGTCGTGTTTCTTAAACGCTTACTTGCTTTTATGTATGTTAGATAGCGCTTAGGTATTCAGAGTAAACTGTGAGCGATAAGTGGACGGGATACCTACGAAGTTTTAGCTTAGACAAATCACAAATGGGGTAAACACTAAGTAGGTACATACGCTAAAGACGGCAAACAATAGAGACGGCGTCCGTCAAGAAGATGGAGGACCAAATCCGCCATATATTGGGACCATTCTAGATGAAAGTCGCAATTGAGAGTCTAATGGCGAGTTGCTGGAGGCCTTTGCCAATATTACACATAAAACAGACTAGAAATAGTAGCATAACCATTAAAGACAAGTTTGTGTTTGGTACTTCAGATCTCTTTCATCCACGTAGGTACGTAACTGATCTTTCATAACCAGCTACTTACGAATCATTTTAAAATAATATCTATTTTATTTTTCAACTAGCTGTGCATACTGAGACGGTACCTCAGAATAAATAAATGTTGTATTAACTTATTAGCTGAAGTTATTAGTTTTTTAATAACGTAACGGTGACTTTTACACTGCACTACTGAGCCCATAAAATAGTCGCACATCCGATGACCAACCGTGGCAAAGTTGCTTAACTTTTACTCTACACTACCAAACTCATGTATAACTAATGGTCACCCATTCATGATAACTGTTCTTGGAAAAATTGCTTTACTTTTACACTGCAGTACCGAGCTCGATAAGAACTAACACGGAAACTCAACCCATCTCAAATCTTTCTAAACATATCCTGTAAAAAAACCTAACACGAATTTTAAGGCTACAATGAATGTCTGTTTAAAAACACGGGCCCAGTATGAGTTAAATTGGCGCGATCGCGCGCTGAGGTTCCGTTGTAGATTCAATTTAAAGTCAATTAAATTGACTTAAAATTAATTCCCTTAGTCGTAAGCGTCGACTAAGGGAGTAAGTCAATCAGACAATATCCACTGCAAGAGAGGGAAAACTCGAATCAAAACCGACCGACCAATCCGTCTGGCCAGCGTGGTATAGTAGGCTAATATCCCTCCAATTGTATGGAGGAGACCCGTGACCAGCAGTGGGACGTTTATGGGTTGAGATGAAAAGTAGGTATAGAAAATATTATAAGCGGTGGTGGCCGAGTGGGAAAGTAACCGACTTGCACGCAAGAGGTGCGAGTTCGATCCCGGGCAGTACCAATGTGAATTTCACTTTGTGGAGTTTATATGTATTAATCAAATGATTCGCCATCTGCTAACGGTGAAGGAAAACACCCACATGTCTTAGAAGAAATTCTAAAGACATGTCTGATTCACCAACCCGCATTAGGCCAGCGTATGTGAATTAAGGCCTGAACCCTCTCTCTCTCTCTCTCGATAGAGGAGAGGAGACCCGTGCCCAGCAGTGGGAACATATGGGTTGCTATAAAAAATAAATAGAAAATATTAAAAAGTGTTTAGAATTAACTCTGATCGTTTGTTTGGTTATTGGTTTGTTACCTTTTTACGACTAAACGGCGGTTTTTGGGGACGCCGCAAATATATATTACCTACTTGCTGTTGCCGCTCTGCGCGCGTGGTTGTCGGTTAACGCAGTAAATACCGTCTCCTCTCCCAGGATACCATCTACCTCCTTGCTAAATTTTATAGATCTGTTCTTGTTTAAGAAACAAACAGCCACCTACTTTCTCATTTATAATCCTACTAATGTTATCATCGCGAAAATTATAAATTTATATATTTACCAAATTTCATCAGGATCCTTTCAGTTGTTTAGTCATAAAACAGACTAACATATAAACAAATCGTAACTCATATATGGACATAAATAATTTTAATCTGTAGTTAAGTACCTATCTATAGCCTGTGTTTAATCTTATAATTAGGTACTTAAACTATCCAAAATTGCAACACCCCGATCGAAATTAACTAGATAAGCTTGTTTTTTAATTTAAACTTACGTATTTTTTATCAAACGCTTCAAAAGCTTGTGTCATAGCTATAGTAAGAAACTGTGCTAGTTCATCTCTACATTTCTTTTTTAGTATTTTCAGTCTGATGCCTCCTAAGGTCTCAGCAGTGTAGCTATCTTCAGGAAATACATTCTTCAAATATGTAATCGTACTAATTGCGACCACAGTTAGCTGTTTCATGAACTTTACAGAGCTGGTATATGTCTCTGTAATCTGCCGTGGGAAGAGCTTCATCCACTCCGCCATGGCCTACAAATAAACATAAAGAAGACGCAAATATAATTTTATTACCCTAATAAGTACCTACACCAATTTTAACAGATATTAATTACTCACCTGCGACGAAAAAGTTCCTGTAGCAGACATTATTGATTTTAAATGCAAAAGCCAAATTATTAAATAAGTAAGTAGCTAATGATAAGTTTTCCCAATGGCGACATTCTTCATAGCGAAAGTCAATTGTTTTAGTAAAAAAAAATTTAAAAAAAAAAGTTTCCCGCTTTTCATTGCGCATGTGCACCATTACGCCATAGAGAAAGATATATATCATATCATTTAAAAAAAAAATTAGAATACAGAGAATGAACCAAAATTAATAAATGTATACAAAATAGTTTTATTTTAAAATATATTTTGAATTTTATTCTAGATAAAACCTAAAAAAAAAAATTAAAACTTATACTTTATAGTTCTTATAGGTACTTTATTGACTGATGAAGAAAATGGAACGTGTCACCGTGGGGATTGACACAATTAAATCGGTATAATCGATAATTGTTTTATGAACTATTCAAAATCGGTATCCAAATATTTAATATTCGCAACAATTACAATTAATAATGTATTATTAAAATGGTCTCTAAATGGTCGAAATTTGACCGCAATTCTTTACAGGTTTAGGTTTACCTACTTTTGAACGTTATTCAGCTTCTTTTGTCCAAGAACATTTTTAATTGCATTAAAAAAAGATTTTTTTATTAAGCCACATCAGACTATTCGCATGACGAATTATTGTAATTTTTTTTATAAATAAATAATTAAAACTATTAAACTGATTTTTTATTGTAAGAAGTAAATATTGAAGAGTAAATCTAACCCAAAAATCGATATTTTTACCTAATCATTACTACATCTCTATATATAACAAATGCTAAACGTTACCGTACCGCCGCTGCCCATGCTATGTGAAATAGATACTAACACAAAGTTTATGGATCATACAATTTTTTTCTCATGTGGGGATCGAACCCATAACACGCCGCGCATTGGTTAGGTAAATGGCGAGGTATCCACTGAAGCCATTGAACCAATCTCGCAGTAAAATAAACGTTAACAATGAAAGGTTTATTCTTAACCGACTTCAAAAAGAAGAGGTTATCAATTCGTTTGTATTTTTTTATGTTTTTTTACCGTAGAACTCCGTCATTTATTAACCGCCATTTTTTCATTAGTTTTTGGGTGGCAAACAAGTAGGACCTGCGCTCATAGGCCCGGTTGATGTCTAGCGGTTACCATATGCCCACTTAGCATACACGGATTACACGGACTGCTCGAGCAGTAACCCAGTGGTCAACATACACGGACAGCTCTTGCAGACAGAGTCAACGGCTTGAAGCTGCCATCTATAACTGCTCAAGTAGTTAGCTTAACTGCTCGAGCAGTTAGCAATTTCAATGTTAATTTATATTAGTAGCATCATGGATTTTGAGGAGGACTTCTGCTGATTCTGCTGATTTAATTGCACTCGCGTGACGCGATTATAGCGTCACAATCGATGTTATCGTCCATTGTTCTCAATAAACAAATGAAAGGTGCGCCCGGGAAGCATGCGCGACGTGGAATAAAGAGCGCGGGCGGAGGTAACTATGCGAGAGCAGACCGCATGATGAAATTTCGGCCCGCCATACAAGGACTGCTTGAAGCAGTCAGGATCGGCAGCTTCTAGCTACGACTGCAAAGTGAACTTCAGACTTCTACGAACGTACATACACGAACAGCTCAAGCAGTTGCAACACTTGCAACTGCTACAGGCGGTTCACAGCACGTTGAAATTTCCTGAGAGACTATATGAGTAGCATAGGGTTCTTCAAAAAAGGAGTTATAGAGTTTTTCAAGGGTCGGCAATGCGTAACTGATACACCTGGTGTTGCGAAGATCTTCGCCCAAGGGCGCCGATAGTGTTAAAGCTGATACTATATACACATACTTAGATAGATACCGATTTTGTAGAATTTCTTGACTCGTCATATAAATGTAAAATTTCACGTAAAAAAAGAAATCCGATGTTAAATTTCATTTTAAATATGTTTCGTATATTCTAATGCTTGGTTTTAGAATTACACCTATTGCCCCTTCTCTTGGATCCGCAGTGATTTACCATCTGCTAACTATGAAGGAAAATATAAGTAGTAGAGAAACCCAATGTCATAGAAGAAATTCTACAGGCATGTCTGACCCACCAACCCGCATTACCTGCTCTAAATAATCCATACACGAGAGTATCTGGATTATAATTTTAGAGGCGAGAAGACCCGTGCTCAGCAGTGAAACATGAGTTGCTATTAGAATCTTTATCAAAATGTTATGTTGGGTGACCGAGAATACCATATACATATTTGCACAAATAAGAGATTATCAATTTACTAAACCTACTTACTTAACTGAAATTTAATATCGTAAGTATCATCTCAGCCGTAAAACTTGTGCTCCTAGACATAGGCCTCCCGCAAAGGCTTCCACAACAGTCGGTCCTGAGCTAACCTTATCCATCGGCTGCCCGCAACCTTTACCAGATTCGGTTGCCGGTACGCCTTGTTAGAGGCCCGCCCACGCTGCGTCGTCCAGTTCTGCCTCAGCGGCCATCGGTTTTGCGAGCGAGAGGTTTAATATGCTAATAATAGCCATTTATTTCTTAAATACAACGGAGTCAAACGGCCTTTGAACTTAATGAAGCATTGACCTCAAATATTAAATGTTATAGAGGCCAGTAAAATAATACAAGAACTTTATGAATTCATTAAAAAAATGTTTCTATATTCAAACTTTGAAAACAAATGACGAAATGACATTGTGGATAGTACGTAAAATATAATTTTGAATAGTTTATTGTGAAAAGTTCAAAGGTTTTTGATATTACAAATCACAATGCTGTGCCCAGAAGCTTTTCATGTTCATAATGAAAATACTCCATCTAAAGAAGACGAAGAGTCATGGAAAAATAAAAGTAGTAAAATGCCTATCGAAGGTGCAGGCAGTTTAGAATTCAATTCTTACAAAAATCCGAAAACTTGGAAGAAATCCATATCGAATTTCTTTCGCAATCATCCTCGTCCAACGAAATCTAATGACGTAAGTTTCTCTTTCATGACTCACTCATAACTTTAAAAATATTGTTTTATTGTTGTTTAATTAATATTCAGTAACTACCTATTTAATATTATTTTAGGGTGATCGACCTTCAGGCAGCAATGATAAATTTGAAGATAAAGAAATGAGTCCAGATCAAAAATGGCAGTCCTTAGGGAAAATATTTAGACGCCAAAGTTTCGAAAATTGGAACAAATCGTCTAGCCAGCAAGGAGAGTGTTCGTCTTCTAGCAAACGCCTTGCTATGAAAAAAGTATTGTCAAGCTATTTCGGAAAAAAATCTGTTGCTAACGATGAATAATATTGTACCTAATAAATCGTTTCGGCAATTTGTTTTTATATTTTTGACAAGTACCGTAATTATCTCAAGTCCACCAATGCCTAAAAGTAGACGGAAATTGCTTAACCAGCAGACGGACAGTAGGTACCTGCGCTTACGGGGTAGATACGCTTGTAGGCAACGGAACTCCACTTGAGATTGAGCTTATTGTATTGGTCACGAGATGCATTCTCTTCAACATACCTCTACCCGAATCTGTCGTAAACACATAAGCGTTTTTGGCTTTATTACAATATTTGAAAATTGTTTTCGTTAAAATTATACATATAGGTACAATGAACTCTTCTTTATATATACATCAAAACAGAATAAAACTAATCTAAACAAAAAAGTTAGGTAATTTTTGCTAAAATAATTATAGGTACTTATCCCTGCTGCATAACTACGCTGCTGCACTAAGTACCTACCTAGTATTTATATCGCTCTTGAATAAAATAATAGTAAATCGGCAATGTTTTTTTATTTTACTAATACCTATGTAACTTTTTTTAAATAAAAATAATATAATGTGGTGTGACTACGAGTCAGTACGAGTCGGGTAAGGGAAGTAGTACCTAACTAAAGTATATAATATACCTACATTTTCTTGTTTAAAATTTCCGCCCGCGCCCCTTGTGCTCTCTCGCTCCTAACTCAGTATAGTATGTTCCAAACGCAGCGTGGCAGTGACGTACCGTTGTCTAACGAATCGATTACTAATGTGAACAAATTTAAATCGAGGTTGGAGAATCGAAACTAATAATTACTTAATTAAAATACATAATTTATTTTGTGAAAACCAGTAATAATAACTAATAATCATTGATAGTAACTATATTAGTTTTGCTTTTACAACAGAAAATGCAAATATTTACAACTAGGTACCTACTTAATAAAAATATAACAAGGACTCAAGACAACATGCGCTATCCAACGACTGACGACTGAACGCTCTCCTCGCTCAAACGCCCATCACCCGCTCGCCCCTAGTTTTCGGTGTGAACACACATAGTTTAGCTCGCCAAAGCTTCGCTTAGTTTTTATATTATCTTCGCCCACCAGCTCGCTATAATAGCAGCATGACCTGTGCTTAATTAGCTAACCGTTATTACCATCAAAAATATAAAAGCGATTGATTATTATTAACTACTTAGCTACATATCCTAAGAATTCTTGGTATACAATTTTGAAGTGAAGTATTTATGTGCCATTTTTTTTAAATGTTAGAAGCAGTAATATAAATGCTCATTCCATTTATTATAATGTTCTGTTTTACGAGCTAAACCTAAGAGCAAAACTAAACGTGTTTTTCTATAGACTAAAAAAATCGAAAACGGAAAAAAAACGCTAAACAGTAAAAAAAATATTTTGTCAACTTTATAAAAGGCTATAGATGCTGAAAGATCAAGCAAGGCAAATAAAATATTTAAAAAATAAAGAATTTTCTAGGTTCTGAAACTAATTATGAGTGTTCCCATCTTAAAGTGGTCTCCCTTGTAATCAGGGGATTGTGTACTGAGGTAAATTTTTAGTTCATAAAATTAATTTATAGATTTAAAAATATTATGTCTCCGCCACTCAAGGTCATTTTTTTCCTATTATCACCGGTCTGCCACGTATAATACACACACATACCCATGGCTTTTTATTTCACATTTACCCATGGCTGTACCCTGCCGAAACACAGCAATGCAGCGTTACTGTCCGAGTTCAAGAAATTATGGCATTTTTTAGTTTTTGATGTGTTTTGGTGTAAAAACAAACATGTACAGAGAGTCCTGTCAAATTTCTAGGAAAACCTAAATTATTGAGTGGCAACATTGTTGTCTCGGCAAGGCAAGTCTGTCTGACTGAACTGAATCTGGACTGGAAGTCAGATACGGAATTGCATAGCTGTTTCTTTTGGTGTGAACTGTGAATACTTATAATAACTTTTCAACTATTGTTGTTACAATACAATATTTCGTTGTTGTTTTGATTTTGATCATACTGTTTGTTGATAGTTTATCAGGATAACTTTGTTTGTACATAGCTTTGAAAATTGCGTTAAACAAAATCAAGTGTCAGCATAGCAACAGCACTTCGTTATATTATGTATGTTCCTATTTTGATTTGAGGGACACCATTTATTATACTGGAAGATAAGGATAGTGACTTTTAGAGGTAAGCATAACAGAATTTATTTCCGCTATCGTATTCGTCCCGTAAGCACTCTACACCAATGTCTAGGTCCATCTTTGTGCATTCGTTCCGAACTTAGCACAATAGCTACAAATATTGAAATTGTGTGACTATGCGATGTACTGACTGAGTACTCGTGTCTATATTGGTACACAATTTATTCAACCTCTCCTAATGTCATGTAGAAAGGTTACCATTTTTTTAATAACTTGTGCCTTAGACTGTGACAAGAAGTGAATTATATTCTTATAAATGTACACCTAATCATAGAATGATGTCATACTAGTACACTGCACTTACCCACTTCACAGTTTAGTCCGTAGTACCTTCTAATTTTGACAAAAGAGCAATGTCAACTCTGTTCTAGTACTTATTCCAATTTTCTTAAATATAAAATAATGAATTCAAAATATAACAACCCCTAATGACATTGTTAGTGTGGGCAATACATGATAATTATAATTATGTTGATTTTCACTTATAGTAGATATGTGCAGCTTTCATTTTTGGCAGATGATACATCTATTTTCTAGATCATGTCACATATTATTTTTTTTTTCAAATATCTCTGATCAGTTCTGTGGTAGAATACATATGTCTATTGTGTTATTGTTGTTCAACAAAAAAAGAGTGAAAAGACTTGTATCATAATTAAGTTGGTCAACTGATATTAGAAGATCAAGATATATAGAATATCAAAAATAAATATGTTCAGCATCACTTTCTGTGATATCACAAATTGTGCCATATCACATTTATTGTTGTAAAGATAACTTCTGCACTAAGGAAGAAGGCCTGTATCGTGGTGGACTTTATCAACGTACCAGTACAATTCACGGATATATATTACATCCACCCAGACTCAGAACAAACATTTACAAATCACATAAAGTTTAGTCCAATTTCAAGTGTTACTATTTGAATAGTTTTGTGCCAGTTGTTTCCTTTGCTTTACCCGTCTATTCAGAAATGAAATATATATGTGTGTGTATTTCAGTCTTCATTCTCTTTGTCATTGAGGTTGATTATTTATTGTCCAAAATATGATCAAGCTCCATTTTTCATGGAGAGTGTTTGTATAAAGGTAATTTTTTAATTAAAAATATTTAAATACTAAGTAAGGTACTTACTTGGTAAATATTAGGGTTTTTCTTAGGTACTCAGAGCCAGGTGCACTCTCTGTGCGGTAAACAATTAGCAGGTTAAGCAACTAAGGGTGCCATAACGCTATAGATGGGTGACGCATAGTGGTATTTCACCTGAGCATCCCTGTGCTTCAGAGGGCACAAAGTAGGTTCCAACTGTAAACTGTAATTAGATCACGATAAAGGCCTAAATTTGGGCGATTAAAAAAAAAGGATTTTTCCTTGGGCATTAAAATCTTAGGATTTGCGGGAGTTCAAGATTTTACAATAACGTATATACAATGTTATAGAATATCTCACGCAGAGTTATTGTCCTTGTTTTCAGATGAATAATGCAACTATAAGCAGGAAAAGTTGGAGAAAAATAAAACATTTAATAATTTAATGCAGTATAATTGTAAGTATCGATTTGGTCCTTTTGTGTAGTTCAAGATGATCACACGAAGATGGTTCCACCCTTCAGTCTCAGGAATGCAAGCAGAAAAAATACTGATGGAGCATGGTCACGACGGCCACTTTCTAGCCAGGCACAGCATGAGTAACAAGGGAGATTTCACCCTATCTGTGCGTCGAGGCGACGAAGTAACTCACATCAAAATACAGAATAATGGCGAGTTTCTTGACCTGTATGGAGGTGAGAAGTTCGCCACTCTGTCTGAACTCGTTCAGTACTACATGGACAACCAGTGCCAACTACGCGAGAAGAACGGCAATGTCATCGTTTTAAAGACACCACTTAACTGTGACGATCCCACTACCGAACGCTGGTACCATGGCCAATTAACCGCCAAAGATGCAGAGAGGATTATGCGTGAGAATGGCAAGAACGGGTCGTTCCTCGTCCGAGAGTCGCAGCGTCAACCAGGCGACTTCGTGCTATCGGTGCGGACTCGCGACCGAGTGACACACGTCATCATACGGCGACACGACAACAAGTATGATGTCGGTGGTGGTGTGCAATTTTCTGATCTCGTCACTCTTGTAGAGCATTATAGAAATTTTCCCATGGTCGAGACCACAGGCGACGTGTTACGTCTAAAACAACCATTTAACGCCACACGCATTCAAGCTTGCCATTTCCACAAACGAGTAAAACAATTGCAAAAAGAAAACGAAGGTCCAATAGAAAGCATGGCGTACAAGGCAGGATTTTGGGAGGAATTCGAAACTTTACAAATGATGGAAAATCTACAGTTATTTGACAGAATGGAAGGATCGAAACCAGAAAATATTAGAAAAAATAGATACAAAAATATAATACCATTTGATCGCACTCGTGTAGTGTTAAAGGACATACCTCCGGACGCTCCGGCCGGCTCCGACTATATAAACGCTAACTATATCAGATGCGACTGCAATCAAGATTCCATGTCTGATCACGACAGTGGTTACGAAAACGGTTGTTGGAGTTGCGATAGCACACCGTCTAAGGAACAAAATATACCAAATCACAAATTCAGCATTAGTAGCACAAAATTACAAGGTAGTGTCACTAAACTAACACCATCTTTTGAACCCAGTGTACTCATCCGAAATAATTCTAATTATGTTAATACTACAATTCCAAAATCGACGGAGGAAACGGAAAACGATATTGTAGATCATGTGTACAATAAAACATATATCGCTACTCAAGGTTGCCTGCCTACTACGGTATATCCATTTTGGTCGATGATATGGCAAGAAGACGTTCGTATCATTATAATGACTACCAAAGAAATTGAGCGCAGCAAAGTCAAATGCGAACGATACTGGCCCGAATTAAATAAAACGGAAGTTTTCAAGAAATACATTATTCACAACGAATTCGAGTCACCTACGCCGGATTACACGTTACGACGTTTCTCAGTCACGAAAAAGGATGAAGGCATAAAAAGAACAATTTATCACTTCCACTTCACGGCATGGCCCGATCATGGTGTTCCGTCAGAACCGGGGAGGGTATTGAATATATTGTTAGATGTAAACTATAGACTGCAACAGATAATGACCGGAGCGGGGGCGCCTGCTCAGGCGGTAGTATGCGTGCATTGTTCAGCGGGGATCGGTAGGACCGGCACGTTTATAGTCATCGATATGATCCTCGATCAAATAAGGAAAGAGGGATTCGACTGTGAAATCGATATCCATCGTACGGTTCAAATGGTGCGAGACCAGCGCTCTGGTATGGTACAAAACGAGGCCCAATATAAGTTTATTTACATGGCTGTTTTAGAATTTATTGAGACAGAGAAACAGAGGATCGGCTTCGTCCTAGAGCCAGCCAAAGATTCGCCCCGATCTCGCAATCACCCGGCACCTTTTTTGTGAATTGCGATAAAATAACAAGATTTATCGGTGGCAGCAGCAAATAATGTAAGTATGCCGTCGTAGATTAATCTAACAAGATTCTTTTCTATTATACAATGTTCGACATCTGTAAAAATTATACCTGTAATAATTATAATATACATGCACGGTCAAACTTTAATAGGAGCATAATTCAAAAATATATTTATATGTGACATTCAATATAATGTAAAATAACTTGACTGCCAGCAAATACCTATCGGTTCAAAGAAATACTTATAGAATTGTCGTGGAACATTTTATATAATTAACTCCATTAGAATAGTTTCACTTTTTGTTTATTGTATATTGTAACACTCAGCTCTCTTAATGACGAGAGCAGATCCCTGCCCAGCAATGGGACAATTACATAAATGAGTCGATTATTATTATTTATATCAGTAGATAATGCCTCTTATTTTTAAATAAGGCTCGCACCGATAAACGTAGACTTTACTTCCCGTTCATTTTTAAAAGTTGGAATTATCTAGTCAGTCGCCAGTCGGGACGTGACCTCAGAAAAGTATGTAAAATATATATTTTCATCATGAAAACAATTACACACCACTGACTTGATTACATGTTTTATGCCTGCAGCATATGAATTATATACAGTGGCTCAGGTTTTTAATAACAAGCCGTGACGTCGTCTGCGGGCACGACGGTGCACCCGCAAGACGAAATAATTATTACTCTACGTTTCGGAATAGTTTAACTCTCTCTATTAATGATTGCAATATTATTATGTAGTTTTTACGGATTATTAGATAAACGGCAATGAACAGCATATGAAGATACTAGATACATTATTTGATCTTAACTTTTTAAATTAACAACGAATAAAAAAATAACTTTTAAAATCTAAACTTCTATTAATTTAAAATTTATAAATGCGTTATATCGCGCACTATATAATATGTAATTTGTAGCTTATTTATAATAAGATTTATGTTTAATTGTATATAAATACGTTAAGTTTAAAAGATGTGTCGCGATCTTACAAAGCCTTATAATAACTATGAAGGCTATAAACGAAATCAATTTAACATAGAACAAAAATAATAAATTGATATCTAACTAATTGACATAACGCTACTAGACATAAATTTAACTGACATAAATTAAGTTACATTTGGGACCTGACTTATAAAGAGTGCACACATTGGCGAATGCGCCGCACCGCGTATTGTTGTTAATGCTGCATGCGATATTCATGTAGCCTATCTTATGTACAACGCGTGAGTGATCCCACGGTATGATCGCCTTGCGCCCTGCATGACAGACAGAGCCAAGCGCAACATTGCGTACGCGCATTTAAAATAAATTATAATTACAATAGATAACTGCACCCGTGCAGCGCATTCATGGCGTAATCACCAATGTGAACACCGACGACAATAGCAATAATAACATTTTATATATTTAATGTATAATATGTTTTAATTAAAATATTAACTGATAAAGAAATCTTTACAGATTATAAAAATAACAAAATCGGCATATTTAGTAGTTATTTAACTTAATTATTCGGAATTTGAGCAATATAGTAATATTATTTGGTTTAAGTAACATGATCTGAAGCGTGAAGATATGCGACGCACTAACATTCTATATTTCGATATAGAATCAGTACGTCGATATATCTATATCCTACGGCGCAAGTCTTCAGCTAAGCAAGCCGTGCTCAACATCACAGATTCTAATTTCTGCCGCCCAATCTTTATAGATGTTCTAGTATATAAAAATTATATCCGTTTAAGTGAGCAATAGTACATAATAATAATGTGCCTACGCCTTTATTTCTTAGTGGGTCAATAGATCCTGTGTAAATATTTTTATGCTGGTTTTTATGCAGGCTTCGAAATTATGACTAAAACAGATCGGAAACTGCACTGCTGCGTCTAATTTAAACTTTATAAGAAGACAATAATAATTTATTGTTTGTTATGCAACAAACAATTTTATTCATTTCAAGGGATACGTGATCATTGTATCATTCTATTATAATTTTGCACTATATGAAAGTCAGGAGATTGACTTCAATGTGATCTCGAATTGAACGGTATATACATATATTATTTACATTATATGCTACCCTGTTTTCGTCTGGGTTATGCGACATGCGGCAATACTAAACAATGTAGGTACATAATAATTATGTACATAGTTACCTACACAGTTTAGTCTTGAAAGTATCTATATGTATAAATACACATAGCTTCCATGTTAAGTCCATAAACAGGCTATTATTATTACACTTTGGAAATGTTTATTTATGTAGGTAATTATTGTATATAACTTTATAGTATGTAGGTATGTAAATTAATTGTCTTTCCTGTAGAAACCACAATTTCATAAATAAACACGAACTAAATAAAATAACAGGCATGGAAGTTATTAAAACATTAGCTATGTTTCAATAAGTTACATGCCTGTTATTTCGGATACACAAAGATAATATCTATATTTTGAATTATTATAGGATATGCTCAGTGGTAATGGCCTTAGTTTTAAAGCCTCGGCAGATTTCTATGTACCTAACATAACTAAGCATCAGAGACGACAGAAAGAGCTAGCTAGTGATGTAGACTAAGTCGTAGATGTTATTATTATCAGGCAGTCGATAACACGGGTAATACGTTTTGATTATGGAGCCTCTGCACTGTATAAATGTTCAGAGGCAGCGGTCCTGAACTTATAATCCAAATAACGTTCAAAAATAAACGTATAGTAATTAATTTACGCATTGTATCCGGACACTTAATTATTATTTTCGGGAACGTTTCCCTTTTTACCCAGACGAAAACATGACACTAATTGCATTTGCAGCAACTACATCGCCTATTCATATATCGACTATTTCCTTATACATGCATCATTTATTTATTTATAATTAAATGTTAGTGGCGATATTTGCATAGTAGAGGCGACAAATATAAGTATAATTACGACATATTTGTCGCCACTATAGCAGTACTTGCCGTAGCACTTCACCTGAGAGTGTACCTAACTAGTAGGTATGCAATAGTGACTTCATTAAATCAGTTTTAAGGAATTACCGATGCTCCGTAACCGGTTGTCTAATGTCTGATTATCTGTACCTACTTTTCTAAAATCATTGTTAGAAAGTAATGAGATTTAAATAATTAACCTATGTACCTAGTATGTATGACCATTATAAGGCGCGAAAATCACCGTGCAGCCGACGACGTTAGCGGCTATGGTCAACGTATGGCAAGTGCACGGAAATGTGCCTTATGATGGTCGCACTTGCAACGTTGCTAATTGTACCTACTTTTAATTAGCACCTATTAATAAGCGCAAGTACCTAAATAGTAACTAGGTATTTCGTATTTTTTGTAACTTATGTTATAAGTAATATTGTTAAAACTTTTAGGAGGTGCTGTATATAATATTTGGTGATAAAGTTCGCGTAAAACGCAGGCGATATACATGCGCAGTGGGCAATTTGTTGATCTATTAGATCGTGCGAGGTGCAGTGGGATGGAAAAGGTTATGTACTGTCCCGTCGTGTTATTGGCTATAGCATACATAACCAATGCGCTATTGTATGACATGTCCCCTTCGTTGTCGTCCACTCCTCTTGACGTGACGCGACCTGATAAAGATATGGTGCGTTATTTTGGTTCTATTTTTGTTTGTTTAGAATAAGTAAATATATATTTACCTACGTAAGTTTATTATGTAATGCTTTTCTTGGTATAGGCGAAATCTAAACGTAGTTGGTTCAGAATCAGTAGATAATATTCGAGTAACTAACATTTATTTTTAATATATTTTGTCCTAATAATTTATGAAATTTAATTTTAAGTTGGACACCAATATTTTAACGGGCCATATTTTAATTATGCACAATACATCAAAATGGTTTTGATTCTGATTCGCGTGGCCCTAATGACACTTTCTGAGGCGACCATTATTGTGCAGAAAAAACTACACAATGAAATCAGCATAGAACATCGTGAGCTTTCTTTTTTTTTATTTTTACTCTTATAATAAAATGAAATTTAAGGTGTTTCAGTATTTTACTATACCAAGAACAGCATTGAACGATTTCAGGCAGTGATAATTTGATTTGATATTCAGTGTGTATGTAAACAATAAATGCCTACTAAATAAATTACATAATACAAATCAATGAATAGGTACCTACCTTATTTTTGCTTTATTGAACAAATTTGGCAAAAATGCTCACAATGACATGTAAGTATATAGGTACATATACAGGGTAGAAAAACTAGCCGGATATAAAAGAAAAATATGTCAAATTAAAAAGGCAAATTTTATATTCCATAAAAAAAATATAGTTAGAAAGAAGAATACCTTTTTTACATTTTTAGGACAAGCTAGGTTTTTAGGTAAGCGTTTTGCCCAAATGAATTGTAGGGCAATAACTAATAACAATGAAATGTATATTGGGCATTGTAATTTAAAAAATGGTACCTAACTATAAGTGAAAACCTGTTAATGGTTTCTATGTTATGGGTGTTTTTGTTATGTTTTTTTAACTGTCGGTTTTCCGAATAAATATGAATAAAATAAGTCATTGTACCTACCAGTGAAAAGTTGGTGTAAATGCTTAAATATAAACATGTTTTAATGATATTTTATAGGTAGCTCTCATTAATTCTTGTATTAGCAACGACTCAAAAAGGCCGAAGTTTAGCAAAGCACTACCTAATGTTTGTACCTACACCATATTGTAATTACCTACACTTAGTTGCAAATAATAAGTTTAAAATGTAAAACAATTTTATTTGGTTCGATCCTATAGGTTTCTAAAAATATCTCTATGCAGGTTTGCTTCTTTCTAATTTCAATAGGTACTTTAACGTATGTGTTACTTACCTACGTTTCTTCTGTGTCCCGCATGTTTTTGCACACTGTATCTAGTGTTTAGATTATATCCATACTAGATACGCAGTCCAGCATCAAAAAACGGCACCATTTTAAAGTGGTGAAAATTGACCGACCATGCGCGTGTCCAACGACAGTTTACGCACACAGTGATATCACGGGGCCGAGCTTCACGCATACAGTGAAACACTGGCGGGGCCGCGTAAACGATGCTTGTCAATACGGGACACTCAATCTAGTATGTAAATAATCTGAAATCTAGTGTATGTATATTAAGAATAGATACTTAATATAAATATATATAAGACATTTTACTTTATACCTACAACGAAATCGCTAGGCACTTAGCACTAATTATGTAGGTATATAAAATGATCTTTCTTGCTTGATGAGCAAGAGATATTAACTGCCTACTAAAGAAACGCTTCGCACATAAGAACCATCGAAGTAATGTTTTATATATAATATTAATTAAATGTAATAGGTACCATCTACCTTAATTACATGACGTCATGGATGTGTTGTGTAATATAGTTATGTATGTAGGTATTATGAAATAAGTAAACGAGTAGAAATATTGTTTAATTTGTGTCCATGTTGAGTACCTTATAATTATCACTGCTTGAATAATGCAGAACTATTCTAATTTGTTGGCTTGTTATTTATATTAAGTACTATTATTCCAATTTATATACTATGAATGAAAGTAGTGGAAAAAGTTTATCTTACGATAAAAATATATGTTGTTTTTATTGTGTATATATATATATTTATATTATCAATAAAATGTGATATCAACTGTGCGTTAGTTTTATTATTTGTAGGTATTAAAAACAACGTTTTGTAATTTCGACTGACTGGTTAAACAGGGAGAAATGGAGGGATGGTTATAAATCCCATAGATCAATCAGAATTTGATAGGGTAGGTAAGTAAGTAGTAACTTAAAGGGGAGGTAAGTAGGTACCTAATTGAAATAAATTTCTTGATATCTTTTGTTAGATTAGGTTGTGTAATATTGGGCTACTTAGCTATTTATTGTGAGAATATGCCTAACTAATATTATTTACTCACTTTAAAAAATGCCGACGATTAGTTTCACGTTTGAAATTTTTGTAAATTATTATTGGGAAGAATTCCTTTTTATGAAAAATCTTAATTTTACCAATCCTTAATTTTCCGAATGCCACATTTTCCTAATTATAAATTCGTACTAAGTACCTTCACCTCATGCGTAAGTATATTTAAATGACTAAAAAAGAAAACAAATATGAATTTGTACAAACATAAATTACGCGACTAAGTACCTATGATATTATATTGTAATAGAAAAACATTATTCAGATCTGTTGAAAAATTATAATTTTAACAAATAAACAAACTTTAAATAATTTGAAAAAATTTAAAACAGCAACAGGTATTTAAACAGGACGAATTTTCATACAAACTTTAATTAAATTTCTTCCCGCCCTAAAAGCGAAATGTTTAAAGAGCATAACGCTTAGAGCTACAGTGTATCTTATATCCATGTCAATAAGCCCAAACACACGACTAAATTACATTGTTTAATTATGGAATTCTGTTGCCTACCTTCCGGCTTAATTATTAAATCAATTCAATGGTACCATTTACATATAGATGTACCATCTGCTTCGTTATAGTCGTTTTACAACCTTATGGGACCTAAATTAGGTAACCTAATCGCCATCCGTGAAATACCTACTTAATTATCATCAAAAAGTTCCAGTGGCTATCTGTGGTCTTCTTTATCAAATGATTGATCTAGGCCCAAATGATTGATTTATTGCATAAAAATACCAAAATCATTAATAGTGTGTGTCAGAACCGCGGAACCATGTGAAAAATTTGCATGTTGGATAGTGTACGTAAATTTTTCGTTAAAACTATACCTATCAGTGCTTCTAAAATCTTAGTTTAGTTCAAGGTTTTCTGATTTTTCAATGGTTCGCCATTTGGATGTTTGCCGATTTACGAAATGCCAAAACCTTTAACGAAGATTTCAATGTGAAAGCTCTGTATAGGTATTAAAAATATATATTTTTTAAATTAGATAACATTTTTATTTTTAACATCTGTTCGTTAACGATGAGCAAAAATTGTAAATTCAGAGTATAAAATAAATTACACTAAGTATATACAATACCTAAACGTTTTAGGTATTTTATACATTGCCTAGGTACTGTATAGAATACCATATCATACAGATTGCCGATGAAGTGAAATTTTCAAAATGATTCACAGATGGCGATAAATTATATCGATAACATAAGGTTGATAACCTTCTTGAACTCTTAGCGAAGCAAATTGAATTCTTCAGTAAAATAATTATAACATTGAACTGATCTAATGTTGAAACCGGAAACCTAGGACAAATTCATGAAAACAGTTAATAAATCGGTACTTACTAGATTTCGAGTTCACATGCAAATCTGTATTAAAATAATGTAATTAATAATTTAAATGACACAAACTAGATTTTTTTTAACATAACAAAAACAATTATAAAAGTAGTACAACATCTTTATTAACAGTTGGATGGGTTCTTTTGCTGGACTTCACGTAGCTTCTCCTCATAAGGAAAAAATACCCATATATTAGCAGTACCTATGTGGAGTCCAGCAAAAGTAAAGTTTTTTTTGCCTGTTTAATAACTGGCTTATTAAACTGATCACTAGAAATAGTAAAATATGTTAAAAATACTACTGCCAACAAATAGTAAGATCACCAAAATCAAAACTCTATTTTAATTTGAAAATATGACCAATGTAGGTCTTGCTGTTTTCAAAAGCATAACTAATGTCTTTAAATGAATGATGAAAAATAGTATTTGACTAGGGCTTTCTTTCTGGCTCGAACAACTCACATTTTAACACGTCATGGTATGGCCCCAGTAAATAAATTTAAAAAATATTTTTATTTAAAATATCTCATTATCCCACTAAAGTAAATAAAATATTTTTTCTGATAGAAAATTATTTTAGGGGTTATTTTTTTTTTCTTTTTCATCCCCTTAGGTTTAACCCCTTTATACGTGTTTGTTTCTAACCAGAAGCGGGTAACCAGAGACCTATATGCAATTTCGTAATTCTTACTGTAAAAATGATGGACTTCCATACAACCATTCATCCCTTAAAGATTAAATGTCGAAAAATTAAGATGCACATTTATTTTTAACTAGGTGCAGGTAGAAATCCCGTCTTAGTGCTACATCATTTAGGGAACTTTTGTACAAAATTTTATGGCTGTAGCCCCAGCTGTTTAGGGTCTTCATTGATGAATTAGTCAGTCAGGGCAAGCAATGATATATGTATAGATTAGGTACCTATTATAACTACATTTTATGGCAACTCTAGTGGTTTATTTGGGTAGTAATAGTGCAATAATTTTGGTGATCATTTGGCGGTTATACTCTTTGATAGACAAAGACCTTTTTTTTTAATTGTTTTGTTGAACCTTCTATTTAAAGACAACTCCCGCACTAGAGAATAAGCTCTGTGTCACGGGTAACTTTACAGCCAGATTCAGAAAGTTTTGTCCTGTGCGAGAATCGTTGTGCACAACAGGCGCATACTGCGGCCACTGGATCACCTAGGTTGTCTTTAAAAAAAATAATTGGTTGTTTGGTTCATGTTACACCCCTGAATTTGCCAACATCAAAATGAAGAGAGGAAGCTAAAAAACCTTATATTAGTATACTATTAAATATGATTATTATTCTTCTTGTAAGGGCTAGTCATCATTGTTTACTTGAATTTCTTCAATACCATCACTCTCTGTCACAAGTGCTCTTTCAAGGATGACCCGGCCTTCTTTGTATCTGAAATATATTATTTTTTTACTTAAAGAAAACATATTATTAACCAACAGGGTATGTTGATTGCCAAACTGTATATACTGTATGTACCACTTTACATTATTCAACCTCAAAAGATTCTATTGGCTTAGGCATTGCAACAGCTAAGACACTGCAGCAGATGAGCTTGCCAGAAGGAAATCGAGCATGTATGCTGTAGCTGTAGGCTCAGAAGCTTTTTAAAGAGGTAAGGCACCATACAATCGAGCAAGCCTAACTGGGGAAGGACCTCCTCTTTACAGAAGACCACAGCCAAATGGCAACACACAGCAGTAAAGTTGTATTCTTGTGTGTGCGTACAGGTTTTCAGTGTTCATTTAGGAATGCCTTTTTAGCAAAACTTTTTTTATCCGAGGGATACTCCATTAAAAAAACCACTAATTTTCTGGGTGGGTGACACACAGGTCATACCTTTGTATTACAAGCAACCATAGACTATGGTGACTGCATAAGGGCCATATGCTTGATTGCTACCTAAAAAGTATTAAAAAAAAGCTATAGACACTCTTGCACACTGGTAAGGCAATTTTCTCAGACACTCCAAGCAATGCATAGTCACACCCACCATCACAGGCTGTGGTTCCTTTAATAAACAACTTTTGTTACAAGAGACATAGACAGGCAGTTCTCTTTGCAAAACCTTTATGGAGGACTAGAAAATGGTAGTGCCCATAAACAGATATTATTATAAAACACATATCTAATTTAAAAAATTGCACATATTATGTGGGACACAAGATGACATTTTGAGCATGGATACCATCAATAGCATGTTCTAAAACAGACTGAAATGAATTTACTAGTTTGTGGCCTAAATTTAGGAATAAACAGTTGTCTATGAAATTATTTATCTTTGGACATATACCTTTTTAAAAACTTATCAATATAATAAATATCTGCTAAACAGTCTAGTGCAGAGATATATAATTAAATACTAGGTATCTCTTTATTGAAGTACAATTTTATCTAATGTTTATTTAAGTTACTGACCTCTGGTTCTCTTCTGTTGCATACTCATATACCCATCCAAGTTTAGTACCGCAATTCTTGCAGGAAACATCACGCACCATATGGCGGCCAGTCAGCATCACTCTATCTTGCACTTCTGAGTACACAAGATTGACTACCTTGTGGAACAAGAAAGCTCGACCTATAACATTTTATAGGTAGGTGTTTAAACTTGTAATATTAGAAGGTATTGTAGAATAATTTATTCTAAACCAATAATTTGAATCTTACGTGCGTCAATTGTACGTTTAGACTTGAAAGTTTCTAAATAAAATTTAATTACGATGAGTTTTAAAAAAATATTCATATGTTACAAACATTGTACCCATAACAATGTCGATAGTACCTACCCGTAGCTCCTGTAAATCTTGTGCTAATCAACTCTGAACGATTCGTAAGGTTCACATCACACGATGCACATGAAAATAAACGCGTACCACCGATGTGGTCAAGAAAAATTTTACCCATATCAATAAATTTATTTTTATTCTTTCCTTTCAATAGAATAACAAAGCAAAATGCAAAGCAATCCTCGCATGTGTCAATAGTGTCAGTGTCAGTATAGTGTTGCCTGTTGCTAGACGACCGTCTTGAATTTTCCCGAAATCTTTCGGGTATTGCAGAAAAAAATCCCTAAATATAAAATAAAACAATTATTATAATATACTATGAATAAATTAGAATCTATATACAAATAAACAAAATTGAAATGTCTGTTTGTATTATCAAAATACCGGATGTCTATCTACTAACTGCAAATGAATAACTGATGTTTAAATTTTTTTAAACTGGTCCAGCACCGTGATCCGATCGCGCTTAATGCGAGCGTCACCACGCATTACTTGAAAAACAGGACGCTTCCACTCTGCGCCATCCAGTGTGAGTTTAGTACTATAATGACAAAAACAAACCTATTTTCGCTGTCATCATTACCTACCTAACAAAAGTATAGTTCGTTCTGAAATTATAGACATACGACTTTTCTTTTATAATATCTAAAAAAGCCAAAATGAAAGTTAACAATAAAGCTAAGGATGGGGTGAGCAAAAATAAATATATACCTATATATGTTCAACTAAATTTTGTCTTCTTATTCCTCGTTCCCATTCGCATTTATTTGAAGTTTATATTTGTCTGTTTCTAAGGTAACTGTATTTTCACTTTTACATAAACTATGTTTTTTTTAAAAAAAGTAAACACAGTACGTCTGTTATATTATTTTTACAAAATTGAAATAGATTAGGTAATTTTAAAGTTATTATGGACGGCACAAAAGAGGAGGCTATACATCAAACTGCATTAAAATTAGCTGAAGAAATAAAAAATCTTTCATTATACAAATCTTTCTATAGTGATGTACAGGTAAGTTTTATCTTAGCGTTTTGAGCCTTTTACTAAACAATATTTATTTTTATGGGTATATAAATTGATTTATAGGCATAATCAGGGCAATATTGAGTTACACTTCGTACCTAAACAATTGTAATATTTTTTATAGATACCTAAGTGATTTCGTTGCAAACTTCTAAGTAGGTAACAATATTGAATGCCTGCACCAGTACAGTGCAGGCTATAGCTTCTTCTTGTAATTGGTGTCTACCTTATAGGTCACCCAACTACCACACCACTTCTTTTTGTGACGACAACATTACCTAATTATTATTATACATTCTCTTTATTTTTTACATTTATATTACAATTTTAAATATTTTTTAATAAAAAATAATATACATCGCTAATATTATGGTCATTGTATTTTTATTTTTTTTTAATTTATTATACAATAGGGCAGTTTATGGAAGGCTATAGAAAATATGAGATTCTTCCTTTCACTATAGCAGTACCTACGTACCAATCTAATTTTTATTTGTTTTTTTTTTGCAGAAATTAGTATCCTCACCAAATGTAAAAAAGGAAGACTTTAAACAAACTTTACAACAAGCTATGAAAGAAAAAGGCTTGGATACGAAATTAAGAAACACAGTTTTTCATTGGGTTCGATCACAAAGTAAACAAAATGTAAGTTGTAGGTGTTTCTACTACTATATTTAAGACACACTTTTATTACCTGTTACCTACCAAAGCCTCCACGACCCAAGTTTCATAGCCAGGGATCGTTCTTACCTGTGTTGGGGACATACATTGCGAAACTTATAGCTTTTATACTTTAACGAAGACCTGAGGGCCGCTGGTTCTTGGGCTATACCTTCATACTGAACGGCGTTCATTTGTTCTCATGTTTTGGTGCGTACTTGCCGTAATATTTTGCAGCCTTGTGGGCGAGAAACTTGAAACCTATTTCAAGTTTCTCTCCCACAAGGCAAGATACATCTTTATTTACATGTATACATAAGCGTAAAAACCCGTGAGATCCCTGCCAGAACGGTATTTTCATGGTCGCCTACTGACAATAAAATATTATTCAACCAAGATCTAGCTTTGTGGGAAACGGGATAGTCAAATTACCCACATATAACTTATATAGAACTACTCTATAACTACTCTTTTGGCAAGCACTTGCAACCGCCAGAACGGGGTGGCTGTTAAAATCTGCTTTTAAAACCATTAAAAGAATATTCACTCAAAATTTCAGCCTTGTGGAAAATAAGATAAAAATTACCATTCCCACGAGAAATTTACTCCATTCTGGCACATACTGCAACCGCCGAAATGGGCTGGCACTTTTTTTACGCTTAAACATAATAATATGTAAATAAAGACATATTGTATCGGAATGGACTCGGCATCAACATCAACGGCGAGTACATCACTCACCTTCGATTTGCCGACGACATCGTGGTCATGGCTGAGACCATGGAAGACCTTAGCGCAATGCTCGATGGCCTCAGTAGAGTCTCACTACAAGTGGGTCTTAAAATGAACATGGACAAGACCAAGATTATGGCAAATGTCCATGTCGCACCCGCCTCTGTCATAATTGGAGGCTCTACACTCGAAGTTGTCGACGATTATATTTACCTGGGACAAACAATCCAGTTAGGTAGGTCCAACTTCGAGAAAGAGGTCACTCGTCGAATCCGACTCGGCTGGGTAGCGTTCGGGAATAAATCGGCGTCATATCTTCTCGTCCCAAATACCGCAGTGACTCAGTCTTTGACCAGTGTGTGTTGCCAGTGATAACATATGGATCTGAGACGTGGACGTTCACTATGGGCCTCGTGCGAAGGCTCAAAGTCACCCAAAGAGCAATGGAGAGAGCTATGCTCGGAGTTTCCCTGCGAGATCGAATCAGAAATGAGGAGATCCGTAGGAGAACCGACATAGCTCGAAGAATTGCTTCCATTAAGTGGCAATGGGCCGGGCACATAGCTCGCAGAACGGATGGCCGTTGGGGCAGAAAGGTTCTAGAGTGGCGACCACGAACTGGAAGACAAAGCGTGGGCAGGCCTCAAACAAGGTGGACCGACGACCTGGTAAAGGTTGCGGGCAACCGATGGACAAGGTCTGCTCAGGATCGAGAGTTGTGGAAATCCTTGGGGGAGGCCTATGTCCAGCAGTGGACGTCTTTTGGCTGAGATGATGATGATGAAAGACATATTCAAATTGCAGCCTAGTGGGAGAGGGCTTTGAAAAAAAATCTTACATTTTCAAACGTATAAGGGATGATGATGCAACCGCGAGATCCCTGCCAGAACGGTATTTACATGATCGCCTGACATTAAAATATTACTTAAACATAATCTAGCTTTGTGGTAAACGGGATAGTCAAATGAACCAGTAGCTCTTTGGCCAATACTTGAAAGTTCATAATATCGAAGCGTTAATAAATCGATCGTTCAATATATTGTACACTCAATACATCGACTGTTCAAAATATCGAATGTTGAGATTGTTTAAGAAAAACTCTAAGCATAAAGAAAAGATAAAGAAAAAATTAAAGAGGCTAATATGCTGAGGAATCTCAAACCTAAAGACTGTTAAGTATTCTGTGCCTAAAGTGATACATATACAAAGTAAAATAGAAAACCCTGTTTTGATTTTTTTAACTGGTTTAAATTAAGGAGAAAAGTTTTAAAACCTCTATATTCACATATAATTTAAAACCGATGTAAAACTACATATTATTATTAACAGTTACTAATCTAACTAATAGAAATAGCCAGCAAACATCTAGTTGGTGGTAAGCGCGGGGCGCGGGGGGCAAGGTGCGGCAATGAACCAATCACAGGATTGAAGTATTCGCATCATTGGTTACTTTCGAACTATGCACCTTGCAGCACGACTGCAATTGGCTGCATTACTATTACATTCGTGAATTACGACCACTTTTGTTGCAAGGTGTTTGCCGCCTGGTCCGCATCAATAGCACAGTGACCTACCTGACATAATTTTATTATCCTATTTCAGAAATTAGATCCATTATCATCACTACTAAAAGCAAGCGCGCAGTGGGAAAAAAGAATCCACAAATCGTTAAATTCGATGTGTACTGATCTAGAAACTTCATTGGCGAAAATAAGATCACAAAGTGAACACGAGGAACTAACAGAGAAATGGAATGAACTTAGCACATATACTTTAGGTAAATATAGAAAACACACGGGCAAGTTGATATAAATGGAGAATAGGGAAAGTGTAAACTGTCAAGAGCACATGAGGCTTGATACTTGTCGTCTTACTTCTACAGCGATAGTAATAAGAATAGTACATACCTACTCCGAAGAAGCTCGCAAGCTTTTGACTCTACAAGCAGAAATGATCAGTTAAGCAAGTCAAGTGAGTGAACTAAGGAGTTTTCTCCCGTAGGATACTCTCCATATCCAAATCCATATATTACCCTGAAACTAATGTAATAAAACCCCAGCAATTTTTTTAGGTACCTATATAGGTAGGTAGGTACTCTAAGGATCTTTAATTAACTGCCTCGGTGGCTCAGTGGTCCCAGGTTTAATTCCGGGTCGGGCCAAATATTTATATTAGATT
Organism: Trisateles emortualis; assembly: GCA_947095525.1. Lineage (NCBI taxonomy): Eukaryota > Metazoa > Arthropoda > Insecta > Lepidoptera > Erebidae > Trisateles > Trisateles emortualis. The sequence goes on along the minus strand of OX352736.1, from coordinate 1,822,050 downwards.
TTTCTGTCAAAAAAATTCTCAATAGATGCCCGGCGTTAGGAAATTGTCGGTGTTTACACCCACGTGCTTTGGAAAGCACGGAAAGCCGTTGGTCCTACGCCTGATGTCTCTCCGGTCGTCTCGGATTGCCATCCCATCCCATCGGACTATGAGAATAAGGAATAAAGAATGTACCTACTTGTTTTCGTCCACACTTGTTGCACTATATAGCTATCTGCGCGGGATATATATCCCGCGCAGATGGCTAGTCTCCGTCGACATTAGCCGCCGTACCGAAATTCGGTTAGGAGGACATTATTATTTATACATTGCTCCAAGAAACCATCGATACATTAAATTTTTCAGATTTATCAAAATACAGACCAGTGTACGCTCCGAAAGACTTTCTGGATGTATTGTTGACTTTATCCGGCTGTGTCCCGTATACGAGAGAGTGAGTATAGCCACCATTATGTCTAACATTACACATTCATAATAAATAATATGATTATATTTAAGTATTATTTTCAGAGATGAACCAAAATGGGAGTTCGCGCATTTACCTTTACAAGTGAAAACTATTGACCAGTTAGTAAGTAGATACAGAATTACAAGTAGGTACTATTACTACCAACAATATTTACGTCACCTAACGTTTGGTTTGTTTTATTTGGAACATTCGTGGGCCACAAATATTTGTCCCATGTGCACATCGAATCCACAACTCTCAACTCACTCAGTGGCCAGGTGACTGCTCCACTTTAACCAAAATTTGATCGTTTTTGAGTTAATACTGTAAAGTTCCACAGCGCTAAAATTCTGTCTTGACTCCAGTAGCTACTTTGGAGTCTGTTAATTATAGCATATACCACTGCCAAGCTCCGGTCTCCTCTCCTCTATCAAGAGAGAAAGGGTTTAGGCCTTAACTCACACACGCTGATCTTATACTGGTTGGTAAATCAGACAAGGCTCTAGAATTTCTTCTTATAGTGTGTTTAAACATAAACCGGCAATGGTGCGCGGCGGACCCGCTGTGGTTGAAAATGCCTCGCGAAATCGTCTCTGTTACGCCGCGTGTTGATGCCGAGTCCCGTACTGGACATCGAAATTCAACTGGTCGATTACTGCCGACCGACAGAACGATTGTCCATTTGATAACTGGCCGAATAAACGATACGGCCCTGAACGTTTGGTCTAATTAACAATTGCCCCTCTAGACAAGTGGCATAAGCGATAGTCGAATCGAAAAGTCAAAAATGCAAATGCATGGGATTTGACGAAAGTTTACGACATTATATCGTAGACTTAAGTCAAATCCCATACATTTTATTTTTTGACTTTTCGATTCGACTACCGTATATGCCACTTGTCTAGAGGCTTTGATCTCTTTATTATTGATCGAATCTATCCTTTAGCGATAAACGATTGATTTTTGTTGTTTTGTTGATATCTGATGACTATTATATTATACAGAATAAGTTTTTTTTGTTATATATTTTTATTAAAATAAATAACTTTCAAAGATATACACAAGTGTTATCTTTTTTTTCTCTTTCATTATTTTAATTTTTTATCAAGGTAAACTAATATAGTATCCATATGTATGAAGAAATAGTGTGTGAAAAAGTCCCATACTGGACAGCGTTCTTGACACTCAATTTTCAATTTTCACGATGTTTCCTTCACCGTTAGCTGGTGGTCAATCATTGGTTAGTAGGTACTTAAAACATAAATTCCACAAAGTGAAATCACATTGGTAGGTACATCCACCCGGGATTGAACTCGCACCTTTTGCGTGCAAGCCGGTTACTATCCAACTCGACTATCACGTATTAAGTAGGTAGGTAGTAAGTATTTTGTAACAAATTTTAAAATCGCTCATCTGAGTTTAATAGTAACATTCAAATATTTTTTGCAGCGGTTAGTTTTTCCGGAATGGACATCAGGTGATGCGCTTCTGGGCGTAAACCCGAACATGCCCAGCACCGTGCCAGGCTTCTCCACGCTGGAAGCTGAACGTATCGGGCTGGGAGAACGTGTAGCAGCCCTGGGCTACGCACCTGTTATACAGGAGTATCTGAAGAAGGGCAGTCCGCAGTGCCTGCGCGCCAAGCTCTGGTCACAAGTACTTGGCTCCAGTGTTAAGACTGAAGTAAGGTTATAGTAGATATTTTAGACAACTCCACGCCAACATTTGACTGACCTGTTGGTCTAGTGGTTAGTGACTCTGACTGCTACGTCACGGGTCGTGGGTTCGATTCCCACACAGAATAAATCTTTGTGTTATGAGTATAAATGTTTGTTCTGTATCTGCATGTTATCTATAATATGTACACATGTATTTAGAAATATATAAGTATGTTTATCAGTTGTCTGGTTGCGATAGTACTGGCTCTGTCTAGTTTGGGATCAGATGCCGGTGTGTAAGTTGTCCCGAAATGTTATTTTTATTATTATCTTAAATCATAGTTCGAGTCCACGACTTAGGTACAGATTTAATAAATTAAGTTTTCTCTTTAGCAGTTATAAACCCATCGTAACTTATAAACGAAAGATCCGATTCGAATAATTTAACTAAACTTAATTATAAACAACTTCTTTTTTTTTCTTTTTTAAAAATACAACAGAGAAAATGCAATAGAGAACAAGCTCTGTGTCGCGGGGGACTTTACAAACATACAATTAACGGGCAAAAATAACACCCAGACTCAGAACAACACTTTGTGGGTCACACAAAGTTTGCTGTGCCAAATATCATCCAGATCCATTCAATAGTTTTTGCGTGAAAGAGTAACAAACATCCATACTCACAAACTTTTACATTTATAATATTAGTAAGGATTTATATTTTTTTCAGCAAATACAATATTTCAATAAACTAAAGAAAAGTGTGCTCGATGTAGACCTGATGATAGACAAGCTTATATTCAAGGATGTGCAACTGACCGCGTCTAACGACGACCAGTACTTCGTGTTTGAAGATTTGCTGTATCAGGTAAAACCTTCGTCTTAACTTGTACCTATAAGTAACTACTTTTTCTACCTGTGGTTACCAAAAAAAAAGTTTATTTTAAAATTACTGCCGCTGTATAAGTAACTACTTTTTCTACCTGTGGTTGCCAAAAAAAAGGTTAATTTTAAAATTACTACCGCTGTATAAGTAACTACTTTTTCTACCTGTGGTTGCCAAAAAAAAGGTTAATTTTAAAATGACTACCGCATTCCTGTAAAAAACATTGCAACGAATGACACAAATATCGTCCAACAATTTCTGAATCACACAATTTGTTTGTTCTATTCCTACATACGATTGATTTAGATTAATGTAGGTAGATATGGATTATTATAATCGGGTATAGGGTTTTGTTTCGAGTTTTCTTGCAGTGGATATTCTCTGCCTGACTTACTCCCCTAGTCGACTCTTACGGCACCCTCAGTTTTAAAATTTACTGCTGTTTATTTAATACATCTAACAAATATATTTCTCTTGGAAAAAAAAAGAATTAGAAAAAAATCATACTTAATGGTTATAAATTTGAAATTTAGCGCGAAAACAGTCGGTCACGTGACTTTTAAACTGTGACGTCACAGGTCGGGCTGGTATTGCTTGAATAACGATGGCTACTTTACACAAATTAGGTAGCAGACGGTGATTATTAGATCAATGAGATCTAATAATCACCATATATAGGACTGGCCTGTTGGTCTAGTGGTTAGTGACACTGACTGCTACGCCGGAGGTCGTGGGTTCGATTCCCACCCAGGACAAATCTTTGTGTGATGAGCATAAATGTTTGTTCTGTCTGGTTGTTATTTTTAGATAATATGTATTTATTTAGAAATATATAAGTTTATCAGTTGTCTGGTTGCCATAGTACAGGCTCTGCCTAGTTTGGGATCAAATGGCGGTGTGTGAGTTGTCACGAAAATATTATTAAAAAAATATATTATTATTACTATCGCGACTTATATTGTGTCAATGGCACTTGACGATATTTTATACAAGGAATATTCTAGTTCATAAGTTACGTCGAATGTAACTTGGCACTTCGGCAGGTAATGCTGTGCTTCTCCCGCGACGTGGAGGTGATGCATCACCTCAAGGGCTGTATCGGCAACCCTCCCACCGTCACCATCCGGGGTAAGCAGGCGGCGACTGACAGTGTCACCGTATTCCCGCCCAGTGGGATCATACCCTTGCATGGCTTCACTATGTATGGTAAGACTTTTAAGTATTTATCGGACTCGTCCATTTTTTTTAAATTTTACGATATGGATTATTGTGTGGTAAAGGGGATTTTGGAGATTCAATATCTGAATGGGTTAAAATACTTACGAAGCCAGGGCAGCCCGCTAGCGAAAAATTAAAGATGAGTGGGTAACTGTATCTATTGAGATGTTTATAAATATATAATAATAGCAACTTATATATGTCCCACTGTGAATTAAGCACTAAACCCTCTCAAGAGAGAGAAAGAGGGTGGGTTAAGGCCTTAATTCACACACGCTGGCCTAATGCGGGTTGGTGAATCAGACAAGTCTTTAGAATTTCTTCTAATACTTGTGGGTTTCCTCACGATGTTTTTCCTTTACCGTTAGCAGATGATGAATCATTTGATTAGTACATATAAACTCCGTTTACATTTCCTCCATTTTTATTCCTGATGTAGGGCACCATACTAGCGAGGAAGCCCGACTAGGGAGGACCTCCACCTTACAGAAGACCACAGCCAAATAACTACGCACAGCGATGTAGTTGTGTTCCTGTGTGTGCGTACAGGTCTCCAGCGCTCATTTAGGGATGCGTTATGAAAGAAACGTATTCCTATCCCAAGAATACTTCCATAATAAAGCCCTGGTGTAAAAAAATGGGTTGGCAACACGCAAGTGATACCTCTGGTATTGCAAGTGTCCATAGGCTACGGTAACTGCTTAACATCAGGCGGGCCGTATGCTTGTTTGCCACTCAAGTACTTAGTATAAAAATAAATACATGGCTACTATTTTTCCACGGGCATATAATATAAAATTGACTAGACATTATCGATGTAATTCATTATGCAGATGGGACATAACTTATATGCAGTTCCTTATTTATTTTCAGCAACTCCATTTTGTTATCTATATGACGATCCAGTGCAGCTTTACTACACGTTTAGAGCATTCTACATACGATACTGGCATCGACTTCATTACATATCTACTCATCCACAGGTAAAATTTACTAAACATTAAATAATTATATCGTCATCATCATCATCATCACCTCAGCCTGATAATATCCACTGCTGAACGTAGTCCCTCATATGTCTCCACAATGGCCGATCTTGAGCTGCCTGCATCCAGTGCTTTCCTGCAACTCTGATGATGTCATCTGTCCACCTAGTGGGAGGTCGTCCCACGCTGCGTTTTCCAGCACGTGGTCGCCACTCGAGAACCTTTCTTCCCCATCGGTTGTCGGTTCGTCGAGCGATGTGGCCTGCCCATTGCCACTTCAACTTGCTTACAGTAAGAGCTATGGCGGTAACTTTGGTTCGTCTGCGGATCTCCTCATTGCGGATTTTATCACGCAGAGAAACACCGAGCATATCTCTTTCCATAGCTCGTTGAGCGACTCTGAGCTTATTCATGAGGCCAACAGTCAAAGAATTATATCGTAGATAGTTCAATATAGAGGCAGGGCAGACGGGCCGCATACTAGCGAGCAAGCCCACCTGGGCATGGTTCTCCACCTTACAGAAGACTAAGAAAACCAGGGCTTTAAGATGGAGTATAGGAAAAGAAACCTTTTCCTATACTCCATCTTAAAGCCCTGGTGTAAACAAACATAGGGTCGACAACACGCAAGTGTAACATCTAGAATTGCAAGCGTCCATAGGTTACGGTAACTGCTTAACATCAGGCGGGCCGTATGCCGTATTTATGGATTGCACAATAGGTAGTGCGCTGGACCGGAACCCGACAGGCGCAGATTCCATTCCTGCTCTGGGTTCGAGTTTTTCCACATTGCTTTAAATATATTAGCATAGCAAAAATGCTAAAAAAATATATAATTGTTTTCAATTGTTTCAGGGTATAGTTTCATTATGTCTTTTGTACGAGAGACTTTTAGAAGCAAATGAACCTTTGTTATGGATACACTTTCGAAACATTAATATCAATCCGTAAGTTTTGGGTAAGGGTATGTTGTAGATAGTCACGCCGCACCGGCCACAGACACACAGACATCACGCCGCATATACGTGGGGGACTACTTGAAGGTGTCGACACAATTTTTATAACTGTGCCGTTGGAGCTGTCAAAATCTTTAGGTTGGCATGATTGAATTCCCCCGCCCGCTTCTCTTCCTACCTCCCCGCAGGCGCCTGTCTCTGTCAATACAATCTGCACTTTCATATAGTCTGCGCTATTTGAGTATCTACCCTCTTTGATATAATAAAAAAAGATTTTTATTCACATTACTGTACATACCTATCAATCAATATGATTATAAATTATCATTAAAATTTTCATCCAATGCAGCCAACATGGCGATATTTTGACATTGACAGCTGCATTATTGAAAAATTGGAATAGACAATAGCTGTCGACAAGTTAGTAGTAGCGAGGTTGGTAGCTCTGGATAGGTTTAATCACATTAGTGGTGAAGAGATGGATACACTTGCGAGGCGCTTGTTGGTGCTATCCTATTATCAATTGTAATTTTTAAAAGACAACTTCACTAGGAAACAAGCCCTGTGTCGCGGGAGACTTTACAAACATACAATTAATGGACAAGAATGTACACCCAGACTTGGGACAACCATTTATAGATTGCACAAATTTTTGTCCTATACACCGTAGAAGGAGAACGCTCTCGGAAACGAAGACAGGTGATAGGGTTATCGATATCAAACAACTTTACCCAAAAAGAAACGCGAAAAATAATTATTCTTACAAAATACGCCACGCAGTGGTAAATGGAAAGGTAACTTTAGCCACTAAACCAACAATGCAGTCAATTTATTTAAAACTACCTTTTTCTTTTCAGTATCAAAGTAGTATTCAAATGGTTAATGCGAGCATTCAGTGGTCACCTGCCCCCGGACCAACTATTACTACTTTGGGATGCCATACTTGGCTACGACTGTCTGGAAATCCTACCATTATTAGCGCTGGCAATACTGAGCTTCAGAAAGGAGAACATATTTCAAGTGAACACACTACAGAACGTGGACGCAGTACTGGCTGACCTGTCGACGATATCTGTCATACCATTGATACAACTAGCTCTAATGAAACCTTGAATCTAGTGTTCTTGCGTATATGTGGTAATGTCAGAACACAGACCTCGCGTTGGTCGTCAAAGATCCGACAACTGGACACTGGTCCTTGTTCCTGTCCCTTGACCCATCTATTTAAAAACTTATCCCTCCTTTTAGGGTCCATCACAGTCGCGTAAAACTAATAAACATCGAGTTGTAAATGTTGTATGCTTGTTTAGACAAACAAACATAACGTAAGTAGATATTAGTTATATATTTTTCTAACTGAATGTTTTGTTTGTGTTGTTATACATAATGTTAATCATTAGCACGTATGCGCGAGACACTGTTGCTGTTGTTGTGAACATTGTTTTTATAATTTATGTTTGGCGTTTTTTCAATTATGTAAACGGTACCCATTCCAAAATTACATTACTTTAAAAAAGAAAGTACAAAGTGTTACCTCAATAAATTTATTTTTTCTTACATACAACACACCAGTTGCCTTCTTCATAGAAACTGTTTTCGATATCAAAGTTAGCGTTTTCACACATCTGGTCCAGTTCATTCTCTTCGAACACGTGATAATATCTCAACAAGGTATGTTCTGGTGTACTAGGTACTTTATGTTGACTAAGCTTTCTAAGCTTCCACGGTACTAATAAATCTTTATGTTTGAACTGAGTCCTATTTTCATGTACAGGTAGGTGAAGCCCGCCGACGGTGACTTGGCTCTCGTTCTCGTCCTGCATCTCAGCAGTTTGCTTGTTCTTACACAGGTAGTTAGATTTAGTTTGGTCTTTCGCCCAAACTGTGATGAAAGCGCGGCCTCCCTTACGAAGTAGTCTGTGTATGCTCAGTATGGCCTCTAATCTTCTCGCCTAGAAACAAACATGGCCATTTAATACATAAGATATCTATAAGCTTAAGCTTTGCATTCTGGTCAAGATAACACACGTACTTCTATTCGAGAAGTAAATATTAGAACATGCCTGAACAAGATTTGACTCTAAAATCCAGACATCTGGCGCGGGAGATTTTGTAGTACACAGGTGCGCAAATATAGGTGCACTCTTAGTCCAGCAATCCGACACGACCGAAGAGAGATCAGGCGTAGGACCAACGGCGACACGTGTGCACTGTCGCACAGTGTAAACACCGCCAATTTCCAAACTTCGGCCACATCTAGTGAGAAATAATTGACGGAAACAACCCCATTATTTTTGCAAACGTCATGACCAACAGTCGAACTCAACGACCAGTAGATTCGATAGGTCAATCTAAATTGAGATCCGTAGTCGTGATCAGTGTACTTGATCCAAATTGACTGTGTAACGTGTTGTATTGAAGGATCGCGACATCGGCCGGCTGAATCTCTAAGAAACAGCGATCGCAAACTGACAGTTGTGATTGCTCGGTGACGGCACACACGATTGCTAAACGTCAAAAAGGCTCAGTTTTCGCTCTTACGGAATACAGATTTTCAATCTGACAGCCAGATTTTGCTCTGTTTTCGCGGTCGCTCGGTTTTCGCTCTTACGGATTACAAATTATTTAGATGATGATTTTGATCTGTTGATCGCGATCTAGATTGAGCGCCTAATGTGAAATATTGTCAATTTACGTCAGTCATAGCGGTCGCAGCGTCCGCATTAGCATTAAAAACTACTGTTTAATATTACAACCAGCAGGATCAAGATATCTGCGATCTGCGACCTTGGTGAGATAACGATCTAGATTGAGCTTGTAATGGCTGCCATAAGAATGTGTCAACAAATGTTTAAAACCCCCTGGCAGTGCGGTAGTGCTCACCTCGCTACTAAAGTGGTGTATGACGGCGACACAGAGCACGACGTCTGCCAGCCCCCCCCGGAGCGCGGCGCGTCGCAGGTCCAGGCGCACGCAGTCCCCGCCGCTGCCCAGCGCGCGCACGTGCTCCTGACACTCCCTCAGCAGTCCCCAGGAACGCTCACCACCTATCTGACGACAAATAGAAAGGCTTCTCAAAACGTCTACTCTTTTTAGGCCAGCTATAATCAAGAGATAATCACAAAGCATGGTGAACATAAGCCTCCCTATATTGTATACCTGACATTGCCTGATAGTCCAAATTAATCCTTACTAATATTATAAATGTGAAAGTTTGTGAGTATGGATGGATGGATGTTTGTTACTCTTTCACGTAAAAACTACTGAGCGGATCTGGATAAAATTTGGCACAGAGGTAGATTATGGTCTGGATGGAATAACACATAGGCTACTTTTTACAGCGATTACCGACATCCACGCGGGCAACAGATAGTAATTATAATATAAGCAATAATTGTTTGTATTTTTTTAAGAAATGGAAAGGTATCCTCCATATTACTCAATTTGTAGACATTATCTGCATAACTGTACTACCGGCGAGAGGTATACCTAGTAAGTATACACACATAAAATATTTAAAATAAGCATGTAATTAAATAATTTATTTAAAATTAATAGAAACAAAAATCACCAACCAGCATAATATATTTTTGTTAGCCGTAAAAATAAACCGACAGCAGTACCTGGTCAACAACTAAATCTTAACTATTATTTGTTAAACAGGTTTATACAATGAAATAGTGTCTATAAATGACGTAGGAAAATGATAATATGAGTTAACACCCCGACTCGGAACAGTACGACAGAACTCTGAACAGTTTCAAATTAGACAAAAGAGAAACTCCCGCCTTGGCCTTAGTGTTAGTTTTTTTTAAAGCACCTAAAAAAAAACTGCTTGCCAAAAGTGTGTGTGTGTGTGTGTGTACGTGTGCGTGCGTGCGTCATTGATTAGCCAGGAATGTCATTTCAGTCGCTTCGTAATCCGGCTTTTGTAGCCACTTGTATAATGTTGTTTTACAATGTTTTTTGGGCAGTTTGTAGATTGATAGGATTTTCGAGAAAACTAAATTGATGATGCGAGAAAGTAGTGTTTACACTAATCGTAGGTCAAACTGCATGTTTACGTCTTTTACTTGCTAGAAGTGTAGGATCGTAGTGGACTTGAGTATTTTCGGAGAATCGTATTCTGAACGTAAAGTTGACGAACAGTTAGCACACCGGTAAGTTCGTAAACCAGTTTTGTAGAATGCAAGAAAGGCAGGAAGTTGATAGCTTTTAGGACTACCCTCTGGGCTCTTTCAAGCTTCAGTATTTGAGGTGCCGCCCCAGACCGTAATGCAATAGGTGATTACTGACTGGCACAGCGCCAAGTACACCGTGTTCATAACGTTTCTATCCGCTGCTTGCCGCAGATTTTTAAAAACATATATAAGTTTTCTACTTCTTGAGATAAGTAGATCAATGTGCGAGTTAAAATTAAGCGCTTTCTCTATAATGATTCCTAAATATTTCACTTTATCAGCTTTCTGTAATGTTGGGCACGAGCAAGAACTGGTACTTAAGGAGCATGAGCTGTTATGTGCTATGATTTTTAAGTCTTGTATAGGAAGTCTGGGATTTTTTATGGTGAACGCCACATAATTGGACTTGTCGACATTTAGAGCGAGTCTATTTTTAGCTAACCACGACATAACTATATTAAAACCCGTCTGTGCATGGTTGTATACTTTTTGCCATGTATCTGCTTCGAATAAGAGCGCAGTGTCATCAGCAAAAGCAATGATTCTCCCGTTAGGCATCCTCAGGTCACATAGCTTGTTTATGTAAGCCAAGAATAAAGTTGGACCAAGGATGCTGCCCTGCGGAACGCCATGGACTAAAGGAAGATCACTGCTAGTGTATTCTCCTATTTTTACTCTTTGATAGCGGTTGATAAGATAGTCAGAAAACAAATCAAGTTGAGTTTCTCTGACACCCAAACATTCCAACTTTTTAACCAGCAGTGGGACGGAGACTGTGTCAAAAGCCTTCGCTAAATCAATGAAGATGACAATAACCTTTTTGTTTATATCCAAATTATTCGAAACAAATTCAGTAAGTTCGTGAATTGCGTCACTGGTAGATAAACTCGAACGAAAACCAAATTGGGAAGGAGAGAGTAACTTATTGTCTTCAAGATACTTAAGCAGGCGCTTATTCATATTTTTTTCTAGAATTTTCGATAATGCCGGTAATATTGAAATCGGCCTATAATTGTTGACACAGGCTCCGTCTCCACTTTTGAAGATAAGATGGATTTCTGCTAGTTTCCAAGCATTGGGGAATCTACCGGTATTAATAGCCAGATTGCAAATAAAAGTGATTGCCGGAATGAGTATTTGCTTGTATCATTGTAGAAGTTTTGTGGAAATTTGGTCACGACCTACGGTGCAATCGGTTTTCAAACTATCGATTAAATTCTCTATCTCTCCAAAATCTGCAGGGAGGATGACTAGCGAGTGAGGGTAGGATTTAAGTGGAGGCATTGGGAATGGTTTTGGGAGCTACGTAGACGGTCAGCAATGTCCCTACCTATATTTACGAAATACTTGTTTACTCTCTTGACGGACAGCAATCGGTTGGAAGTATTGATTAGTAGTAGAGAGGCCAATGCATTAAAAAAAAGTTTTCGTAGGACTGAAAAGGTTTATAGCGACAAGTGGTATCGTTGGAATCGGCATGGTCTGCTGATACTCAAACTGCTTGTTGTCGCTTTCTAAAGTGGTGGAGGGGGTAGCTATGACGTCATTTGTGACGTCACTCCTGGTTTTAGATTTTGTCGATTATTGCGGTAACTATTCATCCGATTTAAATAAATTGGATATTAAATGACAGGTAATTAAATTCCTAACAAAACATGCAAAGCAACTTTTATTGTAGGTATTATATTTTTAAAAATATTTTATAAAAAACGGCGAAAGTGCCGTTTTTTTTTTGAACATAAAATGTTCGGTGCGCAATAAACCTAATTAATATAAATATTAGACCAACACTTGGTGAGTGACAAAAATAGTTATATTATCGAAGTATACAATAAACTTTGAAGTTTGTAAATTGCTGTGAAAACAACAAAATTATGACGAAATTAAACGCCGCCATGCCCAGCCCAAAGACGCGAGCCGGCGAGTTGTTTCAGCGTCAGACGCTTACAAGCGATGATTCTGATGATACGTACTTACGCACATTTGCCAAATCATTGCCTGTGTTAATGTAAATTTCAGTAAGTCATGGATTTATGTATTGAAAATTAGTTGATTTTATTTTATGTATTAAAAAACAACACCGGTACATAGGCAAACTTAATGTCATTATCATTTTCTACCAGTCAATCTTAGATTGTGCAAAGATAATAATAAAATCCATGCAAGTGTTATAAAAAGAGCTTATAGTAAAAATGCTAAAAATATGTATTTAAATCATTTAGGTACGTACTAACATATTTAACGAATACGAGTACGAGTACTAACATATTTGACGAAAAAATAATTGTGTGTTCATTTACGCTCTAACTCTGTCGTGAAAAGGTTGCATCGACTATAAGACATTATAGGTTTTCTATATTGCCATATCGCGTTGTGGTCATATACCATAATATTCAAGATAATATACCTATGAACTTCGCTATGTGGTCTTTCTGTGTTTGCCACAATACGTCATGAGTGTTTTAATTTAACCAATAACATGTCGCAATGTGAATGTTTTTCAGTTACCGCAACTAATTGTGATCTGTTTTGTTTTTACTTATTGAGCCTTTTCGGTATTTATTTTAAACATTTATTTTATTACAAACTTAACAACTATCATTTGTACATAACATACTAGCTTCGCGGAGCCGCCGGCGTGTTAGAATACCACCATTCCTAATCATCTCGAGGGATTCGCAAAAGGGGAAGGAACATGATGCTCTATAGGTATGGGGGGCAGCAGCGCCATCTTCAACTATATTACCTATCTAAGATCAAAATGCGGTCATCAATCTACATTTCAGGCATGGCGATTATTCGCAAAACCTCGTTAACGACAAACACAACACTACCACGGCCTTTAGTCACCGATAGCCCCGCTAATCATAGCTACGGTAGCGATCAAGGGTACGGCGGGGCAGGGAATATTAAAAATCCTCGACAGAGAACCGGCTACCATCCCCAACAAGGACTGGCCCTAGTGATATACAACGCACGCACGTGATCTGAAAAAGAAGATTGAGTTGGGAGAAAAACTAGAGTAGAATATAGTTGGACTATCTGAAGTCCTTGAGCAGGACAACTGTCCCTAGGTGATATGGGGTTTATCGTCCACAAGTCCATCATAAACAACTCCTTACCATCAGGCGGGATCCGTATGCTCTTTAGTAATATAAATAAGCAAGTAACGCCAAGACCATCGAAAATTTGTCGACTAGGGTAGCGTATCTTGTGCTTAAACACCAACAGGTATTCACTGAATTCACGATGACGAATTCACGAATATATTGGCTAATATAACTATACAATACAATATACTTTTTATAATTAGTTATTAAAATGAAAGTAACTTAACCTAAACTACCGCGAATTATTAGTTATTCACAAATTGATATGTAGGAGACAAAGATTAGCAGGCTTAATGGAATTTTTTTGAATTTGATGAAAAAGCCTTTATTTCATGAATTCGAAGCCACGAGCGACTTTATTCTGTCATTGAACAAGCAAATATTATGGTGATGTAGGTATCTGTTATCAATGGGGTAAGAGGCACACTAAATATTAACTAGACCTTAAAAAAGTCGGTTGATGAAGTCTAGGTACCTACGTGTTGTAAATGTTCAGCTCTGGTAAGTCCACAATCACTTTTAATGGCTAGAAAACCATATATGAATGACGGGTTTTCGGGACAATCCCACCCACATGCCCACCGCTGTGACTCCTGTGAGCCAGGATAAACAGCGGAGTAACCAACTGATACACCGAGTTTTGACACTCGTGCGTCCCGTGGACAACTAAACCTACTGTCTTGGATCCCGCAATGAATTTAATCAGAAGTAAATAAGATAAGTTAGAAAGAAAAGTTTCCACTTCCCTCCACGAAGGACCTTAAACTACGGGACCTATGTGAGCTAAGTTTGATTGCAATAATATGTATGGCAGAAACGTTTAAATGCACGGAAATTCCCTCCAGATGAGACTAAATCCCCATAGTAGGCCGCTCCAGGTGATACATGGAAGCTGTTCAACATAATAGTACTATCATTATGCCATAGACAACACTCCCAGAGTATGTGATGAGCAGACTGCTCCTGATCGGAGCCAGGTGTTGAGCATTGACAGTTCGGCGAATCAACTAGCTTAAATGAGTATAACTTGCTCCGAAAGTTACCATGACCCGTAAGAAACTGAGCGACACTGTGATCAACCTCCTCAACCTTCAAATGACGGGTTGGCAGTTTAAGTGGGTGGAAAAAATATCTTAGCTCAATTTATGAAGGTTTAGCTCAAAATGAGAAACTGGTATTTCAAGTATTTCAGAATTTAAGCTATTTAATTCCGTAATCGTCGAATGAACCTAGTCTAAAGTATGTAAGATATGGATAAGAGGAGTAGAGCATCATACTAGTGAGCAAGCCCAACTGGGGAAGGACCTATACCTTACAGAAGACCATAACTAAATGACTACACACAGCGGTGTAGTTGTGTTCCTATCGTTTCGTCTACTATACTATCGTTTTAACGAACTTTTTTCTATGCCAGGGAAATTTCATTATGTAACCCTGCTTAATTTTGGGTCAGCAACACTAGTGATACCTTTCGCATTGCAAGCGCCCTTAAGCTACGGTAACTGCTTACCTTACGCTTGTTTGCCACCGTTGTTGTATAAAAAAATGGACCAGAAGAGTGGTGGTTCTTTTCTTTAAAAACCAAACCGTAATAAAAAACTAGACCCATTTCGCTTCTTAACCATATCTACAAATTGTTCTCCCAGGGTTATCGTGATTTGTCTGTAATGCAGATTTTTGATAAAAAAAAAATTAACTAATTTCACTGCATAAATCCATGAATTACTGAAATTTACATTAACACATGGCAATGATTAGACAAATGCATGTACGTACGTATCAACAAAATCATCGCTTGTAAGCGACTGACGCTGAAACAACGCGCCGGCACGCGTCTTTGGGCCCGGCATGGCGGCGTTTAATTTCGCATATTTTTTTTGTTTTTACAGCAATTTACAAAATTAAATTTTTTTTGTACACTACGATAATGTAGCTAGTTTTTTAATGCCCAAGTGTTGGTCTAATATTTATATTGATGAGGTATATTGCGCACCAAACATTTCGTGTTCAGAAAAAAAACGGCAAAAAAGTTACATTTTTTTAAATATCTTTAAAAATATAATATCTACAACAAAAGTTGCTTTGCATGTTTTGTTAGAAATTTAATTACCTGTCATTTGATACCCATATTGTTTAAATCGGATGAATAGTTACCGCAATAATCGACAAAATCTAAAACCAGGAGTGACGTCACAAATGACGTGATAGCTATCTCCTCCACCACTTTAGAAAGCGACAACAAGCAGTTTGAGTATCAGCAGACCATGCCAATTCCAACGATACCACTTGTCGTTATAAACCTTTTCAGTCCTACGAAAATCGTAAATAAGCGACTTTTTTACAATTGGCCTCTCTACTATAGTGGGGTGGCATCATTTTTAATCTTTTTTGTGTGCGTGATATCTTTTATAGTGTTCCATAACGTTTTGTTATTTGTTTTTGCGGCTGTTCCAAGTTTATGGTTTTCATATTTATTAATACTCAGGCAATACCGCCTTAACCAATACATTTCATATTTTATCATAACAACTGTTAAATAGCCAATTGTACGATGTGCCCTCTAAAAGTCACCTAGCTTCACCTTGCACTACAAGATGCAGCCCAAAACATATTATGTTTTGGGCTGCATCTCGTCGTCGACAAAAATAACTAAATTGTTAAACCTCTTAATTTCCTGACACTTTAAATCATTGCCTTTAAAATATAAGAGTAACCTGAAAAATATCCCCTCTCTTCAATATATTCTTGCCGTTTCCACAACCTAGGTCCAGCACCAAGCTGCCAGCTGGTACACTTTCCATGAACTGTACCACTTTAGGCCATGGCTTGTGTCGGGTTGTGCTGAAGTGACTCGCGATCTGTTCATACACCTGCAAGTTGAACCGACTGATTATGGCATCAAGGAATTGACCAACTGATTATAGTTTTGTAGGTACATTTTTTTGTTTGTTAACTGATTTTCTTTTTGGTTTGTATATTAGCTATTGACAAGCTTTAGGAATTACTAACGAATTTCGACCACTGTGCGATACCGTTTTTTTTTAATTGGACTTATTTGGAATGTTTCCCGTGGCGGTTAATTTTGTAGTTTCATAATCAATCTTCTACATTCCATCTTAAAGCCCTGGTGTAAAACAATGGGTCGGCAACACGCAAGTGATACCTCTGGTATTGGAAACTTCCATAGGCTATGGTAACCGCTTAACATCAAGCAATCCCCGTAAGCTTATTTATCACCCAAATAGTTCAAAAAGAAATCCCAATATACAGCTTTAGATATTTTAATGGTAATTTTTACTGACCTGATGGACGTGCAAGTCTTCCAAATTACAAGCCAGATCATTTTCTAAATTGTCAGCAGAAACTTTTTTAACGCTATCACAAAGAGTTTCATACTTGCACTCACAAGGACCACTTCGGGTCCAACGGAATGTCAGTGATATCCTCGTTTGTCTAGGCACAGTGTCCTTTGTTATAACTTTCAGTGTGGTCTGGGAATCGTCTGAAGAGCGGTGTGCTATGACAGGGTCCCACGTGCGAGGTTGGATACCATGCTGCCAGTCATATCTGTCAAACAATGTGTCAAAAGTGTACCACATAATGATAAATAACTGCTTTGTTTAAAGTAGCTAACATGCTTCGTACAATAAGTCTTATTTGTAGTGTTCTCTGTTTATATTAACATCATATCACGACAGATCAAATATCTTGACAGAAAAGCCTACTATTAATATATTTGGCCAGACCTGGGAATCTAACCAGTGACCTAATGTTCAGCAGTTGCACTGATCAACTACTATACAAAATGTGAAAGTTTGTGAGGATGGATGGATGGATGTTTGTTTGTTACTCTTTCACATAAAAACTACTGAACGGATCTGGATGAAATTTGCCATAGAGATAGATTATAGTCTGGAATAGTGAATAAGCTACTTTTTATCGCGATAACAGACATCCACGATGTTAAACAACAGATGGTAAAAAATAAAAAAGTAAGTCACCTAGCTTCATCCTGCATTACAAGTAATGAGTTTGCCTTGACTAAAACAGGAACATATTTGCCGCTGTGATGTCTCCAATCCATCACTACATCAGAACCCAATGAGAGAGACAGGATTGTGTCCCCGAATGGACTATGCCTATCTACGTGTGAAGGTATACCTGACAAAACAAAGAATTAAAAACATAGTGAAACATGAAGTTTATTTCGTAAATGTGTTCTGATTTATTCCTGTTTGACATAAAAATATTTTCCACTAACTATGGTAAAAATGGCAAGAAATTAAACTTAAATTGATAAGCTACCTACAGTATGGTAATGTAGGTCCACATATTTTGCTATAGGCATTCCTATCCTAAAGGCCTTTGCCTTATTATGCCTATACATTGTGAGGCAAAGCATGGTCACAAATAAAAAATAACTTATTTATTATCATAGCATGTTATTCAACACAACAATACATAATATAAAGCAGAAGTACGGTTACACCTAGTTTTGGCCGTCGGGTTCTAGGTGCAGCCAGTCAGAAGGGCGGTTAGGTTAGAGTGACCGCATTTCAGCTTTAAGCCTATATATTATGTTATAGATTTTATGTATTATTATATTTGTTTGTACATTTTGGAACGAAGTTCCTTATCGCGCGTTGTGAAAGGGGGCTAGACGGAAAAAATTCTTACGAAAAGTTGTCACGACACTTTTTGCTATAGTATATTGTAAGCTGTGCGGCGTGCGCATGTTTCTCTGTCTGTCTGTCTCTCTCTCTCTTATAGAAAGATATTTTCATTTCTATTTCGCATTGAACAGTGTGGTGTCGCGACGATTATTTTTGTTGAGTGTATACAGGTTTTTTGTAAATAATAAAAAATAATAATAACTTCGTTCCATCCAGGTGTCCCTTGAGACCTCTCAATTTCTTTTATTTGTTGTGTGGCACAGATGAGCTAAAGCCACCGCTATCTTTCTTAATTATTATTATAAAATTCAAATCCTAACCACAACTTACCTTGGCCACTACAATATTTATTCACTGTCAATTGATCTGGGGCTCCAATATTGAACCCGTGCTCCTTTAACCTATTCCACAATATATTACACTCATCAGGTATTCTTTCTATCAACGGACTATTTAAATCCACGTCATTGGTGCCATATCTGAACTCATACCCGTAATGTTTCACTTGTCTATTTTTTAAACTACTTGACTCTGGAGTCCAATCAAATAGTTTTATGAATGTTTCCGCTTCACTGTTAGATATAAAGTTGTTTAGTAACAACAAGCCTTTTGGATTATCGTATGGACATATAATTTCTGTTTTTGGAACTGAAAATACAAAATAAGACTTCTTTTTTAAAGTATAATGATTATGGAGTAATATCTTTGTTTCTCTATCCAATTTTTTTATTAATATGCATCTACTTTGACTTATCTCTGCACCACCTTGGGTTGACTGGTAGGGAATGCCTCAGCCATTAAGTCCGCCTTTATACATAATATTTTTGTGTCCAATATAGTTTAAAAAAATAAAAATGTAGGTACAGATAGTCTAAATGGATGCAGATTACCAACAGTTAAGCCAGACAAGCCAGACACACCTGATGCTATGTATTAATCACCACACATTGACTTGGGCAGTGTCAAGCACACAGTCTTTGCTAGATTTCTTTACAGTATACTCTACTGTACTACATTGAAGCTCTCTACTATAGTATATTTCACATAGCATGTGTACTTGTGATGTTTGACATTTGAAGATAAATATTGATGAAAATTATAGACAATTTAATTAAAACCTATTGATTAAATACTCTAGGCTCTTGATCATTCAATAAGCTAATTAGTTGACTGCCTCGAGGTTGTGGGTTCGATTCCCACACAGGACAAAACTTTATGTGACCCATAAAGAATTATTCTGAGTCTGGGTGTAATTTGTCCATTAATTGTATGTTTGTAAAAGTCCCCCGCGACACAGAGCTTGTTATCTAGTGCGGTCTTTAAAAAAAAAATCCTTTATCTTCATCATAAAATGTCACAATGAAGTGAAATATAATGTACTCATTGCAGAAAATTGTGCAGTTAATCCCACAGCATACTATACAGTACATCTTTTGATACTTTATGACCCATTGGCCTGCAGGTAATATTAAAAAAAAAACAACTTAAATAATGAAGATTATCCTTTACCTTTTTCAACAAAGCTCATATAAAGTGGAGGCCCTCTCTCATCCATTTTCACTTTACCATTACAAGTGTTATAAAAAAGTACAGCACTATCTGTTTTATCAAACTCAAGAAATGAGTAAGAATCTCCCTTTCCAGCAATAAACTCAGGCAGTGGTATATCTAACTGGTTGACTTCTAATATTTTATAAATGAAATCTTTTTGCAAACCTGTAGCCTGTCCCGCATTACATAATACAATATTCTGAAAAATTACAACATTCAATTAAAACTTTTACAAACTAATGGCCTGCCCAGAGTTCACCTGTTTTTTTTTATACTTAAGTGGCAAACAAGCAAACGCCTACCGTAGCGTATAAATGCTAGTAATACCAGAGGTATCACTTGCGTGTTGCCAACCTGCAACACAGCTACACTGCTGTCTAGTTATTTAGCTGTGTTCTTTGTCATTCAGGCTTGCCTGCTTATAGTACAGTGCCCTACTCTTAAACTAATACTATTTATCAAATTTTTGCTCTTTCGGTCTTCAGTCAGGACCGACGATTTTATATATTAATTTGAGTAAAACTTACTGGCCATGGTATGTCAGAACATATTATTCCTCTGGATTCTTTTAAACGCGCCGCAAATCTTTTTCTTTTTCGATCCATTTTCTTTTCTTCTTCCATCGCAACTAATTAATATCTTATGTTATAAATCGAACTTCTTTGAACTTTGATTTTGAATACATGCAATAATAATATTTACTCTTTTCCTTTTCTTAGAGCAATTGGCAATCAGCCGACAAATGCCTACCATTTATCAATATTGTCACGTATATTCTTTTAATTAATAAAGCATGAATAATAAATATTAAACCATAAGGTATTATAATAACCCTGTTCGTATTATATTATGACATATTGACATAAACATTTAAGAGGTTAACCACAAAGCAAAGAGCATAGAGAAAGATTTTGCAAAGAGTATAAGCAATAAGCTTATTTTTATTGTAAATAAAGTCTGATAAAGTTTATCCGCTGGTCCTATTTGGACGGCATAAGAAGGACCAACGTCTGATCGTTGGCGTGTGATGTGATGAATCGAATCATTAATTCGAATTTAGGGTGGACGGTTGCCGAAGGTCAATAAATGATAGTATGTATAATCTAAATAAATTTTACTTCCACACACATTGTATATATTCTTTAAATATGTGGTTGTCCACCGCTTTCCTTTATTTTTTCTTGCACTTGATGTATATGAAACTAGCAATTCGTAATTATTTCGTCATTTATTTATTACTAAACTAGCGACCCGCCCTCACTTCGCTTCGGTTCTTTTCAATTTATTGTTAATAGTAATTCTGCTATTTAGGCCGGAGACAAATCCAACAAAATCATGAAAATCAATCTAGTCGTTCTTGAATTATAAGTGTTCGAACAAACCCGACTTTGTTTTATATAATATTAAGATTTATTTGCCGTACCTTTGAAATCCAACGAGCGTACAGTAGCCGACGTTAAATATCCTTTCGTTGGCGTTTGTTTTCGACAGATTTTCGTTTTTTTGTAGATATAATTTGGACCTCCAATATATTATGTGTATGTACAAAAAGTAGTTAGACGTTCCTGAACCGATTTTTTTGAGTTGCCATTATCATTAATAATGGCAACTCAAATAATTTTGACACAAAAACAATACAATTTTGACATTTGACATTAAAGTGCTTGACAGGGAATTTGTACCTATTGGAACTCTATGCTATTGGAAGAGTCAGGAGCGTCGTTTGAAAAAAATATCTTTATTAAATAACTTGTTACGTTAGTATTTACATATTCAAAGAAAATTTAGATCTCTACCCTGGTGAAACTAGTTCACACTGTGGGTTCAGTTATCCAAAGAAAATTCTCACTATCTTGATTCTAGATAAATATATACATATCTTCTCAATGGGATATCAAAGAAAAGTAAGTACCTACATTTTATAATTTTTATACTTATGCAATGCACAGTAATGTTGTACACACCTTACAACCCTATAACGTTCTTTTTTCAGGAACTACAACAAAGAAAAAAGAAACATGTGATCTGTATGGCATCCGATTTTTTTTACCCAAACACTGGTGGAGTAGAAGAACACATATACAATTTGTCACAATGTTTAAAACGACGTGGTCACAAAGTAGTCATAATTACACACTCTTACGGGAATCGGATTGGAATACGATATCTAACATGTGGACTTAAGGTTTATTACTTACCAATCAGAGTATTTTATGCCCAATGTGTCCTTCCAACAATGATTTGTAATATAGCTTTAATAAGATACATATTGATTAGGGAAAGGGTTGAAATTGTTCATGGACACTCTGCATTCAGTGTCTTGTGTCATGAGGTGTCAATTATAGGTAAATTAATGGGATTAAAGACTGTTTTTACAGATCACAGTCTTTTTGGCTTTGCTGACACATCAGCTGTTTTAACAAATAAGTATTTGCAAATGTGTTTGTGTGAATGTGATCACTGTATATGTGTGTCACACACTGGGAAAGAGAATACAGTGCTTAGAGCCAAAGTAAAAACATACAAAGTTTCCGTCATACCAAATGCTGTAGACGCTTACAGCTTTACGCCTGATCCTAGTAAAAGAGATCCTGATGTTGTTACAATAGTAATAGTATCCAGAATGGTTTATAGAAAAGGTGTTGATTTGATGGCTGCAGTAATAGCTGATATGTGTCCTAGATATCCAAAAATAAGGTTCATAGTAGGTGGAGATGGTCCTAAACTGTGGCTATTACAAGAAGTAAGAGAAAAGATGGGATTACAACATTGTGTTACACTTTTAGGAAGCCTGCAACACTCGGAAGTTAGAAATGTTTTAGTCAAAGGTGACATATTCTTGAACACTTCTTTGACAGAGGCTTATTGTATGGCTATTGTAGAAGCAGCTTCCTGTGGCCTTAAAGTTGTTTCAACAAGAGTTGGTGGCATTCCTGAGGTATTGCCTAGTAATATGATATATTTGACAGAACCAAATGTCACCAGTCTAGTTACAGGAATTGAAAATGCTATACAAGATATAGAAAGAGGCAATTTTATGTGCCCTTTTGAATGCAATAGAATGATAAGGAAAATGTACAATTGGATGGATATAACAAGGAGGACAGAACTAGTCTATAATAACATATCATTGAATAAGAATAACCCTTTAGGAATACAATTAAAACATTATCTGTCATGTGGGGTTTGGCCTTTTCTGTTAGTAATAAGTTTAATGTATTGTCTTCTGAAAGTGACTGAAAAAGTATATAAAAGAAAACACATAGATATAGCCAGAGACTTTTAAGTTCTGGATTTATAGCATCAAACATATAAAATTTTTGATGCTATAATAAACTATAGACTATATAGCATGGGGTCCTTCTAGAAAGGAGTTATAAGATTTTTAACAGATCGGAAACGTGAGAGTGATATTCCTGATGTTGCAAGGGTCCATGGCAGGCTACTTGTTTGCCACCTTGGGTCCTTGGTAGTATAATAAAAAAAATTATTGTGGCATTGTGATCTCACTTAATATTTATATTAGGGGTTTCAAATAAGCTAGATTCGGTCTAAATTAAGTAATGTTAAATTAAAAACTGCTGCCTCTTTAGGTCGATGTCCACTAACCGTTTAACTAAATGTCACTGAGTCAGTCAATGAGTGCACATTTAGGGATATGTTTCAAAAGAAAAAAAAAATCCTATCCCAGCTCAAGCTGAACAAAAAAAAAAAATTCTACTTAATTGAATCTTTTTTTTTTGTAGAATAGTGCATTTATTCAGGAGGGCTATAGGCTATATAACATCACGCTATGATCAATAGGAGCGGAGCAGTTGTGAGATATGTTGCAAAATCGGGGTAAATATTCCAAATTACCACACGGACGAACCCTAGTTTTATATATTTATAATAGTATAAGTATAATATATGTGTATCTATATAGCTTAGTATTATTTGGTAATTTAGTTTATCTTTTCTATTATAACATAGCGCAGGTATCTCTGCATCACCTGTGGTAGACTGGTAGGGAATGCTTATAGCATTAAGAGATATAGAATTCGATTGTGATGAAGGTTGTGGAACAATAGCGGTATATACCAAAGAAACATTTTTAATTTTGGAATGATTTATATTTAATAACATTATGACAAAAAAACAATGGCTGAACTTAACATCATAATTGTTTGCCACATATGTTTACAATATATTATGGAATTCGTGAATAACATTTTTGTGTTATTTATGTTGTAACATAGCAATAATTCAATAGCAAATATTTTATATTATATTTTTCTAAGTATAAATTAATGTGATTTTCCGATACAAAGAACAAACCAAGTGTTGAATGCAACTTGCTCAATTATATTCATGCCCTGAAAAATATCAAAATAAAAAAGTAAATTATAACATAATTATATTTGTTTATCTTCTCTGGCTTGAAAATTATGATTCTATAATATCAAGTAAATATTAGGGGTATTTGTATGTTTAATTTATAGCTGTACTAGCGGACTTGGCAGACGTCGTCCTACCCGAAAAAGCTGATATACCGACAGCAGCGCCACCTACTGGGTCCAGTTGTGAATAAATTAAACTATCTGGGGCCGTACCCAAACAAACTCAAAATTTCATTAAAATCAGCCGAGCCGTTTAGGAGGAGTTCAATTACAACGAAAAGTGGCATCGATTTTTATATATAGGATATTGTTTATGTTAAACAAATGTTATAGCTCTTATCAATAAAATAAAATGCAAACTTACACTTTAGTAGTGCGTGGTGGGTGCTTAGGTCGCACTCCAGACTGTTTCAACTGCAGAACAATGGACCTGAGGCGAGCTACATCTCGCCCGCGCCTCGGCCCAAAGTCGCACAACTCGGATACGCGCGCCCATTCGTTGCCATCTTCCACAGTGCTCTCTGATCCGCGGGCTAATGCTTTCTCAGCGTTCCTTATCGAAAAAAAAACATTTTATTTAATATAACAATTTAAGTTCTTAAAATAAACTACCACAATGAACCCACATTTATTTCATCTGAATAAATGAAAAATAATGTAAGTATATGAAGTAATTTTGAGTTTAAGTTCATTTTATTGTTTATTTGTATGGTAAGTTTTTGAAACAAGTATTGCTTGTATGTTGAATGAGTTGACAATGTACAAATGGCTTATTAAAATAAACAACTGAAATGAGGCTTTTAAGACAACATCCACATGAGTTGCAAGTGCAGAGTGCCTAACACTTATGTGAATATAAGACTGCTGGTCTCTTTTCATTATGTTAAAAAAGGTATAAATCTCATCTTGTAACCATTACCCACATAAATACCAATATTGTTAGTTTCTTTTAGTTTATACTTCAGATGTACTCACTTAGCAGACTCCCTGACAGCATTGAAAAGAAAAGAGTAAAATTAGTTAAAATCGCGTAAAATTACCTACCTAATTAAATTTATTCGCCCAGTTTAAATAAATGATAATCCGAAGAAATGCTAATCTGCGAAAAGAGATACTGAAGAGGTACAAATGATTTATCTAAATTTTGTTGATGTTGAAAATTTAATTCAATGCAAAATCGTTACTGAGTTTGGTATAAATATCTAAAAGAGACCCCCAAACTGAATTTCGACAAATCGTTCTACAAAAAGATTTTACTTCGATAATATAACTATGACACCACTTCATTAAGACAATACTTTAGTTCGAAATATTTTAAGCCCAACACTACTGTACTCCGACAAACCGTTTTTTCGACATGACTTAACTAAGAAACAATGCGAGTTCAACGACATTCTTCTTAGACAACAATACCCGACTTTACTAAAATTCGATAGACACTACTCTGACATACTGTAATATCCCTAAATCGAAATATATTTCAATAATATCCCAAATCGAAATCAAATCATATCTAAAACACAATGCTAAGTACTGCGAAATTATTAAATAGGTGTAATTTAAAATAAATATAAATCTTTTTTTTTATATTTGGTAAATTATACAATACCAAATTGTCATAGTAAAAATTTCTAAGAAAATATACAAGTTGTTTTTGCAGTACTTAGAAGAAATAAGAAGAGTATCAGAAATTAATTTTATGCTGGCAGATTAATTTAAAAAGCGAGCAGTGCTAATATACTAGAATAAATATAATGTCATACCTGTTTGCTGCCTTTGTCTTGGCAATCTGCTCTTCATGGGTTTTGTACCAATCCTCTAACTCCTTTTTGGCTATTTTTAACATTTCTTCTTTCTTCTTCTCCTCCTCAGCATCTAAACAAGATATCCAAATTACAAACTAACACTTAGGTAGTGTTGCACTTTTGCAAAACAGGGTTATACTACTTGGTTGGCAAACAAGCATACTGCCTGTTACCATAGCCACCTGGTATTGCAAGTATACATAGGCTATGGTAACTGCTAACTATCAGGCAGGCCAAACATGCTTGGTTGTCACATCAAAAATGATTTATCTGATGAAATAATGTATCTCTATCACTAGTTTCCCCTGGCGGCTTCACCCAGCAGTACGATCTTACAGGAACAATGATTATTCTGGGATAAAAAGTTACCTATGTGCTATATTAGGCTATAATCTGTCTCCATGCCAAATTTCTGCCAGATCCATTTAGCCATGATTGAGTAATGAATATCCATCCAAGTAATAATAATATTTAGGTATGTACATTTTTGACAGGAATAAGTACTTAATACTAAAATAATCCTTACTAATATTATAAATGTTTTTTTTTTTTTTAAAAGACAACTCCCACACTAGAGAACAAGCTCTGTGTCGCGGGGGACTTTACAAACATATAATTTACGAACACAAATTACACCCAGACTCAGAACAACTCTTTATGGTTCACATAAAGTTTTGTCCCTGTGTGGGAATCGAACCCACAACCTCGTGCACAGCAGGCACATACTGTAGCCACTGGACCACCGAGGCAGTCGAGTGTCAATGTGAAAGTTTGTGAGAATGGATGGATGGACTACTGAACGGATCTGGATGAAATTTGGCATAGAGATAGATTATGGTCCGAAATAACACATAGGCTACTTTTTGCAGCGATAACCGACATCCACGCGGGCGCAGCCGCAGGCAACAGCTAGTACTTATTACAAATATAGGTATTACCCAGGCAGGCATTGATATTGAATTGTAATTTTGTAGATATGTGTGCCTATGAAGAAGATTGGGAAGATAATTAAAGTTCACACCTTTTTCTTCTAATCTTAATTTCTGTTCTTCTCTCCACAACTTAATCTTCTCAGGTTCTTCCCTATCGTGCATAACTGAACTGAATACTGATGTTTGGATTGGCTCATCATCCAGCAGGCCATTTGAATCAAAAGCGGATGCACTCGGTACTTCTGTAGAAACATAGGAATGGTGATATCAGATACATTCAGAGAATTAGGCATTGGTTGACACATTAATTTACGCCTAATCAATATTCTAAAGAGTAAATATTTATAAATGCCTTCATAAAAAATGAAAAAAATCTAGGCGTAATAGCCAGGTAAGCTCGTAACATTGTACTATTGACACAGATTGCTATTGATTTTTAATAATTGTATACGCGCTTGTAAATCAAGCGCGTAGACAATTATTTTATTTTTGACTAGCGTATGAATCAATAAGGCGGTTATAAAATATGTAACTTACCCACAAAATCATCTAATCCGTTTGTGGAGGATGTAATAGGGGGCGGAGCATTGGTTTCCAACTCATCTTCCAGTCCTGCTAGTTGATTCTGTTCGCGTGCCAAAAACTCCGCTGCAGGGTCCACTTCGGGTTGAACGAAATTATCACCGAAATCATCCATATTTAATAAGAAAATAAATTCTGAAATAAACAATCGACTCAAAATATATTTGGTTCGATAGGTATATTTGACAAAGACAAGAACAAACTGACAGTCACTGAGTCACCGACAGAGGGGGGAGGGTGACTTGACTGTCACGTAGTGTCGTAGTGATTAGTTACTCTGTGAGTGAGTGATGAAGCGAATTAATGAAGTGTCGTTTTTTTTTTATTTTATCATCAGCCTATCGCAGTCCACTGCTGGACATAGGCCTCTCCAAGGGCACGCCACCTAGCACGATCTTCGGCTTCCCGCATCCAGCTACTCCCAGCCACTTTGCGAAGATCGTCGCTCCACCTCGCCTTCCTTTTTTATTTGATTACTATCAATCGATACCATTTTTGTAAATCAATAGTATTCGATTCAATTCAGTAAGTATTGCCCTGCCTGTATCACACAGTGATAGTTTAGCGATAGTCGACTATCCATACTCCAAAGGCAACACTAGTGGTAAGATGTCATCCTGTAAGGTGACACTGTTGACAGTCTGAGTGTAACCAAAATATAACCTAACCTAAAATTATAATAATCAAAATAGTTGACTTGCTATTATTGCTATAGGTTTTCCTACCAAACCAAACAATATATAAAATGAACTTGTGCGTAAGAACAAAGCAATTTAGATTTAACCTCATAGGTTCTTTTTTTCGTTATTCTACGACTACGGAGCCCATTGAAACGAATGAACACGTATTGATTGATAATACTGATGATGCTCTAGCAAAAGAAGCAGAGATTGAGAAGAAAAGAAATATATCCCGGTTAACTCCTGCTCATCAAAATGTTGTTAACGGACGTCGGCCCTACGAAATACCAAAAACTAGTACACATTTGACTCTTAAGTACAACAGAAAGATGTATGGTAAATATGGCAGTGCCAGTGGAGTCAATCCAAGTAAGTCTGTTTTATAGCACAGTTGCATAGCAAACATTACTACCACAAGTGCCAGATACTATACTAAATGTACCATATTTTATTTATTCATCATCTCAACCCATAAATGTCCCACTGCTGGGCACGGGTCTCATATATATACTAGGAGGGATATAAGCCTACTATACCACGCTGGCCAGACAGGTTGGTCTTTCGAGTTTTCCCTCTCTTGCAGTGGATATTGTCTGTCTGACTTAAGTACTCGCTTAGACATGACACCGTCAGAATGGAACGGGGTTGTTACCAAAAATATTGTTGTTTGGCAGCACGCTAGTATTACAAGTATACGAGCATCCATAGGCTTTGATAACTGTTTAACATCAGGCATGTTTGCCACACAAGATAATAATAAAAAGAATCCCCCAGCTACAGCCTACTTTTGTTCAAGATGTTTGCCGGCTACTTTAGTTAGTTAGTTACTATAGTGATGACTCTGGTATTGCTACGGTAGCTGCTTAACATTCAGGCAAGCCATATGCTTGTTTGCCACCTAAGTGGTATAAAAAAAAAAAATCATTCAGATTTAAATTTGTTGCTTATATTTTTCAGTGTTATGTTTTCCCACAAGACATTTCATCAGAGAGAAACTAGAATATGAAGCTGTGGCATTCCCTTATACCATTAAAGAAATGATGGATAAAGCTGCAGAGAACAGAAAACAACAGCAACAGAAGATAGAACAAAGAGACAAAGAAGTTGGTATAAAGTATGCTAAGTTAGAACAGTGGAAGAAGGATCTCAATGATAAGATTGCTAAAAAAGCTGCAGACATCAATTCAGCTAAGGTTAGTTATATTTTATTTTGGCTTTAACTTGATACGTAAGCTATTATTTAGGTAATTCAATATTTAACTACTAACACTAATAGGTGATGTCAATATTCACAAAGATATCATTAAGAATGGGAACATTAATTCTTTTTACTTTCACATTACTCTCAACATACTTAATAATGCATGTGGAAAATAATTCATTTTTATATATTACTAGTGGTCTGTCCCAATTTCGCCCAGGTTAAAAAAAAACTGTGCCAAATTTCATCCAGATCCGTTCAGTAGTTTTTACTTGAAAGAGTAACAAACATCCATCCATCCATACTCACAAACTTTCACATTTATAATATTAAGTAAGGATAGATAGACAGATGATTACGTCAAATTGGTGTATTTGCTTAATTTATGTATGTCTCATTGCTCATGCATGAGATGTATTGTCACATTCAGGATTTCAGCGTTTTATTGCTACTCATTAGTAAAAGTAATTCACACTAAATTTCGAAATAATTCTGAACTATGTGAGTTCTTACATTTTCTTATTAATGTTTTTTATTTTTTGTTCAATGCATCTACAGTACAGCAGTACCAGTTTTATTCCTTTTTCTTTAACTTTGTCATGACAGGACAGTTAACAGTATATTCGTCATGACAATAAAACGTCTATTGTGTCTACGTTACTGTCCGCAAAAGGGTTAAGTAGTATTCATTGAGCCACAAGTTTCATGCCTGTTGCAGTAATAAAGGTTGTCTGTATTACAGGAAAAGAAAGAAAGGCTGGTAGAAGAAGTACGTAGACACTTCGGCTTCAAGTTAGACCCTCGTGATGAGAGATTCCAGGAGATGTTGGCGAAGAGAGAGAAAGAACAGAAAAAGCAAGAGAAGATGGCTAGGAAAGAGGCTCGAGAAAAGCAGATGATAGCTAAGCTTCAACATAAGAACGTTGAACTTAGTGATAAGAAAGTTTAGTAGGTAGGTATATAAATTAGATTTGTCTGTTAAAATTTTAGTCTAATAAAATTGTTGCAATTATTGCTGTAGTTCTTTATTGAAGTAGGTAACAGGGAAATTATGCATATTTCCAATGCTTACCTACTAGCGTGCGCTAAACGGCCGGCTGATTCTCTAAGAAACAGCGATGGCAAACTGACAGTTGTGATCGCAAACTGACAGTTGTTGCTCGGTGACGGCACAATCTATTGACTAAACGTCAAAAATCGCTCTTACGGAATACCGATTTTCAATCTGACAGCCAGATTTTGCTCGGTTTTTGCGGTGGTTCGGTTTTTGCGGTGGCTCGGTTTTTGCGGTGTCTCGGTTTTTGCTCTTACGAAATACCCCTGCCTTTCGTTATTTTAGAGGTCGCATAGAGGATGTTTAGTACAGGTGCAGTGTGTTGCACAAAGACTGACTCTGGCATATGAGAATTCGCAATTTTTAGCGCCCTATCCTTGAAAGGTGAAGCGGTGGTGGCCGAGTGGGAAAGTAACAGACTTGCACGCAAGTCTTTTACTTTCCCACTCGTTGCACCAGCAAAAAAATGATTGCCAAAGTCGCTAGTCGTCTATTACGTAGCTCGCCGAGACTACTCAAACTTTAATTTCCGAACACTACGTTAGCACCTATTACGTGGGAACATTGCAATTTTTCTCCTGCTTGCCATGGATATAAAAAAGGAGGAGGTTCTCAATACGTCGAAAGACGCCTGAACCGTTCTGGGAATTCTACTTTTGTTTTGAATATACTTAGGTAGGTACCGATTTCGACAAATAGGAGCTATGTACATATATATATCAACGTGGCGCTGCTGTTTTTATTTTCGAAGATTATTAATGTGGCTAAATTGTAGCATCGTTTATGTAGAAAATCACGATGGCCACATCTATTATTGGATCACAGGATAACCAAAACAAACATTCTAAATTATATTTTGTTTAATCATACATAAAAAATAATGAGTAAATAACGGTGAATCACGGCGAGTCCTCCTCAGAGTCTGACGAGGAGTATAGCGCTTCTTGTGGGTTGATGTCCGTCGCGATCTTGTGTACCGAGCGTTGCGTGTCCAACGGAGAGTATACCAACGTGTCCGAACTAACGCTGCTGCAGGGACTGTTCTGAAATGGCAAATTATGTCGTCATCTCAGCCTAAAAGTACAGTATGCAAACCATAAGGAAGGTACACACGGAACGGAGTCAGCTGTATAGGGCCGCTATATGAAGATAAGTTTTTTAAGAAAACCATTGTATATAATTCTGTGGTACGCAGGTCTTTGTTACTATAATATCATTGGTTTTAATAGTATGTTACCGCCATAAATCTAGTCATTAAGGGCGCAGCGTAATATAACAGCGAAACAAAATATTCACATTCAGAATTGCCAAATCTCCGACATTATAAAATCTAGGCATTTTAAAAACCGACAACGTTTGTAACTGATATTTAAAAAAAATCATTTTACTGAGCAAATATCTTAAAACTAAGTTTTTATTAGGTAGGTACCTACTTAAGTAATCAATAATAGTTGTTCCTGGTACCTACCTATTTAAGATTTTCTAGGCCTAGGTATTTATTCCTACTCCTACTCTTGATTGCTACATTTGTTGTTAAAGAAACAAAAAATCTGCTGACAACTTCATGTCAATTTGCAGTCAATGGGTAAATAATATTTATTCTTACATGTTTTGATTTTGCGTGTGCCGAAATTATACTCTCCAAAGCTTCGTTGTATGCATTCTTCGTGTCACCCATTTGTCTTTCAAACATTTCTGGTGTCTGGAAAAAAAAACACACACACACTTTGAACAACAAAACAAAGAACAGACGAGTGAGAATTATAAGGGGTCTTCATAATCTCAAGAATAACTTAACTTTCTAACCTACCTATTATAGCGGCAGAGATAATGACCACCATTAACTATGCCGACTTACTTTTTTTTATTGAAAGATTCAAATATGATTGTATTGTAAAGCAATATTTAATTTTTATCCGACAAATTTATTTGATAAAATCTGCTTACCAAAATATGATACCTAATATTCGAATCACTATTAAGTAAGTACTAATTAATATTGATAATATATATATCTATTACCTAATAACCAAGCACAGTCTGTCCAATATCACATTTCTTTCTACCCAACGCTCATCATCATCATCTTAGCCAAAAGACGTCCACTGCTGGACATAGGCCTCCCCCAAGGATCTGCCGGGGACTAGGGGCCGATTTTCATAGATGCGGATCATGTTGGGGGGAATTTACCATAATCGCCACACTTGTTTGGCGGGTTGGCGATCGCAGCGGCGGAAGTTTTTACATAGGGACGCTGCTGTGTGTTCTTTATTTACCATTTGCTTCAGTCATGTTGTAATGACTTGACCGCCATTATTCGGTTGACTGATTGCACAAATGCAGGTGTCCGCAGTCAAATAACTGCGTATGCCTGCACCAGTGGGCGGTGAAGTTTTTACTTTCCGACGCCGACAAAAAAAAAAGCAGCTCACTTCACTTAAATTGCTGACAAGACACATTGGCGTTCACAAAACACATTTTGGAGCTAACCAAAACATCTTTAATCGGCATGATGGCCGTAACTAAGAACATACGTCAGATACAAAGTATAATAACTAACCGTTTCAATGGCAGCCTTTAACGGACCACCCAACATGTGCGCAGACTTGGTAGTCTTGTTGACCCGGCCGGGGTTCTCGATGTTGAGGTGCGAGCTCTGCGCCTTTTTGGGCGCCATGCCCGCGCGCACGTCGCGCCCCGCCACGTCGCTGTACTCGCTGTACTCGCGCGCCAGCGACGCTTCTGGCGCTTCTTGCGGCGAGTGCGGTGACATTGCTGATTTTTCTTTGTCGTCTTCCAAGGCAGTTTCATGCACGCATTGACTAAAATTACATTTTATTAAGGAGGAAACAGTCATTATTAAATACAAATTGACTAAAGAATTATCTCCATCTAGAACTAGACCTATAGTTTCCTTAATTAATGCACTGTATAAATATAGTGTAGGTACCAAGTTTAACGGTTACAGTAGAACCTTATTGTTTGGTTAAAGGTCAAACTGGTGACAGAGTTATTTAAATCGCCCATATTTATTAAGCCTCTGTCGTGATCTAACGACTGTCAACAGTTCGGACAGACTTTTAACGTGCCTTCCGATGCTTTGATTAAATACCTACTAATATGCGGTCACCCCCTTGATTGCTTAACCCGCTAATCGTTTACCAAGTAGCTAGTGCACCTGGCTATGGGCGCCCGTGTTATAAAGAAGAAGAGATATATGGATTATGAATAAAGCTTAAGCCTAATTAGAATAAAATGTAGTGTCACACCATCTGCATTAACGAAACCTAAACAATAACTGTACTAACCCATAGCACTGGTTGTTCTTAATAAATGTATAGATATCCTTGAAAGCCTGTTGTATGTAAGACAGCGTGGTTTGATCAATGGGCACGGATGTTGTCGATCCAGAACTGCTTGACAAATCGCCTGACGCAAAACTAGCTTGAAGTGAAGGTTCTGAGCCTAAACAAAATAATACACATTTATTTTATAGTAGATAGAGACCTAATGAAGGTCAACCTGGAGGTGCAATGATGCACCCAGACGCTGGACGGGTGCATCATTGCACCTCCTTCCTTTTATTCCAACACTAGGGGTCGCCCGCGACTTCGTCCGCGTGGTAATTTGGAACGTACATTTACCGGATTTTGCAACATATCTTACTAATGCTGCGCTCCTATTGATCATAGTGTGATGTTATATAGCCTAAAGCCTTCCTGGATAAATGCACTATTCAACAAAAAAAGTTTTTTTTCTAATCGAACCAGTACTTTCTGAGATGCGTTCAACCAAACAAACAAACTTTTCAGCTTTATAATAAGTATTGGTATAGATTTAAATATTTAATAACATTTGTTTTGCCAAATGCCAGAGGTTGTACTATGGTCACATGGCCAGCTAGTGACCACCAATAAACCTCTACAGTCTACAGTACTTACCTACACGTGGTCAGCTATAGGTAGGTAAACACCAACGACTTTGTAAACTGTCACTTAGTTTACAAAGTCGCCAGCACGCTGATTTATGACTGTCGATTGATGACATGGTTTTTATGGGTTCTCTACTTAATTTCGGCAGTTGATGATTCGATTTTTATTGTATCGAACACACTGTATCGATAATTCAGATATACGATATTTTATGCCATCGGTGCGATGTAACGTTTGTGCGAAAAAGCGAAAATCATTACAGCGATTGCTCACTAGTTCGGTATTAATTTATTTCTTAGGTTGATGGTATGTCGGTTAGTGTGACTGCCTCGGTAGCGTAGTGGTCGATGTGTATGGGTTCGATTCCCGCCGGCTGATTCTCTAAGAAACAGCGATCGCAAACTGACAGTTGTGATTGCTCGATGGCGGCACACAGGATTACTAAACGTCAAAAAGGCTCGGTTTTCGCTCTTACGGAATACTCCAGCCGGGTCAGGTCAAAAAATTATATAGGGTTTTTCTGTCACATAATGTCCTCTTAACCGAATTTCGGTCAAGGCGGTTAATCTCAACGGAGACTAGCCATCTGTGCGGGGTAAAAAAAATATGACAAAGAAATTAAGCAAACCTGAAGATTCGGCGCTGTGGGCCCATAACCTAATCTGCTGCTGTTTCAACTGTTTCATCTGCTCTACCAACTGCAAGTTCAGCTCTTCAAGTTGTTGTCGATGTGATATCTCTTCTTGTAATTGCTCTTCAAGTACTTCAGTATAATCTCTGAAAGTTTTGAATTGTATTACGTCTCTGGCTATAATCGTTACAAAAAATGCATCTAGGTACCAATATCAGATAGATTCATTGCCTCCCCCGATAGAGACAGATCCAATTTGGAATCCCCATGTTTCACTTCCACAATTCACGACAAAGTAACTTCAATCGTATTATTTTGTCGGTATTTTTGGGTTTCGTTCTTAATACTTAATATAATGTGTCATTAAGCTCCAAGACGATGATGTTAATAATCTGAGTAGGTAGGTAAGTACATAGATGATGGTCGACGAAAAAAAAAATTGCTGACAGTGAGGAAGTATGGTCCTCGAAGTGGCCCGATGTAAAGTTATTAGCAACTTTGGTCTACATTTAGCGAGAGACAATTTATAGCCTTATGATAAAAACAAATCTAGATTTTTGCATTCTAGGCTGTGTTTCCTGTCACTCACTGCTGCCTATGCTAGGTAGGTAGGATGTACTTACAGGGTGAACAGACTTATGCTCATCCCTTCGCATATATTACTACTCTTAGATTAGTAATCGTAATGTTAGATAAAGTGGTTACATACTTCTCCTTCTTCACACTCGTCTTGGTGCTCCTAAGGTTGGAACTTAGGTTTCTTGGGTGAGGTATCCGTTCCTTGACTATACCATTCCTGAAAATTATTGAATTAATTTTAAAGTACTACTTAAATTATGTAGTATTAATGATTATCTATATAATGTC
Source organism: Trisateles emortualis (assembly GCA_947095525.1). Classification (NCBI taxonomy): domain Eukaryota; kingdom Metazoa; phylum Arthropoda; class Insecta; order Lepidoptera; family Erebidae; genus Trisateles; species Trisateles emortualis. The sequence goes on along the minus strand of OX352736.1, from coordinate 1,786,320 downwards.
ATCAAACTAAAAGGTAGGTAGGTAGAAAGCGGTAGTGACCGAGTGGGAAAGTAACCGTCTTGCACGCAAAAGGTACGAGTTCGATTCCGGGTGGCACTACCAATATGAATTCCAATAGTGTAGTTTATAATATGTACTAATCAAACGATTCGCCATCTGTTAACGGTGAAGAAAAACATCGTGAGGAAACCCTTAGAAGTTATTCTAAAGACATGTGGGTTTGTGTGAATTAAGGCCTAAACCCTCCCTCTTGATAGAGGAGAGGAGACATGTTCCCAGCAATGGGACAGATAGTATTGCCTACGGTTATTACCTAGGTAGGTATTCATTGTGTTTGTTAAATTAATATCAATATAATGAAAATGGACTGACTTGACTGAAACTGGTTTGACGAGCCTCTCGCTTGAAGTGCCGCTGCTACAGCTACTAGTCAGCCAAGTGAACTGAAAAACAAAGTCCATCATAATGTATGATTATCATTAAAATAATTAGTAATAATAAATTCGCCTTCTATGTATAAATAAATAATGAACAATTTGCCCTCCTTTAGATAAACCATTGTTTATCTAAAGGAAGGCAAATTGTTACCGTTATTGTAACCGACATAGCTAGAAGAATTGCCTCTATTAAGTGGCAATAGGCCGGGCACATAGCTCGCAGAACTGATGGCCGTTGGGGCAGAAAGGTTCTAGAGTGACGACCACGAACTGCAAGACGAAGCGTGGGCAGGCCGCCAACAAGGTGGACCGAAGACCTGGTAAAGGTTGCACGCAACCGATGGACAAGGTCGGCTCAGGATCGAGAGTTGTGGAAATCCTTGGGGGAGGCATATGTCCAGCTGTGGACGTCATTTGGCTGAGTTGAACGGATGACGACAATATATCGTAAACTGGGGCTGGTTTAAAATAACACGAGCGGTCTCGAAGATAATAGCATCCACAAAACAGCCCCTCTAGACAAGTGGCATAAGCGATAGTCGAATCGAAAAGTAAAAAAGTAAATTGTATGGAATTTGACGTGAGTCTACGATTTAATGTCGTAAACTTACGACAAATCCCATAGGTACATTTTCTTTTTTGACTTTTCGATTCGACTAGCGCTTATGCTACTTGTCTAGAGGCTCAGATTTGTTTAACTAAAACACATACCGGTCCCATAGTTCCTCCAACATTATTTTTCAATGCCGCACGTACTTTGGACAGCGACTCATTGGATACTTCAACATTGTTCCTCATGTCCAACACTACGAGTGTAGTATTAGACATCATCACCTGAAGCGCGGTTGTCGCTGTGGATTCTGTGATGCCGCAGTGTTGGATATCTAGGGCTGCAATCGGAGTAACTAGGTATCAACTAAGCTTACCATGGGAAGAAACCACTGTATAGTATATGTGACACTTAATTTATTAGATTTTATGTCATATTACTTGGACACGGTGTAGGTACCTACCTATATTTAATTGAAAACTATTGATTGTTTGTCGCTGATCTTTTAGCTAGATATTTACTGGAATAGCCTAGCAGTCGAAAAATACAAAACAAATAATTAATTTATTTTTATTTTATTTATTTATTTACTCTATTTACAACTATTTTTACAGGGTTACCCTAATACAATAGTGCTACACTATTGTATTAGGGTAACCCTCTATCTTATTTTTAATTAACTTTAAATATTATTAATAATTACTATAACATATTACAAATAATGCCGACCTTGTAAATTCACTCAGAGAACAGCAGAATAGATATGTCTATTTCTCTCGCTATATGGTTGAGACTGTGAATGGCTCGCGTCATTGGCGCATCTCAAGAGATTAGTTACATTTCAACTACATTTCTGCTACGTTTGTTGAAGTGAATACAAAACTTGGGAAATTACAATGCATACCTTTTATCCACAAATCATCAGAGAGGATTTCCAGTAACTTGTTGACCCCAACATCGCCGAGCTGTGGGTTGGCACACAGTGTAATTCTTCGTAGCCCAGCCATTGTATCCAATTCTGGTAGACGGTAGCGTAATGTATGTATCCAGTTCTCACTGTATCTGTGAATTTTTTGATACTGGAATAGAAAAGCACTTTGTTATTCAAATAATAGATTAGCATGGTATATTTCAGTAAGCCTGTTATAAGTTGTGAGTGCTTACACGTTAAGAAATAGGTATTAAAGAAATATAACTTTAGTGAATTTAGGTGCCAAATATTTAGACCCTTCGATCATTGTATGCATGTATATTTGATCGAAGATGATCACCTGCTAAATTAGTTAGGTTCGCAAATTGATACGGGCATCGTGTAGAGACATAGACTAATAAATACGTACTAGAGCCCTTCTATAGGTAACCATGTACATACTTATGTGTCACAAACTATTTCTGGTAATAATGTTTATGAAAAATAAATTAAGCAGTTAATATTTTAGCTAATAACTTAATGAGGTTGGTTGTAAGTAAATGCTGAAGGCGTGGGAGTGGACTTGACATTTGCATATAATATTTATTCTAGAGATTCAATTCTAAATCATACTTTGACTAAATCCGCTATGTAATCAGCTCCGATGGGCGTCAAATCGCAACCCGACAGCTCCAACGTTAAAATGTTGGGGAGACCTCGAATGCACTTGCAGATAGCGAGGCAGCCCGCATCGCTGATTTGACAACGAGGTAAGTGTAAGTGTTGAAGAGAGCTATTCGTTAAAAGGGCCTGTAAATTAAAGTTATAAGGTAAGCAAACAAGAAGGACGTAAGAGCTACGAGTACCTACTATAGGTACCTAGCTGTGGTCTACAACTGATGCTCACATTTCAGGAACACGGTCAAATTTCTACGAAATCTTTTGCTATCCCAGGAATACTCTATCATATAATCTGGTGTTCATTTTGGGTCGGTAACACGCAAATGATACCTACCTCTGGTATGGATTGTTGATGATGTACAGTATGGAAAGTTATCTGCTTTCCATACTGTACCAGGGTCCAGTGTCGCTCTAGAGGGTACGGTATTTTTACACAAACTACTGAAAATATCTTTAGGAGATTAGCTATGGTTATTTAATGAGTTTAACCTTACGAAACCTCATTGAAATAAATTCAGTATCAAATAATCCTTATAGAGCGACCCTGGTACTTTCTGCTTTGCATACTGTACTGTATTTTTCTTTTTAACAGTCATAACGACTTAAATTATAATAATGCTAGCTTATTATAATTTAAGTCGTTGCTTTTTTATAAAAAAATACTTACCTACCGGCCGGGTCAACTGTAGCAGGATTGGCAAGAATTACATCCAGCTTTTGCCCGCAAGGGGATAGGTAGAAGCTGTCACCTTTATAGACTAGGTATGCCCATGACTAACTTACAAAACTAAACCATGGCCCACTTATCTATACATAACCAACTGTAGTGTGAGTAGAAGACTGTAAGTAGTGAATATAAAAAGAAGCACTAGAATTTCTATGACGTCTTTACTTTAACAAAAAGTTTGCCTTTACCTCACACAAAGGATTCAAATAGGGTATTCTCAAAGGCAATCCTTCCAGTATTAAGGTAGTTAACAGCGTGGTTTTGGACAGTAGCTGTGATATAGCCTCCACCAGGTTACTTAACATGAAGTTCGTCAGCATAACGCATCGCTTATTCACCGTTTTCGCTAGCCTTTCGCAGTCTATGTGTTCAAGTACTGAAATATAAGTACTAGATTTATTTATTTGATGGATCTGATTTTGATTACAGTTGTTACATTTAGGTATGGCTTATTCTAGGATTGTACCTATTTAACGGTTTAATGATAATACTCTACCACGTAGGGAGACATATACCAATAACAAGTGTTCAAATATTATCTTTTATAATTAGGTAGGAAAAACGTGAAATTTAATGTCGTTTTCACTGATGTATTCCTAAAGGTCAAACTTAAAGCTCCACTGACTTCGCCCGCGCGCGCAATCCCTTGGAACAATCTTTTGGGAAAATCAATCGTTTCTGCGGTCTTTTTCATTCAGTCCAGCGATGGGAGAAATATCAGCAGTGTCTATTAGAAGACGTTTTTATCGCGGTTAGGCGCGCCGATGAAGAGTGTGGCAGAATCTGATAAGCATGTTATTAATCGTAGCCTTTGCTCGCTACAAGATCGTGAACAGGTGCTATTTGGAGTGGCTGGTCAATCTTGGCATGATTTCTTTTTAAATTATAAAGGTGTAGTTTTTAGATTTTACTAAGATCGCAATGTGATCTCGATACTATTGTTACATAAAGTCTCTATCGTATTGTTGCATAAAGAAACGATCCCTCATTACTATATTCATTCCTTTTTTTTTAAATTATTGTTTCTTAATTATTTAAATTAAATACTTATCTAAAATTCATTCTGTTCCTTTTCGTTACCACTAATATTGTAACTTATACCAAATTGTAAACGTTATATTCTGGCGATTAAAACGAGTGACCCGAGTTTCTTGCCAATTCTTCTCGAGGCCCTAACATAGCGAATTGGCCGTAGGAAAAAAGTATGCTGACATTTGTTTTTATGACGTTCATAAGTATCATGTATTTGGTCTAATTGAATAAATGAGTTAACTAACTTTGACTTTGATAGTATAATTTCAAAAAGTCGCAATCCTTTGAGTCATTAAGGTCTGCTAAAGCCGCAACCACTAAAAGTCGGCGAGATACTTTTGGAGTATCTCGCCGACTTTTAGTGGATGGTATGCTTACGAGAAAACTTCAATTCATTATTTAGGGGGGGTCCTGATGATGGGACGGTAATCCGACACGGAGAGAGATCAGGAGCAGGACCAACGGCTTTACGTGCTTAAATATAAGTATACTTATATATATTATTATCTAGTATTAAGCTACCATGTAGCTAAGTAAGTACCTAAGTACTTACCCATAATTGTGAATTAGCTACCGACAAGCTAATGACACCGACTGCTAGGTAATTTGATATCTTGGTTAGCAGTCAGTTTGAGATCTATGCAACCAGGTATTATTGTAAAAAATATCTAAAGCTATAATTAGTAACTAAGTATATACTTTTTATTAGGGAATACTACTTGCCTGTTTTGACTTGCTGGCGACATTTTATACAAATTGAATGTAGACTCAGATCGCAACTGAGTGCATTTAGAATAGGTGGCCAGTCCGCATACTTGATCCTGTCAACGCAGAAGTCAAGTATTTTACCATTTCCAGACGGTAAGACATTATGGAGAGGTGTCACATTCTGCAATTTGCAACACTTCAAATAGCACTGCTGAAATATACGGCTGCTATTGGGATCGCACCCTTTGCCAACCATATTTTAAAAATAAATCAAAAAACATTTAAACACAAGTAATACCGTCCTATAAGGCACGGCTCTTCTTAAAATCGCTTTAGGTATAATTTTTTTCGCAAATAATGCTTTTTTTAAATAGATAAGTAATAGGTAATAATTGCTCTAAAGTAAACTGGGGCGCTGGGGCGCGGCGTGACGGTTTAAATTCAGAACATAAATTCTTGACAATGACATTGATTTACTTTTAATATCTAAATAAGTGTACACGAAGTGACGACCGTACGTGTCACAATGTCTTTGAAAATCCAAAGATATCTAATATTAGGTACCTACCTATGTCAAAGGAGGGGTTACTTAAAAATAGGTTTATTAGATAAATAAACTATTTCTATTAATAAATAGAATAATAATAATAATAGAATTAACAATTTCCTTCTCTCCGTGTAATATTTTAGACTCGCACAACTTTGTTTATTGATATACACAGCCAAATAACTACACGCAGTGGTGTAGTTGTGTTCCTGTGTGTGAGTACTGGTCTTCAGCGCTCATTTCGGGATGCGTTTTGAAAGAACCGTATTCCTATCCCAGGGAGACTTCCATTACAAAACTTTGGAGTAAGAAAAATGGGTTGGTAGCACGTAAGTGATACTTCTAAATCCCCATAGTAAGCTAAGTTATCCCCATAGTAAGCTTACTATGGGGATTTAGTCTTATCTAGGGGGAATTTCCGTGCATTTAAACGTTTCTGCCATACATATTATAGCAATCAAACTTAGCTCACTTAGGTCCCGTAGTTTAAGGTCCTCCGTGGTGCTCCTTTTCATAGGTTACAAACCTATACAGATTTATTTTGTCTCCCGCTTTGCTATGGAGGGAAGTGGAAACTTTTCTTTCTAACTCCTCCTATTTACTTCTGATTAAATTCGTTGCGGGGTCCAAGACAGTAGGTTTAGTTGTCCACGGGACGCACGAGTGTCAAAACTCGGTGTATCAGTTGGTTACTCCGCTGTTAATCCTGGCTCACAGGAGTCACAGCGGTGGGCATGTGGGTGGGATTGTCCCGAAAAAGTGATACTTCTGGTATTGCAAGTGTCCATAGGCTACGGTAACTGCTTAACATCAGGCGGGCCGTACGCTTGTTTGCCACCTAAGTAGTAAATAAAAAAAAAATAGAGACATAGGGACAAAATAATACCTATATTATGTTTGTGTATTGTGTTTATAATATGTTATGTTGGACTCTCCAGTGGTAGACGCGTAGGCCACCGGAACCTGATATAGGTATCTACGTCAAAGCCCATACATTTTCTTTCTATTCTATTCGATTGGACTACCGTTTATGCCACTTGTCTAGAGCAGCTACTAGGCCCACATCAGACTTTTTGTAGGACCGATATAATCGGGTCGATTCGACACATAGGTTATTTTCTTGTTATTTCTGTCAGACTTTTGGTACGACGTGTGCGTTGCACTATTGCAAAAAATACGTTCTATTCGTCATTGGTTTATAGGACACCGATTATCGGACGTGGGCAGGCAGCCTTATTCTTCCTCGTATTGGCCATCTTATTTGTTCGTGTGTACCTAGGTATAGCTCAAAACCAAGTTTAAAAAAACTATATAATCACAAGTACCTCAGTAGGTAGGTACGATTGCGTGCTCAGTATTCACGCATTTTATACACATTTTCTAAATACCGCTTCATCATCATCATCATTAGCCTATACTGTCCCACTGCAGGGCAAAGGCCTCCCCTTCCTTTTTCCATGATAGTCTATCTTTTGTCAATTGTAGCCAATCCCTTTTATAGGCGTCAAGCTCATCTCGCCATCTCATTTTCTTTTATTTTTCAATTGATTCCGAATGAAAAACTGAAAAAAACGCAGCAGTTGCTATCGCTAACATTTTATACCTACCGTCGCACACGAACGATTTCCATTTTATATATACTTCATCTTGTTATGTTCTCATTTCGTTTAGATACCTATCTAATACGCGACACAGCTTGATACATTCGTACCTGCGCAGCTACCTGATCAGGAATCCATATGTGGGTGGTTATTGGTATGTTGAGCCGAATTGGTTCATTGTGAAGATAATACTATAGTTAAAGTATTATTCATTTAATAATAATGTCGGTAGCTGAATGATGCCAAAATAGATAATACCAGACTATGGTCTCTATTCGATGAATATACGCAAACGTTTGCAAACTCCGTTACCGTAACACAGCGTAGATGGCGCCACCGGAGTAGGTACAACAAATGTATCAAATGCACGTATAGGTAGTAGCAAAATAAAATGTATCAAATGCACGTATAGGTAGTAGCCAAATAAATATCAGTCGAAAATTATAGGAAAATAAAGACTAATGAGGATATTTAGATGTTCTATAAGACAATCGATAGACAAAATATGCGTTTAGAATCGCCGCACACCCTACAAATAAAATGTATAAAAATTATCACTGTTTTTATGTCCTTTGTTAAAATGTGTATTTTTGTGTGTTGTGCGTCATTTGTTTGTAAAAATAAATTGTTTTCCTTTCTTTTTTTCTAGGTCGTTTTGTGGCTGTCTTCTGTGGCCCGTGTGAGGCCGTCCTTATATGTGAAACTTGGCAAACGGCTTGCCATACCCTTAAGTATGGCCATGCCTGTAAGGCTTAGGAAAGCGATAATAGATACCTATAGGTTAGGTAAATACTTAGTAGGCATCTACAATATCAATAAGAACGAACAGTGTTTTGTCCATAATTTAATAGTTTTTTTATTTACACTTCATGTAAAGCTAACACAGTTTACTTTGGTATACAAAATTAGTTATATATTTATTTATATATTAAGATAAGGAAATAGCCTTCATAGAATAAGTAGGCCTTGTTCAGATGAGGCGAATTATGCGCGAAACAATTTAATTATTGCTTTCACATAAAGCAAAACACGCGCGTATGGATTTGGGCCGGATTCTGTAGGACTATAGCTATCATTTGATGACCACCAGAGAACTTGTGCTTATATTCGTGCGTATACTGAACGAAACAAGAAGCTATATATAGTATCTCGAGACGAGATTCTGGCGAAGGAGACGCATATTACGAGCGAATGGAATCTCTAGCGCGAATCGTGTGAACGCAATGATCGTACAATTTTTAGAGCGTATGCTTTCGCGCGTATTACAACTCATCTGAACAAAGTCTTAAGTATTTATTTTTTTAAACTTCCTGCACAAAATTATACAGAGGCGGACTTAATACCTTAGGCATTTTCTACCAGTCAACCTAGTATGTGCGCTGTAAATTTTAAATATTTATAATAATTTCTCTAGAAGGCCTACCATCACCTCTTATTGCGATTTATATTAGTACCTATCTAAACTGATCGCTATTTTGACAATAATCCCGCACGCAACTATTTTTGTTTCAATTCACTTTGAGAAATGGTTCGCAAATTGATTTAATTTATTCATTTTCGTACTGTGACGTGCTCTGGCAACCTACACTTAATGTACCATTGGTCAAATTTTAATATAGCAGTCTATACTGGTAAAATAAAGCGTCTCATATTATTTTTGAAAGATTTTTTGTAAAAAACCTTCAGTAGTTTTTGAATTTATTTAGTACAATTAAAAATACAGATGGATTCTTTTTATAGTGTTGAATTATATTTATAAATGTTTTCCCTAATTCGATCATTATTTTAAGGAAAAGAAAAGTCAAACGCTATTATACGAGTACATTTATTTCTAACTAGAAGCAAACTGTCACCAGTTGCCATTCGGGAGCGTTACAATTTCATATAAAGTTTTAAAATGTACAGACTTCTTAAACTTATTAAAAGGATAATTTAGAAAGTCGATTACTTGTATAAACTATACAATAAAATGTGGGTAGACATAAATGTTGAATAAAATATTAATAATGACTAAGTCTGCCCTAACTTTGCTAGACATGACAATAATATATAATAAACGCTACCAATGATACCTACCCTGCTTACAACCCTATAGTTAATAACGCACCTAAAACATTTAACTTTAAAGTCGTTTTTCCTGTAACTTGTGTCTATTACCTATACCAAAGTGTAAGAAAGAATCTGTCTCTATATAGTGAGGACTTTGTCGCCATTATGTCAACATAAATACCTACCGCAGGTGCCTCGCCCGTTACGTCATCAGCCCGTACTTATATGCCTACAAAATAGGTCCTAGAATGAATGGAGATGTCGGTAGGGGCCGCCCTAGGAGAACATACAGCGACCAAATTTAAAGTTTCCAGAATCGACGTTCATATATGAAGAGGTTGATGAATGTAGAAGAGGCGAAGGAAGTATGTTTCGATCGAAGATCAAGAGATATCAATTGGCATATAGTGTCTACCTACCCCACTGGTAGACAGGCGTATGTATGTAAATAGGTCCTAAACGGTAGGTATTTATTTTGACAGATTGCGGCATTGTCCACACTATATAGAGAGATTCTATCTTACACTATGCTTATACCTAAGGAGTAGCGTTTCGTCAGAAGGTTTAAGTACGCGCTATCTAAGTTAGCCCACCAGATATTGGTATTTGTATATATTCGCATGAGCAGAATAACCCAATTTTTATAACAGTGCATTGGAGCTGTCAAAATTGTTAGGTTAGGTTATAAAATATTTTTTTATTATATCAAAGAGGGGAAGAACCGGTCTGCAGTTTCGTGTCGTCTGCGATATAAGAGTATTCATAACCCTCTTTGATATAATAAAAAAATATTTATTGTACATACTTATCAATAAAAAAAAATGTTTCAATGCAGCCAACATGGCAAAATTTTGACAATGACAGCTGTACAGTTAGAAAAAAAATATTTCATCAGAAGTTTATATACCGAAACTTCTTTTACAAAAATTTTCGTAGTGACATCAGTCAAACACTCGCGGTAGGTACTTCCACGTTCGACCGACTGAGATAGCACGTTCTATATTATATTTTATATTGGTCCGTGGTTCAGCAAGTTGACTGTACGTTGAATGCAACTGTAGTATCGTTTCAATATATCCTGTACCCTTAAACAATAAATAATTATTGTCAATAATATTTTTTTTCAATATTTTTATTTATATAAACATTTCTGTTATAAGTAACAACTAAATATATAGTACTTAATCGTATTTAACAATAAGGCCACCCATTGTACAGTGGGCAACGGAGATAGCTGAACAGGGTTGCTATATGATGATTAGTTATTTAGGAAAACTAATGTATGAAATTGTGTGAAATATATTTTTATCTGTAGGTTTAGTCTAATTGTACACTGTTACCAAAAGCCACAGAAATATATACAATAGTTTTCTTAAAAAACTAATATTCCACACACGTCAACATTTGTTGGTAAACTGATGTTTTCGTTCGCCGGGCGTCAACTCTGCAACATGGCGTGAATATATAAATACTATATGTTGACAGCAACTCGGCAACATGTTTATGCAACCATGTTGCTAAACAAATGTTTACGATGAACACGAGGTTTTAGACAGCACTTTCTATGAAAGCTCTCAGTCGGCATGATTCTAACCTCATCATGAACTATTTTATACACAGTAGTAGTGTAGTAGTCAAAAAAAGTAAATGTATGGGATTTGACGTAAGTTACGACATTATATCGTTAACTAACGTCAAATCCCATACATTTGATTTTTTTTGACTTTTCGATTCGACTACCGTTTATGCCATTTGTCTAGAGGGTCTGTACAGCTATCTCCGTTGCCGTGTGTACCTATAATTCTATATACATACTATAACAAGTTTGTTATATATTGGTGTTTAACAAACAATGCTTATACTACCCATCTATCTACATAAGTTATGGTAATTTCTTGTTGAATACATTATGTATAATACATATAATATTTGCATTGTATCGAGATCAAGTAGGTACCTACTTCGTCAGTACATAGTACCTAATAGCCTGGTTAAATTAAATAATATCATGTCAAGTACAATATTACGAAAACGGTACGGCTACTTATTATATACACAACGTTATTCTTGGTATGGTAAAATACCGAAACACATTAAATTTGTTTTTATTAGAAGTAACATTAAAAAAAGAAAGATACAAAAAGAAAAAGATAAAATGAAAGATCACGATGGTCTACTTCTTTTGGTTAGTGGCCAACCTAGTGACATAGGTTTTTAGATCGCCTATATTTAGGCCTCTGTCGTGATCAAACGACTGATAACAGACGGGACCGACTTTTAACGTGCCCTCCGAAGCACGGAGACGCTCAGATAAAATACCACTATGCGGTCACCCATCTATTTATAAGGTTACCGCGCCCTTGGTAGCTTAACCCGCTGATCGTTTACCGAACAGCGAGTGCACCTAGCTATGAGCGCCTCACGATGTTATAAGATGATTTCATTGTGTAATTTTTCCTGCACAATGGTCCGCAAGCGCAGCATGGTCCATTACTTTCTACCAGAGTACAAACTATTTCGATATATTGTGCATTTATTAAATTTAAAAAATGGCCTGTTATGATAGATATATGATAGATGCGGTTTCAGAGGAATTTCCTCCCATGTACGATTAGGTTGTGGAATGAGCTTCTTGCCGAGGTTTTCCCGAGAGACATATAGCATGGGGTTCTTCAAGAAAGGAGTTATAAGGTTTCTAAAGGGTCGGCAACGCGCGAGTGATACCCCCGGTGTTGCAAGCGTCCATAGGCTACGGTAACTGCTTACCATCAGGCGGGCTGTATGCTTGTTTGCCTCCTTGGTAATATAAAAAAAAAAAAAAAAAATGATGTCCCACTATAAACAATTTTCATACATTATTGTGACAAAATATAACATGGTTTTAAATTTCTTTTACTCGAATTTAGTACTGATTCTGAACGAACTACTTTCAGCTTTCGCCTATACTAAGAATAAGGTTCTATGTATATTATAATGTGGCGATGACGTCATAACATTACTAAAGCTGTGTCAAAGTCGATATAATCTATAATGTCATATTTCACTTATGGACCAAGAGCCAGCAACGTATTTACTTTTGTCATTTCATAAGTCATGTAAATTATAATTATAGAATACTAAAAGGCTCTTCTGGCAACCCTCTGCGGCCGGGAAGTTTAACCATAAAATAACAAAGAGGTTAACAAATAAAAATTAATTTGGTTATAGTGTCAGTCGTAAAATTTGTAGTAAATGATATTGGTAGTAATTTCTATTTTAAATAAAGTATTTTAGTTTGTTTTAAATCTCATCCTCTTTGTTATTTTAGGGTTAAATATCCCGGCCGCGGCGGGTTGCCAGAAGATTTTTTTATTATTCTGCAGGTATAAAAGAGTCAGTTTGTAAATTTTCATGACTTATAAAATGACAAAAGTAAATACGTTGCTGGCTCTCCCTCTATTATATGATAATGTCAAATTATTGATAATACAACATTATACAATGCAAACGTTCTATTTATGATTTTAAAATATTGCTTTTACTTTTTTGAATAATGGATTAATACATTCAAAAAGATAAATGGAGAGAAGATAATGGTTATTTCCAGACGCAGTGTGATACGAGACCGTGAGTGACGTGAGTGTTCTGACTGTAACAGTTATATCTATACTAATTTTATAAAGCTGAAGAGTTTGTTTGTTTGGTTGAACGCGCTAATTTCAGAAAGTACTGGTTCGATTAGAAAAAATCTTTTTTTTGAATATTGCATTTATCCAGGAAGGCTATAGGCTATATAACATCACGCTATGATCAATAGGAGCCGAGCAGTAGTGAGATATGTTGCAAAATGGGGGAAAATATTCCAAATAACCACGCGGATGAAGTCGCGGGCGACGCATAGTTACATATAACATTACAGATATGTCGACGGTCGAATCACGAAGGAGCATATCTAACAAATCGGCGATTTTGAGTTATTTCTGTCATCGTAATGCATAGGGCATTTTATACCATGTCACGAAATAACGTTACTAAAATCCTAACGAAACCAGACTTATGAACAATAACGAAGAGCCTTAACTTCTTTCCTTCCAATCTTAAAAATCACAAAAACGAATGAATATTTTCTTTAAAACAAAATATCTCCACAACTAGAAGAAAAATAAATATACACATTGAAAGATATAATTAGTGAGGTAGAAGCAGAAGTTTTAGGTAGGAAGCTATGATTGTAAAAAACGACCTGTTTTAAAAAAAAACATATCTACTGAACAATTAGTAAATTTCAGATTCGCCCATTCGTGATTCGACCGACGATGTATGTTACTTGACGTCTTAACACTTGTGTTTGCTTTTGTGTTTAAACCAAATTAAAGGCTGATTTACACCATACAAGTATCACAAAGCAACTTTCATGCTGTCACTGTCTAACTTATTGAGGAAAATAGAGAGAGCATGAGATGAGCCTAGCAAAACTTACATTGTCTAAATGGCGCTTAAATTTTCGTACGCATGATAACGGCAAATGACCGTAGCTGCAATTCCAATAGTCTACGAGATTCAAATTTAATTTACTTCGGCAAGTAGGTGTATTTTTTAAGATAATAATAATTGTAAAATTTTGAACCAAGCAGATTAGATTAGGAAAAAGAATTAGTAACATAAAAATATGTATATCCAAGTATAGACGTATCTTCGGTACCAATTAATCGGCACTTAGGCTGCGACTTCATTGAAGCGGAGCGCGGCTACGGAGCGAAGAAATATTAACCAATAGGTTTGCAACAAAACTCCGCTTCGCTCCATTATTAAATCGTATTGGTCAATAATTTTCCGTTTCGCCGCTCCGCAGCAGCGCTCCGCTTCAATGGACAGACAACCCTAGACAACTGAATCGTAATTGAGTGACGTATTATTCCGTTACCATGTGAACTAAGTTTCTGTAACCAACTATAATTTGACTAAGATAATTCGATGTAGGGCGCCCTCCGGTCCGACTCTGGCTGGTCACCGTCGCTCTCGGAGGCAGAAAGCGATCGTCGGACATTCCATTCGCTCTCCGGGTCAGAAAAAATGTTCCTGTCAGCCAAAGCGTCGTCGTCCATTGCCTCCATGTCTAAGTCATCTGAATAGTAACAGTTCATTATGTAGATACGTATAGAAACCCAGTCAAATAAGTAATAAATAGGGGCCAACCTCGTAATTTGAGATAATAAGCTGAAAACTCGTATTCTTTCTTTCTTTCAATAAAATTGTAGAGCTTAACAATTTGCGACAAATTTTGTTCTATTGGTTCTTTCATGCGCTCAACCGTTTTTGAGATAGAGCGAAGAGAGTGCGTTGCATGAAAAAAAAGATGTCACTAAATTTGTCCTAAATTGTTCTGTAATTGTATTTGCGAAAAGCCGATTTTTGTAGCCTTTGACCTTGAATAACTGACGACGCAGACACGAGATTCTATGAGACTTTTGAGACAACCTCAACAACGCCATATAAAAAAAAGTTTCCAGTTTATTATCACAAATTCCGAAGTAAAACGCTAATTTTACTGGACTAGTATTACAATTAAAACTATGGACATCGGCAATACCCCGATGATGATATCTAATTTAATCTAATAGAGTAGGTATATTGAATCGTCTTTTGCTGTAATTACGACCATAGCTGCATTATCAATTTAATTAGCTAATTATGTATTTTTCCCTACACTAAACATAACCATTCAAATTTAATAATTCTAATAAGCAGACAAAATCAGAGAATGAGAGAGAGAGAGATTTATAAATGAACGGGAACGCAGACTAAACATAAAAGCAGTGCTTACCGCTGTCAGCAATGAATTCAGCGCTCCAGTCGTTGTCGAACTCCAGCTGCTTGTTGACATCTCGCTCCATGGGTGACTGCACTGCGTCTGTGTCGGCATCTGTCACGTCGTAAATCTCCGTCATTTTCACCTGGAATCAAAAACGAACTTGTTAAAACATATTTTATTACTCCTTGAAGATTGGGGTGAGACAACTAGTCCTCTACATCATATTGTAGGAATATCAAGTGGCTTAGATGGGGATTTATACACGATTCCAACCTGGAGTGTAAATGTGGTGCAGAGCCACAAACCATGGGGCATTTAATATCATGTCCCGCGTGCCCTGATCCCTGCACCTTATGGACGCTACTGAAAATGCAAAACTCGTAACTAGGTTCTGGGTCGACACAATTTAGATTGCCATCGACACGCTAAGAAGAAGAAAAGTGTTTGTTTGTAACAATGGCTTTTTTTGTCATTACATTGGCTTTACTAATTGATCTCTAGGCCTTATCTGCTACTATCTGTAATTCCCTCGGATGTTCTGATAAAAAAACTATATCGTTTGCAAATGTCATATTTAAACTGTGTATTATTCCAGTTAAGTAAACCATATATAGCACAAAATGAAGAGTTGTGGTGGCATAGGGTCTCCCTGTTCTACATCTTGAAGGAGAATCGTACTTATCCAGTTTACAGCGTACACAGTGACGCAGTCCGCTGTATAGACAGTCGTATATGCCTGCCAGAGGATTAAAAAGAAAAAAAAATCCCTGGATCCATCAGTGGAGCGTTGACGGTGGATCGTAGTGGAATAAGACCCTGCGAAAATGACGTTGTTGATAATTTCATACGAGCCCGAGCTTTTGATAGTCAAATTCTATTTCACGTTTGAGTAGGCTTTACACTTTAACTCTACAACTAATTAAATAGGTAACAGCTAGACAGTGATCCTACAATGATCAACAATGATCCTACTTTTTATCGTACAGAGATTTTTTGTTAAAACCTCTTTTTAAAACGCTTAACCAAGTTTTTGTAACCGTGAAGCATAAGTTTAAGTTAATTTGAGTTAGCTGCGTCATTAGCCTTAGTATTATATAGCTTTATATACAAACTCACAATTTTATTATTTACAATATGCATTGCTTCAAAAAGAAACGATAACAAAGTTGTCATGATCACACGATTGACGTCATCATGTTCACTCACGCCATCGCATCGGTCAAAGATAACTGGGGGTCGAGTAAGCTAATTACAATTTGTACCTACGTAATCTTATTAATTGCGTTTGTATATTTACGAGAGACTTATGTTCCTGCTTCTGTAAGCTACTGAAACTCTTAACGATTACTTAATACCATGTTTGAAGTAACTGGAGTAGGCTACTGAACGATATTCAGCCATAAAGGTTCGGTAGCTTAACCCGCTGTTCGGTAAACGATCAGCGGGTTAAGCTACCAAGGGCGCGGTAACCCTATAGATGGGTGACCGCATAGTGGTATTTCATCTGAACGTCTCCGTGCTTCGGAGGGCACGTTAAAAGTCGGTCCCGACTGTTATCAGTCGTTAGATCACGCAAAGGCCTAAATATAGGCGATCTAAATAACTCTGTCACCAGGTTGGCCACTAACAATACGATAAGAAGAAGAAGCCATATAGGTATACACTATTGTGGAAAATACGGTGTGATTTGGGTTCTCGCTGCTATGCGACGTACGAGAGGAACACGACAAGCGGCCGATTGAAAGTTAGTTTTAAAAATTAATAAAGCCAGCTAGTTCTACAGAGGGGGGAAGGACGGACCCACTTCGAGACGGCTATGACAGTAAGTATAAGTGTATTTAAGTATATTGTTACATTCAGAAGTAATAAACAACATTAAGAGAGGTAGGACACCATACTAGAGAGCAACCCCGACTAGGAAAGGCCCTCCACCTTACAGAAGATCACAGCCAAATAACTATACACAGCAGTGTAGTTGTGTTCCTGTGTGTGAGTACAGGTCTCCAGCGCTCATTTAGCGATGCGTTATGAAAGAAACATTTTGCCTATCCCCGGGATATTTTGTCTTAAAGCACTGGTATAAAAAAAATGGGTCGGCAACACGCAAGTGATACCTCTGCTATTGCAAGCGTCCATAGGCTGCGGTAACTGCTTAACATCAGGTGGGTCGTATGCTTGTTTGCCACCCAAGTAGTATAAAGAAACCATACCTTATTTTCACCATCAAGGTAATAGTAAGCGAGTAACGCCTCGTTGTGTGACGTCACGTTGAGGATGTGCTCAAACGTGTCCACATCGTCGTGCGTACTCCGCATGTCGCCGTATGTGATGCGGAACTCGCTCGCACGCCTGCGCACAACAACACATCCGTTAGCGGGTTAGCTATTACACTTAAATTTGACGGTTTCATATCTATACTAATATTATAAAGCTGAAGAGTTTGTTTGTTCGATTAGAAAAAATGATTTTTTTGTTGAATAGTGCATTTATCCAGGAAGGCTATAGGCTATATAACATCACGCTATGATCAATAGGAGCGGAGCAGTAGTAAGATATGTTTCAAAATCGGGGTAAATATTCCAAATTACCAAGCGGACGAAGTCACGGGCGACGTCAGTTATGTATATTTTTTTATTGTTAGATTTCAGTAATTCCAACGGCGCCCAAGACACAAGCAATAGCTTAGTTTGGGGCCAAAGAAAATCTCACTTTTGAATGTTAATCTCGGTATAGTAAGGCGTAGTAAGTAAAGGCTTAAAATAATTAAATACAGATTCTTCTTCTTTTTATCGTCTGGTTAGTAGTCAACCTGGTGACAGAGTTATTTAGATCGCCCATATTATTTATATAGGAAGTCGATGCTAAGGCGGTGTCACCTAATATTTAGCTTGGAACCGACTTCAATCTGTTTTCAGTTATTTTTCGCTTTTTGGAGTCGGTTTAACTTGTTTTTTTTTTCATACTTTTCAGTAGGCGGCTGTTATTCTTTTATTCTAAGAACTTTCTTGGTGTATCTCCGGGGTCCAAGATCCAATACCAGTAAAATTAATATTGGACCATATCAAGAGTAGTCAATCAGTCAATTAAGAATTTTATTTTGAGAAGGCATTCTCAAAATAAAATTCTTAATTGACCGAGATAGCGGCGTACATAAAAAAAATTGAAAAAACCTTTTGGAAGTCGGTTAAAAATATCAAAACATCCAAATTTGTTTTTATCTTTCAGCTGTCTTGACAGAGCTTGTTATTATAATTGGAAGAAAGGTTTTAGTTGTGTAGTTATTGACGTTTTGGTCAGAAAGTAGAAAAACGTACACGTTATATTGTCTTTATCATAATTATGTAGGTACCTGGCTACCAATTAAAGTCAGATTGTTTATTTTTGTTATAAATTGAGAGGAGTGCAAGGTTGAACGTAGATACATAATTATATTTTGTACCTAAAATGTAATCCGGTTTGTTACTCGTACCTATCATCTATAATCATTTTAGAGGTCACCAAATGGTATTCTTCTTATGGCTTGACACATGTCAGCGAACTAGCCTGACATTATATTTCTGGATTAGCCGTAACATTCATAATTTTATTGATAACCTTCAAAGTGTCACTTAGTAACTTAAATGAATAAATGAAGTAATTGGCTACTTGACAGTTTTGAAAAAGTATTTTAAAGTTTACTGCAGTTTATTTTATACCTCTTTCAGATATACTTTTCATAAAATAACATTATATAAAAAACATAGGTGCTTTTTCTTTTTAAATTTAAAATGTAGCACGAAAACAGTATGTTTCGACTGATAACTGACTTTTGTAATGTAACTTTATGTTTTATTAAGTTAACAAAACTTAATTTATTTAGGATTCTCCGTGAATGTTTTAGCATTAAAAAATTTGGTAGAGCAATTATAAATATTATAACTCGCTCCATTTTTCTAACAAATACTAATTTAATAAAACAGAGATGTCAAATGTTTTGTATAATGTGACGTCAAACTCCGCCGCCCACGTTTAGGTTGTAATCCACAGATAAAAATCACAAATTAATTTTGCAAAAATAAAATATTTACAATTAGATTTTGCATGCATAAAACATGTATAATTTGTATATATTACATTTCATATTTTATTACAACAACTGTCAAGCAGGCAATTAAAGATGAGGTAGGTATTCATAATTAAGTAAGTATTGATGCATATGTAATAGGTGAAGCCGTCATCTTGACTATGATATAATTGGGAGAAACTCATTATATAACTTAAATTAAAATGAATCCATTGCAATACTATTTCGTTGGTAAACTAAATTATAGTTTCATATAACAAAAAGTTTTGTTTTATATATTTACTTAGTTGTAAAATACTATAATATACGATAGTTTGTTTTTTATTGTAAAATTTTAGTAATATTTAGTTTATATATATTAATATATTGTGTAATATTCATAACTGTGCGATTCCAGCGGCACCCAAGACACAAGCATTAGCTTAGTTTGTGGCCAAAGAAAATTGGACGTATCTAACATAGCTCTCTGTCTCTTTCTAGTCTATCAGATTGCCATTACATCTAACTATGACTGTGCGAAACGCTGCCAGTTAACAGTTGTGGTCTAGATCAGCATACACGATATATATGTATGTATTATTAATACATTATATTATGTAAATTACTTAGGTAGATACTTCAATGTTTGAGTTTAGCTACATGCATAAAATAGGATGGGTCATGATCAGTGATCGGAGTAGGTATATAGAATTAGGGTCAATGATCTAAAACGTATATATTAGTATAGGCATTTTAGACGTCAAAAGAAGTAGATTGAAATCAGAAAATATAGAAAAACTTATTGTTATTTATTTTAATTGTGGAGGTAAATATTATCAGAATATAGAAACTGAAATGCATGAGCATTAAATAATATTGTTATGTATGTAAATTAAATATAAAAAAATTGGATTAACAATAAACAATTTTTATTTATGCCGTTTTATATCACCTATGCAAGTTAAATAAAAGCTTTAAATTAAATACCGTCTTTTTATATTTGAATTCAAAAGTAGCTAATTTATATTTAACTATTACTATAGTAAAGTTGTAAACAATATTTTAGTAAGTGGCAAAATACCGGAATGACTTGCCGGTAAAATGGCGTATCCATGTTATTCTTTAATCAATATACCTACTCCGATCATTTGTCATGATAAAGAGATACCTATATTATATTTTCCGAAGACATCTCGCCATCAAGATGGACAATTAAACTTCATTATGAAAAAATCTGTAGGACGTACTTTTATGAATAAGTAAAATGACTTTCTTAATCATAGTTCAATTTTAATTAGGTACTGTGATGACATATCCACGTGTTTCTTTTATTTAATTTTAATGGCATGGATTATAAACTTATCTGCTTTAAATCATGTACAGTAGGGATTTAAACTCCACATGATATAATGCCAAGGTTGAGGATTACAGTATCTGAATCTAAAACTAGATTGGTGACATACAAACATAAAACTTGTCATAACAATACGTACGTATATGCGAACTGCGCAGTAGTTTATCAATGATTTAAATAGGTACTTATTTGTCTAATAATAATAATTATCCTAAAGTATAGATAGTCATAATTATGCAATGTTTAATAACGTTTTTTATACTCGCTCGCACGATGGGTGGTCAGCACTACTGATAGCCTGATATATGATAAGTAGGTAGCTATAAACTTGTTTAATAAATGCGAACATGTTAATGCTAAGTATTCGTACGCACTCCGTAACTTTATTTTAATTAAATTATTTTATTACAATTGCTGTTTGGTAGTATTTATCGAAATGTAATATATATTTTATATTTTTTTTACTTATTCCTTTTTTTAAAAAAACAACTCCTGCACTAGAGAACAAGCTCTGTGTCGCGGGTGACTTTACAAACATACAATTAACGGACACAAATTACACCCAGACTCAGAACATCTCTTTGTAGGTCACACAAAGTTTTGTCCTGTGTGGGAATCGAACCTACAACCTCGTGCACAGCAGGCGCATACTGCGGCGACTGGACCACCAAGGCAGTCTTATATTAATCTTGCTCTTTTCACTCGGTGGTGCACCGTGCACAACCCGTCACCAAGGGGACCAGGTAGGGCCAGCTGCCCAACGGAAGAAAACTCCAAAAGAGCTTTACACTTCGGAGTATGTACAAGACTGGCCTGTTGGTCTAGTGCTTAGTGACTCTGACTGCTACGCCGGATGTCGTGGATTCGATTCCCACCCAGGACAAATCTTTGTGTGATGAGCATGAATGTTTGTTCTGTATCTGGGTGTTATTTATCTATAATATGTATGTATTTAGAAATATATAAGTATGTTTATCAGTTGTCTGGTTACCATAGTACAGGCTCTACCTAGTTTGGGATCAGATGGCGATGTGTGAGTTGTCCCAAAATATTATTAAATATTAATTCTTATTACAATCGCTGTAAAGTTAAGACGACAAGTATGAAGCTTCATGTGCTTTTGACTATATCGACATTTGACACTTTTCCTCTTCTCCATTTATATCAACTTCTTTTAAATTTTTTTTAATACTACGTAGGAAATTAAATAAGAAAATTATGCTGGAAATAGTTTAGCCCGGGCGAAGTCGGGGCGGGGTGCTACTATAGTTTAAAGTAGGTAGGATATCTGGCTGCACGGCAGTGCCACCGCCAAGACGAGACAACGGCAGCACAGAGCACTACCAAATTTTTCTTAAAGCTTTTCGTCGTATTTTTGTACCCTTATAGATTCGGTCTGGATACTGCTAGAAAGTCCAAATTTATAGGAAATTATGTTATTATTTACATTTTATTACGTGTTCAATTACCTTGTTGTGATCATCTTGTGTGTAACTAAATGGAGACTGCTATTTATAGCATAACACATGTCGTGGTATGTTATTAGGTATTTGTGAGCAATACACAAACATTGTATATTGGCAGGATCATTTATTACCTAAACTTATAGATGGGTGACCGCATAGTGGTATTTCATTTGAGTGTCTCCGTGCTTCGAAGGGCACGTTAAAAGTCCGTTCCGACTGTTAAGTCGTTAGATCACGACAGAGGTCTAAATATGGGCGATCTAAATAACCCTGTCATCAGGTTGGCCACTAGCCAAACGATAAGAAGAACATTTATTATCTACTTTAATTTGTTATAGAATATAATATATTAGATTGTAACTATCTAGCGATTAAAAAGAGTGGCCTGAGTTTCTTGCTAGTTCTTCTCAAGGCTCCACGTCAGCGAACTAGCCGTAGGAAAATTTTGCTGACATCATCTTTCTGGCTTATTCATAATTTATGACCTTCATGAGTGTTACTTTGTAACCTAAGGAATAAATGAATTTTGAGTTTGAGTTAGCAAACTCTAATACCGTGGGAACTCAAAACTTCCATATTATTCCGCAATCGATTTACAATACACTAATAACTCAAATGAGCCAACAAGTCAGTTTATTGAAGTTATCTGTTCTGATAATAATAGGTACATAGTTAGCGATGACGAACACGAGAAATGGGCCAACGGATAACAATACGTTGTATCGTGTCAATCAAAACAGCTGTTGTTTGTTGTGTGAACAACTTATATTATAACAATAATAATTATATTTATTTTCTGTTAGTTTTGGCCGCCATATTGCTGACTACCAATGATAAATCGTACTACGTGTCACTGTAATATTATGTTATTATATTCCATTTTTTAAAGAAGTTCTCAAGTTTAAAAGAGGTAGGGCACCATACTTAAGAGAGGTAAGGCACCATACTAGTGAGCAAGTCCGACCGGCCAGGGGTATTCCGTCAGAACGAAAACCGAGCAAACGCGAAAACGGAGCAAAATCTGGCTGTCAGATTGAAAATCGGTAGTCCGTAAGAGCGGAAACCGAGCCTTTTGACGTTTAGCAATCGTGTGTGCCGTCACCGAGCAATCACAACTGTCAGATTGTGATCGCTGTTTCTTAAAGATTCAGCCAGCGGGGAAGGATCCTCCAACTTAAAGAAGACCACAGCGAAATAACTACACACAGCTGTGTAGTTGTGTTCTTGTGTGTGAGTACCTACAGGTCTCCAGCGCTCATCCAAGGGATACTCCCATCTTAAAGCCTTGGTGTAAAAACTACTAACTGCTAGGTAGCTTAACATCAGGCGGGACATATAGTTAGCTAGTTTGCCACCCAAGTAGTATTAAAAAAAAAAAAATAATGGCGTAACTAAGGGAAATAGGGCTTAATTTTTAGTATATAGGTTTAGCTTTTTAAGTTTATTTCCTGTTATATGTACGACTGAACGCGATACAACCATAAATCTTCACTCAAGAGCGCCGGGAGTAGTAAACCCAGTACTGATTCTTTCGACCATAGGAATTACGTATCAATAACCTACCTTCTGTCCAATTGCCTGACGTCGTGGCCATCCATCTTGCCGTCCATGGTCAGCTTGTAGTATATCCTAGCGGCCGCCTCTGACCGGTCATGCGTGGCATACATGAACCCATGCAGCTGCTGCAACATATTCAGGCTCAGTTTCCAAAGCCCCTTGCTCATCTTTGGAGTGCACGTTAAGAACCTAAGAATGAGAAATCGGTATACTGTTACCAATGTGTATATGAATGTCAACTTAATTGCATACTTATACCTACTATAGTCTATTTCACATAGCATTGGTAATGTGACTGTGTGTATGTGTTTTAAATTTTACGATGAAGACGAAAGAAAATGACTGAATCAATCTCTAACCAACAGGCTTATTGAAATATCAAGAAAGTACAGTATTCAATCGATAGGTTTTATTTAATTTATTCGTCTCTCATTTTCATCTTCAAATGTCAAACGTCACTACAATTATAATAATAATTTATTTCGTGTCGCATAAACACAGAGATAAATACCTTATAGACTAGTATACATATAAACATACAATTTGGGTTAGTATAAGAGTTAAATAACTATGTTAGTAATGCTTCACTTGCACTTTAAGTCTTTGTGCGTTCGGGTGGTATTTGTCAGCGACGGAACACCACGCCCTGCGGCCAGAAGTCCTTTTCCGTGACGACTATGCCCATGCTATGTGAAATAGACTATAGTGTTTACGTGCGTCTGTGTTTAGGTATTAAGCATAAGTCAAACATGGTCATCTGCATAATCTTAGATTATATACATACTAGATACGAAGTAAGGCATCAAAAAATGGCACCGTTTTAAAGTGGTGAGATTGACCGGACCGCGAGGACACAAAAGTTTTACAGTGACAGAGATTAAACAAGGACGAGCTTTCAGAAATTTGTACTTTATTTGTACCATCGTATGTTTGTACCACATTTTATGTAAACTATTTATTATTACGCACAAAGTGATATCACGCGCACACGCACGCGTGCAGCGATATTTGACTAGCTTCCACCCGGGGCTTTACCTGCGTGTACAATCCCATGGTGACAGTAAGTTTATTAGGGATATAACCTATGTTAGCACATACCCTGAAATAGCTTCCCGGTTATAATCTATCTCGGTGCCCAATTCATCCTGATTTTCTTAGCCTAGTAGTTCTAGCGTGCTTAAGTAACAAACAAGTACTCATCCGTCCAAACTTTTTACACCAGGGCTTTGATATGGAGTATCCCTGGGATAGGAATACGTTTCTTTGAGAGTGCTCGAGACAATAGTCAAAGATACAGGTTAGTATGTGCTTACCAACACCAGATCAATGGCAACATACTTAAATATTAAAGCAATGTGGAAAAAGTCGAGCCCGGAGCAGGATTCGAACCTGCGCCTCTCGTCTTCCGGCCCAGCGTACTACCAATTGTGCCATCCGAGGTCCTACTACGGAGTTTGAATTTGTCTACCGGTTTTATACGTCTTGGAGTGACGTCATCTTTTATGCTTAAATATTTAAGTATATTTGAGCTAATTGCATATCAAAATAGCTAGAAATATTTAACAATGGAAACATATTGATATAGTTTGGCTGTTATTCGACAACAGGAACTATGTATCAGTGACGAACAAAGGCTTAAACGCTATTAATTGATGTAGATAACAAGCGCGAGGTCAGAACATTCGTTTACTTTCAAGATTAACTAAGTCGAAAGCAGTATATAAACGTTTTCTTTGATAAGCTAATACGTAAGTACTAGGTATTATCCATTTGTTTGATAAACGCCATTAAAGTCCGCCCCATACAAGCTATTTTGCTACGAAAGGACGGCACACATCGTCACAACTGCATGACAAAAGCTACGGGAAAGTCGCCACTCTGGTATTTCACATTAGGCATGTTTTTCCCGAAACGCAAGCTAGGAATGTCAATTGTTTTGTATAACATTATTACAATGATTGTCACTAAACCAAACCTACAAACAGTGCCGGCTTAGGGAGCGGTAGGGCGCAACGCTTGATACGGATGAATGCGCAAGCGTACTCGTGTCCCCTGCAATAGGTCGTCTGAGGGAACACCGTGGAATGTTTAGTCGGAAGTACAGTCTCCTGTTCAGTGGGGTCCCACTGAGTAAGGAGACCGGAGAGTCCGACATAACCACCCACCGACGCCCAGATGGGTGGTATGCGTAATTTGAACCACGTAGAAAAAAAAAGGCGCAAAGCTTGAAGAGGTGCCGAAGACGCCCTTTCGACGCCCCTGCCTGGCGCGCCTCTTTAAGTTTGGTCAAGAACAAAAAACAAACAAGACAAACTAAATCAAGCCTACCAAACTCTATACCGGGCGTACTTTTATTTGGAGGGTAGGGGGGTAGATCTTCGCTGGTAATGCTAAAGCCGACACTGCCTACAAACGACTGTTACTTATATAAAACAACAGTTAATAAACATGGAAATGAAATTCCGACCACCAGATGGACATCACTACACACACCTTCTAGCGATCGTAAATACGTCACTAACCTAGTCATAACGTTGTTGTGGCGAACACATCTCTTTCTACGGATGTATACATTGCCAGCCACCTTGTATTGGACCGAGTGCACCTCTACTCTATCAGCGACATAACTAAAAATCGTTAATATGTTAGTGAGCTAACCAGTGGAGAACATAACAATAATTATGTGAGCCACCTTTTTCCCGTAGGTAACTTCTGATTCACCCCTGCTTAGACCAAGAGCTGGAAACGGCTATGCCATTTACGTATTTTGAACTGCTTGCTCGTAACGCAGTTATAAGTCATATAACCTAGTTATTTTCGTTTCAAACGCTAAACATATAAGGGATTACCAGGGATACGCAACTATTTTACTCTTTATACAGATTCTCCAACACTACGTACGTAATTTAATAATTTGAGCCATAACCACCGCAAACATAATATCGTTCCGTTGCTAAGCAAAGGCTTCTCCTATTTGCTTTCAATCCCGTCTATCCATTGCCTCATTCCACAAATCTTCTTATGCATCTAGGTCATCACGTGGCCGACCTAATAAGCTGGTTAAGACCTGCCTTCTCGGCAGCTCTTTAGGGACCCACTAGACAACTCGTACCCAGCTCTCAGGGTGCATATGAAAAACGTGCTTCACCCACTCCGATTTAAGTTTTGCAGATTTATCACCACAAGTTATGAATGTATGATGGGCAGAATACGCATGTCCCCGACTTTACGCTTGAGACTCAACGGATGGCTTCATTAGGGCATTTATGGACCAATAGCTTTTCAAGGTGTTTTCGATTTCCTTGTTTTGCTTGTTTTCGAAAACTAACTGACGCAACTTGATCCTACGTTTAGTGCTGTTGGTCATGATATTGATCTTTGATTGGTTTATCATTAGTCCAACCTTAAGCCTTGCTGTGCTCAGTTCCTGGAGCATTTTTTCAAGTTCAGTAGCGGTGGGAGCAAAAATAACGATAATATCGGCAAACAGGAGATTTGTTAGCCTTTTTCCACCAACTACGACGCCCACAATTTTGTTGTGATTATATTATCTATGATTTTATGATAAGAATAACGTAATTGATAACAATACAGATCCCGCGTCCGTTTCGTAAGAAAACATATCCGTATACGTATCGTATAATCAACAAGACTAAAAACTGCTGATGCGAAATGATTTAGTATGTACTCAAATAAAAATACCTACATTTAAAAAGAATGCCATGCCTAACAATGAATTGCATGTCAAATGAGTTCTCGAGGGTGTGTGTCGCCCGCCATCTTTTCGGATAGCAGCTAAAACTCAATAGGGACACTAATGTAGATTATACTTAGGTAGGTAGGTACTATTTATTTTCACAAATCAAGTAGGTACCTACTTTACCTACGCAATATTACAATTTTGTACCAATATGGGCTACCTACAATAAGTAGGCCTACTTATTGTAGGTAGCCATTGGTACAAAATTGGTATTGCGTAGGTACAAGGTACGTAATGTTTTTTGATAAATAAAAGCCAATGTATGAATTTTTGTTATCTATGCATTTTTAAACCATTTGCGATGAAACTGTTGTGGGTCATTCTGCGTACGCAGAGGAAATTGCCCAAAAAAATTATACCACGTGAGAATAACACAAAAGCGAAGCTACGGGCGAAAGCTAGTCGTTTATAACAATTAATGTTAAATTACAGTTGTATCGTTACGTACCCTTGACATATTTATGTATGTATTATTTTGTAATAGCAGAATAAAATGATTAGGCACGCGACCCAGCAACGTTAAAATTAGTACATATTAATTATAAGTGGTAATATTAAAGTGCTATTGTGTCGAAATAGTGCTATTGTGCTATAATAGTGCTATTGTGCCAAAATAGTGCTATTGTGTCAAGATAGTGCTTTTAGAACTAATAACTTAATAGCAGTCGGAAGGTGGCTACAGAAACTCTGCATAAAAATACAATAAGCCGTGTTGCGGCTTGTTGGATTTTCCTTAACGAACACTATAACCCCAAGGAGTGCTGATGAGTCCGGGTGCGACGATGGTGATGTATCTTATAACTGTTACTCTATATAAGTAATAGAGTAACCATTTGAAGATTATTTATAGATACATCATATCACTTAAGTATATCTTTCCACAAATAATAGATAATAACATAGTTATATAGATAATATGAAAGAACACGCAAGTCAAACTGTGAACTGTGGACTGTGACGTCACCATGCCTGCGGAGTATATAGACAAAGATTTTCGCGCCACAATAAAAAAGTCTACTCCATTAAGTCTTAATTGACAAAATACCTAGAAAGCAATAGACAAAAACAACCTTTAAAAAAGAGGTAAGTTCCAGAAACTATTAAGCAGTTATAAAAAAGGACCGCGTCCGTGAACTTATTCGCTACTCTTTTACATTGTATACGTGACAAATAAAAATAGCTTTAATGAACAAACACAGAATGATGAACCTAATGATACGTCAGAATAAGACAAAACAATACTTACTTAGTAAATGTAGCGTACATAATGTCGATGGGCACTCTGTAGGGGAGAGTGAGCAACGTGAGGTATCTCATTGCTCTCTGCCTCATCACCCAGTTGACTATCCCGCTGTTGGCAGAGTCAATGGCGTTTTGGAATATCGTCATCACCGTGTCAGGGAGATCGTCCACTAGAGCGTCCTAAAAATTAAATGTTGAATTAAAATGATTTGATAGAATTTTGTTAGGTATACCTAATATGGGCTAATACTGGTAATATTTACAAACGTAATTTTACAGAACTCATGGGAAAGTTTCGAAAGCCTCGCACCTACGTGCAGTTGAAAATCCACACTATATACGAAGCCAAGACTGCAAAGTTGGTTAAGTGAGGCTGCATAGTTGGTTCTGTGGATTAAATCTTTACCTGGCCATTTACCACAGCGCGGCGTGTTGTGGGTTCGATCCCCACACGGGGTAAAAAACTGTGATTCATAAATGTTTGTCCCAAGTCTGGGTGTGCTTTCTGTCCGATAATAATTGTATGATTGTAGTCCCCCGCGACACAAGGCTTGTTCCCTAGTGCGAGAGTGAGTAGATAAAAAATAACAAACCACGCGCATGTAAGACACTCTGTGCAAAGGTGTACAGGCGCTGGCGAAAACAGGATACATATATGTTCAGAGTCTGAGTAGGTATTAACTAGTTGCATCAACTATCATAGCCATACCTGTCTATGCGTTTTACATTCTTCGCATTCTGGGTCATATTCATAGGTGGTGTCATCTAGTACATCTTGCAACTGGAATGTCGATTGTACAGCCAAGCACCTAGTACAAGATATCATGTTGTTTCTGTGTAAGAACCGCAGGGCATCGTCGAAGCCTTGCTTGCACATGTTACTCAACACTTCGGGTTTTGGCGGGAACAAAATACGCGCGAACCTATTCATATTCTGCTTTGACAGTTCTATGCTTGTGTTGGCTAGGTTAACCTGTTGGAAAACATGGACGATTTATTATTATGGCATAGGTACGTAAATATAGTTATCTGACATGATATTGAACCAGAGATACTAATCATGGCTTTCCATCTCATCCATAAGACGTCCACTGCTGGACATAGGCCTCCCCCAAGGTTTTCCACATCGTTCGATTCTGAGTTGGGGCAGAAAGGTTCTAGAGTGGCGACCACGAACTGGCAGACGCAGCGTGGGCAGGCCTCCAACAAGGTGGACTGACGACCTGGTAAAGGTCGCGGGCAACCGATGGCTTTATTATTTATAAATAAATGAAGTATGGTGACAATCAAAATAGAACGCGAGCTGTATATCGGCAAATCTTTTGTAGTTGATAGGTTCTGTGTTTGAACAGATCATAGGCGACTCATTCGCCAGACAAAGGTTTGTCGGAGATAAGTTTCAGGGCCGTATTTCTAGACTACGGTTGCGGTTTTCCTTGGCCGTAGTGCTTGACCTTAAGTTATTACTAGTTTCTAAGCTAAGCTCTTCAATAAAAGCAAAAAATACTTACATGAAACAGCTGTGAGCTCAAATCTCTGGGACATATATCGCTTTCACCGCAGAAAGGGCTGACAGTGATCGTGTTCTCGTCTAACACGGGCAGGTTGTCGCTGAAGCCACCATCCATATATCTGATGCCGTGGAACCGCGGCGGAAGCAACCCCGAGAATACTGGTACGAAACACGAAGCTAATAACGCCTGAGCAATACAAAAGTTCATTATTACTACCTAAAGTCACAACTTGCTAGGTCTTCTGCTCTTACATCGCTTCGATCATCATCATTTGGGCCTCGTACCTATACCATTCATCTGTTAAGTAGAATCCTTACTAATATTATAAATGTGAAAGTTTGTGAGCATGGATGGATAGTATAGTGTATAGTGTTTTGCCCGCTCGCAAAATACGCGGTATCAACTTGGAGTTGGGGAGAGAGCCCGATATACCAATATGGTGTTTTGACTTTTTGACTATGAATTTCTGCTACCACAAATTGCAATTTTTGACTCGTTTTATCAAATATACATATCTAGCATGGGGTTCTTCAAGAAAAGAGTTATAAGGTATTGAATGGGTC
This sequence comes from Trisateles emortualis, assembly GCA_947095525.1. Classification (NCBI taxonomy): domain Eukaryota; kingdom Metazoa; phylum Arthropoda; class Insecta; order Lepidoptera; family Erebidae; genus Trisateles; species Trisateles emortualis. The sequence goes on along the minus strand of OX352736.1, from coordinate 1,755,789 downwards.
GGCAACGTGAAGAGTGACACCCGTAATGTTGCAAGCGTCCATAGATTACCATAAGGCGGGCAGTATGCTGTTTTGCCACCTTGGTAGTATAAAAACAAAAAAAAACAAATCTAGCGATTACAAAGAGTAGTTGGTCTCTTGCCAGTTCTTATCAAGACTATATACAGGTGCGAGTGAACCGTCATCTATATTTTCATATGTAGGTAAGTATACATTTTTAGGATCAGTGTGAGGTCGCTGACCCTAGAGGTAGGTAATTGGAAGCACTAGACCGGACGGGTATGATAGCCCTTAGACCGTCGCTAGTAAGAGTAGGTAGGGTTTGAAGAACTAGACCGGATGGGTTGAGAGCCCTTAGACCGTCGCTAGTATGGTAAAGTAAAGACGTTTCGAGGTACAATACTGAACTGATTTATTTACAAATTTGATCGATCTTTATACACAAATAAGGTCACGCAACATCTAAACATTACAGGAGCGATATCTGAACATTGGCCAATCACGATGCGTATTTACATTTAGCTTTAAGATTACAGATATATTTTTGGCGGGAACCAATCAGCGTGTGTTGAGATTGGAGTTGCTATTCGCCACCAGACGGCACCGTTGTCGACGTATAAATATGCCACGTATAAATTGCTTGGCTCTGTAACTTGCATCGTAGTCGGCTGATGTAGCGCGTCGCGAGCGGATGCACGTTGATGATTTTTAGGGCTGCGGGTGCTCCGGTGTTGTACGCGGCATGCGTACGCCACATCACTCCCCCTCAAGTGAAACGTACGTTGGGTTTGATAGCTCTGCCGGTGCGGGTGATGTAGGATGAGGTACTTCGCTGTGTGACTGGAACTGATGTACCCGGGGCTGTTGTTGTACTTGGATTTGCATCTGTCGTTGTATTCTTCGCAGTAGCAGTCGTTTGTGAATAAAGAGGCGATGTTTCGTGATTATACAGGTGGGCAGGCTTCAGTCGGTCAATGGATACGACTGCAGTGCGAAGTGGTAGCTGTAATGTGAATTGCTTGCCATTCGTACTGCGTTCAATGACCTTGTAGGGGCCATCGTAAGGTGGGGTCAACGGTCGTCGCACGGTGTCGTTGCGTACAAATACGTATGTACATGTTTCGAGATCTTTGTGAATGAATGTATGTAGATTTGATGAATGAGATCTTTTCTTCGGTGTGAGTGACGACATTGTTTCAGTTAACTGACGAACGAACTCTGCGTCTTCGATGTTCGGCTGTGTAGGCACGAAGAAATCGGACGGAATGCGTAGTGTAGATCCGTAGGTCATCAATGCGGGGCTGACTGAAGTGTCTTGACATAGTGCTGTACGTAGTCCTAGTAAAACAGTAGGTAGTTCTTCGCTCCATTTGATAGTCACTGCTCTTGCCATCAATGCAGCTTTTAATGTACGGTGCCATCGTTCTATTTGTCCATTTGATTGCGGGTGAAATGCGGTTGTACGTATTCGAGTGACGCCAAGTTTCTTCATTAAAGAGTGAAAAAGTGACGACTCGAACTGTCTACCTTGATCCGTGGTAATTCGTAATGGGCAGCCAAATCTTGTTATCCACCCGTCGTATACTGCTTTCGCTACTGTTTCGGCGGTGATATCGCGTGTAGGTATTGCTTCGGGCCATTTAGAGCAGCGGTCGATCATCGTAACTAAATACCTATAGTCGTTCGATGGAGGTAGCGGTCCCACTATGTCGACGTGTAGATGTTCGAAGCGCGATGATTGTTGAAACTCGCCGAGCGGACTGATAACGTGTCTTTGAATTTTCGCGCGCTGACAGCCAATGCATGATCTTGCCCATAGAGTTATATCTTTATTCATATTCGGCCAGAAGAATTTTTCTTTGATTATTTTTCTTGTTGTACGTACTCCGGAATGACTTAATTCGTGTTGTGCTTTGAAGGCTACTAGACGATAAGTCGGCGGTAGGTATGGTCTAATGTTCGCTGTCGATGTTTCGCACCATATCGGTCGTTGAACTCCAGGTAGATTAACGCGCGTAAAGTTCAGGTTGGGCTGTTTCATACATGATTGTAGTTCTGTGTCGTTCTCTTGCTCGGCGGATAATTTGTTGTAGTCGATTGTGTTGTTTAAGATTTCAACTTCTGCGATACGTGATAACGCGTCGGCCGCTTCGTTTCGATTTCCGTGTATGTACTTAATATTAGTACAGAATTGACTAATGTAGTGAAGTTGTCGCTCTCGCCTCGGTGTGTCGCTGCTACTCGCTGTTCTTGTAAGTGCGTAGGTCAGTGGTTTATGATCGGTATATATTGTGAGGTCGTTGCCCTCGATCAGACGTCGTAAACTTTTGACAGCGGTGTATATAGCTAATAATTCGCGATCATACACGCTGTATCGTCTTTGTGTGTCGCTCATCGTCTTGGAGTAGAATGCGAGTGGTTTCCAAATATTGTCGATCTTCTGTTGTAAAACGGCGCCGAGACTAGTGTCAGACGCGTCAGTGAGTAGGCATAACGGTGCGGTAGGTATAGGATGAGTTAACGTGGTCGCCTCGAGTATGCTTTGTCGGCATTGTTCGAAGGATTTCTCTGCCTCCGATGTCCACTGTATAGGTGATTTGTCGTTTTTCTTAGTGTTGTGTAGATACTTGTTTAATAGGTATTGATGGTCTGCTTGATGTGGTAAACAACTGCGGTAAAAGTTTATCATGCCTAAAAATCTTCGTAATTCTTGTACTGTAGTAGGTTTGGGATAGTTTACTATGGCTTCCATACGTTCTTTCGCGGGTTTGATTCCTTCCGCTGTAACTTCATAACCGAGGAACTGTGTCTTGTCTTTGCCAAATTCGCATTTATCGATGTTGAGAGTGACTCCGAAGTGGTTGAGACGTTCGAGAACCTGCTGTAGATGTTGTCTATGGTCCTTTTCGTTGGTGGAGTATATTAAGAGATCATCTATATAGCAGAATACGATGTCGTCGAGTCCGCGTAGTACTTCATGCATGAAACGTTGGAATGTTTGTCCTGAGTTACGTAAGCCGAACGTCATGCAATTAAATTCAAATAATCCAAACGGTGTGATAATAGCGGTCTTAGCAGCGTCTTCTTTCGAGATGGGTATGTTGTAGTATGCCATTTTCATATCGAGTTTAGAAAATATTGTCTTCCCTTGTAACTGGTAGGTAAAATCTTGAAGTCTAGGTATGGGATATCTGTCGGGTATAGTCGCGGCGTTAAGACGTCTGTAGTCGCCGCATACACGTAGTGAACCATCTTTCTTCTTTACGACGTGTAGTGGACTAGCCCAAGGACTGCTGGATGGTTTACATATGCCCATTTCCATCATTCTCTCGAATTCTAATTTCGCAGCTTTGTACTTGTCCGGCGGTAGAGGGCGTGGTCGAGAGTAGATAGGTTGTCCGGTTGTTTCTATGCAGTGCACGACGTCATGTTTCGCTGTAGTCTTGAGTGACATAGGTCGCAGGACGTCGGGATACTGTTTTAAGATGTCGTGATAAGCGTGATTGCGATTTACTATGTAGACGGTCTCTTCTGATTTATGTATAATTGCGTTTACGCTTAGGTCGGTGATTCGGTCGATAAGTTTTCTTTGATGTAAATCTACTAATAACTTGTACTTTGCGAGGAAGTCTGCACCCAGTATTGATGTCTTCACATCGGCGACGGTGAATGTCCATTTAAAACTTCTACGTAAGCCTAAGTTGAGCTCAAGTGTTCGCTCTCCGTAGGTACGTATCTCTGTGCCGTTCGCGGCGTGTAACTTGTATGTACTCGTACTTTGCGTTGATTTTGCAAATTTGTTTTTCGCAGCTAGTACTGATATATCAGCTCCGGTATCGATTAGAAACTTTTCTTGGTTGTTTTTATCTATTATACATAGGCGGTGGCTTCCTTGATTAACATCGACGCCCGCCATAGTCGATGTTTTCATTAGTTTTCCTCTTTATTAATTGTCTTAGTCTTCGAACAAGGCGATTCACATTTGCGAGCTTCATCCCCATAGCGGTAATGATAAAAACATAACCAGTCGGCGTCGCCCGGTTGTCGTCGGTTTGAATTAGAGCGGGAACGCGGGCGCATTACGTAGCGACCGTGACCTTGTAAGGACGGACGGTGCGGTTGCGGTGATCTCTGCGTTGAGCGGTACGTCGGTCGTAGGTTGTATTTTCTTAATTCGGCTACTTCTAGTGATAATTTTTCGATTTGTTTCGTTAATAGGTCGAATTTTAGGTTATTATTTATGGGATTTTCACTTTTTATCGCGGCGACTGTGGCAGGTTCGAAATGTTCCATCATCTTGTTGGCCATCGCAGCTAGGACTTCTAGTGATGATTCCGTGTTGACAGATAGCACGCCACGTACTTGTGATGGTAGTTGGTTTAGCCAGATGACCTTGAGCGCTTCGTCTGTTAGTAATTTCCCACTTAGGTCACGCATCTTGCGAAGTAACTGGCTGGGTTTTGAATCGCCGAGCTCTAGGCCACCAAGTAGCTTTTGTAGCTGGCGATGATCTGATTCCTGGAACGTGGAGATGAGCCTATTCTTCAGTGTGATGTATTTACCGGTAGCAGGTGGGTCTAAAATGATGTCAGCAATTTGTTCTAGGTCGCTGCAGCCGAGTAACGGGACGACGAGGTTGAATTTTTGTTCTTCTCCTATCTTGCTGGCAGCGACGGCGGCTTCAAACTGTGCGAACCATAAACGGGGGTTCTGCCGCCAGAATGGTGGTAGTCGTGCAGGCAGCGATATAGTAGCTACGTCGCTCGTAACGGTTGTAACTCCCTGGGCGTCGCTAAGTAGCTGCTTATCTTCGCTCGACATCGTGTTATGTAGATACACGCAGTCAGCTGGATAGTAGGTAATACGCTGGTAACTTGAGCGATGATGCGGATGTGTTCAAACGTCTTGGATAGGGTTTGTAGGGGTCACCAATTTAGGATCAGTGTGAGGTCGCTGACCCTAGAGGTAGGTAATTGGAAGCACTAGACCGGACGGGTATGATAGCCCTTAGACCGTCGCTAGTAAGAGTAGGTAGGGTTTGAAGAACTAGACCGGATGGGTTGAGAGCCCTTAGACCGTCGCTAGTATGGTAAAGTAAAGACGTTTCGAGGTACAATACTGAACTGATTTATTTACAAATTTGATCGATCTTTATACACAAATAAGGTCACGCAACATCTAAACATTACAGGAGCGATATCTGAACATTGGCCAATCACGATGCGTATTTACATTTAGCTTTAAGATTACAGATATATTTTTGGCGGGAACCAATCAGCGTGTGTTGAGATTGGAGTTGCTATTCGCCACCAGACGGCACCGTTGTCGACGTATAAATATGCCACGTATAAATTGCTTGGCTCTGTAACTTGCATCGTAGTCGGCTGATGTAGCGCGTCGCGAGCGGATGCACGTTGATGATTTTTAGGGCTGCGGGTGCTCCGGTGTTGTACGCGGCATGCGTACGCCACACATTCATGGATAAATGAGTTTGACTTTGACTAATCTAATAAGTAGTATTATTGGATTATATGAATTTCACACTGCGATAACCTCTACATAATATTATTGTCAAGCATGATAATAATGTCATCAGTTTGCGTTCATTTTTATTATAAGTAGGTACCTACAATACTTTATACATAAATATTGTTATCATATGTTTTAGGATTCTTTACTCTAACAATATGATTCTATGACGTCTGACATCTAGCTATTTATCGATATGAGTATTGACGTAAGGCGGTTGATTTTGATCTTAAGAGCGATCGCCACTGCCCATTTTTCCATATTAGATTTTGAGCCTAGAGCAATGAAATTTTAACCTGATATAGATAGAGAGTATAAACAGGTTTTCATAGAATTTATAACCAAACTAATATTTAAAAACGCATAGGCCCCAAATAAACGTTTAATAAACAAATAAGGTGACATAAAATAAAACTAAACATAGCGGCATACTCCGGTTCTTAACCGAATGATTAGTGAAAAAAAAAATGAAATCGGCTAAATTTTGGAGGAGGACAATCCGGAGTATGAGACCTCGTTTTTTACGTTTTTGTTGGCGGGAACCGGTCTATCCTGCGATTGGCCCTTTCGCACAGTCTGGGGAGGTAGGGGAGGATAGTAATACGGGGGAATGGATTCATGTAAATACAATAAAATTTGTATGTGTGTTATAAATGAATTTTCAATGCTTGTTACTCCTTCACGCATATTTTTTTAGCAATAGGCTTTTTTTTTTAAATGCTACGCGGGTTAATCAGCTTTCAAAAGCTAGTGTAATCATAATAACACTAACCTGTAATAAATCTTCTCTAGTAGGAAACTCTGAGACTATGACGTTCTTTCCGTCATACACTCTTGTTAAAGAAATGTGGAGTTTGCCGCTGACGATCTTGTGGACGTCGTGAGGCAGGTACTTCTGCATACCCTCGAGGAGGACATTTTGGATGTTGAAGGACGGACTGAAGGGCCCAAGGGATCCCGCCCTCGCTTCACTTACGACCCGTAGTACATCGCTTGTGATTTCACCTAAGGAAAAAAAAGTATTTAACTATAGTTAAACGAAAACAAAATTATCGCTCAATTAGCAATTATTTACCAATGAATATAGCTATTTCTATGAAAAGGTATACTTAAACAGATCCAATTATATGAAGAAAAGTTTTAAGTTAATATTTATTTTGATACATGACTTTATTTCTGTGACTGAGTACATACTATAGGTATGTATGTCTTTACATACACTCATGTACTCAGTCATAGAAATAATGTAATGGAAGAAACAGCCTATCCCTACCCTAACCTGTGGGCTAGGGTGAGATAGGCTGGCAAAAAAAAAAAAATAATAATAAATTAAGTATTACTAGCCCACTATATAATGGTGACACTGTCAAAAAGATGTTATATATTTTTTTATGAGATGAAGGGCACTATACTAGCAAGCAATCCGTCCTGGGGAAGGACCTCCACCTTACAGAAAACCACAGCCAAATAACAACACACAGCAGTGTAGTTGTGTTCCTGTGTGTGAGTACTTGTCTCCAGCCAGGGATGAGTTTTGAAAGAAACATTTTCCTATCCCAGGGATACTCCATCTTAAAGATCTGGTGTAAAAGAATGGGTTGGCAACATACAATTATGAATGTTGTATTTTGTGCGTCACTTGAATGCAAAGACAAATTGTTTTTCTTTGTTTCTTTCAAGTGATACTTCTGGTATTGCAAGCATCTACAGGCTACAGTAACTGCTAAACATCAGGAACGCTGTATGCTTGTTTGTCACCCAAGAATTATTTAAAATATATTATAAAGGGCTTAGTAATATACATGCATGAAATGTAAGTATATAGTCCTAAGTGTAAGATAACAAGCTACTCTTTTAATACAATACTTGCATTTGAATATTCATGACTCACACTACAACACTTTATATTTGAAATGTCCAAACTCCAATTACTAACAATGCACAAAGTTTTCTCTCTCCTTGTATACATAATATAATATATACAAACTGTTTTGTAGGAGCCTCAATAATAACAAGAAGTAACAAATAGCTAATCTGTCATTTGTTTTGAGTATATAAAAGAGGCAGTATACAAACAAAAGACTACACTATTACTTAAAAATAAAGAATAATATATACTTTTTATATAAATATTCTAAAATGTTAATATTATGTATAGTCATTCTAATAAAGAGAATGTAATCAAAGTGTTTTTTTTTTTTTTTTCACATCTTACTTGTAGGAACTAGTACTTACATGTTATAATAATATACTAGTAGAGTTATTATATGTCAAAATTTCTTTTAAATATATATTCTATCCTATCTAAGTGGTAATAACTTAAGTTTCGTGAGCCAGTCCACTGAGCATCCATAGCCCAAATGTATTACATTCTATAGAAGTGTTACAATAGCTATCTACCATATACTTTGTTCACTCATTCTAGAGACCTATGTAAATGGCAGTTGTGGATAGACAACTTACCATAGGAACTTTATAGTTATGTTGGTAGTATTTGCTAAAGATAAGCCAAATTTCTTTAAACTTCTTTGGTGGCAAAGAATCATTTGGTCCGCCTGATGTCAAGCGGCCACCGTAGCCTATGGATGCTTGCATGCTGCTGACCCAATTTTTTTGCACCAAAGTTTTAATGTGGAATAAATATCCTAGGGAAAACATTTAATTTGCAACACATCCCTCAATGAGCACTGGAGACCTCTACTCACTCAGAGGAATACAACTACAGTAGTTATTTGGCTGTGAAACCAATCAGTCTTTCACTTGAATTTAACATCATCATTACAACACAGCTAAAAGACATTAGCTGTAAAATAGGCCTGCCTCAAATGTAAATATTTTCTGTTTCATTAATAATTGAATAAAAAAGAGTAACTCGTACTAAAACAAAACCAATAATATTTAATAAATCTTACCTATGGGCAGATCACACAGCAGGCAACAGGCTGACAACGCACCAAAAGAGGCACCCGAAATTTTACCTAATAACAAATGTGGTGCATATTTCTTAAAACACACTGCAACTCCAACATGGTAGATACCAAGGAAACCACAACCCGCGAACGATAAGTTCATTATTCACATAAATTAAATCAACATCAAAGTAAAGACACAACACTCCAAATGATATTTTCAATTAGGCAAAAACTTTATTACTACTGGTAACTTAAAATTAATTCAACTGATTAGATTGTTGTAATCACAGATAACTTTTATCGCGTTCAATATTTTATCAAATTGCCCTCAAAGGAACATCTATTACGAAAGAGAAACTCGTACAAGTTGGTGCAACTACGGAAATGTCGAAAATAACCCAAGTACATTAAACCTTTTTGTAAGTAAACATTAGCAATGCGATGACATTTATCTGACATGACCTGATGACATTCCTAACATCTTAGATATGTGGTAATTGATCTAATTCTCACATCCCTAGCTTGAAATCATAAAAAATGTGTACATAAATACTGTACGTAGGTACATGAAACGAAAATATTAGTAACATGACCTTTAAGAAAATAAACGCGAATGAAACCTAATTCATAATCATAAGCTTAGATCAGTCTTTCTCAAAGTGTGTTCCTTGCGAGGGCGTCGCCAAAGAGAAGCAGGGAAGGCCAGCTGAGCTTATCTATAGTTCAAATTTTCCCTATACCCTATTTATATTCCATTGTCAAGGTTTAACCCGATTTTTATAAGTGTGCACTTGGAGGTGTAAAAATCCTTAGGGTGGCATGGATGGCATGATTAAATTTACCCGCCTGCTTCCCTTTCTTCCACAGGCGCCTCTCCTAGTCAGTGCGGTCTGCACTTTCGTGTCGTCTGCGCTATTTGACTATCCATATCGCTCTCCATATGGCTTTTATTCACATTACTGTATTTTAGATTATAATTATCATTGAAATTTTGTTCCCATGCAGCCAACATGGCAATATTTTGGCACAGTTATAATAATCGGACTAATATAGAAAATTTGGGGGCGCGCTAAATTGATTTTCAAAGTTGGTGGTAGAAGAAATAACTTTGAGAACCTCTAGGCTTAGACCAAAGAGTAAAGTGAACCTCGAGGGGGTTATTAGAGAAGATTTTATGTTTAAGAAAAAAGTTTTTAATAACAATAATATATCAATCCAACATAATAATATTATACAAGAGCAGCGACCTGAAAAAGGTCGCTGGGACGGACTGGATGCGGAAGGCGGAGGACCGTGTGCTGTGGCGCGTGTTAGGAGAGGCCTATGTCCAACTGTGGACTGCGATTGAAGAGCAGCGATATATTTTGGATAGCTTTATAAAGTAAGTATGGATGAGTGCGACCAATCACGAACCTAAACTTCATGGTACCTACCCATTTTATTACAAATCTTGAAACATAAGGAAGAACATTGGAAGATAAGGCTAATAACCTTTGAAATGAATAAGTTCAGTGATAATTGAGTGCAAATCTTGAGGACCCTGCTAAATCAGTATCATACTTTTTTTGTTAATTTTACGTGAAAGTACCCAGGAATACTTCAGCACAAAACTCTGGCGCTAATTTTTTAAATTAAGAACATATATACCTCAAATTGTAAGCTTCCCTCGGCTCCGGTATATACTACCTTAGGGCTACGATAAATGCTTAAGTGGTATTTTCCTCTCATGGGTTATTAAGGTATTCAAGAATATAAGTTAGTGAGGTGATAGAATAAAAATATTAAAAATATTGTTGACCTCTGCTTTGCTTGCCATATCAAAAAAAAGAAACGAGACAGAAACCGATTATAGTTACTCTGTGACAGAAAGAAACAAGAAACCAAAGATAAAAGATTTACATAGATAAAGTATAATATTTAAAATGAATTTTAAACTTCGGACTTCTTTATTCACGTGAACGAAATGTCTTATGAAAAAAAGAGACAGACTATTAACCATGTCATTTTTTGTCACTGACTCGAACAAAATCAGTATTTAATAATAATAAATTCTTTATTTCAGATAATTTACATCAATTTTGTTAGGATGAAATTCCTTATAACTAATTTATTTTATTTTATTTATTTAAAATCTTTATGCACAATCGCACATAGGCGGACTTAATGCCATAGGCATTCTCTACCAGTCGACCTTGGGTGATACAGAGATGAACATAGCAGGTGCACTAAAAAAAATAAAGTTTTGGTGAGACAACAAACAAAATTTAAATATTTAAATTAATGATATTTATAAAATAAACATACAAAATCCAATATTTATAATATATAAACTAAACATACATATATAAAAATATATATATATATATATATATATATATATAGGTATTTATATTAGGAAAGTGTGAGACGTACTAATTCCGACAATTCATCAGTGAGAAGGGCCCGAACTTTCACCTTAAACGCATAGCGATTTGTAGCCATCCTGACATCAAGAGGGAGCACATTCCAGAGAAGGATAGCTTGGACAACAAAAGACGAGTGAACAAAACCAGAGGTATGGGAAGGACACGCAAGGAGAAGGTTATTAGAAGAACGAAGGTTTTTGTCATGAATAGAACAACGATACTTAAAGGAAGATGTTAAATAGGTAGGTGGAGAAGGGGAGTTAAGAATAGTATAGAGAGTATTGAGAGCATGCAAGCTGCGGCGTTGGCGAATAGGTAACCAGTTTAGAGTAGAGCGATAGATAGACACGTGGTCATACTTACGAAGATTAAAAATGAATCGAATGCAGTTATTAAGAAGACGGTCAAACTTATTGAGAAGGTCTGCATTCAGGTCATAATAGCACACATCACCATAGTCGATTATTGGAAAGATTAAGGTCTGCACAAGCATCGTTTTGGTCTTAGACGGGAGAAAGTTCTTAAGCCGATACAATGCACGAAGGCTACCAGTAACCCTCTGACATACGTTTGTGGCATGAGCCTGCCAATTTAGGGTAGAATCGATGTATAGCCCAAGGTTCTTAACTGTAGTACTAAAAGGTATTGCTAAGTTATTAAAAACGAGTGGTGGCAGAGTACCAATGTTCAACCTACCCAACATGAGGCGACTACCTACGACAATGGCTTGGCACTTGGCTGGGTTTACACTTAAACCGAACCTGTCACACCAACTCTTTATTGCATCAAGGTCCCTGTTTAAGGCAGAAATGGCGACTGTCACATCAGCAACGTTCGCCTGAGAATACAGCTAATGTTAGTAATAATAACGTATTTAACATTATAAATTACATAGACACTCCGAGAAGAACACTGTCGATCAGACATCAGACAGGCTATCTAACTGACAGTCCTCTCCACGAAATGTCTCATAATCGGAGATACTTTCCGATGGAAAGATATATTTTGAGTATTTTTCAGTAAAACACCAATTCTACTCATGCAGCCTGAAGCTACACAAGCCATAGTTCTTAAAGTTATACACTAAACAAAGTTTTTTGGAAATTAAACTCAAACTCACGTGAAATAATGAAATTTTGTGAACTAGGTATTGACAGCCATATGCATACCTACGCTGATTCAAAAGTCGGAACACTGTATGTATAGGTATACTACCTCCTGGTATATTTCCTCCTTGCAAGAAACAAGCAGGACCATTTGACATTGACACACGACTCACTGACCACAGAGTAACTTAACTGTCACTGACTTTATCATAAATCTGATATCTGCTCACGACATCACAAAAACTAAGAACAAAAGTGTTTATAGTTGTTGTGTATCTACTAAACGATCTATTCTATTGTTTGTATTAATTTATTAGGATGGATAATCCACCTAAAAGCCGTAATATATCTTAGATAGTAGCTTTTGCACAGATCGATCTTTGAAGTGTGCATCAAACAAAACCATTGATGTTGATTGAAGTTTCATCATCATCATCGCAGTTAAAGTTTATTATTACAAAAAATACTTTTTGTGCGAAGTAATAGACATTTTCCATAATGACACGACATGCAAGGAATTGTACAGCTGGTGCGGTTTATACTTATCATGAAAAGAAAAAGGACGCTGCTGCATCTGGATACGGTACCCAGGTAGAAAGACTTGGTAAGGATTCAGTCAAATCCTTCGATTGCTGTAGTTTAAATTTTCAGCCTTGTAGGAATCCCGTTATAACTAAAGAAGGATACTTGTTTGACAAGGAATCTATATTAGAGTACATTATTACTAAGAAAAATGAATATACCCGTAACTTAAAGAAATACGAAAAACAGTTAAAAAAAGAGGATTCTGAAAAAGCAGAATTAGCGGCAGCTGAAAAAGAAGCAAATTTAATCAAATTTATGAACAGGGAAAAAAATATTACCAGCAGCAGCAAGCAACAGAGTTTAATGAGCCCTTCTACTTCATCAACTGTATCAAATCTTGCAAATGGAAAAGACAAACAATTACCAAGTTTTTGGGTACCCTCCCAATTACCAGATGCAAAAATTTCCAAATTAGAAAAGCCAGATCCTACTGTGTACTGCCCAGTTAGTGGCAAACCATTAAAAATGAAGGATCTCATAGAAGTCAAATGGACATTAGTAAATGACCCGGACGATAAGAAGTCCTTGATTGCAAAGGAGAACAGATACATGTGCCCTGTTACTCATGATATATTGAGTAATGCTGTACCTTGTGCTGTTATCAGGTAATTCCATTAATTACTTATTTTATTTTAAACACAAAAAAATAGGCAAAATAAAGGGGCCTTGCCATTATGAATCATGTCTGACCAATCAGAAAAATTCTCATTTGTCTTAACATTTTGTCGTACAGTAACTTAGACATAACATAGACACCTATTGTGTCTATGTTATTTGTCTTAACATTTTGTCGTACAGTAACTTAGACATAACATAGACACCTATTGTGTCTATGTTATTTGTCTTAACATTTTGTCGTACAGTAACTTAGACATAACATAGACACCTATTGTGTCTATGTTATTTGTCTTAACATTTTGTCGTACAGTAACTTAGACATAACATAGACACCTATTGTGTCTATGTTATTTGTCTTAACATTTTGTCGTACAGTAACTTAGACATAACATAGACACCTATTGTGTCTATGTTATTTGTCTTAACATTTTGTCGTACAGTAACTTAGACATAACATAGACACCTATTGTGTCTATGTTATTTGTCTTAACATTTTGTCGTACAGTAACTTAGACATAACATAGACACCTATTGTGTCTATGTTATTTGTCTTAACATTTTGTCGTACAGTAACTTAGACATAACATAGACACCTATTGTGTCTATGTTATTTGTCTTAACATTTTGTCGTACAGTAACTTAGACATAACATAGACACCTATTGTGTCTATGTTATTTGTCTTAACATTTTGTCGTACAGTAACTTAGACATAACATAGACACCTATTGTGTCTATGTTATTTGTCTTAACATTTTGTCGTACAGTAACTTAGACATAACATAGACACCTATTGTGTCTATGTTATTTGTCTTAACATTTTGTCGTACAGTAACATAGACACCTATTGTGTCTATGTTACTGTACGACAAAACCTTATTGTCATGACGTCTATAGGCGTTTACTGTCAAAGTGTTAATGGGCTGGCATGCCTATGATTACATTGTAAAATTTCTTCCATAGATAAGCGCTGGCTACCTGTGCTTATACACACAACTACCCTCTGTGTGTTGTTATTTGGCTGTGGTCTTCTGTAAGGTGGGGTCTTTCCCCATTCTTTTTTAACAGAAGGGCCAAAACATACAAATTTAACAGAAATATTTCCTTTATGTTAATAATCCCAAAAATTTGTAATGTTAAATTATAATTTAATAAATTTTGCATACAGGACTACAGGCCATGTGGTGACAATGGAGTGTGTTGAAAAGATCATCAAAAAAGATTGGCTGCACCCACTTACAGGAGACAAGTTGAAAGAAAAAGATATTATTCCTGTACAACGAGGTGGCACTGGATATGCTCTCACTAATCAGAACCTGGAAGGCAAAAATGAAAGACCAGTACTACAGGCATAGATGTGTTCTTTCAACTTGACTTGACTGCCTCGGTGGTTCGATTCCCACACAGGACAAAACTTTGTGTGACCCACGAAGAATTGTTCTGAGTCTGGGTGTAATTTGTGTCTGTTAATTGTATGTTTGTAAAGCCCCCGCGACACAGAGCTTGTTTTGTGCGGGAGTTGGCTTTATTAAAAAAAAAATATTGTATTGTCATAATAGGTACTGAAATTGTGTTCAGAAAGAAAAAAAAAAAGTCTAATACTTAAGTTTTATAATTTTCTTTGTCTTGTTAGTCTTTGATTTCAAAATAAAATTGACTTCAAATAATTACACTAATGTCTTTTTACTAATAGCTTTTATACTAAAATATCTAATTCATTCAGTTGTTAGGGGCCTACCTGACACTGTTGTCACACCTACCTTTCACACATGTTACATAGAAAACGGTAAAAAGTGATGCACAGGAGAAAGAACGGCCGACGGCCGCGACCAAGGTCTATAATTATGTAGCCTCAGCGCGTGCGCCGCTGTGGTGGCGCTAGTGGAGGTGGTCGGCGTGACGTCACAAACATTAACGTTTTTGTGCTGACTGGTTGTTCTTATCTATAGGATCCGGTAGGCGGCGCTGTAGTCGACATGGATTAACAGCTTGTCGATACCGGCTCTGCCAGGGAATTAGTAAACAATTTGAAGTCAGAGGTTGTTTCCAAATTTTTTTTTTTTTTTTTTTATACTACCTAGGTGACAAACAAGCATACGGCCCGCCTGATGGTAAGCAGTTACCGTAGCCTATGGACGTTTGCAACACCAGGGGTGTCACTCACGCGTTGCCGACCCTTTAAAAACCTTATAACTCCTTTCTTTTTTCTTATTCCATACTTATCTAGTGGTTTAGGTACTGCCTTCAGTCAGTGCTGAGTAAGAGAGCAGAAACTATAGTTCACTAATTGCTTCGATCCAGACATACTACATCCAGTGGGACATATAATAGGAACCCATATATGTCCCACTGCCAGGCACGGGTCTTAAGCACTCAATCCACACACGCTGGCCTTTTTTTTTGGAGAGGAAAATGCTTTACGCCTACTACACCGCCTGGGGTAGCGAGGCGGTTATGTCGGACTCTCCGGCTCAAAGATGGTAGGCGGCCGGCATACTGACTAAAATCCCCCTGTGCACCAACACCCGCCTTCACGGGTCCACCCAGCGGCTGTCCGCGGGTGGACCCGTGAAGTTTACGCGGGCTCTATTCCCAGTGACAGCGTCCGGGAGCACCGGGGACGCTATCCCTCCGCGGAACGGTGCGGGTGAGACTCTGCTGCCCCAGTCTCCCCGCACCCTCACTATGGCGGCATCAGACGCTCGTAGGTGCGCCAGCGACGGATCGGATCAGCGAGGAGACTTTCCTCTCTGATCCGCGCCGCCTCGCAGAAGGAGTCGGCGCGGCGCGACCGCCGTCCACTCCCTGTCGCTGGTGACCATGGACCGCGCTACGGCCGGCGACAGGTCTACTCCAATGACCGCAACGAGGTCCCGGTGCTGCCCCGCCCAAGCCGGACACGACTCGAGCGTATGCTGCGCCGAGTCGTCGACGCAGTCGCAGTGGTGGCAGACGCGACTCGGTTCCCTACACACGCTGGCCTAATGCGGGTTCCTGGATAAGACATGCCTTTAAAATTTCCTCTGGACAAGTTTTGTTCAGAAACAGTCCACTACAACGAACCTTATGGTATTTACCAATTATTTATTTGAAAATATGGATCGTAGAGGGATGCTGTGTATACAGATTTTCGGAAGGCTTTCGACAAGGTGGATCATGCAATACTTTTGGAAAAGATTTCCTTTGATACGAGGCAATTTGCTAAGATGGTTTCAATCTTATATTATTAACAGGACACAAAAGGTTGTAGTCAACGGGTTTGAATCAGAATCCATAGTTCGGGTCTGGAGTATCCTAATATACATATTAATCTATGGTCTGGAGTACCTCAAGGATCTGTATTAGGTCCTCTCCTCTTTAATTTATTTATTAATGATGTTAAAATATGTTTTTTTAACTCAAATTTTCTTATGTACGCTGATGACATAAAAGTTTACAGATCCTGTAAAAACATACAGGTTTGCCTACTCCTACAAGATGACATTGTAGCGTCATCTATCAGGCCAATAGAATAACGCTACAACAAGCTACGAAGTTCATCATAGAAAACACAGATGTCACTATACCGAGAAACACGCAACCGCAGAACAAATGTGCGAGATGCTGAATCGCGATATCGAAGTTTACACAGACACTCAGTATATATACAACGCCCAACAACTAACCGTTGGGCCGCGGCCCGCCAGGCACGATCACCTAGCCTGGTCGGAGGATCCTCCCTTTTCGTTGGAGGTGTGTGACAGCCTCCACATTGGTGACCCCGACGTGATCATCATCATCAACTGATGTGATGGAAAGCAGCCTTCACGTAGCAAAGACCAGCAACAACTTCTCTCCACCCCCTAGCAACCACATGAGCAGTAACCAAGTCGCAGCCAGCCAGCATCTTCGGCCACTCCAGGAGACTCCACACGCCTGCGGACGCGCAAGCTTGGTCTACCCTTCGGCCTCATCAAACGTGGCACCGCACACTGCACCCCAGGGTTCCCGTAAGCAGAGTGCTTCTCCTCTCACCGTACGCAGCAGTCCGCCACTACGCAGCACTCGTCCCGACTCACTGGGACCAGCACCGCACCTCGTCCTACGCACTGGACCTACGCGGCAAACAGTTCCGACCCACTGGAACTCAACTCTGGCACTGGCACTTCACTGAAGCATTGACAGCTGACTCATCAAGCGGAACAGTCAGGATCGACCTCCGGTCTTGGGGTGGAGTACTGTAGCGTCATCTATCAGGCCAATAGAATAACGCTACAACAAGCTACGAAGTTCATCATAGAAAACACAGATGTCACTATACCGAGAAACACGCAACCGCAGAACAAATGTGCGAGATGCTGAATCGCGATATCGAAGTTTACACAGACACTCAGTATATATACAACGCCCAACAACTAACCGTTAGGCCGCGGCCCGCCAGGCACGATCACCTAGCCTGGTCGGAGGATCCTCCCTTTTCGTTGGAGGTGTGTGACAGCCTCCACAACATTAATAGACTTCACACATACTGTAATAATAATAAACTTTATCTCAGTCTCTCAAAATGTCACACTATATCATTTACGAAAAATAAAAACCAAATTGAATTTAATTACACTATAAATAATGTAGGTCTTAAAAATCTCAATATTATTCGAGACTTAGGAGTGATGCTAGATTCTGCTTTACACTTTGATGGGCACATTGAAACTATCGTCAATAGAGTTTTTAGGAAGTATGGTTTTGTTATGAGATCCTCGGCTGCCTTTGTGCGTCCCTCTACCTATTTGATGTTGTATAAAACTCTGATTAGATCTCAGCTAGAATATGCGACTCCAATATGGAATCCTTTCTATTTAAAATACTGCTGCAGGCTTGAAATGGTAGAGAAAAAATTGCTACGTACTGTGAACTACAAATGTTATCACACTAAAATCACGTATACTGAGCTACTTAAACAGAATAACATTCTTAGTTTACAGTCCAGACGCCTACTCATTGGTAGCGTCATGCTATTTGGCTTATGTAAAAATCGATTCGACTGCATAGAAATCACCAATAAATTGTGCTATGTAGTACCTAGAACCGTGTTCAAGAGAAAAGCGTGTGTATCTCGACTGTTCCACGTTGATACGTGTAGATCTAACGCCGGGGCACGTGCTCCACTTCGTCGCCTGGTCGAAAGTTATAACACGCACTTTTCTGATATCGACATTTTTTCTACTCTCATCTCAACCCATGAACGTCCCACTGCTGGGTACGGGTCTCCTCCATAAATTTGGAGTGATATTAGCCTACTATACCACGCTGGCCAGACGGGTTGGTATAGGGTTTTGTTTCGAGTTTTCCCTCTCTTGCAGTGGATATTGTCTGCCGGATTTACTCCCTTAGTCGACTCTTACGATACCCACGGGATGGAAGGGGGTGGTGACATTTGTATTCTTGATCCGTCACCACACGGACTTTTTCTACTACTAGAACTAAATTTAGACAACTTGTTATTGAGCAACTACTCTCTGTAACATAATTTATAAGTAACTATATATATAATATTTTCATTCCAATCTTGTGCAACCTACCTGTGTTTTTAGTAGATAATAAGGTAACTGTTTTCTTTCATTTATACTATTTAAGCATAATTCGTGAACATTAGTGTGGGTTACATGTTTACCAACGTGTTATACTTATTTAATTACTTGTAACTTAACATGTAACTGTTTGTTCCTAATAAATAAAAAAAGTAATTAGTTAGGTACCTTAGCCTATGGACGCTTGCAACACCGGGGGTATCACTCGCGTGTTGCTGACCCTTTAGAAACCTTATAACTCCTTTCTTACGCACAAAGAGAAAATTTAGGAGAGGTAGGGCACTATACTAGCGAGCAAGCCCGAATGGGGAAGGACCTCTACCTTACAGAAGACCACAGCCAAATAACTACACACAGCGGTGTAGTTGTGTTCCTGTGTGTGAGTACAGGTCTCCAGCGCTCATTTAGGGATGCGTTTTGAAAGAAACGTATTCCTATCTCAGGGTTACTTCTATTTTAAAGCCCTGGTGTCAAAAAATGGGTTGGCAACACGCTAGTGATACCTCTGGTATCTGTGCCTCTGGTAATGCAAGCGTCTATAGGCAACGGTCACTCCTTAACATCAGGCGGGCTGTATGCTTGTTTGCCACCCAACTAGTATAAAAAAACAAAGGCCCACTTGAGCGGCTAAGTGCGGAAAATGCCCCGTCTAACTTATGCCTCTCTAAATTTTATGATCATTTTGGTTATTAATTTTCTGTCTTGTTTTTAAATGCGACCACTCCTACGCACTAGGGAACAAACCCTATGTCGCGGGGGACTTTACGAACATACAATTAAAGGACACAAAGTACACCCAGACTGGAGACAACCATTTATGAATCTCACAAATTTTGTCCCGTGTGGGGATTGAACCCACAACAAGCCGCGCAGTAGTAAATGGAGAGGTAACCAATTTAGCCACTGAACTAACTGTGCAGTCTGTATCTTATATTTTATGGTGTACAATAACAATATAGAATATAATTATATCTATACTAGCTGTTGCCCGTGGCTCCGCCCGCGTGGATGTCGGTTATCGCTGCAAAAAGTAGCCTATGTGTTATTCCAGACCATAATCTATCTGTGTGCCAAATTTCATCCAGATCCGTTCAGTAGTTTTTACGTGAAAGAGTAACAAACATCCATCCATCCATTGTTACAAACTTTCACATTTATAATATTAGTAAGGATAGGAACTGGACATTTGTTAACAAAAAAAAAGCTATTTCAAAATAAGTACAAATTTATTATTTATCTAAAAATATGCTTAAATATATTTTTTCTTATTATCCTTAACATTAAATTATACTATGAATGATGAAATGTAAACAAATCCAACTGGAAGTCCACACCATTATTTCTAATTTCAGTCTCAGGGTAAGCTAAGTCGTTACCTAATGTTTCTAAGAAGTTTAATACTGATTCGCCTTGAGTTGACAGCAGGCGATTGTCCGCATCATCTAACGATGGCATGTCATCACTGTCATGTACATTTTGGTCTATACATTTGTCTACACTATCTCTAACATGTAGAAAGGCTGTTTCAATCAGACTATTCGTCTTTGTTAAAGTCTCTTGTGATTTCTCACTTGTACTAATGATCCAATCTTTCAAATCAGGGTCTATATTAGAGTCCTCCTTACACGATAGATCCACATCATCTTTAAATATGTCATGTAAACTAGTCTCTGTATTTGGCAAAGAAATGTCTAAACCATTGTCTGTATTTGGTAGAGGAACAATTAAACTATTTTCAGAATTTTGTAAAGTCGCATGTAAATCGTTATCCGAATTTGGCAATGGCATATGTAAACCATCGTCTGGATTTGACAATGTCACATGTAGACTATTATCTGAGTTAGGTAATGTTAGATGCAAACCATTTTCTGAGTTCGACAATGTTACATGTAGGCCACTATCCGGCTTAGGCAATGTTACATGTAGGCCACTATCGAGCTTAGGCAATGTTACATGAAGGCCACTATCGGGCTTAGGCATTGTTACATGCAAACCATTATTAGAGTTAGGTAATGTTATGTGTAAATCATTATTGGATGTTTGTAGGCTGCGGTCAGGACTTGGTAATGATACATGTTGGTTTTGATCCTTATCAACCGTGTCTAAAGATCGGAGCATGCTCATCTTGCTTGGATTAATTTGGAACTTGCGAAAAACTGTAGAAGATGGTTTTATTGGTGATGATCGGATATCAAAATGTGTACTGTGGAATTGTATGTAGTTGTTCTTTGTTTTAGTTGTGTCAGTCATAGTGAGGTCGTCAGTGTGAGGGTCATCTATCTGTGGGCAGCTAATGTCACAGTCATGAGTGTTGTCTAGAAGTGTCGTTACATCGTCCTCAGTATGTATTGGTGCAGGACTTGCAGTATTTTCATCTTTTATAGTAAATATAAGGTCTTCTGGTCCCAAATCGATAAGAATTTCGTCCTCAGATTTTAGTCTCATTTTTTTTGCAGATAATTCATGTGTTTTTTGTTTTAGTTTCCAAATTCTTTTATTGACAGTCGGCCATTTAGCAACAGAGCTTATTCTTGCACAGTTCTCAGTTTCGTAATCAAGATTTGTCATTTCCTCACTGTGCTTTGAGAGTATTAATGGTTTATGATCATTCATATATTTTGGTTTAGGGTTGTGAATACAGTGTCCATTTTTATCTTTAATACAATTTAAGGCCTCAACGTCAATGTTGTACCTGCCAGGATTCATGCCGAACAATCTGAAATATAATAACTATAACAATTAAACAGTAGTATTGATTGATTACTAAATTATCATATATCTTGATTTTTATGATGTTCATAATTATTACGAGTATGCATATAAAAATAATAGCTTATATTTAACCCAATGTGGAGAAAGTCGAGCCTGCAGCAGGATTCGAACCTGCGAGCTTTATCCACAGCTTTATTCGACTTGGAGTAAAACAGCTCCATTTAAACGTTAGTCGTAACAGATCTAAACGTGTATATTCCAAATTTACATATAGATCTATAACAACCAATCAAACAACTTATGGATCTAGTAGGTTCGTAGTAGAGATTCAGATAATAGTCATTTACCATAAACATTTAAATATCCACTCATATTAGTCCACAACGAATGCAATAAAAACTAAAATATGAACATCACCTGCCAACATCATCATTGACGGTGCACGCCTGTCCGCCCGATCCGTCCACCTTCTTCAACAAACAAGGCAGCAACGACTTGAGCTTCACAATCAGCTGCTCCAGTTGTTGAATGAAGATATTGGTCTTGTCTCCTTCAGAACCACTCTTTATAATTGCTAGCAAGCAATGAAATAGATTGGAATGGATTTTTGCTGGTATATGTGTTGGGTGGTTCTCATAATGTTTCTGGAGCCGATACAAACTGCTGAATTCCTGTAATTTTAAATTATTTAGTTACCCCTAAATGAGGATAGTTGATGTAATATGCAAATGTAGGTACGGTATGCAAAGCAGATTTTAGGGTCGCTCTATAAGGACTGTTTTTTTTTCAGAAAATACTGCATATATTTTTAGGAGATTTGCTATGACTTTTTTAATGCTACCAAGACGGCAAACAAGCATATGGCTCGCCTGATGGTTAGTCACCGTAGCCTAATGGACGCTTCAACACCGGAGGTATCACTCGCGCGTTGCCGACCCTTTAAAAACCTTATAACTCCCTTTCTTGAAGAACCCTATGCTATCTCAAAGAGTCTCTCAGGAAAACCTCGGCAGGGAGCTTATTCCACAATCTAATCGTACGTGGTAGGAAATTCCTCTGAAACCCTACAGTACGGTACGTTTGAGGTGTTAGGATGTGAGGATGAATTTCCCTGTCGGTGTTTGTTCAACCTTACAAAACCTCATAAACATAATATTCATTATTTTCTGAAATAAAAACGATCCTTATAGAGCGACCCTGGTACCTTATCTGCTTTGGATATTGTACAGTGTTTTGGCTGTGTCGCTTAGTATGCTACCACAATATGTGTCTTACTAAACATTGAATTAATTAGACATTCGTAAGGGAGAAATTCCTTGCTGGTTTTTATTTTGACTTTTAGAATTGTACCTAATGTAAAAATTGAGTTTAAAACATCAGAAGAAAACGGCTTGCTACTAGAATCCAGCTAGTCCTGAACTGGATACGTTTGCTGATGAATGGATGATTTTGTCGGAATACATGAGGTCACAGAGCGAAAGGTCAGTGCCGGTTTTAGGGCGCAAGTCATGAAGGACCGCTTTTGACCGTTTGGTCAAGACTAAGAACAAAAAGCGATCAAGACAAACTAAATCAAGCCTATCAAATTCTATGCTTGGCGTACCTTCAATTTCTATGGGGGAGGGGGAGAAGGACCATAAATCTTCGCCCAAGGGCGACGGTAGTGCTAAAGCCGGCACTGCGAAAGGTTTATTATTTTAACTATAGTATGACCATTAGTGCTGTGCACTCCCTGAGGTATGCGCGCGGTGAGACGGGGGGGTTAGAATCGGCTGCTGCGCTGTCAGTGCGCCGTCAACGCTTGTGACGGCAGGTAGTGTTATTTGTATCGGACTGTCTATGTCAGACGCACACGAGATAAATATTCAAAGATGGGTCGTGCGTTATCTCGTGATATGAAGACTGTCATTTTTAAGGTGGCTGAATATTTTAAGAAAAGAAAAGCAGACAAAGAAAGCTTTGAATTTAAAAATGACGTGAATATTGCTAAAATCGTTGCGGAGGCTACGGGATACAGCAAAAGAACCGTACATAATGTGATTTCTGCGGGTTATTTATCAATTGAAAATTCAAGCCAATTAAAATTTCAATCGCCAAAAAAACCAAAAGTTCTAAAGAAAAAACACGTTGTGGATGATTTTGACCTTGGAGTTATCAGAAGAAAAATTCATCAGTTTTACGAAGTTGAAAAAAAAAATACCAAGTGTCCGTAAGTTACTATCAAGTTTGAGACAGGATGGCATATTGAATTGTGGACGGGAATATTTAAGACAGCTTTTACACAAAATGGGCTACCGTTACAAAAAATGCAAATCAAAGAGACATCTCCTTATAGAGCAGCCTAATATTACAGTGTGGCGGAAAAAATATCTTACACAAATCAGAAATTACAGAACGGAAAACCGAAACATATATTTTCTTGATGAAACATACATCAACGCCAGTCACCATGCCAGCAAATGTTGGCAATCATCGTCAGAACCCGGTATTCATGCTGATATTGGGAAAGGACGGCGACTAGTAATACTCCACGCTGGATGTCGAAATGGCTTAGTGGATGATACATTGACTATATTCAAATCCGATGCTAGAACCGGTGACTATCATGGAGATATGAGCGGACCTACTTTTTATAAGTGGGTAGATGAAAGTTAAAAGATAAGTTGCTGCCGAATTCTGTGGTTGTAATGGACAACGCGTCTTACCACAGCGTTCAGATTGAGAAGAAACCAACTATATCAAGCCTCAAAAGTGAAATGCAGAACTGGTTGCTACGCCATAATGTAGAATTTTCAGGAACCATGTCAAAGGCTCAACTGCTACTTCTTATCAAAAATACACAAAAAGAACCCGTGTATAGAATTGACGAACTCCTGAAAGCCAGTGGACACACTGTTCTGCGTTTACCTCCGTACCATCCAGATTTAAATCCAATCGAGTTGGTCTGGGCTGATATTAAAAACAACATAGCCCAAAACTATATTAATTCTTCTCTAGACGAAAAGATAATCTTATTGGATAAATTGTTTTCGGAATTCACGGCGGAAAAATGGCAGAAATGCGACGATCATGTCCAGAAAAATGAAAATGATTACTGGAGTCGCGATAGTAGGTTCGATAATGTTATCGATTCATTCATAATAAATTTGCAAGACTCTGATTCAAGTTCCGGTGGCGAAGAGGAAGATGAAGATGATGACGAAATGGAAGATGAAGTTGAAACAGAATCTATGTCAGAATAACTTTCGTTAGAATATATAATTGTTTGTAAATATAAAAAATGTTTAATAAAACAAGTCCTGTTGTGAATTATAACTTTCAATTCTTATTTATCACCTGCATATTTTTAATAAAATATGAGTATATTTGGGTTACATTTTAATCAACAAAGTAAGTATATATTACAGATAGATAGCCTCCGACCAACGCAACGTCCCGCCACAAGTCTTGCCTTAGAAATGCAAACTGATATCGTAAGATCTGTCCGACATGTATCGACCTCATGTGAACTCATGCACTTTTTTCTTCGCCCCCCACCTCGCCGTGCATACCTCAGGGAGTGCACAGCACTAATGGCCACACTATAAGTAATTAACGTAATTGATGTTTTGTTGTTCCAATTATAAATAAATTACCTGGGCCCCAATTCTCCTAATTTACGGATACCTTAATTGAATCTCAAATAAATGACAGTAGCATTTTTGATATTCTGCTAATAAATTTAAGACAAATAGTTGGAAAACCAATGGTCTTAAATTAATAGCATTTTTGGTATTACATTATGGGTATTCTACTAAATAATTTAAGACCAATGGTTTTCCAATTATTGGTGTTCAATTTATTAGCAGAGTACCAAAAATGCTACTGAGATTCAATATACATAGATTTACTTGAGTTATCCGTAAATTAGCAGAATTGGGTCCCTGATGTTAGCTACATAACCGGTGAAACCAGGCTTGTTTAAACACCTCTGCCTACCGCCGTAATGATATAATCTAGCTATTATTTGCGCGAGAGCCACAAATATTGTTGCAGGCAGTCTACAAGTCCGTTTACAACAAAATACATACAGAAAAATAGTTTGTAAGACTTATATGTATAAATTTGTACCTATTTCGATGATTTTTTTTTTTCTTCCTTTAAAAAGACAACTCCCGCACTAGAGAACAAGCTCTGTGTTGCGGGGGACTTTACAAACATACAATTAACGGACACAAATTACACCCAGACTCAGAACAATTCTTGATGGGTCACACAAAGTTTTGTCCTGTGTGGGAATCGAACCCACAACCTCGTGCACAGCAGGCGCATACTGCGGCCACTGGACCACCGAGGCAGTCAAAAAAAAGATTATTATTAATGATAAATAAATAAGCTTACAGCGGAGCACTGGCAGCAAGAGATGATGGTCCCCGCTTTCTTCTTTGACCTGTGTGGAGAATCTTCAGGTTGAATCTGCTTCGGTAGTTTTACTTTTCTGCCGCTCCTTGTTACCTTGGCCTACAATTAGAATGCATGTATTGAGAAACACTTAAAGGAATTATAATGTTTTTAAAAGGTTGGCAACGCGTGAGTGATACCTCTGGTGTTGCAAGCGTCCATAGGCTACGGTAACTGCTTACCATCAGGCGGGCCGTATGCTTGTTTGTCTCCTTCATCTCAAACTGTTTATGCTTTGACATGAAGGAGACAAAGTCCCACTGCTAGGTACGGGTCTCCTCCATATAGTTGGAGGAATATTAGCCATTATTTTGTCTCCTTGGTAGTATAAAAAACCGTTTTATAAGATTCGTCGTTGTTGTCTAATTTTTTTTTGTTAAATTCAAGTGATAATAATAATAGTCGTCCAGATCTAATTCGGTCACGGCTGCACAGGACATATTATAGCGCACAAGCGTGTGCGCAAATACAGATGCAGTCGCACTCTAATAGTCCGATGGGACGATAATCCGACACGAACGGAGAGAGATCACACGCAGGACCAACGGCTTTACGTGTTTTCCGAGACACGGAGGGGTATTGTTGTTTTTAGAAAATGGTCACCCATCTACAGACCGGCCGCGGCAAGTTTGCTTAACCTTGTAGATCTATCGATCCGCACCACTAACATTTAGCTACGAGCCCCTTTCAGATTTAAATATTTACTTAGTTAATGCTATCTTTGACTGCCTTGGTGGTCCAGTGGCCGCAGTATGCGCCTGCTGTGCACGAGGTTGTGGGTTCGATTCCCACACAGGACAAAACTTTTTGTGACCCGCAAAGGGTTGTTCTGAGTCTGGGTGTAATTTATGTCCGTTAATTGTATGTCTGTAAAGTCCCCCGTGATACAGAGCTTGTTCTCTAGTGCGGGAGTTGTCTTTTTTAAACCTAAATCTTTATTTTAGCAAAAATAGCTGTGGGCATTACATACCTCAGCAAATATATTTATGAGCATACATACTTCACATTGATATAATTATGTTCTCATTTAAATAATATGCTATTTTCTCAATTACCTCTTGTTCTTGTGGTTCTGGTTCAGGCGGTTCTACAATAAGTTGTTTGATAGGCATCATTTGTTTCAAAATTTTCTCTTCTACGACCTTTTTGGGAATCTTTGTGAGCTTCTTATCTTTTACTATTAGTTTCTTTTGTCCGACAACTGTTAAATCTTTAGGTGAAACAACCCTGTAAAACAGTATATCTAGATAAATAAAGATGAAACCCCTCAAACGCGAATGAGACCAAATTAGATAATCCTTTTTTAGTGTTTGTTATTGTCAAGGCAAGGTTTGTATAGAAGAAAATTAAAAGACAAATAGATCTTTTTTTATATGGCGGTACGAAGTTCGCCGGGTCAGCTAGTATTATGTAAAGTAATCACACTACTCTTGAGATAGAAGGAGAGATGGGAAGAAAGAATTGCATTTAACAGTATCTTAGAATAAGCCATAACTTAGGGATAACTAATGCACAGGCATATCCATAGTCTAAATATTGTATTACAAGCAATGAAAAAGCTCTAAAGTTAGTACTAGGTACATATGAATACACAAATACTTGGATATAATATGTCATGCCCACAGTGGGAGCCTGTCATCCTTACTAATATTATAAATGTGAAAGTTTGTGAGTATGGATGTTTGTTACTCTTACACGCAAAAACTACTGAACGGATCTAGATGAAATTTGGCACAGAGATAGATTATAGTCTGGAGTAGCATAAAGGCTAGGCTTTTTATTGCGATAACCGTCATCTAGCGGGCGGAGCCGCGGGCAACAACTAGTAGAACATAAATTTATTGACAGGGAGATTTCAATGGAAATATTTCTTTGTTAAGTTGTTATTTCTTTTTTTTTGTGTGTGTGAATCTTCTTTACTAATTTAAGTAGTTTTGCTATGATTTTGGTTAAACAGCTAAGACTTGGTCTAGGTGCACCTTGTCCTACTACAGGCTCCCATTGAGGACAGAGAGTAGCAAGAAGATTCACAAAAAAAAAATATAGTTATGTGATCAAATTTCATAGGTGCAAGTAGGAATATTATTAATTCAATTACATCACTATCAATTTATAGTAGTTGTATAGTAAAAGCCATGACATATCACATTATTATATACAAAGTTTCTTACTTGTAAATATATCGAGTATTAGTGACAGGATCATAGGTAGGCTCTGGTGTTGTCTTGTCTGGATCTTTGAACATTTTGAGTGCCTGATTTACCATCTTAATTTGTTCTTCGCTGAGGTGATTTAAACTAAAATGAGACAATTTGTATTTAATATTGTTTACTTAATATGGAACCTTTTTGCATGTAATCTAAGGACTCCTTAGGACATAACATCTTTACCGTTTATATACATTTAGCTGCTAACAAAGGAAATACATTTTTTTATAATATTAATAATCTATATTATACATTTTTGTCTTGACTTAATGCTCAGCCAAAACTAGAGAGTCTAGAAACTTGATAGCATCCGCTAAGAGGGGTATTTTAAAACCTCTAATAGGGTAATCGTTTGACATAAATATACTTAAATATTAAAGCAATTTGGAAAAAGACGAGACCAGAGCAGGACTGGATCCTGCGCCTCTCGTAGTAAACTATACATAAACTATACAAAGTAACAAAGAAATAAAAATGAGAGTAATATTATTTACCTATGATAAGTTTCTCCTAATTTAATTAATTGCACTGATGTATGTTTGGATTGGTTAGGGCTGGGTGCACTGAAAACATAAATGATATTGTTAAATTATGTTAATAACATATGAACCTCCTAAGGCTGGCTTCACAGCTATTCAGGAGATCTGTACGGACGTCCGGATCAGTTTCTAGTGCCAAGGTTGCATACAGGCTAATCTGTGTTGCTGTGAAATTATGTATTAATGCCCCCTGTGTGTGTTTCCGTTCCAAGGGCCCATACAGAAGGCCTGTTCAAAAGGCCCATATGGGTCTCTCAAATAGCTGTTAAGCTAGCCATAATGCTGGTGTATGAATACACCCCAAAGTACACTTATAAAGAGTACTACGATTAAACTTTATGTTAGCTCTTATTTAGATAGTATAGAATAAAGTTGCTGCTGCTGTCTGTACGCTTAGATCTTTAAATTACGCAACGGATTGAAATGCATTATTCAGCAATAGATAGAGAAATTTAAGAGGAAGGTTTATATGTAAAATACATGTATATTATATTAGAGACATCCAAGAAAAACTGAAGTGAAGCAAAGGTGTATCGCTATGATAATAAAGATTTTATATTTGAAATTACACTTTTTTGAGCTGAGACAGAGCTATCTGTTTCTGTGTGAAATCATTACAAATTTATTGACATAACAAGTAAGTACACCCACGGTGTTAACTATATAAAAGCATTATATATAAATTTATATAAATTGTAGGGGGTAATGTCTATAGGGCGGTCTACTGAACCGATTTTGTAAATTCTTTTACCAATAGAAAACCACATTATTTGCGAGTCTAATAGGCTATATATTAACCTGGAAAATGTCCAAGGAAGTGGGTACGGGTCTACTAGTGTTATATATTATTCTTTATTTTATGTATTAAAATTAATAACATGTATTACACAAAATTCAAACAAACACTACTGATGGTGCTAGTATTTATGATTATGCAAAATACTATTTAACTTACTTCTCTTTTGGCTTTATCTTTGGCAACACTTTCTCATGCCGAGTTCTGTTAATGATGGGGACATGTTTCAGTCTCACTATTTTTCTATCAATATCTATTTTTGGTACTGTATTTACTGGTACAGGAGTACTGGTACTTGTAGTTATGTTAGGTTTCATAACAATGTTATCAACTGCATATTGTTTAGTAAGATTTATATTATCATTTTTTGGCAACAAAAAGCTGGCCAATTTCAAATTGTTTCCGATTAATACACTTTCTTTCTTTTTCACTACCGTGGGCCTTGCCGCTGCATCAACATTGATTATGCCGTTTTCAATATTCCCGCTGTTTTCGTAAAATGTTTTCAGGTTATCGCTTACGGGTTTATGCTGATCTACATTATTAGGAGTAAACACGTAAGTATTGCCCTGTAAGTAGAATGATAAATATTATTTATGTACAAACACGGATTGTAAACACCGATACAAAATTGGTAATTACCTGAGTGGCGCCAGGATCTTGTATCAAGTATATGGGAGCGTACTGACAATTGTTTACAATAATACCTTCTACAGAAGTATTCATATTTTATGTGATATACTTATACATTACAATATAATCATATAAATTTTGTACTTTATATTTAGTGAGCTTATTACGGTATAAATATTATGTAGGTATATACCACCGCGGCGTTGATTGACAATTTATGTTGACACTATTTGACATAAATCAATTTGGGTTACCAGACTACGAAACTACCATAGATATTATAACAACTTTATATGTTACTAACCAAATGAGTCTTGTTACTTAATAAATAAATAAATTATTATTATTATATATTATATTATTAAAACTATTAAAAGTGTTTGTGTTTGTTTAGTTTAAAACACTTATTATCTGCAACTTTACTTATTTCGACGTTCTTTTTATATTTTTGGGTTTTTTTTTTAATTATATATAATTGGTAGGTGACGCTGTTGTCGTCCTCCAGAAAATAGGTTCAGTGAGTACAAGAGTGCTTAGGGGCAGTGGCGTAACTATCTTTGGGAGCCTTTAGCAATGTTTTAATAGTAAATATTAGGATCCTTCTGTGCCCTATGGCACGGCCAGCCACTTTCGAGCCGGAGGCCCTTCAGCCCGGGGGCCTGTGGCATTTTACTCATCATACTCATTTATGTCAGCCTATGGCGGTCAATTGCTGACATTTTGCCCATAATGACATCCTATTGTTACGCCACCGCGCGCGCCACTGTTTAAAGATAACCTAACACGTTCGACAATATCTGTATTTATATATTAAATGCGAAAGTAACTCTGCCTGTCTGTTAGGGTTTTGCAGCTAAATTACTGAACTGATGTTACTGAAATAATAATATTGGTATGAAGCGATAGCAAGAAGCGCAATACAAATAAAAAGCAAAATATATTAACCCCAAGTATTTTCCTTCAAGAAAGACGCTATTTATTTGCCCGTCAACGGTGACGATATCTTTACACCCACTGTTACATAAATCTTTTTTATTTTTAGCCTCTCTTAGTATAATTGAGGTCGGATTCACTATTGCTCATCTATGAAAGTGTTGGCAACATCGGCATAACGGGCATAACCTCACTTAATTTCTTTCTTTATCCGTCAAGCTTTAGAACAAGGTGATTATTGCAGTAAAATTGTTACTAAAATAAAAAAAGTACATTTTGAAGATTACTTATTTAACTAAATGCACTTATTAGACGTTTTTTACTATACCAAGCAATTGTTATTATCTTTGTGCCTCTAATCTGCATTTAGAAGCCCAGTCCACGTGTTGTGTATGGTTGACGGTGATAGTAGGTTGGTCTTGTTTCAGGCTACAAAATGACGAACTCGAAAGGTTACCGTCGCGGCACCAGGGACTTGTTCGCCCGCAGGTTCCGTACTCATGGCACCATCCCTCTATCTACGTACATGAAAGTTTACAAAGTCGGAGACATCGTTGACGTCAGGGTAAGTTACTATTACTTGATGTTCTGTACGTTTCATCTTGAAAGACGGCAATACTCCTTTTGTTATTATACAAACAATGTATAGGTTTAAGATTTTTGTCTTGCTTTTATGTTATTAAACATAATATAATTAAAAGAGAGAAAGAAAACTACATCCCAAAATTGTATAGGATACTCCAACCTTTAGATGCAGTCCTGACATTGAAATCACGAGGCACTTAAACAATATGTATTTTATTTCAGGGCAATGGTGCTGTTCAGAAGGGTATGCCACACAAAGTTTACCATGGAAAGACTGGTCGTGTATACAATGTAACACAACACGCTCTTGGAGTTATTGTGAACAAGCGTGTCCGTGGCAGAATTCTACCCAAGCGCATCAATGTCCGCATTGAACACGTCAAACACTCCAAGTGCAGACAGGACTTCCTCAAGAGAGTTAAGGAGAACGAGAGGCTACTGAAGGAAGCCAAGGCTGCCGGAAAGATTGCCAACTTGAAGAGACAACCTGAGGGACCTAAAGCTGCTCACATTGTCAGTGGTACTGAGAAGCCAGTGTTATTGGCTCCAATCCCCTATGAGTTTGTAGCTTAAAAATAAAAAATAAATTATTTTTAAGGATGTCCGTATTTTATTTATCAAATACAATTTGGTAACAGACCTGTATTACAATGTTGCACTAAACACAAACAAACATTGAAAGCACAGATTACATATACACAGACTGGACTGTGATCACATTTTGACTGCTTCTACCATTAATCTTTGCACAGTGTCCTCACTCCTGTGTAACCTAAAGTTGTATAGTGAAGAGAGAGGTATGGTGGACTGATGTCCTCAATTCCGCGCGTATTGGCGTGGTCGGGGATCACTATCCACCCACCTCCGAAATTAAGTCTTCACTGCGGTGTAGACTTTGATTAATGTGCAATTTCTTCATAATTTAGTAGTAAGCACCTATATAAGATTTGTAGGATAAGATTCAGTAATTAATAATGAGTGAATTAGAAGATATGGCACATTTTAACTGGCTCCTTTGAGATGCTTCGGAAAATAAATTTGCCTCTAATCTACTTATACTTGTGACGAAATTTGAAACAAAAAACATCTATATATTTTGTATTAATTTATACTCATTGCACGTATAATCCTGCCCTAAAAAGTACATATCTACGAAGTTATTAGCTATCTTATAATTTCCTAGAGGCCCAAGTTGAAATTTTTGTATATTTTCTGCATGATACTGTTCTATTTTAATACTTTCTATTTTTTTTCTGCAAAAATTGGTGTTCTCACGCAACATAAGAACTAGGTACTATTTCCTGGCTTTTGTCACTCAATGCTGGTGGCATCTATACCTAATATAAAAACGAAACGCTGAATGTGTTGCTAAGCTCAAATCTGGAGAACAGCTGAACCGATTTCGCTAATTCTTTTTTTTTAGAATATTTCTTGAAGTAAAAATAGCGAGGTAACCACTAGCGACACCGAACCAACCGTGCAGTTATTGAATTTGTAAAGAATTTTTAAAGTCGGTCTAGTAGTTTTTGAGTGTAACAAAGAAAAATTGAATCTTTCCTCTTTATAATAGGTATTAGTTTACACAAAAAAGGGACGGCACTTGTTAGACTTGTCTAGTAGCTACCTACCTCTCATCTCAACACATAAACGTCGCACTGTCAGACTTGTCCAGTAGCTACCTACCTCTCATCTCAACCCATAAACGTCGCACTGTCAGACTCGTCCAGTAGCTACCTACCTCTCATCTCAACCCATAAACGTCTCACTGTCAGACTCGTCCAGTAGCTACCTACCTCTCATCTCAACACAAAAAACGTCGCACTGTCAGACTCGTCCAGTAGCTACCTACCTCTCATCTCAACCCATAAATGTCGCACTGTCTAGACTCGTCCAGTAGCTACCTACCTCTCATCTCAACCCATAAACGTCGCACTGTCAGACTCGTCCAGTAGCTACCTACCTCTCATCTCAACCCATAAACGTCAGACTTGTCCAGTAGCTACCTACCTCTCATCTCAACCCATAAACGTCAGACTTGTCCAGTAGCTACCTACCTCTCATCTCAACCCATAAACGTCGCACTGTCAGACTTGTCCAGTAGCTACCTACCTCTCATCTCAACCCATAAACGTCTCACTGTCAGACTCGTCCAGTAGCTACCTACCTCTCATCTCAACCCATAAACGTCGCACTGTCAGACTCGTCCAGTAGCTACCTACCTCTCATCTCAACCCATAAACGTCTCACTGTCAGACTCGTCCAGTAGCTACCTACCTCTCATCTCAACCCATAAACGTCGCACTGTCAGACTTGTCCAGTAGCTACCTACCTCTCATCTCAACCCATAAACGTCGCACTGTCAGACTCGTCCAGTAGCTACCTACCTCTCATCTCAACCCATGAACGTCTCACTGTCAGACTCGTCCAGTAGCTACCTACCTCTCATCTCAACCCATAAACGTCGCACTGTCAGACTCGTCCAGTAGCTACCTACCTCTCATCTCAACCCATAAACGTCTCACTGTCAGACTCGTCCAGTAGCTACCTACCTCTCATCTCAACCCATAAACGTCTCACTGTCAGACTCGTCCAGTAGCTACCTACCTCTCATCTCAACCCATAAACGTCAGACTTGTCCAGTAGCTACCTGCCTCTCATCTCAACCCATAAACGTCGCACTGTCAGACTTGTCCAATAGCTACCTACCTCTCATCTCAACCCATAAACGTCTCACTGTCAGACTCGTCCAGTAGCTACCTACCTCTCATCTCAACCCATAAACGTCGCACTGTCAGACTCGTCCAGTAGCTACCTACCTCTCATCTCAACCCATAAACGTCTCACTGTCAGACTCGTCCAGTAGCTACCTACCTCTCATCTCAACCCATAAACGTCGCACTGTCAGACTTGTCCAGTAGCTACCTACCTCTCATCTCAACCCATAAACGTCGCACTGTCAGACTCGTCCAGTAGCTACCTACCTCTCATCTCAACCCATGAACGTCTCACTGTCAGACTCGTCCAGTAGCTACCTACCTCTCATCTCAACCCATAAACGTCGCACTGTCAGACTCGTCCAGTAGCTACCTACCTCTCATCTCAACCCATAAACGTCTCACTGTCAGACTCGTCCAGTAGCTACCTACCTCTCATCTCAACCCATAAACGTCTCACTGTCAGACTCGTCCAGTAGCTACCTACCTCTCATCTCAACCCATAAACGTCTCACTGTCAGACTCGTCCAGTAGCTACCTACCTCTCATCTCAACCCATAAACGTCAGACTTGTCCAGTAGCTACCTGCCTCTCATCTCAACCCATAAACGTCGCACTGTCAGACTTGTCCAGTAGCTACCTACCTCTCATCTCAACCCATAAACGTCGCACTGTCAGACTCGTCCAGTAGCTACCTACCTCTCATCTCAACCCATAAACGTCTCACTGTCAGACTCGTCCAGTAGCTACCTACCTCTCATCTCAACCCATAAACGTCAGACTTGTCCAGTAGCTATCTGCCTCTCATCTCAACCCATAAACGTCAGACTTGTCCAGTAGCTACCTACCTCTCATCTCAACCCATAAACGTCAGACTTGTCCAGTAGCTACCTGCCTCTCATCTCAACCCATAAACGTCAGACTTGTCCAGTAGCTACCTACCTCTCATCTCAACCCATAAACGTCAGACTTGTCCAGTAGCTACCTACCTCTCATCTCAACCCATAAACGTCAGACTTGTCCAGTAGCTACCTACCTCTCATCTCAACCCATAAACGTCTCACTGTCAGACTCGTCCAGTAGCTACCTACCTCTCATCTCAACCCATAAACGTCAGACTTGTCCAGTAGCTACCTGCCTCTCATCTCAACCCATAAACGTCGCACTGTCAGACTCGTCCAGTAGCTACCTACCTCTCATCTCAACCCATAAACGTCTCACTGTCAGACTCGTCCAGTAGCTACCTACCTCTCATCTCAACCCATAAACGTCGCACTGTCAGACTCGTCCAGTAGCTACCTACCTCTCATCTCAACCCATAAACGTCTCACTGTCAGACTCGTCCAGTAGCTACCTACCTCTCATCTCAACCCATAAACGTCTCACTGTCAGACTCGTCCAGTAGCTACCTACCTCTCATCTCAACCCATAAACGTCAGACTTGTCCAGTAGCTACCTGCCTCTCATCTCAACCCATAAACGTCGCACTGTCAGACTCGTCCAGTAGCTACCTACCTCTCATCTCAACCCATAAACGTCTCACTGTCAGACTCGTCCAGTAGCTACCTACCTCTCATCTCAACCCATAAACGTCTCACTGTCAGACTCGTCCAGTAGCTACCTACCTCTCATCTCAACCCATAAACGTCAGACTTGTCCAGTAGCTACCTGCCTCTCATCTCAACCCATAAACGTCGCACTATTGGGTATGGGTTTCTTCATACATTTGAAGGGATATAAGCCTACACAGCCCACACTTGTTGATATAGGGTTTTGTTTAGAGTTTTCCCTCTCTAGCAGTTGATATTGTCTGCCCTCACTTAGTCGACTTTTACGACATCCTCGGGATGGAACAGGGTGGTGACCTTTGTATTCTTTATCCGTCACCACCTACCTACTGATGGAATATCTGCTGTGGCAAGTGCATACTATCAGGAAAAATAAATAACAATAGAACAAGATAAATATCGGTTGAAATTTCTCGTTTTATTTTGAAATGAAATATATTTACAAGTGGATGTCGATTGAAGAAATGAATAATTTATATTATAATCAATAATTGAATTTAAACGATTTCTCAATCTTTAATTTGAATTAAAACAATTATATGCCTTCAACTTTAACAAATGCGGCATGATAACATGATTCTTATAATCACTATCGTAAATAATTTAAATTACTAAAATTAATTGAATAAACTTAACAACTAGCATCTCTAGACTGATAAAATAATATATATCCTGTCTCTGACGATTTTTGTATATCTGATGTTAGGCCGTAGAAGTCTTCTATAGCAGATGCATCAATTTTCTGAAAGAAAAAAAACTGGTTAGCCATGGTTCACAAGTACCTACATCTGTATAGATAGGTAGGAATAACACATAATAATATAATATATGATAGTTATTTAAGGAGCCATTTCCATTTAGTCGTTTAAAGGAAACATTCAACAATGTGCGAATGCACTTCTCTAAATACGCGACAAGGGATCACCACCGCAGCGCGGCTCCGCCAGGCGCGGATTCAGGGAGGGGCAACGAGTGCAATTGCCCCCCTACCCGCCCCCGGCTTGCGACCAAATCTTCTTAAATTTTAATGTATCACTTTTCTGAAAGATTAAGTCGGTGAAATAAGCTAAGAATAGAGACCTCCCACACTAGCTTGGTGCACGCGCTATAATATCGAACGTTAATAATTATTAGAACCCCTAATAAATATAAACAACTAGTTGCCGCCCGCGTCTACTTTTCATTTATTATTATACAGAATACTTACAACTATATTACATTAACTTTGCCACAAACATAAACCTCCTACGATTCATCCGTTTGTAGGCAAGGCGTTTGAACAATTTAGCAACTTAAATAACCCTTACTACTTACTAGTAAACTGTATTACTATTATATACTATCTTACTAGTACTCGTAGATGTGATTGGTGGAGTGATCACCTAGCTGAACTTCGTAGACGATTTCGTAGAGCGCGTAGGAAATTTAATATTATTAAGAAACGTAATATAATAGGAGAGGCCCATGTTTCGGCCCTTGTTGCTCTTAGGGTTGCCAGATCTCATTACAGAGCTGCTGTTGAGAAATCTAAGGGTAATTTATTGCGTAGAATAGTCGATAAGCTTGATAAAGAGGGTCCATGGTCTCCAGTATATCATGAATTCAAAGCAAACAGGTCAGTTGAACTTGCATACATACATAACATAAAGTTTAACAATGCACATACTGTAGGTTTAGAAGAGACAGCCATTAAGCTTTTTTTTTTTTTTTTTTTTTTTTATACTACCAAGTAGGCAAACAAGCATACGGCCCGCCTGATGGTAAGCAGTTACCGTAGCCTATGGACGCTTGCAACACCAGGGGTATTACTCGCGCGTTGCCGACCCTTTAGAAACCTTATAACTCCTTTCTTGAAGAACCCCATGCTATAGTCTTTCGGGAAAACCTCGGCAGGAAGCTCATTCCACAACTTAATCGTACGTGGGAGGAAATTCCTCTGAAACCGCACAGTGCGGCACGATAAAGGTTCTAAAATGTGTGGATGAACTCCCTGTCGGTTATTTCAAACAAAATGATTATAGAGGCTTGTAAAATCTCTGGGGAATCAATCTTAAATGTTTATAGGCGCTGTATTATAGAGGGTATTTTTCCTAGTATTTGGCGTTCCGGTAACATAAGGTTAATACCAAAAGGTGGTGATAAACCACTAGATGACCCTAAGTCGTATCGACCTATAACCCTATTACCATCTTTAGGGAAGTTGCTAGAACGCCTTATCGTTCCTCGACTTTTGCCGGGTGGGGTTAAATTTCATGAAAAACAATTTGGTTTCACAATAGGTAGGTCCACTGTAGACGCAGTTATATCCGTTAGGGAAACAGTTACTAGATCAGATTGTCAATATGTACTAGGTATTTTCTTAGATATATCTGGCGCCTTTGACAATGCATGGTGGCCGATGTTACTTTTGAAATTAAAAGCTCGTGGTGTGTGTAGTAATATATACTCACTTATCTAAACATATTTTTCACATGGAACAGCTAAGCTTAAACTTGGCCACTATGCAGTGTCGAAGCCGCTAACGATGGGCTGTCCCCAGGGATCAGTATTAGGGCCGTATCTTTGGAATTTAGGTTTTGATGATTTCCTGACACTGCCATTACCATCTGGCTGCACTTTGACCGGTTACGCTGATGACGGTCTTTTACTTATACAATCTAACACCAGGGCTGGACTTGAGAGCTTAGCGGAAAAATGTTTGCGCCTGATCTCTGATTGGGGAGTGCGCAACCGCCTATCGTTCGCGCCTCATAAAACATTTCAGCTACTATTGAAAGGGAATCTAAAAACGCCACCTAGAATTAGATTTAATAATATTACTGTTAGAAATAAGGATTCCGTTTGTTATTTAGGTTTGATTTTAGAAAGGAACTTCACTTTTGTAGATCATATTACAACGATAGGAGAAAAATCTAGGAATAGTTTTTACGCCTTGACGAGGATATCGACGTCGACATGGGGTCTGTCTTTTAACACCTTAAAAATTATCTATGCAGCAACTTATTTGGGTTGTATGTGTTACGGTGCACCTGTGTGGGCTGATAGGGCAACCATCGGTGCCGCACGACGCAAGTTGCTTCAGAGTCAACGTCTGGCGTTGATATTTTTGTGCAAGGCGTATAGGACAGTTAGCACTGAAGCTTTACCAGTACTGGCAGGTGTTCTTCCTGTCGATCTAGAGGTACAGAGACGAGCGGCGATTTATTACACCACACGTGACAACATCAATTCCAACTTTTTAATGCCACGTGATCGCCTTAAAATCACCCGATTATTTAAAGAACAAACTGAAGTTTATAGAATCCTCATTAATGAATGGCAACAGCGATGGGATACATCAACCAAGGGACGCCACCTCTACCAGTTTTTTCCTTCCGTTACTGATCGGTTGGCAAAGACATGGCTGGAGGTTGATCACAGTGTCGCTCAGTTCCTTACGGGTCACGGTAACTTTCGGAGCAAGTTATACTCATTTAAGCTAGTTGATTCGCCGAACTGTCAATGCTCAACACCTGGCTCCGATCAGGAGCAGTCTGCTCATCACATACTCTGGGAGTGTAGTCTTTGGCATAATGATCGTACTATTATGTTGAACAGCTTACATGTATCATCTGGAGCGGCCTACTATGGGGATTTAGTCTCATCTAGAGGGAATTTCCGCGCATTTAAACGTTTCTGCCATACATATTATAGCAATCAAACTTAGCTCACTTAGGTCCCGTAGTTTAAGGTCCTCCGTGGTGCTCCTTTTCATAGGTTACAAACCTATACAGATTTATTTTGTCTCCCGCTTTGCTATGGAGGGAAGTGGAAACTTTTCTTTCT
This sequence comes from Trisateles emortualis, assembly GCA_947095525.1. Classification (NCBI taxonomy): domain Eukaryota; kingdom Metazoa; phylum Arthropoda; class Insecta; order Lepidoptera; family Erebidae; genus Trisateles; species Trisateles emortualis. Next base: position 1,716,117 of record OX352736.1, on the reverse strand, counting down.
AACTCCTCCTATTTACTTCTGATTAAATTCGTTGCGGGGTCCAAGACAGTAGGTTTAGTTGTCCACGGGACGCACGAGTGTCAAAACTCGGTGTATCAGTTGGTTACTCCGCTGTTAATCCTGGCTCACAGGAGTCACAGCGGTGGGCATGTGGGTGGGATTGTCCCGATATTATATACTATTCCACGGGAACAGTGTTTTTTTGGTTAATAAGTAGCCTATGTGCTATTCCAGGATATTCAATTTTTGTGCCAAATTTCATCCAGAACCGTGCAGCCGTTTTGGCATGATTGAGTATCAAACATTTATCTATACATTCAAACTTTCGAATTTATAAAATTAGTATAGATAACAAATTATTAAGTGTCCTATGCTGTCATATTCCAATTTTCATCATATTGTCTTAAATCTGTCTTCATGTGTTTAAAAGATTTATCCAAAGTTGAAAACATCACGTCTTGTAAGTAGGTATCTATGCTTCTGACTCTGCAGAACTTAACCATCTGCCTATTTAATAACATTGAACAAGCAACAATATATTTTGTGTATGTAGGAAACGGCTCTAACAATTTGGACCATATTTTGTATACTGGGTGGAAGGGGAACGCTTTCGGAGCCTGAAAATAATAATATAATATCTAAACACAAATTAATACTAAACGTCTTTTGGTGATTAGTCCTTCTTTTAATAAATAAGTAACTTTAAGTATGATAGACTGAGATAAGCGGGAGATATCGTGATAGGCGCTGTTTGCTGCTGCACCACTACACCAACAGCTGAGCGCGAACGTTAACCCCGCCCGCGGCTGATTTTTGATCTATGTTACATTACTTTCGTTAGAAAAACACTGATATAATTGATTAGTGAATAAAAAACGTGAAAAAAATGGTTAAAAAAAACACGTTTTTTATGGTTAAGTTGTTTGACATAACTAACACTATCAACTGTCTTCGTTTCCGAGAGCGTTCCCCTTCTACGGTGTATATGTCACCGGAAAATAACAAGAATCGTAAGTTGATCAATTTACGAGGACGCATTGAATTTTAGTAAATTAATCAACTTACGGTACCTGGCAGTAATTTAATAATTCACTATTTTGCTACAAGTAAAATCATCCACAAATAAGCCAATCGTTGCTCAGCTCAGTGTACTATTTAACGGTACACAATTACCCGTCATTTAATACACTGTTCTCTGATTGGTCACCGGCATTCATTACAAACATTTGGCAAGTGTTTATTCATAGAGTTAACAAACACGTAACAAATATGTTATTTTAATACTGATATTTTAGAGATAGAGAAAAAAAACCTAACCTAACCTAACATTTTAGCTAGATTGTATTCTTCTATCATTTGAATAACATTTTTTTTTTCACTTGGAGCGGTATAAAAGTACGTGAGTCGTTCAACCAATCAACGTACACCTCGCCTCACAGACGCCGTCAATTAATCAATTTACTAAAATACATACGTTAAATAATACATTTCAACTGCCGTTTATTATTTTCCGAGAGTTGAGCAACTACCTAGGAAATTTATCAACTTACGATTCTTGTTATTTTCCGGTGACATATATACCTATAAGGGTTTGAAAAAAAAACTGAGATCAGTCACCCAGATGTAGATAAAGGCATTGCTATACTTACGTCTACCATATCATCGTCGAAGAGTAACCAGAAGCCGTGGCTCTTAACAATACTGATGTAGTGTCCGCGGTTGGGCCCCGACCCGCAGTGGACCACCACGGCCACCAAGTCATATAGCCTGTCTGGGTTGACTGCGTCGTCTGACTGCAACAGTAAATGCGTCTGTTATCAAAACATTATCATGTTAGTATTCAACTTCTGTAAAGTTTTCAAACTAATAATGAATAATTCTAAAAATTGTAGGTGCATATGCAATGTTCGTTATGAAATCAAATAATCAGAAAGAACGAGTTGTACGTTACTTTCTTTTGAAAGAAAACAAATGTATCTAATTAGGTAATTTTTAAGTTATAAAGGCGGCAAACAAGCATACGACTAAAGGTCCTTGTGGCATAGTGTAAAGAAGAATCTCTCTTAATAGTGAGGACACACACTGCCCGGAGGTCGCCGTATACAGAAAGAAACACCTGGGTAGCCCAGGTTCGGTGCGGGAAGCGGTCTTCAACGTCAGGCGGCTGCTGGACTTCTTCAAGCCGGGTTGGATAGTGCCCTCCCCTGTTAACCCGCACGCAAAATACGCGTATCAGCGTGGAATTGCGTACACCAGCCATACGATACCATAGTGAGGACATTGTCACATTATGTCAAAATATTATTATATACCTACCTACCGCTCATGACCAGGACGCTAGCGCACCGCCGGTTTTCAAACTTCGAACGTCGCTGCACCGTGTTTTAAAAACCCTAATTTTGCTTTTTTACCCTAATTTTATTCCTTCATTCATGTTATGACCTTACACGCTGAGTTATATATAGCACGCTACGTTGCCAGTCCGTACTTATATGCCGACTGAATAGGTCTTAAACGGTAGGTATTTATTTTGACAGATTAAGGCAGTGTCCTCACTATATAGGGAGAGATTCTTCTTTTAACTATGCTTGTGGTCTTGTGAATAATAATTCAAACGACCCAGTGCATTATTTTCTAAAATGCCTACAACTATAAAAGTTAATTATAAAACTTTACAGCCTCGAGTTGATTTCTTATGATGCCAATTACAAACAACAAAAGTACCTATAATTTGTAGAGTTAGTCATCATGGATAATGAGGGACAATAATGGTTGCTATTAAATAATATTCAAACCTCCCAAAAACGTCAGGAAACCCTAATTTAAATGTATTCCTTTGAAATAATTCAACTTGCATTCAGCAAAATTCGATTCAAAAGTTTATTCAAATGAGTAAACTTTTGAATTAACCAATTTTTATCCTAATGGACAAAATTGACTTATATTTTATGATATTATTGTGTCACTTTCTTTATCCGTACAGGGCGAATCATATCGAAAAGAAAGCGAATCTTTTTAGTGAAAAAGAAGGACGGATATATACACGCTATATATCTCCATCCCTCTTTCTCTCTCGAACTACTCACGATTTTTTTATTCTTAATCTTATAATAAAACTACTACATCAAGAATTCGGTAGTTTATAACATCAAGAATATCATTGTATATTAGGTACGTTCGGCAACGGAGTTAGCTGTACAGGGCTGCTATATGAAGATTAGTTTTTTAGGAAAACCAATGTATGAATTTGTGTGACGTATATTTTTATCTGTAGGTAGTCTAATTATATATATAACTGTGGAATATAAAACCATTGTATATATAACTGTGGAATTTGGTAACAGTGTACTGTTACCAAATTCCACAGTTATATATACAATGGTTTTCTTAAAATACGAATCTTCATATAGAGGCCCTGTACAGCTAACTCCGTTGCTGTGTGTACCTATATTGCAATAAATGAGTACACAAAAGTCTTACCGTATTAAACAAGCGCAGCTCCAATGGGAAGACCACTCGGTGCGACACTTTAATATGCCTGTTGTATTGCTCCATATACTTGAATCTTTTAAGATGTAAAGCCAATATAAGTGGCAGTTTCTTGACGCGCATTCGTTTCTGAGCCTCTTGGTAGCTACTGCAGTTATCACACTTGAATTTGTTATCATTGCATAGAGTTTCTGTGTCACTGAAGCACTTTAGGCAATGTGTTATGCTAGTGTTTTGGCCTACGTCCACCTGTACACAGTAAAACAGTTTTATAGAAAAATAAATGTGGCCAGATATAGATAAAAAATACGATCATCTCTAGTGAGGTCCAATGTTGTGACCAATACTTGCAAAATTCAATGAGTACCAAATACTTATTTTTATAGCTGGATTTTGGCTCTGGGGCGGTACCATGTCGTGTTAAAACGTGAGTCGTTCGAGTGAGAAAGAGGGACGGAGCTATTTAGCGTGTGTAGCTCTGTCCCTTTTTCTCGCTTCAAAGTCATAAAAATAAGAACTTGGTATGCGGGTACGGCCACAGTGTCTCGAACTTGATTAAAACCTGCATTTCTAACGCCGCCGCACGCGCCGTTGAGTTAAAAATACGTGCATGGGGAATCGATTTGGATCTTTTGATTACTAAGGAGCATAATCGTATCCGCAAAAAATACTTGGAAGTTTAATTAAAGTATCTTTATGTACTCTGCCTGCGTCCGATCGCCCGTACCGTCTCCTTTCTAATTAGGTGTCTATCGCGGCTATTTTAGTTCCTATCATATAAATAAATTTTTCGTCACCGTTACAAAAAAAATTGTGAGAGAACTAGGTACTAACCTGTAAATCAAAAAAATGTTCATCCTTGCTGCTAACAGTCTCACAGTTGAGACACCGGGTCTCGGAAGTGAGTGTGCCTTGGAAGATCTCATGCACCCAGGTAGGCTCGGCACTTGGGAGACTCGTGCCATTACACGTGACGTTCTCACCGTGGGCATTCTTTTGTACTTTCAGTGTGCTTTGATTGCGTTCAGCTAAATAAACAAATTTATAAGATAAGTGATCAGGGTCTACTATTTAATTTTAGTATTCATTGTTTCTATTTTATTTATTTATTTATTCATTTCAACTACTTTTTTCTATGTATTGTTGATTTTTTTCAGTAAGTTTTTCTTGAGATTAACTACTGTTAATTATCGGTGTGTAGTGTAATTTTTCAGACGGGAGAAAACTCTGCGCAATCTGTAAATGTTTGTTCCGAGTCTTGGTGTTATTTATAAATATACAACTAACGGATACCGAATCCCCTGCGACACAGGGATTTTTTCCTTAAGGAGTTGTAAAAAGGAAAAAAGCTAGCGATGAGTATGGAAATCATAACTGCAGCTAAATGAAACCACAACGTGCTGCGCGTCAGCTACAAACTTACACAATAATTACAAAGATTGAGATTGACACACACAAAAAATATTATAAGAAATAGTAAACTTACCTAAAATAATCTCATTTATATGATTGATCAGAAAGTTAAGGAATTCGTGAGCATCTTGTTGCATATAATTATCAAACTCCTCTGGAAATCAAGACAATAAAATATAATTAAAGATAAATAACAATACATATTATGTATAGATTTTATTAGGGGACACAAAACAGAATAAAATGAATTGGTAATTTCAGGAAAACCAGTGAACTCTATATAAAAAATCTATAGTTCTACAACTAAAGGCAACATGCAATTGATACTTCTGGTATTGCAAGCGTCCATAGGCTGCGGTAACTGCTTAACACTTTGAAGGACAGTGAATGCCTGTAGACGTCATGACAATAAAACATTTATTGTGTCTACGTTACTTTCCGCGAAAGTGTTAACATCAGGCGGGCTGTATGCTTGTTTGCCATCCAAATAGTATAAAAAAAATGTCGACTCACCCTTTTCTTTCCTCAACCTAGCAATAAACTTCTTAGGTGCTATAGAACCCACTTTCTTTTTTTGTGTTGCAATACTATAAAATAAATCTGCAAGGCATGTCAATAGTGTTTCTTTTGTTCTCTTGTTCTTTGCCTTATATTCTAAAACTTTTTCTCTAAATGGGCGGCAGAAATACAATGCTTGCAACACTGAGTTACTATAACATGTATTACCAAACTGGAAAATAAACACAAATATATAAAATATATAGAGAGAGATACAAGACTATGAAATCTGTAAAGCTAAAGTTTTAATATATTCAAAGTTTGATACATGGGTTAGTTATACAATGTAGATATATCAAATTAAAGGAGTCTGTATGGTTTTTCATAGTTTTTTTCCTAGTTTCATCTGGTGAGGTCGGTAACAAGCCTAAGCAGAGGAAAGGGAACTTTGTAAGTCATACAAGATTATATTTGAAGGTTATCATGTGTTAAAAGTTAGCCTAAATGTTGGTTCCTATATATGTATTTAAACTTAATACACAAAAGTGGTTAAGGCGGTTTTAATAACCAAGGCATATATAGTACAATATAATTTTATAATCTTTATTTAAACATTTATGTGATTTTATTAAAGATTTAAGGACAACAGTGTTTAAGGATTAATATTGGTCACTAAAACCGGAGGAGCTGAGGAAGTGCATAATTATATAATTATTCACTTATGAGAGTGAAAGCTAGTAATTTTTTTATGAATATTGCTAGAAGTATATTCCAGAATAGTCTGATGACATTTGTGATTTTTTGGCATACCTGGTATAGTAATCACAATACCTATATCAAATTAACTTTGTATAAGAATTAGGTCTAGTAATCATGGTAAGTATACCTAATGTTTTCTATGGATAAGTCATTTTTCATAATATGAGTCTTTACTTACATTTACTAAACCAAAATAATGTTCGTTCGGTGGGAACTGCTCTGACCCAATATCTCTTTCTAGTTGTGATATATTTGCGCCCTGTAATAAATACAAAAGCATAAATAGTAATTCGTGTTCATCACAAAAATGCCGACATAAATCTGATTATCAAAATTAGTGAATAATAACTTGCGGTGATAGCGTAATGATAAGCTACGTCGGTGCATATCTCACAAATTAATGCCCGGATGTGTATCCTCACGTTTAATTAGATTTAGCTGATTAATTAACTTATAATTAATACATTTCTCTTACCATTCTATGTTGGAAATTAAGGCCGAGATCCTGACATATTGACATTTGCAATCCTGTTATAGCAACTTAGGACCAAATACGCAGTTGTTGCAACTAATAATTTTAATTCACGAATGTGCTGTACCTAATTCCAGAAACATAATTGGAATTTCTTTTGGAAATTGGCAAAATAAGCACAACAGTTAGATACCTACGATTATGACGTAACCACAGACAACAAACGAATTATAGATAAAATAGTACTCATCAGACTCTGCCTTATGATAGATAGATGATGAATGATTTGTTAACCCTATAGCTGCTACAGGTTAATTACTTAACTAATTATTACATTATTTTTTATAATTATAATATATTATTCATCAGAATAATAACCTGAGACTTGCATTTTTCACTTTTTGTTTAAAGACCTTTCTACCTTCTTATTATTAAAACTGCCTACTGAAGCATATCTATTTTTCTGTTTTGATTGTAATTAAGAATCTTTTTTTTTTAAATATGTAGTCATATTATGTCGGATCGTTACATTAAAAGTAGGTCGCATTTTATTTTGAAAAGGTTAGCAACATTGGTAATGCATAGCCCCCCGCCCCACCTTACCCCACCCGGCCGGCTCGCGTCCGCGATTCGTTCGTGTAAATATTTCTAGGATTTTCATTCTCAATTTTGTACTCATTCATTCATCGATTCATCCCGTCAGATTCAACAGCTTCTCTAATTATTCGGGAACGAAAAGGAGTATTAGTTTACGTACGTGGACGTGTTGACGTGGCCGATTTAGGAAGAAAGGTTCGTATTTATTGCTGAAACTCCGTTTAAACAGTAAAATTAGATTTGAATGCACTTAAACTGTTAGTTGTTATTTGTTATGTTTAGTGCTGAACGATAGATTTAGGTTTTTATAGGTACAGATACGAGATACGATACGAAGTACGATAAATGCAATTGAAATAATTGTTCAAAAGAGTGCTGTTTATACTTTAAATAATTATTGATACTACAGATCAAAATGCTGAGGTCGTTGTTCGTGGCTTTGGCTGTATCTGGCGTGTTTGCCGGGGTTCCTACTCCTGAGGAAACCAAGCGACTCATTGACAAACTCTCCGAGACGGAACATTTCAAGAATGAGCACCATAATAAACAATTTGATCATGACGCATTCTTAGGAGAAGATCAGGCGAAAACTTTTGACCAGTTACCTCCTGAAGAGAGTAAAAGAAGACTTGGGTAAGCTCTTAAAAATATATTTACAAATTGTTATCAAATTGACTATTCATATTCATAATGACTTATTTAATTTCTAGTAGTTTCATCTATATTATTTTCTGAAAAATTTTTTTTTAGAATATATGTAGGTATGTATTATATTCCAATAGGTACCACAATAAATAAACATGTAGTAGTATAAAATAATAGCATTGTGTAGCTCCCCAACATTGTGATGATAATATATTACAAAATAATGCTCATATATGATTAGTAATTGTAACTTAATCTATTTTGTTGAAACCAAAACTAACCGCATACCTCAATTTAAACCCGAGATATAAGCAATATAAAAAAAGGAGTTAAGCGAAAAATCTTTGGGGGAGGCCTATGTCCAGCAATGGACATCTTTTGGCTGAGATGATGATAATGATGATGAAAAGGTAAAACTGCGGGTTTGCTGCCCCCAAGGCAAAATACAAATAATATTTAAGTACATTGTTGTCATTATTTGTTGTAATTTTTTTTGCAATAAGAAATCAGCTACTAGCTAGTGACTGCATTGGTGGTCCAGTGGGTGCAATACGCACCTGCTGGGCACGAGGTTGTGGGTTTGATTCCCGCACAGGGACAAAACTTTGTGTGACCCACAAAGATTTGTTCTGAGTCCGTTAAATGTATGTTTGTAAAGTCCCCCACGACACAGATCTAGTGCGGGAGTTGTCTTTTTTAAAAAACAAAACAAAGGGGTGGCAGCCCCTTACCGCCTCCCCCTAGACCTAATGTTTTATAGGTACCAATATAACATTATTTTTCTATTGGTATATTATTTTAACAATTCATACCGTAGCCTATGAACATCATCTTACATTATACTACACCTTAGGTTATTAATTTAAACTTGTTAAACAAACCCACACATACACAATGTAGGTTAATTTAACAAGTAGATAACATTCCATGCCATCTGTGTACACAGAACCTACATTATATCTTTACCGTGTCATATAAAAACATGCTTTAATAATCTTGTTGAGATCCCAATATTAACATCAGACCAAACCATTGAACTCACAAAGCCAAATTTTAGACATTACATTTATATATTAACATAGATCACCCTCTAAAGGATTAAAAGGACTAAATTTAGGTTGGAAAAATGTAGGTACTCTAATTCTACAGACACATGTTTAAAACTTTGTACACATACCTTTGATGCATAATAATAATAGTAATCCATATATATCCCACTACTGGGCATGGGTCTCCTCTTTCAAGAGAAAAAATTAATACACCATGTTGTTATCTCATTCACTCTAGGGATGCAATAAGGGGAGAAAGTTTGAATAGAGAAAACATATTCCTTTGGTGAAATATTTTACAAATTTTGAATGCCATCTACCTGTCATTATGGCTGCCTAACTAGTCTGGCAGTGCATAGAGGCGCTCATAGCTAGGTGCACTCGCTGTTCGGTAAAGGATCAGTGGGTTAAGCTACCAAGGGCGCGGTAACCCTATAGATGGTTGACTGCATAGTGGTATTTCATCTGAGCGTCTCCGTGATTCGGAGGGCACGTTAAAAGTCGGTCCCGACTGTTGTCAGTCGTTAGATCACGACAGAGGCCTAAATATAGGCGATCTAAATAACTCTGTCACTAGGTTGGCCACTAACCAAATGATAAGAAGAAGTGCATACTTTTTTTTTATACTACCAAGGTGGCAAACAAGCATACGGCCCGCCTGATGGTAAGCAGTTACCGTAGCCTATGGACGTTTGCAACACCAGGGGTGTCACTCACGCGTTAATTGAAGAACATGTAGGTGTTGATACCATCGGCAGGCCTCCGTCACTCCATGTACTTGCGCGCTATAATTACCTACGGCTCGTCGTACCACCGACGGACCAAATTCAATGCGGTTTTCGCAAGCGAAGCGCACGCACGTTGTTCAATTTTAATCGTTCTATTAGTTTTTCTACACTAAAATGTAATAACCCAGAATTTAAAAAGGGTAAGAAATTTATATAAAAATAAAACACGTACCTTTTAAAGATTTTTTTTATTTTACCTACATACTGACCTTTATAATTATGTTTTAGATGTATTGCACAGTCAACAATTTTAAACTACCACCTATAGTCAGAACATATTCACAATTCTCAATAAAATAGGCACAAATAGTTATTTATGTTAATTTAATTTTATCAAAGAGGCAGCCCCGCGATTGCTGTGGGATCGCGCAGTGCGAAGCAATCACAATTGTACGCTTGAGCATTTAGGCACATTTTAGCATGCAGCGGTTGCTGACGCGACAGAATAGGCTATTATAGCAGTAGGTATTGGTAATTTTCTTCTGAGTGAAGTATCTGTTACGTAGTAACTCTTTAGTAATCTGTGCCATCGGCCTCTCCTATCTAAACTTTTGAATTTGAATTGTTTCTCGATCGCAACAGTGTGGTCGTTTTGTTATCATTTACTTATTTGTTAATTTCGCCTGCCTCTGTCAGTATTTTTATCAGACCTCACTAATAGTCGGAATTGTATAGGTATTTGCAAGGCGGGTGCGATTAACATTTCCTCTCGCAGACAAGCATGGTGATGTTATCTGCCCAACTTGAATAGTTACGCATAACAAAACGGATGGAGCCATAACTACACAAAAAACATAAGGCTACGCCTCCTTTTTGTCACCATGTTAGTTAACGTTTAAATTTGTCGATGTATTCGTATCATCGGGTTCATGAGTGTGTTATTATATATACATAATATCTACAGTAGCTACACGATTTATTTATAAAAAAATGTGGTATCTCAGTTCACTGACCCTCTTATCTCAAATGTATAACTAGTGAAGAATGTGATGAATGATTCTAGAATAATCGTGGATAAGATTGATGGAGACAAAGATGGATTCGTGACACAGGTGGAACTGAAAGACTGGATCAGATATACACAGAAGCGGTATATCAATGAAGATGTTGATAGGCACTGGAAGCAGCACAACCCTAATAATGATGAACTTATCCCTTGGGAGGTGAGTTTTGTATTGTTCGTAAGTAGACTAAGTAGGTAGGTAGGTCCACACAGCAACCGACTTAGCTGTACAGAGCCGCTATCTGCAGATTAGTTTTTTTAAGAAACCAATGTGTATATTTTTGTGAAATTTGGTAACATTGTAAAATTAGACTAAACCTACAGATAAAAATATATTTCACACAAATTCATACATAGCTTTTCCTAAAAACTAATCTTCTGTGTGCCAAATTTCATCCAGATCCGTTCAGTAGTTTTTACGTGAAAGAGTAACAAACATCTATCCATACATCCATCCATCCATCCATCCATCCATCCATCCATCCATCCATCCATTCTTACAAACTTTCACATTTATAATATTAGTAAGGATTATTATTGTTTGTTCTACAGACTTACAGGAAAAATGTGTACGGATTTATGGATGAAATGGATCCAGAGGAATTTAAGATACCCACCGGCGAGGGTTACACATATACCTATTTGCGGAAGAGGGACCGCAGGCGGTGGACTTATGCAGGTAACTAAATATTGTACTTTTTGTTAAGTAGCTATCACTAAACCAGAAAACAAACATACACTCATCTGATAGGAAGCAGATAATAATAATAATAATAATAATATTTTCAGGACAACTCACACATCGCTATCTGATCCCAAACTAGGCAGAGCCTGTACTATGGTAACCAGACAACTGATAAACATACTTATATATTTCTAAATACATACATATTATAGATAAATTACACCCAGACACAGAACAAACATTCGTGCTCATCACACAAAGATTTGTCCTGGGTGGGAATCGAACCCACGACCTCCGGCGTAGCAGTCAGAGTCACTAACCACTAGACCAACAGGCCAGTAGATATATTGTTAGCATGAGTGAATGCCTAAACCTTCTAAATAATAATATGTATGTTGCGAGGTATATAAATGTGACTGACGGTTGGTTCAGTGGCTTAAGTGGTTACCTTGCTTTTTACCACTGCGCAGCGTGTTGCGGGATCGATCCCGGGACAAAAATCACGAGTCTACTTTGTGTCCGCAGTTGTCTTTTATAGCGGAAAAATGTTTGCGCCTGATCTCTGATTGGGGAGTGCGCAACCGCCTATCGTTCGCGCCTCATAAAACATTTCAGCTACTATTGAAAGGGAATTTAAAAACGCCACCTAGAATTAGATTTAATAATATTACTGTTAGAAATAAGGATTCCGTTTGTTATTTAGGTTTGATTTTAGAAAGGAACTTCACTTTTGTAGATCATATTACAACGATAGGAGAAAAATCTAAGAATAGTTTTTACGCCTTGACGAGGATATCGACGTCGACATGGGGTCTGTCTTTTAACACCTTAAAAATTATCTATGCAGCAACTTATTTGGGTTGTATGTGTTACGGTGCACCTGTGTGGGCTGATAGGGCAACCATCGGTGCCGCACGACGCAAGTTGCTTCAGAGTCAACGTCTGGCGTTGATATTTTTGTGCAAGGCGTATAGGACAGTTAGCACTGAAGCTTTACCAGTACTGGCAGGTGTTCTTCCTGTCGATCTAGAGGTACAGAGACGAGCGGCGATTTATTACACCACACGTGACAACATCAATTCCAACTTTTTAATGCCACGTGATCGCCTTAAAATCACCCGATTATTTAAAGAACAAACTGAAGTTTATAGAACCCTCATTAATGAATGGCAACAGCGATGGGATACATCAACCAAGGGACGCCACCTCTACCAGTTTTTTCCTTCCGTTACTGATCGGTTGGCAAAGACATGGCTGGAGGTTGATCACAGTGTCGCTCAGTTCCTTACAGGTCATGGTAACTTTCGGAGCAAGTTATACTCATTTAAGCTAGTTGATTCGCCGAACTGTCAATGCTCAACACCTGGCTCCGATCAGGAGCAGTCTGCTCATCACATACTCTGGGAGTGTAGTCTTTGGCATAATGATCGTACTATTATGTTGAACAGCTTACATATATCATCTGGAGCGGCTTACTATGGGGATTTAGTCTCATCTAGGGGGAATTTCCGTGCATTTAAACGTTTCTGCCATACATATTATAGCAATCAAACTTAGCTCACTTAGGTCCCGTAGTTTAAGGTCCTCCGTGGTGCTCCTTTTCATAGGTTACAAACCTATACAGATTTATTTTGTCTCCCGCTTTGCTATGGAGGGAAGTGGAAACTTTTCTTTCTAACTCCTCCTATTTACTTCTGATTAAATTCGTTGCGTTTAGTTGTCCACGGGACGCACGAGTGTCAAAACTCGGTGTATCAGTTGGTTACTCCGCTGTTAATCCTGGCTCACAGGAGTCACAGCGGTGGGCATGTGGGTGGGATTGTCCCGAAAAAAGTTGTCTTTTATAAAAGAATTAATGAAAAATAAATACTTTCGGAATCACCCTTTTCAAGGAAATACGTATATTCAGTGGGTGCAAAACAAGGAAACAAATGCTTTTGCATAATAACCGCTATATTGCTGACCGCTATATTGCTGACCCGGCGAACTTCATACCGCCATTTTTTTTTCTTCTTTCTTTTAATTTTCTGTTATACAAAGCTTGTCCTGACAATTAAAAAGAATGATCTAATTTGGTGCAGTCGATCGGAAGTTATGTTTATAAAGATATATTTAAATGTATTATAAATATATGTACTTTTATACAGATGGTGACCAAAACGACTCGTTGAACAGGACGGAGTTCGCCGCGTTCCTTCACCCTGAGGATCATTCTGAAATGAGAGATGTTGTAGTACTCGAGACTATGGAGGATATTGACAAGAATACGGTACGCCTATATATGTTCTTTTTATCGTTTGGTGAGAAGCCAATCTGGTGACAGAGTTTTTAGATCGCCCGTTTAGATTGCGTATCAGAACAAATAGAATCGTTTTACCTAGCCTCATTTCACTGTGTGTAAATGAAGCGATTCTATTGGTTCTAACAAACACATTCTTCGCTACACATCTCTGGTACAATCTTAGGCCTCTGTCTCTGTCTTTTAACGTGCCCTCCGAGGCACGGAGACCCATCTATAAGGCTACCGCGCCCTTGGTTGCTTAGCCCGCAGATCGAATACCGATCAGTGAATGTACTACAAGTTATTCTTCAAGCTATATCAGTTAGTTTGGTTCTCCTACGGATCTCCTGGTTTCTGATTCGATCTCGCAGGGAAACTCCAAGCATAGCTCTCTCCATTGCTCTTTGGGTGACTTTGAGCCTTCGCACGAGGCCCATAGTGTCTCACACCCACGACGACCATGTCTCACACCCATGTCATCATTGGCAACATACACTGGTCAAAGACTATTTAATTGATATATGGGACGAGAATATGGCTTAGCTTCCTAAACGCTGCCCAGTCGAGTCAGATTCAAGAAGTGAAATCTTTCTCGAAGTTGGAACATAATAGCACATAAGCTAGGCTTGCATGCATACCATACTTGTATTTTACAAAAGATTGTAACTATCTGGCGATTAAAACTGAGTTACTTGCTAGTTCTTCTCATGGCTTCACGTCAGCGAACTAGCCGTAGGAAAATTTTCTAAATCTTTCTGACTTATTCACAATTTATGACCTTCATAAGTGTTACTTTGTAACCTAAATGAATATATGAATTGTTTGCTACTTCTATCCCGAAAACAAAAAACCCGTGGGATTGTAGACGCGAGCGAAGTCGCGGGGGGGTGCTAGCAGGTCATATATAGTAGGTAGGTGACAACTGTGAGTGACCAATGAGATAATGTGTGTGTAGGTGTTACTTTATTACCCTAAGTGTTAGATTTGACCATCTGTCTGTGTTGCACTATTATATAATTTAGACTAGGGGTCGCCCGCGACTTCGTCCGCGTGGTAATTTGTAATATTTTATCCGATTTTGCAACATATCTGACTACTGCTCCGCCTCTATTGATCATAGCGTGATGTTATATAACCTATAGCCTCCTGGATAAATGCACTGTTTAACAAAAAAAGATTTCTTCTAATCGAACCAGTACTTTCTGAGATTAGCGCGTTAAACCAAACAAACTCTTCAGCTTTATAATATTAAGTATAGATTGTATACATTTGTAATGTAATGTAATAAGAATCAATATGTACTAGCTGACCCATCGAACGTTGTTTTGCCATATGAAGTAAAATAGTAATATCGCTATTAAAAATAGGGGTTGATGGTAGAAGCGTGAAAATGTAGGGTTGTATGTATTTTTTCCTTCTGACTTTTTATCGCAATAACCGATTTCAACGTGTGCAACAGCCAATGTAAAATATAGCGTACATTGTGTTCCAGGACGGGAAGGTGTCCCTGGACGAGTACATCGGCGATATGTACAAGCCGGAGGATGGCGAGGACGAGGAAGAGCCTGACTGGGTCAAGCAGGAGAGGGAACAGTTCGTCGGCTACAGGTAACTAACATTTTTATTTTTAACTTTAGAATAATAATAATATTATTGTTACGTGCTACCATTGACACGCAATGAAGAAGGCTCCTAAATTTTCAAATCGCTTGAAACTTAGTAACAGTAGAGTTTGTATGTGTACAAATACACTAGTTTTTATTTAATTCAAAAAGACCAAGTAGTTTTTATTTTACAGACATCTAAAGTTCGCCTAAATCGAGGCACGCGTCGACCGTGTGACGTCACTGCATAACACGCCGCTTGCTAACATTACGCGCCAACAGTGTTTTTAAGTTTCGCGTCCTTTAAAGTTCCATATCTCAGAAACTAAACATCGTATCGAAATAATTTTTTCACATGTATTTTTAATTTTTAACAGAGAATACGTTAAGCTTATAAAAAGTGAGCCTTCTCCATTGTTAGATAGAAAGATAACTCTTAATCGTATACCAAAATAAATAAATTCTTACATAACATTTTAAAAAATAATGTACAATGGGCGGCCTTATCGCTAAAAGCAATTCCTTACAGGCAAACTTTGGATGGACAGAAAAGATTGAATAAATTATTATGTTCTAATGATGACCATAATTGTCACTTATCAGAATAGGATTCGAATGATGCCAGGTTACGCTATAACGACTACTCGTAATACCAAAGGTATCACTTATGTGTTGCTGACCTAATATTTTTTTACACCAGGCCTTTAAGATGGCGTATCCCTGAGATAGAAAAACGTTCCTTTTAAAAGGCATCCTTAAATAAGCACTGGAGATCTGATCTCACACACAATTACACAGCTGAGTGTAATTATTTGACCGTGGTCTTTCCCAGTCGGGCTTGCTCGCTAGTATGGTACCCGGTCAATTAGGTGATAGAGTTGTCCAGATTGTCCAAAGTAGCTTCTGCAGTGATCTAACGACTGTCACAGACATGTACTGATTTAAATTTCCCTCCAAAGCACTGAGCCGCTCAGTTGAAATACCGCTATACGGCCTTGGCAGTTTAACCCATCGTTCGTTTATCGATCATCGAGTACACCAGAACACGTGCATTTCAATATATATAAATATATTAGCCGTTCCCCGCGGAACCCTTAAAGCCCTGGTGTAAAAAAATGGGTTGGCAACACGCAAGTGATACTTCTGGTATTGCAAGCGTCCATAGGCTACGATATCTGCTTAACATCAGGCGGGCCGTATGCTTGATTGCCACCTAAGTAGTATAAAAAAAAAACTTCGTTGGAGGCCTGACCACGCTGCATCTTCCAATACGTGGTCGCCACTCTAGAGCGGCCAGGAGAATAACAGTTAGTGCCATTGTTACGCGTGCCAGTGCTGGAACTGGCACTTATCAAAAACTAAACTAATATAATTACCCACAGAGACACAAACAAAGACGGGCATATGGACGAGGACGAAGTGAAAGACTGGATCGCGCCGCCGGAGTTCGACCACGCCGAGGCCGAGGCTCGCCACCTCGTGTTCGAGGCCGACACGGACGCCGACGAGAAACTCACCAAACAAGAAGTTCTGGACAAGTACGACTTGTTTGTTGGCTCACAGGCGACAGACTTCGGTGAAGCACTCGCCCGTCATGATGAGTTCTAAACTTTACTTGAGTTCTAAACGTTGCTCGGGAACATTTTATAACTTTAATAGACAGTTATGGTACTTTTATTACTGAACATTATGCCAAGAACAAACTTTTTTTACACACAGACATAATAACTTGTAATGACTAAGAAGACGTGAGTGACACCCCTGGTGTTGCAAACGTTCATAGGCTACGGTAACTGCTTACCATCAGGCGTATGCTTGTTTGCCACCTTGGTAGTATAAAAAAAAAATTGTCCGATCCCACAATCATATATTTTGTAGCAGCTAATTTAAATAAAACTATCGTAAAACAATGTTCTCAAGTAATTAAATAATAATATGTGATAAAAATATTAATGGCAACATTAATTATAAATCCGATACAATATATAAGTATATATATGTTAAAATGCATTCAGTATATATTTTTTATAAAGTTATTTTATTCGTTATGTAGAATCTCGTGGCATTTGTTTGTTTTAACTTAGATTAAGTTTCTTAGTTTCTAATAACAAGACCAAAGTTACTCTCCAGTTAATAATAAGTAAGAACAGCATAAATTATTTCACTTTAATTTGTTTTTCACTTATTTTTTGCGTAAAAATTACGCCACAAACGAGTGAAATATTTTATGTTACGACGACGACATTTATAATTGGTGTGCCTCTACGCTTTAGGAATACGTTTGGAGTAAACAATTTGTTAAAATATATTTTTCATACATTTATAATTTACATGCGTTGATTTGCATTTATTATAATTATTATTAAGAAATAAGATTTATATAAATTTTTAGCGAAAGAAGAGAGGGCAATATATATTGTGATCATCATCCGACATTAAGTACCGCACTTAAGTAATAACTGAACAGGACTGTTTGGTCTTAGTACACAAATGAAAGGCCTTTTTATCTTTTACTTACTTGATATATTATGCGCGCAAGTGCAAGTGTGAGCTTCCCTTGCTCTGATAAGAACCGACCGGCCGGCTGCTTCTCTAAGAAACAGCGATGGCAAACTGATAGTTGTGATCGCAAACGGACAGTTGTGATCGCAAACTGATAGTTGTGTTCGCAAACTGGCAGTTGTGATCGCAAACTGACAGTTGTGATCGCAAACTGACAGTTGTGATCGCAAACTGACAGTTGTGATTGCAAACTGACAGTTGCGATTGCAAACTGACAGTTGTGATTGCTCGGTGACGGCACAATCTATTGACTAAACGTCAAAAAGGGCTCTTACGGAATTCGGATTTTCAATCTGACAGATTTTGCTCGGCTTTTGCGGTGGCTCGGTTTTTGCTACACAACATCGTCTGCTGGGAAAGTAATACTTCATCTTTTAACGCTCATGTTGCTACGCCATTTTTACATTATATTTGTGTTATACGCCCTTCAGCCCCTTTGGTAACTAACTGGTTTATAATCATAACTAGTTAAGTAAATTTATAACTAGTACGATTTACTCCATGATGGTGATGATGGTACTTACTAAAAGTGATAAACAATAATTCTAGTGTTCATAGCATTGACATTGATGATAACTGTGTTCATACTAATGTTGTTGTTATAGTTAATTGCCACTAAAGTACAATAAATATTCTTATAATAATGTAGCGCTTTTATTGTATTAAAATATTGTTTAATTCGAACTTGAAGTATGATTTTCACTGTCCAACCTATTATAATTTCTTGCTAAATGTTGATACCTATACAAGTACACGGCAAAGGAGATAGCTGTACAGGGCCGCTATATGAAAGCAAATAAATTGATTTGATTTGATGAAGATTCGTTTTTTAGGAAAACTAATGTATGAATTTGTGTGAAATATATTGTTATCTATAGGTTTAGTCTAATTGTACACTGTTACCAAATTCCATAGAAATATATAATCTTTATTTAGCGGCCCTGTACAGCTATCTATGTTGCTGTGTATACATTGTGTCAAATATAGCGGGGTCGCCCGCGACTTCGTCCGCGTGGTAATTATTTCACTGCTGCTCCGCTTCTATTGATCATAGCGTGATGTTATATAGGCTATAGTCTTCCTGGATAAATGCACTATTCAACAAAAAAGGTTTTTTCTAATCGAACCAGTACTTTCTGAGATTACAAACAAACAAACTCTTCAGCTTTATAATATTAGTATAGATTAGTTACATATTAATATGACTGGCCTGTTGGTCTAGTGGTTAGTGACCCTGACTGCTACGCCGGAGGACGTGGGTTCGATTCCCATACAGGAGAATAAGCAATGCTAGGTTAAACGGTTTTATATAAAAAAAAAAAATAAAGCCAGCTAAGTTCTACGGAGGAGGGCAGCTGAGCCGTCTAAACCTCCCTTCCCAACTTCGAGACTGCTATGATAGTAAGTATATATAATTATGTATTATATATTTGACTGTACGGTTGGTTCAATGGCTTAAGTGGTTAGTTACCATTTACTACTGCGCGGAGTGTTGTGCGTTCGATCCCCACACAGGACAAAACTTTGTGATATCCATAAATGTTTGTTCCGTAGTCTGAGTGTAAATTGTATTCGTAATTTTTGTCCGGGAATTGTATGTTTGTAAAGTAACACGACACAGCTTGTTCCCACCACAAAATTCCGCCGACACTATTACCGCGCCCTTGGCCTTGGTAGCCTAACGAACCAGGAGCTGCTTTTCTCTACGAGCGTGTCATCAAACTGCAACCGAGCTGTATGGATAAATTTGCGAAATAAAATATACGGGTAGGTTAACCGGATACATCGGATAAATAAGAAGATAACATTTTCTCTAGAAACCCAATTAGAATACGCCTCATCATGAAAACATGAAAACAAATACAAATGAATGCTGGAAAGTATTTAGAAAAAAAAATGAGTTTTTTATATTCAAAGCAGTATGGAGACAAATGGCAGGCGAGGTCCGAAGGGGAGGGGGTCACATGGGCCATAACCACCCCAAAATAGTACACGTCAAATTGAAAAATCTTTTAAAAATTTACAAAATAAAAAAACGTGCTCCTAGCCGCGATGCATTACATGGTTTACAAGTGATGTAATGTTAAAACAACATTTAAAAAGTTCTTCAAATTAATTTACTCGACATATTGTATTATTATTATTAGTGAACCCCTCCAAAGTTTCAAGCTACGACCAGGCCTCCGTCACTCCATGTACTTGCGCGCTATAATTACCTACGGCTCGTCATACCGGCGACGGACCAAATTCAATGCGGTTTTCGCAAGCGAAGCGCACGCACGTTGTTCAATTCTAATCGTTCTATTAATTTTTTCTACACTAAAAATTAATAACCGAGAATTAAGAAAGGATAAGAAATTTATATAAAAATAAAACTCGTAACTTTTAAAGATTTTTTTATTTTACCTACATACTGACCTATATAATTATGTTTTAGATGTATTGCACAGTCAACAATTTTAAACTACCACCTATAGTCAGAACATATTCACAGTTCTCAATAAAATAGGCACAAATAGTTATTTATGTTAATTTAATTTTATCAAAGAGGCAGCCCCGCGATTGCTGTGGGATCGCGCAGTGCGAAGCAATCACAACTGTACGCTTGAGCATTTAGGCACATTTTAGCATGCAGCGGTTGCTGACGCGACAGAGTAGGCTATTATAGCAGAAGGTATTGGTAATTTTCTTCTGAGTGAAGTATCTGTTACGTAGTAACTATTTAGTAATCTGTGCTACGACCGCGCCTGCAAGAGGGTGTATAATTATTACTCTCTCTTACGTAGATATATCCAACATATTTTTTTCTGGGTATGGTAGGTTATTAAGACGAGGATAACTGCCAGCGACCTTAACCTTTTAACCGCCGGAGACGTATATATCAGACAGATAACTTTTGTGCCCTTAGCGCCGCAGACGTATATATACGACTATAGGTTTACAATCTGTTTGTGTCGAAAGTTTATTAAAATACGTCAAAGTTTTTAATAAAAATATATGAGAAATTACGAACGAATCATTTTGTATTTTTATTTCCAAAAATAACCCTACTGAAAGCTCTAAAATTCAACTTAAAAAACTATGAAATTCTTTGGTAATTAAACCAAGATTTTATAAGTATACGTACCGCCGCAGTCGTATAAATCCGACAATAGTGTTGTGTACATGTCGATAATCGACATGTGCAAAGATATTGGTAAAACGTGGTAGATCAATGATAAAAGGTTATGAATTATTAGTTATTTGTATAATGGTGCATACTTTAGCTATATATAATTTTTATAGTTATTAATTAGTGTTAAAAAGCCGTTATAGGACATAAAATATTCATCGATTGTTTCAATATACTCAATGTGGGTACATCACTAAAAGATTGGAAAACCTCCACTGTGGCAGCGCCGGAGTCGTATATAGCCGACCGCCTGTGACGTCATAAGCGAAAAATATATCGTAATAGTGAGGGTAAGTTGTAAATAATTATAAAGTAAAATATGTTTTGTGTGTGGGTACTTAGTAAAATATTATCAGTTTACTGAGTATTGATACATCGTCGTTCGTGTTTTATCGGTTAAAATGTCGACTGCAGAGGAGTTGATTAGAATTTTGGAGGGTCATGAAGAAAATACGGAGGATTTTGAATCAGACGAAGAATTGCAGCTAGACGAACGACAGGTACTTAACTAACTTCTAATTTTATTAACACCTCAGCTTGTCGTGTGTAAAGCACGCTAGCAAGCTAGCTAACATGGCGGAGGCCAGCAGTGGACATCTAATGGTTGAAATGATGTTGGTGACAATATATTTTTATATAAGTAGGCAACTATTATGTTGCACAAATTTTTTTTTCTTAATAAAAATGTCGGAAAAACAAACTTTTAAATTATTTTTAAATTGTATTGCTTTCAGGTTGGTGGTGATGATAATACAGAATGGGTATGGACACGGGAAGAAACTAGCCCAGCCATAGAAACTTTTGAAGATTTTATTGCCGGTTTTACAAACACTAATTTAACTACAGAATCCTGTGAATTAGATTTCTTTGAGTATTTTGCAGATGAAGAGTTAATGACTGAAATATCAAGGTGCACAAATAGATATTATCAGTATTACGTGAGACACGTTGATATTCGTGAACATTCTAGAACGCGAGAATGGCGAGATGTCGATACCAAACATATTTATTTATTTTTTGCGGTTACCATGTTGTTTACAAGGAACAAAAGAATATCCATAGAAGAACATTGGTCTACGGATCCATTGTTAAGTGCGCCTATATTTCAAAAAATCCTTAGTAGAAATAAATACTGCCTTATTATGGCCATGTTACATTTTGTGGATATTTTTGACAGAAATGAGAGATTATCGAGATTGCATAAAGTGCAATATGTAATTGATCACGCACGAAATAAATTTAAGCAGGCTCTAATACCGCATCAAAAATTATGCATAGACGAAAGCATAGTCCCTTTTAAAGGCCGCTTAACGATAAAACAATACTTACCTAAAAAGCGAAATAGATTTGGTATAAAATTGTTCGTTTTGTGTGACGTGCAAACTAATTTTATATTAGATTTTATTGTTTATTGTGGCAATGAAACAAACATCGAACATATTCCTAATTTAGGGGTGAGTGGGTCAGTGGTTATTACACTTATGAACGTATATCTATACTGCAACAGGCAACTTTATGTGGATAATTGGTATTCGAGTCCAAATCTGTTTAAATATTTAAAAGAAAAAGGTACATATGCGTGTGGCACAGTCAGGAAAAACAGAAAAGGAATGCCGAAGTTTAAAAAACTTCAAAAAGGAGAAATTGACGCTTTTTATTCACCGCCATTATTAGCATTGATGTGGCAAGACAAAAAATCGGTAACGATGATTACCACTATGCATGATGCCAAAATTATACCTTCACATAAAGAAAACAGGGCAACAGGTCTTCCTAAAATGAAACCTGAATGTGTTATTGACTATACTAATAACATGGGCATTGTTGATACCGCGGACATGATGATGAGCACGTTATCTTGTGTTAAAAAAACGAGACGGTGGTATATGAAACTCGCATTGCGTATAATTGATATGCATTTGTTAAATGCATTTTACGCCTATAAAATCGTACAAAACTGCCCAAAAAAACCATTTAGTGATTTTCAATTGGAAATAATACGGCAAATGATAGCTAAAAATAATATAATTGATTATACGCCAGTCCCTGCTACATCGCGCACAGTACAACTTGATCCATGTCGTATTTTATCTCGTCATGTTCTTAATCATTTTCCTCAATATATACCTAATAAAAAAAGTCAGCGCTGCAGAATGTGTGCCTTAAAAAAGATAAGAAAAGAAACGAGGTATATGTGTAAACAATGTAATGTTTTTTTGTGTGTTGAACCATGCAGTGTTGACTATCATACTAAATAACAATTAAAAAAGATGTTTCTGATTAATTATAGTTTTATTTATTACCAGCAAACAAAATAAGCATTTTTCTTATAGGTATAATATCCCATATCATTTCAGTTTCTGATACTTACCTAATTAAGATATTAGATAGGTACCTACTTAAACTTACTTACTACATTACTTATTGTTACTTTGGGAAATAAGTATATAAAGTTATAGGGTTATAGGTTATAGTTACATAAAGTTAAAGGGATATAGGGTTGAATCCTTTTTGGTAAAAGCTATTTTCAGTAAAGGTAAACTCTTTTTTAATTTCACAGTAACGATCCAATGGAGTAGGTAGGTACACTATTATGAAATATCGATTTACTTAATGAAATATATTATAATTATATACATTTTATTCACTTATCAATATTATGTATAATATTTATAATGAATAACATATAATTATAATAAATTTAATTAAGTAATTCACTATTTCATAAAAGTATACTTTTGGATCGTTACTGTGAAATTAAATATGAGTTAAGTAACCTCAGTTGAAAATAGCTTTTATCAAAAAGGATCTAACCCTTTTATCAAAAAGGATTTAACAAAATTTTGTAATTTCCACTCTGAAAAGTAAATATCTAGGTACTCATAAATTTTGATTTTCAAAATTTATGAGTACCTTGTTTCTGTTTTCTGTTTTCTTATAATATCTAACTATGTAAGGAACTTCATTTCTAAAAAAGTAGGTACATTGAGTAAAAACTTTTATTGGTTCCTTGTTTATAAATCTAATAAGTTCCTTTAAATGAGCAATTCTTATTACATAACATAACATGTAATAAGAATTGCTCATTTTTGCTCATTAAATGAGCAATTCTTATTAATCAGGCGATTAATCAAGTTTCATTTTGAGAGAGAAAAAATAATAATTCTACTATACTAATTCGGTTAATCTTTATCAAATCCAACCTCTACACAGAAACTCGTTAGTTTCTAAAATTTATGACGTTTCATAAATTTAGAAGTTACTGACGAAATCCTAGAATATTAGACTTTCTCAGAATCTGTTAATTCCACCTCATCGCTGTGAGTAGATTTTAAAGAACGTATAAAATTTAAAATTTTTACGTAAGCACGAGTACGCATACATGGTTCAACGTAATCAAATTCTTCATTTAACAGTTGTGTGAACAACTCGTTCCTTTTGTCTGGCTGGGTCTTATATATTCTGCAATGTTCACATGGTTGTTTAGCTGATGCGGACTTAATTTTTTTCCTAATTTGTGCTGCTATCTCTGCTTCGAAGCCTAGTTGCGTGTTATCAAAATCAGGTGTATCTCTGCCACGCTTCGAATCTGTAAATGAATAGGTAACAATAAAGTTCTTATGAGAACTAAGTAAAATTATCATTGAAGCGAGGTAAGAAACGAATTTTAATTAATTTTATGAACTTTAACAATTTAAATAGTAATTTGATGAAATTAATATTTATTTAACTTTGCATTCTCTTTACAAATAAAGAGGTAAAATACTTGACTTTGACTTTGTAGGTATATACGAGTATCGTAAGTAGATACATACCTGACGTAAGTTATAAATAAATCTTATTCCAAATTTAATAGAAATTATAGGTACAACTTACCTTTGCGTTTTTCCATTTTCTGCTAGAATGTATCGTCGTGGTCGTGTAAGTCATTAGATATAATGAAAAAGACTTTTACCCACACACAATAATGTCATCATGAGTAGGGCAGCTCAGTAATCGTTTACCATGTCTAATCACATTTTTATTTCGGACTTATCACTTTTTTGCAATAATTACGTACAACTTAAAAAAAAGAATGATTTCTATGAAATAATTTTAAATTTATATCTTTTTGTTAAGGATTCAGTCGAATTATTAGTAAGCATCGGAGTACTAGATCCTTTATTGACCTGCACTATCAATTTCAAAATGCTTAAAAAGTTCAGCGCCGGGGTCGAATATATCAGACAGGCTGTGACGTCATGATCGAACTAGAGATTTCATACTATCGATATATTCTTTAAGGTGTAACATTTCTGAATTGGATGTTTATTATAACTTCCAATGTATTTATGATCAGATGTAGGTACAAGTAATTCAGTTTTTAGGATATAATTTGTAAAACAAGCTTGTTTGGTTTAAAGTTCTTTATTTGGGAAATAATTTTAAATGTTTTATTTAGAATACGATTAACGTTTTCCAGCACTAGTAATTTTGTTGTCAATAAGCGTCCGGCGCTAGGAGCACATTTTCTTGAAGGAACACGTGGCGGCTAAAAGGTCAAAAAAAAATTGAAGTCATTTGGTCACTGTCGATCTGCATAGAAATGAAATAAGTTTTATGATGGAAATTTCCTGGGATAGTAAATCGTTTCGTATACGAATACCTATATGAGCTGTAGAATCCAGTACTCACACACAGGCACGGAACTAGTTACACCGCAGTGTGTAGTCATTCGATTGTGGTCTTCTGTAAGGTGGAGGTACTTCTCCAGTGCCCTACAGAGAACAGAAGAAAGTGCCCTACCTCTCTTAAAATGCAATAAGTCAAACATTTGTATTCAGAAAGTATAATTTATAGGTAAACTGATGAAGAACCCCACAGATGGCCACTGTAACTACTTATAGTGACAAGTATTTCACGGATGGCACATACCTACCTACCTATATATTAACTTACATATATCTAATGTGGAGGACATTTAACCGAATTTCGTATTCCTATCCCACGGATACGGGATAAGATGGGAATCTTAAAGCCTTGGAGTAAAAAAATGGGTTGGCAACACGCAAGTGATACCTCTGGTATTGCAAGCGTCGATAGGCTACGGTAACTGTTTAACATCAGGCGGGCCGTATGCTTGCTTTCCACCCAATAGTAGAAAAAAAAACTACTATTAGGTAACTAGTATTTGAGATTTTGAGGTCAGTACCTATAATCTTGGTTTAAATTAGGCATTTTACTAAAAATAAATACCTAACTTAGCATAAATATTATATACTAGCTGTTGCCCGCGGCTCCGCCCGCGTGGATGTCGGTTATCGCTGTAAAAATCCTATGTGTTATTCCAGACCATAATCTATCTCTAAGCCAAATTTCATCCAGATCCGTTCAGTAGTTTTTACGTGAGAGTAACAAAGATCCATCCACCCATCCATACTTACAAACTTTTGCGTTTATAATATTAGTAGGATAGGTTTATCGTAAACCGAATCAACTTTAATATCTAAGTAAAAGTTTTAATTTCGCAGAGTAGGTAAGTAAACAGCTGCGGAAAGTACGTAAAACTTGTCGAAGCAACGGCGCCGAGACGCCTCGCGCCGGCCTGACATAATGTATGTCAAACAACATCCTCCACGGGACCGAAACACGACGCTCAAGTTTTTCACAATTTTTGGACTTAATCTCACAAAGAGAGAAAGTTTGGAACTCATTAGTGCGAGAGGAGGGTACGGAACACCTCTCGCGACAAATTAAATTAAATTCGACCGTAATCAAGACGTTTTTCTATGATCTCGAGATGTCGGGCCCTGATTTGGGATTCTCCGGATAGTCTGTTTGTCAAACGGTCAAGTGCTGTCAAACTTTCGTTCGTTAACAACTTTGTACAAATTAGTGATTTAATTAGTTTCACTTGATTTTAAAGTTTTCTTGTATTTGATTATATATTTTCATCATGCTTTGATTTAAATAGAATTCAATATTTAAATGGAAGAGGTAGGCAAGGTTAGATACACTTAAATATAAAAGCAATGCAGAAAAAGAGACGAGCCCGGAGCAGGACTCGAACCTGCGCCTCTCGGATTCCGGCCCAGCGCACTACTAACTGTGCCACCCGAGCTCCTACTCCAGAGTTCGAATTTGTCCACCGCTTGTTTACGTCTTGGAGTGACGTCACATTTAAGTATATTTGAGCTGATTGCATAGCAAAAAAGCAAAAAATATTTAATAAGGTTAAATACATAGATACTTATATATACCTACCTCATTTAAAGAACACTAATAGGGCTAAGCGTAAGGATCGGTTCACACGTTCACACCAAGACGGGCCACACTGAGGCGCACGCCGCGCCTACCGGCGAAGCTACACTGCTACGTGAGTGGTGTTGCGCTACACTGTGCTACGCCCCGCAAGGCATTTTGAGACGCAGCGCGGCGTAGCGCTACATCTTCAAATTCTCTTAATAAAATAATTATGTATCTTTTTGTGTCGTTAATAAAGTTAGATTTTGTATTAGGTACGAACGCATAATCTTAAAATGCACGCGCTGGGTCGCGTCACCTCACGTCTCGGTGTGAACCGACCTTAAGCGGTACCTACTTCACGCCGAGTCAACAATTTTTATGAAGCCTACATCAGACTGCCGCACGTGGAGTACATACATCTCCAAATACAAGTTCAATTCATGATAGAGATGATCCAGAGGATACCTAGTCGTAGCCTTGATGATCCCAATCTTACGACTAGACTGACAAACATACATAGGTGTTTAAATGTGTGTGTGATGAACTGATGACAGAAGAACACCCAAACGTCTTGTTACACCTAATAAACTTTTACTTTTCACAGAGAAAGTTGGTGGAAACATTATGTAAGTAAGGTATCTTATATAACTAAGATTGTGAAAAATCCTACTAATATTATGAACGCGAAAGTTTGTAAGTATGGATGGATGGATGAATGTTACTCTTTCACGTAAAAAATACTGAACGGATCTGGATAAAATTTGGCACAGAGATAGATTATGATCTGGAATAACACATAGGCTACTTTTTACAGCTATAACCGACATCCACGAGGGCGGAGCCGCGGGCAACAGCTAGTATTATATAAGAAAAGTCTACCTACTGTGTATTACCTTTATTTGTTACGATACCTAAATATGTTCTCGATATGTTGTAGATCCCAATACAAATAATACTGAACTGTATTCACTCGTAGGGCATCTTCGACAGGCCTGTCTAGTTAAGCCTCACATATTTACTGTTATAGATACGAGGAACATCTCGCCAAGATGACAATTATTTGGCGTGGTGGTAACGACTAACGTTCCGACTTACTGGATAGGACATTGCACCTCCATCTCATAACTAAAAGTAGTTTTGTAGCACAGCAATTAAGACTTTACATATAACTTAGTAATAATAATAATAATTTGTATATTGAGCACAGAAATAGATCTCGATCTATTTCTGTGATATTGAGACAAAAACGAACGAAGTCAGTAACAATTATCTAACATACATTAATAATAAATGTCAAACAATAAGAATATCATTAAAGTACAATGTCAAAATGACAATAATAATATAATTACAATGTCAATATTAATATAATTACAATATCAAAATGTCAATGATACCTGATACCACAATGTCATAATAAATGATAATCGTCAAGTATTAAATCCGGGTGGGTGAGATATGTATGATATAGTATATATTATGATTATGCGCAAGATAGTAAAACCCAGGTAATTTATAATTATTGAAACATTTGATTCATGTAGGCAGATTTTTTCTTTAAAAAAAAAGATAACGCCCAGTTTTGGGAACAAGCCCCGTGTCGCGGGGGACTACAAATATACCAATGGACACAGAGTTACATAGTTATAGATAAAAAATTGTGAATTTCGCAATTTTTGTCCTGTGACATGTTAAAAACATTGGAATGGCCTAGCTCGAAACAACCATCCTATTTTTTTATTGAGGATCGAACCAACAACACTTTGTGCACAGGTAAATGACGAGGTAACCTAGAGGTACCGAGGTAAGTCAGCCACTGAACTAACCGTGAGTTCAAAAAAAGTTTAGAAAAAACAATAAACTTACTTACCTTTAGTTGTTTAGAAATTCGTTTAGAGGGTAGATTATAACGTGGCCGCCTAATTCATTTGCTTACACAAAACAGTTTCAGGTGCAATAAGTTACTTTTAGGTTAACCTCAAACTACGAATGAAACTACGTTAGAGGCTAACAGGGTCTTCAACCGTTTTTTATTTATTGGTTTAGTTATACTGAGTATTTGGGTGGCAAACAAGCATACGGCCCGCCTGGTGTTAAGCAGTTACCGTAGCCTAGAGACGCAAAAATAATAATAAAAGCATTTATTCAGACAAAACATATATTATTAATTTAAGTTAGTATAATA
This sequence comes from Trisateles emortualis, assembly GCA_947095525.1. NCBI lineage: Eukaryota > Metazoa > Arthropoda > Insecta > Lepidoptera > Erebidae > Trisateles > Trisateles emortualis. Next base: position 1,686,690 of record OX352736.1, on the reverse strand, counting down.
TTATTAACAATTTCAATACTAGTTTTCCATTATTAGTTGCGTAATTATGTTATAAATTATATGATTGCCTCGTTGTTTCCCTGTTTTTAGCTATAGTTGTCCATCTGCCGCCCGCCATAGTCCTTATCTCATCAACCCATCTTTTGCATGTCCTGCCTTTCTTCCTTCTCCTATGTCTTGTAAACCAGTTCATTATTGTTTTTGACCATTTCTCAAGTCCTTCCATCAGACGCTTGCAATACCGTTAGTAAAATAGCAGTTTAGCAAACCACACTCGCCATGGGTGTTCGTTATAACGTTATAACACAGTGATCGAGTCCTTTCTAGTGACCGTTTTGTATCAGTGGTGAGCGGTCGCGACAGAATCGTTGAATTTCCCTGGAGCACCATCCAAAACACACCGCGAAGAAGAATAACTGGAGTGAATGCAAAATGAAAATTATCATACAAATTCGCCATCTTATATGAACCGAGGTATTACTGTCACAACATAAGTATGCAAAAATATGTAAGGAGAACGCGGTTTTACGGTGTGGCGAAAATACGCGACGGAATATTGGCTACGTATTCGTAAACGTAAATTTTCAGTACTTGTAATTTGCATCTGTAAAGTAAATAATTGTAAAGCGTCTTGCCGAGCTCTCTCGGGGTATTTGACTTTTTGTGAAATCGCTTAGAGTTTGGATATGAATAGAAATTGGACTGCTATACCTACGTACAATGATATAGCTTTGTAAAAATAAATACACGTGCAGCTTTGTGCCTACTATACACCTCGAAATGTTCCACTGCGCGCCAAAATTTTTGTATCGATTCCCAAACTTTTTGTAAGCCACAAAATGATTGCTTTGTGTCCTGTGTCTATGATTATTTGACATTCCGTCAGGTGGAAGAACATCCCTAGCCAGTCTGTTCCAGTTGACTGGACAGAATAAATAATCTCTCTCAAAAATGGTGCCAATGATAGGAATCAAATCTCTCCAATAAACATAATGTACCTACCTACTTATTGACAGTACACGTAAGTATTTTTCTATGAAACTTTCTTTGTTCGAAAGCTTTAATCCTTTGATCTTCAACATCAAAAAAATCTAATTTCGCGTCTTGTATTTTATTAGTTTGGCGTAAAAGGAGTAGGTACTTTACCCAATTTCTTTAAAGTGTTTGGGATTATTCGCGTGGAATAAATTGTTATCCAACATAATGTAGGTTATATAATCGGGAGTCACGGGTGAGGCAGGCCGATTCTGTGGAACAACAAAGGGAGGCATGGATGGAATTTAGATTAAAAATGATCCTACACAAGTGCAATGTTTCGTAAAATGTTAGGTGAGTCGATTTAATTTATGCGCTGCGCGTATATTATATATTACATTATGTATGTAGTATATTCTGTAACAGTAGGTCGCGTCGACCTACTGTTACAGAATATGCCTCGGTGGTCCAGTGGCCGCAGTATGCGCCTGCTGTGCACGAGGTTGTGGGTTCGATTCCCACACAGGACAAAATATTTGTGTGACCCACAAAGAATTGTTCTGAGTCTGGGTGTAATTTGTGTCCGTTAATTTTATGTTTGTAAACTCCCCTGCGACACAGAGCTTGTTCTCTAGTGCGGGAGTTGTCTTCAAAAAAACAAAAAAAACAATATATACTAACTTAGCTACATTATTGTGCTACCTGTGAATTTTAAATATATTTTCATTAGATCAGTAATATCTTATCTTTTCGTTAGTTACAGTACTTCTAAACTGCCCCGGTGACTCAGTGGTCGATGTGTGTGACTACTGACCACGAGGTCATGGGTTCGATTCTCGGGTTGGACCAAAAAATTGATATTAGGTTTTTCTGTCAAGAAGTTCACAATAGATGCCCGGAGTTTGAAAATTGCATGCGGGACATGTTATGATACCATATCCCGTGTGCCCTGATACCTGTACCTTAGAGGAGCTTCTCATGGTTATCCTAACCCATGGTTTGTGGCTCAGCACCAGCAATTTGTCTCTTTCACTAAGTTAATTTATCTAGTAAGTACTAGCTGTTGCCAGCGGCTCCACCTGCGTGGATGACATAAATTAAAAAAAATTCTAAACTAAAAGTAGCCCAAGTTACTCCTTATTAACATCAGCTATCTGTATCCAGTAAAATTCCCGTCAAAATCGGTCCAGCTGTTTCAGAGATTAGCCAAAACAAATAGACAGACAAATTTTTTTTTGGTATATCTTTCGTATATAAATCCATATGCATTTAGTAAATAGAGGTTATTTTATTATTATAAAGACACTTCAATTTTATTTATTTATATAAATGTACCCACCTAGGTATCTATCACGGTGGTATCAATTTACCTAACTAAACTTTGACGACACGACACAGAAAGTCTACGTGGATAAACTGTTTGACAAATTGCTTTTCTAGCAGAAAGCACAAATAAAGTTTGGAACAAAGTTTCGAACGTTGGCGAAGCAATTAGTTAATAATTATATTCACGAGGATAACGATAGGTTGTTGAAGTAATTGTGTAATGGAGAGGGCTGTGTCACAGGAGATGTGTCACCTTACTGTTGTGTTGTGGCTGCCGGTAGGTGTCACTAATATCGCTCCGGTGCGCAATGTTCTCTCAGTTCGTATAATGCTTAGATACATACATATATTTTGTAGTGATAGGTAGTGTATGAGGACAAGTGAGGTGTGGGCATAGTATAGGGCAGAGTAATGAGACTCTACCTTTTCTTGTTTGTAACACAACAATTATTATACCTAAAGTAAAAAAATACAGGAAATTGATGCGTACAGGAAAGACTGGTCTATTCTAGCACAAGATCGGGTTGAGTGGAAAGAGAAAAGGGAGGCCTTTGCCCTGCAGTGGGACAGTACAGGCTGAAAATATAATATAAATATTAAAAAAATACAGAACAATGATCAAAAACAATATAGTAACTTCTTTAAAAAACTAGTGTACGGGTTCCTTATATATATCCTAAGTGATATAAGTAACTGCCTCGGTGCCTCAGTGGTCGATGTGAGTGATTTCTGATCACGAGGTTTCGGGTCCGGCCAAAACTTGGGCTTTTCTGTTAAGAAATTCACAATAAATGCCCGGAGCTTGGATAATAGAGGTGTTGTATGTGTGTGTATCCGGTCGTGACGGATTGCCGTCCCATCGCACTATGAGAGTGAGAGAATAAAGAGGGCACTTGTGTTTGCGCACACACTTGTGCACTATACCTAATATCTCCCGCGCAGACATAGCCGCCGTTACCCAAGTTCGGATGACATTATTATAATTATATTATATGTGATTATAAGTAGTTATTGTCATCATCATCTCAACCCACGTCCCACTGCTGGGCACGGGTCTCCTCCAAACATTTGGAGGGATATTAGCCTACTATACCACGCACGGTTTTGTTTCGAGTTTTCCCTCTCTTGCGGTGGATATTGTCTGCTAGACTTACTCCCTTAATCGACTCTTAATACGACACCCTCGGGATGGAAGGGGGGTGACATTTTTATTCTAAATCAGTCACCACACGGACATCCGTCACCACACGGACATCCGTCACCACACGGACACCACCATGGACTGTAGTTATTGTATTAGGTACTATTTCATAAATAATATTCCTATCCAAGGGTTACTTCCATCTTAAAGCCCTGGTGTAAAAAAAATGGGTTGGCAACACGCAATTGATACCTCTGGTAATGCAAGCGTCTATAGGCTACGGATACTGCTTAACATCAGGCGGGCCGTATGCTTGTTTGCCACCCAAGTAGTATAAAAAAAAAAAAAAAAAAATATAACTAAGCAAACCGCGTGTTAGCAGGTAAATGAAATATATATTTAAAAAGAATTATTGTTCGCATTACGTGTCGGTGGCAGATGTCGAAACGGCAATATTTAGTTATTTATGTTTGTTTGTGCAGCCCAACGACCTACATTACCAGAACAAAGGGCTTCTGGGTAAAAAAACGAATAGGTAATACATAGGGTTTATTACTATTAAACTGCATTATTATTTACAACTAGCTGTTGCCCGCGGCTCCGCCCGCGTGGATGTCGGTTATCGCTGCAAAAAGTAGCCTATGTGTTATTCCAGACCATAATCTATCTCTGTGCCAAATTTCATCCAGATCCGTTCAGTAGTTTTTACGTGAAAGAGTAACAAACATCCATCCATCCATTCTTACAAACTTTCACATTTATAATATTAGTAAGGATCTTACTAATATTATAAACGCAAACGTTTAAGAATGTATGGATGTATGTTTGTAACTCTTTCACGCAAAAACTACTGAAAGGATCTGAATGAAATTTGGCACAGAGATAGATTATAGTCTGGCATAGCATAAAGGCTTTACGCGATAACCGATATCCACGGAAGCGGAGCCGCGGGTAACAGCTAATAACAAAAAAATCCTAAACGTAGGTAGGTATGTCAGCTATCTTAGTTATCTTATGTAATAAGATTCAAGTCCTAATGTCATACGGAGCATTATTCTAGCCTCGGCAGCATCACATCACACATCATTGCATTGCTATGAATTAATTTTCAAAACACTTAGGCTTTTTCATCGACGGCTGTGTCTTTTATAAGATAAAGGTCCTTCCCCAGGTGAGTTGCTCGCTTGTATAATGCCCTACTTTTCTTAAATTATTCTGTTACAAAAAATCTATATAAAATATTTCAACTCTTTTGTAGAAATCGATAAGCAATCTCTTTAGGTGACACGGAATCTCATAACTATTTAGTTAGCCGTATAATATTATTAACAATTTCAATACTAGTTTTCCATTATTAGTTGCGTAATTATGTTATAAATTATATGATTGCCTCGTTGTTTCCCTGTTTTTAGCTATAGTTGTCCATCTGCCGCCCGCCATAGTCCTTATCTCATCAACCCATCTTTTGCATGTCCTGCCTTTCTTCCTTCTCCTATGTCTTGTAAACCAGTTCATTATTGTTTTTGACCATTTCTCAAGTCCTTCCATCAGACGCTTGCAATACCGTTAGTAAAATAGCAGTTTAGCAAACCACACTCGCCATGGGTGTTCGTTATAACGTTATAACACAGTGATCGAGTCCTTTCTAGTGACCGTTTTGTATCAGTGGTGAGCGGTCGCGACAGAATCGTTGAATTTCCCTGGAGCACCATCCAAAACACACCGCGAAGAAGAATAACTGGAGTGAATGCAAAATGAAAATTATCATACAAATTCGCCATCTTATATGAACCGAGGTATTACTGTCACAACATAAGTATGCAAAAATATGTAAGGAGAACGCGGTTTTACGGTGTGGCGAAAATACGCGACGGAATATTGGCTACGTATTCGTAAACGTAAATTTTCAGTACTTGTAATTTGCATCTGTAAAGTAAATAATTGTAAAGCGTCTTGCCGAGCTCTCTCGGGGTATTTGACTTTTTGTGAAATCGCTTAGAGTTTGGATATGAATAGAAATTGGACTGCTATACCTACGTACAATGATATAGCTTTGTAAAAATAAATACACGTGCAGCTTTGTGCCTACTATACACCTCGAAATGTTCCACTGCGCGCCAAAATTTTTGTATCGATTCCCAAACTTTTTGTAAGCCACAAAATGATTGCTTTGTGTCCTGTGTCTATGATTATTTGACATTCCGTCAGGTGGAAGAACATCCCTAGCCAGTCTGTTCCAGTTGACTGGACAGAATAAATAATCTCTCTCAAAAATGGTGCCAATGATAGGAATCAAATCTCTCCAATAAACATAATGTACCTACCTACTTATTGACAGTACACGTAAGTATTTTTCTATGAAACTTTCTTTGTTCGAAAGCTTTAATCCTTTGATCTTCAACATCAAAAAAATCTAATTTCGCGTCTTGTATTTTATTAGTTTGGCGTAAAAGGAGTAGGTACTTTACCCAATTTCTTTAAAGTGTTTGGGATTATTCGCGTGGAATAAATTGTTATCCAACATAATGTAGGTTATATAATCGGGAGTCACGGGTGAGGCAGGCCGATTCTGTGGAACAACAAAGGGAGGCATGGATGGAATTTAGATTAAAAATGATCCTACACAAGTGCAATGTTTCGTAAAATGTTAGGTGAGTCGATTTAATTTATGCGCTGCGCGTATATTATATATTACATTATGTATGTAGTATATTCTGTAACAGTAGGTCGCGTCGACCTACTGTTACAGAATATGCCTCGGTGGTCCAGTGGCCGCAGTATGCGCCTGCTGTGCACGAGGTTGTGGGTTCGATTCCCACACAGGACAAAATATTTGTGTGACCCACAAAGAATTGTTCTGAGTCTGGGTGTAATTTGTGTCCGTTAATTTTATGTTTGTAAACTCCCCTGCGACACAGAGCTTGTTCTCTAGTGCGGGAGTTGTCTTCAAAAAAACAAAAAAAACAATATATACTAACTTAGCTACATTATTGTGCTACCTGTGAATTTTAAATATATTTTCATTAGATCAGTAATATCTTATCTTTTCGTTAGTTACAGTACTTCTAAACTGCCCCGGTGACTCAGTGGTCGATGTGTGTGACTACTGACCACGAGGTCATGGGTTCGATTCTCGGGTTGGACCAAAAAATTGATATTAGGTTTTTCTGTCAAGAAGTTCACAATAGATGCCCGGAGTTTGAAAATTGCATGCGGGACATGTTATGATACCATATCCCGTGTGCCCTGATACCTGTACCTTAGAGGAGCTTCTCATGGTTATCCTAACCCATGGTTTGTGGCTCAGCACCAGCAATTTGTCTCTTTCACTAAGTTAATTTATCTAGTAAGTACTAGCTGTTGCCAGCGGCTCCACCTGCGTGGATGACATAAATTAAAAAAAATTCTAAACTAAAAGTAGCCCAAGTTACTCCTTATTAACATCAGCTATCTGTATCCAGTAAAATTCCCGTCAAAATCGGTCCAGCTGTTTCAGAGATTAGCCAAAACAAATAGACAGACAAATTTTTTTTTGGTATATCTTTCGTATATAAATCCATATGCATTTAGTAAATAGAGGTTATTTTATTATTATAAAGACACTTCAATTTTATTTATTTATATAAATGTACCCACCTAGGTATCTATCACGGTGGTATCAATTTACCTAACTAAACTTTGACGACACGACACAGAAAGTCTACGTGGATAAACTGTTTGACAAATTGCTTTTCTAGCAGAAAGCACAAATAAAGTTTGGAACAAAGTTTCGAACGTTGGCGAAGCAATTAGTTAATAATTATATTCACGAGGATAACGATAGGTTGTTGAAGTAATTGTGTAATGGAGAGGGCTGTGTCACAGGAGATGTGTCACCTTACTGTTGTGTTGTGGCTGCCGGTAGGTGTCACTAATATCGCTCCGGTGCGCAATGTTCTCTCAGTTCGTATAATGCTTAGATACATACATATATTTTGTAGTGATAGGTAGTGTATGAGGACAAGTGAGGTGTGGGCATAGTATAGGGCAGAGTAATGAGACTCTACCTTTTCTTGTTTGTAACAATAACAATATAAAAAAAAGAAATCTTTCTTTCTCTCTCTCTTAGGTGTCCAAATCGCCCAAATAAGCTACTGTGGCTATCTAACGATCCTTAAGGCCCCTCTCTCAAAAAATGATGAAAAAGAGGTGTAAATTAAACCATTTTTTGTGGGAATTTATAGACAAATGACTGCCAAAAAAAAAACAGTATTTATCTACAAGATGTGTTTCATAATATAGTTTTGTCATAAATTGTATATTAATTCTAAATAGTTTGTAAAAAAATCATCGAATCAGCACCAAATTATTGAGATGTAACCACTTTATGACTTCGTTTTTTTTGAAAAAAAAAAAACAATATTTGAAGAAAACATACATCTATAATTTGGTAATGTTATATTTAGAATACGTTTGAATTTTAATTTATTAAAAATTAATAAGACGTCCATTCAAAGAGTAAATCTGTTTGTATCCCCGCGCTCGCCTAGAGAATTAGTGTGTGGTGGTGAGTCGTGTTTGCTTCGCCCAAATGCTTAAGGTCGTTGGCGATATCCCAAGCCTTAGCAGTCGGAACTGTCTTTTATCGTGCCCTATGAAGCGAGAAAGAAGCTCAGATGAAATAGATACCACTCAGCTATATCACCCATCTATAGGGTAACTGCACCTTTACTGATCGTTTAGCGATTGCACCTCCATGATAGGTACCTAAGTAGGTACACATAACACACACCACAGATATAGATCAGGTTTCTGATACACACACACACATCAATACTCAATTTGACGTTTCACGAAACTCAATATCGACAATAACCAATCACGATTGGAAATGGCTTTCCTGAAACAGCAATGTCGATTTTATATCAAAAGCCGAAAGCCAAATCAAAGAGATAAAACCTCGCAAAAATCTTTTCCCTCAACCCCACAAGCGATTATCAACCCATTTAGTTTTATTACCATCGATCCTCTCCAAAACTCATTGAAAATGGCTGACATTTAACGCACGAATTCATTTCTAATTTTCCGTCATTGTTTGAACGAAATTAGTATTTGATTGCCTCTCGATATAAAGTCACGATTTCATATAAAGAATTTCCATTTTCCTATTAAAATTGTTGGTGGATAATCTCAAAGGAGTTGAATTATTCAAAGTCGTATTAAACGAAATAATTATCATTATTTTCAATATAAAGATAACGATGTACCTACTTAATAACTTTTTTCTTATGTTTCCACTAATAATTGAGATCGAGTCATGCCGGTGCGGGTGAAACTGACCGTACCTACCTGAGTGCTCGTATAATTATTATACCTAAAGTAAAAAAATACAGGAAATTGATGCGTACAGGAAAGACTGGTCTATTCTAGCACAAGATCGGGTTGAGTGGAAAGAGAAAAGGGAGGCCTTTGCCCTGCAGTGGGACAGTACAGGCTGAAAATATAATATAAATATTAAAAAAATACAGAACAATGATCAAAAACAATATAGTAACTTCTTTAAAAAACTAGTGTACGGGTTCCTTATATATATCCTAAGTGATATAAGTAACTGCCTCGGTGCCTCAGTGGTCGATGTGAGTGATTTCTGATCACGAGGTTTCGGGTCCGGCCAAAACTTGGGCTTTTCTGTTAAGAAATTCACAATAAATGCCCGGAGCTTGGATAATAGAGGTGTTGTATGTGTGTGTATCCGGTCGTGACGGATTGCCGTCCCATCGCACTATGAGAGTGAGAGAATAAAGAGGGCACTTGTGTTTGCGCACACACTTGTGCACTATACCTAATATCTCCCGCGCAGACATAGCCGCCGTTACCCAAGTTCGGATGACATTATTATAATTATATTATATGTGATTATAAGTAGTTATTGTCATCATCATCTCAACCCACGTCCCACTGCTGGGCACGGGTCTCCTCCAAACATTTGGAGGGATATTAGCCTACTATACCACGCACGGTTTTGTTTCGAGTTTTCCCTCTCTTGCGGTGGATATTGTCTGCTAGACTTACTCCCTTAATCGACTCTTAATACGACACCCTCGGGATGGAAGGGGGGTGACATTTTTATTCTAAATCAGTCACCACACGGACATCCGTCACCACACGGACATCCGTCACCACACGGACACCACCATGGACTGTAGTTATTGTATTAGGTACTATTTCATAAATAATATTCCTATCCAAGGGTTACTTCCATCTTAAAGCCCTGGTGTAAAAAAAATGGGTTGGCAACACGCAATTGATACCTCTGGTAATGCAAGCGTCTATAGGCTACGGATACTGCTTAACATCAGGCGGGCCGTATGCTTGTTTGCCACCCAAGTAGTATAAAAAAAAAAAAAAAAAAATATAACTAAGCAAACCGCGTGTTAGCAGGTAAATGAAATATATATTTAAAAAGAATTATTGTTCGCATTACGTGTCGGTGGCAGATGTCGAAACGGCAATATTTAGTTATTTATGTTTGTTTGTGCAGCCCAACGACCTACATTACCAGAACAAAGGGCTTCTGGGTAAAAAAACGAATAGGTAATACATAGGGTTTATTACTATTAAACTGCATTATTATTTACAACTAGCTGTTGCCCGCGGCTCCGCCCGCGTGGATGTCGGTTATCGCTGCAAAAAGTAGCCTATGTGTTATTCCAGACCATAATCTATCTCTGTGCCAAATTTCATCCAGATCCGTTCAGTAGTTTTTACGTGAAAGAGTAACAAACATCCATCCATCCATTCTTACAAACTTTCACATTTATAATATTAGTAAGGATCTTACTAATATTATAAACGCAAACGTTTAAGAATGTATGGATGTATGTTTGTAACTCTTTCACGCAAAAACTACTGAAAGGATCTGAATGAAATTTGGCACAGAGATAGATTATAGTCTGGCATAGCATAAAGGCTTTACGCGATAACCGATATCCACGGAAGCGGAGCCGCGGGTAACAGCTAATAACAAAAAAATCCTAAACGTAGGTAGGTATGTCAGCTATCTTAGTTATCTTATGTAATAAGATTCAAGTCCTAATGTCATACGGAGCATTATTCTAGCCTCGGCAGCATCACATCACACATCATTGCATTGCTATGAATTAATTTTCAAAACACTTAGGCTTTTTCATCGACGGCTGTGTCTTTTATAAGATAAAGGTCCTTCCCCAGGTGAGTTGCTCGCTTGTATAATGCCCTACTTTTCTTAAATTATTCTGTTACAAAAAATCTATATAAAATATTTCAACTCTTTTGTAGAAATCGATAAGCAATCTCTTTAGGTGACACGGAATCTCATAACTATTTAGTTAGCCGGAGCTAGGTAACGTTTGCTTGTCGGACACGATTAAACTTCATTGAGCAACGTTCTACCAGTGACAATCCTTTGTTCTAATTCCGCACATCAGCCCCAGCTTGTTAAGTTCACTCACAAGCGACTGTATCTCAACTGCGTAAGGTTGAAAATACTTTAACACACGTATGTATGTTCCAAGCATTTGTACGCTCAAACAATTACCTGGGATTGCTCTAATTTTACTATCTGACGCTCTGCCTAGTTCGATCAAAAAATTGCACTAGAAAAAGAAGCTTTTGATTTCGATTGGGGAAACCTCTCACTTAGAATTTGTTATTTTTTATTGTATGTTACTTATTTGGTTTTTTTTTTCTAGAAAAGACAACTCCCGCACTAGAGAACAAGCTCTGTGTCGCGGGGGACTTTACAAGCATACAATTAACGGACACAAATTACACCCAGACTCAGAACAACTCTTTGCGGGTAACACAAAGTTTTGTCTTGTGTGGGAATCGAATCAACAACCTCGTGCACAGCAGGCGCATACTGAGGCCACTGGACCACCGCACTGAGGCAGTCAGTTTATTCTAATATTTTTGTTAAATGAATAAGGGCTCATGTATTGTCTATGGCAAGTCAGTGGAAATCCCTTCGTGTATCTATGTACGTTAGTTCTACAAGGTTACATTATTAGGTGTCAGACTGTGTAACTAATATTGTTATAATAATATAAGACTGGTTTGATGGAGCAGTGGTAGTGCATATGTATTTACTTGCAGTAAGCCGTTTCTATTCTAGGGTCAAGTGTGAGGGGTTCGGATTCTTTGACAAAACAGAGCCTCTAGACAAGTGGCATGAACGATAGTCGAATCGAAAAGTCAAAAAAACAAATGTATGGGATTTGACGTAAGTCTACGATATAATGTCGTAAACTTACGTCAAATGCCATACATTTGCTTTTTTGACTTTTTGATTTGACTATCGCTTGTGCCATTTGTCAAGAGGGGCAGAGCCTCTAGACAAGTGGCATAAGCGATAGTCGAATCGAAAAGTCAAAAAATAAAATGTATGGAATTTGACGTGAGTCTACGATTTAATGTCTTAAACTTGGGTCAAATCCCATACATTTTCTTTTTTGACTTTTCCATTCGACTATCGCTTATGCCACTTGTCTAGAGGCTCTGTACAGTATCAACTCGTAATTCCCACACCCCAGTTTGGAATTGTGCTTATCAGGTATGGTACCAAGTATTTTTTGTTAGAAATAAAATCACGATGCAAATCTAAATTAATATTATAAAGAGAAAAAAAATGATGTTTTGTTAGCTTGTTTGTTACGATTTTACTCAAAAACTATTCGACAAATTTTAATATTCTGCTTAACAATCAGAAAATACGTTTGTACAAATCGTATCTAATATCCTGGCTGTTTTTAACATTTTATTCACTGGTATTGTATATTTTTGTAAAATCTTATGAAAAGTTAAAGAAGGCGGTAGGCAAGACGTCAGGATTGAAATTACTAAGTAATTTAATAAAGCTGGCGATAAGTTGGACCCTCACCGGCCACTTCCAGATAAAAGGAAATAAGTTGAAACGAGAAAAGTTCAAGATAGCGTCGTGGACAGGCAAGTGAGGCAAGGTACCGCACCACCGCACCTCCGCGCCTCCGACCCACCGGGGGCCCTTAGAGCCATACTTTTATTTCGACAATTGTTTGTTGGGCCCTCATCCTGGCTGTGTAGGTACCAACTATGGTTTAACTGAGGTGGTTTGTGCTACAAAAACTTGAAACCACGCTTTATTTTAAATGAATCTGAAACAATCTTTTTTATTTTATACTACCAAGGTGGCACACAAGCATACGGCCCGCCTGATGGTAAGCAGTTACCGTAGCCTAAGGACGTTTGCAACACCAGGGGTGTCACTCACGCGTTGCCGACCCTTTAAAAACCTTATAACTCCTTTCTTACAGAACCCCATGCTATAGCCTCTTGGGAAAACCTCGGCAGGGAGCTCATTCCATAGCCTAATCGTACGTGGTAAGAAATTTCTCTGGAATGTTTGAGGTGCAAGGATGTGAGGATGAACTCCCTGTCGGTGGCGAGAGGTGCGTCTGGTTAATCTTTCTGGTTATTGGTCCAGTAGATAATAACACTATATTAATTTACAACATCTGAATAATAGCTAATAAAATGTACATACTTCAAAAACTAGGAATACATTTTGTTAGCAGTCAAGAGATCACAATTACGACATTTATTCTGGTTCAACATATTGCAGCTTACATATTTTGATGTATGATCAAATGCTTTCCATTTTTTATGCTACTTAACCTATGGACTCATGCTCATACTTAAGGTATCACTTGCGTTTTTGCCGACCTTTTTTTACACGCTTTTTATTAGCTTCACCTGTAAGTTTGAATGATTGTAACCGACTTCTTTGGGCGCTATTTTGACCCACTTTAAACGGCCAGTTTTTTTTTACATCAAGTCTTTAAGCGGAGAATCCCTGGAATAGAAATACGTTCCTTTCAAAACGCATCTATAAATGAACGCTGGAGACGCTGGCGTTTATGTGGCCAGATAAACAGAGATGGCAAGCCCCAATATTTCCTTCTCGATGCATATAGGACAATTCTATCAGAACATTAAAAAAACAGGAAATTGAGAAGCAACTACTTTATGTTAAAGAGAGATAGGGTACCATACTAGCGAGCAACCCCGACTGGGGAAGGACCTCCACTATATAGAAGACCACAGCTAAATAACTACAGACAGCGGTATAGTTGTGTTCTTGTGTGTGAGTACAGGTTTCCAGCGCTCATTTAGCGATGCGTTTTGAAAGAAACGTTTTCCTATTGCAGGTATACTCCTAAAGGCCTGGTGTAAAAAATTGGGTCGGCAATACGCAAGCAATAGTCCTGGTATTGCAAGCGTCTATAGGCTACAGTAACTGCTGGGCCGTATGCTTGTTTGCCACCTAAGAATTATGTACATCTTCTTCCCTTATGCTATTATTACAGGTAAAAACCCAATATCTAAAAATAACTAAGTATACAATTAATCATTATTATATTATCTAAAAATAACATAAAAAATATTTACTATTTCTACTTATTCTAAACTTATTTTTAGGGTAAGAGATAGTCCATAAAACATAAATGAACGACGACTAAATAAATTGGTCCTGGCTGTTGGTACTGAATGTACATAACAACAACAGCTGTTGCCTGCGGCTCCGCCCGCGTGGATGTCGGTTATCGCTGTAAAAAGTATTTTAGTTTTAGTATTTTTCAGACCATAATCTATCTCTGTGCCAAATTTCATCCAGATCCGTTCAGTAGTTTTTACGTGAAAGAGTAACAAACATCCATCCATCCATCCATCCATTCTTACAAACTTTCACATTTATAATATTAGTAAGGATATATACCTTTTATGAGTGAATTAAGCAGACGGTTGTTGTTATGTACATTCGGTAGCTAAATAATAAAGAACTGCTTTGCTTCATTTGCGATGTTGTCTGTAGTACGCAATAAGCTATAGGTACAGGTCCAAATGATTGCTGAGTAAACACGCCAAGTGCGAAGTAACCCTTTTGTGCGAGCGTGTTTACCGAGCCATCGTGTAAGATTTGTCAAAGAAAACTCGCGACTTCGACAAATAAAAGGAACAAATCAACTTGAGATAAATTGAAATGATTGTTTTTATGCAGTCAAATAGAAAACTGTTTTGTGAATATTTTACTCTTATTTAAAATTCAAATAGTGTGGAGTTTATTAATTTTATCTTTATATTTTTGCTTGTGCACAGGTCTCTACTTGGCCCAAATCGACCCCTGATGGCTAATTGCGGGATTAGACAAGCTTTTATTTCATTTGTGTTGCCAATATTTTCCTTTACCTTTAGCAGATTTTAATTATTCAATTATTACCTTTAAGAGAGGTAGGGCCATACTAGTGAGCAAGCCCGACTGTGGAAGAACCTCCACCTTACAGAAGACCACAGCCATATAACAACAGGTGTAGTTGTGTTCCTGTGTGTGGGTACAGGTCTCCAGTGCTCATTTAGAGAAGCGTTTTGAAAGAAACGTTTTCCTATCCCAGAGATACTTCATCTTAAAGCCCTGGATTGGCAACACGCAAGTGATACCTCTAGTATTGCAAGCGTCCATGGGCTAAGGTACTTGCTTAACATTAGGCGGACCGAATGCTTGTTTGCCACCTAAGTAGTATAAAAAATAGTACTTGCCTAAATTTCGCAGTTTTAAATTAAATAGGTACTGCCATGCTAGCCGGATCATGTGATACTATCAAGTTAGATGCTTTCCCATTCGGCTTCCCCTGAAAAAGAAGATGGTGTACATTTTGCGGAAAGTTTATCGCCAAGTTTTTATGACTCTTATGGTAGCTACGAAGTTTAAACTTATATATAAGTTTTAAAATAAATGTTACTACATTATTCCGCTAAACAGCTAGCTACCCAGCCGGTCTGAACGCTTTGCAACTTGAGAACACTAAAGTTAAGTGGTTTTATAAAAGGTAAAGTTATTGTTCACATGCTGTTGTGTATTCCAAATGTCTTCACGAGACTACAACAAGCAAGAATGAGCAACACTTTACGATTACGACATTCTCACAAAGGAGTAGGTAGAGGTAAGAGTACTTACTATAGGGTCCATATATTTACTGGCCGCTATTCCAATCTCTAGGCTAACATTGAGAGCCCAATACCACTTTGATTGAAAGTGGGATCGAAGCCTGAACTGGCATCTATCCATCTGGCTTATATATCAATCCCTGGTCTCTTTAGACCAGGGATTCCCAAAGTGGTCTATATCGAGCCCTTGGGGTCGAATCGGTTTCCCAGGGATCGACATAAACTAAAATTACGAGTGATACCCCTGGTGCGCGTCCATAGGCTACGGTAACTGCTTACCATCAGACGGGCCGTATGCTTGTTTGCCTACTTAGTAGTATAAAAAAAAAAAAAAAAAAGATTTTGAGGGTCGACGGAGTCCAAAAATCAACCCCTATTAATTAATACAAGTTCTTATTTGAAAATTTCAAGATACTGTATAAGTTGTGTTACGTGAACCTACCATACTTATATGTTATAATAACTTTTAGTAAGAAGTTTCATTGTTGTATTTTTTTAAAACTCAACGAGTCAATAAGCTTGGACAAGTTCGTGCAAGATAATGTGTTCGAGCGTACAAGTCTAGAAAACTAGAGATTTTGAAAGTAATTTGGCTATGGGGGGTCTATAGTATCTGTTCATTTTAGAAAAGAAGTCTCTTGTCCAAAATAGTTTGGGTTTGCTTAGACTATGTTTATAATAAGAGTTATGAAAACATACAGCGATAGGGGATGTGCTAAAAAAGGGGCCAAAACAAAAAAGTACCTAGAATCAACGTTTACGTATGAAGAGGTTAATGAATGTAGAGGAGGCGAAAGAAGTATGTTTGGATTGAAGCAATTGGCTGACCTTAGTCTCTGCCTACCCCAGTAGGAGATGAGTATTATGATTATGTATGCATGTTATGCCTACTTACTGTACTAGTTATGTTTTGGTTTTCAAATCATCATTATGATTTAAGTAAAACTCTTGACGTGTTTGGAGTAAATCCCAATTCGTTCCACATTTGAATTTTTTTTAAGACCTCATTATTCCGTGGAAGTTTCGTAGAGTGTCCTCTACTTCTCTGCCTTCTATTATTGTCCTTCAAAGGGTTTGCCGCTGCAAAGGACATAAATGAGGAAAGTAATGTACCTACTGCACTTTTTATAATAAGTACTTAGGTGGTAAACAAGCATACAATTCGCCCGATGTTAAGCAGTTACCGTACCCTCCATACGCTTGAAATACCAAGGTTGAAATACCAAATCACTTGCATGTTGCTGATCCAACTTTTTTTAATGACAGGGCTTGAAGGTGAAGTATTCCTGGGATAGAAAAACGTTCCTTCCAAAACTCATCTATAAATGAGCGCTGAAGACCTGTACTCACACACAAGAACACAACTACACCGCTGTGTAGCTTGGTTGCGGTCTTTTTAAGAGTGAGGTCTTGCCTCAGATGTACTTGCTCGCTAGTATAGTGCGTAACTGTAACAAAAACAAAAACACAAGAGGATAGATAAGCTTATAGATTCATTTATCCACCGAGGACGGCATGTAAACACCGAACCATAACTTCATTTGGCTCAGTCGACTCGACTAAGCTTGATTAAAATTTATCGACCTAAATTCTCATTTGCTGTGCCCTTTGTTCGGATCTATTCTCTATAGTAAACGTGGACAAATATGCTTTGTTTGTTCTTGAGTAGTATACCTAGGTAGGTGCCGTGACATACGTACTACAGGATCGATAGTGGGCTACGTTGTATCGTATACTAAATGGCAATAGCAGCAATTTAAATCTTATTTTTAGTAATAATGTCAAACCAATAATATGAATATGAAATAGTGATATCTTGTTGCTCATCTATCTGTAAGTTTGTCCCCAGGATAGGCAAAGAGTTATTAGGGTTTGTATTTTTAAGACGCAACTCCTGCACTAGGGAACAAGCCCTGTGACGCCCGGAGTTTATAAACATAAAACAAGAAGGTTATTCTTATATTGTAAAAAATTAACTACCTAATGTATTACTTAGCACGAAGAACTTTTAAGAGAAGAAGGCCACCGTATTTGCGAGCGAAACTGGGGAAGGAACTCCACCTTACAGAGGACCACACGAAATAAATATGGCCGATCTAAATAACTCTGTCATCAGGTTAACCACTAACCTAACGATAAGAAGAAGAAGAGGACCACAGTGGCGCGATGGCGTAGTTATGTTCTTGTGTGTGAGTGCAGGTCTCCAGCGCTCATTTAGGGATGCGTTTTAAAAGAAACGTTTTCCTATCCCTGGGTTCCTCTATCTAACCCTGGTGTAAAAAGAAATGGGTCGTCAACGCGCAAGTTATACCTCTGGTATTGCAAGCATCCATAGGCTGCGGTAACTGCTTAAATGACACTGTGTGTAGGTATAGAAAGTCGATTAAAGATATCGTTACATTTATAAGCCATAAGCCGATTGAAGCTTACTATTTATTCGTAAATACCAATTCTCGTATACAAAACAACCCATCACTAGTCGATAAACAGAGCGTGCGTGTCGCAGGTCCGTTCGACGAGTGGAATCGAATCGACACACTACATTTGGCAAACATTGAATTAGCATATTGTATTCACCCGGCATGAGTTTCAATCGATAATATTATTCGTCCCCCGTTTATAATTTGCTTGTAGACAGATTGAATGTTCGATTGCTGTTCAACAGTCACGTTGTGTTTGGTTTATCGATTTAATCATGTGCTGTTGGTTTAGTTGGATAGAAGTAATGATGATAAACAAATAAAAAACATAAAGTTAATTTCATCATCATCATAATCGTCTGCTCCGTACATTTGGAGGGATATTAGCGTACTATACCACGCTGGCCAGACGGGTTGGTATAGTACGCTAATATCCCTCCAAATGTAGGGTTTTGTTTTGAGTTTTCCATCTCTTGCAGTGGATATTGTCTGCCTGACTTACTCCCTCAGTCGACTGTTACGACATCTTCGGGATGGAACGAGGTGGTGACATTTGTGTTCTTGATCCGTCACCACACGGACAAAAGTAAAAGTAGGAGATCCGTAGGAGAACCAAAGTGATCCGACATAGCTCGAAGTATTCTCCATTAAGTGGCAATGAGCAGGGCATATAGCTCTAATAGTTACTATAGAGAAAAATAAAAAGAATACCCGTTATATGATATCATCGTTTCCGTCTAGGTACCGGGCTGTGGAACACTTAAATCAATCAATTGACCTTATGTTTTGTATATCTTAATGTCAATAGAACATTTTGTGACTGCCTCGGTGGTCCAGTGGCCGCTGTATACGCCTGCTGTGCAAGAGGTTGTGGATTCGATTCCCACACAGGACAAAACTTTGTGTGACCCACAAAGCATTGTTCTGAGTCTGGATGTAATTTGTATCCGTTAATTGTATGTTTGTAAAGTCCCCCGCGACACAGAGCTTGTTCTCTAGTGCGGGAGTTGTCTTTATCAAAAAAACGAAATTTTTGAAAGAAAAAATACCATTAGGTCTGTAAAATTGAAGCTTTTATTTAAATAATTTTGTGTAGAGCGTGCGATTTTGTATAAAACTATCACAAATAAATTCCAGAACAGTACGTGCACTGTTGGTATGCGGTAGCGGCGCGTACATCACCCTTGCTTCATCGACTAACCTCATTTGCACGAGTGCTATTGACGTCACTACTACCACTGTTTTTGATTTGGTTTTAAGTGAAAAGTGTGTGACTTTTATTTCCTCGTAATGATAATATTTGAATGGCCTGTTGGTTTTGTGGTAAGTGACCCTGACTGAGCCGGAGGATGTGGGTTCGATTCCCATATGGACAACTTTCCTATATGAACAGATCTGGATGATATTTGACTCAGAGATAGATTATAGTCTGGAATAGCATATAGGCTTTTTATCGCGATAACCGACATCTACGCGGTCGGAGCCGCGGACAATAAGTATGTACAATATAAAGATATATATGAACAAACACAAGATCTATAGGTTGTGCTGATGAAATGACATACCCACCCTACCTTCTTAATTTTAAACTAAACTTCGACGACACTTATAATATAAATCACTGATGTATTGCAAAAAAAACATCGAGAACTCATAGTTAGAACTGAAGTAGCCCTTTCCAAGTGGCGGTTATACGCTCAGGCAATTTATATCGTGAGAGGGCAATTACGGACGTTTTCCGTCGTTTTCGACGCCTAAACATCATTTGGGAAAATTATTTGGTCGGCGGTCGAATCTAAAAATGGCCTCGAGGCAGGTGATAAACACTAGCGAAAGGAATGTAATTTGAGAATTGGATTTGTGGCAATTGGTAGGGGACCGTAGTTGATTGTCTGTTTACTTTTAACGTCAATCTCGGTTTAGTTGTGCTGTAGGAATTGTTGTTGTTTGTAGGTATCATATTTTTGGTAATAATTGCCACAGTACAAAGAAATGTGTTTTTTAATTAGTTTGATTATGCATTTGTTCATTCAAATTAAAAACAAATAAAACCTGCCCCGATGGGGATTTATGGACGAGCCACAAATCATGGGACATTTGATATCATGACTCGCGTGCCCTAAGCACTTTGGGCTCGCGTGTCTATATGGACGTGATACCTACACCTTAGAGGAGGCTATGGACGCTACAGAAAACAACGTTATAAAATATTCATTTAGACTTGACTTGCGAAACGATTAGATGCCGAATTATTTAATACGTAATGGTTTTTGTCTTTACGTTGTAATGTTTTTTTGTCTCTTATAACACAGCGATCTGTCGCCACAAGGACATTTATCAGTGGTTTGGTTGGGTTTGTTATTGGCAGCATGCCATGTGGGTAGCGGTAGGTATGTGACCTGTGTCGCATCCTACTTTACTTCAATGTTGCGATCTGTCTTGGGGCATCTTCCGTTTCTGACGTTTCAGACTGAAACGAAAGCTGCCCCAAGACAAATAAAATGAATACAATAAAACGCAGACAAATGAAAATTAGGCAAAAAATGTTCTAATGTAAAGTACGTATGCATTATGCTATTCTTGATTTTTTTGAGATTTGCTTTGAGTTTTTACATCGAGTTACCGCAGTTCTTTACTTATGTATTTTATAACAATACTTCCAAACAGATTGCTGGAGTGATTCCATCTTATTAGATGTTGAGCACGCAGTAAGTAGGTACCTAGCTAATGAGTGTTACCCCTAAGTCTCTGTAATGTAATGGATATTAACTATATAGCTATTTGTTATTCATAAAGGCGGGCGTACACCTGCGATCCGCAAATTAGCTGATCAATTAGTCGCGGCGCGTTCGTCTTGTGCGGTACAAATTCTGTTTGCTTATGGTAACGCCTAGTTAGTTAATGCTGTTTACTCTAACTGGTTATGTGTAGTTTCATGATCTGAAGCTTCTACAATATTTTACATCAAGATCATTTTGGTCTTGTGAGCCTTGCCGTCCTAGGTTTAATCTCTAATTCCCTACTTCGCATAAAGTGGTACTGGGTTTCTGTCAAGAAATGCTCGGAATATAGAAATTGAGAGTTTTTAAATTCAACCCGGAAAGTGGAAAATGGCTCGTTTATACATAGAGCCTAACATAATATATTCAGTTTGCAAAACATGCATAGATTTTTTATTTGTTTAGATACGATGTAGCATTTATGTGACAATACTATATAATTAACTAACAGAATGCTTATCTTGTTAGTCTTTAAAATTATGATGTTTATGATTAAAAATAGCGGGTTTGCTTGCTAGTATGGTGTTCTTTCTACCTCTCTTATCTGGTGGGTACAGCTATATAACAGCCCGGCCACGAACAGACCGCTGCAGCAGCAGTGGCGAGCGGCAACGGCGAGCGCGAGCGGTAAGAACAGCCCCTCTAGACAAGTGGCATAAACGATAGTCGAATCGAAAAGTCAAAAAAGCAAATGTATGGGATTTGACATAAGTGTACGATTTTGTGTCGTAAACTTACGTCAAATCCCATACATTTGCTTTTTTGACTTTTCGATTCGACTACTATTAATGCCACTTGTCTATAGGAGCTGATGTACTAAAAGTCGCGTGGTGCCGCGTGCGGCGCCTTGTGCCGTACAGTACTAACATTATTCTGCTGCATACCTAGTTTGTATATGGTACTGTACAATTGTACATGTTGGACACTGTTGATTCGCCTTTGTTTATCGGAATTGCTAAGCATGTTACAGTTATGAATAAAATAACAAACCATTGGATATACAGATCCAACAGAGGGACCGTAATCACATTGGCCGACAATGTCGGTATAAAAAGATAATGGCTGTCAATCTTTATATATCCTTACTAATATTATGAAGGTGAAAGTTTGTGAGTAAGGATGAATGGATGTATGGATGTTTGTTTCTCTTTCACGCAAAAACTACTGAACGGATCTGGATGAAATTTGGCACAGAGATAGATTAAAATCTGGAATAGCTACTTTTCATAGCGATAACCGACAACTACGCAGGCGGAGTCGCGGGCAACAACTAGTATTTTATAATAAGAGAGGTAAGGCACCATACTAGCGAGCAAACCCAACTGAGGGCGGACCTTACAGAAGACCACAGCCAAATAATCCTGGGTACAGGTCTCCAGCGCTCATTTAGGGATGCATTTTGAAAGAAACATATTCCTATCCAAAGGATACTTCTCCTTAAATTTCTTGTCAATTTGCAAGCGTTCATAGGCTAACATAGGCAGGCCGTAATTTTGTTTGCCACCTAAGTAGTATGAAAAAAAAACTCAGCTCAAAATGTCATTTTTCAACCAACATAGGTAGGTAACTTCCACGACGTGATCTTTATTATAACCCATTATTCATATCCAAGTTGCTGGCTGGTCATCCATTGGGCGAAGGGCCGAGGGCCAATAACAGTATATCAGAGTCCCTGTTGCGGTCGCCGTAGTTGTATCTTAGTTCAGAGGTGGCGGATAACAAGTGGGGTCTGTGTACTGAATCATTGTTTATGACGACTCATTTATTGTGGTCAAGCCTTCCGCTGGTTTAAATTCCTAATCGTGTTACTTACATCTATTTGTTTACAGTAATAACGTACTATTTGAAAGTCGTTTAACTTTCAAAAAGAGGTGGCTATCAATTCGATGACATCTTTTCTGTCGTCAATAGCGTTTGGGATGATGAGTTTTTCAGAATCTTTATCTGAAGAGTGTTAGTGAGTGGTGACAAAAAATATATAAATCTAAATGTTACTAAATTATAATGTTGACCTTTCGCGAATAAAATTTAAAAAAAATGTATTTATATAATATTTTAACGGTCACAACCTCTTTCCAAACACTCTAGGCACATAATCCTTACTAATATTAAAATATGAAAGTTTTTGTTACTCTTTCACGTAAAAACTACTAAACGGATCTGGATGAAATATGGCACAGAGATAGATTATGGTCTGAAATAACACAGGCTTTGGTATGGTTTTTACAGCGATAACCGACATCCAAGCGGGTGGAGCCGCGGGCAACTGCTAGTTAGTAATTATTGTATCAAATCAAATCAAATCAAATCAAATCAATTTATTTGCAAAATACAGGTGTAAGGCTGGTTAAATATTATAAATGGTTTCGCTGTATTTGACCATAAAATTGGCATGCAAAATGTGATGACATTTTTTTTTCCTACTTTTAACAATTGTATTTTTTAGAAATTGATAAATTTAATTAAATTAGTTAAACATTTAATCTGAATTAAATTCCATATATCATTTCATGTCATTTAAGTAGCTATATCTTTTAAATAATTATTTACTAAATTTCATACATTAAAATTACCACTTTTGCATCATAACCAAATAATAATAACAATGTTTACTTGCCACAAAAATTAAAATTATAAAATTAAAACCAGAAAATAACAATAAAATATAGTCTTACAATGAGCTAATTATAAACTAATGAAAAACTTTAAACTATGCTGTTTCCGGCACATCAAAAGCAAGCACAAAAAACGCGCCTCATCCCCTATTACTACCTTGTCTCATTATATGCATCAGTTAGGAAATCATTCACACTGTAGTAGACTCTCATAATTAAAAAATTACGTAGACTTATTTTAAAGCTCTTCGTGTTTGGTGCTTCCTTTATTG
Organism: Trisateles emortualis; assembly: GCA_947095525.1. Classification (NCBI taxonomy): domain Eukaryota; kingdom Metazoa; phylum Arthropoda; class Insecta; order Lepidoptera; family Erebidae; genus Trisateles; species Trisateles emortualis. Next base: position 1,663,164 of record OX352736.1, on the reverse strand, counting down.
ATGTGGGCAGTTTGTTGTATATCTTTACTGCCATACAGAACCAGCCATGTAACCTTATCAACTGGCCTGTTGGTCTAGTAGTAGTTAGTAACACTGACTGTTAAGCTTGGTGGGTTACATAACCATTCAGGACAAATGTTTGTGTGACGAGCATGATTCTTTATTATTATTATATGTCTCGGTGTAATTTATTTGTAACTATTTTCCGCCAGCGCAGTGGCTTGGCCCACGCGTACATTCTCATGGGAACAGGAACTTTTCCGGAACAACTCTTGCGCTATTCCAGAATATAATCTATCTCTGTGCCAAACTATAAATATCTATCAATATATCAATATAAATGTCTGTAACCGCAAATTTCGTCCAGATCTGTTCAGTCGTTTTGGCGTAATTGAGTGACAAACGTTCATCCGTCCATCTACCATTTCTAATAATATTATAGATCAGAAATGTATTTAAGTGTGTTTACTAGTTGTCTGGTTTTATAACACAGGCTCTGTCTATAATATTTTGGGATCAGACGACCGTGACCAATTACTTACACTAAAAGTATTGAAATTTCTATTGTTTCTTCATATTGTTGCAGATAAATGACAAATCAATTGACCAATTAAATCATCAAGACTATTTATTATGAACAGACAGAATAATTCATTGCGATTCACTTACAGGGTACTTACTTAGTTATACATTTCTGTCAGCTACGCATAAGTTATGTATAGTTCAAAATACTAACTACTCAACATAAACTACATAAATTTTAACCAAACTAGTGTAGGTTAATTGGTGGTGTTATTTAATTACATTTAAAAGTTCGTAATTATGACAATGTTATAGTATAAAATCAACGTAAGCAATGGTGCTTGCGACACAATTCTCTGTGATAAATAATAATAATCACCTGAGAAAGCTCTTGTTAAACGGTTGAATCGTGGGCCTGATGCAGAAGGCGGTTCTCTTGGACACAGCGCGCGTCGTGAAGAGGTTCCTGTCGCTGCAGCCCTAACCCCCGGTAGCTTGGTCCCTGTACCCGATATCGGTGGGTCACCTTTTTATATTTTTAAATGTATATTTTTTACATTTTTATATAGGTATATTATACATTAAAAAACAAAAAAAAATTGTGAATGAACTGTCCCTCTCCTCAAACATTCCGTACGATTTCAGAGGAATTTCTTAACATGACGATTAGGTTGTGGAATGAAAACCAGAGGTAAAGCTACTCTCACACTGAGCTTATAGAAATCCAAACGGGTAAATCAAATACGTGTGGTGTAACCTGACCACATTGACAGTGTTGTGATTTTTCTGGTTAGTCCAAAGCCCGTTGAGTAATGCTGTTCAGTATATAAGAAGTATTTAATCAGCATTCAGCACAACGATTACATTGTTCTGGGTAGTAACCTGGTATTGCCAGTATTTAGGCTACGGTAACCGCTTACCACTGCGGCTAATATATCACCTATGTAATGCGTTACACGCTTGCACCACAAAACATGGCCGCAAGCTGTTTACTTTGTTCTTTATTTGACGTGAGTTTGTATGCAGTAAAACAATTTGTAACGGCAACGGGGACCTGGGGACTCATGGCGCGTGGTAAGTTTCTTCTAATAAAGATTACACGCCATGACTCCCATTGAGAGGCACGTTTAGGTGATTTATGTGTGTTGTTTAGTCTGTGTTTGTTTTGTATGTCTGGGCTATTTTTATACGTATACAATGTTAAGCAGTTACCGTAGCCTATGGACGCTTGCAATACTAGAAGTATCACTTGCGTATTGGCAATCCATTTTTTACACCAGGACTTTATGATGAAAGTATCCCTGGGATAGGAATACGTTCTTTCAAAACGCATCTCTAAATGAGCGCTGGAGACATTTACATACAGCAACACAAGTACACCACTGTGTGTAGTTATTTAGCTGTGGTCTTCTGTAAGGAGGTCCTTCCCCAGTCGGGTTTGCTCGCTAGTATAGTACCCTACCTCTCTTAAAAGGCGCGGCAGGTGTTCGCTGAGTAGGGGATCTTGCCGTAGCAAGCCGTAGTCCTACAAGCTGCAAATGCAAACAGGGTATGATAACATGCAAAACACTTTCCTTACAATGGATCAAGCCCTGTGTCGCAGGGGACTTTTACAACCATTTATGGATTGCACAATTTTTTGTCCCGTGTAGGGATCGAACTCATAACTCGCCGTGCAGTGGTAAATGGTGAGGCAACCATTTAAGCCATTGAACTCACCGTGAAGTCAACTGTGCGACAACATCTTATAGGTTGGCCACTAACCAAACGATATGAAGAAGACCACAGTCTGAGGATCTCTATGAAAGAGTTAAGAGTTCTTTACACTGTGGTATTATTATACTATACCTATCGCACGTGTATCAAAGTTATTAGTATATAACTGTAAAGTTTAAACAGAACTTGCGTGATTGCAGAGAAAATATCCAGTAATCTAGTTTCAAAAGCCAGGTAACCTTTTTTTAGACCCTTCTAATGCATTTTATGCTTGGCGGGTAAGCCGCCCCGCCCGGAGTAGCAAGGCGATATCGAGCTCACCAGCCGCGGCCTAGAGGTGGTAGACGGTACACCTACCTTCACGGATGGACCACCAGAACCTACACGTAATACCTATATATACAATTAAGAGAGAGAGAGGTAGGGCACCATACTAGCGAGCAAGCCCGACTGGGGAAGGACCTCCACCTTACAGAAGACCACAGCCAAATGACTACACACAGCGGTGTAGTTGTGTTCCTGTGTGTGAGTACAGGTCTCCAGCGCTCATTTAGGAATGCGTTTTGAAAGATACGTATTCCTATCCCAGGGTTACTTCCATCTTAAAGCCCTGGTGTAAAAAAATGGGTTGGCAACACGCAAGATACCTCTGGTAATGCAAGCGTCTATAGGCTACGGATACTGCTTAACATCAGGTGGGCCGTATGCTTGTTTGCCACCCAAGTAGTATAAAAAAAAAAAAAATTAAGTATTTTAAAGTCTTTCGTCTTTTTCCGACGCCAACGTGTGCCTGTCCACAAACATAATACGTTATCATGTCTTAACATTTTGTGAGCAGGTACCTACAGAGTGGCCGTTAAGTGCATTGCTCTGATAACTTTACAGCTTGAAACTTCTACGTTTTACTTGCTTAGTGATACCAGCTCCCTAAGTGCAACACGTATTATTACATTTCTGCAGTTACTAGTTTGTTAGGTACATAAATTAATTAATTTATTTGAGCATAATCATACTTTACTGTACTTAAGTAGGTACTTTAGATATTATGGCTCAGTTATGTTTTAGAATGGAAATGCAATTCGGGTTAATAAAATTATCAGAGAAGTCTTTAAAATAAATAAATAAAATAAAATATACTGTATTCGTTGCATGTCCCTTCTTCGCACAGTTGGACATTTATTAAGCATTCGGTTTCGTGTAACATATAAAAAAACAAAAAAAAAGTTATGCGCTGATTATGTTGTTTTTAAATGGTGAAAGAATTTTTTAGTAGTTTTAGAGTTGAGTCGTAACAAACAAACAAAATAAAACTTTTCTCTTTATAGGTACCTAATATTAGTTTAGGAAACCATGAATAAGAGAGTATAGTGTATGCGCCACAGAAGTAATAATAATTCTGTGGTATGCACAAACACAACGACAATCTGTCAATTACGTCCGCAGGGAGATCAGGCGCAGTATCAAGGTGCTGTGTGAAAGGAATCCGCCGTGTCTCTCTATCAAACAATGGGTTTTTTTCAGAAAACAGTAATACATTTACGGATTTACCGCGGCAAGCTCGCAAATCTGTCGATCCGAGCAGGTATTACCTGTACCAAAACAATATACAATACGAGATATATTTTTTTGTTTTCTTTATAATAATTTACTTAAAGTGCATTATTATAGATTGTAATTATTGTAAATTACAATCTAGCCATAAGGCTAAAGAATAATTTACATATAACCTAAAATAGACTAAAAAATATTTACAATACCTACGAGATAGTAAAATAATTTATATTCTCTTCGACATCACGTGCGATATCTAAATTTCAAGTTAAAATGTCGCCTGTTTGTAGTACGAATGCAAAGTGAACAGGTAAAAACACATGCACTGTAGTAACATTCAAAACTTTTTGCTCAACACTGAACGTACTCGTAACGTATGTATAATAACTTAGTTGTTGCATCTAAACGGGTCTTGTTCTCTCTTTTTCAGTAAAATATGTGGGGAGTCATTGAAAAAATAGAGGTCTATCGAAATTTCTACCTTAAATAGAGCACCATTGAAGACGTTTCTTCATATCCTACTAATATTATAAACGTGAAAGTTTGTAAGTATGGATGGATGGATGTTTGTTACTCTTTCACGTAAAAAGTACTGAACGGATCTGGATGAAATTTGGCACATAGATAGATTATGGTCCGGAATAACACATAGGCTACTTTTTACAGCGTTAACTGATATCCACGCGGGCGGAGCCGCGGGCAACAGCTAGTCTACAATATAGAAGACCAAAGCCATAATACATTAATTATGTAAATAAAAGATTATTGAGACCCTTTTTCAACACACTTGTAAATGAAACGTTCATGTTTGTTATACGTAGCTTATTCGCTATTCCAGACTATATAACCAATCTCTCTGCTAAATTTCATCCAGATCCGTTTAGCAGTTTATACATAAAAGAGTAACAAACATCCATCCATACATCCTTACAAACTTTCACATTTATTATATGGCGTTGTACATTATTTACCTTCCCACAAATAAGCATGAATGGGCTTGTCTTAACCGGGCGCTTACCATGCCTGTACGTCAAAGTAATCTGTATTTAGTACCGCATCGCTAAGCCACTCGTATCGAATTATCTCTTATCTCCACCCAGTACATACCTGCTAACTAAGCCTGCCTTGCGACTACCGTAAGTTTCTGTAGCCTATAGCAACATTCGCATCCTAAGTAGAAGATGAAGATGTCATTGGGCAATTTTGGACTTTAGTCATTGAGGATAAGATGTAAATTACAATACAATCACGTTTCAACTTAGGTTTTTTTTCACTGTAGGTGCGGATATAGGTATTTTATTACTATAATTGCATGGTGCTTATTTTTGTAAGTGCAATTTAATATCTATTAATATTATTCAACTTTATGCCATTTGTAAAGTGTGGGGATCGATATTTCTTTATTTATTTTAAAAGGACAACTTTCGCATTAGGTAACAAGCCTTGTGTCAAGTTGTGTCGCGGAGGACTTTAAAAATATACAATTAACGGACACAAAGTACACCCAAATTTGGGACAACTATGGTGATGTAATCATACTAACCGTGCAGTCAAAAGCTTGAAATATGATTTTGACGTGCTCCTTCCTGTGCCGGTGTATATAAAGAATAATTTTAACAAAAAAAAAACCGACTTCAGTACCGCAATTTTTTAAAAAAACCTTAATACCCCTAGTCTAACGTAGGTATTTAAACAGGTCAACTTTTATGCAAACTTATCTCACTTTTCCTCCCTTAAAGTCGGTTCTTTTTAATCTGGTAATTTACAGCTATAGTACATCTCATGACCATTCAAATAAGCCCAAACACGCCTAGATTACATTGTTTAATTATGAAGTTCCGTTGCCTAGCTACCGGCTTTATCATCAGTTCAGTTCAATTGTACCATTTTCATTTGCTACATTACATTTGCTTAGCAATAGCTGCTAAGCAAATTTAATAATAATAATAATTTATTTATTAAAGTGACCAGGACTCATAGCAATAGCTAAATGTGTGCCTATAATTTTTGAGAAGTTCCTTCAATTCCTCATGGATCCCATCATCAGAATTTTCTTTTGATGAAAATGGGACCAAACTGGAAGTATGTCTACTCAGACAAAAAATATTTTTTCAAATCGGTCCATAAATGACGGAGTTCTGCGGTAACAACCTCCTCGTTTTTTAAGTCGGTTAATAAAGAATGTAGATCTAATACGAATTGGGAAATAACATTGCACGATATGACTGCAGGGTTACTTTAGTTCATTATCAGCGATTTATTTCCAAAAAAAACATTTAAAATTCTTACCTAACTTCTGCATCTCTTTCATTTTAAAGGAATAAAAAAATCAAATGCCCAATAATATATATGTGTTCTAATATCAATTTTAATTTAATAATTTATTGCGTGATTACGTAATAGACCAGGGTCGATAATTTTTGAAACTAAAAAAAAACATAGTAGAATGAAAACATTGGAAGTGGGAGAGAATATAACAAAAATTAAAGGAAAATTAAATTACGGGCGATCTGAGGTTAATTTAATATTTACAACAGTTGTAGATATTTTCATTACCTACAACATTGCCATTTAATTTTTTTCCATTGGATTGTAGTTTTGCCGGAAATCGAGACAAAAGGTTTTTTTTACCCTTAAAACTCACCCCCTTCCACTTCCCGACCTCAGATCGCCCGTAATTTATTTTGCCTTTAATTTTCTGTTATATTCTTTACCATTTCCAATGGGTTTCATCCTACTATGTTTTTTTTTCACTTTTAACCATTTTCATAGGCACTGACTGGTCTATAATACAAACGACAAAAGACAAAACACGTTAGCAGATTTTTGCCAAGATATGTTATTTTAATTTCGGCGCAGTCGAATCGTAGTGCTGGCCACAAAATACGAGAGAACCGGAGTGCAATAAAAGTAAATATGCCGAGTACCGAGGGATCGCTATTACAGCGATCGTAAAAGCGAAGTTGGGACCACGTGCGCCGACCACACCAATTTCAAATGCGAAAATATAAACAACGCGTTTTTTACTGTTGTGGCGCAGGTTTGTTTGCGAAGAATATAGTTAAAATGTCACCTTTGTCTTTGCCTGTGCGTGGTCCTCAAGCAATACAACTAAGACAGACTGGACTCATAATAAATAAAAAATATTACTATCATAACCAACCAGAAATTACAGCTAACATTACTGAAATACGAAAATAACCACGGGCTGAACGAAGTTTTCATGGTAAAACTATTGCGCAACAAAACTGACATCACATAAGTAGGTATCTACATTGCATTCGTACGAAGCCGGTCCGGCCGGCTGATTCTCTAAGAAACAACGATGGCAAACTGACAGTTGTGAATGCTCGGTGACGGCACAATCTATTGACTAAACGTCAAAAAGGCTCGGTTTTTGCTCTTTACGGAAAACCGATTTTTAATCTGACAGCAAGATTTTGCTCGGCTTTCGCGGTGGCTCGGTTTTTGCTCTTACGGAATACCCCTGCGGGTCGCAAATGGTATTATCCTATTTCTATAGCTGTGCAGTTGGAACTGTCAGAATCGTTATGTTGGTATTATTGAATTCACCCGCCCGCTTACCTTCCTACCTCCCCGCAGGCACCTGTCCCTGTGTGCGCTTTCCTGTCTTCTGTGCTATTTGACTATCGATTACCTCTTGGATATAGTAAAAATGATTTTTATTTACATTGACATTTTGTTCCAATGCTGCCAACATGACACTTCACACTTATATTGACGTGACATTGACAGCTAGTAAAATCGGGTTATAAGTTATAATTGATATACTCCAAAAATATTATCAGTGTGGTATACCTGACAGCGCCCTACCTACTTATGAGACAGAATAGCACTCTCATCAGACAGCCCGGCTCGAGATTCGAACTGATTGTCGTGCAGCCGACGTATGTGTACACATAGGCTGTATACCTCAGACTAAGAGGCAGCATAAACTAGAGAAAGTAAAGATACATGGAGTATAAAAATTAAAGTAAATTAAAAATACATACGTATTACGTGTATACGGTATATAAAAAAAACTAAAATATTAAGAAAGTGTCAAACGTAATAATGCCGACGATTCATCAGCGAGGAGAGCCCAAAAACCAAGCATTGTGATTTGTGACCATAAATTTGTTGTTTGTGAAATCAAAGTGACAACATCAGCTTGCTTTTGAAATAATAATCTATTTGTTTACAAATACCGCCAGTAACAGTAGGTACAACTATATTATTTATAACGCTCAAAATTTTCCTTTATAACCAAAAGTTATAGGAAATGTATTGTGAACTGCCAAATTAGAGAATGCTTGAATAGCCAGTCTCCACTCCATTTTCAACTTTGTTTACGTAAAAATAAGGACGTAGGTAGGTAGCTGCTGAAATAGCGAGACTCTTGATGGTTGGAATAAGATCGGCTGTGGAATAAGTTGAAACAATAGCATCAAGTTTCAAAGCAACAGATGTTAAAAGGGACCGACTAATGAAATAAGGAAAGACCAGACTGACCAGGCAGCCTTCGAAAATAATGATAAGAAAGTTGATGTTGTTTTTAAAGAAAAATATGATCTGCATCATCATTATTTTTAGAGAAAAATGAAATTGAAATAAATTTAAAACGTAAACTTTTTACTATGGCTATCACCAGGGAAGGAGAAGAATAATAATAGCAACCCATATTAATTGTCCCACGGCTGGGCTCTCTCTCCTCTATCAAGAGAGCTGGAAGGGACAAACGCTAGTCTTATGCGGGTTGGTTTAGATGGAAAATAATTTGTTTAGTATGTATAAATTTCAAGTGAAATTTACATTAGTATCGCCGCGCGCCTGCCGCTGCCCGGGATCGAACTCAATCGCAATCACCGCTATGAAGCTGTATAGCCATTGCCAGTATTAGAATTTAAATATGTAATTATGTAGGTATTAACAGGATACGTATGCAAACTACACTACATTAAAGTAGTTTAAGTCTCGGACTAAAACTTAAAGCTCCTTACCTTTAAAGTATTTTTCACATAGCATGGGTACTGTGTAAAACGAATCGATTGCATACTCGAGCCTGCATGAGGGAAGACGAGACGGCGGCGCACGTTTTGCTGCACTGCCCGGAGGTCGCTGCATACAGAAAGAAACACCTGGGCAGCCCAGGTTCGGTACGAGAAGCGGTCGTCAACGTCAGGCGGCTGCTGGACTTTTTGGACTAGCTGGGGTGGATAGAGTGACCCTCCTGCCAACCGCCCGCACGCAAAATAAGCGCATCAGCGTGTATTTGCGGAGAACAGCCCGCCATACCTTTATATTTAGTTTTTTCTTTTGTGTTAATGTATATTGTGAAATAACTATGTGAGAGAACAACAATAAATTATTATTATTATACCATACCAAACCATACTCTAGGCGTTTGATCATTCAATTAGCCAATTGATTAAAGAAGGAAGGGGGTATAAGCTTCTTGGAGTAACCACAACTTTTCTGTTTATTCATTGTCAGTGGTATCACAGTCTAAAGCATTATATGAAAGAGGTTTTATCACCTATGTTATTTAATGCCTGAGGATTTTGGAGTTGTATATACCTACCTACTAATATTATAAAGAGATAGGCAAAATTTTAGCTTCTTATATTTCTATATAATATAATAATACCATCCATATACGTCCCACAGCTGGGCTCGGGTCTCCTTTCCTCTATCAAGAGAGAGAGAGATTTTAAGCCTTAATTCACACCAGCTGGCCTAATGTGGGTTAGTGAATCAGACATGTCTTTAGAATTTCTTCTAAGATATGTGGGTTTCCTCACGATGTTTTCCTTCATCGTTAGCAGGTGGCGAATCATTTGATTAGTACATAATTAAAATCTCCACAAAGTGAAATTCACATTGGTACTGCCACCCGGGATCGAACTCGCACCTATTGTGTGCAATCGGTTAGTTTCCCACTCGGCCACCACCGCTACTATATTTCTGGGGACCAACTAATAAAAAAAAAATGGCGAAAAATTTATTAGCAGGTGATGATGTTTATTTATGAAACACGCCCATTGGCTGAAATTCACGAAATAATATATTAAGCATCAAAGTCTAACTTACAAATAGTTGGTATAAGCAAGAACATTTAATCGCTGTGCTCTTCATGAATTTTAAATAGGTGAAATGGGACATAATTGACGTGGTTTACCGTTCCGCCATATTAGCAACGGTTAACGCTACCCGCCACCACAACGATACAATGTATTTGAAACGAAACGTTTCCAAATTTAAATATGGAATTATGTAATTACAAATACTTTCTTTTTTGTAATTGTAATCTATAGGTAGATTTGTTATTATTCTTATTTATTGGATAACTCCTCAAATGATTCTGATACGATTGCTACACAGCAATAAAATATCAGTACCTGCATTTAAAGCCACATAATATGAAAGACAATGACAAGGTCAGCTCAGGACCGAGATCAGGACTGATGTGGAAGACCTTGCCTATGTCCAGCAGTGGACGTCTTGTGCCTGAGATGGATGGAATATGAATGATTTATTTATTTTTTTGCTGCTTATTATTAAACTACGAGTATATACTTCTTTTTTTTGTTTTTTTTCTGAATAAATAAATAAATAAAATAAATAAATATACGTTACAGCAATCTTTAAGTGATTTAACCCAATATAATCGGAACAAATCGTCGTCAAGTTGTCACAACTGACATTCAAATTTGGTAACTAAAGAGCCTTACAGTGTATTTCACATAGCATGGGTACTGTGGCGTTTAACATTTTACGATGAAAATAATTGAATCAATCTTTAACCAATTAACTAATTGAATGATCAAGAGTTTAGAGTATTCTATCGATAGGTTTTAATTTAATCGTTTATCTTTTTCATTGATATTTATCTTCAAATGTCAAACGTCACAGTACCAATGCTATGTGAAATATACTATAATACAGCCATATTCATTTTGGGCGGACAGAATTATATGCGATTAATAGTGTAAACAGACGATCGAACTTGGTTCGGGCCGAACCACGAACATGGTGCGCTCCGAACTATATTCGCTCGTGTGGTGCACGCCACCGCCGGACATTATTATAAGGTACTAGTGGACCTGGCAGACGTCGTCCTGCCGGAAAAAGCTGAAATACCGACAGCAGCGCCACCTACCGGGTCCAATTGTGAATCTAAACCATCCAGGGCCCTACCCGAACACACACACAAAATTTCATCAAAATCGGTCCACCCGTCTAGGAGGAGTTCAGTCACATACACACGCACACAAGAAATATATATATTAAGATTAATATCATTATAATATGGTTCGGAGCGCACCAAGTTCTTGGTTTGGCCCGAACCAAGTTCGATCGTCTGTTTATACTTTAAATACCCTTTTGCCCCAATGCGCTACACCTTTTACTGGAAAATATTAATAAAACGTTTAAAATATTATAACACATAGATGAACACTTCAAACGAGATGAAGCAAGAGGAGTGTGAGCAGCAGTAGGAAAGTATTTTGAAGTCCAGATTGTAACTTCCCTAGCCTAGACTTTAGGTTTTGAAGTAACTTAATCATGCTGCTTAGGTTAATTGCATAATTTTGAATATTCTGTCACCCTACCTATCTGCCACCGAGACAGGTTAGGGAGGGTGGATCTATTCAATCTACGAAGCCCATCCCATTGGTTGAATATTTAATAACTAGTCGAAGGCAATTTAAAACCCTTCCTGTGCCCGAGGCTACTGATAAATCAGTTTAGAGGCACCTCCTACTACGTCATATCCTAGCTGTAGACACCGTATCGCGCTAGCAACGTACATATAAGATATATGTACGTCGAATCATATAATTATGTCTCTCTTTATCATGGGTATTTTCCCATCATTCAAGGAGAATACCCGGGCCTTTGGAAGGCTTACACGGGGACAAATTCTATGAACCATGACAAGTCTTGTCCCGTGTAAAAATCGAACTCGTGTCCTCCGGTGTAACAGGCAGGGTCCCGAACCGCTAGACCACGCCACTTAGTATTATTTATTATTTTTTAAAAGACAACTCCCCTCACTTGGGAACAAGGCCTGTATCGCGGGGGACTTACAAACATTAAATTAACGGACATAAAGTACACTCAGACTCATTACAACCATATGGAGGATTGTCGCGTGAGGGGATCGAAGCCACAATACGCCGCGCAGTGGTAAATGGCGAGGTAACCATTTAAGCCACTGAATCAATAGTGTAGTCAATTGTTATAACTTCAATATACTCGTATGTATATGTTTAACGAGAACCAATCCAATCTCGCGCAATAGCCTCAACGATATCTACATATGCGCGTTGAAGTAAATTGTATTTTTTATCTATGTACGCAGAGTATTATTTTGATTGTGTAGCTTCATTTTTTTTAATGTAACGATAGAGTCATATAGGTATACAATATACAACCCTGTTATTGGTATAGACGAAACCTGAAAGAAGATTGTTCAGAATAAGTAATAGATTGAGAAACCATTAACCGTAAGTTTAATTGAGTTTAATTGAGAAACCATTAACCGTAAGTTTACGACATTATATCGTAAACTTACGTCAACGTACAGGCCTGGTTTGTATATGTTTTATGAAGCTATTGTACAGAATGATAATATTATGGTGAAAATAAATTGTTATTATTATTATTAACTGTCGTTTTTAAATGGCTACAAGTGAAATTTATAATAGAAAAGGGTAATTAAATAAAAACACACTATTGCATAATATAATATTTTTTGTTTATTAAATTCTTTTATAAATTAAGTACACTCAAAACTGCCGATCAACGGTAAGTACCTAGGAACAACATTTTATGCCTTCTTTGGCATTGGCATAGAGACAGATGATATTAATATTATTTAACTAGCAGTATGTACAATGGGCGGTCTTATCGCCAAGAGCGATCTCTTCCAGACAAGTGTTAGTGCTAGTTAAGTTAAAGTGAGTAAAGTATGTTATATGAATACTGTTTACTACTAACTTATGAAATAAAAGCAGAAAAGTTCGTTGAGTTTCATTGGAACACTTTCAGCACAGACTCTGCTGATCCTCCGCCTTCTCGGTCTGTCCATGCATGGTTATGGTTGACTCTCGACTTGTGCAGCAGTAGGTAGGCTATCAGTCGATATAGATTTCTTCTTATTAGGTAAGGTTAAACATACTAATCCGTTAACTGCAAATAAATGAATTTGTTAGTATATCTACTAGCCTACTAATATTTATAAATGTGGGAGTTCGTGAGAAGAGATGGATGTATTTGTGCATGTTTGTTACTCTTTCACGTAAAAACTACTGGACAGATCTGAATGAAATTTGGCATAGACATAGATTATAGTCTGGAATAGCAAATAGGCTACTTTTTATCGCGATAACGGACATATAAGCGGGCAGAGCCGCGGAAAACAGCCAGTATGATATTAAGAAAAATAAATATATTTTTCAAACTTTTCCGAACCTCGATAATTAAAAAATGACTGGGATGGAGTAAATAGATTTTTTATAAGACATTAGCGGCCCGCCCCGACCTTGTCCGGGTTAAACTATTTTCAGCGTAAATATCTTTTTTTTACATAAGAACCTTATCCTGACAATAACAAACACAACAAAAAAAGAATTATCTACTGAAATCGGTCCAGCCGTGACGTGTGACACGTGATGCCATGACCAAGGGAAATAGGGATGCATCCTTACTTAATATTATAAGCGCAAAAGTTTGTAAGTATGGATGAATGGATGTTTGTTACTCTTTCACGTAAAAACAACTGAACAGATCTGGATGAAAATTGGCACGGAGATAGATTATGGTCTTGAATACCACATAGGCTACTTTTTACAGCGATAACCGACATCCACACGGGCGAAGCCGCGGGCAAGAGCTAGTTTTTATATATAAAGATTAACAAAATAACTCACCTATAAGAAAACCGCCGAAAAAATAAAAAGCAGCACCACAATTGACTTCCAGGAACCAACCTATCAGGTTGGAGCCCACCATAGAACCGCTGCGGCCTATCATCATTGATAAACATATGCCCATTGCTCTGTAAACAAACAAAATCTTTAGCTTAAATAATAATAATATTTATTTACTTTCTGTTCACAAAGGCTTACAGAGTACGTGTACAAGGTCAGTCAGGTTATGATTCTTTGTGAGAGACTGGAGTCCGTACTAGGAAAATCCTGTGCGACGGATCACCAGGCCCCCACCTCGGAAAATACATCCTTACTAATATTATAAATGTGAAAGTTTGTGAGAATGGATGGATGGATGGATGTTTTTTACTCTTTCACGTAAAAACTACTGAACGGATCTGGATGAAATTTGGCACAGTCATAGATTATGGACTGGAACAACACATAGGCTACTTTTGACAGCGATAACCAACATCCACGCGGGCAGAGCCGCGGGCATCAGCTAGTGCTCAATAATAAAAAAGAGATAATATTAAAGCTTAACATTACCTGTACTTGGTCGGAAACAGCTCGACAGCTACCGCATTCATCAATCCAATACATGCCCCAGACATTTGAAAAACGGCGAACAATATAACAGCCACTTGGACTTGCGGGGCTAGGTGTGCCCCGATGCCGCACAACCCTGTCACAGTTAGTGTTACGAGTAGTATGTGCTTCTTGGGCACCAAGTTGACGATCAGTCCCACAATTATGTACATGCTGTAAAATGTTAGTCCTATGTATATTGAGCGGACGAAGGTGGAAGTGTGGATCGTGTCGTCGCAGATAATCTGAAATATAGACAATCAATAAAGATTCAGATAAGCTTTTTTTTTCTTTTATTTATTTATTTATCCAAACTTACAACTACCATTACAGAAAATATTCCAATACGATAGTGAAGCCATCTTAAACAATATTTAACACTATTTACAAACTTAATACTAGTCGTAACAAATAACCATTAACGCTATTCTGTTGAATTCACTCAGAGTACATGCAAATAGATCTGATTTTGCATGGATAGCGTTGAGTGTGTGAAATGCCTGCGTTACCGGTACTACCAGCAGGGGTGGTCTGCGTCGGCGCCATACATATCTGTCGGGGACTCTTAGCCACAACAATTGTAGCAAACTAGCCTGATCCGATTTACCTCTTAATATTTTAAATATATATGAAGCGAGCGCTAGTTCCCTTCTAACCTTTAGTTCATTGTAACCAACCATGCCCAAGATGAACAACGTTGGGTACATCAGTGGATAAAATGGATACACGCCGTACAGCCTCATATATACATATCGGATAAATTTGTTCTGTATACGCTCCAACATAACACTATATTTATTTTTCATTTAATGACAACTCCCGCACTAGAGAACAAGCTCTGTGTCGCGGGGGACTTTAAAAACATACAATTAACGGACACAAATTACACCCAGACTTTGAACAACTCTTTGTGGATCACACAAAGTTTTGTCCTGTGTGGGAATTGAACCCACAACCTCGTGCACAGCAGGCGCATACTGCGGCTACTGGACCACCAAGGCAGTGCTAGTAGTCAGCTTATGACGATAAATTTAATCTTTTTATTAATATAATAATAGCAACCCATATTGTGTCCCACTGCTGGGCACGGGTCTCCTCTCCTCTATCAAGAGAGAGAGAGAGAGGGTGAAGGCCTTAGTCCACACACGCTGACCTAATGCGGGTTGGTGAATCAGACATGTCATTAGAATTACTTCTAAGACATATGGTTTTCCTCACGATGTTTTACTTCACCGTTAGCAGATGGTGAATAATTTAATTAGTCCATATAAACTCCACAAAGTGAAATTCACATTGGTACTGCCACCCGGGATTGAACTCGCAATATTGCGTGCAAGTCTGTTACTTTCCAACTCAACCACCACCGTTGTTTTGATTGTTTATTTCTTATTATTAAACTGTAGGTTCAATCGCAAATAGGTGGACATAATGCCGTAAGCATTCTCTACCAGTCGACAATGGGTGATACAAAAATGGACATGTAAGATAACAACTCTCTTTTTTCACGTGACCAGAAAACTGGCTTATATTTGGCTCAAAGAATAAGCATTGCCATTCAACGTGGCAATACTGCCAGTATTCTGGGCACGTTTCTAGTGGACATCGATGTGGCGGAATTTTATGAGCAGTCCCCCCCTTTTTTCGTGTATTTTCTATCATTACTTTTTCTTCCTTAATAAGTGTAAATATGAACATAATTTAAATTTGTAATAGTAGGTAATAAACTTTGAAAGGCTGTGTAGTACTATGTATATACATATATATCTAACCGTGGTATTCGATGAAACGGCGGCTTCAACTGAAGTAATTCTGTTGATGTCGAGAACGTCACAGATCTTCATATTGTTAGCTTCGTTGTTTGCCAATGAGTTTAGAATAGTCGGGAACCAGATGTAGAAACCATTTGTTCTGCAAATAAGAAGAATTATGATACAAATGTTCCTTGGTATGCAATAAAAAGTTATTTATCTACATATTATTAAAAAGGCGACCTAATAATACACATAGATAGGAAAGGAAATTTAAGGAGAACTATATAGGACTATGTGTCTTTTAAATAAACTTAATAAGCCTGATATTGTGGTGGTGGATCGATCAAAGCGCCTTGCAATGATTGTTGATATTACTGTCCCTCATGACGAGAATCTCGTGAAGGCTGAGAAAGATAAACAGATAAAATATCTTGACTTGGCCCATGAGATTGTCGACATGTGGGATGTGGATTCCGCTATCATTGTACCGATAGTCGTCACAGTGAATGGTTTAATAGCCAAGAGCCTCGACCAACACCTTAAGAGGCTCGCGTTGGGTGGATGGATCAAGGGTCTGATGCAGAAGGCAGTGCTGCTCGACACGGCACGTATAGTGAGGAGGTTCCTGTCTCTGGAGCCCTAACCGCCGGTAGCTTGGACTTTGTTCCCGATACCGGTGGGGAACTGTTTTTTATTATATTTTTAAATATATAGGTCTTTATTTTTGTTTTTATATATTTAAAAATGTAAATCATATGTAAAAAAAATAAATAAAGAGAATAATAATAATATTCTACATATTTTATTAAGTTCATTTTAATAATGTCCTATTGCGACTGTACAAGTGGCAATTGCTTTTTATATAGATAGCATTATTCTTTATTATATACCACAGAAGTAATAATTGCAGAAATAATTAAACATTACAAACAAGTAATAATGGGCGGCCTTATCGTTAAAAGCAATCTCTTCCAGACACTTCTATATTAAGATCTTAACAAAACAACTTTAGTAATGTCATTTATGGAGACAAATATACGATTATGTTTATATGAAACTAGTGGCCCGCCCCGAATTCACCCGGGTTAAACTATTTTAAATAAGAACCTTCTCTTGACAATAACGAACATAGCAAAAAAAGAATTAGCGAAATCGGTTCAGAGCCTCTAGACAAGTGGCATACGCGATAGTCGAATCGAAGAGTAAAAAAATAAAATGTATGGAATTTGACGTGAGTCTACGATTTAATATCGCAAACTTACGTCAAATCCCATACATTTTGTTTTTTGACTTTTCGATTCGACTATCGCTTATGACACTTGTCTAGAGGATCAGCTGTTCTCGAGATTTGCGCTGAGCTACACATTTAGCGATTCATTTTTATATTATAGATAGAGAAATGCCACTTATAACGAAGAAAATTAAAGTCATGGCACAACTCGGCTTAGTTTGGACACCAGATCCCCCACAAATTACTTGTAAGTACCTACAAACTACTGTATTCATCAACACAGTAACTGTATATTGTAACATTGGTAATTCGTAAAGATAAAATAAATGATTTTTATTATTATTAACTTACGCTGCAAAAATACCAAATTGAACGAAGCAAGTCAGACACATCCATTTTAGTAGCGGCGGTCTTAGCAAAGGTAGAGTTTGTTCTTTCATTGAGGTCAGAACGCCTTGTCTCTTATATTCTGATGTTGATGTGCCTTCCAAGATCAGTGATTTTACCTAGAACAATCAGAGGTTGACAACGAGATATTAGAGAATCGGATTTACATACCTGATAATAATTATGTATTTTGTGATACTGTCAATTTGTAAATAGATATGTTTATGTGAGCTTGGCAGATGATACCAGATACCAACTTTGAGATTTTAAAGTATACCAAATATCACGATGTTTTTTCTCGCAAAGATGGCAAACAGTTATAATACCTATAGCCCGCCTACTGACACTTGCATTCTCTCAGACACATACAAAAATAATTTGTTATTCTTCTCTACTTCTCTTCTCGTAGAAAATTCAGGACAAGAAGTAAATAAAACACTACTATATACAAATGCACTGTTGAGTTAAAAAAAATCAAGGCAAGCACACATAACATACGCAACCTGATTTTTATATAGATTATGTTAGTAATTTTGACTTAATTTTTTTTATACTAGTTACCAGCCTGTGGACGTTTGCAATACCAGAGGTATCCGAAAACATTTAACACCAGTGATGGAATATTCCTACCTACAAGACTAGACTAATATTAGAAACAAGTGCCGCTTACTGGAAAACTATCTCTTGGCTTCCAAGTATTGAAACTGTAGATCATCTTTACAACTTGCAATGCTTCCTCATGACGTCCAGTTGCGAACAGAAACTTTGGAGTTTCCGGAGCAAATAACATAAGAATAGCTCCGACAGCGAACGGTGTTGCAGTGGCTACTATCAACAGCCTCCAGGGTCGGTACATGATGTTGATTAAGGGCATCAGATATGAGAACTCTAACGGCAATATTAGCCAGGCTAGACCTGGAACAGAGTCAAATTGAAGATTTTAGAAATATGTTTAATATATTGACGACTTACCTTTGAGTAATTACAATTCTGATAGACCGGTTTTTTAACATACAAAATGCACGTTATATTTATAAGTAAATTAGAAGGGTTGCTGTAAATTCGTCACAAAGTAAATTTGTCACAGAAAAAAGTAGGTATGTGGAAATGCTGTAAATTCGTCACAGTTTTAGACACATACTTTTTTTGTGGAAAATTTACTTTGCGACGAATGTACAACAACCCAACTAGAAGCCTGCCTTCGTTTCGGTTTTTTTTCTGGATTTCTCTATTATAATATGCATATGTTATACATAACTTTTCCCCCATTTTTTTTCTTTTCAAAGGCATCTCCTGCACTAGGAAACACGCCTTGTGTCGCAAGGGACTTTAAAAACATATAATTAACGGTAATAATATAAGTATATCCAGACCATAAGTATATGAAGACCACCATTTATGGATCATACATTTTTTTTGTACCGTGTGGAGATTGAATCCACAACACGCTTCGCAATGGTAAAAGGCGAGGTAACCATTTCAGCCACCGAACTAACCGTGCAGACAAAATTCTCGATATGATAGTGAAAACCGAATTAAACTGTTTTATACCATTAGTACGTACAAGGATTAGTACGTTGCGTTGTGAATGGGAGTTCGTGGCTACGACGCGTGCCGACAGGGAGCCGGTCTCAACTCCCTGTCACCAGATATAAGCTAAACGAAATGATGTTTGAACAAGAATAAGTCGATAATAAGACTTAAGTTCTATGTGATGATTTAATGTTGCTAATGAGTAGTGCTAGTAAATAAAATCTTATTAACATGAGAAGAAATCCCATTATTTTCACAGTAGTCATAAATTAATGTTTAGAATATCGATATTTACACGGTAAAACGATAGTTCCCATCCCGATGAATGATGAGCCGAATGTCACCATCTTGTCTCTGCAATGGAGGTTGTTGAACTCTCCCAGGTACGTGTACACGATTGACGATGACCCTGCCATACTGTAAAAGATAGATAGAATTAAAAATGATTATTTAGTTATTTAACTTTTAAAATATAATTTATACTATAATATTATAAAGCTAAAGAGTTTGTTTGGTTGAACGCACTAATCTCAGAAAGTACTGGTTCGATTAGAAAAAAACTTTTTTTTGAATAGTGCATTTAATAGGGCTATAGGCTATAATATAACATCACGCTTTGATCAATAGGAGCGGAGCAGTAGTGAGATATGTTGCAAAATCGGGGAAAATATTCAAATTACCACGCGGACGAAGTCGCGGGCGACCCCTAGTACAACTGTATAACTGATTACTATTGATGATTGCTACTCACAATATCGCCGAAAGAAACTGCAGAATAGCAAATGAGATAAGTTCAGGTGCAAAGCTGGCGATGATTGATAGGACAGTAGATCCTACCATGGAGCTCAACATCACTGATCTTCGACCTTGAGTATCTCCCCACCATCCCCAAAAATATGATGTTACAATGATGGCTGAAACATATTAAGACGCTGATAACTGCCAACGACCTTGAAAATTCAATAGTCATTTGGCCACTGTCGGTTTACATAGGAATGAAAGAGAAGCAAATAATACAAAGTCGGTGCATCGCTGAAATTGAGTTCAGAAATGAGAAAAATAATATACATATATGTACTAAATAATAGTGGAATAATTGAAAATATAAAACGGCATTATTTTGAATAATGCTATAATCAGCTAGTTTAAATTCAATACATAAATAAACAAGATATTTTTTGTATAAATATATTTTGGCATTATTTTTATGTATGTATATGTTTTTTTTAAATTAAATGTATTTCGAAGACATATTAACAACAAGCTATATTATCGTTAATATTGTGAAGAACAATATTTTTAATTTTTATTGTGATAAATAAAATAGATTTTGCTGAAAAAGTTAGGCTATTTTTATAAAGTATTTATCTATGGAAAATGTAAACATTTAGACTAAGTCCTACTTCCTTTCTTGTTTTACGATGGAGAAGATATTAGGTCTTCTTAATTTTAATTTTTCCTTTCTTTGTGAACGGGTGCTACTTGGGGTGGCTTGTCAATCTTGGCATGATTTATTTTTAAATAATAAAGATATAGTTTTTAGATTTTTACTAAGATTGCAATGTGATCTCGACATGTTTCTATCTTATGCATATAAAAGGAAAGGACCCCTCATTGCCATACAGTGGAAAGCTAAATTCATTCATTTTTTTCTTAATTGTTTTCTTGTTTATCAAATATTTTCATAAGTATCATGTATTTGATCTAAATGAATAAATGAGTTTGACTTTGACTAATCTGTTGTATAATATTTACCTGCAAACGGTAATAAAAAGAGTGACTCGAGTTTCTTGCCAATTCTTCTCGAGGCCCTACGCTAGTCAGCGAATTGGCCGTAGGAAAAAATTATGCTGGCATTTGTTTTTATGACGTTCATAAGTATCATGTATTTGATCTAAATGAATAAATATAATATTTACCTGCAAACGGTAATGCAGACAGCCATCCTTTCTGTTGCGAAGTGAGCTGTAAGTCGCACTGTGCTGCCGGTATCACGTACCCCAGGACCAGACATTGCATTATCATGCCCATCAGAACTAGACCTGACATCAACATGTGTAAGATGTTGTACACTCCAAATCCTGAAATTCCGAACAAGAATACTAGTTTAACCAGTACCACACCAGCGAGATATATGTTGGTGCAAATGGACAGAAGACCACAACCAAATAACTACACACAGCGGTGTAGTTGTGTTTCTGCGTGTAAGTACAGGTCGCCAGTGCTCATTTAGGGATGCGTTTTGAAATAAACCTTTTCCTATCCCAGTGATACGCCATGTTAAAGAACTGGTGTAAAACAAATGGGTCGGCAACACGCAAGTGATACCTCTGGTATAGCAAGCGACCATAGGCTGCGGTAACTACCTTACCATCAGGCGGGCCGTATGCTTGTTTGCCTACCAAGTAGTATAAAAAAAATGTATAATCAAAATGTTGTGTGATACTAAATTAATGATGGTATCGAGTATGACCGATGTTATTTACGATATGACCTGGCTATATGGCAGTTCAAATAGACAAGTTGAAAAGCCAATTAATTAAAAAATAATTATACAATATTATACATATATATTATACTAGTGGACCTGGCAGACGTCGTCCTGAAAAAGCTGAAATACCGACAGCAGCGCCACCTACCGGGTCCAATTGTGAATCTAAACCATCCAGAGCAAATTTTGTGTGTGTGTTCGGGTAGGACACACACAAAATTTCATCAAAATCGGTCCAGCCGTCTAGGACGAGTTCAGTGACATACACACGCACACAAGAAATATATATTATATATAAAGATTATCGACCGCGTGGTAACGGATTAAGAATACAAATGTCACCACCCCGTTCCACGACTAAGGAACTTAGTCAGGCAGACAATATCCACTGCAAGAGAGGGAAAACTCAAAACAGAACCAACCCATCTGGCCAGCGTGGTATAGTAGGCTAATATCCCTCCAAATGTATGGAGGAGACCCGTGCAGCAGTGGGACCTTTATGGGTTGACATGGATACATTATTATCTGAACCGACCAAACAGGCTTTAAACAATTCAATTTGGTTTGTTTGTTCTATAGATACAGGTACAAAGACAGGTGTCAAACTTATATTACCCTTCGATACTCGACGTCAACATCGCGTAGCGTCCCTGCGCCACAACTTAAAAATAAACGATCCCAACTGGTCCAACTGCTACGTCTTGTTTCTGTGTTTTAAGATCACTGCAGTGCGGTTTTTTTATCTATATACATATATTATCGTTTATCCTGTCTGATTGTCAACGCGCAGTTAAAATTACTAAGTCTAGAAAGTAGAAATTTTGAATATAAGCCTATATACGTGAACATCTGCTAAAAAGTATTTTTGAAATCAACCCCTAAAGAAGTAAAAAATTGTTTAACTCGGGTGAAGTCGGCGCCGGTCGCTAGTATTTCATATTACTACTAGCTTCTGCTTTTGATTGAAGAGTTAATGTGTATTAATTTTCGCGTTAATCGGTTTTAAAATAAAAAGTTTCATATAAAATGCAATTTTCCATTACACTCTCTTAGGGGTGGAATTTTGAAAAACTCTTTCTTAGTGGATACCAACACTTCACAACGAATTTCATGTGTTCTCTAGAATCAGCAGTTTAGGCTGAGGATTGATATATCAGTCTATCAGTAAGGACTTCTAATTTGATATCCTATTCTACTAATATTATAAACGCGAAAGTTTGTACGTATGGATGGATGGATGTTTGTTACTCTTTCACGTAAAAACTACTGAACGGATCTGGATGAAATTTAGCACAGAGATGGATTATGGTCTGGAATAACACAAAGATTACTTTTTACACCGATAACCGACATCCACGCGGACGGAGCCGCGGGCAACAGCTAGTATGTCTATAAATTATAATGGCATTACATATCATAAGATAGGATTACGCCTTTTCCAATAAGTAAGTTTCTCCTAGCTTTATTAGCTGTCATGCTATTACCATAGACTCCTGACTGTTATTGCCCAGTTCTGCACAGAAAGTCCAATACCAATTTACTTAATTGTCGAACGCAGAATATCATCACGGTAGTAGTACGTACCTATTTACTAACATTGTTTCATCAATATCGCTTAAATAATTATGTTGTTTACCTGATAACACCATTGAATCATCCAGCGTTGCTGCGATCTTGTCGGATTCTCCGGACTTTTTCTCGAATGGACCAGTAACACCCATTTTGTGAATCTAAACATAAACGAAACATGGATGATGACGTCTGCAAATGCAAAGCTACTATCTATCACAATTTTACCATTATAATCCACTGTAATATATTTTTAACTATGTTTCTAATTCATAAGTGTAATTTTAATCACATTTTTAATCCAATTTTTTTACACATTGGTAGTTGCAAATACAATGTAGGTCTTTTATTTTACGGGCCACCGATTTAAAAATAGTAGTATCATTATTTTGTGCACTAGGTTATATGTGCCGGTTTGATTGGGGACTGTGGTAAAATATGTTTGAGTATGTAAGAGTTAAATGCCTCAAGGCCAAGTGTCCGTACACTTGGCATTGAAAGTACATTATATGGCTATAAAATCAAAACTATTTATTCGTGTAGGTCTTGATATGACACTTAGAAATGCCAAATGAGTTTAATGCTCCTTCTGCCAGGTTTAACAAATAACAACAAACATTTTTTTTTGTCATTTAAAAAGACAACTCCCGCACTAACAAGCTCTGTGTCGCGGGGGATTTTACAAACATACAATTAACGGACACAAATTACACCCAGACTGAGAACAACTCTTTGTGGGTCACATAAAGTTTTGTCCTGCGTGGTAATCGAACCCACAACCTCATGCACAGCAGGCGCAAGACAGTCTTTAAACACCAATTTAAACAAGGTAGTTATAACTTGTGTAATTTATCGAAATCTACAGTAGATAACTTAAACCGTCACTGCACTATTTCCAAACTATTGCTTTGAACTAAAAATAGAACTACAATTTGAATTAGCACGTCTGTCTGCCACACCTATTTATTCGGACGTGAAGCAGTAAAAATAGCTCAGGTACTTTTTTTATACAACTTGAATTACTTTTTTTTAATTGACTTTTAATCACTTAATCTTCAAGTGTAGTGTCAGCCAACTGGCCGTAGATAAAATAGCTTGCATTATTTATCGATTTCTTGTTACATTCACAACCTATGATATATATCATTTTGAAAGTTCATACTAACGACTCGATACACTCGTGACACGATGGTACTAACTGCTATGATGGTTGGAATTAATAGTATGCGTAAAACAAGTGAAGAGGATGGTGGCCGGTCAGCTACCGGCAAACCAGCCCTAGCACGAAGAGGATCGGAATCGCCTTTGTGCGGCCCAGAGCCGTTCATAAACCTGGCACAACGGTGGTCATGCAATCTCTAATACAAAGCCACGCGAAAGAATTCCTAAGGAGAGTGGAAAAAGGCTGGACGAACAAACTATGGAAGTACAGCAGAACACAAATGAGGGCAGTGACTGGTGCCTTCACGGGTCACTACCCTACAGACAAGCTTCTCCACAAAATGGGCTTGTCAAATAGCCCGACATGCAGGACCTGTGGTGAAGAAGAGGAGTCAATGCGGCACCTGCTATGCACGTGCCATTCATTGGCCTCAAGAAGAATGAGCCTTCTGGGACTAGCCTACCCTGAACCAGAGGATTACAGGCGCGCCCCCGTCAAGGATGTACTGAAACTCATGCAGGAAGTATTCAGGGACCAAGACGTAGGGTGAGCGGTAAGGTAGGGGCATGCACAAAAGACCCCAAGGGTCGAAGTGCGCTGGCCGCAAGGACAGCCCCGTCTCAAGATAAGATAAGATAAGATACCGGCAAACCAGACACAAAAGAAAAGCCATTGGTAAAACGCCGGCGATGTTGTGCCCTATGAGATGTTAATGTACTCAGACAATTTCTTGTAATACAACTTTTGTCATAATATTGTAACGAGTTGGTGGCGCTAGACATATATTTACTCCTTATTATAAACTATAGCGCGCTCTTTATTACCTCTCTTTATTTTTTCTTACTATTACTAAATAGTAAGAAAAAATGTCGTAAGTGTGGAAATTTAGCGGCGCGCCGCGCTGCACCGTGCGCGAAGACTTCCTCCAGTTCCTATACTTCCTTTTTTATTTCTCCTTTAATAAAGAGAGGTAATAAAGAGCGCGCTGTAGTTAGGTCCCATCTGGTACCCAAGGAGGTATAGTTACCTCCTTGGGTACCAGATGGGACCTAACTAGCATTGGCTAAATCTCGTCGCCCCCCGGCAGCGGCGGAGGATCGGCATAAATGTGCAACCAAAAACCACAGGCTAACTACACCGAAGCCCAGAACCACCTCACGGCTTTATTGCCGTAAGAACGATGAACGTGACACTTAAAGTAAAAACAAACGATCGAACTTGGTTCGGGCCGAACCACGAACATGGTGCGCTCCGAACCATATTCGCTCGTGTGTTGCACCGTCCGCCGGACATTATTATTATTAATATCATTCTAATATGGTTCAGAGCGCACCATGTTCGTGGTTCGGCCCGAACCAAGTTCGATCGTCTGTTTATACTTTTAAGAGTCTGATTAGATCACCGTATTGAGAGTTAATAATGGGGGAAGTGAAACATTGAAAGTAAAATCGGATGGATTATAGTGTAGGTACTCTTATAATGAACCTTTGTATGTGTGCCAGGTGTCGTAGTGAAGATAGGAAAATATACTTATTATCTCGTATTTTGGTATATTTACTAGAACCTCGTTCTGACACGCAAAAACATGGTGTCCTCAGTTGGACTTAACAATATATTTTAATGAAGTACATAAATTAATACAGAACGTCGCCGTTTTTAAATATGAATTTTAGGTTTATCTCTGCATTATTTTTAGGTAATGTTTTACTATATTTGAGTAAAAGATAAACGGGTTTTTTCACGATGTTTTTCATCACCGCCAGCAGATATTATATCATTTGATTACTACATATAAATTTTATAAAGTTAAATTTACATTGGTACCGCCATCCGGGATCGAACTCACACCTAGTGCGTGGTTACTACCCACTTGGCTACCACCGCACTATATTTGCCATAATAATAAATATTTTGTAAAAATATTTATTACATAGTAAAAATATTTCCAGCCTTCTACAGGTAGGACTGGCGTCTGCCCGTCCTGAATATTAGGGTCTGTATTTGGGCACATGTGGCTGAACAATTATGGTGTCCCGTTGGTACCTCTTGTACGGCATGACACCCTAACATAATTTTTGTTCATTTTAATCAAAGAATACTCGCTGGAATGAGTTCTTTTATTTGTCCGCTTAAGCCTGGTGTGAACATTCAAAATACTATATCACGTTACTATCTTTCTCTAAAGATATCTCTGATTCTAGAGGTACTGGAACGAACTCTTTCATTTGATAGTTGGAGGAAAGCTAGATACGCATTTCAAACTAATAAAAGCGTTATTTTTGAATAATACACCTAATTAACACAATGCTTGAAATGAATAGATGAAAAACGTTAGTGCATTCAATACACATTTTAATAAAACATAAATACTACAGCCATTAGTAGGTTGTTATAGTATTTATTTAGCTTTTCTCAAAATATTGTAGATTATATTTTTACCCAGTACGAATCTCCGTCTGCTTTATTTTAATGCACAATTCATAGTAAAAACTCTTGACGTGTTTATTTCTCCAACGGAAATTAAAATGAACTTTATTTTGTCTTGTTATATTTCTTGTTAACTTTCCACACTTTATAATTTCCCTTAAATTATTTTCTATTAGTTTTTAATTCTATTATATACCTATTGCGAAAAGTGTTTTGTAAGAAACTTTGATGGTTTTAATAGTATTGCTTCTTAAGTAACCTTATCAAGTTTGTTTACATGTTATCTCCAGATTGACGAGTACAATTCCACACTTGTCATATCTTTAGTAAACAGTTTCAATTCAAGTGTCCTACTTACACATTGGCTACATTATCAATGCTCAGTTAGCGTGGCCAGAATTTCGACTAAAGTTTGAAAATGTTAGCAATTACCTATTAATATTTCAAAGAGACACCATACAAGAAACCCCTACCGGGCTGACAGACCATAAACAAAAACTACACAAAAAGTCCTAAAAGTCTCTAGTGCATTAAATGAGGACTTAGAGACTTTTATTTACGAATGCGTTTTTAAATAAATATTTTACGATCTTAACTTACTAATATTGAATTACAAAATTCTGAAGTTACAAATTTTAGGGTCGGTAAAGAGTTAATTTACCAATTCAAGCGTCCATAGGCTACGGTAACTGCTTACCATCAGGCGGCCCGTATGCATGTTTATATGGAGTAAAAAAGACAAAGTGGCTACAGTAGCTTGTACCTAAGTAAGGTACTTTAGTATAAAATGGAGAATAGCTAACAGAACCTAAGCTATTCTCTGTCTGTATATAGTATCACAATAAATAACTTAAAACTTTTAGACTAAGGCGATTGGCACACTGGACTGCATTACGCAGCGTAGCGCAAGAGTACGCTTCTTACGTTGCTTAAAAGTATCTCTATTTGCATTAAAAACACGCGTACTACAAGACACAGTAAACGCATTCACGTGATATTATTCCGTCGCCATGCACCTTGCGGCGTACAGTGGGGCAGTGTGCCAATCGCCTAAATACTTACACAGATAATACAATTTACACATTACTTACAACTTCGGGGCACGGCTTTAAGAAGGCACGACATCGTGTTACCTCCGTAAAACGATTCCCCTAGTTTCACAAGATATACGAACTCGGATCTCCAGCTGAAAAAAAATCATGCCATGGCGACTGAAGGTGTAATACAGTTCCAACTTTAGGGCACAATTAAAAAGTGGTAGTTTAAATTCTAACACTTTAAAATGGTTCCCATAGTTTCACAAAAGTGTACCTAATGCAACTTCGGGGCACGGTTTTAAAGAATGTTTCAAGGCTTCATACTATCGCCTGAATATCTTAAAACGGTTCCCCTAGTTTCACATAATGTGCAACTAAATTATATTAGTTAACATAATAATAGTATGTTGTAGTCACAACTTTGGGGCACGGTTTTCATCAGGTTGTTAGGCTTCATACTAATGCCTGAACGCCTTTTAGAAACAGTTCCCCTAGTTTCACAAAAACACATAGGTACCAATTAGCAATCATCTATGTATTAAGTTATATTTATTTATTTATGCTTTAAAGTACTAAATGAGTCGATTGCCAGGTTATCAGATTAATGAAATCATACCTTGAGGGATAACTGGTGTTTAAATTAGATACCAGTCAAGTTTTGGTTACTTAGAAGTCACACCATTAAAAGGACTTTCTAGGCGTTTTGAGACTTGTATAAGACTAAGTCAAAAAGCATAGATATGCCGATAATTACAAATCTAGACAGTGATGCTGAAGATTTCTATGTACGCAATTAACTAATTGTTATTTTAGGTTTCTTCTTGGTTTTTTTAAGTTGTAGAATAATACCGTTATGTAATAATAATTAAATTATAAATATATAGATTTATTCAAAAAATCTACAAAAATTAATATATAAAAATGTTTTTTGTAATATTTGGAAAAATGATTTCCAGGAGGATGGAATTGCATGTGGCTTAATATTAGTACAAATACACTAAAATGAGACAAAAATATAACATATTGTTGACTTAACTATTGAAATAAAGAGTCATATAAATGAGATGGATGTGTGTGTGCTTACTGACAGATAAGAAAACGGCCAGATATACGTTACTATGTGTTTGTTAATAAAAATAAAGTGATGCGTAGGTAAAAAATATTATATAAATGGGTGCAAAAAAATACCGATGAATGTATATAAAATAAAATTAGATATAAAATTGACATACTGTTTTACTATAATATATATTTTAAAGTAGATATATTGTAAATATAATAAAAAATACTAACAAATATAATATTTAGCATGATCATCGTCATCACTCACATCATGACTCCCCCACTGCACTCTTGAGTACAGAGCTCTATTTGTTCGTACTCCTTTATGCCTATATACTATATCTGAGCTAGCTATAAACAATGATTTGGCATATTAGGCAAAAATTTTTTTCACAATGAATGTATAAAAAATGTAAATGCATTTTAAATTAGGAATACTCAGCAGCACAATATACGATATCGTTATAATATAACTTATAACTCAATCACAAACTAACAATTTGCCAAAAAATGCAATATTTTTAATTTTTTTTTATTGCACTTACTTCCCAATAAAACGTTAACATTCTAAATTAAATATTTTTTATTAAAAACAAATACTTAATTTAATTCTTTAGGCATGCTATATTTGAACTTTAATAAATTTAATTCCACATTCAAATTTTGTATTACTATTTAAAAAATCAAAATAATACACATATATTTACATATAGTATATATAAAACTAATCAAGTGTATACTCACATAGTGCTAGGCTACAAATGATCGGAGGAATGTGTATCCCTTGTAGATGCGCTACTAACTGAACTATTCTCTTGCTGCTACAGCTTTAATACCTGTCGGGATCTTAACTGACGTAGAGCAGACATTGAACTCCACAGAAGGTTATCTTTAGCCTGAGTCACGTCATATTTGTGCTAGTATACTTATAGTCTACGCAATGCAACGCCAATTTACGAGTACCTAATTTATTTTAAATGTTATGAGGAGCAACAGACCTTTGACTCTCGACTTTTCAAACTAATAAATAAACCATTACACATTTTATATGATTAAAAATATTAATATTGATATTATTAGTGATGGTTTGAATACTTTTGAATAAGCGAGATGAATCTGAATAAGTACCACTGGTACTCGAATCTATATTAAAAATCACTATCAATAATAATAAATAATTATCAATAATAATAAAAATAGGGGGTAATATCTAGATTTAATGAACAAATTTTAAAAATTATTTTATCAATAGATAACCACGTTATTTGTGAGTGCCAAAGGCTATAAAATATACTAGGGGTCGCCCGCGACTTCGTCCGCGTAGTCTCGTAATTTGGAATATCTTCCTTGATTTTGCAACATATCTCACTACTGCTCCACTCTTATTGATCATAGCGTAATGTTATATAGCCTATAACCTTCCTGAATAAATGCACTATTCAACAAAAAAAGATTTTTTCTAATCGAACTAGTACTTTCTGAGATTAGCGCGTTCAACCAACCAAACAAACAAACAAACTCTACAGCTTTATAATATTAGTATGGCAGTCATAAAAATAAATCATAGCACTCAGTACTAACCGAACTAGATTTATAATTTCATCACTAGTAAAAATGTTTACAGCCCAATGAAGTGGGCCGGGTCACCCACACGACACAGTAGGTTATATTGCTTAGTTTTTGTAATGGCTTGTGTAGCTGCACATAGGCATGCGGTGGGAACATAACTTTCCTCACGTTTTTTAACCAACAGTATCCACAACCAAACTTTTCCGGGAACCTAAAATGTATTTTTAGTTTGTTTTGACAGTTACACACATTGTTACATTTAAACTAAATATAATTGGCTACGAGCCCATACGTTGCACAAAATGCGCCCCGTCAATATTTCACGGGGTGAATCTTGTGGGACGTATGGGCGTATAATTTTACGAACTAAGTATTCTGAAAATGAGGTAGGTATCTACAATCCTAAGCAGTAACAAGATGTACGGTAATTACTCGTGATAAATCTTAACAAACACTCATACAATGATAATGTTATTTTATTGACAGCTGAGAAAAGATTGTGAAGCTTCTTTCTTTATTGTGTACATAAAAGATAACATAGATAATATATGTTTACAGACAGATTATGCCGACATAATACTTCTTCTTCTTATCGTTTGGTTATTGGCCAACCTGGTGACAGAGTTATTTAGATCGCCCATATATAGGCCTCTGTCGTGATCTAACGACTGATAACAGTCGGAACCAACTTTTAACGTGCCCTCCAAAGCACGGAGACGCTCAGATGAAATGCCACTATGCGGTCACCCATCTATAGGGTTACCGCGCCCTTGGTAGCTTAACGCGCTGATCGTTTACCGAACAGCGAGTGCACCAAGCTATGAGCTATAATACTGTAAGTAGGTGAACAGCACGGAACTAATACAGCGAGTAGTAACATGGCATTACATTACATGGTTACTACATTTATTAGTATTATGTGAGTATAAAAGTAAGAGATGGTGCTCTCGTTAATATGTTAAAATACGGAAGAGGAACAAGTTTCTATAGATTTGTTATAATTAGGTTAGCTACCTACAATTAGGTGCACGATTTATTAAATACTAAGCAACAGAACAATAGCTGTTATTGCAATACTTAGATGGTCCTTGCAATAAGAGCCTTGCCACCAATAATGTTATAGTCTATAATTATTTATGATCTTTCTAATCGTCATGGAAAAGTACTTTTTTAAGTATTATTATACTATGAACTTGTACTGTTTTCAGAAAAGAATGACGACGGCGGTGGTCGGCAAATTCACTGCGCTGCATATTCAAAGATTCTCGGTAAATCTGCCAATCACCCATTATGTCTCTTTCTGCTTTATTTTTGCTGCCGGGTCCGGGACTCGGCGAACTTCGTACCGCCATATTTTTTTTCTTTTCATTTTATTCTATACAAACATTGTCCTGACAATAGAAAAAAAGAATTATCTAATTTGGTGCAGTCGATCAGAAGTTATGCATATACATACATTTGGGAAGTTTCATTTTTACATCGATAGATATAGACAGATTATAATATGCAGAATAATATGGATGTATGAGTTGTTTATTATAGAGAATTATATCAATATCCATTTATATGTAATAATAAATAGATGCTTATATAGGTACGGTAAGCAACGGAGTTAGCTGTACCGGGCCGCTATATGAAGATTAGTTTTTTAGAAAAACCAATGTATGTGTGCGTGTGAAATATATTTTTGTCTGTAGGTTTAGTCTAATTGTACACTGTTACTAAATACCACAGAAATATATACAATGGTTTTCTTAAAAAACGAACCTTCATACTCCGTTGCTGACCATACCTATTAATTATTATTTTTTTCTTTTTTTTTTTTAAAAGACAACTCCCTAAAAAATGAACTAACAACTTATTATCAAAGAAATCTTGTTTAATAAGACTTTTGTTATCTCATTGATAACAAAGAACAACACAATCATTTAGTTCTTAACGAATAAATTTAGTTTCTGCGTTTTAGGTTAACACCAAGCCGTTGAATAGTGCATTGCCTTGACTCCAAACTAGGCGTTAATGGCTTTTGCAGCGAATGCACTACAAACTGAACTAGGCCAATATAATATAGGAAGTGTAATTAAAAACTAATATTATCCTTTACATCCCCATAATAACATTTGATTCGGTTGTTGATTTGGGAACATAATAAGATGGTATGCCAAAGGCATTCACTACCAGCCAACCATTGGGTCATGCAGAGATACGTAGTAGGTGCAAGATGTGGAAATCAAGAAGGAGATAAAAAAATGTTTATCTGACCAACACATTTTACATCGAGTTTGAATGCTTGTTTCGATAAAGAACAATTATATCACATTTTAGAACCTTTATCATGCCGCACTGTACGGTTTCAGAGGAATTTCCTTCCACGTACGATTAGGTTATGGAATGAGGTTTTCCCGAGAGACTATAGCATGGGGTTCTTCAAGAAAGGAGTTATAAGGTTTCTAAAGGGTCGGCAACGCGCGAATGATACCCCTGGTATTGCATAGTCCATAGGCTACGGTAACTGCTTACCATCAGCCGTATGCTTGTTTGCCTCCTTGGTAGTATAAAAAAAAACTGGTGCCGCGATGTTTTATTAGCCCATAAAGGCTATACTACAATACGAAACAATGCCTTATGTAGTTATATTCTACAGCTATCAACATACTAAATAGATATAGATTTTCCAGTGGATTCATAGATACCGAAGTATTGACACGAGATATACCTATCTAAGACATTGTGACATGATGAAGGTGATGAAACAATTAGATATCTAGGTATATATCCTTACTAATATTATAAACGCGAAAGTTTCTAAGTATCTATGGATGTTTGTTACTTTTTCACACAAAAACTACTGAACGGATCTGGATGAAATTTGGCACAGAGACATTTTATCGCGATAATCGACGTCTACGCGGGCGGAGCCGCGGGCACCAACTAGTATACTATATTATAAAGAGATAAAGTTTGTGAGTATATGTCGTTGTAAGGGGGTAATCTCTGGATGTTCTGAACCGATTTTAAAAATTCTTTATCAATAGAAAGCCACGTTTTCCACGTCAATAGATTGTGCCGTCACCGAGCAATCACAACTGTCAGTTTGCCATCGCTGTTTCTTTGAGAATCAGCCGGCGGGTCCAATTGTGTTTTCAAACCAACCAGAAACCCATTGAAATATACACATCAATTTCATCCAAACTGGTAAAGCCGTTTAGGAGTTAGGTGACAAATACACGTACAGAAGAATCACACACGGTGGCCTAATGCGGATTGGTGAATCCGACAGCGGCTTTAGAATGTCTTCTAAAACATGTGGGTTTCCTCACGATGGGTCCCTAACCGTTAACAGACGCAGAATCATTTGATTAGTACATATTAACTCCACAAAGTGAAATTAACATTGGTACTGCCCCTCGGGATCGAACTCGCACCTCTTGGTTACTTTTACTGCTTATAATATATTTAAAATAATATATGTTTATACATCAAATAACCAATTGTAACCGCAGTTGCGCAGTTGCCTGCAAAACTCCCACGTCCGAACATTCTTCAGCTCCATATTGAAATAGTTTCTCACAGGCATAACATGCTGACAGACTTGATAAAGACTACCACGTGCTTTGAAACAAAAGCTTACACCTGTTTGGTATTCTAGAAGCATCTACCGTCTTGTAACGTTGAAATGTTGAAACTTGGTGGCTACCATAATCTCTGGGTGAAGTACTCATGAATATATTTCTATACTAGCCCGTTGCCCGCGGCTCCGCCACCGTGGATGTCGGTTATCGCTGCAAAAAGTAGCCTATGTGCTATTCCAGACCATAATCTATCTCTGTGCCAAATTTCATCCAAATCCGTTCAGTAGTTTTTACGTGAACGAGTAACAAACATCCATCCATCCATTCTCACAAACTTTCACATTTATAATATTAGTAAGGATTATAGGATCGCGTATTGATTGGTGAAAGTTACAAAATTAATCATTTTCGCAAAGCAACAACATGGTACTACTGAATATAAAAAAATATACCTAATTCCCGGCGAATATAAAACAAATAGGAAATCGAAAAGACCAGATCCAATGTGCTCACAAAACGTCTAAAAACCATTTTAGTACCCAGCTCCAAAACGCGTCGTCGTATATTCGATGGGCACGTCACCCTATTTCCCGAGGCACCTATCTTCAAAACTACTCAATAGCGCCTCTCTCGATATATACAATTTTTTCTCACACCCTGATAGGTAGAATTTACGACTATTTTCCTGTGTGAGACACGGTGAAACATCTAGAGGAGATCATGAAACACTATCGCTGTGCGTTCCACGTAATAGGCGCCCAAACGCGCGGCGGAAATTCAATGTTCCTTGTGTCACCCGAACATCTTCTATCAAGGTTGTTTCTAGGTTACGTATTCACTTACGTATTTGTTTTTTTTTCTTATTATATCTATTCGGTTTCATAGTTTGTTTTACACTTTGATTGCAACTTACATAAGAAATTGCAAGCGATTCATTAAAATAATTATTTTATACATGAATTTACTTATTTTTTATTTTGTTTACAACTTTCATTTCATTTTTTTTCGAAAAATAAACTTGTCCCCTAATAACATCAGCTATGAATAAAATATTATAAAATGAAATCAGTTTAGTCGTTGCCGAGATTACCTGGAACAAATAGACAGACAGACGGTTTAAGTGCCATGTAAATCTTTATTTATTTGTATTGATATTAAGAAAGACTGCCTTGGTGGTCCAGTGGCCGCAGTATGCGCCTGCTGTGCACGAGGTTGTGGGTTCGATTCCCACAGAGAACAAAACTTTGTATGACCCACAAAGAGTTGTTCTGAGTCTGGGTGTAATTTGTGGCCGTTAATTGTATGTTTGTAAAGTCCCCCGCGACAGAGAGCTCGTTCTCAAGTGCTGGAGTTGTCTTTTTTTAAACTGAAAACATGTAGACCACTGCATAATTATCTACAGGTGGCGAATATTTTAGGCATCAAAAAACTTTTTAAGCATCTGCTAAATTGAAGCAACTTAAAGGATAGATTTACGAAGAACTGACAAGAAACTTCTTGTTAAATAGCAAAACGATGGCGAAGAAAAACCAACGCGGATATCGTCACAGTGCGCATGAAACTTAAGTCGTACGGCACATGTTGCGAGCGCGTGATGCGAAATATCGAGCACCACCCAATACATACAACAGTCGGATGTGCCCGTGAATTCTGAATTAGGTTTGATTATTGTGAACACAGATAGGGCACGTATTAGGACCCCGTGTTTAACATCTTTGTACCATTTTGGTGGTATTTTACATTGTTTAGAACAAAAGCGGTTGTAACAAATAATCAAGTGTATAAATTCTGTTGATTGTATGTTTTAATAATGGTTACAATTAAAATGTTAATGTATACTTACTTTGATAAACATTTTTGTAATATCATCATTATATTATCAGTCTATCGCTGTCTACTGCTGA
Organism: Trisateles emortualis; assembly: GCA_947095525.1. Lineage (NCBI taxonomy): Eukaryota > Metazoa > Arthropoda > Insecta > Lepidoptera > Erebidae > Trisateles > Trisateles emortualis. The sequence continues at coordinate 1,627,157 of OX352736.1, read as the reverse complement.
AGATTATAATATATTTTTGTTTATTATATCTAGCTGTTGCCCAATTTTCTTTCAGGTAATACACATTACGACATCAGCTTCTTCAGACCACGACCGCTCTGCCAAGAGTAAAAGGAATTAGAAGAAGAAGAATACACACTATAAGAGTGGAAATGCTTGAACGATGAAATCTGATATAAAGATAGATTATAGTCTGGAATAGCGAATAGGCTACTTTTTATAGCCATAATCGAATATTCGCTATTCCAGACTACAATCTACCTCTAAACCAAATTCTATTCAGATCCGTTTAGTAGAGAAAGAGTAACAAACATCCATACCTACATACATACATCCATCCTCACAAACTTTCACATTTATAATATTAGTAGAATTTTATGTTGTTGGGGCAGTTCTTGTTGCCAAAAGCACTACCACTCTTTGAATGTGTATTACCTGGAAGAAAATTGCACTTAGTGATAACGTGCCCGTCGTACCTAGTTTTACTTACTGTGCTCTTCATTTTAAACTAGCTGTTGCCCTACTCTGACCGACTTTACATACTCCTGTCCGACTCCCCAAGTGGGTGTCGGTTATCGCGTTAAAAAGTACTCTATATTCTTCCCTAGGATACCATCTATCTTCTTGGCAAAGGTTTTCCTAAAAAACTCATCTTTATATATCTCCGTACATGATAGGTAGTCATTAGCCAACCTCGGTATAAATTATTAAGTCACCTGAGATACAAATATTTTACAAACTTTTATTGTAAACAGACTTTTCCGCCCAATGACACTACAAACGAACTACTTACTTAGTAATTTGTCTAAACGGCTTTCAAATAAACTTTACTAGATAAATAAAATCTAAATACTAATTAGATTTATTTTGTTTATCTAGTAGAGTTTTTTCCTATCCAAATGATTAATTTAAAAGTAATAGCACAGATAATATAATACTAGTAGTAATAGTGACCTCATTTGTAAAATAGAAATTCGATTTCCAAATTAGTGATGAAAACTTTTTTATTAACTAAATCTAAATGGGACAATGTTAAAAACAATTACATCGTCAGTCGGTAGTTATATTTTTTAGCTTTCGTTATATTATTGGGTATGTGCACAAAGTCCAAAGTAGCATTACACACGTGTACCGTAACTCAGCGTGTGTCGTATTCGCCTCACGTACCTAATATTGTTTAGGGCTGCTATTACTTTTACCTGCGGAGTTATGTTGTCCCCCATCGAATTAACGGCGTCCATTTCACCTTTAAGCTAATTAGGGTGAAGAGAACTAGCACCTTCAAAAAGTATAGTAAAATACTTTTGTTAATAATATGCTGCTAAAACTCATGAAGTGTCATAATTGAAGAAAATTGGTTAAATTCATGAAATGGCTTTACCAGGGCAATATTTACGCTTAGAAAAAATGAAGTGTGTATTTTTTGTAATTATGGAGATCCTTTGGAAGATAACCCACTTAAGAACTATGAGCATTATCTAAGCTTTTGCAATAAATATTTAAATTTGCTTGTATATCTATAATAGTAATTTGCGTTTAATGAGTTTTAACTGTAAACCGATGAATTATTTTATACAGTCGTTTGAGAAAATTCGACTTAGAATAAGTTAAATTTTTTAGTAACGATGTTTATCTGAACGATTTTTTAGACTAGTGTATAAATAGCCAAATATTTTTACTGTCGAATACGAAAATTCCATATTATTCCATATACACGCAACAAGTACAATTTGGGCTAGGTACGTGAAACTGCCTATTAAAAATCTAATATTTTTTTTAAAAGAAACTAATTTTCTTTATCTTTTTAAGACTTCTGCACTAGGGAATAAGCCCCGTGTCGCAGGGGACTTGACAAACACACAATTAACAAGTGAAATGTTAATAAGCAAAAACAAATGTAGTTTTAGTGTAAACTATCAGGAAAGAAAAGAAAAATTACGTGGTTGGTGCAGCTAGCTTACAGTAGTAATTCATTAAAATACTTACATAGCCTTATCAAGAATTACATACATACTCGTACATACATACATACATCTCAACCCATAAGCGTCCCACTGCTGGGCACGGGTCTCCTCCATAAATTTGGAGGGATGTTAGCCTACAAATACCACGCTGGCCAGACGGGTTGGTATAGGGTTTCGTTTCAAGTTTTCCCTCTCTTGCAGTGGATATTGTCTGCCGGACTTAGGTACTCCCTTAGTCGACTCTTACGACACCCACGGGATGGAATGGGGTGGTGACATTTGTATTCTTAATCCGTCACCACACGGACAAGAAAGACAAAACGGATTAAGAATTAGATTCTAGAATATTAAAACTAGTCTTATTACGATATAATTTAAATGTCTCTATTTAATAAGCAGTATCATTGCTAGGTTATATAGGGAGTTGGAAATCAAATTAACAAAGTCAGTTTCCATCCACCGTAGTTATCGTGTAAACACAAGATGTACCGATTTAATTAAACGCCACCTTTAAATAGATCTCCTCTGTTATTCGCCTCGCCCGGGAACGAACCTTCCGAATTAGTATTCTGTTAGCTCTTGCCTGTTACCGCGGTAAACAATACGACACTCGCTTGTTTATCCTCAATCATGTTTCATTTATTCTCATTGTTTCTTTTTTGAAATTGAGTCGATTTTTTCGCTGTCTTGGTGGTCTAGTGGCTACAATATGCGCCTGTTGGGTTCGATTCCCACACAGGACATGAATGACTTTCCATCTGCTAACGATGAAGGAAAGCATCGTGGTAAAACCCACACGTCTTAGAAGAAATTCTGATCCATCAATCCGTATTAGGCCAGCGTGTGTGGATTAAGGCCTAACCCATCTGCTCTCTTGATAGAGGAGAGCCCGTGCCCAGCTGTGGGACAATTTTATGGCTTACTATTATAATTTTTATAGCTATCATTATCAACGTAACTCTGTTGCCACGTTAGTCACTAACCAAACGATAAGAAAAATTATCAACTGTGCTTAAAATTATCTTGTCAAAGAATTGATACGGTGGTATGCGTCGTCAAAATCGAAAGACAAAACGGTAGGGAAATCAACATGACGGTTGTCACTCAAATTCTTGTTATTTTGTTACTAACAAAATAAGGAAATATGGCACCTATTGGCTCACGTTTATATCACGTATTCAATATTTCGCTGAGATGTGTTCCAAGATCAAAAATCCTAGGCATGAGTGTACTTCAACCAATGAACACGTTTAATACCTATTTTTGTTTATGGATAGTAATTAAATTACCAAATAGATGACAGATGTGCAGTGATACGAGACGGGACCAACCCGATATTCGATTCGACTATCGTTTATGCCACTTGTCTAGAGAGGAAGGGCAGAAAAATGAAGCATGTAAAAAATATTGAAAATGAAATAATTTATTATTTATTGAAGAAGGAAAAAACTCTTGTTCAGTGACTTACAAAACACAAAAATATACTTACTCTCACAGTCCGATGGGAAGGAATCCAACACGACCAGAGTTAGACCAGGCATAAGACTACTTTCCGTGGCACGGGGGTGTAAATGCCACCAATTTCCAAACCTCGGGCATCTATTGTAAATTTCGTGACAGAAGAAACCAAAATCAATTTTAGGCTCGACCCGGGATTCGAACCCGGGATCTCGTGATTAGCAGTCACTTATATCGATCACAGAGCCCCGAGGGATTTGACGACAAATGTAATTAAGTGCTCATCACGTCAACGTCGCGTTGTCGGCGGGACTCGACTAGTAGTATATATAAGTAATACTCGTTTTGGCTTTAAAGATTACGTCAGATGTTATGTAGACATTATTTCTATCTAAGCTTGATAAATTTGAGGTCATAATATATCCACACTTTGACCCCAACATGCGACAGGTGAACAAACAGTTTTATTATTTCTCTGCCTCAATGACAACGTGATGAACACACCTCCTGGGAAATTCGTCCTGTTTACGTCGCACTTAAGTTTTACTTTATTGTTTTCTTGGTTGTTAAGACTCTGGGTAGAATTTAAGTTAGTAAGTTGACGCGCGATCTTCATGATTCATGTTAATATAGAGCATGGATTTTACTATAGGTATTATGTTTTACCTAGTAGACGACTTACGCTCACTTTCTAGATCATCGCTTGTTAGAGGCACAGTACACTATGTATTATTACCGTGTATGCGTTTTGAAAGAAACGTATTACTGCCCCAGGGATACTCCCATCATAAATCACTGGTGTAAAAAAATGGGTTGGCAACACGCAAGTGATATTTTGGTGTTGCGGCCGTCCATAGGCTACGGTAATTGCTTATCATCAGGCGGGCCGTATGCTTGTTTGCCACCTTGGTAGTATAAAAAAAATATTGAAGACGCGCTTATAACTGTTGATCATCGCGTTGCACGTGACCACTACCGCCACAACACCGCTACCGTACACTCGACACACTGCGCCTGAAACTCAGCAATAAGTTTTTATGTTCCAACGACGAAGTTACATTTTAGTACTTCAAAAAATAGATCTATTTCTCCAATCAGGGCAGCATAATTTTGAGCGAGAGATGATTGTGCCCTTCTGTAAAAACAAGAGAGGCGTGTTGTTGAACATTCAAAATTGAGTTTTTACGGATTAATTTTGCAAGAAGGAGAAAAATGGCATGAACGAACAAAGACACGTAACGACCTTTTAGATTAAGGTTTCTGCTACTAAGGAGATATAAAATGGAAAGAGTGGAATAACGACAACAAAATAATTCTCTCCTTGCAAACAAGTAAACACTTTTAAAAATATCTTCACTGTGTTTTTACCTAATTCGATGCTAAAGAAAGGGTGTTGGAATATTCCCAAGACCGCTTACTTAGACAAAAAGTAAGATTTTCTCACTTTTTCGCTCGAAATCGTAATAAGTTTTCGTATGCATAAATGGACCTCATTCGGGAATGTTGTAACAATGGGAATTTCTCTTCCGACCGGGGATCCTTTATTTTTCTCGTCTCCCGGCTTTCATTTCACTTGCAAATGTTTCATTCTTTATGAATTTACCACGACTCTTAGGGGAAAAAAGGTTTTCCGGAATCAAACTTGTACAAATATTTGAAGTGAAAAGTTTTGCGCGGGTTTTTTTCATCTCAATTTCCTATCAGAGAATTGTAATAACATTTTAAAGGATCCTTGTGGCGCGACGTGCTTCAATGTGCTCAGCTACACAGAGCGAATCCACTTATTCAGCTCAATTACACAACGTGTCACATTATTTTATGTCACAGTCAGCTTTCGGGTTAAATGAGCTCGAAATGTGAAACAGTTAACATATTTCATCGCGATGAATCTGATTAGTATTTATATTTAATTAATTTTACGTATAAGTATATTAATCTTTTTTGTAAACAACGTAGTTTTTGTAGTAGTGAAATTTCGTATTTTCGGCGTCGTCGGTGTATTCTGCGGCAATAACCTCGACGCAAGGTCTCGTCTTTAATCAAGCTCAACTAACTTAAACAAATAACGATCACGTATGAACAATATTATGAAACAACCCTTACTTTGCCTTGGGGAATCAAAGCAATAATGTGTCGACAATTTCCTCGATAAATCAGAACATAATACAGGTACATGATTGGGCGCAAACAGTGTTAGCATTGTTCTTTTGTTAGAAGCACGTGCGATTTGTTAGGAGAATGAACTGTGAGCAGCTGGACAAAGACGGCATGCGGAGCTTGTTTAAGTTTGCAGGTCGCCTCGCCCGCGCAAATAGGCAACTTGTAACGTATTAGCGTTCATTAAACTAAGGACTTGGGTATATTTTCAATAAAATATATAAACCAAACATTGATATGTGTCATGAGTATGACAGAAGAAGCATAAGAGCGAGATTAAAGCAGTAGAAATAAGAGTTATGCGGTATAGGTATATATGGAGTCTAAATATTAGAAAGAGTGAGATATTGATAAAAGAACGATCTGGAATGAAAACACTGGTAGAAAGAAAAACAATATAATTTAACATACACCAAAAATTTGAAAGTAGTAACAAAAGTTGAAAAGGAAATGTGGACAATTGGGAGAAGAATAACAAAAGAAATATATTGAGCGACCGCGTATGGAGATATCGGTAGGGGCCACTTTAGGCGAACATACATCGACGTAGTTGGTGATGGGCAAGGCCAAAATATATAAGTGTCCGGCACCCACGTTTATATGCATGAACGATGCGACTGTTTATATATATAGAGGAAGATCTACCGCAGCGTACCATAGCGTCTACGCTACCTACCCCAATGGCACATAGGTATGATTTTTTTTATTTTGAAAACACAACTCTGGCACTAGAGAACAAGCTCTGTGTCGCGGGGGAGTTTACAAACATACAATTAATGGACACAAATTACACCCAGACTCAGAACAACTCTTTGTGGGTCACACAAAGTTTTGTCCTGCGTAGGAATCGAACCACAACCTCCTGCACAGCCACGGCCACTGGACCACCAAGGCAGTCAAATGATGGTATCCATATATTCATACATACGTTAACTACGTTCCTGTTTTTCAAGCACGACGATTATTTTTATTTTCGTCGCCTGCCTCGTTGATTGTCGCTGTCGCTTCAGACAATTATCTTTATGATATTATTTTCTCGGCTGCTAAGGTATTTGAAAACTTCCATTTGCCTCCGAGAATGCAATTACCTTGGCAGTATACTGAGTGAACAAAGTACAGGGACAGGAAGTGACGTGCCATCGTCACGATCTAACATTCCTTTTTTGAGAACAAAGTATTCATTTAATGACGTAAACTTTCTAATGTCATAATTGTCGAAAGACGGTATACAGGATAGTATAGGTACCATAAATGTAGTTAGGTATGTCTGTATTTGAGGACCAATTGAATACCTAAACCAAGCTTAAACTGACCAACGACCACCCAACAACATTTGAGGTTCCAAAACGGTTATTTTTTTTTGTGTATGTGCTTAAGACCGCACGGCAGAAGTGAAAACTTCATAAAATAAATTAATAAAGACAATTATTACGTATGAATTGAATAATAATATACTAAACACAGCGACACAACAGCGAAGAGCAGCTGACTGTATCTTTCTCGCTCGGGTACACTCGGCGGTCCCGAGTTCACCCGATCGAGCCTATCACCTCAGAGCGTGACGGATCAGCCTAACTTACTACCTACGGAAAAATCTGTGTGCGGTGCCCCAAAAGAAGTTTTCACTTCAAAAATTTACATATATTATAATAGCAACCACTATATGACCCACTGCTGGGCACGGGTCTCCTCTCCTCTCCCTCTCCTCCTCGAGAGAGAGAGGGGGTTTAGGCCTTAATTCACACACGCTGGCCTAATGCGGGTTGGTGAATCAGACATGTCTTTAGAATTTCTTCTAAGACATGTGGGTTTCCTCACGATGATTTCCTTCACCGTTAGCAGATGGCAAATCATTTGATTAATACATATAAACTCCACAAAGTGAAATTTACATCGGTACTGCCCGGGATCGTACTCGCACCTCTTGCGTGCAAGTCGGTTACTTTCCCACTCAGCCACCACTGCTTTTAAAAATTTACATGTACAATTTGAAATAAACTGTGAGCATACAGTTTCCAAGTCGCTACTGATGGTAGTGACTTTATAACTAGTCGTCCAGTGTCGCGTCGTCCACGTGCCACGACTGCGACACCAATCTAATTTCGAATAGCTTTGGCTACACTATCATCCTCTATCGACTTTACAACCACAATATCTTTATACTAGTATGATGTATTTATAAACTTGTGTACAATATTTGACCAAAGAATAATAAATAGGAAGCGCTGGCATTCAAAGAGTTGAGAATGTACCTCTATCTAATTAAATGATAAAATCAGCCCCTCTAGACAAGTTGCATAAACGGTAGTCGAATCGAAAAATCAAAAAAGCTAATGTTTGACGTAAGTTTACGATATATTTTCGATGAACTGCATATTTTGAAATGTTTAATAATATGTCTAAATAATGCCATTAATTACAAATAATTGATGGTTGATTTTTGGTTTTAATAAAATCATTTCATATAGGTACTCAATATATCAACTAAAGCAGTTACTCTCAATAAAATCGGGGATTACATGTTCATATTCATAAATTATAACGATATCCTTTTATGAGATAAGTTTAAAATCTCACTCCCGCTAGCTGCTCGGCCGTCTCTCTTGTTAAGTTTGCAGGCAGCGCCAGCGCCAGCGCCTAGATAGTTGTGCACACTATTAGTTTTATGCTTTCAAACTTAATACGTACTCCTTCCGTGTGTTTTATGAACATGTTAGTACGTACTTAGTTCTTGTTGAGGCTGTCTGTTCTATTAAGTATTCTGTGGTAGAGGTGTTAAAGTTGTATCGGTGATTTAAATAATTAAAAATATTTATTGAGTATTATATTATTTTCATCACATCGCGAAATGTATGTTATGGCTCACGATAGACGACACACTGATGTACAGTTTTGCGTTGTGAACTGTTCTTTTACTCATTAATTATATTAGGTAATATTAATTTCAAATCAGTACTTAAAGTATAAAAAAGGTCGCTGGGACGGACTGGATGCGGAAGGCGGAGGACCGTGTGCTGTGGCGCGTGTTAGGAGATAATAATAATAATAATAAAATATTTATTTGCGTAAAACATGGTATAAAAGGTGGTATAAATATAAAGAGTACAAACATGTTTAGCTATCTACATAGCGTGCAAATTCACTCGGAGTAACACCAGTAACTATTACTACATAGTGATTAGTTACTCTGTGTATTACTACTTGGGTAACGTTAAACATTTTTCTTCCAAGAATTCCTTAATACTATAAAAATTAAAAGTATTTAACAAAATGTACAATTTATTTTTAAACAGTCTATTATCTAATTGTTTCAAATCACACGGTAACTTATTATAAATTTTTATACACATTGCCAAGCAACTTTTGTTATATTTAGTCAATCTTGGAAAATTATTTAATATAAGTCTGAATGGGTCTCGTCGATTACGAGGATGTACTTCGTTTGCCGTTTGAAACAATTGCTTATTCTTTCTAACGAACATACATATTTCGAATATATAGAGTGACGGTAGTGGTAACAAACCAAGTTTTTTGAATGTCGGCTTGCACGATTCATCAGGTTGCATTGCTTGCATTGCCCTGATACATTTTTTTTGAGCAACAAACGCTCTATTTAGGTCAGTACTGTTGCCCCAAACGATAAGGCCATAACGCAATAATGACTCAACGTATGCATGGTAAGACATTATAGCTGTTTTTAAATTAGTTACATTTTTAACCTGCTTGAGCGCATATACGAACTTGTTTATTCTAACAGATACATTTTCTACTTGTGCTTTCCAGTTAATATCCTCATCTATAGTTACTCCTAAAAACTTTGTGTGAGTAACTGATGTTAATTTTGGTATATTCATTTTAAAGTTGTATTTATTATTATTCGATCTATTGAATTGTATGTATACAGATTTATTAAGGTTTATTTTTAAATTATTAATATTTAGCCAATTGATAAGTTTGTCTATTGTTTTATTTATTTCCGTCTCATGGTCATTTATTGTGTTCTCGTTTTTATTCGACGTTACTATAATGGATATGTCATCGGCAAATAAAACACACTTGTGATTAGTTATGTCGACAATATCATTAATGTATAATAGGAATAAAATTGGGCCCAATACGCTTCCTTGAGGGACGCCGTAATTATTATAACTGTAGTCGGATGAATATGGAATCATGTCTTTATTTTTATTATCTATTTTACTAATGACGACGCGTTGTTGTCTGTTGCATAGATATGAGGATATCCATTGCAGAGTTGGTCCCCTGATACCAACCGTTTGTAGCTTGTCTGTCAATATTTCATGTGAAACGAGATCGAATGCTTTCGATAAATCAAAAAACAGGCCCGTGGTTAGGTTGTTATTGTTTATGTTTGTCAATATTATGTTAATAGTAGAGTAAATAGCAAGTGTTGTAGATTTGTGTTTTTGAAAGCCATATTGTTCATTTTTAATTATACTAAATTTATCACAGAAACTCATTATTCTCTTATACATGCACTTTTCATATACCTTGGATATAATGGGTATTAGTGTTATGGGGCGATAATTATCGATGTTGCATTTTTCACCTTTTTTAAACAGTGGCTTAACTATGGATAGTTTTAAAGCTTCAGGAAAGACACCCTGTGAGAATGACAGGTTAATTAAATGCGTTAAGACTCCAGTTAATTCATTCGTGCATGCCTTTAAAACCTTCGTGCTAATTTCATCATAGCCTTCTGCATTAGTGTTATTTAATGATATTAATTCTTTTTTAACTTCATTTTCTATCATAGGCATTAGAAACATTGAGTTTGTGGTTAGATTTTTACTTATACTACTATTTATTTTGTGTTGTACTAAATTTTTTGTTGCTAAATCAATGTAGTGATTATTAAAGGCAGAGGCTATTTCTGTAGGGTTTGTAAGTATTATATTATTGGTTTTTATATTATCTATATTATCTTTAGGGTTAGTATTATTAATTTCATTTTTTATGACTGTCCACGTAGCTTTGCATTTATTTTCATTTTTATTTATGTACTTTATATTTGCATTCTTTTTAGAGTTATAAATACAGGTTTTTAGAATATTGGAATACAATGTATATTTTGTTTTATTGACGTTGTTTTTGTTTTTATAATATTTATAACGAAGTATACGTTTAGTTTTACAACTTCGCCTTAAGCCTCTGCTTATCCAGTTTTGTCTCCTTTTGTCATTAACGCTAATTTTAACTCTTACTTTGGGAAAACATAAATTGTAAAACAGGCAAAACATTTCATGAAAAAGGTTGAATGCTGTATTTGCATCATTTGCAATGTATACCTCGGACCATGATAAGTTTTGTAAACAGTCCTTGAACTTTTTTATATTATCTAAGTTATAGTCTCTCTTGTAAATGTAATATATTGTAGTACTTTTTTGTGCTTTCTGTTTTAAAGAGAGGCTCAACATTTGTGCCGTGTCGTGATCTGACAGATGTAGTGGTAGTACTTGTGCAGTTGCATTTGGGATATTACTTAAAATATGGTCAATACAAGATGTTTTCCGAGTAGGCACATTGATATGTATTTTCATGTTATGATTGTAAGATAAGTCTTGTAATTCGTTTGTAATATTACTCTTTTTTAATGTATTTATATTAAAATCACCTGTTATAACTATATTTATTCTTGATTTGTATTTTCTGGTTAAATCGTGCAAAAGATAACTTAATTTAGATAAGAACTGAGTAGGATCAGATTGAGGCGTTCTATACAGACAGATTATTATTAATTTACTAGACGTTAGCTCAATACCGCAAGCTTCAAATACATTTTGCGTGGAATATTGTTTTATTAACAATAATTCCTTATAAATAAGTTCTTTTTTTACTAGGATACATGTCCCACCTCTCTGTTTTTCTCTGCAGAAACTGGTGGCCATGACGTAATCGTATACTGTTACATAGCTCTCATAGCCTTTCTTAATAAAAGTTTCAGACAGACAAATTACATCTGGGTCATTGTGCCCTTCTCGTAACTCCTGTATAGTGAGCTCTAGTAGCTCTTGTTTTGATAAAATACTAGCTATGTTTTGGTGAAGAATTCTAAAATTATGTGTAGAAGTGCACTTTTTAGGGACGAAAAAATGTATCGGCTTTTTGAACTGCAGGAAAATAATAGGGAATCTTACCTTTCTGTATTTTATTGGTGGTGTCAATACTAGAGATTTTATGTACGCATGTTACGTTTGTATGGGGGTTAAAATAAAATGGGATTGTCCCAATTAAATTATTGTTATTTATGCTTGACTTTGGCGGATTACTTGGTTTGTTACTCACTATACGTTTCTTAAGCTCAATTGGGTTCAAATATTTTGAATTGTAGTCACTACAATCTATAAAATAATTTATTGCCTTACAAATATTGGTTAACCTAGAATATTTACAGTCTACGAAATGACAATCCTTATACATGTTACACACATTTTTGATACTATTATTCAGTTTATGAACATCTAAGTTGTCATTTTTAAAAACATTAAGAATAATGACCGTGTTGTTATTAAAAGTATTTAGTAAATTATGCAGTTGTGACAAAATTAGTTTAGGGCTGCGATCGTTTTCTCCTATACACAATACAAGTTTATCGTCGTCTACTAGTTTTATACTTCGTGTGTTTTTCAAAATTTCTGTTGTAGATGCGTATGGTTTCGTCTAGGCGATAACTCCATATTGTTCGTACTTTGTGTTCTGTCTCGTATGGGAAATAGCAGCAGCCAAGCCTACGCATTGTTGAGCGCCATAGATACGTATACTTTTCCCAAGTTTACAAGTATATTTGGATTGTCCTAAAGTACTATGTGTATAAGACTGCGGTGGTTTATTTTCTGTTACATTACTCTGTAGGTATAGTGTTAGGGTTTCTATACGTTTGGTGAGAATTACCGTCTCTTGTTCTGCTATTTTAAATTGTTGTTGTAAGTTTGCAATTGTTTGTTCCAGGTGTGCTATTTTATTGTTGATGCCAGTATCTTCGGTTTTCTTGGTTTCGGGTGAAAAGGGCAAGGGAGAAACGCCTTTTCGTAATTGCAGTTGTTTCATGGTTTTTGGGCTGTTATAAGGACTTTCTTCTATCATTGAGGAAGAATGGCATAGGGTTTTCAGTATATTATTTTCGGCAGTTAATTTGTTGATTTGTCTGTAGAGATCTTTATTTTCAGTTAATGTTTTTTGGAATTGTGTTTCTGCGCTATCAAGTTTAAGAGTAAGCACAGATATAGTTTCTTTCATTTCTGAGACTGGCGTAATGTCTGGGTTTGTACCATCCATACTGAGTTTATTGGGTGTGACGTAAGATTCGTATGATGTTTCACAATCAGTAAGTATATGCGAGTCTAAGATAATGGAGCTATTCTGACGTTTAGACTTTAGTGTGCGTTTTTCCGTAATAGAACAAGTTTGATCCAGTGGGCTAGGTAAGGGTTTTATAGAAGATTTTTGTGTTTTTCTTATGGTGATATTTGATGTATCGATATTACTGACGATCTTTTTATTTTGAACGCTTAGTTGAATACACGCCTTGCATCTCCATTTCTTTTTCGAGTCCTGGTTCAACATGCGGTAAGTTTGAATCGGGTAGCCATCGCAATCCAAGTCATATCTATTGTTGCATACAGAACATAATGCAGTTAATTTCAAATCAACAGATTTTTTACATTTATGACATGTAACTAGTGCTGCCATCTTGCGACCACTACGGCTATTATCGATTTTGGAGGTCATTATTTTCTATTATGACATCTGTGTGACGTAACTGATGCTATTAGCGCTAGATGTCGAGAGGCCTATGTCCAGCAGTGGACTGCGATAGGCTGATTGATTGATTGATTGATTGAAAGTATAAAAATGTAATTTCTGTAATTTTTTTTGTGTGTATTGGTTATCATTTTTATTCTACGAAATCAACCTAATGCTTAGAATATAAATAAATGGCTAATAATAAAGCAAAAACCAGGTTTCTAACACAGTTAAAATCGATCGCTTTTTTCCCTTGATGAACAATGCACCTACTAATAGTAAAACAAGCAACGAGTGTTCTGTTGATATAATTTTAGGTCATAAATCGATATTATTTCAGCGTAACTGCTTTCATCGTTCAACTGTATCACAGATTGAATAGAATATAGAAATAGTTACTACGTAAACTGTATAGGGATAGTGCGCCTAAAATAGTCACTAGGATCAACTATATGTAATTGCAATAAATCCATGAATTTAAAAATATTGTGGTAATACTTAAATTATCAATGGATGTAGCAGTTATTATTGCTGGTCGATGCGATAATCCATCATTGAGATAGCGCGCAAAAAGTGATTTATTGCTTGCGGTCCTTGGCGATTTAAAATTTTCAGCATACAAATTTATATTATACTCGTACTACTTTTGCTTTATTATATTTATCTTTCCTTTTTGTCCGTTCAAAGTTGGAAGACATTGTTTTCAGCGATTAAGACAGGATACCTTCTTCTTCTTATCGTTTGGTTAGTGGCCAACCTGATGACAAAGTTATTTAGATCGCCCATATTTAGGCTTCTGTCGTGATCTAACGACTGCTAACAGTCGGGACCGACTTTTAACGTGTCCTTTGAAGCACGGAGACGCTCAGATGATATACCACTATGCGGTCATCCATCTATAGGGTTACCGCGCCCTTGGTAGCTTAACCCGCTGATTGTTTACCGAACAGCGAGTTCACCTGGCTTTTAGGCCACCGATTGTACGTAACTGTATGAAATAATGTTTGTATGCTAAATTTATAATTACATTTAGCATACAATAGAAAATAATATAAAACAATTATAATAGAAAACTCTTTGTTTTTGCACACTAATCTATATTTATTATTATAAAGCTGAAGAGTTTGTTTGTTTAGTTGAGTGCGCTAATCTCAGAAAGTACCATAGAAAAAATCTTTTTTTGTTGAATGGTGCATTTATCCAGGAAAGCTATAGGCTATATAACATCACGCTATGATCAATAGGAGCGGAGCAGTAGTGAGATATGTTGCAAAATCGGAGAAAAATCCGTAAAATGTACATTCCAAATTACCACGCGGACGAAGTCGCCGGCGACCCTAGTGTGTTCAATAGAGAGTTTTCTATTATGATTGTTTCTCTGTTCCCCGAGAAATATTTTTTAATATATTAAGTGTAAATTATCTGTGCACGTTCTATCTTTTTTTTTTACTGAAAATTTACTGCCGCTGCTTTATCCGTGTCACGTTCATCATTATTGTTTCTGCCGGAATTCGCGACGGCGCGGCGGCGCGGCGGTGCCCGACGACCAGTCTCAACGGAGACATTAGATAATGTTTTATTGGAAACTACGCAGTAATGGTTTGTACGGATAGCATTTTTTTGTAATTATACAATAAAATAATATAATGAAGAGGAAAATATAAAATAATATAATGAAGTAAAGTATATCTAAAATAATATAATGAAGAGGAAAATTTTTTTTTTGTTTATTTGTTGGTTACGATTTAACTCAAAAACTACTCGACTGATTTTGAAAATTCTTTCACCATTACAAAGCTACATTATCAGCGGGTAACATCGGCTAAATTTGACTGTAAAAAATGCAGCATCCTTACTTAAACTAAATAATTTTCCACCCGTGCAAAGGCAGGTCGTGCCGCTAGTATATTACAATAGCAACCATATATGTCCCAATGCCTTAATACAAACACGCTGGCCTAATGCGGGTTGGTTAATTAAAATAATTAGTAAATTAAATGCCTTTAGAATTTCTTCTAAGACTTTCAGGCGTGCCGTATGCTTGTTTGCCACCTTGGTAGTATAAAAAAAAAGACATTTTGTACTCACCGCTTGCCGCTGCCGCTGTGCGCTGCAGCGTGCGGCGTGTTCGTGGCAGGGCTATTAAGACAGCTTCAGAGTTAGGATATAACAAAATATGATGAAACATGCCAACATCATATCTATTCAAATTTAATTGCTCAAACAGTATTTGTCTACTAGGCTTATATCGAACACATTCTGTTCGTATTACTTATTCTGAGGTATTCCTCGAAGCGCTCCTAAAAGGTGCGTGCGCTCCGAGGAATAAAAAAGGAGCGCTTCATTAGGTGCGCTTCAAAATGGTAGCGCTTCGAGGAATACCTCCTTATTCTATTGTATTTGTTAGTTTTTTAACTTAAAATGCAATTGTTTAATTGAATTAAGTATTTTATCGGATCGCTCCCTTATGAGAGCAAAACAAGTTGTATATAAGTATATAGCTGTTGTCGTAAATCATAACTTGTTATTATTTATCGGTCGCCGACAGCAGGTGGGCTCCACACTGTTGCTTACCTTTCAAAATTGTTAATTAACTTTGGTCATGTCATTTTATTAAAATTTAATGCCTATAAATAGTATGGTGTATCGTGTGATTTATTATTTATATTGCTTACAAATTTGGGAGGTTTAATTAGGTTCAAGTGTTTTTTTTTTTTTTATACTACTTGGATGGCAAACAAGCATACGGCCCGCCTGATGTTAAGCAGTATCCATAGCCTATAGATGCTTGCATTACCAAAGGTATCACTTGCGTGTTGCCAACCCATTTTTTTACACCAGGGCTTTAAGATGGAAGTAACCCTGGGATAGGAATACGTTTCTTTCAAAACGCATTCCTAAATGAGCGCTGGAGACCT
The DNA here is from genome assembly GCA_947095525.1 of Trisateles emortualis. Taxonomy (NCBI): domain Eukaryota; kingdom Metazoa; phylum Arthropoda; class Insecta; order Lepidoptera; family Erebidae; genus Trisateles; species Trisateles emortualis. Next base: position 1,610,896 of record OX352736.1, on the reverse strand, counting down.
GTACTCACACACAGGAACACAACTACACTGCTGTGTGTAGTCATTTGGCTGTGGTCTTCTGTAAGGTGGACGTCCTTCCCCAGTCGGGCTTGCTCGCTAGTATGGTGCCCTACCTCTCTTGTAATAAGATGCCTTAGTAAAAAAAATGCGATTTAAGAGAAGTAGAGCACTATATTAGCGAGCAAGTCCGACTGGGGAAGGGCTTCCACCTTACAGAAAACCACAGCCAAATAACTATACACAGCGGTGTAGTTGTGTTCCTGTGTGTAAGTAAAGTACAGGTCCCCAATGCTCATTTAGGGTTTCTTTTGGAATGAAACGTTTTCCTATCCTGGGGATAAGCCCTGGTGTATAAAAAAATATTTGGCAACACGCAAGCATCACCTTCAGTATTGCAAGCGTCTATTGGCTACGGTAACTGTTTAATAATAATAATAATAAACATTTATTTCAGAAACAAATTTCCATATATTGTTAGTGGCAAGTTAGTAACAATTTGTGCTTATAATCATTTCATCAATTATTATAAAATAAGCTATTGTTTTAATCCTAATGCTAACTCCACTCAGTGCCTTTGGATGGGACAGAAACATTATCATCAGACGGGTTTTTTGTCACCCAAGTGGTTTAAAAAAGATGAACAAAAAGGTACGAATTCTTTATCACATTTCAAACAATTTTATCATAATTGCGAGACTCTGGCACAAGGATTCTTTAATAACAAATTATGTTAAACAAAGTTACGTGATGTTATGACATACACAATAAAGTCATCCATTTATTGCTCAATATTTTTCGCACAATATAGGGGTCCGCAAGGAGCGCACCAGTGGGACGGTTTCAAGCAATAATTCAGTGTAAATTGGTCGGTAGTGTGTTGTGTACATTATTGTGTTGTGTACATTATTGTGCGACATCGAGTGACGCGGTGACGGGCCGCGCTCTACTGCTATTGTTTGACTCACGGTTCGGATGAACGATGAATTGCGCATATCTGCCATCCTTTTGTTCGTGTGTTAATACGATTATAAAACAATATTGCAAGCGTATAAATATATATAAATACTAGTTGTTGCCCGCGGTTCCGCCCGCGTGGATGTCGGTTATCGCTGCAAAAAGTAGCCTATGTGTTATTCCAGACCATAATCTATTTCTGTGCCAAATTTCATCCAGATCCGTTTAATATTTTTAACGTGAAAGAGTAACAAACATCCATTCATCCATCCATTCTCACAAACTTTCACATTCAACAGCTTTTTCTTTTATATAAATTTTATTATAAAAAAAGTACGTAGAACCGACGTTTATGCATGAAGAGTTTGGTGAATGTAGAAGAAGCAAAAGAAGTATGTCTGGATCGATACAATTGGGGTACCATAATCTTTGCCTACCCCAATGGGAGATGGGCGTGATGATACGTATGTTTTTTTAATACTACTTAGGTAAGACAAACAAGCATACGGCCCACCTGATGTTAAACAATTACCGTAGCCTTTGGACGCTTGCAATACCAGAGGTATCACTTGCGTGTTGCCAACCCATTTTTTTTACACCAGGGTTTTATGATGGGAGTATGCCTTCTTTCTGAGAGTGACCCGAGTTTCTTGCCAATTCTTCTCGAGGCCCTACCATAGTCAGCGAATTGGCCGTAGGAAAAAAGTATGCTGGCATTTGTTTTATGACGTTCATAAGTATCATGTATTTGATCTAAATGAATAAATGAGTTTGACTTTGACTTTCTTTTCTTTTTCTTCTTTTTAAAAGAGAGACTAGAGAACCTCAAGCTCTGTGTCGCGGGTGACTTTACAAAAATATAATTAACGGACACAAATTACACCCAGACTCAGAACAATTCTTTGTGGGTCACACAAAGTTTTGTCTTGTGTGGGAATCGAACCCACAACCTCGTGCACAGTAGGCGCATACTGCGGCCACTGGACCACCAAGGCAGTAAAAGTCCCTGGGATAGGAATACGTTTCTTTCGAAAAGCATCCCTAAATGAGCGCTGGAGACCTGTACTCACACATAGGAACACAACTTCACCACTGTGTATAGTTATTTGGCTGTGGTTCTCTGTAAGGTCCTTTTCTAGTCAGGCTAGCTCGCTAGTATGGTGCGCTACCTCTCTTGTATTCTCACATTTTATTTGATGGTGCCAAAAGCTACCAACCAGTGATGTTTTCTCTTAGCTCCACTAATAGAACATACGTTTAGAAAGTTCCATTAGATTTTTTACAACTAAAATTAATTTAAAAGTTCTTAATATTTATATTTTTGCACGGACAACAGTGTCAAGCTTTAAAATTCACCGCTCGATTTACGTAAACGGTTTACGGCTTGTCCACAGGAGCTTCCAAAGCACCGCATAAAAGACTGTAATAAATTCAATTGAACGAGTGTCGCCTGCAGACATAACTCGCCGCCCAGCCACGCCCGCTTTCACCCGATTCCTTAGCAACAGATTTCTTTAAAGAAGATTGCTAAAGGAACTTTAAAACGGTGGTAGTCGTTTGTATAAAACTTTACTTTCGCTTTATTTCCCATTTCCAGCGGTAAATCTAGCCGGGACGTGTTTGTGACAGCCTATCTCTTGGTTCTGATTTATAATAACTACAGTGTTTTGCTTATTACTTTTTGTATTATATTTTCTTCTTATTTAATGATATCTGGTTCCAGGATAAACTAGGCGTTATCATTATCTATATTTCGTTTTTTTTAAAGCCAACTCCTGCACTAAAGAACAAGCTCCGTGTCGCGGGGGACTTTACAAACATACAATTAGCGGACACAAATTACATCCAGACTCAGAACAATTCTTCGTGGGTCATACAAAGTTTTGTCCTGTGTGGGAATCGAACCCACAACCTCGTGCACAGCAGGACGTCCACTGGACCACCAAGGCAGTCAGCTAGTTATACTTCTACTCGTACGGTGATAAACAAGCTTAAGGCAGCTGATGGTATGCAGATACTGTAGCCTGTAGACGCTTGCATGTTGCCGTACCTAAATCTAACTCTAAAATACACTAGAGATCTACGATCGGCACGGGTCTCCTCCTTACACTTGGAGGAATATCAGCCTACTACACCACGCTGGCTAGACGGGTTGGTATAGGGATTTGTTTCAAGTTTTCCCTCTCTTGCAGTGGATATTGTCTGCCTGACTTACTCCCTTACGTTACGTTACGTCGACTCTTACGACACCCTCAGGATGGAACGGGGTGGTGACATTTGTATTCTTAATCCGTCACCGCACGGACACTGGTTACTTTGACTTAAAAAAAATAATATTAGAATATTTATATTCACTCATATTGTCAAAATAAAATGTCATAGAAATCTTATGGAACAAAGCCAAAGCCTGAGCTCCATAAAATAACTAATTATGGTACCTAACTAATTACCGCCAGGGCGCACGTGATCCCAATCGATCACTCGCCAAATGTTGACGGCGGCACCACAACCGATTACCTACTGCGTCTAATTTAGATAGGTACCCTTAGCTTATTTTAGGTACCTATAGATTAGTGTTATGGTAAACTTTTTGGCAAAGTATAGAAAGGCTATCAGTATTTTTACTCAATATTATGTCGATTACATTGATAGATAAATACACAACTAAGTGAGTTTGCGGATAAACTTAGAGCTTGCCTACACCCAGTAGGTAACAGTTAAATTATCGAAGCTTTACGCTTATACCGAACTGATACTGTAGTCGAATAAATACATTCAAAAATCTAAGAATTTTTACCATATTATTACTGAGTAATGCTATAATTTATTTTCAAAATAAATTGGGATCCACTCGTGCTTAACTAGGTGGGACAGACCGCTAGTCTCTTCTTCTTACCGCTAGTGTATTTATATTGCATAGTTCCTGCCTACGGTTTTCCACGAACTATCCCACGGGCACAGTGTTTTTTTTTCGGGATAAAAAGTAGGCGATCTGCTATTCAAGATTCTATCTATGTAAGGAATCTTACCCAGAACCTTTCAGCCATGTTGACTAACAAACATCCAACATTTCGCATTTATAATATTTAGTCAAGATTGTCTGGACTGTTTACTCATCAGTATGTGATAAGTGCTCCCACATAGGTATCCTATGCACCCAATGACCCAACCCCAGATTGGCCATAGGTATCCGAATACACTAAGTACCTACATAGAATGTAAATCCTCCAATTAGCCCGTAGCGGTTGGAAGGTCTGTGCTGGAGTTAAACAAACTTGCCAACATGGAACTAAGGTAAAACCGTTTAGCCTTCTGTTTATCTTTCGACTTCAAGTCTTAACAATTTGAAGATACGAGTACAGTGAGCCACCAGGATATATATAATATTAGTATATGTATAACTCTGTACTTTGTCATGAAAGTCAATTTATCGCCAATTATCTGCCGGTATTACTATTAAGTATTCTGTGGTAGTGCGTTAAAATTATTGTTATGAAGCATTTTTTATCGAAATAAACATATCAAATAAACCTTCCCTATAAAATAATGTTGTCACACACTTTAAAACTCACATTTAAACATTTGAAGAAAAGTAACAAAAATAGAAAATCTTACCATTCTTGGTCAAAAAACTAAAATTGGTCCGATTCGTGCATAAATGTGGAAAATTTAAACGCTGAATACTCTTAGCTCCGCTGCACATGCACACATTCGCATTGGTTGTCATAAGCCGCGTGCGAGTTGCAGTGTTTAAAACGTATAGCACAGTACCGATCTACGCATTTGCTCTCACGTGTCGACGCAGGTACGTACAGAGCGTGAACGCGCGTGGCAGCTAGGTAATTGAGACACTTTTTCTTCCTTTTTTCTTTTCTTTCTTTTTAAAAAAGACAACTCCCGCACTAGAGAACAAGCTCTGTGTCGCGGGGGACTTTACGAACATACAATTAACGGACACAAATTACACCCAGACTCAGAACAATTCTTTGTGGGTCACACAAAGGACCACACTGGACCACCGAGGCAGTCAACTTATTTCGAGTGGTAGTGACGCGAGAGCTTGCAAGGTTGTTCGAAGCAAAAACTGTTTATATGACGTAAAACATCCACCAGATTACATGAATACAAAATAATACAAAATTACTCTGAAGTTATTTTTTTCTTTTGTGAATTTTCCTTGTGTTTTTCTTTTAGACATGTAACTCTTCCGATTCTATTTTCCGTATGCTTTCCTTTTTAACAAATCTATATAAAAGTGCAAGTGTTGACATGTGTGGCGGGGCTTGGGACCGCGCACTCTTGTAGCACTTTAACCTATCTTGGAGAAGGACATACGGTAAATTTATCGCGATAGTCGATATCAATGCGGGCAAAGTCGCTGGCAATAGCTACCATCATCATCATCTCAGCCAAAAGACGTCCACTGCTGGACATAGGCCTCCCCTAAGGATTTCCACAGCTCTCGATCCTGAGCCGACCTTGTCCATCGGTTGTCCGCAACCTTTAACAGGTCATCGGTCCATTTAGTTGGAGGCCTGCCCACGCTTCGTCTTCCAATTCGTGGTCGCCACTCTAGAACCTTTCTGCTCCAACGCCCATCAGTTCTGCGAGCTATGTGCCCGGCCCATTGCCACTTAATGGAGGCAATTCTTCGAGCTATGTCGATTACTTTGGTTCTCCTACGCATCTCCTCATTTCTGATTCGATCTCGCAGGAAAACTCCAAGCATAGCTCTCTCCATTGCTCTTTGGGTGACTTTGAGCCTTCGCACGTGGCCTATAGTAAATGACCACGTCTCTAATTAAGCAACGATAGCTATAGTATTATATAAATTCATAAATGTTTTATGTTATCGATTGAGACAAGTTTTAAATTAGGTCACGTTATACATCATTGAATGATTAATTAATTGTCTCACTATTACATATGTGGGTGTCTAGGTAAAGCCACTTTGATCATTAATATTTGATAATGCCCGATTAATCTAACCAATACTAATGTGCTAATCCTAGCTTTGAGCTATTAGAGATCATAATATTACTACTAAATATACATACTACTAGTTATAGCCTAATGGAAGCAACAAAGACTTTCTTGGTGGTAATGCAGACATAGACTTGCCCTTATGTTTGCGGCCCGTCCTGAAGTCTTGGGGGTCCGACAAAGTGTTTTTGTGTTTGTAGAACATGGCAATAAACTCGCCCTCTATTAAAATGCAAGTGAAGCATTCCAGCTAGCACGCCCAAACGAAGCACGCCTGAAGTATTCCACCTAGCACGTACGTAGGAGTGCTTCGAATAAAAATTCAAATTAATTAAGTAATTTTCTATTACACGAAGTACGCCTACGAATATGACTCACATATTGCGGGATATTAATAATGAAAATATCGACAGAAACAAAATTTACTAAGACTAACTTTTATTCCTGATATGAATAAGTTTAATTATCATAATGTAATCCAATTATTATAATCGTCGATATCAATGCGGGCAAAGTCGCTGGCAATAGCTACCATCATCATCATCTCAGCCAAAAGACGTCCACTGCTGGACATAGGCCTCCCCTAAGGATTTCCACAGCTCTCGATCCTGAGCCGACCTTGTCCATCGGTTGCCCGCAACCTTTAACAGGTCATCGGTCCATTTAGTTGGAGGCCTGCCCACGCTTCGTCTTCCAATTCGTGGTCGCCACTCTAGAACCTTTCTGCTCCAACGGCCATCAGTTCTGCGAGCTATGTGCCCGGCCCATTGCCACTTAATGGAGGCAATTCTTCGAGCTATGTCGATTACTTTGGTTCTCCTACGCATCTCCTCATTTCTGATTCGATCTCGCAGGAGAACTCCAAGCATAGCTCTCTCCATTGCTCTTTGGGTGACTTTGAGCCTTCGCACGTGGCCTATAGTAAATGACCACGTCTCTAATTAAGCAACGATAGCTATAGTATTATATAAATTCATAAATGTTTTATGTTATCGATTGAGACAAGTTTTAAATTAGGTCACGTTATACATCATTGAATGATTAATTAATTGTCTCACTATTACATATGTGGGTGTCTAGGTAAAGCCACTTTGATCATTAATATTTGATAATGCCCGATTAATCTAACCAATACTAATGTGCTAATCCTAGCTTTGAGCTATTAGAGATCATAATATTACTACTAAATATACATACTACTAGTTATAGCCTAATGGAAGCAACAAAGACTTTCTTGGTGGTAATGCAGACATAGACTTGCCCTTATGTTTGCGGCCCGTCCTGAAATCTTGGGGGTCCGACAAAGTGTTTTTGTGTTTGTAGAACATGGCAATAAACTCGCCCTCTATTAAAATGCAAGTGAAGCATTCCAGCTAGCACGCCCAAACGAAGCACGCCTGAAGTATTCCACCTAGCACGTACGTAGGAGTGCTTCGAATAAAAATTCAAATTAATTAAGTAATTTTCTATTACACGAAGTACGCCTACGAATATGACTCACATATTGCGGGATATTAATAATGAAAATATCGACAGAAACAAAATTTACTAAGACTAACTTTTATTCCTGATATGAATAAGTTTAATTATCATAATGTAATCCAATTATTATAATTGACATCAGAAATAAAAGTTATAATAGCAACCCAATTATATTCCACTGCTGGGCACAGGTCTCCTCTCCTCTATCAAGAGAGAGAGGGTTTAGGTCTTAATTCACACACGCTGGCCCAATGCGGGTTGGTGAATCTGACATGTCTATAGAATTTCTTTCATGTAAACACATATAGAAGCTTAAAAAATACGATATTTTTTAAGCTTGTATATTGTGTTTCTTAACACTTACTTCTAAGACATGTGGGTTTCCACACGATGTTATCCTTCGTCGTTAGCAGATGGCGAAACATAGGTATGTATATGATTAGTACCTACATATAAATTCCACAAAGTGAAATTCACATTGGTACTGTTACCCGGGATCGAATCCGCACCTCTTGAGTGCAAGTCGGTTACTTTCCACTCACTAAAAAGTTAGTTTTAGATTAAATAATAAATATATATATTTTTTATTTTTTTTTATTTAGTCCCAGCACTAAGGGAGTCGCAGTCGGGCATGCTTCGTGCAGTAGGAATTAAATTAAATAGTATATTCATATTATTGAAATAAAAATATCATCGTCTCAACCCATAAACGTGTCACTGCTGGGCACGGGTCTCCTCCATACACTTGAAGGGATATTAGCTTACTATACCACGCTTACCAGACGGATTGATGACGTATAGATTTTTGTTTAGAGTTTTCCTTCTCTTGCAGTGGATATTGTCCGTCTGATTAATCCCTTAGTTGACTCTTACGACACCCTTGAGATGAAGGGGTGGTGATATTTGTCTTCTTAATCCGTCCTTCTATATTCACGCCTTAACTTTAACCCATTGTAGGGATGTGGTGAATTAAAGACGAGTGTTTAATTAGTACTGAATGTTTATTATTGTATCATCAAATATATATTGTCTTACAACTAAGAGTACATACTTCTATTCTATACTACACTACACCATGTTAGCACGTGAATGCTGTGACTGATACTCGCTTCGCCATCTAAACGTAGCCCTAATTACTTTCCTAATTGAAAGTCAAGAGGAAACAGTAACATTATGACTATTAGATCCTCAATTAATTAAGTGCATGTAGCACAATCGCTATCTAGAACTGAGTATGCAAATCCAGTAGAGTGGCAGCCACAACCTGAAGATTTGTGGTTCGGCTTCGTGTTGTGGGACTGTAATAGTTGAACAAACAAGGTATATTAATTCGTGTGCTTTGGAACAAATATGCGAGGAATTTTGTTCTTGGGTACACTCAAACAAAAGCTAATTTGTAATTTAGATATTATAGAATAGAATAGAATCAATTTACATACATTTTATTATATCTTTAGCCCCTCTAGACAAGAGCCATATGCGATATCGACTATCACTTATGCCTCTTGTCTAGAGACTCAGAGCCTCTAGACAAGTGGCATAAGCGATTGTCGAATCGAAAAGTCAAAAAATAAAATGTATGGAATTTGACGTGAATCTACGATTTTAATGTCACAAACTTACGTCAAATCCCATACATTTTATTTTTTGACTTTCCGATTCGACTATCGTTTATGCCACTTGTCTAGAGGCTCTGATATTTTAAAGCTGATTCAATTTATATCCGCCTAAGGACCATGTAAATAATCGTGAAGACTGGTGGTAAACCTACTTTTAGGTAAGTACTGGATTGTAATGGTATGAAATAAAAATCTGAGATCTAGTCTTGATGGATGATGAACGTGTATTTAATGTAAAGGTGTGACATATATGTCACATAAAGGTCATTTGATGACGCCTGTCAGAAATATAATGTTTATATACTAATTAGAACTTAAAACTAATGAAGGCGCTGCGCTCCAACAGCGACCAAGTAGTGTATTCGATTAAAAAGGGCCAAATTAAAAGTACCCAGAATCGACGTTCATGCATGAAGAGGTTGATGAATGTAGAGAAAGCGAAAGAAGTTTGTCTGGATCCAAGCAATTGGCGTACCATAGTCTCTGACTACCCCTATGGGAGACGGGCGTGATGATATTAGTAAGGTCGACAATATCCACTATAATGGTGATTTTCCACCAGAGAGGCGAGACGAGACGAGGCGAGAAGACAATTGAAATCGCACTGACCCTTTTCCACTAAAAATAACTATCGCGACCTCGCGCGTAACCGCGCCGCCGCGCCGTAGGCTTCATTAGATAAAGATATACGGTGCTGTTGAGTCGTCTTGCAATACACACGCAATTTCTGTATTATGTCCCGGGAATTAGTATTATTAAATATGTTAAAGGAAGAGGAATCAGATGAAGATACTACAACAAGAAATAATCTCATAGTGCTTTTATTATCATGACGGTAGCAACGAACAACAATAAGCCGATCACGAGAAGCGTGTTTCTGTTGCAGAGTTAATTTACACTCTATATCTTAATCAATACGGTTTAGTTTACACAAACAAATATTTCAATTCACGCCTCGCATATTCTCGTCAATCCACACTGTTTCCACCAAAGATGCGCTAGGAGAGGATTGAAAATTTGCTCTCGTCTCGCCACTCTGGTGGAAAATCACCTTAAGACAGGGAAAACTCGAAAGAAAACCCTATACCTACCCGTCTGGCCAGCATGGCGTAGAAGGCTAATATCGCTATTATACCTCTGGTATTGCAATCATATCTTTCCTCTCTATAATGTTAGTTTAGATAATCTAATTATCATATCCGTATTCAGACATACTTAGAGAGGTAGGGCACCATGCAAGCGAGCAAGCCCGACTGGCGAGGGAGGGACTTTACAGAAGACTAAAGCCAAATAACTACACACAGCGGGGTAGTTGTGTTCCTGTGTGTAAGTACAGGTCTCCAGCGCTCAGTTTATCCTTACTAACATTATAAATGTGAAAGTTTGTAAGAAGGGATGGATGGATGGATGTTTGTTACTCTTTCACGTAAACACTTCTGAACAGATCTGGATGAAATTTGGCACACAGATAGATTATGGTCTGAAATAACACATAGGCTACTTTTTGCAGCGATAACCGACATCCACGCGGGCGGAGCCGCGGGCAACAGCTAGTACTACATATACTACAATTGTGTAAAAAAAGGGTCAATATGCTACGGCAATCGTCTATATGTTACGGTAACTGCTTAACATCAGGCGGGCCAAATGCTTGTTTGCCAACGAAGTAGTATAAAAAAATACTTAATCGGTAGATTACCGACTCGATGCTATGGTAGGTACATACATACATATATTGAGTTTTAGAGAGATTGACGTAACCTTACCCTCGCATGCCGTTTGTTAATTTAAATCTTATATCATACGATGTGATTGGTGGATAATAAAAAGGGCAAAGGGTCATGATTCGGGTTTAATCAGTGGACAGAGCTGTCCCGTGGGGCCTATTGACATTTGGCCCTAATGAAGGATCGCTTCCGATGCCTCTGGCGTCTTCATCACTATATTGTGTGCTTTTTTTTTAAACTCCCGCACTAGAGAACAAGCTCTGTGACTTTACAAACATACAATTAACGGACAAAAATTACCCCTAGACTCAGAACAACTCTCATTACAAAAAAAAATAGTGCATAGGTAATTTGGATATTTCGACAAATGACAGATTCTGGAAATAGCAGGTTATTGAAACGGCAGATTCAGGTAATGGCAGATTCTTTAAACGGCAGGTGTACAGTTAGGTAATACAATACTAGGTACTGTTATTCCGGTAAATGACAGATGGACTTGCTCTATGGTGCCCTACCTCTCTTAAATAATATTCCACATGAAGTAAAATTACAACTTTTAGTGACATTATAATAACACCCATATATTATGTCCCACTGCTGGGCATGGGTCTCTTATCCTCCATCAAAAGAGAGAGAGAGGGTTTAGGCCTTAATTCACACACGCTGGCCTAATGCGGGTAGGTAAATCAGCATCAGCAAAACGTCATCATCTCAACAGAAAGACGATCACCGCTGGACATACGACTTTCCCAAAGATTTAAACAACTTTCGGTCTACCGGAGCTGACCTTGTCCATCGGCTGCCCGTAACCTTTCCTTGGTCGTCGGTCCACCTTGTCTGTCTGCCCACGATGCGTCTTCTAGTTTGTTAGAACCTTTCTGCCCAACGTAATTCTGTAAGTAATATCTATATGCTTTTACAGTCGAATAAATCTGTTAATTCTTTTTGTATAAATTGAACGATTGACAATCAAGTAAATTTAGAATATAACCAGGTTTGTGACCTTTTAATTAATCTGTGACTTGGAGCTCGACATTACAACTTTTCAATTAAAATGAAGCTGTATTACAAATCATGTTGATGTCTTGCAACAGAACATTATATTTATGTAACTTCTGAGAACTTTCTTAATTAAATCTTAGCGATTTCAAAACATCTGCTTCGTAGTCGTCGAGGGTCTGCGGCTTCGGGTCGTGGACCAAATTAAGGTTACTTTGCAAGAATTTGATTCCTCCAGTATTGACTTTTTAAGTGATATAGCTAAATTAAGTTTGGTTTTCTAAACTAATTTGTAATCAGTTTAGGTCGATGTAACACGTAATCCGGCTTCTTTTCAGTAACATTAATCAGTTATCAGACGTGAAATTTTGTATTTCTGTTTGTTTGTAACCGTCTTGTATAAGTGCGATAGTTTGGATGGATGTATGCATGTTTGTTACCTACTCAATGACGCCAAAACGGCTCAATCGATCTGGATGAAATTTGACATAGAAATTTTAGTCTAAAATAGCACAATAGGTTACTTTTGCCGTAGGACTAAACGCGCGGGCGAAGACGCTAGAAACTAGTCATAAGTAAGAGCAACCCATATATGTCCCAATGCTGGGCACGGGTCTCCTCTCCTCTATCAAGAGAGAGAGAGAGAGAGGGTTTATGCCTTAATTCACAACATCAGGTTCCGGTGGTCCACCCGTGAAAGCGAGTGTTGGTGCACAGGGGGGTTTTAGTCGGTATGCCGGCCGCCTACCATCTTTAGGCCGGAGAGTCCGACATAACCGCCTCGCTTCCCCGGGCGGGGCGGTGTGCGTAAAGCATTTCCCCCAACAAAAAAAGAAAGAAAAAAGGGTTGTGTTTTGAGTTTTCCTTATCTTGCGGTGGATATTTTCTGCTAGACTTACTCCCTTAGTCGACTCTTACAACGCCCTCGGGATAGAAGGAGGTGGTGACATTTGTATTCCTAATCTGTCACCACACGGACAATTTATTCTATAATGCTAGTAATAATTAAGTCGAAGAATTGCACCGGCAGTAATTGTGCGGTAGTTGCAGACATAATATCGTTTATTGCGGCCATTGACAGTCGCGTGTCGCTCTGGTCGTTCACTCATCTATACTAATATTATAAAGCTAAAGAGTTTGTTTGTTTGGTTGGTTGAACGCGGTTATCTCAGAAAGTTCTAGTCCGATTGGAAAATAACTTTTTTATTTAAATAGTGCATTTATCTAGAAGGCTATAGGCTATATAACATCACGCTAAGATCAATAGGAGCGGAGCAAAAGAGAGTTATGTTGCGAAATTGGGAAAAATATTCCAAATTACTACGCCGACGAAGTCGCAGGCGACCCCTAGTTTATTATAAGGTCATGTGTATTTTATAGGGCTCTTTGTATATACGTTTACTTGAATCCTATTTATTTTAAAAACCAGGTAGCAGTATACCGTATTGCTGAGATGTATAGAGTCCGTTTTTTTTTATACTACCAAGGTGACATACAAGCATACGGCCCGCCTGATGGTAAGCAGTTACCATAGCCTATGGACGTTTGCAACACCAGGGGTGTCACTCACGCGTTGCCGACCCTTTAAAAACCTTATAACTCCTTTCTTGAAGAACCCCATGCTATAGTATTTTGGGAAAACCTCGGCAGGAAATCAGAATTGGCATCAGAAAAGGACAAATAACTTCGATCAATCTCAGCCTAAGTACGAGTATAAAAATCAATGTTACCACTAAGGTGGTAAACAAGTCAGTACGCCAACCACCTCTAGACCGGTGTGCCCGATATAACCATCTCGTTTCCCCCGGGACCGGTGTGCGAAAGAAGCATTTCCCACCTTAAAAACAAAACAGCATCTTTCTATAAAGTGAAGGTACTTCAGGTATTCCACCAGTCAGGCTGGTCAAATTAAGTAATAAACCCTGACCTGACCTGATGCTTTCTTTCCAACTAGCTGTTGCCCGCGGGTCCGCCCGCGTGGATGTCGGTTATCGCTGTAAAAAGTATATGTGTTATTCCAGACCATAATCTATCTCAGTGCCAAATTTCATCCAGATCCGTTCAGTAGTTTCTACGTGAAAGAGTAACAAACATCCATCCATCTATCCATACTCACAAACTTTCACATTTATAATATTTGTAAGGATGTAAGAACACGATAAAATACGAAAACACTAATTTAGGTAATAGCTTAACAAAAAACTAATTAGCATTATTTTTAAGTATGTATTTTTTTATAAAAATGTATTTCGGAGACAACTATATTATCGTATATACTGTAAAAAACAATATAATATAATTTATATTGTGATAAATTAAACAGATTTTGCTATAAAATCTTTTAAGTTTGGCTATTTTACCGTCATATTAGCGCCTTAACGTTTTTTCGTCCCATAAGTATTACAAAAACGTGAAGAATAGTTACAGTAATGGCGTCCGGTTTTATAAAGGACATCCTACACGAAGAAAATAATCCAGTATTTATACATTATGTGTACATACACTTATCCTATAAGAGAGGTAGGGCACCATACTAGCGAGCAAGCCCAACTGGGGAAGGACCTCCACCTTACAGAAGACCACAGCCAAATGACTACACACAGCGGTGTAGTTGTGTTCCTGTGTGTGAGTACAGGTCTCCAGCGCTCATTTAGGAATGCGTTTTGAAAGATACGTATTCCTATCCCAGGGTTACTTCCATCTTAAAGCCCTGGTGTAAAAAAAATGGGTTGGCAACACGCAAGTGATACCTCTGGTAATGCAAGCGTCTATAGGCTACGGATACTGCTTAACATCAGGTGGGCCGTATGCTTGTTTGCCACCCAAGTAGTATAAAAAAAAAAAAAAAAAAAAATCCTACTAATATTATAAATGTGAAAGTTTGTGACTGATGGATGTTTGTTTCTCTTTCACGAAAAATCTGCTGAACAGATCTGGATAAAATTTGGCACAGATATAGATTATAATATATACATATATCAACAACAGCTAGTAATATTTATATCTGTACTTTTTAAAGATATAAACATTTTAATAAATAATATGAAAATTATTTACACAGGTCTTTATATCGCACCTATGGAGGAAAAACGACTTAAGCTGAAGCGTGTTTCTTTTCAAATTTACATCTTATTCATAATAGCTAAGGTTCAAAATTGCTCAGTGACATTTTTGAAGTAACGCCAGTTTTCTTTTAAGGATGCGATATATAAAACTTTTAATTATCTATCTGTAAATATTGGAGTATTAAATCTTTTGTCTATACTAATATTATAAAGAGGAAAGATTTGTATTTTTGTTTGTTTGTTTGTTTGTATGTAATGGATAAACTCAAAGACGACTGGACCGATTTTAAAAATTCCTTCACCATTAAAAAGCTACATTATCTGCGAGTAACATAGGCTATATTTTATTTAAAAAAAAAATAGGGGTAAATAATGCCAAGACCTCAGACAATCACTGACTAAATTAGTAACGCCTAATAAACGCCTATAAAATAATTGCTATTTCATTTTTTGTAGGCGCTAACATTTAACAATACTTTAATTTAAATAATCAGGAAAGCAGCAGAGAAAAGAAAACACTCCACCGAATCTGTCTGGTCAAGATAAACTCAATAACTACCCAATAAAATTTAATACGATTTTCACTAGGTGATGGCGTAATTCTTCCATTATAGTTTTGTGAGTGTGAATTGGCTTAAGTATTACGATGATAGTTAAACGACTAGGCAAAATCTTGCCGTAGGAGGCAATGTTATTCCTAAATAGATCTAAAAAAAAGTCCATGATACTATGTATCTATCTGAGACCACAAAAATTACTCACAGCGAAACGCGTGATCGGCCTCTGTCTCACCGGAATACTTAACTAATATATATTTTTAACTGACTTTTAAAAGATGAGGTTCCCTAAAATAATTGCATTGTTTTTTTTTTTATCCCTAAACATCGTCATTTAAGGGCCGATTTGTAATATTCTTTTTTAAGTGATCGACAAAGCTCGAATAATTGCCTCAATTAAGTGGCAATGGGTAGGGCATATAGCTCGCAGAACCAATGGCCGTTGGGGCAGAAAGGTTCTAGAGTGGCGACCACGAACTGGAAGACGCAGCGTGGGCAGGCCTCCAACAAGGTGGACCGAAGACCTGGTAAAGGTCGCAGGCAACCGATGGACAAGGTCAGCTCAGGACCGACTGATGTGGAAAACCTTGCGGGAAGCCTATGTCGAGCAGTGGATGTCTTATGGTTGAGATAGAACTACTTTTGTGGCAAACAAGCATACGGCCCAGCTGATGTTAAGCAGTTACCGTAGCCTATAGACGCTTGCAGTACCAAAGGTATCACTTGCGTGTTACCAACCCATTTTTTACACCAGGGCCATAATAAGATGGGAGCAGAGTATCCATGGGATAGGAATACGTTTCTTTCAAAATTGATCCCTAAGTGAGCGTTGGAGTCCTATACTCACACACAGGAACAGAACTACACCGCTGTGTATAGTTATTTGGCTGTCGTCTTCTAAGGTGTTGGTTCTCTGTAAGGTGGAATTCCTCCCCTATCTGAAAAATGTCTCTTAAAAAACATTTTGCAATTGAATGGATAGTTTTTCATATTGTTCTCATTAAAAAAAACAATTCTGGTGATCGGATCCGTAGGGAATTGAGAAACCTCTCAAATACTATCTAGGCATACTGCAATGAATCAAACAAATGCATTCAGGAAGCATTAATTCGTTAGTGAAACTTATAAAGTATACTGCAGATGGCCAACTTCTCAATGATAAATAATTAGTCAATGGAGATCAGACATAATGTGTAATTAAATGACTGTAACTAATCACATTCAATGAGCAAATTAAAATGATACAATTAAACTAATATGATTATACAGCTGGATATAGGCACCGAGACTTCGTAATTAAACAATGTACAAAAAAATGCATGGTTTCAGAGATATACATAATAATAGATACCTACATATATATCGAATTTACGTTGAACTCTCACCAATATGGTCGACTATAATAAATAGGATTCAGTTTACTGGTTTTTTATTCAGTTTTGTTCCGGGAGCTTATGTAGAGTACTATATCTCTATTAATAGAATTATGAAACAAAAAGAATATAATAACTATGCAGTTCAATTTCTGAAATCCTTGAGCACTACTGTGGACCATTATGCCCTTTAGGAATTTAATAAATTTTTAGCTCTCCCAAACTGTGTAACAGTATCTATCAGGTTCATCATATTAAACCATAAATGTCCCACTGCTGGGCACGGGTCTCCCCCATACACTTGGAGGGATATTAGCCTACTACACCTCGCTGGCCAGACGGATTGGTATAGGGTTTTATTTTGAATTTTCCTTCTCTTGCAGTGGATATTGTCTGCCTGAATTACTCCTTTAGTCGACTCTTAGGACACCCTTGGGATAGATAGGGGTGGTGATATTTTGTATTCTTAATCCGTCACCACACGGAATCCTATCAGGTTAGAAGTGACCAATTTAAAACGAAATGTATGGATGCAGAAATTTCTACAGGGCATAAGCTAAACACAGATAAGCTATGCGATAAGCCATAAGATTGTTCACGTTTGCGCTAAGACAATTTGAAGAGCAGAACCATCGTACAAACAAGGAATATTACTTTATGAAGTTCATTATTTGCAGAACCTTAATGTTCAACAGAAAAACGTAATTGACAAATCAACAAACGCACAGTTTAAATCACTAGACACTCAGATAGCTATTACGATATAGGCATCCGCTAAGAAAGGTTTTTTAAAATGTAACCGCTAAAGATGACAATCAGCCGATGAAAGTTTGTAGTTTTCAGATTTACAGTAAAAGAATGAACACGCGAACGAAGTCGCGGGTACAGCTAGTATTTAATATACCTACTAATAAACATTACATTATAGAGTACTAGCTGTTGCCCGCGGCTCCGCCCGCGTGGATGTCGGTTATTGCTGTAAAAAGTAGCCTATGTGTTAATCCAGACCATAATCTATCTCTATGCCAAATTTCATCCAGATCCGTTCAGTAGTTTTTATGTGAAAGAGTAACAAACATCCATCCATTCATCCATACTTACAAACTTTCGCGTTTATAATATTAGTAGGATAGTAGGAAGTAGGATCTGATCGACATCTTCAGAACGCCAATTCAAGACAAACTCTAGTTTCTTGGTAAACACCTAAGTAAATAATGTATGATTAGGTAACTATAATATCACCTACCTTACAAAATCAGGGCCATGTGTAACATGACCTTACGTCGACAAATTCGAAAAATTCAATTTCCTAACTGTGAGAAATAACCAGCTCTGTGCCGGAACGCTCCCGAGAGACTCGGGGGAATGTAAAACAGAGAAATAGAACAAATTACACGTGCTTCAGCTGGTAGGTGCCTATCTTTATCTTGTAGGGCTATATTTATATCCTGTAGGTTTTAAACTTGACTGTCTTGGTGGTCCAGTGGCCGCAGTATGTAGGAAAAAAGTATGCTGGCATTTGTTTTAATGACGTTCATAAGTATCATGTATTTGATCTAAATGAATAAATTAATTTGACTTTGACTATGCGCATGCTGTGCACGAGGTTGTTGGATTCCCACCCAGGACAAATCTTTGTGTGACCCACAAAGAATTGTTCTGAGTCTGGGTGTAATTTATGTCCGTTAATTGTATGTTTGTAAAGTCCCAAGACACAGAGTTTGTTCTCTAGTGCGGGAGTTGTCTTTTTAAAAAAAAAAAAACTCTTAAGTAGGTTCCTAACTAAATATCGTAGCTTTTACCATAATTTTTAGGCCTTTCCCAAGGATTTCCACAACTTTCGATCCTGACCCGATCTTGTCCATCGGTTGCCCGCAACCTTTACCAGATCCACCTTCTTGGAGGCCTGCCCACGCTTCGTCTTCCAGTTCGTGGTCACCGCTCTAGAACCTTTCTGCCCTAACGGCCATCGTAATTGCGAGCTATGTGCCCGGCCCATTGCCACTTAATGGAGGCAATTATTGAAACATATTTGCCGTGTTATGCATTTATAATAACTTCAAATAGTCTTAAATAGATGTTAACAAACAGCTTTGATATTTATTATCTATCGATTATATTATTGTTGCTGAGAAACAGTCTTCTATACTTATATTAAAAAGCTAAAGAGTTTGTTTGTTTGAACGCGCTAATCTTAGAAAGTACTGGTTCGATTAGGAAAAATCTTTTTTTGTTGTATAGTGCATTTATTCAGGAAGGTTATAGGCTATATAACACCACGCTTTGGTCAATAGGAGCAGAGCAGTAGTGAGATATGTTGCAAAATCGGGGAAAATATTCCAAATTACCACGTGGATGAAGTCGCGGGCGACCCCTAGTAGTATATATAGATAGGTGTTTTTTCACAGATACGGTGTTTACCACAGCGCACCGTGTCTGTGACCAAACACCTTGACAACTTAATTGAAATTAAATGCGTGAAATGTTATCGAAAGTGTAATCGTTACCATAACTAGGCAATTACGTGAAGCTATTACATCAACATAATTATTATTATGTCGGTTCCTGCAACTAGCCACAATTGATTTCGCTTGCAATTACTGTCGGTAATTAACGCTTAACTAATAACGTGTCTACGCGGTGGTTGCCGAGTGGGAAAGTAACCGACTTGCACGCAAGAGGTGTGAGTTCGATCCCGGGTGATAGTACCAATGTTTACTGCCCTACGTATGTTTGACTGCCTTGGTGGCCCAGTGGCCGCAGTATGCGCCTGCTGTGCACGAGATTGAGGGTTCGATTCCCACACAGGACAAAACTTTGTGTGATAAAGAGTTGTTCTGAGTCTGGGTGTAATTTGTGTCCGTTAATTGTATGTTTGTAAAGTCCCCCGCGACACAGAGCTTGTTCTGTAGTGCGGGAGTTGTCTTTTAAAAAAAAAGTGAATTTCACTTTGGGGAGTTACTAATCAAATGATTCACCATCTGCTTACGGTGAAGGAAAACATCGTGTGGAAACCCACATGTCTTAGAAGAAATTCTAAAGACATGTCTGATTTACCAACCCGCATTAGGCCAGCGTGTGTGGATTTAGGCCTACCCACTTTCTCTCTTGATAGAGGAGAGGAAACCCGTGTCCAGCAGTGGGACATATGTGTGTCTATGTAATTTTTCAAGTAAAAAGGTCTAACAAAAATATTAACGGGAACTAAAGTCGGGATTATCCGCTACAAAGTTTTTTTTTATACTTCCAAGAAGGCAAACAAGCATGCGGCCCGCCTGATGTTAAGCAGTTACCGTAGCCTATGGACGCTTGTAACACCAGAGCTTCTAGACAAGTGGCATAAGCGATAGTCGAATCGAAAAGTCAAAAAATTAAATGAATGGTATTTGACGTAAGTCTACGATATAAAGTCGTAAACTTACGTCAAATCCCATACATTTTCTTTTTTGACTTTTCGATTCGACTATCGCTTATGCCACTTGTCTAGAGGCTCAGGGGTATCACTGGCGCGTTGCCGACTGTAGAAACCTTATAACTAGGCTACGTAGTTATAATAATTAACTCCTAAGTCCAACAATCTCAGTACATTCATTAATATATATAATTATAGCAATACGTATAATCCTCGGGCATCCAATTCCCCGGATACTGTTTGAATTAAACATAAAATATAATAGGCCACTAAGACATAGTGTGAGAGCACTATCGCCCCACGTTACTGTTATGTCCACATTAGCTGGGAGCTCTCTTAGGGCAAAGTCTACATGAGAGCGGGCAAAGTTTAGCGAAGTGAAATGTCACATGCGGATTTTATCTTCAAAGGATATTCAAATTCACATTATTTATTTTGAAATAATCGTAATCCACGATAGTTACAAAAAACGTATACCTAGACTATGTAAGTATTCTTTTTCTCTTTTAAAAAGACAACTCCCGCACTAGAGAACAAGCTCTATGTCGCGGGGGACTTTACAAACAGACAATTAACGGACACGAATTACACCCATACTCAGAACAACTCTTTGCGGGTCACACAAAGTTTTGTCCTGTATGGGAATCGAAGCCACAACCTCGTGCACAGCAAGCGTATACTGCGACCACTGGACCACCAAGGTAGTAGAATGTATTGGATTGGACATAAGTTTACGATATAATGTCGTAAACTAAAAATGAAAAGTAATAGTAGCCCTATCGATGCGGGATGTGGAGAACGAGAATCCATCTACTCCATGATATATGGTTCAACATGTATATAATACTAGCTGTTGCCCGCGGCTCCGCCCGCGTGGATGTCGGTTATCGCTAGCCTATGTGTTATGCCAGACCATAATCTATCTGTGTGCCAAATTTCATCCAGATCCGTTCAGTAGTTTTTACGTGAAAGAGTAAGAAACATCCATCCATCCATCCATCCATCTATCCATCCATCCATTCTTACAAAATTTCACATTTATAATATTAGTAAGGATTAGACAATCAAAACAGCTTCTAGTAATTAAATTACGTTTAGCAATGGTAGCAATGGTAGGAGAGTTACCGATTTGTATACATAGGAAAGTGAGTTCGATCCCAGGTGGCACTGCCAGTGTGGACTTCAATTTGTGGAATTTATACGGGGAATGACTCTGTTTTGTTCACTAGCCTGAACGGTGCGATTACAAGTATGCAATTTTAATAATGTTATCTTTATGCTATACTAGCTTCCATCCGCGGCTTCGCCCGCTCGTACAATCCCTCCAGAATCGGGGATAAAAAGTACCCTATGTGTTATTCTAGACTATAATCTATCTCTATGCCAAATTTAATCCAGATCCTTTCAGTAGTTTTTGCGGGAAAGAGTAACAAACATACATCCATACATTGTTACAAACTTTCGCGTTTATAATATTAGTAGGGTATTTAATGAATGTTTTTTAAATTGGCCTAAGTGCGATAGTAGGCATTCAGCTTCGAAATCCTATAGAAGGCACCGGTCAAGAAATGCAATGTTCAAAGTCAAAGTCAAACTCATTTATTCATTTAGATCAAATACATGATACACATGAACGTCATAAAAACAAATGCCAGCATACTTTTTTCCTACGGCCAATTCGCTAACTATGGTAGGGCCTCGAGAAGAATTGGCAAGAAACTCGGGTCACTCTTTTTAATCGCCAGAATATAACATTTACAATTTGGTATAGGTTACAATATTAGTGGTAACGAAAAGGAACGGAAACCAATATACCATACAGAATGAAATTCAGGTAAGTATTTAATTTAATTAATTAATTAATTAAGAAACAATCTAATGAGTTAAAAAAAAATGATCGTTTCTTTTTGTAAAAATAATATAGAAACGTGTCAAGATCACATTGCAATCTTAGTAAAATCTAAAAACTATATCTTTATAATTTAATTTAAAAAATGGCCAAGATTGACCAGCCACCCCAAGTAGCACCCGTTCACGAGCATAACGCACGGACCAGCCATCATTTCCTTCGCCATATGAAATGCTAAGTTGTATCATCTTTCGGTCGACTGCTTACTTCATTGTAAGTAATAAACTTATAAACTAAAAATCAAATTAGAAGCTGCTAAAGTAAAGCCTCGAAAGCAAATATAGTTTGCATAATAACGTTACAATATACGAGGGAGATTATTCAAAATGGTGGCACAACAAATGCATTGGTATTATGAGATAAGGGCTGCGAATTTGTATTCAAAGAGGGTGTAAGGCTCGTATTCGTGATATATGCTAATAAGTTGGCCATTTTAAAACCCTTTCATACATTATTTTAGCATGATATGCAAGCCTAAGTATTTAAGAACGTTTTTAAAAATTACTAGAATTGTTAGTTTAAATTTAATTTTGATTTTATATATATTTTTTTTACAACTTAGGTGGCAAACAAGCATACGGCCCGCCTGATGTTAAGCAGTTACCGTAGCTTATGGTTGCTTTTTTTATACACCAGGGCTTTATGGTGAAACTATCACTAGGATAGGAATACGTTTCTTTCAAAACGCATCCCTAAATGAGCGCTGGAGACCTGTACTCACACACAGGAACACAACTACACCACTGTGTGTAGTTATTTGGCTGTGGTCTTCTGTAAGGTGGAGGTCCTTCCCAAGTCGGGCTTGCTCGCTAGTACGGTACCCTACCTTACTTATATATAAAAGTTAGACGATATTAGTGTAGACTAAATAAAGTAGTAGTAGGTTCATAGGGTCTGGGTGCTCGTTTCCCTTACAGAGACCTAGCTTCGCGTGATCAGAGCGCTGGCTTGTTTCTCGCATAGTGAATAAGCATTGCTATTCAACGTAGCAATGCCATTAGCCTTCTGAACATGTTCCCAGTAGACAGAGATGTTGAATTTTTCACTTTTTTATTTTTTATAGGTATATAGGTCACGAAAATATGATCCCTCTCTTAAACTAGGCAGAGACTGTATCTTAAGAGGCAGTGTTCGACCAAGTTTTATTTCTTTTAACTTAATATAGTTGAGGTGTATCGACCTGGTATTGAGATATGGTTATAATACTGATAATAATACTTTGTTTTACTTTGATTTTCATTTATTTGTAGCTATAAGACTGTATAGATCTAACTTAATAGGTATTATAAAGAGGAAAAATTTGATTTTTGTTCGTTTGTTTTTTGTATATTTGTTACGATATAACTCAAAACCTCCTCTACCGATTAAAAAAAATCTTACACTATTAGAAAGCTACATTATCAACGGATAACATCCTTATACTAATATTGTAAATGTGAAAGTTTGTTAGAATAGATGAATGGATCGATGGATGGATGCTTGTTACTCTTTCACGTAAAAACTACTGAACGGATCAGGATGAAATTTGACACACAGATAGATTATGGTCTGGCATAACACATAGGCTCCTTTTTGCAGCGATAACCGACAACCACGCGGGTGGAGCCGCGGGCAACAGCTAGTAGTCTATATTTTATTGAAAAAAAATGAGACCCGTGCAAAGCCGGGACATGGCACTAGTGTATAATAACTTGATATTAGTATTGCACAACGTTCGCCGACGCCGTCAGTACAGTTCAGTGGTGCTGCAAGTATAGGTCCTTTCCCTACAATCAAGGCCTTTCGTAGGTATGTACTCGTATGTATAAATAAAGATTATGTGCACATAAAAAGTAATATCGGTACTATGTCCGATATTGCTTTTTATGTATGAGTTGTATGACTATTCATGACATGTCTAGGTGGTATAAAACTTAGGTACGATTTGCAGCAAACATTATTTTTTATGAAATAAATTGGGTCGGATTAGTATTTTAGACGATATAAGAAGGACGGCGGGAATGCATTGGATGAGCTTGGCACGGGACGGGATGGCGCATAAAAGAGGAGACCTATACCTAGCAGTGGGTGGATAAGGGTTGACAAAGAAGAAGAAGAAGTATTTTAACTAAGAATCGAAAATGCTCTTTTATATCAGGACTTTGTTGACCGGTCTTCAGCAATTACAAAAAAATAACAATTAACTTAATCACTTATTTCTGTGTAACTTAATTTGTATTTTACGAAAAACCTGCAATGATTTCAAATATTTAACTTTTTCACCAAATATACCACGTATCTACTGACTACTGAGTAATAATATATAATTATATAAAATATAATCCAATGCCATTGATTTATTAAGTCAATGCCCAACGCAGCCTTTTTTGTTTGTAAAAAAAATGTTTTTAATATCTCTTTTTTATGTGCGAAGAAAATAATTTTATTGGTGGTTTTTGGTCGCTGATCATCATCATTTAAACTGAATACTTTCTATAGTTTTTAGAAATATGTGTTCATGCCCTATTCTAGATTATAATAGTATTCTGTAACCCAACCTTTCATAAATTAATTTACTCCGAGTAACTACAGGTTTATATTGCTCGCAACTGTGACAGCCAACATATTGAATAGTGTGTTTGATTGTCATTTACAATAGATAAACATCTTGAATTGCATGATGCTCTATTGGGTTTCAATATGTCTAGTGAAATTGTAACGTTAAATCTTGAATACACTATCCGGTATTACACTAGCAGGACTGTTTCTGCTGCAAACATAGTTTTTTTAGATTTATCCAAGGCGTTTGACCTGGTTGTGTAAGACAACTTCAGAAGTTTTTTATACTGCTTGGGTAGCAAACAAGCATACGGCCTGCCTGATGTTAAGCAGTTACCGTACCCTATGGACGCTTGCACTACCAGAGGTATCCCTTTTTTTGCATCCGGGCTTTAAGATGGAGTATTACTGAGATAGGATAACGTTTCTTTGAAAAGCATCCTTAAATGAGCGCTGGAGACCTTTATTCACACACTGAAACACAACTACACCGCTGTGTATAGTTATTTGGCTGTGGTCTTCTGAGGAAGGACCTTAAAAAGCCTTCCCCAGTCGAGCTTGCTCCAGTTGTTAAATAAAACAGAATTGCCTAAATAATTCATATTATATTTACAGTTGCACATCTTAAGTGAAGCGATATACCGCAAAAGAATAGCGGTCCTGATGCGTTCTGATGCAGGCAGCTCGAACAGATTTCTACAACCCGTTGCTAGGAAAATGGAAACGGGCTACTCTTACTTGGAGGTTTGGATGATTTATAATTATTTATCTGAAAGAAATAAATTTAATTAATGATAACTTAATAGTAGTTTTGTTGCTTGATTGATCATGAGTCACCTAGGTAAATATTCTCATTAACTTTCTTATTTATAATATTATCAAGATGGAGTAGTTATGTCATCGTTATTCGAACATGTGGTAGGCGCGCCAAATGCGTGTATTCATTATGTATTCCCCTAAGTAAACATGGCTTGTTCAATATTAGGCTGAGAACATATGGCCCTGTGTAAGACGTATTTTATTAAACGGGGAGCACAAGTAAGCTCGGTTCACGCATTTTAAGCATTTGCCACATAAGGCCGAAACTTGTCAGGCGTTGCTTTTTATTCGCTTATTTTATATTGTACGTGTATAAATTAAACTTGTTTACGGTTTCCCTCCGTGCCCTTTTAACTGTAATAAAATAAATTTTATGGGATTTTGTTTGCGTTACTATTATATTCACAGTATATTCTCTAAGACAGTTTTGGATTGTATTTGGTCAAGTGGTGCACAAAAAGATTATTTTGAGCAGTTTTACCGTGTTCATACTCTTGTGCCAGGCTTGTTTTGCGTTTTGCGCTTATCGTAGAGACTGCTACCGATGTGATGCTTACACAGGTATGAACTAAATTTCCAAACAAAAACTGGAACTGGTCTGACAGTTGGACAGAGGTCCGGATGGCAAACACTCCGATGTACGCTTGCCTGGCAATGTCGCTAATGTTAGATAAGCGAGGCTTCTCCTACTACACCTTTTTCATTTACTATCGCATTTGTCGCTATACTTTTGAGAAACAAATTGTTAGACAAAGTATATCAAAGGCAACTATATCGAAGGCATTTCATCAGGTCTGGCAAAGAATTCTTCTTTCTTATCGTTTGGTTAGTGGCCAAACGTTTTTTTTTTTATACTACCGTGGTGGCAAACAAGCATACGGCCCGCCTGATGGTAAGCAGTTACCGTAGCCTATGGACGTTTGCAACACCAGGGGTGTCACTCACGCGTTGCCGACCCTTTAAAAACCTTATAACTCCTTTATTGAAGAACCCCATGCTATAGTCTCTTGGGAAAACCTTGGCAGGTAGCTCATTCCACAACCTTACTTCGTGACAGAGTTATTTAGATCGCCCATATTTAGGCCTCTGTCGTGATCTAACGACTGATAACAGTCAGGACCGACTTTTAACGTGCCCTCCGAAGCACTGAGACGCTCAGATGAAATAACACTATGCAGTCACCCATCTATAGGGTTACCGCGCCCTTGGTAGCTTAACCCGCTGATCGTTTACCGAACAGCGAGTGCACCTAGCTATGAGCGCCTCTTGATGAGGCAAAGGATGACCACCATGCAATTAACAAGAACTGTTGCTAGATCTAAGAGCTTCAGCGAGGCTCCTTGCTATCTCTAGTCGTGATTGTTTGTTGTCTATTGACGGCTTTCATTGAAACGCGTCTGTTGGTTTTGGAATAAATAAACGGATCGAGCTTTATATACCTAACATGAGAGCTCAAGCTTGCTAGACGAACAGACGACAGAACTATAATCTTGCTTGAATCGTTCCTGCGCTCGTGGGAGCTGCTTTGTTTTAATACTTAGTTCCCGGTCTTTGCTTGTTGCGTGTCCTTCCGAGAACGATCGTTATAGGTATGTTCAATAAATCTGTGCTGGCCGACAGGGTCATATACACAAAGGATGTGTGGTCACGTCGATTTCAGAGGGCTATTTTCAAATTTATAGTTTCAGAACGTGTGTGTAACATTGCATTTTGCCAAACAAATGAGAATTAGTGTATTTGTTTTAAAAAGACAATTACTGTAGTAGGTAGCAAGCCCTGTGTTGCGGGTTTTCAGAAAATGGTCACCCACCTACCACCTTGACCTTGTAGATTCACGATAAGTAATGTATTAGTATTACTGCACGGTTGGTTCAGTAGCTTAAGTGGTTACCTAGCCATTTACTATTGCGCGGCGTGTTATGGGTTCGATCCCCACACGGGACAAAAATTTATGTGATCCACAAACGGTTGTCCCGAGTCTGGGTGTACTTTGTGTCCGTTAATTGTATGTATTTAAAGTCCCCCGCGACACAGGGATTGTTGCCTAGTGCGGGAGTTGTCTTTTTCTAACAAAAAAGAAACAATAAAAGAAGTATAGATGAGTACGTAATTTCTCTGAAGGGGTTGGCAGTAATGATAGCCAGCTATGTATGTTACGTCCAATGTAATAAAGAGCGAACCTATTGCTGTATACCGAACAATATTCTAGACGTCACCGTCGTCACGTTGTGCTGCTACAGATAATTTTCTGACAGCCCAACCTCGAACCCAGGGCCTTACGATCAGCTGCTTACGAGCCTTACGACCAACGAGGCAGCCGACTATACTACTATGTAAGCGTGATACATAATAGCAAGAAAACATCGGAAACATTACAATGCACGGTCAGTGGCGCGTTCACCCACCCGTTAAAACTGAAAGTGTCAGTAAATATCGTAGAGATAGTGTGCTGTTTATATTTTCTATTGCTGACGTCAATTGTAATAACATGTTATGTTACGGTGCTGTGCACGTTTCACAGTACGTGGACATTATGTTTACGGTGTGGCAGCGGCCACCGTGTAACAGTCACGGCGCCGGGACCACTGAAAGACGGCGCGGCGGCCGGCGCGGATCGGCGTCGCGTCGTCCCGCACCACGGTGTGCACTACGCATACGGCAGTAGTGGACCAAAACCCAGCAACGTTTTTACTTTTGTCATTTCATTAGTCATGAAAATTCACAAACTGACTCTTATAACCCTGCAGAATAATAAACTAAATACTTAATTTAAAATAGAAAATACTGCACATATCATTTACTACAGATTTTAGGACTGATACTATAACCAAATTAAGTTTTATTTCTCACCCTCTTTGTTATTTAGGGTATTACACCCCGGCGGTGGAAGGTTGCTAGAAGAACTTTTTATTATTCTGCAGGTATAAAAGAGTTATAAAATGACAAAAGTAAATACGTTGCTGGCTCTCCCTCTATAGTGAATCTGCCGGCTGATTCTCTAAGAAGTTACTTTTAGCATCGGCGATTTGCGATTTAGCCACATTTTAGAAGCTAAATCATCATCACCATCATGCTATTGAAGTCCACTGGTGGACATTGGCCTCTCCTAGTGCACGCCACCTAGCACGATCCTCGGTTTCCCGTATTCAGATACTCCAATTCAAATGCACCGACTAAACTATATGCCTATAATAAACTAAATTTCATTCTGTATGGTATAATTGGTATATTGGTTTCCGTTCCTTTTCGTTACCACTAATATTGTAACTTATACCAAATTGTAAATGTTATATTCTGGCGATTAAAAAGAGTGACCCGAGTTTCTTGCCAATTCTTCTCGAGTCACTACCTGGCCTGACGGATTAAGCGTTCCATCCTGAGGGTGTCGTAAGAGTCGACTGAGGGAGTAAGTCAGGCAGACAGTATCCACTGCAAGAGAGGGAAAACTCGAGACAAAACCCTATACCAACCCGTCTGACCAACATGGTATAAGTAGTCCCTCCAAATGTATGGAAGAGACTCGTGCCCAGCAGTGGGACGTTTGTGGGTTGAGATGATGATGATGATGAAGTCACACATAGCCATCGCTCGAAGGCTTACAGTACCTGCCTACTCTTCTAAACGAAACATTTTGCACACTCCTATCACTATTTTCATCCCAGGACCTACTGCTTAGTACCTACTAATCTGGTTCTGGAATATAAATAGTGAAATCATCCTCATGCATCCAGTACCTACTGGATGCATGAGGATAGTTCCTGCAATGGCGCCAATTCTAACAAAATAATATTTATCTTAGCCCTCAGTTGTACTATTCATCATTTGTCTATGATTTTATGCCTAAACAAAAGAATCTGGCATCCCTATACGACTTACACTACAACACACAACTAAGTACAATTATATAAAAATCAAGCTCGTCTGGGGAAGGACCTCCACGTTACAGAAGACCACGGCTAAATAACTACACACAGTGGGGTAGTTGTGTGCCTGTGTGTGAGAACAGGTCTCCAGCGCTCATTTAGGTATGCGTTTTGCAAGAAACGTTTTCCTATCTAAGGGATACTCCATCTTAAAGCCCGAGTGTAAAAAACGAGATCAGTAACACGCAAGGGATACCTCTGGTATTGCAAGCGTCCATAGGTTACGGTAACTGCTTAACGTCAGGCGGGTCGTTTGCTTGTTTGCCACCCAAGTAGTATAAAAAATCATACATTGACTTTTGCGGTACCTAAATCATAATTACCAATAAATTTAATTAAAATCGCAAACCGAAAACTAATGGGACATTTAAATTTTGGCCGCATATGGCTATGCTGAATAACAATTGACACTAGCCGATAGCCCACAAATATGTGCTTTCATCAAATTCATCCGCTTG
Organism: Trisateles emortualis; assembly: GCA_947095525.1. Taxonomy (NCBI): domain Eukaryota; kingdom Metazoa; phylum Arthropoda; class Insecta; order Lepidoptera; family Erebidae; genus Trisateles; species Trisateles emortualis. The sequence continues at coordinate 1,581,078 of OX352736.1, read as the reverse complement.
AATAATGAAATAGTCAATAGTGATAGAGACCGTGCATTTTACAATATGTACCTAGTTATATTGACTGCCTTGGTGGTCCAGTGGCTGCAGTATGCGCCTGCTGTGCACGAGGTTGTGGGTTCGATTCCCACACAGGACAAAACTTTGTGTGACCCGCAAAGAGTTGTTCTGAATCTGGGTGTAATTTGTGGCCGTTAATTGTATGTTTGTAAAGTTCCCCGCGACACAGAGCTTATTCTTTAGTGCGGGCGTTGTCTTTATAAAAAAAAAATACTACTAGAAAAATACCAGGATCAGTAATAATAATCAATATTTCTTTTTGGTTTATAAATATTTTTTAATAGATACAGGTGAGGTGCAGTTGCTGTTCGGTAAACGATCAGTGGGTTGAGCTACCAAGGGCGCGGTAACCCTATAGATGGGTGACCGCATAGTGGTATTTCACCTGAGCGTCTTCGTGCTGCGGAGGGCACGTTAAAAGTCGGTCCTGACTGTTATCAATCGTTAGATTACGACAGAGGCCTAAATATAGGCGATCTAAATAACTCTGTCACCAGGTTGGCCACTAACCAAACGATAAGAAGAAGAAGAATAGATATACAGGTTAAACAATATACTTATATTAACTCGGAAAATGAGTCATTCGTCAACTCGCTAAACACAATATCGCGGAGTTTGACGAGATGACACTTTTAAAATTGTATTTATTTTTTTATATTATTTTATTTAATAATTTATGCACAGTAATGTACAAAGGAAGGCTTAATGCCAAAGGCATTCTCTACCAGCCAACCATTGGGTGATGCAGAGATGAACGTAGTAGGTGCAAGATGTGAAAATCATCAATTTTTGTTGTTTACCACTCGCTGAAATGCATAAAGTACAGTCAAGCCCAAATAACGTGTCAATAATGGCGTCATGTCGCAATGTCCAGTGATGAAGAAAAATGTCCAGTTGATAATAAAATTTCAAAATTTAACGATATTTTTGTAAATACGTGGAAATTCTTTTTTTTTCTGACGTGTGGTTTTGCGCCAACAGCCAACACCGTAGAATTCCGTTAAATATAATATCTTTTTATAAAATAAACATATTGTATAGGTACCCATGTACATTAAGTACATAAACGGTACAAGTTTTTGAAGGATGATTAATGATTTCCTATCATTAAACTGGTTAATAACCTTCTTGGTAATCAGGTAAAATTAGTGGAAACATGTGTTTTCTAGTTTCTAAACGTATGTATGTTCCGCTCGTAGGTATAAACGTAACCAGTTAATGTAACACAACCGGTATTATGATTATTATATTTGTATTGTTTCTATTTATTGGACCAACTACTATTTACGTAGACAAAGATATTAAATTATAATGTAATGAACTAACAGAAACATATTTCACTTACTTATATAGGTAAATGCTAGATAGATATCTATATATAATAGCAACCCATATATGTATGTCCCACTGCTGGGCACGGGTCTCCTCTCCTCTATCAAGAGAGAGAGAGGGTTTAGGTTTTAATTCACACACGCTGGCCTGATGCGGGTTGGTGAATCAGACATGTCTTTAGAATTTCTTTTAAGACATGTGGGTTTCCTCACGATGTTTTCCTTCACCGTTAGCAGATGGCGAATCATTTAATTAGTATATATAAACTCCACAAAGTGAAATTCACATTAGTACTGCCCGGGATCGAACTCACACCTCTACTTACCAACGCTTTTTACCACTAATGCTAGATATCTATATATAAAAAGCCGCCACACACATACAGGTTTCAGAATCTGAATATTACAAATGTATGGAAAAAGCACATTAGTTTTATTCGCTACGGAATTATTTTAGATCCTGTTTTTTCCTACGGAATCCCCATATACATAAGTATGATTAAGAAAAGTCTAATGAGTTGTCCAACGGGACTCTTTAGGAATTCGAGCGAAAATATATCATACTAGGGGCCGCCCGCGACTTCATCCGCGTGGTAATTTGGAACGTACATTTCCCCGATTTTGTATCATATACTCACTACTGCTCCGCTCGTATTGATCATAGCGTGATGTTATAAGCCTTCTTGGATAAATGCACTATTCAACAAAATATATATATTTCTAATCGAACCAGTACATTCTGAGATTAGCGCGTTCAACCAAACAAACAAACTCTTCAGCTTTATAACATTAGTATAGATATAGATTTATTTGTTACATTTCTAACATCAGGCTGCTGTCCGAAACTATTGTAGACAAACGCTGTTATAATTTTGTTGTCATAGTAATTAGTTATTTTAGAAACACAAACCTGTTTCTTGCCAGTTATTTCCTTCAGTCTAGAACCTATGGAAAGAACGGAAAGAATAGAATATAATCGAGAGGTGGAGCACCATACTAGCGAGCAAGCCCTACTGGGAAAGGACCTCCATCTTACAGAAGACCACACCCATATAACTACACGCAACGCTGTAGTTGTGTTCCTGTGTGTGAGTACAGATCTCCAGCGTTCATTTAGGGACGCGTTTTGAAAGAAACATTTTGCTATCCCATGATTTCTCTATTCTTAAATATTATTGCATGCGTCCATATGCTGCGGTAATTCGGGCCGTATGCTTGGTTATTTTTTAAAGACATCTGCCGCACTAGGGAACAAACCCTGTGTCGCGGGGGATTTTACAAACATACACTTAACGGACACAAAGTACACCCAGACTCGGGACAATCATTTGTGTATTTCACAATTGTTTTGTCCCGCGTGGGGATCGAACCCACAACACGCCGCGCAGTAGTAAATGGCGAGGTACTTGAGCCATTGAACCAACAGCGCAGTCAACCGTGTTTACCACGCAAGTAGTATAAAAAAACAATAACCCAGTTCAGTCAGCACGTCTTTTTCCTCGGTATGACATATATAAATAAAATATTGTGTATTATATCAGGCAGCAGTAATTATGACGTATGCATTATTTTATAGTTTCCAATACTATTGTCATGGCATTGTTTAAAAATGGCGTCTACGTGGAGCTGGACGTATCAACAGATGGCATAGGTTTTTTAATATATTTTCTGTAGTGGTTTTAATACACACATAAATATATTTGATCCGAGCGTATTGAGACAAGTCAAAGTTTTAAAGTTGATTTCCTTATTTTCATTAAATTACTTAGTCGCTTAGTTAAAAACAACAAATCAAGTGGTAATTTCGTCGCCACGCATCGCCCTGCGCTATTGACAAAAACACCTTTTTAACTTATATACGAAACAAGATAACCAACTCTTTAATATACCTATTGATATTTAACAGATATAAAATTCGAAAGGCTTTTAAACAATTTCAATCTCCTTCTGTTATTCTAAGATTTCAACAACCGCGACCCTACCACGGCGGTGTTAAAGTGGGGGGGTTCCACCTATGCAACGATACCCTGCATTAAGTTAGACCGACCATTCGCGTTCAGTCTTACCTTTACCAAAATAACTTCATAGTTAAATACTTTATTAGTTTCGAGGTAAAAATATTAAGCGACAAAATGTGTGGGGAAATGGGGAAAGCAGTCTTGAGGGCATTGACAGGGGCTTTGTTGTGTGGCCTTGTATCTGACGCAGCATATTTACAAGTAAGTTTATTTTTTATTTTTTTATACTACTTGGGTGGTGACAGTTCATTTTTTAAGTACTCGACTTGTTGTTCTAATTATGTGGACCACCCATTGAAAACCAGCGCTTCCACAATGCTTAATGCATTGTGGTAGCAAATAGCTAAATGGGAGGTCATTTATTTATTTGTTTGTATACTAAAATTGTACCTCAGACTAATATTAGTCTGAGTATGAGTATATTATAAGTACCTAAACAAGAAATAAATATTTTTCTATCTCTCTCTCAAACAAGCATACGGCCCGCCTGATGTTAAGTAGTTAACGTATTACCGTAGCCTATGGACGCTTGAAATTCCTATCAGGGGTATAAATTGCGTGTTGCCAACCCATTTTTATACAGCAGGGCTTTAAAATGGGGTATCCATGGGATAGGAAAACGTTTTTATCAAAACGCATCCCTAATTGAGCGCTGGAGATCTGTACGTTAATTTTCTATTTACATAATTAATCAAGTAATAAAATTATCAACCGTTGAAGGGGGGTACGCAGAGATGTATGGTAGCTATGTTTGGTCCCGTACTATAGGGGGCAAGCATATTGCTATACAACGGGTACAATTCGACTAACCTGTTGATCTAGTGGTTACCCTGACTGCTAAACCATAGGTCACGGGTTTGGTTCCCACTCGGGATATAACTTTGTGTGATCCGTTAATATTTGTTTTGAGTCTGGATTTAATTTGTATCCGAGGATTCTGTGTTTGTAAAGTCTCTCGCAACACGGGGCTTGTTCCCTAGAGTGAGTTGTCTTTAAAAAAAAGTGCTATACCCCTGTAAAGTACCTACTAAACAATTTTTGGTGAGTTCCTAACAGGTTTTGTTTCAACTAGTAGCTTACTTGCCTTTTAGAGTGTTTGTGCGAACCCAACATCTCTACATGACAACCTTACCCAGTATAACAGCCCCGCCTTAGCGCGTATTCGGTTACATCCCGTATTCGGTCACCGACTAGTGTAAACAGTCTTTCGGTTAGCCGTATGCGGTCGCAGTCTGTATTCCCTGACCGATTAGTATAAATAGGTATTAGGTTGGTCGTACGGTCGGCCGTATGGCGTACTTAAACGGATCGCGAACGATGCTTACAAGACGAGTGTGTATAGACTGGTGTAAAAAGTTGGTTGGCAACACATTTACGTGTTGCCAACCAACTTTTTACATTTTAACCTACCTCTGGTATTAAGTGTCCATAGGCTACGGTAACTGCTTAACATCTGGCGGGCCGTATGCTTGTTTGCCATCCTAGAAGTAAAAAAAACACCTAGACTCGAGACAACCATTTATGGGATTCACAATTTTTTGTCGTGTGTGGGGATCGAACCCACATTACGAGATATGCACCAAACCAACTGTGCAGTTTCATTTACGATAGTAAGATAAACATAAGGAAGACAGTTTTAATTTTATGTTTTGATTTATAATGATGCATTTACCGATATTTCTGAGTTTGTAGGGGGTAATCTCTGGATCTACTAAACCGATTTTGAAAATTCTTTTACCAATAGAAAGCCACGTTATTTGTGATTGTCATAGGCAATACCACGCTTGCAATACGAGAGGTATCACTTGCGTGTTGCCAACCCATTTTTTTACATCAGGGTTTAAAGATGGGAGAATTACTGGGTTAGGAATACGTTTCTATCAAAACGCATCCCTAAATGAGCGCTGGAGACCTGTACTCACCCACAGGAACATAACTACATCGCTGTGTGTAGTTAGGTCTTCTGTAAGATGGAGGTCCTTCCCCAGTCGGGCTTGCTCGCTAGTATGGTGCCCTACCTCTCTTAGTAATGGTGATGAAAATATTGGACAAAATGTTCATCTGCTTGCGAGTGATACTACCGTATAGATAGATAGATATATAGAATATTCTTTATTGTACACCACGTATAGGTACCGAGTGTACTCGTAGGCGAGACGTAACATTTACAATTAGACTGGCCGCTGGTTTCTTTTTCTAGAGAACAAGCGATGTGTCGTGAGGGACTTTACAAACATACAAATAACGGACACAAATTACACCCAGACTCAGAACAACTCTTTGCGGGTCACACAAAGTTTTGTCCTATGTGGGAATCGAACCCACAACCTCGTGCACAGCAGGCGCATACTGCAGCCACTGGAACACCAAGGCAGTTTGTTTTGTATTTGTTTTTACAAAAAACTTATTTGTCCCTTTCGGTAAACTTGGTACACAGTCACAGATTACAATATGGCGGCGGCGGTGGCGGTGGCCTGCCGAGCTGTACACAAACAAATTCTATTGTTCAAACATCTGGTCCAGTTAATAATACTGTTTGTTAGGGCCCACTACGATGTTTGTCCCCCATCTCTCTTGCTTTTTGGGACGTTTTGTTATTTTTAGTATCAGTACATTAGGGACAAGTATGTTGATATGTGTGTTTAGTAATAATATGTCAATGTATCATACAGTCATATTGATACAAATACTGAGCTTAATTTATACTGCCTTGGAGGTCCAGCGGCCGCAGTATGCGCCTGCTGTGCACGAGGTTGTGGGTTCGATTCCCACACAGGACAAAACTTTGTATAATCCACAAAGTGTTGTTCTGAGTCTGCACGTAATTTCTGTCCGTTAATTTGTATGTTTGTTAAGTCCCCCGCGACACAGATCTTGTTCTCTAGTGCCGGAGTTCGAACACCTATGACTTCAATTTAGGATATTATTCTAAAACGGCAGGTAGTTCATCTTCACATTTTAGAACCTCTATCGTGCCGCACTGTGCGGTTTCAGAGGAATTTCCTCACACGTATGATTAGGTTGTTGTTTGCCTTTTTGGTAGTATAAAAGAAAAAAAAAAGACTAGTGTCGGTGCACATAGAGCTGATGAGATTAATGCAAAATGTAAATTTGGTTAATGGCCAACCTGGTGACAAAGTTATTATTGCCCATAATATTTAGGCCTCTGTCATGATCATAACGACTGTTTACAATTGGGACTGACTTTTAACGTGTCCTCCGAAGCACGTGACATTCATAAAATACCAGCGATCACCCATCTACCCATCTTGACTGTCTTGGTGGTCCAGTGGCCGCAGTATGCGCCTGCTGTGCACGAGGTTGTGGGTTCGATTCCCACACAGGACAAAACTTTGTGTGACCCACAATGTGTTGTTCTGAGTCTGGGTGTAATTTGTGTCCGTTAATTGTATGTTTGTAAAGTCCCCCGCGACACAGAGCTTGTTCTCTAGTGCGGGAGTTGTCTTAAAACACTGCAGCACCTCTTATGACGGCGCGTGCACATAGAAACTATCTAGAGGGTTACCGCACCTTTGGTTGCTTAACCCGAGAGCAACTGGCTATAAGCGCATACATAATTTATAATAATATGTATAATCTAATATTATAAAGAGAAAAAAATAGATTTTTGTTTGTTTGTTACGATTTACCTCAAAAACTACTGAAACGATTTAAAAAATTCTTTCATCATTAGCAAGCTACATAATCAGGGGGTAACATAGGCTATACTTTATTGTAAATAAATACGGGATACCAACGATAATAATACGAAGAGTTATCAGTGTTATAGGTATTGCTACATTATGGTAATAGAAGTATAATAATTTTTGAAACTTTTCAAATAATTGCATAGTTCAAAGGCGAAGTTGCTCAAATATTTCAAGTAGAATTATTAGAATAAAGGGGTAGCCACTTGCGACCTTAAAATATCTAGTTGGTATAACTCGGCCCTCATAAGGGAACGCTAACTTTTGCAATTTTCCTTTCAGCTGAGTTCCCTAGAGGCCTTCAAAGGCGAATTACTGTTGGTTAAATTTACTCTCATTTTCGTCGGCAAGCCTCACGAAAGCCTGTTTTTTAGTTTTATTTCTTTGATCAAGCTTCTCAAAGTGGAAATTGTTTGAAACTTTGTTTGGTCCAAGAATTGGTATTCAGGAGTAATTTTGTAAATTCACACCTTTTAATGTTGATGTTATATTTGTTTTTTGTTTCTTGAAGTTTATTATCTTTGCTTAATTGACTCAGTCCCAATGTTACGATACTGCTTTTATTTATTTAGTTTTGTTGTTATTATTATTTTAATACTAGTTGTTGCCCGCGGCTCCGCCCGCGCGGATGTCGGTTATCGCTGTAAAAAGTTACTTATGTGTTATTCCAGACCATAATCTATCTCTGTGCCAAATTTCATCCAGATCCGTTCAGTAGTTTTTACGTGAAAGAGTAACAAACATCCATCCATCCATCCATTCTTACAAACTTTCGCATTTATAATATTAGTAGGATAGGATGTAAGCATTATAACGTGCATGAAAGCACTTGTACAAACAATCAATCAATTATTCAAATAATTTGTGATATCTTTAATACCAGTTCAACCAGCCGTTTTACCCAACTGATTTGCTTCATCATCATCATCATCATTAACTCGCTGAAATAAGTTCTTTCTTTGTGGGTCTACTTAAATTGATTGAGCTGGAGGGAAGCTAGATGTGAATAATCAACTTGACCTTCAATAAATACGTGTTTTAAATAAAAAGTCTCTGTCTGTGTGTCTGATTCACCAACCTACATTAGGCCAGCGGCCTACACCCCTTTCTCTCTTGATAGAGAAGAGGAGACCCGTGCCCAGCAGTGGGATATATGTATATAGGTTGCTATTATTATTATTCTAGTTACAATTACTCATCATATAAAAGCGTTATTTTCGAATAATACTATCAGCACAATGCTGCGGAGTAGAACAGGTCTCTTGTACATTTTTAAAATGTTCGAATTGGTTGAGAAGAATATACAATTAATATTCTCAGGGCAAGTAACAAGGGATTAAAACTTTACCTATATTAAAATCCATTGTAATAAAACCTAAAGCTAAAAGTTCTTTAGTCACATAAGTTTGGAATTAAGCGTTGAATGGAGAGCACTTTTTAAAATTTCTATCTGAATAATAGAAGTTAAGCGTTAACCGCCTTTTGTTTTAACTTTGTTTTTAATGGACTGTTTATAAAATTAATATTTGAAATTTAATATTTATATAATGTAGTTGTAATATCGTACTCTATATGTAGTTGTATATACATATAGAAGTAGCAAACATTCATACAATCGTTAATTCTAAAGTTATGGCCTTCTGGACAAGTGGAATAAACAGTAGTCGAACCGAAAAATCAATTCAACTAACGTCTATGCCACTTTGTTAGAGTTGGGTAGAAATAAAATACCTATTCAAAATTCAAATCATTTATTCATATAGATCACACTGTGACACTTATGCAAGTCAATGAAAAATGCCAAAAAAGACGTCAGCTAATTTGCCTACAGCCGGATTCGCTGACTGAACAGAGCCCAAGGAAAGAACCGGCAAGAAACTCAGGCCACTCTTTTCAATCGCCAGATATGTGATTACAATTTTATTTGTGTTACAATTAGTGCATATATGTACACGCATAAAGGTCATTTTCCAAATTAAGTACAACTCTGGTTAAATTTTCGGTACCATTTAATTTTAGATTACTGAATATTTAATCCCCAAACCTACGTACATGGAACATGGTACAGTATGCAAAGCAGATAAGCTACCAGAGTCGCTCTATAAGGATTAATTTTAATCGGAAAATACTGAAAATATTTTTAGAAAATTCGCTATGGGTAATATGGTTATTAAGAGTGTAATTGTTCAACCTTACAAAACCTCATAAAGACATATTCACTATTTTCTAAAAAAAATAATTCATAGAGCGACCAACCTTACCTTATCTACTTTGCATACTGTAAATAATATGTACTAGAACATATTAAGTATATCAGGTGGATTGTAGTTTCACTATTTAGGTAGTAGGTAGGTGGACCGATGACCTAAAATAGGTAGGTCGCTGGGACGCACTGGATGCGGAAGACGGAGGACCGTGTGCTATGGCCCGTGTTGGGAGAGGCCTATGTCCAGCAGTGGTATGCGATAGGCTGATTGATGATGCTGTGTTATTATCCATTTTTAAGTGAAACATTCTTTAGGCGCGTTGGGCATTTTTAGATGAACAAAAATCATGGAACTCGCGTCAACGTCACCGAACGCTTTCAATATTCAAACTTTTTGGGTGAACAAAAATCATGGAAACGTCATCGTCACTGAACGCTTTCCATATTCAAACTTTTTAGGTGTTAAAAAATTATGGAGCTCGCGTCATCGTCACCGAAAAAAATAATCTAATAATTCGCGATACAATTCACAAGTTACTTATTTTTCACTTCTATCGGCAGTCTCTAAAGGCAGTCTTTTTTTAAAATTTAAATTTACGCAGGTCACTAGTTTTCAATGATGGGTCAATTCAAGAAGTATTTTTCGCATACTATCGTCAAATACTACTTACTATAGTCATGTAATGTCATTATTGACACATTGACACGTCGCTCGTCCTGTCCCTAGGGCTCTGGTGAAAATCAGCGCTGTTGTGTGACCCGCAACTATTAGTTGTTGGCGCCGCAGCATTATGCTGAGCAGAGACCAAATGCCAGCAGAATATGTGACATACGGTGGGTACAAAAGAAAGGAAAAAACAATATAATCTTTTTTTTTTATTATTTTTTTTTTGTTTGTTTAGTTTTAAGTATTAAAAATCCATTTTTTTTTGTATTCCCCAGTGTATGTTTCTTTTTTCTCTGGAATTAAATGCATTTTCTTTCTTTCTTTCTTATATACAAGCATTTTGACAAGATAAGGGTCACACCTAATGGGCGCGTCCATATCGGCCATAAGATGTCCTCCACCAGACATGAGCCTTCCCCAAGGATTGCCACAAAACTCGCTTCTGAGCTGACTTACTAATTGACACAATACGAAGCGCGGCCATGTCTCCAACAAGGTGGACCGACGACCTAGTAAAGGTTCTGGCCAACCGATGCACCTAATGCGTAAACTTTATAATGTTTAATCATTAAGTAAGTACATTATATGTACTAAGAGCTTATTATAATGATGGTGTTACTTCGTTTATGAATGTTATCTATGAAAATCAGAAAACAACAAAATAGATTTGTTTCACTCAGACCATGAATACCATAGACCATAATGGTCGGAAAAATTATTACCAGGCGAACATACATTGATCAAGTAGGTGATATGCTAAATATACAACTATTGATAATGTTATCGCATGCAGAGGTTTCCCGATACACCATAGTATGGAGGTTTTCATGAAAGGAGTTTATATGTATATACTTGGTTCTACTGGAATAAATTATTAAGTATTATATTTTATTCTATGATACTTACCGAAATAAACAATGACTAATTTTTGTTATAAATAATATAAAATAAAAGTATTTTATTTTCGAACATAAATTAATAATAGTTTAATTGACGTTTGGCGATTTTTTTTTCTAAGCAAAATAATGATTGAATAAAAAAATTAAATCGGAAAATAAGATTTGCTAGTTTAAAGTTGTTAGATAAGCTAATAAACCGTTAAAATGTTCAAATCAAAGTAAATAAATCGGCTAGGATATCTTTCAAACTTGGCTAGATCTTTCCAGTTGCACTTTGGGTGCTACTGCGCAACTCCGGGCGTCCGTGACAGCGCATGCGTGCGTTGATCCCCTCTCACCGAGAGCCGGTGACTCGCGCGCCGCACGCCACTTACGAAATACTGGTCAGATTTAACTAGTGATTATCTTGTACGTATTTTAACAAAATAAAACTGGATTGATAAACTTTACTCTAATTTTATTAATCAATTTATTTATATATTGATCGAGCATGCGTAGTTCTGGAACAATCCTACGTTTGTATTTATGTGTGTAAATGTTAGGTCGACGATAACTCGAGTATCGTTGATCGGAACATCGTGAAATTTGGCAAGTAAATTAATGAGACAAAAATCAGGTACAAATAATTTTATATATTATAAAACCGTGAAGGGTGAGCCGCAAGTTCACTGTTATGCTTGGGCGCAAAAAGCTGGTACGTACTGCTCAAAGATCGGATGGTATTGAGGTTATTTTGACAGAAAATGCTCAGACGAAATTGTGGCTGGACTTCCTTCCCATTGAACCTAATAATTATCCTTTGGAGCAAAGGAATGTCTGTAAAATGTTAAAATTTTAAAATTGCTCAACACTAAATACATAGTCAGTGGAAATGTTTTGTCGTTATGGTATTACGTACCGTCCTAGACGGCGTACACATTTTAAATAGCACGTATAACAGACTGGAATTTCTAGTCAATAGCGTACAGTACCTAATGATAACTAGGAAGACGCTAAATAAAGTAATGTAAAATGTGATTACTGCAAAGTGGTCGTATTTCTGAATTTGTATCTACACGGTTGCTGTCACCGGATAGTTGATGCAGAAATTAAGGAAGACCGTTTGCGCGGTTTAAGTTTTAACTTTACTTTAAATATAGGGTTCATACATCCAATCTTCTTATCGTTTGGTTAGTGGCCAACCTGGTGACAGAGTTATTTAGATCGCCCATATTTAGGCCTCTGTCGTATATATACATCCAATGAAAATACAGAGCCCATAAAGGTTCTCGAAACTTCAATATACATAGGTATAGAAAAAATAGGTTTTTACAGGGTAGGCAACACACGAATAAAACCCTCAGTGCAAGCGTTCATAGACTAAAGTTACTGCTTACCATCAGATGGGGAGTATGTTTGTATTTTTCTAATCACTAAGGAAACAACGCCATCTAAAGCCCTAGTGTAAAAAGAATGGGTTGGCAACACGCAAGTGATACCTCTGGTATTATAGGCTATGGCAACTATTTAACAGCAGGCGGGCTGTATGCTTGATTTCCACCTAAATAGTATTAAAAAACGCCTTGACAATTTACACTATAAAAAACTTGCTTAATTCTTAACTAAAGATACGCAATGTATCTTAAACAATACTTTCGCTGCGACCTCAATAACACCGGTTAACTAAATAACTGTAACAGTTCTTGACGTTATATAATATGTTCGACATACGGTTAAGTGCATGTCGTAAGTCATATTATGTACAATTGTGTCATGGCCGATGGTCGGCCATTAATGTCTACTGAGTTTTAATTATGCTCCGATGTAGGTACAATGCCTTTCTTTCAGTTAAAATTATGTTCAATGCAGAAAGTACTACCAATTATTATACATAATAACATTTCTAATATAAATGTTATTTCTAACAGAAATGTTATTTCTAATAGAAATGTTATTATTATTTTATTGAAAACATACCTATATTTTAAGGAGTTTACCACGCCGAATCGAATGCCAAATAATCGAATATCAATTGATCGACCACTATGAATCGAACGTCTAAATACTCGAACGTTCGTAATATAAAATGGTTAAAAACCGAACATTCAATATATCATGCACTCAATAATTAATATCGACTGTTCAAAATATCGAATTTTTGTTTGATTGAAAGTTCAATGTATCGCACATTTATTCCATCGCAAGATGTTTTTCTAAAAATTTAAAAATATTTGTATACTTACTCGTACTAATTCTTTTTATATAGAACACAATAAAAATAAAAAGTTTAAATGATAATAAAGATAATTTAAAGACTATAATAATATGAAATTCACCTATAAAAGATGTAAATAAAGTTTAAAATTTTGTGAAAAATTACAAAAAAATAACATTTTAATGTTTCGAATGAATTTTCGATGTGTTGAATTCTCGATCAAACAAAAAATCGATATTTTGATCAGTCGATGTATTGAGTGTACGATATATCGTCTGCAGTCCTTCTCCGTATGAACTACTGTGTCAAATCTAACACTCCTTCATTTGCATAATGTGTTTAAAAAGGGCTACTTACAATGGTTTCACATATTAATATATATATTTCTTTTTTTTTGCAGCAATACGACTCGTATGCACCAATCCGTTACGATCAGGCAGTTATTCGTCAGAAGCCCCTGCGAGAGCATGAAAAGCCGCAGGACTTACGCAACGTACCCGGTACACCTGGAGTTGACTTCCCAATTTTCCATCAAGTGCCAGAGACTGGTTTTTCCTGCCACCACGTGCCTGCCACACCTGGCATGTATGCCAACGTAGAGACAGGATGTCAGGTAAATTAATTATTTTTTACAACAATATCTCTACATGTGGATATACAGTAATTACATATGGATCTGAGACGTGGTCGTTTACTATAGGCCTCGTGCGAAAGCTCAAAGTCACCCAAAGAGCAATGGAGAGAGCTATGCTTGGAGTTTCCCTGCGAGATCGAATCTGAAATGAGGAGATTCGTAGAAGAACCAAAGTAACCGACATAGCTCGAAGAATTGCCTTCATTAATTGGCAATGGGCCGGGCACATAGCTCGCAGAACTGATGGCCGTTGGGGCAGAAAGGTTCTAGAGTGGCGACCACGAACTGGAAGACGAAGCGTGGGCAGGCCTCCAACAAAGTGGACCGACGACCTGGTAAAGGTTGCGGGCAACCGATGGACAAGGTCGGCTCAGGATCGAGAGTTGTGGAAATCCTTGGGGGAGACCTATGTCCAGCAGTGGACGTCTTTTGGCTGATATGATGATGATCTCTACATTGTATAAAATGAGTCGCTTACCGTTTTCTGTCCCTCTGTAAGGTTAAATCTTCTAAACCACACAACGGATTTTTATGCGGTTTTCACTTCTATCCGGATTTATGTTTCTGAAGATTTATTTATACTTACAATATATGCATGTCATAGTAGTGAGTATTGCTGAGTCCAATTTCTAGTGGATTCATTTTGTTGTTTGCACAAATAAAAAAAAGCATAATAAATACATAGGTGAGTATCTCCTACAAGTGGTGATCTGTTAGCTATCCTCTATAATAGCAAACCATAGTCACTTGGACGCCGCGCATATTATATACATGAAGAGAATGTTTCAATTACCGTTCAAGTTATAACAAAACGATATGTGCAATAGTTTATATAAAAATATATCAAAGTAGTATTCGAAAAGTTAAACAAGAAACAACAAAAATAATAAACATCACCTAGTTAATTATAAATCCAGATTTTAAACTGGCAGAGTCATAATTAGGCAACTTGCATTCATGTTTCATCCATAAAATACAAACACGTTGTAATTTTAACTTGTATTTATAAACCAAATTAAAATCTCTACGTTTCACAGCACACGCGTAGGTGCACAATGGGGAATTAAAATTCGAAACACATTTGCGACGTCATATTTCTTTAGTAGGTTCATTTAAGCGGCGTTGGTAACTGCAACACCGCCATCACTAATTACACAAAATATATTTATCTTTTGCTAATTAACATTAAAATGCACCAGATTTTTTGGCAATAACATATATAACTCAATTTTTATAACTGCCCCTCTAGACAAGTGGCATAAGTGATAGTCGAATCGAAAAGTCAAAAAAGAATATGTACGGGATTTGACGTAAGTCTACGTCATAATGTCGAAAACTTACGTCAAATCCCATACATTTGCTTTTTTGACTTTTCGATTCGACTATCGCTTATGCCACTTGTCTAGAGGGGCTGTGCAGTTGGAACTGTCAAAATCTTTAGGTTGGGATGATTGCATTCCCCCGCCCGCTTCCCTTCCTACCTCCCCGCAGACCCCTGTTTCTGTCAGTACGGTCTGCATTTTCGTATCATCTTCGCAATTTGAGTATCCATATCCCTCTTTGATATAATAAAAAAAATGATTCTTATTCACATTATTGTACATTTCTGTCAATCAAAATGATGAAATTTCGTTCCAATGCAGCCAACTTGGCAAAATTTTGACAAGCTTCACAGTCAGAAAAATTTGATTATAAACTTTGAGTTTTTTAATTTCTCCATATTTTTACCGCAAGCATAGAACATATAAAGTAATTTTACTTGCACTGTTCTTATGTAATTTGTCCGCTTCAAAGTTTACCAAGCATTCATTGACCACTTGATGGTATCCGATTGAGCCGAAATTTGGCATACATATATATGTAATTTATTTATTTTAAACTAATGTTATCATACCAAATCAAATAATTTTATTTGCACAAAAAGAAACTAAGAAAACTGTTGTTTAATGTCAAATTAAAATGACACCCTCAGTAGGCAGTAGAAGTAGGAACATTGAGATCAGTGACAGAGTACCTTCTTTGTGTCCACAGTATATCCAGACTCGGTATTACGAAGAATTTAGCAAAACACTAGTACCTAACCCTTACTATGAACTTACTAACTAAATAAAAGCACTCAACCCTAGTGCTGATCCTAATAATACAGGACATCGCATAAATCAGTCACACTAAGTATTATCCGTTAGGCTTCAGCTTCAATCTACAACATGTCCCATCTATCATTACGTAATGCGTGAAATTTATACGGGCCCAATCCTATCTTAACTGCTGTTAATGAAGGCTGGCTATTGGACATAATAATTGTGTATACTTTGAATATTAAAGATGATAAAAAGTCTGTTGGAACAAAAGGTAATTTTATTTATATCAATCATTAGATTATCTCTCGAGAAGTTGCTGTCAAAAAGTTCGTATTTAAATGAATAAAATTTTAACTTTTGATTTGTCTCTTTGCTTCGACTGAAACAGATACATGTGAATAAAACAAAATGATTTTATCGTACTAGTCGATAGAGCCAATGCTAAAAACAGTTGAAAACTTCCTTTACAGAAAATAGTATAGTTTTAATTGAAAGTACTTTTTCTTTGATGCCCATTGTTTTGGCTCATTTTGTAAAGAAGAACTTGACTGACATAATCAGCTTCATCACAGCCACCGCCACCTAGAACGTTTGGACTAGTTAGGACTAGCAGTGGACGTCTTTCAGCTTATCTATCTCCATTTGACTGGCCTGATTATCTAGTGGTGAGTGCCACAAATTGCTAAACCTATATATGAAATCATTATTAATATATTTGTTTTTTTATTTTAATTTATAAACATAAATTATTTTAAACAGACGCCCGCTATGAAAGGATGTTGTGAAATTTCTAAAGGAAATTGAGAAAACATAAATAATGGTTGCTGGCACAGCTGGATCATCATGTGTCATTACAGTAACATGTAGAACCAGAGCCTCTAGACAAGTGGCATTAACAGTAGTAAATAAATTTTATGGGATTTGACGTAAGTTTACGACATTATATCGTAGACTTACGTCAAATCCCGTACATTTGTTTTTTTGACTTTTCGATTCGACTATCGCCTAGTCCACTTGTCTAGAGGTGCACGAGTAATTACGTTAGTGTGCTATTATTATTTTGACAAATCACTTCTATCTCCAAAAAGTATGTTGGACAACTTTGACTATATTTCAAATCAAAACTTAAAAACTTTAGCTCGCGAATTGATCACGGTTCAATATTCGTGTGAAGTTTTCTCATCTAGAGCGTGTGCTGTCGACCAATTTATGATGCAAGATACAGTAGCAATTGCTAGTGCAATCTGCGCCCGGGCTACTCGAATACACATTCCATTTTCCAATATACTCGTAGCTTTAACTTTGGTTCTGGTTAAATTTGCTTATTTGTCTATTGACATGAGTGAAGGGTCACACGTGCCTAGGATGTGACGCACATGGCGGTTAAAAGGCAGAGTGAGAGGAAGTCTGAAGGAGTCCTTCACACAATGCTTAACATCAGGCAGGCCGTATGCTTGTTTGCCACCCAAGTAGTATAAAAAAATAAATAAAAGAAATTAAAACATTACTTATGCAAATTGTATTAAAGATTCGTTTTGGTAGCTTACAGAAAGCCAACGATTAATATTGACAATCTCTATTTTGATAATCTTAAAAGCATTAAATTTGTTTTCGAACCCACAACCTCGTGCACAGCAGGCGCATACTGCGGCCACTGGACCACCAAGGCAGTCAAGTTAATATTGTGGTAACATTTTCTTAAGTCCAATCCTGAAATTGCATACATTTATTTTCAAGTTCTATCCACAACATATCCAAGCTTTTTTTATTTTAAAAAGTATTGTATACGTTTTTTTATGATTTTATCTCTCTTTAAAAAGGATAAAATAAAAACATTCCATTCTTTGATTATAATATCTTTTTCAGGCTTACCATGTGTGTCACGATGGTCGCGAGGGTGAGCAGGGAGCCTCATTCCTTTGCACCAACGGCACCCTGTTCGACCAGGCCAAGTTTGCGTGCGACTGGTGGTACAACGTCGACTGTTCTAAAGCTATCTCCTTGTACAAGTGAGTATAATGTTGTAATTCATTATTGCTTATAGATCTTCACTTTTATAATTACTTACTATAAAACTATATACATACTAGCTGTTGCCCGCGGCTCCGCCCGCGTGGATGTCGGTTATCGCTGTAAGGAGTAGCCTATGTGTTATTCCAGACCATAATCTATCTCTGTGCCAAATTTTATCCAGATCCGTTCAGTAGTTTTTACGTGAAAGAGTAACAAACATCCATCCATCCATACTTACAAACTTTCGCGTTTATAATATTAATAGGGTTTTCAGTTATAAAATTAATAAGTATATACATGCTATACTTTACAGAATATTATAACTAATTGAAACTAATACAAGTACCTAAGTACTTGTGGTAGTGTAATTTTAACTTTTTGTCATTATAATGTTGGTATTTGTTTTTTAAATGAAAACTTTTGTATTTAAAAAACCCTCCATAATAATATCCAATAAAACTACAAACTATCACAGAAGTTATTAGGAGATCAATATTAATATTTTTTTAATAATTAAACGTAGATATTAATAAGCAAAATAGGTCCTCGTTTATTATTGGAAAAGATTTTTTATAGAATTTGTAGGTTTGTTTAGGTTATCTTTGCTACAACAATCTTTCTCTGAATGGGATGTTCTCGAACGCTTCAGTCGATGATTTGTTGTTACGCCAAGCGCCACCCAAGTAGTCTAGGTACTTAGGTAGTTATACTATTTCGTTTGCATCTGTACAATCAATAATATATTATAGCTATTAATAAAATTAAGTTAGTATTTAATACAATTATATTCGACAGGTTAAATGCGGATCCCTACCACAACCCGTACCTGCCAAAGCCAAAACCAGAACCAGAAGAAGAAATTCCTCATGGACATGGAATATTTTACAGAAATCACTAAACAGCACATTAAAACGTGGCCATTTTCGTAGATAATATCATAAAGTAATTGATTAAGGGCCTGCTTCACAATATCCAAATAAAGTCCCGAATAACTTATTTGTAACATAAGTATCAAGTAAAGTAATCATTTGCGTTTCACAATCTGCAATTAAGACTTACGAGCAAATAAAATGGCAAATAAATTATAGGTCAGATTAATTAGAAAATAAAAAAGTTAACTATTTGACAGTCGTCAACTGACATTTCTACCTTTCCTTACATATTCACAAAAAACGAAAATTAAAAAAAAGATTTATTCATTTTTATAAAATGCAATTCGATTGAACTAATATATTAAATAATTTTAACATACATATGATGTGAAAACTTACACACTTATATGTGTGTTGAATGTTCTTTTAATTTTTTTCGTTTCGTTAAATGTACCGCAAAAATTTGGTTGCCAGTTTTACTAATGGGTTACTGTCAGATTACGTCAACTTCATTTTTGAAATGTAATATGTGTTATTCAGATGTTTTATCCTCCAGTTATTTAACTTGTTGGATAACTATTTAATACTTTACTTTGATATTGTGAAACAGACCCTAAATATAAATGATTTAATTAGTTAGTAGAAACTTGTTACAAAAAATACATTCTACTCAAATCTAACACATGATTTAGCGTAATAAATTATCAGCTTTTTTTTATTAAAATCTACACACCTTTATAATATTATCTAATATAATATGAAAATATATAAAATAGGTACTTATATATCCAATCATGAACATTTTAGTTTAGGAGTTGGAATTTTACGTTCCTGCATCACATTCATAAATATTTTTCATTATCATTATACATATTTTCATATATTTTAAATCATGGTACTCTGTCTATTTTTATGTAAATTGTCAATAAACTAGAATGAAATGTCACTAGAATATTAATTGTAATAGTATCGATACCGTTACTGATTTAGATTATATAATTTTATAGGTTACGTTGGAAGTCTTGATCATCAGTGTGTGTCGTGAATCAGTGAAACTTTATTTAAATTTAATAAGAAAGATAATGCAATAAATTTTTCTATAATTAAAGTTTCTTAGTTTTTTTTAAACACAATATAAGCGGTGCCGTCAAATGGGAAAGTAACCGACTCTTAACACATAAGGTATGGGTTCGAACACGACCGGTAGTATCTATGTTATTTTACTTTGTGATTTTTTTATATATATTAACAAATGATTTACAATTGGCTAACTAGTCTAGTCGATAACGGGGTTGCAGAGTGAATAACGGGGAACCGAAGTGATTTCGTCTGGAACTTGTTAACGATGCTTGTTTGCGACCCAAATAGTATAAAAACTGTGACTGTGCTAATACTGTGTCACTGAGCCGGTCTAAATCATACATACATATATATCATCACGCCCGTCTCCCGTTGGGGTAAGCAGACACTATAGCCACTTGCTATGATCCAACAATAGTTTTAGGAAGTATTTTTGGATCAAAGCAATTGGCGTACCATAGCTTTTATTAAAGAAATAATGTTTGTTATATAAATATACTTAATAAGATATTTTTTTAACCATTTTTATGGTAATGTTGTGATTGTGACAGTAACGTATTCGTTATAATAAAAACAAAACAATGTTGTTTCTATAACAAAGCGCTCATTACCGGCGACTTGTCGCCCGCTGGCAATACGTTTACATAAGCCACAGTTACTGAGTTTTTATATTCGAATTAAAATATATGTGTTCTTTACGATTTGAGGATATGAACGAGTGTGCGTTGATTTTATATAAACGTGTTTTTTTTATACTACTTCGGTGGCAAGCAGTTTCCGTAGCCTATAGACGCTTGCAATACCAAAGAGGTATCACTTGCGTGTTGCCGACCCATTTTTTTCACCAGGGCTTTTAGATAGGGCATCCATGGGATATACATGGTTTCTCTCAAAACGCATCCCTAAATGAGCGCTGGAGACCTGTACTCACACACAGGGACACAACTATACCGCTGTGTGTAGTTATTTGGCTGTGGTCTTCTGTAAGGTGGAGGTCCTTCCCCAGTCGAAACGGCTCTCTAGGCTTTCTGTGGTGATACAGTTTTTGAGCCTAATTTTTTATTAGGTAGTAAGTCAATCCCCGTTTGGTCATCGCCTTCGTACGTGTTAACGTGTAACCGTCTAATATCGTTTGACACTTGACACCTTTGAAATAACTCTAGATTCTGAACCTACACGACGAAGCACGGCTTCACTCTAGACACATGCGGAGTTGATACTTCGTGCAACTTGCGGGTGTGATACTTCGTGCAACTTGCAGGTGTAAATGGTGTAATACTTCGTGCAACTTGCGGGTGTGATACTTCGTGCAACTTGCGGGTGTAAGGAATGGCGTTAGGTCTTGTTAATATTTAAATTTAAATTATATTTTAATAATATAATTATATAGATAATTCACCTAAATATTTAACAAATTTACCATAACGGCTTAAGAAAATTCAAGTAAGTACTTAAGTAATTTAACAATACTTTCGAAGTATCTTGCACACACTTTTAATGAAAATTCAGAATTTGTTTATAATATTCTAAAGGTACTTTAATATTTATTTTAAAACTAGGGTACAGCGACTTTGTTCGCGTGTTCAGTCTTTTACTGTAAATCTGAAAACTACAGTTATCCTCATACAAACTTTCATCGGCTGATTTTCATCTTTAGCGGTTACATTTTAAAAAACCTTTCTTAGCGAATGCCTATATCATAATAGCAATCTGTGTGTCTAGTGATTTAAACTGTGCGTTTGTTGATTACTCAGTCACGTTTTTTCTTTTAAACATTTAGATTCTGCAATTAATAAACTTCATGAAGAAATATTCCTTGTTTGTATGCGGCCTGATTGAGCGTTGTATACCGTAAGCTTTACTACTCTACTCGACGGCACAGGGCCTCTAGAGAAGTGGCATAAGCGATAGTCGAATCGAAAAGTCAAACAACGAGGTCGTCGGTCAACGAACTGGTAAACGCAGCGTGGGCAGGTCTCCTAGGTATTACAATATTAAACAAGCATACGACATGCCTGGTGGTAAGCAGTTATTGTAAGCCATAGACGCTTGCAATACCAGAGGTATCACTTGCGCGTTGCCAAGCCAAAAAAATAATGTTTTGATCATTGTTTCGTTGAAAACGCATCCTTAAATGAGCGCTCACCCAGGAACACAAGTACACCGCTGTGCGTAGTTATTTGGCCGTGGTCTTCTATAAGGCAGAGGTTCTTCCCCAGTCGGGCTTGCTCGCAAGTATGGTGCCCTACCTCTCTTAAAAGATTATATATCTAGGTAGCTCAATAACAAAATAATTAGGAAGAAACTGTAGGTAGGCAGTACTTAACCTACGAGTACCTACCTACACCTTCATGCTAGAGAGTACTTCACTGAACATTTTTCCATTAATTAAATTAAATTGTTATCATGCATCGTCGGAGATCCTTTCATTAATAATATTCTGTGCGTATTCGTTGGAGCTTGAAAGCATTAATTTATTTCATCAACCAATATTTCTGTTAACATTATAATTGAGTCGTACTGTATTGTTAAAATAAAGATGAGGTATCAAATTAGTTCCGTGTATTTCAGGTTCGTGTTTAAAAAAAAGGTAGCAATAAGAGAGGTAGGGCGCCATACTAGCGTGCAAGCCCGACTGGAAGGACCTTCAACTTACAGAAGACCACAGCAAAATAACTACAAACAGCGGTATAGTTGTGTTCCTGTGTGTGAGTACAGGTCTTTAGCGTCAAAGTCAAACTCATTTATTAATTTAGATCAAATACATGATACTTATGAACGTCATAAAAAAACAAATGCCAGCATACTTTTTTCCTATGGCTAATTCGCCTCGAGTAGAATTGGCAAGAAACTCGCGCCACTCTTTTTAATCGCGAGAGTATAACGTTTACAATTTGGTATGAGTTATAATATTATCATAATATTATCCGTATAATGTAATGAATTAAACACATTATTTCGATAAAATTGCATCGCAGCTTGCCGTCCGTACAACAATGAACATCATTGCACCTATTCTACTTGTCTTATGCATGTATTAATAGCACATCTTACAGTTAATAATCTCTGACACCAAGTCTGTTTTCAATGTGCAGCCCTAATTACCGCAGATCATCCTCTTAGCGGCATTCTGCTAAATTAATACGCTTTACTTCAGGAGCTTTGTAGTATAAGGCAAAGGTGAAAGCGTCTATAAACCGTTAGATATGTGTATTTGCATGGTAACGACTACTGTGACAGGTCCGTGTGGTGAGTGATTACGAATACCAATGTCACCATCCCATTCTATCCCGAGGATGTCGTAAGAGTCGACTAAGGGACTAAGGAGACAATATCCACAGCAAGAGAGGGAAAACTTGAAATAAAACCCTATACCAACCCGTCTGGCCAGCGTGGTATAGTAGGCTAATATCCCTTCAAGTATATGGAGGAGACCCATATGCCTAGTGGGACGTTTATGGATTTGTGATGATGACTACTGTGACTATTTTGTTCTTTGACGCAGTGGACTTAAATAATGTTGACTTAAAAAGAATATTTGGATAAATAACTAGCAACGCGCCCTCGTTTTACTTCTCCTTAGTTGAGGTTGCAACGTCTGCCCTTCACGTGTCTGCTTGTTTGGGCTACTCACTGTGAGATACTTTTTATTTTGCTATAAGTATTATGATTATTATTATTATTATTATTTATTTTAATTACCAATCACATAAAACATTACAATCATACATAAAAGTACCACTTAAGCTTCCGGAGCTTGTGTGTGGCACATAACAATTTCTGACGTTATTATAATATTGTTAGCAGAAGGTAGCGTAGACAAGTCTTCCTTATATATGTATAAATAAATAACATTCCATTGTAAATTGAATAAAAATCAAATTGCCTACAAATTATCTATGATGATCATTTAAATTATACGTAAGTACTTCTATGTAGTCGAATAATTTTTCTATGTATGCATTACAAATCATAATAGCAGCAGCAGTCGTTCCAAAGATTACAAAAGACATTTATAAACAAATTCATAAAATTCGGATTCTCTCTTTATAATATATTAGTTACTGATAAGTATGCAGGAATTTTATTCAGATAATGGCATACACGTCACGTCCAAGTGGCGGGGCAAAAGCTATGTACTCAAATGGACGTCTGATGCATGGTGGTTGACTGAAACTGTTGCTGATTGTAAATTCGTGAAGTACAAATAAAACAAATGCCTATTGAATACAATATTAACCCCCAATAATATTGAATTTATAAACTGTACCCAGAGAATTGTCATTATCCCGCACAGTGCTAACTTCTTTTCTTCTTTTCTTTTCTTCTTTTTTAAAAGACAACTCCCGCACTAGAGAACAAGCTCTGTGTCGCGGGGGACTTTACAAACATACAATTAACGTCACAAATTACACCCAAACTCAGAACAATTCTTTGTGGGTCACACAAAGTTTTGTCCTGTGTGGGAATCGAACCCACAACCTCGTGCACAGCAGGCGCATACTGCGGCCACTGGACCACCGAGGCAGTCAAGTGCTAACTAAATCAAGGTGTTTGATATAATCGGAGATAAAACGCCGATCGCTTATAAATAGAACCGTGCGGTAATGTGGCAAGATTAAACGCGTCTATTAATATACGTATTGTACAGAATGAGCCCTCTTCCATTTACCACCGTATATTGTGCTTAATTTGCAATAATCCTTTGATTTGGTGTAATCTGTTTAATAGTTTATACATTGTCGTCTATAACTGTGTAGTCTTTTTTAGTATTTTCTTATTAAAGGCTGCCGCAAATTAATTAATTTGGTAAGGTTTATTTTGTGTTTTTTTAAAGGTTTTCATACTTCCCTTGTTGTTTCCCGACGTTTCGGTCGAATTGCACCGACCGTGGTCACGGGTTGACTGGTGCGGGTGAGCGGTGCCGCCGACTTCGTTGCGAAGCGAGAGGTTCAGTAACTACCCTCACTTCGTCGTAGTTTTTATAATGTTCGGAACTGTTAGTACATCGACACACAACACGCTTAAAATATTATGCGATTTAGTTGTCCATTATAGTTGTAATATTTTGTTTGTTGTTAGGTTGCATAATAATCTTTTCTGCTTTATTTAGTCTCGGTTTTTATTGAGAATCTTTCTTAAACTGAACACAATCAAATGGCAAACTAAGCGAGGTACCCACAGGTGTAACATAAATCGTGTCTATAAGGGCTCGCTCTATACCTCAACGGTACTAAGTGCTATATAAGCTCAATAGATCCCCGTTTATCTGGTGCTAGTGTACCGTTGGCTTTATTTATGACTCTCCGCAGACTATTCATTTGGTAAGACGTTATGGAGTTGTTTGGTTCATCTTCTATTTTTATGTACCTCGCTTATTATAGTGAACGAAACTTAACTTAAAATTACTAAAATACAAGTTACATTAATTGAAATAAAACTAAAAAAAAAGACCGTTCAATACGGCAAGTTGTAGAATTTTCAAAAACAAATCCCAATTCTGAAATATTTAAATAGAATAATTTTCAAACAAACTTTTAACATACTTTTACACCCTTAAAGTTTTTTTTAATGCCATCATTTATGGCCCAAACACGGCTAGATTACATTGTTTAAATATGGAGTTCCGTTGCCTAACTTCTGGTTTCATCTTCAGTTTAGTTCAATTGTACCATAAGTTGCTCAACAACCTAAGTAGAGACTAATCTAATCGCCATCCATGAAATACTTATCATTGAGAAGTTTAGTTCACCAAATTATACTTTTTGAATGTAAATGTTAGATAAGTGGTAAAAAATAGCTAAATCGCTGTATTCTAATCGCCTACAATATTTAAGGAATCTTCTCAATTCTTCATAGATCCCATAAAAACTTACTTTTTATGAAAATTAAATCAAAATGTAAGTATATAAGAATGAAAGAATAAATATTAGAGGCGCTCATAGCTAGGTGCACTCGCTGTTCGGTAAACGATCAGCGGGTTAAGTAGGGCGCGGTAACCCTATAGATGGGTGACCGCATAGTGGTATTTCATCTGAGCGTCTCCGTGCTTCGGAGGGCGCGTTAAAAGTCGGTCCCGACTGCTACAGTCATTAGATCACGACAGAGGCTTAAATATGAGCGATCTAAATAACTCTGTCACCAGGTTGGCCACTAACCAAACGATAAGAAGAAGAAGAAGAATATTATTATAGTACCGTCCATTCTGTCACCAGTAGTAGTCTATGTATGCAATGCTATCTCAGACTCTTTTAACGGCAGTAATATAAATAATTAATAATTATTTTTTTATATTCCATCAACTCACACCTAATATTTTTTATATTCTGCAAAATCCGGTAATCCATCTTTATACACTGAGCAGATGCTTTGTTCCATAATACCTGGTGCCATATTTAATTTAGCAGGGTATTATGAATCCGTAGCAGGATTTGTTGCGAGCACATAACTGGCGTTTTACAACACCCCGTAGAGTCGTTGGGCCACGACTACAGGTAATATAACTTTATTTCATTTTCGTCTAATTTGCGTACACATTAAGTATTGATATCTAGAAAATTATTTTGCAACAGGAAAGAGGAGGTACCTACTATGGTGTTACTCGTGTACTTTTATAGAAAACTAAGGGGTCGCCCGTGACTTCGTCCGTGTGGTAATTTGGAATATTTTCCCCGATTTTGCAACATATCTCACTACTCCTATTGATCTTATCCTATTGATCTTCCTGGATAAATGCATTTTTTCTAATCAAACCAGTACTTTCTGAGATTATCACGTTCAACCAAACAAACAAACTCTTCAGCTTTATAATATTAGTATAGATTAAAAATTATAAACAACATTCTCCTGTCTAAATAAATTTAAAATTGTCTGCTAGTTTTTATTTGTGAGAATTTCGTTGTAACTTATCTATATGATGGTTTTATTGGATTGGAAAAACAATGTAATGACAACGACTGTGACTAAATTAAAGCAATTAACTAAAATGTCTCAACGATATAAAATTTAGCCTGTAAACAGGAAACAGACTTAAACACAACAATAAATACCACGAGATATCTTAGCTACTGAATAACCTATTTCTTTGAAAGTTATTAGTTTAGATTTTATGATGATTTGATTTGATTTTAGATTTTAGGCTATAAAATTGGATTATAAAGTGGCGAGCGAGTAGAGACAGCTTTTTGGAAGTTTCTATCTAATATATCAATTTAAAATGGTTAATGAAATAGATTTTTATATTTGGTTTATACATGGAGAGTCTTCTTATAATTAACTAGCCGCCCGCCCCCACTTTTGACTCAATGACTCAAAATTCATTTAGGTTACAAAGTAACATTTAAACGAGTATAAAGGTAATCAATTATGAATAAGCCAGAAATATGATGTCAGCTTAATTTTACTACGGCTAGTTAACTGAGGTGCAACCATAAGAAAAACTAGCAGGACATTCAGGCCACTGTTTTTAACCTCCAGATATATACAATAATTTTATTAAACACAATTTTGGTAGCATGCAAACTGATGCAGTCAGAACACGATAATTACTTAGTAGTAAGTCTTTTTTTGTTTACTTACACATAATTATCATCCCGCTCGTCTCCCACTGGGCTAGACAGAGACTATGGTACGCCAATTGCTTCGAACCAAACATACTTCTTTCGCTCCCTCTACATTAATTAATTAATTATCGTTTAACTTCGATTAAGCCTTGTCAATATCTACGCATTAAACTCAGTACCAGCTGTATGACGTATAGTTTCATGAAATAAGTAAGTTTTAAAGTTATTTCTTTACGTTACTTTTAGTATTATATTTTGTAATCAAAACCGCAAAAGTAAATTACAAAGCAGAGTAACATAATTACGGGCAGAACGTTTCATTATTACAATTTACAGAAAAATCACGATTTCATAGCAATTGCTTCATTACTACGTCCGTTCATTCGACGCTTCAATTTATTCAATTACACCCATTTTAATTAAGAAAATTAAGGCGTAGATCGTAATAAAATTGTATTTTAATTACTTGAATGGCAAAATGTGTATCTCTATAATGATTGTGTCAATTAAAACGTATCAACTAAGGCATCTCGTTAATTGGACAGACAGTTAATATATTATCTATGCATAAATACATGTTCATATGTGATAAGTTTACTGGTAGTACATAATATACATAAATGTATCTGGTCCGGGCGTCATGCTCGTGGACGGGTGCTACTTGGGGTAGCTTGTCAATCTTGGCATGATTTATTTTTAAATAATAGAGATATAGTTTTTAGATTTTTCTAATAATGCAATGTGATCTTGACACGTTTCTATCTTATTTTTACAAAAAGAAACGATCCTTCATTACCATACTAAATTCATTCTTATTTTTTTTTACTTATTATCATCATCATCTCAACCCATAAACGTCCCACTGCTGGGCACGGGTCTCCTCCTTACAGTTGAAGGGATATTAGCCTACTATACCTCGCTCCGTGTGGTGACGGATTACAAATGTCACTACCCCCTTCCATCCCGAGAGTGTCGTAAGAGTCGACTAAGGGAGTAAGTCTAGCAGACAATATCCACCACAAGAGAGGGAAAACTCGAAACAAACCCATATACCAACCCGTCTGGTCAGCGTGGCCTCCAAATAATTGGAGGAGACCCGAGCCCAGCAGTGGTACGTTTATGGGTTGAGATGATGATGATGAAGATGAGTCTTCGGGGCACGTTACCGTCGACATCGATGCGGAGGAATTTTATCACACCTCTTAAATGCATATTGTTACCAAAAGTCTATAATTTACTTTATTACTTTTAAAAAGTGACAAAAGGGACAATTGGTGTTTCTTAACGTATGTTTATATCATAGCCAACATCATAAAGAAAAAAAATTCCGTAAAAAGAAAGGTAGCAATCTCCCCTTCTTTTTGCGTATGTATTATAATTACTATTTATTTTTAAATTAGTGTAAATATAGTTTTGGTATTTAATATTATTCTTGTAAAATACATATTATGATAATAAACGACATTGTATAATAATATAGTTAACTTACTTCTAATAATAATTATTACCATCGTACAAAATGTTGTGTAGCAAAAATTAAAATTCTCAAGGATTTATTCTCCTTACCTTCATCCTTAAGAACCACTTAATAACTACCTAAGAACTTGAAAAATACTAACAAACTATAGTAAATATCAAGCTACGATAAATAAAACACAATTCAATGAACAATATACGTTAACAATGACTAGCAATCAAATACTCAGTGCAATAGAGACGGGAAATGAAACTTTTGAAAGAAACCAAGTAGTCTGCCAAGTTTCCACTTTGGCGTTAACAAGAAAACTATTAGCAATTATCAGTTGCCGAGCGTTTCAATCAATTTACAAGTCGAAAACAAGGCGCCTCAGCAAATAGTGCTTAAAACCTATTCAATCAAAACCTTATCTAAGCACTATAGGATAAAGCTCATTTTCTCGTGAACTGAATGAAAACAACAGTTTCATGCAAGCGATGTGGCTTAAGACGTGGCAGGCTATTTGTTCGTTAATGTGCCGTATACTTATGCTTTTTAATTACCGAGGTACAGGGATGTTGAAAAATAGGGTTTATTGCGATATTTTATTTAAAAAAATACTTAAAATTAAGATTTTTCTTAAATCAGTTACCTAATCGCGGGCAACCGATGGATAAGGTCAGCACAGGACCGAACGATGTGGATAACCTTGGGGGAGGCCTATGTCCAGCAGAGGACGTCTTATGGCTGAGATGGAATTACCTAATATTTTTAAAAGATAAGCTGGCTTCATGAAAGAGAAGGTCATCAATTCGTGTGTATTTTGTTATGTTAGTTACCGCAGAACTCCGTTTTGAAGATGGGATTCATAAGAAATTGAAAAAATCCTCAAATATTATACACATACCCTCTATCTGACTTCCCAGTTATCCATGGCCATCTCAAACTGCACCATAACTACCAAGCCACCCAAAAGAAAAATGATCAAAAAACCCTGGATCACGAAAGGTCTACTACGATGCCTAAAAAATAGAGATAACCTACACAAAAAAAACAAAAAAGAACCCAATAACGACATCCTTGCAACCACCTACAAAAGATACAGATCATTCTGCACATCTATTTTAAAAAAAGTAAAAAGAGCATACGAAAAACAAGAGATAGAAAAGGCACGAAAGAACTCGAAACAGCTGTGGAATATAATAAAATCTATAAGTGGCAGTAAGAGTACGGAAGATCATTCGATGACATTACTAGAAATGGGCAAAGAACAGCAGAACATCAACCAGATTAACAGGTACTTCGCTAACACTGGTAAGAGACTGGCTGGGAACATAGATAAAACAAATAACGCGCCTACTAACCATCCCAACCAATCTTCACCACTAAACTCATTTGCTATAACACCAGCATCCGAAAATGAAATAAAAAGAATAATAGACGGCATGAAAGACAAACGCTCTGCAGATATCTATGCTATAACCAACCAAATAGTCAGGCGATATAGCAGCGTGCTAGTCAGTCCAATCACCCACATATGCAACCTGGCTATCATAAGTGGCACCTTCCCTGACGTATTCAAAACAGGTTTAATAAAACCAATACACAAAGGGGGAGATAAGACATGTGTAGATAATTATAGGCCTATCTCCATATTACCAACCCTTTCAAAGATCCTAGAACGAATAATAAACACACGGCTCGTCACATTTTTAGAGTCTAAGAAAATACTCTCCCCGTCCCAATACGGCTTCAGGAAAGGAACATCCACCACTTCCGCAGTACTTGATCTCGTGCAGGCCATAACCACCACCTTGGACTCCAAGAAGAAATCCCTAGTGATATTTCTAGACCTAGCTAGGGCATTCGACTCTGTCTCGATTCCCAACCTCCTTCAGAAACTTGAACGAGTGGGAGTGAGAGGACTTCCACTCAAACTTTGCAAGGACTATCTTGAAAACAGAAAGCAGCGTGTAAAAATCGATACCTGGACTAGTGAAGATGCCAATATTACCTTCGGCGTACCACAAGGAGGAGTACTCAGTGCCACCATGTTCCTGGTTTATATAAATGACCTGTGTCAGATAAAACTGAAAGAAGGACAAATCTTCACATACGCCGATGACACAGCGCTCTTCTTCTGTGGAGAGACCTGGGAGCAAGCTTACAGCAATGCGCAAAAAGGCCTAGATACGGTGAATAAGTGGCTTAAAGACAACCTGCTGACCCTAAACACCACCAAAACGAAATATATTCCCTTTGGTATGAAAAACACCTATTTACCAGGACAAGAACGCACCATCACAGCTCACACGTGCACCTTAGCCTCTTCAACAGACACGTGCAACTGCCCCGCTCTAACAAGAACTGAAAGCATCAAGTATCTTGGTGTCATCTTAGACAATACACTCACATTCAAGCAACACATTGAGACCATGGCATCAAGATTACGCAAGCTGATTTACGTAATGAAATCACTAAGACATATTGCCGATCGCCCAACCATTAAGTCAATATACCTTGCCCTATGTCACTCCATCATAGAATATTGTATAGTGGTATGGGGGGGTGCTGCAAAGACGCACCTGATCGTTGCAGAGAGAGCACAAAGAGCCCTCCTAAAGGTAGCAGCTAAACTGCCCTATCGACACCCAACCCAAAAAGTCTATGAACTATGGGAAGTCCTAAGCGTTAGGAGAACATTTATTCTTAGAGCAACACTTTTAAAACACACCCAAACACCGTTTATAGCAAATAGTATTAAGGACAAGCGACGAATAGGTAAAGTCGCTAAACAACAACGACACAATACTGCCTTTTCACAACACTTTATAAGCTATTTAGGACCATACCTTTATAATAATATAAACAAGAAATTAAACATATACCCACTAAACACTCACAACTGCAAAAAAACCCTGATGAATTTCCTTCTCCCTCTAGATTATGAAACAACAGAAAACCTTTTACATCCCCTTCAATAAACCCTAATAAACTAGTCTGCCCTTTACAAACATGAATCTTCCACCAATCACACTAGTCATCACACACACACACACACATACACACACACACTCAAAACCACACGTACAGACCTACTCACACACACAAATAGCTCCATAGTTTATAGTTTTGTTTTTGTTTACTGTAATAATACATGTAGTTTTAATTTATACCTACCTAGCTGAATTATATGGTATTAAATATGGTATTACATAACGACGAAATACCTACAACTAAATATAAGCACAATCAAACCCGCACACTCAAAATGTGACGCGCACCCAAACTGCAATATGGTGGGCCTGGTGACCAGTGGCACAGATATGATATATCTATTTCTGGCACCAGCTCTTCACAATTTGCAAACATAATTTATACATCTTGTTAACCTTATATATAGTAATTAAGATGCCATTTGTGAAGGAAAATAAATTATTATTATTATTATTATTAATTATTACATACATATTGTAATTGTGGAATATTTTGCAACAAATCAGAATTGCACTCACTGTAACTTTGCTAAAGAGTTTTTTTTTATTTTTTATACTACCCAGGTGGCATACAAGCATACGGCCCGCCTGATAGTAAGCAGTTACCGTAGCCTATGGACATTTGCAACACCAGGGGTGTCACTCGCGCATTGCCGACCCTTTAAAAACCTTATAACTCCTTTCTTGAAGAACCTCATGCTATAATCCCACAGCAACGAAATGTTGGAGAAGACCAAAGATGGCCACCAGAATTTATCAACGATAAGTAACTAAGCAAAATTCGTGTAGAAAATATAAAATGTTACAAATGAGCTGATCTGATGATGAAGCCGGAAGGTAAGCACTGGAACTTTATAATCTGGCTGGACGGTTCAGTGGCTTGAGTGGTTACTTCGCCATTTACCACTGCGTAGCATGTTGTGGGTTCGATTCCCACACAGTACAAATGGCACGGTTGGTTCAGTGGATTAAGTGGTTACCTCGCCATTTACCGTGGCGTGAGGGTCCCCACACGGGACAAAAACTTGTGTGATCCATAAATGATTGTTCCGAGTCTGGGTGTACTTTGTGTCCGTTAATTGTATGTTTGTAAAATCCTCCGCAACACAAGACTTGTTTCCAAGTGCGGAACATGTCATAAAAAAAGATTTGTGTGTGGTACAGACCTTATAGAGTGGATGACTTTTAGCAGCGTCATCGTTCACGTCTTTCTGTTAAAACCTTTTATTCTGTAAACCCAGGCACTTCTTACTTTTACAGAGCTACAGCATGAATCTTTAACGAAAGCAACAGCGTCATCAGTAGACTTTATAAAATATAATTAACGACCCAGACTTGGGATCACACAATTTTTTTTCTCGTGTGATCTAACCCACAACATACCGTGCAGTGTTAAATGGCGAGGTAGCCACGTAATTAAATTTGTACATTTTCTGAAATTTATTTTTTTATTGATAATCTTCAAACAGATTCTACAACACAAATAGGTAGGTACACACTGCAACGGAGATAGCTGTACTGGGTCGCTATAGAAAGATTAGTTTTTAAGAAAACCATTGTATATATTTCTGTGGAAATTGGCAACAGTGTACAATTAGACTAAACCTACAGATAAAAATATATTTCACACAATTTCATACATTGGTTTTCCGTTTTTCTAAAAAACTAATCTACATATAGCGGCCCTGCCCCTCTAGACAAGTGGCATAAACGGTAGTCGAATCGAAAAATCAAAAAAGGAAATATATGGGATTTGACGTAAGTTTACGACATTATTTCGTAAAAATCAAAATAGGAAATGTATGGGATTTGACGTAAGTTTTCGACATTATATCATAAATTAACGTCAAATCCCATACATTTGCTTTTTTGACTTTTCGTTTCTACTACCGTTTTTGCCACTTGTCTAGAGGGGTTGTACAGTTAACTCCGTTGCCAAACCTACCACAGTAAATATCTATGTAGCCGAGATGAGTTCCATCAAGTCAATATTAGATTAGGAAGCATGACGCCCCTCATGTTTTTACTGTCGACTAGGCCTGTGATTGGGCTGTCACGAACGATGGATTCTAACGAGGCGAGACGAATGAGTGACGGTATGTTGCAGAGCATGGCAGACGTACTGTTCATACATTTGAAAAAAGGCTTATAAATATTATATTACAAGATTTTACCTGCAGCTTCGCCTGTTTATATAATCCCACAGCAACAGAAAGAATTAAGAAAGAAAAGCAATTTTTTTTTTACAAACAAATGACGCACAAAAAAAACGAGAAAACCGAAAAAAAAAACAGTTTTTTTCCGGGATTAAAAGCTTATGTGCTATTCCAGACTATAATCTATCCATATGCCAAATTTCATCCAGATACGTTTAGCCGTTTTGGTTTGATTGAGCAACAAACATCGTACCGCAAATATGGGTGTCCAATTTTAAATAATTTTCATACATTATTGGGACAAAATATAATATGCTTTACAAATTATTGTACTCGAATCTGTTACTGATTCAGAACATACTACTGCTGGGTCTCACCTATACCAAGAATAGCATTGTACAAAAATTAATCCCTATTTTCCTTAGTCATGCCATAACATGATAACGTCTTTACAGATTTCATTCATATTTTTTTAGGTTTGCTAACACTTTGTCAAAGGTTCTTACGGACAAAAAACAGCAGACCACAGCCAGCTCTGTGTAGAATCTGCTCTGTATAAAAAAAAGAGCGCTGGAGACCTGATGGTAAGCAGTTACCGTAGCCTATGAACGTATAAACCCACAAACTTGAAATCGTTGCACAAAGCTTAGCTTATCTAAGCTTTAAACGACCTAAGTGCGGACTAAGAAAGGATTTTTGGAAATTTCTACCTTTGAGGGGTTAAAATAAGGGATGGTCGGTTGTATGGAAGTCCGTCATTTCCAAAGTAGAAGCATGTAATTTAATATACCCGCTTCTATATCGGAATTAAAAAAACGTTAACCCTAAGAGCGTAAAAATCAAATTAATAATAATAATAATCTATATTTACTCAGAGAAAATATAACAGGGGTTAGGTAAGCACTGGTTTCCACACTAGGATTCCCTGTGTCGTGGAAACCAGTCTCTTTCATCGATATACTTAAAAATAATTACAAAAAGAAGTACAAGTAATAGGTAAATATCATACACTAAGCAAACAATCAGACACTGAGTTATACCACAGATTATTAAAAAGTTACTCTTATACACTGTGTTGGTAAGTACCTACTGTTGAAAAATGATTAACCCGAGCAAAGCTGGGGTGGACTGTTAGTCGCATATAAGAAATGTCCTAGTCTTTAATTCACTTTATAAAACAGATAAAATAATCCAAAATGAAAATAAATAAACGGGCAAAAAAGCTCGTCTACTCAGTCCTAAGTAAAATTCGACAGTGGATTCGATTCATATCAGGATATAGGGGAGTGACAGAATTTTGAAGGAATGGAAATTCAATTGTGGCGTTATATTAAGTCAGTTGATACACGCAATAACTCATCAGAGATTGGGACATAACATTGTTATACGTTTGACGGAAACTTGAATGTATTTTCTAATGAAAGGCAGACGTATAGTAGATGTAGAAGGGCAGAATGTCTCGTACCTACAATGTTTGTACGCTCGAGGTCAGACGCTCAAGACAAATCTATAAATAGGTATATTCTACATCATCATCATCATCTCAACCTATAAACGTTCCACTGCTGGACACGGGTCTCCTCCAAACATTTGGAAGAATATAAGCCTACTTTATTTGGTGTTATAAGGCCTCAGGAACCTTCTTATTTATATAATAAGCTGAGCTGGATAGCAAGTAGAAGAGAATGTTCGAGTAGGCAGTGCTCGCAACAGCTATGCGTTCATTCTCACAGGACCGCGGCATTTAAAGGTAGCTTCCGTTACGCTGCATCCAAGGTGTGGAATACTATTCCTCCACCTTTGAGACAAATTACATCAATATCCACTTTTAGATTTAGCTTAAAGGATTTCCTTATTAATGCGCAGCGGGAGCAAAATAATATAAATGCTGACATATCGTTAATCTAACATGTCTTCTAACGTGTCATCTGATGCTGATGCTAAAACTACGCACAACTTAGTATTGTTTCTTGCAAGCCCCACACAGTACACCTATTATTATAATTATTATTATTAATTTTACATTACGATTTATTTTTTACACAATACTGATCATTTATATTATTATGAATACACATATACACATATTTATATATTTTAAATACACAATTATTATTTAAATAAGCTAATGGCAAATAATTAATAATTAATTATCCCTATGTATAAAACAGGTTCAAGTCGAAAACCAGCGTCAGGTCCCGAAGATCTGACTAATGCTGAACTGGACACCTGATTGCTACAATTATGAGACACATGCACTTTGTTTTATTTTTAGTTTAGGATAGATTCTTAAGTTTTTAGTTTATATATGTATAATATTTACTACTACTACTTTTACCTACATGTCAAATGTCTCTTATTGTAGCAATAAACGTTTCTTTCTTTCTTTCTTCTACTATACCACGCCAGACGGGTTGGTATAGACTTTTGTTTCGAGTATTCCCTCTCTTGCGGTGGATATTGTCTGCTAGACTTACTCCCTTACAACTCCCTCGAGATGGAAGGTGGTGGTGACATTTGAATCCTTAATCCGTCACCACCCAGACAATATTATACATAGTTATCTATATCTTAACACAATATATTAATTACATTTATTTTTATTTTAGGGGTTGAATTTTTAATATCTTCTTTTCACCTTCTTAGGGTTATTTTTATTTTAAACCTTATATACACGTAGATACATTTGCTTCTGACCAGAAGCGGTCAGAAACAAAGTTGTATACCATTTCGTAAAAATGATGGACTTCTATACAACCGCTGGTGGCTGTACCACCCAAGTACCGCTCTTTACCACCCAAGTAGGATAAAAATGATCAATATTCTGTGTATATCTGATTCTTCTTCATTGATCATGTGGCAGCAATTACTTAAAATGCTTTAGCTGATTTATCAACGATTTACAAATAATAAATACTTGCCTGAAAATTCCATTCAGTGAGTGGCCAAACAGTATTTTACTGAAGGAATAAGAATTATCTTATTGGTTACTTTACGTTTATTGTTTATTTTCCCAACGATTAGGACTGTAATGGCTGCCGTTATCACAACAAAATGGACATTAAGAAAGTAATAGTTTGATAATGAGTTTTTCTTTTCAATTTTACTTAAACTTTAATAACATTTTCTGTTGTTATTTATGTATACAATTCTGAGGATAAATTGTTGTTAGTTTAACATGTACATAGCCACGTTCGCACCACACCTATCAACTACTTGCAGGTAATACAGTTATTGGAACTTCACAACAAACATCGGCACTCAATTGTATCGAGCCCCACTATACATATTAATTTCAGGCTTCATTTCAATATTAACAGGCGTCGAACAGAAATAGGTACTAGCGAAGGCACACTACGTGATACGCCTTAGCTATAATATTATATTAAAGCCGCATTAGCTGTCGTTTAAAGTATTAAAAATTAAAAGTTCGAGGCTATAAATTCCTCATTTTGAATGAAAAATTTCAGTCACCATAATTTTTTATTTTATAGTATTTGAGTGGCAAACAAGCATTCAGGCGGGCCGCCTGATGTTAAGCAATTACCGAAGCCTATGGACGCTTGCAATACCATATCTTTTGCGTGTTGCTGACCCATTTTTTTACACCAGGTCTTTAAGATGGACTATCCCTGGGATAGGAAAACGATTCTATCAAAACACACCTCTAAATGAGCGCTGGAGACCTGCACCCACACATAGGACCATAACTACACCGCTAGTGCTGTGTGTAGTTATTTGGCTGTGGGCTTCTGTAAGACAGAAATTCTTCCCCAGTCGGGCTTGCTCGCTAGTATTAAGTGGTTACATTTGTGAAGAAGAAAATATAGCTGGAGTATACGTCGCTCGATAGTAATATACTTTCACTAACCCTAGCGAGTAAACGCTACGCGAGTTCGAGGAGAGGAGAAGAAAGGTTGGCAGCAGCGGGGCCCACAGTACCCTACCACAATAATACAGCGCAGAGAATCCCGTGGGATTTTACACGTACATCTTTCCAAAAAAACAGCTGATGGAATTGAAACAGGCATTTCAATATTTTAATTAACAACGTAAACGGCCCCCATGCGCTTCCAATTTCAGCAAACAAGCTCAAACATCTCTGACGCTCATAATGAAAATTAAATTTTACACAGCCTCAAAAAGGTCGCCCATTCCCGTAGAGTATCAGTCGTCAATTGGCCGAACAAAGTTTTACAATTACCGCACTCCCACAATAACCATGAATATTGGCAAAAAATTCCCTCGCGCCACGATTAAATTCGCACTCGTTACATGAAACGTCCATTATCGCTTAAAGTACATTGTATCCGCATTATGAAGACAGTAGGTATAACTGTTCAATTATTTTATTTTTAACTTGCGACTGGAAATTCTAAAACCTTTATATTAAAGAAAAAGTATAATTACTTTTTTATACTATTTGGGTGACAAACAAGCGACGGTCCACCTGATGTTAAGCAGTTACTGCAACCTATGGACGCTTGCAATACCAGTGGTATCACTTGCGTGTTGCCGATCCATTTTATGGGAAAACGTTTCTTTCAAAACGCATCCCTAAATGAGCGCTGGAGACTTGTACTCACAAAAATGAACACAACTACACAAGTCCGTGTAGTTATTTGGCTGTGGTCTTCTGTAAGGTAGAAGTCATTCCCCAGTTAGGCTTGCTCGCAAGTATGGTGCCCTACCTCTCTTAAAATAGTTCATGCATAATAGGAGGTATATAAATCAGTGGGATTTGTATCTACGAAGATGGGAATATAATTAGTTAGATAATTATGTATCACCATACTAGGACACAATAAGCACCCTAATCTTAAATTTGTTATGACGTCATTACGTCAGCAGCAGTAGTACCTAATAGGAATAGGGTAAACATTTGATGTTTGACCACTTTGATGTGTCGATTGTCAGGGGAGACACACCAATTAGAATCCCGTTGACTCAGCGGGCCTTGGTGATTAATTCACCACAGGCGAGGCCACCTGACCCAGCACAGTTTGCTAAGCCACTGTAATTATTTAAGCTCTGATTGCTATGTTGCAGTTAGAACATTAAATTTTGTTAGTTCTTAATGTTTTACTAAAAATCTATACTAATATTATAAAGCTGAAGAGTTTGTTTGTTTGATTGAACGCGCTTATCTCAGAAAGTACTGGTTCGATTTGAAAATATATTTTATTGTAGAATAGTGCATTTATCCAGGAAGGCTATAGGCTATATAACATCACGCTATGATCAATAGGAGCGGAGCAGGAGTGAGATATGTTGCAAAATTGGGGAAAATATCCCAAATCACCACGTGGACAAGGTCGCGGGCGACCCCTAGTGTTTTTATAGAAATTGAACTCATAAATTTAGAGAGTTATTATTATTTTTTTATACTATCAACAAGCATACGGCCCGCCTAATGGTAAGCAGTTACTGTAGCCTAGGGGCGTTTGCAACACCAGGGGTGTCATTCACGCGTTGCCGACCCTTTAAAAACCTTATAACTCCTTTCTTGAAGAACCTCATGCTATAGTCTCTTGGGAAAACTTCGTCAGGGAGCTCATTTCACAGCCTAATCGTACACGGTAAGAAATTTCTTCTGGAATCTTACGGTACGGCATGTTTGAGGTGAATGTATATGTAATAACATGTTTAGACAATGGGTCTTAATCGTCTCATATTGTGTTTCTTCTGTTACCCGTTCTGAATTGAAACCTTACCTTATGTAACAACTCTTTACAATCTGTAAAAAAAATTGCATCGACCATGGTCATGTGGACCGTGGCACCGCGCTGTCTTCGTCGCGAAGGGGGCTTAGAACTACCCTCACTTGATAGTTATTTTTGTAATATTCGAAACTGTATGTACGGATTGGACCATACATATAGTTTCGAATAAATAGCTTCCTATTTCTAGTAGGCTAATAGAAAGCTATTTATTCGAAAAAAATAGGCTCGAAATTAGTAAAGAGATAACATTCAAAATCAGTGCTGTAGTTTCATATCGGCGAATAGCTGAATCAGATCAGTGACTGCACGGTTGGTTCAGTGGCTTAACTGGTTACCTCGCCATTTACTACTGCGCGGCTTGTTGTGGGTTCGATCCCCACACGGGACAAAATTTTGTGTGATCCACAAATGGTTGTCCGGAGTGTGGGTGTACTTTGTGTTCGTTAATTGTATGTTTGTAAAGTCCCCTAGTGCGGGAGCTTTTTAAAAAAAGAGAAAGAAAGAGAGATGACCTATTATTGTTGTTGTTTTTTTTATTATTATTTTTTTAAGACAACTCCCGCACTAGAGAACAAGCTCTGACACAAATTACACACAGACTCAGAAC
Organism: Trisateles emortualis; assembly: GCA_947095525.1. Classification (NCBI taxonomy): domain Eukaryota; kingdom Metazoa; phylum Arthropoda; class Insecta; order Lepidoptera; family Erebidae; genus Trisateles; species Trisateles emortualis. The sequence continues at coordinate 1,540,816 of OX352736.1, read as the reverse complement.
AACACTTTATGGATCACACAAGGTTTTGTCCTGTGTGGGAATCGAACCCACAACCTCGTGCACAGCAGGCGCATACTGCGGCCACTGGACCACCAAGGCAGTCAAGTTAAAGTGTAAGTTGGACAAGATTACCTCATTCAACCACAACAATGCATACAGATACCTTAAAGGTACTGCAACATGAGTGCAGAAATGCGTCTTTATCTTAACTAATATAAAGTTTTTTTGTTTCGTTTGTTACGATTTAACTCAAAAACTACTCGACCGATGTAAAATATTCTTTCACCATTAGAAAGCTACATTATTAGCGAGTAACAAGGCTATTTTATTTGTATAAAAAAAAAGAGGGACCCTTATAAAACGAACTTAATGTCTACCCGTGCGAATCCGGGACGTACCAGGATTTTAAAATATATTTAAACAAAGTATCTGTATCACAAGATTTTGGACAAAATGACCTTTGTTAAAATTTTGCCAAAAAATCTGGCTTTAATCCAGTACAGCTTTTAGTACGCAATTTGGCAAGTTTATTGCTAAATCGACTTTTTGTTAGCAACAATAAACATTGTAAGGAACAATGTTTTCCTCGACTTAATGTGCTTACTGACAAATAAGTTTGTTTAAAATTTACATCTTTGTTTTTTTTTAGCTAAACGTTTAGCTTTGTAACATTGGTTGTGAAAGTTTACTCTATTTCTTTCTTTTTACCCGACTACGGCGAAGCAAAAAGGAGGGTTATGATTTTGACCTGTATGTATGTTTGTATGTATGTATGTATGTATGTATGTATGTTCATCTGTTCCCGCATAACTTGTAAACCATTTATCATAACTTGACAAATGAGGTATCGTTAGAAACGTCTTGATTGTCTGCTGGTTATAGGCTATGTGACGTCACAATAAAATCAGTATGGCGCCCTCTGTGGGACCTGAAACCTAAAAATAAAAACTAAATTTCTTGAAAAAGTGCCGTGATGGGTATCAAATGATAGGATTTAATTTGCAGGTTTCGAATATGTAAATATTACTAGCTTTCGCCCGCTGGTGTGCCTGCATTGTTTGTTTATTAGTTGGTTTAAGTCAAATCTTGCTTGCGAGATTTGAACCACTTTTCAATGTTTGATTGAGCTGAAATTTGGTATACCGACGGCACTTTGGTGACAATGTAATAATGTAATACCATGGAGCTGGTCTGATGATGCAGTCAGAAGGTGGGCAAATGATCTCGTCAAATAAACAAGATATCCGCGTCGTGTTTAGGTGCAATGGATTTATCTTGACAAGTACTATATTCTTAGGTGGGCGTTCAGGATATAATGATGAAAGCGGAAGATGGCCATAGGAACTCAGCAATGAAACAAGATAGCCGCGTCGTGTTTGGGTTCGTTACATATATCTTTACGAGTATTTCATACCTAGGTGGGTGTTCAGGACGTGGTGATGAAGTTGGGAAGTGGCTATAGGAACTCTTCAACGAAGCAAGATAGCCGCGTCGTGTTTGGGTTCGTTACCTATATCTTTACGAGTACTTTAATCCTAGGTGGGTGTTCAGGACGAGGTGATGAAGTTGGAAAGTGGCTAGAGGAACTCTTTAACGAAACAAGATAGCCACGTCGTGTTTGGGTTCGTTACATATATCTTTACGAGTACTTTATACCTAGGTAGGTGTTCAGGACGTGGTGATGAAGTTGGGAAGTGGCTATAGGAACTCTTCAACAAAACAAGATATCCGCGTCGTGTTTAGGTTAGGTGCAATAGATTTATCTTGACAAGTGCTATATTCCTTGGTGGGTGCTTAGGATATAATGATGAAGACGAAAGATGGCCATAGGAACTCTTCAACGAAACAAGATAGCCACGTCGTGTTTGGGTTCGTTACATATATCTTTACGAGTACTTTATACCTAGGTGTGTTCAGGACGTGGTGATGAAGTTGGAAAGTGGCTATAGGAACTCTTCAATGAAACAAGATATCCGCGTCGTGTTTAGGTGCAATGGATTTATCTTGACAAGTACTATATTCCTAGATGGGTGCTCAGGATATAATGATGAAGTCGAAAGGTGCCCATGAAAACTCTTCAACGAAACAAGGTAGAACGCGGCGTTTTGGTGCGATGAATTTATCTTGACTAGTACTATACTCCTAGTTAGGTGTTCAGGTTGTGATGATGAAAGTCGGAAGGTTGCCATAGGTACTTTTTAATTAAACAAAATACTCGTAGAAGCATCGTATTTGGGCTCATTAGATTTAACTTGACGGGATGACCCATCAAACCAAAACGGGTAATATGCTTCTAAATTGTGACCTAGAAGTATATTAATACTTCTAAGTGGTGTTTAGGGTGTGATAATGAAGTCGAAAGCTGGCCATAGGAACTCTAACGAAACAAGATAGCCGCGTCATGTTTGTTGGATTTATCTTGACGAGAACTTTATTTCTAGGTGGTGCTTAGGATGTGGTGTTAAAGTTGGAAGATAGGAATATAAAAAATCTGTAAATTACAAAAATAAATAATAAAAATGATTAGGCATAGAACTCATGTGCCAATAGTTTAGACTATAAAAGTCTGATGACCTACAAAAAAGAATAAATATATAGTTATATAGTTTTTAAATATGTTTTCATTTGCCATATTATATTATGTTGTTATTATGTAATATGTAATGCAAATTTAATTTAATATTTAATGCCCCTCATATTTATGTTATGTAATATGTAATGCAAATTGAATATATCCTAAAGCTGCATTGTATAATATTGTCTTAAAAATAAAACCCCAAAATAATCCAAATAAAATAAAGTTTAAAAACTAAAACCCGACTACTTAAAAATTGTCCTCTGAAAAGTATGAAATAAATAAATTTTATATAGGTACAGAGGGTAGCCGTGGTCGTATGCCACCTTTTACATAACAATATAGGAACTATAGGAACTCTTCATCGAAACAAGATATCCGCAAGTCCGCCTGTGTGCGATTGTGCATAAAGTGGTTAAATAAATAAATCTATCCTTAAGGCAAGGTGGCATACGACCACGGCTACCCTCTGTACCTATATAAAATTTATTTATTTCATACTTTTCAGAGGACAATTTTTAAGTAGTCGGGTTTTAGTTTTTAAACTTTATTTTATGGTATCTATACTTAATCTATATTTCCTTACTAATATTATAAATGTGAAAGTTTGTAAGAATGGATGGATGGATGCATGTTTGTTACTCTTTCACGTAAAAACTACTGAACGGATCTGGATGAAATTGGGCACAGAGATAGATTATGGTCTGGAATAACACATAGGCTACTTTTAACAGTGATAACCAAGATCCACGCGGGCGGAGCCGCGGGCAACAGCTAGTATATTATAAAGCTGAAGAGTTTGTTTGTTTGGTTGAACGCGCTAATCTCAGAAAGTACTGGTTCGATTAGAAAAAATCTTTTTTTGTTGAATAGTGCTTTTATCCAGGAAGCCTATAGGCTATATAGCATCACGCTTTGATCAATAGGAGCGGAGCAGTAGTGAGAAATGCTGCAAAATCGGGGAAAATATTTCAAATTACCACGCGGACGAAGTCACGGGCGACCTTTAGTAATAACACAAGTAGCAGCCCATATATTTCCCTCTGCTGGGCACAGGTCTTCTCTACTCTATTAAGAGAGAGAGGGTTTGGGCTTTAATTCACACACGCTGGCATGGCCTAATGCGGGTTGGTGAATCAGACATGTCTTTAGAATTTCTTCTAAGACATGTGGGTTCCCTCACTATGTTTTCCTTCACCGTTAGTAGATGGTAAATCATTTGATCAGTACATAAAAAATCCACAAACTGAAATTTACGTTGGTACTGCCACCCGGGATCGAACTCCAACTCTTGCGTGCAAGTCGGTTACTATCCCACTCGGCCACTGCCGCTCTTTTGGTATATTCGACAAAAAAGATCAGTGTTGTGTGTTCTGGCACTGGCCACTTACATAAATAAAACACAAGCAAATTTCGTGAATGCAGTTATATCATACTATGGAGTAAGGCTAATGATGCTGTCATTAAGGAGGCCATAGGAACTCAGTGACAAAACTAGATAGCCCCATCATGTTTGCTTGTTGGATTTGTCTTGATAAGTTCTATATCTCTAGATAGTGTCCAAGGTGTAATTATGAAGCAAAAAACTAAAAACTCCTTAACGAAATAAGATAGTGTATCGTTTCAGGCTAGATAGAGGCTATTTAACAATTAAGACAAAGTACGAAAGAAAAAGTTTGAAACTCAGACCACACTTTATAATATTGACAAGATGCAGTTGCCGCTAAATGAGCTATAACCACGAAACTTTGATGCCATAACAATGTATACGATGCGTATATGATGTATGAGCGTCTTTTGTTTTATTATGGAATGCAACACCGAGCTTATCGATGCAAGTAATATCATTGTGTCTGTCATATCGAACACGACACGACAGGAGAGAGATTAGGCGTAGGACCATCGGCTTTACGTGTTTTCCGTGGCACGGGGGTGTAAACACCGCCAATTTCCAAAGTCCAAAATTGAAAATTTCTTGATAGAAAAACCCGATATAAATATTTGTCCCGACTCGGGAATCGAACCCGAGACCTCGTGATCAGCAGTCAAACAAATCGAAAACTGCCACGAACAATCCACTAGCCACCAAGGCAGTTTTGATTACTTTGAACTTTTAATAAGTACGATGTGATCTGATATACTGCAACCAACATGAAGTAAAAGTAAGTTTTAAGAGAGGTAGGGCACCATACTAGCGAGCAGGCCCGACTGGGGAAGGACCTCCACCTTACAAAAGACCACAGCCAAATAACTACACACAGCGGTGTAGTTGTGTTCCTGTGTGTGAGTACACGTCTCCAGCGCTCATTTAGGGATGCGTTTTGAAAGAAACGTATTCCTATCACAGGGTTACTTCCATCTTAAAGCCCTGGTGTCAAAAAATGGGCTGGCAACACGCATGTGTTACCTCTGGTATTCCAGGCGTCCATAGGCTACGGTTACTGCTTAACATCAGCGGGCCGTATGCTTGTTAGCCATCCAAGTAGTATAAAAAAAAAGTTTGAACACTTGCATTTAAAGCTGTAGTTATTTCCGATAGACTACTAACAATGGCAACTACTTAAAATCGCAACTTTTCGTAGTTAATGAATGTAACACCATCACCAACAAGCTCATAAACGTATCACGCCGGAATGTACGAAATGTTTTTATACAAGGCGCTCTACAAAAGCAACCGTTTGATTCCTGAAAATCAATGGTCCATTAGTGAGCATCTCTTACCATTTCCTTTGAGTTCGGTCAGGAGGCTAATGCAGGACCGCCCTTAAAAGATTGACCCATGTAATAAGATATAGGGGTAGCTAATGCCGGTGTGGGATGTAAGGGTGGAATTCAGTCGAATCATTTTGTTGGACATGGCAAATAGTGTTTTTGTAGACGACCCTTACTATATGTATATAATAAGATCGAATGTTGTGGTACAAAATGATTTTAGTTGTCGTTATGTTGTCACTCGTTTCATTAGGTTTTTCTTATTTACACAACTAACAAAAATAGTAAATATCATATTTTTAAAGCTTGTATAATAAAAATTATGTGTTTACCTGAAAGATATTCTAAAGACATATCTGATTGACCAACCTGCATTGGGCCAGCGTGTGTGAATTAAGGCCTATCCCCTCTCTCTTGACACAGTAAACAAACAGTAAAACATCTTCATACAAACGTGCCGCTCTCGGTTTGAATGTGTGCGTGCGCGCCGCGCGCCATGTCGGCACGCGATTTCACGCACACGCTAGCATAATATAAAGGGCAATAAGGTGGGGCAGTGCGAGCTGTGCAGCGCGACTGTGAGCACGCGCGTACGCTACATGACCGCTTGCGTTCGTCAACTCTCGCCGGCGCGGGCGGCGGACACTTGTCGTAAATTACGAGTATCATGACTTTAAAAAGGGGAAAAAAATATTGTAGTGTTTTCGGGTGCCTCAATAATGATTTTGCAAACCCGGACTTATCATACTTCCTACTCAACCAGAAATATAAGTACCTACCTACTTATACTTAAATATTATTAGAAAATATGGTATTGTATTGTTTATTTCACAGTTTATTTGCTTTATTAAGAGCGTAGCCGAGTCGCATTTTTCTGAATACTATGTTTAGAGCTAAAGTTTATTTTAAGAAGTCTTGTTTTACTATAAAATAGAGGATTGAGTACGAAACATCGTTTAGGTAAACATATTTTTCGCGTAGGTATAGTTGTAATAAGGGCAATTTCACAATAATTAATATTGCAAATTAATTACTTTTGAAACTACTATTTTTTCTATTGTCTGATGTGTTGTTCAATCCAAATATGGTTCCGGTAGTCTGACGATCGACTTATATACTTGTGTGTACATCGCATTTTTTTGGCCGGCGTTCGGGTCGGCCACTTGACACTTGTTTTTGTTTCGCTTACCTATCGTATGAACAACCCTGGGTATCAACGCAAGAGTAGGCTAATAACTCGGCGGGCGGCCTTAGATAACCTACTGTTTGTTTACTGTGCTCTTGAGGAGAGGAGACCCGTGCCTAACTGTGGGAAATATATGGGTTGCTATTATATGTAAAAAAGTGTTACATTTTACTCCAACTTAGAACCTACTACACTATTAATATATGTGTTTAATTTTCTCAATAATGTATGTAATTAATTAATATGAGGTAATCACGACAATAAGCTTGGTTGCCGCGTATGAAAACGAATACGATGTTTGTTATGTTGTTTTTACCCGACTGCGCGACACAACGAGTGTATGAAGTCATTATTAGACAGCAATAGTGCTGTGGGCAGAGTTGCCAATGCCTATGAATGGCGGTAACCACTTACTGCCAATGCCAATGAATAGCGGTAACCACTTAGACACCATTAGGCTTGTCTGTCACTATTAGCAATAAAGTATATTTAGTTTTGAAACACATCCCAACTAGCAAAATTGCTTTATAAAGAGTCCTTTATAAGAATTAAGACATTATAAAAGTTTTATATCCATCCTGACTAAGAAGGCTTATCTTATAAAGGCATGTTAGAAGACATTTTGTGCTAAAAGAACATTCATACTTATTAAGTACTTTTGTAGACGTTTGTAAGAAATCTTTATAAAAAAATTGTCAGAATGAAGGTTTTACAAGAGCATTTTATAAGACTAATTGGTCTTTACATTATTTACACTTAGTAAAGCATCTTACAAGTCTATTCGTTCTTAGCGACATCTGGAATAAGTGTGTCATTAGACTTTTACTCTTACTAAAACCTTGTATATAACTGCTGTAAAACCAAACTTCTTTAAGTATAATTGGTTTTGTCTAAGTCATTCTAAAGAGCAGAAGCACATTTCAAGACTTTTATAAGATCAAGTTATCTTATAAGAGTCATAAGACAGTCTTTAATAAGGAACCCTATAAATTATTAACATGGCGGCAGAAAGATTGTCTCAGGTTAGTGTTTAAGAAGAGCAAAAGACTTGTAATTGACTAAACAAGTGTTCAATAAGATAAATCAGTCTTACAATAATCTTTGGAAGTGGACAATTGCTCTTATAATTATTCACACAAAGTTCATTTGATTCACATTTAAATTTCACAAATAATTAAGTATATTTATAATATTCTACACACATTTCGGAAAGGGCCCGTGAATATATTGTTATTTATTTATAAAACTATCCAGTAAATCTATTTTGCCAGATTGTTCATCAATATAATATCAAGATAGGTTGTCAAGAAATAAATCAAGCATTTAAGATAAAATTTGTAGTAAAAACACATAAGAAATTATAATAACTTCATTTTTTTTATTTTTCATCCACCTGCACATTTTTTTTTTGCGTTTTGAAATAATACACTTACAATGAGATCCCAGAGAGGAATACAAGAAGAATCACGCTTAGGACGGCATTAGGAAGATGATTGTAAGAGTAAAAAGTGACTTAACAAGACCATATTACAACAACTATAAGAACAAATTATCTTATAAAGTGCGCCCAATTCCACACTTACAAACGTTTGTAAGTATACTATAAGAGTAAAGAAAAGGTGGTCTTAGGATACATGTAAGACCAAATTTTGCTAGTTGGGATATTGCCTGCCTTGGTAGTCCAGTGGCCGCAGTATAGGCCTGCTGTGCACGAGGTCGTAGTTTCGATTCCCACAATTGTATGGATGTAAAATTCCCCCGCGACAAAGAGCTTGTTCTCTAGTGCGAAAGTTGTCTTTGTGAAAAAAAAAAAACAATAATTTATATACTTTTTGAAAACGAATTTAAAGTTTAAAAATTCTGAGTATATCAGCCAACAAAAGTAATCTTAAAACAGCTAATTAAAAACAAAGTCTCCACTTAACGCCACCTAAAGTGCTCAAAAGATAATATAATTAAGCAAAGGATTCCCGAGTTCGCAAATTGCAAGCAAAATCTTTTATTTATACGCAACGCAAGGAGGTTTGCTCAGCGAATTTTAATTTCGTAATGCAGAATAGGACTGTCATAATTTTAAAAGTTGCCTTATTCTGGAGATTTTGGACAATCGATGTTATAATATATACAACATAATTTTCCAATATTCTTAAGCTGGTCTTGCATCATAGGACTGCAACATATTTATTTAGAAAAATATTATACTGGCTTCCGCCCGCGGCTTCACACGCGCTTCAATCCCTCTGGAACAGATAATATTTCCGGGATAAAAAGTAGCCTATGTGTTATTCCAGACTTCCAGACATCTTATGGCAAATTTAATCCAGATCCGTTCAGTAGTTTATACGTTATACATTCTTACAAACTTTCGCGTTCATAATATGTTGTAATTATGTATTAGTAGGAAGTTATAAAAGTTAAGGCGTCCGTGCCTATTTTAGAGCTGAAAATATCTTTGAACACGATAAAATGATTGCTGCCTTGGTGGTCCAGTGGCCGCAATATGCGCCTGCTGTGCACGAGGTAGTGGGTTCGATTCCCACACAGGACCAAACTTTGTGTGACCCACAAAGAGTTGTTCTGAGTCTGGGTGTAATTTGTGTCCGTTAATTGTATGATTGTAAAGTCCCCTGCAACACAGAGCTTGTTCTCTAGAGCGGGTGTTGTCTTTTTTAAAGAAAAAAATAAAAAGATTGAAAAAAATATTTACAAATAGTGTATATAATACGCGAAACCAGAGATTTTATCTCATCTAAAAATATGCGTACCGTGCTAAAAGAAGTTTTCACTTCAAAAAATGTCCAGACACACTGACCTAATGAAAATATAATAAATTTATAGCATAAATTCTGCTGGGATTTCTGTCAAGAAATTCACAATAGATGCCTGGAGTTTGGAAATTGGCGGTGTTTCGTGTCGGATTGCCGTACAATCGAACTATGAGAGTGACGAATAAAAAAGTGCACTTGTGTTTGCGCACACACTTTTGCACTATAATATTTTCCACGCAAATGGCTAGTCGTAGTCATAAGTAGATTAGCCGCCGTGACTGAAACTCAGGATTTCAGGGTCATTATTATACACAATATTAATTTCCTATTAGAACCAAAAAATTAAAATACTCATCATACCCGAGCGACTTCACTGAATAAGTCTTGAAGACAATCGCAGGAACTTGGACATAATTCAAAAGTAGTATGCTCTTGTAAGATAACCGTGATCTTTTCATTTCATAACCTAATGGAAGTTTTCCCATTTTAACTTATTTTATCTGCCTTGGGGTGCGTCTGTTTAATTTACTTCTTTATGATGCTCAGATTTCGGTCCTTGAAGTACCTACTGGGTTTTTGGCTTTTATTTTAAAATGACTTTAGATAATTAAAGAGTTACAAATTTTGTTATTGTGTCACAGCCATTCTCAGGTAAAGAAAATAGAATCAATGGCTATTCATATTTAGTCAGTTTTTTATTTTTTATACTTCCTGGGTGGCAAACAAGCATACGGCCCGCCTGATGGTAAGCAGTTACCATAGCCTATGGACGTTTGCAACACCAGGGGTGTCACTCAGGCGTTGCCGATCCTTTAAAAAACCTTAAAACTCCTTTCTTGAAGAACCCCATGCTATAGTCTCTTGGGAAAACCTCGGCAGGCAGCCCATTCCACAGCCTAATTATCCGGATATTAATTACACGGGGATATTTAAGATTTAATGTATAGGTACTAGCTTAAATTTACAAAGTAGACCCACCACCACAACCAGAAAACTAAACTATGCTATACTAAACCGTATGTTTTCACTCCTTTTGAGTTGTAACTAAAAATAAGCGCTAAGAGCTTTTGTACTTCGCATTATGCTAAGCTGTTGATTATATATTTTTTTATACTACTTAGGTGGCAAACAAGTATACGGTCCGCCTGATGTTAAGCAGTTACTACCTACGGAAGCTTGCAATATCAGAAGAATCACTTGTGTGTTGCCAACCCATAACCCATTTTTTACACCAGGGCTTTATGATGGGACTATCACTGGAATAGGAATACGTTTCTTTGAGCGATCGTTGGAGACCTGTACTCACACACGGGAACACAACTACACCACTGTGTGTAGTTATTTGGCTGTGGTCTTCTGTAAGGTGGAGGCTAGTACGGTGCCCTACCTCTCTTAAAAATTGCCATAACTAAACTAAGGATATTATTATATTTTACTTTTAAGGTTTCACATTTAATATTGTGCCAATTAAAGACTTTTTCTTTCTTTATTACTTACAGTGAAGATGCATAATAATTATGTACCGTAGTAATTTTTATCCAGCAAGTGAATTTGAAACAGCCGGTGGCGGCACCTAAGCCCAGAACTAGCTGGTCTTTACACCAGTTAATAGAGGTGGGTAAGTCTAATGAAGCTTTACTCAGCTCTAAGTGCACATAATTAACAATAATATCTATTATAGAAATGCAGAAAACACACTATCACTTTTTACACTATCACTTTTCGATGGATAATGATGCACGTTTCGCCGTGTTGGGACCGGGCCGGGCTCTAGCCATGCCATTTCTACCGCGCGGCCGGCCGGCAAAGTCATTCATGCTACATCGGGCTATTTGCAATTAGTGATTGCGTCAGATGATATCAAGCTTTATTTAATCGTTAACTGCCCTCCGGGTGCCATATCGGGCCCAGCCCGGAAAACCCACGGACATTTTCGACCGGCAGGGGTATTCCGTAAGAGCGAAAACCGAGCGACCGCGAAAACGGCGCAAAATCTGGCTGTCAGATTGAAAATTGGTATTCCGTAAGAGCGATAACCGAGCCTTTTTGACGTTTAGCAATTGTGTGTGTCGTCACCGAGCAATCACAACTGTCAGTTTGCGAGAGAATGTTTTTAGAGAATCAGCCGGACGGTCTCAGTCGTGCCCCGGTCGAAACCCAGCCCGGCCCTGATATGGTGTAACATGTGAAACATCCTTAAGTACAAAGGACAACAAAAAAAGTATCAAAATAAGAAGCCTTCTACAGATAAACGGATTTGTCTTTTACATGATTATCACACCACGGCTCCGCGCTCTGCATAACCCTAGGGATTTATTCATGACGGGATTTGCTAAAGTATTTTCAGTGTTGGAACTTGCAATGTATCAGTTTATACAATGGATTTTCAATAAGTGATGCGCACGGGTTTGTACTGCATCTCGACGAACAAACATTTTATTGTACTAATGCGCCTTTGTTGCAGATACATACATATGTCGGAGGTTATATAATGGTTGCAGAGTATAGCTTACTTTTACATTTTGAATATGATTTAACACTATTGCTAGTGGCCAGAATTGTTTTGATGGAATATAAGTTTTTATTTATATCTTTAGATTTTTTAAACCTTTTATATTTTTATCATTGACATTATATGAATAAATAACTCGCATTATATATTATAGTATAGACTACGGTAACTGCTTAACACCAGGGGCCCGTATGCTTGATTGCCACCTAACTAGAATAAAAAAATACATATACTTTTTTTCCTAAAGCTACGAACAATAAAAACAAATAACAGAGAAAAGTTTTTTTTTTTTTATACTACCTACTTAGGTGGCAAGCAAGCATATGGCCGCTTGCAATATCAGAGGTATCACTTGCGTGTTGCCAACTCATTTTTGTTACACCAGAGCTTTATGATGGGAGTATCCCTGGGATAGGAATACGTTTCTTTCAAAACGCATTCCTCAGCTCTGGAGACCTAAATAATATAACTACGGGTTCAGTTCAATGTTTGAATAGTTTAAAACTGGAGTAAGTTTTAATTCCCGCTAGTTTCCCCGCCACCGCTTCAGCACCCGCCTCCGTGTCTTACCCATCATGAACAAGCACTTTGCTTTGTAGTGATGGATGATTCAATTACACCATGACATGAACCGCCAAGCCATATATACCGTCACACAAATTCTTAATACATAGCAAAAAGGTTGAATTTTGCTTAAATCTGAAGCATGATAAAACAGTAAATATTTATAGAGACATCAAAAAAAGATATAGATATATACTATGATTATGAGAATTAAACGTCACCAGATTGTAGTAATGATGGATTTCACACTTGTCATCTACCTACCTCTCAACACACATACATATACCTCTGGCATATTAATGCAGTGTATATATTATGTTACAGGCAAAACTCTTCACCAGTCAAAAGTGGTTGGGCACCATACTAGCGAGCAAACCCGACTGGGGAAGGACCTCCACCTTACAGAAGACCACAGCCAAATAACTACACACAGTGGTGTAGTTGTGTTCCTGTGTGTGAGTACAGGTCTCCAGCGCTCATTTAGGGATGCGTTTTGAAAGAAACGTGTTCCTATTCCAGGGATACTTCCTTTACCTATTTTTTTTACACCAAGGTTTGGTGTAAAAAAATAGATTGGCAACACGCAAGTGATACTTCTGGTAACTGCTTAACATCAGGCGGGCCGTATGCTTGTTTGCCACCTAAGTAGAATAAAAAAAATTAAAATAGTACTTTCGACTAAAAAAATCAGTCAAAAGTATATTTAACCAAACACGTTGGTTAAAAGTACTTTTGACTGATATTAAAAAGTCAAAAGTACTTATTACATATTAAACTTAAATACATAATATTAATTTTTTGGTATTCGTATGTAATATTATATTCGGAGACTTGCCTTGGTCGCAGTTTTAACTTAACCTAACCTACCTACTTTTAACCGAACTGTAATAGCTATCCACTGTACCCCTTCTTGCTTACCACACACTACACAGTCTGCACAGTCAGCTTCCATCCATTCATCACCAGTCTCTTCCTAACATCCATGCCAGACGGTTGTCTCAAACCTATTTCCGTATTTTATTTTTTAAAAACCTAAATCCTTAGAGGCTCACAACAGAACGCTTTAGTTACAACATTACACCATGAAATCAAACAATTATACGTATGGAAAATTTTAAATCAAGTTTTGTTACCTGAAGGGTTTCGTTTTTAAACAAAAGTAAATCATAACACAATTTTTTCATTGTGTTCTTCATTAAAACTCCTTAAAGAATTTAAGTAAAATTGTCCAACAGTTCGATTTACAGTCATATGATTACGCCTGCTAACAGAGCACCTTTGGATGTGTAATCAAAGACACAAAGGTTAGAATTACTGGTGTCTTTAAAAAAAAGAAAAGGAAGGGTTCCTTTGTGCTTTAACGAGGGTCAACAGTCGAGGCTTGACTTACAAAGAGGACGGTGGAAATCACACTTTTTCCCCACGATGACGTCTTTAACCGGTGCGCTACTTCAGAATGTGAGATTTAAATCTAGGCTTTTGGTTTGGTATTATATATCTACCTACTACGTATTTTTTTACAAGTACAAATATGAGAGACATGACAGATATTCATCAGAAGAAAGGCTGTTTTAAATACAGTATTGTAACGAATCCGACAGACATTGACCTGTTTTTTTTTAAATTTATACACTCTTAGCGTACCATAGTCTTCTCTGCCTACTCTATTGGGGACAAGCGTGATGATAACAATGCAAAGACAGAATATATTTTAGACAGTATATTTCTGGTACTGTCAAGACTTATGTTTCTTCAAAAACGTATAGCTGATGATCAGTTTCACCTATAGGTAAATATAATAACAATAATCATGGGGGCCAATTGTAAACGTTTTAATCTCTATTTCAACTCTAAAAAGTAGATTCGACAACGCGCGAGTGACACCCCTGGTGCTGCAAGCGTCCTTAGGCTACGGTAACTGCTTACCATCAGGCGGGCCGTATGCTTGTTTTCAAATTTGGTAGTATAAAAAATAAGATTTTTGAACGAGATACGATCATTAAAAGATTTTGATTATTGTTTTCTCGTAAGTAAAAAGTACACTAGCTGTTGCCCGCGGCTCCGCCCGCGTGGATGTCGGTTATCGCTGTAAAAAGTGTACCTATGTGTTATTAGTTATAGCCTGTGTGTTATTCCAGACCATAATCTATCTTTGTGACAAATTTCATCCAGATCCCTTCAGTAGTTTTTACGTGAAAGAGTAACAAACATCCATCCATCCATACTTACAAACTTTCGCGTTTATAATATTAGTAGGATGAACGTATATTTTCGTATAATTTTCGATAATTTTTTTGTGTGTCTGAATTCTGTTCGATGTCATGTCACCGCTAGAAAGTATGACACTTATTACAAGCTAAGTAACCCGACAGGCCCACGCGGCTGCGCTGCGCTATCCAAAAATTCAAACCAGCTAAAACATTGAATATTTAACTTTAGAACACGGTATCTTCGCGGGTAGAACATTTTTAACCGCGTCTGCACGTTTTCGAACGTGACTACACCAAAGTAAAGGCGGTGGCACAACATAATATATTACTAGCTGACCCAGCAAACGTTGTTTTGTCATATAAAGTAAAAATAATCATATTAAAAAATAGGGGTTGGTGGTAGAAAGGTGACAATTCAGGGTTATATGTATTTTTTATTCCACATCTTAAAAAAACAAAAAAATTGACCAAAAAATATTTTTTTGTGTTGGAACATCCTTAACATTTAGAGTTATGAAAAATAACTGTGACCGATTCTCAGACCTACAATACGACGATATACTCATGAAATTGCATAAAAATCGGTCGAGCCGCTTGGGAGGAGTTTGGCAACAAACACCGCGACACGAGAATTTTATAATTAGATTTTTTTATACAACAAAAAACAAATATTGTTGAAAACTTTTAAAACATATATAGGCAGGTGCTTATTTGCCACCTAAGTAGTAAAAAAGAAAGTGGCACATGTTAGTATCATTAAGCATTTCAGATTATGGTAGGTTTAAATATCAGATCAAATTAGAGTGATGTAAAACCCAAAAATGTCTGTTTTTTATACTACCAAGGTGGCAAACAAGCATACGGCCCCCCTGATGGTAAGCAGTTACCGTAGCCTATGGACGTTAGCAACACCAGGGGTGTCACTCACGCGTTGCCGACCCTTTAAAAACCTTATAACTCCTTTCTTGAAGAACCCCATGCTATCTTGGGAAAACCTCGGCAGGGAGCTTATTCCACAGCCTAATTATCCGGTGATTTTTAAGATCTATAAGCTACTACTAGCTTACATATACAAAGAAGTTAATTCTCACACATTAAACTTTGAATTGTTAATATTTTTAATACGATTAAGCATAAAACTTAAGTGCGAATATCCAAATCGATACCAGTTATATAATAATATCTTTTTAACAAAAAATTGAACCGACGAAAAAAAAAGGATTTGAAAAGTAAAAAATAATAAAGTTTTGAGTCGGCGCCAAACAAACAAGCCATTATCTCACTTTAATGCTCTGCGGTGAATCAGTTACGGCAAGTATTATATATGTACATAGGTATAGATTAATTTGCTTATTCGTTAGTTTGGCGCCGACTCAAAACTTTATTATTTTTTACTTTTCAAATCCTTTTTTTTTCGTCGGTTCAATTTTTTGTTAAAAAGATATTATTTTTTAATTTTTTGTGACTTACATATACAAATCAATAATTATACATCACAAATTGGTTATAAAGTCCTTATGATCTCAATCAAAAGACGCGCACTGGTCTACCAGTGCACGTCTTTTGACTGAGATCACTGCGCTGTGTAAATTCTTATGCTATGTAAACATAAGCATTAAGCTTACGTTTACATAAAGATTTACACAGCGCAAATAAATCCTTATGCTTATGTATACATAAGCATTAATTGGCCTGTTGGTCTAGTGGTTAGTGACTCTGACTGCTACGCCGGAGGCCGTGGGTTCGATTCCCACCCAGGACAAATCTTTGTGTGATGAGCACGAATGTTTGTTCTGTGTCTGGGTGTAATTTATTTATAATATGTTTGTATTTAGAAAGATATAAGTATGTTTATCAGTTGTCTGGTTACCATAATTCAGGCTCTGCCTAGTTTGGGATCAGATAGCGATGTGTGAGTTGTCTCGAAAATATTATTACTATTAAGGTTTAACACAGCGCAGCGTTAGTATACGACCACGTCTCAGATGTATAATGTTCCTCACTGGTAACATACACGGGTCAAACATTTTTGTCTTGAGATACTGCGATATTTAGGACAGGGAGATATGGCTAAGCCATTCAAACACTACCCAGCCGAATCCGATTAGCGAGTAACCTCCTTTAACGAGTTACTACTTTTGACAAGTGACCTGTTATGGTGTCCTCTTCGAGCTTTTCGGGGGTGTTGAATACGAATATAACATCTATTTCGTGATCAAAGATGGAGAACGCAATTTTTTCTAAAAAGTCAATATATCTTTGTATTTTAGAAGATTTTTTTTTTTTTTATTACTTATTTTTGTACCTTTGATTAAACAATAAAATCAAAATCTTTATTTTCCTTTTATTTTAAGGCAAGTCTCTCGCTAGGTAACAAGCCCTGTGTCGCGGGAGACTTTGCAAATATACAATTGACGGATACAAAGTACACTCATACTAGGGACAAACATTGGCACCACCTTTTGGTCATGGGTCACACAACTTTTTTTCCGTATGGACATCGAACCTAAAACACGCCGCGTAGTGGTAAACGGCGAGGTAACCACTTATGCCACTGAACCAAATATCGCCTTATAGTCCACAAAACAATTTTTTTTAGGCTCACGAAGCTGCTTAAAATATCCTGACATTAAAATTTAATACTTTTATCCCTTCGTCTAGGTGCTTCTTCTATTTCTCAGCATAGATGTTGCTGGGGTGAAGCCGTCGATAGCCTTGGACACCACGACCTGTCATGCAGCAGGAGTGCAGGCCGCATATATTTTTATACTACTTGGATGGCAAACAAGCATATGGCCCGCCTGATGTTAAGTAGTTACCGTACCCTATGGACTTTTGCAATACTTACCAGGGGTATAACTTGTGTGTGTTGCCGACCCACCTTTTTACACTAGGGCTTTAAAATGGAGTATCCCTGAGACAGGAAAACGTTTCTTTTAAAACGCATACCTAAATGAGCGCTGGAGACCTGTATGGGTACAGGTCGCCAGCGCTCATATAGGAACCTGTGGTTTTCTGTAAGGTGGAGGTCCCAGTCGAGCTTGCTCGTTAGTATAGCGCCCATAAATGACATACTCCGACGCGCTCTTGTCACCACTGGCGTTACAGCTGTACGGGAACCCAATTGTGTATATATATTGTGTATACAACGATGGTAAGAGACCTGATGGTATGTTTTTACTGCCCTGGAAGATGGGTAGGCCTTTGATGTGGGATGCAGCATGTGTCTACGCCATCACGCCATCCCATCTCCCAAGCACAGCAGGTGGTGCTGCTGTTGCATCTGCGGAAACTCTCAAGGGGCGCAAATACAGCATTCTCATCGGAGATTATGTTTTTGACGGTCTTTTCAAAGCTCTGTCGAAGCGTTTAATCGACGCTTCACGTGACCAGAACGCTGGTTTATATTTGGCTTAAAGAATAAGCAATGCCATTCAGCGTGGCAATGCTGCCAGTCTCTTGGCCGCGTTTTCAGTAGACAGGTCGAGGTTATTTTTTATTAGAATCCATAATCGAACATTTTGAATTAATTATTATTATTGTTTTTATTTTTTTATTTCTCTTACTATCTCGGGGGTACGATTCTGTCACTAGTCTCGTCCACCATTTCACTTTACGTAATAAATAATTTGCTTGTTAGATGGTTTGTTAGTAGTTAAGTAGCTGCTATAAATTATTGAAGAGTGCCCTTAACTGTCTTCCGTGTCGGTTGTAGATCAATTTAAGGTCTCCTTGATGATGTAGTGTCATTAAAACTGTATATGTTTAGCAAATTTTAACAAAATCGGTAAACAAATGTAAATGTTATGAGTGAACAATCAATTATTTCCTATTTATTTAACTGAGGGGTATTATTTCTAGTTGAAAATACGGAGTTTCCGAAAATCTAATAATTTACAATCAGAGTGCATCTTATGACCATTCCAATAAGCCCAAACACGGCTAGAATACATTGTTTATTTAAGGAGTTCCGATGCTTATGCCTTCCAAGTTCATCATCAGATTAGTTTAATGGTACCATTTTCATCAAAAACATTGAATTTACTTTATTACAGTCGCTGTAACTATCTTATTCGATATCTATATTATCCTATCGCCATTCACAAAATGCTTATTATTGAGAACTTCTGGCAGTCATTTGTGGTCTTCTTCATCTGTTTTACTTCACCAAATGATACTTTCTGAATGCAAATGCTTGACTTATTGTAGAAAATATCAAAATCGTTATATGTTTGCCTATAATATTTGAGGAGTTCTCTCAATTCCTCATGGATCCCATCATAAGAGCTGAATGTCGTTAAAATGGGACCAACTTCAAAGTATATCCTATCGAATAAAAAAAGAATTATCGAAATCGGACGCTCCTGTAAAAAGTTATGCGTGGTCATACATAAAAAAAAAAAAAAAAAAACAAATATACGGGTCGACTTGAGAACCTCTCTTTTTTTTTTTCGTCGGTTAATAAATGGGCGCGCGCTTCGGTAGAGTCATTATAGTTATAATATTTTTGGATTTTGAATCTTTTATTTTAATTATTTAAATTTGTATGGGCATTGTCAACTGAAATGAATTCGCAATGCAGCTCAACGATATAATTTTGTAAATAAATGTATTTATGAGTAAATAAATGTATTTATGAGTAAATAAATGTATTTATGAGCAAGTTTATATTTTAAAATAATTATTATATAAATAAACCTACTAGCGTTCCAGCTTCGCAATTTTTTTTCAGTAAAATATAACCTATATATTACTGAAAATAAAGCCATAACCCATAAAGCGGAAGATCATCAATAAGATGATCTGATCCTATTGGTGAAGCAATAGAGGGATATTTTCTAATGTTGCAGGTTCTGGGTTCCATTTTCTCAGTCGGGAAATTGTTCGCTAACCGATTTACGTTGCCTACGTACGCAAGAGGTGTGAGTTCGATTTGAGGTAGCGAGAGTGGAGAGGTGAAATTCACTTCATGGCTGCATGAGTTATGTATCAAGCGGGCCGTCTGCTTGATTCTTATCTTATTAAAACTATAATGCATTTACAATTTGAATTTTAATACGAGTATGTACTTACAAACAACATTATAAACACGTCTTTACACTATCTTGCATCCGAAAGCTAGAATTACAGACCATCTGTACATGCGGAGGTTGAATCGCGCAAATTCGCGCGCTACAAAAATGTGACTCGCAATCAGTGGCTATTCACTGTAGGTGACACATTGAAACATGCAAAGTTTTCAACGTTCCCAGCTCTATTTTAATTTATTTATCTTGTGTTACATACAACAAAATGTATTGTCATGTCTATTGCTTTCGCGATTAAACTG
This sequence comes from Trisateles emortualis, assembly GCA_947095525.1. Classification (NCBI taxonomy): domain Eukaryota; kingdom Metazoa; phylum Arthropoda; class Insecta; order Lepidoptera; family Erebidae; genus Trisateles; species Trisateles emortualis. The sequence goes on along the minus strand of OX352736.1, from coordinate 1,520,960 downwards.
TTTGTTTAAACGATTATTGGTATATTGTAGCAGTGTAGTCATTTGTTTTGAAATTACATCTACTTACCGCAAACCTATGAATAATTCAATTTGTAACTTTAAGTTTTTTAAGAGAATCCTTCTAGTCCTGTGTCTAGTGAGAAAAAATGTATCAGTATTTATTTTAGTCTTCTTCTTCTTATCGTTTGGTTAGTGGCCAACCTGGTGTCAGAGTTATTTAGGTCACCCATATTAAGGCCTCTGTCGTGATCTAACGACTGTTAACAGCCGGGACAGAGTTTTAATATGCCTTCCGAAGCACGGAGATGCTGTGAAATACCACTTTGCGGTCACCTATCTATAGGGATAAAGCGTCATTGGTAACTTTATTTTAGTCAGTAGATATATTGAAATATATTCTCTTTTAGTTTTTTATATTTTAAATCTAATACATTTAACGGTACGTTGGGCAGCAGTGGTATTTTAATAGAGCATATTTAGCGTATTGTTAGTGTGGTTGATAATAGTAGTAGTAAATAGAAATGTTTAGTATCTGCATACCCCGGTTTGCTACACATACATATATAGTGCTCTGAGCACTGATGTAAACATATAGTGTAGCAAACCCACACAATTTATGTCAAAATATTGAAGCTGCGGCCGACGTAGCTTTAAAACCATTTTGAAGTTAACATTATATCTATCTCTTTTGCTCTAGTTCGATAACACGATAACATAAATGCGATATGACAGAGAAAGTAATATTACTTGCATCGGTGTTGCATTCCATATGAAAAACAAAACACGCTAGGGCATTTGCCGGTAGTCAGATGTGGTAATTGCTCATCTAGTAGAATACATATAATATCAATGCCTCCGGGCTAACAGACGTATATCAGTAGGTAAGTATACGTATATAACATTAGTTCACAGACCACGCAAAAACTTTGATAAAATATAAGAAAATATTTCGCTATAATAAGCCCATAATCCGGCTGTTTACGCAAAACCATTCTAGTGAAAATAAAAAATCTATTGAAAGCGGGGAAGTGGTTAAAATCAATAAACGGATTACTCCGGCTGAAGCGGTTCAAGTCTCGATTTTTATCGGGAAACACGATGAACCAGGATTTTGCTGCATTTTGTTTGTCGTTTGAATTTCGACCATATTTTTAGCTTTCTTCACTTCTCCATAATATGTATTCTTTAACTGTGTCAAACTTCACACTTCGTACGCGCATTGTGCTTAAAAAGGGGTACAAGTGTTTATGTACAAGGTCAGCTCACAGTATGCTGTATAAATCCTTGGCCTATGTCCAGCAGTGGACATCTTTCTTTGGCTAAGATTACGATGATGATGATATTGTGAATTAAGATGTGGATCAGTTTCCTTGACTGTGATGACAACTAACTGAGCAATAAGTACCTACCTAGCTTTTCTAATTGTATGTATCAGAGGACTAAAATCGGTCGTTTAAAAATGTGTTTTATTAAATTAATTATTTACCTCCTCCTCCTCCCGCACTAGGGATCAAGCCCTTTGTCGTGGGGGACTTTTTAAACATCCGATTAAGGCACACAAATACACACCCAGACTCATGACAACCATTTATGGATCACAGAAGTTTTTGTCCACCATTTACCGTGCCGTGTGGGGACCCTCACGGCACGGAAAAGGCGAGGTAACCACTTAATCCACTGAACCAACCGTGTCATCCATTCATCTCAGCCATTAGACATCCACTGCTGGATAGACCAAGACCAAGGTTTTCCACATCGTTCGGTCCTGAGCTGACCTCGTCCATCGGTTGCCCGCGACCTTTACCTTAACCGTGCCATACTTAAAAATATCTAACAGTGGTGGTGCTTTGGCTATAGTCAGTAAGGTGAAAATCCTGTCCCAGATGAGGTACTCGGTCACTCTGTCCCACTTCTGATTAAGTGTATGACTTATTCTATGCATTAAAGCGTTAAAAATTTCCGTACATTCAAGCATTCAGCAATCAACGGACATCGCACAATCTAAATTATTTTTTCTCTCTAGATTGTTTCGTTCGTCGATTAGATCGGTATGAAGTCATCAAGGCTCTTGGCCGTCGCACATCGGTACGTGACTGCCATTCACAATCAAAAGGAAGGAAGTAGGAATATTACTGTCGAAAGTTCCTAAAATAAAAAAGGTAATTTGATGTCTATTGCTACTGAAAGATATTAGGGTTTTATTTTTGAAAGCACCCGAAGAAAATTATCATAATCAGCCATATTTTTAAGATGACTTTCACACTTATAGATAGATTGATAACTCTTTATTTTACACAGCTGTTAATCTATACTAATATTATAAAGCTGAAGAGTTTGTTTGTTTGGTTGAACGCGCTAATCTCAGAAAGTACTTGTTCGACTAGAAAAAATATTTTTTTGTTGAATAGTGCATTTATCCAGGTAGGCTATAGACTATATAACATCACGCTATGATCAATCGGAGCAGAGCAGTAGTGAGATATGTTGATGATCAGATCAAGAAAACCCGTTGTTCCACATAAACTTTGCACCCCCGTTTTACCCCCTTAGGGGATGAATTTTCAAAAATCCTTTCTTAATGGTTCCCTATGTCATAAAAGGAACCTCTATGCAAAATTTCAAGTTTCTTATAGTTTAGGCCCTGTGTTGATCTGTCAGTCAGTTAGTCAGCTTCTCCTTTTATATATAGACTAGCTGTTGCCCGCGGCTCCGCCCGCGTAGATGTCGGTCATCGCTGTGAAAAGTAGCCTATGTGTTATTCCAGACCATAATCTATCTCTGTGCCAAATTTCTTCCAGATCCGTTCAGTAGTTTTTACGTGAAAGAGTAACAAACATCCATCCATCCATACATCCATCTATTCATCCATCCATCCATACTTACAAACTTTCGCGTTTATAATATTAGTTAGAAGTAGGATAAAAGATAATATTATGACTATCAATTTTCGTCTCATAACCATCCAAAGCCACATATATGTTATATTTATGAATCTGTATTTTTTCTGCAAAGTGCCTTGTACGAAAAGTTTTTCGGCTTCGAGTAGATAAAGGTTCATTTATGCTTTTCCTTGAAAGCATAAAACCCTTAACTATTCACCTGATTATTTACGTTTTAGATAAGGTACACTACGCACTTGCGATTGGTCTTTATCACATTATTTCCAGTTATTCTGTTATTACGGAGGGTAGGGGTTCGGATTTCACCCATAATTATTATTTCTGTTAGAAGCACACTTTTTGTATCTGTGTGAATTTATATAAGAGAGGGAGGGCACCATACTAGCGAGCAAGCCCGACTGGGGAAGGACCTTACAGAAGCCAAATAACTACACACAGCGGTGTAGTTGTGTTCCTCTGTGTGAGTACAGCTGGTCTCCAGCGCTCATTTAGGGATGCGTTTTGAAACGTATTCCTATCCCAGGGATACTTCACCTTAAAGCCCTGGTAAATAAACAATGGGTTGGCAACACGCAAGTGATACCAATCTGGTATTGCAAGCGTCCATAGGCTACGGTAACTGCTTAACATCAGGCGGGCCGTATGCTTGATTGCCACCTAATTAATATAAAAAAAAAATCGCATCCTTAGTAGAAAACTGGCGTAACTTGGGAAATGTCAAAAATGGGTGGCATAGTCTGCAATGACATCTACTTACATTTCTTTCAGACGGAGAAAAATTTAGTGTTATGTTATAAAATAATAATAATAGCAACCCATATATCGTCCTATAAAAGCCAAACGAACGTATTGACATTTTGACAACTTTACAGGAGAGACAAAAAACTGTGCAAATACCACTATTCTGAACTTTGAAGTACTTTATTATACATTATATAACAGCTAACCGAGAAAAGAAAAATGCCGAATTAGAGACTAGTAAATAGGAAGTTAAAATAGCAAAAACGAGTATTAATAATATTGTCAAATATATAAAATATTTATGTATTTTAAAAAAGTGTCAGGTTTACGTTTTTCTGGCTCTTATTTTTTTTAAATAGATTAACAGCTTATTACATTTACATTACATATTTAGCTAAGTGTAATACGTTATTTGGGAAGAGAAAATAAAATAAATAAATAAATTAAATATCTTTATTAAAAGCAGTTTTAAAGTGACGCCTGCGGATTTACAAGTCATCAAGTATTTTTTTAATACTACTTGGGTGGCAAACAAGCATACGGCCCACCTGATGTCAAGCAGTTACCGTAGCAGAGGTATCACTTGGGTGTTGCCAACCCATTGTTTTACACCAGGGCTTTATGATGAGAGTATCCCTGGGATAGAAATACGTTTCTTTTAAAACGCATCCCAGAATGAGCGCTGGAGACCTGTACTCACACACAGGAACACAACTACACTGCTGTGTGTAGTTATTTGGCTGTGGTCCTCTGTAAGGTGGAGGTCCTTTCCCAGTCGGGTTTGCTCGCTAGTATGGTGCCGAACCTCTATTAAATCTATCAAGATCTACATCATTTGTCAAACCAACTTTAAAACTACAATAAAAATTGTGATATTGCGTAGGAATGATCCCTGTCTACATAAGTCTTGCAAATCCGCATATTTTTCTGCCGAAATATTGTATTTTTAATTTTTCCAACGCAATCTTCTTACCTCTTCTCAATCCTTTTATTTTCTTAAAATCAGATTCATTATAATCATCGTCATATTTGAAATATATAATATGTTTACTCGCGTGGATGTCGGTTATCGCTGTAAAAAGCCTGCCTATGTGTTATTCCAGACCATAACCTATCTCTGTGCCAAATTTCATCCAGATCTGTTCAGTAGTTTTTACGTGAAAGAGTCACAAACATCCATCCATCCACCCATACTCACAAACTTTCACATTTATAATAATAATATTAGTTAGGATTGAATTCCTTTCTATACTGCAATCACTTTATTTTGAGCCAGTTTACAGGGTTTCCTTTGCAGTCTATCTTGGCTAATCCAGGTAGGCCCAAAGATTCCAAAATCTTCCATGAGCGACTAATTCTTTTCATGTTGAACTTTTCAGAATCATTAGAACGTAATTTGAATCAAAGTCTACCTAAGAACAGAGTTTAATACATAAATATTACTGCCAAAGTAACGTAATTGGTTTAATGTGGCATTGGCAATCAGTTAAATAAGATAGATACTATTCGAAATAAGTTTTAAATTAACGTAAACTTTTATACGTTCATATGGCTCTTAATTAAAACAACTAGCTCACATATTGTTTAAAACTATAGTAACGTATAAGTTGTTACATTGTTATGGTTGTTTACAAATTGTCAATTAGGGAACATGTATTATCGAGAGTATGATCTCATAAACATAATATACGTTCATTTGGAAGTAACTAAAAATTAAACGGATGACATTGACATTAACCAATCGAAAGTTAAGTTGATATGGTTGTAAAGAAAATAATATTTTTTATGATACGTTACAATTGAACTCTGAAACTATTGACTGTACGACTACGTTCTTTTGGCAGATGGTGTAGGACCATTTAAACAAGTTATTTACGAAAAAAATTTTTTTTCGATATTTTGGTGATACGTTCTTTTGGCTCTTATGGGACGATATGTCCCACTGCTGGTCACGGGTCTCCTCTCCTATATGAAGAGAGAGAGAGAGAGAGAGGGAGGGTTTTTAGGCTTTAGTTCACACACGCTGGCCTAATGCGGGTTGACGAATCAGACATGTCTTTAGAATTCCATCTAAGACATATCGGTTTCACGATATTTTTCCTTTACCGTTGGCAGATGGTGAATCATTCGATTAGTACATAATAAACTCAACAAAGAGAAATTCACATTGGTACTGCCACCCGGGCTCGAACTCGCACCTCTTACGTGCATGTCTGTTACTTTCCCACTCCGCCACTACCGCTTTTTTTATTATGATATATAAGGATAAAATAATACACGTTATAATGCGCGGCTTTCCTTACCAGTCCGAGTCACGTGTTCAATTTACTGCCTCACCACTCTCTCAAGATTTATTTACGATTAGTACATACTGAGCGTTACCCGGCCCGAATAGCAATCGTCCGATACAATCCTCAACGAATACACTCGTCTTAATTTTATTACAGTCTTTAAAATATTTATACTTACAAACCATTTTTTTTTAAAGACAACTCCAGCACTAAAGAACAATCTCTGTGTCGCGGGGGACTTCACAAACATACAATTAACGGACACAAATTACACCCTGAATCAGAACAACTCTTTGTGGGTCACACAACGTTTTGTCCTGTGTGGGAATCGAACCCACAACCTTGTGCACAGCAGGCGCATACTGCGACCACTGGACCACCAAGGCAGTCAAGGTAAAAACAAGATCGTACAAATATGTATGTTTATGGTCTTGTTTTATATTACTTGGGTGGCAAACAAGCAGGACGCCACAGGCGAGGTGGAGCGACGATCCGATCTTCGCAAAGCGGCTGGGAGTAGCTGGATGCGGGAAGCCGATGATCGTGCTAGGTGGCGTGCCCTTGGAGAGGCCCATGTCCAGCAGTGGACTGCGATAGGCAAATAAAGCACTATACTAGCAAGCAATCCGAACAGGGGAAGGATCTCCTCCTTACAGAAGACCCGTACCGTACCGGTATGCTGTACAGTAAGATTCCACGTACGATAAGGCTGTGGAATAACCTCCCTGCCGAGGTTTTTCCAAAAGACTATAGCATTGGGTTTTTTAAGAAAGGGGTTATAAGGTTTTTAAAGGGCCGGCAACGATGTACGACTACGCGTGTATACCGGTTTTAACAAGTATATGGCCCGCCTGATGTTAAGCAGTTACCGTAGCCTATGGACCCTTGCAGTACCTGGGGTATCACTTGCGTGTTGCTGATCCATTTTTTTACACCAGGAAATTAAAAATGGAGTTGAGATTAACGATTATTTCAAAACGCATCTCTAGTTCTGTGGCTATACACAGGGACACGACTACACAGCTGTGTGTAGTTAATTGTCTGTGGTCTTCTGTAAGATGGAGGTCCTTCCCCAGTCGGACTTGCTACCTTGGGTAGTGCTTTACCTCTCCTTAATGCATGTACTATTTTTGGTAATTCTTTCTTTTAGTTGTATAGTAGACCAGTTATCAGTATATGTCAGGGTACTCAAAAATCTCTATTGTACCTCGAAAACTTTGAAAATGAAGATATCTAAGTGTAAAACAAAGCAAATACTATATTTGCTTTGTTTTACATTCCACTGAATACCGCACACCCATTTTTTACAGACATACAATTCACGAGTACAAAGTACACTTAGACTAAATTCATGGATCATACAAAGTTTTATCCCATAAGGAAATCGAACTCATAGCCACAGATTACTAAATAGTTAGATAAGATAAGATAAGATAAGATATTTATTCGCTCAGAACATGGTACAAAAGATGACAGAATACAGAAGTGGCCCGACATATTCACCTACTACTACTACGTATACTTCACTCAGTAGAAAATTACCAATACCTACTGCTATAATAGCCTACTCTGTCGCGTCAGCAACCGCTGGATGCTAAAATGTGCCTAAATACTCAAGCAGTACAGTTGTGATTGTTTCGCATCGCTTGCAAAAACCGCACTGAATTTGGTCCGCAAACGGCCCGAGACCGCTCGCCCGGGCGGTAGATAATTATAACGCGCAAGTACATAAAGTGACGGAGGCCTGCCATAGCACTCAGCGCGGTATTTTTTTGTGAGGCGACATCTCTTACTCTACAACAGAATTTGACTGTAAAGGATTAAAAATTACTTAAAACTAAAATCATAGCTTAACAACTTTAGTTGCAATAAATTAAACTAATCCAACCAAGTGGTGCTAAAAACTGAAGTCGCTTCGTAAATAAGGCTTACCTCAAAACCGTGTCTCGAACAGAGCGGGCCACACATTATCGTGACTCGCTCCCGGCACCTGCTCCGAGCCTTAAACTTGATATTTAATTAACAGTAAACTCTAGGTTCTAATGCTGGAAATGGCAGTTTTATTATATTCATTTAATAGCCTTGAATTTTAGTCAAAATAGTGTTATAATAAACACTATTGACTGCCTCGGTGGTCCAGTGGCCGCAGTAAGCGCCTGCTGTGCACGAGGTTGTGGGTTCGATTCCCACACAGGATAAAATTTTGTGTGACCCACAGAGAGTTGTTCTGAGTCTGGGTGTAAATTGTGTCCGTTAATTGTATGTTTGTAAAGTCCCCCGCGACACAGAGGTTGTTCTCTAGTGCGGGAGTTGTATTTAAAAAAACAAAACAAATGTATTTTTAAAAAAAACCAAACTATTTAGTACAAGCTGCATTGTACAAATATAATTATTATATCTATAACTTTTTATGTCATAAAATAATTACAAATTTTTCAAATTCAAAATCATTTAATAGATCACACTGTGACACTTATGCAGGTCAATGAAAAATGCCAAATGAGACGTAAGCTAATTTGCCTACTGCCGGATTCGCTGACTGAGCAGACAGGTGTAATGCTGGGTTGTTTAAATTATAAATAACCCAGCATTACACCCCATTCCTAAGTTCACGGGGGACAGTGTGGAATAAGATGGTTATCAGCTAAATAGGTGCTAATACTTATAAACTAATATTATGGAGAGGAAAGATTTGTTTTTTCGTTTGTTACGATTGAACTCAAAAAGTACTCGACTGATTTAAAAATTCTTTCTCCATTACAAAACTACATTATCAGCGGATAATGGAATTAAGAAAGTATATAATATAGAATTGTCAGACATTTGCACCAAAGGCTAATTATAAGACGAGTCAGTTACTTGTCTTCCGGACACTTCTAGTACGCTCATGCTATTATATCTATGTTGCGTAGAGGTACTCCGCAGTCTTAGGTTCGCTCCCATAATTGTATTTAGTCAATTAGCATACGAAATTTCATTTAGCAGCGTTGGTAATTACTTACGTAGAGCAGTAGCGTTATTAAAGAGTCTATTTCGTTAGGTTGCGCTCGGATTTAATCGACGTGTACTTTGACGATTTTCTTTTGACGTCATGTTCTCTGGATTATAAAATTTGACTAAGCTATTCTTACTGAATGTTATTATTACCGAGTAAATTTACATATACTTTAAAAATATATTGTTCAATGCTATGTCACAACAACATATTTTCTGTTAGGTGGAGGTCCTTTCCCAGTCAGGCTTGCTCCCTAGTATAGCGCCGTACCTCTCTTAAAGATAAATCAAGTACAATAATTTTATGTTCGTTAATGGTGTATTTCATAGTGTAAGAGTCGTAATATAGTAGAAATCCTACTAATATTATAAATGCGTAAGTTTGTATGAATATATGGATGTTTTATTACTTAATCACTCCAAAACGAAAAAAATAACTGCCCCTCTAGGCAAGTGGCATAACCGATAGTCTAATCGAAAAGTCAAAAAAGCAAATGTATGGTATTTGAGGTAAGTTTACGACATTATATCGTAGACTTACGTCAAATCCCATACATTTGTTTCTTTGACTTTTCGATTCGACTACTGTTTATGCCACTTGTCTAGAGGCTCTGTTCCCGTAGGCTTGTACACACGGGCGAAAGCTTGTGTCATTAAAAACAGTAAAGAATTTAAAATGTGTTGTGTGTGTGTGAATGTGATGAATGTCACGTCAAAATTATATATTAAATCATCAACTTGTTGACAGTAGCAAACAAGGTCATAGAGGCAACCTCCCCAGCAACATATTACCTCCATAAATTGATTACACTGTCTCAATATACATATCGGGGTTTGCGACAGACGAGAATTATATAATGTAACACTTATACATTCCCTTTGCTATAACATGTCGAACATAACAAATCTAATCACAATTTTGAGAGAGAAAGAGGTAAAAACCCGAGGGCCATCAATCATACGGTTTCCTGGGGGATCGCACCAATCATTCCCAATTGCCGTTAAATAACACACGAAGGGTCCCGGTTATCGGATCAATCACAAATGCATAGAATAGTTTAGCCGTTTTGCTGTAGGCTATGGCTAAGGGTAACCAGAATTTTGATTGGATATAAATGTTGTGCAAATTGATTGTAATCTCATTTTAGTGTTAGTACCTATAAGGTAATTACTGTCGCGAAAGATATCAGAAGTCAATTTAAAGTATTTACTGACAGAAAAAGTCAGTAGGTACTTTAAAGTGACTTAAGGCATACTCTATTGTTAGTTCTTCGCTATAAGTTTACGCTTATGTTTGCGTTATTGTTAGGTACCGGGTTCGATTTCCGGATCAGGAAAAATGTTATTGATGATTTCTTTTCAGTTTAAAAAGTTCTTAGTACAAACACCAACGTATTTAATTTTGATTATTGTACTACTTAGGTGGCAAACAAGCATACGGACCGCCTGATGGTAAGCAGTTGCCGCAGCCTATGGGCGCTTGCAATACCAGAGGTGTGTATTGCCGACCCAAAAATTAATACCAGAATATTATGATGAAAATTTCCTGGGATAGGAATAAAAACGCATCCCTAAATGAGCTCTGGAAACCTGTACTCACACACAGGAACACAACTACACCGCTGTATACAGTCATTTGGCTGTGGTCTTCTGTAAGGTGTAGGTTCTTTTCAAGACGGGCTTGCTCACTTATATGGTGCCCTGCCTCACATACTTTAACAAACAAAAATCTGACTTAGGTTCTTATTTCAAAAGCGCGACAGAGACACCCAAAAAAAATCTATTTGCACTTGATAATATTAATTTAAATCTCAAATCAAGTAAACTCTTTTTAAATACAATTTGAACAATCTACATCAGACTTGTTACAGAGGAATAATGCACTGAACATTTAATATATATTCTGTAGTTCGTAATAGTTATGTATAATGTTTGTGCAAGTCACGAGGGTTATGTTATGTTTGGACGTTAGTTTGCTGTTCTTGTCAAATGATGTGTTTGCACAGCGAGCTACAGCAGCAAGATCTTCGGTGCTGAGAATTTCTGAGATGATTACTGTGCCTTGAGTGCGATGGCTCTCTGATAGCTGTATTGTTACTTGCAACAAACGTTATAATGACAAGAATAATTATTACAACCAATCAGATATTAAATAAAAGTATTTAATATCCTATGTTCAGCAGTGGACGTCTTTTGGCTGAGATGATGATGATGATGATAATTTACTTATAAACGGTGGAGGCCGAGTGGGAAAGTAACCGACTTGCACGCAAGAGGTGCGAGCTCGATCCCGGGTAGTAGTACTAATGTAAATTTCACTTTGTGGAGTTTATATGTACTAATCAAATGATTTACCATCTGCTATCGGTAAAGGAAAACATCGTGAGGAAACCCACATGTCTTGAAAGAAATTCTAAAGACATGTCAGATTCACCAACCCGCATTAGGTCAGCGTGTGTAAATTAAGGCCTAAACCCTCTCTCTCTAGATAGGGGAGAAGAGACCCGTGCCCAGCAGTGTATATGTATATGTGTTGCTATTATTATTTACTTATAAATAAAATATCAGATTGATGTCGCAGTTCTAAGGAATGGTGCCTAAGAGACTGGCCAGATTGCCACGCTAGATCGCAAGGCTAATGTCTCGACTAAATGCTTAGATCGCTCACTATACAGTTTGCGGGCACTTGGTCCCCATGGTCCTAGAGTTTCTACCTTATAATAACACCGAGTAACTGCTACAACTGCAAAGTTAGGTAATGTAAACAGAAATGTTAAACGAACAAAAATAGAGAAAGTAGAATTTAATTTAGGTTGCCAACTTAACCGGTGGTCTGACAGTGTTGACCTATTTTGCACACGGAGGCACATGATGCACTAGAGCAACGGAAAAATCATAATATTAATATTATGATTTTTCCTATTCTTATCCTTATTCATCATCATCATCATCTGGCCTGTTGGTCTAGTGGTTAGTGACTCTGACTGCTACGGAGGTCGTGGGTTCGATTCCCACCCAGGACGAATCTTTGTGTGATGAGCATGAATGTTTGTTCTGTGTCTGGGTGTAATTTATCTATAATATGTATGTATTTAGAAATATATAAGTATGTTTATCAGTTGTCTGGTTACCATAGTACAGGCTCTGCCTAGTTTGGGATCAGATAGCGTTGTGTGAGTTGTCCCGAAAATATTAAATATTATATTATATTATCTCAGCCAAAATACGTCCAGGTCCACTGCTGGACATAGGAGAGAGAAGAGGAGAGTTGTGGAAAGCTTTGGGGGAGGCTAAAGATTTCCACAACTCTCGATCCATTTTTTTTATTAAGGGGATTCCCATCTACAAAAAAATGTATGCGTAAAGCATACCGCTCCGCCAATCCTGAGCCGACCTTGTCCATCGGTTGCCCGCAACCTTTACCTCTACACTCTAGAACCTAATTGATAAACATTTATGGTTTTGTGTTTAAATCAATCTTGTACTAGTTTCGGTCTTTCTCATATTAGTCATGTACTCGTATGCATCTTTTTTTTCTTTGTTTCTTTCCGTTGTTTATTAATCTTGAAACATGACACCTTTCAAAGAGGGGTTGCTTGCTTAGCAAACAAGACGCACTGCATACGGGTAACAATTAATTTCATTCATCTTACATTTAAGGTACAAAGTACTTAAAATAAAAGTTTTTTGCGTAGGGTGTGAATCCCTGTAATGAATGTATGCGGGTTGTTTGCGCTCACAGAGTGTATCCTACTATTTGTTTTGTAAGAAAAATCCCACTAATATCACAGAATACTTAATAGTACAGGTTCTAGTACAGCTAATACTATAAATGATCCGTAAGATTCCAGAAGAATTTCTTACCACGTACGATTAGGCTGTGGAATGAGCTCTTTGTCGAGGTTTTCCCAAGAGACTATAGCATGGGGTTCTTCAAGAAAGGAGTTATAAGGTTTTTAAAGGGTCGGCAACGCGTGAGTAACACCCTTAGTTTTGCAAACGTCCATAGGCTACGGTAATTGCTTACCATCAGGCGGGCCGTATGCTTTTTTGTCACCTTGGTTGTATAAAAAAATAAAAAAAGTGAAAGTTTATGAGGATGTATAGATGCATGTTATGGGTTAGCGTGTAGAATAGGGCGTAAACCCTCTCTTTCTCTTGATAGAGGAGACGAGACCTGTGGCCAGCAGTGGGACATATGTATATGGCTTGCTATTACTCGTATATACTGGGACTAATTATCGGTAAAACATAGTTCTGGGATTAAATATAGCTATTAATGTAGCTCACAAACCAAAAACACATTTATTAGTTTTTAAGGTAGTAATGTGTTTCTACACGAACCCAGTGACTTTACAACAGTGTCTTGTAGTTGAATAGAATTACATCCTTTCAGTTCTATTATTATAAAAGTTCTTGCAAAGTATAGATATTTAGCAACGACAATACAAACTTTTCCTTGCGGTTTCATCCCGGTCAAATTTCGATTTAGATAGTAGTAATGACTCGTAATTTCAAAGATCAGCGCGTTCAAACAAAACATCGAGTGTGTGTTAACAAACTCTGCCTGTTTATAATATTAGTGTAGATAGATAAACCACAACCATTTTTTAAATCACATTTTGATAATTGAAACTCTGACTTTATGGTTCACACAAAGTTTTGTCCTGTGTGGGCATCGAACCCACATACTGCGGCCACTGGACCACCTAGGCAGTCAAAACCAACAAAATTTGTTTTTTATTTTTAGATGTTGTGTGTTTCAGTAGGAATCGTTATTACGACGTGTTGCTATATTCGAGCTTGGAGTGGTCATCTCCCGCTTGTTTGATACTCACAGAGCGCGCCGAAAGAGCGCATCAACTGCATACGATGCGATGGATATATTGGAATAAAGCAAATAAAGCCGTAGGTTCACTCTATATGCATGTAAATCGGCCCCGGGCTTCGATACCGAATACAGATTGAAACGAACGGGGCGGCTTAACATTTTTATTGGATACAACTAGCGCTTGATGGCTTTGCGTGGTATTCTGAGATGATTTGTTATGTGGAATATATGGAATCAAACAGAACATAAGGCAAAGCAAGAGTTGGTTTTTCTGTAATTCGTAGTAGCAGAACTGAGATAGGATTTTTCCCGGTAAATATGGCTAAACGTGTGTTGTTATTCACTACTGATTGCCCACTCGATGATCGGTAATCGATCAGGGGGTTAAGATACTAAGACTGTATTAACCTATGGATACGATAAAAGTCGGTCCCGACTGTTTTACCTATTATAATGTAAATTAGCAGCTTATCGATACTTTAGTAGCTGACTTGATATCCATACCTCGCCATTCACTACTGCACGGCGTGTTGTGGCTTCGATCCATTAATAGTTGTCACGAATCTAAGTGTAATTTGTGTCCGTTAATTGTATGTTTGTAAATTCTCATGCAAAACAGGGTTTGTTGGCCAGGAGTAGATGGATGCGGGAAGCCGAGGATCGTGCTAGCTGGCGTGCACATGGAGAGCCTAAGTCCAACAGTAGACTGCGATAGGCTGATGATGATGATGACAGGACTTATTCCCAAGTGCAGAAGTAGTCTTTTAAAAAATACAGAATAAAAGACTTGTGGCTTTTGAGATTCATTAGTCGTTAACATTCATTAGGTAATTTATTTCTCATATCTTATCACAAATCTGCAAATAGTACTTATAAGAAACAAACATGTTTTTATTAGATTGTAAAAGCAATAAGTAGCAAAAACTTGAACGAGAACACAAAATATGCGGCACCAACGACAAAGCATCTAGTTACATTAGTCGATGCAAACAAAACACAGACAGACAAACATCAATTGCATTATACTCTGGATAAAAGAACAAGGGAGGTATGTTAACTCTCTAGAAATGATCCAATATGCAAATAGCACGGGTCCTTCGCTGTTTGACACCACGGATTATTGGCACCATGGTGTCAATCGCAGAAGGACGTTTTTTGACTTACCTGTTTGGGACCACGGTGTCAATCGACGAATATCTTATTTGTCTTCGTTGATTGACACCATGACGTAAAACAGCAAAGAACGGCCGCATTGGTATTTTATTATAACATAACAATCATGCACAAAAGTGTTTACATGATTTTTATTTAAATTATACATTTTTTCTGAGAGTGCTTGGCAAGGCAAAACTGTTTAGATACCCACAACAGTTTTGCGATAGCAACAACTACTACGTTTTACCACTACATCTCTTAAAATTTAATTTTAATATTCAAGACATCAGCAGGTAAAAAATAATTAAATACAAATTATTATTATTACATGCCCTTAAATATATTGGCAAGAACGTTTAAGAAAGGGTAGAAATACCTGAGTTAGAACAAACAAAAATCTTAAGTCAAAAAACGAGTGTGTGTTGACCACACGGCAGAAGTAAAAACTTCATTGGACTGTCAATAATGGATGGAGTATTAGCATTCTGTGGTATTAGTCCAATGCGACGATGCGATGATACTGGGTTCGAATCCCATATTCAAATCCACTTTTAGGAATTTGATTTTTGTAGATGGTTTAGATATCAGATAATATTTATTATAAGTTCAAATTCACAAATAGGTAATTTTCTCACAGTACCGTACGAAGGTAGTACCGACCGAACAGGGTTCGAATCCCAACATCGGATACACTTTTATTTTTGTATTTTGTTTTGGTTTAAAGTGGGCCAAAATCGCGCCCAAAGAAGTCGGTTACAAACATACAGGTGAAGCTAATAAAAAGCGTGTAATAAAAACGTTTAAACTTCAATAACGCTTAATTCATTGTAAGTAGCTATAAATAATGTATCATCGAATTATAGGTAAAAAAATAAACTATAGACTTGTATATTTAATTTTTTTTAAACATCAACGACTTTGAAGAAATTAATAAATATAGGTATACTATTTTTTTTTACTCTTGTGAAATTTGCATGACTAGCACAGTAATATATCATTACACGTTTATTTGTGTAACGATACATAACAAATAAAACGCACGGTAATGTTACACTATTATTCGTTAGAAAAAAAATTTGAAATACTTTAATTTTAATAACCTATTTTTATTCAAACTTCCATTTTATGGGATAAAACATTACTAATAAAATTTGCATACATTTTTCACGAATAAACGTGTAAGAAGATTAGAAAACATTACCCAAATTTGAAAACAATCAGAAATTCTCAAATCGTCTGTAGGTTTTAACATGTTTATTCTTGTATACTTGGTAACTCAAAAAGCATGTAATAAAAGCATAAACTATTATTCCTGTATTTTTTAATTCGTTATTTCCCTATAATAAAAAAATTCACTATTATAATAGGCATGTTTTGAGTCTAAAATTCATAAAAAATATTAGGTAGGTGTAAGATAGGCAAAATGAAAAAAAATCGTGTAAGAACTCTTGCACGTTTATTCGGTGGGGCCATCGAAAATTGCTCACTTCAAAGTGGATGGTAAGTATGGATTTGTTTTCACATTAAAATTATTAGTTTTAATCATAAGGTCTTGGATATAATAGGCCCAGGCAATAATAGTGAAATCAGTTAATTTAAAAGGTGAATCAGGTAAAAGTTTACTTATTCCTATCTCGAAGATAATGTTCATGCATTTTTGACACAATGCAATATTTTGTATTTCTAATACATTCATTTGTATTTCATATATTATAAAGTGCAAATGCAAATAAATATAAAGGCGATGTTTCAGAAATGTATAGAACCTGGGCTAGGTCTTGTACAATACATTTTTATGTGATTTTTGTCCGAAAACATTGTTGATGCTAATATCATAAAATTATAATATAATTGACGAACCAAACAAACTGTAAGACTATTTCAAGAAACTCAAAACGAACACTTTTGACTTTTATTTTGGTCTGTTGAAATGTCAAACTGCATTCGTTCAGTTTTTAACTTATTTGTTTGTTATTCCCTTTATTTACGGTTTATTAAAATATGATTTGTACTAATAAATATGTATTCCATAACAACCAAGATTCCATTAAACATTTGATTGTAATTGTTTGTTGTAATAACCGTTTTCTTTTCGTCAGTACACAAATCACACTTGACCTTGGTGTCAATCGACGAAAACAAAATAAGATATTCGTCGTTTGACACCACGGTCGATAATTAATATGAAAATGGTGCCAAACAGGTAAGTCAAAAATCGTTTTTCTGCGATTGACACCGTGGTGTCAATAAGTCGTGGTGTCAAACAGCGAAGGACCCAATAGCACATGCACTCGATGCACACACGCGCATAGAGAAACAGTATAAAAAGACTCTCTTCTACATATTGATGGAACGACAAAGGTAATTGGGAATACATAACAATAGAACAATGTTTGTGATGTTACCGCCATCTTTATTACTTATTTTTGCGACTATCAAATAAAATTGTGAATTTTGGATGCATCCATCAGCCATAAGACGTCCACTGCTGGACACAGGCCTCCCCCAAGGTTTTCCACATCGTTCGGTCGAGTTAGGTCGTTTCGTCCGCCATTTGTTCCCCCGAGCGGGCCAAACGACCAAATTACAACATTTATAATATTTGATTGGGCGTTTCGCCCGATGGAGGTTTTATTACTTTTCATGTACAGACAGATTTTGATGCTTTCGGGCGAAACGCCCAATCAAATACTTATTATAAATTTCGTAATTTGGTCGTTTGGCCCGTTCGGGCGAACAAATGGCGGGCGAAACGACCTATTACTCGTTCGGTCCTGAGCTGACCTTGTCCATTATATCATGGGTGCATACCTTATGCTTATTAATAATGACGAAAATTCCTTAGATATCTTTCATCTGTCTTTACCTAGTTTTAAGAATGGTTGTTTTCTTTTAAATTTTATTAAACAAGTTTACTACAATTTGTCACATTATTCTTGTTTCTATTAATAATGTTATTTTGTAAAATTGTTTTGGCGCTATTAGTTAATTAATATGTGAAAACTGTTTTCGATTATGTGCTGTCTAATATGCATGTTATTATTTCTCTATTGTATATGTTTGTTTCCCAAATAAAGATGGAGTTTAAGGGAAATTTTAAATTCGTCTGGTTACCGTCCGAGAATAATCATTGCAAAAATTCGTTTATTATTTTTACGCATCTCGTGAGATAAATTCTCTCTTAGCTTATACAAATGGTATGTCAGATATTTTTAATTTACAACGAATTATGTCTTCCATTTTATATTGCCTGGGTGGTAAACAAGCATACGAGTTCATAATGGTAAACAGTAGCCGTAGCCTATGGATGTTTGCAACACGCGTTGCCTAACATGAAACATTTCTTCATAAATCTTATATGATCCAAAGGGAAGCCTATCCAACAATCCAGCATTAGACAAATTCTGGCTAAGATAGATGGATGATCACTCATGCCTTTTGATGCCTGACTCATGGCTGTTTCCCAGAAGAGTAGAAAGAGGCTACAAATCTCCGCTTTCTTCGTTTTTTTTCATACTACTAAGAAGGCAAACAAGCATAGGTACGGCCTGCCTAATGGTAAGCAGTTATCCTAGCCTACGGACGGTTGTAGCACCCATATTACTCTTGCCACTATTACGTACTCTATAAAAAATATAAAACTTCAAGATAGTGAAGTTGTTTGTTCTCGTCTGACCCGTAGCGTGGTTTAATAATTTCGGAACTGTCACAACAATTCTAATCATTACACAATAAATAATACAACACAGCCATTAGGACTCCATGCTGTCGTTATTAATATTAAGTTGGCACAAATGTAACTAAACTAGTTGTTTAATTTTCATAATACAGCTTTAATGTGGCGGTTAGATTGATGGACTCGGTATGAGTTCGGATATTTAATAACTAGTTACTTATTGAAAGAGCGAACGATGTTCTTTAAGTATTCTGGAACATTCCAAAGTTTATATCTATGTACTAGCTGTTGCCCGCGGCTCCGCTTGCGTGGATGTCGGTTATCGCTGTAAAAAGAAGCGTAAAAACTACTAATTGAATCTATATGAAATTTGGCACAGAGATTTCATATAGATCCGTTCAATTGTTTTTACGTGAAAGAGTAACAAACATCCAGTAATCAATCCATCCATCCATACTTAAAAAATTTCGCGTTTATGATATTAGTAGAATTTCGTAGTCGTTCTTTTGTAAAATTCGATCATGAGCCAAATCGGTCAAGTGGGTCACGAGTTCACAGCTCGGATCTACGAATGCAATTCCTAGGTGTTAAAATAATTTAAAACACTTAGGATAGAAGATCCGCCTTGCAAAAGATTTTCTAGTTCTATTTCTGTACCTTTTTTAACCCGGGCTTTAAGATGGAGTATAGTATGGGATAGGAAAACGTTTCTTTTAAAACGCATCTTTAAATTAGCGCAGATGAAATAAATAAACATATTTTATTCAGTAAGTTATGGTTTTAAGTACGCAAATTGCTGACGTAGGCCACTCAGCAGCCAAGCTAAAGTAGAACTGGCATCGCATGCCGGAGGAGCTGTGGGCAAAAATAACGACGCAGTGGGTCCCAAACACCAGACAACGGCCACGTGGTAGACCCAAAATTAGATGGCCAGATGAGCTTAACGCCTATAAAAGGGATTGGCTACAATTGGCAAAAGATAGACTATCATGGAAAAAGGAAGGGGAGGCCTTTGCCCTGCAGTGGGACAGTATAGGCTAATAATAATAATAAGTTATGGTTTACAGCTTTTATATTTAGATGGAAGTATCCCTTTACGAATAGTAATACCTGTGTTAGAATACCCCCCTCTTCCATAACAAGGTTATCATAATATTCATGATTCCATCGTAACTAAACATTTTTCTTTTTTAAATACATACTTATTCTATTTCCGAGCCCACATCAAAGCCTAGCATAAACTACAATTCTACACAAACAATAAAATAATCCCCCAGTCTCATGTTTGAGAGAATAAATTAGATCAACAATAGCTGTGTTCTCCCAAGTGATCCAAACGCAAGCTTGAGATCATAGCTTCAAATTATATTAATGTTCCTTTGATTGGGACACAGAGACTGCCAACTGGGAATTATGCTTACTACGGTGTGGTATGCTATCAAAATAACTACTTCCTGACAATTAAATACTTAGTTGTCATCAACTAAGTAATCTAAATAATATCTATCGAAATAATCATGTAAGTTATGGTGTAAACAAACATTTTTCTTTTTCTAATAGTTTGGTTAGTGGGCAACCTAGTGGGGTGAATTTCAACAACTTCGATTTTTGGCTAATTCCGGTGGCGAATTTTATTTGCTTGTTTTCAAAAGATTTTTTTATGTAAACAGGTAGCTGAATAAATAACATTTTGAGTACCATGGTAGAGATCAAAAAAATATGTTTAGTTTTTGAGATATTTGAATTTGAAATCTTCAAACGCCACCGTAATTAGATTTGGCCCACCGAAATTGAAAACCGTTCCACCGAAATTGCATAATGCCAGTGGAATTAGAAATAATTAAAAAACAGTGTATTTCAAATCAACTTTATTTAAAAATTCTTTTATTATATCCAAATAAACTCAGTAAGAAACAAATTCTTATAGATAATATTGTTATCACATGTTTTTTCTACATATCTACTTATTATATAGCAAAGAAAGTCTTTCAATTTAAAGCTAGTGCTAGTAAACTAGTAGGTTAGTAAGATAATAAAGCCAGAATTACCTACCTACTAGCTTATAGGTTGAATAACTAGTTTCATATTCTATACCATTCACCTAAATCCTAAGATAAATATTTTAACAGAAATTACAAAACCTTCCTTTAATTTCAGAAAAAAATACTAACAATCGAATTATTAATTGGGTATCTAACAATATATCTACTTCGTATCACAATAATAATTATCACAACATATTTTTTTTTCTAACATGAACAAAGTGACAGGTGATACAACTCTTATTGAATAAATCACTGTCAGCATTAATATGTAGGTACTATCAATATCATTGAGCTTAATTAATAATCAGTCTTCCTTTTCCTCAAAACTAGATGTTTAATCTACTGATAGCTTACCTAACTCAACTTAATCAAAAGTCAAATAATTAAAAAAATCAATATAAACTGAACTTATCTTAATAATTATATAAAATCCTATAAATTATAAATAGATCAACAAATCATAGCAAAACATAATAATAATAGTTATTAAAAAAACAACAAAAAATATAAATTGGGCTGCGTAATGAATTTTAAAATCTGATTTAAAATATGCTTTCATCAGAATCACTGCTCAGATCAAAATCTATAATTGGTCGTCTTTTAACTATTTTATTTTTAGAAATATTGACACTATTTTCATATTGAGAAATATCACCAGTTTTTAGATTGTCAAAAAATGAAACCGACGGTTTGTTTTTTATCCAATCATCTTCAAATAAATTAGTGTCAATCGAATCGAGAGATAGTCTTCCTGTACCAGAAGTTGAAGGCATTTGCTTCGTGGCGTTTATCTTTGGCCTCAAAAAAAAATTCTCACCAGCTTTGAACCGCTTTACTTCCAATATTTGTGGCTTCTTTGCTAGCCTTGAATTTTCTTGTGGTGTCAACAGAACACTCTCAGTGGGTTCTTTGCTTAAAGTTTGGTTCTGATCTTCACTTAACTCGTAAAAACCCAAATGCATACCATGTCGACATTCAACTGCATCATTTAGACACTCGGGTTCGATACAAAAGAGAGATCTTAATGCTAATCGAGTTTTTGATCTTTTTGTCCAAACTGCTTGATGAACCTTAAAAGTACCGCTAAAAGGTTTCAGGTCTGGTGGTATTAGCCATTCTTTCTCTGTAATTTCGTACTCTTCAACAATTTGCACATTAACCCCTTTGACATATCTTTGTAAACACTCTACCAAAGATTGAATATCTGTAATATGCAACCCGGTCATCCGCTGTTCTTTTTAAAACTCCACCAATCCCATCTGGTGCACCTTTGCCGTGACCACACTCGCAATAATGTCACATGATGTGGGTAAGGTCTGTGTAATAAGAGATCAACTGACTCATTATATAAAATATTTTCTTGTTTCGATATTGTCCTGTTGGTGAATCGGAAACAATAGTCAATTTGTTGATCTTAGGAGCGATGGTTTCAATTTCACGTAAAATCGGTATTATGTGCGCCCAAACTGCTGCAGCATCATGACGTAATGAGGCACTTACAGTGCATAAAGCTTGACTTTTTGGGATTCCATCTTCTGACCGATAGTAAATCATAGACGTGTGTAGAGTTAGTTGACTCCTATTTGCTCCAAAATGGACGGACTGTATTTCGGCATGGTATTTACTATTGTAATTCTCACTAAAATCGATATGTATTATGCATTCGTTTTTGAGTAGTCTTTGTTTTAAAATGTTTAAAGTTTCATACTGATTTTTTATATTACCACAATGCTTTAAGAATGGATTTATTTGTTTTTCAAATGTATCAATTAACTCTGTAGGTTTGACTGAATATCTAACTTTTTTAATAATATTAGTTTTATTTTCAACATTATCTTTAAGAAAGATTTTTACTTCTTTTTCCCAGGCCCAATATATAACTCTGTCTGCGTTATTGAACTCCAAGTATTCTAGGGTTTTATTTTTGCATTTCCAACACTGTCGCAACAAACATTTAACCGAAACTTGATCACAGCATAAAGTTTGCGATATTTCAGTTGTTGTATTTTCATTTATTATTTTATATCTTTTTAATGAACTCACAATTAATTCCATATTATAATGAATTTTACAGATGCATGTATTTCGTGAATTTATGTCAGGTTTGATAATCCAAAATGGTCTTAATCTTGAAAATGTAACATAGCTTATGGGTGGGTTCGCGCTTTGTAAATATTTCTTGTGTAAATTTTTTATGGAATCCGTCAAATATCTTTTTTGCATCTTTAAACCATTTTTTGTTATACAATCTTTTTTTCCAGGGCATTGTCTACTGTTAGCATCATCTTGATAGAACTTTTACACTAAATTTCGTAAGTTATTGTCTACAGCTTTTGAAACAGAGACCTATGGGGCAGTTTTTATTTCAGCAGAAACTGAAGGTGTGTTGGGCAATGATTTATTCTTTTGAGAATGAATGCTTCGTTGTAGCTTTTTCTTATATCGTTCTTTAGCTTGACTTAATTGAATTATCTTTTTTCTTAATACTAAAATTTCTTTTGATTTCTGATTTTGATACCTTTTGAATTTAGTTCGGTTATACACATAAGAATTTTCAGAATTATCAGATCCTGGACTGCTCGGGCAGATAGAAGACTCAAAAGAATTAATGGTGCTTACATTAGGTGAAGTCACAAAACTACAAGACTTAGGGCAAGGGCTGCTGGTAACACGAGGACGTAAATTACGTGTACTATTTGTTGTGAGAGTCAAGTCGGTATTAAAAAACTTTTGCTCTGGTATATCACACTGTGACACTTGTGGAGGGATACTTAAAATATCTTTAGTGATATTTCTTGCCAAACGGGATTTCTTACGGTCGTAAAAATTTTTAAAATTAATCCGGTTTCGCTTTTGGCGATTTCTACGAGAGCGCGGTGTCATTTCTGCCATTGGTATATTTTTTTTTTCTTCCTTAAGTCTAATGTATCTTTGTTTGTCTTTTTCTTTCAAAGCAGCATATAATAAAGGATCTTTCTTTATTATCTCTTTTCTTCTTCTTTCTGCTATTCGCTTTTTTTCCAACCTTTCTTCTCTAGTCTGTTTTTTTTTTTGGGGCGCCATGCTAAAACAATAGATATTTAGATGTCTATAAATGCTAATACAAGAAAAAAATGGTTGAATGTATATAAAATGATATGTACACCACATATAATTTTATATACACCTGACTTGACTTTGCAGTTGCTGCGCGGGGACTAGACAGTCTAGACATGCGAGACACACGAAGCTATGATAGCAAGTCAGTGCCAGTAAGCTAATAATTCTGGCTTCGTGTACAAGGAACTATTACTAGCCTAGAAAACTAGATAATTCTGTATACACAAAGCCAAAGTTACTAGCTTCTTATCCTAGCTTGAAAAACTAGCCT
Source organism: Trisateles emortualis (assembly GCA_947095525.1). NCBI lineage: Eukaryota > Metazoa > Arthropoda > Insecta > Lepidoptera > Erebidae > Trisateles > Trisateles emortualis. The sequence goes on along the minus strand of OX352736.1, from coordinate 1,496,957 downwards.
CGTGTACCTTAGGCATTGAGCTAGTTTCTCAACCTAGAATAATAAGCTAGTGTCATTTCCGGGATACACAGGATGGCAAGCTAGTGCAGTAATCTATACGTGACAAGAACTAGCTTCTTTTCAAGCCCAATAAGCTAGTAATAGTTCCATACACACGTAGTCAGAGTTAGTAGCTTACTTTGCTAGTGTTAGTAAGTTAACTAGCTAGCATCTCTGGCTTCGAGTGTACAAAACTAGCTTCTTTTCGTATTAGCCTAGAAAAGAAACTAGTTCTGTACCTACAGGTAATGCCTAGGCATTACCTGTAGGCATTGCCTTTATTCTGTGTGATTGAAGCTAGCTACAATCACACGGAATAAAGGCATATTGACATTCTCTGATATGGTCTGTAACTCTATAAAAATGACTCTGATAAAATATATAATATTGTTAATAAAATTATATAAAACCCATAACAATTGATAAAAACACCATTAAATCAATTACGGTGGCACCGATCAATTACGGTGGCACAACTTTTCGCCACCGGAGCCACTGGAATTGCGCCACCGTACTTAGTTAAAGAGACAAAACTAAGATTATTAAAAATTCTAGTGTTTCTACATACAATTTAGTCTATAATAAAGGTAATGCTACTTTAATCTTAATTTGTATAAGAAATTTCGTATTAATCTACCTTATAGTTTTAACAATAATGATGCCACAGTAATTGTAAAAAAATGTATTCCAATGCCAGCGTAACACGTACTTACATGTTTGGTGTGACCCTCGTACAGCACAACACACAACCACCTATCCCGCTCCCAAGAGCGCAACTGCGGGGTAAGGGCGACTATAGTTCGATGACTCGTAGGTAATGTTGCCACAAGTTATGGAGTGTTCAAATTGCGCCAGCGTAATTGCTTTTTTACTCGGGACATTTTTGGAGGGCAGTTTTAAATATTAAATAAATTAAACGAACTAAATATTTTGATTGTCCTTATCTAATGTATTTTAAGAATAATTCACTATTTCTTAGATTAAGTTTATCAAAAACTCGAAATAGAGCAATTCGTGCGTAAAAATGGAATCGGGACACTCCACCGTAATTGGAAATTGGCCCTTTAAGATTTTTTTAAAATATGAAAATAAATAGTTTATTGCTAAAAAGCTTTGGCACCGTGTAGATAACAATGTGAACTATATTATAGATTTTTTTATTATACGCTAGTAAAATTTTACACATCAATTTTCAGCGACGCCGCTCCAAAATCGTGCTTGGGAAATTCACCCAGTGACAGAGTTATTAAGATCGCCCATATTTAGGCCTCTGTCGTGATCTTACGACTGTTTACATTCGGAACCAACTTTTAACGTGCCCTCCGAAGCACGGAGACGCTCAAATGAAATACCATTATGCGGTCACCCATTTATAGGGTTACCGCGCCCTTGATAGCTTAATCCGCTGATCGTTTACCGAACAGCGAGTGTACCTAGATATAAGCGCCTATCAACAAACATGAAGTAGATAAAATAAAATCACCACAAATTCACTGTTTTTCGAATAAAGATGTATCACATATATATATATATATATATATTATACTACAAAGGTGGCAAACAAGCATGACGCCCGCCTGATAGTAAGCAGTCACCGTAGCCTATGGACGTTTGCAACATCAGGGGTGTCACTCACGCGTTGCTGGCCCTTTATAACTCCTTTCTTGAAGAACCCCATGCTATAGTATTTTTTGTTTTTTTATCACTACTTGGGTGAAAAACAAGCACACGGCCCATCTGATGTGAAGCAGTTACCGTAGCCTATGGACGCTTGCAATAACCAAATGCATCACTCGCATGTTGCCGACCCAATATTTGTTTATACCAGGGGTTAGATGAAGTATCCCTGGGGTAGGTAAATGTTTTTTTCAAAACGCATCCCTAAATAAGCGCTGAAGACTTGTACTCGCACACAAAACCAACTACACTGCTGTGTGTAGTTATTTCTTCTTCTGTAAGGTGTAAGTCCTAAGGGTTTGATTTATAGAATATTCGTTATTGCACACCAATAAAATTATACAGAGTAGGTAGATATTACATTAAAGATCAGCCCCTCTAGACAAGTGGCATAAACGGTAGTCGAATCGAAAAGTCAAAAAAGCAAGTGTATGTGATTTGACGTACGTTTACGATACAATGTCGTGAACTTACGTTAAATCCCATACATTTACTTTTGTGACTTTTCGATTCGACTACCGTTTATGCCACTTATCTAGAGGGGCTGAAGTTGTATAATGGGCGGCGTTATCGCTAAAAGCGATCTCTTTCAGACAACCTATTTGCAAATTTGTATTGAGTAAATTCTAAACTAAAAAGCCACAAATGATGAATTCAAGTCTTAACTAAGTCCGTCAAGTTAACACTACACTACTACTGAAACTAGATATTGCTTTTATAGGCCAAGAACATATTCCATAGCGTTGAGACAAGTATCCTATAGATAGAGTACACTTTAAGCTTACGTGACTTACTTGCTCCAGTAACTAAGTTTATTATGTTTGTAATGACTGGCCTGTTGGGTGGTTAATGACCCTGACTGCTAAGCTGAAGGTCGTGGGTTTGATTCCCACACGGTACAAAAATTTGTGTGATTGATAAATGTTTTTTCCGAGTCTAGGTGTAATGTTTTTCGTGAATTATAATATGTTTGTAAAGTCTCCTTCGACGTTGGGATTTTTTATAGTGTGGGAGTTGTCTTAAAAAAGAGTTATGTTAAGGTGGACGGTGGCGCAGTGGTAACATGGATAATAGTCATCCATGTTACCACTGCCGTCAATAGCATAGTTGCAGTAAGTTTCTAGACGGTTTCGAGAAAAAGGCGTTTAAAGTTTTGGCTCGAAAATTTTCGATAAATCCTTTGTTTGTAATCGGAACATGATGGTTGATACCTTAAATGAAAGAAGACCTCAGCACCTATCTATTACTAATCTAGAGACTAATACTGAGTAATTTAAAGACAAAATAAATTCATTATTTTTGTTATACTAAGTATTTCCTAGAGACTCTCTGATAGGACACTTAGCATAAACACAGGAAGTGTCTTTTTTACTGTATTTATGCTAAGTAACCATAATATGGTTCATCATCATCACAACCCATAAGCGTCCCACTACTGGGCACGGGTCTCCTCCATACAATTGGAGGGATATAAGCCTACTATACCACGCTGGCCAGACGGGTTGGTATAGAGTTTTGTTTCGAGTTTTCCGTCTCTTGCAGTGGATATTGTCTGCCGGACTTACTTCCTTAGTCGACTTTTACGACACCCTCGGGATTGAAGGGGGTGGTGACATTTGTATTCTTAATCCGTCACCGCTCGGACGACAAATAATAAAAATAATATGGTTACAGTTACATAAATACAGTAAAAAAGACATTTGTTATAATGGTTCTTCACAAGTGTCTTTTTTACACAATAATTGTGATGAAAAGGTACTGGTGAGGTCTAGCCAGTGGTCTATTATTATGAGTGGCCCGTTGGTCGAGTGGTTAGTGACCCTGACTGCTACGTGGGAGGGTTCGATTCCCATACGAGACAAATCTTTATGCGAACCATAAATGTTTGTTTGTCGAGTCTGGGTGTCATTTGTTTCCGTAAATTGTATGTTTGTAAAGTTCCTAGTACGTGAGTTGTCTTTTTAAGAAACAGAAAGATATTAACGCGCAGGCAAAACAAATTTTGAAATTTTGGACAAGTGTTTTTCTTTTCTTAATATCCGTTATAGTAGTTATTGTATTATTATTAGTCCAGAATATTTTTTAGTAATTTTCAATGATCAAGTACCTAAGTAATTGTTATTCGTCGTACAACTGGCATAATCTAAACAAAGCATAGACGTAGTCGGCATCCATCCTTAGTTAGTTAGTACCGTGTGACAGGCTCGTATATCTCAATTTATTTTGATTTAGAGCCACCGCAGGCTAGATACATTGAAATGCTAGTAGTAGTTACTGTCTACACACGTACTACGTACTAATGTTATTAACCGACGAAAAAAAAGGAGGATGTTCTTATTTTTACTACTTATTTAATAGTAGACTGCCTTGGTGGTCCAGTGGCCGCAGTATGCGCCTACTGTGCACGAGGTTGTGGGTTCGATTCCCACAAAGGACAAAACTTTGTATGACCCACATAGTATTGTTCTGAGTCTGGGTGTAATTTGTGTCCGTTAATTGTATGTTTGTAAAATCCCCCGTGACACAGAGCTCTAGTGCGGGAGTTGTCTTTAAAAAAAAAGGATTGTATAAAGATTGATTGATTTGCATGTATTGTTTGTAATAAATTCTAAAACGATTTAAAAAAATCTTTCACCTATAAAAAGCTACAGTTATACTTACTAACGTGTAGTTCAGTCATCGATGTGTGCGTCTGCTGATCGTCGGTTCGATTTTCCGGACGAAAATTAAAAAATTGACTGAGCCCGGAGTTTGGAAATTGACATTATTATTTTTTTTTTTTAATTAGAGACTTCTTCGAAAACTAGAGTCACAACCTACAAATATGTCACAAATTATAAAAAGATGATTATCAAAGTAAAATATTTTGAAAGTATCGTATCAAATAAAAAACCAAAAGATAATTTGCATTTTTTACTATAATAAAATAAAAATAACAAGAATAAAAAAATACTTTTCATTACTTTGTCCATTAGATGGCAGGCATTTTAATTCTTCACTGAGACACAACAAAGAATGAGCACCACTATTTATGTTCTATAATTGGGATAATATATCTATATGATGATATAAATGAATTTAAAAATAGTATGTTTACTAGTTCAGTGTGGTTTCCATAAAACGGACTGCTTAATTATAGGCCCGTTTCATAGCTTTCCGGGAGACCCGTATACAGGTACCCCGTATGCAACGAAGGACAAATACGATACACATTGAGCAGCCGTATCATACTTTTCCCTCGTTGCAGACCACTGCGGGTGCTACCCTTACAGCCCGTACGGGTCTCCTGGACAGCCGTAAAACCAGCTTAAGGATTAAATGGCTATGGACATAACAAGATTACCTTTTTTTATACTACCTAGGTGGCAAACAAGCATGCGACCCGCCTGATGTTAAGCAGTTACCGTAGCCTATGGACGCTTGTAATACCAAAAGTATCACTTATGTGTTGCCAATTTTTTTTTTACACCAGGGCTTTATGATGGTAGTAACCCGTAAATAGGAATACGTTTCTTTTAAAACGCATCCCTAAATGAGCGCTGGAGACCTGAACTCACACACAAGAACACAACTACACCACTGTGTGTAGTTATTTGGCTGTGGTCTCCTGTAAGGTGGAGGTCCTTCTCCAGTCGGGCTTGCTTGCTAGTATGGTGCTCTTTAAAATTAATTAATGAAATATTGAATGAATTCCTTATATTTAGTTATTTTAGTAGACCAGGCGTAGTTGAGATTGCAAAATGAGTGACTGTAGCACCCGTCGTGCAGCATACCTCTGAAATAATATCGGGTAATGCCCGATTCGTTGCGCGGGAAAAATAGCCCAGCACCGAAGTTTCCATATAGAAATAATCCCGCTTCTGTGAAAGGAAATTTGCGCATAAAAGAATAGTCCATTTTAACATTTACTGATTAATAAATATTTTTCGTGATCAATGCAGAGTCTCTGGAACAGTTGAGCGGAATGCTGCACAGCCTGAATGAAGCCTCACGACGTGTCGGTCTCGGTATGAACTTGGATAAAACCAAGATTATGTTCAATGAACATGTTACGCCGGGACCGATTTACGTCGACGGTTCGATGCTCGAAGTTAGTCGGGAGTATATCTACCTTGGGCAAACTGTCCAGCTTGGTAGAAGCAACTTCGAGAAAGAAGTCAACCGTAGGTTTCAATTGGGTTGGGCAGCATTTGGCAAACTACGTCACGTTTTCTCTTCGCCTTTACAGCAATGCCTAAAGACGAAAGTTTTCAACCAATGCGTCCTATCTGTTATGACGTTCGGTGCCGAGACATCGACGCTCACAGTGGGACTAGTCCATAAACTAAAAGTCGCACAGCGGGCTATAGAGCGAGCTATGCTCGGCGTTTCTTTGAAGGATATCAAATATATTTTAAGCATTGTGGAAAAAGACAAATTCCGGAACAGGATTCAAACCTGCGCCTCTTGGGTTCCGGCTCAGCGCATTACTAATTGTGCCATCCGAGCTCCTACTCCAAAGATCGAATTTGTCCACCGCTTTCTTTTACTAGGAATGACGTCAGCTTCACATTGATTTAAATATTTAAATTTACTGACGCGCACGATAAATACTCACTTACCTTGAGCATACTTAGTACATATTTTATCTCCCGCCACCAATTGAGTGAGATTAGACGGTAGATCACTTATGCAGTTATTAGTATCAATAAAGGTCATCTCGCTTTCATCTAACTGTCCCCAGTAGCCAATCTGTAAGAAAAAGCAATGTATAATAATGCTGACATAACCTTATCAGCCCTTTTAGACAAAAGGCATATACGATAGTCGAAACGAATAGAATAGAAAGCAAATGTTTCGCGAACCCAGACTCGGAACAAACATTTATGAAACACAAAGTTTTGTCCTGTATGGGAATCGAACCACTAGACCAATAGGCCACAATTTTGGATAAGAGTAAATTCGTTTTGACTCTGTACTATTAGGCTATAGTAAATAAAGTTGTATATTTTTATTGAGATGCTATTTTTTTAAATGACAACTCCTGCATTAGGTAATAAGCCCTGTGTTGCGGGGGACTTTACAAACATACAATTAACGGACACAAAGTACACCAAGACTCGGGACAATCATTTATGGATCACTCAATTTTTTGTCCCTTGTGGGTATAGAAACCACAACACACAACACAGGGGTAAATGGCCAGATAACCACTTAGGCCACTGAACTGACCGTGCACCAAATAATAATATACAAAAAATTTAGTCAGAAAAGCGATGGTGGCCGAGTGGGAAAGTAACAGAATTGCACGCAAGAGATGCGAGTTCGATCCCGGGTGGCATTACCAATGTAAATTTCACTTTGTGGAGTTTATATATACTAATAAATTGATTCGCCATCTGTTAAACGGTAAAGAAAAACATCGTGAGGAAACCCACATGTCTTTGAAGAAATTCTAAAGACATGTCTGATTCACCAACCTGCTTTCGACCAGCGTGTGTAAATTAAGGCCTGAATCCTCACTGTCTCTTGGTAGAGCAGAGGAGACCCGTGCCCAGCAGTGGGACATAGGTTTGCTATATAATTACGTAAACGCCTACCTTTCCTGCATTGCCTGGTTTTAGCTGTTGTTCTTCAAACTTCATGTCGAAGTCGAGGCACACAGGACTCACATACGGGTTGTACGAGAATGGAGTGGCCAGGAGCAGGATAGCAATATCACCTAAGAAGTTCTGTTGTCTACCTCGGTATGAACGCAGAACATGTATAGATCTAACCTAAAAAATAAAAAGAATAGAACGTTCTGAAAGTTAACAGATGTAGGGCACCATTCTAGTGAGCAAGCCCGTCTGGGGAAGGTCCTCCACCATACATAGTGCAGAGACAGCTAAATGAGTACAGACAGCAGTAGAGTTGTATTCCTGTGTGATGCGTTGTGAAAGTTTGAAAGCCTTGGTGTAAAAAAAAATGGGTTGGCAACACGCAAGTGATACCTCTGGTGTTGAAAGCGTCTATAGGCTGGTAACCGCTTACTATCAGTTCGGCAGCCCATTATATGCTCGTTTGCCACCTAAGTCATTAAAAAAAAAACAAAGTATCTGCAACCGTGTATACGGCCCAACTCGCCAGCTACGGGATGCGGGAGAACTAGGGAACATTAAATCGTGTTACCATATTTAATTCCCTTACGGGTTAGTACATCGGAATGATCGTCAAATTAGACCAGCTTGACGATCACTGGCTACCCCCGAGGCGACTGTACCCCAAATTATTATATATATTATTCCTACAGATGGTCAATAAAAAACCTGTATGGATGTATATCAGCACTATATTTTGATCAAGCCGGCTGCTAAACTCGATCCCCGGAATATCTTCCGCTTCCGCTCCTGCTCCCGCTTGTAGCGAGACCTCGGCCTGTACTGCTTCCACCAAAGGCGTCTTCACAGCTCGTCTGCATCATCATAGCAGTCCACTACTGTATCAACGCCGCTCTTAAAGTGCTTAGTCTTAGTCCCACTTGACTAGACCCTAGACCACAATACCCATATCCGGCTCGAAAGACCCACGTTTTAGCCAACCAGTGAATAAATAATATGACTAAATAATAAAATCTGTCAAGTATAAACTTAAGTTTATACTTGACAGATTTTCCAACGACCATCATCCAACAGACCTTTTCAGATATAATACTCTTAAGAGTATTAAATCTGAAAAGGTCTGTTGGATCTCGTTACTCACGTCAGACTGCTGCACATGATTGTCGGTGTCCAAGAACCCCGACTCTCTGACCTCTGCTATATATCTGGTGAAGAAATTGACTTGCTCCTTTTCTACATCATAAAAACGGAAGGCACCTGGAATTTTTTAGATATATTTGTAGATAAGGCAAATTATAATAAACGAATTTTCGGTCACAGTGGCTATTCTCAACAGAGACCAGCCATCATTATAGTGCATAAGTGTATGCGCAAACACAAGTGCACTCTTTATTCCCTCACTCTTATAGTCCGATGGGACGTCAATCTGACACGACCGGAGAGAGATCAGACGTAGGAACAACGGCTTTACGTGCTTTCCATGGCAAGGGGGTGTAAACAGTAAACACCACCAATGCCCAAACTCCGGGCATCTATAGGCATTCTTCCCAATTTACTTAAAAGGCTCAAGCATATACCCATCTATTATTTAGACCAATCGTTTCTTCACCGTATTGACCTACTTCGATTCTTAATTTATCTCAGATCATATTATCCATACAGTGGAAAGTTAAATTAATTTTTTTTTATCTTCTTTGTTTCCTTATTAAAATTATTTAAGTAGTTTTGATTAGCATATTGGTTTCCGTCCCTATTTGTTAACACTAATATTGTAACTCATACTACTACTACTATCTCAACCCATTAACGTCCCACTGCTGGGCACGGGTCTCCTCCAAAAATTTGGAGGGATATTAGCCTACTATACCACGCTGGCCAGACGGGTTGGTATAGGGTTTTGTTTCGAGTTTTCCCTCTCTTGCGGTGGATATTGTCTGCTAGACTTATTCCCTTAGTCGACTCTTACGACACCCACGGGATGGAATGGAAGGGGTGGTGACATTTGTATTCTTAATCCGTCACCACACGGACCATTGTAACTCATACCAAATTGTAAATGTTATAGATACATAGATTATTGTACACCAAGTTACAAATTATACTCAGTTTCTTGCCAATTCTTCTCGAGGCCCAAACCTAGTCAGCGAATTGGCCGTAGGAAAAAAGTATGCTGGCATTTGTTTTTATGACGTTCATAAGTATCATGTATTTGATCTAAATGAATAAATGAGTTTGACTTTGATTATTATCTTACCAGAAATTACCACATTGTTGCGCACCAGGGTTCCAAGGGTAAACACACTGGTTAGATCATCCTTTAGTTTGATGCCCACGTGCCACGGTATGATTTCGCGCTTAACATGTAGCGCATTGAGAGCATCTTCATCGTTGTCTTTAAAAGCTTGTAGCTTTAAAATAGTTGTTCGACCACATTCTAAAGAAACAAAGTTATTATTTAATATCTAATTTGTAATCTTCATAGATGTTTTCATGATCGTTAAATTAATAATGATTGTTTGAACTTAAACACTGACTGGTAACATGTATTGCGGCATATGAATGTAGCCAATCAAAGCATCCGAAAGTGAGTATATCATTCATTTCGTCAGTCAGCGCTCATAAGCTATAAAACGTTTTTTTTGCATAGATCTTTGAATTTGTCTTATTTGCATAGATCTGAATTCTTTATGAGTTTCTTAATATCCGATGTTTTACGGTCTTCCTAGGATTTTCCCAAAAATCCGCTTCATCCGATTATCCTACAACTAAAATAAAGATAAATACCCATTTCCCTTGATCAAGCCATAACTTGAGAATGACTTCACCGCTTTCATTCAAGAGTTTTAATACTTTATAGAAGGTTGTTATGGAAAAAAATATTATGAAAATTACGCAGAAAACAATTTTGCCCAGGCGAAGTCGGAGTGGACCGTTGTTAGTTTTATATAATTATGAACTTAGGTTAAGCTAACAGCATTATAAGTTAACAGACATTTTTGGAAAATTATTATTATGACATTATTTAAATTAAACATAAATAAATTACCACCATATACATTACCACATAAGGGGTGGTGGCCGCGTGGTAAAGTAACCGACTTGAACGCAAGGGGTGCGATTCGATCCCGGGTGGCAGTACCAATGTGAATTTCACTTTGTGGAGGTTGTATGTACTAATCAAATGATTTGCAATCTGATAACGGTGAAAGAAAACATAGTAAGGAAACCCACTTATCCTAGAAGAAATTCCAAAGACATGTCTAATTCACCAACCCGTATTAGGCCATCGTGTGTGAATTAAGGCCTAAACCCTCTCTTTCTTGATAGAGGAGAGGAGACATAATTATATTTGTTGCTATTATTTATTTTCTTAAATTATCACCTGGTTGGCACTTAGCGATGTAGTCCCAAGACTCGTCGGTACATGTCATATTTTTTAACACTTCAGTGGAGTAATAGTAGGGGCTGTTGCAAACAGGTTTGACAGAAGTACCAACTGCTACAGTATCGTTACAAGTTTTTAACTCGTTCGTCACTGAATCTTGACACATGAATTTGATGCTTGGATCTGGATCTAGACGACAGTAATCTGAAAATGCACATAATATTTTTAAAAAGATTAGGTTTTGTTGTCACAGTCAGTATTAGGCAATGGAAAAAACAACACTACCGAAAACAACGCCAATCGAAAAGCAACTATTAAGCGATTATTGAAAAGAGACAGAGTATGGATAAGTATCCCACTAATATAAAAAGGAAGAGTAACAAAGATGCGTATTTAAACAAACCTGTTTTGCACTTAGCGACATAGTTCCAAGTACCAAGTGTACACGTCATGTTTTGTAAAACTTGAGTTAAAGTATTGTTAGAATTTTCACATATGGGCTTGACAGTAACTCCAGGTCTTACATACTGACCGCAGGCTTTAAATTCACCCGCCTCTGCTTCTAGACATGTATAGTGAGTATTGGGATCTCGATCCAGTTTGCAAAACGCTGAAAATATAATTAGTTTGTTCAAACTTACATTACTTAATAACAATAAATTTGATTCATCATAATCATCATCTCAGCCAAAAGACGTCCACTGCTGGATATAGGCCTCCCTCAAAGATTTCCACGACTCTCGATCCTGAGCCGACCTTGTCCATCGGTTGCCCGCAACCTTTACCAGGTCGTCGGTCCACCTTGTTGGAGGCCTGCCCACGCTTCGTCTTCCAGTTCGTGGTCGCCACTCTAGAACCTTTCTGCCCCAACGGCCATCAGATCTGCGAGCTATGTGCCCATTGCCAATTTGATTAATTGAACAAAATTCGATTTCTTATGTTAATATTAGATGCATCATAATCTCAGCCAAAAATCGTCCACTGCTCGACATAGATTTCCACATTTCGGCCCTGAGCTGACTTTATCCATCGGCTACCCGCATTTCATTAGTTGTATGCTCTAATGAAGTTTAAATTCATTTTAAAGTGTACCAACTTAATCTTCGTTAAAATAGTCGATAGATGGCCGTTATGGCAAAACAGCATTTTAGAAAAACACAATAAAGAAACGTGTTAAAAAAAAAATTTAGAAAACAAATAATAATCCGATTTAAAAAAGATAAAAATAACTAAATATAGATTGAAGTCGGTGTTAGATTCATCCTGTCACCTAATATTAAGCTTGGCACCGACTTTAATCTGTATTCAGTTATGTTTAGCTTTTTGAAGTCGGTTTAATTTTTTTCTATTTTTAGTGATAAAATAAAAGTAAAATATATTTTATATGTAAAACATTGTTAATACATATAACATTTAAGGGTTGCCCTCGATTTCCCGGGGATTCCATCACTAAATCGTGACTTAGTGCCAATGGGACCACCTCTAGACTACTCTATCAAATAAATAAAGAATTTCGAGAGTCCATCCACAAATGGGGAGATATCGGTAAACATAATTATGTATAACCTCCTCCTTTTTTGAAGTTGGTTAAAAATAATATGCTATATAAATATTATAATCATTGTCAAAATTTCTGAGTCTTACAGCTTTACTTCGTTTTTATTATTTTAGTTCAAACCTGGGTGACATTTAGCGACATAGTCCCAAGATCCATTTATACACTTCATAAATGGAAGTACTTCTGAAGAGAAAAAGTTTGGGGTGTTGCACGCAGGTATTATAGTCGTGCCAGGTGCCACGTAGTTTTGGCAAGTCTTGAAGCCACTTCCCGGTTCTTGACATGTGACAAAACGAACGCTGGGATCTGGCAGTACTGTGCAGAAACCTTTAAAAAAATTCGGCCATCTTAAATATTAGTCTAGCTACGAAATAACGGTAACATTTCATGGGTTGTGGGAAAAAAGTTCAGTGCTAATTTAATGAAAACAATTTTTTAAATAATGTTTTTCTTATCCAAGGGTAAATTATGTCACGATTCTCTAGTGTTAGATACAAGATGAGTCAACTCAATAATTTGCCTGGTAATGCAAATGTAAGCTATAGTAACTGGTTGCCATCAGGCTGTTTGATGTTATTACTCAAACTGAAGGCCTATTCGATACCAGTTTTTAGAATATTTATGATACAGATATTATTTCACACAGTTATGTACAATCACTAAAAGCAATTTCTGCCAGGCAACCTTTGGATGGACTGAAAAGAAAGTTAAGTATAATAAAGCAAAAAACCTTTTTTGTGTTGTTTTTATTATTAGATTAATAGTTGTAGTTATAAAGCAAAAGTAGTGAGAAGTTTTGGTGTCTTACACACAAGGAATGAAGGTAAATAGGTAGGTAAAGGTAAAGAACTACACCATACATTATCTTGTATTGTAAAAGGTGTATTGTAAATCATTAAAAGTTGGTGGCGTCAGTTAAAGAATCGACCAATTTGAGAATAGAACATTTAATCTTATAATTCACAAAACATTTCAGTTGAATGTTAACTATTAATCAAGGTACTCACGTTCACATGTAGGCATGATCTGGTACCACGCTCCACGGACGCAGTACACCTGATCTTTACTCGTGTCGTTGCTACTGGCCTCAGAGTCTACTATGCCGTACCCTTCATCACAGCTTACTGTGAGTACAAACGAGTCGAGGATCTGACCAGGCCGAGCTGTTGGCAAGCTAGCTACTTTGTATGTCCCATGATTTGGGTATGATGGAAGAACGCAGGCGTTAGAATTTCTCTGTCTGAAAGAGGTATACATACATGTTATGAAATTTAAGTACCTATTTGGGAATAATTTTACAACAAACATTTTTTTTTAATACATTCATTCACTAGAGAGTCTTATATTAGAATTAAAGGATACAAAACATACCATGCATTGCATCCTGAAAACACTGCAAGAGGTGGTAGTGCTGTTATTATTAAGGAAAGTATTTACCATTACGTTGAGCATAAATTTGAAGAACAACACATACAGGCTGTGGCTGTCTACGTTAGAACAGAACGTTATCCAGTTACCATATCGGCTATATACTGTCCACCAAAGTATTCTTTGAAAGCAGAGCAGTATAAAAGCCTCCTGAAAGATCTTGGTAATAGATTTATACTGGGCGGTGATTTTAACGCTAAAAACACGCACTGGGGATCTAGATTAACAACTACTAAAGGAAGGGAATTACTATATGCCATGAGAGAAATGAAATGTAATGTTATTTCAACAGAAAAACCCACCTATTGGCCAACTGATCCACAAAAGTTACCGGATTTAATAGATTTCTTCATCTATAAAAATTTGTCCTTAAGCTTCCTTCATATTGAAGAAGGTTATGACATGAGTTCTGACCATTCACCAATAATACTTATATTAAGTGAGACTATAGTCAACAAAGAAAATAGTCCCTATTTAGCCAATAAGAACACAGATTGGATAAGTTTTAAACTAGACTTAGATGCCACTATCAATCTAAAAGTTCCATTAAAAAGTCCCGAACAGTTAGACCTTGATCTGAGGCAATTCATAAACAATATTCAACAATGTGCTTGGAATAATACACCTGACTTTAAAAGAAGAGTTACAAACCACTACTATCCTATAAATATCAAAAATCTCATAGCTAAGAAAAGAGAACAAAGACGAATATGGCAAAGAACTAGATTCCCCCCAGACAAAACTTACCTTAATAATATTACAAAAAAACTCAAAAGGGAGATTCAGGCTTTTCACAATGAAACAATGAATACATACCTAAGTCAACTAACTAATGAACGCACGACAGATTACTCGTTATGGAAAGCTACAAGAAATCATAACAGGCCGATTATGCAAATCCCCCCTATTAAAGAAATTAATGGTAGCTGGGCTATAAATAACGAACAAAAAGCAGCTAGATTTGCACAACATCTGGAGAAAATTTTCAAACCAAATGAACATTCTTTTCATAATATAACAATAACTGAAGCATCGAACGATGACCAAATCATAAGATTCGTTACACCAAAAGAAGTGTACAATGAGATCAAGCATCTGAACTTAAAGAAAGCTCCTGGTTTTGACCTTATTACAGCAGAAGTCCTTCGAAATCTTCCTCGTAAAGCCATCGTAAAACTTACCACTATCATCAATGCTACATTCAGACTTCAATATGTACCTGATATGTGGAAAGTAGCTGAAGTTATTATGATACCTAAACCTGGTAAACCACCACATGAAACAACATCATACAGACCTATATCATTGCTGCCAGTTATGTCAAAGTTATTTGAAAAACTGCTTTTGAAACGTCTAAAGCCCATTATAGAAGAAAGAAATCTAATACCAAATTATCAATTCGGTTTTAGAAATAAGCATTCTACAATTGATCAAGTACATCGAATCACGAACATTATAGAAAAAGCTTTAGAAGAAAAGAAAGTTTGTTCTACAGTTTTTCTAGACTGAACTGAACTGGACTGAAATTTAAGTACCTATTTGGGAATAATTTTACAACAAACATTTTTTTTTAATACATTCATAAAGAAAAAACATAATAAAAACAAACAAAGACCTACGCAGTAGTTCTAGAGAAGTCAGAATGTTCTTACTTTAAAATAAACTGACTGATCGATCAACGCGCAGCTGAAACTACTGGATTCTGAATAAGTAACCACTATGACTGAAATCAATTCTATCATTCAATCAATATTATAAATGTTTATTAATATGATCTTACAAGTCGCTGCTACTTTCAGGTTTACAAAGGTAGTCAGATTCATCAGATCCATCAGCGCACTCCGGTTTCTGTAGACAAAAAAATAAGTACAATTGACCTAAAAGACCTAAAAAATATACTCTACGCTATTGTATTATAAAGTGTAAAATACACCTGACACATCATTGCAGCTAAATATCTTCATTGTATTTCGGTAAAGGAAAAGGTCACCAAATCTCAGAGACAAGGCTAGCCGATACTTCTCTTGAAACTTAGGTTTTTTTTAATATACTATCAAGGAGGCAAACAAGCATACAGCCCACCTGATGATAAGCAGTTACCGTAGCCTATGGACGCTTGCAACACCAGGGGTATCACTCCAGGGAGCTCATTCTACAACCTCATCGTACGTGGTAGAAAATGCTTCTGAAACCGTACAGTACTGCATGTTTGAGGTGCTAGGATGTGAGGATGAAGAGGTTCTATATCAATTAAGCTATGGGTTACTTTACTTCCCCGTGGTACAACCAGTTGTATCAAACTATGGTAGTAATTGCTTGTTTGCCTCCTTAGTTGTTTTCGTAGTTACGACAATTTTTCTCCACTAAATCTAGTTTGTTAAATACAAAATTGTATCACCATTTATTGTCCACCCATTTATTATTGAGAAAATAGTATGACTGTGCTCCTAAGTGAAACATTTCTCTTTTTGCCAAGATTCATGATATTGATTATAATTGATATTGGACCAAATAATAACATCAAATATTTATACCCCGTTGCACTCTGCTTCTAGATCCACACAAGCTCCATCACTACACTGAAATTCGGACAACGCGCAGGTCTTTTTCACAAGTGCTGCCATTGATCTAAAAAATAATTGAAATACTTGAACAAAAACTTGAGGTAGATGGAAAAGATGGAGTGTAGTTAAAGCCTGTTCACGTGATATGGCCCACTGCAGGGCACGGGTCGCCTCTCCTCTATCAAGAGAGAGCCCCCTCTATCTTAGGCTCAGGCCTAAATCTACACACGCTTGCATAATGCGGGTTGATGAATCAAACA
Source organism: Trisateles emortualis (assembly GCA_947095525.1). Classification (NCBI taxonomy): domain Eukaryota; kingdom Metazoa; phylum Arthropoda; class Insecta; order Lepidoptera; family Erebidae; genus Trisateles; species Trisateles emortualis. Next base: position 1,480,467 of record OX352736.1, on the reverse strand, counting down.
TGCCTTTGGAATTTCTTTTAAGAGATGTCGGTTTCCTCACGATCACTGTTAGCAGATGGTGAATCATTTTGAATCACGTTAACCATTATTTTTCTTTTTTATACTACTTAGGTGGCAAGCATGCATGTGGGCGGCGCGCCTAATGTTAAGCACTTCGTAGCCTATGAACGCTTGATGGTAAGCGTCCATAGTCTTATGCGTGCAAGGTATGTGTATGTCCTGTTTATTCTTGATAGTTTGGCAGAATTATCACAATAGCATATATATATGTATATATATTTGTATACAGGTATATATTGTATGTAATGTATTGGTAATGTATGTTAGTTTATGTATATGTATATACATATATGTATTTTTTTTCTTATTTTTAATATATTTTACTTGTACTTGTACTTTAATAACCCCAAGTTCAGACTCAAATGCACCTACTACGTATTATCTCTGCATCACCCTTTTGGTTGACTGGTAGAGAATGCCTCTGGCATTAAGTCGGCCATTATACATGTTGTGTATATGAAGTTTAAATAAATAAATAAATTGAATTGCTAGTTTATCATAAAAACATTTAAGTACTTTTTAATAAACTCCTCGTGCTTAGATATCTTTGTAAATGTGGTAAAAGCTTTATCGTTACAGGATTTGTTGTCGTCCCTTGGTGCTGCTGATACGATACCCCTGAGGTAGTATCGATCTATTCCAAGCTCTTTATCGGCGAACGCTAGTCCACCCCCACTGTCGCCTTTGCACAGAGCAGTACCTGTAAATGGATTAATAAACTTAAGGTAAAGATAATAATAAATAATAGGCCTGTAAAAAATTGCTTTTAACGATAAGGCCGCCCATTGTGCATTACTATTTAAGCAAAACTATGTAAACAATATGTATTTTGGTGTACAATAAAGAGTTATCTATCTATCTAATAGGTAACGAAAAGGAATTCGAAGGCATCCAAGGAATGCGTACAAAAGTTATAACATTTCACTTTTTTTTTTTTTTTTTTTTTTTTTTTATACTACTTGGATGGCAAACAAGCATACGGCCCGCCTGATGTTAAGCAGTATCCGTAGCCTATAGACGCTTGCATTACCAGAGGTATCACTTGCGTGTTGCCAACCCATTTTTTTACACCAGGGTTTTAAGATGGAAGTAACCCTGGGATAGGAATACGTTTCTTTCAAAACGCATTCCTAAATGAGCGCTGGAGACCTGTACTCACACACAGGAACACAACTACACCGCTGTGTGTAGTCATTTGGCTGTGGTCTTCTGTAAGGTGGAGGTCCTTCCCCAGTCGGGCTTGCTCGCTAGTATGGTGCCCTGCCTCTCTTGCTCGCTAGTATGGTGCCCTGCCTCTCTTAAATCTTAAACTTTTACGTCAACATCACATTTTATTTTGCTCGCTTTAATACTTGTGATGATATCAAACCGAGCGAATGGTCACGACACAACCAGTCATAGGTATAAGGGTAACTTTTGCTAATACTCCTTGATTGGCAAACAAGCATACCACCTGATGTTAAGCAGTTACCGCCTGTGGACTGCCTGTGCAGTTATAGCCTGTGGATGCTTACAATACATTTGCGTGTTGCCAACCCATTTTTTTACACCAGTGCTTTATGATGGGACTATCCCTGGGATAGGATAGGCATACGTTTCTTTCAAAATGCATCCCTAAATGAGCGCTGAAGACTTGTACTTACACACAGGGACACAACTACACAACTGTGTGTAGTTATTTGGCTATGATCTTCTGTAAGCTGGAAGTCCTTCCCCAGTCGGGCTTGCTCGCTAGTACGGTGCCCTACCTCTCTTAATTTTACAATTATAACTATTAGAAATATACTAACCATTGGTGTATCCAGCGCAGAACTTGTCACCAGTAATGTACTCCCTGAAGGATGTTGGAAGAGTGTTGATACAGATGTCAGCATTTACAAAAGGTATCTCGACTACTTTTAAGATTGGTGATGGTCCGCCATTAGCTTCTGTGAGACCCCATCCAGCCACCTGATCAATAGAACAAAAAAAATATTGTAAGGTTTATATCGGTGTCGATGGCAAATCTGCCAAACTTAAATGGGAGTGGGTGGGCAACATTTTTCGTATGCATCCTGAGAGATGGGCTCGTGTCGTGAATTTCTTGAAAATGATTATCTCCACCGAGGCAGACCTAGAAAAGGCTGGCGTGACCAACTAGATGCATATATATATTTTTTTTTTTTTTTTAAAACAACTCCTGCACTAGAGAACAAGTTCTGTGTCGCGGGGGACTTTATAAACATACAATTAACGGACACAAATTACATCTAGACTCAGAACAATTCTTTGTGGGTCACACAAAGTTTTGTCCTGCGTGGGAATCGAACCCACAACCTCGTGCACAGCAGGCGCATACTGCGACCACTGGACCTCCGAGGCAGTCAAAATTGGATTGGTGGAACAAGGCAATGGACAGACAAAAATGTAAGTCAAGGGGGTAGGCATTCGTTCAGCAGTGGAACAATACAGGCTAACAAAAAAAAAACATTATCTGTTTAGTATTTAGTAGTTCAGCTTTTATAATAGGAACCCATTTATGTCCCACTGCTGGGCACGGGTCTCCTCTCCTCTATCAAGAGAGAGAGAGGGTTTTAGGCCTTAATTCATACACGCTGGCCTAATGCGGGTTGGTGAATCTGACATGTCTTTAGAATTTCTTCTAAGACATGTGGGTTTCCTCACGATGTTTTCCTTCACAGTTAGCAGATGGCGAATCATTTGATTCGTACATATAAACTCCACAAAGTGAAATTCACATTGGTACTGCCCGGGATCGAACTCGCACCTCTTGCGTGCAAGTCGGTTACTTTCCCACTCGGCCACCACCAGTTCAGCTTTTGTATGCCATAAATTATTGTACGATACGTCACCTTTCCAACTTTACCCTGCTGCAGCTGCCAACTATCGAAGTTAGCATCAAAGTTGAGACATACGGGTCTCACATACGTCTTGTAAACAAACGGAGTGGTGAGGATCACTATGGCTATGTCTTCCTGATAGTTGGCCGCTTCACCTTCGAATAGACGTGGAATTAATATATCTTTCACCTGTAAAAGAACAGTTTTACATTACCTTAAGTGTTATCTACAATCAGACGTCTGGTATCTAATACATAAAATTCTCGTGTCGCGGTGTTTGTTGCCAAACTCCTCTGAAACGGCTCGACCGATTTTTATGCAATTTTGTGTGCATATTGGTTAAGTCTGAGAATCGGTCAACAGTTATTTTTCATACCCCTAATTCATTCAGCATTGAAAAATCCATACAACCCAGAATTTTTACCCTTCTACCACCAACCCCTATTTTTAATAGCGATAATATTATTTTTACTTTACAAGGCAAAGCAACGTTTGCTGAGTCAGCTACATAAATATTGCAGATCTCGTAACTGTTTTATTTAATACTACTTAGGTGGCATTTTACGCTACAGTACTGGAGGGATCACTAGCGCGTTGCTGACCCTTTAAAAATCGTATACATAACTCCATCCTTAAAGAACCCAATGCTATAATTATGCTTGTTTTACTAAACCTGGAACCGAAGAGCCTGCCTTAATCCTACTAATATTATAAACGCGAAAGTTTGTAAGTATGGATGGATGGCTGGATGGATGCATGTTTGTTACTCTTTAACGTAAAAACTACTGAACGGTCGGATTATGGTCTGGAATAACACATATGCTACTTTTAACAGCGATAACCGATACCCACGCGGGCGGAGCCGCAGGCAACAGCTAGTATGTATATATGTATCGTAACAATACTACAAGGAGTGTAAATACATAAAATGTATATTTATGTCTTTGGATATTCTATTATGTAACTTTGTAATTGTATATTTAAATGAATAAATGATAATTATGATTATAAAGTAACTTACGTCCGATTTCTGCGCATCATTATCTTTTTTATCTTGCCAAGCTCGGTACAGCTTCCCAATTGCGACCGCAAAATCATTTGAAGGCAGAAGTTTTTTCGTATCATGCCAAAAACAGTGAGCGGCTGAAGTAATGAAATATATTGCATTATTTATTTTATACTGCTTAGATGACAAATGAGCGTATGGCTCGCCGCAGTTACTGAATTCTATACAGGTTTGCAATACCAAACTCAGAGTCTGCAAATACAAGGCTTTTATATGTGGTATATATACACAGTGGGTACGAAAATAAATAAATTTCATTTTGTATGGTATATTGGTTTTTGTCCCTTTTTGTTACCACAAATATTGTAACTCATACCAAATTGTAAATGTATCTTTTTTAAAGATAATTCCCGCAATAGAGAACAAGCTCTGTGTCGCGGGGGATTTTACAAACAAACAATTAACGGACACAAATTACACCCAGACTTGGAACAACTCTTTATGGGTTTAAGTTTTGTCCTGTGTGAGAATCGAACCCACAACCTCGTGCACTACAGGCGCATACTGCGGCCACTGGACCACCAAGGTAGTCAAATACTCCAGCGATTAAAAAGAGTGGCCCAAGTTTCTTGCCATTTCTTTTGGAGGCCCTTACCCTAGTCAGCGAATTGGCCGTAGGAAACAAAAATGCTGGCTGGCGAAAAAATAACATTCCTAAGTATCATGCATTTGATTTAAATAAATAATTGAGATTAACTTTGACTTTCGCAGAAAGCAAGCTTTGACAGCAGGATGATCTGCTGCAATTATTTATATTAAAGTATTGATTTATTATTAATGAGATTCTTCAAAGAAATATGAACAAATTTTAAGAAAATAATATTTTTCAATTACATTACATCGCCTATATAGTAAGAATGCCGTATATATCACATTAGCGGAAACTATTACCACCAACTGTAGCTAAGTAGCTGTATTTCATCAATATCACTGCATTATTACATTCCGTATTATAAATTGCATTCATACTTGAAATGTATAAGCGAGTATGCACAAAACATGCTCAGTGTGAAGGTAGCTCATCTTGCTTTATAATATGACGTCGCCTATCCACTAATAAAACCTGAACTATCTTTACATCTCCAAGTGGGATTTGTGGACTACAACTAGACTGTTACAAGATTAGCCATTCATCTACACTGACTGAAAAAAAAATATTTTTTTGTTGAATAGTGCATTCATCCAGGAAGGCTGTATAACATCGCACTATGATCAATAGGAGCGCAGCAGTAGTGAGATATGTTTCAAAATCGGGGGAAATATTCCAAATCACCACACGGATGAAGTCGCAGGCGACCCCTAGTTTAATTATATGTAAGATTAACTTACCAGATATAACTACACCGTCAGAGACGAGAGAGCCGCCGCAAATTTGCTTGTGCATTTGAGATGTTTTTCGATAGATGCCAACGTGCCAAGGTAATTCTCCACGCTTCGCTTGTCTGCCATCAATAATTAGCTCTTTACCTTCAGGAGTCACTCGACCACATTCTGAAAGAAGGATTGCTTTTTGTATTTTTTTTTATTGAATTGTGAATTGAAATAATAGCCCCTATTAAACTACTTGGGTGGTAAACAAGCCTATGGACGCGTGCAATACCAGAGGTATCACTTGCGTGGTGCCTAACTGTTTTTTTACACCAGGGCTTTAAGATGGAGTATTCTTGAGATAGGAAATGATTTCTTTCAAAACACATCCCTATAATATGAGCGCTGGAGCCCTGTACTCACACACAGTAGTGTGTAGTAATGTGGCTGTTGTCTTCTGTAAGGTGGAGGTCCTTCCCCAGTCGGGCTTGCTCGATAGTACGGTGCCCTACCTTTCTATATATATCATATTATCTAAATGCTCCCAAATATTGTTATTTATATCATGATCACATACCTGCTTTGCATTTAGCTACGTAATCCCAGTTTCCAGCTATACACTTCATGTATAAGAGATTTTCGGAGGAATAATAAATAGGGCTGTTGCATATAGGACTCACAGATGTTCCAGGTGCTACATAATTATCGCATGTTTTGAGCCCATTGGTCCCCGACACATGGCACATGTAGTGAATGCTGGGGTCAGGATCTAGTTTGCAAAACCCTAAAATAAAAAAAAATGTTTCAGCCGGTTTTTGCAGTGATGAGTATGTGTGGACTAAAAAGGATATGCATTTTTTTTTATACTACTTTGGTGGCAAACAAGCATACGGCTCGCCTGATGTTATGTTACAGTAGCCTATGGATGCTTGCGATACCAGAGGTGTCACTTGCGTGTTGCCAACCCATTTTTTTACACCAGGGCTTTAAGATGGAGTATCCCTGGGATATGAATACGTTTTATTCAAAACGCATCCCTAAATGAGCGCTGGAGACCTGTACTCACCCACAGGAACACAACTACCCCGCTGTGTGTAGTTATTTGGCTGTAGTCTTCTGTAAGGTGGAGATCCTTCCCCAGTCGGGCTTGCTTACTAGTATGTTGCCTTACCACTCTTAAATTTGTATGATGGCAGACGTACATCCAATTAGGGAAAATGTGAGACGTGAACTACTTAGTACAGAAATAGTAGTTTCAAGTATACCATCACCAGGACTCTACATTAAACATAAGAAAAGAAATAGGAATACAGAAACAGCCTGCTTACCTGCAATCTTTAAATATAATTATTTTTTGAAACTAAATTAGGTAAAATTGTGGTCCCAACTCATTAGGTCTCACTTTTGTAGATATGATGTGAGGCGATGATGACTCAAAAATACGCATACCCTAGTCACCTGTATAGTATCTGCTAGTACAGGATGCGTAGCCTGTCAAGGTCAAGATGACCTCGTGACCGAATAGAAAATTTCAAGATACTTACGAACGCATTTTGGTAAGGTTTGTGACCATTTTCCATTGATGCAGTACACTTTACTTAAAATGGTATCGTCTGTGCCATTCGTTGCTTCTACCACGCCGTACCCTCGCCGGCAACTTACTGTTAACTCCACGTAGTCCAAGGATTGGCCAGGATGAGCGTTTGGGACATTTGAGACTTCGTACATCCCATTATCGGGATGTAGTGGCAAAATACAGGCACCGGTTTGTCGTGGTCTGTAATGTAATTATGTGTTTATATTTTTAACTTATCCCTTAGAGCCATGCTAAACATACCCTATTATGTGAGCAATAAATACATACATGAGGATCTTAATATCAGAACAGTCAAGGAAGAGATTGCAAACCACAGTAGATTTTACCAGAGCAAAATGTCAACTCACGTTAATGATCTGGCTTCGAAACTACATGGTACAGGAAGTGTATCACACGAACGATTGAAGCGGCATGATGTCCCTACGCTAATAGCGGATTTAATTCAAGAATAATGGTTACCCCCATCAAATCTTTCTGCTTATATCGAGATTATAAAGTTAATTAACACCAAATGATTGGCTTATTGTGTCATCACAGATCGCCAAGTAGCAGAAAAAAACACGAAAAAAAAAAACTTATCCCACAGCTTGACATGACTGGATTCTGCCTTGTGTAGAGGTATCGAACCGTGTGGGTACGTCAACTTCTAAGTGTGCCTACAGACTCGCTTATTTTATTTCTGCAGCCCCAAAGGTTGACTGGTAAATTTCTTCTTAGGATACTGGTTATCAAACACAGCAGGGGTATTCCGTAAGAGCGAAAACCGAGCGACCGCGAAAACGGAGCAAAATCTGGCTGTCAGAATGAAAATCGGTATTAAGTAAGAGCGAAAACCAAGCCTTTGACGTTTAGCAATCGTGTGTGCCGTCACCGAGCAATCACAACTGTCAGTTTGCGATCGCTGTTTCTTAGAGAATTAGCTGGCTGGTTACATACGAAACCGAAGGGGTAGAAAATGCATCATGCCGCCATTGTACAATATATAATGTGCAAAAGTTTAAATAAATAAGTACCTATATTTATTAATTTCAAGATAATCATGACATAAAATTCGATCAGGGAACGATCTCTGATTATGAAGCCTGTTTGAGCCGCTGCTGCAACTTGAACGGTACAAGCGACGATACAGAAGAGTGCTCTGTATCGTTACACGTAGGAACTATTCATATATTAATTAGATATCTGAAGTCCATTCAGATATTGTACTTGAGTTTCCTTTTTTCTTTAAATCGTGTACCGTCCTTATGCTGACTTGTGGTAGAACTTTAGTAGAAACACACGTAGGTTAAATAGTAACAGCATATATAATTAGCAACATTACATCATCACATAGAACTTAAGTCTTATTATCGACTTAAACTTAGCGTAAACTTCACTTCGTTTAGCTTATATCTGGTGACAGGGATGATATAAATAAAAATATTACCTGGATATTGCCCCATTTTCAGCTATTTCCGATGTTGCTGAGAATGATGCTGAAATAAGAAGCAAAATAAATAATGAGTGGCAAAGTAACAGACACAAATTACACCTAGACTCGGAACAAACATGTATGAATCACGCAGTTTTGTCCTGTACCGGAATTGAACCAACGACCTCCGGCTCAGCAGTCACGGCCAGTCTTAAGTTATGATGTAAATTAATAGCAGAACAATTTATCCGAACCAACCTTCACCTTTATATAATATGTACTAGGGGTCGCCCGCGACTTCGTCCGCGTGGTAATTTGGAATATTTTCCTATACATGCATAACATATCTCACAACTGCTCCGCTCTTATTGATCATAGCATAATGTTATATAGCCTAAAGCCTTCCTGGATAAATGCACTATTAAAAAAAAAATTAATCGAACCAGTACTTTCTGAGATTAGCGCGTTCAACCAAACAAACAATTTCTTCAGCTATATAATATTAAGTATAGATGTAGTTTTAAAATATCTAGTAGCTGGTGGCAAAGTATAGTAGCCAATTATATACCGCAATTTTACTAATAATAATATTATAAATGTGAAAGTTTGTGAAGATGGATGGATGTTTGTTACTCTTTGACATGAAAACTACTGAACCGCCGGCTGATTCTCTAAGAAACAGCGATGGCAAACTGACAGTTGTGATCGCAAAATTGACAGTTTTGATTGCTCGGTGACGGCACAATCTATTGACTTAACGTCAAAAAGGGCTCTTACGGAATACCGATTTTCAATTTGACAGCCAGATTTTGCTCGGTTTTTGCGGTGGCTCGGTTTTTGCTCTTACGGAATACCCCTGCGGATCTGGAAGAAATTTAGCATAGAGAAATATTATAGTCTCCAATAGCGAATAGGCTACTTTTTATCTCGATAATCCACAACATCCACGCGAGCCGAGCCGCGGGCAACAGCTAGTCCTAAATAAAGCTACAAAAAATCCAACTCGTTTTATCGATACCTTATTCTTATTCTTATTTTCTTATTTTAAAAAGACAACTCCCGCACTAGAGATCAAGCTCTGTGTCGCGGGGTACTTTACAAACATACAATAAACGGACACAAATTACACCCACCTTTAATAATTACCTTTAATAATGTGACTATTATTATACTCACAAAGTTCAATTATAATCTGACCTCTAAACTTTAATAGTTATAACAGATTGTTGATGAATTATTTAAACAATTTTCCTGTTTTTATAATACCTTGAGAAACTTGTTTTGTAGTTCTTTGGTATTATAATGATTTAGACGCGGATATATCTATCTAATAATATAATGCTTATTTTGTATATAGTTATTGTTATTAAAACAAAATACTTCGCATAACACAAAAATATATAAATTATATAAAAGTAAATAAATAGATAGAAAACTTTTACAACAATTAATTTATGTAGTTATTTTATTTCGTTTTATAATATTATTACTAGCTGACCCAGCAAACGTTGTAATGCTACTAAAATATAAGGGTTGATCGTAAAGGGTTGAAAATTTAGGGTTGTATGTATTTTTAAAGCTGAATCATAAAAAATAAAAATTAAAAAAAATAGGGATGGAGTACCCTTAACATTTAGGGGGATGAAAAATAGATGTTGTCCGATTCTCAGACCTACCCAATATGCACACAAAATTTCGTGAGAATCAGTCGAGCCGTTTCAGAGGAGTTCAATAACGTACACCGTGACACGAGAATTTTATATATTAGATTTAAAAAAAGATGCTTAGCATGTTTGATATAGACATTATTGTATTAGAACTACAAACGTAAGCTAAGATAAAAATCTAAAATCTAAACTAAGAAAGAACATTGTAATATACTGTTTTTTCCCTGAAATATAAGGCTTCTTCTTTATTTTTCCTCATCAAAGATATTAATTTGATGAGGAAAACAATATCGCCACTTATGCGCTTCCTAGTATTAATGTAGGTATTAAAAATAGCCACATCGAGAATTTGCATTACCAATTAAAATAGTTTAATAGTGGGTCGCACACCGAGGGTGAGGGTACCGTAGCTTATTTTATGTAATTATGTTTATTACCATCATCACCTCAACCCATAAACGTCCCACTGCTGGGCGCGGGTATCCTCCATACACTAAAAGGGATATTAGCCTACCATACCACGCTAGCCAGACGGGTTTAATATAGGGTTTTGTTTCAAGATTTTCCTCTCTTGAGATATGGTCGGCCTGATGACTTACTCTTACGACACCCTCGAGATGGAACGGAGTGGTGACATTTGTATTCTTAATCCGTCATCACACGGAAATGTTTGTTGTTGTTATTTATTATAGTCCAGTCAAATAAATTAAGCTCCAAAATACCTACTTAAGAATAAGTTTTTTTTAACTTCAGCTCTAGTCATGTTATTTATTTACTTCTCGGATTTGCCTGCGTATACAATCCCATGGGAACAGTGTTTCTTTGGGATACAGCCTATGTGTTATTCCAGACTACAATCTATCTGTATGCCAAGTTTTATCCAGATCTGTCCAGCTGTTTTGGCGTGATTGAGTAGCAAACATCCATACATTTACACATCCAAACTTTGGCATTTATAATATTAGTATTGATATAACAATCCATACTAATATTATTAGTAATGCGAATGCAAATTATTATGTTACCTTTTTACTATTCAACGGCTACACGGATCGTCATGAATTTTGGCAAGGAGATAGACGATAAGCCGTTTAAGAAGAATAAAGGACATTACCGCAATAACTGATATCAATGCGGGTGGATCCGCAGGCAGCAGCAAGTATTTATATAAAACATACAGAAATATATAAAACTAGCTGTTGCACGCGGCTCCGCCCGCGTGGGTGTCGGTTATCGCTGTAAAAAAAGCCTATGTATTATTCCAGACCATAAGCTATCTCTGTGCCAAATTTCATCCAGATCCATTCAGTAGTTTTTACGTGAAAGAGTAACAAACATCCATCCATACTTACAAACTTTCGCGTTTATAATATTAGTAGGATAAAAGAGCATTAGGTGTTGTACGACATGAATGCGTATTATACCTATCTATAGATGAAACATGCTGGCTCTAGCAATTTACTTTCCTGGTTATTTCAACATTTCCATAAAGCAAATCATCAAGGCCTGCTCAACAGGAAAACACTAAAGCCTTACTAAGTAGAGTCACAAATATTATTCACGAACACGATTCGCACCATTATATTTTATCTCTTTAATAAATAAATAAAATTGTTGAGTCTCAAAACGCGCAACCAGAACTGAGTGGCAATTAAGCCTTTTAGAGTCAAGACAAAAAAGGAAACGTGTACTCAACCGTGACCTGTAAAACTTTAGCTTTATTGTACATGTCGTGGGAAATATCTTATTAATGAATACTTACTGTGAATAAACAAAACTAACACATAAGATAATACCATTGTATACATCACTAAGTATCACAATTTAAAAACAACATAAATTATAAATATGTATAACTAATAACACGTCATTTTGCCTTGGTTTGAACGTAAGTATTAAGAATTCGTAAGCGCATGCCGTCCGCTAAGAAATAAATAATAAACTGCAAAGACTAGTTTTAGAAAATTGTTGATTATTGATCAAAATATTATACGAAGTGGCGTGGCTACATTATTATTATTAAGTATATTATTATTTCAGACATACATACATACATATCATCACACCCGTCTCCCAGTGGGGTAGGCAGGGACTATGGTACGCCAATTGCTTCGATCCAAACATACTTTTTCACCTCCTTTACATTCATCAACCTCTTCATGCATGAACGTCCATTCTGGGTACTTCTAATTTGGCAATTTTTTAGCAATTCCCCTACTTTATAATATTACACATTATGTTCTTTTATACGCTCTTTCAAGTAGGGTGCCATACAAGCGAGCAAGCCCGACTGGAGCAGGACCTCCACCTTACAAAAGATTGAGATTGAGAAGGCAAACTAATTACTGTACACAGTAGACTATTAGTAAATCAATCTGCCTGTTTCATTCCACTGCTGGACATAGGTCTCTCCTATTTTTTTTTACTACTTGGATGGCAAACAAGCATAAGGCCCATTTGATGATAAGTAGCCACCGTAGCCTATGGACGTTTGCAATACCAAAGGTATCGCTTGCGTGTTGCTGACCCATTTTTTTTCACTTCACACCACCTGGTCGTCTGCCTTCTGCATCTATAGTACACACAGCAAAGCACAGGAACAGGCAATAGATAAAAATGTATAGATATAAATAAACCTGTGTGCGTATCTCACCGAGAACCAATTAGATAAACTTGAGCGACTTCAGAATGTTTGCATACGATTTATATTTTGGTCTACGTAAGTACGATCATGTTTCAGAATTTCGTAATAATCTCAAATGGTTACCAATACGACTTCGCCGGAATGCTCATATCCTTTCAATGTTATACAGTATAATATTTAACCCTTCATCACCTTCCTATCTCAAGGAACGTTTTGAGTTCCTTTGTAATAGGTACACATGCTAGATTCTTACGATCATCGGAAAACATGAAGTTAAAAATGCCAGTGCATTCCACGTCATTTTATGATAATTCCTTCACAGTTGTTGCTATTCGCCTGTGGAATGCATTGCCGCTGCAAATAAGACGCGCTCAATATCTGACTACATTTAAATGTATGGTTAAAGAGCACTACAGTACACTTGTACAGCTAACTATTACATCAAACTGTTATTTTTTATTGTTGTATTTTTGCTTGGTGTACAATAAAGAATATTCTATCTATCTAGATTTCTAAGCCTTGAGAGAGCCCAAAGGGGTATTTTAAAAGTGATGTTGTATAAACCAATTTGGTTCTCTACCACTGAACTATATGACGAAATTAAAGTCCTAACAGTAAGAAAATTATTTATTTTAAATACGATTCTTCGCAAACATAAAGATATTCCCTACAAACCTAACCCCAACAAGCGCAGAATTGATAGGGTATGCAACATAGACCCTTGTAAGACTCAGCTGGCCAAACGACATTATCAATTTCTTGCTCCTTCACTATATAATAAAACTAATAAAATCCTCAACATATACCCAAACACTACATTTAAATGCAAATCTCGTGTCACCGGGTGGTTACTTGGTCTAACATATGAGGAAGTCGAAAACTTTCTCACATCTACTTGGTAACGTATGCACTAATATACCAATACGTCTAGCGCGCGCACACACACACACATATCCACACACACTCTCACTCACACACACAAACACACACCACACCACACACACACACATACCATCACTTACACTTTTTTATTATCTATATGTAAAACCTATTTTTATACCTATATGTGAAAATTGTATGCTTTTATTTTATTTTACTTTAGTTCTAAGGAACGTTTACGCCGCTGTCCTACTGGAGGGGGCGTTAATGGCTGTGCCACAGTGTTCCACTACTACAGCTATTATCGTTTGTAAATTGTCATAAAACACTATTGTAAACTGTTCCTAAAATAAATTTTATTATTATTATTATTATTATCTATCTATCTCAATGAGCGTATTATGTATGTATGTGTACTGTAGTCGCATAAAAACCAGTTTTGATGTGCAAAATTATTTTACGTTATCTATTTTACTTTATCTAATATTATGTAATTCATAAAATATAATATGACTTCTATTTTCACTTTATATAATAAGATAACTGTTAGAAATATTTTTGCACATCAAAACTGGTTTTGAAAAGTGTAGGCCGTAATTCACACACGCTGGTTTAATGCGGGTTGGTAAATCAGACATGTCTTTAGAATTTCTTCTAAGACATGTGGGTTTCCCCACGATGTTTGCTTTCGTCTTCACCAGATGGTGAATCATTTGATTACTACATATGAACAAACAAAATCAAATTCACATTGGTACTGCTACCGGGATCGAACTCGCACTTCTTGAGTGGAAGTCTGTTTCTTTCCCAATCGGCCACCACCGCTTTTCCTTCCTTCTCTTATGTCACAGTTAATTAAATCAATACTTACTTACTACTTAGGGTTTGGAAATAACATAACAAAAACAAAACAATAAAAGAGAGGTAGGGCACCATACTAGCGAGCAAGCCCGACTGGGGAAGGACCTCCACCTTACAGAAGACCACAGCCAAATGACTACACACAGCGGTGTAGTTGTGTTCCTGTGTGTGAGTACAGGGTCTCCAGCGCTCATTTAGGAATGCGTTTTGAAAGAAACGTATTCCTATCCCAGGGTTACTTCCATCTTAAAGCCCTGGTGTAAAAAAATGGGTTGGCAACACGCAAGTGATACCTCTGGTAATGCAAGCGTCTATAGGCTACGGATACTGCTTAACATCAGACAGGCCGTATGCATGTTTGCCACCCAAGTAGAATAAAAAAAAAAAAAAAAAAAAAATCTGATTGAACTGCGACCTCAATCAGATATTTTATTTGTAGGTAAATACAATATCTGATTGTTTGTAAGTAGTTTAGGTTAAGTTACTTTTGTTTTAATAACTATTCATGTAAATATCTTATGAAATAAATATTTAGGGTTTGGATATTATAAGTTTACGTATTAGATAAAGATTAAAAGAAAAAAGATCAATTTATTGCATTGTGTTAGTGTACAATATGACTTCAAAGGTCAAACGTCAGATATGAAATGTTTGTTAGTTTCACAATATAAAATTGACTATGTTACTAAACTAATAAAAATATTATATTAAATGGCTTTGCAAAACATTTTATTATTCTTAAGTACGTATAAAAAAACCTTATTAACTACAGGTCGACGACAGAAATGGCAGTAACATGAGTACTTTTCAAGTATAATGTATTCCTGACAATAGACAAAATTATGTTGTGTTCGTGCAGGCAATGTGCTTACCTAAAATCTAACACAGTTAATATAAGTTTTACCACGTTTTTCTCGTTATAATTTACTTTTATTTCCTAATTTATTTTTGTGTCAGATCTTAGCTCAAAATATGCTCATAGCATACCTACTTTACTATACACGAGTCTCTTTCAAAATATGTTCGGTTATGAACAAGCGAATGTGTCAAACTTGATTCAATAAGGAGCATGTTATTTTATCACATTATCCTTTGCAATCATTTTTCTAAGAGATGCAAGTAGATTTAATATTACTAAAACTGGATCGATAGTTTCGGCTTCGACATTTATTTAGGTTTCTCAGGGATCACTAAAATTTTAAAAATAAAATTAAGCGCACTGATTGTTGAAAATTTTACTAAAGAAAGATTATTTTATATTTTTCTAGTAATTTTTGAATAAAGTTCTATTACATAAACTCGTATAATTATTTTTATATATTTTTTTATATAATATTCAAAAATACTTTATTAATTCCAAAATTTTATCGAATTTTAAGCCTTTAAAATTCACAAACTGCCCATATAAGAGAGGTAGGGCGCCATACTAGCGAGCTAGCCCGTCTGGAGAAGGACCTCTACCTTACAGAAGACCACAGCCAAATAACTACACACAGCGGTGTAGTTTTGTTCCTGTGTGTGTTCCTTTATAGTGCTCTCTAACGTTATCAAGGAACATTTTCGTGCAAAATTTCAAGTTTATAGCCCCAGCAGTATATGCTTTACGGTGATGAATCAGTCAGGAATAGTCAGTCAGTATAATACGTATACATAAACATTTCTAGTTACATTTATACTAGTAGTTTTTGCTAGGATAGATTATGCGACTTACAATAAATTTTGATCAATAGTAATATTTATTTTTCAATACCACTGAACTAAAGCTACTTACTTAATTACTAAGTGACATAGGCTACTTCCGAGCATTATACCATACTATTCATGATAAGGATATACGAAACCTGACAGTACTATGTTCAGAATCAGTAATACATAGATTCGAGTACAATAATTTTTAAACCATTTTATATTTTGTCTCAATAATGTATGAAAATTGTTTTTAGTTGGACACCCATATTTTATCGGAACAGATTTTAATTTTACAAATGCATAATACACCGATATTGTTTGTACTTTGGTACGCGCGACGCTAGCGGCACTTTTTGCTAGGTTTCCATAATTGTGTAGCTTTTCGTGGGTGATATTTTTTTTGCTTCTTACTATTCTAAAAAATAAAAATACGGTCTTTCGGTATTTTACTATACCAAGAATAGCATTGGATATAACTTTCAAACAGAATAATCAATAAACCATAAAGTCAATACAATCATAATAAAATATGCTAAAGAAATATTAATTAAGGTATTGTTGAATGAATTCCTTATACTGAGTTATTCTAAGAGACCATGAGAAGTTGATATCGCATTCTAAACCGTAACACCCGTTCTGAAGAACGCCTCTCAAGTAATATCGGTTAACGCCCGACTCGTTGCGCGGGAAATATACTCCGGCACCGTAGTTCCCATCAAGAGCTTCACCAATTTCTGTGAAAAAATATAATATGTAAAATAACCGACTTACGACATTAGACGAAATTGTCCGTGTGGTAACGGATTAAGAATACAAATGTCACCATCCCGAGGGTGCCGTAAGAGTCGACTTCAGGAGTAAGTCAGGCAGACAATATCCACTGCGAAAACTCGAAACAAAACCGTATACCAACCCGTCTGGTCAGCGTGGTATAGTAGGCTAATATCCCTCCAAATGTATGGAGGTGACCTGTGCCTAGCAGTGGGTCCTTTATGGGTTGAGATGATGATGATGACATTAGACGAATGCTTCTTTACTTATAGCAATTGCCCTATGTTAACCGCTAAAGTAAACTGTGTTGTATTCTATTTGAAGAGTGGAGAAACCAGACCTCCACGGAGAAGAGTTTTGTATATTGGCAGTGTTCTCATGGTTATTGTAAGTGTCGCTAGAATGCAGTATGCAGGTGTTTATCATCTTATGCTTCATGAATTCTTACCAATTCCATATGTATGACATATTTTGTCTTCGTTGATGCGTGGCTTGATAGCGTCAGGAAGATTATTTATACAGGTGTTCGTATCAATGATGGTTAATTCGTTTTTATATAACTCTCCAAAGTAACCCATCTGTAACAATAATATTGACACATTTTTTTTTTTGTAATTGTTTCTTTTTAAGGAGGGAGATGTAGTTTGTAAATAATGTAAGCATAAAATTTAATATTAAAATAAGAATATTATTTAGAAAAGTATAATACTTTTGTAAATATAATTCTTAAAAATATAAAAAATATTATTAGAAAAAAAATTAAGGCAATATTATTTCTTTCGGTTTATAGGAGGGAATCTTTTGTTCACATATACTGTAATTGGTTAAATGTCGTAAGTAATTATTATACATACATAAATAAATTCATTTGTTATATAGAGAAATGCACATACTTTACATACATTTCCTAGTATTTCGTTATCTTTTGTACCTTACCGTACGTTATGCTCTGAACGAATAAATATTTTACCTACCATCTTTATCTTACCTACCACAAAATGTAACTTATACCAAATTAAAAATACCATATTCTGGCGATTAAAATAATGGCCAGGGTTTCATGCCAAATATTCTCGACACAGTTTCCCTAGTCAGCCAATTTACTATTGGCTGTGGGAAAAAAACTGACTTTTGCTTATTTTGACGTTCATAAGTATCATTCATTTGATCTAAATGAATTTGAGTTTGAAATTGACTTTGAGTTTGAATACAGAAGGTTTCCTATGCTTATCATAATTGGAGCCATATCACTCGGTTCTTTTTATGCCCAAGTCCATGTCCGGCACTATCCGTACTTTATCAGCCTGATTAAAATATGGATCAACATTCCGCACAATATGTCGAATTGCTTTTTCCAATTGTTACGACTTACCTTTCCTATATTACCCACTGCTAATTGCTGGTCATCAAAGTCCATGTCAAAGTCAAGACACACAGGACTCACGTATACGTTGAACTTGAATGGAGTGACCAGGGTCAAGACAGACATATCCCCCAAGAAGTAATCTGGTTCACCTTGGTAGGAACTCAATATATTTATGGACTTCACCTGGAAATAAAACAAATTGTATACTGAAAACTTTTATGAGCGCTGGATATCATATTATCTCTATCTGCCAGTAATTGAGTGTTTAAATTTAAAACGACTGTAAAAATGTTAAGACAGACTAGGTTACTATTAGGACATAGTCTGCCAGTTGACTGGCCTGTTGGTTTAGTGGTTATGACCTTGACTGGTAAGCAGGAGGTTCTGAGTTTGATGCCCACACGGGATAAAACTTTGTGTGATTCATGTTTGCTCCGAGTCTGGGTGAAATTTGTGTCTGTGAATTGTTTGTAAAGTCACTCGCAACCATCGTTTGTCATCATGTTAGCCATCTTAGAAGTAGGTATAAAAACCATTGTTGGTGATGTAGACGATTGAGAAGTGTCTTGATAGTCAATATTATTAATGTAATTTAGTGAGGAAAGGATTAGCATCACAGTTGTTAATGAACAATGTATATTCTATTAACTATTCTATACAACAAATAAAAACGAAGACTGTCATTTAAGCGTAGAAAAATTCTTCTACTTCACTGTCCATTGGGAACGTGCTAGAAGGCTAGCGGCAGCGAACGTAGCCGTTCACAAGCCAGCTGTCTGATCACGCGAAGCATTACTTACGTCAGACTTCTGCAAATATTTGGTGTGATCCAAAAGTCCAGACTCTGTGACCTCTGCTACATATTGTTTAAAGGTATTGATCATTCCCCTTTCTGTATCATAAAAACGGGAAGCACCTGAAAACAGCAATACATTTAGTTAGCATTTAACACCGTCCCAGGTAATATGTGATATTATATCGTATTTAAAGTAATTCACTTATATAATTACAACCCATTTCAACCATTTTTGGATATTTTCTTTGTAAAGTTCTCTGTAATGTTATACGCGCATTTATTTCATAGATTATATTATCAATGTAATTATAATATAATCTATGTATGTAATCTCGATGTGTAAACAATCTCAAATCAATCTCAAATATGTTTTATGCTTTATTGAGACAGAATGTATAAGACATTTATATTGTTACCATCTCATTAATATACCTGCATTCTGAACAAATAAATATTAGAAATATTATGTGTAACTCGGAGTAACATCAAGTTTTCGATTTCTTTAATCATACTTGGTTTATTCTTTCTTTTAAACATAACATGTCTTTACCCTAAAATGACAGTTAGTAAAGTAAAATATATTTATGCAACTTAAATAAATTCATAGATTTAGCCCCAATTTTTTTTATATATAAATAATAATGACCGGAGAAAAAAACTTTAACTTACCACTTAAAACCACATTATCGCGCACCAGAGTCCCAACCGTATATAATTCATAAAATATGTGGTCCTTGTCTCTGATGATAACATGCCACGGTGTCATTTCGTGCTGGATTTCAACTTCGTCATTGCCATCAATTTCATGTTTGTCTTTGGAGATTTCTATCTTCGTACGTGTAATTTTACCACATTCTAAAGAGAAGAAAATTTTATTTAATATTGTCTTTTCTGATGTTTTGAGTAACGTTTTTGATGATAATGCAATTTAAGAATGCGTAGATCTCGGTTTGTCACTACATAGTAGAGCTAATTGCCCAAAATGTTGGCTATTATTTTTATAAATGCCACTTAAATATTTTTTCGAGGCACTTTCGTGCCTTGTGTCAGCATTAAGCATCAGCTCAATTTACTTGACTCTCTTCAAATCACTTAAACGTTCATTTCTCTCATCATCATCTTATAAGTCCGCAGTGGAATACTGTTGCATATAAATATTTTTCGTCTCATTAATCTGTGAAGACACTTAGAACTGCTCGAGTGGTGGCTACTGGTTACTAACAGCATACTATGTTAACAGATATTTTTGGAAAACAAATGGTTTTTAATTTTTATGGATATACTTATTTGAATTTTATCAGTTACATTATAAACTTTATTCAGCAGCAACCGTACCTGGTTGACACGTAGCCACATAGTCCCAAGACTCGTCTGTGCATGTCATGGTTTTTAACACTTCAGTGGAGTAATAGTAGGGGCTGTTGCAAACAGGTTTGACAGAAGTACCAACTGCTACAGTATCGTTACAAGTTTTAAATTCGTTCGTCACTGGATCTTGACACATAAGTTTGATGCTTGGATCTGCGTTTGATGGACAAGAATCTGAAAAGTAAAATATTGTATTGTTTTTATTTATGTTTTATCGTAATGTAGTATGTAAGTAAATTTAATTTACTTTTGATGTGATACCTTCAATAGGAGGCAAGCCCATTGCCTTAAATTTACATTAGTATTATAAAGAGGTAAAGTTTGTGAGTTTGTGAGATTGTAGGGGAAATCTCTGGATCGAGCGATTTTAAAAAATATTTTACCAATAGAAAACCACGTTTTTTGGATGTGAAGAAATATAGCCTTCACGCCCAAAAAACGTGGTTTTCTATAAACCCGAAAAATGAAAAATATAACTCTTTTTTTGGCAGTCAGGTAATAAATCATAGCACTCACTATTAACCGAGCCATACTCATAATTTGATCACAAGTAGAAATGTCAGCTAGTCGAGTATAATTCTAAATACTGGCTGATACGTTACACTATTTCGTTGGAATAACCCAAGACTACCTGACTCAGGGATCGAACCCGGGACCGCTGCACAGTAGTCGTACGAACAACCACTGCCATGCCACATCATGGTTATCTAGGTAATCTATACCGACAAGTCGGAAAAGGCGATTTCGAGAAAACATTGTTAACTAGACTATCTTACAAATGACCTTCAACTACACTGGTAATAACAGTTAGCCTCCGGTTGACTATTATGAGTTCGCCTACATGACATCATTACTGGACTAGTGGTCAGTTGAGCCATTGATATGTTACACTTTTAAACAAACCTGTTTTGCACTTAGCGACATAGTTCCAAGTTCCAAGTGTACACGTCATGTTTTGTAAAACTTGAGTAATGTTAGTGTCACAAATGGGCTTGACAGTAACTCCCGGTCTGACGCGATTGTCGCAAGCTCTAAACTCATCCGCCTCTGCCTCTTTGCACATGTAGCGAGTATTGGGGTCCGGATTCAGGTTGCAAAAAGCTGAAACCAAGCTTCCATAGTTACATTGTTCGAACGTGTATGCGACATAATATGTAATCCTGGTGAATAGTTTATGTGTAACTATGATTAAATTCACAGTTGTCTCTATTTTACACGGGTATGGGAATATCTGGAACTTCGCAAGGCTTTCGTGCCCATTCCTCCGACCAACATGCCCCTTCTGATGACGGGCACACCCTCCATGATATGGAGCCTAGTGTATTAAATTGAAAAGTTTAGTTGGTACTAAATAATTTAAATGAAATCTACAGGTGACTGCCTCGGTGGTCCAGTGGCCGCAGTATGCGCCTGCTGTGCACGAGGTTGTGGGTTCGATTCCCACACAAGACAAAACTTTGTGTGACCCACAAATAATTGTTCTGAGTCTGGGTGTAATTTGTGTCCGTAAATTGTATGTTTGTAAAGTCCCCCGCGATACAGAGCTTGTTCCCTAGTGCGGGAGTTGTCTTTAAAAAAAAAGTGGAAAGTTACCGAAACTTATAGACACTTGCAATTTTAGAGGTTCCTGTTGTCATCTGTAAGGTGGAGGTATTTGCCTAGTAAGACTTATTCGCTTGCATGGTGCCGTACCTCTCTTTTTTTGATATTAGATATAACAAGATACAAACCTGGTTGGCACTTAGCGACATAGTTCCAAGATCCATTTAGACACTTCATGAATGGAAGAGTTTCTGTAGAGAAATAATCTGGAGTGTTGCACGAAGGGATCACAGTTGTCTTAGGTGGTACATAGTCCTGGCAAGTTGTGGAGCCACTTCCTGGCTTTTGACACGTGACGAAACGAACGCTAGGATCGGGTTGTACTTTGCAGTAACCTAAAATTATAATTCGTTTATAAACCACTTATTAATCGTCTTTTTCTAAATAAGGTTATCAATTAGTGTGTATATTTTTTATGTTTGTTACCTCAAAAGTTTGTCATGTATGAACCTATTTATATATTTTTTATTTTATTCTATATGCTTTACAAGTGTACGAGTAGTAGCCGATCAAATATAACATTTATTTGGAGAAGTAAAAAAATGGTCGCTTGAATTAGAAGAGTCTGTATTTGTGAAGAAGTAAAGGGTAATTTTACTATAATATTAATCATTATTTTATAAATCAAACATATTTTTTTTATTTCCAGTTCAATCTTAATCGAATAAGTTTGATGTTAACTATGCAAAGTCTTTTGAAGATACTCACGAATACATTTAGGCATAATCTGATACCACTCTCCATTGACGCAGTACACTTGCTGATTACTCGTCTCGTTGCTACCATCATCAGAGTCCGCTATGCCATACCCTTGATCGCAGCTCACTGTGAGTGTAA
This sequence comes from Trisateles emortualis, assembly GCA_947095525.1. NCBI lineage: Eukaryota > Metazoa > Arthropoda > Insecta > Lepidoptera > Erebidae > Trisateles > Trisateles emortualis. Next base: position 1,457,705 of record OX352736.1, on the reverse strand, counting down.
ACGAGTCAACGAGCTGACCAGGTCGGGCGGTTGGCAAGTTAGCTACGGTGTATGTGCCATGTTTAGGGTGTGGTGGTAGAGTACACAAATGAGAATGTGGCTGTCTGAAATGTATAATGTAATGTACAATGAAACACCCTTTCAAAATTTCATTTTAATCAATTTAAATGAGATTTCTCGATATCAGTTTGAATGGTTTCAGAGATTAGCGCGAACAAACAATGTGACGCGAGATTTTGTATAATAGAAAAACGTTAGACAAAACAGTTAATTGAATAAAAAAAAATATATTTTTTATAGTTGAATAGTTTTTACGAGGTTAATTGTAATCAATAAAGATAAAATGAAATCAAATTCAGTCGAATTTCCACCACGACTAATTATAAAAAGTAAAACTGAAGATTTTTCCAATAGAACAGTTCATTTTTCGTTTTCTACAAAATCTTTTATTTTTCGGTACCTAATTTACCCGCACTTTTCATAGTTATTAAAGAAAAAGATCTTACAAGTTACTGATGCTTTCAGGTTTACAAAGGTAGTCAGATTCATCAGATGCATCCGCGCAATCTTGTTTCTGTTGACAAAAAACACTTTCAAATTGGAATCAAAATTCATTTACCTGAATCGTTTTTTTTATCAGACCAGAATACGGTAGTTGAACTACGAAATCTAAATCATAAATTAAATCTTCTTACCCCATTGCACTCTGCTCTTTGATCCACACAAGCTCCATCGGTACACTGGAATTCGTTCAATGCGCAGGACTTTTTGACAAGCGCTGCTATTGATCTAATAAGTAAAATATATCATTTTATTTGACTGCCAATACGTGTTCATCAGACAAACAGCCCACCTGAAGGTAAGTAACCAACTGTAGACGATAGTCAGTTACTAGAAATGCTACTCTAGTGTTGCTAACTCCGAGACATGATTTCAAGTCTTACATGTGCAGATGTCACTAGGGCCTATTGAAACGGATTGTAGTAATAAATTTAACATTCAGACATTATCAATTAGCTTCAAGATGTTATCTTTACTTTCAAAATTATGGGACATGTGTATCACAGTTTGTTCAAAATCATCCATACCTCAACAGAGTCTTCTCAACAGAGGGCTTCGAAAATCGTATAGCACGTAGGGCTTTTTCTATTACTAAAGTTTGGGTGGATGGATGTTGGTTACTCAGACACGCTAGAACGGCTGAGCGGATTTGGATGAAATTACATAATAAGCTACATTTTATGCAGGCAAAATGTACAGTTATAATCACTGTTCCCATGGGATTTATATGTGGGTGGAAGCTAGTTTAGAATAAATACATTATCATCTACATCGCATAGTAACGTATTCCTACCCATACTTATAAGAACCTGTCTCTATTTACACTAACTTGTATAATAATATATAAAAACATGTGTATATATATATTTAAATACCTACTGTTTAATAAACTTCTCATGCTTTGTAATCTTTGTAAATATGGTATAAGCTTCATCGTCACATGATTCGCTTTCGTTCCTCGGTGGTGCGGATACAATACCCCTGAGGTAGTATCGATCTATTCCAAGCTCTTTATCGGCGAATGCTAGTCCACCCCCACTGTCGCCTTTGCATAAAGCAGTACCTGTAAAATGTTAAATAAACTGAAGACACTTATACTATGTAGACTTAAAGGATATCGAAGCAATGTTTAGATATTCGACTTCCATTTCAACAAAGTAGTACATAGTTAGCGATTAGTTCGCCCATTATACATTACAGGGGGTACCCTGTGAAAAATAGGGACGGAGCTAAATACGCTTTAAAGCTCCATCCCTCTTTCTCGCTCGAACGATTCACCTTTTGACACGTCATGGTAAGCCCTCCGTGTAAAATAATTTCTGCATCCAATTGAATTTAATTACTTTGAATTTGATTTAAATTATTTTGATGTACAAATGGTTACCTTTAATAAAGATAAACAATAATTACCATTGTTGTATCCAGCGCAAAACTTGTCATCAGTAATTTCGGATGGTGGAAGCGTGTTGGTACATATGCCAGCCTTGACATAAGGTATCTCAACGACTTTTAACATTTGTGATGCTTTGTCATCAGCTTCAGAGAGACCCCATCCAGCCACCTAATCAAGATAACAAAAATTTGATTAAACACCAAACTTTAATTGAATAATGTAAACATAGAAATAAATATTTATAATTATTTAATGGCCTATGTTGTGGACTACGAAAAAGCTTTGCTAAACTCCAGAACCATCCAGAACTGCTAAATACTTTAGCAGTTAGCTCTTTAAGGAGTTAGTTAGCTCATTAAGGATGTTGTTTTGCCACTATGATGGTCCAGCTCCAAGACTAAAAGACCATCCCTATACAACTGTCACCGATACAACTACATCGAATGGTAAGACATATCTTCGCAGCTCTACACTAACCCACTAGAAGACGTCTCTTAACGCGCTGGCCTGGACTGGATGTCCACAAATTTTATATCGCATAGCGAACTATGAAGCAAGCAATGCTTGAAGTTCCTTGAAGAGTTAACAACAACATTATACAACAAAAAACCAAATTTACTACCATAGCTCAGGTTAATCTGCCGACGAACCTGTAGTCGCTGAAGTGACTCCTAGAAAATAATAATGATTAACACTTCACCTTTCCAAGTTTACCCTGCTGAAGCTGCCATTTATTGAAGTTTGCATCAAAGTTGAGACACACGGGTCTCACATACGACTTGTAAACAAACGGAGTGGTGAGGATCACTATGGCTATGTCGTCTTGAGGGTTAGCCGCTTCACCTTCGAATAGACGTGAAACCTTTATTTCTTTCACCTATAAAAGAAAAGATTTTAATTAACTCAGATGCCTGGTAAGTAGATCTATTCATTGTGTTTTTCCTATTAAGTGTATATTATAAGCATTCTACAATATTCCTTGACAAATCTTTTACTATCCAGGCTGCACGCTTATGGAATGCTCTGCCTACACCAGTGAAACAGGCGCAATCCTTACCCATTTTCAAAAAAATGGTTAAAGAATTTTATTTATCTGTGAAATAGCACTATTGTAGATATAGATAGATTTTAACTATTTGTCTTATATATGTTTGTATTTATATTTTTCTCATATATTTATGTTAAGTTAGTATATTATGAGTGATGTGTAGATAGATGTATGTATATTATGTAATATAATTGGTATATATATGTATATTTTTTTTTTTTCAAATAGCTTCTGATAATTTTAAGGTAAATATTAACGTAAACTACAGTGCACCAACAACTGCCTTTCTCCATTCATTCTGTCCATCCAGGTTGTCTGGAAGAAATCGCCGCTAGCGATAAGACCGCCGATTGTACTAGCCTTAACATAGTTATTTAAGTTGAGAAATGTAATTTTTATGGTGTACAATAAAGTATATTGTATTGTATTGTATTCCCAGAGTATGTGTCAATTAATTGATCTTTAGTAGTAAACAACTAAACTGTGACTCATAAGGCTCAAATGGTGGTAGGCCGAACTCGATTCTTCTAAGTCATTTTAAGATTGGCTAGATACACATTTGCAGACCGGTTTCCTCAACTTTAGGTTTTAGAAAAATTCCATACTTATCAAAGTTTAAAAGACTTACTTCAGATGTCTGCGCATAGATATCTTTTTTATCATGCCAAGGTCGGGATAGTTTACCGATCGCTACAGCAAAGTCAGTTGCGGGTAGCAGCTTCTTCACATCATTCAAAAAACAGTGGGCAGCTGAAATGAAAAAAACATACAGACTAACATAGAATCACTTCCTTCTTAGAAGTTGGTTAAAAATAGATTATGTTATGAGGAAAATCTAGCGGTGGCATATAGTCAACACAAACCTATTATTATTGTGACAAATAGATAAATAAATATAAAATAAATAAATTAGTTATTGTATTTACTTAATAATATGTGAATAGAGTAATATTAATGATTGTTGCATTGGTTCTCAATAAATGTATGCAATGGTAAGTGGGGAAATGTTTGCTCTCTTGGGCACATTGAGCGCTCAGTGCTGAGGGGATGTGTTGTGACTTCCAAGGGCTGCTTAACCTTTACTTAAAATAAATAATTTTAGTTACTAATGTTTCATGTGGATATGCAAATTCTGATTGTAGAGGTTATAATCGTTATGGTAGAATATGTATTATTTATTTAAACTATTCGAGAAATTAAAGTAACTTGTAGTACAAAAATAAACTGAAGCGGTTACTTATTGAATTTTAAGAGTAAGTTTTAAGGTATTATCATTATCGTGACCTTTCCTTACCTGTGTTCTAATAAAACGAATTTGGTTTTTCGAAGTCTTTTTTCAAAAAATAATCTTCTTAAAAACCAATAATAACTGAACTTACTTCACACCTTAACATAGGACACGTCTTCACGAGATAAACCATTATTATATAAAACGCTTGATTTCAACTTACCAGTTATAACCACACGGTCGGCAATGAGAGATCCGCCACAGATTTGCTTGAACGGTAAATATGTTTTTTGATAGATTCCAACATGCCAGGGTAGTTCTCCACGCTTGCCTTGTTCACCGTCAAGTATTAGCTGTTTACTTTCACCGGTTAGTCGACCACATTCTGAATATAAAAGGATTCTCTTTGTTATAACAAATCTTTTATAAAGAGCTACAGGGTCAGTTTAAATAATAGATCCCAGAGGGATTTTAATTTTAAATATACGAAAAATTAGAGAGAAACAGAGAGAGGGAAGTCAAATTCAGCAACCCTACTAGGTATGTACCCCAACCATACAGAAGACTGCAGCCATAATCTCACTTTGAAAGCTTTTTGTGGCAGGGCTTTATTGTCATCTTAGAGTCGCTGTCATACAACGCAATAAATAGTACTTAGCATTGGTATCACCATCAGTCAGACCAAAGTTATGTATTTAAGCTACTTTAGTGATAGAATAACACTGCTATCTGCTTTACTAGATTTTCGAAAAATCCTTGACTGCTCCGGCAAGAGGCGAACACAGTTTCGAAAAAATAAGTTTCTGTATTTTATAATACCTAAATATATTTTAGCTTATGTACACATTTATTGAAATTATACTAAACCTTCTTTGCATTTAGCTACATAATTCCACGTCCCAGCGATACAATTCATGGGTAAGAGAGTTTCGGAAGAGTAATAAATAGGACTATTGCATATAGGCCTGACAGATGTTCCAGGTGCTACATAATTATCGCAGGTTTGAAAATCACTTGACCGCGACACAGGGCACATGTAGCGAATGCTTGGGTCAGGATCCAATTTGCAGAAACCTAAAAAATAAAATTGTGTTAATAAATATGTTTAAAGCATATAAAAAAGGAACCTTGAAGGATATTTTTTGACATGAAGTTATCCGATAAAGAACCAAAGTTTGCATAGGCTAAGCAAACTGAAGTGGCAATAGGCTGGCCTATATCTGCCGAAAGACCGACCGAGTTCTGGAGACCGCGACTTGGTTGGACTCCCACGGCCAGAAAGACCTTAAGAAGGTTGCTGGGGTAAACTGGATGCAGAAGGCGGAGGATTGGGTATTTTGGCGTGAGTACAGAGAGGCTTGGCCGAAACAGGCTGGTTGATTGATTGACATAAAATCATGCGGGTTCAACAGTAGATTATGTTTAAGACTCTTAGCATATAGTAAGTTCTGAACATCTTCATACTTTCATCTTGATTCGTACAAATGCAGTTAATAGACACATGGAATGGAGCAAAAATACGATCAACATGGTAGCCAATTCAATATTCTAATTATGACGTATTAGTACAACACTTCATCTAACACATAATTTAAGGGAAGTAGGGTACAAGTGAGTAAACCCAACTGGGGAAGGACCTTCACCTTAGAGAAGACCACAGCCAAAATTAAATAACTACATACAGTGTTGTTGTCCCTGTATGTGAGTACAAAACGCTCATTTAGGGATTGCGTTTTAAAAGAAACGTTTTCCTGTCCAAGAAGAAATTGCAATAAAAAGGTCGGCAACAAGTGATATTTTTGGTATTGCAATGGTCCATAGGCTACGGTCGTTCGCCTGTTTACCACCTAAGTAGTACAAAAAAAAAACTTAATTATCAGTTACGCCAACTGTTATTCCACATGCGATAACACAGAAGCCAAATACTAACTAGCCTAGGTGGATGATGACGGCCATAGCCAAGATACGTGTACGAAAAATCAACTTCAAACAAAACTGCTTGAATATAAATATAATTTTATACTCACGAACGCATTTCGGCATACTTTGTGACCATTCTCCATTGACGCAGTATACCTTGCGTAAATTGATCTCTTCGTAAATATCAGTTAGTTCCACGACCCCGTACCCTCTTCGGCAGCTGACTGTCAACACCGCATAGTCAAAGGTTTGACCAGGTTGAGCGTCAGGGACATTGGAGACTTCGTACATGCCATTATCAGGGTGTAATGGCAGAACGCAAGCACCATCAGGCGTCTCGGAGTGTCGTGGTCTGTAATGTGAATATACTATATCTGATTGCTGAAAAAGACTAAAATAGTACTATTAATAAATACTACAGGGATACTCAATCTAAAAACCCTGGTATAAAATAATGGGTCGGCAATACGAAAGCGGTATTGCTCATAAGGTATTGCAAGCGTTCATAGGCTATGGTAATTGCATAACATCAGGCGGGTTGTATGCTTTTTTGCCACCAAATTAGTACAAAAAAAAATTACCGACTTCAAAAAAGGCGGACGTTCTCTTTAAGATTAAACTATATTAATTATGGTCTTTTGTCACTGTTACTGTTTTTTGCTCATTAAGAATTAATTAACTATTTCTGACATTAATTGTTTGCTTCAAAAATAAACTTTAGACAGTTTACGTCTATCCTAAATAGAGAATTAGAAAGGGTTTTTGTATAATATGTTCAGTGACGTGTATAACAAATACTGAAAACTATTAATAACTATGGGTCGCCGGCTACTTCGTCCGCGTGGTAATTTAGAAGGTTCATTTCCCCGATTTTGCAACATATGTCACTATTGCTACGCTCCTATTGATCATAGCGTGATGTTATATAGCCTATAGCCTTCCTGGATAAATGCACTATTCAACAAAAAAAAGATTTTTCTAATCGAACAAGTATTTTCTGAGATTAGCGCGTTCAACCAAACAAACAAACTCTTTAGCTCTATAATATTAGTGTAGATGGTGGTACATAGCTTAACAATAGGGTCAAAACAAAAATAAAATGTATTCTTCGTTCATCCTGAAGATAATATCATCTGCGGATGATACTTACAAAGTTTCTTGATAGAAATTCCCAACAACACTGTCACTGAATTTGTACTTAATAATTATTATTTATTTATGTGTTAAAAAATATATAACTTTTAGTTAGGTTCTCTAGACCCAACACTAGGATTTCCTGTGTTGTTAAGACTACTTTTCTCAATCTGCTAAAAAGTCGTAGAAAATAACAATAAAGAAGACAATATAATAAAAGGATTAAAGCAAAAGTATTTTTTTTTTACCATACCTAATGTGAGTGTATATTTAAGTGAGTGTATATTTAAGTGGGTGAGTTGGTGAGAGAATTTGTGGTGGTAATAGTGTGTGATTGTAATTTATAGTGGGTGGGTGATTAAGTGTAGGTGTACTCGTATACTTAACGATGCACCTCATAATTCTGTATTATCAATTAAATTGACACAGCATTCGTTTTAATCTTTCAAAAAGTTATTAAAAATACTTACAGTCGCCGACTACGTCGGCTATTTGCACTGTCACACTCCCCTGTTTCTTCGCATGTGATGTCAAGTGATATATCAGTCCCAATCTGACAGTCCCTAAAATAATGCAATAAATAATTACTTAGTATTAAAACAGAATATTAGTAAAGTAGTACCTAGCTATGCGAGCTATGCTCGGCGATTCTTTGTAGGATAAAATTCGCAACGAGGTAATCCGACAAAGAACCAAAGTTACCGACATAGCTCGCAGACTTAGCAAGCTCAAGTGGCAATGGGCTGGTCACATCTGCAGAAGGACCGACGGCCGATTGAGCAGACGTGTCCTAGAGTGGAGACCGCGACTCGGTAAGCGTAAGGTAGGGCGGCCTCCAGCTACGTGGCCCGGCGACCTAAAAATAGTCGCTGGGACGGACTGAATGCGGAAGGTGGAGGACCGTGTGCTGTGGCGCATGTTAGGAGAGGCCTATGTCCAGCAGTGGACTGCGATAAGCTGATTGATTGATATTAACCTAAACAAAAAAGAGAGACCTCAAACATATACTAGAAGACTGAGGAATCATATACTGCTTAATATTTTGCACACTGTCTTGGATGGCCCATGTTTCACTGGCAATATTACAAAATGGCAAATAAAATTGGACATAACATATATTATGACAAACATTTGCAACAACAGGATATCGACATAAATGAAGTGAATGAGAATATGTAAAATAAATTAATAAGAGAGGTACCATACAAGTAAGCCTAATTAGGGAAGGACCTCCACCTTACAGAAGACCACACAATAGAATAACTACTTGAGTTCCTGTGTGTGAGTTGTCAGCAATGCGTTTTTCTTACTCAGGTATCATACAACCCTAGTTTATGATGAGAAGGCAGCACGCAAGTCCAACTCAAGTATTACAAACGTCCATAGGCCACGGTAACTGCTGACTATCAGACGGGCCGTCTGATTGTTTGCCACCTGGGTAGTTAAAAAAAACATATACAAAAAATTACCTGCATGATACTCCACTTTCAGCTCCTGATGTTTGTGAAAATGTCGCTGAAATAAGCACCAACATAAATTAAATTTATCTTAGTGACGCACCTCGGCATTACTCAAATGCTTTAAAGGTACACACCTGATATTGCTAAGGTACAGTTTAGAATCCGTTACATACAACACGGGGAAATAAAACTTGGAAAGGACCTGATATTTTGGGTGTTTTTGTTTTCATCCTACATACGTTCAGTTCCGACATCACTTGGAAGACAAGGCTAAGCTGGCATCTAGAAAGCTAGGTGTGCTCAACAGGGCAAAGTAGTACTTCACCGCGGGCCAAAGACTACTGCTCTACAAAGCGCAAGTCCGGCCCCACATGGAGTACTGCTGCCACCTTTGGGCGGGAGCACCTGGATACCAGCTTGGACCCTTTGATTCAATCCAAAGACGCGCTGTCAGAATCGTTGACGATCCCAAGCTCACAGGCGGTATTGATCCACTAAGTCTAAGGAGAGACTTCGCCTCCTTGTGTGTGTTCTACCGCCTGTACAATGGGCTGTGTTCTGAGGAATTGTTCGAGATGATGCCCACGGCATCATTTTATCAACGCACCTCTCGCCACCGACAGGGAGTTCATCCTCACATCCTTGCACCTCAAACATGCCGTACCGTAAGATTCCAGAGGAATTTCTTACCACGTACGATTAGGCTGTGGAATGAGCTCCCTGTCTGCCGAGGTTTTCCCAAGAGACTATAGCATGGGGTTCTTCAAGAAAGGAGTTATAAGGTTTTTAAAGGGTCGGCAACGCATGAGTGACACCCCTGGTGTTGCAAACGTCCATAGGCTACGGTAACTGCTTACCATCAGGCGGGCCGTATGCTTGTTTGTCACCTTGGTAGTATAAAAAAAAAACATATACGTTAATAAAATTTTCCATCCAAACATGTTCAACCCCTTTAGGAGGAAAATATAAGGAAAACTTGGAAAGGACCTCATATTTTGGGTGTTTCCGCTGTTAAAATTTTCCATACATGTTCAACCCCTATAAGAGGAAAATATAAGGAAAACTTGGAAAGGACCTGATATTTAGGGTGTTTTCGTTTTCATCCTACGTTGATAAAATTTTCCATACAAACATGTTCAACCCCTTTAGGATGAAAATATAAAACAAAACTTGTTTAGCATGTTCTTGAGTGTTCGTGTATTGGCGTAATGGTGACAACTATTGGGATTTACCCAATGGTTGCCTTTAGATCGACCATCAACAAATGCTGTTCCATTGTAAATTTTAACGCCTCGTTTCCTTTTCCTTTTAGATGGATGATTAAAGAATTCCGTAAATCTTTTTTATGAATAATACTGAGTGGAGCAGTATAGATACAAGCTATTGGAACATTACATATTTTACTACTTGTATCAAATGAAAATCAAAATGTTTTTACAAGCAAGTACTTCATTGTTGAAATACTCGTACATTTATTTCAAAAGATATTTACATGAATAGTTATTAAAATAAAAGTAACTTAACCTGAACTCCTAACAAACAAACATATATTTTGTTGCATTTAAAGGTATTTGCCTATAAGTAAAATACCTATCTGATTGGTTGAATTTAGATTTCTCGTACAAACAATTCTTCCCATTTTTAACCGACTTCATTACAATTTTATAGCACCACATTGCAAAATATGACTTTGAAATTTACTGAGATAAGTTTCTAATAAGATATTTGCTTAGCCCCAGGTTTCACGTTATTTCAATTTGTGAATACCTACGTTTCGGTGATCCTACTAATATTGTAAATGTGATAGTTTGTACGTATGGATGGATGGATGGATGTTTGTTACTCTTTCACGCAATAACTACTGAACGGATCTGGATGAAATTTGGCGTACAGATAGATTATAGTCTGGAATAGCACATAGGCTCTTTATCGCGATAACCGACATCCTCGCAGGCGGAGCCGCGGGCAACAGCTAGTACAAACATAATTATATATTGTCCATACCTATACGGTGGCATGAAATGTTGAGTATTTTACTATATATATATATTTTTTTTTATACTACTTGGGTGGCAAACAAGCATACGGCCCGCCTGATGTTAAGCAGTATCCGTAGCCTATAGACGCTTGCATTACCAGAGGTATCACTTGCGTGTTGCCAACCCATTTTTTTACACCAGGGCTTTAAGATGGAAGTCACCCTAGGATAGGAATATTTTATAATTTGCATCAAAAAGTATGTGTGGCCAGGTATTGCGTGAATATTATTATGGCCATCGAATATTTTTCCATACATAATACGTTTTTACCTCTTTAGGGATGGAATATCCAGAAACCAGTTCTTATTCTATACCTACGATATAAAAGGTTATGTCAGAATTTCAAGTTTCTAGCAGTCCTAGTAGTTGAGGCTGTGCATTGTATTACCAGTCTCAGCCAGTCAGTTTCCTACTTTTCTAAACTAATAATATTAAGAGGAAAGATTGGATATTTTGTTTGTTGTTACGATTTAACTCAAAAACTACTCGGCCGATTTTAAAAATTCTTTCACCATTAGAAAGCTACATTATCAGCGCGTAACATAGGCAACATATTTTTATTAAAAAAAAAGCGGAATCGCTACGGAAACTAAATAAATGTCCACCCGTACGAAGCTGGGATAAGACGCCTAGTATTTGATAAATGTGTTGCTATACAACCAACATGTGCTTCCAGAAAATATTCCTCTTTCGGCACTTAAGCTATTCCACTTACAGCACCAATAGGTATATGGGCTTGGTGCTGAATCCAAGCCCAATACTTCTCCAAATTAAACCGATGGAGACAGTCATCGAATAATTTCAAATGAAGCCTTGTCCATAAACATGAATACCTACAATACATACACGATGATGACTTCATTTTATACCAGGTTTTATATAAATATTATGTGTACCTACATTTATAGATATTTTCCTGCTAAACAGAAACCATCTTATACTATACATTTATTTATTTGTCTTATAAACTTCAATAATAACACGTTTGAATTGGGATTTTTGATCATTTTTCCTGTTACTATAAGTACCTATATTTAATAGGTATCTACCTTGATAACTTGTTTTAGTTATGTTTTTTCAATAGCTATGTTTATTTCTTTTTAGTTTGGCTTGCGTGTTTCTTGATACATATTTATTGTAATAACCACACCTTTATTTAACTTAAGTAATCTATTTCATCAATCGTTGTTAGTTGACTTGATGCTAATACTCTTTAGACATTGCACTTTTAAAACATTGATAATAATAACTGCTATAAATTATAAGTACAAACAGTAAACCGAAAAATATTTATACATGTTGTCTTTCTTCATTTTTTTAAAATCTTTAAAATACAGATCGACTGCTTCATATCAAAAGTCAAGGTCTATATGTTTACATTTTAAGAGAACAGCGCAAACCATTAAAGGTGCGTTTTCATTGACGCGGAGCTGGGCGGAGTGGAGCTGAGATGAGCAGTGAAAAGTTGCAAGTGTTATTGAAGCGGAGTAGGGTGGAGTGAAGCTTATCTAAGCAGACCAAAGCTTGATTCAACCGCGTTCCGATCAGTCAAGTCGAGCTGCAGTGAACTGCGGTGACGAGCGGAGCCACGACAGTCCGCTAAGTTTATTGATAGGGATAAGTGGAAATGATATAGCACTTGTCCCTACCGATGACGTTGTGGTAGGGAAAAGTAGAAGAAACATTCTACTTGTCTCCATCAGGGGGGACAGATGGTAGGGACATGTGGAATAGGCCGTTCTGTCCAGCTCGGGGCGGCGTGTTTACATATTTTATTCAAAAGTCTGCTCAACTCCGATCGGCGCCGCTTACACACACAGTCCGCTCATCTCCATCCGCCCAGCTTCGCGTCAATGGAAACGCACCCTAACTAAATTAGCCATTCAAGAGTTTGTATTCTACTTGTATATTTTGGAGGGTTTATAAACAAAAAGTAATAATCATCATCATCATCTCAGCCAAAAAACCTCCACTGCTGGACATAGGCCTCCTCAAAGATTTCCACATCATTCGTTTCTGAGGGGCTACCGTGATGTGTTAAATGGTAATTTGTTCGAGCGAGAAAGAGGGACTGAGCTATATAGAGTTTATAGCTCCATCTCTCTTTCTCGATCGAATGTCTCACATTTTAACACTTTATGGTAGGCCCCCTGAGCTGACCTTATCCACGACCTTTACTAGGTCGTCGGTCCGAAGCAGGAATATTACAACAATTTTATTAAATCGACTAACTAATAAATAACCCGAATGCATTTTCGAGATTCGAGTTTTTAAATGATCAGTGTTTTAATAACGCATAACTTGAAAATAATTTATGTACTTATTATCCTTATACACAGTCAATTATATACCTAACGTTCACTCTAGGTATAATATTTTATAATTAATTGATTGTACTCGTATAATATTTATACCTTCTTACCGAGATAACTTTAAAATAATACTTACTGAGACTTAACAAAATTAACACACACAAAAACATTTTGGACATCACTGAATCTATTATAACTATAAATTTAGTTAAAAGTTGTAGCAGATATTATGCGTAATAACAATACACAAAAATATGAAAATTTGTTACTTGTAATGTATTGAATTAATTAAAAATTTGGAAACCTTGGTAAGATTGCGAGCTATATTCATTTTTCACATTAAAATAAATTTACTTAATGAGTGTAATGAACACACGACTACACACATCTCGTGCGATGTCAGAATGGCGCGAGCGCGTCGGGCCAATGCAACCTGCCGGCCGACTAGACTGACAGACTGACTAGAGACTAAACTTAGCATTATGTTACACGGTCCATCTTGCATCAACCGACTGTAAATAGGCTTGCTATACGACAATAAGCACCCCCAAACTCAAGGCACGTCTTGCAAGATGATCGTGTATCGTGCTTCGTCCGTCGTGAATATAAATAATAGTTCATTGAGCAAGTTCAACATTTTAAACTTGTGTAGCTAGGTGATAGCACGTCAAAAGGAATGGAAAACCACATTCAAATCTTTGATAAATATTATTATTGAAAATAAAATTGCGTATAGAATGTACACAGGTTTTTACACATTGCTGGTTTATTTTTAACCTAAAACCTTTTCCTTTTTTTCCCTCTTTTTTGCAATGATGATTTCAACATCAAAACTGATATTTTAAATAAATAAAGCTCATGTGCTCATTAAATTTATTTGATTATATTTAGCACGCTGGATGCGCACACGATCGTGTGTATGCTACATTCAGCACAGCGGCTTTGAGTGGGTGTACAGTCGAGATGGACCATGTATATGATGCTAACAAGAAATAACTGTACTATCTACGCCATTACCGTCACGTCACGTTGAACAACTAACTCGTCCTGGCCATCACAGGTCCTAGGAGAGTAAAAAATCTTACAAATAGTAACCATGTGCATTGGGAAAGTGCGAAAATTTCAGGAATATGGAAATGTCTGAAAATAATGATATTCAATAAAATACCCCTCGGGAGTGGGTAGTGTGGAGCCCCGCCGCAGCCAACCTTTCTTCTCCTCTGCTTGATTTGTGGGGTGGCGTTCGCTTGGTTTAGGATAGGCACGTTAATGTCGAGCGACGGATGTTCCAGCTAAAATTCCTTCTTCACAAATGAAACCACTTTAGACTTTTACTTCATATATTGAGTTCAACAGCCCTACTTAAAATGATTACATATACCACATGACTCCACTACTTGGAAGCCACGGCATGACTCTCAACGTCAACTGATCAAGTCTCCTCTCGTCATTTCTTTTCTTAAACATTTGAAAATATTTGCTTTCCTAAATGTCTGAGGTTTTACTATGGTCACACGGCCAGCTAATGACCACCAATAAACCTCTACAGTAGCCAGGCTGCCGTCACGGATAATGTGACTAGTAACAGGAAGCTTGTACAACAAGCTTTCATCCTGCTTTCTTTCTAGAAATACCAGGACCAAGAAGTGGTTTTTTGAGCAACGTGCCCACGATCCTCATATCATATCTCAGATGACGCACTGAAAAAAACCTGGCGACAATAAATTGTCAACGAAAAAACCCAACATGCAGCCAAGTCATCTGATTGGCAAAGAGTTCCCTGCAATAGGATTGCAAAGAAAATAAACATATCTGACTGGCCTGTTGGTCTAGTGGTACGCCGGAGGTCGTGGGTTCGATTCCCACCCAGGACAAATCTTTGTGTGATGAGCACGAATATTTGTTCTGTGTTTGGGTGTTTTTTTTTTAAACTACTTGGGTGGCAAACAAGCATACGGCCCGCCTGATGTAAAGCAGTATCCGTAGCCTATAGACGCTTGCATTACCAGAGGTATCATTTGCGTGTTGCCAACCCATTTTTTTACACCAGGGCTTTAAGATGGAAGTAACCCTTGGATAGGAATACGTTTCTTTCAAAACGCATTCCTAAATGAGCGCTGGAGACCTGTACTCACACACAGAAACACAACTACACCGCTGTGTGTAGTCATTTGGCTGTGGTCTTCTGTAAGGTGGAGGTCCTTCCCCAGTCGGGCTTGCTCGCTAGTATGGTGCCCTACCTCTCTTGATGATAGGTGTCATTTATTTATAATACGAGTATGTATGTATTTAGAAATATATAAGTATGTGTATCAGTTTTCTGTTTACCATAGTACAGGCTCTGCCAAGTTTGGGATCAGATAGCGATGTGTGAGTTGTCCCGAAAATATTATTATTATATCTGAAGCAACTTTTCCTCAGAGTACAGTAAAAGCAACAAAGACGCTAAAGAAGACATCCCATTACCCAAATCGTCCAATAAACATCAGACGGCCTGTATGCCTGTTTGCCTCTTAAATAGTTTAAAAAAAACCTCCCCCGCTTATCTAGTACGAAATAGATGACGTTACAAAATTAATTAAAATAATAGAATCGTTTGTGGAACCAACCGATTAGTAGATGACAGTAAATTGTAGGGCAACAGAGCCATACAAAAGATTCATGACTCTATTATGGGAAAAGGATCGTATAGGACACTTTCACTCGCAAAAAGAAAATACACAATAACTATTTTTATGTATACAGTCTAGACAAAAAACAATAGGCTTTTTGCGAAACTGTTTTCTATTAACCCTTATCCAGAAAAACAATAAAACCCATTAAATTTATAAATTAAAATTGACTTTTTTACACTAAGTGTATCTTAAAAATATTGTAAAAAATGTATAAAAATACAATTTCAGCGAAACGAGTGGTCGGCCTTTGTCTTTAAGGCACTAATTTAGATAAAAAAAAAATCGAAATCCTAGTTTTTTTTTGATAGGCAGATTGGTCCCATTTTTACGAAATTCATTCTGAGGGGTCCACGAGGAACTTAGAGAACTTCTGAAATATTATAGGTAGGTACCTACACGGCGATTTTGGTATATTTTCCAATAAATGAACTTTTGCATTCTGAAAGTATTATAAAGTGAACTTTTTTTGTAATACTAGGAAGTAAGATCAGATATGAAAATAAGACCATCGAGGAGGTATGTATTCTTAGTACTATTACATTATTTGCTTATCAATATTGCAAGGCATTTATTATAATTAATAAATACAAAAGTAGCGCGAGTTGACCTAAAATTTGGAGGGTGTGTTCTTTGTATGACGTAGGCATCCGATTAGAAGGGTTTTCCGTAATTCTACCCCTAAAGGTGTGAAAAAGGGGAGCAATGTTTGTACGGCACAACGTGATTCCTTGGTCCAATGTACTTCAAATTTTGCATAAACCTTTTGTATGTTTTATGGCGCTCAAGTTGTTT
This sequence comes from Trisateles emortualis, assembly GCA_947095525.1. NCBI lineage: Eukaryota > Metazoa > Arthropoda > Insecta > Lepidoptera > Erebidae > Trisateles > Trisateles emortualis. Next base: position 1,441,143 of record OX352736.1, on the reverse strand, counting down.
GAAAATAGAAAAGCACACGAACGGAGTTGTGGGTAACAGATAGGATAAGTATAGATAAAACTTATTGTACAGAATTAGATTGTTCATTAGAATAGCTTTTTTTCCCCTGTAATATGGAGGAGGAAATTATGGGCGTCATGTTGAATGAATTTCGAAGGTTCTTGCTCCTTGGGATGGCTGGTCAACCTTGGCATGTTTTTTTGTAAATAATAAAAGTAATAGTTTGTTGTGTTATTGTTTTTTACCAACAAATGTGATCACGCTTTGTTTATCCTTATACTTACAAAAAAAAATCTCTCATTACCATACAGTGAGAAACTAAATTCAAACTCATTGTTTTATGCATTACCGGCCGGGGGCAACAATTATTTTTTACAGTGATAACCGACATCTGTCGGTTATCATTGTAAAAAGTACCTATGTGTTATTCCAGACCATAATCTATCTCTGTGCCAAATTTCATCCAGATCCGTTCAATAGTTTTTACGTGAAAGAGTAACAAACATCGATCCATCTATCCATTCATTCATACTTACAAACTTTCGGATTTATAATATTAGTAGGATTATATTGTTTGTATTAAATTAAATAATTTTATTTTGTATGGTTTATTGAAATATGGACAGTACATACGACGTATTGATGTACGATACTTGCCCCGATGCCTTTGATGATAGGCAAACGGCTCATCCCTTACGACGATGACTGTAAAATAACACTCCATCACAATCCTTAGCTAATAAGTCCATAACTGAAAAGCCCAAGTGGCCTCTTCCAGGCAATACAATTGTAAAAATATATCAACAAGCAAAACACATTTTCGGCAAAGCAACATTTATTGTTTCCGTGAAAAATAATTATATAAACAATATCTTTACATAGTCGCTCCTGCTGTCTGTACGCTTATATTTTTTAAACTACGCAACTGATTTGAATACATTTTATGATTTCGGCAATATATAGAGTGATTCAAGAGAAAGATTTGTATGTATAATAGATGCATGTAAGCCTAAGCTAAGAGTAGTAGTTACATAATTATAATATTTTATTAAAATCAATAAAAGGTAATCTATGTATTCTATTTTATTGATGACATATTTCTGAACATACTAATATTCTTAACCCTTATCGTAATAATTAAAAAGTTCTATTCGAAAACCTCTATTGATTGGTATATCAGCTAATACTTATATGTGGGCTCAGGTTCTATACTTACTTCTCAACCCATAAACGTCCCACTGCTGGGCACGGGTCTCCTCCATAAATTTGGAGAGATATTAGCTTACTTATACCACGCTGGCCAGACGGGTTGGTATAGGGTTTTGTTTCAAGTTTTCCTTCTCTTGCAGTGGATATTGTCTGCCGCACTTACTCCCTTAGTCGACTCTTACGACACCCACGGGATGGAATGGGGTGGTGACATTTGTATTCTTAATCCGTCACCACACGGAAACTATACATCATACTTAATTAGCAAACATAGAAACATAGCCACAATAACATTCTAAAGAAAAAATATATATAAGGTTCAATGAAATCCTTATACCTACTTAATTATTCTATAGTTGCGATTGCAATCCAAATAGTAACACCCATTCTGAATGACGCCGCTCATATAATATCGTAAAACACCCGACTCGTTGCGCGGATAATATAATCCAGCACCATTATTCCCACTAGCAATAACTCCGGCAATTTCTGTGAAAATATTTTATACAATAAAAAAACTAGACCACAAATTTGATCGGCTTATATTAGACGAGTAGTTCTATACTCTTATACCACTCGCCTTATGTAAACCGCTAAAGTCTTGCATACTGTAACATACAACTCCTTTCTATAGCCTCTCCGAAAATCCTCGGTACGGAGCTCAATCCACAACCTAATCGTCCGTGGAAGGAAATTCTTCTGAAACCTTGACTGCCTTGGTGGTCCAGTGGGTGCAGTATGCGCCTGCTGTGAACGAGGTTGTGAATTCGAAAGGGGTGTCCAGTTCTCTAGATACATCCAATTCCGTCCACCGACAGGGAGTTCATCCTCACATCTTAGCACCTAAATCGTGCCGTACTTTACGGTTTAAATTTGACTTGTTTAAAAAAAACAACTCCCGCACTAGAGAACAAGCACTGTGTCGCGGAGGACTTTACAAACATACAATTAACGGACACAAATTACATCTAGACTCAGAACAGACCTTTGTGGGTGATACAAAGTTTTGTCCCTGTGTGTAAATCGAACCTACAACCTCGTGCACAGCAGGCGCATACTGCACCCACTGGACCACCAAGGCAGTCAAGGTTTCAGAAGAATTTCCTTCCACGGACGATTAGGTTGTGAATTGAGCTCTATACCGAGGATTTTTGGAGAGGCTATAGAAAGGAGTTATAGAGGACACTGGAGGAGTTCTTAGGAAAACCTCATAACTGCTTTCTTAACGAATCAAGAAAACAGTTACTTATAAGGTTTTTATAGGGTCGGCAATGCGCAAGTGATACACCTCGTGTTGGAATTGTGGGCTACGGTAATTGTTTACCATCAAGCGTATGCTTATTTGTTTACTTGGTAGTATAAAAAGTAGAGTCATGAGAAGTCTTTGGGAAAGAGCCTCGAAGTTTATAATAGAAACAGCAGTTTCAGTTTCTGTTTAAAGTGCAAGTGTTTTTTTGGTTAATGTAAGCGTTGATCGGTAATTAAAAATATATGATAATACGAGGGGTCGTAATTTCGAATATTTTCCCCGATTTTGTAACATATCTCACTCACTGCTCCGCTCCCATTAATCATAGCGAGATGTTAGCCTATAGCCTTCCTGGATAAATGCACTATTCAACAAAAAAATATTTTTTTCAAATCGAACCAGTACTTTCTGAGATTAGCGCGTTCAACCAAACAAACAAGCAACTCTTCAGCTTTATAATATTAGTATAGATGAGAAAAAAAAAACTATTTACCAAGGTCATGTGAATGACATATTTTGTCTGCATTGACGCGTAATTTGACTAAGATTGGCATACTTTGTTTGCAGGTGTCGGTATCAATGATGGTTAATTCATTTTTATTTAACTCTCCAAAGTATCCCATCTGTAACAATAATATTCATACAAGTTTTATTTTACGTTGTTTTGTTTTGTTTACAAAAGAAAAAAAAAATAGCTTCATAGACTCGGTCCGCCTTTTCTTGCATACAGTCTACCTGAGCAACCATATTATGTATTATGAGAGGCCTATATGCTTATGCTGTACCAGGCTGATTTGGATTTGAATCAACATTCTGTCAAATTGTAATTTTATTTATTTATTTATTTGGATCTCCAACAAAGGACATACACAACACAATCATAACATTATTATGCCATATAACATTGCGTGTACTAAGTCAACTAGCTTAAATGAGTATAACTTGCTCCGAAAGTTACCACGACCCGTAAGGAACTGAGCGAAACTGTGATCAACCTCCAGCCATTTCTTTGCCAACCGATCAGTAACGGAAGGAAAAAACTGGTAGACGTGGCGTCTCTTGGTTGATGTATCCCATCGCTGTTGCCATTCATTAATGAGGATGCTATAAACTTCAGTTTGTGTGTAACTGTATAAAGATATTTTAAGATACTCACGAATACATTTAGGCATAATCTGGTACCACACTCCATTAAAGCAGTACACTTGCTGATAATTCGTTCCGTTGCCACCATAATCAGAGTCCACTATGCTGTAATCCTCATCACAGATCACTGTGAGTTCAAACGAGTCAACGAATTGCCCAGGTCGGGCGTTTGGCAAGTTAGCTACTGTGTATGTGCCATGGTTAGGGTATGGTGGTAGAATACATGCATTAGACTGTGTCTCTCTGAAATGTTAAAGAACGATCAAATTAGCTATAAATTTTGAAAACGGGTAAATATTTTTATTTGTAGTTCAATTAAATAACCCATAAGGACTAATTTGTTATTATTTGTCGATTGTTTCATTTTCAACTTTATTTGCTTATCGTTAATGTAAAAAATAAGATCTTACAAGTCGCTTTTACTTTCAGGTTTAAATAGATAATCAGATTCATCAGATCCATCCGTGCAGTCTAGTTTCTGTTAACAAAACATAATGAAATCACTTCTAGTAAAAAGTAATTTATCTAAAACAGTTAAAAAGCTCATTTCAAACTCTGAAGGCTCTTTCAATTAGCGGTTTGCTGTCGCCCTGCTGCGGTGCGGCAGAAAACAGAAAGATAGAAAAGTAGAAGCATCATCGTACTTACGAAGATTAAAGATGAACCGAATGCAATTATTAAGAAGGCGGTCCTAAACTGGACCGACTACTTAATAATAGCATTCGGTTCATTTTTAAGTAAATCTGCATTAGGTCTAGATTACATACATCACGACAGTCGATAATTAGGAAGAATTAGTGCCTGCACAAGTATTTTCTGCGTCTGATTAAGAAGGCAATTCTCTCTCTCTAATATAGCCAGTCACTTTGAGTAAGGCCACGACTGCCGGTACATGGTAGAGCCATCGAGTTCTGTTTCGGAGTTCCCATTGCTAACATCCGACTACATTATTAGATCAGCGCCATGGTATATTATTGCATTGTAACCGAAGTTATTTAAGTATGCTTAATTTCAATGGAATCACTAAGGTAAAAAGTAAGCGAATAATGGTTGGCAAATTTTACAAAAAAAATTCAACCGACTTGAAAAAGCGAAAAATAACTGACTACAAATTGAAATCGTTGCCAAGCAGAATATTAGGTGACAATTTGAACCTAGCACTGACTTCAATCTGTATTCAGTTATTTGTCGCTTTATGAAGTCGGTTTAATTTATTTTCCATTTTTTTGTGATAATTGATTACAGTATTAGAAAACTAGTACTAAGTATAACCAAATACCTTTAATTAACAATAAAAAATATACACGCCATGTACCTACATGGCGTGAATATTTTTTATTGTTAATTACATTTTCTGTCTTTTTTTTTCTTAATTCTCACCTAGACCTATAACATGTATCACATGCCTGTCAGGAAAACAGACCAGACTGCCTTTTAATAACATTGGTTCAAGATCTTCACTACCACTGCAGCTGGTCCACACTGATTTATGTGGACCAATGAAGCAAGAATCTTTAGGAGGTATGAAATATTTTATAACATTTATAGATGACTACACAAGAAGAGTTCATGTCTATTTTATGAAAAATAAATTGAATGTTGTAAAAGTTTTCAAAGATTACAAAAATAAAGTAGAGAATGAACATCAAGAAAAAAAAAGACAGAAAATGTAGGTGCACAAGAAAAAGGTATTTTTACGCCTTGAAGATTTTTAATAGCAACAATATTTATTTTATTCTGAGGAGTTTCTTAGTGTATTGCCAGGATCCAAGGTGCAATATCAATATAATTAACATAGGACCGTCGGAGAATAAACCCTCTCAAAGAAAACATCGAAAAAAATTTAATATTCGTTTACAGTTTGACCGAGATATCGGTATACATACAAAGAAGAAAACAAAGGAACATACATACAGACGAACATGGAACCTCCTAATTTTTGAAAGTCGTGTAAAAATACCATTTATTGAATATCCGTACCCCTTTGCACTCTGCTTCTTGATCCACACATACTCCATCAGAACACTGGAATTCGGACAACGTGCAGGTCTTTTTAACAAGCTCTGCTACTGACTACTGACTTTTTCATTTTACTAGTTGGCAACTTGGAACTTTATCATTCCACAACGAGGAACTATACTCAGAATCTACGTGAATGATAATAAGGGACCTACCTAGATAATGGCAGGACTTAAACTTCTATGCTGGCTAATGTTCGTTACGTACAAATCAACATGTGTGTCAACCTACTGTTTAATAAACAGCTCGTGTTTTGTGATCTTTGTAAATGTGGTATAAGTTTCATCATTACATAATTTGTCATCGTTTGTCGGTGCTGCGGATACAATACCCCTTTCATATTGTTTAAGACTCGTACGACTTAAAAGAATCGAGTCAGAAAAATCTCTCAAAAAGCAAAGTATTCTTATTAAACTTAAAAAAAACTCACGTCAGATTTCTGCGCATCAATATCATTTTTATTATTCCAAGGTCGATACAGTTTACCGATCGCTACGGTGAAGTTAGTTGCGGGAAGCAGCTTTGTTACATCGCTCCAAAAACAGTGAGCAGCTGAAGTAAAGAAATAGATTTGTTTTTTTTTTACTAGCCTATGTTGTCCCACTGCTGAGCAAAGGCCTCCCCCATTGACTTCCAGTCCCGTCTGTCCATTGCCCTATTCCACCAATCCTTCTCATATGCATCCAGGTCGTCACGCCAGCGTTTTCTAGGTCGGCCTCGGCGGCGATGCCCATCTTCAGGCATCCACTGTGTGACGACACGAGCCCATCTCTCAGGATGCATACGAGAAATGTGTCCCGCCCAGTCCCACTTAAGTTTGGCAGATTTGCTACCGACATCCCTGATACCGGTCTGCGAGCGTATGACGGTATTCCGCACTTTGTCACGTAGTTTGATGTTTAATATGCTGCGCTCCATTGCCCTTTGACAAACCTTGAGTTTGGACTTCTGAATCTCTGTTAGTGACCAGGTTTGGGCACCGTAAGTTAGGATGGGCAAGATACACATGTAAAAAAATAGATTATGTCATGAAAAAGTGCGGGCGGCGGCGTTTAGTTAATACCAAAGATAGAAAAGTCCAAGATCCCGTTATACTATTTACCACGGCGTGATTTGTTGTGGTTTTGATCCCCACACGGGACAAAACCTTGCGTGATAAATAGCTATGTGGCATTAATGTTGCTTGGTATGTGTGGACTGACCAAATAAAAGCGGCAGTAAATGGCTCATCATCACTGCATGAATGTACGAGGAAGGCGGCCATCAGAGAAGAGTGGCGGCGCGTTGTTAAGCTTGCCACTAACACCTGAAGTGATGACCACGACCACTCTGTCAAGAATAATACCGATAGAGAAGATGTTTGTAAAGTCCTCCGTAACATAGGTCTTGTTTCCAAATGCTTGTCTTTTAAACGAAAAAAATAATAACGCACGTTTAAGATTACTTAAAATAAATAAAGAAAAGACTTTAAAAGAATTTCATAAAGGCATCTTCTATAAAATATTTAAAAAAATCTCATCTCAACATGAGACCTACGCACACGCCTGACATGTAATACATAAAGCGTTACATTCCAACTTACCAGATATAACCACACTGTTAGAGACAAGAGATCCGCCACAGATTTGCTTGTAAGGTTTGGTTGTTTTTCGATAAATGCCGACTTGCCAGGGTAGTTCTCCACGCTTGGCTTTTCTACCGTCAATTATTAGCTCTTTACCTTCAGGAGTCACTCGACCACATTCTGAATAGAAAAGGATTCTCTTTTAAGCAAAAATCTTTATTTAATAGAAACAGGTAGAGTTCAAATAATAGATATAATGGAATTTACTTTTAATATTTAAAGTCAGAATTTCATTTTTAAAGACAAATAAACTAGGGACGAATATAGAGACGAAGGGGCAGTGAGAGCGAGAGAAAGATAATGTGACTATGCATGTAATGTTTGGCCATATTATGAAATAGTGACTGTTTCGTTAAACGATTTCCATTCCTTGATCGACCACATCATGAAGTGGGCAATAGATAGCATAACATTTCATTTACATTTCATTTAATCATAATAATATGATGGCATTTCATTTTATCATAAGAACGGTAGCCGACAGCGGGAATTGTCCTCTTATCGGCCATCTTACTAAATTGTTAAGACCTGTCGCAAAATACATATATTACTAACATAGTTATTCTAAGCCTTTACTAACACTATTGGATCATGTTGTCTTTAAATAAATAAATTATTATTATTATTTCACGAAGTGGTTTTCATGATATTCATGATAATAATATTATATAATAGCTTCCACCCGCAGCTTCGCCTGCGCGTACATTCAATCGGAAACAGAGTTTTTTACCGAGATAAAAAGTAGCCTATGTATTATTCCAGACTATAATCTATCTCTAAGAGTAACAAACATCCATACATCCTTACAAAATTTTGCGTTTATAATATTAGTAGGATAGCAGTTAACAAATTGTTCAGGGGGCATCCCACCAGCGCTGTGGGATGAATTGAATCCTATCCTTGAAATAGGAACACGTTTCATTAAAAACGCATCCTTAATGTGTGTAATACATCAATTACAATTACCTGCTTTACATTTAGCTACGTAATCCCACTTCCCGGCTATACACTTCATGTATAAGAGCGAAAGTCTCTTATACATGAAGAATAATAAATAGGTCTGTTTTTTCCACGACCCCGTACCCTCTTCGGCAGCTTACTGTCAACATCACATAGTTAAAGGTTTGACCAGGATGAGCGTTAGAGACATTGGTGACTTCGTACATCCCATTATCAGGGTGCAGTGGCAAAACACAGGCACCTGTCGCTGACTGTCGTGGTCTGTAAAGTTAACATATAATAATATGCATATGTGATTATAACATTTATCTCATTGTTAAACACGGCTTTCATAAAAAATAAGTAAATTATCGAATATTGAGAATATTTTTGTATATATTATAATTCAGAACTGTATTAGTAGCACTTCAATACTCTGTGTAAACCACACTCTTCATTCAACAGGTTTTTTTCATAACGAAGCCATGACCACAATTCCAAATATATCGAGATGGTAGCTTCGAGTAGCGGAACAAGACCACCCCCGTGTTCAGCCGACAACACGTGAGGCTGGGCCCGCCCAGGTTCGGCAGAAGCCGTCCGGACGCAGCCCTTTCGAGGCTCGGCGAAGATGCTCGTCGAAGAACCGTCGCCCATCCAACACTAGGCCCAGATACTTCACCTAGGCCTGGTGAATATCGAGGCACCGTGCCCATAAAATAAAAGGGCCTACGTCTTTTCAAGGATCACTCTCCTAGCGCCCTGATCCGCCCGGCCACTTGAGAGACTCCCGTGGTGGCCAGGCGCGCCACATCTTCAAACCCCGAGCCGTGACCAACTTGTCATCGGCGTAATACAATACGCTCAGCCCGGGGGGAAGAACACCACGCAGGATGAACCCCTGCGGAACACTGCTCGAAATCGCCCTGCGCCCGACGCCGCCTTTTCGGCCCTTGGCTCGGTCGATTAATAATCTGAATATACTTACAGTCTCAGACCACGGTGGCTATTTGTACTATCGATGCCGTTTGAACACGCCTCTGTATCGTCGCATGTCCTGTGAAGTGATATATCAGTTCCATTTTGAAACTCCTTCTGGTACTCTCTATAATAACAAAATAAAAAATAATATAGATATAAATAAATATATAACAATATATAATAATATATATTTATTAACGTAGAGGTCCTAAATTTTTTAAAGTTTTTTGTGGCAAACAAGCATACGGCTAGCCTGATGAAAAGCAGCCTATATGCTTACCATAAGGCTTGTCGTAGGTTGCTTGCAATATTAGAGGTGTTCTAATCTGTTCAATACACGCCTTACCATTTATTAGCTTATAAAAACATTGATTGCCAACTTTTACAAGAGATTTGGCTTTGTCATTTGCAAGATGCGTGAGTTTGACAACCCTATCACAATAAGGCTGGTTTATATAGACGAGTCAGTATCTATCGTCTGAAACACATATAAAAGTACTTACGCCTTACTACATAAGAGAGTTCAAAAAGCGTTTTTAAGATTCTTTTATACAAAGCTATACAGTTGCTATCCTTTCCCATATCCTACAAAATTCTTATTTGGAATGCTGAACTTTAATTCACTTGAAATAGAAGGCGTAATTACCATTAGCATTTTTTGCCAGCCAGGTTTTACGGGGTAATTCTGATTGACCAATGTTGTCGTTGTTGGTCCTCACCGTACCCAAAATCCAAACGAGGGCATGCCACAGCCAGCTGTTAGCTGTACTTTCCTCGTGCATAGTGAATCATGCCAACATACCACTGACTGGTTCGGCACTGACATTGCTCAATATGCTTTTGACATCAAGACCGGAGTGTGGTCAATCAAATCTCGCAGATGTGATCGTACTGCTAGATCGAATGCAAAAAAACCTTCCGAGTGTAGTAGACAAGATATATTATGCAAGTATACCGATTGAACGAGGGACGTCTATAACGGAAAGTAAAATATGAGACATCGAGCAAGGTTTGGAAAGAAAATGGGATGCGTAGCACAATTAAGTCTTTTTCTAAAGGAACATAGCCGATAAACTTACTAACGATACCGACGGCATAATCTTTGGTAAAAACATTAATATCATATATTATATGAATGTCACCTGCTTAATACTCCACTTTGAGTTGTTTCTGATGTCTGTGACGATGTCGCTGAAATAAATACCAATATAAATTACAGCCAATCTCCCAAAAAATGATGAAAAAGAGGTGTAAATGAAACCATTTTTTGTTGGTATTTATAGACAAATTACTGCCAAAAAATACAGTATTAATCTACAAGATGTGTTTCCCAAGCCTTAAGGCTGGGTTGTACTAGAGCGTGTAGGTATCTTTATTCCACAAACGGCACTGAAAAGACAACGTAGGTGGTTCACCCTCTCCGCCAACACCATGGTCCGTCAGCAACAGAGGGCGCCCTAAACCGTTTGGGCTAACATTATGTATCTTGGTACAACGTGTATGAAAGTTACCTCACTCCCTGCGATCGTGCAGGCGCCCGATCGCAGACCTTTGACCGTCACAATGTCACACAACACAATGTCGTTAATGCAGTAAGTAACATAAGTTGGGTACGGATACATATTTTATTTTAACTTTTCGTTATAATGTGTTCAGTATGCTGGATGCTAATCATTTTCAATTTATACACATAGTGTTGATTGTATCCATAGTGGCTATGTAAACTGTGTATGTAAACCCTTGGTACGAGATAAATGCGTCCCCTACCTCGGGTTGAAAGTTGATGAAAACTTCTCTTGGTCATATCATATCGATCACATATGTAATAAACTTAGAATACTATTATCTAAATTTTACCACCTAAGCTTTAGAATACACCTGCCAGTACACTTAAGTGCCTTTATATGCAACTAGTCGATCCTATAATAAGTTACGCACTAGATTGTTATGGACTCACATTTAAGACTAATTTAGATAAATTAGAAGCGCAACAAATTAGGTTTTTAAAATTATTAGTCAATAAGAAAACGAAAGATAATTGCAACGGAGATTATAATAAACTATTTAAAATTTGTAAAATTCTTCCCATTAGTTTAAAACATAAATATCTACTTCTAGTAAACAATCATAGCAGTTTGGATAGTTACTCGTTAATTACCTATAAATACCCAACTAGGGCAGTATCCTCAGGGAAATTTGAAGTACCAAGAGTGCATAACTACTTTGGTGACAGAACGCTTGATAAACGAGTACCATACCTTCTCAATAGATTGCCTGTTAAAATAAGAAAAGAGCATAAAAAGGGTAAATTTGCCAAATTACTAATGCAATTCTACCACGACAATATATAAATAATGCAAAAATGTATCTGCACAACCAGTGTTTAACTTTAAGTTCATTTGTACGGATCGTTCCCACAGACAAACTGTGAAAATAGTTTTGTGGGGCTGTGTATAGATATAAGTTTAAATGTAAAACTTTTTCTTAATAAAGATACATACATTACTATACTACTTCTTCACCAAATGACACTTTATAAATGCAAATGCTGGACTTATTGTAGAAAGAACCAAAATCGCTATATGTATGTCTACAATATTGACTGGCCTATTGGTCTAGTGGTTAGTGACTTTGACTGCTACGCCGGAGGTCGTGGGTTCGATTCCCACCCAGGACAAATCTTTGTGTGATGAGCATAAATGTTTGTTCTGTGTTTGGGTGTTATTTATTTATAATATGTATGTATTAAGAAATATATAAGTATGTTTATCAGTTGTCTGGTTGCCATAGTACAGGCTCTACCTAGTTTGGGATCAGATGGTGGTCCCAAAATATTATTATTATGTCTCTCTTTATCACGGGTATTTTCCCATCATTCAAGGAGAATACCCGGGCCTTTGGAAGGCTTACGCGGGACATAGATCCAACACGCAGAGGCCCTTAGAGATTTTTTATTTAAAATGGGATGAGACGCTTACCATAGTCATGCCACAGCTGCACTATTGCAGTACAGCCATGACATGCCTATGGTAAGTGTAGAGCTATTGCAACATGAGAAATCAAATAATTTTGGGCTATGGGATTGGGTGTTCGATGGACTGATTTACAATGATTATGGAATAAAACGTCGCCTGCCATCATTTAAAAGTTGGGATATACTCTAAATGTAAATGTAATATTGGAGGAGTTTTTTCAATTCCTTATTGATCATATGAGCTGATTGATGATATGAGCTATAGTGGTATAGTGGTGAAAATTGGACCAACTTTGAAGTATATTATGCTATTATAATACGTTTATAAAATAGCAAATTACAATTCTGCTCGGTGATCGCCTCGGTGGTCCAGTGGTTGCAGTATGCGCCTGCTGTGCACTAGGTTGTGGGTTCATTCCCACACAGTATAAAACTTTGTGTGACCCACGAATAATTGTTCTGAGTCTGGGTGTAATTTGTGTCCGTTAATTGTATGTTTATAAAGTTCCCCGCGACACAGAGCTTGTGCTCTAGTGCGGCAGTTGTCTTTTTTATTAAAAAAACAATACAAAACAATACAATTACAATTCGTCACTCATTGTAGTTATAAAGGTCCTGCGAGTACCAGCGCGCGTTGTGGTTCAGGCTACAACATTAGAGCTGACTCAGGGACCTTATTTGCTTTCTTGTATTAAGTTATAACAAATGTAGTAATTATAAGTTTTATTAAAATGTAAGAGCAATTTTTTATTCTTTCTTTCTTTCTATCGAATAAAAAATGAATAATTGAAATCGGCTGGTCCTGCAAAAAGCCCCTTTGTTGACCGTATTATTGTGACAAGCAACTACAGAACCCTACATTGACCGTAGGCCAACACGCATTTGGTCGATTTTGTACTGTTCGTTGAACATACTTTTTCTGTCCTGAAACTTCGAGAAAGAAAAAATATCAAAAATTTATTTTAAAATAAACCGTCTTCAAAACAGAATGAAGTCTTTACTAAACTAAACTAAATCGTAAGTATGTCAGGAATGGATCTAGCCACGGGTTCTACATCAATCTACAATTTAGTTATTTTCTCAACTAACCTACTTACAAACAATCAGATATTGTATTTAAAGGTATTAACCTATAAATAAAATATCTGATTGAGGTCGCAGTTCTGCGGAAGGTGCCCAAAAGACTGGCCACATTTCCACGCTGGATTGCAAGGCTAATACGGTTAAGGTTATTTTCTTAATTTTTGTTGATATGTATTTTAATTTGATTTCAAAATAAAGGACTTTATCAATACGTGGGTATTATTTTTGAAGCCGGAAGGTAGGCTACGGAACTCTGTAATGAAACAAGCCTTGTGCATATAATATATACGAACAAGATATTTACATGATAATGACTTCATTATAAATACATATAATATGTTGTCCTGCTCTAAAGAAAAGATCGCATACTATACATAGGTATATTTATTTGTCTTATAAACTTCAAATACAAAGCGTTTGGATTCAGATATTTGATCATTTTTCCTGTTGGTATATTACTTTAAATACTTGTTTTAGTATTATTTTCTCGTTGTGTGTTTAGTGATGAATTAGAGACGGAATATCTAAATTTATTACTTATTATATGCTTTATTGTACACCTTACAATATAAAGTGGATAGTACAATAGGCGGCCTTATCGCTAGCGATTTCTACCAGGCAACGTTTAGAAGTTTTTTGTTTGTTGGTCAATTACCTTTGGGAGCAACATATATTGGGATATACCTGTTTATATCAGTTATTAACAATTTGGAATGAGCTCCCTGCCGAGGTTTTCCCAAGAGACTATAGCATGGGGTTCTTCAAGAAAGGAGTTAATACGCGTTGCCGACCCTTAAAAACCTTATGGTTTTTAGGGGTCGGCAACGCGTGAGTGACACCCCTGGTGTTGCAAACGTCCATAGGCTACGACAACTGCTTACCATCAGGCGAAATTAAACAAACACTTATACTATCACTACCTGTACAGATAGATCTTTTCAAGGTCGGCCATTTGTTTGATAACACATTACAAGCACTAACATCTTGGAAAACAATAACTAATACTGTTACTTAAAATAATTGTAATTATGTATGAGATGTATTTTGTATTTATTAGTTAATAATACATCATTTAAACGTCGTATTTGCGACATCATATTTGCGAAACTCACTCAGTATAATAACCCCAAGTGACAATTGACATCAAGTATATAATTAGCGATTAAAAAAAAGTAAGCATAATTAATTGTAGATAGATACACTACATTATAATATTAATCGAAACCTAATACAACGCATTTATCATCAAAAACCAAGAAAAAACCTGCCTTGCTAGGTTAAAAAATTGTGTTTTTACAAAGCTAAACTTGACAATAATTAATTCAGTTTCCTTATACACAGTCAACTATATACCTTACTCTAGGTATAACTTGTTTATATAACTTGTTTCTTGTACCAAGATAACTACTCGTATAAACAATACTTACTGAGACCAAACAAAGTTAAAACACAAAAAAACACTTTGTACATCACTGAGTCTATTATGATACTACCAATTTAATTACAAGATGTAAGTATATAGTTTAGTAGTAGATCGAGATCTTACTATAAACACGTCATATTGTTTTGAATACTATAGATCTATTAAAGCGCTGCAGCGTAGGCAGGCCTCCAACAAGGTGGACCGACGACCTGGTAAAGGCCACGAGCAACCGATGGACAAGGTCAGCTCAGGACCGAAAGAAGTGGAAAACCTTAGGGAAGGCCTATGTCCAGCAGTGGACGTCTTATGTCTGAGATGGAAGGTGAAATTACTAATATTGATGATATGGTGAAGAAGTATGCGTCCGCTGAGAGAGGTACGGCACGCTACACCACGCCTGGACGGAACGTCGCCGTTGCGTTTTTTGACGGTTATTAAGTATTATCATATTTAAAAAAACGATTTTAAATTAATTGTTACATAATGAACAGTATGATTTTAGAAAGGGTTAATAGTATAATGTTCTACATTGGATGCAGGTGTTACATTTTTAATACATTTTCAGAGCGATTTTTAATGCATTTTGGGTCTCTAGTGCGGAAGTTGTCTTTAAAAAAAAAAGAGCCTGGAGCCTGCTAACGGACACAATGTACTCGTACATACGTCCAAAGTCGGGATTTATGAATCACACAATTTTTTATCCCGTGTGGAGATCAAGCCGCCGACCTAGCGAGCAAGCCCGACTGGGGAAGGATCTGCACCTTACAGAAGACCACAGCCAAATAACTACACACAGTAGTGTAGTCGTGTTCCTGTGTGTGAGTACAGGTCTCCAAAGCTCATTTAGGGATACGTTTTGAAGGAAACGTGTTCTTATCCCAGGGATACTCGATCTTTAAAGCCCTGGTATAAAAAAATGGTTTGGCAACACGCAAGTAATACCTCTGGTATTGCAAGCGTCCAAAGGCTACGGTAACTGCTTAGCATCAGGCGGGTCTTATGCTTGTTTGCAACCCAAGTAGTATAAAAAACAAACACTGCGCAGTGGCAAATGGTGAGGTAATCATTTAAGCCACTATACCAACCATGAAATCAATGGATATAATTGGTGTTTTCTTGGACCTTTCAAAAGACTTTGGCTGTGTGGAACACAATACGCTCCTGAGAAAACTCAAGCGGTATCAGATATGCTGCACTTAACCTAGTTGCCACCTACTTAAGTTGCGACTGAGGATGGCAACATCATCGACTATTCTGGGGACTAATCATCTTGGCCGCTATTCAGTACTTTCAACGTCAACGTCTTCAGCAGATTTTCAACTCCAGTTAGGAAAAGTCTCAGCTTAGCATACATCAAACTTTACAATGACAGCCACCATGAAAGCTATTGAGGATGCCTAAGGCAGCATTATAATTTAGGCTATGTGGGACGTCAACCCACATAGCTCAACATACATATAATGCTACCTTTGTCGTCTCTAATACCTTTCTGGATGGCCAGAGTGTGGAGGATGTCGAAGATAGCCAACGTAAAGCTGTGCCGGACGTCAAGGGTAGGATACGTTGAGCTATGGGGATGTCAAGAATCTTTAATAAATCTATAATCACGCGTCCAGCATGGTTCTATCCTCTTTCATAATATTTTGTGGTTGTAAATTTGTCTTCTTGCACAATTAGGGAAATACAGTAATTTAAAACAACTCATTGTATTCAGAAAAGGTTTTATTACTTGTTGAAGAACATAAACTTCTATGTCATATAATATGTAGCTATGTTTTTGTCATTTATTACATCAACAATTATATAAATAATGCGAATGAGTTCAGCAATACAAATACTTATACATAAACAAACCGTTCCTAAAATGGGAGCGAAAACATAAAACTAAATAAAATTATCACTATGAACCTAAATATATATTGATCTTACCATCATTATCTCGTGTATAAGATCATCTGTGATAATTATTTAAAAAATATTTTCATTTTAGCCTGTGACCCGAAGGTCATGTTAAAAATGAGATTCTCTGGATCATCATACATTGCAGTTCGTTTGCACTATTTTTTTTCGCGTATTAATATTTGGATACTTATATTTCAAAGCTCGAGGGTTTGTTCATTTGAACATACAAATCTTCTGAAATTTGCGTACTCAATCCCTACCCTAACAACCTTTCCCAATGTTTATTTTTAAACATCGACTATTTTCTATGCTTATCTGAAAAACATTACGAATACTAATCGATATTATTCTGAACAAACTACGAGTATAAAAAATCTTGTCCCTTATATTATCCTAATAAATATTGTAATCGAAAAGCTCTATTATATGGTATATCAGCCATTATTATTAATATGTGGGCACAGGTTTCATAATTTTCTGCCTAAGCATTGTCTTTTCACAGAATAATCAACTAACGATAAAATAAACAGTCACAATAAGATTCTGACGAAATATTAATCAAGGTATTGTTGAAGGAAATCCTTATACTTAGATATTTTAAGAGACCACGAGTAGTTGATATCGCATTTTAAATAGTAGCATCCGTTCTGGAAAACGCCTCTCATGTAATATCGCATAACGCCCGACTCGTTGCGAGGGTAAAATATTCCGGAACCATAATTTCCATCAAGAACTTTACCAATTTCTGTAAAAAATATATAATATCTGTAGAGTTGATAAAAAACTAGTCCACAAATCTGTTCGGCTTACATTAAACGAGTGCTTTTATACTCTTATACCACTCGCCTTTTGTAAACCGCTAAAGTAAACTGTGTTGTGGTCAAGGGAGAAAGTGTGTCCAGTTTTCTACCGACGTTCAGTTCGCCATTAATTGGAAGACTGCTGGGACAGCTGGGATCTAGGAATCTCGATGTGCTCAACACCAAAGTGGTACTTCATCGTGGGCCATAGATTACTACTCTACAAAGCGCAAGTCCGGCCCACAACATGTAATATTGCTGCCATCTTTGGGTGAGAGCACCTGGATATCATACCTTGGACCTTTTGGCTCAATCCAAATCGCTAATCCAAAGACGCCTGTGAGGACTGTTGAAAATTCAAAGATACAGGCGGTATTCGTTCACTAAGTTTAAGGAGAGACTTCGTCTCTTTGAGTGTGTTGTACCGCCCCTCTACAACGGATTATGTTCTGAGCAATCGTTTGATAATCATGCTCACAGCCACGTTTTATCAACGCAACTTCTGCCATCGACAGGAAGTTCATCGTCACATTTAAGCATCAAATAAGTTCTGGAAAGCTGTAACCGACAAACTGTAGCATGGGGTTCTTCAAGAAAGGATTTATAAGGTATTAAAAAGGTGGGCAAGGCGCGAGTGATACCCTTGGTCTTGAAATCATAGGCTACGGTAACTGCTTACCATCAGGCAAGCCATATGCTTGTTTGTTTGTAAAGTCACTAGAAATCTTTGAGGTAGAGCTCTCAAGGTTTGTTTCTTTACAACAGTAGTAACAACAGTTTTAGTTTTTGTTGAAAGTGCAAGTGATTTTTTGGTTATTGTAAGCTTCGATACGTAGGTTTATGAAAAAGAATTTCATATGTTGCTTATCATCTAACGCTTGATGAATACTTACCAGTGCCATATGTATGACATATTTTGTCTGAGTTGATGCGTGGCTTGACTTTGTCTGGAAGATTTTTTATACAGGTGTTCGTATCAATGATGGTTAATTCGTTTTTATATAACTCTCCAAAGTAACCCATCTGTAACAATAATATCATACTTTTTTATTTTAACTGTAACATGCTCTTGATTACGAATCGAATTAAAATGTTTGTTGGTATAGGTATTTATTTCTATTTTGTTTAATTTATTTTATGTATAGTTTGATAACACAGGTCTTGTTTATTGCAAACATAAAGAGTACTGTCATTTGTGCCGGTGCCAATACTGCTGCTCGGTCCGCCGCTTTGTGCATACATCTTTATGTATATATTTCTTGTGTGCGTGTGTATGTCACTGAACTCCTCTTAGACGGCTGGACAGATTTTGATAAAATTTTGTGTGTATACGGGTAGGGCCCTGGGTGGTTTAGATTCACAATTGGGCCCGGTAGGAGGCGCTGCTGTCGGTATTTCAGCTTTTTCAGGCAGGACGTCGTCTGCCAGGTCCACTAGTTATATTATATATTTTGGATTTTAATTAACATTCTGTCAAATTGTAATGGCAAGTTGTTGTGACAGGTCCTACCTTTACTATGTTACCCACTGCTAACTGCTGTTCATCAAAGTCCATGTTGAAGTCGATACACACAGGACTCACGAACACGTTGTATGTAAATGGAGTGACCAGTTTCAAGACAGCCATATCTCCAAAGTAGTTACCTGGTGCACCTCGATAGAAACTTAATACATGTATGGTGTCAACCTGAAAAATTTAATACAAAACTTATACACATACAATTTAAAGGTAAATAATGCATAATCGCGTTAAACTCCTTTTATATTATATATTATGCAGCGTAAAATTACTGGTATTGGAAAACAATAGCCATTTATTAGACCTCTCGAAAGATGTAGTTAAAAAAATATTATATGTAATAATATTTTTAATTTTTTGAATATTATTATATTTTTTGTTTTAATTATTTAAATTTTATATTTTTATAAGTACATAATATTATAAGTCATGTTTTTTGCTTTTAATAATGTACCCCTAACCGTATCTAATAAGATTTGGTGATGAGTATTTATTATATATTATTAGGTACATTTAGAGGTCACATATTTTTTTATAAAAAAATTAAAACCACCTCAAAAAGGGAAAAATAACTTATGTACACATCGGTCTGTTAAGAATAGGTTCACTTCTGTCACCGACATACAGATTGGCACCGGTTTCCATAATGTAATTCAGCTATTTTTTTCCCTTTTTGAAGTCGGTTAAATTTAAAAAAATAAGCGTTTGTATTAATTTTTATGTAGATAATTCAGGGCTGATTGAGGCATAAAATGTTTTGATGGGCGTTAATCGTAATTGTACGAACTTTACAAAACATTAATATAAGTACGTATTTTGTGTTTATAATTATAAACATAATATATATAATGACGAGTTATAGATGTAGGATCCTGTTACTCACGTCGGATCGTTGCACATGTTTAGTGTTATCCAAAAGTCCGGATTCTCTGACTTCTGCTAAATATTTTATAAAGACATTGACCAATCCCTTATCTTCATTGAAAAAACGGGAGGCACCTGAAGAAAACCAAATTATTATCGTATTATTAATAATATAATATTCACTGACGCTTGCAATACCAAAGGTCTCTGACAATCGTGTGAGTCAGAAGGTACCCTCTTACTCACTCGATAAACAAAAGTCACCATATTTTTTCCTACAGCCAATGCAATGGCATAGCCTTTCTAATGTACCAACATCCAGCTCTAATGAGCACTATGTATACCCTTAGTCTTGATAAGAAAAATTATTATTTTAATTTTACTCTCGGCGAACTAGAGCAATGACAGACTATTGGCATGAAAAAAAAAAAGAATATAATATTTTGTAGATTTGAGAGATATAAGCGGCAACTTTGGTCTTGTAACTAAAACTCTTGAAGTGTGTCGATCCATTGGCTTGTAACCCACCAAAAGCAAGGTGCAACCTTTGGAGAGAAGGATTATCCCAACGAAAACCATTTGTGTGGTACAAATGGTGGGAATCTCTCACCTGGACATAAACCGTCGAAACGCTAATGAGAATGCTTGACGGAGTGTTCTTATCACTTAATCCTTCCAGTACCTCAAATGGAAGATCAAAATGCTAGGCCGTGTAGTAAATTGATGATAGAAGTGTGCATTTAGCAGTGATGTGAATCCATTAAGTAGGAAAGGCGCCATGGGCGTTAAAGTTGACAAGAAATAGTTTACCTACAAATATCAACATGGAGTGATGAATAGGAATGAACCGCATTTACTAAAGAGTGATGAATATAAATTTTGGATGAAGTTAAACGAAATGAAAGTGAATGATCCGAATCGGTTAATTGACAAAAATTTAAGATACAAAAATTAGGCAGGCTAACTAAAAAGATTTACCAGGACAGAGCGAAATTAGTAGGTTACATTTTTGTTGTAAACATACAGTGAAGACGTCTACCGGCCGCACTGCATCCGTGTCTACGGTCGGTCGATGCAATTCAACATAGACGTCGGGTAATAAGAAATATTTTACGATGTAAGTGTTTACTTACATCGTAATATATAACAGGAACTCTCTTCTGACTACGATACTCTTTACAGTAATAATCTAAACTATATAAACTTACCAGATATTACCACATCTTTTCGCACCAATGTCCCAAGTGTATATATTTTGCTTAAGGCGGACTTTTCTTTGATGGCAACCTGCCACGGTATAATTTCACGCTGAACCTGAACAGTTCCGCTAGCACCTTTTTCATCTTTGTTTTTGAAGACTTGTACCGTGATATATGATAATCGACCACATTCTAAAGAGAGAAAGGTAATAATTTTTATTGTGGAGACTTCAGAGGGATTACTACTTGAAAATTCATTTATAACACACACAGACACACACACATACCCCCCCTCTCCCCAAACTGTGCAAAAAGGTCCAATCGTAGGCCAGATCCATTGCCGCCCGCAAAAATCTTCTGATTTCCGGTTTCTTTTTTCTTGCACTAGGAAACAAGCTCTGTGTCGCGGGGGACTTACAAACATACAATTCACTGACACAAATACCACCTACATTTGAAACAAATATTTATGGATCAGACCATTTTGTCCCGTATAGTAATCGAACCCATGACCACTGATTTAGCAGTCAAGGTCACAATCACTAGGCCAACAGGCCAGTAAAATATATAAAAAGATGAATTTTGTTGATTATTTATACAGCCGCAACCGTACCTGGTTGACACGTAGCCACATAGTCCCAAGACTCGTCTGTACATGTCATGTTTTTTAACACTTCAGCGGAGTAATAGTAGGGGCTGTTGCAAACAGGTTTGACAGAAGTACCAACTGCTACAGTATCGTTACAAGTTTTTAACTCGTTCGTCTTTGGATCTTGACACATAAATTTGACGCTTGGATCTGGGTTTATTTTACAGGAATCTAAAAATAAAAGGCATATATTTTAGTGTTAGGTATAATATATGTTGTGTGCGAAGACGTGACACAGGCAAAGAAGAAGCGAGGTTTGAACAACCGGCAAGGGTGATGCTTTATATGGATTTTATTAGCATGTTTTTTATTTATACTTTTTTGCTCAATATTATGGTATTTTATTTCAAAACTATTATTTTTACCTATCGTTTAGTTAGGATTAACCTATCGTGTAGCTATCTTATGTAAAACTTTAATATCATAATAAAGACTGAGAGAAGTGGAAGCATAGTAGGGAGGACTTTTTCCTTTTTCCCTGCAGTGGGACAATATGAGATAGTAATAATAAAACGGATAAAATGTATTATCCTATTATTATTATTAAGTGTATAATTGTTTTACCGGATCTTTGATTAAACGTGGCTAAAGTGTCACGTTTAATGAAAGTAAGAAAAAATTAACAATTACAAACTAGTATCATTTTATTTTCTAACTCGTTAACGTCGAGGAAGTTCATGTACTTCAAATATCAAAAACGACCTACAATAGAAATAAATAAATATATACATATAAATAGAGAACTTCCTAACTACAGGTAACATCCTCAAAAAGAACAATTCGGATTTAGAAAAGATAGCTTATCAAGTTTAGCCTAAACCACAAGTTAAATATAGCTTGTTCTCCTAGACAAGAAGAAAAGCATTTGACTCTATCTGCACCCTTCTTAATAAGCTTTCCTGCTTCGGAATACGAACAAATGAATGGATGAAAAGCTATTTATAAAACATATTAAAAAGCATAGAAATCAGACGGAATAAAATCAGTTTAGATGGTTATTTAAATATAACGACTTTGGTACGCCACAGGGGAGTATACTGGCTCCACTACTTTTTATTACATATGTTAACGATCTTTTAGACGCCATAAACAAGGATTGCATATTATTTGCTAACGATAACATACTAATAATAGAAAGTGATAACAACAATAATTTAGGACCCAGAATCAGCAAAGCGTTGAACACCGTAACCTGATTAGAAAATAATAATTAAAAATTATGTGAACACTCAGTTATCAAATGTTGATGAATGTGTAGTTTTAGGTAAAACTGTAAACAAAATATTGTAATTGGAAACCAAATATTGATTTTTTTTAATACAATCGACTGTGTTATATTTATGGCTTAAGAAAAATCAGACAAACAGTTAATTTAGGAACAATCTTGATTGCTAATATATCTTCTGTGCTCATATGTGGTATCATATTAAAGGTATTTATCGTACAAAACGGGTAATATTTAGAGCCCATTTCTTGGATAGGATTGGATTGTAAGTCACTATTTATAGCCTCAAACATTATCTTACCGTGTTTATATATTTTAGAAGTATGTATGTATTTGTGAACAAAAATGTTTGACTTCAAATTAGAGAAAATTAGAGACATGGAAAATAGCCGAACCATTAAAATCTATTGCATGTCAATATAATGTGATCGGATGAGTTGGGAATACCAGTTTAAGAAGCGTAAAGAAATAAAATGAGATGTCAAAGGTTGAATACGGAACAACCCTTTAAATCGTCTGCCTAATGACCTTTTAAACTTACCATTGACATTATAACTATTTTATTTACTATCGTATATATTATATATATTATCATTGCTTAATGTCATATTACTTAGCACGTTAATGTAGGTATGTCTTTAAACAAACCTGTTTTGCATTTAGCGACATAGTTCCATTTTCCAAGTGTACACGTCATGTTTTGTAAAACTTGAGTATTGTTAGGGTTATCACAAGTAGGCTTAACAGTAACTCCAGGTCTGACGCGATCGCCGCAAGCTTTAAACTCATCTGCCTCTGCTTCTCGGCACATGTAGTGAGTATTGGGGTCTGGATCCAAGCTGCAAAAAGCTGGAAAATAATGTCAAATTAATTTGAAACTTGAATTATTTATATAGGTGAAAAAGATTTAAAATCCTGGTGTATGTAGGATTCATCATTTAATTATATTCCGTATTATATTTTCAATATCTATGTAACTTGACGGTGATACTTTACAATAATATTATTTAGAATTATTACACCTTAAACGCTGATAATAATAATATGATTAATCGAACACTCAATCTGCTTGTTGTACTTCACTGCTAGACATATATTATTATAATAAGTAATCAAAATGTCTCTCTTATTTCAAGAATATGTAAAAATTATAAATTTGACAAGGATAGTAAAATATTCGTAAACTTTTTGATTATGATAATAATATTACGTACTTAAGTACTTTGAATTTATACCTGCTTGGCACTTAGCGACGTAGTCCCAAGATCCATTTAAACACTTCATGAATGGAAGAGTTTCTGTAGAGAAATAATCTGGAGTGTTGCACGAGGGGATCACAGTTGTCTTAGGTGGTACATAGTCCTGGCAAGTTATGAAACCACTTCCTGGCTTTTGACACGTGACGAAACGAACGCTAGGATCGGGTTGTACTTTGCAGAAACCTATAAAATATGTATTCATTTAGACTTACATAAACAAGTTAGCAGGCTTACAGTTTTGCAGCTGTTTATTTTGTAAATATAAATATAAAGAGAGGTAGGGCACTATACTAGCGAGCAAGCCCGACTGGGGAAGGACCTCCACCTTACTGAAGACCACAGCTAAATAAATACACAAAGCGGTGTAGTTGTGTTCCTGTGTGTGAGTACAGGTCTCCAGGGCTCGTTTAGGAATTGCGTTTTGAAAGAAACGTATTCTTATCCCAGGGATACTCCCATCATAAAGCCCTGGTGTAACATAATGGGTTCGCAACACGCAAGTGATACCTCTGGTATTTTAAGCGTCCATAGACTACGGTAACTGCTTAACATCAGACAGGCCGTAAGCTTGTTTGCCACCTAAGAAGCATAAAAAAATGTTTATGGTGTACTTGGTGGTTAGTAAGGTATCAGGATAACTTATCAACAGGCAGGTTTAATGTCTGACACGTCTATTTTGCCTACTACAACATGCAAACTATTAGTTAATATGTATAAATGCGTGGAAAAATAATACAATTGTTTTACAGACAAATACTTAGAATTTCGTTTCACTTTTATTTTCTCGTATAAATGGAATACACAAAATACTAACTTAAATAAATTCAACTCAACGTTTTTTGTTACAATATTTTTATAATAGAAAAAAACAAATCAAATATTCTTTATTTTCATAATTGTTTCAGTTATATAAAAGTTATTACCGAGAAAAACATTTTATCGAGGGGCTGTTTTTAAACGTTTCAATTAATGTCATTGACAAAATGATATACCTCGTAAAAATTGCTGAAGTAATTTAGTTTGTTTGTGTGTGATAATTTGTTTCGTTGTATGGCCGCAGTTCTTTTTTTTCTAGAGTGGAAATGCTTTACGCATACCGCCCCACCCGGGGAAGCGAAGCGGATATGTCGAACTCTCCGGCTCAAAGATGGTAGGCGGCCGGCATTCCGACTAAAACCCCCCTGTGCACCAACACCCGCCTTCACGGATGGACCACCGGAACCTGATATGACGTCAGTGGTCCTACTATTTTCTTTTTTGATAGCAAGTCGTTTCTGACGGGGTTGCAGTTCGCACCTAACCTACATTTCTTTAACATCCTCATTGAAATAAAATGGAAATTTACACCGAAGAACCAACAATCGTTAAATTATAACCCGACTGTATAATATTTTTTAATAAAAAAAATCAAAATTTATTGTTTTGTGTTTTGTAAAAAACGTTTTTTTACTACTTGGGTGGCAAACAAGCATACGGCCAGCTTATGTTTTATTGAAGTCAAAAGTCGTTGAAACAATAATATTCGAAATATATATACAAAAACCAAATATTAAATGAAACAATTTCTGCGAAACGAAATTCTATGAAATTTCTGTCTGTGAATGAAGGGGACACCGTTCAAGATACTTACCAATACATTTAGGCATGATCTGGTACCACGCTCCATTGACGCAGTACACTTGCTGATTATTCGTCCCATTGCCACCATCATTAGAGTCCACTATGCCGTAACCTTCATCACAGGTCACCGTGAGTACAAACGAGTCAACGAACTGACCAGGTCGGGCGGTTGGCAAGTTGGCTACGGTGTATGTTCCATGGTTTGGGTGTGGTGGTAGAATACATGCATTAGACCCTGACTGTCTGAAAAGTAAATTATTATTATATTAAAAAAAAATACATAGTGTTTCTTAATATTAACTTATACCTAACAGTGTAAAATGAATGAGTTATAGGTCGTTTCGCCCGCCATTTGTTCGACCGAACGGGCTAAACGACCATTTATAATATTATAAATTTTGTAATTTCGTCTTTTGGCCCGTTCGGGCGAACAAATGGCGGGCGAAACGACCTATAACTCACATAAATCATTTTAGATTTTTCCGTAAACTGAGATAATTATCTAATGAATGGTCAAATTAGCTCCAATCGTTGTAAACGCATAAAATGTTGAAAACTGGCAAATATGTCCTTAGTTGTTCAATTATAATATATTACAGCTAAAATAGTAGCAATAATAAATAAATACTAATTCGTTATTATTTGTCTAGTATCACTTTCTTCTTTATTTGCTTAACCTGGGTTTATCTTAAATGTAAAAGAATAAGATCTTACGAGTCGCCGGTACTATCAGGTTTGCAAAGATAATCGGATTCATCAGATCCGTCCGCACACTCTTTTTTCTGTAAACAAAAAATAATGCAATTACTTCTAGTGACAAGTAATTTATCGAATTGATTTAACATTTTCGCGGACAGTAATGTAGATTATCCGTGTGGTGGCGGATTAAGAATACAAATATCACCAACCCTTTCCATCCCGAGGGTGGCGTAAGAGTCGACTAAGGGAGTACGTCAGGCAGACAATATCCACTGCAAGAGAGGAAAACTTGAAACAAAACCCTATACCAACCCGTCTGGCCAGCATGGTAATAGTAGGCTAATATCCCTCCAAGTGTATGGAGGAGACCTGTGCTCAGCAGTGGGGCGTTTATGGATTGAGATGATGAATGTAGATACAATAGATAGTTTATTGTCATAACCTCTATATAACATAGAAGGGACATAAGCGTCTCATCCGCGACTGCCCAAATACGGTGGGTCTATCGTGTTTCGTTCTGGAGTTCCTTTGGCTAGCCTTCGACTGAGCCCTTGTAGTTAATATTATGGGTTAAAAGTAAATCCTTCAAAAACTCAAGTTACTGTAGTCGCAAGTCAGCGTCTTGAAAATTTCTGTATAATGTTTACGTTGTCATAATTTGGTTACGCATGTCCCCACTATTCAGAGGTTATCAATTCGCCAACGCCAAATCCTCATAATCTTACATTACTGTACAATGTAGGTACTGGTCATTAATTCTTCAGCACCTTCCTATTTTAAAAAACGATTAAAGTTTCTATATGACATTAGATGATTGAAGTCGAAAAGAAATGCCACCACATTCTATAGTATTCCACAAAAAGTCACACATATCCACCAAAGGATTCTCATCTCAACCCATGAACGTCCCACTGCTGGGTACGGGTCTCCTCCATAAATTTGGAGTGATATTAGCCTACTATACCACCAAAGGATTACCTAGTAGAAATCACTCGTAAGCAAAGACCACCCATTATATTAAAAAGTTGTGGTAAAAGTTATTGTACACGGTGTTCAATAATCAAATCAATCAAATCAAATCAATCAGCCTATCGCAGTCCACTGCTGGACATAGGCCTCTCCTAACACGCGCCACAGCACACGGTCCTCCGCCTTCCGCATCCAGTCCGTCCCAGCGACCTTTTTTAGGTCGTCGGTCCATCTAGCTGGGGGCCGCCCTACCTTACGCTTACCGAGTCGCGGTCTCCACTCTAGGACACGTCTGCTCCATCGGCCGTCGGTCCTTCTACAGATGTGACCAGCCCATTGCCACTTCAGCTTGCTAAGTCTGCGAGCTATGTCGGTAACTTTGGTTCTTTGTCGGATTACCTCGTTGCGAATTTTATCCTTCAAAGAAACGCCAAGCATAGCTCGCTCCATAGCCCGCTGTGCGACTTTTAATTTGTGGACTAGTCCCACTGTGAGCGTCCACGTCTCGGCACCGTACGTCATAACAGGTAGGACGCATTGGTTGAAAACTTTCGTCTTCAGGCATTGCGGTAAAGGCGA
The DNA here is from genome assembly GCA_947095525.1 of Trisateles emortualis. NCBI lineage: Eukaryota > Metazoa > Arthropoda > Insecta > Lepidoptera > Erebidae > Trisateles > Trisateles emortualis. The sequence continues at coordinate 1,413,212 of OX352736.1, read as the reverse complement.
AGAGAAAACGTGACGTAGTTTGCCAAACGCTGCCCAACCCAACTGAATCCTACGGTTGATTTCTTTCTCGAAGTTGTTTCTACCAAGCTGGACAGTTTGCCCAAGGTAGATATACTCCCGAACAACTTCGAGCATCGAACCGTCGACGTAAATCGGTCCCGGCGTGATATGTTCATTGAACATAATCTTGGTTTTATCCAAGTTCATACCGAGACCGACACGTCGTGAGGCTTCATTCAGGCTGTGCAGCATTCCGCTCAACTGTTCCAGAGACTCTGCAACGATGACGATATCATCGGCAAACCGAAGGTGTGAGATGTACTCGCCATTGATGTTAATGCCCCGTCCAGTCCAGTCCAGCGTCTTAAAGACGTCTTCGAGCGCGTTGGTGAAAAGCTTGGGGGATATTACATCCCCCTGTCTCACCCCTCGACGCAACTCAATTGGGTTGGTCTTTTGGTCCTGGAGCTGGACGGTCATAATGGCGTTGTCATAAAGACATCTCAGCACCTCGATATAGCGCCAATCAATACGACACCGCTGCAGAGCACCCAAAACTGCCCAGGTTTCGATGGAGTCGAAGGCTTTCTCGTAGTCCACGAATGCCATACACAGCGGCTGATTGTACTCTTCGGTCTTCTGTACAATCTGCCGAACAGTATGGATGTGGTCCACGGTGCTATAGCCTTTTCGAAACCCGGCTTGTTCCGGAGGCTGGAACTCGTCAAGTTTTCTGGCGAGGCGGTTTGTGAGTACTCTCGAGAACAACTTGTAAACGTGGCTCAGGAGTGAGATGGGTCTGTAGTTCTTCAGCAAGGCTTTGTCACCTTTTTTGAAGAACAGAACCACCGCACTCCCACTCCACGCTTGAGGTGTTAGGCCCTGGTGTATAACGGAATTGAAGAGACTCGCTAGCTCTTTCAGGATTGGAGCCCCGCCTGCTTTTAGGAGCTCTGTGGTTATTCCGTCATCACCAGGTGACTTATTGTTCTTAAGCTGCTCGAGAGCCACTCTGACCTCGCCCTGGTTGACATCAGGGATGTCTTCCGTGTAGTGGCGCGTGAGTGGGGCCCTGTGGTCATCAGCGCTGGGTCTCGTGGGTTCAGTCATCCGTGATGCGTACAGGTCTTTGTAGAAACTCTCAATTTCCTCGAGAATCTCGAACCCTGAGGTCACGGTTCTGCCATCCGCAGTATTTAGTTTCGTCAGATGGGATCTACCTAGCTGGCGAGCGAAGACTTTGGTGCCTCTGTTCTGTTCAATCGCAGCCGCGATGGCGCGGGCGTTTGAACATCGGAGGTCACGTCGCACCAGCTTCCGGATCTTCCGGTTGAGGTTTCTTCCATCCGACGAAAACATCTGCATGGATGACATTTCCCGTCTTTGCCTCATAAGTTCGAGAGTCTCGAGTGAGAGTTTGGACTGTCTGTTTACGCTTTTTCCGGGAAACACCCTTCGAGACACATCCTGTAGCGTTCTGACCACTGTGTCAGTTTTCTCGTCAACAGTGCCTTGGGTTTCCAGCAGATCGAAACGATTTTGAAGCTCCAATTGGAACTTTTCGGACCCTAATGCTATTTGAGGCGCAGTAGGTCTGAGAGTAGACTTAATCATACGACGCCTTTCGGCTTTGAAGTCTATATTCAGAGCGCCTCGTACAAGTCGGTGATCACTACCGGTATTAAACCTGTTGATCACGGAGACGTCTCTAAACACAGACCTCCTGTCAGTCATGATAAAGTCTATCTCGTTCCTCGTCACAGTATCGGGGCTTCGCCATGTCCACTTCCTCTGGGGCTTTTTCTTAAAGAAAGAATTCATTAAGAAGAGCCCCTGTGACTCCAGAAAGTTGACCAGCATTTGCCCCCTGTGGTTTCGGCGCCCCACGCCATAGGATCCGATTTTCGTTTCGCCGCGTTCTTGTACTCCCACTTTGGCATTGAAGTCCCCCATAACAACGTTGTAGTGAGCCTTGGTGGTACCATGTAGTGCCTTGGCTATGTCTTCATACATGGCTTCGGCTATGTCGTCGCAGTATGTCGAGGTCGGCGCATATACCTGTACCACCTTCAGGGAGTACCTGTCGGTGATTTTTAATATGAGGTACGCTACCCGCGTCGACACACTGCTGACTTCCACAACGTTGTTAGTGAGAGCTTTGTTGACCAGGAAACCGACACCGCCCTGAGAGGGCTGATCACCTTCCCGAAAGTAGAATAGGTGGCCTGACTCAAGGGTTATCGTATCCTCTCCCTGTCGTCGGACTTCAGATAACCCCAATATGTGCCAGTTTATGCGACCTAATTCTACCTCGAGTTCGGTGAGGTGTTGGTCCAGCCGTAGAGAGCGTCCATTATACGTCGCCAGGGTCAGTTGTTTTTGGTAGCCTTTTATCGTAGCCCGGAGATTCTTCGCACCCCCTGCCCCGCTGTTACCGCGACCGCTACCGTGGCCAAGGACAGCGGGACTACCGGGAACTGGGGGCCTTTGCTTTTGGCGTCTTACCATTTGGAGGTTTTGGCCTTACTATACCACGCTGGCCAGACGGGTTGGTATAGGGTTTTATTTCGAATTTTCCTTTTCTGGCAGTGGTGTTGTCTGCATTTTTGTTTAACGCCATATCGGAGGCGCGCCACAGTTTAACGTCATGTCGGGGACGATAAAACGTGTTCAATAAAGTATACACTAAATAAATATAAAAATATATTTATTTGACAGATTGATACTGATGGAAAAAAAAACATATATAATAAAAATAAAATCCAAATCTTACCCCATTACATTCTGCTTCTTGATCGACGCAAGCTCCATCAGTACACTGGAATTCGGACAACGAGCAGGTCTTTTTAACAAGCGCTGCTACTGACCTTAAATCGCAAAATATTAAATTATAATAATTTTTTCATAAATTCTAACTTTTTATTTAACTCCCTACATGAAAAACAGACATACAGCCCATCTAATGGTAAGCAATAAATAGACAATAGTCTTGCAAGGAACGTTATTCAAATGTTACAAACTACAAAACTCGATTGTTTTTATTATACGCTGGGTGTATAAATAACTCTGCACTTATTAACTTGAAACTTAGTTTAAATAATATTTTAATCAAAGCTCTATTATCATTCCACAGCGAGTATGAACAAATCGCATACTCAGAATCCATGCGAATAAGTTTGGTTACGGCAGAATCGACCCCAGCCCCATGGCCCATATTAACTCGTGAGCGCTTACAAGCATTTGACAAACAAATGTTCTTATTTTGAGAAGATAAATAATTGAAAAAGTATCCGAAAGACAAAAAATAGTCCACTAAAGCAGAAGTGGAATATAAGATTTATTACACGATTATGGATGAGGATATAATATTTTTTTTTACTCATCTTTTTTTTTGGCATTACAGTAAAACTGATAACTAATTGCCAGTTGCGTAACGAGAAATACGCTGTCCGTAATTTTAAATCTGAGTATTAAAGTAAGTACAAAGGGTATACGAATATTTTGCCCTCATACTATCTGCATCTCATAGTGACGTAAATCTTTTAGGACTTGCCTAAATAGTGTCTGGGCTAATATTCGTTACGTATAAATTAATATGTGTGTGTACCTACTGTTTAATAAACACCTCGTGTTTGGTAATCTTTGTAAATGTGGTGTAAGCTTCATCGTTACATGATTTGCCTTCGTTCCTCGGTGCTGCGGATACGATACCCCTGAGGTAGTATCGATCTATTCCGAGCTCTTTATCGGCGAACGCTAGTCCACCCCCACTGTCGCCTCTGCACAGAGCAGTACCTGTAAAATGTTCAATAAACTGAAGACATTTATACTATGCAGAGTTAAAAGATATCGAAGCAATGTTATGACGTTTGACTGCCATTTTATTGTTTTTTCATTTCATTTTGCCATTGTTGATTAGTGCAAATAAACACCGGAGCGTGAACTATGTCATAATTATTTTTATCTAGATTACTTTTAGATAGACTACTTTTAGATTAATAGTATACCTATTTTCGAAGGATGTAATATCTGAGGTTGGCCGATTATAGAATGTCAAGCAAACTGTTTGGTGAAAATATTCTTTTTAATTATTGCTTAAGTGTGTTCGGCTGTGATGAGATCATAGATATCATTTTCATCATTGATTGATGCAATCAATGATGAAAATGATTAAAGAAGAGAATAATACTTTTATGATCATTCTGACGTTATAAGAACATTGAAATGGTGATTTACCGTTCCCGCCGTTATAATATTATTTTTATCTCGGGGATACTCGTGTGGGTTATGCGTTCATACATAATATGTATAATGTAACCTTTTAGTAACAATATACCTTATTTATAAATATTTTTATTATTGCATGAATTATTATCTTAATATTTTTTGACATACAAATGGTACAACCTTAAAAAGACAAATAATACTCACCATTGGTGTATCCAGCGCAGAACTTGTCACCAGTAATGTACTCCCTGAAGGATGTTGGAAGAGTGTTGATACAGATGTCAGCATTCACATAAGGTATCTCGACTACTTTTAAAATTTGTGATGCACGGCCATTAGCTTCTGTGAGACCCCATCCAGCCACCTTATTAAGATAAAAAATAATTCAATATTATTACAACTCTCTAATTTTATTAATTATATTATACGTTATGATAGGGGCGAGCGAGCACGCGTATAAATGTTTTCTATAGCTATGTGTGGGTTACGACGACTTATCAGAGGTTCTCAAACTTATTTCTTTTCTCTCTCAGAAAACATTTGAAACTCAACTATATTACAGCGCCCCAATAGATGTGTGTATTTTTTATTTTACGACATCTTAAAAATCACAATGAAATTAATTGTGCTTAGTATACATATTATATACAACGTAGTGTTAATTAAAACATACATTTTAAATGAGATTTTTTTATTAGTAAAACTTAAGTAACTTAACAATTAAAAATTAAGTAGATGAAATTAAAAATGAAACAAAATCATTTTATTACCCTTTTTGGCCTCCAGCGCCCCCAAAAGGGCTTTATCCTACTTTAAGGAAAACTGACGTAGATGATAATGAATACAACACATATTAGTACAAATAAGCACAACAACAAAGCTACAACGCAATACTCGAAGTACACACATGACAAAAGTATTAAAAAAACAACGGGTTGCACTCCAGGAGTGCCGGCAGAAGTGAAAACTTGAACATTAACGTTGCGTATTTTTTTTTTTTTTTTTTTTTTATACTACTTGGGTGGCAAACAAGCATACGGCCCACCTGGTGTTAAGCAGTTACCGTAGCCTATGGACGCTTGCAATACCAGAGGTATCACTTCACACACACCAGGTTTTTAAGATGGAAGTATCCCTGGGATAGGAATACGTTTATTTCAAAACGCATCCCTAAATGAGCGCTGGAGACCTGTACTCACACACAGGAACACAACTACACCGCTGTGTGTAGTTATTTGGCTGTGGTCTTCTGTAAGGTGGAGGTCCTTCCCCAGTCGGGCCCGCTCGCTAGTATGGTGCCCTACCTCTCTTAAAACGTATTTTTGAATACGAGTATTTTGGAATAGTTAGGGAATAATTTCGCACGAATTGCTTTATTTATCAGTAAAAAAGTACTATCATTTATGTGGTAAAATAAAATATTCATTTATTGCGCTATCGTAGACAAACATGACATTTTATATTATTCGAATCTATTTAAATGTCTAAAACACACACGCACACTAGCGCAAGCGCCCTGCGCCATCTTAAGATTTTTCGATCAGATCACGTGTCACGTGTCCTGACGCGAGTTTAACATTTTTTACCCATCAAAAAGTGCACAACGCCACTAAAGAAGTTTTCACTTCAAAAAATGACATTAACATTACAAACGACGTGAAATGACGCTTACATAAACTAACACACGTCTACACGGCGAGCTGGCGAGCTCACCTTGTAGATTTGTGAACAATAATTAATGATACTTCACCTTTCCAAATTTACCCTGCTGCAGCTGCCATCTATCGAAGTTTGCATCAAAGTTGAGACACACAGGTCTCACATACGTCTTGTAAACAAACGGAGTGGTTAGGATCACTATGGCTATGTCTTCCTGATAGTTAGCCGCTTCACCTTCGAATAGACGTGGCACCCGTAGTTCCTTCACCTATAAGAGAAAAGTTTTAAATTGACACATTTGATTAGCAATAACCAGATTTTTACATTTCTTAAAAACAAGTAGTTAATCTTGTGACTGACACCATCCGTGTTTCAGTTAATAGATCCTAAGTAGTAAACAACTGAACGCGGCTTGAAGGGCCTGGCTATCACTTGCGTGAGGAGGTTACCACGTTAGAGAGGTTTTATGTCTACACTCGTTTTGGGGCATTAATTGACTATATTCATTTTATTAAAACACGATTCTTCACAATATACATATAATTCGAACTCGAGCTTTGAAATACAATTTACTGAAAGAGACTTCATAAGACTTTCATTCGTAGGTAACTTTAATAGATTTTTAGAATATTTTTTTACAGATATCTATATCAGCTGATCGCACAAGGTCATACATTAAATAAAGGTAATTTAAAAATGCCTCTTTTATTACAACTTTGTTGTTTTCCTTATTTTAATGACAAGTACATCAAGAAGTTTTGTCATAAAATTTTATATCGTCTCGGACTTGTTCGACTTAAAAGAATTGAGTCAGAAAAATCGCTCAAAATACAAAGTATAGGTACTTATTGAACTTTAAAAAACTTACGTCAGATGTCTGGGCATCAACATCATTTTTATCAGTCCAAGGTCGGTACAGTTTACCGATCGCTACGGCGAAGTCAGCTGCAGGAAGTAGCTTCTTTACATCGTTCCAAAAACAGTGGGCAGCTAAAGTAAGGAAATAGATGATGATATTAAAAAAAATATTTAGTCATAAGTGTAGTCCAAGATCCCGTTATACAGTGACATTTCTTTACCTTTTTTTAAATAATAATAAAACCAGAATTTACTTCACATCTCAAAGAGGAACCTGCCCCTCTAGACAAGTGGCATAAGCGATAGTCGAATCTAAAAGTCAAAAAAGCAACTGTATGAGATTTGACGTATGTCTACGATATAATGTCGTAAACTTACGTCAAATCCCATACATTTGCTTTTTTGACTTTTCGATTCGACTATCGCTTATGCCACTTGTCTAGAAGGGCTGAACACACGCCTTGGCGAAAATAATTTATGAATACATGAAGTATTAGATGCTAACTTACCAGATATAACCACATTGTTAGAGACGAGAGACCCGCCACAGATTTGCTTGTAAGGTGTGGAGACTTTTCGATAGATGCCGACATGCCAGGGTAGTTCTCCACGCTTGGCTTGTCTACCGTCAATTATTAGCTGTTTACCTTCAGGGGTCACTCGACCACATTCTGTATAAAGACGGATTCTCTTTTGAGAAATAATATTTATTGAATAGGTACAGATAGAGTTCAAATAATAAACTCTAGGCAGAAAATATTTCATTTTTAACGAAAAGAGAGTCGAAGGAGCAGTAAGAAAGGGATAATTAATGGATCCCTAAAGTGTGTAATATAATAATAATAATTGTACAAACCTGCTTTACATTTAGCTACGTAATCCCACGTCCCAGCTATACACTTCATGTATAAGAGACTTTCGGAGGAATAATAAATAGGGCTGTTGCATATAGGACTGACAGATGTTCCAGGTGCTACAAATTTGTTGCAAGGTTTGAAACCATTTGTCCCCGACACATGGCACATGTAGCGAATACTGGGGTCAGGATCTAGTTTGCAGAAACCTAAAATATAAAATATTGTTAACATACATATTAGAAATATCCAGCTACGTCAATTCGAAAGTCCTCTAGAGGAAAAAGGCAAGCTAAAAGCTAGGATGGTCCCTAAAAGAACTACTCGGAACTTACATCAAGTTAACGACTTGCATTGTACAAATCTCAAGTACGATCATAAGTGGAGTACTGCATTCATCTCTGGATAGGAGTCCCTAAATACCAGCTCAATCTACTCACGGACAACGTTGAAGCAGAGACGAGACCTGCTGCGGTGTGTGTTGACATGTACTTATTTAAAAGAAAACAAGCCGCTCAAAAGAAATATTGATATACTCACGAACGCATTTTGGCATACTTTGTGACCATTTTCCATTGACACAGTATACCTTACGTAAAATGGTCTCATCTGTTTCCTCCACGACCCCGTACCCTCTTCGGCAGCTTACTGTTAACACCACGTAGTTAAAGGTTTGACCAGGATGAGCGTCAGGGACATTGGTGACTTCATACATCCCATTATCAGGGTGCAGTGGTAAAACACAGGTACCTGTCGCGGACTGCCGCGGTCTGTAATGTTAATATATATGTGATTATTACATTCATCTGATTGCTGAACGGTGAGTCTTTCGAGTGAGAAAGGGAGACGAATTTATACATGTTCTATAGCTTTTTCTGGTTCGAACTACTCAAGTTATAATACGTCATGGTACATGGGCACTTTAATACTCTGTGCGTGTAAAGTGGGATTTACCCCGAAGCAACGGAAAACCACACTCTGCGTTAAAAACGTGTTTTTCATAACGAAGCAATGATCGCGTAGAAATTTCAAACACATCAAGGCGATGGCTTCGAGTAGCAGAATTCTTCTATCAATTGAAGTCGTAAGAACAGAGTATTTCATATTAAAAGAAAATAGCCGTTTTCATCAAAACTTGAAAGAGCATCATAAAAAAATATATATATTTTCAAAACAATATGATATGTAGGGGTCATTAATTAGACACTTCCCCTGAATTTGTACTCAACACCTAACAATGATCCTGATAATTCTGCAGTACTAGATACTTGTACTGACAAGAAAGATCCTGAACTCTATCACTAATTGAAATAATTTAAAATTACTTACAGTCTCTGACCACGGAGGCTATTTGTACTATCGATGCCGTTTGAACAGTCCCCTGTATCGTCGCATGTTATTTGAAGTGATATATCAGTCCCATTCAGACCTTCCGTCTGGTGCTCTCTATAGAAACAAAATTAATTAATATATAATAATATATTTACTCGTACCAAATGACTGACTAATTGATTTATTAACGCAAAACCTAAACTGTGGGGTCCTCAATTTTATTTAAGCTTTTTTTATACTTTACTTTTAGATAGCTAAAAAGCATACGGCTAGCCTGATGGTAAACAGTCTATGCTTGCAATACTAAAGGTGTTCTTTTTGATACATACCTTACCTTTCACAAGTACATAAAAACATTGTTTGCCAACTCTTAGATGAGACCTGGCTTTGTTATTCGCAATATGGGGAAGTATGACAACCCTATCGTAATAAGGATAGTTGATATGGCAAGAGTCAGAATAGGTAGTCAGTTAGATAGATACAACAGATACACCCTGCTCGATGCTCTTTTTGAAGCCCTATTTGACTTGATTGGAAGATGATTTTGAAAAAACTGTGATATACATATCTAATAATTTTAATTGAAGCGTATGTTTACCTATTTTAGACTCAATCGATCCAGAGAATAAAATGTTTCATAGAAAATGCAACCTCCATTTCACTCTTAGGGGTGCAATTGCGGAAAACCCTTAGTGGAAACTTATATTTCACAAAGAACACTCCATTCAAATTTTAGGTGTCTAGGACCAGCAGTTTAGGCTCTGGGTTGATATATCTATCAGTCAGTCAGGACTTTGAACTTTAAACATTATTAAAAACATAAATATAAATATTTTAGGCAAATTACCTGTATGGTACTCCACTTGGAATAGTTTCTGATGTCTGTGACAATGTCGCTGAAATAAATATCAACATAAATTATGAAGGCCGGGTTGTATGTAGTAGAGTGTGTAGGTATGAAAGCGGTACCTCACTCCCCGCGATCGTGCGGGCGCGGGGTGCCCGATCGCAGGCCTTTGACCGCTCTTGCGCTCGCTAGCGCGGCACAATATCGCTAAGGTATGTTGGGTACGGGGTACATAATATATATTTTTTAACTTTTCATTATAATGTGTACAGAACTAAAATCACTTTACGCAGGTACTGTTTTGCATGTACCTATATTGTAGTATTTTGTGATCAAAGATGGCGAACGCAAATATTTAAAAGAAATACAATATGGATATCATTTTCGACCATTATTTTTTACCAAAATCGTTACTTTCGCTCTATGAGACCCCATTTTTAGACGTTATACGCTATGCTTATTGTAAACAACACTTTTCTTTGTGCACATCATTGTTGTAGCGCCTACGGAACCCTAAAATGAACGTGGCCCAACATGCACTTGGTTGGTTTTTACCTGTTTGTTGCGTGCCACCAAAGAAATAATTTCTGCATTTGTTTTTTGCATTGAAACGTCAAGAAAAAACATGCGGTCAGTCTTTGGGGACTGCCGATGGATGTGAAAACTAATATAACTTGTGAATTGTATCGTCAAGCTATTAGATAATTATTTTTAAAAACGGTTTGGTTACGACGACGCGAGTTCCATGATTTTTATTCACCCAAAAAATGCTCATGCCCAAAAATTGTTTTAAAAATGTTTAAAAAAATAAACAAATAAGATTGAATTCAGTGCCAAACTATATTGTAAGTAGCGGGAATGAACTTAGCCTTGGCAGCGCCATAAAAATATGTTTATAAAATATTTAAAATTGGACTTCAAAATAAAAGAAAAAGGAGTTTATTTATAACTTAATGTGTATTTTCATTGAAGTCGGAAGGTAGGCTACGGAACTCTGTAATAAAACAAGCCTTGTCCATACACGAACAAGTTACATACATGATGATGACTTCACTTTATACCAGCGCTTATACATAATTATATATTGTATTATATATATAATATGTTGTCCTGCTCAACAGAAAACATCACATACTATACATTTATTTATTTGTCATATAAACTTCGATAATAACGCGTTTGAATTGGGATTTTTGATCATTTTTCCTGTTACTACAATGCCTTGAAAACTTGTTCTAGTATTTTTTTCTCTCTGTGTGTTTGGTGATGATTAGGAGCAACATTCCACATATTTTTTGTACATTTTGGTAATATATTGGGATGTTCATGTATTTCTCTGTCATTAATTTCCAAACAAATACCTTCTTTACGAGAAAATAATATTTCATTTAATTATAGCAACAAATCCCACATATCATAACTACTGGACAGACTGATCTGTTCAAAGTTGGCCATTTGATTGACTCCACATTAAAAGAAACATCTTGGAAATAAATAAATCTGTTGAGTTAACTAACAGCTATGTTCATCCCTACGTAGCTTTGTTTACATGTTTCATATTAAAGAAACATATAACATAATTGCTAGTAAGTATGATGCGTTTATTGCAATATCTATATAATGTGATTTTTTATTAAATAACCACATCGTGTCAACTCAAGTCAAAATTAATTTCTTTGGCCGCTGTTAGTTCGCTTGATAAACAAAGTTCGCAAATTTAATACTCTCTAAATGTAGTACCTACTTTTAAAGCTTTAAGTACCAACAGACATTTCATATAACAAGTTTTTTGCACTAAGAAATAATACATAAACTGGATTGCGAGTTAATCAGACAAGGAAAACGATGCATATAAAATTTACCTCATCAATACTCGCAATTTAATATTATAATATATATACATAAGTTCTGAGATTAAAGCATATATGACCACCGATTAGATTTTCCTCACAAAAGATTTCCCCCTACTATATATTTTAATTAGAGATGGAATCACTAAAACAATATCACAATAACCCCTATTTGTGATGAATACTAGAATGAATGATGACTATGTATAACTAATATGATGTGAAGAATAATTAATAAAACAAACCAAAATATAAATAAATGACTCCATTTTAGTACGAATCTGTGAGGTACAGAATGTCTGCACGATAATATAAGAAAATAGGAAACAAAATAAAATGTTATTGACATGGAGTGACAGAGATGTCGGTGATACAGAACATTCTTTATACCTACTTAATAATACAACATTTAAACATCGTATCTGCGACATCGAGTTTACCACTTTGTTTAATTCTATGTTAATTACAATACATCACTGATTTTCAGTGGTAACCCCAATTAACGATCGAAATCAAGCTAATTACGTATAAGAATAAAAATTAAAATTCTCAAAGTAAATTTAAAATGACTATACAATATTAATTTGAGAAAAATAAAAAACGCATTTGACATTAAAAACCGACTAAGTTCCAAAGCCTTGCTAGGCTTTGAAATGGTCATTGTTTTTTAATAAAGCAAAACTTGAACATAATTAATTCAGTATCCTTATAGCTAATGTTCACTCTAGGTATAATATTTTATAACTAGTTTATTGTACTCGTATAATATTTATACCTACTTAACGAGATAACTTTAAAATAATACTTACTGAGACTAAACAAAATTAACACACACAGAAACATTTTGTACATCACTAAGTCTATTACTCTACTAATTTAATCAAAAAATGTATATTCTTTTAATAGTAGATCGAGATCTTACTTAAAACACGACATATTGTTTTGATTAAAACTTAACTATTAAGGCGCTTTATGTGAAACAAGAAACTTATATATAAGGGGGTGAAGTTCGCGCTCGCTGTGAGGGGCGCGGGACGCTACACCACGGACGGAACGTCGCGTCGTTTGTTGGCTATTATTATCAAAAAATATTTCTATTATTATTAACTAAAATAACTAAATTATAGATTGAATTCACTCTCAATACGAATGATTGGTGATATGAGTAAACCTAGCCTTGGTACCGACTGCAATCTGTAACTAAATTGAATGAATTTCGAAAGAATCCCCATCTGGAGGCATGGTAGTGCTTCTGCCAAGTTAAGCAAAGGTGCAGCCATCCTTTTCTCGAAGCCATCCAGACTATTTTTTACCCTTATAACTTCGCTGTGGAAAAACTAGAAGTATGAATTTTTAATGAGCATGCGGGCATAATATTGTTTTGTATGTATTCTCAGGCGAGCGTTACCAATATGTCAGGGAACTTTACCTTGTCGCAATTATGATTACGTGTGACAGGTTTGGTTTAATGGTAAACCCAGAAAAGTTTTAAGCCATTGTTATTATGCAGTTGCCTGACATATTATTATTGTATACTCTCTTAATTTTGCAGTTCATGCATATTTTGATTTTACAGACATTACGTAAAATAGATCATTAGATAAATAACAACTTTAAAAATATCTAAATTTCTCCAGATAGATACATAAATCCACGCATTTTAAAATTAAATAAGTGAATTATTTTTAAGCTGCGATTTCAGCATTTAAACTTTTTTATATACACTGTGGTAATAGCATGGTTTTCGGGGTTACGAATGAATAAAATATACGTGATAATAAAATGAATAATACCTATATACCTACCTAAAAATTAGTATACAATGACATAATATGGTAATTAGGGATTTGGTCTGATGATGCAGTTTGAAACAGGAACTTCGAAACAACACACAAGATCGGTCGCGTTTTGGCTTTGTTGGAATTTGTCTTGACGAGTGCAATATATTTCTAGATGGTGATCATTGTGTGATAATGAAGTCATAAACTGGTCATAGGAACTCTTTAATGAAACAAAATAGCCGCGTCATGTTTGGGCTCGTAGGCTTTATCTTGACAGGAACTTTATTGGTAGGTGGTGTTCAGGGAGTGATTATGAAGTCAGAAGGTGGCCACAGGAACCCTTCTACGAAACATGGTACTTACGTCATAATTATCTTGACATTGATCATTTAGATCAATTGTATGTAGTGCCGCTAATAATGATTATGTTTGGCAAAAGGATCAATAAATGTGGAACTGCGACACACGTAGTTGTTTGTATGTTTGTGTGTGTGTATGATGTCCTGAGTTCAATGCACATTTATTATTGCTGAGTCATTAGGCTTTAGTGTGCTCATGTGCTATATGGTTGTAGTGTGAAAGAACAGCAAATGTATAAGAGCTAAAATAAATATGAATTTTACGTATCAACTCTAAAAACGGGTTTTCCGTGACGTATTATAAAGATAATATTTATTTATTAGATATAAAATATCAAGAAACTAAATAAGCAAAATGTCCTCAAACTTTATGTAATTGGGATATTGCTGTCAAAACAAATATAAGTAACTGACACTTAGAAAGGCCTTTGTTCAGCAGTAGACTGCGATAGGCTGATGATGATGATGATGATGACAATTACTATGATGTTACGGGCGTATGACGTCACAAGACAGCGATTACTGAATCGGTTCAATTCAGTCAAAGTCAAACTCATTTATTCATTTAGATCAAATACACGATACTTATGACCGTCATAAAAACAAATGCCAGCGTATTTTTTCCTACGGTTACCTCGCCATTTAGTAATGCGCGGCGTGTAGTGGGATCGATGCCCATGCGGGACAAAAATATGTGTGATCCACAAATGGTTGTACCGAGTCTAAGTCTGTTTGTAAAGTCACAGCGACACAGGGCTTGGTCCTTGATGCGGAAGTTGTCTTTAAAAATAATACATCATTATAATCAAGTACTTAACGAGCCCGTATTCCTTAACAATCTTTATATATATATTTCTTGTGTGCGTGTGTATGTGACTGAACTCCTCCTAGGCGGCTGGACCGATTTTGATGAAATTTTGTGTGTGTGTTCGGGTAGGGCCCTGTATGGTTTAGATTCACAATTGGACCCGGTAGGTGGCGCTGCTGTCGCTATTTCAGCTTTTTCAGGCAGGACGACGTCTGCCAGGTCCACTAGTTTGTTAATAAATATCATCTCAGCCTTATCTCGCAGCGACGTCCGTGTGGTGGCGGCAAAGTGAGGCAGTAGTTATGCTCATGCGCCGGTCGTGGAACAGTGGTCCCTTCGTAAGTTTTAGAAGAGCACAATGATAGAATAGAATATTGTCGATTTTACACCAAGTAATATAAACAAAAGACAATAAAAAATCTTAAAATATATAATTTTAACAAAATAAACCGACTTCAGTACGGCAAGTTGTAAAATTTTCAAATATTTTGTTTGTTACAACTGCTGAACACAGGTCAAGTAGGTATTAAAAGCAATATTTAATCTGTGCAATCCGCGCTCAATTCTTTCACGTCATTATTTCTTATTAATAGTTGCTTAGCAACAATAATCGAAACTTATCTAACCGCCATCAGTAAAATACTTATTATTGAAAAGTTCAGATGGCCATCTGTGGTCTTCTTCATCAGTTTTACTTCACCAAATTACACTTTCTGAATGCAAATGATTGATTAGTTGTTAAAATATTGAAATTGCTATATATGTGCCTATAACTTTTGAGGAGTTCCCTCAATTCCTCATGGATCCCATCATCAGAACTTTATTTTGATGATAATGGGACCAAACTGGAAGTATGTCCAGTCAGACAAAAAAATATTTTTTCAAATTGGTCCATAAATGACGGAGTTATGCGGTAACAAACATTAAAAAAAAAAAAAAAAATAAAAAAAAAAATACACACGAATTGATAACCTCCTCTTTTTGAAGTCGGTTAAAAGGAAGTACAATGGGCGGTCTTATCGCTAAAAGCGATCTCTTCCAGACATTATGTCCGAAGAATGATGTCCCAAATTACTTGTGATCTCTGAAGGAGAGTAATAAAATTAGGCATATTGCAATTAAAACTGTGTATATTCTGAGATTCCAGCATAATTCTATTTTGACATTTTAAAATATGATGTTTTGCACTATCTCACATCACAGATAATCGGTTCGGCCACTCGTAGGGTATCCAGGTCCGAAACTCAAAGTTTCAATTATCTTACATCTATGCTTATTAGAATTTTTGAGATAATATATATCCTACTAATATTATAAACGCGAAAGTTTGTAAGTATGGATGAATGGATGTTTGTTACTCTTTCACGTAAAAACTACTGAACGGATCTGGATGAAATTTCGTATAGTAATAACACATAGGCTTTTTACAGCGATAATCGACATCCACGCGGGCAGAGCCGCGGGCAACAACTAGTAGATACATATATTTGAGACATATGTCACAGAAAGTTTTTTTTTTTTTTTGTTTTTTTTTTTAAATGACAACTCCCGCACTAGAGAACAAGCTCTGTGTCGTGGGGGACTTTACAAACATACAATTAACGGACACAAATTACACCCAGACTCAGAACAACTCTTTGTGGGTCACACAAAGTTTTGTCCCTGTGTGGGAATCGAACCCACAACCTCGTGCACAGCAGGCGCATACTGCGGCCACTGGACCACCAAGGCAGTCAAAGTATGTGATATATGTATAAAAATAAACTTTGAGATATTTAAACCCCGATCTAGCACCCCCAGGTAGCAGGAAATGATGTATCAAACCTCTTTATTACGTCGATTTTCTGCAGTAAACAGTGATTAATTTATTATCCTACGCATATGAGTGACTCGTTTAGCGTATGTGTGAAGATTGTAAAATATTAGGTGTGCACGTTGTGCAGTGTGAGGGAGACAAATGTATAGTGCTCACAAAAATAATAATTCTGACATAACTCTTTAAACAACAAAACATACTATACTGTAATATAGGAGAAAAATGTATTCAATCTAGTACAGAATGCACAACCGTATGTGGGTAAAGATAAACATATACCTAACGTAAACTTAAAATGGAAAATTAATTTTAATTTAATACAGTTCTGTTTTTACAGAGAGTGGTATATTTTTAACTACTGGTACGTCGTAGGTCGTGGGTTTGATTCCTATACAGTACGTGATCCATAATAGCTTTTTCTTTTATACTATTTGGGTGGCAAACAAGCATATGGCCCGCCTGATCTTAAGAAGTTACCGTAACCTATGGACGCGTGCAATATCAAATGTGTCACTTACGTGTCGCAGACACATTTTTTTTTCACCAAAAAAAATATATAAAAAAACGGAGTATCCGTGGGATAGGAATACGTTTATTTCAAAACGCGTCACTAGATGAGCGCTGAAGACCTGTACTCACACACAGAAACACAACTACACCGCTTTGTGTCGTTCCTTTTTATCTGTGGTCTTCTGTAAGGTGTACGTCCTTCCCCAGTCGGGCTTGCTCGCTAGTATGGAGCCATCTCTTTTAACTTTGCTGCAACTCTGGGTGTAATTTGTGACCGCAATTTCTGTTTGTTAAGGTTCCCGTAAGCGTCTTTTTAAAAAACCAAAGCAAACACTTTCCTGGTGACATATAACAATGAAACAATTATTTTGATATTACATTTTAATCTCAAACAATGAAGCTAATAGCCACCTATTCTATTTTGTTTAGTTTACTCTATTTAATATTATATACATAGTATATTATAAAATAATTCATAAATTGTTATTGTAAATAACAATATTCAGTTACATTTCCTTGTATCATAATACTTGGATTAACTACTAGTTTTGTTCAATTAATTAATTACTATCTATGTATGTTATATAGTAACAATAATTCATTAATAACATAAATATTATTTTCATGACTCCGTAAAAATGAAAATCTCCTAATATAAGTAGTATATAAGTGGGGTCAAAATGACAGAGTCAGAAACTGCGACAGAGAACGATGAAGATTGAAAAAGATGTAGTGACAAACTTAAAAAAGGAAGGGAATGGGGTTAAGACATATGGAAAGAATCAATCAATCAATCAATCAGCCTATCGCAGTCCACTGCTGGACATAGGCCTCTCCTAACACGCGCCATAGCACACGGTCCTCCACCTTCCGCATCCAGTGCGCCCCAGCGACCTTTTTTAGGTCGTCGGTCCACCTAGCTGGGGGCGACTCTAGGACACGTCTGCTCCATCGGCCGTCGGTCCTTCTGCAGATGTGACCAGCCCATTGCCACTTCAGCTTGCTAATTCTGCGATATGGAAAGAATGGATGGAAGAAATATAACAAAAGAGGTATCATCATCATCTCAGCCATAAGACGTCCACTGCTGGACATAGGGCTCCCCCAAGGTTTTCCACATCGTTCGGTCCTGAGCTGACCTTGTCCATCGGTATAAAAGAGGTATATCATGCTAAAATTAATGGAGATGTTGGTACCCCCCCCCCTACGCGAACATACATAGATCTATTAGACGATGGGCACCAAGAGTCAAATTAAAAATGTCCAGAATTACATTCATGCATGAAGAGTTGATAAATGTAGAGTAAGCAAAAGATACTTCCTTCCTTTCTTTATTCCTTATCACCTATTCTGTAGTTATTACTTTATTTGCTTTTAATCATTTAGATATATGGTGAGTATTGCTGGAAATACAGCTAATAGATATATATTTGTAGATATTATATGACTAGTGCACTAGCTTCACACGGACTGACATTTATTTACTTATAAGATTCTTTTTTTTTTTAAATAAAATATGGCCTTTTTGTTAGTAAGTGATAAAACAGCATTTTAATGGTGAAAAATGTTGTTAATCGGTCCAATAGTTTTTGACTTTATTCATTACAAACAAAAATAAATAAAAAAAAATCTTTTTTAATATATATGTATTATATCCATCCATCCATCTCAGCCACAAGACGTCCACTGCTGGACATAGGCATGTATCTATATATATAAAAATCAATTGCTGTTCGTTAGTCTCGCTAAAACTTGAGAACGGCTGAACGGATTTATCTTATCTTGGTCTTGAAATGTTCGTGGAGGTCTAGGGAAGGTTTAAAAGGTGAGAAAAAGTTGAATAATTGCCGGGAAAACACTCAAAACACCCCTTTTCTATTTCCCATACAATTGTTTTCTAAATAAAATGGAGAGTCAATGGTTGTTAATCTGACAGATTATTATTTTTTCAACATTGACATTACATTTGACAACCAACTAATATGTCAATCCATCCTGAAGCACATCAGAACACGGACAAAAGTATTACGATATTGTGTTACAATATCTATGAGTGCATCCTTCTATCTTTGTGGCTACGTGCGCGAGAATTTTCTTTACTTTGGTGATCCTTTGTGATAGAGAACGATTCGCACTGGGATGATACGCTCAAGGATTCCGTAACATCTTCATCGCCGCATAAAATTCGTACATTGTTTGCGATTCGTACATCGAATGTCTGAGGATGTTTTGCAGCGTGTGCACCGTCAAACTGTGAATCCTACACTACAAATGACTGAAGAAATTTACAATGAGACATTGATCATGATAGAAGATATGATATAGAAGATATCGTGTTTGCGAATGACAGCACCCAATCGTCATATGCACGATGCATTAAACCACGAGTTGCAAAGAGAACAACAGTACGACATTGAAGCATTGGCCGAAACAGTACGTACAAATCGCACCCCCCACCGAATAAAGGCGTAAGATGAAAATATCAACTTTTCAGGAAAATTAAAAAACCGTATTTGGTGAATAATTTAGCAACTATACGTCCTATCAAAGTGATTGAGATGTCAAATGAAAGCTAATTTTTTTTCTGTTTAAATTACTTTAAAACAAAATAAACATTATTAAGATTCTCTTAAATATTAAGGAAAACGCATAATACCATAAATTGAAATGATTACCTTGTTGGTAATCATCTATTACCACTGTATTCGTGGCAAAAAGTAGTCCTCGCAATTAGCGTAATAATCAACAGTCACTTTATTCGGTAAAAGATGCTCGTTAATAACATTCAGTAATGTATTATGACGGCTTTCTTTCGAATAAAAATAAAGCAGACTTTGTGCGTTATGGTTTATGGCGCCTCATTTTCTACAAGAGTAATAATGTAGCTATAGCAGGGGAGCCCATGAAGGGATTTCGGGATTTACTAAAGCGCGGCAGATGAATATACAGGGGGATACCTTGTACCTGGTTACGTACCACCACCAAACATGAGCACCATATGGCCGCCTGTCAAGGCTAAAGGATCAGATTAGTAAAAAAATAATCATCATTTATTCTTGAGCGCATCAGATTAAGGTAGGGTGAGTTAATTACATGCTAAAAAGTGTATATTCCACTAATCTGACAATTTGCGAGTAACGTAAAGAAAGGGGAGGGCTGCAAAGTTGTAAAAAAAAACGTCATTCTCGAGCGTGGCTGATTTTTATTTTGAAGGAAATAATTCAAGAAAGACAAAAAATATATAATATGACGATTTCCACAAGCCGAAGTAATAAAAATTTGTCGATGCCTCATTCCCATATTCCCTTCTATTCCTCTCTCACTTTTTCTCTATCTATTACTCTCTAACTCCGTCCCCACTCTGGTTTCTGTTGCCATTACATTACTGTATTGAGAATGTTCCAACATTTTGGAGCCCACTTTTTGTATGGCAGCCATCACAACTTGCGCCTTGTGAACAGGTGCGTT
Source organism: Trisateles emortualis (assembly GCA_947095525.1). Classification (NCBI taxonomy): domain Eukaryota; kingdom Metazoa; phylum Arthropoda; class Insecta; order Lepidoptera; family Erebidae; genus Trisateles; species Trisateles emortualis. Next base: position 1,392,843 of record OX352736.1, on the reverse strand, counting down.
GTCGTGTAAAAGCAGCACCCTTTTGGTCAATTTGCTCCGCCTTGTCTCCTTCACAGCATCTCGCAATTGTTCTAGCAGTGCAGCGTAGTACTCTCCGGTTATATTGACACCCTTTCCCTTATAATCTATCAAAAAAAAACATTCTGTATCCCAGAAAATCGTCGCCATGAGCTTTCCAGCCGATTGGGATAAGGTGTCCCAATCGGCAATTTCTTAGGAGGTGGTGTACCCTTTTTGTGCCACTGCATGAACTCCTGTTTCGACTCAGGCTTATAATGGTAAACCCAAGATTTATCCCCAGTCACAGTTAGGCCCAAAATGGCTTCTTTGTTATCAGCACAGAGGTCCAAAAACTCTTGACAACACGCAACTCGTCGCTGCTTCTGATGTGGCGTGAGCATTCACGGTACCTACCTTGCGCACACTTTTGACATGCCAAGATTGTCGTGTACACGACTGTGATCGCTTCAATAGGCCGCCCTGCAATGAGGTCGTCTTCTAGTGAATCTCTGCCGTGCTTGAAGAGGTTGTGCCACTTTTGAATCACGGTTTTACCAGGGCATAAGTCCCCGTAAATAGTAGACATCTCTTCTAAAATGGTTTGAGGAGGTTTTCCTTGCTTGGTAAGGAACTTGATGACAGCATTTGTGTCTGAAATTAGTAGCACTCTTTCCAGAGTCTCTGATTGGGGACGACTAAATTTAGTCCAATTTAACCCCAGTAAGCCACAAGTTTGCGCGTTCAACGCTAAGAAAGCTCCATTCACTATGGCTCCACGATTCCAAGACACAGCCGTCGTCCTCGGCGTCGACATCTCCAGCGACGTACAGTGCCGACATCACTTGGAAGACAAGGCTAAGCTGGCATTAAGAAAGCTAGGTGTGCTCAACAGGGCAAAGTGGTACTTCACGGCGGGTCAAAGACTGCTGCTCTATAAAGCGCAAGTCCGGCCCCACATGGAGTACTGCTGCCACCTTTGGGCGCAAACATCCCCATTATGCAAACGATCAGATTAACATACATGCATTAGTAAAAATACGTAGGACATGGATGCTATCAATATCTGACGCGCTCGAGTATGTCCATGCAACCGTTTTTTTTTTACATATTTGAAAATCTATAGCTGCTTCCCTCACCGATGAAAAGGATACATTATATAACATTTTTTTCTTTTTATCATCTAAGTTTCGCAACTCAATAGGTCTCTACGACGCTCAAATAAATCCCCATTTAGCATCGTGGCCTCCCCTACTACTATGATAATTGTGAATTTCCTTATTTTCAATTTGTAGTTATGGTGAGAATTAAAAGACTAGATAGATTATAACGAAAACCTACGTTAAATTATTCCCGCGAATAAAGTGGTAAACGCGTCTTACAAGTTAACCCTGTTTATTTTATTTCGATGTATACAGCCGCCATGTCGTATTACATGCTCTTAACATACTTTTCCAAAGTGTAAATGTTTATTACGATTTTGTTCGACGGAGGAACGTATTTTTTTCATCCGAGGAATAAAGAATTTATGTTAATATTATTATTAATATTATTTTAAAAAATCTGAAAAAAATCTGAGAGGTGTATTTGACCTTATAGATCACGAAAATGCAAAAACATTAAAAAGGTGGTAACCGCGCTTACGACTTTATTCTGCGGGGGGTGCGAAATGTTCCACAATTAAATCAACAACAATGAATTCCGAACGACACTTTGATAGAAGCTGTGATCAGTGGATCTGGTGGAATTGAGTTCCTTAATGCTCCCGGAGAAACCGGAAAAACGTTTTTAATCTCATTGCTTTTGACGAGGATCAGACCGCGAAATGATGTTGCTCTAGCGTTGGCTTCATCTGGAATAGCTGCGACTCTGCTAGAAGGCGGGCGGACTGCGCATTCTGCCTTGAAATTACCATTAAACATGCAAATCACCGAAACACCAATTTGTAACATCGCCAAAAATAGCGCAATGGCCAAAATCCTACAGGTATGCAAATTGATTGTTTGGGATGAATGCACAATGGCCCATAAGAGGTCACTGGAGGCACTGAACAGAACGTTAAAAGATCTTCATGACAACCAAAATATGTCAACTATCCAACGGAGTTTTTAAATTCACAGGAATTGCCTGGATGACCACCTCACAATTTGCTGTTAAGAGTAGGATCAGTTGTCATCATGCTGCGTAAAAAGAAAATACAAAGGAGAGAATGTCTTGATCCCGCGGATACCGATGATTCCAACGGACTTACCATTCGATTTTAAACGTTTACAATTTCCAGTACGTCTGGCCTTTGCGATGACCATAAATAAATCGCATGGACAGTCGTTAGAAGTATGTGGAATCAACTTAGAGTTTCCCTGTTTCGCGAATGGATAATTATATGTCGCGTGCTCGCGGGTCAAAACAAAACAAAAAATATAGTTTATGAGAAAGCTTTAAATTAATTAACAATAAAACTTCACGCTTTATTCAAAAAATGCTTTTTAGGGTTCCGAAGTAAACAAGGAACCCTTATAGTTTCGCTATGTCATCCGTCTGTCCGCAGCTTTTCTCAGAGACAGTCCTAGAAAGCTGTAATTTGGCACGAATATACATATTACTCATGCCAACAAAGTGGTAGAATAAAATATTTAAAAATATTTTTTCTAGGGTATCTCCTGTACTGTGAAGGGGGATGTTTATTTTTTTCTTAACTACCCCATGGTGATATGTATTGTTGAATAGGTATTTTAAAAATATTGTAGGTTTGTTAAGACAGGTTTTTGATTGAGGGATTCGTTTGTGAAATATTAAGCTTTTGTGCTAATTTTTGTTAGAGTCAAGTGACCCCTCCCCCCTGCCAGCCAAATGGTGGTATTTGGAAAAGTGAAAAAATTCACGGTAGTAGTATAAATAACGAAATTAAAAGGAAAACTATCACAGCTATGTAGACTTCACAACTTTACGAGTAATAGCCGATTAACTTATAAAATGTTATTGCACACACACACACACTTCAACCCACGTCCCACTGCTGGGCACGGGTCTCCTCCATACATTTGGAGGGATATTAGCCAACTATACCATGGCCAGACGGGTTGGTATAGGGTTTTGTTTCGAGTTTTCCTCTCTTGCAGTGGATATTGTCTGCCTGACTCCTTTAGTCGACTCTTTCAACACCCTCGGGATAGAACGGGTTGGTGACATTTGTATTCTTAATCCGTCACCACGTATAAAATGTTATTGGATAAGTTAAAATTAGATTGGGTTCTGAATCAAGTCTCCTGAATTATAGAAATCTGTAACTGCGGGGTGTTGTCTCAAGCCTTTTTTTTGTAATTTTTCGTAGTCTGTAATATATGTAGGAGCAGAGACTCCCCTCCCCCTTCCTCTTTCACCTCCTTTCCCGCGACCCTTTTAATGCGACTTATTTCAAGACTTTACCAAAATTGTTACCATTGTCCTATGTTCTCAAAAGTCATAAATACTGAAACCACAGATACCTTATTCTTAGTCCGCATTATTAAGAATGGCAATTTCGGAACCCTACATTGTGCGTGACCCGACATGCACTTGGCCGGTTTTGTATTAAATACGTATTCAATTTGTTTGTTTTAAAATCATTTTACACAAAAGTTTAGGTCTTTTATTTATCAATGAGGCAGTACGAAGTCTGCCGGGTCAGCTAGTTATATAGTATATTTAATTAAGAAAATAGTAATTTCCTTCTTCAATTTATTAAGTACTAGCTGTTGCCCGCGGCTCCGCCCGTGTGGATGTCGGTTATCGCTGTAAAAAGTATATATATACCATAATCTATCTCTGTGCCAAATTTCATCCAGATCCGTTCAGTAGTTTTTACGTGAAAGAGTAACAAACATCCATCCATTCTTACAAACTTTCGCATTTATAATATTAGTAGGATCTACATAGCATTTGTTTACCTTCCAAACTCATAATAAAAATACCACCATAGAACACTCACCTTTCTTTCTATACTGCCTTTATCAATCCATGCTAGTTTCTTTTATGAAACCACATCTGCCTAACCTTACTTATACAATATACCAATACAGATGTTCTTTAATCCTTACACTCGGTAATATCTGCATAGATATTGCTAATAGCTTCATAGTAGTTACAGTAGATTGGTCATACAAACAATACACTTACATATTACAGTAAAGTGATTATTGTGGGTGATTTAAATCTTAATCCTAACTATATTTCTAAGAATATTTTAAACTATTATTGTTATTTTACAACTGTGTGTGGATTGGTTGAAAAAAATAACGTGTGTAATGAGCATGGAGGTAAACTAGATGTAATTCTGGTGTCAGATTGCATCAGCAGTGTCAATGTGGCTGAAATACATGGTGGAGGACTGGTTCCACGACGAGATACTTACCACCCACCACTAGAGGTGAGTCCTTCGCTTGATAATTTTATAGATCGAACTAAATCTGAAAAAATGAATCCTAGTAATATTGATACACAGAAAGACTGAAATTTTTCAAAAGGAAATTACAAATTACTATACAAACTAACATCTAATGTGTCATGGGAAGATGTTTCAATTGCTCGTGACGCGGATACAGCTGTTAACTGCTTCTACAACATTATTTCTTTGATAAATGATTCGAAAAAAGCATGTAGGCGCTACCCGGTTTGGTATACATCTGACATAATATCTGCAATAAAATATAAAGCTACACTTCACCGTAAATAGAAAATGACCAAAAATCAAGACATAATATACATTCAGTTTTCCAATCTTCGTTCTAGTATTAAGCAACAGGTAGCCATAGCCTACGATGAACGCATAGTACATATCTAAACCAAATTAAAATCCAAACCGCAAGCGTTCTGGCAATTTATAACAAACATGAAGGATAGGGGCGGGAACATAGTGATACAGCGCAGGCGTTTTAAATTTTTTTTGCTAGCGTTGTTTTCATCTGATACCCTTACTTGATTATCATAGTGTTCATGATAACAGTCAAATAAACTCATCAAATTTAGTTCACATTAGACATTATGAAACAGGATATCTATACCGCCACTAATAAGTTAAAACCTAACTCTGCAGTTGGTCCAGATAATATTATTTCCTTCATTTTAAAAGGATGTAAGGATCAGTTAATGCGTCCCATTTTACATATATTTAATGTTTCACTATCTACTGGACTCTATCCTCAGCGCTGGAAAGTCTCGCGAGTGCAACCAATACCTAAGTCAAATGATTCATCACAAGTAGAAAACTATCGACCAATTGCCATTCTCTCATCTCTCCCAAATTTATTTGAATCCATACTACATAAACGCATCTCCTGTCAAGTTCAGCCATATGTTAGCGATTCCCAACATGGCTTCCGTTCCAATCGATCTGTGAATACTAATCTCTTAACACTAGTAGATCTTATATCTGAGCATTTGGATAAAAGTATACAGGTAGATTTCCTTTACTTTGACTTCAAAAAAGCTTTTGATCGCGTGGATAACGGATGTTCTTCTTGACAAGCTCTGTAGAATAGGATTTTCTATCAAATTATTGTTTTTTTTTGCTAATTACCTTAGTAACTGCCAACGATTCGTTCGCCACGGTTGTTATGTTTCCACCCCGTATCACACTAGATCTGGTGTTAGTCAAGGCTCTATTTTGAGCCCTTTATTTTTTGGTATTATGGTAAATGACTTCGAGCTGGCCCTCAAGCAAAGCAGGTGTCTGTTTTACGCTGACGATCTCAAAATAATGTTTGGTGTAGAAACATTAGCAGATACTGTAACTATACAACAGGACATAAATGCTGTACTAAAGTGGAGTATTAATAACAAACATTCATTTAATACTTCCAAATGCTGCGCCATGTCTTTTAGTCGTGCACACAACCCTCTTCATGTGCAATACTTTTTAGGTGATAAGCCGATAGCTCTTAGGACTTAGGTGTTCTGTTTGATACACGCCTCACCTTTCATGAGCACATAAAACATTGGTTATCGACTCTTATAAGAGACTTGGCTTTGTAATTTGCAACATGCGTGAGCTCGACAACCCTATCGCAATAAGGCTAGTTTATATGGCACTAGTAAGAAGTAAGTTGGAGTCAGCATCAATCGTCTGGAACCCATATGAAAGTACTTACGCCTTACTTCTTGAGAAAGTTCAAAAAGCGTTTTTACGATTCTTTTATAAAAAACTATACAATTATTATCCTTTCCTCTATCCTACAAAATTCTTACTTGGAATGTTGAACTTTAATTCCCTTCAAGTAAGGCATAATTACCATTCGGTCATTTTTGCAAGCCAGGTTTTGCGGGGTAATTCTGATTGTCCCCACCTAAAATCCAAACGAAGCCACGCAACAACAAGCTGTTAGCCGTACCTTCTACACGCACAGTGGGTCATGCCAACTCACCACTGGTTCATGCACTAGCAATGCTCAATATGCTTCTGGCATCAGAACCGGAGTGTGATTTGTTTGCTTCGAGATGGACGAAACTGGGCAGTGACTGTTTGAGATTTTGTGAGATAAGAAATGTAAATTAGCTTAGGGTACCTAATATATATAATAAATGTAATATTTACTACTATAACTATAAGGTTTATTTAATATTTCTTTGTTTTAAAAATTGTAATTTACCTAGTCTTTACAACATTTGTTAATATATTTTATAATAATAGCTTTAAGATTTAACTGTACATCGCTTTGGTTTTACACTGTAATGTTGTGCATTTATTGTAAAAAAATAAAATAAAATAAAAATATTAACTTATTTTTATTATTATTAGAAAATCTTTTATTTCATAGCTTTTTAAGTAATAAATATAAACAAGTAAAATTGATTTTATAATAAAAATAAAGACTTATTATGAATGCAATTACTACTCTTAATAATTGTATACATTTTCAAAATTGCCTTAACAGGGTCCGTAAAACCTGCGTTTACCTTATTCTTTGTTCGCAGAATATACAGCAAACGATAAAATAAACATATCCGCAAGATAATCAGGTTTTAAAGAAATATTAATCAAGGTATTGTTGAATGAAGTCCTTATACTTAGATATTCTAAGAGACCATGCGTAATTCATATTGCAACTCAAAGCGTAACACCCGTTCTGAAGAACACTTCTCATGTAATATCGGGTAACGCCTGACTCTTCACGCGCGAAAAATACTCCGGAACCGTAATTACCATCCAGAGCCAATCCAGTTTCTGTGAAAAAAAAGTGATTTAACAAGTATTAAGAAACCTTAGACCATAAGATTGTTCGGCGTTCTATAAGTACTTTTATAGCACTTTCCTTATGTAAACTGCTAAATTAATTTGTGATGTACTCTAGGGCACTGTTCCGCAAACTTTTAGTCTTCATGCTTCATTTAAATCGGGCAATTTTATCTTAACACCATTAATGAAAAATCTATTTGTGATTATAATAAAAACAACTTATATATTGATCAACAAACCCAACTTTATACTGCGTTTTAATGTTTTCTTCTATTGTCTATAAAACTTTATAAAAATAATCTGGCACTCCAACTAATGACCTGTTACTTTGCGGAACACTGTTCTAGGGAGAGTGGCGTCATCAGACCTTTGAAGAAGAGCTTTCAGAGATTTTATATATAATCAGGATGTTCCTTTTTTTAAGTGCAAATGATTCTCTGATTATATTATTATTGTAAGGAGTTGTTCGTTAACTGGCGAGCGTAAAACTCGCGAGCACGTGCGAATTGGCATCTTCCCAAGCGTCCTGTGATTTATTATTTAACTGTAAGTCATACACTTGTTTGAAGTTTTGTACCTAATAACTATCAATGTAAATGATAAAGTGAAGACATGATACTTAACTTCCCACGCTTCATAATTACTTACCATTGCCATAAGTATGACATATCTTGTCTCCTTTGAGGCGTGATTTGAGATCATTTGGTAGATTGTCTATACAGGTGTTAGTATCAACGACAGGTAATTCGTTTTCTACTAACTCTCCCCAGTAACCCATCTGTAATAATAATATATACACGTATTTATTCATAGCTTATGATTAACCACCGACATTACTGTTTATAGGTAGGTTATGTTATAACCTGAATTTTCTGTCTGTGCTGCTGTCAATGTTAAAATATTGCAATGTTGACTGCATTGAAACAAAATTATAATGATAATTATAATCATTTTGATTGATAGGTATGTACAGTCATGATCATCTCAACCCATAAACGTTCCACTGTTGGGCACGGGTCTCCTCCAAACATTTGGAGGGATATTAGCCTAATATACAACGCTGGCCAGACGGGTTGGTCCTATACCAACCCGTGGTTCGATCCCCACATGGGTAAACAAATTGTGATCCATTAATGGTTGTCCAAGTCTGGGTGTATTTTTAAATAATAAAGATATAGTTTTTAGAATCTTATTAAGAACGCAATGTGATCTCGACACGTTACTATTTTATACATACAAAATGAAAGGATCCCTCATTACCGTACAGTGGAAAGCTAAATTCATTTTTTTCCCTTCATTGTTTCCTTATTTTTTTTTTTTTTACTTAAATTTAATTTTGTATGGTATATTGGGTTCCGTCCCTTTTTGTTAACACTAATATTGTAACTCATACCAAATTGTAAATGTTATACTCTGGCAATTAAAAAGTGGTCCGAGTTTCTTGCCAATTCTTCTCGAGGTCCAACCCTAGTCAGCGAATTGGCCGTAGGAAAAAAAGTATGCTGGCATTTGTTTTTATGATGTTCATAAGTATCATGTATTTGATCTAAATGAGTTTGACTTTGACTATCCGTTAATTATGTGATTTTAAAATCTTCCGCAACACAGGGCTTGTTCTCTAGTACAGGAGTTGTGTTGATTTAGAGCAAGATTTTGTATAGAATATTAAATTGTTATCGTAGTTATTGCAACAGGTCCTCACCTTTCCTATACTACCAACTGCTAGCTGCTGTTCATCAAAGTCCATGTTGAAGTCGATACACACAGGACTCACGTACACGTTGTACACGAATGGACGGGCCAGGGTCAAGACAGACATATCTCCTAAGAAGTCATCTGGTAGACCTCGGTATGTACTTAATACATTTATGGTTTTCACCTGAAACATACAATTCAATATAATACTTGAACAAAAATAAAGGCGTATAATGATGGTCCCATTAATAGATATATAATTTTTAGTGCATATATAATAGCTACATATAAGAAGGTGGTTAAAAAGAGTCGCCTGAGTTGCTTGCCAATTTGCCAATTCTTATCGAGGCCAGCGTCAGCGAATTGGCTTTAGGAAAAAGTATGCTAGTATTTGTTTTTATGACGTTCATAAGTATCATGTATTTGATCTAAATGAATAAATGAGTTTGACTTTGACTTTGAAGTGCGATTTTTATTTACTGTACATGTTGCGTCATCTTTTCGCTGGAACCATAAAGCTTGTGGTATTCAAGTGAAATAGTCTTCTTTTTTGTCCGATCCATATTCCCAGTTCACCTGAGGTCCGGTATACCTGTCCATTATCCTGGTCCATCTCTTTCTTGATATTGTTCCACCAAGTGGTCTGCTTCTACCTCTAGGCTGGTTTGTTATGTCGAGTACTTTCTTGACAATATAGTCATCTTCATGTCTTTGGATATGGCCATACCAACGTAAGCGGCATTCTCTTACCTTGTCTATGATTTTCAAGTAAAATAGTACTTATTGATTATTTGACCTGACCTAAACAATCATTTTCGGAAATGCTGAGAAAAATGTGAAAGAATCTTGGGAGGACTATAGAGAAAAGATCTTAGGTTTGGGTGCTGTATGTCCGTTTTTTTAAATATGACGCTCACGTTTATCTATAGGGCTTCCCCAAAACTTTTTCACAACATTCGTTCCTAAGCTATTATATAATATCAATGTAAGGACTTGATGAATTATTATATTATGGGAACCATTATTACGGCTGAGTAGGCTGAAAAAGAATTGATGAGCATTTAAATAATTGTATCCTGTATAAATCTAAATTAATCATACATAGTTAATTGTACAAATTTTACAACACTTATCAAATTTATGTTCATATGTATAACTACCTGTACCCGCGACTTTATTCACATGTTCAGTCTTTTACTGTAAATCTAAAAACTACAATTATCCCCATACAAACTATCATCGGCTGATTTTCATTTTTAGTGGTTACATTTTAAAAAACCTTTCTTAGCGGATTCCTATATCATATTAGCTTTGATTTGAGTGTGTAGTGATTTAAACTGTACTTTTGTTGATTAGTCAGTTACGTATTTTCTTTTAAACATTTAAATTCTGCAATTAATAAACTTCATAAAGAAATATTCCTTGTTTCTATGATTGTTCTGCTCCTCAAATTGTTTTAGCGCAAACGTGAACAATCTCATGGCCTATCGCCTAGCTAATAGTTTGAATTTATCTATTGTTATGTTTTATGTGTTATGTGTGTGTTATGAATTTATCTTATGGCCTATCGCCTAGCTAATAGTTTGGATTTATCTGTGCCATACCCTGTAGAAATTTTTGCATCTATTACATTTCGTTTTAAATTTGTCACTAAAAATTTATTAAATTCCTAAAGGGCAGAATGGTCCGCCGCAGTGCTTAATGATTTCAGAAATTAAACTGCATAGTTATTAATTAGATTCCTTTTGATCCATCATTCTGTTAATAGAGATATAGTACTCTACATATATGCTCCCGAAACAAAACTAAATAAAAAATCAGCAAGCTGAACCCTATTTAATATAGTCGACCATATTGGTGAGAGTTCAACGTAAATTCGATATATATGTAGGTATCTATTATTATGTCTATCTTTGAAACCACACATTTTTTACTTTGTACATTGTTTAATTACGAAGTTTCGGTGCCTCTATTCAGCTGTATTTTTATATTAGTTGAATTGTACCATTTTAATTTGCTCATTGAATGTGATTAGTTACAGTCATTTAATTACACATTATGTCTGATCTCCATCGGCAAATTATTTATCATTGAGAAGTTGGCCATCTGCAGTATTCTTTATTAGTTTCACTAACGAATTGATGCTTCCTGAATGCATTTGTTTGATTCATTGCAGTATGCCTAGATAGTATTTGAGGAGGTTACTCAATTCCCTACGGATCCCATCTACAAAAAATGAATGAGCATTTATTTTTATTAAGTTAAGTTTTATTAAGCGTTACTAAATTGTCTTAGGTCGTGGCATGATTAACGCATTTTATTTGTACTATATAGTTTAAGTATTTTCAAAGACGATTTTAGCGGCAACAAACAGACAGTCAGAAAGAAAAAACTGTTATAATTGTATTTCTGTTGTAAGTGCTATGTTAACAGCCACATGAATTTTATAAAAAGCTGTTATTTTGTTATTACAAACAGACACTTCAATTTTATTTATGTGTGTATAGATGTATAGCTGATATGTGCTTGTGACTTTGTTCGTGTAGACTTCAGGAATTAAAACATAGAGTTTACTGGAATTGCTAAAAGGAAAATAGTTTGGAATCAAAAGAACCCAGGGCATAGCAAGACTATCACCTACACCGCATTTTGTTGAAATTTCTTCTTCTATCACATTTCGTTGTAAATTAAAACATAGAGTCTCCTGGAGTTGCTTAACGGAAAATTGTTTGGAATCAAATAAAACCCGGGGCATAAAAGATTATCACCAGCACCGCATCCTGTTAAAATTTCTGCTTCTATCACATTCTCGTTGTAAAATGGTCACTTTTAACCTAGTACCGTTAACACGTGAAGTACCTTCTGATCTCTATTTAATATGGTCGCCCATATTGATGAGAGTTTAATTTAAATTAGTGTTGGCTATATATCCATATTTTTAAATTTCTTTTCATATAAAATTTTGTTGTGGTTTTACAAACTACGGTTAACAAAAGTTTCAGCTAAATGAATCGAAGCGCGTTTCTTGATTAGCACGTGTGTTACCATAATTTTTTTATTTGTGAACAGATTGGAATAAAACAACCTATATATTATGGGAAGGTTGCCACAATATATAAGTGAAAACCGCATTTAAATCGGTTGCATGGTTGCTGACTTTATCGCGCACAAACGCGGCCACAAACAGACAAAAATTACAAAAAAACGGAATTTTTGGCCTCAGTAACATAAATACAACGTATATAAATTGTATTTTTGAAATAAAAATCAATGTACAGACGCGACTTGGTTACGATTTAATTATATGTATAGATAGATTGATTTCACCATATAATTTTCAAACCAAACGTCCAATTTTTATGAATTAACGACTAAATACTATTTACATAAACAGTACTTTGTGACAAAATAGTTTATTTTGATAAGGAATAATGACACGTGTATACAGGAATAATGCGTTTAAATGAAGTCCTAAAAAAATTCAAGATTTTTAAATAAAAAAATGGTTTTTGTGCTTAACTCAAATAGATAGGTATAGTGTGTCGCGGACTTTTTGTAGATATTTTTAAGGTCTTTAATTAATTAAAACGTTTTATGATTCTATCCCTTACAGTTTAGGCGGCGTACGACAAATAAGGAACTTTTTTTGGATGATTTTTTATACCTTGGGTCCGAAAAACCCAAATATCTTACGGACCCCTATTTTTTCTAAAATAAAATATAGCCTATGTTACTCGCAGATAATGTATTTTTCTAATGGTGACAGAATTTTTAAAATCGGTTCAATCGAATAAGTGTAGATGACAAGCTATGGATTAGGTATCCTGTTACTCACGTCGGACCGCTGCCTATGAGTGTTCGTATCCAAAAACCCTGATTCTCTCAGCTCGGCAAAATATTGTTTAAATACATTGACTTGTCCTCTATCTTCATGATAAAAACGGGAGGCACCTGAAGAAAATTTTATAGAATTACAGAAATTAATTCATAATTATTGTTTTGGTTTCATTTATTACTTATACAATTAGCTGAATTTAATTAAGATAATCGTATTATTTTGAATGGTGTCGAGAATAGAAAAGGTAACACTATGATTAAGTACGTAATATATTTTTTTATTTCATTTATATATGACCGGCAATTAAATTGTAAATCGTTTTTCACTTATAAATTTAACTATATTATTATAAGTGGTGGTGGCCGAGTGGGAAAGTAACAGACTTGCAAGCAAGAGGTGCGAGTTCGATCCCAAGTGGCAGTACCAATGTGAATTTCACTTTGTAGAGTTTATATGTACTAATCAAATTATTTACCTTCTGCTAACGGTGAAGGAAAACATCGTGAGCAAACTCACATGTCTTAGAAGATATTCTAAAGACATATCTGATTTTCCTTATCTTGATAGAAGAGAGGAGATCCCATGCCTGGATTTGGGACATATCATCATCTCAACCCATAAACGTTCCACTGCTGGGCACAGGTCTCCTCCATACATCTGGAGGGATATTAGCCTACTATACCACGCTGGCCAATCGTGTTGGTATAGGGTTTTGTTTCAAGTTTTCCTTCTCTTGCAGTGGTTATTGTCTGTTTGGCTTTCTCCCCTTAGTCGACACCCTCCACATTTGTATTCTTAATCCGTCACAACACGGACAATTGGGACATATATGGGTTGCTATTTATTTATTTATATTATAAACTTACCAGTTATTACCACATCTTTGCTCACCAGGGTCCCAAGTGTATATATATTATCTATGTCGTCGTAATCTTTGATGGCAACGTGCCATGGTATAATTTCACGCCGAACATCTGCCCCTACATTGTCATCAGTCAGATTAACTTCTTTAAAGGCTTGTAGCCTGATATATGTTATTCGACCACATTCTAAAAATAAGAAGGTTGTTTTAGTTAGCTTATGCTAGATCTTCCAACAATAAATGAGCTGTCGTGTTAATTTTTAATAATCTAGACATTATCATCATCAGCACCACAACCCATAAACGTCCCACTGCTGGGCACGGATCTGGGATTTCCTTCATATACTTGGAGGGATATTAGCCTACTATACCAGGCTGGCCAGGCGGGTTGGTATAGGGTTTAATTTCTAGTTTTCCCTCTCTTGTAGTGGATATTGTCACCATAACTTACTCTCTTAGTTGACTCTTACGACACCCTCGGTATGGAATGGGGTGATGACATTTGTATTCTTAATCCGTCACCACACAGACAAATCTAGACATCATTATCAAAAAATAACAACAAACAAATAAGTTAACGTCTTTGTAAATAAAATAAAAGTTAACGTCGTTGTTAGTACTCAGGTTTCGGCGATCCAAAGCACTTATTAATGTACGACATTTAGCAAGGTGTTGTCCTATACCTCTATTTCAGACCCTTGAAGAAGAACTTAGAACTTCTCAAGTGGCGATTATGGACTTGAACTTTTATTTTGAAATACTCATGTCTTGTGTGCATGAAGTTTCATAAATAAATAAATAAATCTTGGGTGGCAAACAAGCATACGGCCCACCTGATGTTAAGCTGTTACCGTAGCCTATGGACGCTTACAATACCAGAGGTATCACTAGTTGTTGCCAACCCATTATTTTACACCAGAGCTTTATGATAAAAATATCCCTGGGATAGGAATACGTTTCTTTTAAAACGCATCCCTAAATGAGCGCTGGAGACCTGTACTCACACACAGGAACACAACTACACCGCTGTGTGTAGTTATTTGTCTGTGGTCTTTTTTAAGGTGGAGGTCCTTCCACAGTCGGGCTTGCTCGCTAGTATGGTGCCCTACCTCTCTACTTACGTCATATTTATCTTGATATTGATCATTTAGATCAAATTGTAGTGCCGCTAATAATGAATATGTTTGGCAAAAGCATCAATATATGTATATGTAACTACGACACACGTCGCTAGTATGGTGCCCTTCCTCTCTAAAGTCTCTATTCAATTATTTTTTTTTATCTGTGTCATTATTTTTACATTCGCAACCGTACCTGGTTGACACGTAGCCAGATAGTCCCAAGACTCGTCTGTGCATGTCATGTTTTTTAACACTTCAGTGGAGTAATAGTAGGGGCTGTTGCAAACAGGTTTGACAGAAGTACCAACTGCTACAGTATCGTTACAAGTTTTTAACTCGTTCGTCTTTGGATCTTGACACATGAATTTGACGCTTGGATCTGGGTCTAGATGACAAGAATCTGAAAAAAAAAAAGTTCATAATATGGTCATCGTGCGGGATGGGCGACGAGTGAATACCGTGGGTTGTAGATTCAAGCAATCAGGTCTTTTAGGCTTTTTATTGATCTAATAACTGAACAAGAAGCACTCCAGCCTCTGATAAAATCTGAGTAAAATCAGGCTCTGATGTAAGTATGGGTATGTAAATATGGGCTATCTAAATAACTTCGTCACCTGGTGACGAAGTTATTTAGATAGCCCATATTTTTTGGGTTTGGTGCCATTGGTCGCTAACCAAACGATGAGAAGAAGAAGAAGTGACGGTAGTCTCATTCTCTCACTCCTGTAAAGTTTTTACCTGTTATTGGAGTGTGAATTTTATTTTGACCTCGTCAAACATGGTACCTTGCTCGTCAAATGTGGTGAAATGTCGTGGATATTAGTTAGCATCATCGTAGCATCCCGCTTTGCAAGCAATGTTAGGTTCTATAAAATATGTGGCGGGCCCATTACTATAAATCGGTTAAATCTTCTGACTAAAAGTTGATACTAAGTGTTTTTCGTGGTTTCGTCATTATGGTGAAATGATATCACTAGAGGACTAGTGGCCAGCTGCAACAATGATATCTAAATTTTTTTAACAAACCTGTTTTGCATTTAGCGACATAGTTCCAAGTTCCAAGTGTACACGTCATGTTTTGTAAAAAATGAGTATTGTTACGGTTTTCACAAATGGGCTTGACAGTAACTCCAGGTCTGACCTGATTTTCGCACGGTTTGAATTCATCTGCCTCTGCCTCTTTGCACATGTAGTTAGTATTGGGGTCTGGATCCAGGTTGCAAAAAGCTGAAAAATAATTATTGATTGCTCAATCATATGTCATTTATAAGAGCTAGTAGTGGCTATATATATATTATATGTATATATGACAAATACATTACATTTATGTGATTTAATAAGGTGTAAACTTAACTAATAAGTACAGTAATTCATTCAAAGGATTTATTTATATAAGATATTTAATCAAGAAAGATACCTTAAACAATAATATTATAATTGAATATTATTAATTCGTGGCCGAGGCAGGACAACAAAACGGTGGCCTGACAATCTAGAAAAAATGTTGGAACAAGGCAATGGACAGACGGGATTGGAAGTTTATGGGGGAGGCTTTTGGTCAGCAGTGCAGGGACGATACAGGCAAATAAAATAATTATTAATTGTACAATCTATCAGCCTGTTCCACTTTACAGATGAACATGTTGATAATATAGTAATTTATAGAAAAATTCACTCGTTTTCCAACGATATGCAAAAATGATAAGTTAGACAAGGATAGTAAACTTCTTGATATTAGATCGCGATAATAATATTATTTTGAATTTAATACAAACCTGCTTGGCACTTCGCGGTGTAATCCCAAGATCCATTTAAACACTTCATGAACGGAAGAGTTTCTGTAGAGAAATAATCTGGAGTGTTACACGAAGGGATCACAGTTGTCTTAGGTGGTACATAGTCCTGGCAAGTTATGAAACCACTTCCTGGCTTTTGACACGTGACGAAACTAACGCTAGGATCGGGTTGTACTTTGCAGAAACCTAAAAAAATATATACGTTTACATAAACAACTCCAGCAAGGATAATTATGTTTTGCCTGCGGTATAAGCATTTAATTTCTAGCCAAGTTGATCCCCTAAAATTTCACATAAAATTAACTGTCAAACTCAAAATACATCCAAACTCGCAAGAAACTAAATTGAAAACAAAAAAAAAAGATTTATACTGTTACTAGTATGCGTAGGTAAGTCTGACTCACACTGTCATGCTGGTGAGAAATAAATGAAATTTCATATTTCTTATTAATAAAGAAACATACTTATTTTACCCTGATTTTTACATTTTTTAGATTATAAGCTTTTGACTTTGAGCGTTTTAGTTATTGTACGCTGTTGGCGATGGCTTTGTGCGTTTAAATATTGTACGCTGATGGCGTTGACTTGGTGCCTTTTAGTTAATGTACGCCGTTGGCGTTGACTTTCTGCGTTTTAGATATTGTACGCTGTTGGCGTTGACTTCTTGCGTTTTAGATATTGTACGCTGTTGGCATTGACTTTGTGCGTTTTAGATACTGGCGCAATTTTTTTCTAAGGGGATAAAAGGAGGAACGAATGGTCGTATGTAAGTTCGTCATTTTCAAAGTAAGAAGTATGAAATTTCATATAACTGCTTCTGGTTCAAAAATAAATGTACATGTATTATATATCGGGGTTTTAAAATTGTTACCTTTAAGAGGATATTTTTTTAAATTCAACGCTAGAATATCTGAAGCTGAGCGGGCTGTCAATCATTATAATAATCATTATTATTATTTATTTGCGTTAAGTGTTGTATACAATGTAGGTCTTAAAATAAAGATGTAAGTTCAAACACTTAGATTTAACATGCAAATATTTTATAATTATGTTTAATTTTATCATGCATTTATTTATTACTAGCGGGTACGAGGCTGGTACTAAATATACTACAGAATGTCTTTATAAACAACGACAGCTTTTTGTCATAAGACATTACAAACATGATTTTCTTTAGAGGTTACCCTTGAAAGAGCAACATATAATTTGGCCATACACTCAACGCTCAAATCTTCCCCCGGCAGGAAACCTTAGGTAATTTATTGTATATTTTAACAACAAAAAAACTCTATACCACTCAATAGAATTGCCCCACAAAATCAATCCATACAGTAACGATGAAGAGACATAGCCATATTAAGCAGATAACAATGTACTTTGTGATGAGGATTTTCTTAATGAATAGAACACATAAACAAATGCATTCAATTTAATGCAAGTGTGGTTAATGTGACCTTTCCATGAAATATAGCCATATTTCATGGAAAGGTCGAAATCAATTCCCAAGAAGGTTGATTGCTCTACTTGTTGTAAAAATTGTCCATCATAACTAATATTTAGATAAATGGTTTTACTATATGTAACATAAATTGCATTATTTTTGTTTTTGAAATATTAACATTTAAATTATTAAGGTTTAGCCAATTTATTATTGTGTCATTTATGTATTTATTAATATCAGATTTTTTTGGAGAAGTCATGATAATAGAAATATCGTCAGCAAAGAGTGTACAAGGATTGTGAATGACATCTGGAAGTGAAGTGAAGTGAAGGTCATTAATGTAGAGTAAAAACAGCAAAGCCCCCAAAACGCTTCCCTGAGGTACTCAGGATTAAATAAGTTTATATTGAGACTTAACACTTATTATTTCATTCTATTTATTCAAATTTTAGATTTGATGGTAAACGAGTTGAAAAACGAGGCAGTTCAATTGAGGTTAAACTATGCAAAGTTAGTTCAGGATACTTACGAATACATTTAGGCATTATCTGGTACCACGCTCCATTGACGCAGTACACTTTCTGATTATTCGTTCCATTGCCTCTAACATCAGAGTCGACTATGCCGTACTCTGAATCACAGATCACTGTGAGTACAAACGAGTCAACGAATTGACCAGGTCGGGCGTTTGGCAAGTTAGCTACGGTGTATGTCCCATGGTTAGGGTATGGTGGTAGAATACATGCATCAGACTGTGTCTGTCTGAAATGTAGAAAAAATATAATAAGCTCCAATCAATATAGAATCATAAAAAAATGATTTCTGCCGTTTTCATGTTACATTGTTTTTTTTTATTTCTTTTTTTTATACTACCAATTTTATTTTAATAAAACCTTGTTCACCTAGGTGGACTACGGGGAATTACTATTTTCCGTGGTTCGCCTAAGTGTACCACGTGGAATCATTTTTTTCAAATAGAACACTAATTCGTCTAGTGTTTCGTTTCGATTTCTACTATTTTTTTATCTTTGGTATTTGCTTGACTCGGTCCTGGCCTTTTCTTAAATGTAAAATAAGAATAAAAATTATCTTACAAGCCACTGGTACTTTCAGGTTTACAAAGATAGTCAGATTCATCAGATCCATCCGAGCATTCCTGTTTCTGTTGACAAAAAATATTAAATCACTTTCACTAAAAACTTAAGTAATTTAGCTCTGGGTAAATTTAAAAAGAATTTAAACAGGTCTATGCAATCTAGGTGCATTTCAAGTTCCAAGTAAGAATTTGGGATTTCATTCAGACTGTGTAACACACACACTAAATCTGAGTCAGAATGAAATTCGATTTTTGAATATAGCCGATCATTAGCATAGATTAAATTGTAAAATGTCATTGATGGTTTTGTGTTATGGATAGGAAAGTGAAGAACGTTTTTTTTATTACAAAAAATCTCCTAATGAGCCCTGCAGACCTTACCCACACGCAGGAACACAACTGCATGGCTGTGTGTAATTACTTGGCGGCGCGGCGGTCTTCTGTAAGGTGGAGCTCCTTTGCCAGCCAGATTTGTTCGCTTATACGGTACCCTAACACTCTTAACTCTATATCTTCCATTCTTTGCCACTATTAAAACTTCACTTTGCCTAATCATTATAAAAATATATTTCTCTGTCTTATTGACACTGATGGGACAACATAACATAAATCTCCTTACCCCATTGCACTCTGCTTCTCGATCCACGCAAGCTCCATCAGAACACTGGAATTCGGTCAATGCGCAGGACTTTTTGACAAGCGCAGCTACTGACCTTATAAGTAAAATATTAAATTAAATTCTAGTTTTCGTAAATGCAACCTTTATCATTCTTCTCCCTCCTTGGAAAACAAAGGTAGAGCCCACATAAGCTCAGCAAAAACAGTTGTTTTTAACTCACTTTAAAAAAATAAAGACGTTTTGTGTTCGTTTTTGTTCTCTCTTTCCTTTTTTATGTAATTCGGTCCGACAACAATTGACCGATATTTCGCTCAATCGTTATCGGTCAGTTATTATTGTAGACCGAGTTGTAAAAACAAGGTTTTTTGTTAAAGTTGTGTTTAAGAGGGTATACATGTATACTTTTGAAATGATGCCATAGTAGCCAAGACAGGATCTGATTAGAAATCTTAATCTTTTTTTTATCAACCAATTTTGATGATATTTTTGCGTAATAGGTATTGGATCTTGGACTCTGAAAATACACCAGAGAACTTCGAAAAATCAAAAAGGAAATGAATAATTATTGAAATATTGGAAGGCTTATGATAATCCATAAAACAAATAGGTCTACCTAACAACATGCATCTACCTAACATTTTTTCTTTCACAACAGACTTCTAAAAAGCGCAAAATAGCTAAATAACAGATTGAAGTTGGCGTCAAGCTATAATAATAATAATATTTTTATTTATTTTCTCATCATCACATAACAGTAGTTTTAATGTAGTACATATTAAAGAGACTGGTGTCTGCTGTAGGAAATCCTGTAGTACAGATCACCAGGCTTACCCGCCGTCGAAACTATACAATTATATAGCTGGTAACACAATAAATAAAAAAAAGACATTTAAGAATAAAAAAAAGCTCAAAAGTAGGTTGCTTTTTCTCTCTCATCTCAACCCATAAACGTACCACTGCTGAGCACAGGTCTTCTCCATACACTTGGAGGGATATTAGCCTACTATACCACGCTGGCCAGACGGGTTGGTATAGGGTTTTGTTTCGCGTTGCTTTTTACTTTTCTGTAATTAAATTATTTTCCGCATTTTTAAGTCATTTTGTTTTTTTTCTATAGGTATATTATATATATAGATTATAATTTCTATAGGTTTCATAGTAAAAACTTATTAAATATGATATAACTATGTACTTATTGAACTTGAAACCTGGTTTATAAAATACTAGCTGTTGCCCGCGGCTTCGCCCGCGTGGATGTCGGTTATCGCTGTAAAAAGTAGCTTATGTGTTATTCCAGACCATAATCTATCTCTGTGCCGATGCCATTTCATCCAGATCCGTTCAGTAGTTTTTACGTGAAAGAGTAACAAACATCCATCCATCCATCCATACAAACAAACTTTCGCATTTATAATATTAGTATGATTTAAAATTTAAATTAAGTCTTCATCATTTCACAACGAGTAACAACACATCCTATACTCAGAATGATTAAACTGATTTGGACTGCTTTGGAATTAGACTTATGCTGGGCTAATGTTAGTTGAATAAATCAACATGTATGAATGTGTACGTACTGTTTAATAAACACCTCGTGTTTTG
The DNA here is from genome assembly GCA_947095525.1 of Trisateles emortualis. Classification (NCBI taxonomy): domain Eukaryota; kingdom Metazoa; phylum Arthropoda; class Insecta; order Lepidoptera; family Erebidae; genus Trisateles; species Trisateles emortualis. The sequence continues at coordinate 1,371,566 of OX352736.1, read as the reverse complement.
CGATCTTTGTAAATGTAGTATAAGCTTCATCGTTACAAGATTTGCCATCGTTCCTCGGTGCTGCGGATACAATACCCCTGAGGTAGTATCGATCTATTCCAAGCTCTTTATCGGCGAATGCTAGTCCACCTCCACTGTCGCCTCTGCACAGAGCAGTACCTGTAAAATGTTAAATAAACTGAAAACACTTATACTTTACAGAATTAAAGGACATTGAAGCAATGTCATGACGTTTGACTGCTATTTCAAAAATGTAGTACACAGTTGTTAACCGCAAATAAACACAGGATCGTGAAGTCTGTTTTAAAATTGTTTACAATTTTCCTGTTTGCTACAGAATGCGTGTGGCATCACCATATTTTGTGGAAAAAGGTATCGTCAATTATGACTGATGCAGTTTTCAGTGAGGTAGACTATATTAATGAATAATCGGTTAAACCGAGGCGTTTTGATCATTTCGGTGATGTTACAAGACAAAATATATGGGTTTTGTAGTTGTTGTCAACACTAGTGAATAGAATTAAAAGGGATTGCCACTCGCAATTGTGCTGAAAATGTATTCATAACATTGGTAAATCTACATATGCAAATTGTAATTTCAATAATGATTTTAACATACAACCTTAATTTAATAGAATAATAATCACCATTGGTGTACCCAGCGCAGAACTTGTCACCAGTAATGTACTCCCTGAAGGATGTTGGAAGAGTGTTAATACAGATGTCAGCATTTACATAAGGTATTTCGACGACTTTTAAAATTTGTGATGGTCGGCCATTTGCTTCTGTGAGACCCCATCCAGCCACCTTATTAGGATAAAAAATAAACAAATTAAATATTAAACCACTCCGGACACGTTGAAAAAGAAATATACCAATATATTCACGGCTTGGCCTGCGTGTTTTCCTCGAGTTATAAGCAAATAGCAGTTGCGTACTTCAATGTCTCATTGCACCATTTCAAATTTTTTTAAGTCAGTCCTTTGATTATTTGCTTACAGAAATATCATAATTTTAACACGAAACTGAAAACGTTTCGTGCTTACAAATTGACTGCTCTTTTAGTCTAGTGGTTAATAACCCTTTTCTGCTAGGCCAAAAGTCTTTTATTTGACTCCTAATCGGGGCATCGCGTACGATTAGTTTATCTAAGTCTGAAAATATGTATTCACAAGTATGATATGAGAAATATGATTTGATTTGATATGTAAGAATGTTTACCAGTTGTTTGGTTGCCACACTACAGGCTCTGCCTAGTTTTGGATCAGACAGCGGTGTTTGAGTTATCCCAAGATATATAATAGCAACCCATATGACATATATGGGTTGCTATGCCACTGTTGGGCACGGGTCCTCTCCTCTATCAAGATAGAGAGAGAGAGAGGGTCCCAAGATATAATTATTTATAATAGTTTAAATCTAATGGGCCCCTCTACGTTTTAAGAAAATGGTCAACTATCTACAGATTGATGGCTTGATTAACCTGGAAAATTTGCGCAGCTATTATTTAGTTACAAGAACTTTCGAAGTAAGTAAAAAGGTATTTAATTAGAAAATTATCGATATCTCACTTTCAATATTATGATAGTGGCGATCATAAATTTCAAAGCGAGCGTGTAAACTTTTCTATAGCAATGGAATGAATCGGCTACTGATGTTTTGGATGATAATTAATACAATATATAATAATCTCAAAGCGCAACAGCAACGTTTAGCATTCTTTGTTGTGACGATACAATTATTGAATTTAGTATTTACTGACAGAAACAAGACTACAAACGTTAACTCATGTATGTATTGGCTGAATCTAAGCAAATGGTGCTCGTCCTGTACATTTAATTGGTGTATACCGATGATGTTGCGGTAACGCAATAGTCGCAGACCACACCGGGTACAAAGAGAAATGAGCTAACTTTGTCATTAGGCGCTGGTTGGCCTGCGTTTTATTTATGAGCAATAATTAATGATACTTTACCTTACCAACTTTACCCTGCTGCAGCTGCCATCTATCAAAGTTTGCATCAAAGTTGAGACACACAGGTCTCACATACGTCTTGTAAACAAACGGAGTGGTTAGGGTCACTATGGCTATGTCTTCCTGATAGTTAGCCGCTTCACCTTCGAATAGACGTGGCACCCGTATTTCCTTCACCTATAAGAAAATAATTTTAAATTACCTTACGTGTTTTGCGCAGGTGCCTAGTATTGGCAATAAACAGACATGACTGCTCTTAAAATAACATCAGTTATAACATGAAATCTTTTGTATAAGTCGGGGTCTATTTGTTCATTATTTGGGAGTCTTCCAATCTTAAGGACAAGAACCTTTAAGATTACCAACTAAAAGAGTAATTCCCAATATTAGAAGTTCCCAAATCTCAGCTAATGTTGGGAAGGACTCGCTTTCCAACATTAGCTGGCAATCGCTAAAAAAAACACAGTAAGACTTTATAAACTTACGTCGGATGTCTGCACATCAATATCATTTTTATCTTGCCAAGGTCGGTACAGTTTACCGATCGCTACGGCATAGTCAGTTGCGGGAAGCAGCTTCTTTATATCATTCCAAAAACAGTGAGCAGCTGAGGTAAAGAAATAGATTATGTTATAAGGAAGTGCGGGTGGTGGCGTTTAGTCAACACAAACTATAGGAAAGTCCAAGATCTCGTTATACCATTTAACATGGTGTGGTTTTGATCCCCACACGGGAGACAAATATTGCTTTGTATGTTTCTAAAGTCCCCCGTAACACAGGCCGTGTTCCCTAGTGTTTGTTTTTTAAAGAAAAAAATGTATTATTAAATAAATAATAATAACCCACGTTTCAGATTACTTAGATAAATAAAGAAACAACATAAAAAAGACAATTTTCTAAAAATATTTTTTTTTATCTCAACATTGATACCTTCGCACACACCTGAAAAGTGATAGTTAGATTCCAACTTACCAGATATAACCACACTGTTAGAAACAAGAGATCCGCCACAGATTTGCATGTACGGTGTAGATGTTTTTCGATAGATGCCGACATGCCAGGGTAGTTCTCCACGCTTGGCTTGTCTACCGTCAATTATTAGCTGTTTACCTTCAGGAGTCACTCGACCACATTCTGGATAAAGAAATATTCTCTTTTGAAAAGTAGTCTTTGTTGAATACTAGGTGAGCTTAATATATAAATTAATATTTAATCGTAAATATAAATATTTTTACCGTACTTACTGAATTAAAAGTATCAAGTTCTACGTTTAACATTGAATGACATTGAAGTTTTTTAAATGTACTCAGTTAAGCAAAGGGTGACAGCTGCATTAGTATTTAATTTCATAGAGGCTGATAACGAAAGAATCAACACCCTTACTTTGTAGTTAATAGAGAATACCTATAATATTACCGGTTAGAGGAATGCTGACGAGAGGCGTTTGTTGGTCTAACCGTATCAATTACCACAATGACATATTATAAAAGCACGGGCGATATGATGAATTTCTTAATTTTTATAAATATTGCCATCGTAAAAATCATAAGACCGACATGATGAAATCGTGTTATATATTATTCCTTGCAAAGTATTTCACCGATTTGTCAATTTAGAAACCTAAAGACTATTTGGTATACTGCTTGTGTACACAATTATAAAAATTATATCATACCTGCTTTGCATTTAGCTACGTAATCCCATGTCCCACCAATACACTTCATGTATAATTGAGTTTCAGAGGAGTAATAAATAGGACTGTTGCATACAGGACTGACAGATGTTCCAGGTGCTACAAATTTGTCGCATGTTTTGAAACCATTCGTCCCTGACACATGGCACATGTAGCGAATGCTGGGGTCAGGATCTAGTTTGCAGAAACCTAAAATATAAAATATTGTTAATTCTGAACTACTTTCAAACAATCAGATATTGTATTTAAAAGTATTAACCTATAAATAAAATATCTGATTGAGATCACAGTTCTGAGGAAAGGTGCCCAAAAGACTGGCCACATTTTCACGCTGGATTGCAAGGCTAATAGGTTGACCCAAGCAAAGGCCAGCGTTAGGATCGTGAGATGACTCGACTAAACGCTTAGATATCTCACGATACAGTTTGTGGGCACTTGGATCCCATATTCCTAAAGTTTCGACCCCAAACGGCTGAAATGATTTGACACAATTTAGATTACCATCGACACATTAAGAAAAAGAAGAGTTCTGAACAACTTAGTGTATTTGTTTTTTCTGCAAATTGTGTCTCTGGCCATATTCAAATTAATACATTATGACATACAAGTACGTTACTACGGCTCTTCTGATACAGTTACCAAATAAAATAATTAAAAAAAAACAAGACCAGACTAGGCATATAACTGCTATAAAATTCTAGTCACTTGTCCGCCAAAGCCAATACGTTAAGTTCTCTTAAAGCAAATTGGCCAAGATCTTCAAAAAGAGATATTAATATACTCACGAACGCATTTCGGCATACTTTGTGACCATTTTCCATTGACGCAGTATACCTTACGTAAATTGGTCTCTTCTGAACCATCATTTACTTCTACGACCCCGTACCCTCTTCGGCAGGTTACAGTCAACACCACATAGTTAAAGGTTTGACCAGGATGAGCGTTGGGGACATTGGTGACTTCGTACATCCCATTATCAGGGTGTAGTGGCAGAACGCAAGCTCCTGTCGTAGACTGTCGTGGTCTGTAAAAGTGTGACATCCATTTAAGTATTTCCAAAAATATTTTTCCTGAATTAGTACTAAAAACCTCACGATGACGCTAATAACTTTGCAGTACTCCTTGTATCAAGACTAGACACAAAAACCTATACCAAGCAGACAAACAAGCATACGGCCCGCCTAATGGAAAGCAGTTACCTACTGCCTACTGACGCTTGCAACACCAGGGGTATCACTCGCGCCTTGCCGACCCTTTATAAACCTTATATCTCCTTTCTTGAAGAACCCCATGCAGCCTTGGGAAAAATCTCGGCAGGGAGCTCATTCCACAACGTAATCGTATGTGGTAGGAAATTTCTTTAAAACCGTAACGTACGATATGATAGAAGTTTTAAGATGTAAGGATGAACTCACTGTCGGTAGCGGTAGGTGCGTCGATAAAATGAATATAATAATAAAATATACTTACAGTCTCCGACCATGGAGGTCGTTCATACTGCCAATGCTGTCTAATATATCAGTCCCATTTTGACAATCCCTAAAATAATAATATAAATAATGAATATGAAACCAAATAACTATAAAGAAGACCTCAAAATAATTTTTCCATTAGTGGCCCATTTTTAACTTGACACTATTACTTGTGGCAAATACAATCCGACAGATGATAAAAGTTTAAGTTTCTGAGTAGCCAAGGCTGTATGAACATTGTAAATGATCCTGAAGGCAACGACAACATTGTACCGATAGCAGAAACTCTGATCACCTTCTGTATTGTGGATTAGATTTCGTATACTATGTATAATATAAGATGCTTCCAAATAAATTACTTATGTAGGTGGCAAACAACTATACCTGTAGTAGCCTGTGGATACTCGCAATTCTAGAGATATCACTTGCATGTTGCCAACCCAAAAGTTTTACCACCAGGGTTTATGATGGGATAGGAAATGTTTTGATAAAAATGTATCCCTAAATAGGCGTTGGCTGGAAGCCTGTACTCAAGCCCAGAAACACAACTACATGACTGGCGCTATGTCTACACTGATGCGTGTGGTTATTTGGCTGTGATCTTCAGAAGAAGGTGGATATTCTTTCCCAGTCAGGCTTAACCGCTTGCATGGTGCCATACCTCCCTAAAAACGTTTGAATATAAATGAAAGTTACCTGCATAATAATCCATTTTGAGCTGTTCCTGATGTCTGTGATAATGTCGCTGAAATAAGTAGCAATTTAAATTAAATACTTCGCAACTCATCTTGATATTATTATTTTGTTGTTGTATATATTATATTTACGAAATTTATCTTATGTTATTTGTCCAGCATATTAGATAGGAGATAGGTGGAAAGAAAGTTGGAAAGCTTTTACCTTTCAGTGGGATACAACGGGCTTATGTAAAAAATAATAATATAATCTGATAGCAGAAGAATATTCCAATAAAAAATATTGAGTGCATAAATTAAATTCATAATAATATATACTGTATATGGAATGGAATTTATATGGAAACTCAGTGGGCCAAACGAAGAACGGTTCTACTAGAGACCTGTTCTGGATTTACATCATATACTTATTACATGGGATCGCTTGTTCACCGTGGTACTATTAAACAGTACCTACCACGGATGGTACTGTGGCAATTTTGATTTGCCGTTAAATATTCATGGTACTATGGATTTTGTTTTTGCCGTGGTACCATCGTTGAGACTGTGGTAACTTTGTACCATTACCACACAATCAAGTTGACATTTTTTTAGTTTGATAGGGCTCTCATTTTATTTTAATAACTTTAACTATACATAAGCTACGCAGTGATAATATAACATGATACTACTAAAACTGCTTTTTAAAGTTAATATAGAAGTTTATGAATTTATTCATATTTTTTTCTTTTTAACTGACTGCAAAAAAGAAGAGTTTATCAATTTGTGTATTTATAAGGTTTTAGATAATAGCAGCGTGTATTTTTTTAAATTGACAATTAGACAACGTATCTGTTTGTCATTTTATAAAGTAAATAAAATGAAGTGTGTGGTCAAATGAATATTTTTGGATGAATGACATTTAAAATATTGGCAAAATTTAACATTTGCGAATTTAGATGCTTATCAAATGATTAGTTTTTATACTGTTATTTTTAAAATGATCATTTGACATTAAAAGTTTTTTGTCAAACATTAGTAAACCGACCACATAATTATACGATGATGACTTCATTTTATAATAGCGCTTATATCTTGTTCTGCTCAACAGAAAAGGTCATCATGCTACATGCATGTTTTTGATCTTTTTATTTGTCTTACTAGCGGCTAGTCCCAGTTTCGCGCGGCTGGACATTTATTCCGTTTTTTTTTTCAATAAATATAGTCTATGTGACCCGCTGATAATGTAGCTTTCTAATGGTGAAAGAATTTTTAAAATCGGTCGATTAGTTTTTGAGTTAAATTGTAACAAACAAAAATCTAATCTTTCTTCTTTAGTGTAGATTAACATCGATAAGTACATATTGCCATTAGGAATTTTGTCTTTTTTTCTGTTACTATAATAGGTATTCTTTTTTTTTTTTTTTTTTTTTTTTTAAATCGGGACAATCCCACCCACATGCCCACCGCTGTGACTCCTGTGAGCCAGGATTAACAGCGGAGTAACCAACTGATACACCGAGTTTTGACACTCGTGCGTCCCGTGGACAACTAAACCTACTGTCTTGGACCCCGCAACGAATTTAATCAGAAGTAAATAGGAGGAGTTAGAAAGAAAAGTTTCCACTTCCCTCCATAGCAAAGCGGGAGACAAAATAAATCTGTATAGGTTTGTAACCTATGAAAAGGAGCACCACGGAGGACCTTAAACTACGGGACCTAAGTGAGCTAAGTTTGATTGCTATAATATGTATGGCAGAAACGTTTAAATGCACGGAAATTCCCCCTAGATGAGACTAAATCCCCATAGTAAGCCGCTCCAGATGATATATGTAAGCTGTTCAACATAATAGTACGATCATTATGCCAAAGACTACACTCCCAGAGTATGTGATGAGCAGACTGCTCCTGATCGGAGCCAGGTGTTGAGCATTGACAGTTCGGCGAATCAACTAGCTTAAATGAGTATAACTTGCTCCGAAAGTTACCATGACCTGTAAGGAACTGAGCGACACTGTGATCAACCTCCAGCCATGTCTTTGCCAACCGATAATATAAACTATAATAGGTATATTTAATTTTTTGCGAAAACTTTTTTTATAATTATTTTTTCGTTTTTGAATTTGGTGGGTGGGACAGAATATCAAAATTATCTTCAGGAACAACATTGCATTGTCCACTTTCATACTTACATTTACTGTAATAATTATCTAAAGCTATTTAATTCCTTTTTAGCATTTCTTAATAAAAATAAACAATGTCACAATTAATTTTACAAACCAAGGTTCGAACCCGGGACCTCGATATGACAGTAATACACGCGATCACTGTTCCACCTAAGCGAGTTAGATTATTATTTACAAACTAAATACTGCTGAATTTTAAAAGGCACAACGTAAACTATGTGTAAATACATTATATTTGTTGGAATAAAATGTATTCCACTACAATTACTTGTGAGTACTTGACAATAAGAATTTATTAAGTATATTTATATGTATGTACATACAAGAAACAATTATGTAACATTTACTCTAAGTATAATATTTTATAATTTGTTTAATAACTCGTATAATATGTATTTACCTTTTTACTAAAATAATATTAAAACAATACTTACTGAGACTAAACAAAACTAACACACACAAAAACATTTTGTATATTATTTAATAATAAAATAATATTTAGATAACTATTACATATATTTCTTACTAAAAGCACGTCATATTGTTTTGAATAAAACTTAACTATAAAGAATTGTACCAACAAGTCTTGGTCATTATAGTAAAAAAAAACATCCGACTGGTAATACCAGTTTCCTCCTCGCGTCGCATTTTTCCCATCTATGAGAATTGTGATTCTTTGTGAAATATTAAAAATTCAAGCTTCATCGGATTATTTACTTTTCATTTTTGTATTCTTTGGTATTCTTACCTTTTGCGTCATAAAGTGTTTTCTTAGGGTTAATGTCCAGATCCGCACTGTGTCCACGGACGCAGCGTGCGCATTGGCTGGAACCTCCCCGTGGGACTTAGAGGCGGAGGTGCTCGCCGAAGTGTATCGGGCAGAGCGGCGGTCCCTTCTGCCATGACTATCATGGCCTGGTGGTCAAATCGGCTGGGGGCTCCACTGGCCGGTTTCAGTACCGTGGAAGCGTCGATGTTGTCGAAGTGGGCAGGGCGGCAGCACGGGACCCTTTCCTTCCGACTGGTGCAGGTTCTGTCCGGTCACGGTTGCTTCGGGCATTACCTGCACAAGGTCGCTAGGAGGGAACCGAGTCCCGTCTGCCACCACTGTGACTGCTGCGACGACACGGCGCAGCATACGCTTGAGTCGTGTCCGGCTTGGGTGGTGCAGCGTAGGGCCCTCGTTTACGTTTACGTGAAAGAGTAACAATCATCCATCCATCCATCTATCCATCCATCCATACTTACAAACTTTCGCGTTTATAAGATTAGTAGGATAAAAAAATGGCTTATTCCCGCCCGCTCCACGATTTTGTTCCCAAGCGCTCCAAGACTAAAATTAAATATTATTATTATTTTGTAAAATCGTTCTCAAGGGCTCCAAAAACTTATGAAAGGTTTTTTCTTCAAAACTTCTTATCTCTATACATCAATTCCCTGGAGCTCCAAAATATACTAAATTAATAAAAAAAGACCCTCATAATACTGTGTTCCCAACAGCTCCAAAACAAAGTGTACGGTTAGCAGAATTAAAACATTTAATACTATAATATTACATTTTTATCAGGTAACGGTTTAATATAGAAAGTAGTAAATAAAGAGATTATGTTTTCTTTTATAAATAATACTACCATATTATTTGCTTTAAATTATGTATTAAATCATTTGGTCAATTATAGTATTGAAACTACCTGTTTGTCATTACAACCAACATTATGTTTAACATAATTTGAATAGTATCAATTAAAAAAAACAGTTTGGGGTTATCACAAGCAGTCTTGAGCTATTTCTTTAAAAATCTAAGTTCACAAATATTAAAACATCTCAGTTTTTTAAATAATGTATCAAAGTCTTCAATTAAAGTTTTAAAAAGTAATCAACAATAAAAATCACAGTTTCTGTACTAACTATCAGTCATAGCTATTCCTACAACAAACAAAACAGAAACTTTAAAAATCTAAATTCACAAATATTAAAATATTTAATTTAGGTAATAAAGTATCTATCAATTTTTTTTCAATTTAAGTAAAAAAAAAATAACAAATAATAAAAAAAAGTAGTTTCTGCAGTAACAATCAGTCTTAAGCTAAATATTAAAAACAACAAACACAACAACACAGACACTTTAAAATCTAAATTCACAAATTTATTAAGTTTAGATGCTTCTACGGTGTTCCTCAGGGCAGCACGCTAGGGCCGACGTTGTTTTTGCTATACATCAATGAGCTGTGTAAGATAGAGAACATTGATGCTGACATGCTAATGTTTGCAGACGATACCGCTATCATATTTCGAGACAAAAGCTGGCATTATGTCAAACAAAAGTCTGAGTCAGGACTAAGAGAAATAACGAAATGGCTCGAGGATAATCTTCTTAGTATTAACATACAAAAAACTTATTTTTTATGCTTCAATAAAACGGCCGTTTCTAGCCCTGATGAGAAATTCTATGTGATAATACACACGTACCCATGCAACAGGAACCAGGGTATAGCAGATTTTGACTGTAGGTGTGCTGCATTGACAAGGGTGATCAAATACTTAGGGGTTCTTGTCGATGAAAACCTTAACTGGAAACACCAGACGAGAAAGTTAATTCACATATTCAAGACACTGAGAATAGTGGCTAACAAACAACTGTTACTAGACACGTATAAAGCTCTTTGCCAATGTGTAATAACATACTGCATATGTGTGTGGGGCGGCGCGAGTAAGACTCACATTATAGAAGTTGAACGGGCGCCCATTCTTAAGGTTATCCTGCATCTTCCATTTCACCATTCCACCGTTCTTACATACAAGGAGGCTAAAGTCCGAACAGTTCGAAATTTGTTTGTATTCCAATGCTTAAAGAGATATTACACAACCCATATTCCATTGTTACCCCGATCTACAAAACTTGTGAATGTCCTGTTCCACGAATTAAAACATCCTTCGCTGGACGACATTTCAAACATATGTCGCCAGTTTTGTACAATAAACTACTAATAAAACATAAAGACGCTAGAGAAATTACCTACCTAAGTCGTTGTTTCTCTTAATTAACCTCGCCTGTAAGGAGCCTGTTCCCCACGACACAGGAAAACCTAATGTGGGTAACAGCTTGACAATCCTCATTTTCATAAAAACATTCAGTTAAGTAACAAAGTATTATCAAAAGTTTTTCAATCAAGTTAAAAAAAATAACAAATAATAAAAACATATAATCCTTTACCAAATCTTGCTGAGCCGAGCAGGTCATGTTTCAAAATCTTGTTTACAAAACTAATTCTTATGCGCAAGAAGATTTAAAATATGTAAAATTCCGAGTTGAAAAAAAAATGTTATTTTTCATTATTTATTTAGGTATCTACTATATATATCGGCGCGACTACAACAGTTCGTCTACAAAAAACTAGAATAATTAAGTTTAATCATTTGATTGTTCTAAAATTAGTTCATAAACCATCAGTTGGTCACTTTGTGATTATTACCATGTAAAATTAACGTTAAACAGTCATTATTGCAATTTCAATACTTAACCTAAAAACTTGACAACTATAAATACGGTCGCACTAGCGGCGTTCGATCATTCACACTCGAGCCGTCGTACAGTACGGACCTTTCTAAGATGTCATAACGCTACCGGTTGAATAAACGAAGCTTTTTAAGAACTCATGAAGTTTTCTTTCAAAAAATGATTCATCCTCATGAAGATAACAAATAGTGACGTCATCAACGCTGACGTCACACTTTATAAAACACTACGGAGTTACCTCCTTCGTTATATATATTATAATTATTTTTAATGGTTAGACCGGTAGTCTAAATCATACACAGTTAAAATTGAGGTACGGGTTAAAATAATTCGAAATAAAGCATTGGTAATTACCAAGTCGTATATTCGTAATGCAACTTATCAAGGTTGTCAACTTCTGAAATTATTTGAATGGCAAAATAACCCAAAAAAGGCATGATCTAAAAATAATACATGTTTAGTCCCAGAAGTATTTCTCTTAAAATCCTTATCCTTAATCTATGCTCAAGTGTGGGCGTCATATTAAATATGTCAAATCAATTTATAAGCTCTTTTTCTTACTATATGCTCAGATGGAGAACTGAGATAGCTGTATGTGTGTGTAAGGGCAGCTCTTAGTTATATCTGTATACTGACATATTCTAATTGTTGTATCTCTCTTATAAATATTAATTGTACTTACCATCTCCAACAACGAAATCAAATTTTTTAGGTGTGGAGGGACCGGCAACTGCATTATTTTGATTGTCACACATCGTACACGACTCACTTAAAATTATTATTTGTGAAAAAGGACGTACGCATTGCAAGGGCGCAAGGTCAACTATTTGTTTTGCACATCATTAGGCAAAGTTAGATTGCAAGGAAAAGGTGCGGGGTGGGGGTGACGCGAAAACGCTGAGTGGACGCACTGATAGATTTCGTACTTTACTATTATGTTCGGGATTGTTTTGCCTACGTTACTTTAAAATCTTTGGAGCTCGTGGGAACGATTTTTATATTGAAGAATTGACTTTTTTCTTGGAGCTGCTGGGAATAAAATCTCAAAGTACCTAGACAATGTTTTGGAGCTCTAGGGAATGAAAGTGGTAAATGTGGCTTTGTTTATTATTTTAATACAAACATCCTTGGAGCTCCTGGTAATCAATGTATGAAAATATGAATTTTAGAGAACAATAGATTTGGAGCGCACGGGAATAAGCCATCCAATATATAATTGTTATTTCTTCCCTTTTTTTGAAATCGATTTTTCTTTTTATTCTCTGGGTCGATTGACTGGATAATTAGTACGCATACTGATCAATTAATATTATGAGCCACCAGTATCACAGTTTTACCAAAGTCATCCCCTAACAGTCAAATAGTGGCCCAGGGTGTGCGGGTGAGTCCGAGTATTTAACTATATACAATAGGTAAATAATTAAAATTGTTCATGTCCAAATGTGATATTTACTTAAGTTTTGGGTGTCTGTTATTCGATCACGCTAAAACGGTTGAGTGGATCTTAATAAAATTGGGCACAGAGATAGATTATATAGACTAGTATCAGACTTTGGCTTTATTTATGCAAAGATCCTGGAAATACCTTGGTAGATACCAACATTCTTGTTAGTTGTCCGGTGTTGTAATCCGGTTTTTCACGATCATTTGCAAAAAAAACATTTTATCCGATTATCCTGTTCTATATCTAAACTAATATTAGGTATAAAGAGGAAAGATTCGATTTTTTGTTTGTTTGTCTGTTACGATTTTACTCAAAAAATACTCAACCGATTTTTAAAATTCTTTCCATTAGAAAGCTAAATGGACTAAATTTTATTGAAAAAAAAATACGGGATCCCTACGAAAACTAAACTACCGGAACGTGCTGCTATTGCTATATAATATACTAGCTGTTGCCCGCGGCTCCGCCCGCGTGTATATTTATCGCTGTAAAAAGTAGCCTATGTGTTATTCCAAACGATAATCTATCTCTGTGCCAAATTTCATCTAGATCCGTTCAGTAGTTTTTACGTGAAAGAGTAACAAACATCCATCCATCCATCCATACTTACAAACTTTCGCGTTTATAATATTAGTGGGATACTACTTAGGTGGCAAACAAGCATACGGCCCGCTTGCTAGCAATTATAATATAATTATGAAAGCCGTTGGGCACGTCAGCAATAATGTAAAAATATAATAAAGTTGTTTTTTTATGCAACTATAAGGGCGTTTAGCAGCGCACACACATATGGTGTTCCCCGTGCGTCGAGCGATACGGAAATATTATCTCGATGACGCGCGCCGCCATGTAACAAGGCTCCATCACTCGCTCAAGGTCGCGCATTAAATACCTTACGTTATTAACTATTACTATAATCTACATAATAATAATAGGAACTCATATATGCCCTACTGCTGGGTACGGGACTCCTCTCTTCTATCAAGAGAGAGGGTGTAGGCCTTAATTCACACACGCTGGCCTAATGCGTTGGTAAATCAGACATGTTTTTCTTCTAATGTGGGTTTTCTCACGGTGTTTTCCTTCACCGTTAACAGATGGTGAATTAATCATTTGATTTGTACATATTAACTCCACAAAGCCGCCACTGCTTTAATCTGCATTACCTTAATATATATATTTTTTTTATACTACCAAGGTGGCAAACAAGCATACGGCCCGCCTGATGGTAAGCAGTTACCGTAGCCTATGGACGTTTGCAACACCAGGGGTGTCACTCACGCGTTGTCGACCCTTTAAAAACTTTATAACTTCTTTCTATTTTATAAGTATGCCTTCATTTGACCGGTGAAGAATATCAATCAATCAACCTATCGCAGTCCACTGCTGGACATAGGGCTCTCCCAACACGCGCCACAGTACACGGCCCTTCGCCTTCCGCATCCAGTGCGTCCCAGCGACCTTTTTTGGGTCGTCGGTCCAGCTAGCTGGGTGCCGCCCTACCTTACGCTTACCGAGTCGCGGTCTCCACTCTAGGACATATTATTATGTATGTGTCTTAATAACTGCCCGATGTTGACCATTAACTGGAAGAAGTAACATGGGCAGGACTTAATACTACAACCGCCGATTTGAAAGAAAGAAAGAAGAGAAAAGAAAATGAATAAGAAGTAACATGGGCAGGACTTAATACTACAACATAGACCGCCGATTTGAAAGAAAGAAAGAAGAGAAAAGAAAATGAATTCATTTATTTGGTAACGGTTGCAGCAGCTGATGAACTAGGTCAGCCTGAAACTATGGAACTCCTTATGAGAATCATATGTCCAGTTACGTCTTTATAATAGGTACCGTTAATTTCGTATATAATACCGTTTATACATTGTTAAATTTAGTTATGTGTATGTGAAGAATAATAATAATTAATAATATAATAGTACTCTTATTGTCTAAAGTCATTGCCCCACAAAACAGTTGTTAATTTTAATTTTTTATGCTTAATATAAATAAATTATTTTGCAGAGTAGGTACATTAAAATTTATTATAAATAGGTATCTATCTATACATATATAATTGCTTGTCCCGAGTGACTGACTGATTCATCAACGAAGAGCCTAAACCGCTGGGGTTACAAACTTGAAATATTGCACATTGTTTCCCTAAATGACGTAAGTGAACTAAGGAAGGAAATTTGGAAATTTCACTCCTTAAAGGTTAAAATAAGCGATGAGCGTTTGTATGGAAATCCATTATTTTATGCATGCATGTTATTACATACTGCTTCTATTTATAAATAAATGTACACTTATATAGATATTTTTGAAAATTTCAGCCCATAAAATTTAGAAGAAAGAAAAACATGGCATTAAAAAACAGTTTCTGGAGAATAATTTTTTCGATGCAAATATTGTTTTGTAGTAAATTAAGCAAGATTAATTCTTCAAGAAAGGAGTAATAAGGTTTTTAAAGGGTCGGCAACGCGTGAGTGACACCCCTGGTGTTGCAAACGTCCATAGGCGGTAACGGTAACTGCTTACCATCAGGCGGGCCGTATGCTTGTTTGTCACCTTGGTAGTATAAATAAAAAGAGGAAATTTTCTACAATAAAATTTATATACCTTTCTTTTATAAAATGAATAGTATAATTACTATCTTTTGCTGATGAAACAAAATTCAGCCTATTTATTTATAATATTACTAAAGATATATAAAATTAGATTAAAATTATTAACTGCTAATATTAAAACGCACATTTACAAAGTTCCGTGATTTGTTACCAACTTCAAAAAGGTTAAGGCCGCTTGTCTGTATGTATTTACATATTATTCACCGAATTTTTTGTTATTTGTAAACAGATACTTAAAAAAAACGAGTTTGCTTTAACTACAAGGTAGTTCCAAATTAACGTAACTGGCATTGAGGCCTGGCACTCCGGAGCAACACATGGAAATCAAAATCAAATAGGAAATGTATAGAAATTGAGATATTGGTAGGTAATTTAATTCCTCATGGACAAAAATGTGCAATCTTCTTCTTCTTATCGTTTGGTTAGTGTTCAACCTGATGACAGAGTTATTTAGATCACCCATATTTAGGCCTCTGTCGTGATCTAACGACTGTTAATAGTCGGGACCGACTTTTAACGTGCCCTCCGAAGCACGGAAATGCTCAGATGAAATACCACTATGCGGTCACCCGTTTATAGGGTCACCGCGCCTTTGGTTACTTAACCCGCTGATCGTTTACCGAACAGCGAGTGCACCTGGCTATGAGCGCCTCTTAAAGTAGTGTTGTGCAATAAAGTAGTGTTGTAGTGTGTTGTGTTTTCCAAGAATCAATCGAATATTGGTTGGCTTACATTAGCGAGCATCATAAAGTTCATGGCACACATGGCAAGGTAACGGCACCGCTCCAACCCAGCGATTAACTGGTCATTCAAATTTGACCATTAAATCGTATCATGCAATATATTTTAAAACGTGAATATAAAAAGCCAACGGCGTTTCAAGCGTGGGGACTGCATACATAAAGCCTGCCGACTGCGAGCAGCCTGCCCGATGCAAGCCTTAGATGTACTGTACGACTGCACGGTTGGTTCAGTGGTTGAGGTGGTTTTTTTTAATTATAAGAGGTCTAGCAGACCGTCTGCATGCGTCGACAACGTACCGGCGATGACTTGAAATAGCAGCCTGATATTTTGATGTTTTAATTTATAATATTTATTTCATTCTATTCTTATTGTTATTATTTTTTTTTTATTGAATGGGTATTTTAATTGTTATATGCATTATTATGTCTCTCTTTGTCACGGGTATTATTCCATTATCAAGAAGAATACCCGGGCCTTTGGAAGGCTTACGCGGGGACATAGGGCCAAGACGCAGAGGCCCTTAGAGAATTTTAATGTAAAATGGGATGAGACACTTACTGTAGCTATATCATAGCTGCACTATAACAGTACAACCATGATACGAGTAGAGTAGATGTAGAGCTATTGTAACACTATTTTGGTATATAACATTGCTGGGCTATGGGGTTGAGTGTTTCATGGACTGGTTTTAAAATCTATTGAAAAAAATGGCGCCTGCCATTGTTTGAGTGACTTTAAATGTTGTAACGTAAATTAGGCAGACGGTGACTCGCCTATACACTAGATGGGCCCCTTGAAACAACCGACGTGGGCAACAGCCCACAGGCATCGGGGCAACACCATAGTGCGCGGCTAGGGGTATCGAGCGGTGCGGCACCGGTTTCACCATCGGGGGTCTGAGACCCGAGAGCGGGTTTTCCCGTAGTTATGCCCTTGAAAATGACACTTATGCCCCCGAGCATATAGCTCTGGCGACCCCTCTAAGGCAGGCTAATTAAGGCAAGCCAGAGCTTAGAGTCCTGCGGGCGCTCTTGTCAGCCTACTCCGGACAGCCAATAAGGCAAGCCGGAAACGAGGCCCTAACCAACTCTCTGGGGCATTCGAAACCGCAGTGTCGCCACTCACATTCAGTCCGCCACAACCTGGTCTGCGGGTTATTATTATTACCTCTGCGCAGCGTGTTGTGGGTTTGATCCTCAAACGGGACAATTTTTTTTGTGATCCATGGTTGTACCGAGTCTGGGTGTACTTTGTGTTCGTTAATTGTATGTATGTAAAGTCCCCCGCGACACAGAGCTTGTTCTAGTGCAGGGGTTGTCTTTAAAACAAAAATGTATGTTTTTCGCGGTGACAAGAAGCTTCCACCTCGCGGACAACGCATGGTTAGTGCAATAGCGGCTAGCCGTAACTAAAATTCGAGTCAGCGTTGAGCTGCAGCTGTGTCGTTACCGTGCCAGTATAGTGTGTCATGACCTTTACTCTCCTAAAGCACTGACACCCATAATAAAATATGTAAATGTATAAATTATGTCGCAGGATAATCGATAAAGCAGATTTTTGTCCGTTACCTATTATCCGGTATTTTAAAACTTTCCTAGTGTTTTTCCAAAAAAAAACATTCTATTTGATTATTCTGCTAATAAATCAATAGAGTCACTAGTACTCCTTTATGCTATACTGGAAATAGAAGTTTCTATTTCTCTAAATATACAAGATTTTCCTCCAAAAAAAAACATTCTATTTGATTATTTTGCTAATAAATTAATAGAGTCACTAGAACTCCTTTATGCTATACTGGGAATAGAAGTTACCATTTCTCTAAATATACAAGATTTTCCCTTGTGACTGTAAGGAGTCTAGATGAAAGATCAGCAAACATACGGATACGGCCCGTCTAATGTTAACCAGTTACCATTGCCTATAGACGCTTACAATACCAAAAGTAGCACTTGCATGTTGCCTACCCAAAAATAAACACCAGAATTTTATGATGTAATTTCCTTGGGATAGAAAATTGTTTCGTTAAAAACGCCTCCTTATGAGCCCTGGAAACCTGTATTCACACACAGGAACACAACTACACCGCTGTGTATGGCTATGGTTTTCTGTAAGGAGGAAGTCCTTCCCCAGTTGGGCTTGCTCACTAGTATGGTGCCGTACCTCTCTCCGAACTTTGGGTTTGTACAAAAATCCCAAAGTTCGAAGTGCTAAGCAGTCAGGTACATAGCTTAGTTATCGATTTATTTTATTTATGATTGGATTTTTTTTGCTTTACAGCGACTCATATTGTACAAATCATATATACTTTTCCTTAAAGGCTTACAGAACAAAAAACCCAAAAACTAAAAAACAAGCAACAAAAATCGACCTTAAAGGAATTAATTTTGCCATCTTGAATAATTGAGAAAAGGTCAGAAGAATAACAAGTCAAAGTAATCATTGGGTAATTGTTTGTTTGAATCATCTTCAAAAACTAGTTGTAGCCCGCAGCTCGACCCGCATGGATGCCGGTAATCGCGATAAAAAGTACCATAATATGTCCTTTCACACGAATGTGAAACTTCTTGAAAAAAATCATTAAGGTCCTTTCAGTCGTTTAGTTCAAAAAGGTAACAAATAAAGAGACTTTCGCATTTATAACTTTAACTATGGAAGTATTCTTATATACATGTGTCACTGAACGGCTCCTAAACCGCTGGACCGATTTTAATAAAATGTGTGTGTGTTTGGAAGGAGCCCAAAATTGCTTAGACACCGTTGTTTTTTTAACCTGAAAGGTGGCGTTGCAGGACAGCGTCTGTTAGGTCCGCTAAATGTACTTTGTTTCCTAACATTTAGTTAGGTAGGTAGGTATACCTAAACTGATTGAGAGATAAAGTACTAAGTTAGCCACGGATAAAGTATACTATCTTAAACATCATAAGGGTAAATAAATTTAGATCTGTGTTGAATGACGCGTTCAAATGAGGAAACTTTTTATTTATTTATTTATTAAGCAATGCAGACTTACAGTGGTGTCACCAAATCGTTTGCATGCATTCGTATACATTAGTTAGGCACTTATTTTAATTATAACATTAGACATTCTAAATAGAATTAAACAAAAGACACAGCAATTTATATAACATTATTGGCATTATTAATATATATTATAATACATGTTTTATAAAGAATATAATGGATTTATACAAAATTATTAAATACTACTTAATTCTAATTACATTTAACTTAAGTTTTTCTTCAGTTACTTACTTACTTATTGTATTTAGTTATTGCTCCAATATTATTGTATAACGCATGCCGTGGCAGCCTTTAATTAAGGCAACACTTTACCACGAATCTCCTTTGTTTGAATTGTTTTAATGTTTATAAGTGTATGCTTTGTTGGTTGTCCTTAAATAAATAAATAAGGGTTAACACCTCGGCACAGAGCAGTCCGACTTAGATGGGCTAGGTTAGAAGGCTAACGCTGGAACGAAGTATACAGTAATGAGCTGCCAATACATCTGCTTCCTGCGCCCCTTCCCTGTTCCCGTCTTTCAACTCAATTCAAAATCTTTTTTTCTTACACACTGTATCACTTATAGACGTCAATGAAAAATGCCACATCATACGTCAGCTAATTTGCCTACTGCCGGATTCGCAGACAAAAGATATATAATTATAATTTGTAAAACTGATGCTACTAATAATTCTATACAAACACAATGGATAAAAAACTGGTAGAATAAAAAATATGAATGTCTTGTTTATCGGTAGTTTTTAAACACGTTATCAGCATTATTGTAAACAACCTAGGCAATGTATAAAATAAAAATAAATCATATTTTCGTTTTAGATATTCTATACATATTTTATAGGTATTGTATCGAATACCGGATTATACAGAATTGCTAAAATGTATGTAAAATCACGATGAACGTAATATCATCTAAACAGCAAACTGACATTAGATTAGTATCGAAGCGTGTCAACGCGCGGTCACCTGCACGTCTCAAAGACTTTTCTTCTAAACGCTTGCACATATTAACGGTTTTTAGGTAAATACAGGGTCTCTAGTCACGCCATCTGAACATAGCCTAACTATTATTTGACTTAACTTGAAAATTCCATAAAGCAAGAAACCAATGTTCATGGGAATACCATTTCAATTTCCCCTAAACTACTAAGTAGTGTGTCTTCTTACATCCTTTTTAAAATATTTCGGATCATCTTGCGTCTCGGTTGTCGCCAACGATGTAAAATACGTGCCTCGTGGGAAATTTATTTGCGGGAAGATCTTAAGCCGGTATAACTTGCGTTTTGCCCCTCAACGCGGTATTACTCGGTGATGTTCATGCTCGTGGTTTTATCATGAGGTTACCGATAGCCACGTGGCTATTCTGATTTCCCTAGCGAATAAAAAGCATTCTAAAAATATAATTATGAGGCGAATCAATATCGATCGGATCGTAGCTTAGTAACTAATTACTAGGCAAGTACAACTATTTCATTTTGGTAAAATTTGTTAGAGTATTTAGTGATTGGGGTATATAATAATATGTTAATATATTACGATACAAAATTGGTCTATGTCATGCACGTAACCATAAGAATCGATGCAAAGCTATCAGGAGTAGCAGGTGGCCGTCGTGTCCAATTCACACGGGAGTGTATCGCATCGCGTCCGAAAGCATTGGATTGGTGAAAAAAGTCATTGTGTCCTACAACATGTGGCGTGGGAAATAACGTGTGGTGCTTTCCCATACTACGGTAGCCAATTACTGTTATGGAAAAGTGTGAGCTGGTTGGCAAATGCTGTTTTAAATAAAATAGAAATAAAACAGATTTCAATAAAATAGTATAATGGAAGTTCTTTAAATTGCTGCATCGGTTTCGGTTTTCTAAGTCATCATCATCATCATCTCAGCCACAAGACGTCAACTGCTGGACATAGGCCTCCACCAAGGATTTCTACAACTCTTGATCCTGAGCCGACCTTGTCCATCGGATGCCCGCAACCTTTACCAGGTCGTCGGTCTACCTTGTTGGAGGCCTGACGACGCTTCGTCTTCCAGTTCGTGGTCGCCACTCTAGAACCTTTCTGCCCCACAGCCATCAGTTCTGTGAGCTATGTGTCCGGCTCATTGCCACTTAATGGAGGCAATTCTTCGAGCCATGTTGGTTACTTTGGTTCTCCTACTGATCTCCTCATTACAGTTTCGATCTTGCAGGGAAACTCCAAGCATAGCTCTCTCCATTGCTCTTTGGGTGACTTTGAGCCTTCGCACGAGGCCCATAGAGGACGACCACTTCTCAGATCCATGTGTAATCATTGGCAACACACACTGGTCAAAGGCTTTCGTCTTGAGACACTGCAATATTTGAGACGAGAAGATATGACTTAGCTTCCGCCATTCGCATTGCGCCAAGGTCTTCCATGGTTTCAGCCATGACCATGATATCGTCGGCAAATCGAAGGTGAGTGATGTACTCGCCGTTGATGTTGATGCCGAATCCATTCCAATCCAGAAGCTTGAAAGCATCTTCCAGTGCAGCAGTGAAGAGTTCCGGGGATATAATAATAATAATTTCTTTATTAACAATTTGAGTCCTGGTCACTTTATGACCAGGACTCAAATTGTTAGTAAAACTTAAAAAGTATGTTAGTAATTAAAATAATAATAATAGCAATAACAACCTAGATATACATATCTTAGAACGCGAGACGCGAATCACCGCCGTACCATCCCGTGAGAGATAGCACTGCAGTGATTCACGTATCTACAGTCTAGACGGCTTGCGATCATATTTAGAATGTTGTTGGAGCTACCCCGCACCCTGCGCACCAGAGATGCACACCTCTTCCGCATAGTTGTATAAAAACAATTGACGTGCGCATTCGCAAACATTAAATGATGCGCTACAGAAGCGGGGCAGCCCCACCAACACTCTAAAGGCGTTTGTTATATTGAACACGGAGGGCACTGTACGATCTCTGCGTATGACATCGCCTTGTCCCACACCTCGCTGCAACTGGATAGGCTTCGTACTCTGATCATGGAACTGGACCGACATGGTGACGTTTTCGTACAAGCACTTCAACTCTTCGACATATCGAGTGTCAATTTGGCACCGCTGGAGAAGCTGTAGTACAGCCCAATCTCTAAGTTTTTTTATAAATTAATTGTTACTATTGTAACTGAATTGTAGGTAAAAATAAATTTAAAAGTCTATAATGGGTAAAGGTGACTTAAGTTTGAGTGCGAAAACTTGTTATGCAAATAATTTTAAAAATTAAAACTAACTCGATAAAAAATGTACCAGTGTTTTTATCAGAACAAAATCAAAGCTTATTAATAAAAAAAGAAATACAATGATGTGCGACGACGAATATTCATTTAAAACGGATGATCATCAACAACAAAATGACCTTAGCTTTTAAAAAAGTTTATTAATATTATACTTTTAAAAAGCGGCATAAGCAAAAAGTTACTAAGTTTTTCTGATGGAAAATTCTCAGTAGTAGCACAGGCTTTGGAATGATGTCCTTTACTATTGCAGTAGGCTTCCCCGTATTACATAAAAACTGAAATAGTCATACATCTCTACCTACCTTTATGACTAAATGCTATTTTATCGTTTTTGGGGCAACTCACATTTTGCTATCTGATCCCAAACTAGGCAGAGCCTGTGCTATGGTAACCAGACAACTGATAAACATACTTATATATTTCTAAATACATACATATTATAGACTAGCTGTTGCCCGCGGCTCCACTCGCGTGCATGTCGGTTATTGCTGTAAAAAGTAGCCTATGTGTTATTCCAGACCATAATCTATCTCTGTGCCAAATTTCATCCAGATCTGTTCAGTAGTTTTTACGTGAAAGAGTACCAAACATCCATCCATCCATACTTCCAACCGTCCATCCATCCATCCATTCTTACAAACTTTCACATTTGTAATATTAGTATAGATAAATAAGACACAGTACAAACATTCGTTTTCATCACACAAAGATTTGTCCTGTGTGGGAATCGAACCCACGACCTCCGGCGTAGCAGTCAGAGTCACTAACCACTAGACCAACAGGCCAGTCAGTCATAGCTATTATTATTCTGTGGCTTCGTACGCGTGGATGTAGTTTTTATAATAGAATACGGTCTATTTCCTATTCTAGTATCTCCACGAATACAGTGTTTTTGTAGCCGCTATTTCAGACTGACTGTGACTGAGTAGCAAATATCCATTCATACTCACGCTTTTATGACATTAGTGGGATTAATGTAATATACCTAGTATATACTCGTATGTTAATATTCTTTACTATTTTGTACAATTGTTACTATATTTTAGTAACTTATAAATATTATTTTATAGTAAAATCTCTTCTCTTTAATCTTTTAAAAGACAACTCCCGCACTAGAGAACAAGCTCTGTGTCGCGGGGGACTTTACAAACATACAATTAACGGACACAAATTACACCCAGACTCAGAACAACACTCTGTAAGTCACACAAAGTTTTGTCCTGTGTGGGAATCGAAGCCACAACCTCGTGCACAGCAGGCGCATACTGCGGCCACTGGACCACCAAGGCAGTCAAATCAAATCAAATCAATTACATAATTATGTTCTACAGCTACACCTCTACCTCTGAAAAACACTACCTAGGTACTAATAAGTATTAGTATAATTAGGTAACTCGTACGCCCTGCGTTACACTGCGCGTCATGCAATTTTTGTCTCTGTTGGCGGATAATTATATAAGACTAGTTCCCGCCCGCGGCTTCGCCCGCACGTACATTTCCTCTGGAACAGAGTTTTTTTCCGGGATAAAAAATAGCCTATTTGAAATTCCAGACTATAATCTATCTGTATGCCAAATTTAATCCAGATCCGTTTTGTAGTTATTGCGTGAAGAGTAACAAACATCATTTTTTTTTAAAGACAACTTCCGCACTAGAGAACGAGCTCTGTGTCGCGGGGGACTTTATAAACACACAATTAACGGACACAAATTACACCCAGACTCAGAACTCTTTATGGGTCACACAAAGATTTGTCCTGAATGGGAATCGGACCCTTAACCTCGAGCACAACAGGCGCATATTGCGGCCAATGGACCACCAAGGCAGTCAATGTAGATGATGTCAGGACAGTAAAGTATTATCAAGATGGCATCCTTTACTGATAAGCTCAAAAAGAGGATGTCATACATCTATATAGAGAATAATTTATTGATAATTCTTAGTTATGTTACAGAAATATTTTACATAGCAGTACATTTTCCATTATTTCAATAAAAAAAATCAAAAACAACGATACGTAAATTTATGGACAGACAAAACCTCGCTATTTTTATATTATATATGGACGAAGATTCAATTTGTTGGTAGCGTAACATGTACAAATTGATATCACACATATTTTTAATTTTATTTCATGGTTACGGATTAACATCCACGGATGGCATCAGGCTTTTTTATCGAAATCCTTTTTTTGCCAGCTATGTTAGATCACGAATGATATGGGGCAAACTTTTTAATACATACTGGTCACAATTCCGAAATAATAATAATCATTTTGTAACAGAAAAATCTAAACGCACTTTACTTGACTCGAAAACTTTTTAATCGGCCGCAAATATGAGTGCTAATTTATGCCGCGAGATCAACAGAACTTGGCGGTCCTTATCTAATACCCATAATAAAATTTCGATTAAACTAAGAAGTCCAATCCCCCGTAAAGTACTGCTTACTATTTAGAGTGATAACAAAGTTATATTTATTTATTTATTTATTTATTTTACACTTTATTGTACACCACTATATATTACATTAAATTTAACTTATGCTACAGAGTACAGTACATACTCTTTTTTACTTATACTTGCTAGGTTCAAAAATTAACTGTGAGGATTGTTAACGATGCCTAATTTAGCAGCGGTTTTGAGCATTTTGTCAGGAAAATTTAAATTTATTGTAAGATAACTTATTTTTGGTTTTAGTCTAAGTCAAGGTTATTGTAAGATTTAGTATTTGATTCATAGATATTGTTCATTAATACCGTAGCTTCTCATTCTTTTTAACTTACTTTTTACTGTTTTTGTTTATTTTTATGTCTACGATGGAACTTTAAGTCTTTAGGAATACTTGTTACCTACTATGTTATGCTTTTTTTATGTGACTGTGTGTTTATTTAATACTAGCTGTACCCGCGACTTCGTTCGCGTGTTCAGTCTTTTACTGTAAATCTGAAAACCTTCCTTAGCGGATGCCTATATCATAATAGCTATCTGAGTATCTAGTAATTTAAACTGTGCGTTTGTTGATTAGTCAGTTACGTTTTTCTTTAAACATTTAGGTTCTGCAATTAATAAACTTCTTGTCTTAGCGCAAACGTGAACAATCTTATGGCCTATCGCCTAGCAAATAGTTTGAATTTATCTATTGTTATGTATTATCTGTGCCATACCCTGTAGAAATTTCTGCATGTATACATTTCGTTTTAAATTTAAATTGGTCACTTCTAACCTATATAGGTCATAGGTTTCCGTATGGTGACGGATTAAAAATACAAAATGTCACCACCCCTTTCTATCCTAAGGTGTCGTAAGAGTCAACTAAAGGAGTAATTCAGGCAGACAATATTCACTGCAAGAGAAGAAAAAATCGAAATAAAACCCTATACCAATCCGTCTGGTCAGCGTGGTGTAGTAGGCTAATATCCCTCCAAGTGTATGGGGGAGACCCGTGCCCAGCAGTGGGACATTTATGGGTTGATATGATGAACCTGATAGGTACTGCTAACAGTTGAATATCAGGTACCTAAGTACCTGATATTCAATTGCAAAATTATTTTTAAGAGATTTTTTTAAGATAGGGGAAGAACTCCACCTTACAAAAGACGACAGCCAAATAACTACACACAACGGTGTAGTTGTGTTCCTGTGTTTAAGTATAGGTCTCCAACGCTCATTTAGGGATCCATTTTGAAAGAAACGTATTCATATCCCATGGATACTCTGCTCCCATCTTATGGCCCTGGTGTAAAAAATGGGTTGGTAACACGCAAGTGATACCTTTAGTACTGCAAGCGTCTATAGGCTACGGTAACTGCTTAATATCAGGTGGGCCGTATGCTTGTTTGCCACAAAAGTAGTTCTATCTTAGCCATAAGACCTCCACTGCTGCATAAAAAAATAAAAAAAACAATGCAATTATTTTAGGGAACCTCATCTTTTAAAAGTCTATATCTAAAAAAAATATATATCAGTTAAGTATTCCGATGAGACAAAGGCCGATCACGCGTTTTGCTGTGAGTAATTTTTGTGGTCGCAGACAGACACAAAGTATCGCGGACTTTTTAAAAATCTATTTACTGAATAACATTGCCTCCAAGGGCCGGATTTTGCCGAGTCGTTTAACTATCATCGTAATAGGTACTTCAGCCAATTCACACTCACAAAACTATAATGGAAGAATCACGCCAAATCACAACTGGTGAAAATCGTATGAAATTTTATTTGGTAGTTATTGAGTTTATCGTGACCTGTCTGGTCACGATAAACTCAATAACTACCAAATTCGATACTATATACAGATTTATTTCAATTAATTTTTTTTTTTTTTTAAATTTAATTAATTCGATTCGATATAATACAGATTCGATGGAGTGTTTTCTTTTCTCTGCTGCTTTCCTGTTTATCTAAATTAAAGTATTGTTAAATGTTAGCGCCTACCAAAAATGAAATAGCATTCATTTTATAGTAATATATTATAGATTGTGTTTAAATTTGATTAGGCGTTACTAATTTAGTCAGTGATTGTCTGAGGTCTTGGCATTATTAACGCATTTTTAAGTTCGTTAATTAATTAGATATATTATGTGGTTCTATCTTTTATAGTTTAGGCGGCGTACGCCAAATAAGGAACTCTTTTGGATATTTTTTTACACCTTGGGTCCGAAAAATCCAGATATCTTACGAACCCCTATTTTTCTAAATTTAAATATAGCTTACGTTACACGCAGATAATGTAGCTTTCTAATGCTGTAGGAATTTTTAAAATCGGTTCATATATATATCCATTTTGTTTGTCATACAAACAATAATACAAATCTTTTCTCTTTAAAATATTAGTATGGATATAGAAAAATAAATAAAAAAAAGAAATACTCTTTGTCTCACCTGTGTGTATTCTATCGCCTCTGTATGTGGGTGTCTGGGTTGTTTTAAGAAATGTTTTGATATATTATGTCTTCATGGCTACCATGTTATCAACACTTATGTACATGTAAAGACTTATAAACACATAATAATAATAATAGCAACCCATATATGTCCCACCGCTGGGCACGGGTCTGCTCTACTCTATCAAGAGAGAGAGAGGTTTACGCCTTAATTCACACACGCTGGCCTAATGCGGGTTGGTGAATCAGACATGTCTTTGGAATTTCTTATAAGACATGTGGATTTCCTCACGATGTTTTCCTTCACCGTTAGCAGATGGCGAATTATTTGATTAGTAAATATAAACTCCACAAAGTAAAATTTACATTGGTACTGCTCGGGATCGAACTCGCACCTCTTGTATGCATGTCGGCTACTTTCTCGATCGGCCACCTGCACCGCTTTGTATATCAAACATTATCAATACATAATTATATTCACACCTCAATGTTTCTCAACCTTTCCCATTGAGAATAACTTCCCTCAGCGCGGGAGGCAAGGTATTGTGTGTTGTCCTGCTCTAATGAGAGCAACTCATCTGGAGAAGCACTGGAACTGTTTACCTTACCGAAGTCCGCAGCAAAATATAACACTACCTGTTTTAGGTTGTATTGTTGCTGGTGAGTAGCAGATACAGTTAAAATCTCTTGCTAAGGTTAAAAGCAAGGTTGTAAGTTTACAGGTTAAACCTCAGGACATTAGTGGGCGTCCTAACTGGACACTGCCCACTCAACAAACACTTTCACAGGCTAGGCCTGACCGACAGCCCACTCTGCAGGGGCTGCATGGAGGCCGAGGAGACACCCGCCCACGTCCTTTTGGATTGTAGGGGCGTAGAAGACCATAGGGCACAGACCCTAAAGAAAACGGGCTCTCTACCGGAAGCCTGCGGCCATCTAGGCCGCTTGCTGGCTTTCTGGAAGAGGTTGGGCTGGTTGGAATAACCAGGAAACCACGTACAAAGGCCCACTTGAGCGGCTAAGTACGGATAACGCCCCGTCTAACTAACTAAGGTTAAAAGCAAATAAATTTTTTTTAATTTTAAATCTTTATTTTACGACTAGATAACAATATCTTTGGAATGTTTAGACGATACACGGAATTGTTTAATAATTTTAGAACGATTATACGAAAACTATAATTATATACAGGCTCCAGTTAATTGTACTTTTATCTTTTGTTTGCATCTAATCACCAGCAATAAGTGCAGACAGTTCGCGGGAGCGATGAGTCGATGTGGCAAGCCCCTCTAGACAAGTTAAGCGATAGTCGAATCGAAAAGTCAAAAAAGGAAATGTATGGGATTTGACGTAAGTTTACGATAATGTCGTAAACTTACGTCAAATCCCATACATTTCCTTTTTTGACTTTTTGATTCGACTATCGCTTATGCCACTTGTCTAGAGGGGCAGGCTGGTTGGAAGGGTAATCCTTCCTCCCAGATCACAACAATTGTAAGAAATGTAACTTTTTACAAATTTGTATCTTTTAGATTTTTATAAATATTTAAGCAGTTGTTTTCAATCTATAAGTAAAGTACATGAAACAATTGATTTATTAATTTAAGAATCAGATTTGAAAAGAAAAAAGCTACAATTGCCTACAACATAGATAATAATCATAATTTTCTATATAATAATAATAGCCATTTACTTCCGAAAATTGAGTTTTACAATTATCAAATCTTTACATACAATTATTTTCTTAGTTTTTATTTTTAAAGTGTCCCTTCAGTTCGTTGTGCCTTTTGGCATAGGCATAAAGAGGCCAAGGCCAAAAATAGCAGGGGACAGAGTCCAATGGAGTCAGTTGGAAGCAACTGCTTCCATTGGACCCTGTCCAGTGCTACTCTTGTCCAGTATGGCCTGTAGTATTCTTTTATTAAAATAAGTTTACCGACGACACTTTGGTGAAGTCTGTTATTAAAACTACAAAATATAGTTCGATATAACAAAATAAAAAATATAGTCTTTACACTAGCCAGGTAAACACACAATATAATTATACTAATATGATTCAATAATAATAATTATGTATGTGTAGTTATAGGTACATTTAGTTAAGTTTCTATTATATTAGACTATACTAGCTGTTGCCCGCGGCTCCGCCCGCGTGGCTGTCGGTTATCGCTGCAAAAAGTAGCCTATGTGTTATTCCAGACCATAATATATCTCTGTGCCAAATTTCATCCAGATCTGTTCAGTAGTTTTTACGTAAAAAAGTAACAAACATCCATCCATCCATCCATTCTTACAAACTTTCACATTTATAATATTAGTAAGGATTACATTGTAAGACGGTATTTTTACTTTCTTGAATAAATAGGTCATTATCATCTCATTCAAAAGATGTCGACTGCTGGATGCAGACCTACCCTAAAAGACTTCTACAACATTTGGTGTTGAACTAACCTTTTCCACTGGCTGCCCCGCTACCTTTACATATATAGGTAGGTCGTCGGTCTGCAATGTTGGGACTTGGGTGGTCAAAGTAAAAGATGTTCCTTCGTATAATGTCTAAGGCTCATTCCCTTAAGTATATATTGTATCGTAGTATGTAAGATTAAGTATTAAACCTTAAACATTATTAGGAGGAACGTCTTTTACTTTGACCACCCAAGTCCCAACATTGCATGGCATGCCAGGATGTCTGCCAAGGGGTTCTCTTTTTTTTTCTACAAACCCCAACATTTCAGGTCCACCTTGTTGGAAGTCCGCCCAGAATTTCAGGTCATAGTCGCCACTCCAAAAACTTGCTGCCTCTATTGCCATCGGTTCTGCGAGCTATATGCGGTAGGGCACATAGCGAGCATTGCCAGTTATTGGCAGGACCACAGTGTATAATACGAGTATGTATTTATTGAGGAAGTCATTTTGGTTCTCCTGTGGATCTCCTCTCTTGGCCATTTGTTCGCCCGAGTGGGTCAAATGACCAAGTTACAAAATTTTATAATATTTGATTGGGCGTTTCGCCCGATGGAGGTTTTATTACTTTTTATGTACAGACAGATTTTGACGCTGTCTGTACATGAAAAGTAATAATACCTCCATCGGGCGAAAGGCCCAATCAAATATTATATTTTTTTTGTAATTTGGTCGCTTGGCCCGCTCGGGCGAACAAATGGCGGGCGAAACGACCTATAACTCCTTTATACGAAGCCTACCGTGATTTTCTTTTTTGTAAAATCTATCTATTATTATAGTTGATATAACAAAAAATGTGGTGTTTTACTAATTGAACGTTTAAATTTTAATAAATTAAGTACCTTTACTCAAACGTGTGGTTTACAATATATATTAATTAATGGCGATGCTCAAATAAAATGAAGATTATTAATTGAAAACTCGCGATCCACCCTGGCCTTGCACGAATGCAATTTACTTTTTTATTAAAATGTTGATACAAAAATATAATTTAAATGTAAAACTATTCCTCGTGGATCATTCGTGTGTTTTACCTTAACTTTAACCATAACTAGCTATTTACAAAGGAACCTCACATTAAATTTGCCACGCGCCATCACGTTGTAACTTGCAATCGTAGTAAGCAGATTACTAAAGATACGAAGAGAAGCGTCTTGCTACACGTTGTGTGAAATCCTGAAAAATAAGTAATTTTAAGTTTTTTGACCAACTTTCAAAAAGAGGAGGATCACTATGTATACTATGTATTTTTTTAAAAGAATAATTTCTCATAAGAATAAAATTATAAATTAGACAGTATTTTTTAATGACGGCAATATAAAATATCATGAATTTGCTTTGGACTATTCGATATGTGCACGAAATAACCGCCAGCCAGCATGCGCAACTATTCAGTTTTTTTTTTCAAATAATGCCATACAATAATGTTTCATTATTTTTTTTTTATACTACCAAGGTGGCAAACAAGCATACGTCCCGCCTGATGGTAAGCAGTTACCGTAGCCTATGGACGTTTGCAACACCAGGGGTGTCACTCACGCGTTGCCGACCCTTTAATAAATATGCTGAGATTGTTTTCCTTATCCCCACCATGTTCTTCGCATATAGCTAATAGCATTATAAAATACATGCATAATAAAATATTGATAATTCCAAAGCATCAGACGATATGTATAAAACATAAGGTTATTATGTATCAATATTTTATTTTATCATGGCTAAAACTCTTGTTGTTAATATAAGATGTAATTATGATCATACCTGCATCTGGCACTGCCTGCACCGAAGTTTCCGATGACGTCGGCGGCGGATCTGTTCGAACAAGATTATGTATTATCAGGAATATAGCAACTAATATTAGCTTTAAGGTGCAGTAAAATGCTGCAATGCCTAGAATACATTTTAAAATGTATTCCACATTTGAGGCAAAAAAGCATACGGCTCGCCTGATGGTAAGCAGTTACCTTAGCCTATGGACGCTTGTTTTAATTTATAGTCTTGTTGTATAGACTTTGACGTGATGAGTGTATTTTTGGCCAAAATATGCTGTACCTATTTAAGTAACTAATAAGTTAACAAGAATTTCTAGCACTATTAAAGTCAAAGTCAAACTCATTTATTCATTTAGATCAAATACATGATACTTATGAACGTCATAAAAACAAATGCCAGCATACTTTTTTGCCGACGACCAATTCGCTGACTAGGGTTGGGCCTCAAGAAGAATTGGCAAGAAACTCGGGCCAAACTTTTTAATTGCCATTGTATAATATTTACAATTTGTTATGAGTTACAATATTAGTGAAGGGACGGAACCCAATATACTATACAAAATTAAATTTAAGTAAAAATATGCGTAGGAATTTATGACGCCTTTTAAGCAGTCCCTCCCGTTTTTCGTGTATTTTCTATATATATGTTTTTTTCTTCCTTTTTTAAGAAGAGTAAAAATATTTTAAATAATAATTATAATATCAATTGTGAGGCTGAATTTGTTTTAATATTTTGACAACTTACCTCTGTAGAATATATCTCTCTTCCTGCTATAATAATTCGCAAGTGGGACCTGCATGTCGCACAAGATCTCGACAGTGGGAGGCAGCGCGTCGATCCTCACGACAGAAGTCGTTATGGCTGTGTAGCGGCCGTCGGTGACTTTGATCGACGACTTCGCATTCACTTGTCTGTGGACAATTATAATAGAATGATATATTTCATCAATTTGGTCAATACCTACTTGTTTAGATTGTGGTGGAGTACTGGCTTAATCACGTCAAGACCGCTGAACGGGTTTAATTACAATATTTGTTATCTTAAATTTATTGACCCATTGAGTTGTTTAACTTCTTATACACAACATAAAATCACACTTTCTTCCTTAGTAGGTAAGTGGATTTTTTTACATCTCTGTTTTCTAGTTATGTAAGATCCCGTAGGTACCTTATGGGTACAATGTCACTCACTCACTCATTTTCTATACAAGTACCAATACAACTACCGAGTCTATAAAATATAACCAAACGATCATCCCTGCATATCATACTGACCCGAGATTGTCTAACCTCACAAAGTCAACATTTCTACATCACACCTAATATAATTGGAAAGAGCGCATATATCCATTATAAAAGGTTTGTTCAAAAACCCTATCAGATTCCTTACCGTCAACCTTTTACAGAAAAGCTAGTCTTTAGAACGTACGAAGATTTTACATTTACCGCGCAATTACCTCCACACACAAAATACAGTTAAACTTGCCCAACTACAAAGTTATACTGAAATTCACATACTGAAATCTACAACCAGTTTTACATATTTGCCCAAAAAATACATGTTTCTTTACATATATAACAAACTTGCAAATAAAAACGAAATTTGTCCGCAAAGTACTAACCAAAGCCAAATAAATAATTTCTAGTCGTAACTAACATAAACATTGCCTGAATTTAAAGTTTAAAATGATACATACATATACTTAAACCTAATCATATTTAGCATCGGCGATCTGCAAAATAGCCGCTTTTTAAAAGCTGCGACCATACATTCCACATCGCGCACTTAAAAACGTCAAACACGGAGATTGAGTCGCTTTTCGAAAACTGTTAAGCTTTCGAAACGCAGCAACGAATGCTACCCTGACCGCACATCGTTTTGGTGCATTGTTTTATATACATATAACAAAGAGATTCGCAATCAAATGCTGAGAGTCGTCTAATCATGATGCATCATCGATACAGTCACAAAATCGCACGACTCCAATACCGCAACCGAACGAAGAGGGTCGCCAAAACGCAATGCAGCATCAATATAGTCGCAAAATCGCTGATCGCCGATGCTAAAAGTAGCATGTTTGCTTGAAGCCTAAACAGGCATTCTCATGACATTTTATATAAAAATTAAAAGTCACAAACTACTGGCACAGCGTAGAGGTCTTTATACTATGCTATTGGTATTCGTAGAAGTTTAATATTACAAAACATCCGTACAAACTTTAGAGAATGAAGGTAATACGACAAACTAAATCCACTCGGTCGGGTATGTGATCGCAACGATGTCGAGGTAGTTAGCCAACTTTCGCAGAGCATCCAAATTATTCAGTCTAAGGTAAGATAAAACATAAGGGGGAAAATTGTGACAGTACCAGTATTTCATTTTATAAAAAATATTAAAAAAAAAAAAAAAATAAGAATAATAATTTAATTTTTTTAATGCCTTTTTTATGAGTCGTATACTCCTCCATAATATATCAGATAGAATCTTTTAAATTTCTATATTGTCATAAGCAGCAGATGAACCAGCGGCCTAACTGACGGTAAGTGGTAATCGCCCCTCATGGACTTCAGCAATACCAGGAGCACAGCCAACTGTTATGTGAGATGGCACCGTTGCAGCCAATGTTATAATTTTTAAAGGAAAGAGGAACACGGGAATGGCTGTCTTCACCCTTCGGTCGAAATACAAGCAATTCTGTTTTTACGACCAAAATAGTAGATGGGAAGTCAGGATCGTATTTACTTTTTTCATTTCATAAGTCATGAAAAGTCACAAAATAACTCTTGTATGCCTGCAGAATAATAAAAACTTCTTCTGGTAACCCTTTGCGGTCAGAGTGTTTAAAAATGACAAAAGTAAATATGTTATTCCCAGAAGGCTGAAAGCTACTCAATAACCCAAGTGGCAATTTCTGTGTGAAAATAAATCAGCCTTCTAATGAATTTGGCATTGTCATTTTTAATTGTTTATAGAAAAATAATTTACAATATTATTTTATAAGGAAATCGATAGATTGAAAAGAGTGGCGATAGTATCACAAGAGCGAAACTTTAAAATAAAAAAAACATGCGGGGCAGTCTTTGGGGACTGCCGATAGAAGTAAAAAATAACTAACTTGTGAATTGTATCATCGACCTATTAGATTATTATTTTTGAATTATTATTGGTTTGTCTCATGGAAAGCGTTCGGTGACGATAACGCGAGTTCCATAATTTTTGTTCACCCGAATAGTGCTGTACGCGCCTAAACAAGTTTTGACTTTAATGAAATAAGGTGATCCAAATCCTCATAACCATTACCGAGATATATCCAAAATAAACGTTAACGCTCATAATTTCCAGCTCTATGTTTTGAGATTAAGGAACGTTCAAGTGATCGTATCCGGTATTATTCAAGAACCAATCGGATGTTCGGGAGTTTCAGTCGTTGTGCACCATTCCAATCAATTGATAGCACTATATTTGGTACATACTAAAACAGACTGAATGTATTGTATATATTTTTTACATAAGACAGTATTTGTCCGCGGAATTTTTTGATTGTAGTTTATTTTGACTACTTACATAGGAGTTCTTCTTCTTTGCCTTGCCCTTTCCCATTTTACTTGGGGTCGGCACTCCAGGCAACTCGGTCCTGGGTCGTCTCTTTGTTGACTTGGGCTTCTTTGAGGTTCTTATTTACTATGGACATCCATGTGATTCGGGGTCTTCCTCGTCTTCGGGGTTTAGTTTTTATGTCTAGTGTTTTTCTGGTCATGTGGTCGGATGGTCGCCTCATGATGTGTCCGTACCACCGCAGACGGCTCTCCTGTACTTTGTCTGGAATAGGTCTCACTTTGAAGGTGCCTCTTATGTGTGTGCTTCTGACATGATCCAGCATAGTTACACCACCTGCCCACCTGAGCATCTTCATCTCTGCGCAATGTAATTGATTTTCATGCTGCTTTTTGAGTGGCCAGCATTCGGCTCCGTAAATCATGGCTGGTCTAACGGCTGCTTTATATACTCGGCCCTTTATGCGGACGGGCATTCGACTGTCGCATAGCACGCCGGATAGTTCTCTCCATTTCATCCACCCAGTATTTATGCGATGGGTGACATCAGTATCTATTGACCCATCTTTACAGATGATTGACCCTAGGTACTTGAAATGGTCCACTTCTTTTAGCGGGGTATTCTGCAGACAGACGGTGTTTTTGCTGTTGATGCCACTAAAGTTGCAATGCATGTACTCAGTCTTCTCTCTGCTTATTCGCAGACCTGATGTTGAGTTGATATTATTTATTTGGTAACAGTGGAACTACTACAATGCTTATTTTTTCATACGACCAAGATGGCAAATAAGCATACGGCCCGCCTGTAGTAAGCAGTTACCGTAGCCTATGGACGCTTGCAACATCGGAGGTATTACTCGCGCCTTGAAGAACCCCGATGGTTATAGTCTCTCGTGAGACTATAACCATCGGCAAAACCAACCTCGGCAAAAAGCTCATTCCACAACTAAATCGAGGAAATTTCTCTGAAACCGTACAGTACAGCATGAAAGAGGTTTTAATATGTGTTTCCTTGAAATCAGCACAAAGGTATAAATTGCATCGTTGCATAATTAATTCGAAAATATTGCGTAATTACAAACTTGTTTTTATATAAAGATCTAGTAAACAATTTAAAATTAATTTACCTTGACACTTATACTTCAATCAAATTCCTGTTAAGTTTAAAACAACTGAACTGATATAAAACATAAAATGATCGTTCTTATATAAACAGTTCTTGGGTTTATTTGTCTGATTTGTTTTGTAAAAAAAATAGCATTTATTGAGAAACAGAGAGACTCACATCAAAGTTTAAGAGAGGTAGGGCATCATACTAGCGAACAAGCCTGACTGAGGAAGGACCTCCACCTAAGAACCTTACAGAAGACCACAGGCAAATAACTACATACAGTGGTATAGCTGTATTCCTGGTCCGTTCCAACGGTCTTTTACGGATGCGTTTTGAAAGAAAAGAAACGTTTTCTTATCCCAAAAAAATTCTTTCCAAAGAAGATAAGAAAACGTTTATTTTGGCCGACAACACATAAGTGATACCTCTCGTATTGCAAGCGTCCATAGGCTACGATAATTGCTTAACATCAGGCGGGCCGTATGCTTGTTTGCCACCTTAGAATAAGAAGAAAAAAATTGTTGATGAAGATGTTAAAATCATAGCACTTATTTACGTTACTGAACAGTCAAATAATATTAAGCAACATCAAAACATCTGTACATGTAATCTTACTAATACCACATTAGAAATGCAAACGTTTGGATGGAGGTTGCTTAAGTTAAGCGTCGAAATATTCCTCAACATTACTATCTACTGGGAACGTGCCCAGAAGGCTGGTGGCAATGCTTAGTCTCTGTGTGAGAAACAAGCCAGGCCTTTGATCACGCGAAGTAAATGAAATAGCTCAAAAAAGTAGTATCCGGCTTAATTACTGTACTTGCATCGTTTGAGGGACTCATTAGATGCAGCAGCAGTGCCGTGATGTTGCAAGCACACCAAAAGTCTTTCCATATTTTAAGGTAATAACGACATACCATGAGGTCACTTCCCATCGTCACGTACAAAACCGTACTTGAGCCAAATAATGAAATACTGTTTTTTTATTCAATTAATTCTAAATATAAAAATAAATAAAACATATATTTCTTTTGTTTTAATCAGTAATAGCAATCGAGTATCGCTAAGGAATTCACTCTACCATTTCCGTACAATGCTCCCTCCTAAATAGCTGATCTTCGCCATAAACCTATCACAGTGTAAGCAGCACTCGAGGTTCAATTTAGCATGACATCGTAACTCAAGTCTTGTGTGACATCTAACAGCTAACGTACAGCCGAGTGCACAGAGCGTTGAGTTTTGATGTTGTGCATCGATTGAGCAGGTTATGTGTCCATCCATTTAATACATAATAACATTGTGATGTGTAGGTTTCAATATAGGTAGATCTATTATTGTAGTAATTCTTTATTCTTTTTTGTACACGCACACACACACACACACACAAACACACACACAAACACACACACAAACACACACACACACACACACAAGAAAAACAGCAGTTACCATAGCCTATAGACGCTTGAAATACCAGAAGTATCTCTTGCGTGTTCTTTTTTTACACCAGGGCTTTACGATGGGACCATCCCTGGGATAGGAATATGTTTATTTCAAAACGCATCCCTAAATGAGCGCTGGAGACCTGTACTCACACACACAACAAATAACACAACTACACCACTGTGTGAAGTTGAGTTATTTGGCTATGGTTTTCTGTAAAGTGGAGGTCCTTCCCCAGTCGGGCTTGCCCACTAGTATGGCGCCCTACCTCTCTTAAATTATTGCGTTCATTTATTCATTTAGGTTACAAAGTAACACTCATGGAGGTTATAAATTATGAATAAGCCAGAAAGATGCTATCAGCAAAATTTTCCTACGGCTAGTTCGCTGACGTATGAGAAGAACTAGCAAGAAAGTCAGGACACTCTTTTTAATCATCAGATAGTTACAATCTTTTGTAAAATAAAAGTATGGTATGCAAGCTGATGCAGTCAAAACACAATATACAAAGAATAAGTTTATATTTTAAAAAATATTTTTAAATACAAGCTTTTATAGTGTATTTATGTAATACATGGGTGTTTATGCATTAAATATTCTTAAAAGAGCCCAAACATGACACGGCTGTATTGTTTTGTTGAAAAGTTTCTATGTACCTTTGAACATCACCATCACACTCTGAACTCCACCTAAAAATATATTAGCCATGAAGCTATATCATCAAATCCAAAAACGACGCGGCTATCTTGTTTCATTAAACAGTTCATCAGAGCCATCGTCCGACTTCATCATCACGTCTTAAACATACATCATCATCATCATCATTTCAGCCATAAGACGTCCACTGCTGGACATAGGCCTTCCCCAAGGTTTTCCACAACTCTCGATCCTGAGCCGACCTTGTCCATCGGTTGCCCGCAACCTTAACCAGGTCGTCGGTCCACCTTGTTGGAGGCCTGCCCACGCTTCGTCTTCCAGTTCGTGGTCGCCACTCTAGAACCTTTCTGCCCCAACGGCCATCAGTTCTGCGAGCTATGTGCCCGGCCCATTGCCACTTAATGGAGGCAATTCTTCGAGCTATGTCGGTTACTTTGGTTCTCCTACGGATCTCCTCATTTCTGATTCGATCTCGCAGGGAAACTCCAAGCATAGCTCTCTCCATTGCTCGTTGGGTGACTTTGAGCCTTCGCACGAGGCCCCTTAAACATACATCTAGGTATAATACTCATCAAGATAAATCCAAAACACCCAAACACGACACCGCTATCTTGTTTTGTTGAAGAGCTGCCGTAGCCACCTTGCGACTTCATCATTACGTTCTGAACACCCACCTACGAATATAGTACTCGACAAGATAAATCCAAAAGACCCAAACACGACACGGCTATCTTGATTCGTTGAAGAGTTACCATGACCACCTTTCGACTTCATCATCACATTCTGAACATCCATCTACGAATATAGTACTTGTCAAGATAAATCCAAAAGACCCAAACACGACACGGCTATCTTGTTTCGTTGAAGAGTTACCATGACCACCTTTCGACTTCATCATCACTTCTTGAACACCCATCTAAGAAAATAGTACTTGTCAAGATAAATAAAAAAAATACTCAAACACGACACGGCTATCTTGTTTCATTAAAAAATTGCCATGGCCACCTTCCGACTTCATCATCACATCCTCAACACTCACCTAGGAATATAGTACTCGTCAAGATAAATCCAAAAGACCCAAACACGACACAGATATCTTGTTTCGTTAAAGAGTTGCCATGACTACCTTTCGACTTCATCATCACGTCATCACGTCCTAAACACCCATCTAAGAAAATAGTACTCGTCAATATAAATTCAAAACACCCAAACACGACACGGCTATCTTATTTCGTTGAAGAGTTGCCATGGCCACCTTCCGGCTTCACCATCTTGTCCTGAACACCCATCTTAGAATATAGTTCTCGTCAGGATTAATCCAAAACACCCAAACACGACATGGCTATCTTGTTTCCTTGAAGAGTTGCCATGGCCACCTTCCGGCCTCATCATCACGTTCTGAATACCCATCTAATAATATAGTTCTCGTCAAGAAAAATCCAAAACACCCAAACCCGACGCGGCTATCTTGTTTCGTTGAAGAGTTCCTATGGCCATCCTCCGACTGCATCATCAGACCAGCTCCATGGTACCATATTATTGCATTGTCACCGAAGTTACGTAGGTATACCAAATTTCAGCTCCATCAAACACCGGGAAGTACTTCAAATCTAGCTCACAAGATTTGCTAACATACAAACTAACTAACAAACTAACTAACATACATTGCAAGCTAAATAAAAGCTTGTAAAAAATCATCTACAAAGGCGAGATTACCTCATAATGAGTTTTTTACCAACAAACTTCAGAGTTGTAGAGGAAAAGATAAAGATGAGAGAGCAAATGAAGTTTTAGCCTAGAGAATGTCTCGGTGGTGCAGTACGATTGGTGTGTAGAAGTATTATATGTCTCGAGAGTTTGACTACGATGCCGACAAGGTTCCGTCTTAAAATGATAACCATCTACCACACAACGGTAATATAAACGCACTGAATTATGCGTCATTATATTATGTATTCAGTACATTTTGTGTTCATCGCATCGCATGCAGTCTTACATACTGCTACAATTATAATGCGCCGTTGAAGTAGGATGATGTGTTTTTAGGTTAGTTGATTATAATTGAATGCACGTGCCACAGCATGATATATAAAATAGAAGAGAATGTAATATAATAATAATAAATGTTTTTATTATATCCCAATTCACAGTAAATAAGGTACAATGTTGTCATAACAAAGTAGTGGGAGACTGGTTTCCAAGCTAGTTAAGAATACCTGTGTTATGGATAACCAAGCTTCCGTTACACGGTAAAAGTCTTACATTTAATGTGTATGTATGTATGATTCTATGATAGAAATAGTAAAACTAAACAGACATCTGAAGTTTTATTGTGAGAGTGTGTGTGTGTGTGATGTGGGAGTGTGTAACATGTAATTATGTTATTTTATTTATCTATTGTTAAACACATACAGCGTCAGTCACCAGTGCAGTGTAAGAGGGATAAAGAAAGACATAATATATATGACACTAGTTTTTACCTACGGCTTTGCCCGTGCGTCCTATCTCACGGGATCTGCGATAAAAGCCCCTGTGCTAATTCAGACTAAAACCTATCTCAGTGCCAAATTTCAT
Organism: Trisateles emortualis; assembly: GCA_947095525.1. NCBI lineage: Eukaryota > Metazoa > Arthropoda > Insecta > Lepidoptera > Erebidae > Trisateles > Trisateles emortualis. The sequence goes on along the minus strand of OX352736.1, from coordinate 1,330,484 downwards.
TCAGATCTGTTCAACCGTTTTGGCGTGATTGAGTAACAAACATCCATACATCCATCCATCCAAACTTTGTAATTTATATTTTATAGTATAATAGTATGGATTCCAAATATTTTACCTGTTTCCAGCCAATATAACAAGCTCAGGTTTTGGGTAGACGCCTTCAACTGAACAAATTATGTTTAGATAATTTTCATCCAACCGGTCTTGGATCATGTCGAATTTCGTCTCTGGAACTGCAACAAAAATATGTTTAGTACTATTTAACATCCAAACAATTTGTCCTTATTTGACTGCCTTGGTGGTCCAGTGGCTGCAGTATGCGCCTGCTGTGCACGAGGTTGAGGGTTCGATTTCCACACAGGACAAAATTTTGTGTAACCCACAAAGAGTTATTGTAAGTCTGGATGTAATTTGTGTCCGTTAATTGTATGTTTGTAAAGTCCCTCGCGACACAGAGCTTGTACTCTAGTGCGAGAGTTGTCTTTTTATAAAGAAGAATAAGAAAGAAAGAAAAATAATATTATTTAAGAAGAGATGGGACACCGAGAAAAACGCTGCGTTAAAAACGCCTTCCTAAATGATCGCTACAAACCTGTACTTATAAACAGGAACACAAATATACAGCTTTGTGTAGTCGTCTTCTTCTTATTGTTTGGTTAGTGGTCAACCTGGTGACAGAGTTATTTAGATCGCCCATATTAAGGCCTCTGTCGTGATCTAACGACTGTTAACAGTCGGGACCGACTTTTAACGTGCCCTCCGAAGCACGGAAATGCTACTACTATGCAGTCACCCATCTATAGGGTTACCGCGCCCTTGGTAGCTTAACCCGCTGATCGTTTACCGAACAGCGAGTGCACCTAGCTATAGTGTAGTTATCTGTAGGGTGGAGGTCCTTCCCCAGTCGGGTTTGCTCACTTGTATGGTGTCCTACCTGCTTTAATAAGTAATAAAGTTAGCAGTTGGCTATGACAGTCTATTATCATGCGCTCTGCCACCAGTTGCTACGGAAAGTACTTATATGAAACTTTTCTTACCAAATATAGTCAAAGGTCGTGTTTTCTCGTCTTCTGCCAAGAAGGTCGATACGACGCAAGTGTAGTTGCCAGTCAGTTCAGGTTCTAGCGATGTTATGCGAACAGCTCGATGCTGTGTGTATGGGTTGTGGGAGACTTTGTATGATAGCTCCACCTAAAAAAAATCGTATGCCAAATGAATATTATTTTTAAAATAACCCCCGCATACATTTTTAATATACATTTTTAATACCTGTGACGGTCAGGTATTCTTACGGAATACCTGACCGTCACAGGTATTCCGTAAGAGCGAAAACCGAGCCCTTTTGACGTTTAGCAATCGTGTGTGCCGTCACCGAGAAATCACAACTGTCAGTTGGCGATCGCTGTTTCTTAGAGATTCAGCCGGCCGATTTATTTTTTGAAGTAAAAACTTCTTTAGGCGCATTGGGCACTTTTTGGGTAAACAAAAATCATGGAACTCGCGTCATCGGCACCGAACTTGACGGAACGCTTTCCATATTCAAAAATAATAATCTAAGTAATAGCTTGACGATACAATTCACAAGTTACTTAGTTTTCATTTGTATTGGCAGTCCCCAAAGAATGCCCCGCATGTTTTTTTGTTCAAAGCATATACAAGTGGATTCCAAAAATACACATTTATAATGTTAAAGTTGTATTACTCCATTTATGTATGTACCTTATTTCTTAAGATTCCTAATGCTTGAGGTTTCTGCGGTGGTATCCATTGATATACAGGCTGGGTTTTGTCCATATAAAACCATTTCACAACTAGCCCGGTGACATTGTTGGTGACGAAATCACAGTCCAGTGTGACGGCGTCCTTAGTCCCGTATTGTATTACATCTGGGACACGTATGCTGATTATTCGGACCGAATGGACACCTGAAATAATATTAAATGAATATTATGTAATGTGTAGGTTGCGGGCAACCAATTGACAAGGTTGGCTCAGGATCGAGAGTTTTGGAAATTCTTGGAGGAGGCCTATTTCCAGCAGCGGACGTCTTTTGGCTGAGATGATGATGATGATGATATGTAATGCGAATGAGTAATACAAAAAATATGTGGGCCCACAGATTTTTTGTATGATTTACTTTAGTGAAATTATACCTAAATGTATATAATAATGTTTAGGTATGGACATTGCAGATATAATACTTATACATATTAATAAATACTTAACTTCTAATTTGAATGTTTTAATTTAAAAACCAATGTTCATTACAATAAACATTGCCAAAATCTGATGAAAACTACGATTATATCGCAATGTTCACTGTGATAAACAAATCGAATTAGGGTGTAGTTTCAAACAGTTCATAATTTAGTTATATACATAGTAATATCTATCGATAGATATTAATTACTGACTGATTATGACTGCCTCGGTTGCTCCGTGTACGATGTGTGTAACTGCTGATCACGAGGTCCCGGGTTCGAGTCCCGGGTCAGGTCAATTTTTTTTAGGTTTTTCTGTCAAGAAATTCACAATAATAGACGGTTGCTCAAAATATTCAGGCAATCTAAAGAAGGTGGTGCAGAATCTAAGCCTCAAAAATGCTGTTCCGATATTTAATTGTCACCTATAAGCGACTGACTTATGAGTGGTGTGAGGATAGATATGCTTAAAAGATACAAGCGCTGATATTTTTGCAGCGCGTTCGCGCGCGAATGTAATCAGAATATCATAATCTCATAATCACAAAAATGATAAAATAATAACTAAAATAATTTATAGACTTTTTTTTAGTAATTGTACCTACCTACACAAAAAACAATATACTTAACAGGAGATAGTTATCTACTAACATCACAAAAAAATAATTTGAATGTACCTATTTAAGTCAATAAATTTATTAAATTTATATAAAATCCCAAAACTAAACAACTCAGAAAATATACATTATAAAAAACATTATTTCTGCACGCGCGGGAAATGAATTTTGAAAAAGATAATTAAAAGCCTCCGCAGCTCATATTCTACATGAAAAATTAAAACATTGCATTTGACGAGCAAATCAATAATAACGGGCGGCACGTGTCTCTAGAGACCTTCACGCGTCAGCGATCAAACCCATTGAGTTTTAAAAATATCAGCTGACCAATTTTATCGGTTTCGATAATTGCAGCATCGGCCACCTGCCCATCATATTTCACATTAACTCCTGGATACACAAGGTGTCATTCTCGGACACAAATTAATATTTTGTATTAATGTAAAATGGAGATTTTCTTTACCCTAGGGATTTTAATGGTTTAAATATCCATTTAGTTGAAATGTTTTAACTTATTATAACTAATTAATAATGATAATAATAGAATCATCTTTGGTTAAATTATTAAACATTATCATTGCGGATTATTATTACTTAAAAAGACAACTCCCGCACTAGGGAACAAGCCCTGTGTCGCGGGGGACTTTACAAACATACAATTAACGGACACAAAGTACACCCAGACTCCGGACAACCATTTGTGGATCACACAAATTTTTGTCCCGTGTGGGGATCGAACCCACAACACGCCGCGCAGTAAAAAAATGGCGAGGTTACCACTTAAGCCACTGGACCAACCGTGCAGTCAAAGTCAAGTCAGATTATGCAGAACACATAAATAAAATTAAGATCAAAATAAAAACAACTTTAAAAAATACACTTTCGTTATCATTAGTTGTATTTGGCAATAGTTATTTGTGACCAAAAATATCTAACACAAAATTGAAATGATTTCGAAAAGACGTATTAGGCTCCCATTCTAACGGAAATATCACATTATTATTATCGACGAGCGACGGAAGAATCCACCAAAATATTGTTTCGTGGTTTCTTATCAATTTCGGAGATGCCTTTGAGCTTTACTCTCGTTTTTCCCCTCAAATACTTTAAGGCTGTTATTATTGAAGCCGCCCGTTTTTGTTCGGTATTAACAATATTTTAGAATTAATTTAGTGAGGCAACCCATAATTTGTATGAATATTCAATGCAAAATAATAATTAAGGAATGTCGATGACGTAGGTTTAGGAGGTAAGGTTTTATATTTAAACCGATAAAATTAGAATCAATATGTATCTAGAATTTTTAATTAATAATAAATTAATTAATATTGTATTGAAGAGGGACTTTGAAGAGATATGTACCTACTTTGTTTTGCGCCTGAGAGTCCACGTTCACTAATAGGCGAATGCCTATCAGTACACTGACGCAAGACACAGTAAAAATGTAATAATAGCCACACTCATATATATATATATCAAATATGCATTTTTATATCAAAACTAAAAAAATATTATTGTATTTTGTAATCTAAAAGAAAGCGAATGAAGTATTATCGTGCTTCGTTGTTGGCCACGGCATCAGTCTACCTAGTGTTAAAACTTTTTTAAGAAAGTAAGAAGTGGGTGACCTCTGGCTTTCTTAAATAATTGGTTAAAATCATGGGTGGGTCTAAGTTTGACCGTAATTGCTTTCTGTAATTCTTTTCTATACTACTGGACCAAGCAAACTCATAACATGTCAGTAAAGGGACAACAAATAAAAACGCCACGAGTTGAACGGACACCACATTCTGAAGTACAGTCATTTTCCTCCTATCACAGTTTTAATAAAACGCGACGTCCACCGAAGCGTGAGCACATTGCAGAAAGTTGCCATATTGCATACATACAATACGAGCGTATTATTATCTGAGTTAGCTACCGTGACAATAGTGCCTTTGTGGACAAACCGAACTCGTTACGTCTTCAACATGAAGCATATTACAAATAGGGAAATTATAAAACGAGCGAATAAAAAATAACTTAGCGACTGATGATACTAGGTGAGCGACTAGAAATTCAAGCATTCTTCTTCTTATCGTATGGTTAGTGGCCAACCTGGTGACAGAGTTATTTAGATCGCCCATATTTAGGCCTCTGTCGTGATCTAACGACTGATAACAGTCGGGACCAACTTTTAACGTGCCCTCCGAAGCACGGAGACGCTCAGATGAAATACCACTATGCGTTCACCCATCTATAGGGTTACCGCACCCTTGGTAGCTTAGCCCGCTGATCGTTAAAGAACAGCGAGTGCACCTAGCTATGAGCGCCTCGATTCAAGCATTTGCTAGGCCATATATAGTAATTTTGACACCCATAAATTGAATTTGTGTTCGCCCTCAGTTTTTTGCTCACTTAGTATTTCTGTACGCCATATTCAGTAATTTTGACACCCATATTGAATTTATATTCGCTCGTTTAAATTATATCCTTAAAAATATACGAGTAATGACAGAGATTTGAGTATTCTTATCAGTGGTAGAGAGGTAGGGCACCATACTAGCGAGCAAGCCCGACTGGGGAAGGACCTCCACCTTACAGAAGACCACAGCCAAATGACTACACACAGCGGTGTAGTTGTGTTCCTGTGTGTGAGTACAGGTCTTCAGCGCTCATTTAGGAATGCGTTTTGAAAGAAACGTATTCCTATTCCAGGGTTACTTCCATCTTAAGGCCCTGATGTAAAAAAATGGGTTGGCAACACGCAAGTGATACCTCTGGTAATGCAAGCGTCTATAGGTTACGGATACTGCTTAACATCAGGCGGGCCGTATGCTTGTTTGCCACCCAAGTATAAAAAAAAAAAAAAAAAAAAAGTGGTAAGGATGTACAATAAGGTGATGATATCGTCACGACTTGTATTAATATTATTACTTGTCGAAATATGTGGTTATGTGTGTGTATAATACACTACTTGATTGACAAACAAGTATATGGCCCGCCTGATGTGAAGCAGTTACCGTAATACTATGGATGCTTGCATTTTTTATACTGGAGCTTTAAGATGGAGTATCCGTGGGATAGGAATACGTTTCTATCAAAACGCATCCCTAAATGAGCACTGGAGACCTGTACTCACACACAGGAACACAACTACACCGCTGTGTATAGCGCTTCTGTAAGGTGGAGGTCCTTCCCAAGTCAGGCTTGCTCGCTAGTATGGTGACCTACCTCTCTTAAAAGTATTTTTGCGTGTTACATTTTTACTAAAATGTATCATTTTAGAGTATCTAAGTTCTCAAAATATATCGTTTTTTTTATCACATGAGCCCGACTGTCTGCATAAGTATCGCACAGGCCGTTGCTCCTGCGCATCGCTTCGATGCCCACCCTCGTCACGGTACAAGAATCATGTTAGAATTCATACTTTTTACCTTATGGCAATAGTGTGCTCGAAATTATCTTCGCTATGGTTATTTATTGTCTTTAAATTGTAACCGGTGCGGTATCTGGTGGCTGAGTAAAGAGTATACTAATTCTACTGTTAATTGAATCATTAATCCTTACTAATATTATAAATGTGAAAGTTTGTGAATATGGATGTATGGATGTTTGTTACTCTTTCACGTAAAAACTACTGAACGGATCTGGATGAAATTTGGCATAGAAATAGATTATAGTCTGAAATAGCGAGACTATTTTATTATATTTTATTGCGATAACCGATGTCTACATAAATGGAGCCGCGGGCAACAGCTGGTTATCCATAAATGTTCAAACATGCCGTACCGTAAGATTCCAGAGGAATTTCTTACCACATACGATAAGGTTGTGGAATGAGCTCCCTGCCGAGGTTTTCCCAAGAGACTATAGCATGGGGTTCTTCAAGAAAGGAGTTATAAGGTTTTTAAAGGGTCGGCAACGCGTGAGTGACACCCCTGGTGTTGCAAACGTCCATAGGCTACGGTAACTGCTTACCATCAGTATCAGTATGCTTGTTTGCCACGTTGGTAGTATAAAAAAAAAACTCCACATACGGATCAGTTTCTGAAATCTGCTTTTTCACGGGCGACGATACGATAGATGGGCCACCTCACCTGCCTGTTAAAGGGAAACAGCTGTCTATGGATATCGCCAGTGAAAGGGGCGTAGCCGAACTTCGCTTTACCATGGAATAGGCATTTTATTAAATAACAAAATGTAATTAAGTATATTATTTTTACTTAAATATAAAGTATTTCAGTCACCAAACTATATGACTCTAATAAATCGATTATTATATTGCACTCAACTTACTATAAATAAAAGCACATAATTAATAAATATCCTCCCTTTTTACCTTCCATGTCACGTCCCCATTTAAGCGAAGATCCGTTTAAAGTTCATTTGAATATCCATCTTGAATATTTTAACACGCACCTTCCGGCACGTGTTGTAGAATTAATCACATGCTATACGTAAGAAGAGGAGAGAAATATTTTAGCCCTATCTTTACAGTAAGTGCGTGAAGGAGGGAAATATAGCATCTGTATCGAAATCATCGTGTGTGACGACGCGTGCGCACTCTATTAAACTGCTGATAGTGAGATAGGTGTAAGTAAGTAACTGTTGGTTCTATTATTGTTCTTGGAAAATTGTCTGAGGTTTTGTTTTGCGGCTCGGTTATTTGTTACAAATATTTTTTATTTTATTTAGTAGTTATTGCTTTTGACAGCGAAGCCGTCGTCACAATGACGTTATGTAGGTATTAGAGACTAGTGTTGCCCGCCTCACGATGAAATTTTAGATAAGATATCATTGAAAAGTCTTCATAATATTTCACCAATACTTATAAATAATGTATAAATACACAATGCCTACCTGGAACGTAATCGGACTACTATTAAATTTTGAAACAATTTCAAGATCACAATGCATTGCAACTGTAAAATTAAAATATTTTTGAACCGGTTTTGAGAACTAATTTAAAAGCTTGTTTGCGAGCACGCAATCAAATAACTTGTTTAATTCTTCCTATTTTAAGCAAGTCATTATAATTAACACTTTTTTTTTTGAAAATACATTTACTTCTCAAATTCCACCACCTTTTTAATCAGGCGCTTTGATTGTTTTAAACATTGCAAATAGTATTTTAACACAAATATTTTGGTTTCAAGTAGCAATAAAGGACTTTATAAATTTATTCACAAATTTTAAGTTAGTTTGATGTTACGTACATAGTCATTAGATATCAAAGGCAAAGAGAGTGGTAACTTTTGATAACACCAAACTGAGATTGACGTTGGAACAGAGTCACGTGTTATGCAAATCGTTCTGGGGATAACTTCCACCAAGTTCGTCTCTCGGTTCCTTTCCAGACTTACTTGAGTAGGGTGTCTGAACGTTATGCACCATTCACAATATTCATAGTTTAATACATTCCGTCTATAGCACAGGTCTTACTACCTAGTATAGGCACCCAAAAATTATATATACCCTAAGTTATATTTAACATCAACATTGTTTGTACTGCCCGCGGCTCCGCCCGCGTGGATGTCGGTTATCGCTGTAAAAAGTAGCCTATGAGTTATTCCAGACCATTTCATCCAGATCCGTTCAGTAGTTTTTACGTGAAAGAGTAACAAACATCCATCCATCCATACTTACAAACTTTCGCGTTTATTAGTAAAATTATTTTAATTTAAAAGAAGATACTTAGTCTAACTCAAGTAGTATAAAAAACGCGATCACGAAGTGCATAATGCGATTCATTGTTTAGATTAAATAATAAATTAGATTTGCTTCATATTTTTTCATAATCATATTCCAGTACTAAAATAAAATGAGTATCAAGTAAGAAAACTCCTGGTTACCCTAATATATTGCAAAGTTTTAACCCAGTGCCTTTAAAAATTCAAAGGCAAAAGTGACATCGGAGTGTCGAATCTTTATTAACATTAAGCAAGTCACTTTCACCAGATTTGACATCGGGAAACTTTATATTATACTTTGAGTTTTGATACTGAACTGTGGACTCTTCAGATGTGTATTTAATGGCCCCAAAGAGGAGAGCGGTTTCATGAGACAATTTTTAAGTGTTTTTACGAGAAAATGTTTGACTTTAGAAGATTCTTGTGTATTGATCATGATGGTGGTGTTTTATTTGTATCAAGTATTTTTCCTCACCTTTTTATATAGGTACTTATGTGCCCAATTCTGACTTAGTTATACAATTTTGTATCTACTATTGCCTAGACGACGACTTTAAGATAAATACTGTCACTGTACCCATATTTGCAAATAAATGATTGATTGATTGATAACTAAGTAAAAAAATCAAAGTAAAATTTATATAGGTACCGCTAATTGAACTCACACTCACGCGTACAAGTCATTTACTTGCCCCTTCGGTTATTTCAAAAAGAGAAAGAGAAATAAACTAACTAAAACACGTCAGACATTATTACACTTACACTATACAAAATGTTTAAGTAATTTAAGTACCTACTAATCTCGTATACTACTTGGTCAGGCTGTCTGATTAAAAAAGGTATAATAAAGACTAACGAAAGCTACTTTTTCTTAAAATACTAAGTGATCGAAGCCGCAAGCAAAGTCTGGTTCGTTACATTATTTAAAACTCAGATTTGTAACGCAGCTCTTCTTATTAACCTTCTAGAACAACAAAAAATTGCAAACAGTTTTTCTACGTATTTATCTAAAAACAAAAACCGACACGTGTTCACGGGAGCGAGATTCCTGTTTTTTTTTCTTTATTATTAAAACACCTTTGTCCTTATGTGTTGGGCATCGAGCCGTGGACGCATATGTCTTGAGCGCGTGCTGCACACGCGTCGCACTAAGGAACGCAGCAAAAAACTTAAGGGGATGTGAAACTTACTGGTGTAGAGGTTTATGTATTTTACTAGCTTTTGTGTAGCTTGTCTTGTTGTTGGACTTAATAAAAATTATTAAATTTAGTAAGTATATTATGTAAAACGTCGGATATTATTTCATTATTGGTATACTTAATAATGTACCTACATTTTTGTGCGCGTTGGGAGACGCCTATGTCCTAAGCATATAGGCTGATTGATTGAAGTATAGCTCTACATTTTTGTTTTTAGTATGTCACCTGGCTTTTCGTTTTATGTTTTCAATTTAAATATTGCAAATATACTACACATAATTTTAAGTTATTCATCATCTCACAAAATCTCAAGCAGTCACAACACGGTTGTGTATTATACTTAATATCTGTGACTTATGTTTGTAAAACTATATAGGGATTTGATTTCAGATAAACCAAGAGTTGTTTCTTTAGTAAAAAAAAGGAAATGTGAAGGAAATTAGTTCAGCTATTAATATTAATAATAATATTATTGTTGTTGTGTATATGTTACGGTAAGAGTGAATAATTGAAGATTATTAATTACCGAAAGTCGAGGTTAAACTGATAAATTAATCACATTTGTCGGTTATTATTAATAATATAACCCCAGTAGTGATAAATGTAATAAGTGGCCAAGGATTGTGGGGCGGGGCGGTGTGTGCGACGTGCGAGAGGCGCGGGGGGTTAGGTTAGGTTAGGTTTTTATTTATTTTATAACTTTTGCCAATATGTGTCGTGAATTATTAATAATTACACTTGACTACGGCTCACATAAGGTTAAAAAAAAAAAAAAAAAAGCTTAAGTTTTTATTTATTTTTTAACTTTTACCAATATGTGTCGTGAATTATTAATAATTACTACTAAAAGTAATAAATTTCGATCGATTATTCACATTTACCAAAACATGTGGTTATTATAATTTTGTAAAAATATTAATAATTTTCAATTAATCAGATTTACCGTAACATATATATCGCACCCCCCACCGAATAAAGGCGTAAGATGAAAATATCAACTTTTCAGGAAAATTAAAAAACCGTTTTTAGTGAATAATTTAGCAACTATACGTCCTATCAAAATGATTGAGATGTCAAATGAAAGCTAATTTTTTTTCTGTTTAAATTACTTTAAAACAAAATAAATATTAATAAGATTCTCTTAAATATTAAGGAAAACGTATAATACCATAAATTGAAATGATTACCTTGTTGGTAATCATCTATTACCACTGTATTCGTGGCAAAAAGTTGTCCTCGCAATTAGCGTAATAATCAACTGTCACTTTATTCGGTAAAAGATGCTCGTTAATAACATTCAGTAATGTATTATGACGGCTTTCTTTCGATTAAAAATAAAGCAGACTTTGTGCGTTATGGTTTATGGCGCCTCATTTTCTAGAAGAGTAATAATGTAGCTATAGCAAAATGAATGAATGGCTCCCCATGAAGGGATTTCGGGATTTACTAAAGCGCGGCAGATTAATATACAGGGGGATACCTTTTACCTGGTTACGTACCTCCACCAAATATGAGCACCATATGACCGCCCGTCAAGGCCAAAGGATCAGATTAGTAAAAAAAATAATCATCATTTATTCTCGAGCGCATCAGATTAAGGTAGGGTGAGTTAATTACATGTTAAAAAGTGTATATTCCACTAATCTGACAATTTGCGAGAGACGTAAATAAAGGGGAGGGCTGCAAAGTTGTAAAAAAAACGTCATCTCGTCATTCTCGAGCGTGGCTGAATTTTTTTTTTAGTTTGAAGGAACTAATTCAAGAAAGACAAAAAATATACAATATGACGATTTCCACAAGCCGAAGTAACATAAATTAGTCGATGAAGTTGAATACGTGCAGCTTTGTGATGCCTCATTCCCATATTTCCTTCTATTCCTCTCTCACTTTTTCTCTATCTATTACTCATTAACTCCGTCCCCACTCTGGTTTCTGTTGCCATTATATGACTGTATGGAGGATGTTTCAACATTTTGGAGCCCACTTTTTGTATAGCAGCCATCACAACTTGCGCCTTGTGAACGGGTGTAAAAGCAGCGTTGTGTCGTGTAAAAGCAGCACCTTTTTGGTCAATTTGCTCCGCCTCGTCTCCTTTACAGCATCTCGCAATTATTCTAGTAGTGCAGCGTAGTACTCTCCGGTTATATTGACACCCTTTAACTTATAATCTATCAACAAAATTCATTCTGTATCCCAGAAAATCGTCGCCATGAGCTTTGACACCTTGAATTTCTTTGGAGGTGGTGTACCCTTTTTTGCCACTGCATGGACTCCTGCTTTGACTCAGGCTCATAATGGTAAACCAAAGTTTTATCCCCAGTCACAATCCGGCCCAAAATGGCTTCTTTGTTCTCAGCACAGAGGTCCAAAAACTCTTAACAACACGCAACTTGTCGCTGCTTCTGATGTGGCGTGAGCATTCACGGTACCCACCTTGCGCACACTTTTGCCACTTTTGCATGCCAAGATTGTCGTGTACACGGCTGTGATTGCTTCAATAGGCCGCGCCGCCCTGCACTGAGGTCGTCTTCTAGTGAATCTCTGCCGTGCTTGAAGAGGTTGTGCCACTTTTAAATCATGGTTTTACCAGGGCATGAGTCCCCGTAAATAGAAGACATCTCTTCTAAAATGGTTTGAGGAGGTTTTCTTTGCTTGGTAAGGAACTTGATGACAGCATTTGTGTCTAAAATAAGTAGCACTCTTTCCAGAGTCTCTGATTGACGACTAAATTTAGTCCAATTTAACCCCAGTAAGCCACAAGCTTGCGCATTCACTGCTAAGAAAGCCCCATTCACTATGGCTCCACGATTCCAAGACACAGCCGTCGTCCTCGGCGTCGACATCTCCAGCGACGTACAGTTCCGACATCACTTGGAAGACTAGGCTCAGCTGGCATCTAGAAAGCTAGGTGTGCTCAACAGGGCAAAGTGGTACTTCACCGCGGGCCAAAGACTGCTGCTCTACAAAGCGCAAGTCCGGCCCTACATGGAATACTGCTGCCACCTTTGGGCGCAAACATCCCCATCATGCTAACGATCAGATTAACATACATGCATTATTAAAAATACGTAGGACATGGATGCTATCAATATCTGACGCGCTCGAGTATGTCCATGCAACCGTTTTTTTTACATATTTGAAAATCTATAGCTGCTTCCCCCACCGATGAAAAGGATACATTATATAACATTTTTTTCTTTTTATCATCTAAGTTTCGCAACTCAATAGGTCTCTACGACGCTCGAGTAAATCCCCATTTAGCATCGTGGCTTTCCCTACTACTATGATAATTGTGAATTTCCTTATGCTCCTACTTTGTGCAAAATTCTTTTCAGTTTGTAGTTATGGTGAGAATGAAAAGACTAGATTATAACGAAAACCTACGTTAATTTCTTCCCGCGAATAAAGTGGTAAACGCGTCTTACAAGTTTACACGGTTTGTTTTATTTCGATGTATACAGCCGCCATGTCGTATTACATGCTCTTAACATACTTTTCCAAAGTGTAAATGTTTATTACGATTTTGTTCGACGGAGAAACGTATTTTTTTCATCCGAGGAATAAAGAATTTATGTTTATATTATTATTAATATTATTTAAAAAAATCGGAAAAAAATCTGAGAGGTGTGTTTGACCTTATAGATCACGAAAATGCAAAAACATTAAAAAGGTGGTAACCGCGCTTACGACTTTATTCTGCGGGGGGTGCGATATTATTATAGCATAGTCATTTGATATCTCAGGATTTGTTTATTGAAATCATTAATTCTTAAAATGAATTATTTCTCTTAATAAAACGAAAAAAGCTAAAATAATTTTACTTCGTGACCATGTAAATAATTCCATAATGAAATTGTTGATCAGTCTCCTATGATGTTTGTTCCAGTGTTGATAACCCTGTAATATTATCACACATAATATAATACGGCATGTGCTACTAAGAACACTTCGAATATTGTGGGTTCCATGCCGACAGTGCATAGTTGTACGCCTCGGTTATCTGAGTGTACTTTACGTGAAACGTTCCTATATTTGTAAATTCGTCTGCAATATGCAACACGAGGACGATTTTTTTTTATTCTTACTTCTTACAAATGAAAAATTATCCTTCTGCTTTAAGCTACGATCGAAAAATAACAAATTACATACTTAGGTACAAGATTATTTATCTTTATTTTTGTTCGCCATAGCTTAGTCGGATGATAGTATGAGATCAAAAATCTTAAAGCTGACAGCTGCAAGGACACAACAAGCACAAACTACGCCACATCCGAGGCTCGCATTCCGGAAGAAACTGCTTATAAGGCTTCCAGTACAGCAAGATGATATACATACATACGTGCTTTGTCATTTAATATATATGTTTATTTTTAAAGGTATTAACTGAGATTAAAAGACCTAATCGGTGAAAAAAGCGACAGCAATATCCTACTAATATTATAATCGCAAAAGTTTGTAAGAATGTATGTATGTTTGTTACCCTTTCAAGCAAAGTCTGGAAAAACACATAGGCTACTTTTTATCCCGGAAAAAAACTATGTGCCCAAAGAATGGTACGCGTGCGGAAGCGAGTAAAGTATAAATACAACTCGTGCACTAGAAAACAGGCTCTGTGTCGCGGGGAACTTTACAAACAAACGATTCACGGACAAATTACACCCAGATTCGGAACAAATATTAATGAATCCTACAAAGTTTTGCATCAGCTTAGCAGTCAGAGTCACTAACCACTACACCAACAGGCCAGTCAAGTCAGTATGTACTCCCAGGCTCGTTCCAAGTCTTGGGCAAAGACAATTCGTTGGGCTAACGTATATTCTGTTTTGTGTTTTTGCGGAGTATATGGCCATAGGTTTGCGCTAGCCTTCATTATATATGGAATATGGGTTTCCTCACGATGTTTTCCTTCACCGTTAGTAAATGGCAAATAATTTGATTAGTACATATAAGCTCCACAAAGTGAAATTCACATTGGTACACCACCGCTTTACTACGATTTACTTTAGGGATAAATTTGTTTTCAATACTGATTGTTGCACATAATGTATGTACTATGTAGTTGTTACTTATGCGAGTCTTGAATGGTACTAGACCGTAACAGTTGCATCTTCACGGTCTATTTCCATTCTTAGCGGAGCTACTTCAAAAGATTTAAACATTACGACACCATAAGATTATTGTTTTAAATCTACATACAATGTGTATTTTTTTCTTTTTTTTTCTGAAGGCACCTCCCGCGCTACAGAACAAGCCCTGTATCGCGGGGAACTTTACAGACATAGAATTAACGAACCCCCAGATTCGGGGCAACCATTTATGGATCACAATTTTTTTGTCCCGTTTGGATCGAACCCAGAATACGCCGCGCAGTGGTAAATGGCGAGGTAACCACTTAAGCCACTGAACCAAGTGTGCAGTCAATGTTAATTTGACTTAACTCACACTTTATTTACATCGTGAACTTTTAATCCAGTAACATTTGTTCCTGATTTTGTTCTAAATTTTACTATTACATTTTGTTTTTCTAGGTTAAAACAAAACAAGATTTATTTATTTAATAGTTTATGCACAGTATTTTACAAAGGTAGGCTTAATGCCAAAGGCAGCCAAACATTAGGTGATGCAGAGATGAACGTAGTAGGTGCAAGATGTGGAAATTAACAGGGAGATAGACACTTAACACTATAATAATAAAATTAAAATTGGTATAAATATATATAGCTACATATATATTACTAAATACATATTAATTACCTAACACCGACCTTGAAACTAGCCATTTTTATTATCTTTCCAGAACAATAAACCAACATAATTCACATTAAGAACATAGAACAAGATACAGGACAATGTTATAAGCACTGACTACGTTTGTTCTTAATATAACTACATAATATTAAGAAGGTACGTAGTCAAACAGAATAATAATTATACAGAGCGCAACGGTATTTCAAGCATGTAAAACTCTATTAATGTTGAAGTTTATTTCTCGACTAGAATGAACACAATTCGAGTACAATTAAATGTGATGCTAGCTTTACTTGCCTTTGACTAGTTAAAACGTTTGTAGAATGGGTAAAGTCACATTTAGGATTTATGTTGATATAAATATATATATGACGCAATATAGTAAATATTGCAATTTAACAGTACACGTAGTGTGTCAGTAAAAATATGAACTGGTAAAGAATGATAGATAGACAAAAACATCTTTATTGTACACCAATTACATTTATTATACAGATTGTATTTCACATATTTATTTATAATGGGCGGCCTTATCGCTTAAAGCAATTTCTGCCAGGCAACCTTTGAATGAACAGAAGAGAAAATTTAATATTTATTATATTTAATTAAAGCAAAAGTAGAGGGAGGTTTTGGTGTTATAAATACAAGGAATGAAGTTAAATAAATTAGGTACAAATAAATACCTATTAAGAACTATACATAAATATATAATAATAATAATGTCGCTATAAACAATAGATATACCTACACATATAAATATTATTGTACCCACATCATTAGGTACAAAAAGTTGGTGTAAAATGTAAATAAATAGATACAAATTTTATTACATATACAATATCCATGTGCGGGAATTGAAAAACAAAAGTAAAAGCATAGATTACATTGTGAGCTACACTATTCATTAAAAAAAAAACTAGTTTGTAAGGTACATATATCATCATTTTCATCTTAGCCAAAATACGTCCACTGTTGGACAAAGGCTTTGTACAGCATTCGATATATCACTATTTCCAATTCAAAATTAAACAAATTTTATGTCCCCAAATGATTTCCATTATAGTTTATATACAAAAGCAATGCGGAAAAGACGAGGCCGGAGCAGGATTCGAACCTGCGCCTCTCGAGTTCCGGCCCAGCGCACTATCAACTACTGCACCTGGCTCTTCTTTTTCCACATTGCTTTAATATTTAAGTATTTAAACTATAATGGAAATTATTTGGGGACATTAATTTTAAGTATATTTTCGAGCTGATTGCATAGCAAAAATGCTAAAAATATTTATAGTTTATAATATGTTTTTATTAAGAAGATCAGAGAGAGAATCTTAAGAGAGGTAGGGCACCATACTAGCGAGCAAGCCCGACTGGGGAAGGACCTCCACCTTACAGAAGACCACAGCCAAATGACTACACACAGCGGTGTAGTTGTGTTCCTGTGTGTGAGTACAGGTCTCCAGCGCTCATTTAGGAATGCGTTTTGAAACAAACGTATTCCTATCCCAGGGTTAAAAAAAGCCCTGGTGTAAAAAAATGGGTTGGCAACACGCAAGTGATACCTCTGGTAATGCAAGCGTCTATAGGCTACGGATACTGCTTAACATCAGGCGGGCCGTATGCTTGTTTGCCACCCAAGTAGTATATAAAAAAAAAAAACAATTAAGAAACAAACACATTAATCTGAACAACCAACGATTCCACCATTCGCCGTCGTCGTTACATTATTCACCAATACATCGAAGACGACAATGATTTATCATTATGGCAACACTTACGCGGTTCAAAGATCAGAGAGCTCGAGCTATTCCGAATCCAATTATTTAGAATTCCACCTGTAAGAGCCTTTCGGAAACGCAAATTTGTGAATTTGGAATATTTTGGAGGAAGGGAATTTTTCGGTTAGTCAACATCCTAATCGTAGTTTACGCTTCTGACGGCTTCGAAGGCAATGGGAATGTTTTTTTTTTTTTTTTTTCAAAAGACAACTCCCGCACTAGAGTACAAGCTCTGTGTTGCGGAGGACTTTACAAACATACAATTAACGGATACAAATTACACCCAGACTCAGAACAACTCTTTGTGTGGGTCACACAAAGTTTTGTCCTGTGTGGGAATCGATCCCACAACCTCGTGCACAGCAGGCGCATACTGCGGCCACTGGACCACCGAGACAGTCAAGTTTGAGTTACTATGGAAATTAAGTTTTCTATTAATTATGAAATTGTCTTTATCTTGATCAAGAAAGGTCCAAAGTCAAACTCATTCATTTATATCAATTTACATTCATAAAAACAAATGAAACATACTTTTTCCTACGCCAGGTGCTTAATTGTATGAACCATACCATAATGAGCACCTGGGACGGAGTTTCACCTTACAGAAGGCCAAAGCCAAATTACTACACACAGCGGTGTAGTTGTATTTCTGTGTGTGAGTACAGGTTTTGTGAGCTCATTTAGGGATGCGGTTTGAAAGAAAAGTATTCCTATCCCAGGGTTACTTCCATCTTAATGCCCTGGTGTAAAAAAATGTGTTGGCAACACGCAACTGATACCCTTGGTATTGCAAGCGTCCATAGACTACGGTTACTGCTTAAAATCAGGCGGGCCGTATGCTTGTTTGCCACCCAAGGAGTAAAAAAAAATTGTTTTCAAATGTTACGTGTTCCTATCCCAGGGATACTCCATTACGGAACCCTGTGTTATCATTTTTGGGTCGGCAACACGCAAGTAGTACCTCTGATATTATTGGCGTTCATAGTCTACGGTAACTACTTAACATCAGGCGGGCCGTATGCTTGTTTGCCACCCAAGGAGTAAAAAAAAATTGTTTTCAAATTTTACGTGTTCCTATCCCAGGGATACTCCATTACGGAACCCTGTGTTATCATTTTTGGGTCGGCAACACGCAAGTAGTACACAACAAGTAAACAAAACATAATTTAAATAATAATAATGTATTTCTAACCGAATCGCCATATACGCGGGAGATATAGTGCACAAAAGTGTGCACCACCCCGCTACGTTGACAACCCGTACTTATATGCCGACTGAATCGGTCCTAAACGGTAGGTATATAGTTTGACGGATTGCGTCAATGTCCTCACTATATAGAGAGAGACTTTTCCTTATAATATGGTATGAGTTTTAATCGGTTAGTATAGTACCAAAATTCTACCTAATTTGATTGTAAAAATTAATAATGTTTTCTGACGAATTTATTGATATTAGAATCCATATTACTAGCTGTTGCCCGCGGCTCCGCCCGCGTGGATGTCGGTTATCGCTGTAAAAAGTACCCTATGTGGTATTCCAGACCATAATCTATCTCTGTGGCAAATTTCATCTAGTTCCGTTCAGTAGTTTTTACGTGAAAGAGTAACAAACATTCATCCATCCATCCATACTTACAAACTTTCACATTTATAATATTAGTAAGGATAATATTGTGGACACATAGGATATTTCTAAAACTAATAAACCGATCCTAAAATTGGTTTACCAATAAATAAGCTGCATTATCCATAAGTATGCTGTAGAGTATGCTGAGGACGGAATCACAAGCGAATTGCTAAAGGCTGGTGGAAGGCCGGTGCTAAAGGCACTGCAAAAGCTTTTTGATTCCGTCATACTCGCGGGCAAGACGCCACAGGCATGGCACAGGAGTGTGGTGGTGCTGTTTGCAGAACGAGCGAGTAAACTAAAAAGTCAAGGCTTACAGGATAGACGCACATTAACATTATTAATTATTAAGACTGCAAATTTATATTAACGCAAATCTACTTATACGAGTTCCTACGTGTATCTACTGATTGCATGTTATCCTTGAAATAGGGAACAGTTGCGTATTATACAAAACACGCAAATGTAAAAAAAAACATATTTAAAACATCGGTTATAATAATTGTCTTAAAAATCCGATAAAAATACAAAAAAAATACGATATATCTAAGCTAATATTATAAAGAAGAAATATTAAATTTTTTGTTTGTTTCTTACTATTTAACTCAAAAACTACTTGACCGATTTTAAAAATTCTTTCACCTATAGATAGCTACATTACTAGCAAGTGATATAGGCTAGATTTCATTTAAAAAATATAATAGTAAACCACTTACAATGTAATAATACGGATAGTTTGACCAGCCCCCACATTTTGACACAAATCACTAATCACTAATATTTATAACTTCACCAAATTACACACAAACACTTATATAATACTACTTATTAACTACTATATAAAATATGCCGTAAAGAGAATATAATATATTTCGAAGTAAGTTTGAGATATACGCGTAGTTACATCGACTTTTACCGCATTACCGCGTGTGAGGGGTTCGAACCCGGGTTTGAAACTAACCGCTCGAGCCAACTGACGTCCGGCAGTAAGCCAACCATGTCGGAAGCACTTGTGTTGTGCACCTATTGGTTAATTTATTCTATACATGTGTGTTCTAGGTCTTTACTGATACGAAGGTGAATTATTATTTAAAACTAGCGGCAGGTTATTTTTTTTTTGTAAGAACCTTCTACGAAGTATTATAAAACTTAAAAAAAACCAATTTTATTAAATTTTTGGCGTTCTTTCTTAGGTTATGGCGTGATCAAGGAAAATGGGAATTAATTTTAATGTAATCACTGCATTGATTTATAACAATGTCAATATTTAACGAATTGATCCTTACTAATATTATAAATGTGTAAGTTTGTGAGAATGGATGGATGGATGTTTGTTACTCTTTCACGTAAAAACTACTGAACGGATCTGGATGAAGTTTGGCACACAGATAGATTATGGTCTGGAATAACACATAGGCTACTTTTTGCAGCGATGACCGATATCCACGCGGGCGGAGCCGCGGGCAACAACTATTTTATTATAATTTTACTTTGCATAATATAAAATGTGCATTTAAAATGATAAACTATTTGTTTTATAGATCTAAGTCATATTAATTTGTCATTATTTTAGTCAGTTTTATTATTTGCCTAATATACTAAATAATATGTTAAAACTATACCATAAAGTTACCTTACTAAAATGTTTAAACAATACAATAATGGACAAGTAGTTCTTATTATTATTCTCTCTCCATCTTGACATTGGCTGTAGAATTAATAATGAGATGTGGAATCATCAGTGTTTCGTATAGTATCAAAAGTTTTATTTAAAGTAAAGTTTTTGTTCACATTACAATTTATATTATGATAGTCCCTACCTAGAGTACAAGAGAGGTAGGGCACCATACTGGCGAGCAAGCCCGACTGGGGAAGGACCTCCACCTTACAGAAGACCACAGCCAAATGACTACACACAGCGGTGTAGTTGTGTTCCTGTGTGTGAGTACAGGTCTCCAGCGCTCATTTAGGAATGCGTTTTGAAACAAACGTATTCCTATCCCAGGGTTACTTTCATCTTGAAGCCCTGGTGTAGAGAAATGGGTTGGCAACACGCAGGTGATACCTCTGGTAATGCCAGCGTCTATAGGCTACGGATACTGCTTAACATCAGGCGGGCCGTATGCTTGTTTGCCACCCAAGTAGTATAAAAAAAAAAAAAAATCATAACCCTTGCATGATTCAATAATGATGCACGTTAGAGCTATCTGTTTAAAAAAAGAACATGTCATAACGCTCGAGAAACTCTGCAGCAGGCAGTTCATGCCAGAGCCTGCATGTACCTGATAAAAAATGAACGCCAGAAGCAAATATGCTGGACGAAATTATTGCCAAGTTGTGCGGGTGAACTCTGCTGCGGAGTCAGTATGCGTTGGTAGAAAGGTAGCGAAGGCCTGGTCAAACAGAGCACTCCCCGTATAGCAGGTGATAGTACACGCATTGAGAGCCAAAGTCTCTCCGTTGCGCTGCTCTAATGACTGCGGTCTGCCCGTAAGATTGGGAACATTGATCAGTACTTATCAAAATGTTCCCAATTTTACGGCCAGACTGCACAGATTTGATAAATTATTTGATACGAATCATAATTTATATAAAGTACTTTTCACATTTGGAACTTTTACCAACTAGTTTCAGGTTTTGAAAACCTTTTAAATTGCCATCTGATCTTCCTGACAATAAAACATTCTGATATGTGAGTCCAGTAGAGCTCGCCTAATGATTCTTCGACAGTCATCAATAATGTTAATCAGAGTCCCTGTGCAACATTTACTTATTACATTTCACCAAGACTTTTATAGTTAATTTTAACACCAATATAACGAAAAGTTAATTCTTAAACAATTCCGCATAAAATATTCAGTCGAGTCTATTTCCAAGTAAATTAAATATAAATGGTACTTGGGGTTCCTCACTTAAACAGGCCAAGAATTCTCATAGTTAAACTTGAATTAATTGTTGAGAACTTAGTTCTGGCGAAACTCAGCGTTACGGTACCGTTTCACTTTCAATTATTAAGCATTCTTTATAACGAGTTTTCGAATGTCATCTAAACATTTACACAGGATTCAAAAACAACGACATCAATTCTTGTCTTATTTAGTTTATTTTAATTTTATTTTCAGCCTGTACTGTCCCACTGCAGGGCAAAGGCCTCCCTTTCCTTTTTCCACTCAACCCGATCTTGTTCTAAACTCGACCAGTCTTTTCTGTATGCATTAAACTCGTCCCGTCTTATCTGGGTCTGGGCCTACCACGATGCCGTTGGACATTTTCTGGTACCTGGTTTTCTGGTAATTTTCGCCCACAACTAGAGTTTATAAAATAAAATATCTACAAAGATTAATTATAGAATGTATACTTAGAACATAGTTTTCATATTATTATTTCATTAGACCTTTCTCTGGAAATATGGAATTCAGTCGCTCGACAATAATTGATATCACTGGCACATTAAAACACCAGCATCATTTTGTAGGTCAGAAAAATCCCGATACGCATTAAATGTTTATCGCCCGTACAATGATTTGATTCAATAAAGTCACCGGACAACGGAGCAGCGAGTGTGTGGTGTCTCCTGTCTCGCCCATAAATATTAATAAAATGCCCTTTATGTTATTTGTAAACATTGAACCGTTCTGGTTTATTTGTCTTGGGATATTTTATTAGACGTAATAGGATGATAGTGATGGGACCCTATAACAATAAGGTAGACCTACTTGACGGTAGAAGGAAATTGTACTTGTTGCTAAAAAAATAGGTAAAAAACATTCTTTACAAACAACTCTTTAGTTTTAGTTAAGTGTTTTTAAAGACAACTCCCGCACAAGAGAACAAGCTCTGTGTCGCGGGGGACTTTACAAACATACAATTAACGGACACAAATTACACCCAGACTCAGAACAATACTTTGTGGGTCACACAAAGTTTTATCCTGTGTGGGAATTGAACCCACAACCTCGTGCACAGCAGGCGCATACTGCTCCACTGGATCACCGAGGCAGTCGATTAGTATTGTCACGGGATTTCAATATGTGTGTAAAGGTTTATAAGCATATTCGAGGAGTAGTTGATACACAGTTCACCATCTGCTCACGGTAAAGGAAAAGATCGTGAGGAAACCCACATGTCTTACAAGAAATACTAAAGACATGTCTGATTCATCAACCTGCATTAAACCAACGTGTATGAATTAAGGTTTAAACCCTCTCTCGCTTGATAGAGGAGAAAAGATCCGTGCCCAGCAGTAGGACATTTAAAGGTTTCATTTATTGGTTTTTTACAAGGTGGACCAACGACCTGGTAAAGGTCGCGGGCAACCGATAGGCAAGGTCAGCTCAGGACCGAATGATGTGGAAAACTTTGAGGAAGGCCTATGTCCAGCAGTGGACATCTTATTGCTGAGAGATGAAAAAGCTGTCGCAAGTGTGACAGCAAATAAAACCGTTAAAAAATAATAACGCACCCTCACACCAGTAATCATGAATGCGGTACGGCGCGACCCTATCGGAATGTGATGTGCGTTCCGGTTGAGTTAACCGGAAGTCCGCACACGGCCGCTTCCGGCCCGGTCCGTCACTGTGGAGCTTTGAGCTTTTTTTGTTTGTTACTGATGACGTAACCAATCGTGTGTATGATTTCGTTTTATTGGTCGCAAACATTTTGCGTTTCAAACAAATAATCAGGTTTATAAATATAACAAGATTGTTTTGTATCATCACAACTACATCTAAATACCTATTATATTATTATACTTACAAGCTTTTGTACGTGTGAGTTAGAATGAAATATCAATATTTTATTTTTGTACAGATAGTCGAGAATTTAATACCAATAGAATGAACTTGGAACGGGTAAAGCTCGGAGCGTTTATTCTTGTGTAAATTAAACAACAAATTTTATACAAAAAAAATCTTTATACACAAACAACATGATGTTCTGTGTCATAGGAGTTATTATGAGTCGCGCGCAGGTAGACATACGCTCCGCACGTATCCTTATCGCGATTACTAATTTCTTGCGGAAGTTTTTAGAGTTACCCTCTTTAGTTTTTATTAATTATGGAAGAGAACGATAATAGTGATGACGACAACTTAAATGATGTGAGTGATGATAGTGATGACGATATTATACAAGAATGTGAGCGGGTGTTAAAAGATATGGCGGATACCGGAGAGGAAATCGAAAGAACGAAAAGGTTGCGTGATAATAGTGAGGGTAGTAGTGAAAACGGTTTTATTACCGTAATGCGAAAAAAACCGAAACGTTTGATAAGGAGTGATTCAACTATTAGTAAGTCTAATGATAATAACATAACAGACCGCAGTAATCAGATGTCAGTATGCGAATCAGAAGAAACATATGACGTATGTGTAACATCTTTGGTTATTTTACCAAAACAAATGGCGATGGCTAGACTTTTAAAATCCGAAAATATACGTAATGTAAATAACATTCGTTACAAAAACCCTTTTAAGATTATCATACGGTTTGAGAAAAAAATCGATGCGGATATTCTTATACATAACAAAAAGTTTGAAGAACTGAACTTTAAATGTTCCTTGGTCTCAGAAGCTGTATCTTACGGGTTAATAAAAGGCGTTGATCTTGATATTTCGGAAAAGGAAATTTTTGAAAATATGAAATCCACTGCTGAAATAATAGCTATTAAGAGGCTGAAACGATACAGTTATGAAGGAAAATGGATAGAAAGTGAGTCCGTTCGTATTTTTTTCAAAGGATCTACTTTGCCGTCATATGTTTATGCATATGAATGTCGGTTTAAAGTAGAACCCTTTGTTTTTCCAGTGTCCCAATGCTCTGGATGCTGGAAATTTGGCCATTTTATTAAATTTTGCCCAACTAAAAAGGTATTATGCCCTAAATGTGGAGGTAATCACGCCAACTGCGAAACACAGGATTTTGATTGCCTTAATTGTAAAGGGCCTCATATAACGATTGATAAAACATGTCCAATGTATGTTAAGGAAAAAAAGATTAGAGAAATAATGTCTCAAGAAAACGTACCATATGGGAAGGCTGCCATGATATTTTTAAATCACAAAAAAAATAAAGAAAAAAGACAAACTGGTATGCAAAATAATTTAAATAATCATGATCAATGTTCAATTTTGGAAAAAGACACACGTAATTACACACCTATAAATGATATAAATATACATGATAATTTTATGGAGAAAGATGACATTAACAATGAAATGGAAAGTGGTGGGAGTAGGGCACAGAGCCCCATTATAAGCTTTTTACAACGGAATAGGAAGGCAAAAAAGAAAAATAGATCCCACAATAATTTTACATCTAACCAGCATCAGTTATTAGAGGAACCAGAGGAAGAAGATATTATTATAGAAAATGAGGAACTTTCAAATTCTGAAGATATAAGAAAACATAGAGATAGTTTACTTTACAAGTTTTGGATTAAATTAAAGGATATTATTTTGACAAGAAGTTCTTTTGAGCAGAAGATAATTTCAGTGATAAAATATATTGTTGAAGAATGTAAGAATTTTGTTAAGAGTTTTATAAAGCAAGGAGGTTGGTTAGAAAATTTATTTAGTACTAGCAATGGATAGGATAAATAAAAATGTTATTAATATTCTGCAATGGAACGCCCAAAGTCTTAGACCTAAACTGGCTACCTTTGAGGCACTTTTATCTCGTGAAACAATACACATAGCCATTATTAGTGAGTCTTGGTTAGATTCAGAATGTAACGTAAATATTAGCCAGTATAATATATATAGGAAAGACAGGTTTGACTCTTACGGAGGAGTAGCTATTTTAGTTCATAAGTCTATTCAAGCCAGACAATGTCCCATATATTTAAATAATTTTGGCATAGAGATTTTACACTTAAAATTATTAAATTGTAGCAAGTTAGAAAATATTATTTGTATATATTGTCCTTCATCTATTCATACAAATCAAGGGGATTGGGACCAGTTGTTTTCTCTATTTTCGTCTAAAACTATCATTGCTGGTGACTTTAATGCACATCACACTAATTGGTCTTACAAATCGGATCAAAGAGGGCGACAGTTGTTAGATTCGCTTTTAGATAATAATTTTATGTCCTTGAATAACGGAAACTGTACTCGGATGAAACTAGTTAATTATAATTTACAGAAATCATCTCCAGATATTACTTGTGTATCGTCAGACATTGCAATAGATTTTTTTTGGAATGTGCTTAATGAGAATCTGGGTAGTGATCATCTTGTCATTAAATACAGTATAAATTATGGCGATTCTCCTCAATGTATTAGGAGACGAAACTTTAAGAAAGCTAATTGGGTA
Source organism: Trisateles emortualis (assembly GCA_947095525.1). Lineage (NCBI taxonomy): Eukaryota > Metazoa > Arthropoda > Insecta > Lepidoptera > Erebidae > Trisateles > Trisateles emortualis. The sequence goes on along the minus strand of OX352736.1, from coordinate 1,304,332 downwards.
GCCTATCGAGAGTCGTTAAAAGAATCTTTTACTAATAGCCCTAGTAATATTTTAAATGTACAGAATAACTACAGTTTCTTTATAGAACAAATTCAAAAATCGGCCGATAAATATATTCCTTATATTAAGATCTCTAATAAGCCAGAAAATATTTTTAAACCCAAGCAGTATTGGAACTCAGAACTTTCTAAGGCGGTTGCTGAAAGAAGACTTGCATTGAGTAAATTTCGAAGAAATCCTACTCCTCAAAATTATGATATTTTACAACTTAAAGTCAATAATGCAAATTTATTAATAAGACGGGCTAAAAGCGAGCACTGGAAAAAATTTTGTTCAGATGTAGATGTGACTATATCAGCCTCTGAGATGTGGAATCGAATGAGGTGGTTTAAGGGTTATAGTAGAGGCAAGTACTATCCTTCAAAAGAACAGCAGGAGGAGTTGTTATGTTCACTTGCACCAGATACTGTTGTGGAAATGAAACCACATTTTGTATCAATAAACCGTTTACTTGAGTCTAGTTTAACCTTTCACGAATTGCAAATCTGTATTAAAGACAAAGATACTGCACCTGGTCAGGATGGAATAACATATTCTATGTTATTTCATCTTCCAAGGATTGCGAAAGAATATTTGCTGGGTATATTTAATTTAATTTTAGAATCTGGTTCTGTCCCAAAACCATGGCAAAAGATTAGCGTGGTACCTATACCTAAGCCTACAAGCGAACCAGGTGCTACACCTAAGCTTAGACCAATATCACTTATTTCGTGCATATGCAAAACCTTCCATAATATATTGGCTAGGCGGATTGAATGGTACGTAGAGCATAATAATATAATTTCCACCTTTACAACTGGTTTTAGAAAATCTCAATCGTGTCTGGATTGTTTGGTGCGTTTGGTTACTAGTATACAAATAGGATTTTCAAATAATACGCCTACTGTTGCCTGTTTTTTGGATATTGAAGATGCGTATAATAATGTTTCCGTAATTCAGACTGTTAAGACATTAGATGAATTAAATATTGGCAAATCAATTTGCCAATATTTTTGGTATTTTTTAAGTGAACGAATCTTATCAATTAAAAAAGACACAAGTGATCAGATGGTTAATACTATGAGATTCACTAATAAGGGTTTGGCCCAAGGTGACCCTATTTCACCATTAATTTTCAATATAATTACTAGTAAAATTTGTCATATGATTCAAAACGTTTATGTTGCTCAGTACGCTGATGACTTTGTTTTTTATACGAGTAATATTAATTTGCAAACTTGTGAGATCAATTTACAAGGTGCTTTAAATGTTATGACTGGATTTTTGAGAGAACTAGGATTGTGTCTATCGGCAAATAAATCCACCATATGTATCTTTAGCAGGGGTCGCAAAAATTATAATGTTAAACTCAAGGTAGAAGATCGTTTTATGACTTCTGCCTATTGTGTTAAATATTTGGGTGTTTGGCTAGACCGGTCGCTATTATGGCGTAAACATATTAGTGAAACTATAGAAAGAACTGTTAAACATTTAAATATTTTTAAAGTTTTAGCAGGAGGATCATGGGGAATACATCAAATACATTTGCGGAGATTATATTTATCTCTAATAAGAAGCAGGTTAGATTATGGGAGCTTTTTATATGATAACAGTGCTAAAAGTAATGTATATAGACTAGACAAAGTTCAGAATCAGGCATTGCGGATTGTAGGTGGTTTTATAAAAAGTACTCCAATACATGTAATGGAATCAGAACTTTGTATTCCTCCATTAGAAATAAGAAGGATATACCTCGCTTTTAAATATTGTTTACGAAGCAATTCATGGGCAAATAATGTAACTTCAACGTTATTATATAAGCTTTATAATTCACTTTCCATTAGGTACTGGCAAAAAAAGAAAAAGCCTTTATTAGCCATTTGTTATAATAAAAGTAAAGAAAATAGCATTAGTTCATCTTACCCTCTGGAAATGTATAAATTAGATATTTGGATTAGTTACATAGACATTAGTAATATAATTGTAGTTACATTAAATTCTATTCGTCATGCCAAAAAGACTTATGATCCAAATAATTTAAAATATGTTATTCTTAGAGAATTGGCTGACAATTATAGTGATTGGCATAAGTTGTACACAGATGGATCAAAAACTGATAATAATTTGGGTGCAGCATTTTATGACCCAATTACATGTGTCAAAAGATGTTTTAAAATCAACCACTCGGTGTGCATCATGACGTTGGAACTCATTGCAATTTCAGAAGCCTTATCATATATAGACCAATTTATGTTTAATAAAGTTGTTATTTTTGTTGACAGTAAAAGTGCCTTACTTCACTTAGTTAAATGTACTACAGCAAAAAGTGGTTTACCAATTGCCTATACAGTGTTAGGAAAAATAACAAAATTAATTAGCAAAAACATTGCTCTGAAATTGCAATGGGTTCCATCACATGTTGGTCTTAAGGGCAACGAGGAGGCTGACAGATTAGCAAAGTTGGGGCCTCGACAGGGAGATTTGATTCAGGTTTTACCTTATTATTCAGAAATTATAAACATCTATAAAAATCATTGTTATGATATTTGGAAAGAATATTTTGACCAGAGATCAAAAGAGAAAGGAATTTGGTATAAAATTATTCAAAGTCAGCCTCCTCGTTACCCTTGGTTTGCTGGTTGTGATTTAAATAGGACTACAGTTGTTACAGCGTTAAGGTTGCGTTCCGGTCATGTTCCATCAAGAAAATTTGGACATATGATGAACATATATGATTCCCCCAACTGTGTAACTTGTGGCACCATTGACGATGTCCAACATGTTTTGATGGAATGTGAACGAAACCGGAGGGCCAGAGAGATGTTGTTTTTGGAATTTCAAATTGGAAGTCATGATATAGGTTCAGTACATAGTATTTTATCGGCACCTCATTCGGAGGCCGCTAAAAGAATTTATGAAATGTGTACTCATTTTTAGTACATTGTAGTAAATATAAGTTATTTGAATGTTAATGTTTTGGTATAATAGGACTGACATGTTATTAACAAAAGTCCTGTAAATAAATAAAGATTAAAAAAAAAAAAAAAAAAAAAAAGGAGTTATTATAAACAAATTACTTGAGATAATCCTACTAATATAATATACCTACGTGAAAGTTTGTAAGTATGGAGTGATAGATGGATGGATGTTTGTTACTCTTTCACGTAAAAACTACTGAACGGATCTAGATGAAATTTGGCGCAGATATAGATTATGGTCTGGAATAACACATGCGATAACCGACTTTTACGCAGGCGGAGCCGCGGGCAAGAGCTAGTATATTATATAATGTGTGATATTATAATATTAACTTATTCTTTGTTAGAGTGGCGTACCCAAAGGTTAAGACCGGCCAAGTGCGAGTCGGACTCGCGCACGATGAGTTCCGTCCTAATATTTGGCAAAACAACTTGTATTGGAGGTAGCACCACCACTTTTGGTTGTGATCAACTCCTTTTTTCAGATAGTTTAAATCTTCAAAATAAATTAAAATAAAATAAATTATCTTGAAAAAGAAACACGTCTGTTGTATGGGCGCCTTAATTAATTTTATTTTAAGTAATTAAATTATTTATTTTTGAAATTAATATACATACATCTAAATATTCTGTGTGTGCTCGAAGAACTGCCTTAATTAAGTGGCAATGGGCAGGGCATATAGCTCGCAGAACCGATGGCAATGGGGGCTGAAAGTTTCTAGAGTGGTGACCTCAAACTGAAAGACGCAGCGTGGGCAGACTTCCAACTAGGTGGACCGACGACCTGGTAAAGCGGGCAACCGATGGACAAGGTCAGCTCAGGACCGAATGTTCCTATGTCCAGTAGTGGACGTCTTAAGGCTGAGATGGAAATATTCTGTGAATATTCCAAGTGTCTACCAGTTGCCGTTATTAATATAAAGCAAAAACGGCATTAAAATCACGATTGTTGTATGTGAGCCCCTCCTTAATATTTATTTTATTTTATTTTTAGTATTTGTTGTTATAACAGTAATGCATCATTTGTAAAATTTTCAACTGTTTAGCTACCACGGTTCATGAGATAGAGCCTGGTGACAAACAGAATAAAATGCATCGATACTGCAAGAATTCAACATCCAAAAGAGATTATCTACGATTTGCAAAGGGCACGCATTTAGCTTTTTCTGACAAATTGTGCGTTCACCTAAATCGTCTGGAAAAGCTTTTGATTCTGGGCCGAATGGAAGTTAAACGCGCTCAAGGCAGCGCCGGCAAGATGGTCAGACGTCAAGAAGGCGTTTTGAGGTAGCATGTACCGTAGGGTCACTTCAGAATACCTCATGAGCTTGAAGACGCGTCATATGTGGTCGCGATCCTCAGCAGTGAGAGAACGACGATGAATAAGACCATTTATGCCTCTAATACACTGAGAAGAAAAAACTACCGAATCGATTTGCAAGGCTATTACTTAACTTCGTAGTTAATAAGTCAAGTCTTATAGAATCTATTGGTAACATAGAAGTTATCGCTGTCTAATATACTAATATTATAAAGCTGAAGAGTTTGTTTGTTGGGTTAGTTGAACGCGGTAATCTCAGAAATAACTGATTCGATTACAAAATTCCTTTTTTTGTTGAATAGTGCATTTATCCAGGAAGGCTATAGGCTATTTAACACCACGCTATGATCAATAGGAGCGGAGCAGTAGTGAGATATGTTGCTGTGGTTTTTAAAGGGTCGGCAACGCGTGAGTGACACCCCTGGTGTTGCAAACGTCCATAGACTACGGTAACTGCTTACCATCTGGCGGGCCGTACGCTTGTTTGCCACCTTGGTAGTATAAAAAAAAAAAATCGGGGAAAATATTACAAATTACCACGCGGACGAAGTCGCGGGCGACCCCTACTTTAATATATGAAGTACCTACTTGCTATAAAACATGTGCCATAGATAACAGAACAGTAAAACAATTATATCTTTCAGTACAAACCAGTTTTGATACGCTTTCCTTACGGCGGCGAGCGGTGGTACCGCGTGTGGTCGTTGCACTACATTGAAACACAATACACTTGATGCCAATATAAGTTCAAAGTTTTATTGCTTCAGAGTTGTTCGCTAGAAGCAATATCGAGATATCAAAGTTATTTTGTAAAAATGGTATTGAAATGTTATAACTTTTAAAAGCATTTTAGAGATGTTTTGTTTTGACAAACGGTGTTACGGTGATAGCTATTGAACTATGTTGTTGGCGGTTAGCCTGGGTTATAATAAGTTCGAGTACATTTCTGAATGTGGACCCATGGATGGAAGTCTGTAGTAGTAGTTTAAGAGGTAGGGCACCATACTAGCGAGCAAGCCCGACTGGGAAAGGACCTCCACCTTACAGAAGACCACAGACAAATAACTACACAAAGCGGTGTAGTTGTGTTTCTATGTGTAAGTACAGGTCCCCAGCGCTCATTTAGGGATGCGTTTTAAAAGAAACGTATTCCTATCCCAGGGATACTTTCATCATAATGTCCTGGTGAAAAAAAATGGGTTGGCAACACGCAAGTGATACCTCTGGTATTACAAGCGTCCATAGGCGGTAATTAGTTAACGTCATGCGGGCCGTATGCTTGTTTGCCACCCGAGTAGTATAAAAAAAAACACCCATCTATTTGGAAAGAAGCTCAGATTATCCCATTACCAAAAAAATCTAACCCTTCAAATATGTCTGAGTACCGACCTATATCCATTTTACCTTTCCTTTCAAAAGTCCTTGAACGCCTGGTCCACTCCCAATTAACTTCCTTCTGTAGTAAAAATCTTCTCCTAAATCCTCTCCAATCCGGTTTCCGTCCTGGTCACAGTACCGTTACAGCCCTGATCAATGTTACTGACAATATCAGATATGGCATGGAGTGTGGAAATCTTACAGTTCTTTCACTACTCGATTTTAGCAATGCCTTTAACACTGTAGATTTCCACATCTTACTCGGCATACTTCGCTCTATTAACATATCTCCAACAGTGATTGATTGGTTTCACAGTTACCTGTTTGGACGCCGACAACGTGTACGCTTGGAGGATTTATACTCCTCTTGGTGTGATACTTCTGTTGGTGTGCCGCAGGGTGGCGTGCTATCTCCTCTACTTTTCGCAATTTTTATAAATTCCATCTCTGAACAACTGATTTCTTCCTACCACCTTTACGCAGATGATCTACAGATTTATACGCAAGCACCAATTAGCAAGCTGACTGAGGCCTTCTCTATCCTAAATTCAGATCTAATACGAGTATGTGAATGGAGCAACAAATTTGGACTTCAAATTAATCCTGAAAAGACTCAAGTTATTGTTGTTGGCAGCCCGGGGATGACGTCTAAGATTGATTGGCCGCTATTACCGCAAATTAAGTTAAATGGTACCACTTTGTCAATTTGCAAAAGCGTCAAGAACTTAGGTATACTTATTGATAAAACCTTATCCTGGGGCCCCCAGCTGCAAGAAGTCAGTCGTAAACTTTTTGCATCTGCGGGATCCTTGCGAAGATTACGGAACTTTCTTCGAATTGCTACCAAGACTGCATTAGCGCAATCTCTCCTTCTTCCCATTCTCGACTATGCCGACGTCAGCTATCTAGATCTCACTGAGGAGCAACTTAATAAGCTTGAGCGACTTCAAAACTTCTGCATTAGATTCATATTTGGTTTACGCAAATATGATCACGTCTCACAATATCGAAATATGCTCAAGTGGCTCCCTATTCGACTTTGACGGAATACTCATATTCTCTCGCTACTTTATAACATCCTATTTAATCCTTCTACCCCCTCTTATTTAAAAGAACGTTTTCAGTTCTTGAATGACTCACATGTGAGATCCCTGAGATCATCGGAAAATTTAACGCTGGAAATACCAATGCATTCCACAAAATTTTATGACAAATCCTTCACCGTACATGCTGCACGTTTGTGGAATGCATTGCCAGTCGCTATAAGGCGAGCACAGACAATTACTACTTTTAAAAAAATGGAACATTTCCTCTCAACGTGACATTATGTAAGTTTTCTTCGTATTCTTCTCTGTATTTGAAATATACCAGTACCTATGTATTTATTTATTACATAATTTGTATGTAACTATGCTATCTGTATGTGTATGTTTGTATATTTTTACTTTATATTGATATATTATGATAAGTAATAGGTATTCATCTGCATCTAATTGTTTTGATCTATCTCCTTTCCTTATTATAACTACACCAAAACCCTCCCACTTTTCTTTATTATATTTAACTTTCTTTTCTGTCCATCCAAAGGTTGCCTGTAAGAAATTGCTTTTTAGCGATAAGGCCGCCCATTGTACATAACTAAGTATAAATAATGTTTGTTATCAAAATGTAATTGGTGTACAATAAAGAGTTTTCTATTCTATTCTATTCTATTCCCATACCCTTGCATTATAGGTGGCTCAGCAAAAATGCTTTTAGCGAGAATGCGCTCATTGTACATAATAATATTATTATAACCCAGGCTTATATGGCGGGAAGAGCTACACGTGTACTAGAAAGACTGGTCTATTTTTGCTCAAGATAGGGTTGAGGGAAGATCTTTGCCCCACAGTGGGACAATACTGGCTAAACAATAATTACTTAGAAGAATAATTTTCACAAAAAAAAAAGACTTTAAACAGTTGAATTTTCGTACAAACTTGAATGCAATTTTCCTCCAGTTTAAGACGATATTTTTTAAGTCTTTTTTTTTTTTCTTCTAAGACTTAGAAGTCTTAGAAGAAATTCCAATTAGGCAAGCGTGAGTGAATTACACTCTAAACCCTCTCCCTCTTTGGATAGTCGAGAGGAGCTATTTTCTGCTATTATTATCATAGTCCCGTTCTGCGCCCAGAAACATAAACACGAAATACTTAAGGGCCCCTTTTCCGAAATTAACGTTTCTAGATCGAGTTGTTTTCAGAGAAATCAATATATTAAAATTCGCAAAAAAATATATAGTACAGATACATGTTTGATCTAGTGACTTTTTTGTTTAAAAACGCAAAATTTAACTTTTTGCTCGATAAAAAAGAAGTCTGAAGTTAAGTCGATTTTGAAAGTATTTCAAGTTGTATGAGACTTGGGGGAACGCAACTTTTATGAAAATTTTACATTTCATTTACTAATCGGGTATGACAAGGATATTATTGGATAGATTTATAAAATTGCACTTATTTTTTTTAATATAAAATAAATACGTAAAAACTGCTCCCGCGCGACGCGCGCACCGCGCCAGTGTCCTGCCGGACGTCATCGAGGGGGGACCTACGCAATTTTTGCTCGCGACCACATTATCGTCGCCACAATATAATACGTCACAATATAATACTGTAATGTTTTTCTCTACACAGAATAGCGAAGTCAGTATGACTAGAATTTTGAATCTTTAATGAAAACATTCACCTTTACATATTTATACATACTAACTGAGGATCAGAATGGCGCAGCGGTAGTGAGACTGCCTTACGGACTTAGGGTCCCGGGTTCGAATCCCGGTAAGGGCAAATGTGCATGGACATTTGTTTCCGAGTCATGAATGTTTATACATAATAAGTACCTATACATAATAACTATTTACAAAAAAAGCATATACGTATTATATCAACTATCTGGTGTCCACGATACAAGCCAACGATATTTATTTATTGACTAGTTGTTGTCCTCGACTTCGTTCGCGTGGAAATTTGAAAGAGTATTAAGAGCGTATTCACAAAATAGCGCAGCTACAGATTAGGTAATTATCGGTCGACCGGCCGTGAAGTGCGCGTGTGTGCGTGATCCTCGCACACATACATTGTTCGTGAAGTATATTCGGCACAGTGCAGGGTGCGTAAACTTTATTGTTATATTACGGTAAGATTTTTGGTGTTATAATATTATTGTTCATTTGTAGAATATGTTATTATTAGAGAAGTAAAGGAACACATTGGCATACCATATCTATTCTAATACATATTATTATTATAAATGCGAATGTTTGGATGAATTGATGTACCTAAGTACCTATGGAGCTTTTTCTTGCTTGTTTCTGCCTGGGGTTGTAAGTGCGGGTTGTAGTAACTATTTAGTAATCTGTGGTGCGGGTGAAGCCGTGGGTGGAAACTAATGCCATAACATGGTACCTAGCCTACAAAAAAGTAGTAGGTACTACTTTTTTGTGGGCTACTTTTTTGTAGGCTAGGTAAGTACAAAAAACAAAAATGATCATAATATTAATAGACCACAGCTAAATTATTTATTTATTTAAAACTTTATGCACAATCGCACACAAGCGGACTTAATGCCATAGGTATTCTCTACCAGTCGACCTTGGGTGATACAGAGATAAACATAGGTAGTAGGTGCACTCAACAACAAAAAAAAATTGGATAAGACAAAGAAACAAATTTAAGATAGTAAGGATATAGATTCAACAATATCTAAAAAAATATATAATGAATATATATGCTGTGGTATATATAATATATAAAATAAATATAAGTACCTACTTACATAAATAAAATTTATAAATATAAACAAAATTGTTATGAAAGTGTTAGACGTACTAATACCGGCGATTTATCAGCGAGAAGAGCCCGAATCTTTACTTAAATTACTACACACATCGATCTATTTCTGTGCACATCGGTGTAGTTGTGGTCTTGTGTGTGAGTAGTATAAGTACTCCAGGGCTCATTTAGGGATGCGTCTTGGAAGAAATGTTTCCTTTCCCAGGGATACTCCATCATAAAGCCCTGGTGTTAAAAAAATGGGTCGGGAACACGCAAGTGATACCTTTGGTATTGCAAGCGTCCATGGGCTACGGTAACTGCTTATCATCAAGCGGGCCGTATGCTTGCTTATCATAAAGTGGTAGAACAAAAAAAATGCTTATTGTAAAATAAAAATAGCTACCTCACACTCCCATAGATGCTAATACGCCATAAATCGATTTAGGTATAAACCTACCTACCTACCTACCTACTACCAAAAAAAAATAGTTGACCTCCTATTCCCGAGACCTACTGAATATACATACAAAATTTCATAAGAATCGGTCAAGCCGTTCCCGAGGAGTTTTGTTTGTTACAAACACTGTGACACGAGAATTTTATATATTAGATCATCTGTCCTCTCACAGCCTGCTTTGTCAATACATTCATAACAATATAAGTGTATTAGTGTTTACAGTCAATAGTGCAGTGGACATACATCAAGCTATACGTTTTTGTTGCAAATTAGCTCTTATTACCAGCACGCCAATAATATTTGAACTACTGATTATTTATACTGTGGCGTGCTCGCCCGCCGCCATAGGTCACCGGAGTTCATATCGCAACGGCTCCTGTGCAACGCGGGCGCAAGCCGTCTCCGTGCGTAAAATGCCTAAACTTTCGGGAAAAGGGGCCCTTAATACGTGAATAACTGTAGGTACAATATGTTTATCAGCGTGACTACTGTTGTTATGCACTGATTCAGAAACTTTGTGGCTCATGGTTACTATTTAATTTATAAGTGTTTGTTCTTGTTAAAAAAGCCACAAACTTTCCTTTTATTTGTTTATTTCCTCAACTATTAAATAATAATAATAGAAATCCATATAATTATGTCTCACTGCTAAGCAAGGTTGCTCGTAATATTTTAGCAATATAGTCTTTCAGCAATGAGGAGCTGTAATGCTGTACTGCCGGTTTGTAGGATGTGACTACATGGTTATGTTTGTACTCAGGGTGGCAACGCACCCGCGGTTTTCGTGGTATCAGGTGTACTGTCTATTGTAGCGGCAGCTGTGTACTATTAGGCAGGCTGTATGCGTATTTGTTACTCACTATAGTGAGCAAATAAAACAAATTTGCGCTACACGTTAGTGATTTTAGTAGACTCTTCGTCATTTTCCACTATGCAACGTTGCATGGGTTCGATCCCTATATATGTATAATACTTGTTTGAACCAGACCAGTTTTTTTTTAAATTTATCTAGACGCGTTCGCGGTCTGCTATATGAACATGCATATATCCCCTCTTTGCTTTAATAATGTTACTGTCGAAAAAAGATTTTTCGGATATGTCAAGCTGCGTCTCGTAACGGTGTCACGAATCCAGAGATTTTATCTCGTGAGTTTTCACTACAAAAAAACTTCAAAATCTCAAAAGCATGGCTGATCTTATGACTTTCTTACATGCAAAGGCACATATTTTTTTAAGGAATACAAATTTCTGTATATGCCCAGTGGTTTCATGTTACCATTAAGATCTTTAATCGGATATACAGCGCTTGGAAACTAGCACTACCTTTAGACATAAAAGCACTATTCAATTGAGTTATGACGCCGGGTTGCCTCGGTTTACATAGAGGAAACATTAGAGAAGGTTACACGCAAATGGCTTATACCACCAACTATACAAAGCTGACACAATAAGTACATATATATTTACATAGTATAAAACTAAGTCGCTCCCTTTTAAATTTCGTACCGAAATTTAATGCAATTTTCAGCAATAGATAGACTGATTCAAGAGGATGGTTTTTATGTATTCAATGCATATTATAAAATTTGACTGCCTTGGTGGTCCAGTGGCCGCAGTATGCGCCTGCTGTGCACGAGGTTGTGGGTTCGATTCCCACACAGGACAAAACTTTGTGTGACCCACAAAGAGTTGTTCTGAGTCTTGATGTAATTTGTGTCCGTTAATTGTATGTTTATAAAGTCTCCACGCGACACAGGGCTCTCTTCTCTAGTGCGGGAGTTGTCTTAAAAAAAATAGAAAAACCGAGGCGAAGCGTATAAAACGTTTAAGGGCTCATTGAAAACGGCTACGCATCTGCCAGGTTGTTGCCCTGCAGTAATGCGGATTACTTAAATGCATCTTTGTTAAGATAAGAATTATGTGAGATAGGAAGTTTCTCTAGAAGTGCATTTACCTATACCTACATCTCATAAAAATGTTTATTGATAACGCTATTTACTTAACCAATTTAAAAAACTTTGACACATATTCATCAGAGCGCATTGAGGGCAAATCACATTAAGCAAATTACACAGTCCCTGAAATCCATGAATATAGGAAAAAATAACCAAATTGGGTCAATCCACCCCATTAAGAGTTGAAATCAATAACATAGGAAGTCATTCAGTACGGGGAAGGCTTTTACCTGACGAGCGACGTAAATACAGATTCTAACTGCCTTTTTAAATACAGATTTAAGAAGTAAATACAGATTTCAACTGCAATTTGACTGCCTTGGTGGTCCAGTGGCCGCAGTATGCGCCTGCTGTGCACGAGGTTGTGGGTTCGATTCCCACACAGGACAAAACTTTGTGTGACCCATAAAGAATTGTTCTGAGTCTGGGTGTAATTTGTGTCCGTTAATTGTATGTTTGTAAAGTTCCCCCGCGACACAGAGCTTGTTCTCTAATGCGGGAGTTGTCTTTTTAAGAACTGAAAAAAAAAAAAAAAAAAACTATATGTTTTAGTTAGATACCTTTATCGCTAGCGCCTGTAGCACAACATTTTAAGAGAGGTAGGGCACCATACTAGCGAGCAAGCCCGACTGGGGAAGGACCTCCACCTTACAGAACCCCAAATCAAAATAACTATACACAGCGGTATAGTTGTGTTCCTGTGTGTGAGTACATGTCTCCAGCGCTCATTTAGGGTTGTGTTTTGTAAAAAACATATTCCATATATGAGACACTCTCATCTTTAAGCCCTGGTGTAAAAAAAAGGTTGGCAACACGCAAGTGATACCTCTGGTATAGCAAGCGTCCATAGGCTACGGTAACTGATTAACATCAGGCGGGCCGTATGCTTGTTTGCCACCCAGTAGTAAAAAAAAACTTATGTGCGATTTATTCATTTTGCCATGCAACGAAGGTGAGAGCTTACAGACTCTTTTTATGCTACTTGGGTGGAAAACAAGCATACAGACCGCCTTATATTAAGTAGTTATCGTAGCCTATGGACGCGTGCCATACCAGAGGTATTACTTGCGTGTTGCCTACCCTTTTTTTACACCAGGGCTTTAGGATGGAGTATCCCTGGGTTAGGAACACGTTGCAAGCCTGCATGAGCGCTGGTGACCTGTACTCACACACAGGAACAACACTACCGCTGTGTGTAGTTATTTGGCTGTTGTCTTCAAGGTGGAGGGCCTTCCCCAGTCGGGCTTGCTCGGTAGTATGGTGCCCTACCTCTCCTAAATATAAGTATATAATAGACTAGCTGTTGCCCACGGCTCCGCCCGCGTGGATGTCGGTTATCGCTGCAAAAAGCCTATGTGTTATTCCAGACCATAATCTATCTCTGTGCCAAATTTCATCCAGATCCGTTCAATAGTTTTTACGTGAAAGAGTAACAAACATCCATCCATCCATCCATCCATCTATTCTTACAAACTTTCACATTTATAATATTAGTAAGCATAATACACCTCTTTGTGAAAACTGAAATTTCATCGTATATCTTAAATTATGCGGTAGGTAGTTATTCGGGGTTGGCTGCAGCCGTAAATGCCAAGTCAGTGTTGAGTCGGAACAATAAATTATTTTTAGTTGCCCCGTTGACGTTACCAGCCGTCGCTGTATGTTTTATTTGCAGTCTGTTTTTTATATATTTTGTTGACAAAAAAGTATAATAAATTATGTTATAATATTTAAAGACTAGCTGTACCCGCGACTTCGTTCGCGTGTTCAGTCTTTTACTGTAAATCTGAAAACTACAAACTTTCATCGGCTGATTGTCATCTTTAGCAAAACTTTTCTTAGCGAATACCTATATCGTAATAGCTATCTGAGTGTCTAGTGATTTAAACTGTGCGTTTGTTGATTTGTCAGTTACGTTTTTCTTTTGAACATTTAGGTTCTGCAATTAATAAACTTCATAAAGAAATATTCCTTGTTTGTACGATTGTTCTGCTCTTCAAATTGTCTTAGCGCAAACGTAAACAATCTTATGGCCTATCGCCTAGCTTATCTGTGCCATGCCCTGTAGAAATTTCTGCATCCATTCATTTCGTTTTAAATTGGTCACTTCTAACCTGATAGGTTTCCGTGTGGTGACAGATTAAGAATACAAAATGTCACCACCCCTATCTATCCCAAGGGTGTCCTAAGAGTCAACTAAAGGAGTAAGTCAGGCAGACAATATCCACTGCAAGAGAAGGAAAATTCGAAATAAAACCCTATACCAATCCGTCTGGCCAGCGTGGTGTAGTAGGCTAATATCCCTCCAAGTGTATGGGGGAGACCCGTACCCAGCAGTGGGACATTTATGGGTTGATATCGTTGTCGTGGATTGTACATTAAAACATTTATTTAGTAACTAACACATTTATACATACTGTATAATTGTTTGTTTTCCCAATAAAGAAAATGAAAATGATATGATGAACCTGATAGGTACTGTTACACAGTTTGGGTGGGCTAAAAATTTATCAAATTCCTAAAGGGCATAATGGTCCACCGCAGTGCTCAAGGATTTCAGAAATTGAACTGCATAGTTATTAGATTCCTTTTGATCCATCATTCTATTAATAGAGATATTGTACTCTACATAAGCTCCTGGAACAAAACTGAATAAAAAAACATTAAACTGAACTCTATTTAATATAGTCGACCATATTGGTGAGAGTTCAACGTAAATTCGATATATATGTAGGTATCTATTATTATGTATATCTCTGAAACTATGCATTTTTTCTTTGTACATTGTTTAATTACGAAGTTTCGGTGCCTATATCCAGCTGTATAATCATATTAGTTTCATTGTACCATTTTTATTTGCTCATTGAATGTGATTAGTTACAGTCATTTAATTACACATTATGTCTGATCTCCATCGGCTAATTATTTATCATTGAGAAGTTGGCCATCTGCAGTATTCTTTATTAGTTTCACTAACGAATTGATGCTTCCTGAATGCATTTGTTTGATTCATTGCAGTATGTCTAGATAGTATTTGAGGAGGTTTCTCAATTCCCTACGGATCCGATTACCAGAACTGTTTTTTTAATGAGAACAATATGAAAGACTTTCCATTCAATTGCAAAATGATTTTTAAGAGATATTTTTAAAATAGGGGAGGAATTCTACCTTACAGAAGACGACAGCCAAATTACTATACACAGCGGTGAAGTTGTGTTCCTGTGTGTGAGTATAGGACTCCAACGCTCACTTAGGGATCAATTTTGTAAGAAATGTATTCCTATACCATGGATACTCTGCTCCCATCTTATGGCCCTGGTTTCACTTGCGTGTTACCAACCCAATTTTTACAAATGGGTTGGTAACATGCAAGTGATACCTTTGGTACTGCAAGCGTCTATAGGCTACGGTAACTGCTTAACATCAGCTGGGCCGTATGCTTGTTTGCCACAAAAGTAGTTCTATCTCAGCCATAAGACATCCACTACTCGACATAGGCTTTCCACATCAGTCGGTCCTGAGCTGACCTTGTCCATCGGTTGCCTGTGACCTTTACCAGGTCTTCGTTCCACCTTTTTGGAGGCCTGCCCACGCTGCGTCTTCCAGTTCGTGGTCGCAACTCTAGAACTTTTCTGCCCCAACTGCAGACATTGGTTCTGCGAGCTATATGCCCCCTACCCATTGCCACTTAATTGAGGCAATTTTTCGAGTTTTGTCGATCACTTAAAACAGAATATTACAATTATTTTAGGAAACCTCATCTTTTAAAAGTCAATTAAAAATATATATCAGGTAAGTATTCCGATGAAACAGAGGCCGATCACGCGTTTCGCTGTGAGTAATTTTTGTGGTCGCAGATAGACACATAGTATCATGGACTTTTTTTAGATCTATTTAGGAATAACATTGCCTCCTATGGCAGGATTTTGCCGAGTCGTTTAACTATCATCGTAATACTTCAGCCAATTCACACTCACAAAACTATAATGGAAGAATTATGCCATCAACTGGTGAAAATTGTATGAAATTATTGGGTAGTTATTGAGTTTATCGTGACCAGACAGATTCGGTGGAGTGTTTTCTATTCTCTGTTGCTTTCCTGATTACCTAAATTAAAGTATTGTTAAATGTTAGCGCCTACAAAAAATAAATAGCATTCATTTTATAGGCGTTAATTAGGCGTTACTAATTTAGTCTGTGATTGTCTGAGGTCTTGGCATTATTTACCCCTATTTTTTCTGAAATAAAATATAGCCTATGTTACTCGCAGATAATGTAGCTTTTTAATGGTGAAGGAATTTTTAAAATCGGTCCAGTCGTCTTTGAGTTTATCCATTACAAACAAACAAACAAACAAACATACAAACAAACAAAAATACAAATCTTTCCTCTTTATAATATTAGTATAGAAGACTACAGCCAAATAACTACACACAGCGGTGTAATTGTGTTCCTGTGTGTGAGTACAGGTCTCCAGCGCAGGAATGCATTTTGAAACGTATTCTTATCTCAAGGATACTCCATCTTAAAGCCCTGGTGTAAAAAATAGGTTAGCAATCATTGCTAATCTATTTTTTACACCAGGGCGTACATAGGCTACGGTAACTGCTTAACATCAGGCGGGCCATACGCTTGTTTGCGAACAAAGTTGAATTAAATATAGTGAAACTGTTTTCATATATATATATATATATGTTACGGTAAATCTGATGAATTGAAAATTATTAATATTTTTACAAAATTATTAATAACTAGCTGTACCCGCGACTTCGTTCGCGTGTTCAGTCTTTTACTGTAAATCTGAAAACTACAAACTTTCATCGGCTGATTGTCATCTTTAGCAAAACTTTTCTTAGCGAATACCTATATCGTAATAGCTATCTGAGTGTCTAGTGATTTAAACTGTGCGTTTGTTGATTTGTCAGTTACGTTTTTCTTTTGAACATTTAGGTTCTGCAATTAATAAACTTCATAAAGAAATATTCCTTGTTTGTACGATTGTTCTGCTCTTCAAATTGTCTTAGCGCAAACGTAAACAATCTTATGGCCTATCGCCTAGCTTATCTGTGCCATGCCCTGTAGAAATTTCTGCATCCATTCATTTCGTTTTAAATTGGTCACTTCTAACCTGATAGGTTTCCGTGTGGTGACAGATTAAGAATACAAAATGTCACCACCCCTATCTATCCCAAGGGTGTCCTAAGAGTCAACTAAAGGAGTAAGTCAGGCAGACAATATCCACTGCAAGAGAAGGAAAATTCGAAATAAAACCCTATACCAATCCGTCTGGCCAGCGTGGTGTAGTAGGCTAATATCCCTCCAAGTGTATGGGGGAGACCCGTACCCAGCAGTGGGACATTTATGGGTTGATATCGTTGTCGTGGATTGTACATTAAAACATTTATTTAGTAACTAACACATTTATACATACTGTATAATTGTTTGTTTTCCCAATAAAGAAAATGAAAATGATATGATGAACCTGATAGGTACTGTTACACAGTTTGGGTGGGCTAAAAATTTATCAAATTCCTAAAGGGCATAATGGTCCACCGCAGTGCTCAAGGATTTCAGAAATTGAACTGCATAGTTATTAGATTCCTTTTGATCCATCATTCTATTAATAGAGATATTGTACTCTACATAAGCTCCTGGAACAAAACTGAATAAAAAAACATTAAACTGAACTCTATTTAATATAGTCGACCATATTGGTGAGAGTTCAACGTAAATTCGATATATATGTAGGTATCTATTATTATGTATATCTCTGAAACTATGCATTTTTTCTTTGTACATTGTTTAATTACGAAGTTTCGGTGCCTATATCCAGCTGTATAATCATATTAGTTTCATTGTACCATTTTTATTTGCTCATTGAATGTGATTAGTTACAGTCATTTAATTACACATTATGTCTGATCTCCATCGGCTAATTATTTATCATTGAGAAGTTGGCCATCTGCAGTATTCTTTATTAGTTTCACTAACGAATTGATGCTTCCTGAATGCATTTGTTTGATTCATTGCAGTATGCCTAGATAGTATTTGAGGAGGTTTCTCAATTCCCTACGGATCCGATTACCAGAACTGTTTTTTTAATGAGAACAATATGAAAGACTTTCCATTCAATTGCAAAATGATTTTTAAGAGATATTTTTAAGATAGGGGAGGAATTCTACCTTACAGAAGACGACAGCCAAATTACTATACACAGCGGTGAAGTTGTGTTCCTGTGTGTGAGTATAGGACTCCAACGCTCACTTAGGGATCAATTTTGTAAGAAATGTATTCCTATACCATGGATACTCTGCTCCCATCTTATGGCCCTGGTTTCACTTGCGTGTTACCAACCCAATTTTTACAAATGGGTTGGTAACATGCAAGTGATACCTTTGGTACTGCAAGCGTCTATAGGCTACGGTAACTGCTTAACATCAGCTGGGCCGTATGCTTGTTTGCCACAAAAGTAGTTCTATCTCAGCCATAAGACATCCACTACTCGACATAGGCTTTCCACATCAGTCGGTCCTGAGCTGACCTTGTCCATCGGTTGCCTGTGACCTTTACCAGGTCTTCGTTCCACCTTTTTGGAGGCCTGCCCACGCTGCGTCTTCCAGTTCGTGGTCGCAACTCTAGAACTTTTCTGCCCCAACTGCAGACATTGGTTCTGCGAGCTATATGCCCCCTACCCATTGCCACTTAATTGAGGCAATTTTTCGAGTTTTGTCGATCACTTAAAACAGAATATTACAATTATTTTAGGAAACCTCATCTTTTAAAAGTCAATTAAAAATATATATCAGGTAAGTATTCCGATGAAACAGAGGCCGATCACGCGTTTCGCTGTGAGTAATTTTTGTGGTCGCAGATAGACACATAGTATCATGGACTTTTTTTAGATCTATTTAGGAATAACATTGCCTCCTATGGCAGGATTTTGCCGAGTCGTTTAACTATCATCGTAATACTTCAGCCAATTCACACTCACAAAACTATAATGGAAGAATTATGCCATCAACTGGTGAAAATTGTATGAAATTATTGGGTAGTTATTGAGTTTATCGTGACCAGACAGATTCGGTGGAGTGTTTTCTATTCTCTGTTGCTTTCCTGATTACCTAAATTAAAGTATTGTTAAATGTTAGCGCCTACAAAAAATAAATAGCATTCATTTTATAGGCGTTAATTAGGCGTTACTAATTTAGTCTGTGATTGTCTGAGGTCTTGGCATTATTTACCCCTATTTTTTCTGAAATAAAATATAGCCTATGTTACTCGCAGATAATGTAGCTTTTTAATGGTGAAGGAATTTTTAAAATCGGTCCAGTCGTCTTTGAGTTTATCCATTACAAACAAACAAACAAACAAACATACAAACAAACAAAAATACAAATCTTTCCTCTTTATAATATTAGTATAGATATAGATAGTATAGATATAGATATAGATAAACACATGTTTTGGTAAATGTGAATAATCGATCGAAATTTATTACTTTTAGTAGTAATTATTAATAATTCACGACACATATTGATAAAAGTTAAAAAATTAATAAAAACCTAACCTAGGTTAGGTTAGGTTTTTAACCTTATGTGAACCGTAGTCAAGTGTAATTATTAATAATTCACGACACATATTGGTAAATGTTATAAAATAAATAAAAACCTAACCTAACCTAGGTTAGATTAGGTTAGGTTAGGTTTTTATTTATTTAAAAAAAAAAGGTTTTTATTTATTTAACCTAACCTAACCCCCCGCGCCTCTCGCACGTCGCACACACCGCCCCGCCCCGCAATCCTTGGCCACTTATTACATTTATCACTACTGGGGTTAAATTATTAATAATAACCGACAAATGTGATTAATTTATCAGTTTAACCTCGACTTTCGGTAATTATTAATAATAATAGATAATTATTAATAATCTTCAATTATTCACTCTTACCGTAACATATATATATCTATCTAACATAAAGAAAACAATGACTTCAAAATATTTTTCTTTATAATAATCGAAATTTAAACTAGAACGGCGGAATTTTACGATGTCGACGCTATAATTACAAAGCAATCAACATGTAAAATCATTAACTAATTCACAAGCAAAAATACTATTGCGAAATTAATTCAAAAAATTGATAATTTTGCTGAACCTTATAATTATATTTGTAAGTGAGATTTTGTAATAAGGTTCTATGCAACCTGTTTATTCATAAATTGTATGAACTACGTTAGATTAGAGGGCATAATATTCTGCCCTACTAAGGATTAAAGGCATAACCGCATATCGAAAGATATGGGAAAATGCATCTTATATATCAAACTTTAGAAGCATTTTTCCCTAAATTTGTGTTTTGTACTTGTGTCGTTTTTCGTTAGCAGGGCAGAATTAATAATATAATGATTTACTCATCGGTCAATTGGTTCAGTTCCATTTACTACTGCGCAGTGTGTTGTGGGTTCGATCCCCACAGGAGACAAAAAATAGTGTGTTCCATAAATGGTTGTCCCGAGTCTGAGTGTACTTTATATCCATTAATGTTTTAAAGTCCCCTGCGACACAGGGCTTGTTCCCTAGTGCAGGAGTTGTCTTTAAAAAATATATATAAATGGCACAAGATTGCAGTGAACAAATAATAGTATAAAAAAACTAAAAAACACGCTTTTTATAGAAAACCGAACTAAAAAATATAAAATAAATTTTAATAAATTAAGATTAAATTAAGAATAAAAATAAATATTTTATTTTAAAAAAAGCGTGAGGTGCATGGTGTCAATAGTTACAAATATTTTATTGACAGATATGAGTAGAGTAATTATCATTTTGATAATATCTTAAAAGCACCCCACGCTTTATTTTTTTTAAATTCTTAATTTAATCTTAATTTAAATTTATTAAAATTTATTTCCTATTTTTTAGTTCGGTTTTCTATAACGAGCGTGTTTTTTAGTTTTTTTAAAACTATTATTGATTTTATACTTTTTAGT
The DNA here is from genome assembly GCA_947095525.1 of Trisateles emortualis. NCBI lineage: Eukaryota > Metazoa > Arthropoda > Insecta > Lepidoptera > Erebidae > Trisateles > Trisateles emortualis. The sequence continues at coordinate 1,283,402 of OX352736.1, read as the reverse complement.
AATATTATTTATAATAATTATATCTTTGTCAAATTAGTGTATTGTCATCGGTCCTCGATAAATCTACAAAGTTTAAACGAAATCTGGCCGTTTAAAGTGGGTCAAAATCGCGCCCAAAGAAGTCGGATACAAACATAAAAAAAAGGTAAAGCTAATAAAAAGTGTGTAAAAAGAAACAGCATCTATTTATACTTATAAAAGTACGTAAGCGCTAAAACTTAACTCCTCTTTAATAACAACAATTTTATGAGGAACTTCATTAAGTAGACAGTCGCTTTCAACTAAAAAGACAGACAAATAAAACCAAACATAAAACCTTCGTAATTCGAAATCTATAAAAAATATCTTTAATCTAAGCATTAGTCGAGGTCATACTACACTAAACCTGCTTACTCAGAATGAGCGGAGCGTTGAACGGAGCGTTGAGCGGGGTGTCACTGCTTCCTAGCTTACGGGCGATAAGATGACAGCTACAGATATCATATTTTTTATACTACTTGCGTGGCAAACTAGCATACGGCCCGCCTAATATTAAGTAGTTACCGATTTTACCCTTTGGACCCTTTGGACGCTTGCAATAATCAAAGTACTTATAACGTATTGTTACCTCTCTTTTTACACCAGGGTTTTAAGATCCCTGGGATAGGAAAGCATTTCTTTCAAAACACATCCCTAAATGAGCGCTAGAGAACTGTACTCTCACATAGAAACACAACTTTACCGCTGTGTTCAGTTATTTGGTTGTTGTCTTTTGTAAGATAGAGGTCCTTTCCCAGTCGGGTTTTGCTCGCTAGTATGATGCTCTACCTCATCTACATAAGTTTCGGCTGCCAAGGTTTACATTAGTTGTTGAAAAAAAAAATATAAGTAGTAAAATGTTTAAAAAATGTAAGTTGACAATGTACTAAATTTATTGATTGATTTATTTATTAATTTTATTTTAAATTAATTTCCATTAAATTTAGCTCGATCAATGTAAGCATACATTAATTCTTTGACTTAGTCGTCATATATACTGCATAATTTGTAATTATCAAACTCATAAACTTAGCAAGACACTTAAACGCCATCCTTCGTACTATAGACATAGCCTTAGCTTGAAGCCAATACGGGTAGAGGACATGCGAGCCTAAACCGACTGTTTACTTATACCAATGTAACGGCAAAATTTATTTAACAATGTAAGGGCACGCGAGTAACAAAACCTCATTTTAGCGTTCATGACTTTTTATGGTTTCAAATTTAATCAGAGTCGGACTACCTCTCTTGACACGTGGCTTTGTTAAGGGTTGTTATATACAATGCTATAGTAAAATTTCGAAACACCCCAAATTAGTTTTTATTAGAATAAAAAAAGAAAATTAAAATAATGAAAACTCACGATGTTATAAGCTGATTTTATTGTGTTGGTTTTTCTGTACAATTATGGTCACCTAGCGAATAGCGCAGCTATGGCCCAATGGACCAGAATACAACCTCGATGTATTCTGCACTTGTTAAAGTAAAATATGGCCCGTTTTTAAAATAAGAGAGGAGGAGGGGCACCATACTAGCGAGCAAGCCCGACTGGGGAAGGACCTCCACCTTACAGAAGACCACAGCCAAATGACTACACACAGCGGTGTAGTTGTGTTCCTGTGTGTGAGTACAGGTCTCCAGCGCTCATTTAGGAATGCGTTTTAAAACAAACGTATTCCTATCCCAGGGTTACATTCATCTTAAAGCCCTGGTGTAAAAAAATGGGTTAGCAACACGCAAGTGATACCTCTGGTAATGCAAGCGTCTATAGGCTACGGATACTGCTTAACATCAGGCGGGCCGTATGCTTGTTTGCCACCCAAGTAGTATAAAAAAAAAAAAAAAAAAAATGGGTATCCTGATTTTGAACCCGACGGACAAAATATAACATGGTTTAAAGACTATTTTACTCAAATCTATTACTGATTCTGAACAAACGCGGGAGCTGTTTTTTTTAAAGACAGCTCCCGCACTAGAGAACAAGCTCTGTGTCGCGGGGAACTTTACAAACATACAATTAACGGACACAAATTACATACAGACTCAGAAACAAACTAATCTTTACTTTTAGGTTTCGCCTATACCATAAATAGGATTGTATATACTTGCTTAAAATCTGTGGTTATAACAAAAACTAAACATTAAGTATAATAGATAAGAGGGAAAACTCGAAATAAAACCCTATACCAACCCGTCTGGCCAGCGTGGTATTAGTACGCTTATATCCCTCCAAATGTATGAAGGGACCCGTGCCCAGCAGTGGGAGGTTGATGGATTGAGATGATGATGATAATAGATAAAATAAATAATATATTATAATCGAATGAATAACTTAATGTTGTTCGGTAATTTTATTATGATTAAACCTCTGAAATCTTAAGTCGTCGATGATGAACAAAATAGATATATTATAGTAGTAACATAAAGTTGGTAAAGTTATAAAATACTACCTGTAGCCCGTGGCTTCGCCCGTATGAATGTCGGTTATCGCGATAAAATTACATGGCTTTCCTCAGGATACCGTCTACCTCCTAGCCAAATTTTAATAAGATCTGTTAAGCTATTTAGTCGTTTAAAGTAGGTAACTAATAAAACATACATACAAACGGATAGAGTTACTTCGCATTAATATAATAGCTTGATAAGTAGTATATATCAGGAATCCGGAACAGATGGCGCACAAAAGAGGAGACCTATACCCAGCACTGGTACTGCCACCTGAGATCAAACCCCCACTTCTTATACAAGGTAAAAGTCAGCTTCTTTTCCTCTCGGCTGCCATCGCAGTTTAATTATATATAATAATAGCAACCCATATATATATATGTCCCACTACTGGGCCTCTCCTCTATCAAGAGAGAGAGGGGTTTAGGCCTTAATTCACACACGCTGGTCTAATGCGGGTTGGTGAATTAGACATGTCTTTAGAATTTCTTCTAAGACATATGGGTTTTCCTCACGATGTTTCAATCATTGATGAATCATTTGATTAGTACGTGTATAAACTCCACAAAGTGAAATTTACATTTAGCCGCCCGGGATCGAACTCGCACCTGTTGCGTGCAAGTCGGTTACTTTCTCACTCGGCCACCACCGCTTATATATTTTTATTTATTAATGAAATATATTTTATTTATCAAGTTACAAAATCACAGCCTAAGAAAAAAAAAACGAAAATACGTAGAACAAGTGTGTACGTTCTTTATAATAAAACTTTGCTTTTAAACACATGTTGCGGAAACGGTGTGTATATGACAGATTTCCGATGTCATGTGATTATCGACACCGATTACTTGCCGAAGCCCCGCGATGTTCGTAATATAAGCGTCGTCACCAGATATTCAATATTTTTGCTAGGGATAAGGAGAAAAAATATTTCCAGTGAGCGTGTTTTTCATGTACTTCTATTTCTGAGGAAATTACTTTTGAAGACCGTTTTAATGTATGCATCACTAAGGTACTCACTATTTTTTTTTTATACTACTTAGGTGGCAAACAAGCAAACGGCCCGCCTGATATAAGCAGTTACCGTAGCCTATGGACGCTTGCAATACCAGAAGTACTTATCACTTGCGTATTGCCATGAGTTGGCAATACGCAAGTGATAAGTACTTCTGGTATTTTGTTTACATTTGGCTTTATGATGGGAGTATCCCTGAGATAGGAATACGTTTATTTCAAAACGCAACCCTAAATTAGCGCTGAAGACTTGTACTCACACACAGGAACACATTAACACCACTGTGTGTAGTTATTCGGCTGTGGTCTAATTTATTTAAAATTAAAAAGAATAGGCAAATGGTATGGTTTCTCAGAAAAGAAAAATAGGAGGAAACTTTGTTGTATGATAAGAATTTGATTTCCAAATTTGCCACGCGATGTCATTGAATGCTGACGTGCGTAAGTATAGATATAGGACGTGTATAAATGCAACTGCCTGGCATAAGCACTGGCGACAGTAAACGCGTGTGTCAATGATCTGCCAAGGATTTGTTCTTGAGTAACTCTCATATATATTGCTAACTTCTGTGTTGTTGTAGTGAAGCCAGGTGGTGTGTGGGTGTCGCACACTCACAGTAAGACGGATGGGGTACTTGCTTGTCACACTATTAAAGTGTTAATAAGTATAAGTATAGCTTGGAATAGTCTAAGCTATGAAATTGACTGACACATGAACGCGACCAATGGATTAGCTTGGGGAAAGCTTAGGTCATTGCTACAATATCATTTCTACATACAAACATTACTTCTTTTTCTCTTACGATTTTATTGTATTCTTCTTCTTGTTCTAGAAAAATGTATTCAATGATCTTTTAGAGAAGAAGGAGATAAGCGGGCGAGCTCGATTTGGGGTACGACTTTCACCTTACAGAAGACCAAAGCCAAATAACTATACACAGTGGTGTAATTGTGTTGCTGTGTGTGATTTAGTAAGGCGTTTTTCTATTTAAGGGGATACCTACTTATTTACTAACCTATTCAATCACAAAACACTATAATAATAATAATAGCAACCTATATAATGTCCCACTGCTGGGCACGGGTCTCCTCTCCTCTATTAAAAGAGACAGAGAAAACCCTCTCTGTTTTAGACCTTCATTAACACACGCTGGTCTAATGCGGGTTGATGAATCAGACATGTCTTTCGAATTTCTTCTAAGACATGTGGGTTTCCTCACGAGGTTTTTCTTCACCGTTAGCAGATCACAAAATACTAGCTTTATTTTTTTTTTTTTTGAATCGGCAAACTATAGTATTGCAAGCGTCAATAATTAGGCTATAATTGTATAATTGTTAAAAGAAATAACATATTGCTTATTTGCGATATAGACAGGACTCTTAGTTGTCAATATAAGACTTACCTATAAATAATTCCTTTTATCGTTATCCATATCGGAAACCGATATTCCGATTGTGTGTGCTCACTGTCAAAACCGGCATGCCAAGACAATTCAAATTGCTTTAACAGAAATGTCTTAGGTTAGAGCAACGTCCCTTACGTTGCTCTAAATGACGACTCCTAATTTAGTTTGATAGGAAATATCAAATGTCAATGATTTTATACATCTATACTTAATATTATAAAGGTGATGAGTTTGTTTGATTGGTCGAACGCGCTAATCTCAGAAAATACTGGTCCGATTAAAAAAAAAATTTTTTGTTGAATAGTGCATTTGTCCAGGAAGGCTATAGGCTATATAACATCAAGCTATGATCAATAGGAGCGGAGCAGTAGTGAGATATGTTGCAGAATCGGAGAAATGAACGTTCCAAATTACCACGCGGACGAAGTCGCGGGCGACCCCTAGTATTTAATAAAAATATCCTCTTCGGATATGACACGTATTGTGAGGAGGTTTCTGTGTCTGGAGCCCTGACCACGCGCGGGCTGTTAGCTTGTACTTGTCCTGATACCGTTCGGAAGAACTGTTTGATTTTTGCAAAAACACAAAAAATAAAAATAAATATTGACATAAATATGGCAACAGTCAACTGGTACACGCGTACTTCTATAATTCTAAATACATAATATGTACATATTGTAACGACATTAATGAAAAAAAAAAAATGTTTTATCAGTAGTTACCAGCTATTTGAAAGAGCAATTTCTCCTAACACAGGCAATGTTATACCTAAAGGGAGTGCTCCAACAATTTTGTAATTAGATAAAGTTGAGTTTGATTGCCTTGGTGGTCCAGTGGCTGCAGTATGCGCCTTCTGTGCACGAGGTTGTGGGTTCCATTCCCACACGGGACAAAACTTTGTGTGACCCACAAAGAATTGTTCTAAGTCTGGGTGTAATTTATGTCCGTTAATTGTATGTTTGTAAAGTCCCCCGCGACACAGAGCTCGTGCTCTAGTGCGGAGTTATCTTTTGAAAAAAAAAAAAGTTAATGGAAATAAATCATTTTATATATAATTATTTTTAAATGACACAAAAAATTGTCCTAGGTGGGAATCGAACCCTCGGTCTCCGGCTTAGCTGTCCAAGACACTTACCATTACACCAACAGGCCAGTCAAATAGTAATAACACTTTTTAGATGTTCATAACAGGTACATACCTAATGTGTTTACTTAATTTAGTAAAGAAAGAACTCCCTCGCGTGTAACTAAAGTTGTAAGAGTACCGTTCAACCGGAGATTTGTAGGTAACGATGAGTGTTATGATGGAAGCAAATTCCTAGGTGCCACATGCAAACTATTTTTTATTATTTTTTTATACTACCAAGGTGGCAAACAAGCATACGGCCCGCCTGATGGTAAGCAGTTACCATAGCCTATGGACGTTTGCAACACCAGGGGTATCACTCACGTGTTGCCGATTTTTAAAAACCTTATAACTCCTTTCTTGAAGAACCCCATGCTATAGTCTCTTGGGAAAACCTCGGCAGGGAGCTCATTCCACAGCCTAATCGTACGTGGTAAGAATTTCCTCTGGAATCTTACAGTACAGCATGTTTGAGGTGCAAGGATGTGAGGATGAACTCCCTGTCGGTGGCGAGAGGTGCGTTGATTTGCTTTTAGAAATTGTTGTATAATTAAAAACATACTTATTTTTCAACAAACCGTAGCATCTGTTGATGTGCCCCCAAAGATAAAACGAATATGAAGATCTATACGAAAACTTCTACTATTCCTAACTTGTTCTTAACGATCCAAGTTTAATACACGGGCGAGTCCTTAGAATTTCACAATTAACATTTATTTGTATGCTGACTTCTGTTGACTTCAAAAAGGATAGAACAGAACATCTTCTAAGCTGAAGATGTTCTGGTATAACTATTTTGGACACGATGTTTTTATAACGCATACAGTACGAATTCGGTCAAAAATATGAAACTTCGTTACTATACCAGGATCAAAGAGATTAATCGTTTACCACGTGTAGAAGTTTAAAAACAGAAGCTCAAAAGTAAAAAGAAACAATAGCTAGATTACCAAAACGACAACAGTTCTTTAACCAGTTGTCTTGAGGCAGTTGTAAACAACTTCGCTAATGGCCACTTAAACTTTACAAAATCACCACACTCAGACAAGTCAGTTCCTACAAAAATATCTGATATTTTTAAAGAAATAACTTTTTATGTTAAGTGATTCCGCGTTATGTTTGGAAATTAAAAATTTACATTTAGGTATACACAATAGTGTAAGTATACCTAAATGTAATGTGCGCAAATTCACAGTTAGGGGCGAACCTATTGGTTCGCCCCTAACTGTGAATTCGCGCAACTACATGTGTAGATACTTTGGCGCCTGCCCATCTTTCATTGAATAGCATTAAAGTGGCGCCACTTCTGTAAATATGAAAGTCTAGCGGTGGTTAGACTTACATTTTTGAGCCGTTTGGGGTCGAAACTTTAGGACCATGGGGTCTAAGTGCCCAAAAACTGTATTGTGAGATATCTAAGCGTTTAGTCGAGTCATCTCACGATCCTAAGGCTGGCCTTTACTTGGGTAAACGTATTAGCCTTACAATCCAGCGTGGAAATGTGGCCAGTCTTTTGGGCACCGTTTGCTCAGAACTGCGACCTCAATCAGATATTTTATTTATACCTTACCTTTACATACAAAATCTGATTGTTTGTAAGTCGTTTAGGTTACTAGTTACTTTTATTTTGATAACTATGAATGTAAATATCTTATGCTATTAAATCTGGTCTCAATAATTCGTCTACCAAATTTCACGATGTTCAGATCAATGATACTCGAGTTATTTACAGATTCAGATTGTTTCAGTAGACTCAGAGAACTCCGGTTGCTCCGCATGCTAGTGCAATTACTTCAAAAATTAAAGTTTAGCAATTTTTTGTTGCTTTAAGTGATTTTTTGAACGACCAAGCGAAGTTCTCCGAGACTAATGGAACAATTTGGCGTTTGTATGTAGATATGTATAAATGTTTGTCGAACGATACCTCACATATACATAGTACACTGTTAGCTTTAAGTTAATATTAAGAAACAGTATGTATTTTTTATAATAAATAAATATTGTTGATCGGTTTGTCGTGAAATTTGATGGGCGAATTAATGAGACAAAAATAAGTTTCGAGTTTGAACATGAGCCAAATCGGGAGTCGCGAGTTCTCAGTTCGGAGTGAACCAATAGTTATAAAAATTTAGCTTACAGAAGATAAAACAGACTCATCATCTCAACCCATAAACGTCCCACTGCTGGGCACGGATCTCCTCCATACATTTAGAGGGATATTAGCCTACTATACCACGCTGGCCAGACGTTGGTATAGGGTTTTGTTTCGAGTTTCCACTCTCTTGCAGTGGATATTGTCTGCCTGACTTACTTACCTTAGTCGACTCTTACGACGCCTTCAGACCTCAAACCCGACTCAGGGCAGACATTTATGGATCACAAATATTTTTGTCCCGTTTAGGAACCCAACCGACAACCTCTGGTGTTGCAAGCGTCCATAGGCTACGGTAACTGCTAACCGTCAGGCGGGCCGTATGTTTATTTTCCTCCTTGGTAGTATAAAAAAAAATGGTGAACTAACCACATATATTGTCAATTATATTGTTTAAGAATTCTATTTATAGTTTTGATACAAATTCTAGAGCCAACTGTCGCTTCTTAAATAATTATGCTACATTTGAAGTAAATGCGGTTAAAACTTAAATTCTCTCATGTTTATGAAACTGTTCTTATTATGTATTTATAAGCTTGTTACTAATAAAGGACCGCATACATTATGAGCTAGTCTAAACATAATTCTATTAGTTGCGTATCTTGGCAGGGACATTAGAATAATGTGTATGCAGCCTTTGCCTGTGTATACTCGTATATAAAATAACCCTTTAGTCGACGCTTTGTTCTCGGGGGGACTTGTGAATTATTTCTGAGACGTCAACATTGAGGTACGAAACATACTGAAATACATAGAATGGCTTGTGCCATGGCATGGATATTCAACAAGTATATACTGTATTTTTTGATACCATTAATCTTTTTGTTTCATGTTTTTTTTATCGAATTAAAAAATAAGGTTTACAATTTGTCACATTATTTTTTTTATTGTGTGTTACTCGATTACTTGAAGAAGGCTCGACAATTTAGAAAATTCTTTTTTGGTTTGAATATGATGTGTAGCTATGGCCTGATTTTTGATTCCTAAGGAAATCGATGCAATTCTTCAAATATTATAGGTATACGTAAGTAACGCCGCACAGTGTTAAAAAGCAAATAATCAAATAGAAAATAATGATTGAGATACTGGTAAGTTGATGACGATTTAATTACGAAAAGGCATCAAAAGCCCACTGAAAAGTAATTTAAAAAATGGAAAATTAACCCGATTAAAAAACAGCGAAAAATAACTGAATTACACATTGAAATCGGTGTCAAGGGTAGGTCTAGTCCCTGACTAGGCACTGACTTCAAAGTTTTGTTCAGTTATTTTTCGCTTTTTTGAAATCAGATTGTTTTTTTTTGTTACATATTTTTTTATTGCACTAGCGTCAGCTCCCAGCTTAGCAATACTTGTAATATAATACCTCAGACTAATAGAATTCTATTAGTCTGAGTATAATACCTACATTATAGTGTTAATGTAAGGCAGATGACATCCATCACAGAATAAAAGAATATCTAGATAATAAGTCACTGGAAAATCACTACGGCTATTAGTAATTTATTGCTAATATTTTCATAGAAAGCATTCCAAATTACCAATTACAAAAATGATATTATAATAATAATGATACTTTTATATACTGGACTGGCCTGTTGGTCTAGTGGTTAGTGACTCTGACTGCTACGCCGGAGGTCGTGGGTTCGATTCCCACCCAGGACAAATATTTGTGTGATGATCACGAAAGTTTGTTCTGTGTCTGGGTGTAATTTATCTATAATATGTATGTATTTAGAAATATATAAGTATGTTTATCAGTTGTCTGGTTACCATAGTACAGGCTCTGCCTAGTTTGGGATCAGATAGCGATGTGTGAGTTGTCCCGAAAATATTATTATTATTATTATATTATATAAAAAATGAAGTAAATTGGTGTTATAGGGTTGTATAGTCACATAAACTAATCAGAGTCCATAGTATTAGCCAAATACAATGTTATTCACTCCCCTGTTGTACACTTTCACATTGCATCACATTATGAGTTTCTATATTTTTTTATATGTGTAGGTAATTATAACAAAAGGTTAAGTAAAGTACCTTGTTCCATTTACTTATTGTTGAAATTTGTAGTAAATATTGTATCATAATAACTTGCACACCAACTCAGTTATTTTATTATACAATATTTTTTTATTATTCAATCAAATAATTATCGAAATTTTTCAAAACTTAATTAACTCACTGACTAATTACGATATCTCGGAAAGTTCTACGTAGTACTTAACAAAAACCTTTTCATTATGGAAATTCAGGCTTAAAAATATTTTTTTACCCTTGAATTTTTATAAATCCTCGAGTGTTTTTTTTTATTGTTTTCTTTTTATCGAAAGAAAGAAAAGTATCTATTCGAACATACACAGGGCAAGAGACAGAAGATAAAAAATAGACACATAATGAGATCACAAAAAATATCCTGTGCGATCCTTACTAATATTATAAATGTGAAAGTTTGTGAGAATGGATGGATGGATGGATGGATGTTTGTTACTCTTTCATGTAAAAACTACTGAACGGATCTAGATGAAATTTGGCACAGAGAAAGATTATGGTACATCCATGCGGGCGGAGCCGCGGGCAACAGCTAGTATTTTTTTTTATTTTTTTATTATTTAATATAATTCTAGATGCAAAGATTGGAATATAAAGTAGACGACGCGACATTTGAATATCATTCATCAAATAATAGTAGCGAACACAACCTATATTGTGTACTTCTTGACTCGTTGCTCGTTGTATATTCAGGGCAGTCCTTTATACGAAACGACTTATATCTCTTTATTTATGCATAAACTGTGATAAGCTTTGTTAGCTCGGATTTAGTAAATATTAACTACAATGGTTCCCTACGAGGCACTATAATACACAATTTTATGACAAATAATTTACTATTTGTACAATGTGTTTTCAGTTTCAATTGTGGTACTGAAAATTTCAGTTTCCAACGAAGGACTTTTTAGATTTTATTTAGTCAAAATGTTTTTGATTGCCTTCCTAAAAAGGCAAAAGGATTATAGTTCATTGTAAAAAGTTCGTTCTTAGGACACAAATGATTTTATATTGTAAAGCTTTCAAAACCCTTTCAAAAAGATACGAATATTTCAACAATCCGCAAATAATTTATGTCTATAGGAAGTTAGACCAATTTATTGCAATTCTATTGTATAAAAACTCCTATAATTTTTTTTATTTCTTGTTTGATCAGTTTGTGCTATGATTTATCTGTCTGTGATTGAATAATTTAATTACCTTAATAATGGTGTGAATAAATTATTATAATAAAATATTCATGTGGCCTTAATTTCAGTTATAAATATAAAATTCCATTTTAGTTTATATGAATTTCGTAACGTCTTAGAGGGTAGAAGTGACTTCTGACACATTTAATTATTCAGAGCTTCGTCTCTCTTAAGTACAGTTAAAACAAAGGCGAAGGGTTCCGCGCCATAGCTAAAATATTAAGCGGAACAGTGTGCAATAAACATGCGAATTTAAACTTCACCAACTTTTCATTGCTATTTTATTCGCGTCAATACACTTTTAAGATCTGTTTATTTCTGTTTACTTTTTACGATATTTTGGTGTCACGTTATGGCGTCACTTGTTTTTTTTCTACCTTTTTAGGAATGTATGTCTAATGTTTATGGAATTCTGCCTGTATCGGTCATTAATCTCCCTTATTAGTCCAGTGGGTGCAGTATGCGCCTGCTGTGTACGAGGTTGTGGGTTCGATTCCCATACAGGGACAAAACTTTGTGTGACCCACAAAGAGTTGTTCTGAGTCTGGGTGTAATTTGTGTTGGTAAATTGTATGTTTGTAAAGTTTCCTGTGACACAGGGCTTGTTCTCTAGTGCGAGAGATGTTTTAAAAAAATAAGAATAAATAAGAATTCTGTATTGTACACACACACAAATACTTAATACTTACTTTAAAAAATGTACAAAGACGAGCTTAACTCATATTGAGTTTTCTACCAGCAAATAGAGGACTAGAGGAAAAGATAAGGTGGGAGAGCAAATGAAGTGTACATCTGAATAAGAAAAATAGAGCCATTACTTAACTATGTTGTTGAATACCATGATGTATACTTTTATAAACATACATGTTACATAGATACCTACTCAACGTAAACCGAGAAACCAATTTGGATATTATATTACACATAATTTTACACCTGAATTAATTCTTCGCTAGGTAGTTCTAATAATATCTGTGTGCAATAAACAGATTCTATAAAATTTATAAGATTTCAATAAGCTGGGGCAATAAAAACCATTTTACTAATAACACAGTACCTACTAGACATTGTTTTTGTCCACTCTGTACTAACAATAACTCAGGCGAAAATTTAAAGTACGAACTTCATTGTACTGTAGAACAAAATATTGTTTTACACCCAGGGATTTACCCAGTTTAAAATATGACCGGAGCTACGTTAAATCGAGACGTTGAGTTGGTGCGTACGTAAATCTCGTAGTGAACCTTTGGGCCAGGGGCAAATAAAACTGGGGCTAATGGGGCCTTAAAGTTTTCTTTATGCGATCCCTCGGGGTTCGCCCCAGAAATCATATTTCTCGACCTAATAGTTGCTGGAGTTGCCAAATTAGCTCTTGGTATTTGAAGATTTTATTCGTGTATAGATTTGAAATAAAGAGTTTATTAATGCAAGGTAAAGTTTTTATTTATAATAAAGTTTTTATTTTTTAAATTTCGAATTAATTTAGGATTTATTTATTTATTTATAATTATCAATTTTTACATCGTGTTTGATATTATTTTTTAAATATAGATATCGATCATATCACTTAGCAATATAATATCACACAAACTGAATGACAAAACAAAGACATTAAAATAACAACATTGTTTTTTTTATACTACTTGGATGCTCCCTCTAGAAATCAGGATGTCCACAAACCGTGACATTTTTAAGGCTAGAGTACACCGGCTTTATAGCAAGTTCTCGTCAGAATCATCTTAAAACTCTCACTAATTTGATATTATTTAATATTATTATTTTATATTTTTATGTTTATTGGAATATATTTATCATATAATATATTAATTATCTATCTATTGTCTAAAAATATTTAAGTAGTTAAATTAGTTTTCTTTTGTATTGTTATTCAATGCACCTACCTAGTTTTGTCTCTGCATCACCCAAAGGTTGACTGGTAGAGAATGCCTATGGCATTAAGTCCGCCATTGTACCATTATGCTGTGCAAGAAGTTTTAAATAAATAAATAAAATAAATGGCAAACAAGCATACGGCCCGCCTGATGTTAAGCAGTTACCGTAGCCTAGGACATTACAAAGGATTATAAATGTTATGATAAGTATACAATATTAAAATTGAATAACTTATATTTTCTACACTTTGCGTGCCTATATACTTATTATGTTACTTTCAAATTAATTACAATAGAAACAAGCGTTAAAAATACAGAACAACTAGTTATAATATTTTCCACACATTAAGCCTATGCCAGAAGCATGCAGGCCACCGTTCAAATCCTCATTTCACCGAGGATTTATAAAACACCGGCGGTTTAAAACGCATTACACTTTTTTGGCACAAAACATTTTAAATCCGCAGCAAATAACTTAATACCATACACATTCATTCGAATTTACAATGTAGCGGCTTTTAACTTCCGAAGAATGGTAACCACAAACATTAAATTAGTATTATTGCAAAGAATCCTGGTGTGCAAAATAAAACAATAAATTTAATGCATGTTCTCATTGCAGTCATAAATAGTGCTCATTTTACTATACTGTTAATTCTGATAACGCTTTAAAACATTGTTATTATTTTTTAATATATCGGCAATTTGTATAATCTGGTATTCGACATATGTAATATGTATAGAACAGCTAAAATGTTCAGGTAATATCTGACTGCCTTGGTGGTCCAGTGGCCGCAGTATGCGCCTGCTGTGCACGAGGTTGTGGGTTCGATTCCCACACAAGACAAATCTTTGTGTGACCCTCAAAGATTTGTTCTGAGTCTGGTTGGTGACATCACCTGAAAGTTTTAGGTATTCTTCATTGCATTGTTGAGGTGTTATTCCTATCTACTCACTATGTTGCTTAATTCGCATTCACAACTTTGTTCATTGCTTACTATTCTTCTTCTTCTCAGTCGAACTTACTACATAGATATACCCCAAGAGTTTCCACAGTATTCAGTCCTGAAGCGTTCTTGCTCAGGTTGCTTGCAAGCTTAACTAGGCCATCGGTCCACTTTGTTAGAAGCCTGCCCACGTTGCGTCTTCCAGTTTGTGGGCGCTACTTCAGAATCTTTCTGCCATAACAGTCTTCGACTTTTGTCCATCTCACAGCAAAACTCCAAGCATGACTGCCATGGTGGTCCAGTGCCCGTAGTATGCGCCTGCAGTGCACGAGGTTGTGGGTTCGATTCCCACACAGGACAAAACTTTGTGTTACCCTCAAAGAGTTGTTCTGAGTCTGGGAGTAATTTGTGTCCGTTATTGTATGTATGTAAAGCCCCCGCGACACAAAGCTTGTTCTTCCATCCATCCATTCCATTTCAATCATTATTACTCTTTGGATGACTCTGAGCATCCATATGAGTATCCACATCTCAGATCCATATATCATCATTGGCAACACATACCTCCCTTCAGCACAGATAACATTACTAATAACAGTAACAACTAAATCCGTAACACAACATTTTTCGTCCGAATTCACAAATTACCCATTACTAATTGTCCAGTGGCACAATAATGGGCTATTAATGTTAATGTAACAGCTCTGTGACCAAACCAATGTTGGACATAAATGGTACGTAACATTTTTATTACATTTTTCGCACTGGGTCCAATGGCCCAATAGATTCGGCCCAAAGGCTTTAGGCTAACAATTCTTGGAGGCACGTCGTGTAAATCCGTATGACTCGAGGCTCGCAGTGTCTCTCTTGTCGTCAATAAAACGTTTAACTTTATTATACTGAAATTACACAATACACATTTAAGGAGTTCCAGAGCAGTATGCTCATGATCCTCATAGATAGATAGATAACTCTTTATTGTAAACCATATTGCTTATAAATTTTTCATCATCATCTCAGATAAAAGACGTCCACTGCTGGACATAGGCCTCTCCCAAGGATTTCCACAACTCTCGATCCTGAGCCGACCTAGTCCATCGGTCCCGCAACCTTTACTAGGTCGTCGGTCCACCTTGTTGGAGGCCTGCCCTCGCTACAAATTTTTGCTTAAAGGTAATGCACAATGGGCGGCCTTATCGCTAAAAGCATTTTTTACAGGCAACCTTAGTATGGACAGAAATAATATGTAGATAAAAATATTTATAAAGTCAGCAGTTTGGTGTTGTTAGTAAAATGGAAATAAATATATTCACATAGGTCAGAAATAATTATGTAGATAAAGATATTTATAAAGTCAGCAGTTAGATGTTGTTAGTAAAATGGAAATAAATATATTTACATAGGTAACTAATACCCACTTATAACTATTACTATATACTACTCATAGGTATCCAATTTTAATTTAGAGATGTGTTTTTAAAGAAACGCTATGTATAATTTATAAATATTTGTTTAATCATTCAAAATTATTTCGCCGTTCACGAAACAATACCCGGTTTTAAAAAAAAACAAGGCGAAATTTGAGGAGGTTAAATAAATAAAACACATAGTACCTCCACGAAAACATGGCAAGGTAAAAATCATAAATATTTTACTGAAACTTTTCTCTCTGGAGACAGTTTCGGGACATTGTGGTCATTAGAAAAGTTTTAGTGGCCATTACAGGCTGTTTTATATTACCGGAAGATTGTTGCTCTTTACCTTATTTGTTCGTACCTTTGAGTGAAGTTAGAAAAACAATATTGTTTGATATATCCAACAATTCGTGTGTAATCAATCCGGTAAAGTAATGTGGAAAGTGCGATTCATCAAAACAATAGAAAATCTACTATTATTGTTTAATTTATTGCACTTTATTAAATGTGATAATCGAATTTAAGTAATGAGTCCGTAGACGTCCATGTTAATAAACTTATATATATACTAGCTGTAGCCCGCTGCTCCGCCCGCGTGGATGTCGGTTATCGCTGTAAAATATAGCCTATGTGTTATTCCAGACTATAATCTATCTCTGTGCCAAATTTTATCCAGATCCGTTCAGTAGTTTTTACGTGAAAGAGTAACAAACCTCCATCCATTCTTACAAACTTTCGCATTTATAATATTAGTAGGATGTACCTACAGCTTATCACTAAGTATCATAACATTACAAAAATAATATGTATATATGTAATTCACTATCGGCTAAGAAGCTTAATTTTAAATTTATTTACCCAGCCGTTTTTGTGAGCAAACAAATCTATAAATTTATTTCTGTATCCCAATTAAATCGATTGGCATTCACTATTCCTAGTAAAAGTGTATGATTCCAGTACTACCGATTGCCATTTATTCATCTTGTCCCATTTCTATAGAAATGGCGGTATCGATAGAAGTTGTTACCTTTTGTCCATCGACGGTTCATTTAGAATGGATGAAGGTGGAATCGATTTATCGTAATGTATTGTAACTACCTAAAACGTACATGTATTAAAATATATTTTATTCCGCAATATGACGGCAAGCCCATTTTTCCATACAAACGTATTCCTAAATAGTTTTTAGCATTTTTGCTATGCAATTAGCTTAAATATACTTAAATATTAAAGCAATGTGGAAAAAGCTGACGTCACTCCAAGACGTAAATAAGCGGTGGTCAAATTTGAACTCCGGAGTACGTAGTCAGTACGAAATCCTAGATCAGTTGGAATCCTGCTCTGAGCTCGACTCTTTTCATATTGCTTTAATATTTAAACGGATTCCCGATTTTTCTTCCTGGATTTAGAGCAATGAAATTTTAACCTGATATAGGTAGATATCAGGCTTGAGAATGACGCATGGTTTCGTTTTTTTAATAAACATTTTCAAACTACGGGCGCGTGGCAAGCAGTCAACATAATACGAGTAAAAATCCATTATTATTATTTTTATCATAATGGTAAAAAGTCCAATTCAATAATAATGATTTAGAAAATGGTTGGTCAAATACAAATTCAAAATCATTTATTTATATAGATCACTGTGACACTAGTGCATGTCAATGAAAAATGCCAAATAACATGTCAGCTAATTTTCCTACTGCCGAGTTCGCTGACTGAACAGATAAGGGTAGACCCTAAAGAAAGAACCGGCAAGAAACTCACGCCACTCTTTTTAATCACCAGATATTTAGTTACAATTTGATTTGTGTTACAATTGTGAGCGCAGAAAGCGATGCAATCAAAATCTCCATACAAACAAAATTGGGTGAAAAACTGGTAGAATAGAAAAAAATAAAGTCTTGTCTGTTCCTTAGCGGGCCGCTTTGTTTAACATACTCTAACATTTTTAAAGTCAAAATTAAATTGAATGATTTCTATATAGTATGATAATGTAACAGATACAAATATTATTGAATATTATGATTGAAGAACGAAGAGATTGTAGACTGTAGTACTCACTACAGCATATGTCACTTAAGTATGTCCTCAGGTACGTATGTACCAGCAGAACAGAATTATACTCGTATGTCACTGTAGTATTACAGTGACATACGAGTATTAAATCGTTCTGCTGCTCAATACTAATGTGCTATGCACTGCTACTATTGTGGTGGTTAAAAAATTTACGGTAGCTATAATCTTAAGGTCAACAACACCGAATTCCCTTGGTTTTCTGAGCTCGGCATTCTCCAAGCAAATATTATGGTATCCTTATGATAATTGCTTGCCATAAGCCACGCTTAATGTTTGTTAACCATTCAAGTATAACAAATAAAAAATAATTATTTACAAATGAATAACGCAACTGCTGAAAGAGATACACAAGTTATTAAAGCAGTCCTTTTTGTGTTTTTTTTTTGTTGTAATTATTATATTTTTAATTTGGGTAAATATAGTTTTATTGTAGCTATAGGTATAATAATACCACTGTGTAAAGAAAAATGTTAACTCTCAGAGATGTTTAGACTTATTCTTAGTATATTTAGTTGATTAAAATAAACCATGTATTAAAACAGGTTTTAAATAAAATTATTGCAGACATACAACCAAACACACATGCAAACAAACAAACAGAGATACTTTCGCATTAATAATGTTAGTATAGATGGTATAAAACTGCAAGGAAAAGGAAATATAAAATTCCCTTATCCTTGCAGTTCGGTAAAAAAGAAAACACTGAATTATGTCACATATAGGTAACAGTGTATTTGTAAATTAATATTTTACTTAAATAAAATATTTTATAAAAATCACAAAGCAATTTATAAAACTATTAAATTAATATAAAATGTGTACAGCGATGAAACATTGTTGGAGTCACGTCGCTGTTGTCGCCTTGATGCTCGTTATCTCCGGACTTGTGGTGGATGCGACTGTGACGCTTGACCGCTTCCATTTGTGACACTTCATCGAGCACTGAGCATCCCTTGATTATTGTACTTCGATATAGCTTCTAGGTGGCGCCATGTACACACAATATTATCTATACAAAGTCCCTAAAGATCAGTTGCTAAAGTGTTGGTAATTTATATAAGTTTGAAATAAGTATCACACAATTATCAAATATCAGCAAATAACCACCTTGCAAATAATATGGGACCATGGCGTCTATGTGCCCACAAACTGTATCGTGAGATATCTAAGCGTTTAGTCGAGTCGTCTCACGATCCTAAGGCTGGCCTTTACTTGGGTCCACGTATTAGCCTTCCGATTCAGCGTGGCAATGTGGCCAGTCCTTTGGGCACCTTTCCTCAGAACTGCGAAGTTTGTAAGTAGTTTAGGTTAAGTTACTTTTATTTTAATAACTATTCATGTAAATATCTCTTCCACATTAGTGTGGATGTCCGTCAATGTTAGCATTCATCCCTTTATTTTAACCCGTTAAAAATTAAATTAAAATCAATTTTGTAAAAAAAAATGTTCTTAGTTATTTAAAGAACCTTTGTGCACAATTTCACGTTTGTAGCCTCCAGCGGTATAAGCTCTGCGTTGATGAATCAGTTAGTCATGTCAAGCAATTATATATGTATAGATTGTCAATCACTGTATCAAGATGAGATTTGATATAGTTCCTCTACAAACATTATTTTAGAACGTACCTCTCAATAATTATATTCACTTGCTTAAAGTATAACTCGCTTCAGAAAATATGTTTTAGGAATCAAGTTGTGATAGCGTGTAAATTAACTATTCTGCGGTTTGATAGACGCTCCAGGTCTGAGTGATTTGCTGTGTCAAGTCTTTATTCTAAGTAACTAACTAGTAGTACCGAGCTAGTACGTAGCGAATGCTTATTCTCCGCAGCCTTAACCACTCTTTTTACCATGAGTATGACAAATTAGCGGATGACTGTTCAAAGTTGATGCAGATATATATCAGAAGTTTTGCGATGTCTTTAGTTATGTGGTGTATTGTCCTTCCTACTAATATTATAAATGTGAAAGTTTGTGAGGATGAATGTTTGTTACTCTTTGACGTAAACACTGCTGAACGGATCTGATTCAAATTTGGCATAAAGATAAATTATAGTCTGAAATAGCGAATACGCTACGTTTCATCGCGATTACCGACATCCACGTGGGCAACAGGCAACAGCTAGTGTCGTATATATTAAAGTATTTTTTTCTTTCTTCATACATTGAGTATACAAGTAAGGTAATTATGATTTCCTTCTGGCATCAGAGATCACAGTAAAGCGAACGAAATAATAGAAAGACGAAGAAGCAGTATTTAGATTTTTGAGGATTAACCAAACTATTTAAATAAAAATGGGTAAAATCGTGTATTGTATTGGGTTCAAATAAATAATATCAACCATGTTTTTAAATGCCTGAGAGCGTGAGCCATCTTTTAGAATAAATATTGAACTGGAACTTGGAGACGAGTCATAAAATAACATAGAAACGGACAATTACATACATAAGTCAAAGTCAAACCCATTTATTAATTTAAATCAAATTCATGATACTTATGAACGTCACTAAAACAAATGCCAGCATACTTTTTTCCTAAGGCCAACTCGCTGACTAGGGTAGAGCCTCGAGAAGAATGTCGCTCCGTGCCCCGTTTCTTCATTGTAACATGAGTTCTCATATTTTAATTACATGTTATGCATAAGGTCAAGTGCGTGCTGTCAATTAAATGCCCGATATACGTTATATGTTTGTATGTTGAATAGTATCATATCAATGCAGCAATGGCAAACTGCTGATCGGATCTGAACCGATTTTATCAAATGATTTACTGATAATTTGTTGTTGCGTATTTTATTTATCGTACCAGTGAAATTCCATTTTGAGAGTGCATATATACTTATTTTGGAAAATACTTAGTGCACCAGCATGCATGCATGTTGCCCGCGGCTCAGCCCGCGTAGATGTCGGTTATCGCTGTAAAAAGTAGCCTATGTGTTATTCCAGACCATAATCTATCTCTGTGCCAAATTTCATTCAGATCCGTTCAGTAATTTATACGTGAAAGAGTAACAAACATCCATCCATCCATACTCACAAACTTTCACATTTATAATATTAGTAAGGACTCATAACAAATGCGAGATTCATCCTCATATCTTAGAACCTCCAGTCTGTTGTGTCGCACTGTACGATTTCAGAGGATTTTTTTTCCACGTACAATTACGTTGTGAAATGAGCTCCGTGCTGAGGTTTCCACGAGAAACATGAGACATAGAGCATGGGGTTCTTTAAGAAAGGAGTTATCAGGTATTTATTTATTTATTTGAACACAAACTATCATTACAGGTTATCCTAATGCAATGGCGTGGTAATCAATTATAATAACATAATATACATTGTGATTTTTGCAAATTCACTCAGAGAACAAAGAGATATACTTTGCTTTAAAGGGTTGGCAACGCGCGAGTGCTACCCCTGTTGATGCAAACGTCCATCTGCCTGCCATCAGGCGGGCCATATGATTGTTTGCTTTCTAAGTTGTATAAAAAAATACATTGAAATCTTAAATAAATGTTACTCGTTCATTTTTAAACCATATATAAATTATTGGATGTTACCGACATTGGTAAACCAAAACCAGAGTTGGTGTTGCATAACGCATGTTATGTAAAACGTGACAAGTTTGAAGCCTAAAAGAACTTGTTGAAAGCATCGGTGAGTGAGCGCTTTAAATATTCACAACGCAGAGAGTGATAGCTCTGTTTGGAGAGTTCCAAGAAAAAATGGATGCGGTGTTTGGGTTCGACATTAGTTTTCAACAGCACAGATACTCAAAATGTACCACATATTTATTAATGCGAGAGAACCAAATGGAAAATACGTAATATATATGACATCCGCTCAATTACAAAAAAGAAAGAAGAAGAAAGAAAGAAAAACGTTATTTAGTTGCGTTAACTCAACTATTTCCTTTCACCGGGATACTCCATTACCTATTAAACCCTGTTGTTAACACTTTTGTGAAATCCTACTAATATTATAAATGCGAAAGTTTTTAAGTATGAATAGATGGATGTATGGATGGATGGATGGATGGATGGATGTTTGTTATTCTTTTACGTAATAACTACTGAACGGATCTGGAAATCTGGCACAGAGATAGATTATGGTCTGGAATAACACATAGGCTACTTTTTATAGCGATAACCGACATCCACGCGGGCGGAGCCGCGGGCAACAACTAGTTAGTACTAAATTTATATGCAAAATGCCAAATTTAACCACTATACCTCACATATTATACTAAAAAAAAAAATTCCTGTATAGACACTGAAATCTACTAAAAATAACTCGTTAAAGTCTTCAAAATCTCATTTACCCACAAAAATAACAACATTCCAGTCCTAACATTCCTACAATTCAATTCTATATTCCATTATGTTCTTATCTTTTCATTTTACTGGTAAATGGTAACGGTTTTAAAATGACCTCCAAGATACAGACTACATGCCTAGTGTCCATGTGAGTGTGTCCCACTAATAATCTAATTATTGAATCGAGTATTGGATGAATTAATCTTTCATCAATAAAAACTGTAGATGTCTTCAGAAGAAGAACCAGAGAACATTTTATATCCATCGCTTATCAGTAATAATTATTTATATATTTAGATAGTATGTATGTTTATGTTTTATATATGTATCATATTAAAATATATATGTAATAATATATGTACATTTATGAGAGTATACATTGTGGTATACGACATAGTTAGGTAAGAACTTGCTCTCTCTCTCTCTCTTTTCTTTATCTCCTTTGTTTTTTATTTCTTAGTCTGGTGTACACTTCATTTGCTCTCTCGCCTTAATTACTCCTCTACCACTCTAAGGTTTGCTGGTAGAAAACTCATTATGAGTTAAGCTCGCCTTTGTACATGATTTTTATTTTTGAGCATATTGTAATGTTTATTTGTGTGTACAATAAAGAATTAAGAACTTTAATAAAAATATGACTTCCTATATAAAACCAATTAAATCCACCATATTTTCCCCTAGTTTACATAAACTGATTATAATTTGATAATTTAGAACATTTTTGGTACCTACTTATTACATAAAACGATTTGTTTGAGTTATAGCTCTTTGGGGTATTCGTTTCGTGTTCAAAACAGAGCCTGTTAGCCCAACGAGTTGGATCCGATGCTTTTATTGAGCTATTACGTAAATTAACAGTATGCGACCTTTTGGTTAACAAATTTGGTATAAATGGATATGAATATCCTTAAATCTTCATTATCTTTATATAACCAGTTTTGAGGATTAATAAGTAGATTGTATCTATGTACCGTTGGTTTAAACTTTCTACTCTATATTGCGGCTAAATTTTCGTAGTTAAGTAGTAGCCGTGCGGAATGATCACTACGATCTATGTATCCACATCCATAGATCGTAGTGATCATCCCATCGAGATCATTCTGTGCTCTGGCGCGCTTCTAAATATATTTTTGCTCTCTCATCATCTCAGCCTAAAAACGTCCACTAGGTGTATGGCCTGTAGCAATGACTTACATACAAACAGTCTATTCTGCTCGCTCAGGATAATGTTTGGGCTGGCGTACCAGGGAAGCGCATCTTTTTCTGATTGTAAGAAATTAAAAAACCCATTCTTCAATATATTGCGTAAGAATATTGAATGTGAAGGACACTATACGATGTCTGTGAATAATCTGCTGGCAGACTGCACGTGTCAAACAAGCGCACTATGCTCGAAAGATTTTTTTACATATTGTGATCAGCGTGTAAATCTGTGAGCTATCAATTTATTAACTCTAACTGTCAGTGCCCTTCACTATCCTTAGTGGGTATAACTAATGAAATAATAATAATAATATTTTCGGGACAACTCACACAACGCTATCTGATCCCAAACTAGGCAGAGCCTGTACTATGGTAACCAGACAACTGATAAACATACTTATATATTTCTAAATACATACATATTATAGATAAATTACAGCCAGACACAGAACAAACATTCGTGCTCATCACACAAAGATTTGTCCTGGGTGGAAATCGAACCCACGACCTCCGGCGTAATGTTTTATTTATGAAAAAATAATAAAGTGTATTGCTGTAATATTTATAACTGACCCAATGCCTGAGTCAGAAGTAACTATACAGATAACATGAGACCATTAGACGACACATAGCAATTTTGTTAAAAGCAACGCTACACGGTAAAAAATGCGTTGACGCGGTTGACAAAGTGCAACCGCATCGCGTGTCGTGAGACAAAGTATGCCATTACTTCCTACACCACTTATGTTACTGGCCACTGCGGAGATTAGTCTCTGTATATTAAATGTTTTATTTTTATTTACGATACATGTTTAGGTACAATTCCGTAGAAAATAAGATTTCGGAAGACTTTTGCTTCGTTTTTAAGACTATATGCCAAGAGGAGAGAGGAAGGAGAAAGGAGATTGACAACCAAAACTGGAAGAATCTTGCTGAGAAGCGTACAGAATGGCGACACATATTGGAGGGTTGAAATTTTGCGATGAAGCTTGTTTCAGAACTCTCGCTGACAAGAGACAAAAGCAACATCAAGTCAGCTCAATACCAGCTGCTGTAAATTTGTCCCGTCAAGCTTATAGTAGAGCATATCGTTCACGTATCGGTCTGTTCAGCTATCAAAAGCGATGTCTCTTAGTGGCAGCGGCTAGCAGCGACGGCAACAAATTTACTAAAACCGTGCGACGCCGTGCAAGTCGCCTCGTGACGTCATATAACGTTTTGTTAGAAAGAAAGAAAGAATTTATTCAAAACATACACAGGATAACAGATGGTAGACATAAGATGGACACATAATAGTAACACAAAAAACGCTTAGAACACAAAAAAAGAAATATATATATATAAGTAGGTATATCCTGTGTGATGTCAGAAAAGGTCCCAATCTCAGCTCTGTGCTGCAGCATTTTATACTGCAGCGCTGATTTTCTGATCAGGCCTTGGTGATGTCACGGTCAGTTATAATAAATAAAAAATAAAATAAAATAAATAAATAAAACAGATAGAATACTTTTTATTGTACACCATACATTTATGGGACAGAATATAATAGGTATAAATAACTTCAAATATGTTTTTTAAATATATAAAGAAAAACGTTAAACCAAAGAAATATAATAATATATACATTTTATTTTTTTGAATCGAATAAAATCGACTAAGCGTCAGGCTGAACACAGGTCAAATATTTTAAAAGTATATTTAATCTGTGCCATTGGCGCTCAATTCACTCATGTGATTATGACATCTCCTATACTTTTGTCTATGACAAAAGAATAGAGACGCCTGGGGTTCGCAAAGCCTTTTTGAATTGTTTCATTCATTTGTAAAAATCTAAAAGAAAATGGCTGCTAAAGTATATATTGTCCATAATAATAATAAAGTAATATATGCAAGAAGTAATTTTACGCGTAATAAATATAATAAAAGTGTTGTAAAACAGTTAAAGTGTGTGTGTAATATGGTCGTTTTGTGTATTTCTTATTTGTAACAAGAGAGTAGTGATAAATATACGTGATTACTGTCAAGCGTCATTGAGGATGCATCATGGAGAAATGAGACTATCAGCAATAAATGCCGGCTAACTGATACCCGCTGCTGTGGTAAAAAAGTGCATACCTACAGTAAGTTTTGTTTCTGTAAGTTTAACAAATACATTTTATACTTATTTTTAAAGCTAAAAACACTTCTCGTTCTTGTTCGTACATTTGTTCTTACCGCTTGCCGCCGACGCCGCCGCGTCCGCCGCCGCCGTCGCTCCCGCTGCAGCGACGTAATCGTGGCTATGCTGTTAGACCTTACATCATAAATCTATTAGATATTTTTCATAATAAAATAATGTTGTCCCATCAATCCCTTTCTCCAGGATTCATTGATAGAAAATTGTTTGAAAATGTAAATTGATAAGATTTGGATGTTTAGATTATACAATATACCTTATTGTTTTAAAGTTTGTATACATAGGTATATCTTTTTAATCTATAAATCTTGTAGGTACAGACCGTGGTCATATCGCTAGCGGCGATTTCTTCCAGACCAGACAGAGTATAAGACAAGATTAAGGTAGGGAATTAAGTAGAAACCACATAATATTTATATAATATGTATACCTTGAAGTAGTCGCTTAGCTAATATATATATATATATTGCTATTGCACCGTAGCATGGACTTGAATAGTGTATGCTGCAACAGCCTTCGGCTAGATATCTATTCAAGTTTAGGGGAATTTAGTTCCAGACAAACTCTTGGAGCAGAATTAATTCTAATGGAATCGCGAATAACGCAAAACATAAGGTGATACCAACCGCACGAAATTGATTAATATTTACGTTACTTACTTACCCAGAAAGCCCTTATTAGGGCCTTGTATCTCCCGAATTTATTCTGTTTCAATGGTTTAATTTAATAATAATAATATTCTTTATTGTACACCATACATAATTTATACAAAATTCTGAACAAAAATAAATTTTTAACTAGCAGTATGTACAATGGGCGGTCTTATCGCCAAGAGCGATCTCTTCCAGACAACCTTAGGATGGACTTTGTCGAAAGAAACAGCGTTGTTGATGGTGTAAGTATAACATACCGAAATACTTAAAATATAATAGATAAGTGATAATACATATAAGTATATGTGTTTATATATAATACTAATATACTTAATAAATATAATATATATACATAAATCAATATTTATATATTTCCTATAATGACAAATAATAATCTTTAACTAATGATTTAAATGTACTTAAAGTCTGAGCGCGTCTAATTTGCAAGGGTAGTGCATTCCACAAACGTACAGAGATAACTGTGAAGGAGTTGTCGTAAAAAATTGTGGAATGCAACGGCATTTTTAACTTTAGATTTTCTGATGATCGTAGGGACTTCGTATGTGTGTCGTGAAGGAACTCAAAACGTCCTTTAAGATAGGAAGGTGTAGATGGGTTAAACAATATGTTATATAGCAGAGAAAGGATGTGAGCATTCCGGCGAAGTCTGATTGGTAACCACTTGAGCTTTTTACGAAAATCTGAAACATGATCATACTTGCGCAGACCAAATATGAATCTTATACAGACATTTTGAAGTCGCTCAAGTTTGTCTAATTGGTTTTCGGTGAGATCTGGATAGCTGGCATCCGCATAATCAAGAATAGGAAGTAGGAGGGAGTTCGCAAGCGCAGTTTTGGTGGCAATGGGCAGAAAGTTTTGCAACCTTCTCAAGGAGCCTGCAGAAGCGAAGATTTTGCGGCTGACCTCCTGCAATTGTGGTCCCCAAGATAAATCTTGATCTATAAAAATCCCTAAGTCCTTGACTTTATTACTAAAGGGTATAATAGTGCCATCAAAGATAATGTGAGGTAGTTGAGACCACTGTATTCTTGAGACCTTCCTTGAGCTGCCAATAACAATGACCTGAGTCTTTAACGGATTTACTGTAAGTCCGTGTGATTTACTCCATTCACTTATAGATGTTAAATCTTTATTCACATTACTAATTGCGTCAGTTAATTTTTCGAAAGGTGTTTGGAAATATATTTGTAAATCATCTGCGTAAAGGTGGTAGGACGAAATAAGTTTATTGGAGATAGAATTTATAAATATTGTGAAGAGAAGCGGAGATAGAACGCCACCCTGGGGCACACCAACGTATGTATTACACCACGCGGAGAGAGAATCCTCAACGCGTATACGTTGCCGGCGACCACACAGGTAACTGCGAAACCAATCGATTACCATTGGAGATATGTTAAGAGAGCGAAGTATATTTATTAGAATGTCGAAATCTACCGTGTTAAAGGCATTGGAAAAATCTAGGAGAGCTAGAACAGTAAGATTTCCACTTTCCATGCCGAATCTTATGTCATCCGTAATATTCACCAAGGATGTGACGGTACTATGACCAGGACGGAAACCAGACTGGAAAGGATTAAGGATGTTATTTCTAGTAAGGAATGTATGGAGCTGACTGTGGACGAGGCGTTCAATAACTTTGGAGAGGAAAGGCAGGATGGATATTGGGCGATAATCAGTATATGATGTGGGATTTGTCTTTTTGGGTATGGGAGTAATTTGGGCATCTTTCCATAACGTTGGAAAGATGCCACTGGACAAGGAATAGTTTAGGATATGACAGATAATAGGAAGGATTTGATTGAGGATAGGAAGGATCATATTACGGCTGACACAATCACTTCCAACAGCGTTAGATGTAATTGCCATGATACTCTTCTTAACATCACAATCAGTAAGTCGATCAAAAACAAACGGCTGATAAGTAGGAGTTGGAAGAGATGAAAGAAAATTTATTGTATTTAACTTGGTTGTCCTGTCAAAATTGGACGAAGCTGAGAAATGTTGGTTGAGTAAGTTTATGTCTAGAGTTTTAGGAATGTTGTTATGGCGTGACTTTCCAACTCCTAATGTTCTAAGAAATTTCTAAACCTTGGCGGGGTCCCCGTTTTGAACCGAGTTGTTTTAAATTCATTTTTTTCTTTTATAAAATGCGATATGTGGTTACCACATTTTTTATTTTAGTAACTTCTCATAATTAAAAGAAATCTATATATTATTATGATTTGTTTTATATCCGGGTTTACAGGACTTTACAGGATTTTAAAATTACAATCTACGCGTTGTATCGGAATCCATGGAGGAAACAGGAACTGTCTGTAAGAAATTGCTTTTTAGCGATAAGCATTGTACATAGCTAAGTATAAATAATGTTTGTTATCAAAATGTAATTGGTGTACAATAAAGAGTTTTCTATTCTATTCTATTCTGTCTACCAAAGTACGAAATTAGTATGTACTCGTAGGTAAAATTTATACCTAGCTGAAGCTACCTAGGGAAGTTCTATAATATCACTAGCTGTTGCCCGCGGCTCCGCCCACGTGGATCTTGATTATCGCGATAAAAAGTAGCCAATTCGTTCATCCAGACTATAATCTGTATGCCAAAATTATTCTACATCCGTTTAGCATTTTCTACGTGAGAGTAACAAACGTCCATCCATCCTCACAAACACATTTATAATATTAGTAAGATATTTTAATGACTAATTTTGGTAAATAAGCTTCAAAATCTGAAATACTAAGGTTGAATTATCTCAAGTTCAGATTATTTAACCTCAGTATTATTATTAAAAAAAATCGTTTGTTTTAATTTTAAGTACGTATTTATTTGGTGTCACATTTAAACAAAGGCAACAACTAAAATTTGTATTTGACTTGTCATTTCCAGTTTCAATTTAACTCAACAGCTTTAAGACTAAGGAGCAACTGTTTCTGTCGGTAATACAGATGCAAATCGGCTCTGCCCAAAGGAATATTTAGCGAACTACGTTCCTTGAATTCTGAAGGGTACTCGTGGAAAATGTATGATATAAGATTTTTAAATAGGTTGAGGATGAAACACGTTTCTCATATTGCAGCTGTTTGTTAATATTTGTTGATGATTTAATCAATCAATCAGCCTATCGCAGTCCGCTGCTGGACATAGGCCTCTCCTAACACGCGTCACAGTACACGGTCCTCTATCTTCCATATCCAGTCCGGCCTTACGTCCTTTGTAAGATCGTCGGTCCACCTAAAAGGGGGCCGTCCTTTGTTATGGTGTGATGATTCCATAACCTCTAGTTCTTGTTAAAAATCGCCTTTACCGATATCTCCATTAATTCTCGCACAATATACCTCTTTTGTTATTCTTCTTTCATCCATCCTTTTCAACTTTTTAAGATTATATTTTAAGTGATCCGTATTGAGTTATTTTTATCATTATTTTATTATATTAATGGGTTGGCAACACGCAAGTGATACCTCCGGTATTGCAAGCGTCCATAGGCTAAAGTAACTGGTTAACATCAGGCGGGCCGTATGCTTGTTTGCCACCCAAGTAGTATAAAAAATATACATCTTTGAGCGCTTTCTATTGAATTCAGTGGCATAATTTAAGAGGTAATTTTCAGTGTCCCCGCAGGTCTATTTTTATAACTAATTCACACACCCATAATCCGGCATCTAACGTAAAACATTAAAATTACCTCGAAGCCCCTTAATTTAAATTTCTAAATCGCTGGGAAGAATCAAAATTATAAATGCTTTGTGTTTTAGATATCGTACGTACGTCCTATAATATCATTTTGGACATTTTAGGAATTGGACATTTTGAGAATTGGTCTTTCTGGGAATTGGACATTTTGAATCCGTTGGACATTTTGAGAATTGGACATTCTGAACCTGAACGCAAATTTCCACTTCATAAGTGCTGAAGTACCGCAAGGCCCACATTTGTTAACTTACCTACTATTTATTGTATAAGTACAATGAAAATATAAATTAAATATCTTAGTTCAGTGCAATTTCATAAAATCATAACACAATGTCAGCCTAAATTCGAATTGGAGTGCATTATTTTAATTAAAATATTGTATTCTATTTTTTACAAATGTACGATTGTGACCTATTTTAAGTATTTCTATTTGTTGGTCATAGTTTCTAAGATAAGAACCTTGAGAGGGCATTGTATAAATGTATTAAGAAATCTTAATACATAAAAGCTGTATCCCGAATTTTCGTCTGCGTTAAATTGGTTTAAATTGTGAAAATGACACGGTTTTTGTTATGTAATTTTTCTGGTATGGTAAGGGAGGGAAACTCACGCTGTGGAATATGGAATGAATATATATTATTGACTAGATTGGCACTGTTTCTATACTTCCCTTAGGTCTTATCGTGATAATATATAGAATATAGTCATTTTCATAAAATTGGCGTGAATTATTTTGTAACTATAAGTTCTACAGTTAAGCGCGTTCAAAAAACTCACAATGTTTTTATGTTTTGAATAAATAATTACTAAAATAATCTCTGGCTACTGACTACTACCGACTTCTATAACAATCGGGATGAATTACACGACACGGATGTTTAGATATTGGTCACCCATTTATAGGGAAGTTCTTAGGCGTTGTAGTTACAACTAAGTCGTAGATACAACTACGAGTAAGTACGGAACAAAAAATAAAACAATTTTCTTATTTCTATACTACTTAGTAGACTAGTGAATCTATTTTGCATCCAATTTGCTGTTGGAGCCCCTTTAGTTCGTCAGACGGTTTAAATAGAGCAAATTACTGGGTGGATACAGTGCAGCGAGATTAACAGTAATTAAGAAACTATTAAATAAGCTACGTTTTATGTAGGGTGACTGTGCGTTGTGTAAAATTATTTTTTTTTTCATTAAATTGACAATCTTAAGAAACAATATATAAACATTGTATTTGAAGGACGCATAAAAGAAAAAAAAATACAAAAGATAGTTCTGATTTTTGTCAAGGTTACGGTTAATTAAATGAAAGTTACAATCGACATATATATATATATATATATATATATATAAAGGTATATAAGTGACATTAGGCAAAATGGCATCAATTTGTTAAATAGTTTAGAAGTTGTTATTTTACATTTAAACGAAACAACGGTGAGCTTCTTCTTCTTTCTTCTCTCTCACCAGCATGAGTTGAGTCTTGTGGACGCTCTTGTTTGCCTACTCTAGACAGTCAATAGACATAGGCTAAAGACGCAGCCCTGACTCTCTGGGGCATTCAGGACTGCAGTATAATCACTCATATTGAGTTTGGAACAAGTTGCCCTGGGGTTTGTTTGCTCTTCAATTGGACTTATGGATCATTTTTGCTGATATCATATAGGTTTACGTGCCATCGTCACAAAAAAGAAGATAACAAGGATTTGAAAAGCTGACTTTAGTCTGCCCTTCAGGTTTAGCGTTAGTCCCATAAGGAGAACGCGACAGTCACTACCGTCAGCCTTCGGCCGGCTGATTCTCTAAGAAACAGCGATGGCAAACTGACAGTTGTGATCGCAAAATTGACAGTTGTGATTGCTCGGTGACGGCACAATCTATTGACTAAACGTCAAAAAAGGCTCTTACGGAATATCAATTTTCAAACTGCCAGCCAGATTTTGCTCGGTTTTTGCGGTGGCTCGGTTTTTGCTCTTACGGAATACCCCTGCGGGTTTAAAGTCAAGATAATTAAGTTCAAAATCTTTGTAAAATTTTGGTCAAATTTAAATATTTAGTTTTAATAATAGTTTTATTTATATAAATAAAATAACAAACAAATGGCTACTCTACTCTTGCTGTATAAAGCAGACAACTGTAAACGGAATTGCAGTCAGTTTGTAGTTTCCTGTAACAGCCACATAGATACATACGTACAAATACAAACTTATACATATATAAATAATTAGTTCATGCCAATGTTTTTTTTTTGTACTACCAAGGTGGCAAACAAGCATACGGCCCGCCTGATGATAAGCAGTTACCGTAGCCTATGGACGTTTGCAACACCAGGGGTGTCACTCACGCGTTAATTTTAATTTATTTTATAAAAAAATTAAAGTGAGACGGGCGTGATGATATTATGTATGTCTGTAATTCTATTGAACACCATTTTAAGATTTGTATAATAACAACATTACAATTACCATTATCACCTCAGAAGACTAATAACTAAGTCGTAACTTCGGGTAACTTTACTCTGAGATCTGGGTTGCCAAACAGGGCCAAGTCTGTACTATAGCAATAGAAATCTGTTAAACATACTTATACATATCTTAATACAAAAAATATGGATAAATCACACCCAGACACCAGACAAGGAATCTGCTCTACACATATAGATTTGCAGGTTAACTTACCACAAAATGGTTAGTCACCTTTTTATAAACATCAACAATTCACATTATTTTGTTTGTATTCTATATCCATACTAATATTATAAAGCTAAAGAGTTTGTTTGGTTGAACGCGCTAATCTCAGAAAGTACTGGTTCGATTAGAAAAAATCTTTTCTTGTTGAATAGTGCATTTATTCAGGAAGGCTATCACGCTATAGTCAATAGGAGCGGAGCAGTAGTGAGATGACGCAAAATCGGGGAAAATATTTCAAATTACCACGCGGACGAAGTCGCGGGCGACCCCTAGTATAAAATAAAGAGATGGGTAAGTAGTTGGTGTAGTGGCTATCGATTTATGAGCGTATTTTATATAACTATATGAATATCAAGTATCTCTGTCTAGACAATATTATAAGTTCAAGAGTTGAGACTGTAATTTGCTTGAGTTTCAACAAAACTTAAAACGTTTGGAACACATGAATAGGTTACTTCAATAATATACTCTTCAGATGGACACGAATCCCACGCAATACGGACACGATTTGCACTCTTCAATCCCGTGAACGTGAGTTTAAATTGACGCGCCGCAGTAGTCCTATTTTAGGTATTTATAGTCCAGAATATTTATTGAGCACCTAGTTGTAAGCCAGATATCGTATTCTGTGATGGTAAGTATCTATTATAGACTCATCATGGCGTAGTAGTATTTGCGCTTCGCCAGTCTGTAGAAAAGGTCGCCAAAGTTACTTCTAATGCCAGAACAGGCAATTGTATTCGCTAGCAGAAACACAACACTACCCTTTGTTAATCAGCTGAGTTCTTAAATATCATTCTCGGACTCACTAAGAATAATAGAGAAGGAATGAGAATGGCTTTAGAGTGTAATGTATGGTGTAATTGGAGCTTTATCACAGTTTGATGTATCAAAACAACTCATAATGGTTCCAAAACTTTTAAACTCTTAAACATTTCCACAGATTGACTTCTAACAACGATTAGTTTACCAATATAACCAATCAGATGTTAAAGAAGGGAATGCCCTTTTCATGCTTTTTCTTAGCATCTAAATAGTTAAATTGTTTATCAGAATTGAATACAGTCAAATGTTTTGGTGCTCAAGTTCTGAGTAGGGCAATCGATTCTTATCATTTATTTAACTTTGAAAGAGGTTGTTTGTAGGTCAACTTGCGGTTAAACCTTATAATGTGGTTTAAGTAAGTTCGTTTGGTATAAATAGTTTACGTAGAAAAAATGGAGTGAACATAGTTATTAGTAGCGCTACTACCTATTACTTAATGACTGGTAGGTATGACTTCTAGATTTTTAACCTTGCTTCATTAGAGAATAGGTAACGTAAACATGATATTGAAGTCAGGTCACCTCTCCTTCCTCACCACGAAACCTTGGGGTATTCCTCGAAGCGCACCCATTTTAAAACGCACCCAACGAAGCGCACCTAAAGTCACGCGCTAAGGAAATCATAGTGCACCTGAATGGTGCGTTTCGAGGAATACTTTAGGTGCGCTTCGTTGGGTACGTTTTAAAATGGGTGCGCGTCGAGGACTACCCCGAAACCTTTACAGTACAGTTGATAGCATAGTCTTAATTTTTATTTTTTACCTGATTTGATGAATATTCTTTGTTTAAAAGAGACGATGAAAGCATGAAATTTCCTACATAGTGTGGCCGATTTCTCATACCAAAAACATTAATTACATTATCAGGTACAGGAACCAAAGTACCAGTTACCACTGGCTTCAAAAACGGGAACCTGCAGAAGTAGGTCCTGCATTCTGCATCAGGAACACGATCCATTCATTTAACGCAAACCGCCTCAGGTGCTGGTAGAGGTTGTCGACAACCTCGTGTTGTATCAAGAGATATTATAATTAGTAACTTAATTTGGAAAAGATACTCTGTTTTTTATGCTACTCGGGTGGTTTTACACCAGGGTTGAAGGATAGGAGTATCCCTGAGATAGAAATACGTTTCTTTTAAAACGCATCACTAAATGAGCGCTGGAGACCTGTATTCACACACAGGAACACAACTACACTGCTGTGTGTAGTTATTTCACTGTGGTCTTATGTAAGGTGGAGATGCTTCCCCAGTCGAGCTTGCTCGCTAGTATGGTGCCCTACCTCTCTTCATACCTACCTCCCTTCTTGTTGTTTTTCTTCAACTTTCACGAAGTTTTCGTCATCAGGAATAGAATTTTTAGCCTGTACATTGACCCTCTACAGCTAAAACAGTTTACTTTTCAAAATATAATGTTATAGACTTTTAAAAATATTATCCAATAACAAGGAGTACTGCAGCACACAGTCTTGTACTTGACTAAGGACATAAAAGTACATGAGGCGTTCAAAACAAACTGACTGAATATACGACACCGACTTGTTTTATCTCCAAGAGTTATTGCTGTCTCTCTCTCTCTTTATCTGTAGATGGGATAAAGAGAACAAAGTAAGTCTATAAAAATAACAGGTGATTGCTTATTTATTTATTATGTTTATTAGCTACTATCAGACAAACTTCTAAAAGACCTGCTTAAATTCTACTTATTGCTTAAATTAATAATATTTTAGTATATCTGAAATCAGTAATTCGGTAACAATAGGAGAGTACTCTTCATAAATTAAATTTACACATTCAAACAAGTAGTCTACAAATATATTTTTATGCTAGGCTTTGGCTTAACAGTCAGAGCTTCCCACCCAAAACAAATCTTTGAGTGATAAACATATTTTGTTCTACATATTTCACTACTGCTCCGCTCCTGTTGATTATAACGTGATGTTATATAGCCTATAGCCTTCCTGGATAAATGCACTATTCAACACAAAAAGTTTTTTTCTAATCGAACCAGTACTTTCTGAGATTAGCGCGTCCAACCAAACAAACAAACTTTTCAGCTTTATAATATTAGTATAGATATATATTTTAACAATATATATTGTAATCTTTTATGATATCTAAAACACATTCAAAAGACATGTCGTTTTGACAAGCAAAACACTCGAAAAAAGCTCTTAAATTTTATTACTCGTAATAAACAAAAAACAAACATAAATCCGATTGGTACAGGTGGGTCCCGGACTCAGCAACATCCGGGGTAGCCGGAATAGTCTCGGGCACCGGGAAGCTGAGGGGTAGCCAATAAAAAGCACGCGTCCTCCAATTTTTGTGACACGCTGATACCGAGCGTCGTATTTCACCGCAACGTCGGTTCGTAATGTGCGTCTCCCACGCTACCCATATTATTTTATGAATGCTGGAAGGGGCAGTTGATACATATACATTTTAACCGACTTCAAAAACAAGGAGGTTATCAATTCGTGTGTATTTTTTTGTTTACGTGTTAAATAAGCATTTATTTGACCTACCTAATGATAAGCCACTACCGAAAGCTTTAAACACGTCATCATTATGTTGCTCGCTGTCACCATATAAGCATAAAAGCTGCACGTGCACCCTTTAAGACCCTCCCTCGAGTTATAAAAGTTCATAAAAACATAGTAAATAACATTTTAAGTTCCTATGACTGTGGTAGTATTTAGATTGATTTTCAGGTCTGTAGTCTCGTTCTTATACAAATAATGTTATACACAAGATAGGTAGGGCACCACATTAGCGAGCAAGCAAGACTAGAGAAGGTCCTACACCTTTCAGAAAAGTACAGCCAAATAATGTTCCTGTATGTGAATAAAGGTCTCCAGCGCTCATTTAGGGATGCGGTTTGAAAGAAACGTTTTCCTATCCAATGCATACTCCATCTTTAAGCCGTGGTATTAAAAAAATGGGTCGACAAGTGACATCTCTCGTATTGCAAGCGTAATCATAATTATGCATATACTTCAATTTTACCTCTATTGCAGCTTACCAATCATGTTACTTATGCTAAAAGATCGTATTATGGGCATATGACAGCAGCATTCAAGTCACTAACAATCTCTCAAAACATTAAAAGTAGGTTCATGAAATACAGAGTAATTGGAACAACGACCCCAAAAGAAATCTTGCCAGGTATGGGCACCGAAACATAAAATTAAATTTGAGTAAGTCTGGGTGGAATAGCAACGGTCTTCTAAACGATAAAATATAAATAACATAATCTATAGGTACCTTGTCCCTTCTAGCCTAGCTTAAACTCTTCAATCCCATGTGAGTGGAAGAATTAATAAAATCGAAATCCGGCATCAAATTAAGCTAATGCTCCCTGATGTCAGACGTTAACCGCTCGTAATTAATATGCGCGGAATATATATGGAAGTTCAGTAAAAGCAAGCTTGTGTACAACGGCCCAGAGGTAAGCTCTTAAATTAATTAATTTCAATCTCATCATATTTATACATTGATTTTTATTTCATGCGATAGGACTGCCCTGTTGGTCTAGTGGTTATTGGCTCTGACTGCTACGCTGGATGTCGTGGGTTCGATTCTCAACCAGCACAAATATTTGTGTCATGAGCGCGAATGTTTGTTCTGTGTCTGGGTGTATTTTTTACCCGACTACGGCGAAGCAAAAAGGAGGGTTATGATTTTGACCTGTATGTATGTTTGTATGTATGTATGTATGTATGTATGTATGTATGTTCATCTGTTCCCGCATAACTTCTAAACTACTTATCATAACTTGACAAATGAGGTATCGTTAGAAGCGTCTTGATTGTCCGCTGGTTATAGGCTATGTGACGTGACATTAAAATTAATATGGCGTCCTCTGGGGGACCTAAAATCTAACATTAAAAATTAAATTTCTTTAAAAGGTGCCGTGATGGGTATCAAATGATAGAGTTTAATTAGCAGGTTTCGAATATGTAAATATTACTAGCTTTCGCTCACTGGTTTGCCTGCATTTGCACTATAATTGCGTAATCTTGCTTGCAAGATTTGAACCGCTTTTTGGTGCTTGATTGAGCTAAAATTTGGTATACCGACGGCACTTTAGTGATAATGTAATAATATAATACCATGGAGCTGGTCTGATGATGCAGTCAGAAGGTGAGCAAATTACCTCTTCAAATAAACAAAATATCGTGTTTAGGTGCAATGGATTTATCTCGACAGGTACTAGGTATATGCCTAGGTGGCTGTTCAGGATATGATGATAAGGTCGGAAGGTGGCCATAGGAACTCTGCAACAAAACGAGATAACCGCGTCGTGTTTAGGTTCGTTACAAATACCTTTACGACTACTTTATTCCTAGGTGGGCATTCCGGACGTGGTGATGAAGTTGGAAGTGGCTAAAGAAACTTTTCAACGAAACAAGATAGCCGCGTCGTGTTTCGGTGCGATGAATTTATCG
This sequence comes from Trisateles emortualis, assembly GCA_947095525.1. NCBI lineage: Eukaryota > Metazoa > Arthropoda > Insecta > Lepidoptera > Erebidae > Trisateles > Trisateles emortualis. The sequence continues at coordinate 1,245,640 of OX352736.1, read as the reverse complement.
TGACAAGTACTATATTCTTAGATGGGTGTTCAGGACGTGATGATGAAGTCAGAAGGTGGCCATGGGAACTCTTCAACGAAACAAGGTAGCCGCGTTGCGTTTCATTGCGATGGATTTATCTCGACGAGTACTATACTCATAGTTGGGTGTTCAGGTTGTGATGATGTAAGTCGGAAGGTTACCATAGGTACTTTTTAATTGAACAAGATACCCGTAGAAGCGTATTTGGGCTCGTTAGATTTATCTTGAAGAGATTACCCATCAAACTAAAACGGGTAATATGCTTCTAGGTGGTGATCTAAAAGCATATTAATACTTCGAAGTGGTGTTTAGGATGTGATAATGAAGTCGAAAGCCGGCCATAGGTATTTTTTAACGAAACAAGATAGCCGCGTCATGTTTGTTGGATTTATCTCAACGAGAACTATATTTCTAGGTGGTGCTTAAGATGTGGTGTTGAAGTTGGAAGGTGGTCATAGGAAATCTTTAACGAAACAAGATAGCCACATCGTGTTTCATAAATTACAAAAATAAACAATAAATGTTTCACCCAATAGTTTAGTCTATAAAAACCTGATGACCTACAGTAAAGAATAAATAATATAGTTTTTGGGTATCTATTTTTCTGTAATATGTATGTATTTAGAAATATATAAGTATGTTTATCAGTTGTCCAGTTGCCATAGTACAAGCCTGCGTAGTTTGGGACCAGAAAGTGAGTTGTCCCAAAATATAAAAAAGAAAGAGTGAATATTGATCGCTTCATATTGTTCACATACCTATAACAATATAAAGTGTAAAGTATTTTTTATATAATTTTACAACAATTGTTACGTTCAAATTATGGCAACAATTCTTATTTATCAGGATAGCATTCGATACTAATTTTAACAAAAAAAACCGACTTCAATACAGCAAGTTGTAGAATTTTCAAAAAAGAGGAACAGAACTCAATTCCACATGGATCCCATCATCAGAACTTTGATTTGGTTAAAGTGAGACCAAACTGGAAGTATGTCCTCTCGGATAATAAAATAATGTTTTAAATCGGTTTATTAATGACGGAGTTCTGCGGTAACAAACATTATGAAAATAAAACCTCCTCGTTTATGGAGTCGGTTAAAAATGCTCATTAGCGAGAATTTTTGTACCACACAATGTCACTTACAAAGCTCGTTAAACACCTTGTACTTTACTATTACACAAAATTCTTAACTTGAACAGTTCACTAAACTACGTACGAGTAGCGATACATCACGATGTATCGCATGTTTCGCGATACATCACGATGTATCGCATGTTTCGGTGTAGGTACTCGTAGCAGCTGACCATTCAGCTCGACCATTCAATTTTAACTGATCCCTACATATATATACCTACGTTACCTTTACTATATGTGCCTTTAGATGCATCGTAATAATATCAATGTAATCTACTTCGTCTTAGAGTTTGGTTAGTGGGCAACCTGGTGATAGAGTTATTTAGATCCCCATATTTAGGCCTCTGTCGGGACCTTTTTAATAGTGTTATGTAGGTATCCTTTTTAACCGACTTCAAAAAGAGAAGGTTATCAATTCGTGTGTATTTTTTTTTTTTTTTTTTTTTTTATGTTTGTTACCGCATAACTCCGTCATTTATGGACCAATTTGAAAAATTCTTTTTTGTCTGACTGGACATACTTCCAGTTTGGTCCCATTATCATCAAAAGAAAGTTTTGATCATGGGATCCATGAGGAATTGAGGGAACTCCTCAAAAGTTATAGGCACACATATAGCAATTTCAATATTTTTAACAATTAATCAATCATTTGCATTCAGAAAGTGTTATTTGGTGAAGTAAAACTGATGAAGAAGACCACAGATGGCCATCTGAACTTTTCAATAATAAGTATTTTACTGATGGCTATTAGATAAGTTTCGGTTATTGTTGCTAAGCAACTATTAATAAGAAATAATGACGTGAATGAATTGAGCGCGGATTGCACAGATTAAATATTGCTTTTAATACCTACTTGACCTGTGTTCAGCCCGACGCTCAGTCGATTTTATTCGATTGTAACAAACAAATATTTGAAAATTTTACAACTTGCCGTACTGATGTCGGTTTTTTTTTTTGTTAAAATTATTATTGTAATAAAACGACTAATATTTGAATCAATCATTTATCATTTTCTACTTCATTTGCTTATTTGTGGTCATCATCAGCAATTCCACTTTACTAAATGATGTTTTTCCATAGCAAATGTATAAGTCACCAAAAATATTTGATGAGTTTTTAAAGAATTCCATCATTCGATCCTAACTTAATGGCAATGTGACCACCTGGTAAGTATACCGTTCAAATTCAAATTGAAATTATTTTTTATTTGCATTAAAAGGGGTAAATAGGTACATGTTACAATAATGTTAAGTACAAGCAATTTCACTTAAATCTAAGATACATAATTTATTAATCCATATTCATTTCAGTTCATTTAGTGTATAAAAGCTTTTTTCTAGTAGCCAAATTTTCAAGTGATTTTTGAATTTATACAATGGAAGGAGTTTTAAGTTTTCAGGTATTTTATTATATACACACACACACATGGCATAACAGTTTTTTTGATATAATGTGGTTCTTGGCCTTGATTCTAAAACTAGTCTATTTGGATTTCTTGTGTTTCTAGTATATTTTTCTTTTGCAGTAAGAAATAGATTCGAATTTGTTCTAACAAATAATGCTATTTCATAAATGTACATGGATGTCAAGGTTAGTATGTTTAGTTTTTTAAAAAATGGTTTGCATGATACATCGGGCGGGATACTAACTATAGCCCTGATGCATCTTTTTTTGAGCTAGGAATACTCTGTTAACATCTGTGGAGTTACCCCATTGTATCAGGCCATATCTTAATATAGAAGCTACATAGCCGTGATAAGCCAGCAAAGTCGTTTCCAGCGACGATATTTTACTTTACGTTAGAAATAAAAAAACTATTTTCCAAATCGTATAACCTTCAAAGAATTACGATTTAACCGTTCGGCCGAGATGCACAATAAAATAATATTTAATATTCCCAACTCAGCCACGTGGGCGAGATTCTCATGGTCGAGTTGGTGAATAAGTCCCTTTGGGTAATCAAAGTCAAAGTCAAACTCATTTATTCATTTAGATCAAATACATGATACTTATGAACGTCATAAAAACAAATGCTAGCATATTTTTTTCCTACGGCCAATTCGCTGACTATGGTAGAGCCTCGAGAAGAATTGGCAAGAAACTCAGGTCACTCTTTTTAATCGACAGACTACAACATTTACAATTTGGTATAGGTTACAATATTAGTGGTAACGAAAAGGAACGGAAACCAATATACCATACAGAATAAAATTTAGGACGAACGAATCGACTAACATACATAAAAAATCCTCCACATTTTACCATTTTGAAGTCAGAAAAGGCAATACAACAGCCTTTGATTGTGTTTTAATGCTTATGGTATATAACAACATTAAATAAAAACCAATAAGATAAGAATCAATGTCAGGTCAGGTCATAATAAACAAATGTAATTTAATTGGTTAACAAGCTATATCATTCTATTACAGGCCTCTCCATCGAATAGCGTTTCTCTTATAGATTTATACGATTCATTAACATCTGTTATCGGCGTTTTTCTTCAGTTACTCCCTTAATGGAGCTTTGTATATACGAAATGTTGGCTGAGGCGTTAAATTAAATTTGCTTGGCCATTTCCCTTTTGTTAAACTCGCAGACATTTTAATTTGAAATAGTTTTGATGATTTTAGCTCAAAAATGTTACGAAAGCATTTTATAATTTTGTTTCGGCTGTTTTTGTTTAGTCCAAAAGATTTACTAAGTATGTGTTTTTCATGTATCTATGTACGTATGCGGTATTCTTAATTTCCTCGTAGTATCCAAACGGGTAATTAAATTTTAATAACTGAACTTTTGGAAAAATCACGTATAAAAAATCCGTATATTAACGTTTAAAAAATCTAAATAACCATTAGTTATTTGTAATACCAATATAATGGGTTCAGACTGCTATAAATTGTTAAAGACTATAGACTACAGGTCCATTGCAAGAATTTCCCTCAAAAATGATTATTGACCCATAAATCTACTGATAATATAGTTTTTGGTCTACCTAAATTTTATTATCTAAATAAATTCAAAACAAAAAACAATAAACTATACTAATGCAAAAACAATAATCATAATAAATCAACATCAAAATATCAAATCTACATCAATAAAAACCCTCTATAAAGTTTCAATACTTTACTGGAAAGTGCAGGAGTAGCAAATACAAAATGTCTGAATTACCCATATTTTACGATCGCATAAAGTCGGCCTCCGACGGGTCGAAAAGGCGTGCTCACTCCATCGCCATAGTCCTAGAGAGCTGGCACAATTAGCCAGTTGCTTTGCATAAAATACATCCGTGTGTTTACCTGTGGACTAATTGTAAGATTTAGCGATTAATTGGATTTTTATAGAATAGAAAATAACTATTTTATATTCTAGATACTGCCAAGAACTGGTTCAAAATCTTGATAATGAACATAAACAATGGCTCGCTTTCCAATATATTTTATAAATCAGCATTCTCGGCATTATAAAGTCACATCAAGAGCTGCAAAAGACAGTCAACTTAGACGATGTTAATTGCCATTTCGTTTTGCCCGACATTAAGGACAACTCCAACACTCAAACTAAACAGTTTATGTTCTGATGTTGCTCATTTTATATTTTCTCCAGTCACACCAGCATTCCTTTTTTTTTGGCAGCATACGGTCCGCCAGATGGTAGGTAGCTACCGAAGCCTATGGACGCTTGAAATACCACAAATATCACTAGCTTGTCGACCCTCAAATTTTATCACCAGTATTTTGTGAACAAGTATCCCTCGAATAGTAATATGTTGAGTTAAAAACACCTAAATGAGCGCTGGAAACCTGTACTCACACACAGGAACACAACTACACTGCTGTGCTAATTGGCTATATGTTTGACAGGTGGAGATCCTTCTCTATTCGGACTTGCTCGCTTGTATGATGCCCTACCTCCTCAAGGCTATGACATCTAGCTTAGACTAGTTGTTAAATAAAAGCACTTATGCTGAACTAAATTCTTCCTGCCAATTCCGTCATGCTAAACTTTGTTCTGTGATCAGCCAATGGATTTTTGGCAATCTGTAAATGAGTAAAAAATTGCTTAAACCGGGCGTAGTCGAAGCTGGCCACGAGGTTATTATGAAATGATTACTATAGCCTATAGATGCTTGCACTGTCAGGGATATTGTCGCGATCACTCGTGCGCTACAAAATGGACGCGCATACTGCTTTACCAAGGGTAAGCAAAGCGGTCGTGTAGGAAGGAGTCTACTGTCTAAATCACCACGGTGCGGTATGTCACCTCGTCAATAGGGGAACACAATTTGCATACTTAACCGAAATCACGTTGGAACCCTCATGACCCTCGAGATATCGATATATACGACGGCGTTGGATATTGTCAGTACAGGTAAAAACGGCTAGCCATTTTCACCTGTTTATACCAGTAGTAATATATCTACTGGTAATTGCACTTGGGCTTAGAAACCTCACTTTAGTGTTTTTTTTTTTCATTTACTTTTTGTAATATTATTTTTATTACTAACCAACAATAAATAATTATATGAATTTAAAAAACGGAACAATGCACGAATACTTTGCACCAAACTTTCATGTGCTCTGATTCACGTTGATTGTAGAGCCTTTGCCGTCACGCGATCCTCTACCCGTTGAGAATATAGAGCTATCTCAAAGGGTAGATAGAGTTAGAATTTGTATATTTCATTAAAGCAACGAATCTTAGAATTCAAATACGTTCATATGAGTAAAAAAATCAATAAGCGTGTACCTACTAACGAAGTTGTTTAGCATTATAATTTTTTACGAACAATTCTTGCTCTGGTGTGTCCGCACTGTAATTTTTATTTACAAATAATCTTGACTGCCTTAGTGGTCCAGTAGTCGTAGTATGCGCCTGCTGTGCACGAGGTTGTGGGTTCGATTCCCATATAGGATAAAACTTTGTGTGATCCACAAAGAGTTGTTCTGAGTCTGGTTGTAAATTATGTCCGTTAAATGTATGTTTGTAAAGTCCCCCGCGACACAGAGCTTGATCGCTAGTGCGTGAGTTGTCTTTAAAAAAACAATTATAATGTTAATATTATTATTACTTGTCAGTGCGCGTATTCCTGTTGTTCTGTAACCGAACGGTTTGGTTCGTAGTGATGGCAGGTATCCTGATAGTATGACTCTCATTCCTTGGATGTCGGTATGAAAGTCTCGGTGAGACTCACATTTTGTGCCGTTTGGAGGCCAATCTCTAAGACCATGGGAACACAACTGTATCGTGAGAATAGATATCAAGCGTTTAGTCGAGTCACCTCATGATACTAAGGCCTGGTCTTAGTATGGTAAGGTGACTCGACTAAACTTTCGACTTCAAACGGCTCAAAAATGTGAGTCTCACTGAGACTTTCATATCATCCTCTTAACTTGGGGCAACGTATTCACTTACAACGTACACACTCAACTTAACGCGATCACGCGTGGCAATGTTGCTAGTCTTTTGGGCACCTTTCCTCAAAAATAAGACAACTCCCACACTAGGGAACAAGCTCTGAGTCAATTAATCAACACAAAGTACACCCAGACTTGGAACAGCCACAAACCAGCCGTCTAATTTGTTTTGATATTATTGACTTTTGTCTGTTTTTGCGTGACTTAATGTTTTGTCCTGTTATCAATACCTATTATTATTGGTAGTACATTTTATGGTACGCATATATTCAAATTGGGCTATATAATACACAAAATATCATGTAGCAGACGCTAGAAATAATCAAAAAGTTGTTAAGCAAATCGAATATAACGATACTGAAAACCGAGACATTGGAGAAGGTCGTTTCTAAATGACATCGAAACATGCAAATATTATCAATACGATTATACAGTAGCGATAACAATCCAAAATTTTATGAACCGTAAAATAAGTCAATACGGATACAATAATAAAACATGGCCCTAGTAGACTTTACAGCCTTTTTGCGGTATCTAATTTTGTTAGTACGAACATGCACCTTTTCTGGAAATGTGCGAGTGAAATATTTGAAGGATCCCAGCGAGAATGGAACGAGTAGTCGTAAAGTGTTCCGAACGATTAAACGACTCTGACCCGATGGTTGCCGTAAAAGCGATTCTGTTATAAGCTTTTCTTTGGAGAATGTCATGATACGCTGTAAGATTTTGAACAAATAATCAATTTCAAATATTTTTATTTTTTGTTTTTGCCTACACTTGAATTATAGTAGGACCTAGTACTTGATTACGAGTATCATTGTAATTTTTGAATTTATAACAATGCCTAACTGTACTTTGAACTTCTCAGAATGACGCTATTGATTATAGTGGCATACCGCACATCTATGTTACTTAATAATTTCTATTGTAGTACCCCAATTTAAGTGTGCATTATCAGTCATTTTTCAATTTTCTGTGGATATTTAAAACTGTTCACTACCTAGCTTAGTTTATACCTTGTATGATTGATTTAACGCTTTCGCGGACAGTAACGTAGACATGTTTTATTGTCATGACGTCTATAGGCGTTCACTGTCCTTCAAAGTGTTAATAGCAACGACAATTCTTCTTGTTGTTATTTAGTTAGTGGTCAACCTGATGACAGAACTATTTACATCACCAATACTTAGGCCTCTGTCGTGATCTAACGATTGGTAACATCTGGGACAGACGCTCAGATGAAATACCACTATGCAGCCTTACAGCTATGTCACCTAGCTGTAAGGTACCAATACCACGCCCTTGGTCACTTATCCCGCTAATCGTTAACCAAGCGAGTGCATCTGGCTATTAGCGCCTCGACCATTATATTGTTCTCATACATTGATTGAGAACTGCCTCGGAGGTCCAGTGGCCGCAGTATGCGCCTGCTGTGTACGAGGTTGTGGGTTCGATTCCCACATAGGACAAAAATTTGTGTGACCACGTACGATTTGGTTGTGGAATGAGCTTCTTGCCGAGGTTTTCCCGAGAGACTATAGCATGGGGTTCTTCAAGAAAGGAGTTATAAGGTTTCTGAAGAGTCGGCAACGCGCAAGTGATACCCGGCGTTGCAAGCGTCCATAGGCTACGGTAACTGCTTACCATCAGGCGGACCGTATGCTAGTTTACCTCCTTGGTAGTATAAAAAAAAAATTTTTTTTGCGTCTGGGTGTAATTTGTGTCCCTCAATTTTATGTTTGTAAGGCCTCCGTGGGACAGAGATTGTTTTCTAGTGCGGGAGTTGAGAAACAAAAAAATAAACACCATTCAACTGTTTTGTTATATATATATATATATATATAGTGTTTGTTAACCAGCCATCTGCGATGCCAGTAAAACGTGACTTTGACATTAAGGATATAAATTTCTTAAACATTTAGTGTAGTGCTAAAATATATCACGCTATATCTTCACCCGTTTTAGTTGGAATTATGTCTACTAACATGTTATGTTTGTATTCTACACTAGCAAAATGGCGTGATTACTTTTAAGAGTGTCATATTTTATAAACTCACAAGTAACATTAAATTTAACTAACGTAAAATCAGCAGCAACGTTTAGATTCCAAAATAAAAAGTAGTAATTATTGTTTCTGATTTCTTCATTAGTTTGAATACTATAAATCGCGTAAATAAATAAAAAGCCTATATGCAAGAAAGATATAATCTCTCTCTGTGCCAAATTTCATCCAGATCCGTTCTGTAGTTTTTGCGTGAAAGAGTAACAAACATCCATACATCCATTCTTACAAACTTTCGCGTTAATAATATAAGTAAGGATTAATTTGACAATAGCAATATCGTAGTGGCTTTTTCACAAAAGCCATTTTTCAAGAGTGAAAATTAAGGTTTTTGTTTATCCTGACACAAAATAGATTTTATTAACCTTTTAAAGACTTTTTTATTTAACATACACACTGACCTTTATAATTATGTTTTAGATGTATTGCACAGTCAACAATTTTAAACTACCACCTATTTATAGTCAGAACATATTCACAGTTCTCAATAAATCGACACAAATAGTTATTTATGTTAATTTAATTTTATCAAAGAGGCAGCCCCGTGATTGCTGTGGGATTGCGCGGTGCGAAGCAATCACAACTGTACGCTTGAGCATTTAGGCACATTTTAGCATGCAGCGGTTGCTGACGCCACAGAGTTATTATAGCAGTAGGTATTGGTAATTTTCTTAAATATTAAAGCAATGTGGAAAAAGACGAGCCCGGAGCAGGACTCGAACCTGCGCCTCTCGGGTTCCGACCCAGCGCACTACCAACTGTGCCATCCGAGCTCCTACTCCAGAGTTCGAATTTGTCCACCGCTTGTTTACGTCTTGGAGTGACGTAAGTTTCATTCAAACGTTAGCCGTTACAGGTCTATACGTATAACATCTTCCAATTGTGAGGAAAGAATGTTATTAAAGAATGAAACCACTCAATATTATTAAATATTTTTAGCATTTTTGCTAAAAATAGCTATGCAATCAGCTCAAATATATTTGAGCTGATTGCATAGCAAAAATGCTAAAAATATTTTGTAATTTTCTTCTGAGTGAAGTATCTGTTACGTAGTAACTCTTTAGTAATCTGTGGTAATATTATTATGTTTATACAAGCGTACAACTGGCTTGTATATGTCGCAGGATGATAAGATAGAACGGATTTTCGCGAAAACCCTAGGAAGATCGCGAAATACCAGATAATATGAAACTAACAAAGAATTTCGCTATCTTCCGAGGTATTTTCATAACTTATGAGCGCTGATTGGCCGAATGAACATCATACTCACTGACATATGCGCTGATTGGTTATCGACTACACTTTTTCGTCATTTGTCACCAATAAGAATTTAAGTTTCCTACATTCCTAAGCAAACCCAATTTTTGCAATGATTTTAAAAATAACTCCGAAGATCGCGAAATTCTTTGTTTGTTTACTATCATCCGCTGTTTCGTAAACTAATGCATCAGCAGAACGTCTATAGGGAGAGCCAGCAATGTATTTACTTTTTTCATTTCGTCATGAAAGCAGAATAGTTAAAGGCTCTTCTGGCAACCCTATGTGGCCGGTGTGTTTAACCTTAAAATAACAAAAAGTAAGAAATATAACTTAATTTTGTTATAGTTTCAGTCCTAAAATGGTACCTAATGGTATGATAATGGTACCACCATTAGACCCTTTTGATTTTTATAAATGGTATAATCCAATGCCATTTTTTGGGCATTTTTCTGCGCAGTTTGAGTTCTGTAATATTTTATTCGTTTACTATAAAAAAACAAAGCAAAAGTGTTAATGTGGACATAAAGAAATCATTCAACTGTAAGACAAAGTAAATAAACAAGACGACTAATTGACGTGATAATAGAACAGTTACTGCTCAGTAACTTTTAGTACTCAAAACGCCTCCAACGAGCTTGTTCAGCACGCGACACTATAAATGCTTTTTAATTGCGATGCTACTGTTGCCGTATTTTATTTTGTTTGGATATGACTGGTACACATAGATATAGCAAAAAATATTATGTCATGTACTTTGTTAGACTTATATTATAATTCTTTTAAACTTTCATGATTTGTACACATATTATAACTATAATGGACAACGGGTCTCAATCGTTTAATATTTTAAAGGTTTTCCTACCTTTTTTTATACTACTGAGGAGGCAAACAAGCATACGGTCCGCCTGATGGTAAGCAGTTACCGTAGCCTATGGACGCTTGCAACACCAGGGGTGTCAATTTAATTGCTAGCGATAATTTCTTGTTAATGAAAATAACAATATCAACACAAATCTACCGACTATTAACAGTCAGAAACTAAGGGCCGTCTTTTTAACTCACGTGGCTAGTTCACTTCTGTCACCTAATATTTAACTTAGCACCGACTTTTATCTGTAATTCACTTGTTTTCGCTTTTTGAAATCGGTTTAATTTTCATTACAATTTTTTTGATTAAAATTTATTTTACATTAAAACACGTGACCTCAACGTTACAGTATTCAATTTTAACGACAATCTTGCCTCAAAAAATTACCATAAACCCATAAATACAGCTCGTTAAAAAGAGAACAACCTAAATTATTGAAACATTTACACTGTTGAGATACCGAAAAAAAATATGCCTCGCCGAGGGAATAATTCGCGGTAAGTTGGGCCATTAAGTTTTATCTGGCGGGAGCGTGGGCCCTCAGGAAGTTGGGGGCCGGGATAAATGTTGATGCATGCCCTCTGGTGGCGATGACCTGTAATGGACGAAAACGGTTATGATGCGCTAACCTGTGCAAATATAAGAAGTGATTGCTGCTGTGGCTAGTAGGTTACAATTATTGGTGATGGTTGTTCAGCTACACCAGATTCAGTAATACCTTTCTCCTCTTCGGTCTTTTTGTATATTATATATTTTTTTTGTATATTATACATTGCAAACTATTTCTTTCATAAATATTATATCACTACAGCTGCTCACCATCAGGCGAATCGTATACTTGCTTGCCACCAGTACCTGCTTTATCACTACCAGCACCCTAGGACGAAGATCTACGACCTCCCATTATTATACACCAGAGCTTTAAAATGAAGTATCCCCGTGATAGGAATATGTTTTTTTCAAAATGCATCCCTAAGTGAGCGCTGGAGACCTGTACTGATACACAGGAACACAATTACACCGCTATGTAGTGTGGTCTTCTGTAAGGCGGAGGTCCTTTCTCGGTTGGGTTAGCTCGCTAGTATTGTGCTACTTATCGTAAAAGAACATGCGAACCTAAATGACAAACACCCAAACTATTACAAAAAGAATACAAAAAACATCAACTCTATTCCGTTGTCGTGGACAATAAAATATCCTATGCCGCAGTATACAAATTTTGTACACAAAAATACAAAACCGTGACATGTATACAGTTTCCGTACAAACATTCCCACAGTCGAAATCAGCGAGCTGGATGAAATGGCCGGTCCCTCGCATAAAGGGTGGGCCACATAAGCCTGTTTCCTCCACAATCAGTTGTTTCCCCTTATCTAGCTGTTAATATCCTCAGCTCGCGTGTAGTTCCGGTCTTCGATGATTATCCTGGCGGTTGGGTGGTGGGGGATGTTTGTTTGTTATCTAAAGTCTGGCGTTTATGTTGTAGAAAAAATGTTTTAGTATTCATTTTACAATTACTATTTGACATTAAATTCCCTGAAGTAAAATATTTTAATATTAATGGTCAAAATATTTTAATGTAACGCTATATTGTGTAGGAACCCTACATAAAAATTGTTCTTCGTTTGGCCCACTGAGTTTTGTCCTACATAAAAAAGTCCTGAGTCATCTCTAACAATATTATGCTCCCTTCGTCCTAAAATATAATTTTAATTATTTAAGTTTAAAAAGGTACATGTATGTTTTATTTAATTTCTAAATGAGGCTATAAAGCAAGTATTTTCTTGCTTGCTTGGCAAGAGTTTCAGTTAAACAATCCCGCGCAAGATTAGAGAAGGATTAGAGAAGGACTTTTTAAGTAGGTACTTATGGTTTTTGTATTTTGTTTTATTTGTATGGAATTAATAATATCACTACTTACAATTGGATGTTATTTATTGATTGATTAATTATATTTAAAAATATTTAGATATCTGTAAAAAGATTTTTTTTATATTTTATCCCTGTTGTTGTCACTTTTATTTTAGTTGTTAATAAAATTTTAAATCAAATACAAAATTTCATTTAAAATTTTCATTTCATTATTCATAATTTAAAAAGTGGAATATAATTCAAATACGCGACAACACAAAGTTATTTTAAAATTTGTATCAGAACAATAAACAAATTACAAAGATGTAAAGAAACAAGTAAGCGATTCCCTTCATTAGTGAATGTCACATTATTAAGCCCCGAAGTAAAAATCTGTTCCTAACAAAAAGGTGAAAGGCAGAAATACAAGGATATTCGTACTTCGTCCCTAAATCATGGCGAGACAAGGTTAATAGGGTTGAAACCCCGCGGCCTCGGGCCAGTCACGTAGCTTAGACGAAATTTAATAAATTTCGAGTCTATTACGATTCTTCGGGCACATTATGAACTTGGATGTTTACTTTTTATATTTAGTAGATTAAATTTAATGGAACCAGATTAGGTTTTAAATTAAATTTTTATGGCTCTACATTTGTTTGTAACGAAATTTATGGTATTTATTTAATATTGTGTTAAAATATTCTATTACTCTATGGATGTTTGGTTAGTTAATAATCATACATAATAGGGGTTAGAGTATGAAATTGCCGTTTTATTGTAATAGGTACTTCGTGTACTTTTTAATTGTTATAGAACCTTCATGGTTTGAGATTTTATGAGTGAAACTTTTTTCACATGGTATAAGGTTCTTTTGTTTTTAAATGTGCAGCATTCGATTATCGACTTTCAGTTGTTTTTTTTATTCAGCTTAGACAAGAAAGATGGATACTTCTAAAATTCGAGTAATTTTTGAATACGAGTTCTGACGTGGAACAAACGCGGCAGAAACAGCTCGCAATATCAATGTTGTGTTTGGACTGCTAATGAACGCACCGTGCAATTTTGGTTTAAACGCTTACGTGATGGAAACTTTGATTTGAAGAACGAACCACGTGAAAACCACCACCCACACAGGTGAATAACAATGAATTGAAAGAGATGTGCGTCAAAGCAATAAAATATGAATAATGGGTGCCTCATGATTTGACTGATCTGCAAAAAGAAACGCGTGTTGAAACTTGTGTTGCCTTGATGAATCGATACAGAAATGAAAGAATAGTGGATCGAATTGTGACATGTAATGAAAAGTGGATTCTTATTTTACGATAACCGTAAGCGAAAAATGCAATGGCTGACCCCAGGTCAAACCCCGCAACAGTGTCCTAAAGCAAATGTTACCAATAAAAAGGTAATGGTAACTGTGTGGTGGTCTCAGCATGGTGTTATTTACTATAGCTTTCTCCGATCTGGTCAAGCAATAACGGCAGATGTCTACTGTGCCGAACTCCGAACAATGATAGCAAAACTGGCAGTGAAACAGCCCCGAGTCATGAATCGATTATTGCTCCATGATAACGCGAGACCTCATACAGCACGAGAAACTGTATAAACTCTACAGGAACCACAATTAGAAACCATTCGTCACCCTCCGTATTCGCCAGACCTTGCTCCAACGGACTATAATTTTTTTGTGATTTGGACAAATTTCTACGTAATAATAAGTTTTCTTCTCAGGAGGCAGTACAAAATGCTTTCACACAGTTTGTCGAATCTAGATCACCAGAGTTCTATCGACATAAATAATAATAGCATAAATGACCTTCCTATTAGATGGCAGCGATGTATAGATAATAATGGTAAGTATTTTGATTAAATAAATAATGTTAAAATATACAAAAAAAATGATTTCAATTTTTCAGTACAAATCGGAAATTTTATACTTTGACCCCTAATATCTTAAAAATGTATCTACTGATATATTTTTAAGATCCTATTGGTTTAATTGTATCAATTCTAAACCTGAAACTCTACTAAGTTTACACTATTAAAGATCCCAAGTATTTACCGTCGTTGCTTATCTAGAGGTATATATACTAGTGCATTTTTAATACGGTGACTTCCCCGCCTCTGAGTCAAAGGACATTGAATAAATTGTTAGTAGATTTTAATTTATTTTCTCACAAGAAAATCTACCAAAGATTTAAACATTTCTACAGTTCCATTACCCTCAATGATCTGGATTGTCTTCTAATGGGGTTACAAAGAGGACGAAAAAATGAACACCATTTAATGGAATACTGTTTCAATGGAGTTATTAAAATGTCTTTTGTAACCCAATAACGATTTCTGATTCCATTAATGGCTAGTTTACTCGGTAGATGCATGGGAAGTCGATTGTTCTCACCACTCGTTTAGATTTGAATTGAAAGTTTATTACTGGTAAAGAGGCGATAATAGCTGGTATTCTTTAGCAATTTACTTGCGTCATTCATCAATTACTGGGCTTTGTTATTTTAAGTGCTATTATAATTTTATTGTTGGCTTTCGGTAAATGGTATTTAACAAGGTGACCTTAAAGACTATTAAAATTATTATTTCTAATTTAAGATCTACTAAAAAAAGTTAATTTATTTTTATATTCCTAAAAAGCTGAAACTGACGAAACTTCGCTGTGACTCAACCTCATATACTTGGGTTTACCCGTTCCCGAATACTGGTACAACTAAATGGATTTTCCTTTTTTTACGCGGAACTCTAATTATTTTTCAAAAATGAAATTCCCGTTAAAATTCGTTAAACTGTTGTGGAGATTAGCGGCAACGAACAGACAGACGTACAGACAAACATTTTTAAATTGCTCTTTTGTTACAAGTAACGTGTAAAAGGTTAGTTAGCTGTTAATTTGATATTACAAACGTCTGCTTTGCTTGCATCTACGAATATATCTGTCTATTATTCTTCAATTTAACTGCACTTACGTACTTACAGGAACAGTGCTACATCACTGTGTGTAATTATTTAGCTGTGTTCATATTCTGTAAGGTGATATCGTGGAAGTACCACTGACGGGCTTACTCATATGTATGATGCCTTATCTCTCCTAAAATAATATAAAACCTTTTGTTGTACTATTACATATTGTATTTATTCCTTATTACCTTCAAATGAAGTACCCTATATCTATATATCTAAAATATAGGTAGGGTTATATATAAATTAAGCCATACCTATTTTCCTGAGTCACGCGCTGTAACTTTATATACGGAGTGCACTTTTTGCCATATTATTCAGTATTTGTTACTTTAATATGTACCTATAATTTCATTTAATTTATTTAGTTATATATAGTTTCACTGCATTTCATTTAGTTTCGTTTCATTTCATTTCATTTTAATTTATTAAATAGTCACAATCCTTACTAATATTATAAATGTGAAAGTTTGTGAGAATGGATGGATGGATGGATGGATGTTTGTTACTTTTTCACGTAAAAACTACTTAACGGATCTGGATGAAATTTGGCACAGAGATAAATTATGGTCTGGAATAACACATAGGCTACTTTAGCATTGACATCCACGCGGGCGGAACCGCGGGTAACAGCTAGTAACAGATAAAAAGTTAACAATTATTTATACTACCATACGTCAAATGTGTCCTTAAACATCACAAACTATTAGGACTCAAACATGCTTAAAATGCACCCATTTTAAGCATGTTTGAGTCCTAATACTTCATGAAACAGTTTGACTCACAATGAATATTCCAAATCTAGCTCCGGTACTGGCGGAGCTAATAAATGATTCATTCTTCATTGGTACCTTATATACCAGGTTAATTGCAATAGCCGTAACGGATGATTTAGCAAGTGAGTTGGGTCGAACATACCACCCACCGTTTTTTACGATTGACGTAGAATGAGTTCATAAATCGTCGAATGTTTCCTTGTTTTAATCGTATAAAATTTCCTTTTATTTATTTCAACTGCTCACTAACAGTTGCCTTACACATGCAGGAAACCATTACAAGAAAATAGCACATTAATATTCCGTTCTAAACTTCTATATAAAAATACTAAGCATAATTTAACGCTCTTAAATAAACTCTTCTGCTGTTGTACTTTTTTAACACACCTACTGTTTTTTTTTTATACTACTTAGGTGGCAAAATAAATACAAATAGTATAATATCAATACGGCCCGCCTAATGATAAGTAGCCTATGGACGCTTGCAGGCTTGCAGAGGCTTTGCAGAGGTATAACCTAAACATCGTAACACCAGGTTTTTATGAGAGAATCTCCCTAGGATAGGAAAACGATTACTTAAAAACGCATCCTTAAATGAGCTCAGGAAACCTGTACTCACATACTGGAACACAACTACACCGCTGTGTATAGCCATTGGACTGTGGTATTTTGTTAAGTAAAGGTCCTTTCCAAACCGGGCTTACTCACTAGTATGGTGCCTTAACTCTCTTAAAGAAGCAAACTTGACAAATGTTGCGTCTTAAAAGCAACTATTTGATTTAATTCACTATATAACACCCTTGTAATCGAGTACCAAAGGCAAACTTCAAATTGCTTACAAAATTGAAGCTAGACAAGTATATTGTACGTATTGGAAATCGATCGATGTTGTAGTTCACATATTATTATGCAGTGTTAGAAGCGGTATTGTGGTGCGAAAGACATTAAACTTGCATCTGTTTGTGGTTGTATAGACGTCAGGCCGCGAAACTTGTGCCGATGTTGGAGGACTACACGGGCAAATAAGATGAACAGTAACTATGATAATAATATAATATTATGATATGCTTAAGATGGTATGGTACCCATTCCTGGTCATTTAACCATTTTTATGATAGTTATGGCCTCATAGTATAAAGCACGTCAAGATGTTTATCATGTGTCTAATCACATCTTAGTCGTGTTAGCCTGCTGTCTCATGGAATGCACCTGTATTTTCCCGCTCACATGCACATGGCCAAAAGTTCTACTTTAACGGGCTAACTGCTCGGAAATAGATTTTTACTTTATCTGGTAAGTATAACGTTTATTATTATATTATACTCTAGGCCCTCCCAGAGTATAATAACCCTGGCCTAATTTAACCCAAAAAATTATGACTAAGGTTTTGAGTTTTGCGTGAGTGACACCCCTGATGTTGCAAACGTCCATAGACTACGGTAACTGCTTACCATCAGGCGGGCCGTATGCATGTTTGCCACCTTGGTAGAATAAAAAAAAAAACTAAGCACGTCACATTACCCAACCTGTGCTGGGGAGGCCAGAATAATCATGATTCGAGCAGTTAACCCGTTTTAATAGTATTTTGAAAATATGTGCTTTTGACATTCTGCGCGCTTTAGACAATTTGCTACCCATTTATTATTTTGCTCTTTTGTAGCATGTAAGATGTGATTAAAATTCCAACCAGTTCCGTACCCATAATATGTAACGCCAGGGTATTTTGATATAGTTATAAGAACATGTTAATAATAATACAATTATTTTCATTCATTGTTTTGTCTTCATTAAACCAAATTTGGTCCGCGTGGCATTAAACCTTTTAACTTTTACATTGACCCAAACTGTTGGACATAAATATAATACTTAATATACTATTATACCATTAAACTTGCACGTGATTCTCCTATTTCATCAAGTTTAGAGCTAAAAGCAACTCTGTTGGCAATCTCTCTCCGTATGTTTTCAATTGAGTACAAAGGGGCTGAAGTTTTGTTAGTGTCATCTAGAGAGAAATTTAGAAATGTAGTAGCACTCCCCTATTGCTTTAGTTTACTTGTATTTTTGCGCCATATAGTCTCGAGTGTCAAATTGAGTATTTTATTTATGACCGAAAACTTCAATTTTTGAATTGTTATTATAAGTAAATACAAGTATAAAAAAGTTGTCTTATTGGTCATTAAATCTAAGTAAACTTGAGAAACAACATAAAAGTTGTAAGATGCCTGATAATTGAAATAATACAAAAGTAGAAATTTCTGTTATATATTTTAATTTTATTCAGAACTTTAGACTACAGTTTAACATTTGAGACTTGGAGAAGACGTACTTCGTGGCACCTTTTATAATTATATTACTTGGGATAATAGAGCGAACTGCGATCATGAAGAAACTGGGTCACTATACCTGCATTAAAACTCTTATATACTATGAAGCTTAAAGCTTATTATTAAAACCCAAACAGATTAATCATGTAGACTATTTATGATTATTAGATACTATTTTGAGAAATAGTATCTAATAGTATAATGATAGTATATATTAAAGAAAGAAAGAAACATTTATTCACATCTCGCACAACATAAAAAAACAATACAATCATACAGGCTATGCTCGGCGTTTCTTTGAAGGATAAAATTCGCAACGAGGTAATCTGACAAAGAACCAAAGTTACCGACATAGCTCACAGACTTAGCAAGCTGAAGTGAAAATGGGCTGGTCACATCTGCAGAAGGACCGATGGCCGATGGAGCAGATATGTCCTAGAGTGGAGACCGCGACTCGGTAAACGTAAGGTAGGGCGGCTCCCAGCTAGGTGGACCGACGCGACGACCTAAAAATGCGGAAGGCGGAGGACCGTGTGCTGTGGCGCGTGTTAAGAGAGGCCTATGTCCAGCAGTGAACTGCGATAGGCTGATTGATTGATTGATTTTGAGAAATAGATATCGTAAATTTTAGGTAGTTAAGGGCTTACAATACGTTCAATTAAGCTGTCCTAAAACGATATTTTTCAACAAATTGCAGGTGCTCTTTGGTGTTGGATTTGAACCGTTTGTTCATTTAGACGACTGCACGGTTGGTTCGTGTTTACCTTGCCATTTACCAATGCGCGGCGTGTTGTGGGCTCGATCACCACACGGGATAAAAAATTGTGTGACCCATAAATGGTTGTCTGGGTATACTTTGTGTCCGTTAATTGTATGTTTGTAAAGCTCCCCGCGACACAGGGCTTGTTCCCTAGTGCAGTTGTCTTTTTATTTAAAAAAAATGTAGATGGCTTTGAGTTGAATAGAAAAAAAAAACCGAATGGGTATGTCTGTGTTCGGGTTATTGGAAAATACAATAGGTACTTCAGGGCTCTTCTCTATATATTGCAAGAAGTTAATACTTTGTGCATCTTCTTACATCTTCTTATCAGCTAATTGCCTAATAATATATAGCTTTCAGGGTTCGATTCTTAAAGATTAACACTTTCAGTGAAAAAAGAACTTTTTACTGACAAAAAATAATTTTATTCAATTAGTTTAAGAAAGGTATCGACTATTACTATTTTGTGAACGAACAATAGGACAAGGTAGCCGAGTGCTAGGCACGAGGACAGGTAATTAATTACTATCTAAAGATGGACTCGGTAGCCGAGTTCTCGGCGTATAGCGTATCAAAGTTCTTGGCACTAAAAGTGGTAAAATATAGTACTGTCACTTTGTCTTTCATGGTATTAAATCTATTGGTAACGAATAAATGAAAGGAAAATGTGCAGAAAATAGCTAAAACCGGGCGAAATCTCGAACAGCTAGTGTAACATAAATACACAGACGATAACGTTGCACTCAGTCCAGTAAAATATGGATGAATAAACTATTTAAGTGCAGCAGAACGCAAATGAGAGCAGTGACCGGTGCCTTTACGGGTCACTACCCTATAAACAAGCTTCTCCACAAAATGGAACTGTCAAATAAAGAAAAAGCCCGACACGCAAGACCTGTGTTGAAGTAGAGGAGTCAATGCGCTACCTGCTATGCACGTGCGCGGCGTTGGCCTCAAGAAGAATGAGCTTACTGGGACTGGCATACCCCGAATTAGAGGACTATAGGCGCGTCCCCATCAAAGATGTAATGATACTCATGAGATGATGTGAATGATACTCATGATATAACTTATACCCTGAACGTCTTCCGCATAGACGTTCAGGGTATAAGTTGAGCGGTTAGGTAGGAGCATGCACAAAAGACCCTAAGGGTCAAAGTGCTCTGGCTTGAAGAACAGCCCCACCAAAAGATAAGATAAAAATCACTAAAATACATTCTTTCATTGGATTCTCAGGCGTAGTTATTTGATAACATGTAACGTTGATGCGCAACTAGGGAGTACTAGTTGCGCATCAACGTTATGTGTATTTTTTACTAAGCATGCTGCGTGCATCTATAATTAGTAGAACAGTAAGTTAAGTTTTAGAATATTTACTCTAGCTAAAATTGTAGCAACTGTTGATAAACCTTAATAAATAAATAAATATTGCGGCCTGTAAAAATAGAGAATACACGAGACAGATAATACAGTTAACAATGCTGACATAACTAAAATGACAGTAAATAATGCTGCCTGTACCCTTTTGGGTACAGGTAACATATATTATTATTTTATTAGCTGCACATCAGCGTTACAGTGATGCCCCACGTTGGGCGCCACTGTACCGTTGGAAACCTACCTCTTCACCTACTCAACGTTACAAACCGGTTTAGTAGAAACCCTCTCTTTACCCAACAAAGGGTTATGTGTTTGACTTGTATGTATGTCTGTTTCTGTATCCACTCGTAACTACTTAAAGGATCAACCGATTTTGATGATACGTCATTACATTCCTATTGATGGCGCGAGTGTCAGTCATACGAGTATTTGTTCATAAAACTCTAAATAAACAAAATTGGCGTATTTTATACGCTTTAATATTCACGCTGTGTGATATTATTTCACGTAGATTTTTTTAGGGCGTTTATTAATTTAATATCAATAAATATAATTAAAGGTTATACATTTACTTTGTCAATAATTTCATTTCAAAACTAAACAAGAACCAATTCCGCTGTTTACATAAATCCAGTCGACATCACAAAATGCTTGCGAAGTAATAAATAATGTACAAAAACCAAATATAAACCACGTCCCCTAATATCAAGAGAGTATTGTTGTTTGCACATCACAGTGTGGGAAATAAAAATGAATAATATAAAAATAAACAAAGGCAAGGACTCACATTATGTGGAGTCGTCTCGCAGTACATTACATCCTTAGCGTAGAGCCGTGAAATAAGCGATGATATATAATTACTAGCTGTTGCCCGCGGCTCCGCCCGCGTGGATGTCGGTTAACGCTGTAAAAAGGAGCCTATGTGTTATTCCAGACCTTAATCTATCTGTGTGTCAAATTTCATCCGGATCCGTTCAGTAGTTTTTACGTGAAAGAGTAACAAACATCCGTCCATCCATCCACCCATCCATCCATCTACTGACATATACTTACAAACTTTTGCGTTTATAATATTAGTAAGGATATAAATAACTAGCTTTTGCCCGAGGTCTGGCTGTACTTTGTGTTCGTTAATTGTGTGTTCGTAAAGTCCCCTGCCCCACAGGTCTTAGGCTTGTTTCCTAGTGAAGGAGTCTGTCTTTATATTTAAAAAAAAACGAAAATTTGATAAGCAAAAACGGACAAACTACGAAAGTCGTATTATATATTTCCTACCTTATAATAATTAATTTGAATATTATAGGAGTTTTTGAATTTAATACCTTTTCTGTTGGATCTACTCTTGACAATCGAATATTATGGATCTACTCCTTTAGTTCTCCAATATTAAGCAAGTTTTGTGACAGTTAATGGCCGTTTTGCCAGTTTTTTTCTTCATCGTATTCCTACCTAATGTCAAACACGAATCTAAGAAGTGAACGTCAATATCATAGAACTAGGTCGCCCGCGACTTCGTCCGCGTGGTAATTTGGAATATTTTCCCCGATTTTGCAACATATCTCACTTCTGCTCCACTCCCATTGATCATAGCGTGATGTCATATAGCCTATAGCCTTCTTGGATAAATGCACTATTCATCAAAAAAGGATTTTTTATAATCGAACCAGTACTTTCTGAGATTTGCGCGTTCAACCAAACAAACCAACAAACTCTTCAGCTTTATAATATTAGTATAGCTATTGCCCGCCTATTTCTTAGCCTGTATCTAAGAACAGAAACCACAAAGAAACAAACAAGCAGTACATTTTCTCTGCCGTCAAAAACAACTTTTATAAAATAAATTGTATTATTCCATTCGGTGTGAGACGGTATCTCCGACATATTATATGGTTCCAAATACATAACACACCCGTAGTAAAAAGCAAAGTTATGATAATATAACAAAAAGAAAGCATAGTATATTTTTACTTTATCTAACCACATTTGCCTTGAGATATTATTATTATAGGATTAAGTACTGAAATACACATTTTATTAAATAATCTTTTACATTACGACTCACAGTGTTTTGTTTGGAGATTTTTTTATCATTGGTGACCGGTCAGCTATCGTCAAAGCAAACATAAAAAAACTATTGTGCAGGTGTGTTCCGTAAGAGCAAAAACCGAGCCACCGCAAAAATCTAGCAAAATCAGGCTATCAGATTGAAAATCAGTATTCCGTAAGAGCCCTTTTTACAAGCTTTTATTTAGCTTGCAATGTATGTTAGTTAGTTTGTTAGTTAGTATGTTAGCAAATCTTGTGAGCTAGATTTGAAGTACTTCCCGGTGTTTGATGGAGCTGAAATTTGGTATACCTACGTAACTTTGGTGACAATGCAATAATATGGTACCATGGAGCTGGTCTGATGTTGCAATCGGAGGATGGCCATAGGAACTCTTCAACGAAACAAGATAGCCGCGTCGGGTTTGAGTGTTTTGGATTTATCTTGACGAGAACTATATTATTAGATGGGTATTCAGAACGTGATGATGAAGCCGGAAGGTGGCCATGGCAACTCTTCAAGGAAACAAGATAGCCATGTCGTGTTTGGGTGTTTTGGATTTATCTTGACGAGAACTATATTCTTAGATGGGTGTTCAGGACGTGATGATGTAGTCGGAAGTCGATCATGGCAACTCTTCAACGAAACAAGATAGCCGTGTCGTGTTTAGGTGTTTTGAATTTATATTGACGAGCACTATATTCTTAGATGGGTGTTCAGGACGTGATGATGAAGTCGGAAGTCGATCATGGTAACTCTTCAACGAAACAAGATAGCCGTGTCGTGTTTGGGTGTTTTGAATTTATATTGACGAGCACTATATTCTTAGATGGGTGTTAAGGACGTGATGATGTAGTCGGAAGTCGATCATGGCAACTCTCCAACGAAACAAGATAGCCGTGTCGTGTTTGGGTGTTTTGAATTTATATTGACGAGCACTATATTATTAGATGGGTGTTCAGGACGTGATGATGAAGTCGGAAGTCGATCATGGCAACTCTTCAACGAAACAAGATAGCCGTGTCATGTTTGGGTGTTTTGAATTTATATTGACGAGCACTATATTCTTAGATGGGTGTTCAGTACGTGATGATGAAGTTGGAAGTCGATCATGGCAACTCTTCAACGAAACAAGATAGCCGTGTCATATTTGGGTGTTTTAAATTTATCTTTTTTGAGGGAGGTAGGGTACCATACAAGCGAGCAAGCCCGACTGGGGAAGGACCTCCACCTTACAGAAGACCACAGCCAAATAACTAGATACAACGGTGTAGTTGTGTTCCTGTGTGTGAGTACGGTCCAGTCTTCAGCGCTCATTTAGGGATGCGTTTTGACAGAAACGTATTCTTATCTCAGAGGTACTCCCATCTTAAAGCCCTGGTGTAAAACAATGGGTTGGCAACACGCAAGTGATACCTCTGGTATTGCGAGCGTCTATAGGCTACGGTAACTGCTTAGCATCAAGTGGGCCGTATGTGTGTGTACCCAAGTAGTATAAAAAAATGTCGAGTACTAGATTAAAATATAAGTACTTAGATGGGTGTTCAGGACGTAATTATGAAGTTGGAAAGCGGTCATGGCAACTCTTGAACAAAACAAGATAGCCGTGTTGTGTTTGGGTGTTTTAAATTAATCTTGACGAGTACTATATTCTTAGATGGGTGTAACGATGAAGTCGGAAGGTAGTCATAGGGACTCCTCAACATAACAAGAATAATAACTGGCATGTAGGTCTAGTGGTTAGTGACCTTGACTGCTAGCTCTGTGCTGCGGGGGACTTTACAAACATAAAATAAACGGACACACAGTACGTCTAAAACAGCTAAATAATAACAGCAATGAGCGTCTGAGGTTGTTCATAACGGATACCTAATGATGTGACTGGAAAAGCATTCGTCTTTAACTTATTAAAAAATCAAGTAAATCGTTGTTATGGCAAGCAAGTTGTTAAGGTTTGTGCACTAACAGGAGTAGCCGCGCGCTTAGTCGGGGGAACTACAATGCATTCTACACTAAGATTGCCAGTACAAAATGATGGCAGAATAGTGCAGATGCCTATACTTACGGGTAATTACTTAAGATTGATGCGGCAACAATAGCAACATATACAATTTTTATTTCTGGATGAAATCTCTATGGTCCCATATGAAATACTTTGTATGGTGGATTCTCGACTAAAGCAACTTAAAAACACTGAATGTCTCTTTGGCGGAATCAATATTTGTGTTTTCAGAGATTTGATGCAGTTACCTCCAGTGCGAGGAAATCAAGTATTCGATCAACCCACTAGATTTGTCCCAGCAACAAACCTGTGGCGTTTTTTCTCATTATATGAATTGACCGAAAACATGCGGCAATATGGCAGTACCAATTTTAAAGAGCTCCTTGCATTACGAGTAGGTGAACTTCAGTCAGAGCATTTTGCAATTCTAATGAGTCGGCTTAAAAAAGAAGCAACTGGCGAATTTGCAGTTGAAAAAGCTCTCCGAATGTATCCGACTAATCAACGAGTATACTATCATAATCAAACTGTCCTTTAACATTTTCATACTCGTGGAGTAATTATTAACAAAATAATAGCACAAGATAGTCTAATAGATTGTACTCGAAAAAATGACAACACCGATCTAAATAATATTTTACCATCTGATATATCAGATGGTAAAATATTATTTAGATCCACCTGTCTTGTTTATAAACAAGACAGGAGGGGCTACCTAAAGAGTTAGATATATTCGTTGGTGCAAAAGTCATATTGCGTTGCAATGTAGATGTGTCTAAAGGTCCGGTGAATGGTGCTATTGGATACACTACAGAAATTCAGCCAAAATCTGTGCAATTTCCGGCAAAATATAGTTACGGTACTGCTGAAAGAAGAATGTTGCCAATTATATAATGTTGACCTTGCACAGTACACAAAATGCAGGGGAGTACTGTCGACCACGCCGTTGTCTATTTGGGCTCATTGCTCTTCGCGGCTGGCCAAGCATAACATATGCTTGGCCAGCCACGAAGAGCTTTGAGTGCTAAGCAGAGTCAAGTCTCTAGAAGGTCTGCTTATAGAGGAACTTGATTGTACTAAATTAACAGGCAAGCGACCGTGTAACAATGATGCATTAAGAGAAATGATCAGGCTTAGAAACATCATGTCTAGCAATAGCTGTTAAAATTGTGTATATTTCATAAATTAATATATGTACCTATATTATCTTGTAGGTACTTTTATTAAACAGCCTTTTATTTACGTTCTAAAAAGAAGAAAATAAATTATAAGTAAAAAATATTTTTAAAAACAAGCTTTTATTTAAATGCTCTGAAAAGAAGAAAATAAATTTTGAAGAAAATAAAACCAAAGAAAACTCATTTTTTTAAATTTTACAGTTGTATTATGATATAAAAAGCTTGTCGCGAACTTTGAAAGCAGTTCAAAATAGAACACGTATTTCCTTAAAAAAAAACTCTACAAATGTAGCGCGACAAGCTTTTATATCATAATACAACTGTAAAATTTAAAAAAATATGAGTTTTCTTTGGTTTTATTTTCTTCAAAATTTATTTTCTTCTTTTCAGAGCATTTAAATAAAAGCTTGTTTTTAAAAATATTTTTTACTTATAATTTATTGACGTTTAGTCAACAGATTGTGCCGTCACCGAGCAATCACAACTGTCAGTTTGCGATCACAACTTGACAGTTGTGATCGCAAACTGACAGTTGTGCAGCGATGCGACAGCGACAACGATGACAAACTGACGTTTGCCTTCGCTGTTTCTTAGAGAATCAGCCGGCCAGTGTCCTACGTAAGAGACGAACGCGATGCGATGCTGCAAACGCGAAGAACACGATGAAAACAATGGCTGTCTTGTTTGCGTCCTATATAGTCGTCTGCGGCAAGACGTCGTTTAGCTTCGCGTCGCATCGCTGCACCATTTTGAAGATTATTAGGTATGGACTGATCTCACCAAATAGTCAATATATTATACAGATCGCACCCTTCTGAATACTTTGCATAGAACTTATAAATTGATATAGGTGTTTCTATTTAACTATTATTAAAAACTAGCAGCCGGAGCGGGCTGCTAGTTTTTAATAATAGTGCTTAAACATGGGTTAAACATTTTTTAGTATTTTTTTATTATTTCCCTAACGTTATATTTAAATCACGAACCTTTCTTTCTAACCAGAAGCGAGAGAGAGAATATATATTTTTTTGATGTTGCAAAGTTTTCGTTATAAATCATCATATTAGAATAACGTTATTTTTAACCACCTTTCAAGAAGGAGGTTATTATTTCCATCTGTATGTATTTTCTTTTCCTTTCTTGTCTGTATCTACACCGAATTCTTAGTAAGTCAATTGTAGACCGAAAGCAAAAAACATATTTTATTTAAAGGATATACTTTCGAGATGATCCCATTGTAACCAAATCAGAATCTGATTAAAGGATACCTAAGAAATTAAGAAAAATCTTCATTTTTTGTCGGGCATAACTCCTTTGCTTATGAACTGATTTAATACAGATTGTGTAGCTCCAAGAGGGTATCATTTTAATGTTATTGAATGATTAAGATATTGGTAGATTTTTGATAAAAAAAGGTCCTAACATGCAAGAAAATTATGTAATAAAAATATCGCTTATTTGTAATTGGTTTCATTTTTGTTTTCATAAATTAACAACGCTGCGAATGCTGCTTCACAGCGTTGCATTGATAATATAATTTGGGGTTGCTTGCAAAGGCATACATTAAAATTTTGTGACAAATACTTGAAGAGGGTAAGGAACAAGATACATAGTTTAAAATACAGCTCAATGTCGTCTTTTATAACGAGATTAGCTTTGCGTGGTGTTTTTATAATTTTCCAGGAAATATCTTTTTTTTTTAATAGTAGGTATTAAAATAGAACTTGGGCGTTTTTTTTTTATACTACCAAGGAGGCAATCAAGCATACGGCCCGCCTGATGGTAAGCAGTTACCGTAGCCTATGGACGCTTGCAACACCAGAGCCTCTAGACAAGTAGCACAAAAGGTAGTCGAATCCATAAGTCAAAAAAACAAATGTATGGGATTTGACGTTAGTCTACGATATAATGTCGTAAACTTGGGTCAAATCCCATACATTTTCTTTTTTGACTTTTCGATTCGACTATCGCTTATGCCACTTGTCTAGAGGGGCAGGGGTATCACTCGCGCGTTGCCGACCCTTTACAAACCTTATAACTCCTTTCTTGAAGTTTCAAATAGACTTTGAAAAATACGGAATGTTGACATTTACTGTTTTTAGTTCATTTGCATATTAAATTGTATTAATTTAAGTTGCAAAATTAGTGGACAAAACGTTAACTTACGTTCAAAATCTTAGTTGTGGAGTTAGCGAGAAACTTGTCTAAATTCGGACAATTTAAGTTTAAGTTAATTTTAATTCAATCCTTCTTGTAGTTCTTAGTCTGAGTGTTAGATGCATCTGCTCAGATAAAGTTTAGACTCATTTGCAAAACTTCCACTTTGTTATATAAAGTGTAATTATTAAGTATTTTAGTTCAGAACTCTAGACAATTTCAAGATAGACTGTACATTATAAGTTTAAATGAATAAACCAGGTAGTAGGTAGTCTTTCCAATTTATTATGAGAATAAATAAAATAGGCAATAATACATCAGTATTATTATAGTCTAAGAACCAGCCGAGTATCTGTGATTGACTTTTAATATAATTGATTTTTTTTTATACTACCAAGGTGGCAAACAAGCATACGGCCCGCCTGATGGTAAGCAGTTACCGTAGCCTATGAACGAATCCAACACCAGGGGTGTCGTCAATCACGCGTTGCCGACCCTTTAAAAACCTTATAACTCCTTTCTTGAAGAACCCCATGCTATAGTCTCTTGGGAAAACCTCGGCAGGGAGAGCTCATTCCACAACCTTATCGTACGTGGTAAGTGGTATTATATATAGGTATATTATGTATAACTAGTCGCCCACCCCGGCATCACACGGGTGGTATTTCCCGGGATCCCGTAATGTTTTTGTCAATAAAATATAGCCTATGACACTCACAAATAACGTGGTTTTCTATTTATAAAAAAAAATTCAAAATGGGTTCAGTAGATCCAGAAATTACCCCTTACAACGTCACAAACTTAACCTCTTTTTAATATAATAATATATAGTATAGATACACATAATTATCTATATAGTATATACTCTTCCTTAAGTTCTTAATACAATATAATACATATATATATATATATATATATATAATGTCCCACTGCTGGGCACGGGTCTCCTCTCCTCTATCAAGAGAGAGAGGGTTTTTAGGCCTTAATTCACACACGCTGGCCTAAAGCGGGTTGGTGAATGTGACATGTCTTTAGAATTTCTTCTAAGACATGTGGGTTTTCACGATGTTTTCCTTCACCGTTAGCAGATGGCAATTCATTTGATTAGTACTTACTCCACAAAGTGAAATTTACATTGGTACTGCAACCTGGGATCGAACTCGCACCTCTTGCGTGCAAGTCGGTTACTTTCCCACTCGGCCACCACAACAACAATGAGTTAATATTTTACGCTCCCAAAATACAAATTAAAGTTTATAATACAATATTAAAGTATAATATTACACTCCTGCTAAACCTATAGTCGTGTGAACGACAAGTATCCATGATTGCAGCGTTCACACGTGGCTACCTCCACGTACCATATGGACGATATGTGAAAATTAAAACGCGGGGGACCCAAACGTCTGTTTCACACGCTATACCTAAATGTAATGGGGTCGAGTGGAACATGACTCAAGTACAAGTGGAAGGTGGAAAAGGTTTAAGCAACGAGTTAATTGCAAGTTTGGAGTAGGTTTTTGGAATAATTTTGTAATTCTGCTGGATTTACAGAAAATATACAAATGGCCAGAATATGTCTTGTATATAGATGTGTACCTACGTATTTATTAAATTAATGCAATAATGTGTATTTATACTATTATTTTTATAATTAACATTTATTTTTATTTATTTATTTTTACGTGGACATCTTTTGGCTGAGATGATGATGATTTATTTTTGGGTTATATTTATCTTATATGGGCTATATATTTATCACTGTTTAGTACAGTATTATTATTATTAGATTTTATCCAGATGTAAAGGTAAAGGTCAGTATTGAATTATCTTTTCTTCTTTTCATTTTTTTGACAACAAACCCTGTGTCGCAGGGGACTTTACAAACATATAATTCACGGACACAATTTACACCCAAACTCGGAAAAAACATTTATGATAAACACAAAGTTTTGTACCGTGTGAACCACGAGTGATACCTCTGGTGTTGCAGGCTCTTACAGGCAACGGTAACCGCTAATAAATAGTAAAAGTGAAAATATTTTTGAAATATCGAAAACTAAATTGTCAATAAAGCAAAATTATAGGGCAATTATTATTCAGGAAATTCTCAATGCAAGTGTAAGTGTTAAACTATCACTTCGCAAGGTTTACAAATAAAATAATACAAGGTCGCAGTTCCGCCCGCGTGGATGTCGGATCCTATGTTCTTTCTCATGATACCGCATGTATTATATTAGTATAGATTTCTGTAAGTAAGTGTAATAAAACATTAAATTATCGGAAGGAAATATCAAAGTGCTTTTCAATATCTCATTATGTGTAAGATAACATTCCGAACTTATAAGTATAATTTTTCACGACCTAATTGTCTTGCACTGTTCATTACCATGAAATAATAATAAAAATAACAAATACCCAACATGTTAAGTTACCCCTTACTAAAGCAAGCCCACTAAATATTATTATTTATGATGTCGTTAACTTGTAAAAGTTGTAAATTACCACGATTATGATCTTCGGAACTTGAGGGTTATAAAATTTTGGGTACTTAATTAATAGTTGGTAATACCCGTTTACTGTAACTTACCTTTAAATTACCTCTATTGGTATTTCGTTCTTTCATTGTCTTGCATGTTGATTCCACATTGCGCACAATAGACACGCAAATAGGGAATCTAATTTGAAGAAATGTCTTAGGATTGAGGCATTTCTAAATAACAATGTGATTGGGTGGTGTGTTATATGCAATATTGCTATTTGCTTTTTATTTGATAACATCATAATATAAGTCAACAATACAAAAAATTATGCTAATATAAAAAGTAGATATTGCCTGTTGGTCTAGTTATTGCTGACTCTGACTGCTGCGCCAGAGGTCGTGGGTTCGATTCCCACCCAGGACAAATCTTTGTATGATGAGCACGAATGTTTGTTCTGTGTCTGGGTGTAATTTATCTATATCTATACATATAATAAAATCGTAACCAAGTCGCGTCTGTACATTGTTTTTTTTTTCAAAAAAACAATTTATTTACGTTGTATTCATGTTACTGAGGCCATAAATTTAGTTTTTGGAATGTTTCGTCTGTTTGTCTGTGTGTCTGTTTGTCTGTTTGTGGCCGCGTTTGTGCGCGATAAACTCAGCAACCACGCAACCGATTTGAATGCGGTTTTCACTTAAATATTGTGGCAACCTTCCCATAACATATAGGCTTTGTTTTATTCCAATCGGTTGACAAATAATAAAGTTATGGTAACTTTAATAACACACGTGCTATTCAAGAAACGCGCTTCGATTCATTTAGCTAAACCTTTTGTTAACTGTAGTTTGTAAAACCACAACTGAAGTTTATATCAAAAGAAATTTCAAAAATAATGCGAGGTTTCGGAAATATAGACATCACCAATTTAAGTTGAACTCTAATAAATATGGGCGACCATATTAAATAGAGATTAGCTGACTGGTACTTTACGTGTTTACGGTACTAGGTTAAAAGTGACCATTTTACAACGAAATGTGATAGAAGCAGACATTTTAACAGCATGCGGTGCGGGTGATAATCTTTTATGCTTCGGGTTCTTTTGATTCCAATCAATTTTTCGTTTATCAACTTCAGCAAACTCTATATTTTTATCCCTGAAGTCCACGCAAACGAAGTCACAAGCACATATCAGCTATAAACACATAAATAAAATTGAAGTGTCTGTTTGTAATATAAAAATAACAGCTTTCTATTAAATTCATGTGGCTGTTTACATAGCACTTACAACATAAATAGAATTTTAACAGCTTTGTCTCTCTGTCTGTCTGCTTTTTGCCGCTAAAATTTCCGCTGAAGTCTTTGAAAATACTAAAACTATATAAATATACTATAAGCACGAATGAAAAGTGGTAATCATGTCAAGACCTAAGACAATCACTGACTAAATTAGTAACGCCTAATGAAACTTAAACACAATCAACCTATAATATAACTATTTTTTTTGTAGGGGCTAACATTTAACAATACCTTAATTTAGGTAATCAGAAAAGCAGCACAGAAAAGAAAACACTTCACCGAATCGGTCTGGTCACGATAAACTCAATATTTACCAAATAAAATTTCATACGATTTTCACCAGTAGACGGCGTGATTCTTTCATTATAGTTTTGTGAGTGTGAATTGGCTGTAATATTACGATGATAGTTGAACGAGTCGGACAAATCATGCTGTTGGAAGCAATATTATTCCTAAATAGATCTAAAAAGGTCCGCGATATCGTCTCTCTTCGACCAAAAAAATCACTAACAGCGAAACGCGTGATTGGCGTATGTTCAGCAGTGGACGTCTTTTGGCTGAGATGGAACTACTTTTGTGGCAAACAAGCATACGGCCCACCTGATATTAAGCAGTTACTGTAGCCTATGGACGCTTGCAATTCCAAAGGTATCACTTGCGTGTTACCAACGCATTTTTTACACCATGGCTTTAAGATGGGAGTATCCCTGGGATAGGAATACGTTTCATTCAAAACGGATCCTTAAGTGAGCGTTGGAGACCTATACTCACACACAGGAACACAACTACACCGCTGTGTGTAGTTATTTGGCTGTGGTCTTCTGTTAGGTGGAAGTCCTTCCCTCTCTGAAAAATTTCTCTTAGAAATCTTTTTGTAATTGAATGGACAATCTTTCATATTGTTCTAAAGTTTTAAGAAATCCAGTTCTGGTTATGGAATCCGTAGGTAATTAAGTAACCTCCTCAAATACTATCGGCATACTGCAATGAATCAAACAAATGCATTTATCAATTTGTTAGTGAAACTAATAAAGAGTACTGCAGATGGCCAACTTCTCAATGATAAATAATTTGCCGACGGAGATCAGACATAATGTATCTCAATATGGTAATTAAATGGAAGTAACTAATCACATTCAATCAGCAAATTAAAATGGTATAACTGAACTAATATGATGATACAGACGGATATAGGCACCGAAACTTCGTAATTAAACAATGTACGAAGTAAAAAACGCATGTTTTCAGAGAAATAAGGAATCTTATAACTATGCAGTTCAATTTCTGAAATCCTTGAGCACTACGGCGGACCATTATGCCCTTTAGGAATTTAATAAATTTTTAGCCCACCCACACTGTGTAACAGTACCTATTAGGATAGAAGTGACCAATTTAAAACGAAATGTAATAAATGTAAAGATTTTTACAGGGTATGGTGCAAAGAATACATAATAATACATAAATTCACAATATTTACTAGGCAATAGGCCAATTAAGGTTGTTCACGTTTGCGCTAAGACAATTTGAAGAGCAGAACAATCATACAAACAAGGAATATTTTTAATAAGTTTATTAATTGCAGCAGATGCTGCAATTAATAAACTTATTAAAAAAGTCAGTCACGTTTTTCTTTTAAACATTTAGATAAATGTCTAAAAGAAAAACGTGACTGACTAATCAACAAACGCACAGTTTAAATCACTAGACACTCAGATAGCTATAATGATATAGGCATCCGCTAAGAAAGGTATTTTAAAATGTAACCGCTAAAGATGAAAATCAGCCGTTGAAAATTTGTATGGGGATAACTGTAGTTTTCAGATTTACAGTAAAAGACCGAACACGCGAACGAAGTCGCGGGTACAGCTAGTCTATAATATGTATGTATTTAGAAATATATAAGTATGTTTATCAGTTGTCTGGTTACCATAGTACAGGCTTTGCCTAGTTTGGGATCAGATAGCGATGTGTGAGTTGTTCCAAAATATTATTATGTATAATTATTATTATTATCTACACAAGTGTAAACGTAAGAGCAAATTGTAGAAAATTTAAAAGTTTTGTTTGATTGGTATGACATGAATTAGTGCATATTTCTGCCACGGCTTGCGCTGCAATCGTTTTACTTACCCCGAGCATATACCTACTTCAGAAATAGAGAATAACTGTATTATGTTAGAATACCTAAATAGTACCTAACTATAAGATACAAATTCTATACAATATGGAGCAATGTTCTCAAAAATCTATTGCTTTAAATTTAACACTATCGCTACTTCGATAGAAGCTTTCAAGCGATTGAATTTCATCCGTCTGACATTTCGCTCCAGGCCATATGTTGCGACTTGCGACTTTTCTACTGAATTTTATTTATACACGGCGATATAGATAGGTAAGTGAAGCGATAAATGTAGCTATTTTGTCATTTTATCGAAAAACATGTACCTACTTTAGCATTGAGTTATGATTGTAACTATGCTGTAGCTGGGAGTGCCTCCGACAACGGCAGTGCAGGGCACTACCTACCTTTTCTCGAAGCATTTCGTCGTATTTTTGTATCCTTATAGATTCGGTCTGGGTACTGCTAGAACGATCAAATTCTCGGGATATGATATCAATGAAGTACTTATTAAATATGTTTCCGTCCGTGCTCCGCCCGTGTGGATATCGGTTATTGCGATAAAAAGCCTATGTGCTACTTCAGACTATAATCTATCTCTGTGCCAAATTTTATCCAGATCCATTCATCCATCCATCCAAAGTTTTGCATTTATGATATTGGTATAAAAGTAAGTTAAAAGTCTATTTTTAACACAATATACCTAAGTATATTATGAATGATTCAGAAACACTTCTGCAAAACAGAATATCATCATCATCATCATTAATTAGCCTATACTGTCCCACTGAAGGGCAAAGGCCTCCTTCCTTTTTCCTTCCTTTTTCCATGATATCTGTCTATCTTTTGCCAATTGAAGCCAATCTCTTTTATAGGCGTTAAGCTCATCTCGCCACCTCATTTTGGGCCTACCACGTGGCCGTTGTTTGGTGTTTGGGACCCACCCGCCCAGTTCCACTTTAGCTTGGCTTCTGAGCGGCCTACGTCAGCCATTTGCGTCTTGAAAACAGAATATGTTATTACAAAAAGTGCCTGGGTTTAAAACTCACGACCATCGTACTAACAGGTCAGCCCCTTTAGACAAGTGGCATAAACGGTAGTCGAAACGAAAAGTCAAAATAGCAAATGTATGTGATTTGACGTTAATTTACGATATAATGTCGTAAACTTACGTCAAATTCCATACATTTGCTTTTTTTGACTTTTCGATTCGACTACCGTTTATGCCACTTGTCTAGAGGGGCAGGCTGGTTAACATCGGTTAAATTATATACATACTTACTTTGTTTGCTGAAGTAATTTAAGCAAATCCTTTCTTAAAAGTCATCTACAATGAAACTAATAACATACGAATTTTCTTATATACTGTATTGGCATGCTTTTTAACTGTAAAGTTGACTTATAATATATTTGACATAACAGGAATAATAATGGATATTGTATATTATTATAAGCATTTGCAAAAGAACCATAAGGCTAAAAAACCATTTTATTTAATTCGCTTGCAAACTGCAATCTAAAGGGAAGCAGTAGAAAGTTTCCGAAATAACGCCTTTGCTTCGCTATTCGTCTCGGACCACCGTCACGTACTACATTTTATTGTTCCCAGAAAAGTTCTTCTAGAAATTTCTCTTCGTAAACAATGGGGATAAATAAATAACGTACATAGTTAACGTTCATATTATTGCGCAGAAAAACATTTTGTGTTAGGTACTTTTTATTAGTTTTCAGGTACCTACCTAACTCAAATAGAATATATATTACACGTCCTTAATACTTATGTTCGATTTGTATAGTCTGCTTGACGTTTTATTTTACATACATATCATCACGCCCGTCTCCAACTGGGGTAGGCAGACACTATGGTACGCCAATTGCTTCGATCTAAACATACTTCTTTCGCTTCGCTATTCATCAACCTTTTCATGCATGAACGTCGATTTTGGATACTTTCAATTCGATTTTTTTTTTAGTAAATACCCTACTTGGTCGCTGCATGTTCTTCTAGGGTGGCCCCTACCGACATCTCCATTCATTCTTGCACGATATATCTCTTTTGTTATTCTTCTTTTATCCATCCTTTCTAAATGTCCAAACCATCTTAACATCCCCTTTTTAACTTTTGCCCCTACATATTTTTCAATCCACATCATTCTCTTGTGTCACAGTTTGTCACTTTGTCTAGCATTCCTCTTATTAAATTATCGTTTAAATAATATCATTTATATTTATGTTAGTACATTCAAGGTGATTGAACAATTATACTATTTTATATTCGTTGAAATACCCCACATGTAAGTGTATACCATGATTGATTTACTTTTCACATTAGTTTCAACAAACTAAACTAACAGTGAGGGCCCTTGAGCCAATTAGAAAGGCTGGTTGTGTTTTCCTATTATTGTCGATGCGTTCACTCCAATTGTAAACAAAAAAAATAATATTATCAGAACAGAAAATTTATTGAAATAAATCTGATTTTGCAAGAATTTTCTCAGAATGAATTCTTTATGAAGTAAAAAGGGTGTTTGTATGTAACTAGATATACCCTCAATTCCTCATGGGTCCCATCATTAGAATAGATTTTCTTAAATATGTATGTAATATGTTTCATAAATGGCTCATAACTCCGAGTTCTGAGGTAACAAATACATATAGTGTGTCTCGCATTTCAGCATACAGAGGGTTAATGCAGGTGCGGGGCAGAATAATTAATGTGGTGTAGACATAATCATATAATATTTTAAAATAACTTACACAAAACAGCTCAGAAAAATAAAAATCACTGGTGCATCTCACACAGCAAAGCTGTCAAGTACCATTGCACGGATATTTCAGAGCGTCGAATCCATTACACGTAACAAGATTACTGAAACCGCCACGCAAGCATGACGTTGTACAAAAAGCTATCAGAGCTAATTGTGTGCCAACCAAAGAAAATTTCGATGGAAAAAGATCGCCCACTCGATAAGGGTCCATTATAGTAAACTTCGAGTGTTTCAAAAGAAACTTGGTGCATACGCCCATATATTTAACAAGTCTTAACGAGTTCGTTTTTTTATTTTATTTTCGCGTGATTTTATTTTAGAAATGTTGGTTTCGACAACTTTACACCAATTTCACTAGAGTAATAACCGTAATTCCTGAAGAAACAACGGTGCTCGACTGTTAAATTAGTTTTATTAACCTATATTTTGAGTAGATAGAAAATAAGCTAAGATTAGATGTTAGCGATGTTAGTAATATCTTATTTTCATGATAAAAATATGTATTAGAAGTTGGTTCTAACTTATAATATTTTAAAGTACTTTTAACATCAGCAGTATTATGGTGCTTGTTTGAAATATAATATTTTAAATGTTGAAGTTCAGCTTAAGGAAATTGATATAACAGTGGCGTACACACTACAACAGGCAATACTACTGCTAGCATTTCGTAATAGTGCCTTCCCTAGGTCATCAGAGTTCCGCGGATATGGTGCGATGTATGCAGAGCCAAAACCACCAAGCAATTGCAATTGTGAATCAATGTAATACAATATGGCGGTAACATATTATACTTGAAAGTATAGGCGACGTAAGTACGTTGCAAATGGACACGGCGAACTGCTTACAATCAGGCGGTATGCTTTTTGACTAAAAATCTAATCTAAACACCATGTTACAAAATCATATTCATACTGTAATTTAACAACAAATGTCTACTGTAGTACATTAAATAATTGAATAAAAGGGAAATTATATAAAGAAAACCTTTTTTATGCTACTAATGAGGGAAACAAGCATTTATGGCCCGCCTGATGGTAAGTAGTTACCGTAGAATAGGTACGGTTGCAACACCGGGGGTATCACTCGCGCGTTGCCGGCCTTAAACCTTTAACTCCTTTCTCAATTTTATAAAATTATTTAAGTACTAGCTGTTGCGCGCGGCTCCGCCCGCGTGGATGTCGGTTATCGCTGTAAAGAGCCTATGTGTTATTCCAGACCATAATCTATCTCTGTGCCAAATTTCATCCGTTCAGCAGTTTTTGCGTGAAAGAGTAACAAACATCAGTACATCCATACTCACAAACTTTCACATTTATAATATTAGTAAGGATTCAATTATTTAATTTCGTAGCTTGATTATTTGATAGTAGATAGTATTGTAGTGTTGTCACTCCATAGCGGGTCATTAATCACGTCGCTATGTCACGTGTCACAAGTCCCGATAATTACTTTTGTTTGATTACAAAAATGTCAATCATTACTGATTCACTTTTGTGATACAGGTGTATTGTATTACTATTATTTTTATTTTGAAGTTAACAATCTATAATTGACTAAGTACTGTAGAGGTTTATTGGTGGTTACAAGCTGGCCGTGTGACCTCTGGCATTTAAACAAGAAAATGTGTCATATATATCGAAGGAACAAACAATCAAAAAACAATCGGTTATAGAAGACAAAACAATAATTTTCTGCAAGAGATTTGTATCTAACACTAGATTTGGTAGAATTCGTGAAGGCGGTACAAATGGAAGAAAGGGAACAACAATAACAAATGATATTTCCTCTGTAGTCGCGTGCAATGGCGGCGCGAATCTGTTTTCTCTCAATGATTTGTCTCCAAAACGTACCGAATCTCTGCTGGGCGCCAGCCAAATGTGCAACTTATACAATCATATATGCTCACTCGAATACATCTGTAATCAGAACAGCATAAAGTCGAAAATTGCTTGCAACATTGCCACAGGTAAATTTGTAAGTTTGAAGCTTGAATTCTACTAGGTACCCAGGCTAGAGCCAGTAGGGCCACTCGAGTGACTCTCGTGATCCTTCCATGAAAATAATATTTTATTATTGTCATAATACCCGTTTCGATAGTGTTGACTTGTTTTTGAGTAGGTACACAGAATGGTAGTAACTAACTTATTACTATAATATATAAGTTTTATGTCCTAGAGGAAGTAATTTTTTTTCCAAGTAATAAAACTTACCTAGATTTTTTGTATTTGCTAAAATAACATAAAATAGAATTATTACCTATCAAGTGAAAGTGGAGTAATTCATACATGTAAGCAAGCCCAACTGGGGAAGGAACTTTACCTTCAGCAGACCACAGCCAAAAAGCTGCATACAGAAGTGTAGTGTCTGAAGAATCCCTTTTTTTAAATAATGTACCTAAATGATAGAATCAAGGGCATGGATGTTGACTGCGACAGGCTGATTGATTGATTGAAAAGCATGGAAATTGCAGTTTACGTTAATTTGTGTGTGTGTGTGTGTGTGTTCCATTGGACATCATTTAAAAATTCTTCATATTATACATACCTTCGTATATTTGTATTAACTTGTATAAACATAGGCCAAGCTTTGTTTAATTTATCAGCTTGAACAAGTCCAACGTACAATGAACGTAGTATAAAATTTCTTCTCCCAGTTATAGCAGTTTAATTACGTACTTCACTTGGTTTAAACTGCCGTTCAAACAGAACATAAAACACCACAGACTGTATTTCACACGTCATTAACAAAGTTACCGTTTTCAACTTATTTACTGTGTGTTCAACATGCAAAGGCAAAAAAGCTCTAATGAGCCTATTCGAATTCTTTCATCGCATTACGTGGAAAAATGAAGTCATTTCACAAGGAGGCAAAGGGGGAACACAAACCACCCTGCATTTTTGCACGACCACAAAATGTCTAGCATTTAAGAACACCAGGTCTAATATAAAGTTGGGCATCATTTGACTCTACGAAGTTGCCTCTAAATGTTTGAAAGGGGAACCCATTTCAGTCGAAATGCAGCTTAATTAAAGTTTAGCCTTGCTGTTGAGAGGGAATGGCCCGCCCTCATAATTTATTCCTGCGGGATATAATTCGGCCGGATTTTGTAACAAACGCGCCAACGAAAACGTTTAGGGTTTATCCAGATTTCTATATAAACATGTTTTGAAGGGTAACTTCGGTCACGAACCGATCGAAATTAAATTCAAAGCGTTCTACTTAAAGTTTAAATTTCAATTGTTACTTTGAAGTCGGCTGCCTTTATTTTTGCTCGGAAACGATTCGCATTTTTCACAATTACTTGGACGTTTCCACGTAAATCTATCTTCTTTGTCTCGCGGTTGGATTTCATTTAAAGAACAAATCGCTCCATTATTGATCCTTTTAAAATAATTTTGAGTTGAAAACTATTGTCGACACTTGTTATAATATTATTTCTGGCTTCCATAACCTTCTTTATATACCTACCCACATAATATTTAGTATTAATTCAATACCTACCTCAAGTAGCTTACTTATCGAAGTACTAAATTGATAATTGTTACCAAATTCGGAGTACCTACTTATTCATTTAGAACAATAACAATTATAAAATAAAAATATATACTTGCAAATATACGTATCACACCAGCTGCTATTTTTTCTATGTGATTAAAACTTAGCTCAACTAAAATGATGCCCGACTTCAGGCTGATATTATGATAACTTTTTAGATAACAATAGAGAGTAATCATGATCCCGAGTAAAGTGGAGCAAGAGCTGAGGATAAAGGAAAACTTATTAAAACTTTATGATGTAAAGTTATTTGTCAAAGTCAAGTAACAGATTTTTATCTAAGTAATAGTTTTAAAATCTTAAAAGCAATCAAGTCTTTTTTTCGTACGCGAAACATTGCTTTGTAATTATTAATTGTTAACAGTTTTTCGAGTGTGTGTATGCAGATTTCTTTGGCACGCTTTGTTGTTGTTTTTTATCTTGATGGGATGGTTTCTCTTGGTTTAACCCATTTGTGTGGTAGATTGATAGATTACAGATGGGTTCAGAGTGGTAACTACATTAATAATTGTAATATCACCATGCCACCTATTTATTTTTTTTAAGCTTTGGAAATTATTTAAGTATTATTTACTTTCGTGAAACAAAAGATGCCAGAATATATCGACTTTCAGGTTTCTTTGTGGTCTTATACGAACAAAGCAGCTTGGAAGTATGAAATACCCGTACGAGATATTTTAATAATAATTACTTATACTTAAATATTAAAGCAATGTGGAAAAAGACGAGCCCGGAGCAGGACTCGAACCTGCGCCTCTCGGGTTCCGGCCCAGCGCACTACCAACTGTGCCATCCGAGCTCCTACTCCAGAGTTCGAATTTGTCCACCGCTTGTTTACGTCTTGGAGTGACGTAAGTTTCATTCAAACGTTAGCCGTTACAGGTCTATACGTACAACATCTTCCAATTATGAGGAAAGAATGTTATTAAAGAATGAAACCACTCAATATTATTAAATATTTTTAGCATTTTGCTATGCAATTAGCTCAAATATACTTAAATATTAAAGCAATGTGGAAAAAGACGAGCCCGGAGCAGGACTCGAACCTGCGCCTCTCGGGTTCCGGCCCAGCGCACTACCAACTGTGCCATCCGAGCTCCTACTCCAGAGTTCGAATTTGTCCACCGCTTGTTTACGTCTTGGAGTGACGTAAGTTTCATTCAAACGTTAGCCGTTACAGGTCTATACGTACAACATCTTCCAATTATGAGGAAAGAATGTTATTAAAGAATGAAACCACTCAATATTATTAAATATTTTTAGCATTTTGCTATGCAATTAGCTCAAATATACTTAAATATTAAAGCAATGTGGAAAAAGACGAGCCCGGAGCAGGACTCGAACCTGCGCCTCTCGGGTTCCGGCCCAGCGCACTACCAACTGTGCCATCCGAGCTCCTACTCCAGAGTTCGAATTTGTCCACCGCTTGTTTACGTCTTTTTTCACATTGCTTTAATATTTAAGTATATTTGAGCTAATTGCATAGCAAAATGCTAAAAATATTTAATAATATTGAGTGGTTTCATTCTTTAATAACATTCTTTCC
The DNA here is from genome assembly GCA_947095525.1 of Trisateles emortualis. Classification (NCBI taxonomy): domain Eukaryota; kingdom Metazoa; phylum Arthropoda; class Insecta; order Lepidoptera; family Erebidae; genus Trisateles; species Trisateles emortualis. Next base: position 1,203,659 of record OX352736.1, on the reverse strand, counting down.
TCATAATTGGAAGATGTTGTACGTATAGACCTGTAACGGCTAACGTTTGAATGAAACTTACGTCACTCCAAGACGTAAACAAGCGGTAGACAAATTCGAACTCTGGAGTAGGAGCTCGGATGGCACAGTTGGTAGTGCGCTGGGCCGGAACCCGAGAGGCGCAGGTTCGAGTCCTGCTCCGGGCTCGTCTTTTTCCACATTGCTTTAATATTTAAGTATATTTGAGCTAATTGCATAGCAAAATGCTAAAAATATTTAATAATATTGAGTGGTTTCATTCTTTAATAACATTCTTTCCTCATAATTGGAAGATGTTGTACGTATAGACCTGTAACGGCTAACGTTTGAATGAAAATTACGTCACTCCAAGACGTAAACAAGCGGTGGACAAATTCGAACTCTGGAGTAGGAGCTCGGATGGCACAGTTGGTAGTGCGCTGGGCCGGAACCCGAGAGGCGCAGGTTCGAGTCCTGCTCCGGGCTCGTCTTTTTCCACATTGCTTTAATATTTAAGTATATTTGAGCTAATTGCATAGCAAAATGCTAAAAATATTTAATAATAATTACTTACACTCAAAAATAAATAAAGTGCCAAGCGTAACTTAAAAACTATCGATGTCGAGGGACGGCACTAAATTTGGCGAGTGAAATTAAATTAGCCGCATATGTTGTATATCATATTTGGAAGCTGCCCGGGCGGCCCCTAATTTAACTGTTTATATTCATAGCGTCAACTCCATGTTGTATCGTTGGAGGCTTTGTTTATCATACCACGACAAATTTGTCGCTGAAAAGTTCCACGGACATGACACTTCATAGACATTGCTTCTAGTTTATTTTTGTTTTATTATGTTAGTGTTTATTTTTTGCTTTCGTGATACTTTTGGTTGCTAACGGTGTTTTTAAATAATATATCTTAATATGTATATCCTACTAACATTATAAACGCGAAAGTTTGTAAGTGTGGATGGATGTATGGATGTTTGTTACTCTTTCACGTAAAAACTACTGAACGGATCTGGATGAAATTTGGCACAGAGATAGATTATAGTCTGGAATAACACATAGGTACAGCGATAACCGACAGCCACGCGGGCGGAGCCGCGGGCAGCAACTAGTATATTTTAAAGACAGATTCTATCTATAAGAACTTTCAGTTTTAGTGGGAGCATTTTATAGTCAAAATATAAAAAATACTGAATCTTCATTAAGATTAATAAGGTATTTAATTAATATTTTGCAGTCTGTTAAACACAATTTATACTTAAATTATATAACTTTGTTATGAATTGATGGTGTAAATCCTTTCATTAAAATTGTTGGCCGCGATGTTTTATAAGATCTGTAAGACGGCTTCGTGAAATAAAACTAATTAAAACGGAGGGAAACCGACAACCTTTTGCGGATCTGGCTTTAATTTTAGAAGTAAGAAGGGTTAATGTTCAACTTAAGAAATGGTAAAAAGAGGTTATGATCATTATCATATTAATTTGAAAAAGGAATAAAGCATATTAATGATTATACTAAATTCAGAGGAATAATCTAATCTAAAAGGAAGCCAGCCTCTCTAGACAAGTAGCATAAACGGTAGTCGAATCTAAAAGTCAAAAAAGCAAATGTATGGGATTTGACGTAAGTTTACGACAATATATCGTAAATTAACGTCAAGCCGTTTATGCCACTTGTCTAGAAGGCCATACCCTCTAGACAAGTGGCAAAAAAACAAATGTATGGGTTTTGACGTAAGTCTACGATATAATGTCGTAAACTTACGTCAAATCCCATACATTTTATTTTTTGACTTTTCTATTCGACTATCGCTTATGCTACTTGTCTAGAAGGCCTGATCATAAACACAGCCTAAAGATATCAACTGCGGATATGTATATATTTAGCTGTAGTCTTTTGCAATGTGGAGGCACTTACCTAGTCGCGCTCTAATATAATGAAAATAACCTCACTGTGTCCTTCTAGTTTTAAATGTAATAATATAAAAATTATACCTTACGGTTTTCTTTTCAAATGATCAAAATGAGTAAATATTGCACAACACATAGTAAATGTTAGAAATAAATATAAAATCCCTTCTACGATCATGTGATTGACCAATTAGTAGTAGCTAGTAATAAGTAGTCTAGACTATACTGAGGCATAAAGTGCATTATTTGCTAGTTTTAATTGTAAGTACCTAATTTGTTTTTGTCATTTAAATATTTTGTTATGTTTTTATGTTCAAATTTTTGTTTTTATCTCTACTCGTACCTACTAAGCATGTACATGCATATCGACCTAAATTGTACTGTTTTCTTTGGTTGCATCAAATAAATGTTTCTTTCTTTCTTTCTTCTTTCTAGTCGATTAGAGCTGCGACTATGTGAAGGTTACTATTTATTAGGAATGTTAGCTATTTTGTTTGTGCAGTGCTGTACAAGAAATTGCTATAGATTTTACTAGCTGTTGTCAGCAGCTACACCCGCGGGGATGTCGGATATAGCGATAAAAGTAGCATATTCGCTACTCCAGACTATAATCTATCTCTATGTCAAATTTCAGATCCGTTCAGTAGTTTTTATGTGAAAAAGTAACAAACATCCATCCTTACAAACTTTCACATTTATAATTTTAGTAGGATAGAATAGGATTAGTAGGAGTGTACAGCAGTAATTTTACATAAATATAATGCTTAAAATAAATTATGTAAGATATTTAACATTAATTTATTAAAAGACAATGAAAGCTCATTCAAGATGGGGAAATAAATAATTGCCTGATTCATATTTGGTTTCACTGATTGCAACTATGTGCCGTATCATTTGCTTCAGTACAATTGATAGTGTAACGTTTTAATGAACACTATCAGTATCATATGACATATATCAGTTTTAATTACCATTTTATCGTTGCAGGATATAGTCAAAGCTTAATTCATTTATTCATTTAGATATAAAGCATGATACTTATGAACATTGAGTCATCAAAAAACAAATAAAGCATTTTTTTCCTATAGTTAAAACGTTGACTAAGTAGAGCCACGGGAAGAATTGGCAAGCAACTCTTTTCACTCTTTTTAATCGCCAGAGTATAACATTTACAATTTGGTATGAGGTACAATAATAAATAAGGCACAGGCACATACTATGCTTACACTGAGTGTAGTATGTGCCCATAGTTATGGACATAGAGGCACATAATAATAATAATAATAAACGTTTATTTCGGGCTAGCCCATATAGTGTTAGTAACAATGATCTTATAAAACTAGTGTTAGTAATAGGTACATTATTTATTAAAGCTAGTGTGGAGCTCCATCCAATGTCGCATCATTGGAGACTCCCATTTATCAACAAAGACATTTAGGGTACCGTTAGTACTGCCGCGTAGGCGTGCGAGGAAGGAGGCGCACCTTTTACGCATTAATGCCGAAAAACTATCAATATGTCTTTCGGCAAACATGCCTGACGCACTGCAGCGCCACGGCAGCCCCAACAACACCCTGAGCGTGTTATTGTACTGGACCCGTAGGTCGCTGTATACACGCCGACTATAACTGGTCCACAGACTGCATGTATAAAATGTTTGGCAGAATACATAGTCTCCGTAGCTTTTAGCTATTCAGGTAGCTGTCCGTATTCTGAACGTAGCCAACGTAATGTGCTAAAAGCTAGGTTGCGTAATATTAATTACGAAATTCCACTAATAACTTAAACCGTTTATGGTAACCACAAGTAAATAAAACTATAGCATTCCGTTCCGTAAAATTTCAGCGGTTGTCTAGTGGATTAAGTTATAAACTAAAAGCGCTTATATAAGTTTAAATTTACTTACTGAATGGTATATTTGGAATGTTTAAGAGAGGTAGGGCACCATACTACAGAGCAAGCCCGACTGGGGTAGGACCTCCACCTTACAGAAGACCACAGCCAAATAACTGCACACAGTGGTGTAGTTGTATTCCTGTGTGTGAGTACGGGTCTCCAGCGCTCATTTAGTGATGCGTTTTGAAGGAAACGCATTCCTATCCCAGGGACACTCCCATCATAAAGCCCTGGTGTAAAAAAAATGGGTTAGCAACACGCAATTGATACTTCTGGTATTGCAAGCGTACATAGGCTACGGTAACTGCTTAACATCAGGAGGGCCGTATGCTTGTTTGCCACCGAAGTAGTATAAAAAAAATAAAAAAACAACATCAGAATTCTAAAATATTATTTTCTCTATTATCATAGTAATAACAATAAACATGCTTAAAAGTATAACAATTTAGTTCATAATTAAGCCATTTTGACTGTACGCCATGTCAAAGACCTAAATATAGAACCTACATCAAAATACATCAGAATAACCTCCAGGCAACTCTATACGTAAGTACCCGAAATATCGTTACCTTCCTTCCTTTGTTAGACGGGTAACGTTTTGAATCTCGGCTAGTTCAAATAAAGTCAATTGGAATTCAATCTGTCTATGCTTGTACTCAACAGTATAACCGAATTCCAGAGAGAAGCAGTTCAAACCTACCGTCAACTATTTCGAAAGCCACCCCTTTGATCGGGCTTCCAACTGCAGCATTCCATTGGCTATAACTGTTGGTTATTCCGTGGTAATAAGTAAGAACTTTCAATATAAACCTTTACGAGTACTTTGGTATTCTGTTTTGTTGTTCTGTAGCAGTCATTTTATGTACTACGAACATTTCAAAGTGTTATTAATTTCTAGCTGCTTTTGTCACGATTTACTGTTGTAAAATGTATCGGGGGATCAGTTCGTTATCTTTTATATATATACTAGCTGTTGCCCGGGGCTCCGCCCGCGTGGATGTCGGTTATCGCTGCAAAAAGTAGCCTATGTGGTATTCCAGACTATAATCTGTGTGCCATATTTCAACCAGATCCATTCAGTAGTTTTTACGTGAACAAGTAACAAACATCCATCCATCCATCCATTCTTACAAACTTTCACATTTATAATATTAGTGAGGATATAATTATATAAAATTATACTCAAATTGAGGGAAACAAGTTGCCTATGGATACATGCAACATCAGACCCTCTAGGCGAGTGGCATACAGGTTTTTTCCGGGATTAAAGTAGCTTATGTGCTATTCCAGACAACTTCATCCAGATCTGCTCAACCGTTTTAGCGTGATTTAGTAATAAGCACAAATCCATCTTCCCGGGCTCACCCCTCGAAACCTTATTTGACTATGGTAGGGGATCATTTTAGAAAAAGTGTGATACAGATGTTTCATAATTTTCATTGAAGAATGTGTAGGCAATTTAGTGTAGCAGTTTTTGAATCAAGCGACCCAGAGAATAAACTGTTTGTCTAGCGCCTTTAATTGGGCCAGCGCATTAGCCTTGCGATTTAGCGTGGCACTGTTCTTTTGGCCACCTTTCCTCAGAACTACGACCACAATCAGATTTTTTTTACAACTCCCGCACTAGAGGACAAGCTCTGTGTCGCGGGGGACTTTACAAACATATAATTAACGGACACAAATTACACCCAGGCTCAGAACAACTTTTTGTGGGTAACAAAAAGTTTTGTTCTATGTGGGAATCGAACCCTCGTGCACAGCAGGCGCATACTGCTACCACTGGGCCACCAAGGCAGTCATATATATATTTAAGAGTATTCACTTATAAATATACATATATGACAGCCTTCATTAAAATAAAATATCTGATTGTTTGAAAGTTGTTTAGTTGTTTTTATTTAAATAACTATTCTCGTTAATATTTGATTATTATGCCCATCTATTTAATTCTATTATTAAAAATATTTCTAAATGAAAAAATAAACATAGAACAATGAACGTAAATACACGTAAAAATAATTACTTAGCGGTAAAAAATGCTACAATTTAATAGAACCATCAGGGCACAAGTAACACGTCAACTCCACGATAATTGGCTAAGTGGGCCGATGTATTAGATCCTGGCTTTGTGGTCACGCGATATTGTGCCACTAGGGGACAGATTTTTGACTACCTACAATGCAACCTTGTAATGTCAACGTGTTATTTAACTTTTGTATAGAATATTGCTCGTATAATTAAAAGATACAAAATACATATAAAAACACTTTTTTTTTAAATAATAAATGAACTAATGTTATGTTGTGATCATTCTTAAAGGAAACTTAAGTAAGTATTATTCAGAATAATACCTATACTTTTTGGTCGGCGATTATTTTTTAGGGTAAAATTTTGTAGAAATGACAATATCTATCCTTTCTTCTAGTCTCAATAGCTACAATAGCCCTCCAACCTAAATATTATCTATACATATTATAAAAATAGTCGTGACTGCCTTACTGAGTCATCAACGCCGAGCCTAAACTACTGGGGCCACAAACTTGATATTTTGCACAAAGGTTTCTCAAATGATGTAAGTAAGCACTAATAAGGAATTTCATCATTAAGGGGTGATATATTATAATAAACACATTTTTTTTTCTACCCGCTTCTGGTTAGAAACAATGGTATATGTAGGTATATAATTCCAAAGATATTTAGTTTAATTACCCCTTTTATATCAGGAACAGTATTTATTGATGGCTTAAAAATTTAGTGAAACTATAAATTCAGGTGCAGGAGATTATAGAATGGAATAAAATTGAAAAATGTTAAGAAAGGTAGGGCCATAGACCATTTCCGTGTGGTGACGGATTAAGAATACAAATATCACCACCCCGTTCTATCCCGAGGGTGTCGTAAGAGTCGACTAAAGGAGTAAGTCAAGCAGACAATATCCATTGCTAGGGAGGGAAAACTCGAAACAAAACCCTATACCAACCCGTTTGGCCAGCATGGTATAGTGGGCTAAAATCCCTCCAAATGTATGGAAGAGACCCGTGCCCAGCAGTGGCACGTTTATGGGTTGTGATGATGATGATGATGAGGGGCATAGAAGCATGTCTAGGGCAGGCCTACACCTTACAGCATATCTAGTAAATCAAATAGCACACATGGTAGCTTTGGTTATATTCCTGCGCGTGAGCAATAGAGTTCTCCAGTGCTCTCTAGAAGTTACGTTTTCCCGGTGTCGCATGTCTGTCTCCTCTCCATCAAAGCAACTCTTAGCTTGTTTGATAGATCAAGAGAGCTAAGCACATACGACGCCTAAATGTTTGCTATTAGTTGTTGTCTATAGTGTATGTCACATAGCGTAAGTAAGTACTGTGACGTTTAACATTTTCCGATGAAGTTGAAAGAATGGTTGAATCAATCTCTAACCAATTGGCTAATTGAATGATCAAGAGCCTAGACTATTTAATTGATAGGTTTTAATTAAATCGTCTCTCATTTTTATTGATATTTTTAAATGTCAATTGTCACAGTACCCATGCTATGTGAAATTCTAATATATAAAATTCTCGTGTCACGGTGTACGTTATCGAACTCCTCTGTAACGGCTCGACCGATTTTCGTGAAATTTTGTGTGCATATTGGGTAGGTCTGAGAATCGGACAACATTTTTTATCCCTCTAAATGTTAAGGGTGGTCCACCCCAAATTTTTTTATTTAAATTTTTAGACTTTTTTTTGTGATTCAGCATTAAAAAATACATACAACCCTTAATTTTCACCCCTCTACGATCAACCCCATTTGTTTAATAGCGATATAACTATTTTACTAACAAAACAACGTTTGCTGGGTCAGCTAGTATCCTTTAATATTGTAATTGTATTGTTTTTGTTATCAAATCATTTACCTCAATTAATATTTTTCATATATACTTGTCCCGTATGCTATTATGTGCTTTCATCTTATCTCGTATGTTAATTCAATAGATCAGCGTATCATAAAATACGTTTACGGATCAAAGTATATAACAAATAAGAAGGTCGTTTATGAATGGGTATAACAGGAGTTCTAGAAAGATGATAATCGGTCAAATTATGAACGAGTACGACTACTAATATTATAAAGTACGAGTACTAATATTATAAAGCTTAAGAGTTTGTTTGTTTGGTTGAACGCGCTAATCTCAGAAAGTACTGGTTCGAATAGAAAAAATATTTTTCTGTTGAATAGTGTATTTATCCAGGAAGGCTATAGGCTATATAACATCCCGCTATGATTAATAGGAGCGGAGAAAAATCGGGGAATGTACGTTCCAAATTACAATGCGGACGAAGTCGCGGGCGACCCCTAGTTAGACATAAAAATCCTTTTTATTCATTAATTACGGGTAGAAAATATTAAAAGAGCCTTCTTAGTGGATATCTATGTTATTATATGAGAACGCTGAAAAAGTGTAATCTTTTTCGTCTGGTGATGGTTTGGTTAAGACACTGACGAATTAATCAAACAATTGTATATCCTTACTAATATTATAAATGTTTGTGACAATGGATGGATTTTTGTTTACTCTTTCACGTAAAAACGACTTAACGGATCTGGATGAAATTTGCCACAGAGATAGATTATGGTCTGGAATAACACATAGGCTACTTTGTGCAGTGATAACCGACATCCACGCGGGCGGAGCCGCGGGCACCAGCTAGTATTATTATATAGACGTAATACAAAGAATTGTAATTTTCAAACTAAATATGTAACCATTCCAAAACTTAAGATTAAAACATAAATCGTTAAAAAGTCCAGTACAATAATAAGTAGGTATTGGTCGGTTTTATAAAGGTTGCGCATGAAATACTTCGCAGCCTTAATAGTTTATTACACAACGTGTATGTGGCTTTATAATCATTTTCTTTAAACATTGAACTCTGAATTTCTTCATTGGTTTTAAACACGCAAATGCATGTTTACATTTTTCCATTTTGAAGGAGAAATATGAAGTATTGACGTATAAAATATAGGGACCTTATTTCAATCATAATTAATATCATTTATTATGACTTAGAGCTCTTACATACTACGTTGTTTTCAGACGCCTTCGCCTCGCGTCGCACGCTACTGTAACGCGCTGCAAACGCGATTTTATCATTTTGTTCTGCCTTTTATAAGTTTAACAACGCGTGATAGCAAAACATGCGTCAACGGCACCTAAAAACATGGTGTGTAAGAGCTCTTAGTTATACATACTTGATACAAAGTCAGAGTAGTCACATAGACCATTCCTATAGCTGGATAAAAAAATATAATAAGAGTAAATATAATTGTTACACAAAACCGATGACAGATGAACATTTTTTTTAACAACAACCCCCGCACTAGAGAACAAGCTCTGTGTCACGGGAGACTTTTCAAACATACAATTAACGGACACAAATTACACCCAGACTCAGAAAAATTCTTAGTGGGTCACACAAAGTTTTATACTGTGTCACAGATTACTAAAGAGTTACTACGTAACAGATACTTCACTCAGAAGAAAATTACCAATACCTACTGCTATAATAGCCTACTCTGTCGCGTCAGCAACCGCTGCATGCTAAAATGTGCCTAAATGCTCAAGCGTACAGTTGTGATTGCTTCGCACTGCGCGATCCCACAGCAATCGCGGGGCTGCCTCTTTGATAAAATTAAATTAACATAAATAACTATTTGTGCCTATTTTATTGAGAATTGTGAATATGTTCTGACTATAGGTGGTAGTTTAAAATTGTTGACTGTGCAATACATCTAAAACATAATTATAAAGGTCAGTATGTAAGTAAAATAAAAAAATCTTTAAAAGGTACGTGTTTTATTTTTATATAAATTTCTTACCCTCTCTAAATTCTGGGTTATTACATTTTAGTGTAGAAAAAACTAATAGAACGATTAAAATTGAACAACGTGCGTGCGCTTCGCTTGCGAAAACCGCATTGAATTTGGTCCGTCGGTGGTACGACGAGCCGTAGGTAATTATAGCGCGCAAGTACATGGAGTGACGGAGGCCTGACTGTGTGGGAATCGAACCCACAACCTCGTGCACAGCAGGCGCATACTGCGGCCACTGGACCACCAAGGCAGTCAAACATTCAGTACGGGCTTAAATACTAAAACTGCTAAAAAACTATACTTAACAAATATTGTGCAATCAAACTTGCCAACCAAGTATGTAAAACTACATAGAGTTGTCTTATTACTAATAGTAGCAGCTGAATCAACCAGTTACCTATAAAAAACTGAATAAAATATAATTTAATACACCTTACTCAATTATTATGAAGTGAGAAGGTAACGAAACGTAATTTATTTACTACTCAACAGTAGGCGATTCAGAATATGTAAATGTATTATGGCACGAATAATTTATTGTTAAATAATCGCTGAGCCTAAAAAAGTGAGTGCTTGCGTGTCGGTAAGTTGTGTAGGGCTTAAGTTATAAGAATAAATAATAAGAATAAGAGGCGGAATGAGCGATAATTACAATACATGTAATATGTATTCGTATGTCAACTGTTACCTATTTTAATTTTGCGATGTGTTCATTAAAAATGGAAAAGTGAACTGTCTAAGAAACTCATAGCTTTTTGTGGTTATATTCAAACTTATTTATTATAAGTCTCATTGACAAAAATGTCCTTGCCGCTTATATTATTTTAGCGCCCGTAAATGGTTATGTTGTCAGTGTATGAAAACGCATTTTATTTATCTTTTTCTTTTTTGTAGAAAACTCCCACGCAAAACGATCCTGCGGCGGATTTTACAAACTATTCACGTACAGAAACTACACCCAGACCTACCTTGTATGGGAATCGACACACAAAACTCAGTGTTGGTGGCAAGGTGATCACTGTCACCACAATACCACACCTGCAGTCTACAAGACATGGTGACTACTTATGAATTAATTTGCTACTCTCGGCTGACACCTACCGTGTTACGATAGTCTTCAAGTTATAAACTTCCGATGCGAGATACAGCGATCACATTAGTAAAGAAAATGCTTAGAAATAAAAACAAACGTTCGGTTTAAATACTCATTCTGGCATTCTGGGTCGACAAAAGAGGCCCATAGTTTGCTTTTACAAAAAATACAATAATAATGCCTACGATGTTTCTTTTACAGGATACAACCCGTACGACCTAATGTTAGTTTGACGATTTCAGCAGATGACCAATAAGAAGCTGGAAAAGTCAGGATGAAACCTATTTCGAATTTTATAACCTCCGCCAAAATCAGATACTTGTCAAAGTAACGCTTGCTACGATAATGATGTTATTGATATTATGTTTTAATTATAATACTTACCTACATTTCAAATGAGGAAAAGTAAATCCTAATTTTTGCATTAAATTATTACTGCAAAGTCGTTTAAGAGAAAACAACCAAAAGTTTAAAATTCTCAAGCTTATAAAAGTAAGAAATATATTTACACTTTGCTCGTTAAAAAAACAATCCTCCTTTACAAATCGTAAAAGTCCGTCATAAAAATCGGGTTAAGTACTTTCTTGTAAACTTGAGCCGCTTTATATCGAGCCTAAATATCGAATTTACTAACAGGGTAGGTAACGAGTTTTGAGGTGAGACCACACCCACCGCAAAGCAAAGTGTTTCTCGCTTAGCTTATAAACAAATAGACAAATACATTTTGTAACCTGGGACCTGGAACCTTGTGATCAAACAAAATACTTACGCGATGCCATAATTACAATAATTTCAAAACATAAAACAAATTAATTGTTACCAACCTTCCTTCGTTTTTATATTTCGAAAATTCAATTAACTTTATATTTTTATATTAATTTGATTTTATTTAATAGGGACGTAATGTAATTATTTTATCCTTGTGTATCTTCAGAAAAAAATATCAAAGCTTTGTATTTTTAAATTTAAGGTCGCTTGTAAAAACTAAGCTCATTAGCGGTCAGATTAGAATACATGTATTTGTATTTAACAGATTAAACTCAGTTATATACATTAGGAAACGGATATTTAATACATTAGCGAACTAGCAATAGGCAATTTTGCTGACATCAACTTTCTGGCTTATTCATAAGTGTTACTTTATAACCTAACTAGTTGTTGCCCGCGGCTCTGCCCGCGTGGATGTCGGTTATCGCTGCAAAGTAGCCTATGTGTTATTCTGAATCTATGTCTGTGCCAAATTTCATCCAAATCTGTTCAGCAGTTTTTACGTGAAAGAGTAACAAACATCCATCCATCCATCCATTCTTACAAACTTTCACATTTATAATATTAGTAAGGATTGAATAAAAATGAATTTTGATCATGAGTTTTTGGTTCTTTTGAATATAAGTTGGTTTTATATGTTCTGTTTAAAGTTACTTACCTTTACTTTTTTGTTATTTTTAGTTAAAAACCCCGGTTGCAGAGGGTTGCTTGAAGAGACTTTTATTATTCTGCAAGTATATAGAAGTTAGTTTGTGAATTTTCATGATTTATGAAATGACAAAAGTATATATGTTGCTGGCTCTCTTTCGTTTACCTATTATCCAAATTCTATAACAAACTTAATTAATCAATATTTATTTTAATTCTATTTACAATGACTGGTTTCTTTATTACAGAGGGCTTTATTGTCACGAAGATTTTTAAGCATCTCGGACATTCGTTAATACGTCTTACACTTATCAAAGAAGGCCTCAAAGATAAACTCAATGCTGAATAAAACGACAATACACCCACTCACATATAATATTATAATAACAGCCAAGTTCACACACATACACAAATTCTATACCAAAATAAACACAGATTACTGTCATAAATAAGAGTGGTATTAGTGTGAGTGTCAAAGCATGTGAACTTCGTATTCCAACTTTTGTGAGTGACCAGTTTCGTAATTACGTGGTCGGTCGCTGAATGGAAGAGAGGAGACACTTTCATTGCGTAACAAACACACATTTTTATTATTACTGGGTGCCATTTAATTTTCTCTTCTTCAGTTCGCTATAGCATTTTTTTTGCTCGGCCGCTCCAAACATCAGCATTAACTTTTATTTCAGCTTTGTTTGGTGATTGTTTGGGATGATTCTGCTTTTAGTAGCGGTTTTGGCAATGCCTATTACGTGCCATTTTTTGGAGTTTAGGTAATATTTGAAGGGACCACGTGATCTGATAGCGTTTAATAGCTATGAAACATAATGGGATTATATTATAAGGACGTTGTTAAAATACCCTAAATATATATAGCCCATTGTGGGTAATATGCTTGATATTAAGAGTGTACTTATATACTATACTACTACTACTATACTATCTCAACCCATTAACGTCCCACTGCTGGGCACGGGTCTCCTCCAAAAATTTGGAGGGATATTAGCCTACTATACCACGCTGGCCAGACGGGTTGGTATAGGGTTTTGTTTCGAGTTTTCCCTCTCTTGCGGTGGATATTGTCTGCTAGACTTACTCCCTTAGTCGACTCTTACGACACCCACGGGATGGAATGGAAGGGGTGGTGACATTTGTATTCTTAATCCGTCACCACACGGACTACTTATATAAACGGCAATATACTGAGTTTTTTAAAACTTTTACGATTTGTACCCATATTATAACTATAATGGATAACGGGTCTAAATCGCGTAATATTTTAAAGGTTTTCATACCTTTTTGTTTCCCGACGTTTCGGTCGAATTGCACTGACCGTGGTCACGGGTTGACTGGTGCGGGTGAGCAGTGGTACCTTTAAAATATTACGCGATTTAGACCCGTGGTCCATTATAGTTATAATATACTGAGTATTAAGCTTTTTTTTCACTTTGCCATATGATAATCCAACGAATATTATTAACTAAAAGTTTGTAAGGATGAATGTTACTGTCCTTCATTGCGTATTGACTTTTTTTCCTCTTTCGAAACCTTATTGGTCAACCTCCTGCCCTCTTACAGTCACACTATAATCATGGGGGATTTTAATACTTGTTTACTTAAAAATGATACTCGTTCATCATCTCTTCTTTCTGTATTACACTCCTGTAACCTATCTATTCTTCCTTTGAATGCAACTCATCACTTTCCACACTCAACTCCTTCCCTTCTTGATCTTGTCATGGTCTCTTCAAGAGATCACGTAGCAATGCATGGACAATGCCCTGCTGACGTTTTTTCTTACCATGACTTACTTTATCTGTCTTACTAAATTCGTCCACCTAAGGCCAAACCCAAAATTACTATGCAGCGCAATTTTGGTGACATGAACCTGATACAATTACGTGAGGATGCAAATAATATTGATTGGGATACTTTAGTCACTTCTGGGTCAGTCGATGAGCAAGTCGCAATTTTTACAACCAACCTCATACAGCTTTATGACAAGCATGCTCCTATCCGAGCTGTAAAATTAAAGCATCCGCCGTCACCATGGCTTACACAGAATATAAAAGAACTCATCTCAAAAAAAGCAGCAGCTAAATTCAAATATAAAATTAAGCCAGATGCCACGAATCTTCAAAAGTATATCTCGATTAGAAATCACTGCAATAAGGTGTGTAGGGATGCACAACGCCAGCATATTCATAGGTCTGTTAAAAACGGTGATCCAGCAAAAGTCTGGAAATTTCTCAAAACTTTGGGGGTCGGAAAATCACGACAAAACACAACTCCTGGTAATTTAAACATAGATTTGCTCAATCAACATTTCTCTGCTTCGTCTAATATTGATAAGACTACTAAGGTAAATACTTTGAACTCACTTTCATTACTTCCAACCCCAAATTATTCTTCATTCGTCTTTAATCTCTTTACCGCTTGTGATGTTAAGAAGAGCATTATGTCAATCACATCCAATGCAGTAGGAAGTGACTGTGTCAGCCGTAATATGATCCTCCCTATCCTTGATGAAATCCTTCCTATTATCTGTCATATATTTAATTATTCATTGTCCAGTGGTGTCTTTCCATCTACATGGAAAGACGCCCACATAGTCCCCCCGCCTAAAACATCCAGTCCTTCATCCTTCTCCGATTATCGCCCCATATCCATATTGCCTTTCCTCTCTAAGATCCTTGAGCGACTTGTTCACAATCAAATGACCGCATTCCTTACCAAAAATGATCTCCTCAATCCCTTCCAATCCGGCTTCCGTCCTGGACATAGTACCACCACAGCCCTAGTCAATATTACGGATGACATCAGGTCTGGCATGGAGGATGGAAAACTGACTGTATTGGCGCTGTTGGATTTCAGCAACGCCTTCAATACCGTAGACTTCGACATTCTACTTAGTCTACTTGGCTCTCTTAACATATCTCCAACGGTGATTGATTGGTTTCGTAGTTACCTGTGTGGCCGCCGACAACGCATACGTACCGATGAAACAGTTTCTTCCTGGTGCAATACTACTGTTGGTGTGCCCCAGGGTGGCGTGCTATCCCCTTTACTTTTCGCAATTTTTATAAATTCTGTCTCTAATCAACTATTTTCTTCCTACCACCTTTATGCAGATGATCTTCAAATTTATACGCAGGCTCCATTAGCACGACTTACAGATGCTTTTAGAATATTAAACAGGGATTTGGCTCAGATAGGCAGTTGGAGCAAATCTTATGGCTTAAAAGTGAATCCATTAAAAACACAAGTCGCTGTAGTTGGGAGCGCTAGGCTAATATCTAGGATTGATTGGTTGCAACTACCGCAGATTATCTTTGATGGCACTGTTGTCCCTATAAGCAACAAAGTCAAAAATCTAGGTATATTTATGGATCGTGATTTAACGTGGGGCCCACAACTCCAAGAAGTAAGTCGCAAAATATTTGCTTCCGCGGGATCACTTCGAAGATTGAGAAACTTTCTACCAACTGCCACCAAAACTGCGCTTGCTAATGCTCTTCTTCTTCCGATCCTTGATTATGCAGACGTCAGCTATCTAGATCTCGCCGAAAACCAATTAGATAAACTTGAGCGTCTCCAAAATTTCTGTATACGATTCATATTTGGCCTACGCAAGTATGATCATGTTTCACATTTCAGAACTCAACTCAAGTGGTTATCAATACACCATCGCCGGAATGCTCATATTCTCTTTCTACTATACAATGTTCTATTCAATCCTTCAGCACCTTCCTATCTTAAAGGACGTTTCGTGTTCCTTAATGATACGCATATTCGAGATTTGAGATCATCAGAAAACCTGAAGCTAAAAATGCCACCTCATTCTACAGTATTTTTTGACAAATCTTTTACAGTGACTGCAATACGCCTTTGGAACGCACTACCTGTAGAAATAAGGAAGGCCCAAACACTAACTATTTTTAAAACTAAAGTGAAGGAGTACTACCTAACAATTTAGTAACACTCATGATTATTAATTTTATGTATGTATATATGTATGTATTATAAAAATTGTATATTTGGTTTAACCAGTTTATTTTTTAAATTAGTACGCCAACAACTACCAGTAACTTCTACCAACAATATCTCCATCCAAAGGTTGCCTGGTAGAAATCGCTTTTAGCGATAAGGCCGCCCATTGTACTGTACTCTGTAGCATAAGTTTAATTTTGTATAATTTATAGTGGTGTACAATAAAGTGTAAAATAAATAAATAAATAAATAATAAATGTTTGTATACCTACATAAATTTAGACCCTTAATCGTTTTATCGGTTAAATCAATTCACAAATAAATGCCTGAGATTAATCTCTAAGCCCGTACTGAAGGAGCTGTCAGATAGAGTGCATTAAATGTCGTGAACATTCGGTCAGCCGCACGCCGCGCGCCGGTCGAACTGAGGAGTCCGGCGACACAATGGGTCTCACCATGATGGGGCAGACAATACACGAATGCAGTGAACTCGGTAATCCTCCTTGAAAAATGAATGAGAAAATAAACTCGAAACACAATAGACGTATTTACTATGAAGAGTTTTGTTGTAAATATGAGTACATGCGGTAAATATTAAATTACTATTAGTATAACTTATAACTCAAGATATAATAATAATCTTTATTTCTATATTGAGGTATAGTTAACTTTGTTTTACATAAGAATAAATGCAAAACATCATTAGGCAAATTACACGATTAATTGACTGTGTATTAAATTCATCATCATCATCATCTCAGCCAAAAGACGTCCACTGCTGGACATAGGCCTCCCCCAAGGTTTTCCACAACTCTCGATCCTGAGCCGACCTTGCCCATCGGTTGCCCGCAACCTTAACCAGGTCGTCGATCCACCTTGTTGGAGGCCTGCCCACGCTTCGTCTTCCAGTTCGTGTTCGCCACTCTAGAACCTTTCTGCCCCAACGGCCATCAGTTCTGCGAGCTATGTGCCCGGCCCATTGCCACTTAATTGAGGCAATTCTTCGAGCTATGTCGGTTACTTTAGTTCTCCTACGAATCTCCTCATTTCTGATTCGATCTCGCAGGGAAACTCCATAATATTAAATTCACTTAGATTAAAATTTAAATTTCACATCGCAAAAGATCGCTTTTCATGTATAAAAATAAAAAGATACACTATAACAATATAAGAATTTAGGTATTGACTTCGGTAACTTAATGTATTTCATTGATATCAATAAACTTAATTTTCTGAGTCAAGACGATCTTCATAGGCTTATTTTGCTGACACACACAAAAAATATTCTAATGTGTAATATTTAGAAATGAAATAAAGACTATTCGAATTACAAGATCAAAGAAAACAATCCGATAAACATAACGTTTTATTACAAATTCCGACAACTGCAAGGTTAGTAGAATATTAGATTCTTTGTGGGGTAACAGAGATGACTGCTATATTTTTCAAGCATCAGCAATGATAATATGATGACACAGAAAGTTATATTTTGGAAGAGTAGCATTTTTTCAGTAGCCGTTTTATTATTTTGCTTCTATATAACATATTGGCCTTATGCCAGAATGTTTCTGAAACCGTTTACAAGAATTAACGAAATTATTTCATTGTCCATAATATTTGCTGGTGATATCTTTTGGTTATTATGACTTTTTATGATGTCTTGTCATCCTATAATGATAATATAATATAATAATATACTAACGTTTATACTCGTAGATCTATCTCTTATTGCTTACTTTCGAATATAATATTTTCTTTCGGTCTTCTAGATTAATAAATACCTACCTATATTTATTTTAGGAAGATTTTATATTCCATTGGGTTTTCTTGAACATACTCGTATGTACATATTATAATAGTTTATCCATCAACAATGATTTCTCTAATAGTATTAACTTCCCTCTCAATAATATTAGGTACCTATTTAGTGTGAACGTTAGCAAGAGCGAGTGAGGTGTCATGGACGATGGATAATCCTATCGATTCACACCAGGCCATTCTATACATTACGGCTTCAGTGTCACATTTCAATATCCAGCTAATCTATTTGAACTATTTGTCAATATTTGGCTGTTTCATTTAATTTGGTGGTTTATTTAAAAAGGAAATAGGTTGATATAATATGTAAGATATTGAAGTTTAATCTAATAATGTGTAGGTATAGACACCTATCGTTACTGAAAAGCAAATAGGTCCTTATAGTGTAACGAAGAATCTCATCTCTCTCTATATAGTGAGGACATTGACTTATTATGTCCAAATAAATACCTACGGCCCAAAGACCTGTTTAATTGGCAATCAAGTACGGGCTGGCAAAGTAGCAAGCGCCGCCAAAGTTTTTGTACAATCGGCAACCCTATGCATTGCAAGGACGCGCTCTAGGTATTTATTTGTCAGCATTTGAGCAAATAAGCACCACAATGGTAGTTTTGGCAAATAATCTCTATATTTGTATACTTAAATCTCACTTCTCAAAAGTATCGGTTTGGCGCTTAGTTATTATTGGCTTTCTAGTGACAATATAATAAAATTGTTTTTGTCATACTCAACGGTAGCTGCCTAAATTCAAGCCATCCTAGTGGCATAAATAAAACACACAAAACCCTTCAGCTGAGACAAAATACAGCAAAATTATATTATAACAAGGCGCACTTGAAACAAAACCCATTCAAATGACACTTTCATTAATAAACATTTAGTCCCAACAAATTTACTATTGTAACGAGCCACGAAGTCAGACGTTTGCGTCGGGAAGCTCATTTAAGTTGGTGATGTGAGTTGTATCTCACCAAGTAGATAGACATTTCAAATTCGTTTGTTGACAAAGTTATAGGTGAGCTTTTGCGTGCGTGTACTCATAATTAGTGTTAATTTCAATAAATGAAAGACGTTTTCTCACACACATATACACCCTCTTATGTTTTATAATGAAACAAAAATAACAAAGAGAGGTAGGTCACCATACAAACGAGTAACCCGACTGAGGAAGGACCTCCAACTTACAGAAGATCACAGCCAAATAACTACACATAGCGGTCTAGTTGTATTCCTGTATCTCAGATATACACGTAAGTCTCCAGCGCTCATTAAGGGATGCGGTTGCAAAAGAATACTTTCCTATCCCAAAGATTACTCACCATGCTAATATTATCATGTTATTCCTTTCGTTTTATAAATTTTATTGATGAAGAATAAGGTGAATTGATCAAATTTATTATTTGAACGCACGAAATGTATGTTTGTTTCCAGATATCGGTACCAATTTGAAGTATTTATAGGTACTTATCAAATGAGTTTCACTTACTAACGGAAAACTTACTAACGGAAAAGAAAACATCGTAAGGAAACCCAGGTATCTTAAAAGAAATTCTAAAGACATGTCTGATCCACCTGCATTAGGCCAACATCTGTGACAACACTATATTATGATTTGTTCTTCGTTTGTCCTGAAGATTTGGCCCACATTCCAAAAAAGACCTTTGTTTGTCCCAGTATTGCTTCGTCCCGAATTACAAGTACACATTGTATTTAAACTACTTCTAATCTAATCTAATTTTCAAAATGCCACATAATATGAAAATTAGATTCACATATCATTAATGGGGCCGAACCATGACGTGTTATACGAGAATCTTTCGAGCAAGAAAGAGCGAGATAGAGCTATACAGACCATATCTCCGTCCTTCTTTCTCGTTCGAACTACTCACTTTTTAATATAGTACGGCCCCTTCCCTGTATTATAACCGAGCCAACATGTACGCGTTTGATATACCTTTCATCTATACTAATATTATAAAGCTGAAGAGTTACTTTGTTTGTTTGATTGAACGCGCTAATCTCAGAGAGTACTGGTCCGATCAGAAAAAAACTTTTTTGTTGAATAATGCATTTATTCAGGAAGGCTATAGGCTATATAATATCACGCTATGATCAATAGCCGAGCAGAAGTGAGATACTCGTATGTTGCAAATCGGGGAAAATATACCAAATTACCACGTATATGAAGTCGCGGGCGACCTCTAGTTATAAGATAAACAAGCCAGCATGTACGCGTCCTCTTCTTCTTCTTCCTCGCCATATCCCGCTACACGGGGTCGGCTTTCTTAATCAGACGGCGCCACTTCTGCCGGCTACTTGTATCGTCCACTGTAAGGGACATACTCTTCATGTCCTTTTGGACAGTCGTTAGCCATGTCACTAAGGGTCTTCCTTTTTGTCGTTTTCGTGTTGCTGTACAGGAAAGACACTTTTTTACTACGTAATCGTCAGGGCGTCTCATCACGTGTCCGTACCAACATGTACGCGTCCGATATACCTTTAATAACATATATTTGCACTAACTCGCTTATCTAGCAGCCGTACCGGCGCAAGTTATAAATGATCACCGGTTGTCCAAACGTTATGCGACGTCACGCGCGGGTCAAGCCATATAATTAATGCTTACGTAGGCACCGAGCACAGCAAAAATCGACTTTATAAAACGAGTGTTTTGTGAATAATTTAATATTTATATTTGTTTTTTTAAAGCTGTTTTATTTATTAATTTATTTTAAAAAAAATATAAATATAATTATTATTTTTCTTTACTGTTTTTTTTTTTATACTACCAAGGTAACAAACAAGCATACGGCCCGCCTGATGGTAAGCAATTACCGTAGCCTATGGACGTTTGCAATACCAGGGGTGTCACTCACGCGTTAAATATAATATTATAGTTAAAAAGTTTTTTTAACCTAAGATTTGGTGGGCATATATTTTTTTTCTAAATACGTGATGTCGCTCTGTTGTCCATCTGTCCTTCCGTAAGTATACAAACTAAGTTCCAGATCTGAAATCCTTACTAATATTATAAATGTGAAAGTTTGTAAGAATGGATGGATGGATGTTTGTTACTCTTTCACGTAAAAACTACTGAACGGATCTGGATGAAATTTGGCACACAGATAGATTATGGACTGGAATAACACATGGGCTACTTTTTGCAACGATATCCGACATCCACGCGGGCGGAGTCGCGGGCGGAGCCGCGGGCAACAGCTAGTTTAGATTATAACGTGGAATGTGGAGACTCAAGTACTTAATGGTTTATTTTTTTATTACTCTAGTAGTCTATTTCTAACAAAAAATAGTCCTATAGACTAAAATAATGTATTGCATCCTTAATTTCCTTTAATTATATAAAGGAGTAGTGTTAGTAAATGTGTTAACAGAACCACAACAAAGCGTGGCATTTTACTGAAACTGTCTGATGAATATATTAAAAGCAGTAGGACAGAATCGACAGCGCATCGACAGCCAATTACATTGTAGAATTATAAATGAGGAAGCTAAGCATTAAGACAAGTACTTTTTGATGTTGATTTTGGTTGGTAATAATGTTTTAAAAGATTTTTTTTCTATTGCAAATAAGAATTTTGATAAAACCTTTTTATTGGTAAATAATGATTTAAATTACTAACAATACGTCCTGGCTGGATTTTTTTTCATTAAAATATAGCCTATGATACCCGCTGACAATGTAGCTTTCTAATGGTAAAAGATTTTTGCCAAGGTTTTCCCAAGAGACTATAGCATGGAGTTTTTCAAGAAAGGAGTTATAAGGTTTTTAAAGAGTCGGCAACGGGTGAGTGACACCCCTGGTGTTGCAAACGTCCATAGGCTACGGTAACTGCTTACCATCAGGCGGGCCGTATGCTTGTTTGCCACCTTGAGAGTATAAAAAACGGTCTAGTATTTTTAAATTAAATAGTAACAAATAAAAAATCATATCTTTTCTCTTGTTAATATTAGTTTAGATAATAATTTCCTCCCAACCAAATTTCAGTCAGGGCAGCTAATGTCAAACAGACCGATAGGACGATAATCTGCCATGGCCGCAGAGAGATCAGGTGAAGAAACAACAAGGTTCCGGTAACATTTTTAAACTTCAGGCATGTATTGCAAATTTCTGGGTAGAAATACCTAACCTGGGCAAAAAAAAATTTGGCCTGATTAATCGAACCTGGAACCTCATGTATACAAGTCCCACACAATATTCACTACACCAACGATAAATGTAGATCATATAATAAAAAATAATGTTACATTTTTCTTACCTATACCAAAATTTTAACTCGACGGCTCAACCGAGTTTTTAAAATGATAAACCTAGCATTGATATATCGGATCCGTTTCCAACAATCAAACCAAAATTAGCGAGCCAATTTTGTGTTCAGGTGTAGACATAGGCGTGAGTTGGCGAAATGCCAAATTCAGGTATCGGGATAAACAATTTTGATTGCCGAAATGCCTTATTTAGGTGGCTAATATCAAACAGTCAAGATGAAATTATGAAATAAAAATGAATTCTTGTGTATAGTTATAGCCATCCTCTAATACTACAAATGTGAAAATTTGTGAAGATAGATGTTTGTTACTTTTTCCCGTAAAATCTACTGAACGGATCTGGATGGCCATAGAGATATATTATTAGTAGTCGAATCAAAAAAGCAAATGTATGGGACATTGTTTTTTGATTCGTCTACCGTTTATGCCACTTGTCTAGAGGGGCTAAACAGTCTGGGTGTCCAGAGCGCAGTATCAGTCAGAGTGGCATCAAAAAAAACTTTGTTAACTAACAGGCAAGTGATACTTTTGTTATTGAAGCGTCCATAAGTCACTGTAACTGCTTAACATCAGGCGGGCCGTATGCTTGTTTGCCACCTAAGTAGTATAAAAAAGACAAACAAGGATAGCCTAGACGCTTGCAATACCAGAAGTATCACTTGCATGGTGCCAACCCATTTTTTTACACCAGGATTTTATGATAGGATTATCCCTGGGATAGGAATACGTTTCTTTAAAAACCCATCCCTTAGTGAGCGTTGGAGACCTGTACTCACACACAGGAACACAATTACACCACTGTGTGTAGTTATTTGGCTGTGATCTTCTGTAAGGTCCTTTACCAACCGGGCTTGCTCGCTAGTATGGCGCCCTACGTCTCTAGAATAAATAAACACTGCAAAATAACTGCAAATCCAGCAAATTTTTGAGGTAATAGACTACAAGGGATCCTCCCGGCATAGTTATCGCGCATTATGTACGATAGCTGCTTATCGAAAGGTCGTGCCACCATAACGCCATAACGCATAACAAAGCCCTTTTCTATAATGTTAGGATAATAGCGCTAAACAATCTCATAATAACATTAAGTACGTACAACCTAATCAAAGGTACTATAAGAATCAAACCCGGCTTGTTGTTAGCTAAAGTTTTGACTGCCTCGGTGGTTCAGTGGGTGCAGTATGCGCCTGCTGTGCGCGAGGTTGTGGGTTCGATTCCCACACAGGGACAAAACTTTGTGTGACCCACAAAGAGTTGTTCTGAGTCTGGGTGTAATTTGTGTCCGTTGATTGTATGTTTGTGAAGTCCCCCGCGACACAGAGCTTGTTCTCTAGTGCGGGAGTTGTCTTTTAAAAAAAAAAAAAAAAAAAAAAAAGACCCGGTCAAGATAATCGTGGGCAAACACTTCCAATAATCACGATCATCAAAATCTTAATAGCAAACAATGAAATTATGCTGTTTGTGCTACCATATTTTATAAATATACGGTAGAATAATTTGATAGCAAACGCAAAGAAATTGTTTGATATTAATACACGAAAATTCTAATATTACGAGTTTTTATTTATTAAGTGACAAATTTTCAATAAGTGGCCACAAATATGTTTAGCCTGAAAGAATGTAATATAATTGAATTTTTGGTGGATCCAACAATACCCCACACCGTGGTACCCCATGGTGTGGGGTATTGTTGGATAGGTCTTTCAAAAATCTTGTGGATTTGGTAAGTCATTTTTTCGGCTAAGAAAATCGTAAAATATTAAGCTTTAAAGTGTTAGAGTGAAGTGCCCCCGGATGCAACATGAATCTGGATGAAATTTAATACAGATATAGAAGCCAATGTCACAAACAAGATATAATCTGAAATAGCACATACGCTATTTTTGATTTAGAAAGAAACACTGTTCCCGTAAGGTTGGGATACGGGTGGCAATTAGTTTACTTATAAAGATGCAAACAAGCCTGTGACATAATTTATCAGTGTGACAAAATGACGTGTTGTTTTCATGGCGAGGCAGCCCATCGTATTTAATATACAGGTGTGAAAATACTTTTAATTTTTTATTTATTTATCAACACTTCATATACACAAACTGATATAAAAGCGGACTTAATGCCAGAAGCATTCCCTACTAGTCAACAATCATTATTTTCAAATCGAAGAAATCTACAAATGAGCCTGAGGAATAAACTTATTTAAAAAATACTTCAGAAGTGTGTTCATACAATATCGTTCCACATACCCTTGGCGTGTTCGGTCACAAAACGGAAGCGTCCGTATCCTTCGAGGTGCGGATGTTTGGCAACATGCCATGTTCGCTGATTCCGGTAAGTCTCAGGTTATTGCGTTTTAAATACTACATTTTGCATTAGTTAGATGGTTTGCAATTGATATCGTTAAAAAAAGTAATCTTATATATAAAATTCTCGTGTTGCGGTGTTTGTAGTTAACCCTCTATTGCATGAATTATTAAATTAAAGAGAAAAAAAATATTTTTATGTTTTAATGTGTTTTATTAAAGCTTACAAGACAAAATATAATGTGAAAAAAAATATAAGTTTCTTATATTAGAAAAAAAAAACAAAAGCCAAAATTGGTTTCCCATGCAATAACGTCTGTGTATGAGACTGCCATTTTTGGCTTCCGATGCACAACGAGTACCAAATCTCATGCAAGGTGAAATTCTCTAAAATAGTTTCTTTTCTCATTCAATCAAAGAAAAATGTCACATTTCTCACATTTTATATGAGAACGCAAAGAATAATTATTCTGGCATAATTGACGATTCCTTTGGTGAATCGGTAAATGGTCAATTTTGTCTGAACGTACTGAATTTAGGGGTAGGTCTTGTACTTTTGCTGGAGTTTTCCGTGCCCTTTTCCGAGGTGTGGGACCTTAATTTCTGCTGGTAGGAGTGCCGGTTCTGCTTGACGTTGGAGTACCTCCTCTTGACGAGGTAGGTGTTTCGGGATTACACTTCAAACCTATTACATATCATTATTGAACTGACTTGATGCTGACCAATGTTGTTGGACCAATACATCCGTGTAGATGGTAGGTGGACTAATGATGTGAAGATGACAATACCTATAAATTGCTCAATCTCAGCGTTTACATTGACCTGAGTAGATTTCAGATTCGTCTGTTCCATTACAAATGTTATCAAATCATTTGTGAAAAGAAAAATTAAAAAAATCGGCAGGTGATTCTAATTCTTGAGTAAACTCTGGCAATTCTAGGCTACCACTAAACTTGAAATTGTTTTCATTATACGCAGGCATTTTTCCTTCTGTCCAGATAACAAAGAGATTTTTCCTTTACTGCTCGCTTCTGTTGAATAGTTTTAGGTCTAGGATAAACTATTTCGTCATCGGAAGTATCGGTATCGGATGGTGGAATAATTATTGGTTTTTTACGTGTTGGGTTGCGCAAGCGTGAAAGTGAAACATCATCATCGGAATCAGATAGTGAATCATCGTTACTAAGAGAGCCATCACCAGAAATAGGTTGAATGCAGTTAGCAGTACCATAAAAGCGTGAAGGAAGCATTCTGGAAAGATAGAAAAACAGAACTCTGAATGCATGCAAAGCCATTTTAGGCGCAAGCTTACATCAACGTAAATGCATACGAAGCCAAAAATGGCTTCCGTAGAAAAACATCTATATTTTCATCCCACTTAATGTTAAGGGTGGTCCACCCTTATTTTTTAGACAACATTTTTTGTTTTTATTTTTTTATGATTAAGCATACAAAAATACAAACAAACCTTAATTTTCACCTCTCTACGATCAACCACTATTTTTTAATAGCAATATTACTATTGTAGTAGCAAAACAATGTTTTGCTGGGTCAGCAAGTATGTATACAATGTTACTCTGTAAAAAAATAACAAAAAGCAGTATCTGCGCCCTGCAGCTGACAAGACACTATATATTTTCTGCTGCCTTTACTGAAGTTATTTTGTTTTAAAGCTATTTAAGCAGATAATTTCATAATGAATAGGGAAAAATGCAATCTTTTCCTGACATACCTGGCTAATATTAGTATATCTCTAAAATAATCTAAGTAAAATATTTGATGAACAACAAGCAATATTTTTTATTGAACTTTAAAAGTTCACGTGTTAGAATCCTGCAAATTAAGTGGCAATAACGGAGAACATATTGTTATTGGTGACGCAAAACACCAAATACCAACCGTTGGGAAGAAAAAACTTGACAAAAACTAAATTGTACGTGCAGTGCGGTTTTTGGCATTTACATTTTTTCATGTTTACTAACATAGAAAAAAGGAGTATTGCTTGGTAAAAGCTGTAAAAATCAGAAAAAACGTCAAGCTGGAAACATATTTTTTAATCTAAGATGGTTTCAAAAATACTTACTCTATTGGTGTTTATTTATAACAGGCTTAAAAAACGTGGTCCTTAACTCGACTGTATTTAAATACTTTTTCTTTTGATATTGATAGGTTTATGACTTTTATAAACCTTGCAACTGATGGACAGGGACAGCTCAGAACAGAGTGCTGTAGAAGCACTCCTGTAAAAACGAATAGCATCCGACCGAGAATCGATCCCGCGGACCAGAGCCTCTAGACAAGTGGCATAAGCGATAGTCGAATCGTTAAGTCAAAAACAAAATGTATGGGATTTGACGTAAGTTTACGACATTAAATCGTAGACTGACGTCAAATTCCATACATTTTATTTTTTGACTTTTCGATTCGACTATCGCTTATGCCACTTGTCTAGAGGCTCAGCAATCGTTAGCATTCCTAAGTATTCCTTAGATCGCGGCGACACGTTGCGACTCAAATATTTGGGTGCCTACTGAGAATACCGGGCGGCTAAGTGTATCTGATCTGTATTTACATTTAGATAGTCCTACGTGTGGCTAATCCCATGTTTTGATGGTAAAGGAAGAGCGTGATGTTTGTTATTTTAACAATCAATATTGTAGCATGGATACATTTGCACTCTGACAAGAATTTTATTTAGAAAGAAAGAAAAGCGTTTATTCGAACATACACAGGACATTATAGAGGAAAAAAAATAGATATTAAATAAAAAATTAAATTTACAACATAACTATAAATATCTAATTATGTTATCCTGTGCGATGTCAGAATAGGTCCCAATCTCAGCTTCGGGCTGCGGCATTTGCATGCTGCAGCGCTGATTTTCAGATTGGGCCTAAAAGTGAGGCCACGGTCAGGTATTTATACTTCATATACGCAACATGTATAAAACTAGACTAAATGCGAGAGGCATTCTCTACCAGTCAACTTATCAGTGTAATCTATTTCTATATACTACTTAGGTACTGTTAAAGTCACAGTTATATGAGACAAAAAACAATATTTTATGGCATTGTAAAACTAAAACGATAATGTTGTAATAGTGTCAAACAGATAGGTAGTAGCTATTTCAATACTTTCAATAATGTACCCCGAAAAGATAATATCTACAAAATAATTTAAAAAACTAAATGGAAATTCCAAACAGGGTTTTTTCCACGATATGATTCAGTGTTTCTATACAGTCCGCAGTAATAGCACATTCGGTTGGTATTTGATTATTTACTTATTTAATAATTCCTGTTATCAGTACAATTAACGGGTAAAATCACTGAACTACAATGATATATGGACTTACTCAAGCCCCTAATGGACCAATAAAGCGCATCATAAAACATAATAAAGTGCCATTCAGAACTTAAACTGTCACATCGCACCATGTTGCCTATCGATGTCGGCAACTATTTTATTTACCTGTATAATCCTATTATTAACGAGAAAAGCTTTATTTTTGTAGTTTTTTTTTAACACTATTATCTCCTTTTATATTTTTATGAATAATATTCAATAAAGATTATAAAGTATTAATTTACTTAAAAGTATAATAGTAATGTAACGTAAAAAATGGAACGTAGTATTCTAAAAGTAAAATTAACAAATCACGTTAGAAACTCTCCAAGACGATATTGCTGACGTAGGCCGCTCAGCAGCCAAGCTAAAGTGCAACTGGGCGGATCACGTCAGTCTCATGCCGGAGGAGCTGTGGGCAATAATAACGACGCAGTGGGTCCCAAACACCAGACAGCGGCCACGTGGTAGACCCAAAATGAGATGGCGAGATGAGCTTGAAGCCTATAAAAAGGATTGGCTTCAATTGGCAAATAATAGACTATCATGGAAAAAGGAAGGGGAGGCCTTTGCCCTGCAGTGGGACAGTATAGGCTAATGATGATAATAGTAAATATTTTTTTTTATAAATATTTTTTTTAAATAACGTTTACTTTGCCCAACATTATACTTAACTTAAGATTTTCTAAACAAAGTACTTTTCTAACCAAGACATAACGCTTTGCCTATTTTCACTCCAATATATTGAATCTCATACCCACCAGTTTTTCATCTCAACTCTGTAACCAATCTTTATAAATCTGAATTTAGTATTTGGTAGTATTATTTGCAAATATGTTTATATTGCTTGCCTCATAAAAACTTTAATTAAGTTTTGCGTACGGGATTCGAACGTATAATCCTCAGGCGCAAATGGCTTAAGATATACCCACGGGTGCCAAATATGGCACTCCATTAACCGCCTGTAAACCTTAGTAGCCATTAAAAGTTACGTTAATGGTCTATTTGTATGGGATTTTTCCAAGTTTTGTTAATGTTTGGCGTTAAATGAGTTTGCCAACACATAGTATTTGTGCCAATGATGAAACTATTTGGATAAATTAATTGTTGTATAAATAATTTATATTAAAACTAGGGGTCGCCCGCGCCTTGATCGGCGTGGTAATCTCACTACTGTTCCGCTTCTATTGATCATAGCGTGACGTTATATAGCCTATAGCCTTCCAGGATAAATACACTATGCAACAAAAAAAAAAATTCTAATCGAACCAGCATTTTCTGAGATTAGTGCGTTCAACCAAACAAACAAACAAACTCTTCAGCTTTATCATATTATAAGTATAAATATAGATTGGTTTCAAATGTAACACAGAGAGTGTTACATTATTTGCACACTATAATACAGTACCTCAAACTATTCTTATCGAAACTAAGGCCACGAAGTTATAGAAACGAAGTTCCCCTCTAACTTTATTCATAGTCCTTTCGGCTCTGTATTGTTCAACAAACCTTCCAAACAATTGCATTTATAATATTTAGAAATATAAATTAAAACATGATTGAAGAAGTATAAATGTTATTTTTACTTTACCTTCTTAATAATAGTAAATATCGCGCTCCCCACACGCCCTGCACCACCAATAAATTTTTACCCGACTACAGCGAAGCAAAGAGGAGGGTTATGATTTTGACCTGTATGTATGTTTTTATGTATGTTCATCTGTTCCCGCATAACTTCTAAACTACATGTCGAAGCTCTATTTGATTCCGATGGGGAATGATTTTGGAATAACTGCGATACAAGCAATAGTATGTGTACCAATTGTCCTATAATATTGACCTAGTGAATAAATTTTACAGAAAATACAACCCCCCATTTCACCCTCTTAGGGCCACTCACATACCCACTTCATCACTTCAAAATCACTCCCTCCAAATTTCATGTCTCTAAGACCTCAGCAGTTTAGGCTGTGGGTTAAGATATCAGTCTATTAGGAGGTTTAATTTTGTTTATACCCGGACGTATTTATATCATATGAATTTTCAAATCGAGCAACGTCGTTCTTCGCTGCACGTTCACAGCGTTCATCATTTATCTGATAAATATTTACATTATATGAATAAAATAGAGCTTTACAAATATTGTGCTAACTTTAACAGTTGCCATACCTATACCAATTCTTACCGAGTAAAATGTTTTACTCACAGGTAAAAAACAATAATTGATTCTTGTTTATAACAGTGTTGTTACCATCGAATTTACATTTTTTATATTAGAACTCCCACGTTAAATCCCCGCAATAAGTGCTGTATTGTGGGAGAAATTTACAAACATTTCACTTACAATTTCATCATAGTGAGTTGGTACCTTATTCATTTATTTAAAAAAGACTTGTGAAGATTTCACTCAACAAAAGCTGGGAATTATCTATTTTAATATAGGTATATTATTTAGCTGACCTTTCCCATGGAAACACAAGCAATATTTTCACTTCAAACGTGGTCCTCCAAATTAAAATTCTAAAACATCTTAGAAAGCAAGACAAAAGTAGTCATTTGCATCTTATTGTTTTAGGACCCCGTAATAAATAAGGCCAACGGCAAATTGCCTGGACCGTCTGTTTGTTTGTCCGGCCCCTAATTCAAAGTAACACAGTTTGTACAACAGTGGCGCGTTTATTTGTATTTGTGTTTCCAATTTACTGAACAATAATGTAGGTACGAAATATATCTGAATATATACAGGTGTTTATTTGATGTCATTATTGCGGGCTGTCACAAATATGTCGCTTAGAACATAATAAATTATTATATTGTACTCAAAAAGTTTTTCACGAAAGTATGAAAATGGCAAAGTAGCCTTTGGAAAGCAAAATTTGCTGTTTTTGAGATTAACGATTCATACTTCCATACTAAGTAATATAATTGTATTACCTTACTATATTAAAAAAATATTTGTTTAAAGCTGTGCCATATTATTATTATAGTTTATGATGTTATCCTACGAATTATAAATGTAAAAGTTTGTGAGTATGGATGTGTGGATGTTTGTTACTCTTTCACGTGAAAACTACTATACGGATTTTGATGAAATTTGGCACTAAAATTGATTATAGTCTGAAATAGCACATTGGCTACTTTTATTGCGTTATCCGACATTCACGCGGGCGAAGCCGGCAACAGATAATACTGATTTTATTTGTAACTGCCTACTATCAAATAGAACGGACTGCAAATAGCGTGGATAGTACTATCTTAACTCCATTACAAAGTATAGGAGAGAACAAAAGTACATTACTTTACTGTCAATAAATTTAACATAATTTATGTCTGCTTACCTTCCCTACATTGACCCGACTTATCCCTATTCCATCACCATCAATCAGCTCTTTTAAAAAACCTATTGTTGGTTCAAACAAAATGAGGCATTCCTCGCGGTGCGGTGGTGAGTTAAAAGCAACATTATATTGTAACATTTTATGCAAATGAATGTTCACTCTGCTTTCAGCCTTTCTAGGCACTTTGCAGGGAAATGTACAATAAAATGGTGCTGCCACAGCTTTGCAAGGATTATACAGAGCGGCCTAGTTCGGCATGTTTTATCCGTCGCCGCCTCGCTTTTATGCACTCTGTCCGAGTCATTAGAAGCTTAATGGATCCAAGGGTTATTTGTGATGCCTTATTAATAATTCGTATTGAGTATTTTGTATCGTGATTTTGAACATCTACAGTGGTTATATCACAACACAACTGTATACAGGTGCACAATTTTTTCGGTCAACAACTCGATATGTTCTCCGAGATACGTGTTGTGTCTCGATGTGTTTTTACTGAACGATCACCTTTACAGCCTAACTACGGCAAGGTTGCCGTGCACCGATTGATTCACACAGCTGTTTTTTTAGCTACGAATCATAATATAGCGGAGGCCTACGTTCAACAGTGGATTCAAATATATGGGTATAATAATAACTGTTCTACGATTCTAATATAATCTCATAATTAGCTGATTTCATTCAGTGCTGCAGTTGTAATGGCTATATTGCCTGTGAGTCAGTCAATCGCACAACTGTTTACTGAATACCTAAGTTTGAATCTCTAAACTGTAGTTTTTCTAAAATGAGTTTTTATAATAAATCATAAATGTTACCTCAGCCGTAATGCTTAAAGATGAATGCGGATATTTGTTCCTATGTATGCATGTGACAGGGTTGGAACGCCGGAACACATCAGCGTTGCCGCAAAAGTCGACGCTTGAAGCCGGACGTTAACATGGTTCCGGGTTTCGTCGCCTTACGAACTAGTTTCTGGGATAGAAAATAAAATACAAAACTTTACTGCTAAAACAGATTCTTTTTACGCAAAAAACACAATCACTTTCAAACTTGTACTGTATTACTTAAGTTGAAAGACCTACTCATTCTTATTATGATATCAAAATACGCTTGTGAACTGAAATAAAAACATCCGACGTAGAAAAGTTGGAGTCTTCAAACTCAACAAAAAGAACAAAAGATATCCAGTAATTGACACCCGTCATAAAATAAAAAGCCGTAGGACGGGGAAGTTTCGTTCCAAATCACGAGAAGTCCAAGTCGAATCGTTTCAAGTGGGGGTACAACTTTTGACTCGGTGTGACAAACTGGCCCGCAAACTTAGAGTGTTCTGAACACCCGTTAGGTTAGACATTCACTCTGTGATTGTGTTGTGGAATTTGTTGCAATGATCGAATACAAAATATACGATTATAGATATTTGAATTTACAACTACACAACAGGTAAGTTAATATAGGTAATTTGTCAACTCGCTGAGGAACAGTCGCTAAATTACTAATAATATAAATTAATCTTTGAAAATTGGTTTAGAACTATTAAAGCTATCAATTATATTATTATATATCAACAGCACATGTACTGCATATAGTCGAATCATCATGTTGTGCCCTTCAGTTTTACTGACAATAACACACAAGATACCATTGTTGCAGACGACGCAGTTATAGAGATGTTGCTTTGTTTCGCATTATAGCAAAGAAGTCAGTTTGCACTTTGATTGATTAGATTTTTATAACTGATCTCAATTTTTCCTGTAATCTGCTTGCTCCTGCAATGCATGCTGTAGTCTTTATTGAAAAAACAATATTCTCCTAACTTATATATTTAAGCTAATTATATTAAATACTTTGTATTCCTCGTTGGAGATCACTAGCTGCATGTCCCGACTTTGCACGGGTGGAAATTTCTTTAGTTATCGTAGGGATTCCGTATTTTTTGTTTAAAATAAAGTATAGCCTATGTTATATCTGCCGCTTTTCCTAGATCAATGGCCCAAGCTCACTACCCAGTGGGTGCCTCTAAATGCTAAGCGACATCGCGGTAGACCCAGACGGAGATGGCGGGATGAGTTGGATTAATTTAACCAAGACTAGTCCTCAGCAGCTTTAGATAGAGAGAAATTGAAGGAGAGTGGGGAGGCCTTTGCCCTGCAGTGGGACAGTACAGGCTTATAATAATAAAATATGTTACCCACTGATAACACCAACAAAAAGCAAACCTTTTTTTATAATATAAGTTTAAATAAATAACGCTGATATAAAAAAGCATGATATACAAAACATTTCCATTGACATATAAGTATTAATACTATCCGAAGGCCATCAGCATGTGTCCCGATCTATTTGATTCGATTAGAGCAACAGAGCGACACATCAACGCCGCGAAATCCGCAAAATGGCACGGACCTCAAACTTTGAATCCTCACATTCCATTTGATCAGATTTCACTCTCATCCGTATCCTTTGCATACATCCGTGGGATTTACTAAGGTCGTGACCCGACATACGCCAACCGAGTTTGTGGTCGCTTTATCACTTTAAAAAAAACCGGCGGCTTGAATTGAGGTCGCAAACTGCTTTATAACTTTCGGATCTATTTCTCGTTACGTTTAATCTGGATTCTGACAGACTTTCTTGCCATTTAAAATAACAAAAATTAAAGTTCATTGTTTGAACTAAAGTCTTGTATTTATCAAAACAAAAATTCAAAGCATCGTGTCGTGGTGCAATGCGTTTTTTTTATTTATTATTTAATAAAAATGTCCTCACAAAATTTCGGTCAAGAAAACAAATTTAATGATTTTACGATAACTAAGATGTAAGTTGGTGCATAGATAAAAAAAGTTACTTAATAAGGACATTGGACAATATATTATTATACATTAAACTTCATGAACACCTATAGCCATGTAATTCTTCTGTTCGAGAATTCTTATCTTTAATCAAAGATTATTGTGGTCAACATACAACAGCTTACTTATAGCGTTTTTTATAAGAAAACGAGTCATTCTTCAACATTTAAAATAGCAATTATTTTACTGTAGTTTTACCTACCCGTATAGACGTTTCGAGTTTTCTATTTAAAACATATAAATTATCTATCTACTGATCGGTATAATAAGAAATAAACCGTTTTGAAATCATAAAGTGGTATCGGATATGGAAATTCAGACTGATATTCTGGCAACGACATTTTCTGGATGATTTTTTTAATCATTTCGTGCCAGTTTTGTTGCAGCTTGAGTTGGCATGTGAATGTTTTGCATAGCCGTTATATCACGAAAATATACCAACTTTTGTATATTTTTACATAATTGAGGCAGACTAAACTGAGTACGATAAAAGGTTTTTAATTATAAAAGTTTTAATTTACTGAACTCATTGCTTATACGAGAATAACTCGTATAATATTTTGTTACTTGCGCTACATATTATAATGAGTTTATCATACAGCTATCATAGCTGTATAACCTATTTATTATTTTGTTATTGTTTTTAGTGTTTGTTCATCCGCGTGGTGACGGACTAAGAATACAACAATATCCACCGCAAGAGAAGAAAAACTCGGAGCAAAACCCTATACCAACCCGTCTGGCCAGCGTGGTATAGTAGGCTAATATCCCTCCAAATGTTTGGAGTAGACCCATGCCCAGCAGTGGGACGTTTATGGGTTGAGATGATGATTGTTGTTAGAATATATAGGTATTAGTTTAAAATCATGTTTATCATTATTTAAATATTATGGGTAACTTCTTAATTGTCAACATTCAGTATGGTGGCATTGGCTGTAAGTTTCTTTAACAATTGCTAAATTGGAAATTAAAACCCACTACATAATTTCAATGCTGCGAAACCGCCAACTATCAACTGGGCCGTGCTTGCTCTCTCAATAGTAAAAAACCCTGATCATTCAAATCGTGTGGACAAATAGCAAACAAGCTTTCCCCATCGACGTCGCTTATCTGAGTGTAGTAGATAGCCTGGCGCTTTTCCAATGGTGTTGATCGAGTCACCGCGCTGTCGCGTAACAAAGAATTACAAACAATCAAGAAAAATATTACAAAGTCGGTGTATCTGAGAATTCGCCAAGATATCTACTTTTCGATTAATCAATCAATCAGCCTATCGCAATCCACTGCTGGACATAGGCCTCTGCCAACACGCACACGGTCCTCCGCCTTCCGCATCCAGTGCACCTCAGCGACTTTTTTTAGGTTGTCGGTCCACCTAGCTGGGGGCTGCCCTACCTTACGCTTACCGAGTCGTGGTCTCCACTCTAGGACACGTCTACGGATCAGTAAATATTATTCTGTAAAAAAATTGTTCGTAAGGAAATACCTAAGTACTTTCGATTTATTATCTTCAAAGCATCGCAACGCTATAGATTATATGTATAAATTCGGACTTAATTATTCTTATATCAACTTCTATGTATAATGTTCTGTTTAAATTAAATATTCCAGTTATAAAGTGCTTCTAAATCAAGTTCCCTTCGTGATGCATAACGTCCCATATTCTCTTGCATTTTCTCAGTTAATATATCTTTTAAACGACTTTCTTTGCTACCCACAATGGCGGGGGTATAAATCGCATACTACTTTTTACAGCGTTCTTTTGTGTTCCGCCGTTAGTTATAAAACTCTATTATCAGTCTCATAAAAATAGCATTACTTACTTTTTAATTTAGCGGATAAATCCGTCCAAAAATCTTTATTTAGATCTTCTTGCACAAAAAAGAATGTTATGCTATGTAAAAAAAATATGCTCGACAATATTCATAGTTTATAGCGTGAATTCATTCTTTTTTTTTAATAAGATAACTTCCGTACTAGAGAACAAGCTATGTGTCGCGGGGGACTTTACAAACATACAATTAACGGACACAAATAACACCCAGACTCAGAACAACTCTTTGTGGGTCACACAAAGTTTTGTCTTATGTGGGATTCGAACCCACAATCTCGTGCACAGCAGGCGAATACTGCGACCACTGGAACACCAAGGCAGTCGAAATATCGATATTCGAATATCGAATTGAATGCGATATCGGCTTATTAAGTTCCCTAAGAGTGCAGTTGCAGTACAAATACATCAATAAACGTGACAGAGCCTGATCAAGAACAACGCACTAACACTGAGTATGGAACATAGCCATACTATACTAATAATAAGTCGATCCCGACTGTTAACAATCGTTAGATCACGACAGACGCCTGAATATGAGCGATCTAAATAAATGTGTCACCAGGTTGGCCACTAACTAAACGATAAGAAGAAGAAGTATAATTAAGTGTTCTACTTAATTATGTCTCCCTAACCGATCAGGGTAACGGCGGCCAATCTTACAAAGCCATAGACTCGTTATTGGACAAGGGAGTGCGTTTACACGGCATGACGACAGTCTATTGGCTTCTTTTCATGGTTTAATAGAACAGTCTTGCCAGCGAAGTATTCCATATTGGGCACCCGTTTTAATGGCACCTGAGTGAATGGCACCTAAGGTATTCCACATTGGGCACCTACCGATATTTTTCGCAGGTGCCATTAGTGGAACATATCGATGTAAAAATATCGGTAGGTGCCCAATGTGGAGTACCTTAGGTCCCATTCACTCAGGTGCCATTAAAACGAGTGCCCAATATGGAATACTTCGTGCCAGCATGACACGATTAGAGGATCGACGGCACTTGGTATCGAACGTTTTTTGCATGGTACTGTAGAGATTTATTGGTGGTCACTAGCTGGCCGCATACAAATAGTGAAACCTCTGACGTTTTATAAAAGTAAATGATAATTATATTTGAATTCAAAGTTTGACAAAGGAGAATGACATGAGGGTTGTCATGTGGAGTCAGGTTCGGGCTTCGATGAAGTAAAGACGTAATCTGATGTGAATAATTATAAATAGGCAAAAGTCTAATAAACAAGTTCTATATTTAACAAGTTGCGTTTCCTTAAAGTGTTGATAATAATCGAAGTCACTATAGAAGCACCCCTCGCCCGGCATTGTACCTGATGAAGCAAAGCCAAGCGTACGCCACCCGAAGTACGAGCTGAAGAAAAGGAAAGGTTGGTGTCGGCGGCGGCCACAGTACACAGAAGCTTTTTTTTATACTATCAAGATGGCAGACAAGCATACGACTGCCTATTGGTAAGCAGTTGCCGTAGCCTATGGACGCTTGCAACACCAGGGT
This sequence comes from Trisateles emortualis, assembly GCA_947095525.1. Lineage (NCBI taxonomy): Eukaryota > Metazoa > Arthropoda > Insecta > Lepidoptera > Erebidae > Trisateles > Trisateles emortualis. The sequence continues at coordinate 1,166,213 of OX352736.1, read as the reverse complement.
TGTCACTCGCGCGTTGCTGACCCTTTAGAAACCTTCAGTATGTTTCAGTAAACATTTACCTATCCTCGTCCGCACTTCAAGCCACGTAATAACAAGTGATAATTACACATTTTATTACTTTAGCTTAATTTATTCGATAAAATTTTAAGATAACCCTTGGCAAGTAATGACCACCTTTAGTGAGCCCCATTTATTTACGTGACTTGCGAAATGTGTCAAGGTGCCCTCGTTACAATGTAGTATATAGGTTTTGCGTTGTAGGTAGCAATCTATAGAACTAAGAAGTTAAACAAAATTTCAAGGAAAATATGTAAAAGATAACTGATATACGAGTATTATCAGTTTTACAGTTTTAACTAACATTTACTTATTTAAGTAATAGTAAACTAGCGGCACGGGTGGTCATTTAAAAAAAAAATATTTAAAGAAAAGTTTTACATAATTATTTACAATATTATTTCTCGCCAAGCGTTTAAGTTTAATGGCGAGATTTATTAAGTTTACCTAGGGATCTAGTATTTTTTTTTAAATAAAATATAGCCTATATTACCCGCTGATAATATGGCTTTTTAATGGTGAAATAATTTTCAAAACCGGTTCAGTAGTTTTTGAGTTCAATCATAACAAACAAAATATCAAATCTTTCCTCTTTATAATATAAGTTTAGACTAGCGAGTGTTTTTATTTTATAAAAATATGACATGCATTTAAACCTTTTGAATTACTCTATCTATAGCTGAAACCTCATTAAAATCCGTTGCGTAGTTTATAAGACCGAAGCGTACAGACAGCTGTAGCGACTTTATTTTGTACTATGTAATAAAGGAGTATAGATATACTACGGCATATATCTTTATGTTAATGTATATAATTGTAAGATTTTTGTATGCAGCTACCTTTATTTTTTTTGTGTTTTTTTTTATTTGTCTCTCAAATCCAAGACGAGACAACGGCAGTGCTGGGCATCTACCTTATCTCGATACTCAAAGACCTTTATTCCTTTCTGTTCATAAACTCATAGGAGTGTCTACGTCACTCTTACGAATCGGGTAGGCCTCACATTTTGACTAAGGTGTAGGGATTGTGGAGAAATTAAGACTAGGATTCACGTAGAATTATATACGCTATGATATGGGTCAGAGATTGTTAGTATATGGCATGTAGAGTTAGGACCTTGGCTCTCCTTGAGATCTGATAACTTTTTTAAAGTGCAAGCAATATGTACCTACATAAAAAATCTCTGTTTATAGTTTAGAAAAAGATCCTACGAGAATACCAACGTTGTGGTCCAGGCCTCATCATTAAAGCCGACGCAGGGTCCTTATTTGGGTCCTTGTATTAAATGTTATTAAATGTAGTTACCTATTATAAGTTTTATTTAATGTAAGAGTAAATAAGATTTGCTGGTAGAAAACTCATTATGAGTTAGGCTTGCCTTTGTACATGATTTTTATTTTTAATTATATTGTAATGTTTATTTGTGTGTACAATAAAGAATTCAGAAATAAAAGGATCTTCTTTCTTTCAAAATGTTTTTACCGGGATACCTTAGTTTCAGTTTAAGGTTAATATTTAAATCCAAATGTTGTTTACTTTTAATACTCGCAGATTATTTTTATGTAAACATTCAACATTAGCTTAAATCGTACGTTTTTTCGTTTTTCTACGAAATAACGTTTGCGGCAATCATAAACATGCTTTACCAAGAATATCTACACACGTAATTGAATATAAAATCATCCTACATAATGTAAACCCACAAAAATCTTGGACATTTGGATAGTCTATTAAGGTCAGGGCATTATCCTGGTAAATCGCATGAGCGTTCGGACTAATAACATCAAACTCTACTGGCTCATAAAAAATATGGTCGCCGCACTTGCTAGTAGTAGCAACTGGGTCTGCTTGGTATATTTCTACTTGCTATTATACAATAATAATTGTACGAATTAAAAAATAGCGGGTTTCACATAAAAAAATAAAATAATAGCTAAGTATACAAAGCTAAAAAAAAATTAAATATGAAATGAAAAAAAACTAAAAAATAGCAATTAAAAAATAAAGAACGTGTTTAAAGAACGTGATTATAATGATGTAATTAACTGTATGAAAAAAAAAGTAAAGATAAAAAAGGGATTTTACTCTTGCTATTGTGGAAAGTATTCATACGTAGGATCTACGCGTGAATACAATCACTCAAAAAGATATTCCATCAAGTATTCAGAATCTTCTCAGCGCATGATATGTAACGTTTTTCAACTTAAAATTATTCTTATTGCGCTTTAGCAACAAACCTTTCTTATTCGGATAATTTATTTCTACGTAACTTAATTTGTATGTCCTAATTTTCTTGTAATAATTATTATTACCTGCGATGCTTGCATGCTCTCTGCATTACCCAAAAGTTACGAGACGATGCCTGGTTTTGAAGCTGAAGAAACGCCTCCTCACTAGTAAGATATGATTTGATTTGACGTCATTGTACGACATTATGTCGCAAACTTATGTCAAATCCAATACATTTGCTTTCTATTATTATGACTGCACGGTTGGGTCAGTGGCTTAAGTGGTTACCTCACCATTTACCACTGCACGGCATGTCGTAGGTTCGATCCCCACATGGTACAAAAATTTGATCCATAAATGGTCGTCCCGATTCTGGGTGTACTTTGTGCCCGTTAATTGTATGTAAAGTACCCCACATTACAGGGCTTATTCTCTAGTACGGGGGTTGTCTTTTTAAAAGAAAATTAATAATTAAATTATTCTATTCGATTCAACTACTGTTTATGCCACTTGTTTAGGGATAGGTCTGAATAATACAATTATCAGCAAATTAGTACTACATCATGTTTTGTGATTGTAACTAGACTCTATTTGGATGTGTTTAGTTGCTCATAGAGGATAAGATAAGACCTATAAGTTATTTTTATAAGATTGCCTCGGTCACAGCTGGTCTTTACAACGGTCTAAGCGTTCGGAGTGTAGAAATAACTGTCTCTTATTGCTACTGTGAGCTTCTATTGCTATGAAATATTGTTATTATTATCTAGTAGTACTAAACGCGTTGTACATTGAATATAGGGTGGGCTACATTTTAGTTTCATTGTTTACTTGCTGAACAGAGATAGATTATAGTCTGAAATAACACATAGGCTACTTTTTATCGCAATAACTATATGTTTGTAAAGTCCCCCGCGACACAGATCCTAGTGCGGGAGTTGTCTTTTTTACAAAAAAAAATATTAGTGTAAGTTTATTAATTACGATAAACATACCATAGACAAAACAAACGGAGACATAATATTAAAATAGTATAACAGTTTTTACAACACTATTCAAAATATATTATCTTTTGGTATAATATATCAGTGTTATTACGCGGAACCATTTTATGGAGGCATTACGTAATGGGGTCCGACGATATTTTATTCTAATACATAAATGTCTGCCGGCCAGTTAGTAATGGCTTTGTGGTTATATCGACAATTTGTCACGAGCTCTTGGACGGTTATGTAATTGTTTTTGTAATGTGTCCTAGCAGCTGTTAACAATACAATATTATAGCTGATGATTGTATATTATATATTTATTTCTTCCTCGTTGTTGCCCGTGGCTCTGCCCGCGTTGATGTCGGTTATCGCGGTAAATAGCAGGTAGCCTATATGCTATTCCAGACTATAATGTATCTCTGTGCCAAATTTCATCCAGATCCGTTCAGTAGTTTTTGCGTGAAAGAGTAACAAACATCCATACTCACAAACTTTCACATTTATAATATTACTAGCTGTTGCCCGCGGCTCCACCCGCGTGTATGTCGGTTATCGCTGAAAAAGTAACCGATGTGTTATTCTAGACCATAATCTATGTCTGTGCCAAATTTCATCCAGATCCGTTCAGTAGTTTTTACGAGAAAGAGTAACAAACATCCATCCATCCATACTCACAAACTTTCACACTTATAATATTAGTAAGGATTTATTGTTTGCCCTTACAACCTAAAGTCAAAAGCTGTGCTCACTACTGTGTTACGTGGTTTTGTTAGTATTTAAATGCACCGGTTAAAGAAAGCAAGAAATATTTTTTCACATTAAAACGTAACATTATTACATTTAATATAATTATAGCAAATAAAGTCCCTGCGTCAGCTCTAGGAGTTACCTTGCCATTTATCATTCACGTGTTTTGGGTTGGAACCACATATTGGACGAAATATTGTGTGGTACACGAATAGTTGTTCTGTGTCGAATGTCCAAATTGAGAGTAGTATTTTAAAAAGAGAAGTCTAAAAAAACGCTTTCTAAATGTTATGGTATCTATACTTATACTTGGTATATGGATAGTAGGTAAAAATAACTTTTATCGTAAAAGAAAAGATAAGTTTTTCAAAATGAACAATTATTTAGTTAGCTTCAAACGAAAATCTTCGCTTTTTCCGTTGTTTCTAAAAGTTCGAATATCAACCCAGCCCAAAGTCATGTACAAGACTGAACCCGGCTTTAAGTTACACCTCCCTGTGTATAGGACGGCCTAGCATCAAACCGACAAAACTTCGCCCATCGTCGGAGAGTTTAATATGAGTTTCGTATTCTATACGTTATCGTTATAGAATCAAACGCATGTTTATGTGTTTTTAATTTCAATTGCAGGCACTTAAAAAAAACAATTAATCTAACACATCCAAGTAAGTAAGAATCCTACTAATATTATAAACGCGAAAGTTTGTAAGCATAGATGGATGGACGGATGGATGGATGTTTGTTACTCTTTCACGTAAAAACTACTGAACGGATCTTGATGAAATTTGGCGATAGATTATGGAGATAGATTATGGTCTGGAATAACACATCGGCTACTTTATACAGCAATAACCGACATCCACGCGAGCGGAACTGCGGGCAACAACTAGTAATTATATATTTTTTTCAAAAGAATTTCAATTAATGTAGAATCATCAAGCACGTTAAACAAATATCTAGTTCTACTCTTGTCAGTGAACGATATCAATAACTCGAACTGAAAATAATGATGACGATGATGATGATGATGACAATAAAACAGGTACATTAAAGTTCTATAAAGTCAATAAAACATTCAATCAAAAATTATCTAAACACAGCACGTGGTAGCCACTCTTGGAGGGAACTGGGTGTGCGAGGGAGGATACAAACATTTGATGTCGACCCTCCCCTCACCCTTGCAGCTTTTAACGGCGTTCGTTCAGTCGCACGGGGCGCTCTTACACGAGCGGGTGCTTCGTCCGGAGAACGGGATACGACGTCAACTTTGCATTACGTCATACGTATAGCTTGAGGGTGAAATTCTGATCGCAGATATAAGTGTTCTTTGTGGTTTATAAATTTGTTTTGTGGGATGCAGTAACAGTGGCATGGTGCGTGGTCGAGGTGTGAAGCATATTACTATCATGAAGGTCTGCACTTCTCTGCTCTGGCTGATCTTTTGCTTCAACGGTAAGTTTGGGTCCCAGGGTCAAATGAACAAGAGGGGTTGTGGTAATTCGATGCGGTCCGTTGGACGCGGCCGTTATAAAGTTTTCAACTTATTTGTGTAATTTTAGTTAAATTGTACAAAGTGATTGTTATGTTCTAAATCTAAATTTTTATTTATACATCGTATACGTTCCTATAACGGCATCAAACAGGCCGATTGCCAATAAAATAGCTGCTAATATTCATTTTCTGAAAATATTTTTTCATTAAATTTTAAAAATCGTTTAAAAATAATCGTTCAGAAACAATGTAGGTAATTCCTTTTTCAGTGCATCGCTGATACGATTATAAATTGTGCTCGATGAAATTTTTTGTATTGTTTTTCATGGTACTGTTTATATATATTTTGCAATGTTATTATCGAAGCTTACCTAGGTATTTTAAATAGGTATGATTTTAATGAAATCTGAAACGTTTGAGTACGTACTTAATATCTACCTATTCTTTGGCATTATGTCTGTGTTACTGATTCTTCTTTCTCTCCTAGAGATTGTTGACTTCCCGAGGCGGGCTAAAATGAGAAGTTGGACTTTATTGTCCAGAGATTTACGATAGATGCCCAAATTCTAGAATTTGGCGGTGTTTTCACCCTTGCCTCAGAAAGCATGGAATGCCGTTGGTTCTACGCCTTGTATCGGTCTAATCGAATTTATGTCTTATAGGCCTGTGAGTATGCGGGAATTAAGAGTGCACCTGTATTTAGGACATTTGAGTGAGTTTTTATTGTTTCGCGCGCAGTTAGCTAGTCTCTGTCGAGATAATCCACCGCCTCGCCGCGCTGCTGTGACCGAAAATCGGTTAAGAGGGCATTATTATTGAGCTATCATTTAAAGGGTTAGTTAATAAATGAGGCTATAGTCAACTCAAGCTACTGGTCGGTAAAAATAAGTAAATTGGGTAGCCAATAGGTAATGTGCGATTGATCAGCTAGTCATGTATAGATACGGCAGGTTTAAAATTTATGTTTTAAAAAATGTATATATCTGCTGCGATATTAGTAATAGAGCAAAAAATCATGATCTGGATGTCATAAAATATTGGCAAGTAGATTTAATAGGTGTTTGAATAAAAATGTCAGGCTAAGGTGGATCAAATTGAATTATATTTAAAATTATTTAATTGTTAGCACTACTGGACATCATTAACCGTCTAGGCGTTAATGAACTGTGTGTGTTTAAGCTTGAAGCTTGGTTTAATATGGTATATACTCGTAGATTCTATTAATTTTTTTTAGGGATGAAATTTCCAAAATTCCCTTCTTAGTGTGTTCACATAACGTCAGTCAGTCAGTCAGGCTAAGCAATTAGATATGTTAAGTTTATTTCGATAGATTGCATTGGCAAAATTGACTCTTTAATGTATTACATGTAGGTATAGTACCTACTTAGGTACTTAATGGTATACACATTTTTTGAAAACACCATTTTCAAATTAAATGCGCTACATTAAATCAATATAATATTCGGGCAAAAATGGTAAGAACAACGTTTAATTTTATTTTTCCCAATAGAATCAATGTCACACACATTCACGAACATAAAGTCAACAATTGGCTACGTACCCGTTGGACCTCCGAAATTAGGCCTTATTCCAGAAGTACCTGTTAGACGTCATTTTAGGTCCTATTGGACCCCTCTTTAAAACATATAATAATCACAGTGCCTATCGGGCCTCTGTTTTAGTACCCTTTGGACCTTTTAAATTAAATGTACTAAAAAAGGATCTGTTGGACCTCTTTTTAGTACCCTTTGGACCTTCAGAATTTAAAATTAAATGTACTAAAAACGAACCTGTTTGACTTCTTTTTTAGTACTCTTTAGACCTTCAAAAATCTGTCTTCATTTGGTATTCGTTCGATATTTAGTAAGAAAAGGTACAGTTACGTAAAAATCCATAGAAGCTACTTATACGTACTTATATTACGTGTAAATATATCTTAACTTTTTAACTGTACCACTTGAACAGTGATATATACGAGGTATCGCGGACCGGACGCTCTTCCGCCTCGTACCTCGACCCCAAACAAACATATTATCTGACTCAGTTAATCCTATGAACATTATTCTGAGACGGCTATCAGTTTGAATCTTTATGCCAGGATTAGAACCAGTAGGATTATAATGTATTGTGTTTCCACAATATTAACTTAATAAACAATTACGAATATATTTCTAAATAGTGGCACGTACCAGCTTCGCATAGGTGGAATTTTTTTTTATAAAATATTACCTACTCTATGTTACAAGCTAATGATGTAGCTTTCTTATGGTAAAAGAATTTTTAAAATTGAGGTTGAGTAGTATTTGAGTTAAATCAAACAAAAAATAAAATCTCCTATTTATAATATTAGTATTTTTTTTATACTACTTTGGTGACAAACAAGCATACGGCCCGCCTGATGTTAAGCAGTTACCGTAGCCTATAGACACTTGCGTATTTTTACACCAGGGCTTTAAGATGGAGTAACCCTGGCATAGGAAAACGTTTCTTTCAAAACAACAACAACTTATTACAAAACACAAGACTTTTACTAGATATGGACCTGGAGTGTAAGGTGATATTGCAAGAATACATAGGCTATTAAACTGTTTACCATCAGGCTTTCCATTTACTTAATCTCTCTAGGTCATATCTGATTATTCTACTATTATTATAAATGTGAAAGTTTGTGAGTATGGATGGATGGATCTGGATGAAATTTGGCATACAGATAGATTATAGTCTGGTCAGCACATAGGCTACTTTTTATCGCAATAATCGACATCCACGCGGGCGGAGCCGTGGGCAACAGCTAGTCTTTTAATAATCAGATACGACCAAGAGAGATTAGGCACAGGATCGACAGTGATGCTCAGCGCAACCGGTTGATGGTATAACCAACATATAACTACAACTAAAACCGTAATAAAAATATTTTAACCGACTGCAAACATAAGGGTAGATTGCTATAATGAACTATGTACTCTTGAAAAATAAAATTTCCCACGAAAAACATCCTCTCTATAATTTTTGTCGCCTACTTATCGCCCTCGTAAATCACTCCAGCAAAGCTGTAAAAAAGTATCTGCTACACTTTTTCAGTAAGTATATAATTTACTACTTTTACGATTTACAGTTAATAAAATAACTTTGCTAACTTGTTGATAACTTAAAATGATACTGTCTGCATTTTTAGGGTTCCGGAGTCAACAAGGAACCCTTATAGTTTCGCTATGTCCGTTCGTCCGTCCGTCCGTCTCTCCGCAGCTTAGCTCAGAGACCCTTAGTCCTAGAAAGCTGTAATTTAGCACGACTATACATATTAGTCATGCCGACAAAGTGGTAAAATAATATCTTGATTTTTTTTTTGCTAGGGTATCTCCTGTACATGTAAAGTGGGGATGTTTATTTTTTCTCAACTACCCCATGGTGTTGGGAGTCGTTGAATAGGTCTTTTGAAAATATTGTACGTTTGTAATGCCAGTTTTTTGATTAAGGAATTTGTTTGGGAATTATTAAGCTTTTAAGTGCTAATTCTTGTTAGCCTCAAGTGTAAACCACCGGGCAGAGTGACTCCCCTCCCTCTTCCACCTTCTTTCCTGCGACCCTTTTAAAACGACTTATTTGAAGACTTAACCAAAATTGTTGCCATTGGCCTATGTTCTCAGAAGTCATGAATGCTGAAACCATAGATACCTTATTCTTAGTCCGCATTATTGGGCATAGCAATTTTGGAACTCTACATTGTGTGTGACCCGACATGCACTTGGTCGGTTTTTTAAATGATGTAGTGTCAATATGTTAATGAATGTATTTGTTATTAAGCCACAACGTTATTATCAATATACCATTTAAAAGAATGACCAATAACCACAGACAAATCACATACATACCTATTACGTGGTGTACTTGTGTTTATGTGCTTTGTTGTATATATGTTCTAGCTGTTGCGCGCGGCTCCGCCTACGTGGATGTCGGTTGTCGCTGTAAAAAGTAGCCTATGTGTTATTTTAGACCATAATCTATCTTTGTACCAAATTTCATCTAGATCCGTTCAGAAGTTTTTACGTGAAAGAGTAACGAACATCCATCCATCCATATTTACAAACTTTCGCGTTTATAATATTAGTAGGATATCGCACCACCAGTGGAAAAAAGACGTAAGTTGAGAAATGGCTTTTGACAATTTTGAACCTTAACTGGTATGATGCACAAAATGAAAATTGCAAAACAGGCGTACCTCATCTTAAGGCATTATTGCCCTGCGGGTGCGATATATGTATATATAGGTTATATAGCCAGTGTCACCGATAACTTAAAACTCTGGGGTTGTTGTACATTTGTCACAAAGTAAAATTGCCACAGAAAAAGTATTTGTAAATTTTGTAAATTCGTCACAGTTCTAGACAAATTTACGCATACTTTTTTCTGTGGCAAATTTACTTTGTGACAAATGTACAATAACCCAAACTCCGGTGTTACAAAGGGTCGGCAACATACAAGTGATACCCCAGATATTGCTTGCGACCACAGGCTACGTTATCAAGCGGTCGTACTCACTTTGATGCTTAAGCGTTATAATGAAATATAACTTACTAGGGATCGCACGCGACTTCGTCCGCGTCGTAATTTTGAACGTATATTTATTTCCCGATTTTGCAACATATCTCACTACTGCTCTTCTCCTATTGATTATAGCGTGATGTTATATAGCCTATAGCCTTCCTGGATAAATGCACTGTTCAACATAAAATATTTTTTGTAATCGAACCAGTACTTTCTGAGATTAGCGCATTTAACCAAACAAAAACTCTTCAGCTTTAAAATATTAGTATTGATATGTAAGTACTTATTATGTTGACAAACAATCACATGATTTACCTGTCGCTAAACTTGAAGGCTACAATACCAAAAGCATAATTTACGCTTTGCCGAGCGAATCTGTATATAATTGATGCAAAATATTCCTTAAAGACAGGAGACTAATAAGTCAATATTATATTTAGCAAAACACGAAGTATTTACTCATAACTAAAATGTTAACATGAATTATCGAGAAACCTATAAAATTGGAAGGTTAAGTATCTATCAGTCAGTACGTATATACCATTTTGTGAATAAAATATTAGTCGAGCAGGGTTCTAAGCGACCGTCCTCCAAATCGGGTGTCATCGATCAAACAAATCACATCTCATATATTATGTACCTACCACAGACTACACGTTACTGTTAAATCATTGTACAAATAATATAATATTTGGCACACAGTTTTGCTTTCAGTTTTAATTAAATTCATGAAAAAATTTACTAATCTTATCTGTATTTAAGTAACTAGGGGTCGCCCGCGTGGTAATTTTGAATATTTTCCCCGATTTTGCAACATATCTCACTACTGCTCCGCTCCTATTTATCATAGCGTGATGTTATATAGCCTATAGCCTTCCTGGATAAACACACAATTCAACGAAAAAAGAATTTTTCAAATTAAACCAGTACTTTCTGAGATTAGCGCGTTCATACAAACAAACAAATTCTTTAGCTTTATAATATCAGTATAGATAAATAATTTACATCAAACCTACCTTTTCTACCATGGTGTGCAGGCTGTGCAGCACAAACTGTGCTAAGAATACCTTTATAAGACATTCGTGTAATTTCTATGATACAAAACTTAATAGTGTTGACATTTTTTCCAACTCATACACAATTTAGATCTAAAATAAGTGACTGCTCCATTATAGTTTAAAGATACGCATATAAACATTATATTTAATTAATTTCATAAACTTGTATGCTTTGTCCAGTGTTCTCAATAAAAACTACATATTATATGAGCAAACACAGCAGTGAGGGAACGACGATGGTGATGATAATATTAGTTATTAAGATAATTGCACTTTAGGTCTTTTAGAAAATAAGCTTTGTATAATTACTTTGTAGAAGACTTTTTGATTCATAAATAAAGTAAAATTAAATAAATAAATAAATTATTCTTCTTCGTCTTCTTATCGTTTGGTTAGTGGTCAACCTGGTGACAGAGTTATTTAGATCGCCCATATTTAGACCTCTGTCGTGATCTAACGACTGTTAACAGTCGGGACTGACTTTTAACGTGCCCTCCGAGGCATGGAGACGCTCAGATTGAAATACCACTATGCGGTCACCCATCTATAGGCTTAACCCGCTGATCGTTTACCGAACAGTGAGGCCCTCATAGCCAGGTGGTCCTGGCTATGAGGGCCTCAATTATTCTTCTTCTTCCTGTTCTTTGGTTAGTGGCTAAACTAGTGACACAGTAATTTAGATCGCTTATATGATCTTTGTCATGACTTTAACAACTGTAAACAGTCGGGACTGACTTTTAACTAGCCCTCTGAAGCTTGGAGACACTCAGATCGAAATATGCCACTATAAGGTTACCCATCTATAGGGTTACCGCGCCCTAGGTAGCTTATCCCGCTGATCGTTTACACGGTTGGAGTGTACGAAACGGGGCACTGAGGAAAACACTTAAAGAATTATAGATTTTTTTTTAATTCTATTGCATAGAATACCTTAATTTAAGACTAAAAGAATCTGGGCAATTTTTTTCGTAAAACTGATAAACGAAGAAATATATAATTACCAAATAAGCAAAACTATGTGAACAATATTTATTTTGGTGTGCAATAAAGAGTTATCTATCTATCAATCTATCTATAATCCCGACCTGGATAGGTTAGGTTGAAAGGCTAAGGCGAAGGTCCGGCGACGAATTCTATACTGCCCCGTTTCGTCTCCTCTGACCCCAATCAGCCAATGCACACCTGCTATCAACGGCAACACCGCAAAATGTAAATCATCATCTCGATCCCTAAACATCCCACTGCTGGGTACAGGCTTCCACCATACGCTAGGAGGGATATTAGACTACTATACCACGCTGGCCAGACGGGTTGGTACAGGGTTTTGTTTCGAGTTTTCCCTCTTCCCATCTTGCAGGGGATATTGTCTGTCTGACTAATACCCTTAGTCGAACTCTTACGATACTCTCGGGATATAACGGGGTAGTGACATTTGTATTCTTTATCCGTCACCACACGGATGTGTAAATAACATCATGCTATTTTTAGATATTATCTGCATGCCTACATTATATTTCTATGTCCAGCTAGTGCCCAAAAGAATCGAAAAATAGTCGATGTTGTTGCTTTCTGGAACGAGCGGCGCGTGAGCGCGCTCTGTTACGCACGACTAATCGATCTGACGTAGCGCAGTGGACAGGAACGCGTCTTTAATATTATATTGTACCGCATGTGTTTAGTGTACAAAATAAAACATAAAAAGTATCCAACTTCAACACTTAAAAAATCCTATTTTGCACATACCGTAAAAGACTAGGGACATGCAAAATTTAAATAATAATCCATACTACATATACGAGTATGTTATGGGATACTAATAATATTTATATGTAAGTTACTATGTTTGTAAGTTTAATATCTTTTCCCAACTAAACAGCTGAATCAGCAGCTGGATCTCAATATTATATAGGTAGATACAAAGATTTTAATTATGTCTTTCTTTTGGACATCGCATATTATGCGGACCTTAATTTTGCAGGCGCTTGAAAGTATATTTAATAGTTATTGCGTAGCATCACTAAAAGCCATTGTTATCAGAGAAGTGAGTGGTGTAAGGTGTGGAAGTAAACAAAGTTTTTTATTAAGATAACTTTTTGTAAAACCACATGAAGTCAAAAATAAAAAAACGGTGAGAAGCTTTAGAAACGCTCACAAAAACACATTCTCGCTCACCGTATGCTTATGATGTTCTGTCGTTAATTTTACTCAATGACAGGTTGCTTATAATATCTAATAAATTCAATACAACAATACGTTGTAATTTTATTTCCTCTATACACGCCATGAGGCCGTCTTGTCACGAACATTACGACATCATAATCAGTATAATGGCTACGGTAAATATGTTAAAAATTAACATAACGCTCCAATTTACATATGAAATGTACTTTGATAAGGTTACACTTTTACACACGGTTTTAGTTAGAAAGGTAAGTACTTACCTATACGTTGAGGTAGATTAAATGTTGCTTTTTAAACATTGGAATGTGTTTTATAAATCAAGTCACAATAGAAGTTTTATGTTGACTGCATGGCCACTTCGCTATTCGCGACGTGGTTCAATTCACACTCAAGACTCTTTTTAATTTCATAAACGGTTGTCCGAGTTTGGGTCTAATTTGTGTCCGTGAATTCAATATATCGCACTTGCAGGAAAATAATGACTTACGATGAGATACGTCTGTTTTGCAATTTTCATCTAATGCTTCATTACAGTTAAGGTTCAAAATTGTCAAATGGCATTTCTCAATTTACGATTCCTCACCACTGATTGTTGCGATATATACTCGTAATTATCTCAGGTCCACTCACTAAAGAAACCATCGGAGTTTAGTTCCAATACAATTCTCCTCCTAGTATCCTAGGTATGTTTCTAATACGTTTCAAGCGACCATCTGAACTGCGGCGGTCATCTGATTAGCAGGTTTAGTATAGATGGGTGACCGCATAGTGGTATTTTATCAGAGCGTCTCCACATGGTTAAAGTCGGTCCCAGCTGTCAATAGACGTTGGTATGCGGCAATGCATATATTGGCGATTTGAACAGCTTTTTCTCTAAGCCACTAACCAAACGAACACATATTGCAAAAAAAGTTTTATACATAAAAATACTTTTTATTATACTTTACTTAGTACCAGTAGGTGCCTCTAAATGCCAAGCGACATCGCAGTAGACTCAGACGGAGATGCAGATGAGTTGGATTCATCCTCAGTGGATTTAGACAGAGAGAAATGGAAGGAGAGTGGGGAGGCCTTTGCCCTGCAGTGGGACAGTACAGGCTTATAATAATAATAATGAAATCACAAAAATTGCACCGAAAATGAACTACCAACCTAAAGTTTTGTGTCAGAATTATAAGAGCGCATATTTCATGAAAACGCGGAACGGTCATTAACGTCAAAACCAAGATGCTCGTTCTATAAAATACGTTATAATAATGGCGTACAGGGACTACTTATATTCAAGTACGGTCACTTTACATATCGTTGGGAACGTAGTTTAGCTTCAGGGCCAAATGCGATAGTCGATATATAATATATAATATGTATTATATGAAACATTCGATTACTTACCTTAAGAATGTTATTGGATATCAAAGGCTGTTGTGGACTAAATTAGAAGAGGCTTATGTCTGGCTAGATTCAAATAGGCTGATTTAATTGATTGATTCGATTAGGTACTACTCAAACTACGAGGCGCTCATAGCCAGGTGCACTCGCTGTTCGGTAAACGATCAAGGGCGCGGTAACCCTATATAGATGGGTGACATAGTGGTATTTCATCTGAGCGTCTCCGTGCTTCGGAGGGCAAGTTAAAAGTCGGTACCGACTGTTATCTTTCGTTAGATCACGACAGAGGCCTAAATATGAGCGATCTAAATAACCCTGTCACAAGCAGGGGTATTCCGTAAGAGCAAAAACCGAGCCACCGCAAAAACCGAGCAAAGTCTGGCTGTCAGATTGAAAATCGGTATTCCGTAAGATCCCTTTTTGACGTTTAGCCAATAGATTGTGCCGTCACTGAGCAATCGCAACTGTCAGTTTGCGATCACAACTGTCAGTTTGCCATCGCTGTTTCTTAGAGAATCAGCCGGCAGGTTGACCACTAACCAAACGGTAAGAAGAAGACTCAAACTACTTACGTATAGAATACCATTCCTCGCAAACAATTTGACAAGTGTAAAATTGTTTGTAACACAAATAAGCTCTGTCTCAAAGAAAGAAAAGAGTGTAAAAATATGGCACTTAAATAGAGTACAATCAAGAGTAACTCTTGTCAGAGAGTTGACCGTTGGTAAATTAGCTGACATTTCTTTCCTGAAATTGTTTATTTTCTCATTATTCGGGAAACAAACATATACAATAGAGAAATAATAATATACATATTCATAGCCCAAAACAGTTTCTACATATTAATTAACTTATAGCGCCAAAACAATTTTACAAAATAACATTATTAATAGAAACAAGAATAATGTGACAAATTGTAGTAAACTTGTTTTATAAAAGATATAGAAAGAATAGAACACCAAAAAAATAGAAATAGGTAGGTAGGTAGGTAGGAAATAGTTAAAGTAGGGACCATGAACACATTTCTTTAAACTATGTAGGTAAAGGCAGATGAAAGATATCTAAGAAATTTACGTTATCTATACTAATATTATAAAGCTGAAGTTTGTTTGTTTGGTTGAACGCGCTAATCTCAGAAAGTACTGGTTCGATTTGAAAAAATATTTTTTTGTTGAATAGTGCATTTATCCAGGAAGGCTATAGGCTATATAACATCACGCTATGATCAATAGGAGCGGAGCAGTAGGGAGATATGTTGCAAAATCGGGAAAAGTACTTAACTTAAAATGTACTTTTCACGACTAAACGGCTGAACGGATCTTAATGAAATTTAGCATAGAGATAGATGGTATCCAGAAGAAGGACGTAGAGTACATTTTATCTCGATAACTAACACCTACGCGGGCAAAGCCGCGGGCAACATTTAGTTATGTATAATTATCCTACATACCGTAATTCACCATTTACGCTGACAACATAGCAATAAACGTGTCACTTTATATATAATCGATAATCGATAAACAAGGGTTACTCGATGTAATTTATCACTATGTGACGTGACTGCCTGTTTGGTGATTAGCACCCTTGATGGTACACAATACACGTGCATACTGTGCTATTTTTGAATAATAAATTGTTATTGTTCTGTTAACTGTATTGACACTAAAACTAAATTTAAAACGAAATGGGGTCGTCCTGTATACTATAAAAACTGTCCAAGGCTTAAGCTGCGGTTCCACTAAGGCGGAGCGGAGCAGAGCGGAGACAAATTCACCAATCACATGGCTAGAAATCCACACACCTACCTCTTTTCACAGCTCAGCCCCGCTCCGATTGATGATTGTGGGACAGGTTGTCTCCGCTCCGCCTCAGTGGAAACGCAGCCTTAAAGAATGATTCACATTACAACGGGCCAGGCCTGGCCGCGGCCGGGACACGGCCGAGCACGGGACAAGTACATATGGTACAAAATTATAGTATAAATGTACGACCGGGGACAGGCCGGGACACGGCCGAGACACGGTGCCGTACAGGCCCAGTGTAACGTGATTCATCCTTAAAGGTTATAGAGGTCAGATACTGAAAACAGCTAATATATAACTAACATAATAATAATTAAAATCAACCAAACATCTGCCATCAAATGGTTTTCTGTATTAACTGTAGCGAGCTTAGCAACACATGTTTTTACAAATTATAACAAAAAGATTTTTTTTTTATATACTACTTGGGTGGCAAACAAGCCTTATGTTAAGCAGTTACCGTAGCGTATGGACGCTTGCAATACCAGAGGTATCACTTGCGTGCTGCCCGGGGGAGTCCCCGGGATAGGAATACGTTTACTAAGGGAGTCCCGGGGATACATTTACTCAATGAGCGCTGAAGACCTGTACTCACACACAGGAACACAACTTACAACACCGCTGTATGTAGTTATTTGGCTGTGGTCTTCTTTAAGGTAGAGGTCCTTCCACAGTTGGGCTTGCTCGCTTGTATGGTGCCCTACCTCTCCTATTTATTTAGTATTACTAAAATAACTACTGTCTACGATATAAAATGTATTTCCATCCCAGTCAAAAGACGTCCGCCGATGGATGTTTGCCACTGTCAGTCTTCATGAAGGATTAACTGACTGGCTGTGTTTCGTATAAATAACGAACGTCGTTGTATTGATAAGTAAGTTTAGAAACTTACCATCTCGTTTTTTGCAGCAGTATACATGTAACTGAGCAGACGAATAAGATCATCTTAACACAACCCATAAACGTCCCACTGCTAGGCACGGGTCTGTGTCGCGGGGGTCTTTACAAACATACAATTAACGGACACAAATTACACCCAGACTCAGACGATTCTTTGTGGGTCACACAAAGTTTTGTCTTGCGTGGGAATCGAACCCACAAACGTGCACAACAGGCGCATACTGCGCCCAAATTTATGTCTAGTTTTCCTTCTATTGTATTGGCTATTGTCTGCCTCATTTTTTCCCTTAGTTGACTCTTACTAGGTTACTAGGTACTGTACTCCCATTATTGCCATTATTTAGCGAACCCATATTCGTTCATCGATGTTTGCTAATTAAACTTCCATACAATACAAACAACCGAACAAAATTAATACTCGTGTTATAACACCGCAATATTAACACACAAAACCCTAATAATTATGTATCAAAACCCATTAGAGTTAAAACAGCGAGGTTCAGAAATATTGATGTTTGTTTTTCATTGTTGCCTCTGTTATCATTTGTTTGTGCCACCATTTTTTATAACAGTGAGTGTAGTGACGCGAACGGACGATGTCACTGGACATAATGATTTGTAACTGTTATTTTAACCTTTTTGACGTTCACGTTTTTTTTGTATATAGCTACCTATGTTTGTATGGTGTGGAAAATATATAGGAGAGTATTAGAAAGAGCTATTTTTTTATAACAGTGTATTGACGCGAACGGACGATGTCACTGGACATA
This sequence comes from Trisateles emortualis, assembly GCA_947095525.1. Lineage (NCBI taxonomy): Eukaryota > Metazoa > Arthropoda > Insecta > Lepidoptera > Erebidae > Trisateles > Trisateles emortualis. Next base: position 1,148,058 of record OX352736.1, on the reverse strand, counting down.
ATGATTTGTAACTGTTATTTTTACCTTTCTGACGTTCACGTTTTTGTTGTTTTGCTGATTTGTTTGTATGGTGTGCAAACACTCTTATATATAAGAAAGTATTATAGAGAGCTAGGGCACCGTACTCGCGAGCAAGTCTGACTCTTACAGAAGACCACCGCCAAATAACTACACACAGCGTTGTAGTTGTGTTCCTATGTGTGAGTACAGGTCTCCAGCGCTTATTTAAGGATGCGTTTTGAAAGAAACGTTAATATCCCAGGAATCCAGGAATCCCTGGGATATCTCAAAGCCGAAAAAAAATGGGTCGGCAACACGCAAGTAATACCTCTGGTATTGCAAGCGTCCATAGGCTACGGTAACTGCTTACCATCAGGCGGGCATCCATCAAACAAACTTTCACATAATTCAAAACACAAAAAAAGTATAAAGTAAGGTATCCTGCTTAAATAAAGCTTTTCACTGCTGCCTGTACAGAGATTTCTTACCTTCGTATAGGTAAAAAATCTCTGTACTGCCAGCAGTGAAAGCTTTATTTCAGGCTTCAAGTCCAGTGCGTTTTCTTTATGCATACTAATATCATAAATGCGAAATATCTTTGTTTGTTACTTTTAGGGTTCGTTGTCCGTCTGTCTGTCTGTCAAGACCCTTTTTCTCAGGAGGTATCAATGGCTGAAATTAATATCAAATATTCAGGTCAACTGTCGCTTAAGGCTGTGAAAAATCAAACTTCTAGGCCAACGCGATCAAAAGATACAGCCGTTTATGCCGCAAATTTCCACAAATTTTCGTCACTCGCAAAGGACTCAAAACCTACAGCGTATGAACCGTGAACTCAGAATCTTGAAATTTGGTACGAAGCAACATCTTATAGCACAGATAAAGGAATAACTTCAAAAAACTGTAAATTTTTAGTTATTTCACGCGTAAAAGGCTAAACGGATTGTAATGAAACATAGATTATATCTCAGGTAGGACATGGGAAATAGCATATACGTGGGCAGAGCCGCAGGCAACAGCAGGTTATTACATAAAAATACAAGTTTCTTATCTCTGCACTGTTCTAACAATGCTCAAATTACAACCTTGGAATTTGTTGTTGGATACGCAGATGTGACTGCTCCGTGCCATGCAACGGTATTATCAGCCTGGAAATCACAACTCATTACATAAATAAACAGCAGGCTGCTACCGCCAATAAATAACTAACTGAATGTTGCTTTACTTAGTTGGTATTGTGGCCCACTTTGTCGCTTAACAACGATACGCCAAGTTTACTTCAAGTGAAATTGGTACTAAATTGGTAGTTTTGTAGTTATTTTGGTGAGTTTGGTTCAAAACAAAAGAGGTTTTGTACCAAACCTCTTTTGTTCTGCCCAGTTTACTGCCATTAATTTTGACACCGAATGCTAATGTAAATCATCCATCCATCCATGTTAGTCAAAAGACGTCCTCTGGACATGGGCCTCCCCCCAAGGTTTTCCACATCACTCGATCCTGAGCTGACCTTGTCTATCGGTTGCCTGCAACCTTTACCAGGTCGTCAGTCCACCTTGTTGGAGGATGTAAATAGAGAGTAAGAAAGAGTAAAAAAAAGCAGTATAACGAACTATGAAATTCAGGAGGAAGTGGCATTCCCAACTCGTGTAGTTTGTAATTCTTGCCTGCGGGTCGCGCCCCAAGCACACCCACGTTGATCACTATCTTGCTATAATGAACAATTTGTTGTATTAAAAAAAACTGAAACCGACTTCAAAAACCTTAAAATAACTGAACACAGATTGAAGTCGGTGTTAGGTTCATTCTGTCACCTAATCATATATTAAGCTTGGCACCAACTTTAATCTGTATTCAGTTATTTTTAGGTTTTTGAAGTTGGTTTCATTTATTTTACTAAAAAAAATGGTTTTTCGATTTTTTGTGATAAAATAAAAGTAAAAAATATACAAAAAACATTGTTAATACCTACAACATTTGAGTGTTTCCCCTTGATTTCCCTGGGATTCCATCATCAGATCTTTACTTGGTGCCCATGGGACCACCTCTAGAGTATGCTCTTTCAAATAGAAAAAGAGTTTTGAGAATCGATCCACAAATGGGGGAGATATCGATGGATAAACCGACTTCAAAAACCTAAAAATAACTGACTACAGATTGAAGTCGGTGCCAAGCTTAATATTAGGTCACAGGATGAACCTCGCACCCATTGTCTTGATATTTTATTTGACAATTACGTGGTGAATATTTTAAATTACATTATTTTATTTACAAGTTAACTTCTTGTATGCACAACACCTGAATAATGGGTTAAATATAATGGGGTGACCATGAATGTGATAAATGAGATATTTACTAATAATTAGATTATTATTAGCAAATATCTCATCTCAAGGTGCCCTTCCTATCTTCGTCCTACCGACGAACCTAGCCTATGTGTTATTCCAGACCATAATCTATATCTGTGCCAAATTTCATCCAGATCCGTTCAGTAGTTTTTACGTGAAAGAGTAACAAACATCCATTCATCCATCCATTCTTAGTAGGATATATAGTTTTATTATACCGAGTGGCTCTAATAGCGATCATACTATGTGCTAAATAGATCATTATATAGTATTAAATAGGTAGGTAGTTAGTATAATGCCATATCATATATGTATATTTTCTAATAAAAAACTTGATAGCCATAAAAATATACATTAATAATCTTAGTTTAGGTTTTTTTAACTTGTACCTATAATGAAGAATCAGTCATATTCATATGTTTTACAGTAGTTCTTGGTCTGATTTTAATAAGCATTATAGATATAGTACTAGTCGGCCAAACCGATTTTGGTCTTGGCGGTCAATCTCAACGGAGATGAGCTAACTGCGCTGGGCATTATAGTGCACAAGTGTGTACACAAACACAGCACTCATTATTCCTTCACTCTCATAGTCTAATGGGACGACAATCCGACACGACTGAAGAGAGATTAGGCGCAAGACCAACAAGTTTACGTGCTTTCTGAGGCACGGAGTGGACTTGTTGTGTTTTTAGAAAATGGTCACCCATCTTACAGACCGACCAAAGCAAGCCCGACTGGGGAAGGACTTCCACCTTACAGAAGACCACAGCCAAATAACTACACACAGCGGTGTAGTTGTGTTCCTGTGTGTGAGTGTGAGAGTTTTGAAAGAAACGTATTCCTAACCTAGGGATACTCCTTCTTAAAGCCCTGGTGTATAAAAATGGGTTGGCAACACGCAAGTGATACTTCTGATATTACAAGCGTCCATAGGCTACGGTAACTGCTTTACATTGGGTGGGCCGTATGCTTATTTGCCACCCAAGTAGTATAAAAAAAGCATGCCTTTCTTGCAGAGCCCCTTTCTATATATCTTTATATCATTAACTAGCTGTTGCCCGCGGCTTCGCCCGGCTGTATGTCGGTTATCGCTGTAAAAAGAGAGAGAGATCTCTCTCTCTCTTGAGCCTATGTGTTATTCCAGACCATAATCTATCTCTGTGCCAAATTTCATCCAGATCCGTTTAGTAGTTTTTAAATGAAAGAGTAACAAACATCCATCCATCCATACTCACATACTTTCACATTTATAATATTAGTAAGGATGGGGACCGTAAACGACTAAAATGTTTATTAATTTCTGCTCTTTTTTTCCCATTATGGTTTCAAAAATGTTTTTAATTCATTAAATTTTATGTAGAAAAATTAAAAGTTAAATACTTCAATAATGTTTAATCTACTAAAATGTTCACACACGGTGAACCTACCTGAACTCGGAATGTGTTCCACGCTAACGTGTGACGTGTACGTAATTACTTAGCGTGCTGGAGCAGCGTCATGCCTTGTCATTTTAGCCCGCGCGCCTCGCTTGAAAAGTGGACTCGTTTGTACCTACTATGAGTGTTGAATACTGATATACTAAGTGCTTTTTGTGCGATTTAATTTAATGTCATTAGAGTGGTGGAAATGGAATCTACCAGGTGTTTACTTTGTTATATTTGTATTTCATTGGCATTTAAATTTAGTCACTTTTTTAAACGAAGGCTACGATAGACATTTAAAATATTTTTTAAGTAGGTAGGTACCTACTTAATAGTTTCTTAGCTATTGCCACAAACTACAATATAGGAACATACATTTTTGAACATAACATCTCTATTGCTACACTAATTATATTTTAAGTTAGAATAAGCTGTTGGTTTTCCATTAATAAATAAATAAATAATTCTTTAGTTGCGTATTCATTTAAGAGTGAAGGCTAATTTAACAAATATAGGTTATTGAGTGAAGACTAAAACAAATGAAAAATGCTTCAATCAGATCTTTCCAAGAAAAATATAAATTAAATAATGATTTCCCGTTTACTTTTCTTACTTGCGGAGAATAAATTATTGATTTATGGTTATGGATATTTTAAATTTAAACAGTTTTGACCGCATGTAGGTAGTTTGAGTTCTAAACTAAGGAACTCTAAAGTTAATACTTATTATCTTAAAAGAAAGATCTAGATACCTCAACGCTGACGTCACAGAACCCATTAAAACTTTGGAAAAGAGACATGAAAAATGAATTCCGTTCTCATTTCCTACGGGATCCTTAGCTTCCTAATGTTTCTATCTGATGTAAATATTTAAGGTGTTTGGCTGGAGTATAGTGATTAAGGTTGTTCCTATTAACTAAGATAACGCCCACATTTTTTGGGAAATTGGCAGAAATAATTATGATTAACTTTAAATTAAGCACTTGTTAACAAAACTTGGTATTATAGGACGTAAATCTTTAAAGGTAATAATGTAACTTATTTTCGTACGGTTTCTTCTTTTTTTGCAAGTTGTTTCACTTTCCATTTCTAAGATTTTTTTTTACCAGAGAATACAAACTTACAGTTATGAATCAAATCACTTATTATGTTTCACTAAATAACACTAATTAGCTAAATTATAATTGTCAAATGGAATATTGTAAATTACTATTATTTATACATTATTCATATAATAAAAACATTATTAGACATTATATTAATTAAAAAATATATCAGCAATTACAAATATAATATATTTAAACTTATGCGATTCCCTTTAACCTATGTAATGTATTTTTATCGTTATTAAAATTCATTTATGATTAATACAGACTAAGATTAGAAATACCAATTATATTTTTTTTACTTTATGCTAAATTGGCACAAGACCAAAATAAACATAACCTTGAAATGTATTGGGCTATTTTCAGTTACACGTGGGTGTCGCGTATGTTTTTACAACACATCCTACTAATATTATAAATATTAAAATTTGTGAGAATTAATGGATGTATGTCCATACATACATCCATATGTTTTTTACTCTTTCAACTACTATTAGGTTAGAAGATGGTGCACTAATAGAAGCTTACATCTCAACCCATAAACGTCCTACTGCTGGGCATGGGTCTCCTCCATAAATTTGGAGTGATATTATCCTACTATACCACGCTGGCCAGACGGGTTGGTATAGGGTTTTGTTTCGAGTTTTCCCTCTCTTGCAGTGGATATTGTCTGCCGGACGTACTCCCTTAGTCGACTCTTACGACATCCACGGGATGGAAGGAGGTGGTGACATTTGTATTCTTGATCCGTCACTACACGGACTGATAGAAGCTTAGCTAATACAATACATGACATATGTGGCCGCACTTACTACTATGTAGAATAAGAATGTTAAATTATTTAGGATATAAATATTTAAAACGTCTATGTGCTATTCTTGACTATAATTTATCTCTGAGCTAAATTTTATTCAGATCTGTTTAGCCGTTTTGGCGTGATTAAGCAAGAATCATCCATCCATCCATTCAAACTTTTGCATCTTACTAATATTATTAACACGAAAGTTTGTAATAATGTATGGATGTTTGTCACCCTTTCACGCAAAAACTACTCAACGGATCTGGATTAAATTTGGCATAATGATAGATTGTAGTTTGGAATAACACATAGGCTACTTTTTATCCCGGAAAATAATGTTTGTTCCCGAGGGAAAAGCGCGGGCGAAGCCGCAGGCGGAAGCTAGTTTATAAGGATTCGGGGGTCAATCGTCCAATTGTCAAAAACCCAAAAGCTCGATTATATCCAACTGTTACATTGACTCTTTGTTAAAATGATTCATTGTTAAAATGTGGAAGTGTTAAAATGTCCAAATCTTAGTATGTACTAAAGTCAAATACACATGATGTTATAACGTACTCGTAAATTTGTCAATTTGATTAATTCTGAAAAAGTCTACATAGAATGAAACTTACGTCACTCCAAGACGTAAAAACAAGCGGTGGACAAATTCGAACTCTGGAGTAGGAGCTCGGATGGCACAGTTGGTAGTGCGCTGGGCCGGAAGTCCGGAACCCGAGAGGCGCAGATTCGAGCCCTACTCCGGGCTCGTCTTTTTCCACATTGCTTTAATATTTAAATATATTTGAGTCTACATAGAGGTTGACACTGGCCGCTTACGAATAGTAATTAGTTAATATTGGTAAGATAATATAACATTTGCGTAAACAATAGAACAATGCGATGTTTGTGTAATGTGCTTGTGTATAAATCACGTAACTCAGAAATGGTTGAATTCTACCAGCTACCCTTTACATCAGTAGGATTTATTAGGCATATGCCTCTACATACATGTGTTTTCACTCTATAGGTACTACCTAACAACGTAATATACAATAGTAAGTATTAGCTAAGTACTCACTTGGTCGATATGTATCCGCGCGACCTCGTATCAAATGTCAGAGGAGATACGAGTACGTTGGTGGCTTTCAAGAAAATTGGCGTTGGCCTGAAGATAACATTATTTTATCGCATAACTAGTGACATAGCCCGGCTTCGCATGGGTGGACATTTAACAAAACATAAACATAGCTTATGTCCTCTGATAATGTAGCTTTATAAAGGTGAAATAATTTTTAAAATCAGTCAAATAGTTTTACAGCCTTACAAATAAACGTGGTATAACAGTTATATTCAAGAATAAGCAAAATGTCTACAAATAAACAAAGTATAGCTTATACCAAGTATAGCGTTGACACTTCTGTCCATACAATCGTTATGTCGAAGTTATACGCGCCCATACCCTAGTATAAACCTAGTATAATCATAAAAATACCACGTTTCAGGCTTGTTTACGTGTTTTATATTTTTTTTAGTTTCATTAAATGGATGTAAAAGCAATAGAACAAGTAAATAACGTCATTGTTTTAATACAGGCTGCAAGATAAGTCAAATAAAATATCGGTTTTCTAAAAGTGGTGTGATGTTTTTGGATAAATTATTTGGTAGATATCTCAATATGGAAAATAGAAGGTAATCCACCCGGATTATCTTCTATTCTACAATTAATTATAGCTTTGAGATCCATATCTCAAAGCTATAATTAATTGGACGTAACCCCATGGTTACGTCCCCGTCAGGTAAAAACATTTGGTTATTCACACATGTAACTAAATCTGTTCTATCAGTTTCACAAATTTAACTACCTACTCGTTCCTTGTTCCTTCAAGTGCAAGAAGATGCTGTGGACATTCACGGTTTGACTCAGCAGTCTATATTAAAGAAAAAAATCGATGACATTTACATGCCACATACTATAAACCAACATCTTCATGCTATGGAAAATTTCAATGAGATTTAAAAATTAAAAACTGTCGAAAAAAGTTTAGTTGACAAATAGATTCAGTTGTCATAGACAAAATATGTTTTTTTATGAAGTTTCTCTTTGGTGGTGCTGTTGCCAAATCGTGCAATTTGACATAACATATAAATAGTTATACGAAAGTAATACCTGCTTTATTTGTTAAAAAATATTTTTGACTTATTCTTAATTTATAACTCGTATAACTATACCTCGTATAAGAATGAGATAAATGTGATATAACAAATTTTTATTTGTAAGGCTGTTAGAGTTAAATCGTATCAAAGAAACAAAAATTATAATATTACTTTAGATTAGGGAACTGTTCTTGAAATTTCACAAATTTATAATGTATGTAATATTTTAACATTATGGGCACGCTATTTGGTTTTTAACCTCCCGCTTAATGTCTATATTTTAACCGATTTTAAAAAAATGAAGGGGTTATATGTTCGACTGTATGTATTTTTTTATGTCTGTCCACCGATATCTTATTTGTGGACCGATTCTCAAGTTTTTTTTTTATTTGAAAGATTATCTATACTCTAGAGGTGGTCCCATTGGCACCAAGTAAGGATCTGATGATAGAATCCCAGGAAAATCCGGGGCAACCCTCAAATGTTATAGGCATTAACAATGTTTTTAATATATTTTTTACTTTTATTTTATCACAAAATATAGAAAATTAATTTGTTTTTGTAAAAATGTCTGAATACAGACATATTTTTGTAACGTTTAACGGCTAGTCTCCGCCGTGACCGAAATTCTGTTAGAAGGACATAATTGTAGTCCACTGCTAGACATAGGCATTGCGTTTTATTACTTTTTACTTAAGATAACTTACAATTGACCAATACCTTATCTATATAATTGAACACATTCTTTTTCGTTATTATCAGTGTCTACATAAATCATACCTATCTATTGTTGTTTATGGAGGACGTAATCTTATCCATAGAATACGATATGACCTTTAGTCAGGATGTGTCTACAGATTGTGTATAAATAGCTAATGTGAAGAGCTTGCACGATTCTTAGAAATTTATACAGTAGAAAATAACACTGTATTTAAAGAGAGGTAGTGCACCATACTAGCAAGCAATTCCAACTGGGGAAGAACCTCCACCTTACAGAAGACCACAGCCAAATAACTATACACAGTGGTGTTGTTGTATGTATTCATATCCCAGGGTTACTTCCATCTTAAAACCCTGGTGTAAATAAATGGGTTGGTATCACGCTGGTGATACGGTTACTGCTTAACATCAGGCGGGCTTTAAAAAAATGGTCACCCATCTTTGTACCGACCGCAACAAGCTTGCTTACCAGTGCAGGTCTATCGATCCGTGCCGTTAAAACTTAGCTACGGGCCAATCCAGTCTATGTACTACGTAAAACATATAGTACGTAAACATTGTATTACTGACTAGCTTTGCCCGCAGCTTTGTTCACGTAAAAGTCCAAATTAGCTTAGTTTGTAAGGTTTATCCTTCAGAGCAGCTTTATTACAAATCTTTACGATGTTCGCTTTTATCGATAAAATATTTCTCTGAAATTCCTTGATTCTTCAAGGAATTTTAGAGAAATATTTGAGAAGAGAGAACTCTTGTTTGATTTATTATAAACTAGCTATACATGGTCTCGCTTCACTGTGGTTTAGTCTAAAATATTATACTTCAATTTACCTCTTCCCGAGGTTTCTTTACAACTTTCAGGAGATTTATTTTTTTGCGCGGAACTCTGATTCTTTTCCTAAAATAAATGTAGCCTTATATTATTTTTAATTTATCAAAGTTTGAATATACTTGTACAAAAATAGAAGAGTATAAATAAAATAAGAGACAGAATAGCGTATAAAACGCGTCACGTTTTGAAATCACAAGAAATTACACGCCTTCGAGTTTAAAAGTTTCATACCAGACCTATGGAAAGGCTAGAAGAGCCTGTTTTTCGTAGTATTAAAATTATTTTAACATTAAAATTATTTTATGGTTTAAAAATCAAACAAGAAACCAAATTAAGTAATCGTTAATTAAAAGTGCTAATACAGCTATTATACTACCCTACACGTCCCTGCGGGTAGGGCCCGAGAAATCGTAGAATGTACCTTTAAAGGACAAGGTAATAAATAATAATACAAGTGTCTTATTAATAATATTGTTTTCCTAAATTTAGTACATACAATATTCAATAGGTTGCTCACAACCTTGCCTGCCTACGCTGTGTCTTCCGGTTCATGGTCTAATAAGAACTGTAACAGTAGCACAAATAGGTACATTTGGTTAATAAGGTCTAAATGTTATATCTATGACAGATGTTCCATCTAGTTGTGTGTGGTTCAAAGTGGAATTTTACATCTTTGTAAGTTCTTGACGACGAGCTCTGACCTACATTTTGTTCTCGTTTCCATCTCACAGCAACAACGATATTTTTGTGAAGCAAAAGCTACTTTGTTCTGCATTCGCAATTTGGGCAATAATTAATAATTAAAAGCGTTGGATATTACGTTTTTATGTGGATGAAATTGTAGGACGACAAAATACAACAACAAACAATGAATGTTGAATTGTTTATTTTTTTATTGAGTTTTTGAGGTCCGGGTGAAGGTCGCCTACTTTTGCTTGTTTCTGGGTTGCTACTAACTATCTACTAAAGCTACAAAATTAGTCAAACTCAAATTTATTTATTCATTTGTATGCGAATTTAACACATATTTGGCCAGTTTTTAATGTCTGTAAATTCTAATGTACCAGCTTAGCCTTACTTTAATACAATAGTGTTAGTACAATGTAGGTAAATGTCTGGGGAATATATAGCTGAACCTTCCCGTCTAACGGCCTAGGTTTATCAGCCGTATCACCATATATGAGGGCTTTTGCATGTCCTGAAACACTACATATTATATCTCTACGCCCTTAGTGGGTGTATAGGCATTACGCATACGCAAGCATACCAACCTTAAACCACCAGACTGGTTAACTTAGTTGGTAAATAAACTCTCAATATTATAATAATTTTATTATTTAATAATATTTTTTTTAATAATATAATTTATTTATTGTCTAACCAGCTAAATACATAGAATACATGGCATTTATATAAAAAATAATAATTACCAGAATGTATCTCCCATGTATCTAAATTAAAGGAAAACACAGCAGTGTTTCATAAATGGTTGTCCCGAGTCTAGGTATAATTTGTGCCCGTTAATTGTATGTGGGTGAAGTCCCTCGGGATACAGGGCTTGTTCCCTAGTGTGGGAGTTGTCTTTAGAAAAATATAAAAATCTTAATTTAATTATATTTTATCGCAGTGTCTCAAGGCAGAGTTTTTAACACACATCGCTCACTATGGGCTTTATAAGAAGGCTCAAAGACACTCTAATAGGAACGGAGAGACCTATGCTTATCTCTCTTACTCTGAAGTACATTTGAGTTAAATAAAGGATATACTTGCAACAGCTGACTGATATCTGAGTATGCAATTTCACAAACTAATTCTATTGTCAGACACAGGCAATAGGAGGAATGAAGCAAAGAAATGTTGCCACGACAAATGACCAGTAAAAGCATTGTCGTTACTGTCACATACAATGTAGTGTAGGCAAAGGAAACCTATTATTAATAGCCACACGACTTGCCCAAAGGTTACCGTTGGGAAATAATGTGTCGTGACCTTTTCATGTTGGTTGGGAGTTCGAAATATTGTCTTAATTTAGGTACTTTGTTTCTTTTGGGCTTACTTTTAGGGCCAGCGTAGACAGAGAGGATTTTATTAACGCACTTGAAAATAAACTTTAAAATTATTCCAATAAAGTGCATAAATGCTTGAAGACAAAAAATGCTCGCGTGTCCTCGAAGATATGCGGGAATAAATTCTAAGGACATGTCTGATTCACTAAGCCGCATTAGGCCAGCGTGTGTGAATTAAGGCCTAAACCCTCTCTCTCTCTTAATAGAAGAGAGAAGACCCGTTCCCAGCAGGGAGACATACATATATAGATTGCTATTATATAGAATGGCTTACAAGAAAGAACAGAAATACGCATCAACATGTCTACAATAAACCCATTGAGAAAAATGCGTAGTGTTGCTTGGTAAGGATAGAAACCTTTTTCAAAGTATCAGAAAACTTTAGAAAAAAATATGAATAAATCGGTACTTATGGTACCAAGGGCAATAGGACTTTATTTATATCTTTATATATATATTTCTTGTGTGCGTGTGTATGTCACTGAACTCCTAGGTGTGTTCGGGTAGAGCCCTGGATGGTTTAGATTCACAATCGGATCCGGTAGGTGGCGCTGCTCGGTATTTCAGCTTTTTCAGGCAGGACGACATCTGCCAGGTCCACTAGTATTATATAAATTTAAAAACAAGCAAAGTGCAGCAGCGAATGAATTAAATTTTGAATCCTGACGTTAAAAACAGGAGGTTACGATCCCATTTGTAGCACAAACATCAATAGATATATAATTAATGGAGCACATTAAAATATTATTGCGAAACTTTATCAATAACAATAAGTTAAACACAACCTTCTACAGCAAACATTGATTTTGAATGTGTTTTACCCTAAGACAAAACCTCTGCAAATGAGTTAACAAACTTAAATTAGACAATCTATGCCGTGATACAAGAAACTGGCAGTTTAGTTTGCTTTACTCTTGTTAGTAAAGATTTCCCTTCGTGTGTTTAAACTTTACGCCCTTGGTATTCTAATTTCCTATGAGGATCATGTAAACTAATATTATAAAGATTTGTTGTTTTGTTTGTTTGTTTGATAAAAAAACACTATTTGAAAGCTTCACTAATATAGGCTGAATTATATTGCAAAATTATTACGGGATCCTTACAAAACCTTAATACACCGTACGGTAAAAAATCATCTTTGAAGAGGTTAGAAAAAAAATTTTTAGTTTAAGCTTGCATTTACTTACCAAGTTGCAGATAGCTGACGCTATTGGATTGCAACAAAAGTAGGAAAGCTTCATAGCACAACATCACACTGTAAACTAAGTTGAAAGTTGACCTCACGGTACTCTACCTTTATTCAAATGTGACAACTAGTCACCTCGTTAGTGAGTAAGTCCCGGCAAGTGCAAGTGCTCTTCGTCCTGCAGACAAATACGCGAAACTACATTACAGTTTGAAGAAACAGTGTTTTGAATATCCAACTTAATCATATTATATTACACATACATATACATCATCACGCCCGTCTCTCCCGTTGGGTAGGCAGAGACTATGGGTACGCCATTTGCTTCGATCCAAACATACCTACTTTCTTCGTCTCCTCTACATTCATCAACCTCATCATGCATGAACGTCGATTCTGGGTACTTTTTAATTTGGCCCCTTTTTAGCAAAACCCTTTTTTACTTGGTATATTATATTTGTCCGTGTGGTGACGGATTAAGAATACAAATGTCACCACCCCTTCCATCCCGAGGGTGTCGTAAGAGTCGAATAAGGGAGTAAGTGTTATCCATCGCAAGATTGGGAAAACTCGAAACAAAACCCTATACCAACCCGTCTGGCCAGCGTGGTATAGTAGGCTAATATCCCTCTGTTTGGAGGAGACCCTTGCCCAGCAGTGGGACTTTTATGGGTTGAGACGTTATATTATATTATGAATTTATATTTAATATAATATTTATGTACTTACAAAATAACTAAGCCATCCATTATAATTATTGTTGGTCAATAGTGAATTTAGAATTCTTTGTATATGTTACTGGCAATGCATACAATGCAGGTATTTTATAAAATACCTAGTCAATGTATAAAATATTATAAAAATTATTGTTCATTACATACTTTACCCAGGTGATTATACAATGCCCAGGCATTAGAACATCTGCTGCTCTCAACGACAAAGTGTAGATTAAATAGATTTTGGTCTGTATTTATGTTTTATTTTCCAATAAAAATTAACAAGTAGGTTAGGGTAGAAGGCTAAGCTAAGCTCTTTTCTAACATATTAATTATTTATTTGTTTTACACATTTTTTTCCTTTTTAAATTATAAATGTTGACTATCCAAGTTACCCGAAAAAGCGGCGTTAGCCTAGTGGCAATACTAATTAGTTTCACTTTGTGGCATTTATACATATGTAGTAATCAAGAGATTCAAAATCTTCTAACGGTGAAGGAAAAGGTTGTGTTGAAACCTGAAAGACATGTCTAATACCCGCAACCAATAACTTGCATTAAAGTCTTAACCTTCACAGTTCTTTTAATAGAAAAGAGACCTGTGCCCAGCAGTGGGAGACATATGGGTGACCTCTAAACTATAGAGAAAAAATACTTGATGTATTAATTTTAGGAAAATACCTGTTCCTATTAATAAAAAAATATGACATTAAAAGAAAATATTCATTTTAAAAGTCATTCAAAATGTTGTAGGTGTCATGTGTTATATAGACTGTTGAACAACGAGTATCTTGGTGCTGCAAAATTTGAAACTGTTGTACCATGTTCGCAGTGAAGTGGCCATTATGTAGACTCCGTCACCTGAGGTGACACAAACTTGTTAAGTCGACTTAACGTCACACTATATCTCTGTACAACATTTTTCATTAAGTTTTCTGCCATCTAAACTAGTATTACAAAAAGGAAGGATTTTATTTTTTGTTCATTTGTTACGATTTAAATTTAAAAAATACTAGACCGATTTTTTTTTACCTATATTTTATTATTATTTATTACTAACATGGTTATAAGTTGTGTGTATTACTAACAAAATATGCATTTGTCAATTTTTTTTTTTTATATATAGCTACATTACCAGCGGGTAACATAGGTTATATCTTATTTCTGGTGTCCACACGGGCGAAGCCGCGACATGCCGCTAGTTAGGTAAATTTTACTAGTGGCATGTCTCATCTACGCACGTGTAGTACCTAATTTATTCAGTTTTATCAGGGGTCCCCTCATTAAAAAAAAATTAAATACGGCCTATGTTAGTCGCAGATAATGTCACTAAAATCTTTCTGTTCAGGTTAGGGCTTTTAGTAAATAAAACTGAGAAAATCCACTTAATTGTTTTATTCAACAAGAATTGCACAGCAAGAAGACAACGCATAATGGAAAAGGAAACAGTGTTGCCACTTTACACAAAATATAAAACAATAGGCAATGACCCTGAGGCTATTCAGCCAAGATCAAAATTTTCTTAACAAGTTAACACTCCCACTAAAATTTTACATCATATTTTAAACAAATACTATTACAGCTTATTCATTATTTGTTCTCTAAGAAAAACAAAAGATTGAGTAGGCAATGGCTTTGTTAATATATCAGCAAGCTGATTGTTACTTGGAACATAAGATATATTTATCAAACCATTCTCCACTTTCTCTCGGATAAAATTGTATTTGACGTCTATATGTTTGGTTCGTTTGTGAAAAACTGGGTTATTAATTAACTTAATGGCGCTCTGATTATCAACATATAGCTTAGTACAATCATATTGCTCGCCCAAGTCTAACAACAATTGCTGTAACCATAGTATTTCCTTTGCAGACTCGCAGGCTGCAACAAATTCTGCTTCGGTGGTAGAGAGAGCAATGGTCTTTTGCTTTTGGCTTGACCATGTTACTGGCCCACCATTCATTAAGAATACGAGTATATATCCAGTAGTGGACTTTCGAGTATCCACATCACCTGCAAAATCAGCATCAGAGTACCCGATAAGATCATTGCTTTCTCCATACCTAATACAAACATTTTTTGTATTAATTAAATATCTAATCACACGCTTCACTGCGTTAACATGTTGTTGACTAGGATTATTAATATACCGACTCAACATGTTTACAGCATATGAAATATCAGGTCTGGACACTGAGCATAGAAACAACAGTGAACCAATAGCTTCTCTATAAGGGAATTTTATAGCACCTTTCTCAAGATTTTTACATATAACAACATTTGGATCAGCAGGAGTTGATGCATGATTGCATTCACTCATATTAAAAGTTTTAATAATTTGATCGATATACTCTCGCTGATGTAAACATATACAGTTATCAGACTTTAATACTTCTATGCCTACAAAATGTGACAAATTCAATTCCCTAATTTTAAATACCTGTTTCAAGAAACTAATGATTTCTTTAATTAACTTTTTACTTGATGATATTATGAGAGCATCGTCAACATATATTATCAGTATAACCTTTATACTTTCAATATTTCTAACATATACACAGTAGTCAGCTTGTGACTGAATAAAACCATACGATTTTAAAAATTCATTAAACTTTTTGTTCCAACACCTTGATGCCTGTTTTAACCCATAGAGTGACTTATTCAATTTTAATACATTACTTTTGTCAACAAGCACACCATCAGGAATCTCTAAATAAATTTCTTCTTCAAGGTCCCCGTTTAAAAATGCTGTTTTGACATCAAATTGTTGGATTTCTAACTTATACTTAGCTGCGATACTAAAAATAATTCTAATTGAATCATACCTTGTGGTAGGTGAAAATATTTGCTGGTAATCAATACCAGGGACTTGATTAAACCCTCGTGCACATAATCTAGCCTTGTAACGGTTTACTTTTCCATCGTCACCCCTCTTAATGGCAAATATCCACCTGGCTGTGAGTGTTCTCTGTCCAGATCGCTTTACTGGGGTCCAAGTCTGATTCTCATCATGAGCATTTAGTTCTTCTTTAACGGCTTGCAACCACTCATTCTTCTGCAAACTGTTCATGGCCTCATTAAATGATGATGGTAATATAAATTCCACTAAATTTGCTTCTAAATTCAAATGTCTCCTTGGTCTCAGATTCATTGGTACATATGGAGAATCATCGAGGATCTGTGATGGTTCATAATCAGAATCATCATCATTGTTGCAACTGATCATACTATCCTCATTCTCATTCAGCGAGTTCTCTTCTCCTTCGAGTGTGACTTCAGATTTATCCTGTTGGGCATTTTCATCATTTTCTTCGATGAATAAATTTGCTATATTATTTTTTTGTTTAGAAAATTTATTCTCATCAAAAACAACATTTCTTGATACTTTAATTCGTTTTGTTTTCATGTTAAACATTCTGTAATTGGTGTTATCATACCCAACCAATATCATCTTTTCACTTTTTTTTTCTAATTTGGTCCTCAACTGATCAGGAATATGTACATACCCTTCACTACCAAATACTCTTATATGCTCCAAAATTGGTTTAACTCCATTCCACAACTCTGATGGCGTTTTGTCTGGTGTTTGGCTGGATGAGGTTCTATTAAGCAAATATACTGCACAATTTATGGCTTCTGCCCATAAATCCAAAGAAACGTCACGTGCATACAGCATGGATCGAGCACTTTCTACAATTGTTCTGATTTCTCTTTCTGCACGCCCATTTTGTTCTGGGGTATATGGAGCAGTACATTCATGAACAATTCCTTCCTTACCTAAGTATTCTTTAAATGCATTATTAATGTATTCACACCCGTTATCTGTATGCAAGACTTTTACACTGTGCATGTATTTGTTTTTTACAATAGCATTATACTTCTTGAAATATTCAAGAGTATCACTCTTATTTCTCATGAAGTACACATGTCTGTAGCTAGTTGCCGCATCCTTAAATAATAAAAAATATCTCATACCTTGAACCGATGCATGATTCATTGGACCGCAGACGTCACTATATACTAAGTCACCAGGTTGTAGTTTTGCCCGACTTGATTTCTGGAATGGGAACCGAGATTGTTTCCCATAAGCACATGCTTCACACACTAAGTCAGTTTTATTACTTTCTTCAATATTTAAACCTTCAACTATATTGTTCATGCTCATTTTTTTAATTTCTTTTAAGTTTAAATGTCCTAATCGCTCATACCACTTTATAATATCACTTTTATTTTTCTGCACTAAGTTGCATGTGTCAGGAATAACTGTTTCAATGTCCAGTTCATATAAATTATTTAACTTCATTTTTGCACACATCACAACTTCATCACCTTTGTAAATTAGAGCACTACTATCCTTCTTCACTATGGAATATTTTTTTCTTGTTACCATGCCTTCAGAAAATAAATTTCTTTTTAAGTTAGGCACATGCAGTACTCCATGTAACATGCTTAGCTCCCACTGTCCATTGACATATCTTTTTATTAAAATTTTTCCAATTCCACATACTTTTATGGACTCCTTGTTTCCCAATGTCAATGATTTGTCGGTACAAGCTGTATATTCTTCAAAAAATTCTTTTCTGTATGTCATATGGGCCGAAGCGCCACTATCCAAGATCCAGGTGTCTTCTTCTGTACCACTGCATATATTTGACTCATCAGCTACATTAAAAGCTAGCATGGTGTTCTTTTCTTTCTTATCTTCTGGTTTCTTATGTATTTTCTTTGGTGCACGACATTCTCTAGCAAAATGCCCCCTTTTTCCGCAGTTGTAACATTCAAAACGATGCTTCGCAGGTTTCTCTTTGCTCGCACCACTTGTACTAGGTTCATTTTTAGTCAATTCTTTCTTGAGTTTAGTATTAGCAACCAAAAAAGCCATTTCTTGTTCTTCTTCACAAGTAATATTAGCTTCCTCATCGAGTAGTCTTGCTGTTAAGTTATTCAAGGTTTGTTTTTCAGGATCCAGCGACATCCATGCTTGTCTGAGTGATCTATATTTAGGAGGCAGAGTTCCCAATATTTTTGTAATTATAGCAGTGTCACTGATGCTTTCACCACTTTCCTTGAGCTGTTTGGCAAGATTCTCTACCTTTGCAATATGTTGAGCCACACTGTCACTTGATGACATTTTGTACTGGTAAAACCGTTCATGAATTAACATTTTGTTTAATTCGCTTCTTTGTTCATATATGGATTCCAATTTCGACATAATTTCCAAAGCGGTTTCACAGTTTTCTATCAGGGTAATTTGATTTAAATCCATCGACGATGTGATAATGTACATGGCCATGCCGTCATTTTTTAACCATGCTTCCGATTTTGCCTCTGGTCTTTGTATGGAAATATCGATTCCTTTCGCTTTCAGGGCACATTTTACCTGAAATTTCCATTGCTTGAAGTTTTTTCCGTCGAATTTTTCCACACTCAACGTGCGTTCCATTTTGAGGTTATACGGCGTGGTTTGTTCGGAAATTCACAATATGATTATTTCTTTGCTGTTTTCTTAATTCTTCAGTTTTTAGAGCTTCCTGGGCCCATAACCTGTTCAGGTTAGGGCTTTTAGTAAATAAAACTGAGAAAATCCACTTAATTGTTTTATTCAACAAGAATTGCACAGCAAGAAGACAACGCATAATGGAAAAGGAAACAGTGTTGCCACTTTACACAAAATATAAAACAATAGGCAATGACCCTGAGGCTATTCAGCCAAGATCAAAATTTTCTTAACAAGTTAACACTTTCCATAGGTGAATGATTAATATTTTTTATCGGTCCGCTATTTATTTTCTTTGAAACAATAATACAATTCTCGCCTCATTTTAATATTAGCATAGATTTCCTGTGATTTATAAATTAACAGTAAAATTTATATTAAAAAATTGAAGTGCCACTGAATCGATTTTTGGATCGTGCCTATTTTCGCTTTTAAGTAGGACCAAGGATGAATTTAAATGAGCTTTCAACAGCATTGACTTGGGAATTGCATTAATATTAATGGTTTGCGAACTACAAGACTGATGGATATGGATTAGCTAGAGAGAGAGTTTCTTTAAACAACTTGAAGGGACACCGTGGCTTCGGCAAATTGTTTATTACTGTCCAATGAATATTAATCATAACATTAACAAAGAAACGCTTGGATGCCCTCTTTCCATCAATATTGCGATTCGATTTGTTATTGTTCCTGTCAGTGCTAATGCAATGTTGTCAATAAAAGAATGAGTTTCTTTGGTTTCATATTAATTTATGTAATTTTACCTATACTATACTGCTGATATTAAGATTGCAGATTTTAATTTAGTTCCAATAATATTCAAAAAAAGCATTATCTGTGTCACTTTATTTATCCGTATACTATGCTTAATCTCGTGTCGGTTTACCATAATAATAGCAACCCATATATGTCCCACTGCTGGGCACGGGTCTCCTCTCCTCTATCAAGAGAGAGAGAGGGTTCAGGCCTTAATTCACACACGCTGGCCTAATGCGGGTTGGTGAATCAGACATGTCTTTAGAATTTCTTCTAAGACATGTGGGTTTCCTCACGATGTTTTCCTTCACCGTTAGCAGATGGCGAATCATTTGATTAGTACATATAAACTCCACAAAGTGAAATTTATATTGGTACTGCTGCCCGGGATCGAACTCGCACCTCTTGCGTGCAAGTCGGTTACTTTCCCACTCGGCCACCACCGGTGGTTTACCATAATCAACAAAAAATTGTTGAGAGGTCAAGCGCCATCTTGGTTAGCATATGCACGCCTATATTGTTGACAGTCCGTACTAGCACAGTCTAAGGAATCTTTTCATAAGAGTTAAAAGCAAGTATTTATACTCTGGTACTAGTATGATGCTTTGAGAGGTTGACATTTTGACCGTCAGGCGTCGTTTTACTTCTAAAAATAGTTATTGTATAAGTATATATGTAAGGACGAATTATCTAATCTTATAAAATAACACATTTTCAATATGATTTTCTTTTGTTACAGGCTTACACGCAATAAAAATAGTGAAATTAGTAGTGCCGGAGATAATTCAGTATGGTGTTCAGGACTCAGTAATATTAGACTGCGATTTTACATATGGAAACAGAACACCAGGGCTGATGGTGAAATGGTTTTTCAGAAGTAAAACGAGACCAGTTTATCAATGGATAGTATCTCAAATGCCTCAGGATATAGGCATATTAAGAGGTCGAGTGGATTTAACTTATAAAGCGTCTGATGATCCACAAAAAATGTACAGAGCTATGAGAATAGTTAAGTTAGATACGGACATATCAGGAGAATATATTTGTGTTGTGTCGACGTTTATTGACGAAGATTACAAAAGTAAACACATGACTGTCTTTGGTAAGTGTTTGAATTTGTTACTTATACTTTCAATCCTATTATGTAAGTGCTTTAAGTAGGTGAAATGTGTACACACAGCAACGGAGTTAGCTGTACAGGGCCGCTATATGAAGATTCGTTATATAAGAAAACCATTATGTATTTCTAAGGAATTTGGTAACAGTGTACAATTAGACTAAACCTACAGATAAAATTTTTGTACACAAATTCATACATTGGTTTTTCTAAAAAACTAATCTTCACATAGCGGCTCTGTACCGTTGCCGACCATACACAATGACTGACATCAGTTAAGTACCCGTACCAGTATATGCTAGAGCAAGTAGCGTTTTAATAGTAAGTTATAGTTCCTATATTTCAAAGAGTTTTCATTGCACACATGGGTGGGATGGTTATTGTTGGAGTTCTCAGATTTGTGGTATGTTTCACATAACGTAACATTGATTTTAAGAGAAGTAGCGAGCAAGCCCGACTGGGGAAGAAGACCACAGCCAAATAACTACACACAGCGATGCTGTTTTGTGAGTGCAAACCTCCGGAGCTCATTTAGCGATACGTTTTGATAAAAATTCTCCAAGTCTACTGGAACAATCCGACGAGTAGTACTCGAGTATCATTGATAACGTCGAACGATTCGGTAGACGTAAATTTGGTATATTTTTGTCTCATTAATTTTGTTATGAAACAAAAATATATTTTAAGTTTGAAAATGAGTGCGAGACAAACCATTAGTTTATAAGGATAAGCTACTTCATTAGTCAAAGTTCTCAATTGGAGAGATAAATCTCACTGTGTCCTACCTCTTTTGACTTTTATCTTACACCTTCAAGCTTCCAATACTGTATTTACATCGCAACAATAGCATACTACAAGCGAAGAACACCCATCTGTTTCCATTTTGAACATTACATTGTATACTTATAGTGACACGTGCCCCGACTGTAAATACCGAAATTCACGATAAACTGACGTAACGCCCGAACAACATCCAATCCATACTAAGAAAACATTGAATTTCATATTGTGAACTGGCTCTCGTAAAACGTTTACTTTCTCGAATAACACGTGCTACGACAGTCCTTCGACACAGATATAAACTCAACGTTCAAGTAATAAGAGAATAGGTTATAGAACAAAAACACCTTTTTCTACTTCTTTTCGTTTTAATTATAATATATAATAATAGTAACCAATTAAAGTCCTACTGTTTATCACGAGTCTCCTCTCCTATATCAAGAGAAAGAGTGTAGGCCATAATTCACACACACTTGCCTAATACTGGTTGGTGAATCAAACATGTCTTTAGAATTTCTTCTAAGACATGTGATTTTCCTCACGATGTTTTCCTTCACCGTCAGCAAATGGCGAATCATTTGATTAGTACATATAAACTCCACAAAGTGAAATTCCAATGGTACAGCCGCCGCACCTCTTGCGTGCAAGTCTGTTACTTTCCCACTCAGCCACCGCGTTCGTTTTAATTATTTTTGTTTAAAAAGTAATATTCTCTTGTACTTTAATTACATTCAATTTATTTTCTCTCTTAAAGGTACACTGTTATTAAAAGTACTTTAAGTGTAAGATTACAGTCAACATATTGGTTTGGACCTTTGAAAGAGTTTTAGAGAACTAGTCCGAATTACTGAAACCTGCAGTGTCTCGTGCAGGCTCTGTTTCACAGTCGCGCTGGATTGAACTGTCGACTGGCCTGTTGGTCTAGTGGATAGTGACTCTGACTGCTACGCTGGAGGTCGTGGGTTCGATGTCCACTCAGGATAAATCTTTGTGTGATGAGCACGAATGTTTGTTAAATACTCGTGCTCATCACATGTTATTTATCCATGATATGAATGTATTTAGATATAAATAAGTATGTTGATCAGTTGTCTGGTTACCACAGTACAGGCTCTGCGTAGTTTGGGATCAAATAGCGATGTGTGAGTTATCCCGAAAATATAAAAAAAAACTGAGTGGTATATAGTGATTGGTCCGTGTGGTGACGGATTAAGAATACAAATGTCACCACCTCGTTCCATCCTGTGGGTATTGTAACGGTTGACTAAAGGAGTAAATCAGGCAGAGAATATCCACTACAAGAGAGGGAAAACTCGGAACAAAACCTTATACCAACTCGTCTGGCCAGCGTGGTATAGTAGGCTAATATTCCTCCAAATGAATTGAAGGAGACCCGTGACCAGCAGTGGGACGTTTATACATAGGTTGAGACGACTGAATTGAACGACCTATCGAGAAATCCTCACCATACCATTACTACCAATACTTGTTTTTAGATTCGTATTGTACTAATACAATAACAAACACAAGAATAATAATAATTTAGTACTCAAAAGCATGCCTCAGCAATTTCCCCGAAAGTGAAGGCAGGGATATAAAATTACACTCACGTTTAGAAAACTATATCTCGTGCCATGTAATAGACAGTGAGCCTATGGCCATATATTGGGTACAATGCTAGACTTTGAGTTGCTACAGAGATTTTTTTAACAGAGAAATCTAACAACACTTCGATCAGGGACTATAAACAACAAAGTTTACGATAAACATATGCACAAGCTTATGTCAAGGTAACTTAAGAGTTCATAACTTGAAGTACCTCATTACAACTCTTGTGTTTTCTCTCAAATAGTAACATTTTTTTATACTTCTCTTGTGGTAAATAAGCATACGGCCCGCCTGATGTTAAGCAGTTAACGTAGCTTATAGCGTGTTAATGTGTGTAATTTCCGTGTGGTGATGGATTAAGAATACAAAATGTCACCACCCCTTTCTATCCCAAGGGTGTCGTAAGAGTCGACTAAAGGAGTAGTGTACTTGCAGTGGATATTGTCAGGCAGACAATATCCACTGCAAGAGACGAAATATTCGAAATAAAACCCTATACCAATCCGTCTGGCCAGCTTGGTGTAGTAGGCTTATATCCCTCCAAGTGTATGGGGGAGACCTGTGCCCAGCAGTGGGACATTTATAGGTTGATATGATAGCGTGTTGCTGACTCAATATTTTTTACACCAGGGCTTTTAGATGGATACCTGGGATAGGAAAACATTTCTTTCAAAACGTATACCTAAATGAGCGCTGGAGACCTGTACTCATTCACAGGAATACAACTACTTCGCTGTGTGTAGTTATTTGGCTATGGTCTTCTGGTAAGGTAGAAGACCTTCCATAGTCGGGCTTGCTCGCTAGTATGGTGCCCTACCTCTATTAAAAATGTGGTAGGCATTAATAATTTTGTCTTCTATGCGTAGGCCATGAATATTGTGTCATGAAAATAAAAATGAAAACCCAGCTATGGTAAAATAATTAAAAAATATAAAACAAGTCAATTCAATTTATTAAATTATATTATTGAAATTGTTTTAGCTGTTTTAAGTATTATTCAAGTTTATTGCCCTTCTTCGCTGTAGTCGGGTAAAAAGTACTTAAACCCAATTTATTTCTTGCAGAACGGGTTAACTTTCGTATTCGCCTCAGTCTCTAGCTTGTATCGGCTATCCTTTTTGTTTGACTAAGCTAGTTTTATATATTCGAACATCTGCTATCCGACTTCGTTTTATGTTGATGACTTTTCAAAGTCGTCAGCCAAATATAACAATATCCAATTTCTCTATGTACGGGTGTTAGTCATAGAAAAATGCAAACTTTGTTGTTGGTTGTCTTAAAGCATGTGCTAGTGCAATTTTTGTGTAAGGGCTGGCTAGGTTGGTGCTGATTAAGTAGCTGATATTATTCTTGTGCAATAGCAGTAGTATTTCCTGGTTTATAGAGTAGGTATTAAAACCAGTGACATGTTTACTTCTTTTTATTATACTACTTATCTGGCAGACAAGCTAACGGCCCTCCTGATGTTAAGCAGTAACCCTAGACTATGGACGCTTGCAATATCAGAGGTACCTATCACTTGCGTGTTGCCCACCCATTATATCTTTAAGATGGAGTATCCGTGGTTTATGAAAAGGTTTCTTTCAAAACTCATCTCTAAATGAGCGCTGGAGACCTGTATTAATACACAGGAATACAACTTCATTGCTATGTGTAATTATTTGACTAAAGTCTTCTGCAAGGTGGAGATCCTTTCCCAGCCTGGCTTGCCCGCTAGCATAGTGCCCTCTTGTCTCTTGATTCTTGTTGAATTATTGTGCATTAAGGATTTTCGAATATATAAGTTGGCTCCATGTATCTGTGACAGTGTAGGCGTTGCCGTTGTAGTCGCATGTGTTGAGAGTTTCTGTTAGGAATAGGGCAAATAAATAGCCTTTTTTACCACTAAGGAAGAGTGAAAAACCCAAAATTCTGCCTGTACTACACCCACAGACTGCAAACTTTTTTATTATACTACTAAGTACGCAAACAGTAACAAAGCATATATCTGTGGTTTGAAGTTTTATGATTGTAAAGTTTCCCAAGATTTAGGCATGTAGGAAGTCATCTTGACAACATCTTGAAATATTCCTTTAAAGTGTACCTACTCGATGTTTTAACAAAGAGTTTGTAAAACGTCAACATTTATTGTGATCCGTGAATAATTTAAAACCAATAAAATTAAATAGTCAATATCAATAAATAACTAATGGTGAAAGAGCTGACGTCTTCATTGTTAATTAATGTAAACCACATAGTTTAAGGCTGTACATAATTAATGATCAAAGATCAATCAGAACAATTAACAATCAGTTTATGGCATACTTATATATTCCTATTCAAAGTGGTTTTGAACAAACGGTGACATGGTGATAAATGTTTTAATAGAGGGAATATCACATACCTACATTAAACTCACACTATTATAATAATACTAGCTATCGCCCTCGGCTCCGCCCGCAAGGATGTCGGTTATCGCTGTAAAAAATAACCTATGTGTTATTCCAGACCATAATCTATCTCTGTGCCAAATTTGATTTAGAACTGTTCAGTAGTTTTTACGTCAAAGAGTAACAAACATCCATCCATCCAAACTTACAAAGATTCGCGTTTATAATATTAGTAGGATAGGATTAAAGCAAAGCTACCATACTATATAGAATATCGTTCAATTAAATTTAATTTCGACTTTAATAATGCTAGAGTATGTTAAGCAAAGCGCCCCGCTACCGACAGACAAAACATTCATCTTTTCTATCCTACCAGTGTTTCAGGCAATTGTATTTGTATGGAGTTTTTGGTTGCATCACTTTCTGTGCTCACAAGTTGTAACACAAACTGTAACTATATTATGTATATCTGGTGATTGAAAAGAGAAGCCTGAGTTTCTTGCCGGTTCTTTCCTTCGGCTTTGCCCCTGTCTGTTCAGTCAGTGAACTCGGTAGTAGGCAAATTAGTTGACGTTTCATTATGCATTTTTTATTGACCTGCCGTGCGTGTTACAGTGTGATCTATGATTTTAAAGTATTTGAAATTTACATATTATAGTATCCTCTCTATATGTCCATGTGTGTATATAAGAGCTGCGTATAGTCATCCAATGTATTAACTTGTTATGTTATTTGGTTGTTTGTGTAGTTGATTTGTTTGTTTTCATTAAAGCTTTGAAGAAAAAGAAAAATTATGTGTACAAAATATACTCGAGTATATATATACCTGTGATTCGATTATGTTTAGTAGGTACCTACTATATTTTTTGTAATAGGAGAGGTAGGGCACCTACTGGCGAGCGAGCCCGACTCGAGAAGGACCTAGACCTTACAGGAGACCACATCCAAATAACAACACACAGTGGTGTAGTTTTGTTCCTGTGTGTGAGTACAGGTCTTCAGCGCTCATTTAGGGAATAGTCCCATCATAAAGCCCTTGTGTAAAATAATGGGTTGCTGAGGTTTTCCCAAGAGACTATAGCATGG
Source organism: Trisateles emortualis (assembly GCA_947095525.1). Lineage (NCBI taxonomy): Eukaryota > Metazoa > Arthropoda > Insecta > Lepidoptera > Erebidae > Trisateles > Trisateles emortualis. The sequence continues at coordinate 1,121,520 of OX352736.1, read as the reverse complement.
AGTTCTTCAAGAAAGGAGTTAAAAGGTTATTAAAGGGTCGGCAACGCGTGAGTGACACCCCTGAGCCTCTAGACAAGTGGCATTTGCGATAGTCGAATCAAAAAGTCAAAAAAGCAAATGTATGGGATTTGACGTTAATTTACGATATAATGTCGTAAACATACGTCAAATTCCATACATTTTCTTTTTTGACTTTTCGATACGACTATCGCAAATGCCACTTGTCTAGAGGGGCAGGTGTTGCAAACGTCCATAGGCTACGGTAACTGCTTACCATCAGGCAGGCCGTATGCTTGTTTGCCACCCAAGTAGTATAAAAAAAAAGAAATAGTGCTGTAACCGCAGTTTCATTTTTTTTTTAATAACTCCCGCACTAGGTAACATTCCCTGTTTCGCGGTCGAGTTTACGAACATACAATTAACGGACACAAAGCACACCCAGACTCTCAGATAGTGATATTAAATCTGAATGTTCCTTTTCATGTTGCATTAGAAAGTATAATAAAGTCGGGCCCGACTGTTGTACAGTCGTTAGATCACGGCAAAATCCTAATATGGGCAATCTAAAAGACTCAATCCACCCCACTGAAATAAAAACTATTATAATATGTACTCGTATAATATAATAATATATTTTCTGCTCGCGGCGGATAATTACTTCCCTGCTTGTTATTCGTTTTCTAGAAAAGTACTCGGTAAGTAAGAGGTAGTCGATTTTCCAACGAATACATTATTATTCGTTGCAAAATTTAATACTTACCTCATTTCGGTGTACCAATTCAATGTTATTATATTTTGTTTTAAGGAGTAGTTGTAGCAAGTTTCAGGTTATTTCACTAAAACAATAGGATTTGAAAATACAATCTTCGCCCTCAAAGTATTGAAATATTGTTTATTTGATATTCATCATGCTCAAAGGGCACTTTAAATTAATAGGTTTATTTATACATAGCTGTTGCCCGCGGTTCCGCCCGCGTGGATGATAGATATCGCTGTAAAAAGTAGCCTATGTTTTATTCCAGACCATAATCTATCTCTGTGCCAAATTTTTTCCAGATCCGTTCAGTAGTTTTTACGTGAAAAAGTAACAAACATCCATCAATCCATACTTACAAACTTTCGCGTTTATAATACTGGTACGATTTAATATTTGTATTAAAAAATAAACAAGACACTCAACGAAGGATTAAACAAAATTGCTGTAGTATCAGATTATTTATTTTTAACCGACGAAAAAAAAGGGAGGTTCTCAAGTCGACCTGTATATTTGTTTTTTTTTTTTTTAATTTTTTTTTATGTATGACCACGCATAACTTTTTACAGGGGCGTCCGATTTTGATAATTCTTTTTTTATTCGATAGGATATACTTTGAAGTTGGTCCCATTTTAACGACATTCAGCTCTTATGTTGGAATCCATGAGGAATTGAGAGAACTCCTCAAATATTATAGGCAAACATATAACGATTTTGGTATTTTCTACAATAAGTCAAGCATTTGCATTCAGAAAGTATCATTTGGTGAAGTAAAACAGATGAAGAAGACCACAAATGACTGCCAGAACTTCTCAATAATAAGCATTTTGTGAATGGCGATAGGATAATATAGATATCGAATAAGATAGTTACAGCGACTGTAATAAAGTAAATTCAATGTTTTTGATGAAAATGGGACCATTAAACTAATCTGATGATGAACTTGGAAGGCATAAGCATCGGCATTCCATAAATAAACAATGTATTCTAGCCGTGTTTGGGCTTACTGGAGTGGTCATAAGATGCACTCTGATTATAAATTATTAGATTTTCGGAAACTCCGTATTTTCAACTAGAAATATTACCCCTCAGTTAAATAAATAGGGAATAATTGATTGTTCACTCATAACATTTACATTTGTTTACCGATTTTGTTAAAATTTAGTAAACATATGCAGTTTTAATGACACTACAACATCAAGGAGATCTTAAATTAATCTATAACCGACACGGAAAACAGTTAAAGGCACTCTTCAATAGTTTATAGCAGCTACTTAACTACTAACAAACCATCAAACAAGCAAATTATTTATAATGTAAAGTGAAATGGTAATAAATAAATGTTTAACGCTGACTTAAAATAAATTAGTTATTTTCCATTAGTGCAGCAAAAATCAAAATCAAAATCTTTGTGTGTAATCATATTACCATTATACCATCCATTGTGTTATAATGGTTTATGTTCTGCATTGAAGCGTACGAATTTAAATCTAAGTACTCTGATTATAATTGAAACATTCATTGCATATATTATTACAGATAAGAATAAACATATTTAATAAATATAAAAATAATAATGGTAATTAATTCAAAATGTTCGATTATAGATTCTAATAGTAAAAAAACTTCCGCATCGATATCTATTGAAAACGCGCCCAAGAGACTGGCAGCATTGCACGCTGAATGGCAATACTTATTCTTTGAGCCAAATATAAGCCAGCGTTCTGGTCACGTGAAGCGTCGATTAAACGCTTCGACAGAGCTTTGAAAAGACCGCGAGCACTTGCACCCCATCCAAACGGTTCAAAAACATAATCTCCGATGAGATTGCTGTATTTGCGTCGCTTGAGAGTCTCCGCAGATGCAGCAGCAGCACCAGCACCACCTGCTGTGCTTAGGAGATGGGATGGCGTGATGGCGTAGACACATGTTGCAACCCACATCAAAGGCCTACCCATCTTCCAGGGCAGTAAAGACATACCATCAGGTCTCTTCCCATCGTTGTGTACACAATATGTTATTATATACACAATTGGGTTCCCGTACAGCTGTAACGCCAGTGGTGACGAGAGCGCGTCGGAGTATGTCATTTAGGTTAGCGTGCCGGGATATATTTTAAGAGAGGTAGGACGCTTTACTAATGAGCAAGCCCGACTGGAGTAGGACCTCCACCTTACAAAAAACCACAGCCAAATAACTACACACAGCGATGTAGTTGTGTTCCTGTATGTGGGCACAGGTCTCCAGCGCTCATTTAGGTATGCGTTTCGAAAGAAACGTTTTCCTGTCTCATAGATACTCCATCTTAAAGCCCTAGTAGTAGTAAAAAGATGGGTCGGCAACACACACAAGTAATACCCCTGGTAAGTATTGCAAAAGTCCAAAGGGTACGGTAACAACTTAACATCAGGCGGGCCGTATGTTTGTTTGCCATCCAAGTAGTATAAAAAAATATATGAGGCCTGCACTCCTCCTGCATGACAGGCCGTGGTGTCAAAGGCTATCGACGGCTTCACCACAGCAACATCTATGCGGAGAAATAGAAGGAGCGCCTAGACGAAGGATAACCTTACGCAAACTGAATCAACAAAATATCTCGGTGTAATGATCGATCGAAATCTAAACTTTCATAAGCATATCGACCTTCTTGCTGCTAGAATACGTAAATTGATGGTAATTTTTAAAGCAATAAGGCATGTCGCGGAAACACATATAATTAAGTCCATATATTATGCTCTCTGTCAATCACAATTAATTTACTGCATCACCTCCTGGGGAGGTGCCTCTAAAACATTTTTCCTTAAACTAGAAAGAGCGCAAAGAGCACTTCTTAAAGTTGGTGCATCCCTACCTTTTTATCATCCTACTTTTGAACTTTACAAGCAATGGAAAGTTCTAACGGTCCGGCAGCTTTTTATTTTTTCTACAGTGACTAAACAACATTCCCTGTTAAAATATGAACCAGATCAGTATAAAAATCAACGACGAAAGGATCGAGTTTGCACTATAACTTTATTTAAAACTAGTCTAGCACATAGATTTTTCTGCTACTTAAGTTCTAAATTATATAATAAGTTAAATCGGGAATTATCCATATACTCACTGCCTAAAAATAAATGCAAATCTTCACTTATAGAGTGGTTACAAAATTTAGATTATAACCTTACAGAAAACTTACTGCACCCAAACTAAATATTTACATACCCACATAAGCATTTTTATTCACATACAAACTCACACACCTACCCACACACACGCACACTTACCTACAGACACGCACACTGACCCACACACACGCACACTTAACCACACACATGCACACACAAACTCAATGAAGGCACCTTTTTATTAATCTTTAAATATTTTTATAATTACCCTCCTTTTTTCTTTATTCAATATTAGTTTTACATTTTTTAGTATTTAATAAAGCTCTTGTTTTTTCTGTGGGGTGAGGACCTGGTGATCTGTAATACAGACATTTTTATGCCTAACTCAGACACCAGCTCCTCACATATTCTAGACTAAGTTTAAATTGTAACTGATTAGATACGAGTATAAGTAACTGTTATTGGTTTAAAGTCTGTTTTGTGAGGAGGAAATAAAATATATTATTATTATTATTATTATAGTGCTCTACCCTTTCTAGAAACCTCTACCTCACAGAAGACCACAGCCAAATTACTACACCCAGCGATATAGTTGTATTCCTGTGTGTAAGTACAGGATTATAGCGCTCATATAGGAATATATTTTTCCTATCCTCGGGATACTCCATCATAAAACGGCCCAGTTGCAGAATACTTCTTAAGACATCGTATTCTCAAAACACCATAATGTCAAAATTTTTTTATTTATTTATTTATTTATTTATTTAAACCCATTTACAATATCTTTACAGTATTCCAAAACAATATTGTAAGCTAGAACTGATTAAAAATAATATATAATAAATTTTAATCTTACAAAATATCATTAGATATAGTTAAACACCTTTGAACAGCTTCTGTGAATTTCGGCGTGCTACAGTGAAAAATGTCTAATTCTTTAGAAATGATATTAATAATCCGTATGGCGCGCGACACTGGGGCATATTTGAGCAAATTCGTCCTTGCCACTGGTACGCTGAGCGTTGCAGGACGACGGCGCAATCCAACGTACTCGTTGGGGGTGCACAGCCGCAGCAGCTCCAGCACGGCCGGGTGGTGCAACTGCCCGCGCAGTATGCGCCACACAAACGTCACTAGCGACACGTCACGCCGCACACTCAGTCGCACGTACCCAACCATGCCGAGCACGAACAAGCTTGGGTACATCAACGGGTACAATGGGTACACTCCATATTCTTTATAATATAGAAAACGAGTAAATTTATTTTGTATTTTCTCTATCATAAGGCTATACTTAGCCTCATGGGGATTCCAAATAATGGCTGTCGATTCGAGGTGACTTCGAACGAGTGCGTTATATAATAACTTAATAGTTTGGATATTATTAAAATCCTTGCTGTTTCTCAAAATGAAACCCAAATTCCTAAATGATTTCTTGCAGATTTCAATAATGTGTTTACGAAACGTTAACTCGGGTGTCATTTCCACACCTAAGTCCCGTGTATGATTGAAACTCGATATCAACTCGGCACCCATCTTATACGTATAATGCAGCGGAGCCCTGGCCCGGCTATACCTCAATACTCCGCATTTACCTACGTTAAAATACAGCTTGTTTGTATTGCTCCACTGCATTATATTATTGATGTCTCCCTGCAATCGCACAAAGTCCGAAGCATCCGCTATCGACATATACACCTTCAGGTCATCTGCAAAAAGCAGACACTCGGCATGTTGGACCACTGTCGGGAGGTCATTAATCATTATAATGAATTCTAATGGTCCTAAGTTAGAGCCCTGACTGATGCCTGAAAAGGTAAAATATGGTCTCGATTCGTAGCCCGCATACTCCACGTACTGTCGGCGCTCACACAAATAACTCGCAAAGAATTTCAGCAATAGTGTCGTAAAACCTAAGGCCGCCAGTTTCGACAATAACACGTCATTATTGACGGTATCAAAGGCTTTCTGGTAGTCGAAGTACGCACAGTCTACCTGCCCACCTGCATCAACGACGGGTGTAAGGTACGACATAAAGGACAGTAGGTTACTCGCCGTACTTCGTCCCGGCCTAAAACCGTGCTGAGCATCAGACAGTTGGGAACTGATCTGTACATAAATACACGCATGTAATGCGGATTCAAATACTTTAGCGAACGCCGACAGCACCGCCACCGGTCTATAACCACTGACGTCATCGATTGCACTACCTTTCGGAACTGGTATTACCCTAGTGGTTTTCCATTGATCCGGGTAAAGCCCTTCGCTTAAGCATATATTAAATATATGTAATAAATAAAATTCTCGTGCTATATTTGCAAATCGGGTGTTGCAAGTAATACCTCATGTATTTCAAAGATAAACGACGAAACCAGATTATATGACAAAGATCCAAACCAATTGTTTTGAGCCAGACATACTTCTTTTGCTTCCTCTACATTCATCAACCTCTTCATGCATAAACGTCGCTAGGTACTTTTAATTTTACCCTTTTTAGCACATATTGTTCGACTTTTAACATGCCCTCATATTTTTTTTTTGTTTTGTTTCATTTTAATTTATATTTTATTTAGGTTAATTTACTTTTTCTTGTTTCTCTTTTTTTTCCAGTTATTTAGCATGTATTATTTTATTATTTTTTTGTATTTCTTTTGTTTTTACCATATAATAATTAATATTAACTCCCAAGTATTATATATTATTAAGTTTTTATTTATGTGTAAGTGCTGATTGACATCCGTGGGTTACTCTTCAATTGGTTCCAGCTGAAAATCAGCGCCTAGCCTGCCTCAGCATAATGCCTGCCAGGCAGTATGCTGAGCTGGATCCCATTTTGGCGTAAACATGAGACACATAATTATGTTCCTATAATTAAGTTTTATTTTGTCAATTTTGTTTGTGTGTTTCTAATTACTGCCAAATAAAATATTCTTTCTTTCTTTAAACCTTTAAGTACAAAAGTATTAAATTTCAGTGCCGGAGACGAGTTTCCGACTGATCCAGAACAAGACTGATGATGACACAGTGAACGTCATATGTGCGGCTGATGGCGCCTTTCCTGCTCCTAACCTTACTATTGCCACGCCTGAGAAGTAAGTATTACCTTCACATTATTTAATTTAAAAATCTTATAACGCAAACGATTTAGGTTGTGTTTATCTTATAAAGCATGTAGTTTGAGGTGATTCTGAGCCAAATGATAGTTTATTATTATTTTAAATGTGTTATTTGGCTGTAGTCTTCTGTAAGGTGGCGGTCCATCCTCAGTCAGGCTGGCTTATTATCATCATCATCATCATCAGCCCATCGCAGTCCACCGCTGGACATAAGCCTCTCCAAGTACACGCCAACTGGCATGAATATAAATAATATTAAAGCAATTATTAAAATATTATTTTCTCAGATGACCTGACGTGAACGTTTCACGATAGCGAGAATTACCACTATTCACATACTCGTACTTCATAGAAACTGGGCTCATATTGAAGTGTCGTTACGTAGTTATTCGGAGACACTTGAGCCCAGTTGCATACTCCGACATTAGTTTAATATTGCTGTGCTTGGTTTTGTATAACATTTCTCTCCTTCATAGGTTACTACTGCCTATGGAGGATAGAAATGCAAAAAAAAATTGTATAGCGTTATAAAACCTACTCGATATTTAAGTAGAATTTAAACGGCTCAAAAAACTATGTAAATTACTTTTTTATTAAAAATTATCAAATCTGAGTACTTGATGTCTGTCACTGCACCGCCCAAAAGTTAGCAGATAGAAATGCCCATGACACAAAACTATATTTATTGTTGTGCAAAACCATAAAATAAAAAATTATAAATTCCATTGAAGTGTCATCTCTTAATAACAATAGGAAAAGTTTTACAATACAATACAAACCTTTAAAAAATACAATGTTCTCAGCGTGAAATAGCTCAATAAATTAATTTTAATATCTTTATCACTTCGATACAAGCATCAAAATGATCAATCACATACTATAAAAAAGTTAAATTTATATCGTTTCGAAAAAAAAAACTAAAACGATTGCTTATTTATACATTGACTCTAATGACAATAATGTAATGAATTTAATTCTAAACTAAATTTATGATTGAGCAAATATCTGAATACAAACTTCCTACTGAAAGTGTTCACTTGGAAATGTGTAGCAATTAGCCTAACTAACTTACTACTAACTTTATCTATACTAATATTATATAGCGGTAAAATTTGTGAGGTTGTAGGTGACTAAGATTGCTGGATCTACTGAACTGATTTTAAAAAAATAACCAATAGAAAGCCATGTTGTTTGTAAGTGTCATATGCTATATGATCATCATCAGCCTATCGCAATCCACTGCTGGACATAGGCCTCTCCAAGGGCATGCCACCTAGCACGATCCTCGGCTTCCCGCATCCAGCTACTCCCAGCCGCTTTGCGAAGATCGTCGCTCCACCTCGCCTGAGGGCGTCCTACATTACGTTAATATATGCTATATATTAACCCGAAATATAAAAATACTTTGTGGTAATCGGATTTGCAATATTTAGATAAAATAACCCAGCAGTGGGTGGATAAGGGTTGACCAAGAAGAAGAAGAAGAACCCAAAAGCGAAGGCAGGTCGCTAGTGGATCATAAATTCATAATCATATAAAGTCTTTTAAGGTTTAAGAAGGTTTATCTATCTTTAATACAATATTTTTACCTCATAATATTATCAGTAAATAACTATTTTCAGCTTTGATTTAACCAACGATATGTTTTATTGGATCAAAGTTACATTAGTAACCATATTCTGTATCAGGGTTATTATACAGGATATATTTATTACAGTGCTCTTAATATTATTCATTAATCGGTAAATAAATAAAAGTAAATTTTGTGACACACACTATAATATGCTAATATTACTGTAACGAGTATAATCGAAAACCTTCATCATTATTCAACAATATTTATTCATAAGGTAGGTCACAACATACAGCTAATGTATAGCGAATATTAGTTTTGACACGACATTCTCTTCACTTCATTTTTACAGGCCTGTTGGTCTAGTGGTTAGTGACTCTGACTGCTACGCTGGAGGTCGTAGGTTCGATTCCAACCCAGTACAAATCTTTGTGAGGTAAACATGAATGTTTGAAGTATTCCATATTCCAGGTGTTGTTCCACTAAGGGCACCTGCGAAAAATATCGGTAGGTGCCCAATGTGGAATACCTTAGGTGACATTCACTCAAGTGCCATTAAAACGGGTGCCCAATATGGAATACTTCAATGTTCTGTGTCTGAGTGTAATTTATCTATAATATGTATGTATTTAGAAATATATAAGTTATGTTTATCAGTTGTCTGGTTACCATAGTACAGGCTCTGCCTAGTTTGGGATCAGATAGCGATGTGTGTGTTGTCCTGAAAATATTATTATTATTATTATATAAGGTACAACTGCCTCGATGGCTCAGTGTTTGATGTGTGTGACTGCTGATCACGAAGTCCCGGGTTCAATTCCCGGGTCGGGCCAAAAATCAACATGTATTGGGTTTTCTGTCAAGAAATTCACAATGAAATTGGCGATGTAAAACCCCTAGTGCCAGAAAGCCGTTGGTCCTACGCCTGATCTCTCTCCGGTCGTGTCAGATTGCCTATGAGTGAGGGAATAAAGAGTGGACCTGTGCTTGCACACGCATTTGTGCATTACAGTTTGTCTTGCGCAGTTGGCTAATCTCCGTCGGGATTGGCCGCCGTGACTGCAATGAAATCGGTCTGGGCGACTACTATTATTGACAGCCTTGGTGGTCCAGTGGCCGCAGTATGCGCCTGCAGTGCACGAGGTTGTGGGTTCGATTCCCACACAGGGCAAAACTTTGTGTGACCCACAAAGTGTTGTTTTGAGTCTGGGTGTTATTTGTGTCCGTTAATTGTATGTTTGTAAAGTCCCCCGCGACACAGAGCTTGTTCTCTAGTGCGGGAGATGTCTTTAAAAATAAAAATAAAAAAGATTATTATATAAGGTACATCAACAAACAATCAAAGTGCTCGTTATATGCCCTTGAAATATCAATCACTCTAATAAGTCGCGTTGACTTCGTAGTTTGTTGCCACGTTTAACTTTTAAAAAATCAGCTTATTTCAGTCATTTATCGGTTGACCTTTGATAAATACTATAAGAGCGGATGCAGATGTACCTTAACTTCTGATTTATATGTAAACTTTATGTACCTACGTATATTATTTGTACATAATATTAGACCTTTTAAATACAACTGAGGTAAAACAGACTAAAGAACTTAAAATATCTTGGATAAGTTATACTTTTTTACAGGTATTTTTAACCTGTAATAATGGCAATCTAATATTATAAAAGTGAAAGTTTGTGAGTATGGATGTTTGTTACTCTTTCGCGCAAAAACTACTAAACGGATCTGGATGAAATTTGGCACAGAGATAGATTATAGTCTGGAATAGCATAAAGGTTATCTTATATTGCGATAACCGACATCTACGCGGGCGGAGCCGCGGATAACAACTAGTAATTATGTAAACCGTCTAGTCTTATTTCAGTAGTTAAAGACACCGTTTGGAAGACATTTATTTGAATTTTGAAAATCTCAGATAAAATGTTGATATAATATCGCATTTCGAACAATTGATTATATGAGCATAATGGAAGTTGGCAACGGTTGGAGCCAAGATTAAACTTGGTCGGCCTAAATGCCACCACCTGAGTCACCTGCCAAGTGCCTTGCATATAAAATACGCTTTGCAGGAAATTTTCATCTATGTCACCTACATAGTATATTTATTTATGTTCCAATTATTCTTTATTTTATAATGTTATGCAATTTTATTTGTTAACATTACATTATTACTCTATAAAAACGTGATAAATGCGAGTTAATTTCACGTAAAGAGGGTTCCGTACGTTTTTAATTTTCTGAGTTACTTCAAATACCATAGAGTTCGTTTACATTTTCCTGTAATCTTCAGGTGACAAACAATTTTCTGTATTCGCTTTAAAATTTAAGCTGCAGTTCTTTTTAACTTCTAAAAAACTTCTTCTTTAAATTCTAATTTTAAAATTTTTGACTAAACAATTTTTCTTAAAATCACAAAAAGACAAGATTATTAAGATTTTCAAAACGAACCCTTTCATTTGTTTTTTTTATAAAGAACTATAACTATAATTATGTTTATGAATGTAGGTACATTATATAACATTAATTCAGACAGGACATCACTTAATTTGACCACTACGCACTCAATTTGAACTTTGTGGGTTCAGTATTGATAGAATAAACAGTTTTGGTACTAAAATGTCGAACAAATTGTCTCGGTAAAGTAGGTATATCGGATTATTAAGTATCAAGAAGTTTTACCATGCAAGCTTTGCGAAGCAATTCTCATTCCAATCTTCATATTTAATATAAAATGTACCTAGTAGTTTAGCACGTAATACATTTTTCCTAAAGGTATATCTAAATGTTATACGTATGTTACGTGTCAAATAGATGTTTCCTTTTTGTGCCAATCTTATTTGAAGAAAATAAAAGTCGTTTCGGAAATATAGTTATATAAAGGACAGTGGCAATCCAATTTATAAGAAATGTAACCTCCAAGATCCTGGAAGATTCGAGAAGAATAAAAGTATAATACTCAAGCTTTCTTGAATTTGTATGGGCTCGATAGTAGCACAATTATTGACATTTTACATGTAAATATAACTACATAAAAAATAGCATAAATTAAGAAAGTCACTCGGCAATTTTGAACCTTAGCGGTTAAGAATAAGATGTAAATTTTAAAACAAAGACGCTTCAACTTAAGTCACTTTTTCACTGTGGGTGCGATATAAAGCATTATTTCTCAAAAAACGTCGCTCAGTTTCAAATTTACATTCAGAATTAAGTGTTATTCAGAACTGAGTAGTTTGCAATTAAGGTGGACTGTGGCGATATCTAAAAGCATTTCAAGCATTCTTTATAAAGTAAGTAGCTGCGACAGATAAACAAAGTCTCGTGTAAAGGGGTTTCTTTATTACTATTGTGGTAGGGAACCCTATATTAGTTAGCTTTGCTGTGAAGTCTGTTTTACTGTAACATTTCTCATAAAACCAAATAAAGTTATTTTGGCTGCGGGTTTCAGTAAGATAAAGATTCAAATCTACAAATCGCGCTTATTCATCAAATCAATAATTAATTAAAAGGTGTTAAAACAAATAAAATATCGAGTATTGTTCTTCATCTATTAGAAGAGGGTACAGAATAGATATAGCTCGTGTAAACAACATTGCAAAACACGCAAACTCAAACTCAAAATGCATTTATTCATTTAGGTTACAAAGTAACACCTATGAAAGTCATAAATTATGAATAAGCTAGAAAGATGATGTTCGCAAAATTTGCTTTAAGAAGAACTAGCACTCTTTTTAATCGCCAGATAGTTACAATCTTTTGTATGACAGCATGCAAGCTGATGCAGTCAAAACACGATACTTACTTTATTGATAAAATTAGGGGTCGCCCAATTTCCCCCGATTTTGCAACATATTTCACTACTGAACCAACATAATATTTGCAAATATTTTGTTTGTTAAATACTTTTACGCTTTCTTGTTGTCCATGTCTTAGTAGCTTTGAAACATTATTTTTAAATTAAATTTAGTCGTTAGTTCCAAGTTTGACATATTTCCCTGGAGAAGGGAAAACTTTATTGTTGTAACTGCAAATATGTGGTCGCTGCTTGTAATGTCTGTTACACAAAGTTAAATTAGAAACTTGAGAATTCTGTACCCAGATTATACATTAAAAAATACTCGTAGTTGTTTGGATTGTTTAATTTATGTTACGTACCAAGGACAAGGTATAACCTTTTAAATTATCATATTTGTATCTTTAATGAGCTCATTATAAAAGTATTTTGAGCAGTCAACACTATACACTGTAATTGTCAGTTAATGTATATGCAAACTGGGTAGAGTAGGAAAATACATAATCGCCATGCATTTCAACTGCTGGGCACGGGTCTCCTCAATGTACTTGGAGGGATATTAGCCTACTATACCACGCTGGCCAGACGGGTTAGTATAGGGTTTTGTTTCGAGTTTTCACTCTCTTGCAGTGAATATTGTCTGCCTGACTCTAACTCCTATACTAACTCCCTTAGTCGACTCTTACGACATCCTCAGGATAGAATGGGGTGGTGACATTTGTATTCTTAATCCGTCACCACACGGACCATCGCCATGACAAACCATTTATTTTTACTTTAACACGTCTTTAGTAATATTTAAAACTGCCTCGGTAGTGCAGTGGTCGATGTATTAGACTGCTGATGACGAGGTCTCGGGTTCGATTCCCGGGTCGGGGAAATAATTGATATCGGGATTTTCTGTCAAGAAGTTGACTATAGATGCCCGGAGTTTGGAAATTGGTGGTGTTTACACTCCCATACCTCGGAAAGCACGTTAAATCTCTTAATATCGTTAAAAGTCTTACGCCTGATCTCTCTCCGGTCGTGTCGGATTGTCGTCCCATCGGACTATGAGAGTGAGGGAATTAAGAGTGCACATTGTGTTTGCGCACACACTTATGCACTATAATACCACCCGCGCATGGCTAATCTCCGTTGAAATTAGCCACCGTGACTGAAATTCGGTTAGGAGGATATTATTATTATTACATGAGTAGCTTTAGGCAAATTTGTATTACCTTTTAACATCAAGCGTTTTGACGTAACATTTTTTCCCACACGAATAATAAGGTCCTAGATTCTGTCAAAGCTAAGTAGGTTCACAAGACTCGTAAGTTTACCAATACTTTATATTTTATCCTTGTTTCTACCAGGCACCTTCCAGTGGAGCACAAAATAAGTGTCGTCGATGGGAGGTACTCCGCAGTAGCATCGGTGACACTTAATGATGCAGACTTGCCAACACCTGCTGAATTCATCTGCACGCTGAGAATCCCTCAAGCAAAGTATGCTGTCCGTAAAGAAGCTATTTATTATCCAGGTTAGTTGACAGTAATTTGTCTTACTATAGTACTTTTGCCTTTTGTCAGACACACCTTAGAAAGTATTTTTTTTAAAGATAAAGATAAAGATAAAGATTCATTTATTGCAGAACTGTGTACATAATAGGCGTTTTTTGTAGACATACAGTGTAGTTTCAACAGTCTACCCATGTCGGATATGCAATATTAATACTTATTACATTTATAAAATTAAAATTAAATTATACAGACTGATAAATTAAATTATTATAAATTATTATATTAAGATTAATTATGTCTATTGATTATTTTATTTATTTATTTTTTCAAAAAATTCATGCAGACTATAAAATACATTTTCTATCAGCCATTTCTTGAGGCCGTTTTTAAATAATGTTACATAATTTAATTCCTTAATAGCTACAGGTAGATGATTATAAACACGAATGGCAGTTACATAGGTGCTTTTATAGTACAGATTATTTTTTATAGATGGTACATTTATGTTATATTTATATTTACTGCGAACATTTTTCTTTGTGTCAGACTTGAAATCAAAATATTGAATATTGTTTCTCACAAATAAACATAACTCCAATATGTATATACCAGTTACAGTAAGTAGTTCCTTTTTATACTACCAAGGTGGCAAACAAGCATACGGCCCGCCTGATGGTAAGCAGTTACCGTAGCTATGGACGTTTGCAACACCAGAGGTGTCATTAACGCATTGCCGACCCTTTAAAAACCTTATAACTCCTTTCTTGAAGAACCCCATGCTATAGTCTCTTGGGAAAACCTCGGAAGGGAGCTCATTTCACAGCCTAATCGTACGTGGTAAAAAATTCCTTTGGAATCTTATGATACGGCATGTTTGAGGTGCAAGGATGTGAGGGTGAACTTCCTGGCGGTATAATAATAGCTCGTATGCAATAAATGAAAACGTGTTTGATATTTTTAGGCACATAGTATGAAGTACGACTACCACTTTATACATATTATATTGGAAATAAAAATAAAAAGCAAAATTACCAGTTATCAAACGGATTCTAAATGTTTTTAATTTGCATACTATAGTGCTTTCATATTTAATGTTATAACGTAGCTTTCCGTTTTAAAAACTTTGAAATATTAAATGCATTTTGATTAATATATTTTGATAGTATTTTTTTTTAAAGTGCAGTTTTAACTTATTAAGTTTTTGACAGTTAATGTTATTTAATTTTGGTGAGATACTATGTAGTACACATATTATGCGTACTACATAGTATTAACTGCCAACAAAATGATATATTAATATAATAATGTACGGTTCATAAAAAAATATATAGGAAGAAAGAGACACTATGACGTTTTTCTATTTGTTTTAAAGACAACTCCTGTACTAGGTAACATGACCTGTGTCGCGGGGACTTTACAAACACAAATTACACTCAGACTCGTAACAATTTTTTTTGTATCACACAAAGTTTTGTCCCATGAGGGAATCGAACCCACGACTTTCGGCGTAGCAGTCAAGGTCACTAACCACTAGACCAACAGGTCGGTGAATAAAGAATTGATTCAATTTTTACTGCCATTACCTTAAGTGTAGGCTTTTTATCAGCAGTAGTATTTGAACGATATGTACACACGGCAACGGAGGTAGCTGTACAGGGCCTCTATATGAAGAATCGTTTTTTTAAAAAACCATTGTATATATTTTTGTGGAATCTGGTAACAGTGTACAATTGGACTAAACCTACAGATAAAAATATATTTCACACAAATTCATACATTGGTTTTCCTATAAAACTAATCTTTATATAGTGGGCCTATACAGCTAACTCCGTTGCCGACCGTACATGTGTAATTTATTTGTTTTGAAGTTAATAGACATTAATAGTACGAAGCTAAAAGTAAAAAAGAAGAGAATAAGGAATGGATATAATTTTGACGAGAGCCATAATAATAATAACTTTGCAGAATAATTTTAGAGAGAGCCATTTAGGCTTTTTATCAGCAGTAAGTTTGTGTACGCAGCTATCTAAAGTACACGAATGGAACATTTGCCTCAGTCCTCGTGAATAATTTCATGCTCCGTTAACTTCATTGTGGAGGGTAAAACGTGCTTAATAGAATATCGGTGGACGCTCCAACATTTTTTCAACGTTTATTCCTTATGATCTTTAATGAAAAGTCAACAGCCACTAGTTTAACAATTGAACGAAAATCTCTTCAGATTGCGCATTAGAAAATTAAATATTATGTAAACGAATAGTAGAGGCGTTCTAGAGACTACTTTAGAACGCCTTTATTGATTTATGTAACTACTATAAGCTTCTAGCTTACTAAAGAATTACGAAGATATATTATGTTTTATAGTTTGTTTGTTTGTTTGGTTGAACGCGCTAATCTCAGAAAGTGCTGGTTCAATTAGAAAAAATCTTTTTGCATTTATCCAGGAAGGCTATAGGCTATATAACATCACGCTATGATCAGCGGAGCAGTAGTCAGAAATATTGCATAATCGGCGAAAATATTCAAAATTACTACGCGAACGAAGTCGCGGGCGACCTAGGGTTACACTAGGGTGTAATAGTCATTAAATTTAATTTAATATTAAATCAGATAAAAAATGCTGATAAAATGTAATAATAATCAAGTATTGATTGTTGTTGTTGTTAAATGTGTTTTTTTTTTCATTTTCATTCTTTTCAAAAAAATATTCATGCAAGAAAATTAATTTGGTAATGTTGAAATTTTTATTGTAGGTAATACAAATTGCTTATTGTATTAATAATACAACGTCATTATCAGGCAAACCGGACCTGATGGAATATTGATCTCTTCTCTAGACAAAGCTGGGGTTGTTTTTCTCTTAATTTTGCCGTCACGCTTCCCCGAACTCACTGTACCAAATTTTCAGGTTCTATTCACCTGCGAGACGAGGAGGCGTCACGATAATTGAAATATCGCCGGTCTATGAAAATTCTAATTTGGAATTACCACTATATAAAAATATTTTGTCCATATAAATCTCGCGTTATAAGAGTTAAAAAAAATATCTTTTTCTGCCCTAATCCATTATAACTAAGTATTAAAAACCATGCTATTGGCCTCGTGCAAAGGCTCAAAGTCACCCAAAGAGCAATGGAGAGAGCTTTGCTTGGAGTTTCCCTGCGAGATCGAATCAGAAATGAGGAGATCCGTAGAAGAACCAAAGCAACCGACATAGCTTGAAGAATTGCTTCCATGAAGTGGCAATGGGCCGGGCACATAGCTCGCAGAACTGATGGCCGTTGGGGCAGAAAGGTTCTAGAGTGGCGACCACTAACTGGAAGACGAAGCGTGGGCTGGCCTCCAACAAGGTGGACCGACGACCTAGTAAAGGTTGCGGGCAACCGATGGACAAGGTCGGCTCAGGATCGAGAGTTGTGGAAATCCTTGGGGGAGGCCTATATCCAGCAGTGGACGTCTTTTGGCTGAGATGATGATGATGATGATTAAATACCTGGAATTTTGGAAAGTATTTAATACGTCTACGAATTCATATTGGAATAACACTTACGTATAAATTAGACACAATTAATCAAACATGGTTCTTTACGTATAATAAAACTTTTAACTGTTTTTTAACTTACCGGTAGCGACAGAAAAATTGTATTTACTGAATACCTATGTAGTGCATAATATAAATAAGTAAGCGAAGTCTACGATTTTCATTGAATATAGATTTCATAATAAAATTTAAAGCAAAAATGGTAAACCAACCGTTCGTGAGCCATTCATCATGACCAACGACACACATGCAGGCTCAAAACCTGTTGACCAACAATTGGGCATGAATCACACACAACATACAAATAAACAAACTGTTCGCGAACAGTTCCACAAGTCTCACACACAATATATACAACAATAACAGCTCACGAACTGTTCCCGAGTAGATTGGCATGACTGCCATAGAATGTATGACAACCTGACTGTATTATTTATGAACGTGACTGTATTATTTTCATTTTAAGGCAATTTTATGCGTTACAACTACAACGCACCGTCATATATCAAATCAATTCTATACTAATATTATAAAGTTAAAGATTTTCTTTGTTTGTTTGTTTGGTTGAACGCGCTAATCTCAGAAAGTACTGGTTCGATTAGAAAACATATTTTTTGTTGAATAGTGCATTTATCCAGGAAGGCTATAGGCTATATAACATCACGCTATAATCAATAGGAGCGGAGAGGTAGAGATATGTTGCAAAATCGGGGAAAATATTCTAAATTACCACGCGGACGAAGTCGCGGGCGACCCCTAGTTTGTTTATATGCCAGAATATACATACACACAATAGTACATACAACAGATGATAACAATAACAATATTAGTTAAGAGCATTCTGCCATAACAATAGTGTGCAAAAGGTCTTACTAGAAAAAAATATATAACTAGGAAAATCGAAGTTATTTTATAGCATTACACAAATTTTTTTAACTTAAATATTGGCATTACGACAAATGAAAATGTGATGAAAAAGAACATTTCATTTCTAACGAGCGCAAGTACTACTTTCTGCTAAATTTTCTTAATATTCTTAAAACGTAGCGCAGACTACTGTATCTAACTGCGTGCCTCTAATAACAGCAATTGTGACACACACGTTCACGTCAATGTCATGAACATCACTAATTCAATGCAATATTTTAGAACTGCAGTAATATAATTTACTGCATTATTAAATTATCTCTATTCTTCTGCAGGACCTATTAGTACAACGCCAGAAATGCCCACCGCCGCAGACATGCAGCTCGCAGCCGCTGTTACGTATAAAGGTAATTATTTTTATTATTTCTATACTCAGAAAATAGAGCTGATTTTTAATTTATTTACACACTCACAACAATTTTTTTATATTAATATCAATATACGTATCGTTTCTTCACACTATAGTTATCAGAATGGATGGAATGGTGTGGGTTATTGTAAAAGCTCCAAACTGTGAGGTAAATTCTATCAAGAATGCGTACTTGGTTGTAGGTCTTATATTGAAACAACCGCCTACGTTACTCCTATAGTAACAAACTAAAAGTATTCCAAAAGCATATATCTAGTAAATTATGCACAACTACAACTTAAAGTTAATTAAATATAGCTCATAAAAAGACCAGGAATAGGAGTAATATTGATACTGGATTATATTTCATAACAAAATGGTTTCTTTTCAGAAGCAAACTTCTACACGGCGCTCACGATGGCCACATTACCAGCATTAGCCCGTATTCTCATCACATAAATTTAATATTATGTCAGATCAAACGTAGTACTGGTTAATCAACATAATACAACTTACATGTACATTTCAACACGTATTATGTTGATATAAACATATTACTATAAACATTTGATAGACACACTCAAAGAATTTTTTCTTTTTAACATTTTCAAAAGAACACTTTTTGTTTTTAGAATAAGAGTAATTACAAACACACTCCATACATTTCTAGTCATACAACCAAAGCTATCGAAATGTGAAAGCATAGATGTGTCAAGAATCAACATTAGGTTCCACAGTTTTATAATTGTAACGCTGAAAATTAACAGCTTTCTGTGTAATTAAGTTATGAGTGTTTTAATGAAGCAAATAACTGTCCTTATATAAATATAATAAAATGATTAAATATTTGTGTATAATATATTTTTTCTGGTAAAAACAAATAATAAATGTGTAGATTAATCTTTCTTAAAATACACTTTACAGACAATGAAGAAAAATATGGATAATTAAAATATCTGTTAATAGTACCTATTATATGTATGATTGATTACACACGAAATTTGATATTTTGTTGCTATTAAATGTGTAAAACTGGATGTTCGTGAGCAAATTCGTTATTGTATAGAAGTATCGTTACGACAGTGAAATAACTGGAAAATCTGAAAAAGAAACGAAGCAAATGACAAATGCAAGTGTTTGTAGTGGATATTTTTTCCTATTCAAAACTGCCAACTTAATTTGATCATTTAATTTTGGGAATCTAAATTTAAAAAAAATATCGTTACACATCACAATTATTAAAAATTTATAAATTATTTGTCATTTGCTTCTAGCATTTACTTCAATATTCCTTCAATTACATAATTATTATAATTTTGTTCTCTACATTCATATAATTTAGAGAAATATATTAACAAAAACGATATACGTATAGCTTGTACAAATTCCAAAAAATATATAATTGTAAGATTTTAAATACATAAGATGACAAACTCAAACCTTACTGATACGTATTTTGACATAATATAACATGCAGCTGAATTAATAACCAAGAAAGACCAAGCTCTAATAGTTTTGAAACGATTTGAAATTCTACTTATCATAAAAATTAAATCAATGGTGCTTGGTTATACCGATCATATTATAAATTTGGGTGTAAATCTGACGACATTTTTAAATCTTATGCTTACTTCGTGTTTTAAAAAGGGTGTAAAAGTTCCCTTTGTAAACAGGGTATTGAATTTAGTTTATTTAATTTCCAATTGTTGCCACGGTTCGGTATAAATTTTGGACAATATTTTAATAAAGTTTCGCCCTTATTCATAAACGATTTTTTTAGCTTACTTTTAAAACTGCTTTTCACTTATCAAACAAAGCACAAACATATTTTTTTTTGTGTCACAATAAAAAGTTACCGTATTAAGTACTCATTAGGTTAAGTTTAAGCTTTTACTGAAATTCGTTTATGAATACGGGCTAGTGTAAATATTCGTATGGATTAAAAATCGTAATTATATTTTGTTTTTAAGCTAAGGTACTAGTTTATAATATTCGCTGTGTATATTGCCGTTTATGGATAAGATCCAGTCAAGACTTTATTGTGAAATTTCCTGGAATAAAGGATCGTTGTGTATTTTTTGTTTTATTTATCAAATTAATTCCATGTCCAGAAGTCTGTTGTTACAGTAGACCACAGCCAAATAACTACACACAGCGGTGTAGTTTTGCTCCTGTGTGTAAGTACAGGTCTCCAGCGCTCATTTAGGGATGCGTTTTGAAAGAAACGTATGCCTATCCCGAGGTTACTTCCATCTTAAAGCCCTGGTGTCAAAATGGGTCGATAACACGCAAGTAATACCTCTGGTAATGCAAGCGTCCATAGGCTACGGTTACTGCTACATTTATCAGGTGGACCGTAGTATACGGCCCACCCGATGTGTAGCAGTAACCGTGTTTGCCACCCAAGTAGTATAAAAAAATACGTCCGTCTGCATTCTCAGAATGATTGAATTCAGATTACATAAATAGGATAAAAAAGATCAATAATAATAGTTTCTAACCAGAGGATGCTTTTGTATTGTTCAACTACGCTACTTTCTACTAACAATTATTATAATAACGACAGAATAACGGCTTTACGTGCTTCCCGAGGCACGGGGGTGTAAACATCGCCAATTTCCAAACTCCGAGTATCTATTGTGAATTTCTTAACAGAAAAACCCAATATCGATTTTGGTCCGACCCGGGAATCGAACCCGGGACCTCGTGATCAGCAGTCTCACACATCGACTACTGAGCCACGGAGGCAGTGCCAACGTTACACAGTTGATGAAATGTGGGTAGCTAAGATAAACTTTAGCTTTTCTCTTCTTGATATAACGCTTTGTTTAAACCTTTTAAACAAACAAATCATTATCAAACATATTTTTTTACTGAAATAAAGTACACTCTGAATCTCTGGATCTGAATCTCTCAAACAAATAATAGTGCCGTGAGGGAATAGAACCCATAACACTTGGCGGGATGGCGTTGTATCATAATACATTCAGCTACAATTTACATTTTCTAACATATTGTGCATTGTCCAAAGTTTTATTATCATTAGTTCGTATTTATGAAGAATTGAATAAGAATTGCTTGTTGCTGATGAATACCTTATTTTTCAATAGCAATTATGAGTAATTCGATACCATCAAAATCCTTTTGCATTATATAAAGCTTTTATAAAAAGTATCTATGTACAAAAGAAAAATATGAAAGCAAACGACACATCAATCTTTTCAATACAACCAGACAACGATTCAATCCCAGAGCTTTCGTACAAAATTAAATCATAACATAATTTGTATGAGTGATCCATCAAATCGAAATCGGGTCAGAAATAGAAAACATTTCTCGATGCATTAGACCGTTCCCACGAGTTTCGGACTTGTCGTTGAATAATAGATACGTTTAGCTCTCTCATGAACGAATTATTCGACTAAATTATTGAGCACCTCACCTCCGAGCTAAGTCGTATGTATAAAACGAATTCGTTACCTATTTCAGTTTAGGCTCATGTGGAGTCAAAATGAAAGTTTTCTCGGCGAGGTTTGACGCGTACAAGTAATTTGGACCTGAATGATTGATGGTATAGTCGACACGAGGTAAACACAGATAGTGTTTTATTCTCCACAGAATTATATATAAGCTCGGTTTATATTGTAGGTACATGTTTTTGTATTTCAATTTGAGTCTCATTTAGTTCATCAAATATTTATTAGAATATCATTTGTATGCGTACAATATGCAGTTATGTTCGCGTGGTGACGGATTAAGAATACCAATGTCACCACCCCGTTCAATCCCCCCGAGGGTGTCGTAAGAGTCGATTAAGGGAGTCAGGCAGACAATATCCACTGCAAGAGAGGGAAAACTCGAAACAAAATCCTATACCAACCCGTCTGGCCAGCGTGGTATAGTAGGCTAATATCCCTCTAAATGGATGGAGGAGACCCGTGCCCAGCAGTGGGACGTTTATGGGTTGAAGTGATGAATATGCATTCAACCACGTTCAGGAAAGCACAGTGTGGGACAACCAAGGTGGACAAATGTCCTGGTCAAAGCTGCAGGCAGCCACTGGATGCATGCTGCTAAAGACCGGCTTTTGTGGAAACATGTGGAAAGAAAGAAAGAATATTTTCTTTATATGGGGAAAGCCTACGCTCAGCAGTGCACATTAACGCGCTGAGAAGAAGAAGCAATCTGCGAAGTGGTGAATATTTGCGATTTAAATACTGAAATGATAAATAAACGATGTTTATCTTTACGTGTGCATGACTGCCTCGGTGGTCCAGTGGTCGCAGTATGCGCCTGCTGTGCACGAGGTTGTGGGTTCGATTCCCACACAGGACAAAACTTCGTGTGACCCATAAAGAATTGTTCTGAGTCTGGGTGTAATTTGTGTCCGTTAATTGTATGTTTGTAAAGTCCCCTGCGACACAGAGCTTGTTCTCTAGTGCGGGAGTTGTCTTTTTTTAAGAAAAAAAATTAAGAGCCATGTCATTTTTAATTTTTTCTTTAGGTACAACTTGGGTGGCAAATTGGTATAGGGCCCACTTGATGTTAAGCTGTTACCTATTGACGCTTGCAATAGCAAAGACATCACTTGCGTTTTGCCGACCCATTTTTTTACGCCAGGGTTTTAAGATGGAGTATCTCTGGGAGAGAAAAACGTTTCTTTCAAAACGCATCCCTAAATGACTGCTGGAGACCTGCTGGAGACTCACACAGAGGAACACACTACACCGCTCTGTGTGTAGTTATTTGGCTGTGATCTTCTGTAAGGTGGATCCTTCTCCAGTACTATTTGGTAGTAAAAGTCATTTATACCTGATTCAGTTTATCTAAAAAAATTGTACGTGTATCTAAAAATATAGATTTACTTTTAGCTACCATCATTTATCATCGTCATCTCTTGTAAAAGACGTCTACTGCTGGACATAAATCCTCCACGAAGTATTTCTACAGTATACGGTAAGAATTTTTTTTTTAAATTTAGAACTGTCTATTCGAGAAAGTCCTTTATTCTTTTTGGTTGTTCTCTTTAATGTTCATGACTGTTATCTATCAGTGTGTGAAATAATTTTGAAAGTTTATAATTTTACTTTGTGTATATCACACAAAACGTAAAAGTTTGACTTTAAGAGTGGCCGCAACATAGCTAATAAATTATTACGTAAATTTTAACCCATTAGAGGTCAAATAAAAACTACTAATTTTTTTTCGAAATAAACTTTATTTTCATATTAAAATAAGACAATAGGAATAGAAAAACCAAAAAAAACATAAAAAAATGTAATTTTCACGAATTTAGGGGGGTGTACTCAATTGAGTACACTGACCGCCTAAGTATGAAAATTTTCAAAACACGCCTTCTCGACACAAAGTGTTTTTAGGCACTTTTTACACTGCCAACGCACTCTGGAGTGACAAAGGACATACACACCGCAGCTGTTTTTCAATTTTGGTGGGAAAGTGTGCAACTCCGTCTTGAGAAAGACCATCGACTATCGGTGCAGTATCCGATTGAACTGGCTGCTATCGCAGGATGATGGCCGAAGTACTTCACCATTGATTCATCGATAGAGATACTGTCATGTAAAAAACTCTGCATAAGTTTGTCTGCTAGTGGTCTTACTTTGAACATTTTATCATGCGAAGTGGCTATTAAGTTGTTGTCTACAAGATGAAGGTTTCTTTTTATGTCCCGAAACCTATGTCTCGACTTGGCTTTGCTGACCAATTCTACACCTTTATCTTCATCTTGAGACCAGTACATTGGATCTCGAGGTAGCTTATGCTACCCAGACAAGATCAAAATGCCTAAAAACTTTTTTATTTCAGAGGAATTAGTGTCTATCCTGTAGGTGAGCGTATAATTGACTATTATCTATAATCATATCAATTATATCATTATCAATATTTTTTTCAAATATTTGTACCGGATTTAGGCCTTTCAGAGGTTCACAAACAACACTCCTTCTGCTACGGACTTCCGTAGTACTCTCAGCAAGCGAAGAATATAAACGGGAACATTTTCGCCAGATCAGGTTCGAATTCGAAGTGGATGGGCGGGTAGAAACTAGTCGTAGCTTTGTTGACGCCAGCGTTTCATCATTACTGTCGTCGTTCGAACTGTCTTCTGTACCATCATCCTCTCGGTTTATAAATACCTCTATAGTACCAGGTACGTCTTGGTTCATGGTTCATGCTGCCATGTCATCATCGGCGCCTTCCTCTTCATCTGTTACCGCACTTGAATCAGGTGGTATGACAGCCAAGACATATTCACCCTCGTCTCTCTTTTCAAAAATAGCTTCAATAGCTGCTTCAAGCCCTTTGTAGCTCGTTTGAGCTATAAAACACTGTTTCTTCATTGTTAGGAATCTGCGAAAAAAACGGTTATTTTACTTACGTGTGTTGTCACTGTACTCAACTGAGTACATTAACATTTATATGGCCCTAGTGTTATTTGAGTTACAAGTAATGAATGTATTATTGTTTATAACTTACCTTTATACGTTTTTTATGCTAATAAAATGAAAAACAACAACTTATAAACAGTAATTAAAATAAAATAACCAAAATAATTCACTTACCTCCACAGTGTTTCGGTGACACAACTTCAACTGACACTTTTTATCGTAAAAAGCTATAGCGTATTGCTATATTCGTTTTGAGGAGTAAAATAAGACGATGATTTTTGCTTGTAATCGACTGGTCTTTATTCTTAATCTTAATCTATTTATATTAAAACATAACAAAGGAAAATACAATTATGTGTTGGAAGGGATTAAACGATGAACGTGAGTAATGTGCAGTGACAGCACTTTGCCATATTAATGTATTTACACGTTCACACGTTTTACAATATTAGTTATGGCTGTTGCCATAGATACTCCCTCCTTAAAAAAAAATATTTACGATTAAACTTATTTCCCTACACCACGTTGGTTTCTCGTATCACACGCATAAATCTCTTCTCGATTTTTGTTCCGATCGCTCGGAACAACATGTAGACACTGATGATGCATATTATTATTATCACTGCGATAATCGTTATTGTGATCCAACCTCGTATGCTCTG
The DNA here is from genome assembly GCA_947095525.1 of Trisateles emortualis. NCBI lineage: Eukaryota > Metazoa > Arthropoda > Insecta > Lepidoptera > Erebidae > Trisateles > Trisateles emortualis. The sequence continues at coordinate 1,095,783 of OX352736.1, read as the reverse complement.
TAGGTCCTCAGCGAGCCTAGAGTGTATCTGCAGTAACTCTTCCGGAATGGCTGGCGCGTTGTTTTGCACCATGTTGACTTGTTCTTTCTCATGAGTACTTGTGTTGGATCCCATGTTGCGTGTGAAAACTTCTTGTCGTGAGTGGTGATTGTAGATCGTTTGTATAGCTTTATATATCATAGCTGGAATCGAACCGTTGGGCGTGAGATTCGCCCTGCACGTGTTTTTTTATTTGCTAGATTATCTTGCGTTTCTACAACTATTTTCTTATCTACTGATGTGCGATTTCTTATCTCCTTATCGTTTATTACGAAGGCGGGTTTTATCCTGTCGATAGATACGGTACTGTGTCTTCCGTTTATCAATATCGTGAATAATTTATCGCTCCGGCTAATTACGAGATAAGGTCCGTCGTATGGCGGCGTCAAGCTCGGCCGCAATCTATCGCATCGTAAGAATACGTGCGTGCATTCTGCTAATTTTGGATGTACAAATATTTTGTCATTTGTGCGCTCTCTCTGTGGCACGGAAGTTATTCGTTCGATGTTTTTCTTCAAATCTTCTACCATTTCAGTGTAGGTTGTTAGGCTTCTTGTCTCGAAAAATGCTCCAGGTAACGTTATTGTTGTTCCATATACTAGTTCGGCTGCCGAAAATCCAGTATCCTGCCGTAAGCTGGTACGGATACCGAGTAATATTGTGGCTAGTTCCTTTGTCCAGTTTGTAGTGTTCCCTCTTGCCATTAACGCTGCTTTCATAGTTCTGTGTAATCGTTCGACTTTCGAGTTTGACTGTGGGTGATACGGAGTTGTCCGTATTTTATTTATTCCCATGAGTTTTGCCAAACTTCTGAATATTCTTGATTCGAATTGAGCTCCCTGATCTGAAGTTATGTATTCAGGACATCCGAATCGGGTTATCCACCCTTCGTATATCACTCTTGCAATTGACTCTGCAGTGATGTCTGACGCTGCGAAAGCTTCTGGCCATGACGTACATCGGTCAATCATTGTTATGATGTATCGTTTATTCTGGGATGTTGTGAGGGGTCCGACAATGTCGACGTGTAGATGAGAGAATCTTTCTGCTGGCATGAATTTTCCAAGTGGTGATTTGGTGTGCCGATGTATTTTTGAACGTTGACACTGTAAACATGCTTCAGTCATCTTGTTGATGTCCGTGTTCATGTTTTCCCAAATGTAGTTCGCTGCAATTAACTTCCTCGTAGTGTTTTTTCCGGGATGGCTTATATTGTGGAAACTCTCGAAAATGTCTCTTCTGAATTTAAGGGGAAGAAATGGTCGTTGTTTCCTGGTTGATAAGTCGCAGAATATCTTGATTCCTTTCTCGTGAAAATGTACCGTTTCGAACCGTAATGATTTATTTGATTTCAATCGTTCGAGTTCGTCATTGTTTTGTTGACAATTTGCTACCTCCTTCCAGTCTATATTGGATGGTAATGATATCGTTTCAACAACTCGAGACAAGGCGTCTGCAACTGTGTTTTCCTTGCCGCTAATATGTGTTATATTAGTGCTGAATTGCGATATGTAGTCCAGGTATCGAATCCGCCTCGGTGTGTCATTCAATGATGGCTTCTTATCGAATGCCTGAATCAATGGCTTATGATCCGTGTAGACGGTGAATTCTCGGCCCTCGATGAGTCTTCTAAAATGTTTAATTGCCATGTAAATTCCCAGTAACTCTCTGTCGTAAGTAGAGTATTTCGTTTGAGCTTCGCTTAGTACTTTTGAAAAGAAAGCTATCGGTTCCCACTTTCCTTTTTGTCGTTGCTGTAGGACGGCGCCTACGCATTTTAAGCTTGCGTCAGTCATCATTGCTAGTTGGGTTTGGCTGTCTGGGCAGGCTATTGACGTTATTTGTCGTATATCCTGTTTGCAGCGCTCGAAAGCGTGGTCCGCTTCTTTATTCCACTGAATGATTGTTTTATCATTTTTCTTCGAATTTCTCAAGTATCTATTTAGAGGCGCTTGATGCTTCGCTGCGTACGGTATGCTGCTTCGGTAGAAGTTTAACATGCCTAAGAAACGACGTAGTTCTTTCACTGTATTTGGTTTCGGATATTCGTTAATTGCTTGAACTTTTTCCGTTGTAGGCGTCAATCCTTGGCTCGTTATATGATAACCAAGAAAATCAATCTCCGATTTTGCAAATTCACACTTGTTTGTGTTAATTGTAATGCCGTTTTCTTGCAGGCGTTTGAATATTTCTTCTAAGTGTTTGTAGTGGACGTCGGTTTCTGAGTCAGCAATTAAAATGTCATCAACGAAAACATATACGTAGTCTAAATCTCTAAATATAGAGTCCATCCACTTTTGAAATGACTGTCCGGCGTTCTTTAAACCGAACGGAAGTCTTGTAAATTCGAAAAGTCCGAACGGCGTTATTATCGCTGTTTTCTCTGGTTCAGCGACAGCAATCGAATAGAATGCTTTCTTTATATCGATTTTACTGAAAATGGTTTTTCCGCTTGCGATATACGTAAAATCTAACAGTCGTGGCAATGGGTATCTATCCGGTACGGTAATTTTGTTGAGTGCGCGGTAGTCACCGCATGCTCTCCATTCGCCATTTTTCTTCTTGACCATATGAAGTGGGGATGCCCACTCACTGCTTGAGGGTCTGCAAATTCCCATATGCATCATCTCCTTGAACTCTTGCTTTGCGATTTTGTATTTGTCTGGAGGAAGAGGACGTGCCCGTGTAGCAACTGGGAACCCTTTTGTTATAATCTCATGCTTAACATTGTGTTTCGGAGGGTTCTTCATCGATCCAGGCTTTGTAATATCTTCATACTTTTCTAACAAGCACCTGATCGAATCTGGTAAGTTCGAGTTAATTGTTCGTATTGATGAAATATTTGCTACTATTATTCGTGCAGGCGTTTCTAATCCCGTTTCTTTGTCGATCAATTTTCGTCCGTGTATATCCACTAACAGCTGGAAATGCTCGAGGAAATCGGCTCCTAGAATCGGCATTTTCACGTCGGCGATGGTAAAACACCATTTGAATTCTCTACGGAGTCCGAAATTCAGTGTTAGCGTGCGTTCTCCATATGTGTTAATTGGGGTTCCGTTGGCGGCGTATACTTGGTATTTGCATGCGTCGCTATCATGTTCCGTGCGATTTAAAACGGAAATGTTTGCACCGGTGTCGACTAAAAATCTATAACTACTGTTTAAGTCGGTTATAGTTAGACGGTTAGCGGGGTGCATAGCACAGAGATCCGTCGCTTTCTGTGCTATTAGTAGTTTTCCGACATCGCATTCGTATTTTTCTTCCATGTACACGGCTGACGGCATTTTATTGCATTTTGCTTGAATTTGTTATGATAATAACAAATGCCATTCTGCGGCTTTCGATAGTGCGACATTGACCGTGAGCGTGAATCATTACGTGACCGGAAACTGCTGCGTTGTCGCGTTCGAGACAGACGATTGTTGCGAAGCTCGTTTATTTCAATTTGCATCGCTGCAATTTGTGACGTCAGGTTTGTTATTAAACTGATGTCAGCTGTCGACGATATGGCGCTCGTTCGTGTATACGTTAGATTCTCGTGAATTTTGTCGGCTATTTCGCTCAGTTTTTCCAATGTCAAGTCTTCGGATACTGCAATGATAGATGTAATGGTGGCTGGGAGTTGTCGGAACCACAGGAGACGTATCGTATCGTCGTTCATCTTCCCGCTGCCTGCTTCCCGCATTTTTCGTAATAGCTGGGAAGGTTTCTGGTCACCGAGGTCCATCTCTGATAATAGCTTTTGAAATTTTCTGTGCTCGCTCTCCTCGTAACAGCTTATAAGGCGATCTTTAATAGCCGTATATTTTTGCTCGTCTGGAGGATGTGTCAGGATGTCGCTTACTTGATGGATCACCTCCTTTGGCAATTTGGCAATTACCATGTTGTACTTATATTCCTCTCCTTGTTTCTGGGGAGCCATGATTGCTTCGAACTGCGCGAACCACAATCTTGGTGAGTCAGTCCAAAATTGAGGCAGTTTCTCGGTAACTGATATCGCTGCAATACTATCAGTGCTGGCGTCGCCTTTCGCTGGAGTCGCTGGTGGAGCCATGGTGTCTTGTTTGTTTTCTATCACTTTCTAGATTTGATGCTGAAAACCAATTTGGGTTCCGGTCGTCCCGGTATTATATCAGCACTAGAGAAGCGGTAGCCAGTCGGGGTCACCAATTATAGCGTATTGCTATATTCGTTTTGAGGAGTAAAATAAGACGATGATTTTTGCTTGTAATCGACTGGTCTTTATTCTTAATCTTAATCTATTTATATTAAAACATAACAAAGGAAAATACAATTATGTGTTGGAAGGGATTAAACGATGAACGTGAGTAATGTGCAGTGACAGCACTTTGCCATATTAATGTATTTACACGTTCACACGTTTTACAATATTAGTTATGGCTGTTGCCATAAAAGCCACACTACCCTCGTAATATTTATCAATATACTTGTACAGTGGTTTGATGAAATAAAATAACAAGGTAGCCCGAAATAACTTAACGCGATCTGTGACTGACAATTAAGTTTATGCCTGTACTCATTTGAGTACAGTGACTTCTAATGGGTTAATATAAAAATTTCTTTACATATAATTTTGTACACTAAAAACTACAATTTGGTTTTAAATATACCTATAATTACATTACTACCGAGAAAAATAAAAAATAAATAATTTATTACTATAATGGTCTTTGCTTGTCATCGATAGATCCTACTAATATTATTAATGCGAAAGTTTGTAAGTTCGGATAGATGGATGGATGGATGGATGGATGGATGGACGGATGGATGGATGGATGGATGGATGGATGTTTGTTACTCTTTCACGTAAAAACTACTGAACGGATCTGGATGAAATTTGGCACAGAGAGAGATTATGGTCTGGAATAACACATAGGCAACACGTTACATACACATAGGCAACACATTTTTACAGCGATAGCCGACATCCACGCGGGCGGAGCCGCGGGCAACAACTAGTACATAATAATTCTATGATATTGTGTTATCACATTTCTAACTATAATTATAAATATTAATTTCCTTTAGAAACAATTCCCGCGAAATAATCGCAGCGTGGGATTCGACACAACAGTATCACGTACACCCAGATACCCATCGAAACAATCATTGATGGATCACACAAATTTCAGTCCTGTCCAAACCCTCAACACGGCTTGAAGTGGTAAATGGTGAAGTGATCACTTAAACCACATTGAGCCACATTAATTAACATACTCTCTCTTTACCCCCTTTCGGTAATGAGTACCCTTATTTTTTTCTTTTACTCGAAGTTAAAAAAGCACTAAGCCTTTAAACAAGTGGCATAAGCGATAGTCGAATCGAAAAGTCAAAAAATAAAATGTATGGAATTTGATTATATATCAAATCCCATACATTTGTTATTTTGACTTTTCGATTCGTCTACTGTTTATGCCACTTGTCTAGAGGCTCTGTTATCAGTCAATTGTGAGCTTATAATAACGAGAGCGAATGATATATTATATAAATGTTAGGCACACACTTAAATCAATTATTTTTTTATTAGAGTTTCTCGTATCGACAACAAAGTAACTTGATAATAAGTACATTATCCTTGTCCTCTTACAGCTGGTTTATGAATGAAATATATATTATTGAGCGCGATATACAGCACTTGTGATGCAGAGCGAAACGGTGAGTTCTACGTGAGCGGAGCCTACGCACTCACCTGTGCACACAGATAAAGAGAATATGGAAGAACATTTTTATTGTAAACTCTTTTAACGAGGCTTATACTTTGTTTGTATTCATTTACATAACACACTACTTTTATTAGTTAAAATATTCCATTTATTTTACTTATTTACTGATATAAATTTTATACTTTAAAAGTCAATTACGTATTTAGGTACAAATACGTAATTGACTTTGACATTTTTGACAAGGTGTTCTATAAAGTTAAAATAATATTGACGCGTGTAAAAATGCACAGCGTTTAATTTTTTTTTATTACTAATTACGAATTCGACGGCTCAGGTGAACAAAATAAAATATTATAAAAGGTTCAACATCTTTACGTTTTGAAACTCTAAGGATCAGCACAATACAAAATGTTTTGTGAAATATTTATCCAGTTTCGAATTATAGGGTCGTAAATCATAATATTTTATAATTTATTAGTTCATCATCATCATATTTTCAGTCAAAAGACCCCAAGGATTTCCACAAGACTCGATCCTGAGCCTACCTAGTCTATTGGTTGCCCACAACCTTTACCAGGTCGTTGGTCCACCTTGTTGAAGAGGCATACCCACGCTTCGTCTTCCAGTTCGTTTCTGTCCCAATGGCTATCAGTTCTACGAGCTACGTGCCCGGCCCATTGCCACTTAATTGAGGCAATTCTTCGAGCTATGTCGGTTGATTCTCCTACGGATATCCACTTTTCTTAATCGATTACGTAGCTCTAATAACAAGCAATTGCATTTTTTTTCTTTGTTGAAATACCAAATTTGTATAATTGTTTCTTTTTGTGTGTTTTTCTAATAGAATATTTAAACGTATCTAGTATAATATTGCTCTGTAGAACCGTCTCATTTGTTTTGCACGACGCACGTAATAACGCGATCAAAACGTATGAGAATTTTGACAGCGGCGCGTGATATGAAAGCTTAAAGTGTGGGGAGAACATTTCTTGGAGTGAGTCGTCAGCGTTCGAACACTCTTTATGTTTGAAAAACATTTGCTCTTTGAGTGTCATCGATTGTAGAGCTCACAAGACTTATGAATTTATGTGAATATATAAAAATATGTTTTTGATATAATAATACTGACATGACTGTATCAATATAACTTGTTGTTGGCTGCTTATATTATGAAGTTTAGTAATTTAAGAAGTTATAGATAGGAAACCATTATACGCTTTTTTTTTAACATAACCTTTGTCACTATCTTTTGCAGTTTATCAACAAATCTTCTTAATTGAAACCCATGTACCACGGTATACTATTCAAGGTATACCACATGAGTGACAGCAGATCTCCGACCTATCATAAGTTTAAGTTGATTTGTTCGTTCATAATAAACATGTCATTATGAATCCATGGGAAATCTCAAGAAATATGAATAGCTAAATATGTACCTACATACTTTAAAATGTATGTAGGTACTGTATTGTACACACGGCAACGGAGATAGCTGTACAGGGCCGCTATATGAAGATTAGTTTTTCAAAAAAGCCATTGTATATATTTCGGTGGCATTTGGTAACAGTGTACAATTAGACTAGACCTAAAGAAAAAATAATGTCCTCCTAACCGAATTTCGGTCACGGCGGCTAATCTCAACGGAGACTTGCCATCTGTGCGGGAGATATTATAGTGCACAAGTGTGTGCGCAAACACAAGTGCACTCTTTATTCCCTCACTCTCATAGTCCGATGGGACGGCAAATCCGACACGACCGGAGAGAGATCTTTCTCTTTCCGAGGCACGAGGGTGTAAACACCGCCAATTTCCAAACTCCGGGCATTTATTGTGAATTTCTTAACAGAAAAACCCAATATCGATTTTTGACCCGACCCGGGAATCGAACCCGGGACCTCGTGATCAGCAGTCTCACACATCGACCACTGAGCCACGGAGGCAGTTAAAATATCATCATATCAGCCAAAAGACGTCCACTGCTGGACATAGATCTACCCCAAGGATTTCCACAACTCTCGATCCTGCGCCGACCTTGTCCATTGGTTGCCCGCAACCTTTACCAGGTCGTCGGTGGTTCTAGAGTGGCGACCACGAACTGGAAGACGAAGCGTGGGCAGGCCTCCAACAAGATGAAAAAAATATATTTCACACAAATCCACTCATTAATTTTTCTAAAAAACTAATGTTAATCTAGCGGTCCTGTACAGCTATCTCCGTTGCCTTTCCTACATAAAATACAGTCTTTACATCATCTTAAAACCAATTACGAAAATGTAAATACGTTTTTAACAACCTTAACTCTTCAACAAAAGGTAGTCCCATTGACATTTGAACAGTGTTCGACACAGTTGGATTAGCACCCTGTGACATCAGTATGGGCCCCTTTCTAAAGGTCAATGTGAATAGGGAGGTAAGTTAATCTTATTTATGACAAGATTATATTATGTATGGGTACGACTTTTTGGGCTTACATCATAATAATCTTGATACTGTGATGTTTTAAATGATGTTTGTATGTTACTTTTAATGTTACAGTTTTATCTAAGACTAGCGGACCTGGCAGACATCGTCCTGCCTTAAAGAGCTGAAATACCGACAGCAGCGCAACCTACCTGGTCTTATTGTAAATCTAAACCATTCTCAAATCCAAAGACACATAAAATCGGTCCAGCTTTAGGAGGAGTTCAGTGACATACAAACGCAAAGAAAAATTATATATACGAGTATATAAAGATTTGATGTTCATTGCAATACTGCCAATGATCGTTATTGGGAATTAAAAAGGCCCGCTTGGCGTTTTTACGGGCGTATACGGAGTAAAAGAGCAGAGTTCTCTTAATAGTAATAGAGTTTGTTCTGTATTCTATCAAGTTTTGATTTAGCAAAATATTATTATGAACCTACTCATAGTGTTTTATTAAAAGTCTAGAAAAACGATTTTTCTCAACTTTCTGTTTTAAATTGTAAGTTGAGTGTTTGTGGAAGATCTGAGTACTGTGTTATAATAATAAAAGAAAGTAGTTTTTTTAAACAGAAAAAAGTCATGTTCTAATTTATCAGCATCAAGAAAATAGACGTTTGACGTCTAGGAGTGGATAAAGAAGGGACTGACTAGAGTATTTTTTGTTTGAAATGGCAAGAATTTCTAAAGGTGCTTGAGTGACTGAAACGAGCAGTAGTTGCACTCTCCTGCTTACCTCTGGAATGTGGCCATCTCAAGAGTATTGAGTGTCCATATCAACATCTAAATTGTAAGCAGTTTATGCTATCAATATAGGATAGGAGAAATAGGAGCAAGAGACTGATGAACTTCGTGAGTCCATCTGTCGAAGTTTCTCCTCGTTTCTGATTCGATCTCGCAGGGAAACTCCAAGCATAGCTCTCTCCATTGCTCTTTGGGTATCTTTGAGCCGTTGTATGAGGCTCATAGTGACCGACCACGTCTCAGAGCCATATGTCATCACTGGTCAAAGACTTTCTGTCTTGAGACACTGCGGTATATAGAGCGAGAAGATATGGCTTAGCTTTCCAAATGCTGCTCAGCAGAATCGGATTCGCTGAGTGACCTAGTTTTCGAAGTTGGACGTACCTAACTGGATGAGCATAAATAATATACATATGTATTTGCCACTTGGCTTTTAAATCTAATCATTAACTTGATAAAACAAACTCTAAACAAACGTGAAAAACTTCAAAACAGAAGCCACATTAGCATAAATCTCACCTGAATTAATTAAATTTACGCTCCAAAAATGTAATTTACTTGGCACAGGTGACGGCGTGTACAACAAAACCCTTCAACGCTGTACTCGTACACAAAATTATTCACTTCACTCACTTCATTCGTTCATTCGTTCCCTCTGACATACAAATTGTATTCGTAAGCTTAAATTATTGCCTTACGGCGGCGTCCCGAATACAAAATTATAATTGTGTACTTACTTGTGGCCCGACTCACATGAACCTGTGAAAAATAATAATCTTTTGATGCATAACAATTATGTTTACAGTGAGTTTATTGAGTAGAAACTGTGCTGTACGACCGATGCCTTAACATAAAATGTTTTATGTGTTTATAACAGCTAGTATAATATCAATCTAAACATGATCCCCCCCTTCCAAAGGTTTTCGTAGTATTTGGTCTTAAGCTGACCTTATCCTTTGGCTGCCCGCTTTTACCAGAACCTTTAACAGATCTTCTCACGCCCCGTCTTTTCTCGAGAGCCATTTTGCCCGAGCAGCCATTCGTTCTGCAAGCTATGTGCCTTGTCCATTGCCACATGGTTGGGGTAATTCTTCGAGCTTTATCGGCCACTTTGGTTCCGGGGGGAAATTCCAAGTATAAATCTCTCTCTCTTGTTGTTTGTAATCAATCAACTAAGAACTACTGGACCGATATAACATCTTTAACCAGTAAAATTCTGTCACAGAATCACAGAATTTTACTCTTAAGAATCGCCATTTTTTACAAATAAAGGTTTATTACAAAAAATGAGATTCTTACGAAAACTAACTAAATGTTTACCCGTGCAAAGTGGGATAGTCCACTAGTAGAAAATCCGTAAACAGGCTATTTTTATAAGCTTATGTAAAAAAAAAAATACACTGCTGTGCAAAAAACGCTACTCCATTTTTCCACATTCACCCATCTTGCACCACCTTCACGTTGCGCATTAAGGTCATCTAGCTACCACTTTCAACAACATTTTCATAAATACGAGGTAATTTTATTTCTTTAACGATTCTTGTATGTGACGGAGCCATGTCAGTCACAAGCAAGACCTATTATTCCCGGTTTGAAGCGCAGCGTGCTATATTTTATCAATTCTATTGCCAGAGTGCTACGTCCATTAACTCTTCAGTAAACACCAAGATGGAACTTTTGTGATTGAGTTAGCGACTAGGTTCAGTGCGAGTCGTCATCATAGGTAAGGAAAGAATGAAAAAAATAAACATTTATATTATGATTTATCCAAAGAAGACAGCAATTCAAGTGGATATATATGCATGCTTAGTAAGGTACGGTCAAAAATAAAAACAGAATTTTGAATATAAAAACAAAACAAAATATTTTAACAACAAAAATAAAATACTTTAAATTAAAACTAGCAAATAATGCACTTAAAGGATTGGCAAATATCGATTGGTTAACGCTTTAGGATAATTAGCAGATGGTAGTAATTATAATAAATCAGTAGTTAAATATTTTTTACCTAACATTAATGGTGTTATTTTGTAATTTAAGTTTGAAGAAGTCACCAGCAAAATTATTATTTACTAGCTTCCGAACGCCGCTTCGCCCGCGCCTATTATATACATTCCCTCAGGAACAGAGCTTTTTTCCGGGATTAAAAGTACTCTATGTGTTATTCCAGACCTAAATCTCTATGCCAAATTTAATCCATATCCGTTTAGTAGTTTTTTGCATGAAAGAGTAACAAACATCCATACATTTTTACAAACTTTCGCGTTTATAATAAAGTAGAATAGTATAGATATAGATATTTCCAATTTTTGTAACAAAGAAACACAAAAAACTCGTTCGCTTAATCACGTTCGTCTACCGATGACCGACTAAGCTCTATTAGTATTTATACAGTCTCGGAGCTGTGTGAGTGTTGAGTACACGCGCGTAAATCGTTTCAAATGAGAGCTTCATGAGTGCAGATAAATTACATTAAATCTGAGAGTTACGTGCCGGAAAATTCACCAATGTTTTACCCAGTCTTAGGGTGACTATGATTCTTTTGAATAACGGAATGTGATAGATAGATTTTGCTTTGTGAATATATTTTGAGCTAGGTAGGTATTATATTATATAGTTTATTGTAATTATGTATAGATATATTATGTAATAATAACAGCCACCAATATATTATGTATCACTTCTGGGAACGGGTCCTATATTAAAAGAGAGAGAGAGAGAGAGTTTAGGTGTTAATTCTCACACGCTGCCGCACGCCTTATGTGGGCTGGTAAATCAGGCATGTCGTTAGAATGTCTTCTAAGACATGTGGGTTTCCTAACCATGATTTCCTTTAACGTTGGCAGATGGTAAAATTATTTGATTTGTACATATAAATACCACAAAGTGTAATTCACATTGGTACTGCCACTTGGGGTCGAACTTACACCTCTTTCTTGCAAGTTTCTTTCATACTCGACTACCACCGTTCATTATTTATTTGTGAGACATTCATTGTCAATAGTTTTAGATGTAGCTTTTTTATGTTAAGTTTAATTTATGGCAAAAAATATTTCTTAGGTACTTTCTAGTTTCAATAAATAAACAGAAAACTATTGTACATTGAATAAAGAGTACAGACTATATATTATTGAGGCATTATATATTGAAGCGCTCATAGCTAGGTGCACTCGCTGTTCGGTAAACGATCAGCGGGTTAAGCTACCAAGGGCGCGGTAACCCTACAGATGGGTGACCGCATAGTGGTATTTCATCTGAGCGTCTCCGTGCTTCGGAGGGCACGTTAAAAGTCGGTCCCGACTGTTATCAGTCGTAAGATCATGACAGAGACCTAAATATGGGCGATCTAAATAACTCTGTCACCAGGTTGGCCACTAACCAAACGTTAAAAGAAGAAGAACAGACTATATAATAATATTGTCTTTATACTTATATAATAAGCAGCCAGCATTATGCTATAAGCTGGTATAATCATTATACCAGCTTTACCAGTATTCGTAAAATATATATTTTAATCGAGTTGCATCTTTATTACCATTACAAAAAGAAATCACTTTCAATTGCTCTTTGCGAACAAGAAAAGTAATTACAACTTGGCAGCTTTACTTCGGAAGCAGAATAAAAACTTCTGGGAACGTCCGCGTTTGTAATAAAAGCGAGTACACCATACGTAACTAACAAGTACTTGCTCTCTCAAGTTTAAGTATCTACTCACGAGAATTATGAGAAGGTACGTGTTTCTTAAACTTTTTATTGAATTAAAATTATGTTAACTAATGACTTTAGTGTGTTTAGTTCAGTTGTTAAATTTGCATATTGTGTGTGTACACAATTCTATCTATTCTTAAAAAAAAAAGAAATTAAAAAAAAAATAGTTTAAAACCTAGGTTGAACATAGTTACTTCAAGTAAACTTCAATTTTAGCCTTTTTAAGCCGGTTTAAATTTATTTTTAAAAGTTTCTTATTTACTTTTTTTTTTTTATTAGCAACAATAGTTATTTAATTCTCAGGTGTTTCTTTGTATCTCCGGGAACACCGAGAATTAGAGAAAAATACATCCATACATAGAACATCTTTTTGAAACGTAGGAACACTACTCTATTCCTTACTTTTTGTTCATAAGAAAATAAATGACGACTAAGGGCCCTGGGATCCTAACGTACCAGTAAACAAGTGGTATAAACGGTAATCGAATCCAAATATCAAAAAAAAGTATGGGATTTAACCTAAGTTTACGTCACTATATCGTAAACTTACGTCAAATCCCATACATTTATTGATTTTCGATTCGACTATCGTTTATGCCACTTGCCTAGAAGGGCTGGTACAAGTATCGACTCTGTCGTAGCACATCTACGAGAATGGAAGCAATTTCGTAGCAGCGTAGACTAATTGTCGTAGACTACATTTTGCCTTTCAGGATCATTAGTCTTATAATAAAACCGGCCAAGTGCAAAAACAATAATAAATATGTAGGTAATCCACAATTAATATTGTTTCGAATCTACATATATGCTCCATCCACGTTGTGTCGCCGGTAGACAAGCCTAACGACACCTATCCACAGTTTCCCGATCCACACGGCTTATATTTGCACAGAAACTATAAAAGTTTGTTGCAACAATAATAATAATGTAACTAGGTAATTTAATTATAATTATATTAATTTAATAAGTTTGTTATACAATAAAGAATATTTAATACTATTGCGTTAGTTAAAAAAATACAAATTTATTGTATGTATTTACTAGCCGATTAATCAGCCATATAACGAAATCAGCTAAATAACTCTGTCACCAGGTTGGCCACTGACCAAACGATAAGAAGAAGAAGAAGCCACATATTAGTTAAATAGCCTTGCAATCCAGCGTGGAAATGTGGCCAGTCTTTTGGGCACCTTTCCTCAGAACTGCGATCTCAATCAGATATTTTATTTATAGGTTAATACCTTTAAATACAATATCTGATTGTTTGTAAGTAGGTTAGGTTAGGTTACTTTAATTTTTATAACTATTCATGTAAATATCTTATGAAATAAATTGTGATTTTAAGGCAAAAAAAAAAAGTTAAATATTTAAGCAATGTGGAAAAAAACGAGCCCGGAGCATCGATCTCTTCAAGTACACAAGACTTGGCACGATCTTAACATTTAGCTAGGTAAATACGCAGAAATTTAAAATGCCTGCTACGAGGAACAAACATTCTTACAACATCTGCGATCTCAACTATCGCACTTACAAAGCTATAAAAAGATTTCTCTATGTAAGGAACACCCTACAATATCACCTCCGTCCTAATATAAATGCAAGTGCGAATGGCTGGACTGGCAAACTATTGCATATTTGCGCCGTTCCCAAGAACTCGTACCATTGTTTCGATTAATACTGCAATCGTTTTTCTGTTAAAGAAAATTGTAGCGAGAATAGAATATGTCTTTTTAATATTGAAAATAAGCTTATAAGGACCTGCGTTCATCGGCGGCTCTCACGGCAAAAGATTTTCAAAAAATGGTGATAGTAAATTTGAATGATTAATAATTTACTATGACAAAGATCATCGTACAGTGGATGCTGAAGACGGACGTCATCATCGCGGTAGGCCTCGAAAGCGCTGGTGTGATGAGCTCGATGCCTTTCATTTGCCGTTACATAAAAAGGTGTGGAAGACCAAAGGAGAGCCCATCGCCCTGAACGGACATACCGGCAGGGGTATTCCGTAAGAGCGAAAACCGAGCGACCGCAAAAAAGGAGCAAAATTTGGCTGTCAGATTGTAAATTGGAGCAAAATCTGGCTGTCAAATTGAAAATCGGTATTCCGTAAGAGCGAAAACTGAGCCTCTTTGACGTTTAGCAATCGTGTGTGCCGTCAACGAGCAATCACAACTGTCAGTTTGCGATCGCTATTTCTTAGAGAATTGATGAGGTTAAGAAGACCAAATAAATTTATCGTAGGCACAGAATCAAAACTGTTTTCATGACATGATAACTAAGAATCTCCTACCATGGCGTTCTGCCACTGGTCGCAGGCCCTAACTCGTCTGATAGTAAACGGTTACCGTGAGACACTGAGAAATGTTTTTTTTTGTTAACTCTAACAGCTTGAGAAGCAAACCTACATAATTATATAGTGTTGCAAAATTACTGAAATTGTAATATGCGATGGTATTGAGATGGTTCTAACCTTGATTGAAACTCAGCCCATAAACGTCCCACTGCTGGGCACGGGTCTCCTCCATAAATTTGGAGGGATATTAGCCTACTATACCACGCTGGCAGGGCGGGTTGGTATAGGGTTTTGTTTCGAGATTACCCTCTCTTGCAGTGGATATTGTCTGCCTGACTTACTCCCTTAGTCGACTCTTACGACACCCACGGGATGGAATAGGGTTGTGACATTTGTATTCTTAATCCGTCACCACACGGACTACCTTGAACCTTGATTAATCTAAACATGCCCACGGCCTCATTTTATCAACGCATCTCTCGCCACCGACAGGGAGTTCATCCTCACATCCTTGCACCTCAAACATGCCGTACAGTAAGATTCCAGAGGAATTTCTTACCACGTACGATAAGGTTGTGGAATGAGCTCCCTGCCGAGGTTTTCCCAAGAGACTATAGCATGGGGTTCTTCAAGAAAGGAGTTATAAGGTTTGTAAAGGGTCGGCAACGCGTGAGTGACACCCCTGGTGTTGCAAACGTCCATAGGCTACGGTAACTGCTTACCATCAGGCGGGCCGTATGCTTGTTTGTCACCTTGGTAGTCATCATATGAACATAATTGCGTCCTTACTATAGTAAGCGTGGATACTCATAGTAATCTAGCAGGTTGGTAGGTCGATGTGCACTAAACGAATCCGGGGTGAGCAGATACGATTGTTTGCTCAATTGCACTTCAATTTTACAGCAGCCGAGCTTAAATGTCTTTCGTGTTTATTCTCCAGCGTTATTGTGTTACTTCTCTTACGCCATGGTTGAAACGTAAGCATCTAATAACTGTTTCGAAAATTCCCTTATTTTGTTTGGCACTAATGGTTTGGAATAATAGAGAGGCATTTCTATTATTTTGTTAATAAGGTCAAATAATACTGCATCATCATCATCTCAGCCAAAAGACGTCCACAGCTGGACATAGGCCTCCCCCAAGGATTTCCACAACTCTCGATCCTGAGCCGATCTTGTCCATCGGTTGCCCGCAACCTTTACCAGGTCGTCGGTCCACCTTACTTTGAATATGACACACTTACCATGCATCCCTTATGCCTTATTTTAACCGTTCACGGATGAAATTTCGATAAACTGCGATAACAGATTATATTTATTTTTAACCAGAAGCAGGTATGTGAAATTTCATGCTTCTTTGTAAATAAAAGATTCCATACACCCATACTCTAACCCATAAGGGGGATTTCTGGAAATTTCACATTTTTAAAAATCTCTTCGTAGTCATCATGCTACAGAATGAACAAACTTCCATTAAATGGTAAATTTAATTTTTTAATTTTACATGTGCGATTTTATGATACGATGCGCATGAATTTATATAGAAGTTTGAGTTTATTTTTCATAGATAATGAAAACTTAATCTTCTAGTAAGTGTGGTTAAGTTATTAATTTTTTGGTTAGTTTTGTGTCCTTAATGGGACTAAATATATCACTAGCAATCCGCCCTTGCTTCACCTCGGTTTATTTTATTTTATCTAAACGAGGAATACTGCCACGCTAAAATCGAACTGGGCTGGTCATATCTGCCGCATGTCAGATGATCAATGGCCCAAAATCACTACCCTAATTTTTAACAGTATTGGTTCTTTTGGATTTTAGCAGTGCCTTCAACTCAGTTGACTTTGATATCCTCCTAGGAATCCTATCCTCACTTAATGTCTCATCTTCTGCAATTGAATGGTTTAGATCTTATCTTCATGGTCGCACGCAGTCTGTTCGTTCAGAAGAGGCCTCTTCTGAATGGTGTGAACTGACTGCGGGCGTCCCTCAAGGTGGCGTACTCTCTCCTCTTCTCCGTTTTTATTAACGCCATCACAAAAGTTATAACTTCACACTATCATCTCTACGCAGACGATTTGCAGCTTTATCGTCACACTACAGTTGAGGAATTGAGTGTAGCGTTTTCTGCCATCAATAAAGACCTTGAGAATATTAGTTGCTGGGCTCGCTCCTATGGATTATTGGTTAATCCTAAGAAGTCCCAAGCCATTATTGTTGGTGGCAGATATATGCTTAACACAGTGGCACTTCAACCTCTTCCTCCTATTATGTACAATTTGACACCTATTTTGCTGACAAACTGTGTTAAGAACTTGGGAGTTCTTATAGATGCACATCTCTCCTGGGATAATCAAATTGCAGAAGTGAGTAGAAAGGTGTACTGCTCGTTTCAGTCAATCAAGCGCCTCCAGAAATTCCTGCCACTTCAAACTAGAGTTACTCTTGCACAGTCCCTTCTCCTACCATTATTAGACTATGCTGATGTCTGTTTTCTCGATGCTAAAGAGGAGCATTTGAGTAAACTCGAGCGACTACAGAACTTGGGTATTCGATTCGTTTTCGGCTTGCGGAAATATGACCATGTTTCCGAATTTCGTGAGAAACTGAAGTGGTTACCCATTCGGCAGCGTCGGGATACTCACATTCTATCACTTCTTTACTCTGTCCTTAATAACCCTAATTCTCCTTCTTACTTACGAGAGCGCTTTGAGTTTCTTGTTCCTAGGGGAAAACCCTGTCGCACTTCCTCTTCTCTTCTGCTTCGAACTCCTCTCCATAGCTCTAGTCGTTATGATGGCTCCTTTACTATCCATGCGGTAAGGTTATGGAATTCTCTTCCTCATGGCGTACGTGACAGCCCTTCTGTAGATGTCTTCAGAAGAAGAACAAGAGAACATTTTCTATCTATCGCTTATCAGTAATAATTATTTATATATTTAGATAGTATGTATGTTTATGTTTTATATATGTATCATATTAAAATATATATGTAATAATATATGTTCATTTATGAGAGTATACATTGTGGTATACTACATAGTTAGGTAAGAACTTGCTCTCTCTCTCTCTCTTTTCTTTATCTCCTTTGTTTTTATTTCTTAGTCTGGTGTACACTTCATTTGCTCTCTCGCCTTATCTTCTCCTCTACCACTCTAAGGTTTGCTGGTAGAAAACTCATTATGAGTTAAGCTCGCCTTTGTACATGATTTTTATTTTTAAGTATATTGTAATGTTTATTTGTGTGTACAATAAAGAATTAAGAATTAAGAATTACCCACTGGGTGCCTCTAAATGTCAAGTGACATCGCGGTAGACCCTGACGGAGATGACGGGATGAGTTGGATTCATTTAACCAAAACTGGTCCTCAGCGGCTTTAGACAGAGAGAAATTGAAGGAGAGTGGGGAGGCCTTTGCCCTGCAGTGGGACAGTACAGGCTTATAATAATAATAAATATTGCAAATCCAAAAACCAACCACGATTAAGTCCTTTCATTTTTTGGGTTATTGCGTATGACACTCGCAAATATTTTTAAATAACATGGTCTTCTATTGGTAAAAGAATTTTCAAAATGGGTTCAGTAGATCCAGAAATTACCCCCTACAATCTCACAAACTTTACCTCTTCATATTATTAGTATAGATTACATAATAGAAGTAGAAGTGAATTAGTTATAACTAAATTCCCACATAGTTTGTAATACGTTCCAGGATTGCAACAGATACGTACACAGGTATATGCTCAAGCTCAACCCTGAAATCAATACCATCCACCCATAGCTAATGCAGTTCCATGAGCTCAGTTGAGCGCTTTAACCGATATTGGCGAGTATCAGTGTTATGGTTGAAATGGTAGAGGGATAGTTGGATATGTGTTTCATTAGATACATTATATCAATTAAAGCGATTATAGTCATTAGATTGTTTCATCCCACAACAACCTTAGTGCAACCAAAATAAAGGCTGATGACATTATTTATAAGAGATTAGATATTTATAAGAGAGGTAGGGCACCATACTGGTGAGGTAGGGCACCATACTAGTGAGCAAGCCCACCTGGGGAAGGACCTCCACCTTACAGAAGACCACAGCCAGATAACTGCACACAAGCGGTGTCGTTGTATTCCTGTATGTGACTACGGTCTCCAGCGCTCTTTTAGGGATGTGTAATAAAATAAACGTATTCCTATCCCAAGGATACTCCCATATTAAACATTTGGTGTAAATAAAATAAAGTTTAAAAACTAAAACCCGACTACTTAAAAATCGTCCTCTGAAAAGTATGAAATAAATAAATTTTATATAGGTACAGAGGGTAGCCGTGGTCGTATGCCACCTTGCCTTAAGGATACATTTATTTATTTAAACACTTTATGCACAATCGCACACAGGCGGACTTGCGGATATCTTGTTTCGATGAAGAGTTCCTATAGTTCCTATATTGTTATGCAAAAGGTGGCATACGACCACGGCTACCCTCTGTACCTATATAAAATTTATTTATTTCATACTTTTCAGAGGACGATTTTTAAGTAGTCGGGTTTTAGTTTTTAAACTTTATTTTATTTGAATTATTTTGGGGTTTTATTTTTAAGACAATATTATACAATGAAGCTTTAGGATATATTTAATTTGCATTACATATTACATAACATAAATATGAGGGGCATTAAATATTAAATTAAATTTGCATTACATATTACATAATATACTCGTAATATGGCAAATTAAAACATATTTAAAAACTATATAACTATTTTTTTTTTTTTTGTAGGTCATCAGACTTTTATAGTCTAAACTATTGGCACATGAGTTTTATGCCTAATCATTTTTATTATTTATTTTTGTAATTTACAGAATTTTTTTATTCCTATCTTCCAACTTTACTTCAACACCACATACTAAGCACCACCTAGAAATATAGTTCTCGTCAAGATAAATCCAACAAACATGACGCGGCTATCTTGTTTCGTTAGAGTTCCTATTGCCAGTTTTCGACTTCATTATCACACCCTAAACACCACTTAGAAGTATTAATATGCTTCTAGGTCACAACTTAGAAGCATATTACCCGTTTTGGTTTGATGGGTAATCCCGTCAAGTTAAATCTAATGAGCCCAAATACGATGCTTCTACGAGTATCTTGTTTAATTAAAAAGTATCTATGGCAACCTTCCGACTTTCATCATCACAACCTGAACACCTAACTAGGAGTATAGTACTAGTCAAGATAAATTCATCGCACCAAAACGCAACGCGGCTACCTTGTTTCGTTGAAGAGTTTTCATGGGCACCTTTCGACTTCATCATTATATCCTGAGCACCCACCCATCTAGGAATATAGTACTTGTCAAGATAAATCCATTGCACCTAAACACGACGCGTATATCTTGTTTCGTTGAAGAGTTCCTATAGCCACTTTCCAACTTCATCACCACGTCCTGAACACCCACCTAGGTATAAAGTACTCGTAAAGATATATGTAACGAACCCAAACACGACGTGGCTATCTAGTTTCGTTGAAGAGTTCCTATAACCATCTTCCGTCTTCATCATTATATCCTGAGCACCCACCTAGGAATATAGTACTTGTCAAGATAAATCTATTGCACCTAACTTAAATACGACGCGGATATCTTGTTTTGTTGAAGAGTTCCTATAGCCACTTTCCAACTTCATCACCTCGTCCTGAACACCCAACTAGGATTAAAGTACTCGTAAAGATATAGGTAACGAACCCAAACACGACGCGGTTATCTTGCTTCGTTGAAGAGTTCCTATAGCCACTTCCCAATTTCATCACCGCGTCCTGAACACCCACCTAGGTATAAAGTACTCGTAAAGATATATGTAACAAACCCAAACACGACGTGGCTATCTTGTTTCGTTGAAGAGTTCCTATGGCCATCTTCTGTCTTCATCATTATATCCTGAGCACCCACCTAGGAATATAGCACTTGTCAAGATAAATCTATTGCACCTAACCTAAACACGACGCGGATATCTTGTTTCGTTGAAGAGTTCCTATAGCCACTTCCCAACTTCATCACCACGTCCTGAACACCTACCTAGGTATAAAGTACTGATAAAGATATATGTAACGAACCCAAACACGACGTGGCTATCTTGTTTCGTTGAAGAGTTCCTCTAGCCACTTTCCAACTTCATCACCTCGTCCTGAACACCCACCTAGGATTAAAGTACTCGTAAAGATATAGGTAACGAACCCAAACACGACGCGGCTATCTTGCTTCGTTGAAGAGTTCCTATAGCCACTTCCCAACTTCATCACCACGTCCTGAACACCCACCTAGGTATAAAGTACTCGTAAAGATATATGTAACGAACCCAAACACGACGCGGCTATCTTGTTTCGTTGCTGAGTTCCTATGGCCATCTTCCGCTTTCATCATTATATCCTGAACGCCCACCTAAGAATATAGTATTTGTCAAGATAAATCCATTGCACCTAAACACGACGCGGATATCTTGTTTATTTGACGAGGTCATTTGCCCACCTTCTGGCTGCATCATCAGACCAGCTCCATGGTATTACATCATTACATTGTCACCAAAGTGCCGTCGGTGTACCAAATTTCAGCTCAATCAAACATTGAAAAGTGGTTCAAATCTCGCAAGCAAGATTTGACCTAAACCAACTAATAATCAAACAATGCAGGCACACCAGCGCGCGAAAGCTAGTAATATTGACATATTCGGAACCTGCAAACTAAATCCTATCATTTGATACCCATCACGGCACTTTTTCAAGAAATTTAGTTTTTATTTTTAGGTTTCAGGTCCCACAGAGGACGCCATACTGATTTTATTGTGACGTCACATAGCCTATAACCAGCAGACAATCAAGACGTTTCTAACGATACCTCATTTGTCAAGTTATGATAAATAGTTTAGAAGTTATGTGGGAACAGATGAACATACATACATACATACATACATACATACAAACATACATACAGGTCAAAATCATAACCCTCCTTTTTGCTTCGCCGTAGTCGGGTAAAAAATGGATTGGCAACACGCAAGTGATACCTCGGATATTGCAAGCGTCCATAGGCTACGGTAACTGCATAACATCAGGCGAGCCGTATGCTTGTTTGCCACCCAATATGTTTAAAAAAATGTATTTTCGCGATTCGTATCAGAACGCATCGTAAAGTTAGAACACATGTTAGAACGTAAAGTGAGAATAAAACAAGGGTTACACAACACTGCACTATTTCATTTGAGAAACGAACGTCCAACGACCTAACAAATGTTGCACCAATACTCTATCGTGTTGTCGAGCGACAAAAATGTTTTAGGTATAGTAGATACTAGTAAAAAATGTAGTCATAATTATGAAAGTAAGTAATGTAGTTATTGTTTAGTGGCACAGCCTGAACTTTTGTAACTAGACAACTGATAAACATCCTTACTAATATTATAAATGTGAAAATTTGTGAGTATGGATGTATAGATGGATGGATGTTTGCTACTCTTGCACGTAAAAACTACTGAACGGATCTGGATGAAATTTGGCACAGAGATAGATTATGGTCTGGAATAACACATAGGCTATTTTTTACAACGATATCCACGCGGGTGGAGCCGCGGGCAACAGTTAGTACGTATATATTTCTAAATACTTACAAAATATAGGTAAATTAATCTATACTAATATTGTAAAGCTGAAGAGTTTGTTTGTTTGTTTAATTGAACGCGCTTATCTCAGAAAGTACTGGTTTGATTAGAATTTTTTTTTGTTGAATAGTGTATTTATCCAGGAAGGCTATAAGCTATATAACATCACGCTATGATTAATAGGAGCGGAGCAGTAGTGAGATATGTTGCAAAATCGGGGAAAATATTCTAAATTACCACGTGGACGAAGCCGCGGGCGACCCCTAGTATAATAATATAATTAATAAGTTATTCATCTAAACGTTCGCATTTATAATATTTTAAAAAATAAATTAAAAAGTATGTAATTGAAGTATTAAATTAACGTTGTTATTTTATATCCTACCTATTATAAATTACTCGCACATCCTGCGCTCCTCTGCATGCCCTGGGCGATCTCTTCAAAGCCCAAATTGTTTTAGTTAGGGGATGGTTTTAGAAAAACATTGATGCATAATGTTTTATAATTTCAATGAAATAATATGTAATTATAACCATTTTCAAGTCAATCGACCCAGAAAATAAAAAGTTTCCCAGCTAAAAATTAAAACCAAAGAAGTTTTTGTGCAAACAATTCGGAAACGGGATATTCCAAGTACGACTACCTATATCAGACTGAGCAAAACAATAGCAAATGATGACTATTTTACTCAATTACGTCATCAATTGCCAATTAAACTTATTTTAAAAGCTAAAGTTTTTCTGTTTATTAATTTGTAGAAACAAGTAGGATCTAACAAAAAAAAGAAAGATTTTACTTTTTGATTAAGGAAAACAACAAAAATTCGAAAATTTGGTGAAGTCCAATTCGATAATTGTTTTTCTTTGCTAACATTTCAAAAGTTTCCAAAAACTTGGTTAACTCTTTTCTTACCGTTAAAGAAGTTTGTTGGGTACCAAATGCCATTCGCAGATATTTAATGGAAAAATTTTTCTGCTTTTGACTTCCATTTTTCAAATGTTGAGTTCTCATTATTTTAGTTTAGTTTCGGTCATTTGAAACGCTTTTTTTGTATAAGATGATTTTTATTCTTTGGTTATTTTATGAGTTTTACCGGTTTGCTTAAAGAAAAACTATTGCTATTCAACGTGGCAATGCTACCAGTCTTAAGGGCACGTTTTCAGAGGAATTTTGTGACGCCTATTAATCATTTTATGATATGATATTTTTTTAGATTATGCAAATATATGTAGTTTAAATAAAATAATAGTTATTTAGCTTGAACAGTTCTGTATAATTCTAAGGTAACTTGGACTAAATTACAAGATTTTATTCAAATAATATAGGGTTCTTCAAGAAAGGAGTTATAAGGTTTTTAAAGGGTCGGCAACGCGTGAGTGACACCCCTGGTGTTGCAAACGTCCATAGGCTACGGTAACTGCTTACCATCAGGCGGGCCGTATGCTTGTTTGCCACCTTGGTAGTTTAAAAAAAAAAAAAAAAAATTGCAGAATTTAGACGATGTTCCTGAAAATATTAAAAAATAATTTCAATCGATTTAATAAAATCTTTCACTATTAGAAAACTATATTATCAACAGGTAGCCATATATTTTATTTAAAAAAAAAACGGGATTCCTACAAAAACTTAATACATGTTTACACGTGCGAAGCCGGGACGCGATGCTAGTTTTTTTTTTAAACTGTTACTTTGTTGAGGCTCGTAGAGCTATTTGACTCGATTAGTTAAGTATCCAGTTCAATTCCGTTAACGAACCGTAAAGAACGCACGCAGTAAAGCATAAAGTTTTTTGGCTCTGTTATAAACCTTGTTTCCATCCTACTCGGGACCAATGGACTATTGTTAAAGTAACAACGCCGCATTTCCTTACCACTTTGAAAATATTAAAACTATTCTGGCAAGCGAATTGTTGTGAGCACAAAACATTGTCCCAGTTGTTTACTATCTACGTTGATGTACTGGCACCCATTTTCCCAAATGCCATGAATAGTTTTTAGTCTTAAAGTGTTAAATTACTTAATTGAAAATTCTCTAAACGAGTTGATTGTAACCCAGATACATAGTCTGTTAGCAGATAGTTCCAGTTTTAAAATTATGGAATACTAGCTGTTGCCTGCCCGTTATCGCTGCATAAAGTAGACTATGTGTTATTCCAGACCATAATCTATCTCTGTGCCAAATTTCATCCAAATCTGTTTAGTAGTTTTTACTTATGCTATTATTGTAACTAATTATTGTAGAAATATATTATCTAGTATCGCTTGAAACATGATTAATACATTAACTATAACTAATTAATTAATTAAGTTTCCATATTGGTAGCTAAAGGCAACAAAACTAAAGCAACGTTTGATAAAATGTTTGTTATTTTAAATTCTGTACAAAAATATGCTGGTAAAATATTACATCATAACTAGACTATTTCTAAAACAAACACCAAACTGGCACACATACAATCCTTACTAATATTATAAATGTGAAAGTTTGTGAGAATGGATGGATGGATGTTTGTTACTCTTTCACTTTTTTGTTCTAGGTTTAATATTGACAATTTTTTTTTATTTTAGTCTTTAACTATCTCTATGATATTGTGATCTTTATTATTTATCATTTTAATTTTAATAGTCATTAGCTATGTATTGGACACTAATGTATTTTTTTCTTAAAAAAATAAAATAAAATGAAATAACTAGTCTCCACCCGCGGCTTCGCCCGTGCGTACAAAACCGCGGGAACAGCGTTTTTGTAATAAAAAGTAGTTATGTGACATTTCAGACTACATTGTATCTCCATGCAAATGCGATTGAATCACCAACATTCATACCACAAAACAACCCATTATTTTTTATGTTAAAACCAATGGCACAGTATTTATCTGAACAACAATACAATTATTTTGTTGGTATATTAATAGGTACACACATAGTGCATCGGCAACCCACAGAACATAATTTATGTGAAAATATGCCTGTCTGTTTGTTTAACCTCACACGTCAGAACTAAACTTCTGAATTCACCTGGAAGCTGAAGAATTACATGGGCTTCTTTTCAGTTCTGTGCGTGAATGTGTTCTGAGGAACTGTTTAAACTGGTGCCTCCATCACCTTTAATACCAAAGCAGCAGCTTGGCTCTGCAGCAGAGTTTACCTATACCACCTGACAACAAAACAGAGGCTGGTCAATTTTGGCATGGTTACTATCTATAAATACCATACAGTGGAACGCTGAATTTTGTTTCCTTATTAATTAATACTTTTACCAAAATTTCACTTTGTATGGTTTCTTTCCCTTATTGTTACTACAAATATTGTTACTTATACAAAATTGTAAATGTTATATTCTGGAAATTAAAAGTCCTCGGGTGGCAAACAAGCATACGGTCCGCCTGGTGTTAAGCAGTTGCCGTAGCCTATGTCAAGTCAAGTCAAACTCATCTATCATTTAGATCAAATACATGATACTTATGTCGTGTACGTCATAAAAACAGATGCCAGCATACTTTTTTCCTACGGCTAATTCGCTGACTATGGTAGGGCCTCGAGAAGAATTGGCAAGAAACTCGGGTCACTCTTAATCGCCAGAATATAACATTTACAATTTGGTATAGTTACAATATGGACGCTTGCAACACCAATAGGTAACACTTGCGTGTTGCCGACCCATTTTTATACACTAGGGCATTACGAAGGAGTATCCCTAGGATAAGAAAACGTTTTATTTAAAACGCATCCCTAAATGAACGCTGGAGACCTGTACTCACACACAGAAACACAACTACACCGCTGTATATAGTTATTTGGCTGTGGACTTCTGTTTTGGAGGTCCTTCCCCAGTCAGGCTTGCTCGCTAGTATGGTGTCCTCTCTTTTTACCTCTCTTTTTGAACAATTTAAAACAAATCTATAACACATCTTAAGTATCAGTTAGTATGCTTAAGTACAATAATGTAACTAGGATAAAACGTCAGCCAGTTACCTAATTCCTACCTCTTAGAAAGTAGGAATTAAATATGAATCCCTGTCTGACAACCACAGAACTGTTAGGTATTCCTAGCTGCCTTGTTGAATATTTATATGACTACGTTTCATAACAGGGTTTAAGCGCTGTGTGTGCTTGATTTTATCACTTATAGAAGGACTATTACCATATTTATACTTACAACTAGCTTCTGCTCACGGCTTCGCCCGCGTAGATGTCGGTTATAAAGATTATAACTTCAAAATTAACTGACTTTTGTACCAACTCTTATCTCCTATTTTACTCCATTGGAGGGTGATTTTTTAAAAATCCGTTCTTAGCGGATGCCTACGTTTTAATAACTACCCACGTACTAAATTTAAGCGCAATCCGTTCAGTGGTTTGAGCTGTGCGTTGATATATGAGTCAGTCAGTAACAGTTGCCTTTTATATATACAGATGACACATTCTTTAACTGCAATTTAATAAGATCCAATGTGAAAGGTTGTGAGAATGGATGTTTGTAGAAACTACTGAACGGATCCGGATGAAATTTGGCATAGATATAGTCTATAGTCTGGAATAGCGAATAGGCTTTTATCGCGTTAACCGACAACCGGTGGTTGTGTATTGGTCTGTTTAACTGTAGTCGCTGATCATTTATAATTTCCAGGCAAACTCTCACAAGCAGACAAAATTTAAACTTTATACACAAACATGGCAAAGGCAGACTTAATGCCTGAGGCATTATACCAGTCCACCTTAGGTGATGCAGAGATAAACAAAGTAGGTGCATAATAAGTTATGTATACTAATAATGTGATAATCCCTACTAATATTATAATTGTGAAAGTTTGTGAGTAGGGATGGATGGATGGATGTTTGTTACTCTTTCACGTAAAAACTACTGAACGGATCTGGATGAAATTTGGCACAGAGATAGATTATGGTCTGGCATAATACATAGGCTTTTTGCAGCGATAACCGACATCCATGTGGGCCGAGCCGCGGGCAACAGCTAGTCATTAAATAATTATTAATATAAAATAAGATATAATAGTAAACATAAATCAAAAATAACACATTGAAACATGTTTGATTTCTGAATTCTGAAATAGTAAGCACCCGGCCACCGGCACCGGCTCAGTGCTACAATAATATGAATATAAGATCCTCTATACCGCATTGCGACGGCTCAGTTATTCGCCCGCACCTGCCCACGTTATGCTAATACCGTGATGCATGTGGAGAACTGCAGCGATTAACGATTATAACTATACAATTTAGAAAGTATACTTTTAGAATCGGCGATCAGCAATTTGGCGACTGTATCGATGTTGAATTGCGTTTTGGTGACTCTACATTCGGTCGCGGTATCGGAATTGTGCGAATATGCGAATGCATTCCGATTTGGTGTCTCTCGATCGCAGCATTTGTTTTCTTCTTTGTATGGAGTACTGCTGCCACCTTTGAGTGGGAGCACCATGGTACCAGCTTGGACTTTTTGACTCGATCCAAAGACGCACTGTGAGAATAGTTGACAATTAATCTTAAAAACTTGATGTAAAAAAAAATCTGCAGCACACAAGGGTTCATGGGCTACGGTTACTGCTGAACATCAGGCGGGCCTTGTCACCTAAGTGGTATCCATTCATCCATCCATCTCAGCTATAAGACGTCCACTGCTGGACATAGGCCTCCCCCAAGGTTTTCCACATCATTCGGTCCTGAGCTGACCTTGTCCATCGGTTGCCCGCGACTTTTAACGTGGTGGTTTAGCAGGTCGTCGGTCCACCTTGTTGGAGGCCTGCCCTGTATAATGATGACATAATATAATGATGACTCTTCAAAGATCTTTCTCTCATACATTTTTACAACAAGTTTGTACATAGTAATATTTGCTCTGGAATGGCACTAAATCCCTTGGCTCTAGCTACTAAGCCATTATTATCGACACGATCTGGCCGTGGCGAGTCCATCTCCTATAACTTATGGCACGTTACAAATGCAACGATGAATCGACGTAAGAAAATATTCTTATTCAAAAGTCGACGGCAGCCGTGACCAGTATATAATAAGATTCAATTTTCACTTTGGGCACTTTATAAAGAAATATTGAATTATATTTTCCACGAAGCAACTTATGTTGGGCTTTATTTACTTTTAAACTATCGAGTTGCTTGATATACAATAAATTATACTACGGGTATTAACACGATCAGTCTTTATTTACCTTTAGATTGATTAACGTTTCGACCAGGTTGCACCGGCCGTGGTCACAAGCTGACTTGTGAAGCCATGTCAGGACTCCATTTGTGAGGTAGAATCATCTAACTCTACCCTCAGATTATTATTTCTCCACAAACCGTCACACACTCACAGTGCCCCGTTTATGGAAGCTGCGTTACCCACCCGTGCACATAAGCGAGGTTTCGTAATTGCAATAACTGATCGCCCTATTGAAAATTTTGGATTTCTTATTTAATAGCTTCTTTCACAAATTATGTTGGGCATATTTAGGATCTGATAACAGTGTAAATAAAGTACGAAGTAACTGTCAAGATGCCATGGCCAAAAAAATTGTATAGACCCATTTTTGTCAAATTATACTCAGTTAAACTTAAGACTAACAATTGATAGATGTTTAAAGTACGCTGAAAGCTGACTACCAAAACTTAATTATCTTCATTTAGCGACGATTCTCTCGTACAATCGTGCATTTCTTCAAATAAAACATGCCAAAGTAATTATATACCTTACTTGTGGGCGCCGTAGATATTATTATTGTTAGTTAGGTAATTGCAGACTACGTAGCACCTTTTTCTTGCTCTATATTGGTTCCCAGTTAAAGCTTTATCGTTCTAACTTTATTTTAAAATCATTTTATCATTGACAAGACTGCTGCCACAATAGAAAATAATCCCTATACCGCTTTGGAAACAAACTACGTCCTGAGTAGAAACTGTATTGTGGTGGACAAATCTGTTACACGTCTTCTTGTGAATAAGACAAGGCGTTTGTGTTTATATATATACAATATAACTAATATATTTACACTATTATTAAATTATAAGTAAAAAATATTTTTAAAAACAAGCTTTTATTTAAATGCTCTGAAAAGAAGAAAATAAATTTTAAAGAAAATAAAACCAAAGAAAACTCTTTTTTTTTTTAATTTTACAGTTGTATTATGACATAAAAGCTTGTCGCGCCAGTCATTTGTAGGGTTTTTTTTAAAAGAAATACGTTTTCTATTTTGAACTGCTTTCAAAGTTCGCGACAAGCTTTTTATATCATAATACAACTGTAAAATTAAAAAAAATATGAGTTTTCTTTGGTTTTATTTTCTTTAAAATTTATTTTCTTCTTTTCAGAGCATTTAAATAAAAGCTTGTTTTTAAAAATATTTTTTACTTATAATTTATTTTCTTCTTTTTAGAACGTAAATAAAAGGCTGTTTAATAAAAGTACAAGATATATATTAATTTATGAAATAGGTATACACAATTTAACAGTTATTGCTAGACATTATGTTTCTAAGCCTGATCATTTCTCTTAATGCATCATTGTTACACGGTCGCTTGCCTGTTAATTTAGTACAATCAAGTTCCTCTATAAGCAGACCTTCTAGAGACTTGACTCTGCTTAATGCAACATATTATGCTTGGTCAGCCGCGAAGAGCTTTGAGCCCAAATAGACAACGGCGTGGTCGACAGTACTCCACTGCATTTTGTGTACTGTGCAAGCCCAACATAATATAATTGGCAACATTCTTCTTTCAGCAGTACCGTAACTATATTTTGCCGGAAGTTGCACAGATTTTGGCTGAATAACATGGACATTCTAGCAAAAGTTGTCACTTTGTCAAAAAAACGGTAATCAAAGATAAAAACGTAAACTTTTTACAATATTTTAATCGAATCGAAAAAGACTGTATTGTTGGTTCAGAGGCTTAAGTGGTAACCTCGCCATTAACCACTGAGCGGCATGTTGTGAGTTCGATCCCAACACGGGACAAAAAATTGTGTGGTCCATAATCTGGCAGGCCCGAATCTAGACGTACTGCGTGTCCGTTTATTTTATATTTGTAAAGTCCCCCACAGCGCAGGGCTAGCAGTGAAGGTCACTAACCACTAGACCTACATGCCAGTTATTATTCTTGTTATGTTGAGGAGTTCGTATGGCTACCTTCCGACTTCATCATTACACCTTGAGCACCCATCTAAGAATATAGTACTCATCAACATTAATTTAAAACACCCAAACACAACACGGCTATCTTGTTTTGATCAAGAGTTGCCATGACCGCCTTCCGACTTCATAAACACGTCCTGAACACCCATCTAAAAATATAGTACTCGATATTTTTTTATACTACTTGGGTAGCAAACAAGCATACGGCCCACTTGATGCTTAGCAGTTACCGTAGCCTATAGACGCTCGCAATACCAGAGGTATCACTTGCGTGTTGCCAACCCATTGTTTTACACCAGGGCTTTAAGATGGGAGTACCCCTGGGATAAGAATACGTTTCTGTCAGAACGCATCCCTAAATGAGCGCTGGAGACCCGTACTCGCACACAGGAACACAACTACACCGTTGTATCTAGTTATTTGGCTGTGGTCTTCTGTAAGGTGGAGGTCCTTTCCCAGTCGGGCTTGCTCGCTTGTATGGTACCCTACCTCCCTCAAAAAAGATAAATTCTAAACACCCAAATATGACACGGCTATCTTGTTTCGTTGAAGAGTTGCCATGATCGACTTCCGAATTCATCATCACATCCTGAAAACCCATCTAAGAATATAGTGCTCGTCAATATAAATTCAAAACACCTAAACACGACACGGCTATCTTGTTTCGTTGAAGAGTTGCCAAGGCCACCTTTCGGCTTCACCATCTTGTCCTGAACACCCATCTAAGAATATAGTTCTAGTCAAGATTAATCCAAAACACCCAAACACGACATGGCTATCTTGTTTCCTTGAAGAGTTGCCATGGCCACCTTCCGGTTTCATCATCACGTTCTGAATACCCATCTAATAATATAGTTCCCGTCAAGATAAATCCAAAACACTCAAACCCGACGCGGCTATCTTGTTTCGTTGAAGAGTTCCTATGGCCATCCTCCGACTGCATCATCAGACCAGCTCCATGGTACCATATTATTGCATTGTCACCAAAGTTACGTAGGTATACCAAATTTCAGCTCCATCAAACACCGGGAAGTACTTCAAATCTAGCGCACAAGATTTGCTAACATACAAACTAACTAACAAACTAATATACATTGCAAGCTAAATAAAAGCTTGTAAAAAAGGAAAATATATATATATATACAGCAAATACAAGAAAAAAGGGAGGAACTGCTTAAAAAGCGTCATAAAATTTCTCCGCATCGACGTCTACTGAAAACGTGCCCAGAAGACTGGCAGCATTGCCATGGTAAATGGCAATGCTTATTCTTTGGGATAAATATAAGCCAGCCCTCTGGTCACGTGAAGTGAAGGTTTATATAAATGTATATAAATTATGTTTAAATAAATTAACACCATCAATCATAAAAAAATATATATATACTTAATCGGTGACCGATTCCTTGTAGGAGATAAAGATAACGTAGGTACTTATTGCAAAGCGCAACTGCCGAGGTTTAAGGTAGGTTTTAAGGTTTGTAAAAGGGTCGGCAACGCGCGAGTGATACCCCTGGTGTTGCAAGCGTTCATAGGCTACGGTAACTGCTTACCATCAGGCGGGCCGTATGCTTGTTTGTCTCCTTGGTAGTATAAAAAAAAAAACTTCCTACAAAAAGTCGGTCAGAAATAATAAACAAATTACTTATGTGTCGGATCAGCCCGATAATCGTTCCAATCGGTCACTGCTACTGCTGCTAAAATACCTGTCTACAAAAACCCTACCCACAACTTAACCACCAGGAGCTATTTCATATATGTAGGTGGAAGATTTAAATATGTTAGGATACAAGAAACGCTCTTATTCACAAAGTTATGCAAAAGGACGAAATAAAGGACGGGAGAGACATATTACGTCACAAATAGATAGGATTTGCGTAAACCTCAAAATTTATCAATCTCTATATGTAGGTACATATTGTTAGACCCATATAAAAATAGGTGAAGTTGGTTTAGTATATGACAAAATTTCTTGAGTCCTTCGTCCGTGCGTTACCTGTACGCAAGAAATTTTATCATACCAGGGATAGGATTGGAACGATTGTATATATTTTGTTATTTAACTTGGCATTGAAGGTGTTATTTTTTAAATAGAAGGTCACAGAATCGTTATAATGTTTGATATTAACTAAACCATATTTGTTCAGGTTACTTCTACACGTATTTCAGTAATAATTATATCTAGCTAGTGTATGTAGTATGTATATAATTTATATTTATCGTGCATGAACTTATTGTTTGTCAATAGTGCGAAAAATACAATTGTGAATACGAAGATGTTACTTACTAACCGCGAGGTGGCCCTGGTGTCATGTGATACAGATTTAATGTTAAATCTACTACATACACCAGACTCGCACAAAGTCAGCAAACATTTATCATAAGCACTTAATGTAAACAGATATTATGTAATTTTGTGTTGAGGAAATAAATTTATTATATTAGCTAACAATCAAAAGAGACAGGGCACAATTTTTGCGTACACCTTTTTTTAAAAATATATTTATTTTTATTAATACAGGTCTGAAAAGTAAGTCATAATATTATATTTAATTTTGATTTCTTTCCGCATTCTTTTTCAATGTACACTTTAACTATGTATATCATAAAATACTCCTCGGTATGCACAATGTGCTGCAAAGTTATTTCTTCACGTATTAATATACATATAAATACCCTCAGTGCGATGGTGACTTAGGGTTTTAACACGCTAAGAGATCTATTATCTCTAGATTTCTCTCCGTTGAATGGCAAAAATATAAAAATCACAAAAAATTACTATCTGATTAGGTACAAACACACTTTGTGTCAGACAACTCCCGCACTAGAGAACAAGCTCTGTGTCGCGGGGGAGTTTACAAACATACAATTAATGGACACAAAAAATTACACCTAGACTCAAAGTAACTCTTTGCGGGTCACGCAAAGTTTTGTCCTGTGTGGGAATCGAACCCACAACCTCGTGCACAGCAGGCGCATACTGCGGCCACTGGACCAACGAGGCAGTTAAATATATTGATCTTTTAAAATGTTCTATTTTTAATAAAAACATTGATCTTTTAAAATTTTCAATTTTTTCCAAAACAAAGTGTATCACAACATAATATTAACATAACAAGTTGTAAAATATCTATTTACTTGGTAAACATAAACATCTCTCGTACAACTTTAATCACAGTTCGCTATTAAGTTTTCCTCAAGGAAATAATACTTCATTAAATTTTAACGTGCTGGTTTAATTTTCTATACGAGAAGGGATTTTAATGAACCGTGGTACGAGACAAGAGTTTTTAATCTCCCGGTTTTTACTCTGCTCAAGTATATTACAACTTGCTAACAGATTTTTACTATGAGTTTTTTTCTGTATTAAAAGTTAAAACTGTTGGAAAAAGTAATTGCACATTTTAGATGTCTATAAAAGTGAATTGTATAGTTATATTTCAATGAACCTACAAAAAAAATATTGTTCTGCTACTGATTAGTGTAGAGAGGTAGGGTATCATACTAGCGAGCAAGCCTGACTGGGGAAGGACCTTCACCTTACAGATGACCACAGCCAAATAACTACACACAGCGTAGTTGTGTTTCTGTGTGTAAGTACAGGTCTCCAGCGCTCATTTAGGGATGCCTTTTGAAACGTATTCCTATCCCAGGGATACTCGCATCTTAAGCTCTGGTGTACAAAAAAAAATGGGCTGGGAACACGCAACGCAAGCATCTTTAGGCTACGGTAACTGCTTAACATCAGGCGGGCTGTATGCTTGTTTGCTAACCAAGTAATTTATAAAAAAAGTAGTACTGTACAAATCATGCATACTTTGTCATTATTATATATTAGTACCTAAGTAGAAATCAAAACTCGTATCAGTAAATAAAACAGATGTCACCACCCCACTCCACCCTGAAGGTACCGTTCGAGTAGACTAGGAAAGGGAGTCAAAAAATATCATGAAGAAACATCGAAACAAAACCCTATACCAACCCGTCTGGCCAGCGTGGCTAATATTCCCCCAAGTGTATGGAGGAGACCCGTTCCCACCCGTGCCAGGCAGTGGTGCGTTCATGAGTTGAGATGATATTGGTGATAAAATGATAACAAAAGGTTTACGGTGGGCAACGGAGACAGCTGTACAGGGCTGCTATATGAAGATTAGTTTTTTAGGAAAACCGGAAAAAAGAAAAAAAAATGAAATGTATTTTTATCTGTAGGTTTAGTCTAATTGTACACTGTTATTAAATTCCACCTAAATAAATACAATGGTTTTCTTAAAAAAATATTTATATTGTGGCCTTGTACAGCTATCTCCGTTGCCGTTGTACATGTTGAATTTAAGTTAGTATACTGTATACATTTTTAAATAAAAATAAATTAGATATATTCTAAATAATATTGAAAAATAATCTGTTACTATTGTGTTAGTATATAGACTACTGTTAAAGTAACATCAAATTAATTGCCAGAGTAAGAAGATACAACAATCTTTAGCAGATAAATAATAATAATAGAGAAAGAGAATCGTATGTATAGTGCACAAGTGCACAAATACAGGTGCACTCGATATTTTATCATACAGTAAACATACATTTATTAATACCAATTCTCTTATCAATATTCAAATAAAACAATATTTTTTTATTATTTATAATTTAGTGCAACAATACGTTTCCACAATATTATTACACATTGAACTATATTTTTTTTTATACTACTTGAGTGGCAAACAAGCATACGGCCCGCCTGATGTTAAGCAGTTACCGTAGCCTATGGACGCTTGCAATACCAGAGGTATCACTTGCATGTTGCCAACCCATTTTTTACAACAGGGTTTTATGACGGGAGTATCCCTGGGCTAGGAATACGTTTCTTTCAAAACGCATTCCTTAATGAGCGCTGGAGACCTGTAATCATAACACAATTGTATCGCTGTGTGTATTTATTTCGCCTGTGGTCTTCTGTGAGATGGAGGTCCTTCCCCAGTCGGGCTTGCTCGCTAGTATGGTGCCCTACCTATTTTATTTATATTATATGAAGATGCTCTGGAAACATACCAACGTTAATTAAGCGAAGGCCTCATAATAAACCCTATTAGCTAAGGCTTTTATACTATCTAAGGGCTTTGCCGTGTTGTCTCGAAACTTGTCGTGAACTCTACATATAACTAAAATGTATTTTGCGTTGTTATCTGATTAACCTTTCAACTGACACAATAGACAAGTTGCTATTATTATAATATAAAAAATATTTCAAGGCTTACTGCCCACTTACTATTGTCAGCATTTTACAAATCTTACCAATTATGTAATTTTTTTATTATTAATGTCAGTTTGTAAGGGTCTTTGGATGTTTGTGGTTCAATTACAAAAAAACTACACAATGGCTCTTAATGAAAATTTACAGTAGGAATACCTTTTTTAATAATTCAGTTTTAATACTCCGGGGCCACAAAACAATATTATAATATTGTCAAATTAAGTACTCGTACCAGGTCGTCGGTCCACCTTGTTGGAGGCCTGCCCACGCTGCGTCTTCCAGTTCGTGGTCGCCACTCTTCCGATTCGCAATCGCGGGCAACCGATGGACAAGGTCAGCTCAGGACCAAATGATGTGAGAGACCTTGGGGGAGGCCTATGTCCAGCAGTGGACGTCTTGTGGCTGAGATAGAAGTACTCGTATATGGATGCTACTTGGTGTGGCTAGACAAATCTTGAAATGATTCATTTTCAAACAAAAATATAGTCTTTAATTTTTCATTTAGAGTACAACGTGACGACGATATGCAGACAATCCCTTCTTACCACACTTACTACTTAACAAGCGAAAAAACTTAATTACGGTTCATTTTATTTTGATGGGCAAAATGTTGTTACGAAAAACTTTTAATTTAACCCGAATATTTTTTACAAAAAATCAATGTTTTTTATAGATTTGAAAAAGAAATCTCTCATTTGAATTTAAAAAAGAACAATTATTGATGGGTAAAATAGGTATTAAATTTTATTTTGAGTTTAAAATTTTTAAAACAACTACCAAAATGTCCTCGCGCGTAAGCTTGAAATAGAACCAACATAAACTCAATATTATAAATGTTATCGTAGAGGCTACAGAGGCCGCTAGCCGAAACTAAATTAAGGTGCACTCGGCATTGGAAATATATTTAGTCGCTTGAACACAATACGGCACTTTTCCCTGCTATTGATAAATTAATGGTATTTATTTATTATTCAGTTAGAATAGCCTTCTATCTATTTATAAATAATAATTATTCTATTGTTAACTATTGGAAAATTGTGAACGGGAAATGTATAGTGAATCCTATAAAATCTACCATATGACACCGTAAAATTGTGAGAATCTATCTAGTATAGATTCTCACAATTTTCGCGAATAGATTATAAACAATCGAATATTAATTGCATGTTTCCGTTCTGGTCAAAATATTTTCTTCAGTTTAATATCTGTCTAGATTTATTATAAATTATCAGTCTTCACAATTTAACCGTAACTTACCTATATCAACTATCAAAATGAATGCATCAAGTGACACTATTAAGCTGAATAAAAATATATAATCAAACAACGAATGTTTTTGTATATATATCTATATAATTTTGACATGCTATCCTATAAGTTTAAAAGCAACCATGACTCATAATTTCTCTCCTTGAAACAACACACCACATACCTTATATTAATAAACAAAAGCGTACACGCACCAAACTTTGGGATTGTTTATGCATATCGCGGAAGCGAGTTTGTTCAACGGTTGCACATCTAAATCCAGATATTTTAACGAATATCCATCGTGACAAAATTTCACAATATTTAAACTAGGTGTGTTTTTATAGAAGTGGTTTGTTTTTTTTTTTATCGTTTGGTTAGTGGCCAACCTGGTGACAGAGTTATTTAGATCGCCCATATTTAGGCCTCTGTCGTGATCTAACGAATGATAACAGTCGGGACCGAATTTTATGATGATGTTAATACCTTTAAATGATGATATTGTATTTAAAGGTATTAACCTATAAATAAAATATCTGATTGAGATCGCAGTTCTGAGGAAAGGTGCCCAAAAGATTGGCCACAATTTCAATGTATGAAAATTGTTTAAAGTGGGACCCATATTTAAATTTTACTAATGCACAATACATCAAAATACATTGTACTCTCTGTACACGTGGCCCTAGAGGCACTTTGTGCTATGTGAGCATAATTTTGCGGGAAAAACTATACAATAAAATCAGTTTTTGACATCGCGAGTTTTAGTTTCTTGATTTTCTTTTTTTTTCTTACTCTTCTAATAAAGACAAATGTAGGGTGTTTTTCAACGTTACTATATTAAGAATAGCACATAAAAAGACTTAAATTCACAATGAAATGTCAATACGAAAACATATTATATCATAACGTTTTTTTGGAGACCTTATAACATTATGATATTTTGATTTGATCAAAAGCTGATAATGTAGTCTTGTTCACTCCTCTTTCAATATTTAGTCTATCCTACTATGGAATGCACTCCCTCTCGAAATCAGGAAGGCCACTAACCGTGAAACTTTCGAGGCTAAAGTACGTAAACACTATCTTAAACTATTAGCAGAATAATCATAACAACTATCGTTATCTTAGTTGTGCATATTGTATGTAGTAAGTTTATATATTTTTAATATTTATAATATGTATTCTTAGGTATTTTATTTAAGTAATTATATATTTATTTGTATATTACTTGTATATTTGTGTATGCTGTATTAATTCCAATCATAAATTTTAGAATTGCACCTAATTTATCTTACCTCTGCACCCCCAAAAGTTGACTGTTCGCTGTTGTACAAATATTTGATGTGCAAAAAGTTTAAATAAATATATCGTTAGAGGGATTTTGATACAAGCCCTTGGTTAACTCTCGTGGCCTTGTAACTCGCGTGATAAACTGCAAGCTAATGTTTGGAACTATACTGTGATGAATGAACGTAATTTTATCAAATAGTTGCTAATATAAAAGTTTTACTTTAAAGTCATTTTGTGTGTACTTATGAACGGTATATAGGCGTTTGTTAGCGTTTTGGTAAATTCTACTATTAATATAAATATGAAACTTTGTGAGTATGGATGTTTGTTACTTTTTTACGTAGAAATTACCGAATGGATCTGGATGAAATTTGGCACAGAGATAGATTATAGTCTGGAATTATTATTTTATTATTATTATAAAAAATACATAGTGTTTCTTAATATTAACTTAAAGCTAACAGTGTAACATAAATCATTTTAGATTTTTCCGTTATAAGAAAATATAGATGGAAAGGCTTTTTTAAATTTTAGTTTCTAGAGTAAAATATAGTTAAAGATAGGCGTTGCCGGGTCCGGCCGCTAGTAGTTTATATAATGTGACAAAATTTTATTAAGTATAATCTATAAAAATATTATAAATTCGTAAGTTTGGATGGATGGATGAATAAATGTTTGTCAGTCCTTCAACTTGCAGAAAATCCTATCTAAAGACCACACAATAGTGTATTACATTCCTAAGCGTCAGTATTAGGTATCCAGTGTATAGGGTTGCATTTTTAATAAAACGATTCCATTTAGAAATACAGCGTCACAAAAACATTGTGTTTATTTAGTTTCGATTATTATTGCCAAGCAACTATTAATAAGAAATAATGACGTGAATAAATTGAGCGCGGATTGCACAGAGTAAATATTGCTTTTAATACCTACTTGACCTGTGTTCAGCCCGACGGCGACGCTTAGTCGATTTTATTCGATTGTAACAAACAAATATTTGAAAATTATACAACTTGCCGTACTGAAGTCGGTTTTTTTTTTTGTTAAAATTATTATAATATTATATTGGTACATTCATTACTAAAAACGGTCGAAAAATAAACTTGCTCGTGAAAAAACCCTCCATATGTCGATATTTTTACAGAATGTTGTATTTTTATAATTATAAAAGTGTTTAATTTTTTATTCCGATGTTCCCTAGGGAATGGAGTTCTGGAATATTGGTCAAGCGTTAGAGAATCGTGTTTGCTTTTAGCTAGTTATCCTTACTGATATTATAAATGTGAAAGTTTGTAAGAATGGATGGATGGATGGATGGATGTTTGTTACTCTTTCACGTAAAAAACTACTGAACGGATCTGGATGAAATTTGGCACAGAGATAGATTATGGTCTGGAATAACACATAGGCTACTTTTTACAGCGATAACCGACATCCACGCGGGCGGAGCCGCGGGCAACAGCTAGTTAGTAATAATTAAACTAAGCCAAAAATTATGCAGCTTCAGGATTAAAACACGACTACTATCAATGATAAAATATATAAGATAACGATTTAGAGCATTGCTTTATAAAATGATAGCTTTCAACAACAGATTTTTTTTATAATTGACTGCCTCGGTGGTCCAGTGGCCACAGTATGCGCCTGCTGTGCACGAGGTTGTGGGTTCGATTCCCACACAGGACAAAACTTTGTATGACCCACAATGAATTGTTCTGAGTCTGGGTGTAATTTGTGTCCGTTAATTGTATGTTTGTAAAGTCTCCCGCGACACAGAGCTTGTTCTCTAGTGCGGGAGTTGTCTTATTTTAAAAAAAAAAAAAAGAATTATAACTAGAACAAGTAAAAAATGTAACTGAATGACATAAATACGAAACAATGCATACCCCAAGTCCCGGTTTCTCGATATATCAAACGGGCAGTATATTTTCATGGGTCCACAGACCGCATTTGTCACGTAAAACCAATATTTCTCTCGG
The DNA here is from genome assembly GCA_947095525.1 of Trisateles emortualis. Taxonomy (NCBI): domain Eukaryota; kingdom Metazoa; phylum Arthropoda; class Insecta; order Lepidoptera; family Erebidae; genus Trisateles; species Trisateles emortualis. The sequence continues at coordinate 1,055,290 of OX352736.1, read as the reverse complement.
GACTATCCGCCAAATAAAGCTACTAAATTTTTTATCAAAGGAACGAGATACACATACGTTTTTTTATATGAAAGACTTTGAGATATCGGATGTTGGATGTGTAAAGTAGCTACAGATCTTGTGGTTCACGTATAAAAAAATAAGACTTTCTTTTAATATTTTTTGTTTAGTTCAGTAATATTTAGTAGTTAGTGAAAGCACATTACTTTACGTGGGAGTGCACATAATGGATGCACCCGTGGAGGTAGATACGCTTATTACTTTAGGACAGTTTAGGCCCACAACTGCATCAGCATAATAGTAGTGTCGAATCTTATTATCACAACTCATAAACGTCCCACTGCTGGGCATGAGTGTCCTCCGTACATTTTGAGGGATATTAGCCTACTATACCACACTGACTAGGTGGGTATAGGGTTTTGTTTCAAGTTGTCCCTCTCTTGCAGTAGATATTGTCTGCCTATCAACCTATAATATCCACTGCAAGAGCGTGCTAAATGGTTATCCCGAGTCTGGTTGTACTTTGTATCCGTTAAAACATGTTCCTCCGCGACGTAGGACTAGTTCCCTATTGCGGGAATAGCCTGTAAAAAAAAATCTCCACCCCACAGGGGTATTCCGTAAGAGCAAAAACCGAGCCACCGCAAAAACCGAGCAAAATCCCTTTTTGAGCCCTTTTTGACGTTTAGTCAATAGATTGTGCCGTCACCGAGCAATCACAACTGTCAATTTTGCGATCACAACTGTCAGTTTGCCATCGCTGTTCCTTAGAGAATCAGCCGGCCGTTCCATCCATCCCGAGGCTATCGTAAGAATCACCCCTAGTCCACGACGGAGACAAAGTACAACCAGACTCGGGATAACCATTTATGGGTCACACTAGTTTTTGTCCCGTGTGTAAATGGCGAGGTAAGCACTTAAGCTACTGAACCAACCGTGCAGTATATGGAAGTATTCCATATTGGGCACCCGTTTTAATGGCACCTGAGTGAATGGCACCTTAAGTATTCCACATTGGGCACCTACCGATATTTTTCGCAGGTGCCATTAGTGGAACAACACCTGCGAATAATATCGGTAGGTGCCCAATGTGGAATACCATAGGTGCCATTCACTCAGGTGCCATTAAAACGGGTGCCCAAGAACTATTTCACTCCATTATACCTACGCGTAAGTTTCTCTAATGAATATGTTGTTCTTGTTAAAACATGTTATAAGAATAAAGATAAAGTTTTAAAGCGCAACCTTAATGTCATATATGGGTATGACGTAAACCGCGGCCCAGAATGGCTGCCAGGGGGTTATGTATGACCTCCATTATGAGCCTAATCTCAAGCCTTTCTCATATAAATTATAAGGCCCGGCGAGAAATTCACACAGTATATTTCAAATATAAACAGCGGGTGCTCTTTAATAAAATTCGGAACATTCATTATTTCTAGGACAATAATTTTGCTTAGTTTTGGGAAATTTAATGTTTATTTATTTACTTGTTCCACCCCCGGCTTTGCTCGCCCGTACAATCCCTCATGGACAATGTTTTTTTTTTCGAGATAAAAAGTATCTCTGCGCCAAATTTCATCCAAATCCGTTTAACCCTATTTTGACAAAATTATAATGATTTACTTAGATAAATCTGTACATTGTCATATTTTTTTGTAGAAAATTACTGTTATACGCAAATTGCTTCTATCTGGATGAGTCAAAGTCGTTTATTCATTTAGATCAAATGCATTATAAAAACAAACGCCAGCATATCTTTTTCCCTACGGCCATAGATTTACTTCATACTTCTTTATTATTATTTTTATTTAAAAAATGGTGGCAGATGAGTTAACAGCCCACCTAATTAGTAACTACTACCTCGTTTGAAGATGAAATGTCATAGCGCTGGGAAATAAAGCAGGTAGTGCATTCCCGAGCCTACACGTACATGAAAAAAATTACGCTAGAATCGAATTAATTGAATAATAGGTGAACAGTTCATAAATATAATTATGAAGTGGCTTCCTTTCATATATTAATTCACGAGACGGTTTGAATATCCGAATCGGTCCATATATTATGTGTTTGAAAAAAAAATTCTAGTAAAAGGAACACAATTCTATGTAAAATACATACATAATCATAACGCCTTTCTTCCATTCGGGTAGGTAGATACTATGGTACACCAATAGCTTCGATCCAGACATACTTTGTCGCTTACTCTACATTCATCAACATCTTCATGCATGAACGTCGATTCTGGGTACATATTATGATGTTCATTATTTTCTTATTCCTACTGTTTTTTTTATTATGAAAACTTGTAGCAGTTATAAATTTTAATAAACACATGATGTTTGTACCAATAATTAATTATAAAAGTATGTAGAAATTAATTGACTGCACGGTTGGTTTAGTGGCTTAAGTGGATACCTCGCCATTTACTACTGCGCTGCGTGTTGTGGGTTCGATCCCCACACGGGAGAAAAAAATGTGTGATCCACAAATGGTTGTCCAGAGTCTGGGTGTCATTTGTGTCCGTTAATTGTATGTTTGTAAAGTTTCCCGCACACAGGGCTTGTTCCCTAGTGCCTTTTCTAAAAAAAAATGCGAATAATAAACATCTTATCCATAGGGGTCGGAACTGTGGCTCCTTCACACCGGCTACTTTGTAACCTAGTTAGAAGAACGGAACTGTAAACCTCTCTGTCCGTCTGTGCACTTAGAACTAAAACGTCTAATTTGATATCTGTATTTTTTCTTTTTATGGTAATTTTTGGAGGAGACCCGTGCCCAGCAGTGGGACGTTTATGGGTTGAGGAGGTGGTAATACGTTATCTGACAAAAGTTCAATATACATTTGGTTTCGGAAAGAAGCCTAGAGCATAAGCAGTTTTTTTTAAGTTAGTTGGAACAACGCTGATGCAACAGAGAATTGGTATTATGTTTGGTGTAAGTGGCAAAAAAAATTAGTAAGAAGCGTTTTTAAAAAAAATAGAAACTGAAATTCCATAATCCAAATATATTGCATACCTCTATATTTTCCTAACCCTATAATTATGTTACATCTAACTGGACTCACATAAAGTTTTGTCCTGTATGGGAATCGAACCCACAACCTCGTACACAGCAAGCGCATATTGCGGCCACAGCACCACTAAGGCAGTTATCCATTTCAGTAAAGGTCCGTCGATATTTCTTGATACTTGTTCAGTACGCGGTAACCTTTTTTCCTAAGTATCATTTATTTGAAGAATCAAAAGTAAATAAGGTTTTACGAGTGTCAGGTAATCACACATAAACACAGAAGTAAAATACGATCGTAAATATATTGCCTGCAATGTATCGTATATCGATATTAACATTGCCTTAAAATTCTAGAAGAGTTTCTTTTATAATATAAAAAATGGACAAAAACGTTTGAAAAAGGATTTATACCTACTGTTACTAGTAACAGAAGGTATAAATCCTATATATATGGTATATATCTAGATATATAGTTGCTTTTTTCTCTCGTTAGCAATTTCAAGCACACATATTATAATAATGAAAGTTAAGCCATGTATAATGTTTGTATGTAGTGGTGCATTTTATTTTGAACTGAAAAATTCTTCAGGCGCTTTTTGGGTGAACAAAAATCATGAAACTCGCGTCATCTTCATCAAACACTTTCTATATTCAAAAATAATAATCTAATAGCTCGACGATACAATTCACAAGTTACTTAGTTTTCACTTCTATCGGTAATCATCAAAGACTGCTCCGCATGTTTTTTTTAATTCTATTTCGTCCAAATTTTTTAATTTCTTAATGGATTCATACACAATTTATATACGAGTACGAGTAATATTAGGTTGTAAAATGATGGCTAAACAATGTCTCGGTATGATCAGTAAGCTTGATAAGTAAATTTAATTTCTAAAGTCGAAATGTCCATGTCCATGCCATGTAATATGTATTATTAAATGCCTTTACGTACATTAAGAACTAAATGCATGCAACAGACACAATATTATAGAGGCACTATTATAAATGTTCGCGAAACAAAAAAGCAATATGTAAGTATAGTAGAAACTTTTTTTAAAAGTGGAAACTTCTTTGTGTCGTGTGTTGAGTAGGTACTTTACTTTTTCGGTTTCACTTAGAGAAAGGTTTAAAGAAATAGGCATTCTGACAGTTGCGTCTCAGTACATTTTTGCCAACATCATGTTCGTTAAACAAAATATACACCTGTTTTGTAAAAACAGTGACATTCATACACTAAACACAAGGAACAAACATAAACTAGTTGGTACGTATCACCGTCTTCATAAAGTCCACAATTCATTTGCGGGACTCGGGGTACGTTTCTATAACAAACTACCTCTTGAAGTTATGAACCTACCCTTACACAAATTCAAACTAGAAGTAAAAAATCATCTTTTAAGCAAGGGTTATTACACTATTAATGACTTTTTAAATGATAAAAAGTCATGGGGTTAGTTGCTAATTTTGATGCAGAATTATATAAAAATAATAACTACTTTTAAAATTTGTCAGGAGACATTTTGTGATCATTATTGGCTTTCTGTTGAGTTTATTTTTTCTTATTATGTCCTGGATTGTCATGCTCACTGAAATGCCATTGCTTGTGGTGTCGTATTGGCCGGGTCAGTTCCTTCCCTCTAATATGGCGAAGGAAATGATGGCTGGTCTGTGCGTCATGCTCGTGAACGGGTGCTACTTGGGGTGGCTGGTCAATCTTGGCATGATTTATTTTTAAATATTAAAGATATAGTTTCTAGATATTTACTAAGATTGCAATGTGATCTCGACACGTTTCTATCTTATACTTACAAAAAGAAACGATCCCTCATTACCATACAGTGGAAAGCTAAATTCATTTTTTTTTCAATATTTCTTACTCATTAATTAAATACTTATCTAAATTTCTCATATGGTATATTGGTTTCCGTTCCTTTTTGTTACCACTATTGTAACTCATACCAAATTGTAAATGTTATACCCTGGCGATTAAAAAGAGTGGCTCGAGTTTCTTGCCAATTCTTCTCGAGGCCCAACAAATTGACAAAATACAATTTTATGCGCGCCCGTAACTTTGGGATGTGACACGTCATCAGTCAAGTGCATACCTACTATACTGTGTCAACAATAATTTTAGGAGATGTATGAAAATATCACACTTCCCAATTTCATATTTGACTGGCCTGTTGGTCTAGTGGTTAGTGACTCTGACTGCTACGCCGGAGGTCGTGGGTTCGATTTCCACCCAGGACAAATCTTTGTGTAATGAGCATAAAATTAAATGTTTGTGCAGTGTCTGGGTGTTATTTATGTATAATATGTATGTATTTAAAAATATAACGATGAAATATAACGGTGACGTGAGGCACATTGTGAATTCTAGTGATAATTCTGTACTTTTTCTTTTTTTTCGTTTTTTATTTATTTAGTAGCAAAACGTTTAATTTTACAAAAATGGTCACTATTCACATATTGCCTTATTCTTTAATAGCAATATGTAAATTGAAGCAGACTTTAACACCATACTTTAGTTTTTTTTTCTCGCACGACCAGTACTAAGAACGATTACCATATTTTATCAATATAGTTAGTATCGTGTTTTGACTGCATCAGCTTGCATGCTATCATACTTGTATTTTACAAAAGATTGTAACTATCTGGCGATTAAAAAGAGTGGCCTGAGTTTCTTGCTAGTTTTTCTCAAGGCTCCACGTCAGCGAACTAGCCGTAGGAAATTTTTTCTGACATCATCTTTCTGGTTTATTCATAATTTATGACCTTCATAAGTGTTACTTTGTAACCTAAATGAATAAATGAATTTTGAGTTTGAGTATATAAGTATGTTTATCAGTTGTCTGGTTGCCATCATAGTTCAGGCTTTTCTTAGTTTGGGATCAGATGGCGTTGTGTGAGTTGTCTCAAAAATATTATTATTATTAGCTCATTTGAAATGTGTTTATGCGCTGTTTATCATGACATATATACCAACATACATATATTATCATCACGCCCGTCTCCCATTTGTCAATCTGGTCAATCTTAGCATGATTTATTTGGAATAATAAAGATATAGTTTATACATTTTTACTAAGAGTACAATGTAATCACGACATGTACTATTGTCGGTTAAAAAGAGACGATCCCACATCACCATAACAAGCTAACTTTCCTTTTTAACCGACGAAAAAAAAAAGAGAGTATAAAGTATGACCACGCATAACTTTTTACAGGGTCGTCCGATTTCGATAATTCTTTTTTTATTCGATAGGATATACTTTGAAGTTGGTCCCATTTTAACGACATTTAGCTCTTATGATGGGATCCATGAGGAATTGAGAGAACTCCTCAAATATTATAAGCAAACATATAACGATTTTGATATTTTCTACAATAAGTCAAGCATTTGCATTCAGAAAGTATCATTTGGTGAAGTAAAACAGATGAAGAAGACCACAAATGACTGCCAGAAGTTCTCAATAATAAGCATTTTGTGAATGGCGATAGGATAATATATATATCGAATAAGATAGTTACAGCGACTGTAATAAAGTAAATTCAATGTTTTTGATGAAAATGGTACCATTAAACTAATCTGATGATGAACTTGGAAGGCATAAGCATCGGAACTCCATAAATAAACAATGTATTCTAGCCGTGTTTGGGCTTATTGGAGAGGTCATAAGATGCACTCTGATTGTAAATTATAAGATTTTCGGAAACTCCGTATTTTCAACTAGAAATAATACCCCTCAGTTAAATAAATAGGGAATAATTGATTGTTCACTCATAACATTTATATTTGTTTACCGATTTTGTTAAAATTTGCTAAACATATACAGTTTTAATGACACTACAACATCAAGGAGACCTTAAATTGATCTACAACCGACACGGAAGACAGTTAAGGGCACTCTTCAATAGTTTATAGCAGCTACTTAACTACTAACAAACCATCTAACAAGCAAATTATTTATTACGTATAGTGAAATGGTAATAAATAAATGTTTAGCGCCGACTTAAAATAAATTAGTTATTTTCCATTAGTGCAGCAAAAATCAAAATCTTTGTTTGTAATCATAGAACATGGTTTATGTTTTGCATTGAAGCGTACAAATCTAAATCTAAGTACTCTGATTATAATTAAAACGTTCATTGCCTATATTATTACAGATTAGAATAAACTCTTACCATCGTTGTATACACAATATATATACACAATTGGGTTCCCGTACAGCTGTAACGCCAGTGGTGACAAGAGCGCGTCGGAGTATGTCATTTAGGTTAGCGTGCCGAGATATATTTTAAGAGATGAAGGGCGCTATACTAACGAGCAAGCCCGACTGGGGTAGGACCTCCACCTTACAGAAAACCACAGCCAAATAACTACACACAGCGATGTAGTTGTGTTCCTAAATGAGCGCTGGCGACCTGTACCCATACAGGTCTCCAGCGCTCATTTAGGTATGCATTTTGAAAGAAACGTTTTCCTGTCTCAGGGATACTCCATTTTAAAGCCCTAGTGTAAAAAGGTGGGTCGGCAACACACACAAGTTATACCCCTGGTAAGTATTGCAAAAGTCCATAGGGTACGGTAACTACTTAACATCAGGCGGGCTATATGCTTGTTTGCCATCCAAGTAGTATAAAAAATATATGCGGCCTGCACTCCTGCTGTATGACAGGTCGTGGTGTCCAAGGCTATCGACGGCTTCACCACAGCAACATCTATGCGGAGAAATAGAAGAAGCACCTAGACGAAGGATAAAAGTATTAAATATTAATGTCAGGATATTTTAAGCAGCTTCGTTAGCCTAAAAAAAAATGTTTTGTGGCATAAGTGGTTACCTCGCCGTTTACCACTACGCGGCGTGTTTTAGGTTCGATGTCCATACGGGAAAAAAGTTGTGGTGTGGACCCATGGTGGTGCCAATGGTTGTCCCTGTTTGTTGTGTTGTTTGTATGAGTGTACTTTGTATTCGTCAATTATATATTTGTAAAGTCTCCCGTGACACAGGGCTTGTTACCTAGCGAGGGACTTGCCTTAAAAGAAAAGGAAAATAAAGATTTTGATTTTATTGTTTAATCAAAGGTACAAAAATAAGGGTAAGTAATAAAAAAAATTAAAACTTCTAAAATACAAAGATATATTGACTTTTTAGAAAAAATCGCGTTCTCTATCTTTGATCACGAAATAGATGTTATATTCGTATTCAACACCCCCGAAAAGCTCGAAGAGGACACCATAACAGGTCACTTGTCAAAATTGTCAAAAGTAGTAACTCGTTAAAGGAGGTTACTCGCTAATCGGATTCGGCTGGGTAGTGTTTGAATGGCTTAGCCATATCTCCCTGTCCTAAATATCGCAGTATCTCAAGACAAAAATGTTTGACCCGTGTATGTTACCAGTGATGAACATTATACATCTGAGACGTGGTCGTATACTAACGCTGCGCTGTGTTAAACCTTAATAATTATAATATTTTCGAGACAACTCACACATCGCTATCTGATCCCAAACTAGGCAGAGCCTGAACTATGGTAACCAGACAACTGATAAACATACTTATATATTTCTAAATACATACATATTATAAATAAATTACACCCAGACACAACAAACATTCGTGCTCATCACACAAAGATTTGTCCTGGGTGGGAATCGAACCCACGACCTCCGGCGTAGCAGTCAGAGTCACTAACCACTAGACCAACAGGCCAATTAATGCTTATGTATACATAAGCATAAGGATTTATTTGCACTGTGTAAATCTTTATGTAAACGTAAGCTTAATGCTTATGTTTACATAGCATAAGGATTTACACAGCGCAGTGATCTCAGTCAAAAGACGTGCACTGGTAGACCAGTGCGCGTCTTTTGATTGAGATCATAAGGACTTTATAACCAATTTCTGATGTATAATTATGGATTTGTATATGTAAGTCACAAAAAAATAAAAAATAATATCTTTTTAACAATAAATTGAACCGACGAAAAAAAAAGGATTTGAAAAGTAAAAAATAATAAAGTTTTGAGTCGGCGCCAAACTAACTACTTACTACCTACATATATAATACTTGCCGTAACTGATTCACCAACGCAGAGCATATACAAAAAGTGAGATATGATGGCTTGTTTGTTTGGCGCCGACTCAAAACTTTATTATTTTTTACTTTTCAAATCCTTTTTTTTTCGTCGGTTCAATTTTTTGTTAAAAAGATATTATTTACTTTTTTTATTTATTCATTCATCTTGCATTTAATCTAAATGAATAAATAAGTTTGACTTTGACTTTGGATAGGCAAAGACTATGGCCGATTACTTCGATCCAGATATTATTATTACATTTTTACAAAGCAAAGATAACGTAAGAAATAATATAAATAATACTAAAAGAACGATACATTTTTCCTAAAGGATGCTAAATGAGATGTGTCATTGAAATAGGGCAATCAACAGACGAGTTTGAAACGTCTCGACTCTCGGGTATGAAATTGATGGGTAAGTAATGAAACAGTAATTTGAAAGTGTGCAAAAATATAGTAGGTAATGTAACTTAATGATACTAAGTTTACGAAGTACTTATCTAAATAAAATAAAATAAAATATTATTAAAAGAAAGGTTTGTTTTTTTTTGTTTGTTACGTTTTAACTCAAACACTACTCGACCGACTTTCAAAATTTCTTTACTAGCTACATTATCAGAATAACATGGGCTGTGTTTTAATTATAAAAAAAATACGGGTTCCCTAAGAAAACTTTTTGTTTTATTTTTAAAGACCCCGCACTAGAGAACCAGCTCAGTGTCGCGGGGGACTTTACTAACATACAATCAACGGACACAAATTACACCCAGACTCAGAACAAACTAGGGACTACCATTTATGGATCACACACATATTTGTCCCGTGTGGGGATCGAACCCACAACACACCGCGCAGTGGCAAATGTAACCACCAATCAACTTTGCAGTCATTTCATCCGGTTTTAATTTTTACACACACATGACATTTTAATCTGTTGCTATAATAACAACGTTTTTAGGTTCATAAAACGTTTTTAGGTCAGATTCATTCGAATGATGAACACAAAAAACATGTTACAACAAAATCCGTCGCATGAATATTTTCGCTCCCAACTAATCTCATATCAACAGTAGACCCAGTCTATGGGTTTAGGGTCCGAAAATGCTACGTCACCGAACCCTTCATCTACTATTGATGCTTTATTACATTTTTCTCGCTCATTAGGTTCTGAGAATAGCCACATTCAAGATAAATAGGGTTGCTTACAAAGTAGGTCATGTTAACAATCGATCGTTGATGAAATTTATTTTATAGGTACTTGTAAGGATACTCAAGTGAAGTAAATAACTCTCTACTTATTATTGTAATGTATACTGGGAAAATGATTTCGCGATTATGATTTTTCGGTCTTTGCTTTGTGAGACAGTCTGCTCTGCTTTTGCATTAGGACTGGAGTCTAGTGAATCATTGTACTATGCTTTTTCGGTTGCAGTATTTTTGTGTTTAAATCAATGATCTGAGACTGAAAAGAAATAAAACCTTATACTGGAGTGAGTTCCGTAAAAACTCGTTTAAGTCAAAGACATTTAGATCAAATACATAATTATGAAACTTATGAACGTCATAAAAACATTTTTTTTCCTACTATTCGCTATCTCGGGGAAACTCTCATTTTAATCGCCATAGTATTTATAACATTTTCAATTTTTATAATATTTACAATACAATATTATGTGTGATGTTAAGCAGACACCGTAACCTATGGATGCTTGCAATACCAAAGGTATCACTTGCGTGTTGCTGTCCCATTTTTTTGCACCAGCCCTTAGCAAAGCATCATTGCATAACTACGAGAAAGTATTGGATAATAAATGCGTTTTATTACTAAAACTTGCATTAATTCTCTAATTAGCTATGTCAATACTTGAAAATACCTAACAACTTCATTTAGACGAAATTCGCTAAAATTGCGGTTAATTTTTATTACATAAACGACAACTTCAAAGGAATGTTTAAGAAGATTATTCCTTAATAACGTAATATAATTAATCAAATTTTATTGGAAGGACCGTGGCTTAATGCGCTTTGAACGGGCCCTCATTGTGGTCTTTTGTCGTCTCCATGGGGTCTAAATTGACATAATTAAGATATTTAACTCGGGAATATTACGTTTCTGCGGCTAAATGGAATAACATCAAACTTAAAGTACCTAATGTTAATTAGACATTATTTACAGATAAAATGAAGGTAGATAATATAATAATATCATACTGAAGGTTCTTTTAGATAATAGATACTTAGGGGATGCCTAAGAAAGTTTTCGTGTTACATACATTTTGAAACGAATAAAATTTAACACTTCTGTAAAGCAAATCAGTGTGAGCATTATTGTGGAACCAAGTTTTATTGCGAATTATTTAGGGATCCCAAAATAGTTTATCCCATGGGTGTCTGAACCACGCTGCACAGTAAGAGAAGGTTAGGTACCTACGTAAGCATAATTTAGTATCTCACGTCACACGCGAGTAGTCTTTATATAGAAGCTACGTAGAATTTTGATAGCTGAGGAAGTTTTGTGCCTAGTAGTTTTTGATATAGATTAAACACAAATGACATCAGAAAAGAACTTCCAAAACAGCAATCTAAATAGGTCGATAGGTAAAACATTGTTTTATTGGACACCACATAATTTATAACAAACAATACACAAAAAGAAATTACTAAACTAATATATTTAAAACTAGTTGTTGCCCGCGGCTCCGCCCGCGTGGATGTCGGTGTTATTCCAGACCATAATCTATCTCTGTGCTAAATTTCATCCCGATCCGTTCAGTAGTTTTTACGTAAAAGAGTAACAAACATCCATCCATCCATCGATCCTTACAAACTTTCGCATTTATAATATTAAGTAGGATAAGTTGTGGTGACAAGGGGTGGTCTTATCGCTGCTAGCGATCTCTTCCAGACAACCGTTTGGAGGGATTTTAAATCTGGGGAAGTATTTCCATAGTATAGGTTTTTAACGAAACGTTTTCCTATACCCTAGGGAAATTTTGTATTGCGACCGTCCTTAGGCTGCAGTATCTGCTTACCATCAGGCGGGCCATATGCTTGATGCCAGCAAAGTAAAATAAAAAACACATACTAGCAAGTGAACTGAATTAGTCTCCTAAAGGCAGCCGGTAAATTTATACTTAATATATTTTAAGTAGTATAAAAATGGAAAACCATAAATTTCAATTATTTTTAATACTTTTTACAAACACAGCTGAATTAATGTAAAATCTTAAGAAAACAATTTAGATAAATAGGCCTGGCCAAACATACTACTTATTAATATTCATGAAACACAAATTGGAGCATTGTACCAAATGGCCGAGCTTTCCTACGGATTAGTTATCAGAATTCCTTAATTTTACTGTGTGATTAAACTCAGCTAGTTTAACGATGTCGTTTATTAAGTGATGTTAAATAGGAACCCTTTTACTGAAGTTATTTAAAATGTAAGCCCTACAATACATTTGGGATAAATATTACTACTGTTGATATAATTCCGCTTCTAGATAAAAGCCTATGCTGCTGATAATGTAGTTTTTAATAGTCTATCATCATTATCGTCTTAGCTGAAAGACATCCACTGCTGGAAATAGGCCTCCCCTAAGGATTGTCAGAGTATTTTTATCTGCGAACCTGATGGAAAAACATAATTCTTAACAAAGCATTTTTCGGTAATATCTACAACTAGCTGTTGCCCGCATGGATGTCAGTTATTGTGATAAAAAGTATTCGCAACAATTCATTAACAGTTAACACGAATCTGTCGAACCCCTTCTATCAAATATCCCTAAAAGTTTTTAGTACATCATTATTAAACACGTGGCGGCGGATTGCTAGTCACCCAAAAAATCTGGCTTTTTCATTCTTTATTTAAATTTTTATTTGCTTTCTTTCCATGTTAAATGTTTTGTAATGTTACCAGTACTTCATAAATCACTCGGAACAAAAGAAAGCGGAGGGCAGTGCGAAACAAAATGCAAAAGGAAAAATTTATCTTTTTGTACCTTTTTTTCTTGCAGAATTGCCGCTATTCCTTCTTTAGCGGGAAGTCGATGTCTATTTTATTTTGCTTTTTTGTAATTTGGTTTCCATTAGTCTTTGGTGTTTCAAATGAGTTACTTACAGCTTTTAAATATTAATTTATTTTTGCATCACGGTGAACGTACAAAGGATTTTTTTCAGAAGCAGGTTAGTTATTAATAAACCTTCTCAAACCAAACTTATACACATTGTGACAAATAAACGATGGGGAAGACTGCAGCTAAATAAAGAAGTAAAAAGAAAATAATACTTATCCTACTAATATTATAAAAGTGAAAGTTTGTAAGTATGGATGGATGGATGGATGTTTGTTACTCTTTCACGTAAAAACTACTGAACGGATCTGAATGAAATTTGGCACAGAGATAGATTATGGCCTGGAATAACACATAGGCTTTTTACAGCGATAACCGAAATCCACGCGGGTGGAGCCGCGGGCAACAGCTAGTCATAAATAATTTTCTAAATCAAAAAATAAGATTATACAATGCAATACGTCGCAAGTTTGCAACCATGCTTCCCTGATGAGCTTAAATTTATTTAGTAGCGTAGTAAAATTATTCAAAAACAATATAATACATTAGAACCCTAGTGCATTTGCCCCTTATTTATTAGACACAGTAATATAAATATAACAATATTTCATGTGCTTCTTCTTCTCCAAATTTACCCACAGCTATTGCATCCTTCATTATAATAAAGCGGGGGCGAAGAATTATAGCTTGCTTTAAATATTCTGAGAAAATTCACAGGAAATAAATAATAGACTTGTGGTTATGTGACGCAAACAAAATTTTATTATAGCAAAGCTTATTTTGTTGTATTATATTTTGTAAAAAAATAACAGTTGAGCAGTGGACTGCGATAGGCTGATTGATTGAATGGTGTTGAATTAGAAAGACAAGAATTGTTCCGTCCATAATTAGGTTCGCACACACAGCGGTGTAGTTGTGTTTCTGTGTGTGAGTATGATTTCCAGCGGTCACCCGCTCACTCAGGTATGTGTTTTTAACGAAACGATTTCCTATCCCAGGATACTTCATCACAATACGCTCAAGTGATTCTTCTGGTATTGCCAGCGTCCAAAGGCTACGGTTACTGCTTGATATCGGGCGGGCCGTACGCTTGTTTGCCAAAGACCACCTGAGTTAGCGCACAAACTTGTGCACTATAAATATGCCCTAAGTAGTTAGCTAATCTCTATTAAGATTGGCTGCTGTGACAGGGATTGGTCTAAAGAGCTATTATCAATTTGGCTTTAGGGTGATAAGTTAAATTTGATTTTAAATTAGTTAAATTCCATCTTAAAGCCCTGGTGTAAAAAAAATGGGTTGGCAACACGCAAGTGATACCTCTGGTAATGCAAGCGTCTATAGGCTACGGATACTGCTTAACATCAGGCGGGCCGTATGCTTGTTTGCCACCTAAGTAGTATAAAAAAAAAAAAAAAAAAAAGTTAAGCCAGTGATTGCACAGTTAGGTCTATTTACCTACGCCATTTTAAAAAGAGCGTATCGCATTTTTTGTGCGACGATGCCATACTTCTCAGTAGCTGGAACTTTCTTTCATTTTAAAAGACACCCCCGCTAGAGAACATGCTCTGAGTCGCGGGGGACTTTACAAACATACAATTAACGGACACAAATTACACCCAGACTCAGAACAACCAAGTTGCACCCTGTGCGGGAATCGAACATACAACCTCGTGCACAGCAGGCGCATACTGCGGCCACTGGACCACCAAGGCAGTCGTAGTAACTAACGGTCTCTACCTCCCGCGAGATATGTCTTCTCTTCGTATAATCGTTTAAAGATATACTTAGATATGCAGTAGACATCTACAGTACCTGAGTTTGCTCGAAAGCGTAATCCTCTTGTAGGGACTACTTCAAGAGGATCAGACTTAATGTAGTGTACGGGGTTGTCTTGTTTGAAGACTTTAAAAGGATAGGAAGTCTGTTATTGGTAAAAATGTTATTGGTTTTTAGTAAACATGTTAAGTACTTTTAAACACGTTGCACACAAAACAATAATTGAAGCAAGTTGCACACAAGAAGATTTAAAATAAGTGGGTGATGTAAAATTTTTTGAAAGTGAAATTATAAAATTTTATATTTCTGTTGGTATTTGAAAATAATACATAGAACTACAAAATTAGTGTTGCACTATTATTATTATTTAACGACAATTTTGACAAGACTTTAATTGAGTGACTGCCTTGGTGGTCCAGTGGCCGCAGTATGCGCCTGCTGTGCTTGAGTGCAAGTGCAAGAAAAAACGTTTTGTTTCCTTTAAAAGACAACTCCTGCACTAGAGAACAAACTCTGTGTCGCGGGGAGCTTTACAAACATACAATTAACAGACACAAATTACACCCAGACACAGAACAATTATTTGTAGGTCACACAAAGTGTTGTCCCGTGTGGGAATCGAACCCACAACCTCGTGCATAGTAGGCGCATACTGCGGCCACCGGACCACCAAGGCAGGTAAAAAGCCTTCTAATCATTTTACATTATTTCCTTATAACAGGCACACTTTTCGATCAAACTTTTACAGTAAAGTCGTTAGAAAACACATGCAGATAAAACATTAAAAAGTATAACTTTAATTAAGCTAAATATTTATAAGTAAATTCAAGAGGTAATTGCAAATGTAAGGTTCATTTTTGTTTATCTCAGAAATAAAACAAGACAATGTACCACAAGAAGATTTCCTACACAGTCGCAAGTTATCCACCCCGCATCTACTAAGCAGGCTTTCAAGTAATCTGTGCAACGAACCGATTTACAAGATTTATTTGTACAAGTAAAAATAGAGATTCTCATCTATGCCATTTTATACTTTTATTTATAAGTTTCTTGTATAACTAGCTACCGCCCCCGATCTACTGGCGGGGAATTTTCATTGTAAAATATTAGAACGAACAGCTTGAGTGCAACGTTGTACTTTTAATGTAGCAAAGAGGATGTTATGTTGTAGTTCATGAAGAAACTCAACAAAGATTTTCGTATTGTAATTAATCGAATATATGAAATTATTACTACTAAGTGCTAACATACTAAAACATAAATAAACAAAACACAGTGGGCCAAACGAAGAATAAATCACAATTATTAAATTACACAATACTATATACTTAATAATATATGTACATATATATCTTATGTCGATGAAATCAGCCTTATCAACGTTTAATGTGAAATGTCATAACAACGACATTATATTCATTAGAATTCTATTCAACAGAAAGCTGCGTTTTTTTGTTCTACTGCTCAGGTGGTTATTTTTTTGATATTTTAGATATATTGTTATCCTTATTATGTACTTTCATAGCCTATTTATTTTTTTATAAATAAACAAATTAAAAAAATACTAGTTGAGAGTCTGACGATCAATTAAAATTCGTGGAAATAACTGACAAATAATACAAAAATGTTTTTACGTTAAACCAAAATGACAAAGTAAGACTAGCGCATGACGTAAAAAACTCAACTGTAGATGTGTTGCAACTTAACACTTTTAGTTCTTGCTGTAACATTTAGGTTACTACAGCCCTTCAAAAGTAAGGTGAAGCAAAAAATTAATAGAAAGTAGAAAGACACGTATCCAAACATTACTGTCCACGTGGTGAAAATCTAAACGATCTCTTACTGTCTCGTAATAATGTAAGAAAAGCACCATTACCTCCTACGTTTCTTATTATAGCTGTATTTCTCACCTGAGAACAGACAATAAGTCTATCCTTATTCCTACTCATTGTATTAATGTGAAAGTTTGTTAGTATGGATGTATGGATGTCTGTTACTCTTTCATGTAAAAACTGGTAAACGGATCTGGATGAAATTTGGCACAGATATAGAATATAGTCTGAAATAGCACATAGGCTACTTTTTATTGCAATAACCGACATCCACGCGGGCGGAGCCGCGGACAACAGCTAGTAATATGTATATGTTGCTTCTGTGTGGCATAGAACCAAATTCGGATGATAACTTTCATTACCAAAATCCCATATCATTTAGTCAAATCAGTTGCGACAAATTTTATTACAGTCTACCTTAAACATAATTTTTGGCTAAATTTTACATACGTATCTAATTAAATATTAAATCAATACCTGTATTTTTTCTGAGACTACTATTTGAAATACTTGTAAAAAGAATATGTACACACAATATTATAATATTGATGTATATGATAAATATATCACACTGTAAAAGTCAAAGTCAAACTCATTTATTCATTTAGATCAAATACATAATACTTATGAACGTCATAAAAACAATTGAAAATATAAATAAGATTTATTAAAAGCCACCTCAAAAATAGTTTAATTATAAAACCATCAATTTGAATATATTTTAAGTGCAATATCTTGTTCTCAAACCGATGGAACGAATAAACAAAATAGTAAAGGAATGAATGAATATTGCTTAAGTGAAGCAAAATAATTTTCTCGTTAATGTTGACGTAACTAAACAGTATTAAGTATTATATTTTAGCTCGGTAAAAGTGGTGATGGCCGAGTGGGAAAGTAACTGGCTTGCATACAAGAGGTGCGAGTTCGATCCCGGGTGGCAGTACCATTGTGAATTTCACTTTGTGGACTTTATATGTATTAAAACGAATCTCCATCTGCTATCGGTGAAAACATCATGAGAATACCCACATATCATAGTAGAAATTCTAAACACATGTCTGATTTCCCAATCCGTATTAGGCTAGCGCGTGTGAATTTAGACCTAAACCCTCTCTCTCTCTCTCTTTTGATAGAGTAGATGAGATCCGTGCCCAGCAGTGGGACATAATATATGGGTTGCTATTATTATTTAGTATTATATTGACTCGGTTAGTTATATCATTCATTTCCAATATTATAGCTGGTAAGTTTCTATTTGCCTCATGTTATTTAATGACATCATTATCAGTCGACCAATTGAACGTATTGGTCTGCGTAGTTGATGAATATGCCTTGATATTATGAACGTAGTACATACGCTTATATATACCTATTGATAGAACCTTGACTACGTTTAGTTTACAAAGCGAATCAGATCTATTCACAGGTAAATCACATCAAATAGTGCAACATTTGCCAGCCATTCCTTTCAGCGCCATTGAAATCTCTCGAGTCTAACTCAGCTAACCTATCGACAATAACGCGACTGATACCAAATTGACTGCGTTCGATCTCATCGCCTCATTTGAATTCAGTAAGCGATGTGTTTTGAAAGCTTGGGGCTATCCGAAGGACGAAGCAGCCGGTTTCAATTTTGCATTAATATCGCATCGAGATCAATTGTGTTTTGTTTGGTTTAGATGAATAATGTTTGCTATTTATTTCACTAATATATTCTGAATTTGCATAGTATTTATTCTTGATTTTTGTATTTCATGATAGATTGTGTTTAACGTGTTCATAATGGACTGCGCGAATATGCATGAAAAATGTTCGCCTTCTTACAGTAGATATGATTTTTTCTTTACAAAATGTGAGCTATTCTTAAAAGTTCGGAGCTGTTTGTAATCTAAATTAGTATATTGTTAGGTATTTTAGATAGCATTTTTGAGTTGCTCAGCATAATTTAGTCTTATATTTTTTATTTTTAGACATAGGTTTTTTTAAATCTCGATTTCAAAAAAGCTACAGTAGATACTACTAGGTATTACAACTAGTATTTTAATAAACTTACCGAGTGAACAAAACTGTAGACAATATAGCCAGTCTAATTATAAAGTAGCTAAAACCATTTGTTGTGTCTTAGTAGCTTTTACAATTTGCTTCTATCGATATTAACAAAATGTAGGTCGAAGCGCGCAATGTATCACATTCATTACGTTAGCTTTGACTACAGCTGATCGGTCATTAACCGCCCATCGCGTGTTGAAGTACCGCGCTTTGCATCGCATGATAAAACATGTAAAATGTACTAATTAAAAAAAAAGAGTTTCAGTGGATTATTTAAAACACCACCATCTGAGGCAATCTTTTTAACTTTAGTCATTTTAAATGTATTTACTACAATCTCAATTTAGACTACACATCTAACCCTTAACAGACACAGTCATCCCTAACGCTTGTTTGCCACCGAAGTATAAAAGAAATAGATAATTACTAGAGAAATACAGTTTGAGAAGGAAAATAAGGTTCCTTTTACATATTATTAGTGATTAGATAGCGAGAGAAACATAAGCCCAGGGAGGTTAGCTACCCAGCAATATGCTCTTATGTATATTGCAAGCAGTTACATTTTTATAGCTATCACGAGCTCAAAACCCGATAGTAGTATATTTAGAATATGTATTTCTTCCTCTTTTGAAAAAAACATATCGTCACTGGAAAGGCAAAATTACTTCTGTCATACAAAGTGGGCATAATTGAGTTATATACATATTCGGAATCAGCGATTTTTTCTGCGTCGATCTGCCTAGGAACCATTGCAATCAGAGCATTTTTGTGGCGTTTAAGTAACCTAAAAAAAGGTGCTGCTTTTTTTTCCTAATTACTGAAGCGACGCGTTTTTTGGCCAATTTTTCACTCATGTCGCTCAAGAAATATTTCCTGAATATTAAATATTAAGTTTGGCGCTTGAGTAAAATTGCCTTTGTGTAGCCTAAAAAAGAATGGCCTTTAAGTAATTTGTGCTTACCTTGAATGTAATAAAAATTCAGCTAAAGAAATTTTAACTGATTACGAAAAAAAAACATTTTAAGTAATTTTAGTTGAAGTTACTTAGTTATCCTATCGCCTCATGAGTCAAAATCCTAGACATGAGGAATATAAAATATTTCCCTTGAAGTTATTTTGATACACCAACACGACACTAAAATTTATGCTAAAGAAATTTCATCCTACTCAAATTTACTAATAGTATTGTGTTCAGTACTTTTAAAATACAATCGTTGTTTACATTGGTGGCGTTTAAGAAAATTTGGCTTACTAAGTTATTGGGTCAAAATTACTGAAGCGCCACTTATCTTGGAAAGTAGTAAAAAAAACGAATTTCAACCACTTCCAGTAAACGCATGCTACAAATAGAATTATTTATAAAGTTATTTCATTGAAATCGGATGATTGTGTAAAAAGATATGATTTTTTTTCTAAAAATAAAAACTTTGATCGGCTTTATCTCGAAACAACCTATTTTCACTTCAGTAATTTTGCCTTTCCAGTGACGATATTTAAGTATTTAATCAACTGCTTTTTATTTCTTACCAACGCTTTTCTTAACATTATATATTACAAGTTGTTGCCCGCGGCTCCACCCGCGTGGTTGTCGGTTATCGCTGCAATAAGTAGCGTATATTATGATGTTATTTCATACCATAATCTATCTCTGTGCCAAATCCGTTCAGTAGTTTTTACGTGAAAGAGTAACAAACATCCATCCATCCATTCTCACAAACTTTCACATTTATAATATTAGTAAGGATTATCTTGTTGATTTTAAAGTTATTACAGTCATTTGGTAACAAAAACCTTCTTGAGTATTTTTACTTTGATGTGCTTCTTGAAAATGGGTATTTCTATAGACTTTGATGTTCTCTTTTCGAATTTAAATTTTGATACTTCGGCCGCTCCCGCCGATATATTGTAAAAATGGCGTCTTATTAGTAATTTTTTCACGATATCTCCTTTTCGACACATTCTACCAGATGACTACTACTGATGCTAGATTTAAGTCTGAAAGCGAAGCAGTGGGCGGCAGCTAGAATAAAATGAAACAATTCTGTCATTGTTCCTTTCATAAACATCTAAATATAAACACAGTTATTATACAAAGCTCACATTTAATTTAGTAAACCCCAGTTCGTTCTCAAACAAAGGTCACAAAATAGTCCGGTAATTTTGTGTTTAATTTTCTAAACCAGTGCCCACAGATAAAGTAACGCAGGCCACAGCTGCCCCACAAGTAACACAAGTATTTGTCTCATATTACGATCCTAAGTGAAATAGTAGGGCAAAGGTTTAATTAATGTCGGTCAATCTTATAAGTTTTTTTCGAGCATTTCCGTTCGAGTACAAAGTTTTAGAGCACTTATGTATGGAATGTAAGTATGAAATAAAAAAAGGAATTGCACTCCCGGAGTGCCGACAGAAGTGAGAACACAAGGCAAAACAGTTGTTATAAATTTTATAGCAATAAATGTTTTTTTTTTTAATTTATCTAGATGCGTTCGCAGTTTGCTATATGTACATACATGCATAGGTAGGTATATCGCCTCTTTGCTTTAATAACGTGATAGTCGAAAATTATAGCTATAAATGTTTTTATTTTATTTATCTAGACGCGTTTGCGGTCTGCTATATTATGTACATGCATATATCGCCTTTTTGCTTTAATAACGTGACAGTCGAAAAAAGATTTTTCGGATAATGTCAAGCTGCGTCTCGTAACGGTCGAAAAATAGCTGAATCCAGATAGAAGTCGGTGCTAAGGTTAGGTAATTAATTCCTATCACCTAATTCAGCTTGGCACTGACTTCAATCTGTATTTAGTTATTAACAAAATAAAGCTCATGTCAAAATAAAGCTCATGTCAAAATATGTATGTGGTTAATCTGTTATATGACAATCGATATCAATGGAATTAATAGTGTTATGCAAATCTAACCTTACAGAAAAAAAAACAGCCAAGCGCTGATGATGAAAGCTTGTTAACTAACATAAGCTTGTTAACTTTAGTCATAAATCTGGTAACATAACGAGAGCTATGTTGGACTATATATGTATATTCAAATGTAATTAAGGAGTTCATAAATAACACTCTTATCTCGTATGGAAAGAAGACTAATTTGAAAAAATGCCAGTATACTGTAACGGTGAAACACGACCGTAGAATAATAGCCACAAACATCCATTATGGTAAAAGCCACGGTGTTAGAAATAGTGACTCCTGTTCTAGCAGCATTGCCTCATTTTTCTTCGCCATTTGTTGGCCAAGCTATATAGCTTGAATAAAAAAAGCTTCAATTATTCCACCGCCATCGATTTTTGCATTCTTGTGGCAATTGTCTTAAAAACAACCAGAGATTGAATTATTTTTCCTTGACATATTGTAGTAGATATTAAATTATTATAGTGGTGACTCAGAGGTTAATGTTTAAGGAGAAATCTTTACTTATTTTCTTTAATTATTGGTATTGGTATGTCGGGCTGGTTTCCGCAACTCCGCGTTCAGTTCGCGTATTTTGCGCCGGTTTTCTTTAATTATTATTTTTATTCAGTTAAGCGTCAAAAAGTGTTTCGTGGCGCAAATATAACTCTATTTGCACAACATTGTGTCTATACTGGAATAATATCACACTAACGTAGTTACTTATATTTAACTTTTTATAGTTTAAGACACTGCTGTGCTTTCCTTTAATTTAGATGGATGCGAGACATATTTTTGTTATTATGATGTTTCATGTAAATGCCATTTATGTATTTAGTTGGTTCGCCAATAAATAAAACACTTTTTTAAGCTTAGTATTAACAGAATAAATGAAAACATAACATTCTACTTTCTCTTTTTTATTCCAACCCTCACCCCTCAGTGCTTTTTTTTTATAAAAAGACAATTCCCGCACTAGAGAACAAGCTCTGTGTCGCAGGGGACTTTAAAACATACTATTAACGGACACAAATTACACCCAGACTTAGAACAACTCTTTGTGGCTCACACAAAGTTTTGTCCTGTGTGGGAATCGAACCTACAACCTTGTGCACAGCAGGCGCATACTGCAGCCACTGGACCACCAAGGCAGTCAAATTTGTTATTGTTTTATAGTAGTGCATTCTCCTACAATAACACCACATAGTTTTGGGCTCTACAAGGTTTCTTTGAGTTTCCTCATGATTTATCTAGTATCTTAAAAGCCATGAGAAACGACGTGCTTAAATATTTTAAGTATCTGTAGTGATACATAGTTTTAAGGTCTTCTGACTATCTGGAATCACACATTAACATTAATGGCATATAAAAGTAAAATAAGGTTGAAGTAGAATCAGTATTGACCATATCCAAGGTATTATTTAGGTTTACTATGCTGAGCTAATACATATTATCTATTATTATATCTATAAAATACTTGATATAATTTGTACTGGGGCTGTATTTAACTTACTAGAAAATTTATTTATTTAAAAGTGACACGAACAAATTAGCGAAACGACAATCTTTCAAAACGAAATTTACCAATGTAATAAAGTACAGTAATGCATAATGTAACTGTGATGGATTGTTTGCTGGATTTTCAACGCGATAATATACGATTTTGTTTACAAAGAATGCCATTTCCCTAATTGGTGAATCGAAAATGCATATATCAAAGTGAGAAATGTTTCGAATTTGTCCTTATTGCAACTTAAATATTAGAGTACCTTTTTGAGATAATTGAAAATGACTACTGGTATACCAGTGTGTTTCATTTTATTAATCAAGTAGATATATTATATTATTATTATATAATAATAGAAATTGAATCAACCACAGCTTTGCCTGATTTTGGGTGCTATCCCGTTATAGCGTGTTAATACGATGATTTTTTTAGTAGATATACTAACGTAATATTATTTTTATCAAAAAGTTTATAACCTGGTTACGCCAGTACAAATGAGGAATTGTGAAAATCTATGGCATACTTGTATGTCTAATTTATTTGCTTTGAAGAATGTGTACCGATCAAATTTGAGTTGGTATGGCCATGGTACGTTGGTTTACGTTTTTTCATTTGACTCAATGTAAGATTATATTAATATTGAGTACTTTAAATTTCATTTAAAATCAAGCAAATTTGAAAATAAAAGCTTTTATTATCCCTCTGCGTGTTTAGAATAATATTTAAAAAATAATTTACTCCTCCTCTGTTATAGCTCCAAGTAATTAATAGATTGGTTAAGATTATGCGTCGATAATAATGTTAGTAAGTTTAAATTCAATACTTGTTTACGTGCAGTGGCGTGCGGTCCCCTAAAGGCAAAAAGGCACTGCCGACCCTCACCAATTACTGGTATTATAGTAAAAAAAAAAAAAATGCATGCAAATAAAAACAATAGTATGTACAATATTTTTTTCAAAAACTTTAAGTTCCTAATTTAAAATATTAGCAAAGAACACGTTCGTTCAGTCCGTATTAGTTGAAGGCAGGCGCTCGTCCGCATTCGCTATCTTGTACCGCGCGCGAGTTAGGCAACGAATAATTCTGCCTACGGTTCATTCATAAATTAACGCATGTGTTGGTTAATTGTTTACATGTGTGATGTCTGTGAACTGTACATCAACACGCCAGGCCATGCGGCAGGAGATCCAATCACAGGGCAGAAATCAGTACTGACGTTATGACGATGCGCGCGCAGTTATAATAGGAGAAAATTAAAAAGTCTAGGCCATTATTATAATACGGTTGACAATGATGCAACTTTATTTGTCAGTATTTTATGAATCGAAAATAAGAAATCATTTTTTAACCGACGAAAAAAAAAGAGAGGTTCTCAAGTCGACCCGTATATTTGTTTTTTTTTTTTTTATGTATGACCACGCATAACTTTTTACAGGGGCGTCCGATTTCGATAATTCTTTTTTTATTCGATAGGATATACTTTAAAGTTGGTCCCATTTTAAGGACATTCAGCTCTTATGATGGGATCCATGAGGAATTGAGAGAACTCCTCAAATATTATAGGCAAACATATAACGATTTTGATATTTTCTACAATAAGTCAAGCATTTGCATTCAGAAAGTATCATTTGGTGAAGTAAAACAGATGAAGAAGACCACAAATGACTGCCAGAAGTTCTCAATAATAAGCATTTTGTGAATGGCGATAGGATAATATAGATATTGAATAAGATAGTTACAGCGACTGTAATAAAGTAAATTCAATGTTTTTGATGAAAATGGTACCATTAAACTAATCTGATGATGAACTTGGAAGGCATAAGCATCGGAACTCCATAAATAAATAATGTATTCTAGCCGTGTTTGGGCTTATTGGAGTGGTCATAAGATGCACTCTGATTGTAAATTATTAGATTTTCGGAAACTCCGTATTTTCAACTAGAAATAATACCCCTCACTTAAATAAATAGGGTATAGTTGATTGTTCACTCATAACATTTACATTTGTTTACCGATTTTGTTAAAATTTGCTAAACATATACAGTTTTAATGACACTACATCATCAAGGAGACCTTAAATTGATCTACAACCGACACGGAAGACAGTTAAGGGCACTCTTCAATAGTTTATAGCAGCTACTTAACTACTAACAATCCATCTAACAAGCAAATTATTTATTACGTAAAGTGAAATGGTAATAAATAAATGTTTAGCGGCGACTTAAAATAAATTAGTTATTTTCCATTAGTGCAGCAAAAATCAAAATCAAAATCTTTGTTTGTAATCATAGAACATGGTTTATGTTTTGCATTGAAGCGTACAAATTTAAATCTAAATCTAAGTACTCTGATTATAATTAAAACATTCATTGCCTATATTATTACAGATTAGAATAAACATATTTAATAAATTTTGTAATAAATATAAAAATAATAATAATAATGGTAATTAATTCAAAATGTTCGATTATAGATTCTAATAAAAAAAAAACCTCGGCCTGTCTACTGAAAACGCGGCCAAGAGACTGGCAGCATTGCCACGCTGAATGGCAATGCTTATTCTTTAAGCGAAATATAAACCAGCGTTCTGGTTACGTGAAGCGTCGATTAAACGCTTCGACGGAGCTTTGAAAAGACCGGGAGCACTTGCACCCCACCCAAACGGCTCAAAAAACATAATCTCCGATGAGAATGCTGTATTTGCGCCCCTTGAGAGTCTCCGCAGATGCAACAGCAGCACCAACTGCTGTGCTTGGGAGATGGGATGGCGTGATGGCGTAGACACATGCTGCATCCCACATCAAAGGCCTACCCATCTTCCAGGGCAGTAAAGACATACCATCAGGTCTCTTACCATCGTTGTGTACACAATATATACACAATTGGGTTCCCGTACAGCTGTAACGCCAGTGGTGACAAGAGCGCGTCGGAGTATGTCATTTAGGTTAGCGTGCAGAGATATATTTTAAGAGAGGTAGGGCGCTATACTAACGAGCAAGCCCGACTGGGGTAGGACCTCCACCTTACAGAAAACCACAGCCAAATAACTACACACAGCGATGTAGTTGTGTTCCTAAATGAGCGCTGGTGACCTGTACCCATACAGGTCTCCAGCGCTCATTTAGGTATGCGTTTTGAAAGAAACGTTTTCCTGTCTAAGGGATACTCCATTTTAAAGCCCAAGTGTAAAAAGGTGGGTCGGCAACACACACAAGTTATACCCCTGGTAAGTATTGCAAAAGTCCATAGGGTACGGTAACTACTTAACATCAAGCGGGTCATATGCTTGTTTGCCATCCAAGTAGTATAAAAAATATATGCGGCCTGCACTCCTGCTGCATGACAGGTCGTGGTGTCCAATGCTATCGACGGCTTCAACAGCAACATCTATGCTGAGAAATAGAAGAAGCACCTAGGCGAAGGATAAATGTATTAAATATTAATGTCAGGATATTTTAAGCAGCTTCGTTAGCCTAAAAAAAATTGTTTTGTGGGCTATAAGACGATATTTGGTTCACCACTACGCGGCGTGTTTTAGGTTCGATGTCCATACGGGAAAAAAGTTGTGTGACCCATGGTGGTGCCAATGGTTGTCCCTAGTATGAGTGTACTTTGTATCCGTCAATTGTATATTTGTAAAGTCTCCCGCGACACAGGGCTTGTTACCTAGCGAGGGACTTGCCTTAAAAGAAAAGGAAAATAATGATTTTGATTTTATTGTTTAATCAAAGGTACAAAAATAAGGGTAAGTAATAAAAAAATATTAAAACTTCTAAAATACAAAGATATATTGACTTTTTATAAAAAATCGCATTCTTCATCTTTGATCACGAAATAGATGTTATATTCGTATTCAACACCCCCGAAAAGCTCGAAGAGTACACCATAACAGGTCACTTGTCAAAAGTAGTAACTCGTAAAAGGACGTTACTCGCTAATCGGATTCGGCTGGGTAGTGTTTGAATGGCTTAGCCATATCTCCCTGTCCTAAATATCGCAGTATCTCAAGACAAAAATGTTTGACCCGTGTATGTTACCAGTGATAAACATTATACATCTGAGACGTGGCCGTATACTAACGCTGCGCTGTGTTAAACTTTAATAATAATAATATTTACGAGACAACTCACACATCGCTATCTGATTTCAAACTAGGCAGAGCCTGAACTATGATAACCAGACAACTGATAAACATACTTATATATTTCTAAATACATACATATTATAAATAAGTTACACCCAGACACAGAACAAACATTCATGCTCATCACACAAAGATTTGTCCTGGGTGGGAATCGAACCCACGACCTCCGGCGTAGCAGTCAGAGTCACTAACCACTAGTCCAACAGACCAGTTAATGCTTATGTATACATAAGCATAAGGATTTATTTGGGCTGTGTAAATCTTTATGTAAACGTAAGCTTAATGCTTATGTTTACATAGCATAAGGATTTACACAGCGCAGTGATCTCAGTCAAAAGACGTGCACTGGTAGACCAGTGCGCGTCTTTTGATTGAGATCATAAGGACTTTATAACCAATTTGTGATGTTTAATTATTGATTTGTATATGTAAGTCACAAAAAATTAAAAAATAATATCTTTTTAACAAAAAATTGAACCGACGAAAAAAAATAGGATTTGAAAAGTAAAAAATAATAAAGTTTTGAGTCGGCGCCAAACTAACAAATAAGCAAATTAATCTATACCTACATATATAATACTTGCCGTAACTGATTCACTAACGCAGAGCATATACATAAAGTGAGATGTTGGCTTGTTTGTTTGGCGCCGACTCAAAACTTTATTATTTTTTACTTTTCAAATCCTATTTTTTTTCGTCGGTTCAATTTTTTGTTAAAAAGATATTATTTCTCTAAGACTCCATGTTGATTTATTTCATGTGAAGCGCGCTGTTTGTTTTTTTCGTATATTTTGATAGTTTAACGTAAAATTAAAAAATCTATTTGTTACCAATTTTAATTAGTCTATTTAAGTGTATTTGCAATTATTTTTGTTTGTTTTGGTGAAACATGTTGTTTGACTGTGAGGTTTGTGTTGATAATGTGTGTTTGTTAAAAATTATTAGTGGTAGGTTTTCGCAATTGCCGTTTAATGAAAAGCTTACAATTATAACTAAAGGGAGGTGTGTACCTGAGTTACGAGAATTAATTCAACAAAAAGGCAATGTAACTCGTAATTTTCATACTAGTAATTACGAAACATATAACTGGCTATGTGGGTGTGTACATACAATTAAATTATTTTGTTTTCCTTGCATTTTGTTTAGTAGTTCAAGTACAGTGTGGAATTATTCGGGATATTCAGATTTACATAATTTTTCTACTGCGGCAAAAAAGCATGACCATACAGAAAAACATCTGGAGGCTTGCTTAAAGTTAAATACATTTGGTAATTTTCGTATTGAGACAAGTATTAACAGCCAGTTGAAGATCGATATAGAAATGCATAATGCTAAAGTAGATCGCAATAGAAATATTTTTTAAAGACTTATCGATGTTGTTTGCTTTCTGGGAAAACAAGAAATAGCTTTTCGCGGTCACGATGAATCATTATCATCGCTGAATAGAGGTAATTATTTAGAAACAGTAGATTTGTTAGCAAAATATGATGGAGTTTTGGAAACCCATTTACAGAATGCAAGTACCTCATTCACGGGCATGTCGAACAGAACGCAAAATGATTTGATCTCGAGCATTGCCACTGTGATGTTCGATTGCGTTAAAGACGAAATTAAACAATCCGATTTTGTTGCCGTCATGGTAGATGAAACGCCTGATGTTAGCGGTCGAGAACAGTTAGTTCTGATTTTAAGATATTTTCGTGATTCTGAAGTAGTAGATCGTTTTATTAAATATGTAGATGTAAGCGCGGATCGGACCGCTGTAACCTTAAGTTCTATAATTTTGGAAATATTAGAAGATTTAAATTGTCTTTCTAAATTAATTGCACAAACTTATGACGGGGCAGCAGTTTTATCCTCTCAAATTAACGGCGTGCAAGCTTTGGTGAGACAAAAATGTCCGCAAGCTATGTACGTTTGGTGTTCAGCACATGTATTAAATTTAGTTTTATCAAAATCTTTTGAACGAATTAGTGAAACGAAACGCTTTTTTAATATAATAAAAACTATCGCGGCTTTTTTTCACACTAGTACGAAACGAACGGCATATTATAACGACTTTGCCGATATGAAGAAGCTGCCTCGTGTCGCGGAAACAAGGTGGACATATCACTCGCGCACGGTAAATGTAATTAATAACAACTCCACCCACCTCCTAGAATTGTTTGAGACAATGAATGAAAATACACAAGACTGGGATGGTGATACTCTGTCACAAGTCTCTTCATTTTTATATCAAATGAAAGAATTTGAATTTAATTTTTTTTTAAGAATATTCGCGGATATTTTTTCAGAATCCGATATTTTATACGATATTTTGCAGAAAAAAACTTGTGACATCGCGTATTGTGTACAAAAAATTAAACAATTCGAGTCGTTTTTAGAAAATTACAGAGACAAGTTCGAGATCAATTATGATGCGACTGTCCACATTACCGGACCACCTAAAAGAAAGCGCAATGTCGATGATGTAAAAATACATTACCGGCGAATTTTTATTGAAATAATTGATAACGTACTAAGCGAATCAAAAGATCGCTATAAGAATATTAAAAATTTAAAGTTTTTTGAGTTACTTTCTTGTGAGAATTTTAAAAAATATAGTGAACATTTCCCTGAAAACGAGGTCAGAGAGTTCACTAATACCTATCAGGATCAGGCAAATTTTAATTTTGATAGATTGAAAAATGAATTGCGCTGTATTTATAGATCGCCTGAATTTGCGAATTGCAGTATATATAGTATCATTCAAAATATGTATAAAAACAATTTTAGATAAAATATTTTCCGAAGTTTTACGCTTAGCCAAGTTTATTGTAACAATCCCAGCAAGCAGCGCATCGACAGAACGTTCATTTTCGTCGTTAAAACGTATCCACACGTATTTAAGAAACACACAAAGCCAACAACGACTCACACATCTTTCCATGATTTCTATAGAAAAAGAATTAATGGTTGAATTAAGACGCAAACCAACTTTTTATAACGATGTTTTAAAAGTATATTTAAAAAAAGATAGGCGCGTAGATTTAATTTATAAATGAGTTAATTCAGTTTATTATATTTTTTACTGATACGAAACCCGTGGTTTACTTATTAAATATATTTATATATGCGAATCACATGAAAAAGGCGCCTTTTTAAAGGCCACATCGGATATCCTTCAAGTGACGTGTGCACTGTGCAGTGCGCTATAACTATCACTCACTTGGATTAGATATTTGAGGTGGCCGAAATCTTTCTTCTATTTGCATCGTCAGAATACCGTCAGTTCAAGCTTGAAAACCATCTGTCTGGTGAGTTCTTTCTAGAAACTACCAAAGCAACTTTAACTTAGTACTTTTTGTAATAATATAGGCTTGCGTTTATTTTTATTTTACAAATGTGAAAGATTTGTGTTCCACTTTAACGGCCAGAGTTGGAGAGATCCAAACTACACTATGACGTCTTGTAGACATGCTAAAAACATGGTCGCTCAGTGCCGACTGCCGACCCTGTCATAAAACCCTGTGCACGCCACTGTTTACGTGAGTTTTATAAGTCTGAAGTACACACCCCGTTTTAGACTATTTATATAGATTTTAATGCTGAATTTGTATAATTAACATAAATATAAATTAGCAATCACTAAGTATTTTTTACAAAGTGTTTACAAAACTGATATATATATTTTTATGTAAACAAACTCGCAAATAAAATTGGTTATACCTATCGTAATAGCTGGTCCACTTGACATTTTTATTAAATTGGCAGCACCGATAAAAGTGATCGGGCACGGTATTCCCAGATCAATATGGAAGTTAATTGGAACGGATGGAACTTGAATTTGTAATTGAAAGATTACAGATTCGCTTCCCCATTTCAAGTGTCGCGACATTGGCAAGATTGGTTTTTAGAAGCTGGGCTTAAAAATAATCTATTATTTTTATTAGATTGGTATGACAAGATCCGACTCATATTAATGTATTTTTTGATCGGGAATAAAATTTAATTTGATATAATTTTTTTACTATATGGTGGTGGGTGTCGGTTATCGCTGCAAAAAGCCTATGTGTTATTCCAGACCATAATCTATCTCTGTGCCAAATGTCATCCAGATCCGTTCAGTAGTTTTTACGTGAAAGAGTAACAAACATCCATCCATCCATTCTCACAAACATTCACATTTATAATATTAGCAAGGATACTACCTACTTAAGTGGCAAATAAGCATACCTACGACCCGTCTGATGTTA
Organism: Trisateles emortualis; assembly: GCA_947095525.1. Taxonomy (NCBI): domain Eukaryota; kingdom Metazoa; phylum Arthropoda; class Insecta; order Lepidoptera; family Erebidae; genus Trisateles; species Trisateles emortualis. The sequence continues at coordinate 1,023,673 of OX352736.1, read as the reverse complement.
AACAGTTACCGTAGCCTCTGGACGCTTGCAATACTTGTATCACTTGCGTATTGCCGCTCCTTTTATACCAGGACTTTAAGATGTCGTATCCTTGTAATAGGAAAACGTTACCTTCAAAACGCTTCCCTAAATCAACACTGGAGACCTGCACTCATAGGAACACAACTTTACCGCTCTGTGTAGTTATTTGGCTGTGGTCTTTTGTAAGGTGGAGAACCTTTCCGAGTCGGGATTGCTCGCTTGCATGGTGCCCTACCTCTCTTATGTATTTATGGTCTACCTATTATGTTATAAAATTAAGAAAACTATAAGGTAACTAAAGTACAAACGAAAGGCGTTTCCAAAATTACCATATTCAGCTCCTTACTATTAAACTGTTTACAATAATTTAGCGTTCTCACAAAACTTGCCATGTTATTTTAGTTGGTTTCAAAAACGTAACGCAATGCGTGAGTGACACCCCTGGTGTTGCAAACGTCCATAGGCTACGGTAACTGCTTACCATCAGGCGGACCGTATGCTTGTTTGTCACCTTGGTAGTTTAAAAAAAAAAAAAAAAGTAAATTATTGTCCAAAAGCAAAATGCTTCACAAAGCCCTGGGCCTACAAAATCAAAACAACAAAGTCAGTATCTACATAGCACGGTGTATCAAACAGAAGTGTCTTGCCGGGAAACAGATACGCTCACTACTCAAAGCAAAAACCGCCTTTGATGTTAAAAAAGCCACTTGAATGGTGTCTCATGGCGCACAATACGATATTGCAACGGCTCACGGCTTTGTCTATCACCGTCATAGTAAAGTAGGTAAAGTGTAAGTCCACATTTTCTACTCACTGAATTTTTGTTTTGAATTGCTGCTTCATATTGCTATTTGTTTTGATTAAGGTGACAGATTGAGCTGAAATTTGGTGTACTGGCGTAACTTTGGTGGCAATGTTTGCTGACTGCCTTGGTGGACCAGTGGCCGCAGTATGTGCCTGCTGTGCACGAGGCTGTGGGTTCGATTACCACACAGGATAAAACTTTGTGTGACTCATAAAGAGTTGTGCTGAGTCTGGATGTAAATTGTGTCCATTGATTTTATGTTTGTAAAGTCCCCCGCGACACAGAGCTTGTTCTATAGTGAGCGAGTTGTCTTTAAAAAAAAGAATGTTATTATGGAGGCAATCTGATGATGCAGTCAGGTAAGCATAGGAACACACAACAAGAAACAGTATGGCTTATTGAATTTATCTTGATGAGTAACTCTAAGTGGTGACATTTTTGACTTCATCATTACTGATGAAGATAAAAGGTAGTCATAGGAACTCCTCACTAAACCATGATAGCATAGCAGCAACCATGTAGATTGTAACATTTAACAAATACTAGAATAATAAATTATATAATCTTATAATTATTGATATAGATGAGAGGCTTGTAGATGAATCATAGCCATGCATACAGATAGGTGTGCCAAGTTTAGCAAACCTTGGACTGTAGTCAAAGAGCAATTTAACAATTTAGGTATAAATTAGTATTCCTCGGACAAAACTGCTTAGAAATATGCCTATTTACGACCCACCGGGCTTTATTCGTGTTTAACTTCAGGGCAACTTCCGTCGGTTATCAAACACAAGTCAAAACTTGTCGTACTAGATGTGACGGTAATCCATCTTGAAAAATTCCATGTACCGTTTGTTTAAACTTTTCCATCAAAAGTTAGTAAACTAACTTCAACATAATTTGATATTATAATGGGATGAGAATTTTTTATAAGTTAACTAGAAACAAGTCTTATACTTGTTTCTAGTTTGTACAAGTTATTTTATTTTACTACATTTTAATATAACGGTTATTAAATGAACTACTTCATCATCTCAACGCATAAACGTCCCAATATTGGGCACAGGTCTCCTCCATAAATTTGGAGGGATATTAGCCTACTATTCCACGCTGGCCAGACGGGTTGGTATAGGGTTTTGTTTCGAGTTTTCCTTCTCTTGCAGTAGATATTGTCTGCCTAACTTACTCCCTTAGTCAACTCTTACGATACCCACGGGATGAAATGGGGTAGTGACATTTGTATTCTTTATCCGTCACCATACGGACGGATGAACTACTTACATATATATAAATAATTTATTATATTTATTTCTACAAAATAAAATGCATCTTTACAAGATCCTATTACCAAATATAGCATTACAGAGCATCACAGAAGTGTTTTTACCAGGGGTGGGCAGAGGTGTATGACATCCATAATTAGCCAAATATTTTATATCCAATATACTACTCATTCCAGGAAAGGACACCTCTAAATGGGACTTCTACCTAGGGATCAATCCCAGATCTTTGCACGATAGTTGTTCGCATCAAGACAGTGTCATATAAATAATGATATTTTTTAAAAACAAACTAAAAAATACATATTATTATTAAATTAAAATAGAATAAATTAACTTAATTTTTATATATCTCATTAAATTTGTCTAAATTTAACATGAAACCGATCCTTCCTGAGGCAAACTGTGTTTTCAAATTATTTTTATTATTTAAGAACAATTTTTTAAATTCATATTTAAAAATGTTATGTACAAAGTCGAAGTTAAAAGTGTATAATTATATATAAAAGAAAAATATCTATTTACAGTATGACATAGCACAACATTACTGAAGCTATAAATATTATTTTTATACAATTATTTGTCTGATAATGTAGATGCTCACTATGGAAAGGTTTAAAGGTATAAAATGTACGGGATTTGACGTAAGTCTACGATATATATAATGTCGTAAACTTGGGTCAAATCTCATACATTTGCTTTTTTGACTTTTCGATTCGACTATCGCTTATGCCACTTGTCTAGAGGCTCTGGAACTTCCACAAGAAGCCGCAAAATTTCTACCTAACAGAAGTCATGGGATTAACTTGTCTTTGGTATAATTGCAACAAAAATTAAATAACATTGCGAAACATGGTATGTGTTCTAAAATTTTTATTACTAAAATATAATAACAAGCTCTAGATGCTTGAGACTTTTTAGGTCAAGCGTTATTTTTGTACGTAGCGTACATTCTCTAGCCAAAGACAAGATAAATTGTTACAATACTTGTTTTGGTCGTCCCTATCAACGACATGTCTTTACATGGCTTACATTCAGTGGAAGATTATAAAATATTTTTTAATGACTTAGCGTTCAATATTACTGATTCAATACTAAGTCATTCAAAGTCAAAGCCAAACTCATTTATTCATTTAGATCAAATACAATGATCCTTATGAACGTCATAAAAACAAATGCCAGCATACTTTTTCCTACGGCCAATTCGCTGACTATGGCAGGGCCTCGAGAAGAATTGGCAAGAAATTTTTAACAGGCATATTCTTTATCGGCATGGCACTCGTTTACTAATTATTATTTTATCACCAAATTTCAGATTTTTTATTTTACACACACACACACACATAAAACTATCACTACAGGTACTTACTATCTAATTCAACAGCCTACATAACTTACTTAAATTATAAAGGAAAAAAAATGGTAACTTAAATTATAAACCACAAACTAAACAAACAATTGTGTGACTTGTTCTGTTGAGGTGAATGATTTTGTTTGTATAAACCCAGCATATTTATTTCATACTAGTTTTTGTCCACGGCTCCGCCCGCGTAGATGTCGGTTAACGCAATAAAAAGTAGCCTATACTATTCCAGACAGATCTATCTCTGTGCCAAATTTCATCCAGATCCGTGCAATCGTTTTTTCGTGAAAGAGTAACAAACATCCATACATCTATACATTCTTACAAACATTTGAGTTTATAATATTAGTAAGGATTTGCTCTTAATCCTTGTTAAACTGTTTAAAACCGTTGATTATGATAATATTTTGCAAGTAGCTGCAATTTGTCGCATAGTGAGAACATACCCTTTCTTTGAGTGTGAGCCAACTTTGTTTTTACCAAACAACATTAGTTTCAATTTAATGTGTTTTGGTGAAGATAGTGTAAATTATGAAATAGTGGTGCCATAAATTGCCCCAATAATACGACTGCAAAGCTGGAAAGAAGCAAATTAAACTGGGTTCATAGCATATTAAAAATTGTTATTTTGTTGATCCATTGTTTCTTATTAGAATAGAAATACATAGTAGACGTTTAAGGTTAAGCGATATACCTATTTATGCTTGTTGTATATTACTCTGGATCATAAAACTACAGTAATTTACTAAGTTTACATAATAGGCATTTTATAAATATCATGGATTGGTAAAGTAAGTGTAAAGCCATCTAAAAGTAATGTTAAAAAGATCTATACGTGTACTATATAAAAGAAGTATGTGTAAGCAGAATATAATATCAGTATGAAATTGATTCAAGGGTCGAATGCAGAAGGCAGTGCTCGTCGACACGGCACGTATTGTGGTCACATCTGTGATCTTCTAGCTATATCAGTTTCATTTTACCTAATTGTACTTTCTGAGAGCTTGACTTGTGGCAGAAAATACCAAAAAATTCTAGATCGCTTTTAATTTTGTGGCATTGCATCAAGTCCTAATGGATTTTATAATCAGGACTGATAAGGATGAAAATTAGAAACTGAACTAAAACTTTAATATATTTACGGAGTTTTGCAGTAACAAACAAACAGTCATAAAATGATTAGGTTCGAGTATCTCTTCTTTATCGAAGTCAGTTAAAAAAGGCAACGGTCATTGTATTTTCTATGTAGTTCGTTTCGTGTGAAACGAGAACTACGACGTTATCCACTCTGATATCTCATCCTACTAATATTATAAATGCGAAAGTTTGTAAGAATGGATGGATGGATGGATGTTTGTTACTCTTTCACGTAAAAACTACTAAACGGATCTGGGTGAAATTTGGCACAGAGATAGACTATGGTCTGAAATAACATATAGGCTACTTTTTACAGTGATAACCGACATCCACGCGGGCGAAGCCGCGGGCCACAATCATATATTATAATATAAATGCGGTCAAATATAAACTTTCAAGCACCCTTCAATTATAAACTGAAATCTTGGAATCCTCTATTGAACAAAGATTGTCTGGATATTGCCCGTGTAATTTGTTACTAGAATATGAGAAAACTTTGTAAGTGGTTTTCATATTATAGAGACACGGTCCGTCTAACGTATGGATTAAGGATTAAATGCACACATGGTGTTTTTAAATTTTCTACGTATTTTTAACCGACTTCAAGAAAGGAGGAGGTTTCTTAATTCGACCGTATACATGCTTTTTTGTTTGTTCGTGGATAACTTCGTTGTTTATGAACCGATTCTCAATTATTTATTTTTATTTGAAAGAGTATAATGGTGGTCCCATTGGCACCAAGTCAGGATTTGATGATGGAATCCCAGCGAAATCGATGGCAACGCTAAAATGTTGTAGGTATTAACAATGTTTTTTGTATATTTTTTACTTTTATTTTATCACTAACTGACTTATACTTAACAAAAAAAAACTGAAACCGACTTCAAAAACCTAAAAATAACTGAATACAGATTGAAGTCGGTGCCAAGCTTAATATTAAGCGACGGGATGAACTGACTTAAATCTGTATTCAGTTATTTTTAGGTTCTTGAAGTCGGTTTCAGTTTTTTTTTAATTCTTTTTTGTCAAATATAAATCAAGGCATTGACTTGATATTATATAGTTACCCTTGGGATGCATTGGTTTTAAGGAGGGTTCCATAAGTCTCATACACACGGTTAGTGTAATTATATTTCAATTCAATATTATTCAATACTAGCTATTGCCCGCGGCTCCGCCCGCGCGGATGTCGGGAATCGCGATAAAAAGTAGCCTATTCGCTATTCCAGACTATGATCTATTTCTATGACAAATTTCATCCAGATCCGACAAGTAGTTTTCACGTAAAAGAGTAACAAACATACATTCATACATTCCCACAAACTATCACATTTATAATAATTATAAGTAGGATTTCATTGTCCTGTTTTATCCAAAATACGTAAGAAAACTAGGACGTTTTGCCCGCCATTTGTTCGCCCGAACGGGCCTAACGACCAAATTACAAAATTTATAATATTTGATTGGGCTTTTCGCCTGATTGAGGTTTTATTACTTTTCATGTACAGACAGATTTTTATGCTGTTTGTATATGAACAGTAATAAAACCTCCATCGGGCGGAACGCCCAATCAAATATTTGAAATTTTGTATTTTGGTCGTTTGACCTGCTCGGGCGAACAAATGGCGGGCGAAACCTATAACTCTGCCACCGCACTGCGCCGCTGCCGCTTCTGAATGCAATATCTAATAATTGTTCTACAACAGAACAATTATATTATTGTTCTCGACTTCATTTTCGACTTTTGAGCTCCGAAATCAACGGATCAGTCGTTTGAGTTTACTTGTTTAATTTCTACGAATTACCCATGACATCAATGAGTGGCAGTGAGTGTTAAAGAAAAGGTCTCGAGAAAAAAGAGCAAAATCTTTTTCAATGAATGCATAAAATACACATAAAAAGCTGATGTTAATTTAAATGGATGACGTTTATTTAAAAAATAACTTATAAAAAGTTTCTTGTATGCTATTAATCCAATTATTAATTAGATTAAAATATATGACTCCACCGGGACAATGTTCTTAAACTAACCTGTCTTAATTAAACAAAATTAAATGTCGAAGGGAATCATATTGAAATCTAAATAAAACATTTTAATTAGGAGCTTTGAAATTTCAAAGATGGCGCTCCATTGTCCATGCTCTGGCATCTGAGTCTAGATCTCGACGTAACTGCCTACTCCAAGGTGTAAAAGCGAATCAGAGCGTTTGAAGCCTTAGAGCACAAGGGGAGGGCTGTTGACTTCCCCAGACGCACTTGCAGAGAGCCACTCAAAAACATCAAAGGCAAAGCAATTCATACGCAAGGACAGCTTGTGGTGTACTGTTTTTATATGATGAGAAATTACGCCGTTTTACACATTTCGACTTTTTCAACTGATGCTGGCTACTTTAAACTGTTTTGTTGTGTTTTGTTTAATTTTACATATTTGTATGACTGTATCCAGCTGCCAGCGTTCTTTTATTTATTTAATCAAATACGTTTTTTATCGTTACATTTTTTTTATTAATCATTTTGATATATGTTGATCATTTAATTTAAATTCTTATGTATTTTTAACTTTATATCACGAAACAATGTTTTAATACTTGATTGTCCTGAATTAATAAATAAATAATGTCCGAATATAAGAAATAAATTTACTTTTACTACAAATTTATAAGTAAATTTTAATTTGACTATTTGCATTTATTTCTTTAAGTAAAATATAAAGGAACAGCCTGTACATTGTTTTAAAAAAATGTCCTAATTCTTGACGTCGAAAACACTTTCTTGCGAGCCTCCACTTGAGTATCTACTAAGTGGCTCTTGGAAACATCAAACAAGTTTGACTACTTACCTATATGCGATAAAAGAGATGTTTCTTAATATTTAATATTTCATATTCAATATTTGACTATAAAATGTATATACTTTTTGTAACGAATGCAAAAATTCGATACAAGTTTTATTTTGTTGTAGTCAGTTTGCTGTGGTCTTCTATAAGGTGGAGATCCTTCCCCAGTCGGGCTCGCTCGCTAGTATGGTGCCCTTCCTCTCTAATACTATTAATACTAATTTACTGAATAGTTATTGTTAAAATTTAAACTAGAATTATTTATTGACTATTATATTTCTAGCTGTTGCCCGTGGCTCCGCCCGCGTGGATGTCGGTTATCTCTGCAAAAAGTGTGTGTGCCTATGTGTTATTCCAGACCATAATCTCTCTGTGTGCCAAATTTCATCCAGATCCGTTCAGTAGTTTTTACGTGAAAGAGTAACAAACATCCATCCATCCATTCTTACAAACTTTCACATTTATAATATTAGTATGGATATACCTACCTGTATACCATGTATTACTGCTGTGTATGACTAAGTAAAATTAAACATTTCATAAATTGCAATTAGCTGTAATTTGTTACCAAATCATTCTGTTACCCCTTGTACTTGATCCTCAAGCGCGACATTCCGCGGCAATCCCCAATTATCATACCAAACATGCATCGGGTGATTAATTAAATTTCACGTTACTATGAATTAATTGGAAGAGGGAAGTGTGTCTAATATACCGGGTGCAAAGCTTGCCTGTGCCAAATTGGTTTTTCCACGTTGACACACATTTAGCAATCTGATATTCTTGTGAGCTCGTTAACGAGTGAGTTACTCTAATTAAAAATCGTTTTAATTATACACTGAAGTATAATGGAAGCAGATATTAACTTTGTAAGTATTTGTATCTGTTTCGCATGAACGAAAATGTACACAGTTAAATGATTTTATGTCATTTTGATTTAGTTTATTCTTTTAATTAAAAAAAAGGTTTATTGCGGCCATGGTGGGCCAGTAGCTGCAGTATGCGTCTGCTGTGCACGAGGTTTTGTCCTGTGTAGGTTCGATTCCTACACAGGACAAAATTTAGTTTGACCCAAAAAATGATGTTCTGAGTCTGGGTGTAATTTGTCTCTGTTCAGTGTATGTTTGTAAAGACAGAGCTTGTTCTCTAGTGCGGCAGTTGGCTTTTAAAAAAAAATGATGAAAGCTTTCGGTGACTGCGACTACAACATACAGCGGTCCCAATTGCCCAAAACTTCTGTTGAATATGTCAACTAGGACCACAAACCTCATGATAAAAATTGTACAGACAGCAGAAAAAATGAAGCTAAACAACAATAAACCGTCTATTATCTAAGCTATGCATAACAACATATCGGTTAAACGATTTAAAATGTACAATATTAATCTATGCAACTTAATAACAAATCTTCATAAATATTTATTCAGCTTATAAAGGACCATATTCAAGTACCTATAGAACGGTTTCATTAAAATGGAAAAGGTAGACCACTAGGCACGAGAGATCAATGAAGAACTAATTGGAATGGGATCGGTTTAAAATCTTGTGATTTACGAGCGTCATGAATTATTCAATAGTTATATTTATTGCATGTTTTTTTAGGTTATGGAATATATAATTAGACTTAAAGAATAAATAATATGATGAATATGAAGAAGAAAATAATACTTTGACAGTAACAAAAAATACATATAAATACATAATATTAAGAGTGAACAACACTCACTTTTACACTCTTATGGTCCATGGTCGTTTATACTAATATTAGAAAGAAAAAAGATTTATATATTTTTTTGTAATGATTAATCCATCTCAACCCATAAACGTACCACTGCTGGGCACGGGTCTCCTTCATACATTTGGAGGGATATTAGCCTACTACACCACGCTAGCCAGACGGGTTGGTATAGGGTTTTGTTTCGAGTTTTCCCACTCTTGCAGTGGGTTATTGTCTCCCTGACTTACTCTCTTAGTCGACTCTTACGACACCCTCGGGATGGAATGGGGTGGTGACATTTGTTTTCCTTATCCGACACCACACGGACTGATAGAACCTTAGCTAATGCAATACATGTGTGGCCGCACTTACTACTATGTAGAATTAGAATGTTAAATGATTTAGGATATAAATATTAAAAACGTCTATGTCCTATTCTAATGAATGAACTTAAAAACTACTGGAGCGATTTACTAAAATCTCAAGAATTTCTATAAGTGCTGCGGGGCATTGAAGTTCTAACCACGTTTACTTAATAAAAAAATATAAGAAGCCATTGTATGGTTTCGACCTACCAATGTAATTTACATTAGTATTGCTGGCCGGGATTGAACCCACACTTCATGTGTTAAAATGCGCTTATATTCCCAATGCTCAGTAACGATTAATACTGGGATTGAATTTTATTGAAAACCAACAATTACTTTTTACAATGGTTTTATATTCAGAATTTATAATGCGATTATGACAACAAATACCTTTTATTTTGTTAGTAGATATAATTACTTCTCTGTTAACCGTCAACAACGTTAATTTTTGTAATCACTTAATTAAAAGTTTTGTGCTTTAAATTCTTAAATGTACAAAATACTAGTGCTAAACGTATAAAATGATTCAGAATTATAACGGAGCCCGAAGTGCGTTGGACAGGTTAATTATTCAATTAAATGGGCTGTACTCCTGAGCGAATTTGAAATTTGCATAAAGGTCAATCAAAGCTCTATCGGAACCGTGATTACGGGAAGCTGGAGTTCGAATTTAAATAGGTTCTGTTTGACATAGGTCTATGTACTCGTATATATATGTATACGAGTATGCAATAAAGAAAATATGTTATAAGTTTCGGTCTATATTTGTTTGCATTCTCCTTTGTCTATTTGATCCTCTTTTGTGTTGGGGTGATAAAGTAGATTGTATATTTTTTTGTTGTGTCATACTGAAAGGACCTCCCATTTTATCATATTTTTCTGAGTTGTAATTTAAGGGAGATGCTATATAAAAATACCGATAAGCTGCGCTCGCGACTTCCCCCACATGATAGGTAAATCGAATCATCGAAATCGCCATTATATTGTATTTTTTCTTTAAAAGACAACTTTCACAATAGGGAACAAGCCCTGTGTCGCAGGAGACTTTACAAACATTTAATTCACGGACACAAATAACAGCCAGACTCGGAACAAACATTTATAAATCACACAAAGTTTTGTCCCATGTGGGAATCGTACCCGGATCTCCGGCGTAGCAGTTAGGGTTACTAACCACTAAACCATCTTCAAATTCAAAATAGTGCCGATGCCATTACCAATATGGTGCAAATAGACGGATATAGTCGTATGCTTGTTTGTCACGTTGGGATACACGGGAGAAACATATAAAAATCTGTCTTTGATAATAAAACCAAGGTATGTACCTAAGAAATAAGTGGTAGTGGGAAAGTAACCGACTTGCACGCAAGACGTGCGAGTTCGATCCCGGGTGGCAGCACCAATGTAAATTTCACTTTGTGGATTTTATATGTACTAATCAAATGATTCTCCATCTGCTAACGGTGAAGGAAAACATCGTGAGAAAAACCCACATGTCTTGGAATTAATTCAAAAGACATGTCAGATTCACCAACCCGAATTAGGCCAGCATGTGTTAATTAAGGCGTAAACCCTCTCTCTCTTGATAGAGGAGAGGAGACCCGTGCCCAGCAGTGGGACATATATGGCTTGCTATTATTATAATTATATCATAAGAAGTTCTTTACTAATATTGGTTAAAAAAAGACAACTCCCACTACAAGCTCTGTGTCACAGGGGCTGTACAAACATATAACTGACGGGCATAAAGTACACTGAAACTCAGGATAAACATATTTTATGATTCAATCAAAGTTTTGTCCCATGTCCCATATGGTAATCGAACCCATATCCTCCAGCTAAGCTGTCAGGGTCATGAATCACTAGACCTGCAGGCCAAGCAACAATAAAGTAACGTTATTTGTTTAAATGATATAAAATGTTACCATTTTTATAACAAAAAATGCATGGAAATTACAAAATAACTGTTATAAAACATAAATTGTTCCGAAAATAATTTTACAGGCGTAATCTATAGCCTTATTCGAGTCAACGGTGTCGTAATGGAATTTTAATGAGAATTTCAGCTGCTCGGAGTAATTTCTTTTTTCTCTACGCTCTTGAAATAAAAGAACGGTATTTATCGGAATCGATAACGGACCCATTCAGTTTCGAAAGATAATGTCGACAATTCTGACCTTATTGTTATTGATTGGACTTTGTTCCTCCGTCAGACTTTTATGGCTGGTGTAACCCTCGTGGCGTGGATTTTAAGCCGTTCATCATTATTTAAATTAATATTTTTTACAGAAACAATTTTTTATTTTTTTATTGTCTGTTAGATATCTATCGAGTTAGTTAAAATAGAGAAAAGGGCAGTGGTAAGAGCTATTCTTGAAATGAAGTTTTTTTTTCATTGTCTTTGTTCAACTTATAATAGGTTACAAAATTTCATCATATAAGAACGTTAAGTATTTTTTTATCAATATAATGCTGCGAAAAACAGTACGAGTCCTTTCGTAATATTCATTTGTTATTAAGATTTATAGACATACCTAGTTCATTTTGTTTTTTTTTTTTAATCATTATGTTGCCGTAACTAATATAAAAGATGATAGTGAATATCTATGCATTATTGCTTTTATTTATGTAGTTACCTACTTTTATTTTAGAAAAATAATTTGTGTAAAAATAACCAAGTACCAATAGCAAACTGTTTTGAAACTTGATGTTAATTTGGAATACTCCATTATTTTGCTTTTTAATTCATTAATCATGTCAAGCTCGGAAAGACAGCAATATTATATTCTTTCTTTTTATCTTAGTTTTAATTTTGATTAAAGAGATAATAGTTAAAACCTATTTGTCGCTCCCTTACCTGAAATAAAATTATAGTCATAAACATGATTCAATCCTAATTTTACCAAGAATAAAAAATATAAAAAATGAAACGCGATAAAACTGTCAACAATGAAACCCGCAGAGAGCTGGATACACAAAAGTGTTAAAATAAACTCGGGGTTTGTAAGCAAGCCTTATCTTAGAACTGCAGACGGTGATCCACCAACTTGGCAATTCTTTAGAATACACAATCAAGAATATTTTACGTAAGAAGCCGAGTAATTCGATGCCAATCCCGCTGTTTTTAAATGTGTAAAGTTGGCATAGAGTTGTGTGCGTGGGTTTGAGTATCATGTTATGCGACATAAAATTAAAGATTTCATATTGGAATTAATAACATAACTAGCTTCCGCCCGCGTATTCGACCGCTTGTACATTCCCTCGGGAACAGAGTTTTTTTCCGGGATAAAAAGTAGCCTATCTGTTATTCGAGACTATAATCTATCTCTATGCCAAATTAAATCCAGATCCGTTTTGTAGTTTTTCGTGAAAGAGTAACAAACATGCATACATTCTTACAAAATTTCGCGTTTAATATCAGTAGGATATTAACTGTGCTAAACTGTGGTAAGTAATTAAAGGTAAATAATATACAGTAGTATACTGCGTATATTGACTTATACCGTCATTGTCGTTAGATGAGGTACTTCAACGTTTTTTTGCCAAGACCTTAACAAAAATCGCTAAATTGGCAACACTGGCGCACTTTACAAACGAAATGATAGACCATGTTTATTTTTCATCGTTTCATCAAGTAGATTGAGAATTTAACAAGTCCTTGTACTGTATCTTATCCTTGGCTACCAAATTGTTATCGACATTGTTAAGGCGTTACCGTTTATATAAATTTAATCGTTTTGAAGCTTATACCACTTGTCTAGGCCCTCTCAAACGTCAAGTATATTAATACAAGTATTATACTTCGGATATAAATGCGATCATGAATCATTTCTATCTATTACGCAACGCGAAAATTTAAAATGAAGTATCCGTCCTATTTCTTTCTCAATTTTTATGATTAAATGCTAATATATAAGAGCTTTAAAAATGCCTTACAACGCATATTGATTGTGGCACCTAGTACGAAAAATTCTGAAATTAGAAATCATATAAAATACTAACACGTATTATATTGGATACAATTTTCCATAGCAAAATTTTATTGAAATTGTAATAGTGAGATGAGAAACTTCGATGGATTCTACGAACCATAAGTATCGAGCCCCTCGTCACGCGCATCTTGTATCCCAAAGGGTATAGCCAAATTCGTCCAGGGAACTTGGGATTCCATTTGTCTATTTCCATACTTATACTGCAAAAGCAAAAAATAAATATAAAAGCAAAAACCAATATTAATATTTGATGAAATATTACAAGTAGGTACATAAATTTTTCTACTTTGCAAGATGTGTATTAGATTTTTATACATTGTTTTGTTTAAGCATTCCAGCTATTTAATCAATTAATCATTATTAAATTACTGTTTTTTTTATATAGACAACTCCCGCACTAGAGAACACGCTCTGTATCGCGGGGGACTTTACAAACATACAATTAACGGAAATTACACCTAGACTCAGAACAACACTTTGTGGGTCACACAAAGTTTTGTCCTATGTGGGAATCGAACCCACAACCTCGTGCACAGCAGGCGTTTACTTCGGCCACTGGACCACCAAGGCAGTCAATGTTTTTGATTTATTTAAATTATTAATACAATCAAACATGTTTTGATTAATTACAAGAATTAAACAGGATAATATTGCAACTCGTGAATGTATGAACTATGCACTATCTGCTTAACACGCAAATCTTCTGAAAAAACGATAAACAACAAAAAAAATAACAAAGATACCATCGTACTAAGAAAGTGTTAGCGAAAATAAAATCCGAAAACACGGAAGTGTATATCCATTTGCATTAGACTTTAGCTCATGTTTACGACAAAGATAAACCTGTTATTTGTGAACACTTGAAATATTTTATGTTTGCGTACATTATACATTTATTGTGTACACTTAGATGATACTAACGCACCCGTCTATGAGTTATGAGAACTGCACTAAGTGCACATTTATGCGCAATATTTTCGCAATGAAATTTTATTTCTGAGCCAAATGTGACTATTATACTGAATATATAGTAGTGTTCTTACTGTGGTGAAATTGTGAATTTATTTCAACATTATGAAATAAACTCAAATGAAAACTTATTTTTAAAACAAGACTTAGATGGTATACAAGCTTAAGGCCCGCCTGATGTTGATTAGTTACCGTAGCCTATAGACTTACGTGCTGCCTGCCCATTTGTTTGAGATGGTCCCTAGGATAGAAAATCTTTTCTTTCAAAACGATTTCCTAAATAAGCACTAGAGACCTGTATTCACACACAACTATACCGCTGTGTGCTTATATAGTTATTTGGCTGTGGTCTTTTGTAAAGAGGAGGTCCTTCCCTTGTTGGGCTTGCTTGCATAGTGCCCTACCTCTTTAAATATATTATCATCTCAGCCAAAAGACGTCCACTGCTAGACATAGGTCTCCCCCAAGGATTTCCACAACTCTCGATCCTGAGCCGACCTTGTCCATCGGTTGCCCGCAACCTTTACCAGGTCGTCGGTCCACCTTATTGGAGGCCTGCCCTCGTTTCGTCTTCCAGTTCGTGGTCGCCGCTCTAGAACCTTTCTGCCTCAACGGCCATCAGTTCTGCGAGCTATGTGCCCGGCCCATTGCCACTTAATGGAGGCAATTTTTCGAGCTATGTCGGTTACTTTGGTTCTTCTTTGGATCTCCTAATTGCTGATTCGATCTCGTAGGGAAACTCCAATCATAGCTCTCTTCATTGCTCTTTGGGTGACTTTGAGCCTTCACACGAGGCCCAAAGTGAACGACCACGTCTCAGATCCATATGTAATACACAACACACACTGGTCAAATAATTATTATTTATTAAATAAATAATTATTATTTACTAAAACAAACCTATCAACTGACTTCTGGAATCTACTTTCACCAGAATCGTATCAATTTCCCTTTGTTTCAACACCTAAACATAAAGCAGCGTGCACAAGCATATTTCTGAACTACAAAATTTCATCCCATATGTATAGTAATTTGTATTTCACAAAGGGCTCGTAAACGTAAAGTGTTGCCGACAAACCCTTCAACGATGCTGCTTTAACTGCTTTTTTGTTAAGTCAATCAAAATGATCCTTAATTATGTATTATGAAAATCGGTTAAGACGTATATAGTAACAAGCTTTCTTACGTCCAATGAATTGCCGCTTAATAATAATAGCATACCCTATATGTCCCACGGGCACGAGTCTTCTTTCCTCTATCAAGAGAGAGAGGGTTTATTCACACAGGCTAGCCTAATGCGAGTTGGTGAATCAGACATGTCTTTAGATTTTTTCCGAGGATTTCCTCACGATGTTTTCATTCATCGTTAGCAGCGAATCATTTGATTAGTACGTATTAACTCCACAAAGTTAATTTCACATTGTTACTGCCACGCAGGATCAAACTCACACCTCTTGCGTTCAAGTCGGTTACTTTCCGACTTGGCCACCACTGCTTTTTTTGCCGCTAAGTCTTTTTAATTATTTTTTTATAGAAAATGACAAAGAAATTAGCCAATGTGTATCACGGCTTACTCAATACTAAGTAAGTAAGCAGACAAAGTCAAACAACAAAGATACCGTGTCTGTTTGGTACCATTCATTTATCAGTCATCACAATGGCAGTATCCGTTGTGGTATTTTTCACAATATTTTCATTTATTATTTTATACAATAAAACGTGCACCTTGAAATCTGTGGTAGAGTATAAAGAGCGTTTACGGAATGCCCAAACCGACCATGTTAGTACATCGGAAACATTGGTGGCGAAGGCAATAGATTTCTTTTATTCGAACAAAACGATGATGGGAATGATTGCTGGCGAGTTATGGAATGTCGGCTCACGTGCGATTGATACTATTGTTAACACCAAAACGAAGCTAAATAGCGGTGAGGTTATTTTTATATTACTTGATCGTATCTACTGCACTACTGCTGCTGAAGGACAGCACAGAACAGTTAAAACTATCACTAGTTTAAGAAACAGTGTTCATATCAATGTTTTGTAATGTTTTTATTTTATCCTACTTAGATGGCAAACAAGACATAGGCTACGTAACTGCTTAACAACGGCCCGCCTGATGTTAAGCAGTTACCGTAGCCTATGGATGCTTGCAATACGAGAAGTATCACTTGCATGTTGCCAACCCATTTTTTTTACACCAGGGCTTTATGTATCCCTGGGATAGGAATACGTTTATTTCAAAACGCATCCCTTACTGAGCGCTGGAGACCTGTACTCACACAAAGGAACACAACTACACCACTGTTTGTATTTATTTGGCTGTGGTCTTGTGTAAGGTGAAGTTCCTTCCCCAGTAAGGCTTGCTCACTAGTATGGTACCCTACCTCTCTTAAATGTTACGTTATGTATGAAAAAAAAATCTTAATTAATATTAATTTTTTTCCAGCTCCAAACAATTTTGGAATCAAGTGAAAAGGCGACTGCAAAATGCTCAAGATATTCAAATAAAAATTAAATGTTGACCAAACTTATATAATTTTTGTTTTATACCTAATTAGTAGCTTTAACAGATTTAATTTTGGCAATTGTCTGTATAATAGTACCATTTTTTATAAAATCGTTAAATAAAGTTATATAATGACAATTCCTATCTACGGCATCGTTACAACCATGATGGCTGCGTGTCCATCTGTTCGATAGATCGATTAACTCGAGGTTAATAATCGATTAAAAATTAAAAAAATAAAATATATTTATTGCAGCTTAAAGACATATGTGTTTCAAAAATGTTTACAGGAGAAAATTATTTCTAGGTAACAATTTTCCATAGAGAACAGTGTTACAGAAATTATTTATCTAAAGCTGAGGTTCGATTGTATAATAATAATGTTAATGGTGATCTTCTCACTAGGCTAGCCTGTATCGAGAAGAACAGGGTTATGTTTGTCGTTTGGTAAACACTTATTCTGATGAGATGATAATAATAAAGAATGTTGATTTGCTTTCTTGTTTTATGTTTTATTTAATGTACCTAGTAGGTAATTATAAGTATCTAAAGGCAATTTTTTTAACCTCGAGTTGAATATCGTCTAAGTTGAATATCGACTGCCTTGGTGGTCCAGTGGCCGCAGTATGCGCCTGCTGTGCATGAGGTTGTGGGTTCGATTCCCATACAGGACAAAACTTTGTGTGACCCGCAAAGAGTTTTGCTGAGTCTGGGTGTAATTTGTGTCCGTTAGTTGTATGTTTGTAAAGTCCCCCGTGACACAGAGCTTGTTCTCTAGTGCGGGGAGTTGTCTTAAAAAAAAAACATACTCTAGCTGTTACTCCTGACTTCGTTCGCATGTTCACTCTTTGTTTTTAAACAACTCGATCGCTATCGTATGCATATTTTGCAAATCTTCAAAGTAATGATATGATTATCTCCACACAAACTTTTATCGGCTGATTTTCACTCTTAGGGGTGGAATTAATAAATACTTTCTGAGTGGATACCTACATCATAATATGAGTTGATAGATGACTCAGTCACTTTTTCTTTTTATATTTAGATTGAGCAATCATTCCTACTAATATTATAAATGTGAAAATTTGTGACTATGGATGTATGGCTGTTTGTTACTCTTTCACGCAAAAACTACCGAACGGATCTGGATGAAATTTGGCACAGAGATAGATTATAGTTCCAGAATAGCAAATAGGATTTTTCAAGATAACCAACATCTACGCGGGCGGAGCCACGGGCAACAACTAGTAATTTAATAAAGAATTACTATGTAAATGTCTTGATGTAAATGCTAACAACTATGTTTGGCCTATCACCTAGCAAATAGTTTAAGTTTATGTATTTTTATGGCTGTAAGATGTCCCTAGGGTGTGTAAGGTGCGGCGTAGGTTATACTTTTTATATTTTAATTAAATAAAAAAACAGTATCACCTGCGTCGCACCCTTTTAAAATCCCTGTATCATTCGTTATAAATTGGTAACTGGTGCCATTACACAGTCTGGGTAGCCTTAACTTTTTAAGGAACATTGTGACTTTAAAATGTATTAAATCACCTGGCAGTCCAGGAGTGCTTAGATATTCAAAAAAATGTACATTATTTTACATTCATCATTATGTTCATTATTACGTACACGTATGAATGATAACTACAATTGAATGAATGATACATCATTCAATGCCATTGTATGCGGCGCATATTTTTCTTTTTGTAGAGGGGAAATGCTTTACGCATACCGTGCCCAGCAGTGGGACGTTTATGGGTTGAGATGATGAATTCTGTATCTTCGACGTCAGGCCTTATTTTAACTTCTGTTACGTTATTTAATTATGGAGTTCTGGTGCCTATTTTCTAGCTTCATCACCAGGGCAGTTTAATTATACCATTTTCTTACATTAAATTAATGTGCTTAGTTATATGTAGTATCTTAATTTTAAATGCCTAAGTAAAATAACATAATCCTACTAATATTATAAACGTGAAAGTTTGTGGTTGATGGATGGATGGATGTTTGTTACTCTTTCACGTAAAAACTACTGCACGGATCTGAATGAAATTTGGCACAGAGGTAGATTATGGTCTGGTATAACACATAGACTTTTTACAGCGATAACTGACATCCACGCGGGCAGAGCCGCGGGCAACAGCTAATATTTATATGAATATGGATTTACAATTTGTGGAAATATCTTCGAAAAAACCTTTCGATTTTTGTCTAATCTCTAGAAGATAGACACAAACTTTAACGCACATGTTTTTAGGACTTACCTTTGAGTAAAATTACCTACCTGACAGACTAATTTACGTTTTCTGCAGCACAGGCTGAAATAGTTCTCAAATGGCAGGATGTTTCCGACTTCTTTAACTATCGTTATCGTTATATTTCATCCAATTTACAAAAAACCACTTTAAGTTTTAAAAACTGTATGAAAAACATTTCGGTAGTTAATGAGTTTATCGCGTAAGTACGCGTAAATATCGATAATGTACTGACATCGCCCTGTTACATTTCAATCATAAGTACCTTAACTATACCACGGATATTCATTTTTGGGTTCCGAACCCAATGGATGAAACTCACATCTATGTTTACCTCGTTGCAGCGAAGCAAAGAGAGGTAAGAGAATTAACTTGTCTATGTATGTATTTGGGTATTTTATTTCGCATGTGTAAAAGTCATAAATAGTTAAACCGATTTAAACAAATTGATGTCTTTTATAATAGTAATAATCATTTTATTCCGATAATAATCAAAATAAATAACTTATATATACTTACTTATATACTTATATTAGTGTTTTGTAAAATTTTATACGTAAAAATTAAAACAAATAATTAAAAATACTAAAACAAAAATGAAGTAATTATTTTTAAATTATCCGTTTTAATTTTTACGTTTGAAATTTTGTGTAATCTAGTGGAGATGTTTATATATGTATCGTGGAATAGGTCTTTTAAAAATATTGTACTTGGGTTTGTTGAGACAATTTTTTAATTAAGCGATTCTTTTCTGAAAATATTATTTTGTTATGGTAATGAATTGTTGTTTTTGTACTTTTCGTAGTCTGTAATAGGTCTAGAAGTAAAAATACCCGACAATATAAAATTGATCATTTTATATGGTCTGATATTTTTAGGCAGATTAGGTTAGAAGAATAGAACTGCGACCTCTTACGTCTAAATCTAGTATGTATTTACATACGAATAATAAAAATGTCATATTATTATATCAAATTTACCTACCAAATTTAAAAAATTCAATATATAAGAAATACGCCAATATTTGTGGAAAAGTGACTTCCCGCCGCCTTCGCCTTCCACCTCCTCCCTCGCACATATTTTAAGGCGACCTATTTCAAGACGTTTACTAAAATTGTTACCATCATCCTATGTTTTCAAAAGTTATGAGCCGCTGAAACCGCACCTTCTTCTTGGTCCGCATCATTGTGACTTTCAAGTACGAAACCCTACATTGCGCGTGTCCCGACACGTACTTCCTGCAAACAAGTTGCACAGGGCAGACTTATTGCCTTAAGTGTTTTTGAAGCATCTTCTTCAATGCTAAGGCATTGATACAGATGCTTTTATGTCTCTTGAAAGACTAGTGGGTGTCTGCAGTTTCACAGCAGTCTGTATAATCAAAGAGGCGCCTTCACTAAGTACTAATTAGTGCACTTTTCCAATAGGCTTTATTCAAACACAGCTTTCTAGTGGATCGTAGAAGCACTAGTTGCATAGCAGTGTACTAGCCAAATTTAGTTTTAAAGTTATATTAAATTAAACATTTTGAATTTTTATAAGTATTACGTTATTCACATTGATCTTGTGAGAATACGCACTAGATAAATCTGGTGTCATGAGAGAGGCGCTCATTGCCAGTTTCACTGGCTGTTCTGTAAACGATCAGAGGGTTACTACACCCTTGGTAGCTACCTAGGGTGTAGTAGTTCTATAGATGGGTGACAGAAAAGTGGCTTTACATCTGAGCGTCTCCGTCCGACACGTTAAAGTCGTTCAATCACGACAGAGGCATAAAATTTGGGCGAATTAAATAACTCTGACACCAGATTGGCCACTAATTATACAGAAGAAGACAAGGGACTTTACCAATAAAACGATGTTATTATGGCAGCAAACGTGGCGCGACGTGAATGATGAACCGCGGCCTTGGTTCGGTCGCGGGATGCGGGCGCAATTCGGTGCGAGCAGCTCCCCTCGTGCGTCGTGTCCCAATTCAAAAACCTAGTTAGCATTCACCACTACCTAACCCAGTAAGTGCATGTGACTTGCTAGGTTCAGTGGTGGGGAATTCGGCTTACTAGGTTTCTGAAATGGTTTATGAAGGGCATATAGAACACTTTCTAGGTTTCGTGGTATCAAAATAGCTCTTATTTATAAGATATTAAAGCTGATGTCTTCAACATTTGGTGGAACTTACTTTGAAAACTCGAAATATGCAAAAATATAAAAAATGACTCTTACTAGGTTTTGATCTGGGACAGCCGCATAGTACTATATTATTTCATTGTCACCAAAGTTACGTCGGTATACCAAATTTCAGCTTAATCAAACACCTGGAAGTGCTTCAAATCTAGCTTACAAGAATTGAACTAAACAAACTAACATTACCAATGTATTGACGTGTAAGAATAAATGAGTATTATTATATTGCAAGCTAAATAAAAGCTTGCAATAGTATAATTTTACTGTTCACTAACAGAACTTGTCCCAGCTTTCAGACATGTTTTAGTTTGTATGGAACTTTGTCATGCAAAAAGAGTGTCCTTAATGAGCTCGCTTGAAAACAAAACTTCAGGTACGTCGAGCGTTTTGAGTGAGGAATATTGTCTTTGATATTTGATGCGTAGCGTAATGTTGCGCTGTCGTTTGCTGTAGCTTTCGATTTGATGGATTTATTCTGAGTACCTTGTTGAACATACCTACTATGTGTTCATTATTAGTACCTATTATTTAAATAAATTGGTTATATACTGTATTTTGTTTTTATTTCAAAACGCATTTTAAGCCCATACCCTGGTTTCGTTTTCTTTTTACTTTAAAATCAGTGTCCTTTATTAGACACAAAAATTAATCTCAAATTTTCATACAGGTACAAACTATTATTTCTGTGAATAACTAACTTGGAAAATAATTGGAAAAAACATTTATTCATGTCACAAAAAATACAAATACAACAAAAAATAATCATGAAGAGATACACATACATTGGAATGGTACAATCATAAAAATAAAAATAAAATACAAAAGAAAAATAATACAAATCGAAAGACCACATTTTATTTCATCAAAAGATCATTGACAAACTATTTTTTTTACAATCATGTTAATTTGGAAAATATAAACGCAAAGCACGTTTGACAAAATGCATTGTCCATTACCCATCTAAACCTTTGCATTTATAATATTTATACAAAGACATTACAAAATTGATGTTATTTTATGTCCTACCTTCTATTCCCCGCATGTCCTGGGCTACCCTTCGATGTTCAAAGCCCCATTTGACTCTGATTCGAGTGTCAAAATACTACCGAAATAAACGACGGTCATTCAATTTTATGAAAAAATATTAATAACCAGAGTATAGCTGTTGGTTTATAAAAATACCAAGTTAGTACTTACAGTAAACCTTTCTTACTCTACCGACAAAAAAGAAGAAGAATTTAACGGGTAAAACAATAAGATAAAAGATGGTAATCATTTCCGACTTTATTGGTACAAAAAGATAATATTAAAAAAATATAATATCAAGGATGTAGAAGGAATCCTACCTACCTACTTTTTACCGCGATAACCGACAACTACGGGGGCGGAGCCGCGGGCATAAGCTAGTATAATATAATATATATTGGTAGACAGTGCGCAAACGCATGTTCAACCCACTTAAAGTATTATATCCAAGCTTGCCATTTCTATATTATGTGTGGCATGCTTTGAACATATTTTCAAGTCGGTAAAAAGAAAGATACTCTCAGGTCTTTTATCCAAAACATACATAACTGTATAGGTATACGGAAAAACTTAATATAATATACTAGTGCAACATCTTGACTTCGCATTATTTATTTATTTAGTTTACGTTACCTCTGTTAGCCGCTGTTAATGTAGCTTCGTAATAGTGAAAGATTTTTTAAATCGGTCGAGTTGTCATTGTACAAACAAACTTAAAATCAAATCCATCGTCTTGATAATATTAGTTTGGATATAAAATTAATTTGTATTATTTTACATAGACATTGTGAATATCCAGACTAATCATCCGAAACCCCGAGATGAAGAACATTCACTCAACTGTATATACGAACAGCGTTGCAAGTATAACTATGTAGTTAGTATTATACAAATATTATCAATTGCATCAGATGAAATGTTGATTGTTTGTTAACAAACTTCCTTAATAAAACAGGAACTAAAATGTCAACTACCTAATGTTTAAAACTCACTTATTGTCTTAAAGCAACCTTTATTTAGTAAACTATATAAACCATCTATAATGATGCTCAGTAACATCTGTAGTTCGCCAACCGTACCCAAAGTATGTATTTCACAATGAATATTATTGTTATACTCATATTTACTTTAGTAACAGTTATTGTCTTGGAAGGAGATTGCGGTAGTATTCAATTATGGGATGCTGAAGAAGCGACAGTGAAAAAACCAAGTCGTGCGAACAGATTTGCCAACAATGCTTTGGATGTTATGTTGGGCAACAAATCGTTTATTGAATCTATTTGGAGTCACTTATCTAATACTGTATTTCAATTAGTAAAAAGACCAGGTAAGTTTCATTTTTCTTTTTTTAAAAGACAACTCTCGTACTAGGGTACTAGCTGCTGCTACTAGGGTACTAGCTGTGCCGCGGGGACTTTACAAACATACAATTGTCGGAAACAAAGTACACCCAGACTCGGTACAATCATTAATGGATCACACCATTTTTTGTCCCGTGTGGGGATCGAATCCACAACAAGCCGCGGAGTGGTAAATAGACCAACCGTGCAGTCAAATACAAAAGCAAAAATGAAGTAAAAATTTGTACTCTATAACTATTTGCTACATATTCTGGTAAGTTACAATTAAAAAGAGTAAAAAATACCTCACAATAGCAATACCGTAGTCACCATGTACGATTAAGTTGTAGAATGAGCTCCCAGCCTAAGTTTTTCCAAGAGACTATAGGTCAAAGTCAAAGTCAAACTCATTTATTCATTTAGAGGAAATACATGCATACATACTTATGAACCTCATAAAAACAAATGCCAGCATACTTTGTTCCTACGGCCAATTCGCTGACTAGGGTAGGGCCTCGAGTTTTAATCGCCAGAGTTTAACATTTACAATTTAGTATGGGTTGCAATATTAGTGTTAACAAAAGGGGACGGAAACCATATACCATACAACATTAAATTTAGGTAAAAATATTTAAGTAATAAGGAAACGATACATAAATAAAAATTAAGTTTAAAAACTAAAACCCGGCTACTTAAAAATCTTCCTCTGAAAAGTATGAAACAAGTAAACTTTATATAGGTTTAGAGGATAGCCGTGGTCGTATGTCACCTTGCCCTAAGGATCGCTATATTGTTATGTAAAAGGTATAACAATTTTCAGTTCCATCAAATACCGGGAAGTGTTTCTAATCTATACGCAATTACGAGCTAATGCAGGCAAACCAATGAGCGTAAGCTAGTAATATCTACATATTTGAAACGTGCAAATTTAATCCTATCATTTGATACCCAACACGACACCATTTTAATGTGACGTCACATAGCCTATAACCAGCGTATAATCAAGACGCTTCTAACGATATCTCATTTGTTAAGTTATAACAAGTACTTTAAAAGTTATGCGGGGACAGATGAACATACATGCAAACATACATAGGTACAGGTCAAAATAACCCTCCTTTTTGCTTTGCCGTAGTCGGGTAACAATGAAGAAAAAAAATTGAACGAATTTAGCTTTCCACTGTATGGCAATGAGGGATCTTTTCCTTTTGTATGCATAAGATAAAAACGTGTCTTCTTATTCTTCGATCTTAGTAAAATCTAAAAACTATATCTTTATTATTTAAAAGGAAAACATGCGAAGATTGACCAGCCACCCTAAGCAAGCACCCTTTCACGGACCAGCTATCATTTCCTTTGCCATATTAGAGGGAAGGCAATGACCCGCATCGGTATTCCGTAAGAGCAAAAACCGAGCCACCGCAAAAACCGAGCAAAATCTGGCTGTCAGATTGAAAATCGATATTTCGTAAGACCCCTCTTTGACGTTTAGTCAATAGATTGTGCCGTCACCGAGCAATCACAACTGTCAGTTTGCCATCGCTGTTTCTTAAAGAATCAGCCGGCCGGCCAATACGACATTACAAGCAATGGCATTCTAGTTAGCATGACAATCCAAGACATACTAAAAAAAAAACTAAATAGAAAGTCAATAATGATCATAAAACATCTCTATGACAAATTTCAAATGTAGTTATTATTCTTATTTAAATCTGTATCAAAATTAGCAACTAATCCCATGACATTTTATCATTTTAAAAGTCATTAATAGTATAATAACCCTTGATTAAAAGATGTTTTTTTACTGCTAGTTTGAAATTGTATAAGGGTAGTTTCATAACTTCAATAGGTAGTTTGTTATAAAAACGTACCCCGAATCCCGCAAATGAATTGTGAACTTAATGTAGGCGGTGATACGTACCAACAAGTTAGTGTTTGTTTCTTGTGTTGATTGAATGAATGTCACTGTTTTTACAAAACAGGTGTATAATATTGTTTAACGAACATGATGTTGGCTAAAATGTACTGAGATGCAACTATCAGGATGCCTATTTCTTTAAACCTTTCTCTAAATGAAACTCGTGCTCCTAAATTGTAAATAGAGCGTACTGTTCTTTTTTGAAGTATAAATATAGTATCCGCAGTTTTTCCCTATAGTAGTACGCCATAAGACATAACGCTGCGAAAATAACTAAAATAGACAATTCTAGCTGTTTTTATGTCCGTAAACTGATTTACCTTTCTTACTGCGAAAGCTGCGATTGGGCATAGTAAACTTAACACACTTTTTTTTTGAGTTTAACAGTAGATTGTTTGCATAAAACCAGTCCAGGACTTTTGTTAGTGAACCACACCATTCACAGCATCAAGGTTTGATTCTTTACGGTTTACCTGAAATATAATTGACGTATCATCTGCCAATAGTACAATGTTACAGAAATCCTGCACAAGGAAAAGCAAATTGTTAATATAAACTAAAAAGAGAAACGGTCTTAGAATTGAGCCCTGTGGGACACCAATACCTACGGATATTCCTGAAGATCTACTTCCGTTAATATCAACAAATTGAACTCTATCACTTAGGTAGGTGGCAACTAGGTTGAGTGCAGAATCTCTTATACCGTAATGCCTGAGTTTTCGCAGGAGCGTTTTGTGTTCAACACAGTCAAATGCTCTTGAAAGGTCACAGAAAACACCAATAGCATCTATTGAATTTTGGGGTTGGCATGGGGTTCTTTAAGAACGGTTGACAACGTTCGAATGACACCCCTGTTGTTGCAAGTGTCCATAGGCTACGGTAACAGCTTACCATCAGGCGGGCCGTATGCTTGTTTGAAACCTTGATAGTATAAAAAAACATATTTTCTCAAAATAAAGTTGTACCCGTTCTTAGACGGTTTTATTTAGATTTGTTATTTTTTGTTTATTTTTGCATACGACTTATCTAATAAAAAAGCAGTAACTATATATTTCCTGCGTCAATAAGTACCAATAACATCACTATCACATTACCAACCAAAACTAATAAATGTTTGTGATGCCAAAGGTTTTCTATTTTGGGTAGGTACCTGTGATAAGACAATATTATATTAAAACGTTTCCCATAAAAATAAACGATTTTCTTTTACTGTCAAACAAATTGAAGTAAACGTAAAATTACACAAAAAATTTGGCTGTAATCAAACGTATTGTATTTATAGAGACAAACAAACTTACTAATATATTAAGATATCATGGATGTTCGATCAAATTATAACTATATATCTGGCGATTGAAACGAGTGGCCTAAGTTTCTTGTTGGTTCTTTCTTTGGGCTCTACCCCTGTCTGTTAAGTCAGCGCATTCGGCAGTGGGTAAATTAGCATAACTCACAGTGAGTGACTATATAAATAAATGATTTTGAATTTGATGACTGGCGGTAGCCAAGTATGAACGTAACCAACTTCTACCGGGTAGTGGTACCAATGTAATATTTTCTTTGTCAAATTGATATGTACTAATCAAATGATTTAGTAAGGAAACATGGCTTAAAAGAAATTCTAAAGGCATATCTGATCTACCATCCTGCATTAGGCTAGCATGTGTGGATTAAGGCCTTCACTCCACTTAGCTCTCCTGATAGAGGAGACCAGTAGTGAGACCTATTAATATGGCTATTATTTTGTTTTTAGATCGTTCAATAAATCTAAAAGGATCAGTGAACACTCAAGATACCGTTAATCGTATTGCCACCAATGAAAACTAATAATTCATATCAAAAACATTACGAAATCAAAGAATATATTATTATATTGAAAGCAATGCATTATACTGTACACTTGAAATAAAATTACGATTTACGACAAACTGAGATCATAACTCATAAAGTAATATACGTTCCTAAAATAAACTTTTTTTCAATTAAAACTAAAAGATGACGCATAATATAACGTAGATCATACAATATTAAAGAATCTGAGAAAAACAGACGGAGACAATCACAAAGATATTGATTGCCTCAAATGTGTACATAAGTGATTTTACATGAAAAATGGAGTATCAACAGTTTACCCGATCGGGCATAATAATTATTAGGATAAAAAAAGTAATGCTACCTAGGTATAAAACATGATTGAAAGTTTATAGTTCCGCGTCAAGTGTCATAGCGTGAAGCAATATAAAGGTAAATAAAGTAAGAAAGAAACATATTATAATTGATTTCCTTACTATAGCGCACCTGAATGGTGCGTTTCAAGGAATACTTTAAGTGCGCTTCGTTAGGTGCGTTTTCAAAATGGGTGCGCTTCGAGGAATACCCCTTATTTTGTACTCAAACAAAATTACAATTAATAAATAAAATAACTTATAGGTAATTAATATTATTAACTTAAATCATGGTGTAGCTTAGTAATCTTGTTTAAGAACAAAAATGATTTAACAAAACTTTTAAATACATGGAAACAACACAAACATCTAACAACTAAACTTTAAAGTAAGCTAACTAAACAGGATCGTGTTAATACCCAAAGTAATTTAGTATCATATACAAGGTGATAATTTAAAAGTTAATTTATCTGAAAAATCATATACAAAATGTATATAGACGGACTTAATGCCAGAGGCATTCTCTACCAGTCTACCTTAAAGAATGATGCAGAGATATACAAAGTAGATGCATTTAAAGTTAAAGATAAGGTAAAGATAAAAAAAAACTAAAGTTCTTGTAACACGATACAAAATAAAAAAAAAGTAATTATTCTGAGATTTCTTTATGCTCAATAAATACTACGAATGTAAGAACAATACAAGTAAACTGGTTCTTATTTCACAACCATATGCCTGAAAAACAAACATATCTCCAATGAATGCATTATGTCCAATCTAAATGTAAGTTAATAGGGACAGAGACAGGCAAACAACAATCATGTACACAACTAAAGTCGCATTTCTTACATTAATTTTCTATATATTAATAATGTTAACAAGAGAAATTAGTGGAGCCGATTCAAACGAAGTCGTACCACTCAAGTGGGATCCAAATATTGCTTTGGATGTATATTATGGGAAAAAACACGTTCCTAAAATGGCATCAAAGCACATTTTTGAATTTTTCAAAAGATTGTGGAGGTCTACAAGAGAAAACTGTAAGTACCTTAATGCAATTTGACTAATATATAAGCTGATTGGTCAGAGGTCTTCTGTGAGGTGGAGGTTCTTTCCCAGTCCGGCTTGCTCACTAGTATTGTGCCCTACCTCTCTTCCAATAAGCCTTAATTGTAATCCAAATTACATTATTTTAATCTTACAATGTTTTCATCGTAGTTAGGCAGTTTCCCACTTATTTATTCGGTATTAAAATGTTTCTTATTGTAAGAGCTTACTGCTTATTGCACTGTTAGTGCAGTGAGCAGTTGAAATTAATAAATAAATAAATAAAGAGCAATAACATTATATTATTATAATTTCATTTTTATTTTGCAGTTAAAGGCAAGTTTTGAGGACTTCCAATAAGTGAAATGATTACAGGGCGCGGCAATTGTGACAACATTGAACTCGAAATATATATAATAAAAAATATATATTATAACAATAATCATACAGAAACTTAAGAAACACGTCTGTCTGTTGAATAATGAACAAAAATAGAAATTTAATAAAATTTATACTTTCGTTTTTTTTTCGTTCGTGTTCGCACGTCAAAGTAACTTCTCTCAAATTCTTTAATTACCTCAAAGTTTGAAGAACAATGTCGTATCGGAAACCATTATAATTCTCTTTATAGTAAGTTATAAATAAATTTCGTGTTCCCCCATTGCCCGAAGAACAGACATAAGCGTTAGCTTTGATGTTTGAAAACCCACTCTACGAGCGCACACACTTCAACCACATGATTAGGTGGTACCTACTCGTAGTAAGGGGAGCAATATTGTGTCCGGAAGCCAAGCTGGGAATAAATTTAGTATTATACATATAGCTAAGAGCATGTATATAAAACCCTATTCATCGTATAGGCGAAACCTAAAAGAAGTTTGCATATAATCATTAACAGATTCGAGTAAAATATTTTTTTAAACCATGTTATTTTGTCCCAATAATGTATGGAAATTGTTTGAAGTGAGACGAACACCCATATTTTAATGGGCGATATTCTAATTTTACAAATGCACAATATTTTGATGTATCCTAGTACACATGGCTCTAGCGGCACTTTTCACTTTTTTATAATTGTGCAGGAAAAACTACACAGTGAAATCAGCTTATACCATCGTGAGTTTTCATTTTTTTAATTCATACTCTTTTCCATCATCCATCCATCTCAGCCACAAGACGTCCACTGCTGAACATAGGCCTCCCCCAAGGTCTTCCACATCATTCGGTCCTGAGCTGACCAAGCTGGACAAGTCCATCGGTTGCCCGCGACCTTTACCAGGTCGTCGGTCCACCTTGTTGGAGGCCTGCCCACGCTGCATCTTCCAGTGCGTGATCGCCACTCTAGAACCTTTCTGCCCCAACGGCCATAGGTTCTGCGAGCTATGTGCCCTGCCCATACTCTTTTTATAAAAATAAATTATGAGGTGTTTTGTTACTTTACTATACAAACAGTCCAAGATTTATGCTCAAACAGTGTACACAAAAGCATTGATTATACAATGCTTTTGTGTATACTGTTTGAGCATAAATCTGATTCATACATACTTAACCGGTGCATTTTACATCCTCATTACCAGCAGCCAGTTCCTCACGAGGATGCTATCAATTTTACAGACTTAGATACATCAGTAGATTGTTGTAAAGACTACTTTCAGATATAACAATCTGGTACATTTTGCAGTTGTGTGGTGTTCTATATTTACCTGAAATCAATTTTCAAGTTTTGTGCAGATAGTCTAATGCAGGTAATGATGGTCTAGTTGTTAGTGACTAAATGCTAAGCGGGAGGCGCGTAGGTTCAATTCTTATCCAGAACAAATACTTGTGTGATGAGCACTATTATTTGTTCTGTATCTGGATGTAATTTATCTATAATATGAACGTATATAGAAGTTTCCTTTGGAGTTTATCTGCGAGATCGAATCAGAAACGTGAAGATCCAAAGGAGAACTAAACGACCTGACCGATGTGCTCGAAGAATTTCCTCAATTAAGAGTCAATGGGCAGTGCACATAGCTCACAGAACTGTTGTGGCAGAAAGGTTTTCCACAGCACTAAAACCTTTCTGCCACAACAGCCCTCGGCAAATCTTCGAGCATATCGGTCACTTTAGTTCTCCTTTGGATCTTTTTTTTGTCGACTTATTACCATAGTACAGGCTCTGTCTAGTTTGACATCAGATGGCCATGAATGAGTTGTTTCACGATAATAATATCGTGGAACAGCCGTAGACTGCTACGACGTTAGTATTACAGCTGCAGTAATATTGACATTGCACAACTTTAAAAGCCATTCCGAGTAGCTTAAACCTCTGACAGAGGTTAATTACTAACTATAAAATAATAAGAAAGGATATTTAAAAAGAAACAGTCAAAGCTAAATTTCGAAGAAATTTCGTTGTGTGGTTATAAGGACGAGGAGCGCCTTATAAAATCTGCACATCGTGTTTCGACGAAGATGATAATTAAAAAAAATCTTTTAGCAAATACTCTATTATAAAAGTCAGCAAATATGGCAGACCAAATGCCGTCTTGAAATAGGGATGAAAAAGGTGAGAATAGTCTCTGGCAGGGATATTCCGTAAAAGCAAAAACCGAGCAAAATCTGGCTGTCAGATTGAAAATCGGTATTCCGTAAGAGCAAAAACCGCGCCTTTTTGACGTTTAGTCAATAGATTGTGCCGTCACCGAGCAATCACAACTGTCAGTTTGCGATCACAACTGTCAGTTTGCCATCGCTGTTTCATAGAAAATCAGCCGGCGGAACATCATGAAGTTATTGACGGAGATCAATAATGATTTAATGCCGAAGGATCTGCACAGGCCTTTGAATTCCGCCTGCCCATTTGAATGATATCAACATCGCCAAGCTGCTGAACGATATCTCGTCCATCAACACAAGTCTGGAAGATATAAGTTCGAAGGTTCCCAGATCACCATCAGTAACCTGAGTGCCGAAGTAATGGACTTACTTCACATTATCACAACAAGTAAATTACACGAGGCATGTTCGATGCCTCGTGTAATTTACTTGTTAACCCGAGTTGCGATGCAGGCAATATGTCGCAGGCTAGTTTTGCATCAGCAAAATTTGACACGACAACGGTGGCCGCTGTCTTTTCGACGTAGTGCCCTGCCCCACAAGCCCCGTATCCAATGGCCCGATACCGAAGAGTGCAAGTACGTCTTCGCCACAGCGTATACTATGCCACAGCCGCCAGCCGACTTCATCAACAATCGAGAAAAATGCACAACTGGGTGCCGTCTACACCCAAGAGAAAGATTGATCAGGAGGACTTTACCGAGGTAGAACGTAGACGTAAAAAGCGCAACTGCTAAAATTAATGTGATACAGCATTGTCCGGACCTAACATGCTGCTGCATCCTGCTATTCCAACAACGCAATTGTATTTTTCAAGATTGATGTACAATACAATGACGGAAGACGTTGTGGCGTACAAACGAGTAAAGGCAATGTAAACTTAGCTTTCATTCGTAGTGCGAGTCCCAAATTGAACAGCAGACAACCTACACAAAGGAGGATTTCTGGCCGTGGAGTGTCGTGTTTCGGCGATTCCGTGGAACGCTACATAACATCATACAACAGCGTAGTGCGTCGCAGATCAAACGTTCAAAACAATAAACAAAATATTAGTGTTTAGTTTAGATTTAAATGTATGTACATATTATGTTATAAGGTATATATTGTAAACTCAGCAACTTCAACGGCGTCCAAGACACAAGCTTTCGCTTAGTTAGGGGCCAAAGTAATGTTCACTATTGTCATTTGTGTATTTTATTTTTATTAAATAAATTATCATTATTAAAGTTTAATTTTCTTTTGCTAACGTGAACCGATTGCGATGAAACAAAAACTTAATGTTAATCCAAGTTATACACTATTCATAATACTATATATAAATTATTACTAGTTTGTGATTTTACATTCTGTTGTTTACCATTTAACATCCTGACTATGGTTTTTGAAAAAAAAAACAGGGTCAGAAACGCTTATAGGTATTTAATTATTTATTAATTGTACTAAAAGGATATTAAATTGATTTGTTTGCATTGTATGTATATCTTTTGAAATTTATTCCGTTATTGATGACTGGTAGTAGCCAAGTTTGAAAGTAACCAAGTTGTGATATTAGTTTGATATAATCCTTTGTGAAATTGATAATGTATAATGAAGTGATTTAACGGTAATTTTGGGACAATCCCACCCACATGCCCACCGCTGTGACTTCTGTGAGCCAGGATTAACAGCGGAGTAACCAACTGATACACCGAGTTTTGACACTCGTGCGTCCCGTGGACAACTAAACCTACTGTCTTGGACCCCGCAACGAATTTAATCATAAGTTAATAGGAGGAGTTTGAAAGAAAAGTTTCCACTTCCCTCCATAGCAAAGCGGGAGACAAAATAAATCTGTATAGTTTTGTTACCTATGAAAAGGAGCACCACGGAGGACCTTAAACTACGGGACCTAAGTGAGCTAAGTTTGATTGCTATAATATGTATGGCAGAAACGTTTAAATGCACGGAAATTCCCTCTAGATGAGACTAAATCCCCATAGTAGGCCGCTCCAGATGATATATGTAAGCTGTTCAACATAATAGTACGATCATTATGCCAAAGACTACACTCCCAGAGTATGTGATGAGCAGACTGCTCCTGATCGGAGCCAGGTGTTGAGCATTGACAGTTCGGCGAAACAACTAGCTTAAATGAGTATAACTTGCTCCGAAAGTTACCATGACCTGTAAGGAACTGAGCGACACTGTGATCAACCTCCAGCCATGTCTTTGCCAACCGATCAGTAACGGAAGGAAAAAACTGGTAGAGGTGGCGCCTCTTGGTTGATGTATCCCATCGCTGTTGCCATTCATTAATGAGAATTCTATAAACTTCAGTTTGTTCTTTAAATAATCGGGTGATTTTAACGCGATCACGTGGTATTAAAAAGTTGGAATTGATGTTGTCACGTGTTGTGTAATAAATCGCCGCTCGTCTCTGTACCTCTAGATCGACAGGAAAAACACCTGCCAGTACTGGTAAAGCTTTAACGGTAAAGAAAACCATCGTAAGTCAATATGACTCGGAACAAATTCTAAAGGCATTACGCCAGAGTGTGTGGATTAAGGCCTAACTCCACTCACCTCTTCTACTAGAGGATAGAAAACCTGTACCCAGCAGTGAGACCTATTAGCATGGCTATTATTTTGTATTTTAGATCGTTCAATAAATCTAAAAGATTATTATGGATCAGTGGACACCCCAGAACGTTATCGCATTGCCACCAACAATAACTATTAAGTAATATTAAAAACATTACAAAAGCATGAGAGAATATATTGAAAGCATTATACTGTACACTTTGAAATATGATTACGATTTCCGACAAACTGGGATCATAACTGACAAAGTAATTACACGTTCCTAAAATAAACTTGTTTTAATTAAAACTAAAAAATGACGCATAATATAACGTAGATCAAACAATATTAAAGCATCAGAGAAAAGTAATGCAACCATTACTAAAACATAATTGTAAGTTTATAGTTTGGCAATTGTTGGATTACACAGGCATCTATACTAATATTATTAAGCTGAAGAGTTTGTTTGGGAATAAAATCCAAATTACCACGCGGAGTAAGTCGCGGGTGGCCTCTAGTATACCATACAACGCGATAGTTTAATATTACTGTAAAATCATTTGTAGTTATTCTGAGATTTCTTCAAGCTCAACAAATACTACGAATGTAAGAACAATACATGTGAACCGGTTCTTATTTCACTCCCATATGCCTACTGAAAAACAAACATATCTCCAATGAATGCATTATGTCCGATCCAGATGTAAGTTAATAGGGACAGAGACAGGCAAACAACAATCATGTACACAACTAAAGTCGCATTTCTTACATTAATTTTCTATATATTAATAATGTTGACAAGAGAAGTTTGTGGAGACGATTCAGACGAAGACATGTGGAATCCAAAAAATGCTCCGGGCAAAAACGATCAAAGTTTGGCATCATCAAGCCTTTTTGATTTTTTCGGCAGATTGTGGAGGACAACAAGAGACAACTGTAAGTACCTTAATGCAATTTGACTAAATATATATAAGCTGATTGGTAACTTACCATAAGTAGTTATTACTTAAAATGAGGGAAACCGCAAGATAACTTCCAGTATCTTTAAAAATAATAATAGTAATTCATATCTATTGCTATTGAATATAAAATTATAATGTGTGTTTGCCTTAGCTTCTGTGCAAGCAAATTAATGTTAAATTATTATTCTCTTTGTAAAATAACTATATAAAAACAATATACATTTAAAAATATAAAAATGGAGACCCACGGGTTCTAGGACTCCAGAGACAGGAACCTCCTCACGATGCGCACCGTGTCCAAGAGGACCGCCTTCTGCATCAGGCCCACGATCCCACCGTCTAATGAGAGAAATTATTATTATAGACATTAAAATAAATCCCCAAAGTAATATATACTAATACTAGCTGTTGCCCGCGGCTCCGCCCGCGTGGATGTCGGTTATCGCTGCAAAATATATAAGTAGCCTATGTGTTATTCCAGACCATCCAGATCCGTTCAGAAGTTTTTACGTGAAAGAGTAACAAACATCCATCCATCCATTCACAAACTTTCACATTTATAATATTAGTAGGATATTATTTTATTTGATTTATTTTATTGTCTATTGTATGTTTTTTATGTTTTATGTTGTATTTTGTGTATATTAAGTCTATAATTATGTAATTGGTGTCAAATCCGTGTTAACATAAATATATATCAAATTAAATCAAAATGATTATCCTCTGAGTTAGACGGATTTTTGAGATTATGGGTTATTATTATTATTAAGATGGAGTATCAATGGAGTGAAAGGAAAAGTCTCCAACGCTAGTTTAGGTATACATTTAAAAAAAAACCTAACCCTAAATGAGCGCTGGCGACCTATACTGACACACAGAAACACAACTACAAGGCTGTGTGTAGTTATTTGGCTGTGGTCGTCCTGTGTGTGACTTCTACTTCTTAGCGTTTCGTTGGCAAACATCGTTAATTTATATTATAGCGGCCCAAAATTTAGCTACGTTGAGTGCATTGTCAGAGGCAGCCATCAAGTCCTCTTGCGTGCAGGTGTTAGGGGATGCAGGACATGATGTGAGGTGGGCCATTGTATGGGCTACACCGCATGAGCATTCCAGATCTGTACCATCTGTAAACCCATGTGTGACGGTAGAGGTTCTTCCTCAATCATGCTTACTTGCTAGTATGGCGCTCAACCTCTCTTTTACTCTCTCTTTTTCAGTAAGTCTTAATTGTGGACCAAATTAGATTATTTTGAGATCATCCAATGTATGAAAACGTAGTAAAAACGACTTTTCATCTATTTGTTCGGTAATAAAATGTTCCTTACTGTAGATAGCAATAACATTAAATTATTATAATTTCTTTTTTATTTTGCAGTTCGGGGCTTCCGACAACCAGCGCAGCGTTATTGACAGCATTGGATTGAAAATATAATATATCATAAAAAATATATATTATAACAATTATCACGCAGAAACTTAAGAAACATGTTTTCACGTCTGTCTGTTGAAAAATGATCAAAAAATAGAATTTAATATAATTTAAACTTTGGTTTTGTTTTCGTACGTATTCGCACATCAAAGTAACTTCTCTCAAAACCTTTGATTAACCCAAAGTTTGAAGAACAATGTAGTATCGGAAACCATTATAATTCTCTTTTAAATATTATTCATGGTATAGGCGACACCTAAAAAAACCATAACATGGTTTAAAAATGTTTGTTTTATGTAAAACCCGCAAACTTTTGTATTTATATTTTGTTTTGTAAAAGGGGCGGACTGAAAACTAGCGTTGGCCCAGTCGTAGTGTTACCACTGCGCACTGCCAACATTTGCTGAGTCCGCTCCGGTTGCCATAACACTTTTTTTTTTGTTTGATAAATTTTGTTTTTTTTAAATTTTTTTTTGTGTTTTTGGTAATAAATATCTTTTTATCTTTATCTTAGTTTGTCCCAATAATGTATGAAAATTCTTTGAAGTGGGACAAACACTCATATTTTAATTTTACAAATGCTCAATAAGGTAAAATGACAAAACATCAAAATGGTTTGTACTCTGCAAAGTTCAAGCCATTTTGATGTATTCTGGTACACACGGTTTTTATTACTTACCATAAATTGTGCAAGAAAACTACATAATAAAATCAGCTAATAAAATCGTGAGTTTTCATTTTTAACTCTTACTCTTCTAATAAAAATAAATTGTGAGGTGTTTTGATACTTTACTATACCTTAATAATTAATGCTTTTGTAAACACTTTTTAGCATAAATCTGAATACATACTTAACTGGTGCATTCTTCATCTTCATTACCAGCAGCCAGTTCCTCACGAGGATGCTATCAATTTAACAGACTTAGATATACCAGTAGATTGTGCTTAGTAGATTCTGGTACATTTTGCAGTTGTGTGGTGATGTGTGGTTTCTAATTCAGGGTTATAGTGGTCTAGTGGATATTGAATAGATCAGAAACGGGAGGCGCGTGGGTTTGATTCCCATCCAGGACAAATATTTGTGTAATGAGCACGATTGTTTGTTCTGTGTCGTCGATAGGATGTGTGTCGTGTAGTGTAGTCTGTGTGTGTGTAGTGATACTTATAGAAGTTTCCCTTTGGTATTTCCGTGCATGATTGAATCAGAGAAAGGAGATCCATAGAAGAACTAAAGTGACCGATATTCTCGAAAAATTGTCTCAATTAATAGTTTTGAGTTTGGTGTCTGTATATATAATGGAAATCGGCATGTTTGTCAAAAATAATTCAGCTTTTTTTTTGTAAATTTAGCGACAACAGCAAAATACTACAAAGGGATTCTACCAAACTAAGGAATGAAATATGTAAAACCACGCTTCGTTACAAAAATATAATGTCAGTAAAGGTTAACAACAAAATACGTCAAATAATAAGAGAGCTACCATTAACACATTTTAAGTCTAAACTTAAGTATTGGATACTTGAAAAGAGCCTTTACACATTAAATGAGTTTTTTAAGTGTAAAACATGAATTGTGTATAAACTATTCTAATGATGTATTGCTTTGTGTACCACTTCTGTATTCTGTCATCTTTTGTACCATGTTCTGGGAGAATAAATATATTATCTTATCTTATCTTTTAACAACTTATTGTTTTATACTACTAATAATTATAAACGTGAAAGTTTGTAAGTATAGATGGATGGATGGATGGATGGATGTTTGATACTCTTTCACGTAAAAACTATTGAACGGATCTGGATGAAATTCGGCACAGATATAGATTATGGTCTGGAATAACACATAAGCTACTTTTAACAGCGATAACCGATATCTACGCGGGCGGAGCCGCGGGCAACAGCTAGTATTTTATAATATACCTCTTAGGTGGCAAACAAGCGTACCACCCGCCAGGTGGTAAGCAGTCACCGTAGTCTTTGGATGCTTGCAACAGAACTCGCTTGTTGCCATGTGTCTACCTTCTACGGTACATACACAATATAATTTGTATGTAATACAGATAAATGTAAATGCCTGTAAGTAATTGCTTTTTAGCGATAAGGCCGCCCATTGTACATAACTAGGTATAAATAATGTTTCTTTCAAAATGTTATTGGTGTACACTATAAAGAGTTTATATTCTAAATATATGTTAGTTACCTTAAACTTAGGTAGATTAAAATTGTCTGTAACGAATAGGTATTTTAGTAAATATAGTCAATTTAAAATTACGTGCGACCTAAAGAATCACTCACAGCGAAACGAGTGATCGGCCTCTGCCTCATAAAAATACTTAACTGATATTTATTTTTAACCGACTTAGAAAGATTAATTTAGTTATATTGGTTTTTTAAAATGTTTTAATTCTAGAACATCGTCATTTAAGAGCCGATTCGTAATAGGTATTACAGGAACACATATAGCAGTGTTGGTATATTTTACAATTAATCAAACATATGCTTTTAGGAAACATCAATTTGGTTAAGTGAAACTGATAAAGAATAACACAGATGGCAATGATAAGTCATTTACCAATGGAGATGAGACATAATGTGTCTCGATTATGGTACTTTAATTAGTAATTTGACCAAGGTGAATATACAAACACATTATAAAGTGACACACTGATTCGCAAACTGAGACGTGCTCGTATCTTGGGAGTCGGCGGCTCACGGCTATTAGGCGTGCTACGTGTTGAAAACTTTAAACTAAAACTGTATCGTTTGCTTACTGGTAAAGTATGTTAACTGCACATTTCCTTAAACTGAGATAAAGCTTTAAAAGTTTCATCGATTTACAACTATCATTAAAATATTTTTTTTATAAAATATTTTGTAAGTATATGTATAAGTATAAGATAAAAACATGTCATGATCTCATCGATATCTTAAAAATGTATATACTAACTATAACTTTATTATTTAAACTAGGGGTCGCCCGCGACTTCGTCCGCGTGGTAATTTGGAATATTTTCCCCGATTTTGCAACATATCTCACTACTGCTCCGCTCCTATTGATCATAGCGTGATGTTATATATTGAGAGCTCATGGTTAAGTCAACTCTGTTTTTAGTATAGCTTTGCATGTTGTTGATGTTTGTGATTATATTATCCAATGCACAATGATACATCCTTTCGAACTCCATATCGAATATTTGTAAAACTAACCTACTGCTATTTTAGGTTTCATAATGAATGCATAATTCGTAAGTGGTACATAGATAAAATTAAATATCAATACTTAAGCTTTATTTTTCCAATATATTCCAATGGCCGATGGCGCATACGTGCTCTAGAGTGAAGACCACGACTCGGTAAGCGTAAGGTAGGACGGATCAGCTAGATGGACCGAAGACCTAAAAATGGTAGCTGGGACGGACTGGATGCAAAAGGTCGAGGACGGTGTGCTGTGGCGCGTGTTAGGAGACGCATAGACCTCTACTATTGGTATTGGTACGTCGGGCCGTTTGCCGCAAATCCGCGTCCAGTTCGCGTATTTTGCGTCAGGGTGGCTGGCAGAGATCCATTCCATCCACCCCAGCTCGTCGAGGAAAACAGCAGACTCTTGATCACGACGACTGTAGACCTCTACTAATAAGCAGTCTACTTATAGACATATGTCCTGCGAAAGGCTGATAAATTGAATCTGCAGCGAGTACAGGTCTCCAGCGCTCATTTAGGGATGCGTTTTTAATAAACATATTTCTATCTTATGGATACTCCCATCTTAAAGCCTTGGTGTAATAAAGTGTGTTGTTAATACGCAAGTGATACCTCTAGTATTGCAAGCATCCATAGGCTACGGTAACTGCTTAAAATCAGGTGGGCAGTATGCTTGTTTGGCATCCAAATAATATTAAAAAGACCATTGTTAACACATTTTAGTGACGTACCTACATAAATATTTTATAAATTTAAATAATAGCAAAAAACACTAAAAAAATTAAAAGGGTGGTCTACAGCTCTCAACTTCCGGGATCAAGCTACCAGTAGTAGGCTACAGAGACAGAAATCTCCTCGAGATGCGTCCCACGTTAGCAATAAAAGCCCTCTTTTATAATTTGATTATTTTATTTATCTTAACTGCCTGCATCTTCAAAAGCGGACTTGCCTTAGGTATTTTTCACCAGTAAACTTGCATGTAAAAAAATTCAAAGTTAATAATTAGAAAGCTTAAATAGCTATCTAATTATTATTATTTTTTTTTTTTCAATTTACATGTTTATAATTTTATTTTTTATACTACTTAGGTACCAAACAAGCGATACGGCCAGCCTGATAATTAAGCAGTTACCGTAGCCTATGGACGCTTGCAATACCAGAGGTATCACTTGCATGTTGCTGACCCATTTTTGTACACCAAGATGGGGAAACGATTATTACAAACAGGAATACAACTACACGTCTGTGTAAAGTTGTTTGTCTGTGGTATTCTGTAAGGTAAAGGTTCTTCCCCAATCAGGTTTGCTCGCTAGTGTAGTGCCCTACCTCTCCTAATTATTTTTTATAATATAATTAAACTAGGTACATTTTTATATGCGATATTATTAAAATATGAATTAGCTTCATCTCTATCAATGCATCGGGTACAATTCCCTCACGATTAAATATTTATGTGACTAGTCAATAGCTCTACTATAATCTACCTCTGTGCCCAATTTCATCCAGATCCGCTCAGTTATTCTAGCGTGTGTACAAATATACGAATATTTGTACACAAGCTAGAATAACACTGTACTCGTGTACAGTCTTACCGTTAGGCGTAGTTCGCATGCTAGCTAGGTTTCAGTCATCGAAGTTTATTGACGATTCTAATGATGGAATTTTAATGTATAGAAGCTCAATTTACGT
This sequence comes from Trisateles emortualis, assembly GCA_947095525.1. Classification (NCBI taxonomy): domain Eukaryota; kingdom Metazoa; phylum Arthropoda; class Insecta; order Lepidoptera; family Erebidae; genus Trisateles; species Trisateles emortualis. Next base: position 982,294 of record OX352736.1, on the reverse strand, counting down.
GTTGCTGCAACAAGCAGCCTATGAAACAATTAGACTGTCCTCTATAGAAACTGTACTCACTAACTGAAACACAACTATACACAAAATTTGATTGATACACTATTTTGTTGAACTTAATAGAAGGCGACTCTTCTATTAATTTCAACAAAACAGCGTGAGAATATCCTTGAACGTATAACGTGGAACCCGATTCCGTTTTGTGGAGCACGTGGCGTAGGAATGTCACAACGCATCCAATTCTACTACCATAAGGTGTGACGGTGAACAACAAAGGTATTTCATTACCTTTCAACTTTAGGTTGTTTTAAAATCTACAATTGGAACACAAAAACTATGTTTAATACTTCCACACAATATATCTATACTAATATTATAAAGAGGAAAGATTTGTATTTTTGTTTGTTTGTTTGTTTGTTTGTATGTAATGGATAAACTCAAAGACGACTGGACCGATTTTAAAAATTCCTTCACCATTAAAAAGCTACATTATCTGCGAGTAACATAGGCTATATTTTATTTTAAAAAAATAGGGGTAAATAATGCCATGACCTCAGACAATCACTGACTAAATCAGTAACGCCTAATAAACGCCTATAAAATAATTGCTATTTCATTTTTTGTAGGCGCTAACATTTAACAATACTTTAATTTAGGTAATCAGGAAAGCAGCAGAGAAAAGAAAACACTCCACCGAATCTGTCTGGTCAAGATAAACTCAAAAACTACCCAATAAAATTTGATACGATTTTCACCAGGTGATGGCGTAATTCTTCCATTATAGTTTTGTGAGTGTGAATTGGCTGAAGTATTACGATGATAGTTATTAGAGGCTAGAGTGGCGACCACGAACTGGAAGACGCAGCGTGGGCAGGCCTCCAACAAGGTGGACCGACGACCTGGTAAAGGTCGCGGGCAACCGATGGACAAGGTCAGCTCAGGACCGACTGATGTCGAAATCCTTGCGGGAAGCCTATGTTGAGCAGTGGACGTCTTATGGCTGAGCTAGAACTACTTTTGTGGCAAACAAGCATACGGCCCACCTGATGTTAAGCAGTTACCGTAGCATATAGACGCTTGCAGTACCAAAGGTATCACTTGCGTGTTACCAACCCATTTTTTACACCAGGGCCATAAGATGGGAGCAGAGTAGTCATGGGATAGGAATACGTTTCTTTCAAAATGGATCCCTAAGTGAGCGTTGAAGACCTATAGTTACACACAGGAACACAACTACACCGCTGTGTGTAGTTATTTGGCTGTCATCTAATGTAAGGTGGAGTTCCTCCCCTATCTTAAAAAAAAATCTCTTAAAAATCATTTTGCAATTGAATGGATAGTCTCTCATAATGGTTCTCATTAAAAAAAACCAGTTCTGGTGATCGGATCCGTAGGGAATTGAGTAACCTCCTCAAATACTATCTAGGCGTACTGCAATGAATCAAACAAAATTAAATGCATTCAGGAAGCATCAATTCGTTAGTGAAACTAATAAAGAATACTGCAGAAGGCCAACTTCTTAATGATAAATAATTTGCCGATGGAGATCAGACATAATGTGTAATGAAATGACTGTAACTAATCACATTTAATGAGCAAATTAAAATGGTACAATTGAACTAATATGATGATGCAGCTGGATATAGGCACCGAAACTTCGTAATTAAACAATGTACAAAGTAAAAAATGCATGGTTTCAGAGATATACATAATAATAGAAACCTATATATCGAATTTACGTTGAACTCTCAATAATATGGTCGACTATATTAAAACTAAAAGCTTACTGGTTTTTTATTCAGTTTTGTTCCGGGAGCTTATGTAGAGTACTATATCTCTATTAATAGAATGATGGATCAAAAATAATATAACTACTATGTAGTTCAATTTCTGTAATCCTTGAGCACTGCGGCGGACTATTATGCACTTAAGGAATTTAAAAATAATTAGCCCACCCAAACTGTGTAACAGTACCTATCAGGTTCATCATATCAACCCACAAATGTCCCACTGCTGGGCACGGGTCTCCCCCATACACTTGGAGGGATATTAGCCTACTACACCACGCTGGCCAGACGGATTGGTATAGGGTTTTATTTCGAATTTTCCTTCTCTTGCAGTGGATATTGTCTGCCTGACTTACTGCTTTAGTCGACTCTTACGACACCCTCGGGATAGAAAGGGGTGGTGACAGTTTGTATTCTTAATCCGTCACCACCCGGAAACCTATCAGGTTAGAAGTAACCAATTTAAAACGAAATGTATAGATGCAGAAATTTCTACAGGGTATGGCACAGATATATTTAATCTATTAGCTAAGCATTAGGCCATAAGATTGTTCACGTTTGCGCTAAAACAATTTGAAGAGCAGAACAATCGTACAAACAAGGAATATTTCTTTATGAAGTTTATTAATTGCAGAACCTAAATGTTTAAAAGTAAAACGTAATTGACAAATCAACAAACGCACAGTTTAAATCACTAGACACTCAGAGAGCTATTATGATATAGGCATCCGCTAAGAAAGTTTTTTTTTAAATGTAACCGCTAAAGATGAAAATCAGCCAATAAAAGTTTGTAGTTTTCAGATTTACAGTAAAAGACTAAACACGCGAACGAAGTCGCGGGTACAGCTAGTAATTCAATATATTGACAAATTCAAAAATAAAATTAAACAGACTTAAAAAAGCGAATAATAAGTGAACTATTAATAGTACCACAACATTTATTTTATTTTACTAGGAAAACTTACAGCTAACAGTTTCGATGACAAGAGTGTTATTAAATTAAAATATGACCAATTACAACTTTTCACAGGTAATAGAAAAATGACAAATTTAGACCGAATCATCTATCAGGGTACAAAAATACGACGAAACGCTTCGAGAAAAGGTAGGTACTGTTTGGGGCTTCCATTGTCTCGTCTTTTTCCCTACCAAGACGAGACAATATGCACAGGAGTGACCCTGCACTCCCGTGTCCCAAGCTTGCACTCGGTGCCAAGGCTAGGTCTACTACCTACTATTTAGCTTGCACCGATTTCAATATGTAATTTAGTTATTTTTCGCTTTTTTAAGGCAGACTATTTTTTCTAAAAAATATATTTTAAACTTTTTAATGTTAGGTTTTTATCTTTTTGCGTTTGAATTGTCACAAACTGCATTATTTATTCGCCTTCTTGCGGTTGCGAGCACTGTTATTGGTCTGATTGCCTATAAAACAGACGCAACTGAAACCATCGGGCGCCCATCTCAAGGATGACGAAGTCATGTCCTAAGGGTGTCCACCCTCAAACAAAAGCCGATGCTGGACAGTGATGACCTCCCGCGTATTTGTGCCGCGCGCGGAGTCCCGTACGGAGGGATGAAGGAATCCTGCTAGGTTAAGTCTGAGAGGAGTCAGATGGTTCCACCTTGAAGGCAACACGCCACTTTGGTCCGGAGTTCTTCTCAGACGGGAGGATGCGACGTAGCGAATCGCAATCAATCGGCTGAGTATTATTATTATTATTATCAAACCACAAGGTACTGCCCCCAAGGCCTTGAAAGAGGTGAAATCAGGCAGCGCAGGTAGGGCCACAAGCTCCAGACCTGGCGCTCTGGGGTAGGAGATCAAAGGGGCCTAGGTTTCCCTTAAGGGAGAGAAAGATGAAAGGAGAAAGAAAAGATGTTGCGGGTCCGTCGGAACTGGCTTGTGCAGGAACCAGCGCTAGGGTCACCTCGCTTCGTACGGTCCCCTCAAAGGGGCCGGTGAGTGAGGCTCCAAGGCCTGGGACCTCCACGGGATGGGCACGAGAGCCAGCAAGAAGGCTCAAACCAACACACCCGGCGCTGGGCTCTGATGTTTTCCGCAAGGGAGACACGGCCTTGGAAATCACTGGTACCGGAGCACCGAATAAAAACAGGGGCACACGTACCGCCACGCATGGGCACAAAGTAGCCGGTCATTCGGGGCTGGCGCCCGTATGAATGCGGGTGCCGCATCTCACATGACTCCACGGGCCAGGTACCGAGGACGGGTAAAAAGGGCATGAGTGGCAGTGCCAGGAAAAAATGGCAACGCCTGCGCAATGCACATGAAAATTAACTTTTAAACTATCACGTGATCGTATATAGTGATCGTGGTAGTTTAAAAAATAATTTAACTGAAAATTCATGCATAATATTATGTATTTTTTCCGAGATTTCTTCAAGCTCAACAAATACTACGAATGTTAGAACAATACATGTGAACCGGTTCTTATTTCACTACCATATGCTTACTGAAAAACAAACATATCTCCAATGAATGCATTATGTCCAATCCAGATGTAAGTTCATAGGGACAGAGACAGGCAAACAACAATCATGTACACAACTAAAGTCGCATTTCTTACATTAATTTTTTATATATTAATAATGTTGACAAGAGAAGTTTGTGGAGTCGACCGAGAAGCAAAATTACCATTCAAGTTTAATCCAAATGTTACTTTGAACGAATATTATGGGAAAAAAAACTTTCCTAAAGTTGCACATTATAACATTATTGATTTTATACAAACATTGTGGAGTACAACAAGAGAAACCCGTAAGTACCTTTATTCAATTGGACTAATATATAAGCTGATTGGTAACTGGTAAATTGAAATGAGGGATACCGGAAGATGACTTCCAGTATCCTTAAAAATAATAACAGTAATTCATGTTAAAACAGATTTTTGAGATGATGAGTTTTTAATTTTAGAAAGATTAGATTTTTTACCACATAAGTTATATGCCATGTCGTCCGGCAAGAAATATATCCATCTATCTATGCACAATGTGCACCTTGTTTAAATTGATAGATATGTAAGGTTATTATTAATATATTACTAGCCGCCCAGGGTACAGCTGAAAGTCAGCGCTGCAATATAATTATTTAAGTACATGCTGAGGTGTGGTCTGTTAGTCACACAAAACTGCGCCATGTCTGACTCGATTATTTTTTGTTTATTTGCTATGTTGTTTATGTTGTTTTTTTTTTTGTGCTCCATAGACTTATTATACTTAACCATTATTATTTTCTAGCCTATCCTTATTGTTTACTTGTTATAATATATGTGTGCTTATAAACGCTATTCTATTCTATACCTCTTTATTCACCTAAAGTACAAGTAAGAATACAATAAAAACCAACAATATTTGCTGATTCATCTTTATTACACCAGGGCCTTAAGATTAAGTATTCCTGGGATGGGAAAGGTCTCCAGCGCTCATTTAGAAATATGTTTTAAAAGAAACGTATCCCTAAATGAGCACTGGACACCTATGCTGACACACAAGGACACAACTACACCACTATCAGTAATTATTTGGCTGTGGTCATTCTGTGTGTGAAGGGAAAGTTCTTCCCCAGTCGTTCTTACTTGCTAGTATGGAACCCTATCTCTCTTTTACTCTCTCTCTCTCTTTTTCTCTAAACAAGTCTTAATTGTGGACCAATTTATATTATTTTGAGACCTTACAAAGTATGAAAACGTATTAAAGACAGCTTCCCACTTATTTATTCGGTATTAAAATGTTCCTTACTGTAAGATAGCAATAACATTATAGTAATATCATTTCCTTTTTATTTTGCAGTTTAAGGCTTCCAATAAGCAAAGTGATTGGAAGTGGAACGCGGCATTTGTGACAACATTGGACTCGAAATATATATATAATAGAAATATTATAACAATAATCATGCAAATTGTATATAATTATTTAGATTACAAAAGTTTAATAAACTTTTGTAATCTAAGTAATATACAAAACAATCATAATCTGAATTCTAAAGTGTGAATATTGGACTTAATATTATCGGATTTACCAATAAGTTCCTTAGTCGACAGACGTTTTGGGTATAGTAGATGCATTTCATCCACCTTAAGAGTTTTCTTTTGCGTGTGCAGAAACTGTTGGTCTAAGTTATGATGCAAATAATGTAAAATATAACTATAGAAAGGCAGACTATGAGGCAATAAATATTCGCCTTAAAAATATAGACTGGGAAAAACCATTTCCTAAGTGTAATGACGTAAATAGTTTGGTGGATATTTTCTACATTATTATCAGAGATGTAATAAAATATTTTTATACCGGCATTAAAACAGCAGCAACGCAGTAGAAAGTATAGTATACAGTGGTTTACGAAAATGAGAAGAATAAATATAGATCATATTTCATTCCGATTACTCGCGACTCGTTGCAAAAAACTTGCTTCTGAATGCTATAATTATTATTATTATTGATAATCCAAAACTTGCAGGGTTATTTCATGAAATAACAAAGACACAACATGGTTTTGTAAAAGGTAGATCAACGTGCACAAATTTGATATGTTTCACAGGATATTTAAAGGCAGTGGATAATAATAAAGGAGTAGACGTAGTTTCCACGGATTTTAGCAAGGCATTTGATAGGATCCCTCAATGCTGTGGCTAACGGATATCAAGCTGGATCAGGATTTTATTCAATTTCATCAGGTGTTTCCCAAGGATCTAACTTAGAGCCTAATTTGTTTAATGTTTTCATCAACGATCTCCCGTTATGCTTGCTATATTCAACACCTTTTATGTTCACTGATGACTTAAAGCTTGCTTACAAAATAGACTCCAAAAAGAATATTCAGGATTTACCAACAGATTTAAAATCATTTTTTCCCTGGAGCGTACAAAATGGTCTTGAATTAAATGCCAAAAAATGCGCTTATATAAAATTCTCAAGAAAGCATAACATAAGATCATCATCATACACGTTAGGAGATAACATTCTAACAAAAACTAGATGTATCAGGGTTTTTGGGGACTTAAATGGATGGAAAGCTCACGTTTGCTCCTCACATGGATTCTTAATTAGAAGTAGTAAAAACTTTCGGAATATTAAATCTAAAATAATTTTATATAATTGTCTTGTCAGAATTGTTTTGGAGTACGCTGCTGTTGTGTGGCGTCCCCACTTTGCTATTCACTCTCTTAGAATAGAGCGCATTCAAAAGAGATGTTCGGCACTTGTCATTCTCGTTGGGAATGGAGTGGGGGGGGATGTACAATATAAAGCCAGGTTGGATTATTTCAAGATTATAGAACTATCTAAGAGAAGGGATAAAACTGATTTAGTATTTTGTTTAAATTGTTAAGAAATATAAGTATATAAGTAGATCGATTGCCCTGAGTTGTTACAAAAGATACGTTTTAAAGTTCCATATCATACTGCACGTAAACCGATCACATCTTTAGCCCCTCCACTACGTAAAATTTTACTTGGCTCGAACTCACCTCTTTGATGAATGACTACGTTATATAATTAATGCCTTGACAAGGCCATGAGCCGTGATATACACCACGATCTATTACCACTATTTCGGAAAATTATTAATAGTTATTGTAGATTTTAGTTAAGTAGCACATAAAAAGAAACCATATGCTATATGCTCATTAAAATGTCTGGAAGAGATCGCTTTAAGTGATAAGACCGCCCATTGTACATACTCTTCGGTGTATTTTATTGATTTATGTGTCCTTTACATAATATGGCGTACAATAAAGAATATTATTATATATTAAAATATGAACTCAGTGTTTACCTATAATTAACTAAGCATTTAGATCTAAGCGAATGTTAAAGTTGTTATTTTTTAAGATTATTTTTAATGTTTTAGTTGTTGGTGAACCTAATATATAAATAAAAACTTAAGTAATATGTTTTACGTCTGTCTGTTGAAAAATGATCAAATATAGAATTTATTATAACTTATACTTTCGTTATTTTTTTATTCGTGTTTGCACATCAAAGTAACTTCTCTCAAAACCTTTAATTAACCCAACGTTTGAAGAACAATTTCGTATCAGGAACCATTATAATTCTTTTCATAGTTAGGTAAAAATAAATTTCGTGTTTCCCCATTGTCCGAAGAACAGACATAAGCGTTAGCTTTGATGTTCAAAAACCAGCAGTATCCAGCAGTGGACGTCTTTTGGCTGAGATGGATGGATACCGAAGTATAAAATATGTTTATCAGTCGACTAATTACCAAAGTACAGGCTCTGCCTAGTTTGACATCAGAGGGACCATGAGTGAGTTATCCCACGAAAGTACCTAATATCATAGGACCTCTGTGGAGGTACATACAATAATAATAAATAATATTAATAGCCCTAACCATCTGGTTTAGTCCCTGTACCCGATGGCGCGGTGGGTCTTAATTTTTATATTTTTAAATGTACCAATATTGTTTTTATAAATATTATTTTAGTGAATAATTTCAAAAAAGGGAATAATAATAATACCTCAACTCAGCTTTGACGTTAATATTACAGCTGCAATAATATTGACATAGCACAACTTTAAAAGCCATTCCGAGTAGCTCAAACCTCTGACAGAGGTTAAATACTAACTATACAATAACAAGAAAGTACATTTATAGAGATGGAGTGGGGACTACATAAATAACTGTACTATTGAAGCAGTCAAAGTTAAATTTCGAACCATGATATTTCATGCACTCAATAATATCGTCCTGAAACCACAATGTCTGTGGCTGTCCAACGTAAAAAGCTTTCCGGTGTTCACTCTGAAGTAATGGTTTAAATATTCTTAAAAAAATGGTAAAGTATTTTTTGTTTTTAACCACATTAGAAAAACTTTTATGCTTATTTATCCAGTTTTTTATTATACCTATACCACTTATAAACAAGCATACCGCCCGCCTGGCGGTAAGCATTTACTATGGTCTTTGGATTCTTGCAACTGCAATCGTGTGCTGCCGACGCAAAACGAAAAGTAAGTAGTAATAGTTAATGCAGTGATAGTGTTTTGAATTTTCTTTTAATAACGTAAACCGATTGCGATGAAACAAATGTTAAAATACTGGTTTTAAATTAACATTACAGACAAAAATAACACAAATATGTTTTGTTGGTTTCCATTTAACATTCTGACAATGTTTTTTGGAATCATTTCAGTATTAGAAACGCTACGCAAAGATTAATATTATAGATTCTAAAAGGATGTAAAATTATCCTGTTCGCATCATATTTATTTTGGAATTTCAATCATACATTTACATTCGTAACTTTTTAATTTTAAAGTATAAAATATCTTAAACTTATTTTAATAGGTGTTTAAATTGTATACTTTTTAGATATTTTACCGTATTGTTATTCGCATAGCTGTGCATAGTAGATATCAGAACAAAACGTTTCACTAGAATTACTTAATATATAATATTAATACTTCTTCAAAATGTATAAACAATGTATACAGATTAACACAAACATTAACATTTGACCAAGGTGAATAAACAAAGTCATTATAAAGTAACACACTGATTTCCAAACTGAGACGTGCTCATATCTTGGGAGTTGGCGACTCACGGCAATAAGGCACGCTACGTGTTTAAACCTTTGAAAAATGAAACATGAAATTAAATTAAGTTTAGTTAATAAAATTGTAATTATCACACACCACTTTAATGAAATTGGTGAATAGTATAATCTTACGAACAAGGTGGACCGACGACCTGGTAAAGGTCGCGGGCAACCGATGGACAAGGTCAGCTCAGGAATGACGAGGAAAACCTTGCGGGAGGCCTATGTCAAGCAGTGCACGTCTTATGGCTGAGATGAAATCTTATGAATGATTTTTTAAGCAAATTTATTATGATTGAACTCGGTGCCAAGGCTAGGTCCACTACCGCTACTTTTATTTTTTTTTTCCTAAATCAATATTTTATACTTTTTAGTGTTAGGATTTTATTATAAAACAATTCCTTGGCACACAGCCTGGTTGTACAGGCGATAGAATACATACAAGAAGGCGAAATCTATCCTTAAACTGATTTAAACCATAAACTTTCTAAATCAAAAGATAATGTATATCTTTATCTACGAGCGATATTTCACTAAGAGCTTATAAAGTAGCCGACCACTCGGCACTGCAAGTAATTGTGTGAGTGTTGAGTTCCCGGGATAATCAAGAAATATTACATTAAGTGCAATCCTGGTGGCATGTCACGTAGGACTACTATCTAAACAAATGTTCTGCGGGGTTAGATACGAGTATACAGTTAATTTAAACGTAGTTTTACCCAGCTGAAAAACGAAAGAAGTTTTTTTTTTTTAGTATAAATAATAATGTCGTCCTAACTGAATTTTACTTACGGCAGCTAATCTCGGTGGAGTCATTTGCATGGGAGATATCATAGCGCACAAGTGTGTGCACAAACACAGATTCACTCTTTATTCCATCAAGGCAATAAGAAAAATAAATAAAAATAAAATTACATGACCGGATAGAGAACAGGCCTAGGAGTAACAGTTTTTCGTGCTTTCCGAGGTACAAGGGTATGAAGGAACATCGCCAATTTACCGAAATTGGCGATGTTCCGATGATGATGGATGACCGCATCCATTGTTAATTTCTTTAATAAAAAAACTTAATATCTATTTTTGGCCCGACTGCGCGACCATCAAACCAGGGATTTTGTGATCAGGAGTCGTACACAAGGACTATCGAGTTAGTTTTCTAGTAAGTACTTATTAGTAGATATGAAAGTACCTATTAGTACGTAAGTATCGCAGTATTTTCAGATCACCTGGCGCTATGTGCAGCTTGAACTGTCTGATGGATTTTAATTACATACTTACATACATACTTGTATCATTAAGTATTCTGTGCTATTGCATAAAACGCGAAGGATTTTGTCAATGTTTTTCTCGTACAAAATAATTAATATGGTGGTCATAAATAGATATTGTTGATAAACGAGTCATTCGTCAACTCGCTAAATACCTTACTCGGCGAATAATAATTGAAATTGAAATGTGCCATCTTGTCAAAGTCTACGAGATAGGTATTCAGCGAGTTGACGAATGACTGAAAACCTGCGTGTGGTCACGTGGTATGTATTTTTGTGCTATTGGAGTGGCAAACAAGCATACGGTCCTGACGTCAACCGATTCGATTTAAATCGCAAGATTAAATCGAATCGATTGACGTAAGAGTCATCAAAATCGGCTTACGCGTTTAGTCTGTAGAGTGCCACAATGGATCAAACATACAAACTCGTACATAGACTGATAAACACATTTCCCTCGTGGACGCATTGCGTTACGCAGTAGGATAAAAATTACTGGACCGATAAAAAAAATACTTCACCTAACCTTATCAGTGAGTAACATAGGCTTTATATTTTTTAATAGGTCGTTGAAAGGTCTAAAGACATTATAATAATCAAAATTTAATGCGACGACCAGACATATCTGATTGTAAAAAAAGTTTAATTCAATATCATGAAATAGGTATTTAAATATCATTTTAGGTTTATCTTATATTTTTTTTATTTCGATTGATCGTTTAGTATCTATTACCATTTAAAGTATCATCACTTCAACTCATAAAATGTGTGAGGCCAGAAAAATTTTTAGATCACGATTAAAGTGGTGTCAAGATCATGAAGATCAAATAAAAATGGATATCTTGGCTTCACATCATTCGAGAGGAAGCTTTTCTCAGTTTTGGAAATGCACGAACAGATTAAACAGTAAACCTGGTCTCCCGGTTTCCGTTAATGGAGTGAGTGATCCTGTACACATCGCAAACTTGTTTATGGATCAATTTAGAGTGTCGTCACCGCTTGGTCCCTCTCCGTCGTTGCCCAGTGCTCCCGGCCATGGTGACCTGGAGATTAAATTCACTACCAAAGAAATAAAACTTATAATAAATACCATGTCTAGAGGTAAGTCTCCCGGTCATGATGGTTTGAGCATTGAGCATTTGAAGTTTGCTGGGCCTCACTTACCAAGAGTACTGACTATGTTGTACAATTTATGTTTAAGTCATGCGTACCTGCCTAGTCAAATGACCAAAACGATTGTGATACCTGTTATTAAAAATAAAACAGGGGATGTTGCTGACAAAACGAATTACAGACCTATCTCCCTAGCGACTATAATTGCAAAAGTGTTTGACGGCCTTCTTAATACATGGTTACATAAATATATTGTTTTGCACCCCAATCAGTTTGGGTTTCGATCGAATCTCTCGACAGAAAGTGCCATATTATGTCTAAAGTGGGCCGTCAAGTACTACACTGAGCGGCAGACTCCTGTATACGCCTGCTTCCTCGACCTCTCCAAAGCCTTTGATCTGGTTTCATATAATATTCTCTGGCATAAGTTGGAACAAACGGGATTACCCCAGGGCCTCATAAATACATTTAAATATTGGTATGGTAACCAGATCAATCAGGTTAGGTGGGCTGGCGTCTTATCGGAACCGTATGGTTTGGAGTGTGGGGTGAGACAAGGGGGGTTGAGCTCGCCAACACTCTTCAACCTTTACGTCAACGAACTGATTGAGACACTCAGCAGTGAACATGCGGGGTGTCATATAGACGGAGTATGTATAAATAACATCAGTTACGCAGACGACATGGCACTGCTGAGTGCCTCAGTGTGTGGTCTAAGAAGACTAATAGCCATCTGTGAAGAATATGCAGTTCTTCACGGATTGGTCTATAATGTTAAAAAAACAGAGACTATGGTCTTTGCATCCGGCAATAAATGTCCTGATACTGTGCCCCCAATAAAGTTGAATGGTGTTACGTTGGCAAGGGTGTATAGTTTTAAGTACTTAGGACATTATTTAACTGCTGACCTCAAGGATAATGAGGATATTGAAAGGGAACGAAGGTCGCTGTCGGTTAGAGCAAACATGATAGCCCGTAGGTTCGCACGTTGCTCAAAAACTGTTAAGATAACGTTATTCCGTGCATACTGCACATGTTTCTACACGTGTAGCCTATGGGCGAATTATACGCAAAAATCGTACAGTGACCTTCGTATTCAATACAATAATGCGTTCCGGGTGTTAATGGGGCTGCCCCGTTACTGCAGCGCATCAGGGATGTTTGCTGAAGCACGAGTTGACTGCTTCTATGCAGTGATGCGAAAAAGATGCGCCTCCCTGGTGCGCCGGCTTCGGGACAGCCCCAACATTATATTGCGCTGCATTGCAGACAGACTCGACTGTGTGTATGTGAGCCGCTGCTGCAAGCTTTCCACATCAGTGATGAGTTTGTAGCAGGGACTCACTTCTCATACAGTGAGTCATAGTTAGCTATAAGTAGTACCTAAGTAGTTTATTATTGTTACTCACATAGATATAAGTGAAATTGTTACTAACATAATGAGTCCTAGTTACTTAATAAATAAATTTTATTATTATTATTATAAACGTCCCACTGCTGGGCACGGGTCTCCTCCATACATTGTGAGGGATATAAGCCTACTATACCACGCTGGCCAGACGGGTTGGTATAGGGTTTTGTTTCGAGTTTTCCCTCTCTTGCGGTGGATATTGTCTTCTTGACTTATACCCTTAGTCGACTCTTACGACACCCTCGGAATAGAACGGGGTGGTGACATTTGTATTCTTAATCCGTCACCACACGGACAATTTAAAGTATGTTACCAAGGTAATAATTCAAACTTAAATCTTCTATAGGTACTTATAAAATGTTGTAATCAATTCCTTAATTAAAAGCGCAGAAGAAGTCTTATAAACGAAAAAAGTAATTACAACAATTATGTAACATTAGCAACAGGAGAAAAAAAATGGAAAGACTCGAGCCGGTAAAGATTCCGAATAAGTAGTCGCTATATTCTGCATTAGAATTTATTATGTGACTTGTTTTTGCCTTTCGGTTTTTATTTCATGACATGTGCACAAAGCTGCAAAATAATATAATGATATGAATATAAATGATATGTGACTAAATTATTCTAGTAGTCTATACAATTTCAATACACAAATAAAGCAGTAGATAATCTCTATAAAGTTTATGAATCCAATCCTGCTTTGATGGGTTTTGATCGCCTCTATTTATTTTATTAGTTTACACAAAATCTAGTTTCGATGCCATAATGTTTTGGCATGAACTGAGAGTTCAAAGAACTTTATGCCTGCAGTAAAATATTTAGATAATATCTAAATATGAAATATCTATCGGCATAGCATGCCTTTTTTGGTAAAGGGGTAAACAATCCATACCCATGTTTCGTCAGCCATGCCCTAAGATAGTCTATACATGTCATGGTATCCATCCAACGGTAAAAGGGGCGAGCCTATTGCCAAATACTGGACACAACCAGGCTCCAACCTGGGGAAAGGATTCTAGTAAATTTTGAAAAAGTTCAGTTTCAACTTTTTGCTATAACTCTTACTCTTACGTAATTATTAAAAGAAAATGTACTCGTCCTTAACGCATGACAAAACTTATAGTAAAGTCCTGCATACACGAGAGTGATAGCTTTAATCAAACCTTTTAGAGAACTATAACAAAAGGGTACAGTGTACCCACACGGAATGCTAAAATAACCTTGATAAAATATTCACATACACAACGTAGGGGGCCTGTTCGACCGAATTCCTTGCAGGGGAGTGTGGAATTTATTAGACACCTTCCGTTTCAATTTGCGACGCGCTGTGAAGATGGTGTCATTCCGGTCCGGTCTGCCCTCTCGAGAGTTTGAATGAGTGTCTTCGGACAGGAGAGAAATGTTCCGGAGATGAAGCTTAGGATTTCTATTCATTCCTTTACTAGACTTCGGAATTTCTCTTGGTTTAAAGTTAAAACGAAAAAAAAATGATGTCAGGCATGGATTGATTAAAACACGATCATGTGGCCAGAATACAAAAAAAAACGACTTAAAGAGAAATTTTATATTTATATTAAGTCTTACTAAGACAACATCAGTAACCCTAAATTGATCTATAGCCCGCTGAGACCCGAATAATAGAACATCTTTGGAATTCGGAGGACAAGTGACTAAGCCGCAGGCAACATTATAATATTTGTCTTTCATAAGGCATCTTTTTTGAACAATTGGACAAAAACATCCGTTTTTAACTTATTTATTTTAAGCACCTCTTGCCACGACCATTGTGGGGGATGATAGATCCTACTATACGTATGCGTCCTCCTGACAGGCACTATTTTTAGGTTTTAAATGTTAACGTAGCATGTAAACTTAGTTTTTTCTACCATTATCTTAGAAAAAATTAACATCTACTATAACCCGTACATTTGAATGCGAATACCTAGTCCGCTAAACTATAAAATGCCAGTAGTAGGTAGGATTTGCGTATTACCTTAAATAAAAAAAACAGAAGGGATGTACTCGGAAACTGAAAAAAAGATTCAAGGTTTTAGTTTTACCAAAAATAATATTAATTCTATAAATAACGTTAATTCTTCTTTAAATAAATATGCAATTTATTAAGACTTAGCATTAAACTGAATAGTATACTAAAATGAGCTCGTAAGAGAGAATGGCGGTAGATACGTTAAAAGGATCAACGCGAGTGGACTGAAGCGATACGACACAAAATTTATGGACTACTTTTGAATCTAACGTACTTAATATACTACAGTGACAAAGAATGAGACATTTTGTGTGGAGAAACAAGACAGTTAATCATAAAAGGAACTGTCCTGTCATGATTAACTATTATTATAGTCATAATAATAATTAGGTGATGTATTAGCAGGCTCCTGCTAATATATCACCTACGTTTAGTGTATGCACTGTGAATAAAAAATAAGCAGAACATCTTAAACAATCCTCAGTAAATTATAGTAAAGTACTTCTAATTCATATTCTTCTAATGTTCCTTGTCTTCTAAAATTGTTAATGTTAGGAACCACATGACTTATAAAAAAAGCCGGCCAAGTATTAATTTTGCTACTAATAATAATTCTTCTATCACTGTCTTGTTGTGTAATTTAGTGTAATAATAATAATAATAGCAACCCATATATGTCCCACTGCTAGGCACGTGTCTCCTCTCCTCTGTCAAGAGAGAGAGAGAGAGAGGGTTTAATACTTAATTCACACACGCTGGCCTAATGCAGGTTGGTGAATCAGACATGTCTTTAGAATTTCTTCTAAGACATGTGAGTTTCCTCGCGATGTTTTTCCTTCACCGTTAGCAGACGGCGAATCATTTGAATAGTACATATAAATTCCACAATGTGAAATTCCCATTGTTGCCCGGGATTGGTTACTTTTCCACTCGGCCACCACCGCTCTTATTTAAATTGAGTATAATATTATTATTAAGATAATAAAAAGAAATAGTGCTCATTTAGGGGATGAATAGGCTGCAATAACTTTATATGAACAAAAGAGAATGGAGTCACCCGATATGCCGATGAGTTATTAGCTGACCTGAGCTGAGCAAAAGTAAATCATTCATTGTGTGAATGATTAATCGTGATCTGTCTTTAATTATTTAAGAAAAAATATCACAAATTACTTGATAATGGTAGCTTATAACAAATTTAATATGACATATCTATCTATCAATGACACAGTTAATATTGTTTCAATATAAAAAAGTCTCTAGTTACATCTTTTTCTCACAATTGACAAATTTTAAAAGTATAATATTGGTATAAAATACAGTTAGTACATTGTATAAACATCAGATCGATAAATTGATAAAGACTTTATAAATGAAAATAAGTTATTCCTGTAAGGGGCTACTTAACTTCAATGTTTTAATATACCTATAGATAAATAATAATTCTATTGTCATGCTTCAGTAAATAAATGCTTATTTAAAAATCTGCCAACTTTCTAAGCGCTCTTTAAAGTCGTGCCTCTCTCCCTCTCATTTATCTCACCTACTTTTTTGTATGCAATTCACAAAATTACCTAACATACAAATTTTAAGTAACGTAATTTATAGCAATGCACTTACAAACTGCCTTGGTGGTCCAGTGGATGTAGTATGCGCCTGCTGTGCACGAGGTTGTGGGTTCGATTCTCGCACAGGGACAAAACTTTGTGTAACCCACAAAGAGTTGTTCTGAGTCTGGGTGTAATTTGTGTCCGTTAATTGTATGTTTGTAAAAGTCCTCCGCAACACAGAGCTTGTTCTCTAGTGCGGGAGTTGTCTTTTATAAAGAAAAAAGAAAAGAAAGAAAAAAAATATGAACATATGTTTACATGGCCTTAAATAATATAAATAATTTATCCAATCCAAGATCAAAGTCAAATGCAAGCAATTCAGATGCCCATGGCTGACTAATCACCCTATTCCCAGCACCTTTCCAACAGGGTCAGCAGGAAATGAAACCGCGTATTTCGGTGCCAAACCCGGGCATGCTTGGATACGTTTCAAGTGACCACGTATTAAATGAATGATACAATTGTGTTTATCTAAATTTTATTTCAAGTTTTACGTTGTTACAAGAACTTTTATTAAATTTCGTTCCTCAAATATAAATTATTAATAAAATCTATACGAAAATAGCAATTATTTGTTACGAACATTCCTAATAGGTATCAACTTTCATGTTCCTACCTTGAAAATTTACACAAGTTTTATACAAACTTTGATTCCTCTAATTTAAGAGATGGAGGGCAAACTGAACAGATTTTATAATTTTTATGTTGTTCGATTGATAATCCTAGCTTTCACACCAAATTTCGGCTTTCTATGACTTCAAGAAGTACCTACCCTAAACGATTTGATGATTATCAGTCAGTGAGTAACGAAATCTATGTACTTTAGATACATATTAATAAACTAAAAAGTATAATAGGTATACATTTGAAACTTAGTATATTTTATAAATTCTTAATGGACATAATATTCTTAAAATTTGGATTTTCTAGCAGTATCCAGACATCTATAGGGGTATAAAAATATGATGAAACGCTTCGAGAAAAAGTAGGCAATGCTCGCCCGTCCCGGCGGGGGCACTACCGTGCCCTCAGATATTATAGTAAATAATTTAAAAAATAAATCCCTAAACGTGATGCAATGTCGACCATTTCCTAAATAAACAAAATATTTTTATTAGTGCCATCTATTGAACGCTATGAGAAGCAGGACGCTACAACTTACAGGCTGATAACAAAAAGTTATCGTTTACGGTCTGTAACTAGGACAGACATATAACACAGAAATGCTTTTGAAAATAACTAGATGGCACTGCTATATTGTTAAAATATGACATAATAGAATACTTTTATACGGCAAAGTATGTAAATCATCAAAAACCCAGTTTAAGGGAGATTTAGAACAAGATATCATGATGAAAACAGTATTCTATAGTAGGATTGTTAAAAAAATGTTAGAAAACAATTATTGCCTATTCTGGTGTTGTATTGCAATACACCCAGATCTCAAAGAATCAGATACTTACTATTTTGTTTTCGGAAGATGATTGACATTTCATTCATTTCGATTGATTTCGATCAATGATAAAAATGACGTTCTTATTAATTTTTTTTATAGTTATTTTTCAATAAGTACCTACATTCATATTTGTACTGATCACCATAATTACACCTAACATTGGCGAAATAATGACTGATAAAAAGGGTTGAATAAAAATCAAAGAAACGACACACCGCATAATTATTGATCTTGCCTGACTACTATTAAAATATCAATAAGAAATTAATGGTGGTAACACATATTATTATAAAATAAAGTTTAAAAACTAAAACCCGACTACTTAAAAATCGTCCTCTAAAAAGTATGAAATAAATAAATTTTATATAGGTACAGGGTAGCCATGGTCGTATGCCACCTTGCCTTAAGGATACATTTATTTATTTAAACACTTTATGCACAATCGCACACAGGCGGACTTGCGGATATCTTGTTTCGATGAAGAGTTCCTATAGTTCCTATATTGTTATGTAAAAGGTGGCATACGACCACGGCAACCCTCTGTACCTATATTAAATTTATTTATTTCATACTTTTTAGAGGACGATTTTTAAGTAGTCGGGTTTTAGTTTTTAAACTTTATTTTATTTGAATTATTTTGGGGTTTTATTTTTAAGACAATATTATACAATGCAGCTTTAGGATATATTCAATTTGCATTACATATCATAAATATGAATATACATAATAATAACATAATATAATATGGCAAATGAAAACATATTTAAAAACTATATAACTACTAGCGGAGCGCCCCGACTTTGCCCGGGTTAAATTGAAAGCTCTCATTAAGATATAAACTATCCTATCTCTCAAGTTCGATCGAACTGCACATGGTGTGCGAATTTAGTATAATCGGTTAAATGGTTTAGGAGTCCATTGAGGACAAACATTGTGACACGAGATTTATATATATAACTATATATTTATTCTTTTTTGTAGGTCATCAGACTTTTATAGTCTAAACTATTGGCACATGAGTTTTATGCCTAATCATTTTATTATTTATTTTTGTAATTTACAGATTTTTTATATTCCTATCTTCCAACTTCAACACCACATTCTAAGCACCACCTAGAAATATAGTTCTCGTCAAGATAAATCCAACAAACATGACGCGGCTATCTTGTTTCGTTGGAGTTCCTATGGCCAGTTTTCGACTTCATTATCACACCCTAAACACCACTTAGAAGTATTAATATGCTTCTAGGTCACAACTTAGAAGCATATTACCCGTTTTGGTTTGATGGGTAATCCCGTCAAGTTAAATCTAATGAGCCCAAACACGATGCTTCTACGAGTATCTTGTTTAATTAAAAAGTACCTATGGCTTTCATCATCACAACCTGAACACCTAACTAGGAGTATAGTACTAGTCAAGATAAATTCATCGCACCAAAACGCAACGCGGCTACCTTGTTTCGTTGAAGAGTTTTCATGGGCACCTTCCGTCTTCATCATTATATCCTAAGCACCCACCTAGGAATATAGTACTTGTCAAGATAAATCTATTGCACCTAACTTAAACACGACGCGGATATCTTGTTTCGTTGAAGAGTTCCTATAGCCACTTT
The DNA here is from genome assembly GCA_947095525.1 of Trisateles emortualis. NCBI lineage: Eukaryota > Metazoa > Arthropoda > Insecta > Lepidoptera > Erebidae > Trisateles > Trisateles emortualis. Next base: position 962,475 of record OX352736.1, on the reverse strand, counting down.
TCAACTTCATCACCTCGTCCTGAACTCCCACCTAGGGTTCAAGTTCTCGTAAAGATATAGGTAACGAACCCAAACACTACGCGGCTATCTTGCTTCGTTGAAGAGTTCCCATAGCCACTTCCCAACTTCATCACCACGTCCTGAACACCCACCTAGGTATAAAGTACTCGTAAAGATATATGTAACGAACCCAAACATGACGTGGCTTTCTTGTTTCGTTGAAGAGTTCCTCTAGCCACTTTCCAACTTCATCACCTCGTCCTGAATACCCAACTAGGATTAAAGTACTCGTAAAGATATAGGTATTGAACCCAAATAAGACGCGGCTATCTTTCTTCGTTGAAGAGAGTTCCTATAGCCACTTCCCAATTTCATCACCACGTCCTGAATACCCACCTAGGTATAAAGTACTCGTAAAGATATATGTAACGAACCCAAACACGACGCGGCTGTCTTGTTTCGTTGAAGAGTTCCTCTAGCCACTTTCCAACTTCATCACCTCGTCCTGAGCACCCACCTAGGAATATAGCACTTGTCAAGATAAATTTATTGCACCTAACCTAAACACGACGCCGCTATCTTGTTTCGTTGAAGAGTTCCTATAGCCACTTCCCAACTTCATCACCACATCCTGAACACATACCTAGGTATAAAGTACTCGTAAAGATATATGTAACGAACCCAAACACGACGTGGCTATCTTGTTTCATTGAAAAGTTCCTCTAGCCACTTTCCAACTTCATCACCTCGTCCTGAACACCCACCTAGGATTAAAGTACTCGTAAAGATATATGTAACGAACCAAAACACGACGCGGCTATATTGCTTCGTTGAAGAGTTCCTATAGCCACTTCCCAATTTCATCACCACGTCCTGAATACCTACCTAGATATAAAGTACTCGTAAAGATATATGTAACGAACCCAAACATGACGTGGCTTTCTTGTTTCGTTGAAGAGTTCCTCTAGCCACTTTCCAACTTCATCACCTCGTCCTGAATACCCAACTAGGATTAAAGTACTCGTAAAGATATAGGTATTGAACCCAAATAAGACGCGGCTATCTTTCTTCGTTGAAGAGAGTTCCTATAGCCACTTCCCAATTTCATCACCACGTCCTGAATACCCACCTAGGTATAAAGTACTCGTAAAGATATATGTAACGAACCCAAACACGACGCGGCTGTCTTGTTTCGTTGAAGAGTTCCTCTAGCCACTTTCCAACTTCATCACCTCGTCCTGAGCACCCACCTAGGAATATAGCACTTGTCAAGATAAATTTATTGCACCTAACCTAAACACGACGCCGCTATCTTGTTTCGTTGAAGAGTTCCTATAGCCACTTCCCAACTTCATCACCACATCCTGAACACATACCTAGGTATAAAGTACTCGTAAAGATATATGTAACGAACCCAAACACGACGTGGCTATCTTGTTTCATTGAAAAGTTCCTCTAGCCACTTTCCAACTTCATCACCTCGTCCTGAACACCCACCTAGGATTAAAGTACTCGTAAAGATATATGTAACGAACCCAAACACGACGCGGCTATCTTGCTTCGTTGAAGAGTTCCTATAGCCACTTCCCAATTTCATCACCACGTCCTGAATACCTACCTAGATATAAAGTACTCGTAAATATATATGTAACGAACCCAAACACGACGTGGCTATCTTGTTTCGTTGAAGAGTTCCCCTAGCCACTTTCCAACTTCATCACCTCGTCCTGAACACCCACCTAGGATTAAAGTACTCGTAAAGATATATGTAACGAACCCAAACACGACGCGGCTATCTTGTTTCGTTGAAGAGTTCCTATAGCCACTTCCCAATTTCATCACCACGTCCTGAATACCCACCTAGGTATAAAGTACTCGTAAATATATATGTAACGAACCCAAACACAACGCGATTATCTCGTTTCGTTGCTGAGTTCCTATGGCCATCTTCCGACTTCATCATTATATCCTGAACACCCACCTAAGAATATAGTACTTGTCATGATAAATCCATTGCACCTAAATACGACGCGGATATCTTGTTTATTTGAAGAGGTCATTTGCCCACCTTCTGACTGCATCATCAGACCAGCTCCATGGTATTACATCATTACATTGTCACCAAAGTGCCGTCAGAGTACCAAATTTCAGCTCAATCAAACATTGAAAAGTGGTTCAAATCTCGCAAGCAAGATTTGACCTAAACCAACTAACAAACAAACAATGCAGGCACACCAGCGGGCGAAAGCTAGTAATATATACATATTCGAAACCTGCAGATTAAATCCTATCATTTGATACCCATCACGGCACTTTTTAAAGAAATTTTATTTTTATTTTTAGGTTTCAGGTCCCACAGAGGACGCCATACTGATTTTATTGTGACGTCACATAGCCTATAACCAGCAGACAATCAAGACGTTTCTAACGATACCTCATTTGTCAAGTTATGATAAATAGTTTAGAAGTTATGCGGGAACAGATGAACATACATACATACATACATACATACATACATACAAACATACATACAGGTCAAAATCATAACCCTCCTTTTTGCTTCGCCGTAGTCGGGTAAAAAATGACACTAATCTCACACTTGCAATATTCTTAAAAAGGAATTCAAAGTAAAACCAATACTTTAAACTGACAACGACGTTCTAGATTGAATTATGAATTTGACACAGCAATAATTATAAAAGATTATAGATATAACCAGAAAACGAATCCAAAAATATTAAAACTGGGTTAAAAATCCCCAGAATTAGGAAATGACAAGAGAAAAAAGGGCGATATTGTAATTTAAAGGCTGGAAGCTGAACATAATATTTACCAAAACGATAAACAATATACACATCTATAAACTAGAACATCCATTTTATTATCTAATCTTTTTTGTCCATCCTAAGTAAGGTTACCTGTAAGAAATTGCTTTTAGCGATACTATTTTATTTATTGTCGAATATAAACATTTGTAATTTATACTTTGAGAAAAAAAGAAGTGAATTTCCTCAAACTAAATTATTAAAATGTTTTATCAGAATAATCTGAGTAGATTTAGTTATCTACATAATTATTGATTACTACCTTTTTCTAGATGGTTCTAAAATAATGTTATGGCTAGAGCCTAATGTATTGATCGAACAGGGTGCTCTACTCTTACGATGGTTTCAATATGATTAATATATTTAACACAAATAAACAAACTTACGATAAATAAAATAACGTAGGTTCAAACTAGTGTTAATTTTGTTGTACAAAAATAAGCTTTGGAATAAAGCATGTTAAAAAATTATTATTATATATATTAATTATTATTAATAGTTAATATAAATATCTCTTGTATATGTGTATTTTAGAAGGTAATGAAACGAAAATGAAACTTGTTTACTTATCTCAAATATGTAATGCTAAAATTTATTGTACATATTTTGCTGCCCACACAAAAATAGTTAAGGTCAACTCAGGACCGAATGTTGTGGTAATCTCTAAAGGGACTTAGCAGTAAACGTTCTTTGGTTAAGATAATGACGATAACATACAAAAAACTAATTATTATCAAAATTAAATTGAAAGTTATATAAAACGTTAAAATTATTAAGTTTTCTTAACTTACAACTATTATAAGCAGAGTAGGTATTATAACGCCTGCATGTACGACATCACAGAATGGTATTTTTTTCGTGATAAATAGTAACCTATGTCCAGACTATAATTTCATTAAGATTTGATCAGCTGTTCTGGCTTAATTGAGTAACAAACATTTACCCATCCATCCATTTAAATTTTCGCATGTATACTATTAGTAAAATTACGGTATTATTTCTAACATAGCAAAACAATACACTTCTCAAAAAAGGTTCCATTTATTTTTCTTACAGAAAATTAGCAATATCTAAGTTAAAAATTTAAAACCTGACTATTATTTGACTTTTTTGCTGATCTTCTTCTAAATATGGAAAAATCCGTATACCTTATTTTTGTACATGCGTATTATTGCTAAACTATGTGCCAACATAGTATAAATACACGATGGTCATAGGTAATGATTTTAAAAGTGTCGTTGATTATCTCACCCGAATACGAATAGTGAAAATATCATCATTTCGTTCCCAATTGTTCTTGTTTCTCGGCATATTATTATATTTTCAATATATATGTATAATATAATTCGTAACGTTATCTAATACTTTAGTAGCATTGATTTTCTGTTTAGATTTTGCATTTGCTTTTAGCTGTGTCTGAATATCCAAGTATGTGTTATATAGACGCCAATGGTTTTTCGTTTACTTTATTATATTATAAGATTTGACCGTATTTAACAAACTTTTAATACTCGTATCTGCCATTTGGTTTAGGTTTTTCACTGCACAAATTATGCACCCATCCAAAATCTTGCTTAATTGGAGTTGGTGGTTCATATCCAAAGAAGAAATTGTTTTCAAACCCAATATCGGTTTGGCATTTGTAGTCAATATTATTTTTTTCCAAATTTTTCAAAACTGTTGTTGGTGAAGGAGTATTTAAGGATCGATCGTCGTCATCATCATCATCACTTGAAGACAGAACATCCACTTCAGTTTCATATTTTTTGAGCTCAAGATATAAATTTTCATCTTTGAATAAGTTCATTTCAGTCTCTGATTTACTTGGAGCATTCAAATTACAAGAATTATAATAGTTAGTGTTGATAGTTGTTGGATCTATAACTTCAGTCCAGTAGGTATCCGAAGAAGGATACAATATGTTGTTGCTTTCTTTAATTATCATTTTTGTATCCGAGTATTGAACTAATGGCTCTGTCAATTCGGATTCATGTACTAGTTTAGAAGTAATCTCTATCGGAGCTTCTTCTAAATGCATAGTGGGCAGCAATTCAATGGTATCCAGTGAAGTATCAAGATTAAGATATTTAACGTTTGTTGAAATCAAAGATGCAAGGGATAAATTAGATAATCTATTGACTAACTTTGATTCATTTTTTCCATGGACATCCGTGTTTTTTAGAAGACGATTAGATACATCAAAGTTTTGTTCAATGCATGCAGTTTTTTCACTACTAAGTCCAAGTGATTCATTATGACTATTCCAATTTGTTTCATTGCTTGACTCACTATGACCATTCCAGTTTGTTTCATTGCTTGAATCGTGATTTGGTAGTTTTAAGATTGGTCGAAGTGTTTCATTCTCCTTCTGAAATATATAAAAACATCACAACTATATAAATCAATCCTCATTTTCTTAAAAAGTACACTATCACACCCAAGTTCGCCAGCTAACGCTAAGTGGTTCTATCTAAGTAATAAGGGTCGAGTCTATATAACACATCGGGCTGTTACCAAGCAACAAAAAAATCCGATTCAGGACATCGAATTCACTAAACTAAACACGATAAACACGATAGCACCGATTACCACAGCAGAGTAGTCTAGAGGTTGTTAGGAAGGAGATAATTTTATTTTTGAGTGTTAAAATTTGATAATAGCCAAGTATTAGGTAGTATAAAGCCAAAGCGTACGATAAAGAGTACATTTAATTGTCTGGGCAATGATAATATAATTAAAGATAAAAGTCTATGTTAAATTGATAATTTTATATCCGTTTGTAAATTAGCGAATATTATTTTGTTTCAGTAATTTTATATCTTGAACACTATTTGTTATGTAAAAAAAACAGTACAGCAGAGGGAATTTACCCAAAAAGAAATTCCAAAAAACCAAAAAAGGTTTAAAATGGAAAGAAAATGAAAATAATAATTAGCAGCACAAATGTCTTTATATCCTTGATAGCGATCTGGCCTTAGATAAATTGGCTAAGATCATCTTTTTGGCTCACTTGTTGTACAATTGATGACCTTTTATTGTTACTTTTTAATTTTAAGTCTGATTGAGGATTCCTTATCAATATCACTAAAATTACGCAAAGTTGTCAGTCTATACAGAAGTAGATAAGAGTTTAAACTACGGCTACTGATAAAAACGAATTATAGACTGTATTTTTCTAGGCGATTCAGATGTTAATTAAATAAAGATTTAAAAACCGACTCAATATCTTAGGTGATCTACAACTCTACAAGCGTAGTGATCTTTTCCAGACTAAACATTTATATATTAAAGTTACACAATGGTTGACTATAACTGAGAGATATAACTATTTTGTTTCTGTATATTATAAAAATATTTTTAGTAGGTACCCGATGTTTCACCGTATGTGCTCTTAGACGAGTCGTAGATATAAATTTTCTATTACATCCTGGTTCTTCACATGTATACTGAAGGACTCCTGAGTGTATCCGCTCATGCAATTTTAGATGATATGATGAGGCAAAAGATTTGTCACATCCTCCTTTCAGGCATCTGCAATTTAAGATAAGATAAGTTAGTCAAAAACTTGTCTTTAACATTGTATATTGTACTTTAATACTTACTGATTTAATATTAAACCATGACAAACAATGTTATAATACCACAACACTAATTATTAATTACAATAATAAAATTAGATCCTAACACAGTCATGATATTTTTAAAATATTAGTAGGTTTTTACATCAAATAGCATCATATTTAATTGACTTACTTAAAAGGAGTCTGCTGAGTGTGCGTTCGCATATGTTTTTTCAGATCGCAAAGCGTCGTAAAATATTTGCGGCAACCTTCAAAGCTGCAGTTAAATGTATCGCCGTTATGTAATCGTTGATGGGCGCGAAGCCTGTGAGAAGAAAAGGAACAGGTAAGGAAAACTTATTAAATTAAAAACAGTAAATCGAGATCGCATCCAAACAATACAATCAAAATGTACTCTAATTACATATTAAAATATGTCTCAAGCTTGTTGTCCACCCAAGTAATATAAAAAAGGTCTATTAGAAACCACTATAATTTTGCAAATAACCAATGAAGGTCGTGAACTGCATTAAATGAATTGCACGATGGGTGTATTTTTAGAAATAAATCATTGACAATTACTTGATAATTAAAATATGAAACAGCTTAACTATTATAAAACTATATTAACACAATTTAAAACAATGAGCGTTACAATATAAAAGAAAAATAAAAACACTGCTTCAATAGCGAGCCACATTAGGGCCAATGCCAGAAAAAAACATAATTTTAATTGTAATGAAATTTTTGACAAACCTGTACAAAGTGTTGAAGGCTTTCTTGCATTCAGTTATATTGCATACAAATGGTTTAACCTTAGTATGTACACGGATATGAATCTTCAACCCATACGATGTAAGGAACGCTTTCTCACACGATGGCATATGACATTTGAATTTATACTCCCCTGTTGAAAAGTAAATACTAATTTACAACTTGATAGTGCAATGACTTAACTGGCTGTAACCCAGCACCTCAAATTCAGTTAAAAGCGCAAGTTTATGCGATGGGACCAACGAGATATTACAAATTTCAATACAATAGATAAATTAAAAATGAAATTATTCGTCTATTTTTAAATTCTAAATATTTCTTTTTGCCCAAAACAAAAAGAACTAGAGAATCTTGCCTTAATATTCATCTATGATACTAGTATAAAATAAATAAGTACAATTAGTTTTCAATGATGATACTAAACTTACCATTGTGCGTCTTAGTATGCGTGCGAAGGTTGCCTACAGTGCTGTATGTCCGACCGCAGCCCTCAAACTGACATTTAAACCGCATTAACTTATCTCTGTTTGTCTTTTTTTTCGATTTTTTGCCTTGTTTAGTCTTTTTGGGTTCAATTTCAGCCATCGCCTTTGTTTCACTTTCACCAAGAAGAAATGAATGTTGTTCAGCTCCTTCTTGGCTATAATGTTGATGATGGGTAAGATAGCTTCTGTCCATTTCGGGTGATGTATTTGTATCTAAATATAAAAAAAAATTGTATTCAGTTATTAATAAATTGATAATATTTTAGTATGCAGATTAATATTCTTCGTATGTGACCTGACAGCACCTTTAATCATAATATATTGTAACCAGTAAGCTGAATTTAGCAAGTTCATTGTTGTCACTTCACCAGTGATAAGTATAACTCATATTCAACTTCATATTAAAAAACAAATCATTACTAACTAAGCTGGTCGCATCTAAACTAACATAGCAACAACGAACATTACTATGCCACTTATTTAAAAATAGCAGTTTGTAACATTGACGTTAAATATTGTTAGCAATCTGAACTAGATCTTGAATCGGTACTTTTTAAATAAAGAAAAAGGATAGTTTTTAAAATACTTTTGCAGGGCTTTGTATATTCGACAATTGACTATTAAACTATTACCTTTGAAATACAATATTCTTTTTGTATATTATACTATAAACGGTGGACAGTAATTTGAACCATCCGAAGCTTTATGATTTAGTCGTTATCAAAAGATTTGTAAGCTTCAATTTGGATCAAATATTCACGTGTTTCGTTTCCAGTACGGTGTCTCTGATTGGTCACTTTGTTAAAAAATATAGGTGGTAATCTGTACCACGGTACGATTATTAATGGCCAGAATGACGAGATTTCTATTGATTTTCCAAGTGATATTAGGTCGCGGAGATCTTGCCGCATTCTTTTCGACATCTGCGAAATAATGAAAAGTTTTACTAAAACAAAAACCTTATGTATCCTTTATAATCTTCATAATATAATTATCCACATGGATTCAAATTCATATTTCTCGATTTTGATGATTTCATATTGAAGAAACAATCGTATTTAGATCCATATTATATATGTGAGTCAATGGAATAAATTTTAAATCTTCTCAACTCTCTGCTGTCACCTTGGATCAGTGGGATGTAAATAGATTAATTATTGCGTTTATTTTAGTGTTATCCTTTCTAAATAAACATATAATTAATATCAAGAGTAGGAGTGTGAAACCTATCCAAAATAATTAAATATCGGTCTCGATGTTACAAATTTTACTATAAAAAGTAAAACATTTGTAGATATTATATTGATATTTGAAATTGTTTCGAACAGCAAAAATTTTTAGGTACAATTATTATCTAAACATTACAATACAAATACAATTACTTACTTAGAGGATGATTTCCTTATTTCTGTGCGATGTGTTTATTTTTTTCAATATTTGAATGTTGTAAAAGATATAGTACATGCCTTAATCTCTGAATCAACAGTTATGTAACTTGGAACCTGTAATTGCTTCCTTTACCTGTTGACAATTTCATTATTATGAAACATTATTTACGTTTATTTAAGATATTTATAAGATTAAATAAAAAGAATACAACTAAACCTACTTTTTACAAATAATATAATTATATATTGTATCTATGGGAGTTTGTTCTAAATAACAAGATCCTGTGGCTCGCCTTTTAAAATGGAGGACGGACTATAGGTGCTCTCCGGCCCCGCTCTTTAGGGTGCTCTCCGGCCTAGAGATATTAGACGGCGCTGGCGTCATATCGACTAAATTGACTATTTGACAACTAATCATCACAACATTTTTAGTATATTAAATATGTTATTTATTTAAGTATAAATATATTATCATGTGTATCCTAAGTATCATAATTATTAAGTAATGTTCCTGTTTTAGTTAAGTTTCCACGTTCCATTTAAATGCAAACCAAGTTTTCTCTCTGCATCACCCAAAAGTTGACTGGTAGGGAATGCCTTTGGCCTTAAGTACGCCTTGTACACATTATTCTGTGCTTAAATTTTAAATAAATAAAAAAATAAAAGTCTGTCTAGGTCGGATAGCCCGACATAACTGCATCGCACCCTCGGTAGCGGTGGGGTGGCAAAAAATAACAAGGTAATTTAAGACTGACCCAGATTTAAATATATTCATCATTTGAGTCCCTCTGCGGAAGTGGCAGAAACTGTTATTGTACTTGATTATAATAGTGTTAAAATCTATACATAAAGAAGTTATAAAATAGCTAATAGGCAATAGGTATTCAGTTTTAAACTGGCGCAGCGTGATCGAAAGTTATAGTTAGTTAGTTAGTTTGACGGGGCGTTTTCCGCACTTAGCCGCTCAAGTGGGCCTTTGTACGTGATTTCTTTTTGGCTATTCCATCCAGCCCAACTTCTTCCAGAAAGCCTACAGGCCTAGGTGGCCGCAGGCTTCCGGTAGAGCCCGTTTTCTTTAGGGTCTGTGCCCTAATCGAAAGTTATATGCAAGAGCCGAATGCAAAACAATAGTTTTGGGTATAATTATACATTACAATTAGTTTATACTGGCCGTTAAACAAACTAACTATATACTCACTATAATATATCCAGAGAACACTGTGTTACTGGCTATTAAAATGTACTAAACACTCAACTTCCATTACCTATCAAAACCAACCTTACCTACTAAATCCTTGCGTGGGTAGCAGATATAATGGTTTTAAATAATAAACAGATGCCTATTTGGTAGGCAAAAATTTGAAAAATGTAAAAATATAATGCTTTAATTTTGAGGGATATTAGTTAGCCCTTAAAAGTAAAGCAAGCATTTTTTTGTTATAAGTGAACATTATAATTGGCTATTATTTTTATTAGTATTATCTAGCAGTTACTAATGCTTAAATAACTGTAATACCAGATTAACTACAAACTTACTTAAATTAAATGATATTTATTATAATAAGGATGGTGTAAATAAAGAGAACAGACAGATGTGTGACTGTGAAAACCCTCTTCAAGGCAAAGGTCATGCACAACCATAAGGTAAAGCAAGACAAAATGATGTACGAATTTGTAGAACACAAACACGAATGAATTTAGGCGCATGTCTTCAAAGTGCGTCAGAGATAATAACAATAATGATGCAATACCTACTTTATTAATAGACTTTAAAAACAACACGCTACATATACGCTTATTTTAGTAATGTTACGTAGAATATAAGACACCACCGACTTTGAGCGAGCGATACATTTGGTGTGAACATTCAAGGACGTCTACCACTAAAGTTGATACATTTAAATGTAATATTAGCAGTAGTAAATGATAGTTAAAGTATAAAATAAGACACAACTAGATATAATTGTAAATTTGTTTTCCATGAGTTGCTATTATTCACCAATGACTTCTTTACGAGTACCTAATATAAAGAAAATAATAGCAAAGTCAAATTTAGACACTTACAATTCGTTAATGTAAAGGTTGTCTGCATAACCAATAAATATAATAAAAACTTAAATAAATAAGAAGATAAAAAATACGTCAACACCCACACTCTTGAATAACTTGACTAAATGAAATTATCATAATTATTATCTCTCTTTATGGTTCAATACTTTCGGTATCTTATCGGAGCCACAGTTATGTCGTAGATAGGTATATAATATGAACCTATCTTCAAAATAATATTTAGTATAATAAAATATGTCAAGTCATTGATTTAAGCAGTTATATTTTATATACCTTTATATATCGACGGTTCCTACATCTGCATTACTGGTGCAAGTTCAAAAATACAACTTTACAGGAGATTGTTTTAAAGGTTCTTAAACTTGTTACTCGATAATAATAATTGTTCACATAATTACAGAATCATGTGAACAATGTGCGTCTGGTGTTAAATTTTGAGCTAGATTAGATAAGCTGGATACAGAAACATATTAAGTCTTTACATGAGCCTAAATATGTTTCTGTGTCCAGCCTTTTATTTGTGAAAACTGAAGGTAGGCCTTCGGTTAACAAGCTGAGATAATGATATAATATGCAGATTTCGCCGTTTAACATGCAAATGTTAATTATTACTTTTTTTAAAGACAACTCCCGCACTAGAGAAAAGCTCTGTTTCGCGGGGGGGCTCAGCCATTATCTCAGCCATAAGACGTCCACTGCTGGACATAGGTATATTGGCAGTGAAAGACTGCTACACGGTAAAAAGAATTACAGATATAGATGGCTTGACAAATGACATGGAATTATTATTTGCTATTGTTACATATAAAAATGTTAAATTCTTTGTATGTGTTGTATATCTACCACCTAGCTATAATAGCACGCAATATTTGAATGTGATAACTTGTATTGAAAACGGTGTTAGTACTTACTCAGAGTATCAATGTGTGATACTTGGTGATTTTAATTTAGAATCATGTAATAAATCTACGAAAGTGCTATTTGATATGTTTCTAGATTATTGTAAACTACAACAGTGCAACAATGTGTATAACAAATATGGATGCATTTTGGACTTGGTAATAACATCTTTTCAACCCTTGGACATTAATGTAGTACCAAGTGACAGTCCCCTAGTACCAATAGACAATTATCACCCTTCATTAGAAATACTTATTACCTTGCCTAATGTCAAGAACACAAATAGTAAATGTTCACAACCGTCTAATATAGATTTAAATATAGAGTGGAATTTTCGAAAAGCAGACTTTCAGAGATTATATTCTAATATAACTAATATAGACTGGACTGACCTTTTGTGCGAAAGCAATACTGATGCGGCTGTTAGCATATTTTACGATAAGTTAAATAATGTAATTAAAGATAATGTGCCTGTAAAAAGAACTACATTCAATAATAATAAATATAACTATCCGACATGGTATACTAGTGAAATAATTAAATATATCAAATTGAAATATTACAATTTAAAAATGTTTAAAATACGTAGTTTACAGGTTAATAAAGAATTGTTTAAATATTATAGGTCTAAAGTAAAAGAGCTTATAAAAAGCGCGTATCAGAATTACATTAATATGATACAGAATAATATCGCTTCTGACCCCTCATCTTTTTGGCAATATATTAAAGATAAGCGTAATAATCGGCAATCAACTAAAGAATATGTTTACAAGGGTAAGACGGTTGAAGGACAGGAGGCCGTAGATGCGTTTGCGAAATATTTCAGTTCTGTTTTCCACCAAAATTCACCGGTACTAGACCCGGAGGCAGCTGAGCGTAAGTCATCTGACTCTGGCTATGTATCCGGAATAACAGTTACCATAGATAAAATTAGCACTTCAGAACTACAAAAGGCAGTCCGCCGTTTAAAAACCTCGTCAGCATATGGTCCTGATAATATCCCCGCTTTCCTAGTTAAAGATTGTTTAAGAGCTCTCGAGGAACCTCTACTCTACCTATATAATCTCTCTCTTGAACACTGTTTTTATCCTAGTAAATGGAAGGTTTCGCGAGTAACGCCTGTACCAAAAAATACGTCATCAATTGATATTATTAATTTTAGACCAATCGCAGTTCTGTCGGTATTCGGAAAACTGTTCGAATCCATAATCAATAGGCAAATATTTAGTCAAATTAATAACCTTTTGGATAACTCACAGCATGGATTTCGACCTGCGCGCTCGACTTTAACTAATCATATTGCATTTGTAGATTATCTGTGTGAAAAAATGAAGTCAGGTGGCCAAGTTGATGCTGTGTATTTAGATTTTTCTAAAGCTTTTGATCTCGTTGATAATGATGTACTATTAAGAAAATTTGCGTCATTAGGATTTAACTCTGGGCTCCTAAAATTTATGGCACATTATCTTCGGGATCGTAAGCAATTTGTTCGGATGGGAGGTTATAGATCAGGAGAATACTACACCCGATCTGGTGTGAGCCAGGGTAGTACATTAGGCCCCACTCAATTTTTGATAATGGTAAATGACTTACCAAAAATTTTGAAATATACGAAATGTTTAATGTTCGCTGATGATTTAAAACTTTATATGTCTATCAGTAACTTAGGAAGCTGTACTGAGTTACAGCATGACATAAATGAGGTTGTTAAGTGGAGTATTAATAATAAACTATCACTAAACACCTCCAAATGTAAAATAGTTAGTTTTTCTAGAGCTCGTTCTCCTATTACCATGTCATACGATTTAGAGGGTACATCTCTTGATCGGGTTGATACTATACGCGATTTAGGAGTGACTTTTGACTATAAATTAAATTTTCATCAGCACATAGTCACAATAAGTAAGGAAGCCAATAAATTACTAGGTTTCATAATAAGAATCTCTTTCCAATTAAAAAAAATACAAACAATAAAACTACTCTATAATGCGTATGTCAGAAGCAAATTAGAATATAATGCAATAATTTGGAATCCTCATGAACAATTATACATTTTGATGGTCGAAAAAGTACAGCGAAAGTTTGCGAGATTTTTGTATAAGAAGGAACTTGGCTACTATCCGTTTCTATACCCTTCAACATTTGTATCTGGTATGATAGGACTAGACACCTTACAGCTTAGACGAAATTCCACCTTAGTTATACATTATTGTTTACTACTTACTAACAAAATTGATAACCCAGAAGTAAGGGAGTGTATAAACTTATATGTACCTGACCAGTACATGCGTGGTTCAGGGAGACGGCGTCACTTACTCTTCGCCTGTCCACCCTCGTGGAGGTTGCCTCTTAATAGTCCAACAGCCAGAGCTATTATTTTAATAAATAAATTTCTACAGGCCAATGCAGACATAGACATATTTTTTGACCATATTGCAGTGTTGGCTAAAAACACTCGTATTTATTTTAGTTTTATGTAATATTTTGTGTGCAATACTCGTAGTTATTAAAAAGTAAAATAATAGATAAAATCCTTTAATATAAATAAATATAATAATATAATTTTAAGATCTCCTGATATAACTTTGATCTCAATAATGTATGCTGCAATATAAGTGCTTAGATTATAATAAATAGGTATAGGTATAAATATGTATATATAAAGCTGTTATTGATAAGAATGTAAGTCAGTTTATAAGAATTTTGTTAAGTAGTATAACATGTAAGCGATTTGGTTCACACTGTTAGCTTATAATGTTTTTAATAAATAAAAAAAAAAAAAAAAAAAAAAAAATAGGCCTCCCCCAAGGTTTTCCACATCATTCAGTCCAGCTGACCTTGTTAATCAAAATAAAAAAGTATAAAATAAACAAAAGACAAATTTATCATCTACTACTTATTTGGCTTGGCTCCGACTTCAATCTGTAATTCAGTTATTTTAATCTACAATAATAAAGTTTATGGGTTAACCACTATTTTTACTCTACGGTTATCAAAATTTAATAATTATAATAAAAAATAGTACCGTGGCAACACAATTGAGCAAAAAACACAGACAATTAATAATTATAATGAGGTTGTTAGATAAGCACATACATACTGTGTAAGCATGCTTGTTAAGTACCTATGTAGATAAATTATATCTAGTAACCCTTAGCACGTACTTATTTTTATAATAAGAAAGTAAAGTAAAAGTTATCTAAAGCGAGTATCATTAATTATCATTGAGGTATACTATGGCAATTTTTCATTAAAATATTAAAATTAAAAGCAATAACCTTATTTTTTTTTGTAATTTGCACAACATTATATTATATACGTGGATCGAAAATGAATAAGTCTCTACGTATTATGAACGTCTGTCGTATGTACTTACATTATAATGAAATATTCAGGCAGCATCACACGCTATCTCAAGACAAAAAATAAATAAATGAATAAATTGATTATGAAATGTATTCTTTACTTTTAATCCGAATACAAAATGTGCAATGTTTGGCGGTCCATTGGTTTATCGATAATTTAGATAATTTGTGTTCGAGGAAGGAATGTATTGTATTTAAAAATAACATATTATAGGATCTTCACCGTTTGTTAACGCCCTTTAGGATCATCATCCTGCTTAAATGCTAAGAAATTAGCACGTATCGTTATATTATAACCGTTGATAGTGCCAAATTGCATAACTAACATGGTAAATACCGTGTAAGTGTATATAATAGCAACCCATATATGTCCCACTGCTGGGCACGGGTCTCCTCCCTCTATCAAGAGAGAGAGGGTTTAGGCCTTAATTCACACACGCTGGCCTAATGCGGGTTGGTGAATCAGACATGTCTTTAGAATTTCTTCTAAGACATGTGGATTTCCTCACGATGTTTTCCTTCACCGTTAGCAGATGGCGAATCATTTGATTAGTACATATAAATTCCACAAAGTGAAATTCACATTGGTACTGCCCGGGATCGAACTCGCACCTCTTGCGTGCAAGTCGGTTACTTTCCCACGCGGCCACCACCGCGTAAGTGTATGCCATGTTACAATTTTTACAAAATGTACAACACCTCAATTTCTAATTAGATAATTTATTTAAGACAAACGATAAATAAACGAAATTTTTTTTTATTATGTAGGTATTAGGTACTGTTGGTATTATATTTGTTAAGTGCCAGTTTATTCCATTTTAATTGTCTAGCTACGGGACTACGACTAGCTACGCTGAACAAACACATCGTGCATTGGAGCGTTTCGTTTTGTATCTTAATATAATATGCTATACGAATAAGAACCAAATTATAGATTCCTCTGTTTCTAAAAAAATAATCCAACAAACTTATAACCCTGATAATGTATCGTTTTATTTTCACTACATGACATCTATGGGCTCTTTATGAAATAATATAAAAATAACTCTGTGAAAAGATAAGCGTAGTCTCTTCGTATTCCAATAGATGTCTCTAAACAATATCCCGCTCTGACTATTATTTATTCAGTTTTTCAAAAGCAAAACACTGTAACGATTAGAAATTTAGAAATTTCAAATGAAAGGTTTGTATTTTTTTTTAATAAACTTAATTTACCTACCTTTTCTGCTAAGAGCCATCTATGAGCAAACGCAAGAACTACAAAGTTGTGCGTTCGTTCTACCGGCCTGAGTTGTTTATGTAAACGGGTAATAGGTGTCGTTTTAATCTAAATCCCATAGATATTTCAAAGATAAAGAAGCTAGTACAGTAAGTGAGTAAGTACTTAATAAGTAATTTAAAGTAAAAACTACTTCGAATCAAAATATTCATTAGAAAATAAAATCATTGCAGAAGTAATTTATTTTTCACATGTCTTTTCACTTAAGACTTTTGGCCCTTTAGTTTCCCTGTAAAGTAAGAAATCCAAGAAATGTTAGCATTGTTTGAGGACAAGAAAAGAAAGAACTTGCCACAGTTTAATTATTACTACTACACACATCACCAAGCGATGTACTTGATTCCGATTTTAAGCGTAAAGAAAATTAAACCGACTTCATAAAGCTAAAAATAACATAATTACAGATTGGAGTTTCATTTCATCACTAAAAATGGAAAAATAACAAACAAAAAAATATACCTATATATGAAATAAGAACATTGTACAATACCTATAACATTTGAGGGTTCCTCTCGATTTCCCGGGGATTCCATCATGAGATCCTAAGTTGGCGCCAATGGGACCACCTCAAGAGAATATTCTTTCAAAAAAAAAAAGAATCGGCCCACAAATGGCGGAGAAAACGGCACATACAGTCAACAACAGAACCTCTTCCTTTTTTGTAGTCGGTTACAAAGCTTTTCTTATCCCAAGGCTACTCATAACAGAAGACCTTGTGTTTACAAGTAGATAACGTGATATATATAATATAAATAGTGATATCACAGTCCATAACCCATGGTTGGTTTAGCGTAATGTTTGTTCATCAGCTTAAGTAAACACTTTTAAGGACAAAATTAAAAGCAAAACTAATCAGCTGAATTAATATTTTTACACAATAATGAATACAATTTTAATGAAATACTAATTTCATCTGTTACTTAGTCGCCATAGCGATTAACGCGCGTCCAGTCACTTTATATGTAGGTAACAATCTCAATTATTCGAAAGCCTTTATTTAAAAGCTGGCAACTTTTAATTTATTCGTTGAAGGAAAGTCTGATTGCAAATTGTTTTCCCGTTTCAGTATTCTGTGGTCGTATTCCGAAACAATTTTTGTTGGGATGTCACAGTGGCGCGCCGCCGCCATGCCACAGCGGCAAAAATTATGTTCTTTTCTTACTTTTTTTAAAAAGACAACTGCCGTACTATGGAATAAGCTCTGTGTAGCGGGGGACTTTACAAATAAACTGTTTACGTACACAAATTACACCCAAACTCAGGACAAACATTTATGAATCACACAGTATTGTCTCGTGTGAGAATCAAACCAGCGATCTCCGGCTTAGCAGTCAGGGTCATAAACTACTAGACCAATGTTGGTTTAGTTTGTTCAATCAATCAATCAGCCTATTGCAGTCCACTGCTGGACAAAGGCCTCTCTCAACACGCGCCACAGCACACGGTCCTCCGCCTTCTTCATCCAGTTCGTCCCAGCGACCATTTTTAGGTCGTCGGTACACCTAGATGAGGGCCGCCCTACCTTACGCTTACCGAGTCGCGTTCTCCACTCTAGGACACATCTGCTCCATCGGCCGTCGGTCCTTCTGCAGATGTGACCAGCCCATTGCCACTTTAGCTTACTAATTCTGCGAGCTATGTCGGTTTAGTTTTGTTAAAAAGGGTAAAACAAAAAAAAGGTATATGAAAGCAGTTACAATTCTGTAACGGAATAAAAAACAAGAATACGTTTATAAATGCTATTTCCCTTAAATGTTCTTCTTAAATCTATAATAATAATTTATTATATTAATACTATATTTTGATAGTCAGCAGTACTAGCAATTGTGCGACGTCGCCGTTGCCGACGCGTCGCCGCAACGTGGGAGGCCGCCTGCCATTTAGCTGACTACGGGGCGCTCATAGCCAGAGGCACTCGCTGTTCGGTAAACAATCAGCGGGTTAAGCTACCAAGTGCGCGGTAACCCTATAGATGGGTGACCGCATAGTGGTATTTTATCTGAGCGTCTCCGTGTTTCGGAGGGCACGTTAAAAGTCAGTCCCGACTGATAACAGTCGTTAGATCATGACGGAAGCCTAAATATGGGCGATCTAAATAACTCTGTCACCAGGTTGGCCACTAACCAAACGGTAAGAAGAAGCTGACTACGATTCAGAAAGATGTTAGAAATAATACGATAACGATTTTTGCCAAGTTGATAATACGAGTATACTTAAATATAAAATTTCAAAGTAAGATAAATTTTCATTCTATTGTTTTAAGACTAGCTTTAATAAGTATGAAAATAGATAGAATAGAATGTTTTTTTTTTTCTAACTTCGACATGTTATATTATTAGTTCTAATTAACTAAGTAAATAAGTTCACAATGAATATATTGCTAAAAATACAGGTCAAAATCATAACCCTCCTTTTTGCTTCGCCGTAGTCGGGTAATAACTAAGTCTTTTGTATTTATGTAGTGTGTAAAATATATAATTCAAAGTCCTGACTGATTGGTTGACTGATTTATGCAAACCAACAACGGCCTACACTGCTAGTCTGAGAGAAATAAAATTTAATGTGTGTGTTCTTTGTGAAGTGTAGGTATCAATTTATTTTTTCTTTTTAAAATAGACAACTCCCACACTAGAGAACAAGCTCTGTGTCGCGGGGGACTTTACAAACATATAATTAACGGACAAAAATTACACCCCGACTCAGAACAACTCTTTGTGAGGCACACAAAGTTTTGTCCTGCGTAGGAATCGAACCCATAATCTCGTGCACAGTAGGCGCATACTGCGGCACTGGACCACCAAAGCAGTCAAATTAAGAAAGGATCTTTTGAAATTCCGCCCCTAATAGGGGTGAAATGGAGGTTTGAATTTTCTGTGAAACCTTAGTTCTCGAGGTCGATTGAATCAAAAGTTGGTACACATACTCTACAGTTATTATGGTGACACATCTGTATCACAGTTTTTTTCAAAATCATCTCTCTAAAATGTCAAATGGGGCGTGAGGGTGAGCTCGGAGAGCGCGAATATTTACCTATTTATTAGTAAGTAGGTAGGATTTTTCCGAAATTTATGTGTATCTGTAGTGTATAACTGACTTTACTGTCTTTACATCTTCTTATCTTACTAAAATAACAAATGTTTTGCACAGATATAGATCTGAATTAGCACAGAGATTGTTTTTTGGGGTTGCACACGGGGGCGAAGCCACGGGTGGAAGCTAGTTATTTATATTTGTCTGCTTCAAGCGAGTATGACGGCAAGAAGGGATGTAGAAAAACTATGGTTCATGATAATAGCATCAGAAACAACATAAACACGACCCAAGCCGCGGGGAAAAGCTAGTATTATAATTATTCATGTGGTTTAAAGAGTAAAGAAATAAGGGTAGCCAATGAGACAAAAGGCAGGCAGAGTCATATCGATTCTATTTTCTTATTTTATCCTATCCTAATAATATTATAATTTAAATTTGTGAAAGTCACTCACGCGTTGCCGACCCTTTAAAAACCTTATAACTCCTTTCTTAAAGAACCCCATGCTATAGTCTTTTGAGAAAACCTCGGCAATTTACTACTTAATTGTTACTCTTTCACGTAATAACTACTAAACGGATCTAGTTGAAATTTGGCATGGAGATAGATTAAAGTCTGGAATAGCGAATTGGCTTTTATCGCTATCACCGACATCCACACGGGCGGAGCCGCGGGCGACAACTGGTAAGTAATATTTTATATTCAGTTTAGAAAAAAACCCTGATTTTATCGATAACCTTCATAACCAACACTGATTTAAGCTGCCGACCGTATCGGTACGGTCAGTAGAAGGGTCAATATGAATAGATGAGGCTTCATATAAAGGACTGCTTGCTAAGATTGAAAAAGGTCCAAAGATTGTCACATAAATTTATTTCTCTTCTATGTAAGTAGAGTATATTTCCAGAGATTTAGACCCAAGCTCCTTATGTACTAAAAGAGTGACATACTTACATCAGTAACATAACAATAAAGTAAAATAATATATTTTTGTAGAGGTACCATTTATTTACCAGAATTATAGATTTTCCTTTGATTTTTAATTAAAATAATGCTTCATTGTTAAGTTCAAACTGCTCGGTAAAAAGATTAAACGAAATATTGCATTCGCCAACCGGATTTTAACTAGTTCCATGCGGATATTACCGGCGCCATCTTGCTTCAACCAGATAAAACACTAACGTATAAATCAAGTGCAATTCAGTTTTATTAAAAAGAACTGCAACTGACGCGCTGCGGTCGACAGTATTTCTCATATAATATATATTTTTTACTTTCATAACAGTCAATGCTTGTGGAAGCAGAATATGAAATTATTGTTTCCATAGACAATAAATCTTATTTTATTTATTTATCATAAAAAAACAATTTGGTGGTATATTAGCCACGTTGGCCAGACGGTATAGGGTTTTGTTTCGAGTTTTCCCTCTCTTGCAGTATCCCTCCAAATTGATAGAGGAGACCCATGCCCAGCAGTGGGACGTTCATTTCAGTTTCGTTTGGTTCAGATGATGATGATGATAAAAAATACATAGTGTTCCCTAATTTTAGTTTATAGTTAGGAGTGTAACATAAACCATTTTAGATTTTTCCGTACACTGAGATCCATCATCATGTTCTCAAAGATTCTTATACATAGATAGATAGATAGATAATTCTTTATTGTACACCATAAAATTACAAAAGCTTACATACTAATTATTGTAAATGTAGGTAGGTAGGTATAATAATGTAAAATTAAATAAATAATTAAGGAGGTATCGTTCGTTATTTGGCTGAAACATTTATGGAGAATTAATGATAGATCTTGATTTGAACCTTATGCTAGGTTTTCTAAAATATTATTATAAAAATCCTATGTATTAAGTTCCTGTCTATCAGATATGTAAAAAAGAGTTTTCTTTGTACACTTTTTCTGGTCGTGCTATAGTGCAAAACTGTGTTTCTTACAAAACGAATATACGTCGAGCATCTTTTTCGTTGTAGGTGTCAACAAGACAACCCTCGAGGCCCAGACATTTTCAGCTTTATCATTCACTATGCCATCACATCCCACACATCAAACTAAAGTCTAAATGTATTCACGTTTTGATATTCTGATGGAGCAAATGGATATGTTAATGGAATTATGTTGTTGTATTTAAATTGAAGTTAATTAAGAAATTTAAATCTGGTGTCAATATAACTGCACTAACCAAACTAACAATAGAAAAAACCTAAAATGCAGCCGAAAGATTTATATTTATTTAGCTGTTGCCCGTGGCTCCACCCGCGTGGATGTCGGTTATCGCGATAAAAAGATTCATCCAGATCCATTCTGAAGTTTTTCGTGAAAGTGTAGTAAACATCCATATATACCATACGTACAAACTTTCACATTCATAATATTTGTAGGATAGCACCTAATTTAGATCTTGAATATTCATTAAAATACAAAATTTGTGGATATCAAAAAGATATATAAACCATAAATCAATAGTATACTAACAGGTACTTCTTGAAGTATAAATGTGGCTTTGTAATTCTGTTGTACTACAAAAATTGGATGGCCCTCTAAAAAGTTATGCGTGGTCATACATATAAAAAAGAAAAAAAAAGAATTATACGGATCGACTTGAGGTATTTCCTCCTTTTTTCGTCGGTTAAAAATAAGTTAACGAAATACTTCTTAAGAATAAAGTGACAAGTTGGTCGTTTACTTTACGAATACATCATATTATATTGAGAGATATCCTTGGTTGGCTGTTTCGTGCAGTTTGCGTTTGAAGATAAGAAGCTTATACGGTTTATTGGTAACAAGCTTCTACTACTGGTAACTTACTTAATCTCTGTGGAGTTTATGTATACTGGCAAATGTGAAATATTAAGATACACCGTGCACCCATTTATTTGATCATAGACATATTTTATCTAGATAAACTAAGAACATTGTAAATGGCCCGCCTTAGTCCTCAAGGATTTCAGAAATTGAACTGCATAGTCATTAGATTACTTTTGATCCATCATTCTGTTAATAAAGATAAAGTACTATACATAAGCTTCCAGAATAAAATTGAATGAAAAACCATAAAGATGTTCCGATAATATAGTCGACCATATTGGTTAGAGTTCAACGTAAATTCGATATATATGTATATATTATTATGTATATCTCTGAAACCAAGCATTTATTATTTTCATAAGATACTTACAAGAATACTTATTAATGTAAAAGTAAATTAACCTAAACTACTTTACAAACTATCAGGATATTGTATTTCAGAACATTTTTTTTTGGTGCTAGCCTGTATTGTCCCACTGCTGAGCAAAGGCCTCCCCATTCCCGTCTGGCAATTGCCTTATTCCACCAATTCTTCTTATATGCATCCAGGTCGTCACGCCAGCGTTTTCTAGGTCGGCCTCGGCGGCCTGTCGTCACACAGTGGATGCCCTTTTTTAGGCATCCACTGTGTGACGACACGAGCCCATCTCTCAGGATGTATATGAGAAATGTGTCCCGCCCAGTCCCACTTAAGTTTGGCAGATTTGCCACCGACATCCATGATATACCCGTTTGCGAGCGTATGATGGTATTCCGCACTTTGTCACAATTATTATTATTTTTGCGAGAAATGCTCGTTTAAAATAATATCAATGTGTAAAAGTATTTTCTGTATCTGGGGAACGGCTATGATGATATATAGATAACTCTTTATCGTAGATAAAGGTTTAATCTTTACTGAAAAACGCGATTAAATATAAAAAAAATGTTTGAAGAAACGAGAAGAAACCCGGTCACAAAGTCTAAAATAATAACAAATCCTATACTATACAACAAACTATCTACAAATTACTATAACTTGTAAATAAAACGTTAACTGAAAAATAGAATTTCACATTTTTTGAACCCAAATGAGTGAAAGACCAAAGCAATCAGTTAGACACATTCGGAAAGGGAATGAACGAGCAAGCCGGCTACCCGCACTCGATACCCCTTGAAATATTGATGACGGATCTGCCCAAGGGGACGATTATTTGAATCGGATCGTGTCTCGATGTATCGAGAGTATTCGGAGCTGGCGATATTCACACTGACACTTTTAGAAGTTTTTATTGCCGATACCAAATGACGTTATTTCAGAACTGGGTTGTTCTATACATTATGTGTTTTCGCCATAGCAATAGGGTTGAATTTCAAATCGCGCTCTGCCTTTAAATATGCGGGGGAGGTGAACACGTATTGTACGATTTTCGACTATGTAAACGAGTATTCTCAACGTTTTTATGAGCTGTGACAGATTGGAATAAATGTGTCGGAACAAAAGGCAGATTTTTACAACACCTATAAAGAACAAGGATTCTGAAGTATCTAATATTGGAGGGAAATTGTGACACCATTCACTGAATGACAACCTATCAAAACTAAAATATAAAAATTATGAGTATTGTGGTAAGCAGCTAAGATTTTTTGTTGATTATATTGTAGATGTTTTTTTTTCTTCTTTATTTATTAGAAAGGTGTCATTGTATATTTTTAAATTAAAACCATTAACTTATATAAACATAACTAAACTATATCAATTACTTGTAAATAATTAAGACCAAATTACAGAAATTCTTTGTCTAATCAGATTTTGGAGAAGACAAGATAGAATGGACCAAACCAACATCTAATTTATTTCCCTTTCATTCTTATTTCTGGAACTTTCCATCAAAAAATGTTGCACATCCTCGACATTATTACTTATTGTATAGTTTGGATGCTGAGATGTTCTCATTAGAATTGTAAATGTAAAATCTATTTTTATTGACCTTGAGTATACTTTAAACCTTCACCTATACACAATTATGATATTTATAACTTTACTAATAGTAGTAACGCAAAGCTCAAACTTCTCTACCTACAACGCTGAAAAGGAATAATACATAAGTAACTGCAAAGAAAATATTTTCGATATTCCACCCCTAAGTGGAAGCTATATAAAATTGTAAAACTTGGTACTTACATAATGTTCAAAATTCAATACCATCCCCGTATGAATACGATAGGGGAGCGAATATTGTAAGTATGGACAAAACTTATTTTAACTCGTTGAGTCTAACTGCTGTTCACGAGGTTCTGGGATCTATTACGTCACGCCAAAATAGACATCGGGTTATTGTCAAAAAAACTATAAAATATGCCCGAAGTTTGAAAATTGCAGGGATTTACCACCCCGTGCTTCGAAAATCACGTGTACGTTGTGAACCAGATTTCTCTCCGGAAGAGTCAGATTGCCATCCCATCAGACTACGAACAAAAAGGGCACTTGTATTTACGCACACACTTGTGCATTGTAATATCTCTTGCGCAGTAGCTAGTCTTCATAGAGATTAGACTCCGTGGCCGAAATTTATAAGTGATGCGTACTGGAGACGTTTATCTCCCTATGAAATAGAAGTGGGAAATTAAGTTTTTATAAAAAAATGTTAAACAAATATTAAAATACCTGTTTTACTCTCTATTAGAGGTCTAAGGTGATTTTAAATTCATACTCATTTATTCTACGGGACAATAAAATTGGCAAGGAAAATAAAAATGAAGTTACTAACTAGCACACGCCCGCGTTTAGCTAGGAATAGAATTTCCAATATCCTTTTTTAGCAGATGCTTGCGTTAACGTCAAAGTCATTTTCAATTATTAATTTAGATAAAATGCTTGATACCTAGTTATAAACTTCATAAAAACAAATGCCAGCATATTCTTCTGCTATGGTCAATTCGTTGACTAAGGTAAGGCCTTCAGAACAATTGGCAAGAAACTCTAGCTACTCTTTTTAATCGCCAGAGTATTTTCTCTTCATTGTTTCCTTATTAAAAATATATTAGTTTCCGTCCCTTTTTGTTAACACTAATATTGTAACTCATACCAAATTGTAAATTAAAAAGAGTGGCTCGAGTTTCTTGCCAATTCTTCTCGAGGCTCAACCCTAGTCAGCGAATTGGCCTTGGCGAAAAAGGTATGCTGGCATTTGTTTTAATGACGTTCATAAGTATCATGTATTTGATCTAAATGAATAAATGAGTTTGACTTGAATTGACTTGACTATAACTTTTACAATTTGATATGAGTTACAATACCTATTCCAAATGTTAGTTTTTTAGACTTAGTAATTTTGCCGGTGCGTTGATCGACAGTCAGGACAAACAATTTTATATTAACAATTTACCTTCGCTAACTACTAGTTTAAATTTTCTAGCTTTGTAAAGTGTTCATGAAAAGTCAGTCTAATTGGCTCTGACCTAGATTTTGAGCCCTTATATAATTTGGGTGCCATTGTGTTACCGGTCTTTTCTGCGGTGTTTCTGGCTGGGGCTATATTTGCCGTGTTTTAGTGGAAAAACGTAATAAATTACTTTTTTTAAAATTATATCTACATATTAATCTAATATAGTAAAAATGTTTATTTTTAGCATAGAAAGACCCATCACTTCGTCTACACTTTGATTGATTATCTAATAAATTCGCCAGGATTCTGCGAATTTGAATTCAAGAAAGGTAAACAAGTCGTATTCATGGTAAAAATATTCCGTTTTACTTGGAATTATATCGAGTAGGTATCAGACATTATATTATTATCAAATATATTTTGTAATACCATTTTTAAAATGATAGTTGGTTATTTATTTCAGAAAAGGACTATGCTATATATATACAAAAATAATATTTGAAACTTGTTTAAAGTAACAAAACCTAAAAACGAAAAACTAATCAATTTAACAAAAGGGAATAGTTTAAGCGTCATACTATTCTCCGCATCCCTGTTAATTGGAAAAGTGCCCAAAAAGCTGGCGGCATTCCCACATTCAATGACAACGCTGATTCTCTGTGCGAGAAACAGGCCAGCTTTTTGGTCACGTGAAGCGAGCGCTCGGAGCCTATGAACCAATTGCCTTGACACCAAACGGCTCAAAAACGTAATAACTAATTAAGTTACAGTATTTGACCTCAGCAGCTGCAGCACCAACGCTAGCAGAACCCGCTGTACTCGAAAGATATGCACGTTGCGTCCCACACCAAAGACGCCTACCCATCTTCAGGTCTCATCCTATCGTCACGTGCCAAACCATTTGGTTCAAGTGGTGGAACGCCACAGGAACAAGAACGGTGATAAAAGTAATGACGAATTATGTCATCCAGTTGGGCATGCGAGATACAGCCGGCATTCCTGCTGCAGGACAGGCCATGGTGTCCGAGACTGTCGACTGGCTCCTCCACAGTGACACTGATGCAGAGAAACACACGAAGCACCTAAACGAAAGCAAGTGGCGAGGCGGAACGTCGTGTCGTCCATCAAAGTACCAATGTTAGGCGACAGAAGTGCCTCTATAGGCACTTCCGTCTTATTAACCTGATTTCCATTCATCCACAGCCAGCAAACGAGCGCGCTCAGAAGCACTGGAAGCTGTAGAAATAAGATTTTTTCTTACCAAGCTGCAGAGCGGTCCATCCCACTGTTACTGAGAGAATGGTGGTAGGCAAAACAGTGTTTGGACAAGCCATTTTCCAAGCGATCACTGCATCGGTCATGTACGATACTTTCGAATTAAACAGTGAAGGATCTCATATTTTCCTGGTTATATCTTTCGTGCTGTGGACCAAAGTAAAGGAACGCTGTTAAACTAACATCAGAAATTTTACGAACGCCGAGGCCACCAAAACGAATGGGAAGTGACGCTTGGAGCCATGTTCGGTCGTTCAAGGCCACATTTCAAACTTTGCTTAATGTAATTTGAATAATTTTGTCCATTTTGCCTAAAAGGGATATATTTTTCCAAAATTGTGATCTGAGAGTGTTGTATGTTGATTTTGGAACGAAAAGATAATATCTAATAATAGTGAGATCCGAATGTATGTTACTTTTGAGAAGGCGATCCGAAATTTCACAAAACATATAAATTTTATTCTCTATAAAAGAGTCATCTACCAAGACCAAGAAGGCATGAACTATTTTTATCTTTAATATCATCATCATTATCATCATCTCAGCCAAAAGACGTCCACTGCTGGACATAGGCCTCCCGCAAGTTCTTCCACAACTCTCGATCCTGAGCCGACCTTGTCCAAATTGTCTTTAATATATGTATATAGAATTAAATATTTAAATGATCAAAAGTCTATTGATTTTTGATAAATAAAAAGCCAAGTCATGTTCTGTGTTCTGTAAGACATCATTATTTCAAAATAATTGCTATGTAATGTGTATAAAGGTATATAATTTTTTTTTTTTTTTTTTTATACTACTTGGGTGGCAAACAAGCATACGGCCCACCTGATGTTAAGCAGTATCCGTAGCCTATAGACGCTTGCATTACCAGACGTATCACTTGCGTGTTGCCAACCCATTTTTTTACACCAGGGCTTTAAGATGGAAGTAACCCTGGGATAGGAATACGTATCTTTCAAAACGCATTCCTAAATGAGCGCTGGAAACCTGTACTCACACACAGGAACACAACTACACCGCTGTGTGTAGTCATTTGGCTGTGGTCTTCTGTAAGGTGGAGGTCCTTCCCCAGTCGGGCTTGCTCGCTAGTATGGTGCCCTACCTCTCTTAAATATAAATAATAAAGTACCGAAGACCATCCGCGAATTGCCACTAACAAAAATGAGAAGGGAATTAAAAAAATGGTTACTACAACATACATTTTATACAATTAAGGAATATTTTGAATTTAAAAAATAATTTATTGTGCGACATTTTATTAATATATTTTAAAGGTACTTCTGTAATAAAAATTATCTAAAATACTATTAAGTACATATATTATAATACTTATATCTATACTAATATTATAAAGAGGAAAGATTTGTATTTTTGTTTGTTTGTTTGTATGTAATGGATAAACTCAAAGACGACTGGACCGATTTTAAAAATTCCTTCACCATTAAAAAGCTACATTATCTGCGAGTAACATAGGCTATATTTTATTTAAAAAAAATAGGGGTAAATAATGCCAAGACCTCAGACAATCACTAACTAAATTAGTAACGCCTAATAAACGCCTATAAAATAATTGCTATTTCATTTTTTGTAGGCGCTAACATTTAACAATACTTTAATTTAAATAATCAGGAAAGCAGCAGAGAAAAGAAAACACTCCACCGAATCTGTCTGGTCAAGATAAACTCAATAACTACCCAATAAAATTTAATACGATTTTCACCAGGTGATGGCGTAATTCTTCCATTATAGTTTTGTGAGTGTGAATTGGTTGAAGTATTACGATGATAGTTAAACGACTAGGCAAAATCTTGCCGTAGGAGGCAATGATATTCCTAAATAGATCTAAAAAAAAGTTCATGATACTATGTGTCTATCTGCGACCACAAAAATTACTTACAGCGAAACGCGTGATCGGCCCCTGTCTCACCGGAATACTTAACTGATATATATTTTTAACTGACTTTTAGAAGATGAGGTTCCCTAAAATATTTGAATTGTTTTTTTTTATCCACATCGTAATTCAAGGGCCGATTTGTAATATTCTTTTTTAAGTGATCGACAAAGCTCGAAAAATTGCCTCAATTAAGTGGCAATGGGTAGGGCATATAGCTCGCAGAACCAATGGCCGTTGGGGCAGAAAGGTTCTAGAGTGGCGACCACGAACTGGAAGACGCAGCGTGGGCAGGCCTCCAACAAGGTGGACCGAAGACCTGGTAAAGGTCGCAGGCAACCGATGGACAAGGTCAGCTCAGGACCGACTGATGTGGAAAACCTTGCGGAAAGCCTATGTCGAGCAGTGGATGTCTTATGGCTGAGATAGAACTACTTTTGTGGCAAACAAGCATACGAACCAACTGATGTTAAGCAGTTATCGTAGCCTATAGACACTTGCAATACCAGAGGTATCACTTGCGTGTTACAAACCCATTTTTTACACCAGGGCCATAAGATGGGAGCAGAGTATCCATGGGATAGGAATACGTTTCTTTCAAAATTGATCCCTAAGTGAGCGTTGGAGTCTTATACTCACACACAGGAACACAACTACACCGCTGTGTATAGTTGTTTGGCTGTCGTCTTCTGTAAGGTGGAATGCCTCCCCTATTTTAAAAATTTCTCTTAAAAATCGTTTTGCAATTGAATGGATAGTCTTTCATATTGTTCTCATTTAAAAAAACAGTTTTGGTGATCGGATCCGTAGGGAATTGAGAAACCTCCCCAAATACTATCTAAGCATACTGCAATGAATCAAACAAATGCATTCAGGAAGCATCAATTCGTTAGTGAAACTAATAAAGAATACTGCAGATGGCCAACTTCTCAATGATAAATAATTTGCCGATGGAGATCAGACATAATGTGTAATTAAATGACTGTAACTAATCACATTCAATGAGCAAATTAAAATGGTACAATTGAACTAATATGATTATACAGCTGGATATAGGCACCGAAATTAAACAATGTACAAAGAAAAAATGCATGGTTTCAGAGATATACATACATAATACGAATTTACGTTGAACTCTCACCAATATGGTCGACTATATTAAATAGGGTTCAGTTTACTGGTTTTTTATTCAGTTTTGTTCCGGGAGCTTATGTAGAGTACTATATCTCTATTAATAGAATGATGAATCAAAAGGAATCTAATAACTATGCAGCTCAATTTCTTAAATCCTTGAGCGCTGCGGTGGACCATTATGCCCTTTAGGAATTTAATAAATTTTTAGCTCACCCAAACTGTGTAACAGTATCTATCAGGTTCATCATATCAACCCATAAATGTCCCACTGCTGGGCACGGGTCTCCCCCATACTCTTGGAGGGATATTAGCCTACAACACCACGCTGGCCAGACGGATTGGTATAGGGATTTATTTCGAATTTTCCTTCTCTTGCAGTGGATATTGTCTGCCTGACTTACTCCTTTAGTCGACTCTTACGACACCCTTGGGATAGATAGGGGTGGTGACATTTTTGTATTCTTAATCCGTCACCACACGAAAAC
The DNA here is from genome assembly GCA_947095525.1 of Trisateles emortualis. NCBI lineage: Eukaryota > Metazoa > Arthropoda > Insecta > Lepidoptera > Erebidae > Trisateles > Trisateles emortualis. The sequence continues at coordinate 931,821 of OX352736.1, read as the reverse complement.
CTATCAGGTTAGAAGTGACGAATTTAAAACGAAATGTATGGATGCAAAAATTTCTACAGGGCATGGCACAGATAAGCTAGGCGATAGGCCATAAGATTGTTAACGTTAGCGCTAAGACAATTTGAAGAGCAGAACAATCGTACAAACAAGGAATATTTCTTTATGAAGTTTATTAATTGCAGAACCTAAATGTTTAAAAGAAAAACGTAACTGACAAATCAACAAACGCACAGTTTAAATCACTAGAAACTCAAATAGCTATTACAATATAGGCTAAGAAAGGTTTTTAAAATTTAACCGCTAAAGATGACAATCAGCCGATGAAAGTTTGTAGTTTTCAGATTTACAGTAAAAGACTGAACACGCGAACGAAGTCGCGGGTACAGCTAGTTGTGTAATAAAGGTAATCAATTATAATAAATAAGTTTTAAAAATGTAAAATTATTTTCATTAGGCAATTGTTATATACTACACTAGCTGTACCCGCGACTTCGTTCGCGTGTTCGGTCTTTTACTGTAAATCTGAAAACTACAAACTTTCATCGGCTGATTGTCATCTTTAGCGGTTAAATTTTAAAAAACCTTTCTTAGCGGATGCCTTTATCGTAATAGCTATCTGAGTGTCTAGTGATTTAAACTGTGCGTTTGTTGATTTGTCAATTACGTTTTTCTGTTGAACATTAAGGTTCTGCAATTAATAAACTTCATAAAGAAATATTTCTTGTTTGTACGATTGTTCTGCTCTTCGAATTGTCTTAGCGCAAACGTGAACAATCTTATGGCCTATCGCATAGCTTATCTGTGCTTAGCTTATGCCCTGTAGAAATTTCTGCATCCTTACATTTCGTTTTAAATTGGTCACTTCTAACCTGATAGGATTCCGTGTGGTGACGGATTAAGAATACAAAATATCACCACCCCTATCTATCCCAAGGGTGTCCTAAGAGTCGACTAAAGAAGTAATTCAGGCAGACAATATCCACTGCAAGAGAAGGAAAATTCAAAATAAAACCCTATACCAACCCGTCTGGCCAGCGTGGTGTAGTAGGCTAATATCCCTCCAAGTGTATGGGGGAGACCCGTGCCCAGCAGTGGGACATTTATGGGTTGATATGATGAACCTGATAGATACTGTTACACAGTTTGGGTGAGCTAAAAATTTATTAAATTCCTAAAGGGCATAATGGTCCACCGTAGTGCTCAAGGATTTCAGAAATTGAACTGCATAGTTATTAGATTCTTTTTGATTCATCATTCTATTAATAGAGATATAGTACTCTACATAAGCTCCCGGAACAAAACTGAATAAAAAACCAGTAAACTGAACCCTATTTATTATAGTCGACCATATTGGTGAGAGTTCAACGTAAATTCGATATATATTATTATGTATATCTCTGAAACCATGCATTTTTTTGTACATTGTTTAATTACAAAGTTTCGGTGCCTATATCCAACTGTATAATCATATTAGTTTAATTGTATCATTTTAAATTTGCTCATTGAATGTGATTAGTTACAGTCATTTAATTACACATTATGTCTGATCTCCATCGACTAATTATTTATCATTGAGAAGTTGGCCATCTGCAGCATACTTTATTAGTTTCACTAACGAATTGATGCTTCCTGAATGCATTTGTTTAATTCATTGCAGTGTGCCTAGATAGTATTTGAGAGGTTTCTCAATTCCCTACGGATCCGATCACCAGAACTGTTTTTTTTAATGAGAACAATATGAAAAACTATCCATTCAATTGCAAAATGTTTTTTAAGAGAAAATTTTCAGATAGGGGAGGAATTCCACCTTACAGAGAACCAACACCTTAGAAGACGGCCAAATAACTATACACAGCGGTGTAGTTCTGTTCCTGTGTGTGAGTATAGGACTCCAACGCTCACTTAGGGATCAATTTTGAAAGAAACGTATTCCTATCCCATGGATACTCTGCTCCCATCTTATGGCCCTGGTGTAAAAAATGGGTTGGTAACACGCAAGTGATACCTTTGGTACTGCAAGCGTCTATAGGCTACGGTAACTGCTTAACATCAGCTGGGCCGCATGCTTGTTTGCCACAAAAGTAGTTCTATCTCAACCATAAGACATCCACTGCTCGACATAGGCTTCCCGCAAGGTTTTCCACATCAGTCGGTCCTGAGCTGACCTTGTCCATCGGTTGCCTGCGACCTTTACCAGGTCTTCGGTCCACCTTGTTGGAGGCCTGCCCACGCTGCGTCTTCCAGTTCGTGCTCGCCACTCTAGAACCTTTCTGCCCCAACGGCCATTGGTTCTGCGAGCTATATGCCCTACCCATTGCCACTTAATTGAGGCAATTTTTCGAGCTTTGTCGATCACTTAAAAAAGAATATTACAAATCGGCCCTTAAATGACGATGTTTAGGGATAAAAAAAAACAATGCAATTATTTTAGGGAACCTCATCTTTTAAAAGTCAGTTAAAAATATATATTAGTTAAGTATTCCGGTGAGACAGAGGCCGATCACGCGTTTCGCTGTGAGTAATTTTTGTGGTCGCAGATAGACACATAGTATCATTGACTTTTTTTAGATCTATTTAGGAATAACATTGCCTTCTACGGCAAGATTTTGCCTAGTCGTTTAACTATCATCGTAATACTTCAGCCAATTCACACACACAAAACTATAATGGAAGAATTACGCCATCACCTGGTGAAAATCGTATTAAATTTTATTGGGTAGTTATTGAGTTTATCTTGACCAGACAGATTCGGTGGAAGTGTTTCCTTTTCTCTGCTGCTTTCCTGATTACCTAAATTAAAATATTGTTAAATGTTAGCGCCTACAAAAAATGAAATAGCAATTATTTTATAGGCGTTTATTAGGCGTTACTAATTTAGTCAGTGATTGTCTGAGGTCTTGGCATTATTAACCCCTATTTTTTAAAAATAAAATATAGCCTATGTTACTCGCAGATAATGTAGCTTTTAAATGGTGAAGGAATTTTTAAAATCGGTCCAGTCGTCTTTGAGTTTATCCATTACATACAAACAAACAAACAAACAAACAAACAAAAATACAAATCTTTCCTCTTTATAATATTAGTATAGATAATATTAATTGAAGCTAATTATAATGTATTTGCTGTAATGTTTGCATGCCAGAACTGGTGAAATGTGATAATCCAACACTTTTTGTAACACCTTCATTTGTACCGCTTTTCTTGCGAATAAATAATTTCTTTCTTTCTTTCTGTGGTGACATCGCCTCCAAGAGCCCCATCGTCAAAGTACCAGCAATAATAAAATAAATTTAGAATTGAAGGACCTCCACCTTCCAGAAGACCACATCCAAATAACTACACACAGCGGTGTAGTTGTATTCCTTTGTGTAAGTACACCTGTACTACTGACCTAAATGAGTGCTCATTTAGGGGTGCAACTGGGATGCAAAACTTTTTCCATCCCAGGAATATTTCATCCTTGATTCCTTGGTGTAAAAAAATGAGTAGACAACACGCAAGTATGATACCACTGGTTTTACACGCGTCTTTAGGTTGCGGTAACTGTTTAACATCAGGCGGGCCATATGCTTGTTTGCCACCTGAGCAGTATAAAAAAGAAGTAAGAACAATTTTATTTGTGTATAATATGCAAATTACAATTTTCTCGCTTATTTATTTCTTCACGAATGTTAAAGATCAGTTGTTAATAAACCGAAAAAAAAACGGAAATTTTAACAAAAAGAACAAAATTACTTTCTCGTTCATCCAACCACAAAATATTATTATCAGAAGCTGGATAAATTCAGGTAGAATTTTCCTCCTATTATCATTTACGGTCTTGACTTCATTCTTACAATAATTACTCTTTATTATCCTCGGTGCCGTGTGAATCCATAGCAGGGATTTTCCTTTTGTTAATACCCGTGATAAATATAGATGTAAGCCAAGAAGATGGATGTACATGAAAAAAATATCTTTGTAAGCTACGCAGTGGAGTACAAACGCTTGGAAATATAATCGTAATGCACAATTAGGTATTTTGAGGTAAGGCAAAATAAAATGCCATTAATGGCTTAGGATCTATGTCCAGCAGTGGACAGTGGACAGAGTTTTGGATGAGATAATAAAAACAAAATGACTTATATGTTACTGGCTTTGAAAATACGATAGCTGTTATATATGAACTAGTTGTTTCCCGCGGCTCTGTGTATAACAATAAAAAGTAGGCCTTCTCCTTTTATAATCTATCTCCTTGCCAAATTTCATTACGAAGAAACAAATAAACAGAATAACTTGAATGTAGATATTTAAGGCGCTGGATTTTAAATTACAACAAAGTTGCGTATAGTTCACAGTTTAATCACACACGAGAATGAACATTACATAGGTACAAGACAATTATTTTCATTATTTGCTAGATATACCGGGAGCGATGGCGGACAAGACGGCGCGACGCGCGCGCACACCACGGTGTTTCGAACGTACTGGAAGCAACTCGTCGTTGCGAGTGCGAGAAAATAATGCCATGTTGCCGTACCGTGCGCGCGCGCTTCGCGTCGTTCGGGCTTCGCGCATGCGTAGCTCGGCAAAAATCGGCGCGGCGCGCGACGTTGCCGTTCTTGCACGCCTTCGCGCCAAAACAACAGATTTAAAAACAATGTTTGTTGCCTACATTCCACCCCCTTGTTCCTGAACAAACTCGTCAGTAGGCAACACAATGACCTTTACAACTGGTCGTTTCACATAACCTCTACAGGTTTTGACAGTCACAACTCTAATTTGGCCGTCACGGCCTGGGTGGACTGCGCTAATGACGCCCCTAGGCCACGTATTACGGGGCTGATTTTCATCTAAAATGAGAACCATGTCTCCTACTTTTATTGGTGGAACTTCTTGTAGCCACTTTTGACGCTTTTGCAGAGTAGGGACATACTCTTTCAGCCAACGCCGCCAAAACATGTCTGCCAAAGCCTGAGCCTTTACCCAAGCCTTTCTACGGTTTAAATCCGACGCATCGTACTGACCTAACGTCGACGCACCGGTTGCTGTACCTATTAATAAATGATTCGGGGTAAGCGCGATAGGTCCATCAGGGTCAGTACCTACAAATGTTAACGGCCTACTATTCATAGTCATCTCTATCTCAGCCATTAATGTTACTAGCATCTCCTCTTGAGGCGCCCGCGATGTCAATGTAACTTTGAGGGCTGCTTTTATTGAGCGAATGAGTCGTTCCCAACACCCGCCCATGTGTGGAGCCGCTGGAGGGTTGAATTTCCAAGAAATACCCTTGGTAACGACGAAGTCTTTTATTTCGTCATTCTCCATTTCCTGAATAGCAGCTTTCATTTCTGCGTCAGCACCTACAAAATTAGTGCCCCTATCGCTGAACATAATACTGGGTTGTCCACGGCGAGCTATTAAGCGTCGGATTGCCATAATGGCCGAGTCAGCTGATAGCGAAGATGCAAGTTCGATGTGGACACCACGAGTGACAAGACAAGTAAAAATAACGCCCCATCTTTTTTCACGACGCCTTCCTATCGCTACTTCCATTGGACCAAAATAATCAATTCCGCAATGAACAAAGGCTCTTCTCGTGTTGACAAGTCTTGCGGCAGGGAGATCTCCCATCTTGGGCAACGAAGGACAAGCACGACGGACACGACAAGCCTGACACTTGGACACAACTGTTTTAACTGTACGACGTAACTGGGTAATCCAAATTTTTTCCCTAATACTATTAATGACGGTTTCAGTATTAGCATGATGAGCACGTTTATGATATTCTAATGCAACAAGCCGCGCGGTATGGCTGTGACCGTCTAATATAATGGGATACTTTTCATCGAACATCAATTCTGGGGCGGCACTCAGGCGGCCTCTGACTCGAAGCAACCCATCAAGTTCATACAAAAAGGGATCTAGGTTGCGAATTTTACTATCGACAGGTAAAACGCTTTTAGTTTTTAGTAGTGTTAACTCTTTGGAGAAGGTTTCACTCTGTGATTGTTTCAACAAAAGAATCTCAGCATCACGGACGTTGTCAGCTGTTAACTTCTCAACTTGTTTCTTACGACATATACTGACAAAGGCAAGAACTCGACCTGCGGATCTAACAGCTTTCGTCCAACTAGAAAACCTATCAACTTTAAAAAACGGTATATATTGTTTAATTACGTGCACCTTTTCAATGCGCTCTAAATCGGAATTGTCTGCATCTTCAAACTCGTTGACAGGCCACTGGTCCTTATCACGATACAAAAAAGATGGACCGGTAAACCACAACTTACAATTTGTAGGCCAATATGATTTCGTGGCTTCATCTGCGGGATTATCTGCAGACGGTACCCAACGCCACTCACTCAGGTTGGATTTCCGGTCTATTTCTGCTAACCGATGTGACACGAACTTCTGATAATCACGTGGATCCGAATGTACCCATTTCAAGACCGTTTTTGAATCGGACCATAAGTACTTGCATGTTATAGTCAAGCCTTGCTCCTTAACAATGGTGCAAGCTAACCTGCACGCCAACACTGCTGCCTGAAGTTCAAGGCGGGGTACAGATATAACTTTCAGCGGAGCGACTCGAGCTTTGCCAATAACAAGCGAAACTACTGAGCTACCAGACGCATCCCTACCAACTAAATATGCCACTGCAACATAAGCTAATTCACTCGCGTCACCAAAAACGTGTAACTCGACAGTTAAAGGGTTAAGGCCATACCAACGTGGCACCCGCATGTGATCTAGCTGTTTTATATCTTGCAGCCACCTTCCCCAATCCTTGAATTCATCCTCCTTCAACTGTTCGTCCCATCCTATACCAGACTTCCATTCCTTTTGCAACAACATCTTAGACTTAATCGTGTAGGGACACAGCAGGCCTAAAGGGTCAAAAATACTCATAATAAATCTCAAGAACTGACGTTTTGTGGGAATCACTTTACCTTCAACTACGTCAGGTGTCACCTTTTTAAAGGTTAAATCGAACGCTAACTCATCGGACTCCGGCACCCATATCATACCTAAAGTACGTTCACCGCTATACGGGGACTTATTAAAATTTACTGTACCTGGTACGACAGCTGGTAACTCCTTACGAAGCTCTGGTGAATTGGTCACCCACCCCCTGATAGAAAATCCCCCAGCGGAGTGAATCATGGAAACATCTTTAATTAACTGACGTGCATTATCTAGCGAGTGAACACTATCAAGGTAATCATCCATGTAATGGTTCTCGTGAATTGCCTTGACAGCTTCAGGATGCGAATCTTGGAACTCACTAGCATTTTTATTTAAGATGTATATGGCTGAGGTAGGTGAGGATTTAGCACCAAAAATCATAGAGTCCATGACGTATATGTCAGGGTCGCGCTGCCGGTCGCGGCCTCTCCACAGGAATAGTTGCGCGCCCTGATCGCTTTTCCTAATTTTAACACGAAGAAACATATCAGCTATATCAGCTGTATAAGCTATTGGACCAGACCGGAACTTAAACAATACGCCTAATAAAGAATTTAACAAGTCCGGCCCTGTAAGTAAGTAATCATTCAAATGGTGCGTACACACCGCGCCAACGAACGCCAACGAAGGCATTCGTTGGTCCTATGTGGACGGATGAGCGAACGCCAACGATCGTTTGTTAGCGTTTGCCGGCGAATCGATGCGCGCAGCTGCGTACACACTGCGCCAACGAACGCCAACGAAGGCATTCGTTGGTCCTATGTGGACGGATAAGCGAACGCCAACGATCGTGTGTCGGCGATCCGAAGCGTGGCGGCAACATCAAAGGAATTCAGTATGGACGGCCGCCGCATGACGTCAGAAAGACCAAAGAGTAGACGTAGTCCAGAGTAGTCTGGACGCTTTGCTTTCTTTTACTTTCAGCATACGTTCGTTAACCTTTGGCGTCATTCTGAGAATCTCACCTCACATTATTTAAATATTTCCCACCATGCATAAGGAGTGCACGTTTATTTTGGTAGTAATACGTTTAGTTTATAAGAGAGATAGGGCACCATACTTGCGAGAAAGCAAGACTGGAGAAGGACCGCCACCTTACAGAAGACCACAGCCAAATAACTACATACTGTGGTGTAGTTGTATTCCTGGTGTGAGTACAGGCTTAACTCTCCAGCTCTCATTTAGGGATGCGTTTTGAAAGAAACACATTCTTATCCTGGGATAGGAATATGTTTCTTTCAAAACCCTTAGGGATACTCGTACCTTAAATCCCTGGTGTAAAAAAATGGGTTGGCAACAAGCAAGTGATACCTCTGGTATTGCAAGCGTCCATAGGCAACGGTAACTGCTTAACACCAGACGAACCGCGTGCTTGTTTACCACGCAGGCAAATAAAAAAAGGTTTACTTTTATTATGGAGTAAAACAAAGATCGGTACCTAATATAAATTATAATTATTTTGTGGTCTATGATCAAATTGGGAATGCAAGCCGGAATCGGTGCTAACGAACGTTTGCTCGACCATAGAGTGTGTTTTGACGTACAGTCAGCGTCAAATAGATAGTGACACATGCTTGTACCGATATTATTGACTTTTTGGTTGCGTCTATTAATTTGAATACCTTAAGTGTCACTATCTATTTGACGCTGACTGTACCTACGTGCCTGCGCGGCCAATCCGCCAATGCTAGCGAATGTTCGTTGGCGTTCGTTGGCCCGGTGTGTACGCCGCAGCGAAGGGCCAACGAGCGTGCGGCAGCAAACGTCAGCAAACGTTCGTTGGCCTTCGTTGGCGCGGTGTGTACGCACCAAAACAAGAACCCTTACATTTGGCTGCGGCATCGTAAACCAACCTAAGCTTGTTTGGTTTGTTGGGGTTAGTGACCCCAAAATGTGGTAAGTACCATACCGGGCTAACATTTAACGAAGTATCAAACAGCTTAGCATATTTTGCTGAGATTAACCTATCTATCTGACGCGAATACTCCTCAGCAAATTCGGGTTTTCTATCCATCTTACTTTCAATGCCACATAATCGCTTAACAGCATAATCATAGTTATCGGGTAAGCATACATCATCACGTGACCACAGCAATCCTACCTCCCAACCACCGTCGACACGGCGACTAGTGCTGTTTAGGGTTTCGTATGCACGCTCAGTTTCAACATTCTTACGTGTCACTTCTGTAATACCAATAGACTCGAGTAAAAATTGATGTTTTACAATATCACTCAAATCATCTAATTTATCAGCCATAAGATTAACCGACTCACAAGCAGACTTACTACGAACGTAACCTACAGGTCCATGAACAACCCACCCTAACTTAGTAAGTGACGCTACGGGTTGACCGGATTTACCCTGTCGTATTTCCTGGTTAACTATTAACTGCCAATTATCCTGCCCTATTAATAACATGGGTTTGGCGCGAAACATCTAACAACAGTCTAAGTCCCGAAGATGTTTATTCGTAGCTAAGGTTCTGGCTGACATGCTTTGGGTTGGCAAATCTATATTCTCGATAGTACGCAGCGTAATATCGTGACATACACCATTGGGTCCGCGTATTAGCGTAGTTACCCTACATGAATTGTTATCAGTGACAACATGGCCGCGTGCACTAATAATTTTTAGCGGGGATGATGGGCCATTAAAATTACAAATACTAGAGTCAATTAATGATACAGTGGCTCCATCATCGATTAAAGCATAACAATTATATTCGATGTTATCGACTATGACAGTAACAGGCATGATTTTTAATAATGTTTTAGTAAAATCACATCGCTCACCCATACTCGTAACCGACTCCGTCACCTGCGCCGTTGGCGCGGGCTGAGCGTTTACGCCTGCGGCAGCGGCGCCGGTGACACCGGCGCTCGCCTTCTCGTAGTGGAGAAGCGTATGATGAGGCGAGCGACACTTGTTACAACGTTTGGCGCGACAATGTATACGAGGATGGTTTTGTACTAAACATTTAAAACATAGCTTATTTACCTTAACAAAGTCCCACTTATCTCGCTCACTTTTACCGACAAATTCGTCGCACTCGGGTAATCGGTGGTCTGCACTATTACACAACGCGCACACACTCACTTTCGGTGACGATGCCGTAGATCCCTCGCTGGTAGTGTGTACCCGATGAGTATTATCCCGCATACGACGCGATGATTCCGCGTGCCCCGCGCGCGACGGATTCGCAGCGGCTGCGGCGGTAGCGTTGGTAGTCCGGCTACGATGTGTGGGGTCGGTGCTCAGTGGTAGATAATAAGCCGATGCTCGTGTCAAGTGACTCAAAAACTCGAGCACTATGTCTATACTCGGAGACACGCGAAGATCTGCACTACTATTAATATCCAGCTTCATGACGAACTCTCCGTATTGCGACCGTTGTACGGGGGTTAGCTTACTTAGTATTTCGTGTGCTATTTGTGGGTTATTAATGTAACCTTGTGCTTTAATATTCTTTAAGATGTACGTACAATTTCGAACCACACTTGTTATTTTACGTAACTCAATGCCACTGTCAGACACCCGGGGTAGATTTCTTATTTTTCTTAAAGCTGAATCTAGTAATAGATTAGGGTGCCCGAACTCCTCCTCTAATGCGCTAATTACTTCGATAGGGTCAGACCCGGTACGGAGGAGGTCTTCCACGGCACACTTTGCCGCGCCACGAAGTGACGACTGGAGTCGTACAGTGTTTTCAAACGTATTGTACGTAGGCGCGGTTATCTCGTACGCGCGTCGATACGCCAGCCAGTCCACGGGGTTGCCGTCGAACAATGGCAAGTCATACTGTTGTCGGGGCCGTTTCGACATATTCGATATAATCACGTCGGCTAGGTGCATGATGTCGGAAGCAGCGGTGGTAGTGGCGGGTCTAGGTGGATTCGGCGCGTACAGCGCCTCAACGTGAGCAGGCGTCTACGCTGCCGGTAGCGTCGCGGTTGGCGGGAACGGTGCGAACTGTAGCGCGTGCGGCGGCGGCCTTGCGCGCTATACCTACGCTCGGGCGCGGGTCTGCCGGCGACGGCGTACGGGGCGCTGGCGGCTTTACCACGTGGTCGCGTGAGGCTTGATTAGTGCTTAGCCAATCCTCCACGGTATGAGAACCACTACAATCACTTCTCGTGTGGTATTCCGCTTCCTCATCTTCGATTTCGGCAATCTTTAAGGCCAGCTTTTTCTTTATTAGCTGTTCTCTCAGCGTAGCTAGCTCCTTCTCGGCTTCGTTCTCGGCACGGAGGCGTAACGTTTCGTGGCTGGAGCGGCATGATCGCGACCTGATTGACGTGGCAACAACTTCACTACGCGGGTTCGTAGTGACACACGTCGTATCCGAACCAGGTTGGCCAGCCCCAGCGTGGGCTACGCTCTTTGAGACGACGCCAGCAACTTTGTTATCCATGGTGATCCGGCTCGAAGGACCAGAATGTAGATATTTAAGGCGCTGGATTTTAAATTACAACAAAGTTGCGTATAGTTCAGTTTAATCACACACGAGAATGAACATTACATAGGTACAAGACAATTATTTTCATTATTTGCTAGATATACCGGGAGCGATGGCGGACAAGACGGCGCGACGCGCGCGCACACCACGGTGTTTCGAACGTACTGGAAGCAACTCGTCGTTGCGAGTGCGAGAAAATAATGCCATGTTGCCGTACCGTGCGCGCGCGCTTCGCGTCGTTCGGGCTTCGCGCATGCGTAGCTCGGCAAATATCGGCGCGGCGCGCGACGTTGCCGTTCTTGCACGCCTACGCGCCAAAACAACAGATTTCAAAACAATGTTTGTTGCCTACATTGAATTTAATGTATTATAACCGATTGTTAGGTGTGTCAATGCACAATCAATCAATTATCATTATATTGTAATGAAGAAACTCAAAAAGTACTGAACCGATTCTAAAAATTCTTCCACTTAGGTATATAAAACTACATTTTCACAGAGAAACAAAAGCTAAGTTTAATTTTAAAAAATAAGTAAATATTCACCTGTGCGGAGCCGAAACTTGCCGATAATGGGTACTAAAATGTACAAAGAGTACGTACAGCTATATATTATCTATCAAAAGATTGTCTGATAGAAATCACAATTAAAGGAGATCCGTGCCCATCAATGGGCCTTTCATCCTATCAATGGGAATTGATATTAGATAATAATATTGTTAATATCAATTATTATCATTTCAGTGCTGATAACGAAGAGGTGATTACTAAAGTGTTTACTGTAGTAGCTAGTAGTAAATAGATAGAAATCTCTTTATAGTACACCAATTACATTTATGACTAGGGGTCGCCCGCGTGGTAATTTGGAATATTTTCCCCGATTTTGCAACGTATCTCACTACTTCTCCGCTCCTATTGATCATAGCGTGATGTTATATAGCCTATAGCCTTCCTGGATAAATGCACTATTCAACAAGAAAAGATTTTTCTAATCGAACCAGTATTTTCTGAGATTAGAGCGTTCAACCAAAAAAACAAACAAACTCTTCAGCTTTATAATATTAGTCTAGATACAGATATTATTTCACACAGTTAGGCACGGTGGCCTTATCTTTTAAAGCAATTTCTGCCAGGCAATTTTAGAATGGACAGAAAAGAAAGTTAAATATAATAAAGCAAAAGTAGTGGGAGGTATTGGTGTTATAAATACAATAAATGAATATAGCCAATAATCTATACTTAATATTATAAAGCTGAGGAGTTTGTTCGTTTGGTTGAACGTGCTAATCTCAGAAAGTACTGGTTCGATTAGTTTTTTTTTTGTTGAATAGTAACATATCGCTATGATCAATAGGAGCGGAGCAGTAGTGAGATATGTTGCGAAATCGGGGAAACGTACGTTCTAAATACCACGCGGACGAAGTCGTGGGCAACCACTAGTATTATATAAATGGATATTTATTTACAAGTTTAAACAATTACATACCTATATTTAACTAAACATACATAATAATTATGTCGATATAAACAATACATCAGCACAGGACCGAGTGATGTGGAAATGTTTTATGTCCAGCAGTGGACGTCTTAGGGCTGAGATGGAAACAATACATATAAACCAATATCATTAGGGACCAGAGTCGATCTAGGGTTGATTGAAAATAAATAAAATTGGAGTGTCTGTAATATTAGAAAGAGAAAAATTTAAAATATTTGTTTTTATTTTAAATTAATTTACGACATCCACGCAGGCGGAGCCGCGGGCAACAGCTAGTACTGAATGTATTTTTATAATGTTTTGTAAGATTAAACAATTACGCTAAATTAATAACCAAAGCAAATCTCCTAAAACATATTCAATATTTTCTGAAAAAAAAAACAATCCATATAAAGCGACCCTAGTACCTGATCTGCTTTGCATACTGTACGTTATTTACACGAAAAGGTATAAGGTATGTTCATAAACCATTTTACAACATTAAAATCTATTTTGTCCCCTGAACCTGAAATAAACGAAATAATACCGACTCTTAGCCAGTCGTCCGTTAGAAAAAAATATCTGCGGGCGCTTTTGCTCGGTGTATAAAGGATATTCTCATATTGGCTGCAATATTACTACGGGGTAGTTAAGGGTAGCCGCTGTAATGGGATGTCGTGCCCGCACCCGAATATGTTTCAAAATCTTTTCAAAACATGTAATGAGATTTCTTCCCTTTTTCGGCAAAGTTTGAAAATATTGTTAGGTAAGGTTTTTTACTAACTTCAAAAGGTAAAATCTCCTCATTTGATTGCGGTTATCTTTTTTTTATACTGCTTGGGTGGCAAACAAGCATACGGCCCGCCTGATGTTAAGCAGTTACCGTAGCCTATAGACGCTTGCATTACCAGAGGTATCACTTGCGTGTTGCCAACCCATTTTTTTACACCAGGGCTTTAAGATGGAAGTAACCCGGGGATAGGAATACGTTTATTTCAAAACGCATTCCTAAAAGAGCGCTGGAGACCTATACTCACACACAGAAACACAACTACACCGCTGTGTATAGTCATTTGGCTGTGGTCTTCTGTAAGGTGGAGGTCCTTCCCTAGTCGGACTTGCTCGCTAGTATGGTGCCCTACCTCTCTTAGACTGTCTACTCTTCTTTACGTATAGTTAATATATAGCTTTGTTGGATGAGTTCCGATAATTAATACATTGCGTTAAATTCAATTGAGTAGCCATAATTTAACTTGATTGAAAAGTCGAAGCATAAGCGAAGCGAAGAATATAATTTTAATTTAGTTTTTTTTCTATCAGATAATAATAAAAATAATGCCCTCTGAATTTTGCTCACGGCGGCTAATCTCAACGAAGACTAGCCATGAGCGCGAGAAAAATTATAGTGCACAAGTGTGTGCGCAGACAAAGGGTACTTTATTCCGCCAGAGAACAGGCGTAGGACCAACGGTTTTCCGAAATAAAGCCAATTTACAAATTTCGGGCAACTTTTGTGATTTTTTTGTCAGAAAACCCCAATATAAATTTTTGGCGGGTATCGAACCTCGTGATTAGCAGTCACACGCATTAACCAGTGCCTCTGATACAGTTGTTTTTTTTTACTACCAAGGAGGCAAAGAAACTTACGCCTGATGGTAAGCAGTTAACAAAGCCTATAGATACTTGCAACATCATCTAAAGACATTTTTTATATTTATTTTGATATTTTGTTATTTAGTTTATTTTTATTTTTAATGATTTTCCCGCTAAGCAACGATATTTAGAACATAATACTACTATTACAACTTACCTATTAAAACAAACGGCCTTCAGGTGGGCCGTATGCTTGTTTGCCACCTTGGTAGTATAAAAAAAAAACTTTAAACAGTTTCCATGATCAGCGAATGAGAAACAAATTCACTGCAAGTTTTAAATTAATGACATATGTTCCGACTGGAATATATAAGTTATTCATAAATTTAATGGCAATTCCTTTTTTCTCAATCACTCTTTTAACATATTTCCAGTGATAAATTGAACACTATTTAATGAAGCTACGAGGCCCAGTTTGGACCTTCATCGAGGCATGAAATGCTTCATATTGAAAAAAGGAGCATATATATTACAATAGATATGCTGTGAGGCTTTCACAATAAATTGCGTCCGTACTGGTCGGGGTAATTGGCAGGTGACCGGCGCGATTATTCAATCCAGACATTGATCAATTTAACGTCAAACGCGTACGTTTTCGTAATTTTCTCCTGTGGCCGATACAAAATGACTAGTAACTCTAAAATATGTAGGTATATTTGGTTTTCAACTATAGCTTTCATTACAGTCCCTGTTTATTAAAATACATTTATTTTATTAGTTTTTATTTTCCTATGATATTTTATCTTTTTAGTACAAACAACTGAGAATTTCTTTTATTAAATATTACGTAAATTTCTATCTAACAAGGAAATGAGGGACTACGTTCTCTTAAAGAACTTTACCAAAATATCCAACTACATATTTTATACGATACAGAAGATAACTCGAGCGTTGCATTAACGCTTAAAACATCAGTCGACCGCAGTTGGCCGCGAGACTTACATGTAATCCTAAAAGGGTAATATTTTTAGTGAAAATAGCCTCCCACGGCGGAGTGCACTCAAGTGTTTACCTCGGCCATTAACCCCATTAACAGGCTAGTGTTCCAACCATAATGATGCTTATATAAAATCTAAATTATAGCAATGACGGTTGTTACAATCTAAACTAACTGTGTCAGTAAAACATTATACGTAAGAAAAGTTCAAATAATTTTACAAAATTTCCATTTCTTTCATAATTATATTTATGTTTAAAAAAAAATAACTACTTTTTTTCTAAAATATGCAGTACTTTGTTTTATTTTATCTAACACTTATATACATAATAATAGTAGCAACCCATATATGTCCCACTGCTGGGCACGGGTTTACTGCCACAAATTTTAACAATGGTACATAATGGAAAACGGGTCTGAATCGCGTAATATTTTAAAGGTTTTCGTACCTTTTTGTTACCCGACGTTTCAGTCGAATTGTACCGACCGTGGTCACAGGTTGTCTGTCAACCTGTGACCACGGTCAGTACAATTCGAGCCGTTGTCCATTATAGTAACAATATTTGTACAAATCGTAAAAGTTTAAAAGAATTTAAGCTCAAAAATTTGTCCTAATATTTTCTACTAAAAATGGTGAAGTGAGCGCTTTAATCAATAAACCATGGATATTAGTCATAGGCTTTATGAATGAAATCCCTAAGGGTGATAAAACTAACTTTTTAACCGACTTAAAAAAAGGATGAGGTGACATATTCCTGTATGTATGTTTTTTTTATGTATGTTCACCGATATCACCGAATCTCAAAATTCTTTTTTATTTGAAAAAGTATACTCTTGAGGTGGTCTCATTGGCACTAGTAGCAAGTCAGGATCTGATGATAGAAACCCAGAGCAATCGAGGGCAACCTTCAAATTTTATAAGTACCTATTGAAAATGTTTTTCATAAGTATTTTATTTTTACTTTTATGTTATCACTAAAAATAGAAAAATTAAACCGACTTCAAAAAGCTAAAAACAGACAGATTGAAGTCGGTGCCAATCTGAAGATTAGGTGACAGGATGAACCTAGCACCGACTTCAATCTTCAATCTTAGCTTTTTAATAAATAGTCTTATTCTTTAGTCATGTTTACTTAAAATTTAGTACAAATACTTCATTATGGAAATAGTGAAATGTAAAATACTTACTTAACATTAAAGTATTATTCAGTAAGGGTTGGGATAGAAGGGTGAAATTTACCGCCGCAGCACGCAATACGTCCGCGAGCGGTGTGGCGTGATCGCTACTTGGTCTGCTTCCGACGGCTCTGCGCAACGCCCAAGGGACGCAACTGTGCTATCCACCTAAGAGACGAAGTCCACCTCACTGCCAGTTAACGGTTCCAATAAAACAAGTTTTAACATAACAACATATAGGTGTTGTTATGTTTCAACTTGTCATATTATATCGAGATTATTATTATTCGAGAGGATTTACTTATAGTGTTTTGAGATGACATGAGACAGCAGTAAGCTTTATTATTATGGACTGACTGTGCAGTGCGTAATGCTTTGACATTGTAGTGTAAAAACGTTTACAGACGCTAACTTACATGAAGCACTGCAAAACTAAGGCAGCTTTGTCAGTTTTGTGTACCGATTTCATTAAAGGAAGTTCTATTTGTCTGCATAATATATACTTATGTACTCATATATTATCTATAGTTCATGTATGTTCGGGCATAACGCCTTTGTTTATGAACTAATTTTAATGATTATTACTGCGTAGAATTCGGTTTAGCTCCAAAATGATCCCATATTAATTTCATTGTTATTGCACTTTGGGCTTCGGAGTTACACCAGGGAACTCCTCAAAATCAAATAGAACATTAATTATTATTGATTTATTATATTGGTATCATCACTACCACAACCCACTACCTAACACCACATTTGGAGGGTATGGAAAAGACCCGTGCCCAGCAGTGGGACATTAACCTACTTACCACGCTGGCCAAATGGGTTGATATAGAGTTTTGTTTCGAGTTTTCCCTCTCTTGTAGTGGATATTGTCGGCCTGACTTACTCCCTTAGTCGACTCTTACGACACCCTCGGGATGGAACGGGGTGGTGACATTTGTATTCTTAATCCGTCACCAAACAAAGTACCTATATTTGTAGATTTATAACAATCCAGTAACATACTGAACAGATTAAAATAAAATATTGTATTAAATGAGTATTTTTATTTAACACAAATAAATATTTACGATGCGATGCCGATGCTTGTAAATTGCTAATAAATTTTCTACAAGCTGAATGTTTGAAATGTTGTACGGAATGGTTTAAATAGTAGGTACTTTTATCTCTGCATCTTTCCAAATGCAATCTTGTGAGTTATCATACATCCGCATACATTCATAACGAACTTAGTGCTTCCTTCAATAAATCACTTTAGTTACACCACGTGATGCTCAACTATGCTGTTGACATGTCGACAACCTACGCATTGTGGCCACAATGACTGCCTTGTGGTTACCGGTGTTATGTGGTGTCATCGGACTGCACTGTGTGGTAGGTACAATTGATAATATGACCTATATGGTAGGTACATTTGATAATATGATATAAACCCTATAGGTATAGACATACGAGCGAATAATTGTATACCAGGTAGAAGGTATACGCTCTTAAAAACAATTGGTGGTAGTTCATTATGATTATAATTGAACAATATAAAAATGCTATTTTTAATACTAATTACATTTATACATACACTAGCTGTTGCCCGCGGCTCCGCCCGCATGGATGTCGGTTATCCATGTAGCCTGTGTGATTTCAGACCATAATCTCTCTCTGTGCCAAATTTCTTCCAGATCCGTTCAGTAGTTTTTACGTGAAAGATTAACAAACATCCATCCATCCATCCATACTCACAAACTTTCACATTTATAATATTAGTAAGGATTTACTACATTAGTAAAATCTAATAAAATGTTACATTATGCTCTAGGGAGTGTAGATAATATACCTACTTACATACATTATTTCACCAAAAGTCATGTAAGTAATATCGTTTCAGTTTCCTTATCACGTAGTGTTTAAAACGTGACGATCGTTTACGTATGGTTACCTACTCGTACTACAGCTTAGCTTACATGCTCCAAGTGATGGCGAAGAAAAATAAGCTATTATGTTTATGTATTAATAAACTATTTAAAATAATCTGATTATTGTCACTATGCTTCAGGGTTATTTTAACGTAAAGACTTATAATAATTTTATTATGGTAGCAAATAATTTGGACAGAACGATATCATTACAATATATTTTACATAATGTCAGAAAGAAATATAAAAATGTTATTATAATTTATTTGTTTGTTTGTTTGAACGCGCTAATCTCAGAAAATACTGGTTCGATTAGAAAATAACTTTTTTTGTTGAATAGTGCATTTATCTAGTAAGGCTATAGGCTATATAACATCACGCTATGGTCAATAGGAGTGGAGCAGTAGTGAGATGTGTTGCAAAATCAGGGAAAATATTCCAAATTACCACGCGAAAGAAGTCGCGGGCGACCCCTAGTAAATTAATATAAAATTACAAAGTTACAAAAATAATGAATATTTTCATTATTATTATATATCGCAAAACACCAATAAATACATGCTGGAGGTAACGGTCCTCAACAATGAAGTAACGAGGCACACAAGTTAAAAGATCAAAAAGTGATATGGGTAGGTTCATTATTTATCTTACGGATAAATTTTCGGGTGAAAATTTTATTTGAAAACTCATTTTTCATTCATTTATTTTATAATCAACTACCACACTGGGAAACAAGCTTTGAGTAATTGCCTTAAAGGAATTCCGCTCCTAAATATTTCATCATCATCTCAACCCATAAACGTCCCACTGCTGGGCACGGGTCTCCTCCAAACATTTGGAGGGATATTAGCCTACTATACCACGCTGGCCAGACGGGTTGGAATAGGGTTTTATTTCGAGTTTTCCCTCTCTTCCGGTGGATATTGTCTGCTAGACTTACTCCCTAAGTCGACTCTTATGACACCCTCGGGATAGAAGGGGGTGGTGACATTTGTATTCTTAATCCGTCACCACACGGATCAAATATTTACTTAACAAGTATTATAGTGCCGTTCGTCACTCTCCGAGAGTATCCGATGTTCTCGAGACAAAGTGCGCTACCCAAAAAGTAATTCATATCATCTCCTTTTTATCCAAATTATTAATAAAAGAATAATTAAAATTACATTAACGCGCGTTTATATTCTCACTGGGAATTTATTAGAGGCGCGCAATTTCAAAACATAAATGAGACTACTCTGTAGGAGTTTGTCGTAACTATGTGTTTCAACTACATACCTACATTGTTAAACTGAAACATAAAAAGGATTAGTTCATTTAAAATGCACGCTGTAACGCAAAAGGGGCTGTATTTAATATACTTATATCTTAAATTCCACCATTCATTTACACTGTTGTTAAATAATGTATGAGAATATGTCAAAAGTTTTGTACGAGAACCAAAGTGGAAACTTTGAGTATTACTTAGAAGTTACCAGTTAGTACCTACCTGGGTATGAGTTTAAAAGCGGGAGCTATTAAGATTCAGTGACACAGTATAGTCAAATACAATATTCAGGAAAAGCTATTGTGAAGGAAAATGTCTCATTGTTCGTTGAGCTATTGTTAGTAGCGTTCGGTACTTACTAATGGAGACTGCATTGTCTTGAGCTGTAGTGAATCGGCGTCAGCTGACTTGATTTGGTTCTCGTTTAATTGTATTTCACTCAATTGTTACGGATGGTTACCATCCAGTGCTGTGTAACGTATTTCTCTTATCACTTTCAAGTATCGTGTCTATTTATCACTCACAGGTAGGATTGTTATATTTTCGACAGCAAGGCTCGATTCTGCGTGCTCACACTACGCTCTTCTTCTACCCCTAAAACAAAAGCAACTCTCCTCAAAAACAGCGTATGTGACAAATATAAGGGAATATTATATCTCACCTCTAGTGGACATACAAACATCTACATTTATTAAAACCTACATTTTATGTACACAGCCATATATTTTTATTAAAATAGTTACCAACATCGGCAGTCTAATATTTGTTATATAAAACTAGCTGCAACTGCGGCTCTTCCCACGTGGTTGTTGAATATCACGATAAAAAGTACCCTATGTCCTTACCAAGAATACCATCTATCTCCTTGCCTTAATTTTATAAGAATTCGTTAATCCGTTTCGTCGTGAAATGATATCAAACTAATAAACAGGGTTACTTGCGTATTTAAAATTTGAATGTTGTAAATGAGCAGTAATGGTGATGTCTCTTTCTTCTGTCTGACTCTACTTTGAAACGCAACTAAAATAGTCATCGAAACGCACCTTTCGGGTGCGGTATATTTTTAATTTATTTCCTTACAGCACCTAAATGGTGCGTTTCGAGGAACGCCCCAACTATGTATTTTTGTTTTTTTTTTATACTACCAAGGAGGCAACCAAGCATACGGCCCGCCTGATGGTAAGCAGTTACCGTAGCCTATGGACGCTTGCAACACCAGGGGTATCACTCGCGCGTTGCCGACCCTTTAATTTATCACAATATGCTTTACAATATTCACAATATGACTGCCTTCATGGTCTAGTGTACGCAGTATGCGTCTGCTGTGCACGAGGTTGTGGATTCGATTCCTACACAGGACAAAACTCAGTGTGACCTACAAAGAGTTGTCCTGAGTTAGGATGTATTTTGTGTTCGTTATTTGCATATTTGTAAAGTCCCCCGCGACACAGAGCTTGTTCTCTAGTGCGGGAAGTTGTATTTAAAAATAATTGCTTTGCAGTTATAGCCTACAGCAAAGTCCATGCTTCCATTACTCACAGTTTTCGTGACTACACCCCCATACTGAGTAGGTAAGACATGTTACATGATACTACGTCAATAATCGTGCCGCGTGTGATATTGGCTTTTTTGCCGAGAAACGTTCACTATCACCCCTGACTCTGAAATTGTGAGCGATATATTGATAGTACATTTGCTCCTTATTAAACTAGTAGTTTGAATCATACTTTGTAAAACCAACTAACAATGGATGTTTGATATAATATAATATTATAAGAAACTCGACAGCTTGTTTGTATTTCATGGTAATACCTATTACAAAAAGGTCTTAAGCCAATTATTGAGCTTCCTGACATTCAAAGAGTATAGACGTGTAAGTCAAATAGAATACAATTGAGAATTTAAAAAAAAATACAGTACATAAAAGTAAGTTATTACGGAAACAATATTGTTTTAGTTGATGTCTGCAGCACGGATATAAACTGATAGTCAACAGCTAACAAGTGTGTGTATAATTTGCTTGCGATAACTTTTTTCACACACACAGGTGTTTTTTTTGTGTTATCTGTTATCCTGTGTATGTTCAAATAAATGCTTTTCTTTCTTTCTTTTTGGAAAGGTGGTATAGGTCAATATCTGATGTTCAGTATATTTATTCTAAATTTTTGTTAAAAAGTCTATGGTACATGAATTCATTTAATTTTAAATATATACCTTTACATGTAGATAAAATGCGTGTATTTCTTTTTCAACAAAAATGTTCCCATAACGCGTAAAAATAACATTTAATGTTAACAAACGTGTCGTGTCTTTTTATGATAATCTTCATGTGAAGAGACAGCTATTTAACGCATAAAATGCAGAAAAATATCAACACAAATTATATCCAAGATCTTCTCCCGAGGGCCATAAAATGCAGCGTGCTTATCGAGTAAGTAGACGGTTAAATAACTCGAAGGATAAAAGGCCCTGAAAGCGACTGAAATAATATAATATATTAAAGATAAACATCAGAACAAAATTGTCTATCAGTACGAAAATATTACCTAAGTTGTTTAATAAACTATGTATTAGTTTTATATTAATTGACAGACCAAGAATATTGAAAAAGTGTATTTTTTTTTAATTTATTGCAAATAAACGACGAACAATTTAATTATTTCGTAATATTTTTATATTTATACTAGCTGTTGCCTGCGGCTCCGCCCGCGTTGATGTCAGTTATCGCTGTAAAAAGTAGCATATGTGTTATTCCAGACCATAATCTGTCTCTGTGCCAAATTTCATCCAGATCCGTTCAGTAGTTTTTACGTGAAAGAGTAACAAACATCCATCCATCCATCCATACTTACAAACTATTGCGTTTATAATATTAGTAGGATATTCAATCTATCTCAAACGCTCAAGCACACACACACACACTTTTCTTTTGGCTTGTATAATTATTACTTAGCTTACTTTTAGCTTATTAATATATTAATTATATTATAAGTACATACAGTTTATGTTAACGCTCACAACTTTTTACCCACTTTTGTTTCATTAAAAGGAGAGAGCCTGGAGATTTGTCACACAGGTTTCGAACCTAGCTCAAACTCCAGCTCTCACTAAGGTTTACTTTCAGTAATCCCTCTATTAAGAACATACCTATGTACTAACCTTTTTGTGAAAATTAATAAATATATATATTATCTTATTATTATCTGATCCCCAAGAAAGAACCTATCAAGTAGTTGAATAATATTGAATTCGCTTGATTCTTGATTTGATTGAACTAAAGAGTTTATAATTTCCTTTTTTTTTTCAATATCTGCTAAAAATTCTTGAATGCCGGCGACATTGAAACTTGTCCCGCAAACTTTTATGTCGTGGCACGTGACGAGAATGTTTATTCTTTAGCATTTTGGGTCAGTTAATGCCGTTTTACTGCTCAATCTCCGAGAAAGATTGGACAGATTTTAATACGAAATGACGTAGTAATATACATTCCACATGTAACAAGCATATGAAAGATTGTCATTAATAATAATAATTTCATCAATTAAAGTGACAATTACTCATTTTGTTAGTAAACAAACTTAAAAGACTATTGTTAGTAAAATTCTAAGTACTTCTATATTAACTAGTGGTAACAATATAGACACAATATAATATAATTTACAATGGCCCGACCTTGCTATATTTAAAAAAAAGACAACTCCCGCACTAGAGAACAAGCACAGAGCTTGTTCTCTAGTGTGGGAGTTGTTTCTTTTTTGTCGCGGGGGACTTTACAGACACAATTTACACTCAGACTCAGAACAACTCTTTGTTGGATCGATCGACGATCTGATGAACGTATTAGGGTAAGAGAGAATATATTGAATTTAGTCCCCATTCCGCGAACTTATTTAACTTCCCTCATAAGTAGTATAGAAATAAAACTAAACTTTTCAAACAGTTGACTACACAAGCTAATAAAAAAAAGAAAAATAGTAATATGTATGGAATGAAGAGATTCATGAAAGCCTATTTAAGTAAAAATATGAAAAAGCTGCTAAACTCTGGATTAACGCTCAAACGAAGTATTTATTGAAACTTAAATATGTCATTGTAACTTTTCGATTGTTGTACTACTATAATGTAAAAATGTTTGTGACTGGTGCTGTTGTAGACCTGAATAAGTAAATAAAACTGTAACAAAGGTGAGTTGGTACAAATTAGCGGAAAAGCAGACAGACAACACGAACAGTGTCTTTGTTTTATACTATTAGGGAGTTCAAAGCAGCAATTCTAAACAATTTCATTATACTCGTCCCAAACAGCGGCTTACAATTCCACGAGAACTGTGCTGTTTTTCTAGATAAAAACACAGTTTTTACTTAATCACGCCAAAACGGATCAACGGATTTGGATGAAATTTACCACAGAGATAGAATGTAGTCTGGGATAGCACGTAGGCGGTTACATTTATCACGAAACACTGTTCACATGGGATTGTACTCGCAGGCAAAGCTGCAGGCGAAAACTAGTTACTAATGTAATTTTCTTTAGATAACAAGAAATTGTTTAACAATTTCAATTATTGTGACGGATTTTATGTTAAGTTTTCAAAATAAACTTTAAAAAAAAATACAATATCATGATACCTTTGAAATAAATGCTTCTCCACATTGTAGTGATAGGTACTTAAGATCACAGAATGATTACTAATAAAACATTTAATAATATAATAAGAGTAATTTTTGAGTAATTAATGAGCTTCCTTAAATTATAATCGATTGAAATATAAATACTTACATAAAACATGAAGCAAAAAAGGAGCTTGTTAAAACAACTAGATTTTCCCCCATTTGTTTTTCTTGCAAAGATTTCAATGTCTTTGATATTGAGATCGAATTTTATTCAAAGGAATTTTTGCATAAAAGTAATGTTGATGATGAATAAACTTGACATGTCTGTACAGTTGACTTATTTTTGTTCAAATAAGTTGTTTTATTCATTTCCTTTAATCGTTTTGTTTTATGGTGTTACTAGCTGTTGCCCGCGGCTCCGCCCGCTTGGAAGTCGGCTATCGCGATAAAATGTAGCCTATTCCCTATTCAAAACTACAATCTGTCTCTATGCCAAATTTCATCCAGATCCCTTTAGTAGTTTTTAAGTGAAAGAGTAACAAAATGTACATTCGTACAAACATCCATACATCAAACCTCACAAACTTTCACATCAATAATATTAGTAGGATGTTCAAATAATTAAGTTAATGCCCTGCTCTTAAGATATTTCTAATAATAACTAAATATAATAAATGACATTAAAAAAACCTTTTCCTATAAATTCAAATTCAAACACTTTATTGCATTACTGTGTACAAAGTTATTACATATCATATTTATCAGTTCAACATGTAACCCTGTCAGGGCACTGCAGCAGTCTTTATTAAAATAATTAAATCTACAGTTACATACTATTAAACAAACAAGATTAAGATACATCAATAAATTGTTTACACATACATTTATATATATATACCTACATACTTTTATTTTATTTCTAATCTTTATACAATCCGATATCATCTATACTATATACTATATATATATAATATAATATAATATAATATAATATAATAATATATTATATTATATATTATATTATATTATATTATTATAAAGAGGAAAGATTTGTATTTTTGTTTGTTTGTTTGTTTGTATGTAATGGATAAACTCAAAGACGACTGGACCGATTTTAAAAATTCCTTCACCATTAAAAAGCTACATTATCTGCGAGTAACATAGGCTATATTTTATTTTAAAAAAATAGGGGTAAATAATGCCAAGACCACAGACAATCACTGACTAAATTAGTAACGCCTAATAAACGCCTATAAAATAATTGCTATTTCATTTTTTGTAGGCGCTAACATTTAACAATACTTTAATTTAGGTAATCAGGAAAGCAGCAGAGAAAAGAAAACACTCCACCGAATCTGTCTGGTCAAGATAAACTCAATAACTACCCAATAAAATTTAATACGATTTTCACCAGGTGATGGCGTAATTCTGCCATTATAGTTTTGTGAGTGTGAATTGGCTGAAGTATTACGATGATAGTTAAACGACTAGGCAAAATCTTGCCGTAGGAGGCAATGTTATTCCTAAATAGATCTAAAAAAAAGTCCATGATACTATGTGCCTATCTGCGACCACAAAAAATACTCACAGCGAAACGCGTGATCGGCCTCTGTCTCATTGGAATACTTAACTGATATATATTTTTAACTGACTTTTAAAAGATGAGGTTCCCTAAAATAATTGCATTGTTTTTTTATTTTTTTATTCCTAAACATCGTCATTTAAGGGCCGATTTGTAATATTCTTTTTTAAGTGATCGACAAAGCTCGAAAAATTGCCTCAATTAAGTGGCAATGGGTAGGGCATATAGCTCGCAGAACCAATGGCCGTTGGGGCAGAAAGGTTCTAGAGTGGCGACCACGAACTGGAAGACGCAGCGTGGGCAGGCCTCCAACAAGGTGGACCGAAGACCTGGTAAAGGTCGCAGGCAACCGATGGACAAGGTCAGCTCAGGACCGACTGATGTGGAAAACCTTGCGGGAAGCCAATGTCGAGCAGTGGATGTCTTATGGCTGAGATAGAACTACTTTTGTGGCAAACAAGCATACGGCCCAGCTGATGTTAAGCAGTTACCGTAGCCTATAGACGCTTGCAGTACCAAAAGTATCACTTGCGTGTTACCAACCCATTTTTTACACCAGGGCCATAAGATGGGAGCAGAGTATCCATGGGATAGGAATACGTTTCTTTCAAAATTGATCCCCAAGTGAGCGTTGGAGTCCTATACTCACACACAGGAACACAACTACACCGCTGTGTATAGTTATTTGGCTGTCGTCTTCTAAGGTGTTGGTTCTCTGTAAGGTGGAATTCCTCCCCTATCTGAAAAATTTCTCTTAAAAAACATTTTGCAATTGAATTTCATCATATCAACCCATAAATGTCCCACTGCTGGGCACGGGTCTCCCCCATACACTTGGAGGGATATTAGCCTACTACACCACGCTGGCCAGACGGATTGTTAGAGGGTTTTATTTTGAATTTTCCTTATCTTTCAGTGGATATTGTCTACCTGAATTACTTCTTTAGTCGACTCTTAGGACACCCTTGGGATAGATAGGGGTGGTGATATTTTGTATTCTTAATCCGTCACCACATGGAATCCTATCAGGTTAGAAGTGACTAATTTAAAACGAAATGTATGGATGCAGAAATTTCTACAGGGCATAAGCTAAGCACAGATAAGCTATGCGATAGGCCATAAGATTGTTCACGTTTGCGCTAAGACAATTTGAAGAGCAGAACAATCGTACAGTCAAGGAATATTTCTTTATGAAGTTTATTAATTGCAGAACCTTAATGTTCAAAAGAAAAACGTTATTGACAAATCAACAAACGCACAGTTTAAATCACTAGACACCTGAGTGTCTAGTGATTTAAACTGTGTCTTAGCAGATGCCTATATCGTAATAGCTATCTGAATAGCTATTACGATATAGGCATCTGCTAAGAAAGGTTTTTTAAAATGTAACCGCTAAAGATGACAATCAGCCGATGAAAGTTTGTAGTTTTTTGATTTACAATAAAAGACTGAACACGCGAACGAAGTCGCGGGTACAGCTAGTTAAATAATAAACTTATATGCTATCATCTATATTATATTATTTTATATTTATGTACTTTGTTTTATTTAATGTTTTTTAATAATGTCACCGTCAAACTCTAAACTCTAAATACCCACTTGGAATAATATTTGTATAGTGCTTAGCAGTGGGACATTTTATGGGTTGCTATAATTAAATAATTTTTATTTTTTACAGTATGCTGGGTTACATTTTTATGGGTATGTGTGTATTTTAGGAAATTCATTAAATAACGAGACATTTACGATTTATATAAAAAAATAAAGCCGTATTTTTATTCAATAATCCACCGTACTATAAAAATGATAGGTTTAAAATCAGTTTGTATATTTTATTAAAGATTATCTGAACTTTATCTTTTTAAAATTCAGTCACATTTGAACGGTACTTTTTGTCCCTATTTCTGGAATCACCAAAGACAAGAGGTATTCTTACAGTCACTGAAGTTCAGACTGGTTTTGCACTGTGCAAAACAGTCTATTTATTATATCCGCATTAGAGTGGATTCCGGCAGTATGCGAGGTACATCTACAATCATCTTTACATTTCGAAGACAGTTAAAACGACTTCATTGTTTTTAAAAATTTAAATTGCTCTAGTTTGATTTACATATTTTAACCTTCGATCTATTACTCATTTTAATATCACGGTTCTGTCATTTGCAAAATAGAGGCTTATCAGACAGACGTTGCTGTTGCTAAGTTTAGAAAATCAGTCTCTTATTAGACTATACTAGCAGTCGCCCGCGTTTCCGTCTACGTCGTAATTTGGAAAATTTGCCCCGATTTTGTAACATATCTCACTACTGCTCCGCTCCTATTGATCATAGCGTGATGTTATAAAGCCTATAGGCTTCATGCATTCAACAAAAAAAGATTTTTTTCTATTCGAAACAGTACTTTTTGAGATTAGCGCGTTCAACCAAACAAACAAACTCTTCAGCTTTATAATATTAGTATAGACAATTGTAGTAAATAGGCATTAACAAAACTTATTGAAATATCAAGAAATTGAGAAAACAAGTTTATAAATAAGACGATTTTTCTATTGTGTAATGTTTGTGGCAAGAGTGTATTGATTTCATTTGTATTCTGTCACTGGTGCGGACATCAGACTGAAATATGGGACAAATCTTATTCCGTTACGGGTTCGGCCTTGTATCGAATAATACACTTTGAAAAATTACAAATATATAAAAGCTCCACCTAAACAATTTTCAAAGTATATTATTCCGTACAAGGCCGAACCCGAAACGGAATAAGATTTGTCCCATATAAGTTTTAATTTGCGGTGCTTTTCAATGTTACAACTAATATTCCTATTATTATTATATTATTTCAATTTAACGCTAATTAGCTATAATATCCTTCTGATAAATTTACTCTCCGTTAAAGAAAAAACGAGATTAGGCTCCTGAGCAAATTATAAGCATAAATAAAACGATTACAATTATTCATATTTCTTCTTCTTCATGATCACTTCCCGCCAAGTTAGGTTGGCTACCTAGATTCAGCCATTTTAAGTCCATCTCTACTTAAGACTAGTCAACCTACATTTTCTACCTTCGTCTTACATCGAAATTATATTATTTTGTGTATCGGGTCTATCGTATGTTAGTTGTCTCAAGTTATTATTATAAATTATTTATTATCTGGCTCATGTTCGAACTTAAATACATTTTAAATAGGATGAATGCAGATCTCCTAACAAACTTCATAATCATTTAATTCATTTTTTTAAATCTATACAAGTATAACTATGTGTCAACTTATCGATCCCAATTAAATGGTTACTACGAGCTCTCACCACACTCTTTTCGATTCTGACATCGCCCACCTCCCCTTGCTACTTAAGGCTGCCTGCCCACGTCCGATAATCGATGACCAATCTTTTGTAGGAGAAAAATAGCACGCACTTATTGCAATAGCGCAACGCACACGTCATACAAAAAGTCGGTCAGAAATAACAAACACAAACTATGTGTCGAATCGGCTCGATTTATCGGTCTTACAATCCGTCACCGATTATTGGACGTGGGTGTGCAGCCTTATACCTTATTTCCAGTATATTTGCTTTGTGCATGATAGTAACCTTCGTTCATCTGGTAATCTTCTCCTATCAGGTTTTCTTTACTCTTTGTTTCTGTCCAATCTATCTTACTTTCAAATGCTCTGACTCTCAAAATCAGGACGTCCACCAAACGTCACGCGTTTTAAGTTAAGGTTCGAGAACTAGTTTTATCTCTATAGAGTTGTAGACTTATAATTATTATTATCCATCATCATCAAAATTTTATTATTATAATTAGTTGTCCACTTAGATTTCAGACAGCAAACACATCTAACTTTCTTTGTACATAATATATTATATGGATATCTATATCTACTGTTGGTAAACGAAAAATAAATAAACATCAGTGCAAATTTGTATTATTCAGTCTTTAAAACATATTGATTTTACTTACAACCTTAAAAGGCACAAGCCAAGCTGACAAAAGTGAGCTAAAAACTGAGCCTGTCGGACCCAAAAATATAAGTAAAATAAAGTTTACTCAAGCAAACAAGAAAAGCAGATGATCTCTTTAACGGTCCTAGCTGCTATACTAGTGAACTTCAATTAAACACTTAGGACTTCTTTACTTAGGTACAATTTAAATATTCATTATTTATTAGCTTTGCCGAAATTTAAGGTAGCAAAACCTGTTTTAATATTTATTGGTCTTAAAGTCTGAATAGTTCAATTCCCGAGGGATATTACCAAAATAGCGGAGCTTTTTCATCGAAACTGCTGTAGAAGTCTGGCGATGGCTCAAAGGACTAAGCGAAATGACAAGCTCAAGTGTTAATAGCTGATGCGTATCTACATTTTCGTGTAGCAGACATTACTTTAACGCCTCTAACATCCTTTTGTTACCTATGGAAAAGTCTTTGGTTCCGATGAAATGAGCGCTTCGAGCTTGCTAACAGAAATACTTTTGAACTCTCAAACTTAAAATTCATTTAGGTTACAAAGTAACACTTATTAAGGTCATAAATTATGAATAAGCCAGAAAGATGATGTCAGCAAAAAAAGTCCTACGGCTAGTTTGCTGATGTGGGGCCTTGAGAAGAACTAGCAAGAAACTCAGGCCACTCTTTTTAATCTCCAGATAGTTACAATCTTTTGTAAAATACAAGTATGGTAGCATGCAAGCTGATGCAGTCAAAACACGATACTTACTTTATTGATAAAAAAGATAATCGTACTTCTTGGTATGGATTCGTATACCCTAAAAAATATTATTCAATTATTTAACTAATCATATTATGAAGATAAAAAATACACTCCTAGATAAAATGTTCGTTTATACGTAAAAAACTAAAAATATTTTTAATGCTTTTTTGTTTTGTGAAATTGCCAGTTTTACTAATTGGCTACTGTCAGATAACGGCAACTTCATTTGTGAAACACAACATATTACTGTGTTATCCAGATTTTTTTATCTGCCATATAGTTAACTCGTTGGATAACTATTCAACACTTTATTTTGATATTGTGATGATATGGCTACATCTATACTAATATTATAAAGCTGAAGAGTTTGTTTGTTTGATTGAACGCGCTAATATCATAAAGTACTGATTCCATTAGAAAACATTTTTTTTTGTTGAATAATGCATTTATCCAGGAAGGCTATAGGCTATAATAACATCAGGCTATGATCAATAGGGGCGGAGCAGAAGTGAGATATGTTGCAAAATCGGAAAAAATATTCCAAATTACCACTCAGACGAAGTCGCGACCCCTAGTATATGATAGGCCTACATATAAAGCTATGAGGATTTAATCTCATCTGGAGGGAATTTCCATGCGTTTAAATGTTTCTGACATACATATCATAACAATCAAACTTAGCTCATATAGGTCCCGTAGTTTAAGGTCCTTCGTGGTGCTCCTTTTCATAGGTTATAAACCTATACAGATTTATTTTGTCTCCCGCTTTGCCGTGGAGGGATATGGAAACTTTTCTATCCACCTCGTTCTATTTGCTTCTGATTAAATTCGTTGCGGGGTCCAAGACAGTAGGTTTAGCTGTCCACGGGACGCACGAGTGCCAAAGCTCGGTGTATCAGTTGGTTACTCCGCTGTTAATCCTGGCTCACAGGAGTCACAGCGGTGGGCATGATAAGGCTACTTACTGCCTTACTGACATACTTACACCATGCACGTATGGCGTAATTTTTTCAGAAAGGTGGTTTACGAGTTAGACACCAGTGACATAATAATATTGAACCGAGATAATTAATACGAAAATTTATTTATCGATAAGTTTAGATTACAGATATGATTAGTAATAATATTATTGTGAAGTAATGCATTGTGCATCACTATTTTAGCCACCTCTTAAGCAACTGGTAAAGATTCCAAATTTTATTTTTACTACATAGGTGGCAAGCAAGCATACGGCCCGCCTGATGTTAAGCAATGACCGTAGCCTATGGACGCTTGCAATACCAGAAGTATCACTTGCGTGTTGCGAACCCATTTTTTACACCAGGGCTTTATGATGGGAGTATCCCTGGGATAGGAATACTATCCTTTCAAAACGCATCCGTAAATGAACGCTGTAGATCTGTACTCACACACAGGAATACAACTACACCACTGTGTGTAGTTATTTGGCTGTGGTCTTCTGTAAAGTGGAGGTCCTTCCCCAGTCGGGCTTGCTCGCTAGTATAGGTACCCTACCTCTCTTAAATAGATGTATTTAGCTGTATTCATTCAAATAATTTTCTACATTGTAAGCCTCCGATTCTACACAAACAACACATAAAATATGTTCTATTACCACGAAGACTTCATAAGCACTTAATTACTCAGGAGCTAACGTACGCAATCCTACTTCATACGTTGCCTTCATGAATACATAGGAAGTGATTACAGTTGTGATCAACCCTAAAAGCTTCCCGCAAATGGAGGCGAGACGTGAGATCGTTTTGGTCGGCCACTTATCAAGCAGATTGATGACTGTAGCTGGTGATCGAGTTGCTAGATGTACTGTCAAGCGGTGGACGGTATTGATAGGTATTTTGGAGTTACAATTTACAATTTGGTGTAAATTACAATATTAGTGGTAACAAAAAGGGACGGAAACCAATATACCATACAGAAGGAAATTTAGATAAATATTTATTTAATAATAATATACTAATGACTAAAAAAAATAATGAATTTAGTATGGTATTGAGGGATCGTTTCTTTTTGTAAGTATAAAAACGTGTCAAGATCACGTTGCAATCTTAGTAAAAATCTAAAAAACGATATCTTTATAATTTAAAAATTAATCATGCCAAGATTGACCAGCCACCCCAAATAGCACCCATTCACGAAATAGTACTACTATTAGTTATTCTAAGGTAAAAGTAACAAAATACAAGTCAACAGTTTGACCAACAAAATCAATACTAAGAAAACCTTTTTTCAACTCAATACTAACGGACACCAACAAAACAAATACAATGGAACCAAGTAAAACAAAGGTCCAAAGTAAAGAACAAAACGTAGCTTTGAAAAGAACGAGGGAATATAACCGGAGAACGTTGTAGCGGTGATTGTGAAAGTAAATGAAAATTGCTGAAATGCGCAGTGCAAAGGTTGTGTCGTGACAGGAAAATATATATTTAGCCATCGTGTTTTGATCATATGAGTGTTTTTGGCACCTTTATTTTGATTTGATCAATCAGTACTTAGTCTTATGAATATATACTGAAGAAAAGAAAAAGATAATAATAGTGGTGGTTATTAGAATATTAATTTGCACTAATGTGCATTCCGAAATACGGGAACAGTGATTTTTCCGGGGCAAAAGTAGCCTATGTACCATTCCAGACTATATCTATTCATCTTTGTACCAAATTCCATCTAAATCCGTTCAACTATTTTGTGGGCATTGAAACTTTTGAATTTATAATATTAAACAGGCCTGTTCGTCTAGTGGTTAGTGACTCTGACTGCTACGCCGGAGGTCGTGGGTTCGATTCCCACCCAGGACATATCTTTGTGTGATGAGCACGAATGTTTGTTCTGTGTCTGGGTGTAATTTATCTATAATATGTATGTATTTAGAAAAATATAAGTATGTTTATCAGTTGTCTGGTTACCATAGTACAGGCTCTGCCTAGTTTGGGATCAGATAGCGTTGTGTAAGTTGTCCCGAAAATATTACATATATTATATTATATTATAAACTGCCTCGGTGGCTCAATAGTCGATATTGAGGTTTTGTGTCAAGAAATTGCGGGCAACAACTAGTATTATTTATAACTACTTCACACTCGTATATAAATATAAATCAAAATATTAGTATATTTTGTTTTTTTTTTTGTATAGTTCATAAATCCTAGAAAAAATATTTTTCCACGGATTATGAGTGTACACAAAAAGATAGCATCTTCATAAATCTACGTCATAAAATCGTGAGGTTAAATTTAATTTTACGTATTAAATGAGTCCGCTATCGTACAGTTATAATACGACTTTAATTCATTGACTCAATGTAAATTACAGCGCAGGTAATCTGATTACAGAATTGTTTAATTAATAAGCTTTGGAAAGGGTATCTACCCAAAATACTGGACGCAAATGACCGTATATATAGTGGAACAATCCCAAGGGATAGTAACTACAGTAGACTATCTTCACAGGTATATTAAAAAATAATATAATATACAGCGGTCTATCTCACTAACTACGAGTATGGTATGTTATACACGATGAAGGGTGAGCCTAAAGCCTTTAAAATTTCGTTAGAAAAACCTAATACTTCCTAATTTTTAATCAATTCCAGGAGCTTAGCACAACAGACTATTATTACCGCCAATATTAACAGTTTGTACTACTTAATTGGAGAGAGAGAGAGAACAAACATACGGCCTGCCTGATGTCATGCAGTTACCTAGCCTTGGGATGCTTGCAATACCAGACGTATCACTTACGTGTTGCCAACCCATTTTTTTACACCAGGGCTTTAAGATGGAGCATCCCTGTGATAGAAAAACGTTTCTTTCAAAACGCTTTCCTAACACACGAAAAAGCGACGTGACGTCACGTCCTTTTTTTGTAAAAAATATAACGTACCTATTACAATAGCGCAACACACATTTCCTATAAAACAAAACCTATGTGTCGAATCGGCCAGATTATCGGTCCCTCAAAAGTCTGCTGAGACGGGCAGCCTTAATAAGCGCTGAAAACCTATACTCACACACAGGAACACAACTACACCTATGTGTAGTCATTTGGCTTTGGTGTTCTGTAAGGTCTCTAATACATCAGCTTTATAATTTTTACAATCATACTGTAAACAATTCTGCTACTATTATTCCTATAGCCCAGCAATTATTTGAAGAAATTGTTAGTCTTCCGAATTAAACACAATAAACACCCACTACTTGAGAGAACTTTGTGAAAACACAAATTGAATATATTAGAGTTCTTTAGACTGTGATATGATCTTACCGGAATAATTAATTAAATCTACAGGAAATAAAGCACCAAGGGTTTTTTTATATAATACAAGTACCTATATAATCTGATTCAGTGTAAATTATTGCCTGCTTAGTCAGAAATAAGGTTTTTAAAAGGTCGGCAACGCGTGAGTGACACCCCTGGTGTTGCAAACTTCCATAGGCTACGTTAACTGCTTACCATCAGGCGGGCCGTATGCTTGATTGCCACCTTGGTAGTATAAAAAAAATATATATCCGCATGTTAAAATCAAGCAAGGCATCACGCTAGCTGCACCTATTTAATGGTGATTTGCGCAATAAGTAGATACTGTTTAAACTTGATTTTAAAAGTTGAAACTGATTTTATGGCACGGAAGGATGGTGGTAAGTCATTCCACCGTTCCGTGCTTTAAAATCAGTTTCAACTTTTAAAACCAGTGCCAAAAGGCAAGTCATTCCTTTTAGCACTAAAACCTCATGTGTTCACGTGACCGTTCTCTTTTCTGCTTTAATTAGACTGTACTGAGCCTCAGTGAAATGTGTAAAATGTCCATCAGTGGAATTCAAGACAAAGATTTGTAACGAATTATTTTTGCCAGAGTCAATTTATTTATTCAGTTCAAAATTAAGAACCAATGGATGTCATTGTATTTCTTTTCTTACAGCTTTATCGCAATGGTGGTTCGCAGACGAGCTAGCGATCTCCCCCCGTAGGGCCGTATCATGTCGTGTTTAACGTGAGGCTTTCTACAAGCGAGAAAGACGGTCGAAGCTAGCATAGTAAAGTTAATTCTCGTTTAAAGAAGGGCAAATCGCAGCGCTTGCTTGACACTGCAGCAGATAGGTCATTCCAGAGCTTACACGTACGAACAAGACATGAACACTTGAAACTAACCGAGCTAAACGAATTCATTTGACTCAAGTCATCAGCAGAAATTCACTCGAACCACTCTTTTATGGTCACAATATTTTGTAAATTACTTACAATTATTATAGTTAAAAAACCAAACTCTCTAATAGTACAATAATTAAGCACCGTACATAATAAATACTTAAATCTGTTATAATTTTTCTGCACAAACATTTTTTCATAACAACTAGAAACAATATTCTAGGCTGTCAGTTACAAAGTACAGACGAGGTGCGAGCTGTGGTCTCAATTTAATCAAAGTTCTAACTTATCCTGACAACTTCCTCCGGTAATTGTTTCGACGAAAATAGCTTTAGCACTTACTCGAGAATTAGCTGTTAAGGATTTGTTTTCCTACATTGACAGTTTAACTTGGTTTGATTTTGAATTATGTTGTTTACTATTTGATAACTCAAAATAGTCAAGTATGCAAGATGATTGAAATACTGTATTTAGAATAGAAGCTGTAGAATATAAACCTTAACTTTTATAATAAATAAAATGCTTAAGAGAGACAGAGCACCATGCAAGAGAGTAAGCCCGACTGGGGAGGACCTTACAAAAGAACACAGCTATATAACTACACACAGCGGTATAGTTTTGTTCCTGTTTATGAGTACAGGTCCCCAGCGCTCATTTAGGGGTGCGTTTTGAAAGAAACGAAATGATCCTATAATTAGGATTTTTTTTGTAAATTTTGTTTGTTTGTGTTTCTAAATTACTGCCAAATAAGAATATTTTTTAAAGAAAGGAAGGGTTTTGGGATGGAAAGAAATTTCCATCCTAAACCCCTGTTGTAAAAAAATGGGTTGGCAACGCGCAAGTGGTGCCTTTGGTATCCATGGATTGCTGTTGCTGCTTGAAATCGGGCGAGCTGTATGCTTGTTTGCATTCATTTGAATTTAGTTATAAATAAAATTAATTTTACCAAAAATTAAAGGACAATGAAAAGTAACACTACAATATATTTGACGAAAAAAACTCATGTAACACGTTATCGTAACAATAAATTGCTATTTTATTAGTTGATGAATTGTCATAGTAACCCATATCATAAATAAACTATATAATTATGTATTATTACGTTTTATTCGCTGACTAACTAGCTATCAATTACAAATGACAGTAATAACAAGTTACTTGTGTATTCCATGAAACATTAATTTTATTTATGCTATCGAAGGCAAATATCAAATATTTTTGTACGAGTGGAAGGTAATGAGCGAGAAAATATGAGAAATATGTCGATTTATTATTAATTCTCTTTTTGAGTGTGCTGACTGTTGTACACGGTGTTTCAGCTAGGTGAAATAATACTAGCAAAATAGTCTATGTATTTTTTATCTGCACAGTGTAGCAAAAAACCTCATCAAAAATTGACCGTAGGAAAAAAGTATGCTGGCATTTGTTTTTATGACGTTCATAAGTATCATGTATTTGATTTATATGAATAAATGAGTATCACTTTGACTTTGACTTTAAAAACTAACTCTCTTAACTAAAAACTTTTGTAACATAATAGAAACTAAATGATAAAAATCATAACCCTCCTTTTTGCTTCGCCGTAGTCGGGTAATAAAAATAAAATCTTACTTATATCTTATTTTTTGAAATGCTAAATGTTGTGGAGTTCATTGTCCTCGGTTGATATGATTTGCATTAAATAAACGACTCTCAAATCGCTTTCCATGGAAATGAAGGGCGTCACTTTTATTTTGCGAGAGAAAGAATAATTCTATTGGCAGGTAATAATCGGTTCTGAGATCGCAGGTAGATATTAAAATTTTCTTGGATATTCACTAATTCTTCTTTTTATACTACTTGGGTTGCAAATTTTATTATATATTTTATTGAAATTACAAATGTTTAGGTAGCAGTTTTCCAAACAGCTATTTTTAATACCTGATAAAAAGAAATTATACTCAATACAAACGTTCTCATAGTATTCTGAGTAAATCAATACCTACTACCAAACAAGTTTCCAACAATTGGAACAATTATGTAAGCCATGTGACAGTGAAATAATATGGTACCATGAAGCTGGTCTAATGATCCGATCGGAAGGTAGCGAAAGGAACTTCTTACCTTACAGATAACTCCGTATTGTTTGGGCTCGTTAGAAGTAGCATTTAATAATTAAGAAAATTTTATCAGCAACAACGAACAAACTAAAATCAAATATAAAATATTGTAAATAGTTATTAAAAAAAAGTAACTTAACCTAAACCTATAAATAAAATATCTGATTGAGGTCACAGTTCTGAGGAAAGGTGCCCAAAAGACTGGCCACATTCCACGCTGGATCGCAAGGCTACTTACTATTGACCCAAGTAAAGGCCAGCCTTAGCTTGTGTTTAAAATGTTTCCTTTAATTATTGTTTAAACCTACTAATATTATCGACGCGAAAGTTTGAAGTTTGTATTTTAATCGAATTTTTAAGTTTGTTAAACATTCAGCCAAAATAATTTGACTTCTATCATAGCACATGCTTGCATCATTAAACACGTGTGAAATTTGTGTTTGGGTGTAGAGGTAGCTCAGTTTATACTGGTTAATGCATTAAATGGGTTCTTGGTCAACTGGAGATTAGGTATGTCCCAGCAGTAAGTCCCAAATAACAATATTGGAGCCTCTCGAGCCTAATTCAGTTATGACCAACTAAATGATAGGTGTCCCTAAAGGAATAAGTTTAGGGTGATAAATTTAATATGATAAAACTAAAGTCAATATCTACTCTCTAAGGACATTTCCTTAATGGAGCTACAGTATCTCAGTACTGGCATAGTTTTCTAAACCCAGAAAACCCTACCGGCATAATTATATTATGCCGGTAGGGTTTGGAACATCACAAAGTAAATTTTGTCACAGAAAAAGAGTATGTGTAAATTCTGTTAGTTCGTCACAGTTCTACACAAATTTACTCATACTTTTTTCTGTGCCAAATTTACTTTGTGACGAATGTACAACAACCCATATTCACTACGGACTATACTCATGAAGAATGTTTATATATTATATGCATTAAATGGTTTTAATCTTACATAATGCAGAATAAAAAACTTGGAAGATTTATTTTTTCTATGTATAAAAAGTAAAATAATGAAGAATGCTTTAATACTTAATTTGTTATACTTTGTGATTCAAGCGTCGAGTCGTTAATCGGGGGACCGCTAAATAGAGAAAATAAAATACAAATAACTGTTTTATCTATGTATTAACATGTAAACTGTTTATCAAGGTTCTTCGATAAAATTGTAAATATAAAGTAGTAAATATTTAAACTTTGTAATTAGTTCAATAAGGCTGGTTGTACATCTCTGACTGCACTAAAAATGCCGAATGACAAAAGCTCTTTTAAATTATACCTAAACAACTTGCGCGCTTCTTCGTCTCGTTTGGAAACATTTAGAATTTTCATCATTAAGGGTAAATTGGCCCTAAACCGAATTTCTCTGTGAAACTAACTTCACTAAAATAAATTTTAATAGGTTCCATCTATATAACACAAAAGATAGAATTTTCTTGGTAGTGGCATAGTATGGGAAAGACTTAAGAAATTAGTTTCTTCCTTATACTGTGGTAAAGGCTACTGTACGCCAAGAAAATTAACTTTTAATTTCAAACTGTGGATAATTTTCGGGCATAACTATTGATTTTTACCACTGTTGAATAAATTAACTTATTAAACTGTGGCCTGTAAAGTCATTTAACTATAGATTGTTTATAACTCCTTGCGCTGTCTTAAATCACGAAAGAAAGAGGTCAAAAACAGTTTTGACTATGTTTTTGACCTCATTTTTTTGATTGAGTAAAATTGCATTAGAAGCGCTGTCTTAAATAAAAAGAGAGGTTAAAAACAGAGTCAAAAATATGGAGCAAGCCTGATTGGGAAAGGAATTTCACTTTACAGAAGACCACAGCCAAATAACTAATACATAGCAGTTTACTTGAGTTTCTGTGTGTGAGTCTCCTCCTCCAGCGCTCATTTAGAGATTCGTGTTAAAAAAATATTTTCCTATCCCAGAAATATCCAGAGATCGCTTATAGCGGTAAGACCGCCCATTGTACATACTGTTCGATGTATCTTATTGATTTCTTGCCTGTATTTTTAACATTTAGTGTACAATAAAGCATATTTATTATTATTATTAAATATTGGGTTCACAATAACCTAGTGATACCTCTGGTATTACAAGCGTCCGTAGGCTAACGTAAAACAAAAATGGATAAACATTAGTACTTACAAAGTGCCTGCAATAGTAACAGCTCCAATTTAATGATCTGCCGTTACAGAACATCAAGCTGATGTAGTTTCACCCGAAGAAATATTGTGCTCATAATTCCTTGTTGCTGACATAATGTTTTTGTTAGTCCGTTAAAGTACGTTGTGGTTCTGTTTGAAAATTATATATTTTATTTTCAATTTAAAGAAATAAACAAAATACATTTTATTTTCAATACCAAGCGGGCCAAAATGGAGTGGTTCGAAATATATACTGGGGTAGACTATGTCAGTGAAAGGGTTTAATATGTACATTATGAATTTATTAAATAAAAACTCGCTAGAGTAAGAACAAACTCGATTACGAAATATTTCTGCACTTTTTCGACTTCTCGATACGGAGCTCGAAGTTAGATACGAACGTAAATATGCTAAGCGGACCTTTTGATCGAGCCCAAAATAACGAATATTGGCAGTGTTTCCAGCAAAAATTATAAAACCTACATTTTATCTATGGAATGAACATTAAATCGTAGATAAAACTATTAAAACTATTACAATCTTGATTAAAATCATCACATGCATATTGATCTTTTTTCGATGGCCACTTATGCATCGCAAAACAAAAAACAGATCAATCTATGAAGAAAAAAATATGATACAGTCCTTCATATATCTAAAGTTTACAAAGAATTATAATACCTAATATATATAATAGAGTTTGTTGTGCATAATTTTGTAATACATTGGTTTTATAAATAGGTAGGTATGCATAAAAAATAAAACAACTAGCTATATAGCTCTTTAGCTAGAATATAGTAGTATATTATAATCCAGTATAAAAAAATACTGATTACCGACGATACGATGCACTTTTGTGCAAAATCTTAAGTTTGTAGCTACAGTGGTTTAGGCTCTGCGTTGATTAATCAGTCAGTCAGG
Source organism: Trisateles emortualis (assembly GCA_947095525.1). NCBI lineage: Eukaryota > Metazoa > Arthropoda > Insecta > Lepidoptera > Erebidae > Trisateles > Trisateles emortualis. The sequence goes on along the minus strand of OX352736.1, from coordinate 890,733 downwards.
ACATGCAAGAATTGCAAGAATATTTTTCAATGAATTACAAAATCAAGTATGTAATTAAATATTATGTTCCATCAGCCCCAACCAATCAGAATACTTAAAGTCAAAATTCATAAACTGTTTAAAAAATCATACAGGGTTACAGATATCATGGATGTAGATAAGATCCAAATAGATAATAATGTAAGCAAAAATAAATGGCCAAAATATGTAATAAATGGAAATATTTTTTGAAAAGCGCTGCACATCCAGTCGTCCAGTCGCCCCATATGACATTTACAGCATGATATATGATGGCAAGCTAAACTGCGCGGAAATTTCACATTTGTATGGGAAGTCATAATTTTACAAGTCCAGTGCTTAACACATGAATATAGGTAGGATGTCAAGAAAAAATATTTACTAGATAACATACAATGAGAACACATATTTATTACTATTAGGAAATAAACAATACACCATTATCAGTTACTAACAACTTAAAATAAAATAACGTGTTATTTGTAACGTGTTACTGTTAACGATATTTGTATAGGTATCTGCGACAGACGGCACACAGATTTGGCCGCCACTGAAAATAAGCGTTGTTGTGTCACCCTTGGTGGTTGCAGCATAATTGGCAATATGCTGACCGATGGATGGCCGTTCTTATCATGCATACAAAATGTATATTTCTACATATTTTGTTAACTTTTTAAATATTGGTTGTTATTTTTTGTTTTCCTTATCTTTCATCTCTTTCCCTATAGTTATGTTTCTGTGTGTAGTGTGTATGTATTTTTATAATCCTTTTCTTTTATCTTTAATGTAGAGAGTCATTTTTGTATGTTGAAGTAAATTGATTTTATTTCTTTATTTTGTGTTATTATTTTTACCTTATTATATATGTATTGCGCGTTTTACAACCAAATGAAAAAAATAACTATAGATAACAACTTTGCTTTACCAGGATGCGAGTAGGAACAATATTTCGTCAATGTAAAACTACACTAATGCTTCTTAACGAGACATTAAATAAATCTAGACGCTATATAAAAACTGTGTCACTGCACACAGCCGACCCGCAGTATGAGCACTAAAAATTACTAAATATATTACCCTAAGTAATGGGTTCTGAAATTGATAAATTACTATTAATAAAATAAAAATTAGAATCATATTTTATTATTAATTTCTAAAAATATTTACAAAATAAATCCTCTCTCTCTCTCTCTTGATAGAGTAGAGGAGCTGCCCAGCAGTGGAACATAATATATGGGTGCTATTATTTCATCATCATCATCTCAACCCATAAACGTAACATAATTTATTATGTAAAAAATAAGAAAATAATTTAATGAAGAGAATTATAAGTAGGATTACTACTTTATCAACAAAATACCTCAAGTGGCTGTATTTAATCACAGCACGAGACTGGCAACATAAAGGTTATGAACTGCAAAATATGTCACGGTAGTATCTCCTAAAGCTTACCAGCCTTGTTTGGGCACCCAACATCCCAAGTCGACCAACAACAGCGTCCTGGAAGCTTTCCAACCACAAATCGCGGAATTTATTTGCCTTCAACCGTTGCTAGTGCATCTACGTGGGTAGTATACAAAATGCATTGGGAGAACAAGATAAAGATACTACTGGATACGATATTTTGGTTATTTTTTGTATTTAGAGAGAGTGGTGTTATATGGTTGCTATGTAAAACCGTCGCGATGTGTTGCCGTTATTGTTTATAATAGAAAAGCTGAGTTTAAAATATTTTTTGTTTCTTTCATAACAAGTCAGTTGTTAAAAATGTATTCGCGTGAATACTATAGGTAACATACATAGCTAATGGGGTACTTTAATAGACTACAAGATTTATGCTATAAAATTATTTCTATCTACTATGGTGGTACCGATCAAAATTGTGTAACATTTTAAAGGTTTTGATTGTTTTTTCATCATCTCAGCCAAAAGACGTCCACTGCTGGACATAGGCCTCCCCCAAGGATTTCCACAACTCTCGATCCTGAGCCGAACTTGTCCATCGGTTGCCAGCAACCTTTACCAGGTCGTCGGTCCACCTTGTTGGAGGCCTGCCCACGCTTCGTCTTCTAGTTCGTGGTCGCCACTCTAGAACCTTTCTGCCCCAACGGCCATCAGTTCTGCGAGCTATGTGCCCGGCCCATTGCCACTTAATGGAGGCAATTCTTCGAGCTATGTCGGTTACTTTGGTTCTCCTACGGATCTCCTCATTTCTGATTCGATCTCACAGGGAAACTCATCATAGTGAACGACCACGTCTCAGATCCATATGTAATCACTGGCAACACACACTGGTCAAAGACTTTCGTCTTGAGATACAGCGGTATTTGGGATACTTTTATTACCCCATAATAACAATATGAGTACAAATCATAAAAATTCAATTATTAAAAGATTTTATTGCGAATTAATAAAAATCTTATATATCTTTATCTATACTAATATTAATAATTTTAACAAAAAAAAACCGACTTCAGTACGGCAAGTTGTAAAATTTTCAGATATTTGTTTGTTACAATCGAATAAAATTGACTGAGCGTCGGGCTGAACACAGGTTAAGTAGGTATTAAAAGCAATATTTAATCTGTGCAATCCGCGCTCAATTCATTCACGTCATTATTTCTTATTAATAGTTGCTTAGCAACAATAACCGAAACTTATCTAATCGCCATCAGTAAAATACTTATTATTGAAAAGTTCAGATGGCCATCTGTGGTCTTTTTCATCAGTTTTACTTCACCAAATTACACTTTCTGAATGCAAATGATTGATTAGTTGTTAAAAAATTGTAATTGTTATATGTGTGCCTATAACTTTTGAGGAGTTCCCTCAATTCCTCATGGATCCCATCATCGGAACTTTCTTTTGATAATAATGGGACCAAACTGGAAGTATGTCCAGTCAACAAAAAAAGAATTTTTCAAATCCGTCCATAAAATGACGGAGTTATGCGGTAACAAACATTAAAAAAAAAAAAAATACACCCGAATTGATAACCTCCTCTTTTTGAAGTCGGTTAAAAAGAGAAAAGATTTGTATTTTTGTGTGTGTGTATGTTTTTAATGAATAAACTCAAAAACTACTCTGCCGATTACAAAAATTCTTTCACCATTGGAAAGCTTCATTCACCCTGACATAGACTATATATATTGCTAGAAAAGATTAGGGATCCTTACTAAAACTTAAGTAACGTAACCCGTGGTGTAAAAAAGTGCCCTCAAACGTCTTTTTTTATGTCCACCCGTGCGAAGTCTGGACAGGCTGCCATAGATTATAGTCTATCATAGTATATAGGCTAGGCTTTTTACCGCGATAACCGACATCCACGCGGGCGGAGCCGCGGGCAACAGCTAGTTCATAAACTACTTTTATTATCATAATAAAAAGAGTTAAAATTGAGGATGGTAATTTACAATACATACATAGATACTCAAAGTCATAAATTGTTATTATTGAGATTGCTTAAAATATCCACGTATAATGGAGTAAATGTACTTTTTTTAATGCCCACCTATTCATATCAGAGCCTCTAGAAAAGTGGCATAAGCGATAGTCGAATCGAAAAGTCAAAAAATAAAATGAATGGGATTTGACGTAAGTCTACGATATAATGTCGTAAACTTTCGTCAAATCCTATACATTTGCTTTTTTGACTTTTCGATTCGAATATCGCTTATGCCAGTTGTCTAGAGGCTCAGACATAAAATAGACGAAGATGTCGAGAAGAAGTGATTCTACCACGGGAATAACGAGGCAGTCGAATATCTTATCTAGACAAAATGTATTTCTATGCCAACAGACTTGCACCCGAGGCCGTATTTTCTTCAGTTCAGTTATGGCGTTGCAACTCAAGTATTCGGCGATAAATAAAGCTACAATACATAAGAACGATTTTCACGTACCAATCAGTTACTGTTTTGAAGTGGCTCTTTTATTTTAATATACAAAGGTTACTAGTCTATCTATACTTCTATACTAATATTGCTGAAGAGTTTATTTGTTTGGTTGAACGCGCTAATCTTAGATATTACTGGTTCGATTAGAAAAAAACTTTTTTTGTTAAATAGTAGTTCCATTTATCCAGGAAGGCTATGGGCTATATAACATCACGCTATGATTAATAGGAGCGAAGCAATAATGAGATATGTTGCAAAATCGGGGAAAATATTCCAAATTACCACGCGGACGAAGTCGCGGGCGATACCTCAATATCGCTGCGTATACTGCGTTGTATAAAATAAGAAAATTAAAAACGTGTTTGTATTTCTATTAATATAATTAGATCACCGAAATCATAAATATTGTTAACAAGATTTCAGTAACTCCGTTCATGTAACTTTTACACTTGTAATATCAAGAGCAACACTTGCCCATAAAATAACCTGACCCTAAAATTAACAACGTGGGGATTTATTATAAATAAGTGACTGTGGGATAAGAAAACCCTTATTTAGTAAAGTATTCCTTAGTAAAATTATGGGAACAAGTAAAAGCAAAAATGTAATTACTATTTAAAATAGAAAGTACAAGCATTTAAAAAGATAAAACGTGCTATGAGGGAAGGCTATGAAAAGAAAATATAGTAACAACAATGAAGAAGAAAATAAAAATATGGTTTAAAAAGATGGAAAGGATGGATGGATAAAAGGAGACTAAACAAGTACCATTAAAACCTATCTTGAAAGTTTAGAGATGGTGCACGATGGTCTTCTCAGAGTACACGATAAGTTGGAGGCTATTTGATAAACGTGGCAATGAAAGATGACAGGCGACAGGTGACAGTCCGACATTTTGGCAATTTTTTGTTTAATTACGATTTTCAATGTCAAGTTTACCATTTTCACGGCAAATTAACAAATATATCGAAGAAACTTGATTATGAAACAAAAATATAAATAGCACTTAGCGTGACAATTTGATTGTCACTACAAGTCGATATTATTACTGAAAAATAAAGTTATAAATAAATTTAATGTAAACCTGTATCGGGGTTTTGGAAATTTTACCCTTTGGGGTTAAAATAATGGATGAATGGTAGTATAGAAATCTATTATTTTCAAACCGAGAAGAATAAAATTTGATATACCTACTTCTGATTTGAAATAAATATACCTTATACTACCTTAGAGATGCAATTTCGAACACATGTGGTATATTTATATCCTTCTTCTTCTTCTTGGGGTGCCATCTTTTTAATGAAGGTCGGCGATCATCAAGGCAATTTGGACCTTTGACACAGCAGCTCTGAATAAAGAACGGGTGCTCTTGTTATACCACTGGCGTAAGTTTTTTAGCCAGGATATTCTTATCCTTCCAACACTGCGTTTACCCAGACCAAATACCAGTTTTTACAACTCATAATTCAAGGAAAGATACATTTCCTTGAATTATGAGTTGTAAAAACTGGTATTTGGGATTCCTCATAATGTGCCCGAGATATTAAATAAAAAAATATTAATTTAGGTGAAGCCGGAGACCCGTGCCCAGCAGTGGGACATTTATGGGTTGTGATGATGATGATGATGATGTGAAGCCGGGGCGGGCCGCTAGTACGATGTATAAATAAAAGTTCATTTTACAACATTTTCCCTACAAACCATTAGACAAAAACATTAATATGCTTATCATTAACATCCCCTAATTCGGCCAACATAAGAGAAAGGTTTATTAAAACAACACATGAGCTCAATGACTTTTGTGACCGAAAAAAAAAAACACCGTATGGTACGAAACAACTGTTTAATTTACCTCGGAAACGTTTATTATCTTTAGGGAAATTCTACAGAATCGTGACTCGGCTGTTGAATACTGTATTTTCATCAAATGTTTCGAGGAACGGACGCTTAAGCTTTCTAACAGTAACCATCAAATAAAATTTGCTGTAACTTCTAACAAAAATAGTGATGGATTTCCTTTTATTTTTTTCCTCTTAGTTATTTTTAAAATCTTGAACAAAAACTGTATGTTTTTTGTGTTTTTATTTTCTTATTAAAAATATTAACTTAGTATATACTGCACAAGTCCCCGATTCACGGACACTTTAAAGCTCACTGATGGCGTATCACTATTGATTTAATTTACTTCTAAACAATTAAAAGTAGGCACTTAGTTAGGTTAGGTTATGTTTTTGACGACTTATCATAAGTTTAAGCAAATATTGTTACTAGCTAACTATAGAGTGTGTCTTAAAAATATATAGGTTAACTCAGTAGTTTCCAGTATTGTAATTGGAAGATTATTATATATTCGTGGTATCATGCAAAATATATTTAGAAACGTGGTTTTATTGTCTGGAAACCGTATTTTCAAATTATGCCTACGGCTATTTAGCTTTTCAAATAAAGTTATATGTTTCCTAACAAATACAACAACTTCCAAAATATAAAAACATGGTAGAGTAAGTAGTCTCAGTTTTAAGAAAAGGGGTTTACAACTATCAGTTTGCTTTAACTTATATATCGCTCTTACGCACTTCTTCTGAGGTAAAAATGCCGTTTCTTTATTCATATCATGATGTGATTTTAAGTTTCATTTTTGTATAATCTATGACATTCATAAATTTAATTTATAAACTACGTCAATGCAGTATTATAACATAATATAATAGCAATAATAGCAACCCATATATGTCCCACTGCTGGGCACGGGTCTCCTCTCCTCTATCAAGAGAGAGAGAGGGTTTAGGCCTTAATTCACACACGCTGGCCTAATGCGGGTTGGTGAATCTGACATGTCTTTAGAATTTCTTTTAAGACATGTGGGTTTCCTCACGATGTTTTCCTTCACCGTTAGCAGATGGCGTATCGTTTGATTAGTACATATAAACTCCACAAAGTGAAATTCACATTGGTGATGCCGCCCATAATATTGAAATAAAAGAACATTGCAAGATGTGACGTAAATCACTTATGTTGTTTTACATAAATATATCCTCGCTATGTATCCACGTAAACATTACCTGAACGTGTTTGAACCAAAAAAATATTCAGCGAAGGTTTTAGACACAACGCGCAGCGATGACGAGACGGTGGTGGGTGGCTCGGGCGCCAATAACAGCGAAGCGGATATACAGCGTGTTTCAGGTAAGTATTATAAAACTTATAGGTAGGTACTTATAATATTCATATGGGTACACTATTGTTTAAAAAACGTGATTATACGTTTCTTAAACCATTTAGGGTTTATTGATATTTTTTTGCGAAAACAATGATTTTCGAAGATAAAATCTTAAAAGACGTTTAATATAACATAATGTACTTATTTTAATTAAAGAAAAACAAAAGTGGATATTCCGGTTGGTTCTTCATGTGGATTTACCTATCCGGAAATATTATAAATTGATCTTTATGAAACACTGCATGTAAATAACTCTGTCTGCCATTTTTAGAGCTTTGTTACCGTAATGGTAGTTAGAAATTGAAACCCAACTATGTAATATTCTTGAAACCTGTACAACATAGGAACACAACTAAACCGCTGTGTGTAGTCGTTTGGCTAAAGTCTTCTGTTAGGTGGAGGTCATGTCCTAGTTGGGCTTGCTCAATGATATGGTGCCCTACCTCTCTTGATTTTACTTTACTTTTCGCTTATAGTTATTAAAATCACTTGATCGATCTGAATAGTTCTTTTTTATTTATATATATTTTGTACCAATTCCATCCCGAGGGTGTCGTAAGAGACGACTAAGAGAGCAGACAATATCTACTGCAAGCGAGGGAAAACTCGAAACAAAACCAACCCGTCTGGCCAGCATGGTATAGTAGGCTAATATCCTTCCAAGTGTTTGGAGGAGACCCGTGCCCAGCAGTGGGACGTTTATGGGGTAGGAAATTATGATGATGATGATATTTTGTACATTTATGAGCTTAATTTACAATGGTGAGTAAATTAAAGAAAAAGGATGTAAAGGTTTAAAAATATAGTTATTACTAGCTGTGCCTTTATTCATAATGTAATTAATACCTATGTAATACTATCTGTATTTCTCTTAGGTATCAAAGAATTAAAGAAAGAAAGTGTATTAAACTGTACCTTTACGAGTTTTGATTCAAGGTGCGTCTATAGAACATACTGTGTCTTACTCCCAACTACACGAATAGACGATTTTATTCAGTGTTGTCGATAACATGTGAATTATTCATAGAATATTTTATCTTTTCAGTGTGTGAAGTGAGATCGTGTCGTGATGATACCAGGATCATGCCATTTACTTTCGCAATGAAGTATAAAAAGTTAAGTTTAAAACTTGAGCGAATTTGTACAATCCCATGAGAACTGTGATTTTACAATAATCACAATATATATTTCAGACTATAATCTATTTTATGCAAAATTTGATCTAGATCCGTTTAGCCGTTTTGGCATAAAACTTTCGCATTTATCCTATAATATAGTGAAAGCTTGTGAGGTTGGATGGATGTTTGTAACTCTTTCACGTGAAACCTACTGAACGGATCTGGATGAAATTTTTCATAGAGATTTATTATAGTCTGGAATAGCAAATGGGCTTTTTATCCCGATAACCGAAATCCACGCGAGCGGAGTTGCGGGCAACAGCTAGTAACGCATATTATATTAGTAAAAATTCAATCGAAACACCTATAATACATAATACACTGGTTTTCACACGGTTCCAAAAAGACTTTGATGACAGCTAAGTAGTCATAAATAAAGGAACCTTTATATATGACGAGTTTTATACTACATAGAGTAACAACCACAGTTACGTAGAATGTATGGTTGTTACTCTTTCACGCAAAAACCCCTGATCGGATCTAGATTAAATTTGGCATTGATATATATTATAGTCTGGAATAACACATAGGCTACTTTTCCCGGAAAAAAATCTGTTCCCGGGGGATAGACCGCGCGAGCAAAGCCGTGGGCGGAAGCTAGTATTGTATAATGCCTAGACTCTACACAAGGATTGTGTCTGTGTTGTAGGAGACTAGTCTCCTTTGTACTCGTAAAGTAAATTAATGTAATTAAATAAACCATTTATTATATAATTTTATGTTAAAAATGTATTTAAAAAAATAATAAAAGAAATAGATTCAAATAACTAATAATATGTGCAAATAATTTGAAACAAGGTATAGGTGCAGGTATGCAAGGTATAATCTGGTGTCAGTGCTTCTGAATGTGAATGTGAAGTCAAAGTCAAACTCATTTATTCATTTAGATCAAATACATGATACTTATGAACGTCATAAAACAAATGCCAGCATACTTTTTTCCTAAGGCCAATTCGCTGAATAGGGTAAGGCCTCGAGAAAAATTGGCAAGAAGCTCGAGTCACTGTTTTTAATCGCCAGAGTGTAACATTTACAATTTGATGTAAGTTACAATGTTAGTGTTAACAATAATATCTTTTTAACAAAAAATTGAACCGACGAAAAAAAAAGGATTTGAAAAGTAAAAAATAATAAAGTTTTGAGTCGGCGCCAAACAAACAAGCCATCATCTCACTTTATATATATGCTCTACGTTGGTGAATCAGTTACGGCGAGTATTATATATGTAGGTATAGATTAATTTGCTTATTCGTTAGTTTGGCGCCGACTCAAAACTTTATTATTTTTTACTTTTCAAATCCTTTTTTTTTCGTCGGTTCAATTTTTTGTTAAAAAGATATTATTTTTTAATTTTTTGTGACTTACATATACAAATCAATAACTATACATCACAAATTGGTTATAAAGTCCTTATGATCTCAATCAAAAGACGCGCACTGGTCTACCAGTGCACGTCTTTTGACTGAGATCACTGCGCTGTGTAAATCCTTATGCTATGTAAACATAAGCCTTAAGCTTACGTTTACATAAAGATTTACACAGCGCAAATAAATCCTTATGCTTATGTATACATAAGCATTAACTGGCCTGTTGGTCTAGTGGTTAGTGACTCTGACTGCTACGCCGGAGGTTGTGGGTTCGATTCCCACCCAGGACAAATCTTTGTGTGATGAGCACGAATGTTTGTTCTGTGGGTGTGTGTGTGTTGGGTGTAATTTATTTATAATATGTATGTATTTAGAAATATATAAGTATGTTTATTAGTTGTCTGGTTACCATAGTTCAGGCTCTGCCTAGTTTGGGATCAGATAGCGATGTGTGACTCGTCTCGAAAATATTATAGTTATTAAGGTAATTATTATAACACAGCGCAGCGTTAATATACGACCACGTCTCAGATGTATAATGTTCATCACTGGTAACATACTAGGGTCAAACATTTTTGTCTTGAGATACTGTGATATTTAGGACAGGGATATATGGCTAAGCCATTCAAACACTACCCAGCCGAATCCGGTTAGCGAGTAAAACCTTTAACGAGTTACTACTTTTGACAAGTGACCTGTTATGGTGTCCTCTTCGAGCTTTTCGGGGGTGTTGAATACGAATATAACATCTATTTCGTGATCAAAGATGGAGAACGCGATTTTTTCTAAAAAGTCAATATATCTTTGTATTTTAGAAGTTTTAATTTTTTTTATTACTTACCCTTATTTTTGTAACTTTGATTAAACAATAACATCAAAATCTTTATTTTCCTTTTCTTTTAAGGCAAGTCCCTCGCTAGGTAACAAACCCTGTGTCGCGGGAGACTTTACAAATTTACAATTGACGGATACAAAGTACACTCATATTAGGGACAACCATTGGCACCACTATGGGTCACACAACTATTTCCCGTATGGACATCGAACCTAAAACACGCCGCGTAGTGGTAAACGGTGAGGTAACCACTTATGCCACTGACCCAAATATCGTCTTATAGTCCACAAAACATTTTTTTTAGGCTAACTAAGCTGCTTAAAATATCCTGACATTAATATTTAATACTTTTATCCTTCGTTTAGGTGCTTCTTCTATTTCTCAGCATAGATGTTGCTGTGGTAAAGCCGTCGATAGGCTGGCGTCGATAGGCCCGTATGGACATCGAACCTAAAACACGCCGCGTAGTGGTAAACGGTAAGGTAACCACTTATGCCACTGAACCAAATATCGTCTTATAGTCCACAAAACATTTTTTTTTAGGCTAACGAAGCTGCTTAAAATATCCTGACATTAATATTTAATACTTTTATCCTTCGTCTAGGTGCTTCTTCTATTTCTCAGCATAGATGTTGCTGTGGTGAAGCCGTCGATAGCCTTGGACACCACGACCTGTCATGCAGCAGGAGTGCAGGCCGCATATATTTTTTAATAACAAACAAACAAGCATATGGCCCGCCTGATGTTAAGTAGTTACCGTACCCTATGGACTTTTGCAATACTTACCAGGGGTATAACTTGTGTGTGTTGCTGACCCACCTTTTTACACTAGGGCTTTAAAATGGAGTATCCCTGAGACAGGAAAACGTTTCTTTCAAAATGCATACCTAAATGAGCGCTGGAGACCTGTATGGGTACAGGTCGCCAGCGCTCATTTAGGAACACAACTACATCGCTGTGTGTAGTTATTTGGCTGTGGTTTTCTGTAAGGTGGAGATCCTACCCCAGTCGGGCTTGCTCGTTAGAATATCGCCCTACGTCTCTTAAAATATATCTCGGCACGCTAACCTAAATGACATACTCCGACGCGCTCTTGTCACCACTGGCGTTACAGCTGTACGGGAACCCAATTGTGTATATATATTGTGTACACAACGATGGTAAGAGACCTGATGGTATGTCTTTACTGCCCTGGAAGATGGGTAGGCCTTTGATGTGGGATGCAGCATGTGTCTACGCCATCACGCCATCCCATCTCCCAAGCACAGCAGGTGGAGCTGCTGTTGCATCTGCGGAGACTCTCAAGGGGCGCAAATACAGCATTCTCATCGGCGATTATGTTTTTGAGCCGTTTGGGTGGGGTGCAAGTGCTCGCGGTCTTTTCAAAGCTCTGTCGAAGCATTTAATCGACGCTTCACGTGACCAGAACGCTGGTTTATATTTGGCTTAAAGAATAAGCATTGCCATTCAGCGTGGCAATGCTGCCAGTCCCTTGGCCGCGTTTTCAGTAGACAGGCCGAGGTTTTTTTTTATTAGAATCTATAATCGAACATTTCGAATTAATTACCATTATTATTATTTTTTTTATATTTATTACAAAATTTATTAAATATGTTTATTCTAATCTGTAATAATATAGGAAATGAATGTTTTAATTATAATCAGAGTACTTAGATTTAGATTTAAATTTGTACGCTTCAATGCAAAACATAAACCATGTTCTATGATTACAAACAAAGATTTTGATTTTGCTGCACTAATGGAAAATAACTAATTTATTTTAAGTCGGCGCTAAACATTTATTTATTACCATTTCACTTTACGTAATAAATAATTTGCTTGTTTGATGGTTTGTTAGTAGTTAAGTAGCTGCTATAAACTATTGAAGAGTGCCCTTAACTGTCTCCCGTGTCGGTTGTAGATCAATTTAATGTCTCCTTGATGATGTAGTGTCATTAAAACTGTATATGTTTAGCAAATTTTAACAAAATCGGTAAACAAATGTAAATGTTATGAGTAAACAATCAATTATTCCCTATTTATTTAACTGAGGGGTATTATTTCTAGTTGAAAATACGGAGTTTCCGAAAATCTAATAATTTACAATCAGAGTGCATCTTATGACCTCTCCAATAAGCCCAAACACGGCTAGAATACATTGTTTATTTATGGAGTTCCGATGCTTATGCCACCCAAGTTCATCATCAGATTAGTTTAATGGTACCATTTTCATCAAAAACATTGAATTTACTTTATTACAGTCGCTGTAACTATCTTATTCGATATCTATATTATCCTATCGCCATTCCTAAAATGCTTATTATTGAGAACTTCTGGCAGTCATTTGTGGTCTTCTTCATCTGTTTTACTTCACCAAATGATACTTTCTGAATGCAAATGCTTGACTTATTGTAGAAAATATCAAAATCGTTATATGTTTGCCTATAATATTTGAGGAGTTCTCTCAATTCCTCATGGATCCCATCATAAGAGCTGGATGTCGTTAAAATGGGACCAACTTCAAAGTATATCCTATCGAATAAAAAAAGAATTATCGAAATCGGACGACCCTGTAAAAAGTTATGCGTGGTCATACATAAAAAAAAATAAAAAAAAAAAAAAAAAAAAACAAATATACGGGTCGACTTGAGAACCTCTCTTTTTTTTTCGTCGGTTAAAAAGGGACGGAAACCAATATACCAAAATTAAATTTAGAAAACTTCTGTGACTTGACTGTATCATACTAGCCCTGTGATTATGTCCTTGGGATCGGGTCTGTATATTAGCTAGATACCATCCTTTATCAGAAGATAATATTATAATACTTAAAGCAAAATGAAACGTGTGTAATATTATAACTATGCTATAAGGCTAGTATATAAACCATGATAGTCTAGACCTCCACGGTGCCTTATAAGTTACAAAATTAATAAGCATTAAAGGTCACACGCAGTAAGTACTAAAAATAACAATTAAATTTGTCAAAACATATTCAAAAAGTGAAAGCAACTAAATGGTTTTATTAATAAAGTATGGTTCCTTATTTTTAAATTCACAAATCAATAATGGTAATTATTATATCAATTTATATTAAGAGAGGTAGGGCAGGGCTTGCTCATGTGATCCTAGTGAGCAAGCCCAACTGGGGAAGGACCTCAACCTTACAGAAGACCACAGCCAAATAACTACACACAGCGATGTAGTTCTGTTCTTGTGTGTGAATACAGATCTCCAGCGCTCATTTAGGGATGCGCTTTGAAAGAAACGTATTCCTATCCCAGGGACACTCCATCTTAAAGCTCAGGTGTAATAAAAAGGGTTGGCAACACACAAGAGATATCTCTAGTATTGCAAGCGTCCATAGGCTACGGTAACTGCTGGACATCAGGCGGGACGTATGCTTCTTTGCCTCCCGTGTCGTATCAAAAAAAAGAATTGAATACTTAACCACAACGTTGTTTTGATACAGTTATTTAATATTAAATAAAACAAACATAAATCTGTATTTTTACCGACTTTAGACATTCGAATTGCGTTAGGAGGCGTGATAATCACGTCAACGTGCCTCTCTTTGCCGTCACGTAGAATATAGACGGCGTGTTTGCGTGAACGCCGCTAATGGCCGCAACGCTTGATGTATCGTATCTCTGTTGACTTTTAAGTGATTCGAATTGAATGAGCAAGAAAATATTCATTATGACGTATCGTAGCTGTATGGCGTAGCTCGGTATATTATATATTATTAGTATAAGTATAAGTTTTAAGAGAGGTAGGGCACCATACTAGCGAGCAAGCCTGACTGGGGAAGGACCTCCACATTACAGAAGACCACAGCCAAATAACTACACACAGCGGTGTAATTGTGTGCCTGTATGTGAGTACAGATCTCCAGCGCACATTTATTGATGCGTTTTGAAAGAAACGTATTCCTATCCCAGGGTTACTTCCATCTTAAAGCTCTGGTGTAAAAAAATGGGTTGGCAACACGCTAGTGATACCTCTAGTAATGCAAGCGTCCATAGGCTACGGTTACTGCTTAACATCAGGCGGGCCGTATGCTTGTTTGCCATCCAAGTAATATAAAAAAAAGTGCAGATGTATCTTTTTTTCTATTATCAAATAGGTTCATTTATATACAAAAAAATCCAAGATATACAATCAGCGTATCAATACCGTTCGGATAAAATACACGCATCGTTGCGTATATTTTAAATAGTATCGCCGACACCACAACAAATTCAACTTTATAATATACGCGTAAGGTTGACTTAAAAAACTTGTGGTTATTATTACTAGCTACTTAAGTATAATTGGAGACAGTTTTAAGTGTTTCTTCAATTCGAGAATCTTGGGTTTTGTCTATGCATTATTTTATGAATTCATTTTAACAATTAACAAAATATTTCCACAAATATAGAAGAGTAAATTGTCGAAATTAAAGGCAGCTGAATCGGCATTAAAATGTATTCAACTGGTTTAATCAATTTAGAAGGCGCATCTATAGACCTGTTGGCTTCCGCTACCAACAAAATGAGCTTATTGGATAACTTCTCCTTTGAACCTCGGTAAGTTGTAGTATAAACAAATAACAATACCTACTATCCTACTTCGTACTGAACGGGTCTGCTTCGCACTGAAATGTGATGACCTCCACTCCACCGCTCACGTCACCCGCGACATTATAATTCGGTATATACTCGTACATTTTGTGATATGTGTTTATTGAGTGACAACTCGTGTATAATAATAATAATAGCAACCCATGTATTTGTCTTACTGCTGGGCACGAGTCTCCTCTCCTCTATCAAGAGAGAGAGAGGGTTCAGCCCTAATTTCCCTATATAGGTTTTTCTGTCAAGAAATTCACAAAAGATATCTGAAGTTTGAAAATTGGCGGTGTTTACGTCCCCATGCATCGTAAAGCCGTTGGTGCTACGCCTGATCTCTCTCCGGTTGAGTCAGATTACCTTCCTATCGGACTATGAGAGTGAGGAAATAGAGTGCAGTTTGTGCCTTCGCACACACTTGTGCACTATAATATCTCCCGCGCAGGCAAATCTCGGTTGGGTTAAGCTGTAGTGACCAAAATTCGGTTAGGAGGACATATAACTGTTATTATTAATTTAAAAGTAATATCAACGAATGCATGTGCTGAAAAAACCCTACTAAACAAAATATTAACACGATCAGTAATATCGGAAAACTAGACCCATTTATTCGACGTTTGTGTACTAAACTAGTTTTTGCTTATCGACCACACAGAGGTATAACACATAAGTAGGTAAAAGTTTTAATTGCTAAGTTTAACTAGTGCGGTTACGTTAGCAAACAGTAGTGAAAACGTAACTAATTGTTTCATTAACTAGTCTTTATCATTAACTAGATTTTGCCCACGGCTTTGCCCGCGTGGATGTCGGTTAGCGCGGTAAAAAGTAGCCTATTTCCTTACCTAACATTTCTTCTAAACCTTTGCCAAATTTTGTTAATATCCGTCCAGCCGTTTAGTCCTGAAATGATAACAAACAATAAAACTAACAGGGTTATTTTCGCATTCAATTTCTTTTTCAACGCGTTATGTCGCACTGCTGGGCAAAGGTCTCCCCCATGGTCTTAAACACCTCTTTATTCGATGCCAAATCTACTCAATTTATAATATTTGTATGGATTTAAGATACTTAAGCGACTTTGTTCGTTTATGATCAAAATCGCTAGAGTGGTCGAGTGCCTACTTTTAAGTACTATACAATTATTATACCTACAAATAGAT
The DNA here is from genome assembly GCA_947095525.1 of Trisateles emortualis. NCBI lineage: Eukaryota > Metazoa > Arthropoda > Insecta > Lepidoptera > Erebidae > Trisateles > Trisateles emortualis. The sequence continues at coordinate 874,452 of OX352736.1, read as the reverse complement.
TATTAAAGTGTGCGTCCTTTTACCCTACATGCAATCTTTTAACTAAAGGGTCCGTATTTTTACCCCTACTACGTCGCAGTAAAAGTGCTCATTACTAGGTACATAAGATTACTTAAGATTGGTAATGGCATCTATCCTGTTTTATATTATTACCTGTGCCGTGCAGTTTCATTGGTGCGGGACACCTCAAGGTGTAAGAGAGGTAGGGCACCACAGTAGCGGGCTAGCCCGTCTGGGGAAGGACATAAACACAACCAAATACATAGCGGTGTAGTTGTGTTCGTGTGTGTGAATACAGAGCCTATAGATAAGTGGCATAAACGGTAGTCGAAACGAAAAGTCAAAAAAACAAATGTGTGGAATTTGACGTAAGTCTACGATACAATGTCATAAACTTACATCAAATCCCATACATTTGCTTTTTTGACTATTCGATTCGACTATCGCTTATGCCACTTGTCTAGAGGGGCTGGTTTCCAGCACTAATATGTAGTAACTCGACGCCAATTATTTTTATATCGACATCATCACAATGCAAGTTAATATTATCCACCGTCAATAATAATCATAGTCGCAGACACGATTTAAGAACATAATACATATTTTATATTATCTTTGTATAGCAGCAAGAAGCCATAATGTATAACGGTCCTAAGACGTAGAATGTTCTGCCAACTTTCTCAACAAAATGTAAAGTGTGTATAAACGAGGCTTATATTTCGGTAAACAGCCACATATAACGCTACGAGTCGTAAACAAAAGATAAAACAGTTATACTTGGGCGTAGTTCAGAAAGAATATATTCTCTTTTTTATAGGCACAATATTATTATTCTTATATCATGTATAGTGAAACTAGTTTCGTATGTTACATGACTAATTTATAAATTCATCATCTCAGCTAAAAGATGTCCACTACTGCACATAGGCCTCTCCCAAGGATTTCCACAACTCTCGATCCTGAGCCGACCTTATCTATCGGTTGCTCGCAACCTTTACCAGATCGTCCAGTTCGTGGTCGCCACTCTAGAACCTGTCTGCCCCAACGGCCATCAGTTCTGTGAGCTATGTGCCCGCCCATTGCCACTTAATAGAGGCAATTTTTAAACACAACACCTTGTTATTTTGTATTATCTCGATTAGTTGTTTTGATATTGCAGACAAATTTAGAAAATGACAAAAAAATGTGGTTAGACATTTTTACTAAACCGAACGGCCTAGACAAGTGGCATAAACGGTAGTCGAATCGAGTAGAATACAAAACAAATGTTTAGGATTTCACATAAGTTTACGATATAATGTCGTAAACTTACGCCAAATCCCATACATTTGCTTTCTATTCTATTCGATTCGTAAAGCGGCTATCCTTTTCTTATCAAATATATATTAATTGATACTCGATATTTGAGCTGCGACACATTTTATTTATTTTATTTTATTTGGGGAGCTTACAGCTTCAAAACAAATATGATAATACATATATCAAAATACGCCAATAACAAGCTTCCACAGATTGACGGAAAACGCTTTACAAAAAAGATTAGGTAAAGACTAATATGGGTACGAACGTTATATAAAATTAGAACTTATATTTAAGTGTAAGTTACAATTTGTCAGACTTTAGGTACATTATCGACAAAGTTGTTGGTTAAATAGGATCTAGCACAGGTACTACTAGTAGTAAATAGATCAATGCGAATGTCATTATTCAACTTATTAAATTTGGCGAACACCCTAGGCAGAAAACTATTTTTCCTAAAATTGGTACAAGAATAAATACAAGAATAAATTTATTATATAGTAAATTACTTTTACAGTTTTCCCTAGTCTCATTATTTACTGTATTTTAGATTGTCATAAACTCAATTAGTGTTCTTATATTCTACAGCAAATTGTAACATAACATGTCTGAAAAGCTTATAATAATAAGTACAAATTAAAGCTAGTAATGAAAAGTAAACACAGTGCTATTTCAGGGATGTTGTAATATTCTGTTAAACAAGGTAAATGGGTTAATTCTGGCTCATATGATAACGCACCATGGCTTAATTCTCTCTTAAAATGGTAATTTATATACTCTGGCGAAGCAGAAGTTGAATGAAGTCGTTATCGTTATAAAATTCTTTAACTTCATAAGGAATGGTGTGGCACGACAAGTCTTCAAGGAAAGGGTTATGTTTTTCGCACGTATCTTGTTATTCTATCCACCATTCTTCCACTGATGGGCTGTAATTTACACATGCTGGCCTAATGCGGGATGGTGAAATCAGACATGCCTTTAAGACATGTCATGTTTCTTCACACTGCTAAGTTTGACACAGAATGATAACAAAACAATGTTTTTTATCTGAGATTTGATCCACTCAGAGAAGCCGAGATGAGTCTCTTCTTTTTTTTTATTTTCTCCTATTTGAGTGGCAGACAAGCATACCGCCTGATGTTAAGCAGTTACCGTGGCCGCTAGCAATACCCGAGGTATCACTTGCGTGTTGTCGACCCATTTTTTGACACCAGGGCATTAACACTTTCGCTATCCCAAGTAAGACACGATAGAAAATCAATTGTTATGTATCACAATATGTGATTCATGGGATAGGGTACCTATTAAGGTGGAATATCCCTAGGATAGGAAAACGTTTCTTTCAAAACGCACCCCTAAATGAGCGCTGGAGACCTGTACTCACACACAGGAACACAACAATATCGCTGTGTATAGTCATTTGGCTGTGGTCTACTGTAAGGTCCGTGTGGTGACGGATTAAGAATACAAATGTCACCACCCCGTTACATCCCGTGGGTGTCGTAAGACAATATCTACTGCAAGACAGGGAAAACTCGTAACAAAACCCTATACTAACCCATCTGGCCAGCGTGGTATAGTAGGCTAATATCCCTCCAAATGTATGGAGAAGACCCGTGCCAAGCAGTGGGACGTTTATGGGTAGAGACTACTGTAAGGTCCTTTCCCAGAAGGGCTTGCATAGTGCCCTACCTGTCTTAAAAACTTGAAGCTCAAAACGTAAGAGCGATCCAGCAAAGTATATGATAGCAGGAAGGTGGCTGAATGAGCTTATTATCAGCTTGTTGAAGTTACTTAGAGAACAGATACAAATGTGCTCTAGAAAGTGAGACATCATCAAGTCATTACCCCAAAATTCTTATCCTGATCATTTTCACTTCTATCATCTTCATTTTCTAAGTCTTTCAGGCCTACGACCACAATAAGTTATCTTGTTTTGTGATCCTGAATAAACTCTTTGGCAATCCAGCATTCGGCCTCAACCATATTTATGAGCTCTTGCAATATCGAAGGGCACATAAAATATGTCACATTGTTAGCTTCAGTTGATTTTACAAATGCCTTCAATACCATCAATCATTCCATATCTTTCTGTCTATTTCGTCTCATATGGGCATACGATCATTACGATCTTGCCAGTGGTTTGAAATAGTTTTTCATATTTTAAGAGGCAGCAGCAGTCGGCCGGCCTCAATAAGTTCTTCATCACGTTGGTGATCACTATATATTATCTTATGTATAGATGGTGATATAGTTATTTTTATCAGTTTTGAACAATAAAATTACCATATTCATCCAATATTTTGTACTAATAACTATAACATTTTTTCATAAATAACATGAATGTGCGGACACAGCTTCCATATAATGGGGTGCCAAGCGCCATTTTAGTCTATTGCGGTTACTACAAGATAAAACAATATCCACATTATTCCGTTAACAGTAGGGTCCGAATCTCAACGAATATCTTGGGTATAACGACCCATTAAATCACTCCTAAAGTCCAATACAGTCGAATTTCTCAGTTTTATGTAGTTCGAATGTTCTTCGGAATTTTATTAAGAAGTACATTATTGAGTTTCAAAATTAGTGGTCAAGTTTATTGGTTAAGTTTTGCTTCGAAAGGCACATGTTAAATTTGATTGGTTCAATAAAGAATGAATATTGCTGTTTTAAGATGCTCTGCAAATTAAATTAAGTATAAAAATCATGGTTCTGATTATATATTTGTAATACTTTGGCAAAAAATCGGACAGCTCACTTTATAACTTTTTGTGTACCTATAATCTGTACGGTCGATAAAGAAGAGATTCGCCAAGCGAAGGTGCGATTACTTGAGCTCCGGACTACCTCTCCGTGCGCCGCGTATCTCTTGACACGATACCGAGAACGTAAGTACGTCATCACCACAGTGTACACATGCTACAGACACCTGCTGAGTTTATAAACAATCAGAGCGGCAAATGTAACATGCTCAGCTGAACGGTACCAGAAACTCTTTGCAGGAACAAGATTTCCCAGGAGAGCTTTATCGTGGTAGACCGAAAACGTAAGAAATCATTGACCGGACCAATCATGCTGCTATCCCAACGACGCAGTTTCAAGACTAATGCAAAATACAATGACGGAAAACGTTGTGGAGTACATAAGAGATACGAATGAAGACCAGTTTAATATTAAGGGTTGTGTATATTATTATGTTAGCATTAAGGTATATATGTATATTGTAAACTGAGCTTTCCAAGAAATAGCTCGCTTATTATACATGACTGTACTCTTTTGAAATAAATGTATTTAATAATGGAAATAACGACATTAACAGATGACGTAGTTTATCGTCAAGCTTGCAACAGCAAGACCATCACTAGCGCGTTGATGATCATGTAAAAACTAAAATTCGTAAGACGCAGTATGGCTTCCTAAAAGTGAAGTATTACCTCAATGTTCTGTGTACCTAATTTTGGACAGCATCAATAAAATGAACTCAGCAAGTGCTTGTTTTAAACATTTATTGAAAGCGTTTAATCGATGTTTCACGTGACCAGAAGGCTGGCATATATTTGGCTCATATGATAAGTATTGCCATTCAACGTGGCAATGCCGCCAGTCTTTTGGGCAAGTGATCCAGTACACATCATACGGAAGAATTTTATGACGCCTATTAAGCAGATCCCCCTTTTTTGTGTGTTTAATATAATTACTATTCTTGTAAAGTATTTTGAAAATTAATACAATTATATTTTAAAATGTCTAATTTCTCTTATGCGTTAGGGCGAACTAAAGTAGTATAATAATATAAAATAGGTCCTGAGCTGACGCTACCCGTAAACTTTACCATGTTATTGGCCTGCCTACACTGCGTCTTCCAGTTTGTGGTCACCACTCCAGAATGTTTCCGCCCCAACGGCCATCCCTCCTGGATGCTATATGCCCTGCCCATTGCCATTTAATTAAGGTAATTTTTCTAGCTATGTAATTTTGGTTTTTCTATAGATTCGATATCACAGACCTATCTAACTATATTTTGTCCTATCTTTCATATATGGAAGTACAGCTACACCCAATAAATAATAAACTGTTTACTGTAGAATATAAATCAAGGACATTAATATACACCTGCTATTATGTTATTTGTGTAATATTTCAACTTGGCCCAAATGGATTCAATAGATAACTTATTATACACCCGTTCGATACTCTCAATACTCCCAAAAAGCAATACATCTTCAAATATAGTGGATATTACTACGTAAACTTTAGTAAATTTGCCACTAGAACGATTTTATATAGGCTGTTACATACACTCGGTTTTCAACTTTTATGGGAAACCCATAAATGATTTATTATATCATACTGTAGTTTGATATTTCTAAATAAGTAAAGCCAAAACTATGGATTACATTCAGTTAAACATATTTTTTTAAAGACAACTCCCGCACTAGGGAGCTCTGTGTCGCAGGGGAATTTACAAACATACAATTAACAGACACAAATTACACCCAGACTCAGAACAATTCTTTGTGGGTCACACCTTTGTGTGAACTGTGTGGGAATCGAACCCACAACCTCGTGCACAGCAGGCGCATACTGCTGTTTATCTCCGAGGAATTTCACGTCTTGGAAAAAATGGTAACCAATATGGAGAAAAATGTGTTAATTTGATTATACAAGTAAATCATAGTTAATCACAGTAATATATTTTATTATGTATACCAAATCAGAAGTTGCATAAACGTAGATATTTTGGTGATTAACATTTTGCCTAAACATCAATTCTTTACAAAATTCAACAACACTACCCAAGTCTTAGTTAGCGGTGGCCTTCTGTAGGTTAGAGCTTATCTATCCTGCCAGAAATTATTGTATGTGTACATTGTTAAATTCGGTAGTCACGCAATGCTCCAACGTTAACTTTACATACTCATATATTTTTAAATAAACTACCCTATATTTTGTCCAAAGTCATAAATAAACAGAAGCCATATCTTTTATTACATGTAGGTACTCATAATATGGTTCAATCAATCAAAAATTCAAAGCAACCCAAACGAAGTATGAAGAAATCAAATTTCCGCCGACGCGAATGTGACTACGAGGTTGCGGACATATAAGTTATTGGTCAAAGGAATATTCATACGAAGGTTATAAGGAAAGCTATTTTTCCAAATACACAAAACCATATTTACGTCCTACGAAGTATTGACGGAACAGAATGTGATATTAAAACTGCTGATGTAATATAGAATGTATAAAGTATATTATATAACTTGTATCCGACTTGTTCCGATAGTTTATGTTAAGACGACATTCGTTTTAAAATCTTGAATCTTTGATGTTAAACTATTTAGGTATTGCAATTTACTGTACCTACCTATAAACGTTGTTTGTTACTTGAGAATTCGGAGTCCAAACTATTCATTTATTTTGGTTTTTTTTTCATATCCCATTATTTAAATATGTATTTAAATAGCATAAGTAATTACACACAGTGGTGTATTTGCGTTCCTTTGTGTGAGTAGAGGTCTTCAGCGCTCATTTTTGAAATAAAATTGTTTTCTATCCCAGAGATACTCTATCTTAAAGACCTGGTGTAAAAAAATCGGTCGGCAATATGCAAGTGAAGTGGTTTTGCAATAAAGTCAATCTATTCGATACCTGTGGGTATGTAAGGCAGGACAAACTCTTAATAGATTATAATAGTAAGTATATTATAATAATTATGTATATGAATATGCAACCAAGATTTCGTAACACATAATAGCAAACAACACCAGTAAATTCAAAAAAGAAACCATCACCCAAAAACCGATGAAAATTACCGCCGTAAAAACGTCACACTACCTTCTTAAAACAACCATAAGACATTGCGTTAAGGAAAGAGATATCACCTCGTTCACTTTTACGAACAACGAGATCGTCGCAAGTAATGTTGCGGATAATCGTGATAAACAAGCACTGTGCTCGTGACATCGAGTGTAAGGGAACATTCACATGATACGATGATCGAGTCAAATCTCCAATGAAGTGTGCATGCAAAGTATACTCTGACTGTCGCCCGCAACTTCGTCCGCATGGTAATTTGGAATATTTTCTTCGATTTTGCAACATATCTCACTGCTCCGCTCCTATTGATTATAGCCTATAGTCTTCCTGGATAAATGCACTATTAAACAAAAAAATATTTTTTCAAATCGAACCAATACAGAGATTTGTGCGTTCAACCAAACAAACAAATAAACTTTTCAGCTTTATAATATTAGTATAGATTATGTTTTATTTTTGGGTGTTTCAGTACTGATATTAGCTTAGTATATCTAAGTATCTATTCTGATATGAGCTTGAGTAAAACATTTACATTTACATTCGGTCATCCAGGTACTTTGTATTATGTGTTAAAAATCCCTTGGGTGCCTATATCGTACCCGTAGAGTGAAGACTGACAGAATGTGAGTTAGTTAGTTGTCGCTTTGCGGGGAAGTTTATATAATATACGTAGGTAAGTTGGTCGTAAATACTCTTTGTGATGTAAAGAAAGTCTGTTCTTTAATAAAACCAAAACAATTTACCGAAAATTAAGCAAAAAAAAGTTTAGCCAAAAGTTAACTTTTGTCTTTTTCGAAAAGATTTTTATAAATTTGAATAAGAATCGTCGAAAATGACTACTTGTAATAGAAATTTCACGTGGGAGAAGTCGTAAACGAATTCAGGACAGTCCCACCCACATGCCCACCGCTTTGACTCCTGTGAGCCAGGATTAACAGCGGAGTAACCAACTGATACACCGAGCGTTGACACTCGTGCGTTCCGTAGACAACTAAACCTACTGTCTTGGACCCCGCAACGAATTTAATCAAAAGTAAATAGGAGGAGTTAGAAAGAAAAGTTTCCACTTCCCACGTCGTAAATAAATGCCATAATCTTATTAAATACCTATTTATTTTTTATAAACAAAATTATGAATTTTGAATTGGGTCTTTGGTCGTTTTGCACCACGAGTTAGTCAAACCGCGGTGCGAATCGCCCCAGAGTAGAAACACTAGTGTCTATGTCAGAGAACTACCAATTTACCTCAATAGATATTAATCAAAATGACAACATTCCCATATCTCATCATATGCAAACTTTCTAATCGATACTAAAGTGGACAAAAATAAAAAAATGCGTGCTTAGAATTCCAAAACAACGATTTCATTTTCCACATCAACAATTCAAGTCCAGTTAATCAGGTAATGCACTAATGTGCCAGGCAGAAGGTACATTATCCGTTGCCTGACTATAAAAGCTGTATATATAAGAAGTACACTAAAACACTACGATGCTTTCAACTTATAATGTTTCATAGTCTCTTGGGGAGCTCTCCAGAGTGTACCCCGCACTGTATTATTAAAACTTTTATACTGAAGTCCTTTGTTTTTTTTAAATATACCGAGCATATTAAAATAAGTATACTTGTTTGATTTAAGGAGTTTTATTAATTAACTAGCGACCCGCCCCGACTTCGTCTGACTTTAAGCGCAATTGTCTTTGTTTTTTACATAAGAACCTTCTTCTGACAATACCAAACACAACAAGAAAAGAATGACTGAAATCGGTCCAGCCATTCAAGCGTTATGCCGTGACAAAGGAAATTAGAGATTCAGAGACTGGCCTGTTGGTCTAGTGGTTAGTGACTCTGACTGCTGCGCCGGAGGTCGTGGGTTCGATTCCCACCCAGGACAAATCTTTGTGTGATGAGCACGAATGTTTGTTCTGTGTCTGGGTGTAATTTATCTATAATATGTATGTATTTAGAAATATACATTATAAGTATGTTTATCAGTTGTCTGGTTACCATAGTACAGGCTCTGTTTAGTTTGGGATCAGATAGCGATGTGTGAGTTGTCCTGAAAATATTATATATTATTATTATTTTTAAATATAAGAATATCTTAAAGGGTCTCGTCATCCAGTCATTAAGGTTGTACATGACATTATTATAGAAATAACCAGCGGCCCGTCCAGGGACATAAGATTTTTTTTACACAGTGCACTTTTTTACACCTTGGGTTACGTTACTTAAGTTTTAGTAGGGATCCCTAATCTTTTCTAGCAATAAACACAGCACTCAGGGTAAATGTAGCTTTCCAATGGTAAAAGAATATTTTTAAATCGGCATAGTAGTTTTTGAGTTTATTCATTACAAACATACACACACACAAAAATACAAATCTTCCCTCTTTATAATATAAAGTATCGATAGTAAGGCTTAGTTGAAATACTATGTTTTCACATCCTTCACGACCACACTTATATCAACCCTCATTCAGAATAGGTAGTAAATATTATATTCCGTGTTCAACTTTAAATTGTTTATTTGCATAAATAAAGTTCTTTACGACCTGTCCATCCTACTAATATTATAAACGCGAAAGTTTGTAAGTATGGATCGATGGACGTTTGTTACTCTTTCACGTAAAAACTACTGAACGGATCTGGATGAAATTTGGCACAGAGATAGATTATGGTCTAATGAATAACACATAGGCTACTTTTGACAACGACAACCGACATCCACGCCAGCGGAACCGCGGGCAACAGCTAGTTTTAATTATTTCTGCCCCTTATAGCGCGTGAAAATTTACACGACCCATGACCAGAAAATTAATTTTGATTGATTCAAGATTCCTCGTCGAGGTTTAGCACACAGTTAAGTACCCACATACTTGTGAAAATTACAACATGGTATAACAATTAGGTAGTTAAAGGTATGTCAGCTAGTACATAGTTGTATAACATTAAATTAGTAAACTTGCTTGATACCCTATAGCGTTTGTTCGTTATGGCAGTACTATGGGAAAAGTTTTCACATTACCACGCTCGAGGTATTTCAATGTACTATATATTTACGAGTATAAATTCCGGGTATTATGCTTCTTTTAATACAATTTATCAGCGTTACGAGTGAATACTGAAGAAGTGAATATATGTTTTTCGTGTAATGTACATACATTAAAAGTATAAATAAAATTGTTTATTACCCTTTTTGCTAAAAAGTGCAATTTTATTTACATACATATCAACACGCCCGTCTCCCAGTGGGGTAGGCAGAGACTATGGTACGCCGATTGCCTCGATCCAAATATCCAACAAACAAACAATTTTAATGAAAAATAATAAAGCGTTCTTGACTAAGTCTTTGGCATTTAATAATTACAAAGAGGAGTTCAAATTTATATAAAAACGAAGTTCAAAATAAATAAAACAACACTACTCATGAATAATAACATAATTCGCAATTAATATTATAATTACTAGCTGTTGCCTGTGGCTCCGCCCGTGTGGATGTTATTTATCACGATAAAAAGTATTTTCCTCCGCAGGATACCATCTCCTTGCCCAATTTCATTAAGGAAACTTTGCACCCCCTTTACCTATCCTTAAGGGATGATTTAAGAAAAAATATTTTATACGTGTTTCATACTGAATTTCACACGAATAACTTCAAAAACGGCAATGTTTCATATTAACTTCGCACCCTCGTTTTACCCCCTTAAGGGGTGAATTTTCAAAGATCGTTTCTTAGTGCTTCCCTACGATATAGAAGGAGGGGTTCCTTTTATAACGTAGGGAAGCACTAAGAAACGTTTTTTGAAAATTCAATTTTCTAATTTTTTTGATTGTGCAAAATTTCAAGTTTCTAACCCTTATAACTTAGGCCCTACGTTGATATGTCAGTCAGTCAGCTTCTTCTTTTTAAATAGTTCTCATAGTTTACACAAAGTTCGTTATTTCACAGGAATAACTAACTTGGGTTAAGTTGGTTATTGCTGTGACTGAAGCACGTCAACGTCACGTGTGGTGATAGCACAGTCCAACCCTTCCGAATGCCGTTGGTTCTTAATTTTGTAAGCAATTTACGCGCGCTTCTGCAAACATTGTCGGTCGATGCGTTGCAATGGCGGGGGACCAACCATCATCCTGATCGTGTCGCTCTACGATTAATAAACGTACTACAATTACTGGCCGCATGTTATATGTATTATATTATTGTTGTTTTTTTGGTGCTAAGCTCTAAAACAGTATTTATTTTTTAAATTTATTATTTTGTCCATATTTTGTCTTCTCTAATGAAAGTTACATTTGGTTTCGTCACTTTAAATAGCTACTTATTTTATTTCAATATTTGTTATTTTACTGTTTAACTGCCTCCGAGGCTCAGTGGTTAATGTGTGAGGCTGCTGATCACGAGGTTCCAGGTTCGATTCCCCGGGTCGGGCCAAAAAATCGATATTGGGTTTTTCTGTTAAGAAATTCACAATAGATGCCCGGAGTTTGGAAATTGGCGGTGTTTACTCCCCCGTGCCTCGGAAAGCACGTAAATCCGTACGCCTGATCTCTCTCCGGTCGTGCCAAATTTGCCGTCCCATCGGACTATGAGAGTGAGGGAATAAAGAGTGCACTTGTGTTTGCGCACACACTAGTGCACTATAGTATCTCCCGCGTAGATGGCAAGTCTCCATTGAGATTAGCCGCTGTGACCGAAATTCGGTTAGGACAGGAGGACATTATTATTATTATTTTACTGTTTCTAACTAGCAGCAGGAGGACTGTCAATCAAGTGATATACTCCTCATTGTTATTGGCTACTTCAAAGGAGTTTACTGGCTGCGAGCTGGCAACGTCGTATTATTGATATAGTTTTATCTAGTTGGTTAAATAAAATTGTTCGAAAAGGTAAATTCTCCTTACAATTTTATGTATAATACTAATTTCAATATGCACAAAGTCATTTTCCACACATAAATTGAATATTTTCTGCAAAAAGAAATAGAATTTCGCAACATCATGAATATTTATACAATTTCTGCGTATAAAGACTTAGCATATGTTGAAATTAGTATCTATACCTACATAAATAAAGGATTGTTTAAATAATTTCATAAAATAAACTACCTAGATAAAACTATTTTTAAAATACGACGTTGCCAGCTCAAAGCGACTAAAGGGTTTACTTACTGCGAGCTGGCAACGTTGTATTTTTATTTGTCTTCATTCGTAGAGTAGGAAATATATTTCATAGAATAAAATTCTATCATTTAAATAACACAGCTCTACAATACCTATGTGTATGAGTACCTACAAGATTTATGATTAAGTTTTACTGCGAATAAAAAAGGTAAATAAGTATTCGAGAAAAAGGAAGTAACGCATTTGTATCAGACAAACGTGACGCGAATGGTAGTAACGAAGTAAAATATAGTTGTGTAAATCTTAGAAGCTTATTTCTAAGATGTTTGTGCTACAAATTTGTTTTGATTATCCAAATAGCGGTGGTGCCTGAGTGGGAAAGTATCTGACTTGCATGCAAGAGGTGTGAGTTCGATTGGTTTATTTTGACGTTCATAATGTTAAAACGTTCAAATGAATAAATGACTTTAACTTAAATATTAAAGCAATGTGGAACGAGCCCGGAGCAGGACTCGAACCTGCGCCTCTCGGGTTCCGGCCCAGCGCACTACACTACCAACTGTGCCATCCGAGCTCCTACTCCAGAGTTCGAATTTGTCCACCGCTTGTGTACGTCTTGGAGTGACGTAAGTTTCATTCAAACGTTAGCCGTTACAGGTCTATACGTACAACATCTTCCATTGTGAGGAAAGAATACAAATTCGAACTCTGGAGTAGGAGCACGGATGGCACAGTTGGTAGTGCGCTGGCCCCGAACCCGAGAGGCGCAGGTTCGAGTCCTGCTCCGGGCTCGTCTGTCTTTTTCCACATTGCTTTAATATTTAAGTATATTTGAGCTGATTGCATAGCAAAAATGCTAAAAAATATTTAATAAATGACTTTGAGTTTGAATTTATGGTGCCCCACCTCTCTTAATATGCGTTGGTATAGTCTAAAACCTAAATACCTTGTCCATAGTATAATAGGACATCTTTTACTTAATTCACATCGCGTACCCTTTTCTGTCCAATTACAACAGTATTAGAAAGAGGGTGTTGACACTACTTCTAATATTAAAGCCCCAACTCAAGTAGACCTGTTATTGCTCCCGTGGTAACGTCAAATGTCTCGGCCCTGACTGACCCATGTTGGGACTTGTAGTTACCTTATGAATAATGGAAATCAACAAGTGTTCTATCATTTGTTATAAGGCTATCAGTGATTGATTAGCGGTTGTGGATTCAGAAAGTAACCAATTTACACGCATATGGGTGACAGTACCAATATGAATTTTATTTGACTTTTTGGAATTTATATGTACTAATCAAATGTTTTATACTGCTGGTGGTGAAGGATAACATTGCGATAAAACCCACATTGTCATAGAAGGAATTCTAGAGACGTCTAATCTACTATCATGCATTGAGCCAGCATGTCTGGATCAAGGCTTAAACCCTCTCTGCTCTCTTAATAGAGGAGAGGAGACCCGTGCAGCAGGACATATCCATCTCAGCCATAAGACTTTCACTGCTGGACATAGACCTCCCCCAAGGTTTTCCACATCGTTCGATCCTGAACTGACCTTGTCCATCGGTTATGAATATAGTTTTCGTCAAGATAAACCCAAAACACCCAAACAGGACACGGCTATCTTGTTTCGTTGAAGAGTCCTTATGGCCACCTTCCGACTGCATCATCAGACCAGCTCTATGGTACCATATTATTGCATTGTCATCGAAGTTACGTCGGTATACCAAATTTCAGCTCCATCAAACACCGGGAAGTGCTTCAAATCTAGCTTACAAGATTTGACCTAAACAAATTTATATACTAACTAACATACATTGCAAGCGAAATAAAAGCATGTAATAATAATAAAAAAGGATTCAAACGTGAATCATTTTAAAATTGTTAAAGAAGTAAAATTTTTAAATTTCAGCCTGGCAGGAAATTTTAAAAGCTTGTAGGGTTGAACGGTTTTCTGTAGGGGAACGACACTGAAAGCTCTTTGACACTCTACGTATGAGTAATTGAATGTTCGCCTAAAGTAAGTCTCGCGTTTCATGTGAGAGGAAATGTCGTCTAATATTGCTGGTGGTTAGCAAATTTGATGCATACTTACTTTTTCTTTCAGTTTATTGCTCAATCATTTAGGTAATAAGTAGAAATAACCTCTAATATTTTAAATATCATGTAGCTGATGTAGTAACTATCAATCTCCAATAGATGAATGAAGTATTACATCGTGCATTGTTTTGAGTTCTTCGTCTAATTCGCTTCGCTCTTGGCAGAGCGGTCGTGGACACAATGATTGTTTGACGGAGCTCGGCTAATGTAGCTCGCCTTACGTTGTCTCGACAATTATTTCTGTGGGTGGTAAGTCTGGTGCACTCATTAATAGAATGTTGTGAGTTACTCAAACTAAAAAATCATTTAGGTTACAAAGTAACACTTATGAAGGTCATAAATTATGAATAGGCCAGAAAGATGATGTCAGCAAAAAAGTATTATTGGCAAGGAATTGCAATACAGCTGCAAGCTAAATTTATTAATTTTTTATTCTTTATTGTTACTTTTTTAATTGAATATAATTAATTTCTGTATGGTATATTGGTTTCTATCCCTTACTCATACTAAATTGTAAATGTTATACTCTGACGATTAAAAATAGTGGCCCGAGTTTCTTGCCAATTTTTTTCGGAGCCCTACCCTAGTCCGCTGACTACGAATTGGCCGTAGGAGAAAAGTATGCTGGCATTTGTTTTTATGACGTTCATAAGTATAATGTATTTGATCTAACTGAATAAATGAGTTTGACTTTGACTTTGACTATGGGTGCCAGGTTCCATTCCAGAAACGGGCAAAATTACGCTAGCTTTTATTGATAGAAAATTATCAGTAACAGCACAGCACAGGTTCGCTACCATAGCTGGCTGGCAAAATATTAGTATCATACAGTTCCGCCTACTTTTTTTGGAGAAAGGTGTGATGAAGTAGGTAATTAAAATGAATGAAATAATTTTATCGCTTAATAAGATCGCTTTTTCAACTAGGTTCAATTAATAACTTATTTATTTGGCATTAATTTACCCTATTGGTTAAATCATATATTTAAGAGCGGTAAGTCACCATACCAGTGAGCGAGCCTGACTAGGTAAGGACCTTCACCTTACAGAAATAACTACTCACAGTCGCGTAGTTGTGTACCTGTGTGGGCGTACAGAGTCTCTAGACAAGTGGTATAAACGGTAGTCGAATCGAAAAGGCAAAAACACAAATGTATGGGATTTGACGTAAGTCTACGATATAATGTCGTAAACTTACGTCAAATCCCATACATTTTTTTGATTATGCCACTTGTCTAGAGGAGCAGGTCTCCAGCGCTCATTTAGAGATACGTTTTCCTATCCCAGGGATACCTCATCTTAAAGCTCAAAGCTGGTGTAAAAAAAATGGGTCGGCAACACGCAAGTGATGGTATTGCAGGCGTCCATAGGCTACGATAGCTGCTTAACATCAGGCGGGCATATGCGGGTATGCTTGATTGCCACTCAAGTAGTATATAAAAAGTAATACTCGATCTTTTCAAAGTATATCAACAAAAATAGAACCATGTGACAATACCCAAATACCAGAGTATTCATACCGCTTTAACCCTTTTTGTTTGGACGGATATTCCAATTGCAAAACTTTTTTATGTCTTTGATGAAGCAAAGTGAATACCTATCCTTGTTACATTTTTTTGTATTTGTCTGTTTTTGTTTCGGTCGTTTGTACAAGTTGATGATGTTTTGTTCAGATTTATTTTATGTTGAGAATGTTGTTCAAAAGTGTAAACACTATTATTGAATACTGCATTTTAATTCTTTGTTTAAGGCGTTGTTTAAATGCCGTACATCTGATGAAAATACCCTTCTCATCATCTCAGCCATAAGACGTCTACTGCTGGACAAAGGCCTCCCCCAAGGTTTTCCACATCGTTCGGTCCTGAGCTGACTTTGTCCATCGGTTGCCCGCGACCTTTACCAGTTCGTCGGTCCACCTTGTTGGAGGCCTGCCCACGCTGCGTCTGCCAGTTCGTGGTCGCCACTCTAGAACCTTTCTGCCCCAACGGCCATCGGTTCTGCGAGCCATATGCCCTGCCCATTGCCTCTTAATTGATGCAATACTTCGAGCTATGTCGGTTACTTTATAAAATACCCTTATCATTAATTTAAAATCTAAAACTATCATAAACGTAAAATGCAAACAGTCTTTTCATTATTGCGTCGTTTAGGCGTTGCGCAAACGTAAACGTAAATACTTTGTTACTGACACGGCACACCATCACAGGAATCCGAGTAGCTGTGTTTGTTAGCGGAGATCGGACACAGTTACCGGTTGCAACTTTTCCGTCATTTTCACGATGGCTTGGCTTTCTTCGTGACTTATGTCACTGGATATGGACATCGATTGCAATAATATTAATCTGCCTAATTTACGTATCCACATTTAAAGTCAGTGAAACAATGGCGTTCTATTCTATAGATTTTTAAAACCAGTCCATGAAACACTCAACCCCATAGCCTAGCAATGTTAGATACCAAAATAGTGTTACAATAGCTCTACACCTACTCTAGTCGTATCATGGTTGTACTGATATAGTGCAGCTATGGTATGGCCACAGTAAGTGTCTCATCCCATTTTAGATTAAAATTCTCTAAGGGCCTCTGCGTGTTGGACCTATGTCCCCGCGTAAGCCTTCCAAAGGCCCGGGTATTCTTCTTGATAATGGAAAAATACCCGTGACAAAGAGAGACATAATAATAAGTTTATTTCACTCTTTCACAAAGGTAAGTACATTACTAAATTACAGGTATAATACAAATACGGCAATCTTCGTTCCTTTGTGAGAGTCTGGTGTCTGAAGTACTTAAAACCTATGTTACAGAACACCAGGCTCCCACCTCTTGGACGAATCATGATGATTATAATTTTTAATTACTTAAGCTTTACTTAAGCGATTGTAAATAGTCCGTTTGCGCAGCTTAGCACAATTGTAAGTAAATTTGTTAATATTTCTTGTGTCTTCAACTAACGACTTTTAGTTTTCAGTTACCTACATTGAACACTTTTTGATTGGCGACGAATGTGCTTTAATATTCACTGGTAGCTTGTATCTCATACAAGACACAAACCTTTGTGTCTTGTTTTTGTGCAGCGCCTTAACATGTCTACAATATAATGTGCAAGCGGATCAAGATAAAATTTGGCACTGAGACAGTTAATAGCCTCAAACTAGGCTTATTATACACAAACAACCATTATACCCAAGAGTGAAGTTAGTCTTTCTATATGTAAAATTCAAAGTCCAAACTGATTGACTCATATATCAACCTACAGTCTAAACTGCTGGACCTAGAGACATGAAATTTGGATTATGAGTTCTTTGTGAAGTGTAAGTATCTATAGTTTTTTTCAAAATCATCCTCCAACAAATTAAATAGGTTAAAGGGCATAGGGGGAGTGCGGAGAGTGCGAGTATTTAAGTATCTATTAGAAAGAAGGTATGATTCTTCCGAGTCTCTGAATCTTTAGAAAGAAAGAAAGAAAGAGCATTTATTTTGATGAACAAAAGACACATGACTATAGTAAAGACAGAAAATTATAGCAAGATTAGGTACAAAGTAAGAAATTAAATAAATATTATTAAATTAAATATCCTTACTGTTTAAATGAAAGGTACCTTATTTATATTTATGTCACCAAATTCTTTTTGTGCGGCCATAAGGTGTTGTCGTAGTCGCAGTTTAAAGACCGCAAGGGATTTTTAGTATATAATTGATTTTAATGTCTTTATATAATAATTGCGGAAATTTCGACAGATGGATATTTGTTACTCAATCACATCAAAACAGCTAAACAGATCTGGATATAATAGCACAGAGATAGATTATAGTCTGAAATAGCAAGTAGGCTACGTTTAATCGCAAAAACAATCATTGTGGTATTGTACACGTAGTCAATGCCGCATAACAAAAGCGTAAAAGCTAGTAACATTATTATAAAACGGTCAAATATACATATAACAACAAGTTGGTCGTCATACTATTATTTATATTAGTGAACATTATTATATACCTACTATTCGGTCTACATAATAAGAAATTATGTTGCCCTTACAGCTCCCGTGGGATGTCACAAGTTTTGTGGAGCTCGTGCGATATAAATTATTACGCAATTAGCCTAATAACTTCGTAAAGTACTGGCAAGATTATACTTTATACGGTGTATATTACATTAACTGTACCTAACCTGTAACCTATTAATTCAATTAGAAATCCCATATTGTACTTTAAAAAAAAATTCATGTTCTGTTAAAAACTTTAACATGACATTCAAATTAAAATTGCTATTAAAATCCATGTCTGTTCCTTTTTGTCTATAAAATAACATCATCAGTAAATCAGCACCACGTCCCTAATCAGTATCTAGTCCAGCTATAATTTTTACATAGATCTAATAGCTATAGGTATGAAAAGACGGTGACACCTATATTATTATCTAGCTACATTTTCATGCATTATTCAAAGTCAAAGTCATTAAAATTTATAAATGTAAACCATATGCATGATACTTATGAACTTATTTTCCTTCCTACTATTCATGTCACACTATGTAGGTGCTTTTTTTTCTAAACTTATACTTCACTCGTCACATTACAAATTCCTAAATAGTTGATATTATTTTCTTAAATCCTATCTTTTCTGTATCATAAATACTTTTGGAAAAACCCTCAGAAACTATAACATCGTTTCTGAGAGTTTTTCCAAAAGTATTTTGCTGTACAAATTATACTAAACGGATATTATAATATTTTTTTTTATAATATAAATAAAACACATATTATTATTATATAACTATCATAATTTAGTAAATTGTAGATGTGTACTACAACCTACTAAACAATGCTAGTTAGATATAACATTTTTAATGTGTTTATGATTTGTACAAATTTTGATGTGATTAAATAATTTGATTTGATTGTAGCTGAAAATTTTATTTTAGTCAATTAATAAAATTTATGTTAAAATATTTTGTTTTTTTTATTCAAATTCAACATCATACACATACAATGTAAGTAATAGTCAATATTTGAACTCGGATGTTTTGTTAAAAATATTATTATGATGGTGAAATACAAATTAAACACGCAGTAAAAAAGAACTCGTAAAACTGAGCCGCATGCTGATCACACAAGTCACTGTCCACCTAGCGATTTATTTGTTTCCAAAATGTGTCTGCGGTGCGCAGAGATATCGAGCATGCAGCTAGACATGACGTACACAGTCACACTAGTGTGCTGTGTCAATGTCAACTAAATGATTAAGTGATAATAAAATAATTTGTAAAATCTCAATTAAATTCGATTTAAATACGTGAAATTTATAGAATAATAATAATATTGCTGACACATACAGTGTTTGGTTGTTTGTTGTTGTTAAATTCGTACTATAGAAACTGACGAACACCGACCCGGTGCCAACGGATAATATTTGAAGTGTCATCGTATAAAAGCGTAAAACGCAGGGAGTATAACACATATTTACCGTAATTAGCACCCTACAACATCTACATACTCTGCCCGTGGCCCGTATTGTATGTATTTTATATGAACTCATAGGGATATTTACGTGCGATCCACGTGCATGCAGCACTCACTGGCAGTTTCGTTCTCGTTTTGCTTGACGAATATATGTGGAAGCAAGATTGACGAATAACAACTTGCTTCATTACAGCAAACACATCATGCACACTGTATCACTTAGTTGTTAATTGTTGTTGCCCTAAGCATAATCTTAATTAACCTCACTTTCGCTCAGCTACTGTCATTTTCCTTGTTAAAACATATTAAAATTATTAATTAACACACCTACTAAAAACATAGTACCACTCTTTTTCAATCTCTAATAAATTTTATCACAATTACTGTCTTTTTTTCACTTTACACACCTACATTTTCACTCTTGTCATCTCAACATTTGTTTTCTTTCTATCTCTCAGCTGTTTCATTTGCTTTTAAGGTACTTGGTGATACAGATAGCCTTGTTATACCATGAATACCCATCATGTTATGACCCGTAGAGCAATGGCTAAGGAGACTGAAACCAAGCTTAAACTAACGCTGCTTGAATTGAAGAAATACAAGGAGGACAACAGTCAGCTGTTAAAGGAACGCAGTGACTGTGAAGATGAATTACACTTAATTAATAACAGAGTAGCTGAGCTAAAGGGAGAATTATCTACACTACACCATCAATATATTGAAGTATTGGACCAGCGCGATAAACTACAAAAAGAAGTGGACTCCTTCAGTAGTTGTAGTGATATGTACTTAAGTTCTTTGTGTCGCATTTCAGAGTTAGAATTGAATCTAAACTCAGCATTTCAAAAAATTAGTTCTCTTGAAGACACTATTAGGGTTCTCAATAGTAGTGAAACTCAAAATCTTTTTTCTGAGCTCCTAGGTGATAAAATAAATGTGTTAAATGTTTTGAAAAATAACTTTAAGTCAACATTTGTTGTAAATGGTATAAATAAATATAGGAAACATTTAAAATTAAGAAAATTAATTAGAAAGCTTGAATTTAACCTTAAAAGGTCAACAAACATAAAAAAAAATTCACAAATTAACTGTGATTTAATCAAAGAGCGTGTGACATTTCTTTCAGAGATTGATAATTATAGCAAACAGTTAATAAGCAGTAAATTAATGTATGAGCAGGATACACATGAGCTTGAATTTAAAATTACAGAGCTA
This sequence comes from Trisateles emortualis, assembly GCA_947095525.1. Lineage (NCBI taxonomy): Eukaryota > Metazoa > Arthropoda > Insecta > Lepidoptera > Erebidae > Trisateles > Trisateles emortualis. The sequence goes on along the minus strand of OX352736.1, from coordinate 853,427 downwards.
CAGTCCACGCTTACTAGAATTATCCATGAACATGAGGTGGAAACACGTGAGTACATCCTTAAATATGATGAAATTGCGAGGGTTGGTAACGAGAACCTGAAACAGGTGATTTCTCTTACCAATAATAAGGTGTGTTTAACGTGTTCACAAACAACACCAAACAGTAATATGTCACCTATGTGTCAAATACAGTCGCTCAACTGTGAACAATTACTTTACAATGATCCTGAATGTAGTTCCACTGACTCAATAACACATTCAGGATCTAATAGCAAAAATGTAATTATTTTTTCTGACCAATTAGGCAAGGGTTTGGGCAGTTTAATTAATAGTCATACTGAGTACCGCGTCACAAATATTTGTTCACCTGGAAGACAATTTGCTAGTATTATTAATAGTGTTAAGTCTGCTCATTTTAATGATCAATCCACAGGGATTATTTTACTTGGTGACAGCTTATCTGTCACAAAATAATATCTTTTTAACAAAAAATTGAACCGACGAAAAAAAATAGGATTTGAAAAGTAAAAAATAATAAAGTTTTGAGTCGGCGCCAAACAAACAAGCCAACATCTCACTTTATGTATATGCTCTGCGTTAGTGAATCAGTTACGGCAAGTATTATATATGTAGGTATAGATTAATTTGCTTATTTGTTAGTTTGGCGCCGACTCAAAACTTTATTATTTTTTACTTTTCAAATCCTATTTTTTTTCGTCGGTTCAATTTTTTGTTAAAAGGATATTATTTTTTAATTTTTTGTGACTTACATATACAAATCAATAATTAAACATCACAAATTGGTTATAAAGTCCTTATGATCTCAATCAAAAGACGCGCACTGGTCTACCAGTGCACGTCTTTTGACTGAGATCACTGCGCTGTGTAAATCCTTATGCTATGTAAACATAAGCATTAAGCTTACGTTTACATAAAGATTTACACAGCCCAAATAAATCCTTATGCTTATGTATACATAAGCATTAACTGGTCTTTTGGACTAGTGGTTAGTGACTCTGACTGCTACGCCGGAGGTCGTGGGTTCGATTCCCACCCAGGACAAATCTTTGTGTGATGAGCACGAATGTTTGTTTTGTGTCTGGGTGTAACTTATTTATAATATGTATGTATTTAGAAATATATAAGTATGTTTATCAGTTGTCTGGTTACCATAGTTCAGGCTCTGCCTAGTTTGGAATCAGATAGCGATGTGTGAGTTGTCTCGTAAATATTATTATTATTAAAGTTTTACACAGCGCAGCGTTAGTATACGACCACGTCTCAGATGTATAATCTTCATCACTGGTAACATACACGGGTCAAAAATTTTTGTCTTGAGATACTGCGATATTTAGGACAGGGAGATATGGCTAAGCCATTCAAACACTACCCAGCCGAATCCGATTAGCGAGTAACCTCCGTTAACGAGTTACTACTTTTGACAAGTGACCTGTTATGGTGTCCTCTTCGAGCTTTTCGGGGGTGTTGAATACGAATATAACATCTATTTCGTGATCAAAGATGAAGAATGCGATTTTTTATAAAAAGTCAATATATCTTTGTATTTTAGAAGTTTTAATATTTTTTTATTACTTACCCTTATTTTTGTACCTTTGATTAAACAATAAAATCAAAATCATTATTTTCCTTTTCTTTTAAGGCAAGTCCCTCGCTAGGTAACAAGCCCTGTGTCGCGGGAGACTTTACAAATATACAATTGACGGATACAAAGTACACTCATACTAGGGACAACCATTGGCACCACCATGGGTCACACAACTTTTTTCCCGTATGGACATCGAACCTAAAACACGCCGCGTAGTGGTGAACCAAATATCGTCTTATAGCCCACAAAACAATTTTTTTTTAGGCTAACGAAGCTGCTTAAAATATCCTGACATTAATATTTAATACTTTTATCCTTCGCCTAGGTGCTTCTTCTATTTCTCAGCATAGATGTTGCTGTTGAAGCCGTCGATAGCATTGGACACCACGACCTGTCATGCAGCAGGAGTGCAGGCCGCATATATTTTTTATACTACTTGGATGGCAAACAAGCATATGACCCGCTTGATGTTAAGTAGTTACCGTACCCTATGGACTTTTGCAATACTTACCAGGGGTATAACTTGTGTGTGTTGCCGACCCACCTTTTTACACTTGGGCTTTAAAATGGAGTATCCCTTAGACAGGAAAACGTTTCTTTCAAAACGCATACCTAAATGAGCGCTGGAGACCTGTATGGGTACAGGTCACCAGCGCTCATTTAGGAACACAACTACATCGCTGTGTGTAGTTATTTGGCTGTGGTTTTCTGTAAGGTGGAGGTCCTACCCCAGTCGGGCTTGCTCGTTAGTATAGCGCCCTACCTCTCTTAAAATATATCTCTGCACGCTAACCTAAATGACATACTCCGACGCGCTCTTGTCACCACTGGCGTTACAGCTGTACGGGAACCCAATTGTGTATATATTGTGTACACAACGATGGTAAGAGACCTGATGGTATGTCTTTACTGCCCTGGAAGATGGGTAGGCCTTTGATGTGGGATGCAGCATGTGTCTACGCCATCACGCCATCCCATTTCCCAAGCACAGCAGTTGGTGCTGCTGTTGCATCTGCGGAGACTCTCAAGGGGCGCAAATACAGCATTCTCATCGGAGATTATGTTTTTTGAGCCGTTTGGGTGGGGTGCAAGTGCTCCCGGTCTTTTCAAAGCTCCGTCGAAGCGTTTAATCGACGCTTCACGTAACCAGAACGCTGGTTTATATTTCGCTTAAAGAATAAGCATTGCCATTCAGCGTGGCAATGCTGCCAGTTTCTTGGCCGCGTTTTCAGTAGACAGGCCGAGGTTTTTTTTTATTAGAATCTATAATCGAACATTTTGAATTAATTACCATTATTATTATTATTTTTATATTTATTACAAAATTTATTAAATATGTTTATTCTAATCTGTAATAATATAGGCAATGAATGTTTTAATTATAATCAGAGTACTTAGATTTAGATTTAAATTTGTACGCTTCAATGCAAAACATAAACCATGTTCTATGATTACAAACAAAGATTTTGATTTTGATTTTTGCTGCACTAATGGAAAATAACTAATTTATTTTAAGTCGCCGCTAAACATTTATTTATTACCATTTCACTTTACGTAATCAATAATTTGCTTGTTAGATGGATTGTTAGTAGTTAAGTAGCTGCTATAAACTATTGAAGAGTGCCCTTAACTGTCTTCCATGTCGGTTGTAGATCAATTTAAGGTCTCCTTGATGATGTAGTGTCATTAAAACTGTATATGTTTAGCAAATTTTAACAAAATCGGTAAACAAATGTAAATGTTATGAGTGAACAATCAACTATACCCTATTTATTTAAGTGAGGGGTATTATTTCTAGTTGAAAATACGGAGTTTCCGAAAATCTAATAATTTACAATCAGAGTGCATCTTATGACCACTCCAATAAGCCCAAACACGGCTAGAATACATTGTTTATTTATGGAGTTCCGATGCTTATGCCTTCCAAGTTCATCATCAGATTAGTTTAATGGTACCATTTTCATCAAAAACATTGAATTTACTTTATTACAGTCGCTGTAACTATCTTATTCAATATCTATATTATCCTATCGCCATTCACAAAATGCTTATTATTGAGAACTTCTGGCAGTCATTTGTGGTCTTCTTCATCTGTTTTACTTCACCAAATGATACTTTCTGAATGCAAATGCTTGACTTATTGTAGAAAATATCAAAATCGTTATATGTTTGCCTATAATATTTGAGGAGTTCTCTCAATTCCTTATGGATCCCATCATAAGAGCTGAATGTCCTTAAAATGGGACCAACTTTAAAGTATATCCTATCGAATAAAAAAAGAATTATCGAAATCGGACGCCCCTGTAAAAAGTTATGCGTGGTCATACATAAAAAAAAAAAAAAACAAATATACGGGTCGACTTGAGAACCTCTCTTTTTTTTTTCGTCGGTTAAAAAGATATACTACAGTTAACCGAAGTAATGATATCACTTCATGATAGTTTAGGGTGTAGGTTTATTATTTGTGCCTTGCCATATTCTTATGCCTTATCACATAATCAAAACAGGCATATAGAAAATCTAAATCTATTAATATATAATAGTACATGTCGCCTTCGCGACTTCATTTTATTTTTCGACACTAATAAATTTATTAGTAATTTTTTATTAACCGAAGATACTATGTATCTTTCCTTATTTTATAAGCGACAAATTGCTTAATTATTAGCATTTAATTTATTTACCGACACAGGTACTCATAGGGTATTGCAGGATTTGGTAGAACTCAGTAGTATGAACACTACCAATAACAATTTACATACATCTAATAGTTTAAACTACTAGATGCGACAAAGGATAGGCAGACATATAGTCTAAACATAGTGCACCAGAATATTCAGGGCTTATCCGGCAAGGAATTAGAAGTAGATTTATTTTTAAACAAACATAGTACCTATTAATGTGCTTTGTGTTACTGAACATTGGTTAAAGAGTGATCAATTATTATTATTTAATAATTAACATTACAATATTTCTAGTGCATTTGTAAGAAAGAAGGCTATTCGTGGTGGCTCTCTAATATATGTTGAAAATAGTACAATTTGTAAGGAACGTAAAGATATAGCAAATCTTTCTATCGAGCGCACTATTGAAATGTCTTGTGTTGAGCTTGTAGAACATATCATAGTCTGTGTATACCGTCCACCGCAGAGCGACTTCAACTTATTCGAAGCAATTATGGAAGAGGTTTTAAAACGTTTAGGTTTTGGAAAAAAGCATGTTATAGTATGTGGTGATTTTAATGTTAACTTACTTGAGCAGTCACAATTTTGTATTAGATTAATTAGTTTATTTAAGTCTTTCAATTTAGATTTTTTATTTTCTGAACCGACCAGAATCACCTCTCATTCTGCAACATGCTTAGACAATATTTTTTATAACTGTCAGTGCCTATATAAGACTATATTAAGTGACTTAACTTCAGATCATTGCGGGCAAAAAGCTGGATTTCCTTTAAGTACACCTGTTAAAGTGAACAAGATCACGTGTAGGCCAATGACCTCTGTTCGCCTAAATCGTTTCAATGAGAGTATTGCCGCCAAAGTCACCAATATTAGTCTAATCCAGAATGATCCTGATGATCTATACGAGTCATTATTTAATGTAATTCAATTGGAATACAATACTATTTTTAAATCTAAGACATTTACTAAACAAGCTAACATCAAATTCTGTGACTGGGCAACATCAGGAATTTACAAAAGTAGAACTAAGTTGTATGAACTTTATGGAATGAAACAATATAATTTTGAGCCAGAATTTGTTCAGTATGTTAGAGATTATTCGAAAACTTTTAAAAAGACATGTGCAGCTGCTAAATCATTATATTTAAGTAACAAAATTAAGCAGTCTGACAATAAAATAAAAACTACTTGGAATATAATTAATAATGAAACTGGTCGTATTAAATTGCGAGATAATAATTTTCAATTGAATATTAACAATAAAATAATTTCAAATAATACAGATGTAGCTCAAACCTTCAACAATTTTTTGTAAACGTTCCTTCAAGCACAACCAGCAGCTTGAATTCTTGCCCAGTCAAAGCTGAATCCTTGGTTAGGCGCAGCGTGAAAGAGTGCAGTGACCTATTTAGTTTTAAATATATAGACCCCAATGATATAATTAAAGTTTTTAAGTCGCTTAATTCAAAAAAAACTGGTGACTTATGGGGTATTTCTGTTAAATTAGTTGAAAATATTATTTTTAATATAGCGCCACATCTGGCTGTAGTATTTAATAGATGTGTGGATGCAGGTGTGTTTCCCAATTTAATGAAACACAGTAAAGTGATACCGTTATTTAAAAATGGATCTAAGAGCGACCCTACTAACTTTAGACCAATATCCATATTGCCCGCTATTAGTAAAATCTTTGAGAAAGTTATACTGCAGCAATTAGAGAGTCACTTTAACTTACATAAATTATTACACAAAGAGCAATATGGTTTCACAAAGGGTCGCTCCACCGTAGATGCAGGTGTTACATTAATAAAACATATCTTTGATGCCTGGGAAAATTCTATGGATGCTATTGGTGTATTCTGTGACCTCTCTAAAGCTTTTGACTGCGTTGAACACAATACGCTTTTGCGAAAGCTAAGTCATTACGGTATTAGGGGCGCTGCACTTAATCTTGTTGCTGCCTACCTGAGTCACAGGGTTCAATACGTAGATGTAAATGGAAATAGGTCTTCTGGATTACCAATAGCAATGGGCGTGCCCCAGGGTTCAATTCTAGGTCCTTTTCTCTTTTTAGTGTATGTAAACGATTTACCTTTCTTTGTACAGGATTTGTGCGACATAGTGCTATTTGCAGATGATACATCACTTCTCTTCAAAATTGACCGTAAAGAAAGTAACTTTGATGTTGTAAATGGTTCTCTCGCACAAGTCCTGGACTGGTTCACATCAAATAATCTACTGTTAAATTCAAAAAAAACTAAATGCATTAAATTTACCATGCCTAACGTAAGAAGTGTTACCACTAATTTAAGTCTAAATAATGAAGCTATTTCACTTGTTGAGTCTACAGTTTTTTTGGGTTTAACTTTAGATCGTAAACTTCAGTGGGGAGCCCATATATCATGCCTCGCGGGTAAGCTTAGCTCTGCGGCTTTTGCAGTTAGTAAAGTAAGACAACTTACTGATGTAGATACGGCTAGATTAGTTTATTTTAGTTATTTTCACAGCGTCATGTCCTACGGCATATTGCTGTGGGGCAAGGCTGCTGATATTGAAACTATTTTCTTAATTCAGAAACGAGCTGTACGCTCAATTTACAACCTAGGCTCACGAGTTTCTCTTAGAGAACGTTTTAAAGAAATAGGTATTTTAACAGTTGCATCTCAATATATATTTGCAAATATTATGTTTGTTAAACAGAATATTGATCTATATAGTAAGAACAGTGATATTCATTCAGTAAATACCAGAAATAAGCATAAGTTAGTTGGCACGTACCATCGTTTACACAAAGTGCATAATTCATTTGTAGGACTCGGTATACGTTTTTTTAACAAATTACCGAAAGAGATAATGAATTTGCCCTTACACAAATTTAAACCTACTATTAAAAATCATCTCATAGGGAAGGGCTATTATACAATAAATGATTATTTTAACGATAAAAAGTCTTGGAATTAGTTGCATTATATAGTTGTTTGTTTAATTTACAATAAATCAGCTTAGTACATAAGTTCTTATTTGTGACGTGAGGCACATTGTGAATTCTAGTGATAATTCTGTACTTTTTCTTTTTTTTTCTTTGTTTATTTCTTTAGTAGCAATACGTAAAATTTTACAATATAAATTGTCACTATTCACATATTGCCTTATTCTTTAATAGCAATATGTAAATTGAAGCAGACTTTAACACCATACTTTATTTTTTTTTTCTCGCACGACCAGTACTAAGTACGATTACCTTATTTTATCAATATAGTTAGTATCGTGTTTTGTCTGCATCAGCTTGCATGCTATCATACTTGTATTTTACAAAAGATTGTAACTATCTGGCGATTAAAAAGAGTGGCCTGAGTTTCTTGCTAGTTCTTCTCAAGGCTCCACGTCAGCGAACTAGCCGTAGGAAAATTTTGCTGACATCATCTTTCTGGTTTATTCATAATTTATGACCTTCATGAGTGTTACCTTGTAACCTAAATGAATAAATGAATTTTGAGTTTGAGTTTTGAGTTTGAATAGACCGGCTAGGTTGATGCCACTACAATATCATAGATTTAGGCTAATAATAGGTTGGGGAAAAAGTTTCTTCGAATTTTTAAGAAAATCCAAAACATTTTTTAATATAGTTCATTTACATTTAACTAAAGTCTGTAGGTACCATTTTGTTCGATAACTTTTTGCCATCTTGTAGGTAGCAAGCAGCAGCAGCAGGCTTGCGTTGCATTTTTACCTTTTTTGTAGTAAAATTTTAAAATTATCGAATTTCTTCATTAGATTCACTCATCTTGACAGTACGAAAAACAAATGAAAATCACACATTTGCCTAATTTGAATTTAAAATGATGTTCTTTAAAATTTAAACTTTCAATGATACCAAAACCAGCCGGATACAAATAGTATAGCCAAAGAGATTTTATTACGAGTTCAAATCAAATCAAATCAAATTCATTTATTTGCATATTACAGGTTGGTAAGGTGTATGGTAACAGTTCACACATACTATAATGCGAAAAGAATTTTTCCCCAACCTAATATGTCGGTAACGCGTGATTTATTTTTTTAGTAATTCTAGCATCCATAGTACCTACTATAGGCATACTATATAAGGCAAACGCTTACCATCACGCAAATGGTGCTTCGCTATTATATCACAATTTCCTTATAAAATATATTTCACTAAATTCGAGGTAGACAAAATCAAAGTCCAACTAACATGCAGTTTTCAATAAATTATTTGAATCCCGCTCAAATATGGTATAAGTTTCCAGGGACGCGACGCGACGCAGCGAGTTTGTGGAAATTCACACGAGTGTTCACTATTCATGTAGATTTAAACTTTCTGAACAAGATTTCTATCACTGCAAAGTACACAATTTTTTAAATATTTAAAGAGCATTCACATACCCAGTGTACGATTTGCTTTTGATAACACATACATAGAAACAAGCCTTATTCCCAAAAGCGTAGACAGAGAAATCGGATTTCCACTTTATTCATACTCATAACATTCTTTATGCATGCTCATCAGTTCCGGGTACTCTTAACCTGCCCCTAACGTCTTCACCAGGTAATATATACAATGCCCAGGGATTGTATGGAATACCTGCCGATTCACCGGCAATGTGGATTTCGACAAATTTAAAAAGGTTTGTTAGTCTAAAATGAAAAATATTTCATACATTACCCAACCATTTTGACAAGTACCATACAGTTTGAAATACAATATTTACCAATTAAAAGCTTTTATAAAATAATGAACATTATGAAGAACCTGAATTAAGAATAAACCCTAAATGAAGATAACATTTGCAAGACAATAACGCCCACAATACACACGAAATAACGCTTAAATTACTGTGCCATTCATTTATTTTTAACTTTATATTTTTTCATTGAGCAGTGCAGATTATTATACAGTGAGCTTTTACCATCCTATTTTACACCTGAATTCGAAATATAGCTATTTATTTTTTAGCAGGATTTTATAAATTTACTATCAAATAGACATATACCAAAGTAATCCATTAGACGAAAATAAATTGTGAGAATAAAACAAAGCTAAGTTTAAAAGGTATTTTAAGCCTCACTCCAAATGCCAGATTAGGATGTTCTTTGTATTAAGTAGAAACGTTGCAGGTAATGAATATTTAAAACAAAAGTAAGAATAGGCTTTTATTTATTGCTAACTTGTATGCGAACGATAACAGTTACGTCTTATTTTTTGGAATTCAGGGAATTATTAACCCAAGAATATAATGATTTTAATTGGTAATACTAGGGATATTAGTTGATTATAATAAGTTAATCATCTCAGCCAAAAGACGTCAACTGCTAGACATAGGCCTCCAAAGATTTCCATATCTCTCGACCCTGATCTAATAAGTTAAGCCCTTTTATATTTCTATATCTTAATCCTCAATATCAGCGGCACGCCAACTCGTTTGTATTCTTTGCTTTTCTTTTATTTTTATGCTGATCAGTTACGAAATGACTATTTCTCAACGTCTTTAGCAATTATCACCGTCCTAATTCACTATTAGTGATCGAGGGATCCCAATCAATTATGTGGGCAAGCGGGTTGGTACATCCGTACTGTTAAACGTGCGAATTTACAGGAAAGAGAGAAGAAGAAGGTACCTAACTCTAGATTTGTGTATAAAACTTGTGGTGAACAGGATCGTGACCCATTGGCCAACATCGGGGGTATCACTCGCGTGTCGCCGAACCTTTAGAAACCTTCTCTCGGGAAAACCTCGACAGAGAGCTAATTCCACAACCTATTCGTACGTGGGAGAAAACTCCTCTGAAACCGTACAGTACGGCACGACCTACTATTATAGTAGGATTTATTACACACATGAAAACATTCTGTAATACCTAATTGTACAAATGTTAAGACTTTATTTCAAATATAAATAAAAAGTATTATATATAATATTTTTCTGGACAACTCACACACCGCTATCTGATCTCAAACTAGGCAGAGCCTGTACTACGGTAAACAGACAACTGATAAACATACTTATATATTTTCTAAATACATACATATTATAGATAAATTACACCCAGACACAGAACAAACATTCGTGCTCATCACACAAAGATTTGTCCTGGGTGGGAATCGAACCCACGACCTCCGGCGTAGCAGTCATAGCATAAGTATCTTTATGTTTACCATTCTATAACTCCCGTTTAAAATATTCGTGCAGACGTACCACAAAGTTACGCGCCTGAGTATGCAAGACTGATCTTTTAGTGGTCTCAGCCATTGTACATAGTGCTAGTTAAAATAAACAAAACAAAGAAATAACGAACAGTAACAAACTCAACACAATGTCAAAACACAGTAATGGAATCATGAAAAGAAAGAAAACGGAACAAAGTGTTTTCACATTTCAAGTGAGTTAACGATTATAATACGATAATGTTATGAAATTATGAGATTCTTTGAATGACATCCCTATCTATGTATGTAATATATCATAGCACATAAACGCGCGATGTAGGATAAACCATAATTTTAATTTAAAGCTTTAATTATTTTGAACAGTATCCTTTAAAAATACGTTGATTGTGTTTGTGAGTGAATTGTTTATATGTTTGGATTGATTGGGTTTCAGACAAATGGTGTTTTACTGGTCAAATTCCATAATTAACATTATTGAATATTTTGTTAATTCAAATAAAATATGGTTCTCAATGATTGTCAAATGTGTCAAAAGGACTTCGTATGTGAAACTTACTATAGTCAGTTGTCGAAGACTTAAGTGAAATGTTTTGTATTGTAGTATACAAATGTTTGCTACACTCTTAGCTGTGTTTTCGCAAACATTTGCTACACTCTTTATTGTCTGACACTCATAGGCCGATGGTAATCCTACATAAACGGAGCAAAATCTGCTAAGCACCTAAACAATAAACAATAAATATTCAAAGAGCCAAAACAATGCCTACTAAATATTAAAACTTGACAGAATAATAACTGGCACTATATTATTATTTTGTCAAGTTTTGTTTTCTATTTATACAAATAACTATTTGAATATCAAGTACCTATATTCATTTCAGTCATTCTAATACAAGCAATATAATCATAAAATTTGCTTATACATTGCAATTAGCACCTACTCGTATATATACAAAAGCAGCAATAATAACATTTTTTATAAAAGCATTTACATTTAAGACATAAATAATTTAGTAGGTGGATTTAACTTTAAATATAACAAAAATAAAGAGATCTTAAATCAAGTTAGCCTCCGTCTATTCTATCATTTATCATGGAAATTATAAAACTTATGAAGTGATCGATGATGTCTTTACAACTTTCCGCAAGAATTAGCATCGAATAATAAATAAATGGGAATGTTAGAAAAACTTAAAATGTTACTTAAGAGTAATGAGAAAAAAGTGGTAGAGATATGCAAGACGTATGTCTGTGGTAGGACCCCTACCTTACAGAAGACCACAGTCAAATAATACAGTGGTATAGTTGTGTTCCTTTAAAAAAATTAATTTTCCGTAAATACATAACAGGTCTCTTGTGCACATTAAGAGATGCCGTATTAAAGAAACTTTTTTTAATCCCGGGAATATCGTACCACTAAACTCTATTTTTTTTGGTTGGATAGTTCTAAACAGCAATTTTGTATTATTCAAATCCAAAATATAATTATATTTGATGTGGCCGACTGTAAGCTAAAGGTCGTAGGTTTGATCCCCACGCAGGGCACTTGCCCAAATATTTCTTTATAATGATAAGCACAAGTCTTGATTCTTTGCCTGTGCCTACGTGTAATTTATTTGTAGTATTTAGAAATACCTAAAGGTATAATTCAAAAATACCTTAAGAAATACCTGTAAATTTGTTTACCAGTTCTTTGCTTGCCATAGTACTGTCTCTACCTAGTATGGTTACAGATGACCCTGGGTTAGTTGTCCGAAAACATTATCATTATTCTACTATGAATCATTTTGCTTTCGACGTTAAACGTGTAACGATAACAGAAGAACCGTTTAATAGCAACCATACAGAGAGTACAAATACGGATGCTCTTTCTAAGATGAAAAGAAAACACTACGATGTTTCCGCGCATAATTCCTGGCACTCGGCAAAATTGAAAAGTCCACTCAGTAGAAGCTTCCGTTTAGATAGAAGGCACAATCTCAAATTGTTTACGCTCTCATGCCTCTTAAGACAAGAATGGCTGCTCTTAGACAGCTAAGGAAATGAATATTTGAGTGTTTACATGTTGATATGCTCACTTTATAAAATATGAATGGTGATAAGAGAGCTAAGCGATGAATAATAGACACTGTTTGTTGCGACTTTTATTATACAAATATAACCGCTGTTTTGATTCGCCCGGCTTTTCTGAAGTTTGAAATTTAATGTTTAATTTGTCTATCTAGTACATGTAACTCATGTCAAATTCAAATTGTCGTTTGATGTTAACCCTTAACTATCTACCTGGAGTCTCTCAGGAGACTCCAGTGACATTATTTTCATTAATAACTAATCGTGTGCGTGTTTTTATTCTTGGAGCGCAAGAGTACATTCTCTCCGCTCCCCTCATGCACTTGTTAACAGAATAAGTGCACATATTTATTTTTAATGAATACAAATCTTTTTGTTGGAGTCTGAAAGACTTCATGTAGGTAGTTACGTAACAAATTTTATCAAAGACTTTTTATTTAAAAATTAGCATATTTAATTAAATTTAATGAAAGTTTATGAGAATAGATGGATGGATGTTTGTTACTCTTTCACGTAAAAACTACTCAACGGATCTAGATGAAATTTGGCACAGAAATAGATTAAATCTAGTCTGGAATAACACATAGGCTACTTTTAACAGCGATAACCGACATCAACGCGGGCGGAGCCGCGGGCAACAGACACATATTAAATATGCAGATTTTTTTGGTTCTAAAGTATGTCTATAATATTTCTTTATCAGACGATGAAATCTCTTGGAAACAATTACCACACAGGCCAAGGAAAAATAATTTACATAAACAGAGGGCGAATACAGGTATCACTAAAAGTACTGTGCTCGTTTAATATAGGTACCAGAGTTTCAGAAATCGTTAAACCAAGATGCGGTTCCGGATACTAAAGAGGATCCAAGATTGCCCACGATTATGCGAACGGTGCAAGAAAGGGCAAGTTAAATGGAGTGTACAATTTGTATGAGTGCGTCTTGTCTTGTTTGAACAACGACGCAATGCAATGCACACTCCATTTCGTCTCGACATATGAAACGGTTCTTAGCTCATGAAAAGCTCTTTTACCAACAGTTCAGTCTTTTTTTACTAGATAGCAACGGGAACTTTATAACAAAGTGTACTTTTGATTAAGTAGTCTTTACCAAGCTCTCAGTTTTGATTTTAGCTTTAATTTTTAAAGATTTTGCGGATATTTTTACTTTAGTTATATGCTGCACTTAAATAAAAAATATGCTTTAATATTTCCGAGTTTGGGTGTAACTCTTGAATTGTATATTTACAAAGTCCCCCGTAAAAGTGATGCAGGGATTATTCATATAGTTGTGGAAATCCTTAGGGGAGGCCTATGTCCAGCAGTGGACGTCTTTTGGCTGAGATGATGATGATATTTTACATAGCATGGGCACTGTGATGTTAAACTTGAAGAGATAAAGCCCAATGAAAACAATACAAGATTTAAAGAGAAACTATTGATTAAATACTCTAAGCTCTTGATTATTCAATTAGCCAATTAGTTAGAGATTGATTCAATTGTTTTTATTTTTATTTTCATCTTTAAATGTCAAATGATACAATATGCATGCTATGTGAAATATACTACAAGTGCGGAGTAGTCCTATTCAAAGTCATCTTTTCAAAACATTTTTTTTTAATGTTCTGTTGGTGGATTTGGACCAAACTATACACCAGGACCGAATGACATTAACTCGGTTCTGCTATCAAAAGGAATCATTGAAAACTGAACATGACATGGGGCATGTTGTCTCCATAATTTACCTCTTTGTACAAAAGTGATTCAAAAATATTTGTTACTAATCTGAATGCATGTTTGCAAAGACAAAAAAAGACAGAGCTTGTTGAATAAATTAAAAAACTGAGTAAAACAGATCTCCAGCGCTTATTTAAGGGATGCGTGATGAAATAAACGTTTTCCTATGCCATCTTTAAGCCCTGGTGTAAATAAACGGGTCGGCAACAGGCAAGAGATACCTTTGGTTTTGCAAGCGTCCATAGGCTACGGCAACTGCTTCACATCAGGCTCAGGTATACTTATTTGTCAATAATAAAGTATAAAAAAAATCGGGCTGCTTGAGCGTCGTCCTCACCATTTAGCTGGTGCACGACGATATGTTAGTTTGATCCCTAACATTTCTGTGTATGGACACAATACCGTACACCCGTAGCCAGAATCTTAATCCTATTACCGCACAAAAAATAATTGTAACAAGTCATACAATTATTTTTTGTGCGGTAATAGGATTAAGAAGAGGAGTAGGGCACCATACTAGCAAGAAAGCTTGACTGGGGAAGGACAGACACTAGACCCAGCTGTGTAGTTGTATTCCTGTGTGTGAGTTCAGGTCTACAGAGCTCATTTAGGGATGCGTGTTGAAAGAAACGTTTTTAAATTCGTGCAGAAACGTGGGTCAGCAAGACGCAAGTGATACTTTTGGTAATGCAAGCGTCCATAAGCTACGATAACTGCTTACCATCAGGCGGGCCGTATGCTTGTTAGCCACCCAGGTAGTATAAAAAAAGCTGCACAATAGGCGTTACTTGTTAACGCGAACATAAACACTCTTTATTAAATCCATTGTGAAGAGTATACACGCATAATAAAGTACTATTGAATCAGTTAACGAGATGCGACACCGAATATACGCAAAATAAACATTCCACTCATTGGTATAACGATTCGAATAAACACTGTTGATATTCGAAATCGGACGTCTATTGGGATTGGGCGGCGCGGCGGCTCAGAGCGCGGCTGTCTATATCAATATACGAGTACCTACCAGTTTGTAAATTGTGTTGTGATATCTCTGGAACAACATTATTACCAGTTCTCTTGCTTGTGTTTATGGATAGGTGGTTAGTTTTTCAACACTTCCCTTGAGGATAATTTCTTCTAGCAGTGTAAAGAAAGAAAGAAAGAAAAACGTTTATTCGAACATACACAGGACATTATGGGGGAAAAAAGAAAAATAGGTACAAAAAAGGTATTAAATTAAAAAATAAATTTACAACATAACTATAAATATATAATTTTGTTATCCTGTGCGATGTCAGAATAGGTCCCAATCTCAGCTTTGGGCTGCGGCATTTGCATGCTGCAGCGCTGATTTTCAGATTGGGCCTAAAAGTGAGGCCACGGTCAGTTATGTACTAAAAGTTAAATAACCATAGACTGCACAGTTGATTACAGTTGGTTACCGCCATTTACCACGGGACAAAAAATGGTGTGATCCATAAATAGTTTTACCGAGTCTGCGTGTACTTTGTGTCTGATTATTGTTTGTAACACAGGGCTTGTTCCCTAGTGCGGGAGTTGTTTAGAGAAAATAAATAGAGAAATACCACTTTGCCTTATAGCTTATCCATCTATCTGTTGTGGCTTTGCGTATCGTACTGAATATAGTGTGTTTGAAAGCGCCTTCTACATCCAACAAAGCTGTTAGATTTCTTTGTTCTCTAGCGCTAACTGAGCTCGGCCTACTACATAGTGTACTGCTGTTTCTATCGACTTATCAGATAGATACGCGCTTTGTAGGTTTTATAGTGAATCTTTACAGTCAAAACGAGGTTATACTTATAGGTCGACCTTACTAGTTTTTAGAAAGGCTACTTTTGTCTGCCTGCAGATTTGCAGTTTATAATTGCAATGACTACGAAAACTTTGAAAAATAAATTCTAATTTATACACTCTACATAGAATAAAAATATTGGGGTTTATTAGGTAGGTCATGTGTACATTTTTCTGTTTTAGCTTAATCGTAGAATTTATTATTTTTGTTTTTTTTTCATACAAGTCTAAATTTAAAAAAATATGAATAGAAAATTTTGAATACGATCATGTTTACTTAAGGCAGTTATAGGAAGATAGATGTAATACAATAATATATTTAAACTTACGCCTGCATTGTTAAATAAATATAAAATTCTTAAAATGATTGAAATTAAAATTCAAATATTTAAAATGTAATCGTAAAAGTTTATTCGTAAAATAAAAGAAAAGCCAAAATTAGACATGTGTTTTATTAAACAAGTCGACTTCTGCATTGCCATCATATACCATGTTAGTGAAAAACTTTACACATATACATATAAGCATACCCACACTTGAAACAACTGTGGATGGGCCACACTAATTTTCGTACGGTATGGCGATCATAGTTACGCCACTTACACAATTAAATAATAAAATAAAATTTGACGCTTTTTCAAGTGGCATGTTATAATATTCGGCGAAGGAACTAATTCACACATAATATACTCGTAGATAATACAAAATTTACTGAACACATCCCATCTCAAGACTCGCGAGCGAAGACGTTATAATAAATATTTCATACTTTATTGCCACGCTTATTTGACGACGGGGAGGCCTAATGACCAATTTAACGCTTATGAAGTGCAAATTCTCTGTCATACTGTGAAACGAGACGTTATAATACCCAATTTTAGCATCAGAAGGAATATAAATGGGTAACGCACCTGTGAGACACTTTTGCCATTACGTTACTGTTTCTTTCTTCGTCGATATTTTTTAATTTCCCAATAGCGGTCTTTTTGTGAAGCGAGTTTAAAAAATAAAGTTTAGCCATGAGTTTAGATTTAAATTTATGTTTTTTTTATTATTGCTTGTTTACCCGAGCTGCGTAAATTTGCATATTATATTAGAATTAAAGTGAGGTCGCAAAAAATTCTTATAAATGTGAAGAAATATAATAAAGTGTTACAATAAAAATGAACAAAATATTCCCTGAGTCTCTCTATAACAAAAGCATTACATAAAATTACAACTCGACGAAAATCAACTTCTTAATTTTAGCTGGTAGAACCATTTATAAATTCAAGAGAATAAACTGTGAAACGTAACGCTATTTCCTTTGGCGGGTCGGACACAAGTCCGCGCCAACGGAAATGAGATCCCTCCACCCTTTTATCAGGCCCTAATCGCGATAGAACATGACCGGGTACTTGGAATAAGATTTCCCACTGAGCCGCAAAACGATCGTGCTGTGAACTTAAAGGCTTAATACTTTTATTCAAGATTTTGTGTTTTATGATGTATTCCAAAAATAACAGTTGTAATGTGAGTGAAGAACACAACGGTAAATTGTTTTTTTTTTTTAATTCAACTCAGGACTCAGGTCTTTTAATTCCAAAAAAATAAAACCTTTTTAACAAAAAAATTGAACCGACGAAAAAAAAAAGGATTAGAAAAGTAAAAAATAATAAAGTTTTGAGTCGGCGCCAAACTAACGAATACGATAATTAATCTATACCTACATATATAATTCTGCCCTGACTGATTTATCAACGCAGAGCATTTATACATAAAGTGAGATGATGGCTTGTTTGTTTAGCGCCGACTCAAAACATTATTATTTTTTACTTTTCAAATCCTTTTTTTTTTTTCGTCGGTTCAATTTTTTTGTTAAAAAGGTTTTATTATTATTTGAATTTATTATCGAACATTTCGGAATAATTACCATTATTAAATTTTTAATATTTATTACAACATTTATTATTATGTATATTCTAACCTGTAATAATATATGCAATGAATGTTTCAATTTTAATCAGAGTATTTAAATTTAAATTTATACGCTTCAATTCAAGACATAAACCATTATAACACCCATTCTTATAATATATGATTACAAACAAAGATTTTGATTTTTGCTGCACTAATGAAAAATAACTAATTTATTTTAAGTCAGTTTACTTTACGTAATAATTAATTTGCTTGTTTGATGGTTTGTTAGTTTTAAGTAGTTGATATAAACTATTGAAGAGTGCCCTTAACTGTTTTCCATCTCGGTTTTAGATCAATTTAAGGTCTCCTTGATGTTGTAGTATCATTAAAATTGCATATGTGTAGCAAATTTCAACAAAATCGGTAAGCAATTGAAAATTTTACGAGTGAACAATCAATTATTCTCTATTTATTTTAACTTAGGGGTAATATTTTTAGTTGAAAATACTGAGTTTTAATTTATAATCAGAGTGCATCTTATGATCACTGCAATAAGCCCAAACACGGCTAGAATACATTATTTATTTATGGAGGTCTGATACTTATGCCTTCCAGGTTCATCATCAGATTAGTTTAATGGTACCATTTTCATCAGAAACATTGAATTCACTTTATAACAGTCGCTGTTACTATCTTATTCGATATATATAAATTATCCTATCGCCATCCGCAAAATGCTTAATATTAAGAAGTTCAGGCAGTAATTTGTGGTCTTCTTCATCTTTTTTACTTCACCAAATGATACTTTTTGAATGCAAATGCATGACTTATTGCAGAAAATACCAAAATCCTTATATGTTTGCCTATAATATTTGAAGAGTTCTCTCAATTCGTCATGGATCCCATCATGAGAACTATATTTCGTGTAAATGCGACCAACTTTAAAGTATATCCTATCGAATAAAAAAAGAATTATCGAAATCGGACGCCCCTGTAAAAAGTTATGCGTGGTCATACATAAAAAAAAAAACAAATATACGGGTCGACTTGAGAACCTCCTTTTTTTCGTCGGTTAAAAAACCTAAACAATCACTGCCTCATTTAAGTTGCAATTAATAGGGCACAGCTCGTAGAACTGATGGCCGCTGGGGCAATAAGATTGTGGAGTGGCAACCGTAAACTGGAAGACGAGGAAGGCATAGGTTTAATATTAGGACTGCGGTGGTACCCGACGGTAGATGGCTAGCTCTATCAATAAAATGACAACTACCAGTAAGGTACTTACAGAATTAAATCTATGTTAAATCCTAAATACTGAACAACATTCCGTCCGCTCCAACATCAATATTCATTTATGAATATCATGAATTTCTAACAGTAGGTAGTGTGTGATAGTAGTATTTTTAAGCATTAAAGCGGCTGGATCGTGAAACTCGGCATTTGGCCACTAAGCCGCTTACCCCGTGTAATCTGGCTTAGCCGTGACACACGAGCAGTGACAACGCCTTCAATTAGGCTTTTTGTGTCACTTCACTACTTTGCTCATGTTACTTATACAATAACTTCATATTATGTTGTGGGTCGTGAGCGTGAGTTTTATTTGACAGAAATAGAATCACTCTATTACTTATACATTATTTTGCAGTAGTTTTTAATCTTTTGCTTCTACTGTTTTTAGTTGTTTAGACCTATCATAAAACAGAAAAATTGATTTACATCTGGAATGATTATATTGTTTTAAATATTATTTTATCAAAATTATGTTACAATATATTTAAATATATAAAATAATTAGTAGAGAAGTATACATAGTCACAGAAGTGTAGTATCTGTAAGAGGTGGCATTACAAAGAACAGCGTCCTTTTGTGAAACGAGCAAAATAATATTATATAAGTACTTATGTGAAAAGCCGGCATTAGTCTCACGGCCACATCTACTTTGTCCAAAATAGAAACAGGGACGAGCAGGGCAAAAAAATAACGATTGTAATTTAAATTTGGTGAGGTAATCAGACAACAAAACATGTTGTTACAGTCTGAATCAGACAAGTATTTGTTGAGAGAAAATGCTGCTAAAAATGAAAGATAAGAGATATAAAAGTATTCAATAATAATTACAATGCTTTTAACCGGTTAAAAGTACTTTTGACTGATTAACAAATATTGGTCAGTAGTGCTTTTAAGTTATTTTTACTCCGGCGCCATCGGTTAAAAGTACTTTTAACCAATGTCAAAACAGTCAAAAGTAGGTACTATTGACTGTTTAAGAGTTTTGCCTGTAACAAATACATGAAGAATAATTTCGAGTTGAGTATAAAAGTTTTAATGTGAAATTTTGTATCTCCGAATTGGCCTTTTTTAACATTCGTAATAGATAGTGTAAGCGTGAAACCCAAGTGTTGTATGTGTTGCCAAATGTTTTGTACCTGACACAACGCAATGTTTTAGTTGTAAACTTTATCGCGGACAGGCGTATGCCGTACATTTGTATAAAACCCGTTTTTCTAGCCATTATTTCGATGTCATCGAAGTGCGACAACTGTGTTCACCTCTACTATTACTTACTTTAAGGTAGTTTGTTTGGATTTTTGTAAGCATTTTTATTCATCTTACAAATATAGTTTGGATGGGTGGATGAATGTTTGTTACGCAATTACGCCAAAACTGCTGAACGGTTCTGAATGAAATTTAGTCTGGAATATTACATGGACTATGTTTTATACAAAAAAAGAACACTGTTTCCGTTGAATTATACACGCAAGCATTGAGTACCAACTTACCATCATTTTTGTGACACACGCACCTGTAATATAGGTCTGTGGGACATCGGGCAGCCGTAGAACTTTTCTCGTTCGCAATTTTTTGTAAAGATGTTGATGGACAATATGTCCAAACTAGTTATTAGAAAAGAAGATGTTTTTATATATACTTTGGCTAATAACGCGTGTACTTACACATTATTGTACATATATCATGCAATCGATAGTTCATAAGTTATATATATCAGTTAGCATTAAAATGTTTTAGGCTTACAAACAAATCCGAATTTAAGTTGTTTAAATTCCAAGAGGAGATAAGGTGGGATCAAGAAACTCAAAATTCACGTAGGTACGACTCCTTCGCAAGCAAGGGTTGAGTCATTAGAAGAAAAGAAAGAATCATTTATTTGATGCAACCACAGAAAACAATGTAATTTAAATATACATGCTTACAGGCACATGTATGATCTAGGAACATTAGGTACGTACTAGCAAAATAAAAGAAAGAAAAGAAAAGAACTAGAAATAAACTCAGGCCAGTATAAGTAATAGCGCAAATGAAGATTAGTCTTGTAGTTCCTTTAACAGTAATATGTCATACTTTTTTAACTAGATCAGCGTTAGTTTACGCAAATCTAGATTTAAAGGTAATCGAAAAAAAAAATGTAAACATAACAAGCGAAAAAGATTTATTATTGAAACTAATTATAATATAATTGATTGTGGCACAACTTGTAAAATTAATTCAAAGAGATTTTTTTTTTTTAATTCAGAGATTGTTAGCAGCTGTGCATCACTCCAAGACTTTTGCAATGTAATTATTTACGGAATCAAAGTTAGGTACTTTACAGTCCACATTGAAGCGAAACCATTAATGATGAGTACAGTCCAGAAATGAAGATTATCACGGACCAGGTTTCCTTTGAAATGGTCAAAAATAATTTCAATACAAATATTTAGTACATCGCATATAATAAAATCTATATTATGGCTCGTGTATGGTAAAAAATCAGGACTGTCAAGTTGTCACAAACTTTATAATAAAAGTAAATAATAAGTGCCCAAGTGACTACGTGAACCACGTAAATCACAAGAGCATTATTTATATATTTGATCAACTTCTTTCTTAACATCTTAAAACAATAACTTGTTAGTGGCGATACTAGTACTTACATTGTCAATAACAAGTAATGCATTATCAATATCTACTGATATTATAAAAATTACTATTCACAAATCAACTGTCTCGCTACCTCATTCTTTATTCATTATCTGAACATGTTCAATTAATGTAACATGTCTCAACACTACTCTAGACCCTTGTCAATCAACGTCTTCTTCGTGTGTCCTCACATCTCGATCTGAATCGATTTACCTTTTGTTTCTATCTTTATATGTAATTCTTTTGCAAAATCGTTTTATTTGTTAGTTAATAGTTTCAAAACAAATGTCCTAATTTACTGCTACTTAAATAAAATGTCTATTACTTTTTTCTTATATACCTAAAGCTTTTTAGGTGGTTATTGAGTATAGTATACACTTCTTATCGTCTAGTTAATGGCCGTCCTGGTGACAAAAATATTTAGATCGCACATATTTAGTCATCTGTCGAGTCTAAAGGCTGTTAACAGTTGTTTCTAACGTTTATACGCTTTTATACTAGTACAATGCAATAGGCTTGATTAATAGGAATAGAAAGTATTTGTCTATTTGGCCTTAAGACCACTACTTAACATTGTAGTGTGTGACGCATTGCCCTCCATCACTCATTCACTTATAAAATTATAATGTAAGATAGTATGTAAGTTAATGCATTAAACCTCTGACATTAAGATATTATATATATATTATAAGAAGTAACATCTTTTACTTTGACCACCCAAGTCCCAACATTGCGACATAAACAATGATATCGACAGCATTTGGTTCTGAGCTGTTCTTCTCCATCAACAGCCCGCACCATAGATGGTAAGTCCACGTTGTTGGACGCCTCTCCACACCGTGTCTTCATTCGCAGTTCTTTGCCGCCACTTCAGAGCTTGAAGATAACAAGAAGCATACATTTATTCAATTCTTAATTAAGTATGAAATAATATAATATTTATGTTGTAAGATTATAAATGAATATTGTACGTTCTATTAGGAAGAAAGAAAGAAATTTCAGGAAATGTAGCTTACAATTTGATTCGATTGTTAAGCTTCACTTCCTTTAGGTATGATTTACAAAACAGAATTGTTAAAAATGTGTACATTTTCCACTTTATTATTCAACATAAATGTATTTTTAACCGACTTCAAAAAGAGGAGGTTATCAATTCGTGTGTATTTTTTTTTTTTTTTTTTTTTTAATGTTTGTTACCGCATAACTCCGTCATTTATGGACCGATTTGAAAAATTCTTTTTTTGTCTGACTGGACATACTTCCAGTTTGGTCCCATTATCATCAAAAGAAAGTTCCGATGATGGGATCCATGAGGAATTGAGGGAACTCCTCAAAAGTTATAGGCACACATATAGCAATTTCAATATTTTTAACAACTAATCAATCATTTGCATTCAGAAAGTGTAATTTGGTGAAGTAAAACTGATGAAGAAGACCACAGATGGCCATCTGAACTTTTCAATAATAAGTATTTTACTGATGGCGATTAGATAAGTTTCGGTTATTGTTGCTAAGCAACTATTAATAAGAAATAATGACGTGAATGAATTGAGCGCGGATTGCACAGATTAAATATTGCTTTTAATACCTACTTGACCTGTGTTCAGCCCGACGCTCAGTCGATTTTTTTCGATTGTAACAAACAAATATCTGAAAATTTTACAACTTGCCGTACTGAAGTCGGTTTTTTTTTGTTAAAATTATTGTTAATAATAATTTATGACTTACACATGATTTAAATTTGTAGTCTGCAGAAATATTACTCATACTTATATTATAAATGCGAAAGTTTGTAAGAATGGATGGATGGATGAATGGATGCATGGATGGATGGACGTTTGTTACTCTTTCACGTAAAAACTACTGAACGGATCTGGATGAAATTTGGCACACAGATAGATTATGGTCTGGAATAACACATAGGCTACTTTTTGCAGCGATAACCGACATCCACGCGGGCGGAGCCGCGGGCAACAACTATATGAAATAAATATATAAGTAAAATAGTAAGCATTTCGATAACACGAGTGTAGTAAGTGACCAGCTTGCAAATCTTTCCCGGTTTCTTAGTTAACATTTTTGATTTATTCCGGTTAAGTTAGGAATCATCATCTTAACTCATCATAATCTCATCTCTCCAAATATTTCCTATAGTTAGATATAGGTTAGAAATAATATCGTACAATTAATGTCCAGTTGATCATTTACTTAAATTCTTGTAATGACATTGATTTTTTTTATACTTTGTTTATTTATTAAAAACAATTTGTTACACATAGGTATTTTATTTACAAAAATAAATACCACAAAACCCATCAAGAGTTTAACAGTTATAAGCTTTCGGTGTGGGACGTAACATTATGTTGACACCTTCGCGCCATCCCATCTTCTAAGTACAGAAAGTTGCGGCGGAATTACAGTAATCTAATCGGAGATAATGTTGTCTAGCTACATAATAATTACTTAATAATAATTAAATAATAACATTTACTTTGTATCCTAATATAAATATTAGTTCTAGTTGGAAGACAGATCTGCGTCGGTGGTCCAGTGGTCGCAGTATGCGCCTGCTGTGCACAAGGTTGTGGGTTCGATTCCTACACAAGACAAAACTTTGTGTGACCCACAAAGAATTGTTCTGAGTCTGGGTGTAATTTGTGTCCGTTAATTGTATGTTTGTAAAGACCCCCGCGACAGATCTTGTTCTTTAGTGTGGGAGTTGTCTTTAAAAAACAAACATGATCATGTTTACTTAATGAAAAAATATATAAAACAATATAAATCTGGAAATTAAATATTTAAGAGAAATCAAAATGAACAGTTTTTCCAACAAATAGTTAGATACCCTGCCTGCTAAATTTGAGGTTAGGTTTTGATTGTCACCTAAATTTTTGTACGTGTGTCCACGTGTAATTTACCTATATACCTACTCGTATTTATTTATTTAACAATTTTAGGAAAACTGTATAGAAAGAAGAAGGCCAATTAAAAGGTTTCGCAGATAACAGAGAGTAGATATTAATAGAGGTATACAATTATATAACAACATGCAGTCAGAAGATAAGAAATAGTATATGTATATAGAAATATAGAATTATGTTTACCAATTTTCTGATTGCTATTTGATAAGTTCTACTTAATTAGGGATAAGATCAACAACAAGTCAAATCAACAGAGTAAGTACAAATACCTATTTTTTATATTTATTCCTTAAAATAAATAATACAGGAGAGTGACTATGAGGATAACTTATGAAGGAATCTTCTTGTACAATAGGTGCCAGAGGTCAGTTAGGGGTCACATGTAATATACTTCCCAAAATGTTGTATTATCCTCCAAGGAATGCTACTTGGGTAGCATCACAGGTAACTACACTATATATGTTCATATAGTTCAGGCCAAAGTAATGCACACACTAATAATTTGAGTGTGTATAGAGGAAAAAAATGTTTTATATTTGAAACAAAAATGTTACGAATTAACAAATTTACAGGTATTTATTTTTGTGTTAAGGAAACAATATATATATATATATAATACAAGTAATTTACAACTAAAACTATATTTACACAAATTAGAAATAAAAACGAATAATAAAAAAACAACACAAAAGTCGGGGGGACTGCTTACAGGTTAATACACATCACATACACATAAGAAAATGGGTATACTAGGCGACCGTATGTATTAATTAATACATACGGTCGCCTAGTGGTCAAAATTTGACCGTAATTGCTCTCTGCGGTCCTTCTTCAAGTTAACTTTAACAGTGCCAAATCTCATACTCCTCCGTGCGCACAATGTTCTTAAAAAGGGGTACAAATATTTTCCTTCACTCAATAAAATATAGATTAATAAAATATTTAATTTTATTATTTTATCATTTCGGTTTATTCGTACCCAATAATTTTGAGTTAAATAACAGCAAAATTTTGTCATTTTATAACTGGCCGATAAAAACCATTAAAAAGTTCTTTGCAGAATATATTTCCATAAAATCGTTTTACTCGGCCTCAAGTGTAAAGAAATGGTGAAATGAATGTCGCCTGCGGGACTATAAATCCTTAAATATTAAAACTGGCACGGCAGTGACCATAGCTAGGACGTGGAATAATGAAGACATTCAACATGTTTGTTCTGACAAAAGGGGTTATACTTTGTTCTGATTTTCTGTATGAAAGTAAAATATGTGTTTTTACTGTCTCCACAGGCTTTATCCCGCTTAATTATTTATTTTTCATAACGAAAATTAAAAGAATTTTGTTGCTAGAATGGTTCTTAACTGAAGGACTAGGCGGGACAGTGTAACCAGTTCACCAGGCCTTGGCCTGGTTTCATGCGACCGGGTGATTAAAATCATATAAATTAAAAAAAATGCTTTAGGCAAATACCGTCCTTCTGTATCCGCTGGCAAGTTTCTTATATGAGTTATGATAGAAAACCTTGTTCTCTTTAGTATTTAGGTATAGTTTGGTTTAAATTAAAGTTAATGTTCAAGTCTGACTGCCTCGGTGGTCCAGTGGCCGCAGCATGCGCCTGCTGTGCACGAGGTTGTGGGTTCGATTCCCACACAGGACAAAACTTTGTGCGACCCACAAAGAATTGTTCTGAGTGTAATTTGTGTTCGTTAATTGTATGTTTGTAAAGTCCCCCGCGACACAGAGCTTGTTCTCTAGTGCGGGAGTTGTCTTTAAAAAAAAAAAAAGAAAAGTACTTCCATCTCCCAACATAGGTACTATGTTGGAAGATGCGACCTTCTGCATGACAACTTGCCTTCGTCTACGTGCTCTTTCTGTTTCTACGCATAGCACCACCTATGCGTCGAAACTGAAAGAGCATCATCATCAGGCCGTGGTATCAGTTTCACCAGCAGTGAAACCGATACCATGGCCTGCCATGCAGCAGTAGTGCAGGCCGCATATCCCGGTAAGTCAGCCTAAATGACGTAATTCGACGTGCTCTTGTCTTCTGTTTAAAAATGATCTGCAACCCAAATTGAATGTTTCCAGCATCTATCGAACGCCAAAAATATCTTCTTCTCCGATTTGATGTGTGTGACGTAAAAACAGAACAGTAAATATCTATTACATCAAAATTACCTCCAAAATAGAAGGCTCCCTAAGAAAGACTTTCTTAGTTTTTTTTTATACTACCTGGCAAACAAGCTTATGGCCCCTCCTAATGTTAAGCAGTTACCGTAGCTTATGGACGCTAGCAATACCAGGTATTACTTGCGTGTTGCCGACCCATTTTTTCTAGACCAGGGCTTTTAAGATGGAGTATCCCTGGGATAGGAAAAAGTTTCTTTCAAAACTTATTCCTAAATCAGCACTGGCTCACCTGTACATACACAGGAACACAACTACATCGCTGTGTGTAGTTATTTGGCTGTGGTCTTCTGTAAGGTGGATGTCCTTCTCCAGTCGGGCTTGCTCGCTAGTATGGTGCCCTACCTCTCTACTGATATTTTTTTGATCTCATAAAAAGCTTGGGGCCTTTGATTACATTACAAAATTGTAATATTACAAAGAAACCAAAGAAATCCTCAACATATTAAAAGCCTTATTGTTATTATAAATTACATTTTTACATAAAAACCGGAATTCACTTCCCACAATTCGAGGACACTCGAAAATTAATTTTGTCTGTATCAAAGGTTAGAAATCAAAGAAACCCGCTTCTTAGTGAATTAATTTTATTGCTATAAAATTTCATCGTAAACATTTTTTGAAGGAAAGCTTCCCAATATGACGAAAAGTTAAATAAAAATATTATTAATCATTTTAAGGTTTTTGTTACCAACCAAGTCGCTGTTTACTGCAGCAAAGTCAGAGCTCTCCATCTTTACTATTATTAGAAAGAGAAATAGTTGTTTTATCATTTGGCGGTATATATAATTGGACTTCTGTTTACAGCTGCAATGATTACTGATACTAAGGTGTCTACTCTCACTAAGTGCTTACTAGACCTATATAATACACACACTCTTCACAAGAAAGTGGGAGTAAAACATTTGCCTGCTCCATGATAATTGAGTATGTCAAAACGAGACAAGCCGATAAAATAGAAAATGGCCTACAAAAGAGAACTGGGGTAGAAAGTATGAAATCACAGTAATATTCGTATGTGTGGAGATGCTAAAAACGTCACATTTACTTATCAATTCAAGATGTCAATAAAGCACAAGTATGGCAATTTGTCAAGTCTGCTCTGGAGTCTCACTGCTTCGGAGAGCATTAATTAGAACGAAGTTGTTATTTTACTTAATGCCCATTTTTCCAAATCAGCAAATACATCACTACCAATTTTTTTACATTAAATCATCTTTTTTCTCTTCCTTTGCTATAAATACTGCTTTATCTTTGTACTATAGCGCCCTCGCCGTCGTCAGCAACTTCTCCTTCAAGCACATTGCACGGGCGTAGACTCCAGATGGTCGAAGCAAGGTTTGACTAGACGGAGGCTACTTGTTTACTTTGAGTAAATGAACAACACTTGTTAATAATAATGACTTATTTATTTCATATTCCTATTTATACTTAAAACACACGACTTGGCTTCAACGAAGCCCGAACCTGTCTGCCTTTGACAACCTTCAAGACATTCACCTTTTTTCCAATCTCTCTGAATTCAAATATATTTAACATTTACTTTTATAACGCGCTAGAGGTATATTGGTATGCGGCCAGCTAGTGACCACCAATAAACCTCTACAGTACCCAGTTGCAGAGTTAAACATTAAAAAAACCTATTCAGTCTATCTCCTGGGCTTCAACTCCAAATGCTTCAATACATTCTGAAAGAAATTGTACCCGTCATCAGCATGTGGATCAATTTGGCAAATTTTTTGTTTTTTATACTACTTGGGTGGCAAACAAGCATACGGCCCGCCTAATGTTAAGCAGTATCCGTAGCCTATAGACGCTTGCATTACCAGAGGTATCACTTGCGTGTTGCCAACCTATTTTTTACACCAGGGCTTTAAGATGGAAGTGACCCTGGGATAGGAATAAGTTTCTTTCAAAACGCATTCCTAAATGAGCGCTGGAGAACACAACTACACCGCTGTGTGTAGTCATTTGGCTGTGGTCTTCTGTAAGGTGGAGTTCCTTCCCCAGTCGGGCTTGCTCGCTAGTATGGTGCCCTACCTCTCTTTGTGTCTTTTAATGTTTTAATATTTGTAATAATCTGAATGTGAGTTCAACTGCCCAAGTAGTGCTAGTTTTTTTCGGAAAAAAACAAAAAGATTTTATATCTATGGTTACTTTTAGATAGAGCAGTGTTTTTTAAATCAACTAATGAATAAATAAATAAACTGCTCTTACATTATATTAACTACTAGGGGTAGCCCGCGACCTCGTCCGCGTGGTAATTTAAAATAGTTTCCACGATTTTGCAACATATCTCACTACTGCTCCGCTCCTATTGATCATAGCGTGATATTATATAGCCTATATATATAGCTTTTCTGGATAAATGCACTATTCAACAAAAAATATATTTTCTAATCGAATCAGTACTTTCTGAGATTTATTCCATTCTAATACCAAAAACTAATACCACTGGTATTTGATTCAACTCTTATTTTTTTTCTATTCCGAACGGATACCACTTTTTAAATCATCATCATCATCTCAGCCCGATAGTGTCCACTGCTGAACATAGGCCTCCCTCATAAGACTCCACAATGGCCGATCTTGAGCTGCCTGCATCCAGTGCTTTCCTGCAGCTCTGATGATGTCGTCTGTCCACCTAGTGGGAGGTCGTCCCACGCTGCGTTTTCCAGCACGTGGTCGCCACTCGAGAACCTTTCTTCCCCATCGGTTGTCGGTTCGCCGAGCGATGTGGCCTGCCCATTGCCACTTCAACTTGCTTACTGTAAGAGCTATGTCGGTAACCTTGGTTCGTCTGCGGATCTCCTCATTGCGGATTTTATCACGCAGCGAAACACCGAGCATAGCTCTTTCCATAGCTCGCTGAGCGACTCTGAGCTTATTTATGAGGCCAACAGTCAAAGACCACGTTTCTGTGCCATAAGTCATCACTGGCAACACACATTGACTATAGACTTTCGTCTTAAGGCACTGAGGTATTTTTGACGAAAAGATGTTACGCAATTTCCCGAACGCTGCCCAGCCGAGTTGGATTCTTCGGTTGACCTCTTTCTCGAAGTTGGACTTACCTAACTGCATTATTTGCCCGAGGTATGTGTATTCGTCAACAACTTCGAGAGTAGCATTCCCAACAACAACCGGTAAGGGCGTGATATGGACATTGAACATGACCTTGGTTTTATCCATATTCATTTTCAAGCCCACCTGTTGGGAAACTCTGCTGAGGTCTCTGAGCATGGCGCCAAGATCCTCCAGCGATTCTGCCATGACCACGATGTCGTCAGCAAATCGAAGGTGAGTGATGTATTCGCCATTTATGTTGATGCCATATCCTTTCCACTCCAGAAGCTTGAAAACGTCCTCCAACGCAGCGGTGAACAGTTTCGGAGAAATGACGTCTCCCTGTCTCACACCTCTCTGCAGTTGGATTGGTTTTGTGCTTTGGTCCTGTAATAGGATAGACATAGTGGCTTTGCTATACAAACACTTCAACACTTCGATGTACCGATAGTCAATGTGGCACCGCTGAAGGGACTGTAGCACCGCCCAGGTCTCGATAGAATCGAAAGCTTTTTCGTAGTCCACGAACGCTACGCAAAGGGGCCGGTTATATTCCTCTGTTTTCTGTATAACCTGCCGCAGCGTATGGATATGGTCCATGGTACTATAGCCTTTTCGGAAACCGGCTTGTTCGGGAGGCTGGAAGTCGTCAAATCTGCGTTCGAGACGATTCGTGATGACCCTGGAGAACAGCTTGTAAATATGGCTCAGAAGCGAGATGGGTCTGTAGTTCTTTAACAAGGAATGGTCTCCTTTTTTAAAGAAAAGAACCACCACGCTTCTGGTCCATGCCTCAGGCGTGATCCCTTCGAGTATAACGGAATTAAAGAGCTTCTGAAGGACTTGAAGTATCGGTTTTCCACCCGCTTTCAGAAGCTCCGAAGTGATTCCGTCATCACCCGCCGCCTTGTTGTTTTTAAGCTGTTTCAAGGCCATCCTAATCTCGTACAGACTGACGTCCGGGATATCTTCGGTATAGTGTCGGGTTAGTTTGGCTCTGGGATCTTTTGCCATGATGTTGACAGGGCTATTAGTGGAGGTGTATAACTGTCCATAGAACTGTTCGATCTCTCTCAATATCTCGGGTCTGGACGAAACGATTTTGCCTGATTCGGTCTTCAACTTGGTCAACTGTCGCTGCCCAATAGACAAAGCTCTTGAAAAGACTTTTGAGCCTTTGTTTCGCAATATAGCCTCCTCAACACGTGATGTGTTAAAGAGGCGTATGTCGCGTCGTATGGCTTTAGAAATTTGTCTATTGAGCCGCGTGTATTCCGACTTATCGGAAGAAGACTGCAATCTCATTTCGCGCCGTACCCGCATGAGATTGAGAGTTAGATCGGAGAGTTTTTGAGTTCTATTCTTACGGCGAGCTTTTGCAAACTTAGCTCCAACCGTTTGGACAGTTTCCACCATTCTGTCATTTAGCTCGTCCACTGTTTCGCAGTTTTCTAGGCACTGGAAGCGATTGTGTAGTTCGAGTTGAAAATGTTCGGGGTTCTGTATGTAGGCAGTCGTTGGACGGAGCGTAGACTTTACCATTCGACTTCTCTCAAGCCTTACATTGATATTCAGTGTGCCTCTGACCATTCGGTGATCACTGCCGGTTTTAACCCTGTTGATCACAGAGACATCACTGAATATACGCTTGTCCGAAGTCAGGATAAAGTCTATCTCATTTCTTGTCGAACCGTCGGGGCTCATCCAGGTCCATTTCCTGTGTGGCGGCTTTTTGAAGAAAGAATTCATCATGAAGAGTCCTTCTTTCTCCATAAAGTCCGCCAATCTTTGGCCCCTACGGTTACGCTGCCCTCCTCCAAAATTCCCCATTTTCAACTCTTCGCATTTTCCAGTGCCTAGCTTTGCGTTGAAGTCCCCCATAACAATCGTGAAGTGAGTTTGTGAGGTATGTATGGCTTTGACGATATCATCATACATAACCTCAACCTCGTCATCTGGATGTGCCGAAGTCGGAGCGTAGACCTGTATCACCTTCAGTGAATACCGATTGGTGATTTTGATTACAAGGTACGCTACCCTTGCCGACACACTCTCGATCATAGTGACGTTGTTTATGAGGGACTTGTGGACGAGAAACCCGACACCACCTTGGGACAGTTGTTCGCCCTCCCGGTAGTAGAACAAGTTGCCGGATTTAAGTACTATCGAGTCCTCCCCCTGTCTTCGGACTTCAGATAGGCCTATTATATCCCAGCGCAACTTGTCCACTTCTTCTTCCAGCTCAACAACCTTTTCGTCGGACCTTAACGTGCGTGCATTGTATGTTGCCAGGGCCAGTCGTCGTTGAGGGGGTTGGTAGCCGGATCTCTGCCGGGGATTCTTAGCACCCCCTGCCTCGCCGCTACCTTGACCGCTACCGTAGCCAAGACTAGCGAGGCTGCCGGGGACTAGGGGCCGTGGTTTTGTTGTGTACTTCATTTTATGAGGGGGATTTGCCATTAATCGCCACGCTTGGCATGCGGGTTGGCGATCGCAGTTTACTCATATTTATTCTAGGTGTTGCTCGGATGGCGCTGCTGCCCACCATCTTGAGTATGTCCCTTAGTCGCCTTTTACGACACCCTTTGGGATGATTAGGGTTGGTGTTATTCTACTCCGCCGAACACCACACGGCACACTTTTTAAATAATTTAATTTAATGTACGAACGAATACCAACAACTTGAATTTGGTACAGTCAGCGCAGTCAAACCTAATCAAAGTAAATTTGTTTTTCAATATTTTTATGTAATCGTAATATAATGCTTAAAACTTTCCAAATTCACTTCACTCCAATATTTTTACAAAGGTTAGCATAGGTAAGAGTAGTTTTAGTGAATCATCTTGCTATTTTTTTTACCTGCGAGAAAGGGTGAGTTTGCTCTATTGTTCCAAAATTCGAAACAACCAATCAGAGTCAAGTGTGACTGGAATGTTGTGCTTTGACTCGGAGAGAAATTTTATCTACATAAATTCCTCAGTACATTTCCGTGCGGTGGCGGTGGCGTATTGGTATCAGAGTGACAGTGATTTTTATTTATTAAGTGAGTATATTAATTTGTTCTTTTGTATAATTTACTTCTCTTTATTAAAATTAGTGTTATTTAAAATACCTATTATTTGATTTTTTTATCATAATCCAATCAAATGTAAAAGTTACATACAATATATAATTTTTTTTAGATATGTCTGAGGAAGCTGATAATCAGCCCTCAACATCTTCGGGAAAAACAGGAAGCTTGACTTTCATAACAAGAAATGGTGGCTTGGTTTTAATGAGAGCTGGTTACCAGTACACAAAAAAAGGGAAAATAAAAATGGATGGACCCATTGGAGATGTGTGAATGTTAAAGAGTGCAGTGGATCTTTACAGATAAAGGTATGTTACCAACTTCTTACATAGAGTTTAACTGGCTTATTTATAATGGATTAGTGGAGCTTTATAAGGCCTTTGTAGGAAGCTTGTTAAAAAAATGGTATTCATAATCGTATTTTAGAAGTAAAAACACTCTTTATTTCTCCATTAAAGTTAATTTGATTTAAAGAAGCCATGACCCTTCTTTAAACGTTCGTTAACAATAAAATGGCCGACATCAATTCTATTCTATTTCTTTAAATGGCAATTAGTACGGATGCCGTTGTCGACAATTCTGCCATTGTCAAAAGTGAATTGGAATAGCAAGAGTAAAAAAAAACACTAGATAAACAAAAAAAAAGGGAAACAAATGGCCGACATCGATCAGTTGTTTCGTGTTTGACGTTCGGTTTACAATGTCAGTCAGTTAGTATTAAAATACCTACTTTAAAATCCGTACATAGCATTGTGGTTGTTCGCGTATAAAATTGTATTAGCAGAGATTCGATGCATTTTATCTGGATGACGAAGAATTTCGTAAATGGTACAGTTTTTCCAAAGAAACGGCTGCTTTTATAATTAATTTAGTCGGTGGTGTGGTACTTCACCAGAATTACAAGTATTAACGGCAACGGCCTTTGCCGCTTTTTCCCAGATTGCATGATAACAAATTCAACAAATTGTTCAAAAGACTAGGTAGTTCAAACTATTCCCTCCTTTACCTTGGTGTACGTTTTTTATGACAGTGTTTAAAAATGCATAGACAAATTTTCTGTGACCAGAGGCAAACAACGTTAAAATCGACTAAAATCGCATATTTTTCTACAAAATGGCAACATTGTGTACGATAGTGGCGTTTAGTTATGGGAGCTCTAAGAAACGATTATGAATAAGAATTTTTATCGAACGTTCGGTAGGCTTAAGGTGAATGCTCCAGGGTAGCCCGCGAAATTCAAATTTCCGTACGTTTTTTGCAATTTGCAGCTGAGTATCGGATATTTTATTAATAGAAACTAAATTCGCGGTACTGGCATGTATGTATTTACACAATTATACTTATCTAACTTAGAGAAAAGAGAAAATGTGCCATTTTAATAATAACTTTACGTTTAATATAAATTTTAACTTAGTGGGTTACATTGATAAATTTAACTAATATAATGATATAAATACATACATGCCAGTACCGCGAATTTAGTTTCTATTTACCATACTATCCCATACTGAGCTGCAAATTGCAAAAAACTTACGATAATTTGAATTTTGCGGGCCAACCTGGAGCATCCACCTTAAAACATGTTTTAACTAATGAAGGTTTATACCTTCGGTAAGCGTTATATTATGAATAAGACAGTTAGTGTTCCATCTTTCAATATGTATTTTTATCCGAAAACTATTTTGCTAAAGCTATTTTGTTGTCCTCACAGGATGGCAATATTTCCAATGAGAAAAATCATAGCTGCGAGCCCGATGAATTCAAAAATGTAATGGCAAAAAAGCTGGATGATTTAAGAGATAAAGTGATGAAGTCTGATTTCGCCCCAATACCAAACATATATAACAAATTCAAATCACAATTCTGCGCTACTGAATCAGATTTGGTGAGAAATATCCCATCGTTTGCAAACATCAAATCAAAATTGTATTATGCAAGAAACAACGCAGCTGGTGTAAAAAAAATTAAATGTAAATCAATTGATGAAGTAGAAGTTCCATTACAATTTAGAGATTTTTTGTTTTACGATTATAAAGATGAGTCTTCCAATACCCGAATAATAATCTTGGTCAGTCCAAATCAACTAGAGAAAATTCCGAGCATTAAATTTTTTGAAAGCGACGGAACATTCGATTGCACCCCTGAGCCTTTTGTGCAGTTATATACTATCCACGGAGATCTGGGAAGTGACGAAGATCACACTCGTATAGTTCCTCTTATTTATGTTTTACTTAACAAAAAAACAGAAGAAACATACAAAAAATTATTTGAAATTTTGAAACAAAACATTCCTGGGTGGGAACCCGTAAAATTTTTAACAGATTTTGAACTAGCCGCAATGAACGCCATTACAATTGTTTTTCCGTCAGTTGTGATTAAAGGATGCTACTTTCATTATTCCAAAAATGTATGGAAAAAAGCAAAACAGTTGGATCTGACAAAAGATGCTATCACCCAAAGACATGTAAGACTTTCAGCTTTACTGCCTTTACTTCCTCGTAAATTCATATCAGAAGGATGGTGCTACATAATGGAAGACTGTCCTGATACTGACGCCATTCAAACATTTAATGACTACATGGTGTCACAATGGCTAGAGAACGAGAGTTTTGTAGACATTTGGTGCGTTCATGGTGAACGCCATCGAACCACAAATGCCGTAGAATCTTGGCATAAGAAATTAAACTCGGCTGTGCCAAAGAATGCTAATTTATATCAGCTTCTGAACGTGCTGAAAGAGGACGCAGATTTACAAACAGTGGTTGTTACTCAATATGAATCAAACGCACCCCCCGCAAAACGATGTGCACAGACAACTATTATGAAAAATTCGTGGATCACATACGTAACTGACCAACTCCTCAAAAACAAAATCTCCGTAGGTCACTGCTTAGAAAAATTAAGGGTTTAGCTACTAATTGTTGAAATATAAGAAATTATTTACACGTCATTTAGCTGATTATACTAATAGTTGATTTTCTGTGATATTTTATAATTCTTAGATTATAAGTGAATTATTCATATATGACGTTTTTGCAAAAAAAAATTGCTGATTCATTGCTATATAGGTGAAGAATGACTGATTTGATTAAACAAAAAGTTGATTTTCTGTGAAATTTTACAATTGTTAGGTAAGGTTAGAATTCATTGCAAAAAAAATTGCTGATTCATTGCTATGTAAGTGATGAATGACTGATTTGATTATACAAAAAGTTGATTTTCTGTGATATTTTATAATTGTTAGATTTAAAGTGAATTTTTCATATTAGATATTACTGCAAAAAAAATGCTGATTCATTGCTATGTAGGTGATGAATGACTGATTAGATTATACAAAAAGTTGATTTTCTGTGATATTTTACAATTGTTAGATAAAGAGTGATTTATTTTTGTTAAAAAATTACCTGACATAGTTGTTATGAGATAGGTAGACGTGAATAATTACGTACCTGTCTAATAATAACTATGTCAGATAAATTTCAATATAAATTAAGAGTTAATTTTTTGAGATATTTTGTAATTTTTAGATTGTAAGTAAATTCTTCCTGTTTGATGTTTTTGCAAAAAAAATATTATACAGGTATAGAGAGGAACTAAAATTATATTAAAGTTGATTATTTAAGTGATATTTTATCATTGAACAAGACGTTTGCTAACAAAATTTGATTTTTTTGGAGTTATCTGTTTTTTTTTTCAATTAAAGGTCTTATATTTACATACAAAGCATTTTTACTGACTGTACCTTATATCTTTGAACTTGTTTTGGTATTAGTTTAAACAATGGTATCGGTTCGGAATAGAAAAAAAATATGAGTTGAAACAAATACCAGTGGTATTAGTTTTTGGTATTAGAATGGAATAAATCCTTTCTGAGATTACCGCGTTCTACCAAACAAAGCTGAAGAGTTTGTTTGTTTATATGACAAACAAACTTCAGCTTTATAATATCAGTATAGATATTAGCAGTGGTTCAAAACATTATCAATGAATATCGGTTAGTAAAATTTAAAAGGGTCTAAAATAAAATTACCTTATATACCTCTGGTAATGCAAGCGTCTATAGGCTACGGATACTGCTTAACATCAGGCGGGCCGTATGCTTGTTTGCCACCCAAGTAGTATAAAAAAAAAAAAAAAAAATTCATCACAACATTCACATTGCCTTAAACTTATTCAAAATGAACAAGTGCTAATAGCCAAAGCATAAATTATTTGCTTAATTAAAACCATTCCCTTCAATCATACAACCTCAGTAAACACTTACTCATTTTCCAAAAACCAAAATTAATTTCAACACCTAGGTGCTAAGGTAAAATGTTCCGCTTCTTAACATAGCACCAATATGTTTACGTCAAACATTATTCTCGTTCGCACGGAAGCAATAAAAGTACACTGAAGGTTCATAATATTAAACAGATAATGTACGTCATCAGTCATCCTAGCGTACAAAACAACGGGATGTTAAATCTGCTACGTTTATACCTTTAATAGACATCAGGTGTGTGTGTGTACTTGTTAATATTTCATATATTACGGCAAATTATCGCCAATAAATACCGACAGGGTTTTGGAAACAAGTATTAACAAATATTCGTTAAAATGACTTGTTCCAAAACCCTGCCGGTAGGGTTGAAGGTGTCCTGGGCCCCAATTCTACTAATTTACGGATAGCTTAATTGAATCTGATTTGATTCTCAATTGAATCTCAGTAGCATTTTTGGTATTCTGCTAATAAATGTTAGACTTATAGTTGGAAAATCATTGGTCTTAAATTGTTTAGCAGAATACCAATAATGTAATATCAAAAATGCTAATAATTTAAGACCAATAGTTTCCCAGCTAGTGGTCTTAAATTTATTAGCAGAATACCAAAAATGCTATTGAGATTTAATTCAGATTCAATTGAGCCATCCGTAAATTAGCAGAATTAGGGCCCTGCACTTTATGCCTAATATCAATACGTTGGATTGTATGTCAGAATGTAAGTGAAAGGGATTTTTGCTGGAATCCAAACTAAATAAACTTAACATTGGTTTAATTTAATCTGTTTTATCGCAACCAACTTCGGAAGCTGCCAGAAAGTTATATTATTTGTTGAAAGTCCAACATCCCTTTTGCTTAATTAATAAATTTATATTTTTTTGTAAATTTTGAAGGTGCAATGGAATTGGAATCTTCATAAAATAAAATATACGAATAAATATAACTTCGGTATATATCCCACAGCACTGTCAATATTCATAAAATACTATCCATTTAATAGTTTTCGCTGGTAGGATAGGAGTTTTGCTGATATCAGAAGAATTTGAAAGCTATCCCTTTACTTTTGCGATAGTCTCATAATAAAAATAACAACATTGGATGGGAAGGGAATCTCCAAGTGAGGTTTATTATTTAACAATATTAATGGATTAGAACGATCAATAAACTCTCAGGTGTGTCTTTACAAGTTTGAATATTCGAAATACACAACGTATTGCACCATCTATCAATGCCTCGATATCGGAACGGTCAAATGCACTCACTACAAAACTGATTGATTATGCTTTAGAATAAATTGTACCAACGCTGTTAGGAACTCTAAAAACTATGAGACTCGATATTTTATTGATGATAAAAAAATTTGATTCGTTTTTTTTCAAAATTTATTATTAGCGATCAGCAATTATTGCTTATCACTAATAATACATTTTGAAAAAATGTAGTAAAATAAGTCTCTACCCCGCCAGGGGATGAATTTCCATAAATTCTGTTAAAAAAGGTTTGTGCATAATTTGAAGTAGATTGGACCAAGGAACCACGTTGTCCCATACAAACATTGCCCCTCTTTTTTGCCTCCATGGGTACAATTTTGGAAAATCCTTTCTTATCGGATGTCTACGTCATACAAAGAACACACCCTCCAAGTTTTAGGCATCTACGATCAGCGGTTTAGGCTGTGCGTTGATCCGTCAGTCAGATATTCAGGAGAAAGCGTTTTGATATAGAAGTATAAAGATAGATAATAAGGTATATTAATAAGGTATAAACTTTTTGTCAAAAGATTTTCTTTATTTTGTTTAGTAAAGTAAGTTTTATTTATGAAGTCCGTTTTGACACCTTTGTCAAAAAGCAGGGTGCCTCGAGTTTCGAACACTGTTATGAACAAATTAAAATCGAGGTTGAAGAATCAAAACAATTGGCAAGAAAGAAGTGTAACTATTTTATTTTTGCAAAATAAACTTGCGATATTTTATCTGTGGGATACAAGAACCAAAACGCAGGCGGCCATGTTTGAGTATCATATGACGTTGCCACATTGCACAAAACATTTAGCATCTCTTTTTTATTAAATTAATACCTGAGTTATTACTGTACTGTAACATTTTGATTGATGTGCAGAAATATAAAATGCAAAAACTTTGGAATAAGAACCTAATTAAATAGTTTTGTTTCCCATAATGACGTCACATTTCAAACCTGACATAAATTGACGTGATCGACTGTTTTCGCGGTACATTTCAGATAAATGAACAAAATCTTTTTTTTCTTGTATTAAATAAATTTGTTTCAAGAAAAATATATATGTAAGAGGTATAAGATAAGCAATAGTAAACTTTAAAATCCTTTTTGAAAAACTGTCAAATAGCCAAGCCAATCAAAGAAACTTTAAAATTGATTTTGTCAAAAACTGTAATTATGATAATAATTATATTGGTTTTTGCTTTTACAAGAGAAAATACAAACATTTTCAACTAATAACAACAACTACTTAACAAAAATATAACAAAACTCAACACAACATCAACTAAATTGTAAACACGTAACATATACAACTTCTGCATTCGTATTAAACAAATAAATAAAATAGCGAATCGTGAAGGACCGGCCGAGCGAAGGAACGAGTACTCGAGTAGTAACGAGTAAGACTTTTCGTTTCGCGAGTGAGTGACCGATTCTGCCGTCCACTAACTAAAAGGCCGTTAAGCCACAGTTAGCCGTTTTTCACTTTTTA
This sequence comes from Trisateles emortualis, assembly GCA_947095525.1. Classification (NCBI taxonomy): domain Eukaryota; kingdom Metazoa; phylum Arthropoda; class Insecta; order Lepidoptera; family Erebidae; genus Trisateles; species Trisateles emortualis. The sequence continues at coordinate 813,267 of OX352736.1, read as the reverse complement.
ATGTAGTCTTATACAACTTTCGATGCTCTATCTTTTGGTCTAAGATTCATTTTGCTAGCTAGCTTAGTTTTAGAGATACAAAACATTGCTGAGCAGTTAAACCACATAAATTTCGTTACTTCCTTAATTAAAAAGCGGCTAAGCCACAATACTTCTCTAGAAAGACGTTAACATACTTCAACGGCAAACTGATGTATCATTTTTTCTAATTTTACTTAACTAAAAGTACGTTATCTAGTCATGCTTGACTAAAAAGCAGTTAAGCGTCTTTAACTACCTTCATGTATTGTGTCATATAAGTAACCACCTGAACATCGTACCTTAACTATAAAGCAGTTATAAAGAAAAACTACACTAGAAAGCAGTTATACGCCAATAGCGGCTTTTAAGTTATGTATTGAAATTAGTATTAGCTAAATATTAATCGCTAGAGAGCAGTCAAACGACAATACTAGACTAAAAAGCAGTTAAACGCTTGTGATTTTTGTTTGCGTATGACGAGCTCAGGATATATTCCGGAAGGAAAGGATCCAAAGGATCCAAACTATGATGAATAGTGTGTTGGTGGACCAGGAATTTCTAAATGCACAACGTCTTGAAACTAACAGTATGCCATCTACACGCAATTCTACTTGCTCTAATATTAGCCAAGAATCAAAGTACGTCCACATGAACAGTAACGATTTAGTTAATCTTCTTAACCAAGACCCTTACTCGATGACATCACAAGAGTTTCAAAAATTTAATGAAACACAATTAACATATAAAAACAGCCAACCAGAAGAAACTCTGAAGCTTACAATAGAAACATTAACTCAGCAACAGCTTGAAACACATTCTTTATACTGCCACGAATCGATACCCCTTCCTTCTCCGATGCCATCTTCTTCTCACTGCATTATACCAGAAATATGATTATGATAGTGATGACTCCGTTAAGGATAAGGACTAAGGCCAGCCATGTGACAAAGTTTTAAGTGATGATACTGAATATGGTTATGACATGCAAAGGCAAAATACAGTTTTAAACCCTAAAAGTAACCCAATATTGAAAAGGAGAACATCAATAATTAAAACGTTTCCCGAAAAATTAATAACGCGACGATATACTCAAGAATTTACAAGAACAGAAGAGATTATTGGACATCGGTTACCTAAGAAAAGACGTGCATCTTTATCTTTTATTGTTTGCTCTATTTCTATGAATTTAGTAAATTTAGCACCACCATCATCCACAAAGAGAAACAAATATGATACCAGCTTGAAAGATAGATTAGTTGAGAAGGAAAAGGAATGCACATACAATTAACGGACACAAATTACAACCAGACTCAGAACAACTCTTTATGGGTCATACAAAGTTTTGCCGGAATCGAACTCACAACCTCGTGCACAGCAGGCGCATACTGCGGCCACTGGACCACCAAGGCAGTATACTTCACATACGCTGGCAGGATCGGATTCCCAACACGGAAGTACGTCGTCGGACGGATACGGTGGGCATGGATAGCCTCCTTATTAAAAGGCAGCTTCGCTGGTGTGAACATCTTGTACGCATGGAGCCCTCAAGGTTGCCAAAAGCTGTCTTTTACTCTGAGATCAGCTCAGACAGTATCTTTGTACAAGGATGTTCTTAAGCGACACTTATCTGCAACCGGTGTGTCTCCAAACTCATGGGAGGAGCTTGCTACCCACAGGTTAGACTGGCATAAGGCTGTTCACAGAGGTATAGAAGAGTTTGAAAACTGTCGTCTTAAAGACCTTGACGCCAAACGCCAGCACCGTAAAACCCAACTCAGGCCCTCTTATGAGTATACCTAATGCGCAAGGAGGGCTTCACTGCGCTTTGTGTGACCGTCTTTTTAAGACGTAATTCAGCTTCGCGAGCCCCGTCCGAGCACATGAGCGGAGACGTATGGCCGTGAGTTAGTAGGGGTCGCCGTCGACGGATACGTCTAGGAGGACATCATCTTCATTAATTTTATAAATATGAAATATTGGATGCTCGTTATTAATTCTTATACTAATGTCTGAAATTTCGCACACACCTAGTAGTAGCTTACGGTTCGAGTTGTAATATTTGGTTAAGTTCTTTTCGCATTAGTCGATGCGGTATCGGCGCGGGTAGCGTATGCTCGCAATGCGCAATACCGAAAGCTTGCCGAACGCTTATATTTCAACGTGCGCTTTCAGAATCGCATGGTTTGTGCGGACGTGGGCGTTTCTGTAAACTGCGTCTCAAAGTTTTGAGAACATAAGGGTTACTACACACATAAGCGGCCCGGCATAATCTGTGCGGCAACAAAGCCAACTCAAAGCTTATACTTTTTCCTCGAACATCATCTACATATATAAATTCGATTTTACTGCGTGACTGTGCCGATTAATGCCGGCTCGCTTATGTGTATAGCTACTCTTAGAAGCTTTGCTCGATTTGTTTACCAACAGGTACAAAAATCAAGACAATATAACATCTTTATGCATTTCGTTATAAATATCCCGCATTGATAACGCACCTACAAAAGTAAGAAGGACCTAGCTAGCTACTTTGTCTTCCCGTTACAATTTGTTAACATTTTTAACGCAAGTCTTTATGTATGTTTTTACTTAAATCTATTATATATATATGGTAGTTTAATCGCCAAGTTTGCTCGACTCACGCAATCACGAATTTTGTATTGAAAATTTTCGTTTTTGTCTGGAATTTTAAAAGGAGGCATTTTTAATTGTTTTTATTAAACTTTGATTTAATACTTTAAATATTTATTATTTCTCACATAATCCTGTCAAATGCTTAGCAATAAGGAAGTTAAACTCAAGCGAAGTAAGTATTGCCGCCTTTTAGTTAAGTATTATTAGAATAATCTTGTATTCAGTTTCATATTCTAAACGCTACTTAAAAGAGTCTAAGCCGCTTATTAGAAAATATATTAAGTTTCAGATTGATGAAAAGTTTCGACAATAAAGCCGTTAGACGACTTAGCGACTTTCTAGTTAAGGTTTGCATAATAAATTTAACTAAGATTTAGAATCCTATAAATTTATTAAAATTACTTCACTAAAAAGCCGTTACGGTAACGTTAGCGACCTTTTAGTACGGGATTTAGAGCCAAAAGTTATCTAAAATGCTTAGCTAAATCGAAAAAGAACGTTTTTTTTAACGAGGTGTAGTTTTTTTTAATAACTAAAACCTTAAAATGATCCACGGAAATAATATTCAATAATCTGCCTAACACCCGTCAGGCTAAGTATTGTATGAAATTATGAAATCTTTGAGTCACGTCCCTATACTCCCTATGTTTTGTAGTACAAAATATAATACCATATTTTAAAGTTTTAATTATTTTGAACAGGTTTACTATAAAAATACGTTGATTGTGTTTGTAAATGAATTGTTTATTAGTTTGGATTAATTGGGTTTCATAAAAATGTGGTTTACTGGTCAAATACCAAAATAAACATAACTGTTTATTTTGTTAATTGAAATGAAACATGGAGAGTTACGTTCTCAGCGATTGTTAAATGTGACGAAAAAATATTTCCTTTGTGAAACGTGCTATAATACGTTGACAAGTTTTAGTGTAATCAATTAAAATAATTTGGATGTTATATATTTTTCCACCTTCGATCTGAATACGGTTGAGATTTGACCCCCGGGCGATCTACATAGTAAATACACATTATTACAATTATGTAAAATTAAATGCAACACACCAAAATCATATACATACACTGTATAAAGATGAATATCCAAAAGCGTTAATATAAACGTAAGTACTTATTTATGTCATACAAAAAAGTATCCTGCGTAAGCTTGAATAAATTTGTTTAAGATATTTTGGAGAGGGTTGCATCCATGTTAAGCGGCTGAAAAATGGCTTCTGAACAAAGTAATAAAGCCCCTACCAATCGATTGAAAGAAAATACGAGTACGCTGAAGATGTGCGGGGATTTATTGTGAATCTCTAAGACAAACTTTGTAACTTGTGAATCAAGAAAGCTTTTGATAAAACAAACACCACGATTTTATATTCATTCATTCAAATCGCAACAAATAATTTTGGGAACAATTTGTTAATTGGTTTTGTAAATTTAAATTGTTGACAATTTTGACAATCTTTATCAAAACAAAACATGGAATAACCAGGTGAAGCTACGGTACAAGCTAGTAAGTTATAAAAAGGTGTAAAAGAAATGATTTCCGATTTCCTATTTTTACTAATCATTAATTTAGCTAGTTGCATCCCCTTATAATTCTATATTGTTGTACACATCGGTTTCGATCTGTTTAAGTTTTAAGTTTTAGAAGATACCTCTTTCAGGTCGTATATCTATCCTTTTTTTAGGGGGGAAATGCTTTACACTTACCACCCCGCCCGGGGAAGTGAGACGGTTACGTCGGACTCTCCGGCTCAAAGATGATAGGCGGCTGGCATACCGACTGTGAACTGTACCCCTGTGCACCAACATCCGCCTTCACGGATGGCCCACCGGCATCTATCTCTATCCTAGCTCAACTAAGTAACTAAGCTAATAGTATATGTGGAAGAACTAAAGGATATAATAAGTTAAGATATGAACTGTGAGTCACATCCTAACTTATTAATAGGTATGGTATAAATCCCACGCCGGCGCGGCTGCCCGTATTGCTAGACATTCTGAATACGTTACTAACATTTCTTCTCATGCTGCACAATGGACCATCCCGCTGCTTCTGGGAGAATAAATTGGTCGGCGAGACAGTATTTGGACATGCCATTTTCCAAGCATCAGTCTTACGCAACACATCCGCATAACCAGTGTGGGTTCTAAAATTTCCTAGTTAATTCATCCGTGCTGTGGACCGAGGACAGAAATGCTGGTAAAGAAATGCTGACATCGTAAATTTTGCCGGGGCCACCAAATTTTTAATTTTAAATTACATAAAGAATCCTTTTCAAAAAACTGTTAACAAAATTAACAACCTTAGTTTGATATTCTATGACTACTAAATAATTTTACTTGTTAATAAGTCACTATCGCTCCTAATTTTGACAAAAACCCAAAGAGACAATAATCTTTTAAGTAAAAACCCCCTTTGTACATCCATTAGCAACGTAATAGCTTTGTACGCCGCTTTTTTATAGAATTAAACCGTTTTTAATGGAGCCCAGTCAAAATTCATGTTATGCAAATCAAATGAAATTGACAGACTTCGGTCTAAGTGCCCAAAAATGTGACTTAGCGCAGTATGTTAATTTTTAATAGATCAACGATGGTGTACTGTACAGTGAGTATGCGTGCCCAAGTAACCTATGCATTAATGCTTATATTGGACTTATGAGAACACAGACTCAAGAGAGTTTCAGGAGTGGCGACCAACAACAGGGACCAATGACGACCTAGTAAAGATGTTGATAGCCGATGGATACAGTCAGCTTAGGAAAGAGCGCTGTGGAAATCTTTGAGAGCGGCCTATGTCTAGCGATAGGCGTCTTTCAGTTGAGTATCGGGACTATCCCACCCACATGCCCACCGCTGTGACTCCTGTGAGCCAGGATTAACAGCGGATACGGATATGGAACAGCCAACTGATACACCGAGTTTTGACACTCGTGCGTCCCGTTTCAGTTGAGTAGTCAAATTTTTAACTTTGAATTGTCATAATTCTTTAGCTGTTAATTTATTAAAAACAATACAAATAAATTATCTTTATGATAAAAAATGGAAATGGTATAGCCGTAGCATAATTAACAGCGGTACTAAAACCCAATAATTAAACTTCTCAGATAAGCTCGAGGATCTCACGATGACATTAAACGAGGCATTACTTTAATTTCCAACGTCTAATCTTATTCAAATAACGTATTATTACGTCATTCAGTATTCGCGTGTAAAGAGACGATAAGCCAAAATCAACATTTTCCCTCGCATTTCGGATGCAAAACTGAGAACAATTACAAAAGTTGAGCCTATATTGTTCTTAAGTTCGTTTTAAGGTGCTATTTCGGTGTACGCGGATAAACGCCAAAACGTAAAGGTCTTAAAGCGGTATGTTCACGGAATTAAAGTAATTAGAATTGGTTGTATTTCGTAGTTCCACTACGCTCTCATTTTAATTGTAACAATTAAATTTGTTTAGATTTTTACAATTTTATTTTGGACTAGCTGTTGCCCGAAGATTTCAGCTTGATAAACACAGAAAGCTTTTAATTATTTTGAAAAAATATGAAAGACGTAAAGTGAGGTGAGTCTTCTATCATTATTTAATAAGGTCTTATTTGTGTATATTTAATTGATATTTGATTGTCACTACAACTAAACATCACTAAACTGCCTATGGTTTAAATAATGACCGATGTGTTTACTTTTTTAACCGACGAAAAAAAAAAAGAGAGGTTCTCAAGTCGACCCGTATATTTGTTTTTTTTTATAAAATCCTATATGAGGCTCTATCTGCACCGCTAACACTTAGCCGCAATCAGCTACGAGCGTAGCTGACATTTACGCTAACACTAAGCTACGATCAGCTACGCTCGTAGCTTATCGTAGCTAAGTAATAGCGGTGCAGATAAAGAGAACTGCATGGTTAAGTAAGTTGCCGCGATCGATCTGTAGAAAGGTGACCATTTTCTAAATACACAGCTATTCGCCATGGACCTTCATGGCTCGCAAGTTGACTTTCCTTTGCTCAGTGTCTCTCTTAAAGATTGTATTCGGAACAAGGTGATCAGACAGAAAACCAAAGTTTCGATGTAGCTCAAAGAATAACTGATAACGGGCTGAACTGATAACCGTCAAAACAGACGTGTTCTTGAGTGGAGACGGCGGCTCGGCAAATGTAGGTAATGTAGCTCGCCCTCAGGCAAGGTTTAGCGACGACCTTCAAAGTCCAAGTCAAACTCGTTTATTCATTTAGATCATATACTGCTCCACTGGGAGTTAATCCACACATTTTAGAACCTATATCGTGCCGCACTGTGCGGTTTCAGAGGAATTTCCTCCCACGTACGATTAAGTTGTGGAATGAGCTTCCTGCTGAGGTTTCCCCGAGAGACTATAGCATGGGGTTCTTCAAGAAAGGAGTTATAAGGTTTCTAAAGCGTCGGCAACGCGCGAGTGATACCCCTGGTGTTGCAAGCGTCCATAGGCTACGGTAACTGCTTACCATCAGGCGGGCCGTTTGCTTGTTTGCCTCCTTGGTAGTATTAAAAAAAAAAATACATGATACTTATGAAAGTCATAAAAACAAATGCCAGCATACTTTTTTCCTACGGCCAATTCGCTAACTATGGTAGGCCCTCGAAAAGAATTGGCAAGAAACTCGGGTCATTCTTTTTAATCGCCAGAATATAACATTTGGTTTAAGTTACAATATTAGTGGTAACGAAAAGAAACGGAAACCAATATACCATACCTACAGAATGAAATTTAGATAAGTTTTTAAATACTTAAGAAATAACAAATATAATGACTAAAAAAAAAGATTGAATTTAGTATGGTAAACTTCGCATTCAGCTACTGCCAGCCAGGCAGCAGCTGGATGCAAAAAACCAAGAATCGTGCTAGGTAGCCTGCCCATAGCGCAGATGGCTGGTCTCTGTTGAAATTCACCGAAATTTGGTTTGGAGAAAGAAGAAAGAAAGAAAAACAATTTATTTTAACACGCAGAACATAATTATAATATTATTATTAGGCAACTGACAGGGCAATTTTAATTTAAGTTTGCAGCATTTATAATAAAAACCTCTCTTGGTAGATAAATGGATGTAGTAGCTACCACATGTACCTACATCTAACGGTGGGTCTCAACAAACGAACGATGACAAACAAACCTTTTATCTTAATGATTACCTTACAACTTTTATGCATAAAAGAAAATATTATACAAAAATGTTTAGTTCGCGTGACTTTTATAATCAGTATCTACATTTAATTACGCACGTCAACTGTTGTGTTGTACTATGTTCCATAATCAATCACTTTGAGCGTGGGCGTGGGCTTACATTACAGTAGATTCTATACATGATGTTGAAAGCGGCTCCTACTGCGTGGATGTTGGAACTACCCTATGTCTTTTACTAAAATACCATTTATATCCTTGCAAAATCAGTCGTTCGGATCCATACAGAGTGACTTTCACATTATAATATTTTTTTATTTAAACTTTATATACACAGAATGTATAATGGCGGACTTAATGCCTGAGGCATTCTCTACCAGTCAACCAACAGGGTGATGCGGAGATTATTTATAAAAGGTGCACAAAGTCTCTCGTCTGCAGTGTTACGTTAAAATTTTAAAATACTAGCTGTTGCCCGCGGCTCCGCCCGCGTAGATGTCGGTTATCGCTGTAAAAAGTAGCCTATGTATTATTCCAGATCATAATCTATCTCTGTGCCAAATTTCATCCAGATCCGTTCAGTAGTTTTTACGTGAAAGAGTAACAAACATCCATCCATCCATCCATACTTACAAACTTTCACATTTATAATATTAAGTAAGGATATATTCTACCAGCTTCATGTGGTGACAGATTAAGAATGTCAGCACCCCGTACCAACCCGAGAGTGTCGTAAGAGTCGACTAAGGGAGTAGTCAGGCAGACAATATCCACTGCAAGAGAAAGACAACTCGAAATGAAAACCCTATACCAATCCATTAACCAAACGATAAGAAGAAGAACGTGGTATAGGCTAATATCCCTCCAAGTGTATGGAAGAGATCCGTGCTATATATACTAATATTATTAATGTATGAAAATTGTTTAAAGTAACAGACCGATATTTTAACGGGTCATATTTTAATTTTACAAATTAATAACACAAGACGTTAAAGTGGTTTGAAGTCTGGTACACGCGGCCCTAGCGGCACTTTCTGCTTTATTTTTATAACTCATCATAATCTTGCAGCTAAAACTAAACATTAAAATCAGCTTATAACATCGAGAGTTTTTTTTTTATTCTTATCCTTCTACTTAAATTGTGCACAGATAAAATAAATGACAATTTATTTATAAATATGCTAACTCTTTCACATGAAGCATCGAATATATTATTATGTATAATTATTCTTTGTCCAATCTGGTTTTCTCTGAAATGCGCTTCCTCCCGAAATCAGGATGTTGTCGAACCGACTGACCATCAAAGGAAAAGTTCCTGAGCTACTATTGCGCATTGTGGCAGGATCATCGTAAGTAATTTTGTCATTTCATTCCTTGTTTCTAATTATATATTGTGTATATTCATTTATTGATGTTATATATTATTAAATGACTACTTTTTTAATATATTATGATATTTATAGTAGATAGTATCCCACAAAATTTCAGAATGCACCAACTATCTTGTTATCTCTGTATTACCCTGTGTACTGTTAGATAATGCTTTTAGCATTAAGTCCACCTATGTACAATATATCGGCATAGTTAAATAAAATATATATAAAAACTAGCTGTCATAGTAAAAAGTACCTTATGTCCTTTCTCAAGATGCCATATCTCCTTGCCCAATTTGATTAAGATTTGTTCAGTCGTGATAAGGTTACAAACATACAAAATTACTTTCGCATTTAAAATGATAGTAACAATGAATAAGGTTTCATTGATGTAAAATCACCCTTTCTCAACCCATAAACGTCCCACTGCTGGGTACGGGTCTCCTCCATACATATGGAGGGATATTAGCCTACTATACTACGCTGGCCAGACGGGTTGGTATAGGGTTTTGTTTCAAGTTTTCCCTCTCTTGCAGTGTATATTGTCTGCCTGACTCCTTAAGTCGACTCTTACGACACCCTTGGGATAGAACGTGGTGGTGACATTTGTATTCTAAATCTGTCACCACTCGGACAAATCACCCAATGTCTACAAAATTGTAAATTTACCTAGTTTTTAGTTGTTCCTCGATAAATCTTCTTTAACGTAATTTAAATCCACTTATATCAGTAACATTACTTGCAATATAACTTGTGGGGTGCACGCCCATTCCGTGTCGACCACGGTATAACGACCCGTACCTACCCAACGTGACATAATAAAAGTACCACCACAAATTGATGTCCTAGTTATCTTAAACTAAGAACTTTGAACTCTATTAATAAGTCACTAAAGTATAAAATTCTGTTTAAATACTCCCTTATTTGAATTGTCAAATTGAACTGTATTCCCTCAATATTTTATATTTTTCTTTGAGTTAATTCAAACAGATTTACAAATGGCTATAAATTACAACGGCTCAGGCGAACTATTTATTTTTCCAAAAGATAAAGATAAAGATAAAGATATTTATTTGTTGATTGATATTTGTTTGTAAAAAGGTTGTGAGCGTACATCGCTGGCGTTTTTGTGTCATCCTTATACAAAACAGCATTTAAAAATAAAAGTTATGGGATACGCGATTGTTCACAATTATTTTGGTACAATTGCGTCAGTTTTTTTAAATATATCATTTTAAAATTAAGATTCGTTGAGCCGTTTAGTCGTGAAAAGATAATAACAAACAGAGTTATTAGTATAGATAATAATTTCGAAAATGAAATAAACTCAAAAACCATTGAATCGGTGTTAAAAAAATACCAATGGAATACTATAAAATCACCGAACCTACAAAATTGTTATAAACATGAAAGGCTGTTACGGCTGGAGCTGCGGGCGAAATCTAGTAAAAATAGAGACACCAGGGAAAACTAAATAGATGCCTAACCCTGCAAAGCCGATATAGGTCGCTTTAATATTTGTAGTTGGAAAAACATACTATTGATGAATTAAATCCCACGGAATCTAAAAAAATCAGATCTCAATGCGTTTTTATCGTAAGATTTAGAATAATTATAAAAAAATAAGTAGGTACTTAATACCTGAAATAAATTAAGTTAATATCGCAGATGTAAACAAAGTAAATTCATCAACTTATTCCTAGCTTTAGCAATCACATCATGTATGTACTACAACGAATAAAATTTGGGACTAAAATTTAATTTTATGTTTTCTGTTAATCTATTGACTCAATTTAATATGTGATTATTAGCTGTACTGGTTCCACCATCACGACAATGTGAGGCTGAAGGCTACAATAGCTATAACTGCGTAGATAGCGGCACATAAACAACCGATCAAAAATCGATGGCAGTACAACATAATTGTTTTCAGCGCTCAGGCTATAAAAGTATTTTTTATACTACCAAGGTGGCAAACAAGCAAAAGGCCCGCCTGATGGTAAGCAGTTACCGTAGCCTTTGGACGTTTTCAACACCAAGGGTGTCACTCACGCGTTGCCGACCCTTTAAAAACCTAAACCTTTGGTAGTTTTTATATTACACCAAAGTGTTAGTGATTTTAGTTTTGAAGTAAAAATCAAATATTAAAGAGAGATATTATTTAAATAAAAAATTTACCATTAAATATTTTGTTGAGAGTGACGAGTTTTTGCTCAAATAAACTTATTGTATTTTTATTCAAAATGCAAAGCTTAATAAAAGCTTATAACTTACTTTAACATCAAGTTTTCTCGTTAAAAGTTTTTTACTGTATAATAAACAGATCAATTATTATTAGTGACGAGACAAATTTACATTTGATGCTTACCTACACGATTTGCCCGTTTTAATGAGTAAAAAAAGCATAGCATATTTAGAGTCTCTCGAAGATTCCTAAAAAGTAATTTTAATAAGAAAGGCTCTATGCTAAACTTTACCAAATATCTTGTCGATTAAACATCTTAAGGCACGTTGCCTCAACCAACTCAAAGGTATTTCATGTACACAATTAAATCACCATCTGAATAATTGTTATAAAAACCATATTGACAGTCGCTTATCAAAATACTTCATATATACATAATTTGGGGTCATGAACTGACCCCAAAAAAATGGGATCAGTACAAGAAGACGAATTGTTAAGACTTTGGTATCTATTTTGCGTGTTGCGAACCCATTTTTTATACCAGGGCGTTAAGATGGGAGTATCCCTGGGACAGGAATACGTTTCTTTCAAAACGTATCCCTAAATGAGCGCTGGAGACCTGTACCTACACAGGAACACACAACTGCACCGCTGTGTGTAGTTATTTAGCTGTGGTCTTCTGTAAGGTGGACTCCTTCCCCAGTCGGGCTTACTCGCTAGTATGGTGTTCTTTTATTTTCATGTTCAACATTAGTGGCCGAGAAATTATTTACATAGTTTCAATAAAACATAATAATTTGTAATTTAACATTAAGTCAAAGACAATGAAGCACACCTACTAAATATAAACATTAAAATAAAAGAAGACATTAGCCCTACCTAGATCTCGGTGGAACATACACGCTATTGCTTAAACGAAGAATGTCGGAATCTTGAAAGCTTCCGATTGCTACACGAAAGCCTTGAGAATGACTTCAATCTGACTGAGTGCTCTAGCGGGTTCGTATTGCCTCCCAATGACTGGCTCTTTCTATACTTATTTTGAATGTGAATTTCTCCGTGGATATTCAGGCCAATTTTATGAAGAAACGAAAGTACGGAAGCCATATTGACTTAACCTCGTTCACGTGAATATCCGCTTTATATCTTATATTGCTGATTCAATTGAAATGTTCTACCTCAAGTCGAATCTCATTAAATTTAACGTATGTCAACCAATGGCATCTTTTTATGGAGGAAAAAGTATGTTTTATACCTAAAAAGATAACGAGATTTTTTTTGTATTTTTGTAGGTGTAGGGTTAATTTTGGAAACAGATTTGCAACCAATTTTAATCTAGTCAATGTGAGAGATAGAGTGATTCATGATAATATTAAAATTACTTTTTTATCTCTCGCACTAGGGAATAAGCTCTGTTTCGTGGGTAACTTTACAGACATAGAATTATTTGAAAAAAAAAACGACTCCCGCACTAGAGAACAAGCTCTGTGTCACGGGGGACTTTACAAACATACAAGTAACGGACACAAATTACACCCAGACCCAGAAAAACTCTTTATGGGTCACACAAAGTTTTGCCCTATGTGGGAATCGAACCCACAACCTCGTGCATAGCAGGCGCATACTGCGCCCACTGGACCACCAAGGCAGTCTAAAGATTGACAGACACAAATTGTAGTCACACTCGAAACAAACATTTATGAATGACACAAAGTTTTGTACTGTGTGGGAATCGAACCCACGACCTTCGGCTTAGCAGTCAGAATCACTAACTACTAGACCAACAGACCAGTCTATATATAAGATCATACGGCATCGATTTGCCGAGAAAACGGTTCGAAGAGGCGCAGTTCTCCGTACAGTATGGTGTTGGTCATGATTTTAGGATTCAAAATAATGGAAATGGACATCTTTGCTATGTCCTCTCATAAGTTTCGTCACAGTCCTATAAGTACCATCAAGAGTTTATGAACATGTTTAATTTGTTAAATGTATATCATATTATTTCTATTTGTTTTAATTGTTTGGCTCTAAGCAACCAAGTTTATAAAAACTGAATAATCTTTTTATTGGATAACGATGTGGGTTACACATTGGTATAATGTATTAAGTAGTAATTTAGTTTATAAGATATAGTGAGTAACTGTTTGTTAAGACTCAAATAAATAAATAAAATGATAAAAGAAGTTACATACATGATTGTATGAAGTGAAAAATGTAATAATGCCCTACCCAGTATATTTTGTAAGTTAAGTGTGATTATGCAATATTTTTAAAAAGATATAACAAAATCATACGCTTATAAACGTCTGTGAAACTTTCATCTTGCAAGACATGGCAAATACCCACAAGGCTAGTAATACGATAGTCACATTTGGGACTCAGATTAAATACCCCTCCCAATATATCATGCCTTTTGGGAGAGATTTGCAATTTCATTTCGTCGGCTTATTGACTACGTCGAGTTATTAAATAAGGTCAGACGTCCTTAATCCGTCTTTGAACTATACCCTTGAGTACTTCTTAATATTGTGGGTAAAGTTATGTTATTTCTGATAGTTTCTCGAGGACATCTTTTTTATTTTCAACTTACAATACATGCTCACTAAACACACACACACACACATACTTTAAATATTATTTTAATTTTGTTTAAGATATTTATACGAATAGTTTTTTTCTCTCTTTTATTTTATTTTATACTAGCTGTACCCGCGACTTCGTTCGTGTGTTCAGTCTTTTACTGTAAATCTGAAAACTACAAACTTTCATCGGCTGAGTTTCATCTTTAGCGGTTACATTTTAAAAAACCTTTCTTAGCGGATGCCTTTATCATAATAGCTATCTGAGTGATTTAAACTGTGCGTAAACGTAACTGACTAATCAACAAACTGATTAGTCAGTTACGTTTTTCTTTTAAACATTTAGGTTCTGCAATTAATAAACTTCATAAAGAAATATTCCTTGTTTGTACGATTGTTCTGCTCTTCAAATTGTCTTAACGCAAACGTGAACAATCTTATGGCCTATCGCCTAGCTCATAATTTGAATTTATCTATTGTTATGTATTATCTGTGCCATACCCTGTAGAAAGGTCTTTGGTTTCTTAGAATACTATTGTTAATATGATATCGAAGAGAAGAGTCATCTAATACAGGCATCTATTTGCTTAAAAACTGGCTTGAAGTACATTTTTTTGTAACATCTATTTTTGAGACAATAAATATGAAACTATGTAAATAAATTTAGTTTAAGAAAGTTGACAGACTTATATTAAGTATACTTAATCTACTTATATTTTATTTTGTTAGATCAAATTTAGCAGCATGATAAAGAAACTTAAAGTTAAAATACATCTAGGATAGAAATAAAAACTTAAAAAGGTCATAAATTATGAATTACTTTTAAAGATCTTTGCCGATCTTTTTTTTAAGACGAGAACAGATTTATTTATAGAACCAATGATGATTCAGGATGCAAATACACCGTTCTTCTGATTTCTTACTTTTTTTGTTTATATTTCTGTCAGATTTCTTTTATATCGAACATTTCATCGCTAAATGCATTTTAGTTTAATATCTTAATAAAAATACTACCTTTATTTTCAAAAAACATATAATTACACGAGTTTTCACTCTTCACGAGAGGGTCTCACTCGTAGCTGGCTGTTATAAACGGTTTTAATGAGAACCTAGGGAGAGAGCGTCTTTACAATAGGTATTTAAAGTTTATGATATAGACGGAGGCCGCCGCGACCGTTGCGAATTGTTCATAAATTATACTCGCTCTTAACAGCACCCTTCCTCATGTTTCACTAAAAGCAAAATAGCGTACTTACTTAGTCTAAAATATAGATAAGAAGAAATTTAATATAAAACAACGGCATTTAATGATATTATTATTCTATGAATTTATTTATTTATTATCTACTAGCTGACCCAGAATTATTAATCAAAACATGGAAAAAAACTTCAGTATTAAATTTAATTTGATTTCTGAACGACTTTTAAATTTAAATGATTTTTAAACGATGGGGTGAATATCAAATGTTTGACAGGTAGAAATAGTTTCTAAGGTAAAGCGAAATTGTTGTTTTTTATTATATTCCAAGCATTTTTTTTCATATTTACTCACCTTTAGACCTTCCCCTGTACTTCCAGTTACGTGTACGTTACATAAGAATTAATAACCTCATCTTTTTCAAAGTCGTTTAATTAAAAGAAAGTCAATAGCAATACTGTTTACTAGACTTAACTCATTAATTAATATAAACGTTTATACAAATAAGTAGTCACAAAAACGTTGGTTATTGTGATATTATTGAGAATATCACAAGTTTTGTCACGAACCCATTACAGATTCCGTTGAGGTTTCGACTTAAGTATCTCAGAGAAGGACTTTACTATTTGATCTTGGGATTAAGTTTCACCCACACATCGACGTATTTGCTACGCACCCTTTTATTTTAATACATACATATTTAAAATTACAACATACCAATCATAATCTGTTTTTAATATACTTACACCGAATATGTTATTCCTTTCTTATTACAGATATTTTCTGAATGGATCTACAAGCGTAATAATATATAATTAAAAAATGCAACATTCTGGTCTAACTATGTATTTGAAGTCGATATTTTTTGTAATTATTCTTATTATAAGTTAAAAAAAACCCTGATGCCCCAAGTATAAAAACAGGATAAAGTTCCATACATTTTTTTTTATACTACCAAGTAGGCAAACAAGCATACGGCCCGCCTGATGGTAAGCAGTTACCGTAGCCTATGGACGCTTGCAACACCAGGGGTATCACTCGCGCGTTGCCGACCCTTTAGAAACCTTATAACTTTCTTTCCTTTCTTGAAGAACCCCATGCTATAGTCTCTCGGGAAAACCTCAGCAGGAAGCTCATTCCACAACTTAATCGTACGTGGGAGGAAATTCCTCTGAAACCGCACAGTGCGGCACGATAAAGGTTCTAAAATGTGTGGATGAACTCCCTGTCGGTGGCGGGAGGTGCGTTGATAAAATGTGGCCGTGGGCATCATATCAAACAATTCCTCGGAACACAGCCCGTTGTACAGGCGGTAGAACACACACAAGGAGGCAAAGTCTCTCCTTAAACTAAGTGGATCAATACCGCCTGTGAACTTGGGATCGTCAACAATCCTCACAGCGCGCCTTTGGATCGAGTCAAAAGGTCCAAGCTGGTATCCAGGTGCTCCCGCCCAAAGGTGGCAGCAGGACTCCATGTGGGGTCGAATATGCGCTTTGTAAAGCAGCGATCTTTGGCCCGCAGTAAAGTACCGCTTTGCTCTGTTGAGCACACCGAGCTTCCTAGATGCCAGCTTGGCCTTGTCCTCCAAGTGGTGACGAAACTGGACCTCGCAGGATATGTCAACGCCAAGAATCCCAATGCTCTCGGATATCTTAAGGGCTGTGTCCAGGAACTGTGGAGCCATAACAAATGGGGCTTTTTTAGCGGTGAACGCGCAAACTTGTGTCTTAGTGGGGTTGAAATGGACTAAATTTAGTCGTCCCCAATCAGAGACTCTGGACAGAGTGCTGCTGATTTCAGACACAAGTTTTTCGCGACTTTCGTCTACAACGGAACGAGGGATGTTTGCGCGGCCCATGTAAAAAGTGTCCCCGGTGCTGTCGCCCGCATAACAATGAATGCTATCAATAGATAACATATCATTAATATGCAGCAGAAACAGTGTCGGGGACAGCACAGAGCCTTGCGGAACGCCAGCATTGATGTCCAGGCGATCCGAGCAACAACCATCAACGACGGTTCTTATGCTTCTGCTGGACAAAAAGCTGGCAATCCACTTGCATAATCCCTCGGAGAGTCCGTAAGATGGTAACTTCGATAGAAGACTCCGGTGCCAGACCCGATCGAATGCCTTCGCTATATTAATAAATTTTATAATTGCTAATAGCCAATGCTTCACCTTGACTCTCAATGGCTAGAGCCCAGCGGTGTGTGAGATACACTAGAAGATCACCAGTCGAGCGACTATGGCGAAAGCCATATTGGCGGTCACTGATTAAATCGTGATCTTCTAGGTATCCCAGGAGCCGTCTGTTTATGACTCGCTGCATCACCTTTGAGAGAAGGGAGGTTATAGCGATAGGCCTGTAGTTCGATGGATCTGATCTATCGCCCTTTTTGGGCACCGGATGCACATTGGCGGTCTTCCACGAAGACGGAACTCGTCTACTGGTAAACGAAAGTGCGAATAGACGCGTTAACACGGGACATAATTCAGGGGCACACTGCTTAAGCACCATTGCCGGTATGCCGCCTGGCCCACTCGACTTATGAACGTCTAGAGAAAGCAACTCCCGCCGGACCTTTCGCTGGGATATGGAGATTTCCGGCATGGTGATACCACACCACGGGATTGTGGGAGGTACAGCCTCTCTATCGTTCAAAGTCGAGTTGTAGGCAAAAATAGAACCCAAAAGATCGGCTTTCTCTTTAGCACTATGGGCCAAATTACTGTCCGGCTTCCGTAATAGTGGCAAGGACGACCGATACATACTTTAATTTCACTAAAATAAAATAAAAACAGTCAAAATGTATCTAGATAGCCAACGGTTCTTTTACTGTACAAATATTGATATCATTAATACGGCAGATGTTACAAATTAGACCGGTAAAGCTAAGCTAAACTACACAAGTCATTATGTTTTTGGATAATTTTATTCTTACGCCCGATTCTGAAAATCTTTCTTTAGCGAGATAAAAACTTCTGCGCGTAATAAAATAATAAATAAAGTAAGTAACAAAACTCCACAAAAGTTGTGAGATTTATTCGTGTTATTAATTATCTGTTTTCCGGGAACAGAGTGTAATTATATTTTTGACGCAAAGTGAAATCTTACGCTTGTCGGACTTCGTAAGTTGTTGCAAGATTTTTTTGTTGGTTCCAGATATTACAATCAAAATGTATTCCTGGAGATAGCCCAAAAATCATCCTGTTTCTGACATGGTTTATTATCGCCAAACATTGTCTACAACACAACTGTTTTTGGGCTATCAGGAGATAGCCCAAAAATTAGTTATTAATAAGTTATGTCCTGTAAGTCCTGGGCCAACGCTGCAGATCTGCAGATCATAACATAGTGTGGCGACACGACAAATGTACTTGTCGGGGACAGACTGCTGACGCATTAGTATTGTGTACAAGCGCACGATGGTTAGCGTGGCGCAGCAGTCGTCTCCCCGCAATCATGTAGTTAGGTCGAAATATATATTGTAATTATTTGTCAAATCTGGTACCAGTAAAAGTTATATATTATATTTAAATATGTGCATCATTGAATGAAACCACAACATCATATCAACCCCCACAATAGTATTATTATTATCTAGCAAAGGTCATTCAGATGTTTATATTAAGTATGTACCTAATTTTAATTAAATATTAATTATTAAAAATGAAACGTGAGTGACGTGGTGGTATAATGAAAATTGTATAATTACTGTAAGACCCTAGCGGCTCACGTTCGTCGGTCGCGTTGAGTAGTTTTGGTACATTTAAGAGTTTTCGGGCCGAGTGCTTTTGCATGTTGCATGTGAGTAGGTTTTAACAAAATGAATGTTACCTCGTTGGTCGTAAATCTTGAAATGGCGGGTCCCTGGACGCCACAACCTTTGATATGGGTTGCCAAATGGTAATTTTGAATTGACAAAATGTTTGTTAGAATCCGAAAAGAATTTATGAGATTTGTTAACACTTAATTGCTTTTTATTTCGCTTGGCAAAAAGAATATTAAGTACATAAACCATTTTAGATTTTCGGTACACGTAACCATTACTATTTATAAAATAATGAGATATTTTATATATAATATACTAGCCGATAACATTGGGCTTCAGATTTCTTGCCGAATTTTATTAAAAAAAAAACCCCTAACTTGTTTCTAGGAATTAATAAATAGGCGGTTAACTTGAATTATTATAGCCTTACTCTTTTCCTAACTCTTTCTGTAACAGATATTTTTGATTTTACACTACCTACCGTATATTCAAACAAAATCAGCCACCGTAAAATTGAGTTTTTAAATTCTCTCAAACGAATATTACGCTTGAGTTGGCTAGAATCTGTTGGTGCACTAAACGATATATCATAGAGTTTTGACAAACAGCATTGTGTTTTTCTCCCATGGACACGGTTCGTTAAACTCCGCAGTTAGGATTGCTTACGAAATTGGTAAACTTCGCCGTTATGTTAGTGTTAGCTCAACATTATATTTTATGCAGTTGTGTGAGTTAGTGTCGTCCTTAATTGTTTTTGTTTTAATATAGGATATATATGTCATGATGCCATAATTATGTTTTCGTAATATAAGGTATGTACGGATGTAGATAAATTTTACGAGAGTCAGAACTTAGGTCAAATGATTCACCATCTGCTAACGGTGAAGGAAAAGTTCGTAAGGAAACACTCATGTCTTAGAAGTATTTCTAAAGACATGTTTGTGAATTAAGGCATAAGCCCTCCCTCTTCTCTCTCTTGATCGAGGAGATGAGACCCGTGCCCAACAGTAGGGTATATATGGATCCCTATTAGAACTTAAGTATTCTCCTGTTTATGTATTGTTACTGCTAATATTCTATACCCACAGATCACAAAAACAAGGGATATTAAGCAGGTGTACGTGATGCATGCAAACGCATTTGGCCTCAAATTATCCGATTTGTCCGTTTTGGTGTTTATTAGAACGTCATCTAACAACGACTAAACTTTGTAAAATATAATTATAAGCTGCAATGTTAATAATTTTAAAGCTCACGTCTCATGTTACGTGTATTTACAAAAATATTATTACACTAGAGAAAGAGAGATCGAATTTCTGCGGCTGCGGCTTAAATTGCTGTTTCTTTTGATTGCGTTACATATAAGTTTGATTTTGTTACAGCTTAAAGGTATTATAGACCTGAGTATTTAATATTAATTATTAATTACGCGTTCATAAAAAAAGGGTAGTAAGTTTAAGATTATTAAAAATATTTTTATTAAATGATGTAACTAAAAATTTACGGTTTTCACAATTTTTCCTTTATCTTTGCTATAAGACGTTGCTTCGTACCAAATTTCAAGATTCTGAGTTCACGGGAAGTACCCTGTAGGTTTTAATTCCCTTGCGAGTGTCAAAAAATTGCGGAAATTTGCGGCAAAAATGGCTGTATGTTTTGATTGCGTCGGCTTAGAAGTTTGATTTTTTCACAGCTTTAGGGGACAGTAGACCTGAGTATTTATTTTATATATATTTTTATTTAAATTTCAGCTTGATACCTTCACGCGTTGTTGAGAAAAAAGGTCTTGACAGACGGACGGATGAAAAACAAAGTGATCCTATAAGGGTTCCGTTTTTTTCCTTTAGAGAGGTTCCGAGGTACGAAACTTTAAAAAACAGTAAATTCAAATTTTGAAGTGGCGATCACGAACAGGAAAACGTGTGGGCAGGCCTCCAACGACGTGGACCGATGATCTAGTAAAGGTTAATCTTATCCTTCGGCTACCTGAGCCGAAGAATAAGGTCATCTCAGGTCTGAATTCTGTAGAAATCTTTGGTGAAAGCTAATGTCTAGCAGTGGACGTCTTTTGGCTTAAAATGTATTTATTTTACTTTAGAATATTTTTGGCCTTTACGCGTTTAATTTAAATTATCTTAGGAGTTATAGATATATAAAAAAACGCGCACAAGAAAATAGTGAGTCAGGTGAGGTTTGTAGAAGGCAAGAGAGCATTTCACAGTAAGCAACCTTAACGGGTAGACAGGCGAGGGGCGTCTCACGTCCGTCGTCGCGTCCGTCTTGTCGTCTTGAATTTGGATTTTGAATGCAGCTTTCAGTAGAAACTAGCGCACAAAAATAGATTGAGAAGTAAGACTAAAAAAAACGAAGCTTAGCCGAGATGCTAGTTTTTTTAATAAAATACAATAAACTTTATTTGGTGTGACTAAAGTGCGCATCAGGGATGTTCGCAGAAATGCGTGTTAATTGCTTTTATGCGTTAATGCGTAAAAGATGTGCATCCCTGGTGCGCAGAGTCCGGGACAGCTCCAACAGCATCCTGGGCATGATTGCGGACAGGTTAGACTGTGCAATCGTTAATCGTTGCTCCAGAATATCAGCTGGTATTCTGAAGCAATAAGTAATATAATAATATCTTATTGTGTAGCATAAAAAAAAAGTAATATACTAGGTAACATAGGATAAGTAAAATATTTTTACTAACACTAATATGAGTAGTTTGTAACTTGAAATAAATTGATTAATAAAAAAATAAAGTCACAAATCTATTACTTTTCACAAGAAACCAAAATCATTGATGTTAAAAATCAATTAACTATTGATGCGGCCAGTCTAACAACGCCATGGATAGGTATTTCAACAATTCTCTCACTAACACAATACGTTCGTAGTGCGGGTGCCGGCTATCGTAGGGTCGATAACGATTGATGTCTATGTTAGAGTAAGATGCACGATAACGCACCATGAATGTTAAAATAACGCAGCTTTTGATTGTGCAGCCCGCATTTATTTTAACGTGTGTATGTGTTACTAAGTTGTACACTTCATAAATATTATTTATTGCTTTTAATTAATTGAATATGCATTTGTTTCGAATGGTGGGGACAATCTGGAGACACAGGGTTTACTTTCAGTTTTTTAATACTACTAAGGAGGCAAACAAGTATACGGCCCGCCTGATGGTAAGCAGTTACCGTATTTGGATCTATAAGGCCCTTTACCTCGTTTCTGTGGTCCATGCGTACACAAATAAAATTAAAATAACTTTAAAACAAAGGTTAATGAACAAATATTTTCTTTAGATGTTTTTGATTCAAAATAATTAAACTGATAAGTTATATATTTTTTAGTTCAAACCGTTCCCTTTTATATTGTTAAGTTGTAGGTACTGTATACACCTTTCATGCCAAGCGAGACCCCGCAAAACATTAGTAAGAGCTTGGGCTGGAACTTAACTTTTAGTAAAGCCGGGTTACACTAGACATTTCTCATATTCAAATATAAGAGCTTATAATAGCCTAATCTTTGTACCTTTAATCATATTCTCAAAAGAGGTTATTAGTCCATTGAGACAGGATTGGATATAGCATACTAAATTAATGAACACAAAGTTGCTCAATAAGCTCAAAAATTAGTAATAATTAATTAAATATAATATGTTAAATTGGATTAGGTCTTTAAAAATGTTCTTACGTTTTCCTTCATATATTCTGTAGTAAATGGGGAATGATTTATTTTGCCAAAAATAATGAAACAAATAGGCCTCCAACAAGGTGGACCGACGACCTGGTTAAGGTTGCGGGCAACCGATGGACAAGGTCGGCTCAGGATCGAGAGTTGTGGAAAACCTTGGGGGAGGCCTATGTCCAGCAGTGGACGTCTTTTGGCTGAAATGATGATGATGATGATGATGAATGAAACAAAAAATATTTTTTATCACTTTATGTTTTTCTGTTATTTAATTTTATCGTTTTCTCACAGTGTGTTCACCTTTGCACAAAAATGTGTAATAAATTGAGCTCGTGTTATTTTTATTACCTAGTCAATTTTTAAAGACTTACAGTATCACAAGTAGTGACTGAGAAAGCCGTTGTGGCAAATGGACGGACAAAACCCATAAGCTGTTTAGGTGAATTAAGCCTTAAAAACGTTTTTTAAACTATTTTGGTACAATACCTTTAAATAATATAATTAATTAGGTATACGTCATTATTTTAGACAATATTTAATTTCAAAATTATTGCCCTATCAAATTTCTTAATAGCTATTCCTTGTTAGTTATCCTTATTGATTAAGCCTAAAACTTGAACATACAGGTCAACAAACTTGATAATTTATATCTTGTGGCTTACTTTAGGGATAGTAACATAAAGCTGTGGATTGGGTTACCGCTTAGTATCTTCCCAAAATGTTTTACACTTAAGACTTAATTTTCACTAATGCGCTGTGTAAAGTAGGTATTGTACTAACCGACAACAGCAAACAATTTCAAACAAGTTTATAACAAATAGTATAACCGCATCGCTGGCACATAAAATATCTAGAATCATTACTGTATCAGCTCAGGACGCAGTCGTAGTCATCAATAATTCAGTGGGGCGCTCACAATCCGTATCTCGCGTCACCCCGCTAACGAGATTACCTGGACATTGTAGCTACACATTTTTACAAGCAGGGTTTATGTCAATTTGAGGTTTATTAAATGTTTTTCTTGATTCGTGTTTTGAATTAAAATATCTAGAAGAGGAAAAAATATAGTAAGTGATGATACGTCATGTTCCTATATTTTGTACATAATTATACTTGTCGTACTTCTATTTGAGGGTTTTCCATTAAAGTGAAGCGTAATATACAAAATAATATATTTTCTGCTAGCATCTAAATAAATTACAATGTCGGATGAACCAACTTTTAGTTCAAGACGCGTAGCAGAAAAATGTTAAAGTAGGTAGCTACAGGTATTTTTTGGGTTTCGTAATCAATCTTTAAAATAATTTAACACAACGTCGTGTATATATATAGTTACACCATTCATAAGTCAAGAATGGCTTTAATGGTCTCTAATTTATTGAATTTTTCGCCGCCTGGAATAGCGAAGAAGCCTTTTTTATAATACTTAGGTGGCATACAAACATACGGTCCAATAGCTGGACCGATTTCGAAGTTTTTGTTGACTGATCGAGTTCGTTTTTAACAACCTGGAAGAGCAATGTGAACGTTAAGCAACTTTGTTAAGGTCAGTTATTGAATGGCTGACCATGTTGTTGCTCAATAAGCTCCGGTAGTGCAGTGTAAAAGTTAAGCAACTTTGTTAAGATCATCATCGGATGGAGTCACCTATACACGTGTCGTTACTTAATGAGCTCAGTAGCGCGGGGGAAACTGTATCCTAAACTTAAATATTAAACTATTACCTCTGTACTACTAATACTGTAATCCATGAATACTTAAAATACCACAAGAAGTTGGAAAGGTTAGGAGTAACATTAGACGCGTGAATTTAAATGTGTGAGTGTGTATATATAAATTAAGTTTTGAGGTAAGAAAACGGAATACTTTTTGGGTTGAAACCGGAACAAATGGTCGTGGGATGAAAACGTAGGATGAAAACGGAAACACCCGTTTATGTTTGTTACTCTTGTCATGCTGAAACAGCTTTACAGGGTTGAATGAAATATGGTCAGCTGAATTCATTTATTAAGCTATCCAACTTATTAAAGAACTAAATTAAAATTCAGCTTATAAGTTAACATAACATTTATTTAATCTAAGGCGGTACAAAAATTGCCCAGGCAACTAGTATAATACAAATATAATTTCTATATCCCAGACGGACACTCCAAAGTCATTATTTTCTTTCAATGTACCTATTATTATTTATTTTATTTTTCAGTACTCCTACGCGCAAATGTAGCGGATTTACACTCTATGGATTCTCCCACATTCAAATTCATATTGGTTAATATTATCACTTAGCAAAATAGTGATTGTGTGCTATTTTTAAAAAGGTTATTAATTTTTATTTTATTCCCGCATAACTCTATTATTCCGGCATAACTCTGACATTTATGAACCGATTCGATAGAATATACTTCCAAATTGATCCTATATTTACGCATACCAGTTATGATAATGGAATCTATGAGGAATTGAAGGAATTCCCAAAACACTGTAGGCATAAACTACATATTAGTTTGTGCCTATGCCAGCGATTTTGGTATTTTTGCAACAAATTACAAAAGTATCATTTGGTGATGTGAAATTGATGAAGAAGACCACAGATGGCCACCTGAACTTCTCAATGTAAATTATTAATTTCATTAATCTTATAATAGTCGCCGCCAGTGCAAAAATAAATAATTTGAAGAATGTCAGCATAATTTCACTTTCAAAATTTAATTCAATGATTATTAAATAATAACATTTTAGTTTGTAATGACACCTGGTCACAATCTAGATACTTTTATCACTGTAGAAAAATCTGTAGGTTTAAATAATTTGTTACAAAGTGTTGGTTTCTGTATAAGAAAAAGAGAACATTGTTTCAATTTGATTTCCTATTTTAAAAATAATTAATATTCTGGCCACATAATCAAGTTGATCAAAATCAATTAATTTGTGTTGCCTTGGCCTTGGTTGAACGAAATTAAGAATAGAAACAAATTGTAAACGATCAACAGCAAGTTAAAAAGCAATTAAGCAAAACTTTGGCCTAATCGATCCTAAGTATCGAGAGGTTATTAATTAATTATTTTGGAGCACGCTCCAATTTCGACGTCACCGTCGTAATAGTTCAGTATCTTGTAATAAATGAGGAGGGAGATTAATACCTGTTTTATGTTTCATGAATGTAATCAACCTTTATAATTGTATTAATTGTGATCAAGTTATCAAGTTTGCCATCGATATACTAACATAATAGGTACTTAATTATTGAAAATAACAGTTCAACGCAGTGTAATTTGTATTGGTTTTTTTTAGTGTTGCCACTGCTAATTATCGTGTAAAATTCTATTGACCTTATTTCTGATATATGTCTGGTACTTACTATTTTTGATAGGAAAGCCATTCGGTCCCGATCCGCGACGACTCTTGTACACCTTACCACAGAGTCATCAAGGCAAGATGTCTTTTTTCCGACTGGGAATTTGCTCAATATACAAAACATAAAGTCTATAATAATAAAGTACTTTACTTGTCTATTTTAGTAAAGCTACTCTTTGTTATGGCTTTTTGAAATGGCTGTACGAAAAAAAGTGCTGGTATTTGGTTTTTTGACGTTCATAAGTATCATGCATTTTGATCTCTAAACGAATAAATGACTTTGACTTTGTCAAAACTAATACTTTTTTGTTATTCTGTGGATAATGTGGTTCACTGCAATATTGTTAATATTATTTAGTTATTGTCAAGAACACATATTATATTGTAGTTGTTGGTTGTCCCTAATAAATGAATAAATAAAACAATACTATGCACAATATATACTTCATAGAGGCTCTAAATAGGTGCCCAATTCAACATGTCAAGTAGTGCTTGTATCTGTATGTGAATGTACATTATATCAACTTATGAAACTACGCTCACAAAGTAAATCAAATTAACTCCGAGACAATCTTCTAGTTGAGCTAGTTCATGAAACCTGATAATAACCTGATTATAATTATATTTGCGGCTTATTATGAGCCTCACTGAAGAGAATTTAGTTAATGCCAGTTATTTTTTAAATGTAGTTTCATAATATTTACTCCAATAGATTTATATTCACAAAATTAAAACCAGGTTATTTCATGGCAACATCAAATTACCTTGAAAACCTTTTAACTGTAAAACAAACATAATATTGATCCGGAAACATTACTTGTATTGCTACTAACTGTTTGTTAACTTTAACAAACAAATGCTAGTTTTTAATTTAGTAAATTGAATTGACCAATTTTGTATGGCACGTCGCACGATGGATGAATATAATTATGTTTGTATGTCGATTTTATAAATTCGTAGTTAATTAAGTTTATACATGAGTTCGACAACATCTTATTTTTGTGTTAGTTATTTATAAGATAAATATAAAATTTTAATATACGGACAAAGTTTACAAACTTACCCAATCCTTTTTTGTAAGAATTTGTTGTATATTATCACACACCAAATAATTACTCACTCGTTTTTATACTACTTGGGTGGCAAACAAGCATACGGCCCGCCTGCTGTTAAGCAGTAACTGTAGCTCATAGATGATGACTTATAATTTATTTATTCTATGATCACTTGCGTGCGTGTTGCCAACCCATTTTTTTACACCAGGGCTTAAAGATGGGAGTTTCCCTCGGATAGGAATACGGAGGAATGCGCTAGAGACTGTAAAAAATAGGTACTTATGGTTCAAGAGCCAGCAACGTATACTTTTGTCATTTCATGTGTCGTAAATTCACAAATTACTCCTATATCCCTACAGAATAATAAAAGGCTCTTTATTTTATTTATTTATTTATCTAAGAACTTTATGCATATAGTGTACAATGGTGGGCTTAATGCCAAAGGCATTCTCTACCAGCCAACCTTAGGGTGATGCAGAGATAAATAAAGTAGGTGCAAGATTCAAAACAACTCTTCTGGCAACCTATTATTATATAACACTGTACCTATTCTGACAATAAAACTCACAAACCACGTGTCTATCACAACACTATTGGATCAAACGATGTAAACTACAACATAGAAATTTTATTAAATTAACAACATTAGTATAAACTTACCAAAGTAATTATAAAAGTGCAGTTCTGTTAAGTTCCAGTCTTGTACTATATAAATACTCGACGTGAAATCGAAACGAAAAAGTAATTACTTCAGTAATATTTATTACTGATGTAATTACTATCTCGTTTCGATGGCAACTAGTTTATTATGTCATTACTGACAAAATTAAATAATAAAATAGGCGAATAGTGAATTTCTTGATAGAAAAACCCAATATCAATTATTGGCCCAACCCGGGAATCGAACCCGGTACTTCGTTATCAGCTGTTATCGTCACACACATCGACCATTGAGCTACCGAGGCAGGTAAATTACAAATAAATCTTATATATAAAATTCTCGTGTCACAATGTTCGTTCCCGTACTCCTCCGAAACGGCTTGACCGATTCTCATGAAATTTTGTGAGCATATTGAGTAGGTCTGAGAATCGGCCAACATCTATTTTTCATCCCCCTAAATGTTAAGGGTTTTAAACCCCTAATTTTTTTAATTTTTTAGACAATTTTTTTGTTTTTACTTTAATGTGATTCAGCATTAAAAAATACGTACAACCCTTAATTTTCACCCCTCTACGATAAACCCCTATATTTTAGCAACGCAACCCATATTGGGCACGGGTCTCCTCTTCTCTATCAAGAGAGAAAGTTTTAGGCTTTAATTTAAAATATATAAATATAATATAAACAATGATATTTAATATATTTTTTTAAAGTTATGCTTGTAGTAAATTTGTTTTTTAATAAAGAACCTAGGGTTACGCATAATAAATGCGTGAGTAATGCTCCTGCTATTGCAAACGTCTATAAACTATGATAACGGCTTATCATTGGGCGTATAGTAAAAATAAAATAAAGTAACCAAATGTATACTGTTTCCCTCGCGCTTGACCATTTTTATTTGTTTGTGGCATTACGTTCTGGTATATACTCGTATCTTAGACAAAGCTCTCACCACAGCTATATTGTTGCTATACCTTGCTGTATTAAACGATAAATTGTTCCCAAGACGACGGAAAGTTCAAAATTTCCACCACACGTTGCCATGTTAATAAATGGCTGTGTATCTTAAATTTATACGTCATGAAATTGTTTTCACGGTTTGCAACATTGTATGGATAAAGTTGAGGTTGAGCTACCTATATTATTTTGTTTTACCCTTTCACCTTGCCAGATTCTATTGACAAAGATATTAAGAGGGATTGCCACTTGCGAGTGTTTTGAAAATATTTTTTTATTAGACGTTTATTTTGGGCCACTTAAAATATGTGTTTTTTGAATATGTTTAGTCATAACTTCTATAAAAATCTCTTTATCCAAAAAAGACGATGCGTCATGAACAAGCCTGATATCTATATCAGTTTAAAATTTCATTGCTCATGTAGGTTTAAAATCCAGGAAGGAAGGACTACATTTGTGTGGAAAAATGGGCAGTGGCAATTGCTCTTAAAGCTCGATTTAGACAACACTAAGACTTATAGTAATTGTAAATATTATGTTATTCTTAGGACATATGAGATCCTACTAAATATGTTAATTTTAAAGATACAATAATGATTCAGAGACTACTTGGACTATTAAAAAATCGCAGTTTTAGCGCATTGCCAGGCACTTATGGAAAAGTATTTTTTAATTAAATGGGAAGGAATCTGATTCATAATTCAATATAATTAAATATCTACACTAATATTATAAAGAGGAAATATTTGTATTTTTGTATGTAACGAATGAACTCAAAAACTACTCGACCGATTTAAAAAAATCTTTCACCATTAGAAAGCTACATTATTAGCGGGTAACATAGGTCATATTTTATTTAAAAAAAATACATAAATAATGGATTCACCTGTGCGAAGCCGGGGAGAATTGCTAGTAATACTATATTAGGTATAGTACCTACCTGTACAAATCCTTGAATATTGTGGTAGGTATCCAGTATCTACATACTGTAGAAACTTGTAGAGGGAATTTGTCCGCGCGAGTCATTTAATTATAGACTGTGACACACAGACTGTTGAACAAAGATGTAGAAAAACGAAAAGTGTCAGCGACAGTTCATTGTTGGCTCGATCGCCATACTTTTCCGTAGCAACAATATATGAAGTTATAATATTAGCAGCGTGGGCAGGCCTCCAAGAACTGATGACCTGGTAAAGGTCACGGGCAACCGATGGACAAGATCAGCTCAGGTGAGGCTGAGATGAGAATATAAGCTAATGATGTAATGTTTTCATCTTAGATACGTCCACCTAATAATATTGTTTGCGTTCTTTAGTCCGAGCCTTGTCTTAAAAATAAAATTTCAAAATTAAAACAGTTTGTCATTTTTGGTGAAAAATTATGGTTTCATATTCTCGCAGGTGCAATACGGTATAATTATCGCTTGTAAAAAATTACAGCGAATGCTAATATTGTACTAATGAAAAATAGCTGTTATGGTTGTTAATTAAATTCAGGATAATTAAATCACGGTCGAGTACAAAAATAACATTCGATAATGACGCTGTGGAAGAAAACTTGTGTTAAATATTAATAAAGCTATCGCATCTAGTATATAATATGTATGTCCCTTGCGCGTGGCAATTAAGGACCCCTCTTCATTGTCAACGCGATGTTACCAACAACTTTCAACCTCATTTGCACACTCATTTTCATACCTAAATGTTGCACCAGGTGAAATGAATGTAATAAAGCTTTCTCTACGATATTTTTGAACCAGACTTTGTGGTAAATGTGGGTAAAATGAAGAAAGTTAGATAAAAAGCACTGATTTAATTTTCTTGTTTCTGATATTTATTTCTGTCGTGTGCTGTTTTATTGTATCAATGAATAGCGGTTGGCATTGCATTGGTCATTCAATCGTAGCATTATTTATTCTACTAATATTATAAACGCAAAAGTTTGTAAGTATGGATGGATGGATGGATGGTTGGATGATTGGATGGATGGATGGATAGATGTTTGTTACTCTTTCACGCAAAAACTACTGAACGGATCTGGATGAAATTTGGCACAGAGATAGATTATGGTCTGGAATAACACATAGGCTACTTTTTACAGCGATAACCGAGGTCACGACTCGCGGGTGAAGCCGCGGTCTACAGCTAGTTATTAATAAAGAAAATAGCTGGCACAATTCACATTTAATTTGTAGTCAATTTGTAGTGTATAATGGAGCGCTGTATACCTGATTTTTTCTGCTTGTATAGTTAAGATTCGTGTGTTCATAGAGCTGTCAAGTTCTCGCGCCCGGTGAGCGTAAAGCAAGTGTAAAGCAAGGTTATAAAACTCTTTTATAAAGTTTATGTTTATAAATACAGGTCTTTTGCAGACATTTATAACGTTGTATTTTTAACAAATACCATCGATATACTGAAGAACAACCATAAAATAAACTACCTTATCAAATCTATATAAATATAAAAGGAGAAGCTGACTGACTGACAATATCAACGCAGGGCCTAAACTATAAGGGTTAGAAACTTGAAATTTTGCATTGGGGTTTCATTTATAACATAAAGAAGCACTAAGAAAGGATCTTTGAAAATTCAACCCCGAGGGGAGTAAAACGGAGGTACAAAGTTAGTATGAAACTATGCCGTTTTTAAAGTAATTCGAGTGAAATTCAGTATGAAGGTTGTATTTTATACGTGTTTCATGACTTTATTGAAAGTAATGAAAGTGAAAAATATTTTTTCGA
Organism: Trisateles emortualis; assembly: GCA_947095525.1. Lineage (NCBI taxonomy): Eukaryota > Metazoa > Arthropoda > Insecta > Lepidoptera > Erebidae > Trisateles > Trisateles emortualis. Next base: position 781,873 of record OX352736.1, on the reverse strand, counting down.
AAATCACACCCTCCTTGGGTGCAAAGTTTTTTGTTAGTTACGCTTTCACGACTAAACGGCTTAACGAATCATAATGAAATTGGGCAAAGAGATAGATGGTATCCTGAGGAAAATACATTTTATCGTGATTAATAACATCCACGTAGGCAGAGCCGGGGGCAGCAGCTAGTTGACTTCTAAAATTACAATGATCTTAAGACACAGAAAGTACATTTATCTAATGATCGAATTTCCAAATATCACATTCCGCTTGTGTGTGCACAGACTATTAGCATTCTCGTCGTCAGGCGGCAATGTAATCAAAATCGTCGCGCATCGCAATGTTGCATTATGGTAATTAGGCCAGACGCCTAAATAGAGCTGTGGAGCGTTAGATGTAAGTACATACTCATTTGAGGGAATAATTCTGAGAGGAATTCTCGGTGTTGACTAAACGGTAGCTGCGGTTTTGAAATAGACTTTATTTTATTAAAAAATTTGTTTACATTAAAGCTTTATAGCATGTAAATAGAAAATAAAATTGCCTGAACTACGTGCAGTAAAGTTTTATATTTTCTAAAATATGTATAAGTATATCGCAAAATGTTAATAATATTGTGTACTGAAAGAGATTGTAAATATTCTATACCTACTATAATATTATAAAGCTGAAGAGTTTGTTTGTTTGTTTGTTTATTTGACAGAAAGTACTGGTTCGATTAGAAAAACTCTTTTTTTGTTGAATAGTGCATTTATCCAGGAAAGCTATAGGCTATATAAAATCACGCTATGATCAATAGGAGCGGAGCAGTAGTGAGATATGTTGCAAAATTAGGGAAGTGTACGTTCCAAATTACCACGCAGACGAAGTTTCGGGTGACCCCTAGTTAATTAATATATAAATAGGTACATTGTTTGCCGATAAATAATTATCTCTATCAATTAACAATGGTAGGTATATGTGCCTTACTTGGTAAACGGAACGGTACAGGAACAATTCCACTTGACCACCACAAGACAAGACATAAATTGCGTGCACGGTGTTTCCGAGTGCGTCACTGGTACATCTGGTACTTCAGCGTATACGAAATTCATTTAAAGGGGGATTATAATAAGGGGATTGATAAAACATAGATAGGATGGTTATAGGAAAATAATTATAACATTTAAACACTTAAATTTTTAAGGTGTTTTTTAAACTGCTTACTTGGGTGGTTCAAACAAGCATACAGCACGCTTGCTGTTAAGCAGTTACCGAAGCATATGGATGCTTGCAATACCAGAGGCATCACTTGCGTTTTGCCAACCCATGTTTGTACACCAGGGCTTTAAGATGGTAGTATCCCTGGGATAGGAATACATTTCTTTCAAAACGCATCTTTAAACGAATGCTGGAGATCTGTACACAGGAACACAACTACACTGCTTGTGTACGTAGTTATATGGCTGTGGTCTTCTGTAAGGTCCTTTTCTAGTTGGGCTTACCTTACCACTTTTAGATCGATTTTTTTATTTTTAAATCATAGTTAACAAAATACTTAGCACTTTACTTTGTCATACCTATCGGTGACAACTAAAAACGAAAGTTTTTATAGCTTTTAAATAATTTTCGGGTAATGAGTAGAAATTAACGCAGTATCTACATGAGTAGTAAAAGATTAAATCAGCTCGAACGTTACTCGTTATCGACATATCAAATAAAACTTTCATACGAACATATAACTTATGGTATCAGGATATGAATTAAGCCCACAAGAGCCGATATTGCTAAAGTTAGGAGCGGATTATTCACCCCGTCTATTGCCTTCTGTTATATAATTTTACATGTTAGTAGAGGTTTTTGTTTGGACTTACTTTTATTAATTACTAGCTGTAGACCGCGGCTCCGCCCGCGTGGGTATCGGTAAACACGGTAAAAAGTAGCCTATGTGCTATTCCAGACTATGATCGATCTGTGTGCCAAATGTCATCCGTCCATGTCCATTCAGTAGTTTTTGCGTGAAAGGGTAATAAACATACCATCCATACATTCTTACAAACTAAGTAGGATTTTTTTACAGTCTACAATTTTATACACAAATTTTTCACAATTATTTCAAACAAACTGGTAAGTTTGTTTGAAACGTGTCCAGGTGGTTAGCGGCACTGAGAGTCATTCTCGCTCGTTTTACTATGCTTTTTTTTCTTCGTAAAAAGGCAACTGACGCACTAGGGAACAAGCCCTGTATCGCGAGGGACTTTACAAACATACAATTAACGGACACGCATTACTCACAAACTCGAGACAAACATTTATGAATGACACAAAGTTTTGTCCCGTTTTTTTGTCGAACCCACAAACTACGGCTTAGCAGTCAGGGTCAATAACCACTAGATCAACGGGCCAGTCTTGTAAGTTTCTGTAAAGGAGCCAAAACGACTATTGCTGTATTGAACCCGAAACCTTTGGCATTGGTGCAGAGCAATACACGGTGCACTTTAGCAGAGGCAAGTGGGGTGGTAAAATTATGTAAGAACTAATTAATTTCGATAATAAACAAGCGGTGGACAAATTCGAACTCTGGAGTAGGAGCTCGGATGGCACAGTTGGTAGTGCGCTGGGCCGGAACCCGAGAGGCGCAGGTTCGAGTCCTGTTCCAGGCTCGTCTTTTTCCACATTGCTTTAATATTTAGGTATATTTGAGCTAATTGCATAGCAAAATGCTAAAAATATTTAATAATTTCGATAATATATTGTAGGAAAAAAATCGAGTTTAAATACTTACAATTGTAGAATTTTTAAAAATAATCTTAAATCCCTTTCATCCGCCGTTAAAGATGGAATTTTGAGAAAAAATATAATTTATGCTAGAGTAGGTACATCTCATGACTTGATTCCAATAAGCCCAAACACGGCTAAATTTCATAGTTTAATTATGAGACGATATTCCGGCTTCATCATCAGAGCAATTCTACCATTTTCATTTGCTACAATACATTTGCTATGTTATAGACGCTTAGAGTGTATCAGATGTGGAGTTATTCCATTAAAATTTACACTTTCATCCTCGAGAATATTATAGGTCCCTTGACTTCTATCTGACCGATCTATTCAGGCAAGATAGAGTTAAGAGTCTTACAAAATATCTCAGCGCATTTCATTCCTAATAGCTAATAAAATCTGGTGACTAGGCCCTAATCGTCTCTTTGGAGCTTTTAGGATTACAGTATTGAATATTGGTGGCACCATAAGCTACCATGCGGTCTTTTTGCTTTTTATCTAAACATTTTTTGTTGCAATTGCAAAGAGCTATAGCTACTTATACGGCTTAACGCTCAAAATTAGGATAATTCATCATAAAACATTGTTCATAGATGTCCAATCCTGTACTGCGGGGCTGTAATGCAGCATTATGCTAATAGCGGCTGCCTAAATAAAGCCGTACGGGAAATATGAGAGCTCCCGGACAAATTACACAGAGTCTCGTACTAATAAAGATGGTAATACTGGGCCAAACAATTTGTAGTTACCGTCCGTTGTTGCGCTGTGTATGCGTTTGTTCATGCATATTATCATAGCTGCATTACATTATAGAGCTAGTACTAACATTGCGCTTAAGATCCTTTTGTGTCGTTGCTAGCATTACAAAGTTTTCACCAGTTGCATTTTTATAGACAAACGGAGCATAGAAATTATATATTGTACTATGAAATAAAAAAGATCTAAGTGTACGTAAATATTGAGCTTTTACAACAATCTTGGTGTTTGCATTATCACATCAGAATATTTAACACGTTATTTAGAAATAATAACGATTTCAATTTTGGTTATTATATAACAAAAAATCTTACTGTTGGCGTGACTTTGACGCTTATAAATTTACAAAAACGAAACTGTTTTATCAACCAAATATGTGATTTAAGATTTTATCTGAAGTAATGTACCTGTAATATTATTATGTAAAAGTGCCGAATGTCAGATCAATGCGCAATGGCCCAAACTTACTACCCAGTGGGTGCCTCTAAATGGCGAGCGACATCGCGGTTGACTCAGACGGAGATGGCGGGATGAGTTGGATTCATGCTCCTCAGCGGCTTTAGACAGCGAGAAGTGGAAGGAGAGTGGGCAGGCCTTTGCCTTGCAGTGGGACAGTACAGGCTTATAATAATAATAAATGAACCTATTTTTTCATTTTAATTATAAATGAATAAAATAAATAACTTTCATCGTCATAAAACAATCAATTATTGTAAGTAAATGACCCCACAACCAATTCGCTGACATGAGTTGAGTGAGCTACTTAAAGAATTGACAAAACTTTTGGCTTCTTTAATTAATCGCCAGAGAACAACCTTTAAAAGTTGTCGTCTAAAAAAGTATGTTTAATTTTCCATTAGTTAATGATATAAAAATGGATTGTGTAAGTTATTTAGCTCCTTAACAGTATAGTAATATGGGATCGTCTATTAGATTTTATATTAAAGCAAGCTCTCTTTGTGTTAATGTAAAAGCTTCTCGTGATTACATTGCACTCTTAGTATGAAAAACAAACTAAAATTAATTAACTGATATTCATAATATTTGCATGTAAATCTTATTAAGGATTTTTTATACTTCTTTAATGGCAAACAAGCATACGGCTCGCCTGATGTTAAGTAGTTACCGTAGCGTTTAGATAGCTTGCAATACCAGAGGGATCACTTGCGTATTTTTTTACAATAGGACTCGGAATGGTACTCCATTCCAAGTCCTATTGTAAAAAAATAACGAATTAAAATATTGAAAGAAACGTTTTCCTATCCCTGATAGGAAAACGTTTCTTTCAAAATGCATCGCTTGATGAGCGCTGAAGTGCCTGTACTCACACACAGGAACACAAATGCACCGCTGTGTGTAGTTATTTGGCTGTGGCCCTTTGTAAGGTGGAGCTCCTTTCCCAGTTGGGCTTGCTCGCTAGTATGGTGCCCTATCTCTCTTGGTTGACCAGTCATCCCAAGTATCACCCGTTCAGTGGCATGACGCGCGGCCAAACGATCTAGATTAAAGTCTTAATATCGAAGGGAAAAATATTTCGACGCACGCCAGGTCTAAAATCTATTTTAATCTATGGTTATTTTTTATGGTTTTATTATGACTAGGTTTTATTATTATTTAAGGGATAGACTTTCAATTGTTTGTAAAGATTGTCAAAAAAGGTCACGCGTTGAAAGTTGTTCTCTACATACATAAACATGTTCCCCTTAAGTACGAAATATAGCGTATTGCTATATTCGTTTTGAGGAGTAAAATAAGACGATGATTTTTGCTTGTAATCGACTGGTCTTTATTCTTAATCTTAATCTATTTATATTAAAACATAACAAAGGAAAATACAATTATGTGTTGGAAGGGATTAAACGATGAACGTGAGTAATGTGCAGTGACAGCACTTTGCCATATTAATGTATTTACACGTTCACACGTTTTCAATTGACTCTGCAGTGATGTCTGACGCTGCGAAAGCTTCTGGCCATGACGTACATCGGTCAATCATTGTTATGATGTATCGTTTATTCTGGGATGTTGTGAGGGGTCCGACAATGTCGACGTGTAGATGAGAGAATCTTTCTGCTGGCATGAATTTTCCAAGTGGTGATTTGGTGTGCCGATGTATTTTTGAACGTTGACACTGTAAACATGCTTCAGTCATCTTGTTGATGTCCGTGTTCATGTTTTCCCAAATGTAGTTCGCTGCAATTAACTTCCTCGTAGTGTTTTTTCCGGGATGGCTTATATTGTGGAAACTCTCGAAAATGTCTCTTCTGAATTTAAGGGGAAGAAATGGTCGTTGTTTCCTGGTTGATAAGTCGCAGAATATCTTGATTCCTTTCTCGTGAAAATGTACCGTTTCGAACCGTAATGATTTATTTGATTTCAATCGTTCGAGTTCGTCATTGTTTTGTTGACAATTTGCTACCTCCTTCCAGTCTATATTGGATGGTAATGATATCGTTTCAACAACTCGAGACAAGGCGTCTGCAACTGTGTTTTCCTTGCCGCTAATATGTGTTATATTAGTGCTGAATTGCGATATGTAGTCCAGGTATCGAATCCGCCTCGGTGTGTCATTCAATGATGGCTTCTTATCGAATGCCTGAATCAATGGCTTATGATCCGTGTAGACGGTGAATTCTCGGCCCTCGATGAGTCTTCTAAAATGTTTAATTGCCATGTAAATTCCCAGTAACTCTCTGTCGTAAGTAGAGTATTTCGTTTGAGCTTCGCTTAGTACTTTTGAAAAGAAAGCTATCGGTTCCCACTTTCCTTTTTGTCGTTGCTGTAGGACGGCGCCTACGCATTTTAAGCTTGCGTCAGTCATCATTGCTAGTTGGGTTTGGCTGTCTGGGCAGGCTATTGACGTTATTTGTCGTATATCCTGTTTGCAGCGCTCGAAAGCGTGGTCCGCTTCTTTATTCCACTGAATGATTGTTTTATCATTTTTCTTCGAATTTCTCAAGTATCTATTTAGAGGCGCTTGATGTTTCGCTGCGTACGGTATGCTGCTTCGGTAGAAGTTTAACATGCCTAAGAAACGACGTAGTTCTTTCACTGTATTTGGTTTCGGATATTCGTTAATTGCTTGAACTTTTTCCGTTGTAGGCGTCAATCCTTGGCTCGTTATATGATAACCAAGAAAATCAATCTCCGATTTTGCAAATTCACACTTGTTTGTGTTAATTGTAATGCCGTTTTCTTGCAGGCGTTTGAATATTTCTTCTAAGTGTTTGTAGTGGACGTCGGTTTCTGAGTCAGCAATTAAAATGTCATCAACGAAAACATATACGTAGTCTAAATCTCTAAATATAGAGTCCATCCACTTTTGAAATGACTGTCCGGCGTTCTTTAAACCGAACGGAAGTCTTGTAAATTCGAAAAGTCCGAACGGCGTTATTATCGCTGTTTTCTCTGGTTCAGCGACAGCAATCGAATAGAATGCTTTCTTTATATCGATTTTACTGAAAATGGTTTTTCCGCTTGCGATATACGTAAAATCTAACAGTCGTGGCAATGGGTATCTATCCGGTACGGTAATTTTGTTGAGTGCGCGGTAGTCACCGCATGCTCTCCATTCGCCATTTTTCTTCTTGACCATATGAAGTGGGGATGCCCACTCACTGCTTGAGGGTCTGCAAATTCCCATATGCATCATCTCCTTGAACTCTTGCTTTGCGATTTTGTATTTGTCTGGAGGAAGAGGACGTGCCCGTGTAGCAACTGGGAACCCTTTTGTTATAATCTCATGCTTAACATTGTGTTTCGGAGGGTTCTTCATCGATCCAGGCTTTGTAATATCTTCATACTTTTCTAACAAGCACCTGATCGAATCTGGTAAGTTCGAGTTAATTGTTCGTATTGATGAAATATTTGCTACTATTATTCGTGCAGGCGTTTCTAATCCCGTTTCTTTGTCGATCAATTTTCGTCCGTGTATATCCACTAACAGCTGGAAATGCTCGAGGAAATCGGCTCCTAGAATCGGCATTTTCACGTCGGCGATGGTAAAACACCATTTGAATTCTCTACGGAGTCCGAAATTCAGTGTTAGCGTGCGTTCTCCATATGTGTTAATTGGGGTTCCGTTGGCGGCGTATACTTGGTATTTGCATGCGTCGCTATCATGTTCCGTGCGATTTAAAACGGAAATGTTTGCACCGGTGTCGACTAAAAATCTATAACTACTGTTTAAGTCGGTTATAGTTAGACGGTTAGCGGGGTGCATAGCACAGAGATCCGTCGTTTTCTGTGCTATTAGTAGTTTTCCGACATCGCATTCGTATTTTTCTTCCATGTACACGGCTGCCGGCATTTTATTGCATTTTGCTTGAATTTGTTATGATAATAACAAATGCCATTCTGCGGCTTTCGATAGTGCGACATTGACCGTGAGCGTGAATCATTACGTGACCGGAAACTGCTGCGTTGTCGCGTTCGAGACAGACGATTGTTGCGAAGCTCGTTTATTTCAATTTGCATCGCTGCAATTTGTGACGTCAGGTTTGTTATTAAACTGATGTCAGCTGTCGACGATATGGCGCTCGTTCGTGTATACGTTAGATTCTCGTGAATTTTGTCGGCTATTTCGCTCAGTTTTTCCAATGTCAAGTCTTCGGATACTGCAATGATAGATGTAATGGTGGCTGGGAGTTGTCGGAACCACAGGAGACGTATCGTATCGTCGTTCATCTTCCCGCTGCCTGCTTCCCGCATTTTTCGTAATAGCTGGGAAGGTTTCTGGTCACCGAGGTCCATCTCTGATAATAGCTTTTGAAATTTTCTGTGCTCGCTCTCCTCGTAACAGCTTATAAGGCGATCTTTAATAGCCGTATATTTTTGCTCGTCTGGAGGATGTGTCAGGATGTCGCTTACTTGATGGATCACCTCCTTTGGCAATTTGGCAATTACCATGTTGTACTTATATTCCTCTCCTTGTTTCTGGGGAGCCATGATTGCTTCGAACTGCGCGAACCACAATCTTGGTGAGTCAGTCCAAAATTGAGGCAGTTTCTCGGTAACTGATATCGCTGCAATACTATCAGTGCTGGCGTCGCCTTTCGCTGGAGTCGCTGGTGGAGCCATGGTGTCTTGTTTGTTTTCTATCACTTTCTAGATTTGATGCTGAAAACCAATTTGGGTTCCGGTCGTCCCGGTATTATATCAGCACTAGAGAAGCGGTAGCCAGTCGGGGTCACCAATTATAGCGTATTGCTATATTCGTTTTGAGGAGTAAAATAAGACGATGATTTTTGCTTGTAATCGACTGGTCTTTATTCTTAATCTTAATCTATTTATATTAAAACATAACAAAGGAAAATACAATTATGTGTTGGAAGGGATTAAACGATGAACGTGAGTAATGTGCAGTGACAGCACTTTGCCATATTAATGTATTTACACGTTCACACGTTTTACAATATTAGTTATGGCTGTTGCCATACGAAACACAAATGTTTTCCAACCGGAAACTATTTGATTATCCTTTGAATTGAACCAAAGGTCTTTTGTCCTATTTCCACGTCAATTCACATTGAGAAAAAGTTGTACATTTGCAAAGGCCAGGAACAAAAAGTATAAAATAATCTTTTAGATACTTTTTTTTTGGCATTTATTTTTGGTATCTCAATTGCCATTTGAACTTTGATTGTAGGAAAATGATGTTATTTATTTTTAATGACATTATTATACATTTGAAGAACTTGTACACAACTGCAAAATGTGTCCTTTTAGATGTAAATTGTCACTAGGTAAAAATAGCTTATCATAGTCCTTTACATATAGGTATCAAACCCTGTAGAAGTTTACTTTAAAAGTCGTAATTCCTGAATACCGTAGTTTATTTCAATTCAAGCGCAAAATAGGCGCTCTGCCTTTATCACTGATAGCCATTACCTACCGTACACAATATCTAATCGTGCGAAACTGTTAACTCCAGAATACGCAGACAAAAGGGATTGGTATATGCAACCCTTGAGAGCACTAAATACGAACCAATGACCTCATCGACCCTTCTATTAATCTTTTTAACAGCCTTTTAAGAGATTACGTCGAAGTCAATGTGTGTCCCAGTTCTTGTTGGTACTAATTAAAAACGTCCCATTTTAGTTGACAAAGCTAATTAATAAAAGACTGCAGGTGTTAGAGCTAAGCCATGTTTACGTTAGCGGTCATCTTGAAATTTATATGTGTTTATCACATGGCAGTGTGCTTTAGTTTGAATAGTTTATAGATATAGTTTTTAGATTCTTATTAAGAACGCAATGTGATCTCGATACGTTTCTATCTTATACATACAAAAGGAAAGGACCCCTTATTACCATACAGTGAAAAGCTAAATTCATTTTTTCCCTTCATTGTTTCCCTATTAAAAATATTTTTACTTAAATTTAATTTTGTATGGTATATTGGGTTCCGTCCCCTTTTTGTTACCACTAATATTGTAACTCATACCAAATTGTAAATGTTTTACTCTGGCAATTAAAAAGAGTGGCCCGAGTTTCTTGCCAATTCTTTTCGAGGTCCAACCCTAGTCAGCGAATTGGCCGTAGGAAAAAAGTATGCTGGCATTTGTTTTTATGACGTTCATAAGTATCATGTATTTGATCTAAATGAACAAATGAGTTTGACTTTGACTTTGACTTCGATCCGCACACGGGACAAAATTAGTCTCATCCACAAATTAATGATTATCTAGGTATACTTTGTGTTGATGACTTTAAATTATGGCGTTCATAGGCAAGTGTACTCGCTGTTTGGAACACGATCAGCGGGCTAAGCGACCTAGGGAGCGGTAACCCTATCGATGGGTGACCACATAGTTGTATTTTCATTTGAGCGTCTTCGTGCTTTTAAGGGCAGTCTAACAGTTATTAGATCACGACAAACATGGGCGATCTAATAACTCTGCCTCCAGGTTAACCACTAACCAAACGATAAGAAGAAGAAGAATTTATTATTGTAGCATAATACCTTGTACTATGTAGTATTCCGTGGTGATACTTTAATAGTGCTCCCTGGTGTATAGCCCCAGTCCAAGTCTAAGAACACAACACAGAAAGAATCGTTAAAATCGTCTACAATCGATATTTGCTTATATGTATTACCTTTGTTTATGACCCGATGAATCTATTAACGACTCTTTTACCATATACCGATGTTTTATATTACATACGGTACTTATGCAAAATGTAAAAAGTTATGCCCAAACTTATATAAAAATATATACATACCTACAGACAAATTAAGAACCGACTTTGGAATAGGAACAAAGCTGGTTACAAAAAAAATAGGAATTTTATAGGAATTTAAAAGCATTCTTATTAAATTCTTATAATCTGTGCATTGTCAGATCTGCAGCTGTTGCTCTGTGCAGCGGCATTTTCATGCTGCAACGCTGACTTTCAGATCAGAAGTGTTAGGTATAAATAAAATTTATACCTTAAACTTTATGTATTTAAGAGAGGTAGGGCACCGTACTAGCGAGCAAGCCCGACTGGGGAAGGACCTCCACCTTACAGAAGACCACAGCCAAATGACTACACACAGCGGTGTAGTTGTGTTCCTGTGTGTGAGTACAGGTCTCCAGCGCTCATTTAGGAATGCGTTTTTAAACAAACGTATTCCTATCCCAGGGTTACTTCCATCTTAAAGCCCTGGTGTAAAAAAATGGGTTGGCAACACGCAAGTGATACCTCTGGTAATGCAAGCGTCTATAGGCTACGGATACTGCTTAACATCAGGCGGGCCGTATGCTTGTTTGCCACCCAAGTAGTATAAAAAAAAAAAAAAAAAAAAAAATGTACCTATATTTGTAATTTATCAGATTATAATATGTTTTACTGCTTATAGTAGTATCATCAAAATAATATTAAACTTCGCCTCGCCTGGACCTCACCGAAGGGCGAAACGATGCATGTAATAAATTTCTTTTGGCCAGATGTTTCCCGTGGGCCGTTATTGGATCCCTTACAGTATAATATGCGGGATTTCATTTTCACATATTGTCTGACTAATATTGGCATGTGGTGATGCTTCTTGGTAATGAGATGAGCATAATGTGGCTACATTTCATCGTTATAGCCACAAAGGCAGGATATATTTTAGATATAAGAATTTTATATTGGCTCGGCAATGTTATCATTTATATTTAACCAACTTCAAAAATAACAATCTAATCTTATGAGTTTAAACGAGTAATTCTTTTATATAAAGTTACAAGCTTTCACTCGCGGGTTCGCTCGCTTGTACATGTTTTTTCCTGATTAAAAGTGGCCTCTGTGCTACTCTAAGCTATAATCTATACATGTGACAAATTTCATCCAGATCTGTTTAGCCGTTTTGGCATGATTGAGTAACAAACACCCATCTATTCAAAGTTCCGCATTTAAAATATTAGTAATATAGTAGATGAGTTATATAGTACAGATATTATGTACTTCTATCTCAGAAAAATCTTACCTACTTACTAATAGGTAAATACACGCACACAACAATTCAAAAATTACTGAAAATAAATATACTGAAGCAATTTATATTTTTAGAGAAATCTTTCCTGGAATTCAGTAGTTCTTCGTCAAATATATAATTATATTCTTATTAATATTCTTTTGTAAATATTGTTAAATATTGGTTATAGAAACAAGGGTGAACTTAACTGTACTATTGAATTTTCTTTCAGCCAACCAGTACAGTAGACAGAAAGTAAAATACAGTAATCGATAATAACATTACCATAAGCCCCCAAATTACACGTTCTAGCGTAATCGTAAAGATAAAATATATTAGATACTTATATGTTTATTTGAATTTTAAATAGTTAAAAAGAAGTAGATTCGGTTTAGGTACTTGGTGTACTATGTTTACATCACGAATGTGGTATACGAACACTTTTCGCGCACTAAAATTACGAGAGCTTAACGATACTTTAGAGGTTGCGTGATGAGGCCGGCGCTACTTGCGATATCCATTTTCCACCCATTAAGCAGAGGCTTGAGTGCGTAGAACTATGTAATGTGCGAAACGTGAAAGTGGAAATACACTGAACAAATTGTTTTAAACCTCTTTCTGTAATATACAACAAAGTTAAGACTGTTAAAGTAAGTCAACTAGGCACTTTGATTGATTATTTTTTATTATTTTATGACGTAATTAATAAAATTATTTATATTAATATAATTATTTATAGGTTTTTAAAGGATCGGCAACGCGTGAGTAACACCCCTGCCCCTCTAAACAAGTGGCAGAAACGGTTGTCGAATCGAAAAGTCAAAAAAGCAAATGTATGGGATTTGACGTATGTAAGTTTACCACTTCATATCGAAAACTTATGTCAAATCCCATACATTTGCGCTTTTGACTTTTCGATTCGACTACCGTTTATGTCACTTGTCTAGAGGGTCTGGTGTTGCAAACGTCCACAGGCTACGGTAACTGCTTACCATTAAGCAGGCCGAATGCTTGTTTGCCACCTTGTTAGTATAAAAAAATACGTAAAAATAACATGAAACTGTATATGCAAGTTCGTTACGTTATCACTTCAAGTTTAGTCCAAAAAAAGGATTTTTGGAAATTGAGCCCCTAAGGTGGTGAAAAGGGGGCACCCCCTTTTCACCACCTTAGGGGCTGAATTTTAAATTTGTATTAAAGTGCTAAAGTGTGATTGGCTTCTTGTGTAACAATATATAAATAAAAAAGCCATGTTATCTTACACAAAAAATAAAGAAATAAAAAAAAACTAATTTAATGGAATAGAGTAAAAATTTCTAGGAGTAAGAACCTAAAATTTCGCGTTCCATAAAATCGTGAAACTTCCATACGACTTTATATACAAATATACACGCACGTAGTTATAATTTTCGCGTACATAGCGAGTACAACAGAATTATATGAATATGCAAGAGTTTATTCTGTGACGTCGCATAAATTTAGCTGAGTATAAAATCCGCGGACTAAGCTGGATATTGTTATTTTGACATGTTGTTCATACGTCAGAAACCATGAATAATATACTCGTACTTCGGTAACTACAGTATTTTTCATAACATAATATTTAATGTACCTATAAAAGACATAGTGCTTACGTTTTACCAGCCTTGGGTATCTATTTGTTTTGCTTTGGTATATACATTCTACCTATTCAGAAATTACGTCAGTTTCTTAACATAATGTCTAGGGATGTCATCGTGCAATCAAGTTAGTTCTTGTCGTTTTTCCTTTCCATATAACTTGCCTTGCAGTATACAGCCTTTCGTAGGAGATTTCGTTTATGAGTCAGCTTAGGAAAATAAAACAAGATTTACTGCTCAAATGAACCTTGGCTAAATAGCAGTACCTATTGATAAATGGGATCAGTTTCAGCCATAATAACACTACTTGAGTAGTTCTGTGTCTGCTAGTAAGTAGGACTACCAAAGCTCATTTAGAAAGAGTTGTACTGACAATAAGAATAATTTTGACTTTTAGATTGCAAGTTTTTACAGCGTCTTCTTAATTTTAGGGTGGCCATACATAATTGATATTCATGATACCGCCACAGTCTAAATAACTCTTTCGATAACAGTTCGATACACTGTGGTACTATGCTATTAACTTCCATAAGCTGCGGCAGTTTTGATCATTTGACTGACCGTACCTATGCTTGTTTGCTACCTTATGGATATAAAAAATGTGTCTAGCCTTGAAAATGATTTTAATGGCATAGAACCTTGATTACTTTGATACCGTTAGAATTCACTAGGTAATCATAATACAGGTAGTGTGACGCGATGATTAAAAACACGTTTACAATGACACTATCATAGATAAAATGAAACCGAACCTCGAAAGCAAATGTAAGTTCATTAAAGTTGATTAATTACTTGACGTTATCGGTTGAGGGGGTGTGTGGGTGAAGAAGACGGGTGGTTCTTCAGCCCAATTCATCATAATTAAGAGATGCGATCATGTTTCACTGTTATTTTATGGTACTATTGTTAATTAAAATATGAGCCCCTGGAAAAATGGAAAGAGTAAACGAAATTAAAAATTAAACTTCTATATCCCTTTAATAAAATATTGTATATTAAAAAAACAGTAAGTAGTTATTAAAATTAATTCTATCAAAATTTCTTAAGTATATCTTTACGACTAATAAAGTAAATAACATAAGCTATACTTCTAGACTATTATTACTAAGAGGGAAGATTATTTATTAGTTAGTTTGTTACGATTAAATAAGCTACTTAAACGATTTTCTTTCACCATTAGAAAGCTACATTATCTAACTTACCTACCTACGACCTAAAGTCTTAGGTCGTAGGTAGGTAAGTTAGATAATGTAGCTTGTCCATGTAGTCACATGGACCGATGTAGTCGTAGAGATAGATATGAGGGCTTGCAATGTTTTGGAAGACGACGTCACAGATAGGGCGAAATGGAAGAAGAATACGAAAAGGGCTGACCCCACCACCACGTGGGATAAATAGTCAGGAAGAGAGAGATTAGAAAGCTACATTATCAGCAAGTAACATAGGCTACATTTTATTGAAAAAAAAACGAGACCCCTACGAAAACTTATTAAATATCCACCAGCGTGAAGCCAGGACATGCCCCTAGTTATTGAATAAGTTGAAGAACAAAAGCACAACTTTTTGTTTTTGGGTGGTACAACGCCACAAATCTTTTCTGATGACTAGTATATCGCATATCACGCGTTCTGTCATCTACAGAGCAATGCTCACTGTCTATTGATAACATGTCATGTAGTTTCACTACTTAGCGTTTCTTCTACAAACATTGTAAGAATTAATATTGTTGTGACCCAAAACATAGCTTCATTGGCTGTCGAAAACAGCCACCAAGTCCTCCCGCGTGCAGTTTTACTGAGTATGAAGGTGTGTCATCGTTTGGGATGCATCGCAATAACACTCCAGAGCCTCTAGACAAGTGGCATAAGCGATAGTCGAATCGAAAAGTCAAAAAATAAAATGTATGGAATTGGACGTGAGTCTACGATTTAATGTCGTAAACTTACGTCAAATTCCATACATTTGCTTTTTTGACTTTTCGATTCGACTATCGCTTATGCCACTTGTCTAGAGGCTCAGATCCATACTGGTTGTTAAACCCCACCCTCAATATATTTTCCTTGCTCCCACCGACCTGAGTCCGAAGTCTATTAAAGACTTGTCATGGTAATTTATGTCCGGGTTAAAGACTTTTAGCAGGTGGCACAAGCAGGTTTGGTAGGACTTTCCTTTCCTCCAAAGGCTGCGTATACCATTCATACGTAGAATTAACATCTTTGGGGAGAGCGCTGAACCTTGTACCCCAGGGCATCAATTTTTTTGTGTCAGTGTAGAACCTTTGACTTCAATGTTTCTGTCATCTAGAAAGCTGGCAATCTATATGCATAGTCCCTCACGAATACCATTAGAAGATAATTTCTATAGAAAGGCTTTGTACCAGACCATGCCTTGGCTATGTGAGATAAAAACTGCTTTGCTATTGGCGCAGTCGATTATCAGCTGCAGGCCCTTGAAATTTTTATGAGTCGAGAAATATCAAGTTGTTCCATGAACTTGCATAGCATGGATGCTGCAGCTATAAGCCTATGTGCGGCGTGTATACAAAAGATAGGCGAACGAAAAAGTGGCAGCTAAACCAAGGAGTTAAAATTCAAAAATATTATTTATTTTACTGTGCAAAATCTTTAGTAAGTCTTAATCGAGGCATTGCCTATATCAACGAAAAATCTAATCACCACCAAACATAATATTGTGAGACTTTATGCATGTTCTAAAAGACACATAAATCATCTGAGAACACATCCGTTTCGTATCAATCATCCCGAAGCCTTTACACTTAATACCGTTCGGGACGTAGACCGAAAAACTCAACATTTACATAGAAGAATGCCTACTGGTCCCCTATTATGTAAATCCGATCACGTCGGGACCTTTAAGATAATATGGTATCCCGACAGAGATTTCAACTCCTTGATCCTAAGTTACGTTGTTGTAAACACCGCTTATGGAAATCTACCGATACGGAACCCTTACTCCTTGGTACGTATCATTTTATGACATCTTTCCTGGGCAAATATGTTGAGAGCATGTAAATGTTTGTATTTAAATTCAGTTGTTGTTTTATTCGCATTTCTTTAAGCGCAATCTTTGAACGGCTGACCAAAGTAGGTTCAAACAATATTTGATCTGGCACTGTATTATTTTATATTGTAGAAATATTTATATTCATATACGATTAATGATTTATTATAACGTTTATGTCAAATTTCAAATTTCCAAATCCAATTAGAAGTGGTCTAAGTTTTTGATCAGTGAGTCCGTCAGTCACTCTTTGACAGACTCTTTCACACATAAAGACCGACACTTTATTAACTCAAGAACGAGTAATATAAATTATTCAATGTGAAGGAATTTGAATTTTATAATTTCCATTACCTTTTTTGTCTATAATAGCTTAAGTAATATAGTCATGGCAAATGGCCCGGCCGATAATGAGTGTGGTAATAACAGTCACATATAAATATCACCAGAGTCAGGGGCATTATGGATATTCACACAGACAGCCAAGAACCGAAAGATAGATTATTTGAGTACATTATAGATTGGAAGTTCTTAATATCATCATTTTGCAGCCTATTGCAATCCACTGTTAGACATAGGCCTCCCCAAGAGTACGCCATTTGACACGGTCTTTGGCCTAGGGCTCGCATCCAACTACTCCTATACACCTTGCGAAGATCGTTGCTCCATCTAGCCTGAGGGCGTCTTACACTACGTTTGCCGAGGCGAAAAATAAATAATTATAGTTACTTAAATAAATAAATAATACATCCTTGTGCTATAATTTTTAACTTATTGTTAGACTTATTAGATACATTTTGCAGCCCATAAATTGTTTTTTTTAACCTGTATACGGCCTACTGTAGGACAAAGGCATTATTTTCTATTTTCACTCAAGCCGATCATGTGTTAAAATAAACCAGTTTTTCCTGGTTTGCTGAATTTGAAAGAAAAAAGTTTAAATGAAACATAATTATTATTGGTATAATATTCCTTCGTATATTTCAGAAATTGTAAATAAACAAGTTAATTAGTTCGGTCCGTCAATTACTAAATCTCAAAGTTATTAAGAGGCAAGAGCGTTGTCTAAAAACACAATTATTTACGAAATGCGAAGCATTTTATGAGATTCAACTTTTGTTAGTTAAAAAGTAAATCTTACTAATTTGTTTGGGAGACGAGATTTTCTGCGCGTTAAACACGGCTTTTAGATTAAACTCTGATTGTTTTAATTTCACATTAAGATGTTCCTTTATTATTATTTTTTATACTGCTTAAGCGGCTAACAAGGATACGGCCTACCTGATGGTAAAAAGCTACTGTAGCCTTTGGACGCTTACAATTATTTCCCTGTGGCCTTTTTTTTTATACTTCCAGGGAGGCAAACAAGCATACGGTCCGCCTGATGGTAAGCAGTTACCGTAGCCTATGGACGCTTGCAAGACCAGGGGTATCACTCGCGCGTTGCCGATCTTTTAGAAACCTTATAACTCCTTTCTTGAAGAACCCCATGCTATAGTCTCTCGGGAAAACCTCGGCAGTAAGCTCATTCCACAACCTAATCGTACGTGGGAGGAAATTCCTCTGAAACCGCTCTGAACCTTGAAAATGACACGTCCATCTCTGAGCATTTAGCTCCATCAAACCCTTTCTGATAGGCCTATTAAAGGCAGCCAAAGTTGAGATGAGATTCCTGCGGACGCTCTTGACAGCCCACTCCAGACAGCCAATAAAGGCAAGCCGTAGACGCCACTCACATTCAGCCCTCCACAATCTGCCTGTTGTTTGTTAGCTCTTCAATTGAACACATGATACTTTTTTTTGTTGATATCACATGAATTCCAAATGATTCTACACTCTGAATTTCTAATGTTGTATTCGTCTCATAAGGAGAATAACAATACAGCAATGGCAGCAGTTTTTGCTTTTTTTTATGTGGCAATGAATATGCTTAAAAAAAATTGCGTCTAAGGAACGACAAAAAATATTACTGCCTTTTTAAGGTCTGTTATTTTATTGATTTGGTTTTGAATTTATATATTATTGTTGTACCTGTATGGTTTGGACATTTAGAAAGGATGGATGAAAAAAGAGTAACAAAAAAGGTATATCGTGCAAGAATGAATGGAGATGTCGGTAGGGGCCGCCCTAGGAGAACATACAGCGACCAAGTAGGGGATTTGCTCAAAAACGGCCAAATTAAAAGTACCCAGAATCGACGTTCATGCATGAAGATGTTGATGAATGTAGAGAAGGCGAAGGAAGTATGTTTAAATCGAAGCAAGTGGCGTAACATAGTCTCTGCCTACCCCACTGGGACACAGGCGTAATGATATGTACCTATGTATGTATGTATTTATTTTATTGACAGAAAATGTCATCGAACCAGATCTCTCGAAAATAATAACGGCAGACGTAAATTACTACCAAAAAATCATCGAGGTGTTTTAAAAATTTCTTTTGGTTCCGTTTACAGGGTGTACGATAGACTTTTGAATACGTGTTTTTAAAAACTAAATTTTACATTTTATGTTCGGTTAGCGCCACGCGGCGATTGATTACAAGCTTACTACAAGCATATCTTGTACCTTTTTTATACACCTCCGTAGCCCTGTGTAAATTTATTACTTTGGTATTAATATGTGTAATATAAACAACAATGAATGAAAATAATTTTAACCAAAAAAAAAACGAAATTGTAGATCTTGTCTGTCTTAAGTATACAGGATGAACTTTCATACAATTTTAGACGGTTTTTTTAAATCTAATTATGTACAGCTAAAGTGCTTCTCATGACCAATCAAATAAGTCCAAACACGGCTAGATTAAATTGTTTAATTATGTAGTTCCATTGCTTAGCTACCGACTTCATCAGCAGTTTCACTTGATGAAATTACACTTTCTGTTGTTAAAAATATTGAAATTGCTATATTCCTAATTTCTAATGGATCCCATTATCAGAACATTATTTTAATAAAAATGGGACCAAACTAAAAGTATGTTCTATCAGACAAAAAAATATTTTTTCAAATCGGTTTATAAATAACGGAGTTCTGCGGTAACAAACATTTAAAAAAAATACACACGAATTAATAACCTCCTCGGTTTTGAAGTTGGGTAACAAGATTAAATTAACCATTAAAGTAGCATAAGTAAGTTTTGATATAATAGAATCTAGCTTAACACAAGCTCGGATTTCAAAAGCAAAAGATTGCAAAGAAAACTTTTTACAAAACGTCATAACGAACGGCAATTATCGCGTCTGTGTGTTTTTCAATCCGATCCAATTTACGCCGACTACATAAAGTCCATCTGAAAACGTCATGTGTGTATAACTAAGCGTGCTTTTAATCGTCGTTCGAGCGTTCTGTTCAAACGTCACATTCAGAACGTTTCTGAGCCGAGTTGCATTCAAAAAGAGTTAGAAGCTAGGATGTGCTGACGTTTCTGTGTTACCTACATGTGGAACTAATGCATCGGGGAACGACATGAGATTTTATAGAAATGGTTTGTTCATTTACTTGCTATTTCTGTTAAGCATTACTATTATATAAAACTCTTTTAATAAGAACAATGGGTAAGTGTTCTTAAATATAAGTTTTTGATTTAATTCAAACTGTATACGTAACCCATATATGTCCCACTGCTGGGCTAGGGTCTCCTCTCTTCTCCTCAAGAGAGAGAGAGAGGTTTCAGGCCTTAATTCACACACGATGGCCTATTGCTATACTCGCATTAGACATGTGTTAGTTAACCTATTTTGTTTAAAACGCATATTGAAATTCAAGTTGAATGCTTACACCTGGCTTTCCTCCAACTTAACAAATTTAAGTAGGCAAACGCTCAAATAAAAGAGCTCGTTCTAGGGAATATTCTTAGACCAAAACAAATCGCGTATTAAGGTTCGCGATTCGGGGTAGTCTAAGAAAGAATACCTGTGATGGAAAATAATAATAATTGCTTATTGCTATAAAAGAATTTCACTATATTATTTATTATTTACTAAAGTAGACTAAACTAATCTGTTCAACTTATATAACTGGTTATAATAAAAATTAAATAATAAATAATTTAAAATTTAGTAGAGCTTTTTTGCTATTGACACTTCAATTAACCTCCTCAAAAAGTATATTAATAAGTAATTAAGTACTTAATATAATAAGAACCACTGTTATATTTAGAACATTTTTAGAAATGTCTTCATATACTGGCAATACGAGATTTTCCGACGAAAAACGGCTTTTTATTTCAGACAGCTATCCGCAAGGGAGCTCTTCGTCACGTAGGGGTGTCGCGTGACGCGTGATACGTGCCGAGAACGCGGGCAAGCCCTAATGCGTCTACTCGAGCAAACATCCTGGTTAGGGAATTTGACTGATAGAGCCGTACCACGTGCGAAATAAAATGTATTGTCACTTTTTTTTATACTACTTGGGTGGCAAACAAGCATATAGCCTGATGTTAAGCAGTTACCGTAGCCGACGCTTGCAATACCAGAGGTATCACTTGCGTGTTCCCAACCGATTTTTTGACACCAATGCTTTAAAATGGAAGTAACCCTGGGATATGAATAGTTTTCTTTCGAAACGCATCCCTAAATGAGCGCTGGAAACCTGTACTCACACACAGGAACCCAACTATACCGCTGTGTGTAGTTATTTGGCAGTGGTCTTCTGTAAGGTGGAGGTCCTTCCCCAGTCGGGCCTGCTCGCTAGTATGGTGCCCAACCTCTCACATTGATTTTTATTTCAAACTTCTTGACTTGAATATAATACTTTATGTCTCATTTGTAACGCAAACTTAAAATTGCGACTGTAGGAGTACCTAACTCTATGTCAAAACAGAATGTTTTTAGTTGCACCTATGACCAAAATATACTAAGTATATTCATTTTTATATTTGAAGCTCAGTTGCGTAAATGCTTCATTGTTTTTAGGTCATGACATGAGCGTACCTGTTTGTGCCACATTCGTCACGTTAATGTAGTAAAAAAAGACATTGTTAAATATCCCGAGGGACAAAGTGTCTCGTGACTACAATTGTGTGACAGTTTATATCTAATACTTTAAAAATGTATTGTTACGTTATATGTGCTGTTACGTTGTTTTATAACACTGTGGTGGAAAATAAATATACAGCCTGTCTGAAACGGTTATCTTAGCCTGTAGCTAGCAATATTAGTAGGATTCTAAAATGTACGCTTAGGTTTTATGTAAGGTAAATGTGCACTGATGACTATATTCACGCTCAGAAACACAACTGCACTAATATGGCAATTATTTGTGTGATTTTTATTCTGTAAGGCAGAGATCTGTTCCGTTATATCTCTTTAAACACAGGTAACTCTTACAACTAACTCTACAAGCAAATGATTACAGGCAACCTTTGGATGGACAGAAAAAATAGAAAAGGGTTCTCGTATAACTTTTAATTAAGGCAAAATTAATAACATATTAGGTATAAGCAGTAAGTAATTAATAAATCTATATTTACACAAATGTGAAATACATTCTAATAATAAAAAATACACAAAAAATGGGGGAAGACTGCTTAATAAGCGTCCAAAAATTCCTCCGCATAGATATATTTACTAAAAACGTGCCCAGGAAACTGGCATATTTGGCTTAAAGAATAAGCATTGCCATTCAGCGTGGCAATACGCTGAATGGCAATGCTTATTCTTTAAGCCAAATATAAGTCAGTGTTCTAGTCATGTGAAGCGTCGATTAAACGCTTCGACAAATCCTATTTAATTAATAAATAGGATATGCATACCAATTTGTTTATCCGTAATAAACTCCATGATTGCAGTAGTAGGTAGCTATTAAAAACGAAGACTTCTTAAATGTTTCCAGAATATTTTTATTTCTAATTGTTCTTGTTATGTTATTATGATATTATATATTCGATGTATGTAGATATCAAGTTGTGTAATGAGGTAACACGTACCCATATAATTTTGAGACAGTGAAGTTTCAAATAAGTATACATTACATCAATTTGAGAATTCAATAATTATAACTCAAGGCGTTAAGCCCTGGGTTATTAATAGTGTCAATCGATAATATATTTTTGGCCATGAACTCCATGACAAAATAAAACCGTTAAAAATAATTATGCTACTTAATAATAAAATTGTAGCAGACATAATTAGTGTTTTCTGCACTTCGTTATGAAAGATGACTTCTGGCCGAAAGGTGTGGTGTACCGTCGCTTCCGCGGACAAGTGCCACCTGAACGCACTGAGACAATGAAGTGCTAGTGAAGTGTTACTAACATAGTTTTAAGTAATATAAACTAACAAAAGTTATAATTATGAATGTTAGTCTGTAAGGAATTGTATTATCTGAAAATAAAAACGATTATTATTATTATTATGTCTGTACATAATCGATATATTGAAATCTTGAAAGTCTTTATTAGAGTAAAAAAGTCTTAAAACAAAAATATATATATATATATTTTTATGTGTCAGTACGTGTGTAAACTTTAGCATGGAATTGAATGCAGTTTCCACCGTTGCATTGCTAGACGTGTAACTTAACATATAGGCTCTATGTAAAATAAGGTCAACGGTATGATATTATAAGTAACTAACCCTTACTAATATTATAAATGTGAAAGTTTGTGAGTATGGATGTTTGTTACTCTTTCACGTAAAAACTAGAGAGATAGATTATGGTCTGGAATAACACATAGGCTACTTTTTGCAGCGATAACCGACATCCACGCGGGCGGAGCCGCAGGCAACACCTAGATTAGTGTAAATTCTTCAAAGTGAAATTTGTGGACGAGCTGTATCGTGAGTATCAACGCTTCGGCTGCGTACGTCATTACTGGTAGGACGCACTGCTAAAAGTTTTTGTTTCGATTTAAAAGGTCCCATTGCAGGTCAATTGTAGCGTCCGCCTACTGACAGAAATTGGACAAGGAGGTAAGAATAATAATAGTAATAGATAAGCATAATTATATCCCGTCTGATGGTAAGCAGTTACCGTAGCCTATAGACATTTGCAACACTCGCGCGTTGCCGACCTTTTAGATACCTTATTACTCCTTTCTTGAAGAAGAACCCTCTATTATAGTCTCTCTCATGCTATTCAACCATGTTTTTATCATTTGAATAATAAAAAAAAATGGTTTAATTTCAATGTACTCACAATATGTACTGTACATTGTCTTGTTTTACTTGTATAGGACTTTATGGCCGTGTCGTCCATTACCATAAATTCTCATTTACCAAGTCCCAGCGGACAACTACATAATAGGTGTGTTACTTTAACTGAATGTTTGTTTAGAAAGCTTACTTTAAAATTATGAAAGTGAACCACGTTAGCAGCCCGGCCTCGAACTGCCGCTGCCGCTGCAGCGGCGTGCTATAAAATATATATTTATCAGACTGACATGCAAGCGTACGGCCAGGTTAGCCTGATAGTAAGTTGTTACGGTAGCCTATGGAATACTAGGCTCGCAAGAAATAACATACAGAAGACCACAGGCAAATAACTACACAAGTTGTGTAATGTGTTACGGTGTGTAAGTACAGGTTTTAGCGCTCATTTAGGGATGTGTTTTGAAATAAACGTTTTCCTATCCCGGATACTCAAGCCTGAGGAATAAACGTTTTCCTATCCCGGATACTCAAGCCTGGGGAATAAACGTTTCATATCCCGGATATTGAGTATCCGGGATATGAAAACGTTTGGAAAAACGCCTGGAAAAAAAACGTTTTCCTATCCCGGATACTCAAGCCTGGGGAATAAACGTTTTCCTGTCCCGGATACTCAGGCCTGAGGTTAAAAAGTGGTTCGGCATCACGCAAGTGATCCCTTTGGCATTGCAAGCATCCATAGGCCACGGTAACTGCTTAACATTAGCGGGCTGTATGCTTGTTTGCCACCCAAGTATTACAAAGAAAAAAGAACTTGACTATACCTAACCTTTTAATTTTTTCATCTCTTATTGTAACAGCCAACTCAAAATATGAATGATGATGATGAAAAACGTTTACGGTTTCTGGTTTAATTCACCAAATTAAACGAGTCAAAAGGTTTATCCTTTTGACTCAATAGCATAATTTAAAAGCACAAAGTTCGTCAGGCTGAATTTTGCATCAAATAAGTCTCCTCCTCACCATCTATCTATACATATATTATTGTCCTAACTGACTGACTGGCAGATTCATTAACACAGAGTTTAAATTGCTACAAACTTTAAATTTTGCACTATGGTTTCTCAAAATAATGTGTAATAAGATGACTTTTTGGCAAACTCACACCTAAGGAAATAAAATAAGAGATGAACGGTTGTATGGAAGTCCGTCAAAGTAAGAAGCTTGAAATTTTATAACTGAGCTGAGTTAGGACCCTTTCGACATCACACAAGATATTTTTTGTGTTGTTATTATATGTCTATCTTATGTCTACCATCTGGTATCCTGTGTATGTTCGAATAAATGCTATTCTTTCTTTCTTCTGGTTAAAAATAAACGTACACCTCCAATTGTGTTTTTGGAAATTTGGGTAACTTTTACAGTTCTAAATTGTACAAACTCCGATCAAATTGTCATGTAACAAGGTCAGGCCATTGTGACCAATGGCTGCGAAAAATTGACATTATTTTTATTTACACATTATTTTAAGTTAAGCAATATTAATGTTCGGCAAAAACAGGCACCAAAATATTATTTCCTTTTACAATAACCTTTTGGGCACATTTAAAATGCCATGTATATAATGAATACCTATGCCAAAAGTCAACACTGGGTGGCCAAAATATGTTTTGATGTATGGGCTTAAATTAATATGGCCGGTAGATTTCTCTTTGTTCGTCTGATCATATATCTTCGTGGGCAAATGTATGGCTTTTAGTACAAGAGAATTAATAGCAACCGATATTTTTTACTCGTGTTTTTCAGAGATGTGTTTTTTTATCGGCCTCTGTATTTGATGTTTTCGTTATTTCTTGCTACATGTTTTGCAAACAATTTAAATTTTGCAAGTTATATACTCACAGGTATATATATGTATATTTATAAAAATAGTAACCCATATATGTCCCACTGCTGGACACGGGTCTCGTCTTTTCTATCAAGAGAGAAAGAGACGGTTTAGGCCTTAATTCACGTGTCTTTAGAATTTCTACTAAGACATGTGGTACCTTACAATGTTTTCTTTCACTATTAGATGGTAAATCATTTGATTAGTATATGTAAACTCCACAAAGTGAGATTCATATTGGTAGTGCCACTCGGGATTGAACTCGCACCTCTTGCGTGCAAGTCGGTTACTTTCCCACTCGGCTACCACCGCTTTGTTATTATTAATTATTCCTCTTCAATTGAAGTTTACAGTTTTATTGCTTGAATAGTAAAATTAATTTTAATTATAGTTGATATACATGTCATAACTACTATTGTTTTAAATCTTAAGATCTGGAAAGCGGCATAATATATTTTCTTTTTCTTTTTTAAAAA
This sequence comes from Trisateles emortualis, assembly GCA_947095525.1. NCBI lineage: Eukaryota > Metazoa > Arthropoda > Insecta > Lepidoptera > Erebidae > Trisateles > Trisateles emortualis. Next base: position 755,841 of record OX352736.1, on the reverse strand, counting down.
GGCTCCTGAATTAGGGAACAAGCGCATTGTCGCGAGGGACTATGCAAACATACAATTGATGGACACAAATTACACCCAGACTTGGAACTCACGACCTCCGCCTTAGCAGTCAGCGTCACTAACCACTAGACCAACAGGCTAGTCAACGATGTAGCTTTGAAATATAACGTCGATGAGCAAAGCCGTGGCCAAAAACTAGTCCTTACTAATATTATAAATGTGAAAGTTTGTGAGTATGGATGGATGGATGTATGGATGGATGGATAGATGGATGGATGGATGGATGGATATTTGTTACACATAAAAACTACTGAACAGATCTGGATGAAATTTGGCACAGAGATAGATTATGGTCTGGAATAACACAAAGGCTACTTTTTACAGCGATATCCGACATCCACGCGGGCGGAGCCGCGGGCAACAGCTAGTTAGTTAGTGTTAATATTTAAAAATACAAATCACCATAATATAATGATAACAATAAGATCTATAAAAAAACCAGGGCTGTGTTTAAAGTTTAAAACAAATAAATAAAACTAGGACTACGTCGGAAATAAAATTTATTTACAAAATCACTTAAATAGTTCAGAGTCAGAAGAGGACTAAATAAACACAAATAGATCCTTTTAAATAAGTCTGTTTATTATCCTAATCTTAATTGAAATCTTTTAACTCTTCGCTACGAATAAATCTATAGGTAAGTATAAAGTTGTGAAGCCTTACTTATTACGTCACGTTCCTACTTAAAACGGACCATTACTCCAAGTGAGAAGTCTTTAAAATTTAATTTTCAAAATGTTTACTGTGAAATAATTTTATTACCGCAGACGGCAGCTTTGGGTGATTAAAATGACAAATGTTTTACAAAGGCGGCCTGCTTTTCTCCAAGTTACAATTTTTGAATGAATAACTCCTGTAACGCTTCGTTTGCACGATAAAATTCTTTATGCTCGTTCAACAATAGACGGACTATTTGTAAGGGCCGCTATTTCGTCCCGATGTATAAAAATATCTTTGATAGAGTACAGGTATTATGTTAAGTTGAAAAGCAAAATATTTACACGAGTCCGCAATAAACTGTTAAATAGCTCATTTTAATACTTTTTCTTTACGACTACAAAATAAAAGTATATTTTTATAAATTTTGATGTACTTATATCTGTTTTTTCTATTAATAAAGCCATAAGGCTATGTAACATAACAGATGACTTGTGAGTTCATTAGAGAAGTATTAAAAAATATTGTTACGCGTGTTTTCCTTCAATTTTGCATAGGTACCGAAGAAGGATCATCGTAGGTTATTTTGAACCCACTCGAAAATGAGGTTATCAATTCGTGTTTTCTTTAATGTTTGTTACCTCAGACATTCTTAATTCATCGTTCATATCACGGCTATATGTCTACTATTTTAAATTATTTTTTCGTATTTTCTTTTATTATAACATACACCCACTATCTTCATCCACATTACTATACAATTTTGCATCTAGAGGTACATAGATTTACTGCTATAGAATGCTTCTAGTGTTAAGTATAAAATGATGCCCACGGCCACATTTTATCAACGCACCTCTTGCCACCAACAGGGAGTTCATTCTCACGTCCTTGCACCTCAAACATGCCGTACCGTAAGATTCCAGAGGAATTTCTTACCACGTACGATTAGGCTGTGGAATGAGCTCCCTTCCGAGGTTTTCCCAAGAGACTATAGCATAGGGTTCTTCAAGAAAGGAGTTATAAGGTTTTTAAAGGGTCGGCACCGCGTGAGTGACACCCCTGGTATTGCAAACGTCCATAGGCTACGGTAACTGCTTACCACCAGGCGGGCCGTAGGCTTGTTTACCACCTTAGTAGTATAAAAAAAAAATTATACTAAAACCATTTAAGAATTACCGTATAACTCTTTAAATAAAATATATTACAAAATCCAATCTAGATTAATTTTACAGTCGTATAAAATTCCAAGGGATGACAAAAGATCCCTGCAATTATTTTTAAGGAGCCTCCTGTCGTAATTGCGTTATTCTGCTACTGTTCCTACTGAATATCTTTTTAATATTGCTATTTTTTTTACCCCATTTTATCTTCTTAACTAATTTATTTCTTTTATACATTTAAAGATAACAATTTGTTACAGAATTCATTGGATTGTGCTGGCAGGATGCCTAGATTACAAAGCGTATTGTTGTTATGATTCTCTTGTGCGTTGCTGGTTTTGTACGCTTGGAGTACGTTATATATTATAATTCTTTATTACTCATGTTATTATCTCATAATGACTGCTTCCGTGGCTCAGTGGTCGATGTGTGAGACTGCTGATCACGAGGTCCCGGTTTCGATTCCCGGGTCGGGCCAAAAATCATGTGGCGGTGTTTACACCCCCGTGCCTTGGAAAGTACATAAAGCTGTTGGTCCTACGCCTGATCTCTCTCCGGTCGTGTCAGATTTGCCGTTCCATCGGACTATGAGAGTGAGGGAATAAAGAGTGCACTTGTAGAGATATTATAGTGCACACACCTTAGCACTATAATATCTCCCGCGCAGATGACAAGTCTCCGGTGAGAATGGCCGCCGTGATCAAAATTCTTTTAGGAGGACATTATTTTTATCTCATAATTTAACCTTTGACTGAGTTCAGTTTGCGCTTATAATTGCGGCCGAAGATAAATCCTTCGCCTGATCATTCCTCAATAATATTTGATTACCCTCCTACTATTATTATTTTTATGTATTTGCGCACGCACTAAAATATTATTAAAATTCAGCTAAGTGCCTTTTGTTATTGGTATTTCGGGCTGTTCTCCGCAGGTTCACATTGATATTGCGTATTTCGCATGCGGGCGAGTGGCAGAGGGTGACTACATCTACCCTAGGAAAGCCAGCAGATGCCTGGAGTTGTCAGCTGCCTCCCGTAGGGTGCCTGGGTGGCCCAGTACTTCTTCCTGTATGTGGCGCCTCCGGGTGCTTTAAGATTATTCAATTTAACTGGCTGACTTACTTATTAATCTAGTGGTTAGTAACATTGACTGCTATGCTTATCATAAAAGTTTTGTAACTTTGCGTAGGTATTTCATAAATTTTTGTTCCAAGTTGGGTATAACTTGTGTGCGTAAATTGTATGTTTGTAAACTCCCCCGCGGCACAGGGCTTGTTACTTAATGCGGGTGAAAAAATATCTAAGGTCAAAAGCCTACCGTTCCTTGTTTTACTTCTCTTGTTCCTTCACTAGAATATTTTGACGACAAGCACATTAATTAGTACTCGAAAGCAAGTCATAGGCATGAAAGATAAAATGTTCTCAAAATAAAACTAAGCCCTTAAGACTCGTACACTGATTTATGTTTTTATTGAAAGTAAATATTTTTATGTACTTGAGTGTTGGTTGGAGGCCTGTCCACGCTTCGTCTTCCAGTTCGTGGTCGCCACTCTAGAACCTTTCTTTCTGAAGCGTGGGCAGGCCTCCAACAAGGTGGACCGATGACCTGGTAAATGTTGCGGGCAACCGATGGACAAGGTCGGCTCAGGATCGAGAGTTGTGGAAAACATTGGTCTATGTCCAGCAGTGGACGTCTTTCGGCTGAGATGATGATGATGATGAGTGTTGGTTTGATTATATTTTGTACGAATGACCGATTCATTTTGTATTATCAAGATCAATTTGAGATTTATTTACTTTCTTCCGTAGACTTTAAAACGAAAACGGCCACTTATTTAGATAATATTGTGCGTATACGTGAAAGAGTAACAAACATCCATACTAACAAACTTTTCCATCTACAATATTAGTAAGATAATAATGATATTTGTCATATCTAGTTACTTACAATATTATGCTATGCTCCTACCATCATTTCCCTTACGCAATGTATTTATAAGCTGTTTATTTTCATACTGTGATAAACAACCGTTGTTTTCGAGGACACAATTCCAAGTATTCCAATGTTTTGCCACATATTCATGATATTCGCTACACTATGAATATAAACAGTCACAGGTAAAGCTAAACCTAATTAAAAATAATATTCAATTTGGCTTAAGTTCTTTTATACTATGTCGGTAGCAAACAAGTATACGGCCAGCCTGATACTGAAGCTGTTTTGATTATTTTCTTCAATACAATGTTGACCTAGAACATGTTCTGTAATGAGGCTTTCGATGACACGACGGACTGACACCGTGATTCCAGTCGCCATTTGTAAAATCTGTCAGATGGGACCATACATACACTACATGATAGAAATTGTACAGACAGCAGAAAAAATTAAAAAGTTATACGTAATTCAGACCGAATTGAAAAGACTGATTTTTTAATTACCGTTTTTTGCATAAACAATATTATAAAAAGTATATAGACGTTTGCTTTTTATACGAGTGAATACGCTACCTGAATACGGATTTTAGTTTTTTTTTTATATTGCTTTATGCTACTTCAACTTTTATTAGCAGTGTTCAGTTGTTTTGAAAGTCAAGTCTTCTATCTCAATTGCTGCTACTATGGTAATGAGAATAACAGTTCTACATTTATTTATTTATTAGATGTACAAACAGTTCACAATCATATTACAGCTACTTAGATCTATAACAATGGTTTTGACCTAGAATGCGAACCTAGACAGTACACACAACATGCAATATGTTACAAAGCAGAAACAACGCTAGATTAGGAATCTACTATCTATCATTTAAAATATTTCAACAATATTATGTTTGTTTTTTTTAAATGTTAAATGAATTAGGCACTAGGTTTTATTACAAATAGTTTCGTTTCGTTGTGTTCTTGTTAAAATATTATTACAGCTAATATTCTTTAAGAGTTGGCAATTGCACCCACTTGCGAAGGTTACAGGATGAGGATATAATTATAATGAATTAATTATATTACGAGTTGTGAAGCTACAACTCCCCTAAAATATCTTCCTAAGACAAAACTAAACAACGTGCCGCGTACTACGAAATGAAGATAAATTAATTTACCGTCAGTCCTTATTTACATAACACACAATGTAGGACGACCTTCAACAGTGCTTTTCACTCCGTTGTCGAGATAAGTATTGTTAGTTTATGTCTATCAACATCATCATCAGATTTTTGGTCTTAACATCTAGCTATATATATTTTTTATTTCAATAAAAACAATACTGATTACAGCGATTCATATTGTTTAAAAACATGTGTACTATAAATCAACATAAGATTTATCTTTTGTAAAAGTTTTTTTTTAAATCGGTGCTGTAGTTTTTGAGTTTATTCAGTACAAAAAAAACATAAATGTGTTCCTTTAAATATTAGTGTAGATAAATGTCCGAACGCTAGTTTTGTTAATCGTACATTTATGATGTTACTAGCTGTTACCCGCGGCTTCGCCCGCGTGGATGTCGGTTATCGCTGTAAAAAGAAGCCTATGTGTTATTCAGACTCAGAACAACTCTTTATGGGTCACACAAAGTTTTGTCCTGTGTAGGAATCGTACCTACAACCTCAATGCAGGCGCATACTGCGACCACTGGACTACCAAGGCAGTCAGCTATTATGTGTACTATGTTTTTGACTTTAATTATTACTAGTTTTCGCCCTCGACTACGCCCGCGCGTACTTCTCGGGAAAAGTAGCCTTTGAGTTATTCCAGACTATAATCTATCTCTGTGCCAAATTTCATCCAGATCCGTTCAGTAGTTTTTTACGTGACAGAGTAACAAACATCCATCCATCCATCCATACTCACAAACTTTCACATTTATAATATTAGTAAGGATAATGTTCTTAGCAGTTAATATTCTAATACTAAGCTGCTTTCTAAAACTTTGAATGGATAAAGATCTTAACTTCAGCAACGAACCATCGGCATTAAGCCTTTGCATAATACATGCGTGTTGTATATACTCGTACTTGTATAAAGAAATAAGGAAACAACTCGAACTTGTTAATAACCCCTCCACGCTAACTTTAATAGACACTTCGTTCCTTTCTGACATCACGCGATACCGCAGATTGTTACAGCCCTTTATAACGCCATTTAAATTACCGACACACAATAATTAGTGATTGTTAAAGTAATAAGTAATTTGAGGATTTTGTTTACAATTTCTTTTATACTTATTTAGAAAATTATTGCTAAGGATTTTGGCAATTACTGGTAAGTTTGTCATATATTTCGTGTAGACCGTAATATTTTTGTAGTAAATTTTTAATTTTACTTGGTCGGGCCAAACATCAATATTGGGTTTTTCTGTCAAGAAATTCACAATAGATGCTCGAGTTTGGAAATTGGCGGTGTTTACACCCTCATGCGTTGAAAAGCAAGCTAGTCTCCGTTGAGATTAGCCGCCGCGCCGTGAACGAAATTCGGTTTGGAGGACATTTTTTTTTTCAGATTCTAGAAGCTGCAGAGGTTTGCCTTTAGTACAGTGGTTTGCTTTTTAGTACAGTGGTTTGCTTTTTAGTAATACACATTACTAAAAAGCAAAGCACTGCAGCTTCTAGAATCTAAAAAAAAGTCCTCCTAACCGAATTTCGGTCACGGCTTGCTTTCCGACGCACGGGGGTGTAAATACTGCCAATTTCCAAACTCGAGCATCTATTGTGAATTCTTGACAGAAAAACCCAATATTGATTTTTGGCCCGACACATCGACCTCTGAGCCACGGAGGCAGTTTATAATATTGTCATATTTTTTCTGGCCCTTCCACTGTTGCAGCTCTTCAACTCCACAAAGACACAAATGTGTGTGTTCACTGCGAAAAAAACCCTTTGCCTTAGTGCCTCATTACCACGCAGTTCACACTTCTTGACGCTAGGTTAACGGCTCGCACTGCCTATGCAGTCTGCATTTCTACGCTGTGGTAATAGCCGACTATTTTTATAATTCTGTAGACAATAAATACCGATTGAATTTCTTTAATGGTAATCTTATGGCCATACTGTAATGTTGGAGGAACAGAGAGACATTCTCATGTGTGTTCTATCGTCTGTTGCATGGGGAGAGCTCTTGGGACTTCACAAACATCTACGAACACACCACTCGACTAGCCAGTATAGTGCAGTCGTAGTATCTCTTTTTTTTACAAACGTGTAAGCTTTTAAAGGCTCTTAAATAATTGTGAACGCTTATGCCGTTCTTCAAACCGTAGCCAATGACTTAGTTGTGTTCCTGGCATCGACGATGCCCATAAGCAGCAGTTGTTTCTAACCTCTATTTAAATGCAATAGCAATGCATTTAAAAATTAGTTGCAATCTAGGCACTTAAAGTTCGATGAACCTATTACTTTTTACATTATTAGACTCCCCATGTGCTACGTTAACATGGGAATAAAGTAATACTTTTTAGCACGAAACGCAACGCTAAGTTGCAATACAAGATATTAATAGTACCAACCAATCATATTATAATCTTGCATATTTATGAGTGGTGGTGGCCGAATGGGAAAGTAACCGACTTGCACGGTAGAGGTGCGAGTTCAATCCCGTGTGGCAGTACCAATGTGAATTTCACTTTGTGGAGTTTATATTATGTAATAATCAAATAATTCACCATCTGCTAACGGTGAAGGAAAACATCCTGAAGAAACCCACATGTCTTATGAAGAAATTCTACAGACATGTCAGATTCACCAACCCGCATTAGGCCAGCGTGTGTAAATTAAGCCCTAAACCCTCTCTCTCTATTGATAGAGGAGAAGAGACCCATCACACGTCACAAGATCCCTACCACACCTAACAAAAGAGCTGAGGACCTTGAAACCGATGGACCAAATTTGATAAAGCATATTTAAAAACTACTGTCAGAAAACCTGCTTTTAAATAAAAAATCACCGAATCCATATCGGTTTACCGGTTACCCCTCTTTTTTGGGGTTAAAATAGAAATAGAAATGCACATTATCTGTTTAGATAATATAAAAGTAAACTAAAATAATTTTTGTCAAGTTAAATTTGTTGGAGAATAGACAAAGGGAACTGAATACAAAAGTTGACGCTGTTGTTATCTTATTTTAACGCTCGTTAAGTGCAATGAAAAGTTCTGTGTATTCAGAAAGAATTTAATCACATTAGTAAGTTTACTCTACAGGCGATTTTTTATTTACAGTTACTAAAATAGAAACAATTATACATATATATATACAAATATATAAACTATAATATACATATAGGATATATTAATACGTTAAGAAAAAGCTTTGTACCCCTCAATAAGGACATTGCATGCATGGAGGAGCGTGATATTTGGCATAGTTAAAGTTTTTACAGAGGAGGGGTGCAGAAAGCTAAAATTAAGGTAGAATTGTGACCACTAGGCGACCTCTAGTACCTATGAATTTACATTTTCTAATGTTGTTTTTTTTATACTACCTCGGTAAAAAACAGGTTTTTTACAACAGGGCTTTAAGATGGAGTATCTCTGAAATATGAAAACATTTCTTTCTACACTTTTTTCGCAATATTTAGTATAACGTTTTTTTGTAAAAAAAAAAATATTATAGTTAGAACAAACAACTTTTAAATGACAAACACAATATCCATTTTAAGGCCTACATAATCGCCTATCTGCGCAAGTTATGGAAACATTATATATTAGTGTCATAACTGTAAGGCATAGTCTTATGTATGTCGTCAGTGTGTGTCTTTTTTCAAGTTAAAATTATTTCTCTTTCAAATATAAATTAAAAATAAAAACTAAACTTTAGAAAAAAAAAACAGTAAGTAAAAGCAGTCCAATACCCAGTGGCACTTAGAGAATAACAAAATAGGATGAGACATCTACCGTAGCTGTACTAAAGCTACACTATAGAAGTACTTTTCAAATATTTTTAGGATATAGGGATAGGTTATTGGGCTGGTTTTAGCTGAAAAATAAATAAATCACGTGACTATTATACGTGGCATTTGATTTGTTAATTCTAATTTGTTAGAAACAATGTAAAACCTAGAAAGAGAAGCATGGCTTCGAAGCGCTGAAGTTGATCATTTTATATTTTTCTTAATTGCACGTTCGGGAGACATAGATTAACGACACGGTTGTACGATACAGAAGTAGCAAATTAAACAATTCCAATTTATCTGGCTCGAATACCAGCTAGTTGGCTGGATTAACAAAGCAGCTAATTGCTCAACTTTTCCAATTAAAATTAACTTGAAATAGTTAAATTCCTTTCTGTTAACGTTCGATCTCATGTATAACGATTAAAGGTGTTTACACCGGGCATCAATATAAGATATTGATTAAGATTGAAATCAAATTAAATATATGAAACAGGTCGTTGGTTTTGTGGCTGTCGCCTGTGGCCCGTGGTCGGCCACCTTTATAAATTGTATATAATTCCTTTGTAATTTTTTCGCACAGCGCAGCAGCAGTGTTGCCTAAACCTTCTCTCTTTCTTAATAGAGGAGAGCAGACCCGCGCCCAGCAGTGGGACATGTATGGGTTGCTATTTTTTTTTCTACATGCATTACGCTTTTTCTCGAAAGGTAGAGTCATATGACACTTTTAATTTTCACTAGCTATGTTGCAGGCGAGTACTCAATGCACATCAGCACCAAGCTGCTACTAAGAATTTCAAAAAATTCATACAGATAAACCCAGTGAAACTTTGTCTGATACGGTAATCAAACCTCACAATATCAAAAAATAAACAATAGCATATCTGTCTGGACCAACGAGGCAGAGTCTGTAATAATGAAGAAACTTGGCTGGACACGCTACCGTGTGTCTAGATCGTTAAACAGCAAGGTGGTATTAATTATGTAAGATTATCTAACCGTTGGCTTTTATTACTTCGACCTATGTCTCGACGAGTTAACACCAATTCAAGTGTCAAATGGCTTTAACCGGGCAATCAACAGAATTGTCGCGAAGACAGAATGAACACATTTTAAATTCCAATATGCTTTGATCATTCACAATTTTTGTTTTCCCTCAAAAAAATATTATTGGTATGATACCCATATTTGTTTCTATGTTTTTATGTCTGTCTGCAGTATGGACGTTTACTATCAGAGGTATGATTTTTTATTTATACCAGGGCTTTAAGTTGGAGTACCCTGGGATAGGAAACCTTTCAAAACGCATCCCTTAATGAGCGCTGGAGACCTGGAACACCAACACACTACAACCACACAGGAGCTACACTGCTGTGTGTAATGATTTGGACCTCCACCTTACAGAAGACCACAGCTTCTGTAATGTGGCCTTGTAGGGCTAGCTTGCTTGTATGGAGCCTACCTCTCTCTATAAGGCAGGGGGCAGTGATATCGACACCAGCCAAAGGACATACATTGAACCGTCGTCGGCAAGTTAGTACGCAATTGTTATAAGCGTAGCATAAATTTAGATCAGGCGATAGTACTGCCACCAATCGTCCTAACTTTAGGGCTCAACTAGTACCCACAGTAGACGCGAGGGTGCAGGTCGACGTTATCAATTCTTAGGGTTCCGTACCTCAAAAGTAAAAATCGGAACCCTTTTGGATTACTCGTGTGTCTGTCTGTCCTTCTTTCACAGCCAATTTGCTCCGAAACTACTGGACCGATTGAGTTAAAATTTGGATTGCCTACATAATGATGTAAGTTAAGTGAGAAAGTAACTGACTTGTACGCATGACGGTAAATCAACGAGAAAGGTAACATCGTGAGGAAACTCATGTCTGATCGACCAACCCGTATTAGAACCAGCGTGTATGGATTAAGCCATAAACATTCTGTCCGATGAAATAGACCACGCGGGAAAGCACCAATGAAATGGACAGATGATACGATATCTCCACCTATGCGTCTCTTAACGACTAAGATTTTAATAGGTAACTAAGTATATTGTTAAATTCTATGTTACTTAATATCATATTATTTCGTCTATTGTCAAGATACACTGAACCTTGAATCCACTATACGGAATTACATAAGATTATCTATTTAATACAAGAACGCGCTTAAGGCTTACGGTGTAGTCTCATAGAACCTAGATACGGCACTTTGCTTTAATAAATTCAATTTCCGCTATACGTAGCCGCATAGCTCTATTTCATTGTGGATTACGTTAAACAACTACTGAATAGAGTTGTGACATCGCTCAAGATATACACAGAAATTTAGATATTATTACTGCGGGTCATAAAGACTGTTTTTGCGTGAAGGTTTTTGGTAGGTTTGATGGGCTTCAAAGTACGTTAAATCTGTTAAAAGGCTGACTTTTAATTTAGGAAATGTGTATAATGAACCTGTAAGATCGTTTTTATTATAATATACGTGTTGTGTTCTAGGTCGACGCTGTTGGCCGAAGCATAAACTTGAGCTTTTGAGTCTTTCAGTGTGATTTTGGAGTCCAGCAAAGTTTGATTGGGAATAAAGTAAAAATTCTTTGACTTGAAGTTTTCGCAGTTTAAAAACCTTACGCAAAAGTCCTAACATGAAAACAATATATCAATTAGTAGATTTTAAGACGAGGTTGACAACAGCCACGAACAGACAGCCTGGTCGGAGGAGCCTCCCTTTTTTCTCTTCTCTTATTTTATTAATAAAACATCTAATCATTGTATTGGCATTAATAGACTAATTGAATAATCCTAAATTCAACAAACAACAGATGTTTAAGGCGGTTTAGTAACCAACAAATACATCGTAAATATGTATTTTATTTTAACTATATTAGTTAACATGTAAGATGGTTTTTCGACAGTACACGGGTAGGACTATTTAAAATTGGTTCAGCCGTTCAAGGATAGTCAACGTATTGGATTTATGTTGTATTTGTAAGTGCCTCCTATGTTTTATAAGATGTATCATCCTTTGTTAAGTATTCATTGAGATTTTGTTTTATTCCCGAAACGTAACCAGATATTTCTCGAGCCCAACAAAATTTCCGCAAATACGATCAACTAAAACTTGTGTTTTAGTTGATGTTATTAACCGACTTCAAAAAAAGGAGGTTATCAATTCGTGTGTTTTTTTTATGTTTGTTACCGCATAACTACCTCATTTATGGACCGATTTGAAAAAATATTTTTTTGTCTGACTGGACATACTTCCAGTTTGGTCCCATTATCATCAAAAGAAAGTTCTGATGATGGGATCCATGAGTAATTGAGGGAACTCCTCAAAAGTTAAAGGCACACATATAGCAATTTCAATATTTTTAACAACTAATCAATCATTTGCATTCAGAAAGTGTAATTTGTTGAAGTAAAACTGATGAAGAAGACCACAGATGGCCATCTGAACTTTTCAATAATAAGTATTTTACTGATGGCGATTAGATAAGTTTCGGTTATTGTTGCTAAGCAACTATTAATAAGAAATAATGACGTAAATAAATTTAGCGCGGATTGCACAGAATAAATATTGCTTTTAATGAACCTACTTGACCTGTGTTCAGCCCGACGCTCAGTCGATTTTATTCGATTGTAACAAACAAATATTTGAAAATTTTACAACTTGCCTTAGTGAAGTCGGTTTTTTTTTTGTTAAAATTATTTGCAAAATATTATTGTATTTTATGTTGCCATAAAAACACTAAACTTATGAAATAATTTCAAAATTGCTTGCGATTCGTTATATGCAAATTAGTTGACAACTTCTACAGCTGTCTGCGGCATTGACCAATGCGCAAAGTTCATCCGTGCTTAAACTAAACGTCTCCTTACTCAAGGTCCACTTTATGATAACTTTCAAAATAATTATAACATTGATAATACTAACTTTAAAAAAACTAATAATTAGTTCGCACTTATTAAGTACTAGCGGCCAGTCCCGGCTTCGCACGAATTTCTTATCTTTTCTAGCACTCAGCCTGAATGTAGCTTTCCAATGGTGAAAGAATTTTTGAAATCGACACAGTAATTTTTGAGTTTATTCATTACAAACATACACACACACACACAAAAATACAAATATTTCCTCTTTATAATATTAGTAAAGATACAGAATTACCATAGTAGACAGTTAGCTTCATTAGTCGGGCAGTCGATGCAGCGTACCATCGATATGATATACTATCGATACAGTGACCGTCGATGTAGTGACTGAAGATATTAAAAACCAGACCTTAAAGCGGCAAAGGTGCGTGGCAGACGCGCTGTGGATATGTCTGCTGCGCGCGAACACCTTTGCTAGCACCGAGTGTTAATGCCGCACTCTTGCCGCTTAACGTTTGGACACACCTTTATATAAAACGAAACTTTGAGTAGTTTCGTTATTAAATATTTTAAGCATTTAGCTCACACATATTATTCAAATATTTTAAGCATTGTGAACAATAGATTAGATTTATATAAAATATAAATCTAAATTCATCAATACTTTGTTACTTGTTATACTAAAATAATAAACACTACACCGTTAAGCCAGGATCCGACTTATACATATTATGCTGACCTACTAACTTATATAATCTGATGACTTTATTCTTGTCAACTATAAAACGGATTTTATATAATAGTAGATAGTTCTTTTTTATACTACTTAGGTGGCAAATGAGTAGGTATACGGCTCGCTTCATGTTAAGCAGTTACCGTAGCTTTTGGACGTTTGCAAAACCAGAAGTATCACTTGCGTGTTGCCAGCCCATTTTTTTTAAAATCAGGTTTTTAAGATCGTGTATCCCTGGGATAGGAATACGTGTCTTTTAAAACGCATCCCAAAATGAGCGCTGGAGACCTGTAATCACACTCAGGAACACAACGGCGCGTCTTAACATCAGGCGGGCCGTATGCTTGTATGTCACCCAAGTAGTATAAAAAAACTACACCGCTATGTTTAGTTATTTGGCTGTAGTCTTCTGTAAGATGGAGGTCCTTTCCCATTCGGGATTGCTCGCTAGTATGGAGCCCTACCTCTCCTATAGTGTTGTTACCTCAGAGTAGGCTATAGGGACCATAGGAAAGCTATGTTGGCGCGTCTACTATCAATGAAAATAAAGATAAGATAAAGATAAAAAGATAAAGATAAAAAGATATTTATTACCAAAAAACACAAAAAGATGATAATTAAAAAAAAAAAACAAAATTTATCAAATAAAATAAAAAATGTGTTATGGTAACCGGAGCGGACTCAGCAAATGTTGGCAGTGCGCAGTGGTTACACTACGCCTGGGCCAACGCTGGTTTTCAGTCCGCCCCTTTTACAAAACAAATATATAAAAAACCTTACCGCAACGGAAATTATTACTTTAATCCCCGAACATTATCCATAAATGCATGCATCATATGACCGAATTAGATCACCAGGGTTAGCTCAGGTCAATACAATTAGATGTAATTGGGCGGTAGGGAGGCTATCATTAAACTCAGTCTTACTCGATATGTGTCATCACCATTAGTACATATTCCTATTCTGTCTTAGTGTCGTGTGTGAATTTAAAATGAATTTCAGTGACTGTATTTTGTGAAGTTTCCATTTGGTGTTTTTTTGACAGGTACGTGACTTCAACGAGGGTTTTTAGGAATGTGTTGATAAAAGTTAAGTGTTAACTGGTTGTTGTATTTTTTATTTTATAAAATCTTACAGACTAATAGCGTTGTGGATAACTCATTCTTACAAATGGCAACAAATTACAAATGGCAAAATTTCGCTGATTGATAGATAAAAATATAGCGTGTTTATAAGTCAGTTAACAATTTGTGATATCTAGGTATTGTTAAAAATTATAATATGTGTTGACAAAATAGCCGCTACAAATAAGGTCACCTTCTATTATATAAAATAGAAGAGTTGAATGAACTTAAACTATGTATTTATATTAATCACCATTCTTTCGCTATTACCTACTACAATAGTAGTATAATCCTGCTGAATCAATATTCAAAATTCACATTTTGTGCAAAATAGATCTCTAATTAACTTGGAATTATATGAAAAATGTCATGCTACGTAGAAAGTATGAATTTTGTCGGTAATATTTGGCACACTGCCTGTAGTTATGTCTCACAGCGGGTATTGTAAGAGGGTAACAGAGTTAGTTCTTAGTGTAGTTTTAGTAATAGTCGACTTAGGGAGTAATAAGGCAGACAATTATCACTTCAAGAGAAGAAAATCTTTAAACAAAACCCTATACCAACCCGTCTAGCCAGCTTGGTATAGTAGGCTAATATCCCTCCAAGTAAATGGTGGAGACCCGTGCCCAGCAGTGGGACGTTTATGGGTGGGTCGTGATGATGATGATGTAATTTTAGAAACTAAATGATGACAATCCTCATTAGCGCTTTTTAATCAATATGATAGGTCATCAGTGGTAATGCCTGTTATTCTTATGGTAATTTTAACTTTTAAGCTTTTTATGGCATAAACATTTATCAATTACTGAACCAGGTAAACTGGCAATAATTCACAATATTTTAATGGAGTTAAACTAAAAAAATACAATTACTTATGGAAAAAGTGAATTCTCAACTAGATATTTAATACAAGTACCGAGTAAAACCAATATCATAAAATATTAGAAAGATGCATTGCGAAATTATATTACATCTCAATGGGCAAATCAATACTTGTTTTATAAAGCAGAACTTCAGTACTTAATTACTATAGACCCAATGAATAGACTCAAAGAAGAAAATATGAAGCCGCAGTGAAAACTGGACAGCAATACTATAAATTACTATCGTCAATACGAAGTTTCCTAATTAGCACTTTATTCTGCAGATGTTAAGGTAGTAGTTTGCAGTAGAGTTAATATAAATTAAATAGACATTGAAATTTAATATAACACAAAGCATCTATGCTTTGTGTTATATTAAATTTCGTTTCGTTTTTGTTATATTAAGTTTCGTTTTGTTAGACTGGGTAGTGCTCTAGCACTACCCAGTCTAACATACGATAGGTACACGCAACATAAGAATTGTTAAAATCACATATATTTGACTAGACCTACTTCAGAATGTAATTCAGTTTATTTTGCCTTTTTTGAAGTTGCTTTTTTTTCTTTATTTTTATATAGTAAATACTACTGCGCTAAATTACCACAAGCCTTAGCCAGGTTGCATTTCTACCTCTTGATATCTAAGCAATTTGATATCTAATCAATTTTTACTCAATCACTCTGTTTCAGTCTAGAGCAGGGATTCCCAAAGTGGTCTATATCGACCCTTTTAGGTCAAAATCGGTTTTCCAGGGGTCGACATAAACGAAAACTGGTTTTGGGGGTCGACGAGGTCTCAAAATCGACCCCCATTAATTAACACAATACATCTGTCATGTTCTTATTTGAAACTTTAAGCTAGCTACTGTATAAGTTGTGTTACATGTACGAACTTGTTATAATTAATGACTACTATTTAGAACGAAGTACTATTATTTTGCAGTATTTTGTATCAATAGGGAAAAAACTAGAAATATAATTTTTAAAGTAATTTAGCTGTAGAGGTTTGAGTAGTCATTAGTCTGGGAATCCCTAGTCTAGAGTTTATATCATATTATTAAAATAATATATAATACTCTTTACCCGTATAATTTAACCTTACAGATTCATCAGGTATGAGGTTAAACGCAACAACGATTTTCCCAGAAAAGAAGAATAAATAAAATAATAATATATTTAAAGTCATATTGGTTCGGTTCGACGAAGATACTTCGTCATTTCATACCATATATAGTGCGAAACGACGAACTACAAAAGAGACTTTCACGGAATCATACCACGCACTAGTACAACAGCAGTAGATAGACTAGAGTTCGTAAAAATTCGTTTGTAACCAAAATTAATATTGAGTTTTAATTATTCACATTTATATATTACATGTGCAAGTCGCAGGTATAAATAATAAATAAGTAAAATATTTGAAAGAAGACATCATCATCACAGCCAAAATACGTCCTCTGCTGGACATAGGCCTCCCCCAAGGATTTCTACAACTCTCGATCCTGAGCCGACCTTGTCCATCGGTTGCCCACAACCTTTACCAGGTCGTCGGTCCACCTTTTTGGAGGCCTGCTCACGCTTCCTCGCAGAACTGATGGAGATTGGGGCAAAAAGGTTCTAGAGTAGTGACCATGAACTGGAAGATGAAGACTAAATATAGAATTTTAATACAATAATCCTTTCAATAACTTTGCAATAAAGGAAAGTGTGTACCTTGTTATACCCTATGTTTACACGAGAAGTTAATAAGTTTTTCAACATTACGTAACGATTCTAAAAGAGCTGGTGAAATTGAATTTCAGAAAGTTCCGTGTGGTTTGTTCGAAAAGTACTAACACAAAATCCACAAAAGGATTACAAAGTACTGTCGCATCAATCAATGTAAGTAATTGCAAAAATTAAGTTCCCCGAAGTAACAAGTATGTATGAGTTTACTTTGAGACTTTTCAATCACAGGGCGAAAATTTAATGTTTGTACCAGTACCAGTAATTCATAAAAAAGGATCGTTATTTTGATTGGTTTTGTGGGATTAGGCTAATGCGACAATATCTAATCATTTAAATTATATAAAATGAGTATTATAATAGTTATAACACTTGTTAGCCAGTTGTTAAATGTTGTTTAAAACGATAGCATACTTTTTCGGTTAATATTTAAAACGAGCGCTATTCCGATCGTCGCGTCGCATCGTCGCCGTCGTTCGTTGTTGAGGTGTCAAGTTTATTGACATCATAGCTAATTGAAGAATATACATTTCAACCGTGCGTCGAGCTGAATGGAACAAAACATTATTGGTCTTGAGAAATAATGTAAATTATCTGCGTAATTATGATATAAATAATAATGCTAATGGTTTAATGTCAAAAATTGAATAAAATCATTTTATTCACTAATCATTTTGACAATAAACCATTAGAAAATGAATGAATAATGTATACTGCCCTATCTCTCTTTGTTTTAATTATAATTTATCACAATTATGAATATTTTTTATTATTATCACGCTACTGGCTACTCTATAAGCAATTTAGCAATTTTGATAACGTCAACGTTTGGTGCCCAATGTGTGTCATAAAGTCCCTATTTGTTATAAATAATATTCACAGGCTACAGTGGAGAACATAGTCGATGCGATAGCTAACGTTAACAGAGATTTGGATGCTATCAAACACTGGTCTAATAGGTTCGGTCTACATGTTAATCCCTCTAAATGTCAGACCATTGTTGTAGGAGGTAATCGGATGATGGCTAGAGTGAATCTAACATCTCTTCCTCCAGTTATATTTGACGGATGTCCGATTAAGTACAGTGCCAGTGTAAAGGATCTCGGATTACATATAGATCAAACACTCAACTGGAGAGAACAGGTGACGAGCGTCTGCCAGCGTGTCACCGGGACCCCACGGTCTCTATATCGGTTAAAAAATTTCTTACCTGCTAAAACCAAGGCTACGCTTGTGCAGACTTTACTCTTTCCAGTCATCGATTATGCTGATGTGTGTTATTATGACCTGAATGCAGACCTCCTTAACAAACTTGACCGTCTTCTCAATAACTGCATTCGATTCGTATTTAATCTTTGTAAGTATGATCATGTGTCTACTTATCGCTCCCAACTAGGATGGCTATCTATTTGACAACGCCGGAGTTTGCGTGCTCTCACTACTCTTTTCTCTCTTCTTCATTCCCTTTCTCCTCCCACTTACCTAACCGATTCCTTTCAATACTTATACTCGATTCACAACAGAAATCTCCGCTCATGTAATAACCTTCTTCTTTCCTGTCCTTCGCACAATTCTGCTATTGTTGATTCCTCTTTCCCAGTTCAATCTATCCGACTGTGGAATGCGCTTCCACTCGAGATCAGGAGAGCCACAAATCGCTGGACGTTTAAGAAAAAAGTTCGTGAACTGTTGAGTAATGGGACATTGGCAGTATCATCATAATAAGTGTTTTTATTTGTATGTATATATATATTTATTTTATATAATATATAATACATATGTATTATAAAATTGATTTGTTTTATATATAATATCGTTTATTATTATTATTATGTTTATAAGCTTATTATTTTACTAGATTAATTTTTACATCTGCCTTGAAATCTCTACACCAACTTAAGGTAGACTGGTAGAAAATGCTTAAGGCATTATGTCCACCTTTGTACAGTAAGTGCAGAATTTTAAATAAATAAATATCAATAATGTCATTGTCATACAGTGGAAACCTAAATTCATTTTTTTTTCTCTTTTCATTGTTTCCTTATTAAAAATATTTTTAACTTAATTTAATTTTGTATGGTATATTGGTTTCCGTCTCTTTTTGTTAACACTAATATTGTAACTCATACCAAATTGTAAATGTTATACTCTGGCGATTAAAAAGAGTGGCCCGAGTTTCTTGCCAATTCTTCTAGAGGCTCAACCCTAGTCAGCGAATTGGCCGTAGGAAAAAAGTATGCTGGCATTTGTTTTTATGACGTTCATAAGTATCATGTACTTATTTGATCTAAATGAATAAATTAGTTTGACTTTGACTTTGAGTTACAGAGAATAGCCATTTGGTCCTCAGCACTCTCGATATCTATGAATAATGACGTTTACCACTCCATTTCCTGGTTCGGCTTTGTTATTGTTGACATTGAACTTATTTACTTACATAATTTATAAACACCAGTTACCTACTTCTCATGCCAAAGCAGACACGCAACCTTGCGGTTATAATATCGATATCAAGAGATCGTGTGTAAACCACATTTTATTTATTACTTTAGGGATAGCATTCAGATAGCCCTAATTGAGTACTGCTCCTTCTGGTATTTCGGGTATGGGTCAAGCAAACGCTAGAGTTCAGTTACCGAATATATTTCGCGAGAACCCAAAGAGAACAGTTCGCCCGGACCAGTGCGCAGTAACTGTCCGTTGAATGCATACATCACGCTTTCATTCAATTTGCTTATCTTGCACTCTGCCTTACATACTTACATGTGTCCCTACAATATGACCAGCTGCCGTGACCTATTGTCAGTGCTGTGCGGCGTTGCCAGAAGCTTTCGAATAGCAGCGTCCGCGACCCGGGCAGCGACTGCCACGCGCAGTAGTCAAACAGGAGACGGTGCGAATAGTTATGCGTTCCGGTCGTGTATCAAAGATTCACCGCCTGACAATTTAAACGTACAAGCAAACCCGTACAGTTTAAGTAGTTACACATTTGTGCTGACGATGCGACATGTTGCGTGCATCGTAGCGTTTCATTTTAAACTTTGATACTTAGTTACTTAAGTTAATTCAGTAACAATAAATCATTACATCAGACAACATCTTTTCTAAAACCCTCGGGTAGCGGTACTCTACTGTCATCATCATATTATATCAATCATATCACGCAAAAGGTGTACATCGCCCGTACACAAACGAAAGCGAGAACTCGTAAAGAGACTGTTAGAGAACGAGAAGAGGATGATGAAATATTTTTTCTCTGACTTTTATTAAAGGGAAATCAAATCGATTTAATATTATATAGAGAAAAGATTTGTATTTATGTTTGTAACTCAAAAACTACGAGACCGGTGTTTAAAATACTTGAACCAGCAGAATTTTATATTATCACTGAGCAATATAGTACAGAAATACATTAGAAGAAAATAGTGATTTGAACTAAATCCTTACTAATATTATAAAGGTGAAAGTATGGATGTTTGTTACTCTTTCACGCAAAAACTATCGATCGAATCTAGATGAAATTTGGCACAGAGATAAATTATAGTCTGGAATAGCATATAGCATATAGGCTACTTTTTATTGCAAGAACCGACATCTACGCGGGCGAAGCCGCGGGCAACAACTAGTAAATTATAAATAAAGAATATTATACGCTACTGAACGATTACTACTTAAATTGAATTGAAAATACTGGTACTGACCAGTATTTTAAAGCATAATAATTAACAGATATATGGTACCAGTAAGAATTTCACTTTGTGGAGTTTATTATTATGTAGTAATCAAATGATTTGCCATCTGCTAACGATGAAGGAAAACATCGTCAAGAAACCCACATGTCTTAGAAGAAATTCTAAAGACATTCTGATTAACCAACCCGCATTAGGCCAGCGTGTGTGAATTAAAGTCAAAACCTTATCTCTCTTGATAGAGGAGAAGAGACTCGTGTCCAGCAGTGGGACATATATGGGTTGCTATTATTATTATTATATGGACAAAACCGAAGATTTATAGTGTTAACCATGGTCTTGTCAACAGAGTACCTAATAGAAGTTATAAGAACAATTAAGTGGCCAGCCATTCGGGGGATTAGTTAGAACCTGAGGAATTGCCACAGGCTGTTTATGTAGACTTTAACGACTAAACTATTAAAAGCAGTCACAAACAAGTCCCTGGAGTAAGAGTCAATAGATTCAACTAACCATAGATAAAGATGATGTTTTTTTAGTTTGTAATACCATTGCAATCTTCCTCTTTCTTGTACCGGGTCCTTTTCTTGACTGCTTGTTTAGTCAATCGGTAATTGTATTCACCTCGCCACCAACACCGCGTCGAATGTTGTTCAGTTCCTACGGCATAATAAAAAAATATAAAAGCACTAGTAGTAACTAAAAATGTGAAATATAAATTTTAATTTATTTACAGAAACAATATAGGTAGTATACATTTTTTACATTTTATACATCAATCTAGATTTTAAACTTACAAGGTAAGAAATACATAAAATAAATAATATTTCTCATCATGACTGTCTATCGGGAACGTGCCCAGAAGGCTAGCAGCATTGCCACGTTGTATGGATTTAAATTAAAAAAATAATTTAAATAAATACTTAACACCAATAATAAGTTCTTATACTGAACATAGCGACTAGCTTAAATCTGCCCAGTAAAATATGTAATCTTAAATAGGTACAGTTTTAGTTGTAATTTTTTTTTTTTTTATTTACAAACAAGCAATTTTTAGTTATCTTTATATTATTGGTGTAGATGCCAGATGGAATGTCAGGGATGCGAACATAGTTCACATCACTCAACAAACTACATTTTTAATTTAATCATCATCATCTGAGCCAAAAGACGTCCTCTGCTGGACATAGGCCTCCCCCAAGGCCTATTTTTATTTTTAAAATATAATTATTATTTAACTTAAGTTAAGCTTTAATATTGTTGCTGCTCTCTCAATAAACCACATTGAAGCAGCAAAGCTTTTTAATTAAAGCGCCAATGGGTAGCTTTTGCTTACCAAATGACTTTATATTTAAATTTATAAAATGGGTCGTTCTGTAACATTGCACTTTTAAAAAGGTGGTAAATACTGAAAATTATAATAGTTTTGCGATCGTATTCTATTTAATCCTTATGATAATCATTAAATAAAATAAATTAAAATTATACAACACATCATCACTTTTATAACAGGTTATTCCATTTCAACCCATAAACGTCCCACTGCTGGGCACTTGTCTCCTCCATACATTTGGAAGGATATTAGCTTACTACACCACGCAGGCCAGATGGGTTAGTATAGGGTTTTGTTTCGAGTTTTCCCTTTCTTGCAGTGGATATTGTCCGCTAGACTTACTCCCTTAGTTTACTCTTACGTCACCCTCGGGATGGAACGGGATGGTGACATTTGTATTCTTAATCCGTCACCACACGGACAATACGTACGTAACAGGTTATTCCTTATTCGATATTGTTAAAAACTTGAATACCTGGTTGTTTTATTGACACTCTGGTAGTACGTACGACCACCATGCAGATGTTCCAAACATTTTTTTCAGAAATAGCCTGGAGTCCTGAATTATGCCCGATAAAATAATAATACCTTGGGACTCGTGTAAGTTAGGTCTGGCATTTAATTTAAGTTATAATGTTGGAAGATTTTTATCAAGGATGAAAACCTCACCCTTACTCGGCATACGTCATTTAGGGTTTACACATTTTACCATTAGGCAGGCAATTACAAAATAGGTAGGTTATATAATTAATTATAGAACAGACATCTTTCCGACTTATTCATAATTTATGACCTTCATAAGATGTAATCTATTTGAATAAATGAAATTTGAGTTTGAATTGCTAAGGCATTTTGCAAATCGTTAACATGCTGTAAGTTTTTATCTATAAAATAAAACAATAAAACGTTAAAATTTAAATTAATTTCGCTATTCAAAATTCACTACATTATACTAATATTTAATTTAATCTTCAAAACTTTCGTCAGCTCAGCAATTAGAAAATTCGTAATATTAAAATTACAGTAGCAATTCAACTCAGCGACAACTGGAATACCTCTTTGGCTAACTTTCTGAAAGATAGAAGGTAATGTATGTAAATTAGTGTAACTTTGTTCCCTTAGAGCTATTAAGGGGCGACTTTGACCGTTTGATAAGTGAAGAAACTGAAACCAACATTTTATTGGGTTAGGTTTTCAAAGAATGTGCCGATGCCTTTGATATAATTCGGTTTGCATTTTGAAATTCTCAACTTTGTTGGCGAAAGTTAATATAGTATTGTCCTCACAGATAATTATGTAATTCTAAGCCAGTAAGAAAAATTGCTTTCGATCAAATATAGAGGAGATTCGATACTATTTAACTGTTCTGTTTTCTGTTTTAAAAAAAGACAACTCTCGCACAAGGGAACAAGCTCTGTGTCGCGGGGGACTTTACAAACATACAATTAACGGACACAAATTACACGCAGACTCAGATCAACTCTTTATGGGTTACACAAAGTTTTGTTCTGTGTAGGAATCGAACCCACAACCTCGTGCACAGCCGGCGCATACAGCGGCTACTGGACTACCAAGACGATCAATTATTACCATCCTCACAAACTTTCACATTTATAATATTAGTAGTATTCATTAAATTAATCTCAAGAATTAAATATCATATATACATGGAGAATAAAAACGTAAGTAGAACTGCGCTGCGAAGCGATAAATAATAACGAAGAAGTCATCGGTGTCCCCCGGGGCAGAGGACGGCTTTTGACGGAACGCACCCGCATGACTAATAAATTATTTGTAGCTTAATTTGACTCTTGTTACATACATTGGTAATTTTAATAAATTATATTGGTCAGACGGGTTGGCCAGCGTGATATAGTAGGCTAATATCCCTTCAATTTTATTGAGGAGACCCGTGCCCAGCAGTGGGACGTTTATGGGTTGTGATGATGATGATGATGATGATGACATTGGTCATGCGCATTTTGTGCGTTACTCAACAAGTTTGTATCATAATCTAAAATATATAAAAACTTTGACTGAAGCATTTAAAAGCCTTAAAATATTACACGACTTACAGTTGTTGTTCATTATTATACTACTAACATAATACTTTATTATGTGACGTTGATAAAAATCTACACAAATGCTTTTGAACTACGCTGATCGTGGGATTAGGCTAGCACAGAGAGGTATAGCACCATACTCGTGAGCAAACCCCACTGAGGAAGGACCTCCACCTTACAGAAGATCACAGCCAAATAACTATACACAGCGGTGTAGTTGTGTCTCTGTGTGTGAGTACAGGTGTCCAGCGCTCATTTAGAGATGCGCTTTGAAAGAATCGTTTACCTATCCCAGGGATGCAACACGCAATCGATACATACCTCTGGCATTGCAAACATTCATAGACTACATTAACTGCTTTGTATCAGGCGGGCCGTATGCTTATTTGCTACCCAAGAAGTATAAAATAAAATCGCCATTTGTTGGTCATTATCAACTTATTCAAAATTGTGCTCTTAATTAATTTTAAACTACTAGGATAAACATCAATTTAATATAATAAGATACAATAATAGCGAACTTGCGCACAAATTAGAGGAATAGAATGATCGAAACCGACACTATATTTCCTTATTAAGTATCTACACCTACATTATACCTACAAATTTTAAATCGTGGGCAAATCATAAGTAATACACCAACGTTTAATTTGAAGTAGATGATTTGTTAAAAAAGAGCCAAATTAAAAGCAACCAGAATTTAGTTAATGCATGAAGAGTTTGATAAATGTAAAGGAAACGAAGGTATATCTGGATCATCGAAGCAATATTGACGTATCATAGTCTCTGCCTATCCCAATGGGAGACTGGCGTGATGATATGTATGTATCTATGTATTAATTTGACGCATAAGGGTGATATTCTATCAATTTAAATACATGTAGGTGGTATATTTCAAGACAAAGACAAATTTTCGCGTCAAGACAACTTAACAGATCCATTAGAATTATTTGTAAGCTGTTAATTGGTTTTACTTACCTGCAATGTCAGTATTAATATTATTGTAAAATTTGAAAGTAAATTTTCCCGCAGCAGAGGGAAAAGACACCAAGCTAAAATATTTTATTAAAGGTGACAGTTAATATAGGAAGGGAAGGGGGCGGAGAAAAGTTGATATATTAATTAACTCACGAATAAGTTCGCCAGGGATAAGAGTCACTCTGTTTGACGCAAGCGCAAAAGGGATCCGTTTAGTTACGTCCTTACGTTAGTGTAGACGCGGCATTCGTGGGGTGTTCACGAGTATCATCTAAGCTGCGAACAGACGGACGATGTTTCAGTAACGTATTAATGAAAATAACATACTGCCATTGCATTAACGGCACCTAATAAATATTTATGTGAACATAGATGATAAGTAAGTGACTATTTAGAAGTTGATATAGTGTTCGCGTGTCCATCGTTAACAATGTTTTAATTTAAAGAGTTTTCTTTTTATGATTGTGTATAATATACGTAGTGTGTGTCTGTGAACGATGTGTTTTATGTCAAAAGTTGGATATTTATTCTGTGTTACGGTGAGTTATGCTTGATTGTGAAACTGTTTACATTGTTTATTGTTAAGACTTAGGCCTTTAAATTGAAATATTTCAAGGTCAAGGGTTTTCAGTTGATAACCGGTTTAGTGTAACCATCTTTAAGATATTGATTAAGTTCATAATAAATAAATATTAGGCATAAAAATTATAAAAAAGGGTAATTCTTTATCTTTTTTTTATGTCTATAAATAAGCAACATAATTAGTAATAACATTTCGTACAGATTTATTTTATTTCCATAATAATACTACGCCATTTTCTATGCTTATTATTTTGTTGTTTTAAAAACAGTAATAAATATGTTTATTGTTATGAGTGAGCGTTCAACGTGTACCACAATTTTGCAAAGATCTTTGTTGATATTTTGAGGCATACATTATATTGCATTTTATTATTTGTTTAGCGCTATTTAGAAGTATATTTAATTTATTTTATTTAATACTAGCTGCTTCCCGCGTCATCGTTCGTGTTTACTGCAAGTCTGAAAACTGACCGTAAAGTTACCCCGGTACAAATAGGCCCGGTTTTAGCGGCTGATCTTTAGAGATTAAATTTTAATAAACCTTTCTTAGTCTACTTGTGTGTCTAGTGTTAAACTATGAGTTCATAAATCAGTCAGTCACGTTTTTTAACCGACTTCAAAAAGAGGAGCTTATAAATTCGTGTGTATTGTTTGTTGCCGCAGAGATCTGTCATTTATGAACCGATTTGAAAAAATATTTTTGTCTGAGAGGACATACTTCCAGTTTGGTCCCATATTTTTTGATGAATGATTTTCTGATGTTAGGATCCATGAGGAGTTGAGGGAACCCTTCAAAAATTATAGGCATACATATAGCAATTTCAATACTTTTAACAACAATTCAAACATTTTTCAAACTTTCGCATTCAGAAAATGTGATTTGGTGCCACCTGAACTTCTAAATAATAAATATTTTACGGATGGCGATAAGATAAGTCTCGATTAAGGTTGTTAAGTAACTATTACTAAGCAAATGTAATGTAGCAAATGAATATGGTACAATTGAACTGAACTGACGATGAAGCCAGAAGATAGGCAACGGAACTCCATAATTAAACAATGTAATCTTACCGTGTTTGGGTTTATTTGTATGGTCATGAGATGTACTTTAGCCGTAAATGATTTAAAAAAAAACCTTCTCTAAGGCAGGAAAAGTGAGATCAGAGTTTTTATGAAAGTTCATCCTGTTTAAATCATTTTTGTCACATTGAATTCGGTTTTGTTAAAATTATCTTTTATATATTTAAATTCTGCATTTATTATTTTTCACAAAGAAATAATTATTTATTTTCATTATTATTCTTCTTCTTAAAATTGTCTCAGCACAAATGTAAACTACCTTAATTGGCCAATCGCCTAGCTAATAGTTTATTAGCAACTTTATCGCTTTTTGCAGCACACAATAAGATAACTCTTCACATGAAACTCAAACTGTTATTATATTATCAAACGCTATTAGTAATTTTTTTGAGAAAGTTATACAGTAGCAACTAGAGACTCTCTTTAACTTACATAAATTATTTTAATCTTTTTTTTATTTTAAACTCCCGCACTAGAGAACAAGCTCTGTGTCGCGAGGGACTTTACAAACATACAATTAACGAACACAAATTATACCCAGACTCAGAACAACACTTTGTGGGTCACACAAAGTTTTGTCCTGTGTGGGAATCGAACCCACAACCTCGTGCACAGCAGGCGCATACAGCGGCCACTGGACCATCAAGGTTACACAAAGAGCAATATGGTTTTACAAAGGGTCGCTCCACTGTAGATGCAGGTGTTACATTATTAAAACATTTATGCCTGGAAAATTCTATGGATGCTATTGGTGTATTCAGTGACCTCTCTAAAGCTTTTTACTGCGTCGAACACAATACGTTCTGTGATAGCTTAGTCATTACGGTATTAGGGGCGCTGCACTTAATCTTGTTGCTGCCAACCTGAGTCACAGGGTTCAATACGTAGATTTATAAATGGAAATAGAACTTCTGGATTACCTTTAGCAAGGTTCAATTTTGAGTCCGTTTCTTTTTTTAGTGTATATAATTGATTTACCTGCCTTATTGTGACATAGTGCAATTTGCAGATGATACATCACTTCTATTCAAAATAATCTGAAAAGAAAGTAACTTTAATGCTCTAAATGGTTCTCTCGCACAAGTCCTGGACTGGCTCACATCTAACAATGTACTGTTTAATTATAGAAAAACTAAATGCATTAAATTTACTATGCCTAAGGATAGAAACAATCGTGTTACTACTAACCTAAGTCTAAATAATGAATTTTGAGTTTCAGTTTGAGATTTTTCAAAAACAATCTCAGCGGCAACTTTTTTTTATTTGAGAATCGATTACAATAAAACATACACTAAATAGTATGTAACCTTACAAAAAACCACCAAAACCACGCTCAGCAGGTTGAGCTTCCAGAACAGTAACCCTACAGATGGATGATCACCATCAGAGGTCACTTTAAAGTCGATTCACTTTTGCTTAAGCAAGACTAGATGCAACAATATTACAGATATAACATATAGCATGAAAGATAGAATACAAAGAACAGACTGTATAAGCAACAACAATAAAAATTATATAAGTAAGCATGTAAAATAACTAAAGAAACATGAAACTATAATTTATGCCACTATTTATACCCGAACGCTAATCTACTAAATCTATTTTAAGAAAAGAAGTTGAATAGAAAGTTAAACTTTTAATGAGTCAAACAATTATTTTATTACACCAAAATAGATTTCACAGAAACTGGAAACTATTATTATCTAATATTAAACATTAGA
Source organism: Trisateles emortualis (assembly GCA_947095525.1). Classification (NCBI taxonomy): domain Eukaryota; kingdom Metazoa; phylum Arthropoda; class Insecta; order Lepidoptera; family Erebidae; genus Trisateles; species Trisateles emortualis. The sequence goes on along the minus strand of OX352736.1, from coordinate 727,330 downwards.
AATGCTGTACAAAACATCAACCATACCAATGTTATAATATGTCTACTGACATATAAAATTGGATTCTGCACAATATAATATAATACATTAGTAGTAACAGTCAATAATCTGCTATATCTGGACAATACAACACTTCAATATGCATATCTACTTGACTCGAATGCTGTTCTGAATTGGGATTTGAATGTGTTTTCAAGATACATACATACATATCATCACGCCTATCTTTTCTTCCCTAGTGGGGTGACAGAGACTATGGTACGCCAATTGCTACGATCCAAACATACTTTCTTCACCTTCTCTACATTCATGCACGCAGACTTTTAGCAAATACTTATACTTGGTCGCTGTATGTTTTTAAGATGCAAAGATCAAATAAACGAAACTGAAATTAATATTTTTTTTTAAATCTGCAAACGCTTTTAACATAGAAGCTGTGAATATAATTGAACCATCAACATCTATCAATATTTAACCATTAGAATACCCCGACTACCAAATAAATCAAATATATTAACAATTCTGTAAATCATTGTCTGCATTTACAGAATTCCAAAATCAAAAAATCTTGATTTTATTACCAATTCAAAATTGGATCTTATTTACCTAAAATTTGTTACAAACTAGGCCGTTGTGACATTGCATGATCATAGTATTGACATCTTGAAAAACGACTAACCTCTCGACTAAACTAAAATTTATCAGCCAACTAAGTTACAAAGCAACTCGTGTATTTAACAACTTTGCGCATAGTTTCCCTCGAAAATGTACTCATAGAATTATTGATTTGAATATGTCTGACAAACCCTTTAAATTCCCGTAAAGAAAACTTGTATGATTGAAAGTTGGAATATTACAACAGGAGATTTAAGTCACGATAACTAAATTAAATTCAAATCATGTATAGATCCGTTGATATTCTTTAATGTATAATGACACTGAAAATGCTAAAGAGCTATAATTACTTTTTTGAAATATACGAACTGATTTACAATTTCTGTTTTCCTGTGCTAATAAAGAAGATTGTCTAGAAAAAAAAAACAAATAAAAGGCAGCTACTTTGGTACCATAGGTTAATTCCAAATCAAAACAATAAAAATGAACTTAGAAGCTACTCGTTAAGACTAAAAAAATATAAGCTAAAGGGTCAAAAATAACCACAAAATAGCAACATCATAAAACAAATCCAAATTTTAAATGTAAACAAAATAAAGATTGAACCTTTGGCAAAGAATATTCTCAATCTTCTTTTTTCGTGGAAAAAAATAAAAATGTATTTATTTCATAAGATATTTACATGAATAGTAATTTAATTTAAAGTAACCTAACCTAACCTACTTACAAACAATCAGATATTGTATTATAATCTTTGAGAACGAAAATATTGTAGAAGTGTCACATATATTTTTTATAGGTTTAGCAATCGACAGTAAATTAACATGGAAGAAGCATGTCAAGTTAAGGAATTCAGTTTTTTTTTTTAAATTATAATTTATAACAATTGTAAATTTATCCATAAGGTATTAAATAAAAAAATATTTTTCATAATATATACTCGTATTGGATAATAGAGTCATAATATAATGCAAATTGATATACATTGTATTCTCGACTAGCCATTAACAAAGATTTCAGTTTGAGGCGGACATACGTAGGTACCTACCCTTGGGCGTAAATGGGTCGGACGATGCGGTGCGGTCTCAATGTTTGTCTTTACTATCTATTTGCTCGTATGTATGTATATTGTATATCCTCAATGTTTCTATTTTACTTACATTCTCTTTTCACAATGATCAAACTATGAGAAGTTTGGATTTCATACCAAAAATGATACTATTATTCTATTACGATATCATAGCTTTTAATCTCAGCAATTAGTATCTACTAACTGTAAACAACCATCTGGATTTGCAAGCATGTTGCATATTATGCAACATGCTAACATTTGAGACTCTATCGAATTTAATTTCCGAATCTATAGAAAATTTTTAACGTTTATAATTTTAATTTATTATTTACAAGTAATTTAAATTTCATTCTATTATTAACATCTTAATATACAATATACCTTATACGTTTACACTTCTTAAAAAAGGAAGAAAAAAAATATATATAGAAAATACACGAAAAACGGGAGGGACTGCTTAAAAGGCGTCATAAAATTCCTCCGCATCGACGTCTGCTGGAAACGTGCCCAGAAGACTGGCAGCATTGCCACATTGAATGGCAATGCTTATTCTTTGAGCCAAAACAAGCCAGCCCTCTGGTCACGTGAATCCTCGATTAATCGCTTCGACAAATCTTTAAAAAGACCGCGAGCACTAATAATAGAAAATTGAAAATAAAAATAATATAAAAATGTGTATACAAAATACAACCCCCTATTTCACCCACTTTGGGGTGGAATTTCAAAAAAGCTCTTTCTAGTGAAACCATACAAGGAACATTTTCTCCAAATTTCATGTCTTTAGAACCAGCAGTTTAGGCTAGTGGGGTGACATATCAATCAGTCAGTTAGGTGTGTTTTTTTTAAAATATGTTTTAGAGGTATCTTAGATTACAATTGCATGATATTGCAATATTAAAGTTTCGTATTAAGGCTAACTCTGTGATAACAGATACGTTACTTTAAAAACGTTTCCTTTAATAGAACTACAAACCTATACTCACGCTCAGGAACACAACTACACCACTGTTTATAGTAATTTGGCTAAAGTAAGGTGGAGGTCCTTTCCTAGTTGGGCTTGTCGCTTGTATATCTCCTTAATAAATAAAAACTTATTGAACCAGGGCTTGACATAATATGTAAATACAGTTAACTTAAATCTAATGAAGGTACACATGGCAACGGAGATATAAGGTACAGGGCAGGTGTAAGATTAGTTTATTAAGCCATTAAACCAGTGTATATATTTCTGTGGAATTTAGTAACAGTGTACAACTAGACTAAACCTACAGATAAAAATATATTTCACACAAATTCATACATTGGTTTTCATAATAAACTAATCTTCATATAGCGACCCTATGTACATGACATGTCTTCGTTGCCGTGTGTACAAACTATACAAATTCATAAAATATAAGTGCCTTTTTTCATAGCGGAGTAGTAGTGTTCCTGTGTGTGGGAACAGGTCTCCAGCGCTCATTTAGGAATGCGCTTTGAAGAAACTTTCCATATCGCAGGGATATTCCATTTTAAAGCTCTGGTGCAAAAAAATTGGACGGCAACACGCAAGTGATACGTCTGATTTTACAAGCGTCCACAGGCTCCGTAGCCCGTGGACGCTTGGAATACCAGCATACCTCCCGCCTGATGTTAAGCAGTTACATTTAACTGCTTAACATAATATTATGTATTGCGGGAGGTATGCTTGTTTGTAAAAAAACAAAGAGCCCCAATTAATGGTAATGTTGCATTATAAGTTAACAGTTTTTTTTTAAATAAATAATTACATAAAGTATTAGGCACACAAAATTAATAAAATATAGCTGGTTAGTTCGTTCATTTATTAAAATATAATCATTAACTCTGTCAGTCTCAGATCTTAACAAGTCTTAGAGCTTAATCCGTTAATCTTGATCAAATGCCAGATGACTTTGTTGAAATTATCTTCCTATTATATAAGCTTTTCAAGTACATAAATAAATAAGTATATGGCTCGTAGAACGCCATTTGTTATACGAACCATATATTTATTTACTTAGGTACTTGAAAAGCAGGGACAAAAAAGTTCTGGAGTGGCGACCACGAACGGGCGACGCAGCGTGGGCAGGCCTCCAACAAGATGGACTAATGACCTGGTAAAGATCGCGGGTAGCCAATGGATAAGGTCAGCTAAGGACTGAATGCTGTGAACATCATTCAGTGAGGAGGCCTATGTCCAGCAGTGGTCGTCTTTTGGCTGAGATAATGATAATAATAAAGTAAATAAGTTACAATTTCTCATAATAAAATAGATTCTACTGATACTATTAACTTTTATTATTGCCTTACTATATGGCAAAGCCCTTTTTATTTCCTCCATGAGATTTGATAACTGTGACAGTGATCAAATCTGACACAATCCGAGTGCTCATGTGTTCATTAGCTTCTTAAGGAGTTGGTAAAGTTTACTTTCGGGAATCGAACCCTCAATCTCGTGCAGAGCAGACGCATACTGCGGCCACTGGAGTGGTCCAGTGGCCGCAGTATGCGCCTGCTCTGCACAGCAAGGCAGTCAAAGTTAAGTTAAGCTGTGGTAGTGTTGTCTATATTCAGACGGTTTTGCCAATAATCGCCAACCCTGGCATGCCGTTTGGCGATTACAGTTTGCTCGTACTAGTTCTAAGCATTATTAGGATAGCGCCGGAATATGTACGACAACCTAGGGATGATAGGGAAGGTATTAAATTTTTCTCCGCCGAGTTTTACACGGCACTTGAGCACCACATCGCACATATTCGCTTTATTACGTTTAAATTCCACAACGTGCACAAGTCAGTTACATTTCCATATGGAAGCTACCATTTTTTTTAAGACAACTCCCACACTAGGGAATACGCCCTGTGCCACAGGGGACTTTAAAAACATAATTAACGGACACACAGCACACCCAGATTTGGGACATCTATTTATGGTTCATTCAAATTTTTGTACCTTGTGGGGATTCAACCCACAATACGCCACGCAATGGGAAATGGCGAGGTAGCCACTAATCCAACCATGCAGTCAGACTCTAAGATAAAACATAAATAAAAAAAAAAGAGTGACCCGAGTTTCTTGCCAATTCTTCTCGAGGCCCTACCATAGTCAGCGAATTGGCCGTAGGAAAAAAGTATGCTGGCATTTGTTCTTGTGACGTTCATAAGTATCATGTATTTGATCTAAATGAATAAATGAGTTTGACTTTGACAATTATCTAAGCGTCTACAAACTTCATTATCAACTAGCTGCTATCTAGGACTTCTCCGGAGTTATATTTCTTTTTGGAATAATGTAAACGGGGAGACGTTTTTTCGTTTCCGTACTCCAGTGGCCATAATGTCGTCAAATATTGTCCTATAATAGTGTCGAGCTTGAATGTAAATGGTTGAAACATTCTGTAAGTTAGGTTAATATATTTTAATGGGTAAATACTCGTACTATTTTGATGTAATGTTTCATATTATGTTGTCATCTTTCACTAATACAAGGAACATTTGTGGGTTGGATATTCGTGAGTACGCTACATAAAATTGCCCATGGGAACGATAGCTTAGGTGTTTGTAATTTACACCTGCTACATTCAGTGTTTGTCCTTGCACATTGTTTACGAGCATAGCGAATGCTGTCCGTAGAGTAGACTGCGCTCCTTTCATTTATTTATTTATTTCTATTCAATTGCTCACCACACTTACAGTTTCCCGACACGTACAGTAGGCCATAGATTACAATTAATTTTACATTTTATCATTACATTAATTAGATACAATTTCAGTAAATTAAAATAAATATATATATTTTTTAAAGTGAATACGCGCACATAACGTATATGTGTTTTTAAAAGCGAATAATTTTGTGCGCAAAAAGTCCATCTCTGGATACTGAGCATCAGGGAGTTGAGCAGAATAATTGCCTGAGTAGTGGGTGCATATTGTGGAGTATTTGTCCGTACCTGTGGTGCAGCAAGCAGGCACCGCGAGCGCAGCCGTGTGTATTAATCACGCGCCGATAAAGAACACTGCGTATTGCACACTTACGTAGCTACGTAAGCGTTTCGAACCTTACCATCCCTGACACAAAGAGTGATGAATATATGTAGGTAATAGGGATAGGTGCTCTTATAACTTCTGGTAAAGGTATCTAGCGAATTTACGCTAGATACCTTTACCCGCACCATACCTAGATATAGACTATAGCGAAAGGAAGAATATCTTTCTTTAATTCCTTCATACTCTAACATACTACGTACAAATCCAAATTACAGCACAGTAATAGCGCTCCTGTTCTGAAACGGAGTCGACTGTCTCATTACAAAGCCTAATGATTGGAAGCCTTGCTAGCAAATATTTGTAATGTGCGTGTTAAAGATTATACACGAATCCAATGTCAACCCTAAGTCACGTACTTGAGTGTTTTCGTTTCAACGGTTCACCAGACATTTGATGACAGTACAGAGAGCGAGATCGGGAAAACGTTATTGTTTTGCATTTGAAAGTCCAAGGAATTACTCACACTTCATGCTACAACACTATTGATGTCTCGCTGAAGACAGACAGTCATCTGAGCAATCGATACTCAAGAACAGTTTCAGATAGTTCACAAACATGAAAATTGAATGAAAACGAAATTCTGATACAAAATTAGGCATTCCTAACCAACTTCAAAAAAGGTGGAGTTTAAGATAAATACTAATTGTCTGAAACATGTGTTTACATTATAAATGACATAAAATAAATAATTATATTTAAATAGATATACTGTTGTTGACAAATTAAGAATACAAATGTCACCACCCCCTTCCATTCCGAAGGTGTCGTAAGAGTCGACTAAGGGAGTAAGTCTAGCAGACAATATCTATCGCAAGAGAAGGAAAACTCGAAACAAAACCCTATACCAACCCGTCTGGCCAGCGTGGCATAATAGACTAATATCTCTCCAAGTGTTTGGAGGAGACCCGTGGCCAGCAGTGGGACGTTTATGGGTTGAGGTGAAGATATACTGTCCCATTAAACCTACATTAGCACTATACAGGTTAATATTTTTTAGTCCATCTCAGTCGGTTGGTAGCCACTAAAACTCCATAAGATTTAATTTAAAAAAATGTAATACAAGCTTTTGTCATGTATTTTTGTAATTTATGTGTTTCTACATATGGAACACAGATTCTGTGTCATGGTAGGCTAGGGTCTTAAAATACTTTACCACTGTCATTTCACACCGATTACAAACACAATAATAAAAATCGTACAATAATTTTACAGTAGGCACTAACAAGTTTAACAAATAATCATGTGCCTAAATTTCGAGTTAGTCGCTAAATGTAACCCCGAGTTCTATTAGCCCTGCCAGCCTATTATTGACATCACCTATACATATGTCACTTAGTGTAGATAGCAGCTATTCTTGGTGAAGATAGACACGATTGGGATATTCTTGCCAGTCTCTTTGAAGTTAGCTTTTTTTAAACGAAACGTAGGCAATGAAAACGTATCGAAACCTAACACGATAATGCTTTCAAACTATTTATTGTTCGGGATAACGAAAGCACCAAAGATTTTGGCTTAAAAAGATCGTACGATTTAAACATTTCTCCAACTACAACAAAATTAATGAAAAGCATGACTCCATTTTTTTACCCGACTACGGCGAAGCAAAAAGGAGGTTTATGATTTTGACCTGTATGTATGTTTGTATGTATGTATGTTCATCTATTCCCGCATAACTTCTATACTACTTATCATAACTTGACAAGTGAGGTATCGTTAGAAACGTCTTGATTGTCTACTGGTTATATGTCCCAAATATATTACTAGGTGGTGCTTAGGATGTGGTGTTGAAGTTGGAAGATAGGAATATAAAGAATCTGTAAATTACAAAAAAAAAAAAAAACGATTTTTTGGGCATAAAACTCATGTCCCAATAGTTTAGACTATAAAAGTCTGATGACCTACAAAAAAGAATAAATAATATAGTTTTTAAATATCTTCATTTGCCATATTATATTCAAGGTCGGTCCTATGTCCAGCAGTGGACGTCTTTTGGCTGAGATGATGTAATATGTAATGCAAATTGAATATATCCTAAAGCTGCATTGTATAATATTGTCTTAAAAATAAAATCCCAAAATAATTCAAATAAAATAAAGTTTAAAAACTAAAACCCGACTACTTAAAAACCGTCCTCTGAAAAGTATGAAATAAGTAAACTTTACATAGGTATAGAGGGTAGCCGTGGTCGTATGTCACATGTTTTAGTTTTTAAACTTTATTTTATTGAATACTCTAAAAATGGCCCATTGAAATACCATTAACATTACATTGTGACCACAAAGATAAATTGTATTGAACAACAAAACATTATTATACCTTATGTTTTGGTGTCCAATGTATGTAGATATGCGGTATTTCTGTAATATGTACTCACTTAACTATATTTTTTCACATTTTCCCATTTAAAAACTTTGATAAGAAAATATACATTTTATTCAATCTATACTATAATATTATAAAGCTGAAGAGTTTGTTTGTTTGTTTGGTTGAACGCGCTAATCTCAGAAAGTACTGGTCCGATTAGATTTTTTTTTTGTTTTATAGTGCATTTATCCAGGAAGGCTATAGGCTATATAACATCACGCTATGATCAATAGGAGCGGAGTAGTAGTGAGATATGTTGCAAAATCGGGGGAAAAAATACAAATTACCACGCGGACGAAGTCGCGGGCGACCCCTAGTCTTTAATATAATCTAGAGAAGGGATAATACATACAAATCATATCTGTTTTCATCATTTTTTTCCATCGACTCCCAAAAATAAAAAAGGAGGTTCTATGTTCGTCTGTATATAAGTATTAATAATTAAAATTTCTTTTAAGTTTAACCCAATTGTAAACCGAGGTAGTCTATTTTTATTCGTTGGGTTTAGATTAACTTCAAAGGAGTCTCACATTTATTTTATCGATATTGGATTTTAGACATATCATCGGCCCGTTTCCCATTGGAGTAGGCAGAGACTATGGTATGCCAATTGGTTCGTACACAACTTATGAGTGTATAAACACGTGTAGGAAGCCAAAGTCACAGCAAAGCCTGATCCCTTTCTCTAAGGAAAAATATCGGCAGTTGCGCACACATATTTGTGCAATTCTGTGTAACTATGCTGTATTTTGATTCGAAAAAATAACACTACGTGATCTCGTGTATCTTTGTTATTTTTGATTGAATTACTTGATCATCAATCATTAAATAATTTGCCATTGTAGTAAAAAAAAATTGCGGAAATTTGTGGCAGAAACGGCTGTATCTTTTGTTTGCGTTGACTTGTAAGTTTAATTTTTTCACAGCTTTAAGGGACAATAGACTTGAGTATTTGATGTAAATTTTAGCTTGATACAGAGGTATCAAACTGAAATAAAATGCGTAAAGACGCGTTCTTAGAAATAAGGGCTTGACTCCGTTTTTACTTATGAGGTACGGAACCCTAAAAATCAATGTGCTGGCAGCCCCACATTTCAATAAAACTTTACAGAACATTGCAGCATAATAACTAATGAATTGTGAGTTGCATGTTGAATAGTAGGGTCTTTGAAACATCTGGAATCCTAATATACCATTGACTTTTAACTCTTCATGTATATATAAAATTGATTGTGCCGCTGAGAAAAATCCACACAATTACATAACACTTAATGATTACTACTGCAGCAATATTTACTTTCAATTGTCATTTCAGTCCTTTACCCAAAAGGACATTAAAATATATCATACTAATATTATAAATGTGAAAGTTTGTGAGGATGTATGTATGGATGTTTGTTACTCTTTCACGTAAAAACTACAAAACGGTTTTGGATGAAATTTGGCATAGATATAGATTATAGTCTGGAGTAGCTAATAGGCTTTTTATCTCGATAACCGACATCCACGTGGGCAGTGTCGCGGGCTAGCAGCTAGCTACAGCTAGCTATTTATAAAACGGATTGTATCCGTACGTCATAATATTTATAGGAATGATGTCAGACATGCCTGTCTATATATTTTAACTAGGGGTCGCCCGCGACTTCGTCCGCGTGGTAATTTGGTTTTTTAACATATTTCACTACTACTCCGCTCCTATTGATCATAGCGTGATGTTATATGGCGTATAGCCTTCCTGGAAAAATGCACTACTCAACAAAAAAAGTTTTTTTCTATTCGAACCAGTACTTTCTGAGATTAGCGAGTTCAACCAAACAAACAAACAAACTCTTCAGCTTTATAATATTAGTATAGATTGTAACTATAAGGACGTACACAAAATACGCCACAAAATATTTGATGGTATGTCCCTACGATGAACTGAACAGACACTTATTTGATTAGTGAGATTAATCCTCCGCTCCCGCAAATGAGTGTTTCAAGTACGCTTATTGCCTACGTCCGTTTACACGTAGTAAATTCAATGTTTTTACAAAGTAGTTCAACGTTATTATATACTATTAGATTTTCTGTGATTACAAACAACTCTAAAAACCACCACCACCACCACCATCTCAACCCATAAACGTCCCACTGCTGGGCACGGGTCTCCTCCATAAATTTGGAGGGATATTAGCCTACTATACCACGCTGGCCAGACGGGTTGGTATAGGGTTTTGTTTCGAGTTTTCCCTCTCTTGCAGTGGATATTGTCTGCCTGACTTACTCCCTTAGTCGACTCTTACGACACCCACGGGATGGAATGGGGTGGTGACATTTGTATTCTTAATCCGTCACCACACGGACAACTCTAAAAACACATTAGCAGAATAGCAGATATTCGTCAGCTAATTGCTATTAAAATAAAGAAAAGATTAATACATACCATATCTGCTTATTTTATGAATCGTCTGCAAAATTATTCAAATTTCATTAAATGCAGTGTATTCTTAGAATGAAGAATTTCAATCTCATTGTCTATTCTACCAAAATATTCGAATATTGCAGTAGTACCGATTTGTAAACCTATTTTGTCGTTAACCCAAATCTATGGAGAGGGTCGTTCAGTGTTGGCATGTCGCGGGTCGTTTGTTGGTTATCTTTTTGTTTAGTATCTATTGAATGTGTGGCAGTTTAGATAAATGTATTCTTTTCTTTATGTATTGGCTGCTTGATGACCTCAAACGTTTTATTTTAGTTTACTACCCCCTATTAACAAAAATATACCTACACTCATTTTTAACCGACGAAAAAAAAAAGAGAGGTTCTCAAGTCGACCCGTATATTTGTTTTTTTTTTTTTTTTTTTTTTATTTTTTTTTATGTATGACCACGCATAACTTTTTACAGGGGCGTCCGATTTCGATAATTCTTTTTTTATTCGATATGATATACTTTGAAGTTGGTCCCATTTTAACGACATTCAGTTCTTATGATGGGATCCATGAGGAATTGAGAGAACTCCTCGAATATTATAGGCAAACATATAACGATTTTGATATTTTCTACAATAAGTCAAGCATTTGCATTCAGAAAGTATCATTTGGTGAAGTAAAACAGATGAAGAAGACCACAAATGACTGCCAGAAGTTCTCAATAATAAGCATTTTGTGAATGGCGATAGGATAATATAGATATCGAATAAGATAGTTACAGCGACTGTAATAAAGTAAATTCAATGTTTTTGATGAAAATGGTACCATTAAACTAATCTGATGATGAACTTGGAAGGCATAAGCATCGGAACTCCATAAATAAACAATGTATTCTAGCCGTGTTTGGGCTTATTGGAGTGGTCATAAGATGCACTCTGATTGTAAATTATTAGATTTTCGGAAACTCCGTATTTTCAACTAGAAATAATACCCCTCAGTGAAATAAATAGGGAATAATTGATTGTTCACTCATAACATTTACATTTGTTTACCGATTTTGTTAAAATTTGATAAACATATACAGTTTTAATGACACTACATCATCAAGGAGACCTTAAATTGATCTACAACCGACACGGAAGACAGTTAAGGGCACTCTTCAATAGTTTATAGCAGCTACTTAACTACTAACAAACCATCTAACAAGCAAATTATTTATTACGTAAAGTGAAATGGTAATAAATAAATGTTTAGCGCTGACTTAAAATAAATTAGTTATTTTCCATTAGTGCAGCAAAAATCAAAATCAAAATATTTGTTTGTAATCATAGAACATGGTTTATGTTTTGCATTGAAGCGTACAAATTTAAATCTAAATCTAAGTACTCTGATTATAATTAAAACATTCATTGCCTATATTATTACAGATTAGAATAAACATATTTAATAAATTTTGTAATAAATATAAAAATAATAACAATAATGGTAATTAATTCAACATTTTCGATTATAGATTCTAATAAAAAAAAACCTCGGCCTGTCTACTGAAAACGCGGCCAAGAGACTGGCAGCATTGCCACGCTGAATGGCAATGCTTATTCTTTAAGCCAAATATAAACCAGCGTTCTGGTCACGTGAAGCGTCGATTAAACGCTTCGACAGAGCTTTGAAAAGACCGCGAGCACTTGCACCCCACCCAAACGGCTCAAAAACATAATATTCGATGATCTGCATCCCACATCAAAGGCCTACCCATCTTCCAGGGCAGTAAAGACATACCATCAGGTCTCTTACCATCGTTGTATACACAATATATATTATACACAATTGGGTTCCCGTACAGCTGTAACGCCAGTGGTGACAAGAGCGCGTCGGCGTATGTCATTTAGGTTAGCGTGCCGAGATATATTTTAACAGAGGTAGGGCGCTATACTAACGAGCAAGCCCGACTGGGGTAGGACCTCCACCTTACAGAAAACCACAGCCAAATAACTACACACAGCGATGTAGTAGCGCTGGCGACCTGTACCCATACAGGTCTCCAGCGCTCATTAAGGTATGCGTTTTAAAAGAAACGTTTTCCTGTCTCAGGGATACTCCATTTTGAATCCCTAGTGTAAAAAGGTGGGTCGGCAACACACACAAGTTATACACCTGGTAAGTATTGCAAAAGTCCATAGGGTACGGTAACTACTTAACATCAGGCGGGCCATATGCTTGTTTGCCATCCAAGTAGTATAAAAAATATATGCGGACTGCACTCCTGCTGCATGACAGGTCTTGGTGTCCAAGGCTATCGACGGCTTCACCACAGCAACATTTACGCTGAGAAATAGAAGAAGCACATAGACGAAGGATCAAAGTATTAAATATTAATGTCAGGATATTTTAAGCAGCTTCGTTAGCCTAAAAAAAAGATTTTGATTTTATTGTTTAATCAAAGGTACAAAAATAAGGGTAAGTAATAAAAAAAAATAAAAACTTCTAAAAACTTCTAGGTTACAAAGATATATTGACTTTTTAGAAAAAATCGCGTTCTCCATCTTTGATCACGAAATAGATGTTATATTCGTATTCAACACCCCCGAAAAGCTCGAAGAGGACACCATAACAGGTCACTCGTCAAAAGCAGTATCTCGTTAAAGGAGGTTACTCGCTAATCGGATTCGGCTGGGTAGTGTTTGAATGGCTTAGCCATATCTCCCTGTCCTAAATATCACAGTATCTCAAGACAAAAATGTTTGACCCGTGTATGTTACCAGTGATGAACATTATACATCTGAGACGTGGTCGTATACTAACGCTGCGCTGTGTTAAACCTTAATAATAATAATATTTTCGAGACAACTCACGCATCGCTATCTGATCCCAAACTAGGCAGAGCCTGAACTATGGTAACCAGACAACTGATAAACATGCTTATATATTTTTAAATACATACATATTATAAATAAATTACACCCAGACACAGAACAAACATTCGTGCTCATCACACAAAGATTTGTCCTGGGTGGGAATCGAACCCACGACCTCCGGCGTAGCAGTCAGAGTCACTAACCACTAGACCAACAGGCTAGTTAATGCTTATGTATACATAAGCATAAGGATTTATTTGCGCTGTGTAAATCTTTATGTAAACGTAAGCTTAATGCTTATGTTTACATAGCATAAGGATTTACACAGCGCAGTGATCTCAGTCAAAAGACGTGCACTGGTAGACCAGTGCGCGTCTTTTGATTGAGATCATAAGGACTTTATAACCAATTTGTGATGTATAATTTATTGATTTGTATATGTAAGTCACAAAAAATTAAAAAATAATATCTTTTTAACAAAAAATTGAACCGACGAAAAAAATAGGATTTGAAAAGTAAAAAATAATAAAGTTTTGAGTCGGCGCCAAACTAACGAATAAGCAAATTAATCTATACCTACATATATAATACTTGCCGTAACTGATTCACCAACGCAGAGCATATACATAAAGTGAGATGATGGCTTGTTTGTTTGGCGCCGACTCAAAACTTTATTATTTTTTACTTTTCAAATCCTATTTTTTTCGTCGGTTCAATTTTTTGTTAAAAAGATATTATTATTGCTAATGTTAATTAAGTAATATAAAAATAGGGTACCCAACAACAGTAAAGTAGACGTAGATATTGCACTAGCGCGCGGAAAATGTTGGCGTTTACAATATTATATGTAGCTTCATTTCACCTATCACTATCACTTTTCGTAATATCTATCGCATTCAAATTTGAAATCTATTAGCAAGTACCTACGCACTAATATCTTTTATTTTTGTTTGTTTCATAATGTAGTTTAGAATGTAACTGTAGTGTTCTTAAATTAATTAATAATTATTCTAAATTTAAGTAGGCAGCTTTCTGCCCGTGCGCGTCACTTTGGTTTTAGCAGAATATCAGCGCTGCTACGTCCTTCGTCGTAGCGGCTACATAGCTGCCCCTCTAGAAAAGTGGTATAAGCAATAGTCGAAGCGAAAAGTCAAAAAAGCAAATGTATGGGATTTGACGTAAGTTTACGACAGTATATCGTAGACTTACGTCAAATCCCATACATTTGCTTTTTTGACTTTTCGATTCGATTATCGTTTATACCACTTGTCTGTCGTCTCAATTAGGCTATTTGCTAGAGTAAATATTACATTAGTATACCTGTAGTTTGAGCCGTCGTCGCTTAAGTATGCAGGTAGCGTATCTTTCTTTATAATATCATTGGTAACCAATTAGTGGAAAGTCATAAACTTTTAACACAAGAGGTGTGAGTTCGATCCTTAAGGCCGGGTATTGATATTATGAGGCTGCTCATCTGGCTGCTCATCAACTTTGCAAATTAAATTTACCCAAATTGTAAACAGCACTAGGTTAACATTTGTAAATTTTTCAATTTACTGTGAGTGCCTGCGCAATGCGAGCAGCTTCGCAAGGCAGCCTCATAATGTAGATACCCGGCTTTACTTGCAGGCTACAAACGGTGGTATAAAATATATTGACAAAACCCATTATGACTTAGAAGATTGTGAAGGTATGTCCGAATAATCAAGCCGCATTGGGGCAACGTAGGTAAATCCTCTCAGATCTCTTGCTGGAGAAGAGGAGACCGTCCCCAAAATAGCTTACATGAGTATTTATTTATTTATTTAAATCTCCGGCATGCTTCTTGCTCCAAAAATATTTATATTTGTACGTCAACGTTATCCCAGCAAATACTGTAATGCTTGAAATCAGCAGTAATCCCAATTTTACGAGTTCAGATTGTTTTCATTTTATAATATTTCTGACAACTTTATATCCAGGTATATCTCATTTTATTCTACGGCATTAACGTGTGTCCTGTAGGATCTTGTTGTCGAGAGCAAAATAGAAACAGCTGGAAGCAAAGAAGATACCTATAGGCTTGTGTGAAATCCTAAAATGGAACTACATTTTCTGTACGAACGTACAGTGTAGCTATTTGCATATATGTATGACAATGTTATCTGCGGCTCGTATCATCATAGCGTTATTGTATCAAAACAATTAAACATGTTTTGATAGCTCGTGGTTCAAAGATGTCGCAGTATGTCGCGCCACCGCGCCCCGGTCCGCACGCCTCGCCACCGTCGCGCCGCGCCGCCGGCATGTAAGCGAGTAACCTTGAACGATTGACCGAAACAATTAAATGGACGTCTGCTATCGTGTCGATGATATTATTATTCTATCCAAAGAAAATAGGTATCTCTGCCTACTACTTTTCGCTGAATTAGGGCGGTCGCGGTGTAATGTTATCTTTACCTACTTGTAAAAGGTGCCTAATATTTTTTTTTTGCTTTCCCTTTTGAATAATTTAGACCCGAATCGAACCTGCGAACTACGGCTCGAAGTCAGTTTCACTAACCATCAGAGCAGACAAAGAGTGCTAAGCAGGTACCGTGGCCTATGGACGCTTGCAATACCAGAGGTAATTGCGTGTTGCCAATAAACTTTTTTTAACACATGAGTTTTATGATAGAATTTCCCTTAGATAGGAAAACGTTTCTTACCTAAATAGCCGCTAGAAACCTTTACCCATAGATAGGAACATAATTATATCACAGTGTAAAGTCATTTGGCTGTGGTCTTCTTAAAATTGAGGTCGTTTGTCCCCAGTCAGGCTTGCTCAATTGTATGGAGCCCTACCTCTCTTTAATATATGTAGATTATTTGTATTATTAATAATAGGTATATACATTGCAAGTGTAAATTTAAATATCCCAACTCTATCTGCGACTACATTTTGCAAGGTTATATATTTTAGTGCCCATGGTTTTCGTAGATTCGTTTGATACCTAATTAAAAACAACACTTTGTCACTTTCCATTTTAAAAAACCAAATTATTAACAAAAACTTTTTATTTGTTTCAGGTTCGAATGACACCAGGCATCGCTTTTGAACAAATCAATTATAATATATTAGTTAAAATTCTTAAGTGTTGTAGTCTTAATGTAAAATATTAAAATCAGTGTTAATCATTAGCTAGAAAATATTAAATAATATAGAAAAATGTGTAGTGTGGAGTGTATTAGCACTGTGATAGCTTTCTTGCTCCTTGGTGTGACCACGCCGTCGGCGACGCAGAACACACTCATTTCAGGTAATTAATCAGAATATTATATTATAACATGGTTGTAATAGGTATATTTTTGTTATCGTTAATGTCGTAACAATCTGGTAAAAGTATATTATACATAATTATTGTTTTGCATATATTTTAAAGAGAGATTACTTATAGTTGAATCCTATCAGATGCACGTGCAAATATAGACAGGCATCTTTTTGTTGTACGTTTTAAGAGAGGTAGGGCACCATACTAGTGAGAGAGATATCCCTAAATGATAGCTGGGGACCTTCCTCAGCGCTCATTTAGGGATGTCACACACATACTCACATAGAGAAAAACAACTATACCGTTATATGTAGTCATTTGGCGGTGGTCTTCTGTGAGGTGGAAGTCCTTCCCCAGTCGGGCTTGCTCACTAGTATGGTACCCTACCTCTTAAAACGTACAATAAGAAGATGCCTATCTATATTTGCACGTGTACCTGAATGCCGACTGGCTATGGATCGTTACGAGCTTGATTTTCTCGAGACGTGTGCTCTAAATAGAACGCTCTCACAAGGCGTTAGAAATTTGATGCTGCTTCGTTTCACTAGGCAAAATATCCTATAGCTTGCTGAGCAGCTTAAGGATATACATAGAAGACAGTAACTATAAAGGTTAGTATAATCACATTACGGCTCTTTAGTCAACTGATCCCGCTCATAGCACTAAACTTTATATCCGGAGAGGGTGTTTTTCTCTGGTTTTTTAATTGCGAACTAGTAGTTATTAGACCATCAGCTTTTGTGTGTTTTTGTTTTTGGTCTGCGTGGGAAGGGAGGTCAATTCCTCCATTGGGGAATCTATCTAACATTCAAAGTATGTTTTTAGTTAGCGAGGCATCACACGAGTATGTGATGAGTGTGTGATCATTTCGTGTATATTTTTTTTAGGCTTGTTTCCGCAGGACTCTGTTATTTCGAATCGATTTAAAAAATATTTTTGTCATTGAAATTAAATAGCAGATGATGGGATCCATTGGGAATTGAAGTATTTTTTTTTACATAAGCACCTTTTCCTGAAAATAACAACAAAAAAAAGAATTACTGAAATCGGTCTAGCCGTTCACGCGTGATGCCGTGACAAAGGGAAATAGGGATTCTTTTTTTTATAAGAAGATGATAATGCAAATGTATGTTACGAGTATGCGTGTACGAGTAGTCCAATTGTTTGGGAGTGTACGATCGCATACCAGTAGTCTCCTGAATTATATTGTATGTCAGACAGATTGTCCAATGATGCATCACTGGAACTTCATACATATAGGCTCCAGAGTCGAACTTTTCAATATTAGATAATATTATTTTTATGTAGCTTATTTTTTTTTTTTGTGAGCAGCCAGGTGCGGACAACGCCCCGTCTAACTGTAGATTTAATTTATATTGATTTAATTAATTTATTATTTATTTAAATTTTAATATAATTTTATTTTAATACATTATTTCATATTATGCTACTAACATAGTTATATTAAGTGCACTAACAATAATAATAACAAACGATCAAGAAGCTGCCATAAATCACAATATTTTAGAACAAGTTGAAGGAGACGTACATAGTTTTAGACCAATCAGATGCTATGCACTTATGCTGTAGTTTCTTAATTCTCTTTCTGCACTTGGACTGCCCGCGCATTGCATCATTCAACATAATTGGAATACTTACTGTATTCCGATTATGCTACTTCAGTACTCAACTCTCTCCAAAGCTAGCAAATGTTTTCGCTTTGAAATAATATTATAGAAGCCGAAATTCTTCAGAGCTGTGGAGCTGGTGAAGTAATTTTCCAACCACGCGTACGCCTTCATTTTAACAATTTCTTATATCAATTAAAACGCGTGCAGATATCCGTAAGCGTGTTATTTTGCTATGACTATCAACAAGTCGCAAGGTCAGCGAGAGGTCTTGAGAGCGACAACGGTCACACCGCGTCGATGTCGCTCTTAGGACGAACTTTTTTTTTTTAAAAGACAACTCCCGCACTAGAGAACAAGCTCTGTGTCGCGGGGGACTTTACAAACATACAATTAACAGACACAAATTACACCCAGACTCAGAACAATTCTTTGTGTGTCACACAAAGTTTTGTCCTGTGTGGGAATCGAACCCACAACCTCGTGCACAGCAGGCGCATACTGCGGCCCCTGGGCCACCAAGGCAGTCGACGCGATGAACTGTTTTTTGCCCGAACACCTAATATGTTTCTTGCTCACGGGTCACTAGCTCCAATATTTTGTTTATGGCGCCTATGAAACAGAACCACAAATGGTGTATATAAAAAAAATCTTTAGTATTTGTAGTTTCATTAGCACAAAAATTAACGAATGGTTTCTTTAACTCTAAACTGTTCCAAAACAAAAATATAGATTCTAACTTGCAGTCGCGGGCAAAAGATCAAAAAAATCAAAGACATAAGAAAAAATAATATATTGGGGTCCTAATTAAAGCAACAGAAGACAAACCACAATTTTTAAAAATTTTGCTGACTGAGGATAACTTTAAGCTCAGTTTCCCGATTTCCAGAAAAAGTCTGAACATTTGGTAGCAACTAGTATATTAATATAAAATATACGTATATAAATGTTTAAGAAATAATTATAAAATGTAGGTATATAACAATTTTGATCTCACAGACTGTTTAAAGTTTAGTGAATTGTAGTACAATTTACCCTTTTAAATAAATAAAAAATACACTTAAATATAGAACGAGGCGAGGTTAAGTGTTCCTCTCACTCCACGCAATGTGGAACACCTTTTAACCGTGGGTGTTTCATATGTAACACATACGGTTTCTCAGCTACGTCGTGATAGGTACCGCTTGCAATTTTGGACTCCAGACTGAAACATATCTCATAACAAATCTCAATACCTACCGAATCCACCGATACCAACACCCAGGGATCGAGGACCTCGTACACTGTACACACAAAACAGTAGTGCTGACATGTCTTAAGAATTTCTTCTGAGAAATGTGGGTTTCCTCACGATGTTTTCCTTCATCGTTAGCAGATGGCAAATCATTTAATTAGTACGTATCAACTCCACAAAGTGAAATTCACATTGGTACAGCCACCAATGGGATCGAACTTTCCTACTCGGTCACCACAGATTTCACTAACTTTTAGCAGCCATTATTTAAATACATTTCATAGTATTTCTTAAATTCTCTAAGTCATGAAAAGTGCTTATTAAGTGTGGTAATATGTCGAGATTTTCTTATTTTCCGTGACCGCAGTAAGGACATTACATGTTCTGAATCGTAATGAAGTTTATACCAGTGTGTACACACGTCCGCATTACAGGACTTATGTTGAACGGCCATGTCAAGCTTTTATGTTATACGGCGACCTAATTTTTCTTTCCTACTAGCATTTTATGTTATCATGACCTCTGCTAATATAATTTAGACCTTTTAACTATCAAATAAATAGTAAATTATTATATTAATTACAAATCTAAGCATCTATAATATAAAATTTAATCGCTGAATGTGTTGCTAAGCGCAAATCTCGAGAACAGCTGAAACGCTTTCGCTAATTCTATTTGTGTTGTGTTTGTTATTGTCAGGAGAAGGTTTTATAAGAAAAAAATAAGAAAGGCCCGCTAGTTATATATAAGAATAGTTTTAAAAACGGTAAATAAGTTTGAATCTTTTTATGAAAGCAGTTTTTCTTTGCTCAGACCAAACTGAATCCAAAGCTACAGCTAAAGGGCGACTAACTGGAATGCGAGAAACATAATTAAAGACCGCAGAGTTAGCGGCACAGGAACACTAAATCTGCTGTGACATAGTCGCAGGTAGTGATGCATTATGCTTCCCTGTAGATATACCTATGCCTATGTGGAAAACTAGGAGTCGCCCGCGTGTTAATTTAGAATATTTTCCTGGATTTTGCAACATATCTCGCTACTGCTCCGCTCCTATTAATCATAGCGTGATGTTGTATTAGCCTTTAGCCTTCCTGGATAAATGAACTATTCAACAAAAAAATACTTCTTCTAATCGAACCAGTACTTTCTGAGATTAGCGCGTTCAACCAAACAAACAAACTCTTCAGCTTTATAATATTAGAATAGATAGTATAGATATAGGTCCGTCCCCTATTATTTGGGGCTTAACATTACTAGAGAAACGTGTGGGTGTTATACCCCTGTATATCCTTTGGGGATAAAATAATATATGTTTTTTATACAACTTTTTTATGTAACAAACAAATATACGACCCCGCCTGATATAGCCACTGTTTAATGCAATATGCCTTTATAAACAAATTATATAAATACTAGGGGACGCCCGCGACTTCGTCCGCGTGGTAATTTGGATTATTATCCCCGATTTTGTAACATATATCACTACTGCTCCGCTCCTATTGATCATAGCGTGATGTTATATTAGCCTATAGCCTTCCTGGATAAACGCACTATTCAACAATAAAAGATTTTTTCTAATCGAACCAGTACTGTCTGAGATTAGCGCGTTCAACCAAACAAACTCTTCAGCTTTATAATATTAGTATAGATAATGGAATTCGTAATACAGTAACCAACTTAACGTAATTACTATTAAGCTAGTAGAGAAACTAGAACGTATTACTGAAGTTGTACCTACCTTGCTCGCTTTTGATCCAATTCCCGCTATTTACAAGCTTTTATTTAGCTTGCAATGTATGTTAGTTAGTTTGTTAGTTAGTATGTTAGCAAATCTTGTGAGCTAGATTTGAAGTAGTTCCCGGTGTTTGATGGAGCTGAAATTTGGTATACCTACGTAACTTTGGTGACAATGCAATAATATGGTACCATGGATCTGGTCTGATGATGCAATCGGAGGATGGCCATAGGAACTCTTCAACGAAACAAGATAGCCGCGTCGGGTTTGAGTGTTTTGGATTTATCTTGACGAGAACTATATATTATTAGATGGGTATTCAGAACGTGATGATGAAGCCGGAAGGTGGCCATGGCAAGTCTTCAAGGAAACAAGATAGCCATGTCGTGTTTGGGTGTTTTGGATTTATCTTGACGAGAACTATAATCTTAGATGGGTGTTCAGGACGTGATGATGTAGTCGGAAGTCGATCATGGCAACTCTTCAACGAAACAAGATAGCCGTGTCGTGTTTGGGTGTTTTGAATTTATATTGACGAGCACTATATTCTTAGATGGGTGTTCAGGACGTGATGATGTAGTCGGAAGTCTATCATGGCAACTCTCCAACGAAACAAGATAGCCGTGTCGTGTTTGGGTGTTTTGAATTTATATTGACGAGCACTATATTATTAGATGGGTGTTCAGGACGTGATGATGAAGTCGGAAGTCGATCATGGCAACTCTTCAACGAAACAAGATAGCCGTGTCATGTTTGGGTGTTTTGAATTTATATTGACGAGCACTATATTCTTAGATGGGTGTTCAGTACGTGATGATGAAGTTGGAAGTCGATCATGGCAACTCTTCAACGAAACAAGATAGCCGTGTCATATTTGGGTGTTTTAAATTTATCTTTTTTGAGGGAGGTAGGGTACCATACAAGCGAGCAAGCCCGACTGGGGAAGGACCTCCACCTTACAGAAGACCACAGCCAAATAACTAGATACAACGGTGTAGTTGTGTTCCTGTGTGTGAGTACGGGTCTTCAGCGCTCATTTAGGGATGCGTTTTGACAGAAACGTATTCTTATCTCAGAGGTACTCCCATCTTAAAGCCCTGGTGTAAAACAATGGGTTGGCAACACGCAAGTGATACCTCTGGTATTGCGAGCGTCTATAGGCTACGGTAACTGCTTAGCATCAAGTGGGCCGTATGTGTGTGTACCCAAGTAGTATAAAAAAATGTCGAGTACTAGATTAAAATAGAAGTACTTAGATGGGTGTTCAGGACGTGATTATGAAGTTGGAAAGCGGTCATGGCAACTCTTGAACAAAACAAGATAGCCGTGTTGTGTTTGGGTGTTTTAAATTAATCTTGACGAGTACTATATTCTTAGATGGGTGTAACGATGAAGTCGGAAGGTAGTCATAGGGACTCCTCAACATAACAAGAATAATAACTGGCATGTAGGTCTAGTGGTTAGTGACCTTGACTGCTAGCCCTGTGCTGCGGGGGACTTTACAAACATAAAATAAACGGACACACAGTACGTCTAAAACAGCTAAATAATAACAGCAATGAGCGTCTGAGGTTGTTCATAACGGATACCTAATGATGTGACTGGAAAAGCATTCCTCTTTAACTTATTAAAAAATCAAGTAAATCGTTGTTATGGCAAGCAAGTTGCTAAGGTTTGTGCACTAACAGGAGTAGCCGCGCGCTTAGTCGGGGGAACTACAATGCATTCTACACTAAGATTGCCAGTACAAAATGATGGTAGAATAGTGCAGATGCCTATACTTACGGGTAATTACTTAAGATTGATGCGGCAACAATGGCAACATATACAATTTTTATTTCTGGATGAAATCTCTATGGTCCCATATGAAATACTTTGTATGGTGGATTCTCGACTAAAGCAACTTAAAAACACTGAATGTCTCTTTGGCGGAATCAATATTTGTGTTTTCAGAGATTTGATGCAGTTACCTCCAGTGCGAGGAAATCAAGTATTCGATCAACCCACTAGATTTGTCCCAGCAACAAACCTGTGGCGTTTTTTCTCATTATATGAATTGACCGAAAACATGCGGCAATATGGCAGTACCAATTTTAAAAAGCTCCTTGCATTACGAGTAGGTGAACTTCAGTCAGAACATTTTGCAATTCTAATGAGTCGGCTTAAAAAAGAAGCAACTGGCGAATTTGCAGTTGAAAAAGCTCTCCGAATGTATCCGACTAATCAACGAGTATACTATCATAATCAAACTGTCCTTTAACATTTTCATACTCGTGGAGTAATTATTAACAAAATAAGAGCACAAGATAGTCTAATAGATTGTACTCGAAAAAATGACAACACCGATCTAAATAATATTTTACCATCTGATATATCAGATGGTAAAATATTATTTAGATCCACCTGTCTTGTTTATAAACAAGACAGGAGGGGCTACCTAAAGAGTTAGATATATTCGTTGGTGCAAAAGTCATATTGCGTTGCAATGTAGATGTGTCTGAAGGTCCGGTGAATGGTGCTATTGGATACACTACAGAAATTCAGCCAAAATCTGTGCAATTTCCGGTAAAATATAGTTACGGTACTGCTGAAAGAAGAATGTTGCCAATTATATAATGTTGACCTTGCACAGTACACAAAATGCAGGGGAGTACTGTCGACCACGCCGTTGTCTATTTGGGCTCATTGCTCTTCGCGGCTGGCCAAGCATAACATATGCTTGGCCAGCCGCGAAGAGCTTTGAGTGCTAAGCAGAGTCAAGTCTCTAGAAGGTCTGCTTATAGAGGAACTTGATTGTACTAAATTAACAGGCAAGCGACCGTGTAACAATGATGTATTAAGAGAAATGATCAGGCTTAGAAACATCATGTCTAGCAATAGCTGTTAAAATTGTGTATATTTCATAAATTAATATATGTATATTATCTTGTAGGTACTTTTATTAAACAGCCTTCTATTTACGTTCTAAAAAGAAGAAAATAAATTATAAGTAAAAAATATTTTTAAAAACAAGCTTTTATTTAAATGCTCTGAAAAGAAGAAAATAAATTTTGAAGAAAATAAAACCAAAGAAAACTCATATTTTTTTAAATTTTACAGTTGTATTATGATATAAAAAGCTTGTCGCGAACTTTGAAAGCAGTTCAAAATGGAACACGTATTTCCTTAAAAAAAACCCTACAAATGTAGCGCGACAAGCTTTTATATCATAATACAACTGTAAAATTAAAAAAAATATGAGTTTTCTTTGGTTTTATTTTCTTCAAAATTTATTTTCTTCTTTTCAGAGCATTTAAATAAAAGCTTGTTTTTAAAAATATTTTTTACTTATAATTTATTTGTCCTTTTCATTGCATCCTTGCAGTTTGGTCGTTAGTTAAGTAATGAGACCTCTTTCAATACATCTGTGTGATCCTACTGCTACATTGTTAACACTTCGTTCTATAAAAAAAGGATTTTCTCAAAGAAAAGTACACACAGCAACGATGATAGCTGTACAGGGCCGTTATATAAAGATATTTTTTTTAAGAAAACCATTGTATATATTTCTGTGAAATTTGGTAACAGTGTATAATTAGAGTAAACCTACAGATAAAATATATTTCACACAAATATATACATTAGTTTTCCTAAAACGCTAATCTTCATATAGCGACCCTGTACAGCTAACTCCGTTGCCGACTGTACTATAGACCACAGCTATATAATTACACATAATAGTGTAGACGTGTTCAGAGCTAAAAAAAATTGTGTTGGCAATACAGGAGTGCTGCCTTAGGTATTGCAAGCGTCTATAGCCTAAGATAACTGCTTACCATCAGACTCATCAGGCCCGTTTACTTGTCAGATAGGGCACCATACTAGCTAGCAAGCCAGACTGGGGAAAGACCTCCACCTTACAGAAGACCACAGCCAAATAACTACACACAGCGGTGTAGTTCTGTACAGGTCACCAGCGCTCATTTAGGAATGCGTTTTGAAAGAAACGTATTCCTATCCCAGGGTTACTTCCATCTTAAAGCCCTGGTGTAAAAAAATGGGTTGGCAACACGCTTGTGATACCTCTAGTAATGCAAGGGTCGGCTTCGGTTACTGCTTAACATCAGGCGGGCCGTATGCTTGTTTGCCACCCAAGTAGTATAAAAAAAAGCTACCTAAGTATGAAGTTTAAAAAAAATGTATTATATCGTTTTACTTAAGCTCGCAAGTACCATTCAAATTGAGTCCTTTTATTTGTAAATGTCATTATTTTTAACGAAAAACAAAAAAAGATTAACTTTTAAAATCTCTTAACAGCATTTTTCCTTTGTTAAGAAAAAGCCAATAAAATTCAAGGGGGTGGTTCCTAAATAAATCTTCAGTAGACAGATAAGGGCCAAAGTCGATGTACGACCCTTAATGCCTAATAAAACGAAAGAGATAGGAATAAAACGTACAAAGTCGTTTTCATTATCGATTTTCCGAAATCACGTGTTAATGTTTTCACGGTTATTGTTAATTAGTTGAAATCAGCGTCGAAAGAGCAAATGTTAAAAGTTTCCTCTCAAGGTGTATATGATAATTATATTACACTAGGGGTCACCCGCGACTTCGTCCGCGTAGTAATTTGGAACGTACATTTCCCCGATTTTGCAACATATCTTAGTACCGCTCCGCTCCTATTGATCATAGCGTAATTTTATAATAGCCTATAGCCTTCCTGGATAAATGCACTATGCAACAAAAATAATAAACTCTTCAGCTTTATACCTAATATTAGTATAGATTTTGCCCTACAGTCTTTATAATGAACTACTACAAAATCATTTCAACCATGTCCTAATGCATGATTACCTGTCAATGTAACTGTTCAATTAATTGATCAAAACAAATTGAATTTCCATTTGACAGCGTATTGCAAACTGCAATTATAATTTGTTTAGAAGCGTGTTATTAGTACATTGAAATTAATAGACAGCTAGTGACTCGGTGCGGTATCCACACATACATACATACCCTTCCACGCCTTCACAGCCATGAATTATTATGTTACTAGCTGTTGCCCGCGGCTCCGCCCGCGTGGATGTCGGTTATCGCTGTAAAAGTAGCATATATGTTATTCTAGACCATAATCTATCTCTATGCCAAATTTCATACAGATCCGTTCAGTAGTTTTTACGTGAATGAGTAACAAACATTCATCCATCCATACTTACAAACTATCGCATTTATAATATTAGTAGGATATTTCCTAACCTGAAAAGATGAGTCATCTTGCCAGGTCTTACATTCGTGATTGTTTGCAACACATTCTATTAATATGCATAATATCAGATATATTTATTTATCTAAAACTTTTGCACAAAATAAAGCGGACTTCTCTACCAGTCAACCTTTGGGTGATGCAGAGAGAACACTAGGTAGATGCATAAACCGTTGAACTTAAACTTATTACTTGCAAATAAGTTTTAATATAGGTACTTAATCCATTTGTTTCGTCACAACGCGTTTATTAAGCTCACACAGTGAAAAAACGATATTTCCTTCATATTAATGTGATTTACCTGTTTGGGATTTTTCCTTTTGTGATTCAAACAATAACGTACAACGAAAGAAACGTGCAAAAAATATTGGAGTAAAAGTAAATTTAGATGAATGCCACAATTGTTGCTTAAATTTATGACTACCTACTTAGCTTAATCAGTAGTAATTTTGACAAAAAGGCATTATAATAATAATAATAGCAACCCATATATGTCCCACTGGTGGGCACGGGTCTCCTCTCCTCTATCAAGAGAGAGAGAGGGTCTAGGCCTTAATTCACACACGCTGGCCTAATGCGGGTTGGTGAATCTGACATGTCTTTAGAATTTCTTCTAAGACATGTGGGTTTCCTCACGATGTTTTCCTTCACCGTTAGCAGATGGCGAATCATTTGATTCGTACATATAAACTCCACAAAGTGAAATTCGCATTGGTACTGCCCGGGATCGAACTCGCATCTCTTGCATGCAAGTCGGTTACTTTCCCACTCGGCCACCACCGCTTTTAAAAAGGCATTGTCATATTTAAAAAGAACTTTCTTGAACCACAACGTAGTTACACGGTATAAAATAGTCTGAATGGCATCCAGAAAATAAATGGTATGGTTGTGTAATACTCATATTATAATGTGCTCGACTGGGTGAGAGCACTACCGCGCCCTTAGATAGCTGCTACTAATACTCGTATAATATATAAATTCTATTACTGTTATCAAACTAGGTTTTCGTCCTAACAAAGAAAAAAATACTTTATTCAGTGTTGCCAGTAAATTTGTGTTTTTATAAAACCATTCCGAACGCTAAGAAAAATATACCGAACGTATTGTCTAGCAGACATTATGGGAGTATAAATCTTTGGCCCACGTCAGATACTGCGGACAGTGGGCCGGGTTGGGTTACCGCAGCAAAAAATACTTGTTTGGAAAAATAATAAAGCTTGAATTGATTTTTAGCGTCGTTTTGATTTTGTTTTAAGTTAAAATAATTTTTATTTATATTTATTGTTTAATTGGTATCATCATCATCATCATCATCATCATCATCTCAGCCGAAAGACGTCCACTGCTGGACATAGGCCTCCCCCAATTGTTATACTTTCATATTTTTATTTTCTGTTTAAGTTTTAGAACTAGAGACGTTTTCTGTGTCATAAGAAATTTAAGAACATACAATTCACCTAATCAGGATCAGAATCGGTTCAGCCGTTTGGTATTCAACAGGACGTTTATAGACTTTATAATATGTTATAATACAAAACGGTAACGATAACTATAGTTTAATAACTAATATGTGTGAGTAAGCTGAACCGGCCAACCGCAACTCGCGTGCAAACCTAAGCTGACTACAATACTACTGACTAATGCAGGGCGCCGCGGGTAGTCGTGGCGAGCTTTACTGTAAGATGCGCTGGTGATCATTTTGTGCATGGAATTTTGGGGTATCATCATCATTATCTCAGCCAAAAGGAGTCTACAGCTGAATATAGGCCTAGGTCTAGGCCTATATTCAGCTGTGGACTCCTTTTGACTGTATTCGAGAAGTCCAATATAGGTATATTGGACTTCTCGTAATTTAGGGGTATAATCAATATTTATTAAATCGACCATCTTGATCACTCCACTCTGTTAATTTTCGAGATACAAACGTCCGACATATGTTGCGGATGTTTCCTATAAAAAATATGTCTTGGTGGCGTTCTGTTAGCGCGTATACTATAATGTGTGAATAGCAATACATTATATAGTTTTATCCAAATCTGTATATATATAATTACTTGCCCTGACTGACTGGTTATTCAATCACTCGTATTGCACAAAGTTTTTTTAAATGTGGTAAGCGAGAACTATAAAAGGTCTTATGAGAATTTAATCCCTTAAAAAATGTTTAACCCGGTCTGTGTCAGCCACCGTTAATTATTTATACGTTCTTAAAACTAAACAGAGATCGATTTATTGAGCTATATATACGCTATATAGCTGTCTCTTTTTCTCGCTCGAAATACAAATTTTTTAACACGTCATGGAACGGCCCTTGGAGCCAAAAAAAAAAATTAATAAGGAAAATATGTTCAAGTCAGTGATTCGTTTTAAAAAGCGATTATAAGTGTAAAAAGTCTTTAAAAGAGATACATTAGGTGCTCTTTACGGGCATTTGAACAATAATTTCTGGTTCAACTAACCAGATAAATCTGCTATAGAGAAGAAAAAATAACGGCTGGCCACTCAAAAAATCCCTAGATTTTTGAACATCTAAAAACAATTTGTTTGTTTAAAAAAAAAAAACTTTCCACACCCACTGCCTTACTGCGGGTTGGTTGATCAGACCAACACCAAATAACTAGATTCACACAGAGGCGTTGTCTTAGGCAAGCAAAAACCAAAAAAGTTATACAAAATAAATATAGTTTGTTAAAAAAAAACATTATTACTCTTGAGCAGTTCCTTCTTCTGCTTCTTCTAGACTATGCATATCTTTA
This sequence comes from Trisateles emortualis, assembly GCA_947095525.1. NCBI lineage: Eukaryota > Metazoa > Arthropoda > Insecta > Lepidoptera > Erebidae > Trisateles > Trisateles emortualis. The sequence goes on along the minus strand of OX352736.1, from coordinate 698,077 downwards.
TTTTTTGATGCTACCGCAGATTTATAAAAAATATATATAATAATTATAAATTATATGTTTTGCATTGCATTTAAGTGGTTCGGTTCTTTTTCAGCTTTACTTTATTAATATTCTCACGTGCCATGCCTATCCCTGCATCGTCCAAAAATTAAAGGAAAGAAAATTTCTTAGGTATTAAGGTTTTGTGCAATTTGTGTGCAGGTAGATTAATAAATATAATAACAAGGGTGTTCATAAATTTGTATTTGTCTGCGAGTTTCAGGAGAAACTAAAGTGGCTACCTATTTGGCAGAGTCATGATACTCACTTTCTGTCTTTTCTTTATTCAATCCTTAATAATCTTCTAATAATCTCTTATTCTTCTTCTTACTTGCGTGAGTATCTTGTTTCTAGGGGTAAACTCTGTCTTTCTCTTTTCTTCTACTTCGAACTCGTTCGTATTTTTGGACTAAGGAGATTAAATAAATGTTTATCCATTATAAATACATACAGTATCGTCACCAGTATTTAAATTACCATCCGGATGATGTTTACGATTTCAGCCGTGATTTATTGTACTGTGTAAGTTTATCTGTTCCCTCATAATTTTAATAATTTGCAAAATTTATTTTGTTATTTGACAAATGAAGTATCGTTGAACCATCAAGAAATGTGTTGAGCTATGTTTTGGGCCGCAACAATATAATTAGGTCGCAGAAGATCACTATTTAGTACGTACGTATAAGTTGTCTACTTACTGGAGATTTATCTTATAGAGACTAATCCTATTAATATTAGAGACGTAAAAGTTTGTGGCTATTAATGTATGGATGTTTGTTACTCTTTTACGTAAAAACTACTGAACGGATCTGAATGAAATTTGGCACAGAGATAGATTATAGTCTGGAATAGCACATAGGTTTTTTACCGAGATAACTGACATTTCATGTTTATTTTAAGACCCACTTGTAGTGAGACTCTACTGAGGCCATCGAGTAAACGACCTGGTAAAGGTTGCGGGCAACCAATGGATATGGTCGGCTCAGGATCGAGAGCTGTGGAAATCCTCTAGGGAGGCCTATGTCCAGCAGTGGACGTCTTTGGCTGAGATGATGATGAACCGACATTCACGCGGGCAGAGCCGCGGGCAACAGCTAGTAATATTATAAATGCGAGAGTTTGGAAGTTGAAAGGATCTAGATGAAATTTAGCACAGATACAGATTGTAGTCTGGAATAACACATAGGCATATTTTTATCCCGGAAAAATATATGTCTCTGTGGGAGCGCGCGCAGCCAAAGCCGCGAGCGGATCGGATTTAATGATCTCAGCTCAGATGATTAAAATGAAAAAACCAGAATATCTGTATAGTAAGTTGAGTTGGATCGCGTGTAGGAGACAATGTGAAAGTAGAACATGTTCTCAACAGTTGACTACAGAACAACACAGAACTGCTAGTTTCAGGGGCAGTTTCAGATACGCAGCATCGAAATGCTGGAACAATATTCCTCCGCCCATCAGAAACCTTAACACCCTGGGCTCTTTTAGAATCCGATTACGAAAATATATTATAGAGAAACAAATAAATATTAATCTGATTATCACAAATATGTCCCTAATATAAGCGAATATTTTTTTATCTCATTTTTTTAAAATATATTATTATTATTAAATTATTTAATATTTGATCATCATTATTTCATTCTAATACAAATAATTAATTTAAATATTATAATTTTAACACACACACGCACACACACACACACACACACACACCAAGGTATTGTGGTTTGCTTGACATCCAGACGTCTAGGGATTCAGCAGAATACCAGCGCTAGGTCCAAAAAACCTAGCACATGCTGAGCTGGACACCCTTTTGGTGTGACAGAACACACACAGGAACCGGCTTTTTATTTTTATTTTATTTGTTACTATTGTTTTGTTTTTTGTTTATTGCCTTCTTGTTTGTGTTTGTTTCACCAAATAAATGTTTTTTCTTTCTTTAGATGTATAATGTCTGCTAAATTGACATTTTTATCCATAAACTACAAACTCAGGACCATATCTGAAATTAAACTCTATACTTAATATCGATTTTTTAAACAACTCCCGCACTAGAGAACAAGCCCTGTGTCACGGGGAACTTTACAAACATACAATTAACAGAACACAAAGTACACCCAGAATCAGGACAATAATTTATGGATCATATAAATTTTTGTCCCGTGTACGGCTCGAACCCACAACACGCCGCGTAGTGGTAAATGGCGAGGTAACCACTTAAGCCACTGAACCACACGTGCAGTCAAATATGTAAAAATATGTAGAAGTATGACGTAATCGATAAAATAGAACAATACCTACCCTGCCACAATAATATTCTGAGACAGAAACACTGACTGTATCCATTTCATTTTCAACTACCGTAGCACAAACTCAAACATTGAACTAGAAATTCAATTTTGTCTTAGAAATTAACTTGTGAGTTTTTCCTTCAGTTTCTCATAAATAAATAATGTAACATTACCAAAGTCTCTCGAGCTGAAGAGTCGTCTTTACTGTTTCACTTCGCGCGTAATTGTGCTAGTAAAAACTTGTGGTTTTACATTACCATAACGTTAACAGGTTGGTCACTTACATTTTTTTTCATTCGCCAGAAAAAGGGAATGTTGTGAACAAAGTTTACCTTTAATTTTGTTGCAATTATATGTTTTTAGGGTAAAATTTGTAAAATTAAAACGATTACGTGCATCTGCGACATTTAAGTTTTGGGTTTTATTGTATTGTATATTACGTGAGTTTTTAAATACAACAGCTGGAGTAAAATTAAATATTTTAAAATGTTTTACAAAATGTCTAAGCGTTTGGTATGATTTTACCAATAAATTTATATTATTACTAGCGGAACCAGCAGACGTCGTCCTGCCCGGAAAAACTGAAGTACAGCAGTGCCATCGTGAGGAAATCCACATTTCTTAGAAGTAATTCTAAAGACATGTCAAATTCACCAACCCGCATTAGGCCAGCAAGTGTGAATTAAAGCTTAGACCCTCTCTCTTGATAGAGGAGAGGAGGCTCGTGCTGAGACAAAACATTTTATTCAATAACAGAAATATAAGAATAAATAATTTATTTGAACATACACAGGACATTACAGAGGAAAAATAAATAGGTATTAAATTAAACATTAAATTAACAACAGAACTATATAGATTATAATTTTGTTATCCTGTGCGATGTCAGAATAGGTCCCAATTTCAGCTTTGGGCTGCGGCATTCGCATGCTGCAGCGCTGATTTTCAGATTGGGCCTAAAAGTGAGGCCACGGTCAGTTATTTTATTATCATTAATTGTATTATGTATTTGCATGTCACCAAGCGATAAAATGTAGAGGATCTATTTTCATTACTGTTCTACCTGTTTTTGTACCTACATTTAAGGCAAATAAAGAATATTCTATTCTATTCTAAAAATATATAAATCTCTATTGTGTCAACTGCGATAATGTAGATACTAACACAATGGACATATTTAATTAATGTCCATACGTAATCATGATTGTCAGCGGTTTTCATTTGCACAAAACATTATGTTGATACCATCTAGGATAGGATTTGCAAATCTAAGTATGGCATGCTACATTAAAATTTGAAGTACCATCACCCGACTGGGAAAGGACCTCCACCTTACAGAAGACTACAGCCAAATAACTACACACAGCGGTGTAGTTGTGTTCCTGCGTAAAAACAGATCTCCAGCGCTCATTTAGAAATGCGTTTTGAAAGAAACTTATTCCAATCCCAAGGATACTGCCAAAAAGGCCTGGTGTCAAAAAATGGGTTGAAAACACGCAAATGATATCTCTGGTATTGCATGCGTCCATAGGCTACGGTAACTGCTTAACATCAGGCAGGCCGTTATGCTTGTTTGCCACCCAAGTAGTATAAAAAAATGCTGAGCATTCTGAGATTTTTAAATAATAATGATATAGTTTTTAGATTTTACTAAGATTGCTATGTGATCTCGACACGTTTCTATCTTATTTTTACAAAAAGAAACGATCCCTCATTACCATACTAAATTCATTATTTTATTTTAACTCATTATATATTGTTTCTTAATTAATAAATTAATTAAATTAAATACTTATCTAAATTTCATTCTGTATGGTATATTGGTTTCCGTTCCTTTTCGTTACCACTAATATTGTAACCTATACCAAATTGTAAATGTTATATTCTGGCGTTTAAAAAGAGTGACCCGAGTTTCTTGCCAATTCTTCTCGAGGCCCTACCATAGTCAGCGAATTGGCCGTAGGAAAAAAGTATGCTGGCATTTGTTTTTATGACGTTCATAAGTATCATGTATTTGATCTAAATGAATAAATGAGTTTGACTTTGACTTTGATTTGCAGCATTAAAACATTTTTTCCACAACACGCTCACACTCTATTTGTTAGCATAAAATAAAAATTAAACTCACTTGTATTAAGCTTTGTTCCAGGGCAGAAAAATAATGTTTTCTTTGGTTTTTTTTTACTTAAATATTCTACCAATTTAATCAAACATAAATTATTACCCATGTTAATAAAACTTTTATTACGCTAGAGAACTTGCATATACATATGTATATTATATATTATTTACATCTGTTATATGCAAGTTCTCTAGCACAATATATCGACGTAACAAGTTTTTACGACCTATGCGGTAATAATGTTTATGTTGCTAAATTACTCAGTAACTTACGAGTAGCTATAATCATGTTAGTTTTTATTACTTCTCACATGAGGGCCATGAACTAAAACTGTCAATAGTTTTTATTTACATTTTATTATTATGCCTGTTGAAACTATGCCATTTTTAGGGATACCATGATAATGACTGCCTTGGTGGTCCAGTGGGTGCAGTATGCGCCTGCTGTGCACGAGGTTGTAGGTTCGATTTCCACACAGGGACAAAAATTTGTGTAACCCACAAAGAGTTGTTCTTAGTCTGGGTGTAATTTGTGTCCGGTAATTGTATGTTTGTAAAGTCCCCCGCAACACAGAGCTTATTCTCTAGTGTGGGAGATGTATTTTTAAAAGAAAAAGATATGAAATTTTTCAAGGAGATATTTCTTGAAAAATTTCTTATTAGATCCGTTCAGCCGTTTAGTTGTGAAGAAGTTATAAACATACAAACAGAGTTACTTCGCTTTTATGATACTAATATGGACGGTCTACGATATTTTATTCACGCGCTTTATTCAGACGTGAAAACCTACGGAATCGTGCCGTGACAGAAACGTGTGACCTTGTACACGACACGAAACTGTAAAAGGGATAACCACCCCTCATGGATAACGGCAATATGAAGTCGCTACATACTGCGACTAAAGGTTTTAAGAGAGCACTTATATTATCTTTTAAACCTTGTTTAAAGACTGATTATTTGAATATTCCGGCGTTGAATATGAACGAAATCGTTTCTAAAAAAGTGTTTTTTTCTTTTATACTACTTGGATGGCAAACAAGCATACGACCCATGCGATGGTTGCAATACCAAGGGTATCATTTGCGTGTTGCCAACCCATTGTTTTACACCAGGACTTTAAGATGACAGTATCCCTGGAATAGGAATACGTTTCTATCAAAACGTATCCCTTAATGAGCGCTGGAGACCTGTACTCACACACAGAAACACAACTACACCGCTTTGTGTAGTTATTTGCTAGTAAGGTGCCCTACCTCTCTTAAAACGTGTGGTGCATTGGTGGAACGTTTTTATTAACGACAAAATTTAATATGCATATTATTATCATACCTTTAGCCTTTAGCCTTCTTGGATAAATGCACTTTTCAACAAAATAAAAGAAAATCAATTAAGCAAAACAAACAAGCAAACAAACAAACTCTTCAGCTTTATAATATTAGTATAGATTACGGCAGTTGTTTAACGTAGACGGCTCTTGAAAAAAAGAATTACTAATAACACGAAGCCCATAGAGGTTTACTGGCATAATGTATTAGATACTATAAGCGTCCACTTGTGGCTTCGCCCGTCCGTATGTTTCCCACAACAAAAGTGTTTTTTTCGAGATAAAAAGTAAGTAACCTACATACTATTTCGTAAAAACTCGTTCCTTGGAGGATAGGAAAGCCTTTAGTGTGGGCTGCTAAGTGCTACCTGTGTAGATACTTTGGCGCTTTCCCATCTTCCATCGACTGGTATTAAGTCTCAAGCGGCGCAAATATGAAAGTCTCGGTGAGACATTTTTGAGTCGTTTGGGGTCGAAACTCTAGGACCATGGCCCACAAACTGTATCGTGAGATATCTAAGTAGCCTTTTATTTAAGTCATCGCAAGGCTAATGATCCATGGCAATGTGGCCAGTGTTTTGGGCACCTTTCCTCAGAACTGCCACCTCAACAGATTTAATATTTTATTTATTTGACTGCCTTGGACCAGTGGTCGCAATATGCGCCTGCTGTGCACGAGGTTACTAGTTCGATTCTCGCACATGACAAAGCTTTGTGTGACCCACAAAGAGTAGTTCTGAGTCTGGGTGTGATTTGTGTCCGTTAATTGTATGTTTGTAAAGTCCCCCGCGACACAGAGCTTGTTCGCTAGTGCGCGAGTTGTGTTTTATAAAAAAAAAATTAGTTATAAAATAGATACATATACCATATCTGATTTGTATGTAGTTTAGGTTAAGTTACTTTTATTTTAATAACTATTCTTAAATAAATGAACAGAATTCAAACAGTATTATTTTCTAATAACATTTATAAATTGAAACGCTTTATCAATACATAATTTCTTAATAAATTCAATGAAAAATAAAGGAAATGCTTAAGGCAAAATAATGTTGACTCGATCAAGTGTATTAAAATATAATTATAATTTTATTCAGTGGCCTGCTTATATATTTTTTTAATTCAACGGTCTTTCGAGTTTCAGAAATCTTAACAAAAACAATATTTTTTGAGTAAAATACCTACTTTACTTTATAGTAGCAATCCTTACTAATTTTATAAGTGTGAAAGATTGTATGGATAGATGGATGTTTGTTACTTTTTCACGTAAAAACTACTGAACGGATCTCGGTGAAATTTGGCAGAGACATAGATTACGGTCTGGAATAACACATAGGCTACTTTTTGCAGCGATAACCGACATCCACGCAGGCGGAGTCGCGGGAAACAGCTATAAATAATATATCACAAGTCAACGAAATTCGCAATAGAATTTCACAGCAAACTTGGTTGGTACTCGTACCGCTGTTCCGATCTACATCACAGTAAGCGCTAACGAACTATGCTGTATGTTATTTTACTTTTAGTTGCACGTGTGGCTTGGTGGTTAAGGTGGTTAGCTTTGACTTAACTTAACCACTGACTTTAATGCAACAGTTTAGATGACGCGTTATTTTTGTTCAAACACAATAAATCAAATCATCATCTTTTTTTATATTACTTAGGTGGCAAACAAGCAAACGGCCCGCCTGATATTAAGCAGTTAGCGTAGCCTATGGACGCTTGCAATACCAGAAGTGTCACTTGCGTGTTGCCAACCCATTTTTTTTACACCAGGGCTTTATGTTAGGAGTATTCCTGCGATTGGAATACGTTTCTTTCAAAACGCATCTCTCAATCTTATTCTTCTTATCGTTTGGTTAGTGGCCAACCTGGTGACAGAGTTATTGAGATCGCCCATATTTAGGCCTCTGTCGTGATCTAACGACTGATAACAGTCGGGACCGACTTTTAACGTGCCCTCCGAAGCACGGAGACGCTTAGATGAAATACCACTATGCGGTCACCCATGTATATGGTTACCGCGCCCTTGGTAGCTTAACCCACTGATCGTTTACCGAACAGTGAGTGCACCTAGCTATGAGCGCCTCCTGGATCTCTAAATGAGCGCTGGAGACCTGTACCATAACTATTTAGTAATCTGTGCCTATACTCACACACAGGAACATCATTGTGTGTAGTTTTTTGTCTTCTGTTAGGTTAAGGTCCTGCACCAGTCAGGCTTGCTTGCTAGTATGGCCCTACCTCTCTTAAGATCTCAGAAAATCTCAAAAAAATTAACCGCCGAAAAACAATAAGGATCTGAAAAGTAAAAAATAATAAAGTTTTGGGTCGGCGCCAAAGTAACGAATAAGCAAATTAATTTCTACATAATATATAATACTTGCCCTGACTGACTGATCCATCAACGTAGAGCATAAACCGCAACACACTACAAAGTTAAAATTAAGCGCAATGTTCTCAGTTTTCAGTCATATCGGGACAATCCCACCCACATGCCCACCGCTGTGACTCCTGTGAGCCAGGATTAACAGCGGAGTAACCAACTGATACACCGAGTTTTGACACTCGTGCGTCCCGTGGACAACTAAACCTACTGTCTTGGACCCCGCAACGAATTTAATCAGAAGTAAATAGGAGGAGTTAGAAAGAAAAGTTTCCACTTCCCTCCATAGCAAAGCGGGAGACAAAATAAATCTGTATAGGTTTGTAACCTATGAAAAGGAGCACCACGGAGGACCTTAAACTACGGGACCTAAGTGAGCTAAGTTTGATTGCTATAATATGTATGGCAGAAACGTTTAAATGCACGGAAATTCCCCCTAGATGAGACTAAATCCCCATAGTAAGCCGCTCCAGATGATATATGTAAGCTGTTCAACATAATAGTACGATCATTATGCCAAAGACTACACTCCCAGAGTATGTGATGAGCAGACTGCTCCTGATCGGAGCCAGGTGTTGAGCATTGACAGTTCGGCGAATCAACTAGCTTAAATGAGTATAACTTGCTCCGAAAGTTACCATGACCTGTAAGGAACTGAGCGACACTGTGATCAACCTCCAGCCATGTCTTTGCCAACCGATCAGTAACGGAAGGAAAAAACTGGTAGAGGTGGCGTCCCTTGGTTGATGTATCCCATCGCTGTTGCCATTCATTAATGAGGGTTCTATAAACTTCAGTTTGTTCTTTAAATAATCGGGTGATTTTAAGGCGATCACGTGGCATTAAAAAGTTGGAATTGATGTTGTCACGTGTGGTGTAATAAATCGCCGCTCGTCTCTGTACCTCTAGATCGACAGGAAGAACACCTGCCAGTACTGGTAAAGCTTCAGTGCTAACTGTCCTATACGCCTTGCACAAAAATATCAACGCCAGACGTTGACTCTGAAGCAACTTGCGTCGTGCGGCACCGATGGTTGCCCTATCAGCCCACACAGGTGCACCGTAACACATACAACCCAAATAAGTTGCTGCATAGATAATTTTTAAGGTGTTAAAAGACAGACCCCATGTCGACGTCGATATCCTCGTCAAGGCGTAAAAACTATTCTTAGATTTTTCTCCTATCGTTGTAATATGATCTACAAAAGTGAAGTTCCTTTCTAAAATCAAACCTAAATAACAAACGGAATCCTTATTTCTAACAGTAATATTATTAAATCTAATTCTAGGTGGCGTTTTTAAATTCCCTTTCAATAGTAGCTGAAATGTTTTATGAGGCGCAAACGATAGGCGGTTGCACACTCCCCAATCAGAGATCAGGCGCAAACATTTTTCCGCTAAGCTCTCAAGTCCAGCCCTGGTGTTAGATTGTATAAGTAAAAGACCGTCATCAGCGTAACCGGTCAAAGTGCAGCCAGATGGTAATGGCAGTGTCAGGAAATCATCAAAACCTAAATTCCAAAGATACGGCCCTAATACTGATCCCTGGGGACAGCCCATTGTTAGCGGCTTCGACACAGCTTTCAGTCATAGTCATTTATTCATAAACAATATCAACAATTGAATTTTACATAAAATTAGAAACCAGATTAAATTAAAATTAAATAGGTACATAAATTGATTAAAACATAATACACTACAACATAGACATTCATACAAAACAATCATTAGAATAGAATAGAATAGAAAACTCTTTATTGTACACCAGTTACATTAATGATACAGATATTATTTACACATTTATGTACTCGTACAATGGGCGGCCTTATCGCTAAAAGCAATTTCTGCCAGGCAACCTTTGGATGGACAGAAGAGAAAATTCAATATAATAAAGCAAAAGATAATAATAAAGATTAAATCAATTATTTATAACAATTTAACATACATTATTTGAATTACATAATTATCTTATATACGTTTAGAGATCATCAACACTGTAATTACATTTACTCAGTAGCAAGTCCCTAAGCTATATCTAAATTTACTTGAATAAACTGTACTTTTTAATTACTCAGGCAAGTTATTAAATAATTGTAATAAACAGGTAAAAATTGTTTAACCCGGGATTTTTTTTTACATAAAGTGAGCTTGTTTGTTTGGCACCGACTCAAAACTTTATTATTTTTTTACTTTTTATAACCTTATTATTTTCAGCGGTTTACTTATTATTTTAAACTAACTTAGTTATTATTGTGATATTGTGATCGACGTTGACTGAATCTAAGTATTCATAAATTATAAACCTTAGTGGCTTCTATAATATGTTAAGTTATACCTACAAAATGTTTTATAAGATTTTATTTTAATGTTAATAAATGAAAAAAAACATTTTCTTAAATATTTTATTTTACTATTTTACATTACGTTTAAATGTATGAATTTTGTTGAATCCTGGATAAAATCTGGTTATAATTTGCACTGTATTCTTAAGTTCAATAAAAATAAATAAAGTTTATCAATTCAAAATAATGAGATAAACATATATTTTTTTATTTTTCAATCAACCTTCTGGCTCAGGTGTCTAACCCAAACTATTTCTTCAGTTGTTTCAGGTCCTTCCCTCTTGGGTAAATGTTTTCTTTTACTGTTCTCATTAATTTCGTTGCAAGGAAAATCTTTTTTCCTGAGTGTGTGAATCAGGTGATGCGTAACAGTAAGAACTAATCATTATCTTTATATATATATTTCTTGTGTGCGTGTGTATGTCACTGAACTCCTCCTAGACGGCTGGACCGATTTTGATGAAATTTTGTGTGTGTATTCGGGTAGGGCCCTGGATGGTTTAGATTCACAATTGAACCCGGCAGGTGGCGCTGCTGTCGGTATTTCAGCTTTTTTCAGGCAGGACGACGTCTGCCAGGTCCACTAGTATATATTTTTAAATCTTAACACAGTCCAAAAACTCGAATAAAATGCACGCTAATCTAATAAAATAAGTCATAACAAAATATTATATAAATATAATAATATAGTACGTAAGAAGAAATCCAGCCCAGCTCAGTGAATCGATTCAAAATATTTTTAAGTCTAAGTAGAAATAAATTGTTTTGTATAATAATGCAGTGTACAATAGTATGCAGTAAAGTATTATTTTGATGATACTCAAAAGCGATTTCCTTATACATTTCTTATATTTCCATAGCTTTTTGCTCTATATATCTGGTTCTTATTGAAGTACACGGTTCTTAAGAACACTCCGCTAAAACAAACACTCTCATTTATTTGAACTTGTCTATTTATTAAATTAGTTGAGTTGGGGGGAAGCTATATGTGTAACTACATACAACATGCTATGGAGCAATACCTGTAGTTACATTGTTTATATAGTTTTAACTGAGGCACGCGATTTGTTGAAGTATTCCATATTGGGCACCGTTTTAATGGCACCTGAGTGAATGGCACCTAAGGTATTCCACATTGGGCACCTACCGATATTTTTATATCGATATGTTCCACTAATGGCACATGCGAAAAATATCGGTGGGTGCCCAATGTGGAATACCTTAGGTGCCATTGACTCAGGTGCCATTAAAACGGGTGCCCAATATGGAATACTTCGATTTGTTTACATCTAAGAACACCAGCTGCAACAAATTCTTTCATTTGTAGTTTGCCCTCTTCAATTGGTAGAGTTGGAAGAATACTAAAGTCAATATTAGATCCGAATTATAAAAAAAGAATATAACACACGCACACACACCCACGTAATCCAAAATCCTGTAATAATAAAAATATCCAACGTAACAACAAAGGGTTATAATCTACGTGATACGGGTTGTATTGTGGAGGTTAGGTTTTTATTACTTAGTTGTCGGTCGTCACACTGGCCTCATCTCTTTTACTACAGCGAATATCAAAAAGGTTTTTAGTAAAGCAGGTGTGCGTGTCAACCACATTGTCCGGACCATTTTGCCCCACCCTACCGCATGCGCTACATATTGTACTGCTTATTAAACCTTGTACGTTTAAATTAGAACCTTAATAAAAGGAATGTTAAGGTTTATTATACTAGAAGGTCGGAATCACATACTAGGCAGAGCTTTTTTATCATTTTAACATTTTTTCCGACTTCAAAAAAGGAAGAGGTTCTATATTCGACTGTATGTTCACCGATATCTGCCCATTTGCCCACCGATTCTCAAAATTCTTTTTTATTTGAAAGAGTATACTCTAGAGGTGGTCCTATTGGCATCAAGTCAGGATCTGATGATGGATACCCAGGGAAATCGAGAGCAACCCTCAAATGTTATAGGTATTAAAATGATTTTCATATATTATTTTTATTTTATCACAAAAAATAGAAAAATAAAATTTTGTTACAATAAAAATTAAACCAACTTCAAAAACCTAAAAATAACTGCATACAGATTGAAGTCGGTGCTGGGCTTAATATTAGGTGACAGGATGAACCTAGCACCGACTTCAATCTGTATTCAGTTATTAGATCTCAATTTATATCAGAGTTTTTGACATTGCGGGCAGATAATGTCTACTGCTACACATTGTTCTGTTTTTGTTTAATTACCGAAATGTAAGCTGATGATAAAAAAATATAATTATGGAAACATGTTTATTTAAAAACTGTTATTACAATAAGTGTTATATTAACTTGTTCTTTTTCTTTCACAGGACGACTGACGGCTCCAGTGTCGCTTACAGTCACGCGAGTGCCAGCGATTGTCGGTGGCGAGGCGGAACTACCGTGCAGCACTCAACCCCCCTTGAAGAATGACAGTCTGATGCTGGTTGTGTGGTATAGGGATGACAATCCTGTATACAGGTTAGTGTAATCTTCCTTAGGTTTTCGACGGCCAATATCGTTAGAATCTATAAAAATAAAAATGAAACGCGCATTTTGATTGACTGCACCAATCTAGATTCTCTTTTTGTGTTCGTTATTGTCAGGAAACAAACAAACATTCACCCCATCTACTCCTGCTACATTCACACCACATACCCTCTATCTACACGTGCCCCATTCAGAGAGTTTTTGAACTGATATTTACTGCTTACAACTGTACACTTTTATTTAAATGTCATAATATGAAAATTGAGTGAGAGAGATCTTCAAAGTATTGACATTTGTCGTTCAGTTGTTGACCCCGCGGTTGATAAACTTAAAACAGACGATACGTCATAATACATAGAGCATAGAGGTAATTAGAAAAATCTCTGTGTATAAAAAATGACTGTTAAAATGTATTAAATTCGGGTGGCCTAGAAATAGCATCAGGATGAATTTAAAAGAAAGCGCTAAACGTTAGTAGAGTACGATCAAGAAATAAACGAGAAACGAAAAGAACCCGCTTTGTTATGGCACATTTTAAAATATGTATAAAATAAGTAACAATGTTAGACAAGAATTTTTGTAACTGAATAAATAGTAGAAACCTTAAAACTATTGACAAGCAAGCAATTAATAAAGATGGCTTTTGTACTCATGACTGAACGGAAAAATAGGCAAAAAGAAATTTTGATTATTTTTCGGGATATAGCTTGAGTGCTGTTTCTGTATTTTAATTGAAGTACCCATTTTTGAGACTATCGACCCAGAGATTTATAAATTTCTTATAATCTGCCAGCCCTCATACGAGAAAAATATAAAAACTATTTTTATACTATTGAGGTAATCTACTTAGGTTCTATTTTCATTATCTACGTCTTTGTAGGATTAAGACTATTTGATGTATAAAATACTATATATATAATAATACTTTGTATTTTAATGATGACAAAATAAGAGAGGTATGGCACCATACTAGCAAGCAGGCCTGACTGGGGAAGAACCTCCACCTTACAGAAGACCACAGTTAAATGATTAATCACAGCAGTGTAGTTGTGTTCCTGTGTGTGAGTATAGGTCTCCAGCACATCTAATAAGAATGCGTTTTGAGAGGAACCTAAAAAAACAAACTAGAGCCTGAGTGCGTTTAGTCGTGAAGTGGTGGCAGGTGTAGTTTGAATATTCAACAAGTAAACAGACGGTGTGTAGACACAATCTACGAGAGGAGCAGAGGAGCTAAGGACTGAGGCAGGTTAATTGATTAAAAGGGACAGCATGATTCATTGGGTCTTCTTTTCCCCGATTTTGCAATATATCTCACTACTGCTCCGCTCCTATTGATCATAGCTTGATGTAATATAGTCTATATATAGCCTTGCTAGATAAATGCACTATTCAACAAAAAAAGATTTTTTATAATCGAACCAGTACTTTTGAGATTAGCGCGTTCAACTAAACAAACAAACTCTTCAGCTTTATAATATTATAGTATATGTAGATATATACGAACATGCAGTACCTACTATATCTCCCAGCACAAAGTTTCGATTCCTGAAAACTGATATCAGTACCGGAGGAATGATACTTACCGTAAATTTGCGAATCAATGAAGTAACTTCTGTTCCTGACTGTTAACTTTACAAAGTTGCCGAAGAAAGGAAATGGAACCGAAACTTCAGTTCTGTTTCAGTTTAAATGAACTAATTTTTGTTCTTATTACTATTACTTTTTATATAGGTATCTATCTATCTTTGTAACGTAATTAGATCCTATGATGACGGTAATAACGAAGGCATAATGATAGAAAACAATTTAAAATGTTGTTAGATAAACCATGTAGAATAGGCATTCGCAAAATTACACATTGGTTTTCATAATATTAAAAAGATAGAAATCAATACGTGGATATATATTATTTTAATTTCAAACAAATAAAGGGTTAGAAGAGAAGAAGAAAGTGTCCCAAGGTCATGTCACACATGCCCATGTCTCCTATTTATTTATTAAGATCATGGAGGAACCAGTGTACTACTCGTAGATAACAGATTCACTCCTTGCAGGTTTTGTATGTTTCGGAACATTACCTATTTCGAAATCAATTACAATTAGACTACATTTATGACATTTCATTCATAGACTTTCGTATTTTGTAGTATTTGTAGGATAGAAAAGGTAAGTACTTAAAACATAATTAAAAAATAGCGAATTTTAGGAAGTGCTAAGTGAAATTCCCGACTACTGTAAATATTATTAACGTCAATATTAATAGCGTTTCTACTATTTTATCATCCAATTTTTTATGTATATTTGTTTATTTCTATCCTACAAATATTATAAATGTAAAAATCTATAAGAAGGAATGAAATGTCAAGTATAGTCTTTTAGTAATTGATTTCGAAACAATGTTCCAAAACATGCAACACTTGCAAGGACAAGGTGTTGCATGTTTTGGGATTATTAGGTAGGTACGTTAGAGAACGTAATTACAATTAAAATGTTATTGTATACCGTGTATTTGTTACATCAGGTTACTGTTGAAAGTAATTTTTGGTTCTGCATAATTATATTAAATTCTATCAAAGAATATTATACATGAAATTACATGATATTATAAATGAGAATCTCACCGTTTTGTTTTGTAGGTAACCAACCAATTAAATCTTTTAACAAGCTAGATAATTAAAAACAGTAACCAATGTTGAGTTATGTAAAGTATATGTATAAGCTTGGCGAACGTAGTGTAGGAAGTCCTCAGGCTTATAGAAAAGTATTTGCAAAGAAATTTTTATTGTAATTTGCAAGTTTTCTATCGCAATTATATTATAATTTTATAAATAACATTAATTTATGTATTATTACATCAATGTTATTTGTTTTTATAGCTATATATTACTATATCATATTTAGACTGTTAAAAAAATAGATTATACAAATTGTAAACATATAAAATAATTAAGTTCGATGTTATAATTAGGTTAACTACTCTATATTTTGTCATTTAGCGTACAAATGTTTGAGTTTATATAATATATGATTAATTAACCATATTAGTTGATTAAATTGTATTATTGATGTTAAATAACTCAATATATCAACATCAATAGTGTAAACATTACAAATGAACGCACAGTATTAGTTAATTCATACGTATCATTGTGTAAAGATTCACATTTCACTCACAGAATAATTATAATTGGAAATTAATAGCATAGGGTTTATATTACTTTGAATTGAGCTACCTGGTGGCATTTGCTAAGTCCAACTCATTAATGCCATCAGGTAGCTTTTTGTAAGAAGGTACTTCATTTCATATTTTTAAAAAAGTTTTTTTCTTCTACCACCGTATGGCACTTCAAGTTAAAGAGAAAAATAAAGTTAAGATAAAATGCTTATGAACTTTTTTATTATAGTGCTATGCTTACTAATATAATAAATGTGAAAATTTGTAAGTATGGATGGATGGATGGATGTTTGTTACGTTGTTCAGTAGTTTTTACGTGAAAGATCACGTAAAAATTACCGAACGGATCTGGATGAAATTTGGCACAGAGATAGATTATGGTCTGGAACATAGGCTTCATTATAGGATACTTTTTACAGCGATAACCGACATCCGCGCGATCGGAGCCGCGGGCAACAGCTAGTTACGTATAAAGTTGTGAGAGTACTTAGGTTAAATCTTGTTTTATAGGATGTTAATGTGGCAGATGTTTGATGAATGATGTGGGCTCGTATTTAATAACTAATGTTATTATTTTGAAGCTCTAAATATTGTTATATTATGTGTTAGTTAGAGACTATTTGTGTTCCAAACCCTTTTAAAACTTTTTTCATCTATGTACCAGTACCTATTTAAAGAAATTCGTTATCTTGCATTTCCGAGCTTAGCCATTTGAGGGGTGCCAGTCCAAATCATACAGTCATAACTTTAATATATTTTGGAATATCCATTTCAAATAATTATGTTATACGAAAACATTAGGTTGATTCGAGCATCGACCAATTAAAGAATTGGTCGATGTCAATTTAATTTATCTTTTAAACCAAATGCGTGTTAAATAAATCATTGAGAACTTTTAGTACATACATTTGTGCCGAGTTTTTTAATATATTTTTAGAGTTTAATTATGAAAATGTTTTAGTGAACTCTCGCGTGATAATTGATGGTATTTTTACAGAGTAAGTTTAGGTCCTTGACATTGGTGAAGTTCAAAGTTGTATAGATGTAACTGTTAGTATCATTCTGGCTTTTCTGTTACTTATTCAGTTATTTCAAGTAGTTGGTTTGACGCTAATCGTTGACAAAAATACTTGTATAACAATGTGCCAGTTCCCACAATCTGCTTCCAAAAAATGTTACATATATTCGCCTTTGACCTACTTTGCACATGCGCGGCATATCTAAATTTTACATAAAGCCTCGAAAAAATTCCGTGTGCCGCGCGGCGCATTGCGGCACAACCAGCAAATATTGTGACAACACCGCACTGTTGAGCATTCGAAATTGAGCGCCGTACACAAGTTACCATCGCACGAAAATGCAAACATGAACAATTTCCAAACTTATGCTGCTACGAAGAAATACCAAAAACTTGGTAAATTTTAGGGAAATTACAGAGCATAGACATAAAATTAAAAAAACAAGAACTTTTGTGAACACGACACTGGTGAACTGCTTATTGTTAGTTAATTATTGTTAAATAGTTCAGATTTATTTAAAGAGAAAACATTGGATTTTTCGTTTGTTACGATTTAACTAAAAAACCATTGATCAATTTAAAAAATATAGTTCACCATTATTTGAAAGTGATATTATTACGGTAAGCTAAATAAATGTTCACTCAAGCGAACCCGGGATAAATCGCTATTTATTTAGTCAAACACAAAATGTGTCTAGCTTCAGCATGCTAAAAGCTGGAGAGCGGAAAGGGTTATTAATTTTTGTTCTTCATTGGTTTTACATAAATTCATACTTAATATTATAAAATGTTAATGCTAAATTAACTTCAGTTTGTTTTTTGCTAAATCTTCTCATGACTAAACCCTTGTCAGTGTTCAGGTTGAATATAAATTGTCTGACACCTTTCCGTAGTTTTTCTGACGTTTATAAATATTTTTAAAGAGAGGTAGGGCACCATACTAGCGAGCAAGCCCGACTGGGGAAGGACCTCCACCTTACAGAAGACCACAGCCAAATGACTACACACAGCGGTGTAGTTGTGTTCCTGTGTGTGAGTACAGGTCTCCAGCGCTCATTTAGGAATGCGTTTTGAAAGATACGTATTCCTATCCCAGAGTAACTTCCATCTTAAAGCCCTGGTGTAAAAAAATGGGTTGGCAACACGCAAGTGATACCTCTGGTAATGCAAGCGTCTATAGGCTACGGATACTGCTTAACATCAGGTGGGTCATATTTTATGACTTGAATGAATAAATGACTAACTTTGACATTCAGGCATACGTTTAAAATATAGTTAAAAATGCTTTCAAAAATATGTTTCGCACTATTATATTAGCAGCTTAGCACCGACTTCAAACTGTAATTAAAGTATTTTATGAAGTCGGTTTAATTGGCACTACCAATAATTATGTTCTTTGTTGTTGTTTTAAGTCTTTCATATAAATTTACTCCCTGATGATGGATTATGCGTGATCCTGCAACATGATCTGTCTTGAGGGAGTCAGTTGATGCATCTATCTATATTAATATTATAAATGCGAAAGTTTGGATACATTGATGTTGGTTACTTAATAACGCCAAAACAGTTGATCAGATTAAAATGTAATTTGGCACAGAGATAGCTTATCGTCTGGAATAATACATAAGTTTTTTATCCCGAATTATTGTTATAATCACTATTGTTATATACCGTTTAATCAGTGCTTATTTCAACTTTTTTGGGGTCTGATGCTGAAGTTTAGAAGTATTTTAATATTGCCTCAATTATGTGGCAGTAGGCAGCGCACATAGTTTGCAGAAATAATAATCATTAGAGCAGAAAGGTTCTGATGAGGCCAGCACTAACTGGAACAAGGTGAACCAACGCGCGATGACCTAGTAAAGGTTGCTGGCAACCATTAGACAAGATCAGCCTAGGACCGAAATCCTTAGAGAAGGCTAATGTATAAATAGTAGACATTTTTGATGGAGATGTTGATGATATTTACTATAATGGACAGCCGCAGGGGTATTCTGTAAGAGCAAAAACCGAGCCACCGCGATAACCGAGCAAAATCTAGCTGTCAGATTGAAAATCGGTATTCCGTAAGAGCAAAAACCGAGCCTTTTTGACGTTTAGTTAATAGATTGTGCCGTCACCGAGCAATCACATTTGTCAGTTTGCCATCGCTGTTTCTTAGAGAATCAGCCGGCGGCGGCGGGTCTTAATCGCGTAATATTTTGAAGGTTTTGATTTTCATACCTTTTGTTACCAAACGTCAGGTAACAAAAGGTATGAAAACAAAAAGTAGTAGGTAATTATATATTTAGTACAAATCGCGAAAGTTTATAAAAGAATAATATTATTATGTTAATGATTATAAATATTAGTATTACACTCAGGTAATGAAACAATATTTTTGTATTTATTTATTTATTAAACTTCATGCACATAGGTACATAGGCGGACTTAATGCTATAAGCATTCTCTACCAGTCAACCTTGAGTGGTGCAGAGATAATTGAAGAAGGTGCAAATGAAGTAGTTTTAAGTGAAATTGTTTAACTAAATTAAATTTTAAAAAAAAACAATAAATACATAAAATATATAAATGAAATAAAAGTATATGTACTAATATATATATGATAATAAATAATATATGATATATATATATGTATGTATACGACTGATCGACGCTTCTCGTGATCAGAGGGCTGGCTTGTTTCTCGCACAGAGAATAAGCATTGCCATTCAACGTGGCAATGCCGCCAGCCTTCTGGGCACGTTCCCAGTGGACAGTGATGTTGAGGAATATTTCGACGCTTAAACAACAGTCTTCATTTGTATTATGTTTTTCCTTTTTTAGTATTTATGTTTAAATTAGTTTTTCATATTTAGGTTTAGTTAGTTTATATATGTATTAATTTAGTCATACAATTAAAAAGCTACGACAGTTATTGTTACTTGTAAATAATATAATTATATTCACTGATAGTCATCCGTGACTTTAGACATTCGTGTCTCGGGTTACTTTTTGTTTCTCTTTTATTACTCAGCCTCAAGTCAGTTTTCAGTAAACAACTTTTAGTTGCAAACTGTAATATTAGCTACGCCCACATATAGAGGTATACCAATCCTAACTTTAAGAGTGTTCATAATTCTCACCTTACACATTTATAACAAATGTTACTTAGAAACCCTTATGCAATTCTAATTATATTAAAAAAGTAATAATAAAATAGTTTAAAAAATATTTTATTTTTGTTTCATAATTTTTACCAATAATAATAATATTTAAATAATTACAATACGCAAATCGCAATAGGTTTACTTAAGTCAGAGCTTCCTTGATTTCCCCAGAATCCCATCATCAAATCAGCTGAAAAATATATTATATATTTTCAAACAAAAAATATTTTTTTCAAACCGATCCAGCCGTCATCGAGTAATTAAGCAGACGTATAAACATATTCATAATTACATGTTAAGGAAAATAACTGACGAAAACGGACGAATTTTTCAATTTTACTGTTATTATCGATATTCGGGTATTGATTCTTTGTCTATGTACCAATTTAGATAACCCCTTATTCGTAAAAGAGATCAAAACCAGAAGAACCCATAAACCCATAGTCCCACTGCTGAGCACGGATCTATCTAGCCTACTATACCACGCTGGCCAGACGGGTTGGTATAGGAATTTGTTTCGAGTTTTATCTCTCTTGCAGTGGATATTGTCTGCCTTACTCCGTTAGTTGACTCTTACGACACCCTCGGGATAGAACGGGGTGGTGACATTTGTATTCTTAATCCGTCATCACACGGAGGGTAAAAGAGATCATATTAGTTTTATTGACACTGGAACTAGGAACCTTTGGGCATTGACCCACTATAGAACTTTTTAAAATAAGAAGTAGATAGGAACTATATCAGTTTTTTTTTTATACTGCCAAGGTGGCAAACAAGCATACGGCCCGCTGATGTTAATCAGTTACCGTAGCCTATAGACGTTTGCAACACCAGGGGTGTCACTCACGCGTTGCCGACCCCTTAAAAACCTTATAACTTCTTTCTTGAAGAACCCCATGCTATAGTCTCTTGGGAAAACCTCATTCCACGGCCTAATGCACGTGTTTAGAAATTCCTCTGGAATCTTACGGTACGGCATGTTTAAGGCAGATGATATTGTGTTGTTAGTTTTTGTATTTTCAATCGTAAGATCAAACCTGATAGTTACGAACGCTACTAATTTTGCTAACTTGGGGTAACAAAACAAACAAATAGTACACTAAATTGAATTCTATTCAATTAGTGTTTATTTAGAGCAGGGTGCCTTCAACAAAGTACATAGTGAAACATTGGGCTGAGCGAAAGTGTACATAAATTAATTGGCTTCATCTCGGAAAGTTTTGCATTATTGATTGACTATAATTGAATTCATATTTACATAAATTTCCATCAAATAATATCTTCATGTAATGCGTTTTCAAACAAAAACGAAAATGTAAGGTATACTGAATCACAACTGAGTTTTAAGAATTTACATTATTAATAAGTAGATCGGATACAAAATAACAACTTCAATAATTCATTATCATTACTTTTAAATTTATATTATTAAACATTATTAACGCGAAAGATTGGATGGATCGATCACGCGAACGTCTTAGCGGATCTGCCCCTCTAGACAAGTGGCACAAGCGATAGTCGAATCGAAAAGTCAAAAAAGCAAATGTATGGGATTTGACGTAAGTTTACGAAATTATATCGTAGACTTACGTCAAATCCCATACATTTGTTTTTTTGACTTTTCGATTCGACTACCGTTTATGCCACTTGTCTAGAGGCTCTGGTTGAAATTTACACAGAAATAGATTATAACATAAAAAAGCGCATTTTATGCCGAAAAAATATATCTATACATATAGGTATGACTTTTGCATTCATTGTTAAAAACTCTGCACTCATAAAAGTAATTCAATTTGCGCAGAGTAATATTTTCTCAGACTGAGAACATTTAAGTATTATGTTTAATAGAATTAAGTAACACAGGAATAGATAAACGCAGCAACTTACCGTCTACATTCGTGACACTGCTACGTGTGCTTGCTGTTGTTAGCTCATATTATTATGTAACAGCCATGCCCTTTGCTAGATAAATAAATAGGTACAATCACCACCTAATAGTATTTGTAGATAGTCACATAGTTTGCGGGAGTTGCTAGTACTTTAGTTTGAGAAATTAATGCAGTGTGGAAGTTTGGCTTCGTATTTAACATCGCGGCGGACCCTTGCAAATAATGGAGGGTCGTGAAGCTTCTAATATTTAACTTGGAACGATCACTATGTCAGTTAATGTTAAACGTCTTGTAATAATTTTGGGAATACAATTACCTTTAACTAAAATATTTATAAACTTTAATTTTTGTTACGTAAGTTGTTAATGTAAACTTAAAACAATGCAAGTTTTATATTATTATGAAAGAGGAAGCGGGGCTTAAAGTTCAGTTTTTTAAATAACCACAAAATTTGTTAAGGAAACTTAGTAAAATATTTCAAGATTCAAATCCATACACAACTAATTTTTATTACTCATATTTTTATACTATAAATGTCTAGTATTTAAATACCCAAAGTCAGAAAGTAAAAACTTGTCCCAATTTGGGTTTAGTGGTTACTTTGCGACTTTAAGTATTAGTAGGACGGTGCAAGTTGTTACGAGATAATTATCAAAGATATGTAATAATTCTTTAAATATAAAACAAAAATAGATTTCACTAAGTATGGATGTAAATAAACGCAAATTATTATTATAATTTAAGTGATCAAAAATTTGATAGGTTTACGAAAATATCTACTTAATTTATTCTGTGATGTAAGTCATTGACGCACTTGCTCACTCTCCAATACATCATAACGCTACTAGCCTGACTAAGTTTATTTACCTTTAGTGAACTGCAACGGTCCATTTCTGGCCGTATTTAACTATCAAATAATTTATTCATTATTAGCGTTATTATTAGGTACTTGTATGATGTAAATCTTGATTTGAAATAAAATATAAGTTATTTTGTCTTATTAGCATTTACAAGAATAATTATTAAAACAAACCTAAACTATTTATTTACAAACAATCAGTTCTGAAAAAAGGTGCACAAAAGAATGGCCACATTGCCACGCTGGATTACGTACGTAAGGTTACTGGTTCACCAAAGTAAAAATCAGGTTTATTTACAAAATATATTTATCTCTTCCGATAGTGGAGTTATTTCCATTGGAACAACTTAGCCTGGCAACTATAACCCCGCTCTCCCCTACCATAATAGCTAACCAGATAAAAGGGCGTGTCATAGAGTTTTTTTAATAAATGCAGTTGTAGCAAAACGCTATTAAAATTTTCATTAAAAGTAACTGTCATGATAATTGAAAATATTCATTAAAGTAATTTCGGTTACCATTTTCCATAAAAAAAAAGCGGTTTACATTTATCTTTACTATAGCTATGGGTGGAAAATCACCGTTCACCGTGGATCACCGTTAAATTAAAATATACTTTGTAATGCTTAAACTTATTAAGTTTTCTTCTAAGTACATATATGTATGTTTGCCGTTAGGACTGAGTCGAGCAAAAGTGTTATTAAGTTCGGAAATTTCAGTCACTTGCTCGCACCCTACTTCTAGCTTTCGCCAGCTACGTTGTGTGGATGACATATTTGCTACAACTCTGCTTACCCTCCGTGGATAAAGGATGCTATTATATATATCTAATATGAGTATTTTTGATCTTAAATCAGATGTAAAACAGTTAAAAAGACATTTTAAAACTCTTTTTATTACTCATCTTAGTATTATAATCTCAATAATAGAGCATCGATCCGATCTCGCCGTCGGCGTCGCGTTATTCGTGAGTGTTCCTATCTTATCTGTATCTTGTTAAGGATTTCCTTATAGACATAGCACTTCAACCATTTGGGATCTTTGCATTTCCCTTCCATTTAAGTTCCTCAGTATCGCTTGTGTGTGGCAGTACATATTTTAGGAATGTACTTAAAGTCCCCTGATTCTGGATGAGCAAAAAGGCTTATTCTTTTCGGCTTCACACGATATGAATAAAAATAAGCGAACTTGTAAGCATCAGTGCAGTACTGCCTGACAGGACCGTTGCATTGCTGCGTCCCTCAATACATTCGACGCTAATACTATACGTGTCTAGACTACATCGCTCCACGATGGCTAATCCATTTTGGTTATACTCTAAGATCTACATCTTGGAGTATAACCTAAAGCAGTCAAGCTGGACTGTGAGAGTCAACATGTCATGTCAACATGAGGTACATAAAACGTATTTCTATTTAATTGTGGTGCGAGCGCCGATTCTTTGTCTTGAAATGTTTCTCGAAGAAGAGTTTTGGACAAAGAGTGTTTTGTATCGACGTTTTATGTGGACGATTACACAATACAGCGCCGAAAAACACGACGCCGATGTTAAATGTAAATAATTATGTGTGTATTAGTCTGTTAGGTACTTTTCTATGGGACTAATATTAATATACCTATTCTACTGTGTTACTGCGGTGCGGTATTGACTCATTGTCCTTCCCCAGGTCCAAAGACAAAACCAAGCTTTCGTCACTATTTTGACCTTCCAAGCAACAACTGCCTTGTCACGTGATCACATCACTCTGACCTCACGCGTTAGGCGAAACCTATTGTCGGCCAGTATAAAGCCCTTAACATTATTACTGTTTAGCGACAAAATCTGCCTATAAATATCAACATACATAATGATGCTTTCACCAGGCTTTTGTAGTTCTTATAATTAAATTTAATTTGTGTCGTAATTGAATAGACTGCATTAATTTTGTGCTTAGTGAATTTGCAAATCGTGACAGTTAGTCACAAAAGCTAGAAGTTTCACGGAGGACTTTACATAATTGCCATCCAAGTCTTGGATTCCCTCAGAAGTGATGAGTACTGGCGTAAATTTTATTATGAAGTTATGAACTCTGGGGCCACGCAATGTCACCTGAACTTCTGCTTGATTTCCAAATATAGAACGTGTTTTAGTGTAATATACGAAGTAATTAATTATAATATTCGTGTAAAGTTCACCAAAATATGCTTGCGGTGACTTGGCATTGGTAGCGGGCTGGGGAAATTAATTTGCGTAATTATTTTGACGATTTATACCTTTGGTAGCTCGTAATGTGTTTTAATAATTTTGAATGTGATGTTGAACTTCATTAAGCTGTGACAACTCGTGCTTATAGTGCAAATCTTATTTGAAAATCTAAGTAGTATATGTTACACTGCTAACTATAAGTAATTCATATTAAGAAACACTGTATTTTTATTCTAATAAGAATTTAAAAATATATAATCAGATAGAGAAAGAGAGAGAGGCCTAGATTCTAGGTATTATTTTAAAATTTCGGAGTAGATGGTGAAAATTTATAAGATTTGATAGCTGCTTATGATAACGACGCGAGAATTATTGTCAAGAACTATCATTGGCAATTTTCACTTGAGTCATTTAAAGTTTGATTATGGTATATTTCGTTTCAAATAAGAGTTACAAAGAAAATAATGTTATGAGAGTTAGTTTTTCACTTTAAACTGTGTGTATACCATCTATACTAATAGGTACATAATTATATTATAACACTAGGGATCGCGTTGTAATTTGGAATATTTTCCCCAATTTCACAACATATCTCACTACTGCTCTGCTCTTATTAATCATAGCGTGATGTTATATAGCCTATAGCCTGCCTGGATAAATGCACTATTCAACAAAAAAAGATTTTTTCCAATCGAACCAGTACTTTCTGAGAATAACGCGTTCAAGCAAACAAACTCTTCAGCTTTATAATATTAGTTTGGATATAGAAATACGAAAGTTTGGATGTATCAATCCGAATCGCAGTTCCGAAAAAAATACTGTTTACGTGGGAATATACGCGCGGGTGAAGCTGCGGGCGATCACTTATATCACTTCTTCTTCTTATCGTTTGGTTAGTGGCCAACCTGGTGACAGAGTTATTGAGATCGCCCATATTTAGGCCTCTGTCGTGATCTAACGACTGATAACAGTCGGGACCGACTTTTAACGTGCCCTCCGAAGCACGGAGACGCTCAGATGAAATACCACTATGCGGTCACCCATCTATAGGGTTACCGCGCCTTTGGTAGCTTAACCCGCTGATCGTTTACCGAACAGCGAGTGCACCTAGCTATGAGCGCCTCTATCACTTATTTTATATTCGAAACTCATTTTTATATGGGAAGAGAACTGATGGAATGTCGTTATTGCCTTGTCAAAGTCAAAGTCAAAGTCACCACCATCACATCTTCCAAGTACAACAGTTTGTGCTGGCGCTGCTGCTGCAGCTGCAGAGTCCAGCAATTTAGTTGGAAACTACATTTTTGAGCTTTTTGGGGTGGAGACTATAGGTTCATGGGGTCTGAGGGCTCGTTTCTTTTACAGAGACCTAGCGAAACGACTGATCGATGCTTCGCGTGATCAGAAGGCTGGTTTGTTACTCGCACAGAGAATAAGCATTGCCATTCTACGTGGCTGGCAATGCCGCCAGCCTTCTGGGCACGTTCCCAGTACACAGTGATGTTGAGCAATATTTCACCGCTTAAACAACAGTCTTAGTTTGTATAGTTTTTCTTTTTTTTTGTATTTAAGTTTAAATTAGTTTTCTGTACCTATATATTTTTTATAATTATGTTTTATACTATCAAGGCGACAATCACAGCATACGGCCCGCTTGATGGTAATCAATTACTGTAGCTTATGGCAGCTTGCATCATCGGGGGTATAACTTGCACGTTGCCAACCTTTCAAAACCTCGTAACTCATTTCTTGAAGAACTCTATGGCTCTGGGGTAAACCCCAGCAAGTAGCTCATTCCACAACCTAATCGTACTAAGAAATTCCTCTGAAACTGTACGCTACGGCATGTTTGAGGGTTATAAAAAGAGGCCGTGGGCATCATATCAAACAATTCCTCAGAACACTCACATTTTACATTGTCACACTTTAGATTCGTATACGATTAATCTATATCGCAAA
Organism: Trisateles emortualis; assembly: GCA_947095525.1. Taxonomy (NCBI): domain Eukaryota; kingdom Metazoa; phylum Arthropoda; class Insecta; order Lepidoptera; family Erebidae; genus Trisateles; species Trisateles emortualis. The sequence goes on along the minus strand of OX352736.1, from coordinate 670,833 downwards.
TATTTTATAATAAATTAATTATTATTTAACGTAATTGGTAGATTCGATCAGTAACGTACCGTAATTCTTATTACCAGTTTCCACAACTGAATTCATAGTGTCGTCCGCTCTGTTTGACTGAGGGTCTGTTTTCGTCAAAACTAAAGGAGTTAACCTAGTTTAGACGGTCATACGACTGAATATTTTACTAATTGGTCTGGATTTGGAATTTTCAGCTGCGCCTTAATCAATGAATATTGCCTTTTGTTTCTCGAGATCTACCTAATAATGTACACGATGCTAAATAAATTGTCCTCGTATTCAAGATATATCATTATTTTATTGTTTGTATATGTAGATATCCAAATAAGTAGATTTTTCGCTTTGGCTGTGACATTTTTCTGTTAACTTAGGACGGCAATAGCTTTAGAAGCGCAAAAGCATTTTTCTGCGTTTAATTCCCAGGCAAAAGAATATCGTGCAATAGCATCACGATGTTTTAATTTACTTAATTATGAATAACTCTTGTCTCTCATATCGAGCAATTGTCGCGTAGGAATATAAATCTATTTTTAATCGTATTGCATTAATGAGTTGCATTAATAAAAATCAAATTAGTTGTCTTTGCAACCACTACAACTACAACTAATTATCTATATCTACAATGTAACTAATTAAATTATATTATGATTAATGAGCATATATTTATACAGTACATATGTATTATATTATAGGTATAGTACATATTTATTTTTATTTATGTAAATTAGTATATAATGTACGCCATAAGCTACCATCTACTCTCTCAATAAGTCCATCCTAAGGTTGTCTAGAAGCGATCGATCGCTTTTAGCGATAAGACCGCCCATTGAGCTTACATTTTTTAATTATTTTGTTTCTTGTATTAGTTATAGTACTTAATAAAATAAATAAAATAGCCTTTATTACTGAGAAAATAATAAATACGAATTAACATACTAAATGAGCATCTAAACATAAAACTATAAGTTAATTTATTTACATAGACAATTAACATTTAGAGAATGTCTCTTATCTCAGTTCGCCTTTTGGCGAAGGCCTCCTCTAACTCTCTCCACTGATTCCTGTCGGTCGTAACCCTTCTCCAATGTGGTCCTGCTGTCATTTTTATTTCGTCCTCCCATCTGCAGTATGGTCTACCTCTACTTCTTTTGGAATTTCTAGGATACCAATTTGTGACTTGCTTACTCCACTTTTCTTCTTTAGAGCGCATCATATGCCCAGACCATTTCCATTTGAGCTGATCTATCCTGTGCAAAATGTCTGTAACTTTAGTTTTTCTTCTTATGTCTATATTTCTGACTCTGTCGCTTTTTCTAAGGCCAAGAATGCTTCTCTCCATTGAGTGTTGACATGCCGAAAATTTTTCTCTATGAACTGATGTGAGAGCCCACGTTTCACAACCATAGGTGAGACAAGGAAGAATGCATGTATTAAATATTCTGCTTTTGGTCGACATGCTAAAATCCTTATTTTTCATTATGTACTTTAATGTCCAGTACTTTTTCCAACCATTCGCTATCCTTTTGTTAACTTCCTTTGTCATCTGGTCTTGGAAAGAAATAATTTGACCCAAATAAACATAATCTTCGACGTACTCTAGTGGTTTTTCGTTGACCACTATAGCTAGGGGCTCACTGTTGGTCAAGTTTTTCATGACTAGACCGAAGTTACTACTTTCTTGCGAAAGTTCTCTAATCATTTGCTCTAAAGTTCTAGGCGACTCCTCCATTACCACTAAGTCGTCAGCAAATCTGAGATGGTTTAGCTTTTTACCGTTTATGCAAATACCCATATCATCCCATTCCAAATTTCGAAAAATACTTTCCAATACAGCTGAAAATATTTTTGGTGAGATAGGGTCACCTTGCCGTACTCCTCTCTCTACCTGGAATTCGGTACCCAATGACTCTAGCTGTATTCTAGCGCTGCTGTTAGAGTAAATAGTTTTTATGGTATTTATGTATATCTGAGGTATACCTTGCTGTTTTAGACTGTCCCAAATACGTTCGTGAATCAAACTATCAAATGCTTTATTGTAGTCGATGAATGCTATGTATATTGTTTTGTTGTACTCATTATATTTTTCAATTATTTGCTTTACTGTATGGATGTGATCAAGTGTTGAATAGTTTTTACGAAATCCTGCTTGTTCTATTGGTTGTTGCGCATCAAGTGTTTGACTTATTCTGTCTAAAATTACTTTAGCAAAAATTTTATATACATTAGACATCAGACTAATGGGTCTATAGTTACCAATTTCTTCTCTTGGCCCCTTTTTGTGCAGAAGAATGATATGCGATTCGGTCCATTGTTTTGGTATACTGCCGGTGGTGAGTATTTTATTAAAAACTTTCGTAAGGATAGGACTGAGTTCGTCGACCGTGCCTCTTAAAAGTTCATTCACAATTTTGTCCGGTCCGGGAGCTTTGTCCATTTTTTGGCTGAGTATTGCTTTTTCCACTTCTTTTGATAGAATTTCAGGTTCTTGTTGTGCGTCCATGAAAGCATTTGGGAGTGAAATGTTCGTTGAGGATCTGCTGGGTTGCTGAGACTTGTTGGTGTTGCTAGAATAAAGTTGAGCATAGAAGATTGTAGCGTGTTCAATTATATTCTTTCGTGATGTGATGTTTTTTCCACCTTGGCTCATCTTTGGAACCCATTCTTTGTCCATTTCTTTGAGTTCTTTCAGTGCTTTCTTTAAACCACCTGTTTGGTTTACATGTTTTTCAATAATTTGTACTTTCCTGCGTCTTCGGTCGTTTCTTAGGCTCTTTGTTATGGATTTACTTATTTCTGTAATTTCTGCTACGTTATTCTTCTTCTCTACGTTCGATAAAAGCGCACGTCTCTTTTGCAAAAGTATTAAAGAGTTTTCGCTTATGTAGTCTTTTCCTTTACTTGCCCTTTTCACATTGGTTGCAGCTGTAAGTGTCTGTTCGAGCTTTTGGTATGATTCGAGAATATCTTTTTCAAAATCGTTGTGTAGTATGTTGGAGTTCGACAGTCGCTTTGAAGTTTCACTTATGTCTTCGTCACCTACATGGATTGCATTCGTATTAGTTATTCTTTTCCTTGAATGTTTCGGTTGCACTTCTCTTAGAGAGCTTCTTACCATTCGATGGTTGGTATTAAAGTTCAGATTTTGAATGACTTCGGTATTTGTAACTGCTTTTGAGTAGTTGGTGATCATGAAGTCAATTTCATTTTTATACCTTCCATCTGGTGAGACCCATGTCCATTTCTTACAGTGTTTCTTTTTGAAGATAGTATTGAGTACAACCAAGTTATGTTCAAGTAAGAAGTCAACTAACATTTGACCATGTGAGCTCCTTTTTCCATAGCCAAATTTACCTATGACGAGATCTTCTCCTGTGCGCCTACTTCCAACTTGAGCATTAAAATCACCCATGACCATAATATTATTGTCTAATGATTTTGTGATGCAGTCTGAGAGTTCGGTGTAGAAGAGTTCTATTTCTTCTGTTTTTGCTTGCTCGGTTGGTGCATAAACTTGAATTATTGACCACACTTTCTTATAGCCAGGAAATTTAATATTTAGTACTGCAATTCTGTCGGATATGCCTATAAATTCTTGTATTTTGTTTTTATGTTTTCTTTTAATGAGAAAACCCACACCTCTGTGCCCCGCAATTTCTCCTTTATGGTACAATATGAAACTTGGTCGTTCTTCTATAGCTTCTCCCAGTCTTCGCATCTCGCTGATACCAAGCACGTCCCATTTTAGGTCTTTTAATGCTAGTTCCAGTTCGTCTAAACTCTCTTTAGTTCTGAGAGTTCTTGTATTTAATGTTGCTATTTCTATAGTAGGGTTTCTTGTCTGATTCCTAACTTTCGTATTAACTTGTGCGTTTTTACTAGGTTGTAGGTTGCTGAGTTGTTGTGTACTTGATTGATCCTGATGACAGCTGCCTGTTAGAGGGTATTGGTCTACATTTCCCGCGGGGACCAGCCGTGTTGGGAAAGGTTGGTGAAGAGGGGCCTGTCTTTTATGCTATATATCCTTGTTAGTGCACTGTTCTAAAGTATGTTGAGATTTATCGACATGTTTGGGCAAGGGTCCTGATTTTTTTGATGTTGTGACATATGAGGCCATAGATATTTTGTTTTTCTTTTGGGCTTGGTATGAGGTTGAGGTATCATTGTTATTTTTTTTTTGATTGCATTGATTATTTTGGGGTGATATTGATAAGTTCCGTTTCTTGTTGGTAGTAAAAGATGTATCTTTTTTCTTTTCTATTATTATCAACTTATCGTATTTTATAATAGCCCGGTTCCCTTTTTCTATTTCTAGCGATTGTTGTACTCTTAGCTCTTTTCTTTTATTCAATACGTAATCTGGATAGTCTTCTTTAATATAATACTCTGTACCTGTCAATTTCTTTTTGTTTGTAATAATTTCAATTTTCTTGCGTAATGTAGTAAAAATGACAACAAGTGGCCGTATTCTGGTTGACTTCCTACCCATCCTTCTTACTGATTCTATATCTTGCTTGCCAATATCAATTTGTAATTTATTTTTGAGGAATTGAATTACTAAATTTTCCATATCAAAATAGGTTTTTTCTGATTCTTCCATTCCAAAAAATATCAAATTGCGCTGTCTGGCTTGTTTTTCCAAGAAGTATAATCTCCGTTCTTGATTTTCTATCCTTTCTTCCATGGCATTATATTTATCTTCCAAAAAAGAAAATTTTGCTTCAATTGTACTACTAAGATTAGAGATTATTTCATCTTTAAAATCTCTCAACTCTTTGTTTTGTATTGTCTGTTGCTGTTTTATGGCATTCATATCTGATTGCATCTTTTCTAATAAAAATTTCAATTCTTCCATCTTATGGTTGCTCTATTCTCCGATAGATGGCGCTGTTTACAAGATGGTAATTAACTTTTTCTATTTTATCTGTGTATTTTATAGGTAGTCTGTGGTATTTTAGATTATCTGTATTAATGATTTGTTTTTTTACTCGACAGTAGATGGCGCTATGTTTAATTCTTGATAATGACTTTGCAATATTTTCTGTTTAGATTTTAATTATAACGCCAAAACTACATATTAAGCACTATTTTACATTATTTTAGTGACAAAGTCTTTAAACAGTCTCTCACTGTACTTACAGTTATGATTCCTTCTGTTTTATTGTTTCCTAGGAGCAATTTATGTCACAAAGCTGCTTATTGTATTTTCTTGTTTTATCCAAACTATTCCGAAATATATGTGTGAATTCCAGTACCATCCATGTATTTTTTCACTTCTTCTTCGTACATAAGTTGTAATTATGTGGAATTATGAAGTATTTTCAATATTATTGATTTTTAAAGACGGATCGCACGTAGAAAGATGTCAATAAAGCGACTGTGGCGCCCTCTTTTTTAGTACTTAAGTGGTGTACAATAAAGAATATTCTATATATCTATCTACAGCAGCCGCACGTCATTGTGATCGTCGTCACAATTGTCAGCAACTACCACAATGTATTTAAATACAACTTGAAAGATAAAGTTACATTAAGGCCAGAGCCTCTAGACAAGTGGCATAAGCGATAGTTGAATCGAAAAGCCAAAAAACAAATGTATGGGATTTGACGTAAGTTTACGACATTATATCGTAGACTTACGTCAAATCCCATACATTTGTTTTTTTGACTTTTCGATTCGACTATCGCTTATGCCACTTGTCTAGAGACTCAGTTCAAAATATCCTCAATTAGCTCTGTAAACCCTACTCACTGGTTTAAACACTACGCTTCTATATGGTGGATGTACTTCCTTCATACTGTTCAATTTAAGAGTAGCTCTCGCCATGTTTTACTTTTCCTAAAAGTACCATTAGATGTTGCACTCTTGATTTGTTGCATTAAACGCTCATATCTCACATTGTGCCGAACGCAACAATAGCCTCCTGGCATCAGAACGTTCAGTAAACAAACTTGCAATCACGCGCTTTATTTGCTTTCAACTTGTGTCCCATCCCTTCGATATAATTATCAACAGCCTAAGCACTTGGGTCAATACGGCTGTGGTACCATTAATGCACTGTAATTTAGTCTAGACCACAAAGCGGTAATTTTGTTTCTTTGCTCGTTTAGTTTTATTTGCCTTTAGAATTAACTAATTCAAATACTCTACACTTTCTATAATAGGTACCTGTCCTATTTATAGAAACTTTAGAATCTCAATCAATATGCTCTGTCTGACTATTTATATATCATCGTCTCCGCAGGGCAAATAGGATTAACTCAAATTATCTACATCTCAAACATTTTTTGCGTGGTTCTAAGCAGATGAAAATATCGATTTAACTGATTTGTTCTGACTGTTTAGATATTTTTACTTGCTTTTCGTGAAAATTATAACGACCATTTAAGTACATAGGTAATATGATTACTTATATCCAACAGTACATGGGTTAAGTTTGGCGATGGTGATGAAATACTATGATGAAAGCCATGTAATGAACGCTATGGGAAAAGAAATATTATATACCTAATATAAATTGGGCTTCCGCCCGCGGCTTCGCTCGCGTTTACAATCCCATGGGAAAATTGATTTTAACCGAACATTTTTCCGAACTATACCATACCAGCCGTCCGCCTCGGCTACACATCCTCCAAATTTCATACCTCTAGGACGAGCTTTTTAGGCTGTGGGTTGATATATATGTAAGGCAATCTGTCAATCAGCCAGTCAATACTTTGAATTTTATATATATTCTTTGATTAGTAATTTCTTAAGTTCCATAGTTCCCCAATGTCGGGTAGTATTAAGAGTAGATTCCTACACGAAACAAAAAAATGAGTTACAATATCTCAAATCTAGGTGTACTTTATGTCTACTCCTGTATTTGTAAATTATTGTTAAATTAAATAAAAAATCTGTTTAGTGGAAACATACGTAGAAGATGTGCAAAATGCAATCTAACGTGGCAATACTGCTTTTGCTGCGATTGTAGGCACGATTACATTATCTAGTATTTTATTTTTAAAGTTCACAACAGCAACTGTTAGAACACAAATGTTTTTATCTTTACATGGTATAAAACAACGTTGATTCCGCTGTCTGTACGCTTAGATCTTTTAATCTACGCAACGAATTTGAATCCAGTTTTCAGCAAACGAAATACATGTATATTATAATAAATAAATTCAAAAAGAACCAAAAAAGAGAGTTGGTCGCTAGTTTATTATAAAAAAAACATAAAGTACCTACTTTGATTTATTGAATTGAACATTTGCGTTTTTATTGTTACTAGCAACTGGTTAGCAATATTAAAATAAGTTTAAAAAGCCTCTACAAAAGTTATAAAAAAATTATAATAAGGTCTATTATTAATTTTAACTTGTTATAATTTTACATCGGTTATTGTAAATCTAGTCATTTTCTAAACTAATAATCTATAATTATATATTACTTTGTTTGACAGTTACGATGCCCGGATAGCAGAAGCATCAGCTCACTGGATCGACGACCCGTACATCGGTCGTGCTCATTGGCACAACGTACCCACTGCCGGGCTCTGGCTGCGTGACGTACAAGCTCGTGACCGCGCAGTATACAGATGTCGAGTAGACTTCTACAAGTCGCAAACAAAAAATTATAGAGTCGCTTTGGACGTTGTCGGTAAGTTAAATATTTATTATTTAAGTTTTGTAAAATAGCATTATTAGTAATTTATATTGCATACCGCTTACTGTATACTAAGCAGGGCCTCTATAACCCGTAGACTCAAACCTCGATTTTTGAAAGACAGAAAGAAAGAAATGATTAAAATATTGGATCGTAACGTGAAAGTCTTAGAAATATGAATTCAGTGTCATTATTTAGTTTAAATAGTCACTGTTATGAATTTGAGTTTATCTGGGGACAGCACAGAGCAGCGGGGGAGGGCTACGTAGAATGCCCAAAACCGGCGCTATCGCGCCTTTCTATTCAGTGTAACTCACGACTCATTCATGATAACGCTGTGATTCTTTGTTGTGTTTATATAAAAAGTGTAATTTGAATAGCATTACAGTCAAAAATGACTAAATATAGAAAACTAAGTTATGAAATTACTAAAACCAACATTAGACAAATGTTAATTTAAATAATAAATAATAATACATGTACCAAACTCTTAAAACTCTCTGTGACTGTTGGTCCACAGAGAGATATATAATTCAATATCAAGAAGTTTACAACATCTCTTATTAGTATAACTAGTGCGAAAGTTTGGAGTTTGAAATAGGTAGACGTATAGATATATTTCATTCAATCACGTCGAAACGGCTTAAAAAGTCTAATCAATCTGTGTTTTATTACGTCAATGTTTTTGTCACTGGCAGTATAAACGTGAACAGTCACCCGTGAAGATTACTCAACCTACTAAGTAGAATGGAATGGTTGTCTAGACAGAAACATTAAACATAAAAGAGGTACAGCCAGACATGGTACACTGATGCATCCAAGATAGAGTCAGGTACAGGTGAACATTTTTACATGCTGTATTACTATGAGTATGGGAAAACTGGCAATGGTCTTTCAAACGGAGATCAATATAAAATCTCTTATTGCCATACAGTGGAAAGCTTCTAGTTTAAGTTTCTCTTTTCATTGTGTCCTTATTAAAAATATTTTTTACTAAATTTAATTTTGTATGGTATATTGGTGTCCCTCTCTTTTTGTTAACACTAATATTGTAACTCATACCAAATTGTTAATGTTATACTTTGGCGATTAAAACGAATGGCCCGAGTTTCTTGCCAATTCTTCTCGAGGCCCAATCCTAATCAGCGAATTGGCCGTAGGAAAAAAAGTATGCTGGCATTTGTTTTTATGACGTTTATAAATATCATGTATTTGATCTTAATGAAAGTTGATGCCCTGGCGAGAGGGTTTGGAAAACCCCTACGGGAATCAGAGCCTTTCATAAGACACAGGTGGACTGTAAGCAATCCTTGATCCAGGCAGCCGTAAAGAACACGGCACGTACTAGCAAGACATGACTAGGAGGTTCTAAGCAGGATGAAGGCTACTACTAGCTAATACAATAATACAATTATTTCGTTGCTACCACCTACGCCATTTTACCGCAAAGAAAGTTCCGAACAAAGTCGAGAATTTTGCTGAAGAAAAATATAATTCATACATACTAAATAATAAAAGGCCAAATCAGAAAAATAAACAAGCAAGGCTTGTCGCTCGCTTGGCAATCGAGTAGGATATAAAAGGGTTTACGGAAAATAAATAGTAAAAGTGAAAACAATGGGCTAGTGAGGCCTTTGTTGTAATCTTAATTATCTTTAGCACTTAGATGTTAACATATTCTTAAAGTATAATACTAAAGTCTGCACTCTTTGTACTCAAAATGGAAGACAAAATTATATAGATTATAGATAAAATTCGTACAGTGAAACTATCTCATTTATCTCAATGAGATCTCCGTGCAGATGGGCAGAACTCTTAAATTCTCACATAATCTCGCGTCCGTATCTGCTCTCCCCTTTTTGTGTTTTAATAAAATAATTCACCTTGAAACGGCGCCCTAACAAAAGCTATGAGTCGTACCGTCGGCCAATCTCGATAAAAACTAGTACGATCGTAAACTTGACCCTCTCTTATCCTGGTCGGATCAACACGAAAACTTTAAGGAAAGTCCAAACACGCCCTAGGATGATTTACGGATGTACTCGTATACTGTCAGTAAAAATGTAGGTCAGTAGAAATTAAAATTTTATGAGGACTTACTGTATCTCGGCGGTGTATCGAGATGGGTAGACGACGGTAAAATAGATTACCTGCTTATGTTACGAGGGTTTTGCGTTTTTACGATATTTGCTAAGGGCAACATTTGTTTTATGAATGGTGGATAAACGTTTATCGTACTGAGGAGTGAACAATAAAGTTAATGTCTAAATATTTAAGCCTCCCAGTCGTTTCTGCATGAGTAGTTGTCAGCAAATGATCTGATAATTAATTCAAACAAATTTAATAATGTTTAGATTCACATCTTGCATTAAGGATATGTTGGTATTGGGAGGTAATAAAATCGAACATATTGATTCAGTTAATTCAATTCCTAGGAATTAATATAGATTCCATTTAACTTAAAAAAGAGCTAGCAGACAACGATTCAACGATATCGTCTGCATGTTATGTCCTTAGGACCCTAAGCGATGTAATCTTAGACTGCCTTGGTGGTCCAGTGATCGCAGTATGCGCCTGCTGTGCACGAGGTTGTGGGTTCGATTCACACACAGGATGAAACTTTGTTTGACCCACAAAGAGTTGTTCTGAGTCTGGGTGTAATTTGTCTCCGTTAATTATATGTTTGTAAAGTCCCCCGCGACACAGAGCTGGTTCTCTAGCTCCCGCACTAGAAAAAAATAAAAAATACAAATAACAATATGTAAAACGCCTTAATACAGTCTAAAATTAGATACAGTATACAGTAATGTTGCGGAGAAACAGTTACAATTATAAGACTTTATCTTACAAAAACGGGTTGTGAGAACTACATGAATCATTTAAAAACAATTTTAACGAGCTAGGTATCGTCATTATTCCTTCCAATTTCAGAAAATATATACAAGAATTAGAAACAGTTATAGAATCACTAAAGAGAGTACGCGTAGAAATGTAATAACAAAGAGAAACTTGTAAAAAAAAACAATTCTTACAACTAAGTTCTTTTACCGTAGAAAATAACACTAAGTCTGTTAATTTATTCAATCCCTTCTTAAGGGACTTTCTGTATTAAGTTATTACGTAATTAGCTAACCTAACAACATCTTATAGTGACCATGTTATCAATCTTAAATGTTTTAAATAAAACAGATTGACTTGGCAATGGCACTAAACAATGTGATTTAATTTAATATGTATTACTTGTGAGATACGTTGTGTTTGCTTGGTTATTGAAAATTCAAGCTTCTAGTTTTATCCACAACGAAGTTATAAAGGGTCGAAAATGACCTAAACTCCTTCGAGAAAATGATGGTACGACCGTGCCGCTTTTTTGATCGACTTATAACAATGCTTGATAGCATTGTTCGGCATTATATCACTCGACATTATATTAGAATCACCTACCCCATGGACATTTTTGAATTAATGTAATCAATTCATTCAATTCAATCAAAGTTTAATTTGTATAATTATAATTAGATTCATATAATATTTATTATTGTATTTTAATTTATTGTTGTAAGCAGTCAAACACAACGTAAGCTGTTATTGAATAAATAAATGAAATGTTTACTTATTGAGGCTACGAGTACACTTTTTTTTAAGTACAGCAAAGGCTTAATGTTTTAATAATTATAACTAAAATAAGCATAAGCAGCATAAGTATTTTTCTACTAAGGCTGCTAGAAAGAGTTGGTCAAGATCAGCGACAACAACGCCATTGTAGATCCTACTTTTAATTTAGGGGTTCACGAGCGAAGGATATTTAAAATATAAATAATTAATATTTGAATCCTAATGGTCTGTTACTGTACGTTTTTAATCTGAGGTCTTAATATTATCTGGCAAAGTAAAATGATCATAGGAGTATGTACTCCTACGACCAGATAATATAGCTCATTTATCGTGTAATGAGTATCATGCAGTATAGCAGAGGTATGTTAAATTATAACTGTTAGTAACATTTAGTCGTTAATTATGAAATAGTTTATCTGTCAGAATAAAACCATTTTCAACATTTTTATACTGTCGGTAAAACTATATGTGGTTTTATATAATTTAAATACGTTTTAGTTGAAAATGAAGACCTGTTGGAGATCTGTGATAGTGGAAAAACGAAATTGTCAAATGTAATGAAATAAAAAATATACGAACAATATGCAAGATCGAACAGGGCTGGTTCTATTTAAGACAAAATTCGATTGTGTATGTGTAGATAACTTATAATATCGTGAATATTATAGTATATATTATATTATATTCACGATAGTGAATATAATATCGTGAATATTATAACTAGAGTCAAATGGCATAAGAGGAGACCTGTTAAGATGGTTAACATCTTATATATGTAATAGGTCACAAGCGGTAGTGGTAAATAACTATATATCTAGTTGGGTCACTGTACCTAGCGGTGTACCACAAGGCTCCTTGTTAGGGCCCTTGCTTTTTGAAATCTTTGTAAACGACATCGGCAAGTGCTTCCAATTTTCAAGGCTACTCTGTTTCGCAGACGACATGAAGATATTTGCTCCTATTTCGTCTCAATCAGATATCGAAGCTCTGCAATCGGATTTAGCAAGATTGGATGATTACTGTACTATAAATAGACTAGATTTAAATCCGTCAAAGTGCTCCGTGGCTACTTTCACCAGGAATAGATACATTATACCTTCTATATACTATCTCAAACAGGAAAAGCTTACTAGAAAACCACACAATTCGAGACCTAGGTATAGTATATGATCCTAAATTAATATTTGATCAGCATGTGAATGTTATGGTAAAAAGAGCGTCCCAAGCATTAGGATTCGATATGCGAAATTCATCCTGTTTTAAGGATGCTAAAACTATAAAAATACTGTACGTTTGTCCGCAGTATTCTAGAATACGGTTCTCAGATCTGGAATCCCAGATATGAAAAATATATCAGTAGAATAGAGGGAGTGCAGAGAAAGTTTATTAAGTACTTGTGTTATCGAATCGGATATGCTTATAAATCTGATGATTATACAAGCACATGTGCGAAATTTCATCTGCTTCCACTATGTAAGCGACGGGAAATTGCTGATATCATCTACATGTTAAAAATATTATCCAATTGTGTTGACAGCCCTGAGCTTCTCTCAAAAATTTACTTTAAAGTACCAACGAAATCGAAGCGGCATTATATACTTTACCTACTGCATCCACTAACTATCAACAGAATAGTTTCATATGGCGAGCTAGCAACAGTCTAAACGTAGCAAGCAAGTTACACGACTTTGACGTATTCAACGTAGGCCTGGCATCGGTGAGACGGGTGATGAGTAACGATTTTTTTTCAAAGTACTCAATAAGTAAAAATTAGTAGAAATTAAGTAGAAATTGGTTAGAGTATGTGCTGTCTAACTCAATTCTTTATTGTACCTACATAAAATAAAATACAAGATAGATAAGAAAAATGTTACATTATCTAATTTTATTTGATAAGTATTTATTTCATAAGATATTTACATGAATGGTTGTAAAAATTAGGGAAACCTAACCTAACCTACTTACAAACAATCAGATATATAAATAAAATATCTAATTTTGAATTGTATAAACGGATGTCTTCATATAGTTATACCAAAGCCTATTTGTGAGGACCTATAATTGGCTACTTGTTGTATATATTTTTTTGCTGTATAATTTCTTTGTAAAGCTGTTGGTCTTCCAATAAGAAATAAATAAATAAAAAATAAATAAATATATAAATTTATTTTAATTATTATAATACAAATGGTAAAGGTTGTAAACATCGTGACAAAACATATTATATAATTATCTTAGAAGAAATTCTACGACATGTTCTCTCTTACACGCTAGGCTAGGTTGAAGTATCACACATGCTGTTTGATCCAACCTGCATTGTGTGGATTAAGGCCTCAACTAAATCTCAGACAGTGTCTGAAATTTAGTATTTTTAAGCTATTGCATAGCTTCTATCGCGGGCCTTGAGCGTGGAGACCGAATCCAGAAATTTCGTAACGAAAATATTAAACCTAACTCCCCGCACTCCGACCGGCACAGCGGTGATACTTTTATTAATGACGAATTCTCTAAACGGCCAATAATAATATGTCAAGTTTGTGTAAGGAGGTTTTGATCTAAGAGAATATTAATGTGAAAAAGATTATAATATAAGGAGTCTTAAGGAATTATTACAAGTATTCATTTTTATTATTATATATTTTTACTAGCTGTACCCGCGACTTCGTTCGCGTGTTCAGACTTTTACTGTAAATCTGAAAACTACAAACTTTCATCGGCTAATTGTCATCTTTAGCGGTTACATTTTAAAAAACCTTTCTTAGCGGATGCCTATATCGTAATAGCAATCTGAGTGTCTAGTGATTTAAACTGTGCGTTTGTTGATTTGTCAATTACGTTTTTCTGTTAAACATTAAGGTTCTGCAATTAATAAACTTCATAAAGAAATATTCCTTGTTTGTACGATTGTTCTGCTCTTCAAATTATCTTAGCGCAAACGTGAACAATCTTATGGCCTATCGCATAGCTTATCTGTGCTTAGCTTATGCCCTGTAGAAATTTCTGCATCCATACATTTCGTTTTAAATTGGTCACTTCTAACCTGATAGGATTCCGTGTGGTGACGGATTAAGAATACAAAATATCACCACCCCTATCTGTCCCAAGGGTGTCCTAAGAGTCGACTAAAGGAGTAATTCAGGCAGACAATATCCACTGCAAGAGAAGGAAAATTCAAAATAAAACCCTATACCAATCCGTCTGGCCAGCGTGGTGTAGTAGGCTAATATCCCTCCAAGTGTATGGGGGAGACCCGTGCCCAGCAGTGGGACATTTATGGGTTAATATGATGAACCTGATAGATACTGTTACACAGTTTGGGTGAGCTAAAAATTTATTAAATTCCTAAAGGGCATAATGGTCCACCGTAGTGCTCAAGGATTTCAGAAATTGAACTGCATAGTAATTAGATTCTTTTTGATTCATCATTCTATTAATAGAGATATAGTACTCTACATAAGCTCCCGGAACAAAACTGAATATAAAACCAGTAAACTGAACCCTATTTATTATAGTCGACCATATTGGTGAGAGTTCAACGTAAATTCGATATATATGTAGGTATCTATTATTATGTATATCTCTGAAACCATTCATTTTTTTTGTACATTTTTTAATTACGAAGTTTCGGTGCCTATATCCAGCTGTATAATCATATTAGTTTAATTGTACCATTTTAATTTGCTCATTGAATGTGATTAGTTACAGTCATTTAATTACACATTATGTCTGATCTCCATCGACTAATTATTTATCATTGAGATGTTGGCCATCTGAAGTATACTTTATTAGTTTCACTAACGAATTGATGCTTCCTGAATGCATTTGTTTGATTCATTGCAGTATGCCTAGATAGTATTTGAGAGGTTTCTCAATTCCCTACGGATCCGATCACCAGAACTGTTTTTTTTAATGAGAACAATATGAAAAACTATCCATTCAATTGCAAAATGTTTTTTAAGAGAAAATTTTCAGATAGGGGAGGAATTCCACCTTACAGAGAACCAACACCTTAGAAGACGACAGCCAAATAACTATACACAGCGGTGTAGTTCTGTTCCTGTGTGTGAGTATAGGACTCCAACGCTCACTTAGGGATCAATTTTGAAAGAAACGTATTCCTATCCCATGGATACTCAGCTCCCATCTTATTATGGCCCTGGTGTAAAAAATGGGTTGGTAACACGCAAGTGATACCTTTGGTACTGCAAGCGTCTATAGGCTACGGTAACTGCTTAACATCAGCTGGGCCGTATGCTTGTTTGCCACAAAAGTAGTTCTATCTCAACCATAAGACATCCACTGCTCGGCATAGGCTTCCCGCAAGGTTTTCCACATCAGTCGGTCCTGAGCTGACCTTGTCCATCGGTTGCCTGCGACCTTTACCAGGTCTTCGGTCCACCTTGTTGGAGGCTGCATCTTCCAGTTCGTGGTCGCCACTCTAGAACCTTTCGGCCCTAACGGCCATTGGTTCTGCGAGCTATATGCCCTACCCATTGCCACTTAATTGAGGCAATTTTTCGAGCTTTGTCACTCACTCACAATCACTTAAAAAAGAATATTACAAATCGGCCCTTAAATGACGATGTTTAGGGATTTAAAAAAACACTGCAATTATTTTAGGGAACCTCATCTTTTAAAAGTCAGTTAAAAATATATATCAGTTAAGTATTCCGATGAGACAGAGGCCGATCACGCGTTTCGCTCTGAGTAATTTTTGTGGTCGCAGATAGACACATAGTATCATGGACTTTTCTTTAGATCTATTTAGGAATAACATTGCCTCCTACGGCAAGATTTTGCCTAGTCATTTAACTATCATCGTAATACTTGAGCCAATTCACACTCACAAAACTATAATGGAAGAATTACGCCATCACCTGGTGAAAATCGTATTAAATTTTATTGGGTAGTTATTGAGTTTATCTTGACCAGACTGATTCGGTGGAGTGTTTTCTTTTCTCTGCTGCTTTTCTGATTACCTAAATTAAAGTATTGTTAAATGTTAGCGCCTACAAAAAATGAAATAGCAATTATTTTATAGGCGTTTATTAGGCGTTACTAATTTAGTCAGTGATAGTCTGAGGTCTTGGCATTATTTACCCCTATTTTTTTAAATAAAATATAGCCTATGTTACTCGCAGATAATGTAGCTTTTTAATGGTGAAGGAATTTTTAAAATCGGTCCAGTCGTCTTTGAGTTTATCCATTACATACAAACAAACAAACAAACAAACAAACAAACAAAAATACAAATCTTTCCTCTTTATAATATTATTATTATTATTATTATTATTATTATTATTATTATTATGTCTCTCTTTATCACGGGTATTTTCCCATCATTCAAGGAGAATACCCGGGCCTTTAGAAGGCTTACGCGGGGACATAGGTCCAACACGCAGAGGCCCTTAGAGAATTTTAATTTAAAATGGGGTGAGACGCTTACCATAGTCATGACACAGCTGCACTATTGCAGTACAGCCATGACATGCCTATGGTAAGTGTAGAGCTATTGCAACATGTGAAATCGAATCATTTTGGGCTATGGGATTGGGTGTTCGATGGACTGGTTTACAATGATTATGGGATAAAACGTCGCCTGCCATCATTTAAAAGTTGGGATATACTCTCTAAATGAAAAATAGGCAGACGGTGACTCGCCTATACACTAGATGGGCCCCTTGAATCAACCGACATGGGCAACAGTCCACAGGCATAAGGGCAACACCATAGTGCGCGGCTAGGGGTATCGAGCGGTGCGGCGCCGGTTTCACCATCGGGGGTCTGAGACCCGAGAGCGGGTTTCCCCGTAGTTATGCCCTTGAAAATGACACTTCTACCCCCGAGCATATAGCTCTGGCGACCCCTCTCTGATCAGCCAATTAAGGCAAGCCAGAGCTGAGAGTCCTGCGGGCGCTCTTGTCAGTCCACTCCGGGCAGACAATAAAGGCAAGCCGGAGACGAGGCCCTGACCGACTCTCTGGGGCATTCGAGACCGCAGTGTCGCCACTCACATTCAGCCCGCCACAAGCTGCTCTGCATAAAAATTATTATTATTATTATTATTATTATTATTATTATTAGTATTAGTATATTAGTATTAGTATATTAGTATTAGTATTAGTATTAGTATAGATGAATCATTGAGAATAAAATAAAATGATTTAGATAATTCTGTAAAGTAATTTTTTATTTGTTTCGATAAAAAAATCATACTAAAAATATGCAATAGCTTTACCGCGGCATTCCCCGAGTGCCACACGTCTTTTTAAATAGATGCAACAGCTTATAGTACAAACTAATGTGCAAAACAACGCTATTAAAGACTTCTCTGGCTTTAGTAATTTAGATAATCAAGCAGCCCGTCCTTTGCCTTGAGAGAAAATTACATGAACTACTTTGATTTACTTTGAAGCTACTATTTTTCATGGAACTAATAAAGCGTAGTTAGTTCTTAGTTTGTAAAAAAAGTCTTATATTAAAACGTATATATATTGGGAAATAGATGTTGAATTTGCTCGACTCGCTGGAAGCTTTAATTAGCTGCATTATTAGGTAAGATTAGCTCAGGACTACGTAAACTAAAGGCAGTTATCATCTCAACCCATAAACGTCCCACTGCTGGGCATGGGTCTCCTCCAAACATTTAGAGGGATATTAGCCTACTATACCATGCTGACCAGACGGGTTGGCATAGGGTTTTGTTTCGAGTTTTCCCTCTCTTGCGGTGGATATTGTCTGCCTGACTTACTCCCTTAGTCGACTCTTACGACACCCTCGGGATGGAAGGGGTAGTGACATTAATATTCTTAATCCGTCACCACACGAATAATTCCTAAATTTTATTAAATTTCGCAAGAAGATAGATAATATCCTGACGAAGGACATACATAATATGATTTATATCGCTTTAATCGATATCCACGCGGGCGAAGTCGCAGGCTTTAACTAGTTTGCTATATAATGGGGCCGTTAAATATCAGATAGAAGCAAAAGCTTCCATTTGGCTTTATCCACACTGAAATCAACATGAAAAGTTCGGTAAAGGGGCGGTGGAAAGTTTTTTATAAGGGGCAAAAACTTTTTTATTAGCAATAACGAAAAACAAAATTGATAAACGTGGTCTATACAAAGCGTTAGGTGTACATTACAGAATTTAGCAATGTGTTTTATATTTTAAATTAATTTATTTTGTAAGTAATACTCGATAATAAAAAATCTCGAAAACGAACAACATTTTTGAGATTTTTGACAAATTAAATAATTGTAATAAACTAATTATTTGTATTAAGTTACACATTTTTCTTGCATTTATAATTGTATTTCATCATTATCTCACCGAAAAGACGTCCACTGCTGGACAAATAATAATTATTTATTTTACACTAGTTGTTGCCCGCGTGGATGCCAATTCATCCAGATCCGTTCAGTAGTTTTTACGTGAAAGAGGAACAAACATCCATCCATCCATCCATCCATCCATACTCACAAACTTTCACATTTATAATATTAGTAAGGATAATTAAATATTACGTCTCAGAATAATAATATATGTATTATCAAATAAGTACTATGTACGAAGGTACTTATTACACAATGACAAGTATCAATAATATTAGTATCAATACCTATACTGTTACTATTATTATTGATACTTTTATATGAATAAGCTATCATCAGAAGGCGTTCAACCCTTTTGGCGCACAACGCTTTGAAAATGCTATCGTCGAAATGTTCTCATTTCAGTCGGTCCGCACTTATGTGTAACATACGAAACAATGAGCTGGTGGCAGCTGTTCGCTTTAGCAAGCGATACGTTGCGCGGTATGAATATGAAACTATAGAGACTTCTTCTTCTTATCGTTTGGTTACTGGTCAACCTGGTGACAGAGTTATTCAGATCGCCCATATTTAGGCCTCTGTCGTGATCTAACGACTGTTAACAGTCAGGGCCGACTTTTAACGAGCCCTCCTAAGCACGGAGACGCTCAGATGAAATACCACTATGCGGTCACCCATCTATAGGGCTACCGCGCCTTTGGTTGCTTAACCCGCTGATCGAGACTATAGCATGGGGTTAAAAAGGATCGGCAACGCGTGAGTTACACCCCTGGTGTTGCAAGCGTTCATTGCTACGGTAACTGCTTACCATCAGGCAGGCCATATGCTTGTTTGCCATCATAGTAGTAGAAAAAAAAGAAAGCTTCGTATCATTTACATTGCCAGCAACTTTTTCAATAAATCATCGTAATTAATAATTTGTAGCAAAATCTTTTGTTTCAACTTATAAGAAGCATTACTGTTTTTATTTGTTATGCCACATTTAAATTAAATTAATTTAATTTCGAACATAAACTCAAAAAGAATAAATATATTATATATACCAGCATACGGCCCGCCTGATGTTAAGCAGTTACCGTAGCTTATAGCCCTTGCTAAACAAAAGATAGCTCTTGTATAGCAAGCCAACTATTTTTTTTAACACCAGGGCCTTAAGATGGATTATCTCTAGGATAGGAAAAAAAATACGTTTCTTTCAAAAGGCATCCCTAAATGAGTGCTGAATACACATAGTAGGTACCGCAACTACATCGCTGTGTGTAGTTATTTGGCTGTGGTCTTTTGTAGAGGAGGTCCTTCGCCAGTCGGGCTTTCTCGCTAGTACGGTGTCCTACCTCTCTTAATTATGGCCTATGGACATTTGCCCAATGTCTCCATATACTGCTGATAAAGTCAACTATAACTGCCAACAGACTATTGTACCTGCCGTGCACCCGATACATCAGGGATGCTATTCTGCTCCGCATGATGGTATCAAAGTCTATATGTGCATCATCAATCGCAACAAATCCAAATCAAAGTGCTACAAAAACGAGGCAGCCCCAATAATTCTCTAAAGGGGCTATGATGCTGAACCCGTAGGGCATTATAGGGCTTCTGCGTATACTTGACCCACAGGCTGCACGTGTAGAAGGTCTGAGTTTAACAGGTATATTGCTTCTTACCGATAATGCGCTACGTTCCCTTCCCATCTAAATCATCACATAAATTGAATAACCGTGGCCAAACAAATAAAACAATAATTATATTTTGAACTTCTTCAAGTGAGTTTATCCGCAATTTGAATATATTCCAGCACCATCTGCGATTCACCGTGTAATGATTCTACATATTTTGATAAATAAAATTTCTACGAAAACGACCGTAGGGGCTGTTGTTTCAGCAAATAATAATAAATATTTAATCTGAAATTCGTTTTGTGTTATAATTGTGTTTTTTATGTGAAATAAATAATATAAATTCAAACTCAAAATTCATTTAGGTTACTAAGTAACACTTATGACGGTCATAAATTATGAATAAGCCAGAAAGATGATGTCAGCAAAATTTTCCTACGGCTAGTTCGCTGACTTGAAGTCTTGAGAAGAACTAGATAGAAACTCAGGCCACTATTTTTAATCGCCAGATAGTTACAATCTTTTGTAAAATACAAGTATAGCATGCAAGCTGATGCAGTAAATATTATGACAATAATATAAATTAAAATTCTCTGACGGCTCTGGGTGTTGGATCTATGTCCCTGCGTAAGCCTTTTAAAGGCATTCTCCTAGGTATTCTCCTTGAATGATGGGGAAATACCCATGATAAAGAGAGACATAATAATAATATTTTCAGGACAACTCACACATCGCTATATGATCCCAGATGACTAGAGCAAAGAATATAATAATTTGAAAGTAATCTTATCATGGTGGCTCATTTCACGAGGTAAATTTACCCATGGGCCATGCCATAGGTAGTATTGTATCGGTTTTGTTTATGAGTAAATGTTTACTACTTGTAGTCCCTTGTATATCCTATTGCCTGTTGGGTTGGTTGTATATTTTATAGTATTATTCAATGCTATACTTGGTATAATAAAATACCGAAATATCCTAAATTTGTTTTTATTAGAAGGGTAAGAATAAAAAAGTAAAAAAGAAAATTGCAAAAAAAGACGATATTTTATTACTTGATTTTATGGTGTAGTTATTCTTGCACAATTATCGTCATCTAGCGGAAAGAGTCGCTAGCGCCGCATGTACTAGAGCACTAACTCTTTCGGTCTGTTATGCATTTGTAAAAATGAAAATATGTCCCGTAAAAATATGGGTGTCAAACTTCAAATACTTTTCACATTACTGGAACAAAACATAGCATGTTTAAAAAAATATTGTACGTGAATCTATGTATTACTGATTTTAAACAAACTACATTTAGCCTATACCAATTATACCAATAATATGTACTATTTAATACTAATCATAATCATCATCATCATCACAACTCATAAACGTCTCACTGTTTGGAGGGGACCCGTCTCCTCCAAACATTTGGAGGATATAAGCCTACTATACCACGCTGGCCAGACGGGTTGGTATAGGGTTTCGTTTCAATTTTTCCCTCTTGCGGTGGATATTGTCTGCTAGACTTACTCCCTTACTCGACTCTTAAGACACCCTCGGGATGGAAGTGGCTGGTGACATTTGTATTCTTAATCCATCACCACACGGACAATGATATTATAATGATTCAAAATTTTTAATTTCCATGACATCCATGTGAGTGAAGCTGCGGGCAACAGCTAGTTATTTCATATATCTTTCTTGTTACAGAACTTCCGAGCAAACCGGTCATATTTGATGGGCACGGCAAAGAAATAACAGGTAGTGCTGGCCCTTATTATGAAGGAGGCGAGTTCAGACTTATCTGCACGGTAACTGGCGGTGAGTATATTCAGACCTAACGATGAGCATGCCTATTTTTAACTATGGGTTTCTATCCTCTATGAAGAAAGCTGAGAATTTTAAGGCCATTCATGGAAGAAAGGCTATGTGATACACCTCACAAATGACATTGTCAAGATGAGACTCAAGGACACCGTTCCAATAGATCACTAAGACCAAAACACCACAGGTTACTTAAGGTAGGAACTGAAAACACAGGAACGACAGTCCACCCTTCAGTCGAAATAAGTACCTATAAATCTGTTTTTGCTACCAAAAATTGGCAGTACCAACTTGCTAAAGCTTATGATTAATTAAAACAATCAGCAATTAAAAGTTCAAATAAGGTGACGGCTGTAGGTAAGACAGACAGAGACTTGGTCACTAGTACTTAGGACATAGTAGATGTATGGCATTGATGGCTCGATAAGCTGGGGTTCCGTACCCTTACACTTTTTGCCTGGGACATATGTACCTTCGTCGATATTTTTTCTTAACAACTGCTGGCCAGGATTTAACATAATGCTTTATCTATATCTATACTTCTATACTAATATTATAAAGAGGAAAGATTTGTATTTTTGTTTGTTTGTTTGTTTGTTTGTTTGTTTGTATGTAATGGATAAACTCAAAGACGACTGGACCGATTTTAAAAATTCTTTCACCATTAAAAAGCTACATTATCTGCGAGTAACATAGGCTATATTTTATTTTAAAAAAATAAGGGTAAATAATGCCAAGACCTCAGACAATCACTGACTAAATTAGTAACGCCTAATAAACGCCTATAAAATAATTGCTATTTCATTTTTTGAAGGCGCTAACACTTAACAATACTTTAATTTAGGTAATCAGGAAATCAGCAGAGAAAAGAAAACACTCCACCGAATCTGTCTGGTCAAGATAAACTCAATAACTACCCAATAAAATTTAATACGATTTTCACCAGGTGATGGCGTAATTCTTCCATTATAGTTTTGTGAGTGTGAATTGGCTGAAGTATTACGATGATAGTTAAACGACTAGGCAAAATCTTGCCGTAGGAGGCAATGTTATTCCTAAATTGATCTAAAAAAAAGTCCATGATACTATGTGTCTATCTGCGACCACAAAAATTACTCACAGCGAAACGCGTGATCGGCCTCTGTCTCATCGAAATACTTAACTGATATATATTTTTAACTGACTTTTAAAAGATGAGGTTCCCTAAAATAATTGCATTGTTTTTTTTTTTATCCCTAAACATCGTCATTTAAGGACCGATTTGTAATATTCTTTTTTAAGTGATCGACAAAGCTCGAAAAATTGCCTCAATTAAGTGGCAATGGGTAGGGCATATAGCAATAGGGTAATATAGCACGCAGAACCAATGGCCGTTGGGGCAGAAAGGTTCTAGAGTGGCGACCACGAACTGGAAGACGCAGCGTGGGCAGGCCTCCAACAAGGTGGACCGAAGACCTGGTAAAGGTCGCAGGCAACCGATGGACAAGGTCAGCTCAGGACCGACTGATGTGGAAAACCTTGCGGGAAGCCTATGTCGAGCAGTGGATGTCTTATAGCTGAGATAGAACTACTTTTGTGGCAAACCAGCATACGGCCCAGCTGATGTTAAGCAGTTACTGTAGCCTATAGACGCTTGCCAAAGGTATCACTTGCGTGTTACCAACCAATTTTTTACACCAGGGCCATAAGATGGGAGCAGAGTATCCATGGGATAGGAATACGTTTCTTTCAAAATTGATCCCTAAGTGAGCGTTGGAGTCCTATACTCACACACAGGAACAGAACTACACCGCTGTGTATAGTTATTTGGCTGTCGTCTTCTAAGGTGTTGGTTCTCTGTGAGGTGGAATTCCTCCCCTATCTGAAAAAAATCTCTTAAAAAACATTTTGCAATTGAATGGATAGTTTTTCATATTGTTCTCATTAAAAAAAACACCACACAACTGCAATGAATCAAACAAATGCATTCAGGAAGCATCAATTCGTTAGTGAAACTAATAAAGTATACTGCAGATGGCCAACTTCTCAATGATAAATAATTAGTCGATGGAGATCAGACATAAAGTGTAATTAAATGACTGTAACTAATCACATTCAATGAGCAAATTAAAATGGTACAATTAAACTAATATGATTATACAGCTGGATATAGGCACCGAAACTTCGTAATTAAACAATGTGCAAAAAAATGCATGGTTTCAGAGATATACATAATAATAGATACCTACATATATATCGAATTTACGTTGAACTCTCACCAATATGGTCGACTATAATAAATAGGGTTCAGTTTACTGGTTTTTTATTCAGTTTTGTTCCGGGAGTTTATGTAGAGTACTATATCTCTATTAATAGAATAATGAATCAAAAAGAATCTTATAACTATGCAGTTCAATTTTTGAAATTCTTGAGCACTACGGTGGACCATTATGCCCTTTAGGAATTTAATACATTTTTAGCTCACCCAAACTGTGTAACAGTATCTATCAGGTTCATCATATCAACCCATAAATGTCCCACTGCTGGGCACGAGTCTCCCCCATACACTTGGAGGGATATTAGCCTACTACACCACGCTGGCCCGACGGATTGGTATAGGGTTTTATTTTGAATTTTCCTTCTCTTGCAGTGGATATTGTCTGCCTGAATTACTCCTTTAGTCGACTCTTAGGACACCCTTGGGATAGATAGGGGTGGTGATATTTTGTATTCTTAATCCGTCACCACACGGAATCCTATCAGGTTAGAAGTGACCAATTTAAATCGAAATGTATGGATGCAGAAATTTCTACAGGGCATAAGCTAAGCACAGATAAGCTATGCGATAGGCCATAAGATTGTTTACGTTTGCGCTAAGACAAATTGAAGAGCAGAACAATCGTACAAACAAGGAATATTACTTTATGAAGTTTATTAATTGCAGAACCTTAATGTTCAAAAGAAAAACGTAATTGACAAATCAACAAACGCACAGTTTAAATCACTAGACACTCAGATAGCTATTACGATATAGGCATCCGCTGAGAAAGGTTTTTTTAAATGTAACCGCTAAAGATGACAATCAGCCAATGAAAGTTTGTAGTTTTCAGATTTACAGTAAAAGACTGAACACGCGAACGAAGTCGCGGGTACAGCTAGTGTATTATAAGCTGGTTACTTTTTTTTATATACTTTAAGCAGTTACTGTAGCCTATGGACGTTTGCAACACCAGGGATGTCACCCACGCGTTGCCGACCATTTAAAAAACTTTATTACTCCTTAAATATTAAAGTAATGTGGAAAAAGACGAGCCCGGAGCAGGACTCGAACCTGCGCCTCTCGGGTTCCGGCCCAGCGCACTACCAACTGTGCCATCCGAGCTCCTACTCCAGAGTTCGAATTTGTCCAGCGCTTGTTTACGTCTTGGAGTAGCGTCAGTTTCAGTAGACTTATAACTCCTATCTTGAAGAACCACATGTTATAGTCTCTTGGGAAATACTCTCTCTTTCGCCTACGTTTTAGTATTTGTAATTAATGCATAATTTCGTATGTACTAAAATATTTACTATGTTTTGTTTAAGGTTATCCACCGCCTAGAATTCAATGGCTTCAAGGTGACATTGTGCTGGATACTCTAAGTGCCGGCCAGACTGAAGCACCGTCGAGGTCTCTTTCTCTGGTTATTACGAATGCTACAAGAGCGCATTTAAACGCAATGTACTCCTGTACCGCTGACAATACTATATTGGCGCCACAGCAGAGGACCACAGTTAAAATTGACTTGTACTGTAAGTGTTGTTACTTTTATATTAATAAGACTAAATGAGTGGGTTAGATGGCGTGCCTAGCTATAGGATGGGTTCGTTTATGTTGTTAGATCTAAAAAATATTACGCTTCACTGACATTAAAGATAAAAGAGGCAGGGCACCATACTAGCGAGCGAGCCTGACCAGGGAAGGACCTCCACCTTACAGAAGACCACAGCCAAATAACTACACACAGCGATGTAGTTGTGTTTCTGTATATGAGTGGAGGTCTTCAGCGCTCATTTACTGATGCGTTTTGAAAGAAACGTATTCCTATCCTGCGGTTACTCTATCCTAAAACCCTGGTTGGCAACACGCAAGTGATACCTCTGGTATTGCAAGCGTCCATAGGCTACGGTAACTGCTTAACATCAGGCGGGCCGTATGCTTGTTTTGCACCTCAGTAGTACGCAAGAAAAAACAATTATCTCATAGATTACAATGGTAAGACGTGACAAGTTCGATACCACAACATATTATTATGGCAACAGCTGTTCACGAACGTGTCTTGATATTCAATGAATTCTTCCTCTATTCTATTTTTGGATATGGCAATCGTTGCTGACGCCGGCAATCCTGCCAATAAAAGCTTGTGTGCAAAATGAATAAACTTCTGATAGTTTAAACACTGTGGGATGGTTCAACTGAATGTAGGACTTGATTGGTTAGTACGGGACTGAAACAAATAAGGTAAATGTACCAGTAGTTGATACTATAGTGAGAAAAAAGCACGATTTCTTTAATATCTATGTATTTATTTTAGTTATAATTTTCAAAGTAAGTAACAAATATTAATCAATCTTTGATTTAACTTACATTGAACTTAAGTAAAGAATATAAGTGTTATTTATTTTAATATCGATTTTTTTCGAAGGGACTAAAAATGTACCAGTAATTGATGGGCAAATTTTCAATTGTCCCAATAATTGACTATGAGTTTTTCATGCTAATGACCCAGTACTTGATAAGTAAACTCTTTACAAAAAAATACAATTAACTAAAAAAATCACAGTAATTGTAGAAAATAATTTCACAAAACCTCTTAATCACGTATAATCAACAGTTTTCTTAAAAATATAATGTACAGCCACTTTAAATAAACATCTTGAAATGTCTTAAAACCAGAATAAAACTTAAAATCTATTTAAATCAACAGTATCATCGCTATTGAGATCATCTGTACTACCACCAGAAGGCTTCCATGTTTCACATTCAGATTCGCTACTTGAACCAAACAATGTCTTTGTGATTTTTATATAGAAGTACTTAGATTCTTTTTTCTTTTTTGCACGGTCTTTGTCTTATTTGTTAGCTTCTTCTTTTTCTTGCTTTTTACTTTTTCTTTTTTCAGCCCTTTTCTGTTTCTGTTCGAGTTGTTCAAGCTTATTTTCTTTTTATTTTCATGGTATTCTTGCCACTGGCAAAAATGGCTAAAAATGGCAAAAAGAAGAGAAAACGTGAGAAAGTACTATTACTTTCTCACTTTTTCTCTTCTTTTTGTTGTTTCCCTTTTCTTCTAGCCTAAATAAATTATATTTTTTACATGCAGCAGATATTTAACTCCCAGATTTTACCTCATTATATGCTTTCATCATGTCATCTTCGGAATAACTGAACATTTTTCCTTTTATTGGAGGCATTTTAAACTTATTTTATCAATTTAATAAGTACCTGCAAATAAAAAGAAAGACAACTACTTTTGTACTAGTGTTTGATATTATATGTTCCAGTAATTGATACCCCCTATCAACGACTAGGTAGAAGTCACTTAGAAAAGCTAAATTTAAAACTAAGATAGTTCAATCTTATGCTTATTGTAATACCGTAAAAAATTGATCGAATCGAGCAGATGAGAAATACCTAGTAGATGATAATTGTATCAATTACTGGAAATCAAATGTTTTTTGTCCTAGTATTTGATACCCTTGTTTTTCGTTTAATTATTATAAAAACTGCGAGAAAACAAAACTTTTGCATAATCTATACAATCCCAAATAGAAAAATGTAAATACTTACCACTTTATAAGCTTCAATTTTGAATAACTCAGTTCGAAACAGGTATGGTCCTTATCAAATTCGTTAACGGCGACATTAAGTGGCGGACACGTGATGACACTATTGTAAACATAATTAAATTGTCAATGTTTGACAGCCAATCATTAAGAAAGTAATTCCAGGTTGGATTAAGAGATGTATCTACTATTATAATTAATAAACGTTTCATTGATACCTGTAGAGGAATTCTTATTATAATGAGTTAAAGTCAAATTTATCAACTTTTAGGGCAATATCAAGGATTGGTACAATTACCTTAAATCAAATAAAATACATAAATATAATATTAAAATAATGTTGTTAGAAACATTCAATAAAACGGTACACGTTTTATTGAATGTCAAATCACATTCACACAAATAAGGTAATAAGAGATAGTCCATAATGTAATGTTATTATTGCGAATAAAGACCATCAGAGCTAAAAATAGAGCAGAAAAAGTATGTGTAAGGAGAAAAGGAAATTTAATACAATGTATTAAATATCTTAGACGATAGATTCTCAAAAATATGTCCTAGAGCACGCATTATCTAAAAAATTAAACCGACTTCAAAAAGCTAACAATAATTGAATACAGATTGAAGTCGGTGCTAAGGGTCCGGACTCGTGCTTCACCTAGGTTCTCCACCTGGGTGAAGCACGGAGACTTGCAAGGTCCCGGATTCATCCTGCCACTTAATATTAAGCTTGGCACCGAGTTCCATCTGTATTTAGTTAGTTTTAGCTTTTTAGAGTCTTCTTTTTTAATTTGTCTATTTTTAGTGATAAAATAAAAGTAAAAAATATATGTAAAACATTGTTAATACATATAACATCTGAAGTTTGCCCTCGATTTCCCTGGGATTCCATAATCTGATCCTGACTAAGTGCCAATGGAGCTCTAGAGTATTTTGAAATTTAGAATTATGAGAATTGGGCCACAAATGGGGGAGATATCGGTAAACATAAATAATAAAATAATAAATTGAGTCAAACATATTTATAACCTCCTCCTTTTTTGAAGTCGGTTAAAAAGATATAAAGTTTTGGGAACATAGCATTCACTCTCAACTAACTGTACCTACGTAAGATGGGGTTTCTCATCGACCCTATTTAATCCCCTTAGGGAATAACCTATGACGTACTTCCTTAGTGATTACCTACCTGATATAGGTAAGTAACAACTGAGTAAAATTTCATGGAAATTCCTTATGGCAATTACCGGTAATTACTTCTTAGTGTTCATAATTATAATGCTGCTTAAGGAACCTCTGTGCAAATTGTTCATTTCTAGACTCACTTGTTAAAGATGTGCCTGTTGATGAATCAAACATTAAATAGAGGTTTAACAGAGGTAGGGCACCATATTAGCAAACAAGCCCAACTAAAGATGGACCTCCACCTTACAGAAGACCACAGCTAAATAATTACCTACTCACAGCGGTGTAGTTGTGTGTGAGTACAGGTCTCCAGTGCTAATGTAGGGATCCCTTTTTAATTAAACATTTACCTATCCCAGGGATACTCCATTTTAAATCTCTGCTTAATACCTGACGGGCCGTATGCTTGTTTGTCACCTAAGTAGTATAAAATAAAAACAATACAACGTACAGATATTCAATAAAAACGCCTATTTTGGTGTCAAATTCCATTTTATTGGTTTACTTGTCGCGTTAGCAATTCTTTTTATATACTTACTTATTCAAAAAAGCTTTTCTGATGTAAAGTGATATTTGTAAGAAATTTGACAAAAGAAAAAGTGGGACGTAACACGAGTTGTGCATTATTTTATATAGATGTGACTTTGTCTGGCGTATTTTTGAAAAACAATTATATTAGAATAGAAATACGAGTATGTATATATTATATTTGGCGTTATATTCTTGAAGGATGTTTTTTATTAACATGAATGCGATCTATTTTTGTAATCAATCAAAAGAGCTATTGGACTAATTTAATTTAGGTACTAGGGGTCGCCCGCGTCTTCGTCCGCGTGGTAATTCGAAATATTTTCCCCGATTTTGCTACATATCTCACTACTGCTCCGCTCCTGTTGATCATAGCGTTTAGACGAACTTATGATCAACTCACGACCGCATATAAAATCTAACACGGGGCAATAGATGCACCTGGTTTGCATGAGGAGCTGTGTACATTTTTTGTGCCTAACAATTACAACAGAGCGAGGCGGCATTCTTTATTTGCGGTGGCGCACTGTCGAACGGTGGCGCGGTCGATGTCTCCCATACCGCGCATGTTAAAGGGCCTCAACGCTTTTCTGGAGTCAACTTGTGGACTTGATTTGTTTGCTGATGAATGGAAGATGATTTTGACGGAAAGTATGAGGTTTTGTGCGATGACAGAATTAAAGGTATTTTTCTATTTCTGATTAATCAGTGTAATTGATGTTTTTTGTCCTTCTGATTTTATAAATAAATATATAAATAGCGTGATGTTATATAGCCTATAGCCTTCCTCGATAAATGCACTATTTAACAAAAAAAAAATTCTAATCGAACCAGTACTTTCTAAGATTAGCGCGTTCAACCAAACATACAAACAAACTCTTCAGCTTTATAATATTAGTATATGTATATTATTGGAGCCATAAATGCCAAATGGAACGTAATCTAACCGAGCGACGCGCGACGAATGGAGAGGTTTATATACTACTTAGGAGGCAAACAAGCATACGGCTTACCTGATAGTAAGCAGTTATCGTAGCCTATGGAAATATATAAAGGTCCGGTAAGAGGTCAGGTTATAGCGGTGGTGGCCGAGTGGTGGGAAAGTAACCGACTTGCACCGACCGCAAGAGGTGCGAGTTCGATCCTGGGTGGCAGGACCAATGTGAATTTCACTTTGTGGAGCTTATATGTACTAATCAAATGATTGTCCATCTGCTAACGGTGTAGAAAAACATCGTGAGGAAACATGTCTTAGAAGAAATTCTAAAGATATGTCTGATTCACCAACCCGCATCAGAAAGAAAGAGGGTTTAATTCACACAGGGCAGCGTGTGTGAATTAAACCCTCTTTCACTTTTGATAGAGGAGAGGAGACCCGTGCCCAGCAGTGAGACATAATATATTATTAGACATAATATACTATTATTATGTGACACTGAATAAATTGTGTGTGTATGTCACTGATTTTCTCCTAAACAGCTTTCAAATGTTTAGTTTTAAACATTAATACAAAATATTCAGTATAGAATACAATTTCATGAAGGTCATTTTGAAGGTCCAAGCGAAATAAAATCTTTTGATTAGTAGTTTAAGTTACCTTGTCGTGGTAAGATTGTATCGTAATTATAACAACACGAACTCATTTGTGAATATAAATGGCGCGGTTTTCTTCGACCTATTTAAACGTTTACTACTTTAGTACCTACGTTAACATTTCTACAGGATTAATTTAAAATTAACCAAGATGCTATTTTATTATAATACTAGCTGTAGCCCGCGGCTCCGCCCGCGTGGATGTCGGTTATCGCTGTTAAAAGTAGCCTATGTGTTATTTCAGACCATAATCTATCTCTGTGTCAAATTTCATCCAGATCCGTTCAGTCACTTTTACGTGAAAGAGTAACAAACTTTCGCGTTTATAATATTAGTAGAATATGAAACTAGATTCCGTTCGCGGTTTCGCTCGCAAGCCAATCCCACGAGAACATAACCAAAAGACGTCATCCGCCGACCACTCTGAAAAAATCCACAGCATTCAGTCCTGAACTGTTCTGATAAAATTGCTTAATTCCTTAATTATTTATTTTACACACACAAAATAACTTTAAAATAACATGTACAAAGGCGAGCTTAACTCATCATGAGTTTTTTACCAGCAAACCTTAAAGTGGTAGAGGAAAAGATAAGGTGAGAGAGCAAATGAAGATCTGAAGATATTGGCAAGGCACATCGATTGGTTGTGTGGGATAGTTAGTATTGAAACCTAAAAAGATGCCAGCTCCCATTTTACGAACAGAAAGATGTTGATTTCGCCTACAGGGTGCGTTTACCGCCAGGGGGTATTGTGGTAGCTGTCCAGTAAAATACACAACGTGAACGAAATGCTTGGGCATTGTGGCGGAAATCTTGATCAAACTTTTTACAAATAACGCTACCCACAGCGATTGCCAATTACAGTAACGCAGAGTATATACATAGTTGAGCATTTGTTTGTAACAGTAACAGAACATCCATCTTCTGTAAAGTTTTCAATCTTTGATCTTTACATTGAACATGACGATCATATTTCCTTGTTTTCATTTAAGTTGTTACATTCGTGTGACTGTTGAATTACAAGTAAATGCTCAGATGTCTACACACCCTGTTATATCTAAAAAGAAGTATCCTTTTTCACCATAAAATAAGACTTGATTATTAATTTTGTAAACGAACACCGACTTCAAAAATAAGGAAATAAATAACTGAATTTCTGAATTAATAACGTGAATGGTAATAATATTTTTTAAATTTATTCTGTTTAAAATTTGAACTACAATTCCATTTACATCTAATCATATTAAAATTTTAACTGACAAGCCACGTTTTTTTCAGTAAAACCGCTAACAGTAGAGATAATATCACGAGACCAGCCACTGTCAGTGGGCAGAGAATCAGAACTTTGGTGCAAAACAACGGGAGCAAGGCCGCCCGCGACGCTCTCGTGGTGGCTAGGAGGAAAGAAGATAGACTCCATTGCGAAAGAATCGGTAAAACGTTTTTGATAAAGCAGAATTTAAGCTACGTTTTTATTTTTCTTAAGCAATCATTATTTAATTATACTTATGTTTATACAACAAAATTTATTGTTAGACAGTAGAATGTTTTTCTAAAACTTAAAAATAATATGCTAACGTTAATACGTCGTTACATTATTCTCTAGTTAACTATTAAATTTATAACTATGAGTATATTATAAATCGAATAGTAACGATTATGAAAGGTTGCAATAAAATTTAAATAATGTAATTTATTGATATTTATAACATTTTAACAGTATTGTTGCAGTAATGAATCCAGTTGGTAAAAAAATAAACTAATTGACTTAATAATAATGTCCTCCTAACCGAATTTCGGTCACGGCGGCTAATCTATGGGAGACATTATAGTGCACTCTTTATTCCCTCACTCTCATATTCCGATGGGACGGCAATTCGATACGACCGGAGAGAGATCAGGCGTAGGACCAACGGTTTTACGTGCTCTCCGAGGCACGGTAGTGTAAACACCGCCAATTTCCAAACTCCGGGCATCTATTGATAATTTCTTGATAGAAAAACTCAATATCAATTTTTGGCCCGACCTAGGAATCGAACCCAGGATCTCGTGATCAGCAGTCACACACATCAACCACTGAGCCACCGAGGCCGCAATTAACTTAGTGTGACCTTTAATCTGTTCTACAGGAGGTAGCCGAAGGTAATACGACAGAATCCCTCCTGCAATGGATGCCCACAAAAGAGCACAACGGTCGAATCCTCACATGTAAGGCGGAGCATTCAAACTTCAACCATACCTCGATTGAAAGCACATTGCTGCTCAATATCTATTGTGAGTAATTATTTTTTAACTTTAATTAGGTTTACGAAATCGATTTCGTTTCAAAAATCGATTTTAACGCTTACTATCACACAAATAGGTATTATATAAGTTTTTATATATTACTAGCTGACCCAGCAAAGTTTGTTTTGCTACTAAAATAGTAATATCGCTATTAAAAAATAGGGGTTGATCGTAGAGGGATAAAAATTAAGGGGTTGTATGTATTTTTTATAGCTGAATCATAAAAAAAATGTCTAAAAATAAAAAAGTAAATTTAGGGGTAATATTTAGGGGGAAGAAAAATAGATGTTTAGGATAGATTTTACGGAGGAGTTTAATAACAAACACCGTGACACGAGAATTTTATTATTGTAATGCGAAATCAATCATTTTGAATAGAATTGAATTCAGAAATAATGATAATACTGATGAAATTGCAATAAAAAATAAAATATAAATAAAAAACTATATTAAGGCAACATATTAATATACGTTTCCTGATGTAAGACAAACATTACAATTAATGAAAAAGGGCTTCTAAATTGTGTATTTCTCCGCAGACATGCCAGAATCAACGATCCATCTCGGAGCTCAAATGAACCCCAATGACATTGAAGAGGGTGATGATGTTTACTTCGCCTGTAACGTTGATTCGAACCCGCCAGCTTACAAAGTTATTTGGGAACATAATGTAAGTTGGGAATATTTGATATTATTCTGATTTTGACTGCCTTAGTGTTCTAGTGGCTGCAGCATGCGCCTGTTGTGCACGAGGTTGTGGGTTCGATCCCCACACAGGACATAACTTTGTGTGTCCCACAACGAGTTGTTTTGAGGTTGCGTGTAATTTGTGTCCGTTAATTGACTAATGCTAAGACAGGAGCAGAGCTACTATCATTCTAACCTTACCAATCCTATTTTCTTAGTACATATTTTTTTATAAAATTCTGATAATGCTGTGGACCTGGACCCTCAATATATCGTAAGTTCAGATTCTTTGTTTAGTGGTTTTAATATTGTTGGAGATTTTATTTCGGAACTTCAGAACTTATTGATTAATATATATTTTTCTTGTGTGTTTGTTTAAACTCAGAAATTTAATGTGTATTTAATTGTATTCGAACGAGAGTCAATTTAAAATAATTACTTTCTTTTTTTATTAAGAAAAGGAAAATAGCGTTTTATATATTAAAAAGTAATTTATTTATTTATTCAAAATGAGTGCCAAGTCAATATCGACACTGAAAACAGCTCTACTAATTATTCCTAAATATGATGCAATGATGGATGCAATCTAAATCAATTACATAGGTTTATTGCTACATGTAAATGTATATTGACGGAATTTTATAATAGAGACAATCCAGATTGTTTTATCAATTCTATTTTATTGCATGGTATTTTAAACAAGTTTGAAGGAAAAGCTGAAAAAATTGTTAATATTAATGGTGTATCATCCGGGATCGGTAATCAACGCGACGAAAATTGTCTGAATTGGGATTGAGTAAACATGAAACGAGAGAGTGAGTCACCTCGGGATTATTATAACCGATATAAGAATATATTAAACACAATTATACATTTTGTAAGCTTGCATTGATATAAGGAGGATATTAAATTTTGCAAGGGAAAATTCTTTCAAGCTCAAAATTTAAAAACATTTTTAGCTGGTCTAAAGGAAGCTTTAGAGTCAATTATCAGAGCAATGCGTCCTGAAAATAATGCCTCAATTTTATTCCATCCTTTTTAACATACTTTTCCCTTTGGAAATATAAATAAACCATTGCTACATACAATAATATTCGCCAATTGAGTCCACGTTCACCTTTTAATCGGAGCAATAGTAATCATAAGCCTGTTTTGGGAATTTCTAATTTTAACAATTCGTGGAATAAGCCCCACTACCTATACAGTTATCCCCAACATAGTTTCAGTAAACCTAACTTTACCGATTCGTGGAATAAAACCCAGCATCCATACAGGCAGCTGGGACAAGGTTTTAACAATACAAATAAAAAAAAACAAATATTCAACCTAAACCAGATCCCATAAGTGAAAAATTCTTATGAATCTGCTCATATAACCCGATGCGCACTTCCACGAATTATCATAGTACACAATATCCCAGCGCAGCTGCATACCATCAGTTCGACGTAACAGGCTCAAACCTAAACATCGCCTACTCAGAATCAAGTCGCAACGCATAGGTATCTTACTGATAATGACCTGTATGCAACTTATTCGTATGATATAATCAACTGGCGGCCCGTCCCGACTTCGTCCGGGTAAAACTATTTTCAAGGCATTTTTTTACATATATACCTGACAATAACAAACACAACAATAAAAGAATTACTGAAATCGGTCCACCCACGCGTGATGCCGTGACAAAGCGAAATAGGGATTCATTTTTATATATAAGATGTAATAAACCTGATTGTAATAACGATGAACCTTTACAATTTACTTTTGATAATGCACATTTTATTGCATTTTTTTTTGTCAAGATTCGAACACGAAGCCCGAAACATAACAGAAATAAACGTTCATTATGCAAAGAAAATTGCCAAACATTGAGATTAAAGAATCACCTCTTAAATTATTAATAGATACCAGTCACTCCTTTTGTCCCCTGAAGCAATTGAAAGATATTATCATAATATACCTCTAAATTTTGAGCTTTTTACTGTAACGAATTTAAGTTGTACTACGACTAATAAACACTCCAAAAACATTTCTACTTTTACCGAACTAAAAGAAAATTCATTATCTAATTTTTCGTTTACAAGTTTCACAATATATTTGATGGATTAATTGGTTATAATTTGCTGGAAATATTGAAAGCAAACGTAGACTTTCAACATAAGAAAATAGTTACACCAAATGCAGAAATACCAATCAAAATCTTAGATAGTGGAATCAATAATCGATTTGAAGCTTTTTTAGTTAGTTTGAAATCGTCATCAGATATAGTTTTTAGATTCTTATTAAGAACGCAATGTGATCTCGACACGTTTCTATCTTATACATACAAAAGGAAAGGATCCCTCATTGCCATACAGTGGAAAGCTAAATTCATTTTTTTCCCTTCATTGTTTCCTTATTAAAATTTTTTTTTTTTTTTACTTAAATTTAATTTTGTATGGAATATTGGGTTCCGTCCCTTTTTGTTAACACTAATATTGTAACTCATACCAAATTGTAAATGTTATACTCTGGCAATTAAAAAGAGTGGCCCGAGTTTCTTGCCAATTCTTCTCGAGGCCCAACCCTAGTCAGCGAATTGGCCGTAGGAAAAAAAGTATGCTGGCATTTGTTTTTATGACGTTCATAAGTATCATGTATTTGATCTATATGAATAAATGAGTTTGACTTTGACTTTGACTTTGTCACAAACTCCAGTTAATATTTCAAAAAATGATATTTTTATCTTAGAGACTAAAATTAATCATTACATTATACCAAGCACAATAAGTCGTGCAGTATCAGGTTTCGCATACCTAGAGATAACGAATACTAATAACAGTGACATCATCGTTATCTTAGTTTTGTCCCTGGAAGTTCTCACACTTAATAAATTTGATTTATTTAATATTGAATGCATAAAAATCATTATCAAACCATACCTAATATTAGTGAAATTTTGGACAAATTAGAAAGAAGTCAATAATAGTATTCCTGTAAAATCTGGTTCAAATCAAATTGAAATAGATTAGCGATATATTGGACATCCCCAATACAGCTTTTAGTGTAGACGACGGCTATCGTGGCCATTGTGAATTTTTGAGGATGCTTTTGCATTAAAGAATGCCCCGTTGACCTTTCAAGGGGTCATGCTCAACGTTTTATGTGGTCTAAAAAATCACAAAACATAAAATTATAACGATGTCTAATGCTAATAAAGAAGAAAGAGATAAACGTGCTTCTTATGAAGAAGGTTGATGAAGAAGACATTATACATAAAGAGGGCTTTGTCGCTTAGCGAAATATACTAAAAATAAATTAACAAAATATTTTGAATTGTGTAACACAAAATGCTTTGAGCTTTTTTAAACTCTCTGTAACTCATTCTATTGTTATCAATTCACAGAATATTCATTTTATGCTCGATGTGTTATTAAATCTGTATGATAAATTTGAATTGATTGTTGGTGACAACATTGATATTAGAGACTTTTATGATATGTATGTGGTTTGTATTTAGTAGACAATGTACTTGTGTTTGTTCTGAAGCTGCGCCAACTTTCGATAATACAATATTAATTCCACCTAAATCATATCGGGCAATACCACGAATTATACAATTTTTTTTTTTTTTTTATACTACCAAGATGGCAAACAAGCATACGGCCCGCCTGATGGTAAGCAGTTACCGTAGCCTATGGACGTTTGCAACACCAGGGGTGTCACTCACGCGTTGCCGACCCTTTAAAAACCTTATAACTATTGTGAAGAAAGAGATATTAAAGCAACTAAAAACCAAGGGAATTGCTTATATCAACTGATTTAAAAACAAAAAATAGTAAGCAGTTGCAGTTTTGTGCAATATTAGGTCAAGACCAAGGTTAGATTGTGGAATAACCTACCTGCCGAGGCTATCTCAAGAGAGTATATTATAGGGGTCTTCAAGAAAGGAGTTATAAGGTTTTTAAAGGGTCGGCAACGCGCGAGTGATACTCTCCTATAAATAAAGACAGAGATTTTGCAAAAAAAATCACGATTATCATTATATTTTGGCATGCACAGAACATATTGTTTAACAAATAATTACATGGCAATGTTTCATTTTACCAAGTATTATGTAGTCAAATATGGTTTGGCATAACATGCTCTTGCCAAAATATTACATATCATATGATTTACTTATGAGTCTAAATTCACTGCATTAAACGAACGGCTCACGCTCTGTTGGGGTCACAGTTCTAACCTAACCTAACGCATATTTTTTTGAATATATTTTTTTACAAAATAAAGTATTTGCTCAATGTGTATTTGACTTAACAGAACTTGAGCAAGTAAAAAGTTGCCAAATTAATATTAGACCAAGTGATTAAAATACGAAATATAAATTTGGGAAATAAAACTAGTGCAATAAGTTTTTTGGGAAGTAAAATTTGACGAAAAATATTTTGCCAAACGGAAGGATACCGTTTATGTTTGTTATTCCTTCTCCCTGAGACGGCTGCTCGGAGTTGGATAAAATGTGACCAGCTTGCTTAATAAAAAACTAATTTTAATTCAGCTAATAAATTAAAATGAAATAATTTAATAATTCTAAGGCGGTACAAAGTATAATAAAATATAAATATATTGGTAAAGTCACCTGCGTTAAACCCAAACACAAAGCTTTTAATAGCACACGTACGACATGACAGACCTTTTTAACATTTTGTCAAATGCAGAACAATGAAAGGGTAAAGCTTGAGTATAGGTATATCATTTCAATAAACAACCCGTATCCAACATGATGCCGACCTGGATTAGTGTCACGATAATCTCATTGTACACGAGATGTGTTTAATGATGCGGCTTATCTGAATTAACCTCACTGAAATATTGGTTTGTAATTGTTTACTGATGGAGCTTTAATTTAAATGAATAATTAATGTTACGTTTAATTTTTGTTCATACATATTTCATTAATAACTTTTCATATAAGGCCAGTGTTAGTGATAAATACACATTTAAGTAAAAATATTAAAGTATCAATAACTGTTGGACTACCTTGGTGGTCCAGTGGCCACAGTATGCGCCTGCTGTGCAAGAGGTTGTGGGTTCGACTCCCACACAGGACAACACTTTGTGTGAAAGAGTTGTTCTGAGTGTAGGTATAATTTGTGTCCGTTATTTGTATGTTTGTAAATGACACAGAGCTTGTTCTCTAGCGCGGGAGTTGTCTTTTAAAAAAGAAGTCATTTAAAATAACACAGCAAAAGATCCTTCTCCGTGCAAACACATAAAGCCCTTGGTCTTGCGCTTGATCTACATATATGCACTTTATTCACTGCACTTCACTTTTATATGTTTATTTATAAGAGTGAAGGAATAAAGCTAATCTTCGTTAAAAGTCATAACTGAATTTAATCTGGAGAACGATCATTATTATTACACCCACAATGATCTGCCAATGCTAAATTGAAAACTATGGTAATATAGGTTATCAAATTAATTTGGTCTTTGGAGTTGGAGTGGAAGACGCTGCAAAATATAGTTTTATGGAATGACAGTGAATAATGATTTTATTATTGGGTGTGACATGAAAGATGATAAGAGACGGTACAAATATAAATAAAATATGTATAGTAAATTGGTTTAATAATATTACGGAATAAAACATCGAATGCCATTATCTTTTGCCGGGATATTACTTATGTATTGAAATCCCGACAGCAGCGTTACCATTATAGGTTCAAACTAAAAAGCACAATACAATATCCTATGATTTGTCACTCCAAACTGTTTCTTACCATACAGATTATTTTTTCGTACTCACCTTTTCACGTCCTTTGATTTCTTAAGAATTTTATGTGGCCCGTGACTCCTGCGCCTTCAAGAAAATCTTATGACGTATGATTTATCAAAATCGGCTAAGCCAATAAGTAGTTACGAGTAGACATAGAAATGGACATATATAAGTTAAGTCAAATACAAATGCGGGTTAAGCAACCAAGGGCGCGGTAACCCTATAGATGGGTGTCCGTATAGTGGTATTTCATCTGAGCGTCTCCGTGCTTCGAAGGGCACGTTAAAAGTCGATCCCGGCTGTTAACAGTCGTTAGATCACGACAGAGGCCTACATATGGGCGATCTAAATAACTCTGTCACTAGGTTGGTCACTAACCAAACGATAAGAAGAAGAATACATAACCCTCATTAAAAAAGAAGGCAAACGGTGATTCGCATAAACACTAGATGTTATAAACGATCGAAATAGATCGACAGCCCACAGATAACACCAAAGTGCGCGGCTCAGGGTATCGAGTGTTGTAGCGCTGGTTGCCATCATCATGATTAGTTGCCACCTAAGTGGTATAAATAATCATTGAGGGGTCTTACACTGGGAACTAAGAATAGATTATGGCCTTAATAAACGCACCCCTTAATTAAGCCCCCGAGCTTAAAGCTCTGACGGTTCCTATCTAACTAAAGGTAAGCCGGAGTCGAAAATACTGCGGACGTTTTTTAATAAAGGCAAGCTGAAGACGAGGCGTCAAGACCTCGTCTTCGGCGACTCTCTCGGGCATTCGGGACCGCAGTATCATTCAATCATCATCATTCAATTAGAAAATAAAGATTTTAAGAAAGCACTACATTATTCTTTCCCTATGTATTTTGTGCTAGTAAGAGACTAATGCAAAATAAGAGATACCTATCTATAGTTATTTGATTTTGGTATTCTGTAATGGGCTCATCGTTTTTCAGGCAAGGTGTTCGCTTTTGTGGTACCCTAGCTCTACCTTACATTAATACATTTTGTCTGCATATTTAAACAACACAGGAAAGTGTTGTCAAGTTAAGAATATATTTTATACCCTACAAACGCTATTTAAATTCTTGTATCGTGTAAATAAAACGTTGTAAGTTACCTACAGGGTATTCAAGTGCAACACAATCCATCGAATGGCGTGATAGTGACGGGAAACACGAACATGGCTCTCCGGAACGTGTCGAGGTACCAAGCTGGCCAGTACACGTGCACGGCATCAAATGTCGAGGGCGACGGCAAGTCACCGCCTTTGCATCTGCAAGTTGTCTGTAAGTAGAATATATTATTACTAACTGTTGCCCGCGCGTCCGTCCGCGTGGATGTCGATGTAAAAAGTAGCCTATGTGTTATTCCAGACCATAATCTATCTCTGTGCCAAATTTCATCCAGATCCGTTCAATAGATTTTACATGAAAGAGTAACAAACATCCATCCATCCATCCATACTTACAAACTTTCACATTTATAATATTAGTAAGGATATACTAATGCTGTATATACCTAGGTATACTTATATCTATATACAGCATTAGTATATAATACCCCAGGGTAAGTCTGATAAATTAGCCCTAGAGAGTAAGTTTAATTAAAGGATCGGTAACATTTTTTTTATATTAAGGTTAAATGAGCTAAAATGCACAAAGGTATTTATTTCAGACATACAAAAATAAAAATACATAGTAAAACTTCTGCCAAATAAAATTACAGATCATTGGTAGACATAATAGAACTGCATTTGCAAAATTGGTAAATTTGCATAATTGAATCGGAAATGTAAATTACTGACATAAATCGTAAAAACATTTTGTGGTATTTATTATATATGTGCCTGTCGATAACGACAGTATAAATCAAATTTCTTCAATTGACGGCCATAACAATTAAAAATTATATAAAAGCAAAACACATTTACAAAATTACACTCAAATCGGTTTAGTTGTTTAGGAGATTAACATAACCAAATAACAATACATGAGAGTGTTCAGTTTATAGAATTATGTAACTTATGTAAAGCGAATTTTTTTTCCCACAGATAGGCCAATATGTCAAACGAAGGAGATGAAGATTAAAGGCGCTGCTTTGCAGGAGCCAACCACGGTAGTGTGTGAAGTCGACGCGTTCCCACCTCCAGATTCCTTCGAGTGGATACTTAATAGTTCGGCAGGCTCGGTTAAAGTGAATTCTGTAAGTACAGCCTAATATTAGTAATTATAGTAAAATTGTAATTAGGTGGTGTACATTAAAATATTGAAGAAAAATTTATATGAGGATCTTTAGTAGAGTAACAGAAGCCAAACCAACAAATTTTGAAAATTTTGTTTGTCCTTCTGTATGTTTGTACTCGCATCATGCAAAAAGTACTACATGGAATTGAATTCGGTTTTTACCGATGTTATGTATCTTAAAATATAAGCACCATTTTATCATAGAAAAATATCATATTCTCACTGTTTCAAATTAAATATTGCCCGGATCTTGCGTTCTTTACAACAATTCTTTGACTATAAATAAAATTGCAGTGTCTGATTGAAATATATCAAAATAAGAACTTTCTACTATTTAGTAAACATTCATTTGTATTTGCAAATGAATGTTTCACGTTCGTTTTTTTACAGTTAAAAACACAAAACAATGTATTAATAAGACTTTTTTGCTTACCTTGGTAAAAATGTCTGTGCAACTCTAACCCTTCTCAAAATTCTTGAAAATAATAAGACCCGGGTGACTGATTAGTTGACAGCTAGGTGAGCGATCGTTGTTTGATGTTGGGCTATCCTTTGAATGTGGTTTTGCAACATCCAAAGTTTGTTGTCAGTTTGAACAACATTAGAGATTTAATATCTGATCTAAGAGAGGTTAGAGAGGGCAAAGATAGGTGCAAATGCGTGTATCTCAAATGCGCAAATACCTCGATGCACTTACTACAAAATGTTTACATCGTGTTGGTATGCAAAAAGACGTAGTGAGTAAAGGTTGACAGCTTGCGTTTGTGCGTCTGTATCACCATCTGTGCATCATGTTGGTGTCGATGCAGAA
This sequence comes from Trisateles emortualis, assembly GCA_947095525.1. Classification (NCBI taxonomy): domain Eukaryota; kingdom Metazoa; phylum Arthropoda; class Insecta; order Lepidoptera; family Erebidae; genus Trisateles; species Trisateles emortualis. The sequence goes on along the minus strand of OX352736.1, from coordinate 627,894 downwards.
ATACGTATGTGTAGTGTCATTAAATAATAATATATGTCGCAGATTCAAACAGATTAATATCCACGTATCCGTTATTGACGTCCGACATTTTGATTTCTCACAACAGTCAGTCACACACCCGGCGCAGGCGACGTTCCGAGAACAAGTCACTCTCCAAACGAACGAACGCACTAATGACAGTTGCATGGACAGTCAACAGTTTGACACTTGACAACTCACAAGTCTATGGCGTTTGTGTACTGTTGCTTGTGTAATTAATTAGGTGAATTAATCATCTCTAACATATTTTATGTCAAAATTTTATTGTTTAAATCCAGTGAATTGTTATAAGAGATACACTTTGACAGTAATTTGTCATCTTCATTAATATTATAAAGAGGAAAGTTTTATATTTTCGTAAGTAACGAATAAATTACTCAAAAACTACTTGAGCGATTTAAAAAATTATTTCACTATTAGAAAGCTACATTATCAGTGGGTAACATAGGCTATATTTTATTGAAATAAAAATACGAGATAAATGTTCACCCGTGCGAACCCAGGACGAGCTGCTAGTGCTTTATAAGTTTCCGTGTAAGTTCAACCAATCAGGGATACAAATGGTGGTTTTGTTAAAAAAATGGAAAATATGAACTCATACAAACGACTGAACATAAGATATGAAGTGTTATGGTTTGCTCGGCGATTATCTCTGGGGAATTTCAAAATTCTCATGAGAAATTAAGCTAAACGTGAACATACTGCGGTAATATTTGTATCTAATATAAGGTTGGGGAAAAAGTTTGTTCATATTTTATATACAAATTCAAGACTTTTTTTTTCGAAGTTTATTTACATTTAATTATATTGTGCATGTTGTTTGATAACTTATTGCGGTTTTGATGATATAAAAAGATAACACTACCCAAAGATTTCTGAAGTGATCAAATCAGGTGAAATTTGAGGGTGCAAGGTCAGGACTATTATTATTATAAACTTCCCAACCTAGATCTCTCAATTTTTTCTGGTGGTCAAAAATGTTTATGGTTTGGCGTTGTCATGATGAAAGACCACTCCTTTTCCGTTGATCAATTCAGCTAGTTTTTCTCAATATCTTGCCTGAGCCTCATTAGTTGAATGAATCCCTATGAAATTAATTCCGAGCGCAGCAACACTGCGGCCACAGCCGTGGCGCGCAGCCTGCGGTCGCGGCACGCAGCGACTGCAGCACCCCTGGTGTCACGAACCGCAGAGAGTTCACACGAACAAAAATGTTGTAAACCAAATAATGATATAACTTTATCTTCCACAGGAGCGCTTTACCGTAGAAGCAAAAGCTGGAAAATCCGTTCTGACCTACACGCCTGTCTCGGATGTGGACTATGGTACTTTATCATGCCGAGCGACGAACTTGGCCGGTCAGCAAGTGTCACCGTGTGTGTACACTTTACTACCAGTGACGCGGCCAGATACACCAACTAATTGTACTGTTTACAATCTGACTGATGACTCGTTGGATTTGCTGTGTTTGCCAGGTACGTATTTGATGTTATATTTTATGAAGCAATGCTTAGTCGAAAATTAGGTTACTTATTTGTAACATATTGAGTTGCAACTTCGACCCTGTTTAGCAGCACATTATCTAGGTATTGTGTAGAATACCTGAATGACACAAATTACCGGTAATATTACGTATAATATATATTGCACACTATTTACATATAATTTACATCCTTGAACATTTTATATTATATAGGTATCTATATACATATATCTCCTTATATATAAAAATGAATTCCTATTTTTTTTATACTACCAAGGAGGCAAATAAGCATAGGTACGGCCCGCCTGATGGTAAGCATCAAGCGTGAACGGCTTGACCGATTTCGGTAATTATATTTTTGTTGTGTCTGTTATTGTTAGGAGAAGGTTCTTATGACAAAAAAAAATAAAAAAGTTGCACTGTAAATAGTTTAACCCGGACGAAGTCGAGGTGGGCCACTAGTATAATATTAAATGTTTAAGGACGATTAAGTTTTATTAACTTGGTAATGCTCCAGCAGCTCGTGCTAATTGCCCTTTATGAGAAAACTAATATAATTATATTTTTTAATTACACAATATAGTACCTAACAGATTTATAAGATAATAGCTGGTACTTTTAACTGAGCGTTCACTCCCCCTCATTATCTTCAGATTCCACATTTCTAAAGTATAAACAAAAAATAAACTAGGACGGTTAGTTCTGGAGTTTTAATATTTTCGCAGGAAAATAGAAAGTCATTTTAATAGTTTAGGAACCTTTTAATTGAGCAAGCTCGACTGGGGAAAGACTTCCATTTTACAGAAGACCTGTTGTTTTTGTCTTTTTTTATTTCCTTATTTAATTCGATACTTTTTTATTTTGATATTTTAAAGGAAAAAAAATGAAGAAAAAATCGATTTTATGAAGGAAAAATAGATTGCATGCATTTGAGGATCTTTTGTTAAGTTGTATCTAACAAAGAATTTTAAATGCCACTGAATGTGATACTTTTCGTTTGTGTTAGGTGACTCGGATGTGATCTATCACATAGGTAGCAGACGAGAGATCTCCGCATATTCTTGTACTGTTTTAAATACGATTTCCGCACTATAGAGTCGGTAGATAAAACAACTGGCATCAACTCATCTCGTAATTTCCTTTTTTAAGAATAGTCACATAAAACTAAAACAGTCGTCAGTCTTAAATTACCGTGGAAAAATAAATTATGCTAGAAGACTACGTACAAAGCAAAAAATAATGTTTATCATCATTACTATCAGCCTATCGTTGTCCATTGCTGGGCATGTATGATCTACACTAATACATATAATAAATGCAAAAATTTCGGTGGATGTATAAATTATTGATAAAAAATCATGCTAAAATGGCTGAATGGATTGAGATGAAATTTAGCACAGATCTCTCTTCTGCACAGAGATCGATCTATCTCTAATTACATTATTGAATTTCAATTTCAAATTTCAATAAAAACAAGGAGTAATATTAATAAGCACACAATTGTTAATTTCTTCATAAGTATATATATATAATGTTGAGTGCAAGATGGACAACCCAACAACGCGTACTTTATTGCGCAACACTTATAGCACCCATGGGAAATACTGCAATGTAATTTTCTTGATATACTGTGTTTTTATGATGTTTCTCGTAGTGTTTGTTGTTAAAACTTAATAAACATGTACGAATATATTAAAGTAGGTAATAATTAATAAGCCTGTACTGTCCCACTGCAGGGCAAAGACACAATACTCTCCTTCCACTTCTCCCTATCTAAAGCCGCTGAGGACCAGTCTTCGTTCTTCAGGACAATTATTTAGTTTTCGTAGGGAACCCGTATTAAAAAAAAATACAGCATATTTATGTTAACCGTTGATAATGTAGCTTTCTAATGGTAAAAGAAATTTCAAAACGTAAAAACATACAAAAATCAAATCTTTCTTCTTGATCTTATTAGTTTAGATTAAAATATTTATATCAGGGATTTATACAATATAAAAAATTAAACACTTTTCTTCGGGTACTATACATAAATTTCAATAACATTCTGGAAATAAAGTAGATACTTATAAATATACTTTTCATTTAAATGATAATACTAATTCATTGAAATTCGTACACAAATAAGGCGGAGTTTGGTAGTGACAGATAACCGGACCAACCAAATTTACGGCAAGAAATCAAAATGTATCATTTATACAGCTATTTTATTTATTTGTATACCATTAACAATACCGCAAAATTACCTAATCTTACATACATTTTTGATCCTCAGGGGTGTCCGTATGTCTCGATAGAAAAATAGAGGCTTGTGCTTATTATAATTGCTACCTTATTACCATATAACAAAAATGAAAAAAACAGATGCAAATGTGGACAATATCTGACTGTAGACCTTCTAGTAGAATGCACAGCAAACAATTTATGAAAAACAAGCCTGTAAAGTAGTTAAAAATGTTGTTTGAATCAGGATGGTTGTAAACGAACCCAATTTATTTTGAAATTGATTAATATGCATAAGTTAGTATAGTTCGCGAACACAAATAATTGCATCGTGGTCGCTAATGACCTTAGATGATAAAAAGCGACCTTAAATAAAAAAAAATGCTATTATTATTTGGCTATCATTTAGACGGATTTGGTCAGCAATTTGTGTTGTATCAGCAAATAAAGTGAACTGGATTGCTTTAAGTGGTCGACAAAATTAACTACAATAATTGGCAGCTAGTAATCTGTAATCGAGTAGTAAGTAATATTGGCTGCGTAATGCCACAATATTGGGCAGATATAAATTTGATGTGATAGTCCATACTAATTTAAATGCAAAAGTATGTTAGTTTGTTTGTTATCTTTTCACGACTAAACTGCTAAACATATTTTAATGAAATTTGGCAAGTAGAGTAATTTTTATCATGATAACCGACATCCATGCGTGCTAGTTCAATATCATCATCAACGTCGTGGTTCTCTTACTGCTGAGGATCGCGACCACATGCGACGCGTCTCCAAGCTATGCAGTCTTCTGAAATGTGGACTGCACGGTACATGCTTCCTCCAAACGCCTTCTGACGTCTGAGCATCTTGCCAGCGCTCTGCCTTGAGCGCTGACCTTCCACTCGGCCCAGAATCAAAAGCTTTACCAGACGATGCTTTGGTGAACGCATAATAGGACCGAAAAAGCTTAATGCACGCTCTTTGCAAATTGTAGATAATCTCTTTGGGATGTTGAGTTCTTGCAGTATCAATTCATTCGTTCTTATGGCAGTCTATGAAATTCTTAGTAGCCTCCTCCAACACCACATTTCTAATGCGTCAATTTTATTAATATCACAATTATTGATGCACCATGTTTCCGTGCCGTATTAAAATATAGAGAACACCAGGGCTCTGACCAATCGTATTTTGGTTTTCCGTTGGATACTTTGGATATTCCATTTTTTTTCCAGCTTCGTTATTGCACTTTTAGCCATACCAGTACGACGGCGAATTTCTTCAGAGCAGCTATCCTCATTAGTGATTAAGGATCCAAGATATACGAACTTTTTGACTTTATCGTATTTAACATGCAAGTTACAGCTTGAAGGAAGTTGAGCTCGATCTACCACCATGATTTTCGTTTTGTCATGATTGATTTTCAGTCCAAACTTAGCGCTCTCTGCTTCTATTAACTTTAGCAGATTTGCCATCAATTGTTCAATATATTTGCAGCAATATTAGATCACCAAAGATTCAAGCGCAGAAACGCAACTACACCTATTATCATTGAGTGTAGTTATTTGGCTGTAGCATTCTGCTACTAGCAGAATGCCACAGCCAAGCTTGTCGAGTTGGGCTCGCTACACGCGCAATGTAGGATTTCGTAATTGCCAGTCATAATAATGCGGCCTAAGAAGAAGATACGGTTTCAGCACCTCATAAAACTATGTTCATAAAATATGTTTATCTATGTTAGGTGGAAGGAAAAAGGGGGAGGAGAGTCAGTCAGAGAAATTTAAATATTTAGTAGGTAAATTTTATATAGGAATATGACATTTTTGTTGTTTGTATGTAAATACATATTAGATACTGACACTCACGGGCCGCTGCCGTGGTACGTATGTTTTGATCGCTCGCCTAGTGCGTCGCAGATCTAACCTAACAGAAACTACGGATCATTTCATATGGTTAGGTATTTTTACTCCTAGACCTATTACAGACTACGAAAATTACAAAAACTACGATTCACGAACTTTACGAAAAAAAACTGCAACGAAAGTTATATAGAACGGCTTTAGACAATTCCCTTGACACCCACCCCGTAGTTCCAGATTTCTTTGATTCAGGCGACTTGATTCAAGAGCCAACCCCAATTTATACTTCTCCAATAACATTTTCTAAGTTAATCGAGTTTTACTCGTAAACTTGTGAAGCCTACACTGTGATAGTTTCCCTTTTAATTTCGTTATACATACTACTACCGTATTTTTTTTTACATCCAAAATATCAGCATTTAGCTTGAAGAGGGAGGGGGCACTTGACTCTAATAAAAATTAGCATTTAAACAAACCAGCAATACCGAAAACCGAGTGACTGCGAAAACAGAGCAAAATCTGGCTGTCATATTGAAAATCTGTGCAAAATCTGGCTGTCAGATTGAAAATCGATATTTACGAGCGAAAACCGAGCCTTTTTGACGTTTAGCAATCGTGTGTGCCGTCACCGAGTAATCACAACTGTCAGTTTGCGATCGCTGTTTCTTAGAGAATCAGCCGGCCGATAAAGGGTATCGTTGAAAAGTATATATCGTAGCTGAGAAAAAGATAAACATTCCCATTTCACATCTACATTGTAGGTGGTACAGGTATACTAAAATTATTTTTTCAAGATTTTATTTTACGACTTTGTTTAGTCGTGCCAAATAACAGCTTTCCAGTACTAACGATCATTGAGTTAAGCTGCAGACAGACAGGCGGTCATGGCGAATCTATAAGGATTCCTTGTATACTCCGGTACCCTAAAAACCCATTTTCATTTTAAGGTTACGATGGTGGTCGTCCTTGCACATACGTGGTTGAAGTATGGAGTGCCGAAGGTTTAGTACTGAATGCAAGTAGCAGTGGTGCATTATGGAACCTTAGAAGACTGGGGCCCAATAGGCAGCTGAAGATGATAGTGTATGCAGCTAATGAGAGAGGAAGATCTGAGCACTTCTCATTTATTATTGAAACTGCTTTAAAGTTAACGACCCAAACTGGTAAGTTAAAAAAGAATTAAAACTCCATTGATCAGTCATGTAACTGGTAAAATATGGTTCTTACATATATTCCACTAAAATTTTATGTAATATGGTTCATATTTTGTGCGTTCAATTACTGCTAAAACGTCTGCTATGTATATAAGTAATATTGTTACCGATTCAAATATTTTTAAACAAAGTGTATTCTTATTATGTTATATTTATATAGTACGATCTGCCTCAATATTCTATAAATAAGGTATCAAATCATTTAAACAAATGCATTTTGTAGTGGACTGGTAAGTAAGTTAACTTACTCTCTCTGGTTTTCACAGAAACAGAAGATACGTGGGATGCTAATTGGGCTGTTGTCATTTTCCTGGTAGCTGCAGCAACGGTTGCTCTTATATTGTGTCTTGCATTTATCGCTACCAAAATACGCCATAGATCCAGTGACTATGAAGGTCAGAGCAGTCAATTTTTTAAATATCCTTTGGGTAGAATGAATTTAAAATCTATTTATTTACTAGCAGGAACAGTCATATATAAACATGAGTAGCAATTAATGCGTATAATACATATGTATTTTTTTAGTAGGTATATATATATATATATATATTTTTTTTTTTTTTTTTTTTATACTACTTGGGTGGCAAACAAGCATACGGCCCGCCTGATGTTAAGCAGTATCCGTAGCCTATAGACGCCTATATAGGTAATAGCGCTAATTATGAACTGAAATACGGATAATAATTTTGTTGCCACATAAAAATGTTATGGTTAACGTTTCTTTTCTATTGCAGTGTCACTTCCTACATTAAAAAATCAGAACATCATTGTACAGAAACGGAATTCCCCACAAGGTGCTGATGACAAAAATCCAGATCTCATTCCTTTGAGCAAAGGTAACTGTTTTGTTGTTTTTTTTTTGTTGTTAGCTAGTAATTCGTTGATACTGTTATTGTGTATACTAATATAGCGAAATGATAGCGTAAGTTTGTTTTTTTTTTAATTCATGATTATTTTGCTATAGTAGGCAATGGCTATCCGGACCAAACCTTGCTATCTAACATTAAGTAATTATAACAAATAACACACGGCCACGTGCCATGCAATAGAACACGAAGCCGCGTTTTTACCGTTGTATGCGAAACCATGTAATTAAAACAGTTGAAGTTCTCTACGCAGAGCATCATCAATCCCCGACACAGCCTTACATAAATACTGTAAGGGCTGTGTTGGATAATGTCAGTTTTTTCAAAAATAGTTTATTCACAATCCTCAAAAATTATAGGATTCTAAGGCGTAAATATTGTTATATTGGTGTGTTACTGTAAATTATAAAAAGGAACCATACTGAAAAGCTTGGAAATGTCCTTTAATATGTATTTGTATCTAATCTCTCTAATCTTTAACAGATGAGCTTGTGCTAACGTTTATTTTCATCTTAGCTGAATAACGTCAAGTGCTGGACATAGGCCAAGAATTTCCACAGTATTGAATCTCGAGCTAACCTTATCCATCAACTGCCCGGTACCTAGGACTAGGTCATCGCTTTTTCCTTTTTCCACGTTACGTCTTTCAGTTCGTGGTTGCCACTTCAAAATCTTTCTGCTGTAATGGTTTTCGGTTGTGCATGCTATGTTACCTTCCCATTGCCACAAAATATGACAATCTTTTGTGCTATGTCGGTCACTATGATTCTCCTACGGATCTCCTCGTATCTGATTCAATCTCATTGGTCTCTAGGCGGTTTTGAGCCTTCATGTGTCTCATAGTGAGCGACCACGTCTCAGATCCATACGTCATCACTGTCAACACATACTGGTTAGTCTTTCGTCTTGAGACATTGCGGTATTTGCAACGATAAATCATGGTTTATCTTTTCCAAATGTTTAGGTATGATACTAGAGCGAAATATTAACATTTTGTTTTATAGAGATCTAACTTTAAACTGTTTTGATATATTATGATACTTAACTCTTATTACATATTGACTGGCCTGTTGGTCTAATGGTTAGTAACTCTGACTCCTACGTTGGAGGTCGTGGGTTCGATTCCCACCCAGGACAAATCTTTGTGTGATGAGCATAAATGTTTGTTCTGTGTCTGGGTGTTATTTATCTATAATATGTATGTATTTACAAATTTATAAGTATGTTTATCAGTTGTCTGGTTGCCATAGTACACGTCTGATTAGTTTGGGATCAGATGACGGTGTGTGAGTTGTCCAGAAAATATTATTATATTACTTCATTGGAATTAGAATTAACGCACACAATTACACCCAGACTCAGAACAACCATTTATGGATCACACAATTTTTTGTCCCGTGTGGGGATCAAACCCACAACACGCCGCGCAGTGGTAAATGACGAAACAACCACTTACGCCACTGAACCAACCGTGCAGTCCAGACATAAATAAATGGAATACAGATAATGTCGAACCAGGGCAATACAAGTTCAAATTCATTTTTTTTTATATTATTGCACAGAGAATGTTTACATTATGAGAAACCTTTAATATTTAAACTGCAAAAAAATAAGTTAGATTAAACGTTTAAATTTAAAAAAAATTGCCAAAAAAAAAATAACTCTAAACCACAATGAAACAGGCTTATGGCTGCTCTCGCTGATTTATTTCTGGAAACATTTCAAAACATTATTTTTGTATAATTACTTTGATAACATGATGTTATAATACATACTGCATGCACTAACACATAAATTGTTTCACTAGACGTTAGTGAAGCCCCGCCAAACCCTCCATCGTACGCCGCAGTGACCGCTACAAAGAACACGAACAGTGCCCACAGCTTTCAACAATCGCAACGCACGCAAATGCCGATGATACCGATTACTACACGAGCGCACTACGATATGCAGGTTGGCAAACTAATGCTTATTTTTCAAAACTAAACATTACTAACATACGAGTAATTTTACAGTTTAAGGCCCGACACTGAAAAAATGATGAAAGAGAGGTGGAAATGAAATCATTTTTTGTTGGTATTTATAGACAAATGACTGCCAAAAAATACAGTAATCTACAAGATGTGTTTCATAATATGGTTTTGTCATAAATTATATAGTAATTCTTAATAGTTTGTAAAAAAATCATCGAATCAGCACCAAATTATTGATATGTCACTTTATGACTATATTTTTAATCAAATAATACGAAAAAAAGAACAATATATGAAGAAAACATACACCTATAATTTGGTAATGTTATATTTAGAACAAGTTTAAATTTTAATTTATTAAAAATTAATAAGACGTCCATTCAAAGAGTACATCATCTGTTTGTATCCCCGCGATCGCCTAGAAAATTAGGTCGTGTTTGCTTCGCCCAACTGCTCAAGGTCGTTGGCGATACCCCAAGCCTTAATATAAGTATTATGTAGTCTACTAGCTATGCTATGTACAACTAGTCATAAATGCCTATATATACAATGTCAAGTAAGTAACTTGGAAGTAATCAACTGATCATAAATTTAAAATGAAGTCCGCGATTGAGTCATACATAATTCGAATGAATTTACCAAAGAAACTTGAAACTTTGTTTACAAAAAAAGATGATTTAAAAAATGGAGATATACTGTAGCATACTCGCACCTCTTGCGTGCAAGTGGTTTACGTTCCCACTTGGCCACCACCGCTCACTTGGTCACCACCGCGCTTCACATTATTGGTTAGTGAAAAATGTTAAATGAAAAATAATTACAGTCATACAGAGCATTACAGCCAGTACTGTATGTAGACAGGTATAATCGGTATAATCAGTTACCTATTTTAAGCAGTTGCTCCCTATTTTATTTCCTGTATTTTGTATCCTTAATTTTTCTTTTATAATAAGTGTTAGTATAGTTATATTGTTCGGCTTCGCACGGGTGCAATGCTGATACTAAATATACCTACCTACTACAGAATGTCCTCATAAACAACGTTCACAGCTTTTTGTCATTAGACAATACAAACATGTTTTCTTTAGAGGTTAAATAATATATTTTGTCTCGATTAGATATTTATTTTTATAAACGCCGAAAACCTCTTACTAAATACTAAACCGGTGTTTTATTTTTATTGTTATTTCTGTCTACCTAAAGTTTCCTAAGAAATTGCTTTTAACGGCAAGGCAGCCCATTGTTAAATTATCATAATAACATTTAAAATACTAATTTATTATGTATTTGAGCCAAATGTAACTTTAAATAAAGCGTGATATGTATTTATTCTATCTAATAAATCCACTTTAAAAATAGACTAAATTAAATGAAAAGAAGTTGATGAATTAAAATATGGTTAAGATCATAATTATGATTAGAACCGTAGGTGTGTGGAAATAGTAATATAAATTTGCAATAGTTTTGATAATTACCTTCTCTAATAACAATTTAAGATAAATAAAATAATAATTTAATATTCATATTCATACGTTACCGTAACCATAGTTATAAATAATAGTAGATTAACTTGATACAAGTGGCGCTTCAGTTTTCGAGTACGAACTTAACCGCAGTAATTAGATGTATATATACTAATCCGTATATAGTACATGGATACAAGGTAAAATTGAAATCACTGGTGATAATTTAGAAGGTAAGGGCACTCTTGAATACATGCCATATTTGCGATAAATTTATTTAATTCTGCGGCAAATTGTTGTCACGTATAATGGGTAGTATCATTTTCTTAAAACGAGATAATTATGTAGATGGCCTGTCTATGTAATTATCTCTTTTGATATAAAATGACAGACATAATTAATTTCCAAAGGTTCATTGTTCTAAAAAGAGCATAACATTATATCCATCTTTTTCTTATCGTTTAATTAGTGGCTAACCTGGCGATAGAGTTATTTAGGTCGCCTATATTTAGACTTTTGTCGTGATCTAACAACTGTTATCAGTCGGGACTAATTTTTAACGTTCCCTCCACAGCATGAAGAGACTTTGATGAAATATCACTATACTGCGCCCTTGATCGTTTACCAAAGAGCTATTGCACCTAGCTATGAGTGTCTCACAATATATTTTGATATATGTATTATAATTATAATTATATTATGATTAACATGGATGATTTAATTTTGATGTATTTTGTACTTTGATAATTTTGCTATCCTTGGATTATCGGACTTTATATCAAAATTACCCTGTCAGATTTATAGAAGACAATTTGGAAATATTTGTTGTTGTCTTTATGAATTTATTTTGTTAATAATGACATGTTGAGCTAACTATTGTTGACGATTTCAGAATGATCCCAGTCGAAGCATGATCAACAATGCAAATAGACCACATCGGGAGATCGTCACAACTAGGACTCCATTGTTGGCAGCACACCAAGAAAGCTGTGTCTAAGCTAATGCACAATGTTAATAATTATTATTCTATGTATATTTTGACTACCAGAACATAGGTAGATGTTTTGTTGACTACTATCTATTCTATAAGTAGGTAAAAAATGTCAAATTAATTATATAAGCGGCAAGTAAGTTTTTGATGTCATTATACAGTTATTATGTATTTATTGTTATAAGCAGAAAATAAATGATTTTACAAAGAAAAAATATTGAAATGACATATCGTTATTGTATGTTAGAAAATATAACTTGTTTCGTTATCATTGTTCAATACAAGCCTATGTCGAGTCACTGCGGGGCAAAGTTACCATAATACCGATTAGCAACACAATAAAATATGTCGATAGTATTATCGATTATATTGATTTGTTTATTTAATACATTCTTTAGGCGTTGTTAAAAATAACTTTAATGTTTATTTATTTTGTAAAGTAATCTATATAACCGATATTAATTACTTTAAGATTTTTTTCTAATTCTAGCAGTTAAAAAGTAAGACACTGACTGATGAACAATTTTATTATTAAGTAAAATAAAATTATTAGGAAATTGTTAAGAGTAACTTGCTCTCATGATTAGTTAGATACTCTATAAGAGAAATGTCGGGAGGCTCTGAGCTATTTTAGGATTAACTAAATGAATAAATTAACATTCTGCATTTATCAATGTTGGCAAGGTTTTTTTTAGTTTTTTATTTAATAAACAAGAATAGAAGAGGTTCCATACTAGTGAGCAAGTCCAACTGGGGTAGGACCTCCACCTTACAGAAGACTACAGCCAAATAACTACTCACACAGTATTGCAGTTGTGGTCCTATTCGTGAGTACAGATCTCCAGCGTTCATTTAAGGATGCGTTTTGAAAGCCATCTTAAAGCCCTGGTGTTAAAAAATGGGTCGGCAACACGCAAGTGATAATTTTGGTATTGCAAGCATCCATAGGCTACGGCAACTGCTTTACAGGGGGCTGGCCGTACGCTCGCTACCCAAGTACTTTAAAAAAATAAAGCTATTGTTTTTTTCGCATTGCACTGATATACATTTGTAAGTGTATTTTTTAATGATACACTTCATATACAATGTTATATACATGTTTCTGAACGCATGTAATACAATAAATATATATTATTATTTATTACAAAGGTACAGTCCAGTTACTTATACAAATATCTTGGTTATGCCATGAATAAATCCTTTTGCTGTTTCTGTCTTCAAGTATGTAATAGTTATAGACCTGATTTCAAAATATAATTCAATGTTTAAAACTATATATCAATACTGTGATTCTATGTTCTCTGTACTAGTTTTGAATCAACTTAATAAGATCTAAAAATATAGTAATAACTTAAAAATAGATAAATATTAATCTAAAAACCAGCTGTACCTTCTACCTACACTGAACGAAATAATTATAGAAATAAAATGAATGAGTAGGTACCTAATAATAGACAACCAGATTTGTATTATGACATATTTGAATTCAAACCTTTTAATAAATACCGTTATCAATGTATTGTCTTAAGAAAAACGTATCAATATTGTGAATCGATGTCTTCAGTGTTAGATTTAATCACATTTTGATGTTAAATACAAACTCGTATTAGCATTAAAATAGTCAAATAGATAAATAATAATGTCCAAACGGTTGAAGACTAAAATAAATAGTTATGTTATTAAATTATATTGTTATGTTATTAAAAAGGTTTTACTTATTAGACAAATAACAGCGTTGCGTTGCAAAGAACACAATATAGTTATTTTAAAACAAAATGTTACATTTAACGGACTGGTTATAACTGTATGTATAAAATAACAATAAAAATTGCTCATTATAAGAAAAATAATGAATTTATTATGTATGACATCACGAATTAAGTTTTCGGTTATCCGAAATGATGAAGTAAAGAGCGTGTTTTTAATACATGCCAATTAATAAAACATTAAAAATATATTTTGTGTTTTCATACCTGTGAACCTTTCTTATTAAAATATAGTTAAAAATATAGTTTCTAATAATTTTATGAGAGCAAACATACACCACTTAGTAAGCACTTACCGCGGGGCCTGTAGACGTTCGCTACACGAGAGGCATCGCTCGATATCTTACTAGCTACAATAACCATAATACAATGTTTCGGAAGACGACGTCAAAGATGAGGAGAAGTGAAGGAAATATACGAAAAAGGCTTACCTGACAAGAAAGGAATTCGAGGCACGAAGATTTCAATTATGGACAGAGCAACGATTATGAGACATGAGGCATTAGGAGACATGAGTACAGAGTAAAGTGTAGAGAGTGCACACATGCTACATCGTGATGAAACTCAACCATGCACAAATTATGTGCAAGTCTATTCAATGCATCGTCTAAAATTGTAAAAGCACTTTTCTAAATTTTGATTTAAAATGTAGCAATCGTAACTCTTTTACTCCTTGAGGAATTTTGTTATTAACTTTTATCGACAAAATAATATAAGAACCCACCAGATGATAAGCAGTTACTGCAGCTAAGAAGATAAAGCGTGCTTTTACATAAAATATTATTAAAAGTTATATATTAAAAGAAAGTTAAATGAAACAAGAGTGAATGGCCATTTTTATCAAAGAATGATCCCCGATGTTTACCCAATTCTCGGGATCCTTCTTATCAATAAATTTCTACTTCAAATTTAAAAATATATATCATAATTTCTTATAAAAGGAAACCCATCAGCTCATCAATAAAAATAGCATTGTACGGCAAAGAAAGGTCGATATCTAAAGGCATTGTGCTAGTGATGCAGGTCGGCACAAAACGGTTGTCCCGTATCACCGAGACGGCAAAACGATATAGCCATTTGTTAGGTATTCAATGCTTGCCGTTCCCACCTATTTATCTTGCAACCATTGACTGGGCGAGTCATCGATCAATTCCAAGCGTTTCTATCGTCGATTAATCAAATGGTAAGTCGGTGTTTAATCTTAGTGTTAGTAGGCTTTAGTGAAATATATTCCAGAGAATACACATATTCGAATCGGCATTAATCGACAAAACGGGTGGTAGAATCGAATATAATGTAGTGAAAAGCACAGAGATTAAGTTACATATATCTTATCATATCACACTATTTGAACATACAAATAGCGCGATTACAAAGGTGCGCTTGGCTGGCAAGCGGACGTTTAATTAATAGGAAGACAGTAAATAACATACATGAAGAAAAATTAGGGCTGGTGTGTTTTATTGAATTCTTGATGAAATTATCACAAAAAAATATTGTAGCTACCTATTTTACACTAGCTATTTCACGACGAGATGTAGTATAACTCTAGCTACGATATTGTTAAACCCGCTACGTGGCGTAGCATCGTAGCCGCTACGAGTGTAGCAAATGTTAATTAAAATTCGTAGCAAATGTTATTCCATCGAAAAATGTGGTGTTTGACCACTTTTCAAACATTTCCGTTTGAACAACCAGCCTTTTTACATAGGTCTATGCACAAGGCTCATAAACTGAAACTCAAACTCAAAATTCATTTATTCATTTAGGTTACAAAGTAACACTTATGAAGGTCATAAATTATGATTAAACCAGAAAGTTGATGTCAGCAAAATTTTCCTACGGCTAGTTCGCTGACGTAGAGCCTTGAGAAGAACTAGCAAGAAACTCAGGCCACTCTTTTTAATCGCCAGATAGTTACAATCTTTTGTAAAATACAAGTATGATAGCATGCAACCTGATGCAGTCAAAACACGATACTAACTATATTGATAAAATATGTTATTCGTACTTAGTACTGGTCCTGCCAGAAAAAAAAAATCCTAAAGTATGGTGTTAAAGTCTGCTTCAATTTACATATTGCTATTAAAGAATAAGGCAATATGTGAATAGTGACAATTTTTATTGTAAATAACGTTTTGCTACTAAATAAAAAAACAACGAAAAAAAAGAAAAAGTACAGAATTATCACTAGAATTCACAATGTGCCTCACGTCACAAATTAGAACTTAAGTACTAAGCTGATTTATTTTAAATTAAACAAACAACTATATAATGCAACTAATTCCAAGACTTTTTGTCGTTCAAATAATCATTTATTGTATAATAGCCCTTTCCTATGAGATGATTTTTAATAGTAGGTTTAAATTTGTGTAAGGGCAAATTCATTATCTCTTTCGGTAATTTGTTAAAAAAGCGAATACCGAGTCCTACAAAAGAATTATGTACTTTGTGTAAGCGATGGTACGTGCCATAATATGAGCCACAAGACATTTATAAAATATGGCATAACCCATTGTAATAAAATTTTATTGCATTATATGCGTTCATGATTTTCGTAAAACGGGAGTTTACGAAAAACATGAACGCGTTTGTCGTTAGGAGCACGTGCGCGGCGTGCGTGTGCGCCGGTCTTGACAGTGATTAACAGTACTTGTGCGCACAAGTCCTTACTCTATGCAACAATTATGTACATGTACCCTTATTCGTCGTTGTTTGTTGGTATAGGGCAACAGAAATACATCAATTGTGAAAATTTAAACTGTCTAGTTATCGGTTCTTGAGATATAGCCCGGTGATAGACAGATCGACCGCGGAATTTTAGTCCCGTTTTTACCCTTTTGGTACGGAACCGTAAAAAGTATCGAATTAAAATAAGTAAAAACAATCATTTCAATCTCAACTAACAAAAACATATATTAAAAACGACATCAACACGTTTCAATATCAGCTATTGGTATTTTCAAAATATCGAGTAAACGTTCTGTGCACGTTCTCTCAGCGCAATTTTGAGCGCACTTTTCTCTGTTTAAAGTTACGTAAATATCGTAAGATTATCGTTTGAATGACCAAATAGTCAAAAGAATATCTATTCCACACATTAGCTTTTCCCAAAAGAAGCTGAGAAATAGAAACGTGGTTTCAATTTTACGACTTCTCCACGCGGGTGGAAGTTAGCTTTTCCACTAACACACTTTTAGCTATTCCACTTACACCAATAGTTATATGGGCTTGGATTCAGCACCAAGCCCATATACCTATTAGGTGTCGAAACCATTGGTGCTCAAAAAATTGGTGCCGAAAGAGGAATACTACCGCGGGCAACAGCTAGTGATGCAATAATGACTTTCACACTTCACTTGGTATTGTCAGATACAAGAATAAAATTATCACTACGCATAATAGTTACGTTTATGATCACCATGAAACGACGAATTATTGTAACTATGATAATTACAATTAAAAAAAAATACAAAACATGTATTCATATTAACACCAATAAAATATATGTACTTAGTTGAGCTCATTCGAGGGGAATTCCTGTCTGCGAAGGGAGGGAACGGTGAAGTGGAGAAGCGTGTGAAGGCAGGAAGACAAGGAAGCAAGCACACTGAATAAATATATACCTAATTAGTTTTGTAAGAACTACGTACGGGAAGCACGCTCTAGTGGTAATCGTTTTTATTAATATGTACTATGTAGTGACGTAATATGGATGCAAATGTGAATAATAATATTAAAGAGTGATAGTTTTTGTTGATCTAGGTATTTGATTACAAATTGTTGTCAATTTTCTTTAGAAATCATGAGGAATGTTGAATTGGAATCAGAGTCTTGATCAGAGGAGATGTTTTTAAAATGAGAACACACTATGTGAAAATGTCAATATTTTCTACAAAACCCGCATTTATTTTATTTGGTTGCTCTTAATTAGTGGTTACTGTCAATGTAGATGTCGATTGTTTCAATTGTGTTAAGTTTCTATATCCACCCTAAATACCCATCTAGGAAACTCGTGAACATAAATCAACAAACCCAAAAACAACATGGCTGTCTTGTTTCATTGAAGAGTTCCTATATCCACCTTCCGACTGCTTCATTAGACCAGCTCCATGGTACCTTATTATTGCATTATCACCAAAGTTACGTCGGTATACCAAATTTCATTCAATCAAACACCAAGAGGCTCCAAATGTTGCTCACAAGATTTGACCTAAACAAACTAACTAAAAGCTTGTAAAAAGCGTTGAATGCTAAACAATCTAAAATTATTTCTTTCTTTTTTTCATCGTCTTCGTTTTCTAAAGAAGCGGGTAACGACACCCCGTTTCCCTAGCTATGTTAGAACTGATGTTACAGGGGCAAAAGGCAAGCATATTGCTGAGTACCAGCAAAAATAATACGGCACAATTCAATCAAGCAATTTTTGCCTTAATTATCTTAGAGCAGATTTGGCTTATTTAAACAAAACTATTTATAAATTACCTATAATAGGATACTGCGAAAGCACCTTTAATAAGCGTCCTTAATCTAGACTTTATTACGTAAACAATAGATCATTTATAAAGAAAACATTTAAAAAAGTGTGTTTATCTTCTATTCTGTAATAATATTTAACAATAATTTAGCTTGTAATATCAAATATTAGTTTGAATGTTTTTATAGTTACAGCGAACTCTTGCAACCTCACCCGACTACGTAATATTGTGGTACGTAATAAAGGCCTAAGGCAAAGTTTGTCACGAAATTACCCAAAGTACTAGTAGCAATATTGCGAGTTAACAAGTATCGTAACAGCTGTTTGTTAGCTACATATTACTTCGGCAGATACAAATATTTATTCGCCCGCTATGAATAGATAAGCCTTAGAAACAAGCACTGCGGTAATTTGAGCTTATGACTGCCTAATTGTATAATAACAAAACGTACTGTTGTGGTATTCTATTTGATATTCAAATGAAAAGGGAATATCTTAGAGTAGCGAGGAAATCGTGGCAACAACAGAAAATATTGCTTAAAACTCAAACTCAGATGTTATTTTTTTAATTATAAGTAACCGTATGAACATTATAATATAAACAATATAATATACTATCTGTTGCCCGCGAAACCACCCGCGTGGATGTCGGTTATCGAGATAAAAAGTCACCTTATCGTTATTCCAGATTATAATCTATCTATATGCCAAATTTCATCCAGATGCGTTCAATAGTTTTTACGTGAAAGAGTAACAAACATCAATACACATCCATCCTCACAAACGTTCACATTTATTATATTAGTTGTTTTGTTCATATGGTTACTTAGCCAAGTAGCCTAATGGTTAATTTAAGAATAGTCGTTTTATGTACGTTATTATGTAGATACCCATCCATGTCAATAACTTTAAAGTGTTGTGTAGGAAAGTTATCATAACATATTTATAAATAATACAATCAAAAGTATTTTTTTTAATGAAGAGTGGCTGAAAATTACTTATGTATACACATGTTACAGACAAAATAAAAATACAATTTTTAGATAACATTTCTATTGTAAATATGAACTACTACAAAACTAAAAAAAATACAACAGTGATGATTATCTATACTAATATTATAAAGTTAAAGAGTTTGTTTGGTTGAGCGCGCTAATCTCAGAAAGTACTGGTTCGATTTGAAAAAATCTTTTTTTTTTTTTGTATAGTGCATTTATCCAGGAAGGCTATAGGCTATATAACATCACGCTATGCTCAATAGAGCGGAGCAGTAGTGAGATATATAGCAAAATCGGGGAAAATATTCCAAATTACCACGCGGACGAAGTCGCGGGCGGCCCTTAGTAGATAATATTATTGGGCGAGCTTCCGAATGGGATGTAAATAATACAAAAAAATGCACTTTTATTTGGGCTGAAATTATAATATATTAACTAAACTACACTTGCTCTAATCTAGCATTAGTGCAGGTGAAAAAAACAAATTTTCGCAAAGTAACGATCATTGATTAACTACTACAACATTAATAATACCTATTTATAGTTTCAATCAATGGAAAAGTACCAATGTTCAATACCAGTGAAATAAAAGCCTTGTCTAGCCACTGGTTGGTATTGGTCGGACAATAATAGGCACATTATACCATTAACAGAATGATGCGTCAAAATTTTATTAAACCAAAAGTAAAAAATGAAACATATTTTTTGTTAAAATTTCTGATATTATATCAACTTTCATGTGGTCATTTTTATAAACTAAGTAACTCCCGCATAATTCACATAATAACATGGTGTTACTGTGTTGCTGCATTGTTGTTGAATTTTTTTATTTACTATTTAATTATTTGTGAAGAAAATGATAATTTATCGGCAATATTTTATTCTTCATTGGTATTTATAGAAGGAAATTCAAATATTTTGCTGTCATGGATAACTGATGAGCAAACTATTGTTAATAAATTTTCTGAAGAAAATGTTAAAGCAAGTTACTTGATACATGTTATTTTAGTTGTATCATTTATTCAATACGTGGTCTCTACAAAGCTTACAGACGTACCATCATTATATAATGTGTGTAACTCATATATGTGCATGGTTTGTCTTTCTGGACGTTTAATCATGATTTACATTACACAAGAATATCAAAAAAGTGTAAATTGTCTAAAAAAAACTTTAAACAACAAATTACGAAATAACTTTGATGGATTTGAAAACAAAAAAATTGCTTACATTGCTACTTTTATTTCTGCTTATCAGAAATCGTACAATAAATTATATTCAACAATCAAAATTATGAGGATAAAGGTATGTCAAATTAAGGTATTTTATTAATTATATTACTAGCATAAACGAGCTATACCATAATAAATCTTTGCAGAATTTTCAGCGTTTCTCAAGGGAAGTTCACACTGAGAAAATTAAATGTATGTACAAAATATTAGCTTCAATAGTCAGTCGTCAGCTTGCGACACTCCACCGCTGGCATATAAGCCTCGACCAAAGAGTGCTAATTACAAGGTTTATCTTTATGTATACAAAATAATATTTTATATCTACTAAATTGTAATTTTACTATTTTCAGATGTTATTAAGCAACACGTTTGATTTTTTAAAGGTCTGTTTTGTGTTTAATGCTGCTTTACCAGATAATGGCCTAGTGAGTATATAAAATATTTATTTTTGTAACACATCGTCACATCACATCACAAGTGGCTCGCTTGCCTTCATGGGAGATAAAAATAAAAAGGAAGAAAAAGCATAACGTGCTAATAGGTTTGTTGATTTTATATAAGATGACATTCTTGGTAGTGCGCTGAAAAAGATGACCGAGAAGTGTGAAGTCGAACTAAATTTCGAGATTTAGTTTTTCTACATTTATTTGCTTAGATATTTAACATTGTTTGATTTGTACTACCAAGGAGGCAAAAAAAGCATACGGCTCGCCTGATGGTAAGCAGTTACCGTTACATCCAGGGTACTCACGCGTTGCTGACCCTTTAAGACCTTATAACTCCTTTCTTGAATAACCCCATGCTATATTCTATTTTAATAAAAAAAGACGCTCATGTAAGTACATATACGGTGAGGCTTCATTAACTTATTGGACAATAAACTAGTAGTGGTTAGTTTCTCAGAAAACCTGCAACGAGCTATTAGATTTTTCATAATTTAAAAAAATATAAATAAGCAGTATACTCTACTCACTTAGTGATTTTGCTAATAATACAAGATTTTTAATATGCAGTTGTAGGAGAATGTATGAAATGCCGTTTGCAATAACGGGTAGATAATCCAAGTTTACTGTTTATCTCCCAAATGTGTCCCGAATTTTTAATCGACTCTAACAATAATTCCAAATAAAAAAAACACATGCAGAGCAGTCTTTGGGGACTGCCGATAGAAATGAAAACTAAGTAACTTATGAATTGTATCGTCGAGCTAGTGGTGACGATGACGCGAGTTCCATGATTTTAGTTCACCCAAAAAGTGCTCAACGCCTAAGATTTCGCTTCAAAAATTGTTTATCAATGGGGCTTTGTCGAAGATTGGATGCTATACCTATATTGTTTTTTTCAAATTGCAGAATCTTAATCTCAAAGTATGGTGTGCAGAGGTGTGTTTTTTTGTCTTTGTTATGTTTGTGCCACCGGTTATAATGGAGTTTGCTTCAAATGATCTGGATGAAATCAAAATAGACTTAGCAGATCAGCTGATACCATGTAAAGGTATTTATAATATTCTCATCTCAACCCATAAACGTCCCACTGCTGGGCACGGGTCTCCTCCAAACATTTTGGAGGGATATTACGCTGGCCAGACGGATTGGCATAGGGTTTTGTTTCGAGTTTTTCATCTCCTGCAGTGGATATTGTCTGCTAGACTTACTCCCTTAGTCGACTCTTACGACACCCTCGGGATGGAAGACACGGATAATAATCTTAACACCTTATATTTGTTAATATTATAGTGAATATCAAGGCTACAGTATCAACCGGGCAGTCTGCAACTAGTCATTATATCTCACTCTATTTTCTCTTTCTCTTTCTCTCTCTTTCATATAGTTATGTATTTTGTTACAGATGACAACTTGAGATGTGTTATTGTCAACGCAATAGCTTATATCGACCAGTGTTCAGCAGAATACACCATGTGGGATGGCTTCCCGGTGAATTTAAATTTAGTTTTAGGTTTCATTGTTTTATGTTCATCATACATAATAGTTTTATTACAATTTACCTATTAAGTAAACATTAAACGTGTTTCGAGAATTTATTGCCCTGCTATTGTTATCTTTATTATTGGTTTTATGTTTAATAATGGAATTAAATGTTACACGTATTTTACGATTATAAGGGCAGTTCCGGACTAGTATAAGCTTGTTTTTGTAAGCGCGTATAGGCGCGCCTTTTGCTAAATGCGCAACTCGTATGAGCGATGACGCTCTTATAAGTTTGTTTCAGCGCGTCAGAATTCATGTTCATACTGACTCAACACTACAGGTTCAAGCGAACACGTCAGAATAAGCCCATATACGCGTATATGGGCTTATTCTGGCGGTTAGTCAGGTTTTATGAAGCGCGAAATGTAGTGCGCATGTAAGAGCGAATGCCGAAACGACCGTATACGCGCCGTATATGTTATAATTTTGGAGCTAAAAAAATTATGATTTAAAGTCTAAAAATAAAGTTTAAAAACTAAAACCCGACTACTTAAAAATCGTCCTCTGAAAAGTATGAAATAAATAAATTTTATATAGGTACAGAGGGTAGCCGTGGTCGTATGCCACCTTGCTTAAGGATACATTTATTTATTTAACCACTTTATGCACAATCGCACACAGGCGGACTTGCGGATATCTTGTTTCGATGAAGAGTTCCTATAGTTCCTATATTGTTATGTAAAAGGTGGCATACGACCACGGCTACCCTCTGTACCTATATAAAATTTATTTATTTCATACTTTTCAGAGGACGATTTTTAAGTAGTCGGGTTTTAGTTTTTAAACTTTATTTTATTTGGATTATTTTGGGGTTCTATTTTTAAGACAATATTATACAATGCAGCTTTAGGATATATTCAATTTGCATTACATATTACATAACATAAATATGAGGGGCATTAAATATTAAATTAAATTTGCATTACATATTACATAATAATAACATAATATAATATGGCAAATGAAAACATATTTAAAAACTATATAACTATATGTTTATTCTTTTTTGTAGGTTATCAGACTTTTATAGTCTAAACTATTGGCACATGAGTTTTATGCCTAATCATTTTTATTATTTATTTTTGTAATTTACAGATTTTTTATATTCCTATCTTCCAACTTCAACACACACCACATCCTAAGCACCACCTAGAAATAAAGTTCTCGTCAAGATAAATCCAACAAACATGACGCGGCTATCTTGTTTCGTTAGAGTTCCTATGGCCAGCTTTCGACTTCATTATCACACCCTAAACACCACTTAGAAGTATTAATATGCTTCTAGGTCACAATTTAGAAGCATATTACCCGTTTTGGTTTGATGGGTCATCCCGTCAAGTTAAATCTAATGAGCCCAAATACGATGCTTCTACGAGTATCTTATTTAATTAAAAAGTACCTATGGCAACCTTCCGACTTTCATCATCACAACCTGAACACCTAACTAGGAGTATAGTACTAGTCAAGATAAATTCATTGCACCAAAACGCCGCGTTCTACCTTGTTTCATTAAAGAGTTTTCATGCGCACCTTTTGACTTCATCATTATAATAATAATAATAATAAACCATTTATTTTCAGATAATACAATCCATAGATACATACCTTACAGACTAACATACATAATTATAACTTTTGTTAGTTTATAAAACTTAAAACTATGTTAGTAACACTACACTAGCACTTCATTGTCTCAGTGCGTTCAGGTGGCACTTGTCCGCGGAAGCGACGGTACACCACACCTTTCGGCCAGAAGTCGTCTTTCATAAAGATGTGCAGAAAACACGTCGGTACTCGCACCACGTACGCCTTAAAGTTGACGTTGCGATGCGACTCGAGTAACTGCACTCTCGCCGTGTATTTCGACTTCTGACGGACGTACTCCACGATGTCCTCTGCCTTAGTGGTGTAATGCAGGCGAGAGATATACACCGGAGTGTTCGGTCCTGCGGCGCGTAGACTTACGCCGGGCTCCACTGGAGCTGTGCCGCAACAGTTCTTTACAGCACGCTGTCGGCGCTTCCTCCTTTGCACCGTCACGAAACCGTTTTCTTCAGCCTGATTCGTCGCCTTTTCAGGCATAGGCTTGGCGGGTGGAGCAATTCGAGTGCTCTGCATGACCGGCAGGTCAGCTGATCGCGCGGCGGGGCGGAGGGATGCCGCGGGGACGGGGGCAGGGCAGCGACGCTGCATTCCGAGGCGTCAAAACTGCTGACGCGAAACTTACAACACTATCGTTCGATGTGTCGAGTCGGCAGGCTCCTCGGCGCATGTTGACGTTGTTACTACACGCCGCCGATGACCCAGTTATTGTCACAGTATTGCTCAACTCATCGAGTTCCTTGCGCAAATCTGTGACGTTGTTTTGGGATTTTTCCAGCTTCCTCTGCACATCTGCTAGACTTGCCTTTAGGTTGATGACGTCTTTGAGAAGGCTAGTAACGTCAACGTGGTCGAAAGTGACAGGCGGCAACTTATACAAGTCCTTAGCCACAAACGTCGGCACGTCGTCAGGATCGGTCTCTTTGAAAAGCGTGATGATGTCCTGTAGACTCTTCTTTGTCCCGTCACGCCTGCGAGACACCATCTGGTCACTTTTATTCAGCAACGTAAACAATAGCAGCTTGGCAGCAGCTACATCTTCCTCGCTGAAGTTCGTTGAGCAGATTTCGATGGCGGACACCTCGTCCATGACATCCAGCTTCTGCTGCAAGAACGCCAGCAACTCGTTTGCCACAAGTTTATCACTCATGGCAAAATAATTCCGAGCGTCGGCTTACGCCGCGCTAAACAATAAAATTAATTATAACACGTACACGTCCACCTCAAAGCGCAGTGCGGTGACGAGTCTGTTATTATATCCTGAGCACCCATCTAGGAATATAGTACTTGTCAAGATAAATCCATTGCACCTAAACATGACGCGGATATCTTGTTTATTTGACGAGGTCATTTGCCCACCTTCTGACTGCATCATCAGACCAGCTCTATGGTATTACATTATTACATTGTCACCAAAGTGCCGTCGGTATACCAAATTTCAGCTCAATCAAACATTGAAAAGTGGTTCAAATCTCGCAAGCAAGATTTGACTTAAACCAACTAATAAACAAACAATGCAGGCACACCAACGGGCAAAAGCTAGTAATATTTACATATTCGAAACCTGCAAATTAAATCCTATCATTTGATACCCATCACAGCACTTTTTCAAGAAATTTAGTTTTTATTTTTAGGTTTCAGGTCCCACAGAGGACGCCATACTGATTTTATTGTGATGTCACATAGCCTATAACCAGCAGACAATCAAGACGTTTCTAACGATACCTCATTTGTCAAGTTATGATAAATAGTTTAGAAGTTATGCGGGAACAGATGAACATACATACATACATACATACAAACATACATACAGGTCAAAATCATAACCCTCCTTTTTGCTTCGCCGTAGTCGGGTAAAAAAAATATATTTAAATTGCAAATTGGTTTTATTTACTAATTATACTGTTAAAGATGTCCCCAATATTTATGCTTATTTGAATTTTAAACTTAGACGCGTTTGTCAGTTCCGATAGAACTTCAACTTTCTCACATAATTATAATATATACCTACTGTAGGTGAACAGATCAAAGATTCGTAATAGATTAATAGAGAGAGTTAAGTACTTAAGTAGGAGTTATCTGACAGCCCACTTTAGAGACAGACTGGCACTCTCAGTGGAAAGTCCCGTTCGAAATCCGAAATGTAGCCCTAGGGCAAACGAAGTATTCAATACGTTAACGGAATTGGGAGCACGAAAGACACCTTGTCGACGATCGAGAGCTTGATACGAATACGTTAATGTCACCCTGGAGTAAGTCAAAAGGCTCCCTATTAGGAAATATCATTGTCAATAACTTAATCAAATGGTTAATATTTATTTTACTCTTGATATATCGCTTTATTAACTACTAGCTGTACCCGCGACTTCGTTCGCGTGTTCGGTCTTTTACTGTAAATCTGAAAACTACAAACTTTCATCGGCTGATTGTCATCTTTAGCGGTTAAATTTTAAAAAACCTTTCTTAGCGGATGCCTATATCGTAATAGCTATCTGAGTGTCTAGTGATTTAAACTGTGCGTTTGTTGATTTGTCAATTACGTTTTTCTGTTGAACATTAAGGTTCTGCAATTAATAAACTTCATAAAGAAATATTTCTTGTTTGTACGATTGTTCTGCTCTTCGAATTGTCTTAGCGCAAACGTGAACAATCTTATGGCCTATCGCATAGCTTATCTGTGCTTAGCTTATGCCCTGTAGAAATTTCTGCATCCTTACATTTCGTTTTAAATTGGTCACTTCTAACCTGATAGGATTCCGTGTGGTGACGGATTAAGAATACAAAATATCACCACCCCTATCTATCCCAAGGGTGTCCTAAGAGTCGACTAAAGGAGTAATTCAGGCAGACAATATCCACTGCAAGAGAAGGAAAATTCAAAATAAAACCCTATACCAACCCGTCTGGCCAGCGTGGTGTAGTAGGCTAATATCCCTCCAAGTGTATGGGGGAGACCCGTGCCCAGCAGTGGGACATTTATGGGTTGATATGATGAACCTGATAGATACTGTTACACAGTTTGGGTGAGCTAAAAATTTATTAAATTCCTAAAGGGCATAATGGTCCACCGTAGTGCTCAAGGATTTCAGAAATTGAACTGCATAGTTATTAGATTCTTTTTGATTCATCATTCTATTAATAGAGATATAGTACTCTACATAAGCTCCCGGAACAAAACTGAATAAAAAACCAGTAAACTGAACCCTATTTATTATAGTCGACCATATTGGTGAGAGTTCAACGTAAATTCGATATATATGTAGGTAGCTATTATTATGTATATCTCTGAAACCATGCAATTTTTTTTGTACATTGTTTAATTACAAAGTTTCGGTGCCTATATCCAACTGTATAATCATATTAGTTTGATTGTATCATTTTAAATTTGCTCATTGAATGTGATTAGTTACAGTCATTTAATTACACATTATGTCTGATCTCCATCGACTATCTTTGAGAGAGATGGCGCTAGGCGTCATGTAAACAGTGAGCTCCGCATCAAAATAAAAGCAAAAATATTAAAACGTATTGTTTAACGTTGTCTATGTTCTCAAATAAAACATAGTTATACAATTAATCAGTGTCAGTGTTATCTCGGCAAAATACAAGCAAATAAACGAAAAACAACTAAATTGTGAATCAGTGTGTGGACTTTTACTATATTTACCATTAACTCATTTCACAGTACTTTATTACGACAAGTGAATTTGGAAGTGACTCGACATTAAATATTACGAATGAATTTGTGTCTACAAACTGTGACTATGGCAAAACAGTGAATTTTCAGTACAAGCAGTTCGTTTTTTATTTGAATCCATCTTAAATTTTGACATATCATCAACATCTGACATCAACGCCATCTATATAATATTTTATAAACCAAGTAGGTACGTTAGTGACAACATATTGAAACGATAATAACGTACAATATCACGAATTAAACGCAGTAAAAAGTAAATTAAATAAATTAACAACAGAACTTGAAATAGCAAATGCAGAAATTGATAATTTAAATATTGAAAATACTAATTTAAAAAAGGAAATAAATACATATCAGTGTAAAATAAAACTTCTAAAGTCAGTTGGGGTTACAGAAACGCTCAAGTCAAACAGTACAACACCAATAAAGTTCTATTCGCCGCAATATCGGAGACGTCTAAAATGTATCAATATGAAAATGGGACTTCCTAGAACATCTTCGCGGGAATTTACAGCATGTACCATAAACGATCACCATTCGCTTAAACCCAACCAGCAGCCAATTGTCAATTTAAATCGTATATCAATATCATATCAATTTAATAATCATATCAATTTTAATAGTAAAAAGAAAATAATTCTTTGTGGAGATTTTAACATAAATATACTTCAAAGAAGTTTCGAGAGTACTGAATTTAAGCATATCATTTGGTCTTACAATTTAAAATTAGCTTTCGAACAACCGACGCGGTTAATAAGCGGCACATGTATTGATAATTTCTTATTTAACACACGTAACAGTTCATGGGAGATTCTAGAATTTGCAATATCTGATCATACAGCACAATTATTCACAGTACCAGTAAAACATATTAACCCATTAAAGTACTGGTACGTTGAAAAACGCGATTACTGTGATGAAAATATTCATAAATTTAAGGAATGCATAAATTCGCTAAGTTTTCACGACGTGCTTAATTGCGATGATCCAACTTTTGCATTTAGTGACTTTTACGAAACGTTTCGATTATTTTACAATCTATGCTTTCCAGTATTACTTGTCAAAGTGTATGCTAAAATACGACCAAAATGGATCACGAAAGGAATAAGGATATGTTGTAAGCGAAAGCGACAACTTTTATGGCAGTATCGAAAAAACCGTACTGAATACAATAAAAATAATTTTATGAAACTATCGCAGAGACTTAACAGGATAATTAAATTAACGCAGAAGTCCCAAAATGATAACTTTATAAATAATGCGTCTAATAAAAGCAAGGCAACTTGGGCTGTTATTAACAAAAATAAGTTTAATGTTCCCAAAGAATTTGCCATGGACCATATTATTGATAATAACACTATCATCAGAGATCCTGTACAAATAGCGAATTCATTTAATGACTATTTTGTAGATCAGGTATCTATACAACGACAAACTAGGCCCAAAATATGCGTCAATAAAAATGTAGGTTCCTTGTTTATGCTACCAACTATTTCTGACGATATTAACAAAATAATTTTAGGTCTGAAACCTACAAACAGTACTGGCTATGATGAAATATCTACCATAATGTTGAAACATGTCTCTGTAAAGTTGTCATACATATTGAGCCATTTGATTAATTTATGTATAACAAACGGTGTGTTTCCTAATGAATTAAAAATTACCGTAATAAAGCCTCTCTTTAAAAAAGATAATAGAAATGATTTAAGCTGTTACAGACCAATAGCACTGGTTCCAGTAATTTCAAAGATATTTGAAAAGGTCATCCATGGGTCCTTGTATAATTATTTTGAAAATAGTTTACTTGTCGATGAACAGGTTGGGTTCAGAAAAAATAAAAATATTAATATAGCTATATACAATTTCCTAAGGGCGGTTATGACCGAAGTAGATAGTAAAAGACTAGCCGCTGCTATTTTTATGGACTTAACTAAAGCCTTCGACTATGTTGATCACTCAACTTTATTAAACAAGCTATACGCCTATGGAGTAAGAGGAAATGTGCATAAATTAATAAAATCTTATCTCAGTGACAGGATACAGACAACACAAATTTCTAAGGTGTCCAAAACTAAAAAAATGGTAATTAACTACTCATCGGAACAGCGAAATGTGGTTTTTGGAGTTCCCCAGGGAAGCGTGCTAGGACCGCTTTTATTTATTATCTATATAAACGACTTGCCTCAGATAATAAACCATAAGACCATACTTTTTGCGGACGACAGCACAATTGTATTTACGGGCAATGACAGAGAACAAATTGAACATGACATTAATACAACTCTAAGTAACATTATCGAATGGCTTGACACAAATAATTTAAAAATAAATCTTAGTAAAACTAATATAATGACATTCCGTAACAGAGTAAACAAAATGACTAACCTAGATATAAGATATGACAATGAACAAATAGGACAAGTACAAAATACTAAATTTTTGGGACTAATTATAAATGATGGCTTAGATTGGAAGTCTCACTTAGAAACATTGTGTTCCAAAATAAACAAGCATTCCTATGCTCTTTATATACTATCTAAGACAGCCAGTAGACAAACTATTGTAACAGCATATCACGGCTATGTGTCTACTATTTTAAATTATGGTGTCATATTTTGGGGTAACTCAACCGATGTCGAAAGAGTGTTTATATCCCAAAAGAAATGTATTAGGACTATTTGTAATATTAAACCTCCTGATAGTTGTAAACCCCATTTTTTAGCATTAAAGATATTGACCTTACCATGTATCTATATTTTGGAAACTGTCTTATTTGTAAGGAAAAATATACAACTTTTTAATAAACTAAAGAGCAAAAGACATCACCTTAAGATATCTTGTCCATCTAATTCTACAGCATATTTAAACAAGAGCATATTGTGTATGGCTCCATTTATTTATAATCACCTACCGAAAGCAATTTTAGAAGTAGACAGTTTTAATATATTTAAGGGTAGAGTAAAGTCTCTTCTGCTGGACAAAAGGTATTATTCCGTTAGCGAATACCTCAAAGATACATTTTTATGATTAAATGAATGGTTTTGATTGTTATATGTTAATTATTTTGTGTCGTTTGCTTGATCTAATTGTAATTGTTTAATTAATGTGGACCTATCTTATTGATTTTAATTTAATAACTTTAATTGAATAACATCGACATTAGTAATGTATGACATTTTATATTATTTTTTTTGCATGCCGCGAGGCAAAGTATAGTGATACTATCATTATCATAACATGTCAACCCTCTGTACCTATATTTTGCAAAATAAACAATTTGAATTTGAATTTGAACTAATTATTTATCATTGAGAAGTTGGCCATCTGCAGCATACTTTATTAGTTTCACTAACGAATTGATGCTTCCTGAATGCATTTGTTTAATTCATTGCAGTGTGCCTAGATAGTATTTGAGAGGTTTCTCAATTCCCTACGGATCCGATCACCAGAACTGTTTTTTTAATGAGAACAATATGAAAAACTATCCATTCAATTGCAAAATGTTTTTTAAGAGATTTTTTTCAGATAGGGGAGGAATTCCACCTTACAGAGAACCAACACCTTAGAAGACGGCCAAATAACTATACACAGCGGTGTAGTTCTGTTCCTGTGTGTGAGTATAGGACTCTAACGCTCACTTAGGGATCAATTTTGAAAGAAACGTATTCCTATCCCATGGATACTCTGCTCCCATCTTATGGCCCTGGTGTAAAAAATGGGTTGGTAACACGCAAGTGATACCTTTGGTACTGCAAGCGTCTATAGGCTACGGTAACTGCTTAACATCAGCTGGGCCGCATGCTTGTTTGCCACAAAAGTAGTTCTATCTCAACCATAAGACATCCACTGCTCGACATAGGCTTCCCGCAAGGTTTTCCACATCAGTCGGTCCTGAGCTGACCTTGTCCATCGGTTGCCTGCGACCTTTACCAGGTCTTCGGTCCACCTTGTTGGAGGCCTGCCCACGCTGCGTCTTCCAGTTCGTGCTCGCCACTCTAGAACCTTTCTGCCCCAACGGCCATTGGTTCTGCGAGCTATATGCCCTACCCATTGCCACTTAATTGAGGCAATTTTTCGAGCTTTGTCGATCACTTAAAAAAGAATATTACAAATCGGCCCTTAAATGACGATGTTTAGGGATAAAAAAAAACAATGCAATTATTTTAGGGAACCTCATCTTTTAAAAGTCAGTTAAAAATATATATCAGTTAAGTATTCCGGTGAGACAGAGGCCGATCACGCGTTTCGCTGTGAGTAATTTTTGTGGTCGCAGATAGACACATAGTATCATTGACTTTTTTTAGATCTATTTAGGAATAACATTGCCTTCTACGGCAAGATTTTGCCTAGTCGTTTAACTATCATCGTAATACTTCAGCCAATTCACACACACAAAACTATAATGGAAGAATTACGCCATCACCTGTTGAAAATCGTATTAAATTTTATTGGGTAGTTATTGAGTTTATCTTGACCAGACAGATTCGGTGGAAGTGTTTCCTTTTCTCTGCTGCTTTCCTGATTACCTAAATTAAAATATTGTTAAATGTTAGCGCCTACAAAAAATGAAATAGCAATTATTTTATAGGCGTTTATTAGGCGTTACTAATTTAGTCAGTGATTGTCTGAGGTCTTGGCATTATTAACCCCTATTTTTTTTAAATAAAATATAGCCTATGTTACTCGCAGATAATGTAGCTTTTTAACGGTGAAGGAATTTTTAAAATCGGTCCAGTCGTCTTTGAGTTTATCCATTACATACAAACAAACAAACAAACAAAAATACAAATCTTTCCTCTTTATAATATTAAGTATAGAAGTATAGAAAACCGAATTAAATACATTTATGTAGATTAAAGAAATGTCTAGAATAAGTAATGTGATTTTATAAAATGGAGTTTATAAAGAAATAAAATCATAATATAGTTAACAGATAGAATAACTTATGTTTTTGCGAACCATCACTTGAGATCGACGTAGACGACACCATAGGTACATTGCAAGATCAAGCCAAGATCAAATATATGTCTAATCTTGGAAGAAGTATACGTAAAAGTTTAACGAATTATCTACATTTCGTGAATTAAATACTATTGAACTATAAAAATTCTTAAATGTACACAATTACACAACATGCCTTTAAACTTATAGTTTCTCAAACCTCGTTCCCCAAAAAATTCGCCATGGAAAATAATGTAAAAGCAGAACATTACTGATCAAATATTTTTATTAAAATACCATGTACTTATTATATAACACATGTAAAAATAAAAAAAAATGCGTTTTTATTATTAGTATGTTTATGTATTTAGTAGTTACATGTATAAAGAAATTTGCATTAGATAGAAAGCTGTTGTTTTGATATTACAAACAGACACTTTAATTACCCGACTACGGCGAAGCAAAAAGGAGGGTTATGATTTTGACCTGTATGTATGTTTGTATGTATGTATGTATGTATGTATGTATGTATGTATGTTCATCTGTTCCCGCATAACTTCTAAACTATTTATCATAACTTGACAAATGAGGTATCGTTAGAAACGTCTTGATTGTCTGCTGGTTATAGGCTATGTGACGTCACAATGAAATCAATATGGCGTCCTCTGTGGGACCTGAAACCTAAAAATAAAAACTAAATTTCTTGAAAAAGTGCCGTGATGGGTATCAAATGATAGGATTTAATTTGCAGGTTTCGAATATGTAAATATTACTAGCTTTCGCCCGCTGGTGTGCCTGCATTGTTTGTTTATTAGTTGGTTTAAGTCAAATCTTGCTTGCGAGATTTGAACCACTTTTCAATGTTTGATTGAGCTGAAATTTGGTATACCGACGGCACTTTGGTGACAATGTAATAATGTAATACCATGGAGCTGGTCTGATGATGCAGTCAGAAGGTGGGCAAATGACCTCGTCAAATAAACAAGATATCCGCGTCGTGTTTAGATGCAATGGATTTATCTTGACAAGTACTATATTCTTAGGTGGGCGTTCAGGATATAATGATGAAAGCGGAAGATGGCCATAGGAACTCAGCAACGAAACAAGATAGCCGCGTCGTGTTTGGGTTCGTTACATATATCTTTACGAGTACTTTATACCTAGGTGGGTGTTCAGGACGTGGTGATGAAGTTGGAAAGTGACTAGAGGAACTCTTTAACGAAACAAGATAGCCACGTCGTGTTTGGGTTCGTTACATATATCTTTACGAGTACTTTATACCTAGATAGGAGTTCAGGACGTGGTGATGAAGTTGGGAAGTGGCTATAGGAACTCTTCAACAAAACAAGATATCCGCGTCGTGTTTAGGTTAGGTGCAATAGATTTATCTTGACAAGTGCTATATTCCTTGGTGGGTGCTTAGGATATAATGATTAAGACGGAAGATGGCCATAGGAACTCTTCAACGAAACAAGATAGCCACGTCGTGTTTGGGTTCGTTACATATATCTTTACGAGTACTTTATACCTAGGTGGGTGTTCAGGACGTGGTGATGAAGTTGGGAAGTGGCTATAGGAACTCTTCAACGAAACAAGATATCCGCGTCGTGTTTAGGTGCAATGGATTTATCTTGACAAGTACTATATTCCTAGATGGGTGCTCAGGATTTAATGATGAAGTCAAAAGGTGCCCATGAAAACTCTTCAACGAAACAAGGTAGAACGCGGCGTTTTGGTGCGATGAATTTATCTTGACTAGTACTATACTCCTAGTTAGGTGTTCAGGTTGTGATGATGAAAGTCGGAAGGTTGCCATAGGTACTTTTTAATTAAACAAGATACTCGTAGAAGCATCGTATTTGGGCTCATTAGATTTAACTTGACGGGATGACCCATCAAACCAAAACGGATAATATGCTTCTAAATTGTGACCTAGAAGCATATTAATACTTCTAAGTGGTTTTAGGGTGTGATAATGAAGTCGAAAGCTGGCCATAGGAACTCTAACGAAACAAGATAGCCGCGTCATGTTTGTTGGAGTTATCTTGACGAGAACTTTATTTCTAGGTGGTGCTTAGGATGTGGTGTTGAAGTTGGAAGATAGGAATATAAAAAATCTGTAAATTACAAAAATAAATAATAAAAATGATTAGGCATAAAACTCATGTGCCAATAGTTCAGACTATAAAAGTCTGATAACCTACAAAAAAGAATAAATATATAGTTATATAGTTTTTAAATATGTTTTCATTTGCCATATTATATTATGTTATTATTATGTAATATGTAATGCAAATTTAATTTAATATTTAATGCCCCTCATATTTATATTATGTAATATGTAATGCAAATTGAATATATACTAAAGCTGCATTGTATAATATTGTTTTAAAAATAAAACCCCAAAATAATCCAAATAAAATAAAGTTTAAAAACTAAAACCCGACTACTTAAAAATCGTCCTCTGAAAAGTATGAAATTAATAAATTTTATATAGGTACAGAGGGTAGCCGTGGTCGTATGCCACCTTTTACATAACAATATAGGAACTATAGGAACTCTTCATCGAAACAAGATATCCGCAAGTCCGCCTGTGTGCGATTGTGCATAAAGTGGTTAAATAAATAAATGTATCCTTAAGGCAAGGTGGCATACGACCACGGCTACCCTCTGTACCTATATAAAATTTATTTATTTCATACTTTTCAGAGGACGATTTTTAAGTAGTCGGGTTTTAGTTTTTAAACTTTATTTTATTTTATTTATATGTATAGATATAGACTTACAGCTAAAAGCCCGGCCACGAACAGGCCAGAACAGGCACAGCGAGCGGTGAGAACAAATGTACAAAAACGTTCTGTGACGCCACGAGGTGCAAATCTCAGACTAATAGAATAAGATAGGCGGAGCGTGTAGAACTCGCGCGTGAAGCCGCCAAAAGTCATACTAAATAGCAATGTCATACGTTTTCGTTTTCGCGCGTCGATTTGAGCCGCTAGTGAGTACGCACGTCTAAACACGTTTTGACAAAATATTATTATAATGCCGTATTGTGTAGTAAAACGTTGTAAAAATACTTCAGAGCGGCTCAAATCGACTGCGCGCGAAAACGAAAACGTATGACATTGCTATTTAGTATGACTTTTGGCGGCTTCACGCGCGAGTTCTACACGCTCCGTCTATCTTATTCTATTAGTCTGAGGTGCAAATGTACTTAAACCGCGCTCGGCGTCGCGCATTTTTAGTACACCACCGCCCCGCTCGCCGCTACCGCTGCCGCGCGAAGTCGTAGCCGGGCCTTGCACCAAAAAGAATAACTTTAAAAGTTATTAGGTAGTTATGTAGAACAATAATAATTAATCAGACATGTCAACAACACAGAGGGAATGCTTTTAAAAAAATTAAAGTGGGCTATAAATTATCAACGCACGGATATTATTCTCAAGTCACAGAAAAAATAAAAATACGCTAGTTTTACAATATTTTCACCTTACTTATAATATAGTAATATAAGACGGTGCACTTAGACTTTGCGCATTGAGGCGCGCTTTGTGAGGACGCTGATAACAGTGGATCTCCTTTTTTAGGGTTTGATGGTAAACAAGGAACCTTTTTAATTTCGCCATGTCCGTACGTACGTCTATCTGCAGCTAAGCTCAGGTACTCTAGAGATTAAGTAATTTGGCATGAATGTACATATCAGTCAACGTACAAGCATCAACGTCAACACTTCAACACTTCGACATACCGAGTGTCAATTTGGCACCGCTGGAGAGACTGACTAAAAACTATTAAAACACAATGATAGAACTTTTATAAGCTAACGTATCATGTGTCTTTGTGGAACTTACTTAGTCTTTTTTTGTGAAAAGTTGCTGTTGTCTGTTTTCAGCAGCTATCAAGCTAGAATTCTAACTTCTCCTAATACCTGTCCTCAAGTTACTTCAAATATTGGTATAACATTTTGCTTTGTTTTTCGCTAACGGCTTCTAGGTTTTTGAAAAAGTATTAAAAGTGCGTATTTTATTTAGGAAATAAAATTTTATACTACTCCAAAATCAATACTACTCCAGTCCAAAATAACTGCTGTATTTTTTTCCACGAGGTCTCTACTGTTATGTCGTTGTTGTATCATCAATGATTTCCCGCAATATAACAATAGCAGTGTAAGGATTTAAATCGGATACGTTTTTGAGTTCACAATGTAAGATGTGCACAATAACCTGTTGTTTGTTAAGTACTCATACAAAAACCTTATTGTTGATCTTTATTATATGTATTTTTGTGTCTATATATATTTGTGTCTGTCCATGGCATTACCACTCCCGGGCATTTTTGTTTTCATTTTCATTATTTTTGTTTGAAATCTGTCATGATCAAGATGGAGCTATAATTTTTGAAGATTTTGTTCAAGAATATGAAGATTAGGGTTAAGGAATTTTACCAACTTGGTAAAGGAAAGGGATAAACAACTGAATTAATTTAATAAAATATTATTTATAGCTTTTCAAACGTAAAACCATTGTATGCCTGTGCTAACAATGTACCAAATAATACAAGTACAGAATACACCCAGATAAGTTGTTAACATACTTAAATTCTTACCTATTCACCTGTACTCGGCGAGTACTTTAATGAGCATGTCATTTATTTACTTCCATACAACCGTTCTTCCTTAATTTTATTCTCATTGATGTGGAATATTGAAAAACACAGATATAAGTGTACATTTATTTCTAAGCAGAAGCAAGTATATAATATTTCATACTTATAACTTTAAAAATGACGGACTTCCCTACAACAGTATATCCCTTAACTTAACCCCTTAGGGGTAAATTTTCAAAAAATCCCTTATCAGTGCCATATAAACTTTGTGCAAAATTTCAAGTTTGCAGGTTTAGGCTCTGCGTTGATGAATCAGTCAGTCAGAATATACAGATAAACGTAGTTATTCTGCTCTAGTACTGGTTCTTTATAATAAAATAGTATTTTAGCAAATAAACGATTTTTCTTTACCGACTGCAACATACAATAATATTTATAGTTCCAATCGATAAAGAAGTATAATAATGCTAGCACAACGAAAGCTACTCATTGTTATGTATGTATTTTGTCGGGAATACAAAAGAATGATGCGTCAAAATTTTATTGAACCAAAAGCAAAAACTGAAACAATTTTTTTGTTTAAATTTCTGATATTATATCAAGTTTTATGTGGCCATTTTTATAAACTAAGTGACTACCGAATAATTCACATAATTACATGGTGTTACTGTGTTGCCGTTTTGTTGCTAAATTGTATTATTTACTATTTTACTATTTATGAAGGGCTTGAGTATAATGCTGTATCCGGATTATTTTATTGTTCATTGGTGTTCATAGAAGGCAATTCTAATATTTTACTATCATGGGTGACTCAAAAGCATAATATTGTAAATACATTTTCTGACAAACATGCTGGGGCTAGTTGCTTGATACATGTTATTTTACTAGTATCATTTACTGGACATGTAGTCTCTGCAAAATTTGTAGGTCTGTCATTAATAAGTAATGTTTTTTATTCATATATGTGCATGGTTTGTCTTTGTGGTCGTATAAATATGATCTACATAACACAAGAATATCAAAAAAACATAAATTTTCTCAAGAATTCTCTGACCAGTAGATTACAAAATAATTTGGATGAATTCAATAACAAGAAAATGTCTTACATTAATAATTTTGTTATTTCTTACCAAAAATTATATAATGATTTATATTCAACTATCAAAATAATGAGAATAAAGGTATGTACGCAAAATTTTGTTGTTTTACAAGGAACTAATTTCTCCGTGATGAATTTTTCCCATTGTCTCGAAATAAAACCTTTCTTACGAGTAAGAAACTCTTTTCCCCTATAAAATATCAAACTCTTACATCAATTATAGTTAGTTTAATCAAAATACTTTCAAATGGTGAATATTATGAAATTAATTGCAACTTATCATTTCAGATGTTACTAGCCAACACATGTGAGTTTTTAAAGGTGTGTCTTGTATTTAATGCAGCTTTGGTGGAACAGGGCCTAGTAAGTCCACTAATTGTAATACAATACATTAGAAACCAAACACTTTAGTCATTTTTAAAAGTCACATAACTAACATTAACGGCATTACATAGAATAGTGTAGCTGGCATTATGCGTAATAATATTAAGCTACAGTATTTTTTTATATACTTCTTGGGTGACAAACAAGCATATGGCCCGCCGATGTTATGCAGTTACCATAGCCTATGGAGTCTTGCTATTGCAAGACTCCATAGGCAAAAGGCTCCAAAGGTATCACTTTCGTGTTCCCGACCTATTTTGTTACATCAGGGCCTTGGCCTTAGCGCTGGAGACCTTGTGTTCCTTGTGAGAAACACAACTGCACCGCACTGCGTAGTTATTGGTCTGTGGTCTTCTGTAAGTTTGAGGTCCTTCCCCAGTTGGGCTTGCTTGCTAGTATAGTACCCAACCTCTCTTAAAGTACATGGTGATCATGTAAAAGGGGTTTGATAAAAGTAGGGAAGTAGAAGACTCAACTAGCAATTTAAAATGAAGCTATTTTACATTAAATACTTTTACATAACTAAGGGCTTAATACATTTTTAAATATAAAATAACAAACGCACAGTTTAAATCACTAGACACTCAGATAGCTATTACGATATAGACATCCGCTAAGAAAGGTTTTTTAAAATGTAACCGCTAAAGATGACAATCAGCCGATGAAAGTTTGTAGTTTTCAGATTTACAGTAAAAGACTGAACACGCGAACGAAGTCGCGGGTACAGCTAGTATAAAATAAGGACAGTACATAAACTGACTCCAGTGGCCAGAGGGTTCGCTTCCCACACAGGACAAAACTTTGTGTGACCCACAAAGAGATGTTCTGAGTGTGGGTGTAATTTTGTTATACAATTAACGGACACAAATTACACCCAGACTCAGACACAGAGCTTGTTCTCTAGTGTGGGAGTTGTCTTTAAAAATAACTTATTATATGCTAGCTAGTATTCTTATTATTATAAATATATTATATACTATGCTATTAAAGTTATGTTTTTGTAAATTACAGAATATAGGCTTCAAAGTTTGGGCCACACATACACTTTTTTATTCATTCGTTATGTTTATAATAATAATAATAATAATAATAATAATAATAATCATTTATTTTCAGAAAATACATTCCATAGATACATACCTTACAGACTAACATACATAATTATAACTTTTGTTAGTTTATATTACTTAAAACTATGTTAGTAACACTTCACTAGCACTTCATTGTCTCAGTGCGTCCAGGTGGCACTTGTCCGCGGAAGCGACGGTACACCACACCTTTCGGCCAGAAGTCTTCTTTCATAACGAGGTGCAGAAAACACGTCGGTACTCGCACCACGAACGCCTTAAAGTTGACGTTGCGGTGCGACTCGAGTAACTGCACTCTCACCGTGTATTTAGTCTTCTGGCGGACGTACTCCACGATGTCCTCCGCCTTAGTGGTGTAATGCAGGCGAGAGATATACACGGGAGTGTTCGGTGCTGCGGCGCGTAGGCTTACGCCGGGTTCCACTGGAGCCGTGCCGCAACAGTTCTTTACAGCACGCTGTCGGCGCTTCCTCCTTTGCACCGTCACGAAACCGTCGTTTTCAGCCCGATTCATCGCCTTTTCAGGAATAGGCTTGGCGGGTGGAGCAATTTGATTAGTCTGCGTGACCGGGAAGTCAGCTGACCGCGCAGCGGGGCGAAGGCAAGCCGCGGGGACGGGGGCAGGGCAGCGACGCTCAGGTGCAGCGCATACAGCCGACGCTGCATTCCGCGGCGTCAAAACCGCTGATGCGAAACTTGCAACACTATCGTTCGATGTGTCGAGTCGGCAGGCTCCTCGGCGCATGTTTACGTTGTTACTACACGACGCCGATGACCCAGTTAAGGTCACAGTATTGCGCAACTCGTTGAGTTCCTTGCGCAAATCTGTGACGTTGTTTTGGGATGATTCCAACTTCCTCTGCACATCCGCTAGACTTGCCTTCAGATTGATGATGTCCTTGAGAAGGCTAGTAACGTCGACGTGGTCAAAAGTGACGGGCGGTAACTTATTTAAGTCCTTAGCCACAAACGTCGGCACGTCGTCAGGATCGGTCACCTTAAGTAGCGTGATGATGTCCTGTAGACTCTTTTTTGTCCCGTCACGCCTGCGAGACACCATCTGGTCACTTTTATTAAGCGACGTAAACACTAGCAGCTTGGCAGCAGCTATATCTTCCTCGCTGAAGTTCGTTGAGCAGATTTGGATGGCGGACACCTCGTCCATGACATCCAGCTTCTGCTGCAAGAACGCCAGCAACTCGTTCGCCACAAGTTTGTCACTCATGGCAAAATAATATCGAGCGTCGGCTTACGCCGCGCTAAACAATAAAATTAATTATAGCACGTACACGTCCACCTCAGAGCGCAGTGCAGTGACGTGTCGTTTATACCATCTATTATAATGGAATTCGCCCTAAATGATCTGGATGACGTAAGAACTATTTTAGCTGATCAGCTGATACCATGCGAAGGTATTTATACTCTATACTATATTATAAAGAAGTTTTGTGACGTTGTAGGGGGTAATCTCTGGACCTACTGAACCGATTTTGAAAATTATTTTCATCATCATCATCATCTCAGCCAGTAGACGTACACTGCCTCCCCCAAGGATTTCCACAACTGTCGATCCTGAGCAGACCTTGTCCATCGGTTGCCCGCAACCTTTATCAGGTCGTCGGTCCACCTTGTTGGAGGCCTACCCACGCTTCGTCTTCCAGTTCACCACTCTAGAACTTTTGTGCCCCAACGGCCATCAGTTCTATGTGCCCGGCCCATTGCCACTTAATGGAAGCAATTCTTCGAGCTATGTCGGTTACTTTGGTTCTCCTACGGATCTCCTCATTTCTGATTCGAACTCGCAGGGAAACTCCAAGCATAGCTCTCTCTATTGCTCTTTGGGTGACTTAAAACCTTCGCACGAGGCCCATAGTGAACGACCACGTCTTAAATCCATATATTATCACTTGCAACACACACTGGTCAACTTTCGTCTTGAGACAATGCTGGTATTTGGGACGAGAAGATATGACTTAGCTTCCCGGACGCTGCCTGCTGAAAATTATTTGAGTTATTGCTTAAAGAATGCTTACGGGACCCCGGAAAATACCAGCCAAGCAAAGCCGGGGCAGGAGGCTAGTACGAAATAAAAATATACGTAAGGTAAAACGTTGAATCGCACTGTGAAACAGGGTGGCTGTGTGCGAGTTATCACAACACATATTTATAGATTAGGCAATTTATTATCATATACAACACCGTAGTGCGCGGCTTCGGCATCGTGGGTTTTTAACGGAGACCCGGGACAGGGTTTCCCCGTAGTAATTCCCTTGAGAATAAAACTTTCAACTCCGAGCGTATTGATGTGATGATACTGTGCGTTGAATTAAGTTTGTCAGTGAATTAAGTTGTATTTTTTTATATTACTTAGTTGGCAAACAAGTATACGGCCCGCCTGATGTTAAGCAGTTACTATAGCCTTGCATTACCAAAGGTATCACTTGCGTGTTGCCAACCCATTTTTTTTACACCAGAGCTTAAAGATGGGAGTGTCCCTGGGATAGGAATACGTTTCTTTCAATACGCGTCCCTAAACGATCGCATCGCTGGAGATCTGTACTCATACACAGGAACATAACTACACCGCTGTTTATAGTTATTTGGCTGTGGTCTTCTGTAAGGTGGAGGTCCTTCCCCAGTCGGGCTGGCTCGCTAGTATGGTGCCCTACCTCTCTTGTTGTATTAGATTTGTATTTTGTTACAGATCACAACTTACGGTGTATAATTGTCAACGCAATAGCCTATATCGACCAATGTTCGGCAGAATACACTATGTGGGATGGCTTCCCGATGGATATGCATATAGTTTTGGGTTTCATTGGCTTAAGTTCATCGTATATTATAGTTTTATTACAATTTACATATTAAAATAATGACTGCAGCTGGATATTGTTACTGGTATTCTGCCAGTTGAATGTTACTATCAAAGCTGCAGACAAGCATATAGCCTAATGGTAAGCAGTTATCGTAGCCTATGGATGCTGGCAACACTAGGGGCAAGAGGCCTATGTCCAGCAGTGGACTGGGATAATCTGATGATTATGATGGTAAATTTAAGAGAATTCCACTTGAAGAATCGAGTTTTACGCTGATTACAATTGGCTTATAAGCTTAATAACTTACTTTGCTTGGTTTTGAATGTGCGACAAAAATATTTTATATTGCTTATTCAGCATTACAACTGTCAAGGGGTGATGTATT
Organism: Trisateles emortualis; assembly: GCA_947095525.1. NCBI lineage: Eukaryota > Metazoa > Arthropoda > Insecta > Lepidoptera > Erebidae > Trisateles > Trisateles emortualis. The sequence continues at coordinate 584,711 of OX352736.1, read as the reverse complement.
ATACAATAATATATACTTCGGGAATTAATACGATCATGCTTTATTTACCTTTAGATTGCTTGACGTTTCGACCAGGTTGCACCGGCCGTGGTCACAAGCTGACTGGTGAAGCGATGTCAGGACTCGGTTTGTGAGGTAGAATCATTTAATTCTACCCTCATTTTATTATTTCTCCACGAACCGTCACACACTACACTCAGTGTCCCTATTATGGAAGCTGTCCGTATTCCGAGCGTTTTCCGACTGTGCACCCAAGCGAGGTTTCGTAATTGTAATCACTGGATTCCATGTTGGAGATAGCTTGAAACCGTCTTCCCTATTGAAATTTTTGTATTTCTTAATTTCAATAGCTTCTCGAACAACTCTTGTAGCGATCGGTGGTTAATATTTGTGACAATAAAGCATGATCGTGCTAATACCCGAAGTATATATTATTGTATAGCATGCAACGCGATAGTTTATAAGGCTGATGGATTGTTTATGCAAATTGATCAGATTTTAGAACACCAAACATTTTGTTTATTTTGGAAATTTATTGTTAATAGTTGAAAAATATTGTAGTATTAAAGTAAAAATGAGTATTTTTTTTTACGAAGATTTGGCCGTTCCTTCAGCTACTGCTAGATGGTAAGGTTTTCGGCTGAAAAGAACCTCCTTCTGACTACACTATCTCAAAGAAGATTATACCGCCACGACACATTTTACCCACGTCGCTTACTCTTTGCTGTTGGAGTTATATTGATGACTTGATGTGTTGATGGAGGTTGACCGACCTTGGTCTTTCTCAGTGTCACTTTGGTGGTCCGTACTAGTCAATGTCATACTTGTTCTTAAATGAACTATAACTGCAGAATCCATGAAAAGTAACTGAAAAGCCAGAAAAATGATGTCAGTCAATTTTTCTTCTACTTATTGTTTGGTTAGTGGTCCAAAATGGGGACAGAGTTATTAAGATCGCGTATATTTAGGCCTCTGTCGTGACCCAACGACTAGTAACGACTTTTACGGAGACGCTCAGATGAAATATCACTATGCGGTCACCCATCTACAGGGTTACTGCGCCCTTGGTAGCTTAACCCGCTTATCGTTTACCAAACAACGAGTGGATCTGGCTATGAGCACTTGTCAATATTCACCGTAGAAAAATTTTGCTGACATCATCTTTCTGGTTTATTCATAATTTATGACCTTCATAAGTGTTACTTTGTAACCTAAATGAATAAATGAATTTTGAGTTTGAGTTCACCTAAAGTTATTTAGGCAATGAATTTAGAGGTATGTGATGGTAAGCACTAATTAAATAATTTAATATGCTATCTAATGGAAAATAAAAGTATCACATAGAACACTCTATTCCATGTGAAATAAAGTTTATTTCATAAAATGAACGTAGGAGAAATTCAGACTACGCTTTTTTAAATAACAATTATTATGCATGCAAAGTGAAATAGTTACAATCACCTCGTTGATAGGGGAAGGAAAGACGTGGGACAGGGGCCGCCTGCCTGAGCTGGCACAAGGTGACGTGTTGACGTTATGTGTTACTGTGTAAGCAAACAACTGCGGGAAAAGCCTAGCCTATTGCGTATTTGATTGTTATAAATTAATAATAAAAACAACATGACTGCCTCGGTGGTCCAGTGGCCGCAGTATGCGCCTGCTGTGCACGAGGTTGTGGGTTCGATTCCTACACAGGACAAAACTTTGTGTGACCCACAAAGAATTGTTCTGAGTCTGGGTGTAATTTGTGTCCGTTAATTGTATGTTTGTAAAGTCCCCCGCGACACAGAGCTTGTACTCTAGTGCAGGAGTTGTCTTTAAAAAAAAAAAAGAAAAAAAGTAGTCTCTTCTCTAACAATTATATTGAATTTATTTTTTTATATTGCTTGTTATATTTTTGGTGTGTTTTTATTGTGATTCCTAAAATATAATAATTCTTTAATATATAATTATATGTCTGTTTAGTTTAAATTTATCTATTTCTTGGTGTAACTATAATATTCAACGCAGTTACTATTTGCACTTATTTCGTTTCGGTTCTTATGATGGATCGTTCTTTATACCATAACCATTTTGAGGCACATTCGATCAGAGTGACATAAACACTTGATAAAATAGAATACATTATATTTTATTTGTTAGTAGTATGTAATAATGTTTTAAAAAAGGAATTTCAAAGAGTTATTTAAAATTAAATTTTGCAACATAAGTGAATGAAGCTTATATTTTAAATACGGAAATTGTCACAAGGTTTATCAATATACCTACTTAGGTATGTTGCCACAGTCACTATTATTTCTTTAACATTTCTATGACATACATTTATTTATTCTTCTTAATTCTTTATTGCACACAAGATTATAATAACAATACAAAATACTTAATAAAAGACATGTACAAAGGCGAGCTTAACTCAATATTGAGTTTTCTAACAGCAAACCAACAGTGATAGAGGAAATGTATAAGAATATAAGAGCATTATGAAGTGTACAACAGAAGGAGAAAATAGAAGAAATAGGAAAAAACACAGAACTAACTAATAATATTGTATACATCGTGTATACCTACTTTCATAAACATACATACTATCACTTATTCATACTTATATTTATTTATATAATATGTATTTAAATAAATATTTATTTGAATTATAATACATTACACACTATCATCTGCCAAATACTTTTCTACTTATTATCCATTCTAAGGTTGTCTGGAAGAGATCGCTCATTGTCACTACTTGTGATTGTCATATGTGGTGTGCAATAAAGAATATTCTATCTACTTATCAATTTTTTTTTAAATCAATATATGAACCATATTTTGTGGCCAGTCTTGTGGCACCTTTCCTCAGAGCTACGACCTCAATCAGAAATTTTATATATAGGGGAATATGTACATTTAAATACAATATCTGATTGTTTGTAAGTATAAACTACTTAAGGTTAAGCTGCTTTTATTTTAATTACTATTCTTGTAAGTTAATTATCTTATAAAATAAAACTTCGTTTTTTTTCCATCGTTTTTTTACTTCTTAGTTTCACTTACAAGTAGGTAGTAATGACTTACATATAAGTTTTAAATCGTCATTACCTAAACGTGATACACGTGGGTACCTCTATCGTGCCTCTATATGCACAAATATCAAACTACTTAGCATATTGTAGGAAAGTTAACATTAAACCATTTACCTAAAGAGCAAACGTGCTAGTTCATCATACTATGCAGAGATGGCGTTGTAAAAGGTTATCAAAAACCTTTAAATGAAACCCTTGTTACGATTATTGGTTTTATAATGCTCAATTTTTTTATATAATTATAATTTAATACTTGCTATAAAATGATGCATAGTTTGTGTAATATAATATTTTTTATTGCTAACGTGATTGTTTACATAACGTCGATAGATGGCATTACTGCTAATAACACAGTATACATTATTTGATACTTGCCTAAGTAGTTCAAAGAGTTTTGATATTCTTCTTTTCTTTAACGAAGAGCTCATTAACTATGCCATTATTTTGCAAGGATGGATATTTTAAAGGGATGAATTACAATCCATAATTATGCCTAAATCGCGTACACATGTAGGCAGGAGAATTGAAGCCAAAACGCACCATGCCAGCAAAACGAAATTGTTAGATTACTCGGAGAGTTCTAGGGCCATTTATTCAATGAGTAGAACAACTAATTACTCCCACCTTCCTTGCTCTCGGTCAGTGATGGAGAACCTGTCACATGAGGCAGTGGATTTCTATCACTTCTTTTCTTCTTATTCTGATGTAAAATAAAAATTGTCCAGCCTGCACTTTTGTTGAATTTATATTATTATCTATTATTAATTTAATAACATGGCACAGTCATCTGTATAATTTTAGCTATTGCCCGTAACTCTGCCCGCGTGGATATCGGTTATACACAAAATGAATTTTCCAATGTTTTTAATAGTTATTGTGCTATTCAGGATAGAGACAAATCCAACAAAATAAAAACCATAATAATCGGTCTAGCCGTTCTCGAGCAATAAGTGTTCGTGTTAAGATTTATACACAATTTCAGCTCAATCAAACACCGGGAAATGCTTCAAATTTAGCTAACAAGATTTGACCTAAACAAATTAACATACATTGCAAGCTAAATACAAGCTTGTAATAATAATAATAAAAATAAATCAGGTTATAAGTACTACAGACTAATCTTTACTAATATTATAAACGTGAAAGTTTGTGAGTATGGATGTATGGATGGATGTATTGATGTTTGTTACTCTTTCACGTATAAAACTACTGAACGGATCTGGATGAAATTTGGCACAGAGATAGATTATGGTTTGGAATAACACATAGGCTACTTTTTACAGCTATAACCGACATCCACGCGGGCGGAGCCGCGGGCAACAGCTAGTATATAATACTCGACGGTACTCCAATAGTGTTCATGAACTAGAAAAACGTATTTTCAAGGAGCATTTTAAATGTAACTAGTAGGTAACATACGCTTGAGAATTATCTAGCCTCACCTACTCGTAAGTGTTTGTATCCATAAATCAATCAGTAAGTAAGTAGAAGTAGCTGATATACTATAAATCCTGCTTAATACTGGCCCGATACTTTACTAAGGTGTGCGATTTTAAGGCGTCTTCGTAGAATTTTATACTTTTAAGTTCTTAGTAACTGTTTTTAATTTTAAATTGAAATCCTTAAAAAAGAGGAGGAGGTCACACCACAAAATTGTGTGATCCATAAATGGCTGTCCCGAGTCTAGGTGAACTTTGTGTACGTTAATTGTATGTTTTTAAAGTCCCCAGCGACACAGGGCTTGTTCCCTAGTGCGGGAGTTGTCTTTTTTAATTAAAGAACAAAAATAGTTTATTTATTTATTTTATTTATTTAGGAATCAAACAGTCTTCTACAAAGTAATAATACAAAGCTTATTTTCTAAAAGACCTAAAGTTCCATTATTTTAACAACTAATATATGTAGTTTTTATCGAGAACACTAGACAAAGCATACAAGTTTATGAAATTCATTACTTATACAGTTTATATACGTATCTTTGAACTATTCTGGAGCAGTAATTCACTTATTTTCGATCTAAATTGTGTATATGAGTTCGAAAAAACGTCGACACTATTTAGTTTATTGTCATATAAATTACACGAGCGTCTTATAAAGGTATGCTTAGCATAGTTTGTGCTGCACACTGTGGTAGAAAAGGTATTCATAAGACGTGAGGAAGGTCGCGGTACTCTAAACGTGATTTTCTCTAATAATGATGATGAGTCAATTCTGTTATTAATAATCTTAAACAGAAACATTATATCGAGGTAAGAGCGCCTGATCACCAATGAGTCGATACCTTATTTTAATTTTTTTTTATTTATAGAAAATTTATAAAAAAACGGTTTATAAACCAATTAAATATAATTAATATTATATATAAAATTTTAAAATTAATATATATATATAAATAAATATAAATTTATATTAAATATTTATATATATATATATATATATATATATATATATATATATATATATATATATATATATATATATATATATATATATAAATAATTAATATAAATTTATATATAATATTAATTATATTTAATTGGTTTATAAACCGTTTTTTTATAAATTTTCTATAAATAAAAAAAAATTAAAATAAGGTATCGGTATAAGTAATATATATATATATATATATATAATATAAATACAATAACTTAATTAAGAAAATTAATATTAATTATAGTTTAAGCTATATTTATTCATCTTTTAGTCAAGTCAAGTCAAACTCATTTATTAATTTAGTTCAAATTCATGATACTTATGAACGACACTAAAACAAATGCTAGCATACTTTTTCCTACGGCCAATTCGCTGACTATGGTAGGGCCTCGAGAAGAATTGGCAAAAAACTCGGGCCACTCTCTTTAATCGCCAGAGTATAACATTTACAATTTGGTATGAGTTACAATAGTTGTAACAAAAAGGAACGGAAACCAATATACCATAAGAATGAAAATCAGGAGCTCATTTGTTATCAGATAAATCTCATAACAAATGAGCTCCTGAAACCTGTACTAGAGTAAACATCAAAGAATTAAGACGAACATGGGATCGAACGTTTCAATCAAAGAGGTTATACATAATTCAGTGGGATGCCCCTAGGCATGGTAATTGAAATGCACGGGGTGGAGCCGGTAGCTACTTCGATGCTAATCGTTGACGCCTAACGTAAATCACTATCCCTTTTAATAGCATTATTAGTAGGCCTGATATCAAAGGTCATTTTGATTCATCATCATTTTCTAAACAAACCGAAATTCTATGTGGTAGACTTTTATTGCAAAGGGAAAAGAAGCATGTATATCGTGTCAGGGAGGCAGTATTGTAATTTAATGCTAAAATGTTGCAGTACAGGCAAATGTGCCAGGTGAGAAAGCACCTTTAAATCAACAAAATAAATATTACTTCACAAAATATCTTTATTCTTTTATATTTGAAAAAATAATGGTATGAAATAGTTTTGTATTAAATAAAGGGTAAAATTCTGATCAAATCTGGGATCGGACCGTAAAATAATCCTTTTACCATTAATCTAAGCTTATTCATAAATTGGCCGGTCTGTGGCAGAACTTTCCTATTTTAGCATATTTGTTATTCAGATATCTTGTTGCTAATGGAGATTTATAGATTCCTCATTATTCTGTCTACCACATTCAATTTTGTTGTTGTGGTATTATGGTATTACTAGCTGTTGCCCGCGGCTCCGATCGCGTAGATGTTGGTTATTGCAATATAATCTATCTCTGTGCCAAATTTCATTCAGATCCGTTCAGTAGTTTTTGCGTGAAAGAATAACAAACATCCGTACATTCTTACAAACTTTCGCGTTTATAATATTAGTAGGATTGTAGTAAAGTTCTTGTAGCTATGATTTTTTATACTATTACTTATAATAAAAATATTGTTATCATTTCCCTTATTTATTAACACATTGTCATAAATTTTCATTTTACATGAAATAAATAAAAATTTAGCTTGCAATACTAAAGGTATCACTTGCGTGATGCTGACTCCAAAAACCTTAACCCCAGGGTTTTGTGATGAAGTACCTATCTGTGGGATAAGAAAACGTTTCGTTAATAACGCATCACTAAATGACTCTTGGAAACATGTAGGTACTCACGTATAGGAACACAACTACACCGCTATGTAGTATTTGGCTGTGGTTTGTAAGGTCCTTCCCCAGTCGGGTTTGCTCACTTGTAAGGCGCTCTACGTCTCCTTAGAAATCATATTTCTAGAACATTTAAAATAAATAAATCGAACGACGCAAACATTTCTAATTAAAGAATGCTATGCAATCTATGAAAACATTTAATAGAACATAAACTGCTCTTCAGACAGCAATTCGGACGTAAATTGTAAAACGTGAATCGCTCAAATATTTACTGGATGTTCCACCGGACGCGCCGCTACACGAAAATAGTTCTCTATGAAAATATACAGATGAGCAATTCAAATACGCCAAACATCTTTACATAATTGGAATCTAGCGTTTAAACGTCTGCTTAAATACAAGTCAAGATTTTTTATGTGTCGAACGAGCTTACCGTTGAGCGTCGTCTTGGGCGACGTAATTTTTTTTTATACTATCAAGGTGGCAAACAAGCATACGGCCCGCCTGATGGTAAGCTTGCAACATCAACCGCCTTAAGATTTTGTTTAATTGCCAAATATATTTAAAATAAAATTTTTGTTTATACCATTTTATTGACTTAAGTTAAGTTGTATAATAGATAATAGCGACCCCCATTAATGTCTCACTGCTGGGCACGGGCAACCTCTCCTCTAAGAGAGAGAGAGGGTTAAGGCCTTAATTCACACACGCTGGTCTAATGCGGGTTGGTGAATCTGACATGTGTTTAGGATTTCTTTCTGTTCACCGCGGCGAATAAACTCCACAAAGTTAAATTCACATTGGTACTGCCACACGGGATTGAACTAGCACCTCTTGCGTGCAAGTCGGTTCCTTTCCCACTCGGCCACCACCACTTTTTAAAAGGTAACTTTAACTAAAAACCATTATTATCAACTCAAAAACGCACTAGGTAGGTGGCTTGTTCTTCAGCGGTTACCGACACAACTTAGCCCCATGTATTTTGACTATTTAGTCAAGTGTATGAACTGAATCCGAACTGTTGGAATTATTTACAACTTTCATTCCTGAGTCGAGTGTTGCTTTTGGTAGAATGTTTTGTCAGTTCACATCAAATAGTTTGACGTATGACTGAAATATTATATTGGAATTGAAATGCATCATAATGACTCGATTATTCTTTTTAAAAAGACAACTTCCGCACTAGAGAACAAGGTCTGTGTCGCCGGGGACTTTATAAACATACAATTAACGGAGACAAATAACACAGAAAGTTTTGTCCTGTGTGGGAATCGATGCACAGCAGGCGCATACTGCCCTGCCGTCTCCCTGGTGGTAAGTGAGAAATGCCACTCGTGGTCTTCAGCTATGCCAAAGACACAGAAAAGCCGCTGCCTGCCGCGAAGCTAGAGCTTCACTTAAACCCTGTTAGAAGAAGAACATATTAAAGTACATTACTAAATGCATCACACATGTTCATATAATTTAGCTCACTGAAAAGACAAGGAGCATCTCCACCCACCATCTTATAGTACGTGGCCTCTTACGTTTGAAATCGATACTAGGATTACTTGCAAAGCGGTGTTGGGAGGGTTTGCAAATCTCTTCAGATGCAACGACACGTATAATTAAAATCAGAATTTAGTCTGTGCTAGTTTGCTTAACTCCTTAATGAGACACTTTCTCAAGCGCATTTTTTAGGTAATAGGGCTGAGTCATAGCATATACCTACAGTAAATGTTTTCTTTCATACGAATGTCTTGATCAAATTCAACATGTTTTTTGTAATATGTAAAGAGATGAAAAAATAATTGTATTTTCTCGAATTCAACTTATTTTGCATCGAGATGCAAATGCATGTATTTCGTTCGCGCTCTTGCATCTATACACATGCTATTTCAAGACCTTTAAATTGAATGTATGAAATATGTATAGGACAAAGTCTCTTTCAAAAGGCATCCCCAAATGAGCCTTGGAGACTTGTACATACAGGCACACAGCTGCACCGCTGTGTATTATTATTAGACTATGGTCATCTATAAGGTGGAGGTCCTCCTCAAGTCTGGCTTGCTCGATGGTATGGCGCCCTACCTATTTAAAAAAAAATATAATTTACTTAGAAATTGCATTATATACTAACAGTTTTCCAGGAAACACGACAAATTATTTCATATGACGAAATAGACAATGTGCGAAATCAATGTTTGTAAACCGAGGCGAAGCTAGGGCGGATCTCTAGTCCTACATAAATTATAAACGCAAAAGTTTGTAAGAATGTATGGATGTGTATTTGTTACTCTTTTCAAAGTCAAAGTCAAGTCAAAGTCGAACTCATTTATTCATTTAGATCAAATAAATGATACTTATGAACGTCATAAAACAAATGCCAGCATACTTTTTTCCTACGGCCAATTCGCTGACTATGGTAGGGCCTCGAGAAGAATTGGCAAGAAACTCGGGTCACTCTTTTTAATCGCCAGAATATAACATTTACATTTTGGTATAGGTTACAATATTAGTGGTAACGAAAAGGAACGGAAACCAATATACCATACAGAATGAAATTAAGATAAGTATTTAATTTAATTAATTAAGAAACCAAATTTTACGTAAAAACTACTGAATGGATCTCGATTTAATTTGGCACAGAGATAGATTATAGTCTGAAATAGCACTTAGGCTATTTTTTATACTACGTCATATTACTTTTTAGCCGCGAACAACAGCTAGTATTATAAAAATTTAATAGAGTCGACATAACACCTATGTGTGTGCTGCATTGCACATGTCGGTGACTTATCTCGTTTTGCGCGTTCCAACATTGAATGTCCCACAGCGCCACAAAGTCACGTTAAGGAATGGCATCGCTGCAAGATTTGACCACCTGTCACAAGAATTAAAGCACTAACGGGGTACGATGCGGCGACGTCCGTTTTATCAGATGCGGAGCTTATACGATTAGCTGCTTTGTTTAGGCTAGCTACAGCTTCTATAATGTAGTTACGGCTTTTACCAAATTTGTGACTTCATTGTAGTTAACATAAGTTTTGAATATTATCCTTGTATTAAGCGTAGTCCCTTTCTGCAATATAAATAAATACGTGTTTGTTAAAAATAAGAATTCGCTGTTGAAATTGAAAATTTAATACCGCCAAACTTAAAAGAGTATATTTATTTCATAAGATATTTTTAAAAAATAGTTATAAAAATAAAATCAACTAGGTTAAGTATCTAGTTTATTTTATTTTTATGACTATTACAAAAAATTTTTTTTTTTTAGATTATGATTTTTTTTATTTTTTTTAGACTTATTAGGTATTCGTATCTAAAAATCGCATTGTTACCTATTAATGTTAAAAATACTTATAAAAAATGTTTGATGAATGTATAGATTCGAATGTTTGTTACTTAATCACGCCAAAACGGCTGAACGGATCTAGATTAAACTTATATTGTACGCGCGGGCGAAGCTGCCTGTGGTAACTAGTATATATTATAATATTATTTTAATGTTCAACTCTAATACAAGACATGTAATATAAACTGCTGACTTTGAGTAAACATACTCCATATCTTACATTTTATCGCTGAGGCTTGAGAAAGACCTGACCTCTGGTTATTTGAATTACACGCTACTGAACATTCGAGCGCCTCAAACTTCCTGACACTGAAACCGGCCGGCAAACAAAATTATGACGCCCTCGAACACACCTGTACTTTACACAATGTCCTGTATTTCAATATCCCTGACTCAGCACGTTACGCCATTTTGTTCCTTTCATACCCATAAAATGTGAGAATGGAATGTTCATATTTGCGTGCACCTTATAACAGAGGTCGTGAACATAAGTTTCAAGCAATATTTTTCTTACAATACCGATACATATTTTTATGAGGGATCAGCTATGTCATGATACAGCCAATAAACTTGCTTCCCCAAATAAGTTTTCGCCGTTTCATTTTACGATGCTAGTCCAGTCGCTTCTATTCTGGATGTTTTTTTTATAACTTTTATAATAACAATTAAATTATTGATACCTACAAAAGTAAAGATAGCTAGTAAGCTAGTTGCAACATTTTTTATTCCGTTGAAGTCATAAAATCCTTTACATTTTTTTTTACATTTACTCATTATATAAAATTAGGTATAAAGGATGGAATCATATATTATCTATAGGTACTAATCTATACTAATATTATAAAGCTGAAGAGATTGTTTGTTTGGTTGAACGCGCTAATCTCAGAAAGTACTGGTTCGATTAGATTTTTTTTATTGTGCATTTATCCAGCAAGGCTGTAGGCTATATAACATCACGCTATGATCAAAAGGAACGGAGCAGTAGTGAGATATCTGGCAAAATCGGGGAAAATATTCCAAATTCTACGCGGACGAAATCGCGGGCGACACCTAGTTATATATATTGCAGAATTCCTAAAATAGAATGTCACAAAACTGTACAACTGTGAAAGTTACTTTTAATAACAAAGGTAACTTTACGCTAAACATTTTAAATCATCGTCAATAGATCTAGAATAAAAATGGAATCACAATCAGACTGTGTAACACTGGTTTGCTTGGGGAGCTGTGTAAATTTTTCTTGCCGAACAATTATAATAGAGTGACGCGGAATTCTTTTTTTACTGTTCAGCAATGTAGCACGGTGACTCGGTCGACGTCTCTCATAGCGCGCATGTTAAAGGGTCTCAACGAGCTACAAGTATCAAGATTTAAACTTGATTTGTTTGCTAATGAATCAAAGTTGATTTTGTTAAAATGCAAGAGGTTTATTGAGATGACAGAGTGAAAGTTTTATTGATTTTAATTAAGTAATCAGTGTTATTAATATTTCAGTCTATCTGATATAATAAGTAAATGGTTGGACTTTTCTTTTCCCACTGCTGAGCACGAGTCTCCTCTCCTCTATCAAGAGAGAGAGGGGGGGTTTAGGCCTTAATTGATACACGCTGGCCTAATGCAGGTTGGTGAATCAGACATGTCTTTAGAATTTCTTTTAAGACATGTGGGTTTCTTCACGATGTTTTCCTTTACCGTTAGCAGATGGCGAATCATTTGATTAGTACATATAAACTCCACAAAGTGAAATTCACATTGGTACTACCATTTGGAGTCGAACTCGCACCTCTTGCGTGCAAGTCGGTTACTTTTCCACTAGGCCGCCACCACCACTTACCTTCTTTACCCTTTGAAAAAGTCAAAAGAGCAACAAAAACCCATATTTTGAATTCGTTAATAAAAATATTTTATAAAAGAATGATCTGGATAACAGGACGGGAGGAAATGAAGATGTCGTCAGTACCTATGGTGACCGTCAAGATGCCACTAAAATGAGCAACGTAATTTCCTCTCAGATCATTCAAGAAAAAAGTTCAACGTTGTACGATCCCTTCGGTTCTGAGTTATATCGTTTATATACAAATAAATTTTGGTTGTTATATTTGAATCGATTTTCCACGTATATTATGATGGGTATCTATCAGTCGTATAATAAATAATACAATAAACATATATCTAATTAAAATTACATATAAATATATCCATTGTATGATTTTTAAATTCATAGTAAGTACTATCTACTATTTACAAAGTAGAAAATGAACGCCCTCATGAACAAAATCTGCTAAAATTCTTAATTGTGGTATCTACTTCTGTGTGTTCTATTTCATCCAGATCCGTTCAGTAGTTTTAACGTGAAAGAGAAACAAACATCCATACTCCCAAACTTTTACATTTATAGTATTAGTAAGTTAAGCTAATCATAAAATAATCATTCAAATGTTTATTTTCATAAACGACAAATGTATTTGACAGTTTACTCAGATATTGTGTGAATAGAGTGCTATAAACTGAACAGTAAATAAAACAATGTGTTTAAGATAATAGTGAAATGGTAAAAATATACGGATAGCTAAGCGGCAAATCGCAATGTTGATGGTGCAGAACAATAGTCCTTACTATGAAATACAATTTGTGATTTAAACCAAAGTTAAATTACCGCATCGTACGGTGTCAGAGGAATTTCCTCCCACGTACGATTAGGTTATGGAATGAGCTCCCTGCCGAGGTTTTCCCGAGAGACTACAGCATGGGGTTCTTCAAGAAAGGAGTTATAAGGTTTCTAAAGGGTCGGCAACTAGCGAGTGATACCCCTGGTGTTGCAAGCGTCCATAGGCGACGGTAACTGCTTACCACTAGGCGGGCCGTATGCTTGTTTGCCTCCTTGGTAGAAAAAAATCAAAGGTTTTGAGGAAAAGAATAAGTCACGAGCATATTCGTATAAAAATCAGAATTATAATGAGGGAAGTTTATCTAGTAATGCTTTTTTTTTTCTTATACTACTTAGGTGGCATACAAGCATACGGCCCGCCTGATGTTAAGCAGTTACCGTAGCCTGCTGCTTGTTATACCAGAGGTATCACTAGCGTGTTGCCGACCCGGTTTATTTTACACCAGGGCTTTAAGATGGAGTATTCCTGGGATAGGAAAAGGTTTCTTACAAAACGCATCCTTAAATAAGCGCTGGAGACCTGTCTTACCTGACCTGACCTGGCTCACACGCACAAGAACACAGCATACCACATACATACCGATGTATGTAGTTATTTGGCTATGGTCTTCTGTAAGGTGTCCCAGTCAGGCTTACTCGCTAGTATGGTACCCTTCCACTCTTATTACTGTAACTAGGGGTCGCCCGCTAATACTGCGTGGTAGTTTGGAATATTTTCCCCGATTTTGCAACATATCTCACTACTGCTCCGCTCCTATTAATCATAGCGTGATGTTGTATAGCCTATAGCCTTCCTGGATAAATGCACTATTCTACAAAAAAAGTTTATACGACTATACGAGATTAGCGCGTTCAACCAAAGAAACTCTTTAGCTTTATAATATTAGTATAGATAAGTAATTAATATAAATGAAAACCAAATAATTAAATCTCTTTTATACCCTAAAACATTCATAATCGTTTGAAGCAATAACAAAATTAAATAATATTGGTGAAATAGCGTCCCAATTCATAAGCTTGCATGCTTGGTACGGGTAAGCTACAATTCACACATTATTCCGGTGTTGATTTTCTCAGCAAATCCGTAGAAATTAAGCTTTCGGTATTTGGTCGTCGGTACGCTACGCTGCGCTCTGTTGTCTCTACTATTTTAAAATAATGATGCCATGTACGCCTGCGACTTGTTTATTGCAGGCTGATGGATTTCACCGTCAATAACGTTTGTGTGTATATATTTAAAAGTATATTAATTGTGTTAGATACATAGACTGCACGTCTGGTCTATTGGTTAGGGTGTTCTTCACACCAGCGTCACTGCGTTATGTGTTGTGGGTTCGATTCCCTCACGGAACAAAACTTTGTGTGATAAATGTCTGTTATTAGTCTGGATGTACTTTGTGTCCGTGAATTATATTATGTTTGTAAAGTCCTCAGAGACACAGAGCGTATTCTCTAGAGCGGAAGCTAAATAAGCTTATCAGATTATTGAAATATAAAATCAGTAAAACGTTGGGTTTAAACATTTTAAATCCTAAACTGATTAGGACACTTATTTTTTTTTATTCTAAGGAACGGTTTCTAAGAAATTGGTGAACATACATAAAAAAATACATACAGTCGATCATAAAACCTCCTTTTTTAAAGTCGGTTAAAAAGATTTTAGATCAAAACAGTAAGTATATGTTTTGATAAATCAAAACTTGCTGGAATAATAAGTCTACTTATTATTCTAGCAAGTTTTGATTTATCAAACTCGATTAGTAACACTAGAAATAATTCTGCATATTTTCAACCTTTCGATGCGGAGCTACAAGTTAGAAAAATGACAAACGGGACTTTATATAGTGCTTTGAATAACTGACATTGACAGTATTGCCAGTGTAAATCATAATTCCTACATTATATCGATGGAATGAACGTTAAATCGAGGATAAAACAATAAACATAAAGAACAACTTGATTAAAATCATCACATGAATATTAGATACGTATAAAATGGTAGTTTAAGTAACTGGGTGTAATAAAAATACACCTACACGATGCACGCTAAATGCAAAACAATATATGTACATACTTACGCTCAACGAAACATTGAACATTCCGTATAGCTAGCAACTTTCTGCACTAGAAGCGCACTGGAGAAATAATGCTGCTAGCGAAATATACCTATGTATTTTTTGTAAGAATAGGCAAGATGGTTATTCTTAACAACATTTCTGAGATAAACAAGTTATTCCAGTAGAAAAAACTAATTGAAGCCTATGTGTTTGCTGCGGACATATTAAGAAACTCCTTTTTTTTTTTTTTTTTTTTTTTTTTTTTTTATACTACTTGGGTGGCAAACAAGCATACGGCCCACCTGATGTTAAGCAGTATCCGTAGCCTATAGACGCTTGCATTACCAGAGGTATCACTTGCGTGTTGCCAACCCATTTTTTTACACCAGGGCTTTAAGATGGAGTAACCCTGGGATAGGAATACGTATCTTTCAAAACGCATTCCTTTTAATAATTATGTATACTTTTAGGGATAGGGACAGGCCTCCGTCACTCGCTCAAGGTTACGCGTTATGTGCCTACCGCTATGTAGCTCGTAACCGAGCCGATCGCCAGTGGGGCTGCGCACGCGACACAGAGCGCGCACAGCACGTTTCCCGCTCATAACGCATACGATATTTACGTACACTACGTATATTAAGTTAATATTATTAAATTTGACTAACGATACGATGGTTAATTATTGTGAAGTCGTTGGATGTCATAGTCAAAAGAAAAATAAAAAAATGACTTTTTTTCATTGCCGAAAGATGAAGAAAGGTACGTTACGTTATTTGAAAGTAGGTACGCATTTCAGCTGGCTTCAGTAGTAGTACCTAGTAATTTTAAAATACATCTTGCGTGTAGGTACTCTTCCTTAAAAATCTACGAGAAAGTTAGAAAGACAACCCTACCGCATTCGTGCGATGACGAGCTTGCACGTGAGTCGCACGGCGGGCAACACAATCTCGACTCTTTGTTCGCGTGCTTATGGTACATTTCTTTTCGCTGCGAACAGCAGGTATTATTATTAAGAATTTGTAGGCTATTATGGCGTAGGTATTTTCGGTTTTGTATGGGAGTGATGTATCTGTTACGTAGTAACTATTAAGTAATCTGTGATAGGGACGCCAGTTTGAGTTGCGTGTTTTAGAAGACACATCTCATTGTGATTAACATCAGGCGGGCCGTATGCTTGTTTGTCACCTTAGTAGTATAAAAAAAAAAACAACAACATTTGACATATTATATTATTATCAATTCTTTAAAGTCCAACAATAGCATTAGCCGAAATATACGTTTTATGTATTTGTATGTTGTTTTTAATCTTCCACGTAAAAAAGAGGGTGTTAAAAGTTCCTATCCAAGTTAAATGTGACTATCTTGGTGGTCCAGTGATCGCAGTAAGCTCTTGCTGTTCACGAGGTTGTGGGTTCGATTCCCACACAGGACAAAATTTTGTGTGGCCCACAAAGAGTTGTTCTGAGTCTGGATGTAATTTGTATCCGTTAATTGTATGTTTGTAAAGTCCCCCGCGACACAGAGCTTGTTCTCTAATGCGAGAGTTGTCTTTAAAAAAAAGTGTTTATTTGTATGTATGTACATTTAATCGGCATGGGTCTCGGAAATGTATTATAGCTATCAGTTTAGCCATTTAAAGTCTATGATTTTTTTTTGTTTTGGGTATAGGTACTCTATATTAAATTTTATAGCCAGTCGCATTAATTTATCAACCCTATATATTTTTTTAACTAAATCAACTACCCTGGTAATTAATAAATATGAAAAGAAGAAAAAATGTAATTTTAATCCTTATTAAAAAGTTTTCGATTCGAAAGAGAGCCGGCTTTAATGATGTATCTCATTAATGTTAGTCTGTTTTCATTTTGTGTTATCGTTATACAGAAGCTGATACCATATTGCATTCTTAATTAAATACTTTATCATGTTATTTTTAAGAGAAATCAACGACATTTCAAAGATATATATATATTGAGTGCTTTAAAATATTGAGCTAGAATACTTATAACATAAATTGATTGCGTCCATCAAATATTGATTGTAATGAAACACGCACTTCAATTATCATGAATATTTATGTTAACTACTGTAGCTACAACTTTGTTTTATGTCAACTGACAATGATTATACTTTTGTTGTGGTTTATTATATGAAAATAAAACTTAGGAAACATAATTATGATGACAGTGATGTTTTAGCAATTTAAAACATTAATAAATATACATTCATACAAAAAACCATATTAAAATTGGACTATTTGTTTGGCTGACACTATGCTACAGACACACTTACAGACTTATAAACAGACAAAGGTTTCAAGCTTTTAACACCCTCTTTTTTATGTGGAGGATTAAAAAAACACCTATGACGAAATTAAATCCTTTATAATATTATAAATGTGAAAGGATGTTTGGTACTCTTTCACGTAAAAACTACTGAACGGATCAGGATAAAATTTGGCACAGAGATAGATTATGGTCTGGAATAACACATAGGCTACTTTTTACAGCGATAACTGACATCAACGCGGGCAGAGCTGCGGGCAACAGCTAGTAAATTATATATTCAAGTATTTTATACCATTTATTTACGTTGAATTACTTTTGGTAAACAAGAATACGTTTACCTATATAACATAACTCAAGCTGATCCTTGAAATACTTGGGTTTTGCATCATGGGTTACCATATAGTAATATAGTCCCAATAGTGGGATAACTAAGCCACATGTAGTTTTTTGGCGGTATGGCTTCAAAAGGTAGGTATAGGTTCTACCACAGTCGGGCTTTTTCGATTGTATAGTGCCTCATTTTAATCCATCTTGTGAATGATAAATGGAAATGAAACGGTTTAAAAAACTTAATAGGGTAATTTCAACAACGCAATCTCATAAAATTATTTAAACGTAGAAACTGTAATAAAAAGGCACACAACTGCCTATAAAATTATCTTAATTGCGTATAGAACTGTAGCCGACCAGAAGGTTTCTTTACACCACGATACGTTTACCTACGTTAAATATATAATTATCATGAAATTTCGTATAAATATGTATTTTATACAAAACTAATTTAAAATAAATCCAAAAAAAAACGAAGACAGTTGTTTAAGCGTCGAAATATTCCTCAACATCACCGTCTACTAGGAACGTGTCCCGCAGGGGTATTCCGTAAGAGCAAAAACAGAGCCACCGCAAAAACCGAGCAAAATCTGGCTGTCAGATTGAAAATCGGTATTCCGTAAGAGCCCTTTTTGACGTTTAGTCAATAGATTGTACCGTCACCGAGCAATCACAACTGTCAGTTTGCCATCGCTTTTTCTTAGAGAATCAGCCGGCAGAACGCTAGCGACATTCCCACGTTGAATGGCAATGACTATTACAGCTATACTCATAAATAGTTATAGTAATTCTCCGTTTAAAATCAACTTAAATAATATGCATATCTGGTTCCGTATATTTGTCCAAGTTGCAACACATGACATCTGTTGAGGCGCGCACAATGTCTCCATCAGTTTACTAATTGCTGGACCAGACTGATACATATATTATATTTTATACAATCGATTCTCTTTTTGTTCAATAGTTGGAACAAAACGTTTCATTTACCAGTTATGGGGCTTAGAACGAAGATTTAAATAGAACGAATGCAGAAAAAATATATACATACTAGCTGTTGCCCGCGGCTCCGCCCGCGTGGATGTCGGTTATCGCTGCAAAAAGTAGCCTTTGTGTTATTCCAGACCATAATCTATCTCTGTGCCATTTTCATCTAGATCCGTTCAGTAGTTTTTACGTGAAAGAGTAACATCCATCCATCCATCTATCCATCCATCCATCCATTCTCACAAACTTTCACATTTATAATATTAGTAAGGATATTTACTTCTTGTTGCATTTTTTAATGTCAGTGCTGACCATTTCTTAAAAAACTTGTGCTGTAACTGTATTCTTGATTTTCGAGAGCATTTCCTTTTACTCAGTATAATAATCCGTCAGAACAAAGAAAAACCACTTACTACTAAACAAACAAGTTAAGTCATTAAAACCTCACACGAACTTTCAAAGCAATTAAAAAGTTTATTAGAACGAAACTGAGTGTAGAATTATCCGATAATGATGCACACAGCTAGTGTTCCTACGATTGAAATCCGATCATGAGTGTGTTTAGCTAAGCTTGCAAACCTTTGCTCTACGAACCTGTTTGCGCTGAGCAACGCAATGCCAGAGCTTGGTTTATAATTATATTTTAGTTTAATTATTACGCTAAATATTACCAACGTCTAAAATTCTGTTAGAATATAAATCAACTAAGGAAACTGAAAACAGTTGTTTATATAGAAAACACTGGTAACTTCACTCAGGTGTTTCACAACGTACTAGAATAATTGGATAATTGTAATATTTCATTGTTTTTATGTTTCAAGTTTTCACTTTATTCAGTTGCCCTTGTCGCCACTACGGATGTAGCATATACCTACAGCAATGCAATGACGTTGTATATTTAATTGAATGAAATGTCTTTATATATTCTTATTTATTTCGGTTAAAGTGAAGCGAGATCGGCAAATAAATTTAAAGATGAAAATTAAATATAACTATCCTTACTAATATTATAAATGTGATAGTTTATGAGAATGGATGGATGTTTGTTACTCTTTCACGTAAAAACTACTAATTGGATCTGGATGAAATTTGGCACAGAGATAGATTATAGTCTGGAATAACACATAGGCTAATTTTTGCAGCGATAACCGACATCCACGCGGGCGGAGCCGCGGACAACAGCTAGTAATATATATATATATTTCGATGCTTAAGTCAGTTCAAATTAGTTTTATGTTTAAAGGTTAGTGTAGAAATGTATACATATAACTACAAATTGGTAGAAATTATGATTGTCTCTATAGACTAGGTTATTTTGTCCATCAAATTCACATAATATGTTGGATTTTTAAAACCAATCTCAAACGCTTGTAGTGTTTGAGAGGTTTGTTACTAAATACCTAATATCCGTGCGGTAGATACAATGAACACTGATATACCGCAATCAATACAATGGCTTTCTGCTATGTCAATATTCATGCAGACTGTCAAAATGAATATCAGATTTTTATTCAAGTTTTCATAGAAAAGTACCATTGACATTGACGGTAAAGTGAAAAGAAAATCCATACAAATCTGAAAATAATTAAAACAAAAAGAATCAGAACCAAATTGTCGAGCCGTTTTGCGTTCCCAATGTTTCATATATGTGACAATTGATTGTTATCTATACTCTTGATTTTTATTCGCACAATGGATCCACGTTTTTTTATACCACTTTGGCAGCATACAAGCATTACCGCAGCCTACGGACGCTTGTAATACCAGAGGTATCGCTTACGTGTTGCCCACCCATTTTTTTACTAAGAGTGTCCCTGGCATAGGAATGCGTTTATTTCAAAACGCTTCCCAAAAATGAGCGCTGAAGACCTGTACTCACACACAGGAACACAACTACACCGCTGTGTGTAGTTTTTTTGGCTGTGGTCTTCTGTAAGGTGGAGGTCCTTCCACAGTCGGGCTTGTTAGCTAGTATGGTGCCCTACCTCTCTTAAAAAGTGTAATATGTATTCTCTTAATTGCACAAACGTAAATAAGTAAGTACTTTCAACAAAAAGGTTATGATTTTCAGATTAAAAATCCCTCAACGTTGAATAAAAGGTGTTGAACGAACAAAGGTTTGAATGGCGGCGTTTTGCTGCGGTTTCATAATTTCCTTATTTGCAGATGTCGGCAGATTTTTTAAATGTTTTTTAATGCAGCTACAAAGCGTGGACTGCGAGTTCCATTATATAAGCGGTGTTTGCATTAAAATAGAAGATTTTCTTTCATTATTTGTTTGAATATTCATTATGAAGATATTAGTAATCGATTAGACTGCACGTTTAGTGCAGTGGTTAAAGAAGTTACCAGGCCATTTACCACTGTGCGTGGTGTTGTGGGTTCGATCCCAATAAAATTATCCTCGATGTTAGCAGATAGTAAATCATTTGATTATTACGTAGGTATAAATTTGAGAAAGTTAATTTCACGCCTCACATGTCATTGTATAAAACATAATAATATAAAATTTAGTCCAGGCTCTTATACGCCCTCTAAATTTCATGTCTCTAGGACTAGCAGTGTAAGCTATAGCTTGATATATCAGTCAGTCAATGTTAGTTAGATAGACGACATAATAAATAATAATAATATACTTCGCCACTGTTACAAATTTAATTGATTAAGAGATAAATAGAAAAAAGCTCAGATATTATAGACAGTCACGAGATCATTCTGATTGTAACCTGTCCTGTTACCTTACCAAGAAATACAAAAGGCAATCTTGGCCTCTCGAGCCATCAATGCCTCCCCCCCTCTCGAGCCATCAATGCCTCCCCCCACTCCACTGTATACGCGCTACTGACATTCCTCCCACCCGGCGCAGCCCCCACCGACTCTCTACCACACTGATAGGAATTAACTTACGTATGTTTTAAATTTATTATACTTAATAAATTTTAACTATATTTATATCTGTTTGGGTTCTATCAACTACAATTTAAGGAGCGCACTGAAATTACTTTTATACGAAAAATATTCTATCTCAAACTCAAAATTCATTTATTCATTTAGGTTACAAAGTAACACTTATGAAGATCATAAATTATGAAAAAAATAAAAGATGATGTCAGCAAAATTTTCCTACGGCTAGTTCGCTGATGGAGCCTTGAGAAGAACTAGCAAAAAACTCAGGCCACTTTTTTTCGATAGAAAAGATATAAATGTTTATTTTTATTGTATTCCCGTAACTGTTTCAAGTCGCATCTACTGAAAATATAGTTTTAGTAGGTCCCAATATTTTTTTAAGCATACAATTTTCAAATAACAAAATTGCCACTTACTTAAAATCCATAGAACCTTTTTTCAATCGTAGATAAATCTACAGTGCTTCTATCAGTCGTTACTATCTGGCAATACCAAAATGGACTGAGCAAATACGGCAACGAACAAAATTGAATTTGTTCTGTGGTGGCTGCAGTCGCGACAATGCCAAATATCCCTCGGGATTCTTCGGGCGTGGCCGCTCTAAGTACATTCGTGAATCATTTGAAAGGCGACGTATTTGCTAATTCAAATATTTGATGCACTTATTTCAAGCGTAACAGGACAGGCGGCGGCGGCATAATTGCAGTGGTATTTATTCATTTTTTCTGAATGAAGAGGTAGTTTTATTGGTTTTATTTTATTTGCATTACATTGTTTACAAACGAAGTTAAAACCAACTCACGTTTCCGATCCCCGAGCATCATCACGATAGTAAAATTTTGCGTGCCCTAAAATATTTGTTTTATTTTTCTTCTTTAGAATAAAAACTCATAAACCGTGCCCATACATAAGACATAACTTTTTATTAATTGAAAGTATGAATCAAGTTAGTTTCGACTACCAATTATTCAGTCTTTATTGATTTATAAAGTGTTGCTATACGAGTATCCGTGAAGTAAACGATCATTATGATACATTAGTACCTAAGTATAGGTACTTGGGTGGTTTTCTTTCAACGTGTGACTGTGACATGGTGACATCACAGCTCGCTTCTCCGCATCATTAGTCAAAGTAATTGGAATTCCTGATACGCTTCAACAATGCGTTAACGACAGACGGAACATCTTGTCATTACAAGTGAAGTTTCCTCACTATTCAGGACGATTTATTCTTACTATTGGGGAGTTACACACATTATAATTATTAAATTAGATTTAACCAAATGACCAAACCCTGTTGCTTAAGTAATAGGTTTAACCCTAGTTAAAGTGACAGGACTTACTAATATATTTTAAAACATGGTCTCCTGCTATGTGTACCTATAAGGTATAAAATATACTAGATGTTGCTCGCGACTCCGCCCACGTAGATGTCGGTTATCGTTGTAAAAAGCGCATAAGTGTTATTCCAGACCATAATCTATCTCTGTGCCAAATTTCATCCCGATCCGTTCAGTAGTTTTTACGTGAAAGAGTAACAAACATCCATCCATCTATACTTACAGACTTTCGCGTTTATAATATTAGTAAGATTATAATATTCCTATCAACCTTTTTAAAATGTATTTATTTACACAACTTTTTAATACTCCATTAAGGGGCATAAATACTAAGAAAATTCAATATCCAGGTAAGCCAGTAAGTATTCACGTTGTAACATTAATTTTTATGAAATGTAAAACTAAATGTTGGTGTTTATTAAACAGAATAGAAGAATATTAAACTATATACTCGTAGTAAGAATAGTGATATTCATCCAGTGAATACTAGATAAATAAAACATAAGCATTATTCGGCACATACCATCGCTTACGCAAAGTGCATAATTCATTTGTGGCACTCTGTATACGCATTCTGAACAAAATACCTAATGATATAATCAAAAAAACGAATTACCCTACCTACATATCATACATTGTCCGTGTGGTGACGGATTGAGAATACAAATGTCACCACCCCATTCCATCCCGTGGGTGTCGTAAGAGTCGACTAAGGGAGTAAGTCCGGCAGACAATATCCACTGCAAGAGAGGGAAAACTCGAAATAAAACCCTATGTCAACCCGTCTGGCCAGCGTGGTATAGTAGGCTAATATCCCTCCAAGTATATGGAGGAGACCCGTGGCCAACAGTGGGACGTTTATGGGTTGTGATGATGACATATCATACCTACACTACGTACCTAAATCAAGTTTGAATAAAAGATGATTTTTCCAAAAGATTAATTCATAACATACTACTTAGAGGTATAATTTATGCATTATTGCATTATTATTAGAGGTATTATATAAATTTATTTATTTAGATACAGTCAGGCGTAACACTAAACTAATTAGTCTCGTCTAAAATTGTCATGCAATAGGCACCGTTCCTCATTTTAATATCTAAAAAAAAGTATGCGTCATGTAGGTAGGTATTATTATGGAATGCGAGGCAATAACATTAAACACGCACGCTTTTATGAAACAGAGTCAGCGGAAACTTAAAAGTATTCGACTAGAAAGTACGTTCACTAAGCACTGGTAGGGTTGACGACACTGGAACACGTTCCGTTTACGACTTTATCAAAATCCATTGAATTATTTTGATGCAACTTTGGCAGGAATGTAACGGCCTTACTTTATTAGCCTCACGCTTGTAATAAAACTCGTCACGTATAAAATGCTTTATTAGATAACCAGCATGCGACCACTCCTTATTCTAAGAGAGATAGGACACTATACAATTGAGCAAGCCCGACTGGGGTAGAACCTAGAGACCATAGGTAAATGACTTTTTTTAATTATTGTTAATTTTAATAGTGATACTTTTACTATAGGAAGCATAGGCTACGGTTACTGCTTTCCATCAGGTGCCGTATGCTTCAATGCCATTTAAGTACGTAGTTTTAAAAAACCAAAGCGACGGATTTCATCGAGTGCTTTTGAAAAATATAGATATAATAATTGTACCTACTACTGTTGACCATTTCCCATAATCTATACTTATATTATAAGAGCTTTTTACTTCACACTACTAACTAAACATGGGCTTCAATCATTATTATTAGAGTTTAAGCATCCCATATCTGTAGCACTGCGGAGCGAGCATGTGTATCTATTCTCCATCTTGATAGAGAGCGGAGAGGGTTTAGATTAATTGACACTAGCTGGCCCGATGCGGATTAGTGGATCATGACTTGTGCCTCGATCACTACTTCTAAGGCTTGTGGATTGCCTACTATGTTTTCCATCACCATTAAAAAATGTTAAACAATTCAATTAGTGCATAATATAATAATAGCAATCCATATATGTCCCACTGCTAGACGCGAGTCTCCTCTCCTTTATCAAGAGAGAGAGAGAGGGTTCAGGACTTGATTCATACACGCTGACCTAATTTGGGTAGTTTTGATTTAATCAATCAATCAATCAGCCTATCGCAGTCCACTGCTGGACATAGGCCTCTCCCAACACGCGCCATAGCACACGGTCCTCCGCCTTCCGCATCCAGTGCGTCCCAGCGACCTTTTTTAGGTTTTAGTTTGATTAGTGCATAAAAATTCCACAAATAACAATTCACATTGATACTGCCACGGAATCAAACTCACTCAAGGTGAATACTTTCATACTGCAACTGCTTTGTGGCTGCCTGCCTTCCTAATATAAATATTTTCTTTTAAATATATAAGCAAGCTTTAAAATCTGCTATATAACACAATTGACATAAAGTTGGTTACCTACATGAATCAATAAACATATTGCAGCATGATTTAGTAAATATTTAAATTTTTGATCACGAGTATAATGTAGGTCGTTTACGTTTAAATTCTAAAATGCAATTTGTGCCGCGGCATGGAGGGCTGGGCGAACGGGTAGGTCTGACTCCATTAGAATTTATGATACATGTAGGGGCAGACAGTAATTAAAAGAGCCCACAGAGGGAAATAACACACCGAAATGTTGTGAAGTTATGGTATAGCGCTGCTGTACCTACTTACTTTGATAACTGGTGTTGTTTGTTTTAAAGAGGTCGACGACCAACTTTTATAATATTGTAATAGTGGTTATTTTAATGTTGAACAAACTTACCTGCCCTTCTAGACAAGTGGCATAAACGATTACGGTATGGGATTTGACGTAAGTGTACGATTTTATGTCGTATACTTACGTCAAATCCCATACATTTGCTTTTTTGACTTTTCGTTTCGACTACCGTTATTGCCACTTGTCTAGAGGGGATGAGGTGAAGTTCGACCATAACTAAACGCGACACTGAATCCGAACATATTTGCATAATTTTGTAAGTAGTAATATTTCACATTTTAGGCTTTATCGGCCTCTCTTATTTAGGGCCAACAGCTTTTTAGGCATTTTGCATTTAAGGTAACTCGATCAAAAGGGGTAATTAACTTCTGAGCATCTAACTACTTTGGACAATACATATCTAAAAAAGAGGTTAAAATAATGAAAACGTAAAATAAGTTCATTGGGTATTTCACTATGAGTACTTATTTAGGTGTAGATCGTGGGTTCAATTTCCATTCAGGACAAGTCTTTGTGTGGTGCATAATATGATTGTTTTTTCAGTGTCTGGGTGTTCATCACTGTATTGTTATTGTTTTGGGCTGGATGGACTCTTGGGCTAGATTTTTAACCGACGAAAAAAAAAGAGAGGTTCTCAAGTCGACCCGTATATTTGTTTTTTTTTTTTTTTTTTTTATGTATGACCACGCATAACTTTTTACAGGAGCGTCCGATTTCGATAATTCTTTTTTTATTCGATAGGATATACTTTGAAGTTGGTCCCATTTTAACGACATTCAGCTCTTATGATGGGATCCATGAGGAATTGAGAGAACTCCTCAAATATTATAGGCAAACATATAACGATTTTGATATTTTCTACAATAAGTCAAGCATTTGCATTCAGAAAGTATCATTTGGTGAAGTAAAACAGATGAAGAAGACCACAAATGACTGCCAGAAGTTCTCAATAATAAGCATTTTGTGAATGGCGATAGGATAATATAGATATCGAATAAGATAGTTACAGCGACTGTAATAAAGTAAATACAATGTTTTTGATGAAAATGGTACCATTAAACTAATCTGATGATGAACTTGGAAGGCATAAGCATCGGAACTCCTTAAATAAACAATGTATTCTAGCCGTGTTTGGGCTTATTGGAGTGGTCATACGATGCACTCTGATTGTAAATTATTAGATTTTCGGAAACTCCGTATTTTCAACTAGAAATAATACCCCTCAGTAAATAATAGGAAATAATTGATTGTTCACTCATAACATTTACATTTGTTTACCGATTTTGTTAAAATTTGCTAAACATATACAGTTTTAATGACACTACATCATCAAGGAGACCTTAAATTGATCTACAACCGACACGGAAGACAGTTAATGGCACTCTTCAATAGTTTATAGCAGCTACTTAACTACTAACAAACCATCTAACAAGCAAATTATTTATTACGTAAAGTGAAATGGTGGACGAGACTAGTGACAGAATCGTACTCCCGAGATAGTAAGAGAAATAAAAAAATAAAAACAATAATAATAATGGTAATTAATTCAAAATGTTCGATTATAGATTCTAATAAAAAAAACCTCGAACTGTCTACTGAAAACGCGGCCAAGAGACTGGCAGCATTGCCACGCTGAATGGCATTGCTTATTCTTTAAGCCAAATATAAACCAGCGTTCTGGTCACGTGAAGTGTCGATTAAACGCTTCGACAGAGCTTTGAAAAGACCGTCAAAAACATAATCTCCGATGAGAATGTATTTGCGCCCCTTGAGAGTTTCCGCAGATGCAACAGCAGCACCACCTGCTGTGCTTGGGAGATGGGATGGCGTGATGGCTTAGACACATGCTGCATCCCACATCAAAGGCCTACCCATCTTCCAGGGCAGTAAAAACATACCATCAGGTCTCTTACCATCGTTGTATACACAATATATATACACAATTGGGTTCCCGTACACCCGTGCAACGCCAGTGGTGACAAGAGCGCGTCGGAGTATGTCATTTAGGTTAGCGTGCCGAGATATATTTTAAGAGAGGTAGGGCGCTATACTAACGAGCAAGCCCGACTGGGGTAGGACCTCCACCTTACAGAAAACCACAGGTTCCTAAATGAGCGCTGGCGACCTGTACCCATACAGGTCTCCAGCGCTCATTTAGGTATGCGTTTTGAAAGAAACGTTTTCCTGTCTCAGGGATACTCCATTTTAAAGCCCTAGTGTAAAAAGGTGGGTCGGCAACACACACAAGTTATACCCCTGGTAAGTATTGCAAAAGTCCATAGGGTACGGTAACTACTTAACATCAGGCGGGCCATATGCTTGTTTGCCATCCAAGTAGTATAAAAATATATGCAGCCTGCACTCCTGCTGCATGACAGGTCGTGGTGTCCAAGGCTATCGACGGCTTCACCCCAGCAACATCTATGCTGAGAAATAGAAGAAGCACCTAGACGAAAGGATAAAAGTATTAAATTTTAATGTCAGGATATTTTAAGCAGCTTCGTTAGCCTAAAAAAAAATTGTTTTGTGGACTATAAGACGATATTTGGTTCAGTGGCATAAGTGGTTACCTCGCCGTTTACCACTACGCGGCGTGTTTTAGGTTCGATGTCCATACGGAAAAAAAGTTGTGTGACCCATGGTGGTGCCAATGGTTGTCCCTAGTATGAGTGTACTTTGTATCCGTCAATTGTATATTTGTAAAGTCTCCCGCGACACAGGGCTTGTTACCTAGCGAGGGACTTGCCTTAAAAGAAAAGGAAAATGAAGATTTTGATTTTATTGTTTAATCAAAGGTACAAAAATAAGGGTAAGTAATAAAAAAAACTTCTAAAATACAAAGATATATTGACTTCTTAGAAAAAATCGCGTTCTCCATCTTTGATCACGAAATAGATGTTATATTCGTATTCAACACCCCCGAAAAGCTCCAAAGAGGACACCATGACAGGTCACTTGTCAAAAGTAGTAACTCGTTAAAGGAGGTTACTCGCTAATCGGATTCAGCTGGGTAGTGTTTGAATGGCTTAGCCATATCTCCCTGTCCTAAATATCGCAGTATCTCAAGACAAAAATGTTTGACCATTTGTGTATGTTACCAGTGAGGAACATTATACATCTGAGACGTGGTCGTATACTAACGCTGCGCTGTGTTAAACCTTAATAGTAATAATATTTTCGCTGTCTGATCTGATCGCTATCTGATCCCAAACTAGGCAGAGCCTGAATTATGGTAACCAGACAACTGATAAACATACTTATATCTTTCTAAATACAAACATATTATAAATAAATAACCCAGACACAGAACAAACATTCGTGCTCATCACACAAAGATTTGTCCTGGGTGGGAATCGAACCCACGGCCTCCGGCGTAGCAGTCAGAGTCACTAACCACTAGACAGGCCAGTTAATGCTTATGTATACATATGCATAAGGATTTATTTGCGCTGTGTAAATCTTTATGTAAACGTAAGCTTAATGCTTATGTTTACATAGCATAAGGATTTACACAGCGCAGTGATCTCAGTCAAAAGACGTGCACTGGTAGACCAGTGCGCGTCTTTTGATTGAGATCATAAGGACTTTATAACCAATTTGTGATGTATAATTATTGATTTGTATATGTAAGTCACAAAAAATTAAAAAATAATATCTTTTTAACAAAAAATTGAACCGACGAAAAAAATAGGATTTGAAAAGTAAAAAATAATAAAGTTTTGAGTCGGCGCCAAACTAACGAATAAGCTCCTTCGTCTTGGTGCTCCTTCTATTTCTCCGCATAGATGTTGCTGTGGTGAAGCCGTCGATAGCCTTGGACACCACGGCCTGTCATGCAGCAGGATGCAGGCCAGATCGGATCAGTGCAGGCCACATATATTTTTTTATACTACTTGGATGGCAAACAAGCATACGGCCCGCCTGATGTTAAGTAGTTACCGTTCCCTATGGACTTTTGCAATACTTACCGACCCATCTTTTTACACTAGGGCTTTAGGATGGAGTATCCCTGAGACAGGAAAACGTTTCTTTCAAAATGCACACCTAAATGAGCGCTGGAGACCTGTACCCACACACAGGAACACAACTACATCGCTGTGGGTAGTTATTTGGCTGTGGTTTTCTGTATGGTGGGAGTCCTACCCCAGTCGGGCTTGCTCGTTAGTATAGCGCCCGGCACGCTAACCTAAATGACATACTCCGACGCGATCTTGTCTCCGCTGGCGTTACATACATCATATTACAATGAATGTTTCAATTATAATCAGAGTACTTAGATTTATATTTGTACGCTACAATGCAAAACATAAACTATTATAACACAATGGGTGTTATAATGGTTATATGATTACAAACAAAGATTTTGATTTTTGCTGCACTAATGGAAAATAACTAATTTTATTTAAGTCGGCGCTAAACATTTATTTATTACCGTTTCACTTTACGTAATAAATAATTTGCTTGTATGATGGGTTGTTAGTAGTTAAGTAGCTGCTATAAACTATTGAAGAGTGCCCTTAACTGTCTTCCGTGTCGGTTGTAGATCAATTTAAGATCTCCTTGATGTTGTAGTGTCATTAATTTAGCAAATTTTAACAAAATCGGTAAGCAAATGTAATTGTTATAAGTGAACAATCAATTATTCCCTATTTATTTAATTGAGGGGTAATATTTCTACTTGAAAATACGGAGTTTCCGAAAATCTAATAATTTATAATCAGAGTGCTTCTTATGACCACTCCAATAAGCCCAAACACGGCTAGAATACATTGTTTATTTATGGAGTTCCGATGCTTATGCCTTCCAAGTTCATCATCAGATTACTTTAATGGTACCATTTTCATCAAAAACATTGAATTTACTTTATTACAGTCACTGTCAACTATCTTATTCAATATCTATATTATCCTATCGCCATCCACAAAATGCTTATTATTTAGAAGTTCTGGCAGTCATTTGTGGTCTTCTTCATCTGTTTTACTTCACCAAATAATACTTTCTGAATGCAAATGCTTGACTTACTGTAGAAAATACCAAAATCGTTATAATATATGTTTGCCTATAATATTTGAGGAGTTCTCTCAATTCCTCATGGATTCCACCATAAGAGCTGAATGCCGTTAAAATGGGACCAACTTCAAAGTATATCCTATCGAATAAAAAAAGAATTATCGAAATCGGACGTCCCTGTAAAAAGTTATGCGTGGTCATACATAAAAAAAAAAAAAAAAAAAAAAACAAATATACGGGTCGACTTGAGAACCTCTCTTTTTTTTTTCGTCGGTTAAAAACGAATCCCTAAATGAGCGCTGGAGACCTGTACTCACACAAAGGAACACAACTACACCGCTGTGTGTAGTTATTTGGATGTGGTCTTCTGTAAGGTGGAGAGCCTTCCCCAGTCGGGCTTGCTTGCTAGTATGGTGCCCTACCTCTCTTAAAATCTATATATTCTTGTAATGTGGATCATGTATAATTTGACTTGACTTGACAACCAATAACATAATCCCTTCTATACTACGGCACAGTCGGGTAAAAACTAACTTAAGTTAGTAAACGACCGCTGTAAATGTGTTCATTAACTTAGTATTAAACGCCCGCGGTGTCAAATATATTAACCACTGTTGGGCTGTTAATAACTTTGTTATAAACAAACAGAGAATGATTTATGTACTTCTCATAAACTATTCACTAGCTGGAAGAGACTTTATTATTATATTTTTAACTCTGTGTAACTAAGGTATCTTAACGAATCATGGAAAGCCCAGTATGAAAGTAAAGACATTATATCGAGTGGTGGAAATTTTAATAAATAGCAACCCATATACATATATTATGTCCTACTGCTGGGCACGGGTCTCCTCTGCTCTATCAAGAGAGATAGGGGGTATACTTATTCATTCACACACGCTAGCCTAGTGCGGGTTGGTGAATCAGACATGTCTTTAGAATTTCTTCTAAAGAAGACATGTGGGTTTCCTCACGATGTTTTACTTCACCGTGAGCAGATGGCGAATCACTTGATATCATATAAACTCCACAAAGTGAAATTCACATTGGTACTGCCCGGGTTCGAACTCGCACCTCTTGCGTGCTAGTCGGTTACTTTCCCACTCGGCCACCACTGCTTCTTATTGGAAATGTTGTAAATTCTTATTTGAACCGACATCCACGCGGGCAGAGCCGCGGGCAACAGCAGTAATATATACTGTACTCATCATAATACATTAATTATTCACTCTTTTCTACTGTCCTCTTTCACTATTCTTTTTAATTTATTTACCTAACTTGCTGTTAGATTGATATAATTTGGCACTTTTATATTTACAATGATGAGTTTGTACGGTAATAACTTAATTATTGCCTAATACACTTAGATTTTTTTTATTATCTCGCATTGTATCGCGGGAGTTTCACAATTTTTATACAGTCTAATAATCTAATCTGTTAATGAGTGCACCAGACTGTCCACCCACAGACATAATTGGCGAGACATCGTAAGGCGAGCTACATCAGCCTCTTCCACATTCATCAATTAGCGTGACCACCACCGCTCTACCAAGAGCGAAACGAATTAGAAGAAGAATAATCTAATAATATCACTATCCATCCATCCATCTATTTCAGTCGAAAGATGTCCACAACTGGACATAGGTCTGCCCATAGGGTTAGACCATAGGGTTGACCGCATCCTTTACCAGGTCATCGGTCCACCTTGTTGGCGGCCTGCCATTGCCATTAAATTGATTTCGTTTCTGATTCGATTTTGAATACTCCAAGTATATCTCCATTACAATGTCACTAAGACCACAATTCAACATCACAAGTCTGAAATTGTGTTTGGTATGAGGCTAAAGGCTCTTCCCTTTAGAGTTAAATAAGGGGTGAGCGTTTAGCCTCATACGGAGGGACATAATATCACATACACCTCTACTACCCATTAGGGGATAAACGCGTGATGTGACGCGTTTTATAAAACCTTTATTTTTATTCAAAATATGGCGCTCACTGTGGAATAAAAAACGACCGTTTCTTAATATAAGCAGAATCTTGATTAAACAGTATTTCCGTCTAAATGCTAAAATTAATTAGATTAATTTGCATGCCATTATGGCTTTGTAATCGCAAGTTTATTCAATGTGACCCCAAATGACTAGTAATTCTGTTTTGCTTGTTTGTTAATCTGTTTAGAAAGCGTAGTAGACGTCTTAGTGATAATCACTGTCGTCTACGTTCAGTACTATGTTTTAAATAAAATAGGAATTGATTTGAGTATATTAAAATCTTGCCATGCCTAAGAAGGCATGGCAAGATTCATTAAATATTTTTATTTATCTACATTTAATTTTGTGTGTATAATGGTGTCCGTCCCTTTTTTGTTATCAAAAATACTGTAACTCGTGCCAAATTGTAAATTTACGATTCGTATCTACCTCTACATATAAAAGAGTTGCCCTACATATAAACTCGGGCAACTCGCTGACTAGGGTAGGGTAGGCCCTACCCTAGTCAGCGAATTGGCTGTAAGAAACAAATATGCTGGCATTTGTTTTATGACGTGCATAAGTATCATCCATTTAATATAAATTATATTGTCTATACTTATTATTTATGCTCCAAGTTCATAAAAAAATGGTATCTGGTAAAAAATAATTAATTGTATCAATATGTTCGAATGCCTGGCCTAGGTAAAAAACAGAATTGCATTGGATAGAACAACAATACCGGCTCTCAAATTCCGTTAGTAATCAATGCACGAATTAACGTTACCTGTATTGGAGCGCAGCACAAATACAGCCACTTGTACAAAATTGGACCTATAGGTGTGTCAACACATTATTACTGTTGGGTTGGTAGATATATTTACTATTTATAAAAATAGTAATAAAACCTTTTATTTAATATTTAACTAGTTGTTGCCCGCGGCTTCGCCCGCGTAGTTGTCGGTTATCGCGAAAGTAGCCTATATGATATTCCAGACTATATTCTATATCTGTGCTTAAGCACAGATATAGAATATAGTTCCATCCAGATCCGTTCAGTAGTTTTTGCGTAAAAGAGTAACAAACATCCATACATATTAGTAAGGATGATTATAATTTAAAGCTATTTAAGTCAAAATCAAACTCATTTATTCATTTAGATCAAATACATGATACTTATGAACGTCATAAAAACAAATGCCAGCATACTTTTTTTCCTACGGCCAATTCGCTGACTAGGGTTGGGCAAGGATAGGTTCGCCAATTGCTTCGATCAAGACATACTTCTTACGCTTTCTCTACATTGATCAACCTCTTCATGCATGAACGTTTATTCTGGATGCTTTTAATTTGGCCCTTTTTAGCAAAGCACCTACTTGGTCAATGTATGTCCGCCTAGGGTAGCTCGTATCGATATCTCCATTCATATTGTATTAAATAATTTTGCTATTAACCTTACACCTTATTTAATCTTCCACAAATCATTTGTCAAAACTCTTAACGAACGTCACGATTCCAATAGATTTAACTTAAATAATTTGGTTGTATTATTGTTTAACAAAAGCACAAGTTGAACCACCGACAGCCTTGTTATAACTTACTTGTTAAGATAATAAACTCTGTAACAAGAAGTTTGAACCAATGAATTAAACAACTAGTAGTTAGAGTGTCTACAGATGCACGGCATTTTATCTTAACAACTAAAGGTGGTAATAACTCATTAGAATATATTTTAAACTAAAACATCAGGTGGGCCATATGCTTGTTTACCACCTTAGTATTATACTACTAAAGTGGTAAACAAGCATATGGCTCTAACCCATCAGGCGGGCCGCCTGATGGTAAGCAGTGATAATTAAAACATAGATAACACAACAACGTCGTAAATAATATTAGTCAATTTAAAGAAACAAAAACCTACTTATCACTCGTAGTGAGTGACAAGATTTAAGAGAGGTAGGACACCATACTAGCGAGTAAGCCCGACAGGGGAATAACCTCCATATTACAGAAGACCACAGCCAAATAACTACACACAGCGGTTTCGACCTTACAGAAGACCACAGCCACAATAACTACGCACAGTGTGGTCCTGTGTGTGAGTCCAGGTCTCCAGTGCTCATTTAGGGCTGCATTTTTGAAAAAAAAAAACTTTCTCCTATCTCATGGATCTTTAAGATGACCCTGAAATGGGTCGGCAACACGCAAGTGATACCCCTGGTAGGTATTGCAAGCATCCATAGGCGTCAAAAATCGAATATCAAAAAAAAAACGTTGGCTAAACTCGCTAATAGCAGTCAAACCGTTTGGACAGGACATCGTCTGTCGGCTCCGCTAGTTTTGAATAATACATAACCATCACATTCACACACTCGTTTTGTTGTTTTATACATTCGATGTGTATTCATAGTCTCTCATAAATGGCTCGTACATCATTAATAGCAGTGGAGATTAATTTGTTGTACTAAGATGGGCGGAAATATTTTCTTAAAATGTGGTATATTAGTAGGTAAGGAACATCACATTTTGTAAAGTTTGACATGCAAATAATTTCAATACGTTACTAACAAATGAGATGAATTAGTTAATGTCCTAAAATAAAAATACAAATCACAAACAAAATTTACAAATTACAATTAAATCATGTCAAATTAATTAAAGTAAAATGTATCCGTGTAAAAGGTGTGCAGAAATTTTATAAAAGATTTATGAATTAAAAATATTTTTAACTGTTTTTGAAAACACATCCACTGTCATAAATCCTGTGCCTGATCTCTCTCCGACCCATAGTATATATGTGAGTAAAGTAATAGAGAGAGCATCTTTATATACGCATACAGCTTGTGCACTAAAAGGTATGTCCTGTGCATTTAATTAATCGACTTTAAGATTAACCTCCGCCGTAACCAAAGTCAAAAACACAAATACATTTAAATAAATAATTATAACAGTAGCAACCAATTTAAATCCCACTACTGGGCACGGGTCTCCTCTTCTCTATCAAGAGAGAGAGAGGGGGTTTGGGCCTTAATTCACACACGGTGGCCTAATGCGGGTTAGTGAATTAGTCATGTCTTTAGAATTTCTTCTAAGACATGTGGGTTTCCTCACGATGTTTTCCTTATTCTTGTTAGCAGATGGCGAATCATTTGATTAGTACATATAAACCTCACAAAGTGAAATTCGCATTTGTACTGCCACCCAGAATCGAACTCGCACCTCGGCCACCATCGCTTAAATAAATAATTACAATAAAAAACGCCAATTTCCTAACAAATTCCATACTAGAACTAATAAATATAACTCAAATAATTTGTTCAACTGTTAGAACATTCCATAAACTAACAAAAAACGAATAGAAATGAAAGTATAATACGATATTGCGGTTCTGCACAATCGCAAGGCGGCACACATGACGATCGTAAAAAATGTGAATGGCATATTGAAATATTTTTCGCGACCCTTTTCCTGGCCAATTTTCCTTCAGGCTCTATGTAACGCCGATATAAATCTGACTCGCAGCCCGTTACGGCTTCTATTTGTGTGTTTATAGTAAGATGGAGGTTCTGTTTGTACTTGTTGTATAATGCTTGTAGAATATATATGTATTGTGCGTATATATTTGTACGTAGGATGTCAAATTGTTATCATCATTAGTTGGTACTTTGTACAGAAATTGAAGGAGTTTCCTTGAATAGAATTACAGGAATTATATTAACTTTTATATATAACGATTTCCTCCAAGCTAATCTTAGTCACAATGAATAATTTCAACAAAGTTAACATATTGGTAGCTGTGCAGAAAATATAATATACTAGTTGTTGCTCGCGGCTCCGCCCGAGTAGATGTCGGTTATCGCGATAAAAAGTAGCCTATATGCTAATTCCAGACTATAACCTATTTCTCTCTCTCTGTGAAAGAGTAACAAACATCCATACATCCATGCTCATAAACTTTCACATTTATATGTGAAAGTTTATGAGCATGGATGCATATTATTTATTATAGGATAGTCCTGTTTTACTATTAATAGCATAATGCGAGGAGACGACAATTTGCGATGAATTGCTCATTGCGACGGTTTCCACGCTAGGAGACAATTTCTGTATCATACAGTGTTTTATGAACATTTAAATAATTTTAGTCACTATTTGTGTCCGGTGTGGAGATCCAACCCACAGTGCACCGCACAGTTGTAAATAGCAAGGTAACAACACAAACTACTAAGTCTCGTGCATAAAAATACTATTTTATTTTTATTTTATTTTATTTGGAAAACATACAGTGCAGAATATTAAACATTAAACCTTAATATAAAACTAAACACCATTTAGCTGTTTTCGCAAGTAATTAGCTATAATAACATTTATACACTTACTAAAGCGTTACAGCAGTACCTAAATAAAACCTTAAAACAACGTAAAAAGTATTTAAACATTAATTTTGGTGAGACTATTTTACAGTTTGAAAACTAATCCATGAGTCGGTTAATGTTTTACTTAAAACATGTGGCTTTGAGTTGAACAAATCTAGTTCAGGAAAGCTAACCAGTTTATTCAAGTCTCTAGCGGATCTGACAAAAAATGAGTTTTGTCTATAATTTGAAGAGCTCTGGGGTACGTCCAAGTATGAATAATGTCTTTTCATTCTATTTGGGACCTTAAGGTTAATTTTAGATAATAGGTCGGGTGAGTCAAGTACATTGGCAATATATGTATATTATGATGTCTTCGACATCTTGCTTCATATGTGGAGTCGTAGGATGTTGACTT
Organism: Trisateles emortualis; assembly: GCA_947095525.1. Lineage (NCBI taxonomy): Eukaryota > Metazoa > Arthropoda > Insecta > Lepidoptera > Erebidae > Trisateles > Trisateles emortualis. The sequence goes on along the minus strand of OX352736.1, from coordinate 547,114 downwards.
GTATTGCAAGTACCTACCTCAGAAACCTACGCTGAACAGATTCGAGTCTCTGGATATTAATATCGTAACGCGGATTCCATATTTGGGAGCAATACTCGAGAGAACTACGCACCAAAGAGCAATAAAGAATTTTGAGAACTTTCAAATTCGAAAATTGGGAGCACGATCTAATCAAAAAGCCCATAGATTTGTTCGCTTTTTTAACAACATTGGCACAGGTTTTTCATATGTGAGCTTGGTATCATGAATAACGCCTAGGTCCTGCACCTTATCCACCTGTTTAAGCTCGTGTCTATTTAGAATATACCTATTTAAATTGCGTTGCTTTTGCTTTGCGAGTAAAAACCATGAAGTAACATTTTTTTACATTTAAATTAAACCTATTCCGTGTACAATATTGTTCGAGTCTATCTAGATCATTTTGAAGAAGCTGTCAGTCATCCAGGCAAGTAATGTTTTTAAAAATTTTCATATCATCTGCGTAAAGTAGAAATTTTGAGTTTTGGAAACAATGACTGACGTCGTATATAAATATATTAAAAGAAGGGGGCCAATTAATGAATGTCTATCAATACAATCTTCTTCTTATCGTTTGGTTAGTTGTCAACCTGGTGACAGAATTATTTAGATCGCCTATATTTAGGCCTCTGTCGTGATTTAACGACTGTTAACAATCGTGACTGACTGAACTCGGTTACTCCGTTACTCCTGTGAGCCAGGATTAACGGAGTAACCGAGTTTTGACACTCGTGCGTCCCGTGGACAACTAAACCTACTGTCTTGGACCTCGCAACGAATTTAATCAGAAGTAAATAGGAGGAGTTAGAAAGAAAAGTTTCCACTTCCCTCCATAGCAAAGCGGGAGACAAAATAAATCTGTATAGGTTTGTAACCTATGAAAAGGAGCACGGAGGACCTTAAACTACGGGACCAATGTGAGCTAAGTTTGATTGCTATAATATGTATGGCAGAAACGTTTAAATGTACGGAAATTCCCTCCAGATGAGACTAAATCTTCATAGAAGGCCGCTCCAGATGATACATGTAAGCTAATCTATAGGGTTATCGCGCCTTTAGTAGCTTAACCCGCTGATCATTTACCGAACAGCGAATGCACTTAGCTTTAGCGCTTCAATGCAATAATAAATACAATAACAACACTACAATACATAAGCATTATACAATTTTATTTCCCACAAGAATCCACAAATTGGAAATGTTTTCTTATAACCATTTTACAAGTGGAACTCACAATGACATGATAATTACGAGAGGATCTACATAAAACCATTTCCAGAGCATTACATTTATCATATAGAATACGCACAATCAGCTTTATTATGGCACTGTGAAATTACTCGCAATGACTGTCTGAATCAAGGCTGTCGAGTTCAAAATGAATTGAGTTATGTTATTTTGTAAGTTTGAATTACTGTAATTGGTATTAATTCTATCTTAAATAATGGCGATGTTTTAAATGTTGTAAATATTGTTTAAGAGAGGTAGGAAACCATATAAGTGAGCAAGCCTGATTGGGGAAGGACCTTACAGAATACCACAGCCAAAGAACTACACACAGTGGTGTAGTTGTGTTCATGTGTGTACAGGTCTCCAGTGCTTATTTAGGGATGTGTTTTGAAAGAAACGTTTTCCTATCCCAGGGATACACTACTTTAAAAATGGGTCGGACACACGCAAGTTATTCCTCTGGTATTGCAGCGGGCAACCGATGGACAAGGTCGGCTCAGGATCGAGAGTTGTGGAAAACCTTGGGGGAGGCCTATGTCCAGCAGTGGACGTCTTTTGGCTGAGATGATGATGATGATGATGGTGATTGCAGACGTCCATAGGCAACGATAACTGCTTAATATCAGGCGGGCCGTATGCTTGTTTGCCACACAAGTAGTATAACAATAATAATAATCAAAATTTCAAAACAGTGAATATGTTAACATTTCTGACCAATGCCAACGATAATTGCCTTTTGGCGATATTAAATAATACAGTGATATTAATCCAATACGAACATTGCAGTGAGATATTTTAGTCGTCGATTTTCAGTTGCAGCTCGAAGTTCATATCTAAGTCCAGTGACCGGAAATTCGTCTAAAAATAAAAAATATAAACAGAACCACCAGTATGCAGTATGCACCAGTATGGTTATTAAAAAACACTGAACCAAATACTATATTTTTATGAGACAGAGCGGCACCGAGGATTATAGGTTTTAGATATTGAGTCAAATTAATATTGTATTAAATGAGTATCGTATTAGGTACTAGTTCTAACCACAAAATATTGTACTATCTATCTATATATATATAAAATAAAGTTTAAAAACTAAAACCCGACTACTTAAAAATCGTCCTCTGAAAAGTATGAAATAAATAAATTTTATATAGGTACAGAGGGTAGCCGTGGTCGTATGCCACCTTGCCTTAAGGATACATTTATTTATTTAAACACTTTATGCACAATCGCACACAGGCGGACTTGCGGATATCTTGTTATGTAAAAGGTGGCATACGACCACGGCAACCCTCTGTACCTATATAAAATTTATTTATTTCATACTTTTCAGAGGACGATTTTTAAGTAGTCGGGTTTTAGTTTTTAAACTTTATTTTATTTGAATTATTTTGGGGTTTTATTTTTAAGACAATATTATACAATGCAGCTTTAGGATATATTCAATTTGCATTACATATTACATAACATAAATATGAGGGGCATTAAATATTAAATTAAATTTGCATTACATAATAATAACATAATATAATATGGCAAATGAAAACATATTTAAAAACTATATAACTATATATTTATTCTTTTTTGTAGGTCATCAGACTTTTATAGTCTAAACTATTGGCCAGTTTTCGACTTCATTATCACACCCTAAACACCACTTAGAAGTATTAATATGCTTCTAGGTCACAACTTAGAAGCATATTACCCGTTTTGGTTTGATGGGTAATCCCGTCAAGTTAAATCTAATGAGCCCAAATACGATGCTTCTACGAGTATCTTGTTTAATTAAAAAGTACCTATGGCAACCTTCCGACTTTCATCATCACAGCCTGAACACCTAACTAGGAGTATAGTACTAGTCAAGATAAATTCATCGCACCAAAACGCAACGCGGCTACCTTGTTTCGTTGAAGAGTTTTCATGGGTACCTTCCGTCTTCATCATTATATCCTAAGCACCCATCTAGGAATATAGTACTTGTCAAGATAAATCCATTGCACCTAAACACGACGCGGATATCTTGTTTCGATGAAGAGTTCCTATAGCCACTTCCCAACTTCATCACCACGTCCTGAACACCTACCTACATATAAAGTACTCGTAAAGATATATGTAACGAACCCAAACACGACGTGGCTATCTTGTTTCGTTGAAGAGTTCCTATGGCCATCTTCCGTCTTCATCATTATATCCTGAGCACCCACCTAGGAATATAGTACTTGTCAAGATAAATCTATTGCACCTAACTTAAACACGACGCGGATATCTTGTTTCGTTGAAGAGTTCCTATAGCCACTTCCCAACTTCATCACCTCGTCCTGAACTCCCACCTAGGGTTCAAGTACTCGTAAAGATAAAGGTAACGAACCCAAACACGACGCGGCTATCTTGCTTCGTTGAAGAGTTCCTATAGCCACTTCCTAACTTCATCACCACGTCCTGAACACCCACCTAGGTATAAAGTACTCGTAAAGATATATGTAACGAACCCAAACATGACGTGGCTTTCTTGTTTCGTTGAAGAGTTCCTCTAGCCACTTTCCAACTTCATCACCTCGTCCTGAGCACCCACCTAGGAATATAGAACTTGTCAAGATAAATCTATTGCACCTAACCTAAACATGACGCCGCTATCTTGTTTCGTTGAAGAGTTCCTATAGCCACTTCCCAACTTCATCACCACGTCCTGAACACATACCTAGGATTAAAGTACTCGTAAAGATATAGGTAACGAACCCAAACACGACGCGGCTATCTTGCTTCGTTGAAGAGTTCCTATAGCCACTTCCCAATTTCATCACCACGTCCTGAATACCCACCTAGGTATAAAGTACTCGTAAATATATATGTAACGAACCCAAACACGACGTGGCTATCTTGTTTCGTTGAAGAGTTCCCCTAGCCACTTTCCAACTTCATCACCTCGTCCTGAACACCCACCTAGGATTAAAGTACTCGTAAAGATATAGGTAACGAACCCAAACACGACGCGGCTATCTTGCTTCGTTGAAGAGTTCCTATAGCCACTTCCCAATTTCATCACCACGTCCTGAATACCCACCTAGGTATAAAGTACTCGTAAATATATATGTAACGAACCCAAACACGACGCGGTTATCTCGTTTCGTTGCTGAGTTCCTATGGCCATCTTCCGACTTCATCATTATATCCTGAACACCCACCTAAGAATATAGTACTTGTCAAGATAAATCCATTGCACCTAAATACGACGCGGATATCTTGTTTATTTGAAGAGGTCATTTGCCCACCTTCTGACTGCATCATCAGACCAGCTCCATGGTATTACATCATTACATTGTCACCAAAGTGCCGTCAGTGTACCAAATTTCAGCTCAATCAAACATTGAAAAGTGGTTCAAATCTCGCAAGCAAGATTTGACCTAAACTAACTAACAAACAAACAATGCAGGCACACCAGCGGGCGAAAGCTAGTAATATTTACATATTCGAAACCTGCAAATTAAATCCTATCATTTGATACCCATCAAGGCACTTTTTAAAGAAATTTAGTTTTTATTTTTAGGTTTCAGGTCCCACAGAGGACGCCATACTGATTTTATTGTGACGTCACATAGCCTATAACCAGCAGACAATCAAGACGTTTCTAACGATACCTCATTTGTCAAGTTATGATAAATAGTTTAGAAGTTATGCGGGAACAGATGAACATACATACATACATACATACATACATACATACATACAAAACAAACATACATACAGGTCAAAATCATAACCCTCCTTTTTGCTTCGCCGTAGTCGGGTAAAAAGGAGAAGCTGACTGACTGACATATCAACGCAGAGTCTAAACTATAAGGGTTAGAAGCTTGAAATTTTGCACAAGGGTTCCTTTTATAACGTAGGCAAGCACTAAGTAAGAATTTTTGAAAATTTTGACCCCTGATTGGGTGAAAAGGGGTTGCAAAGTTTGTATGGGAACAACGTGTTGTCTTGATTTGATCAACTTCAAACTTAGCCGTGCGAAGCCGGGCGGGCCGCTAGTTATTAAAATATTATAAAAGAACTAGCTGACCCAGCAAACGTTGTTTTACTACTAAAATAGTAATATCGCTATTAAAAATTGGGGTTGATCGTAGAGGGGTGAAAATTAAGGGTTGTATGTATTTTTTTATGCTGAATCACAAAAAATAAGAAATAAAAATTCTGTCTAAAAAATTAAATAAAAAATTAGGGGTACCCTTACCCTTAACATTTAGGGGGATGAAAAATAGATGTTGTCCGATTATCAGACCTACCTAATATGTACACAAAATTTCACGAAAAAGGGGCGAGCCGTTTCAGAGGAGTTTAATAACGTACACCGTGACACGAGAATTTTATATATAAGATATTTATATCTGTTACAACTCTAAAAATAAATATTATTTTTATAGAAATAAACAATAACACAACAAGTGAGCGTATCATTACTCTAAATCCTGAATAATACAAATTCCAAAATTTCTAATACAATACGAGTACATATTACAATATAGGGTAGAGATTAAAAAAAAAGCTGTTTGCACAGGGTATCGTAGCTAAAACGTCCGATTGCGTCCAATCACTGGGACAGTCACCCTGATTGAAGCGAGCGCTTTGGTTGTGTTTACTCTACTTGTTATTAGCTCCACTAGGTACCTACCACCCACCCGCTATACGTCTGTATGTCGTGTGTTTGTTTAGACTCTATACATAGCTCTTACCTTGTTGCAACATGATAGAAATATACTATTATCGTCTTGGCTGAAAGACGTCCACTGCTGGACAGGTAACAGGGCTCTCCCATAGATTTATTCTACTTAAAGCTAATTTTACCAAAATAAATGTTAATAATATCAAAATAAGTTTAAGTAAAAACAGTGTGGTTGCCGAGTGGGAATGTAACCAACTTGCACGCAAGAGGTGCAAGTTCGATCTCGGGCAGTACCAAAGTGAATTTCAGTTTATGGACATGTAGAAATGATTCGCCATCTGCTAACAATGATGGAAAACATCGTGAGGAAACCCACATGGCTTAGAATAAAATCCAAAGCCATGTGTGATTCATCAACCCGCATTAACCAGCGTGTGTGAATTAAGGCCTAAACTCTCTCTCTCTCTTGATAGAGGAGAGGAGACCCATACCCAGCAGTGGAACATATATGGGTTGCTATTATTAAGTTCAATATGTAACCAAAGCTCGTAACAAATAATATATCGTGTACACCATAATTAGGTATGTAAAACTCCCTACACAACACCACGCCTTATGTTTCTTGTACAAAATTTTCGATTCGCATACAAATGAGCCGTTCATACGATCACAGTATCCCGTCTAATCCGACATCTTGAATATTCAAGTGGCAATTACCTTAATGGTGGATACCTAAAGCAACGGTGCATGTTATTTCATACGGAACACCCTTAGATAAGGATTAGTAATGTACAAAGTTGTGTTGAAAGGTAAGTTATTTGAATATACGTAAGTGCTTGATGAATGTATTCATTAATACTTACATAATTATAATATATTCTATTGTTATGATATTACGATCCTACTAATATTATAAATGTGAAAGTTTGTGAGTATGGATGTTTGTTATTCTTTCACGTAAAAACTTTTGAACGGATCTGGATGAAATTTGGCACAGATATAGATTATAGTCTGGAATAGCGCATAGGCTTTTTTTTATCGCAACAACTTACATCCACGTGGGCGGAACTGCAGGCAACAGCTAGTTATGATAATAATATATACATATGAATAAGCAAGCTTTTAATGTAAGTATACTTTATCAAAATGTATAATATAGGTAGTCTGCTATTCAGTAAGTCGATAACTATGTTAATTTAATCATTAATTAATAACAGAGAATATTAAACAAATATTGATTTGTTTAATATTCTTAGAATTATTGTCTGTCTTTCGATAAATCAAACATTTAATTCTGACGTCACAATAAAGGGCTATTAGTGAAACAGCCGCACCGGCACGGACGCAGCGCGGCGCGGCAGCATGGCGGCGGTGTTTTGTTACTTTCTCAACGTCTGAAAGACTAAGATAACAAGTCTAAACGACAAACTAAGTTAGCAATTTTACTGGCGCTCTGCCCCCGATTAACTCTGGCTATATTAATATTTGGCAAATTGAATAGATACCTATATTTTGATGTAGATAACATTTACTTTGTCTAAGCAAAACTTGGTAAGTTCGTTTCGCTGCTTTATCAGAATTATTTATATCGAAATTCAAATTACAGAAACACTCGTCGTTTTGGGCCTACATTTTGTTATTTTCTAGTCCAAGTTTGAAGTTATGTTATAAGTTATAATTGTCTTTAAAATAACAATAATATTACCGTGATAATGCTGTCGGTCTTCTGGGCACGTGCTTCTACTGGACAGTGTTATGACGCCTATAGAAGTTTTTTTTAAATGTGTAACTAAAATGTGTAAAAAATCTGTATCGGTAGGTTAATTTTTGCACACAGCTTGCCTGATGGTAAGCAGTTACCGTGGCCTATGGCCATCATTCATGCGTTGTTGACTTTAAAGTTTAATTAACGACACTTAAATAAAAAAGATAATATTTATTTTGTTTATGAGTGTGCTGTGATATTCTATTATTGAGTGATTTTATTTAAATTAAAATATTTTACAAAATTTGTTGTAACTTCATCCGGGTTGGCAATAAAAACTTACTTAGTTGATAACAAGTTAGAGATCACGGTAAGTACATAATATAAAAATAACTATATACTAAAGTATTTCTACTTATATAATACAAGCGATATGTCGTGACTTTGCCTGAGTTAAACTATTTTTTAACAGTTTAGGGATTGGATTTTCAAAAATCTTAGCTGATATTTACGATATAAGAGGATAACATTCCATTCGTGCAAAATATTGTTCATTATTTCATATTACGCTATAATAAAGTCAAGAATCTGGGCAAAGTGCGTGGGTTACTTGTTGAATTATCAAAATATAATATAACTTTTCTATTTTGGAATCTGTACAAACTAAAACCTAAGTGGAGTGTTATATTTTTGTAACAGTATGATTTTATTTATGTTTCTCGGTAATGTTATGTATGATCTGTCATCATCAGAAGAAATCCCGGCCACTTTACAATAAAATACCCACCTTGTAAGTAACAATGAAAAATGAAGATATTCAGCGAAGCCGTAACACGGGATCTTTTGAACCGAGCAACTGAGCGGAGAATACTTTTATACCAACCGATGCGATGTGCCACTTCCATCCTTATATTTTAAAATTGTTTGATATTTTCTATATGTCTATCTGTCTCACAAAACTGTCATTTAGCAAGCGGCAATTCTTCAAGATATGTCGTTAACTTTGGTTCTCCTACGGATCTCCTCGTTTATGATTCGATCATGCAGGGAAACTCCAAGCATAGCTCTCTCTGCTCTTTGGGTCCTGGTGGTAAGTGGCAATGGGCCCGCATATACTTAGCTCGCAGAACCGATGGCTGTTGGGGCAGAAATGTTCTAGAGTGGCGACCACGAACTGGAAGACGAACCGTGGACAGGCCTCCAACCAGGTGGACCGACGACCTGGTAAAGGTTGCGGGCAACCGATGGACAAGGTCGGCTCAGTAGGCCTATGTCCAGCAGTAAACGTCTTTTGGCTGAGATGATGATAATATTATATTGATGGTTTTTATTCTGCTCATTACTAATACAGTACACCATAAGGTAGCCGAATGTAAAATTACTCAAATATTATAATTTTCCCTTGTGATTAGTTTTAACAAAATCTTATTAAATTAATATCGTGCTATATAAATACAACGTATGTCGTGGAGACAAATAACTACGTCAACTGCAATGCGTGCAAACTCATGGCTTTGAGTCAATCGTGTTTACTACATCAGTTTATGATTGGCTACACGAATTGTGCTGTAATCGATTACCTTACTAAACAGGTATCATTTTACTAACGCGTTGCACTCAATTAAGAGTCAATTGAATTGACTGCCTTAGTGGTCGAGTAGCCGCAGTATGCGCCTGCTGTGCACGAGGTTTTAGGTTCGATTCCCACACAGGACAAAACTTTATGTGACCCACAAAGAATTGTTCTGAGTCTGGGTGTAATTTGTATCCGTTAATTGTATGTTTGTAAAGTCCCCCGCGACACAGAGCTTGTTCTCTAGTGCGGGAGTTGTCTTTTTTAAAAAAAGATAAAATAAATTAAAAAATATTTAAGTTATAATGATTAAATGGAATATTTGTTTTGCCGCATTTCATTAGTATAAACAATTTTGTACAATTCAAAGTTACAGCATGTAAAGTAGCATACGTTTATTGTAAAATGAATTAAATAATATAGCAGCCTAAAGGTTCCTTTTATTAATTTTTGCGACACTACAAAAGTAAAATTTATTTAATTATTATAAGAGAAAGATAAAACTGTATTTACGATTACCACCAATAAGCTGTGGCTGTGAGGTGCTCACAAATTAATTGGCTTGATATTTCAGCTTGATTAATTACATTTATAAATCTGAACGTAATTTGAGTTTTAAAACAGTGTATAAAATAAAATGCTCTTTGGTACTGAGACTATTGAGAAAATCAATAATTGCAAAGTTGAAAGAAAGAAAAAATATTATGTTACGTTGTCCCTTCACGTATAAGAATACTGAGAAGTACTTTGTGATTTTGTTATTGTGGACACAAATCAATTGACGAACAGTTTGACTGACAACTTTGAACTTCAAACTCACCCCTATATACCTATAAGCGTTAGCTGTTGCGGCATATAGCTGTTTAAGACGATTTTAAAATACGAAGACATTACATCCATGCATGCACATTAGACAATATAATTAATATTATTTCCTATATATTACTAAGCATCAGTAGTTGGCATCTCCAACTCTAAACCTATAATTTTGGCAATTAAAATTAATCACCGGAACGCACCGTAACACCAAAGGGTCCAGTTTTTGCTTGTACTGTCGCATTATCAGCTTGAACAACTAGTTAGAAACACTGATTAGTTCACAGTTACTAGCTACAGTGTAAACCATGAGGTATAAATTATTTGATTCTGAAACTTGTTCTCGCGGGCCTTAATTGATATCAATGTAATGAAAACTGGCACACTATGCTTAAACCATAATTATACGTATTCTTCTTAGCGTTTCGTTGGCATACATCGTTAAATTTATATTATTGCGGCCCAAAATTCAGAGCTACGTTGACTGCATTGTCAGAGGCAGCCATTTAATTGAATCTAAGTAGCATTTTTGGTATTCTGCTACTAAATTTATAACCCATAGTTGGAAAACCATTGGTCTTAAATTATTAGCATTTTTGGTATTCTGCTTAATAATTTTAGACCAATGGTTTTTCAAATATTGGTTTTAAATATATTAGCAAAATACCAAAAATGATGTTACTGAGATTCAATTGAGATTCAATAGAACCATCCGTAAATTACCAGAATTGGTGCTCATATGGGCCACAGGATCGTATGCCAACTTTAACAAAAATAAACTCCTCGAGCGGACCACCGCCTGATGCATGGACCAAAATCGACGTAAAGCAGAAATTAAAAGTGGCACACACTTGTGCACTATAATATCTCTCGCACTAAATGGCTAGTATCCGTCGAGATTAGCCGCCGTGACTGAAATTCAGTTAGGAGGACATTTCTTTCTATCTTTCTTTCTATTTGATTGAAAATAGAAATTCCACAATAATACAAATCTTTGTATAGTAAAACGGAAAAATTACTTTAATTTATTCTACACAATAACACGATTCGTACAATCATAACATCCTTACTAAACTTGGAAACGTATTTACATTATGATAATGTTTACAAACACAATAACTTGGTGTATCATGGCTACCCACGGGCGCACCGCCATGTTCGCGGCTTTATTTCATTTTTTGTTTTATTGACTCATAAAAGAGTAACACGCTATGTGTTATACAATTTTACAAAGTTTACTTTTATATCAGGTAGGTACCTAAACACCACATCAATGTCCACGAAATAAGTACAGGTCAGCGAGTAGGTATAGTTTTTATATATAGCTATGATACAATATAATGATAATGTTTTTTTTAAAAACCAATGTCCCGTGACGTAATAATAATAACATATACGAGTACACCGCCATCTGATCCCAAACTAGACTACTATGCAACCAGACAAATTTTAAATTTAAACATACTTCTACTTTTTTATATTTAGGTTTAGTTAGTTTAAATAAGTTTTTAATATTATTCTTGTATATATATATAGCATTAATTATTTGCCTAGTAATAAAACCATTACATTGTAAAATTGTTTAATGAATAAATGAAATGAAATGATATCTCTCAGAGATAAAAAAAAACATACTTATATATTTCGTAATACATAATATTATAGATAAATAACACCTAGACAGAACAAACATTTATGTTCATCACACAAAGATTATGTCCTCCGTGTTTAGAGAAAAACAACTTTTACGGCCGCACTCAGAGTCACCTAACGGCTACTTAAGGCGCTCCTTAGTAGAGATTTAAATAAAATAAAGTTTAAAAACTAAAACCCGACTACTTAAAAATCGTCCTCTGAAAAGTATGAAATAAATAAATTTTATATAGGTACAGAGGGTAGCCGTGGTCGTATGCCACCTTGCCTTAAGGATAGATTTATTTATTTAACCACTTTATGCACAATGGCACACAGGCGGACTTGCGGATATCTTGTTTCGATGAAGAGTTCCTATAGTTCCTATATTGTTATGTAAAAGGTGGCATACGACCACGGCTACCCTCTGTACCTATATAAAATTTATTTATTTCATACTTTTCAGAGGACGATTTTTAAGTAGTCGGGTTTTAGTTTTTAAACTTTATTTTATTTGGATTATTTTGGGGTTTTATTTTTAAGACAATATTATACAATGCAGCTTTAGGATATATTCAATTTGCATTACATATTACATAACATAAATATGAGGGGCATTAAATATTAAATTAAATTTGCATTACATATTACATAATAATAACATAATATAATATGGCAAATGAAAACATATTTAAAGACTATCTCACTTCAACCCATAAACGTCCCAGTGCTGGGCACGGGTCTCCTCCTTACAACTGGAGGGATATTAGCCTACTATACCACGCTGGCCAGACGGGTTGGTATAGGGTTTTGTTTCGAGTTTTCCCTCTCTTGCAGTGGATATTGTCTGCCTGACTCCTTTAATCGACTCTTACGACACCCTCGGGATAGAACGGGGTGGTGACATTTGTATTCTTAATCCGTCACCACACGGACAAACGGTTTAAAAACTATATAACTATATATTTATTCTTTTTTGTAGGTCATCAGACTTTTATAGTCTAAACTATTGGCACATGAGTTTTATGCCTAATCATTTTTATTATTTATTTTTGTAATTTACAGATTTTTTATATTCCTATCTTCCAACTTCAACACCACATCCTAAGCACCACCTAGAAATATAGTTCTCGTCAAGATAAATCCAACAAACATGACGCGGCTATCTTGTTTCGTTAGAGTTCCTATGGCCAGTTTTCGACTTCATTATCACACCCTAAACACCACTTAGAAGTATTAATATGCTTCTAGGTCACAATTTAGAAGCATATTACCCGTTTTGGTTTGATGGGTCATCTCGTCAAGTTAAATCTAATGAGCCCAAATACGATGCTTCTACGAGTATCTTGTTTAATTAAAAAGTACCTATGGCAACCTTCCGACTTTCATCATCACAACCTGAACACCTAACTAGGAGTATAGTACTAGTCAAGATAAATTCATCGCACCAAAACGCAACGCGGCTACCTTGTTTCGTTGAAGAGTTTTCATGGGCACCTTTCGACTTCATCATTATATCCTGAGCACCCATCTAGGAATATAGTACTTGTCAAGATAAATCCATTGCACCTAAACACGACGCGGATATCTTGTTTCGTTGAAGAGTTCCTATAGCCACTTCCCAACTTCATCACCACGTCCTGAACACCCACCTAGGTATAAAGTACTCGTAAAGATATATGTAACGAACCCAAACACGACGTGGCTATCTTGTTTCGTTGAAGAGTTCCTATGGCCATCTTCCGTCTTCATCATTATATCCTAAGCACCCACCAAGGAATATAGCACTTGTCAAGATAAATCTATTGCACCTTACCTAAACACGACGCGGATATCTTGTTTTGTTGAAGAGTTCCTATAGCCACTTCCCAACTTCATCACCACGTCCTGAACACCTACCTAGGTATAAAGTACTCGTAAAGATATATGTAACGAACCCAAACACGACGTGGCTATCTTGTTTCGTTAAAGAGTTCTGCCGTCCACTAACTAAAAGGCCGTTAAGCCACAGTTAGCCGTTTTTCACTTTTTAATGTAGTCTTATACAACTTTCGATGCTCTATCTTTTGGTCTAAGATTCATTTTGCTAGCTAGATTAGTTTAAGAGATACAAAACATTACTGAGCAGTTAAACCACATAAGTTTCGTTACTTCCTTAATTAAAAAGCGGCTAAGCCACAATACTTCTCTAGAAAGACGTTAACATACTTCAACGGCAAACTGATGTATCATTTTTTCTAATTTTACTTAACTAAAAGTACGTTATCTAGTCATGCTTGACTAAAAAGCAGTTAAGCGTCTTTAACTACCTTCATGTATTGTGTCATATAAGTAACCACCTGAACATCGTACCTTAACTATAAAGCAGTTATAAAGAAAAACTACACTAGAAAGCAGTTATACGCTAATAGCGGCTTTTAAGTTATGTATTGAAATTAGTATTAGCTAAATATCAATCGCTAGAGAGCAGTCAAACGACAATACTAGACTAAAAAGCAGTTAAACGCTTGTGATTTTGACGAGCTCAGGATATATACCGGAAGAAAAGGATCCAAAGGATCCAAACTATGATGAATAGTGTGTTGGTGGACCAGGAATTTCTAACTGCACAACGCCTTGAAACTAAAAGTATGCCATCTACACGCAATTCCACTTGCTCTAATATTAGCCAAGAATCAAAGTACGCCCTCATGAACAGTAACGATTTAGTTAATCTTCTTAACCAAGAACCTTACTCGATGACATCACAAGAGTTTCAAAAATTTAATGAAACACAAATAACATATAAAAACAGCCAACCAGAAGAAACTCTGAAGCTTACAATAGAAACATTAACTCAGCAGCAGCTTGAAGCATATTTTTTATACTGCCACGAATCGATACCCCCTCCTTCTCCGATGCCATCTTCTTCTCACTGCATTATACCAGAAATATAAGATTATGATAGTGATGACTCCGTTAAGGATAAGGACTAAGGCCAGCCATGTGACAAAGTTTTAAATGATGATACTGAATATGGTTATAACATGCAAAGGCAAAATACAGTTTTAAACCCTAAAAGTAACCCAATATTGAAAAGGAGAACATCAATAACTAAAACGTATCCCGAAAAATTAATAACGCGACGACATACTCAAGAATTTACAAGAACAGAAGAGATTATTGGACATCGGTTACCTAAGAAAAGACGTGCATCTTTATCTTTTATTGATTGCTCTATTTCTATGAATTTAGTAAATTTAGCACCACTATCATCCACAAAGAGAAAGAAATATGATACCAGCTTGAAAGATAGATTAGTTGAGAAGGAAAAGGAATGCACATACAATTAACGGACACAAATTACAACCAGACTCAGAACAACACAACCTCGTGCACAGCAGGCGCATACTGCGGCCACTGGACCACCAAGGGAGTATACTTTACATACGCTGGCAGGATCGGATTCCCAACACGGAAGTACTTCGTCGGACGGATATGGTGGGCATGGAGAGCCTCCTTATTAAAAGGCAGCTTCGCTGGTGTGAACATCTTGTACGCATGGAGCCCTCAAGGTTGCCAAAAGCTGTCTTTTACTCTGAGATCAGCTCAGACAGTATCTTTGTACAAGAATGTTCTTAAGCGACACTTATCTGTAACCGGTGTGTCTCCAAACTCATGGGAGGAGCTTGCTACCCACAGGTTAGACTGGCATAAGACTGTTCACAGAGGTATAGAAGAGTTTGAAAACTGTCGTCTTAAAGACCTTGACGCCAAACGCCAGCATCGTAAAACTCAACTCAGGCCCTCTTATGAGTATACCTAATGCGCAAGGAGGGCTTCACTGAGCTTTGTGTGACCGTCTTTTTAAGACGTAATTCGGCTTCGCGAGCCCCGTCCGAGCACATGAGCGGAGACGTATGGCCGTGAGTTAGTAGGGGTCGCCGTCGACGGATACGTCTAGGAGGACATCATCATAATTAATTTTATAAATATGAAATATTGGATGCTCGTTATTAATTCTTATACTAATGTCTGAAATTTCGCACACACCTACGAGTAGCTTACGGTTCGAGTTGTAATATTTGGTTAAGTTCTTTTCGCATTAGTCGATGCGGTATCGGCGCGGGTAGCGTATGCTCGCAATGCGCAAAACCGAAAGCTTGCCGAACGCTTATATTTCAACGTGCGCTTTCAGAATCGCATGGTTTGTGCGGACGTGGGGCGTTTCTGTAAACTGCGTCTCAAAGTTTTGAGAACAAGGGTTACTACACACATAAGCGGCCCGGCATAATCTGTGCGGCAACAAAGCCAACTCAAAGCTTATACTTTTTCCTAGAACATCATCTACATACATAAATTCGATTTTACTGCCCGACTGTGCCGATTAATGCCGGCCCGCTTATGTGTATAGCTACTCTTAGAAGCTTTGCTCGATTTGTTTACCAACAGGTACAAAAATCAAGACAATATAACATCTTTATGCATTTCGTAATAAATATCCCGCATTGATAACGCACCTACAAAAGTAAGAAGGACCTAGCTACTTTGTCTTCCCGTTACAATTTGTTAACATTTTTAACGCAAGTCTTTATGTATGTATGTTTTTACTTATATCCAAGTTTGCTCGACTCACGCAATCACGAATTTTGTATTGAAAATTTTCGTTTTTGTCTGGAATTTTTAAAAGGAGGCATTTTTTATTGTGTTTTAAATTGTTTTATTAAACTTTGATTTAATACTTTAAAAATTTATTATTTCTCACATAATCCTGTCAAATGCTTAGCAATAAGGAAGTTTAACTCAAGCGAAGTAAGTATTGCCGCCTTTTAGTTAAGTATTATTAGAATAATCTTGTATTCAGTTTCATATTCTATAAACGCTACTTAGCTTAAAAGAGTCTAAGCCGCTTATTAGAAAATATATTAAGTTTCAGATTGATGGAAAGTTTCGACAATAAAGCCGTTAGACGACTTAGCGACTTTCTAGTTAAGGATTGCATAATAAATTTAACTAAGATTTCGAATCCTATAAATTTATTAAAATTACTTCACTAAAAAGCCGTTACGGTAACGTTAGCGACCTTTTAGTACAGGATTTAGAGCCAAAAAATATCTAAAATGCTTAGCTAAATCGAAAAAGAACGTTTTTTTTAACGAGGTGTAGTTTTTTTTAATAACTAAAACCTGAAAATGATCCACGGAAATAATATTCAATAATCTGCCTAACACCCTTCAAGCTAAATATTGTACTTTTTAAGAAATAACGGTTGCCGCCTTTTTTGCTGTTTTCTCCAAAACTACTTTTTGGGCTTAACGGCTTTCTAGTTATAGGACGGCAGAGTTCCTCTAGCCACTTTCCAACTTCATCACCTCGTCCTGAACACCCACCTAGGATTAAAGTACTCGTAAAGATATAGATAACGAACCCAAACACGACGCGGCTATCTTGCTTCGTTGAAGAGTTCCTATAGCCACTTCCCAACTTCATCACCACGTCCTGAACACTGAACACCCACCTAGGTATAAAGTACTCGTAAAGATATATGTAACGAACCCAAACACGACGCGGCTATCTTGTTTCGTTGCTGAGTTCCTATGGCCATCTTCCGCTTTCATCATTATATCCTGAACGCCCACCTAAGAATATAGTATTTATCAAGATAAATCCATTGCACCTAAACACGACGCGGATATCTTGTTTATTTGACGAGGTCATTTGCCCACCTTCTGACTGCATCATCAGACCAGCTCCATGGTATTACATTATTACATTGTCACCAAAGTGCCGTCGGTATACCAAATTTCAGCTCAATCAAACATTGAGAAGTGGTTCAAATCTCGCAAGCAAGATTTGACTTAAACCAACTAATAAACAAACAATGCAGGCACACCAGCGGGCGAAAGCTAGTAATATTTACATATTCGAAACCTGCAAATTAAATCCTATCATTTAATACCCATCACGGCACTTTTTCAAGAAATTTAGTTTTTATTTTTAGGTTTCAGGTCCCACAGAGGACGCCATACTGATTTTATTGTGACGTCACATATCCTATAACCAGCAGACAATCAAGACGTTTCTAACGATACCTCATTTGTCAAGTTATGATAAATATTTTAGAAGTTATGCGGGAACAGATGAACATACATACATACATACATACATACATACATACATACAAACATACATACAGGTCAAAATCATAACCCTCCTTTTTGCTTCGCCGTAGTCGGGTAAAAAGCTCACTCTCAGAGTCAGCTAATGGTTCATTAACGTCCCTGATCGGCAATTATAGTTAAGTAGACCAAAACCTTTACTTACATTCTTAATGATTGATTTTGAGTGACAGATGACAGTTTTATTTAGCGGCAAATTTGTAAGTTTGTAATAACTATTCGTAATAAAAATATTAATTTTAAATCAAAAAGCTATTAAAATGTCTTTCGAACTGGCAGACCTTGCGGATTTTGTATCGTTTGTGGATTATGCAAGAAGGTACAGAGAAATAGGGCCTAGGCGATATTTGCGAGATTACGCGGATCCATTTACAAAATATTCAACGCAAGAATTCCATGCACGCTATAGATTTACTCAAAGTTCAGTAAAAAATACTATTTTGCCTATGCTGGCACCAGACCTAAAGAAACCAACAAACCGAGGATTACCATTTCCACCGGAAATAATGTTACTAGTTACATTACGCTTCTATGCCACAGGCAGTTTTCAGGTTAGTACCTATTTTAAATAACCGATTGCTATTAAAACTATAGGTTCTTAAATACTACCTGTACCTTTAAGTAGGTATACCTGTAGAAAACTACTCATACCTACCTACATGGTATGAGTAGGAAGTCACCTATTATAGCTATACATTAATTTTACAGAAATTAGATGGAGATGTGATGAATATATGCCAACAATCAGTTTCTCGGATAATTGTGCGAGTATCCACAGCAATAGCCAGTAAACTGAAAGACATTGTAAAATTTCCGTCTACCGTACAAGAAATTAACACTGTAAAGTAAGTTCATTAGATATTATTATACAATAACATAGCATATAGGCTGATACAACTTATATCCTCCAAAACCGAATTTCGGTCACGGCTAATCTCAACAGAGACTAGCTATCTGCGCGGAAGATATTATAGTGCACAAGTGTGTGCTCAAACACAAGTGCACTCTTTATTCCCACACTGTTATAGTCCGATGGGACGGCAATCCGACACGACCGGAGAGAGATCAGGCGTAGGACCAACGGCTTTACGTGCTTTCAGAGGCACGGGGGTGTAAACACTCCAAATTCCGAGCATCTATTGTAAACAGAAATTGTGTTTTTCTGTCAAGAATTTTTCTTGACAGAAAAACACAATATCGATTTTTGGTCCGACCCGGGACCTCGTGATCAGCAGTCACGCACATTGACCACTCAGCCACCTAGGCAGTTGATACAACTACTAATATAATAAATCTAGCCCTAGTAAGATGGTACTAATTTTTTTTTGCAGGCAAAAATTCTATGAAATAGCCCATTTTCCTGGAATAATTGGGTGTATTGATTGCACCCATATTAAAATAAGGAGTCCTGGAGGAAACGCCTCAGAAGTCTATAGAAATAGAAAAGGATGGTTTTCCATAAATGTCCAAGCAGTCACAGGGCCCAACTTAGAATTTTATGATTTCGTAGCCCGGTGGCCTGGTAGTACACACGACAGTTTTATTTATAACAGCAGCTCTATTAAGCAAAAGCTCAATACTGGGGTGTTACATGGAATAATACTAGGGGACAGTGGGTATGCAATTAGTAATGTGCTTCTTACACCATTTTTAGCACCCAATTCAGCTTCTGAAGAAAATTATAATAAAAGTCATATACAAACAAGGAATACTATAGAAAGATGTTTTGGGATATGGAAAAGACGATTTCCTTGCCTTCAAGTGGGGATGGGTATTAAACTTAATACAGTAGCTGCTGTAATATGTGCATGTGCAACACTTCACAACATTGCAATATTAATTGATGATTTGATACCAACGAATGGGGATGTCTATGTGGCCAATGAAGTGGTTGATGTTGCACCAATAAATGAAAACCCAAATGGTAATGGTTTTACAGTGCGACAAGCATTGGTAGAAAGGTTTTTCACCAAATAAACACTGATTTTAATTATTAATGAAATAAAAAACCATATAATTCAACACACAATACATTTATTTAATAATGTTGCGACGCACAGGTCGACCCTAGAAACTACCGCTATTCGAATACAATACCCATTCTAAATGTGACTCGAACGGTATAGAAAAAACATCATAATATAATATTAACAAAAAAAAACCGACTTCAGTACGGCAAGTTATAAAATTTTCAAATACCTTTAAACTTTGTTTAGTTCAAATGTACCAGTTTTAATTTGCTGCATAACATTTGAAAGACAGAAAGAAAAGCATTTATTCGAACATACTCAGGATTACAGATATAAACAAAAACAATAGACACACAATAACAAAACAAAAAATTATCCTGTGTGATGTCAGCAAAGGTCCTAATCTCAGCTGTGGCATTTTAAACTGCAGCGCTGATATGCTGATCAGGCCTTAGTGAAGTCACGGTCAGTTATATAGGTAAAAAAAATTATATATACTTATAATTGAGAAGTTCAGATGGCCATCTGTGGTCTTCTTCATCAGTTATACTTCACCAAATTTCAATTTCTGAATGAAAATGTTTAATTAGTTGTTAAAAATATTAAAATTGCTATATGTGTGCCTATAACTTTTGAGTAGTTTTTTGAATTCCTCATGGATCCCATCATCAGAACTTTCTTTTGATGAAAATGCGACCAAACTGGAAGTATGTCCTCTCAGACAAAAAAATATTTTTTCAAATCGGTCCACAAATGACGGAGTTCTGCGGTAACAAACATAAAAAAATACACACAAATTGATAACCTCCTCTTTTTGAAAGGGTTAAAAAACGACAATTTTCAATAGGTTAAATAATATTATAACCACATCAATTCTGAGCATTTTGTTTTTCTACCAACTTCTTCAGTTCTTCTATTTTTGCTTTTTCTAATTTTATTCCATTTCTCTCTTCTTTTAATAATGCTCCTTGTTTTTTAATTTGTTGTACTTCTAACTGTAAAGTGTTTAAACAGTGAATTATTAATTTGTAAATTTGTATTTATATCATTGTACTAAAATGTATGTCTTATTTATTTATTAAATTAGTTAACCTGTGTTTTTAATATTTGCATCTCAATTTTTTTTCTAATTCCCCAATGTTTTATTCTTAGTACTGCCTCTCGACGTACAAAGTCGGAAGGTTTTCGTACTTGTTCTGAAGAAAGTTCTACAGCTTTTTTTATTCCAGTAAAAACTAAAATATAATATTGAAAACCTGTTTTACTATATATTTATGCATGTATATCAACTCATATCAGTACCATATGTTATATTCAGCAGTGGACATTATCAGGCTAAGATGATGATGATGATCAGTACCATTGCTAGGCACATGTTATATTCATTCATCTAGCTGATGATCCCTACGTGATGGATTAGTTATACATTGTTTGAATAATAAATGGGTACCTGGGCTACTTGGAGTATTTTGTAATTGTGGAGTATTTTTTTTTAAGGTGTCATTACTTCCTTCTATATTATTATTTCCTTCTATTATTGCATCCATTTCATCAGTTTCTAATATATCTGAAAAAAAAAGTATGTCTATGAATTATTGATTTGCCATATTACTTAACTGATTGGCACAGAAAAAAAATAAAGACTGAATTATATTAATCATTTAAATAATTGCTATATAGTTACATACTATAATATGTATCCATCGATGATTTATTATCTTGTAGTATGGCACCATCTGAATCAAATTCATTATTGATTTCACAAATAATAGAAGGCGCAGCCTGAAAGTAAAAATAATCCATTACTCATTATAAAATCATAACCAAAAATTTATATTGACAAACCACACAATGGTTTCTGGAAAAATAAAAGAATACATACTTCTAGAACCATGTTCATTATGGCCCCATCTTGTGGTGGTGGACGAGGAGCGGGTGGTCCTCCTCCTGTCCTGAAGAAATCTCCTCGCTCAGTAGCACGAGCTTTGCGGGTGTGAGCCTTCATGTTGTCCCAGGCCCTCTTTAAAGTCAGCGTCTCACGCTGGGATAAACAGTATAAACAATATATTAATGACAAACTATTTGTAACATGATTATTTTATGATAATTATAAGTTTTTTCTACCTTATGTACATTGGCGTTAGAATTAAACTCGCGAGTAAGTAACTCCCATGCCACTTGCTTTTTGGCAACTGACTTGCCATCGGTTAGCTTTGCCTCAATTATTGGTTTATTTTTTACCAGCTGTGCCAAAACAGCTTTTTCATCCGCAGTAAAGTTTGCCACTCTTTTGCGTGGTATTTTTGATTGATTGATGATGTCCTGAACAGAAAAGTGTTTTGATTATGCATTAATATTGTTTAATCTATTGTTAACTTATTCACTCAAAATAAAGGCTCACTTACCTTATTTTAAGATAAAATCATTCAGGACAGCTGTTCTTGAAGCACCAAATGGCTAGTATCATAGGTGGTTATACAAATAAAAGACTTTTCTAATTATAACAGTTTTCTAATCTATCTAATCTAGAATTGTTTGATTAGAAATAATAAACAATTCTATTATTGCAAACACACACAATATATAACTATGTAGTACATGAAACATACCGACTACATGCTTTCTTCTATAAGCTAAGTTAGTTTGTCGAAGACGATATGTGCCATATGAGTTGCCAAAGTGTAGTCAAGACTGGCTGTAAAGCCTGAACATCATCTAATTTTGGGCAAGAGTAGGTGGTGAAAACAGTCAAATTGTCGTCTCACGCCTTAAAATTATATGACGATATGCAACGGGCCAGTCATTGGCAATGTCCAGTCATTGGCAATGTTCTTTACGATAATAATTAACTAATTTTCTGTTTGTATCTAACATTAGTTTTTGTAAGCTTATGGCGTACAATAAAGAATTATTTATCTATCTATCTACACACAATTTTTTACTACATTTCTACCAGTACAACTTTACTTATGTAAAATAAATTTATAACTATACCATTTCGTCGTCCGAAACAAAATCAAATTTAGGTATCAAATCAAATCTATCGTAGTCCACTGCTAGACATAGGCCACTTGTAAGTCCCAACACGCGTCTTTTAGGTAAGAGTAAGTATATAATATAATAATAATGTAATAAAAATTTATTCGCGTTCGCGGCAAACACGTAAACTTTTGACAGTTTGACAGTTAGTAGTACCAATAGTAGTAATACCATTAAAATAAATCGTAATTCTTAAATAAATTAAAATTTATTTTATAATTTTTATTGATTGACTTGTTGATAAAAAAATAATAGGATATAACTGATTGAACTTAGATTTATGATATGCTTGAGTTTTTGATGTATTTAAATAGATTTTTAAATACTTATTATTAACATTTTTACGTGTGGCCACACTGAAAATATATCGATATGCAATCGATAGTGTACGCTTCACCCAAAGATTCCTTAAAGCCGTCATTAACTAATGAACCGTTAAATACTGACTCTGAGATACACCGATATTTAGCGGATTTAATCCGTATTAGTTAAATACTCATTAGGACTAATTTAATGAATGTCTCTGAGTGCGGCCGTTAACCTCGTAATTTAAGTGAGACCTAGTAAGGGAATTATCATAGTGTAAGGAAAACCATATAGTAAGGGCACTGCTGCATTATGTTAAAATAAATACCTATCGCTCAGGACATATTTAATCAGCATACAAATAAGGGATGTCTATTTAAATAAGACAGTATGTATTGTGAATATTAACTGCGTACATTTTTTATACTACTTGGGTGGCAAACAAGCATACGGCCCACCTAAAGTTAAGCAGTTACCGTAGCATATGGACGCTTGTAATACCAGAGGTATCACTTGCGTGTTGCCGACCCATTGTTTTACACCAGGGCTTTAAGATGAAGAGTATCCCTGGGGTAGGAATACGTTTCTTTCAAAACGCATCCCTAAATTAGCGACCTGTATTTACACACAGGAACACAACTACACCGCTTTGTGTGTAGTTATTTGGCTGTGGTCTTCTGTAAGGTAGAGGTCCTTCCCCGACAAACAAACAAAAAAAAACATTGAACTTCCTCCTTTTTGGAAGTGAGTTAGGAATAGGTCTTATTACCCGACTACGGCGAAGCAAAAAGGAGGGTTATGATTTTGACCTGTATGTATGTTTGTATGTATGTATGTATGTTCATCTGTTCCCGCATAACTTCTAAACTACTTATCATAACTTGACAAATGAGGTATCGTTAGAAGCGTCTTGATTGTCCGCTGGTTATAGGCTATGTGACGTCACATTAAAATTAATATGGCGTCCTCTGGGGGACCTAAAATCTAACATTAAAAATTAAATTTCTTTAAAAGGTGCCGTGATGGGTATCAAATGATAGAGTTTAATTAGCAGGTTTCGAATATGTAAATATTACTAGCTTTCGCTCACTGGTTTGCCTGCATTTGCACTATAATTGCGTAATCTTGCTTGCAAGATTTGAACCGCTTTTCGGTGCTTGATTGAGCTAAAATTTGGTATACCGACGGCACTTTAGTGATAATGTAATAATATAATACCATGGAGCTGGTCTGATGATGCAGTCAGAAGGTGAGCAAATTACCTCTTCAAATAAACAAAATATCGTGTTTAGGTGCAATGGATTTATCTCGACAGGTACTAGGTATATGCCTAGGTGGCTGTTCAGGATATGATGATGAGGTCGGAAGGTGGCCATAGGAACTCTGCTATGAAACGAGATAACCGTGTCGTGTTTCAGTGCGATAGATTTATCGTGACAAGTACCATATTCCTAATTGAGTGATTCCCACATCATGAACACCCAATTAGAAATATGGTACTTGTCACCTAGTCAGACGGTAGGCAAATTACCTCTTCAAATAAACAAGATATCCGCGTAATGTTTAGGTGTAATGGATTTATCTTGAGAGGTACTATATGCCTAGGTGGCTGTTCAGGATATGATGATGAGGTCGGAAGGTGGCCATAGGAACTCTGCAACAAAACGAGATAACCGCGTCGTGTTTGGGTTCGTTACAAATACCTTTACGACTACTTTATTCCTAGGTGGGCATTCCGGACGTGGTGATGAAGTTGGAAGTGGCTAAAGAAACTTTTCAACGAAACAAGATAGCCGCGTCGTGTTTCGGTGCGATGAATTTATCGTGACAAGTACTATATTCTTAGATGGATGTTCAGGATGTGATGATGAAGTCAGAAGGTGGCCATGGGAACTCTTCAACGAAACAAGGTAGCCGCGTTGCGTTTCATTGCGATGGATTTATCTCGACGAGTACTATACTCATAGTTGGGTGTTCAGGTTGTGATGATGTAAGTCGGAAGGTTACCATAGGTACTTTTTAATTGAACAAGATACCCGTAGAAGCGTATTTGGGCTCGTTAGATTTATCTTGAAGAGATTACCCATCAAACTAAAACGGGTAATATGCTTCTAGGTGGTGATCTAAAAGCATATTAATACTTCGAAGTGGTGTTTAGGATGTGATAATGAAGTCGAAAGCCGGCCATAGGTATTTTTTAACGAAACAAGATAGCCGCGTCATGTTTGTTGGATTTATCTCAACGAGAACTTATATTTCTAGGTGGTGCTTAAGATGTGGTGTTGAAGTTGGAAGGTGGTCATAGGAAATCTTTAACGAAACAAGATAGCCACATCGTGTTTCATAAATTACAAAAATCTTCTATATATATAAAAATCAATTGCTGTTCGTTAGTCTCGCTAAAACTCGAGAACGGCTGAACGGATTTATCTTATCTTGGTCTTGAAATGTTCGTGGAGGTCTAGGGAAGGTTTAAAAGGTGAGAAAAAATTGAATAATTGCCGGGAAAACCCTCAAAACAGCCCTTTTCTATTTCCCATACAATTGTTTTCTAAATAAAATGGAGAGTCAATTGTTGTTGACATTACATTTGACAACCAACTAATATGTCAATCCATCCTGACGCACTTCAGAACACGGACAAAAGTATTACGATATTGTGTTACAATATTTATGAGTGCATCCTTCTATCTTTGTGGCTACGTGCGCGAGAACTTTCTTTACTTTGGTGATCCTTTGTGATAGAGAACGATTCGCACTGGGATGATACGCTCAAGGATTCCGTAACATCTTCATCGCCGCATAAAATTCGTATATTGTTTGCGATTATCATATCGACATGTTTCCCCTCGAATCCAAAATATTTGTGGGTTAAGTATAGAGATGACATGTCTGAGGATGTTTTGCAGCGTGTGCGCCGTCAAACTTTGAATCCTACAAATGACTGAAGAAATTTACAATGAGACATTGATCATGATAGAAGACATGATATAGAAGATATCGTGTTTGGGAATGACAGCACCCAATCGTCATATGCACGATGCATTAAACCACGAGTTGCAAAGAGAACAACAGTACGACATTGAAGCATTGGCCGAAACAGTTCGTACAAATGTTCCACAATTAAATCAACAACAATGAATTGCGAACGACACTTTGATAGAAGCTGTGATCAGTGGATCTGGTGGAATTGATTTCCTTAATGCTCCCGGACGCACCAGAAAAACGTTTTTAATGTCATTGCTTTTGGCAAGGATCAGATCGCGAAATGATGTTGCTCTAGCGTTGGTTTCACCTGGAATAGCTGCGACTCTGCTAGAAGGCGGGCGGACTCCACATTCTGCCTTGAAATTACCATTAAACATGCAAATCACCGAAACACCAATTTGCAACATCGCCAAAAATAGCGCAATGGCCATAATCCTACAGGTATGCAAATTGATTGTTTGGGATGAATGCACAATGGCCCATAAGAGGTCACTGGAGGCACTGAACAGAACGTTAAAAGATCTTCATGACAACCAAAATTTGTCAACTATCCCACGGAGTTTTTAAATTCACAGGAATTGGCTGGATTACCACCTCACAATTTGCAGTTAAAAGTAAGATCAGTTGTCATCATGCTGCGTAACATTAATCAATCTCGACTATGCAATGGCACAAGACTGGCTGTGAAAAAGCTGATGAATAATGTCATTAAGGCAACAATCATAAAAGGAAAATACAAAGAAGAGAATGTCTTGATCCCGTGGATACCGATGATTCCACCGGACTTACCATTCGATTTTAAACGTTTACAATTTCCAGTACGTCTGGCCTTTGCGATGACCATAAATAAATCGCAAGGACAGTCGTTAGAAGTATGTGGAATCAACTTAGAGTTTCCCTGTTTCGCGAATGGACAATTATATGTCGCGTGTTCGCGCGTCAAAACAAAACAAAAAATATAGTTTATGAGAAAGCTTTAAATTGATTAATAATAAAACTTCACGCTTTTATTCAAGTAAACAAGGAACCCTTATAGTTTCGCTATGTCCGTCCATCCGTCTGCCCGCAGCTTTTTTCAGAGACATTTAGTCCTAGAAAGCTGTAATTTGGCACGAATATACATATTACTCATGCCAACAAAGTGGTAGAATAAAATATTTAAAAATATTTTTTCTAGGGTATCTCCTGTACTGTGAAGGGGGATGTTAATTTTTTTTCTCAACTACCCCATGGTGACATGTATTCTTGAATAGGTATTTTAAAAATATTGTAGGTTTGTTAAGACAGTGTGGGATGCGTATAGCAGCACTCGGGAATTGAACCCGTGTAACCGCAAAGCAAGCTACTACGCAAGCTAAGCGAGCCAGCTATATAATACAGGTAGTTAATATAAGGATAGAAATTTTAGTTAAAAATTACGAAGAACGATAGAAACATTTAACAGAACTTTACTTTAGAATAAAACGTTACAGGAAATAATACAAATATAAACATGAACTAAGAATAGAATTACAGACAGAACACAATAGGAAATTTAGAGACAGTTACTTAGGCACGATCAATAAAGCACTTGGTCGCGGCGAGCGAGGTCTGTCTAATGTATAGAACGGAAAGTTCCTCTGTTGCCGGGCGCACGCGCCGGCCGCCTCGTCGCGCGGGACCCTCCGTGACGTCACGGCTACCTGCTCCCGCGCGCGCCAATCATGCAGTAATCGCGTGTGGTGCCGACTCATTGGCGGAGCGTTTATACTCAGCGGATAGTTAGCCACAGTACTACCCCACCGAGATCGTTACTACGATCGATAGTAGTCTGGAAACCGCACCACTCGTCCACTCCTTGACTTCTGTACTGGAACTGGCCTACTGACGTCATCTTTCGCTGGTACTGGTATATCATCTTTGGTCATGTAGGCTGGCTTCAATCGATCTATAGACACCGTCGTTTCTTTGCCTTGTACATCTATGTCGTATGTCTTCCCTCCTCGTCTAATTATTTTGTAGGGACCCAAGTATGCAGCTTGAAGTGGTCTATGTGCTGGGCCTTGACGCAAAAATATATGAGTGCATGTGGCGAGGTCCTTGGGTATGTAGAAAGCTCGGGAAGAGTGCCACGACGTTGACTGGGGTGCGAGCTTAACCATGTGGTTGCGTAATCTGCTGGAGAAGTCTGTGTAATCCACCGGAACGTCAGGAGGTGTGCAGAAAAACTGCCCAGGTAAGCGTAGCGGCTCACCATAGACAAGTTCCGCCGCTGACGACTGGAGATCTTCTTTCCAGGCGCTGCGGATGCCCAAGAGCACCAGGGGTAGCGCCTCTGTCCAGCGCGTGTTTACATAGCAGGTGATGGCAGCCTTGAGCTGCCGGTGTAGCCTTTCAACCAGGCCGTTGGCCTGTGGATGATAGGCCGTAGTGGTGTTTTGGTTTTGAGCTCGGACAGTAAGTGACGTAATGCCGTCTACTAACCTTTTATTGTAGCAGTCTACCATTAAATTGTAGTAGACAAGAAAGTCCACCCCTATGATGGGTTTAGATACCTCTGCTATAACAAATCGCCATTCGAAAGCACGTCGCAGACCTAAATTTAATGTGAGAGTTATATACCCATATGTAGATATGACTGTGCCGTTGGCAGCATACAATTTGTATGTGGTCTTCTCTCTTGCTGCTATCCTGGTTGCTGATCGTGGATAGACACACACGTCGGAACCTGTGTCAACCAGAAACTGTGTCTTTGTACTGCTGTCTGTGACGAATAGGCGACCTGGGTTTTGGGGGCAACCGCTGGCGGCCACTAGCGGTTGCTTTTGGCGTTTCCCGGCTGGAAGCTACAAGGTTGTATGCATTTCTTTGCTTTATTATGAAATCTATAATGGTACCAACAATGTGGATGATTTTCCGGGCGTTCCCGTGATTGGGATCTCTGGCGAGAGTGTGAGCGGGACCGGCTGCGACTATTCCTGTAAGGGCGATTAAACTTACTCTGTGCTTTTGCCATCGCTTCTACCTGCTTCGTCAACTCAGCGACCATACACTCCAGTGAACTGGTTTTAGCGGCTGCTGATTTGTGCGTGGCTGGGTTTGACATGGATGATACGTGGGGCGAGGGCTGTGCGATGTCATGTACTTGATCAGCTAATTCTGCCACTTCCTCTAAGTCCATCTTTCTCTGTGAAGCAACTATAGTTTGAACGTTAGCGGGTAACCTGCTTGCCCATATGGTACGTATCAGATCATCAGGTACGTCTGACCCTGCCAACCCTTGCAAATGTCGCATAAAATGCGATGGTTTTCTATCACCTAACTCTTCATGCTGAATTAATTGTAAGATCTTTTTCTCGCGTGACAGAGAAATACGTCTAATTAATTCACTTTTAAGCTTATCGTATCTGCCCACACTAGGAGGTTTAGTGAGAATATCCTTAACAATTTTGACATGTTCCATGTCCAACTGTGCCGCTATATAGTGAAATTTCGTATTATCGCTTGTAATATTCGCCAAAATAAATTGACTCTCCATCTGAGCGAACCACGTCTCAGGTTCCTCGGGCCAGAAAGGAGGAACTCGAACTCCTACTCTGAACACATCACA
Source organism: Trisateles emortualis (assembly GCA_947095525.1). Taxonomy (NCBI): domain Eukaryota; kingdom Metazoa; phylum Arthropoda; class Insecta; order Lepidoptera; family Erebidae; genus Trisateles; species Trisateles emortualis. The sequence goes on along the minus strand of OX352736.1, from coordinate 517,436 downwards.
TCTATGCCCGCTATCGCTTATGGTTGGGCCACCGCCTAAGGTATTATCAACAATGTTACCTTGATTTTGTCCAATTGCTCGTGATGTACCTGATTCCTCACTATCTTTGCTTGGTCCGTCTCCCGCTCCACTGCCAGTTAGGCCACACACAAAACTGGATCTATATTCGGTCATCTTGCGAATATCCACGTGTTCTTTCTTCTCGGGGTCACCAATGTGGGATGCGTATAGCAGCACTCGGGAATTGAACCCGTGTAACCGCAAAGCAAGCTACTACGCAAGCTAAGCGAGCCAGCTATATAATACAGGTAGTTAATATAAGGATAGAAATTTTAGTTAAAAATTACGAAGAACGATAGAAACATTTAACAGAACTTTACTTTAGAATAAAACGTTACAGGAAATAATACAAATATAAACATGAACTAAGAATAGAATTACAGACAGAACACAATAGGAAATTTAGAGACAGTTACTTAGGCACGATCAATAAAGCACTTGGTCGCGGCGAGCGAGGTCTGTCTAATGTATAGAACGGAAAGTTCCTCTGTTGCCGGGCGCACGCGCCGGCCGCCTCGTCGCGCGGGACCCTCCGTGACGTCACGGCTACCTGCTCCCGCGCGCGCCAATCATGCAGTAATCGCGTGTGGTGCCGACTCATTGGCGGAGCGTTTATACTCAGCGGATAGTTAGCCACAACAGGTTTTTGATTGAGAGATTCGTTTGTGAAATATTAAGCTTTTGTGCTAATTTTTGTTAGAGTCAAGTGACCCCCCCCCCCCCTCTGCCAGCCAAATGGTGGTATTTAGAAAAGTGAAAAAATTAACGGTAGTAGTATATATAACAAAATTAAAAGGAAAACTATCACAGCTATGTAGACTTCACAACTTTAATAGCCGATTAACTTATAAAATGTTATTGGATAAGTTAAAATTAGATTGGGTTCTGAATCAAGTCTCCTGAATTATAGAAATCTGTAACTGTGGGGTGTTGTCTCAAGCCTTTCTATATAATTATAATTTCCCCTATTTTTTTCTGTCTGTTTTTTTGTAATTTTTCGTAGTCTGTAATATATGTAGGAGCAGAGACTCTGCTCCCGCTTCCTCTTCCACCTCCTTTCCCGCGACCCTTTTAATGCGACTTATTTCAAGTCTTTACCAAAATTGTTACCATTGCTATGTTCTCAAAATTTATAAATGCTGATCCCACAGATACCTTATTCTTAGTCGGCATTATTGAGAATGGCAATTTCGGAACCCTACATTGTGCGTGACCCGACATGCACTTGGCCGGTTTTTTATTAAATACGTATTCAATTTGTTTTAAAATCATTTTATACAAAAATTTGTCTTTTATTTATCAATGAGGCAGTACGAAGTCTGCCGGGTCAGCTAGTAAACAATAAAAGTTTCACCCAATAGTTTAGTCTATAAAAACCTGATGACCTACAGTAAAGAATAAATAATATAGTTTTTGGGTATCTATTTTTATTTGGCATAAGTAATTAAAATTTTATAACTTGTAAAGCTGCATTGCATATACTGTCTAAAAATAAAACCCCAAAATAATTCAAATAAAAATTAAGTTTAAAAACTAAAACCCGACTACTTAAAAATGGTGCTCTGAAAAGTATTAAACAAGTAAACTTCATAGGTTTAGAGGATAGCCGTCGTCGTATGCCACCTTTTACGTAACAATATAGTGATTCTTAGGGCAAAGTGGCATACGACGACGGCTATCCTCTAAACCTATGAAGTTTACTTGTTTAATACTTTTCAGAGCACCATTTTTAAGTAGTCGGGTTTTAGTTTTTAAACTTAATTTTTATTTATTTATTTATATTTGGAAAACCAACAGCTATATCATCATCTCAGCCAAAAGACGTCCACTGGTAGACATAGACCTACCCCAAGGTTTTCCACAACTCTCGATCCTGAGCCGACCTTGTCCATCGGTTGCCCGCAACCTTTACCAGATCGTCGGTCCACCTTGTTGGAGGCCTGCCCACGCTTCGTCTTCTAGATCGTGGTCACCACTCAAGGGTCATCAGTTCTGCGAGCTATGTGCCCGGCCCATTGCCACTTAATGGAGGCAATTCTTCGAGCTATGTCGGTTACTTTGGTTCTCCTACGGATCTCCTCAATTCTGATTCGATCTCACATACCGCTATATACAAAGGAATTAATATTAAAGTTATGAAACATAAAGCCAATTACAGATTTTCACGAATAGTATCAAACAACACACAACACATTCAGCAATATAAACACAGAATGCAATCTAGGTACTACGAGTAACTATGATCGAAAAAGTTACAGTGCTTTTGGCATTACTTTTAATACCAAAAGCACTGTAGTAGTACGTAGCTAACTAAACCTTAACTTTTTATTATCTTTATAATATTATTCTTATAATAATCATATTTCATTTTGCAACCAGTATGTATTTAATTGATTTAAATAACAAATAAAGCCTGCATTAAACAAGAATGGTCCCATTACTTTTATCATTCAATAATGATAAGTCCATAACTAATAACTGTAGATAAATTAATTATATTTATTTGGAAAAACGCAGCTAATAAATGCACTATAAAAAAATTATGACAGTAATAACTGTTGACTGCCTCGGTGGTCCAGTGGTCGCAGTATGCGCCTGCTGTGCACGAGGTTGTGGGTTCGATCCCCACACAGGACAAAACTTTGTGTAACCCACAAAGAATTATTCTGAGTCTGAGTGTAATTTGTGTCCGTTAATTGTATGTTTGTTAAGTCCCACGCGACACAGAGCTTGTTCTCTAGTGCGGGAGTTGTCTTTTAAAAAAAGAACTAAAATATGTAAAAGCAGTGAATTTCCTTTATGTTAGGCATCATTGATATATATATATATTAAACTAGCTGTTGCCCGCGGCTCCGCCCGCGTGGATATCGGTTATCGCTGTAAAAAGCCTATGTGTTATTCTAGACCATAATCTTTCTCTGTGCCAAATTTAATCCAGATCCGTTCAGTAGTTTTTACGTGAAAGAGTAACAAACATCCATCCATCCATCCATCCATACTCACAAACTTTCACATTTATAATATTAGTAAGGAAGTAAGGATAGTATTTTAGAATTTTTCGGGTAATGGACTGTATCGTGACTTGTACAGGTAAAAGCTTGGACCCGTACCTTATTAGTCTTCAATAAGTTATGTTCACTTGTTTATCCGAGGTCCAGGGTCTCGCGTGCCTCGTAACCCTTACATTAGAAGCTAAAACTTATCTTTTTACTGTGAGGCCATGACGTCAATGTAATCGAAACGGGTACGTGGAGCGCTGAATGGGCATCTGGGGAACTGGGCTAAAGAACAATTGAGACTAGATGAGCCATAATTGGTAGAAAAATATTTTTTTTTGTACTTGTTATGAACACAAGGTATTTTTTTATTTATTATTATATATAATTGAACTGTCTGTTTGAAGTTTCAAAATAGCAGCTTCCTGCTAACTGTATTTATGTTTCCACCATACTTAAACCAAAAATACAATTTTTAAATCTTTTTTGTTCTGGGTAATCTTCGCAGTGGGTGTACCAATTCACTGGTATGGTGGTTGATTCCCCAAGAGAACGGGTAGTTCCAAGTATATCAGAATTAAGTCCTATCGATCCATGGGGTTTAGCTAGTAAATAATATTATGAATAAATTATTCCACTCACACCCAACTCTTACAGTCTACTTTTTTATATATAATGCATTGACTATAGCATATCTACTATACCTCATCCCATTTTAAATTAAAATTCTCCATGAGCCACTATGCCTTGTGCCCATATTCTCACGTAATGATCTCACCTTTGGCCAAGCCAAGGCGCTTGGCCAAAGGTATATTCTTTTATTCAAAATCAGAAACTACCCATGTTATAGAAAAACAATATTATAATAGTGTGACTGTCCTCAAAGTGAAATGAATAATTTGACACATGTCACTTCCATATATTCTTTAGATCTATTCTAAAACAGAGAACAGAGAGGTAGCAAGGTCGGACGAATAAATTCAACAAATCCCGAGTACGACCACCGTTGATCTACATCGTCCTCTAACTGCACCAATACGTCGTTGGAGCTTAGTTGTCACTGTTATGGGTGTTCACCGCGATTAACGGGAACGTGCGCGTTAACTTACGTTATTTACGAGTTGGTTCTACTGTTTTGTGGGCTTGTTGTTACAATTCACCGTTCGTTACCTTAAAATCTCCTGCCTACTTATATAACTAAACAATTCATCTTTTAGTGGCCAATCTGGTGACAGAGTTATTTAGTTACCCATATTCAGGCATTTGTTGTGGTTTAACGACTGGTAATAGCCGAGATTGACTTTTCCGAAGCATGGAGATAGTCAGATGAAATACCACTATGCGGTCACCCATCTATAGGGTTACTGCGTCCTTGGTAGCTTAATCCGCTGATCGTTTACCGAACTTGCACCTGAATTATTTAATTATTAATACACGATTATTTCATACAATAATTAGATAATAATTTTATATACTTCATATTTTATATATACTACAAGTACATAGTAATCACTTTTCGTTAGTAGGAACAGAAGGTCATGATAACTATCTTGTAATAAAACTTACGCTGATAATTTGGAAAACGAATGGAATACTGGATAATTTAATACTAGGTTTAATACAGGAAAAATGTATTTTTGTGTCATGTATTATAACAGTATAGTACGGATGCACGGAGATTACGGCAGCTGCCGGACGCACATCCTCTACACTGTACAAATTTTATAAATGTACGTAGTGCACGGCTGAGCCGCTGTCACTATAAGTTCACAGCAATATAACATGCTATTGTGATATACACAGCATGCCATCGACATATTGAGGTCAGCATTTTACAGATCTTCAAGTGTAGCTTTAAAAAAGAAAAACAATCCTTGTAAGAAGCAGTAAAGAACCCAACATGCTGCATCGAATCAACGTCAGCTCTTACTCTGCTGATTTCGTATACCTACCTATAATACCGATGGTAAGTAGGTACTATCAACATCATATTGATAACTAATGTGCACACACTACATTCTCATAAATAATGCACGGAAGCGGATGACATTAATATTTATAATTAGGTTCGATTGTCGCATAATTAGGCCTTTTATTGTTTGAACACTATTAGGCGAGTAATAAATTGCGGTTATTACTAACTAAACTGCTACCATAATTTGATTTACTTTAAAGCCAGAATGGGTCAATGATTTTATAAAAATAATTATTGTTTCTCTGATTTATATTGATTTTGATTGAAATATAAAAAACTGCCAATGAATATTTTATTTCCCTCTGCGGTAGTCACCCATGCTTCGCCAACCGGAGCAAGCCTATTGTCATATATGGGACATGGGCTTACTCCTTATTAACCAAGGGTTAGCGAACCCACGCTTCGCTAACCCTTGGTTAATAAGGAGGACCGCAGTGTGAAATAAAAAAAAATTAGTCGTTACTTATTTATTATTCACTCAGAGACATAAAATCCTTTTAAAACACATTTTAAAACGTATATATATTTTTAAACCTTTTCTATATTTTGGTTAATCAAACATGTCAGTATATTTAAATATTTTCAACTCTCTTCAGTAGAAAGGAAAAAATACATTTATCAAAACATACACAAGACATTTCATAGGAACAATAATTAAGCACTAAATTAACAACATATACAATAACAGCAGTCTATTCTTCTTCTTCTAATTCGTTTCGCTCTTGGCAGAGCGGTCGTGGTCACGATGATTGTTTAATATGGGAGAGGCTGATGTAGCTCGCCTTAGCAGTCTTGTAGCACAGGTAAAATCTTCTCATGGCTCTGCTCTTTTGCGGCGAACTATGTAGTTATAGTTCAATCGTCTAACATTGTTTACAATACGCCACTTAGATCACTGAACCATCAGTTTTGGCCAGCGTTTCTTGCCAATTCTTCTCGTGGCCCTACCCTAGTCAGCGAATTGGCCATAGGAAAAAATATGTTGGCATTTGTTTTTGTAAAGTTCATACGTATTATGCATTTGGTCTAAATGAGTAAATGAGTTTGACTTTGAGTTTGGTGCGGTTACCTGCAGTTATATAAAAGTTTTTCTTGCTTCCTCTCTCAGTAACAGGATGTAATAATATATACTGTTGGTGTGGTGTAAACGAAGCTTGATATTTCAGTTACAGTTACACAAAGTTTGGAACCGCCATAAAATATGAACTAATTTGTCAAAGTTCTCAGAGGCAGTTGAAACGACGCGTTTGAATTGTATTATGGAGTATGGATTTGACCCATAAGATTTTATGTGTTGAATTTTAGAAACTTGCTGTTGATTTAAAGCTCATTAAATGGATTTCATTGTTATTATTGGCGATGATACTTAAAGGCACATTAGCCATCTATTTTTACAATATGAAAAAATTGTTTTAAATGCTAGTATTAAAAAGTTTATAGTTTGTACGCTATAAAACTAAATAGAGGTTGACAAAGTTTTTATTTATGCGATGGAAAACGGATTTCAGAAAAATAATATTGTTTGTAAACTGTGCTGGATTCAAATGTTTTATTTATTTTATTTTGCGATATTTTTTCATTACGAACGTGTATGGAATCGGAAAATCTGCACAAATGGACATTTTGATATCGTTGTATTTTTAAAAGAAAATGAGCATCCTAAGCATAATGAAGTACAAAGTAGCACAAGAATGAAAATTTTAAAGTTTTCTTGTAAAACTTTCCAGTTAAATAAGGTGCAAAGTAAGGTTGGTAAGCATAAATTTAAGTTGCTTCTCTTTCAGTAATGGTGCCGCGGTCGTCTTCTTTTTTACACGAGGTCTCTTGTGATCGTAAACATATTATTTTGACAATGATATTATTTAAAGCAGGGAGTGATAATTCAAAGTTTGAGTGATCACAATTTATAATCGACTTACTACACCGCTGTGTAATTATTATTTGGCTGCGTCTTCAGTAAGGTGTTCCCTACCTTTGCTTTAAATATTATCATTTTTAAAATAACGTTTAAACCCTATTTTTAGATACAAATCCTATACATCCGTACTTATTATAATTAATTAAATAAGTAGGTACCATACCTGTGCCCATCAACGGGACTTTTACGGGTTGAGATGATGATGATGATAAAGTATTATAGTAGTCCAGTAGTCGAGCGGTGGTAGTCATTTGGTTAAATTATTAAAAAAATAGATGTTTTACACATTCGCAATAAAATGCAGTGAAAAGTGTTTTTAAGGGAAATATAAATAAGAAATCTGATTATAATTTAGTTTCAAAACCATAACCTTACAGGGAACCACAACAGTCGAGTCCATGATAGTGCGAAGCGGCAAATTGTACAAACTTGTGCAATTGAAACTCCAATGTTATAATCTCGGTTGCAATGGTAATGTTTTTGCCGCAGTTCGCCATTAAAAGGTTGTATCTCGACCAAACACTCGTCAGTTAACGTTTATTGGAGACACTATAAATACATTATTTGACTATTCAAAATATACAGTAGGGAAAATAAAAGAACTTTGAGTGGATACAAAATAAAAATATCTCATTGTTCTTTTATTTTTTAAAGACAACTCTCACATTAGAGAACAACCTCTGTGTCGTGGGGGACTTTAAAAACATACAATTAACGGGCACAAATTACACCTAGAACTATTCTTTGTGGGTCACACATAGTTTTGTCCTATGTGGGAATCGAACCCACTCGTGTACAGCAGGCGCATACTGCGGCCACTGGACCACCGAGGCAGTCGAATATAGTAATGATAGGTAATGTCTCTATAATCTCTAATAATACTTAGACCTTAGGAAATTATACACGAAGTCATGGGTTAACCACGTTGTCGTCTTTAATGGTACACTTGCTACGTTAAGTCTTTACTTATCTGAGGCAGAAAAGAAAACAGGCGACGTTTTATCTCTCAGTCCACTGAACACCAATCCCATATCCCAAATTAGTTTAATTTGCTCTGTGTTATGTTTATTCATGCGTCGTATTGTAATACAAGAACATTGGCTTTTTATTTCGTTGTTCACTTCAAATGCACCTTCTTTGTTCATCTTTGCATCATTGTTATAAGTAAACTGGCAAGTATGACCCCGGTATAAGAAACATTTTGAATTTTTCTTTTTATTACCAATGATGGCAGACAAGCCAGCCGCCATCTGATGAAAGTGGTAGTCGCCGCTCACGAACTTCTGGAATGAAACAGTCACAGCCGTCCAAGGTGCTGGTTTAGCCACCGTGAGTCTCAAACAAAGATCCGAGAGCTAGTTTGCTGATTTTCCCGTAACTATTGAAAATTATTTATAGCCTTGACGACCTCTCTCTGAACAGGCGATTAAGGCAAGAAATAGTTAAAAGTTCTGAGGTCGCTCTTATCAGGCTACAGTCAGAGTAAGCTGGAGTCCAGACCCTAACTCTCTCTTTGAGGCTTTAAGGACCGTAGAGTTCTGTCTACCCTTGGCGTTAATATGTATATTTATCACATAATATTTATGCCAATCATCATCATTATCTCAAGCCAACATCCCACTGCTGGGCCCCGTGCCCATTTCTCCTCCATACATATTGTTTCGAGTTTTTCTTGCAATGGATATTGTCTGCCTGACTTACTCCTTTAGTCGACTCTTACGACACCCTCGGGATTGAACGGGTGACATTTGTATTCTTAATCCGTCACCACACGGATTGATGCCATGCGTTCGTTAAAGTAAATAAAACACAATCCTAATTTAATTAACATGAAATTTAAGCTTGGGAACTATTCTATTCATATAAACTTACAGGTACATCTATGTATGTAAATTGTATTGTTGTTTGTAATGGTTTATTCATTAAGAACTTAAGAACTACCGCACCGATTTTAAAAAGTATTTCACCTATATTATCAGCGAGGTGTATTAATTAAAAAAAAAACTTATTAAATGTCCACCCATATGAAGCCGGGATGCTAGTCTTATATAAATTTATAAAAAGATATATGATACGGCTTTCTTCATCCTAAAAAGTAGTTAAGTACCTATTGTATTCTGCAATAGACATGAGCAAACTTTTGAAGCACCAGTCGAAATAAACGCATGAAAACATTTTGTTTAAGAGGGTGAACGGACAATGGATATCTATCCGAGAAGTGCCGTGATTTTCTAAGACTCGTTTTATTTACGACAATATAGACTGAGAAAGAATTTTTTTTATACTACTTAGGTGGCAAACAAGCATACGGCCCTCCTAATAGTAAGCAGTTACCGTAACTTATGAGCACTTGCAAAACCCGTACAATGACATGTTTTTGTTTAGATAAAAATAAAGGCTATATATTTTAATAGTCAGCTAATAAAAGAGCTTCAAAAAATATTATGTTTTATCAGCAAACAAAGTGAACGGAGCTGCTTTAGTGGTCAGCAAAAATAACTTAATTGGGCAGCAATTAATGTGTAATTAGGCAGCATGTAACGTGATATAGGGCACCCTTTAAATGAATGTGATAATTTAATTGAATATAAGTCTATAAGCAAATTTTTAATGTACCATGTGTGTTGCTGAAAAGCCTGAACTAAAATTTACCAACTCCAAATGGTAAAAGACTTAATATTACTTTTTTCTTTAATACACTGTCCTTCCGCGGAGGGACACTGTTACTGGTGGCGGTGATGTCTCATCAGGTTCCGGTGGCCTAACTGCGAAGGATATCTATAGGCCGGAGAGGCCAATGCTATAAATGTAAATAAATTTAGGTACAAGAAAAAAATATAATTAATAAAAGATATGTTAATTTCATGCATATTTCGAGGATAGAATGTCATTAATGAAATTTTTTTTGTTTTGTGTAATTATGGTCATAACTCTTAACTTTTACGAATTTCATTAATTCTTAAGTCCCATTTCAGTTGTATTTTGCATACAAATTGTACCAAAAATAGTAACAAAGTTAAGATTACATTTCTTCAGTTAACTGTCGTGGCAAAGCAATGCCCGTTTATTGTAGTATTATTTTTAATTATATTTTAAGCCCCAAGCACAACAAGACTACTTTTAACATCGGCGATCAGCAATTTTGCGACTTTATCGACGCCGCATCGCGTTTTGGTGACTCTCGCGTTTGGTCGTGGATCTCTTTACTAATAAAACAATGAACTAAACTAGTGCAACCGGCATCTGAATGTGTGCAGAGTGTAGCGTTAGCCTCTGTGTCGGGCTTCCGAAAAGCGACTCAATCTCCATGTTTGGCGTTTTTAAGTGTGCGGTGTGAAATGTTTGGTTGCAACATTTAGCTTCTAAAAAGCGACTAAATCTCAGATTACCGACTTATGGTAAAAGTAGTTATGTCTGCTATAGTCTTTAGGTATATAATATTTAATGCAAAATATTGTACAAAGGTGGCCTTAATATCAAAGGCATTCTCCACCAGACGACCTTTGGATAATGCAGATATGAATGTAGTAGAAGCAACATGACAATCAAATAGAATACAATGATAGTACTAAAAGTGAAATAGGAATAAATAAATAAATATGATAATACAGCATAAGTATACATGTGTAAATATAATAGGTACTACTTTTGTCCTTAAGGGAAATCGGCAATTAATAAGGAGCAATGATATTGTTAGAACTTTTTTTTTTATACTACCAAGGTGGCAAACAAGCATACGGCCCGCCTGATGGTAAGCAGTTACCGTAGCCTATGGACGTTTGCAACACCAGGGGTGTCACTCACGCGTTGCCGACTTTTTAAAAACCTTATAACTCCTTTCTTGAAGAACCCCATGCTATAGTCTCTTGGGAGAACTGATGGCCGTTGGAGCAGAAAAGTTTAGGACTGGCGATTACAACTGGACCGCAGCGTGGGCAGGCCTCCAACAAGGTGAACCGACAACCTGGTTTAGGTTGCAGATAGTCGATGGATAAGGTCAGCTCAGGACGCTATGGAAATCTTTGGGGGAGGCCTATGTCCAGTAGTCGACGTCTTTTGGCTGAGATGATGATGTTATTGTATCGAATTAATGCAAACTCTACTAAGACAATCTCTTCTTTTTATTATAATTAAAAAAAAGATCTGCATTATTTCCATCTCAAACAAGTGACTTTGCAAAAATCTATGAATCCATATTTTTCATGTTCATTTATTTACCTTTTTTGAAACGTTCCCAGAAGGCAGAACTGGCAGTGTTGCTACGTTGAATGGCAATGCTTATCATTTGAGGCGAATATAAGACAAGTAACGTGAAGCGTCGATGAAACGCTTTGATATTTTTTTAAAGGACAAACAGAACTTGTACCTTTTTCATGTTTATTATTTATTAAACCTGATTAAAAACCACCTCCTTCATAATTATGTATTCATTCATTCTTTATTGGTTTTACTTACCTTGCATAATTTATATAAATGCACAAACCTGGTTTTGATAAAGAATGCCCCTGTCATTTTGTCAGCTTTGGGTAATTCATTTTGTGCAAGAATCTGAATAGGTAAATAAAGGTAGGGCATTGTGAGATATTGCGCTTTAAATTTAAAATTTTGCCGTTATAACACTGCCTGGCTAGTTTTGTATTATTGTTGGTGAATAGAGTTTTAAATTGCCATAGAGCCTTTGGAGCCATGGAGCTTGTACTAACATAAAAATACTTAATAATAAACTTTTTTTTGTGATATCGCGAAAACGATGTTTTTCTTACAATCGGTTATAGGCTGTCAAGCAGACTGTATGTATAAAAAAGAAAAGTATAAATCTACAGTCAGCTTTATGAAATAATCATTAAAGGTCTACAATAAGTCTTTCCAATGGACTGCCGATAAGGTAGTGTCACAATAGCTCAGGAAACAAAAACAAAAGCAGCAAAAGCTTTTGTTCATCGACAACAATAAGGTAAGTGAAAAAGGCTGAATTGACAGCACGGACGAAGAAGAATTCACTAGATTTGTATGAGACAACGTGATGTTCATGTTATAGAAATCAATTGCATGTTGCTCAGTTGAGAATAAAAAATGATTTCCATTATGAACGGTGATACACATCTTTTCAGTCATTGAGACTACACAATCGGTATTAAATCCAAGTTCCCCTACAAGATAACTATTGTATTTGGATTCTTGAGTTTCCTGCATAATGTGGGTGATCTGTCTGTGTCATCTACATATTATAATATAAGCTAGTGTTTTTATGTTAGTTGAAATAAGAATTGCAAACGAATTCAAACTAGGTGATTTCTTAAAATCCGACGTATTTTATGTTTCCCATGTTGGGAAATTTTGTGTCAATTTTACAAAGACAAGCTTAATATTATATTGTATGTATTTCCAAGGTCCAAGATCTAATGCTAATAAAATAAATATGGGACCAACTTTAAAGCTAAACCAGATCCAACGCATGTAGAATCATGAAAATCGGGTCATAAATAGGAGTTATGCACACAAGTAATAAACCTCGATTTCTAAGGCATCCCTTAATCAGATTTTGACTTGGTGACAATGTGCCATCCTGAGAGTATACCTTCTTAGACAAAACTGTTTTAGATTTAATAAGATTTTTATATATATTTTTATTCTTTACAAAATATACCTTTAACAATACTGAAGCATTAATAACATTAAGTATATAATTTGAAAGGCAAAATAGAGTGATATTAACAAGACTTCTCAATTGACACTAAAATAACACACACAATTTAAAATGAAACAGACAAAATCGAACTAATCCCTTTTCCTTTATCTAAGCAATTGAAACGATCCAATTCTGAATTCGAAAGCAATCAGCCGCATTCCTCAAACGGTAGTCATCCAAGCGCAAAAACCCCCGGGGTGTCCGTTTTCATTCGGTGTTAGGCAGCGCGATCTGGTAATAACTGGCTTGGACCGGTAATAATTCGCTTCAACCAGTTTTGCTCGAATTAGGTAACGGTCGGGGGCGCGTTGCGTGGCAGCGAGCATTGCATGCCCCGACCTTTGGGCTTGTGTGCATATGTAATTAATGTGCTTTTCCTTTCAATTTAATGCTTTTTATTCACCGGTATAAAACAATGATATACGCCGATACTAATATTATTAGAATTAGCTCTATTCTAATAGTTCTCAAACTTGTGAGTATTCATATGCAAATTTTTAGTATTGTTTGAAAAGTTGAAACTAAAATTTTGTGTTGTTTAAACCCTTATTGATTTTAATTAGAAAATCGTTGGAGGTTTCAATTATTATACGCCAAGGCAACAAAAAAAAACCCATAGAACTATACTCGCCTTGCACGGTGTAACTAGCGCCAGCTGTATGAAAAAAAATCAACCGTCTTTGAATTGCTACAGACCAATATTTGTATGAACGAAACGAAGCTATTCCTCTAGCAGAATCATAAGTCAAACAGAATAACCTGCAACTTTGTACAAATATTACTTAAAATAAATAACTCGATACCTGTTTCACAGAATTGCGAACCATTTGTGAAATTTATATGTAGGTACCTACTAATCATTATTAAGCCCTAAACTCTCTGTCTTTTATGGATTATACAGAACCTGCAGGCGAAAGCTAATTTAGTGCTAGACTAAACTTGTCTAAATTGTTAATAACATTAATTTAATTTGGTGGTATTTGCTGATCAACCTAAATTGCAATTCCCAACCTCGTGCCGATGCTGTATGCTCGAGAGATACATTAAGGTAACTAAAATACCCGCCCAGCCAATTTAGTGATGGCAAACCGCTGAATTGAAAACGAGTAACACAAAGTTCTTTGTGGGAAGTTATCACACGTAAATTGTATTTATATTTTGGAATCGGTCCGTATAGTGGAAGAAGTTAATGGACGCTTGCAATACCTCTTGCGTGTTGCCAACGCAAATGTTTTATAACTAAACTAGAGGTCACCCGTGAGTTCGTCCGCGTGGTAATTTGGAATATTTTCCCCGGTTTTGCAACATATCTCACTACTGCTCCAATCCTATTGATCATAGCGTGATGTTATATAGCCTATAGCCTTAAACAAACAAACTTTTCAGCTTTATAATATTAGTATAGATGACTGAAGACTGTGTGTAGCTATTTGACTGTGGTCTTCTGTAATGAGGAGTTCTTTCCCAAGTTGTGCTCGCTCGTATAGTGTGTACCTTTTAACACAAAATGTGTTCACTTCAGAAGTAAATAAGTCGATCCTTCTTATCTCAATAGTGTTAAATATACTATTTTAGCACGTGGGATAGCTCCTCCTCTATGCAAGCAGGTAGCATGCATAGAGGAGGAACCTAATGATACACTAATTACTAACTAATGATAGGTACTCCATCTTACAAAAGATTACAGCCAAATTACTACACACAGTGGTGTACTGTGCTAGGAAAACGTTTCTTTCAAAACGCTTCTCTGAATGAACGCTGGAGAGCTGTACTCACACACAGGACCACATTTGCACCTCTGTGTGTAGTTATTCGGCTGTGGTCTTCTGTAAGGCGGAGGTCCTTCTTCAGATAGGTTTCCACGCTTGCATGGTGCCCTACCTCTCTTGAGAGATTAGGTGGCATACGTGGCCATCTGAGGAGTATTAAAAATATAATAATGTAACTGTAAAAAAATGTCTATGCCCTTGCTTTAATAATCTCAGCTCAACTAACATTAGGGCTGACAGTAATCATATCTAAATACCGTTATTAACGGCCGCCATTGTTTTTCACAAACAAATAAAAACAAAAGATCCTACTCCTAAAGATATGCCTTCATTGTTTTAAAGATTACGCTATTCACTTGCCTCTGTTAAAGGTTGATACAGTTGTTGAATTTTATATTCACTAACTATGGTTAATGTTCATGACAGTGGTTGAAAAATATAATAATTGAAGGAGTACAAAATTTAAATATGATTATAAAAATATATTTGATTTGTTAGTTCTCCTAATCGAGTTTCGGTGACGGCGGCTAATCCCAACGAATACTAGCCATCTGCGTGTGAGATACTATACTGCACAAATGTGTGCGCAAACATTAGTGCACTCTTTATTCCTTCACTCCCATAGTCCGATATCACGTATCGTCGTCCGATATCTCATAGGAGAGAGATCAGGTGTAGTACCAACGGTTTTACATGCTTTCCGAGGCACGGTTGTAAACACCGCCAATTTCTAAACTCCGGGCATCTATTATGAATTTGACAGAAAAATCCAATATCAATTTTTGGCCCGACCCGGGAATCGAACCCGTGACCTTGTGATCAGCAATCACACATATCGACCACAGCGCCACCGAGGCATTTTTTAATAAAACCCACCCAATACACTTTATTTATTATGTCAATATAAATAATATAATAAATACAATACTTCACCAAATATGTATATTAAACGTACGTCATTAATACTCTTTAGCGGAGAGTTAAATAGAAACAATAGTTGTTTTATTATCATAACATACATATAGACGTTAACTGACCTAGTAGAAGAAAGTGTTAACAGAATACTTACCATTACTATTCTTTAGTCTTATCCTTATTATATCAACAGGTATTTTAATCGGGATCTAAATCCATATTAAAATACTAAACTATTCAACTACCCTAGTGACAAAGCCCTGCGTAGACATAGGGCACGTTCTCTAGTGTGGGAGTTAAAAGTGCTATCGATTTTAACATTGATAATCTCGACCTGTACTTCTTTTTATGTGTCGGGCATACTACGTTACAGATAAACATATTAACAAACAGTAAAATTTTCTATTATTTTTAAACTGTGTATGATTTATTTTTGTACATTTTTTTAGAAGTACGATTAAATACTATGTTCGTTCTACTAATGGTCTATTGTTGTATAATTCATTTAGCCAAGATTGATTGTACAGCTTCAAGCAATGGCGTTGAGTGCATAAACACCAGCTGGCAATCCGTAGGAGCCACACCTGGCAGGCCAGAGCAAACCTAAGCAGTACTAAGTCACCTTTAGCGACTGAAAGCGAATTAATCGTTTAAGCTATTTATTGACAGTACGATTAATGTAGTCTTAAACTTAAAAATAATTTCTTTATTTTGGCTACACATCACGTAATAGTTAATATTGGCACATTGAATCATGACTAAAATAAAGAGAGGTAGGGCACTATACTAACAAGCGGGCCCGACTGGGAAGGGACCTCCATCTTACTGAAGACCACAGCCAAATAACTACACACAGCGGTGTATTTGTGTTCCTGTAGGAATACGTTTTGAAAGAAACGTATTCCTATTCCAGAGCTACTTCATCTAAAAGGCCTGGTATAAAATAATGGGTTGGCAACACGCAAGTCATACCTCTGGTACCAAGCGTCCATTGGCTACGGTAACTGCTTAACATCAGGCGGGCCGTATGTTTGTTAGCCACCCAAGTAGTATAAAAAAAGTTGAAAGTTGACAGTAGTAGCAGTGGCAATTGAGTACAATTACGCGAGTAATCAGCTTCCTATTACGTACAAAGTTCCCCAAGGAGCATTGTTCCTTGTACACATGAACAAACTCTTCCAGACAATAATATATATGACACCAATACAAATACGAGGTGTTTGCAGACTACTTATACAATACTTTCGTTTGTCGGAGACTAGTGGCCAGAATTATATAGCTCAGAACGCTTTCAACGTCGGTAGAAGTTCACTGACTAATTAACACCGACAAAACATAATACATAACCTTCAAACTACGCATAATTACTTCGCTAAACCACCACCCTCACTATCGCTTATCGCCCATTCATGTATCTTGTCCCTTAACCAAATCTGTAATAGTCCCGAATATATAAGTAAGTAACCTAATTAACCAGTACCAAATATCTCAGAATAACACTTGACAATAACCATTTCTTTGCACTTCACACTGATGAACCGAATCTTAAAACAAGTTAATTATGTTCTATGCTATTATTTCTTTTTGAGAAAAATATGTGTGGCACTCGGGGACTGGCGCGGTAAAGCTATTGCATATTTTTTAGTATGTTTTTTTATCGAAACAAATAAAAAAATCATTTACAGAATTATCGAAATCATTTTATTTTATTCTCAATGATTCATAAAAATATATAATAATAAAAATGAATACTTGTAATAATTCCTTAAGACTCCTTATACTATAATCTTTTTCACATTAATATTCTCTTAGATCAAAATCTCCTTACACAAATTTGACATATTATTATTGGCCGTTTAGAGAATTCATCATTAAAAAAAGTATCACCGCTGTGCCGGTCTTAGTGGGGGGTGTTAGGTTTATTATTTTCGTTACGGAATTTCTGGATTCGGTCTCCACGCCCAAGGCCCGCGATACAAGCTTTGCAATAGCTTAAAAATAATATGGTTGAAATAGAACTGGAGGCTTACCATGGAATCCAATACCAATCTCAATCCCGTTCCAATCCCGTTCCAATCCCGAACCAGTTTCAAACCTACAGGCCAATGAATTCGTTTGAAATTTGACATTAGCTCGATCCTAATAACATTTGGTACTCTTGACGCGATTTTGACATTACAGATCAAGTTTGGAATCGAGTCTGGGATCGACATTATACGATTACAAAAAGCTAACTTTTTTGGGATCGAGTAAACTCAATCCCAAAAATTTCTCACAATAATAAACTCTTGTGTGTGATTTATTAAGAGATTGTCATTAATAATGGCACGTTTAGCACTTATATATAATATTTTGGATAATGCGCATGCATTGGATGTGTGACAAAGGCAGAATTTAAACCCAATGGTGCATTATGCCGACAACGCGTTTTCTAAAACGGTGACAATAAATAATAGAAAACAATAAAACATTATCTAATACTTATTAGAGAATTTCGACGTAATAATAACTTTTGATACTACATTATATACTAATATGTAATTATATATTGGAGTTGCTAACTTATTTTCTCTGATTTATGAATTTACTACTAGCGAGTGTGGTGTGTGCTGAAGTAATGAAAGTTTTCGTATTACGATATTTCATAAGGTAGGTAATCATTTAAATTGTGTGGTGTAAAATGCATCTATTATGTAGTATTATGTATGCCCACCGGGCAACGGAGATGGCTGTACAGGGCCGCAGTGTGTGAATTTGTGTGAAATATATTTTAATTTGTAGGTTTATGCTAATTGTACACTGTTACCAAATTCCACAGAAATATATAAAATGGTTTTCTTTAAAAACGAATCTTCATATAGCGGCCGTGTACAGCTATCTCCGTTGCTGCGTGTACCTATCTACCTACATTAGTGCATAAGGTAACTAAAGTATTTAATTTGATAAGGACAAATAGGTCGTACGTACTGTCTTATAAGCTTTCCGAACTCCACCTAGTTTGTATTTATTTTTTTTAACATAAAAATGGTTAGGTATGGAAAGCTATTCGTATAATATAGACATATGCCGTCGCTGACTATTTTGTAGTTCTAATAAAGAGAAACATGTCCATCATACATTATTATGTTAAATTAAAAATAAGACAGCACTTTCTATGAAACCTTGGGCTTGATTTCTTCCGACATCATTATGAACAATCATCGTTATATTTCAACAAATTAACACAAAACGTAAATCATAGTACCTATGTATAATCTAAAATAACATCAAAATCTATATCTACGTCTTCTATACTTATAAAAGTAAGATATAGTCCCTAAAATACATTAAAAATATAGGTATTGTATTGTATTGGCTATTGTTTGTTGACAAGTTGAAGTAGCGGGAACTTTTTTTTTAATGGAAGGTTGCCATTGTAATCATATAATTTATAAAATGTATTTATTTATTAATTAAATATAAATATTTAACCAGCTGAAATATATGCGAAATATACTTTTAATGGTAATTCATGCTATAATAAATATGAAAAGTAATAATTAATAAATATTTCACTTTATTTAATAATATTTTATTTGTTAGTTTAATTATTTTATTTGTATGGCAGCCCAGTATAGTCGATCGTGAACTCGATTCCAATTTCAATTACGATCGTGTTCAAGAGTGCCAATTTTATCACACACAGCTCGCAGTACAAAATGACATTCTAATTTCAATTTTTAAACGGAATCGAGTGTCCAGGGTAGACCCGCTGGTTTGGTGAAGGAGTCAAGGACGTGGTTGCGCTTGTTGGATTTGTATTGACGAGCACCTGTATTGCTATGATGTATTCAGCATGTGATGATGAAAACGAAAGGTGACTATGTTTTTGTGCTCATTAAAAGTAACATATCATAATTTAATGTAGTTTCCCGTATATATTATTTTGCTTTATTTTGTTACTAGCTGTACCCGCGACTTCGTTCGCGTGTTCAGTTTTTTACAGTTATTCTTAAAACTACCCCCATACAAACTTTCAACGGTTGATTTTCATCTTTAGCGGTTACATTTAAAAAAATCTTTCTTAGCGGATGCCTATATCATAATAGCTCTCTGAGTGTCTAGTGATTTAAACTGTGCGTTTGTTGATTAGTCAGTTACGTTTTACTTTTAAACATTTAGGTTCTGCAATTAATAAACTTCATAAAGAAATATTCCTTGTTTGTACGATTGTTCTGCTCTTCAAATTGTTTTAGCGCAAACGTGAACAATCTTATGGCCTAATGCGTAGCTAATAGATTAAATTTATCTATTGTTATGTATTATCTGTGCCATACCCTGTAGAAATTTCTGCATCTATACATTTCGTTTTAAATTGGTCACTTCTAACCTGATAGGTTTCCGTGTGGTGACGGATTAAGAATACAAAATGTCACCACCCCTTCGAGTCGACTAAAGAAGTAAGTCAGGCAGACAATATCCACTGCAAGAGAAGGAAAATTCAAAATAAAACCCTATACCAATCCGTCTGGCCAGCGTGGTGTAGTAGGCTAATATCCCTCCAAGTGTATGGGGGAGACCCGTGCCCAGCAGTGGGACATTTGTGGGTTGATATGATGAACCTGATAGGTACTGTTACACAGTTTGGGTGGGCAAATTTTTTTTTTAATTCCTGAAGTGCATATTGGTCCGCCGCACTGCTCAAGGATTACAGAAATTGAACTGCATAGTTGTTATATTCTTTTTGATCCATCATTCTATTAATAGAGATATAGTACTCTACATAAGCTCCCGGAACAAAACTGAAAAAAAAAAACAGTAAGCTTTTAGTTTTAATATAGTCGACCATATTAGTGAGAGTTCAACGTAAATTCGATATATAGGTTTCTATTATTATGTATATCTCTGAAACCATGCATTTTTTACTTTGTACATTGTTTAATTACGAAGTTTCGGTGCCTATATCCGACTGCATCATCATATTAGTTCAATTGTACCATTTTAATTTGCTCATTAAATGTGATTAGTTACAGTCATTTCATTACACATTATGTCTAATCTCCATCGGCAAATTATTTATCATTGAGAAGTTGGCCTTCTGCAGTATTCTTTATTAGTTTCACTAACGAATTGATGCTTCCTGAATGCATTTAATTTTGTTTGATTCATTGCAGTATGCCTAGATAGTATTTGAGGAGGTTACTCAATTCCCTACGGATCCGATCACCATAACTGGTTTTTTTTAATGAGAACCATTATGAGAGACTATCCATTCAATTGCAAAATGATTTTTAAGAGATTTTTTTTAAGATAGGGGAGGAACCTCATCTTTTAAAAGTCAGTCAAAAATATATATCAGTTAAGTATTCTGATGAGACAGTGAGTAATTTTTGTGGTCGCAGATAGACACATAGTATC
This sequence comes from Trisateles emortualis, assembly GCA_947095525.1. Classification (NCBI taxonomy): domain Eukaryota; kingdom Metazoa; phylum Arthropoda; class Insecta; order Lepidoptera; family Erebidae; genus Trisateles; species Trisateles emortualis. Next base: position 496,717 of record OX352736.1, on the reverse strand, counting down.
ATGGACTTTTCTTTAGATCTATTTAGGAATAACATTGCCTCCTACGGCAAGATTTTGCCTAGTCGTTTAACTATCATCGTAATACTTCAGCCAATTCACACTTACAAAACTATAATGGAAGAATTACGCCATCACCTGGTGAAAATCGTATTAAATTTCATTGGGTAGTTATTGAGTTTATCTTGACCAGACAGATTCGTTGGAGTGTTTTCTTTCCTCTGCTGCTTTCCTGATTACCTAAATTAAAGTTTTGTTAACGCCTATAAAAAATGAAATAGCAATTATTTTATAGGCGTTTATTAGGCGTTACTAATTTAGTCAGTGATTGTCTGAGGTCTTGGCATTATTTACCCCTATTTTTTTTAAATAAAATATAGCCTATGTTACTCGCAGATAATGTAGCTTTTAAATGGTGAAGGAATTTTTAAAATCGGTCCAGTCGTCTTTGAGTTTATCCATTACATACAAACAAACAAACAAACAAACAAACAAAAATACAAATCTTTCCTCTTTATAATATTAGTATAGATTAGACATAATTTAGGTTTAATAAGTTTAAACAGGTTTTTAATATTAATTTTCTGTATAATATTCTTTTCTTCAATAGATATTGGACAATTGGTGTCCCAATTGTCCAATTGAAGAAGAAATCTACGAAAGATGTGTCTATTGCGGGAATCCCGAGCATTTCTCATGACTAAGCAAATCTCTGCGTAACCACTCAGTTAAGATTTCTATGTCGTGGCCAATTTTATACCATTTAATATATCTTCATTTGTATTTAAAAGGTAAGGTAAGGTACGCTTGGCGTGTATTATACTGTAGATCAGTCCACATCCATAATACTCTTTCGTGCCTCAGAAAACAGAAACATTGCAATCTTATGCGGAATCTGTCTCTAGTTGCGTTAAGTTACCGTCCCATTGGACTATGAGCAGTAACAAAGATTTCTTCCATGACTTTAGATTTCGCCCAGTTAGTTAGTCCCTGTTCTGTCGAGCCCTTCCACGTCTGTATTTAATTGAATGCACAAGTAACTGTTTTCATTATTCATAATTATTTGTACCTTTATATAAAATCCTCATGAACTAAATATGTGTGTCATTTTGTACATTAGACGGAATGTTCATGAGAATTATAATGATAACTCAATAAATAAATAAAAAACCATAATATTTTGCCGAGAAGCAAATTTATTTCAATAAGTATTACACATATCTTAATAATAACGATATGTCAAGAAGTCTTTGAAAATCACTGAAATTATAAATTGTAGTTCCAATTTAATTAACATAGTTGCGATTATACGAACTTATATTAAAATATGTGTGGTGTGAATCTAAAATATTTTATCGTTTTTATAGTTACATAACAATCATCATCATAATCATCATCATCTCAACCCATAAATAAATATTTAACCAAATTGTTTTGTTTAATCTAGAGATCACTGTGAGAATACATTTGCAACGCTTTCAAACGTTTTAAATAACAATCAAATAGATTTTTTGCAGGACTACTTTTTGCTTAAGTTTCATTTGATATGTATGAAAGATAAGATTGTGTTAAAAATTACAATTCAGAATATTTCAGAATGTAAAACATTTAGTTGCTTAACTTTTGAACTTTGACTTTGGACGCTAAGATCATAAAACTGTTAAATATACTTGGTATTGATCCAGAAGAAATATGGAATGGAAGATAAAATGTTTCCATAACATACATTCCTGTCTAACAAATAAAGTCTCTTAAATCAGTACATAAACCACAGTTAAAAAGAAAGAAAAACGTTAGAAGAAATTGTTTTAAATTAAACTCATATAAACACGTCTCAATTTAATTAATTGACAGATATTACTTTTTTGACAGTCAATATTTAATTTAACTTTGGTATTTATCTGTTAAAATAACTCATACGAGTAATATCGCAAATTAATTAATAACTGTCACTGTTTGTTACTACAAAATAATATCATCGCAATCAACCGATTTTATTTACTTATTAACATTCAATATAAATTATTCATAATTAGATTTCTTCACATATAAGTATAGGTAATTATAGGTATATAAATACATAATAAAACCTATAATATTTAATAGGGTAATTTCATTAAACCCATATATCATATTCAGGTGACAGCATATTCATAAATACACTTTCATTATATAATTATAATGTAATTGATAATTTAGAGAATAATAAACGTTATAGCATCACAGTGAATTCTTTTTTATTTAAATTTATCATAATTCAAGGTTCATTTTATGTTATTATCTTATTTGCTAATTACATTTAAAGTGAGATGTCAATGTACAGATATATACATTTTTTTATAATAATAATTAAATCAGTATTACTAAGAATTTCTTGACTAGCGTTGCAACAAATACAGAAGCTTTTAATAAATTAACTCGCTGAAATTATAGTGGATATACAAACGTGTCCAGATCTTGTCTTGCCATAACTCAAATATGCTAGCTAATTGGGTACAAAATTATGTAAAAAATCTGTCTGTTTTCGATCTATTTGTTATTCTTTAAAGTAAACAGTTCGTTTTTATTGATATGCTATCAAAAAAATTGGGTACAAAATTATGTAAAAAAAATAATCTGTCTGTTCTCGATCTATTTGTCATTCTTTAAAGTAAACAATTAGTTTTTTTTGATAAGAATGGTCATAAATATAAGTATTTTGATCTGAAACTAAGTATGTATGTATCTACTATCACAATTTCATACTTGTTCTGAAAAAGCATGACACTTAAACTTTTTTTAAGTTTGTACCTCTTACTCTTACTTTACAGGGTGGTCAACTCACAGGTATATCTATGACTTTTTTTTTGACAATTTGTTTTGACAGTTGTTTGTTTATTTTATTTATCACTTGAGCAATATTTAATCAAAACTATTTAAGCAACACCAGCTTCTTGGTGCAGACCAGTTCATTATTGTGCTAAAAGAGCTTGTTCGTAGTATATTAAAGTTATTTGTTAATTATTGTTATGGTGGAAGACTTAGTAGACTTACTCGCATTTTAAAAGTAACTGTCAAGACTAATTTAATTGAAGTCGCAGCTTTGAGGAAAGGTGCTAAAAAGACTGGCAACGTAAATAAAAAGTTTGTATATCCACGCAAATATCAGAGTGTGTATAGTGATTGATAGCACTGTATTGACCCGGGACGACTAGGCAATAAAAAACATATGAGTAATACAAATGAATTTCTATTCAAAAACCTGAAAATATTTACTTAATTTAACTGAGTGCTAGAAACAAAACATTTATTTAATCAATTGTACTATTTTATATTTACATTGTGTATAAAAACACTGAAATATGAAAGACGTTTAGAAATATCTTGATTAGATATGTTGAACTGTAACGTATGATATAATAATATAATGTTATTGTCTACTCTCCATTCGAACTATGTTATTTAAACAACGTTATATCCTCTACAAACAAACACAAATATCACACATATACGTTAAACGATATTATGATTATTAACATTTTAACTTTATTCTTAGTTACCAGATATAATGATTTTGAGCCAGTTTCAGAAGATACAGGTAGAAATATTTACATTTGAAATTAATGATTTATCAATAAAAATAATTTCATCTTAATTATATTATTAAACCTAAACAACAGAACGAAATTACATCAATAATCTAATAATTTACGTGACTTAACTATTATACCTATAAATATTATTTTAAACAGTCATTTATAGTGATGTATATTTCTCTACATTTCTTTATTAATAAACAACGAATAGAGGTTTTTAACACAAAGTGGCAAAGTTCTGCCCAACTGAATTTAAACTCTAACAGGACTAACAGATCCAAAAATGTTCAAAAAAATATTTTGTAACTACTCAGTATTATACGAAGGACACTTAGTTTTAGGGAAATAAATAAATGGATATTATAAGAGATGTTCTAAACAATGATTACAATAAAATTAAATATAGAATAGTTCCAATGTTGTCAAAGTCTATTCATCAAATAGACGACAATATTTATATCTGGTTCAGAAAGTGAATATTGTTCATAAAACAATTAATTTTATCTAATGTACATTGAACGTCGCTGCTCCAGAAACAACATGCTGTAAACAGTCTTTTACAATTTATTTCGATGTACATATATACAAAAATATAGAATTATAATATAGAACCGTACAATATACATGCAAATATACTGAAATAATAATTATACTGCAATATTCCTCTAGATTTCCCATATTATATTTTATTCCATTTTAATTACAAGTATTTATTAAACATTCTTTTATTTTTAATGTGGTGTGTGGCGGTAAATTTTAAGTTAGTTGTTTACACTTCCTGCAGCTAATCATTGCTGCAATACGTTCATTGTTTATTCGTCTATCTATCGTCTCTCTAGTATTATGTTTACATCTCGAGAAAAGATTTGTTGTTCTGATATCGTTTTGGTAGAGTCTTAATTCCCCTGCACGTGATTTGAAATGTGATAAGCTGATTCTAGAAAAACATTGAAAATCCCCACATAAGGCAATTAAAATGCACCTCAACCATGAGTTTTAACTGTATAGAAGCTGTTGAAATTTAAATTATGTGCCTAATCAATATTTCGGTTTATATGTAATAATCAATATACAATTTTAAATAAGCAAGTAATTACAATTTGAAAACCATCACGTATCCGAAACATACCTTAGCCATATCACAGACCTAACCCTAGATAGTAAAAAAGTTAAAGAAATAAAGTACGCTAAACATGTTCTTTCTGGAGTAGTGAATACTAATAGTAATCAGCCTAAACACAGCTTTCTCTCGTGTTCGCAAGGAGAGGCGTTCGAGTTGTGACAATTTCCCTTCGGCGTGAGTAAGTGCCGCTTGTCACACTCCGACGATCATCTGCTATGGTGCCGACGCTCTGTTTGGAAGCAATTATTTAAACACGATTAGTCAAGACATGAACAAAATAATATAATTATACTTGAGTACAGTTGATTAAATTATATTATTATTACTAAAGTAGTGTACCATTGTTTAAAGAGGCACTTACATGAGCATCAGATGCAGGTGTGTTAGGCGTGTGAGGAGTCACCGACCTAACATCGTGATGATGAAGACTGTGAGCACTTCGTGATGATCCAACTGGGGGTGATATTACTGATCCATATGGTGGCGGCTCCGGAGGGCGTTCGATATCTCGAGCACTATTGAAATCTAAGAAAAAGAAACATAATTTGAATAATAGATGTAAAGTATTATCACAGTGTAAAGAACCCTTTATTCCTTAAGAGTCCTTATACTGTGGTATTATATATATATTCATTCATACATTAAAATTTATAAATTGAGTAATATATCGAAAGTATTTATCTATCCTAGGGCTACAAATATATAATAATAGGCCGGTCGTTAAAAAGGCAATTTAATCATGTTATTATCGCTAAGGAGCTCAGAGTCTCTGCGAGATCGATTCAGAAACGAGGAGATCCGTAGGATAAAGTAAAAAAACTACTTTGAACATGGAATAATTTGATTAAACTTAAAGTACTTTTTACACAGGTGAATTTTGGACAGGACAACATCTACCGAGATGGCTGAGGAAAAGTCCTTTTTTGCCGTTTATGGCAGAATAACATTCGACCTATATGTTAGCCACCACATAAATGGACATAGAAAGTGAAGAAGAGAGCAGTGAAACAGAGCCATGATGACTCTCAATAAAATGCATCTGAGTAGTACACGCATTATGGCATTAACATAATGCAAGAGGCTCATAGTGTATGTTTCCAGCATTATCACGATATTACAGCTTACCTGGCAAAGGAAATAGGGAAACAGAAATATTTGTTTCTTCTTTTCAGACGAAAAATAAATTGTTTTCTCTACGACCATAATAGGCAGAACTTGTAACTTGCTCGGGTAATTTATTGACATCCCTCAACCACTAGTAAGTAATTGAAGAAGAAGAAGGACGAGGGAAGGCAGATGCAGGAATACCAGTGCCGAGGATATAATAGTGTGCGGTGTTAATCATAATATAGTAGTAAGTTCTAAAAAAACAGTATTGCATACACGCTCATCTGAAATGTAACCGAACTAATTACGGTCAGGTCGTTAATTAACTACAAAAAAGCAGGTTTAATTAAATCTGTGGCATATGTGGTGGCATATATTATGATTTATAATGACAAGCCAACATAAGTAACAAAAATATTATTATTAGCTTATTATAATTAGTAAATAATATTCTATTATGTAAATTTAAAGTGCGCCATTCACCAGGACAAGCAAAGATTTGTTGAAAAGAAGATTTAAAACACAATTTGTAATATGTAATAAACAATATTTTTCACACTTTTCTCTTCATTCACATTTCCATACACTCATAAACCAAGATTACGCTCTACATGATAGGACTAGAAGCAAATGAACTGATCTATTTGGTTGTATGATACAAATATAAATATGCTGTCAAAGTAACATTACCATAATAAAATAAATTTGAATACAATTTGAAGATATATACCTATATTACCTTTACCGAGAGGCACCACATCAGGATTTTTATCGTCAGGTTGAACTTGTGAATTGTTGACACTTTGTATCGTGCCTTTATACGTCTTCACCGTCTGCATTGGAGCTAAAAATACAATTTAAAATAAGTATTTGACTGTTAACGGTAAATGTTGTTTGGAATAAGTTGAAATAAATATGAACATGTTATATCCTACTAATATTATAAACGCGAAAGTTTCTAAATATGGATGGATGGATGGATAGATGGATGTTTGTTACTCTTTCACGTAAAAACTACTGAACGGCGATAACCGGCATCCACGCGGGCGGAGCCGCGAGCAACAACCAGTATTTTATACTACTAGGTTGGTAAACATGCATACGGCCCGCTTGATATTAAGCAGTTACCTAGCTTATGGACGCTTATAATACCCGAGGTACCCAATTTTTTTTTACACCAGAGCTGTAAGATGGAGTAGTATCAATGGGTTAGAAAAATGTTTTTTTCAAAACGCATTCCTAAATGAGCGCTGGAGACCTGTGTGCTATCATTTATGTTGCCAAAGAAAATCTCTATGGTTTGATGATTATTCTGCATATTTCGTATAAAATACAAAATTTATTGAATTAAATTCAGGTAGAAAAATTAAAACTGTGAAAGCGACAGCCGCGTGTAGCGATACTAAGTATCGATGCCCTGAATAATACAATTACACCACAATTGAGTAGACCACCGTCATAATAACGTTACTTAGCGTAGTGTTTCTGCTGTATCAAAAAGATCATTTAAACATAACTAAGTACGAACAAATTATAACATTATTATTTTATTTGTCACATTACTCGACTCTATGTGCTTGTGATGTCACTTTACGTCGCGCCGCCTAGGCGTATGGTGTGGATTGACCGTAAATGTTATTTATGTAATGACAAAAAAGACGTTTAAAATAGTTGATTTTACCCTTTATTTGTTTTTATTTATTTTTTATTTTACGATTGTTATTTTCATACGATTGTCAAATTTGTTACGTTAACTATTCTGAAGTAATTAATGGCAGTTTTGTTCCTGTTTTAGATTTTAGATGAATCATCTAATAAGTACCTACTTACCTTTATATTATTTCTTCACATGAATAACAAAAGTTTAATCGATATCAATGATCAGTGTCGAAGTAACAATACTATTGTCTGTCACGACATTTGCCACTTAGGCCTTAAATCCGCCTGGCACTGGCCTGACACAATGCTTTTCTCGATATAGGTAAATGTTTTTATGGCACCATATTTCTAAAAGGCTATTATTTCTGTGAAACGTTTGTTGCCTACAAAGTTTTTTGGAACATAACTTTTCATGCTTGCGAATTTCAACAATGGCAGCATTTTCTACTAAATCTTAATGGGGAAAGGAAAAGAAAGTCATAAATCATTTTCATTACTACCAAAGTACGTTGTAGAAATCAAATGTCCATTCGTGTATTTAATATTTAGTTTGAAAATTAACAATGCCAGGTTCTAATTAACTTAAAAAAAATATTTGGGCTCTAAAGATTTACACTTAATACATACCGCCTATTAACCTGATGTAGTTAGTGAAAACACTTATACAATAATTTGCAAAATAGCTGTGTTTGAATTGATTTCACCACAGAATACGAAATAGTTCGCATTAGCACATTTAATAATGTGATTGATCCGCTGGAACAATTTAACTGATTTCAATTTATTTTTTACTTATCATCCGGCAAAGAACCAGAGTATGACCACTGATTACTAAAGAGTTACTACGTTTATGACGCTATGATTTATTTTTTTAGTTTTATGCCACCTTATTTGTTTATTAGGCGTTTATTTGGGGCCGATTTAAATATGCGTTTTTAAAAATATTTGTGGTCATTACTTCTATAAAAACTTGTATATTAAAATGAAACCATGCATTACTGTCAAGCCTGATATCTATATCAGGATTAAATTTTATTATTCTAAACTCAAAATCAAAAAAGGAAAATTAGGAATACGTTTGAATGAAAAAATGGGCAGTGGCAATCGCTCTTAAGAATATTCCCAATAATAAATAATAAAAATAATAGTACACTGTGAGTGAAATGAACTTATCAAATTGAAAACCATCTCAAGGGGAGCCATGTTGGCGTTCGTCACTGCAGCGAGGTGTTTACCAAGCCGTTAGAGTGTTTACTCACATAACACTTGGTTCCGTTCTGTTGGCATACTCAAAGGTGCCATTCTACTGCTGCTGTTTGAGTAGTAAACAATAGGGAATAATACTGGGTTGATGCTCGCAGTACTTATTTCAATGTTAGAAATCTTTCCAGACACAGCAGTTCTACTAGCTGTGCTGAGTGTTGTAGGTTTATTCCCCAGTGCTTAGGAAAAAGAACAACTAGAGTTAAGGTTAAGGAGCTTTCTAACGTAACCACTACTAGTCAAACTGTTTAAGTCAGGGCACAGGTAATATAACAATCTTAGCCTAGCTATTTCGCTATATTTCTCGATATTAGATATTTAAAATATTAAATTTAGAATTGTGTTTTCAAACTTTGACATAAGTTTATTTTTTTAATAAAGCCTAATAAAGATGTCAATGTTCACTGACACACAGACATCTGCAATTTCATTGGAAATGCAAAAGGATATAAATCACATTTCAAATGCAGTGAAGCTCACAACCGGGCCGTCCGAGGCGTTCAAAAATTCCAGTCACGCGACGAAATCCACCGTCAGTCGCCAGTAAACCTGCCCACTGAAGCAATTTCGATTTATTTGTGGCTCAAGGTACGAACCTCTATATTGCTTTTATATTACCCTGAAAACAATTATCTTTCTTCAACATCTATAACAAATAGCCTCAGATAAGAAACTGTAACACAACACTCCAGTTTTGACAAAATATGAACACCACTTTTTGTTTTTTACCAACTTAAAAAACACTGAACTGATTTAAAAAATGATATTAACTGAAGTACAGATTGAACTCGGTGCGTACCTAAGAAGTTGGTGGCAGAAGCAAATCTAGCTTTGGCACCGACTTAAATTAAATCTAACCAATAAGTAATACCTATACCAACCCGTCTGGCCAGCGTGGTATAGTAGGCTAATATCCCTCCAAATGTTTGGAGGAGACCCGTGCCCAGCAGTGGGACGTTTATGGGTTGAGATGATGATGATGATGAATAAGTAATATTAAAAAAAATAAAAAATATGAAGCGATAATTAAAAATATAGGTGAGTAAACACTCAAGTGGCGACCACGAACTGCAAGACGAAGCTTGGGCAGGCCTCCAACAAGGTGGACCTACGACCTGGTAAAGGTTGCGGGCAACCGATAGACAAGGTCGGCTCAGGATCGAGAGTTGTGGATATCCTTGCAGGTGGCCTATAATCCAGCAGTGGACATCTTTTGGCTGAGATGATGATGATGATAATGATGATGAAACACTTAACGTTATTGTAGTAAAATAGTGTATTGAAAAAATAACTGAAGCAGAATTGCTTTGGAGCTCTCTGGCGACAATATCGCAGTAAAATTCAAACTTGTGTCGTTTATATTCTAAGTTATAGGCATCGCACACGCTATAACTCAGTTAAACACTGTGATTTGGTGAGTTCATTGCATCTATCAAAATTGGACACGCCACTGTCATGTATAAATGAAATATCGATCTTTTGTCAAGCTGTACAAACAAACCGCGTCACAATATTGATTTTAAAAACATTACTATTAGCTACCTAACACGTTTTAATTTATTTTACATAATCTGTGGTAAGTACACTTGAACTGTATAAGCTCACTAACAGACGTAACAACAGACATATTTAGATTGGGTTTTTACACATGTCATGTAATTAATAGTCACAAACCCTATGAATGAAAAATAAAACAAAATTTTTTGGTTCTTTTTTAAATTTCAAAGTTAGAAAATTATTTTGAAATAGATTTACCTCTAAGAATAAATCTCTTCATTAAACATTACGACCTAAATTATACAGCGATAATGAGAAATTCTATACTCTAACTGTCGTGGGATGTGCGAGTCGAGTTCTTGAAAAGTAGTCGTTAGGCTTTTTATACGTTTCGTGGGCAACGGAGATAACTATACAAGGCCGCTATATGAAGATTAGTTTTTAGGGAAACCAATCTATGAATTTGTGTGAAATATATTTTTATCTGTAGATTTAGTCTAATTGTACACTATTACCAAATTCCACAGAAATATATACAATGATTTTCTTGAAAAATGAATCTTTATTCAGCGGCCCTGTACAGCTATCTCCGTTGCCGTGTGTACGTATTATATCTACACCTAAAGTTTACCAGCGCTGGGTATTTTACAGTAACATTCAGAACCACATTGGAATCATATAGAATGTTAAACAATAGCGAGGTGGGATACATATACACAGCTTAAATCGATTTATTGGTAATAATCGGCTATATTGATGAATGCAAGACGGTACATTGATCTAATGATGATGGTATCGTGCCAGATAGATATAAACTTGTTTTTACCTTCGTACTGCACAGGTGGATGTTGTCTTCTCCTAGCTATCATAGATACAAGTACAACTACGGTGAGTGCAGCGACGATGCAACCAATTACTCCTAATGCCCAACTTGCGTCCACTCCAGCCACGTTTTCTGATTTCGCTTCTGTAAAAAAATACAACTGAATATACCATGCCCAATATTTTTAGGTCGTGCCAATTTAATTTTTGTTCCTTTTTAGGTACACACGACAACGGAGATAATATTTACAGGGCCGCTATATGTAGATTAGTTTTTTGGAAAACCAATGTATGAATTTGTGTGAAATATATTTTTATCTATAGGTTTAGTCTAATTGTACACTGTTACTAAATCCCTCAGAAATATATTCAATGTTTTTCTTAAAAAAAAAATCTTACCTATATAGGTACCTAATTTTGTTAACATGCATATTGTGGAGAATTTCAAGATTTCGGATTATGTTCTTAAGTCATATATAAGTATTATGATAAACTTACATTAAGATTAAACTAATTATATTCTTCATCTGGTTGTCCAAACAACTATAATTTAATTATTTCTGATCCTCAAAATGTATATAAGAAGTAACGTATCTAATCTAGAGTTGAGATATACCTGTGTGTAGTACCATCCGCGGCAAAGTATTTATCCGTAATGACGTCGCTTCTGACCTTCCTCTAGCGTTATAAGCATAAAACACAAGCTTTAGTATCTTCCCTGATCCAAGTCCTCGAAGTATCCACGCCGGTAATGGTGTAGAAACATTGGCTATTAATTGTTTTGCCTCCCAAACTTCTACAAAATACGACGTGTGAAGACCACCATCATAACCTATGAAATAATTAGTAACGAATCAGTTATTTTATCGATACAATAAAAGCTAAAATGCAGTGTATTTGATGAGCAAAAGTGATAAATTAAGACTTACCAGCAACACATCTGATCTCCGCAGAATCTTCAGTAAGATTGACGGAGGTGCAGTTGCTTAAATGATCTGGTTTGACAGCTGGCAATATGGAGTATCTACATGGCTCAATTTGCTGTCCCGCAAGGTTTGTAGCTCTGCACGCTAGAGATCCATAGTCTTTTTCTGTAGCTGGAGTATAGGAAAGGATGGATCGTCCGAATGCTTCTACAGTGAACTTGTCCTGGCAGATAATATTAAATAGATATTTTAAAATATCATAAATATTGCAACAACATAATTTTATTATAATAGAGATGCATGATGATTAATTTAATTGCGTTAATCTTTCACAAGTCTTACACAGCTAAAATATTATTTATCAAAACGACTACATAATATTAATCTAATATACTAAATGGAATTTAACCTATCATGTATGTATATATAAAAGATATTAATATTACTTTTACTTTAATACAAATAATGGACAAAAGGCAACGGACAACAATTTAGACCTCATGTCCATTATAATAATAAAATGTGTACCAATCGTGAAAGCTTAAGACCAATATATGTACAATTTACATACATTATAATAATATATTTTATCTCGATTCTACTTCAACACTACCTTTAGTTTTTGTTCTGTGCAGACATAGGCCATTAACGAAAAGAAAAGGGAACAACACAATCTATAATATAATATTAGAATTCTGAAGAGTTTGTTTGTTTGGTTGAACGCGCTAATCTCAGAAAGCACTGGTTCGATTAGAAAAAAACTTTTTTTGTTGAATAGTGCATTTATAAAGGCAGGCTATAGGCTATGTAACATCATGCTATGATCAAAAGGAGAGTAACAATAGTGAGATATGTTGCAAAATCGGGAAAATGTACGTTCCAAATTACCACGCGGACGAAGTCTATAAAAATAGAGATGCTACATCTCTATTTACTCTGTGCAACATACTGACAAACAACGACACTGACAACGTTTTGTGACGGCACAATTTCAATATTTTACTTTAACGAGTTACTAAAATTAGATATAACAAACTGCTCCAAAAATATATAGTACCTATATCACAAAAGGGCGATATACGAACAAAAAGTTGACAAAAATATTTCCATAAAACAAAGGATTATAATAATAATAATAATAATCATTTATTTCAGGATATAGTTTACATACTTAATACACAAAATACAAGTAGCTTACATAATCCCATAGATAAATACCTTACAAACTAACATATATATTATTATAAAATTTATAACTAAACACATTTTACCGGTGTCGTGTTACAACTCGCTGTGTTGTGCAATCGTCCGCGAAAACGTCGATACACAACACCCTTCGGCCAAAACTCTTCCTTGAGGAATGTGTCGAGACCATGCGTCGGCACCCGCACCACAAACGAATGGAAATTCGTGCTATGACGCGGTACCAACTTCTCTACTCTCAAGGTCCAGTTGACTTGTTTCTGGATATACTCCACAATATCCTCGGCCTTCGTGGAGTGATGCAAGCGGGACACATATAGCTGCGTCGTTGGTGTTGCGGGACGCAGCAGCTTATTGGGTCCTGTCGGTGCGGTACCGCACTGGTTCCTACAAGGTGGCTTCCTTTTCCTTTTCTCGACCTTGATGAAACCATCCTTGTCCGTGTTAGTTTTTGGAACCTGCTCTTTCATAGCCTGTTCCTTTTGTCGTACTACCACCGAGGACTTGTTGGTGGCGGCAATAGCAGCATAGGCACGCTTAGGGGTCAACGTGCCCACACGGTTCGATGCCTCTGTACATGACAAGGCAGGGACGGCGGCTACACACTTTGCACCGCATGCAATATTGGCGGCCGGTGACGCAACTGCACTCACCGACTCAAAACCGCTGACGGAGATTATTCATGACGAGTGCTGTTCGCATGTCCATAAAGAGGAATGACAAGAGCCGTATGTATATTTATAAAAGGGATGTAGTAATGACAAAACAGGGGTAAGAACAAAACGAAATAATGTACGACCAAATCTGAAATAACTAAAGAAAAGAAAAAGATAAAGAGAAATGTATTTTTTTTTATTTATTGTCTTATGGTAAGCAGTTACCGTAGCCTATGGACGTTTGCAACACCAGGGGTGTCACTCACGCGTTGCCGATCCTTTGAAAACCTTATAACTCATTTCTTGAAGAACCCCAGGCTATAGTCCTTGGGAAAACCTGGGCAGGGAGCTCATTCCACAGCCTGATCGTACGTGGTAAGAAATTCCTCTGGAATCTTACGGTACGGCATGTCTGAGGTGCAAGGATGTGAGGATGAACTCCCTGTCGGTGGCGAGAGGTGTGTTGATAAATTCAATATTAGTATACCAAATTATGGTAAACTAATCTTAAACTATGCTAGGCCTGTATTCAAAGCACGATTTATCTATTGATATGTATAAAATCTTTTGTTCTCATTGACTATAAACCCTAAGAGGTAAGGGATGAACGGTTGTACGGAACTCTCGTCATTTTCAAAGTAAGATGCACGAAACTTTTTTTTTATACTACCAAGGAGGCAAACAAGCATACGGCCTGCCTGATGGTAAGCAGTATTATTATTGTATTTATACATATTATGTAACTGTTCCAGATTAAAAATAAATGGATACACCTGATCTGACCTATCGAGGTTATTGGAGATTAAGGGTATAAAATAAGATGTCAGTTGTATGGAAGTTTGGCATTTCCAAAGTAAGAAGCATTAAATATCATTCTTCTTACTTTGCTTCTATTTAAAAACAATGGTACATGTGTATCGTGGTTTTAAAAAACGTTGACCCTAATAGGGTAGAAAAAAATTACCCGTGCGAAGCCGGGGCGGGCTTCTAGTATTCGTATAAAAACAAAACAAATGAAATTATTACGCAAGTTGTTCAGCTGAAATTAACATTTTAAATGATATTTATAACTTCTTTGAACTACTCGTAATTTTATAATGCAGATCAGTTGCATAAATAACTTACTCGTACCTTTACTAACAATGTTATCTGTTTTATAAAAGAAACTAGGGAATAGGGGATTTGGAATATTTTCCCCGATTTAGCAACATATCTCACTACTGCTCCGCTCTTATTGACCATAGCGTGATGTTATATAGCCTATAGCCTTCCTGGATTAATGCACTATTGAACAAAAAAAATTTTTTTTTAATCGAACCAGTACTTTATGAGATTAGCGCGTTCAACCAAACAAACAGACACTCTTCAGTTTTAAAATATTACTAGGGGTCGCCCGCGACTTCGTCCGCGTGGTAATTTGGAATATTTTCCCCGATTTAGCAACATATCTCACTACTGCTCCGCTCCTATTGATCATAGCGTGATGTTATATAGCCTATAGCCTTACTGGATTAATGCACTATTCAACAAAAAATATTTTTTCTAATAGAACCAGTACTTTCTGAGATTAGCGCGTTTAACCAAACAAACAAACTCTTCAACTTCATAACATTAGTATAGATAATGGCACTAATACACATAATAAATAGTTAACAACAAACTTAGTCATACTTACGGCTTCAATTTCCAAAGATCCCATAGAATTATTGAGCGTCCACTGAAAGTTCTTGGGTGGTGGGAAGGCGTCCACTTCACATATCACTTTGGTGGGTTCATTAATAGCTGCTCCAACTATGATTGCTGAGGTTGCTACACACATCGGTTTATCTGTTGATAGTTTAAAATAAGTTATAACAAGTTGGTAACTAAATGTATATGAACACTATTTGGTGTAATATAATCTAAAATCATTGGGACTACTAGCACCTAATAATAATAATAATGTCCTTCTAAACAAATTTCGGTTACGGCGGCTAACTCAACGGAGACTAGCTATCTGCGCGGGAGATATTATAGTGCATAAGTGTGTACGAAAACACAAGTGCACTCTTTATTCCCTCACTCTCATAGTCCGATGGGACTGCAATACGGCACGACTGGAGAGAGATCAGGCGCAGGACCAACAGCTTAACGTGCTTTTCGAGGCACGGGAGTGTAAACACCGCCAATTACCAAACTCCGGGCATATATTGTGAATTTCTTGCAGAAAAACGCAATATAAATTTTTGGACCAACCCGGGCATCGAACCTGGGACCTCGTGATCAGCAGTCACACACATCGACCCCTGAGCCACCGAGGCAGTTAATACTACTAGACTACTAACTACTGGATTACAGAATTTTTTATCCCGTGTGGGGTTTGAACCCACAACACGTCAGTCGTGCAGTGGTTTAAACCAACCGTTCGATAATTACATAGCTGTATTATTTTCAATGTTGTATATAAATATGACTAATATTACTTAAATATTAAAGCAATGTGAAAAAAGACGAGCCCGGAGCAGGATTCGAACCTGTGCCTCTCGGGTTTCGGTCCAGCGCACTACCAATTGTGCCATCCGAGCTGCGGAGTTCGAATTTGTCCACCACTTTTTTACGTCTTGGAGTGACGTCAGCACGTACAACATCTTCCAATTGCAAGGATGTTATTCAATGTTATTATAGAATGAAACCACTCAATATTATTTTTTACTAGCTGTTGCCGCGGCTCCGCCCGCGTGCATGTCAGTTACCGCTGTAAAAAGTAGCCTATGTGTTATTCCAGACCATAATCTATCTATGTGCCAAATTTCATTCGGATCCGTTCAGTAGTTTTTACGTGAAAGAAAAACAACATCCATCCATCTATCCATCCATTCTTACAAACTTTCGCGTTTATAATACATTGTAGGATTTTAGCTATTGCTAAAAATACCTAACGACAAATATTATTTAGTTTTCCTAATTGTTACATTACTAGAATTAATAATATTTAGGTAAAAAATTGACCTTTTTCTTACTACATATTAAGGTTCGAATAAAATCATATTAGTCCTGTCTAGTTTAACAAAAGAAATACGAACATAATTCATCGAATCCTTGTATGAAGGTTATTTCACTTTATGTTACGAAGACTTCCTATTCATCACATATTGAATTGACAAACTATCTAGTCACAAATATCCCATTAGGCCCTTTATGCGAATGTATGCTTGACATGTTTATGTTATATAAGTTAGCAATTCAATTATCGTCGTGATATGAGTAGTTAATACTACTAATACTTGAAGTACTAAATTATTAAGATCCTACTAATATTATAAATGCAAAATTTTGTAAGAATGGATGGATGGATGGATGTTTGTTACTCTTTCACGTAAAAACTACTGAACGGATCTGGATGAATTTGGCACAGAGATAGATTATGGTCTGGAATAACACATAGGCTAGTTTTTACAGCGATAACCGACATCCAGTATTACATAATTATGGTAGTATAATAGATGCGGGGCATACAAGCAGACTGTCTGCTTGGGGAAGATCTACCTCTTAATAACAACCACAGCCCAAGAACTACATACATTACATGGCAGTGCAGTTTAGTCCCGTGCGTGAGAATCAAAACTTTTCACATCAAGTTTTAGAAAACGTTATTTAATTAAAAATATAATAAATAATAGCAACTAATATATGTCTCACTGCTGGGCACGGATCTCCTCTCCTCTATCAAGAGAGAGAGATGGTTTAGCCCTTAATTCACACACGCTGGCCATAATGCGGATTGGTGAATCTGACATGTCTTTAGATTTACATTAAATATATGTGTTCCTTCATCGTTAGCAGATGGTAAATTAACAGATTTGTACAAATAAATTCCACAAAGTGAAATTAACGTTGGTACTGCCACTCGAGATCGAATCTTCTTGCGTGCAAATCGGTTACTTTCCCACTCGGCCCCCACCGATTTTATTAATTACTTAACTAAACTATTGTATCGCATCCGTATGGTGACGCATTAAATTATATAAATATGTTAAATAATATGTAAATTGTAATTAGATGTAAGAAATATTTTTATATTGTATTTTAATTAATTTTTGTAACATTCAAACACAACGCAAGATGTTTATGAATAAATAAATGAAATGAAAAATTAAGAATACATATGTCTAATATATAATAATAATGTGAATACATAGGTTCTATCCCGAGGGTGTCGTAAGAGTCGACTAAGGGAGTTAGTCTAGCAGACAATATCCACCGGAAGAGAGGGAAAACTCGAAATAAAACCCTATTCCAACCCGTCTGGCCAGCGTGGTATTGTAGGCTAATATCCCTCCAAATGTTTGGAGGAGACCCGTGCCCAGTAGTTGGACGTTTATGGGTTAAGATGATGACTTAATTAAACTAAAGTATTTTTATATGTGAAAAAGACACACTAAGTAACTCTAAAGTTTTGTAATACTAAGATTTTGTATGTCACAAAATCTTAGTGTCACAAAAGCTTGGTGTAACCGAATGTGTAGTTGGAGTTTATTTTTTATTTTTTACCCACTAAAAAATACTGTAGCTGTCACTAGTATTAGTCCGGAGATCCAGGGGTCTACCATGACATCATTCGATCGAGAAATGGAGCGGACGGAGCTATACCTGCTATATAGCTCTGTCCGTTTTTCTCGGTCGAACAAATCACGTTTCAATACGTAATGGTAGCCCCCCAGTAATAACAAACTCAAACTTAACAAGCGTACATGTATAAATGTGTTGTTTTGATCCTCGATAATAAATGCGCGTATAAAACATGCTGGCAATAAATGATACGCAGTTTATTGTCAGTAGGGGGCAATAAATCACAGGATCACCCATTCCATTTGTGTACCAGATAGTGGCAGTTAAGCATTCATTTTTATTTATGTATGTCTCATGTGTATATAATAGCAACCCATATATGTCCCACTGTCTCCTCTCCTCTGTCAAGAGAGAGAGGGTTTAGGCCTTAATTCACACACGCTGGCCTAATGCGGGTTGGTGAATCAGACATGTCTTTAGAATTTCTTCTATACATATGGGTTTCCTCACGATGTTTTCTTTCATCGTTAGCAGATGGCGAATCATTTTATAAGTACATATTATTATAAACTCCACAAAGTGAAATTTACATTGGTACTGCCGCTCGGGATCGAACCTGCAGCTTTTGCGTGCAAGTCGGTTACTTTCCCACTCGGCCACCACCGCTTTCATGTCTTTCTCTGTCTCATGTGTGTATTATAGATTTAAGTTAAAATTTTACTATTAAAATGAAAAGTTTGTATCATTAATTGAGGAAGTGTTCATCATCTTCGTATTGTTTTAATTATTTGTGTTGTCTTTTCAACTTTCTTTACGTTATTATTTTTCCTACTTTTTACAGACGATAAGTTCGTCTACTGTAAACTTAAGTTAAGTAGCTTAAATTAATTTTTTAAGAACTCATGTGGTGTTTACCTTTAAATAACTGTTATACTATTACTTGTATCATGCATAAATTTTCTTTTTGTACTGTTGGTGTAAACAGTTGTTGGTGAACCAAATAAATAAATAAATCATTGAGAAATCAACTGTCCAAAGGAAGCAGGGCAGTATCAATAGGATGAAATCCAAATTAAAAACGAGTAAAGTAATCGCAGGAATCGTTTAGTTTGTACGTGGAGTCTCTCAGACTCCGTATACCTTCTTCTGACTTCTCCGCACTACCCACAGTACTGCCCCTGCTCGTCAAAGTAGTATATGCACACGCTTGCTTTTGATGACAATATAAGAAGTTTTGTAGTCGGCAAAAATGTGTCGATTTCTGGCACTAAAGTATGCCTCCAGATCTTACATCATCGGTGTCATATCATGTCCTTTTGGAACAATTACCATCCAGGCCAAAATAGTTCTTGACCTTGAGGACTTTGTCCTGATTTGGGAAGTAGTGCACAAGCACCAAAAATGTTAATAATCTGCAGATAGTGATCTGTTTGTAATCATAAGAAACGAGAGATTCAATATTTCTGTTTTCATCGAAAGAATATTATTCCAGAGATTTACATCACCTAAAATTCTGCATCGAAAAAGAATAAAGTCTGGGCCTGCAATTTTATATACATATTATTCTCAGAAAGCTACTTATCTCCAGAATCTGGGAGACTCCAAGTAGGTGGTTATGTTATTGAAATATGAAGTAGGTAGTTAAGTATTATAAACTTGCGTGCAATATTATTCCTGCCCATGCTTCTTATCAATCATTTGCAGTTTCTATGAGTATGTATAGTATTAAATTATTGTAATAAATAAAATTTCAAATACTCTACTGCAGGCAACACGCAAGTTATACCTCTGGTACTACAAGCGTTCATAGGCTACGGTAACTGCTTAACATCAGACTGGCGGTCTTGTTTGCCACCCAAGTAGTATAAAAATAAATTGCACTCTGGGAGTGAAACAAAACAGAAAATAGTTGTTATAAATTTTATAGCAATATATGTTTTTTTATTATTTATCTAGACGCGTTCGCGGTCTGCTATATGGACATACTTATATCGCATCTTTGCTTTAATAACGTGACAGTCGAAAAAATATTTTTCGGATATGTCAAGCTGCGTCTCGTAACGGTGTCGCGAATCTCATCTAAAAAATATGCGTACCGTGCTAAAAGAAGTTTTCACTTGAAAAAACAAAATCAATTGGTCTGATTACATAACATTTTATGTTAATAAATTAAGTACGTGCAAATCAAACAATAGCACCAATACTTACGACAATACAGACTAGGATTACTTATACATCTCGAATACTAATAAACGAAACTATGCATAGAACTCCAGATTAATCTGATGTTATTTCATGTATTGCAAGTTATGTATGCTTTATACGCCACGAGTGAATTCAATTTGCAATGCCGATGGTGTGTGAATCTGTAACCATGACGTGTATAAACCGACGCACAGTAATTTAAATGCTGTTACACTTGTGATAAAATCTAGTTCAACTAGAAAACTAATGCCAAAGCCAATTAGCTGACCACCAATAAGCTGACTTTTGTTTATTTTGACGTTCATAAGTATCATGTATTTGATCTAAATAAATAAATGACTTTGAGTTTGAGTTTCTTTTTGTGTTTTAAAGGTTACATTGATTCTAACTGATCTGACTTATTTCGCCCTTATATATTTTTTAATTCCTAATATAAGACAATAATAATTGCACCTACCATATTTTATCTTAAAAATGCTTTAAGGCATTAATTCCGCTGTTGTACAATTTTATTATGTGCAAACGTTTAAATAAATAAATAAATTCTGCAATTAAAAATATAAATTGACATCATAGACATTTTAATTAGATCAGAAACAAAATAAACTAACAAAAAACGGCTAATTAGAGTCGTGGTTTGGAATACAGCATTAAGGATATTTGACATAAATTTACTATAATTTATATTCAATAACCGTTTCAAAAGGAAACTCCAGTTACTTGATGCAATGCAAGAATACTGTAATTATGTATCTCAATTTAATATTTAATTCTCTTGCCACTGGTAGCTTACTAAAATCATCGTGCCATTAAAAACAATATAATTAGCAATGCTGCTAGCCTTCTGGGCACGTTCCCGATAGACAGTGATGTTGAGGAATATTTTGACGCCTAAACGACAGTTTTTTTTTCCTATTTTGTTTATTTTTATTTTATGTTTTTCTTACCTTGTAAGTTCAAAATTTAATTTGATGTATAAAGTGTAAAAAATGTATATTGTTTCTGTAAATAAATAATACCCCATTAGAAATACATATTTTTTTCTGAAGGTATGACAGCCACCTTCCTAGAGATGAGCTGCTTCATTTACTTAGTGATTAACGCTTAATTTTTCGATAACTTTTTGTATATGCCAAATGGTACTGACACGTTTAGTACCAGCACGACAGCGAATGCTCGTTTGATTTAAAACGGGCAATTTAAATTTAAAATTTGTTTTTACGTTCTATTGCTTATTATTACAAGCTTTAATTAAACTTGCAATTAATGTTAGCTAGTTTGTTTGTTTAGGACAACCATTTTCCGGTGTACGACTGAGTTAAAATGTTGCTTGCTGATGTAACTTCGATTCTTTTTCCTTGGATTTTTATTCCCAGGTGGGTTGTTCAGGACGTGACGATGAAATCAGAAGGTAGCCATAGGATCTTTGCAACAAAAAGAAAAAGCCGCGTCGTGTTTAGGCTCGTTAGAAGTTGATTGACTGCCTTGGTGGTCCAGTGGCCGCCGTATGCGCCTGCTGTGCTCGAGATTGTGGTTTCGATCGACCCACAAAGAGTTGTTCTGAGTCTGGGTGTAATTTGTGTCCGTTAATTGTATGTTTGTAAAGTCCCCCGCGACACAGAGCTTGTTCTCTAGTGCGGGAGTTGTCTTTTTTAACAGAAATAATTTGATGCGTAAATACCATAAATTACAAAAATACATCTAAAAGTATTGTTCCACTGCAGAGCCAAAGCCCCTCATCCACTTTTTTCTAGAAAGTAAGTTTACTATTGTCATAGATGTTTAGGAACAAGCAGATTTAATTAACAAAATAAATAATATTACTTACAAATAACTTGTAGATTTACAGGTTGTGATTTTCCATCACCCTCTACGTTAGACGCGGTACATGCGTACTTCCCCGCTTGGTTCCTGTTGACGCCCTGCAGGGCCAAGTGGGCTGAGCCTGCAATGACGCCAGCTCGCTGATTATGTGTCATAAGTTGACCCTGCAAGAATATCCAAACCTCAATTAGATATGCGATTAGATCAAATCATTACAATAACAATTATATCCTCAATAATATTTAGGTGAATATTTATATATTGCTTTGAAGTGTAATCATAGAGACTGTACATGGACTGCACAATATTTTATTGTTGGGTTATTGATGCGTAATACTACTACTACTACTTCCTCGACCGATTTCGGCCATGGCGACCTCTTCAACTCCGTTCTGATTCATGGCGTTGATGTGCTCGAATATGGCTAATGTAGCCTATCTTATTACTAAACGTACGCGCACATTGCCGGCAGGAGAGCACACCATTACAGAAATTATAAGTGATTGCACATGGTGGACGTGCTTTGAGTTCATCGCGTCGAGCATCTAGTTCAGAGCAGCGATTGGCCTCAAAGTCATTGACTTTGGTTTTCACCAGAGACCTTCACTCAGGTCGTTGAGTAGCTAATACACGGAGATAAATGAATGTTATGCAATACTCACGTCATGTTCCCAAACGACTTTGTAAGCTGGTGGATTCGACTTGACGGTACATTCAAAGTAGACGTCGTCGCCTTCCTCAATATCATTCGGATTTAACTTGGAGCCTAGTTGCAAGCTCACTATTGGAACATCTGTGTAAACATATATTATATCGTTTATATATTAAATTGTAAACTCAGAATATTTAACATTGTTTTCAATGTAGAATTAAGTGTTCAACTTTGTTTTATGTAGGCAAAAATGTAAATACTGAAATGTATTTTATCAAAATGGATGGAAATAAAAAATAAAATCTACTTACAATGTAAATTGAGCGTGACACTGGTTTCTATCGTGGTGTGTTCTAGTTTGACATGGGCGGCGCGACACGTGAGGACCCGTCCGTCTTGATCCATGCGAGGGGTCCAACGCAAAAACGATGTAGTTTCGTTCTTATCGTCTGAGTTCTGATTAAAAAAATAAATTGTAAACCATTTTTATCTATGTGCTGTTACTTAAACATTATATTTGCAACATTTTGCTGCACAACTTGGGCTTAATTCTTTTTCTTTCTTTCTAAAAAGATAACTCCTAGAGAACAAGATCTGTGACGCGGGGGACTTTACAAACATACACTTAATGGACACAAATTACACCCAGACTCAGAACAACTCTTTGTAGGTCACACAAAGTTTTGTTCCTATGTGGGAATCGAACCCGTCGTGCACAGCAGGCGCATACTGCACCCACTGGCCCACTAAGGCAATCGTAATTACATTAAATTTGTAAAGTTAATAGCTCTTTCGTCTCTTTGTTTATGTTATACGTAATTATTAGGTATGTATTTTGGTCAGCGTAATGAATTCTAATAATTATTACTGTCAAAGTTCGCAAAATGTATAAGCATATAAAAACAAAGTATCAAAATTTCACATTAACAAAAAATAATACAAAAGTTAAAACAATAAAAGCATTTGCCTTTTGTATAGCAGCTGTAGACATCTGCCGGTCGTCCAGCCACCACGTGATGACAGCAGGCGGTCTGGCTCCGACAGCTTTACATGCAAGCTCAGCTGTCTGGCCCACAGACAGTGGTTGTTCTCTTGCTAGGATCTCCACGAGTAGTGGTCGCACTGTAACCAAAGACATTCATGAGAAGCATGTTTATTTTGAGATACTTGACGTAAAGGCGAGTACTTAAAAACCATAGACCAGGTACTAAATAACTATTTTTATTTTTATTGTGAAGACAAACAGACAAACTGATTACAACATCTACCTTAAAACTTATCCGTATAACAATTTAGCTTTCTCAGATAATGGCAAAGCGAGGATGGAATTACACATGCCAACATTAAAACTTTTACTAGGGCCGAATATTGATCAATATGTTGATAAGAACTATGAATGTAAATATATATACGACACAAAGAAAAATTACAGACATATTTATTACAAATACGACTAGAATCTGAACTATATGCATGTTTAAATTACCGTCCTACAGTAAACGGCCTGTATAATGGAACCTCAACAATTAAATACTCAATTGAACGATGTAACACAATAAAATATTTAATCGAGTATTGTTAATTGTGTTACATTAATGTTGATAAATACTTCCTACTTAATATTGTGAATTGTGAAAGTTTGTGAGGATAGATGGATGTATGTATGGATGTTTATTACTCTTTCACGTTAAAACTACAAAACGGATCTAGATAAAATTTGGTATAGAGATAGATTATAGTCTGGAATAGTGAATAGGCTCTATTAGACTTCTACCTATAATAGACTTTTTATAGGTTTATACCGTCAGGGTTGGCATATTGAAAGAAGCCGATATAAGTGTACAGTAATTAATTTCTGACTAAAAGCCAATAAAAGATAATAAAATAATGTTCATAAAATGAAAATAATGTTCATATCAAAATAATTCAAAATTATTTTGATATGAACATTCATACATATAGGTACTTATTTTAGATCAATACTTCTTAAAAGAAACAAATAAATATTTTTAAATACAAGCTTTATTGTATTTATGTAATTTATTGGTATTTATGCATTAAATATTCTTTAAAAAACCCAATTTCGACGTGGCTGTCTTGTATCGTTGAAAAGTTCCTATGACTACCTTTGAACATCATCATCACACACTGAACTACACCTAGGAATATAGTACTCGTCAAAATAAATCCAAAACACTCAAACACGACACGGCTATCTTGTTTCGTTGAAGAGTTCCTATGGCCACCTGCCGACTGCATCATCAGACCAGCTCCATGGTATTATATTAGTGCATTGTCACAGAAGTTACGTCGGTATACCAAATTTCAGCTCCATCAAACACTGGGAAGTGCTTCATATCTAGCTTACATTATTCGACCTAAACAAACTAACATACAAACTACCTAACATACATTGCAAGCTAAATAAAAGCTTGCAAAAATTTAACTCTAACCTAACTCTGGGAAAACAAACAATAAGAGGACGAGGTGTACTGATTAAACTATTCCATTGCGAAAATGGGTGAATAAGCTAAAAGTCGCCTCAGGCTTAACAATTTACTTCAGTTTTCCTAGAATCAGGTTTCATTTTTTTTATAATTATAGTTCAGTGAGTCGTTTTTGTCGGTAAAAAAGATCAAATTATATAACAAAAGATAAGACTGCCAATAAATAAAATAAAAAGATATTCACGGATTGCTGGCCAAATAATGGTTACCCAACTGTCACATAACACAATTTGGCGACCCAAATAGCTGCTCAATGATGATGAGGGTTCAGAGTTTGTCATTCTTAAGCATATGAAGGAAATATTATGTACATAATAGAAGGGATGTTAAAATTTATAAAGAAGCTTTTTACTACTTCATAAAACTTTTTGCTAAATTGCGTACGAATATAGTCATCATAATAATTATTAGTTTTGAATGTCCGAACTGTGGGGGCACGGGTGTGGGCGCGGGCGGCAGCTTTATACACTTTAATTTCCTGTTATGAAACGTTCCCAGCATTGTATGTAATGCAGTTAAACCAAAATTAATTGAATGTTAGGCCGTTATTATGCTTTTATTTAATTTTGATTTGCTATGTATCATATTTTTAAGCATTCGAAAGGCGTTTCTATTTTAAGTATATTGTTCTTGATAAACGTTTCTATATTTTTACTAATAATAACACTGTGACTTAATCACCAGTGCGGTTTGTAAAAACAGAACAACTTTAGATTGAATCAATGTCAGCTGTCCATGTCAGATAATAAAATAATAAAAAGCTAATAAAAACTTTGATAAAAATTTATTTATTCCATTATTTGGTACGTACGAATTAAATCAAAGCTATTTGAACAAAGAGAAACTAAAACGCTAATGGTCTCCATTAACGGCACGGATAGTTAAAAGTGTTGAAAACAAAAATAAGATCGTTCACTAAAAGCTTTGTTAGAAAAAGGTGAGCTTAACGTGCATTACTGAACGAATGTCATCATGGGTTATTATAATGGAGAATAATTTCCTGTTCGCCGACGTGGCAATGGCGTCACGACAGGACAATGCGGCACAAATAAAAACTAATGGCCCCTAAGGGGGCGCAGTGACAAAAGAATCCTGTCTACCAGAGAACCGTCATATTCTGAGATAATCCAGGGACTAGCGCGTTTGATATAGGTTAATCGCGCGGATTTACGTGGATTCAGTTTTGTAATAACAGAAAATGAACGTTTGTCGTCGTGTAATGCAAAAGTTATGAAATTTTCCAACTATTATGTGATGATACGTAGGTATTACTGTGCGCTTCTTTTCTCTTTAACGAAACACTTGGTCTGAAATACTTTTTTGCTTTTACTAACAATATAAAATGGCAAATGGAGGCACTTGGCATTGTCAAGTTTTGCTTTTATACTACTGTTTCTTAATTATTTCTATCCGCACCAAGTGTAAGTTAAGCTTATGTTTATTTTATGTATTTCTTATCTTGTAAGTTTAAAATTTAGTTTGATGTATAAAGTATAAAAAATATATTAATTCTGTAAATAAATATTATAATTCTAGTTTATTATTTTTTATATTTAATTAACTTAACATAAACTCTGTACGGTGCCCAAGATACAAGCCTAGCCTAGTTTGGGACCAATGTAATGATTATTTATTGAAATAAACTTATTAATATTATTATGTTTTAATGACATAATAATAATAATGTCGTGTCCTTAAATGGAAACCGCGACTCGGTAAGCGTAAGGTAGGGCAGCCCCCAGCTAGGTGGACCGACGACCTAAAAATGGTCGCTGGGACGCACTGGATGCGGAAGGCGGAGGACCGTGTGCTA
Source organism: Trisateles emortualis (assembly GCA_947095525.1). Classification (NCBI taxonomy): domain Eukaryota; kingdom Metazoa; phylum Arthropoda; class Insecta; order Lepidoptera; family Erebidae; genus Trisateles; species Trisateles emortualis. The sequence continues at coordinate 469,340 of OX352736.1, read as the reverse complement.
TGGAGAGGCCTATGTCCAGCATTGGACTGCGATTGGCTGATTGATTGATTGATTGAATGACAAATATACATACCTACTCAAAGAATTTCTGATAAATAACTTATATTATTATAATAGCATTAGACAAATTATTCATCAAAAGCTCTGATAGTATATATTTCCACGTGTCTTTCCTGTTTGTCCTCATTTATCACGACAGGCACGTATAAGATGACGTAGTGTGCTGTCAACGTTGGTAATGTCCGAAGGCGTTTAGTTAGACAAATGACCGAATATTAGGTAACGGACACCATAAACATAGTCCCCTGCGTATACAGCTCAATTAAGTAGTTGATTCCAATTACATTATGGCTTTCTGTTTATAGAATTAAATTATATTCGACTAGCAGCATGTCCTGGCTTAGCACGGGTAGTCGTATAATAAGTTATCATTGGAAACCCGTTGTTATTTTTTCAATGAAACATTATGTTACCTGCTGATGTAGCTGTTTAATGGTAAAAGAATTTTTAACTCAGTTTTAGGACACCATACTAGCGAGCAACCCCGTCTGGGGAAGGACCTCCATCTTACAGAAGACAACAGTCAAATAACTACACACAGCGGAGTAGTTGTGTTCCTGCGTGTGAGTACAGGTCTTCAGCTCTTATTTAGGGATGCATTTTAAAAGAAACGTCTTCCTATCCCAGGGTTACTCCATCTTAGAGCCCTGGTGTAAAACTACGGGTAGGCAACACTCAAGTGATACCTCTAGTATTGCAAGCGTCCATAGGCTACGGTAACTGCTGAACATCAGGCGGGCCGTACGCTTGTTTGCCACCCAAGTACCTAGTATAAAAAAAAGTTTAGTTCAGTTTTTGAGTTAAACCGCAACAAAGAAACAAATAGTTCTTCTTTATAATATTAGTTAAGATTACTTAATTTTCAAAACAAAAACATAATTATGTAATTATTATTACCATTAGGTAAGTCATACACATAATTATATCATTTCTGCTTACACATGTTAGTAAAACACTTTTTTATTGAGATATCATACAATTGAAATCTTAATAAAAATCTAAATTATTTAAGTGTTTAAGATAATATAATACAATTAATTTACAACTAAAACTATATTTACACAAATTAAATGAAAAATAATTTCTAAAAATAAATAAAACGGAGAAACGCTTAATACGCGTCGTAAAATTCCTTCGCATCGACGTCTACTGAAAACGTGCCCAGAAGACTGGCAGCATATCCACGCTGAATGGCAAACATTTGTTATATCTAATTTAAATATAAAATAAAGTTTAAAAACTAAAACCCGACTACTTAAAAATCGTCCTCTGAAAAGTATGAAATAAATAAATTTTATATAGGTACAGAGGGTAGCCGTGGTCGTATGCCACCTTGCCTTAAGGATAGATTTATTTATTTAACCACTTTATGCACAATCGCACACAGGCGGACTTGCGGATATCTTGTTTCGATGAAGAGTTCCTATAGTTCCTATATTGTTATGTAAAAGGTGGCATACGACCACGGCTACCCTCTGTACCTATATAAAATTTATTTATTTCATACTTTTCAGAGGACGATTTTTAAGTAGTCGGGTTTTAGTTTTTAAACTTTATTTTATTTGGATTATTTTGGGGTTTTATTTTTAAGACAATATTATACAATGCAGCTTTAGAATATATTCAATTTGCATTACATATTACATAACATAAATATGAGGGGCATTAAATATTAAATTAAATTTGCATTACATATTACATAATAATAACATAATATAATATGGCAAATGAAAACATATTTAAAAACTATCTCACTTCAACCCATAAACGTCCCAGTGCTGGGCACGGGTCTCCTCCTTACAACTGGAGGGATATTAGCCTACTATACCACGCTGGCCAGACGGGTTGGTATAGGGTTTTGTTTCTAGTTTTCCCTCTCTTGCAGTGGATATTGTCTGCCTGACTCCTTTAGTCGACTCTTACGACACCCTCGGGATAGAACGGGGTGGTGACATTTGTATTCTTAATCCGTCACCACACGGACAAACGGTTTAAAAACTATATAACTATATATTTATTCTTTTTTGTAGGTCATCAGACTTTTATAGTCTAAACTATTGGCACATGAGTTTTATGCCTAATCATTTTTATTATTTATTTTTGTAATTTACAGATTTTTTATATTCCTATCTTCCAACTTCAACACCACATCCTAAGCACCACCTAGAAATAAAGTTCTCGTCAAGATAAATCCAACAAACATGACGCGGCTATCTTGTTTCGTTAGAGTTCCTATGGCCAGCTTTCGACTTCATTATCACACCCTAAAACACCACTTAGAAGTATTAATATGCTTCTAGGTCACAATTTAGAAGCATATTACCCGTTTTGGTTTGATGGGTCATCCCGTCAAGTTAAATCTAATGAGCCCAAATACGATGCTTCTACGAGTATCTTGTTTAATTAAAAAGTACCTATGGCAACCTTCCGACTTTCATCATCACAACCTGAACACCTAACTAGGAGTATAGTACTAGTCAAGATAAATTCATCGCACCAAAACGCCGCGTTCTACCTTGTTTCGTTGAAGAGTTTTCATGGGCACCTTTCGACTTCATCATTATATCCTGAGCACCCATCTAGGAATATAGTACTTGTCAAGATAAATCCATTGCACCTAAACACGACGCGGATATCTTGTTTTGTTGAAGAGTTCCTATAGCCACTTCCCAACTTCATCACCACGTCCTGAACACCTACCTAGGTATACAGTACTCGTAAAGATATATGTAACGAACCCAAACACGACGCGGCTATCTTGTTTCGTTAAAGAGTTCCTCTAGCCACTTTGCAACTTCATCACCTCGTCCTGAACACCCACCTAGGATTAAAGTACTCGTAAAGATATAGGTAACGAACCCAAACACGACGCGGCTATCTTGCTTCGTTGAAGAGTTCCTATAGCCACTTCCCAACTTCATCACCACGTCCTGAACAATCACCTAGGTATAAAGTACTCGTAAAGATATATGTAACGAACCCAAACACGACGCGGCTATCTTGTTTCGTTGCTGAGTTCCTATGGCCATCTTCCGCTTTCATCATTATATCCTGAACGCCCACCTAAGAATATAGTATTTGTCAAGATAAATCCATTGCACCTAAACACGACGCGGATATCTTGTTTATTTGACGAGGTCATTTGCCCACCTTCTGACTGCATCATCAGACCAGCTCCATGGTATTACATTATTACATTGTCACCAAAGTGCCGTCGGTATACCAAATTTCAGCTCAATCAAACATTGAGAAGTGGTTCAAATCTCGCAAGCAAGATTTGACTTAAACCAACTAATAAACAAACAATGCAGGCACACCAGCGGGCGAAAGCTAGTAATATTTACATATTCGAAACCTGCAAATTAAATCCTATCATTTGATACCCATCACGGCACTTTTTCAAGAAATTTAGTTTTTATTTTTAGGTTTCAGGTCCCACAGAGGACGCCATACTGATTTTATTGTGACGTCACATAGCCTATAACCAGCAGACAATCAAGACGTTTCTAACGATACCTCATTTGTCAAGTTATGATAAATAGTTTAGAAGTTATGCGGGAACAGATGAACATACATACATACATACATACATACATACAAACATACATACAGGTCAAAATCATAACCCTCCTTTTTGCTTCGCCGTAGTCGGGTAAAAATACTTACAATAGATCTGTATCTGCACATTGATCCTCTGCGGCGGCACCAACACCGTGTTGTCTGCAGTACACGTGTACACCGCCTCGAAGTAATCTCTGGTTAGTTTTGATATTCTGAGCTCTAGCAAGCTGAGTCGAGAATCATCATCGACAGGTGCTAGCGCCGCTATCACCTTATCATTCCGCCACCAACGTAATCTAGGCATTGGTTTACCTGAAAGAGGAACAGGCTGTTATAATTTATAAGTACTTCATGCGATACATTCAACGTATCGATGATGGTGTAGCGTTATCTATCAGGCCAATAGAATAACTCTACAACAAGCAACGAAGTTCAACATAGTAAACACAGATGTCACTATACCTAGAAACACGCAACCGCAGAACAAATGTTCGAGATGCTGAATCGCGCTATCGAAGTTTACACAGACACTCAGTATATATACAACGCCCAACAAAAACCGTTGGGCCACGCCCCGCCAGGCACGATCACCTAGCCTGGTCGGAGGATCCTCCCTTTTCGTTGGAGGTGTGTGACAGCCTCCACAATGGTATAAAAATCAATAGCAATATTTTCAGGGGTGAATGTAGTCATAAAAAACGTTTATTATGGTATTAACTATGGATACGCGATCATAAGTATTTTATTAATTTTTTCGTAAGCCATTTTGAAAATAAATGATTACAAACCTCATTTAAATCATCCTACTAACATGATAAACGCGAACGTTTGTAAGAATGGATGGATGGATGGATGGATGTTTGTTACTCTTTCACGTAAAAACAACTGAATGGATCTGGATGAAATTTGGCACAGACATAGATTATGGTCTGGAATAATACATAGGCTACTTTTTACAGCGATAACCGACATCCACGTGGGCGGAGCTAGTTAACAATATTTTAGGTGTGAAGAACTTCCAAACTTGTTCGGCCGCTTGAACAATCTATGCTCAATATTAGCATAGACTCTGAAGTTGTGTTTGCTATGTGGCCATAGGCTCGCTCGCCTTTAACATAAGTGGTGTACTCACATTGTGTTTACGATTTGTCATGCTATATAAAAGCATCTACTCATGAATGACTACAACTTTTAAAATCTACTTTCTTCATACAAATTGAGTCAACTGATCGGCATATTTTTGTTCATTAAAGGACGTGTCCAAACACAAGCCATGTATCATCGTGGAATTAACAAAGATAGAATTGTTGAATATAAATACACCCAGGCTTGGAGAGCAATTTTAATATATTTGTGGCCTATACGTTCTTTTTACCAGTCCTATAAAATAAAATAACTTTGTCAGGCAAAAGTTGTAAACTATAATATATGATAGAAATAAATCTGGCTAGTTGCAGTATGTTCTCGTGGTTACTGAAAATTAAGGTTTCTAGCTATATTTACAATGAAGTTACATTGGGGCCGAAAATGCCCCGAGTGGCTTCGAGAGAAGGAGGTTACGGCTGTGTTTTGTTTTGATTTTACTCGACTCGGCGCGATCACACTGTTGTACCACAAAATATAAAATACACAATGTTCCAATATGATAATCCTTCCCTATGAGGTGCAGTAGGGACGCTGTATAAAACCTATTCTTCTGGCGGACTAATATTTATTTATTTAAACTTTTGCACATAATAAAATTGTACAACGGCGGACTTAATGCCTTAAGGCATTTTCTACCAGTCAACCTTTGGGGGTGTAGAGATAAAATAAAGTTTAAAAACTAAAACCCGACTACTTAAAAATCGTCCTCTGAAAAGTATGAAATAAATAAATTTTATATAGGTACAGAGGGTAGCCGTGGTCGTATGCCACCTTGCCTTAAGGATAGATTTATTTATTTAACCACTTTATGCACAATCGCACACAGGCGGACTTGCGGATATCTTGTTTCGATGAAGAGTTCCTATAGTTCCTATATTGTTATGTAAAAGGTGGCATACGACCACGGCTACCCTCTGTACCTATATAAAATTTATTTATTTCATACTTTTCAGAGGACGATTTTTAAGTAGTCGGGTTTTAGTTTTTAAACTTTATTTTATTTGGATTATTTTGGGGTTTTATTTTTAAGACAATATTATACAATGCAGCTTTAGAATATATTCAATTTGCATTACATATTACATAACATAAATATGAGGGGCATTAAATATTAAATTAAATTTGCATTACATATTACATAATAATAACATAATATAATATGGCAAATGAAAACATATTTAAAAACTATCTCACTTCAACCCATAAACGTCCCAGTGCTGGGCACGGGTCTCCTCCTTACAACTGGAGGGATATTAGCCTACTATACCACGCTGGCCAGACGGGTTGGTATAGGGTTTTGTTTCTAGTTTTCCCTCTCTTGCAGTGGATATTGTCTGCCTGACTCCTTTAGTCGACTCTTACGACACCCTCGGGATAGAACGGGGTGGTGACATTTGTATTCTTAATCCGTCACCACACGGACAAACGGTTTAAAAACTATATAACTATATATTTATTCTTTTTTGTAGGTCATCAGACTTTTATAGTCTAAACTATTGGCACATGAGTTTTATGCCTAATCATTTTTATTATTTATTTTTGTAATTTACAGATTTTTTATATTCCTATCTTCCAACTTCAACACCACATCCTAAGCACCACCTAGAAATAAAGTTCTCGTCAAGATAAATCCAACAAACATGACGCGGCTATCTTGTTTCGTTAGAGTTCCTATGGCCAGCTTTCGACTTCATTATCACACCCTAAAACACCACTTAGAAGTATTAATATGCTTCTAGGTCACAATTTAGAAGCATATTACCCGTTTTGGTTTGATGGGTCATCCCGTCAAGTTAAATCTAATGAGCCCAAATACGATGCTTCTACGAGTATCTTGTTTAATTAAAAAGTACCTATGGCAACCTTCCGACTTTCATCATCACAACCTGAACACCTAACTAGGAGTATAGTACTAGTCAAGATAAATTCATCGCACCAAAACGCCGCGTTCTACCTTGTTTCGTTGAAGAGTTTTCATGGGCACCTTTCGACTTCATCATTATATCCTGAGCACCCATCTAGGAATATAGTACTTGTCAAGATAAATCCATTGCACCTAAACACGACGCGGATATCTTGTTTTGTTGAAGAGTTCCTATAGCCACTTCCCAACTTCATCACCACGTCCTGAACACCTACCTAGGTATACAGTACTCGTAAAGATATATGTAACGAACCCAAACACGACGCGGCTATCTTGTTTCGTTAAAGAGTTCCTCTAGCCACTTTGCAACTTCATCACCTCGTCCTGAACACCCACCTAGGATTAAAGTACTCGTAAAGATATAGGTAACGAACCCAAACACGACGCGGCTATCTTGCTTCGTTGAAGAGTTCCTATAGCCACTTCCCAACTTCATCACCACGTCCTGAACAATCACCTAGGTATAAAGTACTCGTAAAGATATATGTAACGAACCCAAACACGACGCGGCTATCTTGTTTCGTTGCTGAGTTCCTATGGCCATCTTCCGCTTTCATCATTATATCCTGAACGCCCACCTAAGAATATAGTATTTGTCAAGATAAATCCATTGCACCTAAACACGACGCGGATATCTTGTTTATTTGACGAGGTCATTTGCCCACCTTCTGACTGCATCATCAGACCAGCTCCATGGTATTACATTATTACATTGTCACCAAAGTGCCGTCGGTATACCAAATTTCAGCTCAATCAAACATTGAGAAGTGGTTCAAATCTCGCAAGCAAGATTTGACTTAAACCAACTAATAAACAAACAATGCAGGCACACCAGCGGGCGAAAGCTAGTAATATTTACATATTCGAAACCTGCAAATTAAATCCTATCATTTGATACCCATCACGGCACTTTTTCAAGAAATTTAGTTTTTATTTTTAGGTTTCAGGTCCCACAGAGGACGCCATACTGATTTTATTGTGACGTCACATAGCCTATAACCAGCAGACAATCAAGACGTTTCTAACGATACCTCATTTGTCAAGTTATGATAAATAGTTTAGAAGTTATGCGGGAACAGATGAACATACATACATACATACATACATACATACAAACATACATACAGGTCAAAATCATAACCCTCCTTTTTGCTTCGCCGTAGTCGGGTAATAAAATAGGGTAGGTGCAATTATTTTCATTTAATGATATGAATAAGATATACACAAATTTACAGGAATATACATAAATATTAATATAAATATATAAAATACAAAATAATAAATACAGTAAAAATATACATAAATACTACTTACATAATATAAAAATATTAGCTAAAATAATGATAATCGTTAAGATTATTCTGCTAATAGTTTGAGATTTTGTTGACGTACTTTAGCCTTAAATGTATCACGGTATGCTTAATATGAAAATGCTAGACCTTTTTCCCTGAAAGGGCAGGTAGTTCACCGGACAAAACGTGGGTATATAAAGGTATAATTACACTCATGTCAGCTTTGTTAGCTATCAGCTATGTATGTTGCTTTGATTATTTTTATCAGCTATGTTAGCGATCAGTTATTGTCATATATAACACAGATATTCAGCGCAAGCTACGTAAGGTCCATGGTTCGATTGCCAGGTCGGACAAAAAATTAATATTGGGTTTTTCTGCCAAGAAAAGCCTGTATCACGGGGAACTTTACAATCATACAATTAACGGACACAAAGTATACCCAAACCAACCTAGTAATGGTTGACCAAAAGGGCAACCATTAATAGATCACATATTTTTTTGTCTCGTGTGAGTATTGAACCCACACACATCGCGCAATGAAGCCAAAATCTATTACTGCTATGTATCAAGTTACCAAGGGAAACCTAATAATGACTGACCATCCTATAATGTACTATCCTGTATAATAAGAATAGGCAACACAGACGTTCTAGAATATTCAAAAATTCATTAATTAGACGAACTGCAAACTTCAGGTTCGCTGAACCAAGACAGCAACTTAATTGTTTCCTTACAAATGAAATTATTGTATTTTACGTCAAATTGTATTTGCAACTTAACTTTTCATTGTCTATTGTTTCATTATGCTCTGGGAAATGCAATAACTTGCCATTCTACGTGGTTAAACAAAGCGCATACTGTTAATCAGTACTAGTACCATTCACTTCTGAACAATTCAAAGTATCCGGATAAGATTCTAGATCTTGAACTAATAATATTTAGCATAATATAACCAAGTCGTCGGTCCGGCGACCTGGTAAAGGTTGCGGGCAACCGATTGACAAGGTCGGCTCAGGATCGAGAGTTGTGGAAATCCTTGGGGGAGGCCTATGTCCAGCAGTGGACGTCTTTTGGCTGAGATGATGATGATGATGATGATGATAATATAACGCATGTCCGTGTGGTAACGGATTAAGAATACAAATGTCCACCACCCCATTCCATCCCGTGGGTGTTGTAAGAGTCGACTAAGGGAGTAAGTCTGGCAGACAATATCTACTGCAAGAGAGGGAGAACTCGAAACAAAACCCCATACCAACCCGTCTTGCTAGTGTGGTATAGTAGGCTAATATCCCTCCAAATTTATGGAGGAGACCCGTGCCCAGCAGTGGGACGTTTATGGGTTGAGATGATGATAATATAACGGGAATTCATTTAACACCGGGTATTGTAGAAAGATTTTATCAACTAGTCCTAAACAATAAGGTACAAACGCTTGCAATTTATAAAAAAACTGTTTTATTTTTTGCTGACTTCAAAAAGGAGATATCGTGATGACCTCGTCGTGTGTATTTTTAAAAAAATATTTGTTATCTTACCCTGTATAAAAAATGATTTCTACTAAGTAGTTCTTTTTTTCGATAGGATATACTTCCAGATTGGTCTCATATACGATCTTGGAATCGTAAAGACATTTCCTCAAACATTACATATGGCAATTTTGATGTTTTTTCAACGAACTACATTTTTTTCTTCAAATGTTTGTGAAGTGAAACTGATGAAGAAGATCCCAAATGGCCACCGGAACTTTTTAGTATTTTACAAATTGTTTATTTTATTGTAATCTAGACGTGTTGATGCTTACTTTAATGATTATGAGGTTCACTCTGGCATATAGGTCTCCTCCAAGGTTTTCCACATCATTCGGTCCTGAGCTGACCTTGTCCATTCTTGGGGGAGGCCTATGTTCAGCGGTGGACGTCTTATGGCTGAGATGAATGGATGATGGATAAGCTTGACGGTACTACCTAAAGCAGCTGCCTTTGTAATGATATGATGTAAATCTAAGATGTAGAAAAAAAGGACATGCTTGGTACAAAACTTAAGGTTTGTTATTTTACCTCCACTTACAACGCAGGTTAGCTTCACACTGGTATCCTCGACGTAGGGGCCAGCAACGCCCACGACTTCTTTGTCGAACTCGTCAAATATCTTCGGTTTTTCAGGTAGTTCTGTAAAAATATATAATATTAGATACATTTTAATAAAATACTGACGCATATATGGTGGTGTCGGCGTTTAAAACCAAGGTGTCTTAGTAGGTCATTAACACTGGGTCATTTACAGTTACAAAATCGGGTCAGAGATCATCAGACGTGCTGTATTTACTTGATTGGTATAACAATCAGTATTTGACTGCACAGGGTACATCACTGTGTATGCACATTATAATAAGATCAATAGGTTTGCCTCATAAGTGTTGTAATAACTCTGACTGCCTCGGTGGTCCAGTGGCCGCAGTATGCGCCTGCTGCGCACGAGGTTGTGGGTTCAATTCCCACATAGGACAAAACTTTGTTTGACACACACATACAAAGAATCGTAAAGTCTGAGTGTAATTTGTGTCCGTTAATTGTATGTTTGTAAAGTCCCCCGCAAGACAGAGTTTGTTCTCTACTGCGGGAGTTGTCTTTTAAAAAGAAAAAAAAGAAGAATAATAAGAGCCTGGGTGTACATTAATTGTATGTTTGTAAAGTGCAAAAGCAGTAACTGTTTAATAAAACAATGTTATATCACAACAATGCTATTGTAATATAGAAAGGTAATACTTGTAATAGTAATTATTTTAAAATATTGGCGTGACCCAGCAGTAAAAAGGTGATGAGGTTCCATTACGCTAACAGCCACGCACGCTGAGTACGTCCTATAATTGAGTTACACCACATTAAACTTTACTCTGGGACTGTATATTGCTAAAATAAAAGTTCCGAAGACATCTCCAACACAAATTACTTGGGCCTAAAGCATTTTTTTTGTCATTTGTGTTTTTTTTTAGATAGAATTCTTCAGAAACTCGCGATTATAATGTTGAGATCGAATCAAATCACAATATTATAGAAGCGGGAACGTATTTTAGCTGTGTTTAGGTTATATTGTTAGCAGAAATCTTTACAAATAATTGTATTAGACAAAATTTTCACTCGATTGACTATAGAATATGACATTACCAGCCTACAATTTGGAAATGGTCCATTGGTCACCTCGTGGAGTGGACATTTCATTTCATTCATATAAATTAACAACCTATATAATAATGAGTGCTGTGGCACGTGTTAAAAGAGGCATATGACCAGCAATGATGATATAATAAAAGGTAAAGTCTAAGTGAAAATAAATATAACAGGCAAATAAATGGGTCAGCAACACGCAAGTGATACCTCTGGTATTACAAGCGTCTATGGGCTACGGTAAATGCTTAATATATAAAAAAAAGAAATATTTTATACCTAACTAGCTGTTGCCCACGGCTTCGTCCACATGAATGTCGTATATCGCGAAAAAAATATCCTTCCCCAGAATACTTATATCTCTTTGCCAAATTACATTAATTAAGATCCGGTCAGCCATTTAGTCATGGTAAAGTAACAAATAAACATACATACATAAGAGTCACTTTCGCATCATTATATTAGTATGAACGGTCAGCGATGTTTACCAACGGTACCTATAGCGTCGTTATCACGCTGATATCACTATAGAAATGAAACAAACTGAGTTAAGTGAAGCTCAATGACTATTAAACGATGTAATTCACCCAAGAGATCACGCTACTATCACCCTTATTCGAATATTTTAAATAAATGTGTATAATAAACGATCCATTTATCCAGAACTGTTAACAAATCATTACAATTTTATTGCACAATAATACAAATAGTGATTACATAATTTGACGCGGTGATAAAACTAAAAGAATTATTAGCCAATAAAACTGAGATTGGCCGAACGCCAAAATGTAATATGTAGCCACAGACGGCCGAACAAAATAGTCACTTTATAACAATTTTGCTTTATGCCCAGATACGACATCTTCATTCATTTTTAATACTAGCAGCCCGCCATGGCTTCCTATTGGTTAAAAGTATTTTCAATTTGATTTTACCCTCTTAAGGTTACCGTTTTTAAAATCCCGATAAACATGTACCTATGTTTCTAAATAGAAGCGAGTATATGAAATAACATGCATCTATCTTACTTTAAGACTGATGATGATGATGGGAGTTACATACAACTGTTTATCCCTTATTTTAAACCCTTAGGGAAGAAATTTCAAAACCCTTATACAGCTGTGCATTTATTTCTAACTTGAAAGAAGTATGTGAAATTTCAAGGTTCTAAATTTGAAAAAACGGACTTCCATACAACCGTTTATTCCTTATTTTAACCCTTTATATTTCCAATTTGAATTGAAGTTGAAATTACCAAAAATTCCTTCTTAGCGCGCACTTAAGTCGTTTGAAGAAGCTTTATGCAAAAGTTCGTGGCTCCAGCGGGTTTAGGCTCTGCGTTGATGAATCAGTTAGTCAGTCAGGACAAAGCAATCATATATGTATAGATAATCCCGATTTTAAAATAACATACTTTATGTTGTTTTCATTAGACAAGGTCAGTTCATGTGTTGAATGCTGTGGATATCATTAGGGGAGGTCTATGTATTCCAGTAAACATCTTTTGGCTTACATAATGATTATATATAATAATGTTATATTATTTATTTAATTTTATTTAATTTATTTATTTTACAAGTAACATGACTCAGTGTGTTAGTAACAATATTTCTTACTTCTATGTTAGTTTTCCTATTCTAAACACTTAACCTAATAACAAATGATTATTATGTCTGTTATAGAATAGAATACAAAACTCTTCATTGTACACCAATTACATTTTGACAAAAAATTACTTATTTATAATGTCTGATTCAAAAATTTTCTTGATTAAATGTATGATATTTTATTACAAACAGTATCAGTGCTATAAATAAATTATGTTATAATACCTTAAGGTCTGAAACATAAGTTCATAATTCTGGCACCTACAAGATGTTCCACAATAAAGTGCCACTATTTGGCTACGCTCCGACACCACACATAAATTCATAATCGACATGGGACCAGGTGACTGAAACAGTCATAAAATATTGGCGCAAAAACATTTTATGGTAGGCATAGAAATTATACATATTTTATAGTAAGAGCGTATTGGTTGGGTTTTTAATTAAGTGATTAGATAGTACTAGCTGTTGCCCGCGGTTTCGCCCGTGTGGATGTCTGTTAACGCTTTAAAAAGCCCATGTATTATTCCAAACCATAATCTATCTCTGTACCAAATTTCATCCAGATCCATTAAGTAGTTTTTACGTGAAAGAGTAACAAACATCCATCCATCCATCCATTCTTACAAACTTTCACCTTTATAATATTAGTAAGGATGTTTACCAGGTGTTTAATTTATATGGGTAGGAAAGGCTCAACTTAGGGGCATTTCTATTGACGCGGAGCTGGATGGAGTGGAGAGAACCGGACTGTGGTTTGGCCAATCACAATGCTTGAAAACTCCACTCCGAGTCAGTGGAAACAGTGAGAGCGGAGTCGAGCGGACTGTGGTGAGTTGGTGACTGATTGGAACGTGGTTGAATCCACTTTGGTCTGCCTAGATCAGCCCCACACCGATCCACTCCACCCTACTCCGCTTCAATGGAAACACTTGCCATTTTTCACTGCTCTTCTTCGCTCCACTCCACCAATGCGTCAATGGAAACACACCCTTAGATTGGAATCCGATAGCCGTGTCGTGTCGTGTATTTCTTTTAAATATCGTACCCAAAATTTAACCGTAAGCAATTTATCCGTTTTATGAGTGACCTAATTAACGTCTGGCAGATAATGGAGAACGTCAGCTCGGGGCCGAATACTGTGCTGGGTTGGACCATGTGGTGGGTGTTCTATCATGTCAGGTTTCGGTGGTCCACCCATTAATGGGTGACCACCGAAACCTGACATGCTAGGCCGGAAAATCCGCTTTTTGCCCAGTACACCGGGCAAAAAAGAAAAGAATGCTGTGAAAATCCATGGGTGAGGCCTATGTCCAGCAGTAGACGGCTGTCAGCTTAAATTATCTATTCTATTTCTTTGTATAAATATAATAATGATATTTTTATTCTCCAGATTAATGTTTGAATCATTCTTGTAAGTCCATTCTTTTATTAACTTGACTTTGATGTCTATTTATATCGTTGGCTAAGTTATTATTTTGCTGACCTTTTCTGAGGCTGAAAGCTCATTAAGGTATTTATATTATTCATAGGTAGTTTTCCCACAGATATACGTGGTTGTTTGTTATTTGTTTGGTTTTAGTTGTATTTAAGTATACTAAATAAAAACAGTGTTTATTTAATTTAGTGTAAAGTATTGAAGAAGCGTTTACGAAACAACATAAGACTAAAAATATAAAAATGTTCAGTTTATATAATTAACTAATGATGCTGATGCTGAAAACTAAGATGTACATATTTTGAGAGGATAGGTAGGTATTTAATGAATATTTAGTTGCATTATTGCATTTTATTTCTGTATTAAAATACTTATTATTATGTTTAAAGATTAAATTGATGTCTCCATTTTTATTTTTGACTTTAAACGCATGACGCTCGTAGTTTAGTAGTACCTATGTCCAACATATTTAGTAATAAAAATATATTTTGTGACGATTAGTAGCATACCACGGTGACAAACAGCCGTACGGCCCACCTGGTGGTAAGCAGTTACCGTAGTCTTTATACACTTGCTGTTGGGGACTACTTGTAGTGGACTGTAGGGGTTCTTTTCTTAATTAATACTTCGTTTTTCTTATTAGTTGTTTATTGTTCCTCTTCTTGTTTCCGAATGAATATTTACAAAAATGGTCCCTATATTTATACTAAAAACTACTGATCTGTAATTGGTCGAAACATAGCGCCTCTGATTGGCCGGGCGCGGTGCCGGCGGTGCGTCGCGGTGCGCGCGTCGTGTTCGATGTGTCGCGGGCTCGACGTAATTTACAGCCGCGCTGTGATTGGTCGATGTGTAGCGCTTCTGATTGGCCGAGTGTGGTGCCGGTGGCGCGTCGTGGTGCGTGCGTTGGGTTTGTTACGTTGCGGGCTCGATGTACTTTACAGTTCTCCCCCCAGCGCAGCCTGCGTAGCGACTCCTTTCAGTACGACGAGCTTGCTGACTGGTCGTTTGAAGATTCCGGTTTTCGTTCTGATGTCTGCCACCCGGATGCCGCCGTCTGGTCCCGGATAGACACGAGTGACTTCACCCAGTGGCCATACGTTTCTTGGTAGGGTGTGGTCGGTCACGACCACTATGTCGCCAACTTGCAGTGGTCGGTGCTGACTGGCTGACCCGCCGCGTGGTGTCAGCGAAGGCAGGTACTCCCGCACCCAGCGTCGCCAGAAGTGGTCGGCGAGTGCTTGGCTGGCTCTCCAGGCTCGGCGGTCGGTGTCCTCGCATGGTCCCGTGGTTGGCAGTCCAGCTGATGATCCTAATAAAAAGTGATTTGGGGTTAAAGCCTCGGGATCGTCTGGGTTTACACTTACATGTGTCAATGGCCGGGCGTTAATGCTGAACTCGGCTTCGGTCAGGAGAGTTCCCAGCACTTCTTCAGTCGGTTCCTTTTCTTTTAGGGTCGCAGCTAGGGCCACTTTTACTGAGCGTACGAGTCGCTCCCACGCTCCCCCCTGGTTTGGAGCTCCAGGTGGTATGTAGCGCCAATTCATGCGATGTAGTTGCCCTATTTCTCGTAAAGCTGGTTTCCATTCTTCGTAGGCTACCCGTAGTTCTGTGTCTGCACCATGGAAGTTGGTCGCGTTGTCAGAGTACATGGTTCGCGGCCATCCCCTTCTTGCTGCCATCCGTCGAAGTGCCATGATGGCCGAGTTCGTTGACAATGATGCGACGAGTTCCAGGTGCACAGCACGGGAGGTGAGGCAGGTGAACAACGCTCCCCATCGTTTCTCTCGGCGACGTCCTATCTTCACAATGATGGGTCCAAAATAGTCTAGCCCGCAGTGAGTGAAAGGCCGTTGAAATGGTTCAAGACGGGCGCGGGGTAGGTCTCCAGTTGCCGGTACTTCCGGTTTCGTTCGACGGGTTCGACACCAGGCGCATTCCCGTTCGATGGTGCGCACGGTGGGTCGCAGGTGGATAATCCAGTACCGCTGTCTCAGGTCGTTGGTTACCCTCTCTCTTGCACCATGTCCGGCGGCGCAGTGTTCCCGCATCACTATGAGTCGGGTGATGTGGTGACGTCCGTCCAGGATGATGGGCTGCTTGGTATCCAAAGGTACGGTAGCTGCTCCTATGCGGCCCCTCAGCCGTAAGACTCCGTCCACCAGCACTGGGTCCAGTTTGTACAGCCGGCTTGACTTTGTGATGGGGCGTGAGGATTCCAGTCTTGTTATTTCCTCCTCGAAGCTTTCTCTTTGTGCGTGTTGAATGACTGCTCGTTCTGCCTGTTCTATATGTTCGTTCTCCATACGACTTGATCGGCGTCGGCACCTGTTGACAAAAGTTAATACCCGAGCGGTGGCTCGTACCAGAGTTTCGTATTTAGAGAAGCGTGAGGGTTCAGGTATCCAACTGTCTTTCGCGTCTACGATATGGAGTACCTCTACCTCCTCCTCTTCGGAGGTCCTCTCGACTGGCCATTGGTCTTCAGGTTGGTATAAGAATGCTGGACCTCGAAACCATCTATCCTCCGTAGTGATCGACGTGTGGGTGAGCCTGGTTGCGTCGTCCGCAACATTCTGCTCGGTCGGTACCCATCGCCACTCCTTGCTATGTGTAAGCTCGGAGATCTCTCCGAGGCGGTGGGCCACGAACGGTGTGTATCGTCGTGCGTCGTGACGTACCCAGTGGATCACGGTGGTTGAGTCGGTCCAGTATACCGTTCTGTGTACTTCTACTCGATGTTCCTTTTTGATGGTGGCTGCCAACCGTGCTCCGATGACTGCGGCCTGTAGTTCTAGGCGGGGAATGGTCTGAGAGCGTCGTGGTGCTACTTTGGACTTGGCGGCTACAAGGCTTATCTGGATGCTGCTGTCTTGTCGGGTGATGCGCCAGTACGCTACGGCGGCGTATGCTTGTTCGCTAGCGTCACATAGTATGTGCAGTTCCAGGTTCAGGCATCCCTGCAGCATGTAGCATCGTTCTAGTCGGAGACGGTCGAGGTCAGGAAGACGTTCCAACCAGGCGGCGAAGAGCTCGTTTTCTTCCTCTGGTATGGGTTCATCCCATGATATTTGCAGACGCCACAGGCTTTGTAATACGATCTTGGCTCGTATGGTGAAGTGACTCAACAATCCTAGGGGGTCATAGATCGACATGACCGCGCTGAGTGCTTCCCGTTTGGTCGGTGAGCGGTTCCTGTTACGTACCTCGATTGGGACCCTGTTCATAGAGGTGTTGAAACCCAGTTCGTCCTTTTCCGCGCTCCAGATGAGGCCGAGTATCTTATTCTCCGGTCCATCTCCCCCCAGTGGGGTGGGCGACGTGGCTTTCAATTCCTCGGGCACGTTGAGTAGTACGCTGGCCTTGTTGGTGTTCCACCCTCGTAGCTTAAACCCGGCGGCTGCATGTACTTCCATTAGCTCCGTGACGACTTGCCGAGCTTCCTGTTCGCTGTCGTAGCTGGCTGCCAGGTCGTCCATATAGTGGCTTCGAGTGATAGCTTCAAGGGCGCGCGGGTGAGTACTCGCGTGCATCTTCGCGTTATAATCTCGAACGTAGTGTGCCATGAATGGGGAACTTACTGCGCCGAATATCATACTCGTCATTTTAAAGTGTTGTGGTGCTGCCTCTCGTTCGGTCCCTCGCCATAGGAACTGCTGAGCTGGTTGATCTTCGGGTCGTATCTTCACTTGAAGGAACATTTCCTGAATGTCTGCGGTGATGGCTACCTGTTTTTCTCGAAAACGGAACATAATGCCCTGCAGGGACATCAATAGATCGGGTCCTTCCAGCAGGTGGTCGTTTAGGCTGACTCCACGGCTCCTTGCTGCTGCGTCGAACACGAGTCGTTGCTTCCCGGGCTTGTTAGGATTCTGCACTGCGAAATGCGGCAGGTACCAGCATACGGCACTAGTTCTTTCGGTGCCGTCGCAGGGTGTCGCGTATCCTTTCTGTAGCAGGTTTTCTATCTGCCTGGTGTATTCCGCTGCGAACTCTGGCTTGCTGTCCATCTTCTGCTCGATCTTGTGCAGCCGGCGTAACGCTGAGTCGTAGCTAGGCGGTAGCTTGATGTCGTCCTCCTTCCAGGGTAGTCCCACCTCGTAGCCGTTCGCTGACTTCTTCAGGGTGTTCTTGACCATATTCATCGCTCGGAGGTTCGCGTCGCTTACTTTTGGTTTATTAGCGACACCAAGCGCGTCGATCCTGAAGTGGTGTTCCACGAGGTTGTGAAGTTGTTGATCGTGGTTGTCCGCTGTGTTCTCACCATGTCTTGGTGTGTGGACGTGTAGCACACAGTCTTCGTTCCGTCGTATGATGCTGCGTGGCAGTGTGCCGTGTATCACCCATCCCAGTGTTGTTCGTGATGCTATCGGCTGATTCTTCTTGCCGATGCGTAGTTCCCGGGACACGATGTATTCCCAGTGATCGGTTCCCACGAGAATCCCAGGGCGTGCTAGGTCGTAGCATACTTGTTCTTTGGGCAAGTCTCGCAGGTGTTCGTGCGCCAGCAGGGCGATCGGTGCTGCCTGTTGGTGCAATTTCATGTTCTTGATGGTGCGAGCTCTTAGTTCATGAGACATACCTTGAGATCCCTTCAGCTGTACGGTCACCACCTGGCTTCCAACTTCGGTCTGTGACATGTTGACACCCTGCATCCGGAGTTGCTGTGCTGGTCCCTTCACTCCAATCTGCTGCGCTAGTTCGGCGTCGATGAGCGAGATGGTGGCACCTTCATCCAGGAGGGCGTAAGTGCTGACCTCCCCCCGTGGTCCCACGACGGTGACTGGACACATCTTGAGTAGCACTGTCTTCGGTTCTGAGGTCATGCGGGCGGCAACTGACAGGACTGCTTCCGTGGAGCTGGTGGATGCTGTGACTGGTTCTCCCACTGCTCGCTGTTGATCCTGGTGCAGCGTTGCATGGTGGGGGCGGTGGCACTGCTCCACACCACACGGCTTCGCTCTGCAGAAGTTGCGGCGGTGTTTCTTTGTGATGCACCTGAAACACAGCTTCTTGTTCTTTACCAACTCCCAGCGTTGGTCCACTGTCAGTGCCTTGTACTTGGGGCACTGGGGTAGCTCGTGGTTCTGCTCGCATTTGGGGCACTGGTCCAGCTGCTCCCTGTCGGGCTCGGTGACGTTGAACACGGCACTCGGCTTCCTCTTCGTTCCAGGGGTTGCAGCAGCAGGTCTAGTTTCCTTCCTGGTGGATGTTGTGAGAGCTGTGGAAGGTACATAAGAGTGTTTGAGTGCTCGGTCTGCCTCCCTCATCAGGAATTGTGAGAGCATGACGATCTCTGGTTCCCTCGATTCCTCATGATCCGTCGCGTAGTCACACCACCGTGCCTGGATGTGAGGGCTGAGCTTACTCAGGGTCTCTCGTGTTAGCGCGGGGTTATACAGGTACCCATGCTGGTCGATGCTCTTTAGCACGTAGACCACGTTCTGTACCCGTACAGCGAAGTTGTTCAGGTCCACCGCTGATGACCCTGGCTTCGGGAGCTTCCTCAGGTCCTCGAAGGCCTTGTCGATGATGACTTCTGGTCTGCCGAAGGTCTGCTCGAGGGTGCTGATGATGATGTCAGGATCGGAGGCGGTGGCCAGGAGCGCAGCTACGACGTCACGGGCTTCCCCTGCTAAGCATTTCCGCAGCCTCTGTAAGTTTTCAATTCCTGTCATTCTATATATTCTAGTGGAATCCCTAAAAGCGGCCTTGAAAGTCAGCCATTCGGTGTGGGTCCCGGAGAACGTGGGTAGCTCGGCGCACTTGACCCTGGGCCTGGACATCCTCTCCATGGCCTCTGTGAGGTGGTCAATACTCCTGGCTCTGGTAGGAGTGGGTGACCTGCCCCTAAGGTCGAAGCGCAGGTGCCGTTCTTCCCTGGTCTTCCCTGGGTCTTCCTTGTTCCTGGGGCTGGCGCTGATGGGGTTCGCTCGCAGCCATTCGTCCACCTTCCGATGGTGGGGGTCGTCGGCGGCGTCTTCGTGAATGCTTCCTTGTTCGTCGTGGAGGGCTGAGACGTCTGCGGCCAACCGCTTCTTTATCAGGTCGGCTTCGATTTCCAGCTCCTTCTTCTTTAGGGCAGCCAGCTTCTCGGCGGCTTCCAGTTCGGCCAACCTCACCCTAGCTGCAACGCTAGCCGTCGAGCGCTGGGACCGCACTGAACGCCCTGGTGAACCAGTTCGTGGTAGGTTTCCAGGAGTCAGGGGTCTGGAGGTGCTGGGGGGGGCGTCGTTCGTAGCCCCCTTCCCAGTCTCCGTGTCTCGGTGCGTGCTGGGTGAAGCCGGTGGTCCTAGGGCCTGGCGGCGTCGGCGCTCATCTTCGATCCTCTGCCGCCTCAGGAGTTCCGCTTCCTCGTTCTGGCGGCGTTCTGATGATTCTTCTGCGTCGGCCTGGCGGCGTCGGCGCTCATCTTCGATCCTCTGCCGCCTAAGGAGTTCCGCTTCCTCGTTCTGGCGGCGTTCTGATGATTCTTCTGCGTCGGCCTGGCTTCTAGTGATGACCATCTTGATCCGGGTTCGAAGGACCAACTGTTGGGGACTACTTGTAGTGGACTGTAGGGGTTCTTTTCTTAATTAATACTTCGTTTTTCTTATTAGTTGTTTATTGTTCCTCTTCTTGTTTCCGAATGAATATTTACAAAAATGGTCCCTATATTTATACTAAAAACTACTGATCTGTAATTGGTCGAAACATAGCGCCTCTGATTGGCCGGGCGCGGTGCCGGCGGTGCGTCGCGGTGCGCGCGTCGTGTTCGATGTGTCGCGGGCTCGACGTAATTTACAGCCGCGCTGTGATTGGTCGATGTGTAGCGCTTCTGATTGGCCGAGTGTGGTGCCGGTGGCGCGTCGTGGTGCGTGCGTTGGGTTTGTTACGTTGCGGGCTCGATGTACTTTACACTTGCAATACCAGAGTTATCACTTGCTTGTTGCTGACTCAAAATTTTAACACCAAGGTTTTGTGATATATTTGATCCCTGTATACCTTGATATAACGTGTACCTACAATGAGTGCTGGAGACCTGTTTTTTTTCTTTTTAAAAAGACATTTCCGGAACTAGAGAACAAGCTCTATGTCATGGGGGACTTTACAAACATGCAATTAACGGACACAAATTACACCCAGACTCATAACAATTCTTTGTGTGTCACGCAAAGTTTTGTCCTGTGTGGGAATCAAACCCACAACCTCGTGCACAGCAGGCTTAACTGCACACACACAGGAACACAAATACCTGGTTGTTAGTTGTTATTTGGCTGTGTTCTTTAGTAACGTAGAGTTTCTTCTTTCGCTTGCATGGTGCCCTATTTCTAAATGGCGGGAGTTTTTATAAAAACAAAATAATTTAAAGGTAACTGACCAATGACATCTAGGCGGATCTTGTGGTTCCTCGTCGGCGATATCTTGAAATCAACTCTGCACCGGTACATAGCACGGTCAGTCGGTAGTACGTCACGTATTCGGAGCGAGGATGGCGTTGCGGCGTGCCACCTAGCACGCCCGCCGAGCACGTCGTCGGCCCAGTGAGCGGACGGTCCGTTGATACGACCGTCGTAACTGTACAGAACGATTAATAAATTATTTAATTGTTTACACCAATACAAATTTCAATAATGATATAATAAAGAAACAAGATTTGTATTTTTGTTTACAATGAATAAATTCATAAACTATGGACCTGTATTATTAGTTTCTTCTTTACAAAAAATTGAAAAAATAAAGAAAGTAGCTGTGTTTGCGCACACACTTTAAATTTTGTGCTCTATAAAATACTCCGCGCAGATAATTAGTCTCCCTCGTGATCGGAATTCGGCTAGCACTCATGCGGCTATCCTATTCCACATAGGGAGTGATTTGAAGTTTCCAATGACATTATTGCGACGCACGCTATTTCGTTTTTTTTTACGACTGGTACGTTATTTCGAAACACATTAAATCGAAAAACTCTGTATCGAATGACGCTATTCCGACACCCGCTATTTTGAAAATCTTTCGCTTGTTACAAATAACATATTCCAGTCTGATTATTTATTAGCTTATCAAACTGAGAAGAACGCTAGCTGATAATAGCTAAATCAAATTAAGTACTAATATTAATCATTTATAATTAGCAATATAGGCAACAGGTCAGTGTGAGTTTTCGCACTAAGCCCACTCACGTGTCGTAAGTAGTTCTTGGTAATCACTGGATCGCGAGTTCGATTTCCAGACAAATTCAGATTGGAATATGCTATTCGAAAAACGAAAAAAAGATTTTTGAAATAACATGCGTCGCAATAACTTCATGCCATAAAGAGTTCTTCGATTTAATCTGTTTTCGAAATAAAGTACCAGTCGTAAAAAAAACGAAATAGCGTGCGTCGCAATAACGTCATTCGAAATGTTATATCAGTCCTCTCCACATTTACCTAATATAACTGCGAATGTACACCCTCTGAATGCAGAATCTAGTTTAGTGAGACATTACCCGCGGTTTCGCCTGCGTGGATTTTGGTTATCGCGATAAAAACTACTCTTTTTCCGTCCCTAGGATACCATCTATCTCATTGTTTAATTGTAATTCGATCCGTTGAGCCATTTAGTCATGAAAAGGTAACAAACAAGCATACATAAAAACATACCTACCTACATACAAGCATAGTTACTTTCACAATTATAACAATACTAGTTGTTGCCCGCGGCTCCGCCCGCGTAGATGTCGGTTATCGCTTAAAAAAATATATGGCCTTTATGCTATTCCAGACTATTATCTATCTCTGTGCCAAATTTCATCCAGATCCGTTCAGTGGTTTTTGCGTGAAAGAGTAACAAATATCCATTCATACTCACAAACTTTCACATTTATTTTTAGTAAGGATTATATAATACCGAAATATGTTTATAGTATAATAGTATTAGTGTAATAAGGATAATAACAGCAGATAAAATTATTCAGTCCGCTTAGTAAATCCTGTTCAATGTGATCGCATTGTGACGTCACCTAACGCTTGTGCTCACTAATTTGGCGCTCATATTCATACGGGTATGAGCATGCATAACAGATGCTCGCTCCAGCGATTTATAAAATATTCACATATTGTTAGATTGGGATTTAGTCATGAATCTTGATGGATATTGTGCCGGCGGCGGCTTTGTAGGTTTTACTATTGACTCTCGGAGTTTTCTCTATCGTTTACAAAGGCTATACATATTGCTATCAATTACTGTAAATATTATTATTAATAACTAGAGGTCGCCCACGACTTCGTCCGCGTGGTAATTTGAAATATTTTCCCCGATTTTGCAACATATCTCACTACTGCTCCGCTCCTATTGATCATAGCGTGATATTATATAGTCTATAGCCTTTCTGGATTAATGCACTATTCAACGAAAAAAGTTTTTTTCTAATCAATCCAGTACTTTTTGAAATTAGCGCGTTCAACCAAACAAACCACCAAACTCTTCAGCTTTATAACATTAAAAGTATAGATTATATTATAATTATGGCACGCCATCGCCACCTCCATGTATATTATATTGTAGGTGTATTATATTGTATGTGTGTATGTTTGTCCTCCATGCATTAACCATTTACCCGATTGCGATGAAACTTTGGTGAGTTGTTTTGCATACGTAATGCTTGAATATAATATATAATACCTTTTGGTAATTATTGCTTAAAGACATTTGGATAGGTAATACCAAGTTAAAAGTTCTATATACTGTAGTCATGCTTCATGAAACACAACTTCCACACTAAGGAACCAACCCTGTGTCGCAGGGGACATTACAAACATACAATTACCGGACATAAAACCCAGACTTGGGACAACCATTTATGGATCACATTTTTTTCGATTTCGATTAATATTGAAGTAATCATGTAAGCCACTGAAACTAATCGTACAGTCATATTGATATATATAGTTTTAGGCAATCATATCTATACTATAATATTATAAAGCTGAAGAGTTTGTTTGTTTGTTTGATTGAACGCGCTAATCTCAGAAAGTACTAGTTTGATTGGAAATATTTTTTTCTGTTAAATAGTGCATTTATCCAGGAAGGCTATAGGCTATATAACATCACGCTATTGTTAGATATGTTGCAAAATCGGGGAAAATAATCGCCTAGTATAAAATATAAAACTTTAATAATATGGTTATAAAAAAACATTTTGACGTCTTAATAAACATTTTGCCAGAATATCTGATGAAGCGTCCACTTAAGTAAGTGTCAGTCGAATAATGAACTGGTAGTAGCGGCAACAGCGCTGCGAGTTTAACAGCTTGTTGTTCTGGCGCCACACGCGACCCACCCTTATTACTCGTACAAGGAAAAAAGGGAAAATAAACGCCAACTACACGGTTACTCCACGTGCTCAATACAGAGTCCAATTTACATTTTTCCATTAAAACTTGGTAAACAAATGTTGAGTTGAGGTTTTAATACGACAGAATGAAGATCTAAGGATTCTTTATTATAATTATTGTTGTATTATGCTGAACAATAGCTATTCCTTTCAAAAACGTT
The DNA here is from genome assembly GCA_947095525.1 of Trisateles emortualis. Classification (NCBI taxonomy): domain Eukaryota; kingdom Metazoa; phylum Arthropoda; class Insecta; order Lepidoptera; family Erebidae; genus Trisateles; species Trisateles emortualis. The sequence goes on along the minus strand of OX352736.1, from coordinate 444,627 downwards.
TAGAAAACTGTAAATTGGTTTTTATAGGTAAATTTATTTTTGAAGCAACAAGCATCCGTGTGGTAATGGATTAAGAATACAAATGTCATCACCCCATCCCGTCCCGATAGTGTCGTAAGAGTCGACTAAGGGAGTAAACCAAGCAGACAATACCCACTGCAAGAGGGGGAGATCTTGAAACAAAATCTTATACCAACCCGTCTGGCTAGCATGGTATAGTACGCTAATAAGTCTCCAAGTGTATGGAGGAGACCCGTGCCCAGCAGTGGGACGTTTATAAGTTGAGATGATGAACAAGCTGTTGTGTATTAATGTGAAGAAAGTAGCTTGAGTATATCTATTCTCACCTTTATCAACTACTAGGGGTCGCCCGCGACTTCGTCCGCGTGGTAATGTGAAACGTACATTTCCCCGATTTTGCAATATATCTCACTACTGCTCCGCTCCTATTGATTATAGCGTGATGTTATATAACCTATAGCCTTCCTGGATAAATGCACTATTCAACAAAAAAGATTTTTTCTAATCGAACCAAAACTTTCTAAGATAAGTGCGTTCAACCAAACAAACAAACTCTTCAGCTTTATAATATTAGTATAGATAAAGCTAGGTTTTAATGAAAGCAATACATAAAATAGTTTTCCAAGAAAGTACCTCGTTATAAATACTGCAGGTTATTGCTATCTACATAGTGAGGTTGAACGCTTTGTTGCGACTAATAGCACTTAAGGTTACTGATATAGAAACCAAGAATAAATATTTTTATTTAGTATTTTATTTTCCTCTAATATAATGCAACAATTATGATGTTTTTGTTTGGCACACACCTATAAGTATTTACATCTATTTATTAGTCGTTTTAACTTGCATTTTAAAGATAATATATAAAACAAAGTCTGGTTTGTTCGACTGCCTTGGTGGTCCAGTGGCCGCAGTATGCGCCTGCTGTGCACGAGGTTGTGGGTTCGATTCCCACACAGGACAAACCTTTGTGTGACCCACGAAGTGTTGTTCTGAGTCTGGGTGTAATTTGTGTCCGTTAATTGTATGTTTGTAAAGTCCTCCGCGACACAGAGATTGTTCTCTAGTGCGGGAGTTGTCTTTTTAAAGAAGAGAAGAGAAGAAGAAGAGATAATACCTATAAAAATGTTTTTTTTTTTAAATGTCTAACAACAATAAAGTTATGTGTATTTGTTTAATGTATAAAACATTATAATCTAAGGAAGTAAATTCATCAGCTACAACACATTAATCGAGTAAGAGCACGTCACTGTCTCGAACTGACCACTGACCATGGTGTTCCCTGAGGGCGCTGATACGATCAACACGCTCCGCAATTAGACAATAAGCTGTCCAGACAGCCATTTGATTGTCGATAAACAACTAAATAATAGACTACCAATGTCAGATATTTGAATACATTATATATGAGACGGCTGTTCGTTACATAAGGACTTCTGATAATCGAATGACTATCTAGATAGATTTCCTTTGCAGTATGTTTAGATTATATCATAATCGATTCGATCGATCATTGATCATGACGATTATACTGTGAAAAAGAAGATACTTATATTAAATAGTTTATCAACTATAAAACACATTATAATGTCTTGATTGAGCAGATTCGTGCCCAGCAGTAAATAATTGGCTTGTTATTAATTTTTATATTTTAAAACCTACGTTGTCGTAGCAAAGTTCTACAGCGTAGATATCCGTAGCTACGGACGTAGCTTGCTTACTATTGTCAATAGTGACCGGTCAGCTACCGGCAAACCAGAGCCTCTAGACAAGTGACATAAGCGATAGTCGAATCGAAAAGTCAAAAAAGAAAATGTATGGGATTTGACGTACGTTTACGACATTAAATTGTAGACTGACGTAAAATTCCATATATTTCGATTCGACTATCGCTTATGCCACTTGTCTAGAGGCTCTGACTTAATAGAACAACGCTGGTTGACGTATTAAGGTCTAAACGATAGGAAGCATAAACTACATTTATCTTAATTTTGGTAACCAATGAATAATAAATGTTCATTGGTATTGTATTGGTTAACATGATTGAATTTTTAAAAAAACGTTCACATAGCGTTATGTTACTTAAAATTTTGATATTTTAAAGAATTATTGGTTGGCAACTGACTAACACGACATACGTCCATAGCAGATATATTATTTTAAGTTATTTTAATATACCTCACGCACAAAGGCCCACTTGAGCGATAAGTTCGGAAGAGCCCTGTTAAACTAACTAACTAATATACTGTACGTAACATATCGTTTACGTAAACAGACAACTTGTCTCAATTTGTTACATACACGTATAAATAAACCTATAATTTGAGAAACTATTTAGCAAGACGCAACATGACGTGTCGTCACCCGCGCGCCATCGCATCTTCCAATAATACGTGTAGCACGTTGTACTGATGCTGCTACCACAGATTAATAAATAGTTACTACGTAACAGATACATCACTCCCATACAAAAGCGAAAATATCTACGCTATAATAGCCTACAAAATCTTAATAATAATACCAGCTGTTCGCAGCGAAAATAAATGTACCATATGTACGCGCACAAAGAGTCGAGATTGTGTTGCCCGCCGTGCGACTCACGTGCAAGTTCGTCATCGCACGAATGCGGTAGGGTTGTCCACTATTTCTTTCTTACATATACCTAGCTGCATGCACCCCTCTTTGTTCGTCGTGTATAAGTTTTAAGCCTGCTACTGACCATCCATCATTCTTAACTTCTAATTTCACATCGAAATCAGACTTTAGTTAAGATTAGCCGCTAGATAATGCGTGACAACTTTTTTATTCAAACCCGTCAAGGACTTTCGGAGATTAGCATGTACAAACATCCAAACAGACAAAAAAAATGAATATCATCGTACTTATTGTACCTATAATGTTACTATTTTTACTTATACATATTAGTTTTGTTAAATATATTCAATGTACAGACAATCAAACAGTTAATATCTGATTCCGACTCGCGCTTGACCGGTTTGTTTTAAGAACTCCACGCCACGCGAACTCGATCGATAGATAGACAAACTCGAAAACGACTCGATGATGTAGGTAATGAAACACAAACTGCATTTATTTCTGTAAGACCGCACTAAATTTTCTCGTAAATTTTAAAGAAAGATTTTAAAATAACTAGGTAGGTACTACTAACTAAAGCCAGCTGAAATGCGTACCTACTTTCAAATAACATAACGTAGGTACCTACCTTTTTTCATCTTTCGGCAATGGAAAAAAAACAATTTTTAATTTGTCTTTTGACTATGACATCCAACAACTTCACAATAATTAAGCATGGTGTCGTTAGTCAAAACTTAATAATAATAACTTAATATACGTAGTGTATGTAAATATCGTTAGTATCGTAAGCGTTTTGAGCGGGAAACGTGCTCTGCGGCTCTGCGGGCTCTCAGTGTCGCGTGCGGCAGCCCACTAGCGATCGGCTCGGTTACGAGCTACATAGCGGTAGGCACTTAACGCGCGACCTTGAGCGAGTGACGGAGGCCTGCTGCTACTGCATATGTGGAGACTCTAAAGCGGCCCACAAACAGCTATATTGTTGGAGATGAAACGCCTGGACCATGGGGTGAAAGTAGTAGGTCTTTACAAAGACTCATAAAAACGATTAATCGATAATCCACATGACCTAGAACTGGCTTACTTTTGCGAATTTGTGACAACTATTAAATCTACTTATTTTTATTCTTCTCTTGTTTTTTTTTTCAAATCGTGTAAATTGCTTTCTTGCAAAAACAAAAACATTTATTGCAAGAAAGCAAACTTATGTACTGTATGTTTTCTATCGTAGAAATCAAATCTGGAATTCAACGTAGCTTTAGCGAGATAACTGTAAAGTTTTCAAATCAATTTATTATAACTAGATTGGTGTCAAAGTCTCTAGTCTTAACTAAAGACTCCAGTAAGAGAGGGGAGAGACAATGTTGTCGCTTAATCCTCCCTACTCCGTCAATATATTAAGGGATATAATCCTCTGTAGTTATACACCTGTACCAAAAACATTTACTCATAGAATATGTCATCAGGCATGGATACGAGCGATCTCGTTTCCCTTTCATCTCCGGCTGGAAGTACAACTCATTTGCAGAATTCACGTGAAAGATTGACAGAGAAATTAATCCTTCAGAGCGTGAAATACCTCGAAGGGAGCCGAATGTTTTATATATTATAAGCACTACAATTTCTTTTGTGGTTGATTGTGTAGTCTGAGATGGAAGATTGTAATTTAGCCCTTATTAATATGTATGTATAAAAACAAAATATTGTATACCTTAGTAAGATAATAGAAAATATAATTTATATAAGCTTGTTATATTATTTATTTTACATGTGTTATTATACTTATATTATTTAAGAAGATGCAACTCTATAAAAAAATTGTTTATATTTGACGTAGATTTATTGATCTATATCTATGATCTATATCTATATCGATCTAGTTTTCCCAAAAGACTATAGCATGGGGTTTTTCAAGATAGGAGTTATAAGGTTTTTAAAGGGTCGGCAACGCGTGAGTGACACCCCTGGTGTTGCAAATGTCCAGAATAGGCTACGGTAACTGCTTACCATCAGGCGGGCCGTATGCTTGTTTGTCACCATGGTAGCATAAATAAAAAAAGATAGAAAATAGTTTAAACCGGGCGAAGTCGTTGTGTGCTGCTAGTTCATAATCTAAAAAATTTTAAACTCACTATAAGTCTCGCCAATGTTGTGTTTAAGCGTAACAATGTTATATTAACTTACCTATAGAGGGGCACGTCGTTCTTGTACCACACTACTAACAAGAGGATGTCCGAAGCTTGCGTGGCGCGGGTGTCGCAGGGGAGTGTCGCGTCGCCGCCAGCGACAGCTGACACTTTCACCATGTCTAGTGACTCTGCCCTGACACTTGGAATACCCGGCCGGAGACCTGTTGACAATACTTAAGATTCAGTAACAATCTAAGTGGGTCGACCTGTCATAAAAAAGTTACGGATTGACTTCGAACTTCATAAATAATTACTAGCAAAACTAGATGGAAAGTTAAATATTGTAATGATTATTTTAAAGCTAATCTGAAGTTTTGTACAAGTTTGACAAGGTTACATTATTCAGTTTTTAATTTAGAAAGTTAAAGACAATTTAAGGTGTTTGTTGGGTTATTATTATAAGCTAATTTTGTTTCACTGCAGAGCAAAGGTCTTTCTATTTTGCTTTCACCTCCTTCTATCTAGAACCACTAAGAACCAGTTTCCGTTAAATGGGCCATCTCCACCTTGCAGCGACTCGATAAGCGTAAGGTAGGGTGGCCCTTACCTTACGCTTATCGAGTCGTTGTAAAAAAGGTCGCTGGGACGGACTGGATGCGGAAGACGGAGGACCGTGTGCTATGGCGCGTGTTGGGGGAGGCCTCTGTTCAGCAGTGGACTGCGATAGGCTGATTGATTGATTGAGCCATCTCCGTCTGGGTCTACCGGAATATCACTTGTCGTTTAGTGGGTCCTGAGCTCGGCCCATTGATTGTCTAACATCTTCAGGTATATATTAGGTATATATAAGATAGCCATAGATTTATTTTTTCCATATAAATCAAAGATTGACACATTATTTATCGAATTATTGCGAAAAATGAGAGGTTAAATCAAAATTAACTAAAAACAGTACAAGTAAACTCAACAAAACCACTTTAATAAAGGTAAGAGCGTAGCGAGCGAACGTAGAAAGAATATTAATATTGTATAGTCAGACAACGGATCGAAACTTGGCACAGCATTGGAGCAACTGAGGTTTGAGTCGCTCTACTTAATAACTCTATTATTTTGCTGTCGAAAAAGGAAATAGAGTAATACGATTTAGAATAGTGATATATACGTAAGAATTATAAAAGTTATTGTTATTATTGGGTGTAATCAGCAACTTTTGTTAAGATTTTATATCGCTGTGATGGGAAAAGTTTCATTCAAATTGACAAACAGTATTGATAGTGAGTCTCGTATTACTGTGGCTACCTCACTGAGTGTTGAGGGTTCGATTTCCACACACCAAAGTTTATGTAGTTCATAAATGTTTGTTTCAAGTCTGAGTGTTGGTACTCGGTCTTCCGTGTTATACTATACTATAGGGCTTGTACTATTGGTCCTGATTCGTCTTTTTAATAATGAAATGAGAAAGAAACAAAAAAATAGTTGTAAGTATTAGAGTCACGGTTGAGTGAAGCTTGCTATAGTACATTAAATTGTCATGTATCATGTTACTGGTTTATTTTGTTTGCAATAAACTATTAATTATATTGAATCACACTTCACATACATTTCATAATCTTCTTCTTCTTATCGTTTGGTTAGATGCCAACCTGGTGACAGAGTTATTATCGCCCATATTTAGGCCTCTGTCGTGATCTAGCGACTCTTAACAGTCGGGACTGACTTTTAACGTGCCTCCGAAGCACGGAGACGCTCAGATGAAATACCACTATGCGGACACCCATCTATAGGGCTACCGCACCCTTGGTAGCTTAACCCGTTGATCGTTTACCGATCAGCGAGTGCACCTAGCTATGAGCGCCTCGTATATACATTTCATAATAATAAATAATAATAATATCCTGACGAAGTCATGAGACGAACGAGAATCATGATCAACCAGTAGAATTTCAACTTGATTCCCCTTAGAAATCGTTCGCGAAATTCGAATTGTTCGTTCTCAGTGAATACGAAGCGCGATCGTGACAAATGGCCCGATTAACAATCCTGAGTTCCCGAGAAGGAGATGGTGCGACTAACGATGCTATATATCAAAGGATTTTTCTTAGCTGACGAGACTCTCAAGTTATTTGCTTGTTAAATATTAATGTGATCATAACGCTATAAATCTTAGAGGCGATCGATATTGAGATAACAAGATGGACAGTCTATGTACTAATACAATGCGACACCTCAGCACAATCATCAAATAACCATTTTATGTTTTATCTAATGACATGTATCAATTTTATTTTATTTGTTTTTAAAGATAATCCCCGCACTAGAGAACAAGCTCTGTGTCGCGGGGGACTTTACAAACATATAATATACTGACACAAATTACACCCAGACTCAGAACAACCCTTTGTTGGTCACACAAAGTTTTGTCATACCTCGTGCACAATAGACGCATACTGCGGCTACTGAACCACCAAGGCAGTCCAAATTTAGATTACCACTACAGTTAGAATTTTACAACTTTTATACTACTCAGGTGACAAATAAAATATTCCGCTCACCCTATGGTGAGCAATTGCCGTAGCCGTGACGCTTGCAATGCTTGGGGTATCCTCGAGTGTTGCCAACCTAATAAGTTGTCCCAGGATTTATACATTTCTTTCAAAACGCATCCCTAAATGAGCGCTAAAGACCTGTACTCACACACAGGAACATAACTACACCGCTGTGTGTAGTTATTTGGCTGTGGTCTTCTGTAGGGTCCTTCCTAAGTCGGGCTTGCTCGCTAGTATGGTGCCCTACCTCTCTTTAGACAGCGTGTGTGAATTAAGGCCTTCACTCTATCTCTCTGTTGATAGAAGAGAGGAGACCCGTGCCCAGCAGTGGGACTTATCTGGGTTGCTATTATTATAAATATAAAATCGGTAACGGGGTAATAAGTGAGAACGAAATAACGCTTAGGTGGAGTTTCCTATAGAAACGAGTATTTTAGCACAATTGTGGACCCAAATACTGGTACACTCTGTACGTAATAGAGAGTACAAAATATGTGGCGCCATGTCGTGCACCATAATGTATTTATATGCCAGTTTGAATTTCACTAGCTACGTGCACCCCGAGTAACTGGCTCGTGAAATAACTGCGCCTGTGAGACATAAAAACGAATGTTTCCTAGAAGGCAACTTTTAAACGACGTTTCTCGAATTTCAAAAGTACTATACTAGCGGCACGTATTGGCTTCAAGTTTTCGTAGGGAACCGGTATTTTTTTAAGTAAAATATAGCCTATGTTACACACCGATAAAGCAGCTTTCTAATAGTGAAAGAATTTTTAAAATCGGTCCAGTAGTTTTTAAGTTAGATCGTAATAAACACACAGAATTTTTCGTGTGGTGACGGATTAAGAATACAAATGTCACCTCTTTCCATCACGAGGATGTCGTAAGAATTGACTAAGGGAGTAAGTCAGGCAGACAATATCTACTACAAGAGAGGGAAAACTCGAAACAAAACCCTATGCCAACTCGTCTCGCCAGCGTAGTATAGTAGGCTAATATCCCTATTTGAATAGAGGAGACCCGTGCCCAGCAGTGGGACGTTTATGAGTTGAGATGATGAAACAAACAGAAAAAAAACATTTTTTTTTTGTAGAAAAAAATTGCAAGTCACATTTTTTTTAATTTAAAAATTAAATAACAATTTTCCCAAGCTGTATCGAAAATATCATAAACTAACTACCTAAGTAGTTCAAATGAAAATAGGAGTAAGATACGTACGTACATAAAAGCGGACAACCTATTAATAGTCGTAATGGAGTTTCCGTCTATAAATGTCTGTTCTCCTCGATAAATTGGTGATATATATTTGCGCCTTGTAAAACAGAACTTGGTTTATATAAGTGTCTGGTGAATCAATTAAGCGCTTCGATTTATAAGGGATATGTACATCTGGTCGACCACTCGACATATATTTTTTTCATTAATGGTGTAACTTAGTTTTATTTCAGTTAATCAAATATCCTACTAATATTATAAACGTGAAAGTTTGTAAGTATGGATGGATGGATGTTTGTTACTCTTTCACGTAAAAACAACTGAACGTATCTGGATGAAATTGGGCACAGAGATAGATTATGGTCTGGAATAACACATAGGCTTCTTTTTACAGCGATAACCGACACCCATGCGGGCGGAGCCGCGGACAACAGCTAGTGTTAACATAAAGTGATCACAGAATGGTCCGTTAAAAACGTAAGACATTATACCAAAGCATTTTTAACCTTATTCATTTCTTCTTATCGTTTGGTTAGTGGTCAACCTGGTAACAGAGTTATTTAGATCGCCCATATATTATTTAGGCCTCTGTCGTGAATTAACGACTGTTAACAGTCAGGACCGAATTTTAACGTGCCCTCCAAAGCACGGAGACGCTCAGATGAAATACAACTATGCGGTCACCCATCTATAGGGTTACCGAGCCTTTGGTTGCTTAAACACCTACACCTACGACGCAGCTATACGTGTCCCGTCTGCATCACTCCACAAAGGCTGAGGACGTTGTGGAGTACATCAAGAAAAAGGTTAACTGGACTTTAAGGGTCGAAAAGTTGGTACCGCGTCATAATACGAATTTTAATTCGTTTGTGGTGCGGGTGCCAACTCATGGTTTCGACACATTCTTTAAGGACGAGTTTTGGCCGCAGGGTGTTGTGTATCGCCGTTTTCGCGGACGTTTGCACAACACTACGCAGTGTAACACAACACCGGTGAAATGTGTTTAATTATAAGTTTTATAATAATATATATGTTAGTTTGTAAGGTATATATCTATGGGAATATATAATCTACTTGTATTTTAATTACTATGTAAAATATGTAATTCCTGAAATAAATGATTATTATTATTATATTATTATTATTAAACCTCTGATCGTTTACCGAACAGTGCCCGTACCAGTGCCTTACGTTATTCAGTGAATCATCGGTACATCGAGCACGCGACGCTCGGTGTTGTCTTATCGACAAGATAATGACTTTGACCAGTACATGTGTAGATTATTTAAGAAAAAAAAGTGGTGGTGGCCGAATGGGAAAGTAACCGACTTGCACGCAAGAGGTGCAAGTTCGATCCCGGGCAGTACCAATGTAAATTGCACTTTGTGGAGCTTATATGTACTAATCAAATGATTCGCCATTTGCTAACGGTGAAGGAAAACAACGTGAGGAACCCCACATGCCTTAGAAGAAATTCTAATGACATGTCTGATTCACCAACTCTCATTAGGCCAGCGTGTGTAAATTAAGGCCTAAACCCTCTCTCTCTCTTGATAGAGGATAGGAGACCCGTGCCCAGCAGTGAGACATATATGGGTTGCAAATATTAGATGATTTATCGTCTACTAACTAAGTAATCTAAAGGAAATTCACAGGTCTTAGAAGACATCCTAAAGGCATATCTCATCCACAAACCATCTGGTCAGCGTGTACGGAAATATCCACTACATTTTAGTTAAACAGATACTAGCTGTTGCCCGCGGCTCCGCCAGCGTGGTTGACGGTCATCGCCGCGTAAAAAGTAGCCTATGTGTTATTCCAGACCTTAATCTATCTATGTGCCAAATTTCATCCAGATCCGTTCAGTAGTTTTTACGTGAAGAGTAACAAACATCCATCCATACTAACAAACTTTTGCGTTTATAATATTAGTAGGCTAAGATTTTCAAGGATCAATATAGCTCTACCTGGACTAAAATAGGTAAACGTTAAGTTTAAGTTATATTATCTAGACACACGGTAGTATCAAACTAAGTTTGCAAACTTTGAAACAACCAAGTTTAGAATAATAAAGTTAAACCAAAATGGAGGTTTCATTCTTGTGCTGCTGGAAATGGAACCAACCAGACACAATTTAGAATTCAATACACACATGTCCACCGAGCCGGGTACAACCACCATTTTAAGTTCGTTAAGTTGAGCCTAAATTGTGTCTACTTGGGTGCAAATTCTGCTTGATTGGTCTAAAATTAAACCTTCAAGTAGTACTACATATACAAGTGATGCAACACTAGACACACTCTTCACACATCACAACAAAAAAACTTGCAAAACTATCGACAGTGAATAATGGATTAGCAACAAATACTAAGCAGGTTTCAGCATATGAGTTGTATTGACTGTTAAGTGAGATTTTCAGAAGACCACAGCCAAATAACTATACACAGCGGTGTAATTGTGTTTCTGTGTGTGAGTACAGGTCTCCAGCGCTCATTTAGGGATGAGTTTTGAAAGAATCGTAGGTATTCCTATCCCAGGGATACTCCCATCTTAAAGGCCTGGCGTAAAAAAATGGATTGGCAACACGCATGTAATACCTCTGGTATTGCAAGCGTCTATAAGCTACGGTAACTGCTTAACATTAGGCGGGCCGTATGCTTGTTTGCCACCCAAATATAAATAAAATAAAAATGATATAACCTTCAATGTAGAATTTAAAGTTTGAAAATTAATCAAATATTTGAAATAAATAATCGAATCACAATGGCTAACTAATCAAAAGTTATGATGATAATCCTAACATCCCTACTAATATTATAAATGCGAACGTAACTCTGTCTGTTGCGTATTCCCTACTAAGTAGAAATACTCATTAATTACGAGTATATAAAAGCGTTATTTTAAAATTACAATATTAACACAATGCTGCGAAGCAGCATGGGTCCACATTGTGTCATTTAAGTTATAAAATAAACCTAAGAATTATAATGATTTCATGGTAAGTTTATAAGTGAATAAAACGTTTCCTTAATAACCCAGTAGTTAAGGTGGAGGTGACTTAAAGCTATTTAAACTCAAACTCGAAGTCATTTATTCGTTTAGATCAAATACATGACACTTATGAACGCCGGAATAAACAGAAGTCAGCATTTTTTTTTTCCTTATCCAGAATTGATTGTCAAAATTTACATTGGATTAAAAGAAACAGCGGGCAAAACCTAGTTATTTACATTATACATTTATTAGTGAGAATATCAAAATAAATAAACCGTGTCTCAGCAAGAACATAAAGCCGTTGGTCCTACGCCTGATCTCTGACCAGTCGTGTCTGATTGCCGTCCCATCGGACTATGAGAGTGAGGGAATAAAGAGTGCACTTGTGTAGTAGTCTTCGTTGAGAGTAGCCGCCGTGACCGAAAGTTAGTTAGAATGACTTTATTATCATTATTAAGCTTATTAGTAAAACCAGTGCATGGTTTTTGTGGCTTCTAATAAAAAATAAATAAAAGAAATCGACTTAATCAACTTGTATAGGTACCTCAGATGTATACAACTTTGATACTGCTAGTGTATAAGTCTTGTTCCATCGCGTGTTGAATTCAGTATTTTCCTTACAAGTATGTATCGCGATACGTGACGGAACCTAAATTGGATGGAAAAATTTACCAACAACACGTAATGTCTGAATTGTGACTTTGTCATCGGTAATAAAGCAAAAAAAATACGTGTTTACTGTTTAGTCTGGGGAACGGACCCTTTATGGCTCTCGACGACTTTTTAGATTTAATTAGACATGGTACATATGGTACATGTATTAGATCAAAATAATTGTTTTAGTTTTTGTTTCACAAGGAGAACTAATTTTTATTTCTTTATGATAATACACTAATACTGTTCATCTAAGCCCACCTGCCTATTTATTTGAACAAGTGTTGATCTGATGTATAGGGGCAGCTCAGAATCGAATACTGTTGGACTTCTAGAGAGAAGCCAACACAGATAGGCAGCAATTTAGTCCAAACTATCTGGATAACCCTAAAACAAATCTTCAATTATCTAAATGTATTTGGAGCGCCCATTATTCTTGCCAGTCGATGTATAGGTAACGGACTGATGATACTTCGATGGCCAAGAACAATGGACTTATCATGTCATGTCACTCTGATTCAAATCTATTTCACCCGTAAATTGAAATTACCCTTGATTCATAGATTAAATTACTCAATACATAGATACAATACATAATAGTATGAATGCAAAACTAAAATAATACAACGTTTATGGGAACATAATTATGGTTCATCATCATCATCATCTCAAACCATAAACGTCCCACTGCTGGGCACGGGTCTCGGTCGTCACGGGTCACGGTCCTCCAAACATTTGGAGGGATATTATGGTTAATGCCACAAAATACAAATTTAAATACAATACAAATTGCCAAGGGTAAGAAAATGAAGATAAGTAAAAACACTACTGGGCACTTAAAAAGATTATAATATCTGTACCTATATTGCAGGGGTTTTACAATTATACCCAAACTTGGAATAATCTTTTCTAAAAGACGCAATTTTATAAGATCGATTCAAAACAATATACCTAATTATATTAAGCGAAAAAAATTAAGGTACGAGTATATAACTTATGCTCTAAAGTGGAAATGGCCAGAACATAATATATTATGGTAATAAAAAAAATAGACGAATGGCCCAAAGTCGCAACAAGATGGATTTCTATGCATTATAAACAAAGAAAAGTAACACAGCGTCGAAGTTGGAAGGGCGATATAGACATTGTGGCTGGAACATCCTGGAAGAAGTTGGCACAAGAGCGGGAAGTGTGGAAAGTTTTTAGAAACCTATGCTGAAAAGCAAGGCAATCAAGAATAATACATTTTTAAGTTTTAGTTAAGTCCTATCATGACTGTGTATTTTTATATTAATACTAACCCTAAATGGTACCAGCAAGAACAGCTCCGTGTAATTCAACATATGTATAAATAAAATGTATTTTCACTAATCAGAATTCACGTTGTGTAGTGTGCACTTCATAATATTCCATTCCATTCCACCTATTATTGTTAACTTAAAAGATATTTTAATTTTTATTTATTGGCGCGGCGATGTAATGACTTCAGATCGCATCTCAACTAACCGTGAATCATGATTATTGTATTTGATCTAACTAAAACAACTTACAGTCGTTTTGGCATTGACTAGCAAAATCCCAATGATTTGAAAAGTCGCTAGGAGAGGAGACCCGAAATTCTAAAGACATGTCTGTCACCAACCCGCATTTGGCCAGCGCGTGTAAATTAAGGCCTAAACTCTCTCTCTCTTGATAGAGAAAAGATGACCCGTGCCCAGCAGTGGGACATATATGAGTTGCTATTATATGTATAACAGCGTGGTTATAAGCAAGTTTAGGTCAAAAGCACGTGTCTGGAAATCGCATTATATCTGTTACACGAGGCTAGTTACAGTTACTTGTTACTTTAGACAACTTGGTTTCTTTTTAGTGAGCTTGGTTATTCTTCCTTAGAAGTGAGAATGACACTAGACTCTAAACCTCTTATGATACGGGAGAGGAGATTAGACTTATTGTGAATTCATCATCATCATCTCAGCCTGATAATGTCTACTGCTGAACGTCCCTCATGGCCAATCTTGAGCTGCCTGCATCCAGTGCTTTCCTGCAGCTCTGATGATATCATCTGTCCACTATTGTGGACTATCTATTATTATTTACATGTACAAATAATACCGGTGAGACTGGCTACCGAAATCAAATAAAAATGTTGTACGTCCCATTACAGTTCAAAATAAAGTGGCTCCTGCGTTTGAAATAGCAAAAGACTATAAATATTTGAACGAACACTATTCAGCCCCGAGCTAAGCCAGTGCTTAAAATAAAAAGTCCGCTTTAACATTTAACTTCCTCTGTGTAGTGGTCGCGTATATACACACTGTCGGGATAGAAAAAAAACTGTGCACTGACTGCCGGTGCCTGTTATACTTACTGTCAATGTAAGAGTTCTGCACTCAGTGTAATTATCTGATTTTAAAACGAGTCTTTTGGCACACTACGTCACGTTTTCTCTTCGCCTTTATCGCAATGCCTGAAGACGAAAGTTTTCAACCAATGCGTCCTACCTGTTATGACGTACGGTGCCGACACGTGGACGCTCACAATGGGACTAGTCCACAAATTAAAAGTCACACAGCTGGCTATGGAGCGAGCTATGCTCGGAGTCTCTTTGATGGATAAAATTCGCAACGAGGTAATCCGACAAAGAACCAAAGTTACCGACATAGCTCGCAGACTTAGCAAGCTGAAGTGGCAATGGGCTGGTCACATCTGCAGAAGGACCGACGGTCGATGGAGCAGACGTGTCCTGGAGTGGAGACCGCGACTCGGTAAGCGTAAGGTAGAGCGGCCCCCAGCTAGGTGGACCGACGACCTAAAAAAGGTCGCTGAGACGGACTGGATGCGGAAGGCGGAGAACCGTGTGCTGTGGCGCGTGTTAGGAGAGGCCTATGTGCAGCAGTGGACTGCGATAGGCTGATTGATTGATTAAATAATGTCAAAAAAGTAATGTAATGTATGGCGTGCCATACATTAATTTGCTTTTTTTGACTTTTCGATTTAACTATCGCTTATGCCACTTGTCTAAAGCCCCTCTACACAAGTGGCATAAGCGATAGTCAGTCAGTTTGTGTGTGCTCAAGGCCATAGGCCACAGAACAGTGTGGCCTGTGGCCTTATCCATACTGACTATTTATACTAACATAATATTGGCTAATATATGAGAATAAATATTAGCCAATATTAATTATATTGTGGGATGGTACGCAAGGGTGAAACCGCGGGTGGAAACTAGTATCTAATATTTATTTTAGCAATTTAGCTAAGTACTGTGTCTATTATTAAAGTAAGTTACTCGTATTGTTTACTTTATGCATTCTTTTTAAGGTTCAAGCAGTCTATCTAGCAAAAAGACATACCCGAAATCCAAACGCCAACGGATTGTCACTTTTTATCATGGGATAGCACTGCAATCACTCGGTCCACTGAACGGGTTAATTAATGAAATCTATTAACTTCACTGTACTCCTTAGGGACGGGAATCGCTTACAGGTTTTTTGCTCGGTCATCCTATCGAGTCAATTTCTAACTGTTCGCATCTGTTGTTTTTCTCATTTTAAAAGTCATGTATGGTTTGATACAATGCGAAACTTTCAAGTTTATCATTTCAATTTTATTTATCTACTTTTAATTGGATTGGACATACATATACTTAGAGAGGTAGGGCACCATATTAGCGAGCAAGCCCGTCTGAGGAAGTACCTCCTCCTTACAGAAGACCACAGCCAAAAAACTACACACAGCGGTGTAGTTGTGTTCCTGTATGTGAGTACGGATCTCCAGCGCTCGTTTAGGTATGCGTTTTAAAAGAAATGTATTCCTATCCCAGGGTTACTCCACCTTAAAGCCCTGGTGTAAAAATACGTGTCAGCAACACGCAAGTGATACCTCTGGTATTGCAAGTGTTCATAGGCTAACGGTAACTGCTAAAGATCAGGCGGGCCGTATGCTTGTTTGCCACCCAAGTAGTATAAAAAAATACTAATATTAAATAAATTTGATCGAGAGTTGTGGAAAACCTTGGGGGAGGCCTATGTCCAGCAGTGGACGTCTTTTGGCTGAGATGATGATAATGATGATGATGAAATAAATTTGCGGCTAATCACTTTATAAATTGTTAAAGTACTTACCTTCAGTGAATACAAAGGGATGTATATTAAAATATTGTACAGTTATTTAAATCGAACGGTATTTACCGGTTTCATCCGAATGTAATTTATGACGCAAAACACACATTGCCAGTCCCCTTGACAAGACTTCCCTTGAAGTGGATAATTTAGTATTCTCTGTTCGTTGTATGAGCGATAACATATAGATATAAGGAGTACAAAAGTGGAATGTCAATGTAAACAAGATAACATTTCATAATTAAAAGTAAAGGGCTGTTCTCGGTAAAGGTATGAGGCGGCGGTAAGTAGCTTGGTGCGAATGCTACATGCTTATTGAAGGAGATACGAGTACTACAGTGGCATGTTAATATGATCGTATAAACGTTTATATACTGTACTAAGGTGGACATAATGCCTTAGGCATTTTCTACCAGTCTACCTAAAGGTGATGCAGCGATTTTCAAGGCTGATGTAAAAAAAATAGTCTATCATAATAATAAGCATGGATATATAATGTGATGAGCACGATGCTTGTAGCTGTATCTAAATGTAATTTATCTTGAAGGAGAGAGACAAAGTTCTACTGGAATAATATTATAATTATTACTTAAAAAAAAATGTTCTAAATGTCGGCTTTCTTGCCTCAGGCAATATAAGACAGAGGTGTATGTGTGTCACCCAAGTTTCGCCAGTTAAGTGACTGTGTAAGACTTAACAGAACAATGCCCAATACCCTCCGACGGGACACTATACACGCCAGTGGTAAGTACAGATTACTACTGTGCCACCAAAAGATTGTGACATCCAAGATAATCTTAAGGTATGGTATATGACAATTTATTAAGTAATTTAAAAAAGACAAATTAAAATCTAATTTTGGAAAACTACGTGTTAAGTACTTAAATATTAAAGCAATGTGGAAAAAGACGAGCCCGGAGCAGGTTTTGAACCTGCGCCTCTCGGGTTCCGGCTCAGCGCACTACTAACTGTGCCATCTGAGCTCCTACTCCGGGGTTCGAATTTGTCCACCGCTTGTTTACGTCTTCCACATTGTTTTAATATTTAAGTATTAGCTATTGCCCGCGGCTCCTCCCGCGTGGATATCGGTTATCGCTGTAAAAAGTAGCCTACGTGTTATTCCAGACCATAATCTATCTCTGTGCCAAATTTCATCCAGATCCGTTTCGTAGTTTTTACGTGAAAGAGTAACAAACATCCATTCATCCATACTTACAAACTTTCGCATTTATAATATTAGTAGGATATTTGAGCTGATTGCATAGCAAAAAAAAAATGCTAAAAATATTTAAGAACACGTATTAAGTACCTCTGGTAAAGAATTCATGTAAATTACAATTAAAAATGGTATCGTCGCTCCGTGTTCCGCGCCGCGTCCCGGCGTGACAATGCACAGTTACGACTCGCGTGGCTCACGTACAGGATAAACGTGATGATTCTCTCATTTCACCGACAATTTGTTGTTCCCTATCCTACGTTGAGCATCGTGCACGTATCAGATAAACTGTGGGGCAATCTACGCGATACAATGAGATCTCCATCCAGTAAGTAAGAGCACAGTATTTCTTGATAACAATTGTATACGTGTGAGCCGACGCGGTGGTTATAAAAATATAAAACCTTTATTTCATACCAGGGTATTAAGAGTGAGGCTTTGTTTTGGTTTTGTAATTGTCGGGCAAACAATATAAACAGTTAACATTATATATACGAGTACATGTCATATATTATGTTTTATCTTTCAAAGTATTTATATAATTTCTTTTTTTGAAGGTGTTTTTATTTAATTCATATTTTTGTTTCAGAACAATACAATCCAGAATGTTAGGAAAAAATCCTGACTAATATAGTTTATATTAGTAAATTAATAATAATAGCAACCCATATATGTCTCACTGCTGGACACGGGTCTCCTCTCCTCTATCAAGAGAGAGAGAGAGAGAGGGTTTAGGCCTTAATTCACACACGCTGTAGGCCAGCGTGTGTGAATTAAGGCCTAATTAAGGCCTGCGCGTTGGTGAATCAGACATGTCTTTAGAATTTCTTCTAAGGCATGTGGGTTTCCTTACGATGTTTTCCTTCACCGTTAGCAGAAGATGGCGAATCATTTGATTAGTACATATAAACTCCACAAAATGAAATTCACATTGGTATTGCCTGGGATCGAACTCGCACCTCTTGCGTACAAGTCCGTAGTAGTAAATTACATGTCATAAAATCGTAAAATAGTTGTCTCAAAACAAAAGTATATTACAGTAAGTGTTTTTAATCGAACTACGAGTATGTAAGTAAATCAAAACATGAACGCAGATAATAATAAGTACCGATGTTCTGGTCCACCTTAGATTATTCCAAACCTAATGGTTAACGAATGTAATCAATGGTCATAATATTTTGGTAAATACACATAGGAGCAGGAGAAAATGACTCAAAATTCAACACTAGATGTTCTCATTTTAGATGATTAGCTCATTAGGTTAATGAGCTTGTGAGTCACCTACCTACGTATAGACAAATGATCAAGAAGTAACAGCAGTAGGGCCTCCTATTGCTGACACTCTTTTGTAGATTTTTGTTTCTTTACCTAAGTGGGCACTTCTATTTCTATGATACAAAACTCTAAATAAATACAATGATACATACAGATCCCTTTAATCTCAATTAACTTTGTCAAAACCAAATTAATTTTGTATGTGTCTTTTTTGCCTCCGGTCGATTACAACCTATTCCCAACATGCCTGATACATCAGTACGTCTGAATCTCAATTAGTCTTAAAAACAAAATACCTGAAGTTCAATTCGTCATGTAACCAAATTACCTGATTTTCGAATAAACTTAATCCCAATAGGACTGAATCCTTAAATAACCGAATGGACTGAATTTAATTAAATATTTAACAGTCCCAATATATTTGAGTATTTCTTCCCGATCCAGAAACTGTTTAGCTGGAAAATTAAATACAGGTTGCTTTTTGATCATGTGAAAAGTACACAATCATACGAAAATATATTTGAGTTGCACGGGGATTAAAATTAAACGTAAACTTAAATAAAGACAAAGCAAAATTTATTGGGCCTTATAACCACGAGATAACATAATATAATATTCTTATAAATAAATAATAATTTGAGTTAATAATATGTATATTATTAATTATATTATTTCATTCGCTTCCTTATTAATAACATGTTTTTTAAAAAAGTTATTTCACTAATTTGTTCTTTGCTGAGCTGATCTAGTTGCTTGTGGTACTTGTCATCAAAAAAACATTCAACTTTCCGTCTAGGAGCTTCAGTGAATAAAGAATTCTTAATTCGAGTATCCTGATAGGATGCTTCTTTCTTTAATTTATAAATGAAGCGAACTAACGTTGGCTTATGCGGCATGCGTACGTTGAGCCGTCTGTGCCAACCTTCTACAGCGTTATTACTGCGGTGCCGATCACCTGCACAGCTTATTACCGAAGGTCCAAATTTAAGCCATTGCTTTTCCATATATTTTGCAAATGCCCGCATTGCTTCTGTTTTTGGAGCTAATTTACATATGTCTTGCCAGCCACTATTAATTTTCAACTGTGGTAGTAATGGTAAATTTGCAGACATGCGAACAATATTACGACCTTCAGTAGTGGTGTCAGCTTTAATTTTTTTTGCTTTCTTCCAAATAGCTCGGCTGTAGTGGTATAAACATCCAGTCAATGAACAATTTGGAAAAATCTCCTTGCAAGCATTGATTTAAGCTATCTCAAAATCACATTTATACCTATAGATATGTACACGCAAATCATCCCGTATAAACTGAAACAATCTGCGATAAGTATTTTCGGTCTTGTTCGGAAGGAGTGCAAAGAGAATTGGCACAACGTTAGTAGATTTAGTACTTGTACCTACATCGACATGTAAAGTAAAGCACTGGTAAAATGGTTTTGGTACTCTTTTAAAAGTACCATCGCCAAAGTACTGTGCCTGTTGTCCAACTCCGACACGTAAATGTTGCTTAGCCGTTAATGTGCAAAAAATCAAAACTTTTTCGTCCTCACCACTATCTGAGATTAAAAAGTTTTCAGCTAATACGTTAGGTACTTTGACATCTTTTAAGTACGTAAACTCAGTAGTCGTTTGTTTCAAAAAAGCATGTCTTGATCTATACAGCGAGCTCTTTTTCTCTTCATAAGCGCACATAGTAAAGTTAGGGTCACACTTCTTTATTGCGACTACATTTTTCTCGAAGATTTTTTTAATAGGTGTCATTGACTCGCATGCATTCTTCTTAGAATTATAAACAACCATATCTTGAATGTTCTCATTATAATGTGGTTTACATATATGTACACTCTCACGAATTATGGAGTCTTTACTCAAATTTTCTGACCTTTTTAGTAGTTCTAGTATGGCATTTTTATCCAAGTTCAACGTTATGGATCCATTGCAGCATGTCCTATTTTTACAGCGCCACATTGAACTTCTACTTCCGTTATTATTACCGAAGTTATATTTATGGCCATCGTATAGAATGGCTGGGTGTCCTCGTTGGTTTTTCACGAAAAACAAATCAGTTTCCATTATTACATTAATCAATAAACCAAAATGCTATAATTATATTTATATTTTAATTCAAGTACTTCATATGTGATGACTGACGATAGATAACTGACGTTTACAATTTTATTTTCATAAACACTTCATATTCATTATCATGTGCAAAGAGGTTACAAATGCATAGGTTACATTATACATTAATAACAACTGTCACAACTAAAAATATTTTCAGTAATTTTATGTATAAAGGCATAACAAATTTCAGCCATAGTGGGATGAAGACATTGTAAGATTCAGTCTATTCGGTCCTAGCGCATATTACAATCAGTCAATTTGATAATCGTTCATTGTGCATTCAGCCATATTGGGAATAGGTTGTAATCGACCGGAGGCTCTTTTTTGTTCACATAAGGCAGATCGATATTCAGTCTCAATAAGTACCTGTTACCAGATGATTTAATTTATTCGGGAACCGGGGAATTAGCATGAAAACCGATCCCACCCAACGATATAATTGGGCCTTTTGTTTATATCGACAGTTGTTAGGAAGCTGCCTCGAGTGAAGAGACTGCGAGCTTCAAGGACGCAATATAACTACAAGCTGAGATTGTGTTTGCAATTATGTAATTGATATTGGCTGAACATACTATTTTTATTTCTGTAATAATTAATAATACGCAGGCATGCTATTCTGTATAAAATGTAAATAAACGTTTTTATTAAAGTCCTATCGGAAACAACTTTCGTAAAAAGTGAAGAGTACGTCTTAATTCAGATAATTATCATTCTAAAGACTACATATCCTTGAAAAGGAGACATAATAGGTCTTTCTTTATTAAACCAATTAATCTCGTGGATATACCATATGTACATATTCTTCTTCTCTAGGTGTCTTCCATAGTTTGTTTTTAAACACCAAGTCTCGGATACGTCCAGGAACTTATACCAATGTCTTCAGGTCTATACAATACTTGGCAGTTTGCTTTGCCCGTTGTCAAAAACCAAACTGTGCGGCGGTACGCCGTGCAATGCTGCTCCTGGTATTACAAGTGGCCATAAAATATAGTAAATGCTTAACACCAGGCGGGCCATACGATTACTTGCTTTAGTTGTATAAAAAATAAACAAACAGTCATCCAAATCTAAATCTAAACTAATATTATAAAGAGGAAAGATTTGATTTTTATTTGTTTGTTTGTTACGAGTTATCACAAAAACTACAGGACCGTTTTTAAAAATTCTTTCTCCATTAGAAAGCTAAATTATAGCGGGTAACATAGGTTATATTTTATTTTATTGAAAAAACGACAACTAAATAAATGTCCACCCTGGGACGTGCCGCTAATTATCTATATCTTTAATATTCTATCCCTGTCTGTTCTATTAGTGGCAGTAAACGAATTACTTAGCTGTTAGTTTTTTACGATCATCTTTCTCGTTGTAATTCAAATGATATACTTGCCTTAAATTAAGAACAGAATATGTAAATGTAGACTTTATGTAATCGCTATATTTTTTAAAGTGCCTACAACCTTTCCCGTTTGTCAAATGTTGCTTTTGAATAATGGATTTGACGGTTGACACAGCAAAGCTTGCCTTTATGATTGACAGCGAAGATTGGGAAATTGATTGGAGTTTTGCGACAGCAAGCCTGTTTTCCCGCGGAACTTCGAAAAATTTAGGAAGTGCCCCAGCAGTCATTAATCAATTTATTTACTCAATAAAGCTTCTTCACAACACTAAGAAAAAGCTAAAAGCCCTTTCTTGTTTCGGGAGATAAGAGAGGTACTGTAAATCGTTTCTTACAAAACGTGGATTTAGAACAAAACCATTCACTTTGAAATTTATATTATGTTGCTAACAAATTGTCACCGCGCTTAAGCTGCGGTCTCACACGACTATAAATTTAAGTCGTAGCTTCCTTAGATATATTGGGATTAGCGATGTCGTGCTATCAGCGAAAGCAGCTTTTACAATGGCCGAGACAAACACAACTTACATTTTACTTTATGTTCTTGTTAATAAAGTCGCATATTGTATGCAGTAATATTTGTTATTTTCAGAGCTTCTTAAATGGATAATGTGTGAAGATAATATCATTGTTCCCTATTAATATAATATTCGGATAACGTTAATTGCTACGCCTCTGGTGTCCCTTTTTAGCTATATCGTTGTCAAGGAAAACTGCACTGGAGGAAAGTATATACCTACAGTATTGATTAAATTATTTATTTAAACATTCATTTAGTTTAAAGCGTCTATAACAATGAGTCTTAATGTTTCTAGCTACAAGCTGATTTGCAAAAATATGCATTTAAAGTGAGATATGATTAATATTTTATTTATTTATACTTTCATTTTAAATAATATTAGCCATATAATACCCGTCTTTAATATCCTTGGAAATTTTAAGCACATTATATAACAATTTTAAACATGTAATAATCAGCTTATAAAATATTACCTACTTTTTAAATATTTATTAGTTTCTCAACAATAAATTAATGCTATATATATATACATGAATAATATGAAAAAACTTATTTATACTAACTAAACCTAAATATGAAAAACTAATTAATTAAATAAAAGGCAATAGTTTAGGCGTCATAATATTCCTCCGAATCACTGTCAACTGGAAAAGTGCCCAAAAGGCTGGCGGCATTGCCACGTTGAATGGCAATGCTGATTCTCTGTGCAAGAAATAGGCCAGCCTTTTGGTCACGCGAAGCGTCGATCAGTCGTTTCGCTATTTCCCTAAAAAGAAAGCGAGCGCTCGGACCCCACGAACCAATTGTTTCGACCCCAAACGGCTCAAATACGTAATTGCCAATTAAATTTCCGTATTTGCGCCGTTTAAGGGCCTCAGCAGCTGCAGCAGCAGCGCCAGCCGAACCCGCTGTACTCGGAAGATGTGATGGCGCAAGGGTATCGACGCACGTTGCGTCCCACACCAAAGGCCTACCCATCTTCCAAGGCAATAATGTCATACCGTCAGGTCTCTTCCCATCGTCACGTGCCAAACCATTTGGCTCAAGTACGGATGGAACGCCGGCGGTGACAAGAGCACGACGGATAATGTCATTGAGTTGGGCGTGCCTCGAGATACGGCCTGCACTCCTGCTGCAGGACAGGCCATGGTGTCCGAGGCTGTCGACGGCTTCGCCACAGTGACACCGATGCGGAGACACACACGGAGCACCTAAACGAAGGCAAGTGGCGAGGCGGAACGTCGTGTCGTCCATCATAGTGCCTATGTTGGGCGACGGAAGTGCCTGTAGCCATTGACCTGACTCCCATTCACCCACAGCCAGCAAACGGGCGCACTCAGCAGCACTGGAAGCTGTAGAAATAAGATTTTTTCTTACCAAGCTGCAGAGCGGCCCGTCCCACTGTTTCTGAGAGAACAGGTTAGTAGGCAAAACAGTGTTTGGACAAGCCATTTTCCAAGCGTTCACTGCATCGGTCTTGCACGGCACTTCCGAATCAACCAGTGTAGGTTCTAATATTTTCCTGGTTAAATCTTCCGTGCTGTGGACCGAGGATAGGAACGCTGGTAAACTAACATCAGAAATTTTGCGAACGCCGAGGCCACCATAACGAATAGGAAGTGAAGCTTGGAGCCAAGTTCGGTCGTTCATGGCCACATTTAAAACTTTGCTTAATGTAATTTGAATAATTTTGTCCATTTTGCCTAAAAGGGATATATATTTCCAAAATTGTGATGATCTGAGAGCATGAGTTAATTTTGGAACGAAAAGACAATATCTAATAATGGTGAGAGCCGAATGTATGTTAATTTTGAGTAGGCGATCCGAAATTTCACTAAAATTTTGTATTTTCTCCTCTATAAAGGAGTCATATGCCTCTTCCAAGACTGGGGACCCAAGAAGGCGTAAACAACTTTTTTCTATAATTTTAATGTTGGGAGCCAAATAATTAAATTTTGAAATGACCAATTGTCTATTGCTAACATTTTCATTCAGAAAAATTTCACATTTTGTGGGATTTAAATCCAAACCAATTAACTGGAATTTTGATTTCAAAAAAGCCAAATCTTGTAGTACTGTGTCTACATCACCTCCAAGGGTCCCATCGTCAAGGTACCAGCAATTAAATTTAGAATTTAATTGTCTAATAATTGGGTGTATTGCCAAACTAAAAATGACAGGTCCAAGAGGGTCACCTTGCTGACAGCCAACCGCAGAGTCTAAAAGGTTATCCTTGTATAGTAATTTAGAAGGTTTTTTATAGCATTGCCAAAGAAACTTATAAATTTTGGGTATTTCTAATTTTGCCTGTGTCAGCAGGGTGTCCCTTTTCACTGAATTGAAGGCATTCTTTAGGTCAACCTTAAGAATGACCTCTCCTTGACCACAACCAAGGTACGTAGACAAGGCATGTACGGCAGCCTCACAGCCCCCTTTAGAGCCGAAGCCTAACTGTAGGGGCTGGAATTTTGTACTTAAATATGTGCTATAAAATTTACAACAAATTTTGGCTGCCATACGCCTGTATGTACACCCAACGGCAATGGGACGAATGCCACCATCTTTCTTGTTAAGGGCGCATAAATTTGCGCCGTATAAAATGTCGATGATGCCATCGTCAACATTGCCGGAGAGCATTAAGTTTGCCAGCTTTGTCAGCTCCCTCAGGAGGGCTTCACCAGCTTCCCCAGCACTTGGGCACAGTAGGTCCTTCAAATGCTGGGGTGTGAGACCATCGAGACCGCCAGCGGAGCCACTCCGGAAGGAGCTGATGGCAGCAAAAACGTCCTTAGCCGTGGCAGTGATGCACTCCAAATCCTCGTCTGGAGGATCTGGGAAAGAAAGATCATTCGAAGGCGCTGGGTGCTTACTCTTTAGACCCTCAAGTGTATCTGGAGAGTAAGGCGCCACCACATCACTGCTAAAAAGAAGCCTTGATGCTCCTCTTATGTCGCCTTCCCTTAACTTTGACTCTACATGATGGAAAATTGACTTATTATTAAAAAAAGGTAATTTTGAGTCGAAATTTGCAGCCGAGACATGACAATTATGTTTAATTTGGGCAGTTAAAGTTCTTTTAGAATTCTGGTCTTTGGGTACATGTAAAGTAAGGTAAGGGAAAGATAAAAGTTGCTCCCAAACCGCTTTGGAATTCTCCCGGACGACAAGACCTATACAATTGGCCAAACTTTGGGCAACTGTGGGTCTCGCGCCTCGGGGAATTCGCTTTAAAATTGGATATGAATGTTTGTAATTTGCCAGAGTTTGCCAAAAGGGAATTTGTGAATTTTGATGCAAGGGTGAAAGTGCGGGGCTACAAAGTACACCTTGGGATTTGTGACATTTCCCAATGTGTATTTTTAAGCCCCGTTCACCCTTGAAGAGACGAGTTTGGGAACAGTGAGGACAACTTACCAACGATGTGGTCGGTTGACCCGTGGACGTATCCGTATCACCATTGCCGGGCCACACGTTCATAAAAAAACACAAAAATATTTACACAAACAAAAACACAATATAAATAAGCAAAAGTCTCCCTGACAACTATCAGCTGTCAGGGACTCTCTGCGCATAAAAACGGCGCATTGTGAAGGCGCCGCGCTGCGCCGTGCGCGTAGGTCTCTTAAGGCGAGGTCGGCAAGCGCTAGGCCTGAAGTGAAGGGTTGAAGCAGGTGGTGGGCACGCGGAGGGCTGTAGTCCGCGCTCCGCTAGTTATGATTCCTTCTGTTTTATTGTTTCGTAGACGCAATTTATGTCACAAAGCTGCTTATTGTATTTTCTTGTTTTATCCAAACTATTCCGAAATATATGTGAATTCCAGTACCATCCATGTATTTTTGCACTTCTTCTTCGTATATAAGTTGTAATTATGTGGAATTATGAGGTATTTTCAATATTAAATTAAATAATTATATAATTCTTTTTAAATTATTTTTTTTATAAATATATTTTAAGGCATGATTTGAATAAAGTATATTTTGGGTTTAGTACCCAATGCACCGTAAAATTTGGAATTATTTTTAAGTATGTTTTTTATAATTAAGGGTATTTCGGAGACATAGTTGTCTCTGAAATACCCTTAATTGTCGTAAATATTGTGAAGAACAACATTCCACATTTGATTGTTTAATTTTTCCTTTTTAACTTTAAAATTAAAAACGAAATAACATTTTGTATGTGCATGATGGACACATGCAATGTCTCTATAATATAAGCATTATTAATAAGCATTTTTCAAAGAAAATAACAGTATATAAAAATGAAATGACATCGTGTAGACTACTTGGTTACGTAATAAATATCGGAGTGGAGTTCGGCCGTTGTTACAACACAGAGGTCACGCGATAAGAGCGGTGAGTGTTCGCACGTTCCACACTTTTTATTATTTCTCATTGTTCCTTTAGAAAATAAATCGCAGTTTTGTGGTGTTGCGTGCGTCCGTATTATGTATTTTGCATGAGAAAGAACTATTTTAGATGTTGGAAAGGTGCGTGATCTTTGTAGCATTTGTTATTGAATTTATTATTGTACGAGTATTCTTCTGATTTTGTTAGATAGCCCTTCAGAGACAAAATAAAAATCCATACATTGTTCCTTTTTCCTGTACAAATTTCATCCGATTTAAAAATATAATACGGTTACGCGATGAGATCAACGAGTACCTTAATTAATTTAATTGTAAGAGCAGTATTGTGAGCTCGGGAGAGTGAATTGATGAAAGTCGTGTAAAACTTGTGTCTGAAATCAGTAGCACTTTTTCCAGAGTTTCTGATTTTCATCAATTTAGGATCCTTGGCGTTGTCATCTCCAGCGACGTCCAGTTTCGTCACCATTTGGAGGAAAAGGCCAAGCTGGCATCTAGGAAGCTCGGTGTGCTCAACAGGTCAAAGTGGTTCTTCACCGCGGGCCAAATACTGCTGCTCTTCAAAGCGCAAGTCCGGCCCCACATGGAGTATTGCTGCCACCTTTGGGCGGGAGCATCTGGATGGCAGCTTGCCTCAATCCCTTTGCCTCAATCCAAAGACGCGCTGTGTGTTGTTCACGATCCCAAGCTCACAGGTGGTATAGATCCACTAAGTCTAAGCAGAGACTTTCGCCTCCAATGGGCTGTGTTCCGAGGAATTGTTTGAGATGATGCCCACGGCCACATTCTGTCAACGCACCTCTCGCCACTGACAGGGAGTGCATCCTCACATTCTAGCACCTCAAACATGCCGCACCGTACGTGTCCAGAGGAATTTCTTACCACGTACGATAAAGTTGTGGAATGAGCTCCCTGTCGAAGTTTTCCCAAGAGACTATAGCATGGGGTTCTTTAAGAAAGGAGTTATAAGGTTTTTAAAGGTTCGGCAACGGGCGAGTGACACCCCTGGTGTTGCAAGTGTCCATAGGCTACGGTAACTGCTTACCAACTGGCGGGCCGTATGCATTTGTCTCTTTGGTAGTATAAAAAAAAATCTAATATTATTATAGAACAAGTATTATTGAATTATTTATTTACTAGCTGTTGCCCACGGCTCCGCCCGCGTGGCTGTCGGTTATCGCTGTAGCCTATGTGTTATTCCAGACCATAATCTATGTCTGTGCCAAATTTCATCCAGATCCGTTTAGTAGTTTTTACGTGAAAGAGTAACAAACATCCATCCATACTTACAAACTTTCACATTTATAATATTGGTAAGGATTTAATAAAACGCAGTGATCATCTGCTACTGCGGCAGTTATCTCTAAAAAATCTAAATATAGTATGATAAGTAAGGTTACTCTATACAACCGACTCGAGGTATTTATAACATACAAGCGTGGGTAGCGCACGTGTTGGACAGGTACCTACGTGTATACTGTGATACGCCTCTGCCGTGAAGCCGTCATATTCTTTGTATAAAAGTTACAAATTCAAAATCCATTGAAATTCATTGAAAAAGTACTAAGTATAACTTAATCACAATAATGTTAGAAGCAACTACATTAATAAACCAGATATTTTCTACTCAACATAAATTCCTGTTCAACGTTTCAAACAAATTAAAAAACAGCTCAGGGTTATAAATATAAGGAACAAACGTAATTGATATATTTTTACGTTTATTTTAAAGCACACAACGGCGATTTGCATTATTATATTATGGGAAATTATAAGTCTAGCCACAAAAATATTTATTGGACACGTGATTAAACTTCTAATTTTATTACTAAGCAACGGGAAAATGACATAGCCTCTAATAAACTAATTCGTCTTTTTTACAACGCCCGCTAAATATTCTATAGAAAGCGTCAAGTAAAGATCATCAATTATTGTGACTTGTCCTTCTTATTTATGCATTACCACCTAATTTACTAACTCGGCCACGGATTTTACATCTCGTCACCATTTTACGTTTTACAGCTTCTACGCAATGTCCTCAAAAAAATATAATTCAAGCTTCTACAGAAAGCACCATTTATTATAACTTAGCATGTAAAATAATACATCATATTCTTTTATCGTGAAATAAGATACTGTAAATTCTAGCCCTGCGACTAAATTAATAGGTGGGCGACTAAATTACTAAGTGACCGACTAGAAAGTCATGCATTTGAATATTATTATATATTCATGCATTTGCTACCAGAAACGAGATGCTATCAGACAAGTAGGTTAGGTTAGGTTAGAACTGTGACCCTAACAACGCGCGAGCCGAGCGAGCGAAGCGAGCGTGCCGCGGCAGCGGCCGGCGAAGCGCTAATTTTTATAAATTGTGTTCGCCCTCAGTTTTTAGCTCAAAAGTCTTTTATTTTGTATCTCCTCAATAGCTTCTGATAATATTAGTGGCCAATATACCGACTATTTGATGACATTTTTAGCAAAATTTTGACTATCGATTTATATGGGATGAGTTACATTTTAAACGTACTCAGTTAAAAAGTTAGATGCTAAATAAATATATATTTTGATGTCATTTAATAGTATTTTAGAAGTTTACTATTAGAATGCATGCTACAAATTTAGATGCTAAAAAATAATCATTATGCTGAATAGTATTTAGAGTGGTTCACATAGAAGATAACTAGTGGCTAAGATAGTATTATTTTGATGCTCGTTAATTGTGGCTGACTTAGTAATTTAGAAGGCAACATACATTTTTGGGGGCGAATAATGATACTAAAAAGAAGCCTGTTTAATTAGCACCCTTATATTATTATCCTAATATTATAAATGTTAAAGTTTGTGAGTATGGATGTTTATTACTCTTTCACGCAAAAACTACTGAACGGATCTGGATGAAATTTGCCACAGAGACAAATTATAGTCTGGAATAGCATATAGGCTTCTTTTTATTGCGATAACCGACATTAACGCGGGCGGAACCGCGGGCAACAACTAGTATATAATAATATAATCTCATTAAAATAAAAACAAAAATTCGAACAACACCATGTA
Source organism: Trisateles emortualis (assembly GCA_947095525.1). Classification (NCBI taxonomy): domain Eukaryota; kingdom Metazoa; phylum Arthropoda; class Insecta; order Lepidoptera; family Erebidae; genus Trisateles; species Trisateles emortualis. The sequence goes on along the minus strand of OX352736.1, from coordinate 414,400 downwards.
ACAGGAAAATAGGTGGTTAAATCATAAAAAAGTAAAAGGTCTATAAAAGTATACTACCATTTTTATCGCTTAATGAGTTTTGTGCACCAGCGATATCAAATATTAAACACTACAAACACCTTTTGAACATTAATTATGAGTAACGCTAAGCAAAACATCAGCTTAAGAGAGGTAGGGCACCATACTAGCGAGCAAGTCCGACTGAGGACGGACCTTCGTCTAACAGAAGCCCACAGCCGAATAACTATTCACAGAGGTGTAGTATAATCCTGTGTGTGAGTACAGGTCTCCAGCACTCATTTGTATTTTGAAAGAAACGTTTTCCTATCCCAGGGATACTCCTAAGGCCCTGGTGTAGTAAAATGGCTTGGCAACACGTGAGTGATACCAGTGTCCATAGGCTCCGGTAATACTTAATATCAGATGGGTCGTATGCTTGTTTGCCACCCAAGTAGTATATGGGTGTTATTCACAAAAATTGTACGTAACGGGAAATGAAAAAGATATGAAAATATCTGTAACGTAACAGACAATATAACAGATGGGAATTATTAGGACTAGTACATAATATGCATAATATAAAATTATTCGTTAATTTATGTTATTCATTTATCGAGAAGATTAATGAAAAGCTGTTAGTTTAATTCAATATATATAATTTGTATAGGTAGTTTTTAACATACTTTTAGGCAATAAGTATTTTTTTAATTACTTTCCTACTATCATTCGACTTCAATTTGAAAAAGAAAACGTAATTATTAAGTATTGATTACTAATAAAAAGTATTTAATATTACTAAATAAAAACTAAATAAAAAAAATATATATAGGAAAGTAATTTTGAACAATCACATAACAATTTATGACAAAAATAATTAATGTCCCAGCTTAGCACTTTACGGTGCCAATATAATATATATGTATGACTATAACATACCTAGTAGGTATTTACAGGAATTAAAAAAAAATTACAATAAAAAAAAGTATTTTCATGATAATTATTAATTTGCCTACTTTCATACTAGAAAAGTAGTTTTGAGCAATCATATTAAACATCTTTCACAAAAATAATTAATGCACAGTTTAGCATTTTACGGTGCCACCATTTATGTATGACAATGACGACCATAGACATAGGAACATTATTTAAACAAAAAAAATATAAATCTTTAAAAAAATTGTATCTACTTAACAAATTAACAATAAAAACAAAGTATTTTCATTACAATTAATAATTTTGCTTCATATTAGAAAATCAATTTTGAGCAATGACATAACACATCTTTGACAAAAATAAAAAAAAACCCAACTTAGCATTTCACGATGTCAGCATTTATGCATGACAATGACAACTTTAGGTAAAGGGACATTATTTAAATGAAAAATAATAAGACTTAGAAAAACTAATAAACATAAAAAAAACAAAAGTATTTTTATGATAATTATTAATTTACCTACTTTCATAGTAGAAAAGTAGTTTTGAGCAATCACATAACAATCTTTGGCAAAAATAATTAATGCCCAGTTTAGAACTTTACCGTGCCAGCATTTATGTATGACAATGACAACCGTAGGTATAGGAACATTATTGAAATAAAAACATAATACACTTAAACTTAAACTTATTTAAATTAAAAAAACTTACCAATTTAACTACTTATTTAAATAGGTGTACTTGTTCTTTCAGTCAAATTTTTATTAGTCCTAAATACTTCCATTTTGTGGTTTTGTGCTCCACAGCACATGAAGCACAAAACCAAATAATGAACGTAATAGTCAATAATTATTTATTTTGTATATATACCTACTTAATGATTACTAGATCTTCACTATCATCAGATAAATCAAAATTTAAAAAAAATTATAAAGTTGAACATTATTTAAATAATAAAAATATTAAACTTTAAAAAAATAATACTTATCAAATTAACTTTATAAAACATTTTTTATAATATGTATTACTCGTCATGTAGGAACTTTCAGTCAACTTTTTATTAGTCTTAAATACATCCATTTTGTGGTTGTATGCTTCATACATAGCACATGAAGCACAAAACCACATAATGAACATGATAGTCAATAATAATCTATTTCGTTCGTCTAATGCTTACTAGACGCTATCTTCACTATCATCAGATAAACCAAAAAAGGGACGACGTGTTCCCTGAAAAGTTTTTTCAATGACATATATTTTACCGTCGGTATTAGAAACAGAAGGTAAAGAGTTGTTTGTGTCTGGAGTGATCAGCTCCTTAAAATCTTTTCTTATATCATTTGTAGATATATTATACAATTTTGACGATCCCATCAGAGTTTGTAATGTTTCTCGGTCATAATTAACTCTAACATCAGAAAGAATATTTACTTGTGAATTTTGTGTAGTATTATTATATTTTATTGGCGTGGAAAATTGTTTCTTTGGTACAACTTCGTCATTAGCAGGGAACTCACTAGATTCTGATGATGTTGATGGTAGCCTTCTTGCACGTTTAATAGGATTAAATAAGTTATGATTTTTTAGTAAAAAACAATCACACATTCCCCTTTTGGGTGAACGAGCACAAAAACAGCTTAAAATTCTAGTAGCAATATTATGCGAGTTATTTGTAGTTTGAATCTGATGTATTTTCATAGTACTAGGGACAGCTATTAGTGATAGCAAAGACGTCATATAATCTTCTCTAATACTTGCTATGTCATCTTCATTGATTAAGAAAAGTTTTACACTTGTTTCTTCCTTTAAAAGTGTATATGCAGACTCTGCACTGAGGATGTCATTCCCATGAGCCACTTTACCATCTAAAAGTCTTTTAATGGCACCACCAACACCATCGGCTGCTCCTTTTCCGTGGGCAGCTTCGAAAAAATTCCAGGTTCCAGTTAAACCGATTTTTTTAGTGATAGTATTAAATAAAAAAAAGTTTTTCTTTTGTCTGTACTGTGTTGTTGGCCCATCAGAAAAAATGTGTAGTGTCAATTTCTGGTGATTTTTCACTTATATGGGTTAAAATGGGTTTCAAATGAGCCCAGATTGCTTGTGGCGAATGGTCAGTTGCATCTGAAAGAGTGCAATAGCTCTGCGGTTTTTTATTTTTTTGATATACTACACTCGTATGTAAAGATATTTGAAATTGAGAGGCCCCAAAATGAACTGCTTGGATCTCTTGGAACATTTTACAAGTAAAATTTTCAGAAAAATCACAATGTAAGAGGATTTCATTTATTTCAAGATTATCCTTCATATCTTTATACATTTTGTACTGATGGCTGATATTATATTTATGAATTTGAAAATCCTGTAGGTTTCCTTCAAATTTAGTTACTAAATCTTGTAAAGTGCCAGTCTTAATTTCTTTTACGTTTCGTTTACATTTTTTTATTATATTATTCTTTTTATATTCTACATCTTTTACAGACCACTCCAGCCATGTGACATTTTCATCGAGTGTAATAGTAGTGAAATCGTATGATATTTTATTTACTTTACAGATTATGCATTGACCGTACATACATTTTTGAGAGTTTGAATCGCAAACTAAACATTTAATTAAATCGTTTATATTTTTAAGGCCATTTAAAACTGACAATCTTTTGAGGGACGCAAATTTAAATTCTATATTTGAATGTTTTTTGCACACACATGTATCGCGATCAGAAAGTTTTGGGCTGACTACGTAAAAGGGCTTATTTCTTAAAAATGTTGCGTAAGACAAATTAATCCCTGTATCTTGTTTAAACTTGTTATATAAATTAGTTACGTTGTCAAGTAGATATCTTTTTTGCATTTTCATTTTTTTTACCGTCTTCGTCTCTTTCTTTCCCGCTGTCGTTCGAGATACATCATCTTGTAAATAGAAATCTCGTATTATGGTGACAAAGTTTGTATATTTAGTATTCGCTTGTCTTATTGTATTACGAGTCCGTCCTTTTAATCCAATACAGTAACCTAATTTAGTTTTCATTTTATGTTTTTTAACCAGTGTGTTGTTGACAACATTTTTTAAAATATTTCTCTCGGTATTACTTTTAGCGTTCTTGTATGAGTTAGTTAAACTTTCGCTCAATATGTTCTTCTCAAATATAGCTCGTCTCACTTTATCTTTTTCTGGTGAAGGGACATCTTTTAACTGCTGAATGAAGGACTCAGTTTTTGACATAGGAGAAGTTGGCACTGTTGGTAATGAAGGTTCAATATTTTCTTTATCGTCTTTATAATCTTGCTGACATGCCAATAACAATTTATATCTGTAAACCTTTTTTCTTAAAGAATTTACTCTCTTTTTTAGTAAATCTATTTTTCTTTTTTGTTTTTCATTTTCTTTGGTAATTTTATAATATCTTTGTTTATATATTTTACGACTCAAGTTTTTATTTTGTTCATCATTTTGTTTTAACTGCTTTTGTTTTAGTTGACGCCAAATTTTACGCCGCATAGCTTTTTCGGTCTCTGATAATTCAGATATCTTTTTATAATTCCTCTTTTTCTTCTCGGCATCTTTTTGCTTAAATTCATTCCATTTATCGGGATTATTTTGCTTTAAACGTTCTCTGTATCTTTTTTGTCGTTCCGCTGATGTCAAAGGCATTATTTCTAAAACAAAAGTAAGCATGTAAACATAAACCACACAAAACACTCATACACACACACACACACACATACTAACACGCACACATAGGTCCTGTACATACACACACAAACACACACACGCACACACATATAGACATACATACACACACACGAACATATGTATTCACATACACTCTACTACAAAATTGTTATAACTTTAATAAAAACATGCATTTATTACACAGAGGTTCTACGGACATAATTTAGTAGGTAGGTACTTATAATACAATTAATTTAATAAACATGACATCAATAATCTACAAATATTTTAACATCGCAATTCAAATTTGATATGTGTATGCAGCTTTACCTTTTCATATCTGTTACATAACAGAAAATTGTAACAGATAAATATCGTATATGAACTTTTAGCACGTGTCTAACCTACAAAATATTTTGTGAAACAAACATCAATTACTTTCAACAAATTTCTTACATCGATTTGACATCTGCAACCACATTCTTTTATTACAATAATATAAAGTCTGAAAAATACTTACTGAATTTAGTAACACTACTAGAACAAATGTTAAGAAATTAATGTCGAATTACAACATCACACACTACATAGGTCGCACCAAGTGACACATCAAAATGGCGGAACGGACAATAGCGCCACCTGGTTAATGTGTTTATTGTATAATGTTGCCAATAGAATAATTTTATTTAAAAAATGGAAATAATGCCGTAAACACCGTCACCGAGAAGAGTTACAGATATGAGTATAATTTGGGACATTAATTTAAATGTATAAATATTATGTATTAATTACTATATGTATATTTAATTTATATCATAATTTATTATAATGTTTAGCCATATTAAAAAATACTAAATTGTTTCATTACAACTATTTTTATTTTTTTAATAATTTATTGAAGTTAATTAGTCTAAAATGAGACATCGATTTCTATATGAAACTTTTGTGGACACTAGTTGTAAAATTTGAATTATTTTAAAATCTGTAAAGAATGCTATAGTTTTACTAAGTGTAAATTGTACTTCTATACTTTTAGACTTAAAGTGAATACATGTAAGCTAATATTAAAATATCAAATAAAAAATAGTCGAGCTGGACACGGAGAGTGTAGCAAATGTACAATTTTTGTGAATAACACCCATATAAAAAAGTTGTTTACTACCCAACTGACAGAATAGGGCTATGTGTTTCAGCTTTGGGTGTATGTACGTTTATCCCTTATACTTGTGCAGCTTAAACAGCTAAATGGTACATATATTATATGGACTAGGGGTCGCCTGCGACTTTGTCCGCGTGGTAATTAATATTTGTTTTAAGAAAAGACAACTCCCGCACTAGAGAACAAGCTCTGTGTCGCAGGGGACTTTACAAACATACAATTAACGGACACAAATTACACCCAGGCTCAGAACAATTCTTTGTGGAACAAAGTTTTGTTCTGTGTGGGAATCGAAACCACAACCTCGTGCACAGCAGGCAATAATTATGTGACAAGTCATGAGTGCTAAATAAACATGGCGGCCATATTTAAACTTTCACAAATTAACATTATTTGTATCGTTTAATTTAGTAAATAAATAGCATGAGTTAACACGAAACATAATTGCGTATAAATATATTTTAATAATACATCTAAGTCACTCATTAATTTGAGTTATGGGTCGTTTCGCCCGCCATTTGTTCGCCCGAACGGGCCAAACGACCAAATTACAATATTTAAAATATTTTAATTGGGCGTTTTGCCCGTTGGAAGTTTTATTACTTTTTATGTACAGACAGCATCAAAATCTATATGTACATGAAAAGTAATAAAACCTCCATCGGGCGAAACGACCTATAACTCATTAATTTGTACATGTGTCATTATTATTATTATAAGCCTGTATTGTGCCACTGCCGGGCAAAGACCTCCCCAATCTTCTTCCACTTCTCCCTGTCTAAAGCCGCTGAGGACCAGTCTCCGTTAAATGAGTCCAACTCATCCCGCCATCTCCGTCTGGGTCTACCGCAATGTCGCTTGCCATTCAGAGGCACCCACTGGGTAGTGAGTTTGGGCCATTGATCATCTGATATGCGGCAGATATAATCAACCCAGTTCCATTTTAGTGTGGCAGTTTTCCTCATGACGCCAGCGTTTTCTGTGCTGGAATGCGTCATAATATACAAAAATGAAAAGTATTATACATATAGAAGTTACAGCTGAAGCATAACTTATATTTTTAAATTTATAAGTAAACATGATTCTTACCCTACACATATAAACATTATAGGTACCTACGGTAAAACGTACCCGAAAAGTCACGTTTAGCAAACGCGTTTGTTCTCATTCAGATTATTATAATCCGCATCCGGACTGGCGGCCCATTCGGCAGTTCTTAGCTCAGTATTGTTATTTAGGTTACATCGTTCGAAGTGTAAGCATAGTCATCTTGATTGTAACCGTCTGAAATACTAAATAATTAGTGGACAAGCTTCATGTTGTTTAATATTTTTATAAATAATAAATAATATTTTTTTAATATTTTTAAGAGAGGTAGGGCACCATACTAGCGAGCAAGCCCGACTGGGGAAGGACCTCCACCTTACAGAAGACCACAGCCAAATGACTACACACAGCGGTGTAGTTGTGTTCCTGTGTGTGAGTACAGGTCTCCAGCGCTCATTTAGGAATGCGTTTTGAAAGATACGTATTCCTATCCCAGGGTTACTTCCATCTTAAAGCCCTGGTGTAAAAAAATGGGTTGGCAACACGCAAGTGATACCTCTGGTAATGCAAGCGTCTATAGGCTACGGATACTGCTTAACATCAGGTGGGCCGTACGCTTGTTTGCCACCCAAGTAGTATAAAAAAAAAAAAAAAAAAAAAAAAAAAAAAAAAAAAAAAAAAAAAATCGTGAACATGTTATGCAAGTAGGTACTGTTCTGCTGATATAAACTGGATAAAAACTAAAGGTATCCATTCAGAGTACTCTCAGTCTTCGGCTTATGATTCTCCAAATGAGACTCCAAAACTGAATTTCGACAAATCGTTCTACGACAAGATTTTAATTCGACAACATGGAACTCCGATACGTCTTCATTTCGCTAATACTTTAGTTCGAAATATCTTAAGCTCGACACTACTGTACACCAACAAAGCGTATTTTCGATATACTCATGATGAACTGAAAAACGATCGGTTCCAGGAAAAAAAACAGGTTGTAGCAAAATAAAAATGATTCCTGCACGTCGTTGGAACTCGCGGACGCTCTTAGAAATTACATAACCTTCTCGTAGTTAAGTTCTAGGCCGACATAATTTACATTGCCATCGACACTCTAAGAAGAGTAAGGTGCATCTCGCAGAAATAGCTATTTCTGTGGTGCCTCTAATATATATAAAAGCATTATATTATCACTAAGTATATTAGTATTATAAATACCGCTATTTACAAGTGCAAAAATATAACATCATTTTAATTTATTACATAAACAAAATTGCAAGTCAACCTTCTAATTTCCAATTCCCAAATTGTGTAACTACCATTTTACGCAGTACTGACGTAAGCATAAATTAATTAATCGTTCACAACAAGCGACCGTATTATGTGTAGGTACACCGTACGGTTCGGCATCGGCACATACCACAGTATATTATTGAAGCAGAGTTAACTTGTAGTAGTAGTAATATAGATACAAACAGTTACTGAAGTTATATTATTTCGTTGCTGAATAACATTTCAATATCAATATAATGTGTGTTACCTAGTTATTTACCATTGCCTGGCCGCTGCGTATCGCGGCCTGTGGACTTATTGAACTAATTATTGTGTAATTGAGTTTTGGTGAATCCACAGTTACAACGATTGTTGAACCTTTGTGATACAGTCACTATACTCCTAATATGGCGCGAGAGTCATGTAATAAATTAAAAGATATAAGTAGTATAATTTACTTAAAACTTTTAGTACTTAGGTACTACTTGGTACTCATAATGTAACATACATTTGATATTCTGTATCAATAAATTGTATTTATTGGACATATATATACCTAACGAGCTCAATTAAATATTTTACCTACCGTCGTTTTAAAATAAGTCTACATAACACACAATTTTCAAGGGTCTCCTGTAATTAACTACTATTTTCTATCTAGCTCTCCTGTTCCAAGCTAGCATTTATTGTTAATTTGTATGCTAAATAAATAAATAAACCTGATTTTGACATTACAACTCCCGTGTAATCTTTTAAAATAAAATAATAACAAATCAAATAGGAATATCAAAGAAAGAGTAATAAATTGATGCTAGCGAAACGCTGAGGAAGACTTAAGAGCCTTTCTCAGGTCGCAAGGCATTCCGACCGCCAACATTGTAAGAATGTACATTGTTGCCGCCCAAAACAAAGCAACAGTTACTGCATTGTCGGTGGCAGCCATCCTCCTGTCCTCCTGTGTGCACACTGCGGTTACACCGTAATAACAACCCAGCCTGCATTATTACCGTCAATGCACTCAGGTTTGTCTCTTCGGACTCCAAAATGCAATCCTTTTGGAAACACCCACCCAACTAATCGTAAATGCTTTAAAATTGATTTAGTGAGTGAATAAGAAGCAACACGGAATCATTGTTTTGTTGAGACGAATATAATTATATAGTAGGTTTCATTTACGATGAGTTGTTTATTTGTTTGGATTGATTTGTTTTCATAAAAATAGTGTTTACTGGTCAAATACCAAAAGAAACATAACAGGTTATTTTGTTAATTCATATGAAACATGGAGATTTACATTCTCAGTGATTGTCAAATGTGTCAAAAAAGGACTTCGTATATCTATTAATTATTTTTTTTAATTTCTATGGAAGTACTTACTGTTTTAAAATATAATATTTGAAATACATGGACGGACACGTCACAAGAAGTTATTGCTCAATTTGGTTGAAGAAATTAAGGCTTAAGCACTTTCTGAATATGAAACGTACTGTACCTAGTATAATCTCACCTCTACGACTCGTAAAGGCACGTAGGTCCTGTGCTCGATCACTTCCAGACTCTGTGGAATACCGTCCCATCGAACTATAAGAGCAAGGTAATAGAAAGTGCATTTACTCGTATTTTTACGCACACATCGTAGTTAGCTAAGTCTCCTTAGTGACTGAGTGTTGTAGCCCAAAGTCGGCCTAGACACATACACATAATATTTTAAGTTTATTTAAATACGTAAAAGTTTTCTTGTGTCAAAGTTAAGGAGTTTCAAAACTATTATTTATATACGGTAGTATTTGCCCTACTGTACATTGTGTCACACTGTGGTAGCACTAAGTCATGACCTCACGTGGTGACGTAACGTGTGAATCGCACGCAATCAACATTTAGAACTTGGCTGTACCGCTTAATTGGCACTTACCACAGCTTATGATGTAGCGTTATTTTGCTTACTTCTCTTATATACATAGTATTTGTACACGTTAATTATAACGTTTAAGCATAATTGGGAATATTTATGTTTGTAACAAAATATAAAAAATAAATACGTTCTGAATTCGACTGTGCCTATTTACTTTTTTATGTCTGTTATTTTTTTTGGAAATTGTAAACGATTTTTATTTTATTTTTATAAAATAGAAACATAATAAAACTATTTATTTATTGCATATTATATATACCGCAAATATATTTTAGCGTATTGTATCGTATTTGTAGAAAACGCAGCACAATGTGCTACGTTTTTCTTTCTTTCTACAAAATAAAATAATCAATAAAACAATTGGATTATTAAAAACTCTAAAAAATCAACTCTGCGATATAATAAACTATATCGTATAAGTGCCATAACATTAGATAACTTTACAAAATTAATGTTGTTCACAAAATAAAGAAACACCATTTAAGTTATTTGAAAATAATTCTATATATTTAGTTCAAACAATATAGCAAATGATTATTTATAGTAGCACCTGACAAATTCCCTATTTAAAACGGACGTAGCCCATATCAGCCGATCAATTAATTTAACAGTCCTTAATTGCCACAGTCCCGAGGGATATCGGTCGCAAATAGCGATGCATCGTGCTTCACCGAGGTAATACAATATATGTTACATAAACTGTCTATACTATACAGTCACTTCGTTATCGTATCGAGTCATTGTCGTAATCGTGGTGAGGATTTTTACCTCCTAGTTGATTAAAATTAAGGTATATTACTGGATGTATGGTTGACCTCTCCAATGAGTTCTTGTTGAGGCGGTAGCTTAATTTATTAAGTTGAATTGTCTTATTGATATCAGAATATTCATTTATTTCAAATAACATCAGGAATATAATTATGATTAATAAATTGTTATTCCTATACTAGCGTTAGTAACCATAGAATTAAATAATCATTATGACTGCTTAACATCTGATTATTGAAGGATCAATCAATGGTCGTACGCTTGTTTGCCTTCTCGTAATATAAATAAATTGACAAAATTATGACCGACATATTAATATTTTTTAAAGCATAAAAGCAGTTACTAAGAGATAACCATGTCACTTACGAGTATAAAATATAATGTTTTAGTTCGCTATAACGTTGTATAAACATAATCATTTATTTCATAAAGCCAATTTACATGTAATTTTTTTATGGAATACCAATTAAATAAGAAGTTAAAGAAGTCATCCATTCAATTAATTGACAAACATAATCATACAAACGTCCTTAAAATGTTATACAAATAAAATAACAATCAAGTCATAAATATATTTTTTTTTGTCAAGTTAAATACATTGTCATGTCAAATTAAATAATTCATTTTGTTAGTCATTAATTCATCAAACGTATAAAAAGTATAGTGTGTACATGAGTAGGTAATACTCCTGATACTTATGTAAATGAGCTTTAAAAACAATAAAATTTGTTAAAACGTAAATAACCAGAAATAACGAGAAAGCACTCTCCGGGTGTGGTACAATATTGGTACCTACCTACATTATGTTTAAAATTAACCCGGCCATTTAAAATATTCACTTTTACGTACATATACATATAATAATAAAACATTTCATTTTAACCGTTACAGATACAAAATGCTGCTGATATTGTACGAGCCTCTTTGTCGACATTAAATTAATAAATAAACTCTCGTTTTGGGATAAGTTTCACGGAAATAGAGTGCTACTGAATACTGAGCAGTGAATTAACCGTTTGCTGTGCATTCATGTATAGACTGACGGTTTTATGGCGGTACTTTTTGTTTGTGGTGAAAACAGATATATTAGATGTGTTCTTTGTGACAAAAAGTACAAGAAGATTAAAGAATTATGGAGATATTGGCTGTTTTAATGATTCTAACATAAATATAAGAATATCATTATATTAGAAATGGTTAGTTTTATTTATTTAAAGGCTTACTAACTAATTAACATACAAAACTTTAACTTAAATAGTCTTTTTTAGAATATTTGTACTGAAATGCACGTAAATCATAGGAAAACACAACAATATGAAGTGAATATGTTAGTACTAGTTGTTGCCCGCGGCTCCGCCTACGTAGATGTCGGTTATCGCGATAAAAAGTAGCTTTTATGCTATTCCAGACTACCTATAATCTATGTTTTGTCAATTTTCATCCAGATCCGTTCAGTAGTTTTTGCGTGAAAGAGTAACAAACATCCATCCATCCATCCATTCATACTTACAAACTTTCGCGTTTATAATATTAGTAGGATGTACGAGTTTGAACGTTAGGTATCGTGAAATGTAAACCTAAATAGGTATATAATAATACGGTCTTTACTAATGGACTAATTCATTAATGAAGAGCCTACACGCGTTCTCAGTGACTTAGTTATCACCCGCTAGAAAAATCTATGAAAAGAGAGTCGTTGAAAAACCCAACGTGTATTTTATATAATAGTGAGGTTAGTTTTCAATCGGTATTTCGGTAATGTTCATTCCGATGATATGCGATATATATACCTCCATAACACATAGATATGTTACATCGCCGATTCATAATGTAGTTTCTTAGCCAGTGACCAACACAAACAAGTATTAACAAAACTCTTATAGAACAACCCTCGACAAGTACTTGTTTATAATATAAACAATAGATTTTCGCAGAAATCCTTTTCAATATGCCAAGTGTACGACTAAGGACAAAATAACACTCAAAAAATATAAGTCCAGAATACAAAATGAAGAGAGAATAATCGAAAAATGTAAATTGAAACACCAAGGAAAGTTTTCCTATATATAAAGTAGTGGAATCACCTGATGACGTCATTATCGAGGGTTGCTGGGTAGTGGAAATATATTTTTTGTTACGTGATTGGAATGCGCCTAGTTGGGTCTCATTGATATATTATACGGCCTGTGCTAAAGATACTGCGTCTACATGCAACAGGGACACATCCTTTAACAATAAGGAAAACAATATTGTTTTGCTGTATTATAAGTAAAAATGTAGAACAGCATACATGACAGATATAAACGAAAATATTTACGAGATAAATATTGGTACTGGACAGTTTAAAGTACTTTTAAAAAAATACTTTAAACGGTCTAGTTATCAACATTTTTACCTTTAATATAGGCAATTAGGTATACCTACCAAGTCCGATCAAATGTATTTTATTATTATTATTAGCCGATACTGTCCCACTGCAGGGCAAAGGCCTCCCCTTCCTTTTTCCACGATAGTCTATCTTTTGCCAATTGTAGCCAATCCCTTTTATAGACGTCAAGCTCATCTCGCCACCTCATTTTGGGTCTACCACGTGGCCGCTGTCTGGTGTTTGGGACCCACTGCGTCGTTATTTTTGCCCACAGCTCCTCCGGCATTCGACTAACGTGACCCGCCCAGTTCCACTTTAGCTTGGCTGCTGAGTGGCCTACATCAGCAATTTGCGTCTTGGAACGTAGTATTAAGTATTTTACTAAACATTAATTAAACTCACCTTTCGTAGTATCTACGTAACATGCTATAGTATGACATGGTATAGTAGGCTGTTTTTATAGTACCTAATAAAGCGTTCTTCCCGCCTGACTTAGAAGAACTAAGGACCAAATATTTGTTACACCAGGGTTTTGTGGACGACATGATGGTTTGCTACACCTTATTGGTTGTTTGCCAAGCGTAAGATCAAGAAAAAACGCGCAGTATTTTCTGAACTAAATGTTAAGCTAAATTCTGTGTACGTAATTGTATTTATATAGTAGTCTTCTTCTTCTTATCATTTGGTTAGTGGCCAACCTGGTGACAGAGTTATTAAGATCGCTCATATTTAGGCCTCTGTCGTGATCTAACGACTGTTAACAGTCGGTACAGACTGTTAACAGTCGTTAGATCACCTAACCTATACAGATTTATTTTGTCTCCCGCTTTGCTATGGAGGGAAGTGGAACTCCTTCTATTTACTTCTGATTAAATTCGTTGCGGGGTCCAAGACAGTAGGTTTAGTTGTCCACGGGACGCACGAGTGTCAAAACTCGGTGTATCAGTTGGTTACTCCGCTGTTAATCCTGGCTCACAGGAGTCACAGCGGTGGGCATGTGGCCCACCCACATTATTGTCCCGATATAAAAAAAAAGTCGGTACCGACTTTTAACGTGCCCTCCAAAGGACGAAAACGCTAAGATGAAATACGAGTATGCAGTCACCCATCTATAGGGTTACCGCGCCCTAGATCTTAATCTGATTATTTACCGAATAGCAAGTGCACCTAGCTATGAGTGTCTCAAGTATTGACACTATTATATATTTTTCCACTATGCTAAGGTCAAAATAATTTATAACCCCGACAAAGGTGACATTCAACTAACCGCAACACATTCACGTACTGTATAACACAGGCTTATTAACATTCGTCGTATGAACGTTTGTTATAAACTAAAGTAACGGATTAACACGATGTACTTCGTATGTGACGTAATTGACGACCACACTACCAACATAACGTATTTACTGCAATGCGGACAGGCCTACTAATGTTTTTGTATTAAGGTTTTTACTTCTTTGCTTTGTTGACAGCAATTGTATGTACAAATTACTGTATGTTTGTGGTTACCTCGCCGTTTACCACTGCGCAACGTGTTGTGGGTTCGATCCATAAATTGTTGTCCCGATTCTGGGTGCACATTGTGACCTTTAATTGTATGTAAGTAAAAACCCCCGCGACACAAGGCTTGTTAAAAAATGCGGCTAAACTTCTTTAAAAAACATACATATGTAAAGAATTACAGGCTCATGATATAATATTTTTTATGAACGTAAATAAAAAGACGATTTTAATACTTCAATTTAATAAACTTTAAAGAGAAATTAATTATAGGAGTACCTACACATTTTCCAATTGGAGGCGTCACGAAACAGTTTAAACCAAAAGCTTTTTAATCGACTTGAAAAGTAGGAGGTTCAATGTCCGTGTATGTATTTTTTATGTTTGTTTACCGATGTTCCCATTATATGAACCGACTTTCAAGGTTTTTATATACTACTTAGGTGGCAAACGGCTAATTGATTTTAAGCAGTTATCGCACATGGAAGCTTGGAATAGCAGATGGGCAGAAAGAAAAATAGCAGAATATATAAAAACTTTAAGTTAAAGTATTGATGGAATAGAAAAATGATTCTTTCTTATTTTTATTGGCTATATTTGTACTATTTTTAAGTGATCTTGACATTTGTAAACAGCTGTTGTTATTCCTTATAATAAATAAATAAAAATAAAATAAAAAACGCATTCCTAAATAAGCACTGGAGTACTCACACAGGAACACAACTACACCGCTATGTATAGTTATTTTGCTGTGGTCTTCTGTAAGATGAAGAACCTTCCTTTGTCGGACAATACACCAAGCAATACCTCAAAGTCAAAAATAAAATATCAAAGTAACTACTTATTGGGTTTATAAAAGGTGTGAAAAGTCCACCATGTCCTTTACGTATCTATCGACTTCACAAAGGCAGACAACAAAGCTCTTTGACGACGTACAGCATGAATGTTTCGTATTATGTCGATCCTATTACGTAGAGATCATACCTGACTAGGAACGACGTGCTGGACCTTAACATACATATATACATACATCACGCCTGTGTCCCACTGGGTTAGGCACAAACTATGGTACGGCAATTGCTTCGATCCACACATACTTCCTTTGCCTCCTCCACATTCATCAACCTCTTCATGCATGAACGTCGATTCTAGGTACTTTTAATTAAGCCCTTTTTTAGCAAATCCCCTACTTGGTCGCTGTATGTTCTCCTAGGGCGGCCCCTACCGCCATTTCCATTCAATCTTGCACGATATAGCTCAACAACAACTTGTATTTTATTTATTTGACTTAAGTAGGTGCCAATCCAAACAGGCAGTAAATATATACAAATAATAATACAAACTTATAATAATATTATAATTTGTGACAGTTTGGCTGTATACGAGTAGAAATTTGTAACTAAATCATGACAAAGTGGTTTAACGAATCTGGATAACATTTTGCACTAAGGATAAATTATAGTCTGGAATAGAACAAAGGTACTATTTATACTGGGCAACTAGTAGGTAATAAGGCTAGGGCTACTCCCGCCACCTAATACGTTTATTGGCTTGGCACCAACCTTAGCTTGTAATTTAGTTATTTTCCGCTTGTAGTGCCTGTTATTAGTGGTACATTACCGTATTATTTTAAAGTCAGTTTAAAATTATTGCGAATGCAAGGTTGATGATGTATTTGTCAGTTCAGTTATGACATTATTGGTCCTTTTTCAAAAAGCTGAATAAGTAGACAAGAAAATATCACTATGTTTATAACTTGTAATTTAACTTTCGAAGTTTTAATGGGATAGCAAAAGCGGTCTCATTTATACGCACCAAATAAACCTATTTCGGTATTTTCATTAAGTTAGTTATTTAAAAGTTGTGTACAGTACAAGTTTGCTAGGTTATCGTTTTAAAACTTTTAGTTTTTATAATATTTTCTCGCTGGAATGAAGAAAAATATGCACAATATCTAAGTTTTCTTGCCTTAAATATTGTGCTTAAATTATATAATCGCCAAAGAAAATTATGTGAGGATGTGGATAGTAGTTATTAGAATAATACGGTACAATATTACTAGTGCTAGTAGGTAGGTATAGGTTCATATTATTATTACTAAGTATGCAGGTCTTAGTTTTGCTCACATATTTTCAATAACATCTCTATTTTATACATCTTGTGTATATGTCTTATATGACTATTATTCTATGAAGAAGGCAAAAGAAAGCAAAATTAATGCAGTAGAAATGAAAGCTTTGAAGAATATGATGTGTGGAATTATAATGCTAATCAGAGTGCAATACTGTCACATAAGAGAACGATGTGATTTGAAAGAAGAATTTAAATAAAGTAGTGGTAATAGTTGAAAAGGGGATGTTAAGATGGTTTGGACATGTGGAAAGGATCAATAAAAGATGAATAACAAAAGAGGTATATCATGCATGAATGAATGGAGATGTCGATAGGGGCCGCCCTAGGCGAACATACATCGACCTTGTAGGTGATTTGTTAGAAGGGCTAAATTAAAAGTACCCAGTACCGACGTGCGTACGTGTATGAAGAGGTTGATGAAAAGCAAAAGAAATATGTCTGGATCGAAACAATTGATGTACCATTGTCTTTGCCCACCCCAGTAGAGACGAGCGTGATGATAAGCATGTATATAGTATTAAACTAGGTAAACACAAGAAGTAAAATAGTAGATATTTTAGGTACGTTTTAATCGGCTCAAAGCCAAGCAAGAAGACTCAGTATTAAATTATTTAAGGTAACGGCACCTAATTCCGATGGGTTCTGAAATTGGCACCTAATTCCGAGGTATTTAGAAAAACGGCATTTACTTGCGATTTACAAGCTGTTTTTTACCAGAATATCTCTTATTTAGTAGATAATATATCTACATGTGGATATATTATCCAAGGTAAGGTGTAAAGTATAAGATGTTTAAGATAATCGATAAGATTCGCAACGATAGCCGGTCCAAACGAACTCTTCATACATTTGGCACCCTGTGCACGTAAATACCAAGTTTTTTTAAATAGCGTTTGTCTTGTTGTTTTGGTACTGTGTGTGTAATTCTTTGCGTTTAATTAGTAAAAGGACTATATTGTTTATTAGTATTACATTACCTTTTTGTATTTTACTAAATAAATAAAGGTGAAAATACGTTTTGAAAATACCGCGGAATTAGGTGCCATAAAATTTAGCGGGTTCCTTATTCCGATGTATACCACGGAATAAGGATTTCATAGACTTGGTTTCATTTTGTGTTTTCAGGATTGTTTTTAGGATTAGGCACTTCACACTTTATATTTACTAACTTAAGTAGTCAATAAATATAAGATCTAATTACGTGGTACACTTTTGCATCGCATTCACTAATTATAGCATATCAGAGGTGGTAAATTATGGTATTTTGTTAATTCGTTGCATAAGAAAGTCAAGACCAAAAATCTAAGTTTATTAACAATCAAATGTAACTCTTAGCAAGTGAAATACATATTTAGGCAGATATTACAATTGTACTCTAATCTGTATATAAATTATATAAAAATGTTTTAGTTTTTAATACTCGGAATAAGGAAACATGAAATTTTAGTACGAAACCTAATTCCGATGTATAGTGCATCGGAATTAGGTTCTATGGACACCTTATTCCGTGGTATAAATAAGTAAAATACAGGCTGTTCACAATTCACTGCAGCATATAGTTTTATTTTTTTGAATAAAATTTGATTTAGGAAGTTTGTATTTTGGTTATTGATATTGCAAATTTCATTATTTTTTCACTCTAATGGAACGTCCAATAATAAAATTAATGTAAATTGAGTTGAGTGAGTTTGTCTGTAAAATTATTTTCATAGTGTTCTCGTAACATGACATAATTTCATCATGTTAATGTTTTAGATATCTTTTATATTTTGATCATTGTTTTTTATACTACTTGGGTGACAAACAAGCATACCCTGACGTTAAGCAGTTACCGTAGCATAGCAGACACTTGCAATACCAGAGGTATCACTTGCGTATTGCCGACCCATTTTTTTACACCAGCGCTTGATGATGGAAGTATCCCTGGGATAGGACTACGTTTCTTTCAAAACGCATCTCTAAATGAGCGCTGGAGACATGTACTCACATACAGGAACACAACTACACCGCTGTGTGTAGTTATTTGGATGTGGTGTTCTGTAAGAAGGAGGCTTTCCCCAGTCAGACTAGCTCGCTAATATGGTGCCCTACAATAAATCCTGGCCGTCTCTTAATTTACAATAAATAAAATCAGTGATACAAATGTATCTAGTTTTTTTTTTTCGAAACTCGACAAGATTAACATTCGAAAATTATCTAAAAGCAATTTTGTGTCATAACTACGTAATAGTACTTATATTATAATACAAAACTAATTGATTTAATAAAAAATAAAAAGCAACTGTAAATAGTATCAGAATTTTCATAAACCTCGATATCCCAAATTCCTAATTTTAAAATACTAAAACATTATGAACTTTCATACAAACTTTATTCCCCATGGTAATAAAGATTCAAAGAACAATAACATATATTTTATAAAGTAGACTAATATTATAAAGAGGAAAGATTTGTATTTTTGTTTGTTTGTTTGTTTGTTTGTTTGTATGTAATGGATAAACTCAAAGACGACTGGACCGATTTTAAAAATTCTTTCACCATTAAAAAGCTACATTATCTGCGAGTAACATAGGCTATATTTTATTTTAAAAAAATAGGGGTAAATAATGCCAAGACCTCAGACAATCACTGACTAAATTAGAAACGCCTAATAAACGCCTACAAAATAATTGCTATTTCATTTTTTGTAGGCGCTAACATTTAACAATACTTTAATTTAGGTAATCAGGAAAGCAGCAGAGAAAAGAAAACACTCCACCGAATCTGTCTGGTCAAGATAAACTCAATAACTACCCAATAAAATTTAATATGATTTTTACCAGGTGATGGCGTAATTCTTTTATTATAGTTTTATGAGTGTGAATTGGCTGAAGTATTACGATGTGATGATAGTTAAACGACTAGGCAAAATCTTGCCATAGGAGGCAATGTTATTCCTAAATAGATCTAAAAAAAAGTCCATGATACTATGTGTCTATCTGGGACCACAAAAATTACTCACAGCGAAACGCGTGATCGGCCTCTGTCTCATCGGAATACTTAACTGATATATATTTTTAACTGACTTTAAAAAGATGAGGTTCCCTAAAATAATTGCATTGTTTTTTTTTATCCCTAAACATCGTCATTTAAGGGCCGATTTGTAATATTCTTTTTTAAGTGATCCACAAAGCTCGAAAAATTGCCTCAATTAAGTGGCAATGGGTAGGGCATATAGCTCGCAGAACCAATGGCCGTTGGGGCAGTTACCGTAGCCTATAGACGCTTGCAGTACCAAAGGTATCACTTGCGTGTTACCAACCCATTTTTTACATCAGGGCCATAAGATGGGAGCAGAGTATCCATGGGATAGGAATACGTTTCTTTCAAAATTGTTCCCTAAGTGAGCGTTGGAGTCCTATACTCACACACAGGAACAGAACTACACCGCTGTGTATAGTTATTTGGCTGTCGTCTTCTAAGGTGTTGGTTCTCTGTAAGGTGGAATTCCTCCCCTATCTGAAAAATTTCTCTTAAAAAACATTTTGCAATTGAATGGATAGTTTTTCATATTGTTCTCATTAAAAAAAACAGTTCTGGTGATCGGATCCGTAGGGAATTGAGAAACCTCTCAAATACTATCTAGGCATACTGCAATGAATCAAATAAATGCATTCAGGAAGCATCAATTCGTTAGTGAAACTAATAAAGTATACTGCAGATGGCCAACTTCTCAATGATAAATAATTAGTCGATGGAGATCGGACATAATGTGTAATTAAATGACTGTAACTAATCACATTCAATGAGCAAATTAAAATGGTACAATTAAACTAATATGATTATACAGCTGGATATAGGCACCGAAACTTCGTAATTAAACAATTTACAAAAAAAAATGCATGGTTTCAGAGATATACATAATAATAGATACCTACATATATATCGAATTTACGTTGAACTCTTACCAATATGGTCGACTATAATAAATAGGGTTTAGTTTACTGGTTTTTTATTCAGTTTTGTTCCGGGAGCTTATGTAGAGTACTATATCTCTATTACTAGAATGATGAATCAAAAAGAATCTAATAACTATGCAGTTCAATTTCTGAAATCCTTGAGCACTACGGTGGACCATTATGCCCTTTAGGAATTTAATAAATTTTTAGCTCACCCAAACTGTGTAACAGTATCTATCAGGTTCATCATATCAACCCATAAATGTCTCACTGCTGGGCACGGGTCTCCCCCATACACTTGGAGGGATATTAGCCTACTACACCACGCTGGCCAGACGGATTGGTATATTTTGGTATTGGTTTTATTTTGAATTTTCCTTCTCTTGCAGTGGATATTGTCTGCCTGAATTACTCCTTTAGTCGACTCTTAGGACACCCTTGGGATAGATAGGGGTGGTGATATTTTGTATTCTTAATCCGTCACCACACGGAATCCTATCAGGTTAGAAGTGACCAATTTAAAACGAAATGTATGGATGCAGAAATTTCTACAGGGCATAAGCTAAGCACAGATAAGCTATGCGATATGTCATAAGATTGTTCACGTTTGCGCTAAGACAATTTGAAGAGCAGAACAATCGTACAAACAAGGAATATTTCTTTATGAAGTTTATTAATTGCAGAACCTTAATGTTCAAAAGAAAATTGTAATTGACAAATCAACAAACGCACAGTTTAAATCACTAGACACTCAGATAGCTATTACGATAAAGGCATCCGCTAAGAAAGGTTTTTTAAAATGTAACCGCTAAAGATGACAATCAGCCGATGAAAGTTTGTAGTTTTCAGGTTTACAGTAAAAGACTGAACATGCGAACGAAGTCGCGGGTATAGCTAGTATTTTATAAAGTAGATAGGGATTTTTTTGAACACCATGTTTTGTTACCTCGGAATTAGGAACCAAATACATCGGAATTAGGGGCTACGGACTTTTTTCATATTTTATGTATTATTTAATACAAATCAGGGTCCTATAGTCAAATCTTTATTCTATTTCGATAGTCAAATAAACGAAGCTTCTGATACAAATAACAAAACACCCAAAAAGGTACAGTAAATGCTTAATTTTCGATGCTGTTTCGAGTTTTGGTGAATATACCGCGGATCAAGGTGCCGTTACCTTATTTTAAAGTCTTTTCAGTATCTTTATTAAATAGAATTACGTGTACTAATATTTTTACAGCGTAATTGACAGATGGTGTACCTATCGATGGGATAATAACATGAATATCTATGTACGACATTAAACGATACTTTACATTTGCAATAGGTGAATTTCTTTTAGTGACAAATAAACATTTTTATTATTTTGATTCTGACTGTTCGTTTCGCATAGTGGTTTTAGTACTCACATAGCTATTTATCAACCTATTGTGAATGTAGTGTGATCTTACAATGAATTGGTCCAATCTGGATAGGAACTGGGTGTAAATTGTACAATCATGTACTATAGGGATTATTGTAGTAACTTTTTTGTATAAAAACATAATTGATATTATACTTAATTTATGTTACAACATTTACTTCACTTAGATTCCAAGGCAACTGCAACCATTGAGGTAAACATGAGATGCAATTCCATACAGTTTATGTCAAAATATTGAAGTCAGCTTTTCACTCGCATCGACAAGCTCGGTGTTGCACACTCTATAAAAAAAATCCCTTAATTTAATTAAATTTTTTGATCAGATGTAATTTAATTTTTGAAATAATTGTATTATTGAAATTGGAACATATTCAATTAGATTAATTACATTGAATGTTATGTGAATTTTCAACCTATATTATGGAGGTCAGCAGGAAAATTTTGTTAAAGTAGCTTTTTTGTTATTTTGTTTGTTTTTCATTTGACAATATAAATTTAATTATTTTCTTATTTAATATTTGATTTAACTAATTTAAAAATAGGTAATATTTTTTTAAATTATTTAAATCATTTTTTTAACTAATTTTAAATTTAATAAAAATGAAACAAATCTATTTTAAAATATTTCATTTAAATTTATTTCATTCAATACAAAAACCTCCCATAAACACAGGGAAACCGAACGTGGTTTTAACTGACAACCCTGAACTATGTGTTAGCCGCCAATATTTTTAATTCATTTTTTTTTATGATTTACAACAATAATTAATTGAAAACACATTTATCTCACATGTGAAAAGTAATTTCGTTTGCCTTGTTACACTTTTGCGAAACGTGCGTTTCGAAATCGCAAAATTTCACCATACATTTACTCATTTTCTTGTTTCGCGCCATTCGAACGCCATGCTCATGACAAAACAAAAGACAGTCGGACACATGCCCCGGGGCATGTGTTAGGTGGTAGTGTGTTTTCGCGGTTATTGCATATCTAGTGAAACATATAAATCTATGACTGCAACAGTATTATAAAAGTAAAAAATGAAAAACCCTGTGACTATAAAACTTTTATTACAAATATTTAATAAAGCTTCAGAATATTTAAATAATATCCAACATGAATGAAAATAAGCTATACGAACTTAACAACACTTTTAACTCAAAAGGAAAATCCTTACAAAGCGCATAATCCATTTATACAGAGAAATAAAAACATCAAGTCAAAAACGGAATGCGCTCACGAACGAAGAGTTAATTAACTTGATGAGTTGCTAAGATTTATTTTCACAAAAAGCAAGCTCCATTCACCTGCGTGGTTCATTGTAAAAAAGTAACCACCTGCTTTCAACAGCCACCTACTGCATTTATATGTGGATTCAAACAGGTGAATGTAACTAACTATATAGTTTATGCTAAAATTAGATAATGTTGGATGTACTATTAGGTATTATTTATCATAAAAAAATTACCTTGTATAATTAAAATATATTATTCTACGTCATCTAATGTTGGTTTTTTTATACTACTTAGGTGGTAAACAAGCATACATACAGTTACCGTAGCCTTTGGACGGTAATAATACCAAAGGTATCACTTTTGTGTTGTCTACCCCAGGGAAATTTATGATAAAATCCCTGGAATTGGAAAAAGTTTAGTTAAAACTGCATCCCGATAAGCTCTGAAAACCTGTACTCACACACAGAAACACAACTACACTGTTATGTGTAGTTACTTAGCAGTGGTCTTCTCCAGTCAGACTTGCTTACTAGTATAGTGCGCAATTTTTTTTATATATTTTTTTTTATACTGTCCGCCTGATGGTAAGCAGTTACCGTAGCCTATGGACGTTTGCAACACCAGGGGTGTCACTCACACGTTGCCGACCCTTAAAACTCCTTTCTTGAAGAACCCCATGCTATAGTCTCTTGGAAAAACCTCGGCAGGGAGCTCATTCCACAACCTAATAGTAAAATAAACACTTTAACTGTGGAAAGATATTTTTTTGCAATCAGACTTGTTAAAAAAAATAATGAATGAAACATTAACAATACTGACATGAAGTTAACGTGAGCCACATAAATTAGAGACTGAAGCAGAGATCGCTACTTCACCGAATCAACTTGACTGTGACGTCAAGTTGATCCGGTGCGCGGTGGAGTACCGATCTGAAGTTGACTATGTATACGTGTGTCTACTGTATACTGTATATATGTAGTACCTCGCACATCAGTTGGAAGCGTTTTGTAAGCGTCTTATATGCCGCACACTACGTGACAGGGCGTTATGTTGCATCATTACATACGCAGCTTCTAGTATTCGTCATTATAAAGTCGTATTGCATGGGCGTAATATAGTGAGCGTAAAAAATGTACCTTAAATCTATCTTTGAGTATAAAATTCAAAGTTGTAACTGACTGACTGATAGATCAACGCCTACACCGCTGGTTCTAAAGATATTTATTTATTTATTAGATTCACCAACAGTTATAACAATACATATGACATGACATTTGGAAGGTGAGTTCCTTATGAAAAGGGGGGTGAAGCCACGGGAGGGAACTAGTTAAATATATACTTAACGCTATACGCATTTAATGTTTATGGCTTCTAAAATATCTAAAAATCACTTAATTTATAACGATGAGGATAAAAATGGCGAGACGGCAAAAAACAAAAATGGTAATTTTTCAATTACCTTTAAGTTTTGTATTCGTGGAAATGGTAATCCAATTTTTTATTTTACTTTTTATTGTGTTGTTTGACATAGCGGTTATAATATGATTTTTTTATTCTTCATTTTTGCATTAAATTTATAAAGATAATAATATGATTTTTTTTATACTACGCCGGTGGCAAACAAGCATACGACCCGCCTGATGTTAAGCAGTTACCTAGCATATGGACGCTTGCAATACTAGAGGTATCGCTTGCGTATTGTCAATCTATTATTTTACACCAGGGCTTTAAGATGGAGTATCCCTGGGATAGGAATACGTTTCATTTAATACCAAATAAGCGCTGAAGACTTGAGAGACTTTAATTTCTAAAAAGCTTTTTTATTGAAATGTATAGTATCTATCTTTTTCTTTTCAGCCTGTTAATGTCCATAAAAACATGTAACATGTTTATAAAAAGGCCGGTCTTGAGTGGCCTACATCTAATGGCTGCCTGCAGCTTTGACCAGGACATCTGTGTCGTCGTACACTGCTCTTGCCTGAACATGGTATCTATACTAATATTATAAACCTGTTTTTTTGTTTTGTTGAACGCTCTAATCTCAGAAGTACAGGTTCGATTAGAAAAAAACTTTTTTTTTGTTGAATAGTGCATTTATCCAGGAAGGTTAAAGGCTATATATATAACATCACGCTTTGATCAATCGGTGTGGAGCAGTTACTGCTCCACACCTATTGATCTACTACTGTAGTGAGATACATTGCAAAATCAGGGAAAATATTCCAAATTACTACGCAGACGAAGTCACCTATAATAATATAGGTATCATCACTTCTTCTCTATCGGCATCACTCTTGACAGAGTGGTCGTGGTCATCACTTCAGGTGTTGGTGGCAAGCTTAACAACACGCCGCCACTCTTCTCAGATGGCCGCCTTCCTCGTACATTTATTAGTGATGAATCATCACTAATAATGTTCATATGTTTGAAAACGACTTTATAAGATGCCAGTGAAAATAGGCAGTGATAGCCAAATGGTAACAAGCTTGTAGCGGCCGACTCGACCTGCATACACAATACATCACTTTGTGGATTATTGTTAAGTGATTGGGTAAGTGTTAGGTGAATGTTTGACTAGATACTTAAGCTGAAAGGAAAGTTCATGGAAATATTGCTCCTGTCTCTAGGCCAGAATGATTCAATTACTAGACTCGACTCACATTATTCCATCACCGTTGATCTCGTTCTCGGAAATAAATTAAAGACATTGAACCAACGGCAACGTAGATTTTACGCGGTAGGCAACAGTGAATTCGTAATAATCAGACAAAATATTATGTCGTCTCTAGTCTTATCTATCATCATCTTAACAGGCAATCTTTCTGTACCGAAAGAAAGGGTTTCTTTAAAACATTATAATATTAAATGTAAATCTATAGCATGGGGTTCTTCAAGAAAGGAGTTATAAGGTTTTTAAAGGGTCGGCAACGCGTGAGTGACACCTCTGGTGTTGCAAACGTCCATAGGCTACGGTAACTGCTTACAATCAGGCAGGCCGGATGCTTGTTTGCTACCTTGGTAGTAAAAAAAAAAAAAAAAAAAAAATACAATGTCAGTGATTTACTATCCGTTATTTTTACAAATATTAAAACATTTGAAAGTATTATATAATTCGAGCCGTTTCATTTTGAACAATAGACTGATGGGGTAATTATGTTAGCTACGCTCATTGAAGACTTAAGATTAATTTAGTTATTGCATTTAAATTTAAATATAATTATATTGGCTTCCGCCCGCGATTTCGCCCGAGCGTACAATCCATTGGGAACAGAGTTTATTTCCGGAATAAAAAGTAGTATATGAGTTATATACTACAATCTATCTCTATGCCAAATTTAATCCATATCCGTTCAGTAGTTTTTGCGTGAAAGAGTAACTAACATACATCCATACATTCTAACAAACTTTCACGTATTAGTAGTATATTTTTTATCAACAGAGAAATGTTCCGCGTGCCCATCACAATTATTATTTATAAACTATAGCAGTCGTGGCTACCCTTTTGTACTTGTCTCTTACGTTTACATAATAATAATATACTATTATTATGTTAAAGACAAAAACACCCCTTCTCCATTCGATTCCTGTAATACATAGGTATTATTCTGAAAAGATATTCGACTCTAACTTACTTAAACTTAGTCTTTGATAAACTTTTCAAAATAACTCTTTGAAAAAGACCTGAAGATAATAACATAATGGCATTACCAAAGACATGAGTATTACAGAATACGCACGTACGCTGTACGTAACGATATCAACTAAAACATTATGTAGGTTGAAGTATGGATGGATGGATGTACGGATGAAATTTGGCACAGAGATAGAATATAGCCTGGAATAACATAGGCTTATATATCCCGGAAAAAAAGCACTTAGGGATTTAGTGGGATTATATACACGGGTGAAACTGCGGGCGGAAACTAGTTTTATATAAATTTAAATCACAATGCAGCAAATGTTTGAAATTTTTAAAAAATAAGTAACTCAATTTGTACTATATAGCCCAAATGAATTGTTTTTAATTGAAATATTCAATCCAAATTTAGATTTTCGTTAAGAATATATAACGCTTATTTTTCTATTTTGTTCATTACAAGTTTTTCTATTACCATAATAAAAACTTACAATGTTTCATAATTGTTTAAAAACCAATTATAAATGATCCTACCTACAGTTACCTGATACTCAGTATAATAATATCATAGATGTATTTAATCACAAGAATATATATTTTTTAATTATTGTACACATTAAATATTATCAGACTTATATATATATACGCTACACTTAACGGAAAATCCGTCGAGAATCTTACGCAGCGGAACGCCAGTACATTTAATTGCAATGACCACTGACAGAGCGACCGATCTTCCGCGTCGTGTGCTCATTATTAGTCATTTACATGCAATAAAATGTACTGGCATTCCGCTGCGTAAGATTTTCGACGGAATTTCCGTCAAGTGTAGCGTTAGGCTTAGTGGAACTAAAGATATTTTGGTGCATAAACGAGACGCACAAGGCAAAATTATGCAACAAATAAATCCGCAGTAGTCTTGTCGTGCAAGATAACGCCGATACACTACAAGAACAGATCAGACAGCTCACGGGGCCCTACTTAATCGTTAACGAAACGGTGGTGGCTGAGCGAGAAAGTAACCGACTTGCACGCAAGAGGTGCGAGTTCGATTCCTGGCGGCAGGCAGTACCAATGTAAATTTCACTTTGTGGAGTTTATATGTACTAATCAAATGATTCGCCATCTGCTAACGGTGAAGGGAAATATCGTGAGGAAACCCACATGTCATTAGTCAACATGTCTTAGAAGAAATTCTAAAGACATGTCTGATTCACCAACCTGTATCAGGACAGCGTGTGTGAATTAAGGCCTAAACCCTCTCTCTCTCTTTTGATAGAAGAGAGAAGTCCCGTGCCCAGCAGTGGGACATATGGGCTATAACTATTTATATATTCGTTAACCTTCTGTAATGTATCTGTAAATATTTTCTTAGATTATGTATTTGTACTTGAAATAACTTTATATAAGTGTTGTATACTCCTGTAAGTGTAAAATTCACGATAATGTAAAACATCTGCCAGGTTATTTATGTGTAAGTTCATAGTCGATAAATCATTAGAGTATAATAAGGAAATGAATAAATATCTTTAAACGTAAAAATAATGACTGCCTTCGTGGTCCAGTGGCCGCAGTATACGCCTGCTGTGCACAAGGTTGTGGGTTCGATTCCCACACAGGATAAAACTTTGTGTGACCCACAAAGAGTTGTTCTGAGTCTGGGTGTAATTTGTATCCGTTAATTGTATGTTTGTACAGTCCCCCGCGATACAGAGTTTGTTCTCTAGGGTGGGAGTTGTAAAAAAAAAAATGAAATGTAATTTTGAACTCCCACTTTGTTTGCTTTTTATATACGTTTTCCTAAAACCCTTCCACTGAAGCGATTATTATCTGTTCACTTCCACACAGAACTGTTCCACTTCAAATAAGGAGACGCCAAGAATTTGAATATTATAAATAAACTAGGGATCGCCCGCGACTTCATCCGCTTGGTAATTTGGAATATTTTCCCCGATTTTGCAACGTATCTCACTACTGCTCCGCTCCTATTGATCATAGCGTGATGTTATATAGCATATAGTCTACTTGGATAAATGCACTTTTTCACAAAAAAACTACTTACTTTCTGAGATTAGCGCGTTAAACCAAACAAACTCCTTAGCTTTATAATATTCATCATCTCAACCCATAAACGTCCCACTGCTGGGCACGGGTCTACTCCATATATTTGGAGGGATATTAGCCTACTATACCACGCTGGCCAGACGGCTTGGTATTTTATTTTTTTTTATTTTTATTTATTCGGAAAACCAACAGTTTTACAAAAAACATAAAAAGACAATATCAATAGTAACATCATCAATATCAATATCATAGTATAGGATTTGTTTCGAGTTTTCCCTCTCTTGCAGTGGATATTGTCTGCCTGACTTAAGCCCTTAGTCGACTCTTACGGCACCCACGGGATGGAATGGGTTGGTGACATTTGTATTCTTAATCCGTCACCACACGGACATAATCCGTCACCACACGGACAATATAGATAATAATCACTACATAGTATAAAACAAAGTCGCCTTTTCTGTCCCTATATCCCTATGTGCGCTTAAATCTTTAAAACTACGCAACGGATTTTGATGCGGTTTTTTCCAATAGATAGAGTGATTCAAGAGGAAGGTTTATATGTATAATACATGCATCATATACTAAGGCAACATTGCTAATTTTAGAGGTTTCTAACGTGATGTCGTAAATTAACCTATTTTTTTGGGCTTATTTAGCAATTTAGCAAAAACGCTGCCTAAACCCTACGAGTTAGATCAAATTAATGTACTACAGTATTGTACACCATAAAAAGGTCTACAAAAAAGTCCGCGATGGTATATGTTTATCTTTTAGGGATAACCCACATTAACCATTTTTATTGTTTATTTTTTACGTGAAAAAATGGCTTATTTACGAAGCTATTTTAAGCAACACGGCATTAATCCTTATCGAATTAAGTACCTTAAATACAGTGTGCAATTAATATAGATCGATATGGTTCCTTACAGCATGTAAATTAAACAAATATTTTCGGAGATATTACAAATTTAAAATTTGCGTTTGCGGCGGGCGGTACCGGTCGGACGGGGCATAAATAGCGCGTCGGAGGCCGTGGTTCTCCTTATAGCACTTTGAATTTAGCAGCAATCGGACGCGTTTATTATCGGAGCACTCTAGCGAGGAAAATAACAGTACTTGATAAAAACGTGCTTTTCAGCGCGACAACGTATCAGTTAATAATTATAAGTTACGATAAATAATAATCAATTAATTTAATAATAAGGAAATTATTTTCAAAAATCTTAAGTAAGTTCAGAAAAAAAACTTAATAGAATATTTTATGCCCGTGCAAAGTCGGAGCGGGCCGCTATGTTTTTATATACAACGTTCATAGTTTTTCTGTAGTGTATTTAATTTAGTATTAGCATTGCACCCGAGCGAAGCCGGGGCGGGTCGCTAGTATAAGTATAATGAATAGTTAGTAATTACATAGTTTGACCTCGACACGTATGACCTTTCATAATATACACCACTGTACACATTCTGTGAAGTTAGCTTATAGCTGTGGCTGTAACGCTACTATAACGTTATTAACATCGCCGGTGAGTTATTATAATGGTATAATAGATGCTATAAATCTCTTCTGAGAGACGATAACCTTCGCTTAGCACACACATTATACTGATGCAACTCTGTCAGGTCAGCTCACGACTGAATGTAGAAATCTTTGGGTGCAGTCTATTTTCACCAGAGGCTGTCTTTTAGCAAGATGATGAGGATGAATGCATATAAACAGAGAAATATCATATTTTGCACGATTTCGAAATTTGCATTTTTCATTTTTTACACTTTCATTGAGTAAAATATTAAAATAACGTTATACCAACAAACTTTATTGACCTATTTCTTGGACACTAAAAGCATTAAAAATTTTAAATAATGTTTTTGTGCATATTGACAGCTTTTTTTTTAAAGACAACTCCCGCACTAGAGAACAAGCTCTGTGTCGCGGGGGACTTTACAAACATACAATTAATGAACACAAATTACACCCAGACTCAGAACAACTCTTTGTGGGTCACACAAAGTTTTGTTCTGTGTAATCGAACCCACAACCTCGTGCACAGCAGGCGCATACTGTGGCCACTAGACCACTGAGGTAGTCAAATTTATTGACACATAATAGCACTGACCTGCAATATTGAAGCATCCAAGAAGCAGAGCCCAGAGGGACAGAATGCGAGTTGGGCAGCCGCGCAAAAACCCCTCCATTTTATATATTCTGCTGCACCGTTCCAAATATCCCGATACTTGTCAATATCATAAACATTTCGTCAGAAATATTTATTAATATCTGCACATATCTCCTGTTTTCTGAAACAAAAATTAAAAGTCAGTCACACAAATTACAGAAGTGTCACAGTTGTGTGTTTGTGTGTTTCTCACCGATCTACGCTGTGCTACGAAGTGCTACGAGCGTAGATATAGTTTCGTAGCAAAATGTCATACTAACCATAATTAAATAGTTTAAATAAGGTTTTAGTTATTCTCGTACTAATTAATTATAGCATAGTACCTTTCTTCAATATAAGTTATAGTGTATCAATAATAACTGAATTACATAGAAAATTCCTAATGATGTATTACATCAAAATAGGTTATTCACTCGTTGTAATTTTTCGATGTTAGATAGACTGATCAGGGTCAGTTTTTTATAATTAACTTTTTACTCACGACTCTGTTTGTGTGATTCGTAATAGATTCTTGCTTTGGATAAAAACTTGCACATTACTTTTGATTGAATGCGTAGAAAATACAATTACCCTTAAGGTTACAGTAAGTCAGATAAAACATGACGCATATAATTTTCATTATCAAAGGATGTACATTTCTGGTCCTCAAATCAATAGATAAGGCATGTTCCCAACCATCAATCTTCATATTTTCTGAAGAACGTCTGACAATATCCATTCGTCTTTCTAAATTGCCTTACATATAACCAATTTCTTAGAAACCTTCGAATACATAAAAGGAGTAATTTAACTGACAATAAAATATACGAAAAATAAGGAGCAACCGTGTGATGTAACACCTGTAACTTGAACTGTGACGACAACGTGCCTTAATGGGTTATTTTAATATCCACGCTATAATACTGTTGTATCTACTCGTCATTATTAATCTATACTAATATTATAAAGCTGAAGAGTTTGTTTGTTTGGTTGGTTGAACGCGCTAATCTCAGAAAGTACTGGTTTGATTAGAAAAAATCTTTTGTTGTTGAATGGTGCATTTATCCAGGAAGGCTATAGGCTATATAACATCACGTTATGATCAATAGGAGCGGATCAGTAGTGAGATATGATAGATAGATAGATAGACAACTCTTTATTGTACACCAAAATACATATTGCTTACATAGTTTTGCTTAAGTGGTAATGCACAACGGCCTTATCGCTAAAAGCAATTTCTTACAGGCAAAATCGGGGAAAATATTCCAAATTACCACGCGGACGAAGTCGCGGGCGACCTCTAGTACTTTATGGTTTTACTACTAGTTTTCAAAGTGACTGGCTTGTTGGTTTAGTGATTAGTGACCCTGATTGAGAAGCAGAAGGGCGTGAGTTCGATTCCTACATGGGACAAAACTTTGTGATCCATAAATGTTTGGGTGTTATTTGTAGGGGTGAATTATATGTCTGTAAAGTCTCCCGATAGACAGGGCTTTTCTAAAACAAAATAAAGGTTTAATCTGAGACCAAACAAATAAATTGAGAATACCTATATTTTTTTCTAAACTAAACAACTAAAGAAACAAAATGTATTACATAATAACTCCGTTTGTTTGTAACCTTTTTATAAATAAACGGCTAAACGAATCTTAATAAAATATGGTTAAGAAATAGATGGTATCCTGGGGAAGGAAAGAGGACACTTTTTATCGCGATAACCGACATCCACGCGGTTGGAGTCGCGGGCAACAGCTACTAAATGTTTTAATAGGTACAAAACAAAATTTAATTTCCTTAGTTGCCACACATTTGAAACTAGGGCCTCTAATTGACAGTAAGAGATTCTAAAATTCGTAATTTGAATTCGTATTATTTTTTGATTTTGACTCGTTATTTTAAGTCAATTTTGATAATACAGACTGTTTTTCTGACAAAATAATCATAGTGATCGAGTAATCAACGACAAAAACGTAAACTAGTTTCGAATAATAAGCTCGTAATGACTAAAACGTAGCTTCGTAGAAGTTCAAAACGTTTTACTAATCGAACAAGTTGGAAACACTATATGTTAAAATATAAGTTTTGTATAAGTTTTAATTAAATATTCTATATTATAAAGACCCTGTCAGTTAACAACATAGCAACTAAGAGACATTAGAACACACAATTTTCTCATAAATCAAATACAGATAGCAAATCTAAAGACGAAGAGAAAATTCTACAGAATTGGCAATGAAATACATATCAATAGGTTTATTCGCAATTTCCTTTTCTTGAATATTCATGTAAGGCATGAAATAGCAATTTATAGAACTATTTTACTACGATTACATAAGGTATACACGCCTCCGTAACTTTATACGAGAGGAAGGCAGAATTCATGAAATTGTCTTACTCGTACTTCTCACACGTAGAGAGATAACTTTGTACGCCAATACGTAATGTTAATGTAGCCCTTGTAAGCAATTTGAGAATTTTGTATGATGAATAGGAAGCTCTGAAAATCTCATGTAGCTTACAAGAACGATCGGCGGTTGACGCTATGACATATGGACAGTTCGAAACAACGTATCATAACTCTCACGCGAAGTCTTCACGGAGAATAAACTATTTATTGATTATGTAACGATTTTTGTTTAAAAAAAATATTCATAATTAATTTGTTTTAAGTGGCAATGGGGCGGGCACATAGCTCACAGAACTGATGGCCGTTGGGGCAGAAAGGTTCTAGAGCGGCGACCACGAACTGGAAGACGAAGCGTGGGTAGGCCTCCAACAAGGTGGAAAAAAAATTGTGGTTAAAAAATCTGTGACTAAGTATTGCTGGTGCTGGCCGAAGCGGTCAAGCAAATGTAGAAAGAACCAGGATCAGAAGCGAAGAAATTAAGGAGAGTTTTGGTTTAGTTCGTTGAGACGAAGACTGGATTCTGTGCAGCAAGTGCAGTGCACCAAATGGGCGTATAAAAGCTGCATCACCTACGGAGGATTTGTCCGTATGGTTCTAATAGTATGAACAGATTTAACACCGTTCAGTAGTCGACCAATTTTTCAAATGTCATTGGCCGTTGTTTCCTTTAGTTCATTAAGTATTTTCATCACAGCCCGCCGGCGTCGCGTTAAGTGTACCCTCGAGGGCCGCAGTTGGGAAACACCGCTTTTTCTTGAATTTTTAACAGCGCCTTAGTGCTCCAGTACTATTCATAAGAGGTGTGAGATATCACTTAATAATGCATGCCACCAACTTTTGTTTTAAGTGGTAATGCAACGTATGTGCTTATTAAATGTTTGCAGTTTTAATGCTAAGTTAATTTATAATGTAGGTTTTTAGTGATAAACTCGCATTGTTATGCGATTATCTCAGTAACTTTGTCTATATTTATATGTAAATCACATGTAACTTATTTCTTTTACCTTGTATGTTATCTAGTTTAAATAAAATAAAATGTCATGTAACACATAAACTCTGAGCTAAATAATTTATAAGAGCGGAGTTTTCTCTCATAAACATCATTTATCTTAAATGAAAACTCTTATTGTAAAGACTGTACTGTAATTGTAAAAAAAGAAATAAACATTTTTATTATTCATCGCCTATTATAGCCGTGTAGTGTTGTGGTGATGCTACATGATGACAAGCCAACAAAAATGCTTAACATTACTACGTCAGTCTGAATCGCAATTATTATTTACTAGGGGTCGCCCGCGACTTTGTCCGCGTGGTAATTTTGCAACATATCTCACTACTGCTCTGCTCCTATCGATCATAGCGTAATGTTGTATAGCCTATAGCCTTCCTGGATAAATGCACTATTCAACAAAAAAAGATTTTGTCTAATCGAACCGGTACTTTCTGAGATTAGCGCGTTCAACCAACCAAACAAACAAACTCTTCAACTTCATAATATTAAGTAGTATAGATTATGATTAATATTAGAAGCTAATAATCTCAGTCTGGTCAAAGGATTTTTCCTTTTTGTGAAATGTGTTTGGTAACCTCCACAAAGGTTTAAATACACAATATTAGATCTTAAATATCGGTGATATTTTTACGACTGTTTACACACATTGACAAACATTTTAATAATTATTACCATATTTTTATAAACGACCCGTGCGGCGTGTCCACTTTGTTGGGCTTTGGGTTAATACTTAATTAATATATGGCCTACGACACGTTGACAAATAACTAGGCTATCTATTGATAAAAGAGTTTTGTAAGTAGATCCAGAGATAACCGCCTACAATCTCACAAATTCACAAGCCTTACTACCTACTTACTATTACTTATAATATTAGTATAGATTTGATTCATTAAAAGGCTATAGAAAATATGTTATATTTAATTTCACTGCTAAATTAAAATGTTTGTACAAACCTGAATGTTTTGATATTGTTTAGTTGATGTCGCTGACGCTTGTGGCTCGCGCCGCGCTATAAGTGGCGGTGCTATAGATACATAATGTAAATGTGATGTACCTACTTTGTAAGTAAGATAATGGAGCCTTGTTGGCTGTTATGATTTCTTACGTGAAAATGAACCTGGGAACTAAGTTATACAGTTTAATTTGATGTTTAAATAAATATAATAGTCACTGATTATTCCTTTATGACGTTTTCAACTGACAGAAATTATAATAAAATCAAGTATGAAAAATAACTACACACAGCGGTATAGTTGTGCTCCTGTGTTTGAGTACAGGTCTCCAGCACTCATTTAGGTATGCGTTTTGAAAAAAACGTAGTCCTATCCTAGGGACACTCTATCTTAAAGCCCTGGTGTAAAATATATGGGTCGGCAGCATGCAAGTGATATCTTTGGTATTACAAGCATCCATAGGATTGATGACATTGACTTTACTTTTTTTGACCGAGCTAATTTTTAAATATTAAAGATATAGTTTCTAGATTTTACTAAGATTGCAATGTGATCTCGACACATTTCTATCTTATACTTACAAAAAGAAACGATCCCTCATTACCGTACAGTGGAAAGCTAAATTCATGTTTTTTTAATTATATTGTTTCCTTATTTATTAAATACTTATTTAAATTTCATTCTTATGGTATATTGGTGTCCGTCCCTTTTTGTTACCACTAATATTGTAACTCATACCAAATTGTAAATATAATACGTATTATACGTGTAACGATTAAAAGAGTGGCCCGAGTTTGCCAATTCTTCTCGAGGCCTAACCCTAGTCAGCGAATTGGCCTTAGGAAAAAAGTATGCTGGCATTTGTTTTAATGACGTTCATAACTATCATGTATTTGATCTAAATGAATAAATGAGTTTGACTTTGACACATTAACTGCTTAACATCAGGCGGACCGTGTGCTTGTTTGACACCCAAGTAGTAAAAAATTCAATAATACTCTATAAGCTTAGTAACTTAAAGGTATCGTACGCACGCAGTTGGTTATTTCTAAGCTGAATTTATAACAGGCAAATAATATTTACATTTTACTCGCGATTTTAAGGATATTACTCGGTAATTAAACAGACATGAAACTCATATTGCCTAATTAAAACCTATTTTGTATAAATTCTCAGAGGTACACCCGAGAACTTGTTCATATTATTTAGAATTAATATTGTATTTTTGAAGCTTTTCCTTGACGATAATACAATCAATATTATAATAATATGCCCCTCTAATTGGCCATGAGTCAGACTCATCTCTCCTCGGGTATAATGCGGGTAATCATTCCTTCTATGATATGTGGATCTCCTTACGATGTTTTCTTAGCCGTTAACAGATGATAAATAATTTGATAAATAATTTTTTTTTTAATGAATTCCACAAAGATAGGTAGTGCCTGTTGGAATATAATTTTTACCTGACGTGTTAAAAGTTGCTTACTATTTGGGACCAGCGCTCCTGGTTCTTTTACGCCACTCTTGGCGGTTTTGCGTAATTTCTGCCGTTAAGACCATCATGGTCAGCATATTGTCTTGGACTGTTCGCATTTACATAGTTGGTGGCCACCACCATTTTCAATAAACATCATTCAATAAAGTAAATAACAGAGTGATTACAACATGATTACTTCACTTGCAAGATATAATATCTGATACTTTTTTTAAGCTAATTATAAAACTAGCAAACAAGCATACGGCCCAGCTGATGATAAGCAGTTACCGTACTCTCCTGCCATTGCAAGCAATCATCAATGACTCCTTACCATTTGGCGAACCTTAATATTTATTTGTCACCTCAGAGCTATTATAAAAGTATTTTAAGATATGTATATTATTTAGATAGATGTGAATAATAATATATCTATGTATATATAGGTGGAGGCATAATTATGTCCAGCAGTGGACGTCTTTTGGCTAAGCTAATGATATCTATACATAGTACCTATAAAGCAAAGTCGCGCCCTGCTGTCTGCGGCTCGGTATGTACGCTGCGATCGTATAAACTACTCAACGGATTTTGATGCGGTTTTCATCATTAGATAGAGTGATTCAAGAAGAGGTGCATATAAGTAGTTTAATATTGCTTTGAATTAATCTATAGTATAAAGTTAAAATACCTGCTACGTTAACATTTATTATTTAATTTGCATTATCTAAAACCATAATTAGCGGAGGCAAATTTTTGTCAGCATTATTAAATCGCAGAAATGCATCGCAAGTTCCACGAGCGGAACTGCATTTTGAATGCGAATAATTGCCTTGGATCCTCCAAGAGAGAATACGAAATTTAATGCGCTCTCAGCAAAAATATTGGAGCTTAAAATTGACTAACAATGGCAATAAAACTTTAATATTGACGTGCATTTTGAGTCATCTACATATATATATTCCGTCGTCTCTTTTGGGATTGATTTATCTTGCTAAGAGCGATTATATTACTGATATAAAGTATATATTTTATATTATATGTAAGCATTCTTTTTACGAGTTTATCGTTGGGAGGTATTGTAAAAAAATATGTAATGTGTAAAGGTCGCCGTCGGTGATTATATCAGTGACATTTTGTCGTTTTATAAAAACAATAATTATGTAAGATACGAATTGAGAACGTAATGCGCAAGGTTAACATAACATATAAATAGGTGATCTCATTTATTTCGTCTTCGTCGTTTTCAAAAAATATGTCTTTGCCTTTTTATATTTATGAAAACTCCGTTGTTTTTATATTATTTGTACACATATCTATCATAATTTATGAAATTATATGTTTTACTAATGTAGTTTTTTATAGTACGAGTACTTAGATTATACCTCTAAACATAGTAGATTAAGTGTCCGAGCGATGGTGGCCGAGTGGGAAAGTAACCGACTTGCACGCAAGAGGTGTGAGTACGATCCAGGATGGCAGTAGCAATATGAATTTCACTTTGTAGAGTTTAGATGTACTAATCAAATGATTCGCCATCTGCACATGTCTTAGAAGAAATTCAAAAGATTTGTCTGATTCACCAACCAAATATTTAAACCAAAATGATGTATGTTTTTTAATTATCCTATTATATAGGTATAGATGTCTTTTATAAAAAAATACGAAGGTTTTTCGATATGATCGCTAATCTATTTTACTTGTTGAACTTTAAATCTGTTGTTTTAGGATCTTTGTTACTTTAATTCTCTCAGAATAATCTAATTTAAGTGTACACTTAAGAGTCTCAAAAATAAGATGAGCTACCGTAAAATTTATCTTAATAGGCACCTGCATAAAAATACATTGGAATGAAACCTTTTTTAGATAGCAAACACAGTACTTGGTCGTTTCTTCTCAGTATTATCACCGAGTAGAATCTCTTTATGGGTCGCGGCTATCTATGCGTTTAATCCACTTTCTCTTTTTATCTAAAGACAAGTGGAACGAGTCACCGTCCTTTGTCCACGACCCTTGATAACAGGGTGACCTTTTTTCGTCTTAGGTTTATTAAACAAAAATACACCTGTGCAATGTTGAGACACAATTGTGAAGATTTCATTAAATTCAATGGAGGGTGGCGTAATTGGAATTTTCTCAAGTTTTTCTTTTTTATTTTTTTTGATGGAAATTATTTCACTCCCTATAGACTTATAAAACTTAATGGGACGCCATGATAACGCTGTTAGTTGTTGTCAAGTTTAATGTTAATTTGAAACAATTATAATAATTCACATGGGTAATTGGAATTTTTATATTATATGCCAGTTTTTTATACCACTAAAGTGATAAATCAGTATAACGCAAGCGGTCTGCGTCATAGTAAGTATGTATTATTATTATATGGTATTGTTTTATATTTGTCAAAAAGTTAACATTCGTCAAGAACTGAGTACATAAGACACACACAGCAAATAATAAAATAAATATATATCTACTCGTTGTTGCCCGCGGCTCTATCCGCGTAGATGTCGGTTATCGCGATAAAAAGTAGCCTATATGCTATTCCAGACTATAATTTATCTCTGTGCCAAATTTCATCCAGATCCGTTAAATAGTTTTTGCGTGAAAGAGATACATCCATACTCACAAACTTTCACATTTATAATATTAGTAAGCATATATTAATGTGTGAACATACGACTTAAGTGTAGGTTTGCGAAATAAATGTAACTATTGAAGTAATT
The DNA here is from genome assembly GCA_947095525.1 of Trisateles emortualis. Lineage (NCBI taxonomy): Eukaryota > Metazoa > Arthropoda > Insecta > Lepidoptera > Erebidae > Trisateles > Trisateles emortualis. The sequence continues at coordinate 374,612 of OX352736.1, read as the reverse complement.
AATTATCTGAGCACAAACAGGAAGGCATCGCTGCCAACGAGACATTGTCAATTAAGCTGAAATAAGGTCGAGAGTGCACTGAGTTATATTCAATATTCCGAATGAGTACTTGTAGGTATCGAATCACGTGTGATACCATTGTTTCCGTTGCTGAAGTTGAGTCTATTATATTATCCGCAATCCAATTTTACCCGTTGAAGTTTAAAAATAATGACGGGCCACCATATACAATGCTTGCCCGTCAATATTTTGGAACTTCAACGAAAAAAGGTGAAAATTAATTATTTGACGCTTTGGTTACCGGCAATCGATTGACGGTATATCCGACCGCACAAACGGATATATAAAATTCAGTGCAGTTTCATTGTGAGGTGCTTTTTAATCCATTGAAGACCCATTTTCAGATAATTTACGATTCGTACATAGAAGTTGGTTTTCTGTTAAATTATGTATTTGTAAGGTACTGTAAATTTTTTTGTCGGAGTATTTCAAATTTGTATTTTATGGTTTGTTTGTAATGTTGTTCGTAATAAACAACGTTAACGTTTTCTTATTTTGTTTATTTTTATTTTATGTATATTATCTTGAAAGTTTAAAATTTAGTTTTATGTATAAAGTGTAAAAAATGTATATTGTTAGGTACTGTAAATAAATAACAATTACTTTTAGCATTAAAATAATATTATGATGAATTTTGTGCGTCATGTTTTATTTATAAAATCAACTTCAGCTCCGTCCCGTCAGTGTATCGCACGCCTAAGGAATTATGCGAAAATTCGTTACGTGAACGCGCACCGTGGTCGTATGGCATAGACGCACCTGCGGTTGACAGCCTCATTTGTTTGCTTGCGTTGAAACGCGCTGAGCCACGCTCTTGTTGTATACGTAGCATCTATCAAAACTTCGATACTAGCGAAGTTGATGCGATTATCTAGAGAAAAATTGGGTCTTTGAAACTTATATACATTCCAACATTAGCAAGTCTGTATACCCTACAATTATTATTATTGTTTACAATTTACTACTCTGTTCCTTATTTTGTTCCGCTATGAATAATTGTCTAAACAGCCGATGTAAAAGATTTGAATATTAAAGTTTTTGCTCCAACTGATAAGTTATATGGTACCAACTTATTTTTAAGTGATTATATGGAATTAGTTAAGTGTTTCTTAAAAAATATTTCAATAACATTGTTTGCTCAAATACCTTGTTAACTTTAATGCATGTCGTGGCAACTTGTAATTGAAACAGCACTATTGCTTGAGCCACTCAAAACATTGTAATGATGCTATCGAAGTGTATGTTTTGTAAGTTGTCCTATAAATAAATAAACTTGCATTCAGAATCTTAAATGTATAGTCAGACACAAGAGACTATGGGGTTCTTGAAAAAAGGTTTTTAAAGGGTCGGCAACGCGTGAATGACACCCCTGGTGTTGCAAACGTCCATAGACTACGGTAACTGCTTACCATCAGGCGGGTCGTATGCTTGTTTGCCACATTTGTAGTATAAAAAAAAACTGAATTGCTATATTAAAAAATATGGGTATATATGCCGTATAAATAATTAAAGTTAGTCATAATATTATGTGAGGTATTGCAAAGTATTTTTATTATAGTTTTGATTACAAAATAAATGTTGATTGATTATAATTTATGAATTTATTATAATGTACCATCGAAAAATTACAAATTCAAGGCATTATTATTATTCTATGATGAAAAAGTAATGAATAATATAGCCAGCTCAGTAAATATTTTTGAAACCAATATACCTACCCTGTAGTTTATATTAGTTATGGCAAGTCCAATTCTTTAATAAAAGTTAGGTAAATATTTGTAAATATTGTTAGAAAAGTTTTTGATTTTACAAACTGTTGTACTTTATTCTTATCTAGTAGTTTTCTTAAGTGACTATGTGTGTTTTATGTGCTTATAACGTGTTCGTTTTTTACAAAACCGTAGACCGCATATCATTAGAAGCTATTGGTGTATAACATTTATAGTATATTTTTTAAATTGAATTACGTAAGGTTTTGTTATATATTAGTCAAAAGGTTACTTAAGACATAAACAGCAAATTCAGGCCAAATAATACTTAATTAAATTATACTATTTCTTAATTATTTTTTTATTTCAATAATGTATAACAATGCATGTCCGTGTAGTGACGGATTAAGCATACAAATATCATCACCCCTTCCATCCCGAGGGTGTCGTAAGAGTCGACTAAGGGAGTAAGTCAAGCAAACAATATCCACTGCAAGAGAGGGAAAACTCGAAACAAAACCCTATACCAACCCGTCTGGCCAGCGTGGTGTAGTAGGCTAATATCTCGCCAAATGTATGGAGGAGACCCGTGCCCAGCAATGGGACGTTTATGGGTTGAGATAGATACACCGTAACCTAAGTACCTAATTTTACATAGCTACAAAATTATGTCAACTGTCGTACGTATACTGGTAAATATATGGAAATGAATAACTAAAAGTAGTATAAAATTTGAACTGAAAAAATATCCGTTCCTATCACGTTTCGAATATATTAACCTCAAAAAATTTGGTAAATATATTCGAAAAGTTAATAATGGAAATTGTTGTTTAAGTAGTCTCTCACAAAAAATACTATTATTTATTCATGATAACTTAGTTCGAGTTCTAGTAATGACACACAGTATTGATTCAAGTACAGAGACAGAGAGGGGGGTAATAAGTAAATTATATGGCAAGGCTACTCAGTTACCATTATAACTCATTGTACAGTCTGTAAAAATCACGACTATACTCATCAGTACGAATTGGTGCTTACTTTATATACACTAAATATTTTCTGTATCTACATAAAAAATTGAAACTGACCGACAAAAGGCTTGATAAGGTGAAAAAAAAATGATCAAACCCAAGCCAATGCAAGGCAACCCATCGTTGCAGTAGATAACTCAATTTTACGTTAGAAAAGTTAAATAGCATAACTACGGCGACGCCTTGATTCCCCAAGGGGTAGATAGAGATGATCATTTGGCATGTAGATTGTAGATCTAATTATCTTTTTCATAAATATTAATGAAGTTAGACTAATTTATTATACAAATACTAATTAAACCAAATTATAGTTTTGTTCTTATTTATTTATTTATATTAAGAAACTCGACAGCTTGTTTTTATTACACATTGATCAAAGTGTAGGTGCTACCAACAATAATAAATCAGGGCTTATTTATTAAAGGCGAATAAATAGTTCTTGCTGGTAATACCTATTACAAAAAGGTCTTAAGCCAATTACTGAGCTTCCTGACATTCAAATAATATAGAAGTGTAGGTCAAATACAATTGAGAATAAAAAATAATACAGTATATAAGTAAATACGGAAACAATATTGGTTTAGTTGATGTCTGCAGCATAGATATAAACTGATAGTCAACAGTTAACAAGTGTGTGTACAATTTGCTTCCAACATGCTGTTGTATTCAATGACTTAAACAGACGATACAATAACTGCAGAAAATAACGTTCCCTAGCTTTGTTTCGGTAAAGTTTACAATAACCTGTCCAAAACATACAAGTTGTGGAAATTGCGGCACTTCGCACAACCTTTCCGCGAACACGTTGATAAAGATACTAAAACCAAAGGTTACGAGTAGCTAGTTTAACGTAAAAGCGGTTCACGAACGAAAGACGTATATACTTACGTATCATTTTTGTATATTCAAAATAGGAAATCCAGCAATAGCTTGGTACATCCTACTAATATTATAAACGAGAAAATTTGTTGTCATGGATTGATGGATGGATGAATGGATGTTTGATACTCTTTCACGTAAAAACTACTGAACGGATCTGGATGGAATTTGGCACAGAGATTGATTATGGTCTGGAATAACACATAGGCTACTTTTTACAGCGATAACCGACATCCACGCGGGCGGAGCCGCGGGCAACAGATAGTAATACTATAATCCAGTACAATTATTATTATCTATGTACGTAAATAAAAGTAGTCTTACATACTTAAAATTCGAAGGGGGTTTTACGGGAGCCTTGTAGTTGTTGTTCTTTTGTTTGTTCTTGTTCTTTTACCTGGACCAACCAAAAATTTGACGTGCTAGTTAATGATGTAGTTGTGTTCTTCTGCAGGTCTCGAATGCTTTTGCATTTAAAGAACAGAAACCATTTTTTTAAGACCCAGGTGTTATTATGTATTTGCATGTCAACAAGCGACTGTTTTTGTATCTACCTTTTTCAGCAAATAAAGAATACACTATTCTAAAAATTTTTGGGTCGGCAAACACACAGGCCGAGAACTGCCTACTAACAAGTGGGCCGTCTCCGCAAGGTTTTGCGTCTAGTAGTTTAAAAACCAAAAAAGTACGGTACCCGACTTGGCCGTATAACGCATATGTAGTGAAATGACAATAAAGTTCTGTTCTTGCAATAATCCGACATCTCAATCCAATCAATCTTCTGCAAACCACTTAACAAGTAACTAGGGTGAAACGCTGTGGCAATTTATCGATTTATTCTAAAAGCTGCGACATATTTCGCAGCCATTAGGTAACCTCCACTTAAAGCAATGTTATCCTGTCTCGAAGCTTTCTCATTTGGCAAAATACCGTCGAACGTTCGGTAGCGCAGCTCCGACTTCTCGAGACAAATGGGCGTGTCAGCCGCAGCGTCTCCGCTTGACGAGCGTAAATTGCTTTGATTTTCTAACAAATCCTCCAGAGAAACTGTTGCCGCTTTTATATTAAGATTGGCGAGATTAAGCGTGTTTAGTTCCATTTAATAGAAAATTTTCCGAGAAATGTTCACGTATTCAGAAGATTCGATTAAACAATTTCACATAAAAATGTATTTCTAAGGTTTATGAGTTATCACGAGACCAGGTAGTTGGTTGACATTGTCAATTATTTAGAACACAAATATTTATATCAGTTTTAAATAATGGTATAGCATAAAAGCGATGGTGGCCGAGTGTGAAAGTGACGGACTTGCACGCAAGAGGTGTGAGTTCGATCCCGGGTGGCAGTACAAACGTGAATTTCACTTTATGGAGTTTAAATGTACTAATGAAATGATTCACCATGTGCTAACGGTGAAGGAAAACATCGTGAGGAAACCCACATGTCTTATAAGAAATCCTAAAGTCATGTCTGATTCACCAACCCGCATTTGGCCAGCGTGTGCGAATGAAGGTGTGTGAATTAAAAGCTTAAAGCTTTTTGTGATTATTTAAAAAAATAAGTAAAAAAAAATGAATTAAAAATTAACCACCACTTAGAATTATATTTACCTACATTAGATGGTGATCGGCTACAGCAGCCTTATGAACGCTTGCAATCCCAGGAGCATTACTTGAGTGGTGCCGGCCCTAGATTGAACACCAGAGCTACGTGTTATGAATAAACCTGTCATATTACCTCTATTATAAATAAGCACTCGAGTCCTTTTTTGCTTCCATGATCAACACAGTGTCGTGACTTATTGTATCAATAGACAAAACATTACGGCAATTTCTTCTGTTTCTGTAATTTAAAAGTGCTTATCTTGTTTTCAATTTCTTACATATACATACATCATCACTAAACACTTATAGTTGTTATAAGATCAATTGCAAGTAGCGTACCCAATACCCAGATATCCGAAGCTATACTTCAACGAATACATATTTTATAAACTACAGTTACTATCAAACATAATTTACAATATTACAAAAGTAAGGTGCGAGTCATAAATTAAAGTGCAAAAAGGTACATCAAAACTACATCTAAAACAATTCACCCCGATATACCGCGTGGGCTCAGAGGGAATAAATTAAAAACTCTACTACTGCCTTTATTGGTACACGATAGATGGCGCTGTAGGTCGCTACTAAATCACGCCAAGCGGCAACGTGAAAATCCATACGAAAGGAAAACCGGTTGATTTATTAGAAATTAGTTTCAGTCAGTGAACGTAATTTCTGAATCTGTTTCACGCAAATCAAAATGTTGGTTTATGGTGGTTTAAAACCATTATTTGATTTAATGTATTAACAGTATAATAAAGGAAATTGGTAGTTTTGCGTGCTGTATTGATAATGTAAATTTAACTTTACTCACTATATACATAGACATTATTTCGTAGCTACGGCTACTTAATGAATATTATTAACGATGTTTTTAATGTTTTAGGTTAATGATTTCCAGCCTATGGAATATTCCCACCTAGCCAAAGTAACAAAATAAAACTAATAAACAATAAATTTACACAAACTGTACAATTTTAAACATTAAACTTAAAATCCATTTAAAACAATTTCAGCTTTAGTAATAGTATACGGCGTACTATTGAGGTTATGGTGCTATAATGGGGTCAGTCCAATCATGGTAATGAAAACAAGCCATGCGATAGACTGTTGTTTAGCTTCTGAATATTCAACGGGTTATTTTCTTAACGGCACTTCAGATTTGGTAGCGCGCCGCGGTCGGAATTAGGCCGTTTATAGCTACACTAGTGGTAGCGATAACTGCCACCATGTGATTGCACCTCGCTAAGATTTGATTGGATTTTATATAGGCAATTGGTGATCGTCGAAAGTCAATACTATCGATGATACCACTAATCGCACTATTAGTTTTAACAGAGCTTTATATTCGTCAAATGTCAAGGTACCACACTAAGCACTACAGAAGTACATAATGTTGCCCGTTGCTCCGCCCGCGTGGATGTCGGTCGCAATAAAAAGTAGCCTATGTGCTATTCCAGACTATATATCTATCTAGGTGCCAAATTTCATCCAGATCCGTTTAGTAGTTTTTACGTGAAAGAGTAACAAACATCCATTCATCCATCCATACTTACAAACTTTTGCGTTTATAATATTAGTTTAATTTGAATGCATAAAATGATGGTTTAGTTATTTCAATCCTTACTAATATTATAAATGTGAAAGTTTGTAAGAATGGATGGATGTTTGTTACTCTGTGATAACCGACATCCACGCAGGCGGAGCCGCGGGCAACAACTAGTATATTATACTGGAGATGGCAGTAGAAAGTAACATTAAGATGCGTTTAATTTTATTTCTCAACTTGTTAATAAATTTACTACTTGTCAGTTGTCCTCGAACTATTTTCCGTATACTACAATATTATAATTTAATAGGCCTTGACATCGTTTTAGATCTCATATTAATAACGCCAAGGAACACTAGAAGTGGCAATATTACTTACACCAGTACTTACTATTTAGATACCTACATCGTCAATCATACGGCCCACGTGATGGTAAGCAGTCACCGTAGCCTATGAACGCTTTCAATACCAGAGGTATCAATTGCATATTGCCAACACAAAAGGGTTTTATAATAGAATTTTCTTGGGATATGAAAATGTTTCGTTAAAAACGCATTCCTAAATGAGCTCTGGAAACCTGTACTCTCACACAGGTAAATAACTACACCGCTGTATGTGTATACTCATTTGGCTGTAGTTTTCTGTAAGGTGGAGGTACTTCGTACGACCTAGCGTCATGCTCGTGAACGGGTTCTACTTGGGGTGGCTGGTCAATCCTGGCATGATTTATTTTTAAATATTAAAGATATAGTTTCTAGATTTTTACTAAGATTGCAATGTGAACTCGACACGTTTCTATCTTATACTTACAAAAAGGAACGATCCCTAATTACAATAGAGTGAAAAGCTAAATTCATTTTTTTTAATATTGCTTACTCATTAATTAAATACTTATCTAAATTTCTTTGTTATGGTATATTGGTTTCCGTTCCTTTTTGTTACCACTATTGTAACTCATACCAAATTGTAAATGTTATACTCTGGCGATTAAAAAGAGTGGCCCTAGTTTCTTGCCAATTCTTCTCGAGGCCCTAACCTAGTCAGCGAATTGGCCTTAGGAAAAAAGTATGCTGGCATTTGTTTTAATGACGTTCATAAGTATCATGGATTTGATCTAAATGAATAAATGAGTTTGACTTTGACTTCCCCAGTCGGGCTTGGTATGGCTCCCTACCTCTCTTAAATTGTGTGCATGTGCAATAGTTGAATTTCAATAAAATTGCCTCAGATCTAGTCTAGTGTACTTTCTCCAGTGTGTAACAGATACTTATTATAACATCATTGTTTGTACAAACATTTCAGTCGAGTTACCATTAAAATTAACGATAACTCGACTGAAAATGAAATTAAATAGGTACCTACTTGAGAGCTGATTACATTATTCATTTTGTATAATTGTTTAAAAGTATTTATTAAAGTTTGTTCATAATAATAACGTTAATTGTTATAGCATGATTATTATTATAAAATAGATATATAGAAGTTGGTTCACCCTTTCGCGGACATTTTTTTATTAACTTAACTTATATAAATTTTGTCACGTCACGACAAATTGTTGAGCACATTTTTATTCTTTATAACTGACGTCGAGCAATTTAAACGTATTCTTTTTACATAAAAAAAGCAAAAATAAATTATTTGAAACATCACACACAGCGTGTAACATGTATAAAGAACAAAGTGCAAAATGAACGTTGGTTCTCACAAGTCACCGCGTTGGGGTCGTCGCCGCGTCGTCACCGCGTCGTCACCGCGTCGTCACCGCCGCGTCCCGCTCTGAGCCTCTGAACGCCACGTCTCGCGTCGTCGTTTAAAAAATCGAGAAAAATGCATAAACTGAAACACTCGCACTTTTATATTCTTGTTTGTTGACACTTGGTGACATTCTCAGACCAACTAACCTAACTAACCAGGTTAGTTAAAACGATATACCTATAAATTGACTATGTAGTTATATTGTAATCTAAACTTTAGTCAGCAGCGTTATTTCAAAATGTGTATGACTTGATTATTATTCTACAAAGAGGAAAAGAAAAATATGATAACTAAATTATTCTCTCATATTTATTTGTAACTCATATTATAATAATCAAGGCAAAGTCGTTTTTCTACTTACAGGACTAACTCAAAACACTTAGAGTAGCAGTAGATTTTCAAATATATAAACAAAATAATCATAGGTTTATTTGCAGAACAAACGAAACCAGAGGGCAGCTTGTAGCGAGCTAAATGTACACTCACTAAGGTCATGAATTCCTCAGCAAGTGATCCTTATGTTGTCTTCCTTAACAGCACGCTTTTAATCATAATATATTTGTATATAAATGAACTTTTATGATAATATTGTATTATTTTGTCGATTGCTTGTATTCCAACTTCAAACATTTAAACTATTGTCTTATTATTAACTTAAAGTGGAATAGTCGTCAAAGAGTCCAATAATAAATATATAACAAACAAAACTGTAATTTAGTTATTGTTGACCAACCAGTACAGAAGACCGCAGGTCTTTATGAAGTTAAAATAATAATGAATAATCCTAATATATTAGGAAAAACACATAAAATACGGTTTGCAATATTTACAAGTGCAATTTACTTATCTCACAAAATAAAAAGTAACACCAAAACAACGAATATAAAACTTTTACACCCAATAAAACAAAATAAATAAATAAAAATATATTTTTTATTTTTACAAAGAAAGACAGCTCTATAAAATTCTCTGGTATACAGGTCGTTGAAAAAGTGGTTTATTAGTGTACAGGGGGAGCGGATATAATAAATATAAAGCCTGGAATGATGTCCCGAGTTCCCCCGGCCGCGTTGCCGGCGACGCCGCCATGTTCTCGCCCTTATTTCGTGATAATGTAAATACAACTGTTAGTAGGAAAAAATTGAGGCGAATAATTTATTTAATTCAATAGCAGCGCTGAATTGTGAAAATTACGGAGTTGAGTATTTCGGAAGTTTAAACTGAAATAAAGTTATATTGTTTACGAATTTGAGAGATTATTATTTTGGATTGCAGGTTTCTTATTAAGATATTTGGGCTTAGGTTATTTATTTATAAGTTATAAGGTTTTTAAAGGGTGAGCAACGCGTGAGTGACTGCTTACCATCAGGCGGGCTGTATGCTTGTTTGCCACCTTGGTAGTATAAAAAAAAATCTCTTAAATATGAACGTCAACTACAATCTGAAATATAAGTTAGTAATATAAATATTAGGTAACAATAAAAGGACATTACATACGACTTAATTAAAATATAAGCAATCTTTATTAAGTTAAGACGACCTCTACCTTACAGAAGACCACAGCCAAATAACTACACACAGCAGTGTAGTTGGGTTCTGTGTGAGTACAGGCCTCCAGCGCTCATTTAGGGATGCGTTTTGAAAGAAACGTATTCCTATCCCAGGGATATTCCCATCTTAAAGTCCTGGTGTAAAAAAATGGGTTGGCAACACGCAAGTGATACCTCTGGCATTGCGGGCGACCATAGGCTACGGTAACAGCTTAACAACAGGCGGGCCGTATGCTTGTTCGCCACCTAAGTAGGATAAAAAACTGAGCGTAATATTGTACAAACTTTCATCGGCTAATTTTCATCTTTAGCGGTTAAACTAAAAAAGAAACCCTTTCTTAATGGATACTTATATCGTAATAGCTATCTGTGTGTCCAGTGGTTTAAAATGAACGTTGATTGATTATTCAGTCACGTTTTTCTCTTATATATTTTGATTTTGCACTCAATAAATTTAATGAAGATTGATAATTTTTTCATCATTCATGATGATCTTAAATTGTCTTAGTAAAAATGTAAATCAATTTAAATTGGCCAATCGCCTAGTTAATACTTTTATGAATGTTTTTATCTTATATTTTTTATCTTGAAACTTCAAAGAGTTTCCACGTGGACAGGATAACAAGCTGTGCGGACGCTAGGTAGATATTTTTGTATATATATCCTACTAGTATTATAAATGCGTAAGTTTGTAAGAATAGATGGATGGATGGATGGATGTTTGTTACTCTTTCACGTAAAAACTACTGAACGGATCTGGATGAAATTTGTCACAGAGATAGATTATGGTCTGGAATACTACTACTACTTATTACAGCGATACACGACATCCACGCGGGCGGAGCCGCGGGCAACAACTAGCATATACATATTTGTATTATGTGTTGTGTGCTTGTAGTTGTAACATTTCTTGTAATTAGGATTTCTTTTTATGTTTTACTTTGTTTAATATTTAGCTTTTATTACGGATCTTCGTACAATTTTGGTGATACATATTTAGATAATACTCGTGTATTCTTTTGAAAGATAATGTTGTTGTTGGCATTTTGTTATATCATAACAATCTTGACTTTTGGAACATTTAATCGTATTGAATGAAAAATAGGGGATGGGCCAAATTAAAAGAACACAGAATCGACGTTCATGTATGTAGAGGTTGATAAATGTAGAGGAGGCGAAGGAAGTATGTTTAGATCGCAGCAATTGGCGTACCATAGTCTCTGCTTACCCCACTGCTGGGAGACGGGCGTGATGAAAAATGTTAATACACGTTAATAGATATTTACTATTGGAATTTCTAAATATTATATTTTTCTCGTTTTACCATGTGAGCTATTTATTTGTGTTTGTACTTATCGCAAAAAAATAAACTAGAAGTAAATTCCGATAGTAAATTATTATGTAGCCGAACAATAATAGACGTAGTGTTAGTAAAGACAATATTTAAGTATATTAGAAAATTATACAAAGATAAGCAAAGCTTTGAAATTTGCAATACATATCAGATCAGTAAAGATTGCGTAGTGACGGGTTTCAAACACAAGTTGACGATATCGGCGGCTATCTTCTATGAAGAACATACCGACCCTTTTGCCTTCATAACTTATGCGGGAAGATAAACATCAAAGAATTTAGCTTCCCTTCCAAATCGCTATGGAGATAGTTTATTATTTGTATGCGAATATATACGCACTCATACACATGTATGTATGTGTATATATGTATGTTTTGTATGTATAATCATTATAAAAGATTAAAAACATAATACGTATTTGACTAATACAAGTTAAACGAAACCAAATTATAGATGGTGTAACGTCTTTTATTCCAAAGGCAATATTGACTAAACGGAACAAAAAATATACTACTTTGTAATGATAATAAATAATACCTTAATATAATTTTAACAATTTTATTTATTGCCTTTAAAAAAAATACAATTATAATAGTAAGTAACACTAGGATTATCATTAGAATATGCATTATGGCGTTAGTCATGACGCAGTCTTAATATTACAAGGATGATGTGTGTATGTGTGTTCATTGTATATTAAACGAAATAAATACATGTTGTTCTCGTAGTTAAAAAATGACAAATCAAAACAGCATAAAATAAATCGTAGTTTGTTTGTACTCGCAGCATACCGTCAGTATTTTTTACGTTTCAAATCAAAATATTGAGCGGCAAAGTTTAACCAGGAGCCACGCTCAGCTCATCAATTTCTCTTACTTTTTTATTATACCCGTGTCGAGGTGCGGAGGTTTCAAGGCATTTCTTTGCGCACAGTTACTTATTCTTTTATTAATAAAAGTTTATACCGCCCCTGGCTGTGTTCCCACCCTCCGTGATCTTTTATTTCAGCGAGATTATGATGGAATCTAATACTGTTACAACTTACGGCCGTAACTTTGCTTTCGCGATAGTTTGCGCTATAATCGATTGTATCGATACAAGTTAGTTATAACGATATCGGTGTAATTAATAGCTCTGTTGAGACTTTAGCCATATATCATTTATCAGTTTTAGTTGGTTCGGTCTACCTAGATAAGTTTTGCCACTCTGATTATTGCAGTAAAATTCAGATACTGTTAATTTCTTGCTCGTCTGTTTACTTGCCTACTAATGCAAAGAGTTATCTATTTTTTACCTTTCATTACTGTTTTTTAAATAAGTAAAAAATATTTTATAAGATATTTACACGAATAGTTATTAAAATAAAAGGAACTTAACCTAAACTACTTATAAACAATCAGATGTTGTATTTAAACGTATTATTTTGAGGTTGTAGTTCTGAGGAAAGGTGTCCAAAAGACTAGCCACATGGCCACGCTAAATCGCAAGGTGATAATACGTTGACCAATGTAAAGGCCATCCTTAGGATCGTAAAATAACTCGACTAAACGCAATCATAATCATTAGGATTTTTCAATGACGTGAAAGGAAGTAAGCAAGTCAAGTCTTAAGTCAAGTCGTACATAATTTAGCACATAATTTATTACGGACCAAGTGTGTTCTGCTTGTTATAAAATCTCATTGATATTAAAATAACTACGTGTACTTGAGCTCTTGTTGATAATCTATATATTGCAGTATTAATTGAACCGATATGATTTTGTTGAATGAAAATAAAACAAGTCGATCTTCGTCACGGGATATGCACTCGTTCGTCAGGGGCACCCCATGCCGGGCGCTCTACCAACCGTGCTATGTACTACCCGAGAATTTTCATTCACTGTGAGTCATCGCAGGTCTACAGAGAGAGAAATTTATCATGAATATAAAACGAGTTTTATTGTAAACATGAATACCTTAACATCTGATTTTATACATATTTATTAAAACTTTATTATGTACAAACATATATAATAATAAGTTTTTATTTCCTCTCATACATTGTTTAAGTACTTCTGTTGGAGTTGTCTCGCCCTTCCCTTACACTATAATATAATATTATCTTACAATGTTGAGACTAATTATTGTGTACCTATTATGTTTGTGTATAATAAAGTTTTAATAAATATATATCAAAGCAGATGTTATGGTATTCATGTTAACAATAAAAATGGAACAAAATAGAAGGAGTTTAATTTGTTTATTTAGGCTTCAGAGTAACATGAGGAAAAATAACTAGCTAGAAACTTTCATTAACTCCGGTGGTATTGGAAACTATTTTTTTATTTAAGCTTCCTCTGAACCTTACGTGTAGCACCCAACATCTATGAGCTTTATGATTGTTCATTATGTATTCAATTCACTCACAACAATGCTTTGTGAACTATTTTTTCGCTCAATGAGCGTTTTAGTTCTTTGAGTGTGACATACGAGTATCTACCTATAAAAAATACGTATTTCATTCCTATAGCTTAGATTTGTTAAAAAATACAATAATAAAGTAAAGTCATGTCTCCGTACAACGTGCGGTAGATTGCACACGTCCCTCGATCGTCGATCGCTCGTCAATCGGTCGCCGCCGATCTGTCACCGGAGGCAAAGAAGTGAAAACCTATGATTGACGTGCGCTTGTAATTGTTATTATTTAGTGTATATTATTATTTATTAACTACGTAACCGTGCCGAATTGAAAGTCTCGAAGTAATATGAACGGTGAAGGAAAAACATCGAGAGGAAACCCACATGTCTTTAGTAATTCTAAAGACATATCTGATTCACTAATCCGCATTAGGCCAGCGTGTGTGAGTTAGTACTACACCCTCTCTCTCTCTTAATAGAGGAGAGAAGACCCGTACTCAGCAGTATAATATGACCTATTATTTCTAGTGTTATTTGTATTAAATATACAATACTGTTCATACTCTCCGATTACAATTCAATGCTAACACCATCAGAGTATAAAATGCCCAAAGTTTATCTAAAAAAGTCGTAACAACACTCATAAATCAACTTACATATTTATAAAACAACTTGTTAACCTCCGAAAGGTTTTTTAAATAATCGCAAAACGCCAACGCTGTGAAAGTTTATTAGGTATAATACGTAGCAACGTCAGGGCAAAGTAGCGAGCCATTATTAAAATTCCCATGGCCGACAGCATCCATAACAATATTTTCGGGCCAGTAAGCTGGAAAGAAAAACTGCGCTTAAATGGATTTAGCATATTTTATGATAATATTAAGACGTACAAACGGTCTTGGAAATTTTGGAGGTGCCGTCTAATCATCCAGTCTGACAACGCTTCAGCAAAAATATTATACCTACGGAGATCCTTCGTGGATTATTAATGTTCTGTAAGTTTTGAAGGGAATTTTGTAACGGTTATATTAGATGCGAAATGATGTTGACTTAACAAGATGTTGGACTTTCTATTCTTTTTTGTTTTTTCATAATTATATTTCAGCTATTCACATTAACAGACAAGTTAATATAACAACAAATAAGTGTTCTTATATCAATATCCGTGTATCCGTGTGACGTAAAAATACAAATTATGTCACCACCTCATTTCATCCCGAGGGTGTCGTAAGAGTTGACTATGGGAGTAAGTCAGGGCGACAATATCTATCACAAGAAAGGGAAAACTTGAAATAAAACCCTATACCAACCCGTCTGGCCAGCGTGGTATAGTAGGCTAATAGACCGCCAAATATATGGAGGAGACCCGTGCCCAGCAGTGGGACGTTTATGGGTTGTCAGCTGAAAAACGTTGAGGTGAGGGAAGTGTATGTCCAGCATAGAGAGGTCAAAGGCCTCTCTCAAGGGTTTCCACAACATTCGGTCTAGAGCTGATCTTGTCCATGAACAATGAATGCATGTTGGACATTGGTACAATGAAATACCTAATAATTATTAAAATGTTTTGTAGAATAATTTAAAGACAATATATTATTATTAATATTATGTAGATTTATGACACTTTGTCCTATTCCAGTATGTAAGCTATAACACTGTCAACTCAGTAGTTTTCTACGGGGTTGAGTTACAAAAGAAGAAAACTTACAAAGTTTATATCATTGAGGCAACTTGTTAACCGCAGCTAGTGTCACAACGCAAAGTTTTTTTTTTATAAATTGCTACGTCAACAAATTTATCAATATCTTTATATCCTACTAATATTATTAACGCGAAAGTTTGTAAGTATGGATGGGGTGTATGAATGCATGGATGGACAGATGTTTGTTACTCTTTCACGTAAAAACGACTGAATGGATGTGGATGAAATTTGGCACAGAGGTAGATTAGGGTCTGGAATAACACACAGGCTACTTTTATAGCGATAACTGACATCCACGCGGGCGGAGCCGCGGGCAACACCTAGTGTGTTATAAAGTTGATAGGAAAGCATATCTTACTGAAGCCCTTGACTCATGATCATTTCTTACCACATACGATTAGGTAGTGGATTGAGCTTCCTGCCGAGGTTTTCCCGAGAGACTATAGCATGGGGTACTTCAAGAAAGGAGTTATATTGTTTT
Source organism: Trisateles emortualis (assembly GCA_947095525.1). Classification (NCBI taxonomy): domain Eukaryota; kingdom Metazoa; phylum Arthropoda; class Insecta; order Lepidoptera; family Erebidae; genus Trisateles; species Trisateles emortualis. Next base: position 358,544 of record OX352736.1, on the reverse strand, counting down.
TAAAAGGTTGAGAACGCGCAAGTAAAATAAATGATAAAAATATGATGTTATTAGATAATAATTGTTATTTATTATTAATGTTACATCCCATAAGCTAAAATGAAATACAGCTTAGTATAATGGTTGTTTATACGAACACAGACAAAATTTTTTTTTTACTACTTGGGTGGCAAACAAGCATACGGCCCGCCTGATGTTAAGCAGTAACCGTAGCCTATGGACGCTTGCAATACCATAGGTATCACTTGCGTGTTGCCAACCCATTTTTTATACCAGGGCTTTAAGATGGAAGTAACCCTGGGTTTTTTTTTTTTTAATAAATAATTATCTAATTAAAATCTAATACTAATAGAACAAATAAATTGTAAATTGTCTTCTAAATAATATATATACTATTCTAATGTAAACTAATGTATCAGAAATAAAGGCTTTTTGAATTTGAATTTGAACCCTGGGATAGGAATACGTTTATTTCTAAACGCATCCCTAAATGAGCGCTGGAGACCTGTACTCACATACAGGAACACAACTACACCGCTGCGTGTAGTTATTTGGCTGTGGTCTTCTGTAAGGTGAAGGTCCTTTCCTAGTCGGGTTTGCTTACTAGTATGGTATCCTACCTCTCTATTTTATCTTTCTGTTCAAAAAAGGCAACTCCCGCACTAGGAATCAAGCCCTATTTCGCGAGAGACTTCGAACCCACAATACGCTGTGCCGTGTTAAAATAGCGAGGTAGCCACTTAAGCGACTGATCCAACCATGCAGTCGAATGTTCTATCTATACTAATACTAATACTAATACTAATACTAATAATATATAAAGCTGAAGAGTTTGTTTGTTTGTTTGTTTGTTTGTTTGGTTGAACGCGCTAATCTCAGAAGATACTGGTTCGATTTGAAAATATCTTTTTGTGTTGAATAGTGCATTTATCCAGGAAGGCTATAGGCTATATAACATCACGCTGTGATCAATAGGAGCGGAGCAGTAGTGAGATATGTTGCAAAATCGGGGAAAATATAATTCTTTTCTGAGTTTTCGTCGCGTACGCTGCTTAAACGGTTAAAGTTATGAAAAAAATATGTACTGAAGAATTATTCCTCTTTAAAAGATCTATAAAAAAATCCGCGACAGCATATGTCTACCTCTTAGCGTTAACTCACTACAACGTGATTTATGGAAATAAAAAATGATTTAAAATAATTTATTATCTGCAAAGCTTTTTTTATGAACACGTTATTAATCCTTATCCAAACAAATACGCTATTCGTCATAAGAATTTAATTTTGAACAAACTTGTCCTTCACATCATTTGATTTCAACGAATAACCTAGGAGATATAATAGATTTAGTCAAGTACAAGTATGGATTTGTAAGGCGGAAGGCAGGCGAGATGCGCGAGCCAAAGGCCGGCCGCCAGGATATAAGAAGCTCTAACAAAATCATGGGTGGAATCACTGTCATGTTTGCTGGTGATTTTCGGCAAACGCTGCCGGTGATAGTTAGGGGAACAAGAGCTGATATTTTGAAGTCTTGCTTGAAAACTTCCCAGTTATGTTACTGAGGCCAAAAATTTAGATTTTAGAATTTTTGTCTATTTGTGGCCGCGTTTGTGCGCGATAAACTCAGCAACCACGCAACCGATTTGAACGCGGTTTTCACTTATATATTGTGGCAACCTATATACCCCATAACATATAGGCTTTATTTTATTCTAATCGGTTCAGCAATTAAAAAGTTGTGGTACTTTAATAACACACGTGCTATTCAAGAAACGCGCTTCGATTCATTTAGCTCAAACTTTTGTTAAATGTAGTTTGTAAAACCACAACTGAAGTTTATATTAAAAGAAATTAAAAAAATAATGCGAGCTTTCAGAGATATAGCCATTACCAATTTAATTTGAATTCTCATCAATATGGGGTGACCATATTAAATAGAGATCAGCTGACTGGTACTTCACGCGTTAACGGTACTAGGTTAAAAGTGACCATTTTACAACGAAGAGTGATAGAAGCAGAAATTTTAACAGGTTGCGGTGCAGGTAATAATCTTTTGTGCCCCGGTTTCTTATTATTCCTAATTCTTTTTCGTTTAGCAACTTTAGGAAACTCTATGTTTTAATCCCTGAAGTCCACGCAATCGAAGTCACAAGCACATATTAGCTATACATCTATCTATACACACATAAATAAATATGAAGTGTCTGTTTGTAATATCAAAATAACAGCTTTCTATTAAATTCATGTGGCTGTTTACAAAGCACTTACAACAGAAATACAATTTTAACAGTTTTGTCTCTCTGTCTGTCTGTTTTTTGCCGCTAAAATTGTCTTTGAAAATACTTAAACTATATAAATATACTATAAGTACAATTGAAATGCGTTAATCATGCCAAGATCTAAGACAATCACAGACTAAATTAGTAACGCCTAATAAAACTTAAACACAATCTATATAGGTATTACTATTTTTTTGTAGGCGCTAACATTTAACAATACCTTAATTTAGGTAATCAGGAAAGAAAAGAAAACACTCCACCAAATCTATATCTAAAATAATTACCAAACACAATTTCATTTTCACCAGTAGACGGTGTGATTCTTTCATTATAGACATAGCTCGCAGAATTGCCTCAATTAAGTGGCAATGGGCAGGGCATATAGCTCGCAGAACCGATATCCGTTGGGGCAGGAAGGTTCTAGAGTGGCGACTACGAACTGGAAGACGCAGCGTGGGCAGGCCTCCAACAAGGTAGACCGTCGACTTGGTAAAGGTCGCGGGCAACCGATGGACAAGGTCAGCTCAGGACCGAATGATGTGGCAAATCTTGCGGGATGTCTTATGGCTGAGATGGAACTACTTTTGTGGCAAACAAGCATATAGCCCACCGGATGTTAAGCAGTTACCGTAGCCTATGGACGCTTACAATATTAAAGGTATCACTTGCGTGTTACCAACCCATTTTTTACACCAGGGCTTTAACATGGGAGTATTCCTGGGATAAGAATACGTTTCTTTCAAAACGGATCCCCAAGAGAGCGTTGGAGAACGTTACTCGCACACAGGAACACAACTACACCGCTATGTGTAGTTATTTGGTTGTGTTCTTCTGTAAGGTGGAAGTCCTTCCCTCTCTTAAAAAAAACACTACGGCGAACCTGTATGCCCTTTAGGAATTTTTATTTTAGCCTAACCAAACTGTGTAACAGTACGTATCAGGTTAGAAGTGACCAATTTAAAACGAAATGTAATAGATACAGAGATTTTAGATCAGGGTACAGGGTATGGCACAGATAATACATATACATATTCCAACTATTCGCTAGGCGATTAAGGTAATTCACAATTTGAAGAGCAGAACAATCATACAAACAAGAAATATTTCTTTATGAAGTTTATTAATTGCAGAACCTATATGTTTAAAAGAAAAACGTGTCTGACTAATCAACAAACGCACAGTTTAAATCACTAGATACTCAGATAGCTATTATGATATAGGCATCCGCTAAGAAAGGTTTTATAAAATGTAACTGCTAAAGATGAAAATCTGCCGATAAAAGTTTGTATGGGGATAACTGTTGTTTTCAGATTTACGGTAAAAGACTGAACACGCGAACGAAGTCGCGGGTACAGCTAGTATACTATAAATCCAAAAAGTTTGTTTGTTTGGTTGAACGCGCTAATCTCAGAAAGTACTGGTTCGATTAGAAAAAATCTTTTTTTGATGAATAGTGCATTTATTCAGGAAGGCTATAGGATATAATATAGCATCACGCTATGATCAATAGGAGCAGAGCAGTAATGAGATATGTTGCAAAATCTAAGAAAATATTCCAAATTACCACGCAGACGAAGTCGCGGGCGACCCCTTATAAGAATATAAATTGGATACGTTTACTTTATATCACCTGTATTTACCTTCTGTGTACATTTATATAATGTTGTGTGTACATAAATTTAGTTCTACCAATGTTTACTACTAACAAGGAACAACTCTCGTCAATAATATATGAACAAAGTCGGAGTTCGAACGAGCATAACAAAACGTACACATTCTCTCGTACGATTGCTTGTAGAATACCGTTTAAAGGAAAAATACATACGCGAAATGTTGTTTTTAAATAAAACTCTCGCACTAGGGAACAGGCTCCTTGTCACGAGGGTCTTTATAAACATACAATTATTATTCACAAAATACATTCCGTACTCGGAATAAACAATTATAATGCAAAGGTGGCAAACAAGCATACGGCCCGCCTGATGGTAAGCAGTTACCGTAGCTTATTAACGCTTGCAATACCGTAGGTATCACTTACGTGTTGCCAATTTATTTATTACACCAGGGCTGTAAGATGGAGTATCCCTGGGATAAGAAAACGTTTCTTTCAAAACGGATCCCTAAATGAGTTTTGGAGACCTGTACTCACACAGAAACACAACTACACCACTGTGTGTAGTTATTTAGCTGTGGTCTTCTGTAAGATCAATCCTTCCCCAGTCGGGCTTGCTCGCTAGTATGGTGCTCTACCTCTCTATCTTATCTATTTATGAATCACACAAAATTTTGTCCCGTATGGCAATCGAACCCATGAAAAAAACCCTCTGACTTTGCAGTCGAGGTCCCTCACCACTTAACCATTAGGCCAGTCAATCTATATAATTGAGTATTATACCGACTCACCCACTTTAGAGGTGAATCTCAAAAGCTGGGGACATGAAGTCGCAAGAACACGACATACGATTACTTTCCTCTTGTCCCTACTCAGATTAAATTTCAACGAGACGAGTGTAGGAACGACGTGTAAAGTCGAGAGATACTCGAACCCGCCTTGGCTGAAGTGAGTTCTTGACGTGAAACGTCATTACTATATGTCACTCACACGGCTCGTACGGGTTTCCGATGTAGTGACGTCACTTTATTAACTTAAGTGTTTTAGTTATAATGTCTAGTTGTTTAACGTCAACATTTGGGAGACGTGGTTGACTTTGTCAGCCATTGTTTTCTTTAAGTATTCTACACTAATATAAATGCGACACTTTGGATATATGGATTTTTGTTACTCAATGACGAGTATTAACATTATAATATGATAGAGTAACAATCATCCATAATATGTTTGTGACTTAACGCCGAAACAGCTTAACGTATCTAGATAAAATTGGGCACAAATATAAATGTAAATTATAGTATTAGAATAGGACATGGGCTACTTTTTTCAAGCATACGGGCCGTCTGATGGTAAGCAGTTACCGTAGCCTATGGACGCTTGCAACACCAGGGGTATCACTCGCGCGTTATAAAAAAATCTGTTCCCGTAGGATAGTATGCGCGTGAGAAGTGCGCCCATACTATAAATAAAACATAATATCTTTTTAACAAAAAATTGAACCGACGAAAAAAAAAGGATTTGAAAAGTAAAAAATAATAAAGTTTTGAGTCGGCGCCAAACAAACAAGCCATCATCTCACTATATGTATATGCTCTGCGTTGGTGAATCAGTAAGGACAAGTATTATATACGTAGGTATAGATTAATTTGCTTATTCGTTAGTTTGGCGCCGACTCAAAACTTTATTATTTTTTACTTTTCAAATCCTTTTTTTTTCGTCGGTTCAATTTTTTGTTAAAAAGATATTATTTTTTAATTTTTTGTGACTTACATATACATATCAATAATTATACATCACAAATTGGTTATAAAGTCCTTATGATCTCAATCAAAAGAAGCGCACTGGTCTACCAGTGCACGTCTTTTGTCTGAGATCACTGCGCTGTGTAAATCCTTATGCTATGTAAACATAAGCATTAAGCTTACGTTTACATAAAGATTTACACAGCGCAAATAAATCCTTATGCTTATGTATACATAAGCATTAACTGGCCTGTTGGTCTAGTGGTTAGTGACTCTGACTGCTACGCCGGAGGTCGTGGGTTCGATTCCCACCCAGGACAAATCTTTGTGTGATGAGCACAAATGTTTGTTCTGTGTCTGGGTGTAATTTATGTATGTATTTAGAAATATATAAGTATGTTTATCAGTTGTCTGGTTACCATAGTTCAGGCTCTGCCTAGTTTGGGATCAGATAGCGATGTGTGAGTTGTCTTGAAAATATTATTATTGTTAAGGTTTAACACAGCGCAGCGTTAGTATACGACCACGTCTCAGATGTATAATGTTCATCACTGGTAACATACACGGGTCAAACATTTTTGTCTTGAGATACTGCGATATTTAGGACAGGGAGATATGGCTAAGCCATTCAAACACTACCCAGCCGAATCCGATTAGCGAGTAACCTCCTTTAACGAGTTACTACTTTTGACAAGTGACCTGTTATGGTGTCCACTTCGAGCTTTTCGGGGGTGTTGAATACGAATATAATATCTATTTCGTGATCAAAGATGGAGAACGCGATTTTTTCTAAAAAGTCAATATATCTTTGTATTTTAGAAGTTTTAATTTTATTTTATTACTTACCCTTATTTTTGTACCTTTGATTAAATAATAAAATCAAAATATTTATTTTCCTTTTCTTTTAAGGCAAGTCCCTCGCTAGGTAACAAGCCCTGTGTCGCGGGAGACTTTACAAATATACAATTGACGGATACAAAGTACACTCATACTAGGGACAACCATTGGCACCACCATGGGTCACACAACTTTTTTCCCGTATGGACATCGAACCTAAAACACGCCGCGTAGTGGTAAACGGCGAGGTAACCACTTATGCCACTGAACCAAATATCGTCTTATAGTCCACAAAACAATTTTTTTTTAGGCTAACGAAGCTGCTTAAAATATCCTGACATTAATATTTAATACTTTTATCCTTCGTCTAGGTGCTTCTTCTATTTCTCAGCATAGATGTTGCTGTGGTGAAGCCGTCGATAGCCTTGGACACCACGACCTGTCATGCAGCAGGAGTGCAGGCCGCATATATTTTTTATACTACTAGGATGGCAAACAAGCATATGGCCCGCCTGATGTTAAGTAGTTACCGTACCCTATGGACTTTTGCAATACTTACCAGGGGTATAACTTGTGTGTGTTGCCGATCCACCTTTTTACACTAGGGCTTTAAAATGGAGTATCCCTGAGACAGGAAAACGTTTCTTTCAAAATGCATACCAAAATAAGCGCTGGAGACCTGTATGGGTACAGGTCGCCAGCGCTCATTTAGGAACACAACTACATCGCTGTGTGTTAACTACTTTGGCTGTGGTTTTCTGTAAGGTGGAGGTCCTACCCCAGTCGGGCTTGCTCGTTAGTATAGCGCCCTACATCTCTTAAAATATATCTCGGCACGCTAACCTAAATGACATACTCCGACGCGCTCTTGTCACCATTGGCGTTACAGCTGTACGGGAACCCAATTGTGTATATATATATTGTTATATTGTGTACACAACGATGGTAAGAGACCTGATGGTATGTCTTTACTGCCCTGGAAGATGGGTAGGCCTTTGATGTGGGATGCAGCATGTGTCTACGCCATCACGCCATCCCATCTCCCAAGCACAGCAGGTGGTGCTGGTGTTGCATCTGCGGAGACTCTCAAGGGGCGCAAATACAGCATTCTCATCGGAGATTATGTTTTTATGCCGTTTGGGTGGGGTGCAAGTGCTCGCGGTCTTTTCAAAGCTCTGTCGAAGCGTTTAATCGACGCTTCACGTGACCAGAACGCTGGTTTATATTTGGCTTAAAGAATAAGCATTGCCATTCAGCGTGGCAATGCTGCCAGTCTCTTGGCCGCGTTTTCAGTAGACAGGCCGAGGTTTTTTTTATTAGAATCTATAATCGAACATTTTGAATTAATTACCATTACTATTATTATTTTTATATTTATTACAAAATTTATTAAATATGTTTATTCTAATCTGTAATAATATAGGCAATGAATGTTTTAATTATAATCAGAGTACTTATATTTAGATTTAAATTTGTACGCTTCAATGCAAAACATAAACCATGTTCTATGATTACAAACAAAGATTTTGATTTTGATTTTTGCTGCACTAATGGAAAATAACTAATTTATTTTAAGTCGGCGCTTAACATTTATTTATTACCATTTCACTTTACGTTACAATTTGCTTGTTAGATGATTTGTTAGTAGTTAAGTAGCTGCTATAAACTATTGAAGAGTGCCCTTAACTGTCTTCCGTGTCGGTTGTAGATCAATTTAAGGTCTCCTTGATGATGTAGTATCATTAATACTGTATATGTTTAGCAAATTTTAACAAAATCGGTAAACAAATGTAAATGTTATGAGTGAACAATCAATTATTCCCTATTTATTTAACTGAGGGGTTTTATTTCTAGTTGAAAATACGGAGTTTCCGAAAATCTAATAATTTACAATCAGAGTGCATCTTATGACCTCTCCAATAAGCCCAAACACGGCTAGAATACATTGTTTATTTATGGAGTTCCGATGCTTATGCCTTCCAAGTTCATCATCAGATTAGTTTAATGGTACCATTTTCATCAAAAACATTGAATTTACTTTATTACAGTCGCTGTAACTATCTTATTCGATATCTATATTATCCTATCGCCATTCACAAAATGCTTATTATTGAGAACTTCTGGCAGTCATTTGTGGTCTTCTTTATCTGTTTTACTTCACCAAATGATACTTTCTGAATGCAAATGCTTGACTTATTGTAGAAAATATCAAAATCGTTATATGTTTGCCTATAATATTTGAGGAGTTCTCTCAATTCCTCATGGATCCCATCATAAGAGCTGAATGTCGTTAAAATGGGACCAACTTCAAAGTATATCCTATCGAACAAAAAAAGAATTATCGAAATCGGACGACCCTGTAAAAAGTTATGCGTGGTCATACATAAAAAAAAAAAAAAAAAAAAAAAAAAAAAAAAACAAATATACGGGTCGACTTGAGAACCTCTCTTTTTTTTTTCGTCGGTTAAAAACATGGTAATAGCAATAGAGCGCACAATTTGTTTTCATAACTGGCCTGTCACGGCAGTTATGAAAACAAATAAATAATCAATATTTGATAAATAGTTACTATATTTAAAACGGAACTGTCACTGGCTGTTACATTGCGAGGTCATTTAAAAACTTCCTAATAATAATGTGTATCGGTACAACACTATTGATTGAACTCGTAAAAATGCTTTTAATTGTAATATGACAGCTCAGCAGCGGCTTGCTTGGCTTCACACTGCTTTTTACTATAAAGAGCTAAACAAGAAGACTCTTTATAGCTGGTTTACAGAATAGATCCCTCAAAATTTGACATAAAAAACGTACCGCGTTACGCATCTAAAGGCCTCCGGCCATCTTGACGGAAACTTTAATTATGTGCCGTAGTAAATAAAATAAAAAATAAATAAAAATTGTTTATTGACTCATAAATTACAAGCATTTGTATTAAAATAAGCATGGTCTTTGGATAACGATAATTATAATACAGGTACCGATACTGGTTCCCAAACTAGGCCAGAAGCCTGTATCTTGGGAAACAGTGTTCAGTCGCACAAATGGTAGGCAGTACTGTTTGTACGTAATGACGCTGTTTATTACTAGGTTAATGCTTTTATTATATTAATTTGTAATGTGGTATATATGAGTCTATGGGTAGATGCGCACGCGCGCGCGCTTGTGTGCGAGTGTGTGTGTGTGTGTGTGTGTGTGTGTGTGTGTGTGTGTGTTTGTGTGTGTGTGTGTGTGTGTGCATTAATTATTATTATTATAATATAATTTATTTAAATCAGGTAAGTAAGTAGATTTTCGGTCTTTTGGTAATCAAGTTGTTGAAGCCAATCAGTAACTTTTACTTTAACTTCACGTCTACTTATTGTAACGAATTTTAGTTTTTTATTTAAATCGTTGTATAACTTAGCGCTTATACTACGCGTTTGTCTTCTTGCGAAGGAGGTTCTACAAGCCACACGAGGGCATACAGATGATAGGGAACGTTTTTTTGGGTCTGGGAGGGGCACATCACGATGTTTTCTGAGGACAGCTTTCAGGATGAACAGTTGTCGCACTGAGAGGACCTTACAGTTCGCATATAGGCTTACAGTCGGGTATCTGTAAGGTTTCTTGGTCATAGCCTTCAATACCGCTCTCTGTGCCCTCTCTAGTTTGATAAGGTGTGTTTTGGCTGCTCCACCCCAGACCGTGATACAATATTGTATTACAGACTGGCATAGAGACAGATAGACTAGTATCAGTTTGTCATGTGGTAGGGCATCATGTAGGGATTTAAATACAAATATCAATCGCCTAACTCTTTTTGTGACCAAGTCTATCTGTTTGTTCCACTTCAGTCTGTGGTCGATTTGTACGCCCAAGTATTTTACCTCTTCGACTCGCGTAAGTTCTAAGCAGTCGCATTCTTTGCGTTCAGTGCAGGTGTGTGCTTTAATAGAGAAGTCTTCTGCAGGGTCGGTAATTTTACTCAGAGAAAAAGCTATGTAGTTGGTCTTTGTTAAATTTAGTGTTAGTAGGTTACTCGTTAGCCATCTCATAACTATAGATAAAGAGTATTCCGTTCGCTCTTTTACAGTTTGCCAGTTAGGCCCCCAGACAAGAATAGCGGTATCATCTGCGTAGGTGAAGATTTTAGTGTTGGGTAATTGGATTGCGCAGAGATCGTTTATATACAGCTGAAATAGGGTAGGACCCAAGACACTACCCTGGGGCACACCGTAACTCACAGATTCTTCATCACTAAAATAGTTCTCTATTTTAACTCGTTGTCTCCTATTTGTGAGGTAGTCTTTAAAAATGTCATGAGACAGACCTCGTACGCCTAGCTTCTGTAGTTTTTCTAATAGAATAGGGATATATACCGTGTCGAATGCTTTCGAGAGGTCTAGAAAGATGCATAAGCATCTATTTTTTGCATCTAAATTGTCTACAACTGTGTTTGTCAAATCCGTTACCGCATCCTCTGTGGATAAACCTGATCGAAAACCATATTGATTTGGAGCTAGAATACTATTTTCTTCTAAAAATGATTTCAATGCTTGATTTAGTATCTTCTCTAAGATCTTGGATAGGGCTGAGAGCACTGAAATAGGACGATAATTATTTAGGCAATCTCTATCACCATTTTTAAAGATTGGATGAATAATAGATTTCTTGAAAACTTCAGGGAAAGAGCCGTTATTTATGGCAAGATTGCAAATGTGAGTTATTATAGGTGTTAATACCTGGCAATTTTGTCGAAGAACTTGAGTGGGAATATTGTCCCATCCTGTAGCGCAATCAGAACGAAATTTTAAGATTATAGATTCTATGTCAGTGTTGGTTACTTCTAGAAGGACCAATGAACCAGATGGGCTGTTTTGGTCAAGTTCTTGTAGAGTAGTCGTTTTTTCAGAAATGTTGGCAGACTTACGAATATGCTCAGCTAAATTTTTACCAATATCTTTAAAGTAGGTGCAGACATGGTTAGTAGACGTTATTGGGTTGTCGGATAGTTTTAAAAGTTCTATTGCACTGTTTTTTGTTTTCTGTGTAGATGATATGACTCTTATGGCTTTCCATAGGGCCTTTGGATCGTTACCGGCATTTTGAATTTGGGATTTATTATATGCAAGTTTTAATTTACGGAGGAGATTATTACAAAAATTCCGATAGCGTGTATATGTTACTTTTAGGATCATATTATCAGGTGCTTTTTTAGAATTTGAGTGGAGTTTATCGCGATTTCTAATGCATTTTAGAAGACCCGATGACATCCAAGGTTTTAGAACTCGATTTTTTCTGGATACTGTTGATATTCTAGTGTGTTTAGCAATCGTGTTCGAGAGTAGTGAAACAAATATAGTAGATGCAAGATTTGGATCGGTAGTTGATAAAATGTCACAGAAGTTGGTGTTTTCAAGATCCTTTTTGATACTTTCATAACACGTACAAACTCTAGTTTTATATTGTTGATTGTAAATAATATTTCTTCCTAGATATAAGGCAACGGGCATGTGGTCTGTTATGTGGGATTTTAAAATTAGTGTTTTATTTAAACAATCTGATTTTATAAAAAAGTGGTCGAGGCACGAATTAGCTCTAGTAGGTTGAGAGTGCGAGGGAAAAAGTCCATGGGAGGCATTAAGCGTAAGGTATTCTTCGCGAAAAGGATCAGTTGAGTTCATGCTTATGTCTATGTTTAGGTCCCCTGCCAGAATAATGTTCTGAGTTTTTATTTTAACGTATACGTCGTTTAGGCTATTAATAAAGTTATTAAATTTTTCTTTGGTAGAAGAGGAGGGAGACCGGTATATGGCTACCACACTGACACTGCGGTCTATTTGACAAACGAGACAGTTCCCATCCTTAAATATTGGTTCATATACTTTGCACGTTAGATTTAGATTAGTATAGATGACTATGCCGTCATTTTGGTTTTGATTTATTGTGGTATTATGTGACGTATATCCTTCGAGGATGGGTAAGTTATTAATTTTTCGGAGCCAGCATTCCGTCAGTATTATTATGTCTAATTTAATATTTATCTCGGATATTAGTAAGCAAAGTTGGTCAAAATTTTTATTTATACTTCTGATGTTTAAATGGAATAGAGTAATGCCTCTTTTAGTATTTATATACAACTTGCAGTCTTTCGGGAAACAGGTGTAAAACGTTGTCGCCTCCAGCGAGTCCAGATCAGTATTTATGTTGTTTATGTTAGCCATTTATAAGTTAGAGAAACCCAAAACCTTAGCGACCTGTGGGGTGATCTTTTTGTAAAAGTAAGTGGAATAAACTGGACGGAGCATGAGAGAAGCCAATTGTGAGTGGGAGGAGCATGAGAGCATAAGAGGGTCAGTTTGTGGTTTTGTATAAAGTGTGTGTGTGTCGTATGTAAGTGTAGAGGTTTAGTTATAGTTAGGTTTGTAGGACATTTGTGTATTTTTTTAGTAATATAAAAAATATATATTGTTATATAGAAACAGTAAATGAAACAGTAGCATGTTAATTGTACACCGGTATGGAGGGTAAGAAATAAAACTTAATTTAGAATAGAAAATACTATCAATATCATACCACTAGAAAACCCGTGCCCGTGACCCGTATTATTATTGTTATAACATGATGATATTGCCACAAGTCTGGTCTTTAAATTAAAAATAAGTTTGAATACTTGAATTCGTTTTATAAATTTCTAATCTAAGTCATATTTAGTCATACAGTTGTACTAATGTGTAAAATAATAAATACCAGTGCAATAAATAATTGTAATATCATATAGATGATGTGCATGTAGCTGTTACTTTTGCTGGTAGGTCACACTAACTAATTAGTAGGACTGTACTATAGCGTAGGCAGGTACGCGGTAACTAAAGCACGTAGCCCACCTTTATATATTTCTGTTCGTAAAAGCTTCAGTAAGTAGTAACCTCAGCTGTCACATCTGTCATAACCTAGCCTTAACAGAGCGGCAAGGAGGTCAAACCGAACTCCTTTTTATTTTACGAGTGGCAACTTTGTTGATAAACTTGTTCAAGTGTCGCTAGTTATTCTTTCGTTCGTTCCCCTTCGCCCATTTCCGTGGTTAGTTATAGAATTTGCGGGCTCGACCTGTGGCCCAATTTTGCCCCTTGTGCGTGACCTTTGGACGTAATGGCCAGTCCTCGACGCTTTCTTATTCAACAATCTCGTATTTTGCCAAGGTTTTAGTTAAGTTGCCAACAACACGTGGTGTTGAAAGTTCCTTTATTCTGTATAAAGTTAGGGAACGTTTTAAGGAAGGTCGCTTGGTAAATATTAAAAGGTGTGTTAAGCGCTACCATTTTTTATTTAAATGATAGGCTTATTTATTTTGTAAGTGCACGTTTGTGTTGTCTTTACAGGCATATTATAGAATTTCTTCGTTGTTCCTGTAGTATTTACCTAACACGACTACTTATGGCACCATGTTTTTTTAGTATTGTGTTCGATTTTTAGAAAATTAGATTTAGATATTATTATTTCATGAAATCTTATGAATATTTTAAATTTCTATAAAAAAATATTTGATTATCTAATCATTCCACTATAAGGCATCGGCATTAATGGAATCGTGAATATATATGAATCAGGAAAACAGAAAAATAATGGCCGAACATCGGTTCCACCTTTATTTTTCTTATGCAGTTGATATTAATGGTTAGATATCAATATTTTGTAGCTTTGTGTGACGTAGAAATGGTTCGTAGCATGTTTAACGAGTTGCTTATCACAACGAAGACACGTAAAAGTTTAGCCATAATCCTTACTAATATTTTAAATGTGAAAGTTTGTGAGAATGGATGGATGGATGGATGTTTGTTACTCTTTCACGTCAAAACTACTGAACGGATCTGGATGAAATTTGGCACAGAGATAGATTTTTTTTTTTTTTTTTTTTTTTTTTTATTTAAAATTTTTATGCACAATCGCACATAGGCGGACTTAATGCCATAGGCATTCTCTACCAGTCGACCTTGGGTGATACAGAGATGAACATAGCAGGTGCATTAAAAAAAAATAAAGTTTTGGTGAGACAACAAACAAAATTTAAATATTTAAATTAATGATATTTATAAAATAAACATACAAAATCCAATATTTATAATATATAAACTAAACATACATATATAAAAAAAAAAAAAAAAAAATATATATATATAGGTATTTATATTAGGAAAGTGTGAGACGTACTAATTCCGACAATTCATCAGTGAGAAGGGCCCGAACTTTCACCTTAAACGCATAGCGATTTGTAGCCATCCTGACATCAAGAGGGAGCACATTCCAGAGAAGGATAGCTTGGATGACAAAAGACGAGTGAACAAAACCAGAGGTATGGGAAGGACACGCAAGGAGAAGGTTATTAGAAGAACGAAGGTTTTTGTCATGAATAGAACAACGATACTTAAAGGAAGATGTTAAATAGGTAGGTGGAGAAGGGGAGTTAAGAATAGTATAGAGAGTATTGAGAGCATGCAAGCTGCGGCGTTGGCGAATAGGTAACCAGTTTAGAGTAGAGCGATAGATAGACACGTGGTCATACTTACGAAGATTAAAAATGAATCGAATGCAGTTATTAAGAAGACGGTCAAACTTATTGAGAAGGTCTGCATTCAGGTCATAATAGCACACATCACCATAGTCGATTATTGGAAAGATTAAGGTCTGCACAAGCATCGTTTTGGTCTTAGACGGGAGAAAGTTCTTAAGCCGATACAATGCACGAAGGCTACCAGTAACCCTCTGACATACGTTTGTGGCATGAGCCTGCCAATTTAGGGTAGAATCGATGTATAGCCCAAGGTTCTTAACTGTAGTACTAAAAGGTATTGCTAAGTTATTAAAAACGAGTGGTGGCAGAGTACCAATGTTCAACCTACCCAACATGAGGCGACTACCTACGACAATGGCTTGGCACTTGGTTGGGTTTACACTTAAACCGAACCTATCACACCAACTCTTTATTGCATCAAGGTCCCTGTTTAAGGCAGAAATGGCGACTGTCACATCAGCAACGTTCGCCTGAGAATACAGCTGCAAGTCATCGGCATAAAGGTGATACGAACATTGAAGATTCTGGGTTAAGAGATTTATAAAAATTGAAAATAGTAATGGAGAGAGAATGCCCCCTTGAGGAACGCCAGAGTCAAGATTACGCCAGCCCGATGAAGATTCATCACAGCGCACCGACTGCTGACGCCCCTGAAGATACGTCGAGAACCATTCCAGTGCATCAGGAGAGATCTTGATATGGGAGAGGATGGATAAAAGGATATCGTGACTGACGGTATTGAAGGCATTCGAGAAATCGACCAAAGCCATCACTGTGACTTTGGTGTCCTCCATGCCCGCCCGAATATCGCCAGTCACTTTGAGGAGTGCAGTAGTGGTGCTGTGTCCAGGCCGAAAGCCAGATTGAAGTGGACTAAGAAGGTTGTTCTCGTATACGAACCGTGAGAGCTGCTTGTAGACACAGGCTTCAAGCACTTTGGAAAGGAAAGGGAGAATGGAAATTGGACGAAAATGGTTAGGAAGAGAAGGGTTGACTATTTTAGGAAGTGGAATAATAAAAGCCTTTCGCCACAAAATGGGAAAGTACTTAGAGAAGAGTGAGAAATTAATAATATGCGATATGGCTGGCATAAAATAATCTAGGATAAGGATAATCATGCGGCGGCTGATGCTATCGCAACCCACCGCATTGGACTTGATGGAAAGGATTATCTTTTTGATCTCGCCCGGTGCCACTGGAGAAAAGTTAAAAGGATCGATATTAGGACGGGTTAGACCGGCTATGTAATCCACAGTATGACGCTTGGTTTGGTGATCTAACAGGTTAGTAGAGGAGAAATGACGATTAATATCATCCAAACCAACCGTCATCTGAGGGTCAGTACGTTGCTGTTTGCCAATACCCAGAGTTCCGAGGAACTTCCAGATATTGGCGGGAGAGGAGGAATTTATATTATCAAAAATATGGCGGCGTTTAGCGTTACGTATCATTTGGTTACACCGATTCCTTGCAGCCTTAAAAAGAACCCAGTTGTCGTCACATCGTTCTTTTCGGAATCTACGAAATGCCCGGTCTCTGCGCCTCATTGCCATCCGAACTCCTATTGACATCCAAGGAGCAGGAGGGCGCTTTAATTTGATCGCTCTTACGGGAGCATGTTTATCATAAAGATTTATGATGACACTATTGAGAACCAGAACTTTTTCGTCTACTGTTGAGGCCTCCATCAGAGGTTCCCAACATATTTCTGAGGCATCCTTGCGTAGTTCTTCATTGTTCATCCGACCAAAACAACGCATGTGCAGAACTCTAGGACGGGGTTTAGGAGGCTTCAGTTTGTAGGAGAGGTAAATTAGGTCATGGTGGGACAAGCCAGGAGCTGGATGTTGGCCATGGAAATGGATTAGGGATGGGGAAGAGGTGAGGATTAAGTCCAGCCAAGTATCAAGTCCAACGGTGTTGTGGTGAGTGGCTAGTAAAGGAAGGACATGAAGACTTGCTTGCTCAATGATCTGGAGGAGTTTAGAGGACCGAGGAGTATTGTGGATAAGGAGATCGGTGTTAAAATCTCCCATGATGATATGATGTGCGTATTCCGACCCTAAAGATTCCAGAATCGAATCGAGACTGGAGAAGTAGTCGATAGTGGGAGGACAGTAGACAACGCCAACAACGGTCTTGACTCCTTTAACAGAAACTTCAAGGAAAATATACTCTGCAGATTCAGAATAGTTAGATGGAGAGGAAGCTAGAATTTTATAGGGAAAGGAGCTACGGAGATATATCGCTACACCACCCCCTCTCCTGCCTATTCTATCATTCCGGATGAGAATAAAGCCAGGAAGAGGGTAAGTGGTTGACAAAAGATGTGGTTTCAACCAACTCTCTGATATCAGGATGGCATGAACATTAGCATCACTGAAAGTATCAAACAGGTCACTGTAATGGCTTGCTATGCTCTGCGCATTTATGTGGCAGACATTTAACATACAACCAGCAGATTGGTCAAACGTCTGCTGCAAAAATTGACCAAGTGTGTCGGGTAAAGAGGCAAAGCTGTCATCAGTGGAACTAGCAGCGGAATAAAATGATTCATTATCAGAAAACATAAATATAAGAATAAATATAAAATAACTATAATAAATATAAGATATATAGAAATATATATGAATACGTTACGTTAATGTACACGTAGGTATTTTAATTGGTGCAAGACGTCAATCTCTGCACCACCCAGATTATGGTCTGGAATAACACATAGATTACTTTTTTTTTTGTAGTCAAACACTTAATAAATTAAAATAATTAGGTACACTTACATTTCTTTACTCACAATATAAAGTAATTGAAGTAGAAGCTACCTACAATGAACATAGTTATCTTAGCCACGAACTATCGCTACATCTGAATTCATGCACACTGTTCACTCATTAGCAACAGTTCCTTAAAGTTTAACTAGTTCAAATGTTCTTCACACAAAGTATTTCTCTATGACAAGAACAAAGAGATGAACCGCGCTCGTCGCATCGGACACTGGAGAGGGTAATAACATGTTAGTAACAGCTCAAGAGCTATGATCATACTCGTAAGATAATTAAAGCTGACAAGATATTAAGGCACCTTGCTAGTTTAATATTATACACACGTTAATAATAGTGTTATTGTGACGTATAGTATAACTTTCGGTGCTATATCATTATAGTTTGATTCTGGTTTTATATTAAACAGGTTCGAGTAACAAAAAACTGAAATCGACTTCAGAAACCTAAAAATAATTGAATACAGATTGAAGTCGGTGCTAGGTTTATCCTGTCACCTAATATTAAGCTTGGCACCGACTTCAATCTGTATTCACTTATTTTTAGGTTTTTGAAATCGGTTACAGATTTAAAAAAAAACTATTTTTAGTGATAAAATAAAAGTAAAAAATATAAGAAAAATATTGTGAATACCTACAACATCTGAGGGTTGCCCTTGATTTCCCTGGGATTCCATCATCAGATCCTGACTCGGTGCCAATGGAACCACCTCTAAAGTATACTCTTTCAAATACAAAAATAATTTTGAGAATCGGTTCATAAACAACGCAGTTATCCGCGAACAAACATAATATAGTCCTCTTCACCGTGTCTAGTGACAGCGACCCAGACTATTTTTATTTCCTATAATGAGCTCGTTGATGACTTGCAAAGCCAAATTTGGTCTTAAAAACTCTATCACACTGTGAGCAGAAGAGTTGTCCGTAATCGTTGTATGTGTAGATGTAGGTAGGTTTTGGCCTTTTATAAATATAAATATTATTACCTTTATTTATATTTATACAAGGCTTAATCATTGTAAGAATTGTGGAGATGTTCTGTTTGGTGGTATGATTCATATATGATGCGACATGTTGGCTTACAAGATCAAAAAACAAATACATTATCCAATTCAAGCTAACGACACGATTGTGGGGAAACGACTGAGCTCCGCCACGCCGACAATCGTGCGCTCGTACTCAACACTAATGCGTCAGAAGCCTGCCCCGACACGTACAAAACGTACAAACATAGTGTCCCTACATAGTTTTTCTTTCTTTAAAAGACAACGCCCGCACTAGAGAACAAGCTCTGTGTCGCGGGGGACTTTACAAACATACAATTAACGGACATAAATTACACCCAGACTCAGAACGATTCTTTGTGGGTCACACAAAGTTTTGTCCTGTTTGGGAATCGAACCCACAACCTCGTGCACAGCAGGCGTATACTGTGGCCACTGGACAACCGAGGCAGTCTGACACCGAGATAGTTGTATCTACAGAAATTATTAAGTAAGTTTTAAGAGAGGTAGGGCACATTTAAAAAAAACGTAGCCATACAGGCGAGCAATCCTAACTCAAGACGTACCTCCACCTTACAGAAGACCACACCTAAATAACTACGCAAAGCGGACAGTATAGGTGTAATTATGTTTATGTCTGTGAGTACAGATCTCCAGCTTTAGCTTAGGGATGCGTTTTAAAGAAAACGTTTTTCTATCCCAGGGATACATCTAACAACATTGGTGTAAAAAAATATTGGAACGGCAACACACAAGTGATACCTCTGGTATTGCAAGCGTTCATAGGCTAACGTTAGGTTAGGTTAGGCGGACAAAAATAAAATTACAAACACTAAAAGAGCAGTTTGTGTGATCTATAAATGGTTGTCCCAAGTCTGGGTGTACTTTGTGTCCGTTAATTGTATATTTGTTAAGTCTCGCGCGCCACAGAGCTTGTTTTGCCTAGTGCGGGAGTTGTCTTTAACAAACAAAAATAGAACTGAATGAGACATGTTTCTTATCAGTAAAACATTAAATCTATTAATCAATAAATAAAATTGAATGTTACATCTATTAGATCGAATTTAGACATAAGTAGAGTCACAGTGACGCATGACGTGACAAGCTCAAGTGGCTCCGTGACAAACAAGTTGGGCACAATATCCGGCTGCGGGCCACTAACTGAATTTTAATGACCCAGCAAGTGAGACATATTGATTGTTTTACGTGGTTCGTGAACAGTAACGAAGGTATCGTTTTATGTTTTTACGTACATTAGTTTAACATTATTATTATTATGATGTGAATTTAGTTTGAATAGTGAACGCCCCGTGGTCGAATTTCGACCGTTATTCACTATTTTTCAAAGTTTAATCAGTACTAAGGTTATTTTAAAATAATTAATTTATAAATATTTTACATAATTATTATTGTATTACGTTAGCTGTGAGTGCTACCACACACGTCATTAGCGTGTGTTGTTTCATTATGTTTGACTTGGCGTTTATAGTATGAACGTATAAATAATTATATTATTATTTTAATTTTGTTAATGTCAAATGCATTAACTAAAATAATATCTTCTCCATATAAACTAAAACTCACACTTTTCCAAGCGCGCAATATGCTTAAATGTGGGTAGAAATTGGGTTTTTTTCATATTAGTATAAAGATACACTTCTTAAAAAAAGAAAATATGAAGATATCATTTTCTAATATTGATTGAAAACATAATAGCCGCAAAATATTGAAGATAACTAAGTCTCAGCCGCTACATTAAAATACTTAATAACATTATGAAAATAATGGTTTTTATTTTGTATAATATTATATGTAATCAGCAATCTGTATAAATAGGTACTCTATACAATGCCTAGGTATTGTATCAGGTTATATATTTATAAAATATTGTTTATTTTATACTTTGCGTAGGTATTCTATACTGTACCTATTCTCTGCTGGAAATGTGTGAAAAAGACTAGAGCAGATAAGGAGGATAACGTGTGGCATTTCTGACATATTTTCTTTGGTAGGTTATAAAAATACTTAACACGATTAGTCTTCTAACCCTTTCTTCTAACGTTATCTATTCGAGTCGAACTGTTTTATGTTAGGATGTCCTTGAGACCGTAAAGATTATAATATTATTAGATACCCTTGGCCTGCTTAGTAATTTAATATGTATGTCAAAAACGTAATAACCTACCTAGCTTTAAGGTTGTCTGGAACAGATCGCTCGTAGCGATATGAACGCCCATTGTTGATCGCCCTTGTTTGTATGTTTAATTCTTTTTGTAAAGAGTTTTAGTACTTATGTGGTGTACAATAAAGAATATTCTATCTATTCTATCTTTCTAATTTTATACTACTTAAGTGGCAAACAACCGTAGAGCCCTTACACCTATAAAATTGGAAGGAAAAACGAGTACCTACCTACTTACATAACATTGAAAAATACAGATCAATATCTATCTATTTAACACATTACCGCTGGACCAGCATCGCCAGGGTAATAAATCGTAATCGTAATAGGATTGTATACATTACAAGTACCTAGGTAAAGTATGTAATAAACAATAATATTCATAATATAATAATAATAATATAATATTATAATATTTTGTACATTGCAAAACTTGTGTGTGAATGTATTTATGATTTTTTTTTATACTACCAAGGTGGTAAACAAGCATACGGCCCGCATAATGGTAAGCAGTTACCGTAGCCTATGGACGTTTGCAACACCAGGGGTGTCACTCACGCGTTGCCGGCCCTTTAAAAACCATATAACTCTTTTCTTGAAGAGCCCCATGCTATAGTCTCTTGGGAAAACCTCGGCAGGGAGCTCATTCCACAGCCTAATCGTACGTAGTAAGAAATTCCTTTGGAATCTTACGGTACGGCATGTTTGAGGTGCAAGACGGATGGCTGCACCGAGTTGGATGATGAACAATGTGATCAGCTGGCTAGGCTAGCTAGCTAGCTTAATAAAAAACTAAATTTGATTCAACTAATAAGTTAACACAAAATTTATTTATTCTGAGGTGGTACGAAATTCTCTGACGCATCTAGTATATAAATAAACACTAGACACTTATGTTTAAATATATAGTAACTGATGTAAGTACTCGCCTTAGCCACATCAAAAACTAAAAGAACATAATATTCTCTTTACGAGTCGACACGCAAATTTCAAATTACGAGCCGTCCACACAAAGGTACAGTGACATTGTACAAAACCACAGAACAGTTAAAATGACAAAAATGGCACTCGACTGAAACTTTCATGTTTTCCTTTTGTATTTTATACTGGTAGGTACACTCGAGTTTTTTTAGTTAGTGTCGTAGGTGTACGTAGTCCATACGCATGTATGTCGATGTACTTTATTTTCTTATAGTTGATAAATATACTTTTTTTATTAACAACAGACAAGCTTTGTTATATATTTATTAAAGGCATAAATAATGCCTTTAATAAAAATCGAAAGGCTCCTTGTTAATATGACGATGACGGTAAATTAAAGATGTAGGATCTACTCACCGTTGACATGAATTTCCCTTCCAGTCTAGTTTAATATTTTAAAAATATCAAGGATTAGTGCCGGCGATGTCATACAAGCGTCTCAACACTTCGATGTCGATACGACATCGTTGTAGAGCATCCAGAACTGCCCAACTTTGTGTTGTTGTAATTGTGGTACCAACAAATATAAAACAATAATCGAAACAAATGTTAAAACATTCATTCCGCGAAAATCCGCATTTTTATCTACACGAGTACGTGGCCTTTGTCGAAAAACAAAGGCATCGAATAATGAAGTGTCCCCATATCGAGGTCGCTTCAACCTATCATTAAGGTCCGTTTTTACCAGCTGGCGTAACCCAAAGAGGCCAGTGTTTTTCATTGTTCCTAACGATAAAGGGATGCCTATGAAAACCCTATCTGTATTTACAACCACCGTTTAAATACAGAACTGTATCGGCCGATTAGGGTACACTTCATTTTAGAACGTTACCCAAAATTACTCCTAACCCTTCAAAATATAAAGTTGAAAACTCCATTTGCACCCGAGAATTTTTCTTATCAAATTAATAATGAGAAATAATAGGTCCTTTTTGTGTCAAGGTTGGTACAATGTAAATTGGACTTTGCTGTTCATGTGATAGGGTAGGTTTTTAAGATTTGATTACATGTAAGTATATCATTTTCAGTGGAGGCTATAGTTTCGAGTATAAGGTAGTTAAGATTGTACGATAACTGTTTTAATATGAGCCGGAAGTACCGGGGCTCGGCTCCCAATAGCCTACTAAAGAAAATAGTGCAATTTGTTTTCGTTTTTCCGTTAAAACTTGCCGTATAACGTTAAATGTTACCAACAACGTGAAATTAAATGTCAGATAATTCTAATGTAGGTATATAGGATAACTATTTATTTATATGTATAAAAAGCTTCTAGTTTTAAAGTGTACGTAACTAACACTGTATAGGATAAAGTTGTGACACATCATTAGGTGTCCAGTTATTATTTCTTAAGACTAGGTAATAGTTTATTTATTTTTAGGAGCTTCAACAATATATATACACATTTGTATATTTTTTTCTTTATTGTTATTAGTTCATTGTTATAATGCTTTTCTTGTTTTCCGTTCTTAGTGTCTTTTTGTGTTTTTGTAATCCTTATCTTTTACTTTTAATGTTGTGCGTCATCTGTGTGTTGAAATAAATTGTTTTTCTTTATTTCTTTTTTTTTTGTATATATTATACAAACAGTATTGCAAAATAGTTATTTGCCCGTGTATTCCAACAATCGTTTTAAGTATGTATTATAATTTTAATATGAGGAGATTCGTTGGAGAACCAAAGTAAGCAACATAGCTCGAAGAATTGCCTCCATTAGGTGGCAATGGGCCGGGCACATAGCTCGCAGAACTGATGGCCGTTGGAGCAGAAAGCTTCTAGAGTGGTGAACCATGAACTGGAAGACGAAGCGTGGGCAGGCCTCCAACAAGGTGGACCGATGAACTAGTAAAGGTTGCGGGCAACCGATGGACAAGGTCGGCTCAGGATCGAGAGTTGTGGAAAGCTGAGATGATGATGATTATAATTTTACAACTGATAAATATACTTATATACTTTTAAATATTGCTCCACACTTGAAACCTTACATTTATGGATAGCACAAAAATGTTGGCTCGTGTGGAAAAAATCTGATTTAGAGCGAAGTTGGTGGCGCTGGCAATGGCGTGGTGACCACCTTCATCGCTAGACCGTGCAATATTATTTGTAATCTTTTGTAGCCTTTATTAAATATGTAAACTTGAAAATATGTCAATGTAGTGAATAGCGATGCTTGTTAAATACCTTACAGGTAAATTAATACAAACCAAACAAAGGAACATGAAAGCGATATTATTCAAAAGGTAAGTACGTAAATGTGTGGCTTGTACAAAATAACAAAATGTTATGTCTTTTTGATAATAATTATACTAATAAGAATGTTTTAATGACTTGTATAAAATATTTAAGTAGGTACTTTAGGAAATGAATTGTAAACGATATTTATTTATGGAGTCTTCTTACCGCGGTTAGTGGTTACAACAAATGTTTTCTGAAAATTAATGCTTTGCTTTGGCTACCATGCAAAGCAGATGGTCTTTTTTTTGAGAAGTTTAATGCTAATTAGATATGTTTTCAGCAAAGCCGAAAGAGCAGATACATAGTGGGGTGTTTATATTTATATTTTTAAAAAGACAACTCCTGCACTAGAGAAGAAGCTCTGTGTTGCGAGGGACTTTACAAACATACAATTAACGGACACAAATTACACCCAGGCTCAGAACAATTCTTTGTGGGTCACACAAAGTTTTGCCCTGTGTGGGAAACGAACCCACAACCTCGTGTACAGCAGGCGCATGCTGCGGCCACTGGACTACCGAGGCAGTTTCGACAACATGTGCGCTCTCATTCGGCAGCACGACCCCATAGTTCCTAAAGGTATTGTAGAAGCGAATGTCATAATCGCAAGCCATAAACGTTTCATTGCTGGGCACGGGTCTCCTCTATACATTTTTAGGGATATTAGCCTACTATACCACGCTGCCCAGACATATTGGTATAGAGTTTTATTTCGAATTTTCCCTCTCTTGCTTATTGATATTGTCAGCCTGATTTACTCCCTTAGTCGACTCTTACGACACCCTCAGGAAGCAACGGGGTGGTGACATATTTTGTATTCTTAATCCGTCACAATACGGACAGAAGCGAATATACTGTTGCAAAATAACATGTGCGCACTGCTCATCTCCTCCTATGGGCCTCCTCCCGTATGCGCACTACTCGTGCAACGTAGCGTAATGCAAAGCAACAACTCCCTATCTTGGCACATAGTTAATGTATGTGTGCATCACATTATACTCCTGCATTTATTTCAAAAGCTGGAAATTTAACGCGTTAGTTAATTGTTTATTTACTTTCCCAAGTGTAACTGTGAGGTTTCTAGTATTAAAACCAGAAACCAGTTGGTTTTCACTTACTAGGACAGTTGACGTATAGGTATATACGTTGTGACAATAAAACATCCATTGTGTCTACATTACTGTCCGAAAAGGGTTAAGTTTAATTTTTAAAGCTGTAGAGTTTCCTTAAATAAATAAAAGAACGAACCCATTAATTGAAAAAGCAGCGTTTAAGTTGGATTCCAAGAGAATCAACAGAAGTTACCGTCACAAGCGCAGCTACACAATATACTAGACGTACATAAGTACTTCACTTGCACTCACACTTGATTCTGGTGAACCGTTCATAAATCCAATTTCACAGGTTTCCAATACGTATTTAGGAATGCGTTTTCTATTCCAGGAATACGCCATCACATAAAATTCTCTAATGTAAAATCATTTTGTCGGCTACGGAAACTGCTTACGATAGTAAGCAGTTTATATAAGGAATAGTATGTTAGATAATAGACCCTAGAAGTCCATTATACTGCTAATCCTATCCGATTATATATTTATTTACTAACAATTTTTCAAATTTAAAAAATAATCTATCAAATTTATATAATAACAAATTTTATCTCTAGAATTACTATTAAAAATAATAATTCTAGAGATAAAATTTGTTATTATCTTATATGCCTCGCAGCCCGAGATCCCAAGCAGCAGGTCTATATATAACCTTGCGTACCCCTCTTTGTGTACTACGTTCCACGTCGTTTTACTCGTTATTTGTCTCGAATCATATTCGATTTAAATGACACATTTTATCACATCGGCCATTTTGTCTTTTTCAGATTTATTTTGGAAATAATGTAACGAACAATGTATATAATTATGGAATTCGGTAAAACAAATAACGTACTTATATTTTAAAAATCAAAATTGTATGGACTACTTAGAAAGTTAATAAAATATGTTGAAATATTTGGGTGTTTCGGTTGCGGAGTTGCTACGTCACTCTTTGCTTGTTGTATGTTTGTTTAGTTCTCATAGGTAAGTGATCTTTTTTTTTTATCTTTTTTTTTTAAATACAACTCCCGCACTAGAGAACAAGCTCTGTGTCGCGGGGTACTTTACAAACATACAATAAACGGACACAAATTACACCCAGACTCAGAACAATTCTTTGTGGGTCACACTAAGTTTTATCCTGTATGGGAATCGAACCCACAACCTCGTGCACAGCAGGCGCATACTGCGGCCACTGGACCACCGAGGCAGTCAAACACTAAAGTTGGCGTTAATAGGTACGTACGTATTGGACAAGTTAAAAATATTGGTACGAGTATAATAGTTACAAACCGTTTTAAAACACTAATGTGACAGAAGTGACTCGAGTAGGGAATATAGATAAATAATAACCAGTAGGTATGCTAACAATTAATTTCATTATTATTTAAAAATAATGATAATTCAGATCAAATCATTATTTTTGAGTCTATTTCTGGTTTTGGTAATCTTATCAAGCAAATATTTAAAATACACAATAAAATAATAAACTGTTTAGATGATACAATAGTCCACAGAATAAACAATCTAAACTAATATTAGAGAAAAGATTTTATTATTTGTGAAACTTCTTTATCGACGTATGGGAGAAATTTTCTATTTGTAGCAGTGTAAACAAATCGTCACGTTTTTTGGTTACGCGCCATGTTGCTTTTTTATCATAGTTTAGTATAGTGACGTAAAGAATATAATGTAATATATTATAATAATAACAACAATATAATAATATTAGTTTTGAAGTTTGGTTTGAAATAAGAATAACAATATATTAATTTAAAAGTGATACAATAAAAAGACTTATTCAAATTTAAGTGAATTTACAAGAAGAGTGAGAGTGATTATATATTTCGTTTTATAAATTCAACACATATGAGCATGATTTTAATATTTATTTGAGGTTAACCTCACTTTTTGATTGTAAGTATCAGTAAATGTATAATAATATAAATCTGTTAAAATTAGCAAGTATTAATAAATATGACTGTAAATCTAGTGAACATTATTAATTCTAAAAACAATAAAAAATATAAATTAATATTTTTTATTATCTTTTTTAATTATTCATTTTTAATGATGAATGATTTTGAATGAAGCTCGATAAGATAAAAAACTCAGCTTTGGTCGCAGTGCTCAATACTACCATCACAGACCATGCAATGGTTATGTTGAATATATCTAGTTCATACAAAGCACAAAGGACTTTCTCCAAGACCATAACTGTTGTAGATTATGAAACTGCTAGTAAAAGCCTCGTCAACATAGATATATCGATATTCGACACATACACTTTGCCGGATATTTTTGCAAATAATTTAATAAAAGTGATCAGTTCATCCCTCCACACAAACGCTAAAATTAAAAATGTTACTTGCGGTAGAAGGACCATTAAGCCATGGATTACCACAGGCGCTCTAAGATGTATTAGGCTTAGAAATAAAATGCAGCGCCAGACGAGAACGGATCCATTTAATATAATTCTAATAATAACCTATAAACGTTACCGAAACTTTTGTTCTAATTTAATAAAAAGGCTTAAGAGACAACATTACAAAAACCGAATAGAAGACTCTACAAAAAACTCAAGGCGACTATGGTCAACAATTAATGAACTCACACAGTTCAAACCTCCTAAAACTTTAAATACTCCCCTACTTAATATTACACCTCAACCTCTTAATTCTTTAAATCGTGTGAACCAATTTTTTACCTCCATAGGTAAACAGTTGGCTGAAAATATTCTAGGTCAGATTAGCCAGCCCATAATGACTAGCTACAGTATAAACTCTTGCATGTCCTCCTTTTGGCTAATGGAGACTGATCCACAAGAAGTGGATAGTATTCTTATGGGCCTCGACTCTGACAGTGCACCTGGCTGGGACGGTATACCCACTAAATACTTAAAAATGATTAGAGATTTTGTAGTTCCCTTAATAAACCAACTAGCTAACCTATGTTTCAGAACCGGGACTTTTCCTAGAGCCTTAAAACGGTCTGTGGTTACTCCAGTGCACAAGGGTGGGGACGTAAGCGATGTCAACAATTATCGACCGATATCAGTCCTAACATCTATTTCAAAAGTCTTGGAAAAATTGATCAACATTAGACTATTAAAATATTTAGATAAGTACAAAATTTTAGCGGACTCACAGTTTGGTTTTAGAAGAGGTCGTTCAACTCAAGACGCAATAATGGAAGTGACATCCGAGATTACAAATAAGGTAGATAAGGGTAAAAAATGTTTAACAGTGTTCTTGGATATAAAAAAAGCTTTTGACACCGTTTCGATTCCCATCCTTCTGCACAGACTCGAGAGCATCGGGATTAGAGGCACACCCCTGTTATTATTTGAAAGTTATCTCAAGGATAGGAAACAGTGTGTAAAGATAAATAACACAACTAGTGACGAAGATGACATCCATTATGGCGTTCCACAGGGAAGCGTATTAGGCCCGACCCTCTTTCTAATCTATATAAATGGTCTATGTAACCTGCGGGGTAGTGGAGGGCAAATTTTCTCCTATGCAGACGATACTGCAATAATATTCTCTGGTACGTCCTGGCTCGATGTAAAAACAGTTGCGGAGGAGGGTTTGGCTAGGATAGCCAAGTGGCTTAAAGCAAACCTTTTAACTTTAAACACTAATAAAACTAATTTTATTTGCTTTTCTCCTAGTCAAAGGTCTCAACCTGAAATCGACTTTAGGGTTAGAATCCATACATGTGATAGTGGTTCCCCTCAAAACTGTGACTGTCAACCCATACAACAGGTTAGTTCTGTAAAGTACCTGGGCATAATCCTCGATCAGAGATTATCATGGCACCCCCACATTGAGCTCCTCATGAAAAGAGTCAGAAAGCTGATCTGGATCTTTAAAACTTTACGTTATGTGATGACCCCACAACTGCTAAATAAAATATATACAGCATTGGCACAATCAGTCATAACGTATTGCATCACTATTTGGGGAGGAGCCACCAAAACAAAATTTATAGATCTAGAAAGAGCTCAACGATCTCTTATTAAAGTTATGTATTTTAAGCCATTTCGTTATCCTACAACAGAATTATATAAAAACAGTAATCTTCTTTCAGTCAGAAAACTATATATTTTAAATGTGACCTTAAATTTGCATAAATCCCTTCCTTTTGATGCGGCGACACAGACCAGAAGACGTAAAGACATAGTGGCTCACTCCCCTAGAATTCGAACTGACTTTGCAAGACGTCAATATGTGACACAATCTGCCTTTATATATAATAAACTTAACTTAAAACTAAATATATATCCTCTTCTGTTATATAAATGTAAAAACTCATTAATCGAATGGTTAAAAAACCAAACATACGATGAAATTGAAAAAATATTAGTCAGGATTAGATAACACACACACACACAAACACACACACACACACACACACACACACACACACACACACACACACACACACACACACACACACACACACCCACACATTTTTAATCTTAATCTAAATTTTGTTTAACATAAATTACATCTTGTTCTTTTCTTTCTTTATAATTAATTATCTTCTCATTATCTCATCATTGTAAGAGATAGTCTAAGGGAAGGGCGAGACAGCTCCCACACAAGTACTTTTGTAACTTACTGGAGCTGCCTCAATTCATGTATGAAAACAATGTATGAGTGGAAATAAAAACTTTATTATTATTATTATTATTATTATCATGAATTTGATCTAAATAAATAAGTGAGTTTGACTTTGACTTTGAAATGTAGCTTGTGTGCGTATGTATTCATACTATTTTTATTTTTTATAATTGTCCTGTGTGGGGATCGAACCCACAACAGTTCAGTAGTAAATGGCAGAGTAACCACTTAAGCTACTGAACCAACTGTGCAGCCAAAAATGATGTGCATATATAAATACATAAAATGAATAAATCATTAAAAATGATTTATTTATTCATTTTTAATTTTATAAAATCGTTGCATTTCTACAAGATTAACTGTCATCATATAATTGTATTACTTTGAAAAGATAATTAAGAAGAATTAAGATCTTACCTGTGTACTCTGGTACACACACAATTTTTTTTGTTATGATTTAAGTAACTCAAAAACTACTCGACCGATTTTAAAAATGCTTTCACCATCAAAAAGCTAAATTATTAGCGGATAACATAAGCTATATTTTATTGAAAAAAGTTATGAGATACTTACGAAAACTAAATAAATGTCAACTAAAGCGAAGCCGGCATGAGCCGCTAGTAAAATATACATTTACGCACCTGATACCACTACATAATACCGACTTTCTAAGACAGTCAGGTAAAACCAAGATTTTGGACGAGAAATATTTAAATAACACTACTTTATAATGTAATGCGTTAACATAAGCTCAGCAATATATCATATAAATGTTGGCAAAACGTTATTTTTCATTCGTAAATTACATTCGCACACTCAACCGCGTTACTCGGTGTAACTTGTTATTTATGTAGCGAGGAAGTAGGAACATTATTTTGTTCTAATAAACCGTTGGATGAATACTGTTACTTTCTTTGTAAATAGAGATGTTTCTTTACCTTGTGGCGGCACGTTTTGTTTATTTAAACTATAGATAACCCACATTAGAAGATGGAATAAGTAAAGGTCTGTGTTTTAGGCACAGGTGGGTTTGTTGACTACAACTATACGAGTTTCGTTAGTCCTACTAATCCTACTTATTGGGTATCCCTTATGGTCGGTCGACTTTGACTGAATATGAGTCTCCAGCCATGTAAATTGGTCATAAAAAATCACAGTGGTGCGTAGTTTTTGACACGTAGTATTCCTAAAGTCTTCCAACTTTCTCACGTCCTGGTTAGCGCGGGCTGTAGTCGATATGTTTAGGTCGACCGGAGTGGCTTGAATCAAAGGATTAATTAAGTCTTCTGCGGCGGGGCTTCAGGCTTGGTAGACAGCTTGAGTCTTGATGGTTGTTGTTTCTTGGGTGGCGTCCGATGAGTGCACGCACTTTCCTACGAGGCGCCCATGTTTTAAGATTTTTTCTAAAACGATTACTTAAAGCTTACTTACTCCTGATCACGAGATTCCGGGTTCGATTCCCGGGTCGGGTCAAAAATCCATATTGGGTATTTCTGTCAAGAAATTCACAAAAGATGCCCAGAGTTTACACCTCCGTGGCTCGGAAAGCACGTAAACGACGTTGGTCCTGCACCTGATCTCTCTCCGGTTGTGTCGGATTGCCGTCCCATCGGACTATGAGAGTGAGGGAATGAAGAGTGCACTTGTGTTTGCGCACATACTTGTGCACTATAATATCTCCCGCGCAGATGGCAAGTTTCCGTAGAAATTAGCCGCCGTTACCGAAATTCGGTTAGGAGGACGTTATTATTATTAATACTTAGAGCTGACAATTATAATAAATTTCTACGATGATACCTAACTTTAAACCGTACAAGTGAGCAAGTCCGACTGGGGAAGGACCTCCACCTTACAGAAGACCACAGCTGTGCGTAAATAAAGTCCAGAGCTTACTTAGGCATGCGATTTTTTAACATAACGGTTATAACACAGAACCCTAAAAAGTATTCAAAGCTTTTGGTCACCAACAAGCATACCCCAGGAATCGCAAGCGGCCATTAGCTACAGTATCTGCTTACCATCAAGAAGGCGACTTTAACCTCACACCAAAACAGACGGAGTTATGAACTGAAATAAGTAACTTAATAAAAATAGGTTGTACCTCATAAAACGTGGCTGTTAAGGATACGAAGCTAAACATAAACAAAAACATTTTAGTACCGGCCTGCACAGATATATAGGTACCTACTAAAGCTGTGGTGTATTTTATTTAGGTAGAGATGGTATAGACTAAAAGCATTTTGCTTTGTATAGGTATTAGCAACACTACATTTAGTGCAATGTACATACAATAGAATGCATCGTTTGGTATACATACATATAGTAGCAACACATATATGTCGCACTGTTAGGCACGGGTCTCCTCTCCTTTATCAAGAGAGAGAGAGAGAGACATGTTTTTAATTTCTTAGAATTGGGTTTCCTCACGATGTATGCTTTCACTTGAATCATTTGATTAGTACCTACATATAAACTCCACAAAGTGAAATTGAGAGACTTTCCCAGTCAGGCTTGCTCGCTATTATGGTGCTCTACCTCTCCTCAATTGAATTTAATAATGTTACCAGGTTATATTATTATAATATAATAAAATTATTGGCATGTCCAACTATTACAGTTTTATTATTTCCTTTCAAGTTTTGACGAGTTCGTATAAAACTGTCAAATGTGTTGTCAAACCTTCATCACATTTTATTACTATCTTTCAGAAACGGAATGATAGACATCTCTATTGTGCAGCGTGCATATCTGAATATGTTATATCTTTCGCATATTCGTACATTATAGTACTTATAAGTGGTATTTTATCAAATAATACTGTTTGTTTATATACCTTATCAACTTTTTAATTACACATCATATAAATATCATCAATAGTTTTACTATTTGAAGTAAAAGTAACATTCTACTGACACCAAAACATAAACAAAGGTGGGTCGTGAACATTCCTGGTAATGTCGCGGCGGCGGCGGCGCGGTAAAGTGCCACCTACTTAATCTTCGACAATAGCACAGTTGGTGCGGTCAGTTCGCGTGTCACAAGTTCACGACAACCTATATTGTACATTTTGTATAAGCACGCACGAAAGCCTACCAAACGTAGGGCGGGGCACACCGACATACGGTCTCAAGGCCGTAGGGGAAGTAATAATATATTACTTTGTCTAAAAGTACCGGATACAGCCAAATCAGTGGGTTATTCATGTGATAATGTCCCGTGAATTAATTTTACGAAAATGAATGCGGGGCTTTTTTATTCGGTGGAAAATTTTCTATATAGCCTTTTGTGTAGTGCCTTGAATGCCGACATCAGTTAGATTAGAAGAAGTGAACGCTAGCTTTAGTTTACATTTTTTGTTTTATTAAAATATCAAAATTCTCTATGATGTTATCTAGGATTTTTTTTGGAATGTGGGATAGAATTTCAGGACGAACGAAGAACAATTCATATTACAAGTTATAAACATTTAATTAAGATATTCTACCGATGGACAAGGTCTACCCAGGACCGAGTGCTGTGGATATGCTTGGGGGAGGCCTTTGTCCAGCAGTAGATGTCTTTGGCTGGCGTAATGATAATGATGATGACGCTACTTCTTCTTAATTTAATGTGATATCTTCTGACACTGCTGGAGGTTACGAGGTTCCAGGTGAAAATCAGCGCCACTCACTCTTGTAGTGGATGGCTTTACGCTGATCTGGATAACTGTTTGGACTACCGTGAGACACACATTTCCGTATATAAATTATATCTATACATGTACGTCGTTTTTATATTTGTTTTGTTGTTATCACCGGGATTAATTATGTGTATTTTGCTATGTGTTCTATTGTGTCTCTGAAGTCCAAATAAATATTTTTTTCTTTCTTTCTTTCTTCATTCTTTCTTTACTTTTTCTACAATCACGCTTTCAAAGCACTTACTTACTCCGCTGGGTACCCCAGTAAGCGACAAACGTGACTATTATTTTATATTACTGTATTATAAAATTATACAACAATATCGGGTGCGGCTTTGTCATGGACACGGCCGTATGATGTACGTAAATACGTGTACTAACATTTTCTTTATAAAATACGCTTTTTTATGAATGTCATAATTGATATGTACAGGCGATGTCGTTAATCCGCTTATTTTACGTTGCCGGCACTGCTTCACTCATATCTGGTGCTTTATTGGTATTATTCGATTGTTCTTTTTAACTGTATACGAAATTATATATTTTTGACACTCACAACGGTTTTTTGACGTCAAAAAAGGACATTATTTGTGAGGAGTACAGTCAGCAGAAAAATATCTGAGCTGGCAGATACTAATAAAATGCCAGCCACTTGAAGCCTTCCATTTTTTTTTCGCAAAAAGTATAACAATAATCATTTATTAAATTTCAATAGGTATATTATTATACTTACAAGATTTATAAAAGTCTTATAAAATGTACTAGGATAGAGATAATCCTGTATCATAGGCTTTTTGAGCGCTAAACAACGAAATATGAGGTATAAAATTATGCACAATATTTATGTAAAACTTATTTATTATTAGACAAAATAAGTTAAATATACATACATAATATACATAAATAAACAGACAAAGACATTTTTTTAGGCGCAAATAATGTTAAAATATGTATGATCAATTTGAATTCAGTATATCTATATAATTATTGTAATACGCTAGATTGTCGTATATAAAAACTCTCTGTATGGTTTGAGTCCATTAAAAACGTTATTTATATCACAACAAATTAGCTGACAATAGTTTGCGTCATATTAATAGCTAAAATATGTTTTTAGACCTCGATTACTGTTTTATTATAAATAGAAAATGGTTTTTCCATTAGTTGGTGTCGTTTATACAATTTATTTAAATGACTTGAAACCCCAATGAGGATACTAAATATCATACCTATGAAGGTTATTTGATATTTTTACAATTACTTTCTCTAATTCCTATTCGTTATCACGTTAGGGTAAAAAATGTGTCGTAGGTACTTGTTTTAGAAAATGCAATAAAACGCTCTGTTTTCCTGACTCCTTGACTTATCCCACATGGTGGTGGGGTCAGCCCTTATCGCTTTGTTTTTCCACTTCGCCCTATCTGTGACGTCGTCTTCCAACACATTGTAGAAAATGCAACAAAACGAAAACCAAAAATAGCGACAGATTGAATATACGCTTTTAGTTTATGTTAAAAGCGTATATTCAATCTGTCACTATTTTGATTCATTAATGTATGCTAAAATGTTTAACAGCGAGGATGTTGTAAAACATTTCAAGTTTTACGAAGGCTTACTCTTTATAAATGTCAGAATATCTTGTCTAGACAATAAACATGCTGTACCATACGGTTTCAGAGGAATTTCTTACCACGTACGATTTTGTTGTGGAATGAGCTCCATGCCGAAGTTTTCCCTAGAGGCTATACAAAAGGGTAATAAGGTTTCTAAAGGGTCAGCAACGCGCTAGTGACACCCCTGGTGTTGCAAGCGTCCATAGTCTACGGTAACTGCTTACCATCAGACGGGCCGTATGATTGTTTCACTCCTTGGTATATATGTTATGTATATATTTGGTAAAATAAAATTGCTTTGAGAAACGGACTTCTGTATATCATCACTAAAACTGCCCTTTATAATTAAGGATTGTAATCTAAAGTAAACTATCCCCTCTTATTATAATATAATTGTACGCCTCGAAAACCTATGTACAAAGAGAATTACTTACTTATTCATTACAATGTCGATCCTTAAATATAATTTCCTGTTCGTTAGGCTGAAATTAATTATAATTTGTGATTGTTAATCAAAAACTTATCTACTTTATTTATAATTGCTGCATTAATTATTATTTAAGTTAATTAAAAGTTAACTTTCGTTTTTTATGTTTACTTTAAAATAAAATTATGTAATACTGGCTGTTGCCTGCGGCTCCGTCCGCATGAATGTCCGCCTATATTCTAGTCCAGACTATAATCTATTTCTGTGCCAAATATCATCCAGATCCGTTCAGTAGTTTTTGAGTGAAGGAGTAACAAACATACATCCATATATTCTTACAAACTTTCGCGTTTATAATATTAGTAGGATACGAGCACATGAGGTTGTACAAGCAACACATTAACTTGTAAGTTATTGCTGTCCATTGATTAAAGGGTGTCTTTGTCTATACAAACAATGGTGTATTAATGTAACTCTATATTTTGACAAATAGATATATCAAATATGGTGTGTATATTAAAAATACAACAATAATATTATAACTATGTAATTGTATAAGTATTTGTTGTTTTGCTGAAGTAGTAATAATAATTAAAATTGATTGAAAAGTTAGGTTTTACTGAATAAATGAACTGATTGGAATGTAAGTAATAATAATTAAAATTGATTGAAAAGTTAGGTTTTACTGAATAAATGAACTGATTGGAATGTAAGCACTTAAGACTTTGTATTATGGTTTGGTCCGCAGTAACATAGAATATTGTTCCATGGTTTGGTATCCTATATACAAAAAAAACGCCCAGCGCATAGAAAACATACAAAAGAAGTTTGTAAGGAGACTTTCGATTATATCTGGTATAAGGCATTCAGTCAAAGAATATGATGATAGGTTGACTTATTATAAAATGAAACCCTTGTATTAGCGTAGAGACTATCTCGGATTATTGTTTTTACACAAGTTATTAAATCAGGGTGTAGATTGTTCACCGTTATTGACTCAAATACATATTACCGTTCCTAGGTTATCTAACCGGTTAATCAATTACAATCCTTTTGTTATCAAAAGCAGTCGAAATAATTATGGGAGTAACACACCTCTCTCTTATATCCTTCGAAGACTAAATCAGAATTTTCATATGGGTAATGTTGATATTTTCGCATCCACATTACAAGTGTTTAAATTTTTTTTAATAAATATTAAAATTGTAAAGCCTTTTAGTTAAATTTTATTATTGTTGTATACATTTTATTTTGTATTGTAACTTAAAATTATGTTTAGCATGATTATGTAGCTACTTACTACACCGAATTATAAATGTTGTGCTTTCCTTTAATTTAAAAGCATACGCTTAAACGTTTCTGTGTCAACTTCTTACTCAATGTTATGTATGTATTTTAGTTGGTAAGCCTTTTGTTAATAAATAAATAATGAATCCCGAAAACATAAACACTGGTTTATATAAAATAATCTATTTCATCTAGTGTTCTATATCATGATTTTTGAATTATCTAATAAATAAAAGTGATAAATAACTACATTTACAACTAGAGATTAGAGAGAGAATTAGAGACTACCCAGAATGAACAGACAGACGGGCCAAAAAGTGATAATTTTAGTAAGTTGATTTTAAAAAAAATTACAAACAGAATATTACATTTAATTAATTTGTATAAATCCTGTTGTGTTTGATTAGCGGAAGGAATGAATGAGTTGACGTTCAGATAGGTCACGATAAAAGTCTGTCGGTAGGTAACGCGCTAACCGAGCTGCGGACAGGATAGCGGGACGGCTTGACACAATAAGGGGCGCTCAGCGCTCACCGCTCAGCGCTCACCGCTTTGTACTAGTTGTACGTGACAGTACGCCTACACATGATACTCGAGTTGCGAGGACTTTTTATATTTTATAAATATACGTACATTTTATAAAACCTTAACTTTGTCAAGACTAAACATTTGCTAATTAGTTAGTTAAAAACAATGACATCAAAGATTACAATCAAAACTGTACTTGTACCCCACGGCTTAGAATTCCGCCTACATTGTATTGAAAGCTGACTTGCTTCCATCAGGTGCACCTTATGCATGTTCGACACCCAGATGTTTGCAACACCAGGCATTATTACCCACTTTGTTGACTCAACAACCCAAGGTAGTCCAAGGAATAGGGAAAAAGTTTGTTGTATAAATGAAAATTTATAATTAGTCTAAAGATGCAACATACCTTTTGCTTTATCGTTTGCCCAACGAGACGTTCCCTAAGTGAAAAATACGAATGGAAGATTTTCATCGGTTGTGCCAAAAACAAAGAGTGGCATACTTCATATAAATTTAAACATGAGTATAAATGTACAAGAGGCTGTTTGTTTGGTTGACATGTTGATGTGTCACTCAGACTTATAGCTTACTAGCTTATGCCCGTGGCTTCGCCCGCGCGTACGTTCCCTCGGGAACAGAGTTTTTTCCGTGATAAAAAGTAGCCTATGTATTATTCCAGACTATAATCTATCTCTGTGCCAAATTTAATCCAGATCCGTTTAGTAGTTTTTGCGTGAAAGAGTAACAAACATCCATACATTCTTACTTAATTTCGCGTTTATAATATTAGTACGATTTCTGCACTAGTAGACTTTAGTGTTAGTATTTTTAATTTGTCTAAAATCCAGCGTAAATTCTCAGCAAATTACATACAGCATTCGACATTGACAAAGTCATTGGTGAAAACTAATAATATAATAAGAGAACAAAATGACTTCATTTGAGTTGGAAGCGACAACAGTGGTACACACGTAGATATAATATTGGACTCGAAGTTACTAATATTGCAAAAGTTGGTATACATTGTAAACATAATATAAAGTAGCTAGTATCATTGTCGGGCACCACCCATGTTGGTTACGGTGCGCTCGATTACTAAATCTGTGGAGTTGCTAACTTAGTAGTTTGTCAGACAATATTGTAATGTAGAGATTAATTGGCTTTTGTTAATTTCGAAATGTATCAGTATCAATTGTAATGACTTGATTAGTTTTGCTGATTATTTTTATGGTTAAGCGCTGTAATCTTAGATATTACCAATTTAATTTAATTTCTATTCCATCTCCTTTTAAATTTTTGTTATATTACTTAGGTGGCAAACAAGCATACGGCCCGCCTGATGTTAAGCAGTTACCGTAGCCTATGGACGCTTGCAAAAAGTATCACTTGCGTGTTACCAACCCATTTTTTTTAAACCAGGGCTTTATGTTGGGAGTATCTCTGGGATAGGAATATGTTTCTTTCAAAACGCATCCCTAATCCCATCCCATCCTGAGCGCTAGAGACCTGTATATAAACCCAACTACACCACTATGTGTTGTTCTTTTGGCTGTGGCCTTCTGTTAGGTGGAGGTCCTTCCCCAGTCAGGCTTGCTCGCTAGTATAGTGCCCTACCTCTCTTTTATGTTTAAGCGCGGTAATCTTAGAAAATACCAATTCAATTTAATTTCTATTCCATCTCCTTTTAAATTGTATAGAGTTCATTGATGATTATAATTAAAATACATATATTTTTTATATCTATCCATCGCGTAATGCTTTCAGCAGGTTGCATAGAATGCTATTTGAATACGATACACGGTAAAGCTTTTTATGTTACGTGCGTGAATAAAATAGCTAAAAGCAAACCCAAGTTTGTATTGAGTTAAATGTTTTTACAACCTGTATTGAAATATTCACATTTAATATTTTAGGAAATAAATACTGTGTGTGATTTTAGTAAAATAAAAGTTAAATACTTTTGTCCTACTGTTGATAAATATTGTAATTTTTTAGAATAGGGTTTGAATAAAATGGCTGATAATAAAAATTTCATACAACCAATTTCCTTATTGTCGTTTATATCTTTGGTATCATACAAATCAAATATTCAGTAAAATTGGTAAAGAAAGTGTCCATTTAGTTAATTTAGTTCAGTATATTGTTTATATTTTAACATGTTACTGTTGAGAATAACATTATGTTACCTTATTCTTTTTGTATTTATGATAAAATTTGTTTTATGTATATAGGTAGTAAAATGTATGTATATAAGTGAGGAAAAAGCACGTTTTCATTAATATCTATGTATTTATTTTAGTTTGATTGTCAAATGAATCTTATTCATGTTATTTTGATTGGTGTCAACTACGAATCTTACCAATAAGTTTATCTAAAAGTTGACATTGCTTCGCCGTAATGTGTTTATATAAAATATGAAACCTTTAACAAACAAATATGAAAATGCAGTCTATATGTGCGAGCGTCCAACTCTCAGTAGGCTAGTAGGCCAGGTTTGGCTAAGCTTTGTGACTTTATGACCTAAGTACAGATCGAACGATAATGTCATCATACTTAGTTGCATGACAGTATAAAATTGTTGGTGTTTAGCTATGTAAAGTGATGCCTATAGCGTGAGCGTCATCACGCGACGGCGATGTAGCTCTATTATTTATGAAGTACCTGCGTATATAAGCTGCCGGAGAGTTGTTGAGAAATAATGATAATTATGTAATAAGTAATGTAGTAGCTACATAATTAATTAAAATTATTATATGCTGAGAGCGGCTATGTCTCTCACTGTCAACATACATATCAGTGATGCCTATGATAATACAAGCTACAATAGGCTACAGTCTACAGTCATCCTTACTTAAATGTTGCAATAATTAATACACATTTATTTATGTTAAATTATACTATACAAGAATAATATTAAAAACCTATTTAAACGAACTAAACCTAAATAACTACTTAATTAAATAAAAGGCAATAGTTTAGGCGTCATAATATTCCCCTGAATCACTGTCAACCTAAAAAAATACACATTTAAAGGGTGCTTTTGTATCAAAGGAATTACATATTGCATCATTTTTATTCATTGAATTCATTCAATTAATAAGTAACATTAATGAAGGTCATAAGTTACAAATGTATCAGGTAAGCCAGAGCTACGATACGAGCCAATTTATCTACGGCTAGTTTGATGACGTAGAATAGAGCCATGAAAAGAACTGTCAGGAAACTCGGACAACTTTTTTTGAATCGGCAGATAGTTATTAGCATCCCGTGCGAGTGATTTGTTTTTTTTATTATTTATTGTTTAAAATAAAGTTAGGCTTCGTTGGCATAAAAAATAGAGCTTAGAAAGTTAATGGCACGCAACGATTATTAGGTTATACCCCACAATGCTCATTGTGTACATTTAATTAATAATATTAAAGTGTTCATAGTTTTAACATCTGAGTAACTTAATCACGTTCAGATAAAAATAGTCCATTTATATATAATGCTATTCTCGGTAAAGGCAAAGCCTGAAAGTAATTTATTCAGAATTTGTAATAGATTCGAGTACGATAATTTGTAATTGTGGAATTTGTGTCCGTTAATTGTATGTTTGTAAAGTCGACACAGACAGTCGACATGTTCTCTAGTGCGGGAGATGTCTTTAAAAAAATGATTTCCCCTCAATAATGTCTGATAATTGTTTATAGTTGGAAACTCATATTTTAACGGGGCATATTATAATTTTACAAATGCACAGAACACAGAAATATTTATACTCTGGTAATCGCGGCGCTAGTGGCACTTTCTGCTAGGTGTACAAAATTTTGCAGGAAAAATTACACAATGAAAGCAGTATCATCTTAAATTTGAATTATTTTTGAAGTAAAAACTTATTTTAGCACGGTACGCATATTTTTAGATAAGATAAAATCTCTGGATTCGCGACACCGTTACGAGACGCAGTTTGACATATCCGAAAAATATTTTTTTCGACTGTCACGTTATTTAAGCAAAGAGGCGATAACTATATATTATGCATGTACATATATAGCAGACGGCGAACGCGTCTAGAAAAATAAAAAAAAAACATTTACTGCTATAAAATTTATAACAACTGTTTTGATTTCTGTCGGCACTCCCGGATTTTTTTTTCTTACTTATCTAATAAAATGAATTTGGGGTGTTTCGGTACTTTTACTATACCAAGAGTTTATGCATTAAGCATTGTTTATGTAACCCGCAATGTGTATAATTCAGGTATTCCACACAATACCTTAGACACGTATACGATACCTGGGGCATTCAGATTGGGTGATGTATGTAACGTGTCCATTACGTAAATATGTAATGGACACCTTACATTACCTATATATTAATTAGGTAATGTATACGTGTAAAGCAATGTGTAAAGTAAATACACTACGTTCCGTATTCAACAACGATAGGTAGGAAGGTATTAGTAATTTTACTTCGTCGACATTTTAGGCACTAGACTACTGAAATAACGAGGAAGTAAATTTACTAATTAAACCACGGATAATAATTATATCTTTACCATCATAAAAGCTAACACCTGGACGCAGAGTAATCTGAATCGGATAGATTAGCCTTAAAGCCGAAGAGCCTTAGGCTTCTTGTTAGGTTCTTTATATAACCAGACAAGAATAAGCTGCCAATAGCTGCTACCAATTGAAAGCCACGTTGTTTTTGAGTGTCATAAGCTTTAAATTAACCCAAAGTGAACACGGGTCAGCTATTACCCTTAAAAACAAAATGTTTATATTATAAACATAATTATCTTCAATACGCCAAATCAATTAATTTAATCTACGCCAAAAGACGTCCACAGCGTATTGGTCTATTAATTTTAAAGTTTTTAGATAAACAGAAAGAAGGTGAACATTTGTTTTTAAAAATTTCACCGGAAAGTAATAAATTGTAAAGATCGACAATTTTAGTTTTATGACAACAATGCTACAACAAACACCCCAACGGTATAATTTCCATCCCTTTTTTATAATCATTTATTGATTGGTGTTTCCTTGATATTAAAATATCCGATCAGTATCACCTTTAATTTTTGACAAAATGTATTAAAAAAAAATGAAATGAATGAATGAAAAGGCTTCGCTGGAGTCAAATTCTTAACTAAAATCAGCTACTGTTGAAATCCTAATATTATCTTGCAAATTACGTAAACAATAAAATACACTTTTTTAACGTAAATTTGACATAAAATATCAGTATCCATTTCCTATCTATGTACCGATACAGTCACACAACACGAAAGATTGTACTAATTTAAGAGAAACTAATCACCAGCTGGTGAAAAGTCCAGCATCGTCTTACAACATTAAAATCTGTGGGACATAAATACATTAATATAAAAAGTTACCGGTAATATTGAGGCAGGTATGCGCTCGTCGGGTTAAGATAAAGGCAGCGGTGGTGGGTAGAAATATAAGAACCATACTGCGCAGTTTACATCTTTCATTTCATTCCTCTAATTTGGTGACGAGACGTGCTTTGAACTAGTAGGTGTAACTTTATTAAAACAGTTGGCTAAATAAACTTATTATATTATTATTAACATATTAAGTGACAAAGCAAATACCATTCTAGAAGCGATATGTATTAGAACACCTCACATACTACCATCTAATCTCAAATTAGACATAGCCTATCAAATCCTATTATAGGTAAAGAAACTTATATATTTCTAAATACATACATATAAAATAGCTTGTTGTTTGCTAGAAAACCAAAACTTGGTACAATAAATAACGCAAACATCGGCTAAAAAAAAAATAGAAACTCAACGGGTATAAATTGTTTAATCCGATTTAAGTCGGTAAGGTCTTGCGTGGACGCTTGTTACAGATATATTACATACACAGATACAGAACAAAAATCTTGAGATTATCACACAATTTTTTATCTTGGGTTAAAAGAACGTCAGAACGTCACGACCTCCAGCGTAGCTTTTCTGCGGTCAGGGCTTCTGACGGCTTGACTAAATGTGCCCAGAAATTTCAAATTAAAAAAAAGGTGAAATTATTTCAAAACCTGCGATTAGTGGTTCACCTCCTGTGATTGTTTTGTGTGTTGTTTTATTTGCTGCATGTTCATTAAAATACATTATTGTAAAGATATAATCTAACGCAATAGCCCCTAGCCTCTACTTATTCTGTGCTAATATTATAAATGTGAAAGTTTGAATGGATGTATGGTTGTTTGTAACTCAATCACGCCAAAATGGCTTCACGGATCTGAATTAAATTTGGTACAGAGATAAAATATAGTCTGGAATTGATTTTTCAGACTTTATTTTACCTCTGTACCAAATTACATCCTTAGGCTACTTTTAACCAGGACAAAAATATTGTTCCCGTACGATTCTATGCGCAGGCGATGTTGTAGGTAGAAACTAGTAACAGAATGAAGTAAATATATAGGTACATATCATTTCGCCCGTCTTCCATCGGGGTAGGCAGAGATTATGATACGCCAATAGCTATAGAATAAAATACTTTATCCAAATTGGTTTCTGCCGTAGAAGCCTACGAAGGCTACGATACATTCCTAGCATTTTGTGATTTGCTACGGATTTATCGTAGCTTTCGTAGGCGTGCTATCGGACAACCCTAAATTTAATATCTCCGCTTTTAAGAGGGGCGGCAAACATCTTTGCTGTAGAAACACACAACCACTTGCTAAAATTGTAAAAAGTCCTACTTTAAAAGAAAATATTTTATATGTTTGATAATAATTCTAGAATAAGATTATTAGCTGAACTATACATGAGAATTATCATCACTATCATAGCCGGAAGACGTCCACTGCTGGACATCGGTAGAATAATTGTCCACCTATTCAAAGTCGGGACTAGCCGCTAGAACCTTATAATTAAATATAAATTCAAACCAACTATTTGACCATAATAATTATAACGACAGTATTTAAGCGTTGTTATTAATGTTAGTTCATAATATATCATTAAATACTATGTTGGTGACGTTGTATTATTGATAAGCTGGCAGTGGGATATAATATTATAATATGT
Organism: Trisateles emortualis; assembly: GCA_947095525.1. Classification (NCBI taxonomy): domain Eukaryota; kingdom Metazoa; phylum Arthropoda; class Insecta; order Lepidoptera; family Erebidae; genus Trisateles; species Trisateles emortualis. The sequence continues at coordinate 314,038 of OX352736.1, read as the reverse complement.
TATATACCTACGTTTGATTGGTATGTATACCATGTGTAAATATCGTTAGTAAAAGAGAACTTTCTTCTGTTAAAAAATGAGTTTTATTGTAGTAATAGTAGCGTTAATTTATTTCAATAAAATTCAAGAGGAAATATAACGTATTACAAACTTACCTGGATTTAAAATAAATAAAAATCCATAATCAACAACAGCACATACACTTTAAGTTTAAAGTTTAATAAACAAGTACAATGTACACTTACTACTACATTTACAAAACTAAACTTATTAAAAACAAGGTTCAAAGTTACATTAGACACTCACTAATATTAATTTTACACGATACATTATTTTACAATACTATTAATTTATCTAGTACGTTTCACTTTCAAGTTGACAGTTAGAGACGCGCGCGCGCGCGAATCGCCTCGAGGTTGAGCGTGAGCGCGCATCAACACCGCTGCACCAGTGCTTGCTGGGCGACGAGCGGCCTATCACTGAACGTGTCACGCGAGCCGCTCGGAGCGCCGAGCGCCACAGTGCGCATGCCCAGCCACGATTGACACCGCTAACTTTGTACACTTATAGACAGTACAGGAGCGAATATTCATAAGTTAGTTTTTAGTTTTAGCTAGAATGTTACTCGCGGGATACGAAAGGGGCCGACAGATTGTGAGATCAAAACAAACGTAAAATCGAAGTGAATGTGCCTGAAGGGAATATTTTGTAGTCAACCTTTGATATTATTTTAACGAAGTGATTTGTATACTGTCAAAAGTTTTGCTGACCCTTTATCACATTTACGGAGTTTTGGAGGAATACGTAATTATTTTAAGACTCGTTGAAAATTCCTTTTCCTTCAATTTAAATTTAATATATTTTATTTAGATTGAACTAAAAGTCGTCTATTGTATCAAACAATTTTGAAAATATCTGACCAATCATTGAAGATTACACAACATAATTATAATAATTTGAAGAAAAACTATAAGATTGTGATTAATTCATTGACTTCGTCTTAATACACCCGATGGGACATGTTTAAATCGCTAAAAGCTTAACATCCATTCCCTTTTATCAGAACGATTGTACAAAACCGCTCAACCCTTTTAAACCCCAATCCGAAGTGCGTCCGGTCGTTAGCAGACATTAATGGAATCCAACCGGTTACTCTGCCGTGAAAATAACAAGGAACAAGGATTTCATAGGCCCAATCTGTTGTTACCACAACGATAACAATGTTACGGGACATGCAAATTCTATAAAAGTTCGCTTTCACACTCAAATGAGATTAAAAAATGCTCAACCGTTTCTCTTTTTGTTGTACAATACGAACAATTGTATTGTATAAGCTAATAAATATAATTATGTAGTATACTTTTCTCATGACTCGTGCCAATACCTACGTAAAAGGCCTTTCATATATCGTAAGGCGTTCATGTAGATATTATAATGACCACCTTGTAACTGTCTGTTCTTAATAAACAATAATGTAATGCGTGTATAAGTTATAAGTTATTTTGTAGCTAGCTTATTACTAAATCATTAACTATGTAATGGATCTACTTAGTCTTTTTGTGATTTACTTTCTTAACTAAAATGAATTGTATGACTGTTTGTATCCTGAATAAATAAATAAATATATTACACCATCACAAGTTACCTCAACATTTGAACTACTAGGTTACAAAGTCTTTCAGTCAAGAGTGATGCATTGGGTGGGTGAGTACCGTGTGAGAACTCTATTATTTACATAATGCATGTTCACATAATATCTAGTTAAACAACAATGAGCATTCTGGCAAGTTCTGTATTGCGTAATTGCTATTCCCGTTACTGTGGAACGTTTGTTATGAACTATACTTGTTTTAGTATATCAATTGTGTTAACTCGACTGTGATTTAATATTCTAGAAATATAACATCCCTAGGTCATCATCATCACTGTGCCCGTACTGCACTGCACCGAATAAGGCGCGTCTCCAAGCTACGCGGTCTTCTGAATTAACAAAGTAATTCATAGTAAGAGAGATAGGGTACCATATTAGCGAGCAAGCCCGACTCAGGAAGGATATATACCTTACAGAAAACCACAGTCAAATAATTACACGCAGCGGTGTAGTTGTGTTCCTGTGAGTCTGTCTTCAGCGCTCATTTAAGGATGCGTTTTGAAAAACGTTTTCCTATATCAGGGATATTCCATCTTAAAGCCCTGGTATACAAAAATGGGTTGGCAACACACAAGTGATACCTCTGGTATTGCAAGCGTCCATAGGCTGCGGTAACTATTTAACATCAAGCAAGCCGTTGGTTTATTTCACGTGTTCAATGGGTCCTTCTATGCATTGTATACTACTCACTCATTTAGTGATTCGTTTATTAAAAAAAGTTTTCTTATCCGATCAAAAAGCACGCGAGTAACGCTTTATGATTTGCAATCGTTCATAGGCTAGGGTAACTGCTTACTACCTTAGTTGTGTAAAACATTTGCATACCATAGTCACTGGCTACCCCAATGAGTGACAGGCATAATACTAAATACCTATGTTACCTGAATAACTAAATAAAAAGGCACATGTTATTAAAATATAAAAGGATTACAAATTAAAGAATGTTGTTCGCTCTCGTACACATTGTTTGTGCAAAAACTTTTAAATAAAAACAACTGTATAAAATTATTACGTGTCTTAAGTTTCTGAATGTGCATTTCGTCTATGTATAAAACCACCCACCCACTCTCTTTATTATCTCGGCAGCAATATAATACCTGTGCGCTTTACAATTAAAACATTATATTAAGTCTAACACGTGCATCGGGCACACACACATCTCAACCCATAAACGTCCCACTGCTGGGCACGGGTCTCCTCCATACGTTTGGAGAGATATTAGCCTGCTATATACCACGCTGGGCAGACGGGTTGGTATAGGGTTTTGTTTCGAGTTTTCCTTCTCTTGCAGTGGATATTGACTGCCTGGCTTACTCCCTTAGTCGACTCTTACGACACCCTCAGGATGGAAGGAGATGGTGACATTTGTATTCTTAATCCGTCACCACAGGAATAATCAGGCACACCACAAATATAAATATGCGAAAATCTGAGATTAGCGCGTTCCACCAAACAAACTCTGCAGCTACTAGGGGTGACTTCGTCCGCGTGGAAATTTGCTACTGCTCCGCTCCTATTAATCATAGCGTGATGTTTTATAGCCTATAGCCTTCCTGAATAAAAGCACTATTTAACAAAAAAAAGTTTTTTCTAATCGAACCAGTACTTTCTAAGATTAGCGCGTTCAACCAAACAAACAAATTCTTCAGCTTTATAATATTAGTATAGATACACAATAATAAAAAAAAACTAGAACTTTTAAATTCACCAACAATATTTGTATTTCATCTAATTCTAGAAGCTTCTCGTAAATACAAATGACACGGCCTCAATGTGCGTTCAGTGCATATATTGAAACATGTGACTCTAGTTTCGTATAGGGCAAATAATAATTACATTAAACAATTGTGTTTAGACTGAGCGTTGAGCGACAGATGCCTAGGGGTGACACGTCTACATAATTGGTCACCGTCGTTATACTGACCTAATTATACACATAATTTATGTTAAAGTCAGTTATATCAAATACAAAGCAGCATATAGGTAATTATTATACACTAGCGGCCCGCCCCGACTTCGTCCGAGTTAACTATTTTCAGCGCAACTATTTTTTTTTACTTAAAAACCTTCTCCTGACAATAACAAACACAACAAAGAATTATTGAAATCGGTCCAGCCGTTCACGCGTGATGCCGTGACCAAGAGAAATAGGGATTCTTTTTTTTATATAATAAGATTTGTTTAAGTATTATCACAGTAAAAACCACTGAACCTAGAATATTACACTGACATTTTTTAAAACGTAGGTGCCAGCCAAGATTGAATCTCCGGGAAATGCAAAAAAATCTAAAATAGTAAAATAATATATTATTTGTAAAAATGATGTATAGCTTGTAATAATAGAATCAAATGGTGTTATGAATATTGCTTACGCTAAGTTAAGTTTTAAGTCTCGAGCTTATCGGATTTCCTTCATGAAATTTGTTTCTACTTATTAATTATTTAAGTGTTTTTTTTTTTTCATTTTAAATGAAACAATGATACTAGTTGTTCCCCGTGACTCCATCCGCTTGAATGTCTGTTATCGCAGTTAAAAGTAACCTACGTCCTTGTCTAGGATACCATCTATTTCCTTGCTAATTTTCATTAAGATCTGTTTAGCCATTTGATAGTGAAAATGTTATAAACTAACAAACAAACAAACATCATTCGCATTTATGATATAATAGAGGTATAATAGTATGGCGTTAGGAGTGTGGAGTGTCTCCAACCTACAGAAGACAACAGCCACAATAATATTAACTATCTGAGTAGTGTTATGATTCACCGATAAACAGGTTAGACCGACGGAACAGGGTAGGTGCCCAAAGCTATCAGTACGTAGAGAACAGTTAGTAGGTACTGTGGCAGCGCGCACGATAGACCGCTGTCTGCAAGCGTATCATCAAATCAGAACGTCAAAATAAACTAGCATTAGAGGAGCCCATTTATATTAAACATTTCCTTAAATATAAGAGAGGTTCGACACCATATATGTGAGCAAGCCCGATTGAGGAAGGACCTCTACCTTACGGAGACCAAATGACTGAACACGGCGGTGTAGGTTCTGTTCCTAGTGTTCATTGAGGCGCTCATAGCTAGGTGCACTCGCTGTTCGGTAAACGATCAACCCCAATCAGTAACGATCAATCAAATCAAACGGTAACCCTATAGATGCGAGACCGCATAGTGGTATTTCACCTGAGCATCTCCGTGCTCCAGAAGGCACGTTAAAAGTCGGTCCCGACTGTTATCAGTCGTAAGATTACGACAGAGGCCTAAATATGGGCGATCTCAATAACTCTGTCACTAGGTTGACCACTAACCAAACGATAAGAAGAAGAAGAATTGACGGGTGCAATATTTCACGAACCGTTTTCCTATCTCAGGTATTATATAATCATTAAACCCTATTTTTAAAAGTTATGGATCGGCAACGTGCAAGGTCCTCTGCTTACTATCAGACGGGCTTTAAGCTTGATTGTGTTATGAAAAAAAATGCGCTGACAGTAGTGAAAACACTAGGCATAACAGTCGTTATAAATTGTATAGCAATAAATGTTTTTTTTTATTTATCTAGACGCGTTCGTGGGCTGCTATGTATACATGCATATATCACTTCTTTGTTTTAATAACAGTCGAAAAAAGATTTTTCGGATATGTCGAGCTGCGTCTCGTAACGGTGTTGCGAATCCAGAGATTTTATCTCATCTAAAAATATGCATACCGTGTTAAAAGACGTTTTCACTTCAAAAAAGATTACATCAGAATGACTAGATTGTCACTAAAACATTAATATTCCAACATTAAAAAACAAAGTGATCAGGTTGTTTGACTGAGTGTAGAGAGTTAAAGCAACACGATATGTTATTTTAGGCGGATCTACTTGCGTCGACCGTAAAAGGCGCGATACGGAAAATTGGATTTAGGAACCCTCTATCAACTGCAATTGGATTACATCGCTACTGTGGAACCTGAGCAACGTTCATATTATAACAAATACATTATTTTGTATTAAATACTGAATATTTAGTTATTTTGGATATTGGATTTTACATGACAAGCTGATTAAAGAAAACATATCTTTTGGCAATAAGTGAATGATTTTTACTGTGGGTATTCACAGATTTTTTGACAATATGCAGTATGATAAGATAAGATTTTATCTCTCAGAACATGGTACAAAAGACGAAGAGAGAAGTGGCCCGACATATTCACCTTTGAAAGGCATGCGAATTTGCAGAAGCTGTGTGTCAGCTGAGTCGTTAATACCTGCACAAGTTAAATAATAAACATTCACAATAAGTGTTCAGATGATAATCATACCATGCAAAGTTGTAGTACCCCTTGCATAAGCTACTGTGCACTAATAAAATAACTAGATAGCCTTCGCGCCGAAGGTAATTATAATTTTTTCACCTTTCAATTGATATTTAGCTTAACTTTCTTCAGAAAACTGGCCAGGATCTCGTTATATAATCGTGCTAGCTTTATTGTCAAATAGAAATAAAGATTAAACAGTTTGTGCACCAGACTATTTTGTTAGTTTTTCAATGCAGTGACCAGTTTTCTTTCTCAAACACATAAGAACGGTTGTGTTGCTTTTTTAACTTTCCACCTTGCTTTAGTTACGCTTCTGTCCGGAGTAAGCTTCACTCAATATAAAAAACACAAGCTAAAATCAACCTTCGGCGGAATAGGAAAAAGTTGTTTGTTCACTGATATAAGTTAGCTCCTTTGATACAAAGTACCTTTGTGAATTTGAGAACAGGGACTTGCTGAAAGTTAAAAGTTACAAAGTTTATTTGACTTAGAAATTATCTACATATTATGTTACGTGGAAGCTTACTTTTAACTTAATTCTTATCGTTTGTATCACATCGATTATTTGTTTACCTTCTTAATAATTACGTACAAATACATACATAATTACTTACGTAAACTTAAACATGCTTGCATGACATGACTTACTACTACTATTTTCATCTTGACAGGTGCTTTATTTATAGAAGGTGGTCAATATAGAAACTTTTCAATTAAACAAGATAGCTGTGCCGTTAGCGTTAGATATAATATGAGGAAAACCCCATAAACTACAAAATATGTTTTAAAATTTCTTTGTACTTTATGGCTTATATTTAAAAATATTTTTAAAATAAGAAACTTATTTATATAATAATCTCACTATTATCTTAAAAACATCTTTAATTTAGAATATTTAAAAAAGCCTTTGATTTTGTCTGGTCGTTATACTGTGACGAGCACACTTTATACACATATTATTATTTAGGTAGGTACCATGTTTAAGTCATTTTAAACACAGTCATAATGTTTAACATTTTTAATAAAGCAAAGATATTGTAACAGTTTTACTTTAATTAAGAAACGACGAACTGACGGCTTAATCTTTTTTTTCATCGTGCTTTTATTTATTAATTAAGGGATGTGACGGCACAAGAAAGAAATGGATGAGTTGACTGATATTATATAGAATATAATATTCCATATTTATTATCATAATCCTGATTATTAATTACTGCTTTGTTTGCATGTAGTTGTACCTTAGCCAGAGCATAAAAGGTAAACACTGTATTACATTCATTTTGCAGAAAACACGAATACCTCACGTAAATACATTTATATGTATATGAACTCTATCAAGTAATTTTAGGTATAGCAAAGTTCTAAAAATAAAATTGTTATTTTTTATTGCCGTTGTTTCGATAAACGATGTCAAGGATAGGGAGAAGTGGACCGCTACTTCGCCCTATCCTTGACAGTTTTGAGTAAACGAAGAGGGCTGACCCTACACCATGTGGGTTAATTATATCGGCATGCGTCGTTTCATCTTGCTTGCACGGTAGTAGAGACACTGGCATATTTTGAATACTCCCTCCGAGTAAACAAAGTAGGTAGCACATTCTTAGAAGAAAGCTCTACAATCGTTTATATCTTTAAGACAAGTCTGGTGGTTTGTGGCCGGCTCAGGCGGTGCAGCGCCGGGATCTTGTCGCAGTCGTCTGCGATAGGACTTCGCCGATGCAGGCAGTCCATGGCCTCAGGTGACAGGTATTGGATGACAGTCCCGTTGTTCTGTGAGGACGTCATCTTGTAGAAGAAAGCAGCGGAGCGGATCAGGGAGGAAAGTCTCGTCGCTGATCCAAATTATCGCCGGCGAACTGGGCGGCGTCGGTGCACTTAAGAGTGTCTTATGCCACCATAGTATGTCTGTGGGTTGGAGGTCGAGGGCACCGAGTCTCTCAACCGCACCCTTCCGCGAAGGGGCTTCTGGTCCGCCCCGACGTTGTTCGTGAAGGCGTAGGTGCACAGGGCGGTTTTAGTCGGTGAGCCAGCCACTTACCATCTCTAGGCCGGAGAACCAGACATAACCGTCCCTCTTTCATCCTCAAAAAAAAGGTATGATGATTAGTCCTACCCGTGGTTAAGACGTAACACCACCACAACCACCTACCTACTGACGGAAGCTAACAATGCTGCAAGAAATCGTTCTAAAGTAATACGAGTCAACTCTTCTTAGAGCATAATTGTAAAATAGACGATAGAACACGCATAAGGAGCCGAAGTATCTTCGCTGCTCTTCAGTATATCCTTGAAATTGGTGTCAACCACAATTTAAATGCCTTGCAATACGTTGTCTCAATTTAGGACTCCTTTTATGTTTGTCACTTAGGCTTTGTCTTTTTAATTTTACCTTGTTAAAAATTTGACGCTAAAATTAAAATATTCTCAGAAAGACAATTCACACTAATTCTTCTAAGAAATTAATAACTAGGACAAAGAGGTTCTTCTTTGTATTCATAAAAAACATAAGCTTCATTCATTCCAGCGCGTCTCAATCTGGCCAGTAATTTGAGCACCTTTCTTCGGAGCTGCGACTTCAATCAAATATTGTATATGTAGCTCAGTGGGCCAAACGAAGAAGAACCTTTCAACCTTCGTAGGTGAACATTTAAATACAATATCACATTTTTTGTTAGTAGTTTAGGTTAAGTTGTTTATATTTTAATTACTATTCTTGAGAATTACTTAAATGAGATTAAACCTGTCCATCGGCTTTTTTATGACCAAGTAAATTATGATCAGACAGATTTATTTATGTTGCTTTTATGTATTTATTATTATTTAAATTAGGAATATACCTAAGGTTCCAGTTTAGTTATTCGTTACTTTTTTATACCATTACAAAAAAAATGATACACGTTCAGGTTATTTTTTTATACTACCAAGGAGGTAAACAAATATAAAATACAATAAGACTGCCTTGCTGGTCCAGTGGGTGCAGTATGCGCCTGCTGTGCACGAGGTTGTGGGTTCGATTCCCACACAGGGACAAAACTTTGTGTCACCCACAAAGAGTTGTTCTGAGTCTGGGTGTAATTTGTGGTCCCCCGCAACACAGAGCTTGTTCTCTAGTGCGGGAGTTGTCTTTTAAAAAGAAAGAAAATTTTACTTAAATTGCTAAGAAATCAGTTTGTTCACAAGTATTTAAAAATGCCTTCTCCAAAAAGTCCGAGTTTCTTATGTCCTCCTTTACTACTTTATTGCATATAAGCCAACCGAGGCAGATGTCCCGCTCTCTGTAATTGCCACTGTTCCTGTCCGCACTCTCAGACGTGCCAGATGTTTACAAGTACAGCCTTGTAAGATGTCGTGGTGCTGTATACTTTTGTCAGGCTCCAACAACGATTTAGTGCTGTTCATAACAGTCCCACCAGTTTTTTTTTAAACTATCTTATATACAAGTGAAATATTTTCTAATATTATATAGGCCGAGTCATCATTATAGGTAGCCAAGTGCGTAAGTGACTGACCTATTGGTCTAGCGGTTAGTGACCCTGATTGGAGGACATGGGTTTGATTCCCACACCCGACAAATCTTGTGTGATTTAAATAAAAGTGCGTGTTTTGTGAAAAGTAATCTGTGTCTGTGAATTGTATGTTTGCTAAGTCCCCCGCGACACGTAGCTTGTTTCGTAGGATGAAAAAAAAAACAATATTCATAAAATTATGAAACGCTTTAAGTAAAAACCAATATAGAATCGTACATTATAAATATAAGGCATTTGACTGCGTGGATGGTCCACGCAACACTTTATTAGATGAATAAATGAAAGATACAAAATCCGTGTGAAAAGAAACTTAAAGGGCTGGAAAGCTATTTAAAAAACCATCAATAATGTGTTGAAGTATCACGCATAAATCAAGGATCTACTCTGACTGCATACCCATCACAATTTTTGGACCATTAGTGTAGTTTACCACAGGGTAGCATACTCGGACCGCTACTATTCATAATTTATATTAATTATCTTTCAAATTATAACACCGTTTCAATCAATAAAATCTTTTTGCAGATGACATTTCAATTATTATCCCTAAGAATGTTAGTCTAAGTCATAAAAGAAACATTATCTATAATACAATGAGGATTAAATTACATAACTCAATAGCGATCAAATAATTAAGTTTTAATACTTACTTGTTGTCTATTTACACGTGTGTCCAGCCTCTTTAGACAAGTGGCATAAAAGGTAGTCGAATCGAAAAGTTTACGATTATAATGTCATCAACTTACGTCTAGAAAGGTCTGGATCATTGTCAATCAAGTGGTACGTGGTACCTGCCTATTCATACAATCTTAATTCAACGAAAAATAAAAATAATGTAAGCAGCAGTTATAATGATAATAAAGTATGTGGGTAGGTACTTGTCTTGTTTTAACAATCGAGGCTTTAACATAGTAAAGTTTTAACAGTTCACGTAACTTAATATTTAATCATCTTGAACGAAGTTTATTTATAAGAAATTTTAGTCTCGGAAATTTTAAAGTATTTAGTTGAATTTATGTATAGAAATGTTGAGTGGGTACTTTAATGTAAACTTTAATATTCTTGTTTAAATTTGTAATGGCCATAGTTAATTATATAATAATGTATTTGAGGGCACTTTTCTCCCGTAACAAGCGATAATATACTGCTTTACTTAATAGTGTCATTTAATTTAGAATCCAGAAGTACAACATTGTAAAACAGACTCTTAAAATGAGTCTTATAATTTTTAGAGAGGTAGGGCACCATACTAGCGAGCAAGCCCGACTGAAAAAGGACCTCCACCTTACAGAAGACTACAGCCAAATAGCTACACACAGTGTTGTAGTTGTGTACCTGTGTGTAAGTAGAGGTCTCCAGCGCTCATTTAGGGATGCGTTTTGAAAGAAACGTATTCTTATCCCAGGGATACTCCCATCATAAAGCCTTGGTGTGAAAAAAAATGGGTTGGCAACACGCAAGTGACACTTCTGGTATTGCAAGCGTCCATAGGCTACAGTAACTGCTTAACATCAGGCGGGCCGTATGCTTGTTTGCCACCTAAGTAGTATAAAAAAAAAACTAAGAAAGGAAAGTCTGACCAAGCAATAGACATACCTAAATCAAAGCAAAGACAAGAAAAAAGAAAAGAATTGGTAAAGCAGTACTATGAGTGTTTCATTGATTAGTACCTACATGTATTGCGCTAAGCGTGTACGTGCTTGTAAAAAAGCTTATTCCGTGACTGTAGTAGTAAAAAACGTGCCGTTTATACCACAAAGGCTGAAAAACCTTAACAGTTTTTTAACGTTCATTCCCAGTCGCCCCCACGGGGATTGCTGGAGGCAAATGGGAATACAAATTCCCAGTCGCCACCGGTGATGATTGGGAAGTCATTGCTCTAACTTCAGTTTCGCTGTACATTGCTTTCTCCATCGTAGAATAAAAGGATGAGACAACTTATCCGAAACCTGCCTCTAATCTCAAAAAAAAAAAAAAAAAAATTGGAAACTGAAGGGGGGGGCAATGACTTACCAGTCGCCGCCGGTGGCGACTGGGAATTTTTATTCCCATTTGCCTCCCGTGACAATCCCCGCGGGGACGACTGGGAATATATCTTTTTTAAAGCGTGCTGCTCCACTCACTAGCGAACCATCGCTGGAAAGAATTAGGTTGTGGCAAGAAAATGCTTCTCTACCTACCCCATTCGTCCCACCCTCCGAAAATCTGGAACTGGATCCGCCTGGACATGAGTCACCTTGGCTGATCTGAAAGTCTTTAAACCGACTTCGGACTTGGTCGAGGCAAAGAAAACCTACTCAGGTGGGAATTTATAGACGATTCCAACCTGGAGTGTAAATGTGGTGCTGAGCCACAAACCATGGGGCACTTGATATCATGCCCCGCATGCCCTGATACCTGCTCCTTAGAGGAGCTTATGGACGCTACTGAAAATGCAAAACTTGTAGCGAGGTTCTGGGCCAATTAGAATGGGCAATTTAGATTGCCATGGACACGCTAAGAAGAAGAAAACAACGTGCCGCTCACTAAACAGTACAATAGAACAAAATGTAATTATCAAAATGCATTTTTAGTTCGTAAATCTATCACCGCTGAAAATCTTCTTAGAAAATCACGGTTTAGTATTTGTGCAATACATTTGAAGGAACTTTTCCCAGTTGCATTTCGCATCGGCGCGAGTCACTGAGTTACCCTTCTCAGCTTCTATAGATGTGTAGCCTAAGTTTGAACTTGAAACGAATATATGGTATTTACACAGGCACAGCTGGGGGTGATAATTTATAAGTAACATATCAATATAATAGAATACACTCTCTGCCCGTGGAAAGCCCACGCGTAGAGGTTTTTCGGGGTAAAAGAAGCCTACTTGCTATTCCAGACTATAATTTATCTCAACGTCAAATTTCATCCAGATCCGTTTAGCCGTTTTGGCATGATTGAGTAACACTCATACATATAGTCCTCCTGGCCGTATTCGGCTATAGCGACAACGACAACTAAATAATTATTTAAAATTAAATTTATTAGAAACCTAATAATATCTAAAATTCCAATTAATTAAATGAAACATAATTTGTGTCCAAATTATGATAGGCCCGAATGTGGCTTGCAAAACCAAATTTATTTTTAAAAGAGCGATCACATGCATGGCAGAAAAGTTGTCCAGAAGTGTCATAATATGTGTAATTGTAGGAGGGCTTGGGCCGAGTTTTTCTGATTTGACGCTTTGCATCCAGTTCGTCTAGGCGGCTAGTTTCAAAAACTTTAACGCTTCTGTCAACAGTAGAGCGCCATTCAGGTCTCTGTAAAGCAAGCCTCTCCCACTGATTGCTTGGAATGTTGCTAGCACTCAGATGACGTTTGAGCACATCTTTAAACCGTAGGTATTGTCCACCTTGCCTACGCTTTCCACACGAGAGCTCCGAATAGAAAACGGACTTAGGCAATCTGCTGTCGTCCATGCGCACAACGTGGCCGCTCCATCTCAACTGGTGTTTCATAATGATCGCCTCAATACCAGGCATCTCGGCGCGCCGCAGAACCTCTGTATTGGGTACATGATCTTGCCATTTTATGCCCATAATATTTCTTAGACAGCGCAAATGAAAGCTGTCGAGCTTTTTGATGTCAGCCTTGTAGCAGCACCAGGATTCTGCAGCGTAAAGAAGGGTAGGTATTACTATGGCTTTATAAACCATTAACTTGGTAGCGAGTTTCAAATGATGTGAGCTCCATACCCGACTGTTCAGTCTGCCGAAAGCTGCAGCGGCGTTTGCAATGCGATTAGGAATCTCTGACGCCAGACTGTTGTCACTTCTAATTTGGGTGCCTAGGTATTTAAAATGTGACACTTCACCCAGATCCTTATTATCCAACTTAACTCTGGCGTTGTCTACCTGGCATCCCCTAGCGGGCTGTTTAAGAATTTGTGTTTTGGTGATACTAATTGCCAGACCAAATTTACAGCACATGGCGTATAGGTTTGAAGGTGTTCGATAGAGTCAGCCAATAGACATACGTCATCAGCGTATAAAATTTCTATCACGGAGAAAGGTGTGACTTTATGTTTTGCTCTGAAGCGTGATATGTCAAATATGCTCTTATCAGACCTGGTATTCATTTTTAGGAGGCCATTGCAAGATTTCACTGCATACTGCATTACAACAGCAAAATACATAGAAAACAGAGTAGGAGCCAAGACACAACCCTGCTTTACACCGCTCGTAACGTGGAATTCATCTGTGTAGTCGTTTTCATGTCGAACTCTCGCCATCATGTTATCATGAAATTGACGTATTAAATTAACGAACTTCACAGGACATCCACATTTCTCAAGAACTAACCAGAGAGCTTTACGTGGTACCCGGTCAAAAGCCTTTTCGAGGTCGACAAAGCACATGTAGAGAGGACGATGTTGTTCCAGACTCTTCTCTTGGATTTGTTTTAACAAAGATTGCATCTACCGTGCCTCTACTAGGTCGAAAACCACATTGCGTTTCTGGTAGTAGGGTTTCAGCAAGATCAGATAGCCTAGCATTTAAGATGTGTGCTAAGATTTTCCTAGCAGAAGAAAGGAGGGAGATGCCCCTGTAAGAATTACAGTCAGATATTTCACCTTTGCCTTTATATAACTTGCAAATGGAGGCATCTTTCCAATCTTGTGGAATTATTTCGCTCTACAATTATAATTGTGAATACATACATACCATCCGTCCAACTCTTTCAATTATAATATTAGTTTAGATATATGTATGTAAATTTATAATTTTAAATCTAAATATTATATATTTAAACTTGTCGACACAATTTACATGTACCTACTTTGTATATTTATAAAATTCCAATTTATACACAAATGTAACCAAATATATCATAAAATCATGATTATTCGATAGCAATTCACAGAAAATCAAATATGGTTTGCCGCTTATCGGTAATCAATTTCAAATGAGCTGTGTTCATAAACAAATATGAATTAGGAGAGGCATATGTTCAGCAGTGGACTTAACGGGCTAATTGATTGATTGATAAACAATATTCTATCATATAATTTTTATATTATATTAAATACAATAGGTACAACATAGTTAAGAACTGGTACCAAGTGATCGCTCACAGTTTACTGAAGTATAACATCGTACATTAATTCTAAGTCCCACATCATTATCGACAGAACAAAAGACTGAACGATCGATCTGTCACCGCTTATCCACCTTCACCAACTGTAAATAATGATAATGGATTACTTTGTTTTCTCTTTTTATTAACCGGGAACAGATTAGGAAGCAAAAACGATATCCCGCTGTTTTTACACCGGCAATGGTCGAATACCCATTAACATTTTCTGTCGAGTGAACCGTTCATTTCCCTTCTCTGACCCTCTCTTCCCAATATTGTTAACCTTATTATTTTTAAACGAGTGTGCCCAGCCTAAATTGATAAGATATTTTATACCCGTAATTTGTTTTCTTGCGCTTGCATATGCAGCAAATTTGATGTAACTTTTTTTTTATACTACCAAGGTGGCAAACAAGCATACGGCCCACCTGATGGTAAGCAGTTACCGTAGCCTATGGACGTTTGTAACATCAGGAGTGTTACAAACGCGTGTGTGACACACGCGTTGCCGACCCTTTAAAAACCTTATAACTCCTTTCTTGAAGAACCCCATGCTATAGTCTCTTGGGAAAACCCTCGGCAGGGAGCTCATTCCACAGCCTAATCGTACTTATAACTAAAATAGTGTTTAGTGTAGTAATATAGTCTATTTATTGTATTTTTATTTCAATTCTTTTTTTTTTTGATAGACAACTCCCGCACAATGGAAGCCATGCATCGCGCCCTGTTTTGTGTGTGTTACAAACATACAATTAAAAAGGTACACCCAAACTCGCGACAATCATTTGTCACACAATTTTTCGTCCCATGTGGGGATCGAACCTACAACACGCCGCGCAGTGGTAAATGGCGAGGTAACCACTTAAGCCCCTGAACCAAATGTAGTCAAACGAACATATATTCAATGAACAACTGCTAATAGAATAGAACTTAGTATCTTGTCTGTCAGTACAGTAGCGGATCGCCCGGTCGCTTTGCCGGACATACTCTAGCAATTTGAAGTCAAACATTTAATAACTCCTTTTCAACCAAACTCCTTAGCGTCTCAGGCATATAACATCAGCACATTACTCTTTTTGACGAATTTTATATGACATTCAATTAAGTTAGTAGTTAAAATAAAAAAATAAATGAAAAAACCCTGCATTTTAATTTTCTTAAATATAACAATAATGTTCCTTCAGACGCTTAACATTAAGCTCAAATTGAAATGCGACTTAAGATAATAAAACTAGGGCTGCGCGGCGTCTGCATGCATCTAATGAATAATTACATTTTATATTAATTAACTTTAAGTATATTCAAGTTTCGTAAAAATATATGCATAAAATAGAAAAGTTAAGTTAAATTTAATGTTTGATAGTTATACCTAATAGTTAAGGTACCTACTCTAGTGTATGGTTAACACAAAAAAGAGACGATACCTACCTACTGAAAATGAAAATAAACAATTTCTCTACAGCACTACGCTACGCTTTTAGCAAAATTATTTACTAACTTATTGCTTTATCTATGCATTTTTTTTATGCTACTTGGGTGGCAAACAAGCATACGGCCCGCCTGATGTTAAGCAGTTACCGTAGCCTGTGGACGATTGCAATACTAGAGGTATCACTTATCTTGCTGGCTTTAGGATGGGAGTATCTCTAAATGAGCGCTGGAGACCTGTACTCACACGCAGGAACACAACTACACCGCTGTGTGTAGTTATTTAGCTGTGGTCTTCTGTAAGGTGGTGGCCTTTCCCCAGTTGGGCTTGCTCGTTAGGAGGGTGCTCTACTTCTCTTCATATCCTGTAACTTAGTTAAGGTTTTGGTGTCGTGTATCGGTAGCCTAGATTTTTTTTTGTAGCAAACAAAATATTGTTTATTCTATACAGTAAGGTTACCAAATTAAAGTCAGCATGCGTGTTTAACAGTGACTCGGCCGATAGTATCTGACCTTCACCTGGAAACGCTGCAGTAAAGTGTATTTCATTGTTCTTAATACTATAACAAGTAAATGTTCGTGAACAATATTTAGAAGTCATTGTGGGAATGTAACTAAATATAACAACTCATAGTCTGGAACAGATTCTTCAATGTCTTTTTTGACTGCCTGGGTGGTCCAGTGGCCACAGTATGCGTCTGCTGTGCACGAGGTTGTCCTCGTGCACAATAATCTGTTCCAACCCACAAGGGTTCGATTTCCACACAGGACAAAACTTTGTGTGACCCACAAAGAATTGTTCTGATTGTAATTTGTGTCCGTTAATTGTATGTTTGTAAAGTCAGACACAGAGCTTGTTGAGTTGTCTATTAAAAACATAAAAAAGAACGAAAAAAAAGTATAAGGTTACGTTTATTACCGTCGTATCTTTGACAGCAAATAAGAAATGGTAGGAAAAATATACGTAACCCAGCCGCGCACTACGTTTCACACTGTAGGTACATCCTCGTCAGAACCTTTGTTAGACTGGCCTGTTGGTCTAGTGATACCCTGACTGTTAAACCAGGGGACAAAACATTATATCATTACTAATATTATAAATATAAAAGTTTGTGAGAATGGATGGATGGATAGATGGATGGATGACTGGATGGATGGATGGATGGATGGATGTTTGTTACTCTTTCACGTAAAAACTACTGAACGGATCTAGATGAAATTTGGCACTGAGATAGATTATGGTCTGGAATAACACATAGGCTACTTTTTGCAGCGATAACCGACATCCACGCAGGCGGAGCCGTGGGCTAGTGATTCATAAATGTTTGTTCTGGGTGTAAGTAATTTATTTATTTATTTATTTATGGTACAGAAAACAAACAGTATTAAAAATAACTTAAGATTAACACACATATTTAAAACATTCACCAGTAAAGTTTTCAATATTATTTATACAAAGCATCGGTAGCATTATTCCAGATAAGTAAATAAAAAAAAAGTAGAAATTTGTGTTCTAGAATTCAACAAAAAAAAATTATAAGAAATCAATATTAATATATAAAATTTGTTTACCGAATTACAAATGATAAAACAAAATTTAAAAGGAACAAAAAATAAAATCAAAATTCAAACAAATAAAAAAATCGTAAATCGTATTGCACATTCCACTCTAATCTGCATCACTGCATAACAATGACTTAAACTTATTGAGACTGTTATGAAATATATCAATATTTTCAATATTGTTAGATACGTCGTTATAGCACCTGCAAACTCGTATTATAAATCTATTCTGGCCATGTACTGTCCTAGCAAATGGAACATCTTAAACATTTTTAATGGTAAAGGTAATTTGTGTAAATTGTATGTTTGTAATACCCCCCGCAACACAAAGCTTAAATTGTTTCCCTTTTAAAAGAATAAAAAATAAAAGAAAGAAAAAGCGTTTTTATATACCTAAATAATATAAATAACAAACACCGACCAGTTTGTCTCGATGACTTATATCCGGCAATTTGACTTACTCGTATATCACGAGACCTATTCAGTCAGTCTCAATTAGTTAGAGATCGATTCTATCGTACAGCTCGTCACCACTTGTTCCTAACTACTTACTAAGGTTAATTGATTTAATTTACTAATTTTATTATGACCTAAATATGTTATGACCTAAATATGTTATGACCTAAATATGTTATGTATATAGTATGAAATATAATATACTTTCATTAATTGGAAGCTCCACAGCATATCGTTGAAATCAAATTCATTTATTCATTTAGGTTACCAAGTAACAGTTATGGAGGTCATAAATTATGAATAAGCCAGAAAGATGATGTTAGCTAAATGTGCCTACGCCTATACTAATGTGACATTGTTTTTGTTTTGTTTTATAAAAAGACAACTCCCGCACTAGAGAACAAGCGCTGTATCGCGGGGGACCTTACAAACATACAATTAACGGACACAAATTACACCCAAACTCAGTACATCTCTTTGTGGATCACACAAAGTTTTGTCCTGTGGGGGAATCGAACCCACAACCTCGTGCACAGCAGGCACATACTGCGACCACTGGACCACCAAGGCAGTCATCATTATAACACCTCGTGACAATATATAGATGTTATTAACAAAACGCCTTTCTCTGCCGTACGTCTACGGATTGTTTTTCAGCCAGTAGGTTCTTCCTACATAGATTCACGCTTGTTTCCCAGAGGGACTGGCAGAGACTACAAGTTGTCACTTGCTATAATTTTCACATCCCACTTTTGCTTCATTCACATTCATAACAATATTTAAGCATGCTGGTTAGATAAAGGTACTATGCACGTTCACCATATCGTTAAAAAAATCTTTGTAAAGCAGTACCTTACACTGGGACAGTTTTTTTAACCTGTACAGAGCACAAAGCGATTTTGCATGGAGTAATCATACCTATGGGCCTAATGCGAAGGCTCAAAGTCACCCAAGGAGCAATGGAGAGAGCTTGGAGTTCCCCTGCGAGACCGAATCAAAAACGCGGGGATCCGTAGAAGAACCAAACAAACCGTCATAGCTCAAAGAATTGCCTCAATTAAGTGGCAATGGGCAGGGCATATAGCTCGCAGAACCGATGGCCGTTGGGGCAAAAAGGTTCTAGAGTGGCTACCACGAACTGGAAGACGCAGCGTAGGCAGGCCTGAACCGACGACCTGGTAAAGGTCGCGGGCAACCGATGGACAAGGTCAGCTCAGGACCGAACGATGTGGAAAACCTTGGAGGAGGCCTATGTCCAGCAGTGGACTTCTTATGACTGAGATGCAATCATACTTTTGGTAATGATCGGTCAAATATCAGCACAAGATTCTAAACTCGATTGAGAAAAGTGTTCATCAAGAGTTTGATAGTTTCGGTCTTTTATTTTTCGGATACACATCAGAGTAAGTGATCACATTTTGTAATGACTTATCCATCAACTGATTTAAAGTGATTAAAAACTATTTGTCAATTAATTTAAACCGTAATGATCCTAGTGTGGTGTGTCTCCGTAAAAATATAAAAGTGGACAATCATTGGCTGTTTTTAATAATACAAGTATAACCAAAAATACGTTCTTCTTTTACAAAATTACCCATGGTGACTTTATGAATATGGTTCACATGATTTACTTATCAATTATATCCTCAGATAGCAAATTAAACAATGAATAAAAATTCAATCCGTTGTAACATTGGTTTATTCTTCCAATTCCACGTCGTATCAACTGATGATTTATTAATCCTGTTGAATGTCAATATCGGTACAATAATGTGGCATGTTTTGTTTAGATCATAGCTCACGACATGCACAGGTCAATTTCACAGCTTTCATACTGTTACAAATAGTCACGTAGTCGTCCTATCCTCAATTGACCCACGAATATTGCTTATTTACTCGATGCACTATTATAGAGCAGACTGCCGAGATCATCATAAATAAATGATGACTGTTAAATAAACCTTTCATCATGAATTAATAAAGAAGTGATGTTGAACTATTTGGGGATTGAATTTCCATAATAAATCCTTTTTCAGCGGATGTTTACGTTATAAAATAAACTTATGTTCCAAATATACCTAATTCTACTTGACTTAGTCATTTTGGCTGTCTATTGATCGTAAGTCAGGAAAAACAATTCTAAGTGTTCTATATTTCAGGTACAATTCCAGATTTCGGGCTGATGCCTGATACTAAATATTTCTTGTCAGTAAAACTCTCCTCCTCCTGGAGCTTCAAGACAACTCTTACTATAATTATAATAATCATTTATCTTCAGGAAATTGTTACATAAACCCATAGAGAAATACCATATAGTCTAACATATAATACATATTATTATATTATAACACTAGGGGTCGCCCGCAAATTCGTCCGCGTGGTTATTTGGAATATTTTTCCCGATTTTGCAACATATCTCACTACTGCTCCGCTCCTACTGATCATAGCGTGATGTTATACAGCCTATATCCCTCCTGGATAAATGCACTATTCAACAAAAAAGATTTTTTCTAATCGAACCAGTACTTTCTGAGATTACTACTCTTCAGCTTTATAATATTAGTATAGATTTACGACTAAATACAATTGAATTCTTCGGCGTCGTTTTACGCTACATTGTGTTGTGTAATTTTCCGCGAAAACGACGATATACAACACCTTTCGGCCAAAACTCTTCTTTGAGGAACATCTTGAAGATGTTCGCATCACAAACGAATTGAAAATAATAAGTGTTGTATACTATAATTATCGCTGCGTCATAATGTTATATCCCGGTGTTTACCAATGTGTAAATGCTTAGGTCAAAATAATAAGTTAAAGTAACTCGTTCATTATATCGAAACACAGACATGTTTAACTTACTTCGACAGTTAGTGTGACCACAATAATCCTATAAGTTAATATTAACCGGATAAAGCGGTCATAATATTTAGCGTTACACAGAACTTGGTAAACTTGTACGGAGATACTCGCAGTTTGTTGTCGTATCGACGTCTATACACATTATATTGTGACGCAGTAGCGCCAAGTTAAATGTTAAGAACTGATGTGGTGTTGGAGAACTCTGAGAATACTTTATATTGTTACTTGTATATTCTTCTTCTTCTTCTTCGTTGTTCCCTCACTGCTGAGGATCGCGACCACATACGACACGTCTCCAAGCTATGCGGTCTTCTGAAGTGTGGACCGCACGGTACATGCTACCTCCAAACGCCTTCTTAATGACGTCTGACCATCTTGCCGGCGCTACCTGTATATATGTACAAAATGTAAATACATTAAAAAATTGGTCGCAGTATGCGCCTGCTGTGCACGAGGTTATGGGTTTGATTCCCACACAGGACAAAACTTTGTGTGACCCACAAAGAATTGTTCTGAGTCTGGGTGTAATTTTTGTCCGTTAATTGTATATTTGTAAAGTCCTTCGCGACACAGAGCTTGTTCTCTTGTGTGGGAGTTGTCTTTACAAAAGAAATTAAACCGACTTTAAAATTAACTGAATTACAGATTGAAGTCTTAAGAGGGGTACATCATACAAGCAAGCAAGCCCAATTGGGGAAGCACAACAGTCAAATAACTACACACAGCGGTGTAGTTGTATTTCTGTGCGTGTGTACAGGTTTCCAGCGCTCATTTAGAGATGCGTTTTTAACAAAATGTGTTCCTATCCCTAGGATACATATTATTATAAATGTGTACAAAAATAGGTGAGTAACACACAAGTGGTACCTCTGGTATAACAGGCGTGCATAGGCTACGGTAGCTGCCTACCATCAGGCTGGCCTTATGCTCGTTTGCCATGTAGGTCGTAAAAAAAAAAGAAGTCGGTGTCAAGCTTCTTTTTTTTATACGACCGAAACGAAATTAAACTCTTAAAGCCGTGGCACCCACTTAGGTTTCATTTAATTATGGTTTTTTTATACTATTCAGTGGGCGGACATGTTAGGTTAGTCCAACATTTAAAATATAAAATCTCGTCTTAAAGATTCATTAATTGTCAACACGTTATTTTTTCGGTGACAAATCTTAATTATACATACTTAAATATATAATTCTATACACTTACTTTTAATGTTAATAAGTTGCAAAACGAACGGACCACTTATAATTTATTATAAACGTAGAGTACAGTGCGGAGTTTCTTTTTGTAATCACGAAAGCTCCCTCGTTCTAATTAAGTTCCAAGGTTAAACGTGAATAAACAGAAAATAACGATTTTAATTATCGACTTCTCGCGTCAACATCACGTACCCGCTTGTCTTAAAGTCATTTATAAAAGACCAACACACAAGCACTCCGATTACGGAACAACAAAGTCAAAGTTCCTTAATTTGTGCTCGAGTGTACTTATAATAAAGTCAAGTACTGTGTGAATTTGGGAAAGAAATATTGACGATCGAACCATTTTAGCCTCTATTTACTAAGTTATAAGGTCCAAATTAGAATCACTTTGATTCACACAGGCCTGTGAGGTGGGGGCCCATATTATGGGTATACAAAAGAGCTTTTGATGCCAGTTAATTAGTTGAACAGTTCATTTTGAAAGGTGGGTACCTTACAAAATGAATTGTACGGTGAGGTGCAAATCATCTAGTTCTTATCTTGTATCTAAGTATTCATTATTATGTCAGCGAGTTAAATAAAACGCCAGTGTTCACATTTTATTGTTATAAAATAAACAAGGCATTGGGAACACATTTTAAAATATTTACCGAATAAAGTTTTATTTGGTAAATATTTTAAAATGTGTCAGGATTATTTATTAATACTGTAAGCTGTTGTATTTCGTTTAGTCCCATGCCACATTTTTGTTACTGCTGCTCCCCTTGAGTCGTAGCGTGACGATATAAGCATTATTACCTATAACATTCCTCTAAAATTGGGCTACCAAATGGGCTATTCAAATTCAACTTCTAGTTTTAAAGAATAACGCGTCATAACTCATAACCAAATAACAAACTCTTTAGCCTTATCAGTACGTGTCATATTTTTCTTTGTGAGAATTTTTAAACAGGTCTTGGTTTTATTTTAAAAAAATGATATAAGATTTGAGCTCCCGACGGTAACACCTCACGGCCAAAGGCTCGCCTGTCCCAAAAAAATTAAGCACTCATTAAAAGTACCTATTGCATTTTCGTATAAATTGTCATCGTCATAACTGTTAACTGCAGCCAAGAACTTGATACATACACATAATACATAATATATGTTATACAGCATAACTTGACAATGATCCAACTAAGACAGTCAACAGCCCAATCAGTGGAATTCCACAATAGTAACCTAAAGGAAACAAGTCGATATTAACACCTACGTATAACACATTAACCCTTCCGCACCGACGGGGGTCGGGCAAGCCAAATTAGATTCGCTGAGTTATATACAACGTTATTGGCTGAGACTACCTTGGACCGGGTTGATTAATGCCTGTATAGTTTCCGTTATATCGTTATCTCTTATAGATAATAAATTACCTCACGAATATTTGAACTTGTGCTATTACTATTTTATTAGCTGTGTCGTTATGAATGTTTTTAATAATAAATAAATTCGACCTGAATGCAGATTTACTCAATAAACTTGACCGACTTCTCAATAATTGCATTCGGTTCATTTTTAATCTACGTAAGTACGATCATGTATCAACTTTTCGTTCCCGGCTGAACTGGTTGCCTATTCGACAGCGTCGCAACGTGCGAGCCTTGACTATACTTTTTTCCCTTCTTCATTCTCCAAATGCTCCTTCCTATTTAACACCCAACTTTCAATTCCGTTGCTCCATCCATAGCCGAAACTTACGGTCTTCTAACAATCGTCTCCTTGCCTGTACCACTCATAACTCCAGCCTTGTTCATTCTTCCTTCAATATTCAATCAGTTCTTCTGTGGAACGAGCTCCCTCTCGAAATCAGGATGACTGACAACCGGGTGTCGTTTAAAGCCAAAGTGCGTCAGTTTTACAGCAGTCGTTTGTTAACTAAAACTTAATGTAGTCGTATATTTTTTTTTTCTTTGTATGTATTAGTAATCATATGTTATATATATTATTGGTATATATTATAGGTATATATATATATATATTTATTTATGTTTATGTAGTTATGTGTAATTATGTTTTGTGTTGCATCTTATTCCTTAGTTTCTTTTTATGTTCTTTATTATTATTATCACCTGCCATGCTTATCTCTGCATCCCCCAAAGGTTAACTGGCAGAAAATGCCTTAGGCATTAAGTTCGCCTTGTGCAATTTGTTTGCAGGAAGTTTAAATAAATAAATAAATTAAATTAAATTCGGCTACCAAATACAAAATATTCAAATTTGACTTCTAGTTTTTAAGAACAACACGTAATAACTAAATAACAAACTCTTTAGCCTTATCAGTATGTATAATATTTTTCTAAGTAAGAACTAACTGTGTTAAAACATAGTTCTCACTTAGAAAAATAAATCAATTTAAATTTAAATTTTATTTTCAATTTAAAGTTGATTTTTATTTTTAGTTTGTGTTCATTTTTAAAAAAATAGCCGTAATATGAACACGTTCTTAAAAATGACTGTATTTATTGATATTCGCAGATTATTGTGTCCGCTGCATTATATATAGTTGTTTGGCTCATAACGATGCGAAGAGAGAGGGAAGAGAGAGAGTTGTCATGTCATTATTGACTTGGAAGAGTTGCTAGCACTGCTGCTTACGCTACTTTAAAATTTGGGTTAATTTTTCAAGTTTCAGGTGAGCACAATTGGTTTATAGGATCCAAGTGCTCCCAGTGCGTCACGGGAAAATAGCGAACTGATCTTACACGGAAGTAGAGCTGGCCGGCTTGTTTCTTAAACAGAATTAGTATTGTCATCCAACTTGGCAATGTAGCTTATCTTTTTGGGCACGTTATGGGCAAACAATTCAGCATTTGAGCCTATTAGTATAACTAGTAATTTTGAACTTATTAAAAGTTGTACATGAAACAGTAAGTGTAACGTACAAATAATATTGCTTTAGTGCTTTTATGTTGACTGCACGGTTGTGGTTACCTCGCGATTTACAACAGCATAGGGCATTGTGAGTTTGATGTCTACATAAGACAAAAAAAATGGTGTCCGCGAATTTATGTTTGTAAAGTCCCCCATGACACAAAGTTTATTCACTAGTGCGGGAGTTGTCTCTTAACAGATCTATTTTTATGGCTCTTCCGTAATTAATATTTCGGCGGCACGTATTGTCTTTTGCTGGCATAGAGTATATATAGTACCTACCCGTAAGACTATCGTATTTAACTTAATCCCATTAGCCGAGTCCAAAAAACAGTTCCATTTTTAAATTTCCCCATTTTGCGTTTAAAAATGTACTTTCGAACCCTCAATTTATAACCCTCTCGATAAAGCAGAGATTCGTTGCGGGCGGTAGCGACTGAGACTTGTTTCTTTTTTTTATATAAAGCCCTAGTTATATAAACCAGTACCTAACCAAGTTTATTTTACGATTGACTGGTTTTTAATATGCGTATTTAACTTTTAACGATAAAGATACCCATTCTACGAAGTAATAATTATTATAACGGCAACCCGCCGCGTTAAGTAGCGAAACCGCGTTCGACTTAGTGTAACCGTGTTCGAACAAGTACGGAGGTCGGCTGTGGACCAGAAGAGGGATCAACCATAGTCCCGACCACTACCACCCATTACATAATATATAATTATATAAACGGCGTGCTGGCGTACAGGGAGTGGTGGTGGCTGAGTGGGAAAGTAACCGTAGTAATAACTTGCACGCAAGAGGTGCGAATTCGATCCCAGGTGGCAGTACCAATGTGAATTTCACTGTGAAGTTTATATGTACTAATCAAATGATTCGCTATCTGCTAACGGTGAAGGAAAACATCGTGAGGAAACCCACATGGCTTAGAAGAAAATCTAAAGACATGTCAGATTCATCAACTCGCATAAGGCCAGCGTGTGTGAATTTAGGCCTAAACCCTCTCTCTCTCTCTTGATAGAGGAGAGGAGACCCGTGCCCAGCTGTGAGACATATATGAGTTGCTATTATAAACGGCGTGCTGACACACATTCTCAAGCAAAAGTAGTGTAGGCATGCCAATGGCGAGCTTACCAGGCAAAACATTCTAAAAGCGGTCGTTGTAACCGAATACGGCTTTAAGACTACTATTATATAAATATACTAGCGGGCCTGGCAGACTTCGTCCTACCCGGAAAAGCTGATATACCGACAGCAGCGCCACCTACCGGTTCCAATTGTGAATCTAAACTATCCGGGACCCTACCCAAACACACACACAAAAATTTCATTAAAATCGTTCCAGCCGTTTAGGATTTTAGTGATATACACACGTACAGAAGAATTATATATATAAAGATATATTTTTGTTCAAAATATTGTAATTGATACATATTACTTATGATAGGTAGGTAGTAAAATATTAATAAACCCTCGCTATTGACGTCATGGTTACATGAGGTCTCGGCTTCGCTAATATAAAAGGAACATTAGTCTAATAGATCTTGTTATATTATCTGATATTATTATATTTATTTTTATTCATATATAACACATACCAACACCATAACTTTTATATATTTGTTTTGTATTTTTTCTGTGTATGGTGACTTAGCATCACTTTCCATTTACTATAATTATTTGTTTTCTCTGGTTTTTTTAATGTAGCTAAATTGCTACATTAAAAAGAAATAAAGGTCTCAATGCACATATTTTTCAACAACTAATGGAAATTATATAGTCTACATACCTACTTATACTCAAAAGTAATAAAAACATAAACAAAATAAATGTATCTTCGTCGACAATAGTGTTAACAAACAGGCGAACTAGAATGTTGATGTCAAGTGACAATAGATTAAATGAAAGGCAAATAAATAAATGTTTCTTATTTGGTGCCTCCTTAAACTTTTGTTTTTCGCACATAAATACATCAGGGCGCGTCGTAACTTACCCTAGTCACACCCTAAAGGATTCTAGAGTCGTTATTAAATGAAACAAATCGACAAAACGTTTCGGTATTTTTATTTAGTTTCTATAATAAATTTCACCTTTTAACGTACGATGTATTTCTTTCATTGTCGGTTTATTTGTGGACGTGCCATGGTTACATTATTTGATCTTTAAGTTTGTCTATATTATTTCTGTGACTATTGACACTCTTGAAATACACAATACAAACTTTTTATCCATAATAAACGTATACGAACGCAAATTACTCGGTTGAAATTAATTCAATTATTACTTAGGTGTGGTCGACAAGTCAGTTAATGACCTAAATTACGTAGTGCAAAGCACGCGTCTAATTCGTAGGATTCCCAAGAGTACACAATATAATCTGATATTACTATATGTATATATGTATGTACTCTATGTATAAACATGGACATAATGGTTCAACACGCATTTGTGTTTTATAGAACTATTTTCAAATATACGTAAGTACAATATTTTTTGTTTTTTAAAAAGAGTATCACACATTTTAGAATGTCTGCACATACACAAATTGATATACTTTAAAATACCACAGAACCTAAAATAAGTGCCTACTAAGAAGTAAAGAAAATTTCACGACAAGATGATTGACGATGATGCGACAAATCTCACCTTGCAAAACTTTCATGTACGAGTACGATTCAGAATGTTTAAAATATGTGCCATATTCAAATTGTATATAAAGTTTGTAGGTTGCCTTTTATGTGTTGTTAATGCAGGGAAAAAAAAAAAAAATTTGTGTGTGTACCAGAGTACACAGGTAAGAAGTGAAACTTCTTTACGACATATCATTTTTCTACTACTTTTATTTAATTTATATTTTTTATTGTTTTTAGAATGAATAATGTTCACTAGATTTACAGTCATATTTATTAATACTTGCTAATTTTAACAGATTTATATACATTCACTGATACTTACAATCAAAAAGTGAGGTTAACCTCAAATAAATATTAAAATCATGCTCATACGTGTTGAATTTATAAAACGAAATATATAATCACTCTCACTTTTCTTGTAAATTCACTTAAATTTGAATAAGTCTTTTTATTTTATCACTTTCAAATTAATATATTGTTATTCTTATTTCAAACCAAACTTCAAAACTAATATATTGTTGTTATTGTTATAATATATTACATTATATTCTTTACGTCACTATACTAAACTTTGATAAAAAAAAGCAACATGGCGCGTAACCGAAAAACGTGACGATTTTTTTTTACACTGCTACAACATTTCTCCCATACGTCGATAAAGAAGTTTCACTTCAAAAAGTCAAGTTTCGATAACCTGTCTAGATAACATATACATAATGAGAGGTGATTATATATAACAGTTATATGATGCAATGAAACGAATCGATTTTACTTTAACACCGCACAGTTATATCATAAAAGATTATTGAATTGTGAGGTACCTACTAGCACAGTATAATAGCTACTAGAGATGAGTATGATATTTACTTACGACGAGACGAGACCACGCATGGTGTCGACGCGATTCTCAAGTGGCCTTTATTTTTAAAGGCAACGCCCGCTTTAGGGAACAGACCCAATGTCGCGGGGAACCACCAAATAGACCCAGACTAGGAACAAACATTTATGAATCACACAAGGTTTTGTCCCGTGTCAACCACTTGACCAACAGGCGAGTCAATCTGGAAACGTTTAGCATAACTTGTCTGTTTCCGCATTACTAGCTACAAGTACGTGTATAATAGCAACATTACAAGCAAAAGAAACGAATAACAAAAAGCACAGCAGTTAGAGGTGCCACTCCTGTACAAAAATCTCCTTTGAAACCGTTTCGTGGACGCGTCTATGCGGCTGTTTTGCAACGTTGCGTAATTTCAATGTTTTTTTTTGGTCGTTTGTCTTCACGTTAAGCTGCGCTCGTCCCCTCTAAGCTCGCACGGCTCAATTTAAAACCGTTCGTTGTAAAGCAATATTTAAAAGTTGCTCTCATTTGTGTAACTCAAGTTTAAATGGTTGTGTTGCGAGCTTTGTGTTGTACTATTATTTAACACAAGCAACAAACAGAACGGTGTTCATTTTGAAAATCAGTCTGTTTATAATAATGTCTGACACTAGTAGCTTTCAAATAAGTAAAACTGATTTCATTGCATGAATGAATATAATCATTGTCATCAATGTCACATATGTATTAATTGGTGACGTTTAAATGATGGTAACTTTATAATACGATTATATTTTAGTTATATTTTTTATTTATGTCTAAATTATGTTTTAGCTTAATATAGATGCGTATCGTCTAGGAAATAAGGTTGCTTTCCTACCCACAATAATTAATTTGGCAAATTATTGTCTGGCTACTCATTCAGAAGGTAAATTATAATTACCTACTCGTTAATGTGTTTGATGTGTTATAACTATTGTGCACCTTAGGGTTTAATCACAGTGAGACACAACCTACCTTTTTACCGTCTGTATTTAAACATTATCTGTGACAAACAATAAAATATTATTTCGGTTTATTTAAATAACATTTCTTTCACAATCGCCTCTGCATTTGTCAGCTAACAAAATAAACTAAAAATAAACAGACAAAACACTGTGATCCCACCGTCAGAAAATACAAATATGGGTAAATTAATTGTCTATCCCTTTCCAGTGACAGAACATCAATACGATTTAGGAAACAGTCTTCAAAAAGTGTTATCAGTGCAAAACACAATGTTATATGACGTAACATAGTTAGTAAAAAAATGCCTTTTGCCACAATAAGTCGATGAAGAACAATCATTCTTACCAGCAGATAAGTTATTTACATTATTAACACACACAATATTTGTATATGTGTAAGTACCTAATGGTAAGCATTATCCAAATATCGTTCAACAAAAGTAATATGCAACTCTAAAATTGAACGAAAACAAAAGTTTGATTCTGGCGAGCACATGAAACAAACTTGTATGGCTAAACTAGGAACATTGCTGCGTGGAACACATTCGTGCCAACTGCAATCTGCAGCACTGGCTATTATTAAAAATAACAAAACTTGTATTATACGACCGCAGATTGTTTTGTGTGGCAACAATCACAAATATTAATATGACTGTCAGGTGCAAGTTATCGAGGTCTGTACACAGCGAGATTAATCGATAACAAATATGACATAGTATTTTTGCCTAGTTCTTACTTTTAAAGAATGCCATTGAACGTGGGTATTTTCTTGTTTTAACGTTGCACGATTTTAGTAGTTAAGTTACCTAGAGCGCCGTCAAACTATAGATGGGTAATGGATATAGTGGTATTTCATCTAAGCGTCTCCGTGCTTCGGAGAGTAAGTCAAAAGTTGAAACCGACTTTTAATATGCCCGAGATCACGCCAGAGAATTAAATACGGGTGATCTAAATAACTCTGTTCGGTCGGCATTAACTAAACGATAAGAAGAAGAATTCAAACGCGATGCAATGTTATCGAAATATATATATGCATAAAGTCGTAGTGTACTTAAAATAAATAAAATGTAAAACCTTAAGTAGTGTAATTTACAGTACTTACATAATATGAATAGTCAATATTGACAATAGTTCAATTCTTTATTTGGTATTGTGTACAACGTAAAATAAAATGGCGTCGGTCAATTATATACAGTGAAACCGACAAAATTGTTAACATAAATTATTACTTTGAGGTATTAACATAATATGTAATTCTATAACTACAAGTCAAATGATTTTACCATTTACTAACGAATAACAAAACCATCGAGAGGAAACTCACAACATGTCCTAAAAGAAATTCTAATATATATATAGGCTGTTATCTAATGGTAAACATTGTCTAAATATCGTTATATCTTAAATAGATGTTCTAAACATCATCCGTGTGGCTGGCTTTATAATAGAAAAGTCGATATGGTTGACACCGAAATAGGCATCGTTTGATGGCTGAGTTGGTCAGAAATTCTATTTATTAACTATCTCTTTTCACGTTCGTCAGATATAATCGAACCATTGTTGAACATAGGATTTGTTTCCTTCGGCCAGAAACAACCTCCACTTACGGTCATCAGCTAAGTCTTCCCAGTTTTGGGACTGTTCTCAAAAGCTACCATGTCACGATGTCACGCAATGTCTATTGTATATTCAGGCCTTATCTCTCACATATTGGAAGGTCCAAGTCCAGCAGTGTGATGTATTTGGATTGGGTGCTATTATATTAATACGAATAGTTCCACTAAACGGTTGGTTCATTGGCTTAAGTGGTTACCTCGCCATTTACCACTGCGATGCGTGTTGCGGTTTCGATATCCACACGGGACAATATATTATGTGTGATCCATAATTAATTGTGCCGCGACCTATGGCTTGTTCCCTAGTGCGGGAGTTGTCTTTAAAAAAGAAAGCTTTGACTGCCTTGGTGGTCCAGTGGTCGCAGTATGCGCCTGCTGTGCACGAGGACAACCTCGTTGGGTCGAGTTCGATTCCCACACAGAACAAAACTTTGTGTGACCACAAAAATTTGTTCTGAGTCTGGGTGTAATTAGTGTCCGTTAATTGTATGTTTGCAAAAGTCCCCGCGACACAGAGCTTGTTCTCTAAGTGAGGGTGTTGTCTTTTTTAAAGAAAAAAAAAATACGTTTTAAGTAGTGTATCTATTATATTTAACATTAATTTTCTTGTATGTTATAAAATTGAACTAAACCGCAAAATAGTGTTAACAAGTTGAACAATTAACAAGCAAGCTTAATGACTTGCATACTAAGGGAAGCCTTACAGATGCGCATCTGGTCGGCTTTACGGCTTCGCCACTGATTTACTCAGATTATCCACCCGACTTCAATAATAACTGAACCACATTGGCGCTATATTGGATTTGAACAGAGTTATAAATGCGTTGAACACAATATTACTGAATGATAAAGTAAATAAATGAAATCCTGATATTAGCCAATTCTGGTCGTGATTATTATGTTAACTAACTCTTATAAATGTTCAAAATTTTGCTACTCGTTACAATAATAAACCACTAATTCTGTTTTTTATATAACAATAGTCTTTTAAAGGCAAGTAGCTATGACTCAACGCTTACTGTTTTCTTAGGACCTTGAATGTGTTCGATCCAGTTTGTCCCCCACACGAAACTAAAATTTGTGTGATCTACAACATGTCTGTTTCACCATACTAGCGAGCAAGCCCGACTGGAGAAGGACCTCCACCTTACAGAAGACCACAGCCAAATAACTACACACAGCGGTGTAGTTGTGTTCCTGTGTGTGAGTACAGGTCTCCAGCGCTCATTAAGGGATGCGTTTTGAAAACAACATTTTCCTATCTGACCTTGTGTTAAACAATGGGTCGGCAACACGCAAGTGATACCTCTGGTATTGCGTGCATCCATAGACTACGGTAACTGCTTAACACCGGACGGGCAGTATGCTTATTTGCTACCCAAGTAGCATAAAAAAGATAGCAATACAAAAATATGTATTTCTCTAACTCTAGAGAAATACATATTTTCAAAAAACTGCTCAGAGCTGAAGAACTGCTCTGAGCAGTTATAAAATTTAACCGACTATTTAGGTACTGGAGGTAATTCTTATTAGTTTTTATATCCTTTTTTACATAATTTAATTAATGTAATTGAATGCTGTTATTGAAGTACCATTAAACAAAGTTATAAGCAAAGTTATAACAAAAGCAAAATAGTTACTATGTTAAATTAAATATATAACAGTGAACATCTTCAAATCTTGTTAAATATGGCTACCCTTTGTCTTCGTAGACTGACGACATAAAAATGGGACTTATCCGTTAATTAATGAACGATTAGCACATAAGACAGTTACTGTGAAGAGCGCCCCGTCGCCGCCGCCGCCGTTGTGGTGTCCGGGACACGGACGATTACGCCCGTCAATGTTCGTGACGCTTCCTAATTTTTGTGTCGAGCAAGATTGAACCTTTTACAAAGTTCTTTTACTTTTATCGGAGGTGTAAAAAGTGATTGGCCATTGAGTGCCGCGCTGATTAAGGAGTGAATGTTATAAAGCGTGATTTTGGACAATCAACAAAAGAAATAATACTTAGGAAGTACTTACGGAGGTGAATCTAATTAATAAATTAAATCTGCCGGTCATACTTAGAAGCAAAAAGGTGTTTTTTTATAAAGGTACGCACGAGGGTAGGTACGTAGAGGTACTGTACCAAATAATAATATTATTACTATAGCAACTCATATATTATGTCCCACAGCTGGGCACGGACCTACTCTCCTCTATTAAGAGAGTTTAGGCCTTAATCCACACACGCTAGTCTTATGTGGGTTGGTAGATCAGACACGATGTTTTCCTTCACCGTAAGCAAATGGTAAATCACGTGTTAATACAAATACACTTATTTCATAAAGTGTAATTCACATTGGTATCCTTGCGGTCACTGTTCTGATGAAGGTATCTTAGCAGCGAAAGCGGCGACGATGTATTTATATGTTTTTTGCCGTAAATAACAATAATGTATACATTTATAATTGCTTGTCCCGATAAAGGTGTATCTTATTAAAATATAAATTCCATAAACTTTATTAACCTTGAAAGATAAAACTAAAATATCAAACGTATTTAATAAACCCCAACAATTATATAATGATTAGTTTGACTTAGCGCTAAGGTATTACACAAACCACTTCTAAATCGATTTCAAAATGATAAACAAACAAACGTTGGCCTGGCTTAATCAAGTGGACATTCCACCAATAGCGACGCTGCGTTTTATCAAAGTGAGTCGTTGCTTATATTCTAAATGCAGAACAGCATCCAAATTGGACTATCTGAATAAGGAATGAATGAACAAGAGAATGCTTAAGTGTATTGTTATGATACTTCTTTTATACGTTTTAGTAACGCTGTAATTTTTGGAGTACTTCTATTATTGTGATACTTCATAAAGCTTGGTCAAGCTGATATTCTTTGCACTGTTTTTAAAACTTTTATTTGTTAATGCTATGTATGTAATTAAATTATTTTTACCCGTTATGTCCCAATGTTGGGCAAAGATTTTCCTATGGTCTTCCACACCTCTCTATTTGATGCTTACTCTACCTAGGTGTCGCCAAAGGCCTCTAGTTCATCATGCCGTCATTTTTGAGGCTTACGCATCCACATTCACTGTGTGATGTACATACACACATATTTGCGAGATGATTTTTATATAAATCGACTGGCCTGTTACAGTTGGTCTAGACCTAAGTAACCCTGGAGGTCGTGGGTTCGGTTCCCACACGGTACAAAACATTGTAAAATCCAAAAATGATTTTGACAATTGTGGAAGTAATAAGTGTCTGTGAATGGTATGTTTATAAAGTTCCAATCGACACAGAGCTAGTTTCTAGTGCAGGAGTTGTCTTTAAAAAAAAGTTATAATATAATATCAACAAGAAATGTGCCATACATTATTGAGGAATAGAACTGTAGGCCTTGTGTCTGGTGCGCAGATGCCGTGACGCGATTTTCCGTAATCTTTGTCATGTTCTAAATGGAAAAGACTCGCATCACACCATTTTCTATTAAGTTACCACCCGCATTAGGGCAGCGTGTTCTTAGCTGTCTTGATAGAGGAGATTCGTGCCCAGCAGTGGAACATTATGGGTAGCTGTTGTGATTTTATATTCTTTATTAGAACACCTACGTTGCCGTAGCAAAGTGCTACAAGCGTAGATATCCGTAGCTACGTAGCTTGCCTACTATTTATAATAGTGACCGGTCATAACTATTGTTGGACGCCGGCGGTTCTTTAAAGCTTTGGCGAGCTCTGTAAAAAGAGAAAATATGGACAATGACTCATGGAACCCCATGGCTACATCCTAGTACAGCATAGGCTAAAGAGTCCTCAGAGCTTCATAAATGGTGTCGATTCGTTGTCCTTAAAGCCACCAAAAGTGAGAAGCAGCCTTTGAAGGAAAGGAATAGTCCTACTAAAATCACCTGTGCTACCTGCTGAGACTTATAGTTCCGTTGTGACTAAGTCAAGATCTGGTGATAATTTCAGGGAAATTGATAAAAATCATTAAGTGTTAATGTTTCATAATAATTCAAGCATTTTACACGAATGAAATTGTGTAAAATGCTCTAGCCTACCTACAACCTATTGGTAGTGGGTAGGCTACATTTACATGTATTCATAATTATTTTTGGTGCTGGTTCAATATATATTTTTAAGTGTTTTTGGATCCTAATACAAGCATTCAAATTTATTTCACGCACACGTGATTGGCATATCTGATAAAACGATTTCAATTTAAAAATCCGATCACAAAAAGTATAACGGTCGACCGACTTTAATAACAGAATAAATTGAAAGAGCGCAGGTACCAAAATACAAATTAGAAGCACGATTATTATTTCAGTAAAGGTATAAATCATAATCTACATGGCATGTCGCTGCGACTCTCAGCGGGCGGAGGACAACAGGGCGGTCGCTTGCAATATTAAATTCAATTTACTCGCCTTGATTAGTTTCGTGGTCATAATGCCCCGGTTGGATGCAAGTCTCTTCCTTTATTGTCGTATTAATTTTGGAATTGCGCATCTGTGTGTCAACAGGATAGCCCGCAGCGTGATTTCGGCTGCATTCGTGTCACCAATGCAATTTGATTATTATAGATGAACGAGTTGAGAGCACACCTCAATAACTAATGATAAAAACTGATATGTGTTCTACCGCCTGTACAACAGGCTGCCGATCCAAGGAACCATTAAGTATAATGCCCATGGTCACGTGTAGCTTAAGCACCGCCCGCCGCCCGACGCCGGCAGCCACGGAGAGTTCATCTTAGAATGTCAATGACCCCATACCGTGTGGTTTTAGAGAAACTTTCCCCTTCGTGCGATTAGATTGAGAAATGAGCTCGTCAAGGTTACTCAAGAGACTATGTCGTGGGATTCTTCAAGAGTCAAAAAGGTTCTTTGTTAAGTTGTCGCTGGTGTTGTGTGTATTCTTCAGAAACTAAAACAACACAACAGATGCAGTGACACTTGTCTTGTGGCAGTTGCTCTAGTTGGTTCAAGAAGTGTTGATAAACTTGAACCTTTCTTTTTACCCGACTACGGCGAAGCAAAAAGGAGGGTTATGATTTTGACCTGTATGTATGTTTGTATGTATGTATGTATGTATGTATGTATGTATGTATGTATGTATGTATGTTCATCTGTTCCCGCCTAACTTCTATACTATTCATCATAACTTGACAAATGAGGTATCGTTAGAAACGTCTTGATTGTCTGCTGGTTATAGGCTATGTGACGTCACATTAAAATCAATATGGCGTCCTCTGTGGGACCTGAAACCTAAAAATAAAAACTAAATTTCTTTACAAAGTGCCGTGATGGGTATCAAATGATAGGATTTAATTTGCAGGTTTCGAATATGTAAATATTACTAGCTTTCGCCCGCTGGTGTGCCTGCATTGTTTGTTTGTTAGTTGGTTTAGGTCAAATCTTGCTTGCAAGATTTGAACCACTTTTCAAAGTTTGATTGAGCTGAAATTTGGTATACCGACGGCACTTTGGTGACAATGTAATAATGTAATACCATGGAGCTGGTCTGATGATGCAGTCAGAAGGTGGGCAAATGACCTCGTCAAATAAACAAGATATCTACGTCGTGTTGAGGTGCAATGGATTTATCTTGACAAGTACTATATTCTTAGGTGGGTGTTCAGGATATAATGATAAAGTCGAAAGATGGCCATAGGAACACTTCAACGAAACAAGATAACCGCGTCGTGTTTGGGTTCGTTACATATATCTTTACGAGTACTTAATATCTAGGTGGGTGTTCAGGACGTGGTGATGAAGTTGGGAAGTGGCTATAGGAACTCTTCAACGAAACAAGATAGCCGCGTCGTGTTTGGGTTCGTTACATATATCTTTACGAGTACTTAATATCTAGGTGGGTGTTCAGGACGTGGTGATGAAGTTGGGAAGTGGCTATAGGAACTCTTCAACGAAACAAGATAGCCACGTCGTGTTCGGGTTCGTTACATATATCTTTACGAGTACTTCATACCTACGTGGGTGTTCAGGACGTGGTGATGAAGTTGGGAAGTGGCTATAGGAACTCTTCAACGAAACAAGATAGCAACGTCGTGTTCGGGTTCGTTACATATATCTTTACGAGTACTTTATTCCTAGGTGGGTGTTCAGGACGTGGTGATGAAGTTGGGAGGTGGCTATAGGAACTCTTCAACGAAACAATATAGCCGCGTCGTGTTTGGGTTCGTTACATATATCTTTTCGAGTACTTTATACCTAGGTGGATATTGAGGACGTGATGATGAAGTTGAATGGTGCCCATAGGAACTTTCCAACGAAACAAGATATCCGCGTCGTGTTTAGGTGCAATGGATTTATCTTGACAAGTACTATATTCCTAGGTGGGTGCTCAGGATATAATACTAAAGTCAAAAGATGGCCATAGGAACTCTTCAACGAAACAAGATAGCCGCGTCGTATTTGGGTTCGTTACATATATCTTTACAAGTAATTTATACCTAGGTGGTTGTTCAGGACGCGGTGATGAAGTTGGGAAAAGGCTATAGGAACTCTTCAACGAAACAAGATATCCGCGTCGTGTTTAGGTGCAATGGATTTATCGTGATGAGCACTATATTCTTAGTTGGGTGTTTAGGACGTGATGATGAAGTTGAATGGTGCCCATAGGAACTTTCCAACGAAACAAGATAGCCGCGTTGTGTTTCGGTGCGATAAATTTATCGTGACAAGTACTATATTCTTAGATGGGTATTCAGGACGTGATGATGAAGTCGGAAGGTGCCCATGAGAACTCTTCAACGGAACAAGGTAGCCGCGTTGCGTTTTGGTGCGATGAATTTATCTTGACAAGTACTTTACTCCTAGTAAGGTGTTCAGGTTGTGATGATGAAAGTCGGAAGGTTGCCATAGGTACTTTTTAATTAAACAAGATACTTGTAGAAGCATCGTATTTGGGCTCATTAGATTAATCTTGACGGGATTACCCATCAAACCAAAACGGGTAATATGCTTCTAAGTTGTGACCTAGAAGCATATTATTATTACTTATAAGTGGTGTTTAGGGTGTGATAATGAAGTCGAAAGCTGGTCATAGGAACTCTAACGAAACAAGATAGCCGCGTTATGTTTGTTGGATTGATCTTGACGAGAACTATTTTTCTAGGTGGTGCTTAGGATGTGGTGTTAAAGTTGGAAGATAGGACTATAAAAAAACTGTAAATTACAAAAATAAATAATAAAAATGATTCATTAGGCATAAAACTCATGTCCCAATAGTTTACACTATAAAAGTCTGATGACCTACAAAAAAGAATAAATAATATAGTTTTAAAATATGTTTTCATTTGCCATATTATATTATGTTATTATTATGTAATATGTATGTAATGCAAATTTAATTTAATATTTAATGCCCTTCATATTTATGTTATGTAATATGTAATGCAAATTGAATATATCCTAAAGCTGCATTGTATAATATTGTCTTAAAAATAAAACCCCAAAATAATTCAAATAAAATAAAGTTTAAAAACTAAAACCCGACTACTTAAAAATCGTCCTCTGAAAAGTATGAAATAAATAAATTTTATATAGGTACAGAGGGTAGCCGTGGTCGTATGCCACCTTTTACATAACAATATAGCGATCCTTAGGGCAAGGTGGCATACGACCACGGCTACCCTCTGTACCTATATAAAATTTATTTATTTCATACTTTTCAGAGGACGATTTTTAAGTAGTCGGGTTTTAGTTTTTAAACTTTATTTTATTTAATGAGTTTGTTAGGGATTTTTAAAGTGAAAACTTCTTGTAGCAAGGTACGCATACTTTTAGTTGAGATAAAATCTTTGGATTCGCGACACCGTTACGAGACGCAGCTTGACATATCTGAAAAATCTTTTTTCAACTGTCACGTTATTAAAGCAAAGAGGCGATAATATATGCATGTAGTTAGAGCAGACCGCGAACGCGTCATATTGCTAAAAAAATTATGTTTTGCTTAGTGTTTTCACTTCTATCGGCACTCCCGGAGTGCATGTTTTTTTTTAGTAAACAAATTAAATTCTATAAAAACAACATCTAGTTTTGTTAGTGTTAAAGGTTTTATGTGAGTCTGTTTATATCCAACGTAAATGTATAATGGTGTATCATCATCATCATCTCAACCCATAAACGTCCCACTACTGGGCACGGGTCTCCTCCATACAATTGGAGGGATATACCCCTTTCCATCCCGAAGGGTGTCGTAAGAGTCGACTAAGGGAGTAAGTCAGGCAGACAATATCCACTGCTAGAGAGGGAAAACTCGAAACAAAACCCTATACCAACCCGTCTGGCCAGCGTGGTATAGTAGGCTAATGTCCCTCGAATTGTATGGAGGAGACCCGTAATGGTGTATAATTCCAACAAAATCTAAAATGTGTAGATATATATTATGTCAATAACGCTCTATTCTATTTGTTATAAATGGCGGCTTAAATATTTTATTAATCAAATAATTCTAAGAAATTGGCTCTATTGTATCATTAATTAGTCAAATTAATTGGAATAAATTCCAAAATTTTATCATCTAAACTACGATGAAACTTCTCAATAGAAACAGGATTGAATTATAATTTATTAATCAATAAGTAACTTGCCCGAATTATAAAATACAATGTGATAGCGAAATGTATCGCTTGAAATAACTACAAAGGTAACAATTATTTACCTATTTATTTTGTTTAATTTTTTTTCATATGTTTTCTTGGGTGGCAAACAAACATACAGCTCGGCAGTTACCGTAACCTATGTACGCTTGCAATACCATAGCTATCACTTACGTATTGCCGACACATATTTTTTACCAGACTATCCCTGAGACTGGAAAACGTTTCTTTCAAAATGCATCAATAAATGAGCGCTGGAGACCTGAGCCTCTAGACAAGTGGCATAAACGTTAGTCGAATCGAAAAGTCAAAAAAACAAATGTATGGAATTTGACGTAAGTGTACGATATAATTTCGTAAACTTACGTCAAATCCCATACATTTGCTTTTTTGACTTTTCGATTCAACTATCGCTTGTGCCACTTGTCTAGAGGGGCTGTTCTCACACACAGGAACACAACTGCATCGCTGTGTGTAGTTAGGTCTTGTATAAGGTAGACGTCTTATCCCAGTCGGGCTTCTTCGCTAGTACGGTGCCCTTCCTCTCTTAAAAAATCAAAAAATAATAATTTCCCAGTTATAACACTTAGTTTGTATCATAATAATATAGTTAATAAGTAATTTCCATTTATTCCACCATACGACAAACGTTTGCTGCAAGGAATAGTTAAAAATATAATTGTTTACTTTTAACTGATAAATTTTTTTATTTATTTAATCTGTGTCCGTGTGGTGACGGATTAAGAATACAATTATCACCACCCCTTTCCATCCCGAGGGTGTCATAAGAGCCGACTAAGAGAGTAAGTCAGGCAGACAAGTCAACTACAAGAGAGGATAAAACTCGAAACAAAACCTTATTCCAACCCGTCTGGCCAGCGTAGTATAGTAGGCTAATATCCCTCCAAATGTATGTAGGAGACCCGTGCTCAGCAGTGGGACGTTTATGGGTTGAGATGGAACTGATCAAAATACATTTTTGATTATAATTGTTTGAGTCAGGTTTCAGCTCATCATTGTATTTGTGAGTTGTATTGTACTCATTATCTACACTCTGGTCAAACTTGGACTCTGAACTACAGACTAAAGCTCAACCGGTCCCTCAGTTTACCTTGTTCTCTTTGCATTACCTCACACAATCGAAGTGGCAAACAAGCTTACATGCCACCTGATAGTAGAGATAGCTAGTCTATGCACGAAAGAAATGAAACTCAAATTTTATTAGTAACATTGCAAGAACTAAAGTAATATAAAGAAATTCTTGCAATGTTTATTAGAATTTCATCCATGCATAGACTATAGTAACTTAGCTTACTACCAGGTGGACTGTACTGTGCTGGTTTGCCTCTTTAATGATAGAAAAGAATATAAATAAATGTCATCTGTTTCCTACAACACTTCAGGAAATACGATAGCGTTGTGTTGTTAATAAAAAAACCATCAAAGTCAATGAGATAATGAATCAAAATGGAGTGTCATGATACTTAATGAATTTTGCTACAGAGAGTTCTTAGATTAATGAGTTTACAACAATGGCGCGGCAAAAAGGGCCCTTACTTTTGTAGCGCCGCCGCCGGTAGTGCAGCCTAAACAAACCCTATTCAAATGCATTGTTATGTAGTTTATAATAGGCAAGTTTCGTGTGATTTGTCAGATGAAAACTTTTGCTATGAATAGAAGAACGTGTGGGATGCGTATAGCAGCACTCGGGAATTGAACCCGTGTAACCGCAAAGCAAGCTACTACGCAAGCTAAGCGAGCCAGCTATAAAATATAGGTAGTTAATATAAGGATAGAAATTTTAGTTAGAAATTACGAAGAACGATAGAAACATTTAACAGAACTTTACTTTAGAATAAAACGTTACAAGAAATAATACAAATATAAACATGAACTAAGAATAGAATTACAGACAGAACACAATAGGAAATTTAGAGACAGTTACTTAGGCACGATCAATAAAGCACGCGGTCGCGGCGAGCGAGGTCTGTCTAATGTATAGAACGGAAAGTTCCTCTGTTGCCGGGCGCACGCGCCGGCCGCCTCGTCGCGCGGGACCCTCCGTGACGTCACGGCTACCTGCTCCCGCGCGCGCCAATCATGCAGTAATCGCGTGTGGTGCCGACTCATTGGCGGAGCGTTTATACTCAGCGGATAGTTAGCCACAGTACTACCCCACCGAGATCGTTACTACGATCGATAGTAGTCTGGAAACCGCACCACTCGTCCATTCCTTGACTTCTGTACTGGAAGTGGCCTACTGACGTCATCTTTCGCTGGTACTGGTATATCATCTTTGGTCATGTAGGCTGGCTTCAATCGATCTATAGACACCGTCGTTTCTTTGCCTTGTACATCTATGTCGTATGTCTTCCCTCCTCGTCTAATTATTTTGTAGGGACCCAAGTATGCAGCTTGAAGTGGTCTATGTGCTGGGCCTTGACGCAAAAATATATGAGTGCATGTGGCGAGGTCTTTGGGTATGTAGAAAGCTCGGGAAGAGTGCCACGACGTTGACTGGGGTGCGAGCTTAACCATGTGGTTGCGTAATCTGCTGGAGAAGTCTGTGTAATCCACCGGAACGTCAGGAGGTGTGCAGAAAAACTGCCCAGGTAAGCGTAGCGGCTCACCATAGACAAGTTCCGCCGCTGACGACTGGAGATCTTCTTTCCAGGCGCTGCGGATGCCCAAGAGCACCAGGGGTAGCGCCTCTGTCCAGCGCGTGTTTACATAGCAGGTGATGGCAGCCTTGAGCTGCCGGTGTAGCCTTTCAACCAGGCCGTTGGCCTGTGGATGATAGGCCGTAGTGGTGTGATGTCTGGCGCCTATCAGCGCGGCCATCGCCTTGAATAGCGACGACTCGAACTGGCGACCGCGGTCGGTCGTGATGCGTTCGGGGCAGCCAAACCTGGCAACCCAGCCAGACACAAAGGCGGATGCGCATGCCTCTGCTGTGATTTCTTGAAGTGGATACGCCTCCGGCCATCGTGTGAAACGATCGATGGCGGTGAGGCAGTACCTGTAACTAAAAGAAAGTGGTAAAGGACCTATTATGTCCATATGGACATGACGAAATCGAGCGGCAGGTAAAGTAAAAGTTTGAAGCGGTGCTTTGGTATGACGATGGACTTTAGCTTTCTGACATTGCTGACACTCCTGCGCCCATCGTCTACAGTCCTTCTTTATTCCCGGCCAGACGAAACGTTGAGTGATCAGCCGGACTGTCATCTTTTTACCTGGGTGACTGAGGTTATGTAAAGCTTCAAAAACCTGTCGACGAAATGATTTGGTGGGAAATGGCCTTGGTTGTGTAGTAGAAATGTCACAGTACACCGATACAGTGGTGTTTGCACATGC
Source organism: Trisateles emortualis (assembly GCA_947095525.1). Taxonomy (NCBI): domain Eukaryota; kingdom Metazoa; phylum Arthropoda; class Insecta; order Lepidoptera; family Erebidae; genus Trisateles; species Trisateles emortualis. Next base: position 270,963 of record OX352736.1, on the reverse strand, counting down.
GACTTTTTCTAATTTCAATGACGATCCATTATTTAAATATTGCTGCAACTCGCCGTCCGATGCTTGATCACCTGCCAGAGCCTCATAGTCAATTGCTATTTTTGTTGATAGCTCTTCTATGCGCGATAGCGTATCGGCGACTATATTATCCTTCCCTGGAATATACTTAATATTAGTACTAAATTGGCTAATATAATCTAAGTACCTGAACTGTCGAGGGGAGCAATTATCCCTACGCGTACTAAAGGCGAATGTCAGTGGCTTATGATCGGTGTATATGGTAAATACTCTTGCTTCTACCATATGCTTAAAATACCGAATAGCTTTATAAATGGCTAGCAACTCACGATCATATGGACTGTATTTTTGTTGTGACGTACTTAATTTTTTTGAAAAGTAGGCTAGAGGTTCCCAATCGTCTCCTATGCGTTGTTGAAGTACAGCACCGATAGCTTTTTCAGAGGCATCGGTTTGTATGGCTAGTTCTGCTTTTGGGTTAGGATGTGCTAAAAGTGCTGCTTGACAAAGACTAGACTTACACTCATTGAATGCTGTTAGCTGCTCAGGCGTCAGGGAAATGTCTTGCTTGCCTTTCTTCTTTGGCCCCGTCAACAGGATATCAAGTGGTGCTTGTATCTCGGCTGCCCGAGGCAAGAATCGTCGGTAAAAATTTACCATTCCCAGGAACCGTCTGAGTTCCTTTGTAGTTCTGGGCACTGGAAACTCTGCTATTGCTTGCACTTTAGTTTCCAAGGGACTGACACCTAATTCAGAGACTTTATAACCCAAAAATTTTACCTCTGCTTGTCCAAAGACACATTTTGATGTGTTAATTAGTGTTCCGTACTCCTGCAGGCGGCTGAATAGAGCTTTCAGATGTTGTTCATGACTAAGATTAGATTCAGAATGGACTAATATATCATCAATATAGCCATAGCAAAAGTCTAGATCTCGGAGGACTTCGTCTATAAAACGTTGAAACGTCTGAGCTGCATTTCTTAGACCAAAAGTCATGTATGGGAATTCAAACATTCCAAATGGAGTAGTAATCGCCGTTTTAGGTATATCCTCGTGAAATACCGGGAGTTGGTTGTAAGCCTTTATCAAATCAATTGTACTGAAGACTTTCTTACCCGCCAGCTGATGGGTAAAGTCCTGAATGTTGCGTACCGGATATCTATCTGGGATCGTGCGCGCATTCAGTGCTCTGTAATCACCACAGGGCCGCCAGCCGTCGTCTTTCTTACGAGTGAGATGCAGGGGTGATGACCACGCACTCTCGGATCTCCTAGCTGTACCGCTGCGTAGCATATTCTCAAATTCATTTTTGGCTATTGCTAACCTTTCGGGATCTAGACGACGGGGATGACTGAAGACTGGCGGACCTGGGGTTGTTCTGATATGATGCACTGTTGTATGCTTAGGACTTTCGGGCTTACCTGCTGGTCGAACGAGGTTAGGGAATTCCCGTAGCAAACGCTGATATGGTTCGTTTTCAGCTGTCCTCATGGTGCGAACGGATTCTATCGCCTCAGCCCTGTTTTGGTTTTGAGCTCGGACAGTAAGTGACGTAATGCCGTCTACTAACCTTTTATTGTAGCAGTCTACCATTAAATTGTAGTAGACAAGAAAGTCCACCCCTATGATGGGTTTAGATACCTCTGCTATAACAAATCGCCATTCGAAAGCACGTCGCAGACCTAAATTTAATGTGAGAGTTATATACCCATATGTAGATATGACTGTGCCGTTGGCAGCATACAATTTGTATGTGGTCTTCTCTCTTGCTGCTATCCTGGTTGCTGATCGTGGATAGACACACACGTCGGAACCTGTGTCAACCAGAAACTGTGTCTTTGTACTGCTGTCTGTGACGAATAGGCGACCTGGGTTTTGGGGGCAACCGCTGGCGGCCACTAGCGGTTGCTTTTGGCGTTTCCCGGCTGGAAGCTACAAGGTTGTATGCATTTCTTTGCTTTATTATGAAATCTATAATGGTACCAACAATGTGGATGATTTTCCGGGCGTTCCCGTGATTGGGATCTCTGGCGAGAGTGTGAGCGGGACCGGCTGCGATTATTCCTGTAAGGGCGATTAAACTTACTCTGTGCTTTTGCCATCGCTTCTACCTGCTTTGTCATGTACTTGATCAGCTAATTCTGCCACTTCCTCTAAGTCCATCTTTCTCTGTGAAGCAACTATAGTTTGAACGTTAGCGGGTAACCTGCTTGCCCATATGGTACGTATCAGATCATCAGGTACGTTAGCCACAAACGAAACGAAAACCAAACTCGGTTTTCGTTCTGTATACATAAGTGTATACTTTAGTATTAAGATCAAGCCTACATTTTTTAAGCAATTAAAGAAAAAAGAATTTAACAATTTTGATATCATGGCGCATCGCTGAGCTACATGGCACATCAAAAGGCAGCCATTGTGGATCATTTATGATTGTCAAATGTTTTATCTCAGTCAGAAAGTTGTGTTTCATGATTAAAGTTTTACAAGTGAAAAAATAAATTGAAATACATAATAATCAAAAGCTAACTAAATGTGTAAAATTGAAAACACGTATTTAAAAAGTACAGTTTTACTATTACCGTATATTATAATTATTATCGTTATTTAAACAAAATTTGCCTGTAAGGCAGTTTATGCCTAAAGTTTATTTTTAATACAAACACTTAATAATAGTGCTCGGGCACACAGCTCGATGCAAAATGAATAGAAGAAGCAAACTCTATCAAGAGCATCAACACAACGTGAGGTAAATATTTTCGCTCACAAAGCATAAGGGTAAAAAGTTTATAACCTTAAAAAATGTTCCATCCATGAAAAATAACCACAACTATATTACAGATAAGAATCATCCTAATTGAACAATCTTAAAAAAATGGCATTGTTAAAGGACTTTTCATTTAGCAGTTACAATGACACATACAGAAATAGGTTGTCAAACTAGTAACTGCGACGTCCGCGGCGGTGGTTCAAAATTAAACATAACCACAACAAAATGATATATTTGTCCAAATATTTGTCCAAATGTGGTACACCTTTGCCTACCCTCTTGGAGTAAACGTTAATTATACTGTTTTGATTTTAAACTAAAACTTATAAAATCTTTTAAATTTTTACATTTTGTACACATATTATTACAATAAAAGATCAATTACCGCTTATCAACGTCTTGGAGTCCTGACATCAACAAATGAACATTGCTGAATTAACACGGTAGACCCGTGTGTAGACGTCATTAGTACAACACTAATGACGTCTACACACGTGTGTCGACGTACTAATAGTTCCGAACATAATAAAAAAGACGGCCAGTAGTTTCCGAACCTCTTGCTTTGCGACGAAGGCAGCGAGCGACTCTTGCTCGCTTCAGCCAATCCGTGACCACGGTGGTTGAACAAAAAGTTGAGTAACAAAAACTATGAAAACTTTCAAAATACTACACGAATTACACTCATTGTCTATTTTAGAAATAATCAACACATATCTCTCCAATTCAGTAATCAGTTCGCATGATTGACTGTGTGTCCTATCTGGTATCTTCACGTGACACTGCTTTGATTAAATCAACCAAATTTCTGCTTCGCCAAACAATCACCTGGCGAGTAAACAATCTGAGTTATCATAGTTATAGCAAATTAATTATGTAAACGAACTAAATTGACAGGTGCTAATGTCACTTTGTAAAACAATGTTGCCGTCATCATTATTATAACAGAGATGCGTTTGGTTCTTTAACTATGCTACTGCAAGTAATGTTTATTTTAAAAATTATATTATCCTCTAAATGTAAAGTAGATAAATTTAAAAATATAGATATGCCATAACATTATGATTATTCTATTATCCTACTAATAAACGCGAAATCTTGTAAGTATGGATGGATGGATGTTTGTTGCTCTTTCACGTAAAAACTACTAAACGGATCTAGATGAAATTTGGCACAGAGATAGATAATAGTCTGAAATAGCACATAGGCTACGGCTTTTTATCGAGACAACCGACTTCCACGCGGGCGGAGCCACGGGCAACAGCTAGCAACTCATAAAAGCAAACAAAAACAAGTAATAACACAAACGAATTGCCGTGACTGTTAACTATATTGTCGTAATGGCACATACGTCACTTAGTTCATAACACATGCCACCTACATTATACTCACACTATTGTATTAAAGCAAAGCTACCACATTAGCATACAATATAGAAAGCATTCAATTTCATTTTCACTGTAAAAGTACCTACGTTCCGCAAAGCGCCCCGCTTCTGACATACAAGACACTCATCTTTTCTATTCTACGAGTTTTTCATCCAGTTGTGTTAGTATGGAGATTTTGGTTGCATTACTTTCTGCGCCCACACAAATTTTGGCCCAATTTTAACATATAGATATTTGAAAATCATGCCGTCGAAAAAATATGGTAGGTACCTACTATTTGTATTAATAAATAATTACCTATTATTTTAGTACATAATATTATATCTGTGATAGACAGAAGTTCCAATATCGATCGTTTTGTATGGAACATTAAAAAGAAAGAAAAACCTAACAAGCCAGTATATCTCCTGCTGTAATAAGCAAAAAATGTACTAAATTAACAAGTAACTAAGAAAAGCCTTAATCATTAATATTCTTAAGATAACCATTCATAAAGATTTTTATTTAAGAGATGAGCTGAAGATTGGTTCTTTATGAATATTTTTGTAAGTAATTGATTAGATGATCAGTTTTGCTTAATTCGTTGAACACCTGGTTACCTGTAAAGATGCAAAGGCTCAATCAACATTCATCTACATTATTACTCTTTTTGTGAAGTTTTCAGACAGCTTTTCATATTTTCCATTTTTCGTCTTCCGTTAAGTGTTTATAATGTTTTGAGGTTGGTTTGTGTGTATGAATCGAAACGTCACAAACACAACAATCTAGAGGTAAATAAAAGCATGATCGTGTAAATACCTGAAGTTATATTATTTATATTATATACCATACAACGCTATAATTCAATTCGAATACGAGTAGTTACCGTGGAAGGTAACACCGCCCCATGTCCCGATAAGAATAGAGCCAATTGTTAGAAACATCATCACTTACGACCAACTTTAACATTAAACCTTATACTATACATAATCTTAATAAAAACCACTTTATTGAATGTTTAAAACAGTAAGTTCACTGGTAATAACAACTTACGAGAACAACATTATACGCAAGGAATTAGTGGCGCTCACTTCAGCTTATTTTAAAAGACGACAAGAACATTTGTACAGCGCCGCCTGTGAAAACGGTCGCCTCGGTGAAATTATATTTTAGGTCATAATAACATGTGCCAACAAGTTCTAACTCACGTAGATATTAAGATCGTAAGAAAACGTTATAATACATTGAAATTCAACAAATATTGTATAGTGCATCGCAACATTAGACTTTTAAAACTTTGAGAGTAATTCGTTGATAGGTATCACCGTATTACCAAACTTTTATAGCTAATACAGTCGTATCTAATTGTTTTTTATACTATCAAGGTGGCAAACAAGCATACGGCTCGCCTGGTGGTAAGCAGTTGCCGTAGCCTATGGACGTTTGCACAAGCAGGGGTGTCACTCACGCGTTGCCGACCCTTTAAAAACCTAATAACTCCTTTCTTGAAGAACCCCATGCTATAGTCTCTTGGGAAAACCTTGGCAGGGAGCTCATTCCACAGCCTAATCGTACGTGGTAAGAAATTATTAAAACTAACATTAATCAGCAGTTTTCCGCAAAAAATGTTGTCCTCTATCCACGTCCGAAACATCGCGTCGCTAGACCGCCGTACTTGTACGCTGATTAAATCATCGCTGAGCAGTAGGTTACTTTCCCACTAGACTACCACTGCTATATTTAGTATAATAATGATTTATTATCATACTTAGATAGAAGACGGTACATTTTTACGAGTACAATTAACGCGATAAGAGTTATAAAAAAAATAAACCGACTTCAAAAAGCTAAAAATAACTAAATACAGATTGAAGTCGGTGCCAAGCTTAATATTAGGTAACAGGATGAACAAAAATATATACCTACAGTCGAACATATAACCTCCTCCTTTTTTGAAATCGGTTAAAAATGCTAAAATTACAGGATCGTTTCATATTATTTAGATATTAGAAAATATATAACTTAACAAAATATTTAGTTGATGTCAGCGAAACCTACAAAAAGACAGTTCCGTTTAAATTAGAAACCAGGTAAGTTCACTTTAGTGCACCAAGAACAACTCCAGGAGAATTCAGAGTTCGGAACAAAACTCCGCCCCGTGGAATACCTACGGAAGTTAATCGGACGAAGTTTGATGTGAAAACTATGTTAATCAGCCAAGCAAGTTTGATTGCTGACAGAACTGACAACTTCTGTCCTCGATATTCCGGGTGAATTGTTCATTTTCACAAGCTTAGCGTTTGATTAAAGCCTGCGAACTCCATACTGGTCGTTTACTTATTGAATGTGTCGTGGTGTGCGTGCCGTGTACCAGTCACCACGACGGCGACGTAGTGCTGACATGCGTCCTACTAACTCTTGTGTCACATTGTATACAGTAGGTAACCTATCCAACTAATGTCGGTGTTGTAATACATTATTATATGCGTGGTAAGGCAATGAACTGTATATGAGTTTTATACTAAAACACTTTAATCTGAAATGTTGTACATAATTTAGTTCATTTATGAACTATGCTTTTTATTTTGTTACCAATTATTATAATGAAACTAACAAAGCGTTCGCATTATAAAATAAACGTGATAATATTAGTAATAACAGTGAGCATGTGTTTAACTTCGGGGTGGATTCAACACTACTTCTGTAAACAGAAAAAAAACTTGAGAAACGACACATTCTTTTGCCACCAGCACTTTCTGGGAAGCTTCCTCTGTTTTTTTTCAAACCAGCTAGATATAAGCGAGTTCTCTCACTGAATTATCTCTCATTTACTAAAACTCTAAAAAAGAATAAAACAGTCTTTAGAAAACTCAAAGTAATGTATGATCCATAAACTTGCATCCAGCCTGTTTATAGAGGAATGAAGAACCATGCCCAACAGTGGAACATGATATAAGGATTTGCCTTTATTAATATTTTTCTCTTTATTCTTTTTTATAATATAATTTTATACATTTTTGGACATAAAAAAATTAGATACATAACATTTAAAATTATTATTTCTTGTTATATTAACTGAAATATATTAGACTATACCATTTTTGGGAGCCATTCATGAAACAAGCAAAGTAATGATTATAATCAGTGTATGTAACCTTAACGTTACTTGTTTAGTGGTATTATGTAGCAAAAACCTTAAAATAAAAAATAGCTACCAACTGAAAGCAGATGTTTAATTAAAATCAACAAGACTTTCATATTAATTGAGGACTTTAAATTTATTTGTGTCACTAATTACATTTACTTTACTGCGTTTCTCAATTATTTGAGGTCACGGTGGATCGTAGTGGAATGAGGCGATGCGACGCAACTAACTTGTTTTCTAACAAGCAAAGGTAGGAAAATACAAGACATGGAATTACAATGGGTACTAGAAAACCAAGTAAGGGGATACTGACATGTTATAAGAATTCAGAATATAAAGGTTATGTTAGCGGTGTGGACCGAAGTAGCAAATTTAAGAGAGGTAGGGCACCGTACTAGCGAGCAAGCCCAACTGGGGAAAGACCTCCACATTACAGAAGACCACAGCCAAATAACTACATACAGCGGTGTAGTTGTTTTCCTATGTGTGAGTACAGGTCTCCAGCGCTCATTTAGGGATGCGTTTTGAAAGAAACGTATGCCTATCCCAGGGATACTCCCACCATAAAGCCCTGGAGTAAAAAAAATGGGTTGGCAACACGCAAGTGATACTTCTGGTATTGCAAGCGTCCATAGGCTACGGTAACATCAGTTGGGCCATATGCTTGTTTGCCACCCAAGTAGTATAAAAATAATAATATAAGTAGACATATTTTTAACTTATAGAATGTATATTTTTAAACGGTTTCATGCACAGGATTTTCCTAGTACGGACTTCAGTCTCTCACAAAGGATCATAACCTGACTGACCTTGTACACATACTCTGTAACCCTTTGGGAACAGAAAATAAATAAATATTATTATTATTATTATACATAAAACATAAATGAAGTGATGTTCATTTTGTTTGAATAAGGTCTGCTAAAGCAGAATGTTATTAGTTTTAGTTCTCCCCATTTCCGTGGCATAAAGTGCAACTTTTCAATATTTCGTAATATTATTACACAACACTGTACCTATAACATTTTGTAGACGACACGCGCGACGCGGCGACGCCTTCCTGCTAAAAGATGGTGGCAAGCGCTGATAGTAAGTCAGGCTTAGTTCGACAGCTCGACTGACAAGAGCGACGTTATAGCTTCAATGCTGTCAAAGGGTAATGCACATTTTGTTAGATGAACATATTTTACTTTTATATTATAGTAAGGACTTCGCTGCCCTGAGAAGAATCGTCACTTCACATGACTACATACAAAATTATACCTATTATAGTGTTAATAAGGATAGCTGCTAAATTTTTTAACATTAAGATATTAGTAATAATAATATTAAGAATTTTTTTTATTAAAAAAACAACTTCCGCACTAGAGAACCAGCTCTGTATTGCGGGGGACTTTACAAACATACAATTAACGGACACTAATTACACCCAGACTCAGAACAACTCTTTGTAGGTCACACAAAGTTTTGTCCCTGTGTGGGAATCGAACCCACAACCTCGTGCATAGCAGGCAGATACTGTACCCACTGGACTACCAAGGCAGTCAAAGTGAAGCTTATTATGTAATTCTCAAATATCATAATCGATTGATTTAAAGCAATCCTTTTATTTCTAATAAATGTTGGAATATGGAAGTTTCGATAAATTACAATATTTCAGAGTGAAAACCTTCCCGAGTATAACTGAAATTGTCTCTTGCGAAGTCACCGAAAGTTCTTTGTACGGCATGACTCCAGTAATATTTTATAAGTTTCCAATTTTGTCAGCTTTTTGCATATTGATTGTGAGGAGTTGTTACTAAGTTGGTGTCCGTACCCACGACTTCACAAATTCGTGGTTTTTTTTTATACACCTTATGTCCTAATATTATTCTAAACGTTCGTGAACGTTTAGAATAATATATAGTTAATAATGATATACTTGAACGAGCGAGATAAGTTATCCGAGTCCACTAGAACAATCCGAAGTTTGAATGTATGTATAAATAATGTTTATTAGACGATAACTCAAGTGTCGTTCCCGTCGTGAGATTTGGTAGGGAAATTATTGAGACAATTTTTTATAATTTAGAACATGTGTTAAATCATTATCAGTTACATTATATTCCTAAATAATTCCCTAAAGTGTTATTTATAACAATTTGCACGCTGTACGGCTAAATATGGAATGCGACTTATTCTTTAACATGTACCAACTTATTGTACCCATGTTTGCAAAGAAATAAATTTGATTTGATTTGATAAATATATACATATTATAAATGTATAAATTATACTCATTTATAGAACAAAGAATCGTGCTCATCAAAACAAACATTTGTTCCGGGCGAGAATCAAACCCACGACCCCTGGTGGTGGCCCGATTCCCACATGGCACAAACTTTGTGTGATTCAAAAATGTTTGTTCTAAGTCTGGGTGTATTAATTGTATGTTTGTAAAGTCTCCCGCGACTAAGGGCTAGTTCCCCAGTGCGGGGGTTGTCTTTAATTATTTTATTTAACTTTATTCTGTTATTTTATTTATCCGTAAACCATAAATCTTGTGTAGGTATACCAAATTTATTCAGTTTTTATTTACTCGTTACACAAAGCTAAACATTATCACAACAGAACACACAAAAACAGGATTAAAAACGATTTACTATTCATGTTATTAAAAACACTACAAATAAAAAGTTTTAAAATATTACAAGAGTTATACTGCTCGCCCATAAGTAATAGGATTATTAATACCCTAATAAAAAATATATATTTAAAAGCAACGAGTCCCAATAAAATGTACAATATTTGAAAACAAATTATAACACAACTTGTTTCAAAAGCAGCAAGTTGGTTGAGTAGTGAACATAGTTTACTTATTCCACTTATACAGTGCAAATAACTTTATGTTACGAGTACATAATTATGTAAATACATTTAGAACGATGTTTGTACAAAGTTTCCTTTCAAACACTTCTTTTTATCAACCGTAAAAATACTATCTGCTATTCTAAAACTGCTTAAGGATTAAGAGTTAATAACAAAAATATTTATTTCAGTCGCCAGATGCCTTAAATATCGTGAAATCTATGTTTTTAGGGTTACGTACCTCGAAAGGAAAAAAACAGATCCCTTATAGGATCACTTTGTTGTCCGCCCGTCTGTCTGTCTGTCAAGACCCTTTTTCTCAAGAACGCGTGGAGGTATCAAGCTGAATTTTATATCAAATATTTAAGTGTACGGTCCCTTAAAGCTGTGAAAAAAACTAACTTCTAAGCCAACGTAATTAAAAAATACAGCCGTTTATGTCGCAAATTTCCGCAATTTGTTTAAGATAAATAAAATTTGATGTCGTCAAATTTATTTCTGTGTTGCAGAACTATTTCAATTGGCGTATTGTGCTGTACTTTAATTGAAATCCTACAACCAATAAGCTAATGAATGCATCGAAAGAAGATTTAGGATGAAATGGACTAAGCTCTTTGAAGGCTTATGTTGTTTTGGGTTTATCTCCAATTTCCAGTAACCAGACGTGTTTCGACTGTGAGATTATGAATGTCAATTGAAAACACACAGATTTACCAAATTTAGACAAACACACTGATGTGAATAAGGTACAAAAATACATTGCAAATTAATTTATAAAAATGTTTTTAGTTAAAAGATTCAATTTAGATATAAATGAGCCTTTGACGCATAGCTAAAGCCTGCTCCATCAGAGTGCAGAGTACAATAAGGTGGCGCAGAAGAAAGCAGTTTAGTCCCATTCTTATTGAGTTGCTACAAGCATATGAACATCATTACCTTCTCCTCAAGGATTATTTGCTCCTTGTCACCCGAACGTAAAAAAAAATTATACCGAGTGAAACTTAAACGAGATAGCAATTAACAGTGGAACTGAACACTCTTTGCCCATAGATTACACTATCAATAGAAAACAAAATTACAATAAGTAGGTAAGTATTGTTGTAATGTAATTTACTACCTATATTCCACTCCATTAATATATATTCTGTTCAGTTAAAGGTATGGGCATTTCATCAGCCGCTCGGCCGAGCGCCCCGGGCCGAATCGAATGGATTTTGGAATCTTTTAAAGCTATTCATTCAAGTTCAATAGTGAGCCACAGTAGCTCTGTACTACAGATGATCTTACATGTATTTACGTAATGCTGCATACAATTCGAACTGAAAAGCCGAACGCTGCAGTTATATTGGACGTGTCGTATGACGATGTATGGTAAATCCAGGATTCGTGTCCCCAACTTTTTTTAATACGCGTATGATTTTCATGCGACTGCAACTGAATATTTGTTAATTGTTTACTGTTTTATGTAGACTAGTGAATGAAATAACCGTACGTTTTCCGTTGAAAATCAAATAGCGTCTCGGAATAGATGCAAGAAAATAAATAATTTGAAGTCTTTAATCAACACTGTTAAATTGTAAAATACACTTTTTTTTAAATAAACATTTAAATTAAAACACTATAGAGTCAACATTATAAACTTTTTGAACTTTCATTTACATTTTGAATTGTGCACACACATATATACATAAGGTATTGCTATATTGGGCAACGTTAAGTCACGAGTGAACTGTTGCGACATAAGCCGCTGTTCCTTCCTGACACATAAAACAAAATATCCAATGCAAAGAGGACATCAACACTGGAAATGCAAACGGCTCTCAAATTAAATTTAGCGCTACAGTCGACTAAGAACATCTTCTTGTTAACTTACTGTAAAACAAATATTATCCTTATTCTGAACAGGGAGACAAGAGACAGGAAGCTAGTGACACAAAGAGCGTTGTAGCAGGAGCGTAGAACGTGCTGGGAAACGTTAACCGAGACAAACAAGCTCATTACCCGCGCGGTCGACCGACAGGGGGCGGTACGGCGGCGGCACGGCGGCGGCACGGCGGCGGCACGGCGGCGATGCGGCGCGAGACTCATCAGATTGGCTGTGTTGGCACTATCTGTAAAGATTTATGTTCCTCTAGCACACACTCGGAATTATTCATACCTGTGCTTCGCATATTTGTATAGTTTGTTTATATACATATCTCACTGTTAAATAAATATCACTGTTTATTTGTACAATATTTACAGCAAATATAATATATAACAAGGTACTACAATGATTTACCGATATCTATATTATAATACCTTCTGAGTAAGGAAGAATGATTTAAATATGAAGAGTAAACATGAAAAAATTAAAATGTTTCCTCTTCACACAGCTTTCTTATTTTGTACAGCTTTCTTCTATCTTATCAGCTAATATTGTTTCATTATTGATTAAGTTTACCAAACGCTTTGGAGTGCAGACCTGGTGACCTGTAACCACAGGTTTAAATTATAGGCACTACAACTCCATAATTAATTCTCAATTGTCTAAGCTTTATTTTTGCACTTATTTTTTTCTGGTTGTAAGAAAATAAATAATTTTATTATATTATTATAATGTAACACATATTATATTTGGATTTATAATTATTTGTTACATAGATCGACTGGCAGAAAAATTAAAATGTTCCGCATACACCTTCTAAAACGCATTTTTTAATTTGGTAATGTGTACTGTATGAAATTAGATATCAAAAACAAAATGATAATTATTTTGAACAATACTCGTAAGTATATGATGTAATTATTTGTCTTTTGTCTGTCATACTCCGTCAATGTTACAAAGGAAACAATATTCGTAAAATTGTGGCCCTAAAGCGAGAAGTCGTATTGTTCGACTCCCCAATACAGATCGGATGTAACTGCGACGCTATAACACAGAATGTCAACTTCAGATCACTTTTCAAAAAATATAGATTGTTCATATTTAATCGATACTTATGTAAACTGACGGAACTGTAACCGATTTATAATAGGTAGTAGTAAGTTGCGAGTTCTCGGCGCCTGTGATGGAGAAGAGGAGACCCTTGCTGCAATGGGATGTAATAATAATGAATAAATGGTATATTTATATTTTGGGAAGTGGCGGGGTCCTTAAGTTTGGATATTGTATTATAACTATAAATACTTAGATCACACAAGAAAACACACGTTAAGTCAAATCTAAAACTATACCTACTAAAGACATCCAGTAAAATAATGTTTTGTCCAGCCAATCATGTAAAAAAAAGTTTAAAGATGTTTTTGATTATCTAGTGGGGAAGTAGTTTTATTTTATTACAAAAAGTCAACAACAAATCGAATAAGCAAGCAAAACTGCAGACTTTAACCATATAAAAACCTCTTATTTGTTTGTTATGTTGAAGACAAACGCCACAATAATCTGCCCGGTGGGTAGGTACGTCACATAATTGAACGTCACGTTGATTTACTGTCCTTTTTCCACTTGGCAAGGTCTCAAAAAACGAAACAAGGATGTTGTTAGATAGCAATCATGCTATTTTGTCTACACAAAGACCTCATTTTGTTCTTTACAAAGCAACTTTGTCACTCCGTGGCGTCGATTTCTCTCTGATTTTGTGACTGTTATATTCATACCGTTACTGAACAGTAGGTAGGTACAGTACGTAGGTACTGCGACAAGAACTTATAACAATCGATATTAACAAATCGTTTAGAATTACAGTAATAGTTAATTATATTACTATTTACTGGTATTTTAAAGCAATAAGTCCGTAAAAAAACCCAAAATACCAATATAATACTAATATTATGCCTTTATATTTATATGCACAAGTGTGTGCTCAAATGCAGATTCATTCTGCTCTTTGTTTTTCTCACTCCCATAATCCAACGCGACCGACGCGACGGGACGGCAATTCGATAGAATTGGAGAGACCTAACATCGCCAATTTCCAAACTTCGAGCATTAATTGAGATTTTTTGACAGAAATTAATAATTAATAGAATCCAGAACCTCGTGAATAGCATTCACACCCAACGACTCCTACACCGTGGAGGCTGTATTATGCATAGATCTCGTTTAAAGTATTATAAATTAGTTTTACACTACTGTAATTGTGTTGAGAAACTTAACTACTACTTGAATGTATATTAGACATATGCTTCAGCTCGTCCGCTACCATTAAAAATAAATACGCGATGGCTTTAGTGATGTTTTTTTAATACTACCCAGGAAGCAAACAAGCATACGGCCCGCCTGATGGTAAGCAGTTACCACAGCCTATGGACGCTTGCAACACCAGGCATATCACTCACGCGTTGTCGACCCTTTAGAAACGACCGTTTCTTGAAGAATCCCATGCATAGTCTCTCGGGAAAACCTCGGCCTTCCTGCCGAAGTTTCATTCCACAACCTAATCGTACGTGTTTATTAATCACTAGGGGTCGCCCGCGTGGTAATTTGGAATATTTTCCCCGATTTTGCAACATATCTCACTACTGCTCCGCTCCTATTGATCATAGCGTGATGTTACATAGCCTATAGCCTTCCTGGATAAATGCACTATTCAACAAAAAAATATTTTTTCGAATCAACCAAACAAACAAACTCTTCAGCTTCAGAATATTAGTATAGATCTGCACTATATAATTTATATTTAGCTAGACACCTTTGAGCAGACATTATAAATCGAAATATGATTGAAATGAACTAAAAACCACAAAACTATTTTAATTATGACAACGTTTGAAATGAAATAGCTCAGCTACAGTTATTGTTGTAGATAATTTAAGCTAAACAACACTAAGTGCTTCATTTGGGTTAGAAATATTCAAATAGTTCGTGTAGTTGGTAAATTTCCTGTAGTTTATAGTGTTTGAACTGTCGCTTCGGACGGTCTTGAACAATTGTCATTCTACCGTACGTCGTGTCGCCGGTACACGTTTGTGCAATTGCGAATTCCAACGGCGCCGCGGCGTGCGGCGTGCGGCGAGGTAATATCAATATATTGTTGGATGCTCGGGTCGACTACAGGGAAAATATTCACAGACCCTTCACTTTTACTTAAAGAGTGCCGACAAGAATGCAGAATTACTTTATTATGTAACAACAGCCATTTACTATAACAATAGGGGTTAAAATATGAAGTTGCCGTTTCAATGCACTGGCCATTTAGAACAGAAATTTAACCTGCGTAGTGTCAGATTGAAACTTTACAGACTGAAACTTCTTTTAAAATTTTAACATTTAAAAATAGAATATACCTATGTATAAAATTTATGTTCGACTTTTATTTGTTTTTTACAGTCAGCTGTTATGTAAACGTGAAGATGGATGTAGAAAACATGAGTTACTAGCCGTTGCCCGCGGCTCCGCCCGCGTGGATGTCGGTTATCGTTGTAAAAAGTATCCTATGTGTTATTCCAGACCATAATCTATCTCTGTGCCAAATTTTATCCAGATCCATTCAGCAGTTTTTACGTGAAAGAGTAACAAACATCCACCCATCTATCCATGCATACTTACAAACTTTCGCGTTTATAATATTAGTAGGATATCAATAATCATATTAGAAGTAATCCAATATGATTATTGATTTATTTTCTGCCAATTTGTTTAGATACTAGTACGTAGTTACTGTCGCATTTCACAGTAGACTTCAGCAATGTTAAGAACACAGCCAAGCTACGCTGCCTACCTTGAAGTTAGTGCTTTTTTTAAAGAGAGGAGTAGTGGGCTATATGAGATGTGGATGCACCGTGACACCCAAAGTTTCGACCATCACGAAGGCTTAACAGCTCATTTGAGAAGGCTATCTCCACCAGTCAGTCGGAACTCAGTCAATATAAATACAACAACAAAACAACCTAACTAGACAGAGTTGTGGTACCTACCCTTTCGCACATATTACTTGATTGGGATCTCTCCACCACTAATTGTGAGTTGAGGGATCCCAATCAACTAGACCCTATCGCTGTAGTCAAGAAATGCGTGAAGGAGACAGGGATATAAGTACCGCGGATACAGTATGGTGTGCATCAGTATTGATAGTTTGAGTGGCCGCGATCGAGTACCTGAGTCACCTGTAAAGTACCGGCTCTAAAATTTTAGAACTTGGTTGGCTTGATAATTAAAATCTATATAATAATAAAATATTTCATCTGCTATATTGAGTGAAACTGCTTTGATTTCAGGGTTGTTATGAATTTCTTTAATAACCATAATAATATACTGAACAGGTATAGTAACCTGAACACATATTATAAATGTGAAAGTTGTAGTTTGGATGGATGTGTGAGTATGGATGGATGGATGGATGTTT
Source organism: Trisateles emortualis (assembly GCA_947095525.1). Classification (NCBI taxonomy): domain Eukaryota; kingdom Metazoa; phylum Arthropoda; class Insecta; order Lepidoptera; family Erebidae; genus Trisateles; species Trisateles emortualis. The sequence continues at coordinate 254,493 of OX352736.1, read as the reverse complement.
GTTACTCTTTCACGCAATAACTACTGAACGGATATGGATGAAATTTGGAATAGCACATAGGCTGCTTTTTATTGCGATAACCGACATCCACGCGGGCGGAGCCGCGGGCAACAACTAGTATCATTTAAAAAAATGATTTACATCACTTCATATAAACATAAACGCAATGACAACTATTTAAGATAAACAAAAGGGACGTAGTCATTGGACTCAGATTAAAACAAAGGTAGTTACCCAATACCATTGCGGTGTAATTCCGAATTCCGCTTGTTGCGAACGTCGACGCATCGCACTGAGGTCTTACATCAAGTAACATATATTATACTATGTGTATATCGATTGTACATATATTTTGTACTACTGTTACATTTAAAACCTCGTATTTATATAGATGCACCTGATTGTATATTAATGACTTAGGAGTAACAAGAGCTTTTAAGCCATTTTGATTTGATGATTAATGTTTTAAGACTAAGTATTAAACAGCTAAATTTTATTACATAACTAATTAAATAGCAAATTTTATATATAACCATATTAGATGAACAGTTATTGGCATTGTTTAAGAGGGAGGCACCTTACTAACGAGCAACTGCGGCTAGGGAAGGGCCGTGGGCCGGCGGTGTAGTTGTGTTCCTGTGTGTGAGTATGAGTCCTGATGTAAAAATATGGGTTGGCAACACGCAAGTGATACATCTGGTATTGCAATCGTCCATAGGCGGTGACTGTTTAACATCAGATGGGGCCGCATGCTTGTTTGCCACCCAAGTAGAATATTATGACATTCTGGTATATTATTTTTGACGAACTGACTAATCAACAAACGCACAGTTTAAATCACCAGACACTCAGATAGCTATTATGACATAGGCACCCGCTAAGAAAGGTATTTTAAAATGTAACCGTTAAAGATGAAAATCAGCCGATGAAAGGTTGTATGTAGTTCTCAGATTTACAGTAAAAGACTGAACACGTGAACGAAGTCGCGGGTACAGCTAGTATTATATATTTGTGATGTTAAGCAGTTACCGTAGCTTATTGACGCTTAAAATACCTTGTGTCTGTGATCTGTGGATACACCATTACAATTTAGTAAACAACACTTTTAAATTGTCACTGAAACAAAACTACTGCCTTGGAAATGTCTCTGAAGCCGCAGGGGATGGAAAGATCATCAACGTTTAATCCGTCTCATGCTTCTGGGGATTTGACCAATTCAATCGTCGCTCAAGCATCGACCACGTCCGTTGGACCGATATGCAATTTCACACACCGATACCCCTTGATATTGCTAACTGTACGGTTCTAAGGGGCAACATGTATGACAAAAAATTCTGCCAGACAGACGCTGTGATTCGAATTTGTAGAAAATATCGCGCATGAGTGAGTATTAGAGATGATGCCACATGCGTCTGTGTGGAACTTCACACAGGCTATCTATGCACCATACACCGTAAAGGTATTGCACAATTATTAAACTAGGTACTCAAACTCAAAAATTATCTATTCATTTAGGTTACAAAGTAACACTTATGAAGGTCATGAATTATGAATAAACCAGAATGATGATGTCAGCTAAATTTTCCTACTGCTAGTTCCCTGACGTGGAACCTTGAGAAGAACTAGCAAGAAACTCAGGCCTGTCTTTTTAATCGCCAGATAGTTACAATCGTTTGTAAAATACAAGTATATAGCATGCAAGCCGATGCAGTCAAAACACGACACTTACTTCATTGATAAAAAAAAGCTAATCGTACTTAGAACTGGTCGTGCCAGAGAAAAAAATTGTATGGTGTTAAAGTCTGCTTCAATTTACATATTATTGCTATAAATAATGCAATATGTCCTTGAATAATAAACGGTTCGGTTTACAAATTTAAATATCCATTAAAATATATTGTTATGTATAAAACAACACACGCTACTACTGTTAGAAAAGTTAAATAAAGTACTTAACAATAAGCATAGGCTCTAACCGTACACAACACAACGTTATAAGAAAAAACGACGACGACAAAACCTAATCACAAACATTAATTTCTTATTTCACTTGACTGAAAATTTTATTTGTTTAACCGTTTTAACCAGAAAACAAGCGAAATATAACTGAATTATAGTTTAAAGTCCGTGCTAAGCTAATATATAGCTAGTTACCTACCTAGCTATATATAGTTTGACATGGACTTTAAACTACGTCCTACTACTAGTCATACTACCAAGACCATATCTGTCCCCGCTACCTACCTAGGAAGCGGGGACAGATATGGGGACTTCAATATGTAACTTATTATTCACTTTCTTTATTCTTATTTTTAACCGACAAAAAAATGAAAGAGGTTTTCAAGTCGAATTTTTTGAGCATCACGCATAACTTTATACAGGACCATCCGATATAATCAAGAAAGAAAGATCAATTATTATAAAATAATCTGTAAATTTAACTTTCACTTGTTCTAATCAGGTATGAAGCTCAAAAAGCAGCTGGTCAAAAAGGCGTTCTACTTATAGACCTTTGAGCGGCTGTGAGTTGTTGCGCCTTTGTTTTTGTTCTTTCCTACCGTTGTTTCACGCTAGTTGTTAGCTCGCTATATGAAAGGGAGACTTAGCGCGGATTGCGAACCGTGCCTTCTCATTTGATTCTTTTTTCGTCGTGTCTTTGTCTATTTTCGTAAAGGAGACTCGTCACATAAGTACTATAATATATAACAAAGACTACAAGTACAGCGTTATTCTGTCTGCTGTAAATAAATACAAACAAGTAGATACATAAATAACTATTGTATTCTCCATAAATATGTATGTCATAATGCTTCACTTAGTTTACATGTGTCACCATAGTTCTTGTCCACATATAAATAATTGCATTACACATAAAGGAACTTATGATATAGTAGTAGTACCTACATAAATTATAAATGTAACTGAAACTGATTCATTCAAATTCATAGCTCGTTTCGCTAACTTATTTTTCAAAGGAAGAAAAAGTCTCGATATAACTTTCCATCAACTATTCTTAGCATCCACAACAGAAACTTGGCTTATCTTAACTGTAGTTTAAAGCTGGTCGCCATCTTTTATTTTTAATCCTCGCGCAAACGCTGTGTGAGTTAAAATTACTTTGTTCTTAAGAAAAGATCGGATATCAGTGTTCATTTTTCAATACTTTCATAAGAGAATATTCTAGAAACTTTCGTAATTAGCTATCTACTTAAAAGCTGTTTTCATATTATACGTTTAGTTAAATCGAATTTGGATGCAAAAAATTATAATTAAATTTTGTTCGTTTTTCTATGGAATGATTTGGGTGGTGGTTTAGGTACGTACTAAACTACAAATTAAGTGGCACTTCATGCATTATATTATTGGTATTATTTTTAAATGAGTATATGTATTTGTAGAGTCAAGAACTATAATGTTAAACTATTATTTATTTAGTATCGTTTCGCCATTTGAAAAGTTAAATAGCCAGAGAAAAGTTTTTACGAATGCACCAGTCCTCAAACATAACTATTTTTAATTTTTTTTACATTGAAAATAAGTCTATATTGATATATTTTATTAAAAGCTGATTGATAATGGTCACGTAGCCAATGCGCAATCATCCATATATTACCTCAAACACACACACAGCGCATCAGTACTAGCTGCTCTACAAAATAACAGGAAGACATCCAGTTTTGTATTAGAGTGTCACCTGGCGCTACAAGACGTGGCAAACACCAACAAAGTCACCGTGCAGTGGATCACAGGACACAGCAACTCAACCGGTAACGACGCCGCGGATGCACTGGCGAGACAAGGTTCCGCCACGGCGACCGCGGGGCCGGAACCGATAATCCCCATCCCGCACAGCCAGGCCCTCACCTGGTTGAAGGAATGGTCAACACAATTACACGGAGAGGAATGGGAAAACAACGGAGGCTGCAGACAAACCAAGAAAGCGGTACCATCCGCTGCCTGGAAGCTCACGCGAATCCTCCTCACTCAAAACAGGCCAAATCTCAGAACAATAGTGGGCGTCCTAACAGGACACTGCCCACTAAACAAACACTTTTACTGACAAGGCCTAACTGACAGACCACCCTGCAGGGACTGCATGGAGGCCGAGGAGAGTCCAGCCCACGTTCTTTTGGAATGTAGGAGTGTAGATGACCATAGAGCACAGAACCTAAAGAAACCGGGCTCTCTACTGGAAGCCTGCGGCCACCTTGGCCACCTGCTGGCTTTCTGAACTTGGGCTCCGTTTGTTATTTAGGTTTGATTTTAGAAAGGAACTTCACTTTTGTAGATCATATTACAACGATAGGAGAAAAATCTAAGAATAGTTTTTACGCCTTGACGAGGATGTCGACGTCGACATGGGGTCTGTCTTTTAACACCTTAAAAATTATCTATGCAGCAACTTATTTGGGTTGTATGTGTTACGGTGCACCTGTGTGGGCTGATAGGGCAACCATCGGTGCCGCAAGACGCAAGTTGCTTCAGAGTCAACGTCTGGCGTTGATATTTTTGTGCAAGGCGTATAGGACAGTTAGCACTGAAGCTTTACCAGTACTGGCAGGTGTTCTTCCTGTCGATCTAGAGGTACAGAGACGAGCGGCGATTTATTACACCACACGTGACGTTCTTTTGGAATGTAGGAGTGTAGATGACCATAGAGCACAGAACCTAAAGAAACCGGGCTCTCTACTGGAAGCCTGCGGCCACCTTGGCCACCTGCTGGCTTTCTGAACTTGGGCTGGATGGAATAGCCACAAGGAAATTCATGCACAAAGGACGCCCACCTGAGCGGCCGAGTGCGGATAAGGCCCCGTCAAACTAACTAGTACGTACGACCAGACACCCACTTATATGCTCATATATTACGTAGACGAAAGTGGCAAAGATAGCTATTTTCAGACTTAAAAAACTTTCTGAAAAACGAATTACTTTGTAATACGAGAAACGTAAGCGTGTAATATACTCATACTAAAATACCTACGTTTCTGTTATTAATATTATAAATTTTCACGCAATGCGTACTAGAATGCGTAATAATTTTGAACAAAACGAAACGAAATCGAAAATAAATCCCATTTTTTATTGGTTGACTTACTAAACATGGCAACGCAAAAAACTCCGTGGGAAAAATAATATTGTATTATTTGTGACTTGAAATGGAATTGGGAAGCGGTAGAGTGTCTATTATATCTTGTTTATTCATAATATTTATTTGAAATCGATCAATCTTTGCTTTATGCTCTGCAATCGGCCGCAAGAAAATAAATCTTTTGTAAAAGTTTTCTCCGTGGGAAGGGTAGGTGTTATTCACAAGGGTGCCAAACATTTGATGGATCGCGCCTGTTCAGGTTATGTCTGCATTATAAACGAAACTTACCGTAGGTAACAATGGGACGTTATTATATCGTACGTGTACCTACAATATCTTAGCATTGTGTTTGTACAACGTACTATGTACCTAATATTAATGATTCGTTACATAATAATGTCAATTGATCGATAAACTCGCACTAAAAATAACTAACTGTGTTTACTAATTAAAACATGAGGAGTCACGGGCAATAAGACCCAATAAAATATAACATAATCTATACTTCTATCTATACTAATATTATAAAACTGAAGAGTTTGTTTGAACGCGCTAATCTCAGAAAGTACTGGTTCGATTAGAAAAATCTTTTTATGTTGAATAGTGCATTTATCCAGGAAGGCTATAGGCTATATAAAATCACGCTTTGATCAATAAGAGAGGAGTAGTGTTATGTGTTGCAAAATCGGGGAATATATTCCAAATTATCACGCGGACGAAGTCGCAAACGACCCCTAGTATATTATACGGGTTGACTCGAGGCCTCCACCGTGGCGTCGTCGGTTTAACATTTTTTTTTCCAAATCTTTACATTCCTGTCCTGATTGTTGTATATGTATAATATTATCTTCAACTCCACAGCGCCAACGCTCCTTAATAACACTTTTCCTTGCTTGATATTTTAAAGTTACACCACACCACACACTTCGCAATCTTCTCATCAGTATAATCAATATTTAATACTTAGCAAATTACTTCTTGATGCAAAAAAGGAAAGACTTGGAATGCGGTCATCAGATCGATCTACTGGTAGTTTCGATTATTATTAAAATAATATACACAAGTGAGGCTTTCCCTAGGCCTCACTTTTCCAAACTTTTCGCTTCATAACGAAGGCGCTCGCCTGCACCAATCCGCTCGTGACCTCGGTCGCATCGTCTCGATACAATTTCATCAAAACGTCTAACATAATCCTTACAAACATTACATGATAATAGACCTGTTGTCCATTATTATCTACATATAAAAAGAATTTGTGAAATCTAATACAAGCTTGACCAGCCGTTCTACCCATCAGATATTTTTCATTTTGAGTAAATACACGGATTTGTCATCAAGCATTGGAAATCAAGTAACTTACACCCTTTTTAAGGTATACTCAAAAGTCATTTTTGCTCTTAAATATTCCTTGCTTCTATTGCCTGTCTTTACTTTATTGTTACTTCTTTTTCACTTTATACTTACTTATAATTTAATTAAACTTTACTTTCAAATCATTACAATATATCTCCGGCGGCGCATCCATTGTTGTTATAATAATGTAACATTCTACTCCGTATCTTAAATGGCGACTTGCCGCGTACCTGAAATATCTCTCAAAATGTTTGGCATTACAATTCGGCTGTTAGTGTAAGCACCGCTATATGACGACCCATTAACTGTAGTAAGGATCTTTTTGTCCGAGACCCACATTTTGTACGGGCAATGCAACGCTTTGTGTTGGTGTTTAACGTGTAAATTGTTTGTTATATTTTAGCTCGGATTGAGGTGGTGTGCTTACATCGTCGTCTGTTTTAATCGCTTTCTATCTGTTATTGTGTTAGAGATCACTACTGTTGTGCTGCTGTGATTACCTACTACATGCCAAGTGTGTTAACTTGTTCGGACTATTAGTTTCCTAGTTGGTGATAGAATAGAATAGAAAACTCTTTATTGTACACCACTTACGTATTTATAATACAGATATTATTTTTCCACATTTATGTACAATGGGCGGCCTTATCGCTATTTTAGCTTTTGGATACTACATATATACGTCAACTTATCTATGTTCTTGGTATAAATATTTTGCCTGATCCGTAACTTGTCAGTATTGAAGCCATGATATAATTTAAGAGAACCATTTACAGGAAACCTACGAAATAGTTTCTAAAGCTTAAAGCTACTCGACAATAAATAAAGGTAGTAAATACGACTGAATTTATATTTAATCTTACATATTAATTAGTCTATAGTGAAGTGTTGGTACACTTCAAGCAATTTAACGAAAAATAATGCATGATTGTGTTATAATATCAACCCATATGATATACATGGTGAAGGATAACCACGGCTCGCCTTTCCTTTATCAAGAGTATTGTAAAAACTTAATCAACACACGTTGGCCCTACGCGGGTTGTTAGGTTTTATATAGTGGCAGGTCCCGGCTTCGTGTGGGTGGACATTTATTTAGTTCTCGTGGGGGTCCCGTCATTTATGCCGATGGTACCCGCTGAAAATGTAGCATTCTATAGATGAAATAATTTTTAAAATCGGTCCAGTTACAAACATACATTTTATGCAAATATTTTGTCTTTAAGTATAATATTAGTTTAGATTATATTATTATTATGCAACGAGAATTTAAAAAATGAGTACAACGTTTATAATACTTATAGAAAGTACCCCTAACTGCGCATTCTAGAGGCAGAGTATACTAACTTGTACTTGTACTATAGAATTATCAGCTCGTCGACTTCACGTGTAAGTACAATTATCTAGTTTGACTTTCAAAAGGTAAACAAAATTAATGAAAGTGTAAATTTTCAAGTTCAAAACATAGTTCACAAGGTAGACAATTTAATGTGATTAAGTGTCAACCGACTTATGCGAAAAACTTTTCAACGATCCATTGACTGTTAACGAGTTCACATTCACGTACTCTATGTTTAAAGTTTCCCCACAATAAATTGCGCCGTGAAACACTTTCATTTATTTATATCTGCTTTGCTATTTCACTAAACGTGTTTAAAAGGATGTAAACTGTGTAGAGTGAGTTACATATGGGTCACCGACGACATACGTGGAATGTTCCCAAGGTTCGGCCATGCGGGCAGCGAGGCGACAGTCAGAACTTGCTCGTTAATTACCACCGCGATGGTAACAAAGGCGAGCCCTATGAACAACCCAGTGCCTTTTGTCGTCAGTTTTATCTTAATTGCTTCAAGAAACTCGATATCGTTTGGCGACAAGATGCTTTTTATTCTCCTTCACTTGGCTCCCCGACGGCAAACAATGACAGAACTTTGAATTAGTTTTCGGTTTGATAACGCCGCCATTGGCTTTTTTCTTTTTCTGTTTTAACGACAGTACTGTTATTACGACCGATATTTCGGAACGATCGTTCAGATTTTATAGCTCTTTCGATTTATTTCTCACTGTCCGTTTATGTTCATAGGATGATCAGAAACTTTATGATATCACTATTGTGTAACTCTTTTTATCTGAGATTGTAAGCCATTGCTTGCTCTCGTAAAACTATGTTTTTGGTTAGTAGAGGTCTTGTTTGGTCTCATTGTCAAACTATGTTTATTTCAAATCATAAATATATCCCAAAAATATAACCGAAGAAGAAGAAGAGACCAAGACTTTAAAAAGGCATGCGTGTAGGTCTCTGTCCTAAACATTAGGTTTACCAAGGCCAATTCTATTAATCAGGTAGTTGGTTCAAAGCTGTCTACCAACAAAACAACTTTTATTATTCGGATTAACCTGCAGTTCACCGGTAAATTATTAACTTAACTCGGTCACAGTGTAACACGGTTCATATTTAACTTTTTAACCCTTACCCTAATGTTCAACTCGGAAACAAAATTTACGTGGACCGCCCTGGCCGGCTTCCAAATCGCAAACGGAGGTCATAGGTCACCTTGCTTAATGTGCAGACATACTTTTGGCACGGTCCTTACATGGCGTCACATGCAAATTTTATTCAATATGAAACACTTTGCATACTAAATGAATTTGTCACGTCTACTTTGCAAAAAAACCGCGTATGGGTTAGTGTTGTAGCATTATGTGAATAAAGTTTGCAGTTTGCACCAACTCGCTCGCTACAATGTTACATCTCTATATACTAACAATATGAAGAAACGCTATAACTGAATTCAGATTCAGTTATTAGGTTTTTCATATAGTATAGTAGACGTGACAAATTCATTTAGTATTCAAAGTGTTGCATATTAAATAAAATTACTTTGCCAACATAATATAAATTATACATTGCCTTTACATCTTGGTTAGGCAAAAATTTTTTAAGAATGTTAGGTACCTATATACATTTATAATTTATGGATTGATTTTTAGAGTGGAAACCTACTAACATCTCAATCATTATTATTGAGGCTTTTCTAATGGAACTCTCGGTGCTTGAAAATAACTCGGTACTTTAATAATAAGAAAAACTTTTAATTTACAATAAAAAGTAAAGCAGGAAATATAATCACAGAATGTAATTAGATCAATGAGAAAAAATGTATTTTAGCAACGAGCCAGGCGTAAGCGATTATTCAAAAAATTAAATAGTTATGTCCTGAAATCAAGATAACTAATAAAATTAATATGAAAATACGATGAATCTAAATCAAACCCAACGCATAAAAAATTACAAAAGTATCACCAGAATAAAAAATAAATATTTTTACAATTAAAATAGGGCGAGTTATAATCCAAAATACTAATCCATTCGCACACATAATAGATTAGAATCCCACAATACACTATTTGTGGTCGGTTTTGTCATGTGGTGGTGTCATTAATGTATTTGTGGGATCCCAATAAACTAAGCTACCCCTGTAGTCAGAATAGGAGGATAGGGGACAAGACTTTAGTACCGCAGAATCAGATACAGTATGAATGTAGGTGTGCAGTATTGATACCTTGAGATGCTGTGAGGTACCCGAATCACCTGTAAAATAACCGTCAGGTTATCGTCCAGGGTGACCTCGTAGCTAAGAGTAATGTCACGTAAGCTAACCTCTGATCAAATAAATATTATTTTAATGAATTCTATTGGGACTAGAACTAATATAGAATGTTTAAACATCACAATGATATGAATAAGATATGATAGGTTCATAGTTCACATAGTTCGTACATTCAAAATAAACCATTCACCCTACTCACGAAATAATTAACAACGCGTTCCCTTCAATTATTTCCCTTAACTTGTACTTGACGTAGGGGTGATATTTTATTTGTTTAATATATTTTATGTATACGTACTTAGTTACGTTAACTCTCTATTGATAACAAAACTCCATTTAATTCTCAAACAGGTTACAGTGCTCTACCAAACTACTACGAATATGAACAAAAACGTGACAATGCAACGAAGAAACAGCTAGTTAAATTCAATTAAGTATTTTTACTTTCTGTTTATAGCCATTAAATTTATTGTCTACTAGATTCCAGCCGGGACTTCACCCGCGCGTACAATCCCTTCGGAACAGAGTTTTTTTCCGGAATTAAAAGTAGCCTATGTGTTATTTTAGACTATAATCTATATCTATGCCAAATTTAATCCAGATCCGTTCAGTAGTTTTTGCGTGAAAAGTAACAAACATACATTCTTCGCGTTTATAATATTAGTAGGATTAACTGTAGGGATACAATGTATATGTATATGTCGGAACAAACTGCTGACACAGATATGTGCACGAGTGCACGATAGTGTGGCGCAGCAGTCGTCTCTCCGCTACCATGTAGTAAGATACCTCAGAAAAGAGAAGTATTGATACTAATTGTTTACAAATCTATCTCATGGAAATCAGACATTTTTCTAATAAAAAGAGGGGATAAAAAGTAGCCTATTTGCCAAATTTTACCTGGTGTGCTTGAGTAACAAAGTTTTGCATCACTGGCCAATACATTTTTCGGTGCCGTAATTTTAAGACCTGATTTTGAGAGTACTTAATTCACTGATTCCAAATATGCATTCAGTTTGTTAGTATCAGCTCTAGTTTGTAAGTCGTTTAAAAAAACAGTTTGATTTTAAAAACACATTTTTGATTCTGCTGAACAACTTTCTTGCATGTTTGCGTTTTGGGTTGTCTCTCATAAAAGCCCAGCAGTAATCAGCTATCATGTAGGTATCCTATATACCCTGGTACCAATTCTCTTTGACTTTAAGCTCTTGATGAAACCGCTTGTTTTTTCACTTAAGTCATCTGGGTTATGTGGGAAGCAGTCCAAATGGGTGCGTAGGTAAAGAATTATCTTGCTTATATTACATCCCAAGTTTTGAAAAGGCAAAAGCATTTGGATTTTCAAGAATTTCTTGATTTACTGCCATTACTATGACGAATATGTTCCACGCAGTGACTTCTGTTTCATTCCTAGAAGTTGTGAAATAATCTTCTTTAACCAACCACAACACAACTGTCTCTCTCAACTCAAAGCTGGATTTTTTCTGTAAAGCTGGAACTGATCTTGTGGTGTACTCCTTCACTGAGATATCGAGCAGGGTCTGGTACGAAGGCACAGGGACACTTTCTGAATGAGGTATTGGTCTTCTCGCTAATGGTTCATTAGGATATGTCCATTTGCTTCGATTTTTACGGTTTATGCCGAAAAGCCTAACCAAACAGAAATAACAGTCATCGAAGAAAATGTTCTCTCTAAATCATCGGTAGGTATCCCAAATTTCATACACCTTCATTTTCTATTTTTCCATGATCTTAAATAATGTTCACTACATGTTTCACACGCAGAATGAGGTACCCAAGGCTTGTCTTGTTGTTCTATACTCAAATTGAAGTAAGGTAAATGTGCTCTATTCACGAGCTCTATCATCGAATTTTTCGGGATGCCTTAAAGGTTTATTCGCCGCATATATAACAAAATGCATCTAGATTAGTCAAACAAGATCTTGAAGTGCTCGCCATAGTTTAAAAACAACGTAATGGTCGAAAATATAAAACTTGTGATACTTTGTTAAAGTGATAGTGACGAAATTTTAAAATTGAGGGTAGTTGTTAAATTAGAGCTGATATAATAACAATAGTCATAAATACGTAATAAGAAGCACGTCTAAAAACAATACCTTGACAAATTTTAACCGCACCGATTTTTTTTTGTAGGCCAGTAATGTTATAATATTCAAACCAAACTCACAGTCATTTATTTATTTAAATCAAATACATGATATTTATTAACGCCAAAATAAACAAAAGTCAACATTTTTTTTTTCCTACAGCCAATTCGCTGACATGGGTAGGACCTAGAGAAGAATTGGCAAGAAACTCTGGCCACTCTTTCTCAATTTTTTTTTTATTAAAAAAGACAACTCCCGCACTAGAGAACAAGCTTGGGACTTTACAAACATACAATTAACGGACACAAATTACACCCAGACTTAGAACAATTCTTTGTGGGTTACACAAAGTTTTGTCCTGTGTGGGAATCGAACCCACAGTCTCGTGCACAGCAAGCGCATACTGCGACCACTGGACCACCGAGGCAGTCAACATTACATAGTAAGATCACTATGTAAGCTAATACTAGTAAATGTTATTTGAAAGTTTAACATAATTTTAATCATGCTACAAAATCAATCGTCCTTCCAACAATTAATTAGAGATGGCTAGGTAGACTTCTGACAAAAGACTTAAGTCTAAAGAGAAGATATAATTTGAATCTGTTCACTATATACCAGGTTTCCACTTAACAATTATCTTTAACTCAGTTGCGTCACTTCTGTACATAATAAGAGCGGAGAGTAATTTATTTTATATCACTTCTTAGTATTACTAGTACCTTCCTAATATTCAAAGAAATCAAAGATTATTTATTTGCGAGAAAAGCGGTACAAATGAAGGTGTTACAAAATTATTGACTCATCATAATGTCACTAGTTATGGCATGCAAACGTTACAGGAAATATTCTTTAATAGATAGCTTTAATTGATAGTCCCCTAATGACAATCATTTTACATTTGTTTTTAATAAGACAACTCCCGCGCTAGGGAACAAGCCCTGCATCGTTTGTCTCTGTGGTAAGTGGTGAGGTAACCAAATAAGCCACTGAACTAACCGTGCAGTCAAAATTAATTACTGATATCTTACAGGCCTATAAGTATAACTACCTGTACTATTAAGTATTCTGTGCTATAATATAATCCTGGTGCTACAAATTTTGTTGTTGTTAGACAGACAGTTTTTGAACGAGCGAGCGAATAAAGCGAAATTCTCTGAGTCTACTTGACCAATCCGGCATTGGTATTTATTGTCTGCACGGTTGGTTCAGTGACTTAAGTGGTTACCTCGCCATTTACCACTGCGCAGAGTGTTGTGCTGCATAAATTATTGTTGTCCCGAGTCTGAGTGTACATTGTGTCCGTTGTTAGTCACCCGCGACACAAAGCTTGTTCCCTAGTGTGGGAGTTGTCTTCTATAAATAACAAAAGTATGTAAGTATAGGTACGAAAAAAAAAAGATATCGTGGATCTCGTATATTGTTTTTCAATAAAATATAGCCTATAATATAGTTTAGATGTAGATATGTTTGTTCGACGATAACTCCAGTTTCAATGATAGGAACGTGTGTCGTGAAAGTTGGCAGCCCGTGGGATATTCAGAAAAAAAGAATATTCAAATTCTAAAATGAGCCAAATCGGTCAAGTGTAAGTCACGAGTTCACAATTCGGGGCGAATCACTAGTTTATTATTGAACGAGTGAGCGAAGTTCACCGAGTCTACTGGAACAATCCGGAGTTTGTATGTTTTCTCTTTTACTCTTTGTCTTTAAAAAAGACAACTCCCGCAGTAGAGAATAAGCTCTGTGTCGCAGGGGTCTTTACAAACATACAATTAACGGACACAAATTACACCCAGACTCAGAACAATTCTTTGTGGGTCACACAAAGTTTTGTCCTGTGTGGGAATCGAACCCTCAACCTCGTGCACAGCAGGCGCATACTGCGACCACTGGACCACCGAGGCAGTCAAGTTTGTATGTATACATATTTGTTCGACTATAACTCGAGTATCCATGATCAGAACGTCATAAAATGAAACACAGTCCAATAATAATATAGTAATACAAACACTAAATCCAGCCATTCTAGCGGCTCGTAGTCGTCTCGCTAGATAAGTGGCATAAACGGTAGTCGAATAGAATAGAAAGCAAATATTTGGGATTTGACGTAAGTTTACGACAATGTATCGTAAACTTATGTCAAACTCCATACCTTTCCTTCAGTTAAAATGTAACTGAACACTTTTATATCCTCTACCACTCTTAAGTTTGTTGGTCAAAAACTCATCACGAGAATTAAGATCGCCTTTGTGTATAATAAGTATATTGTAAAGTACACTTATGTATACATTAAATAATTACAAAGATTATTCACTAGTTCAACTTGTTCTTCGGTATACAAAATTTGAGTCGGTTGCTTAATTGTTCATACATTATGCCTTAATCGGGTTTTACCTACAACTAAGTCGTTGTAGAAACTTTCAGGTTTGAAACTCATACTAATATTGACCGCGAAAGTCCACAACTTTTCTCGCTAGTAAATAATGTGATATATTTTACTTTAACTTTACTTCACGTTCAATAGTAGATCTTGTACAGATCGCTCGTAGCATGTGTAGGTAGAGATACTTCGGACTCTATAGGTACGTATCGTGGAAACAATCGCGTAGCTAAGTTTTTACTGTTGGGAGCCTTTCGCTCACCGACAGCCCGCGTAAACTTGTGAAAGCCATCTGACACTAACAACTACACAGACATACGGCCAGTATCTATCACACTATATATATATATAGTATAGTATTTAATATCAATCAAATACAATTGTAAAATTGTTTAATGAATAAATGAAATGGAAAGTAAACACTTAAACTGTTTTTTTTTACAAAACAAAACTGTATGTTGATTATAAGTTGAATTAAGCAGTCATAAACAGCAATTATAATGTTGTTGTTATGTTTTATAATAACTGTCCTTTTGCTTCTCACTGATACAAATACAAATAATCACAAAGTAAAAGTGATAAACTTTATCATTTATTGTTGAAATAGTATGAACAACAATAAAGTAAAATCCGATGTAGGCGTTATATTGTGGCTAATATAATACTTCATCAAAATTAAAGTTCATTCTATAGAGTTTGTGAAATGTTTTAAGGGAGTATATTCATTACAACGGGGGACGGTTGGGGTGGAAACTTTTCCGTTAGCTCAGTTGTTGGACGAATTATTCATGATCCTTCCAGAAGTTTCGATTGATTATACTGTTTAGAGCAAATTAACTTGACAATAAGACTACAGGGAGTATTTGGCGCGAAGTACGATAACTCGTGATGTAATTACAGAAGAAGATTCCAGTTATTGTTCCAAATAGCTTTGTTGCTCGACTCAAATATTCGCTACGGAAATGTTAGTGTTTTATTAAGTAAGGATTTTTAACATCTGAGATTATTTTGGCGGTAACTTTATAAAGAAAACAAATTTATAGTCTCATGTTGCTTAAATCGAGTTAGTATTATCCGATCTGAGATGGTAAGCAAGCATACGGCTCGCCTAATTGTAAGTAGTTACCGTAGCCTATTGACGCTTATGTCAGGAGGAGCACTTGTACAATACCACTATCCTACTTAATATTATAAACGCGAAAGTTTGTAAGTATGGATGGATGTTTGTTACTCATTCACGTAAAAACTACGGAATGGATCTGGATGAAATTTGACACAGAGATAGATTATGGTCTGGAATAACACATAGGCTACTTTTTACAGCGATAACTGACATCCACGCGGGCGGAGCCGCGGGTAACAGCTTTTCTAAAATATTATGGTATACCATTGTTTATAGTAGTAGGCGGTATGGTTAACACCACCACAGTGCCAGATATAAGAGGTAATGTTAGTTAAGTTTGGGACAACATATGTGATTCCCCTGGTAGCACAACTTCGATAGGCTACAGTACAGGCCCTTTGAGACCTTCGCAATGCACAATAACGAGCAATAAGGTTTGGGCACGCAGCACTGAGTAAGCAAGTTGACAGTATTTTTCCCTGTCCCTCTATAAGGACGTTAAGTCGCTGTTTCTGGTCCTAATCCTGGACGCCCTGATCCCTTCCCCATCATATCAGTATATTACACTATAGGAGTAAAGGGAAAGGGTTTTATAATACTAATTACGAACAAGCACACAGCCTGTCTGATGGGAAGCAGTTACCGTAGCCCGTAGACGCTTGTAATACCAGAGGTAACACTGGCGTGCCGACCTAAACAAATTAAACACCAGCGTTTTGTGATAAAGTATCCCTGGGATTAAAAAACTTTTTTGAAATCTGTACTCACACACAGGAACACGACTAAAGCGCTGTGTGTAGTATCTCTCCGGTCGTGTCGGATTGCCGTCCCATCGAACTATGAGAGTGAAGGAATATAGAGTGCACCTGTGTTTGCGCACACACTTGTGCACTATAATATGTTCTGCGCAGTTGGCTAATATCCGTTGAGATTGGCTGCCGTGACCGAAATTCGGTTAGGACGACATTACCTCTCCTAAACTAATATGATACACATGTGTTACACACACTGGTATGTCCTGTTTAGTAACTTCAGTACACAGCGCTCAGGAGGCAAGTCTCCGTAGACGCGGACCCTAAACTTTTTACAAATTGTTGATGTATGTACAAAGCAACATGTTGTTAACACAATTTGTGCTTCAACATCCAACTCCTTCGTCAAACCTGTAAGTACATGTTATTCGGTAACAAAGTAAATCATTAAAAGTCTATGGGTTTTATTGTAACAACGAGAATAGCTTGCTTTATTGTAGGGAAGCTATACCATCGATACGAGTACATAGCGCAGCTAAAATAAGGTTGTTATGCTTATGGCTGTTGCCAAAGTTCAAACTATGACAAACGGGTTTTTTTTAATACTTCTTGGGTGGCAAACAAGCATACGGCCAGCCTGATGTTAAGCCATTACCGTAGTCTATGGACGCTTGCAATACCAGAGGTATCACTTGCGTGTTGCCAACCCATTTTTTTACATCAGGGCATGCAGGTGGACTAACAATGGGATACGAAAAGTTTTTTCAAAAAGCTGAATTATTATGTTTTTTAAATCTAAATTAGGTTATATTATCATATATATATATATATATCGTCACTGGAAAGGCAAAATTACTTCTGTCATACAAAGTGGGCATAATTGAGTTATATACATATTCGGAATCAGCGATTTTTTCTGCGTCGATCTGCCTAGGAGCCATTGCAATCAGAGCATTTTTGTGGCGTTTAAGTAACCTAAAAAAAGGTGCTGCATTTTTTTCCTAATTACTGAAGCGACGCGTTTTTTGGCCAATTTTTCACTCATGTCGCTCAAGAAATATTTCCTGAATATTAAATATTAAGTTTGGCGCTTGAGTAAAATTGCCTTTGTGTAGCCTAAAAAAGAATGGCCTTTAAGTAATTTGTGCTTACCTTGAATGTAATAAAAATTCAGCTAAAGAAATTTTAACTGATTACGAAAAAAAAACATTTTAAGTAATTTTAGTTGAAGTTACTTAGTTATCCTATCGCCTCATGAGTCAAAATCCTAGACATGAGGAGTATAAAATATTTCCCTTGAAGTTATTTTGATACACATACACGACACTAAAATTTATGCTAAAGAAATTTCATCCTACTCAAATTTACTAATAGTATTGTGTTCAGTACTTTTAAAATACAATCGTTGTTTACATTGGTGGCGTTTAAGAAAATTTGGCTTACTAAGTTATTGGGTCAAAATTACTGAAGCGCCACTTATCTTGGAAAGTAGTAAAAAAAACGAATTTCAACCACTTCCAGTAAACGCATGCTACAAATAGAATTATTTATAAAGTTATTTCATTGAAATCGGATGATTGTGTAAAAAGATATGAATTTTTTTCTAAAAATAAAAACTTTGATCGGCTTTATCTCGAAACAACCTATTTTCACTTCAGTAATTTTGCCTTTCCAGTGACGATATATATAATCTCTCGGTATATTATGTATATTGTACAGGTACATTCGCTCACTGATTAGTAACCTATATGTATGTCCAACTACTGGGCGCGGGTCTCCTCTCTTCTATCAAAAGAAAAAATAGGTTTAGGCAGTACACGATGCCCTAATACAGGTCGGTGAATCAGACATTTTTCTAAGTCATTTGGGTTTCCTCACGATGTTTTACTTCACCTTAAGAGATGGTGTGTCACCTAAGAAAAATCTGTGTGAACACGATTCTTTGTTCTCTATATCTGGATGGAAGTTATAATTATTTTGTATGAAGGTAAAATTTGAAAAGTTGTGTAAAACATTCACCGATGACAACATAATATTGCGTCACGCCTTTTGTCTGACAGTGGCAGACGTGTACGTTAGTCACGCGGCCACACTTCATCGGATGCCAGCCTAATTAGCTCATGTTCTATAGAAAACTGAATAATTGAACAACTTTTTGAGTTTGAGCCCAGGGTGCATGATTGGCCGATCAATGAGACGATACCCGGACATAAATTGCCATGGCTAGTTTAGATGTCTTTAAATAGACTTTGGACTCAGGTCGGCCGGAGCAAGTTAAACATGACGTGGGGTTTCACATACGGTACAGATCTGGGCTGTGTATGTGGTGTAATCCTAACAATGTCACACCATGCCCTGCATGCCTTAGCACCCGCACGCAGGAAGACTTGATAGCTGCCTCCGATAATGCAGTCAATGTGTGTTTGAGCCGCAATAGTATAAATTTCAACGATGTTTGCCATCGAATCGCTAAGGAAGAAGAAAAGTGAGACGGTACTTCTAGATTCTAATAATAATACAAGTAGTTATCAGTGGAGTAACTAAGCCTTTTGAGGCCCGTGGCAATGTTGTTATAATAACCTTCTCTGTCTTACGGCCACTCTCAAGCGGAGGGCCCGTAGCCTTTGTCCATAATGCCCCGCTATTGTTACGCCATTGGTTGTTATGTTTTTATATGCTCCGTCAAATTTGATGTCAAGTAGTTACCGTAGTCTATTAATATTATCTCCTTGTTTTTGGATCGGTCTTGTAGGAATGTGGGACGAACAAGGATCCCTGTGCCGGGGTTAATCTGTTTGCTGTATAATCAATTATGATTTATCTAGTTGTGTAAATGATACTTTTTGTACAACACCAGTTGAGGCATTCTCTGATGATGTATCGTTAAAATAGAACTTTAATGAATCAATAAATCAGTCCGTTTCAGTCCACTGCTAAACATAGGTCTCTACTAATTTACGCCACAACACCCGGCTTTCGCATCCAGTCTGAAAAAATAGAACTTTAACTTTGCTAATCACTATCAAATCACATCATAAATGCAGTAGTGACTTCGTTAGCATCATCATTTACTTGAATTTATTTAAATCTCTTGCTAGAATCATCATCAATAAACCATGTTAATTAATAACGACAGCCACGACGGATCTGGTCATCGGTTTAATACATTTATTACACGACCTGTGTACTCTTTATAGATGTAGATATTGTAGGTTCAGACATACAACTCTGTTAGGTTTCTAGTACATTCCCATCGAGGAACAGCATGAAGGCATTGTGACTGCTGTCTGCATTATTAAACTTTGTTAAATACGAAATGGTACATCGTTAATCCTATTTTAGAAGTATCAAAACGCGACAGCCCTAAACAAAAGGCAGTTAATTTAAACATTGGCTGTAGCAGCCAGCTGTTCGCCAATTAACGGGTCAACTCATTAAATTACTCCGCACTGGCTCTGAGCTCCCAGAGCTCGTATCGCGTTGCTGTTTATTATACGTATTATTATAATTATTAATATTAACATCGGAGCATATTGCGTGCTTTGCTAAGTCTATACGTATAGGATGGTGACTGCACGGTTTGTTCAGTAGCTCGCTTAATGTCTAGAACCCTGGTTAGTTTATTTAACTTAACTCCTAAGGTTGTTCTAAGAGGGTGACCAATTCGTTTCATAGATTTGTTCCAGATTCGTCATATTCCAAACTCGTCACTTTCTAACCTCGTCATATCCCAGATTCGTCATATTTCAAACTTGTCATTGTCGAATATATGAAATCGTGAATAGGTGCTTTTAAGATTAGTATCAGGACAGATTGTATTTAGCAGTTTCACCATTTACAACTCGAGAACGGCTAGGTAGAAGATAGAATATAATACTCTTTTTATCTTATAATTTATTGGTATATGTACCTAAATAACATATCTGTTACTTCTCATAATAATTTATTTTATGTGCGGCTAAGAACAAAATGTCGGCTATTACTGTACTTACGCGTATTTAGATTTTATTTTAAGTTTTGTTCTGAGAGGCCCGGTGTTATAAACCACGACAAAAAGTACATTTACTTATAAAATCTACTTTTTCCTCTTTATATATATGTAGGTGTATTATCTGTAGTACCGTATACGTTGACTAGTAGAGAAAGCCGTTGGCATTAAGTCCACCCATCGCCTTTATACACGTAACAAACGTGTATAAAGGCGATGGGTGGACTTAAGTTAATTAAGCTCTAAATAAATAAAATACTTCACAGTTGTCTTCCTTGAAATAATTATTCCTATTTCCATCAACAGTAATATCGATATGACAATACCTGTGTAGGCACCCTGTGCTGACATAGCATTTTACGCGGTTACATGGCGCGCATGGCGCTGCGTCGCCATGTAACCAGTCACGAACCGACAGGGCAGTAGTGAACACACGTGTATTATTCAGTACAATATAATATCTTTTACCTAACAACAGTTTTTATATTTCTCTCCGTGTCCAGAGATCTAGCACATAACATTAACGCTAAACCTGCAATATCAATAAAAATATTAATAAAAATGGATTGCTGCAGTTTATTTGTCTCAAAAAGGTTACTTTACCTACATATCTCAATCCCAACAAGCGAAAATCCTAATATAAAATATATGAAATATTTCAACTTTGTTTTTAACAACTATGTTGAAAACAGTTAGACAAAACGGAATTTTTCAAACTCGTGAAGCGTGAGTTCATTAAACTTTTTCCTCGAGTCCCCAATTTACTTTCTATCGAATCCAATCTAAATTCGTTCAATTTTTTAACATAATCACCGATCGGATAACGTTGATATTCGCGAGACAAGAACGCCAGTGAGGGAAGAAAAAGGAAATTGTAATAAACGATTTATCGAAGAAATCAGAAAGGTTCCCAGGAGACACACGAATTAAGAACTCCACTAATGAGATGTTGATTGTATCCGGCGCGGGCGACGCTCCGTTTGTCGCCTGTTTTGCATTAAATCTCTTTTTTAATATTTCCTTTCGTCTGATAAAATGCGAAATGCAGCTTTTGTTGCGCGTCCTCCTTGCATTCCCTTATTCTATTCTGCATTCTTTGATGAACAAATTAAATATACAATCTTAGTGCCTGATCTCTGTTCAGATCTTGTTTTTTAATGTAAAACGGCTTCATAGGTTGAAAAAGATTCATAAGTGTATAACAATATAGAGGTAGTTTTGTTATAAACCGACTTCAACAAGGGGGCTTGCTAGACTAGTGTGGGTTGCTGAATCATACATTGTATTTCTCACAGAATGAAACAAAACTACAAAAATGGATAATATTTTTTGTTATACTACTTAGGTGGCAAACTCCGCTTGATGGTAAGCGGTTACCTCAGCCTATTATTGTTTGCGTGTTGCGGAGCCAAACGAGTAACTCCTGGGTTTTATGATATAAGTATTCTTGGGATAGAAAAACGATTCTTATCCCAGGATTTTAATAATGTTTACGTTCCGCAGCAAATTAAGCAAAAAAAACCTTCAAGCATTGCTTTTGACTATTATCCGTTAAAACGTTTCATTATAATAACAAGCATATTATGTCTCGATGAAACCATACTAACCATAACACATAACCAAGTGGGGTTCAGAAAATGAATTTTAAGGGACATGTCGCTTTTCAGAGCTTGGTAAAAGGACAAAGGTTCTGCAATAATTCCCTGGTAGCTTTCATGTTTTTTATTTTTCTGAAAATTGAGTCAGACGCCTTCAAAGGCGTTTTATGTTCATTTTTCAGCTTAATTCAGTATCACTTTAAAATACGTGCCGTCCGTTAGCTCTCGTATTTGCAGGCCTACAAAGATTCCTATGAAAGTCAATTTTTACAGTCAGACATTTTTTTAAAGGTCTTTACCTCTGTTACTATCAATTCCAATTGTTTATCGATCTAAAAATAATGTCTGAATGAAAGCAGATTCAGCATATTAGACAGTGCATATCTAGCATATTATTATTTGAAGCAGGATTTTGTTGTAGGCCAGTGTTATAAGGATTTTGTTATATTAAAACAAATGCATATCCCAAGGATACTACATGAATCCCTGAGACATTTTTGTAGGTCGGCAACACGCGAGATTGTATGCGTCTATAGGCTAAAAACACATGAGTTCGATTCCAATCGGCAGTATCAGTGTTAATTCTTAACCATCTAATGAAATTACTTGACCATCTGCTAGCACTGAACAAAACATTAATTAGAAACCTGCGTGTCTCCATTCATATTATAGTTTATTTCACATAGCATGGGTACTGTAACGCCTAATACTTTACGATTAAAATGAAAGATAATGATTGAATCAATCTCTAAACAATTGGCTAATTGTATGATCAAGAGTCTAGAGTATTCAATCTATAGGTTTTAATTTAATCGTCTATCATTTTCATTGATATTTATCTTCAAATGTCAAACGTCACAATACCCATGCTATGTGGAATAGACTATAGTGATGGCTTTGGTATTGCAAGCATCCATAGGCTTGGGTAACTGCTTAGATACAATTTTTTTTATAACTCCCGTACTAGAGAACAAGCTCTGTGTTGTGGGGAAATTAAGTGGGACACTTTAAGAAAGAATAAAATTATTTGACTGGCATGTTGGTCTAGTGGTTAGTGACTCTGACTGCTACGCCGGAGGTCGTGGGTTCGATTCCCACCCAGGACAAATCTTTGTGTGATGAGCACGAATGTTTGTTCTGTGTCTGGGTGTAATTTATCTATAATATGTTTGTATTTAGAAATATATAAGTATGTTTATCAGTTGTCTGGTTACCATGGTACAGGCTCTGCCTAGTTTGGGATCAGATAGCGATGTGTGAGTTGTCCCAAAAATATTATATTATTATTTACTAGTGTTATACCACGTGAGCTAAACCACAGAAATATGCTTACCATCAGGGATCCGTATTGGCCTTGTTTGCCACCTAAATAGTAAAAGAATTACAACTGCTCTAATAATAAAATAGGGTCATACTCATTTCACACAAACACTCTCGTAAAGTGACTTAAATAGACTAGATTTACAATCTCATTACCATCCCTTTAAACTAAGACATCCATTTAGTTGTCCACTAACATTCTAAGCGTCGCGACGTTCCACTGCATTCATTAGAAGCATTTTCGTTACGTACTAAACAACACTTGGGGTTATCAAGACGGGCCTTTGCTCACCCGTCGCCTGTTCGGTATCCACTGGTAGTTAGGTGCCTTGCATGACGAGCTACTATAAACCGCGCAATGTAGACGAAAATGTTCGATAATATGAAAATTTGCAGTGTGACATTATTACCATAACGTTGCCGAGGCAAATTAATCGCTCACTGCAGATTTTCACGCGGTTCGTGTACAGAATTTATTGTGTAATGGTTTTAAGTACCTATTCAATGAGCCACGGCATTGATTTTTCTATAAGTAGGTATGTATTATGATCTGTTCTTAATAATATTATATAATAATATCAACTCATATATGTCCCATTGTTGGGCACGGGTCTCCTTTCCTCTATCGAGGGAGAGAGAGACGGTTTAGGCCTTAATTCACACACACTGGCCTAATGCGGGTTGGTGAATGTCATGTCCTTTGAATTACTTCTAAGACATGTGGGTTTCCTCACGATGTTTTTCTTCGCCGTTAGCAGATGGTGAATCATTTGATTAGTACATATAAACTCCACAAAGTGAAATTCACATTGGTAGTGCCACCCGGGATCGAACTCGCACCTCTTGCGTGCAAGTTGGTTACTTTCCCACTCGGCCACCACCGCAAATATGCTGGATCTGTGCTTAATTATATATTATTGCATTTAAAGTAAAATACGATTACTTTCAATAAGTGAAAGATAAAAGTAAGAGTCACTAGGAAATCAAAATAAAAGCAGAGGACAATAAGGAGTGAAGATTGCTTCACCGACAATAGCCAAAGCTCTTAAATTTTAATGATGATGGATATCTTTTATGTGCCAAACGATGAAAAAGATTATGTTAACGCGTAGTTCGTAGCTATGAACCTGTATTTTGTTGTCATTTCAAGGATAACGGATAATAAATAATAATGATCACACTTGGAGCTTGATGAATAACTAATTACGTACGAAAAGACTATAAATTATTATAATTATTGTTTCTATAGATAATACGGTAAGCTTTTAAACAGTTAAGAAGAAGTATAATGTTATAGATAGGCTATATATTTAGAGCACTAGATAAATACTTTTTCATATTATTATTCATGTCAGCATTATAACTTAATCTCAATTTAACAATTTTGATTACGTTTAGATGTTGTGTTTACACGGCCTGTACACACAACGTACACACAATAGAACGTATAAACACAGGAACGTTTTTGGGTGATTGGTTTTTTTTTTATACTCCACACAAGGTGGCATACAAGCATACGACCCGCCTGATGTTAAGCAATTACCGTAGCCTATAGACGCTTGCAGTACGTATCACCTACGTGTTGCCGACCTATTTTTTATACCAGGGCTTGTAGTATCCCCGGGATAAAAAAAACGTTCTTTCAAAACGCATTCCTAATGTGCGCCGGAGACCTGCACTCACACACAACTACAGCGCTGTGTGTATTTATTTAGCTGTGTCTTCTGTCAGTTTGACAATAATATGTACAATAAATTATATATATTGTACATAATACTAGCAATACAATAAACATTGTTTTTTCTTTCTTTTCTTTCAATATAAAACATCTCACCACATTCATACCGGTCTACGTAAAATTCTGTTTACAGCAACATATTAAATTGATGTTTACATCCATTCTTATACATTTCCATTTTTCTGCCTACTACTACACTTCGCTGCCTCCCTATACACTATATAGTACCTAAAGTCAATTCTAATCTAAGACTAAATAATAAATTGTACCACGAGAACGTACCTAGTCGTTGTAATACATTAGCTAGTCTATAACTATTCTGTATTACGTGTAGATTGTGCATATTGCCACTCAATTGATCAGTATAATGCATCACGCAGTATAGTCGTGATTGACATTTTGCCCTAACCACATTGCTGTACCGTATTAGCTCCACAGCGAACAGAGTGGACACTAACTGTGTTAGTGCCGCACATTGACAGCGCAAACACGCAGCAGGTACATAACTATTATTGTATAGGTACATCTTGCTGATATCGGATCAAGATATACATGGCATATTTACATGTCAATCTGGCAAAGTTAAAATGTATAATTCATTTTATTGATCAACTAAAAGTTGTTAACTTCTGCTTCGGTGGTCCAGTGGCCGCAGTATGCGCCTGCTGTGGACGAGGTTGTGGGTTCGATTCCCACACAACTTTGTGTGACCCACAAAGAGTTGTTCTGAGTCTGGGTGTAATTTGTGTCCGTTAATTGTATGTTTGTAAAGTCCCCCGCGACACAGAGCTTGTTCTCTAGTGCGGGAGTTGTCTTTTTAAATAAATAAGAAATAAGTTTGGCTGAAAAACACAAAAAACCCACCTTGACATTTTTCAAGTAGGTGGTTTCGTAGGGGAATTTTTACATTTATTTATTTATTTATTTATTTATTTATTTATAGGACAACTTACAAAACATACACTTCGATAGCATAATTACAATGTTTTGAGTGGCTCAAGCAATAGTGCTGTTTCAATTACAAGTTGCCACGACATGCATTAAAGTTAACAAGGTATTTGAGCAAACAATGTTATTGAAATATTTTTTAAGAAACACTTAACTAATTCCATATAATCACTTAAAAATAAGTTGGTACCATATAACTTATCAGTTGGAGCAAAAACTTTAATATTCAAATCTTTTACATCGGCTGTTTAGACAATTATTTATTGCGGAACAAAATAAGGAACAGAGTAGTAAATTGTAAACAATAATAAGTAATTTTGTAGGGTATACAGACTTGCCAATGTTGGAATGTATAAACAGTAAATACATTATAATAATCTCAAAGCTATAAAATAGAAAATTATGACGATATAATGATATAAGTTAGAAAATTATGACGATATAATGATAAATTTAGACAATTCTTTTTAATTGGGCTTTGTATCTAACAAGATTGTGCATAAACAAATCGCAGTCTTTATTAATAGACATTGCGTTGTAAGCTTTTTGTATTCTAATTAAAGGAGAATTAAGACCCAGGTTGGTGTGTGAGCGTGAAGGAGTGAAAAGGTGAAATCTATTTTTGCGCGGTAGTTTAAAAGGTACATTGAACAGTAATTTGGTCAGCAGTTGTGGGCAATCAATCACACTATTACCTATCTTAAACAAAAACAGTTGATCAAAAAATTCTCTTCGCCTCTTAAGACTACCCATTTGATAAAAATCTAAGCGGCGATTGTAGGACGAGAGTTGTTTGGCCTTTTGGCTTTGGTACGCAAGGTGATAAACAAAACGCTTTTGTACACGCTCAACCGTGTTAGAATGAACCTCGTAGTGTGGTGACATTTCATTTATAATGGTATTCCGAACAGTCGTACTAATTTTCAGCCGTATGCGATTAACATAAATGCAAAAATAACTGTTTGTTTGTTACCATCTCACGACTAAACAGCTGATCGGATTTTAATGAAGCTTGGCAAGAAGATATAGATCCTGTGGAAGAAACAGGGTTTAAACCACAAAAGCCGCTTCCCACGCGTATGATATTGACGACGCGCAACGATACAAAATGACATGAGACTTTAGTGCTATCACTGTATTGGTCGAACGTAAACATGTGTAAAAACCGGCAATCACTGTTATTACAATTAGTATACCAGCTAATATATAAAGCACAACTCGACTAAGCGGCAAATTGAGTAGAAAAAAAAATTGCCTGCGCAAGAAATTCATAACGCACTTACACAGTTACAATATTACACAGTATCTAGTAACACTCGGTAAGAATACAGGGCGATCTAAAACCGTTAGGGGTAGAAGTGGACAAGATGGCACGAATGCCGGACACGTACGACAACCATCTTTCCACTGCGAGAGCCGAACAGACGGAACGACCCTTTTGAGCTACGTAAACTAATGTACCATATTCCAAAGTGTATTTTTTATGTAAGATTTTATGGGCATCTTTAAATTAAAGTGGTAATAAAATAATATTTCTTTTTTTTTAAAGACAATTCCCGTACTAGGTAATTAGCCCTACTACACAAAGTACACCCAAACACGGAACAACCATTTATGAATCGTATATTCTTGTCCCGTGTGGGGGTCGAACCCACAACACGCTGCGCAGTGGTAAATAGCGAGATAGCCACTGAATCCACCTTGCATCGTTATATTAACATTATCTACTACAAACAATTAATTAGTATAAATATAATTAAGTTAAGTACCTACTACTTACTCACTCATCAATGTAGAGCCGAAATAAAAGATACTACAAAATCTAATTTAAACTCTAAATACTTAAATTTCATAATCTAATAATAATAATTTAATCTTTTACAATGCAATGAGTAGTTGTTGTTTTTTGTGACTTTCACATCCTAATTCGTTGCCAATTATATCAATTTCATCCTTTAGGTTTATTCAACACACCTTTGCGAATCCCTGCGGGAAAATAGACGTGTTAATGTATTATTTTACATACAACATACATCATTATAAGTAGGTACTTACATTTTTAAGAATAGCAGGTACAATTATGTTACACTAAATCATAATAATCACAATATAAACACCACTAAACGTAGGCTTGGCTGAGGCTGATACAGAATAAAAGAATGAAAAGAAAAATGTAATAGTAAACTCTTAACTTTCTCTGCCGCCCATAATACCCCATTTCGTGAGTTTAATATTCAATAACCGCTTTTATATACAACTATTGGGGACGAGGAGCTCGCGTATAAACCGCATGTACTACCATTCTGATCACGTCCGCGGCGTCTCGCGCGTCGCTGTCTTACCATCTGGATTGTTTTGTAACATGCTGTAGCTCCCGCTTGAACTTTGTTCTTCTTAAACTGACATCTGTCTAGTCGCACTTTTACGACTTATTCAGCGGGACCTACTTACGTACCCTCCACAAGTTTTCTGAGTATTTTAAAATATCAAAGTCTATGATGCAGTGTATTATGATTTCCATTTCTTACGTTATTATAGAGAAGTTTATCAAGAATGAATATTTTGAAATTCGTACATATTAATCACTAAAGACGTAAGCGTGAACTTCAGACTGGTCGTCGATCGTAACGTTGCCTAATTTCTTATTAACAATACTTCCTATATCACTCTACACGAGCCAGGTTTATAAATAACTTGTTCTATCTACAAAGGTTTGTGACTAACTTTAGCCGTATCACATACCATCGATCACAACTAGAGTTGCCCTTTTGCATCGTGATCTCCCGTTGAAAAGGCTGAAAATTGCCGTGGGGAAGTATATAACAAAGTGAGGATGAAAGTTAGGCCTGTTACAAGCGCCCATCCAGTCACCGAAGCTATTCGAGCGTTGGCTCTGCGGAGTTTTTAATTTCGTTCCGCAGCCACTCGCGGCAAACCTCGTTACA
Source organism: Trisateles emortualis (assembly GCA_947095525.1). Taxonomy (NCBI): domain Eukaryota; kingdom Metazoa; phylum Arthropoda; class Insecta; order Lepidoptera; family Erebidae; genus Trisateles; species Trisateles emortualis. The sequence goes on along the minus strand of OX352736.1, from coordinate 225,537 downwards.
AGTTTAAATTGGCATTTCTCGGAGTAATGGTTAGACGCCAGTGGATAACTTCCTCTCGGTGTCTCCTTCACTTGGCCGGGTAATTCTTATTTAAAATGTATGAGAGGTTTCCTTACAGAGGTATTTGCGGCGAGTCAAGTGTTTAGTGCACACTAAGATATTATATATATGTGCCATCAAAGCAATACACAAACAATTTTCCTTATTAAAACTTGGTTCCTTCTATAGCCAACATCAAAATACACTTTTACTTATGACTCTTCTTCTTTCTTCTAAATATGTTTTGATATTTGCAATAAAACTTTAGGTATTTTTTTGTAGTTCTTCTGTGTTCACAATAGAAATGCAGACATCGAAAATGTATAATTTATAAAATGGAAATAGAGAGCTTAACCAAACCTGAGTTTTCTTTCAGCAAACCTTGCAAGTCTTCTGTTTTTAATATGGCTGTAATATTTTTATGTTTAGTATTTTTCATCATCATCATCTCAACCCATAAACGTCCCTCTGCTGGGCACGGGTCTCCTCCAAAAATTTGGAGGGATGACCAGACGGTTTGGTATAGGGTTTTGTTTCGAGATTTCGTTCTCTTGCGGTGGATATTGTCTGCTAGACTTACTCCCTTAGTCGACTCTTACGACACCCTCGGGATGGAAGGGGGTGGTGACATTTGTATTCCTAATCCGTCACCACACGGAAAGTTTTTAGTATTTTTAATGTATAAAAAGATATTTAGTTTAGCTCTATTCACTTGCAATCTACAATACATTGTTAAATTTGTGATAACATTGACATGATTGAGTAAAAAACATCAATTCAACAAAAACTTTATTTGATGTCTTTATAATCTGAATACCATCCCCTCGGCGCTATATGAGCATGAGTGTAGACAGTGCACCTGAGTTTTATGCACACACTTCGGTCATTATACATTGTTGTAAGTAAAATCTTAAGTATTGATTAGCCACCGTAATTGTCGACATCGATCAGGAGGACATTTGTTTGTTTGTTGTGAATATTATTTGAATACGTAAAACTGCCGCATCACAGGATAATCTTCTTTATAAAGATTGAATTTTGTCAACAAATATTTTATCAATATTAGCTATGTGTATATTATATCAATGTTATAGACATTGATATAATATATACATAGCTAATATTGATAAAATATTTGTTGACAAAATTCAATACGTTAACGCAAACATTTTATGAGCAAAATAAGCTTTCATGACATAAATATAATAATGGTAGCCGTTCACCCAGGTATATTAACGTTGCTCGTAGAAAGGGACTCTACGAAAACCATACGTCGGAGATATTACCAGCCACCTTCGTATCCAGGTAATAAAATACATTCGTACATCGGAATTGAATTCAGCTCCGCCACTAATGTCGAACTTATGAACGAATACACGAGCTTTGTATGTAACTTTAGTTTGTGGGAATTGTGTTTCATTACTTCCTCGTACTTATAATATCAAATATAAATCAGGGTACGCTTCACATTTGGCAAGTTTTGTTACTACCTACTTTATTCAATTGTAGAGTGGTCCAAGGCCAACAATAGAGAATAATTTCTGAATTGCTTTGGGCTTTCTTTTGTCAATGGTGCATAAATTTCACCAATAAAATCGAGAATTTAATCGTTTAATTCAATATATTAGCAGTGGCTGAGCAACCATCACTGCCCGCTATTTGTAACAAAGTAAATTCTTTTCCTTTCTTTTTTTTTTTAAAGACAACTCCCGCACTAGAGAACACACTTTACAAACATACAATTAACGGACACAAATTACAACCAGACTCAGAACAATTCTTTTTGGGTCACACAAAGTTTTATCTTGGGTGGGAATCGAACCCACAACCTCGTGCACAGCAGGCGCATACTGCAGCCACTGGACCACCGAGGCAGTGATAAAAATCAAAGTATAACAGTAAATGATCCAAAAATGGGTACAATATCTGGTCTGATCTCATTATTAGAATAATTAAAATAATTTCAAAGGATACTAATCCAAGTCAAACAAGTCAAGAAGAGTTGTGTATCTCAGTCATATACGGCTCTGTCATGATCTAACGACTGTTAACAGTCGGATCCGGCTTTTCAGATGCTCTCCGAAGCACTATGCAGTCAAGTATTTTTTTAAAGACATCTCCGGCACTAAAGATCAAGCCCTGTGCCGCGAGGAACTTTACAAACATATAATTTAACGGACACAACGTACACCTAGACTCAGAACAAACATTTATGGGATCACACAAAGTTTTGTCTGTATGGGAATCACGGAGTAGAGTAACCAGATGGGAATCGAACCTACTCAGCGCGGTGTCGGTGGCGCGGTGACAACCCTCATTACACTTGCACTTAAAGACGTAGGGTTACCGCGCCTTTGGTACCACTGATCATTTACCGATTAGCAAGTGCACCTGGCTATAAGCGCCTCTAATTGTTATTATATTCTCATTATCGTCATAAATACCACTTGCGATTTAGTAAGTTGAGAACGTGTTGTAGCGACTGGTACATTTTTTATAAAATGGGTCGCAGTGTGGCACCAGCGCCAGCGTGTGGCCCTAATGTGGCTCGTTTATTCTTATGACGCACCCCACTTACCCTCTTTATAAATAGTTACCTACACGATATTTATAGAACGTGCATGTGATAGTTGAAGCTTACAACCGGTTTATTTTTCATTGCTTTGCTTAGAGTTTTTCCGAGTGGTTGCCGACAGTGACAAATTGGACACTTCATATTTTAAATGATGATCACATCTTTATGTTATTATATATTTTATGTAAAGGCTTATAATGTAGTATTGAATAATTTGTTAATATATTTAGGCATAATGTTCCCTCAGCACTTTTGATAAAGAAAGAGAAAGCCCTAACCAGTAGTAAGACATTGGTGTGTTCTAATTTTTTTTATATTAACGTACACACAATTAATACATTTTAATGTTTCAGTCCAATCTATTATTTAAAACACACGTAATTAGGATTATGTGATTACTTATTAATAAAGCTGGCGACGTTCAGTCTATAATTTCGAAGGCGACCAATTACTTCGTCGTAAAATAAATTAATGCATTGACAAATTTTGTGCTAAACTTTATCAAAGTTACGGCCGCTCGCTGCTATAAATTGCTACTAATTTCTTTAAGTGCAAACTTGAAATCAACCGGCAGATTTAACGGTGCCGATACTTGTACTGCTGCTACCGCTTCGATACTAATATCTATTAATTATATACATTATATTGCTGCTAAGTAGTTCCGTGCTAGCAATAAAACTCATGGTATTTTGATCAGTCGACGTTTTTGTTTTAAGACAGTAACAAAAATGTAATTTTTTAGGTTAAACAGATATTTTTTGTATATTGACAGAAATTGTTGGTGAGTATTTGCTACTCCATACGAGAAAATATGATCGACATAATCGATAAACTAATACCAAATAGTAGTAACTTAACGAGTAGGCATCACATAGTCGGCACATAATTGGCTCAGGTGCTAACAACTCCCCAAATATTACATTTAAGCCGCGCAAATTTAAGACCGCCATTATTTATTGTCACCAATGTACTTACTTATAATATTTATAACGGCTTTACTTACAATTCAATAAAAGTAAATTAATTTGATAACTGAATATATATCTTACGTCTTAATTATGTGTAAACTTATATACTTACCACACAATACCTACATATAGTGTACTACATAGTGTAAATAAAAAATAACCTTAATCACATTATAACCCTTACAGGTGTTAGACTGATGTTCTGTCAATCAGTCGTAGTCGCCAATCAAACATTTACACTACATTATTTGATTTAGAAATCGTTCCGTTATGCACCATGTTATAATAATGTTATTTCTTCAGATTCAGGTATAAATGTTGCACTGTCTTAACTTTTGATGCGGTACACTACTTTTTAAATCAAATAATTTAGTTTATGTGTACTTATTCCATACAAAAAACATTAAATGTGTCTTATCCTCTCATACTTAAGAAGCTAGTAATTACTTAACATTAAATTACCAGTATCTGATACTTACATTATTAATATTTTCAAATGTAATCTAGAATATTTTCCCTGGAGTACCGGGACTAGTAATAATATTTAGTTGCACTGTGAACACTAAGACGGGCGCGGCGATACGGCGGCGGCGCTGGTAATCTAGACTAATCCAGTCTGAGACGCGATGCAATGTAGATGAAATGCTTCGCTGGAATCTATTAACTTGTATCAAGGAGAATATTTCATTACCTTGACAAGTTATTTTAGCAGGTATTTTATTATATAAGAGCGCTTTATTCATATTACACTTTTTAATACTGTCATATTCAACAAGTACTTACGCAGATATCTATAAAAAATATATATATATATTTTATTTTTAAAAGACAACTCCCGCACTAGAGAACAAGTTCTGTGTCGCGGGAAACTTTACAAACATATAATTAACGAACACCCAGACTCCGGACAACCATTTGTGGATTACACAAATTTTTGTCCCGTGTCGATCGAACCGACAACACGCCGCGCAGTAGTAAATGGCGAGGTAACCACTTAAGCCACTGAACCAACCAAGCAGTCAAATTTGATACTATATATTTCCTCAGATTAATTATAAAACCATGCTATAATCCACTTGGACATTCGGTCATTCTCTGAGGGTACAGTCCTTTGTATTCAAGTGGAAGTAGTGCCCAAAGTTATGAATAAACTCGTCGCTTGTAGCGGAGCGTGTTCTGGTAGTACATAGAGATCGTACTTATAAACATTCAATCATACAAAACTATTGAATAAGCATTACTTATTTGTGCAAAACCGATAAATCAATAACAATATATTTATACTAGCTGTTGCCCGCAGCTCCGCCCGCGTGGATATCGGTTATCGCTGAAAAAGTAGTCTATGTGTTATTCTAGACCATAATCTATCTCTGTGCTAAATTTCATCCGGATCCGTTCAATAGTTTTTACGTGAAAGAGTAACAAACATCCATCCATACTTACAAACTTTCGTCTTTATAATATTAGTAGGATACTCGTAATATAGAGACGTATGATATGAACCTTCAATGAGCTGTAAAATGAAAATGTTTATAAACCTTTACTTGGTAGAGTTGACGTTAAATCTGTAATATCGGACATTTAGGTGTAGAAGCATACCTCCTAGGAATCTAGTTTATGTGAGAGCAATAAAGATAGCAAGTAATAGGTCCTATTCACGTAACGGTCGTCGCACGTCGTAACCTCCATTGACGATTACAGTGCACCTGCGATACGTCTGCGGTTGTATGGACCGTCTTGGTGCACTGCATTCACTACCGAGCGGGTTGTATTATGTCCAAGTGCATACATACAGCACTTTGATAATAAAGTGTTTATTGACTGTACATATAGAGTAATAATAATGTTCTTTCAGATCGAGTCCAATCATGGCGGCCATTATCAACTAGATTATGCATTTTCCGAGGAATTAAGAAAACTCGATGTGTTTGTAGAAAATGGTCACCCGTCTACGGTGTTCTGAACTAGCAAACAGCTCTGTATCGCGGAAGACTTTACAAATATACAATTAACGGACACAAACACATCTTAAACAAAGTTTTGTCCTGTCAATGCCCGTGCACAGCAAGCTCATACGGCCGCACTGGACCACCAAGGCAGTCAGGATTGACAGCGGAATACTTGCAAAACCTCGCAGAACTATAATTCCGCGTGGCTATTAAATAGCGTCGAGCAACGTGAAACGTGTTCCTTTCTCTCCCATAATATCTACCAGGTAAGAAATAAAATTAAATAATATAAAGTGGTGGTGGCCGAGTGGAAAAGTAACCGACTTGCACGCAAGAGGTGTATGAGGGTATGATCCCGGGTGGCAGTACCAATGTGAATTTCACTTTGTGGAATTTATATGTACTTATCAAATGATTCGTCCTCTGCTAACGGTGAAGGAATATATCATGAGGAGATCCACATGTCTTAGAAGTAATTCTTAAGACATGTCTGATTCACCAATTAAGCCAACGTGTGTGTATTAGGGGCTAAACTCTCTCTCTCTCTCTCTCTTGATAGAGAAGAGGAGACTCGTGCTCAGCAGTGGGACATATATGGGTTACTATTATATTATTATAAGAAATAAATTGTCGAACAACATGTGGTCTATTGGTACTGTGAACTAAGAGTAACACACTCTTACTTCACAGTACAGGGTACTTTTACCATTTGAACGTACCTACATACGTTGTCATAATATAACACAATGATATTTTGTATAATCCTAAATCCACCCTGTTTATTTAACATTAATGTTTATCTAATTAAACAAGGTCCGCACTCCGCCGCCTGTGGGCCTTTGCCCACGTTGCCCACGCTCGCACTCGTTTACATACAGCTTCAAATGTCGATTCGCACGTGTTGTTGTTATGATAAAAATTAAAGAATCCCTGTCCTGAACAAACATTCACATAAACAGACCAAAATAATTAAAACAAGTACATTCTATATGGTACGCTAAATGAGCGGGAGTTGGGTTACGTTGGTAACGTTTTAAAGCGACGCCACATAACGAAATTACTTTTTTTAGGGAAAATAAGAACATTGTTGTACATTTGGGTGGATGCTTCGTGAAAAATATTACATTATGTAGATGAGGAATGTATTGTATTAAGCATACGGCACGTTACACGTGAATATTTAAAATAGCAACAAATTGTGTCGGTCGAGGCACGCGACGACGCGACAACGACGGAATACAATTTGCCAACACCTCATATCTAACATACATACCGTACCGAGTATCAACTAAATGCACTATTTGGTAACAAACTGTGAGCAAAAACACAATAGTTAAGAAAACAACTTCACCATTGTGTAACTACACGCAGTGGTGGAGTTGTTTTCTTGTGTGTAAGTAGAAAAGTAGAAGTTAAATAATATTCTTTCTTTCTTTCTTTCTTAGAAATATTTTCTTAAATAAATCTTTTTCTATTCGAGAATTTGACCCATGACACGAAACCGTGGTCTGAAAAGTTTTTGAGTCGGCAAGAGACAAGTAACTTTACCGTAGCCTATGCAGTTATGCACTCTAGGTCCTACCATAGCCTAAAAAATATGCCTTTATTGCTGTTAACTGTTTACAACAGATATTAATGTATTAAACAATTTTCGGCTGTACTGCTACATCTACAATAATTTTTGACTAAAGTAATATTTGATATGATGACAGAATACTAGTTGCACTTACGCTAATTAAATCAATGTCCATCCATGCTATGGTTTATAAGCCTTCTAAAAGCTGGATATTATCCTTGAATAAAAGGGGAGCACCCGTGATGAAAGAGACAGAATAATGGCTTTTACAGTAACACAAAAATAGACTTTAATAAACATAATTCATAAAACCAAAACATACTGCAAACTAAATCTTTTGTTTTAATATGCCAACATAAAATGTATTGACTTTGCATAGGTATTGATACACTGACGGAAACATTGCCGGGTTTCCCCACAAAATAACCAACTAGAAAGAATACACCTCGTTCTGTAACTTTAGGTACCCATGTAACATTTGTTTTCGGCTCGTCTCCAGTATCTTCGCTAAAAGTTAGCAACACTCGAGACATGGAGATAAAACTACACGGAGGTAACAGTAACGTACAGTTTCCGAAGAGCAAGAAAGTTTCTTCGTGCACAAAATATAAAAGAGACAAATAGTAGACTAAATTTGTGTGTAAATTGTTTTTTCATCATGGCGTCAGGTGGCAAAACTAAGGATGTAGGAAATATATACAGGATTATGGATCATTTGATATATACAAAGTTTAGATGACGTTAGGTTAGTTGTTTACTCAGCACACAGGCGCAGGCGCCGCGGAGCATTTCGATCGAATTATCGGGTAACAAAATGTATGTATAAAATCTAAAAATTCAAACACATTGATTGTAATCTTTTATTCTTTCAAAATCACTACTTATGCAAGTACTTTAAATTTATTTCACTATGTACTTGCACTGTGATTTTCCTTGCTATTATAATAAGCGCTGGAATTATTTTTAGAAGATTATGCTTAATTACTTTGCAATGCCCAATAATTCGTATAATTTTTTATGAATGTTTTTATTGTTTGGATTGTGTAATCTTCTTACCAAAGGATTGATCCCTTGGCCATTTCCCTATTTGGGGCCAGCCGTCCTAATACTATTGTGCCGCTTTTGGCGTTTTTGCGTCATATTTGGCGTTAAGTCCATCATCACCATATCGAATCAAATTAATGGAAATTTTATTATTAGCACAGAATCACACCTACTAAGTACCTGAGTCCAGAACTATTCGCATTCAGGTAGTAGGTGCGTGATCGTGTGCTAATAATCAAATTTCCATCCATTTCATAAAATTGATTTAAGGTGCAATTATAACAAACTATATATAATGAACATACACGACTACCGCCGACGTCGTCACGTCACACAGTTATCTCGTGAAGCATCTTTGTATTTTAAAACAAATCTTCGTCTACAATCTTTTGTGCTATAAATGTAAGATATCTCTTTGTAATCTCCGTGAATAATATCGGATTAACAGGACTTTATCACTAATCCATTTCCTTTAGCTGAATCCCTTTAATCCTATTGCTCGGCTCAGCCTAGTTATTCATTCCAAAAGGTTAACTGAGATAGATTTTTATGGCAGGTATTTAAATGGTCGTTTTAATTTTGCACAAACAGCAAGCAAAAAAAAACTAAATGGCCATCTTTTTCAATAATTGATCTTCTTTCTCTGATACATAAAATAAATTTATTTATTATTATTATTAATTTTTCTATAGTAAGAATATAACTACGCCAAAAAATGATTGAGATGTAGAAATTGTGTGTGATAGTAAAGTGTTGGGCACCAAAACTAATAGACATAACTAAATTAATTAAATTAATATTATTAATAGAGCACCAAATCGTAATCCGGATTATCCAGTACTCATAATTACGTGCTTTAGGCATACTTGATTTAAAAACCATTAATTGTTTTTAAAAATAAACCAATAGGTAGCTAAAATATAATATCAAATAATATTTTTGTATACCAAATAATAATTGAGTATGTTTGAACATATATCATGTTCATCATTAATTAATTTATAAAAGCAATAACTAATATAATGATTAAACATAAACAATAAATCATTTATTTTAAAAAGTACTCATTTTACAACAGGTTTTTTTTATACTACCAAGAAGGAAACAAGCATACGACCCGCCTGATGCTAACTCCTTTCTTGAAGAACCCCATGCTATAGTCTCTCGGGAAAACCTCGGCAGGAAGCTCATTCCACAACCTAACCGTACGTGGGAGGAAAAGTCAATTAGATTATAGAGAATCAAATGATATTGCTCCGATTTTTCATCATCATCATCAGCCTAATCGCAGTCCTCTGCTGGACATAGGCATCTCCAAGAGCACGATCCTCGACTTCTTGCATACAGCTAGATTTTTTATATTTACAACAATAAATTTAGCAAAATATTTTACGCAAATCAAACTACAGTTATATAATATTTTTGTTTTTGTCATAAAAGTATTAACATTTGCATTTGACAATCATCGCAACCAGCATCCACTCATAGACAATAATAACTTTATAAGACAGTTACCTATATAACTGATAACGAGTTATGATCGCATCGTTATCAGCTCATACAATCCACATGCAAACATAAAACAGGTACTAAACAAAATCGTATGACGTAGTTCACAATTTACGTTCACATTCTCAAAATAAACGTATGTCGTTTCTAAACTTTCACGCAATAATTTACACTTACACATATTATTTTATTTTAAATCTATATGCCATATACATAAAGTAGGTTATTGCTTGAACGAGCTGCGTGTAAGCTTATAAAGACGTTCACAGTCACAATTTGTAGAGAGGGATTTTGTATTAAAACATTATGACAAAATTATAGTAGACGCTTGAGAGCGAGGGAGCTCACAATGTTCGGGACGTGACGTTTTAGTTGCAGACCGTACTAACGACGAGTATTTGACTCCTTTTAAACGACACAATGTACGACGGAGAGTACGTACGAGTATGTACTAAGGCACCAAACTTCAAATATACTTGAAACGGTAACGTGCTGCTCATTGTATAACAATACTCAAAGTTATGAACAGATTTTTCTTATAACTTTAACTTTGTTATGTTATTCTCGCAGTTGGAACTATAACATTTGATTACTCACTTGTTAACTAAACATACAAAGCCAGCGCGCACCCCACAGCACTGTCAAATATAGTAAAATATAGATAATCAGTTTCTTTGGATTAATATAGAAAAAAAAAGTAACTGATTTGCACGCAAGAGGTGCGATTCGATTCTGCGTGGCAGTAACAAATAATAATAATGTATAAATTAAATTAAATGATTGACCAACTGCTAATTGTGAAGGAAAACATCGAGAGGAAACCCACATTACACAAAATTCTAAAGACATGTCTGATTCACCAACCCGCGTTAGGCCTGCGTGTGTAAATTATAAAAAATAAATGCATGTGTACAGCAGTGGTACAATAAACAATTAGTGCACCACGGACGGAGACAGCGCCGAGTATTGGGAGTTCAATATTAATAGCACGTGACAAATATTTGTATAGCTTCCACGTAGTTATTCTGAGTTTACGTGTATTCGTGAATTGTATGTAAATAAGTCCCCCGGGACACAGAGTTTGTCCCCTTGAGCTGGAGCTGTCCTAAAAAAAAAGAAAAGAATTATTTAACAAAATGTTTATCAACATAAAATGTTTGTTTGATCAAAGGTAACATATTCAGTGACATTACCTCGTAGCGTAGCTCGAGCTCGTAGATATAGTAGCTCGTAGTTCTTGTGCTGCCCATTCGTCGCTACGTAAAGCTACCGTAGCGATGCGATGTGCCGTAGACCGACCGCACCACTCAGAGCACATACGTCATATTGATTTTTTATAAAATGCAATATATTTCAGTTTATTTACACAAAATTTAAACTAAATAATAAAGTAGTTTTCTTGAGCTACTACACTAGTTTTGACCTGGTAGAAGTTGCAAGTTTGCTGTAAAGTAGTTATGTTTAGTAAGTGTATGGTCTTATTCGTCATAACTAAAACATATCATGTGATCTAACAACTGTATTTGTGTCCGTTAATTGTATGTTTGCAAAGTCCCCCGCGATACAGTTGTCATTAAAAAACAATAAAATATATAAAAGAAGATGTCATTTAACCAGTAAGTATATAACAATACTAGGGTTCGCCCGCGACTTCGCCTGCGTGGTAATTTGAAACGTGCATTTCCCCGATTTTGCAACATATCTCACTACTGCTCCGCTCCTATTTATCATAGCGTGATGTTATATAGCCTTCCTGGATGAATGCACTATTCAACAAAAAAAAAATCTTATCGAACCAGTACTTTCTGAGATTAGCGCGTTTAAGCAAACAAACAAACAAGCTCTTCAGCTTTATAATATAAGTATAGATTTAGACTACAAAGCAGTTATTCTAAAAAAAATGTTTAACTGTTTTCAAATTCAAAACTTAATATTTATTTATTTATAAGAATAGTTGTTAAAATAAAAGTAACTTAACCTAAACCAGTACTATTAAGTATTCTGTGCCTAAACTACTTAAAAACAATCTGACTCTATTTAACCTCTTTATATTATAGTTTAGATATAATTACCTAAGTTTTATATAATTATAGGAGCGTGACAACTCTGAAAGTTATGTAGCCCTCATACCTTACATACACAGTGCTGTCTCGTCTCATACTTAACTGCAAATTAGTATATACTTAACACAATTAAATAAAGAAAATCATTCATGTTTATTTTATCAACTATATAGATATTGTGTTGTATGATATACAAAAGATCATGCTGTATTGACCTTTAGATTGCTAGTCGTTTCAATCAGGTTACACTGGACTCCGTTTGTGAGGTAGAATCCTCTTACTCCTCCCTCAGAGTTTACTCTTCCCTCACATTGTTGGTTTGCCATGTATCGCTACATACTGCGCTCATAGTGTCCCTATTCTGGTCGCTGTCCGTGTTCCTAACGCAATCTAAAGATAAAATACAGCATGATTGTGTAAACATCAGAAATATATAGGTAGTATCGTATATCATAAATCGATGAAAATATTATATACTAGCTGTTGCCCGCGGCTCCGCCCGCGTGGATGTCGATTTTCGCTGTAAAGTAGCCTATGTTTTATTCCAGACCATAATCTATCTCTGTGCCAAATTTCATCCAGATCCGTTCAGTAGTTTTTACGTGAAAGAGTAACATACATCCATCCATCCATCCATACGTACAAACTTTCGCGTAAAATTTTTAAATAAACTTTTAAATAATATTAGTAGGATTAAAATAATTATAAAATATTTTTTAAAAATCCTACATATACCTAAATATCTCTATTTATTTTTTAAAAGTTGATAATTTCGTTAATTACGTTTTCGGGTTTTCGGCCAGTTTGTAATATAATTGTACTCACAATATTTTTACTTGTCATAGTTATAACGATGGTTCATATATTTATTTTTCATTTATCACAGTTTAGATACATGCATTATGTAGATGTATAAATAAAAATCATTACTAAAACCATCGCATACGTTGTATTTCTAAGTATCTAGTTCAAATCAATTTAAGGTTAAAAGTAAATATTCAAAAAAATGCAAATAGTACACACAGAAATCCGTTAAATGTTAACTTATACAGAAACTCGCTAAGCTCGAAAACCCTCAAGTCTGTTTAGTTTGCAAATAATACACACAATTGCTTTAAAAATGTTCGTCGAAGGGAGCCCTCTGTACGTGACCTAGCCAGTTTTTGACTTTCCAAGCACGATCCAACGAGATAACGAGGAATTTTGACGTTTCAGCTGTTAACAGAATGTCCTTTGTAGTTCTCATTCCGTTTTGCGCGCCATTTAAGTGCCGGATCCCAAGCATCTGCTCAGCTTTTAATTTTCTGAATGTCTGTAAAACAAACTGCCTCCCCCTCAGGGATATGAAAGTAAATGAAACACTGATGGCTCCTTAAATATGCCGAGTTTAGCGTTGATCGTTAATTTCCTTGGAGATTCTTGAGAATCAAAAAACATCTGGGAATTAATTATTAAATATGGATAAACTTCAATAAAGTATGTTGAAACATACTTATTTTGACACTTTACAGTACTTATGAGTGCCATGTTCAGGTCTAGGGTTCAGTTCCCAGATTAGGTAATAAGCTTTTGGATTTCTATTGAGAAATGTTTCATAATCATCTCATAGTCTCTCCTCATTATACACGGTACCTAATAAAGTTAGATAACTATAGTTAAGATACAATTTCTTCCCGCTTACTTTGTTATGGAAAACGCGTGGTTCTATGTTATCTATGTAAACAATATCTCTGCCCTGTATAAATTTTACTTCCTAACAGAAGAAAGTATATCTACTTGTTGTTAACTTGCTCATAAGGTCGTTGATATTAAGGGCTGCACTCGTAACAATGTGACTACATTAAAAGGATACTGTCACGCCTTAATTGTTCACGAAGGGTTAGTTTACTGCTTGGGCCCATGTACTTAACTATCACTATTTAACTTTATACTGTATAGTACTTTAACGTATTAACAAAACAGTTTGATTTTATTATTCAAGCTAGGAACGATTTTTTTATAATAACACCGAGGCAAACAAGCATACGGCCCGCCTGATGGTAAGCAGTTACCGGGGCCTATGGACGCTTGCAGCACCAGAAGTATCACTTACGCATTGCGACCCTTTAAAAACCTTATAACTCTTTCTTGAACAACCCCAAGGTTTTCCCAAGAGATTATAGCATGGGGTTCTTCAAGGCTATTATAGGCTACGGTAACTGCTTACCATCAGGCGAGCCGTATGCTTGTTTGCCACTTTGGTAGTATAAAAATAAAGAAAACCCCATGTTATAGTCCTTATACACATTTTATATAGTTTAGTATCGACTATACAAAATGACAACAGAAAAGATTGTTGAGTTTTAAAACTTTGCTATTTACCTCGCAGAGGGGTTCTGTCTCCTGAGATTTTTGTGTCGCACTAGAGCTAAAAGATTTAAGAGTTGTGAGTTCAATCATGAAGTTTTCTGCATCTGTTTTACAAAATATACAGCTTAGTAACATAATCACTTAACTTAAGCGAAATAACTACATATTTATCTAAAATGATTTTGTCGAAAACTGTACAAAGCTTCCTCATAATTATATTTTTTTTTAAAAAAGACAACTTCCGCACTAGAGAACAAGCTCTGTGTCGGGGGGGACTTTACAAACATACAATTAACGGACACAAATTACACCCAGACTCAGAGCAAATCTTTGCGGGTCACACAAAGATTTGTCCTGTGTGAGAATCTAACCCTCAACCTCGTACACAGCAGGCGCATACTGCGGCCAGTGGACCACCAAGGCAGTCAATGTTTGGAACATGTATTGTTACATGTTACCTTTTTAATAATTGTGTAACCCGCTTACATCCATGAGTTGCGCCGTTTGTCTAAAGAATCACCTAATATAGTGTCGGGATGGTGGGCGGACGCGATAGTGTATTGTGTGGTGATTACGTCACGCTCCCTAGGGACAAACTCGTTACAGCGAATTGTTACATCTTACTTTAGTGCTATAAGCGTTATTAGTGTTTGCTATTTATCGGTGTGTCGCTTCAAGAACAAGAGGTTACTTAAGATTTGTTTTTCTGCTGCCTTATTTTGACAAAATGTATTTATTTTGTGCATTTTATTCACAGTATTAACACAATACAGAGCCAATAATTGCAGAACAGAAAATATAAGTGTGCCGCCCAAAAAATCTGAGTTCGCTACTTTTCTTTAAATATCCGGGTCAGCCATTGTTCCTTTGTCAGAGAGCCGGACAGCCTCTAGGCAAACTTAAGCTTGCTTTCTGTGCAGACGATATTGCACCTTCAAAACATTCAAGCTTCACAATTCTAGCTGCATGGTTAATTTGTCACAAGCACAAAAGATATCTGATGTTCGCTCCGGTAAAATACTTCCTTGTTTTTCGTTTGTTGCTTTCTTGAATCCACCAGTCAAGGTATCGAGCCCAGAACTTTAAGTAATAGCGTTGATGGAAATGCAGTCTCATTATAAATCTGCCGAGATGTATTTTCTTTCAACCTGGTGCAACAAGAATATTACTCTTCAAGAAAGACTAATGGGCACCGTTAATTAAGACTAATAGACGTTTAGAAAACTATATAATATAATATTTGACCAGCGTGTGTGGACAAAAGCCTAGATTTTTTCAGCTCTCTTGGTAGATAACAGAAGTGCACTGCTGTGTACAATGATTTATTGCAGATTATAACAGTAATAGTCTCTTCATATCGGATTCCTTAAAAAATATAATATCTATTGCATTAACGAAAACAGGTGTTAGCGCGATGTGTCTGGTTAAATCAAACCTCGAGGGTGAATGTGCCTTTGAATACGATTACATGTGTTTAATGAAAAACGCGAGTGATATGTAATTACTTAGCCGTAAAGTTGTACGTGAAGTTTGTTCAAACTGAAATCCTCTCAACATTCACATTGTAAGTGTGTACTTAATATAAATCTTTTAAGCACGTATTATAACTTGTTCGGAAAACTTCAAAAGATAACTCGCTTACATCAATTATATTATATTAATATATATTACTTAAATTTATATCAATGCCTTCACAAACCTTTGAAGAAATTTTCGAAGCTAACTCCGACTTTGTATGTATGATTATCGCTTTACAGTAAAGCAAAATGGAATTTAATAATATACAAGGCTGTACGTATAACATTAACAAGAACCATTTTGGAACCCTTTTCGCCATTCATATCTATATACTGTGCTATATTTTCATTATTTGAAAATAAATATTGCCAACATTGACCAGTTTCCATATATATATTGTACCTATACACACACGAACTAGTTAAAAATAAACGTTGATGTAACAGCACCGGAAGGCCCATTCGTAACTCGTATTCTCTCAAGGGGTAAATTGAAAAATTCCTTAAATAAAAGCGGCTTGGGGTACTAGAAAATCCTAGGCAGCCCAGTTCGTTCCGCAAACATTAATCTAAGCGTTCCGTACAGGTTCACGTCCGCTAAGTAACATACGAGACGTCTCAGTTTTTCCGAAAGGGAAGATATAATATCGCATTAAGACGAGACAGATGGCAACATTACATAGTATACCATTTCTCGGAGGACGTTTAAGTTGTGAGACACGTAAAGTGTTGCCATTTGTTCACTTGTAAGTTGTGTTTATTCTTTTTCTCTTCCGGGATCCTTTTCGGTTGGTTATGAGTAATGGTGGGTCGTAGGGCGAGTGACGCGAACGGTCGGCCCTTCATGTGAAATACGTTTACAATGCGACAGGGATTGTTCCTAGCATTGTGCACGGATTTTCTGTTAAAGTTGCGGTAATACAATGTTCTATTAGAGAGATGTATCATATCTTTGTCGTATTACTAAATGTCGTGGGCTTTATACATACTAAAAACAGACAAAAATTGTGTTACTATAATTCGTGAATTCTATAAGAATTTAATCAACATAAGAAGCGCAATTGTTCGAGTAACAGTGGACCTTAGAGAACACCGAACATAATCGAATTATGTTCGGTGTTCTCTAACTGCTATACACAAGTAAGTAAACTAAAAAATAATGTTTGGGAACAAAAAATAAGAATAGCTTCACTTGTTGTTGGTCCCCATCCGCCTTATTTCTGTAATGCTCACTACAAATTGATTAGGATTCGACCCCAACACAAACAGAGAGCGAATTAAATAAAAACGTGTAATAAAAAGTTTATCTCTGTATGGACCTAATGCTATTTCGGGAGAGGGTTTTAACCCTGAAGACGCTGACGATATCCATTACCATTCAGTACCCACCCCAATAAGAATAAAGAAGCTCGAAAAATAAAAGACTGGGTAATTGAATCCCCATAATGGCATGGGTAGAGAAATATATGTAGATTACGATATTCGGATGCGAGAACATTGGGTGGTATACTGAGATTTTACACTTCGCCGATAGCTGCCAATCCCTCTAATATTATTATGGTAATACGGCCAATTTCAATAAAAGCGTTCGTCGCAAAAGACATTTTCTTTTAGACGGTATGTATAAATCTGGTCGACATGTGCCGGTTACGTAGACACGGGTCTCAGTTTGTAGCTCGTATCATTGCACCCTCACACTGCCCTATTTACGAGTAAATGGAACTGAAAATTAATGATTATGTGTTTATTTAATTGTATTGTATAATCGGTATTTGTGTATTGTACAAACCTGTAGGTACATACTCGTATGAAATTATCAATGATTTTTTATACTATCAAGGAAGCAAACAAGCATACGGCCCGCCTGATGATAAACATATACCGTACCCTATAGACGCTTTCAAAAGCGGGGATATCACTCGCGCTTTGCTGACTCCTTAAAAGCTTTGTAACTCCTTTCTTGATTGGGAAAATATCATATACACAAATGATTACTAAATAGTTAATATTTTAGATATTAAAGTGTCAATTGTTGTTAGTAAGCAAGTCAAGGATCGCATGTCAAGTAGGTACTGCGATACGTCTCCCGAGGATTATTGCTTCAAGGAAGTACCAACACTGTATACTGGGATATGAAGTTAGATTTAATTTTATAATTAATAATTGTAACTAATAGCTTATGAAATAATATAGTACCCGTTTTAAATAGAATATTTTTTAAATGACGAGATTAATCATATAGATAGTAGTAAGCTGTATTACTTTACAGTTAATTTGAGTAGCGACCCTGGATTCTCGAGCTATTATTGCCACGCACCACTATTGATTGGGGCCTTTTTTTGTACTACTTGGGGGGCAAACAATAGTGTACGGATACCTGATGTTCAGCGGTTACCATAGCTTTTGAACGCTTGCAATACCAGAGGTATCACTTGCGTGTTGCCAACCCATTTTTTTTACACTAGGGCTTTTAAGATGGGAGTATCCTTGGGATAGGAATACGTTTCTTTCAAAACGCATCCCTAAATGAGCGCTGGAGACCTGTACTCAAAAACAGGAACTCAACTATACCGCTGCTGTGTGTAAATATTTGGCTGTGGTCTTCTGTAAGGTGGAGGTCCTTCCCCAATCGGGCTTGCTCGTTAGTATGGTGCCATACCTCTCTAATAATAACTAGTTTTTTTTATCATACATTGATAGTTGCAATAGGAAGCTAACAAAAAGATTAACTGAAAGAGAAAGCTACTTATTCATATACTAAGTAT
This sequence comes from Trisateles emortualis, assembly GCA_947095525.1. NCBI lineage: Eukaryota > Metazoa > Arthropoda > Insecta > Lepidoptera > Erebidae > Trisateles > Trisateles emortualis. The sequence continues at coordinate 207,183 of OX352736.1, read as the reverse complement.
AATAAATATAAAAAGGAAGCTAATATTAATTAGATTGATTTTCGTTCAGCATAACATATAATAATGCATAACGAGAGTGCAATTAATAGAAAATGTACGGTTACGTAATGAAAACTACCAAGGTACTATTCTAGCATACAAAAGACAAACGAAACAATAAGAAACTCGACAAGAATTGTCTTCGAACGGGAATGGTGAAATTCTACCCAGAAATGGAATGCAAATATTGAAATCAGTTGGTATGCACTAAAAGCTTTTTATGCGGTGGCACGCTTCAACTAATATATATGTATGCTTTTATAATTATGTAGCTATGTAGGTATAGGTAGAACTCGGCGATCAATATTGTAATGTACATTGTGTTTCATTTGTTTCACTGTATATTACCCTTTAATTCTTTAGCAAAAGTAGTTGTAGTAAAATAAGTCTTAAGATCATGGTCATGAAGCGCTCATAGCCAGGTACACTCGCTGTTAGGTAAACGATCAGTGGGTTAATCAACCAATGACACGGCAACCCTATAGATGGGTGACCGCATAGTGGTATTTCATCTGAGCGTCTCGGTGCTTCGGAGGGCACGCTAAAAGTCGTTTCCGACTGTTAACAGTCGTTAGATCACGACAGAGGCCTATATATGGGCGATCTAAATAACTCTGTCACCAGGTTGACCACTAACCAAACGATAAGAAGAATAAGATCATGAATATGTCGGCAGAGGTATAAGACGTACGTACGTTTTTCCTAACAGTAGTAGGCCTAATGCCAGCCGAAAATATTGAGCATTACATAATTATATTCTTGGTAAAACCAGAAATCAAACCCGTTATCATTCAGCACGCTAGTTGTACGTACACACTACTAAGGTATAACATTATAGTAAGCAGAATGAACACAGAATAACATTTATTTAAAAATACCGTTAGATAACTGTGGCCCTGAATGGAATGTCTGTACGGCCATGTTATCCTACCTAAGCGAAGTTTTTAATGACCTCCCCTGGGTGGTGTACTGTACGGGCTGTACGGCACAATGTGGTCGAGAGACAAAACTCGTTAAGGTTGAACCCTTTTTTATGGACACAAAGGATATTAATACATATTTGAGAACAAGTATTACGTACAAAAGATTTTAATGACTGCGCCCAGTGTTCCAGCCAAGCTGGTCGGACAATTGTTTATGTTGACGCAACCATCTAATATTTAAAATGAATACAATATCCTTACATAGGTAGGTACCTACTGTTATTGTCAGGTATTATTTTGGTAAAAAATCTTAATTTTTGATGCGGACTATCTATCTGTAATAGTAAAATACGAGAATAATAATCCAATTTTTTTTTTAGAAACTAAATACCTATCTTCATGTTTTGGTCAAAACGGTCGCCGAGATTCTCGTCCTCAATAATGTGAACAGTTCACTTTCTGTCTTATGAAACTGTATTATTAAGAAAATGACGTAAATGACGTATAACTTACAAATATTACAGGAAAACTTATTGAGCTACAAAGGGACATACACACATCTAAAAGAAATAATAAAATTAAACTATACAAAAGGCAAAAAAGGAAAGTAACGAAATAAGTAGTACACAAATTTAGAAATGTATTTTTAAACAGTTTATCCGTTTTAACTAATCAAATCTACTCAATATTGTCTTCGATTGATTTACTTGTGTGTCATCTAAAGCGCATAAATACGACGGCGCTATTTTATTTCGTTACGGAGTTCTTACTGCCTCCTGCCGATTGAATCATAAGATCAAGTCCTTACGGTACTATTTTATTAACGTAAGTATACCAAATATCAATATCTAATTTCAGCTTAATATATAACAAGAAAGTATATTTGTTTGTTTAGTTCAAATTACGGAATAAACTGATTAAACCCCTGACTCTGCCACAACTCATATCAGAACCGAATTGATGCAGTAGAGAATCAGCGACACTAACTAAAAGTGACTGCAATTATCACTTATGAATTTAGTCAAAATAAATGTATACATATTGAATTTATCAATTACGTGTCAGCATTCATAAACCATGTAATCCATAAGGTTTATATATTTTAACCTTATGAATTACTACGTTGAGTGAAAATATGTAAGTACTAGCTGTTGTCCGCGGCACCGCCCGCGTGGATGTCGATTATCGCGAGCCTATGTGCTATTCCAGACTATAATCTATCTGTATGCTAAATTTCATCCAGATCCGTTCAGTAGTTATTGCGTGAAAGAGTAACAAACATCCATCCATCCATCTATCCATTCATCTATCCATCCATCCATACTCACAAACTTTTTCTTACACGTAGTACGATTATACAATAGATGTTTTTGTCCTAAAGTCTATAGGTTCAATTGTTAAGGGTCAAGTGTTAAAGTTATAATCGTCATATTATTACTCGAGGTCCTACTCGTACAATAAATGTGTTCTCACCGCACATCTCAACCACGCTCTATGTTCCTGTAAAAACTGTACTTACACTGTTTATAATTAGTGAGGACACCGTCGCAGAAGCGACAGGCGACATCCTCGTAAGCACCGGCTTACAGGCATGTCTTGAAAAATCATAACATAAACATAAAACACTCTTTGTATTAAGGAAATTTGAATTTTCTATGTGTGGCACCAGAGTTGATTTTTGGTTGTAAATAATGTTATAAGAAAAGGAGTGAAAAGTGAAGCAATTCATCAAATCGTAGTCACAATCACGGTCGAGTGACGAGACACTTGTCTGAGGAGGCGCTTATTCTCAGCGCTTTGTAAGATTCGGCGGGATTTGCTAAATTTATGGAAGGCAAGCTCGTTAAGTGCGGTGGAGACTGTGAATACAAATACTCCGGCATGGGCTCGTAATGGGTGAGGAGCGTGAGTTTAGCGCGAGTTGTGTGCAATCATTATGTGTGTTCGTAAATACTTTAAGCTTGGATGTTGTTGTGTTCGGTGATCATTCATGTTCACTACACGTACCTACATACTTACTTACCTACTGCTGGTACTGTTATCAACAGTTACCGTCATTATTTTGTTTTGTTTAGACGTTGATCTTTGACACATGGCTTTGAGATAACTAGCACATAACACACAAGTTACAAAAATTGTTGCCGTCAACAGTAGCTAAGTAGCTTCTATTCATTTATCACTATATCGAATGACCATGTGTCTATTTATCGCTCCACTCTAAATTGGTTACCTATCCGTCAACGCCGAAGCTTGCGTGCTCTTAGTACTCTCTATTCCATTCTCAACTCTCCTTCTCCCCCTACCTATTTAAGATCTTCTTTCAAGTTCCTGTGTTCTATTCATGATAAAAATCTTCGTTCTTCTAAGAATCTCCTCCTTTCGTGTCCCTCACATTCCTCTGGCCTTGTAGACTCTTCCTTCGTTGTTCAATCCATCCGTCTCTGGAATGTGCTCCCTCTTGATATCAGGATGGCTACTAATCGCTATGTATTTAAGGTGAAAGTTCGAGCTCTCCTCGCTGATAAATCGTCGGAATTACTACGCCTCACACTTTCCTAGTATTATTTTGTATTATTATCTATGTATGTATTATTTATATCCTTATTTTATATATGTACGTATATATTTATGTAAGTATATAATTTTTAGTTTTGTATGTATGCGTCTTAATTATTATATTGGTTATGTTTTGTATCGCCAAATACCTATTTGTTTATTTTAGTGCACCTACTATGTTCATCTCTGTATCACCCAAGGTCGACTGGTAGAGAATGCCTATGGCATTAAGTCCGCCTGTGTGCGATTATGCATAAAGTGTTTAAATAAAATAAATAAATAAATATATCTTTCTGTATCATTACGTTCCGTATCATTTATCTCATTCATACTTAAATTCTATAAGCAAGTACGCACTGCAATTTGGTAACAAAATGGATCGACGCTTAGTATGAAGGTAGCATATCTTTATTCATACTATTGACTTAGTTGTTATAAATATTAAGATGGCTTCCTACAATTTAGTTACTGTATTAATGTTTCGATTAGATGTTAGGTGCCACTTTATGCTCGGTAACCGATTAGCGGGTTAAGCTACCAAGGGCGCGGTAACCCTATAGATAGGTGACCGAATAGCGTCTACGTGCGGGAGGAAGTGCTTCTCAAAAGTCGTTTTCTGCTGATACCATTCGTTAGATCACGACAGAGACCTAAATATGGTCGATGTAAATAAGTCTGTCACTAGGTTGGCCACTAACCAAACGATAAGAATAAGAAGCAATGTCTCTAAATCTGTTAACAAATATATCCACTTAAAGTTTGAAGGTGAGCGAAAACAAATATCGTATTACGAGAAAGGGCTCTGGTTGAAGGATTCATTAAAAAGTTTCAATTACCGAAACACAGGTATCCGGACATCAACCCGCAGTAATTTACACTTGAAAATATTCTCCGTATTTAATCAAATATGTATATTATGTTCTTTGTTGTGAGCATCAGATATTATATACTCGTAATTTATGCTTTCTTTGAAATAGCATTAAGTTGCAGCAGTTCCAGGTGATGCAATAGTGCTGCCGTGGGAACAACGTTGACTTTCACTTTGTGGGCCTCCTGTTTGCCACGAAAGTGATAATGTTATTTTGACCAACTCAATCCTCTCGTTCTTAAAAGGGGGATATTAATTGTATAATATTTTATTAACGTAAGGAACGTTAACTTAAAAGTTATTCAGTTCGTACTTTTTTAATGCCTTATTCGCATAACCCTAACGTACTGATAAATAAGTAACAACATATATATCGTCTAGACAAGTTACTTAACTTGGCATAGTATAATATTTATGCTTTTGTACCGACTGTCCTACGCAAAGTTGTCTTGATTTTAACTTAAGGGTGCGTCACATAACAATATAATTAGGTAACAATGTTATATAATATGTATATTTATGTAGGTACACAATGTTATAGCAACAGTTGATTATAAAATAACATACAATTTGAGTACCTACTCATTGAGTATAACTTCTTTGGATGTATACCTATATTTTTTCGTGTATATAGGTTTTTTTCTGTTATTTTTTAATGATGTGTAAATATTTAGATATATAAATTACTAGCTCCTGCCCGCGGCTTCGCCCGCGTAGATGTCGTTTGAATCGTTAGCCTAAACACAAAATCTGAAGATCCTAACTTCGAAATTATCTGACTTTCATACAAACTTTCATCCCCTATTTTACCCCTTTAGAGGGGAATTTAAAAAAAAACTTTCTTAACGGATGTCTACGTCATAATAACTATTTACGTGCCAAATTTCAGCGCAATTCTTTCAGTGGTTTGGGCTCTGCGTTGTTACATCAGTCAGTCAATAACGGTTGCCTTTTATATAAAGATTATACATAACGTTCATACTAATTGCCTAGCTTTCACCCCTGGCATCGCCCACGTAGACAATTTCACGGAAACAGTGATCTTATTTCGAGACCTTGACGGAAAATTCGACTCTAATGATCCAAATTTACTCAGAAACACTTTCCTTGGAACTAAAATTAATATTAAAATGACTATAAATTATCCATTCTGATATAATAAATACAAAAGACAGACAGTGTTGGTCTGCCTTGCCTTTTCACGACTAAACAGATCTTAATTAAATTTGACTTGAAGGGACTTTTAAGCAGTGGTTTTTGCTTACTTAGTTTACTTTAGATACATAAATTATAACATTAGAAGTATATAGGTCGTGAACACAGCTTTTAACTTAACTACATCATATTTATTTTAAAAATACTATATAATTATTTACGTAATTATTCATGCCTAATCTCTAGTGAGGCAATTAATCATAACCAGTGTAGTGTTAAGCACCCGGCACCTATTCACGAATTGAACGTGTTGCGTTTTATACTGCACTCACACTAATTACCGCTTTGGGAAATATAAGGGACCTACTTATAATAGCTGACATGTATCGCTTTGCTCAGGTACGTCGTTAAAAGTATTCATTTAGTTTGCCAAGGCAAGGTGCCTGTGTAATTCGAAGTTCATCCAGATTTTCACCATACGTTTCTTTCAAAACGCATCTCTAAATGAGCGCTTGAGACTTGTACTCACAAATACATCACTGTGTGTAGTTATTTGGCTGTCGTCTTCTGTAAGGTGGAGGTCCTTCCCCAGTCGAGCTTGCTCGCTAGTACAGTGCCCTTCCTCTCTTATGAAATACACATGCATACATGCGCAGAAAGTGGACGATGTAGACCTTATCTTATTGTGGGGCTAGCCCTACGGCCAGAGCACTTTAACCCTTAGGTACTTTTGTGCATGCCCTGTCCGTTCTGCTCATCCTACATCTTGATCTCCGAATATCTTCCGCATGAGCACTAGTATATCCTTGATGGGAACGCGCCTCGCACCTGCATAGCAAGTGCCGCATTGACTCCTTTTCTTCCCCACAGATCCTGCGTGTAGACTATTTGACAGGCCCATATTGTGGAGAAGGTTGTTTGTAGGGTAGTGACCCGTTAGGGCATCGGTCTATGTAAAATGAACATTCTATGAAGACATCGTCAAAAAAATATTGCACTCTTTAGATAGTACGGAGCTCGTTATATTTTGCCTTAAATTTAAAATAATAAGTCATTATTACAGTGCATATTAGAGGAGCTCAAGAGATCGTACTGACAACATTCACTCGTTGCCATCTTGGATCTAATAAACAAACCTCTTCAAACGTTATATTTTAAAAATAAATGTAAATCATAAAACCATCCGTTTTCAACCCATTAGAATACATTCAGTATGAGTTGAGAGCATTTGTGCTAACGTTATTTACAACGATTAAGTAGGTACATTATGACCTCTCGCTGTCACAAACGAATTTATCGTCCAGAGAAATAAAATATGTAGATTTTGTACAGAGACGCAGCACTTATTGAAATTGGTTGATTTACTTTAATCACATTATCTAGAAGCGTAAAAGGATTGGGTCGTTTTGGGTTCGGCCGAGAGTTTTATAGCTTTCAGAAATACGCCATAGACGCTACTTTAGAATGTGATATGTACATTTATTTATGAATACATTATCTTTCTTTAATTTTTGTTTCATTTAATTTAAAAAAAAACAGTGTAATAAAGATAAATAAATATAAATAATTAACAATAATTTTAATTAAATATTCTTTTTAATTGGTCATTTTAAGCCTTCTCGTTATAGGGTACCATTATAATGCCAATAATATTCTGTGACCGACCATCGGCCAGATATTTTAACTTCTTGACGTGCGGTTAGTCGGGAGCTCAGGCTTCTAGACATCCATTATAGTAATAATATAAATGTGAAAATGTGTGATGATGGATGGATGTTTGTTACTCTTTTACATAAAACAACTGAAAGGATCATAGAGTTAGATTATATTATAGTCTGGAATAGCAAATAGGGAACTGTGGGCGTAGCCGCGGCAACAGCTAGTAAGTCAAATGTTGGCATGCTCGCAGTGGTGATGGAAGCCGAGTGTCCCTGTGTTGACCACCACACATCTTCGTGGAAGGCTCATTGAATGGCTCATGTGCACCCGATTCCTAATAAGGGTGACCGGTTGAACCCATCAAACTAAGTATAGGCCTAAAATACAGTACATAAAACTTTAGCTTTAACTATTACTCACACATTACATTGATTTTGTGTTCATTCAGGAATTTTATTTTAATAAAAGCAGCGGAAAGGGACTGGTTTCCACGATACAGGGAATCCTAGTGTGGAAACCAGTGCTTACCTAAACCCTGTAATATTTTTTCTGAGTAAATAAAGTTTATTATTATTATTAGCTTATTATTTGAGATTAGTTTCTTTAAAAATATTTCTACATCGATATTACCATAGTTTAATTATAAACTAAAATCTATTAATGTAATATACCTGAAGTCCTTGACCTAGATTCCCCAAACTCCAAAACTATAAATGGCAGCTTTCTATTTACATAGTGCAATATATCTACAAGTTGTGCGTAAATTAAGGCGGTTGAAACAAGATAACCCATAAACGCCGCTGTGGTAACTCCGACCGAGAGACGACGAGAGACAGTTCGTAGTATTCGCGAGAAATTATCATAAACACTCAACCACAGTTCGGTCGATAACACCGAGGTCTCTTCTTACTTTGTGTAGGTATTTAAACATTAACAACTACTTGTAGACAAGTATTTGTTTCATGTCGTGTCAACCCATAAACGTCCCACTGCTGGGCACGGGTCTCCTCCATACAACGAGGGATATTAGCCTACTATACCACGCTGGCCAGACGGATTGGTATAGGGTTTTGTTTAGAGTTTTCCCTCTCTTGCAGTGGATATTGTCTGCCTGACTTAGTTCCTTAGTCGACTCTTACGACACCCTCGGATGGAACGGGGTGGTGACATTTGTATTCTTAATCCGTCACCACACGGATTTGTTTAATGTATAACTTAAAAAAAAAAAAAAAACAAAGAACTTTTCACAGAGGTAGGACACCATACCTACAAGCGAGCAAGCCCGACTTGGGAAGGACCTCTACCTTACAGAAGATCACAGCCAAATAGCTATACAGCGGTGAAGTTGTCTTCCTGTGAGTACAGATCTCCAGCGCTCATTTAGGGATGCGTTTTGAAAGAAACGTATACCTATCACAGGGATTCTCTTATCTAAAAGCCCTGGTGTAAAACAATGGGTTGGCACACGTGAGTGATACCTCTGGTATTGCAAGCGTCCATAGGCTACGGTAACTGCTTAACATCAGGTGGGCCGCATGCCAGTTTCGTCACCACTTGGAGGACAAGGCCAAGCTGGCATCTAGGAAGCTCGGTGTGCTCAACAGAGCAAAGCGGTACTTCACTGCGGGCCAAAGATCGCTGCTTTACAAAGCGCAAATTCGGCCCCACATGGAGTACTGCTGCCACCTTTGGGCGGGAGCACCTGGATACCAGCTTGGACCTTTAGACTCGATCCAAAGGCGCGCTGTGAGGATTGTTGACGATCCCAAGTTCACAGGCGGTATTGATCCACTTAGTTTAAGGAGAGACTTTGCCTCCTTGTGTGTGTTCTACCGCCTGTACAACGGGCTGTGTTCCGAGGAATTGTTTGATATAATGCCCACGGCCACATTTTATCAACGCACCTCCCGCCACCGACAGGGAGTTCATCCACACATTTTAGAACCTTTATCGTGCCGCACTGTGCGGTTTCAGAGGAATTTCCTCCCACGTACGATTAAGTTGTGGAATGAGCTTCCTGCCGAGGTTTTCCCGAAAGACTATAGCATGGGGTTCTTCAAGAAAGGAGTTATAAGGTTTCTAAAGGGTCGGCAACGCGCGAGTAATACCCCTGGTGTTGCAAGCGTCCATAGGCTACGGTAACTGCTTACCATCAGGCGGGCCGTATGCTTGTTTGCCTACTTGGTAGTATAAAAAAAAAAAAAAAAAAAAAAAAAAAAAAAAAAAAAAAAAATGCTTGTTTGCCACCAAAGTAGTATAAAAAAAACAACAATATAATAGAGCCATTTTCTTAATCATCATGTCTCAAATACCACTTGGTACTAAAAGAGATATACTGAATTCAGTTCCACTCGAGCAGTCGTACCGGGGAAGTACCTGAAATCTACAGAAGATTGCAGCTTAATATTTAATAACATTATCTGATATTGTGTTTTAGCTGATGACGAGGATTCTTTAGGGACTCTTACTACAAGAAGTAATATAATAACCTATGTTACTCATTTTATTTGTACGTGCAGTAATGCTACAACATTATTATGTGCAACACGCAAAGGTTTTAATTATTAATGATTCTTAATTAATACGAGTTCAGGTCTCGCAAACCACGTTGTATATTCTTTACCGCACAATAAATGTAAATTAACAGATCAATATCTGTTGGTTTACACTTAGTGTGTATGCATGACTTGCATATTTTTGAATAAAATAGAATAGAATATCATCATCATCATCTGAGCCTGATAATGTCCACTGCTGAACATAGGCCTCATATGTCTCCACAATGGCCGATCTTGAGCTGCCTGCATCCAGTGCTTTCCTGTAGCTCTGGTGATGTCATCTGTCCACCTAGTGGGAGATCGTCCCACTCTGCGTTTTCCTGTACGCGGTCGCCACTCGAGAACCTTTCTTCCCCATCGGTTGTTGGTTCGTCGAGCGATGTGGTCTGCATGGAAAACTTTATATTGTACACCAATGTCAGAGTCAATCTTATAACTATATAAGGAGCCTCTGCGTTGCGACAAATTTGAAATATATATGTACTTTATTTAAAGATGGTACCTTATTTAGGTCGATGAAAAATGCCATAATCACTAAACTTGTTGATAAATTAAGTATCACATTTTAAAATGGACTACGATCGCAGTCATTCTACAACAAAGCGCAAGTAAACAACTCTGCGAATAATGTATAAGTATATACAAGTGACACTAATATAGTACGTCCCATTTACCAAACAAACGCAACTAAATCATAAAAGGCGAACATGTAAAACCTCTCCGGTGAAATGTTCCAGCGTCGACGGAACACAACTAGATTCTCACGAAACGTAAGATAACTTAATGAGGGTTGACAAATTAGTGCAGAGTCCCGCACTTGGCAAACACTCCGGCCCTAGTTCACGGCCGCCTATTCTGGCTAGATCACGTTATTCGTTAAACTATTTCACTATAATAGTTTGATTCACCTTCCTATCAGAACATTGACAATTTATTATTGCACTTATTCGTTTTTAGTGCATTGCTAGTCGATTGCTGGACATAGGCTTCCCAAAATGATTCCACAGCATAATTGTGCAATATTGTACCACTAAGTATTAGTAGACAAATTGTGCATTTACCTAAGTTTTGCTTTGAACGATAGCTACTTTACCGTTCGTAGAGTAAGTTTTTGTGCAGGAAGACTTACCAACAAAGTCTTTAGTAGTACTTGGGTGGACTAGTTTTGAGAGCCAATTAATTGTGTATACAATAATACTAGGGGTCGCCCGCGACTTCGTCCCCGTGGTAATTTGGAATATTTCCCCCGATTTTGCAACATATCTCACTACTGCTCCGCTCCTATTGATCATAGCGTGCTGTTATATAGCCTATAGCCTTCCTGGATAAATTAGTATAGATAATTGTAATATAATGATACTTTAGTCTGTTGTTTTAGTATTGTGGTATTTCACTCAATTATTATGTCTGAGTAGCCAGTTGGTACAGTGGTTAACGAACCTGATTGTTAAGACGAAGAAATAAAGCCCACGACGGGTTTCATTTCCACCTAGCAATTCGTTGTTCTGGGTGTGGGTGTAATTGGTCTATATCTAATAATATTTATTTAGAAATATTATTTATGTACATATTTACCAGTTGTCTAATGCAGTACCATAATATTTATTTATCTATTAAACTTCATGCACATAGGTACATAGGTGGACTTAATGCTATAAGCATTCTCTACCAGTCTACCACAGGTGATGCAGAGATAATCGAAGTAGGTGCACTCAATGTATATATATATATATATATATGTATATGTAATTACATATAGATACTTATACAGTTATAAATATATAAAATAATAACATAATAAATAGTTAACGAGATAATTCCAACAATTTCTCCAAGAGGAGAGCCTTAACTTTCAGTTTGAATGCAAAATGGTTAGTGGCCATCCTGACTTCAAGAGGCAACTCATTCCAGAGGAAGTATGGTGTTAAATAGGAAGGGGGAGAAGGGGAGTTGAGAATAGAATAGAGAGTAGTGAGGGCACGCAAACTACGGCGTTGACGAATAGGTAACCATTTCAATTCAGAGCGAAAGGTAGACACATGGTCATACTTACGAAGATTATAAATGAATCGAATGCAGTTATTAAGAAGCCGGTCATATTTGTTGAGAAGATCTGCATTCGGGTCATAGTAGCACACATCACCATAGTCAATTATGGGAAAGATTAAGGTCTGCACAAGCATTGTCTTGGTCCTAGTAGGGAGAAAGTTTTTCAGACGATAAAAGGCCCGAAGAGTTCCAGTAACTCTCTGACTCACATTGGTAACCTGAGCCTGCCAACTGAGAGTGGTATCGACAAGCAATCCAAGATCCTTAACCACAGGACTGAATGGTATAATTGAATTATTATAGATGAGAGGTGGCAGGGTACTGATGGATAACCTGCTCATCATGCGGTGGCTACCCACTATAATGGCTTGACATTTAGCGGGATTAACGGCTAAGCCAAACCTGTTAGACTAATTCCTTAATTCTTCAAGGTCGCTATTTAAATTGGTAATTGCTGAAGATAAATTCGTTGTGCAGGCTTGTGAGTACAACTGCAAGTCATCAGCATAAAGATGATACGCACACTGAAGATTCTGGGTTAGGAGATTAATAAAAACTGAAAAAAGTAACGGAGAAAGAATGCCACCCTGAGGAACCCCAGAGTCAAGTTCGCACCAACTTGATGAAGAATCATCAAGGCGGACCGACTGCTGGCGCCCCTGAAGATATGTTGAGAACCATTCCAGTGTATCAGGCAAGATCATGAAATAGGAGAGGATAGATAGAAGGATGTGGTGACTGACGGTATTGAAGGCAATCGAAAAATCAACCAAAGCCAGCACAGTGACTTTGGAGTCTTCCATGCCCTCCCTAATATCGCCAGTCACTTTTAGGAGAGCGGAAGTGGTGCTATGTCCCGTTCGAAAGCCGGATTGCAGAGGACTTAAAAGTTCATTACGAAACACAAACTGAGACAATTATTTGTGAACGCAGGCCTCAAGGATTTTAGAAGTGAAAGGACGGATGGAGATAGGTCGAAAATGTTCAGGGAGAGTAGGATTGGAAATTTTAGGAAGAGGAATGATGAAAGCTTTACGCCATAAGGAAGGAAAGGTGTTGCTATATAGGGAAAAGTTAATGATATGGCATAATGCTGGAGTCAGATGATCAAGTATGGGTAAAATCATACGACGACTGATGCCATCGTAACCCACCGCATTGGACTTGATCGAAAGGATATTTTTTTTGATCTTGCCTGCTGTTACTGGAGAAAACTTAAGAGAATCAATGTTAGGAGAGGATAAACCAGCTATGTAGTTCGCAGTAAGACACCTGGTTTGGTGATCAAGTAGGACAGAGGTGGTGAAATGACGGTTGATGTCATCCAAACCAATTGTCAACCGCTGATCTGCACGTCGCTGTTTGCCAATACCTAGTGTCCCAAGGAACTTCCAGATATTAGCGGGAGAAGAGGAATTAATGTTGTCAAAAATATGGCGGCGTTTGGCGTTACGTATCATCAGATTACACCTATTCCTTGCAGTTTTGAAGAGGGACCAGTTATCGTCTGAACGCTCCCTCCTAAACTTTCGAAATGCCCTATCCCTCCGCCTCATTGCCATTTGGATACCTCTGGACATCCAGGGCGCAGGAGGGCGTTTTAATTTGATTTTCCTGATGGGGGCATGTTTGTTATAAAGATTGATGACTACACTGTTGAAGATATCGACCTTTTCGTCAACAGTGGTAGCCACCACCAGGGAATCCCAATTACTCTCAGAAGCGTCCTTACAAAGCCTTTCAATGTTAATTCGCCTAAAACAACGCAAGTACAGAACTCTAGGACGGGATTTAGGTGGTTTTAGGTTATAGGAGAGGTAAATTAGGTCGTGGAGGGAAAACCCAGGTGCAGGATTTTGTTTATTTGTAATATGGTAAAACATTTAGCATGTACATGCCACAGATACTGGTATAAACATTGTTACACTAATACGATACATTATCATCTATATGATATATGTTGTTTGTAATAATACCATGTAACACATCTCGATCAGTTTACTTTTCACAAAAGCGCCCGCGCCGGCTAATTCTTTAAGAAACAGTGATCGCTAACTGACAGTTGGAATTGCTCGGTGACGGCACCGACAATTGACTAAACGTCAAAAAGGCTCGGTTTTCGCTCTTACGGAATACCGATTTTCAATCTGACAGCCAGATTTTGCTCCGCTTTCGCGGTCGCTTGGTTATCGCTTTTACGAAATACCCCAGCCAGTCGCCCTGGCGTCAACCAGAACAGATTATGATAGTCATGGCAACAAAAACAGCAAACAAAAGAAGGAATTGGGAATTCAGGAATGAGTGAGAAGAAAGTCAACGTACAAGCTTTTGCATAAGCACTCTCTAGGCAACATAGGAGCTTGATGCAAAAAGGTTTTTTGAGCGGAAGAAAATAAATTTTAATTTACTTGAAATAGGATTAAATGCGGATAACATCGCTAGCAGATAAGAATCTATACTAATCCTTACTAATATTATAAATGTGAAAGTTTGTAAGAATGGATGGATGGATGTTTGTTACTCTTTCACGTCAAAACTATTGAACGGATCTGGATGAAATTTGGCACACAGATTATGGTCTGGAATAACACATAGGCTGCTTTTTGCAGCGATAACCGACATCCACGCGGGCGGAGCCGTTAGTATTATTATAAAGCTAAAGAGTTTGTTTGTTTGGTTTAACGAGCTAATCTCAGAAAGTACTGGTTCGATTAGAATTTTTTTTTTTTGTTGAATAGTTTATTGATTGAGGAAGGCTATAGGCTATATAACATCACGCTATGATCAATAGGAACGGAGCAGTAGTGAGATATGTTGCAAAATCGGAGAAAATATTTCAAATTACCACGCGGATGAAGTCGCGGGGGACCCCTAGTACAATATAAAAAAGGTTCATATTCTTTGCATATTATATTCATACCTACAATAATACACTGTTTTTCACAACGAGTAAATTAGGTATCGAGTTCCAGTTTATGTCGCCATTGGAATACGCGTTTTCCACACAACCTTTTGAAATACTTATTCTTAATTCTTTATTGTACACACAAATAAACATTACAATATACTTAAAAATAAAAATCATGTACAAAGGCGAGCTTAACTCATAATGAGTTTTCTACCAGCAAACCTTAGAGTGGGAGAGGAGAAGATAAGGCGAGAGAGCAAATGAAGTGTACACCAGACTAAGAAATAAAAAACAAAGGAGATAAAGAAAAGAGAGAGAGAGAGCAAGTTCTTACCTAACTATGTAGTATACCACAGTGTATACTCTCATAAATGTACATATATTATTACATATATATTTTAATATGATACATATATAAAACATAAACATACATACTATCTAAATATATAAATAATTATTACTGATAAGCGATGGATAGAAAAATACTCAATATTTCAATATATTATTTACATATGGAGGATGATATTAAAATGTCGAGTATACATTTCATTTCTATTTGTATCAACGTTTTTAACATAATCACCACGGAATATATTTTTTACATAAAGTTTTTACCCTCGTCCGCAGCAACTCTATTGCCGCATAACTCAAATGAATGCATGAACCTTATATATTATGTATATGCAATAATGATGTTTATGAGATGATGCGATAGTAAGTCACGCACTAACTATAGCTTGTGACACATGGGGGCCGTACGTGAAATACCAAAGTTTCAGTCAGTCCGACTCTCCCGTGATGTGAAATATATTTCAAGTTAGTTCATACAAAAATAAAATAATATAATGTTACTCTCACAACTCTTTTAAATTAATTTTCTGTATTTAAGCAAAATTAACAAACTGACTCTGTTCTTGACAACTCATCAGAAAGATTTTTTCAGCTTGGGGTAGCCGACTTAATTTTAAAAATTGCGTAATTATCAAGGACATCAATTTTGCGACGACAGAGTTGTTTTGATTTGCTTTGTAAAAAATTAGGAAAAATGTAGTAGCTAACAATGTTAAGCTATTAATATTGTCAGATATACGAGTACGTGTAACGTTGCGAGCCGCATTAACACAGAATAGGTGCGCCGCGCGCCGTCTTAATTTTAGTCTAAAGTTAAATATTTAATTAAGAGTAGGTACCAACTACTACCTACTACTACTACTACTATGTACTACTGTAGAGAAACAATTAAGAGCATGATGTCAACCAATAAACGTACGATACCTTGTGTTCATTTCTTATTTCATTAAATAATTATACATACGCAACGTATAGCTTACATTTAATTTGTTTGTAGTTGATATTGTACTTGTACGTAATACTTTACTTAATGTAACGATAATTTAAAATGATTAATAAATCAACAATAATGAGACATGTGTCAATGACTTGGTATTTGGAACAGATTAAGGTTGCGCTTGGCTCATATTTTTTCTCATATCTACTTGTTAGGAGTCAAAGCCTTGTTGGTAAGCAGTTATTATAGCGTATGGACGCTTGCAACATCAGAGATATATAAAACTTTTAATTCTTTTCTTGAATAACTCTACGTCCCTTGAGAAAATCGCGGCATGTTGCTTATTTCACAACTTAGCCGTACTTGGAAGGAAATTCCTCTAAACATAGGTACATTATAGATACATAAATAAACAATACAAAAGGGTTGAAATAATACAGGAGTTGATCTATAATAATTTATTTGCTGATTTAATTTATCTAATAATGCATATGCATTCCTTTAAAAACCTTATAACTCCTTTAGTTTTAAAGGGTTTTAAGGTTTAAAGGGTTTAGTTTTAAAGTTTTAAAGGTTTTTAAAGGGTCGAAAACGCATGAATGATACCCCTGGTGTTGCAAACGTCTATAGGCTACGGTAACTGCTTACCATCAGGCGGGCCGTATGCTTGTTTGCCACCTTGGTTGTATGCAAAAAAGTATCGTTATTATAGTACATTACTAAAATTGTAGTTTATAAGTTACTATAAAATTTTATTTAACGTAACCAAATTGATCTGATTGATTATTGTACATTAGATTAATAGTTATATGAACAACAAAATATATAAATATCATAAACCTATCATAATTATATACTTTTTAATTAGGGAAAAAAAATCTCCTGTAAAAAACGCAAATTGACGGTTTCTGTGGTGATGGGATTTTACTAAAAGTAACAGAGTGTGTGTCAGTTATATAAACTCACTGAGGTATCGTTCAGTAAATTATTCTCATAAAAATGTTCCGCGTAATGCCTTCCTTTAGTCGATGAGATGAAATTTATTGTTGGTCGTAAAAAGTACATTGCGCGAGTAAACCGCGCGAATTTCGGAAACTTGACGCCGCCGCCGCGCACCCGCCGCGCACCCGCACCGCCCACGCCGCCGCGCCGTTCTCACGTCGTCACCCTGTCTTGTGACGAACTTTATACATTCGACCCCGCGGCTGCGGTGTAAACACCAAGCGACTCCACCGCTAATACTTCACTCTTACTACCTAACTCATGGATCACGTCTTTGTAAACACAATCTGTATATCTATATTAAACCGGCTAAATCCTGATATAGAATAGATATGTCGTCTATCATAAAACTGGGGTATTCCTCGAAGCGCACCTAACAAAGCGCACCTAAAGTTTTCCTCGAAACGCACCATTCAGGTGCGCTAAGAAAATCATAGCGCACCCTATAAAACTGCACGAATTAGATGCGTAGGTACTGTCGTGTAAAATGATGATACCTATTTCTGTATATATGTCAGTGTGACGTTTGAAGACTTACTTAGATGTTCAGTTTTTGATTAGACAAACTTATGCCAAGACAGTTTCTTTTAGATACCTATTAAAGAAATTTTTAATAGTTAAATATCTACAAGAAACATTGTAGAAATGTAATTTTGACCAAAACTATAGCTAGGTGAAAACTATTTGAAGCTAATTATTATATGTAGGTATAAATACTATACGTATGTAACTACTGTAATTATTCAAAGATTAAGTATACATTTTTGCATTAAGAAAATATTTTTATGTTAGAGGAAAACACTTTTTGATATAACACTTACTTATGTTTTTAATATGGACATTGTAAGTATATTGTATACACATTACTAAATATAAATAATACACCTAATAGACAACAACCACCCCCTGTGCAACCACCCCTGTGCAGCTCACAATTCGTACTGGAACATGGTTGCATGTCCCAGCAGTGTCATAGCGAATTATTTTTTTATGACCGCCTCCTTCCTTCACTTGCGCAGCGATGTAAACTTTGAGAAAGTTTCGTTGGCCATTAATAATTCTCCCGCGGCGGCGTCCGGGACCTCTGAAAAGAATATTTCACTCTTTTGAAGCTGCAAACTGGGTACAATCAAATTACCATTTGAAAGAGCCCCTTGTATTGCTATTTAAGACGTTGAACGATTTTCGTTAGCTTTGTTTGTGCCTTATCGTTCAAATCGTTTGTTCTAAATCTTACTAAATTCCACTTAAATCCTCCTCTCTAAATATCATTATATGGGTATGGTACCATTGAAATGCACTTAATTTTTCATATCCAGTAAGTATTATGCAACATAATTTTGTCAAACATGTTTCTGCGTTTTACTCATTTATTTACTCGTTAAAACAAGGAAACATGACTTGTTAGTCATCACTTGCTATAACATCGCTACGTCCGCGTCACCGCACCATATTGGAATAGCCTTGAGTCGTACCTTAGTGGTACAATGTCAATTTTTATAATGCCAAGATCAATTCGTTATTCAAGAGCGGTGAGGCTACGATAACTTATGGATAAGAATAATACTAAAATCTTGGTCAAGAGGAATTACCATTATTGTTCATATCTGTAATAGAATATATACTCCTAACGCCATTTTCAAAGTAATATCTTCAATTCAGCAAGTTTTTGTTTTACTCGTATAGTACTGACTTGTGTAGCAAACAAGCATACGGCCCGCCTGATTGTAAGCAGTTACCGTAGCCTATGTATAACTTGCAATACCAGAGGTATAACTTGCGTGTTGCCGACCCAATAATTGAAACACCAGGGTTTTATGATGAAATTTTCTCTACATACGTTTCGTTAAAATCGAATCCCTAAACGAGCTCTGGAAACATGTACTCACACACAAGAACACAACCACACCGTTGTATGTGGTCTTCCGTAAGGTGGAGGTCCTTCCCCAGTCGGACTTGCTCACTAGTATGGTGTCCTACCTATTTTAATATTACTTTGTAGCAAGATAGCATGTCTTTGTAAACTACCATGAGACTAATTATTTTCCTGAATCCAATAGATATATCAACCGTACTAGCATAATATAGAAGCCACGGTGCACCTGCATTTTTTTTTTTTTATTATTCGACTCACAATATAATATTGTATAATTTATGGACATAATCTACCACACTCGTGTAAGCACTGTTTGGTATTTGCCAACAATCGTATGTGTTACTTTAATGCGCAGTTTACATCGCATTACTATAATGCAGTATTTGTAAATTGTCAAGGCAAACAAGTTACAAACTTTATATAGCCTCGTTGTGCTGTGAAAACAAATGCAAAACACTGTGCACAAAAGTGAATTACATAATCCCAATACAAATAATGTATAATACAAATGATATTAGACCCAAAGGCAGTTTTACACATCCAGAATAGAATACATTACAAAACGCGTCCGAGTAAATTATTCAGTCGCTACTAAAATCCGTGATATAGTTAAATTAGATAGATATATTTTAGGGATTCGTATTCAATATTCATTCTCTTTATTCATTTTTAAAATAATGAACAATTTGATAGACTGCCCGGTACTTGTCAATAAAATAAATTACCGTGTGCCTGTCCTGTAATCGCATTACCCCGTTATACCCACCACTCCGAAGAACAGTACTTGGAGCTACCTCCCCGATGCCAAGATTAATCAGGCTCCTAAATGACAGTAGTGATCTAGCAGACGTTCACATGGTTTCACTTAGCAGGTTCCGGTCTATACTGTACAAATACTACTCCACCCAATTGTTAAACTTTACCTATATTATTTAGCCAAGTATGTCCACGTTTTTTTTCTCTATTAAGTTTCACTTGTTTTATACTTTATACAGCTCTTATTATTAAGTTTGACAATCTATAGTTTTAATTTTTATTTAATATTTTTAGTTTATTTGATTCTTATATAATGTACATGTTGTGTTTATCTATAATTGTTAGTTATGCTTAGCATAGAATATTATCCTTGTCATTACAAGGACAATATTCTATATTAGTGTATTAACGTTTATACATTTATAAATGTTAATACACTAATGTGTATTCTAATGTTGATAAACCTAATAAATAAATAAAATAAGATACTCTTATTTTTTCGCTATGTCCATCCGTCCATCTGAAGACTCGTAGTATTAGAAAGTTATAATTCCTCCATTGGATCGATGGAGAGATACGTCACTAAATCACGGCAGAATGGCTCAAAATCTCTGAAATATCAAAAATGTTTGTCAATAGCACAGTCTCTGTTCCATCATACCACCTTAAATAAGAGACCAACTATTCACATAATTATAGATGTGAATAATAAATGATACCACCACGTTATTTGAAGATAAAGTAAATATGAAACGCAGGATCTCCACCGTACATAAGACCACAGCCAAATGACTGAACACGGTGTAGTTGTGTCCATGTGTGTGAGTACAGGATCCTAACGCTCATTTAAGCATAACAATACCAGGGAAATCATTCGCCCATTCTAGTTTGTAGATAATAACCAGCAAATTTTTAGATGGACATCCCACCATGCAAAGTGAGCAATCCCGGCCTGGTAAAGACCACCGCCAAATAACTAAGCAGTGAGTCTGTGCGTAAGTAGTCAAAATCAAACTGATTCATGCATTTAGATCATAACTATGAATGTGACAAAAACAGAAGAAAAACGATGTCAGCAATTATTTGCATACAGCCTATTTGCTGATAAAACTTGAAGCCATGAAATTAGCTGGCAAGAAAATCCTCTTATTATTTTATAAAATTACAAATATTAATTTAACTCGTATTAGAAACCAGACGTGCTAGAAGATGTTAGGCCCCGCCTCCAGACCTAACTCTTCTAACACTAAGATATACAATACGGTAACTAAGAGAGATAGGGCACCATGCTAGAAAGCAAGCCCGTCTGGGGAAAGACCTCCACCTTACAGAAGACCACAGCCAAATAACTACACACAGTAGTGTAGTTTTGTTTTTAGTGAAGAAACGTTTTCCTATCCCAGGGATACTACATCTATAAGCCCTGATATAAAAAAATGGGTTGCCAACATGCAAGTAATAAATACCTTTGGTATTGCAAGCGTCGAATGATACTTGAAGTGTATTATTTCAGAGTCAAAAGTAAATATTTTTAAAAAAATTCATCTTTATTAGGTACTATGTTGAAATACTATATTTGCAAAGTCTCGCGTGCACTCAGAAGCTGTCCTACTTGCATAATAAATGATACTTACCTAAATACCCAACATACACGAAGATTTGTAACGGTTCTAAAATCTAACATAATACTTACTCAAGTAAAGTAAAAGTACTTGCAATGCCTTCATCTACGCAATAGGTACAGAACATTCATGCGATTAATACAAAATGTACATTTTACTCTACAGCATTTTAAGTTAAAACAGCGAATGAAAATTACATTCCACATTTACGTTCCATTTCTGGGCACCTCGCATTGCACTCAAGCCGGACATAACTCAAAATTATGAAATAAAGAGAAATGTACTTTAAAACGTTTCTAAGAGCGTGCAACAGCTGAAACAAATCGCAGGCAAGCAGCACCGCTACTCTAATGGATATAATGGAAATGGCCGACTATTGGCCCGCTTACCTTAAGTGGATACGCGACTTGCGAAGAAATGGCGTCTTTTGGTAATGTGCCTTATTGAGTGAGCTAAGTGACGTCCATGGATATTACATATAATAAAGTGTTTGTAGGTACCACATCGTGTTAGCGGCGGCGCGTCGCGATTTGTTAAAAATAATGATCCATCTCCGCGGGACAAATATTAGAGAACTGTAATAATGACGTTGATGTAGCTCAACTCGTATTACAGGTAACGATTCGAGTCAACAATGTTGGCTGGCTCATGGATCAAACACCTGATGAAGATTGTTCCTTTTTACTTATATCCTTACTAATATTATAAATGTGAAAGTTTGTGAGTATGGATGGATGGATGATTGTTACTATTTCACGTAAAAACTACTTAACGGATCTGGATGATATTTGGCACGAGGTTGATTATGGTCTGGAATAACACATAGGCTATATACTTTTTACAGCGATAACCAACATCAACCAACAGCTAGTAAATTTATATTATTAGGTACTAGTTTTTCTCTGCGCCTTCACCTGTCTGGATGTCGGTTTATAAAATAGCCTATATTTGTATTACTTTTCTATCGCAGTACAAGGTAGCTTTTGCATTAATAACATCAGTAACATTTTTAAATAATAGAGTTGTTTATGGTACACTGGCATTTTAGATTCAAAATGTAAAATTGAGGTATATTTAGAACAGAGATCTGAAGTCGTTGTCGCGTTATTTTGTATTTGACGTTACAGACATTGTTCTATGGATTTTAATTTAGAAATCTTAAGGTAAAAGTCCACCCCTGTTCTGGGTGGACTTACATTATCCATTTGTTCGGCAGCGGTCGGCAAACAAGAAAGCGCGAGCATACACTGAGTTCGCTCTTCTTGCTAACTTTGTGATAGGCATACGTATTATTGAGCAGCCTAGTCGAAACCAAGCTAGGGATCGATGTAATGTTTGCACAGATATATTATGAGGGCCGGAATTTATCCACGCAGATGTTACGAGCATGAAGCTGCACGGGCGGTAGCGCCTATAGAATAAAATTTACTATTATAATATATTATATAAAATTTACTTGTCCTTGCCATCAACCGAGGAGTGTCAACATGTTACTTGTACCAATGTCAAGTGCAAACAAACCCACTTCAAATAATAAAGCAGAAAAAAACAAAATACACATCCTACTTTAAAATTACGAGACACCTACCTACACTCTAAGGCCAAAATTGGCCATAATAGGTATGCCTTTTAGCTTTTATAACCTGTCAACAAAACAAAATAAAGTTTAAGAAGTTATTGTCCAAAATGTGATAAAAATCCGTTGTGTATGGAGCGTGCTCGCGGTAACTTTATTTCAATTATTGAGGCAGTTCAAATCCGTTATAAAAATATAAAGAAAATATCCAGGCGCAAATGACTTAAAATAATCGAGTTGTCCTCGCTCAATCACTCGCCAATCGCCTGTTCCACGTTTCCTCTATTATTTGCATGAAAAATACTCATTCCTCAGGGCGTTGAAGTGCGAACATAAATAATGAGGGCCCAGGTTTCCGGGGTATTATTGTCGTCGATCATCGGGGACTACGGCGAAGCATATTCTTTTACGTCCAAGTATTTTGTCAGACGAGAATATTTCACAAGTTATTTGTATCAATTTGCTTTGAGTAAAACAGGTGCTGTCAAAGCGTTTATTATATTTATTTGAATACAGTGTTTCCGTAAATTCAATTCTACAAAATCAGATAAAAGGGTTATTATTATTGTACAGTTCCTTCCTTGTAAAGCTATCATATATGTACCTACTGTCTGTCATGTTATGTACTAATTGTCATGCAAAGACGAAATTTCCAAATAAAGTGTGGCTATTATTTCATTCAATGTCTACGATAAAACTTAAACTTTTAGATACCTTCACTTACTTTTGAAAACTCAAACAAACGCTTCCTCGAAATATTCAAGAACTTGTACACAACTTCCAACCAAAAGCGTAATCTGTCTACAAAATATTCTGAACACAAGATATTTTATAAACATGAAGTAATTTCTTGTTTAGAGAAATCAGTAATTTTCAGTAAACAGTCCTAAAATAAAGTTCGTATCCTAAGCTCATCCCAGATCGCTTTCTGGCCCTCTATGGCATATTGTAAAGAAGACACTATAGTGTTCCTTGACGGCCAGAAAGCGATCTGGGTGAGGATACTGCCGCATTATATAAAAATAAAGACGTCGACTGGTCAGGACATGGGCGCCTGGTGCTCGCGTACCGGCGGCGTTCGGACTTCGGAGCCACACCACCGTCTATGTGGTGACATTCCGCTCTTGTTTGCTAACTGAATAGGTCCTGAGCGGTAGGTATTTATTTTGACAAAATGCGCAAGTGTCCTCGCTAGATAGAGTCTTCTTTACACTATGCCTCTTGTTCGTCATGTACTTCTTTCTGATTTATACATTATATATTTTTTTAGATGTTAAGCAGTTACCGTAGTCTATGGGCGCTTGGAATGCCAGAGGAAACAGTTTCGTGTTAAGTGTTGCCGACTTAATATTTTTTACACTAGGGCTATAAATTTGACTATTCCTGAGATAAGATAACGTATATTTTTCGAAACATATCGCTAAATGAGCTCTGGACACCTCACACACGGGACACAACACAACTACACCGCTGTGTGTTGTATTTGGCTATCCTATTCCAGTGAGGCTTGCTCGCTAGTTGATGCCTAACCTCTCTTTAATAGCAATCTAAAATTTATGTCTGGGCACACGTCTCCTCTTCTCTCTCTCTCCTTCTCAAGAGGGCTTAGAGGTTTTAGTCCTGTTATTCTTCATAATCACAGATATAGATATACAATATCTGTGTTCATAATACTACTTAAATAAAAATATTGGAGCCTTTTAAATGAATTAATATTCAACTTTGAAATTCATAGGTATATCGTGATAATCGTAAAATTGTAATATCACAACGATATTTGATGCCAATAACTTCGTGAGCGTCAGTGATCATAAGTTGGCAGACATAGTCAACTTTACCTTTAGGATGACAACAACGAACGCACGGCGTGTATTCACAGTCTGTGTCATATTTATTTATGGACCTTAAAATTCAAGAACATTTACTTGGAGTTCCCTTGTCTCTGTATCCTGGCAATCTGCGTTATAAATGGTATACTACTATAACCTAAACATCGCTCCATCAACGCAGCAAATCTTGGCCGACGCAAGTTAAAAGAGACGAGCGATAAAACCTGTACACATAAGCATGATGTGAAACTGAAACGATATCATCATCTCAGTTCGAAGAGATCCACTGCTTACCCTTGTCATGAAAGAAAGAATTCCGGTCATGGTGGTTAGCCTGAACGGAGACTAAACATCTGTGCGGGAGATATTATTATGCAAAAACATAGTGTACGCAAATATAAGTGCGCTCTTTATTCCATCAATCTTACAGTTCGATGGGACGGCAATGTGTCACGACCGGAGAATGAACAGGCGTAGAACATTTCTGTGCGTAGAACCAACGGCTTTACGTGCTCAGAATGAACCGCCAATTTCCAAACTCTAATGAAAAACCCAAATCCATTTTTTTATGGTCCGATCCGGGAATCGCCACCGGGCCTTCGTGATCAGCAGTCACATACATCAATCAATTTTATATTGTTTAAAATTAGCTATTGAAATAATTCTGTGTTTGTTGAATTTACCCAAAACATCATCCCATTACTTAGTCTAGACGCATGCACAATTACAGAGGCGAAGCTACGGACGAGAGCTAGTGTATTACAAATCGCTCGGAGCTGATGGCTCGCACTGAGGCACGTCGCGTTCCCTCCGCCGCGCGCCGCTCTCTAATTTTGTATGCTCTGTTGTTTCACCGCATTTATTTTTCTTCGCGGTCTAATTCTCTTTGTTGTCTCAGTCGTTTCGCAACCAAATTTCGCAGAATGAGGTCCGTGTTTGAAATGAAATTGGTATTCGGAATGAATTGGGCTTCTCTGTAAGTTTTGCGGACCCTTGATTTTTAATTCGATTTGTACTTCGCATGGATGCTGAATATTAACCTAGTTAAAATACGACAACAAGACAATTACCAAGTGCCCTCTAGCTCGTATTAATTAAATATAATATTATAGCAACTCAACCTCTCATACTGACACATTTCACATAAACACGCGCATTACAAACTACGCTGCTGCTGCATGTAGGTCATATTTATATACATTTTGTATTAAACTAACTATAAATTTTAAAATTAAATGTACAAAATAAAATAAACCAGTCGGGCACATTAATTAAAGATCGTGGTTCCTATTTAAATATTTGTTTTGGCCAGATGCTATAATGGTTCTAACATAGCCTCATCTCCTATCGAGCTTGAACTTAGGAAGATGGAAGTAAGAGCAACGCCATATTGAATGTGTTCAATGCCTTATGGCGGACATTGACAACCAATTCTTCAACTTGCTAATCCACAGCATCGATTTAAGCGAATAAACAATTCAAGATAAGATAACATAATAAACAATTATTGTATAGACGCCATCTTTTTTTTATACCATAAAGGAGGAAAACAAGTATACCGCCCGCCTGATGGAAAACTGTTACCGTAGCCTATAGACGCTTGCAACACCGGCCGGCTGATTATCTAAGAAACGGCTATGGCAAACTGACAGTTGTGATCGCAAAACTGACTGACTGAGTTGTGATTGCTCGGTGACGGCACAATCTATTGACTAAACGTCAATAAGGGCTCTTACGGAATACCGATTTTCAATCTGACAGCCAGATTTTGCTCGGTTTTTGCGGTGGCTCGGTTTTTGCTCTTACGGAATACCCCTGGGTATCACTTGCGCGTGGCCGATCCTTTAGAAACTAATTTTGAAAACTACATGCATTATGGTCGAAAGAGGAAATGCATTCATAAGCGAGTAAATCAGTAAAGAAAGTTATAAATTTATGAGTGAATTTGGGTAAATTTTTATTACCGTCGAGTAGTAATAATCATAACATTTAATTAATTGGAATTTGATAATAATTATAAGTCAGTATGGTAGCATAGCTTGCATAAGAATAGGTAGTAGCAGCCGAGCGTATAAGTAACCTGCGATATAAAATTTAGTTTGTAGCAATCGGCCAGCGTATGTGGATTAAGGTCTTTTAACCCACATATGCTGGCCCTTTCTTGATAAATGATAGAAGGACTGTGTCCAGCAGTGGTATGTATACTTAGTTCGTAGTTAATAATATTATTAAATTGATATTAAACGCCTACAACATAAATGATAATCCTCTTTTTAGGTTCGCCGTAGTGGAGAAAGAATTCACAATAAGTGGATCATAAAGTACGTCTGAGTTTTCAATAAAACCCCGTATGGCGGCGGACACAGCACATGGTATACGGTTAACTGATAAATAACCCTCGCTTGGTCCCTTTCATTGGTAATTCAAACACGGCCGGTACTACGATTTATGTACAAATGCGTCCAGCCAAGGCGGCCATATTTATTTTCCATGTCCTAATGCTACTTCTGAAATATTCATACGTTGACCGTACCATCTGTCTTGCTGATGTCTCTAACAATAATATTATGTAGTGCCTTATCCCTGTCTCTGAATAATTCGAATTGTGATGAATGTGCGACTTCTTGTCCGACACGTTTTATAACTTGGATTAAATAGAAAAAGTAATACTGTAGGGAGGTTTCAGGTAGGTAGCCTCTATATTCAGTTAAAATTAATATTCCTTACTTGTTGCAATTCTGCTTATCGGTTCAGCTCTAAAATGATGCCATATTCATTTTATCGGTATTAGACCTTGGACTATAGGATATATACGGTGTAACTCCTCAAAATCAAATAACAAAAAAACATTAAGATATTGATAGGTTTATGGCAATACAAAAAATTACAGGTTAAAAAGTAAAGACCACCTACTATTGAGTTGCACGGCGATTTCAATCCATAGTTCAGTTATTTTTCGCTTATTTTAGCCGGATAAAAAGAAAATGGTAAATATTGACATGGACTCGGTCATACGTAAGTTGTAATTATTATTAATGTGTTTAATACATTTACTTAAATAATAACTAACTTATATTACCAATGATAGAACGTGGACGGTTTCATTATAATATGTCTGTCTTTTACAATTGTTTCCCTAACTGATGAGATTACAATAAAAGAATTATATAAGATTTCATTAATTTTACTTATATTAAAAAAACATATTAGAATATTTATTACCTACCTAATAAAGAGAATAAAGAGAGAGAATATTAACTGCCTCCGTGGCTCAGTGGCCGATGTGTGAGACTGCTGATCACGAGGTTCCGGGTTCGATTCCCGGGTCGGGTCAAAAATCGATATTGGGTTTTTCTGTTAAGAAATTCACAATAGATGCCCGGAGTTTAGAAATTGGCGGTGTTTACACCCCCGTGCCTCGGAAAGCACGTAAAGCCGTTGGTCCTACGCCTGATCTCTCTCCGGTCGTGTCGGATTTGCCGTCCCATCGGACTATGAGAGTGAGGGAATAAAGAGTGCACTTGTGTTTGCGCACACACTTGTGCACTATAATATCTCCCGCGCAGATGGCAAGTCTCCGTTGAGATTAGCCGCCGTGACCGAAATTCGGTTAGGAGGACATTATTATTAATAAAGAGAAAATATTCGTGGGTAAGTTTTTTTTTATACTACTTGGGTGGCAAACAAGCATAGCTACGGTCCGCCTGACGTTGGGCAGTTACCGTAGCCTATGGACGCTTGCAATACCAGAGGTATTCACTTGCGTGTTGCCCACCCATTGTTTTTACACCAGGGTTACGTAACTATTTAGTAATCTGTGACCGGGGCTTTAATCAGTATTTAAATAGTGTCAAGTAATAGTTCTCCTTGTACAGTCTGTCTAGGTATTATATAATAGAAGGTATATTACTATTGACTTACTCTCTACACACATTTCAATCGCTATTGTATAACTTAACACGTATAATAATATTTCACTTAACTAATATTAATATAATGATACGAGTTAACGAGCTTAACAAGCTTCTTACTGTTTCGACGTAACAATGTTGCACAACTACGAGCCTCAACAAATAGCGAACCTACCGTCTCATAAATGTTTTATACACTTGTGTTCTGCACAACACAAGCACATAAACGCAGATTTAACAGCTTTACAATAATGCTAAATTTAAAAGTGGTAGGGCATTATACAAGCGAGCAAGCCCTACTGGGGAAGGACCTTCACTACTTGGACTACACACAGCTGTATAGTTGTGTTCCTGTGTGTAAGTACAGTCCAGCGCTTATTTTGGGTGCGTTTTGAAAGAAACGTTTTCCCATCCCAGGAATTGGGTATCCCTATGATTGGACCCCATGTAAAGGTCTGATGTAAAAAATATTGAGTCGGCAACTCGCAAGTAATACCTACGGCTACGGTAATTGCTTAATATTACGTGACCGTATGCTAAGTACTATAAAAAAAAATACAAAATGCAATTCTTAGTATGGCAACAGCCATAACTAATATTGTAAAACGTGTGAACGTGTAAATACATTAATATGGCAAAGTGCTGTCACTGCACATTACTCACGTTCATCGTTTAATCCCTTCCAACACATAATTGTATTTTCCTTTGTTATGTTTTAATATAAATAGATTAAGATTAAGAATAAAGACCAGTCGATTACAAGCAAAAATCATCGTCTTATTTTACTCCTCAAAACGAATATAGCAATACGCTATAATTGGTGACCCCGACTGGCTACCGCTTCTCTAGTGCTGATATAATACCGGGACGACCGGAACCCAAATTGGTTTTCAGCATCAAATCTAGAAAGTGATAGAAAACAAACAAGACACCATGGCTCCACCAGCGACTCCAGCGAAAGGCGACGCCAGCACTGATAGTATTGCAGCGATATCAGTTACCGAGAAACTGCCTCAATTTTGGACTGACTCACCAAGATTGTGGTTCGCGCAGTTCGAAGCAATCATGGCTCCCCAGAAACAAGGAGAGGAATATAAGTACAACATGGTAATTGCCAAATTGCCAAAGGAGGTGATCCATCAAGTAAGCGACATCCTGACACATCCTCCAGACGAGCAAAAATATACGGCTATTAAAGATCGCCTTATAAGCTGTTACGAGGAGAGCGAGCACAGAAAATTTCAAAAGCTATTATCAGAGATGGACCTCGGTGACCAGAAACCTTCCCAGCTATTACGAAAAATGCGGGAAGCAGGCAGCGGGAAGATGAACGACGATACGATACGTCTCCTGTGGTTCCGACAACTCCCAGCCACCATTACATCTATCATTGCAGTATCCGGAGACTTGACATTGGAAAAACTGAGCGAAATAGCCGACAAAATTCACGAGAATCTAACGTATACACGAACGAGCGCCATATCGTCGACAGCTGACATCAGTTTAATAACAAACCTGACGTCACAAATTGCAGCGATGCAAATTGAAATAAACGAGCTTCGCAACAATCGTCTGTCTCGAACGCGACAACGCAGCAGTTTCCGGTCACGTAATGATTCACGCTCACGGTCAATGTCGCACTATCGAAAGCCGCAGAATGGCATTTGTTATTATCATAACAAATTCAAGCAAAATGCAATAAAATGCCGGCAGCCGTGTACATGGAAGAAAAATACGAATGCGATGTCGGAAAACTACTAATAGCACAGAAAGCGACGGATCTCTGTGCTATGCACCCCGCTAACCGTCTAACTATAACCGACTTAAACAGTAGTTATAGATTTTTAGTCGACACCGGTGCAAACATTTCCGTTTTAAATCGCACGGAACATGATAGCGACGCATGCAAATACCAAGTATACGCCGCCAACGGAACCCCAATTAACACATATGGAGAACGCACGCTAACACTGAATTTCGGACTCCGTAGAGAATTCAAATGGTGTTTTACCATCGCCGACGTGAAAATGCCGATTCTAGGAGCCGATTTCCTCGAGCATTTCCAGCTGTTAGTGGATATACACGGACGAAAATTGATCGACAAAGAAACGGGATTAGAAACGCCTGCACGAATAATAGTAGCAAATATTTCATCAATACGAACAATTAACTCGAACTTACCAGATTCGATCAGGTGCTTGTTAGAAAAGTATGAAGATATTACAAAGCCTGGATCGATGAAGAACCCTCCGAAACACAATGTTAAGCATGAGATTATAACAAAAGGGTTCCCAGTTGCTACACGGGCACGTCCTCTTCCTCCAGACAAATACAAAATCGCAAAGCAAGAGTTCAAGGAGATGATGCATATGGGAATTTGCAGACCCTCAAGCAGTGAGTGGGCATCCCCACTTCATATGGTCAAGAAGAAAAATGGCGAATGGAGAGCATGCGGTGACTACCGCGCACTCAACAAAATTACCGTACCGGATAGATACCCATTGCCACGACTGTTAGATTTTACGTATATCGCAAGCGGAAAAACCATTTTCAGTAAAATCGATATAAAGAAAGCATTCTATTCGATTGCTGTCGCTGAACCAGAGAAAACAGCGATAATAACGCCGTTCGGACTTTTCGAATTTACAAGACTTCCGTTCGGTTTAAAGAACGCCGGACAGTCATTTCAAAAGTGGATGGACTCTATATTTAGAGATTTAGACTACGTATATGTTTTCGTTGATGACATTTTAATTGCTGACTCAGAAACCGACGTCCACTACAAACACTTAGAAGAAATATTCAAACGCCTGCAAGAAAACGGCATTACAATTAACACAAACAAGTGTGAATTTGCAAAATCGGAGATTGATTTTCTTGGTTATCATATAACGAGCCAAGGATTGACGCCTACAACGGAAAAAGTTCAAGCAATTAACGAATATCCGAAACCAAATACAGTGAAAGAACTACGTCGTTTCTTAGGCATGTTAAACTTCTACCGAAGCAGCATACCGTACGCAGCGAAGCATCAAGCGCCTCTAAATAGATACTTGAGAAATTCGAAGAAAAATGATAAAACAATCATTCAGTGGAATAAAGAAGCGGACCACGCTTTCGAGCGCTGCAAACAGGATATACGACAAATAACGTCAATAGCCTGCCCAGACAGCCAAACCCAACTAGCAATGATGACTGACGCAAGCTTAAAATGCGTAGGCGCCGTCCTACAGCAACGACAAAAAGGAAAGTGGGAACCGATAGCTTTCTTTTCAAAAGTACTAAGCGAAGCTCAAACGAAATACTCTACTTACGACAGAGAGTTACTGGGAATTTACATGGCAATTAAACATTTTAGAAGACTCATCGAGGGCCGAGAATTCACCGTCTACACGGATCATAAGCCATTGATTCAGGCATTCGATAAGAAGCCATCATTGAATGACACACCGAGGCGGATTCGATACCTGGACTACATATCGCAATTCAGCACTAATATAACACATATTAGCGGCAAGGAAAACACAGTTGCAGACGCCTTGTCTCGAGTTGTTGAAACGATATCATTACCATCCAATATAGACTGGAAGGAGGTAGCAAATTGTCAACAAAACAATGACGAACTCGAACGATTGAAATCAAATAAATCATTACGGTTCGAAACGGTACATTTTCACGAGAAAGGAATCAAGATATTCTGCGACTTATCAACCAGGAAACAACGACCATTTCTTCCCCTTAAATTCAGAAGAGACATTTTCGAGAGTTTCCACAATATAAGCCATCCCGGAAAAAACACTACGAGGAAGTTAATTGCAGCGAACTACATTTGGGAAAACATGAACACGGACATCAACAAGATGACTGAAGCATGTTTACAGTGTCAACGTTCAAAAATACATCGGCACACCAAATCACCACTTGGAAAATTCATGCCAGCAGAAAGATTCTCTCATCTACACGTCGACATTGTCGGACCCCTCACAACATCCCAGAATAAACGATACATCATAACAATGAATGACCGATGTACGTCATGGCCAGAAGCTTTCGCAGCGTCAGACATCACTGCAGAGTCAATTGCAAGAGTGATATACGAAGGGTGGATAACCCGATTCGGATGTCCTGAATACATAACTTCAGATCAGGGAGCTCAATTCGAATCAAGAATATTCAGAAGTTTGGCAAAACTCATGGGAATAAATAAAATACGGACAACTCCGTATCACCCACAGTCAAACTCGAAAGTCGAACGATTACACAGAACTATGAAAGCAGCATTAATGGCAAGAGGGAACACTACAAACTGGACAAAGGAACTAGCCACAATATTACTCGGTATCCGTACCAGCTTACGGCAGGATACTGGATTTTCGGCAGCCGAACTAGTATATGGAACAACAATAACGTTACCTGGAGCATTTTTCGAGACAAGAAGCCTAACAACCTACACTGAAATGGTAGAAGAGTTGAAGAAAAACATCGAACGAATAACTTCCGTGCCACAGAGAGGGCGCACAAATGACAAAATATTTGTACATCCAAAATTAGCAGAATGCACGCACGTATTCTTACGATGCGATAGATTGCGGCCGAGCTTGACGCCGCCATACGACGGACCTTATCTCGTAATTAGACGGAGCGATAAATTATTCACGATATTGATAAACGGAAGACACAGTACCGTATCTATCGACAGGATAAAACCCGCCTTCGTAATAAACGATAAGGAGATAAGAAATCGCACATCAGTAGATAAGAAAATAGTTGTAGAAACGCAAGATAATCTAGCAAATAAAAAAACACGTGCAGGGCGAATCTCACGCCCAACGGTTCGATTCCAGCTATGATATATAAAGCTATACAAACGATCTACAGTCACCACTCACGACAAAAAGTTTTCACACGCAACATGGGATCCAACACAAGTACTCATGAGAAAGAACAAGTCAACATGGTGCAAAACAACGCGCCAGCCATTCCGGAAGAGTTACTGCAGATACACTCTAGGCTCGCTGAGGACCTACAGAGCATACGAGGTTGGATCACAATAACGATTATCGCAGTGATAATAATAATATGCATCATCAGTGTCTACATGTTGTTCCGAGCGATCGGAACAAAAATCGAGAAGAGATTTATGCGTGTGATACGAGAAACCAACGTGGTGTAGGGTAATAAGTTTAATCGTAAATATTTTTTTTTAAGGAGGGAGTATCTATGGCAACAGCCATAACTAATATTGTAAAACGTGTGAACGTGTAAATACATTAATATGGCAAAGTGCTGTCACTGC
The DNA here is from genome assembly GCA_947095525.1 of Trisateles emortualis. NCBI lineage: Eukaryota > Metazoa > Arthropoda > Insecta > Lepidoptera > Erebidae > Trisateles > Trisateles emortualis. Next base: position 173,312 of record OX352736.1, on the reverse strand, counting down.
ACATTACTCACGTTCATCGTTTAATCCCTTCCAACACATAATTGTATTTTCCTTTGTTATGTTTTAATATAAATAGATTAAGATTAAGAATAAAGACCAGTCGATTACAAGCAAAAATCATCGTCTTATTTTACTCCTCAAAACGAATATAGCAATACGCTATACTTAGCTTTTGTTATTGTAATAACAATTGTGTCTCAGGGTCGCGACGAACTTTTACATGTACATATAATTATATTTAAGATTATTATTATTATTTATACACAACTGCCTTATTTATATAAAGCACACACGCTGGCCTTATGCGGGTTGGTGAATCAGACATGTCTTTGGAATTTCTTCTAAGACATGTAGGTTTTCTCACAATGTTTTCCTTCACCGTTAGCAGATGGTGAATCATTTGATTAGTACATATAAACTCCACAAAGTTAAATTCACATTGGTACTGCCACCCGGGATCGAACTCGCACCTCTTGTGTGCAAATCTGTTACTTTCCCACTCGACCAGCACCGCTTTTTTTAAAGGCTCAAACTCATATCCTTAAAACTTATAACTCGAATATTGGGCATTAGACACGTCACATTAAGGTGGATTCAAATATTCTGCCCTTGATTATGATGAAGATGATGATGTCCCATTACTGGCTACGAGATTTCAACCCTATTAAAAAATATTTAAAAAAATATTTAATTCTTACTAAGAAATGAGGTCTAAAATGACTGACGACATCGCCTTTTTGGCTTTCCTATTACATTTATTTATAACTTAAAAACTCCATCAGTGTTACTTTATGCCCTACATGAACTTTGAATTTATGTTTTAATATAATTATATTTTTTATTCTGAATATACCTGTATTAAGAATACAAAAGTCACCACCCCCTTCCATCCCGAGGGTGTCGTAAGAGTCGAGTAAGAGAGTAAGTTTAGCAGACAATATCCACCGCAAGAGAGAGAAAACTCGAAACAAAACCCTATACCAACTCGTCTGGCCAGCGTGGTATAGGCTAATATCCCTCCAAATGTTTGGAGGAGACCTGTGCCCAGCAGTGGGACGTTTATGAGTTGAGATGATATGATGAGATGATGAAACCTATTACCACAGCTTATACTTTCATTTATTTTTTTACATAATGATGTCATATTATACACTTTTTCAATAGAAGAAATTTCAATATATTATCCTATAAGATGTGATTTCAGTTGACATTATTATAGGTATATTAGACCTTGACTAAAATAAAATACAAGAACATACCTAAAACATTTAAGGTGTTCATGTCTCTTCTATTGTTCATTATCATTATTCTCTTATACTCAAAAACATTGTTTTCTAACGCAGAGTACATAATGAAAATTCAATCATAAATATGTGCAAATTGAAACATGGCAATTGCATAAGTTGTAGTAACTCCAATAATAGTAAGTATAAGGTTTAAATCGACGGTGACCACTCGAAGTATCGTGTACTTAAAAGGGCGACGTTCTAGATACCAAATAACATCGTTAACAGCATTTCTTGCAGGTGCTCCTGAAATGTCAACATAATAATAAAACATTTATATTTGTGTTACATCAACATTGATTAAATTATCTCATTGAACTAAACATGACACGGTCACCCATCTGCCGATTAACTGCGGCAATCTTAATTAAACCTGTGGGATCATCGGCTGTTACTAAACTCCCCACAAAGAAACTCATTTCACTGCCTTGGTGGTCCAGTGGTCGCAGTATGCGCCTGCTGTGCACGAGGTTGTGGGTTCGATTCCCACACAGGACAAAACTTTGTGTGACCAGCAAAGTGTTGTTCTGAGTCTGGCTGTAATTTTTGTCCGTTAATTATATGTTTGTAAAGTCCCCCGCCACACAGAGCTTGTTCTCTAGTGCGGGAATTGTTCTTAATAAAAAAAAAACATTTAGATCAAATACATGATACTTATGAACGTCATAAAAACAAATGCCAGCATACTTTTTTTCCTACGGTTGTACTAAGTACCTAGCCTTGGTACGAAGAGTAAGATTAATTTATAAACACTTACCTCTATAGACCAGCAACTGCTTTACAACACACAGCTTTATTTTGTCGATTTCATTATTGACGAGTTCAACAAATACTCCAGGCATAAAGGGTGTTATAAAGTCTATGATTATTCCAAATACACGAAACGTGAACATCTAGAATATATTGATAGTATTGATTTTATTAATTGCTAACTAAAGATAAAACAAACAGAATACACAAAAACCGAAATCAAGGGAGCAATATCCATACTCTCAGCGACAACGAGCTGACAAGGAGGGCTTTATTAAACACACTGTAGAGGAGGATGACTGTTGAAGTCGTAGGGTGGACTGTTACAGTGCTGCTGCTGCTGCTGCTATACCATCGACGCAGTTGTACCTGACCCGACTACATCCACGGACGTCTAAGCTCATGGAATACATGTGTTAACTATACGGTTGGTTCAGTGGTTTAATTGGTTACCACGCTATTTACTACCGTGCGGCGTATTGTGGGTTCGATCCCCACTCGGGACAAACATTTGTGTGATCCATAAATGGTTGTCCCGAGTCTTGGTGTACTTTGTGTCTGTTAATTGTGTTTGCAAAGTCCTCCGTTATCCAAGGCTTGTTCTCAAATCCGGGAGTTGTCTTTTTAATAAGTGATTTCGGATAGTTTTCATGCTAGACATTTATTTATTTATTAAACCGGACTCGTTTGCAATTTTGTCAGTGTAGTGCAGGTGTTCACACAAACAGGGTCACACTTGTCAAATGAACAATATCGTAGATACATACCTGTATAGCGGTATTGCTAACTATTATATAAGTAAATGTAACCATTTTAGGGACGACTGCTGCAATAGAAAATAACTGCTGAAAATTATTACAAAAACAATAATCATCATTAGCACGTTTTCATTAGATTACAATAACAATAGTAATACACAAAACGAATGAGGTATATTTTTATAAATAACAAATATTTACCAGTATTTTCATGGGTGTATTAGTAACATGTACGGTCTCTAATATTTTTTTGTAAATGATCATACATTTGTTAAGGTTGTGCATTAATGTTGCCTCCCCTTGTTCAAACCTCCGTGCGATGGACAAGTCGCGCTCTAAGCGCTTGCGAAGTAACCTCATGCGATGATGTATCGACTCAAACATCATAATTCTTGTGAAACTGGACATTATTATTGTTGTTTGTATCATGTACATAGGTGAACATACGTGGTTGAAACAAGTTACACTCACAGTCAACGTCTTTAACAAACACGCAGTGATGAATAATAACTTCGACAATTCTAGTTCTTCATTTTTGATTCTTAACAAACTGTCTATTTGTTCCAATTGCTTAAAGTAAACTGTGAAATACTCTCCTTGGTATACGAAATTGATTAAAATATTCAGAAAATATTCAGTGGAAAATAAAATGATAATTATACTATCTGAAATAACAGTGTTAGACGAGAGCAGCGCGAAACAGGCTTTCAACACTATTGCTAGGCAAAATACACAATAAAATCTTGCAACAAGCCGAATGTAAACATTAGAGCTGACGTTGTAAAATAACCCGCTGAGAAGTCGCAGTGTCATTATTGTATGTATAGTAACAACATAATGCACGAAATTTAATATGTACTTCAAATATTGATCCATAGTAGCAGTAACAAATAATAGAATCACAAATAAAACAACTGCTTGCTGTGAAATTCGATATCGGTATGAAGATGCACATTAATTATGAAACCTTGGACTGACGATTAATCAACAAATGTAAGGCAAGGAAAATCAATAAACCATTAAACTGTATTACTTACTAATATAGTTTCAATCGTCCTTTTTTTCTATATAATAACCTTGTAAATGCATAGATAACTATGACATTTTAGTAATAGCAGCTTCCCAACTAGCTAAGGGATCGCAGATACTCTCACAACTAGATATCGAATAACACTCTTATGAAAGATCCTATTATTTCAAAAAGCCGTATATAAGCAGCTGTCTAGATTTTTTAGCATTCAACGCTTTTGAGCTCTATAAACATGTCTAGTAAACGTGTACTCGACGAATTTATATCACCACAACCTTATGACAGCTTTTTGAAAGCTTTCATAACGTCTTTATTTAAGCAATGTGGAAAAAGACGTGCCCGGAGCAGGATTCGAACCTGCGCCACTCGAGTTTCGGCCCAGCGCACTACTAACTGTGCCATCCGAACTCCTACTCCGGAGTTCGAATTTGTCCACCGGTTTAACGTCTTGGAGTGAAGTTAGTAAGGTGGAGGTCTTTCCCAGGTCGAGCTTGCTCCCTAGTATGGTGTCCTAGCTCGCTTAAAACTGCTTGTAAGGCTTTTGACTCTGCATCGTGTTAAAATTTTGCAGGTATTTTAAATAATTCGTTCTTAATGTTGATCTTTAGATGTGAATAACTATAGCCTGATCTTTGTAACCGTGCTGCTATCAATGTCAAAATATTGCCATGTTGGCTGAATAGAAACAAAAGTTCAATTGTTAATCATTTTATTTGATAGGTACATAGGTAGTAATGTGAATAAAAGCAATTTTTATTATAACAAAGAGCGATATGGATACTCAAATAGCGCAGACGACACGAAAGTGCAGACCGTACTGACAGGAACAGGCGCCAACAGGGAGGTAGGGCGAATTCAATCATGCCAACCTAACGATGTTGACAGCTCTAAGTGCACAGTTATGAAAATTGGGTTATACTTAAGTATTGTGCCATGGCTGCCATGACATGTGTGATTCTTACGATAGGAATTATTTTTAGACGCTGACTCATGTTTGTTAGTAAAAATTTGTAAGTGTATTTTTTTAAAACAACTCTCTATTTTACGAGGGAACTACGCGACAAGTAAAGAATCTCCAGCCTTCAGAGCCTTAGCTTAATAACTACCCACAGTAGTGTAGTTGTGTTCCTTTGCGTGAGAATGCATACCGCAACATAGGGATTTTCTTAATGCAGAGGTACCTAGATATTAAAATAGGTTACCAAGTTCTTAAAAGTAAAGATGAACATTTATGTAGTTATGGTTATTATAATTAGTTTCATCAAATATAATTGACCTTGCAATGTTTATTATAGAATTGGGTAGATTGTACGTGTACCTAATAACTGCCGAGCTTTAGAACTCATTCAAATTAAATTACATTCAAATAACCTTATGATTTTCCCGTAATTAAATACTTGGATGCTATAAGTTTACAAGCTCCCATAGTCAACAATAACTGCTAACCTTGAGACGGAATGTGAGCTTGTTAGTCACCTAGCTAGTACAAAAGCAAGTGTGTGACTGAAGTAGAGAATCGGACTTGTTAGACATTGACTATGGGCTAGCACTTTTCAGGTAGGTATACGGGCAAAGAGAAACAGCCTGCGGCCTCCTTGCCTTTGATCCCAACTCAACTGCGTCTAATTTTGCTCACTAGGTCACCTTTACCGCAGTCTCGTTTTTTGTTGATACAGTTGTTATAACGATTTTAAAAATACAAACGTAAAATATTAAATATATACCGACATTATTATTATTGTACATCTTTGTAGACACATCATACTTATACCACCTTTAGTATCAACAAGGTAGTGAGTATAACAAATAGAACAAATAATAGCAACCCATATTATGTTCCCCTATTAGACACTGGTCTCCTCTCCTCTATCACGAGAGCGGGAAGGGTTTAGGCCTTAATACACAAAATCTAGCCCAGTGCGGGTTGGTAGATTAGACAGGCCTTCAGATTTAAAAAATATAGGTGATAGGCTAACGATATGCTGTTTGTCCTGATTAGCGATCAACCCTCAGCCAAAACTACTAAAAGCTGCAATTTAAAACATAGGTCTACGTTACAAAGGAAGCTTACGTAACGAAATATTTTAGTAAATTCAATTTCTAAACGGGTAAAAATAGTTCAACCCGAACAAAGTTAGGTCGGGCCGGTAGTTGTAGAACAAAAAGAAATACGAAGCTGCCTGTGACGTCATAAGTACTTGTACTATTTTCTATGAAATAAGTTTATATTTTAAAAAATATTTTTAAATACAAGCTTTTATAGTGTATTTATGTAATACATGGGTGTTTATGCATTAAATATTCTGAAAAGAGCCCAAACACGACAGTGCTGTCTTGTTTCGTTGAAAAGTTTCTATGACTACCTTTGAACATTTTCATCACACACTGAACTCCACCTAAAAATATATTAGCCATAAAGCTATATCAACAAATCCAAAAACGACGCGGCTATCTTGTTTCATTAAAGAGTTCATCAGAGCCATCTTCCGACTTCATCATCACGTCCTAAACATCTTGGTATATAATACTCATCAAGATAAATTCAAAACACCCAAACACGACACCGCTATCTTGTTTTTTGAAGAGTTGCCGTAGCCACCTTGCGACTTCATCATCACGTCCTGAACACCCACCTACGAATATAGTACTCGTCAAGATAATTCCAAAAGACCCAAACACGACACGGCTATCTTGTTTCGTTGAAGAGTTACCATGACTACCTTTCGACTTCATCATCACTTCTTGAACACCCATCTAAGAAAATAGTACTTGTCATGATAAATCAAAAAAATACTCAAACACGACTCGGCTATCTTGTTTCATTAAAGATTTGCCATGGCCACCTTCCGACTTCATCATCACGTCCTCAACACTCACCTAGGAATATAGTACTCGTCAAGATAAATCCAAAAGACCCAAACACGACATGGATATCTTGTTTCGTTAAAGAGTTGCCATGACCACCTTCTGACTTCATCGGCACGTCCTAAACACCCATCTAAGAAAATAGTACTCGTCAATATAAATTCAAAACACCCAAACACGACACGGCTATCTTGTTTCGTTGAAGAGTTGCCATGGCCACATTTCGGCTTCACCATCTTGTCCTGAACACCCATATAAGAATATAGTTCACGTCAAGATTAATCCAAAACAACAAAACACGACATGGCTATCTTGTTTCCTTGAAGAGTTGCCATGGCCACCTTCCGGCTTCATCATCACGTTCTGAATACCCATCTAATAATATAGTTCTCGCCAAGATAAATCCAAAACACTCAAACCCGACGCGGCTATCTCGTTTCGTTGAAGAGTTCCTATGGCCATCCTCCGACTGCATCATCAGATCAGCTCCATGGTACCATATTATTGCATTGTCACCGAAGTTACGTAGGTATACCAAATTTCAGCTCCATCAAACACCGGGAAGTATTTCAAATCTAGCTCACAAGATTTGCTAACATACAAACTAACTAACAAACTAACTAACATACATTGCAAGCTAAATAAAAGCTTGTAAAAACCATACAGCTCGTGGTAAAATTTGGATTTGTGCAGCCCGGTCAACATTCATGTACCTATATCATTTTCCTTGCAGTGTATAATGGCAAGTTATTCTATTTATTTTGTACAGATTATTTTAATATAACATGTTTTTTATATAGAATATATTTTATATAGACTCACTTAATAAACCAATTAGCACTAATTTAAAAGAAAAGAAAATAAACGGAATACTAATTAATTAAAAGGCATGGATAATATTCTGCAGCAGCAATAGTAGAATCTTCTGTACTACTGGAAGTATGTAACGCCGCCGCGTGGATAATATCATTAAGTTGGGCGTGATGTACGGACTTTATTTGATTCGTCAATATTTTGTTTACACTTACAATACACAGAATACAATATCGACATCAGCGTAAATATGGTTCCCCAAAAATATGCTCGATAGCGTTTATTACTATGTATATCAGTAATAAATAAGGCAAATAAACATTTGAATTGAGGATCTATTTATCCTTCCTATGGTTTCAAATGTTATTGTGTTAGTACATTAACAGCATTCAAGTATCCAAGTGACTTCGCAGTACATGCATAACTGATGATCATCATGACGTGTGAATTTGTTACCTAAAGAAAATATGTATTAAAGTTGACTTTAAACTCTTTCTGTATCCAGATCATCAAAGATAACGTAGTCTTTGTTCTTATCGTAATAATGATTTTGACCATTCTTATTTAGATTGATTGATTATAAACATTGATTGCCTATTTTCTATTTTTAAGGAATTAAGCCACCAGTTCAAAGATTTAAACAGTTTTGTTACCAACCTCCTTGAACCAAATAGGAAGGATCTGTTTCAAATAAAGTTTATAGTCGCTTTACCAGTAGGTACATACTCGTTACACATAGTTTCGATAACCCATTTCTCCTTACTCCCGTTCCGCGCTCCCACTCACGCGTGGCAGACTGTTTTATTATCGAACGACGCGACGTCTGTTCGGAAGGAGCTAACATGGGGTTTGATAACTCTGAATATGTTATTCATAAAATAATTCTCAATGTACGAGGTTATGCGCAGAACGCGTGTAAGATACAAAATGATATCGAAACGGCTGACACCGATAAGGCTATACGCAGTCCGATTCGCTTTCGAACAAATGTATTTCCAATTTCACCGACGAACAACGGAGTGTAATAGAGAGTATTTTGCGGGCTCCTTTTCTTATTTTTTACGAGCAAATGCCGGTCGGTATTAGGTCGACATGTGGCCACCAGTTCGGTTATTATTTTAGGGGCACGGCTGGTATATGTAGCTCGCCGCCCTGCTTTATTTACCTTATACCTTGTCTCGACTAAGAACGTGAGCGACACGGCGCTTCAACTCCATGGACTTTAATGGAATATTATGTTTACAAAGGCTCTTTTTATGAAATTGGAATTTGGCTATAGTGTGCAATAATGTTTGTATTGCATTAGTTCTCAAGACGTTCTCGTTAATGGAGGCTAAAATTACTGGGTTGGGTCATTTTGCCCCTACCGAAAACAACGAGTTGTTTATAGGTTTGGTTTCAAATTGATTTTTTTATTCGTGAAAATATTATTATTATCAGCTACATTAGACTCAACGAAGTACCTGGCACCGAACACAACACTTATACCATACCATACCTAGATGTTATAAACCTTGCCTACATCTGCTAGGAAAAGGCGTAATGAAATAAAGTATGTAACACGTAACAGAGCGACTAACAAACAATGAAATAATCATTAGACGTGATATATAAATGATTCAGATATAGCAACAAACTTTTCTCTTGGAATACCACAAAGAGTGTATTGCAATGCCGTGTTCTGTTTGATCCGTGCACTGGCACTGTGCTAACAACACGTTATTGCTGTTATATTGCTACACTTCTCGTACTACCTGTAAAGGGATCCTCTTCCTTTGTGGGTAAAAAGTTTTCTCGCAAATTGCAAAGATCCTAAAATACCTGAAATAATAGCGAAGTTCTTGGCTAGTTTCCTATTGTTATTCTATTATACGGTATTTTTATGTCCGTGTGGTGACGGATTAAGAATACAAATCTTACCACCCCGTTCTATCCGGAGGGTGTCGTAAGGGAGTTATTCAGGCAGACAATATCCACTGCAAGAGAGGGAGAACTCGAACCAAAACCCTATACCAATCCGTCTGGCCAGCGTGGTATAGTAGGCTTATATCCCTCGCAAGTGCATCAAGGAGACCTGTGCCCAGCAGTGGGATTTATGGGTTGAAATGCAATACGATATTATGCAATCTTCCTAGGGTATTATCTCAGACTAATAGAATAAGATAGACGGAGCGTGTAGAACTCGCGCGTGAAGCCGCCAAAAGTCATACTAAATAGCAATGTCATACGTTTTCGTTTTCGCGCGCAGTCGATTTGAGCCGCTAGTACGCACGTCTAAACACGTTTTGACAAAATATTATTATAATGCCGTATTGTGTAGTAAAACGTTGTAAAAATACTTCAGAGCGGCTCAAATCGACTTTGCGCGAAAACGAAAACGTATGACATTGCTATTTAGTATGACTTTTGGCGGCTTCACGCGCGAGTTCTACACGCTCCGTCTATCTTATTCTATTAGTCTGAGGGTATTATGTATATATGTGTAATACCGGTTTTTATCCGACTATCCTGTGACATATATCTAAATATTGATATTGGTTTACACATCATAATCCACTATTCTGGCACAGTACTTAGGTTATTTTTTACCCGATTGCAGCGAATCCCAAAAGAAGGGCAATGTGTTCGAGGTCGTGGTCCGCTTGTAACTACTCAACGGTTCAATCGTTTTTGTTCAATAATACGTCTTAAGATAAGACATGATAGCGTGAGTGTCACTGGGTACATAACATCCAGAAAAAGCAAATGCCGATGCATATTTTGGGCTTAGTTTTGGCAGTTTTCCATGTCGAAAAGTAACTTCTTGTAACTTAAATTGTTTGATTTTCAATACTAATCACAATTTGAATTTAAAGGGTTCAAACAGATGAGACGAGAAAGGCACAGAAGGCGAAAATCAGGCGATATATTGCAATCAGGTTTATCGTTCATATGCAATGTTTCTGGTACGAGATGCACGTGTGGCAAAAGTATGTAATTATAATTAACGTAAGATATAAAAACTAGTTCAGAATCCTCTCTAATTGTTGTTATGCGTCTGCTCTGGCGTCTGTAAAGTCGTGTCTTTTGAGACAAATTATTTACTTCTTTTTTAATTAGGTACATTATTAACAATTTCTTTGTAAAGTTCGTAACTGTCGATATTAAATCTTTTTAATGTTGTGTTATTATATTCTAATTTTCTTTGACCTTCAACTAATTACCAATATCCATTGTGTAATGGACATTATATTAACAATCAACAACAATCCTTACCGATTGTTGTTGGGGATGCTACTCTCAAAATGGAAGATAGAAACGTTCTTGAGTGCACACGCAGGAATACGCAACGTAGGGCGACCTGCCACTATGTGGACAGGTGATAGAATCAGAGCTGCGGGAAATCATTGGAAGCGAGCTGCTTAAGATCGATCATTGGTCATTGTGGAAACATTTGAGGTAGGCATACGTTCATCTGTGGTCGTCATCAGGCTAAGATGATTATAGTGATGATAGTAAACAGGCCCAAATGCTTTCAGGTACACGCTGTAAACTAAAGAGCATGTATATATTTTTGACGTGCACATCTCAGTTTCAATGCAACGTACTAAATGTAATTTATATGTAAAATATAAGTAATTATTATAATATGTAATGTAATTGAAATAAGTAGTAAAAGAAATTTGTTCATCAGTTGTAATGAGAAAAGGCTGATAATGAACGACTAATGTATTGGTACGACGCCGCGACGCACGAGTGAGCTAAACATAATAATTATAATATATACAAAGATAGTTGTAACACATAAACGACGATGTGTAACGCCGCATATAATAGAATGAGGATTCCTTAAATGTAAAACGGTGCCACTCGGAGAGTCGTTGAAACCGCTATAAAAATGTTAGACCGCCTTTCATTACATTTGGTACCCGATTCCATACTAAATTCAAGCAAAATTATACCCTAAAGCATCTGACATTAAGTTCAAAATTCCCTAATTTAAGGAATATTTATATAGCCAACACGTCTATCTATTCGTTGTGAACAACCCGCTCCCGGTATTTACTTTGTTTCTGTTACACTCGTGTTAGGCTTCAGATAGTAGGTACTGAATCTATCAACCGAAGATACAGGAGTATAAAGTCTCTAAGGTTTTGATTACAATCCCTCGTGTCAATACTTAAATGTCATAATAAAAGCGTTATAATGTCAAAATATAGATATGTTCGTACGCATGTGGTAAGTAGTTACCGTAGCCTGCCGATGCTTGCAATACAAGAAGCACCACTTGCACATAACTCCAGGGTGTTTTATGGATAACGATAAACGTTACCCATACTAGACCCTGGCGACAAACGATTCCCTTAGATGACCACTGGGGACCTATACTCACGCACAGCTTAGTATAGCTAGACTAAATGTATAATTATAATGATTAGAGGTCACCCAGTAGTCAAAATTCAACTGTGATTGCTTTCTGCAGTCCTCCTTTGTATAAACTTTATCTATGCAAAATCTTATATTCCTCCGTGAGCGCAATATGCTTCAAAAGGGATTCAGCATTTTTTCTTCACGTATTAATGTGAGATACGATACTTCACCGGTGGATGTGAAAATAACTTTGTCACTATACTTTGTTGTTTATAAATGATTCTGACTGCCTTGGTGGTCCAGTGGTCGCAGTATGCGCCTGCTGTGCACGAGGTTGTGGGTTTGAATCCCACACAGTACAAAACTTTTTGTGACCCACAAAGAGTTTTTCTGAGTCTATGTGTAATTTGTGTCCGTTAATTGTATGTTTGTAAAGTCCTCCGTGACACAAAGCTTGTTCTCTAGTGCAGGAGTTCTCTTTAAAAAGAAATAAAAAAAACATTGTCAAAAGTTATCATTTACCGATGCATTCACAATGTATGCTTCCTATTCCTAAACAGACAGTTCAATTCCTAGCAGAATGTAGTCGATTTTAATAACTTTACCTACCGTACTAGTTTCAAAGGTTCTGTATGATACATCTAGTTTTGGCCCTCACAGTCAAACCAACGCTGTATCTCCTACAGAACAAATGAAGGTTTTAACTTCCTCTGTCTCAATGAATCACTATTGATGAACCTATTATCTTGACATCTAGCTTGATAACTAGAGTTACTTAGTGTACGTGACGTGTACTAAACTCTACGTACCGACGTCAAGTATAATATTAACATGCTTTATAATTAGTACAGTTTTCAATAACATCGTCAATAACAGGAAGTTCATCTTCACATCCTTGCACCTGAAACATGCCACACCGTACGATTTCTTACCACGTACGATTAGATTGTGGAATAGGCTCCCTGCCGAAGTTTCCCCAAGAGACTATAGCATGGGGTTCTTCAAGAATGGAGTTATAGGGTTTTTAAACGGTCGGCAACGCAAGAGTGACACCCCTGGTGTTGCAAGTGTCCATAGGCTACAGTAACTGCTTACCATCAGGCAGGCCGTATACTTGTTTGCCACCTTGGTACTTTAGAAAAAAAATATTACGACATTATTGAATATTACCTCCATTAATTTAATTTTCAAAATGAATATTATACTATAATAATACATGTAAAGTAAACGTAAAGCAAAATTAATGTCAAAACTAGTACTTTGTATATTTGTTCACCAACTATCTTTGCTAGTAATATGTATACCTCGCTTTGCTCAGCCCTTTCAGTTATTTCCCTTGACAGCCATATTACTGCAACTTGCTACCAATCTAAATTGGCCTCCGTATCCCTTTCAGAAACTTAAAAATACAGCCGTAAATGTGTGTTAAAGGCAAATTTGTAGAGCTCATTCGCGATTGGTTATGGTGTACGTGATACAAGGGTCCTTTTACCTTCACTGGGTTATAATTTGCACCTGTACCCACTGATATTATGTGAGAAATTTTGTGATACTCGATATTATAAGGACATGGAATAATTTTAGATACAATCTTGATTAATGTGCTGTTTTAAAATAAATGGCTTTAGTTACATAACATTATTTATTATTTAAAGATATAAAAATATTAAAGTACTTTGTACTTTGAGGACTTACAATCATTATGTGTAGATAGATACACTCCGCTCGTTTGCTAGGACGCTTCGAGAGCGAAACTGGGTATATCGTAATTACTTATCCTGAGACTGATTCATCAACATGGAGCCTAAACCTAGCTGGGGCTACCAATTCGGCATTTTACACAAATATTCCTGAATTGACGTAAGTGAGTAAAAGTAAGGGATTTTTAGAAATATCCTCTCTCAGGGGATGAAATGAATGGACGTATGGATGTCCGTCACTTATAAAGTAAGAAGCACTAAATTTAAATGTGCCTGCTTCTGGTTAGAAACAAATGGACCAAGAAAATAACATTTTTTAGGGTGAATTAGGAGTTTAAAAAATAAAAGTTAAGTAAAAGAGTACAATATATATGCAGTTCCTTAATTTTTAAGAAAGTAGCATGACATTTAATAAAAGTTTCTGCTATACAAAAAAAAGTGTCTGTTTGTAATATACTACAAAATACCTTTTTTCTGCTGATGTTATGAGGAGTAAGTTGGGCTTGATTTTAGACAGTACTTACACAGTATTACAGCAGTATCTTAATTTAAGTAGTAGTATAGTTATTGTGTTACTAATTGAAATGTTAATACTTATTTAATACTATCCAACGCCAAGACCACGGCGGCGCGGCTGTGGCCATTTAGAATAGTAGTCTATGTTTTTGCCTCTACTAAAATCTCCTATTCAATATACATCCAATTTGAATGCACACCACCCTTTATATGCTTTAGGTCAGTGTACGAATTATACTGCCTTGACCTCAAAGAACAACCGTCGTTACCTATACGCCATTGATACTGCGGGATCTTGATTTTATGTAGATCAAAAGGGGTTGGATGTTTCAGCTCCGCACCGCAACGATTAGGGAAACCAGATTTTCACCCAAACGTTGTCGGTAAATCAACTGGGTACACATTCTACATCTGTAATCATCAGTTGTTATATCTAAACAGTAAATTTTCTTCATTGTAACTTTACATAGATTTGAAGACTATTTTGACTACTTAAAAAATTGTATTACAAGATTAAGCTTTTTACATAGAGCTTCCTTAAACGACGTAAGTGTGCACTAAGAAGGCATTTTCGGAAATTTTACCCCTAAGGGTAAATTGCCTTGCCTAATTATTGGACAAGCGAGCGAAGCGAGCGACCTACACTGCCCAAAGAACACACCCTTCAAATTTCATATCCTTAGGACTAGCGGTTAAGGCTGTGGATTGATACATTAGTCAGTCAGTTAGTCAAGTTTAGCATTCGGCTTTCTTGATGGAATAACAATTAAGTCATCATTATTTCTGGTATTAAATATTGTAAACATGACTTTGCTAGATTAGGTTCATAGTGTTACTTATAATAATAATGGCAGATGGCAGGGCGTGGGAGCAACAGAACTACAGGGTGTTCTGGCAGGTTTGGCTATCTCGAAATCAAGTAATTTGTCATTTTAACCAGTAGGTGTAGGTACGTAGAACTCAAACTCAAACTCAAAATTCATTTATTCATTTAGGTTACAAAGTAACACTTATGAAGGTCATAAATTATGAATTAACCAGAAAGATGATGTCAGCAAAATTTTCCTACGGCTAGTTCGCTGACGTAGAGCCTTGAGAAGAACTAGCAAGAAACTCAGGCCACTCTTTTTTTTTAGAAATAACAGTTGTGGACTATTATTTTGGCGATGAACTTTTGATATATTGTTTTAGCTTTATATGCTACAAAATCCTATGGTAATGCTACTGAAATTTAAACCATTTTCGTAATTCAAAAACAAACTGTGCATACTATTTACAATCTAGGCTCACGAGTTTCCCTCAGAGAATGATTTGAAGAAATAGGGATTTGACAGTCGCCCCACAATATACATTTACTTATTTGCAAACATTATGTGTCTTCTCATCAATCTGTTTTTACGACCAAAATAGGACATTACTCGAATCACCTGTAAAATACCGGACAGGTTACAGTCCAGGACGAGCTCGTGCCAGGGTCGACTCAATTTCTAACTAGCTCGTAGTTTACAGACACCAGTCTTTCAACAAACTAGCCGTAGGTAAATAGTTGAAATTATCTTTCTGGAGTCTTATAAGGGTTAATTTGTAAATTCATTAAATAAATGATTTTTGAGTTTAAAATCTAGCTACGCCAAAAGTATAACCTATCTTGAATGTATAAATAAGTGACACGTTATAACGACTATAACTGGACATTAAGTGCGTCATATTTATAAACAGAGATTTATAAAACAGCGTTTATAGTTGAGAACGATGTACCGCGGCACCATACCGCCCGCCCCCGCCCGGCGAGCGGCGCGTCCGACCGTGCGCACGCGCCGTGACTCATGGTGACGAGTAGGTACGGGTACAACATACACAATACAACTCTGGTGTGTGATCTCATCTGCTTAATAAGGTAACTTGCTTTGTGTTTTTATATTAATTTGAACGTTAATAAAGATTTTATAATGATTAACAAATGGATCTTTGACTTTTGAGATAGGTAATAATAAATCTACAGTCTCATGTAAAATCCTCCAACTCTGTTGGAGAGACTTCTATGTATTATATTATTATTATTGTACTTATACATTTGTTAGGGAACGACACTTGATGTCCATAAAAAATTATGAAATGTAACTTTTGAAAATATTTTCATATCAAGTAGGTAATCACTGTTTTTTTTTATAAAGCAGGTCAATAGTAACGACAAAGTATAATAAAATAGCTAAGGTACCATTTATAGGCAAATATTAATTACATACCTAATTATTATTAAGTATGCTTATAATTTTTACAGAATCTTGAATTATCTTTGCTCCTAACTTTGTATATTTCGTAAACTGTAAGCAACAATATCTAACAGCAGTTGATTCAGACCGTTCCAGCCGTTCAGACCCTCCAAGCTGTAACTAAAACAATAATGATGAAGCAAAACATAACATTAACACATTGTCATGTCCAAAGAAATCTTTATTTTATTGTTGGTCTCTTACGTACAAAGTAATATATGAAGCGAAAGAGGCAGGCGTACTCATACCTACTCGTACCTATATATATATAAAATGCACCTTCGAATTGGAATGTTCCGATTGTATTAAGCACATGTCTCACATTATTTACAGTAGAGTCGGTGATCCCGGCCAACGGTATACGCCTCTGACTGTAGAATGTATTTACCAAAAGCGTATTCATATTAGATTTCCGAGCTCCCAATGCCAGCCGGCCGTATCGAGAATGTCACCGATACATTCGATACTTTATTCGAGTGAGCGCGAGAACGCCCGCCGCGACACGGAAGACTGTCAAATAAATACAGGTTGAAATATATCTCCTGTCGCGCACTGTGATCCTGGTATATACGTGCCATTTAAACGATGAATTTTTGTTTGGTTTTTGTGTTGTTCGGATATTTTTTCACGTGGAGTATGGGGATGCTGTACCGGCGGGACTCGGACAACGTTTTAAAACCCGGTGAGTGTTTTTATTTTACTTCCACCAGTATTAGTTTAGCGGTGCCTTGGTGTACATTCATTAGTGCCCCTATATTATAGATATTTAGTCTGTGTTCATTTAATTACTTTGCAGCGTTTAAAATAAGTGAAAGTAAGCTCCAGATATATATTGTTTACGTACTTGTTGTTCTGTATGCACCGAGAGCCAAATTAAAAAAATAATACGATAATATTACTCTAGATTTATAAGTTGACAATAATTTTTAAGGAATGTTTTTGAATTAAGCAAACTAATAATTATTTTTTACTTAATATTTTTCTAATTTCCGCGTTAATAATATTATCATAAATTATTCTTCCGCATACAAAATTGACTAAATAATAAAAATCTACATAAACTAATATTATAAAAGCGTAAGTTTTAATGTATGGCTGTTTGTAACTCCATCACGCCAAAACTTGGCGTAGAAGTATATTATAGTCCGGAATATCAAATAGGCTATTCTTCATCCCGGAAAAAATCGGTGTTCCCTTGGGATTTTTCGGTCGTGTAGAGATTTATATATTTTTTTAACACAATACAAAACTAATTAAAATAATATCTAACATAAATAATTGTATCTATATTTTAAATTATACATTATTATATATTTTTGTATGTTTTAGCTATAGTTAAAAAAAATAGTTATATTGTTATGAATGATATGACGTAATAATTATATAATGTGTTTAATAAATTGTGAACGCGCACCTGCGCCGGCGCACCGCGCGCGCCGTGCGTCGTGCGTCGCAAGCGCAGCAGGTTGCAGCGCTTGACCTTCATATAGACAGAACAAGTGCACTTTCGAATGGTATCTTCCCGTGGCACTCGTTATCTATTTGATCAAATAAATACTTAATTCGATCCAAGTATTACCCATAATATACCTATGTACTGTAAAATTCTTAAATATTAATATGTTAAATTTTACCTGCTCGTATTTGATACAAGTTTTCACTTAGTACTGGCACTAGAATTTGTAGAGCAGAGTTATTATTTTATAAGACTCATATGTGTAATTTTGCAACTGTATATTAAAATGATTATTATTATTTGACATTACCAGACGTTGATATCATTTTCCTGTTAAATGTAAGCGTGCTTTCATTTCTAAAATAGTGTTTATTTGGAAAGACATTACTTCTCTATATACCTACGTAGCTACCTACCTACATAATAAACTGACATTTAAAAATGATATCATACTTTTTAAACACACATTTACTTTTGTTGCAGTAAAAGCTTTGCAAAACTTTAATATTTTATTGTACCGATAATACCAAGGGTCAGAGATGTTTGACCAAACCGGCGCAGCATCACACGTTGCGAAACAAAGCAGAGCTTGCAGAACTCGAGTATTTTATACTTTTTAAACGAATATATAGGTTACGCTCATAAAAGATTTTGGCATAGGTAGTTAAAGTTTATTCTGAGAAGAAATGCAGAAAGCAAAATGATTCGATCGTAATTTTACGTTCGAATTACAACCACCGGTATATAATATGGATCCCTATTTCTCTCTCGGTCACGCCATACCTTGAGAACGAGTTTACCGATTTCATTCATCTTTTTTTCTAAGTATTCAAATACTTTTTAAAAGTCCATAGGGATAAATATAAGAAAATTGCTCAAGCATTTAAAAAAAATCAGGAACAATTGTTTATCCCGGGCGAAGTCAAGCGCCGGCCGCTAGTTATAAATAAAATAAATTAAAAAATAGATAAAATCAAAATCGTTTATAATATTATTTTCATTCTTTTTAAAATCCTACTAATATTATAAACGCGAAAGTTTATAAGAATGTGTGGATGTTTGTTACTCTTTCACGCAAAAACTACTAAACGGATGTGGATTAAATTTGGCATAGAAATGGATTATAGTCTGGAATAACTCATAGGCTACTTTTTATCCCGAAAAAAAACTCTGTTCCCGAGGGAATGTACGCGCGGGCGAAGCTGCAGGCAGAAGCTAGTTGAATAATAATAACAGCTTATTTTTATACTTGCGAAACTGTCGATGGCTTATTGGATATAATTATACCGAACATTTTCACGTACCTAGCTAAAAGTCATGCCATCCCAAATATGAATACGTAACCATTAATTCATACGGTGGCATCACGTTATTATTAATAGACTTTATTTTAAGATGGATTTACATTCGGTCAAGTTACGGACTAAAATTAAAGACAAATCAACGGATACATGTTAATGCCATAATGTAAATTAATTTCAACTCAATTTAGTGTTATCTTAGTAAATTGTAATAGGTCGAAGTTACTCGACTTTCCTCTTTGCCTGCGTCAGCTGTACCTACCGCCTGTACCCACTGAACTCGTGCTATTTATATTTGTAAACGCTAAAACGCTTTAACAAGTAATAAGAAATTAAATAATAAAGTAGGTAGATAATATCACTTACCACTTGTTAAAATATATTTAAACAATGTAATGATGATGATGTTTTGTTAATTGCTACTTAAATAATAATTTATAACGTTTTAGTGGTGACTGTACAATATGCCTACTTAGTAGATAACTATATTAATTAATAATAAGTACTCATAGGTAAGAGGTGGTCGCGGGACTGTGTGACCTTGCGGACCACTGAGCACCTCCGCCGCGCCGCCGGCCACGGTCAATAGTTTAAACATGTATTGATATTGACATAACTTGAACTAAATTCATTAGTTTAACCAAAAAGCGACTTGTAACCGCAAACTGCAAATATCAAGTTCTATATTAACAATCGTTAAAAATATTATAATGATACAACCAAACAATGATCCTACTATTTTTTAAAGTCGGGTAAAAATAGGCAGTAACGTGTAATGACAAATATTGACATTGTTTACATTTGGTACTAATTCTTGCATTCAAAATAAAAAACCTGTACACACAGTGTCAAATTGATCAGGTAGTATGTAAACACCCGTGAAATTCAGCACCGCGTATGTTTAAGATGTAACTCTATGTAGAGTTTTGACTTGACTCCAGTTACCGCAGTATACGCCTGCTGTGCACGAGGTTGTGGGTTCGATTCCCTCACAGGACAAAACTTTGTGTGACCCACAAAGAGTTGTTCTGAGTCTGGATGTTATTTGTCTCCGTTAATTGTATGTTTGTAAAGTCCCCCGCGACACAGAGCTTGTTCTCTAGTGCGGGAGTTTTCTTATTTAAGAAAGAACAAAAAAAAGTTTATCTACTGTTATTATTTTATTCTGTACCTGTATTATAATAATATAATAAAAGCACCTCAAGTGTAAGAAAATACTGATAGCAATAAATCTTAGGTAGGTTGCGTTGTAGCAGTAAACAGGCACGCCAGCTTGTAATTGGAACCCTCTTTATACCAAAAATGTGTGTTGGCAACATGCTGTATATAACATAACCTTATTTGAAAGCAAATATATGTACTGTTGCGATACTATCAACAGATAAGAGTTGAAATAATACTGCTACCCTTCAGTATAATATATTATATAACATGTTAACGTTTCAGTGTTGCTCCCTAAACTGTTTTGAGTAAACCTTGCTCTTGTACAGAAGCGACTCGTTTTATATTGTAATTTTTTTAGATTCGACACAAATATTTCTTAACGGTTATATTAAGCGTATTCTATTAAAATAATACAAAAGCAATTGTTTTTTACTCATATAAATATCAACGTTTTGTTAGTAAAAACCTGCCAAGTGCATGGAACCCTACATTGAGCGTGACCCACGCACAATGTAGGGTTCCGTAATCACCATTCTCAATAACGCGGACTAAGAATAAGGTATCTATGGTTTCAGCATACATTACTTCTCAAAACATAGGACAATGATAACAATTTTGGTAAAGTCTTGAAATAAGTCATATTAAAAGGGTCGCGGGGAAGGGTAGTCACTCCGCACGAATGAAATTTAAAAAAAAAATTGGTATTATATTATACCTAATTTGTTTTTCTTGTTCCTGTGTAGTGTGTTCCTACCATATTATTAGATTCTAACGTTCGTGCGTAGGGGGTCACAGTTCTAACCTAACCTAACCTATTGATTATTTTAATATGGTCAGGTATTTCTACTCCTTCATCTATTACAGACCATGAAAATTACAAAAATCCGACTCATTTCCACTATTCGTTTTTTTTCTTTACGAAAAAATACGGGAAATTATAATTATATAGAAAGGCTTGAGACAAAGATTTATATAAGTTCAAGTGACTTGATTCAAGCCTCAATTTAATTTTAACTTATAAAATAACATTTTATAAGTTAATCGGCAATTACTCGTAATATTGTGAATTCTACTTAGTAGAGAGGCCAATGCATTAAAAAAGTTTTCGTAGGACTGAAACAGGTTTATAGCAACAAGTTTATAGTAACTTAGCTGTGATAGTTTTCCTTTTAATTTCGTTATATATACTACTACCGTGATTTTTTGAACATTTCCGAATACCACCATTTGGCCGGCAGAGGAGGAATACATAAATACATGTTAGGATCGGATAGATTATGTCAGAAAGCTCTGTGTTAGATTTTTTATAACCACCCAGAAATGTGGCAGGCTTTTTACAAACATTACGCGCTGCTTTACCTAGGTAAAGTATAAAATATCGGATTACGCAGATTGCCGGCAAAATATTAAATAAAGGTTATTATGCTAGATGAACAGTTTCATATTGTCAAGTAAATGTATATATTACACCGCGCACCGTTACAATGTACTCGTAAGTACCAACAGCGACGCAATAACAGGAAAATGTTTTATATTTCAGATCTGTTGGCGGTGTCGTCAACCGTTATGCCTCTCCCGTACTTCTCCATCTACGGTTACGAGAAGAAATTACTTCGAGATAAATACAAGAAACGACCCCAGGGGAAAATCTCGCTAGTCACTAAACAGCCTAAATAAAGATACATAATATCCGAACATTTAACATTTTCCTCTTCCTTCCTTTATAAAGTTAGAATGGGTATATTTATGTTAGTGGCTCCATTAGATTATGAGTAATATGTTTTTGTGAGCCGCAGTTGTAACTAAATAAAAAGTATGACTCGCCCTCCTAGTTGTTATATACATAAGTACATATATAATATTAATTAGGTATAATTGTTAAAACTATATATAACGGATGGCAGGCGAGGCGACGGAGGACGGCGCACGCGGTGCGGCGCGGCGAGGCGGCCTCCTAACATTTTTTAAAGTTTTTTTATTACCGTTTCTTAATATAGTTTTTCTTTACATCTAAATTACACCTATTGATAAGTTAAAATTTTATTAAAACAAGATATAATTAATTATTTAAATAATTTTTTTTTGCGTTATAAATTGAGAGGTGGAACCACACTACTACCTGTCCTACACACCCGCAGAAACATCCCCCATGCCGCGTTGTGTTTAACACAGAATAGACCCACTCTGTCGTAAAAGTCGGCTATTTAGACCGCAAATGAAACGCACGCGCTGCCGTCGTACAGTATGCAGGATAGTGAACACTATCGCTCGCCATGAAGGCATTCTTTATGGTCATCCTGGTAAAAGTTCTGCCTTGGCATGTTAACCCATGAATACCGCCCGCACACCGCACTTTACCTGTGGCAATAAAGTCCCTAGTATAGTCGGATGAGGGCGGTAGGGGCGCCCTCATCCGACTACAGTGGTATTAATGGGACCTCTCAATATTTAAAATTTATTTGGCGCGTATTGGGAGAGGCCTATGTCCAGCAGTGGACTGCGATAGGCTGATTAATTGAATTACAATTTTATATTTCTAACTGGGGTTAAGTGGCTTTTTAAAAGATAAGTAGATTATGCATAACAGTCGATTAAAGGAGCATAAACAATTATTTAACCACATATAGAACTAAATGAGTGGTTCCGAAACTGAGTGAACACTCCGCCATGTAACGTACAATATTAGAATGCAGCCGTTATAACGATAAAGTTAATATTTAGAGTTGTTGTGTTGTTGACTGTCAGTATCATAATAATATTACCTACTCGGTGACAGGATATTTAGTAGTTAGATAAAATTCTAGTTTATATACAGACAGACTTGCGCTTTAAGTGAGTTAATAATTAAGTAATATACATAAGTTTGTGTTTTTTTTATATTTTAGATCATAATTATGATAAACGCCAAGCGACATCGCGGTAGACCCAGGCGGAGATGGCGGGATGAGTTGGATTCTTTTAACCAAGACTGGTCCTCAGCGGCTTTAGACAGAGAGAAGTCACAGTAAACAAACAGTAAAACATCTTCATACAAACGTGCCGCTCTCGGTTTAAACGTGTGCGTGCGCGCCGCGCGCCATGTCGGCACGCGATTTCACGCACACGCTAGCATAATATAAGGTAGGAATAAGATGGGGCAGTGCGAGCTGTGCAGCGCGACTGTGAGCACGCGCGTACGCTACATGACCGCTTGCGTTCGTCAACTCTCGCCGGCGCGGGCGGCGGACACTTGTCGTAAATTACGAGTATCATGACTTCAAAAAGGGGAAAAAAATATTGTAGTGTTTTCGGGTGCCTCAATAATGATTTCGCAAACCCGGACTTATCATACTTCCTACTCAACCAGAAATATAAGTACCTACTTATACTTAAATATTATTAGAAAATATGGTATTGTATTGTTTATTTCACAGTTTATTTGCTTTATTAAGAGCGTAGCCGAGTCGCATTTTTCTGAATACTATGTTTAGAGCTAAAGTTTATTTTAAGAAGTCTAGTTTTACTATAAAATAGAGGATTGAGTACGAAACATCGTTTAGGTAAACATATTTTTCGCGTAGGTATAGTTGTAATAAGGGCAATTTCACAATAATTAATATTGCAAATTAATTACTTTTGAAATTATTATTTTTTCTATTGTCTGATGTGTTGTTCAATCCAAATATGGTTCCGGTAGTCTGACGATCGACTTATATACTTGTGTGTACATCGCATTTTTTTGGCCGGCGTTCGGGTCGGCCACTTGACACTTGTTTTTGTTTCGCTTACCTATCGTATGAACAACCCTGGGTATCAACGCAAGAGTAGGCTAATAACTCGGCGGGCGGCCTTAGATAACCTACTGTTTGTTTACTGTGGAGAAGTGGAAGGAGAGTGGGGAGGCCTTTGCCCTGCAGTGGGACAGTACAGGCTTATAATATAATAATAATTATAATCCAACTATGCATGTTATAAACGCGAAAGTTTGTAAGTATGGATGGATGGATGATGGATGGATGGATGTTTGTTACTCTTTCACGTAAAAACTACTGAAAGGATCTGGATGAAATTTGGCACAGAGATAGATTATGGTCAGCGATAACCGACATCCACGCGGGCGGGGCAGCGGACATCAGCTATCTTATATGACCTAAGAAGCTGACTGACTCTCTGACTGACATATCAATGCAGGGCCTAAACTACATATGAGAGTTAGAAACTTGAAATTTTGCACAGAGGTTCCTTTTATAACGTGGGGAAGCACTAAGAAAGGATTTTTGAAAATTCACCACCTAAGGGGGTAACACGGGGATGCTAAGTTAGTATGAAACTTTGCCGTTTTGAAGTTATTCAAATGAAATTCAGTATAGAGGTTCTTCATTGAAAATCTTGAAATACATAAAAATATTTTTTCGAAAATCATCCCTTAAGGGGGTAAAATAAGGGTGAAAAAATTTTTGTTAGTAACGCTTTCACAACTATACGGCTCAACGAATCTTAATGAAATTGGACAAGGAGATAGATGGTATCCTGGGGAGAAAAATACTTTTTATAGTGATAAATAAAACATACGCGGGCGGAGCCGCGGGCAACAACTAGTTATGTATAAAGATGTACGAATGCATCTAGTCGCTTCTGTTTACCAACCTGAACACAAGCAACTTGGCAGCTGCTACGTCTTCTTCGCTGAAGCTGAAGAAACAAGTTCAAATAAAAATAAAATGTAGGGAATTTGACGTATATACACCATACAGGTGTATATACGTCAAATTCCATACATTTTATTTTTTGACTTTTCGATTCGACTATCGCTTTTGCCGCTTGTCTAGAGGCTCAGCAACTCGTTCGCACAAGTGTCTCACACATAGCAACAACAAATTTGCGTGTATCGGCTTGAGCCACGCTCATGCACTTCACACCCGCTCACCGCTACAGAGCGCAGCGTGACGTGACCATGTATACTACGACAACTGCTTACCACCAGGCAAGCCGTAACTATCCCAGTTTGTCACCTAAATATAATACATACGAGTATATAAGTAGAGTGCAGGTAGGTAACAAGCCACGTTCACTTCCTCGACACGTCCTCTGTACCAATATATATCCGGCTTAACGAAATCCTACTAATACATTATTTTTATACCGCCCTCTAGCGCCAGCGGCCATTAGCTGAGCCGATGTGTACCTTAACGATAAAATAATATTTTGTTTGGTTACTACAACATTAGTCTCTCTGTTACCCTTTTAAGGTTAAATACACGATGGCGGAGCTAATTTAATTTAAGTATAACTAATGTTCTATGTAATGTTTATGGAGTTTTGTTTTGAATTGCTTTAACAATAGACCTCCAGTAAAATGTTGGTCACGGCTGCCAATCTCAACTACTTACAGTGTTTAAGTGCGTGCATAAACACAGGAGCACTCTCTGTTCCTTCACTCACATACTACAGCCCAACAGTGGAACATATAACATGGTCCACTGTAGGGCACGGGTATCCGCTCCTCAATCACAAAACCTAACAAGGTTTAAGCCTTAATCCATACACGCTGGCCTAATGCGGATTGGTGGGTCAGACATGTCTTTAGAACTTCTTCTAAGACATGTGGGTCTCCTCACGATATTTTCCTTTACCGTTAGCAGGTGGTTAATCACTTGATTAGGACGTATAAATATTACAAAGTGAAATTCACATTGGTACTGCCTCCACTGGGATCGAACTCGGACCTCACGCATACAAGACAGTTACTTTCCCTCTCAAGAAAGTGTCAACGTTGAACTGAACTGGTTCTGAATGGATTGGCTTTTGCGAATTACTCTACAGAATCATTTTATTATTGAAGCTTGTAGTTAATTTTAATTTTAAAGGAATAAAATGTAATGAAGTCCACAAAAAACATTTTCTCGTTAAATGTTTGCTCGTCAAATTTAACAAAACTGTATGAGCTTTATGTTTCTTTCAAAAAATGAGCTGAATCACTTCTCAAGAAGTTTAAACAAGAGCCTTTTTCGGTAAATGAAGTGGTCGGCAAGTTTATCGAAAGGCCGGATTGGTTTAGACGAGGTGATCAATCAAATATTTGGCCAAGTCATGAATAAATCTGGAAGGAAACTTCCGCGGTGATTTCGCTGACACACGACTGGATCTTGATAGCGTCGTCATCTGTTATCGACTTATATTTTAAGGCACTGACTACTCTCTGAGATTATTTTAATTTTTAAAATGCAACGTAATCTTTTTCTGAATCGGATATGACACTTGTTATGGATAGATGAGCTGTATTTTGTTTATTTTTTAATTCTGTAAGGATAGATTCTTGATTTTAATGGGTCATAGTTTGTTATAGAAACATACCTGAGTCCCGCAAAAGAGTTATGGACTTTACAGTAATAATGCGATCTACTAACTAATTTATGTTTATTTCACCTATAAACTGAGATGAATATTGATAATTGGGATGAGTTGTGAAGGTGTAAACGCAATCACAACTATCACACATTATTGTGGTAAGTCTCACATGTGCAGTAATACCACTGGATAAGGTATTTAGTAACTAGGTACCTAGTACATTCATCATCATCATCTCAACCCAAAAACGTCCCACTGCCGTGCACGAGTCACCTTCATATACTTGCGAAGGATATTACCCTACTATACCACGTTGGCCAGATGGGTTGATATAGGGTTTTATTTTGAGATTTCCCTGTCTTGCGGATATTGTCTGCCTGACATATAGTACATTATTTAATAATAAAAATAGAAACAAGAAATTTCGTCATTAAATAATCCAAATTCAACTAAAATGTGATCGAATTAAACACAGTTTGTACAAAGTCAATAGAGAACACAATAAATACACTTCAACAATAATTTCCGTTTTGTTGTTCGGGAATAAACTAAAAACTCTAACGGAGAGCACTTTCCACATCAACGGATCGAGGTCACATCCTGCCAGTAGTGGTATTACCGTGTAGGTACCTACCCCACATATAAACAACTACAATCTGCTACATTATTGGATACAATTTATTATCCGCTCAGTTTTTCATTACGGAAATATTTTATAATCGGAGTTGATAGAGAACAGGACAATGCACACTTTATGCAGGCTATTATTAAGTAATATAATAATGTAACATCAACCTCTTCTGTGACGCGGATTACCTAATTATTGTAGCCCTACAGCCCTAAGTATTGTGCGTCAACATGATTTCTAATAACGATGACCTCATCGTACCTATGAATTAGCAGTCATAATATAAAGCCTTAGCCGGTCTGATGATAAGCAGGCTTCTGCATGCTTCAGACGCTTATAATGCCAGAAGCATCGCATGCACGGTGTCATCCTGTAATTAAGAAACAACTCGAATGCTCTACTTGCAGTCTAAAAATCAAATTCTTCTGTCGAAAGTGTCTCTTGTAGCTGGTCTCTTGTCTAGCGTGGGTACAGGTACAAGGAGGTACTACAATCAGGCCGCTCTAATATCTCACAAAGTACACCTGCACTATAAACCCTACACTATTAATTATTTCAATAATACCTCCATGTAATAATTTATCTAAGTAAATAAACTTTATTAAGACACATTGTAACTTGGTATACAATAA
Organism: Trisateles emortualis; assembly: GCA_947095525.1. NCBI lineage: Eukaryota > Metazoa > Arthropoda > Insecta > Lepidoptera > Erebidae > Trisateles > Trisateles emortualis. Next base: position 145,463 of record OX352736.1, on the reverse strand, counting down.
ACAGTTATTTATCTATCTTCCTTATTTCAATATTAATTTTCAATACACTACGAATATATTTTTCAAACCTAATCACCACTAATCATAATGTTCTTCTTTCCCAGAGATACCCTGTCATAAAACCCTGTCTAATATTATTAGGCCTGTAACACGCAAGTGATACCTCGGTATTGCAACCGTCCAAAGGCTACGTTACTGTGTCGTATGATTCGTATGCATCAGATGGGTCGTATGCTTGTTTGCCACCTAAGTAGTAAAAAAAATGTGTACCTATATCATCATATAATATGTATAATATATGAATCAAATCGTTAGTCCTGACTGTTGTTCAACACACACTCGCACAACCTAAACTACTAGGTAAGTCTAGAAAGCTGAAATAGGAACATAGACTTTTTATAATAAAAGCATAACACTAAGAAAGGAATTTCGGATATTCAATCTCAAACGAAATCACACAAGGTAATTTCTCCTTCCCTTTCCTGCCATTAGGCAACCTGGCAGACTACCTTGCGTCACGTCACCGTGGTACATTCCTTCAATATGAAACACAATATCACCTCGTGTCTCCACATTTATTATGCGCAAAGCAAATGAATGGAGCAACTTGCCAGCGTCTCTGTGTTCTCGACATTGGGAGTGTAGGTCGTGAGGTATCATCGATTATGCTCCACCACAGAATATCGTCATCGTATATATCATCGTGACGCGATCGTGATCAAACGCAAGCTACTATCCACAATAGTTACATTAAGCACGAAGCTTCGCACAACTACCACGTTTACGTTTGTTTATATAAAATAAATTTTAAATTCATATTTAAATATCCAAACAGAGTCATCTTTACTTATACCGCTTGAATAGGTTCAACATTTTCTGCGCTGTATTTTCTTAGAAACATTTTATTCGTGCACCTCTCATGTGTCGCTTCCAATTTGTTTGCTTGGCTTTTGCTTAGCATATCACGGAACAGCCGCATTCCAACTGCGCAAATAAATGTGAGCATCCAACCTTGTTCAGTTGACAATTGAAATACAACTCTAAGACGTTAACACCAAGGTAAATATTAGCATGGCAAGCGCGTCACCGTTTGGACGTTCCATCGGCAGTCGAACGTCTCCTGCTCGCTTTACCTCTAGCTCATGTTTGCATTCCTAGTACTTGGCAAGCAAACGCTCTTACTTTGCGTTACTCTACTTTGTGATACGTATTGTCTTTCACGCCTTTGAGAGAATTGTATACATTTCACAACTTTGTGTTAGAATAATGAACGTAGAAAGGGATTACTTTGTCGGCGTAACGATTGTTTCTGCTTAGATAATTCAATTGAAATAACTGGATTAAAAATATTTTTTTGTTTAATAAATTAGCGAAATTCTCTAATTATCATTGTCTCCTATGTGGACTGTCTGCGATCCATATGTATATCCATATAAAATTAACTTATACGAGAATCAGCACTAGATTTATTTGGAAAAAAAGGAATCTCATAGCAGTGCACATTACATGCACTGTAAATATATGACACTGTTTCGTTGTTTGGGCAGTTTAAATAATTTAAATAATGCGTGTGCAGGTAGAAACGGAAGCTTTAACTAAATTGGCACGGAGGTGTTTTGAGTCCCGAGAGTCGGTTAATTTATCAGTTTGTTACCGGTAAGTATTTATGGAAGAAGTTGCTCAGGCAGCGAAGTTTCATCAGATACAGCTAACAATCCGCTCAGCGAGCAGCCTCTGCTTTGTTTAATAAACAGAGTTTAATAGGCTTATTAATATTTGATTCAATCGTTATTTTGGTTCTATACATTTTTTTCTATACTATTTATTGTGTTGTAAATAAAATTGTAGTATATTATTTGCCCTTCTATGCCACTATTAAGGACGGACTGCCTTGGTGGTCCAGTGGCCGCGGTATGCGCCTGCTGTGCACGAGGTTGTGGGTTCGATTCCCACACAGGGACAAAACTTTGTGTGACCCACAAAGAGTTGTTCTGAGTCTGAGTGTAATTTGTGTCCGTTAATTGTATGTTTGTAAAGTCCCCCGCGACACAGAGCTTGTTCTCTAGTGTGGGAGTTGTCTTTTTTTAAACATATATATTTAAACATACTTATGTAAATTTCCTTATATGCTAAGCGGGTACCTATAGCTAAATAAACATGAATGATTACAGGATTCACTTATCCGGGTCATTTACGTCTCTATTCGTATGACACTGATTCGGCAGCGATGAGATACTTGTTAAATAATACAAAAAGCGTCGTATGTTTGGATACATAATTAAAGCATTATTTTCTCGTCCCAAATGCCGCAGTGCATCCAGGCAATAAAACTTTTTATTCTCTGGGTCGTGGGTATTCATTGACTTGAAAATTAGAACATCCTTTTCATTTAAAATTACAAGACACCTGTATCAGTGTTTTTTAATCAAAACAGATTCAAGTAAGTCTTCGGACAGAATGGAGCGTGCAGTGCGGGTTTTTATCTTACCTATTAGTAAATAGCGATCCTCAGCAGTGAGGGAACGAAGATGATGATGATGATGATTAGTAAATAGGTAAAATATTTTTGAGGCAGAAGTGTATCTGCATACTCGTACTACAGATTCTATGGATTAATATTTGTCACAAGCAATATCAATAACTAAAAGTCGAGGCAACAAATTCCAGGAATGTTGTTTCAGTACTACGGAGTTAGAGATATTTATTTCATAAGATATTTACATTAATAGGTATTAATATTAAAGTAACCTAACCTATCCTACTTACAAACAATCAGATATTGTATTTAAAGGTATTAAACCTATAAATAAAATATTTGATTGAGGTCGCAGTTCTGAGGAAAGGTGCCCAAAAGACGAAGTTATAATTTTAGTATTTATCCCTGGCACCCGATAACAATTTCAGTGCACTATATTTCAATGTTAAGTGAAGAGAAACTCAGGAATCGCAAAGCGAAGGTAGTTTCAAGATATTTGCGAAACTTTTGCAAAGATCCTGAAAATACCTCGGAAGATAACGAAATTCTTTGTTAGTCTTCTATTATCTGGTGTTTCGCGATCTATCTAGGGTTTTTGAGAAAACTCATTTTATCCGATAATCCTGCGACATAATATTATGTATTAACGTCTATTGTTTCCTCTGCTCTAATTAGTAGTATAAATAAAAAGACCATTTGACTCTAAAGTCAAGAATATATTTCTATACCAAGATTTAGTATGTATTATTCTGTTCAGTCAAATTATTATAATAACGATCTAGGATAACTACCATAAATGCGAAAGTATGGATCTTCGTTACTCAGTCACACAAGCGATATAAGATTTGACGTAAGTTTACGACATTATAATAGTAAACTTACGTCAAATTTCATACATTTGCTATTTTTGATTTTTCGATTTGACTACCGTTTATGCCACTTGTTTAGAGGGTCTGAACGGATAAACATATCTACCGGTACATGATATTTGGCTCAGAAATCTATTATATCAGTAAAGTTCCCACGGGATGTCATTATTCCCGAGGGGGCTGTGCACGCGGGCGAAGACGTGAGCGGCAGCTAGTATATTATACAGTACAGATTTCACTCAAACAACGTGTCTGCAGATATAGGTATATATAAATAAGCGGATGTCGGTATGCGATGCGGCAGGAACATGGCTATGAATCATAATATTTTCATAATACACGGTCACCCATCACAGGTAGCGCAGGTAGCGATATCTCCCGGTCTCTTAGGATGTTATGTACGCTTAGATAACTGAAACACTTTCCTAAAGAGGCTTTATTGTACCTTTCGGAAGTTCAAGTCAATTTGTATGTCCATAGATAGAGATATTTTGGTAAAATATACCTACTTATCATGTTAATAAAGAAAGTAAATAGGTAAGCCATCATAACAGTATTACGATAATTTTACAATAAAAATGTTGTTTCAACAGCTCATTAAAGTTAAGTAGCTGGACCTACACGTAAGAGATCATTTTGTTTTGAAAAAATATTTTATTTATTTAATAATAAAGAAATAAATATATAATTATATATATATACACTAGCGGACCCGGCAGACGTCGTTCTGCCCCGAAAATTACAGCCACATTTACATACCGCCAGCAGCGCCACCTACCAGGTCCAATTGTGTTTTCAAACTATCCAGAGATTTTGAGAGAAAGCTTTATTATATGTTTTAACACAAAACACATTGGCCATCTGCTCTTCAACATATTTACAAGTTTTAGAACATTCTCATTGTCTTCAGTATACAGAACTGGTAAAATATTAACCAAAAGTTGTTTAATTAAGGGATTTTAATTTTATTATTCACATTTATATGCTTATCGTGTCAGGGTTTTCTTTTAAATTTTATAAGTAGTGCCTATAAGTGTGTACCTACATATACGGCTAGACTAGAGCTGGCCTCTAGTGTAGTGTATTTAGTACGTATACATATCTCACAGTAAAGTTCTCATTGGTACACATTAATAAGGTTTGTACAAGTCGGTTACAGCGCTCTGGTCATCCTTGCTCGTAGTGTAACACTAGCTTCGCCCGTGCATACAATCCCACGGGAACGGTGTTTTATTCCGGGATAAAAAGTACCCTATGTGCCATTCTAGACTATACTGTAGATTATAGTCTGAAATATTAGAGTTAAACCATAACTGAACATGGATTCTACATAAGGTAGGTTAGGTTATACGACATAATTATACCGTTCTATTAACTCCAGTCTATACAACGTGGTGCAGCTAAGTAATGTAAGGTAAGAATTTTTCATCAAAATGTATACAAATAAGAAACATCACTTACTAGTAATCACCCGCGACTTCGTCCGCGTGGTAATTTGGAATATTTTCCCCGATTTTGCAACATATCTTCACTACTGCTCACTACTATTATATAGCCTATAAATGGTCCTTCCTGGATAAATGCACTATTCAACAAAAAAAGATTTTTCTAATCGAACCAGTACTTTCTGAGATTAGCGCGTTCAACCAAACAAACAAACTCTTTAGCTTTATAATATTAGTATATGTAGATTGTTCAGAGAAATAAAATTCACCCAACACTACACTACAGCTACTACTACACTACCAATATATCGGAAATAGTGCGAATGGGAAATAAACAAATTTGCACTTTAAAACCGGCGCCAGACACAGAATTGTGCCCTCAATAAGGGCAAATGGGACCCGGCCTCATATTCTGATATCCAATAAAGAGCACCAACATTTTTATAGACCATTCGAAGGGTCGGCCCTTTTCTGAATTCTTCATCTTTTGCTTTAATCTTTCACAAAGTATTTTAGCTGTGGCCAAACTTTTAGGATCCTTAATGTCGTGTGGCCTGCCGCCGGCGGGATATTTATTACGCGTCCTTGAAAAATTGTTATTAATACGTCGTTACAAAGTTATACATCCTATTACTATAAAATGGGCACACTTATTTGTTTATCCCGGGCGACCGAGCTTCGTTCTATCTTTAATTTATGTTTGGAAAATCGCCATCTTTTTTAAAACACAGAATGCAAAGTTTTAAAAAATATCGTTAAAACTGTTTTTGAAACACATGAAATATTATTATTAATATACAAAGAACTGCTCGTTTGATTAAATGTAACATAAAACTTTGTGACGATTATCCGCCATCATGCTGTACCTACATAGTTTAAGAGAACATCATAGCCTTTAAACGTAACTAATGACTCAGTATCATAACGTCATACAAATACTACATCACAATGTATATATTAGGTTACTTGTAAGTAGATATAATTCATAGATAATATATCTAATAATAAAACATCGCGGACACACCACCGCCGCCGCCGCCGCCGCAGCAGATACTGTCACATACTATGGGGGTTTTATCTTAATTGCCTTTAGAAATATATAGAACCATATTGGCAGGCAATTTTTGTTTAGTAAGGGATTTAGGATACATATCTAGCGTCTTTAACGTATGTATGTAGTAATAATGATAATATAATATGTAGTGTTTACATATTGAATTTGTGACAATAATGTATCACAAACGGACTCAATGAATAAGTTATACTTATATAATACAAACTCCGTGTGAAAGCAGTAGCAAGTTATTAGGGCTTAGTCACTGTACGAAAAAGGTGTGCTTAAGATAAGGTGTGGTTTTAACCAGAATTTTTTCAACATAATCAAGAACAAAACGAATAATAGGTAATAATTATGTTATTCATTGTTTGAAAGGTTATTACCTCTTCAATGATCTGAGGTAATCGTCTACTCATACGCATAGGTAGAGCCAGACTCGGAGTATGACGCAATAAGGGAAGAGCATATTTTGAAAAGAATGTGAGGTTGACAACCAAAATACTGTCTGATATAATCGGTTTGAACTTGGTCGATATAAACATGTACCTATATAATACAATAATGTACAATATATCTGTGTCGGCACATTAAACTTTGTAACTAATACAAATGTGTTTTGCTCAAAATATCTGCAGCATACCGAGGCGGTAGGCGCGAGTTCGATACGAGAGAAAATCAAATGAAATATGACTGGTTGTTATTGTTTCGCCAAGTTTCCCTTAGTTGCCAGATATTGGCGAGTTCAGCAAACGTTCCGCGCAATTGTTCTCCACCGAATCACAAACTTTAATCCAATTTTAGAATTGCACTTTGTGTTGATCAATTTATTAAATAGCCGTTTGAAAATGTAGCGAAAGTTGAGAGGAACGTTGGAACATTTGGATAGCCTTTATACTCAACATTGTTTACTTATATATAATAAGGTATGAACCAATACTTATAAGTAACATAACTACTAGTTTGAAAATTGTTTAGATATAATGTCTTGAGTATGTTGAAGAAGTCTCGTCATAATAATATATTATTATATATATATTTTTTTTAACAATTAACGGACAAAAAGTGTCCTCAAACTTAGGACAACTTAGAACATTTTTTGTCTCGAACCCACAACGCGCCGAAACGGGCAGGCCACACATTTTGACTAACGTGTTGGGTTTGTAGAGAACTCAAGCATTCACGCACAACGCCATACGCTATGTCTCAGTTAGAGAGTGTTAGTTTAGGGCGTGTAGAGTTAGGAGCTTGGCTCTCCATAAGATCTTATAACTTTTTTGCAGTGTAAGCAATACGTAGGTAGGTACTATACTTTATTGTCTTGGCGTTACTTTACATGCAAATGTTTTGGTGGGATTTCATTTCTTTATCAATAAAAATTTACATACTTGTCTCAAAACTTAATAAATAGGTGTGTAGATAACTATGTAAACTAGTAAGTTTTTCTTTTATTGTATTGTTTCCTGCTTTGCTTGCTGTAAGCTAATAAAACAATAATACACTACAGTAAATACTTATGTACCTATATACCTGTCTACCTTCTGACAAAAGAACATGTTAAGAGAAGTTTCTATGTTATAAAGTATGTACTTACCTAAGTATTTGAAGATCGTAGTTAATAGAAATCCGTTGTCTCTGACTAGCCCTCTGAGGGACCGGCGTGAGTCTATGTATGTGTGATGTATGTATGTGTATATTATATCTATCTATACAACTAGGGAGAATCAATATGACACAAATTTAATACTACCAATTATATAATAAAATAGATGGAATCAACTAAGGACAAAAAAGTCCCAGTTCAGGTATTTATTTTAATTTTCTTTACGTAACGCCAATAACGTCCAAAATCCATTACCTGGACGTGTAAAAGTTACCCCAAAAAAATCCGCTGAGAATGCAGTACGTATGCGAAACTCAGCCAACCTTCAATATTTGAAGTCCCGTAGGACACCGTCATATTCTCGATATTCAATAAAGCGAACTAACACGTTTAGCTGCCGGGCCCGAACCTTTCATAGAAATCCCCAGCGCATTACTATATAGCATCAATACTAACCCCCTGTCCCTCACCATCCCGTCTACGATATTACCAACTCAACCAAAGGTCGCTGGTGATATTTAAATCAGAATAGGTTTGCCACTTCGCAACCTTCCTTCACTATATATGTTTGGTATTGCGGTTTGTGTTATCTAGTTTTTCCGCCTGATCGGGATTGTTACAATTTATTTAGAGAATAACATTTTAGTATTAAGTACTTACGAATTTGACCACCAATAGATTTATGTGGTTTATAAATAGATAATAATAATATATAAATCCTATCCTATATCATAATTATAAATTCGAAAGTTTATGAGGATGGATGGTGTATAATATAGAGGTTTGTAACTCTTTCACGTAGAAACAACTGAACAGATCTGGATGAAATTTAGCATAGAGATAGATTATAATCTGGTATAGCTCTGCTTTTTATTACAATAACCGACAGCCATGCGGGCGGAGCCGCGGGCGACAGCTAGTATAACATATCCTATAGTAATAAATACAAGATCATGTTGAACCACACCAAGTACCTACCTGAGGCTGTTGTTATTAAATCTCTTACCTATAGCTATCATATATAATAATGAACATGAATGACAAAACTAATAGATGTCAGTATTTGTTTTGTTACAGTAAATTCGCTGACAATAGGATGGGGCCACGGGAAGATTAGCAAGAAACTCTGAGAGTGTATAACTTGTGGTACGAGTAACACAAAGGGATGGAGACCAACACACTATATAAAAATATGTAGACGACATCATGAGCATAGAGGTAATTCAAGGCTAGAAATATATAATAATGTGGCGATTTCCTAGATCATAATAATATTTGGTCAAATCAACTCATCTCGTATGATCCGGTTCATTGATAGAACGGACTACAGTCGGTAGATAATACTTACCATAACTACAGGAGTCAGGAGGCGAAGTGTCTCGTACATACACACAACTCATTACAATCCACGAACACAAACGGTGACACCAGAAGGTAGTCTTTTACCCCTATACATAGTACATAACTACTCGTACGTAAAAGTATCTTATTTAGTTACGTATACATACAGATAGGGTTACATTTATAATCAGGCGCCGCCGCCGTGGTAATACTACCTACTTTTATAAATGTTAAAAAAAATGTTAAATGTTAAAAATTAATTTAGGATACACAAAGTAACACCTATGATTTGTATTTTCTCAAAATAATAATATATTGTGAACAAATTCGCTTGTTTTGAGCCCGATGCCGATACTAACCGTCCATTATTAATTTTGCATATCCACAAAACTAAACAAAAACTTGTGTTTGTAATGTACTCGCCGATGCATGAGAGGTGAAAAAATTCCACCTCATTCATGACCCTTGCCACTGCACTAACGAAGCAAGCTTTTCCTAATGAACAAAGTCGACGTTGTCTGCGACCTGGACAATATTTATTATTACAACTTTTCTTGGTCGCCATTTTCCTCAAATTCTGAGAGACGACGACAACGATCAATGTTTATCGAAAGTTAGAGAAGCTCTCTTGTAATAATTTGCTCTATTGCGTAGTCTGGCCGCTTTTTAAAAATATATAGGTACTTAATTATTTTCTCTCACTTGATAGAATGCATCATGTAAATTTTAATTAACATGATGACTATGAATAGAAAGACAAAACCTTTTCTTCTCAATCTTTCAATCGATTTTCTTTTGTTTTGTATCTTGAGTATAAATTATCATCATCATCTCAGCCAAAACACGTCCACTGCTGGACACAGGGCTGCACCAACGATTTCCACAACACTAGGTCCTGAGCTTGTCCATCGGTTGCACTGAACCTTTACTATGTCGCCGATTGGATACGGTTAGTTTATATTTCTACACCTTTAATTAAATGCGACCTTTACTATTTACAGTTAATTTATTTGATGGCAGAAAACAAAGTGTGAATCATATTATGTCGGTTTTTATGTCGGTTAGTTTGCTGACAAGACTAGAGCCATCATAAGATCCGTGCTATGAACTCAGGCGATATTTTGTTTTTAAGGGATTGTAAATGCTACAACATTTTGCCTTAGACTTAGATGGTATATTAACAAAATAACTTGTAAACATTAAACTATGTTTATAACGAACGGCTATGAAACCAATAATAATTTCTGGAGTAAGTAGGTATACTTATGAGAAGCTTCTAGATTAAAAATTAACTTCCGCCAGACTCGCCTTTCGTTGGTACTTTAATAACTTGAATATACATCTACGTAAGTAAAGTCAGATATTAATTTCATTATGAGTCGTTATTTTTGCTTGTTCCATATAAGATTGTATGCTAGGAAACATAATGTTGTAAGTATTTGTTACGGCTTGGGACGAACCATACCAAACATCAATACTACTCGAGGCGTGAAGTGTGTCTGAAGAACAACCTGCAGACATCTGCTAGCTGTTCTTCGTTATACTTTATTGATTCATGCCCTGACTTAAATTAAACTAGTTAAACGTTAGCGAAAGCCAAAACCGACAAAATGCTAGACATTTTGTCGGTTTTGGCTTTCGCTAACGTCGTAAAAGGTCACATACAGAAGATATACGAGTACGTCCCACGTGGATAGATACCATGTTACTTTAACAATACTAACCGCATTAAAAGAAATATAAAGCGTTTTGTTACCTAGATATCTTTGTTTCCATTTAAAAAATTAAAAGATTCAAATAGGTAAAAACGAAGCAGCCATGGAAGGGGCATCAATACCGAACCTCTTTACTCACCTGCCGATAATCTATCATCTGGATATACTCGTATATCACGATGGCGCGGTCTGGAAGTCTTTAAATATTCTTCAGACTAAGATATACTTTTAGCTATAAGTCGCGGGCAACCGATAGACAAGGTCAGCTCAAGACCAAACGTGTGGAAATCTCAAGACCAAACGTCCAGCTGTGGACGTCTTATAGCTGAGATGAAAGTCTTTCTATACCATTTACCCTTATAATAAATGAAAGTTTCAGCTCTCAAAGTGGTCTCTAGTTAGATCTCTGCTGCACTGCTAGGCACTACAATACTCAAACTACATGCTAATATATTCTAGTACCTAGTTGCGCTTAGGTATATCTACTACAATATCGCTAACTGAACCGTTCTGAAGCTTTCTTTCTGAATATCATCGTAAAGGTTATTTTCCGAACCACTGGTCGTTTTTATTTGACGTTCATAACTCGTAAATATGTTTTTTATGAGCCACGTTGTTGCCACGATATACAAGTGCGTCCAAACGAATATCAAAGCTGTATTTAGTAGGTCACCCCAACAACTAGCATAATCATTATACCTACATAACTTTAGATCTTGTTAACTAATGACATTATATGATACTGGGGGTCGCCAGTGACTTCGTCAGCGTGGTAATTTGAAACGTCAATTTCCCCGATGTTGCAATATATCTTACTACTGCTCCGCTCCTATTGATCAAAGCGTGATGTTATATAGCCTATTACCTGTACTATTAAGTATTCTGTGCCTATAGCCTTCCTGTATAAATACACTATTCAACAAAAAAAGTTTTTTTCTAGTCGAACCAGTACTTTCTGAAATTAGCGCGTTCAACCAAACAAACAAACTCTTTAGCTTTATAATATTAGTATAGATATACACAAGAGTTAACTTTTCGTAGCTCTTTATTTAAATAGCCACATAAAATACCGAGGCTTTGTAATATCGAAACATCTGTCGCCGAAAAGAAAAAAGTTTAGATGTGACTTTTTATGGACACTCTCAATGTTTAATACTTAAATGTTTTTGATTCTTTTACACTCAACAGTTAAGAACATGGCGAGGTACAGTGCTGCCAACTTATTTACTGAGTCGGCTCGTGGCGCCACTGTCTACGTCACCCGCCACCCCGTGTACACTTTTTGTTGTAGTTTACTTATTTTCCAACTCTATAAATAAGTTTGTCGCACCAGATCAGGGAAGTGCTTGTGTTACTGTGATGACGTAAAATAATAACACTCCTGTACTCTTGGTGACGATAATGTTACAGTTTTGTTTTGGTCTTAACGTGTCATAAAATAAAACAAACTGAAGTTTCTTGCAAATAAATATAACATTTTGTTCGTGACATAAACTCACACGTTACACGATCTGTCTGAATAATATCACGACTCTTACTTTTTAAGGGTAGGCAGAGAGTGCCACATGCACATTTTGTTACCCCTAAGTAATACAAAACCACTTTTTTTTTAAATACAACTCCCGCACTAGGGGAACAAGTCCTGTGTCGTCTGTGTGTGTGTACAATTAACGGACACAAAGAACACCCAGACTCAGGACAATCATTTATGGATCACACAATTTTTTGTCCTGTGTGGGAATCGAACCCATAACCTCGTGCACAGCAGGTGCAACACATATTAAATGTAATTTAGACTGCCCAGGTGGTCCTGTGGCCACAGGACCATGTGCTCGCTATCAAGTGTGATATTATCACAATAGAAAACAGACATAACGTTAACAGCCGCCGACAAACTCTAAACAATTCCAGGTTTTCTCACAACATAATACACAATAACATTACATCGGTGAATATAAATATTACGAATGGCTTCCATAGACCCGCGAGGCGCTGCTGCGCTGTACTGCACGAACTATACAGTGATTCAGCTAGTATGTACCGACGAATTATTAATGAACTGCCGCCACTCTCAGACCAGTCTCCAGCTAACAGGCGTTCGTGAAGTGGTGACTGGGACGTGGGCAATGGTAATCTCTATCGATCATTATTAGAAGTCATTTACGTGATTAAGATCCGTTTCGTCGTGGTTACGTCGAATCGATCGCCGTCAATCTTATCGATATTTTTTTTATACTTTTTGGGTGGCAAACAAGCATACGGCCCGCCTGATGTTAAGCAGTTACTGTAGCCTATAAACGGTTGCAATACCAGAGGTATCACTTGCGTGTTGCCGACCCATTTTTTTACACCAGGAGTTTAAGATGGAGAAAAATAACTACACCGATGTGTGTAGTTATTTGTCTGTGGTCTTCCGTAATGCTGTCTCGCTAGTATGGTGCCGTGCCTCTCATGAATATAAAATATAAGAAAACATAAGAAGCTGACTACTTAAAGTTGAAACTTGAAATGTTCCAGTCTCGCGATAACAAAACCAGCGTGGCCTGGCTACACACTTCGGTATTATCCTGTTACCTGTGGACTGTCCAGGTCGGTTGTTTCATGTTTTTTTCGTCTAAATTGATCTTTAAAGATTGTTTATTTTACGTAAACAAAGTTACTTACGTACGGTTTTAATAATACAATGTGCAATTAATCTAATATTTATTTAATCCTTTACAATGGTCATCATGCTGTGGGATACAACAATCACTTAAGTAGAGGTACTAAGTTGAGAAAAAAATCAAAAAGCAATAACGTCGACATAATCATGAATCATTTCTGCACAACAACAAAAACATGAGGGAGTACACAACGCTATTGCTAGTTGAGCCAGTATTAATAACAAAACTTTTCCCTACCAATATCATGGTCCACCATTAGGTATCGTACCAGATTCAAGACGGATAATAAAACTTTTTGTTACTTGTTTCTAACTCGGGTAGATATTATATCACAATATTATTATTAATTTTGTGTCATGTCATGTGTTACACAATAACATTATTTATTATCTGGCTCAAAATGAAATGGATATGTTTTCTTTATAACTTTCACTTTGCATGAAATCAATATCTATTAATACTTAATATTATTAAGCTGAAGAGTTTGTTTGTTTGGTTGAATGAGCTAATCTCAGAAAGTACTGGTTCGATTAGAAAAAATCTTTTTTGTTGAATAGTGCACTTATTCAGGAAGGCTGTAGGCTATATAACATCACGCTATGATCAATAGTGAGATATGTTGCAAAATCGGGGAAAATATTCCTTACCACGCGGACGAAGTCGCGGGCGACCCCTAGTTATATATATTCTTCAGGTATTATAAACTACACGTACGGCCACTCATATCACCATCTTCTTCTTTTCGTATCATTTGCAAATTATAAAAGGCTTTTTTTTATTTATTATCTAATACTAATATTGTAACGTCACCGCAGAACTAATTGCATCTTTTATTTTCGAACGTAGTACGGGTAAATATACCTACTTACTCATACCTAGACGTTAAAGACGACACAGTCCTTTGAGAATAAACTGCGTAATCGACAACGTATCTGTAGAGATGGCAAACGCCACCATATTAAACTCAATTTAAAATCTTAAAACTGCACAAGAACGGTAATTTCTAAAATCAAAGTCAAAATCAAACTTATTTATTCATTTAGATCAAATACATGATACTTATGAACGTCATAAAAACAAATGCCAGCATACTTTTTTCCTACGGCCAATTCGCTGACAAGGCAAGAAACTCGGGTCACTCTTTTTAATCGCCAGAGTATAACATTTACAATTTATAATGAGTTACAACATAAGCGTTAACAAAAAAGGACGGAAACCAATATACCATACAAAATTAAATTTAGGTAAAAATATTTAATGAGTAACGAACATTAAAAAAAAAAGAATTAAAAGTCGTTAGGTATATCGGTATTAAGTTAATATATTAATAGGTATTGGAAAAGCCACAAAAGGCTGATATTAGTGAGCTGAATGCTTATTTTTCCGAGGCGCCAATTACCATAGATAGCGATACAAAATCTTCTACTCTAAGTTATCTTTCTTCTTTTCCTTTGTCGTTAAATATTTCTTTAATTTAATTTTACTAATTAGTAGTAGTAGTTAGTATATCAATCATAAAACATTAATTGTAAAATATAATTTCGAATTAACATTATTAACAAGGTATTCGCTTATTAGTATTAGATTCTACAATTTAAATACGTTCGGAGATGAAATCACATTTACTTATTACCTATAAGTAGTAAATTATTTTTTTATGCAATAAAGGAGTAGAAGTAGTCGCAGTCAGTCGAAACGATAAATATATAAACAAGATTCGAGTTTAAGACAGACCTTTAGAGAGAAATGCTAGTCGTGGTGAGGTCTTCATTAACGGCCCAATGGTTCGGATAAATTGTACAAAATAAACCGAACCGATTGCACTAAACTGTTATGGAAACTGTTAACCGCCTTGTTACTTATAGATACTCGACAGATTCGCTAAACATTTGTTTGTTTTGGTTATTTCTTTCTGCAAGCGCAGCTCTAAAATAATAAAAAAATCAAATCTAAGAATTGTAAGTATATTTTTATTGCCGTAGTGGCAATACATACACCAGGGTTACAACAACTAAAATATTCTTCAGACCGAGTATGTCGGTCACGGGTGCGGCGGCGACGGGTAATCTCAAACATCAGCGCAGGATCATTCATGTTCAATATGTAGAAGCTTATTATAAGCTTATTTTAAAATGACGCATAAAGTTTTGTTGTTGACTGCACGTGTGGTTTAGTGGTGACCCACAGATGTTTATTCTGAGTCTTGATGTACTTTGTGAACATACATTCCCCTTAGATCTACGGCTAAAACACAAATAACTATATTAAAGACTGACATAATCCAAGTCCCTTAGTCTGATGATGACGCCAGACGACACATGTATATAAAAATGTAATCACAATAAAATGAGTGGAAAGCGCGTGGCTGTTATCTGCGCGGTACAATCGTGCACACTCCAAGTGGTTATCGGATAGCTTCCACCGACCTTTCTGGATTAGGCGGCGGAAAAGATTCTGCGGAACAGCGGGCCATTGTGTTTCGTTACCGATCTGTGTTATTCCGGGCCGTACATGGCCGGCGCGCGGCGAGGCGGGAATTCGGCCGTAATGCGTAGTGGTTATAACGCGACGGTATCCCACCTCCTCTACAGTACTCGGTGTCTCGGTGGTTTTTCAATTTGTCCGCTTGGATTTGTGCTCTGTTGCCTCAGCTTAAGCTACCTTTATACGCGTTTGGTATAGTGTGACCATCTTGTTCAATCAGGATATAGTACAAGTACATTGTTTGGCTCAAGACTTGTTACAACTTATTTTAATAACTACTTCTGTATTATTTTTGTTACAATTTTCTATTGGATTGATACGAATACCCTGCATGTGATTAATTTCTGGACTTTTATGATATACGAGTAAATATAGACATGATATATAAGTATTTTTAAAAAAGATTAATATCTAATCCATATAAGATTTGTTTTGTCTGTGTTTCTTTTACTTACTTCTTTACTTAACCTTATATAGTTTTTGTTCAGTATCAGAAATATATTAGAGTACAATAATTTTTTAGTTATATTTTGTCGCAATAATGTATGGATATCGTTATCGAAAATTTATTTATTATTTATTAATCGAAAAGTCAAACTCATTTATTCATTTAGATCAAATACATGATACTTATGAACGTCATAAAAACAAATGCCAGCATACTTTTTTCCTACGGCCAATTCGCTGGTAGGGCCTCGAGAAGAATTGGCAAGAAACTCGGGTCACTTTTTAATCGCCATACTTTTTAATCGCTGAATATATCATTTACAATTTGGTATAGGTTACAATATTAGTGGTTAATTTAATTAATTAAGAAACAATATGAGTTAAAAATAAAAGAATGAATTTAGTATGGTAATGAGGGATCGTTTCTTTTTGTAAAAATAAGATAGAAACGTGTCGAGATCACATTGCAATCTTAGTAGAATCTAAAAACTATTATGTAAAAATAAATTTAAAGTCGCGACCGATATTTCAACAGGCCATATTTTAATTTTACATTAGATCGAAATGGTTTGTACTCTGGCACACGGACACTCGGGGCCTTAGCGACACTATCCGTTAGGTGACCATAATTATGCAGGAATTAAATATATTTATTTTACTTTTTTTCTTCCTCGTCTAATAAAAACAAATTAGTGTTTTGGTATTTTACTATAACAACAATAGTATTGTATAGTTAAAGGGCCTAAACCGTTTGCAACTTCACCATAACCTAGTTAAGTACAAAACAACGAATTATTTCTGTCGTTTGTCCTCACAACACCAAAAAGATGGAACTACTATTCCACAAAGTTATTTCTGTGAGCGTTATATTGCACAGTGAATGTTGCCTCGCTTAATGTCTAGAAATTCTATTTAAGATTAACTTTAACCTACCGTTGTTTGAGACCACGACAAAGACTTGATAATACTGTAAATTTAGAAGTCATTTATATTTATATTGTAATACTTAACAGTTTATAGTATATTTGAGTTTGAGTTTAACAAATCTTGTTACGTTGAAGAGTTCCTATGTCCGCCTTCCGACGTCATCACCACGTCCTGAACACCCACCTAGGAATATAATACTCGTCTAGATAAATACAAAATAACCTGAACACGACATGGCTATCTTCTTTTGTTGAAGAGTTGCCATGGCCAACTTCCGACTTCATCATCATGACCTGAACACCCATTTAAGAATATAGTACTCGTCAAGATAAATCCTACGAACTAAAACACGACGTGGCTATCGTATTTCGTTGAGAGAGATCCGGCCGGCGCAACATGGCACGTCACTTTATTACAGCATTGATTACATTTGGTAATTGCAGAATTATATTATATTTTATGACATACATATAATAATAGGGTGTAATCCAGCACATGCACAAATGCGTCCGTGGGGATGAATAAAACATAATATACAGGGGTATCGGCGTGATCCTATGACAAATGTGGCTAATTATCTACCTTATACGCTACTATCGTTGTAAAGTTGAGTTTATATTTATTATCTGTGGTACTTCTACCTCTACTATATATTGTATACTTGTAGTGTTGTCTTTTTTTTAAATTAAATAAATTTAATTTTATCTATACGTTTGATTAATGAATCGCTTTAATCAATGATTCAGAGTCTGGAGAGGCTGGTAATCTGTCATACAGGTCTCCTAGTACAGACACCAGTCTCTCACTGA
This sequence comes from Trisateles emortualis, assembly GCA_947095525.1. Classification (NCBI taxonomy): domain Eukaryota; kingdom Metazoa; phylum Arthropoda; class Insecta; order Lepidoptera; family Erebidae; genus Trisateles; species Trisateles emortualis. The sequence goes on along the minus strand of OX352736.1, from coordinate 127,630 downwards.
CACAGCATTATAATGTCTAAACTAAGTTTTTTCTTTTCTTTTTATGTATATTGTGAAATAACTATGTGAGAGAACCACAATAAATTATTATTATTAATTAGAATAGATTATATTCGACTTATTTCTTTTGTGCAAACGCTACATAGCGTTACATAATTTTAAAACATGATATAAAGTTGTTTAAAGAAGACAAAAACATTGTTTAATAATATTTAAAGTTATCACAACTGTATCTCGCCCCGTTTTGTTCCTACCGAGGCGTGACGATAGGGAAACAAAGTGAGCTTACTTTGTTGTCTTGAAGAAATAGTTATTACTTTATTTTTTAAAGACTACTCCTGCTTTAGGAAACTAGCCCTGTTTAGCAAGAAACTTTACAAACATACAATTAACGGAAGCCTTCGTGGATCACATGAACTCTTGTGAACCCACAACACGCGCCGCACGCAGTGGAACATGGTGAGGTAACTACTTGACCCAACGATAATAACTCATCATAAGTGATCAAATATTAGTTATTAATAAAACGTACTAATGTTTTTATACTATACTTATATAATTATGTGTGTAATAGACAAATTATTGTACCTACACCAAAATACATTATTCAACATTTGTACGTAGTTTAACATTCACATTTACTTCATGCATGTGTTAGTAAGAGTGCAAGTGCTATGTGACAACGACATGATTAGTTTCTGATACCTACTTACCTATAAAGAAAGACTATCACTTATTACATACCTACAGTTTTAAAATAATACCACATACATAGGTGTATAAGTAAGGTACCTACTTTGTAAAGTATGTAGATTTTCATCCATTTTTCTTACTCCAAATTATAAATAACGCCGCGACTTCACCTGAGTTAAATTATTTTCAACTCAACTTTCTTAATTTCTTTTACATAAGAACATACTGGAAAAAAAGAATTACTGAAATCGGTTCAGCTGTCCTCGAGATATGCGTTTAGCATCACATTCAGCGATTCATTTTTATATTATAGATACATTTTAGCGGATTTAAAAAATATGGCTTGAGTTTCTTGCTAAGTTTTCTCGTGGCCCAACTATTGTTCGCAAGAGGCTGTAAGAAAAAAGTAACATGTATGTGTATTGATTTTAATGAGGTTCATTCATAGCTAAGTATCAAGCATAATGATCGTAATGAATAAATTCTGTACATACCTACATACATACAAGTACAGTAGCTGCTGAAACTATTTGTGTACAGGACTTATCTCGAGTTATGTAACAACACGGTTCCTAAACAATCCAGTTTGAACAATGACTTAGGACACAGTATTCACTCTAAGTTGAGACATACGCTAGTTCTTATTCCATTGTGTTAAAGTCCAAAGTGAGCTGTGCGAGGTGTCAAGTGGTAATGTATCGGTAATAGTGCAGTAATAGTGGTGGTATTTGTACGGAGCGGGCAACAGTTGGAATGTTCCATGTGCTCTACCAGCCTCCTAAGGCAATAATAGGGAATGCCATTGTAGCATTTGCACTTAACTGCGTGGAACTCTCAACCATTCTGCTGTGTATTATGTTTTAATTTTGTGTTATAAATAATGTTTAGGAACTAGAGTAAAATATTACGTTGATCTTTTGTATAAATGTCCAACACGTATGTGCCACAACGTGAGGTGTTTAGTTGATGGCGATGTACCAACCTTACGATTTATTTAACTTATTTAACGTGATCTTCATACGTTGTGTCGTGTGTTACTGCTACACTAGCTAGTGTGAGTGTGGCTAGTCTTCTTTGTATTACTTACAAATGGCCAACAACTTATACAAAATTAAACTATATAATAAGTACAACCTTTAAAAATAAGATTGTGTGAATGGACATTATCGCTTTTCCCTCGGCACAACGGAGCAGTGATCGCAGTAGGGCGACCGTGTTCCGCGCAGTTGATCGCTAATGGGCCACTAAATTTAAATGATTGTTAAATGAAGTCTCTAATTTTGGTTAGAATTGTTGAACTCCTATTGTTCCATAATATATGGCATTTAGTTAATTTCGTTATTTTGCCAGCTATTTAGCCGTGATTTAAGCGCGATAATGGTCGCGCGTTAGCACTAATATATGGAGTTCTGTTGTGTTATTTATGATAATATTTGCTACGTGATTGTAATGCGAACAAAATTACTTAATTGTGTCTAAGGTTAATGTTTATATGACATCACATAATAATTAATTGATGAAAGGTGTGCCCTACACCAATTAACCGAGGCACGGAGAAATCTTACTGTGTTATTAGAAAATGATCATTGGGCACCCATCTATGAACCGAGCGCGGCAAGCTTGCTTAACCTTGCAGATCTGTCGACCCGCGCTGCTAACACTTAGCTGGGACAACACTCCTCGGTTAAGCATTTTGGAACACAAACCGGGTTAACTGCTTATGAACGCAGGCCTCTAGCACTAGAACAAAGAAACGAAAAATCGAGACAGAGCAGAAATAAAATGTTCAGGGATAGAAGGATTCGCAATTTTAGTTAGAGATATAATAGAGGATTTGCATCAAGTAAAAGAAAAAGTACATTTAGTGAGCAGTGTGGGAGGAACAAGAACAAAATGAAAATGATAGCAGGAACAAGAAAGTTTTTTATTGAAATAATCATATCATACGGCGCTCGGCGGCGGGGCATCATAACTATACCTAACTCATAAATCCAATGTGGAAAAAACTGAACAGCTAATAAACAAAACTAATGAAATTAATTGGATTACAAACAGCAGAGAAAAAATTACTAAAACTGTTTTGTCTTAGCCCATTGACGCAAAGATATGTACTTCGACAAAAATAATATAGGTACTTACTTATGTAAGTAATTATTGTTCGCATACTTTTATACACATAGTAAAGCGTTAATAGTTTACACATTAAATCTTGCTCGACCGCACAAACATTAAATTCAAACAACCGACCACAAACTGACATCATAATCTCTCGTATTGTAATTTGTACACTAGCTTAGTGTACGACGCACAGAGCTTGCCGTGGCGTGACGTGGCCGTGACGTGGCCGTGACGTGGCCGTGACGTGGCCGTGAACACGTTACCAAGTCACCGTGTTTACTTAACCAGCGACGTGTATAAAGGGCTCTTGTTCCTGGAACACTGCTCTTGACGCGTGTGATCCGGATTTAAGATTCAATACGGAACATTGAGCTTCGAGCGCTGCACAGTGGGTAGTGTGCCATCACCATTAAGTCAATGCTCAGTCAAGCGTCGCACTATAGGCAGTGCTTCAATAACGGTGACGGTGATGGCACTTGAATGTTTTAGCTGATGGGTTTAGGAAAAAATGGGCGAAAAAGTTTGTGGAGAGGGCATCTCTATAACCCAAACCGGTGTTACCGGTGACACCGGTTACACAATTTTAAATTGTATTCGCTATCAATAATATCAAACTACTTAAAAATATTAAAGCTTAAAGCTTTCAGTACAGCTTAAGTTCTATCTTCAGTCTCTAAATCAAACAATTGACAAAACAGACAGAAGTCAACTTTATAGCAACTCCAATGAACTGCTTATTCTGAGAGTGGCAGTAATATAAATCGATCATACACTCACCAATTGATAAATGTCCATGAAAAGCTAATTTGTAGAGTCAATTTGGGGCTCCTCCATATAATACGAATAATGTCATTAATTTAACAGGCACTGTAAGGACGTAGCTACTCTACCTACAAACCACGGCAGACCCCACTCTAAACAATAATAATAATTCATAATAATTCAAAACATGTAAAACCCTTTAAGGCGTGCCAAAGACTGTCCCCCAATGTCAATGATAGATTTATTGTTATAATAGTTTAGACAGTAAACTTTTAAATCACTTGACATCGAGAGACATAAATACCGACGGTAAATTGACAGGGGACCTGAAATGTGGCGGCCATTTTATGGAAAGTGGACCCCAATAATTCTCACCACAGATTCACGGGTTTTCAAACAACGCGTTTAGTTATTGTTGTTATTTAACTGTGGGACGTTTGCTCGCTTCTGTTTATACTTTTCTTTGTTTATTCTTGTTGCCCATTACTGCTTGCATGAGTCATCCGAATCGGACTGTCTGAGCCGGGGTGTTAAAACCTTTTATTTTATCTTTTTATTTAACTTTTTTGAAGGCAAGAATATAATGTTACCAACACATATATTATGTAATTTTACTAGGCTTTCCTAGGATCTGTTTTGTTATACCTACAGAGTTTTAAGAATATCTACCTAATAGTCGTTAGAGATCACGACAGAGACTTAAATAATATGTGCGATCAAAACAACTCTGTCACCAGGTTGGCCACTAACCAAACGATGAGAAGAAGATATAAATTAATTTAAACTAACTGAGGTTTTCGTTGTATACCTATTATGCTTACAAAGTCAAAGACCGGAAACCAAATAATGTTTATGTTTTTGTGCTTCTGTTGCTTTAATCGGCGGCATTGCACAACAGGTACCTACAGAGATTATACGAAGGTTACAATTTTTTTTAAATTTGTAAAGTCTCCGCGACTTATGGCTTGTTCCTTAATACGGGAATAAAAATACATTTTTGTATTTGGTCACCGAACAGTTTTTATTTGAAATTGCATATCTTTCCAATTAAATAATTCAACACGTATCACTCAGAAAGAAAACTGCACGGAATGACATTGTAAGACGAACTCAAACAAAAGTTCGGCGCGGCGGCGGCGGCGGCGAGTAGGTACGAGTGCGTCAGTAAACGTGTATACCGTGTTGACAGTCGTCCCGCATGCCGACACGAACAAACATGCAAGGTCCATCCCGACCGCACCCAAACTTACTTTTGACAAAAACCTCAACGAGTAAGCAAAATATGTAATAAGTAGACCTATCTATACATATCTATATAGGTATGTATGTATAATAATGAATCCCTATTTCCCTTGGTCACGTCAGTCACGTCATTACTTGAGAACGACTTTACCGATTTCATTCATCTTTTTTTATTTTTTCTAATACTCCGTAGAAAGTTCTTACGGAAAATAATTTCACTCAGGCAAAATCGGGACGGCCCACTAATAATTAATCATTATTACTTTAATATCAATAATAGTATTGCTGTTTTGAACTTTTTTGTATCAATCAACAAAATTCTCTTATATATAAAATATATTATAAGAGTAACTTTTCCGTAAAAGTTAACCCGAGATCAATTTCGGTAGTATGTTGTGTGATTAGTTAATTCCACGGCTAGTGGGCAGGGGACCCTCATAAAGATAAGACAGGAATGAGCGGGGGTTCTTAATTTATGAACAAGTGTCGGCCCGGGGCAGCTTCATGTACGGCACGCTCTTAGACGTGACTATCCTGACGTAATTAACTTCTTTTCATGTTTATCGCTGGATGTTATCGCATTGCGACAGGCGGACAATGCAGAAAGAGCTATGGGAAACCATTTTCAGTGCTATATGTCATCAACCCTTTGTGAAAAATAACTTTTAAACAAAACATTGAACTGCCGAAAAAAACAAGGATCTGAAAATCTGGGCAACACTCAGGCCAAGTATTATATACAGATTAATTTGCTCATTCATTAGTATGGCGCCGACTCAAAACTCTATTATTTTTTACTTTTCAGATCCTTATTTTTTTCTATGACTATTTCAATAAGCCCTAACACGGCTACGATACATTATATTTATCTATGGAGTTCCGATGCTTATGCCTTCCACCAGATTAGTTTATTTAGTTTTTTTGTAGCGAAATAGTCTATTGTGGACATTTAAAAGCAGTCTTGTAGCAGATAATAAGACGAAGGCAACGTTAGAATACTTATGTTTATGGTATTGTTGACAACTGGTAGTCTCATCTAAACGGCAGACTGCTTTGATGCATTTATTTTGTATTATGAATATTCGACTACATTGTCCCAAAATATTACACCATAATATATCTTATAATAAGCGACACAAGCTTGTGATAGGTAGTAACAGTTAAAGTTAATCATGTCCACTCTGACGAAATCGAGGAGATGGTTACAATCTCCTTAGACGTAATACAGAACACTTGTGCTCTATGGGTGGTTGTTATTCGATTCGTTGACTACTTTGACGGGTGCGAGGAATGTTACATTTTGTGGGACTGGTGGTGGATCTTATATAGCGCTGGTGGTGATTACTATCGGTGGACGTCCCTAGTTTGCAGTTACTGACCATTGAAATGAACATTTGATTGTGATTGAAACGTAATCGAGTTGTTTTACCTCCTCGCCCGAATAGCCACGTGCTAGTGCATATCAAAGAAACGATGGTAAGCAATAAGCTACAAGATATTTCCCGTGCTTCTACAAGGTTATATACTTAGAGCAGATAAAGATTTGTTAGCTTTTTTTTTTCAGATTATATGAAGGTAGATGTGTTTTCCATGAATATTATGTTGTAGTCAATATTAATTCCTTAAAAATGTTTTAATGCAACTGTTCTACATTGGTATTAATTGAATGTTCTGGTTTTGTTCTTCGATGGAGGTGTATTATTTTAGCTTTGGCCTTTGTTTGTTGTATTAGTTGTGCCGATCAATTTATTTATTTGAAATATAGGTACATTATGATGGTAATAGTATCTCTACATTTAACCCGTAGGTATACAAATATATGTATTCATTATATATGTAGTTAAAACAATTAAAATTAAGAATAACATTAAATAAAATAAAAGGAAAATGAAATGTTACGTAGTCAATTATATTAAATTAAATTACATAGCATCTCAAGTGATCATGTTAAATATCATCCAGTATGTACGAGTATTCATTAATGGTCGTTTTAAACTGTTTATCTTTTATTATATGTATATTACTTGTGCAATGCACAGAAAACATTTATTTATATACTTTCGTCAATGGCGTGCATAACAAGTGTAGGGCTGGGTTGTTTGTATGATGAATCCGACACAAGATGTAGCTCCTAGCAGCTGCCGTTTTAATTCTGGGTCGTTAAATGCGGTGAGACCATTATTAATATTATTTTTCTATGCATAATATTTTATTTTAATAGTTTAGCTCTAGACGCGATGCTGCTGTGAGGTAACTCCTCAAAAATTATAGATATACATAATAGTGATTTTGACATTGTCTACAACAAATCAAACATTTGCACTCAGAAAGTGTAATTTGGTAAAGAGAAACTGATAAATATGATAAATAACGTAAAAAATATTGCGGGTACACCTATTATAGTAGAACTTTTGAAGTAATAATTTTATATTGCATAACAACTATTAGCATAAACTCTTTTCGCAGAATATCGTTTGGCATAAACTCATTTAGCATACATTGAAACCCATAATTTTGTAAGTCAGAATCATCTGTACGCATAATTTTGGTATCCATAATAATCACAATGTATAATCATCACATCGCAGAAAGTTCAAAACCATATTCATCTTTTGGCATATATTTCTTATCCTTATCTATTTAAAAGTAGAACCATCATTTCGCATAATGCTTACGAAAACATTAAATAAAACAAATCGTCTTCAAAATATTATAAATAATCAGTCGGATTACACAGAAGTTGGGTACCTTAAAGCAATAGGAGCTAATATAAGATTAGTTTAATTTTGTTTTCTGATTAATTTAATTGTTTTTTTTTAGTAATTGTAATAAATAAAAGTTGATTTAATGATAATTATTTGGTTTTTATATCCTTGCCCATGAGAGCATGTTCGTTTCTGGCACTCGCCGGCCGCTGCCGCGGCACGCTCGCTTCGCTCGCTCGGCTCGTGCATAAGAGGTCACAGTTCTAACCTAACCTAACCTACGCATTTTTAAAGAAGAAAGTAACCCAATCTATATTATTCTAATTGAAATTCTATGATCTTCATAGTATGCCTAGTCAAATTATGCCAAATAATCTGTACTCTAAATGAACGTTATGCTAAATGAAATTATACAAAATTTTAACTATGCCAAAGGTAATTATGACAATAAAAATTCTAGTATCTTAAATATATGCCATTCTAAATTCGGTCATAAGCACATTATGCCTAAAAATATTTATGTCAAATATTTTTTATGCCTAATAAATGATCGACTAAAGAAGTTTCTGCGAAGTCAGTTATCCCAAATAGGTTTCGGAGTATCAAGTTTCTACCAAATAGACCGCACCCAAATATTGCTATACGTATACCTATTCAATAGCCGCACATTTTTAGAATTAGCAAATACACCTTTGACAAATCATCTAGTTACCTTATATGTATGTAGACATATGAGGGAGGCCTACGTTCATCAGTGGACATTATCAGGCTGAGATGATGATGATGATGATGTAGATATACCTAGATAACGCGGTCGCGACCGTCTTATTATAATATACTTAGGTACTTAATATAAGGTAGATGATTTTTTCAAATGTGTATACATTTGGTTATTTAATATTTGATAATAATAATAATAATAAATATTCTTTATTGTACACCACATCATTTTTACAAAAAAAAAAGAGGAAGAAGAAAAAACAGTAAAATAACCTTAGAGTATGTACAATGGGCGGTCTTATCGCTAAAGCGATCTCTGCCAGACAACCTTTGGATGGACTTGCGGTTAGGAAAAGCGGCTGTTGATGGTATACATATAATAGATAATACAATAAATATACTACATAAATACATACCTATGCAAACTAACTAAATAAACTTATTTAATATACATATATACCTACATTACCAAAACGAAATAATTTTATAATGATAAATAATGTTTTTTACCATAGATTTAAATGTTGGTAGAGTCTGAGCGCGTCTAATATCCAGTGGCAAAGCCTTCCACAATCATATAGCGAGGACTGTGAAAGAACTGTCGTAAAAAGTTGTAGAATGCGACGGCATTTTCAGCTTAAGATTTTCTGATGATCTTAGGAACCTCGTATGTGTGTCATGAAGGAATTCAAAACGTCCTTTAAGATATGAAGGTGTTGAAGGGTTAAACAATACATTGTATAGTAAAGAAAGGATATGTGCATTCCGGCGAAGTCGTATGGGTAACCACTTGAGCTTTTTACGAAACTCAGAAACATGATCATACTTGCGTAGACCAAATATGAATCTTATACAAACATTTTGAAGTCGCTCAAGTTTATCTAATTGGTTCTCGGTGAGATCTGGATAGCTGGCATCCGCATAGTCAAGAATAGGAAGTAATAAAGAGTGTGCAAGCGCAGTTTTGGTGGCAATTGGCAGAAAGTTTCGTAACCTTCTTAAGGAACCTGCCGAAGCAAAGATTTTTCGACTCACTGCTTGCAATTGTGGTCCCCAAGATAATTCAGCATCAATAAATATGCCTAAGTCCTTGACTTTGTTGCTATAAGGAACAACGGTCCCATCAAAGATTATGCGAGGTAACTGCGACCAAGTAATTCTGGAGACCCTCCTGGAGCTTCCAACAATAATAACTTGGGTCTTCAACGGGTTCACTTGTAGTCCATGTGATCTGCTCCATTCATTTATTGTGACTAGATCTTTATTAATATTTTCAATCCCATCCGATAATTTGATGACTATGATGAAAAAATAAATAAAATTTCTCACTTAATTCAAGCCCAATTAGCAAGTGGATGTCATCCTTCGCGTCTCATTTATCCGGATTAGTGTTGTCGCAACGGCCGGGATCCGGTTATGGGCGGTTATAGTCGGTAAAGCGCGTCTTCCCGGCTAATGGAGGTAGTGTTGTTAATTGGACGTCCTTCGTTTCTACGTTATACCTTCATTACACACAATACTCCAGACGCAGACGTAACCCCGCTGTCGCTACCAATTGTGTTTTCTATTAATAAAAGGTACGAGTAGGTTGTCTTACGCTGGTCGTTTTTTTGTACAATATTTGCAACAGCTAGTGTAATTGCTTACGATTATAACAAAGAAATAATATAATATTGATCCTTATGTACCTACTATAAGGTTCACACACAAAAACACTGTTGTATCTTTGCATCACCCTTGGTTGACTGGTAGCCTTCTGCCTCAGGCATTTAGTCCGCCTTTAATAGAGAGCGTCTAAATATGGCTACCGCATGGGAGGCACCTAGTTATATTTAAAATAATGAGTGCATTTATCATACTTAATAATAACACGAGCAGTAGGTAATTCTATAAAAGTATCATTTACCTACGAGTAGAAACGGTAAAACTTTTTATTTTATCAAAATACACCACTTATCGGCAGCATATTCTGTAACTCTTCCACTGGGCGCTCAGTTTAAATAAATTAACTGGTACACGTTTAATATTAAATTAAAATGACAGCAATTTGGGATACAGAGCAGCGCTTTATGCAAATTGTGCAACTATTGTGCTTGTGATTTATACCTGAAGCCACTAGACATTACTTAAAATACTCATAAAAAGTGTCCCAGATTACACCGACTAGCATTTGTGTCACATAAAGGCTAGTAATAGCCGCTGTAAATATTGTTACTATTCGTACGCGATGTTTGCCACATTTGTGCTGAATTGTGGCCGCACACACGCCTCCTATCTCGCTCACAAACATTTTTTTGCCGGCATTATGGCCTTTTTGTTGTAATAAAAGCCAGCTTATATAATTTTGATGGAATGCCCTAAGGTTGAGATTGAATCTCGTTCGGTCTATACAGTTTGCTTACAGGCGCTAGGCGTGGACAGGCCGTTAGTGATGTTATGAAGATAGGCTATGTCCCAACGCAGTTCCGACAGTTTCAGCACCAGTCCCGCACCAAAATTTCATGTTCATGTAATTTTAATGAGTAAGTATAGAGTAAATATAAATGTTTTTTTTCTATTTAATATTGTTGGCCAAAATTCTACATATTCATTTATTTATAAGGAACAGTTTCTTTCTTTTTTTTTTCTTTTTAAAAGACAACTCCCGCACTAGAGAACAAGCTCTGTGTCGCGGGGGACTTTACAAACATACATCAACGGACACAAATTACACCCAGACTCAGAACAATTCTTTGTGGGTCACACAAAGTTTTATCCTGTGTGGGAATCGAACCCACGACCTCGTGCACAGCAGGCGCATACTGCGAGGCAGTCAAATAAAAAAAAAAGTTTATTTAATGCTCTCATTATATTCCGTAGTTAGTATACTCATAAAAGGCACACCCGAATATCTTAACCCTCTTTCAAGCATTAGGTACTTTTATTTATATTTATCTGTTACACATAAATATTGTATATACTTAGTTGTAATAGCCAGTGAAGGCATTCGCCGTTGGTTATTAAAGTTACATTAATTATATAAAGTCAGAGCCGGTTTAACACAAAATGATTAGCAGGTCACCTTTTGTTCAACGTTATTAGATACAATATAGTTGGTCGTACTGGAGATTTTCGCTTCCATTGTAACTTGTTTAATAAACAGAGCGGGTTGAGAAGCGACCAGCGACAGTACTAACGAGATCAAAGTATTTATAGAGGACGTTCGCTGGATTATTTATACCGTACAGCGCCGCTACTGTGCCGTGCCGTGCCGTGCCGTGCCGAGTCCGTGTCGCAATCGTATCTACGGAACTCCATCAAAAACCCGACTGGTTAAAGAATAATAACAATAAACAAAAACTAAAAGATAATGAACAAGTCTAGTGATAATACTAATAATATTGAATAACTAAGTGCACAATTGAAATGGTTTCACGATCGATACACACATAAATCGAATAATAAATTCTAACGCGGAACACAGTGACTACAATAGGCGGGACCCATTCGAAATGTTAACCGGCTCGAGACTTTCCAATAATGGGTCCCGACTGTTGATTGCTTGCGACTGAAGCGCGCGGCTAATGCGACAATAGCCAAAGTATGAAAATGTACGTCGAGTCCCAGTTGCGTCTCAGCTCGGTCCCGGCGCGTTGGCGTTGTTCCGTAAATCATACCTTAGAGTTAATCTTATTACTGAGTAACTAAGTATAAATTAAATGACATAAGTTTCAATGCGAAACAATATCGCAATTCACGAAGTGTAAACGGAATCTGGCAGAATACTTAAATGATAGAAGGTAGGTACTTTAAGTTGAGAATATGAACATTCGTATGCTTTAAGGTTCAATCGCGTACATCGCGGCCGATCGTGCGTCGACCACAATAGTCATAGTATGTCCAGTAAGTAAGTAATAATAATAATAAGTTTATTGTTTTTCTCTCACATGGGCATTGGCGTGTGCGTGTGCTTGTATGTGTGTGTGTGTGCGTGTATGTATGCATGTGTAGGCTAGATAGGGACCTACTGGGGGAGGCGTCCATTGTGCACTCATGGCTGTCCTCACCGCCTCCCACTGAGATCCAGTCCCTCTAGCATCTCCGTTCTGGAGCGCTCCTTGGCGCGGCAGATGGCCAGCTTGAAGGCCTTTACCACAATACGGTAGGCCTCGTACAGCTGGTCCTCCCCCTCCTAACGACTTCGCCGCCGGCTGCGGGTATAGGACCTTCGGGCACAAATACAGGCCGCACGTGCATATTGTCACTTCGGTATTGTGCTTCATTTGATATTAATGTTTACGTAATCGTCATCTTATTCTGAATCCTATAAGTGAAGTAATATTATCGCACAGCTACGTTCACAAACTGTCATTCAACATATTATTAGACATTACAAGTTTCAGCACCAACGGTAGATTACATCCTTAAGTATAGCCCTTAATGCCCAACTAATGGTTAGATTTGCCATTAGGAACTCAGGCAAGTCGAGCATAACAATATTGTATATGTATAATTCGATATATTCAACGTTTAACAAACTATTCAGGGGACGACCATTTTTATTCCGCAAAGTTGTTATTTAATTTTGCTACGCGCGAGTCGATTCGCGCGTAAACGCCCTATCTGGACAGGCTATAAGTAACCAAAAGTAAAGTTTCTGAGATAATAACGATTCAAAAAGATGAAAATGTTGTTTTCTTATCGTATGCATAAGTTAACGGCGCGCCCGCGTCGCCTCGGTACGTATGTATTTCACTGGAGCTGTAAATATATTTGTTATCGGTCTGTGTAACTTATTATACAACATAGTACAACTATGACAATATTAACTTGAAAGAAACCCAACCCCTCATTATATACGCCAGTGTTATCTTCAGCATGTTGCTGTCTCCTATTTGCTAGCTGCTCTTTTTTCAAAAACCTAATCTACGATATACAATTAAATTCAAACGTTCATTCGTAGTAAAAAGACGCAGAAACAATTTTCTATTACTATTGGCTATCCTAATATACTTAAGATGTCTTCAGTTTTTTTATATATAATGACGCAATTTAGTTTTATTTATAGTAAACCTTTAACTGAAACTGTAATTGTTACTTTCGTTACGTCCGTTTTAAACGGCGCGACAGAGTGAATAAAGGTACGTAGGTAAAAATATATCATCATCAAAAGTAATATGAACACACGTCCACGTTTAGTAAGTTATTTCTTACACATTCACGCAATTGTAATGTAGTAAATAGTAAACTAGAAAATTTACTTGATAGTTAAAGACTATATACTACGTCAGCGTAAAATTCATTAGAGATACTTTTGGTATGCCTCCCAGTATGGAAACAATTTTAAAAACTATCTTACACCTTTCTCATTTTTAACACAGGCACTCATTGATCAACCCACGTTGGATCACTTCGGTATTCATAGGTTGCGAAACCTTAAATAGCCTTATTTGTATCAACAGACAAGAGTAGTCAACCAAAGTGTTACAAATATATTATTTCAATTGGAGTTATGAACTGATACTTTGTCGTATTGGAAAACAAATATAATATCCAATGTTTATCCTCGCTTAGCTCACGAGTGTAAGGAAACAGATCGGTCTGGTGGTCGTGATGGATCTGGCGCTGTCACTACTTAATCGCAATTGCTACCGCTCTACTACTCGCACCCTATTGCCTTGCTCGGTTTCCATCCCTTTAGATATCTTGTGGGACATGGCATCTTGATTAAATTACTACTATTGCTCTACGCAACATTCTTTGCATCCATTAATGTATTCCATTATTGTCAGGAAATTCATATAATTACAAAAGTATGTGATAAGAATTATGTAAAGCTAATACCCCACGAGAGAATAACAAGCATTAAGAAGAATTAAGAGTAACCACATTGTACCTGGGACTGCGGTCCAGACGGTCCCAGGCGCCTATTCAATTTTAAATTGAGTCCACGCGCAATATAAACTTAAAAATTCTATTGTTCAATTAAATTTTTAAACAGTTAATAAGAAATTATATTTAAGTCTCAGTCATAATTGCAATCATAATCAACAGAGTTGATGTACCTCTGTTCAGCAGATTAGTTAGCAGGGCAGACAGCGTCACCAGTCTTATGCTTGCTTGGCCTTTTAAAGCGCGAATATGTTGCACATATCAACAACTCTAATTTCTTTGCGCATTCTGATATGGGGTGCCCTGTTTCACCACATTGTACACGTATATGTGTTACCTTTCTTCATTCTTTAGCTGCATAACCATAATTATTGATGGCAGTTGTAGCATCTTGTTACTAGCGTGAAATCTCTGACCGGGCAGGACGTTCAATTTATAAAAAGCCTGGTTTGTGTTATATGAGCTCTCCGCGTGTTGGCTGTGACTTCAAGGATGTCAGGATCTTTTTTTTTATTTTAAAGACAACTCCCGCACTGGAGAACAAGCTCTGTGTCGCGGGGTACTTTACAAACATACAATTAGCGGACACAAACTACACCCAGACTCAGAACAACTCTTTGTGGGTCACACAAAGCTTTTGTCCTGTGTGGGTATCGAACCCACAACCTTGTGCACTGCAGACCCATACTGCGGCCAATGAAATTATTTGACTCATTTTTGAAAACGACCAACGAACGACGCGTTTCCCGTTGTACAGGAATTCTGAATGTCACATTTTTCTTTGAGCTCTGCTTTTTCTTTAGCAATTGATAGAATTTTACGGCACAAGGTAAAGATCTTAGTTTTCAATGTTAGGACTTTGATGTTAACGTCAAGAACTGTAGATTGCGAATTTGTCTTTGACGGCGAGGTGTAGGCTAAGGGGAGCTATTTTCCATATTGATATGATATTATAATGTTAACTTATCACACGTTAGCGAGTAGTCTATTATAGTGATATAGGTATACATATATATATGCAAGAAATAGAAATAATATTGCATCACACGTTAATTTTGCTGAACAAGGTCACTATTGTATATTCGTATTTATAAAATATGTACATATAAATATGTCATTATTAACTACATAAAAAGATTCCCATTTCGTTTAGAGAAGTCGAAATAGCGTTGCACTACGCCGCCCGCCGCGCCGCCGCGCCGCCGTGCCTCGAGATGCCTCGCGGCGTAGCGTAACCTGTTGTGACTTAGTGTAGCGGGATGTAGCGTGGCGAAGCGCGTCGTAGCATGGCGTAGCGCGTCGTAGCTAGGCATAGCCCAACATCATGAGGGAGCGTGCATAGCCTTTACAAGCATATATTATGTACATAATATGTAATACAAACCATTAGTGATCTGTTGTTGTAAGTACCTAGCTAAAGTAATTACAAGATCACGCCACACCTCACGTAGGTACCTACCCTGAAAGGAACGTATCATAATCTGATTACAGTAGTATTAACACAGGTGGTGATGACACGCGTGAACTTCAGTACCACATGCTTGCTCTCTTAATTCACATTTCATGTTACAGTTATGTCGGATATGTAGACGTTTACTTAATACCCATACGTTTTGGTTTAAATTCGAACCTAACTAATGTTTAGAGGATTACAATAAGAAACAGCTAAGTAATTGTTTGTTTTGATAAACTGAATTCATAATCTTAAATAAGTGGTACTTACCGAGTTAGACAATAGGGCTGATGATTATCATTAGATACATAACATTTTTAGTTTTTATGTTTATCTCTAACTATTATTTTTAACACAAAAACACCCGAATTTAGGAACCATCCCTTTGACACAGGTAACTTTATAATTCACTCTGCACGGTTGATTCTGTGGCTATTATGACTCGCCATTTACTACTGTGTGGCGTGTTGTGGCTTCGATCCCCACACGTGTAAAAAAAAATCTGTGATCCACAAATATTTGTCCCGAGTCTTTGTATTGTATGTTTGTAAAGTCCCCAATACAAGGCTTGTTCCCTAGTGCGGGTATTGCCTTTGAAAATAAAATAAGAAAATGCGACTGTACTTTATGAAACCAATTAACCATATATAATATTTCCTAAGCCTTAGAAGTAAAACCATTAAGATCAGTAATAAATTAAAAATTAGCCACTAACCATACTTCACGATCAATATACGAGTAAGTCAAATACAATAAAATAATATTATATCAAATATTGTAATAATTTTATCACTTTTTTTAAGTCAACTCCCGCACTAGAGAACAAGCTCTGTGTCGCGGGGGACTTTACAAACATACAATTAACGGACACAAATTACACCCAGACTCAGAACAACTCTTAGTGGCACAATACATATATGTACTAGTAATATAGAGCCTGGTCAAAACAACCGTGCTACTTACAAAGTCACGTTCATTACAGATAATAAGCCCACACTCCGAGGAGCGTAGACGGTAGGTAGGTAGGTAGGTAGGTAGGTAGGTGTAACGGTGTGATGGTGTAGTCATTCCATTCAATGTCCTCGTCGTTTTCGCTCTCTAATTGCTCCATTTTAGTAAAATCATTTCACAGATCGGATACACGCACTATAAACGTAGATAATTTAACTCGCAATTTGGTGTAATGTGGACCCAGTATCCACCTACTGTGTTACCAAATAGCTGTGTCCACACATTATTGTGACAATGATATCGTCTACAACCGTTACTTAGCTCTCTATTATGACCTTATCTACCAACAAATATACTAATAAAACATTTAATTTCATTTCGATTGAATAAATTGTTAATTTGTTTTTTAATTTTACCCGTAAGGGGTTAAAAGAAGGGATGAATGTTGTGTGGAAATCTGTCATTTTCAAAGTAAGAATCATGAAATTTCATAAACCTGAATCAGGTTAAAACTAACTAACTAACTTCTTATCGTTAGGTGAGTGGCCAACCTGGTGACAGAGTTATTACTACCACAAAACAGGAGAGCAGAAAGGCCCATCGGCTGCGTTCTACGAATAATCTAACTACTACTAGGCTGGCATACTCCTCGTAGGGCAGCGTAACACAATATATCTGTGGATCGTCGGTGATCCATATCTGAAGGACAGACTTTAGTTCCCTTTGCATGTTCTATCATCTAGTGCACAGAATCGTTCGGCCTGATGCCATCAAAAAGAAAATCTTTGACTATTATATCTGTTAACTCTTATAAATTGACTATACCTAAGGCAAATTATAGGTTCGTACATTCATAGGCGTAAATAGGGGGGGGGCCGGGTGGGCCGTGCCCACCCCAGAATGGTCTGGTGCCCACCCCAGAATATTGGGTGAACTCTAGGCTGCGCAGATGGCGGACTGACCGATTTTGTTTTCATAATCGTTGAATATATTTTTACGCCTGAACACAGCCGGGGGCTTATGTTAGCGCGTACAAAATCACGGACAAATTGCCCGCTCCAGCAGTAGCCCGGCCGGCCTGCCGTGCCACGTCGTCTGCGTGAAACAAGAACAGTTACCTAGGGTGGATATATGGGTAATGTTGGCCTGCTACACATTTACGTTTGCATTTATGAATTTATGACAGAAATAGCAATGTTTTCACTTGAATTACAACCTTAGTTAATCTGCTTTATTTTAAAATAAAAAGTAACCCTCTACCTCGCTTACACATTGTGTTAAGAAGTACAAAAGGGTGTAGATATAGAAAGAAGTAAGACAAGAAAAATTACACACCAGGTTAAGTTTTGGATATTTTTGCAAAGAAGAAACTTAAATTGAAATTGGTTTTATCTTCTATTAGATACATAATATATATATATATATATATATAGGTAATTTATTGTTCCTACTGACTGACTGATTTATCAACGCAGAGCCTAAACCGCTGGAGCTACAAACTTAAAATGTGGCAGAAAGCTTCCTTAAATGACGAAAGTGAGCACTAAGAACGGATTTATGGAAAATTCAACCCTGAGAGGTTAACATGAGGGATGAACGTTTATGTGGAGGTCTGTCATTTTCAAAGCTAGAACACATGCAATTTCACAAACTTACTTCTAGGTAAAAATAAATGTATAGGGTTTTTCGACATTTTACCCCTAACACGGTTGAAATAAGGGATGAACGGTTTGTATGGCACTACCGTCCTTTTTAAAGTAAGACGCACAAAACTTCATATTTATTGCTATGCCTGCTCAAGGTTAAAAATAAAACCTGTATCGGGAATTTCCGAAATTTCATCCCTTGGGAATACAATAAGCGATGAGTAATTCGATGAGCAATTGTCATTTTAAAATAGTATATAAATTTAAAAAAAAATGTTTTCCTAGATAATTAAAAACGACTACCTACTTACATGTAATAATTCAAAATTAACACGATTTACAAGACTTAAAAATAATAATTTAAGTAAGTACAACATTCCCACAATTTAATCAATTTCAACTTGAAATTACTTTTAGTGCATACGTCGGGTGCCAAGGTCGGCTTCCCGACCTTTCCGTAGTTATATATTTATTAAACCTCATGATAGTGTTTAACGTGATGTAGGTATTCATTTGGAAGTTCATTAATGAGTAAAAAAATTAAAAGACCTCCGACACAAAAATCATTTTATAATAAATAGTAGCAATCGAATCCTATGTTAAAAAGCCATGTGTACTGATCAGAAGAAAAGTGTTTTAACTTTATCAAACATAAAAAAACAGCTTGTGTTCGGCCTACCGACTTTTAAATGATTATTAATTATATATTAATAATACATAGGAAAATTTTTATAAATTTTCTCGAATGATGGCTAGGGTGGACATCACAAAACTTCCATCCGTGATTTTTATCTATGATGTATTCTCTACTGAACTCCCCTAATGCTCCTACTTACTTGACTTCCCATTTCTAATATATTTGTAGTACTCATAACAAAAACTTGCGTTCGTCTAACAATCTCCTTCTTTGTCCTGCTCTCCCTCTCGAATACAGGATGTCCACCAACCGTGCTTTCATAAAAAAAAGCTGTTTCATACATTAAATCACTCCAACCTGGCAATTATGTAATTTTTACGGATTCAAAGAGTGCACTTCAACATTTGGCTAGATGTACCTCGACTGTGCGAAGTATGCCGATAGCCTACGATATTTTAAATTCAATATTTAAATTACAACTTATGGGCAAATCCATATGCCTTCAATGGATTCCATCACATATAGAATTAGAAGGTAATACTCGTGTTGATCATTTGGCAAAAGAAGCAACATATTTAGGGACTGCTGTAAATTATCTGCCTTATTTTAAAGATCTTTTACCTACCGCCAGAGAGGTAAGTAATAAAATGTGGAAGGAATATTTTGATGAGAGGTCTCGTTCCGTGGGTATTTGGTACAAAACTATACAACCGAGTCCGTGTAATTCTGTTTGGTTTGCGAATTCCAATTTCTCAAAACTAGATGTGGTGATTGCGTTACGAATTCGTTCCGGACACATGCCATTGAACAGTTTTATGTACATGATAAAAAAGAAATCTTCACCTAACTGTTCAATGTGCAATGTAAGGGAAGATGTGTACTACATATTAGTTAAGTGTGTACGGAATGAAGTTGAACGTAAACAATTTGAGTTGGAGGAGGCCTGTTGTTTAAAATCTATTGGGGTCTGTAACAACATTTTGTCTGCTCCTTTATCAGATCAGGCAAAAAGCTTGTATAAAATGGTTAACAGCGCAATCAAAATCAGACCATAGTTTTAGTTTATTTCTGATAATTATATAACTTTAAATATATTTTGTAATTCCCTATGGAGGCGACATGGTCACTCTGTGATCAAGCCTCTTTCTCTCTATAAATAAAGATTAAATGTATGTTATTTATTTATGCATTGTATCGTGTTATATATATCATGTATATGTATATGATTTTTATTTTATGTATATCTATTTAGTATCACAATTATTAAGTATAATGTTATTGTTTTAGTTTACTTTCTACGTTTCTTTGAAATGCACCTACCAAGTTTTCTCTCTGCATCATCCAAAGGTTGACTGGTAGAGAATGCCTTTGGCATTAAGTCCGCCTTGTACACATTATTTTGTGCAAAATTTTTTTAAATAAAATAAAAATAAATAAATAAATGAATTCATACTTTTCTTGCACACAACCATACTGATATAGGTCAGGTCAACTTTTTACACTAAATTCGAAACAGTCTTACAGAGATTTCTTATTTTTATTTTGTTGCAAGACATATTTTATCTATTCCGTTTTTTTCTTGACTCTCAACATTTTGATTACTTGGTGCATGTAAAAGAACTGTACCACTGTAATTTTTACACAATATAACGCCAGTCACTGTTAATTCTATATTTTATGCAATGATTATTCAAGTAAAAAGATAGTCAGTCAATATAAAACATACCTACATTTGAATATAAACAGTTTTGTTGTTGAAAGTACCCGCGGTCAAATTTTTGTATGAAAGTTCTTCCTGTTTAAATACTTGACTTGGGATTTTAGGGTTTATGAAAATTCTACAAATTATATGATTCAAGCTTCGTCGGCGTTATTCGTATTCCAATTTTATTTTTATTTTCTAGCGGTCCCTTGGCACGCGATTTTATATGCTTTTTGTATCAGGGGTGTTGAAATTTTTATTTCATATATTCTATCCGATCATTTATCTGTCTAGTCAAGTCTAGTGCATATGTATTGAGACCATTCTAATTAACCTAAACAGGCTATATCTGCTGTTAATTGTTGAGGAGTTGATTATCACGCAAACAACTTGATTTTGTAGCATCAGGTCAAGGTTATCATGTCATGGAAATATTATAGAAATAACAGTAAACCTAATTTAAAATTAATTAGATTGGCGAATTTAGTAAAATCCCTTCATAAATAGTCCTTAAACTCCTGAACACATATTCCAAAATTATAGCTAGGAATCAACTCCATCATGTCAGATTTTAAACAAAAAACCACATCAAAGCTCCGTTCACTTGTCTGAGAGTTATGCTACCACGGACAAACCCAATACACCCTTCTTTTTGGGTCGGGGGTTAAAAACATAATATCACGTTACAGTGACAAGGTACAAAATTATAGCGTTATCGACCTTCGGAATTAATCTCAGGGGCCGGGCCCCCCCTGGAAAATTAGTCTAGTTACGCCAATGCGTACATTATACTGAGAAAATATTTAAATACAACATACGCGTAGGTACGTATGTAATTAATTTCATGCGAATAATATGTTATAATGATACCGTACGAAACGCTCACACCCTCTTTGAGATTATTAATTTAGTCAACGGCTATTATACACTTTATGAACCTTTCAATATATTATACAAGTTAATTAATTAATTTGCTGAGCCACTTACGTATAAGTTTAATGACTTTTAATATACGAGTACAGAGGCATCCCGACAAATGAGGAAGCCTCTCGTCCCAACGAAGTTTTATGTCAGACATATACAAGTAGGTATTATGGTTTTATTAATATGTATTGACAAAAAAAAACCGTAAAGCAAACAACAAGAGACTCAACCGTGGTGCTCTTCAGCGTCGTGATACAAGTATAGATGAGCATGCGCATACCTATTTAAAGTCAAGTTGATGTCCACGCCTACCATTTAAATGGGCAAACGCTCAAATAAAACAGCTCGTTCCAGCCACCGAGTGTTCTTAGACTAAAGCACAGTATTAATACTGTGACTAGAGCGACGCGCGACGTTGCGTAGCGCGAAGGTACCACCTACCTTATAGAATAAGGCATAGGTATCTATGCCAGGGTAATCTATACTTCTATACTAATATTATAAAACTGAAGAGTTTGTTTGTTTGGTTGAAGGCGCTAATCTCAGAAAGTACTTACTGGTTCGATTAGAAAAACTCTTTTTTTGTTGAATCGTGCATTTATCCATGAAGGCTATAGGCTATATAACATCACGCTATGATCAAAAGGAGCGGAGCAGTAGTGAGATATGTTGCAAAATCGGGGAAAATATTCCAAATTACCACGCGGACGAAGTCGCGGGCGACCCCTAGTAATACATATCTATACTAATATTATAAACGCGAAAGTTTGTAAGAATGTATGGTAATTTGTTACTCTAACGTTACGCAAAAACTATTTAACGGATCTAGATTAAATTTGGCACAGAGATACATTATAGTCTGGAACAACACATAAAAACTCTGTTACCGAGGGAATACACGCGCGAGCGAAGCCGCGGGCGGAAGCTAGTAGAGAAAGAAAGCTGTGAAAACATAAAAAATGCACGGTTTCAGTTCAATTCACAAAATGTTTTATTTTCCGAATAATATAGGTACCTATGTAAAATGTAATAAATTCATATTGCTATTTACACATCGAATTATTTATTTTTCTAAATGTCGCAATGTCGGCATCGCAATAGTTACGTTTGATGTGCGAGCCAAATTATAGTTCTGGCTGCGATTGTGTTCTAGCCTGACCTGAACCTACGAGCCGTCATAATTTGACCTCTAACCTTTAATTAGCCCAAATCGACTTTGATATAATATTACATTGATATCACCCTATCTATTAAATAATTTAAGTCACATTTCTTAAAACATTATTATTATCTTTAGATTGAATATAGATAAGTACTAATATAATATATTTATCTACTAATATACCAAATAATAATATTATAATATACAATGTTTCAAAGAAAAAAAGGATCAAGAGTAGTGGAAAACCTTGGGGGAGGCCTATGTCCAGCAGTGGACGTATTTTGGCTGAGATGATGATGATGATGATGATGATACAATGTTTATTCTCCCGTGAGTCGGGGCCCACGGTCGGTGCTATTTATCAGTAGGTTCAGGTAACAACAAAGTTATAAAAAACCTAAAAATAAGTAGGTACCTATCACACGATTTCAACCCTTTGTCTACTAAAATACTAATTAGTTTTTAGTTGTTTATACTGTATATTATATACATATAAACTCATGTTAAACTGTTAGGAGAAAATGAATGCATGGGTCAACTTGATAGAAATGAGTAAAGTTCATCACCATCATTTCAGCCGACAGAAGACTTTGTAGCTACACACTAAGCGTGAGTTCTATCCCGGGTGGCGGCTCCAATGTTAATTTTACTTTGTGAGATCTCAAATTAGGCAAAGCCTGTACAATAGCAACCAGACCATTGGTCTGGTGAACATACTTATAATTATGTGGCGCCATCTAAAAGGTTAATAGAATAACGCCACAACAAGTTCCGTAGTTTAACATGAAAAACACAGATGTCACTATCCCTAGAAACACACCACAACCGTAGAACAAATGTTCGAGAAGCTGATTCACGATTACGAAGTTATGACAGGCACTCAGTACCTACCTAATTAACGCCCAACGACAAACCGTTCGTTACAGCGTCCACATAAACAATACATTCATATAATTATAACTAATTAAGAGTATTAGTGTAGCTACTCAGCCAAGTTGAGTAGTTCGCGCTTGGACAGTTTTTAACCGAATTCAATAAGAAGAAGGTTTACAAATGACAAGAATTACTCGAAAATCCAGCTCCGAGCTCGATTTTATCCACATTGCTTAAAATATTTACATGAAGACTTTTTCTTTTTTTAAAGCTAATAAAAACTTAATTAAATTTTGAAGTGCCAAGCCTAGGTCCACTCCCGCCACCTAGTAGGTATTTGGCTAGTCACCGACTTCATAATTCAGTTATTCGCTCCACTTTAATGGAGTTTTATTATTTTTATAAAATTTTCCTCGGGCACTGCCATAGTATGATATTCATAGATTCATCCCGTGGCGTTATAGTTAGGTATAAGTTCATCCATATAATATATAACTTCGTCGTGGGATTTACCATTTTCGTTGAAGGTCAACCGATTTTCTATTGGCGAACGACGCAGGTGCTTATAATGGGGAGTAATGAAATACAAAATAAAATATAATTAGCTACCTAAACATATGAACCTATATTTCACTCAGTTAATACTCGTACGTTAGAATCCATTAGGAATGTTATTAGGTATGAGTCATGCACTAAAATAGCCGAGAATTTATAATTAGTGCATGACAATAATCACCGCACTCGTGCGGTTTTCATAGTCACTGCGCCACCCACTACCACTACTGACACACTGGCGCCCCGCGCGCCACCCGGGCTCTCTCTCATAGAGAACCTACCTATTTAAAGTTGTACTTACGTACCTAATATCTAATAATGATAGTTAGTTATCATCACAGATTTTTAAAACATTTTACTAAGTAGGTAGGTACCTCTGTTGCTCAGAAGCACAGATTAGATAATCGTTACTCAAAAGTTTTGTGGAAAACCATAAATAATGTCTAAGATATATATGTAGAAACACCATGATATGGATGGTGTTATAACACCTGGTACGAGAATGCATTGCTAAGTATGTATGGCTAGCAAGTACCTACCTAGTAAAAAGATATACCTACCTATAATAGATATAATATAGGTATATAACATAAAGCACACTTTTTACAAGATAGGTAGGTACCTACCTCAGACCAATAGAATTATTAAGATCTTTTAGAGTCTGAGGTCAAATCATTCAAGTAGGTAGGTACCTACCATTGATATTAACTAGGTATTATAGCTATTGTGTGAGCGTAGCGAGCGCCAATAAACATATAGGTAGGTAGCAGCAACAACTACAGCAACCTAAACCAATTCCAACTAGGTAGGTAGGTACTAATCGCTCTATTAACTAAACGTGCTACACGCTGCAGCTATATCCTCGCCTGTATACAGACTAGTAGGTACTTCTACTAAATAGCGGTTTCGATTTGGCTCGCTGCAAAATTGACTTGATCACCAACAATAACAACTAAGTACCGCACAATTCAATGCAGCCGCAGCTCGGCAGCGGCACGCGCGCGCCCGCGTTTAATGCAAACTTGTTCACCAGTGCCAATGAATATAGTTCAACACAATAAAACATTAATTGATTCAGTTATAGCACGTAGGTATAGATACCACGGGTTAGGCTACGGCTACGGTGCGATGTAGTCGGCAACTCGTACCAAACAAACAGTAGGTAAGTAATATGTAGGTAAGTATCTACATTCATTCTTAAGTACTTAGGTGGTTTAGTAGGTATTTAGGTACACACAGCAAAGGAGTTCGCTGAACACCCAATAGATGAAAATGTATTTATTTATTTATTTATTAGGGACAACAAACAACTACAATATAATGTGTTCTTGGGTGACAATAACTAAATAATATTAACAATATTGCAGTCAACCACATTATCCACAGAATAACAAAAAAATATTGATGAAAGCATGCCACTAGGTAACTATTAAACAATATATTCTTTTGGTGATATTTGGTGATATTAAAGATGACATTTGAGAAACAAAAAAGTATATAAAAAAAATAATAATAATAAAACTTAAAAATAATATAACTAAAATATTGAAATGTATAGATATAATGTATAAATAACCCTGTGTGCGTAGTCCCAATGAGCGTATTATGTGCATGTATGTGTAACTATAGCCGCACTAAACAAACACACGTTAACAAAAACCAGTTTTAATATAATGTGCAAAAATCATTTTACGTTTATTGTCTGTTTTACATCTAATATTATGTAGTTCATAAAATATAATAATATGGCTACAATTTTCGCTTCAAATTTTAAGAAGACTGTGACGTAGTGGTTACAGCAGTCGCATTTTTACGATTTTGTAGATGTGGACGATGTGGTTCGAATCTCGGCGGTAATCAATGTTTCTTTTTGTAGCTTTATAAATAAACTCTTGTAATTTTATGAATTAATTTATTGCGTTAACCTCACAAAAGTAGGTTAGTATTAAATCCACTTTTATAATAATACAATAATATTATAAACCACCAACTATGATTAAAATATTATTATTACATTGATAATAAAATTATTTGTTTTACTTAGTTTAGTAGTTATGAGATATCTTAATGTCGGTATGTTTTTATCCATATTACCCTCATTTTAAAGCATGTAATATGTTTGGTCGTTTATTAGTTAGCGTTAGTTATTTTATATTGATTGCAAAGTTACTGGATCTTTGTGCATTGTGAACACTTGAATAAAATGAATGCTTCAGTAACTAATTTAATTAGAGCCGAAATAATTGTTTTGTATGAGCAAAACATTTCGATTTCTGAAATAGCAAGAAGACAGATATATCGGTAAGCAGTGGTATCTATTCTTTTATTACTATTTTTTGTAAACATGTTATAAGTGATGGTTGAATAAACTTTAACATTTTTTTTATAGCGAACAACTGTGCATCTTTGGGTTCGCCGTTACGCAGAGGAAGGACACATAGACCATCGTCGGACTGGTCCTAAGGGTATCACGTATACTGATGCCTGTTTTCGACACAGAGAGGTGGTAGCCACGCATGTGGCTAATCCATTTTTGACCACCCGTACTACGGCGACTATACATGGGGTTTCTTTGCAAATCATCAGAACCCATTCACGTGCAGCTGGGTTAAGGTGCAGGAAGCCAGCAAAGAATATATTGATGTCCAAAATTCATCGACAAAATAGTTAACAGTTTGTAAAAGACTATTTAGATTTTGATTGGTGCAATAGTGTAGTTATCTTTAGTGATGAAAAGTGTTTTAAGTCAGATAAGGATGGACGCAAAATATTGTGGAGAAATACAGGTGAGCGCTATTGCCAACGTAACGTCCTGCTATGCAGATCTAGTGGTCATATTCTTTAGGTTACTGGGGTTAGATATCCTCTATGGGTCCTAGTGAGTTGGTTGAAGTAAGGAGTCGCAATACCGGTCAAGGCTATTTTTAAAAATTTTAAGGGATGTCATGCTGCCGACTGTGCGCATTGTTTATCCACACGAACATATTTATTTCGTGCATGATATTAATGGCCAGCAAAAAGTCTGGATTTAAATCCAATTAAAAATTTGTCATATGGTCATATGGTGCTTAACTGGGATCCATCGAGGGTAAGGTCAAAGTCAAATTTAGACGAAGTAGTCAATTCAACTTGGGAATCGTTTCGTGGCTCAAACTTGTGTTTCAAAATGGTAGCAAGCATGAGACAAAGGCTACAGGATGTTATAGACAGTGATGGTGCACCTACACGCTTTTAATGTGTTTAGTTTAAATAAATTTCATAAATAAATAAGTTTGGTATAACATTTCTATTTATTTATTAAGTCAAAGTCCAGGGATACTCTTTTTTCTTTTTTACTTTTTTATTAGGTATCATAATAAATGGATTGCCATTCTGTACTTTTCCATATGCATGCAGAGTTTACCTGTAAGTGATTGTTACACTATTGCTACATATTTATTTGATGTTACCATTGTTATATTACCTATGTAAACAATTGTTGGTAAACCAATAAAATAAAATAAATTTGTAATTACTAATAGGTAAGTAAATTATAAGTGAATGATGTTATTGTTACCGAAATTAGAAATTATTATAATTAGATAATTTCTACAAGTTAACATGTTGATTCAATACACTTTAGTTTACTTATCTACTTATAATTTACAATTAAAGCGTCCATTCTTATCTGACTTACTTTTCAATATTGTGGGCTATGATGAGTGCAAAAATGGATAAAATATTTATTGAAGATTTTTTATTTTTGTCTAAAGAACATCTTATGTAAAAAAATATTACATATCAACTAAGACTAATGTATTTAATCATCATCATAGTCCACAGCTGAACATAGGCATCCCGCAAGGACTTCTTTCTGTGCAGTCGCCATATATTTTATTAAATTGATGAAACAAACCGAAATGTTTTATTTTCCTCTTCTTTTGAGACTATTATAGTATAATAATACACAATAATCAATAAAGTATAAACGTGTATATATTATATGCATTTTTATGCTAAATACTTAATTACAGAAATATCACAAGTAATTCTTATAAAAAATAAAGTAACAAAAAGTAAATATGGCGTTACGTGGATTTGAAACCCTTAACATACGAAACCTCTTACTGTTACTCAGTCTTCTATACCACTCGGCTATGAACAACTTATTTACACTTAGTAAAATTAGCTATTATATGACTAGTTTATAAAACTAGTTATATGAATGTGTGAGGGTAAAACATTTAAACGCGTCGATAGGTTTACATACACAAACATAAAATACGCTCATTGAGACTACGCACACAGGGTTATTTATACATTATATCTATACATTTTGATCTATTGGGTGTTCAGCGAACTCCTTTGCTGTGTGTACCAACACCTAGGTATATCAAATTAATAATAATGACATGTCCTCCTAACCGAATTTCGGTAACGGCGGCTAATCACAATTGAAACTAGCCACCTGGAGATATTATAGTGCACAAGTGTGCAATGCTGGCCGTAAACACAAGTGCACTCTAAATTCCCTCACTCTCATAGTCCGATAAAGGTCCGATGACTCCGATGAGACGGCAATCCGACACGCACGACCAGAGAGAGATCAAGCGTAGAACCAACGGTTTTACGTGTTTTCCGTCTTCCACAGGGGTCTAAACACCGCCAATTTCCAAACTTCTTTTCTTGTTTTAAGGCGAGTATTACGAATTTCTTGACAAAAAACCCAATATTAATTTTGCCCTGACCCGGGAATCGTACCCGGCACCTCGTGATCAGCAATCACACACATCGACCAATGAGCCACCGAGGCAGTTTTTGCAAAAGATAAGTTTATTTTATGGAATCTAATGTTGGTGGGTTTGCAGGTAATGCCTTAAGTGCGTAAAAAGACGCAGAGCCATCTATTGTTCAAGTTAGGTAAACTTACTACGTGTTTGATCCGCCCCATTACAAAAAAAAAGATTAAAATGTACAGTGTAATTTGTATCATCAAGCTATTAAAAATTGATTTTAACGTAAAAAATATTTTGTAAATTAATGGAATAAGTACAATCGAGCCATTTAAAGAGGCAAGGCAATGTTGCTAGCCTTTTTTTTGGGGCACGTTTCTATTTGGGAGACATGGTACACTACATGAATAAATACAAAAAACTTTATTCCGACAGACACAAATACGAAAACCGGAATGTCGAGCATTTCATTTTTCGAGCTTAATAATAGGATTTCATTCGGACTTTTGAAAGTCGAAATTCAGAATAATTCAGAGTATTTGGGTGTTCTCTTCCATTTGACATTCATCATCATCATCATCATCTCAGCCAAAAGACGTCCACTGCTGGACATAGGCCTCCGCCAAGGTTTTCCACAACTCTCGATCCTGAGCCGACCTTGTCCATCGGTTGCCCGCAACCTTTACCAGGTCGTCGGTCCACCTTGTTGGAGGCCTGCCCACGCTTCGTCTTCCAGTTCGTGGTCGCCACTCTAGAACCTTTCTGCCCCAACGGCCATCAGTTCTGCGAGCTGTGTGCCCGGCCATTTGACATTGGTGCTAAGGAATGGGGTAGTTTCGTTAGTAAACAATAAATTATGAAACTCGGTATAAATGAAAACTTATGTAGAAACAAACATAAATATTCTGATTTTAATGCATTTATTTGATTTAATAAATAAATAATAAAAGTCGTCATTTTTAATCTGTATATCATGTGACTTGAAACACGATACCAGGGGATGTGACGTCGCTCTTGTAGTCGTAAACAGTTTACCGTTATTCTTAAAAAATTTTGACCTTAAATTCACAGGACAAATCACTAGCTTTTGCAGATCAAGTATAACATTCCATTATTTTGTATTCAGTGTAATTTCCCATAACCTGTTCCAACTGAAATAAAATACATTGAATATTATACAAAGGTGTCTTTCATAGTAGGTAGGTAATTGTAGGTTAGATTACCATCAACTTTTATCTGCCATTAAAAGGCAAAATATGATTAGATAATAAAGTGTTTTACTAACATTGAAGTGATCACATAGATACAATATACCTTTACTTGACAATGATTTAGGATTTCTTTTTGTGAGTTTTAACTAAACTTTTTTCTGTCCCCGACATGACGTTAAACTGTGGCGCGCCTCCGAGATGGCGTTAAACTAAAATGCAGACAACACCACTGCCAGAAAAGGAAAATTCGAAATAAAACCCTATACCAACCCGTCTGGCCAGCGTGGTATAGTAAGGCCAAAAACCTCCTTATGGTAAGACGCCCAAAGCAAAGGCCCCCAGTTCCCGGTAGTCCCGCTGTCCGTGGCCACGGTAGCGGTCGCGGTAACAGCGGGGCGGGGGGTGCGAAGAATCTCCGGGCTACGATAAAAGGCTACCAAAAACACCTGACCCTGGCGACGTATAATGGACGCTCTCTACGGCTGGACCAACACCTCACCGAACTCGAGGTAGAATTGGGTCGCATAAACTGGCACATATTGGGGTTATCTGAAGTCCGACGACAGGGAGAGGATACGATAACCCTTGAGTCAGGCCACCTATTTTACTTTCGGGAAGGTGATCAGCCCTCTCAGGGCGGTGTCGGTTTTCTAGTCAACAAAGCTCTCACTAACAACGTTGTGGAAGTCAGCAGTGTGTCGACGCGGGTAGCGTACCTCATATTAAAAATCACCGACAGGTACTCCCTGAAGGTGGTACAGGTATATGCGCCGACCTCGACATACTGCGACGACATAGCCGAAGCCATGTACGAAGACATAGCCAAGGCACTACATGGTACCACCAAGGCTCACTACAACGTTGTTATGGGGGACTTTAATGCCAAAGTGGGAGTACAAGAACGCGGCGAAACGAAAATCGGATCCTACGGCGTGGGGCGCCGAAACCACAGGGGGCAAATGCTGGTCAACTTTCTGGAGTCACAGGGGCTCTTCTTAATGAATTCTTTCTTTAAGAAGAAGCCCCAGAGGAAGTGGACATGGCGAAGCCCCGATACTGTGACAAGGAACGAGATAGACTTCATCATGACTGACAGGAGGTCTGTGTTTAGAGACGTCTCCGTGATCAACAGGTTCAATACCGGCAGTGATCACCGACTTGTACGAGGCGCTCTGAATATAGACTTCAAAGCCGAAAGGCGTCGCATGATTAGGTCTACTCTCAGACCTACTGCGCCTCAAATAGCATTAGGGTCCGAAAAGTTCCAATTGGAGCTTCAAAATCGTTTCGATCTGCTGGAAACCGAAGGCACTGTTGACGAGAAAACCGACACAGTGGTCAGAACGCTACAGGATGTGTCTCGAAGGGTGTTTCCCGGCAAAAGCGTAAACAGACAGTCTAAACTCTCGCTCGAGACTCTCGAACTTATGAGGCAAAGACGGGAAATGTCATCCACGCAGACGTCTTCGTCGGATGGAAGAAACCTCAACCGGAAGATCCGGAAGCTGGTGCGACGTGACCTCCGATGTTCAAACGCCCGCGCCATCGCGGCTGCGATTGAACAGAACAGAGGCACCAAAGTCTTCGCTCGCCAGCTAGGTAGATCCCATCTGACGAAACTATATACTGCGGATGGCAGAACCGTGACCTCAGGGTTCGGGATTCTCGAGGAAATTGAGAGTTTCTACAAAGACCTGTACGCATCACGGATGACTGAACCCACGAGACCCAGCGCTGATGACCACAGGGCCCCACTCACGCGCCACTACACGGAAGACATCCCTGATGTCAACCAGGGCGAGGTCAGAGTGGCTCTCGAGCAGCTTAAGAACAATAAGTCACCTGGTGATGACGGAATAACCACAGAGCTCCTAAAAGCAGGCGGGGCTCCAATCCTGAAAGAGCTAGCGAGTCTCTTCAATTCCGTTATACACCAGGGCCTAACACCTCAAGCGTGGAGTGGGAGTGCGGTGGTTCTGTTCTTCAAAAAAGGTGACAAAGCCTTGCTGAAGAACTACAGACCCATCTCACTCCTGAGCCACGTTTACAAGTTGTTCTCGAGAGTACTCACAAACCGCCTCGCCAGAAAACTTGACGAGTTCCAGCCTCCGGAACAAGCCGGGTTTCGAAAAGGCTATAGCACCGTGGATCACATCCATACTGTTCGGCAGATTGTACAGAAGACCGAAGAGTACAATCAGCCGCTGTGTATGGCATTCGTGGACTACGAGAAAGCCTTCGACTCCATCGAAACCTGGGCAGTTTTGGGTGCCCTGCAGCGGTGTCGCATTGATTGGCGCTATATCGAGGTGCTGAGATGTCTTTAGGACAACGCCACTATGACCGTCCAGCTCCAGGACCAAAAGACCAACCCAATTGAGTTGCGTCGAGGGGTGAGACAGGGGGATGTAATATCCCCCAAGCTTTTCACCAACGCGCTCGAAGACGTCTTTAAGACGCTGGACTGGACTGGACGGGGCATTAACATCAATGGCGAGTACATCTCACACCTTCGGTTTGCCGATGATATCGTCATCGTTGCAGAGTCTCTGGAACAGTTGAGCGGAATGCTGCACAGCCTGAATAAAAGCCTCACGACGTGTCGGTCTCGGTATGAACTTGGATAAAACCAAGATTATGTTCAACGAACATATCACACCGGGACCGATTTACGTCGACGGTTCGATGCTCGAAGTTGTTCGGGAGTATATTTACCTTGGGCAAACTGTCCAGCTTGGTAGAAACAACTTCGAGAAAGAAATCAACCGTAGGATTCAGTTGGGTTGGGCAGCGTTTGGCAAACTACGTCAGGTTTTCTCTTCGCCTTTACCGCAATGCCTGAAGACGAAAGTTTTCAACCAATGCGTCCTACCTGTTATGACGTACGGTGCCGAGACGTGGACACTCACAGTGGGACTAGTCCACAAATTAAAAGTCGCACAGCGGGCTATGGAGCGAGCTATGCTTGGCGTCTCTTTGAAGGATAAAATTCGCAACGAGGTAATCCGACAAAGAACCAAAGTTACCGACATAGCTCGCAGACTTAGCAAGCTGAAGTGGCAATGGGCTGGTCACATCTGTAGAAGGACCGACGGCCGATGGAGCAGACGTGTCCTAGAGTGGAGACCGCGACTCGGTAAGCGTAAGGTAGGGCGGCCCCCAACTAGGTGGACTGACGACCTAAAAAAGGTCGCTGGGACGGACTGGATGCGGAAGGCGGAGGACCGTGTGCTGTGGCGCGTGTTAGGAGAGGCCTATGTCCAGCAGTGGACTGCGATAGGCTGATTGATTGAACTAAACTTTCTTCATAACAATGTTATCGGCACTTTAATGAACAACTTTTCTGGAGTTTTAATGCAAGTACTTGTACAAATTGACACCACACACCAATGATAGCGATTGTAATTCATTATTTTTACAAAAAGCACGAAATACGAGCAAGTAATACACGTCTATTTTGTTTTTGTTGTTCATAGATTTTTGTTCACTACAATGCTTACGTCAGAACATGGTGGACAGTGTTTTCGCGGGCTTAAAAAAAGTTTAAACTTTAATGTAATTTTATGGCAAGAAAACGAATTTATTTTGCACAAGTTATTTTTTTAGGGGTTTTTATTAGGAAATAAACATTTTGAAGTACTTTTTCAAACAGAGTAGAATACCCTATTGTGTATACAATACAAGACTATTATCTTATGATTAAATACATTCACATTATAAATATTATAAGTATTTTAATTGATTAATACAATAATAAAACATTCTGAAACAAATAAATTCGATTACTTTTTCTCATCCCTGTGACGGCCGTCTGGCAACACTTTGCTACAGCTTTGACATTGAGCCATAGAGTAGTATAAGGAACATTGAGCGAATGGAATGGCTTAAAGGTCCAGGAACCAAGCCAAAAACGTTAAAAAAAACTGAGTGACTTTTGTTAAAACCATCCCTGATCCTGATGCTTACCAACATCCATGGCCACAGAGTAGGTAACTAATCCATGGCCGTAAATATAATAATTTAAGAATAATAACTAATGTGAAATATATAAAGAAGTAGAAAAATTCGAAACAAACAAGTTTAATTATGATTTAAACTTATCTGGATTTATACCGTCTGTGAGGATAAACGGTGCCTTATAATTTACTTATTCCTGATGATATTGTAAGATAGTGCTACATTGAGATACTACATGGTGGTTATTACTACCGACGTGCATTTGTTTTCATTATGACAAAACGCCGGAGGATACTTCATGCCGACAAAATAATACAAAATGTAATGAATGTATTTTGTTTACTTATGTTTCTGCAGTTAAAAGGTTAGTTGATATTACTCATTATGTTGTTTACCATCTGATTTCTTACTTATTTACGAGATGTTTGAATTCAAATGTTATTTTTTATAGTTGTATTAATTAGTCATTGTAATTTCTTTCGATTATCTACGCGTTTACTTTTAGTATGTACCTAATTTCACCAACATTCCCAGGTTACTATTCAGTAGCAAGTAATCCTGTATTGTTATACTCTACGGCATCTGATATCCGAGTTGTAAACACTTCTAAACTGAATAAAGTGAACACGATAGTGAAGGATCTGGAGCAAGGGTCGGCAGTGGACTTCCTTCACAGTAAGGATCTCATATGCTGGTCGGATCAGACTGCAGAGTTAATACAATGTATGACCTATAATGAATCACACGTAGGAGATAAAGTAAGTTTAATATATTTACCATCATATTATGTGATTATCTGCACCTATGCTATTATTATAATATCCTTCAACTGGATTGCTAAATACACAACAGTGGATGTATTATGTCATTGTGTCATTGTACCACAGATTTGTATAATCTATAATAACATTACATACTTACAAAATAAAGTAATAATCAGTCAAAAGGTTGTTGTGGTACACTGGATGAGGAAGGCGGAGGACATGGTGTTTTGGCTTGTATTAGGAGTGGCTTATCTCCAGCAGTGAACTAAAACAGTCTTATTGTTTAATTTGATCAAAGCAATTATTGTGAAATTGCTGACATGTTTCATTTCATGCAATATTGTTGTCATTTGTAGCACCATTACATTGTCACTTTGTTAAAATGACAACATAAAGAACCTCTATCATGCCATATGGTATGGTTACAGAGGAATTTCCGCCCACGTAAGATTAGGTTGTGGAATAAGCTCCCTGCCGAGGTTTTCCCTAGAGACGAAAGCATGAGGTTCTTCAAGAAAGGAGTTATAAGGTTTCTAAAGGGTCAGTAGTGTGCGAGTGATGCCCCCGGTGTAGCAAGCGTCGTAGGCTGCGGCAACTGTCTGCCATTAGGCGGGCCTTGTATGCTTGTTTGACTTCCTTGTAGTAAAAAAAAGACAATTCCCTCTTAAAAGGTTTGAAGAGAGCACTAGGTTCACAGTATGCAAATTCTTGGCTGCCCAGGTTCATTAGTACTTGTTACCACATACTATCATATGGGCTGAAAGGTTATCAAATTGCAACGATAAGTTAAAATGTGGTACAGTTTGTATAAATAACATTTTAAATAGAAAAGGATTAATATTATTTTTTATGTAATGTTACAGATTAGGATAGTGTCGGAAGGATTAATCACGCCTACAGGTATAGCAATCGACTGGTACACAGACAAGATATACTGGACAGACGGGGAGACCAACAAAATAGAAGTAATAAGTATAGAACACAAGTACAGGAAAGTTTTGTTCTGGTCAGAAGTTGACTTAGCCAGGGCAATTGCTGTTGTACCTAAAGAAGGGTAAGAAGTTTACATTAACATTACTCTTTTCCACAGCTATTACAATAAAGTACCTTATTGCAGTTGGATACTGTACATTTCTGTATGATTTAACTAAACAATAGGTCCAAGCAATGACACTCAATTTTAAATAATATTTATTAATGAATTTAAGTACTTTATGGTTTTTAGTTTTTGACCAGTTATTGTTATTAGATCAAATTAAAACTACTCAGAACAATGGCCCACCAAGTTATTATTCCAAATTCGGAATAATAACTTGGTGGGCCACCTGCATAAATTGAAACCCATGTATGAATGCACAAGTGTGTGTGTTATGTTCCTTCAGCTGTTGTGGTAAATGTAGCGTGCAAGAGTCAAGTATTTGTCAAGTTTAGATAATTATTATAATTAATAAATTGTTTGTTCAATTCAAAATAAAAAATAAAAATTGTTAATTGTTGCAAATTCAGTAACATAAAAGAAAGTATTGAGGCCATCCCAGTAAGTAATAAAAAAATACTTGTGTTGGGATGTCTCACTCGTTTGTTGGTTGTTTTAAATCGAAGCACAGGTGTTGTATGGTAACGGGTGCACTAAAACAAGTGCTAATGGCATGGCAGGGTGGCTCCTCCTACACTATCATATATTGGTTATGTATAAAATACATAAAGAAAACTTGTAGTATGTTCTACCAAACCAGTAAATAATAAATTATAAAAATATATTTCTAATTAAATTCATCAAAAATATTTAGGTACATATGAGAAAGTTTTGGAAACCAATATCACAAATTTAAACATTATTAAATGTGCCCAGTTTATCTATGCATATATATATATAATGCAATAAAAGTTGATTTGAGGAAAAGAGTGTAATGGAGAAGTTAAAACACTTCTCTATTACAATTTTTTCCTAATCGGAAGAATTAAAGTGCAGACATTGTGGCAGCCATGTTATAATGAAACTGCCCGACGTGCCCGAGGGAATTTCATGACAAGCTATCAGCTATGTTACGTGAAGAAGTTTTTAACATTGTTGCATACTGCTAGTAGTAAGTAGTTACCTACCAGTTAAAGGAGTGTGCTGTTTCCCAGCAAATCGATAAATTTATTTATAGATACATTTATTATATAGTTAAATCAAATCATAATTCTTTTTGTCTAACATGTGTACAATGTATGTTGTTAGTAATTACAGAATGATAGGTTCTATGAAAGTCCCATCATTTTTAAAGTAAGAAGTACGAAATTTCATAACATTTAAATAATTGTTTAACCCATGCGAAGTTGAGGTGGACTGCTAGTAACATTAATAAGTGTTAATCTAAAAATATTTAAATTGAATTAACTAATAAATACTGTTGTTACATAGTATAAAATAAAGTCACTTCCCGCGCGCTCTACGCTTAGATCTTCTTTACTTTGCAACGGATTTTAATGCGGTATACACTATTATTTAAAAGGCAACTAGAGAACAAGCCCTGTTCCATGTGGGAATCGAACCCACAACACGCCGCGCAGTAGTAAATGCCACTTAAGCCACTGTACCAACTGTGCAGTCATAATTCAAACGATCTTGGACTAGTTATTGAATCTAATCTTAACTGGCAGGACCAATCCACCAGTGTAAGTAGAAGAGTGACCGGTACCCTACGTACCTTATATCGCCTAAAGAACTTTTTACCTTCCAAGACTAAAGCTATGATTGTGCAGACTTTAATTTTCCCTATAATTGATTATGGCGATGTATGTTATTTTGACCTGAATGCAGATCTACTCAATAAATATGACTGTCTTCTCAATAACTGCATTCGATTCATTTTTAACCTTCGTAAATACGATCATGTCTCTTCTTATAGTATTGTATATATAGTATACATATATGTATAAGTATGTATTTATTTATAGATAAGTATTTAGTTGTATATGTAGTTTGTATAATTGTATTTATATAAATATTATTTGATGATATTCTATTTATTTTAATTAAATTTTCTATTTATTGTAATATAATTTGGCACCAACTTCGTTTATCTCTGCATCACCCTAAGGTTGGCTGGTAGAGAATGCCTTTGGCATTAAGCCCTCCATTGTACATTATGTGCATAAAGATTTAAATAAATAATTATGTGTATACCTGTGGTCGCTTGTAGTATATATAAGTTAATAATAATTGTTTTTTTTTTTCAGTTTAATGTTTTGGACGGATTGGGGTGAAGTACCCAAAATTGAGCGAGCTGGCATGAACGGAGATCCTAGTACACGAAAAATTATAGTTAAAGAAAATATATTTTGGCCAAATGGTATAACAATAGACTATGATAACAATCTTATATATTGGGTTGATGCCAAGCTACACTTTGTTGATGTCATTGACTTTAATGGTGAGAAGAGGGGGAGTGTTGTTAAGGAAGACCTTGTCTACCCGTACGCACTCACATTTGTTGACTATAAATTGTATTGGACCGACTGGAAAACATGGTAAGGTACCCCTAGATAGTACTTATATAGTACTGTCTCATCTGTATTTACTTAACACAATATATACATATTTATATACATTTTTACTAAGAGTACAATGTGACCAACAACATGTTTTTATCTTATACTTAACTAGGGGTCGCCCACGACTTCGTACGCGTGGTAATTTGGAACGTACATTTCACCGATTTTGCAACATATCTCACTACTGCTCCGCTGCTATTGATCATAGTGTGATATAGCCTTACTGGATAAATGCACTATTCAACAAAAAAATTTTTTTTTCTAATCGAACCAGTACTACCAGTTTCTGAGATAAGCGCGTTCACACAAACAAAGAATCTCTTCAGCTTTATAATATTAGTAAAGAATAAAAGAGCCGACCCTGATTACCATACAGTGGAAAGCTTAATTATGTTTTAAGATATTGTATATTGTTTGTTTCCTTATTAATTAAATACATTTTATTTACTCACTATGGTATGGTATTCCGTCACTTTTGTTATCACAAATATTGTAACTCATACCAAATTGTAAATGTTATACTCTGGCGATTGAAAAGAGTGGCCCGAGTTTATAGCCAATAGTTCTCGAGGCACTACCTGGTCAGAGAATGTTGTTTGTATGATTGTTTTGTAACATTCATAGGTATCATGTATTTGATCTAAATAAATGAATTAGTTTGACTCTTGACTATTTATTCATTTTAAGTCACAATAAAGTTCTTCTTATCGTGTTTATAGCAAACAATAAGTACATAGAATATTATTGTTTTGATAACAGTGTCTCTTATTGTAAGGAGTATCTGTTTAATTTCATGATGGAAATTAATTAATTTACTTCTGAGTTAACAGTAAGCATAATTTTATTGTTTGAGTGTATTATGGTTTTATTTTGTAGGTCAATCCACACTTGGGATATTACGACAAACGGCCCTATGAAGGAGCTGATTAAATCTGACCCAGTCCCTGTGGACCTGAAGGTAT
Source organism: Trisateles emortualis (assembly GCA_947095525.1). Classification (NCBI taxonomy): domain Eukaryota; kingdom Metazoa; phylum Arthropoda; class Insecta; order Lepidoptera; family Erebidae; genus Trisateles; species Trisateles emortualis. The sequence goes on along the minus strand of OX352736.1, from coordinate 88,470 downwards.
ATGACGGCAGCAGACAAGTGATGCCCAGTGGTGACTACCCTTGCAAGGTTAACAACGGAGGCTGCTCACATCTGTGTCTACTCTCACCAAAAGCACCCGGTAAATAAACTTGACTTTATTCAGTCCTTTTACTATAAACCATTATGACTTGGCTATAGTGCAGCGCTCGCTAATGGAGTCTACATGTGAACACGTCATGTAGATTACAACTTGTTTGTAGGAGTTGCTAGAAAAGTGCCACTTCTTGCCGGAAACCTCGTCTGATGTGTAATGACGTTTATAAACCCATTTATCTAAACATCCAAATAAATAAACCTTTATACAATATACAATAGAGCATTTAATAATTAATATTTGTATTATTTACTAGCTGTTGCCCCCGGCTCCGCCCGCATGGATGTCGGTTATCGCTGCAAAAAGTAGCCTATGTGTTATTCCAGACCATAATCTATCTGTGTGCCAAATTTCATCCAGATCCGTTCAGTAGTTTTTACGTGAAAGAGTAATAAAATTCCATCCATCCATCCATTCTTACAAACTTTCTATAATTACTGTGTGGCAGGGTACTCGTGCGCGTGCCCCACGGGCTGCAAGCTGCGGCGCGCGAGCAACAGCACGTGCCACGCGCGGCCGCAGTCCGTGCTGCTCGTGGCGCAGCGCTCGGCCATCTTCAAGGTCTCGCTCGACTCGCCGGACTTCACCCCCTACCCGCTGCCGCTCAAGGACTTGAAGAGGGCGCTCACGGTCGACTTCGATCCCAAACACGAGTACATCTACTGGGCTGACAGTTTGGTGAGTATACACTTTACACACACCAACTATTCATTACAATATCATGTAAATCAACAACTCGAAAGCATCGGTCTACGTCAAATAAATAGACACATAATAGGGAAACAAAAATGTTCCTACAAGAGCGACACTCGCAGAAAAATCTTTAAATACTGCGAAATCACCTCACTTTGGTTGTTTCCACTATTGTGGTCAATTTATATAACTGCAACTATTCATGTGTAAAGGTTGCAATAGGAGATCGAATTAAACACTGTGCCTCTCGGTTAATAACTAACTGTTTAATAAGTTATCGTACAATATAAAGGTACAATAATGCTTGTACGGCATGCATACTACACATGTGACATATTAAATATTATAATGTGTTAGTAATATATAAGTAGAGTACTACTTGGACAGCACCAACAATAGTAATCTCGCTTAGATCAACTGGGAACATAGATAAAATAAAATAGTTCAAGTATTTTTTATTTTATTGAAAGGGTTTTGTCGCTCAGCGACGATATCACTCTGTAAAGACAACTAATTACAACTTTTACCTTAAGAGCGTATTCACACTTTTCAGTAAAATAAGCAAAAATACGCAGTTTTCTAAGTGATAATTCTCAGCTATGAACTGATGCAGGTTTCAATTTCCAAGGTTTAGTTATAGATATGTCGTTGACAAAGGGGCTATCTATAGTCAAAGTCTACTAACGTGGTTGGTTATTTTTTAAATAATTATTTTCCAACACACGAATTCGTAATGGCGCAATTCGGGGCATCGCAGACAGCATATTTTGAAGAATTGGTTATACCTATTACTTTAAAACATATGTAAGTACTAAGCATATAGTCTACAAGTGATTTTTTAATGAATAATTTGCGATTTTATAAGGTTTAGAGAACAACAAACATATTTATCCAACAATAATTCGTCAAAAATCGCGTGTTATAAAACATGCAGCCAACTTTAAATTAATAAAATAAAGTATAAAAATACTTCACCTTATCAAAATATAGTGCTTTATCTTGAAAATAAAATATATTTCTGATTAATTCATAGTATATTTTTTTTGTTATATGTGATCAAACATAACGTATATAACTCGCAAGTTCGCAACACTGACATGATGCATGATTCAGTGGCGCGCGTGCGCCTTTAGAGGAAGGACCTATGTCGCTCGCGCTCCTGGCCGCCGAACCTCAGTTTACGTAATTTATTAGATATCGTCAACAGTGGGTACCGTACTCGTATCATAGTAATGTTATTATTTTACTACTGATAATATTGTACGGTCATACTTTTGTCAATGAATTGAATGATTTATGTTTTAGCCTACTGTCGAAGGATATAACGTTAGGCTCAGTGGTGGATGTGTGTGACTGCTGATCACGAGGTTCGGGGGTTCGATTCCCGGGTCGGGCCAAAAATTTATATTGGGTTTTTCTGCCAAGAAATAAAATAAAATAATGATATATACCTATATATAATATACACATAATGATAAGCAGTTACCGTAGCCTATGGACGCTTGCAATACCAAAGGTATCACTTGCGTGTTGCCGACCCATTTTTTTAACACCAGGGCTTTATGATGGAGTATCCCTGGGATACGAAACGTTTCTTCCAAAACGCATCCCTAAATGAGCCCTGGAGTACTCACACATAAGATCACACCTACACCACTGTGTGTAGTAATTTAGGTGAAGGTTCGGGCTCTCCTCGCTGATGAATCGCCGGAATTAGTACGTCTAACACTTTCATAACAATTTTGTTTATATTTATATATTTTACGTAAGTAGGTATATTTATTTTATATATTATACTAGTGGACCTGGCAGACGTCGTCCTGCCGGAAAAAGCTGAAATACCGACAGCAGCGCCACCTACCGGGTCCAATTGTGAATCTAAACCATTCAGGGCCCTACCCGAACACATACACAAAATTTCATCAAAATCGGTCCACCCGTCTAGGAGGAGTTCAGTCACATACACACGCACACAAGAAATATATATGTAGAAGCACGGGAGTTATCTTGTAGCTTATTTCTTTCATTGTTTCTTTATTATGCACTAGCACGAGGGTATTCGGGCGAGGAGGTAAAACAACTGGATCATATTTCAATCACAATCAATTGTTCCTTTCAATGGTCAGTAACTGCAAACTACGGACGTTCTACAGAACACGTGGCACTCGGGCCCCAAGCGTGATGCCCACCGATAATAATGATCGCCACCAGCACCATAAAAGATCCACCACCAGTCCCGCAGAATGTGACATTCCACGCACCCGTCAAAGCAGTCAACGAATCAAATGACAACCACCCATAGAGCACCAGTGTTCTGTATTACGTCTAAGGAGTTTGTAACCATCTCCTTGATCTCGTCAGAGTGGACATAATTAACTCTAAAAACACGATATTTTAATAGACGTCCCGTCACGGCCAGACTGACACGTCGCTCGTCCTCGTGCGACTGACGCCGTTGATCAATCTGCAAAGGAATAAACAGCCTCTGGTTTCTCATAAAACTCGCTCGTCCATCACTGACTTCTAAGTTCTCGGACCTTCTCTCTCTCTATCACTACCACACTGCACGCGTAATCGGACCGGGCTACTACTCATTAGAGCCCCTACGAATACCGGCAGTTCGAACAACGTCGGCCCGGGCTACCACTCATTGGAGCCCCTACGACTATACCATCAATGCAAAGTCGGCCCGGGCAACCACTCATTGGTGCCCCTACGACTGCATACTATCCGTGCCAAGTCGGCCCGGGCAACCACTCATTGGAGCCCCTACGACTGCTGCACCACACAGTTCAGACATCGACCCATGCGAGCCAGTCCTTACTTTCACTAACAACTACTACACTACACAATTAAGACATCGACCCATATAAGCCAGTCTTCATAGTTACTAAAGACTACTTACATTATAATTGTCAGAAGAGTGGCTTCTGGAGCTTGCAGTCATGGTGCGAGAGCTAACCACTGAAAACGTCTTCATATCGTTATCAGATGGAGCTTCCTACTCTTCGTGATTGTTGACCGCCGGCCGTCTTGGCCTCCTTGTTGAATCTATCGCTTGCCTCGTCTAAAGCCCCATAGCCCCCGGGTATAGCGCATAGATTTTCATGAGAATATTTGAAGGATTGATTTGACCCGTTAGTGTGTTTAAGCTCGTACCTACTGTGACGTGCTACCCCTGACGCCAATAGTTATGTTCAAGTGAAGACAACAATTTGCCTTATCAGGATAGGATTCGATTAAAATGCCAGGTTACGCGTTCACGCGTACATATATTATATTCGCACTTCAACGCAATGTCACTTACAATACATTGTGAAGTGTAAACACATTAAACACGATTACTTGAAAGATATTCTTCCTTACACTATGCAATTAGATGCTAAAATAGTTCACTAAACTTAATACCAATGTATTCACTAACTACCGTAATTGAATCAGTAGCAGCTGCAGTCATCATATTTTGAAGTGAAATGTTGTCCATACAGATAGTGACGAAAGTTCTTTACTGCTCGAACGACTACCATAATTTCCAATTTGTAGGAGTGATATAACGTGATTCTACGTCAGTCGTTCGATGGTTGAAGTTAGCAACTACATTCTTACCCTGGATTAATATAGCTCTATCAGGGCATATGTGAAATAAGATTGATAACTGAATACTCTGAATGTCTATTAACTAAGAATTGGAGAAGCACATTCAAAATCGTTACTACTGATACCCGCGAAGTGCACTAGACCTCTGCGCTGTCTACCAGGCAGCTTTACTAATACACCAATTCTGACCAAGGAGCAAGCGGATTCACTACCAAATAGAAAAGGTACGATCTCACCCAGTGACGTAGTAGAATCCCTCTGATGACTCTGCGTTCACAGACTTACACTTCCTTTGTTGTTGTCGACGATCCGCTACTACGGCCTTTCCGCTGTGAGTGCGTTGACGTGACGTATTCTTCGTATTGGCATCTCTTTGCCACAACAGTGATGTGACGAATCCAGCTTTCATGTCTTCTACCATCTCAATTCACGGCATGCGCTCAATGTAGCTCCACAGTCGCAAAGCAGCTTCTCACGCAGTTTCTATTGATCATTATCTCTACCACATTACACCAAGCTTGTATACAGGTCAGCGTTGGCGCTATCTGAATCGAATTTAACCAGTCAAATCACCATTACACTAGTAGAGGATGCCTGCGGCTATGGTAAAGCTAACGTTCACAACAGCTAAGTTCAGTGAAACGTTCTCGTTTTCCTCCTCATGGAGAGGCCCTTTACATCCCACTTCTGATGTAGAAGCACGGGAGTTATCTTGTAGCTTATTTCTTTCATTGTTTCTTTATTATGCACTAGCACGTGGGTATTCGGGCGAGGAGGTAAAACAACTGGATCATATTTCAATCACAATCAATTGTTCCTTTCAATGGTCAGTAACTGCAAACTACGGACGTTCTACAGAACACGTGGCACTCGGGCCCCAAGCGTGATGCCCACCGATAATAATGATCGCCACCAGCACCATAAAAGATCCACCACCAGTCCCGCAGAATGTGACATTCCACGCACCCGTCAAAGCAGTCAACGAATCAAATGACAACCACCCATAGAGCACCAGTGTTCTGTATTACGTCTAAGGAGTTTGTAACCATCTCCTTGATCTCGTCAGAGTGGACATAATTAACTCTAAAAACACGATATTTTAATAGACGTCCCGTCATATATATTAAGATATACCACAGCATATATATTCATTATATTTTTTTTAGATATTGTTGAATCTATATCCTTATCTTAAATTTGTTTCTTTGTCTTATCCATTTTTTTTTGTTTTTGAGTGCACCTACTATGTTCATCTCTGTATCACCCAAGGTCAACTGGTAGAGAATGCCTATGGCATTAAGTCTGCCTGTGTGCGATTGTGCATAAAGTTTTAAATAAATAAATAATTTGGCTGTGGTGTATTAATATTACGATCTTTTTTTTGTTTTTTGTACCTACCTACCTAGCCTACAAAAAACCACCACTACCTACTACTTTTTTGTAGGCTAGGTATCATGTTATGGCATTAGTTTCCACCCACGGCTTCACCTGCACTTACAACCTCAGGCAGAAACAAGCAAGAAAAAGGTCCATAGGTACTTAGGTACATCAATTCATCCGAACATTCGCATTTATAATAATAATATGTATTAGAATAGATATGGTATGCCAAAGTGTTCCTTTACTTCTCTAATAATAACATATTCTACAAATTTACAATACAAATACCTATTATAACACCAAAAATCTTACCGTAATATAACAATAAAGTTTACGCGGCCCTGCACTGTGCCGAACATACTTCACGAACAATGTATGTGTGCGAGGATCACGCACACACGCGCACGCGGCCGGTCGACCGATAATTACCTAATCTGTAGCTGCGCTATTTTGTGAATACGCTCTTAATACTAGTTCATATAATAATTTAGCTTTTTCTGATAATGGCTTAGCGAGGATGGAGTTACATAGACCAACATTAAAACTTTTACTAGGACCAAATATATTTAATCTAATATTTTCATTGCGATCACACTCCATTAATATATGATAGACATCATCAATGACACCACAGTCATCACAATTAGGCGATGCAACCTTTTTCATAAGATATGAAAATTTATTCGATGGAGTGTGACCGGAACGAAGTCTTAAGGCTATAGTTAATAAGTGCCTATTTAGATTACAATCAATCCATGGTGCTTTTGTAATTTGTGGCTGGATAGTTCTAAACCAAATTCCTTTTTCTTTTGAACGCTCATCAAAATACTCTTGCCAAATATCGAAACATTGCTTACGATCCCACTTAAAATAATCAGAATAAACATTAATTAATAATAAATAGGTAATTATGGAGGGGATACCATCTGTACACGCTTGTTTAGCTAACATGTCGACGGTATCATTTTCGTGCAATTGTATGTGTGCCGGCATCCATTGTATACATACGGATTTGGAAGGTTGAAGCCTTAAGATAGACTCATATATGGCGTAGGCTGTCGGTACACCTCTCACGTGAGAGGTATGCCGAGCCAAATGTTGCACGGCGCTTTTTGAGTCAGTCAAAATGACAAACTTTTTTTCGGGACAATCCCACCCACATGCCCACCGCTGTGACTCCTGTGAGCCAGGATTAACAGCGGAGTAACCAACTGATACACCGAGTTTTGACACTCGTGCGTCCCGTGGACAACTAAACCTACTGTCTTGGACCCCGCAACGAATTTAATCAGAAGTAAATAGGAGGAGTTAGAAAGAAAAGTTTCCACTTCCCTCCATAGCAAAGCGGGAGACAAAATAAATTTGTACAGGTTTGTAACCTATGAAAAGGAGCACCACGGAGGACCTTAAACTACGGGACCTAAGTGAGCTAAGTTTGATTGCTATAATATGTATGGCAGAAACGTTTAAATGCACGGAAATTCCCCCTAGATGAGACTAAATCCCCATAGTAAGCCGCTCCAGATGATATATGTAAGCTGTTCAACATAATAGTACGATCATTATGCCAAAGACTACACTCCCAGAGTATGTGATGAGCAGTTTGCTCCTGATCGGAGCCAGGTGTTGAGCATTGACAGTTCGGCGAATCAACTAGCTTAAATGAGTATAACTTGCTCCGAAAGTTACCATGACCTGTAAGGAACTGAGCGACACTGTGATCAACCTCCAGCCATGTCTTTGCCAACCGATCAGTAACGGAAGGAAAAAACTGGTAGAGGTGGCGTCCCTTGGTTGATGTATCCCATCGCTGTTGCCATTCATTAATGAGGGTTCTATAAACTTCAGTTTGTTCTTTAAATAATCGGGTGATTTTAAGGCGATCACGTGGCATTAAAAAGTTGGAATTGATGTTGTCACGTGTGGTGTAATAAATCGCCGCTCGTCTCTGTACCTCTAGATCGACAGGAAGAACACCTGCCAGTACTGGTAAAGCTTCAGTGCTAACTGTCCTATACGCCTTGCACAAAAATATCAACGCCAGACGTTGACTCTGAAGCAACTTGCGTCGTGCGGCACCGATGGTTGCCCTATCAGCCCACACAGGTGCACCGTAACACATACAACCCAAATAAGTTGCTGCATAGATAATTTTTAAGGTGTTAAAAGACAGACCCCATGTCGACGTCGATATCCTCGTCAAGGCGTAAAAACTATTCTTAGATTTTTCTCCTATCGTTGTAATATGATCTACAAAAGTGAAGTTCCTTTCTAAAATCAAACCTAAATAACAAACGGAATCCTTATTTCTAACAGTAATATTATTAAATCTAATTCTAGGTGGCGTTTTTAAATTCCCTTTCAATAGTAGCTGAAATGTTTTATGAGGCGCGAACGATAGGCGGTTGCGCACTCCCCAATCAGAGATCAGGCGCAAACATTTTTCCGCTAAGCTCTCAAGTCCAGCCCTGGTGTTAGATTGTATAAGTAAAAGACCGTCATCAGCGTAACCGGTCAAAGTGCAGCGAGATGGTAATGGCAGTGTCAGGAAATCATCAAAACCTAAATTCCAAAGATACGGCCCTAATACTGATCCCTGGGGACAGCCCATTGTTAGCGGCTTCGACACTGCATAGTGGCCAAGTTTAAGCTTAGCTGTTCCATGTGAAAAATATGTATAGATAAGTGAGTATATATTACTACACACACCACGAGCTTTTAATTTCAAAAGTAACATCGGCCACCATGCATTGTCAAAGGCGCCAGATATATCTAAGAAAATACCTAATACATATTGACAATCTGATCTAGTGACTGTTTCCCTAACGGATATAACTGCGTCTACAGTGGACCTACCTATTGTGAAACCAAATTGTTTTTCATGAAATTTAACCCCACCCGGCAAAAGTCGAGGAACGATAAGGCGTTCTAGCAACTTCCCTAAAGATGGTAATAGGGTTATAGGTCGATACGACTTAGGGTCATCTAGTGGTTTATCACCACCTTTTGGTATTAACCTTATGTTACCGGAACGCCAGATACTAGGAAAAATACCCTCTATAATACAACGCCTATAAACATTTAAGATTGATTCCCCAGAGATTTTACAAGCCTCTATAATCATTTTGTTTGAAATTTTATCATCACCTGAAGCTTTATTGATGGGTAGAGATCTGACAATATTGATAAATTCGTCAGTGGATGGTAAATCTGACATTGAAGATAAAGGCGGTTGTGCTGCCCATTGTCTAATCTGTTGGTGGTATTCCGTGTCATTATCTTGTCGATCATCGGGTACAAGAGAACCTAGTAGCTTATTGGCTGTCTCTTCTAAACCTACAGTATGTGTATTGTTGAACTTTATGTTATGTATGTATGCAAGTTCAACTGACCTGTTTGCTTTGAATTCATGATATACTGGAGACCATGGACCCTCTTTATCAAGCCTATCGACTATTCTACGCAATAAATTACCCTTAGATTTCTCCACAGCAGCTCTGTAATGAGATCTGGCAACCCTAAGAGCAACAAGGGCCGAAACATGGGCCTCTCCTACTATATTACGTTTCTTAATAATATTAAATTTCCTACGCGCTCTACGAAATCGTCTACGAAGTTCAGCTAGGTGATCACTCCACCAATCACATCTACGAGTACTAGTAAGAGATCTCCGACCAAGAGCCACATCTGCGCAATAAGTGAAAGTGTCTGACAAAATAACAGCACTTTCTTCGGCGGTCAAGTCGTTGCGAGTGTAGTCTCTGACATGAGCAGCAAAGAGCAAACCGAAAAACTCCCAATTAGCACCTTTACTCTTATATCTGAAGTTGCCGGCACCACTATAAGGATCCCGTGCAAATCCAGAAGAAAACCCATAAACGATTAAACGATGATCACTACACGACGCATCCGGTAGGACACGCCACCTATCAATGCGAACGCCTCCACAAGAAAGTGTGACGTCAATAGAAGACTCGCCCATTGGGCTGCAAAAAGTTGGTGCAAAAATGACAAACTTATCGCAGTTGACCGATTGTATATAATAATATGATAAGGCTTCGGCTATCGCAACCAGCTCAATGTGCATAATAGAACTTTCTGAGTCAATCTTAAGCTTCGTATAATTTTGTAAAAGAGGGTCTAAAAAGGCAGCGCTCCCTGTGAAAACATCCTTAGAGCCGTCAGTGAAAATTTTGTAATATCCTAAATACTTACTATTAATGTAAGTTACACACTTTTCTTTCAGTTCTAAAATATTGTTATGACGTTTAGCTTGGCAAATTGCGGGAATATTATCAAACAGTATATTAGATATATTAATGTTGCTCACCCAAGTATCCAAAGAGAACATTTGTTGCTGCAAATTCGAATGAACGGGAACTGATTTGTATTGAGCATAAATATCGATAAGCAATGGAAGTTTCTTATTTAACCAATAATTAGAATTAGTAAATGTTGAAAGACTATCTAATAATTTTATAATTTTACTATCACTGTATGATTTTGATTTTAAAAGAGTTCAAGTATAACTGCGTTTTTCCTTGTGTTGTATTGCGCTCTGACAGTATCTGACGCCTTTGCAGGGATTAAAAAGCTATCGGACCTTTGCCTAAGAAACCAGTTCGTCGTCCGTTAAAAAAACTATCGGTTCTTAATCATTATTCCTACTGGTGACTGCTAACTGGACCGTTGAGTGAAACGTAGTGTTTTACCCAACGGTCCCACGCGGATCTTTTATGCTACTTCAGCGACTAACCGCTTATACCCTGAGGCACAATGTGGTTTCCGCTTCATCCACGGACGGCCTCACCTTGCATCAACTGCGGGAAAATCACGTGGGCAAAGTAGCCCCGTGATATCTTTTGTCGACCTAAATAAAGCGTTCGGCACCGTGAGCCAGAGAAAGAAACGGAGGACAGCCAGAGCGGCTCTAGAAAGGCGCTCTCACCTTTCTAGAGCCGCTCTGGCTGTCCTCCGTTTCTTTTATTCATGATGGCAAAACATCTGCATTATTTGACACGCGGATAAGAGTGCGGCAGGGCTGTGTACTGGCGCTAACACTATTTGGTATATTTTTCTCACTGCTTCTGAAAACTGGTTTTGGTGACTCAGCTCAGGGAGTTCATTTGCACAAGAGAGCAGACTGGAAAATCTTTAATTCCTCCTCGTGGTAAACGTCTAACAAGAAGCCGCATGTGGGTTTACTGCATTTTTCCGATGATGCCGCTTCTATTGGACAAATTTGCGCGTGCTTGTTACTGCTTCTCTATATTAGTTAACACCAAGAAGACTCGTTCTAGCGCAGAGCCACAAACAAAAACCAACAATTTTGCTGGATGATACCTCTGGCCTCTCAATGTGGTGTTTCTTTCTTTCTTTTAAACTGTGTCATATGCAAAGCAAGAAAGAAGACTCAACAAGTTTCACATGCGTAGTCTTCGCAGTATATTAAACATCACTTGGCAAGATAGGGTAACATATGAGAGAGTGTAATATCTATATTGTAGGCACAAACGATATCGCGAGCGCGGCTGGACGGCAGCGAGCAGGAGGTGCTGGTGCGCAGCGCCGGCGTGCCCGACAGCCTGGCGCTGGACCCGCTGGCGCGCAACTTGTACTGGACCGACCCCGTCGCCGACACCATAAACGTGGCCCGCCTCGACGGCAGCTCCGCCAAGGTTCGTCACACGTGTACACTATAACGTTCGACAGCCTGGCGCTGGACCCGCTGGCGCGCAACTTGTACTGGACCGACCCCGTCGCCGACACCATCAACGTGGCCCGCCTCGACGGCAGCTCCGCCAAGGTTCGTCACACGTGTACACTATAACGTTCGACAGCCTGGCGCTGGACCCGCTGGCGCGCAACTTGTACTGGACCGACCCCGTCGCCGACACCATCAACGTGGCCCGCCTCGACGGCAGCTCCGCCAAGGTTCGTCACACGTGTACACTATAACGTTCGACAGCCTGGCGCTGGACCCGCTGGCGCGCAACTTGTACTGGACCGACCCCGTCGCCGACACCATCAACGTGGCCCGCCTCGACGGCAGCTCCGCCAAGGTTCGTCACACGTGTACACTATAACGTTCGACAGCCTGGCGCTGGACCCGCTGGCGCGCAACTTGTACTGGACCGACCCCGTCGCCGACACCATCAACGTGGCCCGCCTCGACGGCAGCTCCGCCAAGGTTCGTCACACGTGTACACTATAACGTTCGACAGCCTGGCGCTGGACCCGCTGGCGCGCAACTTGTACTGGACCGACCCCGTCGCCGACACCATCAACGTGGCCCGCCTCGACGGCAGCTCCGCCAAGGTTCGTCACACGTGTACACTATAACGTTCGACAGCCTGGCGCTGGACCCGCTGGCGCGCAACTTGTACTGGACCGACCCCGTCGCCGACACCATCAACGTGGCCCGCCTCGACGGCAGCTCCGCCAAGGTTCGTCACACGTGTACACTATAACGTTCGACAGCCTGGCGCTGGACCCGCTGGCGCGCAACTTGTACTGGACCGACCCCGTCGCCGACACCATCAACGTGGCCCGCCTCGACGGCAGCTCCGCCAAGGTTCGTCACACGTGTACACTATAACGTTCGACAGCCTGGCGCTGGACCCGCTGGCGCGCAACTTGTACTGGACCGACCCCGTCGCCGACACCATCAACGTGGCCCGCCTCGACGGCAGCTCCGCCAAGGTTCGTCACACGTGTACACTATAACGTTCGACAGCCTGGCGCTGGACCCGCTGGCGCGCAACTTGTACTGGACCGACCCCGTCGCCGACACCATCAACGTGGCCCGCCTCGACGGCAGCTCCGCCAAGGTTCGTCACACGTGTACACTATAACGTTCGACAGCCTGGCGCTGGACCCGCTGGCGCGCAACTTGTACTGGACCGACCCCGTCGCCGACACCATCAACGTGGCCCGCCTCGACGGCAGCTCCGCCAAGGTTCGTCACACGTGTACACTATAACGTTCGACAGCCTGGCGCTGGACCCGCTGGCGCGCAACTTGTACTGGACCGACCCCGTCGCCGACACCATCAACGTGGCCCGCCTCGACGGCAGCTCCGCCAAGGTTCGTCACACGTGTACACTATAACGTTCGACAGCCTGGCGCTGGACCCGCTGGCGCGCAACTTGTACTGGACCGACCCCGTCGCCGACACCATCAACGTGGCCCGCCTCGACGGCAGCTCCGCCAAGGTTCGTCACACGTGTACACTATAACGTTCGACAGCCTGGCGCTGGACCCGCTGGCGCGCAACTTGTACTGGACCGACCCCGTCGCCGACACCATCAACGTGGCCCGCCTCGACGGCAGCTCCGCCAAGGTTCGTCACACGTGTACACTATAACGTTCGACAGCCTGGCGCTGGACCCGCTGGCGCGCAACTTGTACTGGACCGACCCCGTCGCCGACACCATCAACGTGGCCCGCCTCGACGGCAGCTCCGCCAAGGTTCGTCACACGTGTACACTATAACGTTCGACAGCCTGGCGCTGGACCCGCTGGCGCGCAACTTGTACTGGACCGACCCCGTCGCCGACACCATCAACGTGGCCCGCCTCGACGGCAGCTCCGCCAAGGTTCGTCACACGTGTACACTATAACGTTCGACAGCCTGGCGCTGGACCCGCTGGCGCGCAACTTGTACTGGACCGACCCCGTCGCCGACACCATCAACGTGGCCCGCCTCGACGGCAGCTCCGCCAAGGTTCGTCACACGTGTACACTATAACGTTCGACAGCCTGGCGCTGGACCCGCTGGCGCGCAACTTGTACTGGACCGACCCCGTCGCCGACACCATCAACGTGGCCCGCCTCGACGGCAGCTCCGCCAAGGTTCGTCACACGTGTACACTATAACGTTCGACAGCCTGGCGCTGGACCCGCTGGCGCGCAACTTGTACTGGACCGACCCCGTCGCCGACACCATCAACGTGGCCCGCCTCGACGGCAGCTCCGCCAAGGTTCGTCACACGTGTACACTATAACGTTCGACAGCCTGGCGCTGGACCCGCTGGCGCGCAACTTGTACTGGACCGACCCCGTCGCCGACACCATCAACGTGGCCCGCCTCGACGGCAGCTCCGCCAAGGTTCGTCACACGTGTACACTATAACGTTCGACAGCCTGGCGCTGGACCCGCTGGCGCGCAACTTGTACTGGACCGACCCCGTCGCCGACACCATCAACGTGGCCCGCCTCGACGGCAGCTCCGCCAAGGTTCGTCACACGTGTACACTATAACGTTCGACAGCCTGGCGCTGGACCCGCTGGCGCGCAACTTGTACTGGACCGACCCCGTCGCCGACACCATCAACGTGGCCCGCCTCGACGGCAGCTCCGCCAAGGTTCGTCACACGTGTACACTATAACGTTCGACAGCCTGGCGCTGGACCCGCTGGCGCGCAACTTGTACTGGACCGACCCCGTCGCCGACACCATCAACGTGGCCCGCCTCGACGGCAGCTCCGCCAAGGTTCGTCACACGTGTACACTATAACGTTCGACAGCCTGGCGCTGGACCCGCTGGCGCGCAACTTGTACTGGACCGACCCCGTCGCCGACACCATCAACGTGGCCCGCCTCGACGGCAGCTCCGCCAAGGTTCGTCACACGTGTACACTATAACGTTCGACAGCCTGGCGCTGGACCCGCTGGCGCGCAACTTGTACTGGACCGACCCCGTCGCCGACACCATCAACGTGGCCCGCCTCGACGGCAGCTCCGCCAAGGTTCGTCACACGTGTACACTATAACGTTCGACAGCCTGGCGCTGGACCCGCTGGCGCGCAACTTGTACTGGACCGACCCCGTCGCCGACACCATCAACGTGGCCCGCCTCGACGGCAGCTCCGCCAAGGTTCGTCACACGTGTACACTATAACGTTCGACAGCCTGGCGCTGGACCCGCTGGCGCGCAACTTGTACTGGACCGACCCCGTCGCCGACACCATCAACGTGGCCCGCCTCGACGGCAGCTCCGCCAAGGTTCGTCACACGTGTACACTATAACGTTCGACAGCCTGGCGCTGGACCCGCTGGCGCGCAACTTGTACTGGACCGACCCCGTCGCCGACACCATCAACGTGGCCCGCCTCGACGGCAGCTCCGCCAAGGTTCGTCACACGTGTACACTATAACGTTCGACAGCCTGGCGCTGGACCCGCTGGCGCGCAACTTGTACTGGACCGACCCCGTCGCCGACACCATCAACGTGGCCCGCCTCGACGGCAGCTCCGCCAAGGTTCGTCACACGTGTACACTATAACGTTCGACAGCCTGGCGCTGGACCCGCTGGCGCGCAACTTGTACTGGACCGACCCCGTCGCCGACACCATCAACGTGGCCCGCCTCGACGGCAGCTCCGCCAAGGTTCGTCACACGTGTACACTATAACGTTCGACAGCCTGGCGCTGGACCCGCTGGCGCGCAACTTGTACTGGACCGACCCCGTCGCCGACACCATCAACGTGGCCCGCCTCGACGGCAGCTCCGCCAAGGTTCGTCACACGTGTACACTATAACGTTCGACAGCCTGGCGCTGGACCCGCTGGCGCGCAACTTGTACTGGACCGACCCCGTCGCCGACACCATCAACGTGGCCCGCCTCGACGGCAGCTCCGCCAAGGTTCGTCACACGTGTACACTATAACGTTCGACAGCCTGGCGCTGGACCCGCTGGCGCGCAACTTGTACTGGACCGACCCCGTCGCCGACACCATCAACGTGGCCCGCCTCGACGGCAGCTCCGCCAAGGTTCGTCACACGTGTACACTATAACGTTCGACAGCCTGGCGCTGGACCCGCTGGCGCGCAACTTGTACTGGACCGACCCCGTCGCCGACACCATCAACGTGGCCCGCCTCGACGGCAGCTCCGCCAAGGTTCGTCACACGTGTACACTATAACGTTCGACAGCCTGGCGCTGGACCCGCTGGCGCGCAACTTGTACTGGACCGACCCCGTCGCCGACACCATCAACGTGGCCCGCCTCGACGGCAGCTCCGCCAAGGTTCGTCACACGTGTACACTATAACGTTCAGCTTCACCTCACGACATCGGCACACTTATTCTCAATGATTCGTAAACTTTTTCATCGGATGTGACAGCTTATCAAATTGTTGATACCCGATTAGAATTTTAGTCTGGTTCTAAAAAGTAAACGAGATACTTGCAAAACCAGTTGCATCACTCGCGCGTTGTCAACCACGTATAAACCTATTAACTCTTTTCTTGAAGAAGTTCGTTATTCACAGATCCTATCAAAAGTATTTTTCTATCCGAAGGTGGTGAAATACTCATCCAATGAATGTTTACATTGATATATAGAATAGGGTTCGACCGCGACTTCGTCCGCGTGGTAATTTGGAATATTTTCTCCGATTTTATTTATTTATTTAATTTCCATGGAAGACTTACAGCTAAACACAGCAGACAAAAATCTATAAATTTCACTGACAGCCAATTATATAGGTCTTCACGTATAGAGACTGGGTCATTAAAAGTACTGTCAACAACAAAGTACTGACATCAAGAGCGTAAGGCTACATTAACTATTTACTGCTTTACACTATTACAAAAATATAATATTTGAAACACAAGGACGCACACGGCACAAGAAGTTACTGCCCGTTTTGGTTGAAGAAATGAAGGCTTAAGTACTTTCTGACTGAAGACACACTAGTATTAAAAATATCAAAATCATGTTGTTAACAAACCTTATTAAAGCTCCTACTCGCTCGCACAAGGAATGAATTTTTTCTATAGTTTGTTGATGAAAATGGCGCATGTAATGGCGGAATGAGCCCCTTGGACTTACATGGGACATTAAAATAAAAAGAGGACAAAATAACAGAACTGTTAATGTTTATTAAGCCTTTTTAATATAAATGTATAGTCAGATATGTCACGACGATTTTTCAATGGTATATGTATATGTATGATATTGGTATATGTATGATATTTCTTACAAAGTATAAGGTAGTTTTCAAAACGGTACTCAATTTTTTGATGGAAACATAGATATTTTATAAATCACTTTTGTATATTTTCATTGCAGTCAATATGCAATTAAAAGAACAACAAGCTTCATACAAGCTAAAACTTTAAAAAATATTTTTTAAAGTTTTACCTTGTGTGAAGCACTTGGATATCCGCATTATGAAACCCAGTGATTTGGACGCTTTGGCAAAAATTGCATCAATATGAGTTTCAAAACTGTGTTTAGAGTCATGATGTACCCCTAAATCACGGATGGAATTGCATCTAGGTAATACATGATTACCGAGTGTATACGTTGTGGCTAAGATTGAGCGTTTACGAGAATACGTAACGATTGAGCATTTAGCGCGATTGAGACCAAGCTTATTCTTTACACAATAATCCTCAAGACAATGCAGATCGTACTGCAGTGCTGTCATATCCTCGGGTGACGATATTGTGGCATACATTTTCATATCATCGTCAAAACATAGTAATTTGAAAGAAGTCAGGCAATGTCCTTCACATCGAGCAATTAACCTTGAGGAACTCCACTGGGGATGGGAACCCAACTAGAAATGTAGTTATTTAGTACTACAGCTTGGGATCTGTTATTAATATAAGAAGAAAACCATCATAGTAAATCTCCACATACACCCATACCATTCAACTTACATAAAAAGATTTCATGTTGAATTCGGTCGAAGATGTAATAGAAAGAGGTAGAGAATGATTTAGGCTATTACCTTGACCCCTTCCTAGTGTCAAGAAAAGTAGAATGAAGGTATTCGGCAAAAGCGTCGCATATAGATTCACCTGTGCTCCAAAACAACATATCTCACCACTGCTCCGCTCCTGTTATATATGGCTATAGGCTATATATATGTTATATAGCCTATAGCCTTCCTGGATAAATGCACTATTCAACAAAAAAAGATTTTTTCTTTTCGAACCATCCATTTTTATAAAATTAGTATAGATAGAGTGGAATAGAGGCAGCTTCACAAGCTCAAGCAACGTACACGTATCTATTTATGTTGTAACCTCGTTAAATATTTAAAAGTAGCCATAGTACAAACACTTTAATAAATCAACAATATAGGTTCTGAGGACACAACATTAAAAATGAAAGTTTGTTTAATTGTTTTTTGATCCAAATAAAACTCCAAAAGTACGAGTTCAGATTTGTGAATAGCGTTTAGGCGCCCGCTTTGATAACTTTCCTAACGGATTCGGAAAGGGTAGTTTCTGACAATTGAGAATAAGGGTGCACGATAAATTCATTATTTCTGTAATGCTTAACACAATGGTCGGCTAAAACTAGTTCAGTTGGAGTTCCATACGGCAAACATTCCTTGTTATATTTTGTAAATCATTTTATATTGCGCTGGGCTATCAGACAATGGATAGAGATCTTTTGTAATCCCTTTGCTCGGACACGGACCGACTGTAGACGCGACGCCGCGCCGGTGTAATAATATAATAATACATAACTGTACAGGTAATAGTACACAAGGAGCTGTACGACCCCCGTGCTATCGCGCTGCACCCCACGGCCGGCTGGATGTTCTGGTCAGACTGGAATGAGAAGAAGCCCAAGATCGAACGTGCCAACTTGGACGGCAGCGGCCGAGTGTTGTTAGTGTCGGAGAAACTGAACTGGCCGAACGGTATCGCACTCGATACTGTCAACAATAAACTGTACTGGGGCGATGCGAGGACACACAAGATCGAGGTAACGCTTACGAGGAACAGTAACACAATGTTGTGTAGTATTGTCTTAACCTTGACACCTAAGCATTGACAATGTTTCGTTTTATATTATTTAATCCTTTTGTTTTTGGCCATTTAAATAAAAACCACTAAAACTATAATTATGATTACGTCACAGTAACAGTATAACGTATTATACTCGCGATCATGTTTAAAAAAATACATATTACTAACAGTTCAAAATAACAGTAGAGTAGGTACTGTAGTACTGTTTAACGCTAAAATTATCGAAAGATTCAAATTAAGTAGTGTTAAATCATTAATTGTTAGAATCGATAAGTACAAGATGTTGCAAAAGTTATGTCATACAATAAATCGGCAACCATTTGATTGAATGATGAAACATGATGAAACATGATCAGAAACGAAAATAAGTTTAACAAAAAAAAAACGACTTCAATGTGGCAAGTTGTAGAATTTGTAAAAAACAGGATGAATTTTCATACAAACTCTTATCTCGCTTTTCCTCCCTAATCAATTATTTTTTAAATCTGATAATTTACAGCTAAAGTGCGTCTAATGACCATTCGAATGAGCCCAAACACGACTAGATTGCATTGTTTAATTATGGAGTTCCGTTTTCGTTTCCGTTCCTTCCGGCTTCATCATCAGTTCAGTTCAGCTGTATCATTTTCATTTGCATTACATTAGTAGTTACTTAGTAATAGTTGCTTAAAATACTAAATCGAGCGAGACTTATCTAAAATGTATCCATGGTGCATCCGTGTAGTACTAATAATTAAAAAGTTCAGGTGGCCTTCTGTGGTGTTTTTCATCAGTTTCACTTCACCAAATTACACTTTCTGAATGCAAATGGTTGATTTGTTGTAAAAATATTGAAATTGCTATATTATAATTTTTGAGGAGTTCCCTCAATTCCTAATGGATGATGGTTCCCCATCATCAGAACTTTCTTTTGATAACAATCGGACCAAACTGGAAGTAAAAATCTCAGAAAAAAAAAATGGCATAAATGACAAAGATCTGCGGTAACAAACATAAAAAAGAAAACTAATTGATAACTTCCTCGTTTTTGAAGTCGGTTAAAAAGGGGCTCTCCTTTCATAAAAAGTATAGTTTTGTTTAACATTTAAAAAAAAATACACACGAATCGATAACCTATTCGTTTTTGAAGTTGGTTAATAAAAATCAGTGTGACTTATGCTGACCTAAGTGACAACATATTACTATTATTTAGTTGTGTTGGACTAACATGAGTGTACACTTGACCACTAGGTGTGCAACATGGACGGCACTGAGCGGCGGGAGCTGCACAACACCGAAATACTGCACATATTCGGACTCACCCTGCTCGGAAATTATTTGTATTGGACTGACATACAGAAACGTACATTAGACAGGATTAATAAAAACACAGGTAAGTTCCTCAAATAATTATGTACATATATTTATTGATATATAATATACCCACTGAATGTTAATGGCAATCGCACAGCAACATAAACACATTAAAAAAAATTATTATTTATATAATTACATACAAGTTTATGCGCATAATGTTCATTGGAGGGCTTTGTACCAGCCAACCTCAGACTGAAGCAGAGATAAAAGAAGTAGGTGCAAGACTTCAGATGAGGGAAACAATATTAAACTAAGATAGAGGCCAAACATGATGAAGCTATTATAGTTAACTGTACATCCTGCATATATAATTATGTAATACTCATGTTTTACAAATAAACTATTGATGGATTGATAGAATATTATATAATTTTAACAAAAAAAAAATCGACTTCAGTACGGCAAGTTGTAAAATTTTCAAACCCCTAGTCCAAGTCTCTTTCGTTTGTTAGAATCGAGTAAAATTGACTAAGCGTCGGGCTGAGCACAGGTCAAGTAGGTACTAAGTCGAAATGTCATACACGAACCCATATAATTTAACAATAACAAAAGTACAACGTTTTTTTATTACTATACTTGCATCTACTCAAATCATTTTTATTACAATTTATAGAATTGTGAAAATGTTTTTAAAACAAATTGAAACGGTCATGTATGGTATGCACCTCAAACAAATAATGGTACAACCCTATTTTAAGTATTTTTTTATACTGCCAAGGAGGCAAACAAGCATACGGTCCGCCTGATGGTAAGCAGTTACCGTAGCCTATGGACGCTTGCAACACCAGGGGTGTCACTCGCGTGTTGCCGACCCTTTAGATACCTTATAACTCCTTTCTTGAAGAACCCCATGCATGCATTATAAACAAAACTTGAAAGTTTGAAAAGTTCAGCATCGGTGACCTACTATAGTCGATTAGAAAAGTTTTCAATCCATATCATAATTATAAGTCTTAGTACTGTACGAACCGCCCACCTATTATAAAGTTAGGTAAGTAAGTAACTGTCATATAACATGACTACGTGTGAAAAGTAACTGCCGCAGATGTTCCAAGTATTGAGGGGAAGTATATGCCTGTTCGTGGTCATGCTCATATATATATGTGTGTGTGTGTCATGGCCAGTCCGCATACAATGTGCACTGACGTTATACAATGTGCAGGTCTGGAGAGACAGCTGGTGGTGGAACAAATGGCTAACATAATGGGCGTGAAGGCGTTCACTCTGGGCGAGCCTTACGGGTGGAACAAGTGCTCCGACGACAACGGTGGCTGCTCACACCTGTGCTTCAACACGCCGCCGCACTACGTGTGCTCGTGTCCGCTCGGTGAGTACTACTAGCGCCATTACTACGACGACAACGGCGGCTGCTCACACCTGTGCTTCAACACGCCGCCGCACTACGTGTGCTCGTGTCCGCTCGGTGAGTACTACTAGCGCCATTACTACGACGACAACGGCGGCTGCTCACACCTGTGCTTCAACACGCCGCCGCACTACGTGTGCTCGTGTCCGCTCGGTGAGTACTACTAGCGCCATTACTACGACGACAACGGCGGCTGCTCACACCTGTGCTTCAACACGCCGCCGCACTACGTGTGCTCGTGTCCGCTCGGTGAGTACTACTAGCGCCATTACTACGACGACAACGGCGGCTGCTCACACCTGTGCTTCAACACGCCGCCGCACTACGTGTGCTCGTGTCCGCTCGGTGAGTACTACTAGCGCCATTACTACGACGACAACGGCGGCTGCTCACACCTGTGCTTCAACACGCCGCCGCACTACGTGTGCTCGTGTCCGCTCGGTGAGTACTACTAGCGCCATTACTACGACGACAACGGCGGCTGCTCACACCTGTGCTTCAACACGCCGCCGCACTACGTGTGCTCGTGTCCGCTCGGTGAGTACTACTAGCGCCATTACTACGACGACAACGGCGGCTGCTCACACCTGTGCTTCAACACGCCGCCGCACTACGTGTGCTCGTGTCCGCTCGGTGAGTACTACTAGCGCCATTACTACGACGACAACGGCGGCTGCTCACACCTGTGCTTCAACACGCCGCCGCACTACGTGTGCTCGTGTCCGCTCGGTGAGTACTACTAGCGCCATTACTACGACGACAACGGCGGCTGCTCACACCTGTGCTTCAACACGCCGCCGCACTACGTGTGCTCGTGTCCGCTCGGTGAGTACTACTAGCGCCATTACTACGACGACAACGGCGGCTGCTCACACCTGTGCTTCAACACGCCGCCGCACTACGTGTGCTCGTGTCCGCTCGGTGAGTACTACTAGCGCCATTACTACGACGACAACGGCGGCTGCTCACACCTGTGCTTCAACACGCCGCCGCACTACGTGTGCTCGTGTCCGCTCGGTGAGTACTACTAGCGCCATTACTACGACGACAACGGCGGCTGCTCACACCTGTGCTTCAACACGCCGCCGCACTACGTGTGCTCGTGTCCGCTCGGTGAGTACTACTAGCGCCATTACTACGACGACAACGGCGGCTGCTCACACCTGTGCTTCAACACGCCGCCGCACTACGTGTGCTCGTGTCCGCTCGGTGAGTACTACTAGCGCCATTACTACGACGACAACGGCGGCTGCTCACACCTGTGCTTCAACACGCCGCCGCACTACGTGTGCTCGTGTCCGCTCGGTGAGTACTACTAGCGCCATTACTACGACGACAACGGCGGCTGCTCACACCTGTGCTTCAACACGCCGCCGCACTACGTGTGCTCGTGTCCGCTCGGTGAGTACTACTAGCGCCATTACTACGACGACAACGGCGGCTGCTCACACCTGTGCTTCAACACGCCGCCGCACTACGTGTGCTCGTGTCCGCTCGGTGAGTACTACTAGCGCCATTACTACGACGACAACGGCGGCTGCTCACACCTGTGCTTCAACACGCCGCCGCACTACGTGTGCTCGTGTCCGCTCGGTGAGTACTACTAGCGCCATTACTACGACGACAACGGCGGCTGCTCACACCTGTGCTTCAACACGCCGCCGCACTACGTGTGCTCGTGTCCGCTCGGTGAGTACTACTAGCGCCATTACTACGACGACAACGGCGGCTGCTCACACCTGTGCTTCAACACGCCGCCGCACTACGTGTGCTCGTGTCCGCTCGGTGAGTACTACTAGCGCCATTACTACCTACAGGTACCACTGGTACCACTAGTACCACAGTAGGTGGCGGGAGTCATCATTGTCGTTTGTGTTTCAGGTCTAGAACTGAGCAAAGACATGAGGACGTGTGTCGTGCCGCAAGCGTTTCTAGTGTACAGCCGTAAGAACGTCATCGGTCATATTAGTATTGAGAACGAAAATAATGACGCTGTGCTACCACTCAAAGACTTGAAAGAAGTCAGGTCAGTCAACATGTCATACATTACTATCAACTGTTTAGATACATATCATACTCGTAGGTATATTAGTAGCTTTCGGGCGCTTAGTTTATGTGTGTAGTGCGAAAAATTCTACCTACATCTACAGTGTACAAGAATTACCCAAACGATGCAAATCCAAGCAAACAGTTTATTTATAACTAGCTGTACCCGCGACTTCGATCGCGTGTTCAGTCTTTTACTGTAAATCTGAAAACTACAGTTATCCCCATATAAATTTTCAACTGCTGATTTTCATCTTTAGCGGTTAAATTTTAAAATACCATTCTTAGCGGATGCCAATATCATAATAGCTATCTGAGTGTCTAGTGATTTAAACTGTGCGTTTGTTGATTAGTCAGTCACGTTTTTCTTTTAAACATTTAGATGCTGCAATTAATAAACTTCTTAAAAAAGAAGTTTTTTAATTTCTTTTATTCCTTGTTTGTATGATTGTTCTGCTCTTCAAATTGTCTTAGCGCAAACGTGAACAACCTTAATTGCGGGTTCGATTCCCGGGACAAGCCAAACATTTATATTAGATTTTACTGTCAAGAAATTCACAATAGATCCCGGAGTTAGGAAATTGGCGGTACTTTCACCCCGCCTGATTTCTCTTCGGTCGTATCGGATTGCCGTCCCATCGGACTATGAAAATGAGGGAAAAAAGAGTGCACTTGTGTTTGCGCACACACTTGTACACTATATCTCCCGCGCAAATGCCTAGTCTCCGTTGAGATCAGCCGCCGCGGCGTACCGAAATTCAATTATAAGGATATTACAAGTGTTATTACCATATAATTTACCTAGTATGACCCTAATTTTTACTTTACGTTTATTGGAGTATGAAAGATTTATGAATATTTTTGTTTCTTTTTACTCATAAAAATATAAATAATTACAGTGCGTTAGCAGTCGATGTATCCGGATCTCAGATATACTGGGCGGACAGTAAAACACGGACTATTAACCGGTGCTCAGTGAATGGGTCCAACATGGAGAAGGTAGTCGAGTGGACCGGCTTGGTTGAAGGTAGGTTTGTACCCGCACCTACATATACCTAGTGGGCCGGACTGAAACTACTAACTAGTACTTACCCACGTCACACTTAACCATTGTTATACACACTTGCGTGTGTGTTTGTTGGTATGTTTGGAAAAGCTCATTTCAGGCCGGTCAACTTGGTATAATAAGGTATTGAGTGGAATTACTTTTATTATTTTTTGCATCGTATTTATTTGCGATGATGATTGACGAAATGAAAATGACAAATATGTTGTTGGTTTATCGTGATGTTTTAGGTCTAGCGATAGACTGGTCAGGACAAAATATGTACTGGACAGACACGTTAACGCAACGTATAGAAGTGGCGCGGTTAGACGGCTCGAGCCGAAGGGCACTCATCTGGCAAGGACTCAAGAAACCTAAAAGCCTTGTACTGGATCCCAAGAAAGGGTAAGTTGGCGCGATACTTGATGCTATTCGATTGTAGACAAATGCAGTCATTGTTTCCAATGTTAATTACAAAACCAAGCAGATATTGTAGTTTTACGAAATGTAGATACCTACTATGTACATACATAAAATTGTGATCATTATAACAACCAGAGTATATTTGTTACAGCTTCATGTATTGGTCAGAACTAGGCTCCAAGAGCATCAAACGGGCTGGCATGGACGGTTCCTCCCCCACCATTTTCTTAGAGCAAGTGGGCAAAGTTCACTCTCTTGCCATCGACTACGAGAGACGTGCCATATACTGGGCCGCTTTGGACCCACCCGCCATCGAGTTCGCTTATTTGAATGGAACCGGCAGAATGATTCTCGTCAACAATGTGTCTATGCCGTACACCTTGGCCTTGCATAACGATAGAATATATTGGGGCGATTGGAATACTGGTAAATACTTTATTATTTTGTTCTATATTGTGCCCGCGTCGTCGCGCTACGGAAATATAACAACACGACAACTTTATCTATGAACGTACGTGTGAGTACAAGCAGGCTTGGTTCACTCCGCTGTTTAGGTATGAATCTACAAGTACCCGGCCGCAACATTTCTAAAAATATAATTCAGTAGAGTGAACTAGAGTGTCGAGCGCGCCGCCGCCGCCGGTCGGTTCACACGAACTTACGTAAATACCTCCGTACGTTAATCACCCAAAGCCGTGATTCGTCACCGATTTGTTTTCGCTATAATAGTTTAAAGAAATTGAAGGCAAAAAAATATTGCACAGTAATGAGATGCTTAAATAATGATAAGGATCCCAACCTCTCGTCTTTTAATATTCCAATGGTTATTGTATATATTGAAAGGTAAAAAAATACATGTTATCACCACAATATACAATTTGTAGGTAGATGCCTAGTTGTAGCATTATTTTAATAATATGTAGACTAGATAGTACAGTGCCTGTAGATACGTATTATTATATGATTATTGTATATATTTGGGGTAAATATATTAGCCGCCTTCCGGAAAATGTTAAATCATTAAATAGTTTTAAATGTCAACTGGGAAATGGCTCCAAACAAAGCAATGACAAACTGCGGGCAACAGCTACAACCCATTATAATAATTTGTCATATATTAATAATACTACTAGTACCTAAGTACCTACCCGACAATAAATAATTTTAACAAATAAAAACCGACTTCAGTACGGCAAGTTGTAAAATTTTCAAATATTTGTTTGTTACAATCGAATAAAATCGACTGAGCGTCGGGCTGAACGACGGGCAGGTCAAGTAGGTATTAAAAGCAATATTTAATCTGTGCAATCCGCGCTCAATTCATTCACGTCATTATTTCTTATTAATAGTTGCTTAGCAACAATAACCGAAACTTATCTAATCGCCATCAGTAAAATACTTATTATTGAAAAGTTCAGATGGCCATCTATGGTCTTCTTCATCAGTTTTACTTCACCAAATTACACTTTCTGAATGCAAATGATTGATTAGTTGTTAAAAATATTGAAATTGCTATATGTGTGCCTATAACTTTTGAGGAGTTCCCCTTAATTCCTCATGGATCCCATCATCAGAACTTTCTTTTGATGATAATGGGACCAAACTGGAAGTATGTCCAGTCAGACAAAGAAAGAATTTTTCAAAACGGTCCATAAATGACGGAGTTATGCGGTAACAAACATAAAAATACACACGAATTGATAACCTCCTCTTTTTAAAGTCGGTTAAAAATGAAACCAAACAAATAAAATAGGTATTATTAGTTTTTGCCTATTAATTATATTGCCTAGTAAAGGCAAGCGCGCGAGACGAGCGCCAGCCGCAAGACAACTCTAATGTCCTTAGAAGAGAGAAGAGATACGCGATAGAAAGAGAGGCAAGATTTAGGTAAATATCACATTTAGGTTGTTAGCGCTGTGGGAGCTAAATTGCGCTCAAACTCAAAATTCATTTAGGTTACAAAGTAACACTTATGAAGGTCATAAATTATTAATAAGCCAGAAAGATGATGTCAGCAAAATTTTCCTACGGCTAGTTCGCTGACGTGGAGCCTTGAGAAGAACTAGCAAGAAACTCAGGCCACTCTTTTTAATCGCCAGATAGTTACAATCTTTTGTAAAATACAAATGTGATAGCATGCAAGCTGATGCAGTCAAAACACGATACTTACTTAATTGTTAAAATAAGGTAAACGTACTTAGTACTGGTCGTGCGAGAAAAAAAAGTATGGTGTTAAAGTCTGCTTCAATTTACATATTGCTATTAAAGAATAAGGCAATATGTGAATAGTGACAATTTTTATTGTAAAATTTAACGTTTTGCTACTAAATAAATAAACAAAAAAGAAGGAAGTACAGAATTATCACTAGAATTCACAATGTGCCTCACGTCACAAATTAGAACTTATGTACTAAGCTGATTTATTCTAAATTAAACAAACAACTATATAATGCAACTAATTTCAAGACTTTTTGTCGTTCAAATAATCATTTATTGTATAATAGCTCTTACCTATAAGATGATTTTTGATGGTAGGTTTAAATTTGTGTAAGGGCAAATTCAGCACGCTCTATTGTGTACGAGCAAAGTTGCTATTTGCTTAAATGATTTTTTTGGAGTGAACCTTCTGTACCTGTACTATTAACTATTCTGTGGCACAACCACAAAACAACAATAGAATTATAAACATTAATTCAGATACACACAGAACCACAAGATAAATACAGATATAATTTATAGTTAGTTCCAATAATGACGATTACTGTGCGAAATGCTATAAAAATTCCCGGTGTATGCATTGCCTCTCAATCGTTTTCATCGGCAGGTGTCGTAGAGTCAGCGTCGAGGGTGGACGGTAGCGCGCGGGCCGAGGTACACCGCGGGGTGGAGTACATCTCCTCGCTCGTGCTGTGGCGCGGGGGCCGCGGGGCGCCCGGCGCCGGCCTGCCCTGCGCCGCGGGGAACGGCGGCTGTGCACTACTGTGTCTGCCCACCCCCCTCCCGCCGCACTACCGCTGCGCCTGCCCCGCCCACGCGCGCCTGGCGCCTGACAACCTCACCTGCACCGGTACTGCACCTGCACCCCACCCACACCACACCTACACTAGTGTGTCTGCCCACCCCCCTCCCGCCCACGCGCGCCTGGCGCCTGACAACCTCACCTGCACCGGTACTGCACCTGCACCCCACCCACACCACACCTACACTAGTGTGTCTGCCCACCCCCCTCCCGCCCACGCGCGCCTGGCGCCTGACAACCTCACCTGCACCGGTACTGCACCTGCACCCCACCCACACCACACCTACACTAGTGTGTCTGCCCACCCCCCTCCCGCCCACGCGCGCCTGGCGCCTGACAACCTCACCTGCACCGGTACTGCACCTGCACCACACCTACACCACACCTACACTAGTGTGTCTGCCCACCCCCCTCCCGCCCACGCGCGCCTGGCGCCTGACAACCTCACCTGCACCGGTACTGCACCTGCACCACACCCACACCACACCTACACTAGTGTGTCTGCCCACCCCCCTCCCGCCCACGCGCGCCTGGCGCCTGACAACCTCACCTGCACCGGTACTGCACCTGCACCACACCCACACCACACCTACACTAGTGTGTCTGCCCACCCCCCTCCCGCCCACGCGCGCCTGGCGCCTGACAACCTCACCTGCACCGGTACTGCACCTGCACCACACCCACACCACACCTACACTACTGTGTCTGCCCACCCCCACGACCTCACCAGTACTACACTGACACTACGTAGACCTCCTACAATACACGTCCAGTGATCACTAATAAGTTGTAAATTGTTTTAGAACCCGAAGAGTTTTTGTTATTTGCTCAGAAGAATGCGGTCGGTAGAATTGTAGTCGCTAACGGAGAATGTCCTGACGCCTACCTCCCGCTCACTGGCCTGAAGAATGTCAAAGCTATTGACTATGACCCTCTAAATAAGTAAGTTCCGCTAGCTATACTTTCCGTACGTTACGTAATTAAACGTACGTAAAATGAACGCAGAGCCTAAACCACTACATACAAGAAACAACAAACTTGCAATGAGCAATGAGTGAATATTTATTTTGAGATATTCTTATTTTCTCTTAAAGTGTTACCTAAGTGTATTTGTGTATATTGTAGACACCTGTACTGGATGGATGACGACTCTCACACAATCCGGCGAGTACCAATATCATACTCCATGACATCGGCTGTGACTGACTCCACGACTGTGGTGTCAGGGCTGTCTAGACCCTTCCATATGGTCCTAGACGTGCTCGGTCGGGCATTATATTGGACCTGTGCAGATACAGACTCCATCAATGCAACATCCATAGACAACAACTCGTCGTCTGTTGTTATATTCAGAGGAGACAACATGATGCCACGCCACTTGGCCTTTCATCAAACTAAAAGGTTGGTAAAATGACAGTACCTACCTACCTACCTACCCGGCAGATACATCATGTTAACCTTTTGAACGCCTCGCCATAACGGCACCTCCGTGTTCTGTACGCCAAGCCGGAAAATTTATATAAATACCTATACCCTATGTCAATTGAATATATAAATAAGGTAAACAAAACTTATAATTAAGTATAGTTTTGTTTTATGAGCCCTTTATTTCATTTTCCTATGCTAGTAGGATTTCTTAAAATATGTACGTATATGTTTAAGGCTATATATTATATTTCTTCCTGGTTTGAATTTTACACAAACGTAAAT
The DNA here is from genome assembly GCA_947095525.1 of Trisateles emortualis. Lineage (NCBI taxonomy): Eukaryota > Metazoa > Arthropoda > Insecta > Lepidoptera > Erebidae > Trisateles > Trisateles emortualis. Next base: position 58,944 of record OX352736.1, on the reverse strand, counting down.
AAAAAACTAAACTAAGCTAAACGTCACCGTACCCATGCTGTGTGAAATTTATTATAACAGATGATGTACTCTTTGAATGGACGTCTTATAAATTCTTAATTAATTCATACTTGTTCTAAATATAACATAACCAAATTATAAGTGTATGTTTTCTTTTTTTGTATCATTTGATAAAAAATGAAGTCATAAAATAGTTACACCTCAATAATTAATTTGTTACAAATCGGGCGGAAATTGGGCATAGTTTCCACGTTCCCCCGTTTTTTCTTAAACTATTCTAAGTCCTATACTAGTTAAACATGCATCAATTAATTACAAGTTACTAAATTAATTTAAAGTCCATAAATACTACTTCAAATTTATAAGTTTATTTAATGCTGGAAATAAGGTTCTAAATTGCTTGGCAAAATTTTAAGTTCTTCACTTTTCTAAAAATAAACACAAAACGTACTCACAGTTGCACTTCAACTTATACACTCCAACAACACGTACACGTAGCGCCCTCTATGACGTTGCCTCAGAACTTTTCGCTACTGCCATGACTCGTCCAATATTGCGCACACGTCGCCGCCGCTGCTGCCCTCTATAGTGGAGTGTGGAGATATTCCGAGAATACTCTTTCTGTTGCAGCGATCCACTGCGAGTGCTTGGCTGGTCTAAGTAAGACCGTTTGTCCTCAAAATCCAGTGTCGCCCTCTATAGGCTCACATCCGGCTCTCGTAGGACCAATGTTAAAAGCGCCAAACTTTTTAGTGTTAGTCCGATCACTTTTCAACGTTCGATCCCTACACATAATGTCAAGAAATAAAGAAAATGTGGACAAAATGTTGTGTAATCCATAAATGATTGTCCAAAGTCCGGGTGTCTTTATTGTATGTTTGTTAAGGCCTCCGCGACACTGGGCTTTTTTCCCAGTAATGGGTTTTTTTGAAAAAAAAACCCAGGGAAATATGCAAAATGCATAAACTTTTAATTCGCTTGACCTTGGAACAATTTGAACTAGTGTGGAAACTAAGCTGAGATAAATAAAACAACTAGTAACCTGATCTGAATATATTGTTCAAAAAACATAAAATTATTTTAGCCTTATATATCCTAGATGTGAACGAAACCATATCGCGATCTATTTCGATCCTAACGCCATCTATCGAAATCCAAGGCAATTAAATAATTGATTTAGTATTTAACACAATAGTTATAACTAAATATTTCATTCGCCATTATTGCAATCGTTTAATAATTGTCGTCTATTCTCGATAGTTTCTATTCTCGTTCCCCATTATATTTTAAATTCACAAAAAAGGAATGAAGCGTCGTACTTAATATGTCACGTTGCGGCGGACAGGTTCCTGATCTGGAGCGACTGGGGGCTGGGCGCCATCGTGCGCGCCGCGCCCGACGGCTCCGCGCGCGTGGAGCTGGCGCGCGCGCACAACGCCACCGCGCTCGCGCTCGACCAGCCCGCCGGCGTCGTGTACTGGGCGCGCGACCGCCAGATACTCGCCGTCGACCTCGACGCGCGCAACAAGCGCGTGGTGTGGCAGGGCGGCTGGGCGGGCACGCTGGCCGCGTACGGCGGCGCCGTGTACTTCGGCGGCGGCGAGCGCGCGCTCATGCGCGTGCCGCTGCACCCGCGCGACGCGCCCGCCGCGCCCGCGGCGCACGTGGCGCGCCTGGCCGCCGCCGCCACCGCCGCCGTCGGCCGCGCGCCGCGCGCGCACGCGTGCTCCCGCGGCGGGCGCTGCGGCGGCGCGCCCGGCGCGTGCGGCGCGGCCGGCGCGTGCGCGGGGCCCCCGCCCGCCGCGTGCGCGCGCGGGCTGGCGGCGTGCGCGGGCGCGTGCATCCCGCGCGCGTGGCTGTGCGACGGGCAGCGCGACTGCGCGGGCGGCGCGGACGAGGCGGGCGCGCTGTGCGGCGCGTGCGCGGCGGCGGGCGGCGTGCGCTGCGCGGACGGCGCGTGCGCGGCGGCGCTGGGCGCGTGCGACGCGGGCGCGCCGTGCCCCGAGCCCGCGCCGCCGGACGCCTTCCGCTGCGGGAGCGCGGGCGCGGGCAGCCTGTGCCTGGCCGCGCGCCTGCTGTGCGACGGGCGCCGCCACTGCGCCGACGGCGAAGACGAGGCGCCCGCCGCCTGCCCCGCGGCGCGCAAGGACCAGGTGAGCGCGACTACTGACAGCTCCCACCGCGCAGGCGACGCGCGGTAGCGGCGGCCCAAGTTCGAGCCGGCACATTCGTGTTACGAGTGTGGTTACCGCTCCGGTACAGTGTGCCATGCCCTTTATCGACTTTCATTATCTATACGTGTTTCGTCCGTCGACTATCGGGACGAGATGTATCTCGTCGCCACCGGTAGAATACTCGTACAAAATTACGTTTAGCTTAATCGAAGTTTAAAATCTATTCAATTCAATTTATTCAATAACAATATTTTTACATTGTGTCTGAATTATATTATTTAATAAGTCTAACTAAACATTAAATTGACCAGATAATAACATTAGAGTAATGATTAAATATTAAGATTCCTTAAAACTAACATATTTAATGGTCAAATTAAATATAATTATAGGCTAATACATAATAATTAATCAATAAAAACTCAATTAATTATCATAAATCTAATAATTTCAGAATCTTACTATTCTAATTTGTTCGGAAGGGTAGTCTACTGTGTCAAAAGTCAAATTTAAGTCCAAAAAAGCCCTTGTAACGTTCTGCAACAGAGTAAATATTGAGTCCTGTGTACCTATACCTCTCTGATGGCAAAATTGCCTTCTATTTAATACTTCATTTAAATTTAAATGCTAATCTATTTTTAATAAGTTAAAAAAAAATTGAGTGTGTAGATAGTAGTGAAATTGGTGTATATATCACCGGAAAATAACAAGAATTAGAAGTTGATCAACTTTCGGAATATAACAAACGGTAGTTGAAATGTATTATTTAACGCATTGAATTTTAGTAAATTGATCAATTTACGATACCTGGCAGTAATCACTATCGGTTAACTTTCAATGGACTTCTAGCTCAGTGTAAGATTGTACGTTTCTGAAATAAAAAGCTCACTCGTCCATCGCCGGTCGTCGCCGCACCGTTACACACGTTTCGGAGCGAGGTCGCACCGCGCACGATCGTCGACAATCGGGTGCGGCGAGGAAGCCGGCGATCGACGTCGCGCTTAATTCATTAATGTGATCGGTCCGATCGGCCAGGTGGTGAGCGGCACGCGCCAGTCGCGGGCCTTCGCCGTGTGCGGCGCGCTCGCGGGCGCCGGCGCCGCGCTCGCGCTCGTGTGGGGCGCGCTGCGGCGCTGGCGCCGGCGCCGCGGGGCCTCCCGCGCGCGCGCCGCGCCCCGCCCCGCCGCCCCGCACGCCGCGCACGCGCTCCCCGCGCCGCGCGCGCTCGCCGCGCCGCCGCTCAAGCGCGCGTCGCCGCTGGGCGCGAGCCAGTCGGACGGCACGGAGAGCCTGGCGGCGCGCTACCCGCGCCCCACGGCCAACCCGCCGCCGTCGCCCGCCACGGGCAGCTCGGGCGCGGGGCAGCGGCGCCGCCCGTACCGGCACTACCGCGCCATGAACCGCCCGCCGCCGCCCACGCCCGCCTCCACGGACGCGGACGCGTGCGAGTCGGAGCCCGAGCCGCCCGCGCGCGCGCCGCCGCCCTCGCCCGCGCCCGCGCCGCAGGACTACTGACCGAAGAGAACGCCCTGCGACGGGGCGACTCGCCGAACTAAAAGAAAACATTCGACTGTTCATATTTTTAAGTACAAAAAATAAGAATGACGAAATAATTATACTTTATTAAATAATACAATCGATCACCGATTTAATAATGTTGCCCGTCTTACACGAAATCATCGAGCACTATAAACTCATTAGGCTAGCTTAATCGAACTAGAGACGGAGGAATTGACCCTAAAGTACTTTTTAGTGTTGAGCGGTGGTGTTGCTCGAACACAATATCGCTCCAACGGCCACGAATAAATTGTCTCAGATACTTTACCATTGTTTTGAGTATAAAAAAGTTAACCGGTGAGATTTGATTAAATGTAAAGAGAGAAATATAAAAAGTCTAGTCTAGTAGGGAACCGACAATTATCACAGAGATGTGGTTCTCCGCGATTACAAACGGTGTTGTATTTCTTTGTTGTTTTGTCGACGTGTTATTGCTCCGAGCACTTCCTACTTTTTTAACTAAAGTTGTACGAAGCGCAAACCGACCACCTGTGATATTGTACGGTCGTGACTCGTGGTCACTTCTCGTGATCTAGATCACTTGCATTGTATTCTATAGATTACACACATAGAGATTACTTCGTAGTCGAACTTTAGATAATCTGTAATAAATACTTGTTAAATTATAAAATATATACCATTATAAACAATTGTTAAAACGATTTGGACACTTCATTTATTATTATTGATATGTTCAGCGTATTTACAAGTACATTATATAAAAAAATAAAACATCGAAATTGCCGAAAATATAAGAAAAGGTATAATTAAGTGAAGCAGCGGTACGATGATCCTTGTCACGTATGCGGCGCGTCCGTGCGCTGACACACTACATATATCTGTCACCAGGCTGACACGTTGGCACATCTCCATGATGACCAACGATCAAAATAATGTTTAAAATGTGAAATTTCAATATGGTGCTATTTCACTGTTTGTGCCTCAATATAATAATTACTTTTTATTAATTATAAGAATAAATCTCTATAATTTGTATTATACACTTTGAGGTTGGTAGCTATTTAACACTTTGACGGACAGTAACGTAGACACAGTAGATGTTTTATTGTCATGACGTCTATAGGCGTTCACTGTCCTTCAAAGTGTTAAACGAGAAACTCGTAAAATGAAACATATCACATAGTCGTAGTAGGTAGGTACCTACCTACCTACTGTTACATATACGTATGTTACAGTACACAAGTACATAACCGGTCACCACCACCACAGTTAGTGTCAGTGCGTGGTGATGGAGTGTGTGGTTCATTTTATGTGTTTCTTTATATACTAAGTATATTGTAGATAAAACATTGTAAACTATATTATTGACTATAAATATTATTTTTATTATTATATCTACTATATATAAGTTAGTAAATATTTATAAGTTGCAAATATGCCAACAGCTTGTTTCTCCCTTGTTGTCAATGGTCTAATTCAGGTAAAGGAATGTGTGCCAGTATAACGGGTCTACACTTTGCATTCATTGTGAATGAGCCGCTGTTGCTGGCTAGGTGGGAGCCGAGCACTCAGGCCTCCGGGCCCCCAGGCCCCCAGGCACCCGGCTTCCGAACCCAACGCGTGCCACCCTGCCAGTACACCTGTTGTTTTAAATTACTTTAATTAAAGTCGTTAGTGTATAAAGTGTTTAGTGTGTGACGATATTTGAAAATCGTATCTAAATAGCGCTGTTCGACAATACAGTAATAGAAGATTAATTACTTTACTCTCAACAACTTAGTTATGCCTCGAACATTGTTATAGCAATAGCGAACCGTTCTCTTAGTAATTGACTGCCTTGAAGGTCCAGTGGGTACAGTATGTACCTGCTGTGCACGAGGTTGTGGGTTCGATTCCCACACAGGACAAAACTTTGTGTGACCCATAAAGAGTTGTTCTGAGTCTGGATGTAATTTGTGTCCGTTAATTGTATGTTTGTAAAGTCCCCCGCAACACAGAGCTTGTTCTCTAGTGCGGGAGATGTCTTTTTAAGAAACAAAACAATAACGTTTGAATAGGCACGTATATGTACGTACATATATAGCACAATACTGTTTACTTACAATACGTAAGCTGGTGCGCTCGCACATGTACATGACCAGCTCGGCAGCGGCAGCGGCAGCACCAACACTTTAGTTTTAAAGGCAACTCGTGCACTGCCACAATATATGTGCCTATATATGTATGTAATAGTGCTAGTCAGTTACTCACCACAGACATAACTGTGTTATCTAGAGGTTGTGTGTACTTTGTGTCCGTTAACTGTACGTAAAGTCGTCCGCTACATAGCGCTTGTTCCATAATGCAGCTTTAGTGATTTTTATAAGAAAAGATAAAATTATTCATACATGTTTCTAAAAAAAAGTTAGTTAAAGTGTTGATGTTAGTTAGTTGTTGTTACATTATGTCAGTGATTGTACCGGTGCCGGTGCCGGTCGTTGTTGTATGTTCTAATAGTATGGATAACAAATACCCAAACATTTTAATTTGTGTCATAAGGATACTGTGAGGCAATATAAGTATTTAGTTCAATAAATAGACCGCACTATTGAGTGTATATATATAAGTCAGTTCAATTCAAGATTTATTATATATATATATATTATATAATAAGTATATAGTTGATACCTACACGCTATTTAGATCAATTTCCAAAAACTACGTCTTCACTTACTTTTTTTGTAAAATATGTAAGATTAGCCGATTATATTTTTGATTGCAATTCTTATAAGATGCAAAACGGACTGATTGTGAGATTTTGTAATAAAACTTTTGTACCTGTTTGTAAACTGTTTCACTTTTGCACACACACACACACACACACACGCCCTGATTTCATTGCCCGAAGCTTTAACGAATCATAAATCAGCTGAATACAAAATTTACCTACATTATTTTCATATAAAATGATTATTTAAATCCAAATATTTGCATTATCGATATTTATCTACAATTTTTTATTAGTTAACAGATGGCCCGAACACGACACCGATGAGAGCACACAGTTATCGCAGGGGGCGTGTTGTGGTACGCCCCCTGCGATAACCGATAACCAACAACAAGGATGACGGTGTGCGCGGTGCCAGTCTGCAACCAACGTCGAGTCGAGTGCTCGCTCAGTATGATCCTGAAGTGGGTCTTTTTATTAGCCGCTCTTTGTGTTGTACAACTTGACTGTGAAATCTACCAAGACCGACCTAAAATTAGAACATCAGATGGCGACCTCATACTGGAACCAGCTCTTGATAAAAGTATCTATCTGCGACCCAATGGCCCTAAATCGAGCATCTACATAGGTTATGTTGACGTACTCAAAATGAATAGTCCGAAAGATGCCTTACAACTTGAAACATCCACGAATGAAAATTTAGACAAGTATTTAAGCGGGCCGAACGGAATCTTGCAAAGATTAGAAAGGTTGGAGAGTAAGGAAACGACGAGTCCTGATTCAACGTTGCTGAATATAACTTTGCTTTGGCGAAGAGTCAACAATCTCAATCGAAAAGTCGTAGCACTTCAAAATCAAATAAATAACAGGCCAAGAGTTGAATGCGATTCTCACCCCTGCCAACACGGTGGAACGTGTCTCAACCTCGTCGACGGCTATCACTGCCTGTGTCCGCCGAACTGGGAGGGAAGAGATTGTGACGTAGACGTCAACGAATGTCGCAACTTTGCTGGCACTGACCTTGGATGCCAAAATGGAGCAACGTGTATCAACAGGCCTGGCACCTATGAATGTTTGTGCAAATCGAGCTGGTATGGACTACACTGCACTAGAAAAGCTAAAGATTGTTCTGGAGGCGACTTTGAAATGTGTGGATATGGCACTTGCATACCGGTTACCTCTGGAGAAGGTATCAAATGTATATGCCACCAAGGATGGACGGCTAATGCTACTAGCGCCGCTTGCTTAACAGATGTAGACGAATGTAAATCTTATCAAGGTCCACGGTGTTCTGTTAATCCCAAGGTGGAATGTGTAAACCTGCCTGGATCATTCCGATGTGGACAGTGCCCGGCGGGATACGAAGGCGATGGCTATGTTTGTAACGATATCGACGAATGCACCACCATCCCTAATGGAGGCTGTAGTGCGATGGTGACGTGTCACAACACCATCGGTTCTCGAATATGTGGCTCGTGTCCACCAGGATATCAAGGCGACGGAGTGACTTGTACGTTCAGAGCCTCGTGCACCATCAGCAATGGAGGGTGTCATCCTTCGGCGCAATGTGTGGAAACTCGTCTCACCGACTCGTTACCTACTGGCCAAGCAACCCAATGTATATGTCCTGAGGGAATGGCTGGTGACGGCGTAGGTTTGCTCGGCTGCTTCATGTCGACGGGTGGTTGTGAGAATAATCGTTGCGGCGGTCACGGGCGATGCCATTCGCTTCGCTCCGGTTACACCTGTATCTGTGACAAGGGCTACAGCGGCGCACACTGTGAAGCTGCAACAAACTCTTGCGCGGACCATCCTTGCCAACACGGAGGCATCTGCAGACAAGATGACACTACGTCCTCGGGCTTCCGCTGCGAATGCCCAGCGCAGTTTTCGGGATCCTTATGTCAGGTGAGGTTAAAGTCATGCGGAGGTATTGTGGACGCTGAGGAAGGCACCATTGCTTATCCTTTGTCAAATACTAGTGTTACATATAATCATAATGCTCAATGCGCGTGGGTAATTCACACTGCTCCTGATAAAGTTATCAATGTGACATTTACTCATTTTAACTTAGAAATAAGTCACGAATGTTCTAGTGACTTTCTACAAATTCACGACGGACGAAAATCATCTAATCAACTATTAGGCAGATTTTGTGGCAACACCCTTCCCAATGGTGGTAACATTATATCTAGTCACAATAACTTATATTTCTGGTTTCACTCGGATGGAACAATAGCTAAAAGTGGATTTACTCTTCACTGGACAAGCGAAAAACCAAATTGTGGTGGTGAAATTGATGCAACTAGTCACGGTCACATCAGTTCTCCCGGCTCCCCTGGGCCTTACCCTCCAAATCGTGATTGCTACTGGCACTTGGCGACCACTCCAGGTAAAAGAATTAGTTTACATTTCTTTGCTCTCGACATAGAAGTACACAAAAACTGTAGTTACGACTATCTAGCTATTTACGATGGAGAACGAATGACGGATCCGCTCCTCAGTAGGTACTGCAACTCTACACAACCCGCCCCCGTGCAGTCGGCCAGCTCCGATATACTAATACACTTTCACTCTGACGCATACGCCTCTGGCAATGGATTCCAAATAGCATATGCACCTATTGAAGGCATACCGGGCTGCGGAGGCTATTTCACCGCAGATAAAGGCGAAATCGTGTCCCCTACTTACAATGGAATATACCTAACCAATTTGCTATGCGAATACAAAATAAAAACAAGTGCGGAAACTAAAATAAAAATAGACTTTAAACTATTCAAACTTGAACGTTCTTTTAGATGCAGATATGACTACTTAAAAATTTACGATGGCTCATCTTCAGATTCGCAACTCGTTGGCAAGTTTTGTGGCAGTGCATATCCACCTACATATACATCATCGTCGAATACTCTTTACTTAAAATTTAAAACTGATCAAAGTATGGCTGCTGAAGGGTTTCGCATAACTTATGAAGCTATTTGTGAAAAAACTTTAATAGGCGACAGTGGTATTATAAAATCACCCTCGTATCCGTTTAGTTACCCTGAAAATAAAGTTTGCACATATCTCATTAGGACAGACCCCGGTAAAGCTATCCAATTAACATTCCAAGATTTCGATATTGAAGACAATAGATATTATAATTGCCGATACGATAATGTTGAAATTAGAGACGGTCCCGACAAGAACTCCACGCTACTGGGCCGATACTGCGGCGGTTCGGAACACATCCCACCGGTACAAACTTCTACACATAATTATATGTATATAAGGTTCGTGTCTGACATAAGTCTGTCGGGCACGGGATTTTATGCTAATTATACGACTATCGATACAAATTGCGGTGGCATATACAGAGAAACGACCGGGCTAATAAATCACCCATCTGGAGAAGCCAGTACTTACCAAAATGACATGACATGCCAATGGCTATTACTTGCACCTGAAGGTATGCACATAAAGCTCACGTGGAACAGGTTCGAAATCGAAGATATCTCTGGCTGTGGAAGTGACTACGTAGAACTCACCGAGATTAACGACAATAATGACAATGACGTACTGGGCAAGTTTTGTGGCACTCGCTCACCACCAGCACTGACCACGTCCACTAACCGTCTCAAGTTAACATTTGTTTCTGACAGTGACATTCGATACGCTGGTTTTTCTGTATCTTATACCTTTTTAGATGAAAGAACTCATTGTGGTGGCAATTATATTAAAAGTCATGGTACCATACTTTCTCCGGGCTGGCCTGGCCCATACGAACCTAATCGCGATTGTACGTGGGTGATAACGGTACCTGTTGGCCAACAAATATCGCTCAATATTTCTAACTTTGATTTGGAGCGCCCTATACGAGACAAATGCAACTTAGGTGACTATTTAGAAATAAGAAATGGAGCCTCTCAAACTTCACCATTAATCGGCCAGTATTGTGGCAAATTCACATACAAACGAATTACGTCTTTAGCGAATGTTTTACACTTACATTTTCATTCCGATTTTTATTTGACTGGTACTGGCTTTAGAATTGAGTGGGATGGTACAATTACCGGCTGTGGAGGGACATTAACGAGCTCCACTGGATCTATATCTTCTCCGAATTATCCGAACGACTATCATGAAAATGCAGAATGTTTTTATAGAATCGCAACAAGTGCCGGGTCACGAATTCGTATTTCTTTTACTGAATTAGATCTCGAACGAACGCCCAACTGTCGTGACGATTATGTCGAAATATACGACGGTCGCGATACAATTGCTCCCTCCTTAGGGAAACATTGTGTTATGTCAACCGAATTAGCTAGTATCGAAACAGCAACTAACTTTGCATTCATTAAATTTAGATCTGATTTTTATGTAGGTGGTAAAGGTTTTGTGCTCAATTACAATACAATTTGCAACAACAATCTAACGGGTCGATATGGAGTTATAGAGAGTCCAGATTACCCAAACAATTATCCATTAAACTTAAAATGTCAATGGAACATTAAAGTTCCCAAAGGTAACAGAATAAATGTGACGTTTACACATTTTGATATTTATCAATATCACCGGTTGCGTTGGATGAGGTACAAGTCAATCGTGTTCAACGAAGGTGATTGTTATCCAGATTATTTGCTAATGAAAGATATTTCAGACACAAATACACCGAAAAAAATTTGTGGCAATTCTCTACCAAAAGCTATAAGTACTAAAAGTAATTCATTTCAAATACAATTCTCATCTGGTGTTTACGCACCTCGCACCGGTTTTCGCTTAGAATGGGTCAGTTATGGTTGCGGGGGACACATCCAGAAACGGTCAGGTGTCATAAATCTTGATAGGAGTGTAACTACTGAAAATGAAATTGAATGTGAATGGCTTATAGAGACTGCACCGGGTATGAGTGTTAGTATTACTTTTACCGCTATATATATGTTAGAATCTATAAATTGTACTAAGGATTCAATCACAATTTACAATGGCCAAAATACTAAAGCTCCTCTTCTTTCTAAAATTTGTCATCAAAATAACGTGTCTATAGATTCGGATAGCAATTTTATATTTATTCGTTTTGAAAAGCAATCTACGCTCAAGGATGTCCATTTTGCTTCGCAATTTTATTCTTCGAAGTCAAAATGTGGCGGTTTTATTAATTCAATGTCTGGATTCTTGTATTCTAAAAACTATCCAAATAATTATGATAACAATCAGGATTGTATTTGGTATATTACAGTTCCCATAAATCACCGTATTGAAATTAATTTTATGGATCTTGATCTATATTCCAATCCATATTTTATAGATGTTAAAGTCGACATTAATAATTGCGGTGACTCAATTCTAATAAACGAAACTGACAATTACAGCGCTTCGACATATAATTCATATCGCATTTGTCCAAATTCTAATACAACACGATTCGTGACTACACATAATCGCGCTGTAGTACAGTTCAAGACTGATAGTGAAGGAACAGCTAAAGGATTTAAAGCAAACTTTACCGTCACCTGTGGAGCTCTTATATCAGCTAAGCAGGATGGTATCATAACAAACAATAAATTTATAAATCATTCTAACAAAAGCTGTATTTGGACTATTGTTGCACCCACACTAGATCAAAAGATTGCGTTGACAATAACTCATTTATCTCTACCAAAAGATACCAACGTAATTACAAACAGGAATTGTCCATCATCTTTTCTTCGAGTACTCGATGGAAACGATGAAAATGCTCCCCTCATAGGTGAATACTGTGGACGTAAAGTACCACCAATGATTGTCAGTCATGGTAACATAGTAACCGTACATCTAGGAAGTTACACTGACACAATGGCTGGAATGTTTTCAATTCATTATTCACCGGTAACCAACGCATGCGGGGGAACGCTAACTTCCGAAGAAGGTACTATTGCATCACCGTCATATCCCAGCCCATATCCTGTAGACACAGATTGCGAATGGGTACTAAGTACATCTACTGGTAACACTGCTTACATCGCATTCGAAAAGTTTGATCTAGAATACACTGAAGATTGCAATGAAGACTATCTGGAAATTCGTGAAAGTGATGGTGGGGGTAAATTGCTTGGCGTATATTGTGGCCACAATATTCCTACAAATTATACAATAGCAGCAAAAATATATATTAAATTTCACAGTAATAGCAAAACAAGCGGTCAAGGCTTTTTGTTACATTATGGTTATTTACATGAAAATGATATCCAGGGAAATAATGGTGAAGTATCATCTCCATTATATCCGATACATTACGAAGGCGCTGGCGAGTTTATTTGGCGTATTTTAACCTCTGGTGTTGATAATATTGTTCTCACAGTCGATAATTTAAAAATTCCTTCACACAGTGATATAAGTTACAATAAATTAACAATATATGATGGTTACGACAACACTGCCCCGATTTTAGAGCAACTTCACGGTGCGTTAGGCCAAAGAAAAATTGTTCAGTCTACATCCAACGTAGTGTATATTATATTAACAATGGATGACTCTAACACCGGATCTGTATTTCATTTAACGTGGACGGCATCCTCCAGAAATTCTGAATCTGAGTATGCGAATCGAATCAACTGTGGGTCTAATCAGACGGAGTTGATTTTACCTGGGCAAACTAGTGTTTTAAGATCACCAAATTACCCTAAAGACTATGGAATCGATTTAAATTGCGAATGGGTGTACCGGACGCAAATGGGAAGACATTTAAGTATAACTTTCACTGAGTTAAGCCTCGAACAAGTTCAATCCTGTTTTGCCGATTCTATTTCAATTTATTCTGCAGATTCACCGAGTAATTGGAGACCTTTAAAAGAGTCAATCTGTGAATTATCAGCAATAACCGGTGAGCTCAATTCTTCTACTTTTATGAAAATAAACTTCAAAACTGATTCAACAATAAGTAAAAGAGGTTTTTATGCTCAAGTTAGTTCAAAATGTGGTGGACTTATTACTAATTTATCTGGCGAGGTTGGACCGATTTGGGCAGACGCATCCGACTTGTATTACAGACGAAGTAAAATTAATTGTAATTGGACAATAAAAGTGAGACCCGGTCGAACGATTCAACTAAAATTCAGTTATTTTAATATAACTAGCAAAAATGGTGATTGTTCAACTTTTGTAGTACTACGTAACGGTGATAACGTAGAAGCACCTTTGCTGGAAAGTGGCAAGTACTGCGGCTATGAACACGAAAAGAAGGCAGATATAGTGACTTCTAGTAATTCTTTGTTTTTGAGTTACACAAGTAATAGACGCAGCTGGTCCGTTGCCTTTCAAACATTCAGAATTTATTACGAAGAAAAAAACAACGAATGTGGATCTACCTCAAAACTAACTGCCGACCACAGCTGGCAAATTATAAGTTCTCCCAAGTACCCTGACATACCAACGCCGTACTCAGAATGTGTTTGGACATTTTCTGGTCCACCTGGTGAAATCATGAGAATAGATTTTATCGGTAGATTTGACTTAGATAATACTGATGATTGTGGAACAGAAGTGGTTGAAGTTCGAGATGGATCATCAAACTTATCGCCAGTTAAAGGGCGGTTGTGTCAAGGTACACCAGCAACCATCAAAAGTAGCAGTAATACAATATACATAAAATATTCTACTCAACTAGCAGTGCCGAGAAATGGTTTTCAAGCCAATGTGTCGATTGATGTATGTGGTGGCACTATTATTACTGATTCCGGTGAATTGACATCACCTGGCTACCCCCAAATGCAAGTATTTCCATTAGGCACAGTATGTGAGTGGCGTATTATAGGACCACCAAAACATGTTTTCCTAATTAAACTGGAAGATATTCACTTGCCACCGTCTGAATCGAATTGTGCAACTAAAATTGACATTCAAGAAACACTGCCAGTAAATAATACTATCACTATATTGAAAACTATCTGTAACAATTACATTGAAGGATATTCTACAGAGATTGAAACATCAAGCAATCAATTTACTATTAAACTCACATTTGGGAAACCAGATGAATGGGAGGCAGTATCACAAAATCGAGGCTTTAGAATAAAATTCAACTCTTCACGACCAATGTGTGGTGGCAGAATCACGACTTCTGAAGGTTATTTGACCACACCAAGTTACCCCCAAGATACTACATTAAGGTATTGCCAATGGCTTATTGAAGTACCAGATAAATCGCGCAGAATACGATTAGAACTCATTGACACTGATCAAGAAAAACACAGAATAACCATATTTAACGACCTCACCTTCCATACTGTCGTTCAAACAATACCTAAAACTAATTCTACTTCAGAGAATCGAACATTCGAATCTGTGGGAAATAAACTCGCGATTTATGTATGGCTTAATCGTTTAGCCATATCACACCGTTTTAAAGCCAGATTTACTTCTGATGAACTAGCTCTTTGTGGCGGTGACTTGAGCGGCGTTACTGAAGAACTGATTTCGCCTGATCTCCAGCGATCCTATAGTTGTGACTGGCACTATAATAATCAAGTTTCATCCGAAAACCAACAAAATGTTACTTACAACTCTGTCTTGATTACTGCCTCTGTGAATTCTTCAGTTACCCGAACACGGTGTCGGTTTTTTGACCCTAAACTCATAATTAAATCGCAAGTTACCAATAGTGGTGTGATTTACCGTAGAGAAATTTGTGGGAATACGGAGGTGTCCTATAGAGTACCGTCTTCTATAATAGATATAAATGCTATGAAAGACGGAAGTCAATCTCTCTATTTCCATTTGAATTTAAAATTGCAACCATGCGGTGGTACTGTACACGTTGGAGCAGAGTCCATTAATATCATCAATACACCTGGGGCTTATAACGACACATTAGATTGTGCGTGGATTGTCGTCGTGCCAACGAATAGTAGAATTGAAATCAAAATGGTAGGAACCTTCTTATTAGAATGTGAAGATGAATATGTTACAATTATGCAAGGTATAAGTCGAAATATTCCCGTAATAGGAACATATTGTAAGGGAGAATTCATGGAAAAACCTTTGCTGACACACTATCCATATATGTATATTCAGTATCATTCCAAGGTAAAAAGCAATACTGATATAAAGCTTATGGCCAAAACTGTAACGAATCAGTGCGGTGGACTACTTACAACTTATCAAAACATATTTACCTCGCCGAATTACCCCAAGCCATATACTCCGAACCAAGAGTGTGCATGGGAAATACAGGCGGATTTAGGCTTTAGAGTATCCGTGCAGTTCATTGATCGATTTGCAATTGAATCTAAACCTAATTGTACAAAAGATGTTATAATTATTTATGATTGGATAGATGACGACTACAGGGAGATGGCAAGAGTGTGCGGACGTCAAGCGCCACCGCCCTTCAACTCTACTTATAATCGTTTAAAAGTAGTTTTTCGTACTGACGCTGAGACGAACCTCGACGGGTTTAAAGCTCAGTGGACTCCCATCTGTGGGGGCAAACATATAGCCACAGAAAAAGAACAAATATTATACAGTCCTGGTTATCCATATAATTATGATCGAAATATGGATTGCTCTTATGAATTATCCGCACCAAACAAACAGAAAGTACTACTCAAATTCCTTGAATTTGAATTGGAAGGCTTTTTACCAGATTGCAGTTCAGATAATGTGACCGTGACCGCACAAAGTGATTATAATTATATGTATCAAGTATTCTGCGGAAGTCAAATTCCAGCTACTATACGAAGTTATGACAAAATTAATATTGAATTCAAAACTGATAGGTTCGTGCAAAGAAAAGGTTTTAAATTATCTTACTCTATATTTAGCTGTGGCGGTGTAGTTAACGACAGTACTGTGTCTACTGTTATTACACCAACGCTGGGCACTGATAGTTATGACGAAAATATGAATTGTACTTGGTTTATCGAGGCACCATCCACCAAAATAGTAGTCGTTAAATTCCTTTACATTGATTTGGAAAGTCATCATGAATGCTACAATGACTACGTAGCATTATACGACGGAGGGCGCGTAGACACGGATAAACGTTTGGCATTGCTGTGTGGTTTTGTAAACAAAACAACAGTGCTGAGAAGTACAGGGAACAAAATGGCGTTAGAGTTCATAACGGATTCTAGTTTAAATTATAAAGGATTTAAAGCTATCGTTTACTTCAGCTATTCTGCGGCCGCAGGATGCGGTGGTCTCATTAACTTAACATCTGATACTCCTAGTATTCTCAAGTCTCCTCTAATGGCCAACTCTTTGCTTTACGAACATTTCTTAGATTGTCATTGGTCGGTAACATCCCCACTTGACACTGTTATTCAAATTTCTTTTACCAACTTCCACATAGCTCCTTGCCAAAATGTCAACCAAACCGCAATCGGATACAGTAAATGTGATTGCGACTTAGTGGAAATAAAGGATGGCTTGAATCCTAGTAGCTTAGTAATAGGCACATACTGCGGCCACACCTTTCCGCCGCAACTAATCACATCACAAAATACGATGAGCGTCAGACTGTCTACAGACGGTGAACTGGAGAGTTCTGGCTTCGAAGCGACATTAACAGTTAAACAAAGTGTATGCGGCCAGAGCGTGATACCTGTGAGTTCCACGCCGCGCCGCATTAAGTCGCCCGGCTACGAGACGGGCTCCGTACCTCGAGCTCTACATTGTGTCTATCGTTTGGATACCAACAACGAACAGTATAAACAAATACGTATCACAGTCGTTGACTTACAGCTCCGCTCGGCCAGCACGGAGAGTGCTAACACTAATCGTTGCGATAAGGATAGACTAATTATATCCAGTATTCCATCACATTCAAACAGTACCGCCGGTAAAGATTTAATTATTAATCATCAAGCAGATGATTTCTTCCCTCACATGTACTACGAGGGCACAGTTCATTTTCCAAATCATATTGAATTATGTGGACACCACCAAAGCGTTGATTTTTATGTGTACGGTAGTACCTTAATAAACTTAATAACATCTCCGGACACAGATAATGAAGTTCATAGAGGAGTAGAAATACAAGTGTCATACGTGGCGTTCTGCGGCAGAAATTATAGTGAAGCCCAAGGTAGAATAGTAAGTACTCTTACACGTACCGAGAGCGACGTTAACAACGCCGATTGTTATACGTTAATTACTGCCCCAGAGAATTATACGATATCCGCGTATTTCCTAGAACTTGTTCCTGATTACTGGGATGAAAATGCATATCTCGAAATATTTGACGGAGATAAAACTAGCGCGCCACAACTTACCAAAATACATAACCAATACGAAAACAATTACCCTGTGTTCTCTACAGGTAGATACATGCTGTTGCACAACCGACAGAACGATAATAATCGCGTCACTTTTGATATGAATTACGTGACCACAGACAAGGGTAGTGGGTGCGGTGGAAAGTTGAACAACATCGTAGGAGCCGTCACTAGTCCCTCGTACCCGCATACGTACAGACATATAAGTGCCTGCGAGTGGGAACTGGCGACCCCTGCGGGTACACATTTAATGTTACGATTTAATGAGTTCGATTTAGGACTCACTTGTGACCAAAATTATCTGCAATTTGTTGACAGCAAAGGTGTCATAGTGAGAAACTACTGTTCAGAGTCACCAGCTGACTTCACGAGCGACGACAACTACGTTAAGCTAGTCTTTCATACTACTATGAATAATTCTGGCAAAGGTTGGTCTGCTGTCTTTGTAGGAACGCAGGTTTAACAATATCTAGGAACCTATTTATTTGATATTTTTAGTCAGGCTTATATGAATGAGGCAAGTGGCGGCGGCGGCGCAGCGAGACAGCTATCACATAGGACGGATATCGATAATTATGCCAGTCTATTAGGAACATAATAGAAGCATTATTTAAGATAAACGTTCTTGAATACCTTCCTAACATGTCCGCCCTTTAAATATGCCATCATTTAAAGGGCGCTATATATAAGCTACCGTTTTTGAAATACCAATGCCTTGGTATCTTCTAGATTTTTCTCCACTCAAAGGTTTCAAAGAATTTAATTTTGTATTGAAGCGAAGCTCACCTTTCTACGTAATACTGTTTACATGTACTTAATATATATCTATCTAATTACCTATATATTTCTTTTGTGTACATTGAAGAATTGAAAATAACCATGTTAAAAACCACAAACTTGACGCTTGTACTCGTAAGTAAGTGAAGTGGCAGCGATACATGTCTTTACCATATAATTAAAAGTAAAGTTATTTTGTAAAGCTTAAATATAAATAATAATATATATGTAAACCTTTGAATGTTAAATTTTGATACAATAGTACTCATACCTGCACTTAAATTCATGTATTGTATTCTTGTAGATAGGAGTGTATGTACCTAATACTCACTCGTATGTAATTTATATATCTACCAATATAATGTGTACTTAACAAAACGTATTCTGTAAGTAGTAGTAGGTATTCGTGCACCTGCACGAGTAGTGTCCAATCCCGGCTCATTTGGCATACAATATATACTTAGGTATGAAATAAATAAATAAAAATATATGTTCAATCAAAATTGTGTGTGATAAATATTATAGATAATATTTTTTTAGAAAACAATGTAATTTTTAAATAAATTTTAATTTATAAAAGTTTTCAGCCAGTTTTTTTATTTATTTCCCAACTTAGTACCCACCGTCAGACATTTTTAAGAACTGGGCGAACTAGTTCAGGGACTAGCACAGTTTAAAAAAAATGTAACCGTGTACCTTTAGTAGGTAGGTACCTATAAATAAGTTGCTCGTGGGTACACAGACAAACGCTTCTGATGTTCCGCAGAGATCGCGTTCAACCCAAACCAGCGTATGGTCATCATTTTTATTGGTAGGTACTAGACGCATTGGGCTCCTTTGGTGGGGTGCGCATGCCGACAATGAACACAGTGGCTTACCGAATATAAAATAAATAAGCAAACGTTGTACAGTTTAAAATAATTAAGGGGTATAATGGCCTAAGAGGTAAAGAAAGAAAGAAAGAATATTATTTAATTGGCAAAAAGTCCACAACATAAATAATATCTTTACATTATTAAGTTTTAATAGTAATTCTCAGTTACATTATTAATCTTGGTCTCGAACATGGAGTATTTCCGTCAAAACTGAAAATAACAGTTATAAACCCCCTGTTTAAAAAAGAAGACAAGGAAGAAATGAAATACTACAGACCAATAGCTCTTATACCAGTTATCGCTAAGATTTTTGAAAGGGTTATCCACAATAATTTGTACAACTACTTTGAAGCTAATAACTTATTCTCAAACGAGCAATATGGATTTCGTAAAGGAAGATCAACAACTGATGCACTTTCAAAATTTGTAAATAAAGTAGTGACAGAACTAGACAACAAACAACATGTAATGGCAATCTTCATGGATATGTCTAAAGCCTTTGATCACGTCGATCATAATATACTTATGGACAAATTATAGAAATATGGAATAAAGGGAAATGCATCAGATTTAATTAAATCATACTTATCAAACAGGTTTCAAGTAACACAAATAACAAGAATAAGAAGTGATTCTAAAATTGAACATACTATGTCAAAGCCTAAAATGGTAAAATACGGGGTACCGCAAGGAAGTATTCTTGGTGCGTTATTATTTATAATTTATATAAACTATTTCCCTACAGTAATAAATCAGGATATCATTCTATTTGCGGACGATAGCACAGCTTTATTTACTAATGACAGTCTAGAAAAATATGAAATAAACATTAACGAAGCTCTCGAAGAAATTATAAACTGGTTGATAGCTAATAATTTGAAAATTAATATTGAAAAAACCTGTTACATGACATTTACAAACATAAACACGAATCCAGAAAAACTAGTAATAAACTATAAAGGTGACATAATAAAAGAAGTTAATAACACAAAGTTTCTGGGAGTACATATTGATTCTGGGCTAAACTGGAAAATGCAGTGCATGTTAGGTTAGGTTAGGTTAGGTTAGGTTGGCACGCCGCGATAGCGGCGGTAAGTCCTGTGCTCAAGGAGTGGCTGGAGAGGCGTCACGGCGCCTTCACTTTCAAAAAAAAAAAGGTTAGGTTAGGTTAGGTTTTTTTTTTTTTTTTTTTTTTTTTTTATTATGGAAGCACAATTATTGTGCTCCCTCCAGTTGAACCTGGGACGCGGAGTCTCAGACCTTATTCACTTTTTTTTTTTTTTTTTTTTTAACTTGTTAGTATGTTTAAATTTAATAGGAGGTTCTAATAAAATTGTCTCTTCGATTTAATTTACCCGATCTCTGCACCGGAGTGCAGATTTTGTTACAAAATTACAAGACTTAGTTTTGTCTTTTTCTAACCATCTTTTCACTCCGACGCAGATTCCGACTAGTAGGTACAAATTTTGACACTAAATTTAAGATGACAGCTAGCAGACAATATACGGACAAATTGAATGACCAGAACCACCGAGAACACATCGTTAACCATATATTTGGCCTTGTTAACGGCTGCATAGTTTTGCCACGGTTGCCCTTCTGCTTCGGTCGCATCCCAGCGGCCTGCCTCAACGCGCTGCCAAACGCTAGGTTAGGTTAGGTTTTTTTTTTTTTTTTTTTTTTTAATTTGGAACACAACTGAGTGTGTTCCTCCACTGGATCCAGGGACTCGAGGTCTCTGACCTTATCTTCATTTTATAATTGTTTACTGGACCTAATTTTTTGGGTAGAGAGGTTTGATCTATTTTAGTTACTAATCTTTTGTGTTTCACTTGAGTCCTAAAGTTAGGGCTCCTTACATGTTTCAAGTTTACCGGGATTTCTTGAATCTATTTGGTGCTTGGTTCCGCAACACAGTGCAGAGCTAGTTGCCAAAATGCAAGATATTAATTTTGCCGTTTTAAAAACCACCTATGCTACTTTGTTGCGGAAGCATGCTTTGATTGCGGCTGAAGGTGTATCAAATACCTAATTCCTCGATTTTGTAAGTCCACTTCCCACACTACAAGACAGACTATTTTTAAATTCATCTGATTCACTCCTTTATAAACAGGGACTTTCTGACTTCCGATTCTACCCAAGCCGGACTTCACGCCCGGCCACAGCGCATTCCTAATTACCCTCTCGGCACCGAGAGGGTTTGCGGTTTCTCTTCTCTGGCATACATTTCTTATAATGTTGTCCAAGAGACAGAGTCCTGCTTGTCCGGCATTGTGCTGTGGTTTGAAGCTGCGATTTCTGAATTCCGGCTTGAGTAGAATATGCATCTTAACTACTTGGACTGTACACCGAGACACGCAGCCTTTCCATCCAGGTGCAATCTCCCACCGTGGGACCACCTTAGCAATATGCAACTGCTGACCTTGCCAAGGTGTCCCACTTCCGCCTTATCGGGCATACTGCATCGAAGGCGTTGTGTGCCATATCAGCACACTCCGCCTTCTTACAGTTGCAGCATGTGGGGGACCCCCCCGCAATCTTCTGCTCACATTTGTCCTTCCGATGAGGTCCCCCACAGTGGCTGCAGGCGTCCTCCGTGTCGGTGCAGAATCTTTTGGTGTGCCCATAACCTAAGCATCGAGAGCACTGGACCAGGGGTGAATGATCTTCAACTTTGACCCGCTGGAGGTCGATATGAACGGATCCGAAATTCGTAAGGCGGCCCCATATACAAGGTGACACCTTCACCACTATATGGGCCACCAACGGATTCCGAGTCTTCTTGCGATATCGGACCTCCATCCGGTCATCGTCGCCGCTGATGTCCTTAAGGATGTGCTTGTTCTGTGCCCTTAAGGCACAAAGCACCTCCTCGTCCGTGTTGTAGTTCATGACATCCTTAAGGACGACCAGCGGATCCCTGTTCCGAATGCTCTCAAAACTTAGTTCTTTTCCTGATTTCCTCAACTTTCCTTTTATTCTTTCGAGCTCATCCTCTGATCCACATCCCAGTATCACTCTCTGATCTTTGACCTTCCTGATTCTATCCACTTTCAAGCCCTCTTTCACTGCCTCTGTTGCCTTTCTAAGTTTTTCTACAACTTGGTCGCTGGTGTCCATAGCATCGCTGGACTTGATGACAATGGAGTGAAGGGCCGTAGGCCCCGGAGGTCGGAACTTCGGTAGCCCGGCCACTACACCCGCATAGGACACCGGTGCTTTCTTCAATTCCTCTCTTAGGTTTTCCATTTCCTTTTTATTTTCCTGTAGTAGTTTTCCGTGTTCTTCCAGCTTGCTTATTAAAACTCTATTTTCCGTGTCGCTCTGTCTTTCCATTTCCTTTTCGTTGGGCTTGTTCTCTGGATCCTTTGGTACCCTAACTCTAACCTTTCCACTATGTTCGTCATCGGACTCCTTCACTAACTTAAAAAGGCGTTCGATCGCCTGCAGCACGTCATTTTTTATGTCGGTGCGAAGGTTCCGGCTGTTGTTGAGCTGCAACTTTGCCTTCATCAAACACGCCTTTGCCTCCGCAGTGCGGCTGGGGTATTTTAGCTCCTTGGTGACCATGAGCGGGTCCACCCTGTTTTTCGGCGCAGTTGTGTTTTTGGTGGGGGAAGTCGAAGGTCTCAGCTTCGACTCAATCTCCCCCACACTACGCCTGACCTGTGTGGTCCCACCCCCGGACGCCACAGTAGCAGCCTTTGACGACGTGCTGGGCTCCTTCGGAGGGGTGCGGATGCCGAGCATAGTGGGTTGGTGAATAAATAATCAATATAGTGTAAAGTTTAAAATAATTAATTAAGATACAATATTATAATAATAATTGTTATTATTTGTATAGAAACAACGGTATAAAAACAATGAAGTGTATATATATAGGTGTCAAAATGTATATAGTGTAAACTGGACAAAACAACAAAGAAATAAAACGATACAACACCTAAATAAACGACACAACACTTAAATAAAACGTCACAACACTTAAATAGAACGTCACAACACTTAAATAAACGACACAACACTTAAATATAACGTCACAAATTATGTCAAATATCTTTAAAATATCAATAGGTGATATTCCGTCAAAATCCGTAGTCGAAAATTTTTCCCGTTTTTACCCGTTCCTATGGAAAATTGCAAGTTGCTTACTGTCGTAACAATATAGGGCGGGTGGGCGATTTTTTATATTTCCAGTGACCCGATCAGAACGGGAGGGGTGTCAATCGACGCGGCTAGTCAAATGCTATAATCCTACACTATCCTGGGCGCCGCCAGGGGTCCTGGTGAATTAAAATTTTGAAAAAACTGTAAATTTAATGCCAATATGTATGGAAATTCAGTATTCTATCTACTTTTTTATGTTTCAGATGGCGCAGCGGCGACGGGGTTGCGTTCCCAGACGCGGCACACCTTCCTCGAAATAAAGCACTGAAATTCAGTAAAGGTTAAGAAGCAAAATGTTAAGAAAAAATTCGGAAACTAACAAAAAAGTACAAAATATACGGAATTCTATTAAAAAATACAAATTATGTGTCAAATAGGGTGTTTTATTCCTCGGGGCGCAGCCAAGAGGGTGTCTAATGTCAATACTAGTCCTAAACTATCATAAAACAACACAAAACCAAAAAAGTTTTCGTCTAGGACAAAGTGGTTAGGTTAGGTTAGGTTAGGTTTTTTTTTTTTTTTTTTTTTTTTTTTTTTTTTTTTTTTTTTTTTTAAAGGCTGAAGGCCTTTCTGTTGATCCTCTAACATAATCAGAGACTTTTTCATTCATGTTTATATCTTGTTCATCTAGATTAAATTTTGTTATACTAGCGACTGATGGTCGCGATTGAAAGTGTTTATGAACATATTATTGACAGCTTTACATTTATCTCATAGTGGTATATGCGTTAGTGCATATTTTTAGATATAACAGTTGGTATGTAAGCAGTCTTACAATATTTTCTTACTTCTATATATATGTATATCCCTTTTTTTTTTTTTTTTTCTATATACATTGTTTATGTAGTAACATAGAGTTAACAATATTAAAAACTATAGTTACATTGTTTTTCTTACAGCTATATATATTTACATTGTTTTGCTTACAATTATATTAAATCACATTGTTGTGGTTACATATAGAGCATACATATATGTTCTTATTATCGCATTGGGTAGTGACAATATAATGCGGCAGATACGACGGTATATTCTTTTTTGATTTGTCAGATCATAGCTGTTACTAGCCTGTATTTCCCTTTGTGAGTTGTGTGTACGTGTAAGAGTGCGTGTGTGAATGTGTGCGCTGTCTTTTGCTGTTTAACTTCTGTGCTGAATTGCAATTTCTATTCTACCCTATATTTGTATATTCATATTTTGAATGTTTTACTTCGTAATGTCATATTACGGGGCCAACATTCCTTATTTTCTGTTTCTTTTGTTTACTGCTGTGGTTATTCGTTGACTGTATTGCATGAATATTTTTCTGTTTTTCTTATTCCCCATGATACTTGGCAGCTCTTCAATTTTTAGGTCTTGTTCCATTTCTCTCTCTATCTCCATCCTTTGGCATTCGAACACCGGGCATTCCAGTAGTAAGTGTGTCACTGTCTCCGGGATGCCAGGCGCACAGATGCATGATGGGTTCTCCTTACACTTAAAGCGGTGCAAGTATGCGGAGAAACCACCATGCCCCGTCAGCACCTGTATCATCCCAGCAGACAACTCCACCCTGCTGACTATTTTGTATGCCAGTGTCACGTCTGGCAGGAACAGCTTTGTTGTGGAAGCTGTTTCTTCAGCCCTGTATCTTCGGTTCCATTCCTCAAGCGACTCCGTACGGATGTTTCGCTTGACGAATGAAACCGGACAACAGCTGTAGTGGGGGGCTGTCTTCAGGGTCTGCGCTGCCTCCTTCGCCAGTACGTCCGCCCGCTCGTTTCCCATCAGGCCAGCGTGCGCTTTCACCCAGAACAAAGAAACATCTTTGCTCTGGTTGAGTGCCAATTTTAGGTTGTGCCTGATTTTGTGGACGAGCGGATGGGAGGAGCCATAGTTGCAGATGGCCTCAAGTGAAGAGCGAGAGTCACTGTACACGCCGAAGGTGGTCTCGGTACGCTTAGTGATATACGCCGTGGCTTTCCAGATGGCCAGTAGCTCCGCCTGATATACCGTGCAATAGGATGACAGCTTGAGTTTGTGGGTCTTGATTTCGGCCGCCCTTTTCCATACGGAGAGTGCGGCTCCCACTTTCCCCTCTATTTTGCTGCCATCCGTAAATATGCATATGTCACGATCTTGTTGACTAGGCACTTCGTCTTCGAGTATCAGGCATTGGAATCGCAGGCTCATCCGGTCCGCTGGGTGTGGCGTGCTCGTGTAAGCGACTCTCCCCTCAACCTCACAGTCTCGCAAACTCTCTGGTAGCGTTCCTCGCTTTGCCTCGTACAGGGCTGCGACTTCCTGGATGCGGAGGTCGAGTGGTAACAGCCCAGCGAGTACCAAGGCTGAGTTCAGCGAGGCCGTGCGGTAGGCCCTGCAGATTTTTTGAGCAAATCCCCTCTGTTCAACCCCTAGCTGTTTTTTAATACCCAGTTTGTTAGTGGCTGGAGCCCATGCACTAGCCGCGTACATAATGATGGGCTCCACCACCGCGCTGTATATTGTTCGAATAACCTCCGGATGGAGACCCCAACTGATTTTGGCGGTTCTGGACAACTGTTTGTAAATATTGATGGCCTTTTTACACACCATGCCAACGTGGGTGTTAAACGTTAGGCTACTGTCTATGGTGACACCTAACACCTTGATCTCTTTTGACAGAGCAATTGCGACCCCGCCCATGCTCAGCAGTGGGGAGTCATATTTAAGTTTCCTAGTGATGACCATTGCACTTGTCTTGTGTGGAGCAAATTTTAGCTTATTTTTGACTCCCCACTGCTGCACACGTGCGAGGGTGGCATTCGCCTGTCTCTGGATTTCTGATGAGGTGTCACCGTGGAAGACGAGGACTATGTCGTCAGCAAAAGCTTGACAATAGTCCCCTCGCCTTTCCAGGTCTTTGAGTAGTGGGTCGAGGAGGAGGTTCCACAGGATTGGACCACCAATAGAGCCCTGAACACACCCCTTTGTGGTCGCTCTATGGTGTTCCTCTCCTGCGTACCTCACTTTTACCTTCCGTTGTTGTAGGTAGCTGTCTAGCATCCTCCGGATGTTAACAGGACACTTTTCCTCAGCCAGTCGTACTCTAATAGCTGGCCACCACGCGCTATCGAAAGCCCCCTCTATGTCTAATGCTACCAGTGTGATAATTTTCTTTTGGTGCAGTTGTGATCTTATATGTTTCAATAGATCATAGAGGGAGTCCTCCGTGCACCTCTGGGGCATAAAGCCGTACTGGCGAGTACTCATCCCGGGGAGGATGTGCCACTTCACTCGACCCACTATCATTTTCTCCAGAACTTTTCCCATCACTGGCAAGAGCCCAATGGGACGATATGACTTTGGGTTTGTGTAGTCGGGCTTCCCCGGCTTCTTAAGCACAACCACTGTGGCTTCCTTCCACGCTATGGGGAAGTAGCCAAGTTCCATGCATTTGTTTGCCAGTGATAAGAAAAGCTCCGGTTCTTGTGCGATAGCCCGTTGGCAGATGTCCGCGGTGAGTCCGTCCGATCCAGGTGCTTTTTTAGGGTTGAAGCTATGTAGAGCTGCCTTCATCTCTTCTGTTGTAAATGGTGGGTCATGTATCTCACCATGCACCCATTCATTTGCTTGGTCAGCTGCTGCCCTTGTTTGCTGGTGGTCTGCGTTATCGGCACCTGGTCGGTCTTCTGGGTAAAACGTTTCGGCAAGCCACTGAGCCGATTCTCTCTGCCCCATTACCCGGCCATCCCTTATGAGAGGTAAGTCTTCGGACCTTCTCTCGGTTCTACCTATTATCCTGTAGATTCCCTCCCACAAGCCCTCTCTGTCCTGCTTCCCACAGAATTCCTTCCAGCTGAGAACTTGTGCTTTCTTTGTCTCTGCTTCAAATCTTGCTTTTGCCTTCAGGTACTCTTCGATCACCTCCGTTCGTCGGACCTGTGCTGCGCAGCGTTACAGGTTA
Source organism: Trisateles emortualis (assembly GCA_947095525.1). Classification (NCBI taxonomy): domain Eukaryota; kingdom Metazoa; phylum Arthropoda; class Insecta; order Lepidoptera; family Erebidae; genus Trisateles; species Trisateles emortualis. The sequence continues at coordinate 31,567 of OX352736.1, read as the reverse complement.
GCAAGTTCCTCGGACCACCACGGTAAGGTGAGTACGGCATTTTTCTTCTTCTTCGGTATGCTAGTTTCGCATGCCTCCACTATAATCTTGGTGTATGTCTTTATTTGATGTTCCAGGTCTATTTGTGTGGTAATTTTTTCCGTTTCCATTTTGTTTATTTGGTTTTCAGCTGCCAATTGGGTCAATTTCTCATGAAATTGATGCCAATTGGCTTTTTTGGTGTTGTAGATCCTGGTCGTTCTATTTATGTTTATTCCTTTGGCCTTTGCCATACTCAATCTCACCACGATGGTGTTGTGATCCGAGGTCGTCGCTCCTTCATCCACCTGCCAGTCAACCAAAAGGTCCAATATGTCCATAGAACAGGCTGTGACGTCGACATGACTGGTGTACGTCTTGTTCCCTCGCACAGTGTAGAAGGTAGGGGTATCGCCTTCGTTGAGCACCTGAAGGCCGATTTGTTCAAGCGTTCCGGCCATTTCCCTTCCTCTGCTGTCAGTAATTGGGCTTCCCCACCAGGCGCTCTTTGCATTTGAGTCGCCACCTATCAGTACATTGCAGGGCTCCAGCTCTCTGGTTGTTTTCTGCAGCTGTTCAAGGTACGGCTCTATAGGGTTGTCGGGTTCAAAGTAAAACGAGACCACAGCTATCTCCCAGGCGCTCGTTCGGACTTTCACCACAACGATGTTTTTTGTGGTGAGGTTTGGGCACTGTATTACGTCAAGGCTGCTGTCGAATACTGCGATTGCAGCCTTGACAGTGTCACCGCCTTGGTCGTCGCACTGGTAGATTCGGACACCACTGTAGCCTCTCATCCTTCCCACCCCCCCAACATAGGGCTCCTGAAGCAGGGCAAAGGCCGCCTTCCTTTCCTTGGCCACGAGCAGTATTTCCTGTGTGGCCAACTCCTCCCGCTGCAGGTTTGCCTGTAGGATAAGGTACGGTGAGTCATGTGTTGTTATGCTTCCTGTAGGCCTGGGCACCACCTTAGCAATAGGCTACCCTTGCTCTTGCCAGCGTGTCCCACCTCCTTCTTACTGCACATTCTTCATTAAATGCATTGTGTGCTGCGTTTTCTATTCCGGCTTTTTTGCAATTGCAGCAGGAGGGTTCCACTCCAACGAGCTTGTCGGGGCACCCTGATTGCAGGTGGGGACCTCCACAGTGGCTGCATTTTTCTAGAGCTTCGGTACAGAACCGTCTCGCGTGACCATATCCCAGGCACAAAGAGCACTGGACGAGAGGGGATTGGTCTTCTACTCTTATCTTTTGGAGGTCGATGCTAACGCTGCCGGCGTCGGTAAGTTTCTGCCATAAGATGGGGGAAACTACCGCGACGACATGTGACGTGTGAGGGTTTCGCGTCTTCTTCTTATACTTGATGGTGACTCTATCTTCTTCCTTTGGGATATTTCCGAAAACCTGCCTATTTTGGTTTCTCAGGGCGTACAGTATATCCTGGTCACTGTTATAGTTAAGGACGCTCCTGAGGATTACGAGTGGGTCCTTGTTTTTCACCTCTTCCACACTCAGCTCTTCTCCTGCATTTTGCAGCCTGTCTTGAATCTTTCTTCTGTCCTCCTGCGTTCTGCATCCCATTATTATTTTCCTATCCTTTCCTTTCCTCACTTGGTCGACAGTAACTCCCCCTTCCCGTGCATTTACCGCTTTTCGGATCTTATTTAAGACCTCCTCCCCTGTCTCCTTTTCATTTTTTGAGGTGACTACGATTGAGTGTAGCGCTGTTGGTTTCGGGTATTGCTCCCTGCTTTGGCCAGCTACCACACTCGCATATGTCATCTCTTTCTGCGTCTTCAGGGTGAGGTTTAATTTTTCTGATTCCTCTTTACACTCCTTAAGGAGTTTGGAGTGTACCCCGAGAAGATTTTTAAAATCCTCTCTTTCTTTTACCCAGTTAATCCCACTGTCCTGTTTCTCGCTTTCCTCCTCTTTCCTTTTCTCTGTTTCCGGCTTTTTTGCGCTTTCCTTTCCCCTATATGTTTTTCCATCCTCCGAATCTTTTACCAACAGGTACAGCTGGTCAATAGCCCCCACCACGGCCTCTTTAATTTCACTCTTTAGGTTCCGCGAGTTATTAAGATGGAGCCTGGCTTTGGCCGCCAGGGCTTTGGCCTCGAGAGCTCTGCTGATATACGTGGGCTTCGGCGAGGTATCCTTGACCAACTGGGCCGTTGGTTTAGAAGATGTCGGAGGGTTTGTTTTCGGAGCAGATACTTCCTTTCTAGGGCCAGATATGTCTCCGCTAGCGCTTGTGGAGGGGATGTTTGTGTCCTGTGATTTTCTACTGGCAGGCAATTTGCCGTCCTGGGATGTTATAGCGAACTTCGATTTAGGTTGGCCCGAAAGAGCCACCTTGGTTTTTGCAGGAGAATTTCCAGAGGGCTTATTCTGGCTAATTTCCCATTCCCCGATACTGCGTCTAACCTTTGAGGTTTGGGCTTGGTCGGCCTCCATAGTCTTAGTCGGGGAGGGTGGATCCCTCTCGCCTTTCTTAGCGGGCGTCCTAATCCCGAACATCTTTATTTTAAATAGGATTGCAAAAGCAAAATAACAAGTGTATAAGTAATCGCAAAATATGAATAAAAACAAAGAAGAGTATAAAACAAAACAAAAAGAGTATAATAGTCAGTCAAAATAAATTTGTATAAGTTGTAAAAGTTATTTAAAAAGATTTTCTTTTTCCAGGTGTCGTCGCACTGCGAGTCAACCTTTTGTCTGGTGTCAATATCAGTTTAGGCGTCTACGAGAAGAACAGCTCCAGTCACCGGTAAGTATGTGTGTAAGTTGTGAGAGTTGTGTGGATGTGTGTGTTTGCGTTTGCGTGTATGAGTGTGTATGTGCGTGTGATGTATGTTTGGGTTATCGGGTAAGATGAGTACTTGAGTGCGTGTGTATAAATGAGTGTGTGTATGTTTGCGTGTATAGTCGTCGAGGAGTGTGTAGTGAATCTGTGCGTATAAGTTCTATAGAAACGTAACTCACGAGTTCGCCTGTCTTAAATATAACTAACAAAATAAATTAAAAAGAAAGTTTAAATTTTTGTAGAGTCACAAAAATTTTGTCTTTACCTAGAGTCAGATTAGTAGTCTTGTGTTATAGTCCTAGGTATGCCTATACTAGTGAAAAAAGTCCTATGTCTCTAGGACGTCAGGTTGCGGAGTTATAGCAGTTTGAAAATTTTCAAAATGGCGGACAAAATGGCCGCTTAAAGCTCTTTTCCGTCGTATCTCCGTCAGATTTCTACCAATTTCGACCGGATTTTTTGTGAACATACAAGCATCCAAAGGTGAATGACTTGGTCCGGACAGCTAAAATATTTTTTCAGGAAATTCCTGAAAAATATTTTTCAGGAAAATTACAGTTTTTGTTATTCTTACTGCTAGGGCTCGTAAGGCCAAGAAAGACAAGCCCAAACACGGCCCAATTTGGTCACCAGGAACGGCTACAGAACGACGTAAAGTTTTTCAAGATGGCGTCCGCGCTATTTTCAAAGTGAGATTGCAGCCGAACCAGTGGTCCTAGTCAGGCCGTTCTTGGGTTCGCCTTTAATGGGAGGTCCTTGTGAACAAGTTTATTGGCCTTTCAGGCTGTCGAAATCCTGAAACCTGAAAAGGGCTGAAACTTTCAGGGTCCCCCAGCCGTCAACTCCCAATCACTTCACCGAAAACCCCGTGTCTCTAGGACACCCAGAAGCCGAGTTCCGTTGGTCCGGAACAACGGCCAGAGACCAGGCTGGTTTCCAGACCGACCAGGGTGGCACGGATCTCGGTTTCCAGAAGTGCTAGGACTTTGGGAAAGGTCTCAGGTTGTTTGTCCTGGGAAGGAGACGGCGTGCGGACTACCTGTATAATTTTCCCGTTTCAGGTTTCAGGAAACAAAGTACGAAATACAATTAAGGCTGTAAAAAATTTTCTGCTAGTAACAAAAATCTGAAAATTTATATATAGGCTATTTATAATGTCTTATTTAATATTACGTACTAAGAAGTTAAAAAATGTTAATATTTCGGGGACCTCGTGGTCTGAAAATACTTTGAAAAATTTTTAATTTGAAAACTGGTGATTGAAATTTCATAAAATTTTGTAGGCACTTTAAACTAAATGATATCTAGCTAAATCTAAAATAAAAATGATAGGTCCTCGATCTTGATCTTGAGCAGCTTGAGTCCAAAGATTTATAAATTCTTAAATGTCAAATAAAAATATTAGGAATGGGTTTTCAGACCTGAAATTTTTTTCTGGAGGTCCTCCTTGATGTCCCCTTACAGGGCCGGTGTCAAAACTATCCCAGCTGCGCTGGATCGTTGACCACGTGGCCACGTGGTTTTCACTATTTAGGCTGTAAGTCCTCGAATTCAGGAGCGAAAATTCTGCAATTCGGTAGCCTTCTGGTGGTCACTGGTAAGCTTCGACCCGCACTTAAAAAAGTGGGGGTCGTCACTTTAAATTCTGAGTAAATCACGTTCTAAGATGTAAAATTTACAAAAACCACGTGTAAATTTTTGTTATTCGCTTTTCTTTCCTTTGCACAATAAACGTGGCACTTTCACACAACTGCACTGCAATCCATACACGATTCCGCAACTTTTGAGGTATAACACTGCAAAATCGGATCACTTTTTCCACTGTTTCGAATTTTTAAAGACGGAGCGTTTACAAAACGATGCGTTCACGAGTGCGGCGGGATAGCGACTGGTTAGGTTAGGTTAGGTTAGGTTAGGTTAGGTTGAAAGTTCGTCGAAGCGAAAACCATCTAGGTATTCCACCGGTTATAGATAGGTTAGGAGTAGGATAGACCGTTATCACTCGTTTAGCTGATCCCAGTGAGACAGAACTTTTAGTTTTCCAACTTTAACTTCATTTTTTAATCAAATTCTATTCAATTTGCAGTTTTTTAATAGTTTCCGATTTTCTATAACCATTCTGCGTGTAAATTCCAACGGAATTTCAGTGTTTTATTTCGAGGAAGGTGTGCCGCGTCTGGGAGCGCATCCCCGCCGCCGCTGCGCCATCTGAAACACCAAAAAGTAGATAAAACACTGTTTTTCTATACATTTTTAATAAAAAATACAGTTTTTTCCAAATTTAAATTTAACAGGACCCCTGGCGGCGCCCAGGATAGTGTCGTAATACAGTATTTTAATAGCCGCGTCGTTTGACACCTCTCCCGCCCGGATCGGACGACTCTAAAACTAAAAAACTAAATAATAGGGAGAATTTTTTCTCGTGAAGATGGGTCCGCCGTAGCTTGCCTTAAGTAGCTATGGCTTCCCGTCTGCCTTCGGCGAGTGACGGCTTGGGTGAGTACACCCGTCCCGTCACCCGCAGCCGAATCCTGCCCACTAACAGTGACGACCGCGTCGACAGTGTGGCAGCCGAGTTTGTGCCGGCAGCGCTTCCTAGCGCACCGGTGACCCGGAAAGCGATACGGGCGGTTCCCAAGCCCAGCACGACAGAAACCTCGTGCGGTATTAGGGAACTGGAGACTCCCACCTCCTCTTGCGTCGTGTCGGGCGGGGGCAACGACCCCGTCAGCAGATGCGGACGAGTGTCTCTGGATGACCGCATGGTCAGAGGGACGGTGGAGCCAGTGCCAACCGCGCCTCCCAGTGCCAGGAAGGCTACGCAGGCGGTTTCAAAGCCCATCCGCACCGAGGAAGAAGATGCCCAAGACCTTGAGCAGGCCCTCTTGGACATCTGTGATCCCTCGGTGGCGCCCGCTAAACTGCGGTCAAAGGTAGGCCTGCCCCGCTTGGAGCAGCTGGCGGCGGAGATGCACCTGCATCCCACAGCCGACTTGGGCTCCAGAGCGCTGGAGTGCCTAGCGACCGTGGAGAAAGTCACGGACAGGTCGAAGAACATGAAGGGCGAATTTATACACGCCCTCAGAGTGGCTGTCCGTGGCGCGTCCGCGGCCGTGACGGAACTCCAGGGGAGGACCGTCACGGGTTCACTGGAGCGGGAAAACTGCGAGCTCCGCTCCCGGGTCACCTCGCTGGAGTCCCGAGTGGCCGCCCTCTCGGCGGAGCTGGAGCGTCTCCGCAGACCAGAGGTGCCGACACCAATGTCCCCAGTGAGAACGGATCCTGAGTGGTTCAGAGAGACTACGTCCCCACGGACAAGCAGTCCGTCCTCCGCTTCACGCGCCACCACCACGCAACCATGCGATTCGTCGGCCGCCGCTGACTTGGCGGCTTCCACGACAGACCACCGGCCTATGGAGCTGCGTCAGAAGGTGCCCGCCGAACGCGCCACTCGTTCCTCGCCGAAGCGAAGGCGAAACAAGAAGAAGAGCGACCCGAGTGGCCACATGTACAAGACTTCAGGAAGGGAAGGAGCGGACCCCTTCCCCGCCCTAACGCAACCAGGGCCTTCCACACGCGCAAAGACCCCGACGCCCGCCCCACCTACTCCAGAGGGGACCCACGAGTTGCCCTGGACGACGGTCCTGGGCCGAAAAGCAAAGAAGAAGACAGAGGAAGCAAAGCCCGCGGATAGGAGGCCTCAAAAGCCTAAGCCCTCTCCCTTGCCGCGCCCGCCCTCCACCTCGGCGGTTACCATCACCCTACCACCGGGGTCCACATCCTCCCTAGCCGAGGTGATGAGGGTGGCCAGGGCGAAGGTAGTCTTGGCCGATATCGGCATTGCCGAGGGCCTCCGTCCAAAAAGAGCTGTCACGGGAGGTCTTCTCCTTAGAATCCCAGGGTCAGACAGCTCCGGCAAAGCGGAGGCCTTGGCAGACAGCCTGCGGGCGGCTCTAGTTGGCACCGATGCCATAGTGGCTTGCCCGACCAAAACCGCGGAACTCAGGGTGCGCGGCCTTGACGACTCCGTAGACAGCGCCGAGGTCGCTGCCGCCATCTGCGCCTCGGGTGGCTGCGTCACAGATGACGTCAAGGTCGGTGAGATCCGTTTCTCCGCGGCCGGGCTCGGCACGGCGTGGGTTCGGTGTCCTCTAATAGCCGCCCGTAAAATCCTTGTGACCGGCAAGATGCGCGTGGGCTGGACGGTCGCCCGGGTGGAGGCCCTGGCACCACGCCCGCTGCAATGCTTCCGCTGCCTCGAAGTGGGCCACGTTAAGGCCCAATGTAAGAGCGCCATGGACCGGAGCGCGCTCTGTTACTCGTGCGGTGGACTCGGCCACAAGGCCCGGGAGTGCCCCGAGCGCGCCCCACAATGTCCGGTATGTATAGACCTGGGCCGACCCGCGGACCACAGGCTAGGCAGCGGACGCTGCAATGCGCCCAAAACTAAGAGCGGCCGGGCACGCCGCGCACCCCGCGCAGCCGCTCCCGCAACTCAACCTGCGGCGAGAAATGACGACGCTGGACCCATCCCCGGTCCGGCAGAGGATGCAGTGCCGGCGGTACATTCTTTCCCCCCCACATAGTCCTGCAGGGGAACATCAACCACTGCCGCGCAGCGCAAGATCTGCTGATGCAGACGCTCACGGAGCAGTCGGTTGCCCTGGCAGTGGTGGCGGAGCCCTACCGCGTCCCGGACCACCCCAGGTGGTTCGGGTCAGACGGGAACTCCATCGCCATGTACTGGTCGGGGGGGACGGGGGACCCGCACTGCACCCTCATACATAAAGGGCCGGGGTTCGTCATTGTCGAGTGGGGTCCGGCGATCGTCGTCGGCTGTTACATCTCACCTAACAGCGCGCTCGCCGTTTTTGAGGCATACCTAGACGGACTGGCCGGCCACATCAGGGCCTACCAGACCCGCCCGCTGCTCCTAATAGGAGACTTCAACGCCCGTTCGCGCGCTTGGGGAGATGTACGGGACGACCTGCGTGGGCAGACCATGCTGGAGTGGGCCGCGGGGCTGGACCTCAGGCTTTTAAATCGGGGTTCAGTCAGCACCTGTGCGCGGTGGCAGGGGGAGTCAGTAGTCGATTTGTCGTGGGCGACTTCCCCGGCCGTGCGCATGGTCTCGGGCTGGCGAGTCGCTCTGGAGGTGGCGACGCTGTCGGACCACCGACACATTTTGTTCAGCGTGGCCCTTCGCCGCCGCAACGGAATCCCCGAAGGCGGTGGCGACACTCAGCGACGCTGGTGTCTGCGTCAGCTCGACCGCGACCTACTCACGGCCGCTGCCCACGTAGTGGACTGGTCGGCGGAAGAGGAGGGCGTCCCGGAGAACCCTCAAGCACAAGCGACCTGGTTGCGAGAGGCCATGACCGGAATCTGCGACGTGGCGATGCCCCGCAGCATTCCTGGTAAAAAGAGAGGCGCGCTTTACTGGTGGTCGCCTGACATAGCGCGCCTCCGAACAGAATACGTCGCTGCCCGCCGACGCTTCCAGCGAGTCAGAAGACGCCGGAGAGCCGGAGAACATGAGACCGCCGCAGCGCACCGGGCATACAGGGCCGCCTCGAAGGCATTATCTATCGCCATCGCGGACGCCAAGGCTCGGTCCTGGAACGAGCTCATCGAGGGATTGGACAGGGACCCTTGGGGGCGCCCATACAAAATGGTAATGGGCAAGCTCAAACCGTGGGTCCCTCCCCTGACGCAATCCCTGAACCCGGAGTTCGTGGGTGGGGTGGTAGACACCCTCTTCCCAAGGGACCAGGAAGATCCCCCGACCCCGCCGCCACTGTCGGACCAACCCTGGAACGACCATCTCGACGTGACGGAGGGTGAACTGGACCGAGCCGTGAAGCGACTCGCAGCCCGGAACACTGCCCCGGGCCCAGACGGGATTCCGGGACGGGCCTGGGTAGTAGCACTCGCGGTCTTAGGGTTCACCGGCTGCCTCCGTAGTGGCGTGTTCCCAACCGGCTGGAAGGAGGCCGATCTAGTTCTACTAAAGAAGGACGGCAGGGCCGCAGACTCTCCCTCGGCGTTCCGACCAATTTGCTTGCTGGATGAGGCGGGAAAGCTCTTCGAGCGTGTCATCGCCGCCCGTCTCAGCGAGCACCTGTCGCGCACTGGCCCCGATCTATCGGACTGCCAGTTCGGCTTCCGGCAGGGGCGATCGACGCTGGACGCGATCAAGCGCGTCCGCACCCTGTCGGAGCAGACAGTACGGGGGGGTGGAGTGGCGTTGGCCGTCAGTCTTGACATCGTCAACGCCTTCAACTCCCTCCCATGGCAGGCGATTAGAGGGGCACTGGTCCATCATAATGTGCCCCTCTACCTGCACCGGGTCATCGGGGCGTATTTGCGCGACAGGACCATTCGGTACACGGGTCGGGACGGTAACCTGCACCAGAGGGAGATCAACTGCGGGGTTCCCCAGGGTTCCGTTTTAGGACCCCTGCTATGGAACCTTGCATACGATGCGGTCCTGCGGATCGGCCTCCCCCCCGGAGTGAGTGTCGTCTGCTACGCGGACGACACTCTGGTACTGGCCCGGGGGGCCGAGTTTCAAGAAACTCTTCGGCTCGGCGAACAAGGTGTGGCAAGGGTGATCGGGGCCATCGGCAGCCTAGGTCTTCGTGTGGCACCGCACAAAACGGAGGCGATGTGGTTCCACGGCCTACGCCGCGGGTTGGAACCACCCACCCACGTCGCCAGAGTAGGCGATGCGGAGGTGGAGGTGGGGCGCCACATGAAGTACCTGGGCCTTACTCTGGACGGCCGGTGGTCCTTTAAAGAACATTTCGAGCGTCTGGCTCCGAAGGTGCAACGAGCGGCGGGGGCCCTTCAGAGGCTTCTGCCTAACCTCGGGGGCACCCGGGAAGAGGTTCGCCGCCTCTACGGTGGAGTGGTGCGATCGATGGCCCTCTATGGGGCTGGTCAGATCGACTGACGAGCACCTCCCGCTGCAGAGCTATTCTGAACAGCCTGCAGCGCGTGGCGGCCATCAGGATCGCGCGCGGTTACCGCACCATATCGTTTGAGGCGGCGACGCTCCTGGCGCGTCTACCGCCCTTTGACATCTTGGCGGGCGTGGACGCTAGCGTCTACGACGAGACTCACGCCCGTTGGGAGGGCCGGGAGGACACGGTAGCACCGAGCCAGACGCTCAGTGAATTCAGACGAGACACGCACAAATTGGCTCTCGCCCGATGGCAGAGTAGGCTCAGAGAGCCAAAAAATCTGCGACAGCGCATTGTGAGCGCAATCCTTCCAAACTTTGAGAAGTGGATAGGAAGGAAAACAGGCAAAGTAACTTTTCACTTGACCCAGATACTCACCGGTCACGGCTGTTTTGGTGAGTATCTGAGCAGGATAGGGAGGCAAGAGACGGCTCACTGCCACCACTGCCCAAGCGACCTAGACTCCGCCCAACACACGGTCGAAAACTGCCCAGCGTGGGAGACCGAGCGGCGGGTCCTGGTCGCTATAATCGGTCAAGACTTGTCCCCTCCAGCTGTAGTAAGGAAGATGCTGGAGGGGAACACTAATTGGGATGCTGTGGTCTCCTTCTGTGAAGCTGTAATGCTTCAGAAAGAGACCGCCGAGCGGGATCGCGAACGCGCCGATCCCACTCGCAGAAGAGGAAGACGCCGTGGCGGCGAAAACGGCCGCCTCTAACCGGACGGATCACCTCGGGACCCGAATGCGGTCAGAGAAGGGTCCTCTGACTGCGGTCCCGGGAAGACAGTGGACTGTTGTGGCGCAGTCCGCTGTGTCGGCATGACACAGGCCGACAACGGGAGGGCACACACAAGCCCTCCCCGAGACTGAGTCTCATACCAGAGACGGGCGCAATGGGGTACACCGGAGCAGCATACCCGCGTTCCCGGAGTACTCTGTTAAGCGCCGAGGATGGCCACCGAAGGTGGTTTTAGTGGGTGCAAGCCCCACATAACCACGCCGACGACCCCATGCGGCGTGGTATGCGTTAGGCATTTCCCCTTCGTTAGGAGTTAGGAGTAGGATAGACCGTTATCACTCGTTTAGCTGATCCCAGTGAGACAGAACTTTTAATTTTCCAACTTTAACTTCATTTTTTAATTAAATTCCATTCAATTTGCAGTTTTTTAATAGTTTCCGATTTTCTATAACCATTCTGCGTGTAAATTCCAACGGAATTTCAGTGTTTTATTTCGAGGAAGGTGTGCCGCGTCTGGGAGCGCATCCCCGCCGCCGCTGCGCCATCTGAAACACCAAAAAGTAGATAAAACACTGTTTTTCTATACATTTTTAATAAAAAATACAGTTTTTTCAAAATTTAAATTTAACAGGACCCCTGGCGGCGCCCAGGATAGTGTCGTAATACAGTATTTTAATAGCCGCGTCGTTTGACACCTCTCCCGCCCGGATCGGACGACTCTAAAACTAAAAATCGAAATTCTTTAGATTCCGGCCCTAAGGAAATCCACCTTAGGGGTACAAACATTGAATATCGAAAGTTCGTCGAAGCGAAAACCATCTAGGTATTCCACCGGTTATAGATAGGTTAGGAGTAGGATAGACCGTTATCACTCGTTTAGCTGATCCCAGTGAGACAGAACTTTTAATTTTCCAACTTTAACTTCATTTTTTAATTAAATTCCATTCAATTTGCAGTTTTTTAATAGTTTCCGATTTTCTATAACCATTCTGCGTGTAAATTCCAACGAAATTTCAGTGTTTTATTTCGAGGAAGGTGTGCCGCGTCTGGGAGCGCATCCCCGCCGCCGCTGCGCCATCTGAAACACCAAAAAGTAGATAAAACACTGTTTTTCTATACATTTTTAATAAAAAATACAGTTTTTTCAAAATTTAAATTTAACAGGACCCCTGGCGGCGCCCAGGATAGTGTCGTAATACAGTATTTTAATAGCCGCGTCGTTTGACACCTCTCCCGCCCGGATCGGACGACTCTAAAACTAAAAATCGAAATTCTTTAGATTCCGGCCCTAAGGAAATCCACCTTAGGGGTACAAACATTGAATATCGAAAGTTCGTCGAAGCGAAAACCATCTAGGTATTCCACCGGTTATAGATAGGTTAGGAGTAGGATAGACCGTTATCACTCGTTTAGCTGATCCCAGTGAGACAGAACTTTTAATTTTCCAACTTTAACTTCATTTTTTAATTAAATTCCATTCAATTTGCAGTTTTTTAATAGTTTCCGATTTTCTATAACCATTCTGCGTGTAAATTCCAACGGAATTTCAGTGTTTTATTTCGAGGAAGGTGTGCCGCGTCTGGGAGCGCATCCCCGCCGCCGCTGCGCCATCTGAAACACCAAAAAGTAGATAAAACACTGTTTTTCTATACATTTTTAATAAAAAATACAGTTTTTTCAAAATTTAAATTTAACAGGACCCCTGGCGGCGCCCAGGATAGTGTCGTAATACAGTATTTTAATAGCCGCGTCGTTTGACACCTCTCCCGCCCGGATCGGACGACTCTAAAACTAAAAAATCGCTTGCCCACCCACCCTATTGCATTACGACAGTAAGGAATTGCAAATTTTCCATAGGGACAGGTGGGTAAGGAAGCATAACAGGGAGAATTTTTTCTCGTGAAGATGGGTCCGCCGTAGCTTGCCTTAATTAGCTATGGCTTCCCGTCTTCCCACGGCGAACGATGGCTTGGGTGAGTACACCCGACCCGTCACTCGAAGTAGAATCTTGTCCACGGATGGCGATGCTCGCGTCGACAGGGAGTCAGCCGAATCGGCGACGGCAGCGCCTCCTAGTGCCCCGTCCACCCGGAAAACAACACCGCGTTACCGCGAGAGTTGCGCCAGGCGAGGGCACTGACCCTGTCTATAGAGACAAAAGAGTGTCCCTGGACGACCGCATTGTCAGGGGGACGGTGGAGTCTGCGCCAGCTGCGCCTCCCAGCGCGAGGAAGGCCACGCAGGTAGTTTCAAGAATCCGCACCGAGGAAGAAGACGCCCAGGACCTTGAGCGGGCTCTGATGGATATCTGTGACCCCTCGGTGGCTCCCGCTAAGCTGCGGTCAAAGGTGGGTCTGCCCCGCTTGGAGCAGCTAGCAGCAGAGATGCACCTGCATCCCACAGCCGACTTAGGCTCCAGAGCGCTGGAGTGCCTAGCGACCGTGGAGAAAGTCACGGACAGGTCGAAGCACATGAAGGGCGAATTTATACACGCCCTCAGAGTGGCTGTCCGTGGCGCGTCCGCGGCCGTGACGGAACTCCAGGGGAGGACCGTCACGGGTTCACTGGAGCGGGAAAACTGCGAGCTCCGCTCCCGGGTCACCTCGCTGGAGTCCCGAGTGGCCGCCCTCTCGGCGGAGCTGGAGCGTCTCCGCAGACCAGAGGTGCCGACACCAATGTCCCCAGTGAGAACGGATCCTGAGTGGTTCAGAGAGACTACGTCCCCACGGACAAGCAGTCCGTCCTCCGCTTCACGCGCCACCACCACGCAACCATGCGATTCGTCGGCCGCCGCTGACTTGGCGGCTTCCACGACAGACCACCGGCCTAGGGAGCTGCGTCAGAAGGTGCCCGCCGAACGCGCCACTCGTTCCTCGCCGAAGCGAAGGCGAAACAAGAAGAAGAGCGACCCGAGTGGCCACATGTACAAGGCTTTAGGAAGGGAAGGAGCGGACCCCTTCCCCGCCCTAACGCAACCAGGGCCTTCCACACGCGCAAAGACCCTGACGCCCGCCCCACCTACTCCAGAGGGGACCCACGAGTTGCCCTGGACGACGGTCCTGGGCCGAAAAGCAAAGAAGAAGACAGAGGAAGCAAAGCCCGCGGACAGGAGGCCTCAAAAGCCTAAGCCCTCTCCCTTGCCGCGCCCGCCCTCCACCTCGGCGGTTACCATCACCCTACCACCGGGGTCCACATCCTCCCTAGCCGAGGTGATGAGGGTGGCCAGGGCGAAGGTAGTCTTGGCCGATATCGGCATTGCCGAGGGCCTCCGTCCAAAAAGAGCTGTCACGGGAGGTCTTCTCCTTAGAATCCCAGGGTCAGACAGCTCCGGCAAAGCGGAGGCCTTGGCAGACAGCCTGCGGGTGGCTCTAGTTGGCACCGATGCCATAGTGGCTTGCCCGACCAAAACCGCGGAACTCAGGGTGCGCGGCCTTGACGACTCCGTAGACAGCGCCGAGGTCGCTGCCGCCATCTGCGCCTCGGGTGGCTGCGTCACAGATGACGTCAAGGTCGGTGAGATCCGTTTCTTCCGCCCTTCCCCCCGGACTGCGAAAGCATACGGACGTGTGAACTGTTAACTATTTAAAAAATAAATAAATAAATTAGTAAAGTAAATAACAATTTCAAATAGTTCCGACTACCAGGAGCGCAGCTAACAAAAGAATTACTCTACGAGCTTCAAACGCACGCACACTGCCGGCCGCTCACTGGACACACTGCTTCGTATCCACATACACCACAGCCACGCGTGAGTACTACCTAACGCATACATTAACACCTGCGGACCACTCCAGCGACGCGGCGCGCTCACGCACACCAACAACACACCGTCGCGTATACGTTTTGACGCATAGAGCGAAGCTCTACGCGCTCCTAACCCCCTGGTACTATGAATCGATCACCGAACAAATCTGGCTCTGACTCGACGCTTGAAATCCCAAATCGTGAATCAACACCTCCTGCCTCAACCTTTATAACGCAAAGATATAAACGTCGCCTTGAAGAAATTACAAGATCTGATTTCGAAGAATTTAAATCCGAAATTCGGGAGTTGATTACGTCATTCAAAGACAACTACAATAAAATAACATCCACTTTGCTAAACATAGAAAAGTCTATTGAATTCACAAATGAACAACATAATGAGATGCGAGCTAAGATAAAAACACTGGAGGAAGAGTGTACCTTAAACCGTAATAACATTGCACATCTACAAGACAAAGTTGAAGATCTACAACGATGTTCTAGGTTAACGACCATTGAACTGAGAAATATCCCACGTAAAGATAAGGAGAGTAAACAAGATCTCCTCTCATACATCGCTAATATTTCAAAGTCACTAAACATCGACTTCAAACCAACAAACGTTCGTGATATATACCGTATTCCTGGGAAGGCCGAAGCCAAAAAACCAATAATAATACAGTTGTCTGACCTGTATTTGAAAAATACCCTCATTAACGCCGTAAAAATGCACAATACCTCACACCCGACAAATAAACTAAACTGGAGCCACATAGGTCTTAATGGTAACACCCCCATATATGTAGCAGAAAACCTAACCGCGCAAGCTAGAAAACTTTTTTACCACGCTCGTGAATTGCAAAAATCTAAGTTGATCAAATTCTGTTGGATCGTTGATGGCAAAATTTTAATTAAGAAATCAGAGGGACAACCCTCCATAGTTGTAAGAAGCGTTGCCCAATTGGAAGAATTTAATGGTAATATATGACTAGTCTCCATTAACCTAGGACTCCACATACAAAATTGCATGTTGTTGTTATTATTATTTTCCTACAATCACAATATTGAGTTGCTTTTGATAAACAATTTATTTATAATAATCTGTAGTGCCTTATGTTATTTTATTGCAACCAATGTTTTTACATTTTTATATTTGGTTGCATTTTTATTTTTATATGTACTAGTTGTTTTGATAAAAATTGATATTCTCTCTGTAAACATTTGCACACATCGCATTACATACATCCTATTACACACCCAGCCACAAAACTTACTTACACAACATCACATACCGAACAATTCTCGCAGTAATACGCCTGTAAAAATACTGATAGCAAAATACATACCATCGATTTGTGTATTCATCTACCGAAGTAGTTACTATGAATTTATTAGACAAATACATGCTGTTATAATTTATTATTTGGAACTCCGTACAAAACATAAAATTCGATAACTTTTTTGATATAAACAAATCACTTGATGAGTTTTCAGTTTCAAAAACTATAACATGCAGTCCGGATGACTGTAAATCTCATATTAATGAGCCAAAGAAATTATTGAAAGTTTTAAGTCAAAATATTAGATCAATAAATTGTAACATTGACAATTTTATGACCTTACTACAAAGAATTGATATTGAATGTGAAATAATTGTTCTTACGGAGTGTTGGCTTAAAAATAACATGGTAGTCCCTACTATTGATACATACACATCATATCACACTGTAAAACATATAAATCAGAATGATGGTATAGTGATTTATCTCAAGCAACATCTAAACTACACAGTGACGGAATTCGACTTTGTGGATGGTACTTGCATGACTATAAAAATAGGATTGGAAACTGCTATTGTTTGTATATACCGTTCCCCCTCATTTACGAACATTTCAAATTTTCTAAACTCCTTGGATACGGTGCTCTCCTGCCTAAAATCTTACCAAAATATAATAATAGTTGGTGATATTAACATTGATATTTGCCATACTCCCTGTGACATGCATGCCTCAGAATACCTTAATCTGACTGCATCCCATGGCTTACTTCCAGCGCATACGTTACCCACTCGTGGTTCTAACTGCCTCGACCATATTATGCTAAAAACTAAATGTAAAGCACTGACACTTGTACTTGATTCCTCTGTAACGGATCACAGTTGTATTATGCTTTGTTTGAGATACAAGAGAATAAACTCTTATAACACAATCTATCGCACACATAATAAAATTAACTATACATCCCTAGACTGCGCTATCAATAACCTAAACTTTACACCTATTTACATTATGACTGACCCTAATATTGCAACAAACCATTTAGTTAATACCTTAATAAATACAATACAAGCTAATACAACTACAGCTAAGATATCTAATCGTAAACGTGTAATCAAACCCTGGATTACCGCTGGCCTATTGCGTTGTATGAGGAATCGCGATGCCATGCATAAAAAACTGAAGTCTAACCCCAATGACACCATTTTAAAAACAACTTACAATAGATACAGGAACTTTTGCAACAAATTATTAAAAAAACTAAAGAGACAATACGACAAAGCACAACTCGAACAGGCTGGCTCTGACAATAAACGATTATGGCAGGTAATAAAAAGAGTAACAAATTCTGCACAGTCAAAGTCATCCGCCAAAGACTTACTTAACATATCTTCTTCTCCCGAACTATCAGTGAACCAGGTTAACGATTACTTCGCAAACATTGGCAGAAATTACGCAGCTAAAATAAATCCTATCCTTCTATCTCCACAGATACAAGCAATGAGCAACTCTGTTAACCAGTGCAATTCATTCATGATGTTACCTACAGATTGCAACGAGATAAATTCCATCCTTATGTCTCTGAAATCAGATTGCGCTGTAGGTTGGGATAATATTTCAACATCATTACTCAAGCGCTATAAAGCCACATTGGTTCCCGTTATAACACATATATCTAACCTATGTCTTGGGTCGGCTACTTTTCCAGCTTATTTTAAAAAGTCCATAATACACCCCATATATAAGGATGGATCTAGAGACTGTGTCAACAATTACCGCCCAATAGCTATACTGCCTGTACTATCTAAGATCCTAGAGCGTGTCATAAACACTAGACTTATAAAATACTTAGAAGATAAAAACTTATTATCCATTAATCAGTACGGTTTTAGGCACAACAGGTCTACTGATGGTGCAGTTCTAAATCTAACCAATCATATAGCTGAAAATCTAGACAAAAAGAAAAAAGTGCTGACTATATTCCTAGATCTGGCGAAAGCTTTTGACACAGTCTCTATCCCGCTTCTCCTGCGTAAACTGTCAGATGTTGGAATAAGGGGACATGCACTAAAGTTGCTCAGAAACTATTTGGAACAAAGAACCCAATGTGTCAATATAAATTTACATGTTAGCGGCGAACTTCCTGTCACTTTTGGGGTACCCCAAGGTAGTGTGATCGGTCCTACTCTCTTCCTCGTCTACGTCAACCAGCTTTGTGAAATTAACCTACGTGACACTAAAATAACAGCCTTCGCAGATGATACTGCGCTTACATTTATAGGTGATACCTGGACCGACGTATTTGCAAATGCTCAATCGGGATTAAACGTGGTGTCAGCATGGCTAGCAAATAACTCACTGACATTAAACTCTGCGAAAACGAAATATATGACATTTTCATTTCGACAATCCACTCAACCACCCTCTTCATTTTGCCTTGTTGCACACTCCTGCCAAGTACCACAATCTCGGAGTTGTAGCTGTCCCACTCTAGATAAGACAGCCAAAATCAAATATTTGGGTGTCACATTAGACTGTAAACTTACCTTTCGTCTGCACCTCGAGTATCTACAATCTAGAATAAGAAAACTGATATATATATTTAAATCACTGCGTCACGTAGCTCGAGGCCATGTAGTCAAACAAGTTTACCTTACTTTATGTCAGTCGCTGTTGTCTTACTGTATCTCATCCTGGGGCGGTGCGGCCAAAACCCACCTTCTACAACTTGAGAGAGCACAAAGAGCCATCCTTAAAGTGAGTACTTTCCGACCGTTCAGATTTCCCACTATCGAACTTTACAGGAGCTGCGAAGTTTTAAATGTCCGCCAGCTCTTCCTTCTCAAAACCCTTCTCCTCCAACATGCTTCAACTCCCTTTCAACAAGTAACAAAAAGACGTAAGGACAGGATTTGCACGACTAGAAAAGCAAACTTTAGTCATTCAAAAAGATTTAATTGTTTTTTGGCACCTACTTTATATAATAAAGTGAATAAATCTCTCCCTATCTATCATCTCACTAATAAAATATGTAAGAGTGCAGTCCAAAAATGGTTATTAACCTTGACCTACCAAGACACAGAAAATATTATTGATGCAATAACCTAATCTCATACACACAAATACTGCTACACACATCTATCACACTTTCTTTACACTAACTCTCACATACACACAACTCACGCTTCATACCTACTTACATTCGTACACACCCACTTCAACGAACGAAATTTGAATGTGTATTGTTATTTTTTATTCTTTATTTTTTTTATTCTACTTTTATTGCATTATTATTATTGCCTCAATTTTAAAATAATGTCACAATAATTTTTAAATTTAAATAATGGTTATTATTGCAACATTAAATGAAAGGGACTGGTATCTTTAACACAGGCTGCCCTGTAGCCTAGCTAAGATGCCAGTTGCGAATTAAATTGCATTCATTCAATAAACCATAACCATGACGTATTTTTAAGTGTATGTATAAGTGCTTGCAAGATATATGTATTGGTGCAAATAAAGATATTATTATTATTTCTCCGCGGCCGGGCTCGGCACGGCGTGGGTTCGGTGTCCTCTAATAGCCGCCCGTAAAATCCTTGTGACCGGCAAGATGCGCGTGGGCTGGACGGTCGCCCGGGTGGAGGCCCTGGCACCACGCCCGCTGCAATGCTTCCGCTGCCTCGAAGTGGGCCACGTTAAGGCCCAATGTAAGAGCGCCATGGACCGGAGCGCGCTCTGTTACTCGTGCGGTGGACTCGGCCACAAGGCCCGGGAGTGCCCCGAGCGCGCCCCACAATGTCCGGTATGTAAAGACCTGGGCCGACCCGCGGACCACAGGCTAGGCAGCGGACGCTGCAATGCGCCCAAAACTAAGAGCGGCCGGGCACGCCGCGCACCCCGCGCAGCCGCTCCCGCAACTCAACCTGCGGCGAGAAATGACGACGCTGGACCCATCCCCGGTCCGGCAGAGGATGCAGTGCCGGCGGTACATTCTTTCCCCCCCACATAGTCCTGCAGGGGAACATCAACCACTGCCGCGCAGCGCAAGATCTGCTTATGCAGACGCTCACGGAGCAGTCGGTTGCCCTGGCAGTGGTGGCGGAGCCCTACCGCGTCCCGGACCACCCCAGGTGGTTCGGGTCAGACGGGAACTCCATCGCCATGTACTGGTCGGGGGGGACGGGGGACCCGCACTGCACCCTCATACATAAAGGGCCGGGGTTCGTCATTGTCGAGTGGGGTCCGGTGATCGTCGTCGGCTGTTATATCTCGCCGAACAGCGCGCTCGCCGTTTTTGAGGCGTTTTTAGACGGACTGACCGGCCACATCAGGGCCTACCGGACCCGCCCGCTACCCGTGTTAGGTGACTTTAACGCCCGTTCACGCGCTTGGGGAGATATCCGGGACGACCTGCGTGGCCAGACCTTGCTAGAGTGGTCGGCGGGGCTGGACCTCAGGCTTTTAAACCGGGGTTCAGTCAGCACCTGCGCTCGGTGGCAGGGGGAGTCAGTTGTTGATCTGTCGTGGGCGACTTCCCCGGCCGTGCGAATGGTCTCGGGCTGGCGCGTCGCTCCGGAGGTGGCCACGCTGTCGGATCACAGACACATTTTGTTCAGCGTGGCCCTTCGCCGCCGCAACGAACACCCAGATGGCGGCGGCGATACACAGCGACGCTGGTGCTTGCGTCAGCTCGACCGCGACCTACTCACGGCCGCTGCCCTCGTAATGGACTGGTCAGCCGATGAGGAAGGTTCCCCGGAGGATCCCCAAGCACAAGCGAACCGGTTTCGGGAGGCCATGACCGGGGTCTGCGACGCGGCTATGCCCCGCAGCATTCCCGGCAAAAAGAGGGGCGCGCTTTATTGGTGGTCGACTGACATAGCGCGCCTCCGAACAGTATACGTCGCTGCCCGCCGAAGCTTCCAGCGAGTGAGAAGACGCCGGAGAGCCGGAGAGCAAGAGACCGCCGCAGCGCACCGGGCATACAGGGCCGCCTCGAAGGCATTATCTATCGCCATCGCGGACGCTAAGGCTCGGTCCTGGAAGGAGCTCATTGAGGGATTGGACAGGGACCCATGGGGGCGCCCGTACAAAATGGTACTGGGCAAGCTCAAACCGTGGGTCCCTCCCCTGACGCAATCCCTGGACCCGGAGTTTGTGGAGAGGGTGGTAGACACCCTCTTCCCAAGGGACCAGGAAGATCCCTCGACCCCTCCGCCACAGTCGGACCAACCCTGGAACGACCATCTCGATGTGACGGAGGGTGAACTGGACCGAGCCGTGAGGCGACTTGCAGCCCGGAACACTGCCCCGGGCCCAGACGGGATCCCGGGACGGGCCTGGGTAGTAGCACTCGCGGTCTTAGGGGACCGGTTGAGGTGGCTGTTCACCGGCTGCCTCCGTAGCGGCGTGTTCCCGACCGGCTGGAAGGAGGCCGATCTAGTTCTTCTCAAGAAGGAAGGCAGGGCTGCCGACTCTCCCTCGGCGTTCCGACCCATTTGCTTGCTGGACGAGGCGGGAAAGCTCTTCGAGCGTGTCATCGCCGCCCGTCTCAGCGAACACCTGTCGCGCACTGGCCCCGATCTATCGGACTGCCAGTTCGGCTTCCGGCAGGGGCGATCGACGCTGGACGCGATTAACCGCGTCCGCGCCCTGTCGGAGCAGACAGTACGGGGAGGTGGAGTGGCGTTGGCCGTCAGTCTTGATATCGTCAACGCCTTCAACTCCCTCCCGTGGCAGGCGATTAGGGGGGCACTGGTCTATCACAACGTGCCCCTATACCTGCATCGGGTCATCGGGGCGTATTTGCGCGACAGGACCATTCGGTACACGGGTCGGGACGGTAACCTGCACCAGAGGGAGATCAACTGCGGGGTTCCCCAGGGTTCCGTGTTAGGACCCCTGCTATGGAACCTCGCATACGATGCGGTCCTGCGGATCGGCCTCCCCCCCGGAGTGAGTGTCGTCTGCTATGCGGACGACACCCTGGTACTGGCCCGGGGGGCCGAGTTTCAAGAAACTCTTCGGCTCGGCGAACAAGGAGTGGCAAGTGTGATCGGGGCCATCGGCAGCCTAGGTCTTCGTGTGGCACCTCACAAAACGGAGGCGATGTGGTTCCACGGCCTACGCCGTGGATTGGAACCACCCACCCACGTTGCCAGAGTGGGCGATGCGGAGGTGGAGGTGGGGCGCCACATTAAGTACCTGGGCCTTACTCTGGACGGCCGGTGGTCCTTTAAAGAACATTTCGAGCGTCTGGCTCCAAAGGTGCAACGAGCGGCGGGGGCTCTGCAGAGACTCCTGCCTAACCTCGGAGGCCCCCGGGAGGAGGTCCGCCGCCTCTACGGTGGAGTAGTGCGATCGATGGCCCTCTATGGGGCGCCCGTCTGGTCAGATCGACTGACGGGCACCTCCCGCTGCAGAGCTATTCTCAACGGCCTGCAGCGCGTGGTGGCCATCAGGATCGCACGCGGGTACCGCACGATATCCCACGAAGCGGCGGCGCTCCTAGCGCGCATCCCGCCCTTCGACATCCTGGCAAGCGTGGACGCCAGCGTCTACGAAGAGACCCACGCCCGCTGGGAGGGCCGGGAGGACGCGGAAGCACCGTGCCAGACGCTCAGTGAGTTCAAGCGGGGCGCGCACAAAATGGCGCTCGCCCGATGGCAAAGCAGGCTCAGAGAGCCTAAAAATGCACGGCAGCGCATAGTGGGTGCAATCCTACCCAGCTTCGAGCAGTGGCTGGGTAGAAAATCCGGTCATGTAACCTTTCACCTGACTCAGATACTCACCGGACACGGCTGTTTCGGCGAGTATCTGAGCCGGATAGGGAGGCAAGCGGGGGCGCACTGCCACCACTGCCCTAGCGACCTGGACTCCGCCCAACACACGCTCGAAGATTGCCCAGCGTGGGAGACCGAGCGGCGGGTCCTGGTCGCCGAAATTGGAACTGACTTGTCCCCTCCAGCCGTAGTAAAGAAGATGCTGGAAGGGAAAACTAACTGGGATGCCGTGGTCTCCTTCTGTGAAGCTGTCATGCTTCAGAAGGAGACCGCCGAGCGGGATCGGGAACGTGCCGATCCCACTCGCAGGACAGGAAGACGCCGCGGCGGCAACAACGGCCGCCGCTAACCCGGAAGAAACACCTCGGGACCCGAATACGGTCAGAGAAGGGTCCTCTGCCTGCGGTCCCGGGAAGACAGCGGATTGTTGTGGCGCAGTCCGCTGTGTCGGCATGACACAGGCTGACAACGGGAGGGCACACACAAGCCCTCCCCGAGACTGAGTCTCACACCAGAGACGGGCGCAATGGGGTACACCGGAGCAGCATACCCGCGTTCCCGGAGTACCCTGTAAAGCGCCGAGGAAGGCCACCGAAGGTGGTTTTAGTGGGTGCAAGCCCCACATAACCACGCCGACGACCCCCTGCGGCGTGGTATGCGTTAGGCATTTCCCCTTCGAAAAAAAAAAAAAAAAAAAAAAAAAAAAAAAAAAAAAAGGTTAGGTTAGGTTAGGTTAGGTTAGGTTAGGTTAGGTTAGGTTAGGTTAGGTTAGGTTAGGTTCCCCCCCGAAAGAGTTCTCGCCTTGTCGTGGCGGGGGGGCTCAGTAGCCACGTGGACCGACATCCACGGTGAAGCTAAGAGGAACTCACTCGTAAACCTTACCCGTAGGCGTAGGGAACGAGGGTCGCCACCTTTCGCGAGGTGGGGGCTGAGAGGAAGAAAACCTCTATAAAAAATTACCCGCGGGCGGGCCCGGCGTAGCAATACGCTGGGCAAGCAACGGGATGAACTCGTAAGGCCGACCCATTGGTGTCGGAGACGAGGGCTGCCACCTTCCGGGGTGGGGGCTGCGAGGAAGAAAACCTCTATAAAAAATTACCCGGGATGAGCCCTAAGGGCAGTAGGAGTAAATCGTAAACCGACCCGCAGGCGTCGGAGCGAGGGCCGCCACTTTGCTACCTCTCAAGGTGGTGGCTGCGAGGAAGAATAACCTCTATAAAAAATTACCTTACGTGACCCGCCCGTTCAGCTTCGACCACTGGGCGACGGCGGCAGGACGAAAGATGTGAGGTGCGGGAGGATGACCCCGGGTGTCGGACGACGGGGTGGGCTCGGTGCAGCGATGCGCCGGGCCGGGGAGCAAATCGTAAACCGACCCATTGGTGTCGGAACGAGGGCCGCCATCTTGCACCTCTCGAGGTGGGGGCCGCGAGGAAGAAAACCTCTTTAAAAAATTACCGACTTGACCCGTCCCTTCCATTAAGTGGTGCCGGTCTCACCATTGGACGGGGCGGCAGGATGAAAGACGTGAGGTGGGGCCGGCGTAGCAATACGCCGGGCCAGGGGAGTATATCGTAAACCGACCCGTAGGTGTCGGAGCGAGGGCCGCCACTTTGCAACCTCTCAAGGTGGTGGCTGCGAGGAAGAATAACCTCTATAAAAAATAACCTTACGTGACCCGCCCGTTCAGCTTCGACCACTGGGCGACGGCGGCAGGACGAAAGATGTGAGGTGCGGGAGGACGACCCTGCTTGACGGGGTGGGCTCGGCGCAGCAATGCGCAGAGCCGGGGAGCAAATCGTAAACCGACCCTTAGGTGTCGGAACGAGGGCCGCCATCTTGCCACCTCTCGAGGTGGCGGCCGCGAGGAAGAAAACCTCTTTAAAAAATTACCGACTTGACCCGTCCCCTCCTTTAAGTGGTTCCGGTCTCACCATTGGACGGGGCGGCAGGATGAAAGACGTGAGGCGGGGCCGGCGTAGCAATACGCCGGGCCAGGGGAGTATATCGTAAACCGACCCGTAGGCGTCGGAGCGAGGGCCGCCACTTTGCAACCTCTCAAGGTGGTGGCTGCGAGGAAGAATAACCTCTATAAAAAATAACCTTACGTGACCCGCCCGTCCAGCTTCGACCACTGGGCGACGGCGGCAGGACGAAAGATGTGAGGTGCGGGAGGACAACCCCGCTTGACGGGGTGGGCTCGGCGCAGCAATGCGCCAGGCCGGGGAGCAAATCGTAAACCAACCCGTAGGTGTCGGAACGAGGGCCGCCATCTTGCTACCTCTCGAGGTGGGGGCTGCGAGGAAGAAAACCTCTTTAAAAAATTACCGACTTGACCCGTCCCCTCCTTTAAGTGGTTCCGGTCTCACCATTGGACGGGGCGGCAGGATGAAAGACGTGAGGTGCGGGAGGACGACCCCGGTTGCGATTTGCCGCAAGCCGGGGTGGGGCCGGCGTAGCAATACGCCGGGCCAGGGGAGCATATCGTAAACCGATCCGTAGGGTCGGAACGAAGGCCGCCATCTTGCCACCTCTTGAGGTGGGGGCCGCGAGGAAGAAAACCTCTATAAAAAATTACCTACGTGACCTGTCCCCTCCGGCAGTAGTCGGAGACCTTCAGCTGGACGGGGCAGCAGGACGCCGGATGAGAGGCACGGGCAGGCGACCCTAGGGGGCGGTGAGGGAGACACCGCTCGCTGGGAAGGGCTCGGTGTAGCAATACGCTGAGCCAGGGGGGCAAATCGTAAACCAACCCGTTTGGGTCGGAACGAGGGCCCTACTTCGTCACCTCTCGAGGTGGGGCTGCGAGGAAGAAAACCTCTATAAAAAATTACCTACGTGAAATGCCATCTCCAGCAGTCTCCGGCAGGTGGGACCTGCGACTGGACGTTGCACCAGGACGCCAGATGAGGGGTGTGGGAGGACGACCCCGCGGCGGCGGACCACGACGCCGCTAGCCGGGGTGACACCTTGGGACTAATATGCGGTCAGAGAAGGGTCCTCTGACTGCGGTCCCGAGAAGACAGCGGACTGTGGCGGCGCAGTCCGCTGTGTCGGCACGACACGGGCTGACGATGGGAGGGCGCATACCTTGCCCTCCCCGGGATGTGTCTCGTAAGAGACGTGCGCAATGGGGGACACCGGAGCAGCATACCCGCGTTCCCGGAGTCCCCTGTTAAGGCGCTGAGGAAGGCCGCCGAAGGTGGTTTTAGTGGGTGCGAGCCCCACATAACCACGCCGATGACCCCTTGCGGCGTGGTATGCGTTAGGCATTTCCCCTTCGTAAAAAAAAAAAAAAAAAAAGGTTAGGTTAGGTTAGGTTAGGTTAGGTTAGGTTAGCGTCTACGAAGAGACCCACGCCCGCTGGGAGGGCCGGGAGGACGCGGAAGCACCGTGCCAGACGCTCAGTGAGTTCAAGCGGGGCGCGCACAAAATGGCGCTCGCCCGATGGCAAAGCAGGCTCAGAGAGCCCAAAAATGCACGGCAGCGCATAGTGGGTGCAATCCTACCCAGCTTCGAGCAGTGGCTGGGTAGAAAATCCGGTCATGTAACCTTTCACCTGACTCAGATACTCACCGGACACGGCTGTTTCGGCGAGTATCTGAGCCGGATAGGGAGGCAAGCGGGGGCGCACTGCCACCACTGCCCTAGCGACCTGGACTCCGCCCAACACACGCTCGAAGATTGCCCAGCGTGGGAGACCGAGCGGCGGGTCCTGGTCGCAAAAATTGGAACAGACTTGTCCCCTCCAGCCGTAGTAAAGAAGATGCTGGAAGGGAAATCTAACTGGGATGCCGTGGTCTCCTTCTGTGAAGCTGTCATGCTTCAGAAGGAGACCGCCGAGCGGGATCGGGAACGTGCCGATCCCACTCGCAGGACAGGAAGACGCCGCGGCGGCGACAACGGCCGCCGCTAACCCGGAAGAAACACCTCGGGACCCGAATACGGTCAGAGAAGGGTCCTCTGACTGCGGTCCCGGGAAGACAGCGGATTGTTGTGGCGCAGTCCGCTGTGTCGGCATGACACAGGCTGACAACGGGAGGGCAAACACAAGCCCTCCCCGAGACTGAGTCTCACACCAGAGACGGGCGCAATGGGGTACACCGGAGCAGCATACCCGCGTTCCCGGAGTACCCTGTAAAGCGCCGAGGAAGGCCACCGAAGGTGGTTTTAGTGGGTGCAAGCCCCACATAACCACGCCGACGACCCCCTGCGGCGTGGTATGCGTTAGGCATTTCCCCTTCGAAAAAAAAAAAAAAAAAAAAAAAAAAAAAAAAAAAAGGTTAGGTTAGGTTAGGTTAGGTTAGGTTAGGTTAGGTTAGGTTAGGTTAGGTTTTTTTTTTTTTTTTTTTTTTTTTTTGAAAGTGGTACACAGCTTACTGTGCACCTTCGCTGGATCCAGGGACTCTAGGTCTCTGACCTTGTTTGCCGTTTTTAACATATTCTTTTGCCAGACCTTATTTTGTGGGTACAAGGGAGGGGTGTTTATTATAACGTTGTTAGTTTTTCTTTATATTTTGCTGGAGCCCTGTCCTGTCGGGTCGGGACTCGTTGATTTGTCTTTGCCTTCTATGAATTCGGTTTTCCAATTTTTGAAGAGCTTGGTTCCGCATCATAGTGCAGAACGAGCTGCAAAAGTACAAGACATCAGTTTTGCCATTTTAGAGTCGCATGTGCTACTATGGTGCGGAACAAGCTATTGCAAAGAGATGCTGTATCCTTGCTGTGGATGCATTTGTAGGCCCGCTGCCCACACGACCAAACACGTTGTTTCCTAAAAAACATGCAAGTTGATACCTCGCTATTGACAGGGGTTTTTGGTTGCCAAATCCGCTCAGGCCGACATTCAAGCCCGACCACAGCGCGTTTCCAATAACTCTCTTGGAACCAAGAGAGTTTGCGGTTTCTTTTCTCTGGCATGCATTGCTTATAATGCTGTCCAAGAGACAAAGTCCTGCATATCCGGCATTGTACTGTGGTATGGGGATGCTGTTTTTGGGATGCGGCCTGAGCAGATTTTTCAACCCGACTGCTAACCGATTCCACCGGCCCTTTTCTCGGGGCGCTGTCTCCCGCTGTGGGACCACCTTAGCAGTATGCCACTGCTGACCTTGCCAAGGTGTCCCACTTCCGCCTTATTGGGCATACTGCATCGAAGGCGTTGTGTGCCGTATCAGCACACTCCGCCCTCTTACAGTTGCAACATGTGGGGGACCCCCCCGCAATCTTCTGCTCACACTTGTCCTTCCGATGAGGTCCCCCACAGTGGCTGCAGGCGTCCTCCGTGTCAGTGCAGTATCTCTTTGTGTGCCCATAGGCTAAGCATCGAGAGCACTGGACCAGAGGCGAGTGGTCTTCAACTTTGACCCGCTGGAGGTCAATATGAACGGATCCGGAATCCGTTAGGTGACCCCATATACGAGGTGACACCTTCACCACTATATGGGCCACCAACGGATTCCGAGTCTTTTTGCGATATCGGACCTCCATCCGGTCATCGTCGCCGCTGATGTCCTTAAGGAGGTGCTTGTTCTGTGCCCTTAAGGCACAGAGCACCTCCTCGTCCGTATTGTAATTCATGACGTCCTTAAGGACGATCAGCGGATCTCTGTTCCTAATGCTCTCGAAGCTTAGATCTTGCCCTGATTTTATTAACTTTCCTTTGATTTTCTCCAGCTCATCCTCTGATGCACATCCCAGTATTACTTTTTGATCCTTAACCTTTCTGATCCTGTCCACCTTCAAGCCCTCCTTCACAGCCTCTGTTGCCTTTCTAAGCTTTTCCACTACTTGGTCACTGGTGTCCATTTCATCGCTGGACTTAATGACAATGGAGTGCAGGGCCGCAGGCCCCGAAGGTCGGAACTTCGGTAGCCCGGCCACTACACCCGCATAGGACACCGGTGCTTTCTTCAATTCCTCTCTTAGGTTTTCCATTTCCTTTTTATTTTCCTGTAGTAGTTTACCGTGTTCTTCCAGCTTGCTTATTAAAACTCCGTGTTGTGTATTTTCCGTGTCGCTGTGTATTTCCATTTTCTTTTCGTTGGGCTTGTTCTCTGGATCCTTTGGTACCCTAACTCTAACCTTTCCACTATGTTCTTCATCGGACTCCTTCACTAATTTAAATAGGCGTTCGATTGCCTGCAGCACGTCATTTTTGATGTCTGTGCGGAGGTTCCGGCTGTTGTTGAGCTGCAACTTTGCCTTCATCAAGCAGGCCTTAGCCTCCGCAGTGCGGCTTGGGTATTTTAGCTCCTTGGTGACCGTGAGCGGGTCCACCCTGTTTTTCGGTGCAGTTATGTTTTTAGTGGGGGAAGTCGAAGGTCTCAGCTTCGACTCGATCTCCCCCACACTACGCCTGACCTGCGTGGTCCCACTCCCGGACGCCACAGGTGCAGCCTTTGACGACGTGCTGGGCTCCTTAGGGGGGGTGCGGATGCCGAACATAGTGGGTTGCCGAATAAATAATCACAATAATTGTATAGAATAAAATAAATTAATTGGGGTATAATATTATTATAATGTGTATAAAAACAAAGGTATAAAAACAATAAAAGTGTATATGGTAAAAGTGTCAAAATGTATATAGTGTAATCTAGACGATACAACAACTAAATAAAACGATACAACACCTAAATAAACGACACAACACTTAAATAAAACGTCACAACACTTAAAAAGAACTTAACAACACTTAAATAAAACGTCACAATGATTATCAAAGTCAATAAAAAATATCGTAATACGATACAAAGTCAAAAACCGATGTCGAAATTTTTCACGTTTTACCTGTCCCTATGGAAAATTTCAAGTTGCTTACTGTCGTAAACGCTATAGGGCGGGTGGGCGGGAGATTTTTTATATTTCCAGTGACCCGATCAGAACGGGAGGGGTGTCAATCGACGCGGCTAGTCAAATGCTATAATACTACACTATCCTGGGCGCCGCCAGGGGTCCTGGTGAATTTAAATTTTGAAAAAACTGTAAATTTAATGCCAAAATGTATGGGGTTAGGTTAGGTTAGGTTAGGTTAGGTTAGGTTAGGTTAGGTTAGGTTAGGTTAGGTTAGGTTAGGTTAGGTTAGGTTAGGTTAGGTTAGGTTAGGTTAGGTTAGGTTAGGTTAGGTTAGGTTAGGTTAGGTTAGGTTAGGTTAGGTTAGGTTAGGTTAGGTTAGGTTAGGTTAGGTTAGGTTAGGTTAGGTTAGGTTAGGTTAGGTTAGGTTAGGTTAGGTTAGGTTAGGTTAGGTTAGGTTAGGTTAGGTTAGGTTAGGTTAGGTTAGGTTAGGTTAGGTTAGGTTAGGTTAGGTTAGGTTAGGTTAGGTTAGGTTAGGTTAGGTTAGGTTAGGTTAGGTTAGGTTAGGTTAGGTTAGGTTAGGTTAGGTTAGGTTAGGTTAGGTTAGGTTAGGTTAGGTTAGGTTAGGTTAGGTTAGGTTAGGTTAGGTTAGGTTAGGTTAGGTTAGGTTAGGTTAGGTTAGGTTAGGTTAGGTTAGGTTAGGTTAGGTTAGGTTAGGTTAGGTTAGGTTAGGTTAGGTTAGGTTAGGTTAGGTTAGGTTAGGTTAGGTTAGGTTAGGTTAGGTTAGGTTAGGTTAGGTTAGGTTAGGTTAGGTTAGGTTAGGTTAGGTTAGGTTAGGTTAGGTTAGGTTAGGTTAGGTTAGGTTAGGTTAGGTTAGGTTAGGTTAGGTTAGGTTAGGTTAGGTTAGGTTAGGTTTTTTTTTTTTTTTTTTTTTTTATTTATACTTCTAATCACCATAGACTTTATGTCCATGCCTTTGATGTGATTTTTATCTTTTCTTATTTGATTAGTTTTTTAAATATATTTTTCTTTAGTCAGTACACAATGTTGTCAGTCAATTTATTGTTTTTTTTTTTAATTTATGCTTTATTTGGCTGAAAGCCTTTATATTGGTATTTTTAGGCTGAATGCTATTTTCTTTGATGGCTGAAGGCCTTATGTTGACGGCTGAAGGCCTTATGTTGGCGGCTGAGTGCCGTTTAATGTATTGCTGAAGGCTTGAGTTAGAGCTTAGGGCTCTTAATTTTATACTTGGGCGGAAGGCCCTAATATTTCAGGTCTATTAATTTATTGGTTGTCGTCTCATCTCTGTGATGGATGGCCATCTTAAGGTTGTAATCGATGACCATCTTTGGATTCTCATTTTCGTTCTCCCGTATAATCCTTCCCAGTGCGTCCGAGGGATCATCGTTGTAATAAGTACAAGTTTTAGTGTGTCTTGATATAGCGACCACTGCGTGAGAAACACTATAGTGAACCGGAATGGTTTTGCTTTTTTGTTTAATGATGATTGTGTGTTCGTAGCATAGCCCTTGTGCCTCGTGAATGGTTAGGGTACGGGATTCTTCTCCAGAGCCATAGCCATTTCTTATTAGTTCTTTCTTCTCCTCCTGGGTGAAGGTTAAGTAGAGTGTTCTAGGCTGGCTCTTCGGGATGTCCGCATCCTTGTAGGCTTTAAGGAAGATAGATTTGGGTGTGATACTGGACGAATATATTCCGTTGTATACACCCTTTAGGGCGTATGCTACGTCCATTGGGCATCTGTGGGTACAATTTAGGTTTTTTGATTCTTTTATAATTGGTTTTTGGTATTCTATTTTAAATAGGTTCTCACGCTCTATGTAAGGGAGCTGGTTTATGTCGCCTACCATCAGCAGTTCTTTGGCTTCTGATAGGCGTGTTGCCATTACAATGGATCCAAAGTGGTTCATCAGGGCTTCGTCGACTATTAGCCGACTGCACTTCTCTTTCTGATTAGATGGTATTCCATGTGTAAGAACAGATGCCATGGTTCTAATTTTGTTGGTGGCATCAGCTCCCTTTTTGACAGATATTTTCTGTTTCAGATCTTTCTCTGCTTCCTTCGTTGTTGTTATTATAAGATCTGTATCTGCGTTAAAGTGGTTCACTATCCAGGTTGTCTTACCACACCCTGGCACTCCGTTTATGTTGGTGGTGGTTGGGATCGTCCAGCCCTCGTATTGTCCGGCTGGCGCTAGCTGTTCAGCTTTCGTAAGTATGGTATCGTACAGCCAGATCTCGGTACACTGGGCGATCACTACTACGGGATCAGTGCTTGGTGTCTGGTAAGTCACCACCCCCGACGAGCGGGTTTCCTGTTTATCTATAGGGACTATGCCGCTTGTGGCATTATATGCCACCATGTGTGGGCGTATGTCCGTCCCCATGATTACCTCCGCTGTGTCGTTGTTATAGATGG